>CAKJTW010000011.1:20000000-29605000 GCA_917880005.1 Nanger dama | reverse complement strand
TCCATCCCTGGTTCGGGAAGATCCCCTGGAGGAGGAAATAGCAACCCACTCCAGTATTCTTGCCTGGAAAATCCCAGGATGGAGGAGACTGGCAGACTATAGCTCATGGGGTCACAAAGAGTGAGACATGACTGACTGAGCACACAGCCCAGATAGATGTTTATCTTACACACAGATGAAATAATACAGAATAAAAGTGAGCACAAACAATAATGCCACAGAGGTAAACTTGAATCCAGATTATTTATTAAAATTCATTAATGCTAAAAAGAAATACCCTCCAAGTTCATTGGTCAAAGCTACCTACCTTTTCAAAATTTTCTTAATCTCTTGTTAGAAGAACATATTAAGGTTATGACTAAAGAAAACTAATAACTGGTCAATATAGCAAGATCTCTTAGACTTGTCAAGCAAAATTTCCATTTGAAAATAGTCAAATTATCACAGACAGGTAGGAGCACACACACACATACACACAACAGATTTAGCCTGCTATTCTTTGCCTTGTATCCTTAGGAACATTCTGAAGTTTTTACCATATAATCAAACTTTATGTAGCAAAACTCTACAAATGAAAGAAACATTGTAATGCTACTTTCAACAACTTTTAATAGTTTCTTATTTAACAACAGCTACCATATGAGGTAATAAGTTTTAATAGGTCATTTTACGGAGAAGGAGGGAGGGAGAGGGAGAGAGACAGAAAAGATGTTAAGCAGCAACACAAAAATCCAAATGTGAAACTGTTTGTTTCTAGGAATGGGTTGGGATTTTTTATTGTGAGACAGGGAGTAACAGGGAACATGTTTGTTTCTTCTGGGACCAATACTGAATTTATCGAATATTTTGGTCTTTTCCCCTAGCTACCACCTCTTTTACTTTAGGTCACAAGGTATGTCCTTTCAGAAAAGTAATGCAGAGTCTAATCAACCTAACTTCACTGACCTCCAAGGACTATTGAAAATTATAAAGCTTGCTATGATATTCTGACATGCCAGAAACCACTAGAAAAAGAAATTTGGTATCTCAGAGGTTCTCTTCATCTTGGGATGGAGACCAAAGTGATACTTCAAAGTAAGTAATAATTTCCAATACTAGCTAGCCTATTGGGTGAGCTAAAAATACTTGTGAAAAAAAAAAATTGTTAAGAGATTCACCAATCAGATACTGTAGGCAGTGGGAGCATGTACTGTTGGTATTATTATGCATGTTCAGTAAAGTTAATTCTTTCTTTTCCTTTTTGCTCGGAAATCCTTGGCCATTGTTTTTAGAGAGTTTTTTTGACAGATTCTCAGTTCTTGAAAGCTCTAGGGCATTTTTGCTTCTTATCTGAGTGTAGAGAAGTGTTACGTAGCTAAATAATTGCAAAGGACTAAAAATAAACCATAGTTTACTTTTTTCAGATTTTGAATTACAAAATTATTTAAATGTTGTGTATAATCGAAGTGCTACATTACTACGTAATGAAATTACAATACTGCTTAACGACATTAGGGAACTGCATGCAAAAAATATTTGTACACAAGGTGGT
The DNA here is from genome assembly GCA_917880005.1 of Nanger dama. Taxonomy (NCBI): domain Eukaryota; kingdom Metazoa; phylum Chordata; class Mammalia; order Artiodactyla; family Bovidae; genus Nanger; species Nanger dama. The sequence continues at coordinate 29,603,469 of CAKJTW010000011.1, read as the reverse complement.
GATGTTAGCAACCAACTACAGTACTTTTATTCTGCTAAAAACCACAATAAATAACAACAAATTATTTTCCCTGAGTGATCTCCAAAGGGTATGTTTAGGTATTCATACAGTGACAGTATGCAAGGGCACAAAGCACATAAGAAATTTGTCATCACATCTTACAGAAGTAGCAGGGAAGAAAAAGGACAAATCACACCACACAAAGAGTAACTTCTAAGGAATAAGATTACATCTATGCAGTAATGACTCAAGTATTCAGCTTTTAACACTTATGTCTCTACTAACATGTATTTGGATATTTAAGTCCAAAGATTAAATCCGAAATGTAAAGTTGTTTCTAAAACTAGCTCTAGCAAAATATTCCCACTTCCCAGAAAGGTTTCTTTAGAAAGCCTCTGCCTTACCACTCTCCCTGGTCTTTGTGAACAAGTTTCCTTATCCTGGTGACTCAAATGGTAAAGAATCTGCCTGCAATGCAGGAGACCCAGGTTCAATCCCTGGATGGGAAAGATCTGCTAGAGAAGGAAATGGCAACCCACTCCAGTTTTCTTGCCTGGAGAATTCCATCAACAGAGGAGCCTGCTCGGCTGTAGTTCATGGGGTCAGAGTCAGACACAACTAAACAACTGATACTTTTACTTCCTTACTTTCCCTATCCCGATCCTAACTACAGCAGTGATTAATGGAGGGCAATGTTGTACTATTTATTTGTGTTTCTTGTGAAGAAACTGAAGTTCTTAGATTTATATTAGCATAATTCAGAGCAATTAAAAGTGAAGCTGATAAATAGTCACAATCTTATTTCTCATGAAATACTGGACTCACTAACATTATTAATGCTAAAATACAAGTTAACTAGTATATAGAGAGCTATATGCCAGCTAATATGTGTCCACAAAGAGTCGGACATGTCTGAGCAACTGAACTGAATATATGCTAACACAAGTCAATTCATATTTTTTTGAGTACTGGTACACTAATAATGACATATAAAGCAAGTAAATAATTTTATCATCAAGCCCCAAGTCCAATTATTTGTTACAGTGAAATATATTTCTACTGATAGTTTTTTGTTAAAAAATTAAATGATGACACTAGCAGGAATGCAGAACTTGTTGGTTACAAAGTGTAAAGCTTGTGTGTCATGAATCAAAAAGGCAGACAGATGTGTTTCAATTTTAAGATTCTTCTCCCAAGATGAAAAGAGCAGCAATTGTTATTTGCATGCTAGAAAGCAAAATATCTGTTCATGAATTATCTAAGGATGAGTAAGAAACTTAAACCCATAGAAAAGTAATAAATAATGACAACAGATGTTTGTAAACCTGTGCTCCCCTGTTCAGTGTTTCTACGTGTTGTTTTTGCTTTGATGTGCTGTCAGCCGCCTCTCACCTGGGAGTAGTGATATCTTATCAAAGCCCAAACAGTTCCTCTTCACAACAGACAGATAATAGTGCTTTTCAATTTATCATACTGGAAGTCTAAAAGAACCATGGGAACGATTGGTCAGGTGACAGCTTGATGGACAGTTTGACAGCACTTAAAGCATCATGGGAAATGGCTGTCACCTGATTTTCAGAGCGACCAGGGAGATAACCTTCAGAATGATGAGGAAAACAAAAATCTGAATATTTGTATAAGATCCAGAAGCAGCATCAATGTTCACTTAAGTGATAATAGGTATGAATTTAGATGACTCAAAATGTTATTATCAAACCTGAGAGGTTTCTCCAAGTCCAGAAGTGGGCTTCATCACTTTTGATGCCTTTTACAGTTTTATTCAAATGTCATTAGAAAAAAATATATATAATATAGGAATTTTGACTTTAAAAAGATACAATAAAACATATTAAGTATTTAACCACACGCTAAATATATTGGATGACCACTAATATTCTCCAGCTTTGAAGTCAACTTTTTTTTTACAAACTCCTCATACACTTTTTCTTAAATTTATTTTGCACATTACAGTTCTAATTAAAAACACTATCATAAAGAATCATATGGATCAAATGTCACACTCTGGGCTAACTCGGCTTTATGATCAGTGTAATCTTGGTGTGAGAAACAAAATAAGCACATCAATTTGAAGATCTTTTGCACAAAAATGTTTGAATCTGTATTCATTAATTTATATAGCCAATGAATAAGAACTGAGTACTTACTACATTAAGGGTCTCTGCTAGATATATAAAGATGAGAAAGAAAACAATTCAGCTTACAACTTGCCTACAGTTTGAATGTGAGAATGGATAGAGTTTTAATTAATAGTAGTTGGCAAGTGAGACCAGATTTATTGCCTTTTAGTTCATGAAGCTGATACAGAGTCATTTGTCTCTTGAATATTTTCTCTTGTAAGAAAATTGTATATACAGTTTACACTAGCTTTATGGTCTCATCTGAGGAATTCTGCCTGAAAATTAGGATTCCAAAGGAAAAAATAAGCACTCACTGTTTCTACATTTACTGAGTGCCTCGCACGCAAGTTTAAAGAATGATTCCAGAAGTAATAGAAAGGTAAGAGAGACTTAAGATGCAATTTCCACAATCAAGGACTCTAGACATCAAAAACTCTCAGTCCCTTAGATATTTCAGCTACCATTTTTTTCAGAGCATACACGTGATAATTTATTTTAAAATAATACCTAACATAAGAAAAGTTATAAGAATAGTACAAAGACCTCCATTATCCTCATCATTCAAAATTCACCAGTTGTTAACATTTTGGTGTATTTGTTTTTATCACTCCAGTGCTCACTCTTTTTCTCTCTCACCCACACATAACCCTCTCTTCCTCCTCCTTCCCTCTTTTATTTAGTTATCTATATGTTGTATTTTTATTTTTATATAATTTTAATAGAGGGAAATGAGATTAGTGTCTAATTTATCTTTATATTCCTTTACAAAACTTAGCAACTGCCTTTTATATACTTAAAAATATACATAAGTGAATGAATGACAAATAATATTCAACCTAAATATAGTCTCTGATCTTTCAGATTTGTGTTTATACATAAATATAAAAGGAATTATATTATTCATCTAAAACACACATAATATTTTACAAAATGTGAATCTTCCTTCTAATTATGTCTTATCACTAAGTGATTTAGTAAAAAATTAATAAATAAAATAATGAAATCACAGCAGGAATGGCAAATAACTTTCCAAAGGAAGTAAAAGATAAAAGCTTCAGGTGCTGCTGGCTCTTTGTCTTTCTCTGGGACAAACAGACTAACTATAGATGCCAGACAAAAAGCTGAGATTTAAACAAAAACTGTCTTTCTGAAAAACATTCTGGCACTATTGTCGAAACTGGTACCACTTGGCTGCTTGACACTTTTGGGATAACACTTTTGCTTTCATAAAATTTGATGCTTTGGATTCACATTCCAACATGATTTTCCTAATCCAGTTGTGCCAAAACCAGACAAGCCAAACAAATTGTGAGAGTACCCTTAGTGTTTTCCAAGGACCTGAAAAAAGCCAATAAATAATTTAAATGACTATTAACAGAAAAATGTTCTCCAACTATTCTTCATAAGAAGACACATTATTTGAAAAAAAATGAAGCTGAAGTTTGCAAATGCAAAACAAAATGCTTTTGAGTGCTGTATGTAAAATGAAATACTTAGAGACTGATAAAAACACATTTTGCTTGTTTCAAATTGGGAGGTCAAGATGCAGAAGGAAGATTTATAATAACTGATACTTGGATTGTTCAAGTGCTACTGAACAACTGAATTCAGAGTCATTTCCGAATCACGTGCTTAGTCATTGTCGTGTCCGAATCTTTTTGACCCCGTGGACTGTAGCCCACCAGGCTCCTCTGTCCATGGAATGACCCAGGCAAGAATACTGGAGTGGGTTGCCATGCCCTCCTCCAGGGGATCTTCCCAACCCAGGGATGGAACCCAGGTCTCCCACAGTGCAGGCCGATTCTTTTACCACCTGAGCCACCAAGGAAGCCCAGAATGCCTTTCCTTTCCTTGCTGAAATAAACCCATGCAACATCAGGTCCTAACAGGCCTCAGGTGTAGTCCCTAGCTCACCTGAAATGAATTTTCATTTTTTTTTAACAATTAATGAAGTCAAACCAACTAAAGTTAAATATAAAGCCAAAACTAAAGTCTTATAACATATTTCATAGTAATGCCAAAATTTGTGGTCTGGAAACTTAGAATAAGTTTCAGTGTTGAGCTTTCAGTCAGACTAAATTTTCACAGAAAGAAATTTTCAAACTAAAAATTCCACAAAAATAAAAAAATGATTAAAACCATTTTAAAAATTAGATATGCACCATCCCATTATAAACTTCAACATATAAAATTAGCTTTTGGGGGACTGTTAAGCAACATTTTGAAGGATATAAAAGTCTTAAAGTATTGGTTAATGTAGGTTATATGAACCATGGACTTTTAAAAACACCATGCTTACTTGAAAAACTGTATAAAATTGGTGATCTTCTGATTCAAAAATGTAAGCACCACTATTTGGACTCTGCTTTGGTGTGAGATACAAAGAGAGCCTTGTCTTATGACCCAAATTTGAGCACTAAGGTTATTTCTGTTCTTTTTTCTTTCAAGGTATGTACAGTATGCTTTAAATGTGGGATATTCTGAATTCATTTTCCTTTATTTTTCTGACTGCATCTTTTTAGATTTGGTAAGTAAGTAAAGTCACTCAGTCATGTCCGAGTCTTTGCAACCCCGTGGACTGCAGCCCACCAGGCTCCTCAGTCCATGGGATTCTCCAGGCAAGAATACTGGAGTGGGTTGCCATCTCCTTCTCCAGGGGATCTTCCCGACCTAGGGATTGAACCCGGGTCTCCTGCATTGGAGGCAGACACTTTAACCTCTGAGCCACCAGGGAAGTCAAAACACAGAAAGCTTTCCTTTAGATGCCTTCTCTTATAGAGGCTTTTATGTATTTATTACTGATGATTAAAAAGCAGGTGGTGATGGAGAGGGGAAGCCTGGGACTGCATGGACTGCATGCTGCAGTCCATGGAGTCAGAGAGTCAGATCGAGCAACTTAACTGAACTGAACTGAAAAAGCAGGATAGCTTGCACATTTAGAACAGAGGTTTAAGGTTTTAAAATTTGAGCTCATCGGACTTCTTCTGTACCTTTCCAGTAAATTGGAGACTTGCCACAGAAAAGAATCAGTGAAAAAAGCTGTTTAATTTTCTTAATGCCAGAAAGCAATCACTGAAGAATCTTAGCTAAAGTTACCCTGTTGTTATGGCTTATACAATGTCTACACAGATAAAAAGGCTTAATTTTTCTTTTTTTCTCAATAAAAATATAAAAATACTGGAAAAGAGGGGAATTTGATAGCATATCTCACTTATACTATTTGAAAAATGAAAGTCACTCAGTTGTGTCTGACTCTTTGTGACCCCATGAACTAGACAGTCCATGGAATGCTCCAGGCAAGAATACTAGAGTGGGCAGCCTTTCTCTTCTCCAGGGGATCTTCCCAACCCAGGGATCAAATCCATGTCTCCCGCACTGCAGATGGATTCTTTGCCAGCTGAGCCACAAGGGAAGCCCTATACTATTTAAACATTTACTATGAAAGCTGCATATTTACATTTATAAGACCATGTTTTCATTGTGGAAAAGGAATTGATTCTCAACTTTCTGTCCACCTATTTCTCAGAATTCTGATTTGTGGTTATTCAGAAATTTGACAAATTTTCTAAACCTCACATATACTGTATAAAGCTAGGATTATAAAAATGGCACCTTACATGGCTCAACTTTCACATCTACCAAAAGTATTTTAACAAATTCTTCTGGAGGATATAAGAAGAAAATACATGAAGCTAGGTTAAGCCAATTCTTAGTATCCAAGTGTTATTAGTACCTACATTATTTACCTACATTAGTACCCACCAAAGTGAAAAGTCAAATTATTGCTCAAGTAAGTGATTTTTTATCTACATTATATCAAATTAACACTTAGGTTTTTTCCACTAAGATGCTTAACTGGCAGTTGTGTTGGAATTTCATCAGTGCAGTTGTAGTGTTTTAACAATCGAGCAGCAACCTTCCTATTATTCATTCTGTATCTCTTTCTAACTTTATAGTTAACAGAGAACAAATGAACATCATACTTTCCATCCCTGCTTGTTCCTTATCTATTATGTTGGAAATGTGCTCTCTCTTTTCTCAGTCAAAAAGGCTTAATCCTTTTTTATTTCATTTCGCTCACCATCTTAGGAAAGTTACAGCTCTCTGAGACTCAGTTTCCTCACCTGTAAAGTGAAAATAATTATGCCCACCTCTCAGATTTGTTATGAAGATTAGAGATTACTACAAGTAACTGCATAGGACCTCCTGTAACAGTCTGCTCCCAATAAAAGCTAATTCCCTTCTCTTTGATTAGTATTGAAATCCTTATTGATCGACTTGTGTACAAAGACAGGTTATTCAATGTCTTAAATTAACCTCTTTTCAATTACACTGAAGCATAAACCAACGAATGCATCAGCAGATACTAATCTTTCTTGCTGGGCTGATTCATTAAAAGGGATTCAGCACACACACAAAAATCCTAAATCATTAAGGATGACATTGACAACATTCAGACAACACAATCTTTCCCAAAGACAGAAAAAAAGATTCTTTGCCTACCTTACTAAAAGCCAGTGGGGGACTGGGGCAAATTGAGAGACTGGGATTGACACATACACATTACTATATGTAAAATAGGTGATTGAGGCAACTAATAAGGACCTACTGTATAGTGCAGAAAACTACTCAGTACTCTGTATGGCCTATTCGGGAAAAGAATCTAAAAAAGTATGGATATGTGTATTGGCATAAAACACACTCACCTTGCTGTATACCTGAAACTAACACAACACTGTAAATCAATTATACCCCAATAAAAATGTTCAAAAAGAAAAGGCCAATACCAATTTCCCCTTAAATATTTTCCCTACATTCCATGAGGCAATAATAGAATAATCAGATTATAGTCACAAGGATGTTTGTACAGATATTTGAAAACTAAAAAGATATGCAAGGTATTATTCACATTTTGTTACTATGGAATCAAAGAGCTATCTTATCCACAAAACAATAATAGAAGAAATAGCAGTGACAGGCATTGTGGTCAGGTACTTAACACAGATTATCTCATTTAATCCTCACATGACTACTGAAGTAGGTATTACCATTATCATTCATCGATGAGAAGCATGGTCATGGAGATAATAAGCAATCTGGTCAAGGCTATATAGTTTGTAAGTGGTAGGACTGAAATTCCAAATGATCTACAGAAAACTCTTTATATTCATTTGGACATAAGCTTTAAAAGAATAGCAGTCTTTTTATTCCTTAAAAAATAAAATTATATAACTATTTCATTATCTTTTGTCTCTCAGGCAATAACAAATCTAATTTTAAATATGTAAGCATTCATAGCATTCATTTATTGTGGTTTCCAAATTTTGTTGGCCTCAGATATCCTTTACATTCTTAAAAATTACTGAAGACCCCAAAAAGCTTTTGATTATGTAATCTAGATCTAAGAATATCATATTAGAAATTAAAACTGAGCAACTTTAAAAACACTTAAAATTTATTTTAAAATAACAAAGAATTCATTACATGTGAACATAACTAACATATGAAATATAACTAGTTATTTCATCAAAAAAGTGGCATTACTTGACATTTTTTTCAAATCCTACACTATCAGGCTGAATAGAAGACAGCTGAAGAATGTGAAATAAGAAACTTCCAACAAACAAAAATCCAAGACCACATGGTTTCAAAGGTGAATTACACCCAACATATAAAGAAGAACTTAAACTAATCCTTTCCAAACTCTTCCAAAAAAACTGAAAAGGAAGGAACACTCTCAAAGACACTGTATGAATCCACCATCACTCTGATACCAAAATGAAACACACCACCAAAAAAAGAAAATTACAGGTCAATGTCTTCATTGAATATAGATGCAGAAATTCTCAACAAAACATTAGCAAACTGAATCCAACAATATATAAAAAAGATCATACATTATAACCAAGTAGGATTCATCTCAAGTTCAAAAGGATGGTTCAACATACGCAAGTCAATCACTGTGATATACCACATAAGAAAAAGACAAGACAAAAACCACATGATCGTTCTTCTTTCCTATTTGGGAGAGTAAGAGGGAGAAAATGCTGTCTGAGTGGTTTCGTTTCTAAAAAAAAAAAAAAAAAAACAAAACACATGATCATCATCACAGACACAGAAAAGGCATTTAACAAAATTCAACATCCATTCATGATAAAGTCTTACAAAGGCTGGTATAGAGGGGAACATATCTCAATATAATAAAAGCTATTTATGACAAACCCACAGCCAATATAATGCTCAACGGTGAGAAGCTTAAATCCCTCCCACTAAAATCTGGAAAAAGACACAGACTCCCACTATCACCTCTTCTTTTCAAAATAGTATTGGATGTCCTAGCCACAGCAATCAGATAAGAAAAAGAAATAAAAGGTATCCAAACTGGAAGCAAAGAGCTAAAATTATATACAGAGGTCATTATATGCAGGTGATATGATACTATATATAGAAAACCCTAAAGACTCCACACAAAACTACTAGAACTGATAAATTCAGGAAAGTAGCAGGATACAAGATTAGTGTATAGATATCAGCTGTATTTCTTCAACAACGAAATGTCAGAAAAGGAATGTAAAAAAAAATGATATATTTTAAAATTCAGTTCAGTTCAGTCACTCAGTTGTGTCCGACTCTTTGCAACCCCATGAATCGCAGCACACCAGGCCTCCCTGTTCATTACCAACTCTCGGAGTTCACTCAGACTCACGTCCATCGAGTCCGTGATGCCATCCACCCATCTCATCCTCTGTCGTCCCCTTCTCCTCCTGCCCCCAATCCCTCCCAGCATTAGAGTCTTTTCCAATGAGTCAGCTCTTCTCATGAGGTGGCCAAAGTACTGGAGCTTCAGCTTTAGCATCATTCCTTCCAAAGAAATCCCAGGGCTGATCTCCTTCAGAATGGACTGGTTGGATCTCCTTGCAGTCCCAGGGACTCTCAAGAGTCTTATCCAACACCACAGATCAAAAGCATCAATTCTTTGGCGCTCAGCCTTCTTCACAGTCCAACTCTCACATCCATACATGACCACAGGAAAAACCAGAGCCTTGACTAGACGGACCTTAGTCAGCAAAGTAATGTCTCTGCTTTTGAATATACTTTCTAGGTTGGTCACAACTTTTCTTCCAAGGAGTAAGCATCTTCTAATTTCATGACTGCAGTCACCATCTGCAGTGATTTTGCAGCCCCCCAAAATAAAGTCTGACGCTGTTTCCACTGTTTCCCCATCTATTTGCCATGAAGTGATGGGGCCGGATGCCATGATCTTCGTTTTCTGAATGTTAAGCTTTAAGCCAACTTTTTCACTCTCCTCTTGCACTTTCATCAAGAGGCTTTTAGCTTCACTCTCTGCCATAAGGGTGGTGTCATCTGCATATCTGAGGTGATTGATATTTCTCCCTGCAATCTTGATTCCAGCTTGTGTTTCTTCCAGTCCAGCATTTCTCATGATGTACTCTGCATAGAAGTTAAATAAGCAGGGTGACAAACTGCACCCCCAAAATAAAATACTTAGGAGTAAACCTGACCAAGGAGGTCAAAGACTTATATGCTGAGAACTATACAACATTAATAAAGAAAACTGAAAATGATTCAAAGAAACTGAACATATTCCATGGTTTTCCATTGGAAAAATTAATATTGTTAACATGGCCAAAGCAAACCCAAACAATCTATAGATGTAATGCAATTACTATCAAATTATCCAAATCATTTTTTCCACAGAACTAGAATAATCCTAAAATTCATATGGAACCATAAAGGACCCAGCATTGCCAAGTGAAAGTGCAAGTCACTCACTCAGTCATGTCTGACTCTTTGCAACTATACTGTCCATGGAATTCTCCAGGCCAGAATACTGAAGAGGGTAGCCTTTCCCTTCTCCAGGGGATCTTCCCAACCCAGGGACTGAACCCAGCTCTCCTGCATTGCAGGCGGATTCTTTACCAGCTGAGTCACAAGGGAAGCCCAAAAATTGCCAAAGTAATCCCAAAGAAAAGGAACAGAGCAGAAGGCGTAACACTCCAGACTTCAGACAGGGTAGCTACAAAGCTATAATAATCCAAAGAGGATGGTACTGGCACAAAAACAGACATGTAAGTCAGTGGAATAGAGAGCCTAGAAATAAGCCCACACACCTGTGGTCAATTAACCTCAACAAAGGCAGCAAGGCTTTACAATGGGAAAAGACAGTTTCTTCAGCAAGTGGTACTGGGGAAGTTGGACAGCCACATGTAAGTCACTGAAGTTAGAACACATCCTCACACCATACACAAAAATGAACTTAAAATGGCTTAAAGACTTAAACAGAAGACACGACACCATAAAAGTCCTAGAAGAGACATTGGCAAAACATTCTCTGACATAAATTATACCAATGTTTTCTTAGGTCAGTCTCCCAAGGCAACAGAAATAAAAAAATAAAAGAAAGAAATGAGATCTAATTAAACTCGAAAGCTTTTGCACACCAAAGGAAACCATAAAGAAAATGAAAAGACAACCTGCAGAATGAGAGAAAATATTAGCATATGATGTGACCAACAAGGGCTTTACAAAATATATGAGAGGTCACACAACAACAAAAAACAACTCAATTGCAAAATGGACAGAAGACCTAAATAGACATTTCTCCAAATAAGAAACATAGATGGCCAACGGGCACATGAAAAGATGCTCAACATCACTAATTATTGAGCATCCCCGGTGGCTCAAGATGGTAAAGCGTCTGCCTGCAATGCGTGAGACGAGAAATGCAAATCAAAACTACAATGAGGTACCAGCTCACAACAGTCAGAATAGCCATCATTAAGAAGTCTATAATTAACAAATGCCGGAGAGGGTGCAGAGAAAAGGGAATCTTCCTACACTGTTGGTGAGTATGTAAGTTGGTGCAGCCACTGTGGAAAACCGTATGGAAGTTCCTCAGAAAACTAAAAATAGAATTACCATATGAACCAGCAATCTCACTCCGGGGCATATATCCATATAAAACTATAATTCAAAAAGATACATGCACCCCCATGTTCACAGCAACACTATTCACAATAGCCAAGACACAGAAACAACCTAAAGGTCCACTGATAGATGAATGAATACAGAAGATGTGGTACATACACACAATGGTGTTAAAAAAAAAAAGAATGAAATAATGCCATCTGCAGAAAATGGATACAATTAGGAATTATTACACTAAGTGAACTAAGCCATAAAGAGACAAATATCATATGACATCACTTATACGTAGAATCTAAAATACGACACAAATGAACCTATCTATGAAACAGAAACAGAATCATGGACATAAAGAACAGACTGGGGACTGCCAATAGGGATGTATGGAATGGGACACTGGGATTAGCAGACCTAAGTTTTTATATAGAGCATGGATAAACAAGAAGGTCCTACTGTATAGCACAGAGAACTATATTCAATATCCTATGATAAACCATAATAGAAAAGAACATTTTTAAAAAGGAATATATATGTGTATAACTGAATCACTTTGCTGCACATCAGAAATTAACACAACAGTGTGGGGAATTCTCTGGTAGCCTAGTGGTTAGGATTCCAGGCTTTCTCTGCCGTGGTCCAGTTTCAATCTCTGCTCAGGAACTGAGATCCTACAAGCCACATGATGTGGCCAAACCAGGGGAAAAAAGAAATTACCAATGTTGTAAATCAGTTTTCAAAATTGATTCGATTTTCAAAATAGATTGAAAAACTTAAAAAAGAAGACAGCTAAATGCTCAGATCTGTTTCTTCACTCAATCTGCTGTGATTTTGAAGTATATCGAGAAATTCTGATCTCTTACAAATGTGCAGTTAGCAAGGGGAAGAGTGTCTAAATAGCCTTTATAGATAGTTATGAGTATCATCTTTTATGCAACACCAAAACTTGATGAACATGGTTTCTTTAATGGTTAGTTTCAATATGGAATCTGAAACATCAGTGAACTTTCTGTACTCTGTTATATTCAAATCCACTGGCTTATTTGGTACTTTGAGTGGATCTTTTACTAGTGCCTGGCTTTGAAATTAGGCTTCCCAGGTGGTGAAGAATCTGTCTGCCAATGCAGGAGACCCAGGTTCCATCCCTAGGTCAAGAAGATCCCCTGGAGTAGGAAACGGCAACTCACTCCAGTATGCTTGCCTGGAAAATTCCACGGACAGAGAAGCCTGGAGGGCTGCAGTCCACGGGGTCACAAAGAGTCGGACAGGACTGAGCATCCACATACACGCTAGTTTTGAAATATTATATTAGTCCTTTGGAAAATATCCATCTACTTAAAATCTTCTACATGTCGATATATTTCATTATGTATTATTTAAAATCACCACTAATTTTATCAGAGAGTCATCTTGCATCTCAATCATGGTAAGTGCTATCCTTGAAACAACTGTTACTTCAGTACACAGCAGAAATGCTTTGTGTATTTCCCATTTAGTTACACAGACTATTAAAAAGACAGGTATTCAAGGGACAGCATTTAATAAAATTAAAAACTTTTATTGTTGAATCAAGGAAATTCTTAAGTGCAACTGGCTTTTTATTGAAAGTGTGGAGGTGAAGAATATATTGACTATTAAGAGTTTAATACCACTGCCTTATATCATCAACAGTTTATCCATCATAGTTTGTGTACAATTAGTACAAAATACCAACACAGTGAGAAAATAAGTAACATCTTGTAGTAGCATGGGCTGCCCAGGTGGCTCAATGGTCCCAGGTGGCTCAATGGTAAAGAATACACCTGCAATTCAGGAGATGCAAAAAACGTGGGTTCAATCCCTCGGACAGGAAGTTCCCTGGAATAGGAAATGGCAACCCACTCCAGTATTCTTGCTTGGAAAATTCCATGGACAGAGGAGTCTGGCGGGCTACAGTCGATGGGGATACAAAAAGTTGAACATGGCTGAGCATGCACGTGTGGGAGTATGTGCGTGCACACACATACACACACAGTAGTATCATAAAAATAGTTTTGATTTCACAGACTCCTTGAAAGGCTCTCAAACAAGGGTCTGAAGACTACACTTTCAAAACCACTGATTTAAGGCTATACTCTCTTTTGCCAACCAAATCTTCCCTAGGCAATTCTGGCAGAGGAATTAAAATGGGATGGAAAAGATGCATAAAGAATTTTTTTTATTCCTTTGATTCTTGGGTCTCCCTGTTGTATTACAACAACTAAAATTTGGCCTCTTCACATACTGTAAAACACTGAATTCATTTATTTGTAACTGCTTGTCTATATTATTACGGTGTCAGTCAATGTCTACAAATTATTACACTGTCTGGAAAGGTTTTCTTTGAACATATTAGGAGAAAGATAGAATAAACAAGTAATAATATTTTCCCAGTATATAAATTATTTACTATGTGTAAACTGCTCAGCAGGTAAAGTTATTCAGTCAATAGGGTATCTCTCTCACTAATCAACCTCTACATTAATTTATCTGTACCTCCCAAAGTGAGAACTCTATTTCCTAATTTGAACAGATTATGAATATATTATGATATGATTGAAGATACACAGATTGTGCATATTAGATCTTTTCTGTAATGAGTTCAAGGATGAAATAATACATGTTTTTAGAAGTCAGTTATCATGGGTAAAAGATACAAGCTGGCCCTAAACTAAACCTCAGAGCAATTCTTTTACTCTGGGCTATTGTAAACTACTTAATTCTGAAAATACCTCCTTAAAATAAATTTTAAAATTTATTCCAATTAATCCTTTATGAATAAGGGTTAAAGACTTAATCCTACGAGTTTATAAATCCATGGGGTCTAACAAATTTCATGTTTATTTAACTCTATTGTCCAAATCAGTTCATACAAGTTCTTAAACAAGAAGGATTGATGCTGAACTATAAGATGCCTTGTGATCTATGAACCCTTTATATTAGAGTCATTTTAGACTCTGAATATGTAACTAGTTTATTTTTTTCTTGCTTTTTCTGGTTGTAATTAATAGTAAGACATAATATAGGACTTTTACCAAATTTTCATTCTTCATATAACATTTTAAATAACTTTATTTAGAGTAAAAAACTGAAATATTTTTCATAGGCGTAGTTCAAGTGAGCGTAGAGTGGCGCACCTGCCATTTCTCTAGTAAGGCAGTGCCAACCAGTGGCCCACTGCTGGGCTTTTAGATATCCCTTTTCTGGAGTGTCGACAGCTCACATACCTCCCATCTTCTTTCTTAAATGCTACTCATTCTTCAAGGTCCTCTTCAATAACGCCTGGTGATTCCTGATTCCATGCTTGTCCCTGTTGTATATTTATAATCTAGGGGCATTTCTTCTATTCCTTCAGCATTTTCCCCCAGCCTATTACCATAGTGTTAGTTATTAATCAGCACCCAAGAAAAACTATCATGCCCAAATATAAACCGCTGCTGCTAAGTTACTTCAGTCGTGTCCGACTCTGTGCAACCCCACAGACGGCAGGCCACCAGGCTGCCCTGTCCCTGGGATTCTCCAGGCAAGAATACTGGAGTGGGTTTCCATTTCCTTCTCCAATGCATGAAAGTGAAAAGTGAAAGTGAAGTTGCTCAGTCATGTCCAACTCTTAGTGACCCCATGGACTGCAGCCCACCAGGCTTCGCCATCCATGAGATTTTCCAGGCAAGACTACTGGAGTGGGTTGCCATTGCCTTCTCCACAAATATAAACTATCAGAAAAAAAAAAACACAGTTATTTCACTGAAAAATTATTTAAATGTTTTGCCACATATTATGACTTTGAAAAATACAAAATTCAAGTTAGAGACAAAAAATTCAGAAAAACAATTTCCCTGTTTTACAAATGTTTAACGTCTAAGAATGAATAAATTTTGAGCAATGGGTTTTCTGCAAGAGTAAAACGTTGGTTATAAAACTGGCTATAGACTGAAAAATACATACAATAAAGAGAAAAATAATGATCTTTTGAGAAAACAAGTTAGACATGTATTTAGTGAGAAGAATAAATCAAGTTTGACAGGTTCAGAGAAGAAAATAAAATCAGAACTCAGCTCAGTCCAGTTCTTTGGCTTGAGATCCACAAAGGAGTTTGGACTTATACCTATAACAACAATTCAAAATATCTGTTTCCGTTGAAACATAAGCGTCAATAAATCTGCTAGAGTATTATGACTTTCTCAACTGTGTGATTAAATTTTTAACAAAAATGTGAAATATATAAATATTGGAAGACACAGTTTCCATTTTTGTAGTGTATAATTTCCATTTTGTAGATATACTATAAACTATTTGCATTTATGTATTAAATACCCACATATGTATTATATATCTTAATTTCCACTCCATTTAGTTTCTACTATATATAACAATTTAATATATGAAAAACAATGTTTATTATAACTAATGAAAAAGGAAAGGATTATGCAGTAAACAGGAGTGGGAAATGAATGTAGGACTTGGAAAATTGCCAATTATTGCAATTAAGGTGGCCACTTCATATTATATACTACACACACAAAATGTGCATGTTTTGAGACAAAATGAAAGGAAAAAAAGTTAATATGGGAATTCTGTAATTTGGCAGTGGGAAGACTCTAGATACTAGTCATTTATCCAAAGGGTATTCATTTGATTTTAATTACCAATGGTTTTTGCAATATATGCATATTTGTCCTCCTCACAACTAGCACTGAGCTTTTCATACTCTAGCTGTACAATGTATTTTTGATAGGTAGTTGATAGATTTATTCATTCATCTACTCATTCAACTCTATTATTTAAAAAATATTTGACTACATTCACCTTTTAAAGGTATATTTTTTTCCTCTAAAGAGAGTACATTTTGATACATCTTTTATCTTTATACACACATAGCTGTATCTATTATATTTGGACTGCACTTTCCAAGTAAAATAAAAATAAAATGAAAGCAATAGCTAAAATAAAAACAACCTTGTACCTATAGATTTTGGATCGTAACATGTTTTCCAGGAATGGAGCAGTTGGGTATACCCAACTTTAAGATACTAGAAACCTGAAAAGTGGGGCCCTTCAATGACTGTCTTCACACCATAATTCAAACATACTAGTCTGGACTTCATTTTCCCAGTATAATGATTTTGGTCATGGATAATCTATAGTAGAGGTCTCCATGCTGGAATTGGTCTCATTTCAGGATAAAAGATTTATATAAGAACAGCAAGCTTATGGTCAAAATAATCTTTCAGAAGTCAGGAGATAACCTTATCTCAAGAGAAAAATACTGTCCAGTGACCATATATTCTAAAATAAAAGCCTTGCTACTGGTGTGACTTTTCTATCAGGGAAACTGTAAAAATATGATAAAATAGAAGCTATTACTTGAGTTCAGGGAAAATTGAAGGTATTTTATTTAAATATTGCTCTTACCCCAGTGTGCTCCTTGTTACTGATTTTTTTACATGATATAATTTCATGGTATTTTGATAGAATTTTGTACCTAAAAGAAATCTTAATATGTATTATTGACCTGAAAGTTCAGAGGCAACATTATCAAATAGTAAGCAATGTCTGAGTTAAATTTTATTATTTATGACAAAGGCATCTCTATCTTGTCTGGATATGTTAGTCAGTTGTGCTTAAAGTGCAGTCCTCAGTCCTTTATAGACTGTGTTTATTTCTTCACGTCAGTTTCCTGTTCTTTTAGAAACCGTAAATCTAAATAACTGTGGGTTTTTTTCCCTACTTGAATAGAAGTTGCTTTCTTTTCTTCCTCCTTCTATTTGGTTGCACAAGTTCCCTTCTAGGTTCATGAACCTATGACTGCTTAGTGAAGGTGAATATAATTCTTAACGGGTGCTCATGCATTACTTTGAATATCCAAAGACATTTATGGAAAAACACCTGATCATATGTACTACCATATCTTGCAGGGGCCACTTGATATCATACAGTCTATTTTGCTGAGCACTTCAGTGCCTATAGTGCTCTATTAAAGCTGGTGATTTTGGCGGGAACAGACTCACAGACTTAGGCAACGAACTTTCAGTTATTGGGGTGAGGGCGGAAAGGATGGTGGGGAGAAGTAGACTGGGAGTTTGGGATTGATTGCTATATTTAAAACAAATGATCGGCAAGAAACTACTGTATAGCACAGGGAACTCTGCTCAGTACTCTGTAATAACCTAAATTGGAAAAGAATTTGAAAAAGAATAGATACATGTATTTGTATAACTGAATCGCTTTGCTGTACACTTGAAACTAACACAACATTGTTAATCTCCAATATAAAATAAAATTTAAAAATTAAAATAAAGCTGGTGATTTGGGGATAAAGTGACAGACTGACAGATATGGCACATAGGTGGATAGATGGATAGATGGATGGATGGTCAGGAGGTGAAAATATACATAATATATATATATATATATATATATATATATACACATTAATATATACTTTGAGCTCTTCCTGATGAGGTCAAAGGTTTAAACTATTTTCTTTCCAAGGCCTTTGGACCACAGATATCATCTATCTTGCTGCAGTAATGCTTCCTGCAGCAGCCTATCCAATACTGTTCTTTTATGAATAGCATATAGGGATCTTCTGAAAAAGTGCCCGAGTTTCAGCCAATGCAGATTGTCATCCATGAAGATCTTTCCAGGCTACAGTAATTTGCATGATTGCTGAATCTTACATTTCTTCTCCCTCAGAGCAGAGGCAGACTGACCAAATAAGATAATTCCTGGCCTTCTTTCTGAAATGAGTTAAATAACATTTTCCTATGTCATATTTTGAAAATTAATTAAGGAATAAGTGGGTATTTAAAAATAAATATTGATGGTTAATTTTTAAAAGAATTTATCATGTGTAATCCAAAAACTGAACAAATGAATGATCTACAAGAATGGATTTTTCTGTGTAAAAATTTTATAAGCATTCAAGCATTCTTTTTAAAATAAAATCTAAAATCAAGTATTCTGACAAACACTCCCCTACTAGATTAAAACAAATTATTTTACCTCTACTTTCTCTCTGAAAAATAGGCATAATCTTAGCCTCTGACATGAAAGTTTTTCAAAGTGACATGTATGATCATTCTAAAGAATTTTGAGCATGGTGTTAGAAAGTGTGCTAGTTTTATTCTTTTACAAGTGGTTGACCAATTTTCCCAGCACCACTTCTTAAAGAGATTGTCTTTAATCCATTGTATATTCTTGCCTCCTTTGTCAAAGATAAGGTGTCCATAGGTGCATGGATTTATCTCTGGGCTTTCTATTTTGTTCCAATGAGCTATATTTCTGTCTTTGTGCCAATACCATACTATCTTGATGACTGTGGCTTTGTAGGAGAGCCTGAAGTCAGATAGGTTGATGCCTCCAGTTCCATTCTTCTTCCTCAAGATTGCTTTGGCTATTTGAGTTTTTTTGTATTTCCATACAAATTGTAAAATTATTTGTTCTGGCTCTGTGAAAAATACCGCTGGTAGCTTAATAGGGATTACACTGAATCTACAGATTGTTTTGGGTAGTATACTCATTTTCACTATATTGATTCTTCCAATCCATGAACATGGTATATTTCTCCATCTATTAGTGTCCTCTTTGATTTCTTTCACCAGTCTTTTATAGTTTGCTATATTTAGCTCTTTAGTTTCTTTGCTGCTACTGCTGCTAAGTCATTTCAGTCATGTCCAATTCTGTGCAGCCCCATAGATGGCAGCCCACCAGGCTCCACGGTCCCTGGGATTCTCCAGACAAGAACACTGAAGTGGGTTGCCATTTCCTTCTCCAAGGAAATGGTTTCTTTAGGTAGATATATTCCTAAGTATTTTATTCTTTTTGTTGCAATGGTGAATGGAATTGTTTCCTTATTTTCTCATTATTGCTGTATAGGAATGCAAGGGATTTATGTGTGTTGATTTTATGTACTGCAACTTTACTATATTGCTGGGCATACACACTGAGAAAACCAGAATTGAAAGAGACACATGTACCACATGTTCATCACAGCACTGTTTATAATAGCCAGAACATGGAAGCAACCTAGATGTCCATCAGCAGATGAATGGATAAAAAGCTGTGGTACATATACACAATGGAGTATTACTCAGCCATTAAAAAGAATACATTTGAATCAGTTCTAATGAGGTAGATGAAACTAGAGCCTATTATACACAGTGAAGTAAGCCAGAAAGAAAAACACCAATACAGTATACTAATGCATATATATAGAATTTAGAAAGATGGTAATGATAACCCTGTATGCAAGACAGCAAAAGAGACACAGATGTATAGAACAGTTTTAGGACTCTGTGGGAGAGGGAGAGGATGGGATGATTTGGGAGAATGGCATTGAAACATGTACAATATCATATATGAAACAAATCACCAGTCCAGGTTCGATGCACGATACTGGATGCTTGGGGCTGGTGCACTGGGACAACCCAGAGGGATGGTATGGGGAGGGTGGGGGAGGGGGGTTCAGGATGGGGAACACGTGTATACCTGTGGTGGATTATGTTGATGTATGGCAAAACCAATACAATACTGTAAAGTAATTAACCTTCAATTAAAATAAATAAATTTATATTTAAAAAAGAATTTTGAGAACCAATCAGGATATGCCAGCTAATATGTACATTGGCATTAAGTGGGTTGTGGTTTGCCTTTCTCAGAGATGGGATATCAACTAATCTCGGATAAAGAATATTTAGGAAAAAAAAGAATATTTAGGATGACATTAGATACCAAAAGATAAGGATAGAATAAAGACATGGCCATTTTCATAATAATCTAGGATTTATGTCTAAAATTAATTTCTAAGTTGTGACCATCCACATGAGCAATATCGCCAATCAGAAGTCTCCTTGGTGTGCATTGTTATAGAGGAACTGTAAGATACATGCAAAATATATTCATCCAATAATAATTTCAACAGAAAGAGAGGCTGAATATAAGGCTGAATAATGAGAAAAGTTTGGCCATTAAGATATTAAAAGACCAAAATCTATCTCAATTTAAGATAGTTTTTAATACCAATGATATTCAGTAAAGACCTTTCCTGAGAATATTATGGATGTAGCAAGTTAAAAAAACATGTTGATATTCATCCTACCCATCTGGAAAAAAGTAGTTATTATGAATACAACAGTACGCAGGTCAAGAAGCAACACTTAGAACTACACATGGAAAAACAAACTGGTTCAAAATTAGCAATGGAATATGTCAAGGCTGTATATTGTCACCTTGCATAGTTAACTTATATGCAGAGTATATCATGCAAAATACTGGACTGGATGAAGCACAAGCTGGTATCAAGATTGCTGGGAGAAATATCAATAACCGCAGGTATGCAAATGACACCACTCTTATGGCAGAAAGCAAAGAAGAACTAAAGAGCCTCTTGATGAAAGAGAAGAGTGAAAAGGCTGGCTTAAAACTCAACATTAAAAAAACGAAGATCATGGCATCCGGTCCCATCATTTCATGGCAAATAGACGGTGGGGAAACAACGGAAACAGTGACAGACTATTTTCTTGGGCTCCAAAATCACTGCAGATGGTGACTGCAGTTATAAAATTAAAAGACACTTGCTCCTTGGAAGAAAAGCTATGACCAACCTAGACAGCATATTAAAAAGCAGAGACATTACTGTACCAACAAAGGTCCATACAGTCAAAGGTATGGTTTTTCCAGTAGTCGCGAATGGATGTGAGAGTTGGACTATAAAGAAAGCTGAGCACTGAAGAACTGATGCTTTTGAACTGTGGTGTTGGAAAAGACTCTTGAGAGACCCTTGGACTCGATGGACAGGAGTCTGAGCAGGCTCTGGGAGTTGGTGATGGACAGGGAAGCCTGGGTGCTGCATCCCATGGGGACTCAAAAGTCGGACACGACTGAACTGAATGAATACAACAGCAGAAATTGGACACTCCAGTTTAACAGAATTGTGTGATAGGGATATTTGGAGTGTTCTGGTAGTGAGAAAATATGGGCCTGACGTTTGTGGAACAGCTACAATAAACAAGCACTTTGAAGGAGACTTTGATCACATGAATTCAGTAACTGCTTAAAATATTCCTCACACAATAGGTTTATTCCCATTTCAAGTTGAGAAACTGACTTTCAGACAAGCTGACTTTCTTAAGCTGATAAATACCAAGATGGGTGAAGGATGTGTTCTTTTGGTTATATTTGGTGTATTCTAAAAGCTGTACAAGACAACAGAGATAGAACATTTTCATCAAATAATTTGCAAGTTGGTGAGGTATATATAGACATACATACAAATGTGACAACACTAGGATAAAAAGAAAAGAATGAGAAACACAAAACTCAGAAGAATGGTTACTCTTTTCTAAGGAAAGACAGGAATTATGGAAGGAGACTTCCATAAAACCTGTGTAGAGGGTACACAGGTTTAAGTTATTATTATATATATCATTTATGCATACAAAACAATATAATATGAATTTTCTTGTTTGTATGTATAAAATAAGCTTCATGTTTTAAAAACATAATTACAAGTAGCTAATGGGAATACCAGACCACCTGACCTGCCTCTTGAGAAACCTGTATGCAGGTCAGGAAGCAACAGTTAGAACTGGACATGGAACAACAGACTGGTTCCAAACAGGGAAAGGAGTAGGTCAAGGCTGTATATTGTCACCCTGCTTATTTAACTTATATGCAGAGTACATCATGAGAAACGCTGGGCTGGAAGAAGCACAAGCTGGAATCAAGATTGCTGGGAGAAATATCAATAACCTCAGATATGCAGATGGCACCACCCTTATGGCAGAAAGTGAAGAAGTACTAAAGAGCCTCTTAATGAAAGTGGAAGAGGAAAGTGAAAAAGTTGGCTTAAAGCTGAACATTCAGAAAGCTAAGAGCATGGCATCTGGTCCCATCACCTCATGGGAAAAAGATGGGGAAACAGTGGAAACAGTGGCTGACACGACTGAGCAACCGAACTGAATTGAACCTATATGTGATTTATAGGTATTATACCTATCTGTAGAAAAGTCCAAAATAAAATTTACGTATCAATCAGATGGAAAGTTGTCTCAGAGAAAATCATTTTTAGGTCCATATATAATAGATGGGTGCAGTGTCAGAATGAGCCATTTGGTAACTGACAAAAACTAACAAATGCTTACATGCAATTAAGCTTTTATCCTCAAATCACTTCAACGGTATTATTTATTTGTGACAACTCTTAGTACCACAAGGTAAGAATATAAGAAAATAATGGCTAATACAATACCCTTCTTCAGTTCAGTTTAGTCACTCAGTCGTGTCCAACTCTTTGTGACCCCATGGGCTGCAGCACGTGAGGCCTCCCTGTCCATCACCAACTCCCAGAGTTTACTCAAACTCATGTCCATTGAGTCAGTGATGCCATACAACCATCTCATCCTCTGTCGTCCCCTTTTCCTCCTGCCTTCAATCTTTTCCAGCATCAGGGTCTTTTCAAATGAGTCAGCTCTTCGCATCAGGTGGCCAAAGTATTGGAGTTTCAGCTCCAATATCAGTCCTTCCAATGAACATTCAGGACCGATTTCCTTTGGGATGGACTGGTTGGATCTCCTTGCAGTCCAAGGGACTTGCAAGAGTCTTCTTCAACACTACGGTTCAAAAATATCAATTCTTAGGCACCCAGCCTTCTTTATACTCCAACTCTCACATCCATACATGACAACTGGAAAAACCATAGCCTTGACTAGATGGACCTTTGTTGACAGAGTAATGTCTCTGCTTTTTAATATGCTATCTAGGTTGGTCATAACTTTTCTTCCAAGGAATAAGTGTCTTTTTATGTCATGGCTGCAGTCACCATTTGCAGTGATTTGGGAGCCCAAAAAGATAAAGTCTGCCCCTGTTGCCACTGTTCCTCCATCTATTTGCCATGAAGTGATGGGACCGGATGCTGTGATCTTCGTTTTCAGAATATTGAGCTTTAAGCCAACTTTTTCACTGTCCTTCTCTCACTTTCATCAAGAGGCTCTTTAGTTCTTCACTTTTTGCCATAAGGGTGGTGTCATCTGCATATTTGAGGTGATTGATATTTCTCCCAGCAATCTTGATTCCAGTTTGTGCTTCATCCAGCCAAACGTTTCTCATGATGTACTCTGCGTATAAGTTAAACAGGCAAGGTAGACAATATACATTCTCGATGTACTTCTTTTCCTATTAGGAACCAGTGTGTTGTTCCATGTCCAGTTCTAACTGTTGCTTCCTGACCTGCATACAGATTTCTCAAGAGGTAGGTCAGGTGGTCTGGTATTGCCATCTCTTGGAAGAATTTTCCACAGTTTGTTGTGATCCACACAGTCAAAGTCTTTGGCATGGTATATTGGTGGCTCAGAGGTTAAAGGATCTGCCTCCAATGAGGGAGACCTGGGTTCGATCCCTGGGTCAGAAAGATCCCCTGGAGAAGGAAATGGCAACCCACTCCAGTATTCTTGCCTGGAGAATCCCATGGACTGAGGAACCCGGTGGGCTGCAGTCCTCGGGGTCGCAAAGAGTCGGACACGACTGAGTGACTTTACTTATTTATAAAGCAGAAATAGCCTTCTTAATAATCTGAAATATTTACCAGCTAACACTGGAAATCCACATGGTCCTTACAGTAAGTATCACAGGGCCTTGTACACAACAGACACACAAATCAGGGCTTTATTTAAAATTACTAACAGAAATATATTTAGCATGGGCTAGGTAATTTTCATACATTATTTTCCTCACAGCCACCATGAAAGATAGGTGACCATTTCTCATTGCAGTGTACAGAAAATGTGGCTCAGAGAGAGTCAGTATTTTGCCCAAGGTCACAGGAGTAGTATATAGCAAGAAAAGTATTTGAACCCAGATCTGTTCCCCCATACAATCACAGGTAATATTAATCCTTACAACCACCCTGTAAGATACATTCTATTGCGCTCCGCAAAGTCCCTCCAACTCTTTGCGACCCTGTGGACTGCAGCCCACCAGGATCCTCTGTCCATGGGATTCTCCAGGCAAGAATATTGGAGTGGGTTGCCATTGTCTTCTCCAGGGATCAAATCTGCATTTCTTCAGTTCACTGCTTTGGCAGGCAGATTCTTTACCATCTGAACTACCTGGGAAGCCCATCCTAAATATACAGATAAGGAAATTGAGGCATGAAGGGACTGTCATATGTCCACAGTCACACACTTGACTTGGACTCAGGGAGACTTAAGTGGGAGGGAGATTGGAGTAGATCTCATGTCCTCAGGTCTGGGTTCATGGCTACCACTGTGGTGGCAGAGAAGGACACCATCTCATATGCAAACTCTCCCGAGGCAAACCAGGAAGAACCTTCATTGCAAATAACCTTACTTCTGGATTTAAGTAGCTTAAAACTGGCAAAAATGCCCCCTGCCCTTTGGCCTCCTAAGATCTGTCCTAAGAGTGGACAGAATCTCCCAGGTAGCCCAGAAAACCAAAATCCACAGAAATATAGACTTAACACTTGAGTTCAGTGTCCCATTAAACTGGAGCAAGACAAGAATCCCCCCAGAGCTCTATTTATTCCTCCTCCTCCTTCTCACAACCAGGCTTCTGACATCAAAGTTTACCATTAAAGCATCATTAATAGAAATATTACTGTATATAGTTTCTCTAGAGAGAAGAATGTCATGGAAATTTTTCATGAAGTTTGGCATGCATTATGTTAGTGCATTCTGCTCTCCTTTTATAATTTTTCTATGCAACTTATTTATGTACATATTTAAATGGTGTGCCACTTAATTGAAATTATAGTGTGTTTAAGCCAGATCTGACACTCACTGGCAGTTGCTGTTAAGGAATATTTGGAACTTATGAACAAGTCATTTTCCAAATAGTACAGATATAACCATATTATCTAGCATAATGTTTCAGGAATCAAACAACTGATATTGGTAACCTAAGTACGCCATTCATTCCAGGCAGGATTATGTCTTATTAACCTTTACAATCCATAACCCCAGATCCACATATGACCTAACAGTGGTACCACTAACTTCTTCTCATATAAAGACTCTGCATACAAACCCAAGGAACTGGGAAATAACTAAAAAAAAATTGTTCAATCATTGGAGTACTTCTTTTAAAATGTAAGTATTTGTATTGCATATAAAAAAACAGTATTTTTATTCAGTTTTCTGTAGTTTTCATCTGGATATTTATTATAAACAGTCTGTGACAAAGAAAACAAATCCAAGCTATCACAGGAAGAAGGTCCTTGATATGGCAACAGTCCAAATAGTTCAAGGAACTAACAAAAACAGCAAATAGCCTCCAATTTTAGTTGTGAATTTAGAAAGGCTAAATTTTATAATAAGCAATAGATTTTCTTCTTCCCCCCTTTATCCATGTTTCCTACTATACATATCCACTTTAGTTCTCAGGTACTTAGTCACTCTGTGTCTGCTTCTCATCTGTCAAACAGGATAATAATACCTTCTCTCTGGGTTGTTGTATTAAATGAGGTAAAGCAGTTAAATGCACATATCAGATACCTGCATGTGCTAAGTGCTATATTTTAGATAACATATTATTTATAATTATTGTTCTATTATTATCATTCCATGATTGTTATACACTATACCTTACATTAGCTTTAAAAAGTAAATTAACAAAACATTTGTGGTACCTCTATGAATATAAAAGATAAATTATGAACATAATGAAATGAGAATTGGTATATGATCAAAGACCACTTTGATGATAATACTCATAAAAATTATACAATGGAGCCACTCTTGAAATGTCCTTTATTTTTTACAGACTAGATTACATGACATCCTAATGTGTTCTGCAAAAGAAACTTCAACCCTGTATCAAAGGTGTCTATAATGCAATTTCACTGTAAGAAATATATGACAACCTTGATCTCTTTAAGATTTGGCTTTCCCCTGTAACTTTTGCTTGTGAATTAGAAATCAAGTAAATAGGTAAGTGATCAGTATGTTTTAACTATAAGGGATGCAAAAGGGGAAAAGAATTAATATTTGTTGAACACTTTCTAAGTGCCAGAAAGTTTGCTGTGTGTTTTACACTGGTCATTACTTCACTTAATCCCCATAACTGTTCCCCTGAGATAGATATTATTCCAACTTTAACAAATGTGGACATTGTTTCTCAGAGACTTCTTTGATATGATTAGTCAATTAATAAGGGGTGGATCAGAGTTAGAACCTAAATCTCTCAAGCCTGTTCTCCTTATAGTGTAAAATGTTTGAGAAACTGCTTTTTAAATGGAAGTATAATTGATGTACAATATCATACTAATTTTAGGTGTAGCTCATAGTAATTCAATATTTATATATTTTTTTCTTTTTAAATTGAAATAGCATTGCTTTACAATGCTGTGTTAGTTTCTGCTGTACAACAAAGGGAACCAGCTCTATGTATACATATCATATATCCCCCCTTCTGGACCTCCCTCCCACTCATCTCACCCATGTAGGTCATCATACAGTACTCAACTGAACTCCCTGTGTTTTACAGCAGCTTCCCACTAGCTATCCATTTTACACATGGTAGTGTATACATGTCAACCCTACTCTCCCAGTTCATCCCACCCTTCTCTCCCTCTGCGATGTCCACATCTCTTCTCTACATCTATGTCTCTATTTCTGCCCTGCACATTGATTCATCTTTACCATTTTTCTAGACTCCATACATATGCGTTAATGTAAGACATTTGTTTTTCTGACTTACTTCACTCTGTATGACAGACCCTAGGTCCACCCACATCACTACAAATGAGCCCATTTTATGGCCAAGTAATATTCCATTGTAATATTTAAATATTTTTTGAAATGGTCATCACAGTAAGTCCAGTAACAACCTGTCACAGTATTAGATTGTTACAATCTTACTTTTCCTATTCTGTACATTACATCCCCATGACTTCTTTTATAAAGGCAATTCTGTATCTTTCAGTCTCCTTTTTGCACCCCCAACTCCCTCGCCTCTGGCAACTACCAGTTTGTTTCTGTATCTATGAGTCTGTTTCTGCTTTGTTTTGCTGGTTCTCTTGTTTTTACATTTCATGTGTAAGTGAAATCATATGGTAACTATCTTTCTCTGACTTATTTCACTTAGCACAATGCCCTCAAGTTCCATCCACGTTGCTGCAAATGGCAAGATTCAGTTCTTTTTATGGGCTTCCCTACTCAAACAGTAAAGTATCTGCCTGCAATGTAGGCGACCTGGGTTTGATCCCTGGGTCAGGAAGATCCCCTGGAGAAAGAAATGGCGACTCACTCCAATATTCTTGCCTGGAAAACTCCACTGACAGAGGAGTCTGGCAGGGTACAGTGAGTGGGATCACAAAGAGTCAGCAGTCTTTTTTATAGCTGATAATATTCCATTGTGTGTGTGTATATATACATATATATGCCACATCTGCTTTATCCATTCATCCACTGATGGACACGTAGGTTGTTTCCATATTTGGGTTGTAAATAATGTTGCAATGAACATAGGAGTGCATATACCTTTTCTAGTTAGTGTTTTTGTTTTATTTGGATAAACAGTCAAAAGTGGAATTGCTGGATCATATTTTTAATTTTTTGAAAAACCTCCATACAGTTTTCCACAGTGGCGGTACCAACTTACATTTCTACCAGCAGTACACAAGGGTTCCTTTTTTTCCACATCCTCACTGAGTAACTACCTTTGATTGACTACTGTTTTATAGAACCAGATAACTTGTTTCTCAAAATTATCTGAGAATCACCTTTAGAATAGCACATTGTGACCTTCTGGGAAATGCTAACAAATTTTCTTTTATTTTACTGACTCTAATTAGGATATTTCTCTTTAATTTTGGGGAATCCTGGCAACAAATTTCTACAAAGAATTTCTGTAGCAGCTTAGAAACATTTCATTTGATATTCTCCATAAACACGTCATTTGATATTCTCATATTTTACATTAGTGCAAGTGTTCTATACACCCCAGGAAAGTGAGCTGCCAGTCAATGCCCCACAGGGGGATTTATGAAATGAAATCCTGCATATGTTGTTTGTTTCTTTTCAGCCCAGACTGCATGAATTATTTGAACTAAATGGAAGGGATGGGTGAAGGGGTACAGGAAGCTAATACAGAGCTCTGCACCCCCATGGATGATAAATAAATATTTATGGCCTGAATGACAGACTACTTATTACAAAAGTCTAAAACTTTTTGAGATACTGGTTTTTTGTAACTCCTGCAGCTTTGTTTTAAAAAACAAACAAACAGTTTACCCCAGTTATCATCACTCATCATCCTTCTTAAGTAAAAGCCTGACTCAGCTCCTTGAACTGCTCTTCTCCCTCCTGCCAGGAGAGGGACTGCATGTGAGATCCAGGTGCTTTATCCTGACCAGGTCTACCTTCTGAGACAGAAGAAGGGTTAGTCTTAGGATTTGGAATGGAGAAGGCAATGGCACCCCCACTCCAGTACTCTTGCCTGGCAAATCCCATGGACGGAGGAGCCTAGTGGGCTGCAGTCCATGGGGTCGCTAAGAGTCGGACATGACTGAGTGACTTCCCTTTCACTTTTCACTTTCATGCATTGGAAAAGGAAATAGCAACCCACTCCAGAGTTCTTGCCTGGAGAATCCCAGGGACGGGGGAGCCTGGTGGGCTGCCGTCTATGGAGTCACACAGAGTCAGACACAACTGAAGTGACTTAGCAGCAGCAGGATTTGGAAAGAGCTAGACTGATGGGGAAAGCACCATGCTGTCATGGTTAATGCTTCACCTTTTAAAGGCCTGAAAGTGAATATGTAGTTGCTCAGTCGTGTCCACCTCTTTTCGACCCCTGGACTGTAGCCAACCACTCTTCTCTGTCCATGGAATTCTTCAGGCAAGAAAACTGGAGTGGGCTGCCATTTCTTTCTCCAGGGGATCTTCCTGATCCAGGGATCAAATCTGGGTCTCCTGCATTGCAGGCAAGTTCATTACCATCTGAGCCACTTTAATGAATCCGAAGAGGCCAGATCCATGGAATTCTCCAGGCCAGAATACTGGACTGGGTAGCTGTTCCCCTCTCCAGAGAATCTTCCCAACCCAGGGACTGAACCCAGGTCTCCTGCATTGCAGGTAGATTCTTTACCATCTGAGTCACTTGGGAAGCCCAAGAATACTGGAGTGAGTAGCCTATCCCTGCTCCAGGGAATCTTCTCCTCTCAGCAATCAAACCGGGGTCTCCTGCATTGCAGAATTCTTTACCAGCTGAGCTACCAGGGAAGCCTGAGTTTTACTCAAAGTTTTTCTACTTTCTAATTGTTTGATTTAGGCAAGATTACTTCCCAGAGACTCCGGTTTCTCATCTCTGATATAGAGGAAATATCATGAGCATTAAATGAGATACAAATTTTAAGACACCTGGTACATAGTAAGCATATCATTTACTAAATACTAGCAACCTTTGTTTTCATTTTTGATGAGGCAGTTAACACAAAATAGTATCATGCCCTGAATACACACTATTAGATATATGGGGGATTTTACATGATTAATTGCCACTTAAAGACCTTTTTCTCCCCCTAAACTGTAGTTATCACTGAACAACCCAACAGAACTCCTTGTTCACTTAGTGGCTGTACATATGGTCTGACTGAAAATTAACATTCTCTTCTTCAGTAACCTTCTTCTCTAGGAATCTACGTACTATATGTACTATTATAGTCCTCAGATTATCTCACTATTACTTAAATCCTATCTACTGTCTAAATATAAGTTTTCAAATCATCATCTACTTGTAGATATAGAGTAATATACAACATACATATATGGTCAAAAGGATTTATCTTCACCAGATAAATTTATTTATTTATTTTATTCTATATGTCTAGGGACTCAGCTGGACTCAAGTAGGGTTATTATTATCATTCTCAAGCCTGTGAGTCAAAGTTGCTCAGTCATGTCCCACTCTTTGGACCCCATGGACTATACAGTCCATAGAATTCTACAGGCCAGAATACTGGAGTAGGTATTCTTCTCCAGGGGATCTTCCCAAGCCAGAGATCAAACCGAGGTCTCCCACATTGCAGGCGGATTCTTTACCAGATGAGCCACAAGGGAAGACCATTCTCAAAAAGCCTGTACTACCTGGAATTAACGTGGAAGCTATCCATTTTCAAAAACTAGGCAAGATGAAATACTCTAGGGGTCATCCTACTGCATTCTTTTGATATAGTGGTACATGTTTTAATCTGCAGAGAGCTAAACTTAAACAGTGGGATGTGATTCTTTACAGTTATAGAGACTATTTCATCCAGAGACGCAGACTGAGCTTTTCTACTTACTTTTGTTTTAGTAAAAATGTGTGTATATGTGCGTGTATGTGTACAGTATTTGCCTGACTAGTTATACTTCAAGTGTAAAAATTCAGGGGCTTCCATGGTGGCTCAGTGGTAAAGAATCTGCCTGGCAATGCAGGAGACATAATTTTGACCCCTGGTCTGGGAAGATCCCAAATGCTGTGGAGGAATTAAGCCCATGTGCCACAACTATTGAGCCTGTGCTCTAGAGCTGGGGAGCTACAACTTCTGAAGCCCGTGTGCCCTGGAGACCATGCTCTGCAACATCAGAGAGCCCATGCACCACAATTAGAGAGTAGCCCCTGCTTACCACAACTAGAGAAAAGCCTGCACAGCAGTGAAGACCCCGTACAGCCAAAATCAAATAAATAAATAAAATTATTTTTAAAAATTCAAAATTTCTGTCATTCATCTCAATATTTCATTCTTAACGTCTATATTTAACTAGATTACCATTTTCTCCAGTGTGGAGACATCAGTGTATATAGGTAAAAATGTATTTTAGTATTTATTTTAGTATGCTTTCAGAAATTTAACTAAAATACTAAATTATGATATAAAATTTCCTTTTTCAATAAAATTACTAACATAAAAAGAGGTAATTTAAAGTATTAAGAAAATAATATTATAGGAGTTAATGTAGAAATGTCAAATATTACGGAGGCAGGGCTTTCCTGGTGGCTCAGCAGTAAAGAATCCATCTGCCAGTGCAGGAGACATGGTTTTGATCCCTTGTCCAGGAGGATCCCACATCCTGTGGAGCAACTGAGCCCATGTACCACAGCTACTGAGTCTGTGGTTCTAGAGCTCAGGAGCCACAACTAGCGAGCCCACCCGTCACAACTGCTAAAGCCTGCGCATCTGAGAGTCTATGCTCTGCAACAAGGGAAGCACCAGAATGAGAGATCCAAGTATCACAACTAGAGAGTAGTCCCTGCTTGCTTCCACTACGAAAGCCTGCACAGCAATGAACACCCAGCACAACCAAAAATAAGTAAATAAAAATTTTTAAAAATTACAGAGGTAGTATTTGAATGAAGTTCACAAAATAACTGCTCTAAATAACTCATTGCAAGCATCTTGTTACATGTTAATAATAAGGCATTTTGTTGTATGGTTTTACAGAGTATTTTGAGTGGTAATACCTGATAGTTTAAAGAAACCAAGTTGTATCATTTGGTAATCAGAGACTCTTGCCTGACTAAATTAGCAGAAGAATGTGGTATGCACTTTTCTATCACTCCTCATTATAAAATAAATCCCAGATAAAGCAAACATCTAAGGGGAAAAATGAGAGAAGGAGGCAACACAGGATAAGATGGTTGGATGATATCACCAACTCAATGGACATGAGTCTGAGTCAACTCTGGGAGATAGTGAAGGACAGGAAAGCCTGGCATATTGCAGTTCATGGGGTCACAAAGAGTCAGACACAACTTAGTGACTGAACAACAAAAATAATCTTGGAGCAGAACAGATCTTTCAAAGCATGATTTAAATTTCAGAATACTTCAAAGATCTAAGAATCTGACCATTAATTTTTTTAAATTTCTCCATTGCAAAGTAAGTAAATAATAAATAAAATAAAAAACAAAATAGAAAACGTATTTGCAGCATATATGCAGACAAAAGTGAATTTCCATAACATAGTAAAAGTCCTACAATACACACACACACAAAAAAAAACTAGTCATGAAACTAGTAAACATAAATGGCTTTTAAACATACTAGAATGTACTTAAATTTCTCACAATAAAAGAAATACAACATAAAACCAGACATTCCTTTTACTTGCTTCATAAGAATTTTACAAGTTTGATAGATATATGTATACATTCATATAGATATATAATAGATATATGTATATATGTATATGAATCTAAGCCTCTGCACCAGAATTAGTGAGCCCATGCTCTAGAGACAGCAAACAGCAACTACTGAGCCCACATGCTCCAGAGCCATGTTCCACACCAAGAGAAACCCCCAGTCACCACAACTAGAGAAGGTGCACATGCAGCAATTAGGACCTAGTGCAGCCTAAATTAATTAATTTTAAAAAATTATCTATTGTGCTTTATAAAATTTTAGCTATTCTAAGTTCAAAAATAAAATCTGAGCCTAGCTGGTATTTTAGTTGATTCCTTTAAAGTTGTGTGGACTGGATGAAAAATAAAGAAAACTAATAAGATATTAGACTATTTTGTGTATGCAATTAAAAATACCAGGTTTTTAAAAAGAATTTAGAACTCTGAGTAATTTTTCCAGTCATTTCCAGGACTCTTGGATTTATAGGCAGAGTCTTCTCAAGACGCTAACAGTCTGTTTATTAAAGTCTGCATTAAATGCTCAGTCCCAGTTTCCCAAATCAACACAAGCATTACTGGAGCAAGTGACCAAGGGAGAGAGTGGTAAGACATGAATGGGAGATAGAGCCAGAGGTCAGGACTTTTTGGGCCTTAGAGCCTACACGAAATATGTTGGACTTTATTCCAAGCATACCATGCAATGACTGGAGGCTTTTATTTTTAAGCATGTCATTTCTGATGTTGATCTGATATGACTTTTTAAATCACAGAAGTCTATAATAGCCATTTTCTAACAATCTATATGAGCCATGCCATGTAGGGCCACCCAAGACAGACGGGTCACAGTGGACAGCTCTGACAAAACATGGTCCACTGCAGAAGGGAATGGCAAGCCACTTCAGTATTTTTGCCTTGAGAACCCCATGAACAGTATGAAATGGCAAAAAGATAGGACACTGAAAGAGGAACTCCCCAGGTCAGCTGGTGCCCAATATGCTACTGGAGATCAGTGGAGAAATAACTCCAGAAAGAACGAAGAGATGGAGCCAAAGCAACACCACCACCCACCTGTGGATATGACTGGCGATGGAAGTAAAGTCTGATGCTGTAAAGAGCAGTACTGCATAGGAACCTGGAATGTTAGGTCCATGAATCAAGGCAAATTGGAAGTGGTCAAACCGGGGATGGCAAGAGTGAACAATGACATTTTAGGAATCAGCAAACTAAAATGGACTGGAATGGGTGGATTTAACTCAGATGACCATTATATCTATTACTGTGGGCAGAAATACCTTAGAGGAAATGGAGTAGCCATCATAGTCAATAAGAGTCCAAAATGCAGTACTTGAATGTAATCTCAAAAATGACAGAATGATCTCTATTCGTTTCCAAGGCAAACCATTCAATAACACAGTAATCCAAGTCTATGCCCCAACCAGTAATGCTGAAGAAGGTGAATGAAGTTGAACAGTTCTATGAAGAGCTACAAGACCTTCTAGAACTAACACTCAAAAAAAGATGTCCTTTTCACTATAGGGGACTGGAATAAAAAAGTAGAAAGTCAAGAAATACCTAGAGAAACAGGCAAATTTGGCCTTGGAGTACAGAATGAAGCAGGGCAAAGTCTAATAAGAGTTTTGCCAAGAGAACACACTGGTCATAGCAAACACCCTCTTCCAACAACATAAGAGAAGACTCTACACATGGACATCACCAGATGGTCAATACCGAAATCAGACTGATTATATTCTTTGCAGCCAAAGTTGGAGACACTCTATACAGTCAGCAAAAACAAGATGGGGAGCTGACTGTGGCTCAGATCATGAACTCGTTATTACCAAATTCAGACTTAAATTGATGAAAGTAGGGAAAACCACTAGACCATTCAGATATGACCTAAATCAATCCCTTACGATTATACAATGGAAATGACAAATAGATTCAAGGGATTAGATCTGAGAGAGTGCCTGAAGAACTATGGACAGAGGTTCATGACACTGTACACGAGGCAGTGATCTAGATCATTCCCAAGAAAAAGAAATGCAAAAAGGCAAAATGGCTGTCTGAGGAGGCCTTACAAATAAAACTGTGAAAAGAAGTGAAAGGCAAAAGAAAAAAGGAAAGATACACTCATTTGAATGCAGAGTTCCAAAGAATAGCAAGGAGAGATAAGAAAGCCTTCCTCATTGATCAATGCAAAGAAATAGAGGAAAACAATAGAATGGGAAAGACTAGAGATTTATTCAAGAAAATTAGATATACCAAGGAAACATTTCACGCAAAGATGGGCACAATAAAAGACGGAAATGATATGGACCTAAAAGAAGCAGAAGATATTAAGAGGTGGCAAGAATACACAGAAGAACTATACAAAAAAGATCTTCACAACCCAGATAATCACGATGGTGTGATCACTCACCTAAAGCCAGACATCTTGGTTGCGAAGTCAAGAGGGCCTTAGGAAGCATCACTATGAACAAAGCTAGTGGAGGGATGGAATTCCAGCAGAGCTATTTCAGTTCCTAAAAGATGATGTTGTAAAAGTGCTGCACTCAATATGCCAGCCAATTTGGAAAACTCAGCAGTGGCCACAAGACTGGAAAAGGTGAGTTTCCATTCCAATCTCAAAGAAAGGCAATGCCAAGGAATGTTCAAACTACCATGCAATTGCACTCATCTCACATGCTAGCAAAGTAATGCTAAAAATTCTGCAAGCAGTATATGAACCGAGAATTTCCAGATGTTCAAGCTGGATTTAGAAAAAGCAGAGGAACCACAGATCAAATTGCCAACATCCACTGGATCATCAAAAAGAAAAGCATCTACTTCTGCTTTATTGACTACGCCAAGCCTTTGAATGTGTAGATCACAATAAACTGTGAAAAATTCTGAAAGAGATGGGAATACCAGAACACCTGACCTGCTCTTGAGAAATCTGCATGCAGGTCAAGAAACAACAGTTAGAACTGGACATGGAACAACAGACTGGTTCCAAATAGGAAAAGGAGTACGTCAAGTCTGTATATTGTCACCCTGCTTATTTAACTTACATGCAGAGTACATCATGAGAAATGCTGGACTGGATGAAGCACAAGCTGGAATCAAGATTGCTGGGAGACATATCAGTAACCTCAAATAAGCAGATTATACACCCTTATGGCAGAAAGCAAAGAAGAACTAAAGAGTCTCTTGATGAAAAATAGAAGAGTGAAAAAGTTGGCTTAAAACTCAATATTCAGAAAACTAAGATCATGGCATCTGGTCCCATCACTTCACGGCAAATAGATGGGGAAACAATGGAAATAGTGGCTCACTTTATTTGGGGAGGATCTCCTCCCAAATCACTGTAGATAATGACTGCAGCCATGAAATTAAAAGATGCTTGCTCCTTGGAAGAAAAGTTATGACCAACCTAGACAGTATATTAAAAAGTAGAGACATTACTTTGCCAACAAAGGCCCATCTAGTCAAAGTTATGGTTTTTCCAGTAGTCATGTGAGAGTGAGTCATGTGGATGTGAGAGTTGGACTATAGAGAAAGCTGAGTTCCGAAGAATTGATGCTTTGAACTGTGGTGTTGGAGAAAACTCTTGAGAGTCTCTTGGACAGCAAGGAGATCAAACCAGTTCAATCTAAATGAAATCAGTCCTGAATATTTACTGGAAAGACTGATGCTGAAGCTGCAACTCCAATACTCTGGCCATCTGATATGAAGAACTGACTCATTTGAAGAGACCCTGATGCTGGGAAAGATTGAAGACAGGGGGCAAAGGGGACAAGAGAGGATAAGATGGTTGGATGGCATTACTGACTCAATGTACGTGAGTTTGAGTAGGCTCCAGAAGTTGGTGATGCACCGAGGCCTGGCATGCTGCAATCCATGGAGTTGCAAAGAGTCAGACAGGACTGAGTGACTGAACTGAACTGATGGTATCTCTTATTCTTTACGGCAGAGGATATTTTGCTTTATAACACATTGTTTTCGTTTTTTACTATGAAAGTAATTTATCCTTTTCTCACTGTAGAAAATTGAGAAAAATATTTAAAAAGGAAATAAATGCATCTGCAAATCTAACCCAGAGGTTGACAAATTATGGCCAGCAAGCCTATTTTGTGTAAATTAAGTTTTATTGGAACACAGAACTACCCGCCCCCCACCACATCTGTTGACTGTTAATTATGGCTGCTTTCCACACCACCACACACAGTCTAGTAGTTATGACAGAAACTCTATTGTCTACAAAACCTAAAATGTTTACATCAGCCAGTACTTTACAGAAAAGGTTTGATGACCTTTGTTCTAACCCTCTGAACAATGTTAATATATTAACTACATTTTCAAAGGTATGTTCTAGACATATTTTTAAAGTGAGGGTCAGACTATAAATACAATTATATATTTTGCTGAGCTCTGTTACCACTATACCATCGGATTTGTGCATGTAATTAATATTCATTATGAAAGAGTCAGAGGCCAACATTTTTTAAGCTAGTATATATTGTACCTTTTAAATAAGTCATCATCTATGTAAAGAATCCTTATTTATTCCCCTATTTTCTGACATTTAGTTTTAACTTTTATTCCTAGATAATGCTGTGGTAAATATCTGTTAATACTTTTTTTCATTTTTATTATTTCCTTCGACTAGGTTCCTCAAGGCAAAATTATTATATCAACATTTTATGACCCCTGATAAATATACTGAGATTTAAAATCATTGTTTGCCAAAACTCTGGACCTCTGCCAAGATTGTATAACAACATATGGATAAACTAAACAATGGGGAGACTGCTTGCAGAAATTACTAATTTTTCATATTTTAAATATTTGTGAGGATATTTATAAATATAACTAATCTTTATTTTGGATAGAATATTGTTCTAAGTGATTTACATATAACAACTCATTTAGTCCCTACAACAACCCTTTGGGATAGGTTTTACTACCCCTATTTTAGAGGCAGAGTAAAGACTAAAACCTAGATAGTGTGACACCAGAGTTCTTGCATTTAACCACTTTGCTAAACAGTTTGAGTATTCCTGCTTCTTGTTCATTTTTCTTTTCATATACACTATCATATTACTACTACTTTAAGAATTATGTTCTGTGTGAACCTTCTAGGAAGTGTGCTTTGACTCTAAAGATCTGTGACTTCAAAAAAGTTGGAAACCCATTTATCTCAAGGACTGCATCCTGTTGGCAATGAGATTATTAATTTACATTACATATTTCTCCTTCCATTCCCTTTGCCTTTCTGTATTTGTTCTCTCATTTTTTCATCTCTCAGTACTTTGTCTTGTTGACATTTATCTCCAAAGTTTAAAGTTTCCATGTCTTGCTGTTATTGAAAATTTGTTTAGTATCACTCCTAATTATTATTACCACCATGAACACAAAGGCAGACAGAATCAGCTTCCAGAAACTCAAGGAAAGTTTTATCTACTATAATTTTTTTTAAAGATAGATGCAGACACAACTTTGATGTTATAATTACTTCTTTTAGGCTTCCAACTATTTTAAAACAAATTTACACCATTTTGTGCTTGTGTGAAACCTCAAGGATAATGTTCAAGAGTTTCTCCAATTATTCTTCCAAAGCATAAGGCCTACATCTTAATTGTTTTAATTAGCAAACCTATGAAAATTAATTAAAATTGGCATCATACTTCCAAAATTATATACCACTGAGTACTGAACGTAAAAATCTTAATTGAAACACTAAAAAGCTTGAAACCAACTTGTTTTAATTGTCTAATATGTTTGCTTGAGGAATAAAATAATGAAAATAGTTAGTAAAAAGATGATACCTTTTTCAGGGAGTCTACAAGACCTTCTAAATTAGTGCTTCAAAAAGCAGTAACGATGATGTGACCAGTTTCTTTTTCATTCTACCAAGATACAGAGTTTGCTTTCAGTAGAGGTGCCCACCCCGATGATGGGGAAGCAATTCAGTTGCAGTGAGTCCCTGACAGCTTTGCATGGAGATGAAATGTGAGCAGCCTAAGGAAGTGACATCAGCTAGTGTCCAGTTAGAGTAAGGAAGGGAAAAGAAAGAGATGCAAATGGTCTGGCTGTCAGGAGAGTAAACTGTTGCTCCTAGTAAGTGCCAGGAACTGGGTTAGAAGCTTTCCCAGAGGCTTTTTTTTTCCTTCCTGAAAAAGAACAGGTCAAATTGTATTTTTATTAACCTCATTTTACAGCTAACGAAAACAGATTAAATGGGATTAAGTAATCTGTGAAAAGCCATACAGAATGCACATGGCAGGAGATGTTTTCTTCACCATTTGCTCCTTCTCCCTTGGTGGATCATGTCTCCCCCTTCAAGCTCTACTCCAAATTCCATCCCTGCTATGACCATTTCAAGGAGGGAGGCAGTTCATATATGACAAATCCACAGCTAACATCATACTCAGCAGTGAAAAGCTGAAAGCATTCCTTCTAAGATCAGGAACAAAACAAAGATGTCCACTCTGGCTACTTTTATTCTACATGGTTTTGGAAGAAAAGGAAATATGAAAATAAAAGGAATCCAAATTGGAAAGGAAGAAGTAAAACTGTCATTGTGGGCAGATGACATGATACTATACATAGAAAATCTAACACTGCTATCAGAAAACTATTGGAGCTTATCAGTGAATTCAGTAAAGAGGCAGGATACAAAGTCAGTTTACAAAAATCTGTTTAATGTCTATATACTAATAATGTACTCTAAGAAAGAGAAATTAAGGAAACAATCCACATACCATTACATCAAAAAGAAGAAAATACCTAGGAACAAACCTACCCAAGAAAGCAAAAGAACTGTATTCCAAAAACTATTAGATACTAATGAAAGAAATTAAAGATGACACAAACAGATGGAAAGATATACCACTCATCCTGGGATTGGAAGAATCAATATTTTAAAATGATCATAGAACCCATAGCAATCTACAGATTCAAAGCAATCCCTATCAAGTTACCAATGACATTTTTCACAGAACTAGAACAAAAATTTTTAAATTTGCATAGAAACACAAAAGACCCCCAGTAGCCAAAACAATTCTGAGAAAGAATAGAGCTGGGAGAATCAAGCTCCCTGACTTCAAACAATACTACAAATCTACAGTAATCAAAACAGTAAGATCCTGGCACAAAAACAGACACTAGGTCAATGGAACAGAATAGAAACCTCAGAAATAGGTGGGACTGTAAACTGATACAGTCACTACGGAAAACAGTATGCAAGTTCCTAAAGAAACTAAAAATAGAACTACTATATGACCCAGCAACCCCACTACTGAGCCTATACCCAGAGAAAACCATAATTCAAAAGATCCATGCACTGCAGTGTTTGCAGCAGCACTATTTACAATACCCAGGACATGGAATGTACCTAAACGTCCACCAACAGAGGAATAGATAGTGAAGGTGCAGTACATATATACACGGGAATATTGTGTATATGCATGTCAGTCACTCAGTTGTGTCCAACTCTTTGTGACCCCATGGACTATAGCTTGCCATGCTCCTCTGACCAGGGAATTTTCCAGACAAGAACACTGGAGTGAGCAGCCATTCTCTTCTCCGGGGGATCTTCCTGACCCAGGGGTCAAGCCCAGGTATCCTGCATTGCAGGCAGATTCTTCACCATCTGAGCCACCAAGGAAGCCCAAAGGAATATTACTCAGCTATAAAAAGGAACAAAATTGTATCATTTGTAGAGATGTGGGTGGATCTAGAGAGTATCATACAGAGGGAAATAAGTCAGAAAGAGAAAAACAAATATTGCATATTAATACAGATAGGTGGAATATATAAAAAAGAAAAGGTCAGATGATCCTATGTGCAAAGTTGAAACAGAGA
Organism: Nanger dama; assembly: GCA_917880005.1. NCBI lineage: Eukaryota > Metazoa > Chordata > Mammalia > Artiodactyla > Bovidae > Nanger > Nanger dama. The sequence continues at coordinate 29,563,408 of CAKJTW010000011.1, read as the reverse complement.
CACAGAGGTAGAGAACAAATGTATGGATACCAAGGGGGAAGGGGAGCAAGATGAACTAGAGACTGGGATTGCCACATATACACTGTTGATACTATGTATAAAATAGATAACTAATGAGAAATACTGTATAGTACAGGGAACTCTACTTAATGCAGTTCGGTGACCTGAATAGAAAGGAAGTCCAAAAGGGAGGGGATATACATATAAGTAGGGCTGATTCATTTTGCTATAGAATAGAAATGAACATGGGCTTCCTTGGTGGCTCAGATGGTGAAGAATCTGCCTGCAGTGCAGGAGACCAGGGCTTGATCCCTGCATCAGGAAGATCCCCTGGAGTAGGAAGGGCAACCCACTCTAGTATTCTTGCCTGCAGAATTCCATGGACAGAGGAGCCTGGCAGGCTACAGACCGCAAAGAGTCTGACACCACTGGGCAACACTTTCACTTTTCAAAAACTAACACAACATTGTAAAGCAACTATATTCCAATTAAAATTAATTTTAAGAAAGAAAGCTCAGAAATAAACCCATACACTTACAGTCAATTAACCTACGACAAAGAAGGCAAGAATGCACAATGTAGAAAAGATTCTCTCTTCAATAAGTCGCACTGGGAGAACTAGACAGCTACATGTAAAAGAATTAAATTAGAACATTCTCTAACACTATATACAAAAATAAACTCAAGATGTATTAAAGACCCAAATGTAAGATCAGATACTATAAAATTCCTAGAGGAAATCACAGGCAGAACACTCTGACATGAACTGCTGCAGTATTTTTTGGATCCATCTCCTACAGTAATAAAAACAAAAGCAAAAACAAACGAATGGGATCTAATTAAACTTAGCTTTAGCACAGCAAAGGAAATCATAAACAAAACAAAAATCTATGGAATGGGAGAAAATATTTGCAAATTATGTGACAGATAAGGGATTAATTTCTAAAAACACAAACAGCTTATACAGCTTGATATTTAAAAAAAAGCCTAAAACAAAAACAATCCAATAGAAAAATGAGCAGAAGACCTAAATAAACATTTATCCAAAGACATACAGATGGTCATCAGGCACATGAAATGACACTTCATATCACCAATGATCAGAGAAATGCAAATTAAAATGAGGTATCACCTCACACTGGTCAGAATGGCCATCATCATGAAGTATACAAATAATAAGTGCTAGAGAGGGTACAGAGAAAAAAAACATTCTTACATGTTGGTGGGAATGTAAACCAGTGCAGCCACTATGGAGAACAGTATGGAGGTTCCTTTAAAAACTAAAAATAGAGTTACTATAGTATTCATCAATCTCATTCCTCAGTGTAAATCCAGAAAAGATGAAAACTCTCATTAAAAAGATACATGCACCCTGTGTTCAGAGCAGCATTATTGCCAATAGCCAATAGCTAGAGCAACCTAGATGTCCATCAACAGATGAATGGATAAAGATGTGATATATATGTGGATTATTATTCAGCCATAAAAAGAACATCATTTACAGCAATATAGATGGATATACAGATTATCATACTTCATGAAGCCAAAGACAAACATATCACTTACATGTGGAATCTAAAAAAATGATACAAATGAACTTGCATACAAAACAGAAATAGACTCACAGATATAGAAAACAAGTTTAGGGTCTACCAAAGGGGAGAAAAGGGGAGAGATAAATTAGGAATTTGGGATTAGCAGATACACACACTACATATGAAACAGATAAATAACAAGGATTTACTGCACAACACAGGGAACTGTATTCAATACCCTGCAATAACCAGTAAAGTGATGGCATCACCAACTCAATGGACATGAGTGTGAGCAAGCTCCAAGAGCTGGTGATGGACAGGAAAGCCTGGAGTGCGGCAGTCCATGGGGTCGCAAAGAGCTGGACACAACTGAGTGACTGAACTGACTGACTGAATAACCTATAATGGAAAAGAATATGAAAAAGTAAATGTATTTATATATATATGAATCACTTTACTATACACCTGAAACATTATAAATTAAGTAGACCTCAATAAAAATAATATGATGGATTCCATTTCTCTGCATCCAAATAAAACAAAAATTGGTGATCTGAATAGAATAAACTAAAACTGCTCTGAAAAGAAAACATTTTCTTAAGAGTTAATACGTAGCTATGCAACTTGGATGATTCTTCAAACATATTTTCAGTAATCACTTTTATAAAAATCAATACTCCTGTATTTTTGCTACTATCACTTTTATTCAAGAAGTACAGATATATTTTTCCACATTCTTCTCATCTTATTTGATGTTTCAGAAGCACTTCCTCCTGTTATGTGTTGTGTAGTTTATCTGTAATAAACCTCTCTTATTGTATGCAAAGATATGCAAAATAAAGAAAATGGCAATATATGCATTTTGCCCGTTTGGTTTGGAAAGTTTGCTCGCCATATCAGTTTTCACACTTATTATTCTTCAAATATAATGGATGCATACTCTTGGATTTTTCTCTGAATTCTCCAGAGATCTAACAGTACATTTAGAACACTTTTCACCACAGACATGTGCATCTGTGCCATCTATGCTACAGTAATAAATTTTCATCAGTGATACAAGATCATATTTATAATTTGATTTTGGAGTTCTTAAAAAACTCTCCATGGAACCCTTGGTTCCAGAAAACACTATGAAAACCATAGTAATAGGAAATTTATAGTCATTAAAGTTGAGAGACACAAACAGATCTGCATTTTATAATAACATCTCTGGTCATAAAATGGAGGATGGTTAAAGAGGGAATATATTATTAGAACCCGAGAGATCTATTAGAAGCTTCTTGTTAGACACAATGGAGGGCTGAACTTCAAATTAAGAATTGGAAAAGATGCACTATTTGAAAAGTAAAATTTTTAAAATTAGACAATTATCAGTTATCAGAATTGAGAAATAGGAGATCATTGATAGCTTCCTGCTTTGGAGTCCACCATAATTAAGTGTGGTAAAGACAGATAGGATGTCGAAGACAGAGGAACATGTTTTCGTTGGTTCACAGTGAAGCAAATAAAGAATCAGACTGATTTAAAATACTGTGCAGCTAAGGTACTAAATGTCCAGTGGACAGCTAAACACAGATCTAGAATTCAAGAGAAAGACCAGGGCTGCCTTTGAACTTGATAAAGCCGTGGGAGTGATGGCCAAGGGGAAAGTGCAGGCTGAGTTGAGAAGATGGTCAAGGGCCAGCTCTGGGGACTGCAGACCATTATGGAGAGTGTGGAGAAAGAGCTACTTGAACAGTCAAGTTACTCTAAGCCAAGTAGGCAGAGTTAACATTATAGAAGTATGCAAACTAGAAATGTGGAAGTAAGGAGAGAGCCAGTGCTAAGCCTCTGAGAAATGCATTTTTTTCTCAATCCTTTTTTTCCTCTTCTAAATCTCTGTGCACCTTTACCCTCTGCTATCTCTTATTCAAAAAAGAAAAAAAGAAATTAAAGCCTTAGTGAATGATTTTACTCTTGCTTCAAAAGAAGCTTGGTGCCATCTGGTACGACCTATTTCACACTCTTTACCTTCACAAACCATTTTTCATATAGATCCTTCTATCTTCCTTTTCTTTTTCCACTCCTAAGGCAACTCTGAGTCTTTTCCCCACTTCAACAAATACAGTCTCCTGAAGGTGTCTTTATTTTTCTGGGCTCCAAAATCACTGCAGATGGTGACTGCAGCCATGAAATTAAAAGACGCTTACTCCTTGGAAGGAAAGTTATGACCAACCTAGACAGCATATTAAACAGCAGAGACATTACTTTGCCAACAAAGGTCTACCTCGTCAAAGCTATGGTTTTTCCAGTGGTCATGTATGGATGTGAGAGTTGGACTAATAAAGAACGCTGAGCGCAAAAGAATTGATGCCTTTGAATTGTGGTGTTGGAGAAGACTCTTGAAAGTCCCTTGGGCTATAAGGAGATTCAACCAGTCCATCCAAAAGTAGATCAGTCCTGGGTGTTCATTGGAAGGACTGATGTTGAAGCTGAAACTCCAATTCTTTGGCCACCTGATGTGGAGAGCTGACTCATTTGAAAAGACTCTGATGCTGGGAGGTATTGAGGGCAGGAGGAGAAGGGGACGACAGAGGATGAGATGGTTGGATGGTATCACTGACTCAATGGACGTGGGTTTGGGTGGACTCCTGGGGTTGGTGATGGACAAGGAGGCCTGGCATGCTGCAGTTCATGGGGTCGCAAAGAGTCGGACAAGGCTGAGCAACTGAACTGAACTGAAGGCTTCTTCCTTTAATTCTTAAAATATGAAAACTTCTTTCCTAACACTGGTTTCTTGGAGCCTGCTGCTCCCAATAACTGCCCTCTTTCCTCTTTTTTCCAACCAGTGTTGAAAAAATATTTTTTATACCTACTGCACCTCATTCTTCTCCTCCCATTCTCTTCTGAATCTCCACAGGCTGACTTTTCCTCCACCCCAATATTAAATTCCTTGGTCAAAGGTTAGCAATGACTTTCTTCCAGCCAACACTTTTGTCCTTTTCTTAGATCAACCTAATCAACTGCCTGCCTCATCTGACATTGCTGATTGGTCAGCCTGTCTTCGAAGCCACTGGGGTGTCCATGGTCTCTTCCTGTCTCTGTGCCAGGTCTCTCCTCTAGTAGTGTTTCTTCCTCCTCCTAACTCAAATTGTGGGTATTCCCTGAGTTGCAAATCTTGTAGTTATTTTCTCACTGTACACGCTACGTTCCTTCAGACCATTCATCTATTCTGCTAGTTTCCACTGCCATTTCTATTCCAGTGGCTCTCAAGTCCGTAACTCCTGTCTTGACAGAATGATTATGTTGATACTCCCATCTCTCTCAAGCCATCTGTGAATTAAAAGTGAAGACAGTAGGCTGAAGACAGAGGATGCAGCTGGTCGAGGGCAATACTTTGAGACTCACTGGTTTAGAACAGTGACTCTCAAAACTTGGCTTCACATTAGGATCACTAGGATAGCTTTTTAAAACTCTGAATGCCCAGTTCTTTCAACCATCACTCACAGAGTCCAGCTCACCTGAGCTAACATTACCTGTCAACCGCTGATTTGAAGTATCCTTCTCAAAACTGAGGACCCAGAAATAAGTATGACCCTCCAGAGGTTCACCCAGTGTAAGCAGGATATAGGAAGGCTGCTCCTTGCTGGTGCTGCTGCACTGCTCAGTACCTGTCAGCAAGCAGAGGGTCACCTCTGTGAACCAGGCCCCTGCTTCCCTTACACCACTAATGATGCCCAGGAACCAAACAGAAGGAAGGAAAGAGTTAGTCGCTCAGTTCAGTTCAGTCACTCAGTCGTGTTGCTCAGTCCTGTCCAACTCTTTTTTGACCCCATGGACTGTAGGCCACCAGGCTCCTATCTCCATGTAATTCTCCAGGCAGGAATACTGGAATGGGTAGCCATTCCCTTCTCCAGGGGATATTCCTGACCCAGAGATCAAACTCAGGTCTCCTGTATTGCAGGCATATTCTTTAACCACCAAACCTATGTTGTATCATATTATTCTACTTTTCTTGATTCACTATATATTCATATATATATGAATATATATATATACACACACACACACACAAAGAGAGAAAGAGAGAAGTATTATAGATTTTAAAACCAAGGTGTATGTAACATGGCAAAAGCAGAGTCAGAGAGAGGTTATTCCAACAGTGATGTTGTGGGTTAAGGTGGAAGATCAGATCATCTTGAAAGAAGTTTTATTAATGCTTGTATGACCTGCTATAGATCTAGACAGTACATAGATCTTTGGAGAGCAAGTGTAAAGATATAAAAGTGACGTTTCATGAATTTTATCTGGGATATTTTGAATAATAATATCACTGCTACAGCAAGTACAGCAAAGTTAACAGGGAAGACAATAACCTGTTTAAGTAAACAAAACTTATTTAGTGCTGTCAATATGCCAGTATCGTGTGTCAGTATTTAATGCCGTCACATACACGGCATTAAATGGGGCTTAGAATATATGGGGCTCCTAGGTGATGCAATGGTAAAGAATTCACCTGCCAATGCAGGAGACACAAGAAACAAGAGAGTTCAATCTCTGGGTCAGGAAGATCCCCTGGAAAAGGAAATGGCGACCCTCTCCAGTATGCTTGCCTGGAAAATACTATGGACAGAGGAGCCTAACACAGAGAGAGAAAGCTGCAAACACTGTCAAGTCAATCTGGACAACAAAACTGTAGTTCAGTTTACATTGTGACATTCAGTATAACAAATTTTATGGATTTAGGGCATCAAGGGAAAATAGTGAGAAGTCATGTTTCTTGTCTGTTTGGGTGTGTTTTTTCACTTTTAAACAAGATCTTATAGAGGGTGGGAGTGGAATAAATCAGTTCAATCTTTCATAGCATATTTACATCACCAAAAATAGTAATAATGACTTTAATTGTACAGGGATAGAAAAAAATGTTTGAATATCTTTCTTTGACAAGATTCAGGACTTTGATGTGAGGAAAAAAAAATACACATTTACAGTAAGTTTAGATTTTGTGGTGGAATTTAAACCTCATGGCCATCAACATATCATAATGAATGTGACACTTGCATAATAGCACTTGTTTGAGCACTTTTAGAAAGAGCAGGGGAGTCTTTGCAGTGCAGTAAAGGAGTTTAAATTTTTAAGGATGTTTTCTTTTCAATGAGAAACAACACCTACTCAAAATAAGTTGGAGATTCATGTACAGAATTTATATTGTCAGTCTGATGTTCAGGAATGGTTACTGAAGGAAAGAGAATCTCAAGGTCACTGGGAATGATCTTTAGAGTATTCTTATAGGGCTTATCTGTGCTCACATGCCTAATTTTTTTCCAAGTGCAAAGAATGGTCACTTGCTTGAGACAGGCCCAGTGCCATCCTTTATTCAAGTTCCTTTATACTCCTCTTTTTAAAGAAGCTGTCAAGTTCTTTTTGCAGCTGACAGAAAAGGCCAAATCTGTGGTACAGGAAAGGAGGCGCAAAAGAAACTTTTTGTGTTGATGTTTTACTAAGTGAGCTAAGGAGAATTTTAGAATCATGTAATTTACTCTGGAGGCATTTACTGTACATAGCTATAGTGATGGTAATTTCTTTCATTGTTGAAGTGAAAAGATAACCATCAATCAGTTGTCAATTGGTCAATTGCAGAAGTGATGAAAAGAAACTGGTAGGAACAATCACTTCTGTGGCTACCTAGACCATTTGCAGGCTTAAGAAAAGTATGGGAACTGGATTGCATCTTAAAAAGGGATTGGACCAGATTTCTAAAAGGTTAATAGGCATAACTTCCTCGCATAGAATGGCTTTGCAGTTAAACATGATCAGGAAATGCATTTAAAAACAATGAACAATTTAAATGACATGGGGTCAAAAAAGTTTTTAAAATGTATTAAACTAGATATCAGGAAAGTAAGCCCCCAAATTTTGGAGTTCAGTGTGTTCTTAATGGAGGAAATAAATATAGTATATTAATAATCCAACACAAGCATTTTAATACAAATTAATGAAAATTATTTTGTACTCAGCCCTTAGCATCAACATGGGTTCTTTGAAATGAACTTTCCAGGTATTTATCATAAGAAATTGAAAGTCCAAGTTAATTTTAAACACTGTTATTAAGCAAATTTCTACAAATATTTTAATGTTTTAAACCTATGGAAGCTCATATAAAGGTTAAGATAAATTTAAAAATCATTAACTTGCATAAAAGGCAAGTGGCACTTTAGGATTTAGTGTTACAAGCAAGATTTCATTTTAATTTATCCTATTTACCTAAGAATAGCAATGTTAGTGATTTATTCTGAGTTTCCCCCACACACACAGTGATTTTTTTTTTTACTGTGGTAGGTAATAAAAAGGATTACAGGCCCCCAGAAGGATGAGATATCATCAGTTTGTAATCCAGCCCATGGTTTCCTAGATACCGTATTGTCTATTCTGTTCCGCTATGTGAAAAATGTTGAATATCAACAATGGGTTTCAGTGCTGTATTGTTGAGTTTTGTATGAACTAATCTAGCTTCACTAAGGAAAAAAAAAGAAAGAAAAGAAAAGAAAGAAAGAAGAAAAAAGGGGAGGGGGAAAAAAGAACCACAGCTTTGGACAAAAGTCTATAGCCAGTGCATTTGAAACTCCCCTTGCACAAGGGCTGACTGTAGCTGGGGAAAGACAGTTCACTCATTTGCTCTCTCCTTTCACACAGTCAGCTGGCCCTCTTCTCAGGTGTAGATCACCTATTATCATTTCACCTGTTTTGATTCTCTGATGAGGCAAGTCCCAGGACTTATCAGCAGGGATAGGCCTCACTGCCAAGACAGCTCTGTTCAGTACTTGGAAGGTAAGCCATTTGCGCAACTTCTCTGCTGTAGTGTGCTGGCCTAGCTCTAGAAGTTTTGCAGCATATCACTTATTTTTAACTTTCACTTTTTTCTTCTCTTTTCTTCTTTTGGAGAAAGCAAGCCTGACAGGTTTCTCCGGGAAAGTGGCCATCCATGGAATGAATGAAATGTTCCCTTTCTATTCCTGTAAGTAATTGACTTGTAACTAGAAATTGAACTGGCTGCTATGTCAACTGCAATGGGAGCTGCTGCTGGCACAGGTGTTGCTTACTATTTAGCCTGGAAAGAAAAGGGGCTTAACCTGTGATTAAATTTCAAGTCAATTGACCTCAACAAGATAGTACATAATTCTCACTTGCCTACTGAATGGCCTGAGTCTCATTTTGACCCTGATTCTGGCACCTGCTTTTTTAATGTTCGGTGTAGCTAAAGCTAGAGGTTGCTCTTTCGGTTACAAATAAAGTGGGAGGAGAACAGCTCTAAGCAAATAACAAGTGCTGGTCAGTCGATCAAGTCTTTAATCCAGTGCTCAAGGTGTTCTATTTCTTTAATGAATTAACTAAGTAATGTAAATTATTATTCAAATTTTTGTTTTAAAAAGTATGGGTTCATGGGCAACCATTTTATTACTAAAGACATACAGTAAATCCAAATCAGTAAATTGTAAACAAGCAAAAGAGGTGAGAATTACGACGCTTTCAAATCCTTAAGTTTGATTATGTAACCTATCACAGGCTCTCTAAATAAGACTTGCACTTTAATGATTTTTTTAGCACTAGGAATTAAATAGCAGCATTGTTTTTCCTAGAATTACTACAGTTATCCAAGTAGGAGAGGAGCGAGTTTCTATAAATAAACAAAAGACTGTAGAACTTTAGCAAAATGACCCTATTTGACTTCTTGGAGAAAAACCTCTATTTCCAAAAAGCAAAATAGAAATTAATGACATCTAAAATAACCATTTACACTTAAAGCTATTCTCCATTTTTTGTAAAATGGTTGCACGCTAAGAACTGGTCTGTAAGAGGAGAACAGCCTGGACTGTTGTTTTTTTCTTCCTCATTTCCTTTTTAACCTGAGAGTTAGAAGAAAGTGCTGATGATGCTTGCTTAACCCTGCTTTTAGTGCCAGGCTGTGACCAGCTCTCTGTGAAACCATTTCTGACCCTCTGCTTGCAGTGTTGAGCCTGAATTTTCCCCTTCCTTGCCCATCACTGTCAGTCAATTATAGGATTGAACTGAACCAGAAAATCTGGTACAGTCTGGTAATTAGTACAAAGGGTTTCCAGTCTAGTGTAAAGACAGGGATGCAACAGCCCCAGCAGCCTCAGAAATCGTTTTGATTGGCCGTGGACGTTGCCTTTTAGTGCTGCTCGGTGACTTCCTAAAGATACTGCCTCCTACCCTACAGGTCTTCTCCTTTAAGTACATTATGGACCTTTTTAAAGTCGTGTGTCTGTGTATGTGTGTGTGTTTCTTTTTTAGATCCAACTTCTCCCATTTTTAGTCTGTCATTTTTGCCTATCAAACAGACACATTTTGACTTGCCCAACAAAGAACCAAGTTATCAACACTCACAGAAACTGACATTTTTAATTCAGGCTTCATTATGTCTTTGAATTATGACAGTGAAGTACAAAGACATTTTAAGAGTTTTTTCATTATTTTTTTAATCCAGCATTGGGATGTTTATCTTTCTTTAGTATTCATATTTCCTTTTCTACTTTTATTCTCAGTAATATATAATTAGCATTATCAAAACCATCAGCTATTATCCTTTGTGACTTTTGACCTTTATTTTTTTAATATGTGTCAAGCTAGAGCACTCTAAAATAAGTAAAAACGCTTTCAGACATTTTAATGAAATATTTTAGGGTTATAAAAACAATGAAATAATTTAAAACATGAATCTCTTTTAAATATCAATGTTACATGATAAATAACATTATATGATAAAACTATAGTGACACAATAAATTTCAGAAAAAAATTATTTTGTAAAACAAATTTGTATTTGATGGTAAGTAAAATTTTATAATCTATATTTCATCACATTTTTAAACTACTACCATGGAGTTCTTGGCTTAATATGAATGCTATATTTGGGTAAATCATATATTTTTTGCAGAAGCAAACATCCTCTTTGATTATAAATGACAAAAACACATTAGTCACATTAAATGCAGCAAAAGTGTTTGGTAGCTTGTCAGTGTAAACAAATGCCTGCCTTCAAAAGATAGACATATGTATATTTAAGGGCAAATCTAATGTCTGACACCCTGTACAAAACTGCAAAAGCAACAGTCCTAATATAACAGAAGCAAAAGAAAAACAAGGTTTTTCATTTCCGAGAATGCTATCCTTAGCACAATCTGCATCATGATTTTATTCGTGAGGCATGTGTGCTGTGAATCTTCTAAAGGCCCATTTACTTACCCACATCTTAATGTAGCTTTAACTATCTGTTTTATCCTACATACAATCTTAACAAAAGTAGTTATGTTACCACGTCTGGTACTGATTTTTACATGTCTGGCTTTGCTATTAAATTTCAAGAAGGTTAATATTGCTTTTGTAACCCCTGTCACAAGTAATGTGTTTTCCCAGTAAACATGTCATAATTTTAAAGGCTGTTCAAGAAGCAGCTTCTGTTGAACTAGTTTTGCATTCATTTTTCTATTGTTTTTTACCCATAATATAGTGTATGCTTTGAAAAGAATACACATATTTCTGTAATTAACACTTTTTGTTTTTAGTAAAACCTTGCTCATTAAAAATAAGAGAGTCTTAGAAACCGTACAAATGGGCAACTTCTCAGTGACAATATTTGCATTCAAATTTAATCCACCATCATGTTGGTATCTTGAAATGTATCCATAAAGTACTGAGGGAAGTATACATTCTGGTAATATTTTTCTTATTTTTTAATCTAAAATATATGTTGAAACTCAAAAGGTGCTTGCCACATGTGGTATGGCAGTATTCTACATTGTGTAATAGCTAAATGTTGTGTGAGTCTGTATAACATTACAAAGGTTCACAGGCTTTAATATGGACACAAATATTCTTTTCTGCTTCAGTCTGACTTCAAGTGGTAGGAATAAGGCTTGGGTAAAACTTAAAGGTTATCTAACCTAATGATTTTCAAACTATGTTCCCTTGAGCTCTTGGACTCTCTGGGGATACTTAGGGCCATGGAGGAAGGGAGGCCAAGTAGCCTCTTACCTCTTGCCTTTATCTGCTGTGACTATTAGAGTTCCATGTAAGATGGGATAACCATGCTGGAAGGAAGAAGTAAATATCTTATGGATAAAGAAAGGTTATCCATAAGATAACCAGGGTTTACTTAATGTACCACTCTGAGTCAGTAACAATGTCAATTTTGGGGCCCAATTTCTTGTGCCTTAGTCTTAAACTCACTCTCCTAAACCACAATAAACTTTCCCTACACATCTATAGGTTTTTGCATAGTCATTCTAAACAATATTACTAAAAACACACAGTAAGAGATCCATAAGTCAATGCTCAAAACCAAGATACTTACTGAGAATACAGCATCTAGGTAGGTAATACAATTGAGTAAAGGTTGTAGCCCCAAATCATGCCCTTTATTTGGCAATAGCATTAAATTTTTGGTTCATTATTACAGCCCTTAGGTAAAATAGTGACTCATCTATTTTTAGTAAAGTAATATTTGGGGAGTATTTTTAAACTTTTAATTGTGATTTTTAAAAAACAGAACATAAAATTAACCATCTTAACTATTTTTATGTGTAAAATTCAGTACTGTTAACTGTATTCACATTTTATGCTTAAGGGTATCATGTACAGTGAAAGAAATTAGAACTTAAATTCAAAAGAGAATTAAAGAAAGTAAAGCTGAATGAAGATGCTACTTTTCCCAAACTGTGTTTTATGGAATAGTCTTTCTATAAGATGTGCCAAGTAAAAGAGGAACATGGTCAAATAATCTTTAAAATGTAGCATGTTATATCCTGCTCTAAGTTTACAGTGACAACTTGGACCTGAAAAACTCCGAGAAATCATATTGTAAAGATCTCTTTGAACTTTTATAATATAGAGTATCCTAAACAATTTTTTCATAGACTTTTCTCACCTATTTTGCATTTTAAAAATCTATCCTTCAGAGCTAATGTTTTGTTAAATACGTTTTGGGAAATTCTCTAGTAGAACTTTTGCAGATTAAAGAAAAAGACCTACAAGGTAATGTTTATGTTATTTACGCTAACTGGTTCTGTATTTACCCATCCTTTATCCTCGATTTTTTGGACAGGATATTAATAGACATCCCATTAATTCAATCACTCAACAGATATTTAGGCACAATACTAAATGCCAGGAGTACAGTAGTGAGGAAACCAATCAGGGCCCATGATCTTACAGAGGTTCAGGAAAAAAATCACCACAAGTGCTCTAGTGTCTGAAAAAGAGAGAAAAGGAAATAGAAGAAGCACAAGCAATTTTAGCTGTCTCTGGCACTCACATCTGGTTATTTTTGCTTTCCCTAATTCTAAAATGAGAGAAGAGGGAAAGGAAAAAAAGAAAAGCAGAATATCAATCCAGAAGTTTAAAATCTGTTCTTTGAATAGAGATAGGCCATAGTCTCCTGAGGTCTACTTATGCATCAATTAGATCTATGGTAATTCTCTAGTAATCCAAAGATGGGCTTCCTTGCTTCTAACGAGGGATGGGTAGGAATGGAGAGAAACAGAAGCAAGCAAAGGAGGAAGGAGGTAAGGACTGCCGAAAGGAAGGGAGGGAAGAGGACGGGGGAGAAAGAGAATGCGACGCAGCGTCCTCTGCTCTTCCCACTGTAGCTGCTTAGTTATTAATGTCACCGTCTATGTGATTCTTTCTCAAGTGTAAGCTAAAGACCTTGCTTGTTCAACAACAGTCTGCATGTCATCACTGTCTTTCTAATAATTCAAGAATATCCCTCCATCAGATTCAAGCTCTACTTCTGTTGGGAAATATTTTCTTTAATTAACTAGCCAAACTACTAGCTCAGGCTCTGACCTCTATACTGGGGAATCTGTGTCTTCATCTGAGCAGATGTCTCCTAAGCAAAGGAAAAGACAGGCCCGTGGATTCAGCTAGTACATGATTCTCTAGAACTATCCCAGACTGAGAATGCCTACACAAAAATGTTAGACATAGTCCTACCAAAAGATGTTCTTGAAAGCTTTAGGAAGAGCCTTGCCATCTTACTGGACAGTTTCCTCAGCTCCTGTTTTCTTGAGCAGAGGTCAATGACCTGAGGGGTAGCTCCTGTATATGCTACTTGAAAGTAAATATTGTAGGTTACTGGTCTTTGATCATAGAAATTTAGGAAGAAGGAAAGGCTGAAAAATTTAAGAGAAAAATAAAAATAGCTTACAACTAAGAAAAAAGGAAGACCTATGGTTTCTTGGCTACATTTGCTATCACTGATGTGTCACAGGTGATTCTGTACATTGGTTCTGAGCTGCATTCTCTAGGAAATCACAACTTCATTTTGTTCTTTCCCTCCAACTCCTCCCAGCAATTCCTTCAATGGAAATAATGTGAGATAATATCATTGTCAGAATACTATAAGGAAAGGACTTAGTAAAGAATTTGGGATTTTCAAGTTAAAATTAAGAGCGGTGTTAGTCTGGTTTCTTGTTCTAGTTAGCTGGGAATCAATTTTCTAATTCATTCTCCTCTGTCATTTGCCTGTTGATAATATGCTAGGCCACTGCACTACTTGTCCTGTTTTATTCCTTTTAATTAACTTTTAAAAATCAATTATGATTACTTACATGGATTTCTATTCTCTCTTCTCATCAAATTTGTTTGGCTTATTTTTATTTACATGCCACTACCCACTGCTGTGAATTAACAATAACAAAACATCTGCACTCCTCCCTTCTACCTCTTGAACTGGAGAAACAGTTAGCTAATAAGAGGCTAAATGAGCCTTAGAGTATAGAGAAGCAGGAATCCTTAAATTATTTAAATTGAAAAATGGCTGGTTTTACAATCAGAAAAACTCAAGTGGACTGTAAGCCCTACTTGATTGCCCCCCCTTATCTGGATGATCTTGTAATGACAGCTGGAGTTATCTACCATCAGCATCACTGTCCACAAAAGCGTCTCCTCTCTCTGCTCCACTCTGCAGCAGCCCTGGGGAGCTGGAGTTATTTCAGGGGAGAGGGTCCTAGAGGACTGGAAACTGTATTAAAATGCAAAGCTGTCTCTAGTGACAATAAAAGCTCAGTAAACAGTGACAGATCTGCAGACTAGAAAACTGAGATTTCATACAGTGCCACCAATAGCCTAGGGTCAGTGTAAAATAAAAAGCAATGTGAAATAAAGAGCAGGGTAAAATAAAGACTAAGAGCTGGAAGGAAAGGAAAATATCATGTTGCAACGTTAGCAGTGCCACAAATGCCGTGTGTCAGACCGGGCCTTGCAGATTTGTCTCAGGAAGCAACCCAGTCAAATGTATTGTGGGAAGTCAGGATAGTGTCTGCTTTGAAAGATTAGGGAAGTACCCCCAAACATTCTTGATTTGCTCTCCATAAGCAAGTTTTTCTTGAGCTGTATCCATGAAATTTCTGAAACTTTTTGTTGCTAATAGTATTAGTAGTAATAAGATGGTAACAGCAATCTATCACACTTTTGAAAGTCCTTCACTTCTTTGCCATATTGCCACGAGGAATCAAATCTTCAACATATATTTTATGTTACTTGCCCAATTTAATCAATTGCATTGTAAAATAAAATCAATTTATTTGACATTGTGTCCATTTAACTCAAAGCACTCCACATGTATTACTCACTAATAAGTTGAGAAGCTGAAAATTAAGACGCCAAAGTATAATTAAGTCATTTGTTACAAACAAGGAAAATTAAAAACATGATTCAAGTGATTTCAATTTGAGAATGCTAAGATTTTCATAAATCCCTCTTCTTTTATCTTGCATTTAAATTCCTTACTAGAAAAAAATTAAGCACAAAAGTAATAAATAATATTTTAAATAGTTCAGTACTCATAAAAATCAAAGTAGTATGTTCCCTGTGATTTGAAAACTTTCTCAGGAGAGATTTATTAATATTATCATCACCACCATGACAAGCACCTACAGCTACTTATTGAGTGCTTACCATATTTCTCCCCAGCCCTTCTTTCTCCTCCAAGTCTCATCTTTAAGCTCATTTTCCCTTCTGCTCAGGAAACTTGAAAAGCAAAACAACAACAACAACAAAGTGTTGATCTAAATTACCTAACTGACAGTTTCTCTTTATTCAACTAGCAAGTTCAGCTAGCAAATGAAAAAGCTGAACGGAGTACCCCATTCCTTCATGTTCAGCAGAAAATATTAAAACTACTGGTCAGATCACAGTTGCTCAAATTATCAGAAGAACCCTCTAAGTATGTAATACTTTTGTCCTTATTTTTCCTAAAAATATTTTGTTTACATTTGACCTGTTTATATACTGATTTTTGTGATGATAAAGACTGGTAGAGTTACTTAAGATGTTTTTTCCATTTTCAGTTCAGAGATGCCTTAAGGTGTGACCTTGTACACCAGCTTCCTTCCCCAATGTAAGAAAACAAGATCCTCTCTGTCCCCAAAAACAAGACTGGGCACTGGAATACAGAGAGGCCCCTTTGTCCACTTCTCTCCACCACCCCCATTAATATGCACTACTGCAAATGAGGCCCAGTGAGGAACTCTTTAGACGTAGGAGATTGGATTTTTGCAAAACCCCAATCTTTGTTCCACAGGGACACATGTCAAATGACAGTCCCCCATAGTAATTGTAACTCCACCATATTCTCCCATTCAGGACAGTGTTCTTGTGTGCAAGTGAGTGAAAACAACGTTGTTACAAGGATAACCTTGAGTTTTCTGGAATTAATTCTTAAACCCGAAAACTTATCATTTCATGTTTTCTTGTGACGTATCTCAGTCACAGCAGATCATGACACACACACCAAAGTCTTGTGGACAGTGGGGTTGAAAATATCCATTTAGCACAACTAACAGCTAATAAATGAGGAGATCCTTTATCCCTAGAGCTAACCAGAGATGCAAGAGAGCACTCTGAACTACCACTGCCTCTTAAGAATCTTTCAGTAAATGATAGGATCAAATCCTACTGCTCTGCTCCTTCTAGCCTGGTACCTTTCATACCAAGTTGGCTCAACAGCCTTAAATTTATGAGACAGGGCAGGACAGAGGGTGTTTACATTAAACTAGATTTTAAATAACCTTGTGTGTGTGTGTGTGTGTGTTAGTCGCTCAGTCGTGTCTGACTCTTTGTGATCCCATGGACAGTAGCTCATTAGGCTCCTCTATCCGTAGAATTCTCCAGGCAAGAACAGTGGAGTGGGTTTGCCACTTACTTTTACAGCAAATAACCTTAAGATACCAAAATATTGTTAACAGTATGATATTAATCGTATGCCCTGTGACTCAATTTCTTTTTATTAACTGCATTTTTGGCATGGGTTAACTCGGACTTTACATTGAAAAACAAAATTAATTTTGAAATTTTCAGTGCTCAAAAGTGCAATGACTTTCTGGAGAGCTTTTAAAAAGACAAAATCAGTCATCGGTAGTTTTTAAAGCTCCACAGATGATTCCAAGGTGCAACCAAGACTGAGACCCACCGGTCTAAGGAGGGGAAAAGGGCAGGAGAGGGAGGTTAGTACATGGCGATACTGAAAAACTGTGGTCATGCAATTATACTTGGTGTTATTTAGATGTGTCAACCTGATATTCTTAGAGCTGCCAATGATATTGGAGACGGGCCTAAGATGTTCCCCTATGGCAATTATTTGCTGTCTCCCTGTGCCTCCATCCTTGGAGCCCCATATCCCTGGGAGCCAGGGCAAAAGGAAGTGCTGACTTCTGCATAGCTGCAGAATTCTCTTAAAACAGATTCATTAAGATCTTTCTCTACTTCTTTCTCTTTAGAGGCACGTAGAGGTAGATAGTTCTATACCTACTACAGACTTCCTCAGAATACACAGATTCAGACTAGAGTGGAAAAAAATATATATGGTATATCTATTGCAAACAAGGTGCTAACTTAATCCTTACTACCACCTCATCAGTCAGGTACAGATGTGCCTCCATTTTACAGGTGAAGATACTGAGAAAAAGCAACATAAGAAGGCTGCTCAAGGTCATACAGCTAAAATGTGTCTAAATCTGGACTTTTTACTCGAAGACAGATGGAAAACTGACCAAGGGTCACCCCAGCCATTCATGGACAGCTGTCTGTGTCAAAGCAATTCTTCATTCTTTAGGTAGAGAATCAAATTAGTATGCTAATTGTGTTCTTTGCTAGTATGTGTAAGCAAGCATTATACTCACAGATACAGAAAAAAAATCTTAGTATTCAGACACCACTATGGTATATCTGTCCTCTTCTGAAACATCATCACTAGTTCTCATAACCAATTTAAGTCTACCGGAGTTTCTTTGATTAAAAAAAAAATGTTTGAAATAGCTGAAAGAACCCAGCAGATGCATCTAAGCTCAAGCTTACATGGAACCTTTGAAAACAGTGTATGACTCCTTTATACACCCTTTTCTTTTTTTTTGATTTGTGCTTAGTCGCTCAGTCATGTTTGACTCTGCAACACCATGAACTGTAGCCTGCCAGGCTCCTCTGTCCATAGGATTTTCCAAGTAAGAATACTGGAGTCAGTTGCCATTTCTTCTTCCGAGGGGATTTTCCTGACAGAGGGATCAAACCCGAGTCTCTTGTCTCTCTTGCATTGGCAGGTGGATTCTTTACCATCGTGCTAACTTTTTTTGATACTGAACTTTTAAATTTTTATTGGGGTATAGCTAACTTACAATGTTGTGTTAGTTTCAGGTGTACAGCAAAGTGAATCAGTTATACATATACAAATATCCACTGTTTTTTTAAGATTCTTTTCCCATATAGGCTATTATATAGAGTTCCCTGTGCTATACCGAAGGTCCTTATTAGTTAACTGTTTTATATATAGTAGTACAGACATGTTAATTCCAATCTCCCAATTTATCACCCCACCACCCCAGAGTAAATGGAAATCTTCTTGAATTCATGGTGCTAAAAGAAAAAAAAAAAAAATACATCTTGTATGGTCTCCCTGTGAAGTCCTACTTTGTGAGCATAACTGAGATTTGGCATCAACTCCAAACAGCTGGAGCCATCTGTTTCCTATTTTGTAAACTTTTACTCAACCAGAAATCACTAGCTACCTAAAGAAACAGCCTAAGGTAAAACTTGCCCTTTACTCAAGCACTGCCTTGAGTAAACTGTGCCTACTATGTGCTAGGCACTGTTCCTCTAGCTATTTCATTTTTACCCCTTTCCCAACTTACTGGCTCTCCTGTCCCTCTTCTCACACTCCCAAAGGCCTTTTCTCTGTCCTTCTACACCTCCCAAAGGCCTTTTCTCTGTCCTTCTACACCTTGGAGCCAAAACCTGCTCCTCGATTGTTCATTTATCTGAAGGCAAAAGTACTTGATAACAGCTAAAATAATGATGATTTCCAAGGTGATGTGCATTTTCACAATGATCAAATTCTTTAAGCTAAAAGGGCAATGGTCTTATAATTCTAAGCAATGGTTCCCTGGAGACTGATGAAGCTTGCTCTGATCTTGTCAGTTCATGGTGGCCTATGGCTCTCCTGAGGTCAAGTCCATGCCTTTCCAAGTTTTTATCCCAAGTACTTGGCACAGTGACAAACATATCTGGCACTCAGTAATGAAGAAAGCTCTGGCCTGAGGCAAGCAAGTTACAATAACAAGTTGCTGACATGGATGAAGGGGAAGGTGCTGGGTTAGTTTTGAGCCAAAATACCATCAGGAGAGGCCAGGTGGAACAATAAGAGGAGATAACCCAGAGCCATCATTTGAACTCTCCTAGAAGCCTGTGTCAGTTTTGAGAAATTCCTGGGAGTTCCCGTTAGCTCTAGGATGTACAGATTTGGTTTTACTTAGAAGCTCTGTTACTTTTCAATTTGTTGAATGGAACTGGGATAACAAGTAACTGAATCATTTTCAAAAATCTATACTGAGCACCTACTACGAGCCAGAAATGCTGCTAGGCATTGCAGATACAGCAGCATAAAGTCTAGCTCCTGCCCTCATAAAGCTAATATTCTACTTAAAGAGTCTGGTGTGAAAGCATTAATTACATAGTTTAGTATTTAACTGGAGTCATATTCAGTGCTACAAAGGAAAATTGCGGGGTGCTAAGAAAGCATATAACAGAGGGACATGATCTAATACAGAAGATGAGACAAAGCTTCTCAGAAAAAGAAAAAAAAGTCATTTAAACTGATTCCTGAAAGAAAGGAATTAGGAAAGGAATTAGGTGGGCAGAGATTTCTAATAAGTACCTTTACCATGTGGCACACTAGATACCCTAGAGCTAATCCTGAGAACTGTCTCAACTCCTTTTCTTGATGTTGTTCATAAAGTAAAACTTTTGAGATCTTTGCAACAAGTTAGCCTATTTAAGGCTCTGAACTCAGACAAAAGGAAACACTGGCATAGGAAAAAAAAATCATTTCCATAGAGTCAACAACTTGCTGAGGCACATACAAGTATCCTGGGATCCCATCCATGACTTGCTCTTCTGTGCTCTCACCTAGGTTATTAGCATGAACGCCCATTTGACTTATCCCATCAGCAGGCCAGCAGCTTTCAAATTCTAAAAGTACCACAGACTAGACTTTCAATATGGTTCTATCCAAAAACCTTGGGCAAAAGAAAAGGAATTAGGAAAAAGGAAATGAGACAAGGCCCTGAAGAACTCAGAGAGAGTCTGATCTGTGTAAGGGATATTTTAACCATTCCACCCACCCTTCTTTTAATATGGAGCCAATTCTTTTAAGTTTGCAAAAAGACATTTCCAAGCTCATCATGCTATTTTATACATCACCTTTCCTTGGTGCCCTTCTTCAGCTAATTAAATTCTTGTTCCTAAACTTTAACCTCTGGTATTTTATCTTCTTACCTCACTGTCCCAATCGAGATCTCCCCTTTTTGTGCTTTCACAGAATGCTGTACTTTTATACCTCATCAGTTATAATAACTGATTTACTTATCTGACTCATCTATTTCTCGTGGGAATTAGTTCCTTAAGGGCAAAGCTCATTTTTAATCACCTTTATATCCCTAGTTTCTAGCAGAGTACTACTTTTAAAATCCACTGAATGAATTAATGCTTACATATGATACTTTTCTTAGCCTCTAGACAGACACAGAGATTTAGATTTTATATATCTATTAAATGGACATGGAAGCCTGGCGTGCTGCAGTCCATGGGGTCTCAAAGAGTCAGACACGACTGAGTGACTGTGAAATGAACTGAACTATCTAGTAAATAAGTTTCATTTTGTACATAGGAAATTTTTGACTCATACCAGCCTGAAATTCTCTGTTTAAAGATAATTCTGTTGTGATTATCTTAATAAGGTTGTTGCTCTATAGTCTTTGAAAAATCTTAAGAACTAAGTAGACCAGTATACATGGCCCCAGTAACTAATTAGATCAGTCAATAACATGATTAGTTTTGATGTTCAACACTGAATAAGATTCAACCATATGCATAAGTCTGACCTTTTAGATAGTGTATTTTAAATAACTTCCATGTTTCATATTCCAAGCTAGAAGCAAAGAAAGAATAAACTATGCCTAGCAAGATACTCATCAAGTAGTAGATACTTAGATATTTATTTAATGAGAAAAAGAAAAGATTTATTAATAAAGGAATAACTAGGGACAAGTATAAATATAGCACAATCCACAGGAATCAAGTTATAAATTAGAATAAGAAACTTATCATTGCCAAAAATGATTAAGCCATCAAACATAAAAAAATAAAAGCTATTGGAGAGTCACATGGAATCAAAATAGAATCAAAACATCATTCAAATATTGAAAAAGAGTGTGTCTGAAAAAAAAAGTACTAACCTGGAGGAGGCAAAATTTGGTAAATGAGGAGAATATATTATAAACTCTAAAGAAATCCCCATACCACCCAATCTTTCTTCTCACACCCATCCTCCTCCCCATCCACCCCAACATACACAATCACCATCCTCATGTACACACATCATGGTTTTCTTGTCTATCTTCTCTTCCTAAAATAACTCTGATCTGCAAAAGAGGAAGTCAGAGATGATAGCAGGATAAAAGAAAGTGTCCTCCAGCTAAAATTCTCCTTTTCCAGTTCTGCCTATTATTCTTCAAGAAAATGTGAAAGTAAAAGTTTCTCAGTCATGTCCAACTCTTCGGGACCCCATGGAGAATTCTCCAAGCCAGAATACTGGAGTGGGTAGCCGTTCCCTTCTCCAGGAGGATCTTCCCAACTCAGGGATCGAACCCAGGTCTCCCACATTGCAGGCAGATTCTTTATCAGCTGAGCCATCAGGGAAGCCCAAGAATACTGGAGTGGGTATCTTATTCCTTCTCCAGTGGATCTTCCCAACCCAGGAATCAAACTGGGGCCTCCTGCATTGCAGGCAGATTCTTTACCAACTGAGCCACTAGGGAAGCACCATTATTCTTCAAAGACTGGCATAATTGCCACCTCTTCTATGAAAACCTTTTTTGATCTACTAGATAGCCCTCTAACTAATTGCCTCCTTCCTCTGCACTATCACCACAACTTACCTCTTCCCCTCTTTTGCAATTATTTTATTACCATCTTTTACTGCAGTTGCTTACATCTGTCCTTCCTCTAGGACAGCAGCTTTGAAAGAGGCGCTGGGTCTCTTTGACCTTTCTATTCTGTGCTCCCTCCCTCTGTTCTTCATTCCTAACCCAGAATCTGGCAAAAAGTAGGAACTCAGAAAATGTTGTATGGAAAGGAAGAAAAGAAAAAAGAGAAGTTTATTTCTGATGAAAAAAGCCATTTGTCTGTCTTCAAAATATTTTGTCTTTTCGAATTCAGGGGCAGCCTTTTATCCCCGAGGTGTTAGGGCGTGTGCCCTTAAACACCTTACTTTGGCAAAGAGCCCAAATTCCATTTCCAACCAGCTGAGTCATTTTCAGTTTCTTTGTAGTTCATTCATGCTTTCTGCCTTCACTGACACATTAACATTTCATGGTGAGTGGGTCCTGTTCAGCTGGCAGCCCCTCAGCCCCACACCTCTAAGCTGTACTCACTTCTCTAGTTCCCAATTGCCCGCCTCTTGGGAAGCTCTCTGTCATCAGCATCATCTAGCTGGCAGAGTTGTCTGTCTGCTGTTGTCATACCTAAGTTTTGATACTGAACAACATGAAGCAAACTCGGAGACTGAGAGACCTCTGTTAGAGGCTATTTTCTCTCATATATTTTTTTTCAAAAGCACCTAGTTTAAGAAAATAAGAGAAATACAAATAATGAAAGAACCGGATAGTTCTAATATTGGCTTAATTTGGTATCTTGTTAAAACCTCTCATGTTTATTCTTCTCCTATACTATACTATGCTCTGTACTCCTATACTATACCTATACTCTGTACCTCCACACTCAGTGAGTTTCTAGCTTGATCTTGTTTTGTAGGTAATGAATTTAATATCTTAATCTCAAAAACAGTAATACTCATGAACAAATTTAGTAACTAAAAATCTAGCATCTCTAAAGTATGGCATACAAAGGTTTCTGCTCATTGACCTCCAAAAGGAAATCATACATGCATACACAATATAAATATGTTACAAGGTTACCATTTCAGGATTGACTTTCATGCCTTAGGCCCTTCCTTAATAGGTGTTCAATACTCCCCACAGAGACACTGATTCGTTGTAGTAGCTTTCTGTTATTTCCAAAGAGACAGTATTTTCCAGACTTTTCTGATCAACAAATGAAATGTACATTTTTTTAAAGCTGTAGAAATAGAATAATTCATATTGCAAGGTTATTTATTATCAGCCAGACCCTCATCTTGCTCTACGGGGCTCTAATAATCACCTATTTCAGAAGCCATTAGCCTTCTGTGTGTTGTAAAGCACTCTTGACTGTAACGTGTCTATGCCTTTGTATTCGAGGGGAGGAATGGTGTGTACTGAAGTAACAGACCTCTGTTGACCAAGTAAGAAAGTCTTTGATGCACAAATAGTACATTAAACTGCTTTTATTTGTTACTGTTGAAATTAAACAGTTTGTGGAATCCCCTGCCCAAGTATGGGAACTTACAAAACCTTTGAGAATATGTACATTAATTCAAATTTTAATGTTACTCAAACACAGACTTGAAAATGCACATTGAAAGGATGTAACAGTCAAAGCTTAGGCACTTATAGGAGGACAGCAGGAGCTGGATTTAACAATGATTTCAGAACCACTGTTTTTTTAAAAAGGAGGCGAAATATTGCTTTTACTGTTTTCAGATAATAATGACTGTTGTTGCAAATTATAAAATTTAATTAGCTATATAAATGCCAGAGGAACAAATAGTGTGCTATTGTCTTGATATCTTTCCAGAAATTAGTCTTTTAAAATAAATTTGCCATATTAATCATCTAAAAATATTTTTGATCACTGAATTAATAGTTTGCAGCCTGTTTTCAGGTACTCATTGCCATAGGTGATTGCTTCTTAATTACTACATGGGTTCTTTCTATTCACTCATATTAATTCATGTTTTCTGGCACAGTCCCAAAAGGCAGCCTTGCCCTATATCTTCTAATTACTTCTATAATTGAATTTGCCCACTTTTTCTAACCTATTTTTTAAACTGACTGTGTTTGTTCATGGTTTATTGTGTCTTTTTGTGTCAGTTCTCTGCAAGCAGAATGTACATTGATTCTTTCCTCGTTTCTCATTAATTTTCAAGAGCTTTGCTGCATGTCTGTTTTTCAGTCTGTCAGACCTATTGCTGAACCAAAAAAATAAAAAGACTCTTATTATTAAAGGTTAGGTAAAATAGACTGAAGTTAATTAATTCATTAGTAACTCTGAGCCAATTACTGAAGCCTTCTCTTATTTATATACTTGTTAACAAGACAGAAATGAGAAAGGCCAATTACAGACACATGTCCTTCAGAAGTTCAGCAAACCCAGAGCTTATGCATTTATCAACAGTCATCCAAAAAATATTCAGTTCATCAATTAGATCTGTGAAACTACATTAAAAAAATTTTTTGACTAACATTCTATTCCATTCTGTTGATAAATTCTTAACATGTTTTTGCCCCCATCCAGATATCTTTAATCTGTCTAAATTCTTCTAAAATTATCTCAGTGTATTACTTAGCCTTATAACAATTACAAAAATAGAAAAAAAAATATTTTCTGGTTTGCAGCATTTTCTTCTTTATAACCTTTTAACTGATAAAAGGTCAGATAACTGATTATCAGATTTAATATACTAGAACTCTTTAAATATATTCCACTTGATTTTTATTATGTCAAAACTTTACAACATGCAGAAAGGCAGTTTTTCCCAGATTTTCCTGGTGACCAATATAAAAAAATTTAACATGTTCATCTATACAAACTACCTTCACAGTACATACTATAATCATTACTTCCCCTTCCCTACCTCAGAAATATTTTAAATGGGTTTAGGAGGGAAGGGGGTGATCAGTGGTTGATTAGGTTTTTATACATTTATATTCTCTTTATAGGTTTGTGTCAGCATGGAACCAACAAATCAACAGAGTGAATTAACACTAATGTCTCAATAAACTGACTCGTTGTTTGGTGGAATTAAAACTTGAGGGTTTTTTTCCCCTCATTTTTTCTTACTTTTGAAATATTGTATAGACGTGGTTTTCCACAGTCAAGTGATGCCAGGGTTACTGCTCCCTTAGTTTTCCCACAGTTCCAAATGTATTCAAACTTAATCTATCATTTGGTAACATGATAAAAACAGTCACAGTATTACAAAATAAGAATCTCTGCGGATGGTTAGTTCAGGTCTTTGATTCTTAGAAGACCAAAGAATAAAATGTTATAAAGGTAGTATGCCTTTCTTGATACTTTCTACATCTGAAGTTAATATTTTTCTTGCCTCTAAATTTTCCTATCCTCTTATTTATAACCATTTTATGACGTTTTTCACTTTTCATGCCGCATTCTAATAACTCGTGTCTTTTTTTCCTGCTGAATGGTTACTTGATTGAGGAAGACACTGTGTTTCATGCACTTTGTAGCCCTAGCACTTAGCACAATGCCTGGCCAATAGGAGGCCTTCAATAAATGCAGACCAAAAGAATTAGGGACACGGAGTCCATAATCTCCTTTAACATGTTGGTTGTCTAACCTCCCTCACTGTCTGGGCTAATTAAAGAGTCTCCTGCTTGAAATCAGTTAGTATATCTTGGTTTTATGTGGTAACTACAGTAAAGGGATAACAAGTGTTCCATTATTAATTCAATATGTAGGCTTCTCTGCTCAAGGTTAAAAATCTATAGTAATTTTTCCTCAGATGAACTGTTTCTCATTCCTTTAATTACTATATGACTTTACTGGACTCGAGTTTGTTACTTTGGGCCAAGACCACACAGGCCCTTGTTACCACTCTTCCACTCCATGTGTAGTGTGGTCTCGGTATCTTCATCAACACCTATGTGCAGCAGAAACTAGATTTCCCAGATTGCTTTACCTTCTTCTACCCATAAGTTCTTCAAACCCCTGCAGCAGTGACTGGTTTCCTTCTTTCTTTAAATATTGTCCTTGCCTCTCTTTTCTTTTTACCCTTTCTTCCTTCCTTCCTCTCTTTCTCTGACCTCCCTCCTTTTCTTTTCTATTTTTTTTTATAAGGTATCTCATTGCTCTATCTCCTAGCAACAGTACTTTGTATGTTTATAATGATTTTCCAGTGTATGAGCTCTTTTCCCAGGTATCATCTTATTTAACTCTTACAGGCTATTATGCAGATGAGGAAACTAAAATTCAAAGAGGTGAAGTGACTTGCTCAAGGCCACACAGCTAGTTAGAACTTCGGGTTTTAAATTCCTGATTTGTCTGCCAGTGAGTACAAAATCCTGAAGGCCCCTTTCCTTAGATAGTTCTTTATGTGAAAGTGAAAGTGAAGTCGCTCAGTCATGTCCGACTCTTTGCGACTCCATGGACTGTAGCCTGTCAGGCTCCTCCGTCTATGGGATTTTCCAGGCAAGAGTGCTGGAGTGGATTGCCATTTCCTTCTCCAGGGGACCTTCCCGACCCAGGAATCGAACCCAAGTCTCCCGCATTGCAGGCAGATGCTTTGGATTTGCAGCAAACTAAATGATTTTTCCAGTAATTATACAGATTACTCTAAGGGGAAAAACTGTCGCGTAGTAGTTTAGGGTGCATATATCATGTGAAAACACATATTCTGACTCAGTAGGTCTGTATTTCTAATGAGTTGTCAGGTGGCCTGGGGGCCGAGACTTCAGTCCACGGACCTCATTGAAGTAGTTAGGCTAGTGACAGAATGAGGCTCTGGAATTGGAGGGACTTGATTCAAGTCCTGGCTCTTCTATTAACTGTAATCTGGGGCAAGCTACTTAGTCCCTCTGACCCTCAATTTCTTCACCCTTAAATGAAGATAGTAATATGCATCTTGCTGAAAGCCAAGAGAACTGACTTTCAGCTGGTCTGCTTCCTCTCCATACTACCACCTGATCAATCTTCCTAAGGTCTCCCTCCACTCAGACACTTCCCAGTGAGCCTCACCGCCTGGTGAATACATACAAACTTCTCTCCCCTTGAGGCTCAAACCTTCAAAATATTATAGTCAAAGTTGCCTTTCTAACTTTATCCCTGCTTACTTCTTACTCACACCTTGTATGTCACCAACACATTAGATTTCTATTTTTCTTCTTGATTCAATTTTGTTCCACTCAGCCTTCATCACATCTCTTTCATTCTTCCTTTTAGTTCCTTTTCCATCCAGGCTCTTAATGGGAGTGCTTTCCTGCTCTCCATCTCCTCTCATTCCTAACTCCCACACAGAGCTAAACAGGCATGTCTGGATCTGAATTCTCCTAACACTGTTTATATCTTGGTTGGTTTGTTTTGTATCCTTTCTTATGTCTTAGTCATTTCTACAATTATATCATATCCTATTAGACTCTAAGTTCCTTGAGGATGGGACCCAGTATTGTCCAGACATCAAGGAACATAACTTTCAGATGCACAGAGCTGGGTGCGTATCTCATGAGGCTCCACCATTTACCAGAATAAGTCTCCTAACCTGTCTTAGCTCCATTTTTCTCATCTGTAACTGAAGTCGCTCAGTCGTGTCCGACTCTCTGCAACCCCATGGACCATGCTCCTCCATCCATGGGATTTTCCAGGCAAGAATACTGGAGTGGGTTGCCATTTCCTTCTCCAGAGGGTCTTCCCAACCCAGGGATCGAACCCGAGTCTCCCGCATTGTAGGCAGATGCTTTACCGTCTGAGTCACCAGGGAAGCTCCAGAGTATGTGCCAATAATACCTAACTTGCAGAGTTACCGGGGAGAAATACTGTATGTATGAAATACCTCACAGAGCATCCAGCACTTAATAAGGGCTCATGTCAGTGAAACTGAATAGATTAGAACTGACCATGTAATCCCAACAAAACTCAGACATTTATCCTAGCGTATGAACAACTGTACCCAAGCCCAGGCTTCCAATCTGTGTGAACATTTTAACATTTTCTTTTCTGGCTGTGTTTATGTAAGTGTTAAGTCTTATCAGAATGTTCCACATTCAGCCTTCTTTCAATGAAGTACATTTGTTGATCTAGCACCCAGTGAGTATAGTTTAAAGTGATATTAGAGGGTAACATAGTATAGTTTTTAAAAGCATATGGTTTCTAGTTAAACCTGAGTTTGAATCTAAACTGCTACTCTTCCAACTTTCTAACCTCTCAGAACTATAATAATCTCAGAAGTTGGATCTAGGAATGTTTTCATTTTCTTCTTTGTATTTGTCTATATTTTTAGATTTTTAAAATAAAAAGCATATTATTTCTATAGCCTAGATACAATAATAATTTTACCATGAGTGACAGCAATAACTTTGAATGTTCCAAACCTTACTTTTATAAATTACATTTATACTTATATTTTTACATATGTGTGTGTGTGTGTGTGTGTATGTGTGTGTGTGTATATATATATAAAATTTTTTTTTGCTTCACTGTTCAGGGCCTTTGTGGATTTAAATGTTTTACTTATTTCAGTAATTGCTAAGGAGTAGTACATTCTTTTCATAATCTTATAAACTAATTTTAAAAACAATTAAATCTATCAATAAACTATATCGCCATTCAGTTTAGGATTGGGGGCAGAACAAATATTATTACATTTTGTCAGTGCAACCAGATTTCATTCAATGCCTGGATACAATATGAGAGACAGAAATCAAGTTCGATCTAAACTTAAAGGCAGTCAAACAAACAGATTCACAGACATATGGAGGACAGATCTGTAGTTCTTAAAGGCCAGGCGCCAGGTGCGGGAGGTGGTCAGGGAAGGGATGAATTGGGAGTTTGGGACTAGTAGATGCAAACTATTATATAGAGAATGGATAAACAGCAAGGTCTCACTGTACAGTACAGGCAACTATTCAATATCTTGTGATAAATCATAATGGAAAAAAGAATGCATATATGTGTAACTGAGTCACTTGGTGTACAAGAGAAATTAAACAATACTAAAAATCAACTATACCTTGATAAAATAAATTTTAAAAATAAACAAATTTAAGACAGTCAAAGCCAAAGTCACGGCCACAGTCAGTATGCTGTTTTGTTAATGTGAGTAAAGATGCCTTAAAAAAAAAAAAAAAAAAAGAACATGGGGCAAACCTTGTTTTAATCATGGAGTATATGGAAAGAAAATTAAATGTCTATATTAAAACCTATTCTTTCAGACCACCAATAACATTTCCCTCGGCCTCAAGAGACAGTCACAAAACAATGGCTCCTAGTGCTTTTAGGACAAGAACTGCAGTTGTGTACTGTGCACGTATAGTCCTACATGGGAGGAAGGCAATGTTTAAAGCTGCTGTCGCCTCCTGGAAAAAAAAAAAAAAAAGGAAAACTGGGACTCTGAGTCAAGTACGTATGCATTTTCTGTTTTTCTGTCCTGTGGGTCTTTATTGCTAGAAATATTTTTATGAAATTGTTCTGTGCTTCTTTAAGCTTCGTGTGGTCTTGTTTGCTTATTCTCAAATCTCAAACCATGACATAGTTATGAAACATCTTGAGTTATTAAAAGTAGAGAAACTCTACTTTGTTTGTGAACTGAACAGCAGGCCAAGCAATGGCTTCCTAAAGTAAAATCTTATATGAAAAAATGTTCTTTTTCATTATAAGCTAAAATGACAAACTGAGACATACTCCATCAATTGAAGCATGGGCTTCAATTTAGACCCACCTGAATGTGAGCCCTGGGTCTACCGCTGACTAACCATGTGATCTCTGACAACTTAACCTCATTAAGTCTATCTCCTCGTCTGTAGTGTGGGGAGTATATCATAGTCCTCAGCGTGAAGGTGCATATTCTTTCACATTTTAACGTCTCTGATATAAGAATGCATCTTAGAACTGATGATATGTCTTGGTTTAAATAGTAAAGCTTTTTTCTTAGTAGTAAATAAATTGTGGCATTTACAATCTATGACATGTGAGACTTGGTTAAATAATATATACTTTATGGAGCTGTTCTGAGATAGAAGTAAAATAATGATATAAAACCTAGACCCTGACCTATAGAAAATTCTAAGTAATATCTATTAATGTTGTTCAGTATGGTTTTTCATAAACTCTGGCATTACCCTGTCCTTTTAATCATAATTTTTGTCTGCCAAAACTGGAAGTTCTTTTCAAAATCCTTGTGCTAGAATAGTCTGCCTACTGAATTGTTCATTAAATTTCCTCTAATTTCTCTGGCAGCAAGATATTGACCCTAAGGGCATAAGTCTGAAACATGATCAAAATAAAGGTTTGGGCAAGTCCACACTGATTTGTCAGATTAAGCTCTCTGCAGACAGAGGAGTAAGCAGTGAGCATGCTTCACCAGTGCCCAGCCCATCGGTAGCACTACCACCGTGCTGTTGAGAGGTAGCAGCATGCATGGCGTGGTGAAAGACCACAGATTCCGAACTGGACTGGCCAAGTTCAAATCTTGGCTCTTCCCTTTACAAGCTCTGCAACACTGGAGAAGTTACTCAACCTCTCTGTGGCCTCCATTTCTTCCTAGGTTTATTGTGAAAATTAAATGAGAGCTGTCTATGTCTAGAGAGGATGCTTTGTAAGTTTGCTGTTATTGAAAATACACCCTTCTGTGTTTAAGTTCCTTTAAAATAGGTCTGAGTTTTCTTTCTTTAAAAAAAAAATCTATTTTTTTTTTGGAGCCGAGGGGCTGTGCTGGGTCTTCATTACGGTGTGCAGGCTTTCTCTAGTTACAGTGAGCATGGGCCACTCTCTGTTGCAGTACACAGGATTCTCTTGTTGCGGAGCACAGGCTCTAGCACCAGGGCTTCAGTCGTTGCGGTGTGTGGACTCAGCAGTTGTGGCGTAGCGGCTTAGTTGACCCATGGCACACGGGGGATCTTCTGGGACCAGTGATCAAACCCCTGTCTCCTGCACTGGCAGGCAGATTCTTACCCACTGGACCACCAGGGAACTCTCAGGTCTGAGTTTTCTGATACTAAAAGGGAATATTCTAATCAATTTACTGTTCAAGAAAGTAACTGTTATAATTCTATTAGAGCTTTGTATATATGTTTATATGTTATATAAAACCTATAATATATAAACAGTGCCTTTGAGGTATTTTTAATTATGTGGCCCAACTGATAAAACTAATCTACTTATTAGTAAATACATGACTAAAAAAAAAAATCAAAAAGTTTGAGATTCTTCCAATAGCCTCTGGAGTATCTGTATAATATCTTGTTGTGGCTTAAAATTCACTATGATACAGGTCAGCCTGTAACCACTATGTTTAAGAATTTTACAATGGATGGCCTTCTTCCAACATTTGTTAACTTGTAACCCATATTATTCTAACTTTTCACAGCTGTAAACATTACTATTATGCCTAGAACAACTATGGCCATCAAACGTGTATCTCTAAGCACTGAGACTTTACCAGACAGGCTTTTAACTTACTGCTCGCACATTTAAATATAGAGAATCAACTCTGAAATGAAATAATGCTTACCGATAGTTAGTCATTTTTTGAGTGGTAATCATGTGTTAATTCACTTGAATAATTGTAATCAATATTATTTTTCAAAAGCAAAGCACATTTTTAGCTTTTCTCTTTCTCTTTATTCAAATTTTGTTCACTCTCTAACGTCTGTCATTAGTGTCAATATCAAGACACTACAGCACAGTGTATTAGAATGTTGGGGTCCCAACAACTTGCTCTAAAACCCAGTCTGTCACTCAACTAAGCCCCAAAATCTTCAATAAGATTTATTCTTGTTCATGTCATAAGTCTGATAAGGGATGATAATTCCACTATCCTGTACCTCTGCTATCATGGTAGGGAAAGCAGAACCTAGAGGCCTAGAAATGACTTATGTCACTTCCATCCAGATGCATCAGCTAAAAAACAATCACACAACCCGAACCGAATTACAAGACAGGCTAGTAAATACTACTTGACCAGTTAGAAAAAAATAGTGTGTTTCCCTGGTGGCTCAGTGGTAAAGAACCTGCCTGCCAATGCAGGAGATGTGCTTTCGATCCCTGGGTTGGGAAGATCCCCTGGAGGATGAAATGGCAACCTACTTCAGTATTCTTGCTGGGAAAATCCCATGGACAGAGGACCCTGGCAGGCTACAGTCCATGGGGTCACAAAGAGTCAGACATGACAGAGCATGCAGAAATAGCCTTTTCTCTACCACAGCCACTTACTAACTGTATTACTTTAAGCAAGTTACTTAAATTCTCAGAGCCTATTTTCTCATTGGCAAAGTGGCAGTAATAATATCTATCTTCCAAAGCTGCTATGAGGATAAGTGAGGAAAGGAACGTAAAACACGTGGCATATGATAAGTAATCTGTAAAACTGTTATATTTTAGTACTAATAATAGTTTCTCCCTAAAACACATACATGCATAGAACCAAAGCCACTAGAAACCCAAGTGCTTCTGTCCTCACCAGTTTAGCTCTCTACTGAGCCCCTAGCTCCCGCCCAGCCTGCCAGGAGTGCAGGACTCAAGGTAGCTGAGACTCTTGGTCGTGGGGCTGATATCAGTTATAAGGGTCATACTACAGGAGCGAGACTGAGGAGAAACCAAAGCCAGGGCAGGATACTGAAAATGGCTGTATGTTCTCCAGGAGTCTTGGAGGGGAAGACTTTATGGGGACGAATTAAAGGGCTAAAGGACAGACGGCAGAACTCACCAGTTGTGTGAACTTATGCTCAAAGTTGACCCCAATATGTATAGCTGATTCACTTTGCTGTACAGCAGACACTAACACAACATTGTAAAGCAACTGTGTGTGTGTGTGTGTGTGTGTGTGTGTGTGTGTCCTCAATCATGTCTGATTGTTTACAGCTCTATGGACTGTACCCCGCTAGGCTCTTCTGTCCATGGAATTTTCCAGGCAAGAATACTGGAGGGTTTCCCTTTCCTCCTCCAGGGGATCTTCTCATCCCAGGGATCGAACCAGAGTCTCCTGTATCTCCTGCATTGGCAGGAGGATTCTTTACCACTGTGCCACCTTAGTCCAATTTAAAACAAAAAGTTTCAGTTACATAAGAAAAAATTAGTTTCTGTCAAGGCAGATGGGGGTGGGGAGGGAAGAACTAGGAGTGTGGGATTAATAGATGCAAACTATTATATATAAAATGGATAAACAACAATATCTTACTGTATATACAGTGAACTATATTCAATATCCTTTGATAAACCATAATAGAAAAGAATGAGAAAAAATATATATATATAACTGAGTCCCTTTGTTGTATAGCAAAAATTAAATACAACATTGTTAATCAGCTATACTTCAATAAAATTATAACAACAAAAAACACAAAGTGGACCCCAAGTCCCAAGATGGCAGCTACAAGAAAGGGGTCTAAAAAATGAACAGGTACTAAATACTTCCAATGTAGCAGGCATCATGCTGGGACCTTCACACAAGTGACCTCATTTAATTCTCACAAAGATCCTTTAGGTAAGAATCATAAACCCCTGTTTCCAGTATGGTCAAAGTAACTCACCCAAGTTTACATAGCTAGTAAGTTGGGATTGGGTCTTCAAAATCCTAATGTAGTGCTCTTTGTACTACACCACCACTTTACATCTCCCAGTGATGCTAAATTGTGCTAAGGACCAGTAGATCTCAGAAAGAAGACAGGAAGTTTGTCCTCCTCAGTAGAGCAGGAAGTAGATCCATTAACCTCCTCAAGTAATCCCCTCTACCCCTACTTCTCACATGACCAGAATAGCTTGGAGTACAACAGTAGACCCTGCCAAAAACATACAAATATATCCCTATCTGCTTACTAGCATTTGAAATTTACTTCACTGAGAGAGGTAATTAGTGTGTGGATGGGTTTCCATTAACATGTATGTGATATCATTTCTTTTGTGGGGGCACGTGGAAGGTGGAATCATTTTATGAACAGAGCAAGGACTTGGATGGAGAAAATGGATTAAACCAAGGCCACAGCTCCTTGATTTCACCAGAAAATGGCTCAGAAGAACTTCTGAGTCCTCTGTAGCCATGTAAGTCTAGAATATGGTGGCAATTAATCCTATAGCACAGTCTCACAGAATGAACCCTGAGTGCTGTGCCAAGAAGTGCCCTCAGGGTATCTAAACACATTCAGAAAAACCAAGGGATTTGGGGCTTGGCATCTTACAGGAACAATATAAAGGCAGAACTACATTCGCAGCAGCAGAACTGAAGTGAATATAAGACCAGGTTTTTCCAATCTCTCAAATTTACTTGGAATTGTGAGCAGTGTAAACTCTAAAAGTTCTAGCCTCTGCCTCTATTTTTAACACATGCTAGGATTCTACCTACTCATTTGGGCAAGTATAAGAGTACATAAGATGCTTAACCTCGCTAAGATTAGAGAAATGCATATCAAAACTACAGTGACTTACTAACTCATGCCATCAGAATGGCCATCATTAAAAAGTCTACAAATAAATACTGGAGAGTGTGTAGAGAAAAAGGACGTCCTCCTACTCTGTTGGTGGGAATGTAAGTGGATATAGCTACTGTGGAAAACAGTTATGGAGGTTCCTCAGAAAACTGAAATAAGAATTACCATGTGATCCAGCAATGCTACTTCCTGGCATATATCCAGACAAAACTATAATTCAAAAAAACACATGCACCCCTATGTTCATAGCAGCCCTATTCACAATAGTCAAGGCATGGAAACAACCTAATGTCCATCAAGAGATGAATGGGTAAAGAAGCAGTAGTACATATATACAATGGAATGCTACTCAGCCATAAAAAAAAAGAAAAAAAGGAATGTCTTTTGCAGCAACATGGATGCAGCTAGAGATTATTATACTAAGTGAAGTAAGTCAGAAAAAGACAAATACCATCTGATATCACTTAAATGTGAAATCTAAAATATGACACAAAGGAACAAATCTATTAAACAGAAACACGGTCACAGACATAGGGAACAGACTGGTGGTTGCCAAGGGGGAGGGGGTTCAAGAAAGGATGGAGTGGGAGGTTGAGGTTAGCAGATATAAGCCACAAGGTCCTATCATATAGTACAGAGAACTATATTCAATATCCTATGATAAACCATAATGGAAAAGAATATTAAAAGAAGAATGTATACATATATATGTATAACTGACTTACTGCTGTACTACAAAAATTGGCACAACCCTATAAATCAACTTTAATTTTTAAAAAATAATAAAGGGAAAAAATACATATAGCAGGACAAAAATACTAAAAATAACTATAATTTAAATTCAAAACAAGAAATAGTTCATGACCCAAGATGCCTCTCTTACTTGCAGTATATTTTGGGACTCCTCTGTCATTTCTATGAAATGGTATCTTCCTTACTATGACTTTTCATAGATACTGTAATACTTAGAACAGGGTTTCCATAATATACATCATACTGAGATATAATTCAGTGTAGCGGTTAGTGGTTTTGTTTGTACAGGTTTGTACAGGTTTCATCATGTACAAGCTGTCCAACTCTGGGCAAGATTTTCCTATGTGCCTAGGTTTCCTCATCTGTCATAATCTAGAGATTAACAGTGCTACTTCATAAGTTTGTTTCAAGGACTAAATAATATATGTAAAACAATTAGAAAAGTTACTGACACAAAGTAAAAGCCAAATTCTCTAACAAGGCCCTCAAGGATTATGGACAGAAGCTGGCAAAGAGAAGATTCAAGCTCTAAATACTTTTATGTCATGCAAAAGAATGGAGACAAGCCAGCATCAAGTGACTAAAATTTGTCTCACTGGTCCATGTACAGTTCAGAAACAGACCAGTGCTTCTGAAATTTTAATGTGCTTATGAATCACCTGGAGATCTTGTTAAAATGAGGACCTGTTAGGTCCAAGGTGCAGGTTAAGATTCTGAATTTCTAACTGGCTTCCAGGTGGCATTGATGCTGCTGGTCTGCAGAGCTCACTTAGAGGAAACCAGTGTCAAGAGAACACCTATTCTAACTGCCACAAAGGCTCTTTCTCTTGAACAAGAAAATTCTCCAGAAATCTTCCTTTAACTTAGTCTCTTTTGTCACTTTGGTCATGGATCAATAAAATGTTGGAAAATAAGTATTGATTCAGAGGAAAATGGCACAGATACTATATCTTCAATTACATAAAATATTTTTAATCCTTACGCATGTGATGATTTTTTACTCTTGGATCCAAAACTGGTTTCTCTCTTCTGCTCATCAATTACAAACTAAAAAACTGAGGCATTTTTGGAGGTAGGCAAAAATGTCTCCATCTGTTTTCCAAATAGGGATGGGATTAGCAAAACTAAGCATCCTCTTAACAAATGGTGACCTTCGCCAAGAAACCAGTTCTTTAATTCTAACCTCATGCACATTTCAAGGGAAATGTAAGCCATATGTTTGTGTTCCACTAATACATAAAGCATGGACATTTCTCATAAAGAATTCTGATTGTTTAGGAGCTTCAAACTGCCAGACACTGTTTTGCTAAGACCAAAGTTGGGCCTTGGCAAAGAGCTAAATTGAACAGCATTCAGATCTGAAAAGCCTAAGTCCAGTCAAATGACTGTTTTGACCTTGCCGTTTTTGACCTCACAGATTCAGATTAAATTGATTTTTAATCATTTACCCAGTTTTTTTCACTATTATATATTCATACTTCTTCATAGAAAGGTACCGTATGCAGAGACTTGAACTTGTGAGTGTATATATATTTTAAAACATGCCTGAAAGCAAAATCAACAAGCATTGTGTCTAAACTTTTCTGAAGCCAGAAAAAAGACCTAAAGAAAAATGATCCATAACCCACCATCAAATCATGCTCGGGCTCAGTAGCTCAGCTGTGACGGATTCTTTGTGACCCCATGGATTGTAGCCTGCCAGGCTACTCTGTCCATGGGATTTCCCAGGAAAGGATACTGGAGTGGGTTGCTGTTTCCTTCTCCAGGGTATCTTCCCGACTCAGGGAGCAAACCTACGTCTCCTGCATTGGCAGTTTTCTTTACTGCTGAGCCACCAGGGCAACCCAACCATTAAGTCACTTATGACTAGTTCTTACTTCTAATTCCAAGATTAAGCCAGAGCCCTACAGCAGAGTTGGCAAACTTTTTCTGTAAAAAGCCATTACCAAATACTATAGGCTTTGTGAGTTATACAGTATATTAGTTTGTGAGAACAACTGTAACAAAGGACAACACACTGAGTGGCTTAAACAACAGGAAAAGTACTGTCTCACAGTTGTGGAGGTTAGAAGTTAAGATGGAGGTGTCAGCAGAGCTGGTTCCTTCTGATGGCTGCAAGCCAGCTGTCTCATGCCTCACCCCTGGTGGTTTGCTGGCAATCTTTAGCATTCCTTGGCTGCATCACCCTGATGTCTGCTGTCAGCTTCACATGCTGCTTTTCCTGTGTACGTGCTTGTGTCCAAATTTCTCGTTTTTATAAGGAAGCCAGTCATATTGGATCAGGGTCACATTCTCCTCCAATATGACTTCATCCTAACCTAACTGATTAAATATGCAATGACCCTATTTCCCCCAAATAAGATCATATTCAGAAATACTGGGGTCAGGACTTCAACAAACGGATCTGGTGGGGAGGGAAGCACACATTTCAACCTATAACATACAGTATCTGTCCCAACTATGCAACTCAGCTCTTATAATACAAAATCAGTCACAGAAAATTCAGTTTAAAAATGGGAATGGCTGTGTTATAAGGAAGTTTCAAGTAGGAAAACAGGCAGCAGGCAGGCAATAGTTAGATGAGCATAGTCTTAGAGCATTTCTGATCCTTTCTGAATATGACAGAAACCAGGAAGAGATTTGGCACTTGGCAATAAAAGAGAAAAAACAACTTCTCAAGCTTGGAGAAAAGCTACTTTATATTTTATATTCTAGTCACAGTGTTTTACGTTAGACTTAATATTTTATGTTTGTACTCAGATAGAACCTGAGTTAGTTTCAATTAAGCAAACTGCTAGAAATTTTACGAAGATGACTCTAGTCATCATCATATACTTTGGGCTGTTGTTAAGTTCCAAAATGACACTACGTCACTATGAACAAAGCTAGGGAGGTGATGGAATTCCAGTTGAACTATTTCAAATCCTAAAAGATGATGCTGTGGAAGTGCTGCACTCAATATGCCAGCAAATTTGGAAAACTCAGCAGTGGCCACAGGACTGGAAAAGGTCAGTTTCCATTCCAATCCCAAGGAAAGGCAATGCCAAAGAATGCTCAAACTACCACACTATTGTACTCATCTCACATGCTAGCAAAGCAATGCTCAAAATTCTGCAAGCAAGGCTTCAACAATACATGAATGCTGAACTTCCAGATGCTCAAGCTGGATTTAGAAAAAAGCAGAGGAACCAGAAATCAAATTGCCAACATCCATTGGGTCACTGAAAAAGCAAGAGAGTTTGAGAAAAACATCTACTTCTGTTTTACTGACTATGCCAAAGCCTTTGATTGTGTGGATCACAACAAACTGTGGAAAATTCTTCAAGAAATGGGAATACCAGACCACCTGACCTGCCTCCTGAGAAATGTGCATGCAGGTCAAGAAGCAACAGTTAGAACTGGATATGGAATAACAGACTGGTTCCAAATCGGGAAAGGAGTACATCAAGGCTGTATATTGTTACCCTACTTATTTAACTTATATAAAGAGTACATCATGTGAAATGCCAGGCTAGATGAAGCACAAGCTGGAATCAAGATTGCTGGGAGAAATATCAATAACCTCAGATATGCAAATGACACCACACATACGGCGGGAAGGGAACAACTAAAGAGCCTCTTGATGAAAGTCAAAGAGAAGAGTGAAAAAGTTGGCTTAAAACTCAACATCCAGGAAATTAGGATCATGGCATCTGGTCCCATCACTTCATGGCAAATCAATGGCGAAACAATTTAAACAGTGACTGACTGTGTTTTCCTGGGCTCCAAATCACTGCAGATGGTCACTGCAGTCATGAAATTAAAAGATGCTTGCTCCTTGGAAAAGCTATGACCAACCTGTCTGAGTTCCTACACATATATATATATGTGAACCTTGTTTCTTCACTTACAGATCCCTCAGTTCAGTTCAGTCACTCAGTCATGTCCAACTCTTTGCCCCATTAATCACAGCACGCCAGGCCTCCCTGTCCATCACCACTCCCGGAGTTCACTCAGACTTGCGTCCATCGAGTCCGTGATGCCAGCCCTCTCATCCTCTGTCATCCCCTTCTCCTCCTGCCCCTAATCCCTCCCAGCATCAGAGTCTCTTCCAGTGAGTCAACTCCTCATGAGGTGGCCAAAGTACTGGAGTTTCAGCTTTAGCATCATTCCTTCCAAAGAAATCCCAGGGTTGATCTCCTTCAGAATGGACTGGTTGGATCTCCTTGCAGTCCAAGGGACTCTCAAGAGTCTTCTCCAACACCACAGTTCAAAAGCATCAATTCTTCAGCGCTCAGCCTTCTTCACAGTCCAACTCGCACAGATCCTTAAATGGAACCAAATTAGAGAGTTCTGTATAAGGTCATAGATGGAAGTGTTTTAAAAAGCTTTTACAGAAAGCTTGAAATTTGACTATGTAGGAAAGAAAAGCTATCAGTCAGCCACATACTATATATTTTGTAATAGTAGCATAGGTCATGCTCCCATTTACATTAAAACACAGACTGGGCTTATTAACGATCTTTTATATTAAAATGCTGGGCCTCTGAAAAACCCTGGAACTCTTCCTCTGTATGGTTATAAAGCTGGCTAGAGTCAGAGGCCAGCATCGGCTTTAAAGGTTAAGGGAATGTATGTGGAAGCAATGAGTGGTCTCATTGA
The DNA here is from genome assembly GCA_917880005.1 of Nanger dama. NCBI lineage: Eukaryota > Metazoa > Chordata > Mammalia > Artiodactyla > Bovidae > Nanger > Nanger dama. The sequence goes on along the minus strand of CAKJTW010000011.1, from coordinate 29,523,625 downwards.
AGATGAAACAAATCTAGTTACAGGTATCAGAACTGGATGTTGGGGCTCACTCATATTCAGCAGAAGTGCCCCACAAAATCACTTACTTGGAGTGCCCCCAAGATTGGCCTTGTATTAGGATCTTAAAGAAAATACCCACTGGATCACACCAATTATAAAATAGGTCAAATTTGGGGTCCAAAAAAAGTAGACCATATGCCTTTAATCAAGCTTGTTACCTAAAAGGTTTTCAGTTCAGACAGAAATTTTCAGAGAAAGTGTCAGCTATGATGATATATATATTTATATAATTGCTATATGACCTGAAATGTCAGATATATGTGGCTTTAACAATTTTAACTATTTCAGGTCCAAAGAAAACTTCTAAAATCATAATTAAGATGCAGTTAGTCTCTTTATAATTATAAACACCACTACATTTCCTGACTACTATACCCATGACCTTCAATAACATAAGCCAAAATCTGCCTTTACACATACAGAGGATCTCATAACCACATATAATTGACTTCTACTGCCTGAAATAAGATTTGAGCTCAAGGAATGCAACTAGAATTTATTCTATGAATAAGATAGTAGAAAATCCTTAAAATTTTTTTATTCTAGAAATTCTTTTAATCTCTTGGATTCCCCAGCCTATAGTTTAGAAGCAACTGACAACTATCCTAAGGATTTTGTACACAGTTGTTCAGATACGGAACAGTTTCTCTCTTTTCCTTCTACTTTCTCTAAAAGAGAACGGACATCCATCTTCCCACAGAACTAGAAAAAGAGAATGGAACTAAATGGCTTTTTTTTCTCAACATTTGGCAAACTTTAAGAAAATGAAGGCCTACAGCATGTCAATGCAGAATAATGATAATATTAATAATGATGGTGACATTGATGATAATGATGAATTAGACAATATCATTCTCTTCTTATTCTAAGTGTGAAAACTGAAGTAAAATGATGAAGTGCCTTTCCCAAGATCAGTGGCTCCACAATTAGAACTTGGGCTTTTCCTCCCTTCACACCTCTTCTTCTGAACAAATATCACTAATGTTCATCCTCACCAGGAGAAAACCATACTGGCCCACTCAATGGCCAATTAGAATAAATTGTAAATTAGGATAAATATGATAGGTAATACAAAAATCAAAAGCTCTCTAAAGAAAAGGAACAAAAACCTGAATAAATAAGCTTAACAGTCCATTGTTTGTGGGGAAAATGATGAAATTATCATAAAAATATTCTATGAATTGAGGATGAAGATACATTTTTATGTGGAAAGATTTTACAAAAAAGAATCTACCTAAAAAAGTAAGACTCTTCTAGGACAGGTGTTAGTTTTCATAAAGAGGGCATCAGTCTGTGTCTGGTAAGGGAAAATATATGCTTTATGCAAATCTTAGTAAATTGGTTAATTAATATTCTTCATACTAACCCATATTTAAGGGAATATTTGTGACGAGTCTAAGCATCTGGACATTAAAACTGTATCCACACAGGAGAGTTCCAATTATCCCTGAAGCAGCCACACAGTCTGAATCATTCAGGTGAAAACACCCCTTTTCTTTAAGAGCAGTTTTAGGGACACAGGTTAACAGTAAATTCTATAATGCTTCTTTTGCCCTGAAGAAAAAAATAAAACAAACTAGTCTAAATATCAATCCTCAGATAATCAAACCTGTGTTTAAACAAAGTACCAATCTGCTCCCCCACCAAAATTCTGGGTGAGGTATTGTCTCCACATTCAGGGACATTAGTCCAGCAGTGTGGGGAAAAAAAAAATCTTCATTTGGACAGTGCATCTTCCAGACATTCCCTTCTATTATTGATTTGTTTTCTCCTGTCCCTTTTCTCCTTCTTTTGTTTCCTTATCATAGCTTCAGGTTATTACGTGCGAAGTATTGATGGGAATGGATGGTTTTGGTCGATGGAGAGCTAATGCATCCCTAATCCCACTATTGTTACAGAGTTATGCTTTACTCTGGTCTCTGATGGGGGAAAAGGTGCAAAGCTGTTGATCCTAGTTTTATTTGTCACAAACCCATCCATCAATCAAGCGCAAGCATGTCTGAATGCTGAATGACATGTGGGTCTCAGCTGAAAAAATTCGATAACACTGTATTGTCAGGTCTCTCACTCTTTTTTGATAAGAAATACATTTGACTGAAATAGATAAGCATGCAACTACTAAAGACTTGAAGAGAGAAAGTGACGCATTGGCACCAAAGGTTATATATCTTTGGTATTAATGATACTTATGAGTAAATAAAATGGGAGAGGGCAGCCACAGCTAGAGACATACAACATCCCTAAGGCTTGGTTATGTTTAAGTATTGTCACTCTACTACTATTCAGGTTTTCAAATATTAATCTGACCATATTTCACAGTTGGCTACACTGGTTAAAATGTAAGCAAATGTGCATTTAGTGAAGATGGTGAGGTGGAGGGAATCAAATATCACTTGTTTACACTCCTCTGAACAATACAGATAGATCCTTTTTTTTGTTATGTATGGTACAGGAAGCCATGCGATATTTTTGTGTGTATATGAACTCATAAGTTCACAACTGTCTCCTCTTGTGAGTGAAAGCATTTGGGGGAAAAAAGCTTTAATTATTTTAAACTGGAAATATATATACATGTCATTTTAATAGTGACTTAACTTATAATTACAGTCTCAAAAATGGTTTCTGTGTGTCCTTTTTATTCTTAGTTACTAAATTAGGTACTTTAATATATTATGAAAGCCTGTCTTTTCAGTTATACACAATTTTCTATTCATAGTTATTTCAAGATAATTACATTTGGAAATAGTTAAAGCATTAAAAACAACACTAGTATAATATAATTTTAGAGGCAAAATTAATCAACAAATCAGAACATTTTAAAAACCATTTGATTTTCTTGTCATAACATTTTAGAGAAGACAAGAATTTTTTTAAATGACCTAAAAAGCCTATCAAGAAAGGTAACAAAAGACAGTCCTGAATTAGAGGGCACGACAGATGAACGTTTTGTAGTCATAAGTATCACCATGCTATGAAAGTAAGCCATCTTTTCTCTGTTCAGTGACTGGGGGCTAGAAAACTGCAAAAAAAAAAAAAAAAAAATCAATGTGGAAGTGCTCTAGATTTGTGGGGTAAATTACATGTGCTTGGCCGCTCCATTGTATCTGCCCTATATTCTATACGAGATAAAACTTTAGATGGAACTGTCACATAATACATATACTTAATATTGATTTTTAGAGATTTAACAGAACTTAAATTGAACTCAATAGCAAAGCAAAAGAAACTATCTTCTTCAAATCCCTAATACTTGAAATATTCTTGAAATTAACTAAATAGTAACTCCCAATTTTAAAAAACAAGTTTGATTCCTAATTCTCCTCACTTTGTTTTGCTTCTCTTACTAACATTTTAATCTTACTTTTCCACTTCTTTAAAACCATGTTAATTCTTGAAGAGTTCCCAGGAGGGTCCATGAATCAGCAAATGGGAGCCAACTGGAACCTTTGAGAGTTGCTAGAAGTTCCAAACAATGACCTTTCTGTTGACTATTCTTTGGGGTTTTCAACTTGCTTTAGTTTGGCCTCAGTTTGTAGTGATTTCAATTTGCAGGGCTTCCCCAGTGTCTGCAATGAAGGAGACATGGGATCGATTCCTGAGTTGGAAAGATCCCCGGGAGCAGGGAATGGGTACCCACTCCAGTATTCTTGCCTGGAGAATTCCATGGACAGAAGAGACTGTGGAGTATAGTTCATGGAGTCACAAAGGGTTGGACACAACTGAACAACTAACACTAACAGTGAATTATATGCTGTTGTGAATTCTAATCCCATTTAAATAAAGTATCCGAAGCCACCAGGGTCAGGGACTCCATGGTTTTCCAAGGGCAGCCTCTCCTAGCTAGATACTATCTATGAGATAGTATCTAGCTAGGAGAGATAGATAGCTATCTATCTCTCTCTCCAGTTGAGAGAGAAGCCAATTCAGTCCCTGGTAAGAAAAATACTATGTTATTCCAGTCAACTCTGAACGTCCAGGTCCTGGACTTTGGACAGAAATATAGCCTAGCCTTTACATATTCTTGAATAAGAATTTATTGCATCTAGGGTGACCTCAGTTCCACAGTGGGCCTCTAGAAAGAATATGGACTTTGTAATTTTACTCATCATGATGAGAAGCAATAGCAACATCAACAAAACAGGGAACCATCTTGAGATCAGTTGGTATTAGGGACTCATTCCATCCAGAAATGCCTTGGGAAGAAGGATGAAATGTGGAATAAAGGGGATTTATGTTCAAGTGGTATTTTGAAATCTTTTTGAAATATTTTAGAAAATAGTTAATTTTATAAATAAGAAAATGAAATCACATACAAAATGCCATAACCCACAAATAGCATCTGTAGCTTTTCTATAATATATATGTGATACAATGAAATATTGAGATTAATCAATTGGTCTAGTGGGAATATTTTAATGTGGTTAATTACACACTAATAACCCTATTCCAGAACTCCTCTGATAAAAGAAACATCATTAAGAGAAGATCTGTTACTTCCAAGTGACCAATATTTTCACATAAATGAATGTTAAAGATAGCTAAGATTATTAAACAGTATCTGTTTTCCCATGGGACACAGAATTTTGAACTCTACTCCAATGATCAAAGAATTTAGAAACAGCTTTTCTCTAATGACTATGAGATAAAGTTCTAATGACTTCTGCTAGCCCTACTTAGTATAACAACCGTGTGTGTGTGTGTGTGTAAAACCATTTGACTCTGGGAATGTCTATTATAGTTAATATTGCAATCAAACCATTTTTTAAATGGGAACAAAGTAAAATTAGGAAAAAATATATCTATAAAAACAACTCAAACTCTACTAAAGAATACAAAAGAAGATTTTGAAAAGTGGAAAGATGTACCATTTTTCTGACTGAGAAGACTCAATGATAAACAAATTAATTCCTTCCAACTAAGTGTAATACAGATGTAATATAAACAAAATAAAAGCCCTAATGCCATTTTTAACCTTAGAGACTAATTCTAAATTCTATTTGGAAGAATAAATGTGTGATGACAGTCTAAAAAACGTTAAGAAAGAAATAGAAACGACTTGTTCTACCAGGTGGCAAAGCATCCTGTAAAGCTTCAGTAATTAAACAGCGTGTGTTCTGTTTGTATCTCCTGGGCCCCTAGTTATGATGATGTTCATTATTGTGTCATGTAGCCTAATCACTCTCAAACCCAAAGGGGAGAAAACAGGCAAAACAGTAGCAGCAATGGTGAGAGACCTTTTCTTCCTATCAATATTCCTCGGGTTTGACCCCCAGCAGCAGGCAAAGGGGAGCTGACAGCTGTCACAGAAGCACATAAGAACGGGGACACCTTGTTACTCTGTTCATTTCCCCATCTCACAGGCAGAATTTTAAAAGGGCACACAGAGAAATATTTTACACTCTCCCTAATTCCTGTCTCCCTGCATTAGTCAAAGTTATGCAGTATTAACAGCTATGCCTTTAAATAGTTTTACAGTGAAACTGAAAGTGCCACTCGCTCAGTCGTGTCTGACTCCTTTGTGACCCCATGGACTATAGCCTCTGTCCATGGGATTCTCCAGGCAAAAATACTGGGGTGGGTTGCCATTCCCTTCTCCAGGGGAATGTTCCCCCAAATAGTTACTTTAAAATTCTAACACCTTTGTAGGAAAGAAGGGAAGACAATCTTATACCTAAGCCCACTCAAGCATTCTTGGTGCTGATTATAGGGAAAAGTTGTCATATATGATTTGAAAAAGTAGAAACTAACTATGGCTTTTAGGCCTGGCTCTGGTTCACGGATCTCCCAAATTCTGCCAAAAAGCGAGATGTTAGTGAAACAGACAAAGCAGTATAATAAACAGAATCTGGGAATTTGGTAGTGGTAAAAATGACATTTTTAAATAGCGAGGGTTGCTCTCAGACACTACTAGTATGAATGTAAAATTGGTAAGCCAATTTAGAAGCCAATTTTTGCAGTATCTGTTAAGATGAAAGACATGCATAGCCCAAGACCCAGCAATTCCACTTTTCCATGACAAACACTGGCACATGCGCACAAGTACAAGGTCACAGCATTAGGTGAGCAGTGAAAAATCGGAAACTACAAATGACCATAGGGGACTGGCCAAATACTATGAATATAATACATAAATAGGAAAGGGTGAGATCAATCCCTCTATACTGGCACAAAAGAGATTCCTAAAACATATCACTGAGTGAGAAAAAACAAGCTTCAGAATATTACTACAGAAAGTATTTTATGTTTGAGTTATATATACATGTATAGTGCACCAATCACCATGAAAAAAAAAATGACATAGATTTTCATTCCTCCTTATCTACCTCAAATCATATACAAAAATATACTTATGTATTACCTTAGTTGAGACTTTAAGGTATAAAGTTAGTTACTAAAAGGAATTATATGAAACTATTGATTTAACCTTATTATGGTTAAATAAAAGCCAGAAGCTATAAAAGAAAACAACAGCAACAAACTTCTGTATAACAAACAGCACTAAGAAAAACTGAAAGAAAAACTGCCAGAGTTGAGACAGTACAGCATCTCTTAGGGAGAAATCCATTAATACACACATTTAAAATGCAGACACCCTGTATCCCAGCAATCCCATTTACAAGAGTTTATGCCAAGGAAATAATTGTATATATTGTCAGTTATGTGTGTAAAAGGATGTTCAGCATGGCATTTTGTGTTCATAACTGCACATAAAAGGGGGACACTAAATGTCCATCAGTAAGTAAATGGTTCAATAGACATGGTGCTTCCATATAATGGAATACTATAAAGTCATTAAGATGAATAGTATTAATATTAACTTTGTCAAGTTTCACTGACCAAACTCTGAATTAAATGCAGTATCTCATTCAGTCCTTTCAACAATGCTTTGAGGTAGCTATAATTAGGGCCAAACTCTGAGTTAAATGCAATATCTCCTTCAACCCTTTCAACAATGTTTTGAGGCAGCTGTAGTTAGAACTGTCATTTTAAAGATGACAGGGCTGAGACTTAGGTTAAGCAGCCCCCAAAACATACCACTGTCTCACTCTGAATCTGGAGCTTTTTGAAGATCCACGTGTACACAGACATAGGAGGATATTGGCAAAATACTAATATGAAAAAAAGGAAACTGAAGAGTAGGATGTATAGTGCAGTCACACTTATATACATAAATGTAAAAGTCTGACAGGCAGAGAGAAACATGTTAAAGTGGTCTCTATATAGATGGATCATTTCTATTTTCTTTTTACTTGATTATATTTTCTGATTTTTTCCCAGGAAGGAACACATACGGTACTTTTTAAAATAAACTAAGCAATTCCAAGATAAAAACCAATATATGTTTCAGAGCAGTGAAGATTATTATTCTAGCAAATGTAATTATTTAAATGAAGATTTTTAAGAAGTTTGATGATTCTGCTTTAGAAAACACATTTCCATGTGTAAGTAAATGCTGTGTAAGTTAGAATATGAAAATTCAGCTGGCTTTAAAGCACACTGGAATAACAGCTTTTGAGCAAGCAATTAATAATATGAATTGGGGTTTTTGACATAAAGGATGAAAAAACCAAGTTACTTTAAACCTACTATCTCCAATGTAGTTCTACTTTCTCAACTGGAAGATGTACCAAGCAAGACCCAAAGTATAAAATTAGCCCCTTCTTCCTAAAGCTAGAATCACAACCCAAGTCTCCTTCGTGGCACAGAATTCTTTGACTGGACATCTCTATCTAATATATAGTCTGAGTGGGCTGGTGTATAATGAAACACAGTTTTTGCCTTAGGGACAGAGTCAGGCAGAGGTGAAGATGGGGTAAGATTCTGGGATGTGGGCTGATTGTAGACATGTATGTTTGAACACCAGCAGTCAGAGCCATTTTCCTTTTACCATAATTTCCTGAGAATGATGACCCAACAGTTCCAAAGCTCTAGATTCCAAAATACCACACCCTAAGGAATGTTCATATCCATTCGTGAGAAGGCAAGGACTGGGAGAGAAAAGAGCAACAGCTGTTTTCTCTCTTCCTCTAGTCTGCAATTTGGTTGAAAGATATCTAAGATTGGAGCAAGGCATAGATAACCACCTTCTAGTATGATCGGAGAAAAACAGTCCTCTCACCTCTAAACAAGTCCTCTAGGGACTTGCTAAAGTGCTTGACACATCCACATTAAAGAGTCATTCCTTTGGGACAAAAATTATTTACATGTTCAATACTGAAGAAATATTTACTAAGAATCTATGTGCCCAACACGTGTTCTTTATGCTTCCCTCCTTAAAAAGTAACAAATGAATAATTCCTGGCTCTATGCTAAAGGCATTTAAAATCTAGATGGGAACGAGAGCAGAAATAAGATACTTTAAGTAGAAAACGAAGTGTTAGCACAGGGTTAGGATGTGTGTCAAGTACTCAGGAGACCTGAAGGCAAGCTGCAACAAAGTGAGGTGAGACTTATCAGGTGGCAGGCATAGGTGTGGGGGCCCTGGAGCTGCAGGAAAGTGTAAAAGACAAAGACAGAAAGTGAACACAAGCTGAGCATGAAGGGCCCACTTCATCCTGAGGAGGAGGAGAGCCACTGAAGGGGGGTTAAACGAGCAAGGAAGGGTGGGGGAGGAGGCGACATATAACATTATACTGATGCTCATGTATCATAACGGAGAAAAGAATGCATCAGGTGATGAACAGTCATTAACACTTGTGAAGAATTTGTTCCAGGAAACAAAAAGGGGAGAAGAATTAATCTCAGAATTACATTCTTGCTCTAAAACTGTGGGAAAACAGTCTTGCCAGAATTTGTAATCCTGTGGAACAACAAAAAAAAATCTGGCAAGCAAAATCTTGCCAGAACGTGTAATCCTGTGGAAGGTCAGAAATCTTTGTGTGCAAAAATATTGGAGTGCGTATGTTAACCTACAGGGTGGAGATTTCAATGCATTAGTGGTTCAGGGAAAGGCCTGCTCCAGAGAAGACTGAAGCAGCCTCAAAAGACCTTATAAAGGAGAGGGAAAATACCTGCTGGGAAGAGTGACAGCAAGTGTCTGTCTGGGGGTGACATTCATTCAAAAACATTAGCCAAGCCCTAGTGACATTCATTCAAAAACATTAGCCAAGCCCCGTGCAGGTGCTTTCGGAGGATGAACAATAGTTAGAAATGACCTGTCCTCAAAGGCCTTCAGTTTAGTGTTTGCTGAGGGTGACAGAAATAAACAAGGTCTTACCATACAGCACAGGGAACATATTCACTATTCTGTAATAAACCATAATGGAAAAACATGAAAAAGAATATTTGTCTATAACTGAGTCACTTTGCTGTACAGCAGAAACTAACACAACACTGTAAATCAACTATACTTCAATAAAAGAAAAGATACTAGTCTGATTGGAATAGAAGCTTTGCTGAAAGAATGATTCAAAGCAGGTGTGTGTGTGTGTACTGGGCTAGAGACTGGGAGTCAAAGGACTTGCACGGCCAGGGTACAACTCTGAGTTCTTGAGGAGAAGATGGATAGAAGCCAGTGAGAACTCTGAAGGTAAACTTGATCACTTCACAGTACCTCCTTCTGGCTTTAACATACACACATGCACAAATACACACATGCACACGTATCTATCTATTCACATGCGTATTTAATATACACTGACTGAAGTGTACTTTAGAAGTATACATAAGCTGCCCCTATATGAAAGATTTGCTGTAGAATACTTAATTAAAATGTCTCTATTTCAGTTAGAGCTGCCTTCCAAAGACATTATTGCTAAAAAACAATCAAAATGATAGCCCTTCTTTGGTGTGAATAGATATGCTTGAAAAAAAGGTAACTTTGGTTCATGTATTACTTTTTTGACTACTTTACCTATTTATTCAATTTATATAATAATTTTACTGCTTTTGTGGGGTTTTAAACTTTTTATATCAAAGTACAGTTGATAATAATGTGATTCATGTATCATTTAGTTGAAGGATGTTTTTATAGAAAAAGTATACATGAAGGTCATAGCAGGGACCCTGGACTTTGGCTTAAAAACAAAAGTTTGCTTTCTACTTAGAAAACTTTTCTATCCATTATTAAAAATGTATAATGCACATATATGAACAATCATCCATAAGTGACCAAAGCTGACATTCACTGTAGCTCCTTCCAACTGTGTATCTTTTAACCAACAGTCTCATTAAAGCTGAGCTTGCTGTTTATATTAGTAGACACCCTCAGGTGTTCCCACTGCCTACAAAGCACAGGAGACTATGTTAACTGACCCAGGTCTCTGGCCAGCTAACCTAAAGTTTTGTATTTATTAATATGTTCAGGGTAAACATCAATTTCAGGTTTTGCACTAAAAGGAACCTCAGGGAGTAAGTTCACTGCCCTGGAGCAGTGATTCTCAAAGTGTAGACCTCACAACAGCAGTTTTGGCTTCACCTGTGAGATGGTTAGAAATGCAAAATCATGGGCCCCCACTCCCACCTGCTCCATATAAACCTCTGAGAAACAAGCCCAGGAAAGAGCATTTTAATGAGCTCTCCAGGTGACACACATGAATTTGTGAACTCATGCTCATGGGGAATACATAGCTATTAGCAATAGTCCCCAATCCACTGCGGCCTAGGAATGACATGTTTGATGGTACCTCGTGACTTACAGAGAGTAGTAACTTACTAAATGCTTGTTGACTGAAAGAGCTGACTCCTCCTAAATTCTCCCAAATTTCTAACCCTTTTCCCACACTTTTTCTTAGAACAATGTCTGGCATTTTATTATCTAGTTACTGTTTACAGACTCATCACCTTCCACTGCTCACACATGCATGCACCATTTTTGAACATACACCACTGCAATCTGCCTCTGAAGTAAACACTTCTTTTATTTGCTGAGAGTTCCCTTTGGTGTCAACAGGAAAAAAAAAAAACAACAACAACAACTAAGTACCACAGCGTTTTCTTCACTATCCTCACTCTTACTACCCAAGGTGTGAACAGCAGGTTAGCAGCATGGGCATCACCTGTCAGCTTGTTAGAACTGTAGAATCTCGGGCCCCACTCCAGACCTAATGAACCAGAACCTGTATTTTAACTCAATTCCCAAGTGATGCATTTACAGTTAACATCTGAGGAGTAAACTTCTAGGGAGCCAGTTGCTACTCTTAATGGTGCTCAGACAGGTTTTGAAGTAAGCGTATCTCAGTATTAACACCATGTGACACTCATTCATTCAGCAAGTATTTCTTGAGTAGCTACTGTGTGCAAGGATTGATTGTGCTTGCTAAGTTGCTTCAGTAGTATCTCTTTGCTGGCTCCTCTGTCCATGGGATTCTCCAGGCAAGAATACTGCAGTGGGGAGCCACTCCCTTCTTCAGCAGATCTTCCCCACCTGGGACTGAACCCAGGTCTCACATCTCCTGCATTGGCAGGTGGATTCTTACCACCAGTGCCACCTGGGAAACCCATGTGTAAGGATGGGTAGTATGGAAATACAAAGATGAAAATAACTCTTTTAGGAACACAGTATAGCTAACAAGGGAGACAGACAGTGTGTGCCGATAGCTACAGTGCCAAGCAGGATATGGTAAAGAGTCTTCTGAGTGGTCAAAGAATACTGGCATTCAGAGAGGGCAGAGTATTGTCTCCTAGGGGAGAAGAGGATAAATAAGTCATTCAATTTGAAAACTTATTAAAGTATGAAAATTAGAAGTTTGTTGTCTTAGCGATGCATGGGCAACTACAACAGAAAGAGAATCTTTGGAAACAGAGGCCTGGGTTCAACCCCAGCCAGGTCATCTTGGCAAAATTACCTAACTCTCTGAAGCTAACTTCCTCATCCTTGAAAGAACATAATACTCTATTTCAGGATTGTTAAGAGGCTTAGTGAGAGTGAGTGCACAGTTCCTAGAACAGCACCTGTCACACAGCAGGCCCTCAACAGTGATGTTATTGCTGCTACTCCTGTTGCTGAGATTCTCTGTGAAATGTCCTCTGTCTCCTTTGATCTCAGAAACGTGGCAGGAGCTGCTTGAATGTGACACCGCTGGAGTAGCCCAACAGATTATAAGAAACAAAAGGGCAAGAAAAAAAGTCTTTACAATTACTCTTGAATATCAAGATATTAAACCTCAGTGTCTGGCTTTCCAAAGAACAGACCCACACAGAAGGAGTGCCACACAGTCAGCACTGCCATGAAAATAGGGTGATCACTTCTAACTCTTTTAATAATTAACGAGGTGCTATTAATAATATTTATATAATTATAAAATTATCAATCCAGGATAGTCCTGGGAAACAGATGTATAGGCACCCTACCTAAAGGCAAGAAAGGAAAGGACAAGATTTGGACAGAGGTACTGGTAGGTAGTGCTTCCCCGATGGCTCAAATGGTAAAGAATCTGCCTATAATGCAGGAGCCATGGGTTTGATCCCTGGGCTGGGAAGATCCCCTGGAGAAGGGAAGGGAAGTCCACTCCAATATTCTTGCCTGGAAAATTCCATGAACAGAGAAGCCTGGTAGGCTACAGTCCATGGGGTTGCAAAGACTCAGACATGACTGAGCAACCAAGCAGTGGTAGGTAAGGAGATATGGACAAATATCATTTTTCTGCATTTGATAAGTGTATTTATAAAATCTGTCCATGGGGCTACAGATTGATAGGACTTTGGCAAAGTACTTAAAAACATTCCTCATCTGACTCAGTCAGCAAGCTCAGCCATACGGACTAGCCCAGAACTGAGTTTGAGTGGCAAAGCACACCCATTAACATTCATGTGCCTACAAAGAGACAAAAGAGAAGCCCCTCAAAGCTTACTGAATCTTCCATGAAATGCAATCCATTAAGATATTCATTTAACTAACACCAGCCATGGTCTATAAAAATAAAAAGTTGTGTATCAGAAAATATAATGGGCCTGGCACACTCATAAGCAGCATGGGACCTGATAGCCTCATTGTTGGAGGATAGAAAACTCCCAAAGCAAAGTTTCTATGATGTATAAACCTATAGGCTCTACAGTTGCCATTGCTGCAACAGCACAGTACAATAACTGATGCTCATCATTATGATCCTGAGTCAAGAAAAGAGTTGTCATTTAAGAACAGGAGCAGTATGTTGACAATGAAAGAACACAAACAATGGAACGACCTAGGATACAGTCTGAACTCTCCCATTCCCTAGCTTCGTGATCTTGGGTTGATTATTTAATCTCTCTAAACATTATCAGCATTAGCATCATCTCCAAAGTAGGAAGATTACATAGGCTTTGGAAGTTCTCAGAGTAAAAGATCTTTATAAATGAACTGTACTCCCTTGAGAAGTAGTGAAGTTTCCATCAACAAATGAGTATTCAAATTTAACTTTAAAAGTCTCTTGGTATGTATGGGTTTTGTTGAATGGATTTAAGCATCGGCTGGAAGACAATTAAATCACCTCAAGATAGTCCTTTACAAAACTAAAACAATATTTCATTTATGTGGAATACTTTCAGTTCATTTCACTCACTCATGTCTGACTCTTTGTGACCCCATGGACTGCAGCACACCAGGCTTCCCTGTCCAACTCCTGGACCTTGCTCAAATTCATGTCCACCAAGTCGGTGATGGCATCCAACCATCTCATCCTCTGTCGTCCCTCTCTCCTGCCTTCAATCCTTCCCAGTATCAGGGTCTTTTCAAATGAGTCAGTTCTTTGCATCAGGTGGCCAAAGTACTGAAGTTTCAGCTTCAGCATCAGTCCTTCCAATGAATATTCAGGGCTGATTTCCTTTAGGATTGACTAGTTTGATCTCCTTGCAGTCCAAGGGACTCTCAAGAGTCTTCTCCAACACCACAGTTCAAAAGCATCAATTCTTCAGCACTCAGCTTTATTAGAGGTTCATAAAAATGCTATTGTAAATAGTTTATTTTTTCTGAATATAAAGAGAATGTATATCAACTGAAAAGATTAATATAGTACCAAAACACACATGTTGGACTGGCCAAAAAATTCATTTGGGTTTTTCAGTAACATGTAACAACTTCTGGCCAACCCCAACACAAGAGAAAATAATTTTAATTCTACCCTTCCACAGACGACCATCATAAACATTTTCTTTCAGTCTTTCTTCCACAGAATTTTCCAAAGTTGAGAATTGTTCATACAATTTTTATGGTTCTGAAAACTGCTTTCGTTTTTAATTTACAATTCACCATCAACATTTTTCCATGCAATGAATGAAAATCTGCCACTGAAACACAGAGGGCTGCAGTTGGCTAACAAGAGTGACATCTAAAGCACAGGATTAGCATCAGTTCAGTTCAGTTCAGTCGCTCAGTCGTGTCCGACTCTTTGCGACCCCATGAATAGCAGCACGCCAGGCCTCCCTGTTCATCACCATCGCTCGGAGTTCACTCAGACTCACGTCCATCAAGTCAGTGATGCCATCCAGCCATCTCATTCTCGGTCATCCCCTTCTCCTCCTGCCCCCAATCCTTCCCAGCATCAGGGTCTTTTCCAGTGAGTCAACTATTCACGTGAGGTGGCAAAGTGCTGGAGTTTCAGCTTTAGCATCATTCCTTCCAAAGAACACCCAAGACTAATATACTTTAGAATGGATTGGTTAGATCTCCCCTGCAGTCCAAGGGATTCTCAAGACTCTTCTCCAACACCACAGTTCAAAAGCATCAATTCTTCGGCGCTCAGATTTCTTCACAGTCCAGCTCTCACATCCATACATGACCACAGGAAAAACCATAGCCTTGACTAGACGGACCTTAGTCGGCAAAGTAATGTCTCTGCTTTTGAATATACTATCTAGGTTGGTCATAACTTTTCTTCCAAAGAGTAAGCATCTTCTAATTTCATGGCTGCAGTCACCATCCGCAGTAATTTTGGAGCCCAAAAATAAAGTCTGACACTGTTTCCACTGTCTCCTCATCTATTTCCCATGAAGTGATGGGACCAGATGCCATGATCTTCGTTTTCTGAATGTTGAGCTTTAAGCCAACTTTTTCACTCTCCTCTCTCACTTTCATCAAGAGGCTTTTAGCTCCTCTTCACTTTCTGCCATAAGGGTGGTATCATCTGCATATCTGAGGTTATTGATATTTCTCCCAGGAATCTTGATTCCAGCTTGTGTTTCTTCTAGTCCAGCATTTCTTATGATGTACTCTGCATAGAAGTTAAATAAACAGGGTGACAAGACACAGCCTTGACGTACTCCTTTTCCTATTTGGAACCAGTCTGTTGTTCCATGTCCAATTCTAACTGTTGCTTCCTGACCTGCATACAGATTTCTCAAAAGGCAGGTTAGGTGGTCTGGTATTCCCATCTCTTTCAGAATTTTCCACAGTTTATTGTGATCCACACAGTCAAAGGCTTTGGCATAGTCAATAAAGCAGAAATAGATGTTTTTCTGGAACTCTCTTGCTTTCTCCATGATCCAGCGGATGTTGGCAATTTGATCTCTGGTTCCTCTGCCTTTTCTAAAACCAGCTTGAACATCAGGGAGTTCGTGGTTCACGTATTGCTGAAGCCTGGCTGGGAGAATTTTGAGCATTACTTTACTAGCATGTGAGATGGGTGCAATTGTGCGGTAGTTTGAGCATTCTTTGGCATTGCCTTTCTTTGGAATTGGAATGAAAACTGACCTTTTCCAGTCCTGTGGCCACTGCTGAGTTTTCCAAATTTGCTGACATATTGAGTGCAGCACTTTCACAGCATCATCTTTCAGGATTTGAAACAGCTCAACTGGAATTCTATCTCCTCCACTAGCTTTGTTCGTAGTGATGCTTTCTAAGGCCCACTTGACTTCACATTCCAAGATGTCTGGCTCTAGATGAGTGATCACATCATCATGATTACCTAGGTCATGAAAATCTTTTTTGTACAGTTCTTCTGTGTATTCTTGCCACCTCTTCTTAATATCTTCTGCTTCTGTTAGGTCCAGACCATTTCTGTCCTTTATCGAGCCCATCTTTGCATGAAATGTTCCCTTGGTATCTCTCATTTTCTTACAGAGATCTCTAGTCTTTCCCATTCTGTTCTTTTCCTCTGTTTCTTTGCATTGATTGCTGAAGAAGGCTTTCTTATCTCTTCTTGCTATTCTTTGGAACTCTGCATTCAGATGCTTATATCTTTCCTTTTCTCCTTTGCTTTTCGCCTCTCTTCTTTTCACAGCTATTTGTAAGGCCTCCCCCAGACAGCCATTTTGCTTTTTACATTTCTTTTCCATGGGGATGGTCTTGATTCCTGTATCCTGTACAATGCCATGAACCTCCGTCCATAGTTCATCAGGCACTCTATCTATCAGATCTAGGCCCTTATATCTATTTCTCACTTCCACTGTAAAATCATAAGGGATTTGATTTAGGTCATACTTGAATGGTCTAGCAGTTTTCATGGGGTTCTCAAAGCAAGAATACTGAAGTGGCTTGCCATTCCCTTCTCCAGTGGACCACATTCTGTCAGACCTCTCCACCACGACCCGCCCATCTTGGGTTGCCCCACAGGCATGGCTTGGTTTCAGTGAGTTAGAGAAGGCTGTGGTCCTAGTGTGATTAGATTGACTAGTTTTCTGTGAGTATGATTTCAGTGTGTCTGCCCTCTGATGCCCTCTTGCAACACCTACCATCTTACTTGGGTTTCTCTTGCCTTGGGCGTGGGGTATCTCTTCATGGCTGCTGCAGCAAAGCACAGCCGCTGCTCCTTACCTTGGACGAGGGGATCTCCTTACTGCCGCCGTTCCTGACCTTCAATGTTGGATAGCTCCTCTAGGCCCTCCTGCGCCTGCACTCTAAAGAAATATCATACATATATATTTATTAAAACTTCAACTGTCTGTATCTCTGAAGTCAGGAAGAAGAAAGCTGAGGGAAGACTATCACTTAGAGTCCCATTACTTAAGGAGTCCTATTATAGTTCAGGCATTGTGGAAGCTGGTTAACATAAAGTATCCTATATAGTCCTTATAAAGACTTCAAGTTACAACTATTGTCCTCCGTATTACCAGTGAGGAAACTGAGGTTTGGCAATGTAATTTGTCTAAATTTACACAGCTAAAAAATGGCAGAGGTGGGACTCAATCTCAGATCTACCTGGTTCCCAAGTTCCATTATTTCCTTTATACTATGCTGCCTTGTTGATATAGGTATTCGTTGTTATCCCAAGACAAAGTTATTCTCTGAAAGTTGTAACAGAAATTCCAATAATCATCTAGATAGAAAACTGCAAGTCTACAAACCAGTAAATTCAGTTTTTGCAACTTTTCCTAATGAATAATATAGTTCTCCTAACATTTCATCCTCCTCTATTGCCATCAATTTGTTGCCTGGATATCTCAACATCCCTGAAAGGGGTTATTCTAAAAGGATTAGGCATTAGCATTGTCAGATCTACGCCAAAATACACAAGGCTTGTTGACTCAACAAGAAACTGCTTGTAGAGCAGCTTTATATAAACCAAAACCACAGATCTCCAAAGCTTCTCTCTTTTCTATCACAGTTTTTTTTTTTCACATTTGACAACAAACAAACACAGAGCATCAAGAAGAAAATGTTTTCCCCTGATTTACTAGATTTTAGTGATAGAAATTAGAAGTGAAAAGAAGTCTTCTGTTAATAATCTCATTCGATCCAAAGCCTTTTTATTTGCTTATGTTCTCCCATTTTCCATGATGCTTAATTTCTCATTTATAACACAAGAATGACTTAAAACTGTGCCTAACATTGTTATATGGAGATCCCCTTCTGATTCACCTGCTCTTGGCTTACTTTTCCTTGTACACCTCATTCCATCCCACTGATACCCTCCTGAGGTGGTTTTCCTAGGGTATTACTAGCCTCCAAAGAGAAAGAAAAAGAACAAGCAAATACTGTAAATCTTATGGGAAAAAAATTCCTTCCTAGATGACTACAATTTACAACCATACTATTTAGTCTAAACAGAAATTATCAATTTTAAGTTAACCTTCAGTGGTTTTTTTTTTTAAGATTTTTTTGATGTAGATCATTTTTAAAGTCTTTATTGAATTTGTTACAATATTGTTTCTTTTTTATGTTTTGGTTTTTTAGCCATGAGGCATGTGGGATCTTAGCTCCCTGACCAGGGATCGAACCCACACCCCCTGCACTGGAAGGCAAAGTCCTGACCCCTGGACTGCAGGGAAGCTCCTGAAGCTACCAACCTTCAACTCTTTACTGGGGCCAGAGTTCCCCTCTCCTGTTAATGTTCAGTGTTTTGGGGTGGGGGATCAGTAAGTGTCCACAGATTACAGCACTCTTTTTCCAGAATGACATTCAACTGCCCAGACAAAATTAACTCCATCAGCAGAAACAAGTTCATAAACAATGACTATGCAGATGTACAACGCAATCTCCATCAAAATCTAGAACTTTCCAAGGCACTTTAACCAAAGGAGAAAGAAAAGCCTGAAGAATTAAATTTCTCTTTCTTTTCTTTCCTCCTGTGCTCCCCACCACCCATCACGGTAATATCAATATTCTGTGTAACTTGGATATTTCAGAGGTTATTTTAGTAAAAAGGCCATGGTCTGTCATTTCACTTTCAGTAAATAAGCTGTAAATGTATACAGAAAAAACAAAAGTTTTGGAGATACATTTTATAGTTTATCAAGATACGAATATAAACAATTATAACCCCCAAAATTAATTATTGGGTATGATTATCATACAGAATCTATGGATTGCCTCAAATGACATTATGACACACTGCTGACTTACAGATACTTGGGCTGTAGGACGCTTAATGCTCCTTAAATCACACCATCAACATGGTTGATTGTTTCACCTAAGGACTATAGGATTCAATTTTATGTGGTGTGATTACAGAATATTAAAAAATCAGCTGGTAGAATAGTTTGAGTCAAGCAAATTTTAGGAAAAAAAATCACTGAAACCTATCCTCTAAACAATTTAGAAAACATTTATCAAAATTATAAATATGTACACTTTCATACAATTTTACATCTAGGAATTTATTCTAATGAAAAACCTGTGTAAAGAATGACTTACAAAGTTATTCATGTCATCATTGTATCAGTAAAATATTGGCAATAACTTAAATGTTTATTAACAAGGAATTGTTTACATAAATTGTAGTAGATTCATGCAGCAGAGAATGAAGCCACAAAAATGAATGAATACACTCTATATGAAGTGATACAGAAAGTTCTATAATAGATTTAGCCAAATTTTAAAAAATAATTATTTCTGGAAAATTATGCAAGAAACTAACAACATCAACTGTGAGGAGGGGCATTAGGTGGCTAAGGGTCAAGGGTGGGGAGAAAACTTTTGTTTTGAATTTTGGACTAGAGTTGACCCTTGAACAACACTGGTTGTTCTGCTACATGGGTCTATAGACTGCATGGGTCTACTTAACAGGATGATTTTTTTCAATAGTAATGCTCAAATTTGGAACCATGAATACCAAGGAACCACAGAGATGAAGGAACCAGGTACAGAAGGGCCCACTATACCTTACACCTGGATTTTTGACTACACAAGGAGGTTAGTATCCCTAACCTCACAGGGTTCAAGAGTCAACTATAGAGGAAATAGTCTGGTTAGTTAGGTCAAAACAACTGATACGGACAAGGCCTCAAAAAATAAAACATGATAACTCATGTATGTTTCAAACTGCCCCACAACAGAAAAAACTGCTGTAAGTATTCCTCTTATAAATTTTCTCAGATTCCAAAATTTTAAAATTTAGTTTTAAAAAACAAATACTAATGCTTGTTGTTACTGTTTATTTGCAAAGTCATATTCTACTTTGCACCCTCATGGACCATAGCCTGCCTGGCTCCTCTGTCCAAGGGATTTACCAGGCAAGAATACCAAAGCGTGCTGCCATTTCCTCCTCCAGGGGATCTTCCTGATTGACATCTCCAGAATTAGCAGGTTCTCGACCACCGAGCCGAAGGCAAATAATAATGAACAAATCAACAATTAAATGGACACTTGCCTGCTGGTACAGGGGTTAAGAATCCACTTGCCAATGCAGGGAAATGGGTTCAATCTCGGGCTCAGGAAGATTCCACATGCTGAGGGGCAACTAAGCCCATGTGCCACAACCTGTGCTCTACAGCCAGCAAGCTATAACTAGAGAAGGCCCACATGAAGCACCAAAGACTCAGCACAGCCAAAAATAAAATTAATTTTTTATAAACTACTAAAAGGCTTTAATTATACAGTTTATAATACACGTACCTATGCAAACATAATGAAAGGCAATTTAATCTTTTGACTTTCACAAAGTTATAAACTCTTACTGTAAGCATCATTATGTATTTTATCAACCAGGACAACAATAATCATTCCTCATTCTCTTAAATATATATTGAGCACCTAAAAGATATCAAGTACCAGCTTGGCCTCTGGAAACTCAGTGTTGAATAAGATAGCCTTGGTCTCTGACCTCTTGTACAATTCTGATAATCTAACAATTAAGGACAGAAAAAGCTTCCTTTTTTCACAATGATACATGCAACACTCAATAGCTGCTTCCCACTTTCAGTAAAACTGTAAATATTCAAATGTGAAACAAAAACAGCTGGAGCAGATGGATACAATTTAACCTTACATTTAAAAATCCTCAGACATATATTACTTATTCTCTCCACACTCCTGAGTTCAGAAGGCTCAGTGTGCAAGGAGAGTTGGAAAAGATTCCCCTCTTCCTCATGTCTCTATCTTCTTCCTGTACATGCATACTTTCATTGGCCCACAAAGAGGAAAATACAGGAGTGCTTTTAATATAAAGGTTCCATAAGTTATGGCTGGACTAAATGATAGTTTCCTAGGTATAAACTGTTGTATTTACTCTCTTTTAGAAAGTCTGGAAAACACATTGCTTAAAAACTGTGGAAAAATTATTGGACGGTCCCTACTGGAATTCACTTGCATAGTCTCTCCATTTGAGTTGAGATAAACAATCATAAACCTCCCCAAACGAGCAAAGTATACTTTGGTGAAAGGTGATGAAGGGGATGGTTTTCAAAAAGCAACAGCAGTGAAAGAATAAGGGCAATGAGGTGAGAGTAACTTCATCCTCGAGTGCTTCCTTCACACGTGACAGACATTAATCATACTTCAGAAATAGGATGCTCTCCCTCCTGAGACACCCAGAGTCTGGGGCAAAGAGCAGTCCCCAGATGAGAAAACAGAAAACATGCATGGCTGTTAAGGCATATTCCATTCGAGCCTGAGTAAATCACAGGCAGGAGACACTGCTGAGGGCTACTTCCTGGGGAATATCTAGACTGCAAAGATGGACAAATACTACAGTCACAACAGAAGATCAGGAAGATGTTCAATAAACTGATCTCAACACTGCTAAGCTGATGAAGCGAATCTCTGTCTTTGCTTCCATGATTGTTTTTAACAATTAACACACATATGCTGTTATGCAGATGAATGACACGTTTCACAAGCAAGAGCCTTCAGGAAAACAATATGCACTTTGCAAACCCAAGTTCTGCTAAATGAGAGAAATTATTTTCTAATAATAATTAGAAATGTTTTGGGAGAAACTTTAATTATTCATAAACAAGGAAACCTTTATTACATCATTGCATTTCTTTTGGCTACCAGAAGAGTGGATATGATTGAAAGCAACTACATGTCACTAACTTTATGCTATAAAGAACTTCAATATGCCTCACAGTTTTGCAAGACCACACACTTTCAAATGTCTAATGCACACAATAATCAGTGAGTGATAGGCCCCATGTGTTGAGACAGGGTTGGGGGAGGAGTTAGGAAAAGGAATATAAATATGCTAACATGAGATGAACCAGTGAGAGCAAATCTACTGTTGAAAATTGTAATATCTCACAGAAACAGTCCTCTGTTGTCTACTTATTACATATATAGGACACCAAAATTTTACTTATTACAACTATATGGACTTTTATATATTTGAAAATTAATTTACCAAGATGCAATTTTCTTATAACGTTAGCCTATAGTGGTATCCCTTTTGGTTTACAGAGAAATTAAGTACTGTAAAATGAAGAGAAATGAAACATAGATCTTACATTTAATCATACTTCAAAAAGTTATTTGGACAAAAGATGAATTTTCATGAGTCTCACTCATACTTATTCCTTACCAAATTTTGACTGTTTGGCCAAATAACTTATAAGAAACAACTATAAGCAGTTTGTTGGAAAACTGGACAGCCACATGCAAAAGAATGAAACTAGGCTATCTTATACCAGATACGAAAATTAACTCAAAACGAATTAAAGACTTGACTATAAGACTTGAAACCATAAAATTCCTAGGAAAAACATTGGCAGTAACTTTAATGGCATGGGCTTAGTGATGTTTCTGTGGACCTGAGTCCAAAAACAAGAGCAACAAAAGCAAAAATTAACAAATGGGACTACATCAAACTAAAAAGTTTCTGCACAGGAAAGGAAACCATCATCCAAATGATATATCACATAAAAGGCTAATATCCAAAATATATAAAGAACTCATACAATTCAGCAAAAACAACAAATTTTTAATGGGTAGAGGCTCTCAAAAAACATTTTTACAAAGAAGACATACAGTTGGCCAATAGGCACAAGAAAAGATGCTCAATATCACTAAATATTAGAGAAGCAAAAGTCAAAACCATAATGAGATATCACCCTGCACCTGTTAGAATGGCTATTATCAAATAATAATAATAAATACTGAAAGAATGTGAAGAAAAGGGAACCTTCATACAGAGTTGGTGGGACTGGAAATCGGTGCAGTCATTATGGAGAACAGTGTTGAGATTCTTCAAAAAATTAAGGATAGAACTACCTTTTCTTTTCCCGCTCAGTAGTGCTCAGTTCTTTGCAACACCATGGACTATACAGTCCATGAATTCTCTAGTCCAGAATACTGGAGTGAGTAGCCTTTCCCTTCTCCAGGGGATCTTCCCAACCCAGGGATCAAACCCAGTTCTCCCGCATTGCATGCGTATTCTTTACCAGCTGAGACACAAGGGAATGACTCAGCTATTTCACTTCTAAGTATTTATCCAAAGAACACAAAAACATTAATTCAAAAGATACAGGCATCCCTGTTTACTGCAGCATTATTTACAATAGCCAAGATACAGAAACTACCTAGGTCTCCATGGATCACTGAATGGATAAAGATATGGTACACAAATACATAACAAACTAGTACTCAGTCATAAAAAAAAATGAAACCCTATTATCATCCTATGACAACACGAAGGATTTTGAAGGTATTATGCTAGCAATAAGTGAAATAAGTCACATAAGGACAAATACTGTATAATTTCATTCATAAGTTAAAAATTTAGTCGCTTAGTCGTGTCCAACTCTTTGTGACCCCATGGACTGTAGCCTACCAGGCTCCCCTGTCCATGGGATTTTCCATGCAAGACTACTGGAGTGGGTTGCCATTTCCTTCTCCAGGGGATCTTCCCGACCCAGAGATTGAACCCAGGTCTCCTGCACTGCAGGCAGACGCTTTACCGTCTGAACCACCAGGCAAGTCTATGGAATCTAAAAAACAAAACAAATGAATAGGGATTTCCCTCATGGCCCAATGGTTAGAGCCCTGCACTTCCACTGCAGAGAGCATGGGTTCAATTCCTGGTCAGGAAATCAAGATCCCACATACCATGTGGTGCAGCAAAAAACAAATGAATGAACAAAACAAAAACACTGAGAAAAAGACCAGATTAGTGGATAACAGAAGAGAAAAAGGACTGGGGGTGCGTGAACAGAGTCAACTGTATGATAATGGATGGTAACTAGACTTGTGGTGATCACTTTGTCATGTATACAGATGTTGAATTTTTTTTTCAAAAATAAATTTAAAGTAGGCCTGATTCAATACGGTACAGAATATCAATAAGATCTCCAAAAATTAGTTTTTCAGGAAAGATGATAGAAATAATCTCCAGAATCATTTTCCAATGCTATTACTTGTTAATTTTAAGAGTTGATAATGATTTTAGGCCCATAAATATGTAACTAGAAGTAAAGTTCTTTGCTTAAAGTTCACTAAAATTTTAGGATTACTAATGGATTTAGGACATCTTAGCTATGGTTTTCCCAATGGTCATGTATGGATGTGAGAGTTGGACTGTGAAGAAGGCTGAGCGCCGAAGAATTGATGCTTTTGAACTGTGGTGTTGGAGAAGACTCCTGAGAGTCCCTTGGACTGCAAGGAGATCCAACCAGTCCATTCTGAAGGAGATCAGCCCTGGGATTTCTTTGGAGGGAATGATGCTGAAGCTGAAACTCCAGTACTTTGGCCACCTCATGCAAAGAGTTGACTCATTGGAAAAGACCCTGATGCTGGGAGGGATTGGGAGCAGGAGGAAAAGGGGACAACAGAGGATGAGATGGCTGTATGGCATCACAGACTCGATGGACATGAGTTTGAGTGAACTCTGGGAATTGGTATGGACAGGGAGGCCTGGCGTGCTGCGATTCATGGGGTTGCAAAGAGTCAGACACGACTAAGCAACTGAACTGTACTGAACTGAAACTATAGATTCTGTTATCTTCTAGCTATCATGTAAATTCCAGTAGTAGTAGCTGATCTTAACCAGACCACCTTACCTACCTCCTGTGAAACCTGTATGCAGGTCAAAAAGCAACAGTTAGAACCAGACATAGAACAACAGACTGGTTCAAAATTGGGAAAGGGGCACATAAAGGCTGCTTATTTAACTTATATGCAGAGTATATCATGCGAAATGCCAGGCTGGATGAAGCACAAGCTGGAATCAAGATTGCTGGGAGAAATATCAATAACCTTAGACATGCAGATGATACCATCCTAATGGCAAAAGCGAAGAGGAACTAAAGAGCCTCTTGATGAAAGTGAAAAAGGAGAGTGAAAAAGTTGGCTTCAAATGCAACACTCAAAAAACAAAGATCATGATACCCAGTCCCATCACTTCATGGCAAATAGATGAGGAAACAATGCAAACAGTGACAGACTGTGTTTCCTTGGGCTCCAAAATCACTGCAGATGGTGACTGCAGCCATGAAATTAAAAGAACTTCCTCCTTGGAAGAAAAGCTATGGCAAACCTAGACAGCATATTCAAAAGCAAAGACATACACTAACATATGTAAATAGACAGCCAATGAGAATTTGCTGCATGACTCAGGGAACTCAAACAGGAGCCTATAATAACCTAGAGGGGTCGGAATAGGCATGAGGTGGGAGGGAGATTCAACCACAGATACACCTATGTTTATTTCATGTTGATGTATGACAGAAATCAAACCAATAATGTAAGCCAATCATCAATCAGTTAAAAATAAATACTTTTTTAAAGTATAAAAAAAAAAAAAGGAAAGAAAAGGCATCATTTCGTCAACAAAGATCCATACAGTCAAAACAATGGTTTTTCCAGTACTCATGTAAGGATATGAGAGTTGAACCATAAAGAAAGCTGAGCACAAAAGAACTGATCCTTTCTAACCGTGATGCTGGACAAGATTCTTCAGAGTCCCCTGGAGAGCAAAGAGATCAAACCAGTCAATCCTAAAGAAAATCAGTCCTGAATACTCATTGGAAGAACTGATGCTAAAGCTCCAATACTTTGGCCACATGATGCATAGAGTCAACTCACTGAAAAAGACTGATGTTGGGAAAGATTGAGGGCAGGAGGAGAAGGGGATGACAGAGGATGAGATAGTTGGATGGCATCACCAACCCAATGATCATGAGTTTGAACAAACTCCTGGAGATAGTGAAGGACGGGGAAACCTGGCATGCTGCAGTCCATGGGGGTCACAAAGAGTCGGACACAACTGAGTAACTAAACAACAACAGTAGCTGATAATCAATACAAAATGTTTTCACCATCCACACTTTCAGTTAGTAGAGTAGAGCAATTAACAATAAATAAGATTTTGTTGCCTGGGTTAAAAGAGGCCTTCAAAAAACTCTAAAATATCTTAGCTACTCTTAAAATTCATCTTCCTGGTGTTCTTCACAGTTCTCTAATACTACTTCCCCAGCAGCTACCTTCTCTTTCTTCTTTCATGTTCTTCTCTCACCGTATATTTATGGAACATCTATTAGGTACCAGTGTGTGCCTGCTCAGTCGCTCAGCCATGTCAAACTCTTTGCAACCCCATGGACTCAGCCCACCAGGCTCCTCTGTCCATGGAATTTTCCAGGCAAGAATACTGGAGTGAGCTGCCATTTCCTCCTCCGGGGGATCTTTCTGACCCATGGATTGAACCTGGGTCTCTTGCATTAGCAAGTGGATTCTTTACCACTGTGCCACCTGGCAAGCCCACAAGGAACCAGTACCAGAGCAGCAAATAAGACAGGCAAAGATTTTGTACTCCAGGTTTAATTACCTTTGAGCCTTCATTAATCACCAACTGCTTATATCATTCTTAATCCAAAGTTACAAAAGTGATCATTCTCCTTTTTAATCTAGATTTACCTAACTACATTTAAAATCCCATTTCTTTAAACCAAATCTCCATCCCCTGGAGAAAAGAATGGCAGCCCACTCCAGTATTCTTGCCTGGAGAGTTCCATGGACAGAGGAGCCTTTTGTACTACAGTCCCTGGAGTCACAGGGACACGACTGAGCAAGTTAACACTTTCACACTTTCCTAGTGGTTCAAAAGTAAATAATCCACCAGCCAATGCAGGAGACACAAGCTTGAGTTCCCACATGCCACAGAGCAACTAAGACTCTGCACCTCAACTACTGAGCCTGTGTTCTAGATCCCTTGGAGTCGAAACTACTGAGCCCACGTACCGCAACTACTGAAGCCCCCTGCACACCCTAGAGCCCATGCTCATCAACAAGAGAAGCCATCACAATGAGAAACATGCACTGCACCTAGGGAAAAGCCTGGGCAGCAATGAGAGCCCAAAATAGCCAAAAAATTTAAATAACTTTTAAAGTGGGAAATAACATAATCTCAGTATAAAGGACAGTCCTAATATAAACTGGATAAATTTAATGATGAAAAACTTACTATGTTCTTCTAATATTTCTATTTTACCACAGACAGGTGTAAATTTAATCATGAATCACTACTTAGGAACCAATAAGATAGACTATGCCAAGTCTAGATCTATCAATTATTTTAAGAATTGTATTTGAAAAGTATTTGTAAAAATCTAGCTGCCCTAATTTTAAATTTTAGATAAATTATCATTAGTCTTCACTGACCAAAACAACTAAGTTTTTAAGACAAAAAAAAAAAAAATCCTATCTCTACTTCTAGTTGAGATTTTAATAAAGCCATTATAGAAATGAGATAATCTACCCTATTTTTAAAAAGCAATTTCTAAGAGTTTCCAAGAGTTCTCAGGATAAACCATCTTGGGGTTTTCAAACATGCTGGAGGACTTTAAAGATGTGTGATAGTTGTCCATAAGCCCACAAGTTGTGTCTGTAGGGGAGCAAAATATCTGTTACCTATTCAATAGTTTGATTTGCATGCACTCTCAGAAATGAATTCCAGATGCAGAAATCACAAGTTTCCATAAACATTCTCAGGCAGGCAGACAATATAACTTGTCTGCTAATAATGAGAAAATCTTTGACAGACTATTCCATAGCTGTATTCTTGCTCTTCCCATGTGGGAAGGGAGGCAGTTTCTGCAGGGAAATTCTCATTCCAACCACATGTGAAAATAGAACAGTGATGCCTCCAAGCTGGAAATGATGCCATCCCCAGAAATTTCTGTGCAACACAGAACAAGATTAAAAAATTGATTCAGCCCCCATTTGAGTAATTTCTGATTTTTCTTCTAAACATAAAGATTTATCTATTTTTCCAAAAGTAAAACAATTTGAAATAAAAATGATGTAGTTTGATCTCCCCATGTAGACAAGTTTAAGAAAATTTTGACCTTAATTTTGTTAGTTATTAAAGTTGAGTCTGTTAGCAAATAATTATTACTTGGAAAAATAATGAATAATTTAATGATGAAGGTGCTATATCAAAAATGAATGCTATAATTACATCAGTTATAAACATGCATTTTTCATTAATGAAAGCTTTTTAAAAAGTGGTAAATGGATTATTTAGTATGAACATATGTGTATGTCCATAAAGACATGTAAAACTGTAAAATGCTTCAAACAAACTGAATTGCATCTTTCCTCTGTTTTCCAATTATATGTCAGAAATTTGACACCATGTAAGTGTATTCTGTTGCCCAGAGTAAAAGAAAAAATAAATAGCAAGAGAAAACTTATGGCAATTACAGTATATACACAAGGAGCTTACAATAATAATTTATTATGTATGGTGATTCATGAGTTTGAGGAAACAGTAAGAGGTTATTATGTTATTATTCACTTACATTAAATATATATTACATTTATAAATTTATAAATGTAAATTTATGCTTTTGATTTACTGGATTTTCAGTTCTTATGGGATATGTTCTCTCTGACCAAGTGATTGACTGATGTAAGAAAAGTATGAAAATTCAGGAATCAATCAATCAATTATAAAATTTCAAGCACTGTGACTAGTCCCAGAACTCAACAATCTGGTTTCTGTCTACCTGTACTACTACTACTACTAAGTCGCTTCAGTCATGTCCGACTCTATGCGACCCCATAGACAGTAGCCCACCAGGCTCCCCAATCCCTGGGATTCTCCAGGCAAGAATACTGGAGTGGGTTGCCATTTCCTTCTCCAATGCATGAAAGTGAAAAGTGAAAAAAGTCACTCAGTCGTGTCCAGCTCTTAGCGACCCCATGAACTGCAGCCCACCAGGCTCCTCCATCCATGGGATTCTCTAGGCAAGAGTACTGGAGTGGGGGTGCCATTGCCTTCTCTGTCTACCTGTACACAAAAAGGTAAATAAACCTTTCAATTTTAATCAGTTTATTTGGTATAATATGGACCCTTCTTTACTGTTTGTTTAAAAAAAAAGCATAATTCAGAACCACCAGCTCTCATATAGATATTTGTCCATTCACATGGAGTAGTCTTCATTCAAACATATTTTTATTCAGGTCTGGGAAGTGGAACATGACTGGAAGCTCATGTTTATAAAAACAAAAGAGAGAGAGAAAAGAGGTGTAGGAAATAAGATACTGTCCCAAGGAAGAAAGACCATGGAACTAAAAGTGAGTTTTATCTCATGTGTAACATTATCATAACTAATAGCACTGCAATGTCACTGTCCATTTTTTTTCACTCATTAATTCAATATGTATTAAGTGACTACTGAAAATACTAGGTACATAATTTCAATTTAATGTATCAGAAAATATATGGATTCTTTTTCTTTCCATTTTCTATCTTTGCAACCATAGAGAGAAATTTAGTACCTACCAGGTGGTATAACAACTTCTGGGGAACTTCCCTGGTGGCTCAGATGGTAAAGCATCTGTCTGCAATGCGGGAGACCTGGGTTCAACCCCTGGGTCAGGAAGATCCCCTGGAGAAGGAAATGGCAACCCACTCTAGTACTCTTGCCTGGAAAATGCCATGGATGGAGGAGCCTGGTAGGCTACAGTCCATGGGGTTGCAAAGGGTCAGACATGACTGACTGACTTCACTTATTCACTTACTTCACTTAGGTGGTATAAACCATTTTTTAAAATCTGTTAAATATAATGGGTAACATGTACAGTTTTTTCCAAAACAAAATACATGGTGATAGATATATAGACAATGTATGACTAGGAGAAAATATTTGCAAATGATGTGACCAAGAAGGCATTAATTTCTAAAATAAACAGACAGCTCATGCAACTCAATAACAGGAAAACAAACAACCCAATCAAAATATGGGCAGAAGACCGAAACAGACATTTCCACAAAGAAGACAAACAGTTGATCAACAGGCATGTGAAAAGATGCTCCACATCACCAATTATTAAAGAAATGCAAATCAAAACTACAATGAGGTATCTATCACCTCAAACCTATCAGAATGGCCATCATCAAATATTCTACAAATAATAAATTCTGGACAGGGTGTAGAGAAAAGGTAACCTTCCTACACTGTTGGTGAGAAATGTAAATTGGTTGCACCCACCACAGAAAACCATCTAGAGTTTCCTTTAAAAACTTTAAAAATAGAGTTACCATATGATCCAGCAATCCCATTCCTGGGCAAATATCAGAAAAGAATAAAACTCAAAAAATAATTTGAAAAGATAACTGCATGTCAGTGTTCACAGCAGCACTGTTCACAATAGCCAAGACACCTGGAATGTCCATTAAGAGACGAACAGATAAAGATGTGGTACATATATACAGAGGACTATTACTCAGTCATTAAAAAAAGAATGAAATATTGCCATCTGCAGAAACATCAATTCTGATAGAAATTATCAAACTAAGTGAAGTAAGTCAGAAAGACAATACCATATCATACCACTCATACATGGAATCTAAAAAAAACACACAAATCAACTTAGTAATAAAACAAAAACAGATCCACAGACATAGAAAATAAACTTATTGTCAAAGGGGAAAGAGGAGGGGGAGATATAAATTAAGAGCAGGAGATTAATAAATATACAGCACTATATACAAAATAAATAAAGATTTACTGTATAGCATACTTCTGTGCTATATTCAATTATCTCGTAATAACCTAAATGGAAAAGAATCTGAAGCTGTACACCTGAAACTAATACAAATTGGAAATCAAGTATAGTTTAATAAATAAAATAATGTAATCCACATCACAATGATATATTAAAAAAAAAAGATAGTGGCACAAAACCATTCTATCATTGTCATTCAGCACCATGCGAGGAGGAAAGACAGATTGATTTAAGAATGTCCTCAATGAGTCAGTAGAAATTATTAGTTTTATTAAATCTCAACCCTTCTGTACAAGCCTTTTTAATATTCTGTTATAAAATGGGAAGTATACACAAAACACTTCTGCTGCACTCCAAAGAAAGGCCTGTGTCTATTTCATGATCCTGTGGGTTGTATCTGAGTTGCAGGCTGAACTACTAGTATCTGTTTTCATGGAACACCATTTTTATCTGAAAGAAAAGATTGCAAGCAAACTAGTTTATTCAGACGTGGGTATTTGGTATTTTCTCAGAAGTAGAGTGAGTCTATAACCTGAAGGGGAAAAACTGACAGTTACCAATGATAACTTGCAATGAAAACCAAAATTTTGGAAAACCTGTATGCAACTGCTGGGAACTTCAAAGTTTCCCAATACTTAAGCACTTTTCTGATGAGATCAGTGTTATAATTAACAAGTGTCATTTTTAAAAATTGTATATGGTCCCTCATGTCTCATCGGTAAAGAATCCACCTGCCACTATGGAGACTTGAGTTCAATCCCTGGCTTAGAAAGATCCCCTGGAGAAGGAAATGGCAACCTGCTCTATGTCTTGTTGCCTGGGAAATCCCACAGACAGAGGAGTTTAGTGGGCTACAGTCCATTGAGTCGCAAGAGTTGGACACAACTGAGTAACTAAACAACAAAATAGTGATACGCATAACTCAGTAAAGCAGAATTTTCCAACTGACCAAGGCATGAAATTACAAAATCATGCATGGTTAAAGATTTAGCAAAGTATAAGACATACCAGTAAGTTTAGTATAATGAACTACAAAATGTTCATTGAGAATAGCTTCAGATCTCAGAAGGTGATTGAAAATCACCTTCAAGAAACTACCACTTGTCGAGCTTTGGTGCAATATCAAAGACAAATATCCACAATTAACTGAAAAGGCTGTTGAGATAACCCTCATTTTTCTAACTACATATCTGTGATGCTGGATTTTCTAGATATATTTCAATCAAAACAACATTTTACAAGAGATGAATACAGAACAAATATGAGAATCCAGCTGTCTTCTATTAAGTCAAACATTAGAGATTTGTACACATGTAAAATGATGCCACTCTTCTCACTAAATGTTTGCACTGCAAAATATTTTTCATTTAAAAATATTATGTTAACATTTTATGTTTTATGATTATTATTTTAGAATTATTAAATATTTAACATTTTTATTTCTAATGTGGTAAATAACAAGGGCTCTTAGGATCCTCAATAACAAGAATATAAAGAGATCCCAAGACCAAAATCTTTGAAAGTTGCTTAAATAGTGTTTTTCTCTCAGGATCAGTCAAGCAGTTCATGTGAATACCCTCGATGCTTGCCAATAACTTGCACATAACTATCCTTGCACATAACTATGATTTTACTTTTTCCTGAAGTACTTCAGAAAAGAACAGGACTAGAGAAGACATCTAAGATATGCATAGTACAAGAAAAATATTTCATTTTTTAATTACAAAGTAATGTATGATAAAGATAGCCACTGTTGCAAAAGACTAAAAACCACCTAAGTGTTTGATCTGTTGTTAG
This sequence comes from Nanger dama, assembly GCA_917880005.1. Classification (NCBI taxonomy): domain Eukaryota; kingdom Metazoa; phylum Chordata; class Mammalia; order Artiodactyla; family Bovidae; genus Nanger; species Nanger dama. Next base: position 29,491,254 of record CAKJTW010000011.1, on the reverse strand, counting down.
ATTTTGAACTTCAGACACACAGACAGCATCTAATTGTGGCCTTAATTTCTCAACATGTTGTCATCACTAGTCCATGCAAGATCCCTTTCCTTTGCTTTACTCTTTCTTCACTTTGATCTTTACTTTTCACTCTTTATTCAATTTGCACCTCAATTCCCTCCTCTGAGGATTAACCCATTTTAAAGAGATTAGCCTGTATCTTTAATTATGTGTAGTATTATAAAATACTACTATAAAATATTATAAAATAGCTATATCTTTATAAATATGTGTAGCATTATAAAATAGATATATCTTTAATATGTGTAGCATTATAAAAATAGATATATATTTAAATATGTATAGCATTATAAAACAGATATAGTTGTTTTGTCAAGAATTGTGTGTGTTCTGTTTAAATAAATAGCATTTGTGTTATAACTCATTATGTTTTCTATTTTTTCTTTCATTATGTCTTTAAAATTCTTCCATGATCAATGAGTTCATTGCTTCTTACTGCTGCACAGCACTTCACAGTATGCATCCACTCTATTTCAATTATTAAAATTATTTATTGGATGCATCTCTCTACCAACACTAATGATACTATAACATCCATGCATACAATCTCAGATGCATTTAACTCTCTAACTCCATTTGCAGTAATATAATATCCATGAACATGTCCTCACTAAAACTTTTGCTAGTTCTCTGGAAAAACAGATCCGTAAGTAGTACTGCTATGCATATGACTGTGCAATTCATATCCCCATCACTCACTGCTGTGTTCAGTTGTGTCTGACTCTGTACAACCCCATAGGCTGTAGCCTTCCAGGCTTCTCAGTCCATGGAATTCTCCAGGCAAGAATATTGGAGTGGGTGGCCAATCCCTTCTCCAGGAGATCTTCCAAACGAGGGATAAAACCCAGGTCTCCTGCACTGCAGGCAGATTCTTTACCATCTGAGCCACCAGGGAAACCTCATCAGCAGTGCAAAAATCTCCCCTATCCATATCCTCTCCAATACTTGGTATTATCTACCTTTCTAAGGCTTCCCTGGTGGCTCAGATGGAAAAGCGTCTGTCTGCAGTGCAGGAGACCTGGGTTTGATCCCTGGGTTGAGAAGATCCCCTGGAGAAGGAAAATGGCAGCCCACTCCAGTACTCTTGCCTGGAAAATACCATGGATGAAGAAGCATGGTAGGCTATCAGTCCACAGGGTCGCAAAGAGTCGGACATGATTGAGTGACTTCACTTTCACTTTTCTTTCACCCTCTAACTGCTGCCATTCAAATGCCAATACTTGTAAAGTGATATTTTATCATTGCTTTAATTTGCACTTCACCTCCTTAGAAATGAACTGTAGCAGCTCTTCATACATTTGCTATTTACTCAGACATCTTCTCTGAATTACCTGTTCATTCTGTTATAGAGTTTTTCGCTTGGGTTCTCCATATTTTTCATGTTGACTTAAGAGGTTCCTCCACTTTGGGGATATTATCCCTTGCTGGTTTTAAATACAGGAAATAGCCTTTCCCAGTCTAACATTTATTCATTAACTTCATCTATGGAACACTGCATTGAACAAATCCTCAACTGTGGTGTAACCAAATCCAGCCATTCTTTTTGACTTACAGTTGGAGCTTCTAAGAAAAGTCTTTTCTAGGGTCAGGAAGGGATAAATTAGGAGGTTGGGATTAATATATACATGCTACCATATATAAAATAGATAACCAAGAAGTAACTATTGCATAGCACAGTTACTATTGCAATAGTAACTATTGCATAGCACACATATGTGTATATGTAATAACTTATAAGGAAAAAGAATCTGAAAGAGTATATATACACATGACCGAATCACAACTACACTTCAATAAAATTAAAATATTTTTCCTATCCTTTGGCCACAAAGATTTTATTTCACATTTTCTTCTATTATCTTCTACTAGCATTATATCTTATCTCTCACTTTATTAGGGGCCAATCTTTATGTAAGTTACAGGTTTATATTTTTCTCTATATAATGAGACAGTTATCCTCACATCATCTACTAAATTATTTGTCTTTTTCAACTGTTTTGTGATACAAACATTTATCACATAAGTCTTTATATATACCTAGATCTATTTTTGAGCTCTCACTTCTGTTTTATTTATACATTGCTGGAACAACAACAGCAGCATCACCATCACCATTTATAACATATCTTATCTGATGACTAATGGTGACTATCAATTTGGCTTATCTTTTTCTATACACAGTTTTAGAAATGTTGGAGCCATCAGCCATCCATATAAATTTTAGAATTTGTTGGGTTCCTCAAAAATCCTCAAGAATTTTGACTAGAATTTCACTTACTGTGCATGTATACCTGGAAAGAATTAATAACTTTATTAGGTTAAATAATATCAACAGTGCACACAGTATCTCTCTTCATTTATTAAAATCTTATGTACTTTTCTATTTTTCTACTAAAGGAAATAAAAAATTATGTTTTTTAAAATAATACCTTATTTTTATTATAATAATAATTTGTCTAAAAGGAGCACTTTTTTGAGTGATAAACAAATACAGAGGTATACAAATTCTATTCATCTTATTAAATTTTTGTTACTACTCACAGTATGTTCATTCAGCTGAACTTTCTACAGAGATAATCACATCTGATCTTCCAATCCTAACATCCTGCCTTAAAAGACAGGTGGGACCTCTAATATTATGTTTAAATGATAGTGAAATTGTAAACATCTTTCTCTTGCTTTGTTTCAATGGAAATGCTTCTAATTTATTCTAGCAAGTTTTCTATAAATTGTCTGAGAAGTCCGTTGATATTCCTAATATTCTGTTAATACTTCATAAATATTAATACTTTATTCTGCTACTTTTATCATAGATAAGATGCTTTTTATGTGTCTCATGAAATCATCATACATTTCTTCTTTGATCTAATACTAAAGTGAAATACATAGATACAATTTTTCTGACACTGAACTATCCTTTCATTCTTGGCATAAATACTACTTAATCAATATGTACTTTTAGGGAATTCCCTGGCAGTCCAGTGGCCAGGAGTCAGTGGTTTCACTGGCAGGGCCCAGGTTCAATCCCTGATCAGGGAACCAGCCCTCCCCCCACCCCCAAAAAAGTACTTTTTAAAACATACTATTGGGTTTGGCTAGCTAATAATGTATTTAGAATTAGTGCACCAACGTTCATAATGAAACAGATATATGCTTTTCTTATCTTGTATCTTCCTTATCTGTCTTATATCTTCATTTTCCTTATCTTGACTTGATAACCAAGATTATAAAGCTTTGTATAAAATGAGCTGGGCAACTGGGCAGCTCTTCTCTTGCTCTTTTTTTTTCATTTTCTGAAGCAACATATATAAAATAAATACTGTTTGTCCCTTGAAAGTTTTGTAAAATTCCACTGGAAAACCATCTAAGTGAGGGAGCCTATTTTGGTAGAGAGGTTATAATTTCTTTTCTTTTAATCATTATGTATACACTCACATACTTTATAAACCTTGTATTATGTGAATGTGTAAGTTATACAGAAAATTATACACACACCTTTTAAACAAACAGAGAAGTAAGACACCATCACGTTTTTAAATTCATACAATGCAGTCTGTGTTGAATATCTTCCATTTGCCCATCCAGACCCTTTCCCACCCTGCTCTGCCTCAGGAGGCTGCCCAGTATAGAGAAGCTGCCTAGATTCTAGCTCCCTGACTATTAGGCAGTCTGCAATGAGAAATCCAAGAGAGGGAGGAGAGCATTCACACCCCTATTGAGCTTGTTGCCTTCTTGACCAAAGTCACAGCCCTTCCCAAGGTGGCTGTCCCTCCTCCACTCTTTGTCTCTGAATTCCAGAAATTGCTCCTTATCTTCATTCTTGTGGGCCTCAAGGTGTTAGCAGTCCCTGCTGCTGCTAGCCCTGGGATACTACAGTAATTTTTGTGGTTTCCCAACACCTCATCCACATGTTTGTAAACAATCTCTTTAGTAACTGTTTTGATTATCCTAATTTGAAAGTACCATCTGTTTTCTCCCAAGACCCTAATAACAGACATGAAAAGAGAAAATCCAACTCCAACTCTGACAGATTAACAATTATTAGCAGTTTGGTGTATATCCTTCTAAACACAGAACATACTTGTGACATATATTACACCAAAAGCATACAGATAAAACACAGACAATGAGAACTTATTTGGAAACGTGAACACTTCTGGTTGCTATTGATCTCAACTCATTTTTTTAAACTCTTTCCTTTCTTGGTCCCTATAATGCTTCACAATTCTAATATTTCTTTAATCTGTTTGACAACTCGACCTGTTTCCTCTATGGGCTTATCTTCTCTGGTGGATAAGTAGTAAAAACCCAACTGCCAATGCAGGAGACTTGGGTTTGATCCTAGGGTCAAAAAGATCCCCTGGAAAAGGAAATGACAACCCACTCCAGTATTCTTGCCTGGGAAATTCCATGGACAGAGGAGCCTGGCGGGCTACAGTCCACGGGGTTGAAAAAGAGTCAGATATGACTGAGTGGCTAAACAACAAAATCTTCCATTTAAGTGTTTGGATTTTGTCTGAATGCAGAGTTCCAAAGAATTGCAAGGAGAAATAAGAAAGTCTTCCTAAGTGAACAATGCAAAGAAATAGAAGAAAACAACAGAATGGGCAAGACAACAGATTTCTTCAAGAAAATTAGAGATACCAAGGGAACACTTCATGTAAAGATGGGAACAATAAAGGACAAAAATGGTATGGACCTAACAGAAGCAGAAGATATTAAGAAGAGGTGGCAAGAATACACAGAAGAACCATGCAAAAAGATCTTAATGACCTAGATAACCACTATGGTATGATCACTCACCTAGAGCCAGACATCTTGGAGTGCAAAATCAAGTGGGCCTTCGAAGCATCACTACGAAAAAAGCTAGTGGAGGGATGGAATTCCAGTTGAGCTATTTCAAATCCTAAAAGACGATGCTGTGAAGGTGCTGCACTCTATATGCCAGCAAATTTGGAAAACTCAACTCCAGACCACAGGACTGGAAAAGGTCAGTTTTCATTCCAATCCCAAAGAAAGACAATGCAAAAGAATGTTCAAACTACTGCACAATTGCACTCATCTCACACACTAGCAAAGTAATGCTCAAAATTCTCCAAGCAAGGTTTCAACAGTACATGAACCGAGAGCTTCCAGATGTTCAAGCTGGATTTAGAAAAAGCAGAGGCACCAGAGATCAAATTGCCAACATCCACTGGATCACAGAAAAAGCAAGAGAATTCTATAAAAATATCTACCTCTGTTTCATTGACTATGACAAAGCCTTTGACTGTGTGGATCACAACATACTGTGGAAAATTGTTCAAGAGATGGGAATACCACACCTCCTGACCTGCCTCCTGTGAAACCCGTATTCAGGTCAAGAAGCAACAGTTAGAACCAGACATGGAACAACAGACCGGTTTCAAATCGGGAAAGGAGTACGTCAAGGCTGTATATTGTCACCCTGCTTATTTGACTTACATGCAGAGTACATCATGAGAAATGCTGGGCTGGAGGAAGCACAAGCTGGAATCAAGATTGCAGGGAGAAATATCAATAACCTCAGATATGCAGATGACACCACCCTCATGGCAGAAAGCAAAGAGGAACTAAAGAGCCTCTTGATGAAAGTGAAAGAGGAGAGTGAAAAAGGTGGCTTAAAACACAACATTCAAAAAACAAAGATCATGATATCCAGTCCCATCGCTTCATGGCAAATAGATGAGGAAACAATAGAAACAGTGACAGACTGTGTTTTCTTAGACTCCAAAATGACTGCAGATGGTGACTGCAGCCATGAAATTAAAAGACACTTGCTCCATGGAAGAAAAGCTACAACAAACCTGGACAGTGTATTAAAGCAGAGACCTTTGCCAACAAAGGTCCGTATAGTCAAAGCTATGGTTTTTCTGGTAGTCATGTATGGATGTGAGTGTTGGACCATAAAGAAGGCTGAGCACAAAAGAACTGATGCTTTTGAACTGTGGTGTTGGAGAAGACTCTTGAGAGTCCCTTGGACTGCAAGGAGACAAAACCAGTTAATCCTAAAGGAAATCAACCTTAAATATTAATTGGAAGGACTGATGCTAAAGCTGCAATACTTAGGCCACCTGATGTGAAGAGCTAACTCATTAGAAAAGACCCTGATGGTGGGAAAGATTGAAGACAGGAGGAGAAGGGAGTGACAGAGGATGAGATGGTTGAACAGCATCAATGGCTCAATGGACATGAGTTTGTGCAAGCTCCGGGAGATGGCAAAGGTCAGGGAATCCTGGTATGCTGCAGGCCACTGGATTGCAGAATCAAACACAACTGAGCAACTGAACAACTCTTCTCTCACCATCTTAACTCTCTGAGACTGTATTCCCCACAAAGCTTCAACTATAATTACAAGGCAAACGATTCCTAGATCTTTGTCTCTAGTCCTGATTTCTCTCTCAAGTTCCTCCATTTTCATCACTCTCTGATGCTATTGCTATTGCTAAATCACTTCAGTCATGTCCGACTCTGTGAGACCCCATAGACGGCAGCCCACCAGGCTCCCCCGTCCCTGGGAGTCTCCAGGCAAGAATACTGGAGTGGGCTGCCATTGCCTTCTCTGCACTCTCTGATAGCTATCTTTATTCAACCTGAGGAAACTAACAATTCCGATACAACAGGATCAAAACTAAATTCACATCTTTTCCACTAATTCAGTTCCTCCACCTGACTTTCCTCTTTCTACTTCTAATACCATCATTCTCCTTGTCATCCCAGCCCAAAATTTGATGACCTACTTGGTTCTTTTTATTGCTTTCCATCACTTCTACTTTAACAAATTTTAGCAGCTCCTACAGCTGCTAAATAACATGCTATTGCATGTTATTCATGCAATATTAATCTCGTTGTTTACAGTCACAACAGCCAAATTCCAGTATGAGCCTCTTATCCTGGAATCTCATCACAGACTTCTAACTTAGCTACACACTGACAGTTTTTCCTTCCCTCATACCTAGCCTTCCAAAAGACTGACAATCTAATCCTCCTTAAAAAAAAAAAAAAAAAAAAGAACATTTCTATTTTCTAAATTAAAAGATAACTGCCCAGTATTCCCCAAATTTAAGTCTGTATTTCACAGTTTATATTCAAGTGTCTCTACTATATGACCTTAAACTGATACAAGCCTTCATTTCAACACTTCCCCTATACTCCTATCATGGAGCTTTAATATGTTCTATTCTCTGCCTCACATCCTCTGCTGTTTTAAATCCTTCAAGGTCCAGCTCAAACACTACTTCCCTAATGTGCGTCCCTTGGAACATTAATTAATCATATTTTGCTTTACACGGCATGTGTACTGTCTTCTTGTTCACCAGATTAAAAGTTCCCTGAGAACAGGGTTATTTCTTCATCATTTTTGTTTGCCTCATAGCGCCTGTATAACCCCTTTACAGTATTGGCAGTCAATAAATAGCAGTTCTTATGTTAAATCAATGAAACCAAATCATCAGAAACAAAGTTTTCTTTCCTTTAATGAAGATTTAGAAACCACTTGCTTTTTGGTTTTTTGGCTGCTGTTTGTAATAGTTCTTCCCTTTAAACTTTGTTTATTTTTGGCTGTGCTGGGTCTTCACTGCTGCATGGGCTTCTGTCTCGTCGTGGTGCACAGCGGCTGCTCTCTAACTGTGGCGCTCTGGCTTCTCACTGCAGAGGCTTCTCTTATTGTGGAGCATGGGCTCCAGAAAGCAAGAGCTCAGTAACTGAGTTTCCCAGGCTCTGGAGCACAAGCTCAATAGTTGTGCCGCACCAGCTTAGTTGCTCCACAGCATGTGAGATCGTCTCAGATCAGGAAGTGAACCCACGTCTCTTGCATTGGCAGGCAGTTTCTTTACCACTGAGTCACCAGGGAAGTCCAATAGTTTTTCCTTTCAAATGCATACATACCTATACTCTGTACGTTGTCTATTCTGAATCGTTAGAAGATTATAAATTCTATAAACTACATACAAGAGAAGAAATCCAGCATAAGGTATGACTGATCACAACATGATCCACTTGTTGCATGTGTGTGTACACTTAGTCGCTCAGTCTTTGCGACTCCATGGACTGTAGCCCTCCAGGCTCCTCTGTCCATGGGGATTCTCCAGGCTAGAATACTGGAGTGGTTTGCTAGGCCCTCCTCCCGGGGATCTTCCCAACCCAGAAACTGAACCCAGGTCTCCTGCATTGCAGATGGATTCTTTACCATCTGAGCCACCAGGGAAGCCCGAAACTGTTGCATGGTCTCTAACCAAAAATAAGTGTGACTTTGGCACAAGTCAATCTTTCTTTAAAGAAAGAGTAGAATAAGAACTCTGGGCCTTTAACTGAAAGACTATGTGGTTACTTCCTCTTTAGTGACACTACCGTCCAAACCTACTTGAATAGAATTATTCTAATTGTATTTTTGTAGATAAGTGAATGTGTTGAGTGACCAGCTCATCTTAAAAGCTACACTATGAAGTGTTATATAGTATATACATAAAAGAATAACTTGTAGCTTCAAAGATGGAGTGGCACAGGTGGCTGAGAAATCTGTTTATTACTTCAGGGTGAAGAAAAAAATGAACATTTTCCTGTCTTCATTCCTTCCTTCCTTCCAAAATTCATCCTACATTATGGTAGGCACTAAGGGTATCAAGTAGGATAAAGACATGAACCCTTCTTTAAAAGAGAGACACAATTATAAACAAATGAGAAAATAATCTAAATGTAAAGTTTGTGCCAGGTATAGCAGCAACACAGAAAAAGAAAAAAATTGTTAACAGTTTTATCCTTTAGAGCCTTTCCTAATCTAGTTTTTCTATAAATTACTATAAAAGATCATTCACCAGACAAAACCAAGAAAAACAGAATATTTTATAAGACTTAAGTATTTGAATAATGGATATATTACTCAGAAAACTTCAGTTCATTTAGGCAAATGAGGAGATCACTGATCTCAAAACTGAAGAAAAGCATATAACATTGTAGAAGGCAATGGCAACCGATTCCAGTACTCTTGCCTGGAAAATCCCATGGACTGCAGAGCCTGGTGGGCTGCAGTCCATGGGGTCGTTAAGAGTCAGACATGACTGAGCGACTTCACTTTCACTTTTCACTTTCATGCTTTGGAGAAGGAAATGGCAACCCACTCCAGTGTTCTTGCCTGGAATCCCAGGGACGGGGGAGCCTGGTGGGATCGCACAGAGCTGGGCACGACTGACATGACTTAGCAGCAGCAGCATATAGCATTGTAGGGCCTAAAAACAACATACAACTGCAAGTATTTAAAAGTGATGGCTAAACTAATAAGGACCTACTTACACCACAGGTAATTCTACTCTGTAATGGTCTATATGAGAAAAGAACCTTAAAAAGAGGGGATATATGTATAACTGATTCACTTTGCTGTACACCTAAAACTAACAAAACACTGAAAAAAAAATCAACCTTGCACACATGCTCGGTCATGTCCAACTCTTTTGTGACCCCATGGACAGTAGCCTGCCAGGCTCCTCTGTTTATGGGATTTTCCCCAGGAAAAATACAAACAATCCTCCTCCAGGGAATCTTCCAAATCCAGGAATCAAACCCCTCTCTCCCATGTCTCCTGCACTGGCAGGTGGATTCTCTACCACAGAGCCATCTGGGAATCCCTGTAAATCAACTAGATGCCAAGAAAAATTTGTTTAATAATTGTACTTTTACTATTAAAAACCGGGGGGGCAGTCATAATTATTTTCTGTAGTCAGGAGGAAAAAGGCCTGTTTACTTCATATTTTAACAGAATGCTTACCTGCCTGAGATTTCTTATCTCTGAACTAAACAAATCATTTTAATTTCAAGCAAAGTCAGAAAGCATTATTTCTCAAAACATGTATTTAATTAACTGCTTATTTACTGGGCTTTTTCCTCTCTAAACCGTGAGCTTCTTCTAGGACAAAGACTATTTCCTATAACTCTTTATATCTAGGGCCCAAGCACAATTCCTGGCACGTAACAGGCAATAAATACTTATTAAATGAAAAATGTAAATAAAGACCTTTTTAGATCCTTTCCAGCTCGCAATATTCGAGTTTTTAATGCTCATCGTTTGCATACTTTTTCTTATTCTCCTTCTACTGATAAAAACAAGGGGGATATTTCTAAACAGTCTAATTTGTGGTTTACTGGTGATCCAACAAACTAAAGCCCCAAGAATTACTGTGTGTCCGCTCAAGCTGTGTGCAACTCTTTGCAACCCCATGGACTACAGCCCTCCAGGCTCCCCTGTCCATGGGATTTTCCAGGCAAGAATACTGGAGTAGGTTGCCATTTCCTCCTCCAGGGGACTATCCTGACCCAGGGACTTTAATTATCAGAAAAAGAAAAAAAAAATCAAAAAGGAGAAAGTAAGGATTGAGGGAGGGAGAAAAGCAATCTATTTATATTTCAACTCAAAATTGTACACTTCCTGAAGATGTTCCTCTTACTAGGTAACTGAGACACCTTGAGCAAATAGAAAATGGCATACAAGGCCCTAAACTTCACTTAAAATGACTGTATTTATTATTTATATTTTTATCCTCACTTTTGCTGTAGCTGCTATGAATGGCTTGGAAAATGCAAAATATGCTAAGCAAGAAACACAGCCCATACCTGAAGAGTTAGCAGTTGAAAGGCACAAAGAGGTAGAATGGATTTAAAAGCCTCTTGAAGAACAGCCTTTTGCTGCATAGATGCCAGGCAAGACAGTATGTGGCAGGAAAAGAGTTGGGGAAACTGCTTTAAAAACCTATTAACTAGGAATGTGAAAAAGCAGGAAACAATTGGGAAAGGAGGGAGGTGCTCACTGCTTAAAAGGCTTTTAAATGCGACTATATTTTTGTTGGCTTTTTGCCTGCAACATAAAATGAGGATGGTGTACGGAATAGCTAGATGGCTGCTGAAGGTGGAATGAATGGAAGCCAGGCTAGGGAGTCAAGGCCAAATTTTGAGATGCCACTATGGACTGTGTGCAGCTGTCAAGACCACTGTCAGCAATGGCTTAGTGAAGTAAACACAAAATTCAGTCAGCCGGTTCAATCACCCTTTCATTCTTGTGGTTTTCTTGATCCCATAAATATTTCCCTATGCAGTCTTTGCAGCAGATAACAAGGAGTTAACAAATTAGCCAGCCAAACAGGCAGGAATGGAGAAAAGCCACAGAACTTAGAATTGAACAGCTGACAGCAGATTCTGCAGGTGTGAGATGAGAATCAGCTCTGCATTTTCCATGTAGCACAATTTTCTCTGTCTGGGCTGTGGCCTGATTTTTCTGGCCCCTTCAGGACAAGCTGAGTTATAAAGGGAAGAATTCCAGAGGGCTTTGTTCTATGATCTTATGAACTCTAACTTACTTTAGAAAGGAAGCAATCTCCTATGTTTAGACTGATAATATTACACGTTGTAAGATTTTAGTTTTATATTAGGAAGGAAAATACTCTAGCTGCCATCCTACTTAAATAAGAAATAGTGGATTAAACTGCATAGCACAATGAATCATTCTCTGCAAGTGGGAGTCAAGGAGCAGCCCACATACACACACACACACGTATAAGAAAGGGGATCACTACTTCCAATGAATATGTAAACATTATAGCAAATAGTAAGGTCACAACAAAGTAGGTGGAAAGGAAAGAAATGGACTGCATTAAAGTGTATCTTTCTAATGTACTACTTTCTAATCTTCTAATCATTCCATTTGCTGGTAATGGACATTCAAGGCTAAACTCCACACTGCGGCAGTTCTAAATCTTTTTGACTAAAAGTGATAAAATACACACACACACACACACATATATATACAGTAATGACATAACACATTGAAGTGTTTAATATGATGCCTTGCTTAACAAAACATTCCACTGTTTCTTTCTGGGGTATCTACAAAAGTGATTGTGACTGACCAGATTGATAATTAAAGAACTAATTTCTCTTTACACTGGTGAATATGGCCTACCAATCCAAACCCTTTTGACCAAACTCTGCTTTTGGAATAAGGATAGAAAAACTCAGCAAGCTCAGGTTTTTTCCTAGATAGACTCTGGGAAGGACAGGTAAATACCTTCAGTTATCAACATTCAGAAGTTGATACCTACTATTAAATCTCATTTTGGATCTTCTCTTTCTCTAAAACCTACTTTATGTCCCTAAAATCGTATGTTTCTAATTTCTTCTTCTAAAATATAAGATCCTATGATTTACACCATAAAAGATTAGCTGCTTTCAGATACACTGCCCTTACTGAGCTCTGAAAGTCTCCCCAATCCAAAAATACATTCTTTTTTTGTGAAGGTATAAAATTTTATCATTAGAGATTTTAATATTTAGGGAAGTCATTGTCCCTTCTCTAAATGACAGATTCAATTTCAAAAACAAAAATTAAGCAAACATAAAAATAAAAACTATGTGTACTACAAATGTAATTTTTAATTATGGGCCAAAGATCAGAAAGGAATACAGAAAATTTAAGTTATTTACATTGTTAGGTTGGTTGTATTATAGAGGACAGTTTCCTTTTAAACTTTCCTTTTAATGTGTTTTTAATAAATATCAGTAAGGAAAAATTAATAACACTTTTGAAGACCAGTTCTGCTTGATTGCTGTACCTAACTGTTGGAGCCTAAAAAATAAATACATTAAATTTAAAAATAAAAAACATAAGATTAGTCTCAATTATATATAACCAGATGTGGGGAGAAAAACATAAAGCAACAAATATTCATTTAGGATTTAATGTATATTTATTATGGGGAAGAGGTTAATGAGTGATACAGAGATACAAAAATGACTCTAAGATCTCTGCCCACCTTCTTCTTCAGTAACGAGCGACTTTGAAGAAAGAACACAATGTTATTACCAGTCATTAGTATATTAGGTTGAATCTATTGGCCATTTGTTTCAGATTTTGAAAAGCAGAATGGTAGGGTAAAGCTGGGACATTACCTAGGAAAGGTCAGCCAGGATTAAGACACTTAAAGAAGGAAGATGAGGGCAGTGGGCCCAAACAGAGGAAGCGATAGCAACAGAAAAGGGAAGATGAGAGCATGCTGACAGCCTACTCTATATTTCAGAGGGTTGATCAGAGTTAGCTGTGACTTTGAGCAAATAATTTTCAGCATATAAAATGGACCCTGAAAATGTATTATTCCTATCATTCAAGGAGCACCAAGTAATTAAAGAGGGACATTTAAACACAAATAGACGTTTATATTCAAATATAAACTCTGAAATCATGTGTATTTCATTTAAACCACCACTGTAGTGAAGACTTTTAATCCAATCATTTTGAAGTTCATTCTGATATCTGATGTTGCAGATATCCTTGTTCTACCATTCTGTCCCAAATATTCAAAACATGATGGGAAAAAAGTAATATCCTTAAGGAGTGGAATTCATCATTAAAAATAAAGTATTTTCCAAGTTGTTTGGAAAATGGGTTACTTTCTCTCCTTCTCTCATTCCAGGCATGAAACTATATTGACTTTTCCTCAATGATAAAGAAATATGGCATTAAGAAGTGTCAAGTGAACTCCCCTTAAGAGACCTCAAAACAATACTATTAACCAATTGTTTCTAAATGTTTCTCTCTCCAAGACTAAGTTCTTACAGCTGATAACTCTCTTTTAGGAAGTGCTGACACAAGGCCCTAAATTTTCATTTGGTCCCTAATACTCTATTTGGTAATCAATATCCTCTTTTACACTTCCCAGAAACTCCATAAGCCTAATTCTTCATCAGTATCACATTTTTCTTTTCATGGTCTTTTATTTTTAACCCTTCCTTTTGGGCCAAGTTGTCTGCCTTTTATATCTATATTTATTTTCCCTTCTTTTCTCATTTGACCCTTTTCAGACTTTTAGATTATAAACGCTGACATTTGTGACTCATTTTTGCCAAGGCGGCCTTTCATGAATAAAATTTCCCTCCTCCACAAGACTGTTCTAAGTAAGCATAATTTTAAGCATCCACAACTAATGTCCAAATAGAGATTCACTTCATTTGATTCTTCATGTGCTAAATCAAACGTATTTAAGAATATGATTTCCTACTCCTGTTCCTTTTCAATATTTTCTGTGTCTCCTTTATTATACCTTTTTATTGCCATGTGGAAACTTTAGCTATCAATGGTCTAGTGTGAACTGTACATAGGACAGTGATAATGACCTTGTGACCCTACAGTTCTTCCTGGCTGTGGGTAGAATTGATAGCACTTTTTCAATTTCTCCCTTGTCTTTGCTTGAACATACTGGAATTACAACCTCTGACAGAGGCAACATCCCTTTTGTAGTGGAAACAAAAGGAGTGTGTAATGAATTGGTTAAGATTACATTGCATGTTTAGATGATGAAATCCAACTGCAGCTCAATTCCTTCATTTTCTCTAGCTGGGCCTGGTCTTTCAAAAAGACATTATTGACTGGCATCTTCCCCAGAACAGGTGATTCGGCATACAGTCTTGCTGCTTCGAGTTCTTTAGACTGAAACACAGCAACTGCACAGGTCAAGGGAATCAGACATGAGACAATAATTCCCAGTACCTTAGGATGAGCACTGTAGATGATCCATACCCAGGTGGCATTAAAAGACTGACTAGTCCTTGAATTTATATGATGTGCCAACCCTTTCAAATTAACTTTAGTTACCAAGATGGCAAGATGTGAATTTTAGTTTTATATGCCATGTCTCTGCAAAATTCTAGGACAGAGAAAAAGTTCTAGAGCAAGAAGAATGGAGGAAGGCAATTTTTATAATTCATCAATACAGATTTTGCTATACTGACATTATAAAACAAATTATTAATCTTTATGACTATGGAATCAACATCACAATTATGTGGTATTAAAATCTTTTTATCACAAGACATATAACACCTTTGGTTGCTCTGAATAGCAAATTACTGGCCTCCTTCTGCCCTCTCTGTTATTTAACTTGTACTTTTCTTTTTGTACTTTTCTTTTTCTAACTTAATCTTTTTTAAAAAGCACTTAGAATTTTTCTTTTCAAAATGGCATAATACCAATATTGGCTGCAGAAAATATTTAAAATGTGTGTTTTTCAAAGAATGATCAGATCACTTATTCATCTGATAAAAATGACTATATTCATCTCAATTATTTTTGCCAAGGACTGTAACACTAATTTTACTCTTTCTAAAAATTAAAATGACAAACAGTTTATATAAGGTGTTGATAATTACCTATATTATTGTACTGCTGTGACAGATGTTGGCAAAAAGCCTAAAATGCCTACAGCTGTGCACTCCATGACATCTAGTTTATACTCAGACAGAAGGCTAACAGATGTTCTGAACTGTCACTTTGCCTAAATGTTTTTAAAGTCTAAGGACCTGCTTTATAATTCACCAGGGTCTGGTTTGGTTTCACACAGGTCCTCAGAATTCCCATCTGTGACAATTAGTTTTAAAGACATTGACAAATCAACCTTTGTGTCTTCCCTCTTCTTTAACAAACAGGCATCCATTTATTTATGGACTGTGGACTGTAAAAGCTGTTTTTATATACATCCTAGTTGTTAAGTTCTTTCCTTAAACCTAGATTTTATTAGGCTACCAGAATTCATGAAGCTCTGTTTTGAGCTGAGTGGATGGAAAGAGCCAGGAAATCACTTATTCTTTTCTTTCTGCTAAATTTTATGCACCATGAAAGTAAAATGTTAACTATTTTCAAAGACAGTTTTATTTTTTATTTCAGTATTTTAATAACTCTGCTCATAACAATAACTATTAATTGCACAGCCTGTTAGGATAATGAAAGAATAAAATAAATGGCATTCACAAAGCATATAGCACATCTTCCCCTGCCTGATACCCTAATACTTCCTCTTCCCAAACATACCTTCAGATCCTTCATACAGAATTACTGCCCCGTGCAAAGGCCATCAATGCCTTATTTGCTGTTGCTCTTAATTTTAACAAGCTGGATTCCTGTAGTACACTTGCTTAATAGTTTAAACATTCTGTTAACAATCAGGTGTTTGGCCTATCCTGTTTCTCTCCCATTCTGTATCGAAATATAACTCCAAATAGTACATCTTTCTGGGTTTGTTTCTAAATTAGTCCCCACACTTAATTATGAGGATGAGAGGGATGCCTTATTCCTCTTTGTTATAGGCTAAGCTCTCAGTAATCCCAAACAAAAGAGCCAGTTCTGGAAGATATAGGATTTGCTAGCAGGATTATGGTCTCATAGATAATGATGTGCAGTCAGCAGAAGCGAAGCTTTATTTTAATTCAAATAAGCTAGTAAACAAACCACTGACAAGTCTGCTGGTGAGAGTAACTGGCTGCTGTTGCCACATTGGCAGCTAAATTATAGAAAATCTATTATACCCTGTTCACCATATGTTTAATTTAATACAAGATACAAATTAAACTATCCACAGTGCCTATTAAAATAACAATACTTTTTATATTTGAATGTCTTAAAATAATTTCTACTGACCTTTTAAAGGGTGGTTTTGATATAGGTGATTATCGGGGGGAAAGGTAGTTAATAGAAGGCAAAAAAATTAATTGCCTTTGAGAAAATAGAAATATAAATGTTCACTGGCTTGCAGTTGTTAATAAGGTTAATTGGCAGTCATGTGTTCTGTTATTACTATATTTCCCTCCCACCCTTTTCGTTTCTGAGGCTGGAGTTTTAAGAGTGATACTTAGTTTGACCCGAGTCTATCCTCATGAAATCATACCTTGACCAAGCCAGCCTATGGGTAGCCTTATACCTGATGCCAGTTAAGACCTAAATGCAGAAAACTTAAGTTTAAACTCTAAGTTCAACTTTGGTATGGCACAGGAAAAAGACACAGAATTTTATACCCCTGCTTCAAATCAGTCTCTTCATAGCCAAAAGATCCTAAGGAGAGCCAGAACTAAGACTCTGTCTTCTAGAAAAAGGAGAGAAAAACAAACCAAAAAAAGATAAATGACAACTGTTCACAAACAGTTTCCACTTGAACCTGCAATAATAATCAGTAACCAATGGTGCTTGCTTGAGTCTATTTAGACTCAGTTAACCAGATTCTAAACACCAAGCTGGATTTTACAATTATAGAGCTAGATTTCAAACCTAGATTAACTATTACTACCTGTGTGACCACAGATATTTAAACCAGCTGGATCTTTCCCTTACTTTTTGAAAGAGGATAATACTTCGAATTTTATAAGATTATGAAAACTAAATATGAGAAAGTTTCTGGTACATAATAGATGTCCATTAAAGGTTAGGTCCTTTCCTCTTATTACCCTCAAGCAAATAGAATGTTGCTCTTTTTACAACAGTGAAGAAAGAATGTTAGAAATATGGATTGGAAGGGAAGATAAAAGTAGGAATTCTCCCTAGAATCAGTTTCCTTGAATTATTAAATACTTTCCACAGGCAAAACTTCAAATGGGATGGTCCTTTCCTCCCAAAATTCACAATTTTTACTCTCTGAAAGAATGTATCAGCAAATGAACTTATTTATAAAACAGAAACAGACTCACAGACAGAAAACAAACTTATGGTTACCAAAGGGAAAGGGATGCAGGATACATAAGGAGTTTGGGTTTAGCAGATATGCACTACTATATATAAAATAAACAAGGACCTACTGTAGAGCACACAGAACTATATTGAATTATCTTATAATAAACTATAATGGAAAGGAATATGAAAAAGTATATTAATATATATAATGGAATTTACTGTATATCAGAAACACACCACTGTAAATGAACCCATTAAAATATATATATAAAAAGAAGAATGTATCAGTAATCTACCCATACCAACTGCCCATCCTTGGGCCTCTGAAATAGAGAAGCAAAGAATAACCACCACATTCTGAGGAACCTTTTCAAACATTTAAGTACATACAGCTTTTGTATTGGGTCTTCAAGGGTGTTATGGAGCCACACTCTACCATTTCAGTTCAGTTACAAGCCTATCAAATCCAATTGCATACTGGTAGTTACATTACTGAATAAGGTATATGTGTGGAGAATATCTTCAGTTTATGTCATTCTTGAAGTCCAGTAGATGGTGATAATATTTGAACTAAAACACAAGTTACTTTATCTTGGGAGCATAGTACTAGTATGACTATGCCAAAGGGACACAAAACAAATATTCCACTACCCTCAGAGGTTGAAAGACCAGAGACATTTCCATTTACTGCAACTCTAAAACGGATACATTTTTTTCAAAAGTCACAGATGTGTGACATTCTTAAATGTTCAACACTTTTAAATGCTAACACATAAACACAAAACATACTACTGCATGAATAATTTCATTTCATGTATCTCAAGAAAGTTGAAGGAGGCCATTGATGAATGCTACTCACAGGCCCTACTCCCACCTCCAACGTGCCTCTTAATTACAAAAACACATCCTTCTTAGTCCCTTCTTAACGTCAAACAAAGACTGGGGGATCCTCAGAGAGTTCCCGAAGTTTGAACACGAGTGGGGAGGAAGACCACGCCTGGCATGTGACCAGTGAAAAAGGAGGCCGCCTTGGAGCCTGCAGCCTGTTTCTCACCCAGGCCTCCCAGGTCGTGGCCGCGCGGCCTGCCTCCCCTGGGAGGGTCTGCCCTCCGCTCCCGACTAAACGTCCCTGAATCCCTCGAGCCGTCGAGATGCCCACAGTCTAGCCCCGGGAGGACACCCCGCTCTCCGCTCTTCTGGGCTGTGCCGGGCTCGGCCTCCACACGCGGTGTAGTGGGAATTGAACCAAGCCCGCCATACAGTGCGCTCGAGTATTCGAGCGAGTCCCAGCACGCTGGAGTCGAGAGTCCGGGAGGCAGGCACGCCCGCCCGCGCCTCGGGCGCGCAGCGTGGGAAAGGGTGACCTGGAAAGCAGGCCTGCAGGCGACCCGGGACTCAAGCTTCCACTTACTCGGTCCGCGCCGCTTGTCCCTCGGCGGATAACCTCGGCCTTCCCTGTCGCAGCCGGAGACCGAGCGGGACCCAGAGGCGGGGCCGCGCGGGGCCTTGTAGGCCGCGCCGGGAAGTACGGGCAGAGAGCGCGGGAAACGCGGCGGCGCGCGAGGGACGCCGCTGCTGCGGGGCGGGGGTTATGTAGCCCGGCAGGCCGATCGAGCCTCGGCTCTCCAATGCGACGCGCTCGGCTCAAGCAGACCCGTCCCGCAGGCCCCCGCCAACTTAGAAGGCCGACCCGACCCGATGAGATTCGTTCACCCACAGCCCCGGCTGTCCTCGGGAGGAGAAGGGGGCGAGAAGTTTATTCTAGAGTCTCTGAAAACCGAGGTTCCCAGCCTCTTCACACACTCGCGCGCTCCCGGGTTAGACGCTCAAGAGCTTGGATTTTAAAACACGTTTCTCCCCGAGTCGTGGCCGGCGGAGGGTCTGCCTGGCCGCGCTCCCCTGTCCTTTCAAGTGCGCATCAAGTGGCAGGTTTGGTGTGGTGGTGGTGGCTTATCTAAGTGAATAACTGAATCATGTTGGGCGAGTTGACGGGAGCAACACGTTCAGAGTGCCCTAGTGATTTGGAGGCACTCGCGGCCGTACCCTCCGCAGGCTGGGGAGGCAATCGCCCTCCGATCTGGCGCGGGCCGCTCCCATCCAAGCCCCGCTTGGCCGGCACTCGGTCACCTGCCCGCGCGCCCGCGCCCGCAGAGGGTTCCCAGACCCAGCCCGCGCCGGAGGCCGTCCGAGTCCGACTTCTTTCCGTGTGGAGTGGTGGAGCGGCCAGTTAGTGAATGATGGATTGCCTACGAGAAGGAGGCTAGTTTTCACGATAGCTGATGGCTAAAGCATGACACTGTGCCATCCCTGTGAAACTCATGATTTGCATGGTCATCGGTTCGCTGGAACACCCAGACCCTGATCATGCGTACAGTGTTTCCTTCTAAAAAGCACTCGCCAATTTCAAACCACGTCCCGATTGCCCCTCTTGCTAATCTCCTCTGCCACTAAGTCCAATTAAATCCTCTCTTTTTCAAATCTCTTCTCTTTCCTCCTTTCTTCCTTCCCTCCCTTCTTTTTCTTTTCTTTCCTCCCTCCCTCCCTCAATCTGAGTCGTTCTTTCTGAATGCAGCCTGGTCTGGTGGTGGGGGTGGGAATATCCCCCCTCCACATCTCCCCAGTAGGGCTTTCTGCTTGTAGAGTTGGAGAGTTCATTTGGCCCCAAAGCACTTTTGAATAGTGAAGTATCCAATTCAGAGGCACCTATAAACGCCCCTAAATAGTGCACACGTATTCCCCACCCCACCCCCACCCCCCACCCCCGTCAGAAAGCCGGTCCTGTAACTTAGAGTCGTTTTTCTGGTGTGTGCTTGCTCCAACGAGGGGAGCTGACCAGTCAAATTAGTTTGTGGATGCAGAAAGGTTATTTTGCTTTTTGGTTTTTTAAGCAGCTTTCCAGTTGAAGGCAACTGGTTCTCGATTCCCTCACCTACTAAGGCAGTTAGTCACTTTCCCTTCATCGTCACCCACTCCACATTTTAGTCATAGGCTGAAGTCTCCCTGCATGTCAGATAGAATGGATTGCATTACAGCTTTTTAGACAAATTTTGAGGCTTACCTACAAAACTCTCCTCCTATCCTTAACCAGAGGGAGAGTGAGGCCACCTGAGAGATTTTAAACTTCCTTTTGACTGGGATTGAATAGATTCAGTTGATAACATGTGTAAGGTTTACTCACCTTTAGACACCTCAGGGTACTCACTGGTGCCTTCCTAGCTTACAGACACATTCAGTCCCAAACACCTCCCTTGGTGGAAAAAGGACAAGCAGTTCAGATTCATCTTTCAGTTTGTTATGAAAAGGAAAATAGCTTTCAGCAGGTTGAGACCTCCTTTATAAATTTTGACATTCAAAAAAATATGACAAGGGAAGCAGGAAGAGATCATTCCTTTATTTCAGTGGATTACTTTTGTAGTGCAAAGTTATGAAACCCTGGAATAAACATTTTACATTTGCCCTCTCCCACTCCCCTCCTTAGTTGGAGGAGGTGTTTCTACTACTGACTTTCAGTTTTGCATAATGCCCCCTACACACACCTTTCCCCTGGTGAGGAAAGTAACACTCCTTAGCCTAGTCTATTAAAGGTTGCTCTTGATTTACACTCTCCACTTGCTTGCTTCACCAAAATACACTTATACAGGCACATTTTTCTTGATCCAGAGCATGCAGAGATGTACATAACTTTTTTAGTATTGCCTTGACTTTCATTCCTTTCAAACTGATATTAAGGTGTTCATCCTGAGACATAAAATGAATTTTTGAGAAACAGCCATGTGTAATACTGTTTAATTTTCTGTTTTATTGTTTGTGTTTTTCAAGTTTTGCAGGAAAGGCTTTAATTAGTATCTAAGTAATAGTCCCCAAGAATTCCTTATTAGATTATTTCAGACCAGTTGTAAACAAATAACATTACAGTTTCCAAAAGGGAAAGTAGAAGCTAAGATAGAGTCAAGAGATTCATTTGAGTATTCATCTTTTATTTTGAATGGTTTGTAGGAAGAAAGGGAGGACTGAGTGAAGCAGGGGGCAAGAGAACCCAATGAAAACTTGTTTTTAAGACTAAAGCCATTTCCCAAGACTATTGTCTTGCCACAAGTGACAATACACAGAACAGAAATCATGAAAGTGGATTACTGTCACTTTGGACTATTGGAGGCCCAGAGAGCCCTGGCATTAATTCCTATAGAAAGGTAGAGGAATCTAGCCATCTTCTCCTACACTTCTCCTGCGGCATCCTCATTGCCTTAGGATTCAGGGCTCAAAGTTGATACAGACTCAGCAGAGTCTAGGTGTCAGGGCTCCCCCTGTGAGGGGAGGCAGATGTTTTCTATGGAACCGAGGAGGAAGCAGGGTGGTTGTAAGAACCCTGAGGGCATGGGGCACTGTAGCAGGAGGGCTGTGGCCCACAGTCCCCTTGCAGGCTAGCAATCCATGAGTCAAAGCTAACTAATAGTAAATGAAAGAGAGCCTAGAGTAGGAGCTAAAGACTACCCTCTAGTTTGTTCTAGTCCTCCCCCTAGGATCCCATCCTAGGTTTTCTGTGATTGGAGATCTACCTAGAGAAGAAGGGAAGCATAGTAGGAAAACATGCTTAACCCCTGTCCAACATGCATGCACGGGTGGAGCTTGCAGAGATCAGCAGACACATCTCAAGTCCTCAGTGATCTGTGTCTGGTTTGTGCAGTTATGCATGGCCAACAGGGGGTGGGGGTTCGCAGGGAGGAAAGCCTGTTTCCCCCCACCCCCCGCAGTTACTCTGTCTGGGGCTGGTGTGTTTCCTCTTCCCCCAGCCCTCTACTTCACCCCATCAGAATGAAAGAGAATTGAAACTCCATTGCCTTTGCCTGCACTGAGCCTAAAAACTCAGGATTTGATAAGGTTACTGCACCATTGATACAATTGCGGATTTTTTTAAAGCTTCCTCAAAGAGACAGATGTTTGGGCTGATTAAGAATCAAGGAGGAAACCTGCAGCTGCACCAAGGAATAATCTATTGGACAAATATTTTAATAAAAAATATGAAGAGATCAGCCCGACCTTGCAAGGTCTTCTGCTTTAAAAAAATCTTTATCAAACCCCTATTCTATGGCTTCAATAAACAGAACCCATTACCTCACGGCATCTTTTGTTGGCCCCATACAAGAGAGAACAAAATGGTTATTCAGGGGAACGCTTTCGATTTTTATTGTGGGTAGCCTGCACAAAGAGCCGTGTTATTGTATTTAAAAGAACCATCTGTAGCAGAAACAATGGCATCAAATTATCTTTGAATACCCACTGAAAAAACATAAAGCTTTTTTTTTTTATTCTTCTTCTGTACGGTGGGGGATAGAGCAGTGTTAGGATAACTGACTTTTTTGTTGTTCTCTGGGTGCATTCTTCTCGCTCCCCTCTCTCTCCCCCCTCACTCTCTCTCTCCTCTCTCTCTCCCTCTCCCTCTCTCTCTTTTAAAAATCAGCCATTTGGGGTTTTAAGCCATAAACGATTTTTCTTGTTGCAGGGGATTGCAGTGGCAAAGCTAGGCTAGGTCTTGGAGGCTGGTGTAAGGCGAAGCGGGTGAAGGCAGGAGGCTGATGGAGAGACTGGGGGAAGAAAAGCCGAAATGGATTCATGGTGCCTTGGATGGAGGACGAGAGGAGAATTGCAAGCTCCTTCAACTCGTTCTGTCCGGTGAGAAGTGATCAAGCTTGGGCTGACAAGAGGCTCAGGGAGCCCTCACGTTCTTTTGCTTTTTACCTGCCAATCAAACTGCTACAAGACAACACCCTGATCTGGCATGGACATGTAAGTAGCTTGCAACCCAACTTTGACATTCACTGCTAGCTCACTCCTCTCCGCCCACCCCCCAACTCACTCTTCCTCTCATTCTATTTTTTTTTCTTTTGACCTTTAAGAGATCTAGAAATACACTGTGTGGCAGTCATTTTACACAGATTTAAGTCTGAAAGCGTTAACTTTTGGAATTAAACACTAATTTTGATTTCTTTAACAAATGCAGAAATGAAATGACATTATTTTATTCTCTTCTGAGCAGTTTTAGCATTGAACATAATCAGTTGCCTTGCCTGGTATGTGTGTTTCCTTTTCTATGAAAATGAAGAAAGCTGTGAGCCCCCAGAAAGAAATGCAGAAATGAAAAATTCAGGCTTCCATTTCAAAAATATTAAATTCTAACATTTCATCTCTACAAAGAACCTTCTCCATACCCAGATTACACAGAGTAGAAAGAGTGATTTGAGTCAAAAGGTATATATCATTAAGGGGCTGCTACTGTTTTATCTGGCATCTTACTATTTTGGTGGTGGCTGAGGGGGAGGGTGTGAAAAGAGAAGGAAAGGGACATGGCGACACCTTGTTCTTTATGAGAGATTGACACTGAGGAGGCTAGAAAAGCAAGAGGGCAGGATAAGCCGGAAATATTACCTGAGAGAAGGAATTACAGAGCATGGCGAAGCTGAAAGCTAGGAGGGCTTCAGCGGGAAGTTGTGCGAAGGGGTGATAGGGCTTGCTCTCTGGTGCCCTCTAATGGCAATTTAAACCAACGTTTACTTTCTCAATTCTACACAGAAAAGCAGCTGGGTTTTTGTCGTTACTGTTGGTGGGCTCTCCCCTCCCCCCAGCAGACTTAGAAACTGTAGACTATTTGTGTAAATTAATTGTTTTCATCTCGGAAACTTATGTACGTGCCTTAAAATTATCAATATATTCTCCTCAAACATTCGTCCTCTTGCAAAATCTTGTTAAGAGTAATAGAAAAGGAGAGGCTAATGGCAAACTGACTTATGGAGGGTGGCCCATGCCCAATTAGTAATTCGGGGGAAAAGATTTCTTTCCCACCTGAGCACCATTCTGACGCTCTTACTACACTCCGAGAAATGCAGCGGGCTGGGGTGAGGAGGAAGATTTGGAAACTGCAGATTCTGACCCAGGTTCATTATAATACAATTTTAAGGGGTCTCTTAGGAACCTCTGTTATTTCGACATGCAGTGGTAAGGGGACTTTCCTCCCCCGCCTCCTTTTTCTTTTTCTTCTTTCTTTCGTTCCTTTTTTCTTCTTCTTTTTTTTTTTTTCTAAATTTGGTAGATAAAGGTTAATCTTGGGCTGAATGATAGAACTATGATTGACAAGAGAAAAGGTGTTGAGGGCAGGTCGCGCTGTCTTATTTACAGCCCACTGCTTGCTGTAGAGTCTTTGTTAGGACTGGAAAGCTAATTTAGTGCTGATCAAAAGCACCACAGAGTTAAAGGACTGGTAATGACTGCTAATTTCATTTCAGCCTCATGCATCCCCAACTGCTGTAATTAAAGACACGCGATTTAAATACAGGTGAAGGTTGGTGTTTTTTTTAAGTTAGGGTGGGGGTGGGTGGATTACAATTTTATTTAGATTTCATCTTACACTTGGGCGTTATGTAGTCCAACATCAAAAAAAAAATTTTAGAGTCGCTTCTTGTCATTTATATCTGGCTTTGCAGAATAGGCAACGTGAAATCTGTCAATCACATAAAAGTCCCTATTTAAAGAAAGAAAATGGGTAAAAAGGATGCAGAGGAGTAACTGTTTGGGGGATTTAAATATTTGGGTCTCTTTTTCCCCTTCAAATTAATAGAAGGGCCTTCGAAATAGCTAAAGTATTTGAAACTTGGGGCAGGGTGAACAGGCCAAAGGGATCAGTGTCAGCTTTTTAAGTACTAAAAAGATCATGTGAACAGATGGAAATATATATTTTTAATTAAATAATTTCCTTCACACTGTAGCTGCAGTGTTGGCTCAGAAACCATGTAATTCCCCCACCGATAGGAGTCTCTTTATATAGAACATCAAAGGATAAAAAGCTCTACATTTTCGTAGTTGGTTAAAATTGATAAACCCCGCCACACACACACACACACACATACACACACACGCGCGCGCGCGTACACACACACACACACACACACACACACACACACACACCCCAAAAAAGAATTTAGCCTTTAATCTCTTTTTATCCACGAAGACTAAAGCTCTGTACTCGACCCCGTGAGCGGCTCTCGCCTTCAGGGGCTAGAACCCGGCTCAGATGTGAAGCGGCGCTGAGCCGCCGCGCAGGTTCGAGCCCAGCGCCCCCTGTTGGACACAGTCGGAGCTGCGCAGCGCCAGTCCTGGAAATCGCTAGAACCTTGCTCTGGGGTTAAAGATAACATGCTTTATTACCGTCCAAAAAGGAGATGGGACCAGGAAACAAGTTCTTGTATCTTTGAAAGATAATGTGTTTAATTCAAAAAAACTAAAAGGAGATAATTTTAATTCAATAAAAAATAAAGACGAATCTATTCTCCCTCCTCACATCCCGGCAGCCACATCCTATCCCCCGTTTGGGTTTGGAACTCTCTTTAAAGATTCAGCGTGAGTAAAACAGGTACAGAAGAATGATTTTAAAGAGAGAGAGAGACAAAGAGGATTTTCCTGTGTAGCAGTGGAGAACCAACCAAAAGTTACCTCTCCCGTTCTGTACACATTTCAAACAAAAAAAAAAGGATGCTGTTGCGTGCTGTATTGACGTTGTCAACAGCATCTTGTTGCCCTAAGAGGTTCTTCACATGTAGTAACAGAGTCTCTGACTAAACGAAATAACTTGCTCCTTTAAAAATTTCAGAGTGTAATTAAAAGGCCAGTCTGTTCTTTGAATGTTTCCATTCCCCCAGACCAATCTTGATCAAACTTTTCCTTTTCTGGCTCGCGCTTAAATTCTAGGTATTCTCTAAGAAGCAGGTGCCTGATACCTCTCCCTCTCTCTTCACCACCCCCCCACCCCCACCCCGAGCTGTAGGATTCCAGGAAAGCTGTGCCAGCGGTAAAGAGTATTTTCTTTTGAAATGCAGCATTTTCATTGACTAGGAATCCAAATCATCCTAGGGGAAGAGGAGTATTTTTTTACACTTTCAAAAACTACCTGTCTACATAAGAAAGCTTTGACTTTTTCTTTGGTTTGGGAGAGAGGGCAAAGGTACACTTTGAAATCTTTCGGAAAGATAACTATAAAAATGACACATCCTCTGAATTTAAAACACTGGGGAAACATGGGTTTGTTTAGGTGTTAGATCAAACTGAAACGATGTGTGTGCTAAATGAACACACATGATCTCAACAAGGTGTTCGGTGATATGGTTCTTGAGGATTGTACTTACAATTCTAACTTTTAGATAAAAACCTTAAGAAGTTTAAGGCTTGCTTGCTTAAGTTTGCCTATTGAAGGAAACTAGCTTAATTTTCATAACAGAATTACTTTTAAAAATATTTAATACTGTGGCTACACAAGTTGTTTTTAATGTTGATCTTACCTTTGTTCTCACCTCCCACAGTCTGCAGATTTGAGATTGTTTTCAGGGAAATTGCTGTTGGGTGAGATGAGAGATGTTTTCTCTCCCTGATTCCAGAATCAAATCTTGGTTTATGTTTCTCAATATGTGAGTTCAGAAACAGTGGCAGAAAGAGATTCAAGGCTTTTATTCAATTTTTACCTGTAATTCTATGGAAATGACAGGCAAGCAGCCTTTTCCCTCCCCACTTTCCCCCGCCCCAAACTTTGCTTCACTGAAATTCTAGTCCCCATTACAGAAATATTAAGTCTGGGCAAACTTTCATGCCAACCTCGTTAAGGTGACTAACTGCTCTGATAGCCGCGGTCCAAGGCTGCCTAAGGAGTAGGGAGGCCAAAACCAGCAGAATCTTGGAGGTGACCAGAATCTTGGAGGTGACCAGCTAAAGGGGCTAGATATATGCTTGCTGTTCGGAAGTGATGTAGAATTTGCAAAAGCAGAGGCCAAGATTTCTCTCTCTCTCTCTCTCTCTCTCTCTCTCTCTCTCACACACACACACACACACACACACACACACACACACACACACACAAATGCACGCTTGCCCCCTCCCCCCCGACTTCTGCCCCGAGGGGGTTCCCAACCTACTGGGAGAAGTCTAGGGAAGGAGCTGCACCTGGCTGCAAGAGAGCAAGCAGTGAGCCCCCACGTTCCCAGGACCCAGGGAGAAAGCACAGCCCCAAGTTTAGGAAAAAGAACTGAACAAGTGGGTGGCCTAGGCCTGGAAATACCACCCAGCTCTCCCAGCACAGTGTCATTGCTGTGGTTTCAGGCGGCCTCAGCCCCTGCAGGAATCTCACGCCCCACGCTGGCAAGCAGGAAAGCAGCCTCGCATCTTTGGGGCCTGGGGAGGAGGCATCGACTGACTCCTTAGTAGCAGGCAAAGCCGCAACGCTGGCAACCCGCTGCGTTTTCTCTGCAGGAGCAAAGTGCCCTTTAGGGGCGGGGCGGGCATTTTTGGTCTCTTGTCCCAGAGTCCAGGCCAGAGCCCGCGTCTGTTGGCTGAGCCCCCTGCTTTGTAAGTAGTCAATCTTGTCCGTTTCTGAGGGCAATCCAGGAGGATGGGCTGGCCTAGCTTTGGGCCCACTGGGTGCCAAGTCCTCAAACCCCTCTCCCCTCCATCCCTCACACCTTTTCTGATGAATACAAACCCTCCTTCTGAAAGCCAGTATGTATATGAGGCTCGGAGTTTGGTAGCTATTTGGGAGTGTAGAAAATGATTATTAAAACCAAGATTATAAGAATGAACCTTCATTTATTATTGTTTGCTCTTTTACTTTGTCTTTAAACTTTCAAGATCTCTAAGTTCACTTGATCCAACCCTGAGACAGACAGGGAACTAGGGAGAAAGTACAGACCGGCTTGGACAGGAGCTGAGGTACAGACAGATACTCACCTCTCCACCACTCAGTGGGCAGATAAGTGCTGCCAGACTGTGGGTCCTAATCCAGAGCCCAGCTGCTATGTGGGTTGCTGAAGGGTGTTGAAACTACAAGTACAACTTGACACCACTGAGCGCACAGTGCTTGTCAATAATCTGTGAATTAGGTGCAGAGATTGTCACCGTAGATCATAACAGTTTCTGAAGGACTCATTACAGCCTATCGTGTCAATGATCTTCAAATTAAGGAGGGGGTGGGGCAGGAGGCAAAAGGAGTAAGAAGAGCCTGCAAAAGGAAAGAAGTGTGGGAACGGAGATAAAAGTCAGAGCCCCAGCTCCGAAGGAGCCTTTAAAGATTATCAGGCTAGCGATCTGAGAATTCCGTTGGGATGGATTTGGAAGCCCAACTTCATCTGAGCCTAAGCCAGGTCGGGAAGCAGGGGCGCTAGGGCTTGAGCAGAAGTGGGCCCCTGGGAAGGCAGACTCTTCAGACATTTCTTTTGAGAGCAGAAGAGCTTTGGGGAGAGTACTCCAGATGTAGAGGGAGGCCTTGAAGATGCCAGTCCATCCAGTATGGGTGTGCACTTTCATTTACAGTGCTTTCCAGGGCTAGATGTTGCTGCAAATATTGGCACAAAAGTGGTAACAGTTTTGTTTAGAGCTGATGGTGATTGTTTGTTTTTTCCAGTGGTTTGCTTTCAGTGTATTTTCATGGAAACAGGTGAAAGTCTTAATTCCTTTTCCTTTGCTAGCACTCCTTTCCCTCACACATACCTTAATTAAGCAGATCTTTCTTCCCCCAACTTGCTTTTGGGGTGTCAGACACCTCTGCCTTGTGAGGTTGTTGAGTTGTCCCTCTTGGGGAATTTGTATTATGCCTGATTGTACTTCTGGAAAGGGGATTTTGCAGGTAACACAGGAGCAGTGTGCACCATGAAATCTCCAAACCGAAGGAAATTAAACCTCACTGCTATAGCTTGGAAGGGACCAGGCTAAGGGAAAGATGTTCTCTCTGCTTGGTGGGCTGGCCGGTGCAGGCTGTGAGGAGCCCAGCCCACACTTTGGTGTCATTTATGAGTCATTTAATATAGTCTAGAGAAACTTTAAGGAGGACTTAGATTTGTTTTTCACATAAAAGTTGTGGTCCGAGTCAACTGAAATAATGACATTTGGAGAATTTGAGACAATCATCTTTTCCCCCAAATGGGGGCAACAATCCTAGTAGCTGGAAAATTAGGATTCTAAGGAAACCCTGTTCCTTTGGTATGATTAATTGCATGAGATATTATGGTCAGTCAGGGAGATACATATTTAGACTCAGAAGCAATGATTTAGAGGTGGGAAAAGACCCATATTTGCAGTTCTTGGTGATCTATATGATGATTTTTATTTTTCATTTGCTTCTCCTAAATTTAATATCAAAATCAGAGGGTTTTTTTTTTCCAGTGCCAATGAAAACCACTGGAGGCAGCTATTTACTTATTTTTAATTAAACTTTTTATGTTGTATTGGAATATAGCTGATTTACAATGTTGCAATAGTGTCAGGTGCACAGCAAAGGGATTCAGCCACACACATACCTGTATCCATTCTCCCCCAGAATGGCAGCCTTTAAATTTTCAGTTTGTCTTTTTAAAAGAGAATTTCTATTTTAATAATTAGATTATTTAATGGCCATACTGAATTTTTCCCTGAACAATAGCTGCAGTACAGAGACTGAATCCTATGTTAAAATTGCTTGATAATTCAGGAATAGAAATGAAATTGTGAAATTGTGTTAAATACTTTCCAGAAAATATTTAAGCTGGAATATACAGGGATGTGTATATATATATATACTATAAGCAATATGATTATTATTATATACAACCCTAAGGACATACACAAGCGATTATATATAACTCTGTTGCTGTAATTTGAAAGGGTAAATATATTTAGTTTTATAACTATTGAGTTCTTTTTAAAATGTATTTATTTCATCAGTGAGAATTAGATGAAAGAAATGAGTATAAAAGGAACTGAATGCAGAGTAGCCCTGCATTCCTTAGGTTTCAAGTGTCCTTACAGCTCTTGAGTGAAATTATTTGGTGAAATTGGGTCTGGACTGAAACAGCATTTGTTATCCCCTTATTCATTTGTTATGTGTAATACCACTTCTGAAAATTAAATGCAAGGTGCTGATGGGACATACAAGAAGAAAAAATATGATTAAGCAATTTAACATTGTCACTCTATCATGCATCCACATGCATATCTATGCCTTAGTAAATAAAAAGGGGTAGAGGTATATGCTAGTCCTTTGTATCAGCTATAAACATTTATTGTTTCTGTTGCTGTCAGTAATCCTCCACACTTCCAAAACCTGACAAGTTTGCCAATAGGAAGAAAATGGGGAAATACAGGTGAAAGTTTCCATCATTTTGAAAATTGCTTTATAAAACCTGGAGTATCTCCCTCTTGGATTTCCTTCCTGTGACGGACCCTTTTACAACCTAAAGCAAATGAAGTTTGGTAACGGGACAATTCTATTCTAATTTTTGCTCTTCCTTTCAGTATTCTAACTTTTTCAGACTATTTTGTATCGATGTTCTGGGGAAATATATGGTGCCTTTTTTAAGGAAAAAAAAATCCTCTAATATGTTACTTTCTCTGCTTTCATTTTGTTTGATAAATGTTTGTTTGATAAATCTTGGAGAATCAAGTGTTGATCATTTTGAAAGTCTTGTGGCATGATCCAGTTTGGAGTGACTGAGGTTTTTTGCAGTTTGGAAGAGGGAAGGAAGCATTTTAAAAATTGACTTATACCTGTTTCCTTACTTTATAATTCTCAGTTTTCTTTTTTCTTGCGTTGGGAGCTAAATGTCAATAAAATCTCATCTTACCAGACTGCACCAACGTTGTCCCAAACACTGAAAATCTTCCTTTATTTTTGGCTTTTAAAGTCAGGAACTTTCCTTGGGTTGCCGTACTTCTCTTTTTAGTTGTATTCGCTTCTTACTTCTCACACTGCTGGTATGATCTCTTTCACTCCAGTATGATCACTGCTATGGTCACTTTCCCTGGAGCTGGTTAGAAGGTTAGGATTTGAAGGAAACATGATTTAAAAGAAGAAGAAAAAAAAACCCCTTCATTTGGCCAAATCTAGCTCCTAATATATTTAACTAGTTCCAGAATTAGAAATCCTTTCTGTACATTTTCTTCTATTTTTCTCTCTTTTTTTCCCTTACGTAATGAAATTAAAACTTTTGGAACCCACAGTTGACATTTTTCAGAAAATTGAGTTATCAAGGCAGTAATTATTTCACGGGGAGATAAAACTCTCATAGCCCTAACTGTCAAATAGGGCCCTTTTCAGATTTTAATTACAAAATAAAATTAGTCTGCTCTTCCTCGGAATGGTTTGTGAGTGGTTAAACAGAGCTTTCCCCCAATACTGGTGGTCGTCAAACTCTGCTAATTAGCAATGCTGAGAAATTCCAGTTAACAAGGACATTCTCCAAGACTCTGCAGGTTCCCTGCCGTTTGCCTTCATTTCCATAAGAAGATTAAGGGAGGAGGGGAACACACTCAAATGCAGATGCAGAAAAGAAGCGTTTTTAACAAGCATCATAATAGTAAGATGCCTGGCTAGTTCTCACCTAATTACTGCAAGTTAAACCTCTATTTGCCACTAAGGAGAAAAAAATAAGTCTACAGTCCCCCATCTCCACAAAATTGTTAGTTGGCTTCAGATATAACACTTGAGGAGGGATGCGGGAATTCAGGAGGGAAATATGAATGCAAAAGATTTAAAAAGAAAACTGAGTTACACTTAATCAGTTAAGGATTTGGAGTTGGGGCCTATAATAAAACAAAATCGAATCAAAATATCCTGGGCATTAAGTATTCTTAATTTTTAAGCTTACTCTGAAAGTGTGCAGCTTTTTGGTGCCCAGGGAAGGGAAATGTTACACTATCTTTAGATTAAGCACTTTCACATTTTCATAAACTGTGCCAGTGGCAACATTTTAAATTCTCAGAGGATGAAGTACCCTCTTCCAAGTCTTATTTTGATTCCTCAGTAGTCAATGGTGTATTGTTATTAGTACTGTAGCCGTCTGTTAGAAGCCTAAAGCCGGGCTGCTTCTGTCATCTATTATGATTGTTATAGTTATTATTATATTTAGGGCCCAGTGATGGTGCTGGATTGAAATAGAGTGGCCGGTGATCTGATTTTTTTAATGCATATGTTCTAAAAAATCTAATGAGAAAATTGTTTCTGCTATCACCATCTTCTTTAATCTTATTTTCATAGCACATTATTATGCATAAACGCCAGCCACAGTTAGTTTATTGCCTTGATAAGTACAGCAGGCTTAATTAAAATAAAGCTGTAAATAAATGCAACCAATGATAACACAATTGTAATGTATTTCCATAGCTTATTTATATGATAAAAGCAATTAACAAAAGACCTAGCCAGCCCCTTTAACCTTTTAAATGCATTATTATAGAGTTCAGGCACAAACACATGCATCTGAGAATGTATAAAAGCTTTTATATATCATACCAAGGAAAAATTTGTGCCTCTTACTACTACCCTTGAGAGAGATTAATAACATTTGCTTCTATAACCATCCATTATTAGTATTTATTTTAATACATATACACCATTATCCACATCAACCCCTTGTATTTTTTTTTTCTTCAAACTTAATTATCCATAACCTTTTTTTTTTTTTTTTTTAGTTTTCCGGTAATGCTATTAAGCTCAGACCAATGCATACACAATCATAAAGTGAATGCTTGGTCTGCCCTTCATGGCGTCTGGACAATCACAATTCATTCATATGTTGAATCTCATAATTTGTACCTATTTTTTCCCATGGTTTAACCTCCCACTTATCTCGAGGTTATATGTACATTTCTAAGCTAAGCAAATTAAATCCGATTCTTGTGATTTGGTTCCATAGCTTATACGACATGTTAACTTTTCTCTTGTTTAGGTTACGTGCAATTAGTTTGCTCTCACTCCCATCCCCCTCATTTTTTTGTGTCCTTTATTTCCAAACACCTTATTTTAAAGGTAAAAGCAAGTCTTGGAAAAGCGAATCCACCAGTAGGGGGCGCACCAGCCACGTCCCTGAAACCAGATGCGCTGAAAAGCCGGTGGCCGCCTTCTGTTACCCAGATCCTCTCAACCTTTTCTCTTTCCTAACTCCAGGTCTCTGTTTAGCTTAATATTAGACCTCGAATAAACAGAAAACTTTAAAGACTTCAAAACAGAAGGTTCTGCTTTGTTTTGAAGAGTAAGTGTGTATGTTTTCGAACTAGCATCATCCTTACCGGATTCCTGATAACTAAAACTAATCATAACTTAAGTGCTAATAAGAGAAACAGCAAGGGTAGGAGAGGCTGATTGGAATAATAATTTACTAAGAAATGTCTGCAACTTTTCCACAACTTTTCTGGGTTTCCAGTGAGCAGACTTGAGTTTCACTAGAACAGAAAAGCCTGTGAAGGCAGGGATCGGGGAAGCTGGAGCGGGGGATGGGGGTGGGGGGTAGGTTATGGGAAGAAGGTTAGTAAGGAAGAAAACAATGCACAGTTTTGTAAAGATAATAAATGGAACGTGGCCGACAGATACTATTCAGTACATTTTCTTTGGGTGAGTAAGGGTAGATCGGGGAGGAGGGAGGCGGAGAGAGTGTTATAGAAGAAAGAAAATAAGTAAGCCTGATGGTTTAAGCCCTTTATAAAAAAGAAATGGCATCAGGTTTTGTTTTTTTTTTTTTATCTCCTCCCCGCCCCCCCATCCCCGCTTTGTAGTCAAGTGCATTTTAGCCACAAAGATCCCAACAAGAGGGTGGAAGGAAACTTAGACGGGGCTTTGTTTGACTCCGTGTAGCGACAACAAGAGAAACAAAACTACCTATTTGTAACGGACGTGCTGCCATTGCTCTGCGCATTGAGCGCCTACCTATTGAAATCTTTACGTCGGGACAATGGGAGAGCGGCTAAAATTACCCTCTTGGGTCCTGGGAGGGCAGGATTCCTGAGCCCCTACTCCCGCCCCCCATCCCATCCTCCTCCAGCCCGGGCCTGGCCGAGTTATCTCCCTTCTCCAGCCCAGGTCTCCTTCCTCTTGCCTGGCCTGGCCTGCACCTGTGCCGGGAGAGCACCACCCCCCGCCTCCCAGGCCCGGAACCCCCTTCGAGGGCAGCCCAGACCCAGGCTGCCGGGGCGATGCGGCCACCGCCGTAGAAGTCAGTGGGGGAATGCCAGGGCTGGTTCTGCTGGAGTCCTGGGAACTCTGCGTGGGAGGGAGTTTGTGAGTGCGGCTCAGAAGCCACCTCCAAGCAGTGCCGGGGGATGCCAGGAAGTTGAGACTACCCTCCCCCATAGGCCGCACTTCTCAGGGCCCTTCTGTTGATCTTTTTCTTCCCCCAGCCCCCCTTTGGAACCTCGCTCCACTGAGATCCCTCTTTGGGGCGGGGGTGGGTGGGGGAGCTCAGGAGAATGGGGAGAGAGGACGAGCGTCCCCTTTTGCACGGACTGAATGGAGGAGGATGGGTGGGAGCTGTGACTAGGGTGAGGACCAGGCTGTGGTTTCCCTGCCCCGCGGGCTGAGCTGGGCCGGGAAGAGGGTGGATTCGGCTGCTCACACAGGCCTGGTCTGACCTCAGCTCTGGAGGCAGCTGCACAGTCGGAGCAGGCTTTATTAAAAAAAAAAAAAAAGCACATTACGTGGAAGCAAGGTTTTGAGGACAGAACTTCTTGTCGGGACAGTGTGAGAAGGGGGAGAGCGAGTGTCGGTGCCCGTGGAGCGAGTCGGGCAAGCGGAGAAGCCAGCTTAGGGAGAAGCGCTGGAGCGGCTGGAGTTGGGGGAAGTGTGCGGAGGAGCGGGAGAACAATGACACACCAACTCCAGCACGGCTGGTTTCCCGAAATATTAGTGGGACAGTCTCACTGAGCCACCTTCTCTGTCCTGCCCCAACCCCCACCTCAGCTTCTCGCGCCCCCCTCCTCATTTCAGCAGCCCGCACCAAAAGAGTAATTTCAAGATTAAGTTTAAAGAAGAAAATATCGTAGTCTTAGGGCTGTTTACCCACTTCCTCCGAAAAGGCGTGTGGTGTGACCTGTTGCTGCGAGAGGGGATACAAAGGTTTCTCAGTGGCTGGCAGGCAGGCTGTGGGAGCCGCCTCCCCCTCCCTCCCCACCGCGCCTTTCCCCCGCCTCCCCCGCGCGGTCGGCGGCGCGGCAGGCCCCGCCCCCTTTCATGCAAAACCCGCCGGCAAGGCTGGGCTCGAGTGGAGGAGCCGCCGCGCGCTGATTGGTCGCTGGAAACCCATTTATTCCCTGACAGCCCCCGTCACATGGATGGTTGTCTATTAACTTGTTCAAAAAAGTATCAGGAGTTGTCAAGGCAGAGAAGAGAGTGTTTGCAAAAGGGGGAAAGTAGTTTGCTGCCTCTTTAAGACTAGGACTGAGAGAAAGAAGAAGAGAGAGAAAGAAAGGGAGAGAAGTTTGAGCCCCAGGCTTAAGCCTTTCCAAAAATAATAATAACAATCATCGGCGGCGGCTGGATCGGCCAGAAGAGGAGGGAAGCGCTTTTTGATCCTGATTCCAGTTTGCCTCTCTCTTTCTTTTCTTCCCCCAAATTATTCTTCGCCTGATTTTCCTCGCGGAGCCCTGCGCTCCCGACACCCCCGCCCGCCTCCCCTCCTCCTCTCCCCCCCGCCCGCGGGCCCCCAAAGTCCCGGCCGGGCCGAGGGTCGGCGGCCGCCGGCGGGCCGGGCCCGCGCACAGCGCCCGCATGTACAACATGATGGAGACGGAGCTGAAGCCGCCGGGCCCGCAGCAAACTTCGGGGGCGGCGGCGGCGGCGGCGGCAACTCCACCGCGGCGGCGGCGGGCGGCAACCAGAAGAACAGCCCGGACCGAGTCAAGCGGCCCATGAACGCCTTCATGGTGTGGTCCCGCGGGCAGCGGCGCAAGATGGCCCAAGAGAATCCTAAGATGCACAACTCGGAGATCAGCAAGCGCTTGGGCGCCGAGTGGAAACTTCTGTCCGAGACGGAGAAGCGGCCGTTCATCGACGAGGCCAAGCGGCTGCGAGCGCTGCACATGAAGGAGCACCCGGATTATAAATACCGGCCCCGGCGGAAAACCAAGACGCTCATGAAGAAGGATAAGTACACACTGCCGGGAGGGCTGCTCGCCCCTGGCGGCAACAGCATGGCGAGCGGGGTCGGGGTGGGCGCCGGCCTCGGCGCGGGCGTGAACCAGCGCATGGACAGCTACGCGCACATGAACGGCTGGAGCAACGGCAGCTACAGCATGATGCAGGACCAGCTGGGCTACCCGCAGCACCCGGGCCTCAACGCGCACGGCGCCGCTCAGATGCAGCCCATGCACCGCTACGACGTGAGCGCCCTGCAGTACAACTCTATGACCAGCTCGCAGACCTACATGAACGGCTCGCCCACCTACAGCATGTCCTATTCTCAGCAGGGCACCCCTGGCATGGCGCTTGGCTCCATGGGCTCCGTGGTGAAGTCCGAGGCCAGCTCCAGCCCCCTGTGGTTACCTCTTCTTCCCACTCCAGGGCGCCCTGCCAAGCCGGGGACCTCCGGGACATGATCAGCATGTACCTCCCCGGCGCCGAGGTGCCGGAGCCCGCCGCCCCCAGCAGACTTCATATGTCCCAGCACTACCAGAGCGGCCCGGTGCCCGGCACGGCCATTAACGGCACACTGCCCCTCTCGCACATGTGAGGGCCGGACGGTGAACTGGAGGGGGCGGGGGAGACATTTTCAAAGAAAAGAGGGAAATGGAGGACAGCAAGAAACAGCATGGAGAAAAACCCGGTACGCTCAAAAAAAAAAAAAAAATCAATCCACAGCAAATGACAGCTGCAAAAGAAAACGCCAATCCCATCCACACTCACGCAAAAACCGCGATGCCGGCAAGAAAACTTTTATGAGAGATCCTGGACTTCTTTTGGGGGACTATTTTTGTACAGAGAAAACCTGGGGTGGGCAGGTGGGGGAGGGCGAGGGAATGGACCTTGTATAGATCTGGAGGAAAGAAAACTACGCAAAACTTTTTAAAAGTTCTAGTGATACGGTAGGAGCTTTGCAGAAAGTTTGCAAAAGTCTTTACCAATAATATTTAGAGCTAGTCTCCAAGCGACGAAAAAAATGTTTTAATATTTGCAAGCAACTTTTGTACAGTATTTATCGAGATAAACATGGCAATCAAAATGTCCATTGTTTATAAGCTGAGAATTTGCCAATATTTTTCAAGGAGAGGCTTCTTGCTGAATTTTGATTCTGCAGCTGAAATTTAGGACAGTTGCAAACGTGCAAAGAAGAAAATTAATCAGATTGGGCATTTTAATTGTTTAAAAATTGTACAAAAGGAAAAAATTAGAATAAGTACTGGCAAAACCATCTCCGTGGTCTCTAAAGGGGCAAAAGTTTTAGATTGTACTAAATTTTTTTAACTTAACTGTTAAAAGCAAAAATGGCCATGCAGGTTGACATCGTTGGTAATTTATAATAGCTTTTTTGTTTCCCAACTTTCCATTTTGTTCAGATAAAAAACCAACATGAAATTACTGTGTTTGAAATATTTTCTTATGGTTTGTAATATTTCTGTAAATTTATTGTGATATTTTAAGGTTTTCCCACTTTTAGTTTCCGTAGTTGTATTTTAAAGATTCGGCTCTGTATTATTGAATCAGTCTGCCGAGAATCCATGTATATATTTGAACTAATACCATCCTTATAACAGGTACATTTTCAACTTAAGTTTTTACTCCATTATGCACAGTTTGAGATAAATAAATTTTTGAAATATGGACACTGAAATTATGCTTGAGTCTTTCATTTATTTGGATAACATTATGATTATAACCCAGCTCCTCGGGGAATATACTGTGCTCAGCCAAGAACGGCAGAGTACCTAAAACCTTGGAATTCTAGTCCAGTAGCATGTGCTAATGTTAACAGCAACAAATAAATGGCTGGATGATTAATTGAATAAGTACTCTTGAAAAAATGGAAATGCTTATGTCATTTCCAAAACAGAAACTAGGGACATATATTGTAAACCCACCCCCTCCTTTTCTAAGCAGCATGAATAAGCATGATAGGGACTTAAACTGATTTATGCCACTTGTTGCCAGAAAGGAGTCAATTCTGAAAATTTTCATATAGCTTAGCAGATGGGGTATTGAGCCAAATCAGAACCAGGTTGGCTGGTTTTGTTTTCGTTTTCTTCACAGCACAATGGCCCTTTGGAAACGTGGTTATAGGGGGAAATGATGCTTCTTGTATAGGAATAATTGCAAACTAGACAAGCAAAGTGCTCATCTGCTGGGTGGGTGTTTAGATTACTCTGGCCCTGCTATTGTCTGAGAAGAAACAAGTGGTTTGCTTCTTTGTTCCATCACTTCATAAACTTTCTTCTCTACATTTTCCTGTTTAGGGACGAGGGAAAGCAGAGAGCAGCTTGCAAAAACTCCCCGACTTATCACAGCTATTTATTATTATTATTATTTATTTTCTTTTTCCTCTCTCTCCCTCCACGAATTCCATTTCTTAAATTGACAGCGCGGGTCCAAGCCTGTAGCCCCAAATCGGATAATCTCTGCAGCTGATAACAAGCAAAAGAGAAGCCAGGCAACAGCCATATTAAAGAAGAAAACAATCAACTCTGAGGTAGATATTTTGCTTTGTCCGGTCTAATCACATTTAGAGATGATTGTGCTTTTGATCTGTTAACCATGTTTTACTAGAGTAGTAGAGAAGGAGGGGGAGGGGAAAGGGGGTGGAGAAACAAGATTGGATTTGTTGTTTTCTTTTGCCCTAGGAAAGGTAAAGAAAGACTGTAGTTATCCTCAGTGGGAGCGGAAAAGTTAGGGAATCGACACGGTCTTTGAATTAGCGATGTTTCTGCTTCGCAGCGAACCCGCGCGCTTCGGCGCAGTCAGAGAATCTGTAAGACCGACTCGGGGACTTTTCTTTTATTCACTACTTACGTCGTTCATCTTCCCTTACCGAAGGGGACCAGGAACCTAGAGTCCTGCCTTAGGAGCATGGGTTTCCTTTCTACAATTTCAAGGGCTTGTTGTGTGAACTTGCCACAACTTTGGAGAAGTTGGAATCCAGCTGCGCCTTTCACCCTTGAGTAAAGTATCGGCTGCAGCCACTAAATTAGTTCATCCCTTTGGTTTGCACCTTCTCGTTTTCCAAGAAAGTATTTCTCTCTCGTGGTGGTGTTATATTAGTTCTGGGCTCAGCTGGGGATATCCTCATATTTTCTCTTTTTATTTCATATGAATTGCTTTATGTGTTGGTTTTTCATTTTATTCCCCTTTTTCATCCTCATTTTTAGGGTAATATTGTACTGGGAAAGACAATTATTATGCCAGTTCCCAATTCTAAGTGAGGCATTTCCCCCTAATTAATGCAGAGACTCTAAAAGAATTTCCCCTGGCCTGGCCAGCCATTGTAATGCATATACAGATTATTCACGTGGTAATGAGCACATTCGCCAGTTCTTGCTCACACATACGAATAAAAGAAACTTTGAATAAAGATCCAAATGATCTTGCTGGGGGTGGGTAGAATATTCCCGGAATTTGAGCCAATCAACTATATAGAGTGTATATATTTGGGGGAAAAAAAAAAACAGATATATTAGAAATATGTATTGGGGTTTGGAGTAAGTGCACTGCACTAACCTCCTGTTTAAAAAGCCCCACAGAATCAGACTAAAAAGAAAAAAAACTTACTGGCAAAATGCTTAGATTCAAATATTTTACAAGAAGGAAGAGAGTGATATTGTGGGAAGTTGAACTAGTTTTGAATGACTGTTACTGTCTGCATGAAAGGAGAGTACTCACATTCTCCCTCCTAACACTCCATATGTCCTAACCAATGAATGGAAAAACATTTTGTTTGCAAATATAAATGCTTTTGATAAACTGCATTTGAGGAAAATGATGCATATTTCATCACTCACTGGATTGGGTTAAACGGTTCCCCAAGATGTGTAGTTTCATGGCTAGATCGATATTGAACATATGATATTTTAATTATAACATGATTTCCAAGAAGGGGGTAAACCCATAAGCTTGCCTAGAGATGATTATCTCCCAGTGCTAAAGTTGTTGAGTGTTCAGTTCCTTCCTTGGGATATTATCCTGCTCACTAAAACTATTCAATTTGCAGTGAAAGGGGTGAATTTAATGTTTTGCTAACCTTATACACGGAATAGAAATGGGCAGAAGGATGAGATTATAGTTTGTTTTCTTCTGCAATTTTTTTCTCTCCCTGCATCCCCTCCCATACTTTAAATAAAGAGTGTTAAAATATTTTGCTGAGCTGTAGTAGATTAGCAAGGTTTCTTGCCAATGCTGGGAAGCCGGTATTACAGATGGTCCCAGGGGAAAATGGCTCACATTAACCACTAAATGAATATTTGACAAGGGCTCATTCGGAAGTATTATTACTATAAACGTGTCCCTACTGGACTTTTCAAGGGTCAAAGAGCAACGCTTCAATTAATTATTTAGTCTGCTAGTAGATTTGGTTGTAATAGCTGTACTTATTTCTAGAACCGACACATTCTTACAGTAGGAAATCTCAGGAGAATCTTCTCCATCAGCAGTGCCTTGTATTGAAATACACACAGAGCCCTGGCATTCTAATGCTGACTTTTTCATAAAACCTTTTCCTGGACTGGGAGTATGTGTATGTGTATTAAGGGGGAGAGGAGGTTATAGTCTCTTTTTCTATTTCATTTACTGGTTTTGGGTTTCAAAGGAAGAAAATAAGAACATAATAAGTTGTCTTAATTTCTGTATCATGTCTGGCATAGTCTTTCAGGGCCTTGCAATTTGGAGAGAGAGGGGAGGAGATTTATTTATAACCTTTGCCTTTTCTAAGTGGAGATGTCACAGAATTTCAAAAACTCAAGCAGGCTCTGAATTTAGAAAGGATACAGATTCCCATTTGCCAGTAAAATTCCGGTTTTAAAATGGAAGACTCTGTAGATTGAGTACTGAGTTCTAGTAGTCTCACAGTAAACTGGGGTACAAGATAATCCTTCCTCCCCTCTCTACCTATTGGGTATGAACATTTCCAGGTGTAGTGGGGGTGAATGTTCCATTTCTGCCCTGTCATAAGTTCCTCTGAGACCCCAGGTAAAATGGGAAGAGAATGATTTTGAGAGTAAGATTCTTTGACAATAATATAAGGTGAATGAATAAGAGATAAGCTGCAAGGGGTGGGGGAACGGGAACGGGATGCAGTAATTACAAACCCAATTCATTCAGCTTTTCACAACTTTTGTTGTGGGCACTCCATTGACGGGTTTTGAGCTGCCACTTTTCTCACATTATAAAGAACTGATCAGCACCTCAGGAGGACAAGAAATACCATTTAACTGCATAGTGATGGGGTCTTCATTTAGAACCCTTACAAGAAGAAAATTAAACAGTGCCTTTGTGTGCACAAGGTTTACTTTTCAACTGCTAACAGTTTATAGCTAACTGCCCTGAGGTTGAAGTTTGATTGTGGTTTGACTGCCTGATATCTGGCATTGTTAATTAATTTGTTGTAATTAAAAGATTTTAAAATATCCTTCTCCCCTTTTATTTCTTGCTTTTGGAGGATTTTGCAAAACAGGTTCTTTCCTATATTTTGCTTTGTGGAATGAATTTCCTTTGCCATGAGCTTTAGCAGAGGCCTGAGTTAACATTTTCTTGAACTTCCTTTCCACCCACCCCCCAATATTGCCTTAAAATAATTTGCATCTCACTGTTTTTTATACTGCCTTTCCTTGCTCTCAGAGCAAAGGCTATTTTCAGGACAACTACAAGTGAGATTGGGGGTAGGGTTGATTGATTTATTTTCGTTGCTTTTTTTTTTTTTTGACCGAATTTGGAAGATGGCTCGATGGATTTCCTTAGGGACCTCCTCGATGAGGTAAATCCCTTTAAGACAGGAGAAGAGGGAGAAACTCTTGACCTTTACTATGAAAATATGGATTAAAGTCCAAAGGGACACGGCTTCCAGAGTTCTAGAGTCAGCAAATATGGAAAGAGCTTTCCAGAGATAAGGAAATTGCCCAAACCAGAGAACTGGTTTAGTGTCTTTCATAGTTATTTTCTATTTTAAAACTTTCCTGGAAATATGACCTCTGATATCACCCAGAGAGACGTTGTAACATCACTCCCTTCTGACGATGCTGTCCAGTTTTACAATTTTTGTTTTCAATTTTTATGTTTTGCTTATGTGGCCTTTTGGAAATTATAGATTTGATTTTCTTATTTTAACTGAGAGACTTCTCTTTGGGAGAGTGGGCTCCTAAGACAAGGCCAAGATTTCCCATGGCGGAGAGCTCTCTTTCTGTATGCGGGTCCAAGAGATTTTATTTTATATTTTGGTGTAACGGTAGTATTTCTTATTCTATGAGCGGTGCACTCAGTTTCTGTTAAAAGCACATAGGACGTCCTCTCTTTTCAGGATGCAAAGATATTTGTTACTTTTGGATTTTGGACTTGAGAGTCTTGCTCTCCTTTGCAAAGAAGTGCCAGGTGATGTAAAAGCTCCCAGGAGTCACTCGTTTCATTACCCTCGTCTGCCTTTATGTACAGATGAAATGCGCAGAATTAGTAAAGATTTCAGCCCTTTGAACTATCTTCTGCCTCCCTCCCCGTGCTTCTGTGGGGCGCGACTCAGGGCTGTGAGCTCGCGGGCCTCCCACCGTCTGCCCCAGGGAGCGCGCCGCGCCCAGCGCTGGGAGCGGATGCGCCGACAGATGGAAGCTGAGGCGGCCAAGCGCCGGGCCGGGGCCCTGACGTCACCGCGGCCGTGGCCACGGCCCTCATCGGGCTCCCTGAGAAGGTGCTGCGTGGGGCTCGAGTTCTCTCCGCGCGGACCCTGCCCAAACTGCCCGATTTCCTCTCTAGACCCTGGGCCGTGCCCGCGTCGGGCAAGTTTGCAGTCTCCCGAGGTATTGAGACCTCTCGCCCCTCCAGAGTGCTCTAGCTCCTGTACCCCAGCCCTCTCCACGTTTACATCGTGACGCCAAAAACGGCTCTAGACTCTAGACTTCCCAAATCAGAGGCTCACTGACTCAAGTTCTGCCTTCCTTTTGCTTCTTAACCCATACCCTTATTTTTAAGGGGTTGTTTGTCCCTTTTTGCGCCGAGGCTCAGCATGAGTTGTCTTGATCTTAGTCCTTCCCAGTGCCAGAGGTTGCGGATAGACGTGGCTGTGGGATGCTACAGGAGCTATGTGGGCTCCCGGGGATATTGCTCCCCCTCTAGGATCAGAGTAGGTGGGGATGGGAGGATGCAGATCTCTCCTTCCCGTTTATAAAATAGGGATAATATATAGTTACCCCGCAGAAGATGAGTACAAAGTCACGGAGGCTAAACAGGATTAATAGCTATTACTTTTCTTACTGCC
Organism: Nanger dama; assembly: GCA_917880005.1. Classification (NCBI taxonomy): domain Eukaryota; kingdom Metazoa; phylum Chordata; class Mammalia; order Artiodactyla; family Bovidae; genus Nanger; species Nanger dama. The sequence continues at coordinate 29,447,496 of CAKJTW010000011.1, read as the reverse complement.
CAATGGTGATAGGGAAGGCAAAAGAGTCTTATTTAGACCCCAGAGTTCAATACAGACATTTGGGTTCTTCCTCTGCTTGCTGGTCTTTGGCCATGAAATTAGCCTTGTTCGGACCATCCTGCTCCCTTTTCCAAGGCCCTTCCTGGCTTTAGGGTTCGCCTAGGAAGTTATCCTGCAAACTTGCTACCCCCTGGGCGTCTTTCTGAAGGGAGGGATACAGACATTCCTGGCAGGAGCCGCCCCCACCCATAAAAGGCAGAAAAAATAATTACTGTATTAAAAGGAGCAGCAAATTCTTCCCGAGGGTTCTTATCGCTGGCGGCCAGACCAGTAACAGGACTGCGCCCCCACCCCCACCTCGTGACGTCAGGGTCTGCAGGGCCTCCGGGAGGAGATGATTCGTTTGAGCGTCCCAGAAAGGACCATCCGAACACTTGCAGGGCGAGGCCAGGGGAGCTGGCCCCCTTCCCTAGCACCCAGCTCCAGCTTTTGAAGTCTCAGAGGCTCTCCCCCTCAACACAACCAAACACAGCGATAGCAAGAGTCTTCACTATACGTACAGTCAGGCACAGGACAACCATCTCCATCACCTTGGCACTCTATATATTTATATATTTATCCATTTACATATATGTAAAGAACAATATTTATAGTTTTTTGATTTGATAATTAGAGTTTGTTGTGAAGTCTGAATGAGTTTTGATTTATGTGTGTTTTGAGATGGATCAAAAATTACACTAAACGCCTTTACAACGTACACCACATCCTTATTTTATTTGGCGCTGCATAAGTTTCACTGGTGGTTGGAGAACTGGACTCCCGGCTCCAATATGGAAAGGTGATTAGGAGAGTTGCTTCTGGCTTACCATTGCTATGCCATTTCGATTTTCTCTTTCCTTCTCCATCCCTAATAATTTATGTAGCTTGTAATAATCTTTTTTAGAATCAAAAAAGTATTACTGAGAGAACTCCTTGGAACAGTGATTTAAACTGTAGATAAGAATGACATTTCGTCTGTGCACTCCATATGTAATGGATAAAATTATGTGTTAGATGAAAGCACCTCTGCATTTCTCAAGTTTTATTTACGACCCAATGTAATTCATTGAATGCCCTTGCAACAGGAAGGATTTCAGGGCCTTATATTGGCTAGACTAATGATTTGCTGAGAATTAGCCAATATTTCACATACAGTCAGTTTAGTATCAGCTTACACCCAGGTTGATTTGACTATCACATGTAACTCAATTCTGGGTTATTGCATAATATTACAGTTTAATCAGTCTGAAATACTAACTGGAAAAGTTGTGTTTCCTTCTGCTCAAAGTCCTCTTCCCTTTCTTTGTTTCCCCCTTACTCGTACCTCCAAGGAAAATCTCATAAACTCAAGTTTGCCTTGTGAGAGTTTGTTTACTCCAACTTCTGTTAAACTAGACTAACACTCTCTCATCAGCTTTCTAAACACTCTCTCATCAGCTTTGTAAAATGGTGCAAAAACACCTTGGAGTCTAAGATGGCAAAATAAACCTGAGCATATGGGAGGAAGACTTCATTGTTAGAAAATTTATTTAAATGTTTAACTCACACTTCAGCCTGGATGCCTCCCTTACTACCCTCTCTCACTTTGCTCACTGCCCACCCCTGGCTCTTGGGTACCTCACCTCTATTAGCAAGTTGGTTCACTAGCATAAATTATGAATGCATTTCCAGCCACCGTTCTGTAAGATAAATCAGGGGCTTTTCTCTTTTGCAAATTTCTACTTTCGTTCCCATTAAAACTTCTCCGTGAGCCATGCTGCAGTGTCTTTTGCAAATTTACGATGCCGGCGTATAATATAGAGGTATGTTTTCAATAGGAAAAATCAGGTAATCTTTTCTCAAGAAGGCTTACACGTTAAGGATACAAAATATTTCATGGTTAGTTGTGTGAGCTTCCAAATTAGCTGCATATAAAGTATTTTAAGATTTTTTTGGCTGTCACTGGCTGGCAATACTCATTTTGTGTGTGTGTGTTGGTTTGAAAAGCAGGAAGAAATGTAATGAATTGAGTGCTGTCAGAGATGTCTTCTGTTTGAACAATCTGCGATGGGCTGAATGGCAGAGACTCCCTCATCCAGTGCAGGTGCAGTAGAGCTGGGGAAGGGGGAGAGGGGGGCTCCCTCTGTTCAGTCAAAAAGCACCATTCTCCACAATAGACCACACACTGACAGCCAGCGTGACATCAACTCACACTTTCATACTTTTCCCCCATCCATAGTTCTGAGTTCACAAAGTGGCCATACAGTAGCCTTGGTTAGGTTCCTTTAATGAACATTTTTGTGGCTCCATGACCAACATTGAAATCTGCTGAGCCCTGGGAGGAACAAATAGATTTTTAATCGAGAGTTCCAAATCAAAACGTATAGCCATAGATTTTTAAAGTTAAGCTGGTCTCTCCACTCTCTCCCAATACCCATGCCCACAACAGCCACCCCCTCCCCTCCGCCCCCAGATGATCTGAAAACTCTGAGTTAAAAGTTCTTCTAAGATTCTCTAGGTTCCAAGACGCTGTTTTCTGATGTCTAGAGGGAGAGACCAAACAGGAAGGGAGCGAAGGCACGAATTTGGGGTGTTTATTTAAATTTAAAAGAACCTCTAGTATTTTATTATGCTTCGTAAGAGGGTTAATCCTGCAAATGAACGGACATTAATCTGGTGGAGTGGAGTCTGTCCCCTTTTGAATTGGTTTTACTGGGAGATAGAGAAGGGGGTTAGGAAAGGCAGCAACTGTTCCAAAACTCTCGACAAAGATGCGACCACCCTTTGGCTGCCCCGCAGCTGAAGGGCCGGACCTTCTGAAGATTTCATTTTTACATTTGTTTAAACTCAGTCCTCGGTGCCTCAAGTTTTAAATGGAATTATTCAAGGAGAGTTCGCTACTAGAGAAATTCTTCTGGTCCATCCCTTCTTGCCACCACCCCCACGCGGTTCCTACTCTTCTCCGCCCCCAACCTCAACCCCCCACCCCGCCGCACTGCTTAATCTGGGATCCGAGTGTTTGGTGGAAAGAGGGAGGGGCAAGAAAAGGACTGTGCGGACCAGCAAGGTTCCCCCAGAGCCGCCGCCGCGCGGGGCCAGATTCCATGGCCCTGCTACTGGCTGATTTCCCTCTGTGCCCAGACTTGCTGAAGCATCGCGCCGAGGAAAATTGCTCCCCTGTTTGCTTATTTAAAAATCATGTAACCGTATACATTTTTAATCGCGGCAACAAAAATATCAACTTTCTAGCCCTTGGAGCAAAACCTTTATCATTCGCTTGAACATTGTTCAGTGGGGTGGGGGCGGGAATAGACAGACTTCCAGGCCGAAGTCACAGCCTTACCCAACACTCGCCTACGGCGTGGAGGCAAGGAGTCGGGAGTCCGAGGATTTGGTGAGCAGGGTAAATAAGGACTAAGTTCTCTAAAACCTCAAATAACACAGAAGAGATGTATCTTACCATCTCCGTGGCGCCCTTTGCTTGGGACTGCAACCAGTTGCCGATGACCTGCGATAAGTATGCCTATGGCGCCTACTAAAGTCTGGGCCTTGGAGGAGAGGCGTCTCCCTCCCCTCGACCCGCTGCTCGCCACCACTTGATAACTGCCGCGTCTTCCGGCAGGTACACACCCACAATTAATCTTTCTTATTAAAGCCTCCATTCTGTACCCAAGGGGCGACTCAAACCTATTTAGATTTCCTTGGTTGGCTGCACAAATTTAAGTGGGCAAAGAGTTATAAACCTAATAACAGAGGGCGAGAGAGAGTGATTTGAGTAGAGAAGACGCAAAGATCCACTAGGAGTGTAAGGATGCTGCAGGCCTTGCCCGCCCCAGGCCCCCCGCCTCCGGTTGCACTCTAGGCTCTCGGAAAGGCAGCGAACCTCCCGCGCACACACCGCGCGCAACCTCCGTACACACACCTTCATCGCTCACAGGTACACTTGCCCTGAGATTGCCTCTTCCGGATTTCTTATAAACCCCTCCCAGAAAGGAGGAATTTTCAGAGCATCCCAAACCAGGGAACTCTCAGAGAACCAGGGAAGGTCTGCACTGTTTGGGATTAATTGAGAATAATTAACACTGGAGACCGTTAATCACCACTTTGCTGCTCTCTCCCTCCTTTGGGTCTGTGGCGACTGCCTCTATCGCTCCGGCTGCCGGCGCGGGTGGGTTCGCTGGTGAAAGTGAAGACGTCGCGGTAGCTGTCACCCAGTTCGGCTGTACTTTTTAAACCCTCGCATATTGTTTGATTACTAATTCGAGTTAATATGATCTTTATGGCAACATAACAGTGGATAATTGGCCTTTTTTTCTGAACAACAATGTAAATCACAATCGCTTTATTATTTAATAACGTCAAACGCTTCGTTGGATTGGCCCCGACCGAGAAGACCTTTTCTTTCTAGACAGTGTTGTGGAGGAAGAACAATGAAGATCTAATTGTGGAGATTTCATAAGTTGGCTCCCGTAAATGAACAGCTTAGATATGGAAGTTCCAGCAGATGTGGGCACTACTCGCCGTAGACACTCTACCCCCACCCACCCCACCCCCAATGTACTCAGCCCAAACACTCTATTGGAGGTTTTTGTGGTGGTGGTGGTCCTCAGATCCTAGCAACCACCCAAATCTTCCAGTAGCAATTAAAGCTTTTATCGGGCTTGCTCTTCAGCCCTTTATGTTGCCGACTTAGCATTAAGGCACTGAGTCCACATACTAAATTAGCGCAACTCCCCAAGAGCCACAACCACGAATGCGCCCCTTCGGTGACTTTGGTTGTTGGACACGGAGAGCACTGACTCGGGGCTTTTAAAAAGTCTTATTTTGTTTTGATTTTTAAAACGGCTTCACCAACGCAATGTCTTGGAATATACTTTTTCAGGTAGGGTTTTGCAAGAGGCACGAGTCATTATTTTGCTAATGCCTGCAAGAGCAGATAAAAGCCAGAGACCCCTCAAATGCAGATGGCAACGCTTGGAAGGATGGGCCCTCGAGGCCCGAATGAAAGATGAGTCACATTTGCCCCCAAAGCCCCAATTCTAACGGTTCTCTGTCGCGGCTCTTGCAGACTCAGGAGGACCGCTCTCTGGGGGTCTTAAGACTTTGGAGTTTTTTTGCAAATAGGGAACCCTCACTATTTGCAATTCGGGTCAAGGAGAGAGACTCGAGTCTACAGCAGGTTTTGTTTTTTTCCGTGTGCCCGCCTCTCCATTTTATTCAACTTCTACTGCCTGTTGGGAGGAAGAACAATTCGCCCCCTCCTGCCCACCAGCCTCGCTTCTAAGATAAACAAGAGGTGCGAAATGCTTCGCCCCCGCACGCGCCCTCGGGGCCCCTCTCCCCCTTTCCCCGGCGCACGGACTGTGCAGCTGTCCTCCGCCCAGACCTGAGTGGAGACACCCCACCCTTCTCTTCCCACTCGCATTTTAAAACCGTAACATCGACGGTTCTAGAGTCATGTTCACATTTTCGGCCCCTCTTCCAATTTTTTTCCGGTCCACTCTCCCCCTTTCTGAGAACCGAAAAAGTGACAAAGGAAAGAGTTGAGAAAGTGAGAGAAGGCCATGGATTTTTAAAAAGTTATTCCCCCACCCCACCCCGCCCTGTTAAAAAGTATATTTTACCACAAGGAGTGCATTAGGAAACTTTCCCTAACAGGACTTCTTCTCCAGTGTTATTCTTCTCCAGGGGCCCGCTGGCCTCCCCCGCCCCCGCTGGACAATGCCCGCTTTGAGGCTCGGTGGCCTGCAGGCAGCGGGAGACGAGGGGACTGGGCGGCCTTCCTCCAAGGGGCCCGCAGCTGGGGGAGCGCCGGGCAGGGAACAGGGCCCGGGAGGCGGGCCACGCAGAAAGAAAAACCATAAAAGCACAAGTTTCCTCCCCCTCCCCCCCCCCCGCCCCCCCCAACTCCCCAGCCCTCCACAGAAGTCCGCTTTGAGGACGTGGGGGAAGGGCGGCTGGGGAGGGGGATGTAAGAGGTTTTGCATTTTGTTTCTTTCTTATCCTGCCCCCACCCCGTCCCAAACATTTTATTTCGACACAGAATTGTGCAGCCTAGAGTTTCCAAGCCCCTTGCCTTCACTCTTGGGTACCTGGTCTCTGGTTAATATCTCAACCTGGGTCTTTAACGCTCGAATCGACCCTACGCCCAAGCCTGGCCCCAGCCTTTCTCAACGCCGACTCTCCCCTCCACCCCACCCACCCCCTCAAACCTCCCGCGGAGTGCAGGGCCACAAGGGAAGACCCCATGGCCAGGTACTCTGGGATGCTACTTTCTAGTTTGGGGTCTTTTTTTCTTCCAAAGAGAACACCACCACACTCCCCTCCATGCAGCATCAGGACAGGACCGCTGGGATCAGCAGAAGCCCTTGAAGGGCTACCATATTGGTGCAAGCGTTTGTCTGATGTTTTAAAAGTTATACCAAACGGGGTGCCAAGGCCACGTGCTGTGCCTTCGGAACGCTGCCGCGGGCCCTGGCTTTCAGAGCCGCGGACGCCTGGCTGGCGCGGAGCGGGTGCAGAAGCCCCGCGAGGGCTTTAGGGGCCCGCGCTGTGCCGTAGTTCTGGCCGCAGCGCTGAGTGAAGCGCATTATCTGGAGCGTGTTTGATCTGGGACTGCGTAGTCAGCTTCTGCTTTATTTGTTTGTTTGTAATCTCATATTTAGCAAGCCGGGACGGTGGCAGCAAGGGAGAAAAGGAAGGGATGGAGGAGGGGGCTTCGCAGTAACCACACCCCTTCCTAATGAGTTAATTTCCATATTTGCGCCTCCCGTGTCTAGCGCCCTCTTTTTCGCGACGCTACCGTGCTGTTGCGTCTTGCGCAGCGCAGACGCCTCCTCTCAGGATTGAAATGAAAAAGCTCGCGGTGGGAGCAGAAAATTGGTCTATTGATACATTTGCTCCGAGTCTTGGTTGATTTTTGGCATCACCGGCAACCGGTTATTCCCCACGCCCCAAATGGTGCGCACACGGATTGCAGAGGTCGCAGACACCCAGGCAGGCAGCAGACAGAAACCGACCTTCCTGCTTTTTCCCGTGCTCCAACTGTCCGACCCCCACGTCCCTTTCTTTTTACCCTTTCTTTTTACCCAACTCCAGATTTCTCTCTCTCTCTCTCTCTCTCTCTCTCTCTCTCTCTCAAGGTGAGGGCAAGAGAGGGCAGGGTCGCAAAGAAAGGGAAGATATCCCAAACGAATGAATCAAAAGTGAAAGTTTCAAAGTAGATCCTCGGTCCTGATTGAGAAAAATGTTATCTTGCACTCAGGAGAGTGTGCTGACCCCGAGTCGTGTGAATGTCAGAGAGGAAAGGAGAGAAACTAAGGTTGTGAGATTTGTCTCTTCTCTCAGTCGGTTAAAAGTTGTGGCAAAGATAGTGAAGTTTTGGAAGACCCTCAGTCGAAAACTCGAGGCAGGTTTCAGGTGCTTCTCACCTGGTTTCCTACACATTTTTGTGGCAAGCCTGCTCAGGAAATTGGATAAACAGACTTTTACAATGTGCTCACAAACCCCCTTACCCGCACTGCATCACCCTCCTTACTTTGCCGCGCGCTAACTAGGGTGTGGGCTCGGGTTTGAGCTCCAAAATAGCGTGCTTGTCAATTGCGAGCTGTAGCAATATCAAAGTGAACTGTCCCAAGTAACTCTTGTCTAGAAGCTGGGAAGAAGCTTAAGCAGCGCTTTAATGATGATTTGTAGCTCGGCGAGGGGCACGGACAGCAAACACCCCGCAGGTGTGTGCCGTAACACCACCATCCGGACTTGAATGTAGATTACTCTGGCGATCGTTTGATCGGCCCTTTGAAACCCTTCACAATTGCCTGTGACGAACGGCCAGTCTCAGTTTTTCTCGGAATAATGCCTTGAGGGTAAGTCCTTCGGGCTTTTAAAGAGCTCCAGTATTTTTTTTTTTTAAGAAGAAAAAAAAAAAGGAAAACGTTCGATTTTGGTTTAGACGTTGTCAACTTTGAGTGGTTAACAGGCATCACTCAAGCTATTCAATACTTAATGGCCGTTACCTTTGCTGCTTTTATATATATACTATACACGTATCATATATATGTGAACAAAGTCATTAATTTTGTTACAAACTGCCCTGCCTGTTTACAGATGTTCGTGTGGGTGTTTATTATAGACATACATTATTAACGGCATTGTTAATCTTGTCTTAGTGTGTTCTCTGTGTTCTCTCTGAGTTATATCTCTTTGAGCAAGTGGGAGTTTAGCTTAAACATTAAAGCTTTCCAAAAGCAAAACTGTAGTTTAACCTGCCACCAACACCTTTACACCATCCCCCATCACCAAAATGAAAAAGGTAGTGCCTGTTCAGCCTTTAATATTTACTTTGAGTGTTTATATAAGGGGAGGAAAATGAACTTTTGTCTGAAACGTGCAACAAGCGGCACTTTGATTCCATAAAATAAATGTCAACAGTTGCAAGAGCTTATCAAACTAGGGTAGGGGGTGGAGGGTGGGACTTGCAGTTGAATTAAAGGCCCATTCCTGCCATTTCAGACTACAAAGGGTTACACATAAATAAGTGCCACATTTGCCTATTGCAAAAGTTTTCTCGGTGCTTTCTAAGTCACAACAGGGGAGGAGGAAAGCTGTCGTTTATTATCAGCTCTGGGCAGGAGCAGACCCCAGTACCACGAGGCTCTTAGCTTTGGCCGGCAGAAGAGGGGTAGCCTTTCAACAGCAGCCCCCTTTGTTCTCCCGATCTCTTTCCCAATTTCAAGCTTCACTTGCACATCCCAAGTTTGTGTGTTAATGACGCTATTACCATCTGGCTCGCCCTACTTTCCAAAAGATATAAATCTCCTAGCTCCATTGCCCGCATTATCATTTAAGTGCCACCATAGCCAGAAGAAAAAGATGCTTTCAAGACTCCAGATTCTCTTGCACGGACTACCCCTGGCATGACTCTTCTACGATATTTATAGACTATACATTGGGTGCGGGAGAGCTCCCTGAGAGCCCTGATTTCTCAAAAGCTGTCCCTCCAAGCCAAGGAAGACATGCTACTGGGTGAAAGGAGGGTTTCAAATAAATTCCCCCTTAATATATTTTTGATTGTTTATAGCAAGCAGATCGTTTGCCCCAGCATAGTTTTATGTGCCTGTGTCTCCCTTACTCCTGGTTCAGGTTTGTACAAAGTCGAGATACAACTCCTAGACATTCAAGATGTGCCACACTCTTCAAACCCTATTTTGAGTGGGAAAATAGACTGACCTCTTTATGGGAGTGTGACCAGGGAAGAAGGGAGGAAAAAAGTCCTGTGAGGCAACTTTTGGGAGCTGGGACAACTGCATCCATTCTCTTAAACCCTCACTTTTATAGTGCCTGCGTAGATGTGTAGAGTGATTTGCGTGTTTTGAGCGCAAAAGCTGAGAAACTACAACAAAAGAGTTGGGCTGGCTGGCGAGTGACTGCACAATGACTTCATTTATCTGGCCAGGTCTGAGTGACCAGAGCAGAGCAGAGTCTGCCTCCAAGCGCACGGAGTGTAGACTCAGGCCACTAGCGGATTTGAACAGCTCATTTCCCTCTGAGAGCCTCTTCTGTCTGTGGCCCTAGATGGCCATATCCAGGGCATCTCTTTCCTTCCCAATGCCATCTTCATGGAGGCGAGTTCCACTAAGATCAGCCAACCCCACAGGTGGGAAGTGGAATTGGAAAGGTGAACTTCTCAGGTTCCTAAGAAAAGCTTTTAAAATCATCAGCATTTGAGCAGACCCTTCTCTCTGGGTCTTAAAAAAAAAACCTTGTCAGACAGAGAAAGAAGAAATTACATTCTTCTGGAGGGATGAAAAAACTCACCTGAATATATTCCTAATACTTTGAACTGAGCACAGAAGATACCCAAAACAGTGATTAATTTATATCATACCCGTGTCGCTGTTTGCATGCAAAACCCACTTTTTTTTTCCAGTTCACTTTCCTGCTTCCCCCCTCAAACTCAAAAAAGATCTTGTTTAGAAATGTGTATCCCTATTTTTTCCTTTTGAGAAAATTATCAAGTTGATATGAACAAATTGCAGAGGATATACCATTTAAGTAAGATGCACTTTTAATCACTGATCATTAAAATGGTTATGTTAAATATACTCAATTACATGCATGACTTAACTCTAACAGTACTTTCTATTCTCCCAGCTGCTCACTATTCCTTAACGATAGTCTGCAGTAGAAACTTGATTATGCTGAATTCATACATTTCGATGGATTTCATCAGCCTAATTAATGCCTCAGTGTGGTCCTGGGGTCTGAATGAACCCTTTACTATGTTTGAGGTTAAAGGCAGTATTGGAATGTAGTTGGTTTTTCTTTTTTCAAAGTACTCATGAAGTACTTTGGAATTCCACTAAGAAAGGTAGGTAGCAGGTGTTAAACAGAAAGACAGCGAAATAAGGACACCCATCCTGATGACAGAAGAGAGACGAGACTACTCTCTCATCCTTCCTTCCATATCAGTGTTTCTGGATTTGATAGACAATCTCCAAATATTTAGTAAACAGGAAATTACCACCTGCCCCCTTGTACCTTAAAACTATGCTAAAAGGAAAAAGTTGAACATAGAGTTATACTGCTGCTAAGTTGCTTCAGTCGTGTCCGACTCTGTGCGACCCCATATACGGCAGCCCACCAGGCTCCGCCGTCCCTGGGCGTTTCCAGGCAAGAACACTGGAGTGGGTTGCCATTTCCTTCTCCAATGCATGAAAGTGAAAAGTGAAAGTGAAGTTGCTCAGTCGTGTCCGACTCTTCGAGATCCCATGGACTGCACCCTACCAGGCTCCTCCATCCATGGGATTTTCCAGGCAAGAGTACTGGAGTGGGGTGCCATTGGCTGGTGGCTAAATAAATTCCCTTTAATTCATCAAGACCGTCCCTACTCCTCACCCTGCTTCCTGTTCCCGTAACTTTTAGACGACTTTCCCCTCCATTTCAACTGTTCACGTTTCCCAAGGAAGCACTCAAGGCCGGCATTCATGAGAAACTCCAGTCACCCCCATGTGGGTAACTGCATTCAGCCTTTTCAGGTGTAAATTAACATCTGAATACATCTCAACCTTGCTGACCCTTGCCACCACCGCTGCCATCCGGGCCTCAGCAGTCTCAGCTAATCTACAAGGCCACAATTGGCAGGGCAGACTGAGGTCGGGTTTCCCAAACCCCGCCCCCAACAAAAGGACCGAATAGTGCTCGTGTTGCTGGTGAGAGCAGGACCGGTATCTGCCCGTGTCCAGTGAGACACCTGTGGAAGAATATCATTTAAGACATTTTTTTGGTGGTCAAGGAAAGAAGTGTATGGAAAGAGGAAGGTAAAAAGATATGGAGGCATCTGTAAGAAATGTCCCAACTAGGGCAGCTGACACGTTACGGAGGACAAACGGTTCAGGTCAGAACAACCTCCCTCCAGCAGGGGATCCACTGCCTCGGATCCTAGTGGCCGCAGGGCAACCTCATACCGAAACACCACTCTAATGGAAGCAGAAGGATTTGAGATCTATAACTAAATTACCACTTGGAACTTTGTGCTTGTTATGCTAATGTAATGACTTCTGTAGTAAGAGTATATTTTTCAGAGTTGAAAATGAGCTTTTAGAATGCTTTGTGTAATGACAGACATTAGACAGAAGAGACGAATGTGCCAACTATGGTGGCACAATACTCCTGGCAAACACCCTGAACCATTTTAACAGATAAGTGGAGACCCAGATAGTGCGTTTGTAAAACTGAGCTTAGAGTGAGTTCAGGGAACTGCCTGAGAAAACAGGTGCAGCCAGAGTACTGCAATGGTGAAGATGCTCTTCAACCCTCACCTTTTCTCTCAGACCTAGTTGAGTAGCACCATGCATCACTCAGTCCCTTGGGGTGGATGCCTGGGTAGGAAAAGAGAAAAGTGTAAGTGAAGTCAGTCAGTTGTGTCCGACTCTTTGCGACCTCGTAGACTGTAGCCTACCAGGCTTCTCCATCCATGGGATTCTCCTGGCAAGAATACTGGAGTGGGTTGCCATTTCCTTCCCCAGGGGATCGAACCCAGGTCTCCCACATTGGAGGCAGACGCTTTAACCTCTGTTACCTCTAGCTCATGATTTGTGTGCTCTTAATTTTAGATTATAGACAGTAAAGGAAAGAAATATTTTCTGTATGGTGGTGGGGGTGGAGGGGGTGTGTATGAAATTATATAGAGAAAAATGAACAACTTAAAAATTTCAGAGCCATATACACACTGAGGTTGTCCAGTACATCTGTATCCAGTTTGTCATATCTCTGCACTGTGTGATTAAAGAATTCAGGCAAATTCTCAAATTTGTGATATTGACCTCATGTGATTTATATCTCAAGAATCAAGGACAAGATGATTTAATGATTTAATGCACCACATTTCTAAATAGTCTGGGATGGGATCAGTCATTTCTCATAATCGTGAGTAAGATAAATTCACACAATGAGCAAGTATCCAAGAAGAGATCTTGTTTCATCAGTCACCTGAATGTCCTAGATCAGAGCTCAGTTACTCCCAGCCTGGTTATTTTGTGCCTATTTCTTCCCCACTCCCCGCCTTGTTCTGGCCTTGCCCCCACTTACCCATGGCAGTTACTTCGGAAATAAGGGACTTGGTTGCTGGATGGATTTTCATCCCGTCTGCATGTCACAGGTTCCAAATGTCAACTTGCAGCTATGGAGAAGCCTGTGAACTATGATAATGGATAAACTCTTACTGTGTTAACAGTCCTGTTTGGGGCTGGAGCAAGTTTGCCAAGACATAGTCTGAATGAGTAGGGGGTTTCTGAGAACTTGTAAAATGAAGCCAATTTGAAATGTTGGCACTGAATGCTGAGCTTTTATAATAGCCCACGTTGTCCCATTTTCTTCTAGAGTTGAATAGGAGCAAAATACCTGGCTTGATGCAGTGGTTCTCTGATGACAAATGAACTAATTAGAGGTGGTGGTTCTTAGTTTACCGCAAAGATCTTAGCCGTGGTAGATGTGGGAAATGCAGATTCCAATAGCTTTAGTTTTAGAAAAGACAAATTTTACGCCTTCATACTTTGAATTTATAAACTGAATTTGTCTAACCTATCTTGCTACTGTCTAATCTAGTACTTTGCTTTGTAGAAATGGGTCTAGGTAGGCTAAGGGTAGCCATACTATTTAATATATCATTTCATTGACAGAGCAAATCTATGAATGAAATTACCTTTCACCTGTGGTGTGTAAAGGATCCCAAGTACAGAATGGTATGCAAATAGTATGTCAAGGTCATGAGGCTTCTTAGCAAGGTTCTTGTGAGATAAATTAACCTTTTAATCACATAATTTAATCTACTGAGTGGCGTAGATTCCACAGTAAGTCCACCCAGTACCACTTTAAAAACACTGCCGGTGGTAGAAGTCATTGAGTTCAAAGTACTTTATCTAAGAGAAAAGGGGAGAAAATATAGATAAGGATTACATCTTCTTCATGTTCTCATATGATATGGCAGCATATGTACATGGCAGATTGTAGAGAGAGAGCCAAAAATGCAACTAGAGACAGCAACTTTGAGGCGGAGAAAGAAAGATTGTGGGTTCCTGCTACTTATGATCAGATGCCATTCAGTTACTTTTGAGCTGAAAGATTTATATACTGCAGAAATCCTGATCACACTGATGGAACGATGTAGGACTTCAAAGGCTGGGTGTTGAAGCTGTTGAACATTTAGTTTCAGATTTCAACTCCAAAATCCACATCTGAATTGCTCATTGGCTCAGGGGAGGAAAATGCCTGATTTGAAATTCTCTCATAAACTCTGTGAGAGCAGACAAACTTAGATGAGGTTAGAAATAGCTTTGAATCCCAGATCCCAATGTTTTTATACTACTGGATAACAGAAGAAAAAAAGGAGCACCTGGTCTCTAACCGGGAGAGAAGACTCTGAAATATCCCAGCAGGTCCGTCCATAGCCAATCACAGAGACCACGACATTTAAACCATCTAGGTAATTCTGGTCTCATGTCATCCAAACAGCATATTTTTCAAACTCACAAATGCCAGATCGTGTTATTTCTGTGGCAAGGAGTTGCTTAGGATCTGTGACAGCTGAGTTTTCCCTATCGATTATGTGACAATGCAGTTCATTTATAGAGCTCAAGGAAATGGGAAATGCCTTCAGTTTAACAAGAAGACCCTAAATTCAAATGCTGTGTGGTATTTACTTGCAGAAATCCAAATTCAACTTGGAGAAAGTGGAAGAGTGGCTTTAACTGTGAACTCAAACTTTAATAGCTAAATCAGCCACCTAGGTGGGCTGTGATTGATAATGGAAACCGAAGCCTTAAGTTTACAAATAAATCATGTAAGAAATCATATCTTACATAGAGAATTCATGTTTAGAGCGATGTGTGTGTTTGAAGTTACTCTTAAATTTGAAACACAAGTGAATCCAAAATGTAAAAAAATCAAAGGGCACTCTGGTGAATTTGGTGTGTGTTTGTGTGTGTTTGTGTGGGTGGGAGTAGGAGAACGTGTGATGATGTGTGTGTGGTGGGGTGGAGGCACTAACTTGCAAACACTTTGAAAGAGCTTTTTCAGATTTATCTTAAATTCTGAAACGATTAAACGTGCACACCTTCTTCCAATGCATCCACAGGTAAAAATAATATTATTTCTCTTGAGCCTCAATTCCTAATCATTTTCTCTGTCGCAGGAAACAAGACAGGCATGCAGAAGTAACTAGACGTCCAACACATGCCAAAGTCTTGCGGGCCCAGGATTTCAAACAAAAGAAAACTCGGGTAACGTGGCTGTAAATCAAGGGCGCTTGAGACCATAGACACGCGCACCCAGAAGGGTTAAACGGCAGAGAGGGAGGAGAGAGGCTCCTCCTGCGGTCTGTGTTGAGTCAGACTGCAGAAAGAGAACCAGAGCTCCTGCGGGCGAGTGGGAGCCCTGCGGTCCTGCACCGGGCGCGGTCCCCGGCTTGGGGGCTGGGGTGGCGTCGGGCTGGGGCAGGGCGCCACCTGTGAACTGCGGACCCGGCTGCGATCTGCGCGCCCCCTGCCCACCTCTTGGTGCGTCTGCTTTTTTATTGCCTGCAAGTCATCTTGCACGTTGAAGGCGCGATTATCGACAATTTGTCACCCCCAATTTGTCGCTGGCAATAACTTTTGGTGACGTTTCACTGGCAGGCATTTGAGTTTGGGGATGAGGAAGCTGGAGGTGGGGAGGGCATTGTCGTGTGTGCTGCTTCTCATTTTGACGTGGCCCCAGGCAGGCAGAAGAAGGGAGAGGAGCCTTAATCCGACCGCAGTCACTCCAGCATACAAGTCATGGGGATCCAGGAGAGAAAACTGGTTCCTTCTCCTACCAACTCTCCCCTTTCCCCCAGGTTCCTCACAAAAGGGCCTCATCTCTCTCTCTCTCTCTCTCTCTCTCTCTCTCTCTCTCTCTCTCACACACACACACACACACACACACACAATGTGTGTTCTTGGCCTACAAGTCATTTCAGCAACCTGGAACTGAGTGATAGCTGTTCATTTGTTTTGCTCACCTTTTCCTTGGTGTTTGTGGCTATGGATGTCTCTCCAACACTCAGGGCCAGGGCCCTCTCTCTAAACTTGACCCCTTCAATTTGTGCCCCTCTTCTTGCCTCCTCCTGGGACTAGTGGGTGTGGTGCCCAAGAGGCTAGCCTTTCTCAAGGCTGGAGCAGCTGGGGCAGCTGCTTGGGAGCAGCTGCCGGGGCCTCACCCCTCTTTTCTCAGTCTTTACAATTCAATTTCAAAATTTCTGTCTTCAACAATTTCCTAAGGAGCCTTTGAAGGATGCCAAAAGAGTGAGCCCCTTTTCTAGTGGTCTTGTCTCAGCAGAAGGAAGGCTCTGGCCAAGCTGCTTTAGCTGGCACTCCCCAACCTTTTTGCCACCAGGGTTCCGTGAAAGACAATTTTTCCACAGACCGGGTCGGTTGGTGGGGGTGGGGATGTTTCAGGATGATTCAAACACGTTTATTGTGCACATTATTTCTATTATTATTATATCAGCTCCACCTCAAATCATCAGGCATTTAATTATATCCCAGAGGTTGGTGACCCCTGCCCTAGACTGTGCCCTTCTCGGAGTAGAGCAGTGGATTGTTATAGGAAAGGAGGCTGGTGTTTGGGAAAACAGTTAGGTGTGATTAAGATGTGAAGGCAATGAGTCATGTAGTCCTTAAATGCCATCTAGAATTTCAAAGAAGTGCTATATCCTTTCCATGGTGTTTTAGACAGGAGTGCTGTGCCCACCTGGACTGAGGGAACAGCCCCAGCAAAATCTCAAAACAGGTCAAGAAGCTGGGGAAGGCAATCAGCTCTTGCATCATCCACATTGTTTCTGGAGCACAGCCTGGCTGATCCTGGGGCTAGAGCTCAGAACCAGGTGGGAACTTCTCACTCTTTAATCTCACAATTCCCCACTGACTTTCTTGGCTGGCTTCTCATCCTTGATTCCAAAAATAAAATATGTGTGTATATAGAAAAGTTTCCTTCTGCAAAGTTGTTTCCCTTAACAGCTCTTTCTCCTTTGGTTGAAGTCTACTTCTGGGAAAAGGGGAGACGACTGAAGTGTTTTTGAGAAACAGAATGATAGATAGACTCACACACATAACTGTAGGATAGGTCGCTGAACGTCACCAGGAGCCTTGAGTAGCCAAGCAAACATTCTTCTGACCCTCAACCTCAGAGTTATTTCTCATTCCTGTCCCCCAACCACCACCACCTCCAAAACTTTAACAAGTAATTAGTACCCAAAATTCCTTCCTTAACCAATACCCATTAGAATCTATGGAAAAGATATAGCATTTCTTTGAAATTATAGATGGCAGTTAAGGGACTACCCACTCTTGTTGCCTTCACCTCTTAATCACAGTAACTATCTTCCTAAACACCAGCCTCTTTCCATATTAAAATCCCTCAGCATACCTAGTACTTTTCCTCCTCCCCTTAAATTCTTATCCTTTACTCTTTTTTCCCCTCTGGAGCCCTGAACCAGATTCTCAGGATTCAATCATGGTCTTCTCCCAAACACCATGACAAGTTAGAAGGGAACTTTGATGATTGCACTGAAAATACATGATATAGAAAATAAATGTTATAGTTGAATGCAGTTGACAAATGGCAGTTTGGGGTATGAGTGATGAATTCCATATTTTTCTAGGGGCTTCCTTTTACATTTTTAGGATCCACTGATCCTAATAGAAACAAGTTAAAACTAAAGCTAGTTAGAGAAATATTAAAGAAAAACCACATTAAGCCCTTTCTGGACTGGCAGCCATCAAATCTTACATAGCTCATGGTTATTTGGACAGACCTTCATCCCACTGGAAACTTAGACTAACACCAAGAGCTCTTCTTCTCAGTATTTAATTATAAACCTGCAGAGTGAAGACTCCATACTGATTAAAAGAAAATCAATCAGTGCCTGTTAGCCATAACAAATCAATAAAAACAATTAGCTGAAGAAATAATATTAACAGCCTACCCTTGTTACCAAAGTTCCTGAAAATTTTGAAGCTTCCTACAGCACACATTATTGTATTGTTTCCTACCTGATTTTATGGAATTTTTGCTTATGTTGTACCTAAAGTTGTTTCCTGGAAGTGTAACTTGAATGAGTTTTACAATCATTTTATACCAGGGTTCCAGAATAACTCTGTCACCAAGGCTCTGAATAGGTCTACTGGTATGGGATTTTAACATCCTTTCTACCTAGTGAAGTGACCACACATTATAGTGGAGAATCCACTAAGCTAGAAGTGCTGAGCAGGATCTAAGTAAAGAGATAGGACCAGATGATCTTTTAAATCCCTCCCCATCCCTGAATTCTGTAGTTCTAGAACCAACTGATGAATTTTCAACATAAGAGAAGACCCAGGTTTATGAATCTTCTAAATATCTATTCATTTCATTGGGTTTTTTTAGTAGAAATTTATGCAGAAAACTGATGAGTGATTTTTTTTGTTTTTCCTGGGAGAGGCCCTAACTTTGACTTGAGGAAACCGAACTAAGAGACTTGGCACTGTTTTCTTACGTACAAATGAACCATTGTCTCATACTTTAACTTCTTTTCCTTTTCAGATCCAGCTTAGAAATAATGTTTCACTCAAGATAAGGCTTGTGGTTTAGGAGATTCTGGTCTGGCCTGCCTCACTTTAAGACTTCTATCATCTCTTTTCAAAACCTGAGGAGGACCTCATTTCCTGTTTGATAGTTCTTCATGCTTTGCCAGCCTCCGGGTCTTTAACGAAGCTTGCCAAGAGTTCCCGGCTGGGAAGGACAGTCTGAGTTCATCATAGAGAATGAGCTGGCACCAGAGTTGCAGTGACTCAACAGCCTCATTGCCCACTTTGCAATGGCAAGACCCCACTATCTAACTGAAAGACCTGTGTTTAACAAAGTGCAATTGGATCACATGGCAAAACCTTCTCAAAATGTCTCCAGTCTTCCCTTTCACTGAGTGTTTTGGACCCAAAGGAAATTATATTCTGAATTATATTTGGGTTTTTTTGTTGTTGTTTTTAATTGAGATTAATTAACAGATACTTGGTTTTATGTCCATTCCGTTCTAGGAATTTAGTGGTGATTACAAAGCAGTGAAAATAGGTCACAGCAAAATGAACATTCAAGATTAGGTTAAAGCATTCCTCTGAAATTGCAGTATTCATTTTTGGAGTGTCAGTTACTACATTTCTGTAATTCATCATTTTTTTTCTTTCTTGGCTTACAGTCAAGATGAGAAATGATATCGAGACCAAAGACATTGTTTTGTTACATAGCCAATGCTTTTTAAAATGCAAAACCACCCTCCCTCACCAATGCTTAATCGTTAGTGTGTGCGAGTATGTTCACATGCACACGCACACACACACACACACACACACACACACACACACACATATGCTGAAGAAAAACCTCTCAAGACTTCCAGGACCTGGGTTGTGTAAGAGGCAGATGAGAAAATTAAAGGAGGACCAGAAGGAGGCCAGAACAGTAGCAACACTAAGAGTCAATGATTTCACTTTACAAAAAGTCCTTATATACTACACAAGCATTTTAAAAAAAAGCAAGTATTATTATAATTAAATAATATGCTTCTAAAGTATTATGATTCTCATCTAATTTCAAGATGTATATAGGAGCCATTTAAAAGTATTTTGTATTATAATCTGTCACCAAAAATCAACTAGCAGAGTTTTATAATGTGTGTAGGTTTACCCAATTAGAATTAAATTTTAATTTATAAGTCTTTCTATCACTGTAGAAATTTAGGACAAGATAGCGTTTGGTATTAACACAGAAGAATATTCTATAGCTTTTTTTTTAGCTTCAAATTGATCTAAAAGAAAGTACACCTTGAATTTTTCCTCCTAGTGTTCTTGTGATATATTACTTTCATGACATGTTTTTAATGTAAACATTATTTTATTAAGTATTAGTTTAAAAAATTTTTTTAATATAGAATAATGGTCACTTGCTTTTCTCTTAATTTTACTATTTCAAGTCAAGCAAAAATGGACATTTTTCTCTCAGAAAAAAAAATTGAATGTGTTTTTTACACAAAAATGAATATTTAGTTACAGTGTTTTCCCCAACTAAATTAGCATTTAAGGTGGATCTTATTTAAAAGCTGATTAGTCTCAAAGAAAAGCAGAGAGATAATAGAATTTCCAAGTAAATTATGTTGTTTAAAAAGTATTTTAATACATTATTCAAATTGTTTCCAGTTATTGGTTTAGAAAAAAAAAGCAATATGTTACCAATGTGAAATTTGGTTTTGAGAGACCTTACAAATTCCAATTTCTTTAGGACAACAGGGAAATTAAAGTCATAGGTAATTTAGAACTCCTTCAGCTTTTTCCCTTAAAAAAAAAAAAAAAAAAACTTGTGATAGGCATCTCTGCAAGGTAGGTTTTAACATATTTTTTTCCTAATTTTTTTTTCCTTCTTTCAGTAAGAAGGATAAGCTTTTAGAGTACCCAGTCACCGTGGTAACTGCCAAAAAAATTCTCCTGAAGTTTGAAGAGGTCAGCTAGCAGGGTCAACAACTCTAGCCTCTCTCTGAGCTCGGTCTAGCATGCCCCAGCCTGCGGTTGGAGTGTCAGGCCAGATCTGACCCTGGGAGGTGGACTATTCCGGCTCTGATATAAATTTTTTGAGTCAGTTCATGGCCTGGACTCTCCAGGTGGCCTCCAAAATCGATTTTGACCCCCTGACCCTGTCTCATGGAGGCATAGCATCCACCCTAAGTAAGGATTTAGCCAGGAATGACAGCTTTCCACTGAGTGTTATTGGGGACAGTATAAACAGTTTGGAAAGCAAGTAAGGAGGTGTGAGTGCTAGAAATCATTAAAAGCACATTAAAAAACAATTAAATTTTTTTTTCTTAGCTTAAAAAAGTTTAACATGTTTATTGGTTGTGTAATTCTTACGTGATTTTTAAGATTTTTAATCAAAAAGTTTTGAATATACTCAATGAACCACACATCTTCATCCTTTTATATACTTTGTTACAAATATACAAATAGCCTTGCTTACAACAAAGTAAGTACAGCAGGGATGTAAAACTAGGGAAAAGAAAAGCTAGTTATTAAAATACATAAATAGATAAAGAGTTTCAGGTATTTTATCTTATTTTCTCAAGTATTTTAAATATTACATTTCATGTGCTTGTGTCTTGAAATGTTTAAAATGTGAAAATATGGAATTTTCAAAAGAAACAACCACCATCTGAAAGAAGATAAATTTGTATTTCAGTTCAAGTGCCTTGATACTTTGTAAAATAACCAGCTAATACACTCATTTGGATACAAATAAGGTAAAAATTTTAAATAGAGAAAGTTAGATCTTTAGAGTCAAAGAGGAAAAAAGAACAGATTTATAAATGTATAGTGTCTTAGAATTAATTTTATGTATTTTCAATAGTTTAAGGTATCAGCAGCTTGGGAAATAAATATAACATGTGTAAATCATCAGTGATTCTTTTTCCTTCTTTTTCTTCTTCTTCATTTTTTTTCTCTCCCAGATGTCACCCTGAATATTTTATTTTCTCCAAGAAAGTGGACTACTCTTTGAGAGTTCTAGCCTGTGAACTCATTATGCAAATGTGGTCATCAAGCAAGACAAAACTGCTGAGAGAAGATTTTATCCTACGAACATTCCTTCTTCCAGTGGTACTTTGCTCAAAGTTTCCCCCATTTCCCAGTGATGTTGAAATGGCTCCAGAGCAACTCTACGGTAGCTAAACTGAGATGCCATTTCATCTGAATCCTTTGTAAATTTTAAGTAGGGGTGAATGTCCTTTCCGGAGAATAAACCAGGAAGAGTGGAAGCAGAGGGGAGGATACTGAGCAGTTTATACACACATATACTCTTTGTGTTTGAAGGCCTCTGTGTCTTGGCTTCTCACTATGTTAAATCCCTATTATAAAACTTATCTTCACAAAGCCTATTATAGTATTCTGAGAACAAATTGGACCATGAATAACTTAGTTGGAAGTGTAGATTATTTTCTACTTAGGGAAAGTTAGAGATGACAACAGCTTAACTAAAAGAATAGTGATTAATCTTAAATAGATGGATTTCAAAGTTTCACTCATGATAAAGAGTACCTTTGATAGTTCCCCTCTTCAGACTCATGTTTCCACTTTCTTTGTATTAAGAGTTGTCCTAGTGATTACACTGTCCACCTAATGCAGCATGCCTCTAACTGTGGATCCTTTTCTTACAGTTTGTTAATCTGTCTGAGAGGTGGCCAGAAAGGCATTCTACTTCCTATTGGTAAATGTATGATTTCAAATTGGTACCCATGCCTAGATATCAAACTCACTGTTAGGAAAGATATATTGCATAAATCATAATTTCTCAACTAGATAAAATTATTATACTTAAAAAGATCTTAAATTTGTTTTAATGCCCTGTAACTTACAAAGCACTTCTCAAATCATAATTTTGTTTGATCCTTAGAATAATGTCATGAAATAACATCATTAATTCCATTTTACCAAGGAGGCAGCTGAGTCATTGGCACACTGATAAATGGAACACCTTGGATACCAACTCAGATTTTATAGCTTCTGCTTCAAGTGATTAACCTATAACAATAGGCTTTTTAATTGTTTTTTATGTTCTATATCCCTGAAAACCAAGATTTTGTATTAAGGAGCAAAGTTTTTATATTTCACAAAAAGTTATGACACAATTTTAAAACTTTTTTTCATTTAGAAATGAATTTTACTAATTATTATTTTCTTTTGTGTGTATCTATGTATGTATCAATGGTCTTTCAGAACTAATCTCTAGAAGTCAAACATGGGCAGCCCTACATAAATTAAATAACTACCTGGAATTTTTTAAATGAACATAAAAACCATGGG
Source organism: Nanger dama (assembly GCA_917880005.1). Classification (NCBI taxonomy): domain Eukaryota; kingdom Metazoa; phylum Chordata; class Mammalia; order Artiodactyla; family Bovidae; genus Nanger; species Nanger dama. The sequence goes on along the minus strand of CAKJTW010000011.1, from coordinate 29,425,087 downwards.
TAATACTATAAGTTTTCTTGTCTAGTGTTTTTTGTTTTTGTTTTTTTAGCTCTGTTGAGATATAAGTGGCAAATAGAATTGTTAGATATTTAAAATGCACATCATGATGATTTGATATAGGCATACATTGTGAGGGGATTCCCCCAGTCAATTAATACATCCATCACCTATGTGTTTATTTATATATTTTCGAGAAAAATATTTACATTCTACTGTCTCTCTGGCGTGCAGGACCCCAGTTCCCTGAACCAGGAAGTGAACCCATGCCCCTGACAGTGGAAGCTTGGAGTCCCAACCACTGGACCTCCAAGGAAATTCCATTAAGTTCTACTCTATTAACAAATTTCAGTTACTCAGTACAGTCTTACAAACTATAGTCACCATGTTACACATTAAATTTTCAGACCTTATTCATCTTATAGCTGAAAGTTTGTACTCTTTTATTGATTTCTAATTCCCTCACTCTCCAGCTCTGCCTTCTAGTGTTTATAAACTGGTACTTTTAACATCTTATCAAGTTTGGTTAAACAAAGCTGTGAAGGGCTACGTCCTATTTCTCTTGGATTTTTTACTCTGTGTGTAAAAAAAAGTTTGCAAACTACTTTATGAATGATAAATAAAAGGTATAGTTCGCCTGATGTTGATGTAACTTATCTAAACACAGAAATTTAAAAAAAAAAAAAAAGGATTACAACATGTGATTCTAATTAGGCTTTTGATTATATTGTTTTAATTATGTAATATAGATATGTGTAATGTTATTGATAATATTAAAAAATCCTTTTTTTTATTTCTTCAAATTTATATAGTCACTTTATATATACTTAAATCAAAGTATTTGCTCCTGAATTTTGCTAGCAGCTAGACAAATCTAATCCAAGTTTTTAGGATTAGGAAAAAATGAAAAGGTGTATGAAAAAGGGAAAACAAGTGTTCTGGTTGAATGTGTATTAACAATGAAATACATATATTATAAGCTTTCTTGGACCAAAGTTTTTCAATTATAACATGACATTAGGCTGAGAATTGTTTATTGTGATTTCTAAGTAGATGTTAAAGCCCCCAAGTTCAAACTTCTAATGTCTTCTCTAGAATTTGCAAATTAAGAAATGTAAAAATAAAGACTCTCATATTCACATTGATATGTTTGCTTAGATGCCCTTTTTGTTTTGTACATTACCAGTCTCATTAATTTTATTCATATCTGCCTTTAACAGCTACCGTTGTCCTAAACTGGCTTCTTCCCCCCGTCTTCCTCCCTTCCTTCCCTATGTCTTCCCTTCCTGCTTTCCTTTCCTTCTTTCTTTCTTGTCTTCTCTTTCCTCCTTCCCTTCTCTCTTTTCCTCCCTTCCTCCTTCGTATGTTACTCATCAGTTTTTAAGTAGTTTTGTTTTAAACCCAGCTTGGGTTAAGAGGTTTATCTAAGGCAGTGCCTTCTGCCAGACAAATATTCAGTACAACACAACACTCACTGCCGCTGCACCTGCAAGTCAGAGAAGCGAAGTACAATACAAAGAGTTTTCTGACAGCCAAACTCTACTCCTAGGGGTAAACTTTTAATGTTACAGAGTCTGGCAATGTCCCTCCCTCTTGCTGTCTTCATAGTATTTCTAAGTCAACTAAGTTATTGGTTAGTTTCCATGTAAACTTCTCATGTTGCAAAAGAAGATAATGAAGAAGGAGGAGGAGAAGAATTATTTTAGGAATCCCAAAAGAAATATTGTCAATTGCTACATAAAACTTGCATATAAGTACATAGAAGGACCACACTAACACTGGGAAGCATAAATAAAGATTAAAGGTTTCTCCTTTTTCTTTTAAGTTACTCCTGCCCAATATACTGAGGTATCAAAGATATGTTTTCTTTCTTTCCTTCTCTTTCTCTATCCTCCTCTCTCTCTCCTGAAGCTATTATCAATCTGAAAAACTTAATATAATTTTGCAAAATAGGATTTTCTTTTCAGTGATACAAACATTTTCCCCAATGAGGTTGTTAAGCAAGTCAACCAGGCATAAAAATGTTTTATATTCTTATGAAAGGAACATTATTTATCTATGTAGTAGAAGATCACAGTATATAGTGAAAATTCAGTCAATTATTTGTGTATTAGTCTCTATAATATCAGATTTTTTTTCTGTCTCTCAATATTGTGAATATATCTTATATGATTGACTGTTGATAGATGCAGTTTCTGATTATGGAACTTAATTTGCTAGAGTAACCTGTTTATGTTGAATATTGTTGGGTGCCTACTATCCGTTGGATAAGCATAACTGGCTACCTCTAAGTAAGTATAAAATATTCCTTTAAGTTATTCAAAGATGAAAAGTATAAATCCCTGCCATCATGGAATTTTGTGGAAGTAAGGATTAGAATTTAAAAATATTTAAAAAGCTCAGGATTTGGGTCCAGCTATCTAGGAAAGAGAAATGGGCATGTATAGAAGTCTCTTCAGAATAAGTTTTTGGTAAAGGTCTGAACAAATGACTGAAAATATGGAGTAGCCAGGATAAGTTTGATAGAGAACATGGGCCTTAAAGTGTAGGTAGAGCTCTGACAGACAGACATGGGACCATATTCTATATGGAAGGGGAAGGTAGAGAAGTGAGATTGTACAGTGTACCATAGAAAATGATTTAATGAATTTAAACATTTCTAGAATAACAGAAAGTGAGGCTGAATATTCTGTTTTAATGGGCCATCTTATACTTTATTCATTTAGTAAATACTGTCATTTAACATTTTATTAATAATAAAAACATTTATCTTAAAGGGAGTTAAAATTCAGTGATGAGAATTAAGTGTGAGAAATCTAGTGCTTTTCATATTGGCTTATTCCTGGATCTGGGTGCCTCTGTGATCCTCAGTATCTCCATCTGGATATCTCTTTCTCATATGTGTGAAATAACATCAATTATTAAATTGAAGATGTTTATTAAAAATCAGTTATTCTTTTCCAAAGATATTTTGTGGGTCACTTCCTAAGTGCCACTTCCTCTCAGTTCAGTTCAGTTGCTGAGTCGTGTCCGACTCTTTGTGACCCCATGAATCGCAGCATGCCAGGCCTCCCTGTCCATCACCAACTCCCAGAGATCACTCAGACTCATGTCCATCGAGTCCATGATGCCATCCAGCCATCTCAGCCTCTGTCTTCCCCTTCTCCTCCTGCCCCCAGTCCCTCCCAGCATCAGAGTCTCTTTTCCAATGAGTCAACTCTTCGCATGAGGTGGTCAAAGTACTGGAGTTTCAGCTTTAGCATCATTCCTTCCAAAGAAATCCCAGGGTTGATCTCCTTCAGAATGGACTGCTTGGATCTCCTTGCAGTCCAAGGGACTCTCAAGAGTCTTCTCCAACACCACAGTTCAAAAGCATCAGTTCTTCGGTGCTCAGCATTCTTCACAGTCCAGCTCTCACATCCATACATACATGACCACAGGAAAAACTATAGCCTTGACTAGACGGACCTTAGTCAGCAAAGTAATGTCTCTGCTTTTGAATATGCTATCTAGGTTGGTCATAACTTTTCTTCCAAGGAGTAAGCATCTTTTAATTTCATGCTTGCATTCACCATCTGCAGTGATTTTGGAGCCAAAAAAAAATAAAGTCTGACACTGTTTCTACTGTTTCCCCATCTATTTCCCATGAAGTAATGGGACCGGCTGCCATGATCTTCGTTTTCTGAATATTGAGCTTTAAGCCAACTTTTTCGCTCTCCTCTTTCACTTTCATCAAGAGGCTTTTAGCTCCTCTTCACTTTCTGCTGTAAGGGTGGTGTCATCTACATATCTGGGGTTATTGATATTTCTCCCAGGAATCTTGATTCCAGCTTGTGTTTCTTCCAGTCTAACGTTTCTCGTGATGTACTCTGCATGTAAGTTAACGAAGCAGGGTGACAATAGACAGCCTTGACGTACTCCTTTTCCTATTTGGAACCAGTCTGTTGTTCCATGTCCAGTTCTAACAGTTGCTTCCTGACCTGCATACAGATTTCTCAAGAGGCAGGTCAGGTGGTCTGGTATACCCATCTCTTTCAGAATTTTCCACAGTTTATTGTGATCCACCCAGTCAAAGGCTTTGGCATAGTCAATAAAGCAGAAATAGATGTTTTTCTGGAACTCTTTTGCTTTTTTCATGATCCAGCAGATGTTGGCAATTTGACCTCTGGTTCCTCTGCCTTTTCTAAATCCAGCTTGAACATCAGGGAGTTCACGGTTCACATATTGCTGAAGCCTGGCTTGGAGAATTTCGAGCATTACTTTACTAGCATGTGAGATGGGTGCAATTGTACGGTAGTTTGAGCATTCTTTGGCATTGTCTTTCTTTCGAATTGGAATGAAAACTGACCTTTTCCAGTCCCGTAGCCACTGCTGAGTTTTCCAAATTTGCTGACATATTGAGTGCAGCACTTTCACAGCATCATCTTTCAGGATTTGAAACGGCTCCATTGGAATTCCATCACCTCCACTAGCTTTTTCGTAGTGATGCTTTCTAAGGCCCACTTGACTTCACATTCCAAGATGTCTGGCTCTAGATTAGTGATCACATCATCATGACTATCTGGGTCATGAAGATCTTTTTGTACAGTTCTTCTGTGTATTCTTGCCACCTCTTCTTAATATCTTCTGCTTCTGTTAGGTCCAGACCATTTCTGTCCTTTATTGAGCCCATCTTTGCAAGAAATGTTCCCTTGGTATCTCTAATTTTCTTACAGAGATCTCTAGTCTTTCCCATTCTGTTCTTTCCCTCTATTTCTTTGCATTGATCGCTGAAGAAGGCTTTCTTATCTCTTCTTGCTATTCTTTGGAACTCTGCATTCAGATGCTTATATCTTTCCTTTTCTCCTTTGCTTTTTGCCTCTCTTCTTTTCACAGCTATTTGTAACACCTCCCCAGACAGCCATTTTGCTTTTTTGCATTTCTTTTCCATAGGGATGGTCTGGATTCCTGTCTCCTGTACAATGTCACGAACCTCCGTCCATAGTTCAGATCTAGGCCCTTAAATCTATTTCTCACTTCCACTGTATAATCATAAGGGATTTGATTTAGGTCATACCTGAATGGTCAAGCAGTTTTCCCTACTTTCTTCAGTTTGAGTTTGAATTTGGTAATAAGGAGTTCATGATCTGAGCCACAGTCAGCTCCTGGTCTTGTTTTTGTTGACTGTATAGAGCTTCTCCATCTTTGGCTGCATAGAATATAATCAGTCTGATTTCAGTGTTGACCATCTGGTGATGTCCATGTGTAGAGTCTTCTCTTGTGTTGTTGGAAGAGGATGTTTGCTATGACCAGTGCATTTTCTTGGCAAAACTCGATTCGTCTTTATCCTGCTTCATTCTGCATCCCAAGGCCAAATTTGCCTGTTACTCCAGGTGTTTCTTGACTTCCTACTTTTGCATTCCAGTCCCCTATAATGAAAAGGACATCTTTTTGGGTGTTAGTTCTAAAAGGTCTTGTAGGTCTTCATAGAACTGTTCAACTTCAGCTTCTTCAGCATTACTGGTTGGGGCATAGACTTGGATAACTGTGATATTGAGTGGTTTGCCTTGGAGATGAACAGAGATCATTCTGTCGTTTTTGAGATTGCATCCAAGTACTGCATTTTGGACTCTTTTGTTGACCATGATGGCTACTCCATTTCTTCTAAGGGATTGCTGCCCGCAGTAGTAGATATAATGGTCATCTGAGTTAAATTCACCCATTCCAGTCCGTTTTAGTTCACTGATTCCTAGAATGTCGATGTTCACCCTTGCCATCTCTTGTTTGACCACTTCCAATTTGCCTTGATTCATGGACCTGACATTCCAGGTTCCCATGCAATATTGCTCTTTACAGCATCGGATCTTGCTTCTATCACTAGTCACATCCACAATTGGGTATTGTTTTTGCTTTGGCTCCATCCCTTCATTCTTTCTGGAGTTATTCTCCACTGATCTCCAGTAGCATATTGGGCACCTACTGACCTGGGGAGTTCCTCTTTTGGTATCCTGTCCTTTTGCCTTTTCATACTGTTCATGGGGTTCTCAAGGCAAGAATACTGAAGTGGCTTGCATTCCCTTCTCCAGTGGACCACATTCTGTCAGACCTCTCCACCATGACCCACTCGTCTTGGGTTGCCCTGCAGTCATGGCTTGGTTTCATTGAGTTAGACAAGGCTGTGGTACCGGTGTGATTAGACTGACTAGTTTTCTGTGAATATGGTTTCAGTGTGTCTGCACTCAGAGTTCCAATATAAGATTACAAATAAATACTGCATCTTAAAAAGTATTGTTATTATTTTTAATATTGATTTATTTATTTGCCCGCACCAGGTCTTAGTTGTGGCTTTTGGGATATTTAGTTGCAGCATGTGGGATCTAGTTCCCTGACCAGGCATCAAACCCAGGCCCCTGCATTGGGAGCTTGGAGTCTTGGCCACTGGACCACCAGGGAAGTTCCCAAATGTATTATTTTTTAAGTTAATGAATCTTCAGCTTGAGAGGAAAAAAAATCATTTTTAAATTCTCCATTCGAAAGTTCTACATTCATGCTTATGTAAGTGAATGAAAGTTTAGAAATACATTTAAATATGCTTAAAAGGCTACTATGGTCACGGCCACCACCGCTAAGTTGCTTCAGTCATGTCCGACTCTGTGCGACCCCATAGCCGGCAGCCCACCAGGCTCCCTGTCCCTGGGATTCTCCAGGCAAGAACACTGGAGATATTTTGAAATCAGGAAGTATCAGCCAGTTGTATAAACAAACTCAAAATCTCTGATAAAAGATACTAAAAGACACAGAAGCAAGGAATAAAAGCTCACTAAATACATTCTAGCAACCTCATACTCATCCTGCAATAATCAAAATAATAAACTAATACAAATGTTTTCAGTGATGTAATGCACAAGAGTCCAAGAATGGAATGTTTGTTGTGTCAGTCTTCCTAACATGAAACCTCAAGTCAAGTGGAAATTAAATCTTAGCTCCAAAGCTTAGAAATCCAGGTCCAAGAAATATTTTAAGAAGAAAATGTAAACACCAAACTCGAGTAAAATATGAGGTAAATAATGAGGATGGGTGTGAGGTTTTGTGAAGGCAAAGTGGAAGTCATTCAGTCGTGTCTGATTTTTTGTGATCTCTTAGACTATATAGTTCATAGAATTCTCCAGGCCAGAATACTGAAGTGGGTAGCCATTCCCTTCTCCAGGGGATTTTCCCAACTGGGGGATGGAACCCAGGTCTTCCACGTTGCAAGCAGATTCTTTACCAGCTGGGCCACCAGGGTAGCCAGTGAGGGCAAAGTGAAGTGAAGTTGCTCAGTCATGTCCAACTCTTTGTGACCCCATGGAGTGTAGCCTACCAGGCTCCTCCATCCATGGGATTTTCCAAGCAAAAGAACTAGAATGGGTTGCCATTGCCTTCTCCAGGAGATCTTCCCAACCCAGGGATTGAACCCGGGTCCCCTGCATTGTAGGCAGATGCTTTACCATCTGAGCCACCAGGGAAGTACCCAGTGAGTGCAAAAGAAAACTTTATTCTTATCTGTGGCTGTTTAATCAAGTTGGATAAAGCACTGGTTAATTGCCCAGAATCATTTATTTAATTTCAATTTAACTTTGCCCTTCTACATACCCCCAAATTATCAGTTCAGTTCAGTTCAGTCCCTCAGTCATGTCTGACTCTTTGCAGCCCCATGAATCGCAGCACGCCAGGCCTCCCTGTCCATCACCAACTCCCAGAGTTCACTCAGACTAACATCCATCGAGTCAGTGATGCCATCCAGCCATCTCATCCTCCGTTGTCCCCTTCTCCTCCTGCCTGCAATTCCTCCCAGCATCAGAGTCTTTTCCAGTGAGTCAACTCTTCGAATGAGGTGGCCAAAGTACTGGAGTTTCAGCTTTAACATCATTCCTTCCAAAGAAATCCCAGGGTTGATCTCCTTCAGAATGGACTGCTTGGATCTCCTTGCAGTCCAAGGGACTCTCAAGAGTCTTCTTCAACACCACAGTTCAAAAGCATCAGTTCTTCGGCGCTCAGCCTTCTTCACAGTCCAACTCTCATATCCATACATGACGACAGGAAAAACCATAGCCTTGACTAGTCGGACCTTAGTCGGCAAAGTAATGTCTCTGCTTTTGAATATGCTATCTAGGTTGGTCATAACTTTAGAAAGCCTTCACATATAGTCTCCTTTTGGTCAGGAAACAAAACTTTTGAGTGCTCATAGAGGACAAGGCATTATGTAGGTGCTATTGAAATAAAAAGGTGTTGCAATTAAAAGAAAAAGTGTCATATCCACCCCCCATCTCAAAGATACAAACGATATTCATATTTAAGTCCCCACCCAAAGTAAATTATTGACATTGCTTTTAGTGCCCGCTTAAGGACCACTTGCTTTAAAGCTTTTCCTTGTTAATCACTGCAGCTCTATATCAGATCTCCCCAGTGCTGTACTTCTAAACTTGACTATGGAATGGCAAACAATACACAGGTTTATAGAAGTGAAAGTGTTGTGTAGGATAAAAAGTGAAAGTGTCCCTTGTCACTTCTCCAAAAGTGACTTCCAGATCTCAGATAGAAAGATAGATAGATGATAGCTGGATGGGTGAAAGGATGGACGGAAAGATAGGCAGATAGATGATAGGGAGTTGATAGACTGATAGGCAAACAGAAAATGAAGAACATAGATTCTGGATCTAGAGAGTCAAGGTTTTGGTTCAAACTCTACTACTCACCCCATGTATGATCTCACCTGAGTTTTCTCATCTATTGAAGTGAAGATGACAACAGTACAATTGCATTGGGTTATTGCAAGGGCTAAGTGAGTTTATATATGAACTGCTTAAAGCAGTGCTTGGCACACGGTAACCATTTTATGTGTAGTTAACCTCTCTTCTTATTATGATTACATATGTACTAATTTTTTAAAAACAAATGAGACTTTATGATGTTTTTCTCACTTCATAATATGTCAGGGAAAACATTCTTATAACACAGGTCGATCTAGTTCACTCTTTGTAACTGCTGCTTAAAATCCCACAGGGGGTTGAATCAGAATTTCTTTCACCATTGTCCTATTGATGGTCATTTAGGTTATTTCCAGGTATTTCTGCTTCAAAGCCACTACTCATGTTTTGTGCTTGAGTATAAAACAAGAGATGCAGAAAGGGCAGGCATATAGGTATTCCCATTTTATACATGATCAAAATGAGGCTCAGAGAAATTTAGTCAACTGCATAAGGTCAAACAGCTAATAAGTAACAGAGTTCAGAGAACTAGTTTAGCAAAGTTTCACACTGTTGTATCTCAAATTTTCCCATATGACTTAAAATAGTTTCAGACATTGTGGTCCTTATGTTACAGTAAGACATTTCTGCTTTCTGGAATAAGCACAAAGCATAAGTTAATGTGCTGCAAAGTGGGCATGAACAGAGAGATATAAGAGAATGTACTAAAAGACTGAATGAAATATAAGCCTGGTGAGGTCCTAAGTACTACAGATAATACTGAATTTATGACCTCAATCTTAAAAGCGTAAATGGTTTGAAATCAGAAGAAATAAAACATAGTGGTGGGAGAGGGAGTATAAAGGATGACTTGCTATCTGACTATTTGGAAAAATATTATATGAAAAACAGCCATATTGACCTCTCGTCTTCTGAGATGGGACACATTTGATTAACTCTGATCTGGCATTAGTATGACTGATATTAATACTTTATACCTCCCATACCCAAAATCTATAACCTATCACACTCTATTAAATAAGATAATCAAATCTTCATTAATTACAAATATGAAACTGACTTTAAATTATCGTACTGTTAGAACATATAGTCCATTAATAATACAATGAAGCATTAGCCAAGTATATTCCCCTCTCAGACAAGAAACTATTGTACAATGACTTCAAAGTGTATAGAGCTCATTGTGGAAATACCCTTCTAATAAGCCGCATTTCTAATTCCAGCAGTATTTAACTTCAGAATTTTATTCTCAACTAGGTCATTCATTGTCTTTAGGCCTGGGACAATGACTTCTCCAAGTTGAAATTTTCCTCCTATATAAAACATGGTTGTATGTGTATTTTGTGGGGAAATAGGTGAATTCATCTTATTGGTGTTTATCTGAAAGTTTGAGAAAGCCTCGGAGATGCTAAATGTGACCTTTAACTGCAATGCCAACATTTAGAAATGTGAAGGACATTGTGTGACTTATAGTAGAGAATGGATAAAAAATGAAGCACCGTGGCCTTTTCCAGATATATTTCTTAGCATGAAGTATGTTTATTTATCCATCTGTTGTTTACTTTCTGCCTCTGTTTCTGAATTATGATAAGGTATAAGCAGCTTACAAAAATACTTATCAAACTCAGTAGGATACAAGGGAACAATTTAACCACTAATGACAGCCACCTCTAACTATGAATGACATATAATAAATTATGTTTGAACTGGATTTTCAGCTGCAGATCCTTATTCTGCCACCCAGACAGCCCTATAAAGTTGCACTTGTGGCCTTAATCCCACTTGGATGTGTGCCCTACTGCCTCTACTTTCCATCATTCTAGTGCTTTAGTCTTCTTGAATAAGTGAACAATCTTTGTTTCTGTACCTTATTAGGCCAAAGACCATAACAGCTAGTGATGGCATCGGCAGGCCCTGCGGGCAGGATTCTCTGCAGATCCAGCCAACCTCCAACAAACCCCTTTTTATACTCCTGTTTCTAGGAAGAATTATGATGGCGGTGCCCTGCTGTTGATCAGTCAAATCTGTGGTAGGCCTAGAGATAAGTCCTGTAAGTGTGGTGTACTGTAAAACAGCGGCTCCCATTCATTAGTAGCTTGTGTGTAATAAACCACCAAAAGGGGGAGTGGGGTGGGGAGGCAGCTGCAGTGTGCAAGAGCAAACAACGCATCTCATTCTTGGGAGCCAAAACTGTAATTCGCTACTGGGCAGCCTGCTCTTGCTGACATTCTTTCTGATAACAGAGTAATGCCCTCTCTCTATTTGTAGCTGGACTACTAACCCAAGAGATCTATTTGGGAACTAGGTATACCTATTATAACAGACTGTTATTAAGGAAGAAATGAAAAATACTATCAAATTGCCTCTGGCAAACAAAGTTACTGGTCAAGGGACATTTTCCTCTACCAGCTGATAACCTTAAAGATATTTCTCTTAGCCATGGTTTCACAGTACTAGTTTCATAAGGATGCCATTTCACAAGACACCAACTGAAACACACAAAAGGAATACTTTCTGGGAATGAGTTTCTTTGGTAACACAGTTTTTAGACATAAAAGTGTTCATTGAATAGAGAAATGTTTGGAGGATGCTTGTCTTTAAAGTTAAAGAAAAATCTATAAAAATGTAAAACTAAATTTTATGTTTTGGTTGTTAAGTGTCTAAGAAATTTTCTTTTGCAACAGTACTACAAATGACTCATCGGCCTAAACCAAAATGTAGGAGGCAATTTAATTGTGAAAGGAAGACAATATATTTGTTGGGGAAGAAAAGGGAAAAAATTCTCAAGAAGCCCTTTGAATTCAGGATGGGTTAACCTAATAAAAAGGAGACACACTTGAATTTGCTCACGACTCCTTAATGAGAAGATGAAAAATGCTGCAGTTTCTGTAATAAACCGTTTCTTTTTACATCCAAAGCAGGTGCACAGCATTGTGATATCAACACTGTACTAGCTTCTCATCAGCCCCCCACTGCTCTTCCAAACAGGAATGGAAGACTGTACATTCTAGGCATTTTTGTCTTTACCACTCCAAACTCAGGGTCAGGAAAGTGGCTATAGTGGAGTGGAAGGCTTGCCAGTTGTTTTGGAATTCTTGCAGGTGTTTCAAAAGCAAAGGATTCTTTTCAGAGGCACATCTGCATTTGTCATATGCCATTTGTGCTAAAGCCTGTGGTGTTTTTGTTTGTTGGTTTGACAGATTGACATGTAATGGCCAGGACCGTTGGGCGGCTGCTCCCAACAAAGTCATTCTGATGGCTGGAGTCCTCTAGAAATCAGCTCGCCGGAATTACCCTGATTTTTCTCTGCCCTTCAAAGGAAAATGCGGAGTTCTAATGCTCTTTTGGCTTTTTGTTTGCTTTTGCAATTCTTTTTCTAATTTTGTTTCACTGTTTTAAATTCTAAATTAAGATGAAATATGGATTTTGATGGGATAATAATATCTACAAAGAGTTTTAAAAACCAACCAGTTCTTACCATTTATTTGGAAGTGGTTAAAGAGATTTGTGCATTTTAAATAAATATTGGGATATCATAGAATTATTATAAAAATTAAGAGAACATATCTGTGTCAGTGGTGGATAAGGAAACTTAACAGAGGTAAAAACTGCCACTTTTGAACTTTTCAACATTTTTAAACAGTAAAATAAAATTACTTTTGAAACCATTTTTCCTTTTACATGTTAGTGAACAATATATCTGAATTTATATGTAAGCATGCATCTTCTCAACCATGTTACTACAAAGCCAAGTACATATGTGTGAAAGCAAATTTTAGTATGGTGTCTTTTGTTGACAGAGTTAAATCAGATATTCTTATTAATATTCTCCATACATAGGTATTATCTCACAAAATTAAGAGCTCAAAGCTCAAGCTTCAAGTATTAACTTTATTGTTAATGTAAGTTTCTGATTTCTTTAAACTGTGGGAGGCTATCACCCTGTCACACTATTTGGAAAATATAAACCATTGAAGGAATACCAAGAGTTAATCAAGCAAATGCAAAACGTCATAAACATGTTCACTGCACCCCTTTACACTTACTTGGTTGATCTGAACGTTTCCTGGACATACATCTTGCCTTACTACACAATACCACTTTACTGGAAAGGACCATTCTTTTTGGCAAAGCATCTCAATTTGGGTGTCTTATTTTGTCAGTTTACTCTCAGTTCCACAGGTCTGTCTGCATAATCAAGTTTCCATGGAGCCCTGCACTGGAGAAAGAGGAAAGGCAAAACAAAACAAAATTCAGAACTGTCCAAGGGAGCCTGGAAACTGCACATTGCCATGGTTTGTGTGAGAGATTATTAAAAACCAAAAGCCAATGGCTACACTGGAGATACAATGAAAAAGAAAAAAAAAAAGGCAGTTGTTTTTTCCTCTTATATTGAAAAGCTAAAGTTCTGGATATTTGAAAAGTTTTAATAATGTTAATTTATTAATCTATTGATTTATTTTAAACTTTTTGAAATAAAGATTTCTTTTCTGTTAGCACAGTAGGGACCTGGGCTAAAGGAAGTAGGAATTAAATAAACTCAGTCTCTACTGTTTGCAGTTAGGTTGTCTGATGTGGTGAATAAAACAGAGGACAATCAGTTAAATTTGAATTTCAGATGAGCAACAAATAATTTTTAAGTACAATATTGCATGGGACATCTTATAATACTAAAAATATTTGTTGTTCATCTGATATTAAAATTTAAGTGATGTCTTTTAAAATAATCTGTCAATGGTATTTGTAGCAGAGCTTGATTAATGATAATTTATGATCAGAAACTTTATGGCTTGAAGGGTTTAGGTTTTTCTTTTGTTTTAAATTAGTTTTTTTCCCCTGGGGTTCCTAATTTCCTTAAGACTTTCTGTTACCTTTTTAGAGTAATGGGATGAAAGATAATAGCCACTTTGATTGGGCACCTGCCCAAATACAACTAGGTGCCTTCCATTTATTATGTTATTTAATCTTCATAGCAGTCTGAGGAGGCAGATGATATTGTGCCCATTTTACAGATTAGAAAACCAAGGCCCATAGATAATTTTTCTTGAGCTAGACAACTAATAAGTGGGAGAACTAGGATTGAAAACCAGGTTTGTCAGAGTCCATAGTTGAGACTTCTCCTCTTAGCTGCAATAGCTTATTAAACATGAATGTTCACTAAAGTTACAAATGATGGAATCAGCTAATTAGAACTCATTAAACAACATCAGGGGTTTCCCTGGTGGCTCAGTGGTAAATTCGTGTGCAATTCAGGAGTCGTGGGTTCGATTCCTGGGTGGGGAATATCCCCTGAAGAAGGAAATGGCAACCCACTCCAGTATTCTTGTCTGGAAAATCCCATGGACAGAGGAACTGTCGGGTTACAAGTCCATGAGGTCACAAAAGGGTCATAGGACTTAGCAACTATATCACCACCAAAAAACATCATATCATCATATTGCTAGTCATCTGTGTGTGTGTGTGTGTATTTGCCTTTTTCTTGCTAATCTCAAGGGCAGTGTCAGTGTCTCATACACATTTTAGCATCTTCCCTTAGATAAGCAGTCATAATTTTATAAAGTCACATTAAAGGAATGTCATAATATTTAAAATAATCCGAAGTTTGTCTTTTGTTTGAACCAAGTGTGTTTTATTATTATATAAAATTTAGAGAGCATATTGTCCTAATAACCCTTACCTAGTTCTCATCCTATGACTGAGTTTGCCCATTGATGGTATATTCTGTGTTACTGCATTTCTGAAGTTTTACTTGCTGTTCAAACTACTCACAACTGCTCCCCCTCCCCCCACCAAAAAAAAGAAAAGAAAAAAAAATCAACCTTTTCCTTGCTAAAATACAAAATAGAAAGTTATTGCTTCAATAACTTAGATGGATCAGGGCTGTAAGGTATTGAATTTAGGCTCGTTTCCCTGGAAATTCTTCAACCCCCAGTTTACCTTTGCCTGTGGTACACTGTATGATGTAAGTGTTATTCTACAATGACGCCCCTCCTCCTTGTCCTTTTATGGTCCTTTGATATTACTTAGAAGGTCATTACATAGCTTCATTTATCTCTCTGAATGCACAGGTTTCATGGTCATTTAAATAATCACAGACTCATCAGTTCTCCCCATACTTAAATAAGATCAATACAAACCAGAACAAGAGGCTTCACTCCTCTATTCACCAAGATTTCTCTTTTCCTTCTCCTTTCTTTCACTCTCCATCTTCCCTCTGCTTCTCTAATCCCTTCCCTTCTTTCCCACCTTCAAACATGTCATATACAATACAATGGTTTTTTAATAGTTTTTTCTGTAATGACTCAAACATCTATTCAGCTGTTATCCAAGACATGGTGAAGTGTTGCCTTTATACAAATGACTAGAGGCAGCTGTAGCACTTTTGGTGTTTGCTAGAGAGAGAGAGGAAAAAAAAAAAAAACAACCAACAACCCTGCTGGTCTGGCCTTGGAAATCAGTTCAGCAATGAAATGGTTAATAGGATGAGTAAAGGCTATTTTTAAGTGTGGCTCCCCTCTCTGATACACTCTTGAAAATTCACCCTGTACTGCAGAAATCCTAAAATTGCAGTGCCCTGCACCCCACTGAAACTCTTCAGTCTGCTGTAAGTAAGCCTCAGCATGGGCAAGATTGGGGGTGAACAGCTGGAGGAGGGGCTCAAGCCCTGGGCCTTTGTGATGGAGGGGCGCAACACTGAGATCCTGTGGAGAAGGAACACAGAAACCCTCGAGGCCTAGAGAAATAGACCCAGACAAAAGCCCCGTTACATGGTTGCAAATCACCCCACTGCTGTTATTTTATTTACTGTGGTCTGCAGGAGGATTGTTTTCTCCTTGCAAAATTTTTAAGCTTCATGGGCTTTTCTCCTCCACCACAGCGGTCACTTACACCACAGTGCCACATAGAGACAGCCCTCGCCTTCAGCTTTCTCGAGGAAAACGGGAAGGAAAAAAAAATATCTGGTGTAGTCAGGATGCAGTGTTTCCTATATTCCAGTTCTTTTCTAGGGATTGAAGTATGTGTATTTAGAGTATTGACTTATACTGGTTTTATTGGTTTGGTTATGTTCCATGTTTTTCTGGCTTTACTTGATTGTTTTTCTTGAAGATGACACCTACATTCATGCTTTTGGACATAAATTTATTTAGATGTGGAAGGGAAAGAAAAGGCAACATAATTTTGTATTGAATCAATTAGAGATACATAAACGAACATT
Source organism: Nanger dama (assembly GCA_917880005.1). NCBI lineage: Eukaryota > Metazoa > Chordata > Mammalia > Artiodactyla > Bovidae > Nanger > Nanger dama. The sequence goes on along the minus strand of CAKJTW010000011.1, from coordinate 29,409,148 downwards.
TTCCCCAATAAAATAAAATTTTTTTATTCATTTTCAGAATTGATAGAAATGTTATCCTATCACAATGGCAAGACAAATGCTATGAGTTTGACATGTCCCCCCACCCCCCCCCCCGCCCTGGGGGTTAGGAGAGGAGGTAGGCTGACAGAAACAGTTATTTTAAAATCTAAAGAGAAAGAACTGTCTGTGAGGGCAAGTCTATTTTGTACAGGGTTCTTTGGTTATTTGCAGGAGGGGGCTCTTGCCTCCTTGCAGAGAGGACAGAAGAAGCCTGAGGAGGGAAAAGGAGTTTACTTCTCTGTATAGAAATATGTGGCTGACTTTGGTAAACATTTCTCCACAGTTGAGTCAGAGCTGCAAGCTATGCCTTAGGGCAACTGAGGAGGTGGGAGGGTCCCTTCACAGTAACCAGAGTAGCAGAAGTCTCTTCTGTTTAGGCGGTGGTAGTGTCATGACTAGGAAGTTGAAAGGGGAACTTGGAATAAGTGTGCTCTATTTAAGAAAAATTTTTAAAAGTGAAATTTTCCTATGACAAATCCACGGAGATATTTGCAAGGTGTCTGGGCAGGTAATTAGCACCCAAACCAGGTTTCAGGAAATAGTTCTGGTCACCTCAAATGAAGAATATATAATGAGCTGAGGAGCTTGATTTTCAATGGATGATTTACCCAGGATAATAGCCCAAACAGAACTGGGTAAAGGGTTTACAAATGGTAACTTGAGAAGCAGTGGGCTCCCTTCCCAGCAGCTTAATTCTGTCCCCTTCCCCTACTACTCTGTCCCTTCTCTTCAACCTCTCTCCTCTCTCTCTTCCATCGTTTCACAAAATACATGACTAATATAACTTTCCATAAGAAATCCTTAAACTTTTTTTTTTTTTTTTTGGTCAAAGAAACATAGGTAGGATGCCAAAAAAAAAAAAAAAAAAAAATCAGAGTAAATTTGCCTATTGGCATCTAGTCCTAACTAGTTCTGGGTTATTTCAGGCTGAAACTTTTTTGCTTCCTTGCTGAGGCTCATTGTGAAGTCTTTCCTTATCAGAGTTTCTTGCACTGGGTAACAAGCAATGCTGAAAAGATTAACCATTCTTTTCAAAGCCAATTCCAGAAGACATGGAGAACCGAAGATGACTATATAAAAAATAGCTCAACATTTCTTAACTGATAATGTTACATGATTTTGTTGATTTAAGAAAGGCTCCTTACCCATAGACAGTCTGATTTGCTCTGCTGAAAGCATTAATATTTCTAGTAAAATAATATTCTCTGCCATAGTAACTATGGTAAGCAAAATAAACAATAATTGTAAACTATCACCTACTGTAGTCTCTTTGTATATTGAGAGATGAATTTTACTTCATTGTAATCTAAAATGTTTTTGTGATTCCTGTTTTGCTTTTTTATGGTAAGTCCTTCCTATTCCCTAATTAGTTTGGGTTCACATTTAAAGCTAAGAGAAGGCAACTCAGATGTCATTTTACAGACAAGGAAATAGGTTCAGAAAGTTCAAATTACTACCCAAGGTCACCCAGTGTCAGAGCCCAAACTAAGATTTCTTAATTCCTAATTTTGATTGTTTTTCCCAGGGCTTTAGACTATCTTCCTATGTGGTTAATAACACATGATCGATGCCTAAGAATACCAATTTCTACTGAGGCATGCTCTCTGTCATTAAGTGCTCCAGCAAACTGTTAATTAAGATTGTTTTGAGCTGTTTACCAATTTAAGTGATGTCAGATACTTCTCTTGGATTCTGTTAGCCTCTTGGGAATGACAGAAAATTCTGTTGATTCTGTTGCCTGTGGTTTGACCATCTGTTCTAAATCATGATTGTGGCTGCCATTTGGAAATCCATAATCTGATACTGTTACCAGAGCTGTACATTTAAAACACATTAAGCTCTTTTCAGGCCCTTCTAAGCTCTCCTTAATTTTTATAGGATATGCACAGAGAATGCTAAATTTTGAAGCTGAAAGATGTAGACTGAAAGAATGAAGAAGTTCCATCCTCGTTCTCTTCCCCAGCACCGTGGAAGCTGTTTCTGTCGAAGAGATCAGAAATAGAAGATAAGATACTTGAAGGTGCATCTGCTGATCAAGCACAAAGCAGTCAGGAAGTAGAGATGAGGTTGTAGATATTTCCCTGCCATCCTCACGAAGTCCCCCTCAAGCTACATTGGATGTTCACCTACGAAATGATCAGCACTCTTCAGTGTGCACAGGACTGCAGAAGACTTTCAGAGGTATTCTGTCTTTAAACGTTTACTGAAAAAATTAATTTGGATGTCACGCTCTACACTTTCCAGAGTTAATTTTTAGTACCTTAACGTCCCTAATACCCTTTGTCATTCAGGCTATTATAATGCTAAGGGTTAAATATTTTTTCTGAAATAATGAGTTAACACACAAAAAACACATAGAATAGCACCTGGTCCATAGTAGGGGCTCTGTAAACATTTGCCACTATTATTCATGTGTTGATGTATCCTTCATCGAGTGCCCATTCCAGTCAATGGAGACACACTGGAGGTGAGGGTCACAGGTCCTGCCCTCAAGCAGTTTATAGTGAAGGAAACAGATAGGCAAATTGGTGATAACAGGGATACCTGTGGAAATACTCAGAAAATGTGGTAGGAACAGTTAGGCGGGGCAAACTGATTTCCTGGGCCCCACCCTTACTGGCATTAGGTGATCTAGAAATCTGTATTTCCAAAAGCTCCTCAGGCAGTTCCAAAGTAGCTCTGGCTGTGTGGGTTGCCTAATCTTTATTAGGCTGGAGGAAAATTCTGGGAAAGCCTTTCTGGAGGAGCTGGTATTAGAGCTGGTGTCTGGAAGAATGGAGGATATCCTAGGCTGAGGGAAAATTGCTCAAAGGAAGATATGAAAGAGTCTCTGCCATTTGGATACCTGCTAGCAGATGGGTCTGGTTGGAGTGAAAGTGTTAGTTGCTCAATTGTGTTCAATCCTTTGTGACCTCATGGACTGTGGCCTGCCAGGCTCCTCTGTCTGTGGAATTCTCCAGGCAAGAATGCTGGAGTGAGTAGCCATTTTCTTCTCCAGATATCTTCCTGACTTAGGGGTTGAACCCAGGTCTTGGGCACTGCAGGCAGATTCTTTACCATCTGAACCACCATGGAAGCCCCATTGGAGTAGAGCCCCTGCAGAAAACGAGTGTGTAGGTAGCATGAGCATATATATCATTACTCAAACCAGGACACTTTTGAGAGTGAAAGGAGCTATGACAGGAAACAGGGAACAGGAGATGATGTTTAAGCAAGAGCTCTGAAGAGATTCTGAGGGTCCTTCCGAGTGGAACTCTTTTAAGTATCCCTGGGGCAATGGCAGCCATTGAAGAATAGGGCTGACTGGCGACAAGATCAGGTTTACATTTTAAAGTTTTCTCAGCAGTCTTGGAAAGTTATTTTAAGTGAAATTTTAAAGAATGGTTCATGTGTCTACAGTTTCTTTGAATATGTCATTTAGCTTTAATCTTTATAAGAATCCTAACGTAATGCTGAAAATGTTCTTAGTGATTAAAATCAATATAAGGATGGTAGTCTAAGGAATCCACAGTGTTAATAACTGTGGCCCTCGTATCATTATTTCATATATATCTATATTTCATTCATTCATTTGCTTGTTATTTATTAAACATCTGAGACTAACCATTTTCTCCTCTAGGTACTGGGGAAGCAGAGTGAATGAGGTCCCTGTCTTTATGGAGTTTACTTTCTAGCAGAAGGGATTCCCTGGTAGCTCAGATGGTAAAGAATCTGCCCACAAAGGAGAAGACCTGAGTTCAATCTGCCCTCAATGCAGAAGAACCGAGTTTAGTTCCTGAGTTGGAAAGATCCTCTGGAGAAGGGAATTGCTACTCACGCCAGTATTTTTGCCTGGAGAATTCCATGGACAGAGGAACCTGGCAGGCTTCATAAAGAGTTGGACATGACTGAGTGACTAACACTTTCACACTTTCCCAGCAGAAGAAATAGACAACTATTAAATAAACATGCAATATAATTTAGGTATTGGTAAGTGTTGAGGAAAAATTCAGTCAAGATAAAGGGTTGAGGGCAGGTGGGAAGACTGCTTAGTCACTCAGTCATGTTTGACTCTTTGTGACCCCATGGACTATAGCCCTCCAGGCTCCTTAGTCCATGGGGATTCTCAGGCAAGAATACTGGAGTGGGTTGTCATGCCCCCCTTTGGGGGTCCTCTCAAACCAGGGATTGAACCCAGGTCTCCCGCATTGCAGGCAAATTCTTTACCATCTGAGCCACCAGGGTAGGAAGACAGTATTGTAATAAACTCTGATGGAGATACCCTCCTTGAAGGATGGCATTGAATGCAGTGAGGGAATGAGCATCTTGAAGTTCAAATGAGGAAACAGAAAGTGCAAAGACTATGAGGCAGGCACAAGCCTGGTGACTTGGAGGAACAGAAAGAAGAGCCTCAACCTGTTTTTGCATCCCAACTCCATGAATTCTTCCCTGGTGGCTCAGACAGTAAAGAATCTGCCTGCAATGCAGGAGACCTGGGTTTGATCCCTGGGTCAGGAAGATGCCCTGGAGAAGGGAATGGCTACCCACTCCTGTATTCTTGTTTGGAGAATTCCGTGGACAGTGGAGTCTGATGGGCTATATAGTCCATGGGGTCACAAAGAAGTGGACAAGACTGAGTGACTAACACTTTCACTTTCATTCCTAAATCTATACTGAGGCCCTCAGGGCATTACATGATTAGCCTTTACCTATCTATCCTTCCTCCTATCTAAGTTTTACAGTTTGGGTGGGAGAGGTGGTCTGCAAGTGGAGTGTCCTTGAGGAAGGTGAGGGAATCCTAGCACATCAACTTTTCATTTTTTTTTTTCTTCTTTTAATTTATTTGGTCGTATAGTTTATGGGATCTTAGTTCCCCAACCATGGGATAAGACCTGTGCCCCTGCAGTGAAAGTAAAGAATCTTAACCATTGGACCACTAGGGAAGTCCAACATCAGCTTTTCTTAACTGTATTCTGTAGTCTCCTCACTCTGTTATTCTAACAGCACTTTTTCAAGAGAAATAATTCTACCACAATTTACTGCCAGAGTGCTTTACAAATGTCATTTATTTAAGCCTGATACCAGTTCTATGAGGTTGGCAATGTTGCCATTTTGCAGGTAAAGAAACTGACTCAAAGAGGTAAAAGAACTTTTCCATAGTTATATTGTATTAAATGGTGATTTCAGGTCTTTTCTTTACAAACTGTCTCAGAGCCATAAATCATATTAATAGGGTATGCCAATAGTACATTCTACATAAAAGTCAGTAGAATGTACATAAAAATCAGCTCCTGACAGAATCTCCAAGGCACAAACTATGGAGCAGTACTTTCTTTTTCCCAGGAGGAAATCTCAAAGAGTATGCTATAAACTTTGTGTGTGTGTGTGTGTGTGTGTGTGTGTGTGTGATAACAACAGAGTAAAAAAGCCAGAATTCTAATACTGATGCTGCAACTAATTAGCTCTGTGACCCTGGCATGTCCGTTAGTCCATCTGAGTCAAGTTTCCTGATCTGAAGAATGGGTATTATAATTTAACTCCAGCTTAGGTACATGTGAAAGTGCTTTGAAAAGGAAAATGATGTACACATAAAAGAAATGATTAAATTCCCAAAAATTTACTGTAAGTATTTATCTATTTGGTTAACAAAATTATGGGTTCGATTTCTGAGGTTTGGAATATTAAAACACACACACAAACACGCACAACTGTTGGAGTGATAAATAATTGTAAACTCTCTTAGTTAAATGGTATTTTCTCCCTTCAGCCTTTTTCATCCTGTACTTTAAAGACTATATTGAGAGGATAAGAAGCTGTTTAGGCTACTGCCAAGTATGATGAACTGTGGGGTGCCTTCTTTTTGGGCACTAGAAAAAGAACAATTATTTCTGGAAACTAAAAAAGAGACAGAGAAGGAAAGGAAGGAAGACTGCAGGGCAGGTAAGAAAGAGAAATTTCTATTTATGCATGGCTATTTGACCTTCTGTGGGGTGACTTAATTAGCTGGTTGTGACCAAGTGTGGTCTAGCCGTGCTATAGTTGGGGGTAGGCACAAAATATAAGAACTCAACTCCTTAACACCCTTAAAATCCCAAGGAGCTGTCTATTGAGGCCCGCCTAGCAGAGGAGTCTTTAGCCTCTGTAGGCACTTGTCCTCCTGGGTTGAACTTCGTATAGGCAATCACTGTTGTTTCTGTAGTCCATGGAGGAAGGCTGGCTGAGAGCTTGAAAAGTTCATTTAGGAAGAGTGGATACAGAGCTGGTGTGGAAAGATCAGTTAACCTAGGGGGTGGCTGTAGTCTTTCAAAACAGGGTCAGTATGGTATAACCTTCTTCCCTAACTTTTCCATTCATATTTTTAAACTTTTGTATGGTTTCCTTCCCCAGAAAAGTGTTAAGTGTTACTGAAAGAAAGGAAAGGAGAATCAAAGTCTTCAAACATGTCCCTGTCAACAGTAATCTTTTAGAACTGAAAAAGGAAGTTTCTACCTTGAAGAGTTTAAATGGAAGGGAAGGACGCTCACTATAATACTACTGTTCAGAAGCTTGAGCAGGAAATTAATTATTGCAATATTTTTCTTCTTTGATATTTCCCCTTCTACTTTAAGCAGATCCCAAATATCTCTAGTGTGTTCAGATAAGGACTCAAAGTCTTTCCCCTGGGACCTAGGGTGGATGGGGGTAGCTGGTAATTTGACCAAGAGCATGGGCTCTGAAATTCCATCAGTTCAGTTAAGTCACTCAGTCATATCTGACTCTTTGCAATGCTATGGACTGCACACCAGGCTTCCCTGTCAATTACCAACTCCCGCAGCTTGCTCAAACTAATGTCCATTGATTTGGTGATGCCATCCAACCGTTTGATCCTCTATCATCCCCATTCTCCTCCTGCCTTCAATCTTTCCCAGTATCAAGATCTTCTCTAATGAGTCACTTTGCATCAGGTGGCCAAAGTATTGGAGCTTCAACTTCAGCATCAACCCTTTCAATGAATATTCAGGACTGATTTCCCTTAGGATTGACTGTTTCCAAGGGACTCTCAAGAATCTTCTCCAACATCACTGTTCAAAAACATCAATTCTTTGGTGTTCAGTTTTCTTTATGGTCTAACTCTCACATCCATACATGACTACTGGAAAAACCACAGCTTCAACTATATGGACCTTTGTCAGCAAAGTAACTTCTCTGCTTTTTAATATGCTGTCTAGTTTTGTCATAGCTTTTCTTCCAAGGAGCAAGCATCTTTTAATTTCATGGCTGCAGTCACCATCTGCAGTGATTTTGGAGCCCAAGAAAAGAAAGTCTGTCACTGTTTCTACTGAGTGCATTTGTGCCGTAGTATGAACATTCTCTGGGCTTCCTTGGTGGCTCAGAGGTTAAAGCATCTGCCTCCAATGCAAGAGACCCGGGTTCGATCCCTGGGTTGGGAAGATCCCCTGGAGAAGGAAATGGCAATCCACTCCAGTATTCTTGCCTGGAGAATCCCATAGATGGAGAAGCCTAGTAGGTTACAGTCCACGGGGTCGCACAGAGTCGGACACGACTGAGCGACCTCACCTTCACCATGAACATTCTTTGACATTGTCTTTCTTTGGGATTGGAATGAAAACCAATCTTTTCCAGTCCTGTGGCCACTGCTGAGTTTTCCAAATTTGCTGGCATGTTGAGCACAACACTTAACAGCATCTTTTAGGATTTGAAATAGTTTAACTGGAATCCCATCACCTCTACTAGCTTTGTTCATAGTGATACTTCCTAAGGCCTACTTGACTTCACACTCCAGGATGTCTGGCTCCTGTTGGGTGATCACACTATTGTGGTTATCTGGATCATGAAGATCTTTTTGTATAGTTCTTCTGTGTGTTCTTGTCCACTCTTCTTATCTTCTACTTCTGTTAGGTCAATACCATTTCTGTCCTTTATTGTGCCCATCTTTGCATGAAATGTTCCTTTGGTATCTTTGCTTTTCTTGAAGAGATCTCTAATCTTTCACATTCTATTGTCTTCCTCTATTTCTTTGCTTTGATCACTTAGGAAAGCTTTCTTATCTCTCTTTGCTCTTCTTTGGAACTCTGCATTCAGATGGATATATCTTTCCTTTTCTCTTTTGCATTTAGCTTCTCTTCTCAGTTATTTGTAAGGCCTCCGCTGACAACCATTTTGCCTTTTTGCATTTCTTTTTCTTGGGGATGGTTTGGTCATCATCTCCTGTACAATGTAACAAACCTTCGTCCATAGTTCTTCAGGCACTCTGTCTATCGGATCTAATCCCTTGAATCTACTTGTCACTTCCCTGTATAATTGCAAGGGATTTGATTTAGGTTATATCTGAATGATCTAGTGGTTTTCCCTACTTTCTTCAATTTAAGTCTGAATTTTGCAAAAAGGAGTTCATAATCTGAGCTACAGTCAGCTCCCCGGTCTTGTTTTTGCTGACTGTATAGAGCTTCTCCATCTTTGGCTGCAAAGAATATAATCAATCTGATTTTGGTCTTGACATCTAGTGATGTCCATGTGTAGAGCTGTCTCTTGTGTTGTTGGAAGAGGGTGTTTGCTATTAAATTCCATCATCTAGTTTGAATTCAATCTTCTCCCTCCTAGCTCTGTGACCATGGGGATGTTACTGATTCTCTTTGGTATCCCCATCTAGGACATGAGACTATTCATCCCTATCTATTAATTAAGATCTAATAAGATTTCAATTAAAAAAGATAAAAAATAATTGAGATCTCACATTTAGTGGGCAAGTGTTAATTCATTTTCTTTTCTTCCTTATTTGGTAAAGCACTCACAATTTTTAATAAATCTTTCTAAAGGGCAGTCAGTAGGAAAGTATTTTGTTCTGAGATTTGCATGGCTAAATCTTCAAAGTTTCCCAAATTTTAGGGTCAAAGGCAACAAGCTTTTGAATAATAATTGAAGTTTTGAATAATCATTCATTTAGCTGTAAATCCCTTAGCATTTGGAACTACCTCTCTCATATTTTTATATATGGCCATTCATTCAACATTTGTTATGTGCTAAGAACTGTTTTCAGGTGATTTATATTAATTCTTTCACTTGATTATTACACTGTTTCCATTTTAGAGTGAGAAAACTAAGGCTCAAGCTCTTAAACACTGTACAGCCTCCATGGAACCTGATGCATAGTAAATACTCAATAACTAAGTGATGGTCGAATGAATAAATTGACCCATTACACTTGTAGAGTTTTTTCAACTTATACATCCTGTTTACATACTGGATCTTGTTTTATTCTTTTTCAGGCAATCAAATCATTCTTCCCTTCTCTTCTGAAGTGGGAGGGACCTTATAGCTTTTAGATACAACTGAAGTGCCTTAAAATACTAATGGAGTATTAGTATTTTACATAGGAAGAAGGGTTTTCTAGTTCAGTCATTCTGATTGGCGAACACTTCCAAAGGGAGGAGGAAGAAATTGCCAGGAGCATGCCCAACAGTAGCCCAGATCTACTGCTTACTATTCTCTATTCCTTGCTAAGAGTAGAAAGACAAATGACAAGACAGAAGATGAAAGTCAGTTTTGATGTTTAAGTCAGCTTCATGTCCTTGTAATCTTGTCATAGATCATTTATATTAACTTAACATAATTACTTTAATAGTGATGTGTATTATAAATAGACTAATCATCTTGAATGCAAACTGTAGAAATTAAACAAATTAAGTGTTTAACTCAAAGATGTTTTTTTCCCCCTCTCTCTCACTCTCTCTTCTTCTTCTCCTTCTGTGTCTCTTCCTGAACACAGGCAGGCAGAGATTCAGGCCCCAGATTTCTCTCTGCAGAGTGTACTTTACCTTTTGGATGGGACTTTAAAGACTTTAAACAGCTTGAGACTTATAGTTTGCCACAGGAGCATGTAGCAAATTCCTGTTTCTACTTTTTGAACCAGGAGCTGGAGTATAAGAGCCCCGCGCAGGAAGTCGCAGGTGGTGGGAAAGGGGAAACAAGGTCATTTTCAACCATGTACATTGAGGTTGTACCTTTAAAGTCAATTCTAAATTTAATTGAAAGCGGAGGGCAGAGAAGCCAAGATCGGAGCAATGTGGTGATTTATTCTGAAGCCTGTAAGAAGTCATGCGGCTGAATGTAGGATGAGCTGGAGCTTTAATAAAAATGGCACTGGGGAAGCCAGCGGGAAGAGGCACAAGAATGGAACTGGGTTAGATGAAGGATCTCCAGGCCTAAAAGGGAGCAGGGGTCTGAGAGAGCAGTGTTTGCCCAAACTCTGCTGTTTTTACCATGATGGATGCATGTAAGTAATCCGCATCAAAAGGTAAAACCAGGATCAGACAGAAGCCACCAAGACTCTTTAGACAGTGCATTTTGCATGAAATCATTAAGGTGTCCAAACTGCAGAAAGGCTATGGAATGAATGGCAAGGAAAACTCATCTAGTATTATTCCTAGCTGAAATTTAGCTGAAGAAAAATGACATGTTCCTTTATTAAAACACTACGGGACTTGACAGCAAGGCTCCCACACATTTCTAGGGGTGTTATTGTCTACTAAATGATATTGGACCATTGCTACAGAAAATCCATAACATATTCTCAGAATCAAATCTTCTCTGTTGACAAATGGTTTAAGAACAAAAACAAACAAAAACAATAACAAATGCAAACCAAAAAAAAACAACAACAACAAAATGAACAGGCTTGTTAGCAGATGTTGGAAAGAGAATTGGACTAGAAATCCTACATAATTCCTGGGTTCTAGTGGGTTCTAGGCTCTCTGATCGGGGGAAGCACTGGTTGTAGGCAGTCCAGTTGTAGGGACTATATGATCTATATTCTTGACTCTAATTTTTCTAGACTCTTTTCTTTAGATCAACTTCATATTTTATTCAGCATTGGTATTCATTTTAATCCTACTAAAAACATAGTACATGTTCATTGCAGAAAATTCAGAAAATGTAAAAGAGAATCAGAAAGAAAATAAACATCACTGTAATCTCACTGCCCAGAAATAACTGCTGTTAACATTTTGGTCAATATCACTCTGATTCAGATAACATTCAAAGGACCAGGAAGGTCCTTCCTACTGAGAAATGATTGTCATAATCAGAATTTGGATGTAGTAGTGATGGCTCTTTTAAAAATCTTTAGATGAATGGTCACTAACTTTGAGTAAGTCTTTTGCTCCAAGAGCAAAATGTTCTAGCTCTCTGGCTTGTGATATCAAGATCCATGCCATCTCAGAGGAAACTGTGCAAGACTCTGTCTGGATTCTGTCAATCAGGAGCTTGTGACCACCAACTTTCAATCATCACCAAGTCTCCTAGAGGGGCTTAATTGTGTCTGTGTGTGTGTGTGTGTGTGTGAGCTTTTCTGGTAATATTTGGATAAGGACAGGTGGCTCAGTGGTCACCAATCCACCCGCCAATGCAGGAGATGTGGGTTTGATCTCTGGGTCCTGAAGACCCCCTAGAGGAGGAAATGGCAACCCATACTGTATTCTTGCCTGGAAATTCCATGGATAGAAGAGCTTGGTGGGCTAGTCTATGGGGCCTCACAGAGTCTGACACGACTGAGCACACATGCGCAGACAGTAACAGAAACCTAAAAATAACTGATATTTTGGGGTACTGAAATTATGAACAACTTTCTTCTAACTGTTTTCAGTATTCTTGTTATAATATCTGTGCAACTGGGAATTCCCTGGTAGACCAGTTGTTAGGACTCCATGTTCTCACTGCAGAGGAGGGCCTGGGTTTGATCCTTGGTTGGGGAAATAAAATCCCACAAGCAGCATGGAGGAGCAAAAAAAAAAAAGAAAATGTTGTGCGGTCAGTGAAAATAGTAAGGAAAAAAGGTGACAGTGGAGAGATGAGAAAGTATGATACCATGTGTGTTTGGAACACCTTGGACAAGTTACTTAGGCCCACTGAGCCTCAGTTCCTGTTCTGTAAAATGGGAACAGTAAGACTTACTTTTCAGGGCTGCTAAAAATTAGGAATAATGTATGTAAAGCAACGAGCATTGAATTGGCCACACAATAAGTATCCAATCCATGGTGGCTGTTATTGTTATAACAGGATCGATTTTCAAAAAACATTCTTCTTTAGCTCCCACTCTCACAGGCATATGTGCTGAGTTTCTTCACTGATGTCCAACTCTTTGCCACGCCATGGACTGTAGACTGCCAGACCCTTCTGTCCATGAAATTCTCCAGACAAGAATACTGGAGTGAGTTGCTTTGTCTTCCTCTGGAGGATCTTCCGAACCCAGGGATTGAACTCATGTCTCTTCCATTTCTTGCATTGGCAGGCAGGTTCTTTACCACTAGCACCACCTGGGAAGCCCCCTACTCTCACAGTTCATATGTAAAAATATAAGGTGATGTTGCTTAGAAGTTCCTGATACATAGCTGTTCCAGTTCTTGGGACAATTTTCTAACTCAGTCCAGGAGAAAAACCAATACCTTAGTCTTCTAAGGGATTCAGTTTGCTGATGATTCTGTTCTGAAAACCCACTTAAACATAGTCAAGACAATGTTTACCAGCAACAAGGGACTTGACTGTAAACCATCAGCCTAGAGAAAGACAAAAGAAATTCAAGAGTGTGGGCCAACTCGCATCAGGAGAAAACAACGCACACACAGTGGAAAGATTTCTGCCAGCACATCACGCTTATGGTTGTTTACTCAAAAGCGTATCTTGGACATATCTTGGACCGTGTATCATCCAGACCTGGGCCATCTCTAGGGATGCAAAGCTGAGGGGCAATGTTCACTGTGATTGTTTTCAGTTTTAATTTCCAGGTTGGGAGTTGGAGGTAGATGGGTTTGAATCTCAGTTTAGCAGTCCAAGTGACAACAGCTTACTGGCTGAGTGATGTTCTGCAAGCTGACCAATCTGCTGAAAATCAATGTTTACACGGGTATCTTGGATACCAGTGCTTTTTAGACAAAAGAATGAGCTGAGAACATGAATTAAAGTCCCTGGGCCAGGCGCTTAATAGGTCCTCAGAAAACAATGATAGTGGTTGTTGCTGGTAGTGATGAGATGCAGGCTTCATCTTTGAGGCATGCTCAGCATAGCAGCAGGGAAAATGTATGTGAATAAAGTCCTGAATAAAAGTGGGCTTCCCAGCTGGTACTATGGTACAGAACCTGCCTGCCAATGCAGGAGACATAAGAGATGCAGGTTCGACCCCCCATGTTGGAAAGATCCCCTGGAGAAGGGAATGGCCACCCATTCCAGTATTCTTGCCTGGAGAATCCCATAGACCGAGGAGCCTGGTGGGTTATAGTCCATGGGGTCACATGAGTTGGACCTGACTAAGTGACTAACACACACAGTGCCTCAGTGTTAGGAAGGTATGTGAGCAATGAAGCCGATGCAAAGAGGCTACAATTGGGGCGGGGTAGGGGTGCTTCAAAGAGAAACGTGGGAGCCTCACCGTGAAAGATGTGTAAAATTTTCCAAAAGGAAAGCGAAGCAAAGCAGTCCAGGCAGAGAAGCACAAGGCAACCATAAGGGTACAAAGTTTGAGACTTGGGCAGGGATGTCATTCCATGTCTTGAACCTAGTGCTGCCACGTGGCTAAGAATGATGGGAGAGGAGGAAGAGAGAGGGCTGAACTGCTTCAGGTGGGAAACCACCCACAAGCCATGGGTCTTAGTTTCTTGAACAAGAGGCAGATTTGATATGCAAGTTGTGCTGGACACCCTTCATCAGCCCCTCCAGAGTCACCCTCCACTCACTTCCATCTGCTCATGACGCAAGGGCTGACAGACTGTGGACCCATCAGCTGGCTTCCTTGCCCTCCCGCTTCCAGTAGGCTTCAGCCAAGGAGACATGGGGAAGAAATGAAAGGAAGAAGACTTAAGATTGGGTCTTTACTGGAGTATTTATTGCCTTGATGGAAGATCCAGCACCTGTTGAGTGACTTTCTCACAGAGATCCGTGTGCCCTTCCTTTCCTGTGATGAAAGCACTGAGGTATGGAAACCATCTCTTACTGTTTATATAGTCCTTTCGTGAACTTTCCCTGAGTTACCCAATTTGAGGTACCAAATGTTTCCTGCCAGCCCCTTGACTGATACATATCTTGAATAAGTAATTCAATCAATATGTCTGTTGGGGAGAGTTACAGCAGCGAGCTGATGGAACAGATGCCAAAAGACATGAGATTCCCTGAGCATACACTCTGTAAAAAGAACAATGGTTTGTCCGCTTTGTTGGAGTTGCTAGTCTGGAACCACATGGAGACATGATGTGACTTCTTGGATAGTGTCCTCAGCCTTGCCTCTAAGTGAGCCACTCACAGCAGACTTGAAGGGTGACACTGTCCAAAGATGGTCCCCATTGCTATAGATGGACTGACTTCAAAAGGAAAGCCTTGAAATAAGCTGTCTCATGTCAAGATTTTTCTTATTAGGAGAGCTAAGGGGATCATAAGTGGGAGTGGTTGTTGGGAATTCTCTGGCAGTCCAGTGGTTAGGACTCCATGTTCTCACTGCCAAGGGTGTGGATTCAGTTGATTGGGGAACTGGGATCCCATAAGCCTTGTGTAATGGTAGAAAAAGGAGAAAATAAGGTGGGAGTGGTGGTGGGTAACTGATGTAGCAGACTTATGAAGAGAGCTCCCCCTTCCCCCTTTTGATCTGTTTTTCCTTTGTAAAGAATCAAGAGTTTCTATTCCCCACCCCTGCCCCTCACCTTTTCCCAGGTCTGTAGGAACCATCTACTCTCTCTCCACCTACTCCTGCCCATCCCGTGCTCTGGGAAGGATGGGATGCAACCATTTAACTTTTACAGCTCTCCCCAGGGGAGCTGAATTTTGAAACTCAGCTTTAATTGTATAATGAAAGCATATGTTTCCCTATTGCAAGGATTGTAGACAGCAGTGAGGAGGAGGGAAGAGTTGGGGTGAGAATGTGTGAGGCGAGAGGACTGAGTGACTTCCAGGGAGCAGTAGTTACAGTGGCAAGTAGAAGGCCATGCTCAGACCTCCGAAGTGGAGCTGGGAACATCTCCTTCAAATAATCAGTAAGTACTGAGAGCTAGGCATGCAGGCCACTGCTGGGCTTGAGGAAATTTGGAGCACATGTATATGTAAGTAGAGGAAAGAACTGGGGTGGGGTTTAGAAGAGAAGAGATGAATTCAGGTTGGTGGGACCTAGAGACAGTATATGAGTTGAATTTCAAGATAGGCAGATGTGGAAGTAGCACGGAATTTCTGGGTACTTCTTCCCCATCTTTGCCACCTCCCTTGCCCTGGCCCCTCTGAGCACTGAACCAGCTTCAATGTATGTAGAGAACAGCTTCAAATATTTGATGACATAATATACTCAGAATATGCTTCAGGGTGTATGGTCTAAGACAAATCATATTTTGCATAGGCTACCTTCATCACCTTAGTCACACCAGCAGTAGATAAATAGGTGCTTCTAATTACAGAATTAATATACAAATACTTTTTAAAATTTGGTTGAGCCAGGTCTTTAGTTGCAACATGTGGGATCTAGTTTCCTGACCAGGGATCAAGCCTGGGGCCCCTGTGTTGGGAATGTAGAGTCTTAGCCCCTGGACTACCAGGGAAGTCCCCACACATACTTTTTTTATCATAAAAAGTCCAAGCATTACAGACGTTCCCTTTGAAATCACCACACTCAAACCCACATTTACTTCTAGAAACACATTGTTCTGTGTGTGGGTCTATGGTTGCATAATGGTATCATACTGTGTGTTCATTCTATACCTTGCATTTATCACTCAATATATCCTGGAGCTTGTTGTGAGGTATTTCACAGAGAACTACCCTCATTCTTTTTAAATCCTGCCTAGCATTTGTTTATTTCTAGATACAGTTTTGAAAACACTTTTCATAACTCTTTTGTAAACTTTCCTTTTTGGTAAAAAAATATACCCCAGAAATATTAAGGACCTTCCCCAAGAGAGTCTATTGCCATAAGAGGACTGGAAAGGGGTTGGAGAAATGATTTTCAATCAGTATCCCAGGTGATTTTATTACTCGGCAAGTCTGGAAACATTATTATGGTTTATTTTTCTGTTTCCCTGTCAAAGGCTATTTAAGTAACTTGAATTTTTTAAATTACAATACTGCAAGGCACAGTCTTCCTAGTGAGGCTGATACTGAGGCTGTACATTCTTCCTAGGGAGGCTGATACTGAGAAATGCAATTGTTGGGTCACATGGTGTGTGCATTTTAATATTATATGAGATACTGCCAAATTGCCTCATAATGTGACTATAGCAATGTACAGTCCCCTCACTATCTCAGTATGTCTTCTTGTATCCAAAAAATGGATTACATCCAATCTGTCTTTATGTCTTAATATCAAATTTTATGAGAACTCATCGTCATAACCCCTCTCTCTCAATATGTTTCATACTATTCTAGTAAAGGGAACCGAAGCTCACTCAGATACTCAAGCAAGAAATCTGACTCCTTTCATTTCTTCTCACTCCCTAGCACTAATTGATCATAAAGCTTCTCAATTTTACCACTTTAATATCTGTACATTCCTGCATGCCTGCCATTACTACCTAATTCTTACTACCTAATTCATTTTTGTCTTTTTTTTTTCATCTTAGGCAATGACATAGACCCCTCTCCATCTCCTGGCTTTTCCTTCCACACCCCACCCACTAAAATTTATATATATTAACTGTATCAGCTTACTGATTACAACTCTTCAATGGCTACCAGTTGCCATGAAAACCACTCCAGACTTAAGATTTTACAAAGATTTTGAAATCAACCACTTTTTGCCCATTTCTATCCCACTTGATAGAAATGTTATCTATGAAGAAACTGTTTGAAGGACATGCAGTCTATCCATTCTAGCTATTCTAGATTTTATTCATTGAAAAACCATAAGCATTACTTGGCCAGTTCTATTGTGGTTCCTATAGAATTACTTCCTATGAGTTATTGTTTGCTCTGTGTATCCTTCTTTCAAGAAGCACTGCAAAAATTTCTCTCTCTATCCCCCAAATCTAGAACAATGCTTTATTTACAGAAATATTGTCATATATATATCTCGTGTATCTATCTATATGAATGACGCATAGAAATGCACACACATCAATGAAAACCAATAGGAAAAATCCAAATGTAATCATCTACTCCAGGATGTCTTTTCTGGTTATTTTTATCTACTATACTTTATGTAACCTCAGACCTACTTACTCTTCCGTGCATGCTCTGAGCTTTATTATGTGTCATGCAATATTCTTTGCCTAGACTCCTTCCTCCACTCAGTCTTGTTAAGCTGAAGAACTCTAATGCAGCCTGAAGACCAACTCAAAGTCATTCCCAGTAAGTTGAGGGGCTCCTTCCTGTGCTCCCATAGCACATCATATATCAGTCTTAGAATTTCTCACATTGCTTTGCCACATGGCTCGTGGAATCTTACTTTTTGGATCAGGGATTGAACCCTGGTCCTCAGCAGTGACAGCGTGGAGTCCTAACCACTGGACTGCCAGGAAATTCCTTCCATGATGATTTTAAACTTAGGGTTTTCCTCATTTTTTGAACCTGGGTTTCTGTTTATGATTAAATTGGTGCCAAATTGTGTTAAGTTTCATTGTACCTGACTAATAAGAAAAGATCACATAAGAAATGCACTAGTACCAAGCTAAGACTGAAGAGTTCCCCAGCCAGTTAGGGAAAGATTCACAGAAAAGCGGGGAGAAATTGGGTCACCACCTAGCATCCAGTAGCCTGGTCATGAAGACCCACAAGACCCTTCGACAGCATGTTCTCTCAAAGAGCCGTGATTCGGTTTCAACATGTTACCTGTGTCACATTATGTTAATATTCATTTGGATTCTATTAGTTTTGTGATTTGGCTTTCATTTAAATTTATTTTTACTTTACTGTTGCTTAAGTTCTATGTATAGACAGAGTTAAACACCCAAACAATATTTAAATAACATTATAATAAAAATAGTCTAAAATATAAATAAAAATAATCTAAGTCAATGCTAGATCTACTTTTGTCTGATGGTTTGGGCTATGGGGAATGTCGCATCTTGGTTCCTTGGCTGAGGACTTCAGCAGTGAGAGTGTGGAGTCCTAACCACTGAATTACCATTGAAACGAACACTGATCTAAAGTTTTTCTTGAAACAACTGGGCACTGGTGCGATTAGAACTCTGCTTTAAAGGGCAGAGTTCTAGGCTGCTAGGCTCCTACAATGACCACATGAAGGGCGGGAGCCTTGGCTGTTTGATCAGGAGCTGACATTAATTGTCCAATGTAGGCAAAGGGCCTTAAAACCTCACTCAATCTTCACAACCACCAGTGTCCTGATTTTACAGATGAAATAAACTGGCTCAGAGAGGTTAAGGAATTTAAGCATGGTCAGATGTAGAGAAATGCTACAACCCAAGACTTAACATAGAGCTATAAAAGCCAGTTCTACCTTTCCATTTAAATTTTCAGTTTTTTGTTTTTATTCTTGTATCGAGGTTATACATGCCCATAGCTTAAAGAATAGAATGGTTCCATATGGTTTATAAGGAAAAGCAATAGTTTCCTACCTCCTAGACCCTTACTTCCCTCTCCCTGAAGAGAACCACTTTCATGTATCAGCTGATGCTGTTTATAATTTACCTCCACATTTCCATATAACATGCTTAATTGCTAGCTTCTTGCTTTTTCAGTTGTAGGTGCCAACTAACAACTTTTCTAGTAGAAGGTGAGGTTAACTTTATCTCTCTTTGCCCCCACTCCACTCACTCACATACCACCCTTCTCATCTCCCTCTTCTCCCGATTTAATTGTGTTCTAATTTTGTTTGGTCAGCACTAGGGTTTACACTACAATGACTTTTCACAGCTGAGTCATCTCATAAACCATGATTTTTTTTTTTCTTGTGTAACTTTTGTTTTCCCTGAAAATTATCTTATCTTCCCATTTGCTTTATCTTCCTATGTGTTTTGCTTTGTTTTCTTTTCAGTTCAGTTCAGTTAGTCACTCGTGTCTGACTCTTTGTGACCTCATGGACTGCAGCACGCCAGGCCTCCCCGTCCATCACAAACTCCTGGAGCTTACTCAAACTCATGTCTAGAGAGTTGGTGATGCCATCCAACCATCTCATCCTCTGTCGTTCCCTTCTCCTCCTGCCTTCAATCTTTCCCAGCCTCAGGGTCTTTTCCAGTGAGCCAGTTCTTCACATCAGGTGGCCAAAGTGTTGGAGTTTCACTTCAACATCAGTCCTTCCAATTAATATTCAGGGCTGATTTCCTTTAGGATAGACTGGTTTAATCTTCTTGCAGTCCAAGGGACTCTCAAGAGTCTTCTCTAACACCACAGTTCAAAAGCATTGGCCCTCAGTTTTCTTTATAGTCCAACTCTCATATCCATACATGACTACTGGAAATAGCTTTTTTAATATGCTATCTAGGTTGGTTATAGCTTTTCTTCCATGGAGCAAGCGTCTTTTAATTTCATGGCTAGAGTCACCATCTGTAGTGATTTTGAAGCCCCCCAAAATAAAGTCTGTCACTGTTTTCCCATCTATTTGCCATTAAGTGATGAGACAAGATGCCAGGATCTTAGTTTTCTGAATGTTGAGTTTTAAGCCAACTTTTTCACTCTGCTCTTTCACTTTCATCAAGAGGCTCTTTAGTTCTTTACTTCCGGCCATAAGGGTTGTGTCATCTGTGTGTCTGAGGTTATTGATATTTCTCCTGGATCTTGATTCCAGCTTGTGCTTCATCCAGCCTGGCATTTTGTATGATGTCCTCTGCATATAGGTTAAATAAGCAAGGTGACAATATACAGCTTTAATGTACTCCTTTTCCGATTTGGAACCAGTCTGTTGTTCCATGTCCAGTTCTCTTGCTTCTAAACTGTTGTTTTCTTTTACTCAATTCAATTTTTGGTATTTGTCTTCCCTCAAGATGTGCAGACATCACATGTTCTACCAATTTTATCTCCCTGCAGATTCTCGCCAGGGGCGTTATGATTTGCACCAACTTGGACTGGCTGTCCTCATAGATTCCCATCATGAGCACCCTGCTGATTCCTGTCACCACTCCCATGGGTGAAATACTGCTTCCTGTATCCATGGCTTCCTGTCTTTGGTTTACTGACCAAACTCTAGCTTCCCGAGAAAGTATGGAGGAGAGGTAACTGTTTTGAAAACTTGTAATGCTGAAAGCTTTTTTTTTTCTACTATCATACATGGTGAAGGTTTGGTTAGATATAAAATTCCACAGTAATAATTTTCCTTTAGAATTTTGAAGACTTTTCTCCATTGCTTTCTAGTTGCTATCAAGAAATCTGAAGCTCTTTCATTGTGACATGGTTTTTTTCTCTTTAGAATCTTAAAAGATTTTTTTTTTTTTTTTTTTTTTACCTCAGTGATATTCCACTTTTCTCTAACATGCTTTAGTGTTGGGAACTTCCCTGGCAGTCCTTTGGCTAAGACATGGTGCTTCCACTGCAGAGGGCCCTGGGTTCCATCCCTAGCTGGAAAACTAGGATCCTGCATGCTACACGGGGAGGTCAAAAATACAGGGAAAAATAGCTTTAGTGGGGGATTGTTTTCATCCTTTTGCTGGATAGTCAGTAGGTCCTTTTGAATCTGAAAACTCATGTTCTCTCTACTAGAAAAAAATTTGAAAATTATTTTATTGTAAGTTCCTACCTTCGATTAATATTTTATCTGTTCTTTCTGGAACTCCTATTCTTTGGATATTGTATCTCTATCTTTTCTATTTTCTATTTATTTTATCTTTAGGTCTTTCTGCTTTATTTTCTGGAATAGCCTTAGCTTCCAATCCTACCTTTGTGTCTTTCACATTTTTGATTTCCAGTAATACTTTTTTGTTTGTTTGTTTTCTGGATGTTCATGAAAAAAATCTTATCCTGTTTCATAACTGCAATGTTTTATCTGATAGTATTAATTTTTCTTTTTTAGTTTTCTTCTCATTGTATAATCATTGTTTGATTCATATTTCTCTTTTCCACCCATTTGTTTTACATTATTTTAACATTAGAGGCTTTTCTGAGCAGTCTGTCAGTCTTGCCCACCTGCTCATATCTAAGCTGTCGGGGGCTTGTAGATTGAGGTTCACTGGGAAGCCATGTCACTAAACCTTCCAGCTGAGGAAACTCTAGGATGAGTATCTTTAGATTTTTTTCCTTTGGGGTGGTCAGAGGAAATGCTTCCATCTTTTGGTTAGTGGGTGAAGGTATGACAGGAGCTGAGTTTAGAAAGAATACTGGCAGGACGTGTGTTGGTGTGGTGTCCTTGCGGGGTGTTTCCAGATCTTCACCCCTTTAACTCACTGCAGCACTTCTGTCTTCAGCTGTGTCTGGTCTCCCCAGCCCCAGGACCCTCTGTTTTAATCTCAGAGAATAAATCTTTAGCAAGGATGGCGAGGAGTTGCCACTCAGCTATGCAGGGTGCAGGAATGAATCTGGAGGTCTCTAGGATAAACAAAATAGCTTAAAATTTTTTAAAACACTCTTTTTCCTAATAAAAGACAAATATTTACTACAAGCAGAAAAATTGCACAGGAGACTCAGGCAACAAAGAAGAAAATAAAACTCAACATCCAAAGCTAACCACTGCTAACTTTTTTGTATATTTCCTCCTAATCTTTTTACTTGTATATGCATTTACGTGTGTTTGCTTGTTTTAGTTTTTTAAGCAAAATTCTGGTGATAAAATGAATATTTCTAATTGTTTTCTACTTATGAATATATCACAGGTGATGTTTCAGGAATGGCTTTTAAAGACCGTTATCAGCTTTCTGTTGGCAAATACCTCTTGGAATCTAATAGCAAACATGACTGAATTCGTAAGCCAGCCCCTGAATTTAGAGGTCAAATCCTGCCCACATCCCCATGTACACATTTTATCCTTTTAAGTTAGTTAGTGAGGAAAGAAAAATGTTCAATGAAAAGAAGTAAGATGTCTTTAAACCCACCAAAGAGTTTTAGGAAATGCATTTGGTTACATCTTTTAACTCAAGCCTTTTCACTGGCAACACCAATAGTTGAAAGTGTCAGGAACTCACTGTGAGAGGCGGGGGGCAAAATTTGTTATCAAAAGGTAATAGGATGAAGCCTGGCTAACTCAGTTCCATTGTTCTGTAGAATTAACTTCGGCAGGTCACATGCTATCAATACTTGCGCTGACCTAAAGTCAAACAGGTTCAGAGAAGATTGGGTATAAAAGAAGTGCACATTTCCTGATACAAGGGATGGGGCTGACAAGCTTCTTTGACTTCTTTAAAAAAAAAAAAAATTTATTTATGGCTGCCGCTGGGTCTTATGTTGCTGAGGTTTTTTATAGTTGCCCAAACTGGAAGTTACTCTCTAGTTTCTGGGCAGGGGCTCTAAAGCGTGGGCGTAGTTCCTCTGGGGCATGTGGCATCTTCCTGGACTTGGGATGGAGCCCATGTCTCCTGTATTGGCAGGGCGACTCCTAACCATTGGGCCACCAAGGAGGCCCTTGACCTCTTTTCTGACTTGGTGAATCCCTCTTCTTTCCCTTACCCTTTCCCCCAGCCCTGCACATGCTCGAAAGAATGAAACCTTCTCCTGGTAATACGTCAGTAAGAAGAACTAAAACAGACACTGCAGGTGAAATATCCTCTTGGGTGTTAGTCACATGAAGCACAACTACCTATCTGGGTGATTCTGTGGGAGGAACTCACTTAGGAGGTACGGTGGGCCGGTTGGCAGGGCATTCGAACATTCTTTGTCAGTGGGCCTTTTTCTTGCCACAGGCTCAGCCCTCTCTCCATCCTGGGGTTAGGAAGGTGGAGCTGCCCCCTCTGCTGCTCCCTTTCCTGGACTGTGCATTGCATATGGCGGCACACCATGGCCTCCCTCAGCGACCACTCACTCCACGCATGGAGGACCGTTTACATCCTGGCTGCTAGGCCGTTTTCCCATTGTCTCTGTTGGGCCAGCCACCTTCTTACCCTGGCATTTGAGTTTCCTCCTCCTGTGGGAGATTCCAAGCCTAATTGTGGGCAATTATCTTGGCTCTGAAGGAAGGAATAAGTAGAAGGATATGAAGTAAAAGGGCTGCAGGTGACCAGGATGAGGGATAAGAGTGGCAGGAAGGCAATGGTTCACAGCTTCCACCAGTTCACACAGAAAAGTTAAAACAATGTCAGCAACTTTTCATAAAGTTAAATGTATTTAATGATTTTATTCTGAGATTATGAACTCTCCATGGTGTATTAGAGTGTTCTTTCTTTTATGAGTTGATGGAATTGAAATAAAGGGTTGGTAAGTTGGTTTGTGATTTTATTATTGTTATTTTATGAAATTGTATCTGTCTGGGAAATTCCAATGCCTGGCAGAGAGGTTAAGGACCCTTAATGGCTTTGGCGTCTAGGCTTAAACTCTATTTTGTGTCCTTGGACAAGTGACTTAACTTTCTGGGTTTCAGTTTCCTCATCTGAAAATAATAATCACTGCTTTACAGAGATTGGTGGTTTAGTTGCTAGGTCATGTCTGACTCTTTGCAACCCCATGGATTGTAGCCTGCCAGGCTCCTTTGTCCATGGGATTCTCCAGGCAAGAATTACTGGAGTGGGTTGCTGTTTCCTTCTCCAGGGGATCTTCCCTATCCAAGGATTGAACCTGGGAATCCTGCATTGCAGGCAGGATTCTTTATCAACTGAGGCATCAGGGAAGCCCACAGAGGTTAAAGAAGACAGTGAAAGACACGTGTTTAGCACAACATAGAGCTCAATAGTGCTAGCTTTTATTTTTATTAATATTGGATAACGATAAAAGAAATTTACTTGTAGTTGGAGACTTGTTAAGATGAATAGGGCTCATTTAATATGTGAAGCAGATTTTAAGTATTGGTAATCTGGCAAATATTTGGGAAGACTGGGTTGAATTTTCCCTAGGGTAATTGGAAAAGCAATGGGCTTGGTGGCAGATTCATGTTCACGTCCCACTTCTGTGATGTACTAGCAGAGAGACCTTGGGCAGTTGACATCAGAATCTCACTGGCCCCTCATCTATCAATCAGATGGGGATAATAATGCTTACTCTTAAGGGTTCTTGGAGGCCACCCTCTTCAATCATTACTAATAGTAATGGCCCAGCACATAGGTAGTTCTTGGCATAATTAATCCTCATGACAAGCCTTTAAGGCAGGTTCTATTATTACCCCCAGTTTAAATACTGTAAGAAAACTTAGAATAAGAAGGTCAAGTAACTTACCCCAAGTCACCCAGGTGGCAGAGCCCAAAGTTGAACCCATATTGGCTTCTAAGGCCAACTACTAAGCAACACTAAGGATAAAAGTGCCATATGGAGATGTTTCCAGTATGCTCACAAGGGAATTAGATCAGGGAGGAAATGCAAATCAAAAAGTTAAAGGTATGAATTTGGAGAAACATGTATTTTTTTCCTACTGTGTATTTTCTTTGCTTATATTTCGATATAATAAATGCATAATTTGCATTTGTTAAATTTTTATATATACAGATTGTAAACATTTAATAAGTTAGTTTGCTGAATCAGAATCCAATTTTGGGTTAACATATTAAAGTTAACTCTTAAAATAAAGACTAAGGCACTCTCTCTGCCCTCGGGGTGGATAGTTACTAGGGAGGGAGATAAGCAATGTAAGGAGACAAACTTTGGAGGTGTGTTTGAATGCCCAGAGTTGTAGCACTAGACTGGTGGTAAAGGAGAGGTGGGGATGGGGGCATTTTGAAAGAACCGTTGCCAGAAGAGAGTATTGAAAGCTGATAGGAACTAGCCTCATGAAGTTGAGACGGTGAGATGAAGAAGAGCCTTCCAGATTGGAGGTTGCAAACTAGCAGTTTGATTTGGGTTAGCAGATGTGTTTTGATTATTCACAATTTAATTATTTGCCAACATTTAGAAATTGGAAGATTTCACATAATTGCAAAGATTTCTGGGTTCTTCTGAAAAAATGGGATGATTTGGAGACCCTGGGCCCACATTCTGGCCAGACAACAATTGCTGGACCTGGCTAAAGGCAACCCTATGAGAAGCACAGCTCCCTAGTATTGTAGCTAGAAACCTAGTTCTCTATTCCTCTCTCGCAGAAGGCCTGAGAAGCAGAGAAGCAGGATATTTGTACTGACAGCTGTTTGCAATTGCTTAGATGTAAAGTTTCTGACACAGAGCTTCTGAAGAGGGGCTAAGTAAACTGATTAGCAGTCTTCATGGATTTATAGATGTCCATGACAACAGAATAATTGTGAGGAACACTGTAGTAAGAACTGTTTTCTCTCTTTTCTGAGATACATTTTCCAGCTTAGATGAGGGGCAGTTTTTTTTTTTTTTTTTTAACCTTAGCTTATCTAAGGCCTAAATGTGAAACTTGCATACTTCAAAACAGTTATCCTCATGCTTTGCTGCTTTTAAAAATACCTAGGCCAATTATATAGAATCCAGGCATCGGAATAGTTTTTAATACTTTCCAGGTAGCTCTGCTGAGCAGCTACTTTTGAGAATCAGAGTGTCTGCCTTTTCCTCTCATTTAGTCTCTCTGAACCCCTGGCTCACCTCCAGGGAGAGGTGGGTCAGTGACATTGTTGTCTTTCAGAACATCCATTTCCAGGCAGCAGGGAAGAAGTTCCAGCTCAGTGTCTAAGTGTGTTTGTCCCTCGGATTCAGAGGAAAGCCCAACTCTCAACCCTGGGGAGAAACAACTTATCTACAGGCTGAAGAGACTTGCTGCTTTTTGGCACCTGAAGAATTTTAACCTGAGGGTTCTGACAATTTAAATAATTGGTATGCTATAACTATTCTGGCTGACAGAAGTGTGGTTTAATGCCGATGAGTCTGAGTTGTAAAAACATGTAATAAACAGGCTTCAGGCTAAAGATATCTGGATTTAAAAAAAAAAAGGAAAAGAGAGTGAGGAGGGGGAAAGGAGGGAGGGGAGGAAGTAAAAACTAGCAAGTAAGCTAGTTTCCTCATTTTATTCCACTGACTTAACATTTTAATCAGGTTTCTTCCTTCAGGATAGCAACTTAGTGACCTTGGCCATGTTTCCGGATGTTCTGGTTCTTTGGGATGACTGGCTTATATAACAGCTAGTGTGCTCAATAACTTGTTTCAGCATAAACAAAAACAATTTTTCATAGCAGTACTTCCCTGAAAAAGAATTGTTGAAAAAATATCCCCAACTATCTAAACTCAATCTGTACTTTTGACCAAAGCACTGAATTCTCTGTCCCCAAGAGGAAATATCAGTGAAGGTTGTGGCCTCTGCCTTCATATAATAATTTATTGTAATGGTACTTTTGGCCAACATACAAGTGGATCATTGACTAAAAATGATGAAGGGTGAAGACTTTCTGAACTTTTTTTCTGATGGTGAAGCTGAAGCTCCAATACTTGGCCACTTCATGTGAACAGCTAATTTATTTGAAAAGACCCTGAAGCTGGGAAAGATGGAAGGCAGGAGAAGGGGACGACAGAGGACTAGATGGTTGGATGGCATCACCGACTCAATGTATATGAGTTTGAGCAAGCTTCAGAAGATGGTGAAGGACAGGGAAGCCTGGCGTACTTAGACAGTCCACAGGGTCGCAGAGTCAGACACGACTGAGCAACTGAACAACGACAAATCATCTCATGTCTTGGAGCTAAAGTATCTTCCTGTGAGTTTAAAATGAAAAATATATGCATTAAAACTTTAGCAGTTCTAATTTCTTTGCTAAGATAGAATGTTTAAATGCAACCTTTATTTGTAGGACAGATCACATACACGCTTGTCTGATCCTTGAAGAAAATGAGTCAGGATAATGGCTTACATTGGGAAAACTTGGCAGTCACCAGTTGACTGCAGAACTTTTGGAGCTAATCAGAAATGTTGAATTGTCTTCAGCTTTAAAAATGATTTTTCTTTAACATAGGTTAGCTGAAGCAAAAAATAATACAGTAGGAGCTCTGCGTCTATCAGAGTGACTGACAGACTGAAATTCTCTAGAAAAATAGATTATTTTCCCTCAAAGAGAGTAAAGTTTTGGTTTTCAAAGTCAATCAGAAAACTAACAATTTGGACAGGAGAGGAATCAGCTTCTCTTTTTGAGACAGTATATTTCTAATGATTTTTATGGAGACTATAATAAGGATCAGGAAACAAAAGCTTGATATGGACATGTTTTTAGCTAGCAGATTGAAAAGAAATAATGGCATGAATAAAGTTTTTTTTTAATACTGACAAAGTTCTCATTCTTTTATATTGTCTGAAATAAAATTGATAAATGAAAAAAAAGCGTAACAGCTAAGTTCTCTAATACTAGCTATGTTTTTTCATGGCTAAAATTTTATCATAGATACTTTCCTGTGTATTTTCTCTAAATTTGGGGGAAGGTTCAAATTTATATAGCAATCTCCTGAATACTAAGTATATTTGATATATGTATATAGTATTAAAAATTAAATTTTAACAGTAAGAAACCTTCCTAATATTCAGATGTCAACACAAAATTTAAAATGTGATGGTTTATGTATCTTAGCAACACTGTGTCTAAGACTACAGGGACAAACACACTTAAGACACTTTAAACACTGTATATTTGTAGAAATACCAGCATTTTTCGATAAGGAAAGAAAAACTCCCTTCCATATCTGCCTGCCTCATAGTCTTTAATTCCCTTTCTATAAAAAGGCATTTACGGGCTTGAATCAAAAATAGGTCAGCGTGTGGAAAGAAAGTTTCAAATGCAAACAGCACTGTTTCTCATTCTTCCTCTAAGTGTGGCATCTCACCTGGATATTCTCTGAAACACCAGCATCCTTTTTGTGTGGTTTCTATAGTATATTTCCTTAAAGTCCTTGGGATATCTCTGCCTCCTCCCCCATCCCTAAGAGGAACGGGACTTTTCTAAGCAGTGGTGGCATTTCCCCACCCGCAAGGTTCTTGTCCTATCAAGCCTTAAGCCCTCCCTTCCCTTCTCCAGCTGCTAACTCCAGGCTCAATTCAGGTGTCATGGACTCCTTCTCAGGGTGCCCTCCCTGACCACCCTTCCCCAGAGAAAGATGGGGTCAGTACTTCCTTCCCTGGTTTCCTGGCACCTATGTCTGGTTGGTGTTGCAGTCTGCACTCCTGTTAATTCTTCTTTCCTGGCCTTTCTCTCTAGACTGTCCATGAAAGCTCTTTTGTTCACTGCTGTGTTCACAGTGCCCCAAACAGTGCCTGGCAATAGTAGTGTTCAATTAACATTAGCAGAATGAATAAAAAATGATGGTTTAAAATAGAATTCTCAAATGATAGAGGTACAACAGAGCCAGAGAGCAAGGAAAACTTGGTGGAATCTGATTAGCAGATTGGTTAGCAGTGCTGATTAACCACACAGCTCTCTTTCCTGGGAAATGAGACAGTAGACATCAGTGGTCAGCACGTATAGCTTTGCAAGCGACTTCCTTTAAATCTGTCTCTCCCTTTTATCTCCATTAAAGAGCCTCGCTGGATCTATAATAGACAAGAATATAAAAGCATCATTCTTTTTCTCATCCCATCCTGTTTACTCAGCAACCTCAGCCCCCGCCTTTGCCTCAGCCCACATGTTCTCTATTAATAAGCGTTAGGAGAGGCCAACCTCACCCAGCACAGTTTTCCCCCTTTCTTTTTCCGCAGGGAGACCTCAGCCAACTGCCAGAACTCATGAGTGAAAGGCCTCGCCGGCTCTTTGGAGCTTTGAGGGGAGGGTGAAGACAAAGGTGACGTCTGGGCCTCCAGTGACTCTGAGACGCAAGTGGCCTCAAGTGTTTTCAATCCAGTGAGCAGGTCTCTTAGAATTTGGTGATAAGCCATGGCTTTCATTTGGGGGAAATTTAGAGGCACATTTTAACGAGTGAACATATTAACTATAACTAGAAATAGGGCCAAATTCTGTGCCTTCGGAAAAGTCAGTAAAGCAGACACACCCTTGTGCCTTCTAAGTGAATTAATGTACTGTGTTCTGTTGGAGAGCCATTTCTCTCTTCATCTTTAATTTCTGCCCTGAGGAGCCATCTGTACTTGGAGGGTATGTGTTCAGGATGAAACACACTGTGGACGGAGGACTTTCATGCCCAGCTCTCGATGAATGAGTCTTTCATACTTGAGGTGGGGGCTCCCTCTGATTTTCTTACTAGCCAGAACTTAGCTGGGCCTAGACATTTCTAGTGGCAGAAAGGTTCACACAAATGTAAAAACAAAAGGCAATGACTGAATTTCCTACTTTTTGTTGTTGATTTGGTGGTTGTTTTTAACCTGTATTATATTAACCCATAATGCAATATTATGCTCCTCAGGGATCTCATGATTATCCTTGATAAAAATAGGTGAAAACTTCAAGTTATTTTAGGGCTTCTGGGGAAGAGGTGGTGCATGAATTCTTCTTTCAGTAAAGCAGAGTCCTAGAGTCCAGGAAGAGTTAATACCTTCAAAAGGTGAATGGTGTACTTCCTTCTTACCAAAGGCTGAGGCCGAATGCTTGGTTTAGAAAAACAATTCATTAAGTAGCTGGAGTCATGCTGTCCATCAGTATGACTGGCAGTCAACTATATCAATCAACGGACTTATTTACATTTGAATCTCTTCCTCCTTTTGTATAGTTTTTTGGAAACTCCTTTTAAGATTTTACTTTATTATTTTCTGTTTATGCGTTATATATGCCTATTGTGGAAAAAAAATTAGAAAGTATAAAAAAGCATAATGAAGGGAAAAAAACCCGCAATGTTACCACCCAGAGACAAACAGACCATTAATATAATGGTCTGTTTCCTTGGAGAATTTCTTCAAGCCTACTTTTTGATTCCTGCCTGCCCCTGCTTCGGAAATGCTTTCCCTAGTAGTTTTGCCAGCAAAAGAGAATCTTTGTTGTGCCCTGTCTGAATGTGAATAAAACTGTCCAGCTGTTGGTTCTCATGTGGCACATAGTAGGCACACAGGGCACATTTACCAATATGGCTGATTATTTCCAGAGTCCCAGTGAACTAATTCTTCAGCTGGACCATGTGAGATGAAATTGAATGCCCATTAGAAAGAAAATGCTATAGAAATGTTAATAGGTATGTGTTTTAATAGTTGCTCAGTAGTTGGGATGAAGAAATGAAATTAAAGAAGAGGAAACATTATTGAGCTCTTTTTCACGAGAGCATTTGTAAAGGGTAAACTCTGGGAAGCCATGGGACTCCAGACTATCCTGAAATCCAAGCCTATGCATTTGGTTTCCACATTATATGTCACCTAAACCTACTCAAAGTCTCCATTAAGGACTGAGAAAATAGCCCTTATTTTATACAGAATAAAATTTGGGGTTCTGAATTTCTAATTCATGCCTCTTATTTAAGTTCCCACACAAAACCTAGCATTCAGTGTTTGCAGCACCTCCACTGTGTTTCAGTATATCCTTTTCAGATCATTCACCAGACAGCATCCTACAGCTCTCATTCATAAAGTCCAATTATAAGACAAGAAATGTCAGGAATATACACTTTGAGAGTGGGAGGCAAACAGAACAGTACATTGTGACTTTGTAAGAACAGCCATGCATTTCCTCTGGGCTTGTTTTCAGTTCCTTTGTCAGCTGATTACATGGTCTTTTATAATTTCTCATCTACAGAATGGAGCTATTTGCTTGTGGATTATTTGAAAGACACAGGCTTATGCAAAAGAAAAACGAAGTCATCGTGAGGTAGAGTGATATTTCTGGGTAGATGGTTTTGCTTTTCTGTTTCGTTTTTAACATAATTATGAGAATATAATTTGTAATAGTGACTCTAGGTGTATGAAACAAGTAAATATTCTATTAATTCAATCTTAATTCATATGTAATGCTATCTAGGCATTCATTATTTCTGTAATTGTGTTTATCAATAATTTCATTTATTTTCATATAAAGAATGCTATCTTACATGTAGTTTGTTTTCAAAGTACACAAATTTTCAAAGTATATAGATTATGCTTTTTTATTCCTACAACAATCCTTTTAATTTAGATAGTACTTTATAGATTACAAAGTGTTTTCACTGTATATTATGTTACTTAATTCTCATGACACTCCTGAAATTTAAAACTGGTCAAAGTGCTTTGGATTTTAAACCCTCATCTGTGGCTTTACTCTTCTGTCCATCACCATAGATAAGTTTCCTTTTATCTCTGTCTTATATCCCTTTACTTGCTAACATTTGAGACAGCTCAGGGCTGCCTCTTCTATGAAAACTTTCTCCAATAAATTAAATCGAAGTGACTTCATCTCTTCACTGTGTCCCTTCACTACTCTATATATTTAATTTTCATTGGAAAAAATTTTTAATTGTTTCTTTACAAAAATTCACATCAGATATGACTACATTCTTGTAAAATTATAAAAATCTCAAGGCCCTATAAGTCAATATCACTTACATAAAAAGTTAAAAACAAATTAAAAAAATTGTACCTTCTCATGTCTGTATATATAAGTCTTCTAAATTCTTTTGAAATACTGTATAGTATTTCATAGTATGAGTGTTCTATATCAGCACCGTTTAATAGAGTTTTCTGTGTTGATGGAGATATTCTGTATCTGCCCTATCCAATATGGTCATCATTAGTTCCATGTGGCATCTGAGCCCTTAAAATATGGCTAGTGAAACTGAGGTTCTGAAATTTAAATTTTATTTACTTTAAATTCAAATAGTCACGTGTGGCTGGTGGTTGCCATATTTGACAGTGCAGATTTCTGCTGTATATTAAAATCGCTTGCTAGTCTCTTAGATTGTTTCCAGTTTCCCCTTAAAACAAAGTGTTGTCAACCAAGTAAAACTTTAGAACAAAAAGGAACTACTTTTGGTATATTACATGTATTAATTCTCGAGAAGTTTGCGTTCATTTTAATGCAGGCTTCTTTGAGGTTCTACAAGAAATTATTGCATGAAGTAGGCAATACTAAAGACATTTTCTATATGAGAGAATGCTTTAAAATGTGCGGCAAATAAAAATATTTATGTCAGATATTACTATAGGTGAAGGTGAAGTCGCTCAGTCGTGTCTGACTCTTTGCGACCATGTGGACTGTAACTACTAGGCTTCTCCTTCCATGGGATTCTCAGGCAAGAATACTGGAGTGGATTGCCATTTCCTTCTCCAGGGGATCTTCCTGACCCAGGGACTGAACCCAGATCTCCTGCATTGGAGGCAGACGCTTTAACCTCTGAGCCACCAGGGAAGCCCCAGATATTACTATAATAGTAAAATATTGGAATCAATCCTGTATCTAACAATGACAAACTGGCATCAATATTTTATGATCCTCTATATAAAATGATGGCCAAGGTAGTCATTAGAAATGATAACAAGGGAATTCCTTGGATGTCCAGTGGATAGGAGTCAGCACTTTCACTACCATGACCCCAATTCGATCCTTGGCTTGGTAACTAAGATCCCTCAAGTTGTGTAATATGACCAAAAAAGAAATGATAATGAAAATGTTGTAATTTATTGTGATAAAAATAAGTCTGTATTTTCAAGTGAAAAAAAGGTTACCAAATAATATGTAAAATATGGTTCCCTTTTCATACATGTATTAATACATGCACATTTTTGAGAACATGGTCTTTGAGGACTGATCTGGGTTTGAATTCAGACTGTGTCACATATCATTATGTGACTTTGGACAAGTCTCTCACTTCTTTGAAGTTTGTTTTCCTCACTGCTAAAATGGAAAGCTAATATTTTTATCTTATGTTGAATAGCATATGTAAAGCACTTAGTACAGATGTAGTATTTAATAAATGGTAGTTGTTTTTCTAATACTAGTATGTATTGGCATAGAAAGAAATCAGAAATGATATAACAAAATTATTTTCTGAAATGTTAAAAGTGCTCTTTTATCAGTTTTAAAGTTATGGCTGACACTGTTTTCATTTAATTAATTGGATGGAGCCTTGATTTCTTGAATATGAAAAAGTCCATTAAAGTTATGTACATATGAGACAAAAAATGAATAAATTCTATATATAATATCAAAATATGGTAAGATAATAAATTATGGAGCAGTATAGTAAATGTAATACCATTTGTGTTTGAAAAAAATTTTTAAGAAATATAAAGTGACTATGGATGACCTAGCAAGGAAAAGCAGAAAAATCTTTTAACTTTTACTTTATGACTTTGATTCTAAGTTTTCAAATGATTTTATTTAAAAATGTTTATTAATTGTTAAAATAACAAGTGTTCCAAGAGCTTTCAACAAAAAGAAAGATAAAAGAGAGAGGAAGAAAACCCCTGCTTTTCATTCAAGTCTACCTTTGCTAGTTTGAAGAAACATGCTTTTCAAAGGCGTAAAAGGACTTTGAAATTACTTCAATATTAATAACTTTCCAATTCAGATGAAAACTGTGAGAATTCTGCCACTATATCATATTGAGTAATGTTTTACTTTTTCTGCTAAAATAATACTGATATTTATTGAACATTTATAAGATAGAAATGAGAAAGATGAGAGAGGTAATTTTATTTATAAAGAGAACTAATCTTTCATCACTTTCTTATTTTAAAAACCTTACAGAAAAAAGAACAGTTATGGCACTTCATATGTATCTTTTTGGCCTCTTCCCATAATTTTCTGCCTTTTTAGTTTAATATGACATTCTACAGACTAGACCCAATAGACTTAAAAAAAAAAATCCTATGGCATTCCCTACTGGCCTAATGGTTAGAATCCTGGGCTTTCACTGCCATGGCCTGGGTTCAATCCCTGGCTGGGGAACTGAGATCCCACAAGCTGTGAGAAGTGGGGAAAACAAAACGATACTCATATTTTTCTTAATACAGGAAATAGGTGTTCACTATAGAAGAGAAAACTAAAATGCTTATAAGGCCACTCCAGATGCAATCGTTGTTATTTTTAACATACTGGTATGAAATCACATTGGTATTTTCACATGTATACTGTGTTCTTTTATACATCATCCTTAATGACTGCATGGTATTATCTTTCATGAATTTACAAGGATTTATATAACTAATCCCCCTTTGCTAAACATCTAGGTCATTTCTGGCTTTTTGTCTTTATGGTAAACATTCTTTTATTATAGTTGGGTATTCGTATTCAACTATAACTATTTCCCTGGAATAATTCCTAACAATGTAACTGCTTGAGTCAAAGTTCAAACAAAAATTAAGATTTTTAATATGTCTTAATAAATAATTGTTAAAAAGAATCAGTGAATGATTGTGAGCTTGTGGCAAGAAGATGTGTGGAGGAGGCATCTGCAGTCAAGGCTCAGAAGCTGAGTTGGTGGATGGCATAATTAGAGACATTCTTAAGCCATTTTTGGGTCAGGAGAGTAAAAAGGGTAGAAGAATCTCCACATTCTTACAAATACAGTGCACTAACTATTCAAGAAAGGAGGCTTAACCTTCTTATTACAGCCAGTTCCTGGTGCTGCTCTACAGTGTATCTTGTAAAAGAATATTTAAAACACAGAAAAAGAGCAAGTCTCTATCCAGCCTCTCTCCTACAATTGTGACTATTCAGAATCTACTCATGTTTCAAGGAGTAATTTAAGTCTTACCTTCTTCATGAAGCACCCCTGACTCTCAAGTATTTCTTCCTTTATTAATGCATAGCATTTCTCATCTTCATTCCTATATTCAAGAACCATTTTTGAAAAGACTTTGCACCAACACTCTGCTTGTTTATCACTCTTATTTTCACAGATATCATGTGAGGTGGTTATTATTTTTCTCAGTTTGTAGATGGGGCCCTGAAGCTGGGATAGACCAAGCAACCTTCCACTGCACTACAAAGAAGAGGCTAACTCAGAATGAACCCAAGGTCCTTCCCTGTCTTGAAATTTTGAAGTCTACTAACATTTTTTCGAAGAGGTAGGAAACAGCAGATGGGGAAGCAGATACAAAAGTAGAGGGAGAGTGAGTGTGAAAAGGAAGAGCAGTGGTTTAGGGCATCGCTGGGAGGGGTTAGGGTGTCTGGCACAGAGGGTCATGGATGAAGTGGCAGGAGATGCTATTGGCAAGGAGAGCTGGGGCTGGCATCTTTCTGGACGCTGAAGCACATAGCATGGCTCCGGAAACAGCGAAATTCAATAAAGGGAGCTGAACCTTACAGTCTGTTGAAGATTCAAGCTGTCTTTGTTAAAAGATTTGTCTTCCTAATTAGACTGTGAGCACTACAAGGTTAGTGATTGTTTTCCACATTGTAGGGTCCCGCACAGTACCTGGCATATGGCAATGGTATATAAACCTCTGGTGAATAAATTAATTAATTCGTAAACATTTTCTTGGGAACCAGCAGAGACAAAACAAACCAAAAACAAAGCAAAACACTGCTTTTAGAATCTGAAGACCTCATTTCAAGTGTCTTCTCTCTAGCTTACAGGTGGTGTGACTTTCCGTAAGTTACATAACCTCTTTGAATAGTTTACTCATCTGGTGATAATACTCACCTCAAAGTGTTATTGTGAGGATTAAATCAGAACATACTTTTGAATTAATTCACAGTACTTGACAAAATTGTGAGCATCCATAAATGTCAGTTTTCTGCTTCCAGCTTCCCGCTATCCAGAATTGAATTGAGCACTAAGAGAGCTTATAGTCATATTTAAAGAATAGTCTCCATTTCTATTCAATATTCAGTGCTGTTGTCAGACTGTGAATCTCGATTTAATATTTTTAAAAAGGTGACTACTTTTTTTTTAAAGTTTCAGTAGATTTATTTTTTTAATTAATTAATTTTAATTGGAGGCTATTTACTTTACAATATTATAGTGGTTTTTGCCATATATTGACATGAATCAGCCATGGAGTGTACATGTGTTCCCCATCTTGAACCCCCCCTCCCACCTTCCTTCCCATCCCATCCCTCAGGGTCATTGAGTTAATATTTGTAAAATGGTGACTACTGTTTAAAACATGTATGATTAAGTACCACATACAGGTTCTCAGTAAAGAAATGAATGAATGAATGGTTTGAATCCTCAGAGTTTTGTCATAGTATCTACAGCATTCTCAGGATGCTAGATGTATAAATACATCTGTCACTAGTTGATTATATTGTTTTTAGCTGATTTGAGAGACCTCACTCAAAATCATTAAATTCCTTTGGTTTTGATTCTCTCTGTACCACACAAACTTCTGATGGCCAATTTCCAAGCTATCTTGAT
Organism: Nanger dama; assembly: GCA_917880005.1. Classification (NCBI taxonomy): domain Eukaryota; kingdom Metazoa; phylum Chordata; class Mammalia; order Artiodactyla; family Bovidae; genus Nanger; species Nanger dama. Next base: position 29,372,989 of record CAKJTW010000011.1, on the reverse strand, counting down.
ATCTTGAATAAGAGGACCTTGGAATCAATGAATAGGAATTACATCTATTAAAAAATAGCTTATTGGGCTTCCCTGGTGGCTCAGAGGGTAAAGCATCTGCCTGCAATGCGGGATACCTGGGTTTGATCACAGGGTTGGGAAGATCCCCTGGAGAATGAAATGGCAACCCACTCCAGTATTCTGGTCTGGAGAATCCCATGGACAGAGGAGCCTGTCGGGCTACAGTCCACAGGGTCGCAAACAGTCGGACACGACTGAGCGACTTCACTTATTGTTATCTGGACTAAATCTCTGTTTCTTTTTTTCCCTTTTGAAAACAGGTTTACTGAGGTAAATTCATATACCATACATTTCATCCATTTTACAGTATATGTCTCAAGGAGTAGTCACCTTTTTAAAAATATTACATCGAGACTCACAGTCTGACAATAGCACTGAATACTGAATAGAAATGGAGACTATTCTTTAAATATGACTGTAAGCTCTCCTAGTGCATGATTCAATTCTGGACAGCGGGAAGCTGGAAGCAGAAAACTGACATTTATGGATGCTCACAATTTTGTCAAGTACTGTGAAGTTCCCTGGTGGTTTAGTGGTTAGGACTTGGTGCTTTCCTTGCCATGGCCTGGGTTTAATCCCTGGTCAGGGAAATGAGATCCTACAAGCCCAGCAGTGTGTGGGCAAAAACAATATAAATAAAATAAAATAGTTAAATAAAATGTACAAAATTGTAGACATCAAGGGTTTCAACGATTTGTAATATATTCACAAAGCTGTACCACTATCACCATAATTTAATTTTTACATCTTTTCTAATCTCCAAAAGAAACCATTTACCTGTTAGCAGTCATTGGCCATCCCCCACTCACTTCCTCAGAGCAGGCAAATACTAACCTACTTTCTGTCTATAGTTCTATCTATTCTGGATATTTTATAGTTATAAAATCATAATGTATATGTATTTTTAAGACTGGTTTCTTTCTATGAGCATAGTGTTTTCAAAGTTCATCCATGCTGTAGCATATATGATTGCTTTTTATAGCTGAAAATACTGCATTTTATGATATATCACGTTACATTTACCCATTCATCAACTGATAAACATTTTGGATTATTTCCAATTTTGCCTGTTATAAAAGACACCTCCATTTCCACCAGACACTGTTTAAAACTGCTCCATCCCTTCCCACTGATTTTTAAGGTAATATTCAAAACATTGTGTATAGTTTTCAATACTCAGCAAGTTTTGGTCCCAGTGATTGCTTCAGTTCGATCTTGAACTCTTCTTGTTCCATTCATATCATCTTCAAAATTGCTGCCTCAAGGTTTTTGCATGTGTTCTTCTCTCTCCCTGGAGACCACCACCTCTTTATCCACCCACATCTTCCCTCCCCTGCTTAGTTAATTCCAAACTCTTATCTGAATGCAAATGCTTTCTCAGAAAAAAATGTTCTGAAATTGATTTCCTTGTCCCCTTTCCCACTCCACCCCTCATCTAGGGTAGATTCTCTGTTTTATTTTCTTAGCTCTTGATTCCTTTTTCTCAAAACACTTGTCTCAGTTTATAATTATGCATATATTTTTATGATTGCTTAATCAATGTTTATTTCTCCAGGTAAATACATGTTGAAATTGATTTTGCCCCTATTGCATGTCTAACAATAAACACAGCACCGAGCCATTAGTAGAAAATAAATCAATCTTGGCTGACAATACGAATAAAGACCACCAGAATTTTGGTTTGGATAACTGGTGGATGATGAGGCCATTAATTAAGCTAAGGAATGCAAGATGAGGAATATTCTTGAATAGGGCCAGAAAAAGTGGAGAAGTTAAGTACTAAGAAAGTTGCACTTGAGGAAGTCCCAATGAGGAAGGCTAGCAGACAGTTGGACTAAGACTTTCGGAGAAGGCAGGACTAAGACTTTAGAGAGGTGGAAAGAGATGTGGGATGGAAACAGGTTCAGAAGACCTTGGGGGTGGCTGAACTTGCCCTGGAAGAACATTTAAATGGAAAAAGGAAAGAGGGCAGAAGACTAAACTCTAGAGACACATATATTGAGAAATAGGCAAAAGAAGACAGAATAGAGTTTGAAATGAAATATCAGAGATATGGGAGAAGAATCTTGTCAAATGCTCAGAGGAAAGCTCTGAGTTTGATCATTTGGGTTAAGTGATGATCATTACATTTTTCCATTTTAAGGGATTTTTGAGTATCCCATTTTCCAGTTTTTCAACTAATGATGTTAGCATCCATTTATGATTCTTCAGTGAATCAATTATTTCAGGCTGGATTGCTGAGTAGTGACTAATGTTTTTGTTTCTTTGTGCACATGTACTAAGTTACTTCTGTCCAACTCTTTGTGACCCCATAAACTGTAGCCCATCAGACTCCTCTGTTCATGGATTTCCCAGGCAAGACTACTGGAATGGGTTGTCATTTCCACCTCCAGCTGATCTTTTTGACCCTGGGATCAATCCCACATCTCTTATGTCTCTTGCATTGGCAGGCAGGTTCTTTACCACTAGTGCCACCTGGGAAGCCCCTTGAGCCCTCACCAAACCTCAGGTATGGTTCCATAGTTGTATTACCAACATTTAATCCAAGGGCTCACTCACAGCAGGGACCCAAAAGAAAAGAAAAGAAAAGAAAAAATGTACTGAGTGAGTGAAGGATTGAAGGATCTCCAGAAGCAGGCTTCTGTAACTGGCAAATGGGACAGTTCAGTTCAGTTGCTCAGTCGTGTCCGACTCTTTGCGACCCCATGAATCGTAGCACACCAGGCCTCCCTGTTCATCACCATCTCCCGGAGTTCACTCAGACTAACATCCATCGAGTCCGTGATGCCATCCAGCCATCTCATCCTCGGTTGTCCCCTTCTCCTCCTGCCCCCAATACCTCCCAGCATCAGAGTCTTTTCCAGTGAGTCAACTCTTTGCATGAGGTGGCCAAAGTACTGGAGTTTCAAATTTAGCACTATTCCTTCCAAAGAAATCTCAGGGCTGATCTCCTTCAGAATGGACTGCTTGGATCTCCTTGCAGTCCAAGAGACTCTCAAGAGTCTTCTCCAACATCACAGTTCAAAAGCATCAATTCTTCGGCACTCAGCCTTCTTCACAGTCCAACTCTCACATCCATACATGACCACTGGAAAAACCATAGCCTTGACTAGACGGACCTTAGTTGGCAAAGTAATGTCTCTGCTTTTGCATATACTATCTAGGTTGGTCATAACTTTTCTTCCATGGAGTAAGTATCTTTTAATTGGGCTGGGCAGGCTTCCCAAAGGGATTGGATTTTACCAGGAAGGCACAGGAGAGCCCTTGGGGCCTTCAAGCAGTAAATCAGGCTTCTCCTGGTTTTTGATTCAGCAAGGTCTCATTTAATCCTCTTAACCTGATGAGATAATTATTCCTATCTCTGTTTTACTGATAAGGAAAAGGGCCTCAGAGAAATTAAGCAAACTATTCAAGGATACTAGGAAGTAAGTGAATTTGACTTAAATTGAAGAAAGTAAGGAAAACCACTAGACCATTCAGGTATGACCAAAATCAAATCCCTTATGATTATACAGTGGAAGTGAGAAATAGATTTAGGGGACTAGATCTGAGAAACAGAGCACCTGATGAACTATGGATGGAGGTTTGTGACATTGTATAGGAGACAGGGATCAAGACCATCCCCAAGAAAAAGAAATGCAAAAAAGCAAAATGGATGTCTGAGGAGGCCTTCCGAATAGCTGTGCAAAGAAGAGAAGTGAAAAGCAAAGGAGAAAAGGAAAGATATACTCATCTGAATGCAGAGTTCCAAAGAATAGCAAGGAGAGATAATAAAACCTTCCTCAGTGATCAGTGCAAAGAAATCGAGGAAAACAACAGAATGGGAAAGATTAGAGATCTCTAAGAAAATTAGAGATACCAAAGGAACATTTCATGTGAAGATGGGCTCAATAAAAGACAGAAATTGTGTGGTCCTAACAGAAGCAGACGATATTAAAAGGGGTGGCAAGAATACACAGAAGTATGTCAAGGCTGTATATTGTCACTCTGCTTATTTAACTTCTATGCAGAGTACATCATGAAAAACGCTTGGCTGGAAGAAGCACAAGCTGGAATCAAGATTGCTGGGAGAAATATCAATAACCTCAGATATGCAGATGACACCACCCCATGGCAGAAAATGAAGAGGAACTGAAAAGTGAAAGAGGAGAGTAAAAAAGTTGGCTTAAAACTCAACATTCAGAAACGAAGATCATGGCGTCCTGTCCCATCACTTCATGGGAAATAGATGGGGAAACAGTGTCAGACTTTATTTTGGGGGCTCCAAAATCACTGCAGATTGTGATTGCAAACATGAAATTAAAAGATACTTACTCCTTGAAAGGAAAGTTATGACCAAACTATATAGCATATTCAAAAGCAGAGACATTACTTTGCTGACTAAGATCCGTCTAGTCAAGGCTATGGCTTTTCCTGTGGTCATGTATGGATGTGAAGAAGGTTGAGTGCCAAAGAACTGCTACTTTTGAACTGTGGTGTTGGAGAAGACTCTTGAAAGTTCCTTGGATTGCAAGGAGATCCAACCAGTCCATCCTAAAGGAGATCAGTCCTGGGTGTTCATTGGAAGGACTGATGTTAAAGCTGAAACTCCAATACTTTGGCCACCTCATGCAAAGAGTTGACTCATTGGAAAAGACCCTGATGCTGGGAGGGATTGGGGGCAGGAGGAGAAGGGGACGGCAGAGGATGAGATGGCTGGATAGCATCACCGACTTGATGGACATGATTCTGGGTAAGCTCTGGGGGTTAGTGATGGACAGGGAGGCCTGGTGTGCTGCAATTCATGGGGTCACAAAGAGTCAGACATGACTGAGCGACTGAACTGAAATGATGAAGTAAGTGAAATCAAGAAATGTGAAGTCCATGAGATGGCTGATATGGTTGAATGGTACCATTGACTCGATGGACATGAGTCTGAGTAATCTCTGGGAGATAGTGAAGGACAGAGAAGCCTGGCAGGCTGTAGTCCATGGGGTCACAAGGAGTTGGACATGACTGAGGGACTGAACAACAATCCTTTTTCTACCTCACTGGTCTGCCTCTCACCTTTTGTAGGAGTGGGAATATATTCAATAGAAGAATAGGATATGACTACATTGGTCAGGACTTTGCCAGGCTAAATCGTACCTTGGCTCTCTGTTACTCACTTCTATCTGTGAGTCAGAGATGAAACCAGACACATATATTTCCTTCATATGATGCATTAGGTTGGCCAAAAAGTTCACTTAGGTTTCCTGTACCATCATATAGAAAAACCCAAGGGAACTTTTTGGCCAGTCTAACTCTTGCTTGGTGGGTTGGCTGCTATTTAAATTTTTTTCAATATTTGCATCTTGCTGCACCTTCTCTGTCTGAGATCACAGAACGTAAATAAGGTTTATCTTGGCACAAGGTCAGAGGCAGAGGTCTGTGTGTCACCTTTTCTGGCCCAACAAAAGATTTAAAAGATTCTTAATAAATGTTGAAAATATATATTACTGAACATAAATCAGTTGAATATTAGTTCTATAAGAAAGGGAGATACTGTAGACAGAACTTGTTTAAAAAATACTAAATACTTAATACTTAAAAAGTTGGTGTAACTATGTTTGTCTTCATGTGAGAAAATGTATGTGCATCTGTATTTTTTTTTTTTTTAAAGAAAAAAGCATTGTTTTGACTTTCCTATCAGTCCAGTGGTTAGAACCCTGAACTTCCACTACAAGGGGCACAGATTTGATACCTGCTCAGTGAAACCAAGATCCCCTAAACAGAGTGGCAGAGCTACAAAAAAAAAGGAAGAAAGAAAAAAAAGAAAAAAGCATTGCATAGACAAATATGTTTTGAACAATTCCATGTTGGAATTATTATAAATATACATAAAAGATAAGTCTGGAAAGATAAATGCTAAAATATAAAAATGATATTATTTCTAAATATAATAATATAGTCAAGATAACTTAAAATTTTCCCAGTTTTTGCCTTCTGGTGAGTTTTCATTTTAAAATGAACAATCACTAATTTTTCCAACCAGGAAAAAATGGCGTAAAAGTAGATTGGACATCAACCAAATTAAATCCTCTATTTATCTGGCTTCTGCTAGGTGCTGTGAATTGGGCTGGTAAAGAGAAGGGGATCTCCACCTAGCTCTGTTGGAAACAGCTGGACACACAGGAAAAAACTTTAAAAAATAGTCCATCTTCTAATTTATTTCTTGCCTATGAGATTCTATTCCAGTTTCTATTCAGTTTTCATTCCAATCCCAAAGGCAATGCCAAACAATGCTCTAACTACTGCACAGTTGCACTCATCTCACACACTAGTGAAGTAATGCTCAAAATTCTCCAAGCCAGGCTTCAATAGTACATGAACCGTGAACTTCCAGATGTTCAAGTTGGATTTAGAAAAGGCAGAGGAACCAGAGATCAAATTGCCAACATCTGTTGGCTCATCAAAAAAGCAAGAGAGTTCCAGAAAAACATCTATTTCTGCTTTATTGACTATGCCAAAGCCTTTGACTGTGTGGATCAGAACAAACTGCGGAAAATTCTTAAAGAGCTGGAAATACTAGACCACCTGTCCTGCCTTTTGAGAAATCTGTATGCAGGTCAGGAAGCAACTGTTAGAACTGGACATGGAACAACAGACTGGTTCCAAATAGGAAAAGGAGTATGTCAAGGCTGTGTATTGTCACCCTGCTTATGTAACTTCTATGCAGTGAACGTCATGAGAATCGCTGGGCTGGAAGAAGCACAAGCTGGAATCAAGATTTCTGGGAGAAATATCAATAACCTCAGATATGCAGATGACACCACCCTTATGGTAGAAAGTGAAGAGGAACTAAAGAGCCTCTTGATGAAAGTGAAAGAAGAGAGTGAAAAAGTTGGCTTAAAGCTCAACATTCAGAAAACTAAGATCATGGCATCTGGTTCCATCCCTTCATGGCAAATAGAAACAGTGACAGGCTTTATTTGGGGGGTCTAAAATCAGACGGTGCAGACGGTGACTGCAGCCATGAAATTAAAGATGCTTGCTCCTTGGAAGAAAAGCTATGACCAACCTAGACAGCATATTAAAAAGCAGAGACTTAACAACAAAGATCCGTCTAGTCAAAGCTATGGTTTTTCCAGTAGTCATATATGGATGTGAGAGCTGGACTATAAAGAAAGCTGAGCACCAAAGAATTGATGCTTTTGAACTATGGTGTTGGAGAAGACTCTTGAGAGTCCCTTGGACTGCAAGGAGATCCAACCAGTCTGACCTGAAGGAAATCAGTCTTGAATATTCATTGGAAGGACTGATGATGAAGTAAAACTCCAATCCTCTGGCCACCTGATGTGAAGAAGTGATTTATTGGAAAAAAGCCTGATGCTGGGAAAGATTGAAGGTGAACGGAGGATGAGATGGTCGGATGGCATCACTGACTCAATGGACATGAATTTGAGTAAACTCCAGGAGTTGGTGATGGACAGGGAGGCCTGGTGTGCTGCAGTCCGTGGGGTCATGAAGAGTTGAACACAACTGAGTGACTGAACTAAACTGATGATGTTCTATCTCTTGTGCTAAATAGAGTTTTATATGGACTTCCCTGGTGGCTGAAAGGTAAAAAATTCACCTACCTGTGTTCAGGCCCTGGGTTGGGAAGATCCCGGGAGAAGGGCATGGCAACCACTCCAGCATTCTTGTGTGGGAAATCCCTGGACACAGGAGCCTGGTGGACTATAGTCCTTGGGGTTGCAAAGGTTCGGACACACCTTGGTGGCTGAACAACAGAGCTTTATATAGTTTATTTTGTATATTTATAGCATCCTTGCAAAGTAGGTCTGTCAACACCTATTTTAAAGAAAAAGTGCACGGGGCTTCCCTGATGGCACAGTGGTAAAGAATCCACCTGTTAATGCAGGAAAATGGGTTTAATCCCTGAGCCAGGAAGATCCCACATGCTACAGAGCAAGTAAGCCAGTGTGCCATAACTGTTGGGCCTGTGCTAGAGAGCCCAGGAGCCACAGCTACTGAAGCCTTTATGCCCCACAACCTGTGCTTTGCAATAAGAAGCCACTGCAAGGAGAAGCCTGTACACCACAGCTAGACAGGGGCCCCTGCTCACCGCAACTAGAGAAAAGCCTGCGCGACAGTGAAGCCCCAGCACAGCCAAAAACAAATAAGTAAAATTGAAAAAGAATGAAGAAAAGGACACAAACAAGTCACGTGTGGAACACATGCCTATATTACTCCAAAAAGAGGCATTCAAGGCCAAGAGAAGAAGAAAAGACACTGTCCTGACAGAGGTTGCAGATTGGTAACTTGTGTGGCCAACGCAAGTTTAATAACAAGATTAACCAGCACCTAAATTATTATTTTTTAATTAAAACCTGAATGTCTTTACTTTGGGTTATATTGTGGTTATGAATATAATCTATAATTAGACCCTTTAGATTTAAATCCTAGGTTTGTGCCTCCATTTTTTAATATGTAAAATGGGAGGTAATAACTATACATAGTTTTTTTTTAATAAAGATGAAATAAGTTTATACATGTAAATAGTGTTTGCACAGTACCTGACATGTGGTAAGAGATCAATATTCAGCTCTATTCCTATTTGGGATATTTTGTGTAAGTGGAATCATACAATGTGGTTTTTGGTATCCAACTTCTTTCACTTAGCATGATGTATTGAAGGTTTATCCTGTTGCAGCATGCAACAGTTGCTGATTGTGGCTGAACAGTATTTTACATCATGGATTTAACACATTTTGTTTACCTATTCATGCGCTGATAGACATTTGAATTATTCCAGTCATCATAACTAGAGATGCTATGAACATTTGTGTACAAGTTTGTGTTTTCATTGTTTTCTTTTTTTTGACATATACTTTGAAATGGAATTTGATTTAGGTCCTACTTGAATGGTCTAGTGGTTTTCCCTACTTTCTTCAATTTAAGTTTGAATTTGGCAATAAGGAGTTCATGATGTGAGCCACAGTTAGCTCCCGGTCTTGTTTTTGTTGACTATATAAGAGCCTCTCTATCTTTGACTGCAAAGAATATAATCATCTGGTGATGTCCATGAGTAGTCTTCTCTTGTGTTGCTGGAAGAGGGTGTTCGCTGTGACCAGTGTGTGTACTCTTGGCAAAACTCTATTAGCCTTTGCCCTGCTTCATTCCATATTCCAAGGCCAAATTTGCCTGTCACCCCAGGTGTGTTTCTTGACTTCCTACCTTTGAATTCTAGTCCCCTATAATGAAAAGGGCATCTTTTGGGGTGTTAGTTCTAAAAGGTCTTGTAGGTCTTCATAGAACCATTCAACTTCACCTTCTTCAGCATAACTGGTTGGGGCATAGACTTGGATTACTGTGATATTGAATGGTTTACCTTGGAAATGAACAGAGATCATTCTGTCATTTTTGAGATTTCATCCAAGTAGTGCATTTTGGACTCTTTTGTTGACCATGATGGCTACTCCATTTCTTCTAAGGGATTCCTGCTCACAGTAGTACATATAATGGTCATCTGAGTTAAATTCACCCATTCCAGTCCATTTTAGTTTGCTGATTCCTAGAATGTCGATGTTCACTCTTGCCATCTCCTGTTTGACCACTTCCAGTTTGCATTGATTCATGGACCTAACATTCCAGGTTCCTATGTAATATTGCTCTTTACAACACCTAGATAGCATATTCAAAAGCAGAGACATTACTTTGCCAACAAAGGTCCATCTAGTCAAGGCTATGGTTTTTCCAGTGGTCATGTACGGATATGAAAGTTGGACTGTGAAGAAAGCTGAGTGCCGAAGAATTGATGCTTTTGAACTGTGGTGTTAACCAGTCCATTCTAAAGGAGATCAGTCCTGGGTGTTCTTTGGAAGAAATGATGCTAAAGCTGAAACTCTAGTACTTTGGCCACCTCATGCGAAGAGTTGACTCATTGGAAAAGACTCTGATGCTGGGAGGGATTGGGGGCAGGAGGAGAAGGGGATGACCGAGGATGAGATGGCTGGATGGCATCACTGACTCGATGGACGTGAGTCTGAGTGAACTCAGGGAGTTGATGGACAGGGAGGCCTGGCATGCTGCAATTCATGGGGTCACAAAGAGTCGGACATGACTGAGTGACTGAAATGAACTTGAAATGGAATTTCTGGGTCATCTCTCTCTCTTTTCTTTTTAAAATTGGATGTGAAATGATATTTCATCATATTTGATTTACACTTCTCTAGTGATTGCAGCCATGAAATTAAAAGACACTTACTCCTTGGAAGAAAAGTTATGACCAACCTAGATAGCATATTCAAAAGCAGAGACATTACTTTGCCAACTAAGGTCCATCTAGTCAAGGCTATGGTTTTTCCAGTGGTTATGTATGGATGTGAGAGTTGGACTGTGAAGAAAACTGAGCAGTGAAGAATTGAAGCTTTTGAACTGTGATGTTGGAGAAGACTCTTGAGAGTCCCTTGGACTGCAAGGAGATCCAACCAATCCATTCTGAAGGAGATCAGCTCTGGGATTTCTTTGGAAGGAATGATGCTAAAGCTGAAACTCCAGTCCTTTGGCTACCTCATCAAAGAGTTGACTCATTGGAAAAGACCCTGATGCTGGGAGGGATTGGGGCCAGGAGGAGAAGGGGATGACAGAGGATGAAATGGCTGGATGGCATCACTGACTCGATGGTCGTGAGTCTGAGTGAGCTCCAGGAGTTGGTGATGGACAGGGAGGTCTGTTGTGCTGCGATTCATGGGGTTGCAAAGAGTTGGACACGACTGAGCAACTGAACTGAATGACTAATGAGAGTGAGCATCTTTTACTATACCTGTTTACCATTTGTATCTCTTCTCTGGAGAAATGTCTACTCAAGTCCTCAGCCTGTTTTTAAATTGGATTGTTTGTCTTTCTGTTGTTGAGTTGTAAATGTTCTCTATCTATTCTGGATACTGGACCCTTATCAGGTATATGATTTGCAAATAACTTCTTCCACTCTGTGGGTTCTTTTTCACTCTTTTGATAGTGCTCTTTGAGATACAAACATTAAAATGTGTCATGGAAGATATCTTCCCATAAGCTTTGTGGCTTTTATTGCACATTTTTTCATAGCATGGTGGTTTTTAAGGACACCTGTCTAATTGGGGGAAGACCCAGTGGAGAGAAAGCTTGGCTTGTCTGATGACTGGAAATTGTTTGGCATTGCTAGGGCTTCTTGCAGAAGCTAAGATTAGAGTAAAGGGTCTGCGACCTCTTGTGTGTCAGGCAGTGCCAAAAGCACTTGTAAATCATTATAAAATTTGGAGATAGGTCCCATTTTAAAATGTTTTATACAAAGTGCTTCCCTGGTGGCTCAGATGGTAAAGAATCCACCTGCAATGCTGAAGAGCTTAGTTAGATCCCTGAGTCAGGAAGATCCCCTGGAGGAGGGTATGGCAATACATTCTAGTACTCTTGCCTGGAGAATCCCCAAGGACAGAGGAGCTACAGTCCATGGGATTGCAAAGAGTCTGACACAACTGAGAGAGGAAGCACATACGTCAAGAACCAAAGAGTACAGTCTTAAGGAAACTTTTTCAAGGTCACATAGGGATAACTGGTAGAGATTGTATCTGAATCCAAGCTGCTGCAGAGTGCATGTTCTGAACTGGACCCCATGAGAGGTTTTGTTGCACTTGTCTTTCTTTTTCTAAGGAGTATGCTGGGAAAAAAACAAACAGTCTCCCCTCCCCAAATTTAACAAAAACTGTTCTTTGGCCATTTCTTTGACCTTTCTCTTCCCAAATCTTTTGTACTTGTAATCTAATCATGGCTGGAAGAAATAATTAATAATTTTTCCATATAGTGGAGACAGCTTCCCAGGTGGCACTAGTGATAGAGAACCCATGTGCCGAAGCAGGAGACATAAGAGACTCAAGTTTAATCCCTAGGTTGATAAGATCCCCTGGAGGAGGGCATGGCAACCCACTCCAGTATTCTTGTCTGGAGAGAAGCCTGTCAGGCTACAGTCCAAAAAGTCGGAGATGACTGACGTAACTTAGCAAGCATGTATAGTGAAGAGGTTGCTTAGCTCAGTGGAGTTCTAACACTTGGCACCTGTCTACCTGTTTTTCAGCCTCACTTTCCTTTTATATCAATTGTTTCTTAATCCTTGACAGCTCCTTTGGTTGTCTAATACACACCTCCTACCAAAGCAGAACTCTTAATTCCTAGTCTCTCCCATAGCCCACTGAACAGAACCCAGTCCCTAAACTTCCTCACCAATTCAATTCAATTGAAAAAACTCAGTCCAATACGGTTTAGTCCATGCCACCAATTTCTTCCTTGACACTCAAGCCAAAACCTCAGGGTCATCCTTTATTACTACATTCCCACTAGTTCTCTCTCAGTCAGTTGAGTTCAGTCGCTCAGTCATGCCCGACTCTTTGTGACCCCATGAATCACAGCATGACAGACCTCCCTATCCATCACCAACTCCCTGAGTTCACTCAAACTCATTCATCGAGTCAGTGATGCCATCCAGCCATCTCATCGTCGGTCGTCCCCTTCTCCTCCTGCCCCCAATCCCTCCCAGCATCAGAGTCTTTTCCAATGAGTCACTCTTTGTATGGGGTGGCCAAAGTATTAGAATTTCAGCTTCAGCATCATTTCTTCCAAAGAACACCCAGGACTGATCTCCTTTAGAATGGACTGGTTGGATCTCCTTGCAGTCCAAGGGACTCTCAAGAGTCTTCTCCAACATCACGGTTCAAAAGCATCAGTTCTTTGGTGCTCAGCTTTCTTCACAGTCCAACTCTCACATCCATACATGACCACAGGAAAAACCAAGGCCTTAACTAGACGGACCTTTGTTGACACAGTAATGTCCCTGCTTTTGAATATGCTATCTAGGTTGGTGATAACTTTTCTTCCGAGGAGTAAACATCTTTTAATTTCATGGCTGCAGTCACCATCTACAGTAATTTTGGAGCCCTCCAAAATAAGTCTGACACTGTTTCCACTGTTTCCTCATCTATTTCCCCTGTTTCTCCGTCTATTTCCCATGAAGTGATGGAACCAGATGCTCTAGCCCCATACATATTCAATCTATCATCAACTCTTCTAATCTGAACTCCAAATGACATCTCTGATAAGCCAATTTCCCCCGGCCCCCAACCTTTGCTGTCTTACTCAGTCTAAGCAAGTATCACCTCTGCCCTGGAATCACCTCTTCTTCTGTTTCCTGATCTCTTTCTCCTCTTTGCATGCTCAGTCACTTGGTTGTGTCCTACTCCTTGTAACTCAATGGACCATAGCTTGCAAGGCTCCTCCATCCATGGAATTCTCCAGGCAAGAATACTGGAGTGGGTTGCCATTCCTTTCTCCAGGGGATCTTCCTGACCCAGGGATCGAACCCATGTCTCTTATGTCTCGTGCATTGTCAGGCGGATTCTTTACCACTAGCACCACCTGGGATGTATGGATGTGAGAACTAGACCATAAAGAAAGCTGAACACTGAAGAATTGATGCTTTTGAACTGTGGGGTTGGAGAAGACTCTTTAGAGTCCCTTGGACTGCAAGGAGATCAAACAAGTCAATCCTAAAGGAAATCAGTCCTGAATATTCATTGGAAGGATGGATGCTGAAGCTGAAGCTCCAATACTCTGGCCACTTGATGCAAAGAACTGACTCATTGGAAAAGACCCTGATGCTGGAAAAGATTGAAGGCAGGAGGAGGAGACTGTAGAGGATGAGATGGTTGGATAGCATTACTGACTCGATGGACATGAATTTGAGTAAGCTCTGGGAATAAGTGATGGACAAGGAGGCCTGACATGCTGCAGTTCATGGGGTCGCAAAGAGTTGGACATGACTGAGCTATTGAACTGAACAGAACCATATAGGAAGTCCCTGCTCCTCTTTAATGCAATCTTTGTAGAACTAGAGTAAGTTTCTTAAGATTTTATTCTGCCCAAGGCGACCTCCATGCTTAAAACTCTTCAAAGATTTTAGCCCAGAGTGAAATCTAAACTCTCTACTACACCCTGGTGAGGTCCTACATACTGGGGCCCATTTTTCCAACTTCATTTCATATGACTCAACCATGCTCGTTATGTAAAAAATCAGCCTTCTCTTTGTTCCTTGAACAGGCTTGGCCCTTTCCCTCTCTGCTCTTCTTGTCTTCAGATCTCAGTTCAAGGGTTATTTTCTGAAAGAGGGTGTTCCTGATGTGCCTCCCCAGGCAGGCTCTGTCTCATCAGTCTGTTTAGATTCTTCATAGCAATAATCTCAGAGATCCTTTCTAATTATCTTACCTGTTTATTTGTTTTTGTTTATCACCCTATTTGTTTGTTTTCTGTTTCCTACATTGTAATGTAAGCTCCATGATAGCTGTGACCTTGTCTATCTTAGTCATCATTAAATCTTGACAGCTTGGCACATGGTGGTCCACAATGAATGAATAAAAGTGTCTCAAACTATAATAAGGACATAAACAACTGTCTCCTGTAGGTGGGGTACTATACTAGTTGCTGGCATAATTAAGATTCATAAGAAAATTGTGGGACCGGACTGGCACTCCAGTGGTAAGGATTTCACACTTACACTTTGGGGGCATGGGTTTGATCCCTGGTCAGGGGAACTAAGATTCTGCATGCCATGTGGCACAGCAAAAAAGAAAAAGAAAAAAAGTTCATAAGGAATCTTGGTTTTGAAAGGAAAGCAGAAAAAAATAGGTAAACTAATAGCTATATGAAATATTTACATAAATATAAAGTGAGAAGAAAGATTTACATATAGGAGTAATAATATTTGGTAGAAGAAGAGCAATGCTAGAGAAAACCCATAGAGATAGTGATGTGAGATGAGCTTTGAAGGACGAAAGTGCCAGATGGACATGGAAGAGGAGGAAGGGGGGCCAGTGTGAACCAAGGCATGGAGGTGAGGTGTAACAAGGGTTCTGAGGAATAGGAAGGAGCCTGGAGTAGTTGGGGCTTAGGGTAGTTTAGGAGGGTATTTGGAGATGAGGCCAGAAGTATAGTCCGGAGTCAGTTAATGACAGCGTTAGAGATTCAGCAAAGTTTGGAATGTGTTGTATATGGCAACAAGGTCCTCCTCTGTAAGCAGAGGTGCGTGTTAAGCTGCTTCAGTCATATCCAACTCTGTGGGAACCTATGGAATGCAGCCTGCCAGGCTCCTCTGTCCATGGGATTCTCCAGGTGAGAATACTGGAGTGGGTTGCCACGCCCTCCTCCAGGGGATCTTCCTGACCCAGAGATCGACCCTGTGTCTATTACATCTAACCTGCATTGGCAAGTGGGTTATTCACCACTAGTGCCACCTGGGAAGTCCTGTAAGCAGAGGAACGCATCTTATTTCATTAAGGTCCCTCTAACAATAATATGATGTGAACCAAACCTGGAGATAGGAGGCTTAATTTGGAGGAGACCTAATGTGGCTGAAGGCAGGGTGAGGAGGTGTGAGGTGCATTTCAGGGATAAAATCCACAGGACTTTGTCCAGTTGGGTATGTTTAAAAGGGAAAAAAATTAAGGAACTATCTGTACATTTTATCCAGGGTAGACAGTGATGTTGTTAGGCAAGAAGGTAGGTATGGTTAAATCCAATCTTCATCGTCTCCTTGCCTTTATAGACATGAGTTTTTACCCTCTTGGGACAAAGTGAATTGTCTATTTATATAGCTAATGAAAGAATGAAGGCAGGAGGAAAAGAGGGTGTCAGAGGATGAGATGTTTGGATTGCATCGTCAATGCAATGGACATGAACTTGGGCAAACTCTAGGAGATGGTGAGAGAGAGGTCTGGCGTGCCACAGTCCATGGGGTTGCAAAGAGTCGGATATGACTTGGCAACTGAACAGCAACAGCAACATAGTTGATGAAACAACAAAGCATGGAGCCCAGGACACCTGAATTTTGTCTGGTGCTCTTTATTTATCTGTACTTATCTATCAATCTGTGGGAATCCAGATCTTCTTAAAATTTTTTTCTAAACCTTGGCTGATTTATACTTTTAATAAAATAAAAGGGAATTCTTAGAAAAATGATATTCAAAAGAACAAACCTAATTTTTAAGTTATTAGGTACCAAACTACCCTTTAGAGGAGTTGTTTTGTCAGACACAGCCCCATGGACTGTAGCCCACCAGCCTCCTCTGTCCATGGAATTTTCCAGGCAAGAATACTGGTGTGGGTTGCCATTTCCTTCTCCAGGGGATCTTCCTGACCCAGAGGTCGAATCTGCATCTCCTTTGTCTCCTGCATTGGCAGGCAGGTAAAGAACCACTAGTGCCACCTGGATCTAGGTAAAACTACCTTGTTGAACTGCTATAAATGTTTTTAAAGACTTACTCCCAAATTTTATACTTACGGCTAACCCAAAGATCAATCAGATGGCATATAAGCACCTGTCCCCAGACCGAATTTGAGCTCTCTGGTCCACACAGATCTGAAGGAGCAGTGGGATCTGAGTTTGCAAGAGTGATGAGACTAAACAAAGTTGAGATGAGATCTGCTGGGCTACCACAGAGAAAGATACCACTTGTCCAGTTTGCCAATTACTGTTCTCTAGTAAAAGTGTTCGTTGCACCGCTCCTCTAGTGCAAGGGAGATCTTACTGTCACAACTTCACTGAAAGTGCCATGCTGCAGCCCCTCCCGCACCCCCCCAAAAAAAAAGGATTTTCCTCCTAAAGAAATCATTTCCAGTAAACCCGTCAGAAGCGTTAGTAGCCATTCTGAATTTCAGTCCCTGGGTCATTGGACACGTTCCATATGTGGGCTGGCAGTTTGGCAGGCTTCTCAGTTCACTATTCCTGCCTGCCAAGGGAAAGAAAGGCATGACTCTTTGCTTGCTCATTCTGTTCCTCTGCAAGGAAGAAAAAAAAAAAAAAACAACCCTCAAACACTGCTTGCTGTATTAACATTGCAGGGAAAGAGCTAATATTCACTTACACAATCCAACTTACACTTGCACAATCTACTGAAGGAAACGGCAGAGTGACATTTGCACCTAATCCTTCCATGGAGCTGTGACTAAGACTGCAAACAGCAGAGGGAAAGCACAGAGCTGCTTGGTGCATGCGGGCAAATGAGTTATTTGATAGGTAAGGGACACCTGCAGTAAGAGGAACAGATTTTTTTTTAAGGGAGTTTTGCTTCTGTAATCCTCAAACAGAAACACAATAAACAACCCAGTCGGTGACAGAGTTGCAACAAGAGGAAAAAGGTTCAGTGATCTAAGGGAGATGGAGGGTGTGGGAGGAGGGAGAAGTTAGGGGGCAGAAAGTCACAAGGGCTTTGAGACCATGAGGACTCGGTAGTATTGGGTCGTGTTTATTTTACACAAGTGACTCTGAGGCTCCTCTGCTGGCACCCTGTCACAGCATATATGTGGCATTTCCTTGTTCCTTATTCAGATGGTACAGTAGGAGGGTAGCGGCCTGCGTGTAACTGCTCTGGGCTCTCTGAGGAGTAGATGTGAGGTGCGAGCACATCATACTGGTGTCCTGATTCTGCTTTGGGCCATTTTAAGTTGGAGTAGTCACAGTTTTCTTTTTGCTGGTCTCTTGAATGTTTATGTGTTTGGATGATGGAATTATAGTATTCTGGGGCCAAGCATGGAGATTTTTACTTTCTTGGTATTTATCATTACTGTCTGTTTGAATTCTAGTATTTGAGCATTTCTTGTACAAACCCAAGCTAGCTGTCATTCACCAGCTATTCTGATAGGAAGAAACCTCCAAGGGACTCCTCTTGCTTACTTGTCTCCTTTACTATCCCAGGCTCACCTGAATGGAAGCATCATGGCCATTTCCCTGTCCCATTCTACTCCTCCAAATGCAAGTGCTCTCAAATGAACCCCCCACTTCTACCCTCACCTTACCTACCTGATTATCTAAGACAGAAACTTAGGGGGCACTATGGACTACTTCTGCAGATGGTGATTGCAGCCATGAAATTAAAAGACGCTTACTCCTTGGAAGGAAAGTTATGACCAACCTAGATAGCATATTAAAAAGTAGAAACATTACTTTGCCAACAAAGGTCTGTCTAGTCAAGGCTATGGTTTTTCCAGTGGTCATGTATGGATGTGAGAGTTGGACTGTGAAGAAGGCTGAGTGCTGAAGAATTGATGCTTTTGAACTATGGTGTTGGAGAAGACTCTTGAGAATCTCTTAGACTGCAAGGAGATCCAACCAATCCATTCTGAAAGAGATCAGCCCTGGATGTTCATCGGAAGGACTGATGAAGCTGAAACTCCAGTACTTTGGCCACCTCATGTGAAGACTTGACTCATTGGAAAAGACCCTGATGCTGGAAAGGATTGGGGGCAGGAGGTGAAGGCGGCAGAGGATGAGATGGCTGGATGGCATCACCGACTCAATGGACCTGAGTTTGGGTGAACTCTGGGAGTTGGTGATGAACAGGAAGGCTTGGCGTGCTGCAATTCATGGGATCACAAAGAGTCGGACACAACTGAGCGACTGAACTGAACTGAAATGAACTGAACTGATGGACTACTTCCTTTTTCTTCATTTCTGCCTCCATCCTCATGTTCAGTCGATCACAGTCTTATCAGTTTTATCCTTCCTATATTTCTGACTGCCACTGCCTGATTCCTCCCTTACCTCTTGCCTGGATGATTATGCTTCCTGCCCACCTCCCAACCCATACCCCTGTCCTACTACCTCTATTCTTATCCTCCTCAGGCCTTTTATTTTCACTGTCACTAGGAAATCTATCTAGAGCACCAACTCTGACCATGTTGCTCTTGGGGTTAAAAGTTCTCCAGTGGTTTCTCACAGTTAAAAGAGTAAAGTCCATGCTTTCAGCATGATAAACACACCTTTCTTTGACCTGTTTTCTATCCACCTCCATAGGGTCTTGTCTTTAAGAGAATATTTGCTGATACTTAGTGACATAGGGGGCTTCCCTGACCTGAAATCACCTGTGCATCCTGCTCCTTCCCTGGTCCCTTCTCACTGTGCTCAGCTCAGGTGTCCTCCTTGACATACCAAGGAACTGCTGAGAGATTTTTGTTTTTCTCCATCACTTTTTTTTTCTGAGCAACTTGTAGGATCTTAGTTTCCCAAGCAGGGATTGAACCTAGTGTGCTGTGTGCTCAGTAGCTTCAGTCATGTTCTACTCTTGGTGACGCTATGGACTCCAGGTTCTTCTGTCTATGGGATTTTCCAGGCAAGAACACTGGAGTGGGTTGCCATGTCCTCCTCCAAGGGATCATCCCAATCCAGAGATCAGACTCTTGTCTCCTCTGTCTTCTGAGTTGCAGGTGGATTCTTTGCTGCTGACCACCCGGGAAGCCCACTAACACTGGACTGCCAGGTAATTTCCTCTCTATAACTTTTTATAGATTATTTTTATACTGTTCTGTCTCTTCTCCTAGGCTGTGAAGTCCTTCAGGGCAGGGATTGTGTTTTCTTCAGCTGTGTGTTCTTAGAGCATTGTATGTGTTTGACTCTTTGTGGCCCCATTGACTGTAGACCACCAAGCTCCTCTGTCCATGGAATTTTTTGGTAAAGAATACTGGAGTGGGTTGCCGTTTCCTCCTCCAGGGGATCTTCCCAACCTGGGGATCAAACCCACATCTCTTAAGTCTCCTGTACTAACAGGCAGATTCTTTACCACTGCACCACCTGGGAAGCCCTCATAGAGCATTGTATAAATACCTACTAGACACGCAATTAGTATTCACTGAAGTGAAGGGAGTACACATCCCTCAGTTTTTCCTTGTTTCCTTATTTTACATTCATCCCCATGTATGAACCAAGTGGTTGGATAACATCATTGAATCAATGGGCATGAGTCTGAACAAATTCTGGGAGCTAGGGAAGGACAGGTAAGCCTGGCATGCTGCAGTCCATGGAGTCACAAAGAGTCAGACACAACTTAGTGACAGAACAACATGAGCCAAGAAAACCTAGACTTGTTTTCATCTACTAAAAGATCATTTTTTTTTTTTTTGTAAGAACTGATGGTAAAGAAGGGAAGCAGTAGCAGTGAAACTAATGTGTGTTGAGTGGTGTGTGTGTGCCTGAGCGAGAGAGAAGAAATGCCAACAGAATGAGATTCCAAGGAGTCTTGTGCCCTTAACAAACTTAGACATCACCAGAGCCTTTAATTATTCTGTTTTGTTATTTTTTATTTATTAATAACAAAGAAAAATTATATAAATTTTAAGCAGTACTTTTCTCTTTATTATCTCATTTGAGCTTTACAATACTTTTGTAATGTCAGTCTCCTCATTTGAGAACTGAGGAAACAGAAAGATTGAATGATTTGCCCTCAGCTAGTTGGCTGAGTATTCTAACACGGTCACTTCAGTCATGTCCACCTCTTTGCTACTCCATGGACTCTAGCCTGCCAGCTCCTCTGTCCATGGGATTCTCCAGGCAAGAATACTGGAGTGTCCATTTCCCTCTCCAGGGGATATTCCCAATCCAGGGATCAAACCTGCATCTCTTATGCCTCCTGCATTGTCAGGTGGGTTCTTCACCACTGGTGCCACCTGGGAAGTCCCTTCTAATGCCAGCTCTAGTGCCTTTACTGATGCTGACCCCTCTTACAATTAGGGGCAGGGGTGATAGACTTCCACCACTTGGTATGTACAGAAGTCACTGGGAGTCAGAGTGAGTAAATATTTTTGTCTTTTTTTTTGGTGGGGGAGATTTGTATTAACAAGGGGAAG
Source organism: Nanger dama (assembly GCA_917880005.1). Classification (NCBI taxonomy): domain Eukaryota; kingdom Metazoa; phylum Chordata; class Mammalia; order Artiodactyla; family Bovidae; genus Nanger; species Nanger dama. The sequence continues at coordinate 29,352,271 of CAKJTW010000011.1, read as the reverse complement.
CCTTGACAACATGCATTAATAGACTGTCTAGCACAGTGTATGGCACACAGTAACTGTCTAGCAAATTACCTCTCTTTATCAATTCTAGAGCAATCTTGATAACATTTATAAAAATATCTTGCTGGGATTTTGATAGGAATTGTGTTAAGCCTGTAAATCAATTTGAGGAGAATAAATATCTTTACTGTGTTGAGTCTTTTCACTTTATCAGCACCATATGTCTCTTCATTTATTTAGAGCATCTTCAGTTTGTTTTATCAGTGTTTTGTAATCCTTATTATAAAAGTCTTATACATATTTTGTTAGATCAACATATAATTTTCTTTTTTAGTGTCCATGTGTCTGTTGCTAGAACTAAAAATATCATTTTTGTAGTTTATATCTTGTGATCTTGCTGAACTCAGTTATTAGTTCTAGGAGGGTTTTTTTTTTTTTTGTATTTTCAATGAAGAAGGTTGACTTTCTTCAGAGATGGTTTTACCTTTTCCTTTCTTATCTCTATACCTTATATTTACATTTCTTGACTCTTTGGTCTGGCTAAAACTTCCAGCACTATGTTTAATAAGAGCGGTGAGAATAAGCATCCTTCTCTTGTTCCCCATCTCAGAAGAAAAGCATTTAGTCTTTCTCCAGTAAGTATAACATTACCTTTGTAGATGTTCTTCCTCAAGTGGAGGATGCTCCCCTCTAATCTTCTGAAAGGTTTTTTCTTTTTTAACAAAGAAATGAGTGTTGAATTTTGTCAAATTATTCCATACCCATTGGTATAATCATGTGATTATTGACATTTTGTTCCCTCAAAATAAGTATTCTGAGAATTCTGGCAGTCCAATTGTTAGGACTCAGTGATTTCACTGCCAGGGCTAAGATTTGATTCCTGGTGGAGGAACTAGATACCACAAAAGTTTAGTATTCTTTCCCCAAATTGTTATGTCTCCTCTCAGCATCTTCTACCCAAACAATTCAAGGTTCCATCAAAGGCTTTAGCACGTTCTGGAATCAGATCTGCTTTCAGACCCAGGCTGATATCAACAAGGAATGGGGTTCCCTGTATTACTCATGTATAAAATGTGTACAGAAATTTTACCTTAAATCATGTTGTTTTGGCTTCTTTTGTGCCTCTGTTCTGTGGGTCACCTGGAGAAAATCCTTTGCTCCATGACAAAGGAATCAATTGCATATCTCTTCTATTTTTGTCTACAGTGCCTGCAGTTATTTATTTGAACAATTTCCTGTCTTCTACAACAGACAGATTGTCAGTTCTCAATAACAAACAAGGCCAAAAGAAAAATTAACAATTCCTGAGGTCCTACTTTATGACAAGTACCCTCACATAAATCATTTATTGACTCCACAAATAAATATATGTACAATCTAATGAAATGAATGGAAGATACCCAGATAATGAGGGCAAAGTTCATGTTTAAGATGAGTTCCTAGTCTACTGAGAGAGACAGATAATGTCTAAGGAGAAAGAGCAGAAGTAATATGTAATATTAACTCTCCTTGGAGGTAAGTATCTTTATTCCCAGTTTATAAATTCAGTAAATGAGGCCACCAGAGGTTAAGTGATGCATTCATGAATTCATCAGAGTTATAACCAGATTTTTAAGTCAGATCCAAATCACAACAAAACAGCTCTCATTAGGGAAAAAAAAAAATCTACTAGAAAAACACATTGTAAAATTTTTTTCAAATGTTAGGCTTAGAAAATAAGATACAATTAACATATAAAATTGAAGATATTTTGTCATTTTTGTGTCCTAAATTAATAGCAGAAAAAAATCAGGGGCTTCGATTTGATCCATCTTGGAAAGACATAGGAGTTGGAGTCTTGTAAAATGAGCCCTAAGACTGAATCAGGCAGAAAGTCACTGAAATTCACTCCTGGTTTCTGGACATTCTAGCTGTGTGAACCTGGACTTGTCGTATAATGTTTTCTAGACTCGAAATCTCACATCTTTAAGGCACAGGTAGATAATACCTACTCCAAGGTGAGGATTATACAAGATAGGGAATGTAGACACATATTAAATGTTGGATAATTTTGAATCAAACACTTTCATTGTTCTGGCTTCCCCCAGGGTTTTATTTTACTTAATTTGGTTTGTTTACTTGTTTAAAAAAAAAAAAGTTAAGAGGATGGGTAGAGAGATGAAGTGAGGATGGGAAAGAAACGAAGTACTTTCACATTATCAGGGGAATTATGGTTTATAATCTATAAAACCAAAGTTTTAGCTTTAGGACAGCAAAATGGATGCTGCTCAAGGGTGAAGCTCAATGGTGCTTCATGTCCTGGCACTGGAATTGACTTCCCAAGGATTTATAGACTCAACAAATTAAAACCACTGTTACCACTAATGAAATTTCTAACCAATGTATCTTACATGGTAACATGAGGCCTTTATGCTTGGAACAACTGAATGGGCTACAAACTGAGTTAAATTAGTTGACACAGAGCAATTCTGGATGAACCAAATTGATCTAGGAAAATGCCAACTCATCCTGGAGATGGGTTTGTTTGTTCTTTTCCCTTTAGTCTAATTAGACATTGCACTGTCTAATGAAATCTCTGGTTATGCTGCTCCCCAGATTAGTGCTTCCCTGAGTGATAAGCAGCACTAAAAAGTACTGAAAGACCAAGTGTCAGAAGCCATTCTGCAAATTTCTGTCTCCAGAAAGTGAAGGCTTCTCAAGGATGCCAGGTCATAGGGGCCTGCCTACAGATCTTTAGGTAACTTGAGAGCACAAGAGTCTTCCCAAAGGCCTTAGAAGAGGCCACCAGCCTCCCGTATTCTATGGCCATTTGGGCTCAGGTAAGCATGGCCTCGAGTGGAATTCACACCTTCTCCATCCTGATACTGGGATGACTTGTGTGCTGGAAATTCGCATCCATAGCAATGTCCTGTGTGGGACCTGATCTCTCCATCCCAGACTATGGAGGGAAACCAAAGAAGGGAGACAGGGGGTGTTGGTGCATTTATTTGCATTTGCCATTTTTATTTGCCTCAGGGACATTAGACTGCAGGTCTCCTTAAGCATGGACTGTTTGCTAAAGTCTGGTGTTGGCTTTTGTGGACTGGTCTAGCCAAGAGTTATTTTAGCCCAAATGAGGAGATGGGGGTGGGGCTGGGGTGGGGTAAGACATCTGCAGAGCCCAACAACCGTTACCAAGGCCTACCTCAGCTCTGCCTCTACCTGCCAAACGGTAAACAAAGCCCCTGGGAGAACTCCGGTGAGCTGAACACCTTGGTCAAACACTAAGCAAACCACCACCAGGTGTGCTTGCTGAACAGACTCTCCATCAGCGTCCTGTCATGCAGAAAATGTTTATCCAATTTGTCAAGATAATCTTTCCTCAAATAAGCCTTGGGCCTACTCCTTGGAACAGCCTGAATTTAGTCGGTATAATGTAACTCTATTTTTTTCACCCATTTTCCTTTAATCGCTGTGTCAACTTTTCCCTGGCTTTAAGCAAACTGAAAGTAATTATATCATTCTTAAGTGAGTAATCTTTTGACTGGGTTAGCTGATTCGTGAGTTACTCTAAAATTCTTCTAAACTGTGCAGACCTTTTCCAAACACATTTTCTTAGATGTTTCACAGAGTTAGGCTCATCGATGACCCGCGGATGTGTTTATTCTGTCACGTTTGGTGGCTACGCCACGACTATATTAGGACATTTGAAAAGAAGTCGAGTGTAGAAATTTGAGAGCAGGAAAAAAGGTAACTTCACCTACTAATTTAGGTGTTCCTTGGAAATTTTACAGTCACTGTAAATAACTTGTAGCTTCAAGCATGAAGCATGTTTGATTAGTGCTTTGAATCACGATGTAATATTAAAGGCTGGGCTTCGCAAACTTAAAAGCATTCACTGCTTTCATTTCATTATATAATTTCTTTGCTATTTGACACCCTGTGTGATATTGTTTTGTTTAAAAAATAGAAACATTCAAGGTTACCACATTTTTCTTAGTGCTGCTCATTGACATACTCCCACAGAACTCATGATATATTTAAAAATAGAAAGCTCAGCCATCTGGCTATTTGATGGTTTCTATTTTTGTTTCTCTTTGCATTCACAAACTCTGTTGAGTCTGAAATTTCCTATGTTCTGCCCTATATGTAATTGTGTATATGTACACACACAGTTTCTCATTTAAATTTAGCCATTATCAATCTGGGTTTGTTTTGCCGACCACAGTGGCACTTTTGTGGGGACACTAACCTTGTTTCATCTATGCATTAGTCAAATCTGTGTTAAATCCTGACTTTGAAGACTGTTATCCACAGTCTAGTGGATGCCAAGTCAAAGGCATTTCTTATTCATATGTACCCACCTATGTTTACTCAGAAGTTTCATTGGTAGTAATATGCACCTTGCTTTGGCTTTGATGAAAAATCTAGAACCACAAGGCCAGAGGGAAATTTAAAGCTCATCTAATTTACCCCGTTCATTTTACACTTGAGGAAAAAGATCTAGAGATGGACAGAGACTTGTGCAAGGTCACAAAGCTAACTAGCAAGCAGATTTTTTTTAGAACCCGGATCTCTTGACTTTTTCTAATGCTCTGTCCATATTCATAAAACTGGATTAAAAAGATTAAAGATACTTTTGGGCATGTTCACAAGTGTACATTTGAATTATATTCATTATACACATAACTGAGTATTTATAGGATTGTGCTTAAAAACAAAATTAAAGGGCATTGTTACACTTTGGTGAATGAAGGAGAGATTTCTTCACTCTTTAGTTTGAGCAGAAAGCACAAGCATGAACTTTATTGCATATAGCAAATAAAAGAGAGGACAAGCCACAAACTGGAGAAAGAGGATGCTTACAAAAGATACATCTGTTAAAGGACTGTTATCCAAAAATATACCAAAAACTCTTAAAAGTCAACAATAAGAAAATGGAAAACTAAATTAAAAAGTGGGCAAAAGACCTGGACAGACACTTCATAAAAGAAAATAAACAGAGTTTAAGTAAGCTTATGAAAAGGTGCTCCAAATCATATGCCATTAGAGAACTGTAAATTAAAACAATGAGATACCTCTATATACATATTAGAATGGTCAAAATCCAAAACACTAACACCACTAAATGTTGGCAAGGAGCAACAGAACTCTTGTTCACTGCTGGTAGGAATGCAAAATGGTACAGCTACTTTGGAAGACAATTTGGCAGTTTTTTTTTTTTTTTTTTTTAACAAAGCTTAACATACTTCTACCACACAATCTAGCAATCATGCTCCTTGGTATTTACCTAAATGAGTTGAAACCTCATGTTCACACAAATACCTACTCAGAGGTGTTTATAGTGAGTGGCTGTATTATTGCCAAAACCTGGAAGTGACCAAGACACTCTTCAGTAGGTGAATGGATAAACAAACTCTGGTATATCCAGAAAATGGTACACTATTCAGTACTAAAAAGAAGTGAGCTATCAAGCCATGAAAAGACATGGAGGAATCTTAAATACATATTAGTAAGTGGAAGAGGTCAATCTGAAAAGACTACATACTGTATGATTCCAACTATATGACATTCTGGAGAAGGCAGAACTATGGAGACTATGATATAGAAGTATCATTGGTTCTTGGAGGTTAGAGGGGAGGGAGGGATGAATAGGTGGGGCCCAGAGGACTTTTAAGGCAGTGAAACTATTCTATATGATACTATGATGGTGGACATCATTACATATTTGTCCAAATTCATAGAATGCACGGTATCAAGAGCGAACCCTAAAGTGAACTATGGACTCTGGGTGATATTGATGTGTCAAGGTAGGGTCATTAATTGTAACAAGTGGACTACTGTGGTGGGGGATGTTGATAGCGGGAGAGTTGTGAGTGTGGGGGGGACAGAAAGTATCTCTGAACTCTGTACTTTCTGCTCAATTTTGCTGTGAACCTACAACTGGTCTAAAAAAATAAAGTTCGTTAATTAATTTTAAAAATGCAGATTCCTGCTCAGCTGCATCTCTCCACCCCACTCCTCCACCTCCCCCATCTCCATTTCACCCCCCTCACCACTTCCAGCTTCCCCTCCCCAACCAGTGCTGATTTAGCTGTTCTGAAGTGAGACCCTGGAATCTGCATTTTCCGCAGTTTTGATGAGGGATGGGAAACTGTTCTGTCAGAAATCCTAATTTCTGCCTTCAAGCTCTGAAGATGGAGCTCATCTTTAAAGACTCACTATTTATTCAACTCTTGTTTTCAATATGCAATTGTTAACTATAACCTCCTAAAGTAGCCTACTGCTTGGAAATGCCTACTTGGCAGTTAAGTTGCTTAATCCAGAGGTCAAAGTGTTTTGGAAGGAGGCAGCACATGAGGCAGGGCTACTGTGTGGTTATCTCCCTCTTTCTGTGGAGGTGAGGCCTGGGGGAGCTTCTCCTCCAGTCACTGTTGAGCCTGGCCTGGTTGGCTGCACCTGCTTCTGGCCTTTGCTTTCCTGTCCTGTGATAAGAGCACAAAGCTTCCAACTGAGGAGCTGCCTGCCAGGATTCGGTAGGAGCAAAGTATTCTTTAAAGAGATTTGTCCTACCCAGGGTCTCAGCCAGCTACAGGCAATGGCAAGCCAAACGAAAACTGTACATCAGCTGGAGAGTTCAAGGCTCGTTTTGATTTCTTAGCATTTCTGAATCTTAGCGTTTCTGAGTGTGCAGGACTCTCTTCTGGGCAGTTGTATGTCAGGGAGCAAAATCTCTATCCTCATGGAGCTTACATTTTATCTGTAAGAGTTAACATTTATACAGTGCCTGCTCTGTGCCATGTACTCTCATGTATTAATTCATTTAACCCTCACAACACTACAGGTTAGGTGATGTTGTCATCCCTGTTAACAGATGCAGACACTGATGTCCAGAGAGGTTAAGAGGTTAAGAAGTCTGCCCATGGTCCCACACATTCTCATTGCAACAAAGACTGGTTGAGTGCCTCTCATAGGGCGAAGTTTTCCTTTGGATCCTTGGGCACAGATTATTCTATCTCAGAAGCCTTAAATTATTCATCAGGAGGGAAAGGGGACTAGCATTGATTAAATACAGACCATATGTCAGGGACTCAGGGAGGAGCTCTCTGTTCTGATCTCATTTAATGCTCACAGCAACCTGGGTGAAAAGTTAAAGCTGGCAAGAGGTGGAGTTTTTCTTATTTCAATGTCCACCTAGTGCTAGGAACATATGTGTGATTCACCTTATGCAAACCCAATGCCCCTGCTAGAGAAAAACAGTAAACACATCACTTGTGTTCTTAACTCAGAATGCACAGATGGCCCTCAGAGAGGAATGCCTTCAAGCTATTCTGAAAGTAAATTTGATGGAGAGCAGAATCTTTGCATTGTCTTAAAGTGTGCCCTCACAGATTGTCTGTTATAGTTGCAAGAGAGGAAAAAGCACAGCAAATATACAGGGGAGGAATTGACCTTTTCTGGACGGTCAGAATGAACCTTACTGATGAGGAATAGATGGACGCTGAAGGGCACAGCATCCCCTAGATAGGTTGCCAACCAAGAATGCAGAGCCTCAGTCTAACCAGGAGGAAACCTCAAATGAACGCAAAACGAAGAATATTTTATTTAATTAAAAAAAAAAGACGAGAGATCTTTATTCTTCAATATTGTTAATATCAAAAAAAGGCAAAAGCTATGGAAATCTCCTAGATAAAAGAGACATGGCTATTAAATGCAGTACATGACCCTAGACTGGATCCTGTCATGGAGAGAAAAACAATGCTATAAATGATAGTATTAGTGCACAATCAAAACAGGGAGGGTGAATTAGATAAAAACATACAAATTTATAAAGTGGAAACTACTGTGATTACAAAAATGTGATTACATTTTTGTGTTTACAAAAAATGTTATTTGTATACACATACACACAGAACAGAAATGAATGAGCTGGATGAATCAAATGATAAAACATTTGATAAAATAGGGAAGTTGGGTAAAGAGTATATGGATATTTCTATAACACATTTATTTTTCTCAATTGTTTATAAATTATCTTTTTGAAATGATCACCAAATAAGAAATTGTACATGGATATTTGTCTGGAAGTGTACATGTACCTTTTCATGGGGAGAAGGTCTATCAGTTTCCTTAGATTTTGTAAGAATCTGTGACAGGAAAAAGTGACTGACATATAGCATCTTGATTTGTGAAGAAGACTTTATTCTCCATTGGAAAGAAGTATATTCTTTAAGAGAAAGAAGCACGTATAGTAGTCTCCCTTATCAGCAGTTTGCCATTCCTGTTTCCATTACCTGTGAGCATCTGCAGTCCAAAATATTAGGTGGAAAATTCCCCAAATCCACAATTCCTAGATTTTAAATTGTGCACTGTTCTGAGTAGCATGATGAAATTTCGTACTAGCCTGCTCTGTCTCACCTAGGACACGAATTGTTCCTTTGCTCAGTGTATGCTACCTGTTAGTCACTTAGTAGCCATCTTGGTTATCAGACTGACTATTGAGTTATCACAGTGCTTGTGTTCACGTTACCTTTATTTTACTTACTGGTGGCCCTAAAGTGAAAGAGTTGTGATGCTGGCAATTGGGTTCTGCCAGAGAAGTCATAAAATATTTGCTGTAGGTGAAAAGGTGAAAGTTCTTGACTTAATAAGGAAAGAAATTGCATGTTGAAGTTGCTAAGATCTATAGTAAAAACAAATCTTCTGCCTGTGAAATTATGAAAAAGGAAAAAGGAATTCATGATTGTTTTTGCTGTTGTGCGTCAAATTGCGAAACTTATAGTCAGAGTGTGTGGTAAGTGCTTAGTTAAGAAGGAACAGACATTAAATTTGTTCAATAAGGTATTTTGAGAAAGAATTTTATGTATGATTACATATATAATATATATATAATTTTCATTACAGTATATTGTTATACTATTTCATTATTAGTTATTAATCTCTTTCTGAGCCTAATTTATAAATTAAACCTTATTACAGGTATGTATTTATAGAAAAACATAGAGTATGCAGGATTCAGTACTATCTGTAGTTTCAGGCATCCTTAGGAGGTTTGGGGATATATCCCCTTTGGATAAGGATTGCAGGGTGTGTGGGGAAGGATTCCAGTTTCTGGTACTCACATCTGCTTTGCAGCTTAATTTTTCACCTTTCTGAGGTGTGTAATAACTACCTGCAGTATCTGGGTGGCCTCTTGGTTCACTGAGCATTCACTGAGAATCCCCAATGTAGCATGTATTCTGCTACAGATATACAGAGATTAACAGGTTGTAATTGTCAGCAATTCTTTGTTCCTTAAAAAGCATACTGTGATTTTAACTAGCAAATGCTGAATGTCTCCAAACAGACGTGAATCAGGGTTAAGGGAGTTTAGAAGATTTTAGGCAGAGAGATGGTAGGTAGGCTTCCTAAAGAAGAATCATTTAAGCTAGACTTAGCAGGATGAGTGAGCTCTGTAAAGGGGTGTGTGTAGACTGGGCAAAATGTGCAGAAGTCTGGGCTGCTTTGGGGTGATTTTCCATTTGAGTTGGAATGCCTGGCATATGATAGAATTTCGTAATATAACATTGAAGGTTGGATTAAGACATTTGCTAGGAAATAGGTGATACTGGATTTTTGAACTGGCAAGTGATATCATGTGATACTTTGGGCTGACTGACTCAGTATTGTGGAGGTGAGACCAGATCGGGGGAGGGGGAGGGGAAACAGGGCCAGACTCCAGGGTTTCCCTCAGTTCTGAGGTACCTGCAGAGTGCAGAAGGCAGAGAGTCAAGGCTTCCAAGAAAGGCTGAGGGAGGGATGCAGGCCCTCCTTCATCCCACCAAAGGTAGGGTGAGTAGAGATGAGGGCTAAGCAGGCCTCAAAAGCCATCTTCAGCCTGGAGACCAAGGCAGGCCGTCAAGTGGTTCCTGGGCAGGGAGTTGGTGGAGAAAGCTGCTCCAGCAGGGCTCCCTCCTCCACTGCCACAGATCTGTGCCACCCGCTGTGAACACACCTGGTGGAGGACTGAGGTTTGGGTGGGGTTAAGCCAAGGCAATGCCAGGGCTTGTAGCTGGCCCCAGGCGCTGGATGACTTTACAGCAGCTCTGGACTAGGTCTCCGTGTGGAGGGTTCTCAAGGCTGCCCAAATCCAGGGGCTCACAGAACAATCCTTTTGGTGTTCCGCTGTCACTGCCCCCTAATTATTCATGAACACTTCTGCGTGGCACAGCTATGATCTTGTTTCTTTGCCATGGAAATAAAAACACAGCTCTAGCCATCCAGGAGAAAGACAAATGCCAACTCACCTGATGCATCCAGATTTTTCATTCCAAGGAGCCTTAGGGAGAGTTGAATCTAACACTCCTACTTCCTAGTTTTCTAAGAGTAGTTTTCTAGAGCTGCATGGGAATTCCTCATGTTCCCCTGAGACTTAGACCCAGTGTTAAGGTCCTATTTCTCTTACTGTGAGTTAGGGCCCATCAGTCCATCTTGGGTCTTCCTGCCACTGACTATCAAGGGTGATTTCTTCTGAGTCAGAGAATTTTAGAACTGAAACAGACTTAAGAGGTTATCTACTTCAATCCTGTCTTTGCACAAATAGGAAATTCTAAAAGTTGGGCAACTCATCCAATGTCATACAGACAGGGTAAGTACAACCAGAATCCAGGTGTACTGGCTTCCTTGTCTGGGGTTTACTAGTTGTGGGTTCCCCAAAATTTCCTTAGGAACTCTTAGAGCTCATTCATCTTTTTTTTTTTTTTTTGGAACTTTCTATAAAAGGAATCTCATGGATAGCAGACCTCAGGGGAGATTCTTGAAACTGTTGCCCCAGTGAGACTGGAAAAGGAACTGGGGTGGGGTGTTTATGTGTGATGACATGGCCCATGTCTCCAAAAGCCTTAAAGGAATTGGAAGGATTTGGTATTTTACAAAACCTGAAATAGGTGTCTTGTTTGTTCACAGGATCTTTTCAGAGAAAGTCATAGTGCATCCTGAAAGAGATGAGAAAATCATAAAGTTTTAAGTAGATTAGATAGTTGAGATTAGCTTTTTGTGATCTTGCAAAGTTCTCCTTTCTTCCCAAATCATATAACGCTGAGCAAGTTGAGCAATCGGGTGAAAATCACATGCAAACAGAGTCTAAGTCCTGATAAGAATCCTAAAGGTAAACAGTGAATTCCTACTAATGGCTAAGTCACTAAGGTAAGATCCAGTCTAAATACACACCCTTGGTTAAATAGGGTTTCATTAGCTCAGGTTACAGTGGTTCAGAAAAATTTTTCTTTTATGCTTGTCAAGTGAAATTAATTATATATCATCCATCAATCATTCCTGCCATAGAAGGTCTATGGGAATATTAAGGATTCCACAGAGCCTCCCCAACCTGGCCCCACCTCCACTCCCCACCCTACCATCAGCACTCTGGGCATATTTTGGTGCCCATAGCTAAAAGTTCCTAGGATTTTCTGGGAAGTCACAACTATGGTTTTTACTGATAACCTGTAAAAGTTTCCTTTTTCCAAATTTGACACTCGGTGTGCTTCAAGTTACTGACAAATATTTGATTTTGCAGAGTATATCTCAGACTGCACAGCAAATCAGATTCTTGCAAGTTTCTGGTAATAATTTTGTTTTTGTTGAAAAGTTCAAAAATGTTTAAAGAAAGAGAAAATAATTTTTAAAAGTATAACCCATTTTTTCACTGCCACATGAAACCATTGTTAGAATTTTAATACATTTTCTGCCATCTATTCTTTTGTTTTCTCCTTTTTCTCCCTATTAAACAAAACAATGCATGTGTAGTATAGATAAATAAAAAATATGGATAAGAAAAGAACATAAAAATTAGCCATTAACTCATTTATCTTGACATAAACTTCCCAGTCTTTTTACATTTATGTATTTTACTTAGTTCTAATTATATTGTAAAGCCACCTTTTCACTTACCTTGCGGAAAAAAAAGCATATAACTTTTTAATTTTTTTAAATCAAAGAAATACATTGTTGTTGTTCAGTTGGTAAGTCATATCTGATTCTTTGCAATCCCATACCATGGACTGCAGCATGCTAGGCTTCCCTGTCCTTCACTGTCTCAGACTCATGCCCATTGAGTTGGTGATGCTGTCCAACCATCTCATCCTTTATTGTCTCCTTCTTCTGCCCCCAATCCTTCCCAGCATCAGGGTCTTTTCCAATGAGTCAGCTCTTTGCATCAGGTAGTCAAAGTACTGGAGCTTCACCTTCAGAATTAGTTCCTCTACTGAGTATTTTGTTTTTGTTTTTGATGTGCTTCCCTGGTGGCTCAGATGGTAAAGAATCTGTCAGCAATGCAGGAGATCTGGGTTTGATCCCTGGGTTTGGAAGATCCCCTGGAGAAAAGAATGGTTACCCACTCCAGTATTTTTGCCTAGAGAATCCCATGGACAGAGGAGCCTGGCAGGTTACAGTCCATGGGGTCACAAAGAGTCAGACACAACTGAGTGACTAACACTGAAAGAAATAAGTATATATGTTTAAAAATTAAACAGCACATAATCATTTTATTGATGTTTTAGTAGTCTCTAGTGGATATTTACTTAATAATTGTTCTTAATAATATTTAATAATTATAGATGAAAACATTTTATCTTTTTGGCTTTAATATTTAAGGTTTTTTCCTCTTACAGTATTTTATTCATCACATACTTAGTAAGCTTATATCTGGTCTAAGCAGCAAGTTAGGCATCACAGATAAAATGCATTTATTTATTTAAAAAATTACTGAGTGTCTAGAATGTGCCAGAGAGTGTTCTAGACATTTGGGATATAGCAATCAACAAACCAGACAAAAATCTCTGTCTTCTCAGAGTTAAGTTCTTGTTGAGATCAACAAGAGATAGTCTTTGCTGAGATCAAAATATAGCATCTTTAGGAAATAAGAGTAGCAAAAACTAGTATTTATATTTGATTCTTATGAATATCTACACTTTTGTGAGTAGATATATGTGAGTATATCTAGTCCAGCTGATTGGAATACAACAGTGAACAAAATATCCTCCTCTGTTCTCTATGGGCATGTATTCCAGTGTCTCTAACAGGCATTTGGGAGCCCTGAGAAATTAGCATACTTGTCCTGCTACCTTGCTGGATGAGTGTGAATCAAATAAAATGAATCTGCAAGTGTTTTGAAAGCTTCAAAGTAAGATAAATGTTGAAAGAGTTATATTAGTATTTTCAGCAATGGAGAGACCTATAAACACAAGTGAAGTAAGGAAACAATAGCACCTAAGAGTGATGACTAAGGGCCAGATGGGCAAACCATCTACTGGGATGGGTTTACCCAATGCAGGAGACACTTTTACCAGTTAACAAAGACCTGACCACAATTTAAAATTTATCCTTCCCAGAAGTAAAGTCATTCAATGCGTAGAGCCCCTCTGATAAAAAATATTCTAGCATCACTTAACCCTTACTGTATCACCCCACTAATTATCACAATAGCTATATGTTTTCAAAAACTCTACTCTCATCCTTTCCCTAACTCAGTGGTTCTCAAACTTGGTGAGTATGAGAATCCCCTGGGAACTTTATAAAGATCGCAAGGCCAGGTACTACACTCAGTACTCTTTACTGGCTCTCCAGGCCAATCTGATACACACCAGCTCTGAGAATTAGTAACTTTTAGCTTACCTACAATCTGGCAGTTTACAGAGCTAAAAATACCTTGGAAAGCATCCTACAAATGCCTTCACTTTATAAGGAAGGGGACAGACGTTTTGCTATGTTAAGTGGCTTGTACAAGGTTGTGCAGTCAGCCAGTATCTGAGCCGTCACCCAAGTCACAGGCTTTCCCACTTGATTGACCAACGTGTTGTACCCTCCTATCTGCTCTTTTGGGGCCTCTAGGTGCAGGAGTGTCCCTGTGACTGTGGAGTGTTGGTGGCACAAAGCCACCAGCTCTTGTATTTGAAGAAAGTGTGATTTCCCAGAGAAAAGCTGCCCTTCAGAGTTTCTAGCACTGCCTTACCTAACCACAAAAGTACTTATTTTGTCTGATAACAATGTATTCTATGTAGTGGCCCCCAAGATAAGTTTTTAAAGCACTGTAAAATTTCCAGCTGAACACTAGAGATTTCCAAATTAATCTTTCCAAACTAGAACATTATCACTTGCCACAGAAAAGCATTTCTCCATCCACCAAGGTCTCTTGCTTCTTCAATCTCCTGCCTAAAACTAAAGCCCTTTACCAATCCAGATGCCTGGAGCTGACTAATATTTCCACAATGAAACTATGCATTGTAAATGAGACAGTTGTTTCTGTCTTTATTTTTCCTGAGAGACAAAAAGATTAAGCAGTGAAGTGCCACTGGGATGTTCATATACAAAATCAGTTCAATTCAGTTCAGTTCTTCAGTTGTGTCCAACTCTTTGCAATCCCATGAACCACAGCACGCCAGGCCTCCCTGTCCATCACCAACTCCTGGAGTTTACCCAAATTCGCGTCCATTGAGTTGGTGATGCCACCCAACCATCTCATCCTCTGTTGTCCCCTTCTCCTCCTGCCCTCAATCTTTCCCAGCATCAGGGTCTTTTCCAATGGGTCAGCTCTTCGCATCAGGTGGCCAAAGCATTGGAGTTTCAGCTTCAGCATCAGTCCTTCCAATGAATACCCAGGACTCATCTCCTTTAGGATGGACTGGTTGGATCTCCTTGCAGTCCAAGGGACTCTCAAGAGTCTTCTCCAACACCACAGTTCAAAAGCATCAATTCTTTGGTGCTCAGCTTTCTTTATAGTCCAACTCTCACATCCATACATGACCACTGGAAAAACCATAGCCTTGACTAGATGGACCTTAGTTGACAAAGTAATGTCTCTGCTTTTTAATGTGCTGTCTAGGTTGGTCATTACCTTCCAAGGAGTAAGCGTCTTTTAATTTCATGGCTACAGTCACCATCTGCAGTGATTTTGGAGACCCCAAAATAAAAGTCAGCCACTGTTTCCATTGTTTCCCTCTAAAAGTCAATAATATTATAATAATTGGTGACAGAGGGTTGCTAAATTTATCACTGTGGTCATTTCATAACATATTTAAATGTTGAAACACTATGTTGATATACCTGAAACTAATTTAATACCGTATGTCAACTATACTGCAATAAACAAAAAAAGAAAGAAAATTCCACAAAATATGCAAAACAGCATATATTGCTTATTTATGTATATGTGGATTAATGTTATCTATCTGCCTATCTATTTCCTATCTAGTTGTCTAATTTGGAGGTGATATATACCACAGTTGAAGGTGAGGTTATAAAAGATGTTCAGATCAGTTCAGTCACTCAGTTGTGTCCGACTCTTTGCGACCCCATGAATCGCAGCACACCAGGCCTCCCTGTTCATTACCATCTCTCGGAGTTCACTCAGACTCACGTCCATCGAGTCCATGATGCCATCCAGCCATCTCATCCTCGGTTGTCCCCTTCTCCTCCTGCCCCCAATCCCTCCCAGCATGAGTCTTTTCCAATGAGTCAACTCTTTGCATGAGGTGGCCAAAGTACTGGAGTTTCACCTTTAGCATCATTCCTTCCAAAGAAATCCCACGGTTGATCTCCTTCAGAATGGACTGGTTGGATCTCCTTGCTGTCCAAGGGACTCTCAAGAGTCTTCTCCAACACCACAGTTCAAAAGCGTCAATTCTTCGGCGCTCAGCCTTCTTCACAGTCCAACTCTCACATCCATACATGACCACAGGAAAAACCATAGCCTTGACTAGACAGACCTTAGTTGGCAAAGTAATGTCTCTGCTTTTGAATATGCTATCTAGATTGGTCATAACTTTTCTTCCAAGTAGTAAGCGTCTTCTAATTTCATGGCTGCAATCACCATCTGCAGTGATTTTGCAACCCCAAAAAATAAAGTCTGACACTGTTTCCACTGTTTCCTCATCTATTTCCCATGAAGTGATGGGACCGGATGCCATGATCTTCGTTTTCTGAATGTTGAGCTTTAAGCCAACTTTTTCACTCTCCTCTTTCACTTTCATCAAGAGGCTTTTTAGCTCCTCTTCACTTTCTGTCATAAGGGTGGTGTCATCTGCATATCTGAGGTTATTGATATTTCTCCATTGCATGTATAACCTGTTAGATAGTTAGAATAGGGAAAAGGAGTCCAAAATGGTGGTGGCCAAAAGACAAGGAAGGGAAAAGCCTGCGAAAATAGAACAAAGGAAGGTCAAAGGAAGGTCCAAGGACCAGAATGAAAACCTCAGGTAAAACAAACAGCACTCCTGGCTAAGCCTAATTTGCATAGGGCAGGCCCAGGGGAAGGAAAAACCATATAAAAGGAGGATCCAAAGCGCTTTCTCTGTCTCCCGTGTGTGTGCATGCTTTCTTTCTCTC
Source organism: Nanger dama (assembly GCA_917880005.1). NCBI lineage: Eukaryota > Metazoa > Chordata > Mammalia > Artiodactyla > Bovidae > Nanger > Nanger dama. The sequence goes on along the minus strand of CAKJTW010000011.1, from coordinate 29,335,936 downwards.
TCTCTTCCCCTTCTCCCCCAACCCCCTGCCATGTGTGAGCGTGCGCGCGCGCGTGTGTGTGTGTGTGTGTGTGTGTGTGTGTGTGTGTGTGTGCGCGCGCGTGTGCGCTCTCTCTCTCTCCTGTGCGCTGGCATGCTCCTCCACTCTCTCTTCGCATATTTGGGTTGGCATGCACTCACGCTTGGAGGATGGATTCTCCTGCTATCTTCTAAATAAAATAGAGCTGTAACACTGATTTGTCTAAGAGCTATAACACAGTTTGTCCAAGACCCGAGAGATGCACTGAGGGCTTTAATGTCCGTCACTCCAAATCTTTGTTGTGATGAGACAGAACTGAGGAGCATACGCTCGCCTGACGTAACCTTTGGAAAAGATTAAAATAAAAAGAGAAGGGGTCAGCAGAGGATAGGATAGTTAGTATCACTGATTCAATGGACGAGAATTTGAGCAGACTCTGGGAGATTGTGAAGGACAGGGAAGCCTGGAGAGCTGCAGTCCTTGGAGTCATAAAGAGCTGGACACGACTTAGCAACTGAACAACAAATCAGGTGAAAAATAAAACTAGTGAAGCATATATTCTTATGTTTTTCTCAGTTTTATATATATATATATATATATATATAAAATTCCCTGGTGGTCCAGTGCCTAGGACTTGGTACTTTCAGCAAGTACTTGGTACTGCTGAGGCCTGGGTTCAGTCCCCTAGTTGGGGAACTAAGAGCCTGCAAGCCAAGTGGCACGGCCGAAAAATAAAAGCCATTTATCCTGTCCAGGTTTTAACCCAGGCAATTCCATGGAGGTTTCCTTTCTCTTCAACATTTTGCAGATGACAAATTAGATCAGAGCAGCCAGAATCTAGGGGAGGCCAGCTTGAGGTATTTAGGGTTCCATGCTTGTGTACTCAGTTGTGTCTGACTCTCTGACCCCATGGACTGCGGCCCATGGAATGCAAACCACCTGGCTCCTCCATCCACGGGATTTTCCAGGCAAGAATACTGGCATGGTTGGCCGTGTCCTCCCCCAGGGGCTCTTCCCTCCCCAGGGATTAAACCCACATCTCTTATGTTTCTCCCATTGACAGGTGGGATCTTTACCACTAGCGCCACCCGGGGAGCCTAGGAAGCCCTTTAATTTAATGCAAAAGGCTAGATTGGTCTGAGGGGAATATTTTTAACTAGAGATTTCTGGTTCCAGGGAAAAATTCATATGAATGAGAATGCAGATTTCTGGTGAGGAAGTGATAAAGGTCTTCCTTATCTTCAGTTAGTATTTAGCAAAGGGATGGAAAAGGATAGCAAGAGGAGCCTGTGGGCTGGGAACTGAACTTTAGCTCCTGGCCTTCAAGCCTTTCACCTTTCTGCCTACTAACATGGCACGTTTCTGTGAGGCTGGTCTAGGGTTTGTCAGGCTCTCCTCACTTTGTGCCTAAGTGTATGTATGCTTTACCTTCCTCACTAGACCATAAACTTCCTGCCGGTGTGACTAATCACATTTAGCCATGTGTGTGCTTAGTCGCTCAGCTGTGTCTGTGACCCCATGGACTGAAGGCTCCTTTGTCCATGGGGATTCTCCAGGCAAGAATACTGGAGAGGGTTGCCATGCCCTCCTCCAAGTGATCGTCCCATAAACAACTCACATTGCCAAACACCCAGAGCAATGCTTTCTCAGAGGTGCCATACAAATACTTAACTATTTGCATAACTTTCTTGCTCAAATTCCCTTTGTTTCTCTGTTTCTTACCAAGTAAAAGGTAATTTCCTGGCATCACGTTCCAACCAGCTTCCCTGTTTTTTGTTTTTGTTTTTGACTTGTCTCCTTAAATGTACCTTGGGCTCTGGAAAAATGTGGCTGGGAACCAATCTCTGAATACAGCCTGGATCCTTCTTCCAAGCTACAGTCTGATTCTGAATAAAATTGAAATTTTGGATTCATTACCTTTCCTTGAAACCCTGAAGACAGAACAGAGAAAATGGTTGAGTGGTTTATCACATGACCCCTTGATGTTGTTTAGTTGCTCAGTCATGTTTGACTCTTTGTGACCCCATGGACTGCAGCATGCCAGGCTTCCCTGTCCTTCATCATCTCCCAGAGTTTGCTCAAACTCACATCCATTGAGTCAGTGATGCCATCCAACTGTCTCATCCTCTGTCCTCTCTCCTGCCTTCAATCTTTCCCAGCATCAGGGTCTTTTCCAATAAGTCAGCTCTTCCCATCAGGAGGCTAAAGTATTGGAGCTCCAGTTTCAGCCTCTGTCCTTCAAATAAATATTCAAGGTTGATTTCATTTAGAATTGACTGGCTTGATATCCTTGCTGTCCACGGGACTCTCAAGAGTCTTCTCCAACACCACAGTTCAAAAGCATCAATTCTTTGGTGCTCAGCCTTCTTTATGGTCCAACTCTCATATCCATATATGACTACTGGAAAAGCCATAGCTTTGACTATACAGGACTTTGTCAGCAAACTGATGTCTCTTCTTTTTAATATGCTATCTAGGTTTGTCATAGCTTTTCTTCCAAGGAGCAAGTGTCTTTTAATTTCATGGCTGCAGTCACCATCTGCATCTGCAGTGATTTTGGAGCCCAGGAAAATAAAGCCTGTTAAGTTTTAAGCCAGTTTTTTCTCTCTCCTCTTTCACCTTCATCAGCAGGCTCTCTAGTTCCTCTTTGTGACACCTGGGGCTGTTCAAGTCCAAGCTCCTCTCCTAGGAACTCTGACCTTGGGAAAATTACTCACCCAGGGGAGTGGGAATAAGAATAATAGCTACCTGTAAGTTGTTAATGAGTAATTTGTTTTAGCATAGTTCTGGGGAATGGGTTAATGCTGGATATTGTTATTATTATTTATTTAATGCCTTTATGTTAATATCCATCTCTTCACCACCAACCACCACCCAAGGCTTTTGAGTTTGCCTCATGAGCTAGGAGGAAGGAAACTGGCTATATTGGGGGTAGGGATTTGGGAAGAACAGCTTGTAATGAATGGACCTTGAACTTCTTAGAAGTTAGTTTGGAATTAAAGATTTTAAGTTTACAGTATAGTCCATGATCTTTGAGAAGTAATGAAATAATTTAAACAATATTTTGACAAGATAATTGGTGAACTTCCGTAACCCAGTTGGAAGAATTGAATTTTCTTACAATTCTCCCCAATATTTGGTGAGGATAATAACTGTTATTATGAATCATAGTTATGATTTGGTCTTCCCTGGTGGCTCAGACAATAAGGAACCTACCTGCAATTCAGGAGACCAAGGTTCCATCCCTGGGCTGGGAAGATTCCCCTGGAGAAGAGAATGACTACCCACGCCAATATTCTTGCTGGAGAATCCCATGGACAGAGGAGCCAGGTTGCATACAGTTCATGTGGTTGCAAAGAGTCAGACATGACCGAACAACTTTCATGTTCACTTTTTCACTTTCACTTTTTCAAGAGTTTATGCCATCTCTTGTAATAAGTGCTTTATATTTTATATTTTAATTCACTCATTCATGTGCTCATTCAACAAAAACTCGTTGAGCACTTACTTGAAGCCAGTCACTGGGGGATAGTGGTAAATGTGACTGACAGGTCCTACCCTTATGGAACTTTCACACTAGTGCAGATTCAGATGATAGGAGAGGAAACACATATGTGTTAAGCCAACTGTTATGAAACACAGAGCTTTGCACACATGTCAATCCTGTGAGCTATTATCAGGATCAGATCCCAACTCACTTTTCCATCTTCCTTTCCCATGACAAGCACTAATGTCCTCCAACTCCATGGAATTTCTTTCTAGACTCTTCTATCTTTATGTCTGTGTCCACACAGTTCCCTCTAACAAAATATGCTACTGTGTACGTTTGCCTCTTGAAGGCTCTAGGTTTTCTTCATCACCCATTTCAAATACCACCTCTGCAAGGAGCCTTTTTGGTCTTTCCATTCAGGATCAGCTACTTCTTCCTCCATGCTCCAGGGCTAGGGTTTAGACTTTTAGAATTACCTCACCCTGAATATTTAATATGATTATTTGTACATACTGGTTATCAGCCTAACTTCTCTACCAGACTGTCAGCCGCTTGTTTCTCACCTGTTTCTTGCATCTCTTGCCTCTGTTAATTCAACTGGTCTAAAGTAGCCAGACTTGCTCTTCCACAGTCTCTTTTTAAACCAGGGATCTTGAGTCTTCTACCTTTTTCCCCTCCAACTGATCCCACTTATATATGTCTGAGTACACAACTGAGAACAGCTGCTGACAGGGTGAGCTTTGTGAAAGGCAAATCTGCAGATTTCACTACCTTGCTTAAAATGTGTCAGTGATTCACACAGTGAAGATAAAATCCAATTTCTATGGCCCGGCTCACACTAGCTCTTTGATAACCTAGACCTGCTTAAACCTCCAGCCTCAGGTCTCACCCTGTTCTCTCACTAGGTTCCAGCTCTGCCCAGCTGCTCACCATCAATCTCTTCAGTTCAGTGACCTCTGCGGTATCCTCGGCTGGAAACTCTCCCTCCTAACTCCTGCTAATCTTCCAGGTCTTAGTTTAGATGTCACCCCTTCCAGAAAGCCATCCTTGATTTCTTCTAGGGCTCCCATGTGCCCCAGTAGGACCTAATCATTCTTGGTCAAGGTGTTGTCATTCCTTATTATTGATATGGGCTTCCCAGGTGGCACTAGTAGTTAAGAACCCACCTGCCAATGCAGGAGACATAAGAGATACAAGTTTGATCCCTGGGTTGGAAAGATCTCCTGGAGAAGGGCACGGCAACCCGCTCGTTTTCTTGCCTGAAGAATCCCAATGGCAGGGGAGCGGGTGGGCTATGGTTCATAGGGTCACAAAGAGTCAGATATGATTGAAGCAACTTAGCACAACACACAGCACAGCACATTATTGATATAATCCCATATTTAATGATCTGCCTTCACTGCTAGACTATAAGGTTTGTGAGGGAAGCACCCTTGCTATTGTTATTCACTGCAGTATCCCTAGCATCTAATTAGTGGTTGATGCACAGTAGAATCTGAAAGAAAGTTTATTGAATGAGTCCTCTTTGCATCTCCCAAAGTCCTCTTCCAACTTTTAGATGGTTTAAAAAAATACACATGTAATATGAAGACATGGTTATTGTAAAAGAAATCAAAACAGAACATGTGAATGCAATTACAGGTTTCCTTATATCCTACCCCTAACTTTCTCTCCTCTTTTACTCTCTTGCCTGAGATGTTAACTGTTCAGTGTATGTCTTTTCATTTCTTTATACTGCACGTACCCACAAGCACACAAACCTAATACAGTCCTGGCTCCCAAATCCATGTGGGTGTTTTAGTAAACAGAAATGGGGTAATATTAGAGACGGTGTCCTCCTGCTTGTGTCTGCTTGTTTTTCAATCCATTTCAGATATTTTTCCATTTCCCAGGTAGATTCACCCCTACTACCTCATTCTTTTAATAGCTATTTGTATTTCATAGTAAGGTTGTATCATAGTTGATTTATTAATTCCCCATTGGAAGACTTTGCATGTTCATCTTGTGCTCACAAATGCCAGTAGAGTTGCAGGACAGGTTTCTAAAAGTGGAATTGCTGGCTCCTAGAGTGTATGCATCTTAAAATTTTTTCAGTTGTCAGCTATTTCTTCGCATAGTTCTTAGTGGGAGGATTACAAGTTCTCAAAATGTTTAATTTGTCAACGGCCCTTGGCAAAACTGTGAGAAGGGGGAACCTTATCTCTGTATCACATTTGACCCTTTTAGATTCTACTCTCCTGCCCCACCTTCTCTCTATCTCTCCCATCCCACCCAGATGCACCCTCGCCCCTCCCCACTACTCCCACTGAGTAAACTTAGCAATTTCTAGTAGCAGAAGAACATTCCTCATCTGTGTGTCTACCACCTTCCAGATAGTCCCTGTTTCCACTAATGGAGCCACCATCCAGCCAAGGAAATATCCCCCATGACCTAGAAAACCAAGTTTTCCTAGACTCCTCCCTCTTCTAAACTACCCTGAGGCAAGCACCAAATCCTGTTATGCTCTCTCCAGATTCTCCAGAATCTAGTGGAGCTCCTATCACCATCATCTCGTCAGCAGCCTTGGTTTTAGAGAAGTGGGTTGCAGTCAGCATGATTTTTCATCTGTCCTCTGCTCATAATCATTTGAAAGTTTCTTCCTGACAAACCCCAGCTCCCCAACATGGAGGATCTTTCTGTGGCTCTAAACTTGCTGCTTCGCCTCATCCCCAGCAAGCATGTCTCACCACACATTGTCTCCCGCATTCCTGGCACCTCAGTTGATACACACCTGGGCTGCTGGTTTTGAAAGGCTCTGCAATCTCTCATTTTCTGCTTCCACTGACAGGAATGTCCTTCTCTTTGACCCACCTTAGCCTACCTGACTCCTACCCATCCTCCAGGTCTCAGCCGAGGTAGCACTCTTCCTTGGTGCCCTCAGGTTGGCCTAGGTGCCTGTCCCAGTGTTCTCACCCAGTGCTAAGCCCCTTCTCAAACCAGCCATTCACATCCCTGGTCACGCTTGTAGTGTAATTGTCCATTTACCTGCTGGTTTCCCCTAGAAGGTAAATCCTCTGAAGGAGGGAATGGTCATCTGCATTGCTGGACACCCTGTGCCTGGCACAGATCTTGTTGAAATACAAGCCTGTGGATTTGAGTGAAGGGGCAAATGAATGAATGAGTGAATAAGGTGTTTTCTGGCAGCCTGTACTTTTATGACATGTATTTGTGACAGGACTTCCCTGGTAGCTCAGCTGGTAAGCAATCTGCCTGCAATGTGGGAGGCCTGTGTTCAACCTCTGGGTTGGGAAGATCCCCTGAAGAACGGAATGGCCACCCACTCCAGTATTCTGGCCTGGAGAATTTCAGGGACTGTATAGTTCATGGGGCACAACGAGTCGGACACTGAGCAACTTTCACTTCACATTACTTAGAGGTTTTTATGCACTGTGTAATCTAATCCTTACTATCACTCTGTGAAGTAGATATTCTTAGCAACATTTACTGGACATGCTGAGATGCAGAGAAGTTAAGCTCCTTGTCCTCAGTGAGCGGCAAATTGAAGACTGTGAGCTTGTCGGGTCCCAGGATTTGTGCCTAAAAACTAACTCAGCTGCTTCTGGACTATGCCTCTGCTGTTTCCAATTGATTCTGACTCAAATGGAGAGCTTGGCTGACTCAGTGACTCAGCATTCTGTCTCATGGAAACTGTGTCCTGCAAACGGTGCTACGTAGGGGCTTGTCACCTTCCCCTTCCGAGCAGGGCCAGTCTGGATGGAGTCATAAAGAACTTTTGCTCCCTGGACCATAATAAATATACAGGTTATCTACTTTTGAAATATTTTTGAGCCTTTTGAAAGAATTTCAACTTATAGAAGAGTCACAAGACTTGTAGGAAGAATGCCTGTATACCCTCCTCCCAGATTCACCAATTGTTAATATTTTACCAAATTTGTTTCATTTCTTTCTGTCTAAAAATGTGTTTTTTTCCTGACCATTCAGGAATAAGCTCCATCCACCATGTGCCACTTTACTGCTAAATACTTCAGGGCGTATCTCCTAAGAAAAATGACATTTTCTTATATAACCACAGGGTTTATCAAATTAGGAAATGTAACATTTATTAAATACTATTATTGATAATCGGATTTCAGAAGTTATCTCAATAATGTGCTTTATAGAATTTGCCTCCAATATATGATACTTGTACTATTTTTTTTTTTTTTAAATCCTAGTAGTTGCCCCTGAATCCTTTGAGAATGTCCTTTGTAACAGAGTCAGGGGATGGTGATGAATGTGCTTGCTCACTGGGATCAGAGGCACTGGAGTTCCAGACTGAGACCCCAGGTTTTGTTCTGCTCTTCACTTTGAAAAGTCCTTAGGGCCTCAGTTTCTTCACCTGTCAGTAGGGAAAAGGCAGAGTTGAGCTTTAGTATGTCCCAAATCCTCTCCAGCCCTTAAGCCACCAAATAATTAACAACAAAACATTATTTTTTAAAAGCTTTTTTTCTTAATTTTTTTTTTAAGGTAGGAAGAAACCTGTCTCTTTCAAAACCTGTCAGCTCTGAAAACCCGCTAAATGATTTTTATTTTCCGGATGTCTTACTTCTACAACGTTGTCTTTTCTTTGCCATTGTCTTCTTCAAATGCTTGGCTGACAGTCTTTTCATCTTAGAAGTATTTTGAACATAATATGACTGTTTATTTAATGTCTCATGCACTTCAGAAGATAATGACCAGAAGATGGGCTTGTTTACCTTTTTTTTTTTTTTCCCCAAGCACTAGAGCTTACTCAGCCCAGACTTTCCAGAAAGCCTACATTAATTTGTCTTTATTTTGTCAGCTCGGAGTTCGATGAGCACTTTTGAGCTTTCATTCTTTCTCTCCTGCAGTCTGATTTGGAGCTATTACCCAGATTTCTTGGCATTTACATTTTCATCATGTGGGTTTCACCACCCAGATACAAATACTTTGCAGGGGAAATCCATAAGGAGGTTGCAAAGTTGTAAAATAGTGGAAATGACATTTGACTCTTGAGATTTCAAAATTGTTTTCATTTTCTCCTCTCCCCTATCCTTAATGACTCTTTCAAAAGAGTCAGTAGCAGATTTCAAAGTGGGATATTTGTTAGTTTAAAACTGGTTTTCCTTGTGGCAATCACATACAGATGAAAACATCTGTACCTTCTGTGAGCATTTGCTCACAGTCTACTTTGTTCAATACTGCACTGGTATTGGGCATGCAGCGAGGAATCGAGGCGTTTGGTGGGAGAGACAGGTTTGTAAATACATAAATCCGAAGGTAAGCTAAGTGCTCTGCTGGGTATTGCCACTCCAGTACAAAAGAGCCGGGTGATCAGCTCAGTGAAGATGGCTGGTGTAGTGAGGCTATTTGTATCATTATCTTTGAAACTTTAAAATTTACTTTCTAGACAATCTGTGAATTACTGTCTGAGGAATGTTTCTTCTCTATCTTCCCATTTGATGCAAACCCATTGAACTCTGAGCTCTTTGGAGGAAGCTTTTTTTTTTCATCTTAAGTAACTGAGGGTGTCTCAGCTTGAATCTGGGTGTATAGTAAGCCCATAATAAATATTTGCTGAACTCAGAAATTGCAATAACATTAATAGTTGCCTAACAGGGGCCACCGCATTCAGTACTGCCAGAAGCAGAGCTCATTTCTCTGATGATTCCACACTAAGGAGGCAGCTAGACATGAAATATAGGCTGGGACTGGACCTAAGGAACTGGCTTGTGAGGCATCCCCCAAAGGCTGTGAACCTTTCGAACTGGGAGAAAGCCAGGAAGCTGTAGAGTAGGCAAGGCTGATCGTGTCCAGGCATCTGGAGTGAGTCATGAAGTGAGTCTTAACTTTGCGAGGCAGAGGAGCGGGTGGGAGATGTGGGGGAGGAGAGATCTCCACAGAGCCTCCTTCTATAAGGTGTGGGTCCCAAGCAAGAATAAAAACTATGTGGTCTTAATTCTGTGAAAAAAAATTGGGGGGATTGTGGACCAGCAAAAAGAAATTTTTGTATGTATCTACTAATCCATTTATTTAAAAATTTTTATATGCGTGTTCAGTCGTATTCAACTCTGTGTGACCCCCATGGACTGTTAGTCTCCCAGGCTCCTTCATCCATGTGATTTTTTTCAGGCAAAAATACTGGAGTGGGTTGGCATTTCCTCCTCTAGGGGATCTTGCGTCCCAGGGGTTGAACCCGAGTCTCCTGTGGCTCCTCCAGCTCTTGCATTAGCAGGCGGATTCTTTACCACTAATTTACTTCCCCTCCTCACACTCTCCACCTCTTGCCCAGCCTTTGGTAACTAAACACTTGTTGGGCTTGTTGTTGTTTTATTACTCATGTATTGATATTTTGGCCATATCACCACATGGCATGTGGGATCTTAGTTTCCTAACCAGGGATGGAACCCGTGCCCCCTGAATTGGAAGCCAGGAGTCTTAATGGCTGGACCACCAGGAAGTTCCTCTATAAATTTGTTTTTTATGCTAGTAGCAAATATTGTTTTTATTTGTATCTGTGAGCCTGTTTTTTCTCATTTCCTCCATTCAACTTCTACTGCTTTGAAACTAAGAAATAAAAACTTAAAATAATCTTGATAGGCTCTGAATGTTGGATTGGTAACAAAATGTGCTGGGCTCTGGGTAGGGGAGATGTAGTTTAACAGGAGCAAGTGTGGGAAGAGGGCACTTTGGGTTGATTGAAAGCTTGATATGAATAAGCAGTGTGTTCAGGCTGCTGCCCAAAATGCTGATGTCATCTAGGGAATGATCTAGAGGAAATAATCAGAAATGAACCCACAAATTTATCAACAAATGTTCACTGGCATTTTATTCACTTTTCATGAGTGAAAAGTGAAAGTAACTTAAGTGTCCAACAGGGACTCAGAGGCAAATCATGATGTAGTATGAAGCTGTGAAAATTTACATGAAGAATTTATATGAAGAATAAAGAGTAACATGATATTTTTAAATTAATAAATTACACTTATAAAAGCAGAAGGCTTTTGAATAGAAAAATTTCCTTCACATAGCAGAAACAAAGGAGAATTAACAGATGTAAAGTGTTCTGAAAAGGAGGGAGAGTGTCTCAGTCTATTCAGGTGGCTAGAACAAAATACCACAGACTGGATGGCAATAAATGACAAAAATTTCCATCTCACAGTTCTGGAGGCTGGCAAGTCCAAGTTCATAGTGCCAGCATAATTGCCTAAAGGCCTTCTTTCAGGTTACAGACTTGGCATTCTGATGGTATCCTCACATGGTGGAAGGGACTTCGATCTCTTTGGAGCCTTATAAGGCTCTAATCCCCTTCATGGGGCTTCCCTGGTGGCTCAGCAGATTAAAATTTTGCCTGAAATGCAGGAGGACAGGAAGATCCTCTGGAGAAGGGAATGGCTGCTACCCACTCCAGTATTCCTGCCTGTAGAATTCCATGGACAAGGCAGCCTGGCAGGCTGTAGTCCATGGGGTAGCAAAATAGTTCAACACAACTGGATGACTAAAACAACAACAATCCCCTTCGTTAAAGCTCCACCTTCATGACCAGAGCACCTCCCAAAAGCCATATTTACCAATATCAGCATCTTTGAAAGTTAGGATTTCAAGTGCTTTTGGAAGAGAGAAGACATAAATATTCAGACCACAGCAGAGAGGATATTAGGCTTGGTTTTCAGGGCTCCAGAGAACCTCAGTGGATATTACAGATGGAATTTATAATCCAAAATAAGGGTGGGCTTTTAGAGTTTGACTTTATTTCAATCTTTCTTACAACATTGTGACAGGGAGTAAAAATATTTTAAAGGGGGGAAATTTGACCACAATTAGATTGTCTTTAATACCTCAGCTGTTAAATTATCTTATTCTCTTCAGGTCCCTATCAATTTTCAGGCATCCCTTTAAAGAATCTGCCTTCAATGCAGGAGACCCAGATTTAATCTCTGGGTCAGGAAAATCCCCTGGAGAAGGGATGGGCAGAGGAGCCTGGTGGGCTATGGTCCATGGGGTCGTAGAGTCAGACATGACTAAATAACTAACACTTTCTCCTTTCACTTTTGGGGTATAACCATTGTATTCACAAATCATTCATAGTCATGTCCGCCTGTGTCCTCCTACTCTGTGGCCAGTTCCACTAACTTTTATGACCTAATAAGATGATATGGAGTGAGAAGAAGCTTTCATGAAAGGAAAGCAAGAAAAAGGAAAGTCAAGTCTTCCCAAGAGAAATTTTACTATTTGTAGTCTGGCCTAGAACCATTCCTATTAGGCTCCTGCATCATTTCTCTTATTTGATTCTGTTTTAACTGGCCTGAGGTATGTTCTGGACATTAAGTTTTAAAAAGTTTCTCAGCTGATTCTAATATTCAGCCAAATTTGAGAACCGTTGTCTTCAATCCAGATGTGTATGTGTATGTGTGTGTGTGTGTTTAAATTTTATTTTTTGGCTCTGGCGCATCTTTGTTGCTGCATGAAGGCTTTCTTTAGTTGTGGTGAGCGGGGTCTATTCTTGCAATGTGTGGGCTTACTGTTGTCGTGGCTTCTCTTGTAGCAGAGGAGAGGTTCTAGGTGCATAGCCCATTTTCCCTATTCATCAAAATAGATTATATACTGAACCAATAAAGCAAGTTTCAATAAATATAAAAGACTTGAATTTGAAATAATGCAGAACATTATTCTCTGACCAAAATAGAATTAAATTAAATGTAAATAACAGTAAGATTCTTGGAATATCCTCCAATGTTTGGAAATTAAACAATTACTCCTAAATAATCCTAGGGTCAAAGAAAATATAAAAGTTTATAGACTGATGCTGAAGCAGTGCTTAAAGGGAAATAAATCTAATGTCTTCCTAGAAAAAGAAAAAGGTATAAATTCAACAATCCAAGCCACTCTACCAAGAAAAAGAAGAGCAAATTAAACTCAGAGTAAGTTAAAAAAAAAAAAAAGACATTGAAAATAAGAACAGAAGTCAATGAAATGTACAATGAAAAAGGGGTGCTCTGAGTACTGCCTGCTGCACACAGATTCAGTAAGTACTTTCCTTCTGACCCACCCAACTGACCTTACCACAGTCTGCTGTGGGTGATGGACTGGGACACAAAGAACCATCTTGAAAATAAAGTAGAAGTGATGGATCATGTTTACAAAATAAGATTGCTATGAGAGGGAAACTTTTGAAAATTAAAAACTTCTTCAAAAATGTCTATATGATTCAAAAAGCTAGCTAGATTCAGCAAGGAAAAAAAGTACCAATATTAGGAATAAAAGAGGTGACATCACCTATATAGACATTAAAAAGATAATAGAATAAAAAGAAATGGTATGGATATCTTCATGTCAATAATTTGAAAAGAAATGAACATCTTCCTTCAGAGGTCACTTACCAAAACTGGCATGAGAAGAAATAGAAAATATGAATAGTCCTATATCTATTAAAGATATTACATTTGCAACTAAAAATCTTCTCAAAAGAAATACCACTCCCCACCCCCCACCAAAGCTACTTCGGGTTAAAGCCATTTGAATAAAATTTTGCTTTTAATTCATTCCTTCTCTCATTCCCCCTGAATCCAGCAATTGGCTTCCTTAGTATGAGATTTTATTGTGTGTCTTTGCTAAATTGGTAATATCCTTCATTTCTAGTGCAAGACGGTTTATTTTATTTAAGTGATCATTTGCTTGATGATGGTGATTATTTTGCATTAACAGAATGTACTTTTCTGAGCATTATCATAAATAAAGTTACAGAAAGTATAACAAGACAAAGTGAAAACATCAACAAATATTACTTAAGGGGAAAAGGCAAGGGCCCTTGGTTGTCAGACAGTCTAACCTTTCTGACTGCAACTGCCCCTCTTGAATAGGTTTTCTATGCCTGTTTTATGTTGATGAATGCACCTCAGCATATGGCTGCCAAGACCTAGACCTTTAAAAAATAATTCCACTCACTTCCTTCTTTTTACACCAGAAGGTAGTGACTGCCCTGGGAATATATGTCATTTCAGCACTCCAGTTGGCTCGGTATCCTGAATTGTCGCAGCCTGTTTAACTGGTAATCTCCTTGTCTGTGTGAGTTGTTAGGGGTAACCAAAGGCAGCTGATTACTTAATTGTTGAAGCCGGAAACCAGGCCTCTTTCATTAGTTCCCATCAGGAGCTTGAGAGCAGTCAGTGTTTGGCCTGGCCAGGTTTTCCACCCTTTCTAATTCAAAAGGTGTACTTTTTTCCTGAGGTGATCACTGAGGCTTTGGCCGGCTGAATTATACACAGAATCAGCTGCATATTAAAAACAAATAGAAAAATTTCTATAGTTAATACAGATAATTGACTTAAGGCAGATAAATGAAAACAGCCTGGTGTCATTGAGATACAATCCCATTTTTCTTTGAAGACGCATCAAAGTGTTTCATATTTCCTATTTTATTTTTGTTGGATCATCAAGGATACTTGAATACATGGAATTTGTGAGTACCTAGTATTCTTATCAAGCAGATTGACCTCTCAATGGATGTTTTCTTCTGTAGTCTAGAGTGTTAGTTGTTACTGGCAAGTGCAGTTAAATCTAAGGTACAAATTCAGTTATTTAAAAAAACAAAAAACCCAAATTCAGTTATTTATATGAGTAATAGGGTTTTGAGGACTTTAATTTGCCTTTAGAAAATAAGATTTTCCTTCCTTTCCCTCCCACCACCCACCATGTTTGGTTATTCTAATACTGAGGCTATGAGAACCCAATGCCAAAGCAACTAGTTGAAAAGGGAAACATCCACGTAATTACTGGTTGTTTTGTCTATACAACGTGAAACAAGAAGTTGGCATGATTTTATTTTTCACCTCTTTGACAGTTTTGTTTTGTTAGATTTCTTTGGACTGAAATGATTTGTTGATTCGGTATTGTGTAAATCAATCTCAATTCCACAATACCTCTGTGACGGTTAGGCAGAAAAAAGAAAGAAAGAAGTAAAGCAAGTGAGAGTGAAAAGCATAATTAAACTGAAAGCTAGGGGACTTCGTGATTTTGTTCCCTCTTTGTCACCTACCAGTTACATGAACTTGTGCTTAGTTGCTCAGTTGTGTCCAACTCTTTGCAGCCCCATGCACTGCAGCCTGCCAGTTTCCTTAGTCCATGGGGAGTCTCCAAGAAAGAATGCAGGAGTGGGTTGCCATGCCCTACCTCCAGGGGATCTTCCCAATCCAGGGATCAAAACCAGGTCTCCTGCATTGCAGGCAGATTCTTTACCCTCTGAGCCACCGAGGAAGTGTGAACTTGGGCAGGTCATTTCTCCTTCTAGGGCCTCCATTTCCTTAAATGTAAAATGAAGAGATTGGGCAAGACGAGTGTTCAGCGGTCTGGAATTTCACCTTTTGATCCTTCGACTTGGAAGAGGCAAAATGAGGTTCTAGTGTAATCCCCCAGAGACCCGCTGGTGACTAACATTTTCGATTGGTTCAGGGAGAGAATCCATTTTGTAACTGCTTTTTAGGACCTTTGACTGGATTTTTAAACTTAGAAACATTTTCTTCAATCTCTTATTAGAAATTAATACATGCTGCTCAAACGAAATTTAGCAAATACAAATTAGCAGAAAGAAGAAAATTTAAACCACTTATAATCCTACATGGAGATAGAACTAATACCAACATGGTATACACATTTCCAGATTTATAAAGATCATCTAAATACAGTTGGTTCTGGTAATGTTTGTTTTGAAGACATAAATTTGTTCCAACATGATTAATGTTACTAGGAAGCAATTGAGCAGATTTGTGTATGTTTAGTTTCTTCCAGGAGAATGCAGAAAACTGCTGGCTCCTTGGGTGCGTGCGTGTGCGCACAGACACACACACACTAACACCCTCCCAAGGAAAATGAGCCA
This sequence comes from Nanger dama, assembly GCA_917880005.1. NCBI lineage: Eukaryota > Metazoa > Chordata > Mammalia > Artiodactyla > Bovidae > Nanger > Nanger dama. Next base: position 29,320,556 of record CAKJTW010000011.1, on the reverse strand, counting down.
CAGCCACCAACATCTGGTGTTACAACTTGTTTAAAAAAATTAAATGGAAATTTAAGAATATGATGTACTTTTGGCTGCTCTGGGTCCTTGCTGCTGCCCGTGGGCTTTCTCCAGTTGCGGAGCGAGAAGGCTCCTCTCTAGTTGTGGTCGGCAGGCTTCTCGGTGCAGTGGTTTCTCCTGCTGCAGAACACAGGCTCTAGGGTGCGTGGGCTCCAGCAGTTGAGGTTTGTGGCTCTAGAGCTCCGCTCAGCTGTCCTGGTACGCAGGCTTAGCTGCCCTCAAGCATGTAGAATCTTCTCAGACAAGGGAATGAACCCTTGTCCCCTGAGTTGGCAGGTGGATTGTTCATCGCTGGACCACCAGGGGAGTCCTGATGTTACCGCCTTTTGTCCCGGTTCTGATAACCCTCCTGCCAGCACTTCTGCATAATAGGCAGCCTGTAACCCTGCCCTCCGCTGGCACTGGGGCACCCTCCCTGCCTTTAGCTTCCCTCTCTTCTCAGCCTATTTTGTCCTGTTGCTCCCTGGGCTCTGCTCATCTCCCTCCTTTCTTCTCGCCGTTCTCTCATCGTTTTTCTCCCTGTAGTATCTGGCCTCTCCCACACAGGATGCTGGGCTTTGGGACCCCGGTGGGCACCCTGGGAGTCAGGCAGACATCTGCTTCCACAACAAATTCCTGGTCTCTTTCAACGTAAATTACCACCATAGTTATAAAATTCACATTTAACTTACGTAAACCTGTGCTTTTTTTTTTAAAAATTAAGTTCCTATACCTTTTACTGTGTCACTGACAAAGATTTTCATACTGTGCCCTGAACTCATTTTCCTGTATTATAGATTTTTTTTTTTGAGTCTTGCAATTTTTATTGCCCGATTTTGCATAGATGCAGTAATAACTAATACTTAGCAAATAAATAATAATTAATAACTGAGTAATAATTAGATAATAAACTATACTTTATTTAACTAATCATTTAAGTAATGGTTTAGTTAGATAACAGATTACTAACTTTATGAAATTTCAACCCATGTGTTCATATCTTTTAATATGCTATGTGATGAAATCAGAAGTACTCCTAAGGCACTCCTGCTGCAGGCTGAAGTCATGGTGAACATCTGGAGGAAAAGCCCTTGAGCGATTGTTTGAGTTTCCAATTCAGTTTCTTAGTTTAAACTTCTAATATAGCAAATATTAATAGATTCAACTCAAATAAATGCTTTGTGGTGTACTCAATAGCCTTCAAGAGTGTAATGGGGTCTTGAAACTAAAATATTTGAGAACACCTGCTAATCTAGTCTCCTATAGCTTTTCATTCCTGCAGTGAAAATATAACATGTCCTTGGTATAAACTGAGAGATCTTAGACTTCGTAGTCTAAGGATGAATACAGACAGCTACTGCGTGTTCTCACTTATATGTGAAATCTAAAAAAACAAACTAGTGAATGTAACCAAAAAAGAAGCGAACTCACAGGTAACAGAGAACAATCTAGTAGTACTGGTGAGGGAGGGAAGCTGGAGGCACAAGACTGGGGATTAAAAGTTATAAAGTAAATAAGCTACAAGGATATATTTATTATAGAGCACAGGTGGCATAACATTTAATAATAACCATAAATGGAGCATAAAAATTGTGAATCACCATGTTGTTCATCTGAAACTAATGTAATATTGTAAATCAAATATACCTCAATTTGAAAAAAGCAGGTATTGATTGAGCAGTTTGTCTCTATAATGCTTAATTGCGCTCCAAAAGTGTGGTACCAGTTTATAGTCTTTCTTATGATCAGCATTTGATTATGCTCATTTAATTTTGGCTAAATTTAGTTAACATCCCAGGTCATGAACACCAGCTAGAGTACAAAGTTAGAGACTGTGTTAAAGTTCTCCCAACTTTTTGGAAATTTTTGAAACATTTTAATTTTGAGGTTTAAAATGGCTTTGAAAGGTACTTGTTGATGTATTAGTAGGTTTTAAGCCCAAGATGGAACCTCTTGTTTTGACTTCTGAGAGGAAAACCCTGGAAAGTGGACATTATAGATACCTATATGACTCAACAGTTCAAGAGTTGGTTAAAAAACAAAGGGACATAGCTTTACATACTGTTGTGGCTAAAGACATTGAGTTATGAGGTTAAAAATTTCCCTTTGATAAAATCACAACATAGAGAAAAACACTACCACAAAAAAACTACTTAGGAAACGGTTTGGCTTCTTAGAATGAAAACACACGGAAATGGCTCTGCCTGTCTCCCTTCTGGCCTTCCCTTTACCTAGTTTCTTCTCTTCCCTCCTAATTAGGCCATTTGGGCCCATGTTCTCAAGGAGGCTTTTCAAATAAGCCTTGGTCTCTCCAAGAACTGAGAGGAGTTTAACAAAGCTGAAAGAGAGTTACAGAAACAAAGCTGGTCTTCTGTCTTTCTTGTTTTCCCTTTTTAACCTTAATTAACCCTGATTTGGGTTCACGCTCTGTTCTAATTTCTCTCAGATGCTTTGTGCCTGCTCTTATTGTATAATATGATATAGTGAATAACCTTCTGTAATTATATGGAACAGAGTATATGTCTCAAGTCAAAGCTATCTGAGGATCTCCAGAAATTTCACCTGTATAACATTGCCAATCCTCGTGGTGTTCCTGGTCTTATTTCATTTTTAAGCATCTGAAACAAATTGATTTATTTCACTGTGGATAAAAAGGACTGAAAATATAGTTTCATCACAAATTGGTCACCTTATGATAGAATACTATGCAGCTAGGTGTGTGTGTGTGTTAATCGCTCAGTTGTGTCCAACTCTTTGCAACCCCATGGGCTATAGCCTGCCAGGCTCCTCTGTCCATGGAACTCTCCAGGCAAGAAACTGGAGTGGGTTGCCATTCCCTTCTCCAGGGGATGTTCCCAACCCAGGGACTGAAGCCAGGTCTCCTCATTGCAGGCGAACTCCTTACCATCTGAGCCACCAGGGAAGGCCTATTTCACTGTGGAGAAAACAGACTGAAAACAGTTTCATCACAAACTGTGGTGCCTTATCATAGAATACTATGCAGCCATAAACAAGAACACAGCTACTCTTTTTGCACAAATATGGAAAGAGGTCTAAGGTCTGTTTGTTGGGTGAGAAAAAGCAAGGGCAAATATGTATATTAGTGTTTGTTTTTGCATCAGTTCTAGAGGACTATACAAGGAACTACATGCGGTGGTAGTGTTTGGGCTGGAGGAAGGAAATGAGGCGAATGGAAGACAAAGGTAGAGATGAGACTTTTCATCTTGTTTGTTTTGAACAAGTGAATGTGCATGTGTGCATGCTAAGTTGCTTTACTTGTGTCTGACTCTTTGCAACCCTATGGGCTGCAGCCAGCCAGGCTCCTCTGTCCATGGATTTCCAGGCAAGAGTACTGGGGTGGGTTGCCATGCCCTCTTCCAGGGGATCTTCCTGACTCCAGGATCGAACCACATCTCCTGTATTGCAGGTGGATTCTTTACCGCTGAAGCACTGGCCCAAACGTGTGAATGTATCATCTTAAAAATTAATATAATAATGATAATAATAATAAAGATTTACACTTGCATTGAGGAAACAAAACCATGACATATTACTAGCATGTGGGAAAGCCCAGGGTCTGATAGTAAGGAGGCATTTTCTCACAGGTTTATAGTTAATTCATAATTCTGGGATTCTTCCCACCATTCATGTGTGTAATGAGCTTGACCTTGGGATCTTGGCAGCTCTTCTTAGTTGGAGGGTATCCCTGGAGAGGAGGAAGTAGGTCTTTTCCTTCCCTTCAGCAGCAACAGGACCTTTCTTTGCATTTTTCAGCTGTCTGGGTCATGCTGGAACTGGCAGATGAGGGGGAGGAGGCAGCCAGGAGTTCTGGCATGGTCCCCAAGGTGAGCTATTTCTGACTGCAGGTATCACAGACAAAGCTTTGAAGAGCTGGCAAAGCCAACGCTTTGCTTTCTTTGCAGGATGATGAAGATGCTAATACTGGGGCAGTTGAAAGCAAATTTTGAAGGTTTTCATTCAAAGAATATGCTCACAGAACAATGCTATTAATGATCTGTGGCTGGGTCCAAGTTTGCTAATATTCCAAATGCCTTAGGTTAGTTCAGCAGCAAATGTCTAATTTGGAGTAATTTATTCTGTTAATATTTTGGTTTTCTGCTGCCAGGAACTCTGGGCATATGGCATTCCCCTAAGACATGAAGGAGGAAACCGTTATGGGTGATAATAAGGAACGCACATTCACTGGTGTGTTTAACATCTTGGCTTGAAGATGAAATTCTAAGCCATGAGTCCCAGTGGGTTCCCAGTTGTGCACAGGTTGAAGTACATTTCCCCGTGACTGGTGTATTGATTCCAGTAATAGAATGACTCTGAGGGCTACTCTGAACCTAGGCTTTGTGATAAGAATCACCTGGGATGCTTGCTAAAAACAGATTCCTGGACTCCACCTAAGCCCTGGATATCTGCTCAGTTCCCCAGATAATTCTTATCTGGCAAGTTTGGGAAACATTGTAGAATCTCGAGAGGAAAGTGATGTTTTACTGAATCATCCTGTCATTAGGCTGACCTCTTCTACCTGGAAGATAAACGTCTTTCCCTGGAAAGAAAGGGGCAAGCGCTCTCAATTCCCGGGGTGTCATTTTGCATGGGCCTGTGAGAGAAACTTCAGGATCTCCATTAGACTTCAATAGTGACTCATACTTAAAATATTTGACTTTTCCATTTTTCCTTACAGGAAGAAGGTCGTGAAATACCTGCAGTTTCTACTCAGAGGTTTCTATTTTAAATGCAGAGCTCAGAAATCTTCGGAGCCATATGTAAAAGTTTAGGGTTGCACCCAGTAGAGGCATCTGGTAACAGCTGTGTGCTTAGTCACTCAGTTGTGTCCGATTCTTTGAGACACCATGGACTGTAGCCCACCAGGCTCCTCTGACCATGGGGATTCTCCAGGCAAGAATACTGAAGTGAGTTGCCATGCCCGCCTCCAGGGGATCTTCCCAACTCAGCGATCGAACCCAGGTCTCTGGCATTGCAGGCGGATTCTTTACCATCTGAGCCACCAGGGAAACTTGATTTAATTGCCTTTACAATGTGGCAATCCCCCACACCCTATTTCCATAGTCAGATATACGAGTGTCTCAGGAGGACAGACTAGTCACAGCAGAGGATGTTTCTGTGGCATACCTATGGAACACAACCAAATGCCCTTCCTGTAAAAAAACATCTTCACCCACTACAAAGTAACAGTCCCCAGCTGGTGGCTTTTATTCAACGAAGCTGAGAAGTTGGAACTGGTCTTTCTGTTCCATGGTAGAAGAGGTCAGAAGTTAAATGAATCCTCCTCTGGGGTTCTTCTAGTGATGACTCTCAAAATCTCACTCACAAATGAATTTGTGAACCAGCTCAGCAAATGGATTTGTTTTTATTTGACTTAACTGATCAGGAGAATAGACAAGTTAATTAAAAAGTTTAAAAACTGGCCCAACAGGTTGTTGGAAAACTTTTGTTTTTGATCTGTCACCGTTGTGTCAAATCAGTTCAATGACTGATACTTCTATGAGATGAAAGGCAGTTGGGGTTTCAAACTCAATACATTTTCAACAAACTTCACTACTCTGATAGTAGAACTCGCCCTACCTGTCCTGTTCAAGGGGACTGTGATGATTTCACTCAGAGTTTGCTTTTTATACCTTCTTAGTTTTAATTACTCTGACTTGATCTTAAGTTGTATTAATACATTAATATATTTCTTTTTATTAATAAAACCACACACTTTCTCATTGTCCAGTCCTAGAAAAAAGGAAGGAGGAGAGAAGAGCAGAGAAGGGAAGGAATTCAGCCCTTGAAGACAGGAGTGGTTATAGGTTTCATGCGACCTGAAGCTCACTGACTTTTTTATGAACAATTATTCAAAAATATCTCACTTCTGAAAATTTTATACACTCATATGGCTATGTGAACCCACTGCTAGGACCCTTCTAGCATCTTGGAAAGAGCCCCTGCTAGTAAAGAACTCAGAGCTGAAGTTTTATCAGCTTTAAAACAGCCTCCGTCTACGTACACACTTTCATCTTCTAACTTCACTATTAGATTTACACCCCTTCAAAAACTGCACATTTCTGAATAAGTAAATGAGTAAAAGTCTTTCCATGCCCAGGTAAACAGTATTTTGAGAAACATATAAACCAGTTCTCAGATGAGTCTCCTGGTGGTACTAATAGGCTTCATGACAAGCTGGTTTCTACCTCTCCTCATCTTTCCAGATCTTTGCCATTGAGTGCATTTTTGTGGCATTGGATTTCTTTTTGGTGGGACAGGGCAGAGGATCAGGAGACCTGGATCCAATCTCAATGTCACAACTGTCGAGAGGGTTAGGAAGGAGGAGGCAGTAGCTGAGATGCAATTACCCAGAAGGAGAGACTTAGGCCTGCAAAGATGTGGCCACCGACCCTGAGTGGCACGATCAGTTCCATGTGCAGCAAGGATTCTCAGTCTGGTGCTCTTTCCATCCGTACTTCTTGCATCTTCATCTAGCTGTTCAGCCTTGGGAAGAAAGACTTCTGATTCAGTGATGCTTGGTTTCCTTCTCTATATAGGGAGAGCTAATTCCTTTTAGATTTAAGATTACCTGATTTTCTGATTCTCTGGCTGGTTTTGTTGTTGTTGTCCTGATGGGTATTCAGTTTCCAGCTGACCTGTGTCTAGCTCTTAGTGCCTAGAACAGGGTTTGCTGAATGCTTTGAGAATGGAGGCTTTATAATTTGGGACCTCAAGGTGGAACTGTGAGCAGAATGGCTTTCCCCTTGGCTTATTACTGACCTCTTGAACTTTGTTGATTTGAGAGTTGTCAGAGAAGCACAGGGCTGAAGGGGTCTTGAGAAGGCAATCATGGCTTTGTTTCATTATACAACTGAAGAAGCAGAGGCCCAGAGACCCTCCCAAGGCTGCTTCACAAACATTAACAGGGAAACAGTGGGCACTTGGCTCCCCTGATTCTCAAGCTGATGTTTTCCCCATTACTTTATTCTTTATTCCCTTTGGACTGATTTCAAGTCATTACTACTGGTCCATAAGAACCCAACTTCACTTCTAATAACACAGCTTCTGAGAGACCATCTGTCTTGTCCACAGAACAGACTAAAGATTCTGGTGGAGTCCATGTTGGGGTTATTCTTGTTTATCTGAAGTCAAGTCTCTATTGTTTATATATTCAAATTAAAATATGACTTAGTTTATTAACAGTGTTTCCCAGGTGACTCAAAGATGTGTCAGTGCAGGACCAGTCACCAGTGCAAGAAATGTAAGAGACAGCAGTTTGATCCCTGAGTCGGGAAGATCCCCTGGAACAAAGCATGGCAACCCACTCCAGTATTCTTGCTTGGAGAAACCCATGCACAGAGGAGCCTGGCAGGCTACAGTCTGTAGAGTCTCAGTGAGTCAAACATGACTGAAGCACCTGAGCTCACACACTCAGTTTATTAACACACATTGCTAGACTTTTCTCAGGTCTGTAATTCTTTCTGACTGCTGTCATAAACATAAGGGACATCAGTTATTTTTATTTTACTTCTACCACTAGAAGATCACAGATATGTTAAGTATTTCCTCTGTGGCTCTTTTTATCAGTCTTTCCTCCTTTTCCTCAAAACTAGATTTTTCCCTTTGAAGCCACCTTTAAAAAAAAAAAAATCTTTTGGCCACATTGCATGGCATGTAGGATCTTTGTTCCTCGATCAGGGATGGAACTCATGTCCCCTGCACTGGCGTATTAACCGCTGGACCGCCTGCGAAGTCCTGAAACCATCTTTGAGGAAATGCATGTGCTACGTTTTCCTGCTAGGTTCAGTTTTGTGTGGCTCTTGCAGTTGGCTCTTCACGATCATAAACTCAGTCATTGAAATCTCCTGGTTACCCTTTGAGGTGGACACAATTTCTCTATTTGTTGAAATGGGAGATTATGACTTTCCTACTGTTAGACTGTTCGTTGGCAGTAAAATCTGAGTACCAACTCAGGCTTTCTGAATCAATTTCTGATATTCTTTTGTTACCTCATAGCCACCTGCAGGACAAAATGTGAGGAATCCAATAAGGCCTCTGAGACAACGTATGTGGGAATTTGGAAGAGGAAGGATACCTTCTATTAGCTGACGGCAGGAAGAGCTTATCACAGACACACTGTTTGGTCTGGGCTGAGAAGGCAGGGTAAGATGTTAGAGGGGAAGAAGGGTGCGCCTGTGTGGAGGGAGGGTGGTCTATCTGCGAGGGTGGGGTGTGGGCTAGCGCAGACTCTTGTCATCAGCCTCAACCTGTCCAGCACTGGCTTGATTTGGGAGTCACTGAATTATGCCTGTTGATTCGCTCATCACTGTGTGGACAAATGGCCTTTGCCAGCAGCTTCTCCTGCCGTTTCTTTATCTATAAATAAATTATGCTTTTGTTACCCTATGTATGCATTTCTCTTTTCATAGAAATAGTATTTGTAAAGTATATATCTTAAAAGCTAACATGTGTTACCTATGTCATTTGAAAGGTATAATCCCACCATTTAGCAGCTAGTCTTGATCTACAGTTGAGAACCCTTTAAATGGGCAAGAACATTTTCTCCTCATTATCACTTCCTTAAATTGAACAGAACTGGGAGGCCTGGTCTTGGCCTTGGGGGTTTCTCAAGGTGATAATGAGATGGCATTTTGTCCAACTTGTGCCTTATTTTAGTTCTTGGTGTATTTGCCTTATTATCTCTACTAGGTTTTAAGTTGTTTCAGCAGGGACCATGTCATTACAGTGTTAAATTCCTCACTGTGTCTGGCACAAAGTCAGTGCTCAGGCAGTCAAAGATACAAGGTGGGGTTTCCAAAATTTTCTTGATGATAGGATCAAAAGGGTGTTAAAAGAATAAGGGTTATTCTACCTTCTGGTCAGCAAAGCTCTTAATTTCTATGAAGTTGATTTCTATATGTTTATGATGGAGATTTTTTCCCCCTTAAGGGCCAGAATATTTCTGTGCAGTTTACCTGGACACTCTTTTGGGGATCTAGGTATTCATCAGAAGGTTGCTTGGTGAATATTGAATCCAAGCTGTAAAGAATTGAGAATCATGAGGGTTACTTCATTCAGGTTTTGGTGACTCCTGGAGAAGCACACTGCTTTAAGGACAGACTTACCATCGCCTGCCACATACACCAGCTTCCCCCTCCTCTGACCTTTCCTTCCCCTACGAAGGCCTGCCTTGATCTCAGCCCCAGCAGACCTTCCCAGCAGCTTGGTGTCATCGGGGCCAGGTGCAATCTATTTGCTGACTAAACCTAAGATGGGATATATGATTTTTACATTATTTGGCTTCGCCGGGTCTTCGTTGCAGTGTGCAGCCTTCTCTCATTGGTGATCATGGGTTCCAGGGCCCATGGGCTCAGTAGCTGCAGCACTCAGGCTTAGTTCCACCCATCCCGCCACCCCGGAGAGTGGGATCTTAGTTCCCTGACCAGGGATCAAACCTGGGTCCCCTGCATTGAAGGGCAGATTTTTTGAACACTGGACCACTAGGGAAATCCTTGTATATATATATATATTTTTTTTTTTTCCTTTAGTTTATTTCTTTGGTTGCTCCAGGTCATACTTGTGGCATGTGGGATCTAGTTCCCTGACCAGAGCTGGAACCTGGGGCCGCTACATTGGGAGCGTGGAATCTTAGCCACTGGACCACCAGGCAAGTCCCAGGACTATATATTTCTAGAAGTTTTCACTCTAAGTTAGTCTTATTTCTATTTAGGCAGCTGGACAGGTCCAACTGTGTGAGTGTGAATGAATTTAAGAGAAGGTCTGGTGAGTGTCATTTTCTCCGTATCTCATTTAATCCTCCCAAATACCCTATAAGGTAGGTAGAGCTGGGATCCAAACCCAGCTGATTTCAAAGCCCAGGTGCTTTACCCTACATTGCACTGCCTCCCTCTGGACACTCAAAGCCCTCCATGACTACACTCCCATCCATCAAACCAGTCTCACCTCTCTCTGCTCAGGCTTCCCTCTAGGAATGAGAAAGGCTGTGCTAAGCTGTGTCTGATCCAGAGGCAGAATGGTCTGTTTGGCTGAGATCTGAGTCCCCAGGACTGGGAAGATGACAATTTCACAAGAGTAGGTGGGCTTCCCATGTGGTGCCAGTGGTAAAGGATCCACCTGCCAATGTAGGAGACAAAAGGGTTCAATTCCTGGGTCAGGAAGGTCCCCTGGAGTAGGAAATGGAAACCCACTCCAGTATTTTTGCCTGGGTAATCCCATGGACAGAGGAGCCTGGTGGGCCCTAGTCCATGGAGTCACAAACAGCTGGACACAACTGAGCACGCACACAACAAGAGTGGCTAAAAGGGAATATAAATTTATGTGTCCTGCACATTGTATAATAGATTCTTAGTATAAGTTGTTTCATTTATTCATAATTATTTCGTGGCATGTCAGCAGTGTTAGTGAGAGCACGTGTAAGTAAGGACTAAGAATTTAGAATAGGGAGCGATTTCCCCCAGTATTCAATCCCAGTCTTGCTACTCACTAGCTGCATGACCTTGGGCAGGTCACTTACCCTGTCTGTGGCTTAGTTTGTTCTCTGTAAAATGGAAATGATAATAATTGAACTTGTCTCATAAGGTTGTAATGAGGGTCAGTTTAACAGTGTCTGGTACATGGTACCCTCTTTCCAAGGGTTAACTCTTTATAGTGTTACTCACTGAGTCGTGTCTGACTCTTTGCAACCCCATGGACTGTAGCCCACCATGCTCCTCTGTCCATGGAATTCTCCAGGCAAGAATACTGGAGTGGGTTGCCATTTTCTTCTCCTGGGGATCTTCCCCACCCAGGGATCAAACCCAGGTTTCCCTCATTGTGGGCAGATTTTTTTTTTTTTACCATTTGAGCCATCAGAGAAGCCCTAGTTCTTCATAATGTCCTGATTTTAGAGGGGAGGAATTTGGACATGAAAAGGTTACGTAACTTGTTTGCCATTTAATCAGCAAATGGTTGCACTGATTTAAAAACATTTTTTAAATTAACTAATTAGTTTGGCTAACACAAGGTCTTAGCTGTGGCATGCAGTATCTTTAGTTATGGCATATGGTATCTAATTCCCTGACCAGGAATCAAACCCAGGTCCCTGCATTGGGAGCACAGAGTCTTAACCACTAGACCACTAGAGAAGTCCCAGTTGCACTAAGTTTTTAAACCTAGGTATGTCTGCTTCCAAAGACCATATTATTTTTAGTGCATATTACTGTGTTCAGTGAGATAAAGACAATGAGCTTTTCAGAATGAGAGGTTGTCTCTTAAATATGTACTTTTAATAAGAACATAGTGACACATTAAGGAGTTAAAAAGAGAGTGGGTTTTGAGATGAATGACAGAAAATTGCCCTCACTTTACATACTTTTCATAGTCTGGCATTACACTGGGGCTTCCCTAGTAGCTCAGATGGTAAAGCATCCACCTCCATGGCAGGAGACCCAGGTTCGATCCCTGGTTCGGGAAGATCTCCTGGAGAAGGAAATGGCAACCCACTCTAGTATTCTTGCCTAGAGAATTCCATGGACAGAGGAGCCTGGTGGGCTACAGTCCATGGGTTGCAACTGAGCTACTAACACACACAGCATCACATTCTGGGGTCATGGAAATATAACATGGTCACCTGCGAGGAACTGATGGTTGTAAACCCCATGTAATGGTTAACTTTCATCATTAGAGTGCGCCAGTTTTACAGTGAGGAACTTAGCCATGAAGAATCTAAGCATGGGTCCGAGATGGCATGGAATACAGAAAAGTGAGATATGCATGATCAGTACACACACAGAAAAAAAGGAGTTCTGGTGGGAGGTGGATTGTATGAATTAGTCTAGAGCCAAGAAAACAACTTGGGAGTGGAGGCTGACTGCTTAGATCGCTTGCATTGGAAGAGAGCAAACAAACTGAGGGCAACCACCAAGATTTGGGGGAATATCAGAGGGGAGATAGCAGACACAGTAAACATAAGACGGGAACTTTCGTGGCTGAAGGGAGTCTCAATAACTGCATCCTTTCTGATCAGGGATATGGCACCAGGTATTAAACACCTCAAATGTGCCTGTCATACATATCTTAAATACTCTCTCCTAGCACAGAATGAATGATAGTCAAAGATTTGTATTAATCACAGTATTACTTAAAACAAGAAAAATTTGTAGATGATTTGTTCCAAAATAAGTTGATAAACTGGAATACTATGCAGCCACGAATAGTAATTTTAGGAGTGGTTTTTAAACTGCATAGGAGCAAGGATCTTGTATGCTTGCTCATATCTGTAATAGTCTTCGCTTAAGACAATGCCTGGCACATGATAAGAGCACAATTAATATTTGTTAAAGGGACTTCCCTAGTGGTCCAGTGGTTAAAACTCTAAGTTCCCAATGCAGAGATGCAGGGTGTGTGGGTTTGCTCCCTGGTGGGGGAACTAAGGTCCCACATTCTGCATGACATAGCCAAAAACCAGTATTTGCTAGAGAAATAAATATAACACTAAGTATAAAAAATTACCAAAGGACACTAAACTGAATCTCTTGCTTTGAAAAGAATTCTGACCATAGAAAAGGGAGTGTTAAAAATGCTTCCATACTAAGTACTAAGTACTCTGTATTGGATGGATCCTGAAACAGCAAAAGGACATTATTCAAGCCATGAAAAGACATGGAATAGTCTTAAATGCACATTGCTCAAAGAAGCAAGCCAGTCTAAAAGGCTGCATATATTGTATGAATCCAACTATGGTGGTTTCATTGCTAGGTCATGTCTGACTCTTGCACTCCCATGGACTTTTTAAAAAGCCCTCCAAGCTGTCAGTCCATGGGATTCTCCAGGCAAGAATACTGAAGTGGGTTGCCATTTCCTTCTTCAGGGGATCTTCCTGACCCAGGTATCGATATAATCAGTTTCTGTTACATCTACCTGTACTGGCAGGCAGGTTCTTTATCAATAGCGCCACCTGGGAAGCCCAATTTCAACTATGTGAGATTTCAGAAAAGCCAAAACAAAAGAGACAATAAAAAGATCAGTGAGATTCAAGAGAGAGAGGGGAAGGATGAATAGTGAAACACAGGGTGTCTTTAGAGCAGTGAAATTATTCTGCATGATACCATAATGATAGATAAATGTCATTCATCATCTGTCAAAACCCATAGAACCGTACAACACAAAGAGTGAACCTTCACGCAAACTTTAATTGATAATAGTGTATTGATATTAGCCCTTTACTTTAACAGATGTACTACACTAATACAAGGTGTTAATAACAAGAGAAACTGTGGGCAGGTTTGGAGAGGCTGGAATAGAATGGGTATGTAGGACTTCTAATACTCGCTCAAATTTTCTATAATTCTAAAATTCAATCAAAAAAATAAATTCTATTAATCTTTTAAAAATAGAACATTAATGGAAAAGCTTGTGAAATCTGAATAAATTCTGGATTTTAGCTAATAGTAATGTACTAATGGTAATACATTAGTTTTAATACAGTTACCATAGTTATGCAAGTTAACCTTATGGGAAACAAAGTAAGGAATATATGAGAACTCTATACTATTTCTGTTACTTTTCTGGAAATCTAAAATTAATCCAAAATGAAAAACATGTTTTTAAAAAAAAATGCCTTACAGCAAATAACAGAGCCTTCTGGCTGACATCTAGTAGGGCTGTGTTCCAGCAGGGCTGTCAAGACTCAGGTGAACAGGAAAAGGCAAAGCGGATGATGAAGGGAAAGTTAAATGCTGACACTGCAGTTCTGGACTTCAGGTGACAGCAAGGGTACCTAAGAGATGAAATTAACCACTTTATGTTTTAAAACAGTCAAGTACATCTTAACAAAGAATTTGCACAAATGCCATAAACTATTTTGGAGATAAAGTGACAAAGGAAGGACAGAGGAAGTTGGACCTTTTAAACTTGTCTCATCTTTCCTTTTGCAACATTTTCCTTTACTTCTATCCTCCCACATTTATTGAGTGACTGCATTAGATCCTGGGGATTCCTCAAAGAACAGGGCAGATGTGAACCCTGCCTTCAAGGACACAAAAATGTGGCCTTCAATAGTCAAGGAGTAAGCGTTTGCCCGTAATTTGATGCTCATCTCACCCTGAATGACCTCAGTGTTTCGTTTATTATTTGTTGGTCTTTAGGACTCTCCTTGGTCCCAAGCAGAGTTGCCATTACCACCTTGTGCTGTTCCACAAGTTTTCAAAGACTTTCTTGTCCCTGCTTTGTGGTATTTTATCAATGGCTGCTGCTACTGCTGCTGCTAAGTCATTTCAGTCATGTCCGACTCTGTGGGACCCCATAGATGGCAGCCCACCAGGCTTCCCAGTCTCTGGGATTCTCCAGGGAAGAACACTGGAGTGGGTTGCCATTTACACCAAGATCCGATGCTGTAAAGAGCAATATTGCATAGGAACCTGGAATGTCAGGTCCATGAATCAAGGCAAATTGGAAGTGGTCAAACAAGAGATGGCAAGGGTGAACGTCGACATTCTAGGAATCAGCAAACAAAAATGGACTGGAATGGGTGAATTTAACTCAGATGACCATTATATCTACTACTGCGGGCAGGAATCGCTTAGAAGAAATGGAGTAGCCATCCTGGTCAACAAAAGAGTCCAAAATGCAGAACTTGGATGCAATCTCAAAAATGACAGAATGATCTCTGTTCATCTCCAAGGCAAACCATTCAATATCACAGTTATCCAAGTCTATGCCCCAACCAGTAATGCTGAAGAAGCTGAAGTTGAACGGTTTTATGAAGACCTACAAGACCTTTTAGAACTAACACCCCCAAAAGATGTCCTTTTCATTATAGGGGACTGGAATGCTAAAGTAGGAAGTCAAGAAACACCTGGAATAACAGGCAAATTTGGCCTTGGAATACAGAATGAAACAGGGCAAAGACTAATAGAGTTTTGCCAAGAAAATGCACTGGTCATAGCAAACATACTCTTCCAACAACACAAGAGAAGACTCCACACATGGACATCACCAGATGGTCAACACCGAAATCAGATTGATTATCTTCTTTGCAGCCAAAGATGGAGAAGCTCTATACTGTCAACAAAAACAAGACCAGGAGCTGACTGTGGCTCAGATCATGAACTCCTTATTACCAAATTCAGACTCAAATTGAAGAAAGTAGGGAAAACCCCTAGGCCATTCAGGTATGACCTAAATCAAATCCCTTATGATTATACAGTGGAAGTGAGAAATAGATTTAAGGGCCTAGATCTGATAGATAGAGTGCCTGATGAACTATGGATGGAGGTTCATGACATTGTACAGGAGACATGGATCCAGACCATCTCCATGGAAAAGAAATGTAAAAAAGCAAAATGGCTGTCTGAAGAGGCCTTATAAATAGCTGTGAAAAGAAGAGAGGTGAAAAGCAAAGGAGAAAAAGAAAGATATAAGCATCAGAATGCAGAGTTCCAAAGAATAGCAAGAAGAGATAAGAAAGCCTTCTTCAGCGATCAATGCAAAGAAATAGAGGAAAAGAACAGAATGGGAAAGACTAGAGATCTCTTCAAGAAAATTAGAGATACCAAGGGAACATTTCATACAAAGATGGGCTCGATAAAGGACAGAAATTGTCTGGACCTAACAGAAGGAGAAGATATTAAGAAGAGGTGGCAAGAATACATGGAAGAACTGTAAAAAAGATCTTCATGACCCAGATAATCATGATGATGTGATCACTCATCTAGAGCCAGACATCTTGGAATGTGAAGTCAAGTGGGCCTTAGAAAGCATCACTACGAACAAAGCTAGTGGAGGTGATGGAATTCCAGTGGAGCTATTTCACATCTTGAAAGATGATGCTGTGAAAGTGCTGCATTCAATATGTCAGCAAATTTGGAAAACTCAGCAGTGGCTACAGGACTGGAAAAGGTCAGTTTTCCTTCCAATTCCAAAGAAAGGCAATGCCAAAGAATGTTCAAACTACCACACAAATGCACTCATCTCACACGTTATTAAAGAAATGCTCAAAATTCTCCAAGCTAGGCTTCAGCAATACGTGAATCATGAACTCCCTGATGTTTAAGCTGGTTTTAGAAAAAGCAGAGGAATCAGAGATCAAATTGCCAACACCTGCTGGATCATGGAAAAAGCAAGAGATTTCCAGAAAAACATCTATTTCTGCTTTATTAATTATGCCAAAGCCTTTGACTGTGTG
The DNA here is from genome assembly GCA_917880005.1 of Nanger dama. NCBI lineage: Eukaryota > Metazoa > Chordata > Mammalia > Artiodactyla > Bovidae > Nanger > Nanger dama. Next base: position 29,304,334 of record CAKJTW010000011.1, on the reverse strand, counting down.
GATCACAATAAACTGTGGAAAATTCTGAAAGAGATGAGAGTACCAGACCACCTGACCTGACTCTTGAGAAATCTGTATGCAGGTCAGGAAGCAACAGTTAAAACTGGACATGGAACAACAGACTGGTTCCAAATAGGAAAAGGAGTATGTCAAAGCTGTATATTGTCACTCTGCTTATTTAACTTCTATGCAGAGTACATCATGAGAAACGCTGGACTGAAAGAAACATAAGCTGGAATCAAGATTCCTGGGAGAAATATCAATAACCTCAGATATGCAGATGACACCAACCTTATGGCAGAAAGTGAAGAGGAGCTAAAAAGCCTCTTGATGAAAATGAAAGAGGAAAGCAAAAAGTTGGCTTAAAGCTCAACATTCAGAAAATGAAGATCATGGCATCTGGTCCCATTACTTTATGGGAAATAGATGGGAAAACAGTGGAAACAGTGTCAGACTTCATTTTTGGGGCTCCAAAATCAGTGCAGATGGTGATTGCAGCCATGAAATTAAAAGACACTCCTTGGAAGGAAAGTTATGACCAACCTAGATAGTATATTGAAAAGCAGAGACATTACTTTGCCAAGAAAGGTCCGTTAAGTCAAGGGTATGGTTTTTCCAGTGGTCATATATGGATGGAGAGTTGGACTGTGAAGAAGGCTGAGCGCCGAAGAATTGATGCTTTTGAACTGTGGTGTTGGAGAAGACTCTTGAGAGTCCCTTGGACTGCAAGGAGATCCAACCAGTCCATTCTGAAGGAGATCAACCCTGGGATTTCTTTGGAAGGAATGATACTAAAGCTGAAACTCCAGTACTTTGGCCACCTCATGTGAAGAGTTGACTCATTGGAAAAGACTCTGATGCTGGGAGGGATTGGGGCCAGGAGGAGAAGGGTATGACAGAGGATAAGATGGCTGGATGGCATCACTGACTCAATGGACATGAGTTTGAGTAAGCTCTGGGAGTTGGTGATGGACAAAGAAGGCCTGGCATGCTGCAATTCATGGGGTTGCAAAGAGTTGGACACGACTGAGGAACTGAACTGAATTGAACAAAATGTAACCCTCCCATTGTCAAACCAAGAGATGGGCTTTAAATAATAACAGATTTCTGGTTTTAACCAGAACAGCTTTTATCAGGTTAAACATGAAAGCAGACTAGCAAGGCACATACATGGGGAAATTTACCATCTTGGTTTAATAAACGCGTTTATGTGCTGTGTTGAAACGGTGCAACTTCCTTAATCCAATATCTGATGAAGGAGCAAGGAGAGAAGAATTAATTTGCCACACACTAATTAAAGAGGGGTATGCACTGTATATACGGTGAAAGTCTCTGAAATGAATATTTGATAAACAATATCTGGTAAATTAAAAACCCGAAATGTTAAATTAAATGCAAATTAAAAATCTGGAATGTTAAATTAATTAAATACAGAAAACTGCATCAAATAACATTACAGGTCTCAGTTAAATCAGGGAGAAAAAAAAGCCAAGCTACCCAGCATCACATCTTGTCAGCATGTGCTTCTGATTCACCTGTTGGGAATAAATGAGGGCTGGCAGGAGTGCTGGCTTTATTTGTGAATTACGTGTGGCATGTAGGAACACTTTTACTTGTGAAGCTAAGTCAGGAATAAATTGGACTTTTACTTTATTGTGGAAAAAGTACTAGGAGATTTATTCGAGTCATTGGATTTTCTTCTAGCTTGAGATAAGGACAAATTGTTACTACATAGAAGGACCTCTCTAAGGCAGTGATTCACACTGTGTGGAGGCCGAGTTTATGTTTGATGTGCAGCAGAGGAGTGAGCTTGGAGAAGCAGGCTCAGAATGTTCCTGGAGACCTGCCTCTTGCTGTGGCTTTTCTCTGGAAGGACTAAAATGTCTCGGTTGTCCTATGGACATGAGCTACATGGCCCTGTAAAGACATCTAATAGGTGAGGCCAGACATACTCTCTTCTTTTTGAAAAGAAGAGATGTTTCTAAACTATCACCTATTGTCATCTGACAGTTTCAACACAATCAATTTCAGCAGGTCCTTTGGATTTGAAATTCTGCTCTTGCCATTGACTACTGGATGATTCTGGGCAGGACACTCCTTTTCCCTTTCCTGTTTTCCCACCTGTTAGCTAAGGTTCGGGATACTGACACCGCAGAGTCACTGGCAGGAATAACCAACAAGCCTGAGTGCTTTGTAATTTTGGTTCCAACTTTTGTAAATTAATGAACATTCTAAAGCTGTCACAGACTGCCAAAGTAGTTTTGCTTAGTCTAAGTCTCTGGGTGTGTATGAACACTTGAGGTATATAATTTATTTTTAAAATGAATAAAGGTATGTTTAGTGGATTGGAAAATTCACAAAATAGATTATTTTCACCTTCTGTTGGGTTACATAATGCCTTGTTCATATCTCTGTTTTGGCACTTTTCAGGGGCACTTATTTTGCATTGCCATGTTTTCAAATCTCTTAAATTGCATTCATTTAAAATAACACCAGTAATATATGAAGGGATTCTTCTTAAAATATTAAAAAAATACAGATACAGATAAAGACTCTTGGACCAAAACCTACAAGTAACATATATCCCCATCATTGGTTTGGTGTGTATTCTTTTAGACCTTTTACTTTACATGTGTTTACAAATATACAAACCTAGAGAAATACATAATTTTTAAGTTAAGTGTTTATGTAAGTATGTATTTTTGTGCTGTATCCATTATTTGATATTGTAGTGCTCAAATCTATAGCTATGTTATCACAAGTACATTTTTGCTTTTGCAATGATGTACTTTTATACAGAGTGAAGTAAGCCAGAAAGAAAAACACCAATATAGTATACTAACGCATATATATGGAATTTAGAAAGATGGTAATGATAACCCTGTATGCGAGACAGCAAAAGAGACACAGATGTATAGAACAGTCTTTTGGATTCTGTGGGAGAGGGAGAGGGTGGGATGATTTGGGAGAATGGCATTGAAACATGTATAATATATAAGAAATGAATCGCCAGTCCAGGTTTGATGCAGGATACAGGATGCTTGGGGCTGATGCACTGGGATGACCCAGAGGGATAGTACGGGTAGGGAGGTGGGAGGGGGTTCAGGATGGGGAACATGTGTATACCTGTGGCGGATTCATGTTGATGTATGGCAAAGCCAATACAATATTGTAAAGTAATTGGCCTCCGATTAAAATAAATAAATTTAAATTAAAAAAAAAAGAAAGTGGATGAGCCACTTTGATTTCCCACAGCCTTAAGACTGAATACTACCGCATGCGTTAACTTTTGAATATGGACAGAACCAAGAAGCTTTATATTTTTATTGGTCATTTGTAGCTGATATAATCTTAACTGGTGCATATGGGTGCTATTCCAGGTGAAGGGTTCAAGGGAGGCTTTTGGAAAAAGAAGTCATTTGAACTGAGTCTCTAAGGAAAGAAGAGATAGCACATGAAAGAGAAAGTAAATCACTGGAGACAGGAAAAGAGGGGACCCAAGTAACTCCTGTTGAGCTTTCCCTCAGCAGCTGAGAACAGGGTGAGGAAGAAGTAGGGAGAAAGTTGGGCTGTCCTTGCCTTGGAGTCTGGCTTGTCTGCCATACCTTTCCCAATATACTGTGAACAGCAAAGGTTGTGCTTGCAGCCAGGAGTCAGTGGATCCAGAGATGGGGGTGACTTAGTCACTGGGGAGAAATAAACTGTTGAAGGCTCATTCAATTACATATCTGGTGGGTGATGCTGGCTGTAGCCTGGGAACCCACCTGGGTCTCTTGGCCAGAGCATCTTTTTAGGGCTTCTTTGTCTGGCTGCTTCGCTGTCTTTACAGCATGGTAGTTAGGTCCTAGGAGTGAATATTCCAGAAGAACCAGAGAAAGCTATATCATCTTTTAAGATTAGTGTCAGAAGTCACATAGCATCACTTCTGCAATAGACAGAAGCCCAGATTTGAAGGAATGGAACATAAAGCCCACATCTTTTAATATTTATTTATTTGGTAGTGCCAGGTCTTGGTTGAGGCACTTGGAATCTTTCTTCTTTGTTGCTGCGTGTGAGATCTAGTTCCCTGACCAGAAATTGAACCGAGACCCTCTGCATTGGGAATGTGGAGTCTTAGCCACTGGAGCACCAGGGAAATTCCATAAATCCCTCATTTTGATGGGAGAAGCTTCAGTACATTATAGTAAGAGCGTGTAGGATGGCAGATAGTGTTGCAGCCATTTTTGGAAAAATATCATCCCTCAGAATTTTGTGGTTTTGTTTAGTCACTAAGTCAAGTCTGATTCATTTGCGACCCCATGGACTGTAGCCTGCCAGGTTCCTCTGTCCAGTGGACTTCTCTAGGTAGGCATACCAGAGTAGGTTGCTGTTTCCTTCTCCGGGGGATCTCTCTGACCCAGGGACTGAACCCTCGTCTCCTGCACTGCAGGTGGATTCTTTCCCACTGAGCCACCAAAGGAGTCCATCTACCAGAATATATTTCCCTTCAAGAAACACTGAAATCCTTATGAGAAACCCATTGCTGAAAAGAGTGATAACCTTCCACAGGGAGCTTGATGTATGAAACATTCCGTCGTAGAAGATAATGTGATAATTGATTTGACATTGAGGAGGCTTGAGTTATGGTCTCAGTTTTACCATTATGTTATCCTTTAAAACTGGGACCATTACGTAACATCTTCAGGCTTCAGTTTTCTCACCTGTAACTAAGAAGGCGGAATAAGATGACTTCTAGTTCTAAACATAGATAAAGCAAATCACAATTAGCCCATATATTTCAGATGGCTTGCTAGCTTTCTGCATTAACCCGAGGCAGCTTGTGATCTCTTTTCTAAACAACACATACATCAGATGGTGCTTGATAGCAAGAGATTTGAGCACATCCAGTGTCACAGTGAGATAGAGTTGGAATTTCCTATGAGAAAGTTTACAAGTTGAAGGCTCAGATTTACTGAATTTTTGAAAAGTCCACTAAAAACCCATCAAATGTTGCCATGGAGATATTCTGGATTAAAAAATTAGACCAGAGTCTAAACTGATAGTTTAAAATAATTCTCCTGGTTACAAATAATATCAGATCAGTTTTAAAATTAACTCATTTAGCAAGACTATGTACTAGATTTTAAGGATCATTCCTGTATGATAAAATCAGACCATTTATAAGAGAAGAGGGGCAGGCAACTGAATTAGCCTTAATTGCATTTACAAAGTTTTTTTTTCTTTTTTTTTAAATACTTGGTTTATCCCAGGCAGGAAGCAACACAGTTCGGTTTAGTCACTCTGTTGTATCTGAGTCTTTGTGACCTCATGGACTGTAGCATGCCAGGCTTCTCTGTTCATCACCAACTCCCAAAGCTTGCCCAAACTCATGTCGATCAAGTCAGTGATGATGTCAATCAAATCAGGGATGTCATCCAACCATCTCATCCTCTGTCATCCCTTTCATCTCCTACCTTCAATCATGCCCAGCCTCAGGGTCTTTTCCAGTCAGTCAGTTTTTCCCATTAGGTGGCCACACTATTGGAGTTTCAGCTTGAGCATCAGTCTTTCCAATGAATATTCAGGACTGATCTCCTTTAGGATTGACTGGTTGGATCTCCTTGCAATCCAAGGGACTCTCAAGAGTCTTCTCCAACACCACAGTTCAGAAGTATCAGTTCTCAACACCACAGTTCAGAAGTATCAGTTCTTTGGTTCTCAGCCTTATTTATGGTCTAACTGTCACATCCATACATGACTACTGGAAAAACCATAGCTTTGACTATACAGACCTTTGTCTGCAAAGTGATGTCTCTACTTTTGATATGCTGTCTAGGTTTGTCATAGCTTTTGTTTCAAGGAGCAAGTGTCTTTTAATTTCATGGCTGCAGTCACCATCTACATCTGCAGTGATTTTGGAGCCCAAGAAAATAAAGTCTGTCACTGTTTCTATTGTTTTCCCATTTATTTGCCATGAAGTGATGCAACCAGATGCCATGATCTTCATTTTTTTGAATGCTGAATTTTAAGCCAGCTATTTTACTCTCGTATTTCACCTTCATCAAGAGGCTGTTTTGTTCTTCTTCACTTTCTGCCATAAGGGTGGAGTCATCTGCATGTCTGAAGTTGTTGATATTTTTCTTTGCAATCTTGATTCCAGCTTGTGCTTCATCCAGCCTGGCATTTCACATGATATACTCTGTATGTAAGTTAAATAAGCAGGGTGACAATATACAAACTTGACATACTCCTTTCCCAGTTTGGAACCAGTCTGTTGTTTCATGTCCAATTCTCACTGTTGCTTCTTGATCTGTATACAGATTTCTCAGGAGGCAGGTAAGGTGGCCTAGTATTCCCATTTCTTTAAGAATTTTCCACAGTTTGTTGTGATCTACACAGTCAAAGACTTTGGCATAGTCAGTGAAGCAGAAGTGGATGTTTTCTGGAAATCTTTTGGTTTTCAGATGATAGCAATTTGATCTCTGGTTCTCTGCTGTTTCTAAATCCAGCTGGAACATCTGGAAGTTCATAGTTCACATACTATTGAAGCCTCACTTGGAGAATTTTGAGCATCACTTTGTTAGGATGTGAGATGAGTGCAATTGTGTGGTAGTTTGACCATTCCTTGGCATTGCCTTTCTTTGGGATTGGAATGAAAACTGACCTTTTCCAGTCCTGTGGCCACTACTGAGTTTTTCAAATTTGCTGTTATATTAGGTGCAGCAGTTTCACAGCCTCATCTTTTAGGATTTGAAATAGTTCAGCTGAAATTCCATCACCTCCACTAGCTTTGTTCATAGTGATGCTTTCTAAGGCCCACTTGATTTCACATTCCAGGATGTCTGGCTCTAGGTGAGTGATCACACTATCATGATTATCTTGGTTGTGAAGATCTTTTTGTACAGTTCTTCTGTGTATTCTTGCCACTTCTCAATATCTTATGCTTCTGTTAGGTCCAGACCATTTCTATCCTTTATTGAGCCCATCTTTGTATGAAATGTTCCCTGGGTATCTCTAATTTTCTTGAAGAAATCTCTAGTCTTTCTCAATCTATTGTTTTCCTCTATTTCTTGACACTGATCACTGAGGAAGGCTTTCTTATCTCTCCTTGGTATTCTTTATAACTCTGCATTCAGATGGGTTTATCTTTCCTTTTCTCCTTTACGTTTAGTTTCTCTTCTTTTCTCAGCTATTTGTAAGGACTCCTCAGACCTTTTTGCATTTTGCCTTTTGAATTTCTTTTCTCGGGGATGGTCTTGATCACCACCTCCTGTACAATGTCATAGTTCCTCAGGCACTCTATCAAATCTAATTCCTTGAATATATTTGTCACTTTCACTGTAAGGGATTTGATTTAGGTCATACCTGAAATTTAGGTCTAGTAATACATCCCCTGAAACTAATGTTGAAATTGAGAAGAACCCATTAATAATTAAAGTTGCTTCACTCCTTCAATGAAAAATGAAAAATGTAGACAGGACTCTGCCTAAATAAAAATATTTTGTATGTGTACATATACTTGTGGGTGTACACATTGACTTGTCTTTTTAGGTACACACGTGTGTGTGATATCTAGGGTATATGAGGTAGAAAGTAGAGCATGATGCAAAGGAGCAAAACCTCAAATGGATGAAGATACTTATCAAAGTCTCAGATTAAATGCGACTCAAGGAACAACTACAAGGGTATGATCTGTTTAATAAACTATTTTTTGTATGGAAATAAAACATATAGAAGGACTTAAGACACAAACCCCTCCCAGAACATGCAAGTGCACGCATATTCACAATTAAAGAATTACTGGAATTAATGTCAATCCTTTGCTTTCCTTTTCTCTTTAGTACTAACCCAATTCTATCTTGAGATTTGTTTACTCATGAAGAAAAAAAGTCTCCATGTTTGTGGACCATACTCCCCCAACCCAAGCACAACATGAGATTGGTCCAAAAATAAAGTTGCATATTTGCTTTCTGTAGTAATTAAAAAGGAAGCTTCCTAGTAGCTTTCCCCTGTAGGTATAGTCAATTTCCCACAGCAATAGAAGATATAATTATACTGATGTAAATCACAGCTAGATGCCTGGAAGGGATTGGCCTTTCACCTTCTTTAATTCATTGAAAGATCTTATCTTTTTGACAGGTACTGTCAGGCAGAGTAAGAGGCTGGGAGGCAGTATATTTTTCTGGCAACTAATTTGCTTGGAGGAAAAAAAGTATTCATTGCAAACACTCAAGAGCAGTGAGATAATCCAGGTTTAGCAGAAAATTCTCTACCTTTTTTGGTGGGGAGGGGGCACCTTAATAATTGTCCTTGTGTCCCCTGTCCTGACTCCCTCTCTGTCCTTTCATTCTCTCCTCCATAAAACACTAACCATTCTTTTGGACCTCATGTTTCCAAAATATTTGTAAAGAAATGTGTATATATTTACACACACATATTTTTTTCTTCTTCTTTAGGATGAATCCTATTGCCAGCTTTTCAGTTTTATATTGTTTGTACAGAAAAATCAATACTGGAAAAAGCCACATTCTGAGAAGGACTTTCTACCCCAATCACATCTGACTGACCTCCTTTCACAGTTGCTTCTGAGTTTGCTTCTTCTGTTCGAGTCATTAATTTCTTTTTGGGCGAAACCACCCAGAGTATAAAGTTGGATGTCTGGGATTGCATGAAAGTCAAAGCACCTCCAGTGACTGATGGGAGTTGGTGCTGAGAACCCAAGAAGCGGAAGGAGATGTAGCATCAGCCACCCAAATGGAAATGAAAACATGCTTGAGGTTTGGTAGTTTCTCTTACCCATCCCCCATTCCTTTTATTTCTGTGGCAAAACTTAAAACAAAGCTACAGTAAAAATGCTTTTCATTTGGTGGGTGGTGGAGTTTCTGACTCAGTCTTTGCAAACATGACATTGCTTGAACCCTGAGATGAATGCTCCCATGGGATTCTGGAGAAACAAAGCTGCCTGCTCTGTCGCATGGCATGAGTCCCTTTGGGAATTCCAGCTGAGCTAGGGCGGCAGCCTCACAGGTGCAGGTCTTCTGAGGCACTTGAATGGAAGCGCCAAAGTTCAAAGAGGTTTTGAACTTTAGATTTAGGCTTTCTTGCTTGCATTTAGCCCATTTGGATATCCGGTTTAAGTCTGGATCTACTAAAGCAGAATTTCCCAACTCTCTCACTAATAAACTAGATTACGTTAGTAGAGAAAGTACCCAATACAGGCTTTTTTTTTTTTTGGCCTCATCCTGTAGCATGTGGGATATTAGTTCTCCTACCAGGGATGGAACCCATACTTTCTGCAGTGGAAGTATGGAGTCTTAACCTCTGAACTGCCAGGGAAGTCCCCAGTATAGGGAATTATTAAATAAGTTATAATATGTCCATATGATGGGATAGTACATAACTATTAAAAATGGAGCAATAAAAGACAATGTAAAAGTTTCATGATATGTCGTTATGTGACCAAAAAAATTTATAAATCTGTGATACAATATTATCCCAGTTTTGGGAAAAATGGAAAGGTGAAGAAGGGAAAAAGGTAAATCCATAGGGCTCAGAGGTTAAAGCATCTGCCTCCAACGCGGAGACCCGAGTTCGATACCTAGGTTGGGAAGATCCCCTGGAGAAGGAAATGGCAATCTACTCCAGTATTCTTGCCTGGAGAATCCCATGGATGGAGAAGCCTAGTAGGTTACAGTCCATGGGTTCACAAAGAGTCGGACACGACGTGATTCCAAAAGGTTAAAATGCTAGCCTGGCATTAGTTGTCTATGTGCTGTGGGACATCAGGGAATTTAATTTTTTCTGTTTATCTGAATTTGAAGATACACATAATATGTATTACTTTGGTAGTAATAATAATTATAATACTATAATTTAAGAAAAGAAACATTATATGGTACTCTTAGATCTTCTCACTTTTGTGTTTGGCAGCTGGCATCTTGTGGCATAATTATGGAAAGATCAAATGGCAGAAAGTACCCAGAAATTCTCTTAAAAAGCCATAGCCTTTACTGTGTTGTGCATTCATGCTCATTCCCAGTTCCAAGTCCACGTGATGGTAGATAAAGACATTGGCTGGGTCCTGGTTTATACAGGGGGTTTGAGCTTTCATAAGCCAGGGTGACACTGACTTTGTCACAGAAAGGAAATATTTTATCCAAGTATTTGTTGCTGATGAATGTTCTGAGGATGAAAAAATTCTTGTCTAAATGTTTGAGGTTAAATAGTTCATTTATTCCCAGTCAATGCAGTAGTCTATTTTAGTGTTCAGAAATACTGAGTAGAGACTTTGCCAACTCTTTGCCTTAGAGATATGCAGTAGGTGAATGGACAGCTGGGCTGCAGGCCTCATCGCTGAGTGGCAGCGTTTTAGGTGAGCCATGGAACCGTGAATTCAGGATTCCCTCATGCCCATTGGCTAAGGGAGCTCTCATCTGACATTTTTGGTCAACAAAGCCTTTGGCTTCACTAGACTAAGAGGCAGACTATTATGTACTCATGGTCCTCTGTGGACCAGGCATTCCACATGCTTTGTCTCATCTCTACACAAATTCTGCAAGGTGGACATGATCATCCTTTCCCCTTACAGACAAGGAAACTGAGGCTCAGAGAACTTAAATCATTAGTCCTGAAACTTGCAGTGCTTAGAATCCAAATCTGTCTGGTTGAAAACCTGATGCCAATGTAATCACTAATACCATGATTTCATTGTATTCACAATCCCCTAGTCTTCCTTGATTATTTTCAAGGGGCCTATTCAAATCCATACTAGTTTATACCGTTATGCTGGTCCTTTCGCTTTCTTTCCTCCTTCCTTTTATCCACTCTGTTTTATTTCTCCCTCTCTCTTTTTAATCTTTTAAACAAAGAAAAACATTTAAATTGAAGAAAATGTATCAAGCAGTTTCATTCATTGTGCTCTGCTCTGTAGCCTACCAAAGATATCGTTTGCTCTATTTAAAAAGGTAAGGGACTTCCTTGGTGGTCCAGTAATTAAGAATCCACCTTGCAATGTGGGGGATGTGGGTTCAATCCTTGGTCAGGGAATTAAGCGCCCACATGCCTTGGAGCAGCTAAATCCGAGAGCCATAAGAGAGCCTGTGCACCATAGCACAGACTCTGTGTGCAGCAACTAAGACCTGATGCAGCCAAATAAAGAAATGTTAAAAAAATTAAAAGTTATGCAGCTGTAGCTTCTCATTTTCAACCCAGGTTATTCTATTAAACTTTTACTTTACTAATGGGAGAAGGGTGAGATGAAAATTAGCAAATATTGATACCATTTATTTTTAAAACCCCTCTTTATTAGGACTTCTGTGGTGGCTCAGATGGTAAAAGCATCTGCCTATAATGCGGGAGACCCGGGTTCAATCCCTGGGTTGGGAAGATCCCCTGGAGAAGGAAATGGCAACCCACTCCAATACTCTTGCTGTAAAATCCCGTGGACAGAGGAGCCTAGTAGGCTACAGTCCATGGGATTATGAAGAGTAGGACACTACTGAGCGACTTCACTAAGATTTTTAAACAAATATAAATAGAAAAATAGTATAATGAAACCCCATGTACCCATCACACTCAGCTTCAACTCAGGAACACTCTTATTTCACCTAAATCCTTCATTCCCACTTTCCACATTATTTTGAAGCAAACCACAGACATCATACTATTTCATCCATAGGTAATTAAGCACATATCTCAGAAAATAAAGCCTCTAAATAAAAACACAGACTACTATAATCATATCTCAAAAAATTAACAATTATTCTTTAATATCATCAAATACCTAGTCAGTGTTTTAATTTGCAATTGTCTCACAAATTTCCTTTTTTAAAATAGTTTATTGAAATCAGTGGTCATATGCAGTTCACACAGGATTTGTTGATGTTTTTGTCTCTTTAATCTATATGTCTCTCTCCCTTTCTCCCCTCTTTCTCTTCATGTGGTGTTATTTGCTGAAGAAATGAGACTGTTTGCCTGTAGAACTTGTTCATGTCTGGATTTTGAGGATTGTATCCCTGCAGTGTACCTAACATATTCCTCTACCTTCCATCTGTGTTTCTTATAAATTGGTATGTGGATCTAGAAGCTTGGTCAGATTCAGGCACTTTGGGGACAGGTCACTGGACTAAGGGTCAGGAGACACTTTTGGTTCAAGGCCTGGCTCAGTTACTTTCCAAGAGGGACTCTAGACAAAATTGGATCTCTCTAGAAGCACAAGCTGGGATCAAGATTGCTGGGAGAAATATCAATAACCTCAGATATGCAGATGATGCCACCCTTATGGCAGAAAAAAAGCCTCTTGATGAAAGTGAAAGTAGAGAGTGAAAAAGTTGGCTTAAAGCTCAACATTCAGAAAACGAAGATCATGGCATCTGGTCCCATCACTTCATGGGAAATAGATGGGGAAACAGTGGAAACAGTGTCAGACTTTATTTTTGGGGGCTCCAAAATCACTGCAGATGGTGACTGCAGCCATGAAATTAAAAGATGCTTACTCCTTGGAAGAAAAGTTATGACCAACTGAGATAGCATATTAAAAAACAGAGTCATTACTTTGCCAAGAAAGGTCCGTTAAGTCAAGGGTATGGTTTTTCCAGTGGTCATGTATGGATGTGAGAGTTGGACTATGAAGAAAGCTGAGCCCCGAAGAATTGATGCTTTTGAACTGTGGTGTTGGAGAAGACTTTTGAGAGTTCCTTGGACTGCAAGGAGATCCAACCAGTCCATCCTAAAGGAGATGAGTCCTGGGTGTTCCATGGAAGGACTGATGCTGAAGCTAAAACTCCAATATTTTGGCCACCTCATGCAAAGAGTTGACTCATTGGAAAAGACTCTGATGCTGGGAGGGATTGGGGGCAGGAGGAGAAGGGGATGACAGAGGATGAGATGCCTGGATGGCATCACCGACTCGATGGACATGAGTTTGGGTAAACTCTGGGAGTTGGTGATGGACAGGGAGGCCTGGCATGCTGCGATTCATGGGGTCACAAAGAGTCGGACACGACAGAGCGACTGAACTGAACTGAAGTTTCAGATACTCCATTTGTCAAATGATGATGAATACACCTTCGCCATCTCTCCAGGGTTGTGTTGAAAATCAAATAATATCATGTCAGCTGATCCCCTTACAGCTCTATTCAAATGAAAAACATTTCAACTGATATTTATTTTTTTAATTGTGAAAAATAGCATAGTTAAGGAAAAACCAAATTGTGTATCATATCTTCTTAACACCTTGTTTTTTATTTTTGCATATTTTTTTCTGGTTATTAGTCACATATCAAAATTTTATAGACCTGAAATCATGTTAGGATACCATTTTATACTTAATATTTGTAGCTTAATAATTTTTACTTAATATGGTTCTGGGTTGCTGCATTATCTTTATAATTATTGTTTGTTACAACCATGGTTGAACATTTAAGTGATTTCACTTTTACATAGGAAACTGCCACAGACATCTTTGTGCATGATTTATTTCCTTAGAATAAACCTCCAGGGATGTGATGACTGGGTGAAACTATATGGGCATTTTTATGGCTCTTAATAGATTTTGCCATATTGCTTTCTGAAGGCTAGTAACAATGAACCTGACACCAGCAATGAATGTGTGTCATTTAAAGTGATTATTTTAAATCAATTATTCACCAGCCATGTGTGAAGGCATGTCCCAGGATCCTTGTCTGCCAAAACCTTCCATTTCTGACTCATTCATTCATAAGAAATAAGTAAATAAAACAAAGAGACTGTGTATGATGAATAAACAAGAGTTCCATTAGTTAAGATTCTAGAAAAAAAAGTAGGTTGTTGTTGCAGATAATGCTCATTTGCTTGTTTGATTTTATAGATTTGTTGATATTTTTGCAAATTTTCTGGAACATACAGATAATCAATACATACCACATTATCTGAATCTTTTGTAAAACTATATATAGAAATAAGATTTTTTTCTTATCCTAGTTTTCAGGAGATTTCTTTTTTATACCAAGCAAAATCTTTTTTTTTTTTTTTTTGTTTTGTTTTGTTTTAGAGCTGCTAGTTAGGTAGATTATGTTTCAAGAGCATGACCAAACTCTGAGTAGATACTAATATGTATGTATGCTTTCAAATTATGGAATTATAGTAACATCTATCTTCTGTGCCTATAGATCTTTTAGCTTTCAAAGCTCTTTCACGTGCTTTTCTTATGACCCTCACAGCATTGCCTGGAGTAGGTATGATGAAGAGACTGAGGTACAAGGAGACTTACCTAAGATTGTTTTCTTTCTAGGACTGCCGAGGCCTCCTGGCTTTTCCCACTGAACTGTACAGTCTTTATAAATACTCTCTTATGGGAGTATCCTGGTGGTCCAGTAGTTAGGACTCTAGGCTCTTATTGCAGAAAGCCTGTCTGAGTTCTGTTCCTGGTCAGGGAACTGAAATCCCACTAGCAGTGCAACCAAAAAAAAAAAAAAAAGATTTAAAAATACCATTTCATATCAGTTCTGTGCTTTTCAATTAGCATTTTAAAAACTTATGGTTATATAGAATTGACTTGTTTTTTAAAAAGATGCTTTTTTGCAAAATGGCATTGGCTTTTTCCTCACAACAGCTGTGGGCTGAAGGGAGTTCTTCAGTCATGGCCATCCATAGCTGTCATATGCTGAGTGACTAGTAAGTGTGAGGCACTTTTTACTGTTTCAATCCCCATTACAACTCTATGAAGAGGTTCATGTTATTACTTACTATGTCACAGGTGAAAAAATGGCAATTCACACAGAAGTAAAGAAATTTTCGAATTTCATGGAGCTAGGAGGTAACAGAGCTAGAACTTGAACCCAGACCCTTTCAATTGGAATCAAATCTTTCATCCATTCTCTTGTTTTCCTGAGGGATCACTTTTCAAATAGTTAATACATTAATTTTTTTCTTATTATAAAAGAAATGTATCTTTACTAAACAGCATTTGGAAACATAGAAAATTCTATTTACACTATGCCAGGTCATGCTTTGTCATGCAGAGTATCAAATCTAAGATACTGTAAAGACATATTTAATTAGCTGCCATCCCAAAGATGAAAGCATGCAGTTTAAGCCTCTAGTCAGCAACTTTTTGTCCCCTAGAAGTCTAGCTTTCTGTAAAGCCTAAAGGTTTAACTCGTTAAATCCCACCTACCTGTCTTAAGTACTCTTCAGTTTCCGGTCTTGTACTTCTTTAATTCGTTCACTTGGGAGGAAAGCAAACACAACAAAAAGAAATCAAGCCCTAACTTGGTACAGTAGCTAACAGAGCATCTTAAATCAACACACCAGCGTAACTTGTACTGATCATTTTTGTCTCTAGCATTTTGCATTGTTTCTGCTACCAAAACTTCCTGATACTCAGACACAGAACAATGGGAGGCCCAGATGTTTATTGGTATAAGGCTCATCTTCAGCTTATGAAAAGAAGACACAATTTACAGTGCTGTCTCTTAGACCTCCAGTATCACATCCTTTCCTTTGACTACATTAAAGTGGTAGCAGAAAGCAGAAAGAGACACAATAGAGCAAGTTACCAGCCACCCTAGAACTGGCATTGGTATTAGATTACCATTCTGCATTTCTTTCCCCATCTCCTACCTGTTTACAGGAAAGTTGGGACAAGGTCAGGGAAAGTGTGGAACTGTTATCAGCTTTGCTGAGGCCACACCTGAATGAAAAGTTTGGTGCTGAAACAAGATTGAACTTGAGTGTCATTTGGAACTTAAAACAGTGAACTTCACAGTAGAAATCAGACTGCCTTGTAGAGTTGTTTTAAAGGGGACCAAAGCCCAATCTGAGCAATTAATTTTGGCTTGGCTGACATCACTTGTCGGCCGAGATGGCACAGTTTTTGTGCTGCACCCTCCAGGGTGTGCGTGCAGGGTTGGGGCTGGCCACAGCCGAGCATCCTGGGAGTCAGCAGCTTCAGTCCTGGCCACACACACTCTGGCAGAATCCTACTTGTTATCACCCTGATTCCCGTCTGAAACAGATTGCTCCTGCTCTAGGAAACAAATTCCATACAGCAAAAGCTTGAGAGAGCATAATTAACCCATATCCTGTTCTGTCCCCTGACCCTGGCGATATACAGATCTTCTTTAACATTTTGCTCATATTCTAGCTGCTGGCATGCTGACTCGTTTAATGAAATTCATATCGGGTCTAAGGAGCTGTCATTAGATGAAAATTATTACTGAGCCTGCAAGCAACTCTCAGATGACTTTGAGAATCTCCAGAATTAATTATGTTTAGAGACACTGCCAGCTACATTGGGTTAATCTGTTTCTTCTCATTTCAATTAAATCAAATTTAGCAAATATTCATTGCATTCCTACTGTGTGCCAAGCACTGTGGTTACAGAAATGAATGGGATGCGGTTTATGCCTGAAGGAGTTCTTGACCTGGCAAGTTTTGGAATCTCTTATTTTCCCTGGCTTTCTTGCAGCCATATTCCATTCCCCGTCCCATCACCCACCCCTTCTTGCTCTTTTTGGGGAAGGGGTGATGGTTCTGTTTCTCTTTATACCACGTGCCAGTAGGTCTTCTTCCTTCCACTGTGGATGAACTGTCAAGCCCTGTTCCTAACTCTGCTGTCATCTTCCTAGTTTAAGGGCTATAACTACCTCAGAAGGATGAGCCTGTGCATCTGGACTGGAAAATGAGGTCAGTTGTCATTATCGGAGAAGCGGAGCCAGTATCTTGGTGAACCATAGATTTGTCAGGGGAAATAATCATTATGCTGGGTTTTTCTGTTATGGAAAAGAGATGGCTGTGATTTGAATTCCCCTCAAGCACTTGTAGGAAAGGAAGAAAATCTGCAGAAGACTCCAGTCTTTTCATTTCTGTCTCCCATTTAGAAGATTCCCCAACTCAGTCCAGACCATTCACAGGCCTGGCTAAAGATGGCTGTTTAGAAGTTATAATTGAAAATTTGCTTGGGGGTTTTTAGTTTAGGCCTACAGAGGAGAGGCTCCATTTTGAGGCATAATTCAAAATGAGCAATTTGCCTTGAAAACAGGCATATTTTCCAGCTTCGTATGACTAATGGTACATGAAGGGAGTCTAGTAATCACATAATTAGTTCCCCATTACTAAGAAACCATTTTTGGAGTCCATGAGATGTGGTTTACAATAACTTCAGTGGTTCTGCATCAACAACCTAAACTTTGGAGGCCCACAGTGGAAGACAAAGGCCCAATTTTCAATGATAGAGCTATGGGGAATTCCTTTAACTAGAGGACAAAGCTTGGTTTAACTAATTTTCTTTGTATTTTGTTTAGAATCCAACACTTGGATCAGATTCAGGAAAAAAATTCACTAGAGGATTTGTAAACTTTTCACAGATCTTAGACCGTTGTCGAGTTCATATTCTTTTCTTGATTCCATGCTGAGATTTGAGAATTTGTTGGATCATATATCATTTGTAAAATTTTCTTAGCTTGTTATACTGTATACTGTGATTCCAAAAGGACTGGGCTCCTTTTTTTTTTTTAATGAGCAAAGAGGGAAATAACTGTGAGCAGTATTTACATTGGGTTGGCCAAAAGTTTGTTCAGATTTTTCCAAAAGATGTTAAGGAAATGAACTTTTGGCCAACCCAATATATTTGAAAACAATTTCTGGAATGTTTGGCGTTTTAATGAGAGAAACTCAAGTGATTCTATATAACAAGTAAATTGAAGAGGATTTTTCCTACTGGTGTTAACCTTTAGACTGTTAATTACAAGTTGATAATTGTTGAAGCTGAATGATGTATATTGGAGTTTCTAATCTCTAATTTGTGTTTGAAATTTTCTATAAGAAAAAGTTAAATATAAAGTTTCAAAGAAAAAAGAGGCTAATATTAATAAAATGTTAAAAGTAGATTAGAAAGAGAGGAGGAGAGAATGTTATTAACCCTTTGCAATGATTAAAAAAACCACCATATCTCTGGAGTCATTATTTCAGTGAAAAATTATAATAGTTAATAATAATGGTTCCTTATAAAATACTTACTATGTACTCAGACCTTTAGAACATTATCACATCTAATCTCCACAACCATCCTTTGATATAGACTTTATAATCATATAAAATATTTATATTTTAAAAATATGATTTATGAGGCTTAAAGAATTTATTCAACTTGCTCCAGATCATACATTAATAAATGGCAAATTATCTGTCATGAAAGCCCAGGCCCCAAAGCACAGGGCAATTTGATAATTGCCTCCTAAAGGGTGAAGAAGCTTGGGTGGGAGAGAACTTTTTTATTTAGAGTTGTGAAGGTACATTTCTGTAAGGCTGTCTACCACAGTGCAGTGGAAACACTTTAGAGTTAGATGACCTCACCTTGAATCTTGCTTATAACTGTGTGACCTCAGGCAAGGTTGAGTATCTTTGGGCCCTCGTTTCCCCGTCTTTAAAAAGAGCATAGAGTAGTCACTCAATGCAGCAAAGCTCTCGTTTTCTCTTGCCTGCTGTCTTCATGTATGAGTGGCTCTGTTCCAGTGAGTATCTACACCGTTCCAGCTTTTCTTAGAAGATGTTGTACTAGAGGGACTTTGAAACAGTTTTTAGTAATAAGAAGAGGCTGAAAAGCTGACTGCTTTATATTAACAGAATATGGTATATAGGTCTACATGAAATTTACTTCATTAGCTTGATCTCTGAACTTTTTTTTTAAACCACACACACGGATATTTTTATAATTGCTTGTGAGACAATGATGAATCATCTTATTACTACTGAGTCATCTCACCAGAACTGGAAGAAAGATGAGTAAGGACTCATCAGGGCTGATCCCAGCATACCTCAGAAGTCTGGAAGTACTCTGGATTGATTTATTTTCCTATTCTCCCTGTGAGCCAGAGATAGTCTTGGGGACAGAACTGCATAGTCTGGGTTACCTACTCAGAGGCTAAGTGGGCTTAGGCTTACTCGTCCAATGTGTAAAAAAATAAAAAATTGCTTCAGTCAGTGAAAAACTAGCTTAGCTACACAAGGTGTTTGGAAGAATTGCTAATTTAGTCAAAACAACAATTAGCAAACACTTATCCAGTACCCCCTATAGACCATACCAAGGATAGTAAAAATTAACTTAATGTTCTTAAATGTGTCATAACATGTACTGAATTGGTAAAAACATACAAAAAAAGAGCATACAAAAGACAGAGATTGAAAAGTTTCTAAGTGCACCCTGCCTTTATCTACAACATGATGATTCACTTAACTTTTCTTCCTCTACCACTATCTCCTTTCTCTCCCAATTAAGGCTGTGTTTACTTGACTATGAGTTCTTAAAATCTAACTATACAAGGATTCTCCTCCAACTTATCCTTAGGGGCATAGAAGAATTCAGTGCTATGAAAAAAAAAAAAAATCCATTCACTTTGTTGGACAAGTTTTCTTCCCTTATAAAGAAAGCAAGACTATTTCTAAGTGCTGCAGCTAATTTCAACTCCAAAAGTTGGTTTAGCACACTGTAGACATAGCTGATGGTAATAGGCCAAGTACTTAATTAACTTTGGGATGTCTCAGGTAAAGAAAACCTGGTGAAAGAAGTTTTTCCTTTAAAACTTTTTTTTTTCCCCCATAGGAAGTCTTTCATATCCTGTCATTATATTATAAAATAGCTACTTATGTACACTTTCAGTGTTAGACATTGACAGTGTAGGTAAGGAGACAAAACATTATCAAGTAAAAGCAAATGGTGCCTCTTAAATATTAGTAAGCAATTTTAAAAGTTCAATCTTTCTGAGAAGGGAGATTTTAGCTACTTTACAGAAAACTCTCTAGTTTGTAAATTAACAATCTAATATATCTTGTATTTGCAGCATGATTTAGTAGGGTTTTTTTGTTTGTTTTGTTTTTTTCCTTGATCAAATTCCCTTTAAGTCACTCGGACTTATGTCTGAATAATTACTTTAGAATTGGACCCAACATAGATTTCTGAATTGGCAAATTCTAGATAGAGGGTGAATAGTTTTGTTGTCTCTGTATCAGGTGGGGAAGGGAGAGGTGAGACCACATTGCTTCGGAAACTAACATACATTTTGGTTCTGTCTGCCAGGCAGTTAGACTTGCACAGAACACAGGAAACTACCTTGTGGGGGCTACACGTTGTTACTTGGAAAAGTGACTCTGACATGCACAAAATCCTGAGAATTACCCTGAAGATCTGTTTTCAGAAAAAACAACCCTTTAGTCAGCTGCCCTACCAATACAGGTGGTCTTCAGGCAGCTTTTTCTGTGTGAACAAATGAAGAAGTGGAGGAATCTGACTGTTCCATTAGCGAATAAGCTGCTTTTTGCGGAAAAATGCAAACCGGATTAAGGCTGGATTTTCTAAGAAAGAGGATAGGATCTAAGACCTGGAGACTGGTATTTGGTTTTGACGTCCCCAATCCCCTTTTAGCAATTGGTCCAGTGGATGACAGTAGATCTGGAAAGGACGTCTAGCCAACTCTCATCTCCCTGAGAGAAGGCCCTGAACCTGGTGCCAAGGGAAACCTGGATAGGCTTGAGGGTTAAAGAGTTTGGCAGGGCTGGACCAGGACAAAATTGTGAGAAGGGAAAGCTTGACTTTTCAGGTGCTCTATCACTTCCAATGCAGGCATCCAGGAATGTGGGGGAAACACAACTGTCATTTCCTACCTGCACCTGAAGTAATTGGTTGAGATCCAGATTTCAAAAGACACACAAAAATAGTAAAACAATGAAACTCAACAATTTATGTGCTTACTTGTTATTATAAAGATAGTAGAATTGCAGACAACTTGGAATATTCATTAAAGAATAAAGATAATGAATTACTCTCCATATGTCACTCAGAGATAAATTACTTATTAGCTTTTTTGATTATTGTATTTCTATTATATGTCACACACATTTTGGATGAGTCAGGGGCATTACAGTTGACCATTAAGATTATTTTCTACCCTTCTCTCTATCAAGATTTATTCATTCTAATCTTATTCCTTGAAGATCTTGTTGAATGCCAGAGGTACAGTCAGTTCTTTTGTAATGTGATCTATATACACCCCTGAGAATATCCATGATCTGCATAAATACACAATAAAAAGCATAGAACTTATGGGATAATGAGATTAAAGGGACAGGACTCAAAGGCTTTGTCAGTAAAGATAAGAACTTACAAAGATAAGAACTTAATAAAAGTTCAGTTCAATTCAGTCACTCAGTCATGTCCGACTCTTTGCGATCCCATGAACCGCAGCACATCAGGCCTCCCTGTCCATCACCAACTCTCGGAGTCCACTCAAACCCATGTCCATTGAGTCGGTGATGCCATCCAACCATATCATCCTCTGTCGTCCCTTTCTCCTCCTGCCTTCAATCTTTCCCAGCATCAGAGTCTTTTCCAGTCAGTCAACTCTTCGCGTGAGGTGGCCAAAGTACTGGAGTTTCAGCTTTAACATCAGTCCTTCCAAAGAAATCCCAGGACTAATCTCCTTTAGAATGGACTGGTTGGATCTCCTTGTAGTCCAAGGGACTCTCAAGAGTCTTCTCCAACACCACAGTTCAACAGCATCAATTCTTCAGTGCTCAGCTTTCTTCACAGTCCAACTCTCACATCCACACATGACTACTGGAAAAACCATAGCCTTGGGATTGTACCATGTTAAATGGTCATGACAGTCATAAATATTAAAATACATATGGCACTTTAGTTTGAAAAAGAATTGGTGTTTACTTGAAGTGGGCATTGGGAGGGTTGCCTCTTGTGAGTTATTGTGAAGTGCCAGAAGGAGGTTTTTCTGAAATCGATAAAAAGCTGTAGTACTAGGATGTGAATGGCTGCAACTCATTGTCCTCAGTTTGTGATCCAAAGATTGCAGTTAAGTGATCATTCACAGCTTTAAATCATGGAGCATGGTTTTCTGTCTTTGACATGCAGATCTTTCCAAACATTTGTTTACAAAAAAAAAAAAAACTTCCATCAAAATTAAATGATTGGATTTAATGTACAACTTTCTTTGATTAAATTTGTATGATGGCTAGAAATTCTTTTTAGTTTTCTCATTTTCTTGCAGTTTCACTGCGCAGCTGAAAGCTTTGGAAAATTGTGCTGACATCTGAAGCAGCTGAAGCAGCCGCTACTAGCATAAATGCAGCCACTTGGGCCAGGCTTGGGGTTCTCCGTTTGAGGTCCTCAAGTGTATGTGCTACTTTCCTTTGTGTGTGCGCTGCGTGGTGTTTTGAATCAGGATTCTTAGGTTTGGGATGTTGAATGAGTATTTGTACAGAAAAGCTCACAAGTGTGAAAGAACAGAAAGCACAACCTCGTAGAATAGCACATGTGATGAAGTCAGGTAGTTGATAGTTTGAGATACGTGTGTTTTGTGTATTCCTATCATGGGAAATAGATGGGGAAACAGTGGAAAAGTGTCAGACTTTATTTTTGGGGGCTCCAAAATCACATGAAATTAAAAGATGCTTACTCCTTGAAAGGAAAGTTATGACCAACCTAGACAACGTATTGAAAAGCAGAGACATTACTTTGCCAACAAAGGTCCGTCTAGTCAAGGCTATGGTTTTTCCAGTGGTCATGTATGGATGTCAGAGTTGGACTGTGAAGAAGGCTGAGCGCCGAAGAATTGATGCTTTTGAACTGTGGTGTTGGAGAAGACTCTTGAGAGTCCCTTGGACTGCAAGGAGATCCAACCAGTCCATTCTGAAGGAGATCAGCCCTGGGTGTTCTTTGAAAGGAATGATGCTGATACTGAAACTCTAGTGTTTTGGCCACCTCATGCGAAGAGTTGACTCATTGGAAAAGACTCTGATGCTGAGAGGGATTGGGGGCAGGAGGAGAAGGGGACGACAGAGGATGAGATGGCTGGATGGCATCACCGACTTGATGGATGTGAATTTGAGGGAACTCCGGGGGTTGGTGATGGACAGGGAGGCCTGGTGTGCTGCGATTCATGGGGTCGCAAAGAGTCGGACACGACTGAGCGACTGAACTGAACTGAACTGAACCTTGTTGGTTCAGCTGGATGCAGTTTTCTATGTTCACCTAAGAATGTGCAAAAATAAATGTGAAATCTGAGTTATGCTCAGACTGTTCCTTAATATGTCAATGGTATTAAAGTAAATTGGTGTTGTCAAAACAAATGTTATAGCAAAAATAACTATGATCTGACAAACACATTCCATAGAAGGCATGACCAGGTGGCAGAGATCTATGAACTTTAATCTACAGTTTTGAAATCCATAACGCTCTGAGAACTAAAAGAGAGTTTTATTTTTTGGTTGGTTTGCTTGTTTTTGTAACTCAGCTTAGGGTAAAACTTAATCCAGTTTAGCTTCATTTGTCACCTGGCTTAAACTGATATGAGACTCTTTTCTTCAGTTGTATTGCTCAGTATAAATATTTATACATTTTGTTGCAAAAGTATTTTTGTATCTGGCAATTAGATATTATCTCAAACCCTGTTGGAGATTTAAATAATATATGGAATAAGCAGGCTTCTAATATCCTCCAAATTCTCTTTTTGTTTCTTTGTTTCTGTTTTTTGACTGCACGCCCTGTGTCATGTGGGATCTTAGTTCCTGACCAGGAGTCAAACTCGAGCTCTCTGCAGTGGTACTGCAGTGTCCTAAACACTGGACTGCCAGGGAACTCCAGTATCTCCCAAATTTTGAATTCTAAAACACATATGGACCCAAGACTGTGGATCTTCAAGGACCAAAAATGTATGACTCATTTTAGGTGACACGTTCCCATTTTGACAGGACCTTCTGGGGTGTTACACTTAGGGGTGACCAGTGCGAGCAGGTTGATGGAGAGATGGTGGGCAGGCCCCTCCCTCTCTTGTTGGAGCTGTCTTTGCTCCACAGCTAGTCCTGCTCCTTCCACTCCCGCTGCTCTTTCTTGGATTTCCCTGAGCATTTCTCTTCCTCTTCCCTTCTCTGAAATCAGTTTTTTCAAGTATTGTTCACAGTCCATCCACCTTAGAATCGTCCAATGAAATAAAAGGCCCCGGCTTCCCTGGTGGCTCAGTGGTAAAGAATTCACCTGCCAAAGCAGGAAACACAGGTTCCATTTCTGATCCGGGAAGACCTCCCTATCATGGAACCACCAATTCCATGAGCCACAACTGCTGAGCCTGTGCTCTAGAGCCAGCGAGCCACAACTACTGAAGCCTGAGCGTTCTAGAGCCTGTGCTCTTCAGTAAGGGGGCCCCCCGCAATGAGAAGCCTGCATACCACATCTGGAGAGTAGCCCCGGTGCACAGCAACCAAAGAAAAGCCTGAGTAGGAATGAAGACCCAGCACAGCCAAAAATAAATACTAATAAAAAGCAAGGCCCCAGGTTAGACTTTCTAAATGAGAAACTCACAGGATGGGGCCCTGTATATTTTAACAGTTTTCTCCATGATTCAGATACACTATTAAGTTTGGAGTCAGCTGCCTGAAGTAAATGTATTCCTTGATATTCTTCACTATACTCACCTCTTAGTCTCACTTGGGTCTCACTTAATCAATGGTCACGCATGTGCTGACAACTTTACTGCATTATCACAGGTCAGTACATAATGTTTTTACTTCTACTTTTGCACTTCAGACTCAATATTCAGCTGCTCACTCAGGTGTCCCCGGGGCATTACAAAATAAACATATTAAAAACTGGGATCATCCTTTTACATTTCAATGAATGGAATCACAGTCATCTCAGTTTCCCTGTCAAAACCCATGGCTCCTCTCTGATTGTTCTCTCACTCTCATCTTCCACATCTGACCTCCCCTTTCGAAATAGATGTTCAGTCTTTCCACTTTTCTCCTTCCCCTAGCCCAGCCACCATTCTTTCTTGCCTAGACTCTTGCAGCTGTGTGAACTTCTCCAATCTGTTCTCCATAACAGAGCCGGATGGAACTTTCTAAAATGCTAACTAATCATGTCACTTCCAGTTGAAAACATTGAAGGTCGTCCCATTATCACTCACCAGAACCCAGACTCTTTATCCAGGCCTGCAAGGCCCTCAACTTCATCTCAGAGGGGCCCTGTACTCTGTTATACTGTCTCCCCACTCTTTTATTTAGGTCTCCCTGACACATGCTCCTGGGGTTACCTCCTACTTTGCTCTCTGAGCACTCTTCCTGCTGTATGTAATTACTTCCTTAATTATCCATTTCCTCCATCATCAGACTCTAAGCTCCATGATAGCAGGACCCTGCCCGTCTTGCTTATTATGGAGCACTGCCATGGAAAGCACTGATGAACCAGTGAATAAATGGGTTATTTCAGCATGTGTGGTTTTGGGGTTGGGGGTGGAGGCTTTCATGCTTCTCAAGTAATACCAGTGAGGATGGCTGGCCAGTTCAATTTAGTTCAAGACAACTCAATTTAACAAACAGTTATTATTGAGTATTTATTATGCTCTATTGGGCATGTCACAGGAGTTGGAGAAGACAAGGCCTCTGCCCTCAAAGACGGCTGCCTTAACCTAACCTGTCACTTGCTGGCATCCTGCTGTTCCTGGGCAGATGGCTCAGAATCAGAATGCCACTGATGCCCTGACTTCAGGAACTGCCTGATGCCTCTGCTCCTCCCCTGGTTCTCCATCTGCCCCCACTTCAGGTGTTTGCCTAGACTAGGCCTGAATTTGCCTCATTCATTAGCATGAGAAAAGAACTGTGTAATGACTGAGTTCTCTAAAGGAATTCCAATCCCCCACTGCTACATGCCCTTGGTCAGGGGAGACAAGCAATTTCCACATAAGATTACATTTTATAACAGAAGTTACAGCAGAAGCAGGAGTTGGGCAGAAATCTCAATTCCATCATTTGCCAGTTGATCTTGGACAAATCTTAATTTTTTTATGCACAAACAGAGATAATAGAGATGCCTTACAGGTTTTTGTGATTATTAATGTTTTTAACAAAAAATAATAATGTCTCAGACTGAGTGCTGGCTACGTGCTGGCTATTATCCTAAGGGCTGACCTCATTTAATCTTTGCAACAATCCTAAGAGGTAGATACTAATATATTCATGTTACAGGTGAGGGTGGTGAGGCTTAAGTAACTTTCCAGTGCTAAGAGTGAACAAGCAGAAGGTTAGAATTTCATCCAGGCAGCCTGGCTCCAGGGTTCATGCCCTCACTCACTACACCACCTTCTCAAGGCTGAGGTTAATTGAAGATATGGATAAAATTTCTATTCTCTTATTGTAAAAAGAAATAACAAAATATTTTAAAGGGATTTATTTAATTTATCTTTAATTCTCTTGTTTTCCAGGGTCTTGAGAGAATGCCATATAAAACACATTTTCTTGTTCCATGGAATAAATAGGTACTATTAAAAAAAATGCCATCTTGCATGTTATTTTTCACTTTAGCTTTTTCTCCCTGATTCTCTGATACATTAACAGTTGTGTGTATTTGGACCACATGTGGCCTGGTCTCACAGATGTCCAGCCCTTTTGACAGTTGGGTGGTGTAATGGGCATATTGGCGAGGGAAGGGGGCAAACAAACTCCCTCTAGTTACTTATTAAAGAAGCTGGCTAGTTTAACAGTCAAGATTTTTCTAAAGTCTAGTGGCTGTCTTCAATCCAAACTTTTTCTACTTAATATATAACCATTTTATAATATATTATTTATATATATTTAAAATGATTATAATATATCGTTTCATAATATATTATCATGGTATAACTGAAGCAATTTTAAACCATGATAGCAGTTTTTTCTAAGTGCTTGCAGGCAGTGACTACAAAGGAATATAATTTAGAGGGTGGTCAAAAGGGAATTATATTTTTTTTTAAAAATCATTTTATTTACAAACACACAGTATTTACTAGTTGCTAATAATATCTAGAGTCTAAGAATTTTAGGATAAAGAGAGTATATTACTGACTGAATGTGGCTAACATCCATTATCCTAAGATGTTCCTGTAGCCTTACTTCTGTGGGCTTTGAGCTTTTGGTACAAGTATAGGGTTCCACTGTGATGAGACACATCTGTTGTTGTTGTTCTTTAGTCACTCAGTCATGTCTGACTCTTTGTGACCCCATGGACTGTCCTCCAAGGGGATCTTCTCCACCCAGGGATCAAAACCAAGTTTCCTACATTGGCAGGTGGATTCTTTACTGCTGAGCCACCAGGAAAGCCCAAGACACATTTAAGGGAGAAAAACATTTGGTCCAGAGGTTTATCTATAGAATTTGTTTGACCTCACTGGAGGTCAAATAACCCAATTTCCTTAGTAACGCTTGGGTCAAGGCAACTGAGGTTCAGTTCAGTTCAGTTCAGTCACTCAGTCGTGTCCGACTCTTTGCAACCCCATGAACTGCAGCATGCCAGGCCTCCCTGTCCATCACCAACTCCCGGAGTTCACTGACTCATGTCCATCGAGTCCGTGATGCCATCCAGCCATCTCATCCTCTGTCGTCCCCTTCTCCTCCTGCCCCTAGTCCCTCCCAGAATCATAGTTTTTTCCAATGAGTTAACTCTTCACATGAGGTGGCCAAAGTACTGGAGTTTCAGCTTTAGCATCATTCCCTCCACTAGGACTGATCTCCTTCAGAATAGACTAGTTGGATCTCCTTGCAGTCCAGGGGACTCTCAAGAGTCTTCTCCAACACCACAGTTCAAAAGCATCAATTCTTTGGCACTCAGCTTTCTTCACACTGCAACTCTCACATCCATACATGACCACTGTAAAAACCATAGCTTTGACTAGGTGGACCTTAGTCGGCAAAGTAATGTCTCTGCTTTTCAATATGCTGTCTAAGTTGGTCATAACTTTTCTTCTAAGGAGTAAGTGTCTTTTAATTTCATGACTGCAATCACCATCTGCAGTGATTTTTGAGCCCCCAAAATAAAGTCTGACACTGTTTCCACTGTTTCCACACCTATTTGCCATGAAGTGATGGGACTGGATGCCATGATCTTTGTCTTCTGAATGTTGAGCTTTAAGCCAACTTTTTCACTCTCCTCTTTCACTTTCATCAAGAGGCTTTTTATCTCCTCTTCACTTTCTGCCATAAGGGTGGTGTCATCTGCATATCTGAGGTTATTGATATTTCTCCCGGCAATCTTGATTCTAGCTTGTGTTTCTTCCAGTCCAGCGTTTCTCATGATGTACTCTGCATAGAAGTTAAATAAGCAGGATGACAATATACAGCCTTGACGTACTCCTTTTCCTGTTTGGAACCAGTTTGTTGTTCCATGTCCAGTTCTAACTGCTGCTTCCTGACCTGCATACAGATTTCTCAAGAGGCAGGTCAGGTGGTCTGGTATTCCCATCTCTTTCAGAATTTTCCACAGTTTATAGTGATCCACACAGTCAAAAGCTTTGGCATAGTCAGTAAAGCAGAAATAGATGTTTTTCTGGAACTCTCTTGCTTTTTCGATGATCCAGCAGATGTTGGCAATTTGATCTCTGGTTCCTCTGCCTTTTCTAAACCCAGCTTGAACATCTGGAAGTTCACGGTTCACATATTGCTGAAGCCTGGCTTGGAGAATTTTGAGCATTACTTTACTAGCGTGTGAGATGAGTGCAATTGTGTGGTAGTTTGAGCATTCTTTGGCATTGCCTTTCTTTGGGATTGGAATGAAAACTGACCTTTTCCAGTCCTGTGGCCACTGCTGAGTTTTCCAAATTTGCTGGCATATTGAGAAATGGTATGGACCTAACAGAAGTGGAAGTATTAAGAAGAGGTGGCAAGAATACACAGAACTATACAAAAAAGATCTTCACGATCAAGATAATCATGATGGTATGATCACTCACCTAGAGCCAGACATCCTGGAATGTGAAGTCAAGTGGGCCTTAGAAAGCATCACTACGAACAAAGCTAGTGGAGGTGATGGAATTCCAGTTGAACTATTTTAAATTCTGAAAGATGATGCTGTGAAAGTGCTGCACTCAATATGCCAGCAACTGAGGTTATTTACCTACATATTCATATTGTATGCTCTCAAGGAAAGATTGGGTAGAGTGGCAGAAATATAAGTAAACATGCTGTGAACTTATAAATTTTGAATATTTACATATTGATGCTCATTTAAGCGTAGATTGAAATATGATTTATGTAATAAATAGCTCCCTCAGCGAAAGGCAACTTTTGTGAAATAACTGCAGAATTTAAAGAGGTTAGATACTTTAAGATTCACATTTGCACATCAACCCCTTTGAAGGCAGATTCTAAAGTATAGATAGTAGTTTGTCGCTCAGTCCAACTCTTTGCGACCCCATGGACTGTAGCCTACCAGGCTCCTCCCTCCATGGAATTCTCCCGGCAAGAGTACTGGAGTGGGTTTCCATTTCCTTCTCCAGGGGATCTTTCCAGCCCAGGGATTGAACCTGAGTCTCCCACATTCCAGGCAGACACTTTAACCTCTGAGCCACCAGCGAAGCCCAAAGTGTAGATAGAAGTCCTTAAAAAGAGGAGTGTGAAAACACATGTGCATTAAATAAATAAGACTGCAAATCTGGAGAGATTAGAACTGAGCATTTAGAGAAACTGACATTAAAGGAACATAGGCAATCTATAACTCAGAATATGGATAGAAATGTCTCAACTGGCATTGTGGGGTTATTGTTGTTAGCATGACAAGTGTCCTCATATGAAGAGGAGATTATAATACAGACATGTACAGAGGAGAGAGCATGGAAAGACAAAGAGAGGAGGCCATCAATAAGCCAAGGAGAGAGGCCTCTGAAGACATCAACCCTTGATCTCAGATTTCTAGCCTCCAGAATTCTGAGAAACAAATGTCTAGTTTTTAAGCTACCCAGACTGTGGTACTTTGCTATGGCAGCCCTAGCAAATTATTACTATTATACCCTTTCACACTCTTGCCTTTGTGTTGGAAAACACGAGCATTGTTTCAACTTCTTGTACTTGATTTGGCTCTGCAAATGACATGACTCAGAATAACTGACAAGCCACAAGAGCCTCATTTCTGTCTCTCAGTGTGAGCTGAGTCAGGTTTGATGCTGAGAGACCTTGCATATATCTTGAAGTTTATCCTTGAGTGGGAAAAAGAAAGGATGCTTATTATATTTAGATAGCAAGAGACCAGAGAGCACAGTCAATCCAATTCATCTTGATTAGTTGGACAAAGAGCTAAACTGAAGTAGAGGAAAATTCAAAAGATTTAACTATAAGTTCTTAAACTTGGACTTTAAAATGTCAATTGCACAAGTACAAGGGAAGCGAGAAGTTGTTAAACAGTGGTGTGTATTGAAAGCTCATAATGAGTCAATTGAATGGTGAGAATGCCCCCAAACTCAGAGTGTTTATAAGCCATCATTTATGGGATCCTTGTTTTCAGGGGTTCCTGACAAGATAAAGAGTTGCCTCATGAAGTAGTGAGTCTCCCATTGCTAAAGGTATCCAAGGAATGACCCAGTGACCAGTTTTCAGTTATGTGGCAGAGGGCACATAGTTAACTTGAAGACACACCAGTGGTTGAAGTTAAAATCACACTAATGGTTGCCTAAGGAACTGAAGGCCACATGCCCCCACATAATTCTGAGTTTTTACTGTAACTATCTTTTAAATATTAGTGCTTAGGAGACTAATGGAAGGAAACAGAGATAACTCTGAAAGCCAGTGATGCCAATATTAATTTCTTTTTCTTTTTATCTCCATTTGTTTACATCTTCCTTTGGGAGAAATCATTTCTTTAGAGGGGTTTGGGAAACAGTGGTCTTTGGCTGTATTGAGAATCTGTCCAATTTGACAACTTCAGATATTGATTGAGTTTGCTTTATTCTGAAGTTAGTATCTTGAATGGGAAATGTTGATCTTGGTTTTATCTCTAACCTCTTGCTTTCAAGATAACCAGAAAGAGATTAGTCTATAAAACATGCGTTTACCTGTGTAGACTAGTGAAATCTTATGCTGGGAAAAGTCCCCATTTTAATAAGCTTTAAACAAAAAATTCCACCTTAGGTGCTAATTAGAATCTAAATTCAGGTGTTAACCTCTTTGACTGAAAGTGCATGTTGAGTAATTGCAGGAAAGGGGCCAATTTCAGGCACAGCAGTAATTACTGAATTAGTAGAAAAGTTCAAGTAGGGCTTCAGATTTCAGATCATTACTGAGCTTTTTGAGGAACAGCTAATCCTGGAGTGATTGGGCTTCTCACACCTGTGTGTGTGTGCTTGTGTGTGTGTGTGTGTGTGTGTGTGTGTGTGTGAGTGTGAGTGAGTGTGAAGGGAGCCCACTTAAATTTCAAAGAAATAACCTTACAAATGACCACAGAATTAAGTACTAATATTTCTTGATATTTAAAAATATAATTTTCAAAACCTCTGAAAAATCTTTAATACTTTTCATTTTTACTTCAAATAAAGGGGATGGGGGAAAGCAGAATCTGTTTTATCTGAGAAAACAGCTTCATCTTTAAAATTTAGTTTCTTGCATTATTTACTTCTTACTGTCTTGGGAATTAGCCTTTAATGTGCCAGGGGGTGTGCTGGGTTTAGTTGTTCAGTCGTGTCTGACTTTTTGCAACTCCATGGACCATAGCCTGCCAGTCTCCTCTGTCCATGGGATTCTCCAGGCAAGAATACTGGAATGGGCGGCCATGCCCTCCTCCAGGGGATGTTCCCAACCTAGGGATCAAACCCAGGTCTCCCGCATTGCAGGTGGACTCTTTACTGTCTGAGCCACCAGGGAATCTCATGAATACTGGAGTGGGTAGCCTATCAGGGTCTTCCAGACTAAGGAATTGAACTGGGGTCTCCTGCATTGCAGGTGAATTCTTTACCAGTCGGACTACCAGGGAAGCCTTTGCCAGGGAGTATTCACCTCTAATATATAGATACACCTCCTTCAGGGTCTCCTTGACTTTGGTAGTTGTTGAGGGTTTGCTAAGCTGTTGAACCAACTGCAGTGGCAATCTCCAATGATATAGAAGAGGCAAGCACGTGGGAGGCTGCAGCTGCCTTATTTGTTGTTGCATGGTGTACCGTTCAATCACGATGATGCCTTCCTAACAAAATCTAACGGCCCTAAGGAGAAACAAAATCTACAGAGACAAAATCGACCCCAGTCCTCAGGGTGTAAAGTAACTTATGTCCTCTTCTTTATGGCCACTGTTTCTTCACCTCTGAGTATTATTTCAAGTGTTGACTCTGATTTATAAAGCGCTAAATGGTCTGTCTTGTAAAGAGCTTCTTGCTTCCTCTAGGAACAAAGATGAATCATTAAGCATCTGGTCACTGACCTCGAAAGTAAAGCTGTGGAAATTTAGAGTACTGAAACTCACTGTGGGCATTTTTCAAGGAGCCTTTCATACGGAGGGCCAAGTAGATGCCATCGCTGAAGCTCTAGTTCTTACCGTGTGTCAGTAAAGAAGTACTCAGTAGGCTTTATGCCTTAATGAAGAGCTCACAATCAATCAAGCTATAAACGCATACAGTGAAATAGGACCACCAAGTAGAAAAGATCAGACAGAACTTCAATAAGCTTAGCTATTCATCAGTGTAGAACTGGGTAAACCTATTATGGATACTGTGTGCCCATTCAGAAGAATTAGAGAATCTGGATATATTGGGATATAAAGAGCCTCAAAATACAGTTTTAGATTTTTTTAAATGCAAAATAATAGATATAGAATTAGTTTATTCATAGTTTCTTTTGGAAGAGATGGATATCTATAAATATATGTGTAAACTTAGATAAGCATACTTTTTAAAAATGCCCTACAAGTAATAGGATGAGTTCATGCTAAGTTGCTTCAGCTGTGTCTGGCTCTTTGCAACCCTATGGACTATAGCCCGACAGGCTCCTTTATCCATGGGATCTTTAGGCAAGAATCCTGGAGTGGGTTACCATGCCCTTCTCCAGGGCATTTTCCCAGGGATCAAACCCATGTCTCCTGCATTGCAGATGGACTCTCTCCTCCTGAGCTACCTGGGAAGCCCACTGTCCTATCCAGTCTTCAGCCAGTAGAAGCCTCCTGAAGTTGGCTTCTGAGTCCATCTGATACAACCTCAGTAATCCTTGATAGCATCTTTGCTTTCCGTATGACAAGGTATTTCAAGATCACCTTGTATACTTTCTGCCCCAGATCAAGAACTGAGAATCTCCAGAGAGCATTGATCCATTTTAGTGGGAAATTGTATTTAGAGAGCATGGTCTGGACACTAGTGGTGCTTATTGCTGCTGGGTTGGTCATTTTTTCTAGGCTTTTGCAGGAGATATATATATATATATATATATATATATATATATATATATATACATGAAGTAAAATATACATATGTTGCAATTCAGATGTTTTTCTCAACCTCTTTGATCTTACATATTTATCTCTTTTTATTGATACTAAAAATTTCAGTTTTCAAAACACTAGCATGATTATATAATAGTCTTGGAACAAAAATACCAACAGTACTATTATACTGTTACTACTATAATATATGCTTACTATAATTAGTGAAAACTACTGTCCTTAGAGTATATCCTGCTAAGAACATATAGTCAAACAGCTGTGTTGTAAGAGTCATTTGAAACAGATCATCTCTGTAAGGTTATACTATCAATTGGCTATATACTGAAGTTCATTTGTTTCATTTAAATTTTGAGTTTTTAGATTGTGTTTTAAATTTTAATTTTGCTCGGTGATTGTGTAAAATGTTAACTTGGCTCCAAAGTGAAGTCTATAAAACAATGCCTGCGTGCATGCTCAGTCGCTTCAGGTGTGTCTATTGGTGACCCTGTGGACTGTAGCCCGCCAGGCTCCTCTGTCTGTGAGGATTCTCCAGGCAAGGATACTGAAGTGGGTTGCCATGCCCACTTCCAGGGGATCTTCCTGACCCAGGAATTGAACCCGAATCTCTTATGTCACCTGCATTGGCAGGTGGGTTCTTAACCACTAGAGCCATCTGGAAAGCTCATAAATTCAAAAATGTCTAGCTACTATGTCACTTGCCCTACAGGTAATCTTAAAATTTTTATGTTATGATTTTTCTTTCCCTTTTTTGATTTTTAGTATAATCAAATGTATATTCTTAGAGAAATGGAAGCATTTAACTTAATATATCATGGAGATCACAAGTAGTAAGATCCTAGTAGTGAGTAAAGATATTCTTTATTTCTTTTCATAGCATCTTTCATACCTTTTTGTCTTCTCTGAAGCTGATAATAATTGCTTTTCATTTAGCTTTGTTTTTTTTTTTTTTTTGAAGTTTGGGTTACTTTTCTAGATTTTTAACACTAATTTATCTTCACATGCTCCCTGCTTGTCTAAATCTTTTGTCAGTATATTTAAGCATATTGGGTACTCAATCAAGTTCATATTCTTGGATTCATTCTTCTGGAATCTGCTGCCTGCTCTAATCTGGATGAATGATTCCCCTGTCCTGCTGCACAATGCCATCCTATTCTCTACAATCTCCCTTCTCCAGCATCTGAGAAATTTCTCTTTTTATGGAGCAAAATCGCCTGCTTACTAAGTCTCTTGTCACCTTCTTTCTTGCTTGACTCCCTCATTTTAACTCAGTTGAACTCCTTTAGCTTATACTGTGATGAGGTTCATAATTCTTATTCACTCTGCTGCTCCTGCTGCTGCTAATTTGCTTCAGTTGTGTCTGACTCTGTGCAACCCCAGAGATAGCAGCCCACCAGGCTCCCCCGTCCCTGGGATTCTCCAGGCAAGAACACTGGAGTGGACTACCATTTCCTTCTCCAATGCATGGAAGTGAAAAGTGAAAGTGAAGTCGTTCAGTTGTGTCCGACCCTCAGCGACCCCATGGACTGCAGCCTACCAGGCTCCTCTGTCCATGGGATTTTCCCAAGCAAGAGTACCGGAGTGGGGTGCCATTGCCTTCTCCCTTATTCACTCTACCATTATCCAAAGATGAGATTTCACTGGAGCATCATTTGGATGACTTGTTCTTCCCCAGTGTGTCCCATGATATGCTTTCACATGGCTCTAAGTCATGTAATGTATAAATGCTCCACAACCTGATTTAGATTCCACCCTTAGTCAAAAGGGCATGACTGAAGGCTGTCTTCATAATTAACTGGAGAATCATTTGCTCCATGTTCAGATAGCTCTTTGCCTACTGTGGGCTTCCCTGATATCCCAGTTGGTAAAGAATCCACCCCAATGCAGGAGACCCTGGTTCAATTCCTGGATTGAGAAAAATCCCCTGGAGAAGGGAAAGGCTATGAATTCCAGTATTCTGGCCTGGAGAATTCCACGGATTGTATAGTTCCCTGGGGTCGCAAAGAGTCGGATAGGACTGAGCGACTTTCATTTTCACATTGCCTACTGCACAGTAGTTTCTGATATAACAGAAGCAAAGCCTTGCAACAGACTGGAAAAACTTGGAAGTTGTTTTATGTACATCATAGAGGCATGAAATACAGCCTAAACAAAGGCTTGACTGTGTCTGAAGACCTCAGAGCATGATTGTTTGCATCAGCTTATCAGTGGACTTGTGGGGAAGATGGGAGTCTATGAAAGTTATGATATCGATATCTTGATGCTGATGGAACATGATTCTCTCATATAGGTAAATAAAATTCCCTGGATGAGTTTAAGATAATGAGGGGTATAAACTACTTGCAATTATAGCAAGCAAGCAAGCAAACAAACAAGTAACACTTACAAAGTCATTGTTAAATGAGAGATGCATACATGCATGGATGCAGCAGGAAAAAGAAAAGCAATTCTCTGGCAGGCTTTTGGTTATGTATTTCAGTAACGTATAGGGTTTGTGGTTTATAACATCATCAGAGTTGTACAATAGCATTATATCCCTGAGAGTTGTGCAGTTATCTCTCCCTTTCTCTTTCTTTTCTTTGCATACAATGGGGGATCTAAGCCTAGATCCATGCCCTACCCAGGACATTTCCTCTTTGTGGCATGTGAGCCGTTACCAAGGCTAAGATTTACTGCTTTGGGGATCGGTTCAGAACAAATGTTCCAAACAGCCTTCCGCCTCAGGCAAGGTAATTTTGGACCAATTCAACAAGACTTCAAAGGAAGCCACCTACTACAATGCCTAAGGAGGATAAAGACCTGATTTAAATGAATGTATTGCAATTAGTGGGTATTTACTTTATATGTTGCCAAGTTTTGATAGCTTTCTTTAACCCTCAGGCAAATAATATATATGTCTACTTCTGGTGAGCTGAAGAAACGGGATATGTGCTTCCCAGAGAGACAGGTGTTGAGAATATACACAGATCTAAAGGAGAGAAAAGACAAAAAGTTCATGAAAGCTGGGGACAAAGACTAGATTCAATGCTTGTTTTGGGGAAAAAAAGTTAGTGTAAGGGGTGTTCTCCCAGCATCTCCTTCCCTGAAAAAGAGACAGAACTTCTGCAAAATTCTGTCTTCTTTGCAAATAGCTTGTATTAACTAAGGAAAATAAGAAGGAGGCAACATTTAACATAGATAAATATGGAAAAGCCACTTATCAGTTAAAGGAGTCTTGGACCACCAAGCTGATTGAGGTACATCCTGAAGTGCTGTGAGTTTAATCCAATCATTCAGCACGAAGCATTCCAGCAGAAGAGGAAATTAAGTATTAAATGGCAGTGGAAGAATGTGAAAGTAAGACTCTGGATGTACAGTCTGGAGTGGACTTTAATCAAATCAAGCCAGAAACAGACCAGAATGGAAATCTGATCACCCAGTGTTCTCATAACCATGCCTAGAGTTTCACTGGAGATCTTACACTTGAAGGTGAGGTTTAGTATAAGAATTGTTACAGGGAAAGACTAGAGTGTTCTCTTAGCATTTCTCATAGGAAGAATGAATGCTGAGAGAGACAGCCCCAAATTTAGTCAAGAAGTGCTGTCTGGAGACCTCTATGGAGGTAAGGGGCAGGCAGAAGGAGCTACATGCCAAATTGTTTCCCAGTCTGACTTATTTTGGCCCTAAAAGGTCTCAAAGAAAGGAAAAGCAAAATATACTCACTCTAATCTGTGTTCCTATGTATTTCCACAGTATTAGTTCAGTTCAGTCGCTCAGTCGTGTCCGACTCTTTGCAACCCCATGAACTGCAGCACGCCAGGCCTCCCTGTCCATCACCAGCTCTTGGAGTTCACTCAGACTCATGCCCATCGAGTCAGTGATGCCATCCAGCCATCTCATCCTCTGTCATCTCCTTCTGCCCCCAATCCCTCCCAGCATCAGAGTCTTTTCCAATGAGTCAACCCTTCGCATGAGGTGGCCAAAGTACTGGAGTTTCAGCTTCAGCATCATTCCTTCCAAAGAACACCCAGGACTGATCTCCTTTAGAATGGACTGGTTGTATCTCTTTGCAGTCCAAGGGACTCTCACAATATACAACTGAGCAAATAATCATTCACAGCAAAATGGAATCAAACACACTGGTAAAAAAACAGATCAAAGTTAGTAGAAATCTGTTAATAACACCTTACTCAAAAATTTTTAAACTAACTTTTTTAATGTGACTTTTTAATTAGAATATTCTTTCTACTGTAGTAGCCTGAAACAAAACACACAATCTCTTTGAGATATGCCTGTTCCCAACTCCAATCTAATCTAGCGATCCTGTTTCACTTTATTTTTTTTTAAATGTTTACTTAAATATCTGACTGCACTGGGTCTTAGTTGTGGCATGCAAGATCTTAAATTACATGCATGTGAACTCTCAATTGCAGCATGTGGAATCTCGTTCCCTGACCAGGGATTGAACCTGGGCCCCTTGCATTAGGAGTGCAGAGTCTTAGCCACTGGACCACCAGGAAAGTTCCCCTTCTTCTGATTTAAAAATCTGATTTGTCTGGATAATTGCCAACCTTCCCTTCCATTGAAGTCAGAGCCATATACCACCATCATGTATAAAAACCTCTTCCTGAATTTTGGACTCAAACAAAATCATATTTTGATGTTTAAAATTTATCTGACAGATGAAAACACTTTCTAAAACTAGCCTGTACAAAAAACTGCTCAAATCTCCTTTTGGTCATGTTACTATCTTTTGCTATCTAAAACACATTTCTCCATCTTTATGACTATGTTAGATATTCTGTAAAGCAGTTGATTGCTTTATGTTGGCGGCATGTTTTCTCCTTGCTGTCCTGCAGCATTCTAGTTGGGACACTTTGGCATTGCCCCTGGATTTCTGAGATTTCTAAGACAATTGCTCTCTGGTTACTGGTGTTTTGAGGAAGTAGGGAAAAGAAAGAGAAACTCATTCAGGGGATGGCAAGTGAGGCTTCTGATGGCATTGAGACTATTTTAATAGATCTTAAACCATCTTGACATGTGCTAATGTTTGAAATGTAGGTGTCTTTTAGGTGTGTGGCCTGGCCTGTTCTCCCCTGCTGTTTACTTTAGCAGCTTGTCTGTCTGAAAGTTGTGATACCACAAAGCCTCCTCAGGGTCTCAGGGCAAGATGCAGCACGCAGACTATGAGAAACAGCCCCCCCGGGCCAGCCCTCTAAGCCACTGCAGGTAGAACCACCAAGGGAACAATGAAAGGGGTGGCTCAGGTGGATGGAGCCTGGCTTCACCTGGATGTCCTGGAACAATCAGACAACTTCCACCCTAAAATGCTCTCCTTAGGAAAAATAAAGGTACCTCTGTTGTTAAGTGACTACTGTCCTGTTCTGAAATGCCGTGTGATGCAAAATTTTCATTTCCTGGACCTGCCATTCCACCTAAATCAGATTTTGCTCAGTATACTTGTTAGCGTCAATCCTGGTGATTGGTGGCTTTTAAGTAAGGAAACTTTCTAATTTTTAAAAACACATTAGCCATGGAATTTATTCTCAGATAAGGCAGAGTGAAGTGGCAGTGTAAACAGAATGACCTAAAGGAAATCAGCTTTTAAAACACATACACACATGCACACAGAGGAAAATTAAGAACCTGAAATAATTTCTTTACTCTGTTGGTCATACTTTAGCAAATATGTTTTTGCCTGAATCATGTCTAAAATTACTTCTAACAAAATTTAAATTGCTTATACTCCTTTGACAGTATATATTTTTTACTATATAGATAATATACAACTATTGTATTATTATGAAAGATTAAACGAGTACTTTTATTCCCACCCCTTTCAGCTCTTTCACTTCACACGCAATCATGCACTCTGTCTTCCCCTCCCTAAAAGGTAAGTGGCGACTGACTGTCATAAGTTTTCTCTATTTTTGAATTTCCTTTTACATTTACATACAAATGTAAATTCTTTGGAGATTTAAAAAATAAAAATAAATAGAAATATCTCTTTTTGAAGCTTTTTTTTTAAAATTTAAAATGTTTCTTGGAGATTGTTCCAAGTTAGTACATATTTGAGTCTGCATAGTATTTCTTAGTGTGGGGTTATTTCAGCTCACCTACTCATTCCTCCATTGACGGACATTGAGTTCGTCTCTTTTTTCTATCCCAGTTAAACTTCAAAAAGGCGAATGTATTTCTAGCTGAAATTTCTATTCAAAGATGCCAATTTTGCCATCCTTTTCAAATTAATTAATTAATTACTGATAAATGACTTTTAATGCTTAAATAAATTTCTAGCATATGTTGTTTACCATAGGCTTCCCAGGGGGTGCAGTGGTAAAGAACCTGCCTGCCAGTGCAGGGGGTGCAAGAGATGTATGTTTCATCCCTGGGTTGGGAAGATCGCCTGGAGTTGGGAATGGCAACCCACTCCAGTGTTCTTGCCTGGAAAATTCCATGGACAGAGGAGCCTGGCGGGCTACAGTCGACATGACTGAGCACGTGCACAGAGATTGTATACCTACTGTGTGCACGAGGCTTTAGGCAAGACATAAACTTTAGGCAAGTCTTAGTAGGAGATAGAATAAATCCCATTTGCAACCTAGGCCTTTTCAGACAAAACTTTTAACTAATCTTGCTTTCTTTGTCACCAAAGTGTTCTCCAAAGTAATTAAAGGACACAGGCCTTTGCCATAAAACTGATGGAGGCTACTTCATTATAACAGAGTAATTTTCACTTTAGGACTTTCTGCTACAATGGCACTACAAGTTTGTGATTGACTTTTGCCGTTTGACTTCAAAGGACCGGTGGTTGTTTTTGCCTGGGGATTTCCAGCCTCTAAATATCTAACTATCCCTGATAAACCCTAGGCAGCCCCATCTCGAAAATGCCCAGTGATGCATCTCAGGGCTGAGGAACAGGACTCTGACAGCCCCGCCACAATGCCCAGCAGACTTTAGGGTGAGGTTGGCAGGCACGTCTGCTGGCTTCTCTCCAGGTCAGCCCAAAGTGACAGGACACTAACTCTGGGAGATGAAACTTGCTTGCAACTGGTGAGCAATAGAGCAGGGACTTGAATTCAGGTTCTTTGACATCTGAGCCTGAGGATTTTAGTCACTAGGTTGTCCTGCAACTCTCACTACAACACTGCTGTCAGTACAAAGGGATTCGGAGGAGGGAGTGTTTCCTATGGGCTAGGATTGCCTGTAGGGCTTTCAGGTGGACCTGGGAATTAAATGATTTAGGTGTGGGCTATGAGGAAGAGGAAGGAAAAGGTGTAAATAAAGATATGGGAAGGGAAAAGCAAAAAACAAAAGACTAACAATAGTCACAACCATAATAATAGCAATAATTTAACATTACAGATCATTTTACTCTGGGCTGGGACCTTGCACAGTGCTCCATAGGAAACATTTTATTTAGAATTTATTCTTAATAAATTCTGATGAGATAGGGACTTCCCTGGTGGTCCAGTGGTTAAGAACTCATCCTGCACTCTGTGGATATGAAGAAACTCAAAATGAGACAGATTCTTCTGAAATTTCTTTGTGAAAAGAGGAATTGTGCAGCCAGATCTTAAGCTCTAATATAAATAAATACCAGATAAATAAATCTCTTTCTTAAAAAGAAAATAATTCAATTTGCAGGGGATGGGGTTCCCTTCCTGGTCAGGGAACTAAGATCCCATATGCCACGGGGCAACTAAACCTGCGAGTAGCAACTACTGAGTCCAGAGACCACAACTAGAGAGTCTGTGTGCTTCATGGAAAGGATCCCATGTGATACAACGAAGATCCAGCATACAACAACTCAGACCCAACACAGCCAAATAAATAAATAAATAAATATTTTAAAAATCTGATGAGAGACAATTCCTAGAGGGGTGGGATGGGGTGGGAGGGAGGTTCAAGAGGGAAGAGACATACATATACACATGGCTGATTCATACTGATGTATGGCCAGAACCAACAGGATATTATAAAGCAATTATCCTCCAATTAAAAACAAATTAATTAAAAAAGCATTTTATAATGGGGAAATGGAATTTAATGATATTAAGTAAACTGTCCAAAGCCATGGAGCTGATAAAGAGGTGTAGCTCAGTAAGTGGACTGACGCAGGGACATACTGGATGGGAGAGGGACTCATGGATGGGATGGATGGGAAGAGTATAGGAACAGTCAGGGGAGGGCATTGAATGACCGTGCCTGTAGGCAATGGGCAACCCTTGAACAAATTTTGAGTATTAGAGTCACATGATAAAAATGGATGTATAGAAAAATTCTTTCACTTTTATTCATTCACTCTCCTCACCTCTGATGAAAGGTGGAAACCCTGGGTACAGCGATGGTGGGTGGTGATTGCAAAGGATGAGTTAAAGATAAGAAAGCCTGAACAGTGCGGCCATACTCCTTCCATGCCTGTTTTGGGGGCCCTAAAATAGTCCAAGGTATCTTGAATCCATGCTTAGGAAACCCAGGGCTCTGTTGAAAAGAATCTGAGTCCTGAAAGCAGAAGGACATGGGTCCACATCCTGGCTCTGCCACTCTTCAGCTTTGAGCAAATCTGCCTGTTGAATGACCAGTCTGTGGGATCCTGACTGGGAGAGCAGAAACCTGGTCTCTCTATCACTGACTGACTCATGGGTGCTGCAAGCATCTTTTGAATAACAGGTGAATGGATTTTTCTAAGACTTCCTCTCCATCTACATAATGAGGATCATGAAACCTATTTCATAAAGTCCTGCCTCCTGTAAACCAAGGACTTGCAAACACGTAAGGCCTACACTGGAGAAAGAGGCCAGTGTTTTTGCTGCCATAGTATCCTGCTTTCCTGTGAGTTTTGCCACTGGGAAGGGATAATAATTCCTTGCTTGTTGTTTCAAAAGGTAATTTATTTTTCTATTAAAGCAATGTGTGTTCATTTATAGAGAATTTTGAAAAATTCAGGGAAGTTAAACCACCTCATGTGAAGAGTTGACTCATTGGAAAAGACTCTGACACTGGGAGGGATTGGGGGCAGGAGGAGAAGGGGACGACAGAGGATGAGATGGCTGGATGGCATCACGGACTCGGTGGACGTGAGTCTGAGTGAACTCCAGGAGTTGGTGATGGACAGGGAGGTCTGGTGTGCTGTAATTCATGGGGTCGCAAAGAGTCGGACACGACTGAGTGACTGAACTGAACTGAACTGAAAAATAGAAAATATTAATAGATTTTATAAGATAATGAATAGTGGTATTCCTGTTTTCACCAGTTTTCTAGTCATTTATTTTTGTCTCTCCATGTATATTTAATTAATAAAATTGTGATTACACTAAATATAAAATTTGCTAGCCTGTTTTTTTCAAGTCCCATTTAATTATATGAACTTTCATAGCCCTTCAGTTCAGTTCAGTCACTCAGCATGTCCGACTCTTTGTGAACCCATGGACTGCAGCACACCAGGCCTCCCTGTCCATCACCAACTCCCAGAGTTTACCCAAACTCATGTCCATTGAATCGGTGATGCCATCCAGCATCTCATCTTCTGTTGTCCCCTTCTTCTACTGCTGTCAATCTTTCCCAGCATCAAGGTCTTTTCAAATGAGTCAGCTCTTCGCATCAGGTGGCCAAGTATTGGAGTTTGAGCTTCAATGTCAGTCCTTCCAAAGAACACCCAGGACTGATCTCCTTCAGAATGGACTGGTTGGATCTCCTTGCAGTCCAGGGGACTCTCAAGAGTCTTCTCCAACACCACAGTTCAAAAGCATCAATTCTTCGTTGTTCAGCTTTCATATAGTCCAAATTTCACATCCATACATGACTACTGGAAAAACCATAGCCTTGACTAGATGGACCTTTGTTGGCAAAGTAATGTCTCTGCTTTTTAATATGCTGTCTTAGGTTGGTCATAACTTTTCTTCCAAGGAGTAAGTGTCTTTTAATTTCCTGGCTGCAGTCACCATCTGCAGTGATTTGGGAGCCCCCAAAATAAAATCAACCGCTGTTTCCCCATCTATTTCCCATGAAGTGATGGGAACAGATGCCAAGATCTTAGTTTTCTGAATGTTGAGCTCTAAGCCAATTTTTTTCACTCTCCTTCTTCACTTTTATCAAGAGGCTCTTTAGTTCTTCCCTTTCTGCCATAAGGGTGGTATCATCTGCATATCTAAGGTAATTGATATTTCTCCTGGCAATCTTGATTCCAGCTTTTGCTTCATCCAGCCCATTTTTCTCATGCTGTACTCTTCATATAAATTAAATAACACCTTAAGTAGAATCTAAAAATAAGATATTTGGGAATGCCAGTGTAAAATCTCAAAAGAATAACTACCCTTACTTCAGTAAAACTTTTTATTACTGAACAGTTCAGTTCAGTCACTCAGTCATGTCCAACTCTTTGAGACCCCATGAATCTCAACACACCAGGCCTTTCTGTCCATCACCAACTCCCGGAGTTTACCCAAAGCCATGTCCATTGAGTCGGTGCCCTTCTCCTCCTGCCCTCAGTCTTTCCCAGCATCAGGGTCGAAGTGAGCTCTTTGCATCAGGTGGCCAAAGTATTGGAGTTTCAGCTTCAGCATCAGTCCTTCCAGTGAACACCCAGGACTGATCTCCTTTAGGATGGACTGATTGGATCTCCTTGCAGTCCAAGGGACTCTCAAGAGTCTTCTCCAACACCACAGTTCAAAAGCATCATCTTCTGTGCTCAGCTTTCTTTATAGTTAATTTGCAATTTTTCAGTATTCAAAGGACATGGCCATGAACCACCTCACTAATAGTGCCCTGAGGCTAGTTCCAGGCTGATAATATCAGCCACCCGTGCAGTTTTTAAGCCAGTGGTTTCTGTCTTCCACCCTGGGGATCCTGAGCAGTAGGTTTAAGTGGAGGGAGGTAGCTTTCAAGAAATTTTAAAAAGGCCCTCTAGGTGATCCTGATGGAAATGATGGACCTCTATATAAAATTTGCTAACCTGTTTTTTTGAGTTTCCTGAGGCCTGGCCTTGTGTATGACTGGGGTCCCACGCCTGGGTGCCTGGCACATAGTGGGCGATCATTCAACATGTTTTAATCCTGGTTTCTCTGTCTGTAACACTGGCTCTTGGGAGAAAAATTATTGGGCTAAAATTTTAATTAAAA
This sequence comes from Nanger dama, assembly GCA_917880005.1. Classification (NCBI taxonomy): domain Eukaryota; kingdom Metazoa; phylum Chordata; class Mammalia; order Artiodactyla; family Bovidae; genus Nanger; species Nanger dama. Next base: position 29,260,060 of record CAKJTW010000011.1, on the reverse strand, counting down.
AAATCTTGATGGATATGTTTATAGTGCCTTCTTAAGAAATCAATGCACATTTCTTTTTTCATTAAAACAAATAATTTTTCTGAAGAGCAATATAGATCCATAATAGAATAATGATAAAATGCTGATAAATTAAAAAACCATCCACGCTTCATTCCTTTTTATGAAGGAGTAATATTCTGTTGTATATAGAAACCAGATCTTTCATTGCTATGTTGCTTCCTCTGGGGAAGCGTTCATCCTCTACCTGCTGAACTCTTCTTCCTTTTTTGAAAGCCTAGTTCAAATGTCCTTTCCTTCACAGAACCTTTTCCTTTTTCCCCTTCAGTATTTCCAAACTGGCCTGAATTAGTTATTCTCATCTTTGTGCTCCCACAATGTTTCGTTTATACCTCTGTTTTAACACATCTCTGTGGGTTTGTTTTTTGTTTTTTTGCCACACCATATGGCTTGCCAGATTTTAGTTGCCTGACCAGGGACTGAACCCAGGCCCTGGCAGTGAAAGGGCTGAGTCCTAACCATTAGACCACCAAAGCATTCCTCATCATTGTGCTTTTTCAGTGAAACGCATGTCAAACCATCTGGGCTCCTATAACAAAATACCACAGACTGGGTCACTTGTAAACAATGGACCTTCATTTCTCACAGTTCTGGAGGCTGGAAGTCCGAGGTCAGGGCGCCACCATGGTTGAGTGAGGGCTTTCTCCCGGGTGACTTCTCATTGTATCTTCACATGGTGGAAGGGAGGAAGGCAGCTCTCTGGGGCTTTTTTTTTTTAAGGGCACCAATCCCATTCATAAGGGTTCCACCATCATGACCTAATTATTTCTCAAATGCCCTACATCCTAACATCATCAGTTTCAGGGTTAGAATTCAATACATGAATTTTGTGGGGACACAAGCATTAAATCTATAGCAGTGTATATGGGTCTATCTTCACTGCAAGGTGGAGTTTCCCAGGGGCTGGGGAAGCTTATTATTTACCTTTTCATCCTCAGTATCTGGTATAATACATGCTGTAGAGTAAGGACTCCTGATATTGACATCTTCAGGGACCTTCTATTCAGCATCACCAGCTGTAAATACACTTAACATCTTTTTGTTCTCCACGGATGCTAAGCTGCATCTGTGATGATACATAGCAAACTCAGGTTGTCCTTTGTGAATGGGCTCTATTGGCTGGGTGGTTCCCAGGCCTCCTCAGCCCATTGTCAAACTCATGAGAAGGCACTGTGGGTGGGGTGGGATGGGACTATGTAGGCAGACTCAGTACTCAAACTCTCTCTCGCTCCACACTGTTACTAAGCTGAGTGGCTTTCTTCTCACCCCATTGGTCTTCCAAACCCAAATGTATTTAATCACCTATAAGTACCACTTATTAACTGCCCCTAAAAACAATAATTAGGTACCACATTTTAATGTGAAGTGATCCATGTTACTATTGTTTCCTTCTCATAGTGACTCTCCCACTGCTGGTATTGTGACAGCTAAATAAAAAGGCCAGTAATATGTGGGTTTCTGTTTTTGTTGTTGTTTTTTTTTTTTTACCTTGAGGAAACAAAGACTCCCTGATGTAATGAGATACTAAGAATCTCAAAAGAGCCAAACAGAACAATATGGATTCTTTTTTAAATATTATTATTATTATAAAGCCACTGAGAAGGAATTATTCAGCAATAATAAATGGGAGACTGGTTATTGTTAGAGCTTATATCCCATCACATGGGGAGAAACAAAGCTGTTCAAGGCAACCTGTAAGGGGTGGGTGACCACAAATGCACACAAATTGTTAGAGTCAACACTGTCTCCCAGTGAAGACAGACATTAAAAAACAACAGAAATGCTAATAAGAATTGGCCAATGCACCTTTTCAACAAAGCTGTCTAGTATTAAAAAATTTTTTTAAACTATGGCTTTCTTTTGAGCTACTTTAACGGTTTTTTTGGAAAATTTTATGTAATTTTAAAGGTTAATGTCCATTTACAGTTATTATAAAATATGTTGGCTGTATTCCCCATGTTGTAGAATACATCCCTGAGCCCACTTTATGCCCAGTAGTTTTTACCTCCTACTTCCCCAGCACTGTATTGCCCACCCTTACTGGTAACCACTAGTCTGTTCTTTCCATTTGTGAGTCTGCTTCTTTTATGTTAAACTCAGTTTGTTATACTTTTTAGATTTCACATATAAGTGATATAATTTATAGTGTTTATATATTTTTGTCTGACTTATTTCACTTAGCATAATACTCTTCAAGTCCATCCATGTAGCTGCAAATGACAAACTTTCATTCTTTTTTTATGGCTGAGTAGTTTTCCATTATATATTTATATTCATTCTATACATTCTTTATCCATTTATCTGTTGGTGGACACTTAGGCTGTTTCCATGTCTTCAGTCAGTTCAGTTTAGTTGCTCAGTTGTGTCTGACTCTTTGCAACCCCATGAATCACAGCACGGCAGGCCTTCCTGTCCATCACCAACTCCTGGAGTTCACTCAAACTCATGTCCACCAAGTCGGTGATGCCATCCATCCATCTCTTTCTCTGTTGTCCCCTTTTCCTCCTGCCCCCAATCTCTCCCAGGATCAGAGTCTTTTCCAATGAGTCAGCTCTTCTCATGGGGTGGCCAAAGTACTAGAGTTTCATCTTTAGCATCATTCCTTCCAAAGAACACCCAAGACTCTTTCTTCACAGTCCAACTCTCACATCCATACATGACCACTGGAAAAACCATAGCCTTGACTAGATGGACCTTTGTTGGCAAAGTAAAGTCTCTGCTTTTGAATATGCTATCTAGGTTGGTCATAACTTTTCTTCCAAGGAGTAAACATCTTTTAATTTCATGGCTGCAGTCACCATCTGCAGTGATTAGCTACTGTAAATAGAGCTTCATTGAACATTGGGATGCATGTATCTTTTGAGTTAGTGTTGTTTTCTTTCAGATATATATTGGATCACATGATAGTTTTCGTTGTGCCAAATTTTTTAAAAGTAGCTAACCACTTATTTAAAAAGTATTCTGTCAAGTATTGCTCAGTACAGTGTGACTTTAGGAACCCCCACTAAAAACCTGTCTACGTTAATTTCACAGGAACTTCATTCCTTGGTTGGAAGGTTTGGAATAGGTCAGCACCAAGATGCTAATTCATTGGCCTTAGGGGTACCCTCCCCTCCTCAAAGGGTCCTCCCTGTGCTCTAGGTGGAAAAGCCCTCTTCCTAATTGCCATGGAATACTCAGGGTTACACAATGACCATATGATTGGCCTGGTGCCCAGGTGCTCCGTGGAAGAGAATTTGAATGCTCTTGGCAGTTAAAATTGAGACCTTGACGGTTGTAACTGATGGACTTGCTGGGGCACTGTTGAGGCATATCACAGTTCTGGGAGAAAAATCACCCAAAGTAAGGAGCTTTGCATGATAGATTGCACTGAACTTCAAGAATTGTCACTGGAAAGATGGTGTTTCCAAGGACAGGCCTTTGAACCCACAGTCCTTATCCCCTAAGAGGGTTCTGTGCCTTGTGAATGAGACGATTATGAAATAAAACTGAAAAACATGACAAATCAAATATCATTTGGGGTTCCAGCTGCCTGAGAGAGTTGGGAACTAGTAAAGGAAATGTTTGAGTAGAGAGAGGTGTTAGGGCTGGAGATTAAGAGGCAGGTGATGAAGTAGAGGCAGGGGTGAGAACTGACCCAGCAGGGTCATTAAGGTCACAGGTGGGTCAGTGCTCCCCCATGGGGGCTCTGAGCTGGTTCTGAGCATCACATTGTCAGACCCTGATCTGAGAGTTGTGGGGATTTTTCAGAATCAAAAGAAGCTTTTTAATTTTAAAGAGAGAATAATCCATGTGAAAGATGGGACATACCAACAGTACAGCTGACATTTTGAAACTGTAGCAACAATAAAAGCACTAGGAGTTCAGAAGAAGAAGGGATTTCTGGGAACGTGATTAGAGGAGCCTTAATAGAAAAGCTTATATACAGAGTACCTCATGAGAAATGCTGGGCTGGAAGAATCACAAGCTGGAATCAAGATTGCTGGGAGAAATATCAATAACCTCAGATATGCAGATAACACCACCCTTCTGGCAGAAAGTGAAGAGGAACTAAAAAGCCTCTTGATGAAAGTGAAAGAGGAGAGTGAAAAAGTTGGCTTAAAGCTCAACATTCAGAAAATGATGGTCATGGCATCTGGGCATCTGGTCCCATCACTTCATGGGAAATAGATGAGGAAACAGTGGAAACAGTGTCAGACTTTATTTTGGGGGCTCCAAAATCACTGCAGATGGTGATTGCAGCCATGAAATTAAAAGACGCTTACTCCTTGGAAGGAAAGTTATGACCAACCTAGATAGCATATTCAAAAGCAGAGACATTACTTTGCCAACAAAAAGTCCGTCTAGTCAAGGCTATGATTTTTCCAGTAGTCATGTATGGATGTGAGAGTTGGACTGTGAAGAAGGCTGAGAGCTGAAGAATTGATGCTTTTGAACTGTGGTGTTGGAGAAGACTCTTGAGAGTCCCTTGGACTGCAAAGAGATCCAACCAGTCTATTCTGAAGGAGATTAGTCCTGGGTGTTCTTTGGAAGGAATGATGCTAAAGCTGAAACTTCAGTACTTTGGCCACCTCATGTGAAGAGCTGACTCATTGGAAAAGACTCTGATGCTGGGAGGGATTGAGGGCAGGAGGAAAAGGGGACAACAGAGGATGAGATGGCTGGATGGTATCACCAACTTGATGGACGTGAGTTTAAGTGAACTCTAGGAGTTGGTAATGGACAGGGAGGCCTGGCATGCTGCGATGCATGGGGTCGCAAATAATCAGACACGACTGTGACTGAACTGAACTGAACTGAATATAAAAGCTTTAAAAGAGAGACATCACTTAGTTAAGTTGGATGAAGAAATAACTGGGAGCAAGAAACCTTCCTAACAGCTGAGATGTACCTTGAGTCTGCAAGCACCTTTGAGTAACTTTGATTTCCCACCTATTATAACTATACATTGTGTTTTCATTTCAGTCGCTCAGTCATGTCTGACTCTTTGCAACCCCATGGACTGCAGCATACCAGGCTTCCCTGTTCATCACCAACACCTGGAGCTTGCTCAAACTCATGTCCATCACATTGGTGATGCCATCCAACCATCTTATTCTCTGTCATCCCATTCTCCTCCCACCTTCAATCTTTCCCAGCATCAGGGTCTTTTCCAGTGAGTTGATTCTTTGCATTAGGTGGCCAAAGTATTGGAGTTTCACCTTCAGCATCAATTCTTCCAATGAATAGTCAGGACTGATTTCCTTTAGGATGGACTGGTTGGATCTCCTTGCAGTCCAGGGGACTCTCAAGAGTCTTCTCCAGCACCACAGTTCAAAAGCATCAATTCTTTGGTGCTCAGCTTTCTTTATACTCCAACTCCCACATTCATAGATGACTACTGGAAAAACCATAGTTTTGAGTAGACGGAACTTTGTTGATAAAGTAATGTCTCTGCTTTCTAATATGCTGTCTAGGTTGGTCATAGCTTTTCTTCCAAGAAGCGTCTTTTAATTTCCTGGCTGCATTCACCATCTGCAGTGATTTTGGAGCCCCCTCCCCGCCAAATGAAGTCTGTCACTGTCCCATTGTTTCTCCATCTATTTGCCATGAAGTGATGGGACCAGATGCCATGATCTTAGTTTTCTGAATGTTGAGTTTTAAGCCAACTTTTTCACTCTCCTCTTTCACTTTCATCAAGAGGCTCTTTAGTTCTTCTTTCCTTTCTGCCATAAGAGTGGATTTACCTACTTTGGATTTTTCAGTATCTTCTCCATCGTTCTAAATGTTATTACTATGGGTCCTGACTAACTGGAGAGAATCATAATTCACAAGAGTTCACTTTACTATCTGAGATGAATACCTTTACGTGGTTCATGTTTGGTTCTTAGTATAGGTACAGAATCCTGTAAAATGGAATATACAAAATAATTACAAGGTTAAGAGAATTTTCAGATAGGTGCTCACCCCCACACTAGCCCCACTGGAAAATTAACATCAATACAAGGTGCACTGGAGAATGGTTACTGTAGGCAGGCTAACTCTGTTCTATTCATTCCAGGATAAGTGTTTACTATGCAATGAAAATAACTTTCCCCCAATGCCATCATTGCCCTTTGGCACCAAGTGAAGTTGGGTAAAAGGAGGGGCCAGGTACATCACCTGACAGATGCTCTGTTTGCATCAGCTCATCTGGGTAGCCATGTTGTCCTGTGCTAGAAGTTTATTTTCTCCTTAATTATCCCCAGTGGCTCTCAGTGCAACATGAACTCACTGTTCTTTGCCAATCTTTCAGTTCCCTTGAAGGAGCAGATGGACAGAAGCCTGCTCCCTACTGCAAGCTCTGACTTATAACAGTGCACCCATCTTGGCTATGCTTCTGAATCTGGATTTTTAGCAACTAAACACCAGAGATGCTGTTGGTGGATAGTTTTGAATTTTGGCTTCATGCTTGGTTCAAATGTCATTTTTGAAAAGAAAGTAATTCTTTGGTGTTATTATTTACAATACCCCTACTACCATTCCAACTCTAACATTCCCTATTAATGATCAGTCCCAAGCTGATACTGTTAGTTTATTAACACCAGTGATACTGCCAATATTCAAGTTATGTTCCTTTACTTCATATTCTTTTTTCATTCCTTTCCTCTTCCTTTCTTTTTATTTATTTATTTTATTTCCTTTATTTTTAACTTTAACTTTTCTTTTTTTAAACAGTCCACAGGAACATCATAACTGCATTCTCCTGGGCATTTTCCTGTGATCACCCAGCCAGAGGGGAGTACATCTTTATGACATCAAGACTTTTAGAGGTAGGTGTGGTCTGTCAGCTGGATTTCCTAGCCCTGGCTCAATGATAAAGAATCTGTGTCTGCAGGAGACTTGCAGGAGACATGAGTTCAATTCCTGGGTCAGGAAGATTCCCTGGAGTAGGAAATGACAGTCTACTATAGTATTCTTGCCTGGGAAATCCCATGGGCAGTGGAGCCTGGGGTCACAGAAGCATCGGGCATGACTTAGTGACTAAGCAAAATCAACCATATGAACTGTAGGTGATAGGAGGATCTTTGCTTTTACTCTAGTTGTTTGTGACCTAACTTTTCACTTCCCCCCAGACTTTACTGCCCTTCAGACTTCCACATCCATTGTCCAATGGTCAGATGTAGAAAACCTCAGGGGTCAGAGAAGAATTAAACCTTTCTCTCCCCAATGTCCTTCTTCAGGGAGACCATCAAAAAAGCCAATGGAGAACTGTGTCCTAGGAATAACTTCAGACTTTATGAAAATCATGGGGATCAAGGACTTTAAGGAGGGTGACTGCTGATTTCTCTGGCACTCTTTTTCCTTCAGGACTTTTAGGAGATGGCCTGGGTAGTATGTGTGGTTGTGTCTGCCAGGACATAGAGGCTACAGCCACAAGCCACAGGCTCTGTAGAGAACCATTGACTGGGGAATTTGTTGTTAAAATATTAAGTGAAACAGGCAGTTGAACATGCAGTGAGTTCACTTACAAAAGGAGGAATATGTGTAGGTAAAAGATCTGAAATAAAATGAAGTATTCACCAGCTGCATGTGAAATTGTAGTTGATAGTTTTCGTCTTTGTTTTTTAACATTTGCCAACCCACAAAGAGCATGGTAATTTTTATCAGTAGAGGGTTAAAGAAAAAAGCCTTTAAGAAGAAATAATGTAAAGGTAGGAATTGTGCTTCTTTCATTTCATCCTTGTGGTTAATGAATCCTACAGTGGACACCTGGTCTTGCACCTGGGTTGTGATTTATCAGTGTGGAGTCTGAAGCCTGCTCTAGTGCTCCTGGGGCAGCAGAAGCCAGGATGTCTTGGAGACCTGGAAATGAATCCCTAGCTTATGGAGTCCAAGGGTTTGTCAGGGTAATCAAGTTAGTTAGCCCTCTTGCTCATTTCAGTAACAGGATCATAAAGTTTCAGACCTAGGAGGATCTTGAGGAATCAGCCTTTTTTTTTTTTTTTCACTTTTGTGGCAGAACCAGGATGAGAGTTTGATAGTAATAATGTCTACGTTTTAATAATCATGTGCCAGGAATGATACTAAGTACTTTACATAGATTAATCTTTAATCACAGCATCAAAGTAAGCATTATCCCTACCTTGATTTATAGCCAAAGAAGCTGAGGCATATAGATTACTCCAAATTATCCAATTAGAGTCCACGGCTGGTTTTGAACTCAAGTTTGTCTGGTTCTAAAATGGGCTCTTACTAGGCACAGTTCTGTCTCTTTATTTCTAGGATGGGCTACCGGATTCCCAGTCTTAGATCTTTACTTCTTGTCCCCACATAGAAAACGCAGGGTCTGTTTTAACCTGTATGGACTGAGCAGATCAACTCCCAAAGGACATTGCCCTTGCTGCGGCAGCCTGTACGGCCACAAAGAAGCTCACTCTGTAGTTTAAAGGCCCATGTTTGCTATTCTTCAAAGCAGTGTGGCCCCAGGCCTTCAGCCTGAGCTCAGACTTGCTTTCCTTTACTCACGCACTCCCTTTTATTGTGAGAGTTCCCATTCACATGTGGTGGTGATGCCCAGCCCGAGTGAGGGTGTGGTGACCAGGAGATTGTCACCAGTGCTCCAGCTGGTAGGAGGGAGCTGGGAGAGAAGTCTTAAGGCTGTAGCACCCTGAGGCCTCTACTGGTGGTGGCTCAGGCCACCCCCTCCTGACCTCTTCTGTTCTCTGACTGTGGGAAGACTAGACTGACTCAGTCTTTGAGAGAAGAGAGACTTGAGGGGGAGAAATATCTTCCCTTTTAGAGGAAAGTAAAATAGTATCAGATCATGAATGGGATCAACCTGAGAGTAAGTTCTCTACTTCACATATGGTAATGTATACATTTCAGTGTTAGGAGGGATAGGGTGGGGAGGGAGAGGAGGAGGATTCAGGATGGAGGGGAACATGTATACCTATGGCCGATTCAAACTGAAGTATGGCTAAAACCATCACAATATTGTAATTATCCTCCAATTAAAATAAATAAATTAATTAAAAAGAACCCCAGTAAGTTCTCTGTTTTTCAGCCTGGCCAGAGGGGTCCTGTCAGCCACAGTCTTCAAACTAAGGGTGACAGTATGTGTTGTATGGCTGAAGACTTTTCCAGAGATTCAAACACAATAACATATGGGTAAAACCCCAAATGCGCTAAATATAATTAAACCTTTCTTTGATGATTCAGAAGGCATTTAGGATACTGTAGTGCCTAAGGGTCACCATTATGCTGATCGTCATCCTTGATGAGGCAGGCAGCTGAATAAAAAGGCCAGATTTAAAGTTAAGAGGCCTCACTCCCACTCTGCCTACCTGGGTGAGCTTGGGCAGATGGCTTGACTCCTTGAGCTTCACAATTCCCTCAAAACAAGGATGGCAGCGTTGCGTGGCTGTGCTGTCGTAGCAGAAACCTTGAGCACAGAGAATCTTGCCGTCATTGTTGGCATTTCTCGTAAGCTACCAGGACATGCAACTGCTTGCCAATAGAGAAGTGATATTTAGTCAAAGGCCAGTAAAAACCATTTAGTGTTTTTAAACTGTAACAGTGGTACATATTTTGAAATTAAAAATGAAAAAGTTACAATATCACAGAAGAGAACTTAACTTGTTAAATATAAAAGTCCCCTTCTACCCTCACTGTCTCAGTCTTCCCTGGGGTTCAGCCTAATGTAACTTTGTGTGTGTGTGCATTAGGTTTAAATTACACTAGTCAGTATTGTTCTATGTCTTTTTTTTTTGTCACTTAGCATATTTTGGAGATCTTTTAATTCTTTTTACAACTGCATATCCATGGCCTTTCATAATATAGCTGAGGTTTTTTGTTGTTGTTGTTTGTATGATTAACCAATACCCTGTTGATGAACATTAGGTTATTTCTAGTTTTTCTATGGCGAACAATGGGACAGTGAGAACAAGATGACAAGTTTATGGACCAATTCAGTTGTGGCCACCCAGTAATTTTTTATTGTCTCAGATTGTTCTAACCCATACTTCCTAAAACATATTCTTCTTGATCTATATGTGCCCCAAAAGAGACAGCGTCAAATATGAATGAACCAAGTAATCTTTTCTAATGGTCTGGTGATTTCTAAATAAATTTATACACTTGTGCAGCTATCACTGCAACTAAGATTTACAGCATTTATGTTACCCCCAAGTTTCCTTTTGTACCTCCCTTAGATACACATCTGCTCCAGCTCTAGAACTGATCTGATTTCTAGCTCTAAAATTTTGCCTTTATCTAGAAATTTCATATAAGTAAAATCACAGTATGTCACCTTTTGTGTCTGGTGTCTTTCACATAGCAAACTATTTTTTTGAGGTTCAACCGTGTTGATGGACCTATCAGTTAATACTGAGTAGTGTTCCATTACCCATAGATGTACTCATTTTGTTTGTTCATTTGAACTGTTTCCAGCTTCAAGCTCTTTTCAGTATTTGCTTATCACAAAAAATGATACTATGAATATTTGCATGTAAGTTTTTGTAGGGACATGCATTTTTATTTCTCTTGGGTAAATGCCTATGAGTGGAATCGTAGGGTCTTATGATAGGTATAAGTTTAACTTAAAAAAAAAAACTGCCAAATTATTCCTCAAAGTACTTATTTCATTTTATATTTCTACCAGCAATATATGAGGGTTCCTGTTTCTCCACTTCCTCATTAACACATGGTATTGTCAGTCTTCTCTATTATAGCTCGTCTAATGGTTGTGCAGTGGTAGCACAGTGTCATTTTAACTTGCATTTTCCTAATAATTAATGATGCTGGGCACAACTAATGATGTTGGGTACAGTAAAGCCATTCTTATATGTTCCATGGTAAAATGTTTAATAAAATCTTTTGTCCATTTTTTAAAAAGCCAGGCCATTTGTTTTTTATTATTGCAATCTTTTATAGATTCTGACTATCAGTCAGTCAGTTTGGTTGCTCAATCGTGTCCGACTCTTTGTGACCCCATGAATCTCAGTACACCAGGCCTCCCTGTTCATCACCAACTCCTGGAGTTCACCCAGACTCATGTCCATCGAGTCCGTGATGCCATCCAGCCATCTCATCCTCGGTCGTCCCCTTCTCCTCCTGCCCCCAATCCCTCCCAGCATCAGAGTCTTTTCCAATGAGTCAACTCTTTGCATGAGGTGGCCAAAGTACTGGAGTTTCAGCTTTAGCATCATTCCTTCCAAAGAAATCCCAGGGTTGATCTCCTTCAGAATGGACAGGTTGGATCTCCTTGCAGTCCAAGGGACTCTCAAGAGTCTTCTCCAGCACCACAATTCAAAAGCATCAATTCTTCGGCACTCAGCCTTCTTCACAGTCCAACTCTCACATCCATAACATGACCACTGGAAAAACCATAGCCTTGACTAGACGGACCTTAGTCAGCAAAGTAATGTCTCTGCTTTTGAATATACTATCTAGGTTGGTCATAACTTTTCTTCCAAGGAGTAAGCGTCTTCTAATTTCATGGCTGCAGTCACCATCTGCAATGATTTTGGAGCCCCCTCAAAATAAAGTCTGACACTGTTTCCACTGTTTCCTCATCTATTTCCCATGAAGTGATGGGACCGGATGCCATGATCTTCGTTTTCTGAATGTTGAGCTTTAAGCCAACTTTTCACTCTCTTTACTTTCATCAAGAGGCTTTTAGCTCCTCTTCACTTTCTGCCAGAAGGGTGGTGTCATCTGCATATCTGAGGTTATTGATATTTCTCCTGGCAATCTTGATTCCAGCTTGTGTTTCTTCCAGTTCAGCGTTAAACCATGTATATATTTATATATGATATGATTTACAAATATTTTCTCCCAACTATGACTTATCTTTTCATGGGTTTTAGTTGTAACTTTTTTCTAGATATGACTTTTGAAGAACAAAAGTATTTAATGTTGATGAAGTCTGAATTGGTCAACTTTTTCTATTATGGATTATGCTTTGGGTGCCATATCTAAGATATCTTTGCTTAACTCCCACTCACATAGATTTTATCTTCTGTTTTCTTCTAGAAGTTTGATAAAAAGAAAAAAACAACACGGTGATTTTATAAGTTATTTAAAAGATAAGATGAAGCTAATGTTCTATAAGCCCTTCCTAGGGTAAAGTCAATGGGTCGGTGGAGTTAAGTCTATATAGGGACCTTTCCTACATTTTCAGGGTTGCTTTCACAGGTTGGTTATATTGTGTACCCACAGAAGCAGGTAAGTGTTCCTAATTACTGATCCCTCAAAATCTTTTCCCAAGGAGAAAATGAGATCATGCTCATTTAAAGGGATCTGGAAAGGTTTTACTTTGAGGAGGTCATATTTGTTTCCTATACCATAACTAAAATGTTCTTGGTGTGTTATTTCATTTAGCAAATATAGGCCAATATCTTTCAAAACCAAAGCAGGAAAGAGTCATTTCAACTATTACTAACGGTTTTGACATGGGCTTAGTTTCACTTGCTTCTCTTTATTCCTGTGCTGTGCTTAGTTGCTCAACTGTGTCTGACTCTTTGCAACCCCATGCACTGCAGCCCGCCAGGGTCCTCTGTCCATGGGGATTCTCCAGGCAACAATATTGGGCTGGGTTGCAATGCCCTCCTCCATCTCTTTATTCCTAGTAACTCATTTTATTTCTCTAATAATGAGGCAATTATGTATTAGATGTTGAAAAGTTATTTGGACTTGTGTGTGTGTGTGTTTGTGTGTACATGTGCACAATCAAGGGTTACATTGCTCTTGATGATTGGGGGAACTTACACCTCATTTTTTTCAAACCTTCATTGATCATAGCATATACAGGTCCTCATTCCTTATTTGAAACACTCAAAGTCAAAAATGGTTTCAAATGAGTAGCTTTTTAAACTTTAGAGACATACTACAATGAATATTCTGAAATAATATAATTTTTCCAGAGTGAAGATGACTAGTATTTCCTAATACGGACATATTCATATTTTGAAACATACTGAATATTTACAATATGTGAAATAATAGCGCCCATAAGTGTCAATCAGTTCACATTTTCTACCATTTGAGTTCAGTTCTGGGGGAAATGAGCTGTAAAACCTTTCCATTGAGAGCATTTTTGGATCCTGAACTGAGAATAAGGGCTAGTGGATTCATACTGCCTTTCTTGGGAGCACAGTACAAGCTGCTCCTTGTGGACTGCCGAGATCCTTAGTCTCAGTTGCCGAGTTCCTTGGTCTCAGTGGATCACTGCTGGCTCTGCATTTTCAGCTGCTGTGAGTGGCTGTCACATTCCAGGAGACACTGAAGCATGGACTTTGGCGAATCTTAGTGAGGCTTTCAGCTTGAAAGAGTTTTTAAATGAACATTTTAAAGAGAGATCGTTTCCACCATATACAATGCTACGGTTTAGATTGCTTTCTAGGGAGAAGGTGTTTTGCCATTTAAAATCAATATACACTTTAAAAAAATACTTCCTCATCCTCACTAATTTTAGGCACTAATTCTATCTGCCTCATGGCACAGGCTCTCAGAGGCAGATGCCCAATAAAGATCTGTTATCTAGGGGCCTGGATTCCTGGCTTGGGGTGAAATTATATCCTATAAAATGGAATTGAATCAAGCTGTGATATATTTGAATCCCATTGAGAGCTAGATTATATGGTCAATGGCAGCTCAGAGGCACATTTTAATCACTGAGTACTGTGGTGCTGACCTGACGGCACTTGTGGAAACCATTGGCCCACATTTCTGGGGGAAAGAGAGAGCCGCCTGGGTACCCACAACTTTTTTCATGAAAAAGGAAGCAGCTTAGCAATTTGTCTAATGGCGTTTTATGAAAAAATTACAAAAGTAGTACACACTCGTCTTAAAATATTTATACAAGTAATTATATGGAAAGGTTTGCTAAGCATATAGAATGAAAATGCAAAAGCCCTTCCATGCCACATTCCTATCCCATTCCTGCCACCCTCTTTAAGTGGTTGCCAGGGATCATAATTAAGTGTGTGTTGCTCTAGGCCTTTGCCTTTCTAGCCATGTATGGGCACACACAAATACATTTGCACAGTCACATTTACAAACAAATGTACTCTTCAAATTGTCTTGTCACTTGCTTTTCTTAATTATCTATCAAGACATCTTTCCATGACACTACTATCCTTTTGATGGCTGCAGAGCATTACCAAGAATATATTTAACTGGTCCAATAGTGAAAAGCATGTAGGCAATCTTTGGGGATGTTGCAAACTGTTACAGTGTGAAATTTCTTATTCATATATTTTTGTACACACTTATATTTTTATAAAGTAGAATGGTTATGGTTCTTGATTTATCTCCAAGGTCTCCCTTTTTGCTTTAAGCCTGAATTTCAGCATTCTCCCCTGTCCATCTACTGTTTATCTAGAAATTCACTGGAGCACTGCTTTGCTATTGGGCAAAGCTGTCTTTGCTGGACACATGGGTGTCTCTTGGAGGGAGGATGGAGAGTTTCAAAGACGAGGATTATTTATGTTACTTTTGATTCTTCTGATTTTGCCTCCTAGCTTAAAGATATTTAAAAAATTTCCTCCCAAGTATAGAACAGGTTAGGTAAAATAAAAGCTTGCCTTCAACTGTGTAAATTGTTATAAACTATTCATGGAGCTCTTGATAATGTCTCCTGAAATATAAAATTTTTCAAAGTAAGAAAGTTTTTCTCCCATGCATTTCCTCTAGTCACCTCTCATCTCAGTTCAGCTCAGTTCAATCACTCAGTTGTATCCTACTCTTTGAGACCCCATGGATTGCAGCACAAAGTCCTCCCTGTCCATCACCAACTCCTGGAGTTTACTCAAACTCATGTCCATTTAGTCAGTGATACCACCCAACCATCTCATCCTCTGTCATCCCCTTCTCCTCCTGCTTTCAATCTTTCCCAGCTTCAGGGTCTTTTTAAATGAGTCAGCTCTTTGTATCAGATGGCCAAAGTATTGGAGTTTCAGCTTCAACATCAATCCTTTAAACAAATATTCAGGACTGATCTCCTTTAGGATGGATTGGTTGGATCTCCTTGCAGTCCAAGGGACTCTCAAGAGTCTTCTCCAGCACCACAGTTCAAAAGCATCAATTCTTTGGTGCTCAGTTTTCTTTATAGTCCAACTCTCACATCCATACATGACTACTGGAAAAACCATAGCTTTGACTAGGTGGACCTTTGTTGGTAAAGTAATATCTCTGCTTTTTAATATGCTGTTTAGTTTGGTCATAACTTTCCTTCCAAGGAGTAAGCATCTTTTAATTTCATGGCCACAGTCACCATCTGCAGTGTTTGGGAGCCCCCAAATAAAGTCTGCCACTGTTTCCCCATCTCTTTGCCATGAAGTGATGAGACCAAATGCCATGATCTTAGTTTCCTGAATGTTGAGCTTTAAGCCAACGTTTTCACTCTCCTCTTTCACTTTCATCAAGAAGCTCTTCAGTTCTTCTTCCCATTCTGTCATAAGGGTGGTGTCATCTGCATATCTGAGATAACTGATATTTCTCCCAGCAATCTTGATTCCAACTTGTGCTTCATCCAGCCCAGCATCTCATGATGTACTCCGCATAGAAGTTAAATAAGCAGGGTGACAATATACAGCCTTGACGTACTCCTTTTCCTATCTGGAACCAGTCTGTTGTTCCATGTCCAGTTCTAACTGTTGCTTCTTGACCTGCATACAGGTTTCTCAAGAGGCAGGTCAGATGGTCTGATATTCCCATCTCTTTCAGAATTTTCCACAATTTATTGTGACCCACACAATCAAAGGCTTTGGTACAGTCAATAAAGCAGAAATAGATGTCTTTCTGGAACTCGTTTGCTTTTTTGATGATCCAACAGATGTTGGCAATTTGATCTCTGGTTCTTCTGCCTTTTCTAAAACCAGCTTGAACATCTGGAAGTTCACAGTTCATGTATTATAGAAGCCTGGCTTGGAGAATTTTGAGCATTACTTTACTAGCATGTGAGATGAGTGCAATTGTATGATAGTTTGAACATTCTTTGGCATTGCCTTTCTTTGGGATTGGAATGAAAACTGACTTTTTCCAGTTCTGTGGCCACTGCTGAGTTTTCCAAATTTGCTGGCATATAGAGTATAGCACTTTCACAGTATCATCTTTTAGGATTTGAAACAGCTCCACTGGAATTCCATCACCTCCACTAGCTTTGTTCATAGTGATGCTTCCTAAGGCCTACTTGACTTCATATTCCAGAATGTCTGGCTCTAGGTGAGCGCTTCACTATGGTTTGAATTTGACCACTCAAACCATTGTGATTATCTGGGTCATGAAGAACTTTTTTTGTACAGCTTTTCTGTGTTTTCTTGCCACCTTTTCTTAATATCTTCTGCTTCTGTTAGGTCCATACCATTTCTGTCCTTTATTGAACCCATTTTTGCATGAAATGTTCCCTTGGTATCTCTAATTTTCTTGAAGAGATCTCTAGTCTTTCCCATTCTGTTCTTTTCCTCTATTTCTTTGCGTTGATCACTGAGGAAGGCTTTCTTATCTCTCCTTGCTATTCTTTAGAACTCTGCATTCAAATGGGTATATCTTTCCTTTTCTCCTTTGCTTTTGCTTCTCTTCTTTTCACAGCTATATGTAAGGCCTCTTCAGACAGCCACTTTGCTCTTTTGCATTTCTTTTTCTTGAGGGTGGTCTTGATCCCTGTATCCTGTACAATGTCATGAACCTCAGTCCATAGTTCATCAGGCACTCTATCAGATCTAGTCCCTTAAATCTATTTATCACTTCCACTGTATAATCATAAGGGATTTGATTTAGGTCATACCTGAATGGTCTAGCGGTTTTCCCTACTTTCTTCAATTTAAGTCTGAATTTGGCAATAAGGACTTCATGATCTGAGCCACAGTCAGCTCCCGGTCTTGATTTTGCTGACTTTATAGAGCTTCCCCATCTTTGACTGCAAAGAATATAATCAATCTGATTTCAGTGTTGACCATCTGGTGATGTCTATGTGTAGTCTTCTCTAATGTTGTTGGAAGAGGGTGTTTGCTATGACCAGTGTGTTTTCTTTGCAAAACCCTGTTAGCCTTTGCCCTACTTCATTCTGTACTCCAAGGCCAAATTTGCCTGTTACTCCAGGTGTTTCTTGACTTCCTACTTTTCCATTTCAGTTCCCTATAATAAAAAGAACATCTTTTTAGGGAGTTAGTTCTAAAAGGTCTTGTAGGTCTTCATAGAACTGTTCAGCTTCTTCAGCATCATTGGTCAGGGCATAGAGTTGGATTACTGTCATACTGAATGGTTGGCCTTGGAAAGGAACAGAGATCATTCCATCATTTTTGAGATTGCATCCTAGTACTGCATTTTGGACTCTTTTGTTGACTATGATGGTGACTCTATTTCTTCTAAGGGATTTTTGCCCACAGTAGTAGATATAATGGTCATCTGAGTTAAATTCACCTGTTCCAGTCCATTTTAGTTCCCTGATTCCTAAAATGTTGATGTTCACTCTTGCCATCTCTTGTTTTACCACTTCCAATTCGCCTTGATTCATGGACCTAACATTCCAGGTTCCTATGCAATATTGCTCTTTACAGCACTGGACCTTGCTTCCATCACCAGTCTCATCCACAGCTGGGTGTTGTTTTTGCTTTGGCTCCATCTCTTCATTCTTTCCAGAGTTATTTTTCCACTGATCTCCATTAGCATATTGGGCACCTACAGACCTGGGTGAGGAGCTACTCTGTGCCCGAGGTCAGAGGTGGCAGCAGAGAGAGCTACTCCATGCCTTTGACTGTGTGGATCACAATAAACTGTGAAAAATTCTGAAAGAAATGGGCATACCAGGCCACCTGACCTGCCTCTTGAGAAACCTATATGCAGGTCAGGAAGCAACAGTTAGTGCTGGACATGGAACAACAGACTGGTTCCAGATAGGAAAAGGAGTACATCAAGGCTGTGTATTGTCACCCTGTTTATTTAACTTATATGCAGAGTACATCATGGAGAAACATTGGGCTGGATAAAGCACAAGCTGTAATCAAGATTGCTGGGAGAAATATCAATAACCTCAGATATGCAAATGATACCACCCTTATGGCAGAAAGTGAAGAAGAACTAAAGAGCTTCTTGATGAAAGTGAAAGAGGAGAGTGAAAGTGAGGAGACTGAGGCTGAAAGCTCAACATTCAGAAAACTAAGATCATGGTATCCGGTCCCATCACTTCATGGGAAATAGACAGAGAAACAGTGGAAACAGTGGCTAACTTTATTTTTCTGGGCTCCAAAATCACTGTAGATGGTGACTGTGGCCATGAAATTAAAAGATGCTTACTCCTTGGAAGGAAAGTTATGACCAACCTAGACAGTATATTAAAAAGCAGAGACATTACTTTGTCAACAAAGGTCCATCTAGTCAAGGCTATGGTTTTCCAGTGGTCACATATGCATGTGTGAGTTGGACTATAAAGAAAGCTGAGCACTGAAGAATTGATGCTTTTGAACTGTGGTTTTAGAGAAGACTCTTGAGAGTCCCTTGGACTGCAAGGAGATCCAACCAGTCCATCCTAAAAGGAGATCAGTCCTGGGTGTTCATTGGAAGGACTGATGTTGAAGCTGAAACTCTAACACTTTGGCCACCTGATGAGAAGAGCTGACTCATTTAAAAAGACCCGTATGCTGGGAAAGATTGAAAGCAGGAAGAGAAGGGGATAACAGAGGATGAGATGGTTGGATGGCATTACCAACTCAATGGACGTGGGTTTGGGTGAATTCCGGGAGTTGGTGATGGACAGGGAGGCCTGGTGTGCTGCAGTTCATGGGGTCACAAAGAGTCAGACACAACCGAGCGACTGAACTGAACTGAACTGAACCGACCTGGGGAGTTCATCTTTCAGTGTCCTATCTTTTTGCCTTTTCATACTGTTCATGGAGGTCTCAAGGCAAGGATAATGAAGTGGTTTGCCATTCCCTCCTCCAATGGACCACATTTTGTCAGAAATCTCCACCATGTCCCATCTGTCTTGGGTGGCCCTACGTGGCATGGCTCATAGTTTCATTGAGTTAGACAAGGCTGGGGTTCATGTGATTAGGTTCGTTAGTTTTCTGTGATTGTGGTTTTCAGTCTACACTTTGCTGAATAACCGTGAAGAGCTATCCCATGTCCAAGGTCAGAGAAATATCAGTAAGATGATAAGCACTGGAGCAGCTGTGAGGAGATACCCCACATCCAAGGGCAAAGGAGAAGCTCTAGCAAGATGGTAGCAGGGGCAAATGTCTAGACAGACATTTTATATCTATCAACACAAATTTACTTCAGATTACAGTCAAAGAGAGCATATAGATAAACTTAAAAGTTTTTAGTGCTTTAGGCAAGGTCTCAAAGCAGACTGATTTGTTTAGGAGAAAACCTGTAATCTTGGTCTCATTAGTCTTATGTTCTAAATACTGAGTTTATAATCCTGGACAAGCATTCCTGATTGTTTACAAACCAGCCAACCTTCAGAGCTCTGCCTTAAAATATTTTAGCAGTATCTGGTAGTTGGGTTCTGAGGGTGCTGTGATTATGCTGGGGACCTCCCCATGATGGTCCAGAAGTGAGTCAGAGCCAATGGCCAGGAGGTAGAGGTGGGGGAAAGGGGCTGAAGCACCAGGAAACCAAGCACAAACACCCCAGGCTCCAGGCAGGTAAGCAACATGTGTCCATGTCCAGATTAGCTTAAAGGATCAAAGGTTGATGGGAAAAATAGACTTCCAACATTTAACTCAATCAGTGAAACAGCTGAGAGAACTCATGTCCCTCTCAAGCAATAGAAAACCTGGGTACTTCTGTGTGACCAAAAAAACCTTTCAGGTTTTACTAAAGCTTCTAGCTGATTTTATGTCATAGTGTTAGAAAAATGATCCATAAGATGGAGGATTGAGTGCAAAAAGTAAATGATATTTATGGTTTTCTTTCAGTGAACACTTTGTTATTCCTATTTCTACATAATGTGATATTTTATTAATTGATGATTTCCCTGAGTTTTTGATATACAATGAAAGTCTCTCAATCATGTCTGACTCTTTGTGGCCTCATGGTCTGTAGCCCACTAGGTTCCTCTGTGCATGAGATTCTCCAGGCAAGAATACTGGAGGGGTTGCCGTTTCCTACTCCAGGGGATCTTTCCAGTCCAGGGATCAAACCGGCGTCTCTTGCATCTTCTGCATTGGCAGGCAGGCTTTTGACTGCTACCGCCACCTGGGAAGCCTGGGCCAGAGTCTAGAAGAGAGAAAAAGGGATACTGGAAGTGGCCACTCATTTGACACTGGCATGAACTGTGCAGCTTCCTGCAGTGAGTGAGGAAACATGGTGGGTGCTGTGAGCAAGACTGTGGACCAGGGGCCTGTGTGCCCAGGGGGTGGAGCTCGCTTGATGGTGGGGATCCTGGGGTTGCTGTGGCAACAGAATGAAGTTCAGATTGAGGCAGGGTGAGAAGGGGTAGGGACACTGCTTAGGAGACCAGAGCCATCATCAGACACTGTCTTTTAACTTCGAATCTCTTTCCCTTGTCCCACTGCCCCTCTCATCAGCATTTCTCAGAGGCATGCTCTGGCCCCCACAGTCTCCTCTTTTATCCTCTGGTCACCTCTTAACCTGTTCATGAAGGCTCCCAACACCTTCCATTCCAGGCCCTCAATACAGGGTTTTATTTAAAATTTTTTTCCAATTAAAGGGAGAGTACATGGTCTCTGCAGAATATTAAGACAGTACAGGAGGTATTAAAGGGCAACGACGATCATTCATAATCCCACCACTCTATTTCAAACACTGCTACCATTTTTTATTATTCCTTTCCAGTCTTCTCCATGTATTTTAACTGAGTTGAGAAGAGACCAAATGAGTCATTATAGGCTCTGTTTTTGCACATACAGAGAATTGGCTCCAGCATCTGTCCCCGCATTAATCACCAGGGTTGATTTGGCTGATCTAATTGGCTAGACCCCTTCCTCCCTCACTGCTCCCTGGGTGTTTCTCCATATGGAGTAATTTAATTAGACAGAGATAAAACTTCTCATTCATTCATTCAACAAATATTTATTAGTTGTCTGCCACGTGCACTGTGTTAGTTGGTGAAGGATGGAGCAGTGAAGCAGACAGACATTTATCATCTCCTCATATTTGAACAGTGTCATCTGCAGAGGGACTTGACTTCTTCCTACAGTAATAGGTACTGTGCTCACCTGCTAGATCTTCAGACAAGCTTTCAGTTCCATTTGAATAAATTTCTCACTTGATAACTCCTCCAACATTAAAAACTCTTCAGAATTGTTACTCTCAATGGTTGATGTTAAATATTCAGTTTTCTTTTCCTCTTTTCCCCATAACAATACTGCTAGAAATATTTTTGAAACTAAGCTTGGTCCATATTTATTTTGTACTATTTTCCTGGAACTGATTCCTAGAGGAGGAATGTATCCGGTAAAAGATCTTTTAAAGGCACTTACATACCTTTTGCCAAATTGCTTTTCAGAAAGCACCTACTAATTCACCTGAGAGAGGGTTCATTTGTTTATATAAGTTGGCTGAACCAATATGAAACGTTGAAGACAAGATGGAACAAGATGCAGTCCCTGAGATGAAGTGTTGGTGAGATCTGGAGAAGGTGCTAGGAGGTAGTTCTGTAAAGGAAGAGAGAAAACTGTCCTGTTGGGAGGAGTTAAGGAGGGGCAGCTCCAAGGAGTGTACATGTATGTATTGAGAGAGTGGGATCTGATAGCCTCCATCTTCTTCACATGCCAAGAGGCAAGAGCACCTTGGGGAAGATGACTGACATCTTAGGGGAGAATGAGGGAGTTTGGAAGGGCCATGTAGCAAAGGGAACACCAGCTGAAAGGTACAAATGACCAGATAACGTAATGTCACATTTTTTTATGGTTGTAAGTGAAAACTTGATCATTGATACTAAGACCCTATTTACCAGAGTATAGTGAAATTGAGGATTGGCAATTATTTGATTAATTGATGAATGTTCTAAATTAGAAACACCAGGTCGGAGTATGTTTCCGACCTAAATTATACAGTGCAGTTGTCTGCAGTGATCAAATTAACCAGCTGATTGCCAAATCACTATTTCTCCCTGTCCCCTGTGGACATAGCTTAAAGAACTAATAAGTGAACTGGACTCTGCCCCAATCTATTTTGGGATAATTGATGTCTTTGTGTTCGTATCCCAGCAGCTTGGTATTAAACACTGAAGCTTTGTGGAGATGATGTCAGGAGGTGATTTACTACTTCAAAAAGTATTTTTCTTTTGTAAAGCTTATCAATCAGAAATTTGAAGGAAAATTTCCAAACTCCCTAAGGAAAATTATATTTCATTGCTATGGAAAAATATTAGATTCTGTACATTTTGCTTTACAAAATGAATTTGTTTCAGATTCTGAATACTTTATGATTTTTGTTTCTGTTTTCATAAATTACTTTAAAGCAATTTCAGTTTTACATTTAAATGGTTTTGGTTCTTAAAACACTTACGTTGACTGAAAGTTGGATTTTTTTTTTCTAAATGAAAAGTATTGGTTATTTTAACCTCTTAAAGCGTAAGGAAAATCAATTATGGTAAAGAAATATTTCATTCCTTACTGTTTAAATATTTCCATGCTAAATCGATGGTTGATGTAATGTAGTCTGTGAAATGAATGGAGGCAGTTACTTGGGTAAATTGGACTCTGAAACCTGTTTTGTGAAACAGCAGTGTAACTGGAATAATTTAGGAACTGACCTCAGTGCTTTGAGCTTCCTTGAACAATGCCCTGACATGTCAGTTACTTAAATATGAAAGCAAAGGTAACCACTGTGTACTCCAGTTTTGACTTCTTTTTAATTTGTTTTTGTTTTTGTTTTTTAATTGAAGGATAATCGAGTTTTGACTCTTGCCTTCAGAGACTCAGCCCACCTTACTCATCAACCTGCAGGGCTGTGATGGGGTAAGATGATGGCATGAGAGGGCCTGACAAGAGTTCCCTCTTCTCAAAGAACTTATACCCTGTTGAGGTTTACTAGCAGACCAGACTCTAACAAACAATAACCCAGTTTCAATCTGAATATTATTCAAATACTAATGCAGATTAAAATGGTAAGAACGACTGTTGGCATTAGAGATTTGTCAGGTGCTTTTACCAATTGTAAAATGGATAAACAAGCTAAAGTTCAAAATGGCAGAATTACATTCTTTGCATCTAGATTTCAGTCTGTTGAAATGGCACCCCACTCCAGTATTCTTGCCTGGAGAATCCCACGGACAGAGGGAGCCTGGTGGGCTATAGTCCATGGGGTCGCAAAGAGTTGGACACGACTGAGTGACTTCACTTTCACTTTCCAGATCTCTGAATTGGCAAGAAAGCCAAGTTGGATTCAGCCTACTTACTTCCAAGCAGCTCCAAGGGGAGGATCCCTGGGGTCATTGTGGCCTTTTCAGCTCCCACCTCCCCCCATAGAGGGGAACCTCTTAAATCGGAGGATCCTAGAACCCAGGTTTTTGGAGAAAGTAGAAACCTAGATTTTTACACAACATTCATGATTTTTAAATGTCAGTATTTCAGATGTGCATGCTTGTCTGTGGTACTGCACCAGATTCAGCCTGAGGCTGTTGGTCTGTGACCTCTGACTGAAAGGTTCAAGCTCTGATTTCTAGGTAAAAAAGCCAGACTTCACCACTTGTTTTAGAAGTCATTGCTTATTTGTTTTTGAACCTTAACCTGCTCAGCTTTCTTTTGCATTTGAAGAAATAAGAAGAAATTTGTATTAGAATAAAACGATGGCAGAACTAAAATTAGACTACCTTGTTTTCCTTGAAAGCTTCCATTTCAACTTTTCTGGCTAGATTATGCTTTAAGACAGCTTTTACTGCACATTCTATGGCATTTTCTTTCCAAAAAAATATGTTGTGATTTTTATTTGCTAATTTTAAGAGTCAGATTTTGTCTGTTGGTTTAATTAAAAAGGAAAGGAAGTTATCGTATTTTGGTTAGTCTCTAAGGAGTTAACTTTGTGAAATGCCGCAAGGTGAGGTCTTGATTTATCCTGGAAATTGTAACACCTGCTAAGAAGGAAATGCTCTCTGATTTAGGTGTGAATGAAATGACTTTAGCAGTAGGATCAAGTCATGCTGGAAGGAGTTTGATGTGGTTCTTCTCTCTGAACCATTCAGTTTCATAACTGATCTTGTCAGGGACACATCAATATACATATTTGTTTTTAGGTGGTGAATGCCTTGTAATGTTTGTTTCTTTCTTCATGAAGTAGTACCAAATAATGATGATGCAAGTAACAAATTTCCATTTATGTTAGAATGATATGAGATTAGATCTACTGATAAATGAAATCTGCTTTACTGACTTTCATTCATCCATAAAATAAACATTTATTGTTAATCTATTATTATATAGAGATGCAAAGATAAATCAACAAAATACTTTAAAGTTGTTCAGTTTATAGCACATAGGTAGCAATTAAAATAACATTCTCTCTCTCCCCTCTTGCTGATAGCAAACTATATCTTTGAGTTGCAGAACTGGGGAGTAAGAGAGATAGAAAAAGCATTTTTTCCAGGAGCTCTTCTTTCCTTTCTAAACCTGCCAAGGTCTTTAAATAATGTTTTCCGCCATCAGATAGGGCTCATTACAGGCTTGCAAGAGTGTCCTGAGGAAGCTTCATGAGAGTTAGGAGAGGATTATTGCAGAGTGTCAAATGAGTTCATTCTAGGTGCAGAAATTCACATTACATGGATAACAGGGAAAAACATTGAATAAATTCTTATAATTAAGGTTAATAAAACCTTAATGTTCTATTGATTGAATTTTGAATATTTGTCTAGAGTACTATGTGCTTTTGGTTGTCCAGTTAGCATTTCAGTGTGAATACAGAAGACAAGATTAATGGCGATCAAATACATGGAAGGAGAAAAAAGGAGACAATGCTAAATGACACAGGGGAAGACAGCAAGAGGAGAAATCCATGTTATAGATTTTGTCCAGGAGTCAAAAGCCATGTTATTCAAAGGGCACTGTAAGTCTTGCCTGTGACATTCTGTGTTAAAATGAATGTGAATGCTTACATGGCACTTAGTATGTGCCAAGTAGTTCTAAACCTTTACATATCATAAATCATAGACGATGTATAGAAAACAGATGCACAGATAGACAAGAGAAATTAATTTAATAAGGGTGGTTTTTTGTTTTTTTTTTCTGTAAACTCCATTTTAGGCATGGGTTGCTGCTGCTACTGCTAAGTCACTTCAGTTGTGTCCAACTCTGAGCAACCCATTGACGGCAGCCCACCAGGCTCCCCTGTCCCTGGGGTTCTCCAGGCAAGAACACTGGAATGGGTTGCTGTTTCCTTCTCCAATGCATGAAAGTGAAAAGTGAAAGTGAAGTTGCTCAGTCATGTCTGACTCTTAGCGACCCCATGGACTGCAGCCTACCAGGCTCCTCCGTCCATAGGATTTTCCAGGCAAGAGTACTAGAGTGGGTTGCCATTGCCTTCTCCAAGCATGGGTTAGAGACCCCATTTAAGTTTCATTGAGAAGAGAAACCTCAGGGCTCAGGGACCAATGGACATTTTGTCTTCAAAGAGATGGCTTTGATGGAGTTAGCAAAGAAAGCATCCTTCAGACAGGAGTTGCAGACTTTGACCTCGTTCAAATTGGTTCATCATGAAAACTATCCAGAAATGATTAATCTTTGCTATATATCATAAAAGACATTAATATTTTGCAATCTTAGGATCATTAATATGAATAATAATGAGCACAATGCTGTGCCATGAGAAAATGGTCATTTAAGATTTTTAGACATCTGATACTAGATGCATGTTTCATTATCAGCTTTTATTACATGGGTATGCAAGGTGTAGGTGTGTGTGTTTCTTTATGTGTATGTGTGTGTTAGCATGTACACTCATGCATATGCCCACATGTGCATGTTTGCATGTAGTTGATGACTTTGCCAAAGAGAGAAAGATGAGAAAACTGCTTTGTGGTCTTGAAGACTTGCTGCTGGCTTGTAGATAGACCACTGAGAAGAGAGCTTCTGGAATCTGTTTCAGATCCCTGAGACAGAAGGAGGGAGCCAAGTTTGCATGTAGGGATCTAGGTGGGGTGGAAGGTGAAATGAAGAGACAAAAAAAAAGTAAGGTGTGACACTTTGGGTGTAATAGTGAATGACAGTAGCAGGAGTTGGCAAAGAGTCTGAAAGGTGGAGGGGTAATATTGGGCAAGGAGAGGAAAAGAGGCTGTTGATAGCATGATCTTCCCATGAGTCAGATTTGCTTTCTGTTCCTGGCCCTTCTCTCATCCTATTCCTGGTCTTGTTGGGGCTTGATTAAGTAGATACTGGCCCAAGTGATCCTAAGAACTCTCAAGTGTACATTTTGAAACCAAACATTATTAGGCAGATGAATTTTATTAAGTAGACATTCATTACACATTGTATTAGACTTTTGGACATAGGATATTCAACAATCCACTTTTCTTCTTTACTTTTACTTGTGGGCTGCTTT
Organism: Nanger dama; assembly: GCA_917880005.1. Lineage (NCBI taxonomy): Eukaryota > Metazoa > Chordata > Mammalia > Artiodactyla > Bovidae > Nanger > Nanger dama. Next base: position 29,233,543 of record CAKJTW010000011.1, on the reverse strand, counting down.
TTTTTTAAGAACTTTACTTTTTTAATTTAATTTTTTGATTATTGAAGATCTTTTTGTTCAGGATTTATGCCATCAAATAGTTGAACAGTATTCAGGTGTAATAAGCCTGACATGAAAATCTTAAAGTAAGGCAAAGAACCAAAAACACTTTTACAAGCAGACCATGAAAACTTGGAAAATAGATAAGAGTCATCAACTACAAAGTCATCAACTACATGCAAACATGCACATGTGGGCATATGCATGAGTGTACATGCTAACACACACATACACATAAAGAAACACATAAACGTCCACCAAATTATTATAATAGTGGGGGCTGAGGCAATAGGGAGGGCAAAATATCATTTACATATGAGTCAATGAAATAGCTGTGTTCCCAGGTGGCACCATGGTAACTAATCCACCTGCCAATGCAGGAGATGCAATAGACATTAGTTCGATTCCTGGTTCAGGAAGGGTGCCTGGAGGAAGAAATGGCAACCCACTCCAGTATTCTTGTCTGGAAAATTCCATGGACAGAGAAGCCTGGTGAGCTACACAGTCCATGGGGTCACAAGGAGTTGGACGTGACTTACTGAGTAAGCAACAACAAGAAAAAAAATATAGCAGTTTCTGAAATCAAAGATTTTCTTGTCTCCAGCTAGCCATTCTCTATCCAAATCCTTATTTTTAAAAATAAGGACACTGCTGCTGCTGCTAAGTCACTTCAGTTGTGTCTGACTCTGTGTGACCCCACAGACGGCAGCCCACCAGGCTCCCCCATCCCTGGGATCCTCCAGGCAAGAACACTGGAGTGGGTTGCCATTTCCTTCTCCAGTGCATGAAAGTGAAAAGTGAAAGGAAGTCGCTCAGTCATGTCCAACTCTTCGTGACCCCATGGACTGCAGCCTACCAGGCTCCTCTGTCCATGGGATTTTCCAGGCGCAGTTTGTATGAATTATTGGAAGACTGTTTCTATCTTCACTCAGTTAAAAATCTACATGTAATTATTACTGATATTTAATCCAAAGTGAATTTTTCTGATAGTTCAAGGTGCTTTCGAGACAGATAATTTTCCAATCTTTGGAAGCCCCTTAATAGAAAAGGTCATAAGAGACCAACCTGCCTTACCCTAATTGTACCACACTTTCTCTTTATGTTCATGCCTGATTTTTAATGGCACATCTTTAAGGACCCTAAACATAATATACATTATGATGATTTTTTTAACTGAGTTATAAGCTGTACAATCTATTCTAGATTTCTAGATTTCATTAGTTACTCTTAAAATTTTAACATCAATTTATATGCTTTTAGTTTTCTTTGTTTCATCCCATTTCTTCCATCTATGTTAATTTCTTTTCTTTAAGTAGTTCTTTCAGATTCCTCTAGAAATTTCTTTCAGTGATTACTTCTGCATATTATGATCTCTCTAATCCTTATTTGTCGTTCATTTTCACATGACACTTTAGTTGATTATAGAATTCTAGAGTGGCATTTATATTCTTTCAATATTTTGAAGATATTATTCAATAATTTTCTGGTCTCTTTTGCTACTGATGAGAAATTTATGTAGTTCTTTGTAGAAAAGATGTCTGTTTTCTCTGATTGCTTTTGATATTTGATCTTTTTCTCTGAGATCCTGCCCTTTGACTCTGAACTGTTCTGGGTAGATTTGATAATGTATTTATATTTTCAATAAAGTATTATTCCATATTAACTGTTTTGACATTTACCTCATCAGTAAATATTGATATGGAATATATTTCCATGTCAATAAATATGCATCCATTATGTCAATTTAAATGATTGTATATCTGTATAGCTGGAGATTAGAGCATTTAATCTCACATTTTATTTGAACAAAATCATGAAGACACATGCAAAGAAAAGGGGTCATAACCTACATGTAAATATTAGACACTGCTGATGTGCTCACTGGTGCTCTCTAGCTGATCATACCATTTCAGAGGGAGTTGGCTGTGTTCATCTCTTCCCAACTCCACATTCAGTGATGCCACTTTGGCCATAGTGGGAGTATTTACACTATGAAAACAGACTAAGGTTGCAAATCAGGAATTTTTATTTCCTTCCAAATTGGTTCTTAAACATTTACTAGCATATTACCACTTATCTTTCTTCTTTTGGACACTTGCTACCTCTTTCCAGCATCAACGATACCCATCTTCTGTACGCTCAGCTTCACCTGGGTCCAGAATCACTCTTGACTTTAGCGTAAGTCTCTGGACAATCCCAAGTCCACTAACTAGTGGACCATAGAGTAATTCATTCATTAGTACATTTATTTTTTAAAGAATAATTTATCTATTTATTTTTGGCTGTGCTGGATCTTTATTACCAGCTTTCTCTAGTTGTAGCGTGCAGGGCCTGCTCTTTGTTGTGGAGCATGAGCGTCTCATTGCAGTTGCTGCTCTTGTTGCGTAGCACAGGCTCTAGAACACACTGGCTTCAGCAGCTGTGGCTCCCGGGCTCTAGAGCACAGGCTCAATAGCTGTGGCACACTGGCTTAGCTGCTCCATGGCATGTGGAATATCCTCAGATCAGGGATTGGACTCCTGTCTCCTGCATTGGCAGACGGATTCTCAACCACTGAGCCACAAGGGAAGCCCTAGTAGGACATTTCTATAAAGAATGTTTATGAAGATCTTGTATGGGCCAAGCATGAACGCATATTGGGCAGCCAAAAACACACAGATGACCAAGGACAGGATATTTACCAAGCCAAGTGTCAGCTTTAGTTCCCATTCTACCTTCTTCCTATACTACTTTGAATAATCATTATTTGGGATATGCTCCTGAGGCCTAGCGTATGTTGGTTTAATTTTTCTGTATTATGATATCTGTGTTAACTTAATGGGGAGATGTAGTCAGAAGCATGGTTGAGTTGATTGCTTTTGTTTACAGACATGAACTTTTAGCAAATACTGCTTTAGGCTTCTAAAGAGTAGCAGAACCCATTGTTTATCTGTAAGTTCTTAAACTCACCAAGTGTCTTTAAGTAAGCAATTTTAGTTAAGTTTTCATCTCTAAAATTATACATTTTGAAATAAATCTTAGATGTTCGGGAATTGATTTCTACTTACTATAGTTCTTAGAAAATAGCTTATAATTTAAATTCTGGAGACATCAAGAAGTCCTTCCAATACTATATTTGATGAATTCAGGATAAATTAACAAACAAACAAACAAAAAACAGATGAATGAAATCCTTTTTAGAGTTCACGTGGATTTAAAAATTAAGGCTAGATATATTGAGAAAACATGTTTTGGTTTTTGCCAAGCCCTCAAATTTTTCAAGAGCTTGAAACATTTTGAGTTGAAAATGTTACTGAAACTACTAATATACTATTTAATCAGTATAAGTCATTTCTAAGTCATTTCAGTCGTGTCCTACTCTGTGCGACCCCAGAGACGGCAGCCCACCAGGCTTCCCCGTCCCTGAGATTCTCCAGGTAAGAACACTGGAGTGGGTTGCCATTTCCTTCTCCAATGCATAAAAGTGAAAAGTGAAAGTATAGTGTCTGTTAAAACAATATAAACATTTTAACTCAATTGATTATTCTCTCTATGTAAATATGATAAAGTTAGTATCTTTAAAGTTTACTCAATTAAAAATAATTATAAAGAATATGTATTCATAGATTAATTAAAACTATCTGATAAGTAAAGCCATGTGTTAGGACCATGAATACATTTTAAAATAAGATCCAAATTCAGTTATTGATGAGATCTTACATACTCTTTAAAACAATTCAGCACTTATGTAAATTATGCAAATTAAGAAAGCATGCAAATTCTAGCACATGTGTTACAATAGTTCCCAGACATCCACAAGTCTGTTAGGCAAATACATACTTTGTATCCATTGAGAGGCTGAGACAAAAACACAAGATTTTGCTCTAGAATCTTGAAGGAATCATTCAAAATATTAGAGGAAGTATCTGAAGAGAGAGATGTGATTGCCCAGGGAGTCCTTTGATGAACTCAAATGTTAAGGAGCGCGGGACAGTGGCCACATAAATGCAGATTCATGCAAAAGAATGATATAATCTTGTTTAAAGGGTGTAAGGTTAATTTTCATGTTCAACAGTCCGCATGAAACACCAAAGACCTCAAAAAGGACATTCAGAGCAAGAATAAAAGATGCACAAATTTGAGAAAGAAAATGTAATAATAATAAAAGTTGGAAAGAAGCAAGATATATCAACTCTTTTCATCTATTAAGGAACATGATCCCCAGACTCTGAAATGTAGGATTAACATTGTAGACAAAGGTACATTTAAGTAGGCTAGAATAAGAACTTTAAGTCCATAGCTTCAAATAGATTCCTGCCTCCATTTTTGAATGACATATGCAGGAAGCTTACAGAGATCTACAGATATGACCACCAATCCACTGCTAATGAGTGAGACACTGAGTGAGACATCAAACTTGATGAAACATCGCTGACAATGTGAGCACAGCCAGTAGATAGGAAATGGACATATGCTATTGCTGTTAACAAAGGAAAAACAGTTGGACTACTAAACTGTAATGCTGATTCCGGGTGATAATTGAAAACAAATTATAAAGCTAATGATTTCTAAGTACCTAAAAGAAAAAGAGGGCTATTCATTGTTATTGGTTTGGTTGAAAAACCAAATGCATTGACAAACTGTATCTTCTTTTCAGCAAGATGATAGCTCTCATGAAAATCTAGATGATAGGAGAGTTGGATGGATTAACAGATACCTCTGTGACCAGAGAGAAGGATTCTTTAGAAGAAAGAAGAGTCCTAATCTTAATCTTGTTCTGTTCAGTGTCTTTATTAATGACTTAAATGGGTCATATATAATGTTCATCAAATTTGCAGAGAGGTTCAGATTGTGATGGGGTGAGTTAATAGAAAAGGTGTAAAAAGATAACTGATGCCTGGAATAATGGGCTTAAACTGACATGATGAAAACTAACAGAGATTACTAGTAAGGTCTGGATTGAGGTAAAGAAAATAAAAATCAAAGCATGCAGGAAGGGCCGGAAGTCCAGCACGGCAAAAGTTTATATGAAACACTGATAGAGCACCTCAGCTGCTCCATTTTCTGTCTCATGAGAAATAAAAAGTCATACTACACTATGTTGGTCAGAAAGCACATTTTGATTAGAGTGTTCACTTTGGGAGCAAAGTAGTGAGGATGGTTCTTACAGTTAACTAAAACTGCTGCCTGGTTGAATGGTTCGACCTAAATCTAACAGGCCAGCTTACCTGTGAAGTGTGGAACAGGCAAAGGTTTTGAACACTGCAGTAAGATCCAGAAACAAATCCTTGCCACACTGTTGGGTGTCTGTGTTTTCAAAGAAGTTTCATAAATTCCATGAGACTCAGTTTCCTTGGCTGAAAATTAAGGATAAAAATACCTCCTTTGCAGAGTTTTCTTGAAGACTATAGATGTTTAAGGGACTTAGCCCAGGGTCTGTCACCTAGTATCTGCTTGGTCTGTGGTAGCTGTTAGTGTGATAATGACCATCTAACCAGTGCTTGCAGACAGAAGCATGTGCGTATTTTGCCCATTAACATACTGGTCTCCAGGAATTGGATATTCACAACAAAATTAGGGAGAGTGTGAGGACACTGTCTTTATGAAAACTATGCTCAAAATTAGATGACTGCATTTTGATGAAAATGGTCTCTAATAGAAGCAAATGTTATTTGATATGTGCATCTTGAAGGAAGATGACTCCCAAGCTCTGAGATTTAAGACTGCAAATGACAGAGACTGATTTGAGGCTAGGTGCTAATGCCAAGAGGATTTCTTAAGGGCTGTTAATGTTTTTATTAATGTTCTATTCCAAAGGTCTACAGCTGTGGAGTGGCCTGCCTTACCCCATTTCCCCTATAAACTTCTTTAAAAAAATCTTTTGTTATTTTAATATTTTTGGTTGTGCCGGATCTTCCTTTGTTCACAGGCTTTTCTCTAGTTGCAGCAAACAGGGGCTACTCTCTAGTTACAGTGTGCAGGCTTTTCACTGTGGTGGCTTTTCTTATTGTGGAGCACAGGCTCTAGAATGCACGGGCTTCAGTAATTGTAGCAAGTGGGCTCAGTAGTTGCGGTTCCCAGGCTCTAGAACACAGGCTCAAGAGCTGTGGTATAGCAGCTTAATTGCTGCAAAGCATGTAGGATCTTCCCCAGTCAGGGATCAAACCCACATCTCCTTCATTAGCAGGTGGATTCTTTACCACTGAGCCACCAGGGAAGCTCTCCCCATAAACTCTTATTTTTCATGTGTAATTTTGCAGAAGGCAAGGAATTTTTCAATAATGCATATGTTGTAGTATAGCAGAAATGCTGTAGATGGAACATAAGAATATAAATGAAACCTTATATTTACTTGATAATCTTATCTTAAAATAATTCCATGAGCAACATGTAGCTAGGTATAAACATGGACAGAAAGTTGCAATGGACAGGAGCCTTGAGGCCTTTGGGGCTGCTAGACTTTAGTCCAAGTCCTTCACTTAGTAACTGTGTATTACGGGATGAATTGTGTGCACCAAACTGTAGTCCTAACCACCTACCCAGTGATTTATTTGTGACTATATTTGGAGATAGGGTCCTTAAAGGCTCTTTAGCCTCATTTAAGGCTAAATGAGGTCACTGTGTGTGTGTGTTTGCATGTGTGTTAAGTTACTTCAGCTGTGTCCAACTCCTTGCAGTGCTATGGACTGCATCCTGCCAGGCTCCTCTGTCCATGGGACTCTTCAGACAAGAATACTGGAGTGGGTTGCCATGTCCTCTTCCAAGGAATCTTTCTGACCTGGGTTCGAACCTGCATTTCTTAGGTCTCCTGCATTGGCAGGTGGGTTCTTTACTACTAGCACCACCTGGGAAGCCCAGGTCACTGGGAGGCCCTAATTCAATATGACTGATGTGCTCAGAAGGGATTAGTACATATAGGCACAAAGAAGAAGAAGATGGCCATCTGCAAACCCAGGAGAGAGGCCTCAGAAGAAGCCAACCCTGCCAACACCTCCTGTCTTAGACTTCCAGCCTCCAGAACTGTAAGAAAATAAATGTCTGTTCTTTAAGCTACCCAGCCTGTGGTACTCTGTGATGGCTACCCCAGCAAATTAATACACAATTTAACTCTGATGTATCATCCCTCTGAATTTTCACTTCCTTACATGTAAAATGGAGATTCTAATATAAAAATGGATGGTATTTTAATGTAAACAGATAAAATAACCTATTTTTGTATTGGGGTAAAGATGGCAAGAAAGCACTATTGGATTATAGTAACTCTATTTTTTTATTTAAAATTTTAATTTATTTCTCTAGAAGTCAGAGAGAGAAAATATAGATATATCCTGCTTTGAAAAGATAAAAAACTCTATTTTAAAACTAACTAACTAAATAAATGGATAATTATTTACAGGAAAAATCCCCAGTAGCCTGATGCCATTGACTAGAGAGTGTTCAAACGGATTTTCAAATATAATTTGATCTCCTCTCCCCCAAAATTTCAGTTTATACCACCTTTCCATGGACAGGAGTTTGAGCAAGCTCTGGGAGTTGAGGCTGGACAGGCATGCTGCAGTCCATGAGGTCACAAAGAGTCAGACGCAATTGAACAACTGAACTGAACTTCCAGAAACATACCTGTTTCATAAATTAGGACATATCTGTACATGTTAGATACTTAAGGTTTGATTTAGTAAAAGATTTCAGGTTACTGAGAGCAGCTTAGCCCTTATTATTGTAATGCATGCATAGGCTGCAGATAATAATCAGAGCTGTGTTGGGCATTCCACTTTGCACCTCCTAGGGCACCAATTTTCAGAAACTGTTAGAATCCAATAGAAAAATCTCACCTAAGATTCATCTGTGAGCTAAATTATGGGGGAAGCCATTATCATTCATTTTACATGCACTATTGGTCCAGGTTGTCAGCCAAGCACCTCTGGATCCCAAGGAAGGATTTTGCTAGATTTAAGAATCCTGAGAATTGAAATGGTTAACTGAAGTATTTAATTGTTCTGATCAAGAAATAATTCTTAACTGAGCCAAAAGGATATATTGAGTTTCCACTAGATGCCCTGGATGCCTATGTTCTGGAGTGAAAATGGAGGAGTAGAAATTTAAAATCTGGTTTGAAGAGACCAAACAAATACTAAACGATTAGAAATCAATGAAATATTAAGCTAAAACAGAATTAAGTGAAAAGGAATTTCAGCGAAGGTCAAGAAGTGAATGTGAGTTTGAGGAAATGGATAAAGCTCGGGTAGGAGGTGGGAAGGATTTGGAAATGGGAATTGAAAACAGAGGATACATTGGAAGTTATTCTGAGATGGGTGCCCTTTGGCAGTAATGCTGTGTGTGTTCTTTGTGCATGCATGTTCAGCACCCCTTTCTTGGGGGTAGGGTTGAGAAGAGAGATGGCATGAGCAAAGACTTGAGTGGAAGAACCTAGATGCTATGTATGTATAATGCATGGAGAGATGTCAGCCTGTGAGAAAAGATGTGTTACTCCTTCACATGTACTACCATGATTATGAATATGTTATTTTTCAATACTAAGAACAACTTACAAGATTAAATATAACCAACCTCATTTTGCAGATAAAGGAACTGAGGTTTAGAAACGTTAAGTGACTTGTCTTCAGTCACACATGATAAATGCACAAACCTCCAAAGTCTTCATGAGGTTGTTCAGGCATAGTGGGAGGTACAGATGTTCATATGAGTACCACAAATTAATGAGTATCACTTTCTCTCTTCAGTTTCATTCAGTCCCCAGGGGTGTACATCCTCCAGACCTTGGCCAATGACCATTGTGCATGGAATGCAAAAAGCTAGCCCTCTTGCTCAAGTGCGGGCTCACTTTGTGTTATGTTTTCCAGAGCTTCTCCCTGGGATCAGATCAAAGTTTGTCTGAAGCTGAGCTTGCATTCCTGCTTCACTTCTCCTCCCTCTCCATATACTCCCTCCTGAGAGCACCCCTCCAATAGATCAAATCCTACCTAAGACACAAACAGTCCCTAGATACGCCTCCAAATTGTGGTTGATGTGTACAGTGCATCATTGCTATGAGTGAGGATGCTGTGTTGGGGAGCTACCTGTCTGACAGCATTGTGCTGCACCAGCCGCGGGAGTGGATTGTGATGGCCTCTCCCATTAGCCGTCTTGTGGATGTCAAATCCTTTTCCTTCATCTTCTTACCCAGAGTCAGGCAGTAAATAGCTCTACTCAGTGTTGAAGGGAGAAACAAGTTATAGTGGTGGATCCAACTTAATCTCTTAAATGGTCACCATGAACACAAAATCATTTGAGAACTACAAGACTAACAAGTTGGGCAGAGGAATCTGAAGTAGGTAGGAGATAGGGTGACCACATAATTATCCAGATTGGAACACTGTTGAGGATAATAGGAGATGCCATCAGTAATTACACAAGGATAACAAGTGTAAGCCATACTATCTAGCAAACCAGGATGTACGATCACCATAACATTAGGGGGCAATGAGGAGCTATAGTATGTTCTTGAGCAGGGGTGTGAAATAATTCTGTCAAGGGCATGCAACATGATTTAGAAGAAACCCTAGAGCTGAGAGAACAGCAGGCGGGAGATTGTGATAGAGATATTAGCATGATTTGTTTAGGTTTCTGTCTTGGCTCCTGGTTTTTCTCTAGTTCACTAGTTGAAATGGTTGTCATTTCTGGATATTAGCATGCTTACCGGAGACTAATTACAGTTCACAGTAACTGTAATTTTGTGCATTTCCACCAACAGTGTAGGAGGATTCCCTTTTCTCCATATCCTCGTGAACATTTATTATTTATGTTCTTTTTTTTTCTTTGATGATAGCCATTTTAACAGATGTGAGGTGATATCTCATTGATTTGCATTTCCCTGATGATTACAATGTTGAGCATCCTTCATGTGCCTCTTGGCCATCTGCCTTTCAGAGGACCTGCTATTACTGATGGAGAGCTCCTTTGTAAAAGAAGACTATGGACTTGCAGTGTTGAAAGAAGTGGAAGAGAAAGAATATTGTCTCCAGTAAATTTCCAGGGTCTGGAGACATCCCAAAAAAAAAAAAATTAAATGTGTAGTTTATGTCTTTTGGAATTGAAACACAGGTACTTTCTTGAAGCTTTCTGTGCCCTGGTCCTCTTGAAAATGCTGCTTGTATGAGGGAATGAAGAAAACAAAAAGCTGGGGAGTTAGTGAAATTTAGGGAAGAAATGAAACATTCACCATATGAAAGTGGGAATTCATTTCTGAATTCAGGTTGAGTATCCTGTTGTAGTAAAGAACTGACACCTATAAGATGGGCATAGTGTATATTTTTGCGACTTACAATGCAGTGAAAACCAGTCAGACTTTGGAATCACACAGACCTGGGCTCAAATCCTAGAGCTATCATGTACTAATTGTGGAACTTCAGGTAAACTCCTTACATCCTCTTAAGGCATGTATCCTGACTGCTGACCTCTATCTTCTGCATCTATACAATGGCGGGGGAAATAGCACCCACACCCTGAGGTTGTCATGGGATATAAATGAAGTATGGATGTACATTTGAAAAGCCTTAAGCATGGAGCTTAGCATTCAGTGGGGTGAGCGGTTGCTATAATGGTTCTCATTCAGACAAGCTTGCCTATGGGTTGACTTCAGCCTCCTCTGTGCTCCTGTATCTCTTAGCATAGCCCACTCTTTTTTTTTTTTTAAATTGAAGTATAGATGATTGACGATGTGTTAATTTTTGCTGTACAGAAAAGTTATTCAATTATGTATTTGTACACATTTTTATATTCTTTTCCATTATGGTTTATCATAGGATATTGCATATTTAGCATAGCCCACTCTTACGGCATGTGTTTATTGCTCAGTTGTGTCTGACTCTTTGCAACACCATGGACTATAGCCCACCTATAGACTCCCTCTGTGCATGGGATTCTCCGGGCAAGAATACTGGAGTGGGTTCCCATTGCCTTCTTCAGTGGATCTTCCAGACCCAGTGATTGAACCCAGGTCTCCCTCATGGTACACAGATTCTTACTGATTGAGCTACCAGGGGAGCCCATCCTCTTAAGGCATGTATCACACCATCTTACACTCTTTTGTCTGTGTGCCTCCCCCAGCAGATCACCTGCTTCTCTTTATATTCCACAGCTTGGCACACAAGTGCTCAGAATATGGTCAAAGGATAGAATTTCATTTTTAAAAAAATTTTTTGGTATTAGCAGTAACAGCCTCTTGTCAATATTCTCTTTAAAATGTTGAACTGACAGTTTGTGCTCTCTTCTCTCTTTTTTTAAAGAAGAGACTACCTGAAACTATAATTGTGCTTATGAATTTCTTAAAGACATACACTTCCAACTCTGGTTTTTTTTTTTCTTTATCAAGAAAATGAGGAAACTCATAGAATTCCTTTCTTCTGAGGTTGCTGGGAGAAGATAAATGACTCAGGGATGAGGAGGCCTTTGCACATACAGGTGTTCAGTAAGCACTTGTGATGATGATGATCAACTTGCTATGTATTTGCTGTTATGGAAACATAGCATTTGAGGTCATTTCTTTTGTAATTTCTATATTAAAAATATGTTTATATTACTAAACTTAACATACTCACTGCTGAAAAAATGTAAAATAAAGAAAATACCAACTACTCAGCTTAATGACTGACTCCTTTCTTAGGTTTTTGTGAAATGAGTTTGTGGCAGGTGATACTCTTCTTGGAAGATGTGACAGCATAGGAGACCAGAACTGGGATCCTCAGACAGACCTGTAGATGTAGAAATCCTGACCCTGGCCTTGGCCCAGGCCTGGAGCACATTTCCTGCTGGAGTTCCCAAATGGGTTTGGAGAGCATTATCAATGATTGGCCTGGCTACATGGCTTCTTTTATTCTAGTCTGTTTCTGAAGCCCTCTTAATGGCACTAGAGTCTGGAACCTCTTGTGTAATTCTGCTTGACCCACCATTGCTAGAGTCCCCATCTGGACTCAGACTGCCCTGGCTGCCTGTCTGCCTTCCAGAGCCTGATCCCTAGATTTGGAGAGGTTCGTTTAATATTGGCTTGTAAGAGCTTGTAGGGTCAAGTAGGCTATGAGTATGTTTGTGACCACATATTTGTCTCATCAAGGGCTTGAACTACATTCTCTCAATTTAAACCTCTCAACCACGCAGGGACGCTAGCCTTTCTCCCACTCATCGAACTGACCCTTTAGCAGTGGATCTAGTGACTGCACATGGAAATGGTCCATATTGGCTGTGTAGCTGCAACACACACTCTCTGTCTTCCCATTCTTTCCACAGATGAGGAGTATCACCAGGGATATATCAACAGTCACATTCTCTTGATTCAAGCTCAGGAAGAGCTTTCACATTGGCCCTTCCTGTCCATCCCCATTGTCTAGTCTTCTTAAAGTCCCGAAAATGTGTTCACGCCATGCTACAAAGTTCTGTCAACCTAGTCCCAACCCATATTTCCACTCCCATTTCCTGGAAGAAGCTGTGACCGAGACCCAGCTGCTCCAGACATTTTGCTGTTGCCCAGGAGTCCATCACAAGTGCCCAGAAGTCTGTGTCTTTTTAATGCTGTTCTCTTTGCTTAGACTATGCTCCTATGTTGGAAAAGTTCTGCTTATTCTTTTTTTTTTTGCCTAATCTGAATGTCATTGCACTGACATCCTTTGTTTTCTTTTTAAAGTAAAAAAATTTTTATAACTTTTGTCTTGTATTGGGGCATCATAATTAACAAGCAATGTTGTGATTGTTTCAGGTGAATAGTAATGGGACTAAGCCATACATATACATGTATTCATTCTCCTCTAAATTCCCCTCCCATCTAGGTTGCCACATAATGTTGAGAAGAGTTCCATGAACTATACAGTAGATTCCTGTTGGTTATCCATTTTACATATAGTAGTGTGTACATTGTTGTCATTCAATTGTTAAGTCATGTCTGTCTCTTTATGACCCTGTGGACTACAGCACACCAGGCCTCCCTGTACCTCACTATCTCCTGGAGCTTGCCCAAGTTCATGTCCATTGAGTTGGTGATGCTATCTAACCAAGTATACTGTCCATCCCAAACTCCCTAACTATCCCTTCCCCTCATTCTTCCCTCCTGGCAACCATAAGTTTGTTCTCTAAGTCTGTTTCTTTCTGTTTTGACATCTTTTGTTGGTTCTGGAAAATAGACAGCTATCCACTTCCTTCCAGTGCTCTCAGCTGTCTGCATTCTCTCCTTCATGGCCCTTATGGTGCAATTACCTATTTACACATCTATCTCCTCCCACTGGATCTGAGATTGTGGAAGACAGAGAGAGCTCATATTCAGTGGTATGTCCCTAAAGCCTAATGCACAGTAGGTGTGCAAAGCTGGTAGAAGGAATAGCTAGTAACTGGATTAAAGTTCTCCTGCTCTTGTGAAATGGCCTTTAGGCTGCTGTGGTAATGTGATCCAATGTAAAATGATAAAGTTTAAAGGGAAAAACTTTCCTGACCTGTTGCAACATACAGCAAGAGATTTTATAGCTTATTTCTGTTCTCATCTGCCATATGGCTTTCCATTCACAAACTGCTCTAGTGAGAATTACTTTTGCAGGTAATTTTCTAATGATTGTCTTGGGATAAACAAATTTATCAGACTTGTTTGGCTAATGTATTCAAGGAGGTTCACAGGGGAAAAGATTAATCATCTAAGAAGCAAGCCGGTGTCTGTCATTAGGCGGAAGGGTCCAGAGATGATCAGAGCTGAGCGGTTGGTTGCTATGACTGCAGATACTTTCTCTCCCTTTGTGAGGTCAACAGCAGCTCCCAAGCTGATTGGCTAAAATTAGATTATCCTGCTGACCAACCATGGGGAGTTAATTTCATCAGAAAGAGAAAAATGGTGGGAAATCCTGTCGTGATGCTACAAAGGAATTTTCTTTAGAAACCCACAGAGTCCAAGTTTGCTTTTATTGTAATTAGCATGTTCCTTCTAATAAAATAATCTAAGGGAAGCAGACAATAGCATTAGTCTATTATTTTATATATCCACATAAGTTTAATCTGGTTTGTCCTCAAACCAACTCTCAAAGCTAAAGTAACCTTTATTTTCTAGCAATAGCTCCATAACTGAAGAAGGTCATTGTGTACCACATGTTTATATAATTGGAGATAAGCTAATTGTGAAAAATACAAAAAGAACTGGTGCAATTAAATGTATTTGCTGGCCGTGCTCCTATTCCAGGGAAATAGTGTGTACAAAAAACTTTGAGTAGAACCACTTACCTTCGGATTGGGAGCATCATTTGTATTAAATTTGAATCGTTTCCTGCCTTCCAAAGCATTCTTTCACAGAACTCTTAAATGGCCTATCCTCTGGCATTCTGGCATTGTACTTAATATACCATCCCTCCCCTGCCCCAGGAATTAATTATCACTGACCTCAATTATTGCATTTATTTCTGTGTAGAAAAGATACAGAATTAGTTAATCTGCAAGCTCTGCTGAGTTGTAAAATTAAGTTGATGTGAAATGAAAAGCCAAGGAAAACCAGGATTTGTTTCTTTAGCATGCATGTGACTATAGAAATAAAGTATGATTGAGGAAGAAATGGACAAAAAAGAGCTAATGCTGATTAATTATGGACAAAACCCACTTCAGTATTCTTGCCTGGAAAATCCCATGGACAGAGGAGCCTCTTAGGCTGCAATCCATGGCGTCGCAAAGAGTCAGACACAACCGAAAGACTTCACTTTCACTTTACGTAACATCTTCTATCTATATGATCACCAAATAAATGTGTTTTAAAAATTAAAATAATTTGTGGTGATGCCTTTGGTTGGATGCTTACTTCTTGGCAGGAATGCTATGACTAAATAGCATATTAAAAAGCAGAGACATTCCTTTGCCAGCAAAGGTCCATCTAGTCAAGGCTATGGTTTTTCCAGTAGTCATGTATGGATGTGAGAGCTGGACTATAAAGAAAGCTAAGCACCAAATAACTGATGCTTTTGAACTGTGGTGTTGTAGAAGACTCTTGAGAGTCCCTTGGACTGCAAGGAGATCCAACCAGTCCATCCTAAAGAAGATCAGTCCTGGGTGTTCATTGGAAGGACTGATATTGAAGCTGAAACTCCAATCCTTTGGTCATCTGATGCAAAGAGCTGACTTGTTTAAAAAGACTCTGATGCTGGGAAAGATTGAAGGCAGGAGGAGAAGGGGACAACAGAGGATGAGGTGGTTGGATGGCAACCATCCAATGGACATGAGTTTGGGTAAGCTCTGGGAGTTGGTGATGGACAGGGAGGCCTGGCATGCTATAGTCCACAGGGTTGCAAAGAGTCAGACACGACTGAGTGAGTGAACTGAACTGAACTGATCTGATGAAGGGCCATGAAGAAGGATCCCAAGTGCCCCTTTCCTGTGAGCCATGTAGGGTAATTCAAGGATCAGTATGTTCACAAAACAGTAATGATGAACTCCAGGCCACATGCAAGCACTGTCCAGCAGTAATGTCCAGCAGGAAGCATCACAGGAGGTCCTAGGAGGAAGAAAAAGGAGCACCAGGGGTGGAAGTGATCCAGACCCAGGCATTTCTCCGAGAGGAGGGGGAGAAAGATGAAAGCACATCATGACTTATGTACTATTAGCCCATCACTGAGGATTTAGGGATTCTGCCTGCAATGCCCCTCCTGGGTTTGACTCCTGGGTTGGGAAGATCCCCTGGAGGAGGAAATGGCAATCCACTCCAGTATTCTTGCCTGGGAAATGTCATGGACAGAGGACCCTGGTGGGCTATAATCCACAGGGTCACAAAAGAGTCAGACATGACTAAGCATGCACACACGCACGAGGATTTTGGAGACGAAGACAAAACTCCATTGTTTCAGCACTCTTATAGTTACACTGGAGTCAGCACATCTGCTGAGTGCTTACCCTCTTCAGTCACAGCACTCACTTCCCTCCTACTACACTCCTAGACCAGGAACTGACTGTGGCTCAGATCATGAACTCCTTATTACCAAATTCAGACTTAAATTGAAGAAAGCAGGGAAAACCGCTAGACCATTCAGGTATGACCTAAATCAAATCCCTTATGATTATACAGTGGAAGTGAGAAATAGATTTAAGGGCCTAGATCTGATAGAGTGCCTGATGAACTATGGAATGAGGTTTGTGACATTGTACAGGAGACAGGGATCCAGACCATCCCCATGGAAAAGAAATGCAAAAAGCAAAATGGCTGTCTGGGGAAGCCTTACAAATAGCTGTGAAAAGAAGAGAGGAGAAAAGCCAAGGAGAAAAGGAAAGATATAAGCATCTGAATGCAGAGTTCCACAGAATAGCAAGAAGAGATAAGAAAGCCTTCTTCAGAGATCAATGCAAAGAAATAGAGGAAAAGAACAGAATGAAAAGACTAGAGATCTCTTCAAGAAAATTAGAGATACCAAGGGAACATTTCATGCGAAGATGGGCTCGATAAAGGACAGAAATGGTATGGACCTATAAGAAGCAGAAGATATTAAGAAGAGGTGGCAAGAATACACAGAAGAACTGTACAAAAAGATCTTCACGACTCAGATAATCACAATGGTGTGATCACTCATCTAGAGTCAAACATCCTGGAATGTGAAGTCAAGTGGGCCTTAGGAAGCATCACTATGAACTAAGCTAGTGGAAGTGATGGAATTCCAGTAGAGCTGTTTAAAATCCTGAAAGATGATGCTGTGAAAGTGCTGCACTCAATGTGCCAACAAATTTGGAAAACTCAGCAGTGGCCACGGATCAGTTTTCATTCCAATCCCAAAGAAAGGCAATGCCAAAGAATGCTCAAACTACCGCACAATTGCACTCATCTCACACGCTACTAAAGTAATGCTCAAAATTCTCCAAGCCAGGCTTCAGCAATATGTGAACCATGAACTTCCAGATGTTCAAGCTGGTTTTAGAAAGGCAGAGGAACCAGAGACCAAATTGCCAACATCTGCTGGATCATGGAAAAAGCAAGAGAGTTCCAGAAAAACATCTATTTCTGCTTTTTGACTATGCCAAAGCCTTTGACTGTGTGGATCACAAGAAACTGTGGAAAATTCTGAAAGAGACGGCATACCAAACCAACTGACCTGTCTCTTGAGAAATCTGTATGCAGGAAGCAACAGTTAGAACTGGACGTGGAACAACAGACTGGTTCCAAATAGGAAAAGGTGTACATCAAGGCTGTATATTGTCACCCTGCTTGTTTAACTTCTATGCAGAGTACATCATGAGAAACGCTGGACTGGAAGAAACACAAGCTGGAATCAAGATTGCCAGGAGAAATATCAATAATCTCGGATATGTAGATGACACCACCCTTATGATAGAAAGTGAAGAAGAACTAAAAAGCCTCTTGATGAAAGTAAAAGAGGAGAGTGAAAAAGTTGGCTTAAAGCTCAACATTCAGAAAATGAAGATCATGGCATCCGGTCCCATCACTTCATGGGAAATAGATGGGGAAACAGTGGAAACAGTGTCAGACTTTATTTTGGGGGCTCCAAAATCACTGCAGATTGTGACTGCAGCCATGAAATTAAAAGACGTTTACTCCTTGGAAGAAAAGGTATGAGCAACCTAGATAGTATATTCAAAAGCAGAGACATTACTTTGCCGACTAAGGTCCGTCTAGTCAAAGCTATGGTTTTTCCTGTGGTCATGTATGGATGTGAGAGCTGGACTGTGAAGAAGGCTGAGCGCCAAAGAATTGATGCTTTTGAACTGTGGTATTGGAGAAGACTCTTGAGAGTCCCTTGGACTGCAAGGAGATCCAACCAGTCCATTCGGAAGGAGATCAGCCCTGGGATTTCTTTGGAAGGAATGATGCTAAAGCTGAAACTCCAGTCCTTTGGCCACCTCATGCGAAGAGTTGACTCATTGGAAAAGACTCTGGTGCTGGGAGGGATTGGGGGCAGGAGGAGAAGGGGACGACAGAAGATAAGATGGCTGGATGGCATCACGGACTCGATGGATTGAGTCTGAGTGAACTCCAGAAATTGGTGATGGGCAGGGAGGCCTGGCGTGCTGCGATTCATGGGGTCGCAAAAAGTTGGACACGACTGACTGAACTGAACTGAACTGAAATTAATGCCATCTGTGAACTGGGCAGACAGAGTTTAAATTTAGTTCCCCTTGGTAGCATATTCTGCATGAGTCTCTGTATATTTTATATAGGTATTATCACAGTGCATGGTTTGTTACTTTTCCCCTATTATGTTACATAAATTTAATAATCATTTTTGATAACTACTAACTGTTTCATGAGTGATTACATCACCATTTGCTTAACATTTTATTATTGCTAAACTTTAAACATTTTCAAATTTTGGAAACATTTTTTATATGAACTTCCCCTTGTTCTTATGAGTCAATCCATAGAAGAAAAAGGATACGAAATCTCTTAAAAGCTGTTATTAAATTCTCTTTTGTCAAAGATATGAGGATACTTAATTTATCACATTCCTGTCAGTACTGGGGAAGAATTATTAAAACAAACAAATAAAAAACCTAAACCAAAATAATGTAGATTGGTAGGCAACAGTAAGCTTCCTGTTTTAACATGTTTTGATCTTAAATTAATGCATTTGTTTGTAAAAATATGTTTATTGAGCACCTATTAGTCTTGGGATGTATCAGTGGGCAAAATAGATAGTGATTATCTGTTTGACAATTTTACACCAAGATTTTTATTATATATACCACTATAGCAACATGTAGAAGGCAGATTGATTAGAGGAGAGAAAGATTTGAGGAAGGCAGACCAGGTTCAGATTATATACTAATAAAACAAATAAAACAAGCATTTAGCAACTTAGCTATTAAAAAAAGACAAAAAGGTGCATAGGATATGTAGTGTCACGAGTTCCATGAGTTGTTTAGATCTTTAGTTCTAGTGGAATCTTCTTATAATGAAGATGTTATTTAAAGTCCCCATCCCAGGGAATTCCCTGGCAGTCCAGTGATTAGGACTCGGTGTTCTCACTGCCAAGGCCCCACGTTCAGTCTCTGGTCAGGGAAGGAAGATCCCTTAAGTCTTTCAATATGGCCAAAAGAGAAAAAAAAAAAAAGGTGCCCATCCCAAATAGTGATATTTAATAAGAACCTTGTAGGTTGAAGGGAGAGGTTGTCAAAAGTCACTTTCACACATATTTCTCTTCCAAACTTTTAATCCTGTGGCTATTCGGTTGTCAGGTTTTACAGCTTCAAATGAAGGTAGCATTTCAAGCAGGAGGGATCTGGTGGTGGTGAGAGATGTTGAAATTTGAGTTTGGTAGCCTAACAATAAAACCGAGACAGTATTGTTCCATGGCACCCCGAGGTAGGAGGGGAGGTGGTTATTCATCCATCCATTTCTGGCTACAGTGTGGCATCCTATAGCCAGAGAGTTGGTTCTTTTTTTTTATTTTTTGGCCATGCGGTATGTAGGATCCTAATTCCCTGACCAGGTATGGAACCTGCGCCCCCTGCATTGGAAGCCTGGAGTGTTGGCAGAGAGGTGGTTCTTGAGTGTAACTGTCACACAGTTAAAGTCTGCTTGAAAGTGGTCATATGGTAACACAATCCATTATTGTCATCTTAGAGGGTGGGCTGAGAAGAAATTAGCCATAGCCTGTGTTTCCACAGACCACTTATTATTTGAGGCAAAAATAGCTTGCAAAACAGAAAAGGTGTTTATTCAGAGGTCACGCCTGCTAGGTATTTAGCTCGGTCCTGGGTACAAAGTAAGTGCTCAATAAATATTTGCCACTTTTGTTACTTACTGTACATCATCACTATTTTATTATTAAATTTGCCGAACGCGATTTTTTTTTTTTCTCTCTTATTCCAAAGGCACCTAGAAGCGAGAGGGAAAAAGGAATAACACCACAGATGAAAGAGCAGGCAGGATCAAGGGGGAAGCTATTTTTAGGACCAGGCCGTGGCTAGGAAGTGCAGAGGAAGGAGCAGGAAGAATAAAGAGGCTGATGAGGAGGGCAGAGGGGGAGCTGAACAGTTAACTGTGTGGAGTTGCAGGAGCAAATGAAAGGTCCTGGATGGGAAGAGCAGTTCATCGGAAAAACTAAAGCAGTGTTAGCAAGTCAGGGCTCTGAAATCCCTGAGGAATTTAGCTGCCTTGGGCTAAGCCCTGTTCTGTTTCTAAAAGCTGTTAAGTACTGCAGGCCTGGCTCACTGCTGCAGGCAGGGGAGTAGGGATTTGCAAATGAGAACAAATCAATCTGTTGCTACAGAGAAATTAAAGGCTGAAGTGCGCTCACTGATGATGGGTGGATGGACCTTTGTTCTAAGAGAGATTAATAACTAAATGTTGAGATGTCAGTTGGTTGACTCCACAGAAGGCCAACACTGTTCTGCATAAGAACCACACTGAAAGTTCAGAGATGGGGATCCTGGTCTGAGGAGGTGGACAGGGCCGAGTGGACTCAGTGGCTGCTGAGCACAGCCTCAGGCGTTTGCTGGGTTTTGCCTCAGCTAAGGAGGGAGGAGGCGGCATCTGAACGGTTCTGGAGCACATGGCTTGTTCAGGGCTTGCAAAGAGCAGGGGCTCAGTGGCGTCTCCACAGCCAGTCCTGAGCACTGCCGAAGTGACCGGGTTTGTGCCAGTGGGAGGGACACCGTGGTGAGTTCAGACTTGGGGCACTGCCATCCACTTGTGTGCTTGCTTGCCAAGTCGCTCAGTCACGTCAGACTCTTTGCGATCCTATAGACTGTGGCCCTCCAGGCTCCTCTGCTCTTGGGATTCTCCAGGCAAGAATACTGGAATGGATTGCCATTCCGCTCCTCCGAGGGATCTTCCCAAGCCAGGGATCGAACTCGCGTCTATTATGTTTCCTGCATTGGCAGGTGGGTTCTTTACCACTAACGCCACCTGGGAAGCTTGAGGCAAATCCCTTCACCTGCTGCACTGCAGTTCCTCAGTCTGTAAAGCAAGGGAAAGAGCCCCCTGGGTGCTGGATCATGAGTTAAATACAGCCTGCCGGAGCAGGGGCCTGAAGAACCACATTGGGTCCACGGATATGTGGGCTGTTGTCGGAGGAATAACATCTAAGTCCTGTCTTCTCTGACCCGAGACCAAGTCTTTAACCCCTTCCTTGCCTTGGTGCTATAGCCTGTAAGATAGTTGAAATGAGCTCTTGCCCATGGTAGGTCTGTGTTGGCTGTGAGCTAGTCAAGGACAGGGACTACCTTTACATAGACTGAAGCCTGCTTCTCCCAGCCACCCATTTTCCCTCTCCCACTGGCAACCAACTCTTATTGTTCTCTTGGGTCTCTCTCCAGAGTTCTTTTATGCCTGTACTAACAAATACATACATATTTTCCTTCCCCTGCTCCCCGTGTCATTTGTTTCAAAATGGTAGTATAGTATAGTCCCTGTTCTGCATTTTCCACTTACTACTGTATCCTTTTTAACTTAGTTTATAATGTGTTTTCCCAGGCTTTGAAAAATAGCTTTATGGTATTTCATTTTATAATATGCCATCATTGACTTAAATAGCCCCTAAATAAATATTTAGGTTTTTTTCAGTCTCATGGTATGATAAATATTGCTGCATTGAATAATCTTACCTATAAGTGATTCTGCAGATGTGTGGGTGTGTGATCTTGTGCTAATAAGACCAGCAGTGGATGTCATTTAGTGTAATTTGGAAAATTCTAATGAGGTGTCTCCCACTCAGATATCTATTCCACCAACTTAATTTGATTCTTCCAAATTCTACATCCAGAGTCATTTCTATGCTTATCTGTTATCAAAATGCCAACTGATTAAATCTTATCAGTCCTTTGCACTCTATCATGAATGCTTAACCCCTGAGCTGTCTGGCTAAGGAAGAAGTCAGGGAGGAGATGGCAAGAAGAAGACTGTGAAAAGAGAGAGACCAGAGGGAAATAATCAGATGTCACCTGTTTATTAATTTTGCCTATTTCATCTCTATTATCAGAGAGACCCCCTCTAAAGCCCTGAGTTGGTCATAGCACACACCTGCTTAGTGTATTTCTGTGTCCTCTCCACCATCAGCATCAAAGGCACATTTGGCAGCGTGCCCATGCTCTAGCTGAGAGCTTCTTCTCTCTCAGCCTTCACTCTGCAAGTCACAGCCGTTCTTCACCTCTGTGTCTTCTCATGTGGGTGATGCTTTCTCGTCTGCAGGCCTCTGCTCACAATGCCTCTGTGCTGTGCACTCCCTCTGGACCTGGGGTGCCTCAGTTCTACCAGGTGACCCAGTCGTCACCTGCCTCGGGTGTCCTTTGCCATCTTGCCTGGTTTCAGCTCTGAGGGCCATGCTGTGCACTTGTGCTTAACTTTCACCAAGCTGAAGTTTCACAACACGGCAACTGTCCTTAAAACTTCTTGGGTTGTTGAACTTATGGTTACCAGGGAGGAGGAACAGGGTTAGAGGTAGAGGTAAGATAGAGCATTCAGGATTAACATGTACACACTGCTGTATTTAAAATGGATAACCAGTAGGATCCTACTGTATAGCATAGGGAACTCTGCTTATTGTTATGTGGCAGCCTGGATGGGAGGGAGTTTGGGGAGGACAGATCCATGTATACATGTGACTGAGTCCCTTGCTGTCTACCTGAAACTATTACAGCATTGTTAATCAGCTATATCCTGATACAAAATATAGAGCTTTATTAAAAATAAAGTTTTTTTTTAAATTTCTATATCTTAATAGACCATAGCTCCTTAGAGATAGGAACTCTTTCTTTTTCAGTCTTTTTATCTCTAGTGCCCAAAGAACAATAGGGACTCAGGATAAGTTTTTGCAGTGATAAATAAATGGAATGTACTTCAGCCCAAGGGATGAATTTTTAAAAATTAATGTTTATTAGAATATAGTTGCTTTACAATGTTGGATTAGTTTCTGCTGTACAGGAAAATGAATCAGCCATACATATACATATATCCCCTCCCTTTTGGACTTCCTTCCCATTCAAGTCACCGCAATGCATTAAGTACCAAGGGATGAATTAATAGTCAACTGATCAAAATGGAATATTGGGTAGAAGGAACTAAAAATCAAATTAGATCACCATCTGGATTATAACACAGAGTATTCAAAATCTGACTTTGTTTTTAAAAATAGATGCTGGCTGGAATCCCTTACAAAGCTAGTGCAAGGAGGTTCTGTTTCGCCAGTTCTTGCAAAGAATCACCCGCCACAATGATGGTTTCTGGTTTTCAAACCCTTTAGTCACAGCTGTTTTGGTTTGCATTGATGTGATGAAGATGCAGCCTGATCATTTTTTCCTTTGTAGTCATCTAGGGAATAAAACGGAGAAGGCATTGGCACCCCACTCCAGTACTCTTGCCTGGAAAATCCTGTGGACGGAGGAGCCTGGTAGGCTGCAGTCCATGGGGTCGCTAAGAGTTGGACACGACTTCACTTTCACTTTCACTTTCACTTTCACTTTCACTTTCACTTTCACTGGAGAAGGAAATGGCAACCCACTCCAGTATTCTTGCCTGGAGAATCCCAGGGACGGGGGAGCCTGGTGGGCTGCTGTCTATGGGGTCGCACAGAGCCGGACACAACTGAAGCTACTTAGCAGCAGCAAGGAATAAGAAGGGAGTGGAGAGCAGACCCAAGCCTGACTCATCTGGCCTGGCAGAGATATGGCTGAATCAGTGATTCTGGGCTCAGCATATTTGGCTTTGAGAGGTGGGTTTGAATTTAGTTAGTTCAGTTCAGTTCAGTCGCTCAGTCATGTCTGACTCTTTGCCACCCCATGAATTGCAGCACGCTAGGTCTCTCTGTCCATCGCCAACTCCCAGAGTTTACCCAAACTCATCTCCATTGAGTCGGTGATGCCATCCAACCATCTCATCCTCTGTCATCCCCTTCTCCTCCTGCCCTCAATCTTTCCCAGCATCAGGGTCCTTTTAAATGAGTCAGCTCTTCCCATCAGGTGGCCAAAGTGTTAGAGTTTCAGCTTCAACATCAGTCCTTCCAATGAACACCCAGGACTGATCTCCTTTAGGATGGACTGGTTGGATCTCCTTGCAGTCCAAGGGACTCTCAAGAGTCTTCTCTAAAACCACAGTTCAAAAGCATCAATTCTTCAGTGCTCAGCTTTCTTTATAGTCCAACTCACACATGCATATGTGACCACTGGAAAAACCATAGCCTTGACTAGATGGACCTTTGTTGACAAAGTAATGTCTCTGCTTTTTAATATACTGTCTAGGTTGGTCATAACTTTCCTTCCAAGAAGTAAGCATCTTTTAATTTCATGGCCACAGTCACCATCTACAGTGATTTTGGAGCCCAGAAAAATAAGTCTGACACTGTTTCCACTGTTTCTCCATCTATTTCCCATGAAGTGATGGGACCAGATGCCATGATCTTAGTTTTCTAAATGTTGAGCTTTAAGTCAACGTTTTCACTTTCCTCTTTCACTTTCATCAAGAGGCTCTTTAGTTCTTCTTCATTTTCTGCCATAAGAGTCATGTCATCTGCATATCTGAGGTTGTTGACATTTCTCCCAGCAATCTTGATTCCAGCCTGTGCTTCATCCAGCCCAGCGTCTCATGATGTATTCTGACTAGAAGTTAAATAAGCAGGGTGACAATATACAGCCTTGATGTACTCCTTTTCCTATTTGGAACCAGTCTGTTGTTCCATGTCTAGTTCTAACTGTTTCTTCCTGGCCTGCATACAGATTTCTCAAGAAGCAGATCAGGTGGTCTGGTATTCCCATCTCCTTCAGAATTTTCCACAGTTTATTGTGATCCACACAGTCAAAAGCTTTGGCATAGTCAATAAAGCAGAAATAGATGTTTTTCTGGAACTCTCTTGCTTTTTTGATAATCCAGCAGATGTTGACAATTTGATCTCTGGTTCTTCTGCCTTTTATAAAACCAGCTTGAGCATCTGGAAGTTCATGGTTCATGTATTGTTAAAGCCTGGCTTGGAGAATTTTGAGCATTACTTTACCAGCGTGTGAGATGAGTGCAATTGTGCGGTAGTTGAGCATTCTTTGATATTGCCTTTTTAGGGACTGGAATGAAAACTGACCTTTTCCAGTTCTGTGGCCACTGCTGAGTTTTCCAAATTTGCTGACATATAGAGTATAGCACTTTCACAGCATCGTCTTTCAGGATTTGAAATAGCTCAACTGGAATTCCATCACCTCTACTAGCCTGGTTTGTAATGATGCTTCCTAAGGCCCACTTGACTTCACATCCCAGGACATCTGGCTCTAGGTGAGTGACCACACCATCGTGATTATCTAGGTAGTGAAGATCTTTTTTGTACAGCTCTTCTGTGTATTCTAGCCACCTCTTCTTAATATCTTCTGCTTCTGTTAGGTCCATACCATTTCTTTCCTTTATTGAGCCCATCTTTACATGAAATGTTCCCTTGGTATCTCTAATTTTCTTGAAGAGATCTCTAGTCATTCCCATTCTGTTCTTTTCCTCTATTTCTTTGCATTGATCTCTGAAGAAGGCTTTCTTATCTCTTCTGGCTATTCTTTGGAACTCTGCATTCTGATGCTTATATCTTTCCTTTTCTCCTTTGCTTTTCACTTCTCTTCTTTTCACAGCTATATGTAAGGCCTCTTCAGACAGCCATTTTGCTTTTTTACATTTCTTTTCCATGGGGATGGTCTTGATCCTTGTCTCCTGTACAATGTCATGAACCTCCATTTATAGTTCATCAGGTGCTGTATCAGATCTAGTCCCTTGAATCTATTTATCACTTCCACTGTATAATCATAAGGGATTTGATTTAGGTCATACCTGAATGGTCTAGCGGTTTTCCCTACTTTCTTCAATTTAAGTCTGAATTTGGCAATAAGGACTTCATGATCTGAGCCACAGTCAGCTTCCAGTCTTGTTTTTGTTGACTGTATAGAGTTTCTCCATCTTTGACTGCAAAGAATATAATCAATCTGATTTCAGTGTTGACCATCTGGTGATGTCTATGTATAGTCTTCTCTAATGTTGTTGGAAGAGGGTGTTTGCTATGACCAGTGTGTTTTCTTTGCAAAACCCTGTTAGCTTTTGCCCTACTTCATTCTGTACTCCAAGGCCAAATTTGCCTGTTACTCCAGATGTTTCTTGACTTCCTACTTTTGCATTCTAGTCCCCTATAATGAAAAGAACATCTTTTAGGGTGTTAGTTCTTAAAGGTCTTGTAGGTCTTCATAGAACTGTTCAACTTCAGCTTCTTCAGCATCATTGGTCAGGGCATAGAGTTGGATTACTGTCATACTGAATGGTTGGCCTTGGAAAGGAACAGAGATCATTCCATCATTTTTGAGATTGCATCCAAGTACTGTATTTTGGACTCTCTTGTTGACTATGATGGTGACTCTATTTCTTCTAAGGGATTTTTGCCCACAGTAGTAGATATAATGGTCATCTGAGTTAAATTCACCTGTTCCAGTCCATTGTAGTTCACTGATTCTTTTTTTTTTCCCCCTTAGTTCACCGATTCTTAAAATGTCAACGTTCACTCTTGCCATTTCCTGTTTGACTACTTCCAATTTAATTTGCCTTGATTCATGGACCTAACTAGCATTCTAGGTTCCTATGTAATATTGCTCTTTATAGCATCCGACTTTACTTCGTTAAAGTTTGAATTGAGGATATTTAACTATAGACACAAGTAAGACAAAAGTAAGTGGCCCTAAATCACTCTTTGTTGTAAGATTTGTCATATGCATATACTGATGGTTGGGATGCATTTCTGTTGGGGATGTGAGAGTGGTGTAAGTTTAAGTAACAAAGTGTTGCTTCCAAATACATCCATGGGACCATCCCATGTTACAATTCTCTGGCCATCCTTTCCTAGATATTATTTCCTTTATTCTTTGAAAGTAATGGATCATTCCCCAGTCTTACATGCAACTAATTTGGCTTTCAGTTAAAACTAGGCAACGTAAAGACTAAGGCATTTTAAATTTGCAGTATGATACTTTATTTAAGTGCCATAAGACCACCAACCATATCATGTTGGTACTAGGATATGTTTTCCTCAATATCATAAAATATTCATGAAATTTCTCTCTATACAAATTTCTCTTTATTTCTCTAAATACAGTGTGTGTATTTGTGTGTATGTTCATGTGATATCTGTGACTTGAGTGGTGGCCAGAGTTCCTGATGAAGTTTACAGTCAGGGCATATTTGGCTTGACATATAGTCCAGAACACTTGGCTTTCAATCCTGGCTTTTTACCAGCCTTACTACCCTTTGCAAATCATTTAACATTTTCATCACTTGTGTTGTTATCTGTAGAACAGGTTGATGATAATTCATGAAATATTTTGGGGATAAGTGAATTAATATATGTAAAGTATTTTGGCTGGGGCTTGGGAGATAGTAAATGTTTGATACATTATAGTGATTATTACCAAGCCCTGCTACATGACATTGGGGGTGCTCAGTGGATGAAAAATAGTTCTTTGTATGAACCCTTGGGTGGGGTTTAGTGTTGAAAATATGCACCAGTTCTCATTTTTCTCCTCACCTATTTACCTCCTCAGGGGAGCCTGAAGATAGAATAGCTAGATTGGGGTAACTTAGTTGCCTTTGGGAGGAGAGCAGACTGTGGGGGATGAACCCAGGCTGTGGAAGGAAGCTTGGCCAGGCAGCAAGTAGGTTTCATGAGAGTTCAGGTATGGGTGGGGCTTTCCAGGTGGCTCGGTGGTAAAGAATCCACCTGCCAATATAGGAGCCACTGGGGATGTGGTTTAGCTCTCTTGGTCAGGAAGATTCCTTTGAGGAGGAAATGGCAACCCACTCCAGTATTTCCTGTAGGGATAATCTCACGGAGAGAATACCCTGGAGGGCCACAGTCTGTGGGTTGCAAAGAGTCTGACACGACCGAGCAACTGAGCATGCATGCATGCACACATGTACACATGCATGCACACACGTATGCATGCATGCATGCATGCAGGTACAGTTGGGTCACCATGGTGATGGCCAGGCTGCTGGGGCCCACTGTGGGCTGGACTTCTCAGTGGACACTGACATGAGAAGGCAGATTGTCCAGCATGGAGAAACCGTGCAACTCAAGTCTCAGACAAAAGTATGGTTTCTATACTCTACAAATCATTAAAAAAAGAAAAGTCTCAAGCCCTACAAAAAAGTGAGCAAAGGATAGTTTGCAGAAAATAGAAATGCAATACCTTAAGTACACGAAAAGCTATTCAGCCAAGCTCATAGAAAGAGAAATGTACATTGCAATGACAATAAAATTTCATTTCTCACCTATCATAATGGCAAACAAAAAGAGTTTGATAACATTGAGAGATCGTTCTCTGCCAATTGATAAGACTTCTAGAGATAGATTTGTTAATATCTATTAAAATGAAATGCAATTTAACTGACTGAGCAATTCAACTTGTAGCAGTGAAACCCACATATATATTCTCAAATGTCTGGAATGATCCATGCAAAAGATTACTGACTGAGATATTGTTTATAGTAGTACAGTTTTCAGAACATTCTGAAAGTCCAGTAATAGGATTGGTTAAATAAATAATAATTCATTAATTTCATGAAATATTAACAGCAGTTAACAAAAATAATGGAGAACTTTATTTACAGATGTGAACTCCAAGATTTCTTGTTAAATGGGAGGGAGCAAAGTGTAGAAAAGCATTTCTAGTGGGCTACTATTTGTGTCTAAAAAGGAAAAAAAGACTATATGCATATAAACTATTGTTGTTCAGTCACTAAGTCATGTCTGCCTTTGCACAAAATAAACAATAATTTGCTTATTGAAAAGGAATTAGGCATTGAAGCTTGGAGGTTAAGTGAGAGAAAAACTTTCCACTTTATACCATTTCGTAGTGTTGAAATTCTGAATCATATTAATTCATTAACTATTCAGTCTTTTCAAAATTAAGAATATGGTCTCTGGCTCTCCAATATAACCACTGACTTTAACATGAAAAAGTGTGTTTTGACATACTGATCAATGCAATTACTTAATCCTATTTCTACCCTACTTCTGGTGTAGGGTGACACCAACCAATGTTTGAGTAAATTTGATGCCCAGGAAACTATGACAGATCTCTCCCATAGCTCCCTGGTGTCCACAGTCAAGTGGTACTGGACATGTACCGCCCAGAGGTGAGATGGTTGTAGTGGCAGGAACAAGACTGCTGAGTTGGAATATTGCCTCCAGCACTCATTGGCCATGTTAACCTAGTTGAGTTGCCTTACCTCTGTAAACCTCAGTTTCTTGAACTGTAAAATGGAAATAATAACTGCTCCCTGTTGCATCATGAAGTCAGCCTTGGCTACCCTGATATACCGTAGGATTTCAAGTATTAAAGCTCAAATTCATGAATAACAACATCTCTATTCTGGCCCACCATATCGATGTCCCAGCTGACCTCTGTCAGAGTCACAGGAGAGCTGGCCAAATTCACCTCTGCACCTTGTTTCACTCACTCACTCAGAAATCCCTCGGGACCACAGTTTTCTGGCCTCTGCTGTGTCCCTGGACATGGTCTCTGTTCTTTCCAGGGCAGCCAGCTTTCCCTCTAAGGTACCCTCAACTTCTCCCTAAGGATGCATCTCTTATTCTCTTTCAAATCTAGACTCTGGCAGCTTTTTGGACAGTCTTCTCATTTTCTTATGCTGGAGAGAAAGGGCATTCCTTCAGTATTGAGGTGGGGGCCAGTCTATGGTGTCTGAAGCCCCAGGGACATGGCAACAATGACAAATATCTTGTGGGTATTTGTGCCAGGGCCACAGAGATAGGCCAATCTCTTCTCTCTTCTCCTCCAGCTCACCCTTCATCTGGGGCAAATGTCAGACCCCTCTGTATCAGCTTGAGTTTGGCTTGGAGTGATTTGTAATCAACAGTATGTAAAATGTGTATGTGTCTTACCAACTGTTGACTTAAGCAACTACTGGGACCTGTTACCAAGTGACATCAAATGCTCTGAGGTGGTGGTTTTATAGTCTGCCTAAGAAATGGCCGAAGGTTCAGGTTTATATGTGTCCATATGCTTTACTGGGAGAAAATGCATATATGGTGAATAGCTTCGTTGCTATGGCAAGACAGAATGCTTTTTGAAAAAGTTTCTCTTTAAAGTCAACGATTAATCACTTTCAAGGCAGAGGGAAAACAGGAGGAGGGAAAAACCCAGACTGTGGTAGGCTAGATTTCCCCAGATATTATTGCCGCTTCTGTCTCTGCAGCCGAACATAACAGCTGGTGAGTAGGGAGAAACTGGAGAAAGATCTTTTTGCCTTTAATCCAGTATGCTGTTTTCCTGTGCCCGTTTTACTGTAATTCTCAGCGGCCGCAGGACAAAAGCTGTTGACTGATACATGCAATTACCTCCTCTAATATTGCTCTCAACTGTCGGCCCTGACTGACAAAAGTGGATGAGGTTTAGTTAAGGTCTGGGAAAACACTCTTTTAATAAAAGCCAGTCTCATCTCTATGATCACCTCCCCCCGTCAGACCTTTTCATCTGTTTTCTGGAAAGATAAGGCCTGGTGATGGAAAGTTAAAAAGTGGTGCTGAACTTGGATGTTCTGGACGCCAGTATTTACCTCACAAAAGACGCCACAGTGTGTGTGTCTATGAGTGTGTGTGTGTGTGTGTGTGTGTGTGTGTGTGTGTGTGTGTGTGTGTCTATGTGTGTGCTATTTGCATTGGAAATGAGGAGAATCAGTTTGGGTCATTGGGTAGAGTTTTCCCAGAAAGAATAAGAAGTTATTTTAGGAAGTTATAAACCAGCTCCTTGTTGATTTCAGCCCATGTTTGGTTTTGGTAGGCACAGGAAGCCTTAAGGAGGTGACCCCTTGAGTCCTTCTCTGGGTTGCTGGACTTGGGTGGCCCCATTCCTATGGAAGATATACACAGTGACAGTGGTAAGGAGCTGGAGATGGAAACCTCTCCCCCAAATCCCCCACTGACACAGTGCTATGTGTGTGCACTCATGGTGGCAAGAAAGGGGCTAAAATCCTAGTGGAGAGCCCTCTAGGCGTGCCTAGTAAGAAGATCACCACCGCCCCAGCCCCTATTCCATGCCTTTGCTCTGAAGAACTCCCAGTTCACACAGAATAGGACAGGATCACAGAAGTGAGGACGATGGCCTATTTACAAGCATGGTTTGGAAGAACGAAGTGGAAACTGTAGGGAAATGTCTTCATAAGAGCCCCAAACTGTATGGGTTGGACTGTGTCCCTGTCTGCTGAGAGGCCTGCCGGTTGCTGTGAGTGCAACTGCTGGCCCTAATGCTGACGGAGCCAGTTCTTCGGGTCAGCTGGGAACACTTGGCAGTCCGTCCTCTGATGGGGGCAAGTTTGCAGAGGGCGCTGGGCCTGAAGAGGTCACAGTTTATTCACAGACCCAGGAGGGAGCTAGCTTAGGTCTGAAGGAAGTCAGCTCTCTTATCGACAGGGCAAGTAGCTGAGTCTATCAGTTTTCCCTTGTGTTGGCACTCAATTTTCATAACACAATTTGTAATATGATAAGGTCTGCACAGTATTAATAGTGGCAATAGCGTGGCAAGGTTATTCTTGTGCAGTTTTAATAAAAAAAGCAAGGGGCTACTCTGTTGATGAAGTGTATTATCTAGGATTTTAGAACCAGGACACAATCTCTCTCTCTCAAGCGTCTGCAGACTCTACTAAAAAAACTTCTTCCTGCAGAGATAAGCCTGCCTTCCAACCTCCACCCCCAACTCCCCACTGATATGGAGACCAAGTTAACATCTCCCTTGCTTTCTGCAGGGGTTTCACAGCATGTCAGCTGTGTAAAGGAATGGACTGGAATCTGGGAGTGCGTCACATGGGAGAAGAGTCATTGCCAAGGAGTCCTCCACGGGGGAGAAGAGACTGGATTTCAGCCTAAGGTGACAAAGCGCTGAAGTGTCCGAAGGAGGTGAATGCATAAGGCTCTGAGGAAGAGGAGAGGGCCAGTCATGGCTGGATGAGGAAGAAAGAGCTGCCCCTGCTGAACCATATGAAAGGACATCCGACTTCTGGAAGGGGACGGCAGGGGAAATTTCAACATGAGGTATACTGGGAAGGAGGATTCTTCCTTTCTTTCTTTCTTTTTTTAACTATGGAATTCTGTCCCCACTACCATGCACAACCACATATGCACTCACACCTATGCAAACCACACACACACACACTCATATTCACACTTCTTGTCCCTGGTCCCAACTCTGTCTTTGCATCAAAAGCACCCAGAGCTTTAAATACAGATCCTGAGGCTTCTCAGATATACTAAATAGTCATCTCTGGGAGCAGAGTCTGAATTTTTTCATTTTTTAAAAATTTAGTAACATGCATGCCCAAAGTGAAAATTCATAGTACAGAAAGGAAAATCTCTTTCACCTAACTCTCAGTCCTCCTCCCCAAAGGCAGACTTTTTTTTTTTTTTTTTTTTAAGACCACACCATGCAGCATGTGGGATCTTAATTCTCCATGTCCCCTGTATTGGGAGCACAGAGTCTGAACCACTGGACTACCAGGGAGGTCCTAAGGCAGACATTTCTAACAGTTCCTTGAAATTTGTTTTCTTCCAAAAACTATGTTCATACATAGCCATCTGTTATTATCTTTAAGCTCTGTCAATGATTGTAATGAATAGTCAGGTGAGAATCTCCTATTTGGGTCCTGCTCTGTCCCCCAGAGATACATCTTTTGTGGGAAAGGAGGGCTGGAAGAGGGGAGCTTAGGAAGTGGGGAAATTTCTGAGTGGACAAGCAGACAGGACAGCCACAGGACAGAGCCCAGAGAGAGGCTCCTCACGGAGGCAGAGTGCTTGAGAGTGAAAAGAGGCAGCAGTTCCTCTTACTGCACATCAAGTCCCCAAGAGCTGAGAAAGGCACAGTGGCAAGAAACAGAATCCAGTGGGGCTCAGGGAAGAATGCCTTCCAGAAGAGACCTGAAGAGTCTGAAAGATGAGAGGAATGGGTATTCAGGGTGGAAAGACTGGCATGGGATGTGAATGCTCCTTCATCCTTTATTCCAGGCATCTTTTTCTTCAGTTCTTTAGGAGGCAGGGGCAATTGTAAGAGTGTACACTTTAGTGTCTAGCTGCCCCGGTTTCCAGAGGTTGAATGAATAGTAGGTGTGTGGTGACAGACATACAGGAGGCACTGGGGAGAGAAGGGTGGAGGAGACATGCCCTGGTATTCAGCCTTGCAGGTAGACATGCAAACCCCCCAGTGCAACGTGGTGAATGTTTTCCCAACAGCAGGTCAGTGCAAGGTGTACTGGGTAGAACAGAACTAGCACTCATATTATTTCTTCTAAGAACTAAATAAAGACCTCATTAGCCAGAGTCTTCAAATAGGTCATATGTTTTTATTGCCAGATTCTGGAAGGGTCCATATTCATCTGTTTCAGACAAAATTGCGGGACAGCTGAGGTTGGGCTGACTTTGGCCAACCCTTGGTTATAGTTCTATGGTCTGTTGGCTTTCCAGAGTCTCCACAAGTCAAACAAGGGCACAAGTGGTTCCCTCATCCCTATTTGATAGCTCTTGTTCTTTGAAATGCAGGCGAAATCAGAGGAGAAATCAAAGGCTTACCTGAGTTTTATTGCTTTCAGGACTTTTACAATTGCTTTACTGTCTTCCTGATAATACAATTACATTTTCTGTAGACAACATGTATCTGGAAAGGATCAGTATGTACTGAAGTCAGTCTTTTTTTTTTTTTTTTTTGAAAAATGGGTCAGAAAGAAATATTTAGATTGTATCACAGACTAGCCCTGGGTTGAGTTCCAGACTTTTTTTTGTTTGTTTTTTGCTGGTCCTTTCTGTCATATAAAGGCCTGTGAATCTTTTTGTCTTTTTTAAACTTGAAGGGCTTTTGACAGTGACAGTTTTTCTTTTTCTATTAGAATTCCTACCATGTGTCAGGCGTGCCTGTTGGCATGGTGTCTCTGCAACAGCATTGCAAAGGGAGTATTTTGCTCTCGTCATCTTCTTACAGATGAGGGAAATGAAGACACCAATACATGCAGAATCTTACTTGAGCTCCTGTTCTGTTGTGGCCAGGCTGGTATTTGAACTTGGATGACTCCCCATGAAAATTAAGCCTCTCAGTTTACAGATGAATCAACTGAAGTCCCAAGGTCACCTGCCTCATCAGTTGCAGAGTTTGGAACCCAGGGCTTCTGAATTTGTGACCAGTGTGCTTCTCATGACAAGAATGCCCACCGTAAAGAGCAGACTCTGCCTTTGGTCTCTTCCCTTCTGAGGGCATCCTGAGTACTGTCACTCTACAACCTGCTCAAACTCCCAAGCCCTCAACACACACACATCCATGCTTTGGTTTCCCCCTAGCTACTGATGATTGTCCCAGACTCTGCCCATCCTGACTGCTAATATCTCTGGCATGGATCCCACAGTCCAGCCGGACAGCCCCTCTAACACCTGCAGGAACAAGATACATGCTTCCCTCCCTCCATCTTTATTCACCATTTCCCATTAGTTGGCCTGCTCTCTTCCTGCCAGACCTACAGGTCTAAATGATACCTGTCTTTCAGACCCATCAGAAATGCCCAGCTTTCACGAAGCTTGTGAAGTTGTGTAGGATCTGTTGCTTTTGTTGAGGGTTAGGGGACAGGGGGAAAGAAAATGGGGTGGAACTCAGGAAAATAGTTCTGAAGCTTGGAAATGGGTGTAGCATTGCATAACCCAAGGCCAGTCAAGACCTGTGGCTTTTTGAGTTCTTACTGTGTCTTGAAACAATGAGTGTCATGACACCTTCTGAAGTCTCCACAGCAAGTCATCATGTTGCTGGAGCTGGAATTCCAGCCAGTCCCTCCTGAAGTCAAAGCCTGTGCTCTCCTTTACCATTGTGTGGTCTCCCAAGACAACTGGTCATGTGGCAAGAAAGGAATACAGCCGTCCTTACATGGAGGATTAAAGAGATGAAACAAAATTGGGGTCATGGATGGAGATAAAGCAGCGAGGGGCCCTAGAATTGGAAGAGATGAAAGAATGGCCTGAAGTGGAACTCTTCAGGCTGTGGCCTTTGGGTCTCTGGAGCCTCTGTCATTAACAGTGATCATCTGGACACCAGGAATTGCACTCATAGTTTGTGTCTTTTACCTTGTGTCTTAGGGCTTTGAGGCCCAAGCTCCCTGAAGGCAGAGACTACATCTAGTCCTTTGTGGGGTGGAGACATAGTCTGGCCAACCAGCCACATGGGAAGTGATGAGGGGCAGGCATCTTGGTCTGCTCTGGGATGCGGGGAGGCTTCTCAGAGAGATGAAGTTCCAGGCAGAGAAGGGAACAGGGTGAGGGAATCAAGGTGGAGGGCGGGGCACACATTCAGGCAGGAAGGCCAGGAGAGGCAGCAGGCTGCACTGAGGGACGCGCCCAGCCTATTAGTCAAGGCTGGAGAAGCAGCTCAAGGCTGGGCATAGATGTAAAAGCTGAAACCTCCCGCCCCCACTTATATGCTTTCAATGCCCCCTGCAACAGACATGCCCAGCACCCTACCACTTGAAACGTTGCCTTGTTCCTGAGAGGGCCCAGGGTATCCATCCTTACTCAT
The DNA here is from genome assembly GCA_917880005.1 of Nanger dama. Lineage (NCBI taxonomy): Eukaryota > Metazoa > Chordata > Mammalia > Artiodactyla > Bovidae > Nanger > Nanger dama. The sequence goes on along the minus strand of CAKJTW010000011.1, from coordinate 29,198,020 downwards.
CTAGAGAATTCTATTCATCTTTTAAGACACTTTAAACATGTGTCCTGTGAGGCTTGCCTTACAGTCTCAAGTAGAATTCCCTGTTTCCTCAGAAGTATCTTTTCTACCTCTCAGTTCAAGCCCCGATCACCCTGTTTTGTCTCTCTTCCCTGTTACCGCAGGAGCTCCTCCCAGGGGAGAAACTGGGTCCTTTCTTTGCATCCCAGAACTAGCAGATAGTTGGTACTCAGTACATTTTGATAATGGAGCAGCTTCAGCCCAGCGTTCATGTGTTTTCAGGGAGACAGAGTTAGCAGCCAGTGGGGACTCTTGAGGCTGGGAAGAGGAGATGGGAATTTGCAAGTCTGCCCTGTAAAGTCTACTGGGGGCTTCTCCAGCCTTGACTAATAGGCTGGGCGCGCCCCTCAGTGCAGCCTGCTGCCTCTCCTGGCCTTCCTGCCTGAATGTGGCCCCGCCCTCCACCTTGATTCCCTCACCCTGTTCCCTTCTCTGCCTGGAACTTCATCTCTCTGAGAGCCTCCCCGCATCCCAGAGCAGACCAAGATGCCTGCCCCTCGTCACTTCCCATGTGGCTGGTTGGCCAGACTTGTCTCCACCCCACAAGGTCTGTGTGTCTCTGCCTTCAGGGGCTTGGGCCTGTGATGAGCAGGTGGCACCTGCTCACCCCAACTCCTGTTAGCCTCTGCTAACTGCCAACCAGGCCCTGTGATGTCTCTGCATTTTTCCCCTTTGTCACTTTTTTTTTTTCTCCTGCGAAGAGTTTAGCAGCCCCTCAGGAGTTTGATTATATTGCAAGATGAATAAGATACTTGAATTGCGCTATTTAAATGAGTCATCTCAGCCCTAGTGTAATGGTTCACCCTCTGTCACACTCAACGTGACTACATTTTCAAATGCGTGCTTTGGCCTGAACAGAGCATTGCTGGAATTGTTTGGTTCCAGTTCTCAACGGCTTTATCATTTGCATCCCAGGGTGTGTCTTTTGTTTCACATCTGGGCAGATGTGGACTTTTACAGAGTCCCCTTACAGAAGGAAGTTGAACTGAGTTTTTAGATGTTTGCATATGTACGTGGTGTGTGTTGGGGGCAGGGCGGGGGCCAGGGAGGAGTGGCAGAGTGCAGAGTGTCACAGAAGGCGATGTCTGATTGCGACTGAGCAGCTTCTCAACATAGACTAGGACTCAAGCTGAATAGGTTTAGATTTTGGATTTGTGGTCTGAAATCTCCTTGATTCATATTTCTGTTTTGAGGGGTTTTGTCACTTTCATAACTAAGCCTTCACTGATGGTCTCAGGATGGATGGCCCAGAGGCCCAGAGTGCCTTAGCATTTCTTCGTCTTGGAACTGAGCCAGAGAACAGGATGGTGACCACTGCCCACAGGGAGGTGAGCACCTCTCTCTTCCTTGTTCATTTCATCTAATAAAGAGAACGTGATTGAAGGTCAGACTGTCAAACATAACCAACTCCAAAGCTGCCTCTCCACATCTGGGAAGGTCTCAGATAGGAACTGGTGGAGAAGTTGCCACAGTGTGGCAAGGCCCACACTGAGATAAAAAAGCTTTAAACTTTCCAAATTAGGGGCATGCAGTATTCCTAAAGTGATAAAGTCAGGTGTTAAGATTAATTCAGTAGATGTTGCTTGTGTGCCCATGAATCAAGCCCATGCTCAGGGGATGGTGGTACAAGAGAAAGAGGCCCTTGAGACCCTGTCTTCAAGAAGTTCACAGCCTAGTGTGGTTGATGGGCATGCAGATGATCATGACAGAGCAGAGGTGTGTCAGAGTGCTGTGGAAAATTAGGACAGCAGGGTCTGCCCAAGGAGATCGGCCAAAGTTTTTGAAAAGTAGGAGGTACTTTTGTTAGAACTTGAAGGATGAGTAATGGTGTTTACTATTAATAAACTGGACAATTTGGGGGACAGTATTTTAGGCAAAGTTTAAGGTGGCTAGAAACTCATGTATATGGTGTTGGAGATGAGATGGTTAAAACATGAAGAACACAGTGTCTGTTAATTTTACACTGTAGATGTATTAGTATGTTGTTCAGCTGCAAGGTACAGAAATCCCTAACACAAAGGGGTTAAACTCTAAAGAAGATTTGTCAGCATATATAATATGCTCAAAGGCAGGGATATTTCAAGAAGGCTGAATTCAGTAGCTCAACGCTATTATTAAGGACCTAGGTTTCTTCCACCTTTCTGCTCTGCCATCCTTGGTATGATGGGTTATCCTCAGACTTGCTCTTCTCCTGAGCAGAAGATGACTGAAAAGAAGGAGAGGTTGGTTTTCTTTCTTTCTTGATCTGTATCTTTTTAATCAGTGAGGAAAAGCTTTCTTAAGAAGCTCCTGTCAACTCATCCTCATGGCTCAGTGGCCGAAACTACGTGACATGCCCAATCCTAAACCATTCGCTGGCAAGGGGAATGCGATCACATGACTGGCTCACACTAACCTTGACGAAGGGAAAAGACCCACTTTTTCTGAAATATATGGCCAGATAGAGGATAGTGGAGCAAAATCGGGCCTGAGAGAAAGTAGAGGAAAGTGGACACATGACTGCAGAGTTGGCAATCAACAGTGTTTGCTACAGTAGCTTATAAACAATTATGATAGATGTTTGAGCAGGAGTTGGCATGATTAGCCCTTCAGGTTAAAAAAAATTCCTGTCATTAGTGTAGAGTTTATTTTTGTAGACAGAACAAATGGAATAATTCTATGAGAAGTCAAGCTACCAATCTATACATATATATGTGTATGTGTATATATATATATGTGTATACACACACACACACACACACACACACACACACACATACTTATATGGAATTGGAGCTAAATTTTTCCTTGGGCCATGCTCTCCTCTCTACCTTCAGGGATAAAGGGAGCTGAGGGGTAGGGAGGTTCCAGAACAGAGTAGAAGGTTTTCACTCAGGATTTGCCAGGAAGTCTTTCATGGTACTGTGATAAGCATGCAGCTTCTTCAAAATCCAGATGATCATATGGTCCACTCTGAAGGCTTGCTGTCATCAGAGAATCCCAGCTTGCTGGAGCTGGATGTGACTTTGAAGTCAGTTCAAAACTTATTTTACAAATGAGGAAACTGGGGTCCAGACAAGAGAAGTGACTGGTTAAGTTCCTATGTTTGTACATGGCTGAGTGGCAACCAAATCACACCTTCTTCACTCCCGGCCCTGTGTTCTTTATAATGGGTTCTCTGGGTCAGCTCTTTAGGGGGCTTATGTGTGCATTCAGGGGTACTGGAAAAGTTCTGTAGGCCCTCTTCCTATGTTTCTATTATCCTCGACAATAAATCTATTGTTGGAATTGAAAAGCAATAATGCTTTGGTTTCTTTAAAAGGTAAACAATACTGACAGGTATAATGCCTCAGCTCTCTTATTCATTTTTAATATAATCCTTAGGTTTTTTTCTTTGAAGCAGTTTAGTGGGGAATTGAGGATGAGATCTCAAGGGTACTGGGAGCCTGAGAGAGTTGAAAGAAGGCCCTAAGCTGTGGAATCGGAGACTTGAAGCCTCTTGGCTTTGTTGAGGTCTTTTCCTATTTCACCAAGTCAAAAATAAACTAAATAAGAGCCTTGGTGACTGAGGCATTAATGAGTGGCAACTGGTATGCTTCTGTGAGGTGAAGCCTCGGACACATTTCTCCTGGGGACTCAGACATCCCTCAGAGTGACTCACACGCTCTGTCTCCACTCTTTCCTTTGCCTTTTGCTGTCTGCATCTGTGCCTGGCCCCCTAGAACATACCCACATCTTGGCCAAATCTTTTACCCAGAAACTTCTGAAAGTTTGCCACTGTAGATGAATAGTGCTTCAAACAGCAGCCACCGAAAAGAAAAAAAAAAAAAAAAGCTTTCTAAATACTAGAAATGGTTTTAAAATCAGAATTGAATTTTACTGAAAAAGTGCTATGTGCAGATCACCAAGTTAACTACAGAGTGCTCTGTAAAACCCATTTATTTCATCTTTACTGTTGAAAATATCTTTAAAGCATGTTAGCTGATTTTTCTGGTAGTAGGCCAAACATTATAAAGCTGCTAGTTTTAGATGTGGAATGTAGATAAAGATTGGGCTGAATCTGAATAACCATTCTTGGAGGTTATGTAAAGATGGTTCCATTTCTGTAAAACAAACAAACAAAAACAGCCCTATGTATGTGTGTGTCTGTCATAGGGTTACCTCATCCTAGAGAAACACAAATGGATATATATGAAGTTGTTAACAAGGGTTACTTTACTGGGCAGTGCTGATATGGGTGAGTGAAGATGGCTGGGGCAAGTCAAAAAAAATGTAAGAGGAAAAAGGGCATTGAAGGGGCATGTATATAAATTTACATAAATGTTTCTTTATTTATAGATAGACGCACAACAATTTGAGTAAGACGCTTTCAAAAAGTGATCTGAAAAATGAGAAAATGGAACATGCTTTGGCTCTCTGGCTAGACTGCATGTTCACTGAGGGGCCTTCAAACTTGAAACTTTAAGGTTCTCTACAGTTCTGTTAAAGAATCTGTCTGCAAGTTGATTCCTCCAGTTCCATTCTTCTTTCTCAAGATTGCTTTGGGTTTATCTCAGGGCTTTCTATTTTGTTCCATTGATCTATATTTCTGTCTTTGTGCCAGTACCATACTGTCTTAATGACTGTGGCTTTGTAATAGAGCCTGAAGTCAGGCAAGTTGATTCCTCCAGTTCCATTTTTCTTTCTCAAGATTGCTTTGGCTATTCGAGGTTTTTTGTATTTCCATACAAATCTTGAGATTATTTGATCTAGTTCTGTGAAAAATACTGCTGGTAGCTTGATGGGAATTGCATTGAATCTGTAGATTGCTTTAGGTAGTATACTCATTTTCACTATATTGACTCTTCCGACCCATGAGCATGGTATATTTCTCCATCTATTAGTGTCCTCTTTGATTTCTTTCATCAGTGTTTTATAGTTTTCGATATATAGGTCTTTAGTTTCTTTAGGTAGGAATATTCCTAAGTATTTTATTCTTTTCGTTGCAACGGTGAATGGAATTGTTTCCTTAACTTCTTTTTCTACTTTCTCATTATTAGTGTATAGGAATGCAAAGGATTTCTGAGTGTTGATTTTATATCCTGCAACTTTACTATATTCATTGATTAGCTCTAGTAGTTTTTTGGTCGAGTCTTTAGGATTTTCTATGTAGAGGATCATGTCATCTGCAAACAGTGAGAGTTTTACTTCTTCTTTTCCAATTTGGATTCCTTGTATTTCTTTTTCTGCTCTGATTGCTGTGGCCAAAACTTCCAGTATGATGTTGAAGAGTAGTGGTGAAAGTGGACACCCTTGTCTTGTTCCTGACTTTAGGGGAAATGGTTTCAATTTTTCACCATTGAGGATAATGTTAGCTGTGGGTTTGTCATATATAGCTTTTATTATGTTGAGGTATGTTCCTTCTATTCCTGCTTTCTGGAGCGTTTTTATCATAAATGGATGTTGAATTTTGTCAAAGGCTTTTTCTGCATTTATTGAGATAATCATATGATTATCTCAGTTTGTTGATGTGATGAATTACATTGATTGACTTGCGGATATTGAAGAATCCTTGCATCCCTGGGATAAAGCCCACTTGGTCATCTCTACTACAAAGCCACAGTCATTAAGACAGTATGGTACTGGCACAAAGACAGAAATATAGATCAATGGAACAAAATAGAAACCCCTGAGATAAACCCACACACCTATGGACACCTTATCTTCGACAAAGGAGGCAAGAATATACAATGGAGTAAAGACAGTCTCTTTAATAGGTGGTGCTGGGAAAACTGGTCAACCACTTGTAAAAGAATGAAATTAGACCTGTTTCTAACACCGTACACAAAAATAAACTCAAAATGGATTAAAGATCTAAATGTAAGACCAGAAACTATAAAACTCCTAGAGGAGAACATAGGCAAAACACTCTCCGACATAAATCACAGCAGGATCCTCTATGATCCAACTCCCAGTATACTGGAAATAAAAGCAAAAATAAACAAATGGGATCTAATTAAAATTAAAAGCTTCTGCACAACAAAGGAAACTATAAGCAAGGTGAAAAGACAGCCTTCTGAATGGGAGAAAACAATAGCAAATGAAACAACTGACAAACAACTAATCTCAAAGATATATAAGCAACTTATGCAGCTCAACTCCAGAAAAATAAACGATCCAATAAAAAATGGGCCAAAGAACTAAATAGGCATTTCATCAAAGAAGACATACGGATGGCTAGCAAACACATGAAAAGATGTTCAACATCACTCATTATCAGAGAAATGCAAATCAAGACCACAATGAGGTACCATTTCACTCCAGTCAGAATGGCTGCGATCCAAAAGTCTACAAGCAATAAATGCTGGAGAGGATGTGGAGAAAAGGGAACCCTCTTACACTGCTGGTGGGAATGCAAACTAGTACAGCCATTATGGAAAACAGTGTGGAGATTCCTTAAAAAATTGCAAATAGAACTGCCTTATGACCCAGCAATCCCACTGCTGGGCATACACACCGAGGAAACCAGAATTGAAAGAGACACATGTACCCCAATGTTCATTGCAGCGCTGTTTATAATAGCCAGGACATGGAAGCAACCTAGATGTCCATCAGCAGATGAATGGATCAGAAAGCTGTGGTACATATACACAATGGAGTACTACTCAGCCCTTAAAAAGAATAAATTTGACTCAGTTCTAATGAGATGGATGAAATTGGAACCGATTATACAGAGTGAAGTAAGCCAGAAAGAAAAACACCAATACAGTATACTGACACATATATATGGAATTTAGAAGATAGTAATGATGACCCTATATGTGAGACAACAAAAGAGACACAGAGGTATAGAACGGACTTTTGGACTCTGAGGGAGAGGGAAAGGGTGGGATGGTTTGGGAGAATGGCATTGAAACATGTATACTTTCTTGTAAGAAACGAAGCACCAATCTATGTTCAATGCAGGATGCAGGATGCATGGGGCTGGTGCACAGGATGATTCAGGTAGAGGATGTGGGGTGGGAGGTGGGTGGGGGCTTCGGCATTGGGAGATTGTGTTCACCTGTGGCTGATTCATGTCAATGTATGGCAAAACAAATACAGTATTGTAATTTAAAAAATAAATTAAAAAAAAAAAAAAGACCCTGATGCTGGAAAATATTGAAGGTGGGAGGAGAAGGGGATAAGAGAGGATGAGATGGTTCAATGGCATCACTGAGTCAATAGACATGAGTTTGAGTAACCTCCAGGAATTGGTGATGGACAGGGAGGCCTGGCGTGCTGCAGTCCAAAGTCGGACACAACTTAGCGACTAAGCAACAACATACAATTATATTAATGGAATAAAATCAAGAGTCCAGAAATAGATTCATACGTATATGACAAATTGATTTTGACGAATGTATCAAAGCCATTCAATGGGAAAAGAAAAATCTCAACAAATGCTAATACTATTGAATGTTTATCAAGGAACATAAGAACCTCACACAAACACAAAGATTAATTCAAGGTGATCCATAGATCTAAAGGTAAAGGGAAAACTCTAAAGCTCTTGAAAGAAAACAACAATCAAAAAACCCTTGCAAGATAAAGGCATATATACACAGACATGAAAATCACTAAACATAAAATAAAAATTCATAAATTAGGCTTTGTCAGAAGCAAAAATCTGGGACTTAAAAAAAAAAAAAGAAAAAAAAAACAATCTGTCTGCCAGTGCAGGAGATGCAATAGACTTGGGTTTGATCCCTGGGTTGGGAAGATCCCCTGGAGGAAGAAATGGCAATCCATTCCAGTAGTCTTACTTAGAAAATTCTGAGGACAGACGAGCCTGGTGGGCTATAGTCTATGGGGTTGCACAGAGTTGGATACCGCTGAGAGTACACACACATATACATACACAGAGTTCTCTAAATTAAATTTGTCTGGGAATGCTGCTCTACTTTAGCATTTTGTTCTACTATCATCTACTTGTTATGTATTGTTAGTTTTTCATTTCATTTTTGCCATCTTTTATCAGTAAAGGCTGATTATAATTGAAAAATATGTATTATACATTATTATATACATAATTAGATATGTTTATTTCACTATTATATACAGTTTGCTCTACAGTAGGAATTTGGTCCATCTTAAAAAATCGTCTAGTATGTCTATGATGTCCCATTTTAAAGGAAGCCGTCAAAGTATTAGGAAGAGATCCCTGAATAAGCTGGTATCTCCTTTCAGAAAGTGTGCCTAAAGTGGACTGTAACTGCTTTGGGGGTCACCCAGCACATTCGGGCTTCCCTGGTGGCTCAGAGGTTAAAGTGTCTGCCTCCAATGTGGGAGACCCAGGTTCGATCCCTAGGTCGGGAAGATTCCCTGGAGAAGGAAATGGCAGTCCACTCCAGTATTCTTGCCTGGAGAATCCCATGGATGGAGAAGCCTAGTAGGTTACAGTCCACGGAGTCACAAAGAGTCGGACACGACTGAGCGACTTCACCTTCCTTCACCTTCAGCACATTCATGTGGCGTTCTTCCTACGCAGAGGCTAGAGGCATGCATCCACCTCTTTTGGCACACACACACACAGCACATGCGGGATGGCAGACAGCTTTTCCTAGGCACTTAACATTTGTCAGATGCTTTGCTCACAGTTAATCAGCAAGGGCAAATATTTCACATCCATTTAATAGATCAGGAGCCTGAGGCCCACAGGGCTCAAGTAATCTATGCAAGAATGAGTAAACTGAGCCAATTTTGAAATTCTGGTTTCTTTGATTCAGTAGGCCAGGGTTTTTGTTTTTTGTTTTTTTTTCTCTTCCACTACACAAACTCAGCCACATCAAAAGGAAAACTGGAAGGGTTTTCTTAACTCTGAGGACTTTCCTTCCTTTGATTCTTTCCTCAGCCACTGCTTTTGAGCGTGGGACAGGGGATGGAAGAGAAAGATCAGGAGAGGGAAGACAAGGTTAGTCTCTATTCATTCAAATGCCAGGTTTCCCGGGAGAAAGGACTGTTGGGGAATAGTTCAGATTTGGGAAAACCTCCTTCTAAGAATTTCATTTACTCACTCACTTGGCTATCAGAGTATTCTGATCTTCTTAAGATGGGGGAAGGGAGAGAGGAACTGAGCTTGGGAATGTTTAAAGATATAAAAAGTGAGAACAGGTGGAGGAGGGGATTAATGACGTGAGCAGACTAAACTTCTTTCCCAAATCTTGAACTCCCCAAGGGTAAGCTTCTTTTTGTTAAGTAGCAAGGGTGAAAGAAACTTCCAGTAAAAGAAACTGTAATGGCCTATGGCCTACAATAAAACGGAAACAATGCAATGTGGATTTGTTTTCTCCATTACTTTGGACTCTCCACCGCTCTCAGATTCAATTCAGTGCAAATATATTTGTTGTGTTTATTCCCCTCTGACATATGCATTTTCCAATTGAACTGCTGTTTGAATCTGTTAAGGGGGCAGAATCTAGGGTGCCTATTTGACATTTGAAGTCATTAATTATTGCTTAGGTTTCATCAGTTGTTTTAGCAGAAGGTTTTTGTTTGTGTCCCTTAAGTCTTCTTTTTTAACTGTCTAATAGGACAAAATAGCAGAGGACTGATTTTTGCTTCTTGTTGGCTCAAGCAGGAAACATGAGCCAGCCTTTGATTCCTCCATGTTTGATTGATAATTTTGAGAGTGTCTAGCCAGGTATTCTGAGTGTGATCCAGCAGGTAACAGCTGGAGAGCGTGTGGCAAGAGAAACCACACAGCAAGGGGCCAAATCACATTTTTCATTTATTATGGAACAGTTTTAGAGTAAGCTGATGCTTAACACACGGCAATCTGATGTTTGATACAGTGTGTAATGTATGTTACTGTGTGTGCAGTCATACAATTATGTTCTGCATAATTGCTCATACAGTCTATTGTGAGCTTGGAATATATATTTTTAAAGTGTATTTCTCTTGAATTTTTTAGCAGAAAAATTATATTTTACATAGGTTAATACAGATTAAGATTAAGTTACATGTAGTTGTTTAGTGTCTATGACCCTCAGGGTCCTGCACCCCTCTCTGAATTGTGGATTTCCGCCCGATGCTGAGCAGTGCTCCAACAACAGCTGGGTATCCTGCAATTCAACTCAATACATTTCTGATGCTGTCTACCTGGAGACAGCATCAGATTTTACAGATTAAACATTCAGTCCCACAACACTACCCTCCACTTCTGAGAGCGGCCAGTTGAGTCCAGATCCTCATCTTTGCTTCTGACTGACTGGTTACTATAAATCAGAGACGTTCCTATGATCTCCTCTTAGGGTTCAATGAATTTGTTAAATGTGCTCCAAGAACTCAGAGAAACATTTTTCTTATTAGATTTCCAGTTTATTGTAAAAGGATAGAACTCAGGAACAGCCAGATGGAAGAGACATATAGGACAAGATAGGGGAAAGAGGCATAGAACTTCCAAGCCTCTTTCAGAGCAGACTACCTCCCCCAAATCTCCACGTGTTCACCAGGAAGCTCCCTGAACCCGTCTTTTGGATTTTTCACAGAGGCTTCCTTTCATAAGCAAGATTGACTAAGTCATTTGCCATTGGTTCTTGAACTCAATCTCCAGCCCTCTCTATTCACAGGACAGGGAGTGGGACTAAAAGCTCCAACCCCTCTAATCTTGTGGTTCCTTCCCCCAGTCAAAGATCTCCCCACCCCACCCCCACTTCCATGGAACCCCATCCCACCCTTAGATGTGGTCCAAAAGTCATTAACAAAACACAAACATCACTTTCATTGCTCTTACCACATAGTAAATTCCAAGGGCTTAAGGAACTCTGTGCCTAAAACTGGACAAAGATCAAATATATCTTTTAAATTATAAATCACAATATGACAGATACTGTACCCACTATATGCCCACGTGATACTGAAATAAATAAATTCTGTAGAAATACTCAGGAATTTTGAAGAACAAGAGAAAAATCAGCTAAGACATTTCAAAGGGCAGAACCAGAAGAAACAAGAGACAGTCAATATGTAACTGGTGGTGTTTCCTCTTGTAGTTGCCTTCTTTTGCCTTTTGACTGATTGGTTAAGGATCCTAAAAGGCATCTCTGCTGTCTTTGCCCAGGGAATCATCAGCCTTCCTGTGAGTAATAACCAGGTTTTGTGATCTGCTGCTCGCTAGTTATAAATATGCTCTCAACAGCTTTTTAGACACTGTTAAACATTAAACAGACCCAGGATAATTGAAAACAGTAATTCTTATACCATTTAAATTCAAGGAAACTAATAGCTAATTTAGGATAGGAAAGGATAACAAGAGATGTTCACATTTTCTTCTTGATGAAGGGGGCAACTGGTACCAAAGTTTACTCCACCAAGCCCATAATTTCTGAATTTGGGGCTCAATTACATGCAAAAATGGAAAATTGGAGACTTTGAATGAATTCCCTATTTAATCTCGCTTCAGAATTTCCTTAATTGGCATGGATTCTAAATTAAGAACCACAGAAAATAACATAGGTCCTATTTTGAGCTTCCCTGGTGGCTCAGTGGTAAAGAATCTGCCTGCCAATGCAAGAGATCTGGGTTCGATCCCTGGGTCAGGAAGATCCTCTGGAGAAGGAAATGGCTACCCATTTCAGTATTCTCGCCTGGTAAATCCCATGGACAGAGAAGTCTGATGGGCTATAGTCCATAGGGTCACAAAAGAGTAGGACATGACTTAGCAACTAAACAATGAAACAAATGCATACAGCATAAAATTCACCTTTTAAAATGTACAATTTAGTGGTGGTTAGTATATTTACAAAGTAGTACAACCTTCACCAGTATCAAATTTGAAGAATGTTTTTATCACCCCAAAAGAAACCCCATACCCATTAGCAGTTACTTCCATTTCCTCCCTTCCTCAAGCCATGGCGATAGCTGACATACTTTCTTTCTCTATAGGTTTCTGGCCTATTTACTCCTGCATTAATCAGATGAACTAAGTCATAGTGTTTATTTTTGGCCCATGTCTTCTGTCAAGAGTCCTTTGCATTCTCCTTGTATGTACTATTTCTACACTGAAGGCCTCCCATGTGTAAATACCCATATAAAGAACTTACTACAATTTTATCCTATCTTTTTGTCTCGTCCTGGTTATTAATTCCAGGAGATCGGGAGATCTTAAAATCTGCCATTTATCAAGCGCTTCTTGTGTTATGGGGTCTTGACTGAGGTTTTTTGGGTGCCTGCTCCTTACTAGGCACTGTGCTACGTGCTGGGGGCGCAATTTCTATTTCTGAATTATTTGATTTTTCCACTGCCTTGGATGTTTTATATCATTATTACAATTGCATAGACATTGAATGTAAGGTCCAGATTTTCCCAGCTAGTAAGTGGGAGAGGAAGGATATGAACGCAAAGTTGGACAGACTTTCCAAGTCATAGTACACTTAGTATGATCCCTATCATAACCTTCACAGAAATATTCCCGCATATACCTAACTCCATACACAGCACTCACAGTGTGCTTGGTGCATATTTTGTTTTGGACTAATGCTCTTCACATACCCCTATGTACAAAATTTAGAGTAGTAAGTGTGTTTTAAAAATACGAGAAAATGTTTAAACTCACAAGTCATCAAAGGAATGCAAAGCTGAAAGAAAAAGGAGACTTTTTTTTTTTTTAAATCTTCTGGCCACATCGCACAGCATGTGGGATCTTGTTCCTCACCCAAGGATTGAACCTGTGTCCCCTGTATTGGAACTGCAGAATCTAAACCATTAGACCACCAGGGAAGTTCTGAGGCATTATTTTATATTTGCTAACAGGCATTTATAAAGTGATAATATTTAAGTGTTTGCAAAATTTTGGTGTATCCTTAAATTGCAGATGAAAGTATGGAATGTAAGAACTGTCCAAAAAGTTCAATTCCCCAGACTTATTGAAGGAATTTAACATAAAGAAAAAGAGAAGAGCATTTTCTGTAGAAAAATGTTCAATTACAACATTATTTCTACTGCCAATGAGTTATTTAAATGCCCAAGAACAGTTTAATGTTACAGTATGGTAGATATTCTTAAATAGAACATCATGCAGCAACCAAAAGTGGTAATTATGAGGACCTACAAAATGTTTGAAAACAATGAAAAATTTGAATGTGGACTTATATTTAAGCCTTGAGTATAACCATGTAACAATTACATGTGAAAACAAGTTTAAAAATTTACACACTTGGCACAGAGTAAACAGTAATGGTTGAATGAAGGGATGACTGAACAGAAATAGAAAACATCCTGCTTGGTATGTAATCTCATCCCCAGACGTTACAGGATTTAAATAACATACTATGGTTGAAGCAAGATATTTTTAATCATGCTAAAGCTTTCATAGTGACCCAGGAAACATCAATTGTTATGAGATCATTGCAGGTCTAGAAAAATTTAACATTTTTGATGATACATGCATGCGAATGATGTATAACAAAACCTTAGACCATTTAGAGAATGGTAGTGATTATATCAACAATCATAATAGCCTTATTAGGGCCCAGGAGCTTAAGCTTCCTTAGCTTCAGGACTAACAAGCCTTTGAGTGTTGCATTTCCAATGGAAAGGTTCCACTTTCTACCTTCTGATTATGTACCCAAGGCTTAGACATGATGGGTATATTACAGTATAAAAGAGCTTCAGTTCAGTTGCTCAGTTGTGTCTGACTCTTTGTGACCCCATGAATCGCAGCATGCCAGGCCTCCCTGTCCATCACCAGCTCCCGGAGTTTACTCAGACTCATGTCCATCGAGTCAGTGATGCCATCCAGCCATCTCATCCTCTGTCATCCCCTTCTCCTGCCCCCCCGATCCCTCCCAGCATCAGAGTCTTTTCCAATGAGTCAACTCTTTGCATGAGGTGGCCAAAGTACTGGAGTTTCAGCTTTAGCATCATTCTTTCCAAAGAAATCCCAGGGCTGCTCTCCTTCAGAATGGACTGGTTGGATCTCCTTGCAGTCCAAGGGACTCGCAAGAGTCTTCTCCAACACCACAGTTCAAACGCATCAATTCTTTGGCACTCAGCCTTCTTCACAGTCCAACTCTCACATCCATACATGACTACTGGAAAAACCATAGCCTTGACTAGACAGACCTTAGTCAACAAAGTAATGTTTCTGCTTTTGAATATGCTGTCTAGGTTGGTCATAACTTTTCTTCCAAGGAGTAAGTGTCTCTTAATTTCATGGCTGCATTCACCATCTGCAGTGATTTTGGAGCCCAAGAAAATAAAGTCTGACACTGTTTGCACTGTTTCTCCATCTATTTCCCATGAAGTGATGGGACCGGATGCCTACATATTAATATTTATCTAGGAATTGTATACAAGGCATGTAAAGTAATACTTGTAACTCTGAATGGTATAATCTATATTTTATTATACCTGTAAGAAGACATGTACATATGCGTATCATTTTCATGGGACTGGAATGGGGTTATAGCACATTAACTAGCTCTGGCAGAAGGAGACATTTATTAATCATCACAGCCTCTGTTTCTTCTTTTCTAAACATTTTTATTTATTTAATTTTGCCTGCACTGGGTCTTCATTGCTGAGCTTGGGTTCTCTCCAGTTGTGCCGAGTGGGAGCCATTCTCCAGTCGCAGATGGACTTCTCATGGCGGTGGCCTCCCTTGTTGTGGAACACGGGCTCTAAGTTATTCGGGCTTCCATAGTTGTAGGGCATGGGCTCAGTTGCTGTGGCACATGGGCTTTAGTTGCCCCGTGGCATGTGGAGTTTTCCCATACCAGGGATCAAACTCCTGTCCCCTGCATTGGCAGGTGGGCTCCTAACCACTGGACCATGGAGGAAATCTTGGTTCTTCTTTTATGTCTTGGAGGCCCACTCCTGAGCTCCTCCCCACTGTCACCATTGAGGAACATGTCTCCAGGTCTCTCCAATTCTTCATCTGCCTCTGCCCGAATGCTCAGCACCCAGCGATGCCTTGGGTACTGGAAACAGCCACCAACAGGTTCTGCCTTGCTTAGCCATCCCTCTTTTACTTGCCCAGTTCTGTCTCAATCCACGGCTCTACCTAGGCTCCTTTGCTCCTTTTTTTCTGAGTAGAAATTAACTCAAGTTGTTAGAGGGGGGAAGAACTGTAAATTGTAGCACAAAAATCTGCCGTTAAAGAAAAAGGGAGCTGTTCTAATTTTGAGCACTGCAAATACATTAAACCACTTATTGAAGTCTTCTTGGTGCCTCAATATTACATGGCCTTATGGCCTTCACTCCAGGCACCTGAGATTAATCAGCTTTTAAGGAAGACAGTCTTAAACAACTAAACAGGAAATAGGACATCCCAAATCTGAGGATAGTCACTGTAGGACTAGAACATAACAGAGCATATCTGAATTTTGTAAGGTCACAGAAGAGATGGTTTCTATTCAGGAATCCTTTAGTGAGAAAAGAAGGCTGTTCGTGGCAAGTGGAGGGGGAGGATAAAGTGGGTACGACTCTTGGCTTCCATTAATTGGCAAGATACATGGACTCTGGAGTAGGATACAGCTGCAGGAACATTTGAGGGGGATAGTTACTTCTCTGTAGTTATAGCTTTGCGAAGAGATCAGCAGAAAGTTTTGGCTAAGTTATTGATGACCAACTGGCAGTTAATTATGACATTTCTAACATCCAGATAGTTGCTTTTAGACTGGATAGTCTAACATCTGAACAGTCACTTTAGACTGAATTTTATTTGTGCTTAGTTATTCTTAAATGCATATATTTTTATGCTTTTCTCAATCTTGGAGGTAGAATGAAAAATTAGATATCAACTTCTTTTTAATTTTAATCACATATTTGAAAATTCTGTGTGAAAATGTCACCCATCAAAATAATGAGGTTTTCTGATCACAGTGTAACATTTCACCCTAGCTCTCACCACCCTCAGGATTTTACTGCTGTATGAGAGCTCAAGATTTGGGGAAAACAAACAGAAGGGTCTCACAGCAGAGCTAAGGCAGGGGTTGCTGCAATGACAAAGAAGAAACCATGTGTGGGAATATGGTGAAAAGAGGACAGTTATCCCACTAATGTGTGGTCAAAACCTTGGGAGAAAACACATAGTTCCTATTTGATCCTGAATTTATACCATGTTTAGTTGAAAGAACATAGGCTCTTAAATCAGAGTGAATCTTTATTTCATTACTTAAAAGCTGTATAACATTGAGCAAGTTGATTTATCTAGTTGTACGCAAGCTTTGGCTTCCCTGGTGGTTCAGTGGTGAAAGAGTCACTTGCAACTTAAGAGATACGGGTTTGATCCCTAGGTTGGGAAAATCCCCTGGAGGAGGAAATGGCCACCCACTCCAGTATGCCTGTCCAGGAAATCTCACAGTCCATGGAGTCACAAAGAGTCGGACACAAATTAGTGACTAAGCACACACTCAAATTTCAGCATGCATCATTAGAATCCCCTAGAGGGCTATATTTACACAGATTGCAGAGGTCTATCCCAAAGTTTCAGATTCAGTAGTGCTGGGTAAGGCTTGAGAATTTGCATTTCCAACGAGTTTGCAGGGATCAGACTTCAAGAACCATCAGATTAACCCAATTCGAGTCTCGTTCTTTTCACCTATAAAATGGTGCTAATCTTACCTATGTCACAGAATTGTGTGACAATAATATCCAGCTTGTATTGAGCACTTAAGTGGTGTGCCAGCCAAACACTATCCTAAGCATGTTGCAATCATTTAATTCTCACAGATGGGACTTGCCTGGAGGTTCAATGGCTAAGACTCCACACTTCCAGGGTGGTAATGGGTTCCAACCCTGGTCAGGGGACTAAGATCCTGCATCCTGCATGCTGCGTGCACAGCCAAAAATAGGGGGAAAGTTCTCAGAAACCTTTGAGAAAGGATTTTCTATCACAGAAGAGGTAACTGAGACAAGGAAAGTTTGCTTAAGGTCAAACAGCTAAGAAGCAGAATTTTGATCCAGGCAGTCTTGGGACCAGAGCCATGCTCTTAACCATGCCCTGATGCCATCTTTTGAAATGAAAGGAGATCATGTGTAAGGTATTGTTATGGTGTCTGGCACATGGCTAATTAATATATGTAGCAACTGGTAGTAATTTTGAGTTGTTCTTTCTCAAAAGGACCCAGGGCAGAAAAAAAAAAAAAAAAATAGGGAAACAAGATACAGGAAGGTGATGTGCATGCATTCTCGGCTTCATCTGTCAAATGGTGTCAGGCTGGTGGTTTGGCCCCTGAGCCTCTTTGCTTCCTCATCTTAATAAAAAGATATATCGAGAAAGGGGTTAGTGATGGGAGCATCAGTCTTCAGAAGTTTCACCCAGCCACTTTGTCTAGTGTTAAGCCGTAGATTTCACTCTCTCAGGGTGAGACGAACCTCAACCCCAAAGCACATTTACACATCATCCAGGTTGGCTCAGGGCTTGGCCAAAAGGGAGAGTGTTTTCTAGAGCCAAGCTTTAGCATTCTCATTGGAACTGGAATCCACTCAAGTTCAAATATGTCCCTCGAGCCAACTTTGACTCTGTGCCTAATATGATGATGATACTATACATATAACACTAGATAGGGTATATAACTTCTCTGAAGAGAAAAATAGGATAAGGACATGAGAAGACCCTAGTTATGCATTGCATCATTCTGTCTTTAACGAAAGTCTGTGGAATGATTTTCTTGGGGAGTGGAAGTCACTTCCAGGACAGTTGCCTAGAGTTGTCACTAACTTGTCCTGAGAAGAAGTCAGAGCCTTAATGTTTATAAGCTTATCAAGCCACAAACTAAGTCTTGAATTAGAAAAAAAATTCTCCTGGTTCAATGCTTTAACAAGTAGCAGCAGGAAAAATGGTGACTTATTATGTAAGATATTGTGATAGATATCTTTTGTCTTTAGCTCTATTTGGAAAATAATGTCTTTAAACTTAACACCTTCAACTCTGTCCTTTGGATATTTCTTCTTTTGCACCTTGAAAAACAGTCATATACCTTGAACAAATTCAGTTTCTGTTGCAAAAGTCTGACACTTAGAAAAGTCAGAGGGAATTTTTTTCCCCAAAGGAAGTAAACCAAAATCCAATTATTTATGGTTGTAACTGGAATTATTCCAGTTGCTCAGGATTTAGCTATTATTCCCTTGAGAAAGCAAAATACCCAAAGTACTAAGGATGAGGGTAATGTGATAAATGAGGATATGGCTTTTACTTCTGTGACTATTATCATTAATAAACAAATATGTACATATATACCTTCATACATATATTTATAAATATCTACACCATTCCTTTTCTATTAGTTACTACATATTGAAAACTAAGACAAGGTAGACATTCAGAACAGAAAACATAATTGACAAAGTTGGACCCTTTTCATCAAGAAGAACAGATGTATTTTCCTGGTCTTGCTATAATACTCTGAGCAAGTTGTCCTATCCTTGCATGCACTGCATTTTTCCATCCACACCCCTTACCTCCAGAAGGGAATGCCATGAGGATTATCAGGACAATGTTAGCAAACGTGTCTAGAATTTGCTGGTAGGAGGCAACACTGAAAATCAAAGCACAATAATGTTTGGCACTTTTGATAATCTAGGGTCTAACTTCTCTGACTAAAGCTTACTCTGCATAGAAACACAAATATCAAATCCTGGCCTGTAACAGTTCCATCGCCAGTTACTTACTCATTAGCTGGGGACCTTTGATGTTTTCCATCTACGAAGTTTCTAATCTTTCTGAAAAGTAGAGGAAGCACTCATTGGTTTACATTTACATTTGGCGTTTAATTTTGTAATTCCACCTTTCCCTTCCCCCTTTCTTTCCACTTTACGGATCTCACAGGTGTCTGGTCCGACCTGTCAGGTGGGTCTCTGTTTGCCTGTCATTTGGGAAGCTGATGGTCTTACCTGGGCATGGCTGATTGCACAAAGCGGAACAGGGGTTAGTTTGAATTGCAGGTGTGAGCAATCAGTGTAGATCAGCACTAATCCATCAGATATTAGAACTGCCAAGCTGCAGCAGACATGGCAGAGAGAGCCAAAAGCTGAGAGTGACGGTAGCTGTGTGTGTGTGTGTGTGTTTGTGTGTGTGTAACCAGTAGTTCCAGTGCTAAAGGATTTTATGTTTGCAGAATGTGGTCTCCCTGATGCTGACCATGACATTTCCTTATTGAGGACCCACGCTGACTGTGGCTGTATAAAACCTCATGGTGATAAGAGGCGAATGAGAAACTGATCACATCTTCAGGTAGCTTATACCCCAGAAGAGACACTGATGTACAGCCTAAGGTATGCTTAGCTCACATTATGCAACGATATATACCTCAGCCTATAGAATTCTAAGCTCAAGTAGCCATTCTGTCATTTACTGTCTGTTTGATCTTGGGAAAGTTTCTTATTTACACTGAACTTCACATTCCCTCATGTATAAAATAGGGGTAATCCCTACTTGGAAAAATTATTGTCTCTAGCATATAGTAGGTACTAAATACACGTTTTTTTTTTTCTTCTTTTTTTTTTGAACTATTATCTTTAGACAGTAGTATTGTCTGAGTGGTAATGTGAGTCATGAATGCCCTGAGTGGTCCATGCAGAGTGAGAACCAGGAGACCCCACTTGTGATCCAGGAGGTCAACAAAGCTTTCAGGATGGGCAGGATGTGATGAACCTGAGCCTCAAAGATTCAGATGGGTTCACAGGGAAGTGGCATACACACAGGCTGGCAGATGGGCTCTGGGACAGCAGCAGGTCCACTTAGGTTAAACCATTCAGACCTAAAAGTCTGAAGGATCCAGGTTGTCAAGGACAGTGCTCTTAATAGGTTTGTCCTTCCAAAACAAATTCTGAGATCTGAAGCCCTGTCAGCCGTTTGTCAAGGTTCTGGTGTAAATACATCACTGTCATCCACTTGTACAAGAAGCCCAGGCAACACAGGAGGCACACTTTTCCTTCTTGCCAGAGAGTCTGACTGAATGTATCTTCTTCAGTCAAAGAATGTCTTGGCAGTATATGTTACATCAGGGAGCACTAACCTTCGATTAACTTCAGTACCACAAACATGAGGGAGGAGCCACCTGCTCACATGAGGCGAATCCCCTACTGCCCTGATGCTTTGGATCTAAATATGGGTCCATAAGCCTCTGAGGCCCAAGAGGCTGCAGTAGGACTGAGGTACACTATAAGAGGTTGTGGGTGTTCACTTCATATGGCGCTCATTTCACAGTTCAGATAAGTCAAGCTGCTATGCTGGCCAGCTTGCACTTATACAGTGCTGCAAGTCAGTTTATCTCAATAAAAGTGGAAAAAAAATAAAATCTTAAAAGGCTGAAATACACAAAAAAGTGACTTGTGAGCAAAACACTCTGTTGTATAGGCACATGGAAAGTAATAGATGAAATGAAGTCAGGAAACCTCTGTCATTTATTAATAGGGAGACCCTGGAACATACCACTTCATCTTCTAGGGTCTCAGATGCCCCAGGTATAAAATTAGGGTGTCATTGGAGAAGGAAATGGCAATTCACTCCAGTACTATTGCCTGGAAAATCCCATGGACAGAGGGAGCCTGGTAGGCTACAGTCCATGGGGTCGCAAAGAGTTGGACACGACTGAGCAACTTCACTCACACTAATCATGAGTGCAAATCAATTTTTTTTTAATTCTAAGTCTCTCTTGTGTGTGCTCAGCCCCTCAGGCGTGTCTGACTTTTTTTGCAACCCCATGGACTGTAGCCCGACAGGCTTCTCTATCCATTAAATTTTCCAAGCAAGAGTATTGGAGTGGGTAGTTCTTCAGAGGATCTTCCCCACCCAGGAATCGAATCTGGGTCTCCTGCATTGAAGGAGGATTCTTTACCCTGTGAACCACCAGTTTCTCAGGTGACAACAAAAGCTCTTTTACACCAATAAATCTAGTGTAGAATCACAACCTGTAAATAAAAGCAGAGCAGCTCCGGCCAGTGGGCACAGGTCCTCTCTCTCCCCCCATCCTCAGAGTTGGGTGGAGAAGGTCACTTTGTCCTCTTCGGGGCATGATGTCCAAGCTGATAGACTACATAGTTGCTGAGATTTCTCATACTTCCCACAAGTTCCAGTCCTATCACAACTTAAATTAATGTAGTTTTCAATTTTTTCTTTAAGTTGACTGAAACATTTTAGAAAATAAACTCATCTCCCTAGACCTCTCTTTTAGCAGATTGCATAATTTTTCTCTCTGCAATGGTTTTTATTCTCAAGACAAATTCCATTTCACTAATAATTGTCAGAGATCCAATACTAAGATCCCTGATAGAAAGGGCATTGAAAGATTATATCTCATTCTGAGTCAGAGGTATTCTTATTCATACGGGAAGCTAGCTTTGTTAGGAAATATACCCAAGTGTTCACAGTGAAAAACCTTGTTTGGCATTGAAACAGAGGTGAGGAAACTTACAGAGAATTTTCTCAGCAGCAGAAGAGGCTTCCCCTGGAATCAGTTGATGCTTGTCTATTGATGTCTAGCCCAAGCGAGAGCAGCACAGTCATACTGAAAGGCAAATGCCATGGCCCTGAGAAATTTGAGCAAAAGGAAAGCGGCTGAAAGATGCTGAGATCTTAACCCTTCAAAAGTTTCCCAGTCCACTTCTACCCTTGTTAGAACTGTCATTGCAAAGCTGGAGAAGATACCTTAAAACACGGGCTTTCTGTGATTCCTAGCACTGTCATTCCCCTGCAGCAGACTCAGTGGAGAAGAAAATCAGGCCTTGATTATCTCCAAGGATACAAAAACTCAGACCACACTGTAAGCAGAATGATTATGCATATGTTGTTGTTGTTCAGTGGCCCAGTCATGTCCTACTCTCTGCAACTCCATGGACTGCAGCATGCCAGGCCTCTCTGTCCTTCACCATCTCCCGGAGTTGGCCCAAGTTCATGTCCATTGCATTGGTGATGCCATCCAGCCATCTCATCCTCTGAGGCCTCCTTTCCTTTTGCCCTCAGTCTTTGCCAGCATCAGGGATTTTTCCAATGAGTCAGCTCTTCACATCAGGTGACCAGAATACTGGAGCTTCAGCATCAATCCTTTGGATCAATATTCAGGGTTGATTTCCTTTAAGATTGACTGGTTTCGTCTCCTTGCTGTTCAGGAGACTTTCAGGAGTCTTCTCTGGTACCACAGTTTGAAGGCATCAATTCTTTGGAGTTCTGCTTTCTTTACAGTCCAGCTTTCACTACTGTATGTGACCACTGGGAAGATCATATGGGATTATGCACATACCCCAGGATGAATGCATTGTAAACTTAGAAATCATATCCTATATACTGTCACCGTTTGCTGTCATGAAATACCTGTGGCCAGTTGACACGCTTTATCTCAGAGAAGCAGCTGCATGGACCAAAGGATTCTCATGACCTTCCTGAGCTGCTCAAACTTCACCTTTGCAGCTAGTGAGCTCCATGGCTAGCCAAGGGGTATTATTCTCTTCTGTGCCTCATTTCTGTCCTGTTTTCAGTGAAAGGGTTCTGTCCTGGAATTGTAATCTGAAGAAAGTCCCAGGTTCATCAATAATTCTTGAGAGTTGTACTTGAAATTCTATGCTAATATTGAATTACTAGGCTAAATTTTTCACACACATAAATGTACATTATTATACACATTATAATAAGAGGAAAACAAAGAAGCAAATCCCGGCAAGCAGAAAAGCCAATAGCAAGCTAAATGTTGTATATTGGCCCAACCAGTAGTATAGCTGTGTTAATTAAATGTTATTCTATGTTATTTCTATTAGTTGCTCCAGTCCTGTCCGACTCTCTGCGGCCCCAGGGACTGCGACCGCGGCACCAGGCTGCTCTGTTCATGGAATTCTCGAGGCAAGAGTACTAGAATAGGTTGCCATTCCCTTCTCCAGGTCAGGATATTCCTGACCCACGGTTTGAACCTGGCTCTCCTTTGCAGGCAGATTCTTTCCCATCTGAGCACCCAGGAAAGCCCCTGCTGTGTAAGGATATTCCAATTCAAAGCTTAATATTTGGAAAGTCCTTTCACCTCTCCATTCCTCAGTTTCTTCTTCTGTAAAATCAGTTTAGTAAAACTTACTTTGCAGAGTGGTTATGAGAAATAGTACTTTTTTTTTTTTTAGCTTCTTAGCATAATGTCTGGCCCATAGTGAAAGTGAAGTCACTCAATTGTGTCTGACTCTTTGCGACTCCATGGCCTGTAGCCTATCAGACTTCTCCATCCATAGGATTTTCTAGGCAAGAGTACTGGAGTGGGTTGCCATTTCCTTCTCCAATGTCTGGTTCATAGGAAGGGATAAATAGTAATTGCATTATTGTCATTTTTAGTCTCTGTTTGTTAATTGGTTAACCTTGTTGATGTCTGAGTCTGAACCATGAACTCATCACACACAAACTACTTATTTGAAATTCTCTAAGATTTCTCCTGTTAAGACTGCATATTAAACAGCAGTGTTCATACCAAAAGGACACATGAGAAATGGCCCATGTTCAACCATCCAATGATATATTCAGTTCAGTTCAGTTCACTTCAGTCACTCAGTCATGTCCGACTCTTTGCGACCCCATGAATCGCAGCGCGCCAGGCCTCCCTGTTCATCACCATCTCTCGGAGTTCATTCAGACTCACGTCCATCGAGTCCGTGATGCCATCCAGCCATTCATCTTCTGTCGTCCCTTTCTCCTTTTGCCCCCAATCCCTCCCAGCATCAGAGTCTTTTCCAGTGAGTCAGCTCTTCCCATGAGGTGGCCAAAGTACTGGAGTTTCAGCTTTAGCAACATTCCTTCCAGAGAAATCCCAGGGCTGATCTCCTTCAGAATGGACTGGTTGGATCTCCTTGCAGTCCAAGGGACTCTCAAGAGTCTTCTCCAACACCACAGTTCAAAAGCATCAATTCTTTGGCACTCAGCCTTCTTCACAGTCCAAGTCTCATATCAACATCCTGTAAATTTGGAATTACAAATTCATTATAAATCAACTCATTATAAGTCTTAAAAACTAAATAAATTATTATAATAAATAGTTTAAGATGCTCCTGAGGTGTGACTTAGCCTTTCCGGATCAATTCCAATGCAATTTGGTTCAGACCAATTCCTAAAACACATGGGATTAATATTAAGTAAACAAATTGGCAGAGTGATATGAATTAAGTCACTCTCCAGCCTTGCTAGCTTAATGCTAATGTGGACAAAGCTTAAACGGCTAATTCTACCTAGAAAGGAAGGTTTGAAGAGATATCTCCTTTCTATTCTTTGACCCCTTTGCTAGTTAAGGTGTTTTTGTTAGCTTGTGTGGAAAAAAAAATACCCAGAAAAAGACTGCTAGGCATTTCTTTCCTTTGGTTTATTTTTTTCAGCCAAAGTATAAGACCTGACTTAGATGAATAGCAATTAAGGAATTTTTGTGGTTTATTTCCTGATCTAACTGCTTACTACTGAAGAAAGCAATTCTGACAAGCCTGTGTTAACCAGGGTCTTACCAAAACTGTAGAGCCAGAAACATTTTTGAAAGATTTAGATAGGATAGTCAGGCTGGAATTTTAACAATAAGTGCCTCCTAGGGTAGTTTTTCCTAGATCACATGGACTTAATATTTTTCCCCTTGGATACTGGTTTTGTAGAAAATAAACCACTTTTCTATGCATTAGCTTCATAGTTCAACAACACTGCAGACCTGCAGCTGAACAAGAAGGAAGATGAGTAATCAAGTCAATGCTGATAATTCCACTTACAGTAATACTTTTTCTTCACTTATAAAGATATCAACATTTGTTTTCATAAATTTGATCTGTAAGCATTAATTGCATATGGATTTAAATTTTATTTTTCAAAGCATTATTGTGATGAAGAAGAGAGCTTTTAAAGATCTGTTTTCTGGGAGGAAAAGCTAAGAGATTGTCAAGATGCCCAAATACCTCTTCCCGATTATCATTACTGCTGGGTAGTGCTAGTGTCAAGCGAGGCATGACTCAGCAGCTAGAGAATGCCCTAAGGACAAGACATTTTCATGTCTCTCTTTGCTGTGGATTTGTTGGCTTCATCTTACCAGACTTTGCTTATTGTTGCAGTATGACTGCTGGCACCTCGTACAGTGGTTTGCTGCCTGGTTGACCCAGCAGAGGAGCATGGGCAATTTTGCTCTACTCCTCCCTGAGGAAGTCCTGAGGTTCACTCTGATTGGACTGGCTGAGTCATGGCTTGGGAGGTCCAGGGACCATGTCCATTGGCTGGGAGAATGCAGAGTGCTCACTGGCTTATTAGGCTTCCTATTTGTGTTCCTAGGCCAGAGTCTGCTTCACCCAAAGGGTGAGATCCAAGATTGGAGAGAGGAGAACTTCTCCTAGAGTGAAATTAGAGTGGCTGCCAGGCAAAAACCCCCTACTTGAGACACAGAAATGTCCATAAGACTGATCATCAATGCACATAGCCATGCTCTAGGAGGTATTGTTGAAGGTGGAAGAGTGGGTGACAATGTGGAGGTACTGGGGACTTCTGAGCAGGAATGTGACAAAGTGGCGATTTAGGCATTTAATAATAACAGTAATACTAATATCTTACATAATGAGTTCCGTATATTTTCCAAGGTGCTTTCACTTAACTGAGCCCTTTGGATCTATCCTATTGCAAAGTAGGAAGGTTAGGTGTTATAGCTATTTTGGAAATTAAACTGGGGTGCAGAGAAATTACTTATAGCTAATGACAAAGCTAGGATAATGATAATCCAGGTCTGTTTTGGTACATTTCTTTTTCACTATTATCATTTATAATATAAATTATTACTAGATCAACTTTATCAAAGAAGATTGCTCAGTTTTTGAAGGTTTTCCTAATTCATTCACAGAGTATTTATTTAATGACAGCTGTGTGCCAAGCATCATGTTAGGTGTTGGGAACTCAAGGAATTTTTAAGAGGTAATAACAAAAAAACTCATGATTTTGAGTCATTAGCTAAGTGAAAGCATATGACATGAATCTAGTTCTAAGAGAGGAGGGGTGCTGTCAGAGAAGCCTCCTGGAGTAGATAATGTCTCAGACAAAACCATAAAGACAAGTGTGAGTGAGTTAGATGAAAGGATAGAAGGCCAAGAGTTGGCAGGAAGTAAAGCTTTCTAATAGAGGGGACAGCATGTGCAAAGGCTCTGGGGTGAGAGCATGGCTTGCAGAAAAGTTGCAAAGTTGAATACAGCTGGAGCACCAAGTGCCAGAAGTTGCATTGTGGAGATGGAGGAGGTTGGAGAGACTGGCTGTGGGCACACAATGAAGTATTCTAGATGCTTTGGGCTTCATCCTGAGGGGGTGGGGTGGTACAGAAGGTTTTAGAAAGGTCAGCTTATAGAATGGGAAAAGAATGGGAGCAGGAGTAGGGCAGTGGGTGGGGGGTGGGCAGAAATGGGGCCGGAAGCCCATTATGCATGTTTCAGTCACTGAGAAGTGAGGTGAAGATGGCCTGAGTTAAAAGTGTAAGAGGAAAGAAGAAATAAGCATTTGGATTTGCCTGATATTAAAATTGCAAATTTATGAGACATTATTTTGCCCCCCCAAAATAATAACATAAGTGATATTAATTTTAAGTCTTCATCCAAGTTTTACTTTTAAAAAATTCCACTAGGCTTGTTTCATTCAGCAAGCATTTATTGAGGGCCTATTACAAATCAAATGTTCTAATACTGCCCAGATGCTGGCATCCTGTCAGTTTAAATTACTTAAAATATATATGTTTGCATCTTTTAGATATACCACAAAGTCATTTATTTTACTTCATTTGGAGCTATTCTGAATTCATATAATTTTGAGTGTAAGAGAAGAGGTTTTCCAAGAGAGGTGTGGGATAACTTGTTTTTCCCAGCCAAAAGGATCTTGTTTATTTTTCTGATAGTATCTGGGAAAAAGGTCAAGAAGTGTATTGAACATATCACTTTACTGAATTATGTAACTATTTAAAATTTACCGAGATCACTCCCAATGCATTTTATAGGCTTGTTCAAAATTAGGACAATTCAATATTTTCACAGATGCAAATGGGGAAAGGTATTTAGCTTATGCAGGGAATAAAACATTTGGGCAAACACGCAGCATGTGTTTACTAATTAATTCAGCTAAATTTTCATGAATTCTGATGCTTAAAAACATTCTATTTATTTATGGAATTAAAAGTCAGTACACTCCTTCATTATCAGCAGACTGGGTATATTCTTCACTCAGGTATCAGCTTTTCCAGTAATCTCTAGGCTGTTACAGTGCTTTACCATTCTGACAGATAACGGAATTCTAATTTAGTGCTCACATTAATTATCAGTAATATTAAATGAATATATTGGAGCTATTTACATGTGTCATTCATAGTTGTTGTATTCTAAAGAAAATGATTATAATTGTTCTTATTAGTTATCATATTTCATGTTTCTGCAGTGAAATACATTTTTTCCCCTTTGGTTTTATTTTGGGAATATCTTAATGAAGAAAAAGGCTTACAGTATTTTGAAATGTTCACAAGGCACCGGATAGCACTTTCTAATTCATTAGTCATATTTTATTGGAAAATGCTTTTGTGTTACTTTGTTTCTGAGCACGAATAAACCAGATGAAGAGGCAAAAACGGGGCAGCCAATCTTCTTTAATAGCTAGCAAGAATTATAATACAGAACAAAAAACAGAATACCTCTGAGATTTGAAAAAGTTTACATTTCTCTGCATCTTAGTTCAGTTAGGGACTGAAATATGAAAACATGAAGTATACCTTTTGCTGCCTAAATAACATCCAATAGAATCCTGACTCATTGTAAATCCTGACTCACTGTATGATAACCTGTTTTTATAGTATCTTTTCCCTTAACTGAAAACATCTCCATTTACCCTATGTTGAATAAAAATTTACATTCCTAGTATGTGGATTATCTGCCCGCTGTGGATACTTGATTAAGTTTCAGAATTGATTCAAAATTCAAAACTTTGCTAAGACAATGAAAACTGCCAGATGTCCACTTGAATTGAGGTCTACAGAATAATGTCTGTTACTTAGTATAACAAAGGCTCAAGATGTTTCAAAAGTGGATTGCTTTGTAAATAGGTGAAATTTAAATAGTTGAAAATTTAATCATTTTCACTCTGAACATTCCTGCTCTTCAGCATTCAGGGCTCAACTCAACATTGACTTTTTGAAAATCTTTCCCTGATCTCTGTGTCAGTCCTGGTCAGATTTTATGCTACTCCCCCACTCCTTTGTGTGTGTGTGTGTGTGTTGTATTATAATCATCTGTTTTACTCATTTGTTCTCATCAGCATCACACCCAGTCCCTCAACTGTTAAGGAGTTGGGACTGCCATGCTCACCTTTGTACTTTCAATGTCTTAACTAACTCCATGTCTCATACATAGTAGATAAGGGTCCCACCATGTAACTGTCTGCAATGCAGGAGATTCAGATTCAATCCCTGGGTCAGGAAGATCCCCTGGAGCAGGAAATGGCAATCCACTCCAGTATTCTTGCCTGGAGAATCCCATGCACAGAGGAGCCTGGCAAGCTACAGTCCATGGGGTCACAAAGTTGGACACAACTGAGCAACTGACATTCATTCACTGACCATGAAATAACAGCTATTTGAAAACAGGCCATATGCTTCCCTACCTTTTTAAACAAAATTCACCAAAAAATAATAAAAATATTGATCATTTAGACTTGTCACTGTGAGCCACAGAGTTTTAAAACTCTCTGAATTTGTCCATCTCCTTGTACATGGCTGAGCTGCCTAGGGTTTGTGTGCATTTTAGTAAGCTACTGGAAGGAGGTGGGCTCTTGGCATTTGATTCTAGAAGTGTTGTAGAATCCTGTGGGATTCACTGAGCTTACTCCCAAATCAAGTGTCTGCTCCTTGGTACTTTAATTGACTTTAATCTCTGTG
This sequence comes from Nanger dama, assembly GCA_917880005.1. NCBI lineage: Eukaryota > Metazoa > Chordata > Mammalia > Artiodactyla > Bovidae > Nanger > Nanger dama. The sequence continues at coordinate 29,169,146 of CAKJTW010000011.1, read as the reverse complement.
TTGTCTCAATTTATTAATAGTGATGCTATCAGCAAGAAATGTCTGGGGCATTCCCCAATACCACATTACTTGTAGTGAGCCTTGCAAACATTTCCACAATGGGTCAATATTGTGGCTGGACTGACCCCATGATTCCTATTACAACTGCATGAAGTTCAGCAAAATCCATCAGGGAATTTTGAGCAACAAGGTTTATTATTTACAGATCCTGGAGGTAACAAGGCATACCTGAGGGCCAAAGAGCCAGGTTGTGGGTAGAGAGAGAGAAATATCAGCTCTGCGGCTCTGTGTTTATGGTCAGAGGGTGGGGTGTCTAGGGTTTCATGGTTCACTCTTTATTGTTAGTTTAAAGCATAAGAGCGGAATTAGGGCACAGGAAGGGAGAAGAGTGGTCACTTAAGTCATCTATTATCTAGGTTACCCAGATGAAAGAGGCATCTTCATGGGTGGGGGCAGTTTAACACCTTATCTGGTTCCTTTGCTAGTAGCTGGCACTTGCACTAAACTCTGCCACTTCCAATGGTCCCCATCCCTTTGCTCTTCTCTTTTCCTTTTAGTTTAAGCAACTTAAACCAAATACCTGATTTTCTGAGCTATTACCATCCTTTCCCAATACATAAGCCAACTGCTCCCAACACATATTACAGCATCTTTTTGACTAGTTACATTACTGTTTTTTTTTCTTCCTGTTCAATTACTTCCTTCCTTTTTTCTCTCTACTGACAGGAAAGTCTTAATTTAAAAAACAAACAAATAAATAAAAGAGAAAAACCATAGACTCAATTTCACTCTGAATGTTTAATGTTTACTAAAAACCACTTTCTAGAAGATAGACATGTTGCTCTAATTGATTCTCAAGTCAAATGATTCCTTAAAATTTAATTCTGAGAAACATTGGGCTGGAGGAAGCACAAGCTGGAATCAAGATTGCCGGGAGAAATATCAATAACCTTAGATATGCAGGTGGCAGGAAGGGAAGAACTAAAGAGTCTCTTGATGAAAGTGAAAGAGGAGAGTGAAAAAGTTGGCTTCAAGCTCAACATTCAGAAAACGAAGATCATGGCATCTGGTCCCATCACTTCATGGCAAATAGATGGGGAAACAGTGGGAACAGTGGCTGACTTTATTTCTTTGGGCTCCAAAATCACTGCAGATGGTGACTAAAGCCATGAAATTAAAGACGCTTACTCCTTGGGAGGAAAGTTATGACCAACCTAGACAGCATATTCAAAAGCAGAGACATTACTTTGCCAAAAAAGATCCATCTAGTCAAGGCTCTGGTTTTTCCAGTAGTCATGTATGGATGTGAGAGTCAGACTATAAGGAAAGCTGAGCACCGAAGAATTGATGCTTTTGAACTGTGGTGTTGGAAAAGACTCTTAAGCATCCCTTGGACTGCAAGGAGATTCAACCAGTCCATCCTAAAGGAGATGAGTCCTGGGTATTCATTTGAAGGACTGATGTTGAAGCTGAAACTCCAATACTTTGGCCACTTGATGTGAAGGGCTGACTCATTGGAAAAGACCCTGATGCTGGGAAAGATTGAGGGCAGGAGGAGAAGGGGATGACAGAGGATGAGATGGTTGGATGGCATCACCGATTCAATGGACATAGGTTTGGGTGGACTCCAGGAGTTGGTGATGGACAAGAAGGCCTGGCATGCTGCGGTTCATGGGGTCTCAAAGAGTTGGACGTGACTGAGCAACTGAACTGAACCAAAAAGGAAAAGTAAATATAGTTCAATTTTGCAAAGGGAAAAATACAGTGTTGTAAAGGTATGAGATTCTATGAACTAAGTAATTCTATAATTTTTCTTTTGTTTTAAATAGTCCTAGGATGAGATCTCTGTCCCTTTCCTTTAAGTTCTTCCAAGACTTTCAGTGATTTTTATTTTAATTTCTCATGACTCTTACATTAGAACATGCTTCTGAAAGTTAACACAGATATTTCCTATTTTTTCCTGTTCTTAATTGCACAGTTTGCAGTGAAAAATGAAGATTCTTCATTAATGCCAACTATAGTTCATCACTTTAAAAACTTGGTGACTCCTGTAGTCTATTCTTTGAGCCAAAAAATAAAAATAAAAAAATAAAACCTCATTAGTGTTTTAACTTTCACGTTTGGAACTTATATACTGCTATTTTTAGTATACTGCAGTATACTTATATACTGCTATTTTTTAGTATTTTTAGTATACTGCAGTATACTTATATACTGCTATTTTTAGTATTTTTAGTATACTGCAGTATACTTATATACTGCTATTTTTTCCCTTTAATAGTTGCTCCTTTCCAAGATACACATTAAAGAAGCCTTTCTTATAGAAAGATTCTTCGGCCACATGCATCAGAACTGACTTATCCAGTATTTACTGAAAAAGAGAAGTGCCTCAAAATTGTACTTCATATATTCATTATATAGTATCTCACTTAGTATAACAAACAAAAAGTAACATAAATAATAAGGTGTTCAGTTCAGTTCAGTCACTCAGTCGTGTCCGACTCTTTGAGATCCCATGAACTACATGCCAGGCCTCCCCTGTCCATAACCAACTCCCAGAGTCCACCTAAACCCATGTCCATTGAGTCAGTGATGCCATTCAACCATCTCATCTTCTGTCATCCCCTTCTCCTCCTGCCCTCAGTCTTTCCCAGCATCAGGGTCTTTTCAAATGAGTCAGCTCTTCGCATCAAGTGGCCAAAGTACTGGAGTTTCAGCTTCAATATCAGTCCTTCCAATGAACACCCAGGACTGATCTCCTTTAGGATGGACTGGTTGGATTTCCTTACAGTCCAAGGGACACTCAAAAATCTTCTCCAACACCACAGTTCAAAAGCGTCAATTCTTCGGTGCTCAGCTTTCTTTTTAGTCCAACTCTCACATCCATACATGACCACTGGTAAAACCATAGATGGACCTTTGTTGGCAAAGGAAAGGAAAGGAAAGTGAAGTCGCTCAGTCATGTCTGACTCTTTGCGACCCCCTGGACTTTAGCCTACTGGGCTCCTCTCTCCATGGGATTTTCCAGACAATAGTAGTGGATTGGATTCCTATTTCCTTCTCCAGCGGATCTTCCCAACCCAAGGATGGAACCCAGGTCTCTTGCATTGTAGACAGATGCTTTACTGTCTCTGCTTTTTAATATGCTATCTAGGTTGGTCATAACTTTCCTCCCACGGAGTAAGCGTCTTTTAATTTCATGGCTGCAATCACAATCTGCAATGACTTTGGAGCGCAGAAAAAAGTCAGCCACTGTTTCTCCATCTATTTGCCATGAAGTGATGGGACCAGATGCCATGATCTTCGTTTTCTGAATGTTGAGCTTGAAGTCAACTTTTTCACTCTCCTCTTTCACTTTCATCAAGAGGCTCATTAGTTCCTCTTCCCTTTCTTCCATATCTGAGATTATTGATATTTCTCCCAGCAATATTGATTTAAGCTTGTGCTTCCTCCAGCCCAGCATTTCTCATGAAGTACTCTGCATAAAAGTTAAATAAGCAGGGTGACAATATACAGCCTTGACGTACTCCTTCTCCTATTTGGAACCAGTCTGTTGGTTCGTATCCAGTTCTAAATGTTGCTCCCTGACCTGCATACAGGTTTCTCAAGAGGCAGGTCAGTTGGTCTGGTATTCTCATCCCTTTCAGAATTTTCCACAGTTTATTGTGATCTACACAGTCAAAGGCTTTGGCATAGTCAATAAAGCAGAAATAGATGTTTTTCTGGAACTCTGTTGCTTTTTTGATGATCCAGCACATGTTGGCAATTTGATCTCTGGTTCCTCTGCTTTTTCTAAAACCAGCTTGAACATCTGGAAGTTCACAGTTCACATATTGCTGAAGCCTGGCTTGGAGAATTTTAAGCATTACTTTACTAGTGTGTGAGATGAGTGCAATTGTTTGGTCATTTGAGTATTCTTTGGCATTTCCTTTGTTTGGGATAGGAATGAAAACTGACCTTTTCCAGTCCTGTGGCCACTGCTGAGTGTTCCAAATTTTCTGGCATATTGAATGCAACACTTTCACAGCATCATCTATCAGGATTTGAAATAGCTCAACTGGAATTCCATCACCTCCACTATCTTTGTTTATAGTGATGCTTCCTAAAGCCCACTTGACTTCACATCCCAGGACATCTGGCTCTAGGTGAGTGACCACACCATAGTGATTATCTGAGTCATGAAGATCTTTTTGTACAGTTCTTCTGTGTATTCTAGCCACCTCTTCTTAATATCTTCTGCTTCTGTTAGACCCCTACCATTTCTGTCCTTTATTGAACCTATCTTTGTATGAAATGTTCCCTTGGTATCTCTAATTTTCTTGAAGAGATCTCTAGTCTTTCCCATTCTATTATTTTCCTCTATTTTTTTGCATTGATTGCTGAGGAGGGCTTTCTTATCTTTCCTTGCTATTCTTTGGAACTCTGCGTTCAGATGCTTATATCTTTCCTTTTCTCCTTTGCTTTTCACTTCCCTTCTTTTCACAGCTATTTGTAAGGCCTCCTCAGAGAGCCATTTTGCTTTTTGCATTTCTTTTTCTTGGGGATGGTCTTGATTCCTGTCCTCTGTACAATGTCGCAAACCTCCATCCATAGTTCATCAGGCACTTTGTCTGTCAAATCTAGTCCCTTAAATCTATTTCTCACTTCCACTGTATAGTCATAAGGGATTTGATTTAGTTGATACCTGGATGGTCTAGTGGTTTTCCCTACTTTCTTCAATTTCAGTCTGAATTTGGCAATAAGGAGTTCATGATTTGAGCTACAGTCAGCTCCCAGTCTTGACTCATTGGAAAAGACTCTGATGCTGGGAGGGATTGGGGGCAGGAGGAGAAGGGGATGACAGAGGATGAGATGGCTGGATGGCATCACCAACTCGATGGACGTGAGTCTGAGTGAACTCTGGGAGGTGGTGATGGACAGGGAGGCCTGGCAAGCTGTGATTCATGGGGTTGCAAAGAGTTGGACACGACTGAGCGACTGAACTAAACTGAACTGAATAGTTAAATTTAGATTGTAGTCTGCTCTAAGCCCCTGATTTTACCCTCCTACCTGTCCAAAAGCAGTTTGTTTGACTATGAGTTGTATTGAAACAGCCTTATAGAGGTCAAGTAATATTTCTCAGTTACTTTTGAGGAATTCTGCTTTTCAAATCTCAGTTTGGATTTTCTTTTCTCTCCATGTTTTCTCTGGATAGATTCACCTAGTCCCATGGGTTTATTTAAGTTGGTGGCTTCCAAATTAAAAATTACAACTCTGGCCTGACCTCTCCTTTGGATTCAGATCTGTTATCCAACTACCTTTTTGTCTTCCCCATTTGAACATCTAATGGGCATCTCAAATTCAGCATAACTGAAATTTAATTTTTGATTTTCATCCCAACATCCAAAACACATACTTCTTCAAGTCTTCTGCATTTCAGTGAGTGGCATTACATTCATTCATTCTCTCAGCCAGAAGCCTAAGAGTCATTTCATATTCTTCTCTTTCTGTCTTCCATTATATCTAATCCCTCGACAAGTCCTGTTGATACCCCATTCAATATATATCTTGAATCTGACCACTTCTCATTCCCTTGACTACTACCAGTGGTCCAAGCCAAAATTATCTCTCAGTTAGTTCTAGACCAGCCTCATCCCTCTTCTTGTGGTTTTTGCTCCTACCCTCCACCCAATAGCAGAGTCAGTTTTTTGTAACTTTAGTCAGATTGCATTATGTTACTACTCAACCACCCTCTCCCTACCCATCAAGGGCTCCCGATCACACTTAGAACAAAAATCTAAGATTTCTACCATAGCCTACAAGGCCTGCATGATGTAATCTGCCTCCTTTTCCCACCTTACCTCCTTCCACTCTGTCCTAGAATGTTCCTAACTTCGGATCTATGATTGATCCGATTTCTGTCTGGAATGAATTATCCCACGTAAACACCTGAATTTCTCCATCACTTCTTTCAGGTCTCTGCCCACATGCCATCTTAATTGAGGGGCATTCACATCCAAACAGACACCTTTCCATCAGCTCCTGTTTCTTTACTCTGTGTGACTTTTCTTCAAATTGTACATACTACCTGGCATTATAATATTACTGAATTATTTTTGACATGTTTGTTATCTGCATTCTTCCTGTCTGTGTTCTTCTACTGGACGTACCACTTCTGTTCACTAATGTTCTCTAGTGCCTAGAGCAGCACAGCACACAGTAGCTGTTGAATGAATAAATTTAATCTAGGCCCCTTCTTCATTTGACCCTTCAGTTAAGCAAATGTCGAGAGTTTGAAAGAAACCATGGTGAAAATTTTCCGTGACCTAAAATGACAGTCAGATGGCTCAGCTTTGGACGATCACTAAAACTGCACATTAGCCATTCTTCTCTTGTTGGAAAGTACTTCCTTAAGTCTAATGAGCTTTATTCTCTTTTGGAGACTCCTTTCCTCATACTGACTGAATCTTTCTATAGTCTCTGAGCTGGGCTCTCTGCCAATCTAACCCCAAAGCTAAAGTATGACCCAGTCATAATTGTTTTCATTATTCGATATCATTGTGAATCTGTGGGTAAAAGTTATCTACAGAATTTCCTCTAAGGCATTTTTTGATCGCTCTTTCTGATTTATAGGTTAGACATATTTTAGACATGTTTTGTCATAGTTTTACTCCCTGAGTAGCAAGGAAATATTTTAACTTGGATATCAGGAGGGATATAAAAGCTCCTTTTTTTTTCTTTCAGCATTATCAGACATGCTTATATAGGTAGTTGAATATATTATGCCCAGAATTTAGTTTATGCATTAAATATGATAGAGTTCACCAGGAAATGTAAAAAATAGAATAAAATACAACACTTTACTTGCAGATTGGAGGTGAGGTGATTGGTATGTTAATTAAAGGTGACCTCAGCACTCTTAATATTAACCTCCTGATTTTCTCCAGTGTTTCAGGTAGGAAAAAAAAAAATTATTCTTCAATATTCCTAAGAAAGAGATTGGATAAAGGACACAAATGGAGTCCAGACCAAGTACAAAAACATGAGCTCCTTCTCCCGGCTGCTCAACTAATGCAGACTTAGTCTGGGTTTGAGATAACTATCTTAGCCATTCCATCGCTCAGACTTCAAATTATAGTAATTATGACAATTTGTACCAATAGCCATGAGGTGGGATTTTTGATGTGGTTAAAAATAACATCTGTAAAATCCAATAAAAATTACATTTTGCTAATTTTCTGATAAGATACTGTTTTAACTATACTGTGTCTTCTGCTGCTGCCAGTTTTCAATTAGAGCATTCCTTTAAGGAAAAAAAGTTTAACCCATTTTGTCTCCTGGATCCAATTCCACTCTCAGCAATGCATTTGTTTTAATGCTCTTAATTAATTGTTTTGTGTGAATTTTGCCTTTCAAACCGATGCTAATCTTTGAGACATTATTAATTTGCTGATTGCTAAATCTTGATACAAAAAGACCAATAGTAGTACTCAGTTTGTTCTTTCTGGCTTAAAAACCAGAGTTCCCCGAGAGGCCTACTCAGCCAAATCAGTGCAGAAAAGGACAATGATGAAACAAATAATGGGGCTACTAAGAGAAGTTGGGTCTGCATTTCTATCCAGCTTGGTAATTGCTTGCTCACCCTCGGGACACAGTCACTGGTGATAGCTCACAAAAGTTTCTCTAAGTGTGTTTAAACAGAGCCTCCTATGTCTTCCAGTGCTGTGTTTTCTTAAAGCTCTTTCATCTTGTTTAATTTTTGATGAAAAACCCCCACATATTTTCATATATTTTTACAGCAGAGATGGTAAAATTGATGTTCGAAGCACTCAAGCCACCTCCTCAAGCTCACTAAGGTGATGAATGAGGACCAAAGGCAGGGCAAGCACCTTTGACTCTCCTTGTATTCAGTTCAGTTCAGTCCAGTCGCTCAGTCGTGTCCGACTCTTTGCGACCCCATGAATCACAGCGCACCAGGCCTCCCTGTCCATCACCATTTCCCGGAGTTCACTCAGACTCACGTCCATCGAGTCAGTGATGCCATCCAGCCATCTCATCCTTGGTCGTCCTCTTTTCCTCCTGCCCCCAATCCCTCCCAGCATCAGAGTCTTTTCCGATGAGTCAACTCTTCGCATGAGGTGGCCAAAGTACTGGAGTTTCAGCTTTAGCATCATTCCTTCCAGAGAAATCCCAGGGCTGATCTCCTTCAGAATGGACTGGTTGGATCTCCTTGCAGTCCAAGGGACTCTCAAGAGTCTTCTCCAACACCACAGTTCAAACGCATCAATTCTTTGGCACTCAGCCTTCTTCACAGTCCAACTCTCACATCCATACATGACCACAGGAAAAACCATTGCTTTCAGTCAAGTCACATGGCCTCTAAGCCAATCCAACTGTGTGCAGATAGGACCCACCCCTAGCTCCTCAGGAATCCTTCTCCTTTATTTTTACCCTTTTGTCTACTCCCATTTTCCTTGAAACAAAGTCTCCCTTGATCCAGGAGCTCCCTCCAGCCACCATCTCAGCTCTTTCCTTTTCTTTACTTTAAATCTATAGTTTTTAAAAAGAATTGACTACTCGTGTTGAGTCCATATTCTCATATTCACTCCACAAAACACTCCTTCTCAGCTAAGACTAGTTGCTGATGATATTTCTCAATTCCCATCTTTCCTCTTCATTCTTATCTTCACTGCATTATTTCTTGCTCTTATCATCTATCCTCTGAAAAAGCAAACATTATGGTGAGATGGGAAAGAATTTATATTCATCAGCTGCTGAGGGCATGAAAGTTATCAAGACAAACATGACTCTTGTCCTCACAGACTTATGGTGTCTTGTGCCTGCTTGTTTGAGGTGAATGATTAAATCTCCTTCTCACTTTCTGGATTCTCTCTGTCTCTCTCCCTCAGTTATGAGTACATAATCATCTCACTCAAAAATAAAATTCTATTTTACTATACAGACTATAGGTCAATAATTGCATCCTTTTACTCACATGAACTTGAGAAACACAACAGTTAAAGTAATAGCCTTACTTTTAAGTATCAAAATCAGTTCAGTTCAGTTCAGTTCAGTCGCTCAGTTGTGTCCGACTCTTTGCGACCCCATGAATCGCAGTGCACCAGGCCTCCCTGTTCATCACCATCTCTCAGAGTTCACTCAGACTCACGTCCATCAAGTCAGTGATGCCATCCAGCCATCTCATCCTTGGTTGTCCCCTTCTCCTCCTGCCCCAAATCCCTCCCAGCATCAGGGTCTTTTCCAATGAGTCAACTCTTCGCATTAGGTGACCAAAGTACTGAAGTTTCAGCTTTAGCATCATTCCTTCCAAAGAAATCCCAGGGCTGATCTCCTTCAGAATGGACTGGTTGGATCTCTTTGCAGTCCAAGGGACTCTCAAGAGTCTTCTCCAACACCACAGTTCAAAAGCATCAATTCTTTGGCACTCAGCCTTCTTCACAGTCCAACTCTCACATCCATACATGACCACAGGAAAAACCATAGCCTTGACTAGATGGACCTTAGTCGGCAAAGTAATGTCTCTGCTTTTGAATATGCTATCTAAGTTGGTCATACCTTTTCTTCCAAGGAGTAAGTGTCTTTTAATTTCATGGCTGCAATCGCCATCTGCAGTGATTTTTGGAGCGCAGAAAAAAAGTTAGCCACTGTTTCTCCATCTATTTGCCATGAAGTGATGGGACCAGATGCCATGATCTTCGTTTTCTGAATGTTGAGCTTTAAGCCAACTTTTTCACTCTCCTCTTTCACCTTCATCAAGAGGCCCTTTAGCTCCTCTTCACTTTCTGCCATAAGGGTGGTGTCATCTGCATATCTGAGGTTATTGATATTTCTCCCTGCTATCTTGATTTCAGCTTGTGTTTCTTCCAGTCTAGCGCTTCTCATGATATACTCTGCATATAAGTTAAATAAGCAGGGTGACAATATACAGCCTTGACGGACTCCTTTTCCTATTTGGTATCAAAATAAAATTCATGTAATTCTCTAACAGCATTTTTTGACCTCTAAGACTGCTGTTTTCTCAGTGTACATGCATGATCAGTGTTTACATTTATATTACCATGGTCATATTTTATATGATGTTTCTCTGATCTTTATCTATGAAGACATTTTCTTACTTTGCCATTATCAACTAGTTTCAAACACTCATAAACTTGTTTTTAAAAAGTCAGCATTCAAGGATTCAACTTTTGATCCATTTTCTTTCATTCACAATAAAGAATCTCTCCCTGGCTGGGCAAAACATTGATTTTAATATATAACATTATCATCTAATTCCTCAGCATTGCTTTTCTGTCAACTAATCCATTCTTCTAATTATCTTAAACTTTCTTGTTGGAAATGGCCTAGACATTTCCAGTTTATTTTAGTTTAAGTCAAAAATTCAAATATTCCCACTAGAGTCTTTTTTAGTTTTATTTCATTTATGCTTTTGCTCACTCTTCTTAGAGCTTGAAGACTCAGACATGCTAAGGAACAGCACTTCCTGAACATTTGAATGACTTGTTAGGAAACCTGGCTCTGTCTGTGCCTGCAACATGAATAAACATGACATGAATAGTTCTGGGAAGCATAGGAACCCCCAGAGTCCTAAGTGATCCTTCCATATCAGTCATTAAGAGATCTGAAAAAAAAAATTAGCCATTTTCAGTTATTATTTCAATGACCTGTCAGAGGTTTCATTTCAGGAAGAACAGTGGACAAGGCCCATGTTTTTCAACCTTGTTAGAGCCATGGCTCACCTGTCCTTGCAGGAATAGAGCTGAGTGAATGAAGGAGACAGTGATGGGCAGCAGGAAGAGAGTGCTGAGTCTTTCACTCTCTTCCCCCATATCCAGCCAGGAGATCCAGACTTATGGTCTCAGAGCTGTAAGGGCAGGGCCATGCCTGTTTTGCTTCCCATCATGATCGCTTCACTTGATGAATGCTCATCAGTGAGAGTGGTTTTAGACAAACATTTTTGCTCCACTTGCTTTGAGTTGCAAAGTAAATGGGAATTGAAAAGATGAAGACAAATGTGGACTTTTCTTTTAAGAACTTGGGTTGAGTGAGGATGGGGTAATGGCTAGAGAAACTGTGGAATTAGATGAGGTGGGTGTTTTTGCAGTGTCCTAAATGTGTTTATAAGAATAGCAAAGAGGTGGGAGAGAGCCTGAAGATAAGGAAAGAGTGTTGATAGATTGGGATCCAATAGGAACAATATAGGACACACACACACGCTTTCCCACCATCTCAACAGACATAGGAGTCTCTTTACCATGTAATGGAAGAGCATTAGACTCCTTTTGACCCTCGCAGGAAAGTCATCTCTTGCTTTTGTTTCTCAAAATTTCCTTGTATAAAATTATTAATTCTGAAAAAATGATTTCCATTAAAAGCACCAAGCAGAACAGATATATGCACATATATAAAATATATGAATGCTTATGGTTATATATGTGATTCATAAATAAATATACATTATATACTATATATATATATAAAATATGTATCTATAGGGATGAATCTCTATGGGCCAAGATACATACTAAAATATGATTTGGGTAGATTTTTTAAAAAAATAACCTAGGTTGTGAGAGATTGAAAAGAACACAGATGAAACAAGATTGATCATGAGTCCTTTTCATGTTTGCATATATTTGAAATCTTACTTAATAAAAAATATTTTCTAAAGCACCAAAGAGTTGCTAAAGTTGTCCATTATTTACTCATTCCTTGAGTTTTATTTTTAACATATCCATATTTTTCTGAAGAAAGTGAAATGTGTTAGATGGTAAGACCTTGGCCAGGCTGCAGTGATGGTTGACTGAGGACCTTAATCTCTTCAATGAAAATTGTAAAAACAGACTTAAAAAAATTCTCAGTCTCTTTAATTTCTGTGATCTGATAGGCAACAAATAAGGTAACTACTTTTTAAAATTGACAGTTTTTAAAATTATTACTAACATTGAACATCTTTCATGTGCTTATTGGCTATTTACATTTCTTCTTCTGTCATTGATGCTTTTATATTCTCTGACAATTGCATCAGTTTCCTTTGGCTGCTGTAACAAATGACGATAAACTTGATGGTTTAGAACAACAGAAATTTATTCTCTCACATTCTGGAGGCCAGAAGTTAAAAATCAGTGTCATTGGACAGAAATCAAGGAGCCAGCAGGGATGCCTTCCCTCTGGAGATTCTAAGGGTAAAAATATTCCTTGCCTCTTCAAGTTTCTATGGCACCAGGTGGATCATTCCGACCTTCAGGACCATCTTCTTCAGATATCTCTCTGCTCTGTCTTCATATTATCGTATTTTCTCTCTGCCTGTAAAATTTCTTTGCCTTCTTTCTGTAAGGATACATGTGAGTGCATCTAGGGACCATTCAGATAGTCCTGAATAACTCCTCCATCTCAATATCCTTAAATTTATTCTTGCCTTCCAAGAAGTTCCCCCACCAAAAAAAAAGTGATATTCACAAATTTCAAAGATTAGGCTGTGGATATCTTTTGGAGAGGCATTTTTCAGTCTACGACATTCATTCATTATTGGTTTTTTCTTTTAAGAGTGTTTTACTTTGGAATACTTTTACATTTAGGACAGGATTCAGAAGTAGTATAGAATGTTTCCACATACTCTTCTCCAAGTTTCCCTAAGATGACTTTTTTTACATGCTTTTTTTTTTCTCAGCAATTTTAATTCAATTGCACATAAGGTTGGATATAATGTTTATTTCTAGAACAAAATACGTTGAAAAAAAGCCTATATTGTATTTTTTGTTGTTGTTATTTAAAACAAGATCTCCGTTATCTATATGCTACTTTTCTAAAGCAAGGAGGGAGAAGAGGACTGTGATTGTGGATAACAAATGAACTGACTGATAACAAGCATGGATTCACACATTTCCAGTTGAAACAACACCTGGAAAGAATCAAGACTGATGAATATGAGTAAGATTCTAGTAATTTTTGATAATTCTCCAAATTTACTTTTGCCTTGCCAATATACTTCCATAGACTAGATTTTGTTTCACGTATACTTAAGAACAGCTTGGGTTACAACAGAAATTAACATGATATTGTAGGTACTTCAATAATGATTTAGAAAAAAGAACAGCTTGGGATACTTTAAGATTTTTATCAGAAGAAGAGATTAAAAGCAATGAATTCATTTTGTGAGTCAGTGTACACTGAGAAATGTGACAGCTTAGGTATCCCTTTTACTAAACCCATGATGTGCCATAAAATTACACATCAAACATACTGAATTGGTTACATATTGTTTATTGAAAATTATCCAGTGTGATTTGGTCCAAACTCTAAACAATGTCAGTACATCTATGGGTTCAGATAAGTAAGCCTAAAGCCCATTCAATTTCAGGCATTTGGTGGTGTAGGCAAATGATCAATAGGTTTGACATTCATTTTCATTTGATTTCTGATATCAAAACTCATCACCATATGGATCTGGCTTCCCTGGTGGCTCAGTGGTGAAGAATCCACTTGCCAATGCAAGAAATGCATTTGATCTCTGGGTCTGGAAGATCCCCTGGAGAAGGAAACAGCAACCTACTACAGTATTTCTGCCTGGAAAATCCTATGGACAGAGGAAACTGGTGGACCACTGTCCATGGGATTGCAGAGAGTCTGACAAGACTTAGCATCTAAGCAACAACAACAACATAGAGGTCTGTGGACTGATTTGATAGAATCAGGTAACAGAAGGTAGCATGCTACCTGAAGACTGAAATTTGGGGGTGATAAAATACTTTTAGCTTCTTTAAAACCATGGAGAATCATGCTGGTGCTCTTAGTGTAGGTAGCAGAACAAGCATATTTCCCACTGGGCTATTGGTTAAATGGTTTTATATATGATATAAGTAGTAGTGTTAGTCACTCATTCATGCTCAGCTCTTTGCAATCCCAGGGACTGTGGCCTGCCAGGCTCCTCTGTCCATAGGATTTTCCAGGCAAGAATACTGGAGATGGTTGCCATTTCCTCCTCCAGGGGATCTTTTGACTCACGGATCAAACCCACATCTCTTACTGCTTCTGCACTGGCAGGCAAGTTCTTTACCACTAGCCCATGATGTACAAGAGACAAATGGAAAAGCAAATGTTTTATTCAAGTTTTAAATCTCAGAACGCCTCGGGTCACCACCATCTTCAAATATTGTTATCTCAATGACTTTGGGCCAATTACTTAGTCTCTATACATCAGCTTCTCAATTGGTGAAAAGGAAACTGTTACAGTGTGATTAATTTATCTCCTAAGGGGGTTGTTTATATTAATTAACTGCTATTAAGAGCTTTGAAGATGAAAAGTGCTAACTGCTTATGCCATGATAAGCCATGGAATAGTGGAATATGATAACTACTTCACTAGATAAATGACTAAACCTGATATGCACAAACTGTGAAATCTGTGGGAGGAGTAAAGACCTAGGGCAACAAGACAGCTGAGAAATCAGTCTCATCAAAAACTGCATTAGTTACACTTGAGTCTTGGTTTAACGATTTCAACTGCCTTCTGAAATGTATGTTTGAAATGTCACAACACTAGCACCACATTTTGCTTTGTCACTACCCATAGTAGCTAGCATTTTTTTCCTGGACATATTTTCCCCATAAACCCAGCTAATCTACCTTGACTCATATTCTAAAAAGTTATCAATTATTCTCAATTACCCTTTGCATGTGCATTTACATACGCCTACAGACAACACACGAACTATTGTGGTTGACAGGGCAGAACATTCTGCTTTTTATCTGTATTATTTGAAGCAAACCAAACACATTAGTGGAATATAGATGGTCACTGCTTTGAGCCAGTGAATATTTAAGGATATTAATTTACTTCCTCTAATAGTCTTTAAGACACTTTAAAAAATAAACATATAGAAAAGAATAAAATATCAGACTTTAAGTTTGAGCTCTTGTTGAGGGCTGTTTTACAGTTGAGGGTATCATTACTTATCTAGCTATGACGTCATGTTTTTGCAGAGTTCATTAGAATTTACCTTTAATTTTATAGCAAACTATAACTGTAAAGCCAGCATGTCTTGGTCAGCATTTATTGCACTGGCATATTTATTTCACATGTTAAAACTAAAGCGACAAGGTCTCTCCAAAGTTTTTTGAATTAGGATTCTTGGTAAAGCTTTAATGTGATATTTCATTCATGATACCATTCTGGGACCCTCTGCTAGCATTCTAATGATTCACAGATCCATTTGTTTTGATCCACAGTTCCATTTTGTTTTGAGACACTTCACAAACTTAAACATTTTTTTCCAGTTTTTGTTTCTATGTTTTTTATGTATGTGCATTTTTATTTTTTTAAAAAGATTTAGGGCAGACTCCTTTAAGAAGGAAAATACATACTTTATATTGCAATTTGGTCCTTAACACTTTTATTTGCAGTGGAATATGAGAAAGAACAAATTTAAATTAATTCTCATTTCAAAACAACCACTGAATACTTAATATTCAAGCTTAAGAGGTGTTAAGTAGTGAAAAGAATGCCAAATTTAGAGGTAGAAAACCTGATTTTGCATCCTCTGAAACGTTCATGGCAGTGCAACTCTGACAAATCATTCAACCTCAGTATTTCCATTTATAAACTGAGAATAATAATAATAATACCTTCCTTATAGATTTACTCTAAGGATTAAATGACCAGTGTTTACGACAGAGTCCCTTTTATCTGGAAGCCACTACGCACCTAGTTTTTATAGCAAACAATTTTATAGTTTGCTGTAAAATTAAAGGTAAATTCTAATGAACTGTGAAGAAATATGACCTTTATTTATCCTCTTTGGTCAGTAGAATCCACTAGAGATCCCTGCCAAAGTGCCGTTACAGATTTTCTAAAAGCTCAGGTTTGCATCACTTCTGTGTTTCTAAGAATAGTTCATTCTTGAATAATTTCCACAACTATAACATGCCTATAGTTTTTGTGCTGTAAATCATAACATTCATATTAAAAGTGAATTTATTTTTAAAGAATTTAATCTTACAGGGAAAAAAAGTTCATTGCAAATGTTTCTCCGCTTGAGAAAGATTTCAGTGATACAAAATATAAATGGGTATTTTATTATTGCTTTTTTAAAAATGGTAAATTAAAAAAAGATAAGGTTGCAGAATGGTGAGCTGAGGGGATGACTGTATGATGTGGGTTTGTTTCATGACTTAAACTTTTACATTTAATTTGTGTGTCTCTAAAGCCACCATTTTCAGGCTCCAGCTACTATTTCAAGGAACAAAACACCAGTCCTTTAGAACAAATGACAAGGAAATCCTCATCTAACCTTCAAAAGAGAGAAAGGAATGGGGAAGTGCATAAACCTAACAGAGGAATAAGTCTTTCTGGAATACAAGCTCAAATAAATATTTGAACAGGAATGGTATCCTCATGTGTGTGGTGAAAAGTCAGTCCGTTTCAGGCAGCATATTTTGGCAGCCTGACCTGTTGACTTTATCACCTTGGGATCACTGGGCTTTCAGACGCCTTCCAGCAGGCATCACCCCATGCATGTGCACATTCATACCCCAGTGGAGAGGCGGCAGGCCAAGGCCTGTGAATGACGCTCAGGAGCATCCCGGAGCCCAGCCCTCCCTTGCCCAGACACATTTCTTGGACCTCCCTCTTCAGCTCTCCAACCTGGTTTTGAATCACTCTCCATCAAATGCCATTTTAGATGTCTCTATTATTAATACTGGCTTTTGGTAGCTCAGGTGTTAAAGAATCTTCCTGCAATACAGAAGACCCAGATTTGATCCAGGTTGGGAAGATCCCCTGGAGGAGGAAATGGCAACCCACTCCAGTATTCTTTCCTGGAGAATCCCATGGACATGGGAGCCTGGCTGGCTACAGTCCATGGGGTCGCAAGAGTGAGACATGACAGAAGGACTAACACATATTATTAATACCTCCCTGGAAGTCAGAATTCCCTTCAGAACACATAGAGTTGACAATATTTTTTCACCAGATTGAATTCTGCTTTCCTCATTTTACTTTTATGCTAAAACTCCACACATTTGGATTGAGAGAAAAGGAAAGAGGCCAGTTCAAGTTTTTGAGAGTTTGGATTGTAGGCTATACGGAAAAGAAGAGTGGACTGACTGCCTGGTGAGTATAGATCTTTAGCAAGTTCCATTCATATTCTTCATAGGGCAGGTTAAAATGCCATTTTGGAGATACCTTAACAATCACAAGAGCCTCTTGATGAAATTGAAAGAGGAGAGTGAAAAAGTTGGCTTCAAGCTCAACATTCAGCAAACTAAGATCATGGCATCTGGTCCCATTACTTCATGGCAAATAGATGGAAAAATATTGGAAACAGTGACAGGTTTTGTTTTGGGGGCTCCAAAATCACTGCAGATGGTGATTGCAGCCATGAAATTAAAAGACACTTGCTCCTTAGAAGAAAAGTCATGACTAACCTCGACAGCATATTAAAAAGCAGAGATATTACTTTGCCAAAAGGGTGGCTCAGACAGTAAACCGTCTGCCTGCAATGTAGGAGACATGGGTTCGACCACTGGGTCGGGAAGATCCCCTGGTTTTTCCAGTGGTCATGTATGGACTATAAAGAAAGTTGGACTATAAAGAAAGCTGAGCACTGAAGAATTGCTGATTTTGAACTGTGGTTTTGGAGAAAACTCTTGAGACACCCTTGGACTGCAAGGAGATCCAAGGACATCAAGAAGTCCATCCTAAAGGAAATCAGTCCTGAATATTCATTGGAAGGACTGACGTTGAAGCTGAAACTCCAATACCTTGACCAGAACTGACTCATTTGAAAAGACCCTGATGCTGGGAAAGATTGAAGGCAGGAGGAGAAGGGGACAATTGAGGATGAGATGGTTGGATAACATCATCAACTCAATGGACGTGAGTTTGAGTGAGCTCCGAGAGTTGGTGATGGACAGGGAGGCCTGGCATGCTGCAGTCCATGGGGTCACAAAGGGTCGGACATGACTGAGTGACTGAACTGAACTAACAGTCACAAAGGTGGACACTGCCCAGGTTGCCCTCTGATTGGTGAGTTCAAGAAAGAAGGAGGTGGTTTCAGGAGATGATTTCTGAAGGCAGAAGATTCTGCTTGGTACCCAGGATGAAGAGTCCCACCACCAGTGGCCCCACTACCATGATCTGATACGACAAATGCCCAAAAATTACCTTAAAAATGTCATTATACTCTCATATGAAATAAAAATGCCAGAAACAAATTATTGTCTAAATGGGAACCATCTGTTGTTTATAGGTATTTTTAGATATTTGCAATGTTTTCAGAAAATAGTTTTGGCTGCTTTTTGTAAGTCATTCTACAATGAAAATGTTTATGTTTTATGTTTCTCTTTAGCTCACCTCCCTCAGCCTTTTAACTTTTAATAATTCTAATTATTATTACGATTTTTAAAATAAAAGTAACAAATCACTGTGTATTATTCACACTTTGATCTGCATGCCTTCCTGAACTGAATCGCTATACTCAACACATACTTTATTTTTCCAGGTTAACTTCGGGAGAGTTTATTTTCAATGCTCAAGAGTTTTGAAAGTAGTGAGTACGATTATACTAATAACCAGTACTCAGGTAATTAGTCAGAGTAAAGGTTGGATAAATAACCAATTTTAATATGAGAAGAATAGTTTTATTCTTGCAAGGCATTCACCCAAATTTGCAAAACTAGGATCTAGTGAATCTGTCTTTGACTTCATGGATGAATTGTGAGCTTTTTATCAGGTTGATGGGATTATATGAGATAACATCTGTAAAGTGCTGAACTAGAATCTGGCACACAGGAAGCACAAAGGCTTCCCAGGTGTCTCAGTGGTAAAGAATCCCCCTGCCAGGTAGGAGATGTGGGTTCAATCCTTGGGTTGGGAAGATCCCCTGGTGGTAGAAATGACAACCCACCCCAGTATTCTTGCCTGGGAAATGCCATGGACAGAGAAACCTGGTGGGCTACAGTCACGCAAAGAGTCACACAAATGGGGTCGCAAAGAGTCGGACACAACAACAACAAATAAAAACAGTTATAACAGTGTTAAAACAATCCTCTGTGTTTCATTCTGATCAAAAAGAGGGAGAAGCTGAAGATGGTGTCAACCACTGCCCCTGGAGCTTTTTTGCTGTGTTCAATGTGTGATGCATATTACTCTGGAACTGCTTGGATCACTATGGAAAGTTCTCCCTCCTTACTACTCACATTTACTGTGGAGGGATGGTCCAACGCAGTACTTCTCAGAGGCCATTGACTTGCCTTGTTCACCAGCCATATGACAGTAAGAATAATATGAGCTTAAAGGCTTTCCCAGTGGCTCAGTGGTAAAGAATCTGCCTGACAATGCAGGAGACACAGCAGATTCAGGTTCAATCCCTGGATAGGTAAGATCCCCTAGAGGAGGAAATGGCAGCCCATTCCAGTATTTTCCCCTGGGAAGACCATGGACAGAGGAGCTTAGTGGGCTGCCGTCCATCAAGCTTGGTGGGTTGCAAATGACTGAGCAACTGAGCATGCATGCACTGACAGAAGGGTGAATTCTGGGGGTATGTCATCATTTTGGTTCCCCCAAAATCCAGAGCAGTCTTGCTGACATCTTCCCTCCATCCAGGCTTAAGGGTTTCCCAGGATATTGTCATACTTCACAACTCACTTCACTGCCCTGACTCTCTTAAGAACCACAGCTTCCAGTGGTTGCCCTAGACTGGCAGATGGGCTGAACTCTGAAGTGATGTTTTACAAGAAGGCAGTTCTTGCTATGGCTGGATTTATATTGCAGATGCTTCATTGGGGGAGGCACATTCTTCAAACATGTGTTGGAAGGAATAGGGAGGGGAGGCAGTAATATGGCTGCCCAGCCTGAAGCTGGCCCATATCCTAGACTGTCAATAACTTTTCCAAAAGTGAGCTCCAATAGCCAACAACCTCAAGCTGACCTTGAGGACTTAGCAGCAATGTCAGGTCCTATCAGGGTCTGAAAGATCTCCAGAGGCATTTGGTCTGCAAATTCAGTACACCTTACATCCACCTTACATTTGTGGCCATTCTGATTTTAGGAAACAGCAAACTGTGAAATTCCAGGACCCCTGTGTCAAGGTCTTAGGAAGCCAGATGCCCCCAACAGTCTCTTTTCAGTGAATAGCAGCAAGAGAACCAACTGTCATCTGTATGTTTGGTTTTCTGTCTTCATGGGTTGCTATAGGGCAGGCGTAGGTGAGTGTGTGTGGAATGGAGTTGCAAACGGGAAATGGGGGTGGGAGAACAGAGATCGGACATGGAGAAAATGAGCTTAAATGGAGAGCATGGATTTCATGACTATAAACCAAGACCAGTGACCTAGGGGAGGCTGATATTGCAGCCTTCCAGAGGAGTATTCAGCATCCTAGCTACAGTCTCAGGCTGAGGCTGAGAGCATGTTGTAGGTGTCACTTTCCTACCCCTCTTCCTGAACCTTCTTTCCTTCCTGCCTCACTTCCTCCATTTCCACCATTCTATTTCTTTTGTGACTTTAAAAAGACAAAAGATATGTACCAGGCTGTTAATACTGGCTAGTCTAGAGGGAGGGGCAGGATATTATCACTTTAAAATCTCTGTATATTTTTGGATTATATTGCTTGTTGCTATAAGCATTTTTACTTTTGAAATGAAAAATAAAAAGTTGATAAACACATTTTCTTTCCCCTACTGCTCCCCTCCCCCAAGTCTCTGGTTCCTTCCATTCCAACCCAGTCAAAGTTTTTATTTCTCAAATACTTGCCTCCTCAGCAAGATAATGATCAAACGAGTTGGTTAAAATAATTCCACTAATACGTGTGTGAGAAGTGTTGTTGGGTGATGTTGACATTGATGATTACCCAAAAAGTGGCTGCAGGGCATTTGAAGAGCAGTTGGCCTGGGTGGTAATCCTGCTATCACTGTTAGCTTCATTCAGGACTTTGAGCATGTCATTTCAAATGCCTGTATCTTGGCCCCAATTCTTTATCTTACATGCAAAACTAAGAAAATAATGCTACCACTCTTGCTAACCTCATAAGACTCGGAAAGTTTTTGAAACTTTCAAAATCTACTTAGAATGTAATTACTCACTACATTTTCTCCTAGATCTGATGGCAATGGTATGCAGGAAGATGGTGAGAAGGGAATACCATTTTTCCCCCAAAGGGGCAAAGATATGTCCCCATTGACCTAGATACCATGACTATTTTTTCTTAAATGGATATGCATGTTCAAGAAGTACCTCGTAGTTTGTATCCACTAAAACTTAAAACACAAATTACTTTGCTTTGTATTCTTTATAGACTGATATGACCTAAAGATGGTTCTTTTAGTATAATTCCACTTTCTGTAGAACACTACGATGGAGAATTGGCCTCCTCAAGAACACTCTTTCTTTGTCATACCAAGTACCTACTTTGTCCTTTGACTCTACTGTTCTTGTACTGGGCTCTTGAAATGAAAGAAAATAAATGCTCATTCAAAACGTGAAATGAGAATAAAATTTCAGTCACAAGCAAAGTCTTTATAATTTTTAAAAGCAATGGATAAAACAAAAGAAATTAAATCATAACCTTTACCTGAACCAGTTCCTCCTTTTTTTTTTTTTTAAACTTTATTCCCCTCATAGGAAAATAATTCATCCAGCCTGACTGTGTTCATTACCACATAGCTGGCATGGTTGTCTCACGCAAGCACCAAGAAGATATGAAACTAAATCAACAGACCCTGATTTGTTGGCTCAACCAAGTATAAACTAGCCACTGGAAAATCAAGTTGAAAACCTAGGACAAATATATGAAAGGGACAAGCCACAGCTTGCAGGAAAGAAAATGTTTGCAGAAAACTCCAGTGCTACAGGTTTATCTAAGGTGTGGTCTCAAGTAAGCTGCAGTAATTACCCAGGATACCACATTTAGTGGCTGAAAACTGAGGTGTTTCATGGACTTAACCCTTTCATTCCACCCCCAGACAAATTCTTAGAAGAAATTACAGTTTAGCCAGGTTAAACTAGAGAAATTATTTTTATTGTAACCAAAATTGTTTTTAATTTATTTCTACCACTGTCTACCAAAGATATCTCTTAACCATGGCTTTTAGGGTCTTCTTTTTAAATATAGAATTATGAACGGATAGGCCTTCTTGCATATTTGTGTTATTTCCTGTCTTAGTCCTAAAATCAATCATTTGTCCAAGGAGCCCTGGTTCCTTTAATTGAAAAGTGGTATTAGAACTCAAGAGCTGGGGACTTCCCTGGTGGTCTAGTGATGGAGACTCCATGCTCCCAATGCAGGGAGCCCAGGTTCAATCCCTGATCAGGGATCTAGATCCCACATGCTGCAACTAAAGATCCCGCATGATACAACTAAGATACAACACAGCCAAATAAATATTTAAAAAGAAAAAAATCAAGACATGAGTACTAGTGTTCTCATTGCTTCTTGGGGTATAATTGCTTCTAGGTCCTCTCAGTGGATAGAGTGAGGAAATGTGTCTATACTAACCTATGGATACATGTATCTGTAATTATTTCTGTATATATCCATCTCTATCTTTGTGTGCTGAAGATAAGTTTATGCTGATGTCTCTGAATCTTACCAGTACCACATGATTCTTTCTAGCTTTTCCTCTTTGTTTATTCGTAACTTCCTACTCTATCTATGAGAAATCTGGTCCCCATCATGCACTAACCATTTACTTATTTATTCAGTCTTAGTATACAAGTATAGCAATTTCAGAATTAGCAAACATTCCCATGGTTATTGCAACAGAGTCTACCATTTATTCATGAATACTTCTTGCTGAGAACTTCACTGAGACATGCAATTGCTATGATATACTTCATACATCTACCCCTCATAAAAAAATTCTTTCACATGAAGAGCCTTATTTTAATCTCCCAAGACCCTGTGATGTGGTCATGATATAATGCTGGTGGTGAGAAATTGAGGTTCAGAGAAATTAAATAATGTGTATCAGATAACACAGTTTACCAGCGGTAGATGGGATTCTTCTTTTAGCCACTAGATCTCCCTGGGGATGAGCAAAAGTATCTGGAATTCATGGGGTACTGATAGCATGAATCCAGACACAGTAACAAGGGCCCTGAGGCACCCTCTCCCCTCAACACTCACAGAGACAACCTTACCCACTCATCTGGAAGAACCCCTGTCACTAGGACAGAATGAGCATGACTATAAAAAGTAAATTCATGCCTTTGATATAATTCATCTCTCAATAATGGTAAATATGTTTGTGATCAGAAAAGAAATAACTGTAAAAATTCCACGTCTCTTAGCCATTATCACTGGGAATCACTCCAGAGCAATTCTCCATAAACGCACACAATTTAGCCATCTTCTCTTCTAGGCAGATGAGAGAGTATAAGCTGGGCCCGGATGATCACTTTAGGGGCTGTCACAAGGGCGATTTGTGCAGAAAGGGCATAGAGAGATCAAGTGATCTCAAGGGGGCTTTACTTTCAAGGACTGTATGTGAGCTCTTTTGTCTGGAGAACAGCATCAGGGAGTAGTAACTGGTGGGATGTTGCCTGGAGGTATATATTCAGATATGTGTCATGATAGATTATCTTGTCAAGCATATTGATTAATAAATATGACTTTGTTCAGAGTCCCAATATGTAAGTAGTTGAATGATATTTTATCAACTCCATTATGCATGCGTTTTCTTTAAAAACTCTGTTTGCAAATTAAAATGGTATCCTTCTAACTTACACAATACCCCTTGCCCTCCACCATCAATGCCTTTAAATAGATTTTTAAATATTATATGTTAAAACATTTAGAAGGATTCCCTGGGGCATCTAGGCTTGGTTCAGAGTTGTTGAAATCTTGACAAAGGTTGGACAGTTGATTTTGACCAAAAGAGGCTGCCTAGTTTCTTGAGTAGCTTTCTTTGGTTTTTTTCTCTTCAAGTGATATGAATGGTCATTATTTACCTGCTAGAAGTGGCTGTAATGAGAGAAACTGGAATAATAAAATTACACATTGTATTCTATTAACTACACACATATCCCAAATTTCTTTGGTAGAGGCAGAAAGGTTGGGATTAGAGTTAAAGGAGAAAGATGAGAAAGATGAAGAATTGCTGTTTGCCTCTGAGTCTTGAAATATTAGCTATCTATTGCTGCAAAACAAATTGCTCCCCCCCAAATTTAGCAGCTTGAAATGATACATATTTATATCAGATTATCTTTGAGTCCAGAATTCAGGAAAAGCTTATCTGGTTGGTCTCTTATGAGGTTGTAGCCAAGATGTTGGCCAGGACTGCTGTCATCTGAAGGACTGATTGGGGCTGGAGAATCTGTTTTGAAGAGTGCTCATTTCAATGGCTCATATGTTGGACTGGGCTGGTGGCAGGTAGCCTCAATTCCTCCCATGCAATTCATAAGCTCAAGTGTCCTTGCTAAGCAGCAGTTGGTTTCCTTCAATGTGGGTAATTCAAGAATGTGAGGCAGAACCTAAATATCTTTATGATCTGGCCTCACAAGTTACACTCATCAGTTTTCCATCATTCCCTTGGTTGTGCATATCAGCACTCAGTAGTGGTGGAGGAGACTACACCAGGATGGGGATTCTAGGAGCCTTATCTCACTTCGTTTCTCTATTTATAAATGTAAGATAACATTTGCCCAGTTTCTCTCATGGCGTTATTGTGAGACTCACATGGCACAGTGTATATAAAAACCAGACATGAAAAACATAGAAATATAATTCATAAGTGTCATTTAAAAATTATTTTGAGGAAAATATTTCCTGGACACTTGCCATATCCCATGCCCTGGGAAACAGTAGTGAGCAAGATGGATATGGTCTTGCCTTTAAGACTTCATTTTCTAGTAGGAAAAAAAAAAAAGAGGCCATAAAAGTAGAAGAACAAACAATAAATAGTTATGAAATTGTTTTGTTTCCATGTAAGAAGAAACAGCATCCTCTGATGGAGAGAAATAGGTGCTGAAGCTAATAGGAGGATTATGAAATGCCCGCTCAGCATTCAACTTATCAGGTGAGATCTGAAGAACAAGATGGACAGTCACATGATGAGACTCAGACCACACTAGACCAGGGATCCCTGCTGAACAGTTTGGTGGAGCGCCTAGGCTGAACTCCACAAAACACAAAACTGTAGAAGCCCAAAGGAGCATGGCTAGCCTGTGATGCCTACTGTTAGTCATTGTCTCAGGCATTATAATTATAAAGTGTGTTCACTGTGCTTCCCATTCAGGGAAAATTATCTATTGACCGTCAGCCAGAGGTGTGGCACCTGAAAGAAGCCACCGGAGAGATAGTATTTGCAGGGCTTAGGATGCATCTGAGGATCCAAAAAGCCTCCCCCAATCCCCTCTCACTGCCCCAGACCCCCAATCCCTCCCCACCCCCACTCCACAATATGGTAGCCTTGGAGTTTGCCAAAAAAATAAATCAAGCCCTGAGCAGGGGGTTGAAGAGAAAACAACAGAGGATTATCTGCTCTCTCACTTCTGTTCCAGGTCTTCATGGAACCAGCTGAGGACTGGGTGAAGGAGATTAGAAGATGGGAAATGGAAATTAAACTTGATGGCCAGCTTCCTGGCTATCTATTCCAGGTCAGCCTCTTTCCTAGATTTTTGTGTCACTGCGTACCTTTAAAAACTCTTTCAGATCCAACAGAATCACTGGACACAGGGCAGGCTTACCCTAATTGTGTTGGTTTCTGGGTTTGGTTTTAGTTAATTAAAAAAAAACAAACATGCTTTTACTTTAATTATTTCGTTATTTTTGGCTCAGAGCAATAGAAACCATTCTTCCAATATTCAGTCTCTCTAAGTAAGCATAGACCTGAATGGAGAGAGGTAAGCCACCCTTAGTTTGTGGGAGAGTAAAAGATACAGTAAAGTATCTCCATCAAATCCTAGCTCAGAATTTTTTTGTCTGAAGCCTAGCAGAAGTGTCCTTTACACGAGAGGGCTTTACAAATGGATCGCTGAAAGCAGACATTTCGGGGTCTCTCGTGAATGTGTATCCCTTCCTATTCACCCCACCTGTATCAGAACAAGCAGAAGGATAATACAATACAACACCTGAGCAGCTGGCACAGGCACGTTTAGGCCCACAGAGGCTTTAAAAGGAAACCCAGAAGCCCACAAACTCCCCCAAACAATTTTGCTTTAAATATGGTTTTTATGTTAATCTCCATCACAATAGATGATCAGAATCAAAGGAGCGCCCTATGGAAAATTACTGTAAAGCACAACGCGCGACAGGGTGCTTCTTGGCCAAGAAACATACTTGACAAATTGCTGCAGGATCATGCTGGATGAAGCCTCATTGTGGTTATTAGATGTATGACTTAGGGCCATGTACCTCTTTTGATCTAGCCCACTGCTGCCAGTGTTTGCAAACAGAAACCCAGGTTACTACTGCATCCATCCCGGAGCTCACTCTCTGCAGAACCCTGGCAGTCCACCATCGTGGTTCTAGCCATGGACACTGACGTCAAATGGATCTGAATCTTAGCTTTGCTGTTTCCTGTCCTTAGAATCTTGGGCAATTTGTAACTGTCTGAGCCTCTGTTTTTTAAAACTGATTTTTAAATTAGGTGATATACATACATAGTCATTCTTTAAATTCAGAGTATACATGTAGACAGAAATAAGATAGCAATGTATCTCAGTTGATACAAAGCACATATTTCTCTTTTTAAATTTTTATTTTATATTTGAGTAGTTCAGTTTAGTCGCTCAGGCGTGTCTGACTCTTTGCGACCCCATGAATCACAGCACACCAGGCCTCCCTGTTCATCACTATCTCGGAGTTCACTCAGACTCACGTCCATCGAGTCAGTGATGCCATCCAGCCATCTCATCCTCTGTCGTCCCCTTCTCCTCCTGCCCCAATTCCTCCTAACATCAGAGTCCTTTCCAATGAGTCAACTCTTCCCATGAGGTGGCCAAAGTACTGAAGTTTCAGCTTTAGCATCATTCCTTCCAAAGAAATCCCAGGGTTGATCTCCTTCAGAATGGACTGGTTGGATCTCCTTGCAGTCCAAGGGACTCTCAAGAGTCTTCTCCAACACCATAGTTCAAAAGCATCAATTCTTCAGCACTCAGCTTTCTTCACAGTCCAACTCTCACATCCATACATGACCACAGGAAAAACCATAGCCTTGACTAGATGAACCTTAGTCGGCAAAGTAATGTCTCTGCTTTATATTTGAGTATAGTTGATTAAAAGTGCTGTGTTAGTTTTAGGTCTACAGCAAAGTGATTCAGTTATATATATACATGTATCTATTCTTTTTCAAATTCCATTCCCATTTAGGTTATTACAGAATATTAAGCAGAGTTCTCTCTGCTATACAGTAGGTCCTTGTTTAATTATTTTCAATATAGCAACATGTACATGTCAGAGACTCTCTTTCCAATGGGAATAAAAATAATGTGTACTTTCTAAGCTCATTGAGGATTCAATAAGATACTGTTGAGAAAACATCTTTCATAGTAAGTGCTCAGAAAATATTTGTTATTTTTATTGTTTGTTATGTAATATTATTAATCAGACTTCCCAGGTAGCGCAATGGTAAAGAATCTGCCTGTGAATTCACGAGACTCTGAGATGTGGTTTTGATTTCTGGATGGGGGAGATCCCTGGGAGAAGAATACTCCAGTATTCTTGCCTGAGAAAATCTCATGAACAGAGGAGCCTGGTAGTCTACAGTCCAAATGATTGCAAAGAGTCAGGCACAATTGAGTGACCGAGCACAGCAATGCTCACCTTTCCACATTTCAGAGTCAGTTATGGCTTATGGGCAAGGTCTTCCCTGTAGCTCAAATGGTAAAGAATCTGCCTGCAATGCAGGAGACTTGGGTTTGATCCCTGGGTCAGGAAGTTCCTCTGGAGAAGGGAATGGCAATCCACTCCAATATTCTTGCCTGGAGAATCCCATGGACAGAGGAGCCTGGAGGGCTTCTGTCTATGGGACCACAAACAGTTGGACACAACTGAGAGACTAACAATACCACCACTACTATGGCTTGTGGGCAGGTAGAGTCTACATCCATTATCAGTTGCCTCTCTAACATTCTCTCTTTACATGGGTTTCATGGTTTTCTTTTTGCAGCTATTAATAACAAATCTAGCCAGCATGAGACTGTAGTATGGCCTCAAACCTGTTCTCTATAAGCCAGAGTTCTGGGATTATACTGTTACTGTGCATTTAGGCCTCAATAATGCTGTTAATGCATGAACATGGATCAATGCTGAAGTTAAGTTCCAAGAGTTCCAGTTTAGTGAAATGTTTTTCAGGCAACTAGTATACACTTTGGAGAAGTCATTTCAGCCATATAACAATCTTCCTATGAGCCATTGTACTGGTTTGGGTATCCCTTTTAGTAATATTAGCTAAAGGTTTTGTATTATTTAAAATTCACCTTAGAAGATCTGGGAATAGTTGAGCTGATTGGAAAAGGCAGTGGGCACTTCAAGTTCAATGTAAATTTTCAATGTGGTTTAAACAAATTAAAGTCCTCTTTAACTCACAGTGCTTAATATGAAAAGCATCCAGACTAACACAATAGGTCACACTTAAATGATTCTCTCCTTAAGAATTAAACTGTCTTTGCACCATGCATTGGTGGCAGAAGATAATAAGATGCAGCTCCCTTAACTGAATCTTTCTTAAAGGAACTGACCAGGTAAAAGAATGGAGTTACTGTGCATGAAAAAGAAAAATACAAAAATAATTTGGCCTGTTAAAAGAATCAATTTTTCTGTGTACTGGAGCAAGACGCTAACAAGCATGACAGTGAGCCCTTTGGCTATTGAAACACTCTGTAAAGTCTTTGCTTCAGCATGGAAGGCATCCGTGGACGAGGTTTCAGTGCGGGGTGAGTCTAGCTGCCCAGGTCTGAATTCATAAAAAGTTTCAGATAGGATATGTCTGTGACTACTGGGCGTTGGGATTAGTACAAGATTGTATGCATGGGGGAGGTGAGATTAATAGGATATTGAGGATTTAACACTTTAGAGAAACAGAATATTACTTCTGTCTGAGTCTGCCAACCACCACTGAACCCTTCCCTATGGCTCAACTTTCATGTTTGTATAAAGTGGTCACTTTTGTTAGTACTGGCATAGAAAGGGCAGAAGACTAAATGAGGTTAAGACATTCAGTTTCTTCTGAATAAGACGGTAGCAGGTGAAGATGGAGTTGGGAAGAGGCTCCATTTTTGTAGTGAGATTGCATAAAGCTGCCTGAAAAGTTCTGTCATATTCTTTTTGAACAGGCCTTTTAAGTTATTCATAAATTTGAAATTCTTTCATCCCAGCAAGTGAAATATAGCTCTAAGTTTGCACTGACTGTATGAGAGACACTGTTCTTTACATCCATTTTCTTATTCAGTGTTCATAGTAACCCCCTGAGGCATGGGCAGGTATTTCCAATTAAGAGACCCACAAACTAAGGCTCAGAGAGTAAGTAACAAGGCCAAGTTCACATAGTGGAACTATGTGGAACTTGTACGTGTGAAAGTGGGGATTTGAACCCAGGCCTTTCTGTCCAGTTCTAAGATGTTCTTATGATGCCCCTAAGTGTTATGTGATCATCTTTGGTTCTATTTGGGCTTCCTTGTGCCACGGGAACCAACAGGACCCCCCTACCCCCACCCCCACACACAGAAGGCCAGGGGACAAATCCTCAGTCACTCCTCTAGGGAGAGGACTTTTTCATGTTACAGCTCTATTCAATTTCAAGAGCTAAAGGGTGCCTATTTTTTGTGTTTTGAAATATTAATCATAAATGTACTTATGGAGACAGAATTAAATATTTTAAATTGGAACTATCAGACAGTACTGAATGCTGGTCACTCTAATTACAAGACACACAGCACAAAAAAATTGTACTGCGGTCCCTGGGCCCTGACACAGCTGCCTAGCTGGGATGGGTGGTTAAGGGTATTCTGACTATCTAGATGACTCTCTCCTTTTATATAGCAAAAGAACGTAAGCATCACTTAAAACACCAATATGAGAACAAGTGACTCTGATCTTTAGTCAATCTCCATCTACCCTCTGGGCTTCCCAGGTGGCGTTAGTGGTAAAGAACCCACCTGCCAATGCAGAAAACATAAAAGATGTGGGTTAGATTGCTGGGTCGAGAAGATCCCCTAGAGGAGGGCACGGCAACCCCCTCCAGTATTCTTTTCAGGATGATCCCATCCCATGAATAGAGGAGCCTGGGCTACAGTCCATGAGGTCCCACAGAGTCAGACATGACTGAAGTGACTTAGCAGGCATGCATGTACATCTGCCCTCCAAGACCTTTTGACAGGTTGAGGTAATCCTCTGGCTTCCTGAAGAATGTTGAGATTGGTTTTAATGGCAATGTATGAGAAACCTGGTAATGGGAAAATGCTGACACACACACACACATGTGCACACACACACACTATGTGTGCGTACATGCACACACACAATGAACAATGTGAGCAGAACAGAGAGAGTGCTAGAGCCACAAGATGACTACAGTTGCTGAAAACGTGCTGTCTCTAGCTCCTCTTCATTACCACCTGTAGACTCTCTGCTCTCTGGGCAAAGTTCTCCCATTCCCCATTCCTGGATGAAACATCCTGGAAACCCATTCTACTTGATCTGGTTAGCTAGCTCCATCTGAAAAAAATAAATTCATGCCAAGGCTATATTATATTCTGCTTTAACTTTTAGTTTTATTGAGATACAACTGACATAACAAGGCTATATAAGTTTGAGATGTACAGCATAATGATTTGCCTACATACATCATGAAATGATTATCACAATAAGATTAGTGAACATTCATCATCTCATAGAGATACAAAGTCCAAGAAACAGAATTTTTCCTTGTGGATAGAACTCTCTTAATAACTTTCATATGTAACATCACATACAACAGTATTAATTATATTTATCATGCTGTACATCACATTCCTAGTACTTCTTTATCTTATAAATGGAAGTTTGTGTCTTTTGACTGCCCACATTTCTTCACTCCTGCTTCTGATGAACACAAATTAGATCTTTTCTATGAGTCTGTTTTTGAGACATCAATGATTTACTATACTATGTTAGTTCCTGTTAAACGATATAATGATTTGATATTTCTAGACATTTCAAAATGATTACCACAGTAAGCCTGGTTACAATATGTCAGCATGCCAAGATATTGCACAGTTATTGACTATATTCCTCACACTGTACATTTCATACCTGTGACTCATTTATTTTGCAACTGGAAGTTTGTGCTTAATCTTCCTTACCTATGTCTTTCCTCCCTCCACCCCCTTCCCTCTCTGCCAAGGATATTTTAAATCCAAGTTCAAGTGGCCCCAAAGTCACCTCACAAAAAGAATGTATGAAAGCATATGTTTATTTAAAATCTTTCACATACAGGCTGAGTGCCACAAAGCGGAGAAATCAGAGACCAAAGTGAACACGGTTGGGCACAGTTCTTCAACATAACATTTGTTCTGAAAAGCACAGATAATTATGAGAAGAGTCTAGACAGGGATAATGACCTTTTACTTAGACTCGCAAAAAAGGAGGAGGGAGGGAGGAGAGGAAGGAAGGAGGGAAGAAAGGAAGGGAGGGAGGAAGGAGAAAAAAAATGTTAACATGATAGCTGCCTGAGCCAAATACTTTCATCTAGTCTACACAAAATGTGTACTCAGTTAAATCTAGGTTGGCAGCTAAAAATGTGATATCACAGTACATTCAAATGCCTTCAGAATTTGTGAGCTTCATGGCAGAATCTTGGGAGGGAGAAGAAAATTAACCAAAGTTGTTATTGTCATTTACAGAAAGTCAGATGTTAGAGCCCAGCACAAATCTCTCAAAATAGACTGGATTTGCTTAAAAGCAAATGGTTATTTTAGGGGTTTATTTTTCTTGTGTCAAAAACATAAAGTTACACTGTAAAAGGAAGTGGTAAAACCTACATCACTCAAAGCATTGGAGATATATCCACGTGTTCCCACATGCTCAACAGTTATTTAAAGTGTGATTCTCATTTTACCTGTTAATCCAATACTTGGAAGTATTCAACAAGGAGCTTAGCCTTTTTCTCAGTTCTGATTTCTGAGCAATTGAAGAGAACACATTCTACTGGGTAAAAACCCTGAAATGTTTACATTCCAGAATCCATTTTAAGATTAACAGTTTTTATGAGGTTTATTAAAGGTGTTTACCATCAGAATGAAGCACCAATTTCAGTATAAGAACTATGTTCTTTTCAACATAAGAACTATGGATGGAGGTTTGTGACATTATACGGGAGGCAGTGATCAAGACCGTTCGCAAGAAAAAGAAGTGCAAAAGGCAAAAATGGCTATCTGAGGAGGCCTAACAAATAGCTGAAAAGAAGAGAAGCAAAAGGCAAAGGAGAAAAGGAATGATATACCCATTTGAATGCAGAGTTTCAAAGAATAGCAAGGAGAGATAAGAAAGCCTTCCCAAGAGATCAATGCAAAGAAACAGAGGAAAACAATAGAATGGGAAAGACTAGAGATCTCTTCAAGAAAATTAGAGACACTGAGGGAACATTTCATGCAAAGATGGGCATGAAATATAAGAAGCAGAAGATATTAAAAAGAAGTGGCAAGAATATACAGAACTATACAAAAATATCTTCATGACCCAGATAATCACAATGGTGTGATCACTCATCTAGAGCCAGACATCTTGGAATGTGAAGTCAAGTGGGACTTGGGAAGCATCACTACGAACAAAAGTAGTGGAGGTTATGGAATTCCAGTTGAGCTATTTCAAATCCTGATAGATGATGCTGTGAAAGTGCTGCACTCAATACACCAGCAAATTTGGAAAACTCAGCAGTGGCCACAGGACTGGAAAAGGTCAGTTTTCATTCCAGTCCCAAAGAAAGGCAATGCCAAAGAATGCTCAAACTATCACACGATTGCACTCATCTCACATGCTAGCAAAGTAATGCTCAAAATTCTCCAAGCCAGGCTTCAACGATATGTGAACCATGAACTTCCAGATGTTCAAGCTGGATTTAGAAAAGGCAGAGGAACTAGAGATCAAATTGCCAACATCTGTTGGATCCTTGAAAAAGGAAGAGAGTTCCAGAAAAATATCTACTTCTGCTCTATTGACTATGCCAAAGCCTTTGACTGTGTGGATAACAACAAACTGTGGAAAATTCTTAAAGAGATGGGAATACCAGAACACCTGATCTGCCTCCTGCGAAATCTGTATGCATGTTAGGACGCAACAGTTAGAACTGGACATGGAATAACAGACTGATTCCAAGTCGGGAAAGGAGTACATCAAGGCTGTATATCGTCACCCTGCTTATTTAACTTATATGCAAAGAACATCATGAGAAATGTTAGGGTGGAGGAAGCACAAGCTGGAGTCAAGATTGCTGGGAGAAATATCAATAACCTCAGATATGCAGATGATACCACTCTTATGGCAGAAAGTGAAGAAGAACTAAAGAGCCTCATGATGAAAGTGAAAGAAGAGAGTGAAAAAGTTGGCTTAAAGCTCAACATTCAGAAAACTAAGATCATGGTATCCGGTCCCATCACTTCATGGCAAATAGATGGGGAAACAATGAAAACAGTGACAGAACAGACTTTATTTTTCTGGGCTCCAAAATCACTGCAGATGGTGATTGTAGCCATGAAATTAAAAGACACTCCTTGGAAGAAAAGTTATGACCAACCTAGACAGCATATTAAAAAGCAGAGACATTACTTTGCCAACAAAGGTCCGTCTAGTCAAAGCTATGGTTTTTCCAGTAGTCATGTATGGCTGTGAAACTTAGACTATAGAAAAGCTGAACACCAAAGAGTTGATTCTTTTGAACTGTGGTGTTGGAGAAGACTCTTGAGAGTCCCTTGGACTGCAAGGAGATCCAACCAGTATATCCTAAAGGGAGTTAGTCCTGAATATTCATTGGAAGGACTGATGCCAAAGCTGAAATTCCAATACTTTGGCCACCTGATGGGAAGAGCTGACTCATTTAAAAAGACCTTGATGCTGGGAAAGATTGAGAGCAGGAGGAGAAGAGGACGACAGTGATGGTTGGATGGCATCACTAACTCAATGGACATGAGCTTGAGTAAACTCCAGAAGTTGTTGATGGACAGGGAGGCCTGGTGTGCTGCAGTCCATGATGTTGCAAAGAGTCGGACATAAGTGAATGACTGAACTGCACCAAACTTAAGATTTTTCTGAATGACATTCAGGAAATACCTAATGAAGAGTGAGAGTGAAGTCGCTCAGTCGTGTCCGACTCTTTGAGACCCCGTGGACTGTAGCCTACCAGGCTTCTCTGTCCATGGGATTCTCTAGGCAAGAATACTGGAGTGGGTTACCATTTCCTTCTCCAGGGGATCTTCCCGACCCAGGGATCAAACCCAGGTCTCCTGCATCGCAGGCAGACACTTTAACCTCTGAGCCACCAGGGAAGCCCAAGAGATATATGTACACCCATGTTTGAAAGTGAAAGTGAAGTCGCTCAGTCATGTCCGACTCTTTATGACCCCGTGGACTGTAGCCTACCAGGATTCTCCATCCATGGGATTCTCCAGACAAGAATACTGGAGTGGGTTACCATTTCCTTCTCCAAGGGAATCCTCCTGACCCAGGGATCGAACCCAGGTCTCCTGCGTTGGAGGCAGTCACTTTAACCTCTGAGCCACCGGGGAAGTATATATTTATGAGAGGCTCTGTGACATAATAATAAGGAAAGCAGATTTTTCTAGATTGAAGATATGCATAATGGGAAGAGTTCCAAGAATTGAGAGAAAAGCAACTTTGGCCTGAACCTTTCAAGATAACTGGCTCAATTATGTCATTCTTCTCCCACTGTAATCTCATACAGCTTTAAATTTGAGGGGATAAACAGGTACATTTTCATTGCAGTATAAATAATCTCAAAAGAGAAGTTGAAATCTAATTTTTAT
The DNA here is from genome assembly GCA_917880005.1 of Nanger dama. Taxonomy (NCBI): domain Eukaryota; kingdom Metazoa; phylum Chordata; class Mammalia; order Artiodactyla; family Bovidae; genus Nanger; species Nanger dama. The sequence goes on along the minus strand of CAKJTW010000011.1, from coordinate 29,134,195 downwards.
GATACCCTTTAAAAAGATTAAATGTCTAGAATTTTTAGAATATTTAAACATAAAATACAATATTAATAACCTCTGAGTATAAGAGGAGTAACATTAAGTCACTTTTTATTAAGCCACTTTTAACATTGTATACACACACACACATGGCTTTCCCTGGTGGCTCAGCTGGTGAAGAATCTGCTTGCAAAGAGGGAGACCTGGGTTCGATCCCTGGGTTTAGAAGCCCTTGGAGAAGGGAATGGCTACCCACTCCAGTGTTCTGGCCTGGAGAATTCCATGGACTGTATAGTCCAGGAGGTCTCAAAGAGTTGGACATGACTGTGCAACTTTCACTTTCATACACACACATACATATGATATTTAAGGCAGTATCAGGAGCAGTTATCCTCCAAAATTTGTATACAGGTGAAATTTACTGATTTTGAAGGTCATGGCTGTCCCTTACTTTCTGACTTCCTGAAGCCAAGATTTTAGGACTAGGTGGAGCAAAGGATCATTTCACCTGAAGAAATGGAGGTACCAGGAGGACAGGGCTGAGCTGGTTCTTACATGCTCTTCTACTGATCTCAAAGTGTACATCAGGTCTGTTGAGAGATATCAGTGATACTAAACAAATTATTACTCATAGTAAAAGGCATTAATTACACTTCACATGGATGTAGCTCTTAGCATTTCTGTGGGCTTACATTTGTGTTACCTAATTTTTGAATTCAAGTGGCAGTACTCCACCTTAAATTGTCTACATAGCTACAAGACTAAAACATAAAGGAAAAAAAATACGCTGCCAATTTTCTTGAACCAAATAAACCATCCTAACTGAATTTGACTATTCTTCTGGTACCATGAAGCACTGGTAAATGGATCATGCTTTTTGCATTTCATTTCCTTAAGAGATAAAATAAAGATGGTCATTTCTTCCTATTTAGAGATTTTGTCATGGAAACATACTAAAAAAATCAGCCCTAACCACTTGGGACCAATCTTCCCAAATGGATGTACTGAGCACACTGTTGATTCAGACTGAAGCATTCAGTCAGCTTAGTGATTATCTAGCATTATCTCAGTGGATAATGATTTTAATACTTCATAACACTCATTATGGCATTAGTGGTTTCATATTAATAAGATATTAGATATTAGTTTTGTTATTCAGGGACTCTAATACATGAGAGTAGAAAAAAAGAAAAACAAACCCAAATCAACTTAAAGCCTTTGTTACCCAACAGAGTTTTTGTTTGTTTTTTAGCAAAATGCCTTTCCTTATTGAAACAATTATTTAAGTTTTCCATGATACTATGCTTAGTGTCAAAAATATGTTAACACTAAGAGAGTTAATATATTGAGATTTAAATTTTTAATTGAGATTTCGATCCTATGACTGCCATACTTTGCATTTGGCTAATAGTTGATCCAAAGAAAAATGTTAGATTATCTTATTTCAACTTATTAAGTTTTTTAATATGCAAAAATGATTTGATTTTGATGTTCATCTTTCATTCTGTGAAAATTCATGATAAATGTACTGTAGATCAAAAACCAGAAGTTTAGAGGTAATATCATTATCCCTGGGACCCAATGGCTTTCAAAGCTTATGAATTAACAGAAAGTCCTTTAATAACATCACCCATCCTGTTCTCATGATGAAGCATGAAAATTGACACAGGAGAGTGTCATGTCAGGGTTTTAAAAGGTCTGGTAATGTCTAGATGAAAACTTTTACTCTAAAGACTTGGGAAATTGCCTGAGGAGAAGTCTTCCCTTAAAACCATAATATTTTCTAACAGTTTTTAGAATTTTGAATTTAATCCCAAGCCAAGAAAATGTGGAATCTGTGTAAAATGTTGAAGGAAAAATATATCTATATATCCTCAAGTAAGAGGGTAGCTCTAATAGTTAGGTTTAGATGTCTGATATACAGTTATAAATAAAAACAAGACTGATTCATTCACTCAACAAATAGCTATTGAGGGCCTGCTCTGAGTCTGGTCTTGGACTAGAAGTTAAGGATAGGGACACAGTTATGAATAAGCACAGTTCTTGCTCCAAGGAGATATTTATTCTTAAAGCTACTTGTCAGATCTCACAAATATAGACCTAATTTTCCAATATAAGTGGTAAACTGCAGATTCTAAGTCTTCTTCATTCAAGATACACCATCATCCCACAATGAACACAAAGTAAAGAATTTGGATGGCAGAAAGTCTGCCTTAGCAAACAGTATTGTTAATAACACCTTCAAATTGTGAAGACTATATTAGATTTACTCTTTCTCATTAAATTGAAAAGTGGTGAAGAATTGATGTTTCTTGCAAAGTTCTTGGAAATGCATTCTAAAAATTATGGTTTCATAAAGCTAATTTTAGTTATTTTGATTTTCCCCTCCAATTTCTTATTTCATCCATTTCTCCCTAAAACAATGGGAAAATGCACTCTCAGGGAAATCTGACTCTGTTTCGAGAGACACATAATGGAGCCTAACAGGACTTATAAAAAGAATTTATTTTTCAATGCATTTTTGGGCAACTGAACCGAAAGCTTTGCAAATGCAGAGTAAGCAACAAATTCAAAACTTTGAGAGCTGAAGGGAATGCCATCAATTCAGAAATTCTGGCTGTCAATCTTGCATTTGGGGAAATACTGATTTTTAGGAGACTTTATGTAAGTGACAAAACCATTTTGGATAGTAGTGTTTTTACTGAAGAATGTAAGATTTTTAAAGTCTTGAACTTTGTAAAAGCAGTGGCTTAAGATTTAAATTTTAAGTGTTGGATATGTGGAAAGAGGGATGGGGTTCAGAAAAATCTGGTAAGAAGAGCTCAAGTCATGAAAGCTTTAAATAAGAAGTGAGGATTCTAAATAGATCAGACAGCTCTTAACATATATTAAATGCATCTCAGAGTTCACACTATGGCACACTAAATAAAGTAAAAAGGTGAGTGTTAAATATTTTCTGTAGCATTTTTGGTGGGTTTCTCAACCTAGTCACCGAAAACTTTGTAAAATCATGCTGATTCAAGAACATAGGAGAACATTTATATATCCTAAGGTGAGCCCCAGAATGAACACATTTCACTTCTTTTGCAAGTTTAAAGTTACAAATATCAGAGGCTGACTTCTGGACCTTTTGCTACTAGACACAAGTGATCTTTGAGATGAACCGATGTTGCTCAGTACTTCAAAGAATACTGAACAAATTCTCAGAATCCTCAAACAAAGCAGCCTAGTAACACCAACAAAAGTGCACCATGTTCTCCAGTGTTTCCTGGACCAAACAACACAATATGACAATTCTATGTGAGTCCTAGAGATCAGATAGAGACTTCATTTCTATTTGTAACAGCCTCTAGTTTTAAGTTTATTTTTTCCCAGATTTTAATGTAAATCTGCTGGCAGAGATGTATATATATTTCAGCAACATTAACTTTCATACAGTCATGCATGTGGTCACTTGTGCACATGTGCACACGTGCACACACACACACACACACACACACACACACACACGAGTAATGCCTCATAACTCTTGCCACTTAGAAGTCTTCCCAAAGTTTCTCTCTTAATACCAAAGTAAATGGTAAGTTTGAAAAATAGCACCCTTTTACTGCAATTTAACAACAGCCATTTTTACAAATATCATAACAGGCTCTGGTCTCTGGCACTTAATACAAAATTTTCTGTATATCACAGGATGACGTAATGGTATTTTGAAACTCAGTGTTACTGCCAAATCATCTCTCTGACTAAAATTATCACATCAAAGCCTCAGAATGAAATATATGGGGATTCATATAGTTTTCCCAGTTTTGGAAGAAGCAAATACATCCCAAGGGACAATTTGGATAACATAGAACAAATATTCACTTGTTCCTCTGTAGTTATTTTTCAAACAAGTCTTCCACATTAGGTATAATAAAATATGTAAGTGAGCTCTAAAGTCTAAAAATTAGGTTGCCCTTTGTGATTGGAAATCAGTGATGATAATGTGGGAATTATGCCACAGGAAGGCATCGTTCCAGTGAGCAGCCCTGGCTGTAGAATTTCTGATCTCGTTGCAACCTGAGCTCAATAGCCTGGAAAATAGCAAACCAGTAATTGTGTGAATCCAATCAGGGAACAAAATCACAGAATTTTTCAGTAAGTAAGAAAATGGAATTGTAAATATCAGCCTTGTTTATTTCCCATTACCACAGCTGGAGGCGAGAAAAGAACATGGTTTAGTACAATACAGTCAGGTAGGAATTATCACATACAATGAGGTTGAAAATTCTAGAGAAATATTGGAAAAAGAAAGCAGAGCACCTTCACAAAATCTGCTTGGGTGTGGCTCCCTGGTCCCATTCCCCCATTTAAGATCACATGTGATTTAAGACAAAACTATTTTGAAGTTTTAGCAGTAGCAAACCTGTTCCCTTTTGCCAAGAGTAAATTATCAGAGCATTTCTGTGAGCTATTATTTTTTAAAGAAGGATATTTTTTTCACACTCTATGTCTTGATAATTTTTTCAGAACAGTCTAATAACTGATTTATTATTAACAAATGGCAATAGCTGTTGCTCAGAGGAGTACTTTTATATTACTCCACGAGTACCTTGGAAACGAATTTGTGTAACGATCCATTATGTGTGTGCCACTCACAAATGCTGATTTGAGGTAGGCTGCCTCAGCCAGTATTGGCAACTAGACATTGTCTGTAAGGGTAATGAGCATCCCCTCTGTGATTTCAGAACTTCAGGTCTCTCAACATACCTGTGAACTTCACTTTCCCAAAAACCTCCCCCTAAATCCTCTGTTTCTTGTACCCTTCTTCCTTATTTCTCCCAATGAACTGACTCTCTCATTTCTTTTGTGACTCTCCCAAAATCTTATACTTCTTATGAGAAAAAACCCAGCTTTCATCTTTCTATAAATAATGGCAATTAGAAGCCAGTTCTTAAGATATTTAAAAATCTTAATTAGTTTAGCACCAAGTGGTAATCTTTTACTTAAAAATAAGTAAGGATATGATTGGTTTGCATTCTTGAATGGTAGAAACCAACACAATATTGTAAAACAATTATCCTCTAGTTTAAAACATAAAAATATAAGTAAGGATAACAAATGGAGGAATAATAGGGTCATGTGAAAATGACACTAGGACACTTGCTATAGAGAATCCAAATTCCTCTTATGAAAAGCTTAGTGAAAAGTTTCACACATATTTCACCTATACCAGAATTCCTGGTATTATCTATTCATGAAAGTAAAAACTAGAAATCCAAGGAAAGACTGACCATATCAAAGGGGTAGTTTGTTCATGGTTTGTTTGTTCATGGTTTTATTACAGTCTTTTTATTCCAGAGGATATAAACTGGCTCACACAGTTACATGGAATGCAATTGCTAACTGCTAAGTCACTTCAGTCATGTCCGACTCCATGCGACCCCATGGACTGCAGCCCACCAGGCTCCCCGTCCCTGGGATCCTCCAGGCAAGAACACTGGAGTGGGTTGCCATTTCCTTCTCCAATGCATGAAAGCGAAAGTTGAAAGTGAAGTCGCTCAGTCGTGTCCAACTTAGCGACCCCATGGACTGCAGCCGACCAGGCTGCTCCATCCATGGGATTCTCCAGGCAAGAGTACTCCCATGGAATGCAATAAGTTATATTAAATATAGATGAGAAAAAATAAAAATTTGGACATATCAAAAACACAAAAGAGAAATCAGGCCAGGTTAAAACTACAGATCTTCATACTTGTGGGGTGTATCAGTCAAGGTTCTCTGGAAAAAAAGAACCAGTGAGGGTGAGTGTGTGTCTGTACTGGCTAACAGACTATGTTATGGCAAATATGGAGACTGGCAAGTACAAGATCTGCAGGGTGGGCTAGCCGGAGACCTTGTTGTAGTTCAAGTCCTATAGCCTTCTTTCATTTTGCCCTATCTCTGTCACCTTTTGTATAAGCTGGTAATGCTTCTCTGTGCATTCCATCTCTGTTTCTGGCTTCTGTTGAGATGCGCTGAGTGGATACATGAATCACATCCTTGGTCTCTCATTTTTTTAGTGATTTTATTTTAAAAATATTTTTCTTTTTTAAAATTTATTTTAATTGAAGGATAATTGCTTTACAATATTGTGTTGGTTCTGTCATACACCAACATGAATCAGCCATGGGTATACATATGTCCCCTCCCTCTAGAACCTCCCTCCCACCCTCCCACCCCATCCATCCCCCTCTCGGTTGTCATAGCACCCTGGTTTGAGTTCCCTGAGTCATATAGCAAATTCCCACTGGTGATCTTTTCTGCTTATGGTAGTGTATATGTTTCCATGTTACTCTCTCCATTTGTTTCTCTCTCTCCTTCCCCTGCTGCCACTCTCCATATCCATAAGTCTGTTCTCTATGTCTGCATCTCCATTGTAGTACATATATACAATTTAATACTGCTGCTAAGTCGCTTCAGTCGTGTCCGACTCTGTGCCACCCCATAGATGGCAGCCCACTAGGCTCCCCGTCCCTGGGATTCTCCAGGCAAGAACACTGCAGTGGGTTGCCATTTCCTCCTCCAAATTTAATTTAATACTACTCAGCCATTAAAAGGAACACATTTGAGTCAGTGTTAATGAGGTGGATCGACCTAGAGCCTATTATACAGAGTAAAGTAAGTCAGAAAGAGAAAAACAAATATTGTATATTAACACATAGATATGGAATCTAGAAGGATGATACTGATGAACCTAGTTGCATGGCAGCAATGGAGATGAATACATAATTTATTTTTGCAATGCTGTGTTGATCTCTGCTGCAACAACTTTAATCTACCATAAATTGTAACCTAGAGGAGTGGGATTGGGGGATGAGAGGGAGGCTCAAAGGGAGGGATTGTGTGTATAATTATGGCTGATCCTTGGTCTCTTTAGGGAGTGATTGTCCAGTAAAACCCTTGCTATTCATTTGAGTAGGCTCTGAGAGTTGCTGATGGACAGGGAAGCCTGGCGTGCTGCAGTCCATGGGTCACAAAGAGTCGGACACAACTGAATGACTGAACTGAACTGATTCTCTTCAAAACACACTTTTTCAGATTTTTGCAATAGAGATAGGCTAGTTTTCCAAATCTTCAAGTTCTGGTTCCTTTATGCTTAATAATTCCTTCAATCTGTCTCTCTCCTTTTGCATTTTCCTGTAAAAAGGAGCTACAGAGCAGGTCATACCTTCAATACTTTGCTTAGAGATGTCCCCAGCTAAATATCCAACTTCGCCACTCAGAAATCCTACGTTCCACACTAGATCACAATTCAGTCAAGTTCTCTGCCACTTTATGATAAGAAATTGCCTTTCTTCCAGAGTCTAATACCACATCTCTCATTTCTGTCTGAGACCTCACTACAATCACCTTTAATGGCCATGTCTGCCAACAGTCTCTTCCAGGCAATCTTGACTTTTCTCACATTCACCTCAAAACTTTTCCTGTTTCTACCCATGAATCATTTATAAAACCCCTTCCATATTTTTAGGTCTTTGTTACAGCAGTGCCTCACTTTTTGCAATCAAAATTTATATTGATTTGCTAGAGCTGCCATAACAAAGTACAACTTACTGAATGGCATAAACACATGCATTATAATTCTGGAAGCTGGAAGTCAAAGATCAAGGTATCAGCAAAGTTGGTTTCCTCTGAGGCCTCTTTTGTTGTTGTGTAGATGGTACCCTCTTGCTGTGTCTTCACATGCTCTTTCCTCTGCCCACACACATCCCAGGTGTTTCCCTATCTGTCCCAATCTTTTCTTGAAAGAACAGCAGCCAGATTGGATTGGGGCCAATCCCAATGGTCTTATTTGAACTTAATCATCTCTTTGGCAGCTCTGTCTTCAAATATGTGGGCTTCCCTTGTGGCTCAGCTGGTAAAGAATCTGCCTGCAATGCAGGAGACCTGAGTTTGATCCCTGGATTGGGAAGATCCCCTGGAGAAGGGAAAGGCTACCCACTCCAACATTCTGTCCTGGAGAATTCCATGGACTATACACTCCATGGGGTCACAAAGAGTTGGACATGAATGAGCAAGAGTTAGGCTTTAACATATAATTTTTCTTTCTGGGGGACACAATTCAGTCTATAGCGTGGGGATTAGGAGAAAATTTGGTCTAAGCTTTCTTGCCACTAAAATGAAGAGGAAACATTGATTAACGGCAGAATTCATGAATCCTTTGAAGCGCTTAAAAACATAAGAGGCAAATGCAGTGCTAGAAACTTGACTGCATTTGATCTGGAAACAAAGGAGCTACAAGGGATATTTGGGGGATAACATAGGAAATTTGAATTATAAACAGCATGTAGGATGATAGTACTGTTCAGTCACTCAGTCGTGTCCGACTCTTTGCGACCCCATGGACTGCAGCATGCCAGGCTTTCCTGTCCCAGAGTCTACTCAACTCCCAGAGCCTACTCAATCTCATATCCATTGAGTCAGTGATGCCTTTCAGTTACCTCATCCTCTATTGTCTCCTTCTCCTCCTGCCTTAAATCTTTCCCAGCATCAGAGTCTTTTCTAAGGAGTCAGTTCTTTGCATCACATGGCCAAAGTATTGGAGTTTCAGCTTCAGCATCAGTCCTTCCAATGAATATTCAGGATTAAGAAAGCTGTGGTACATATACACTATGGAATACTACTCAGCCCTTAAAAAGAATAAATTTGACTCAGTTCTAATGAGATGGATGAAATTGGAACCGATTATACAGAGTGAAGTAAGCCAGAAAGAAAAACACCAATACAGTATAATGACACATATATATGGAATTTAGAAGACAGTAATGATGACCCTATATGTGAGACAACAAAGAGACACAGAGGTATAGAGTGGACTTTTGGACTCTGAGGGAGAGGGAAAGGGTGGGATGGTTTGGGAGAATGGCAATGAAACATGTATATTTTCCTGTAAGAAACAAAGCCCCAATCTATGTTCAATGTAGGATGCAGGATGCATGGGGCTGATGCACAGGATGATTCAAGTAGAGGATGTGGGGTGGGAGGTGGGAGGGGGCTTCGGCATTGGGAGATTGTGTTCACCTATGGCTGATTCGTGTCAATGTATGGCAAAACAAATACAGTATTGTAATTAAAAAATAATAATAATAAATAAATTTAAACAAACAAACAAAAAAAATATTCAGGATTGATTTCCTTTAGAATGGACTGGTTGGATTTCCTTGTAGTCCAAGGGACTCTCAAAAGTCATCTCCAACACCACAGTTGAAAAGCATCAGTTCTTCGGCACTCAGCATTTTTATACTCTAACTCTTACATCCATACATGACTACTGGAAAAAAACATAGCTTTGACTAGACGGACCTTTGTTGGCAAATAAATGTCTCTGGTTTTTAATATGCTGTCTAGGTTGGTCATAACTTTTCTTCCAAAGAGCAAGTTTCTTTTAATTTCATGGCTGCAGTCACCATCTTCAGTGATTTAGGAGCCCAGAAAATAAAGTCTGTCACTGTTTCCATTGTTTCCCATCTATTTGCCATGAAGTGATGGGACTGGATGCCATGATCTTAGTTTTCTGAATGTTGAGCTTTAAGCCAACTTTTTCACTCTCCTCTTTCACTTTTATCAAGAGGCTCTTTAGTTCTTCTTCGCCTTCTGCCATAAGGGTGGTGTCATCTGCATATCTGAAGTTGTTGATATTTCTCCCAGCAATCTTGATTCCAGCTTGTGCTTTATTCAGCCTGGCATTTTGCACGATGTACTCTGCATATAAGTTAAATAAGCAGGGTGACTATATACAGCCTTGACGTAACTCCTTTCCCAACTTGGAACCAGCCTGTTGTTCTATGCCTGATTCTCACTGTTGCTTCTTGACCTGCATACAGATTTCTCAAGAGGCAGTTCAGGTAGTCTGGTATTCCCATCTTTTAAGAATTTTCCACAGTTTGTTGTGAACCACACAGTTAAAGACTTTGATGTAGTCAATAAAGCAGAAGTAGATGCTTTTCTGGAACTCTCTTCCTTTTTCAATTATCGAACTGTTGTTGGCAATTTGATCTCTGGTTTCTTTTGCCTTTTCTAAATCCAGCTTGAACATCTGGAAGTTCACGGTTCATGTACTGTTGAAGCCTGGTTTGGAGAATTTTGAGCATTACTTTGCTAGCATGTGAGATGAGTGCAATTGTGCAGCAGTTTGAACATTCTTTGGCATTGCCTTTCTTTGGGATTGGAAGGAAAACTGATATTTTTCATTCCAATGAAATGAAATGAAATTTCATTCCAATTTCAAAAATTGGATAGTACTGAGTTATTGTTGATTTCTCAACAGTGCTCAATAGTACTGAGTTACTGTTGATTTCTCAGTTATAGTAATGGTACATGATTATACTAGAGAATGTCCCTATACTGAGGAAATACATACTTGAGAGGTATTTACAGGTAAAATATCATGAAATCTGCAACATACTTTTGGCTCATTTGGCAAAAGAGAATGTGTGGCCAGGAGAGGGGGAGAGAGATTATCTGTGGTATGATAACAGCTGATGAATTTAAATGAAGAATATACAAATGTTCGTGTAAAGAAAAAGCTTGTCAACCAGCAATCTAGGGGGCTGCCTCAGTGACAGAAGATGGAAGCAAACTGGGACAATATTACTAAGGGTATTTACTTGCAGCAAACTCTGAAAAAATCACTGTGGTGTCTGGGTGTGTTCAGGAAACTTGAGGCAGAGAAAAGTGGAATTTTAATTAGATGCAAATGTGCTGATTTTCTAGCTAGTGTCCTCTGAGAAGAAATTCTGGTGAAGAAGAGGGTCTCTGTGAGAGAAGGGGGACAGAGGAGACCTCCCCCACAGGAGCAGCACCTCTCCCTCAAGGAAAGGAGACATTTCAAAGACAAAGGCTTTTAGAGCATGAGTGAGGAATCTTGGATGTGCTGACTGAGACCAGAGATTCAGCTCAGAAGGCTAATGGAGATGGAGATGGAGTCTGGGGCCAACCGATGAGGTGGTGGTTCTGGAGACTGGAGGGCAAATAAGTGTGGCTGATGTTGAAGGGAACATCCTTTAAGCCAGAAAAATGCTCTTAATAGGCTTCTTTCCCTCCATCCCCAGAGAAATGGGGTGTGTGTATGTGTGTGTCTGTGTGTGTGTGTGTGTGAGAGAGAGAGAGAGAGGCACTGAATGATTGGTCGGATCTGAAATCATCTTTCAGACCACAGAGTTCAGAATATTGGATTGTGTGGGTGTGTGCTACTGCTCAGTCTTGTCCAGCTGTTTGCAACCCCATGAACTGTAGGACTGTAGCTCACCAGGCTCCTCTGTCCATGGCATTCTCCAGGCAAGAACACTGGAGTGAGTAGCCATTCCCTTCTCCAGGGGATCTGCCTGACCCTGAGATCCAACCCTTGTCTCCTGCATTGCAGGTGAATCCTTCACTGCTGAACCACCAGGGAAACTGATTAAAATACTTCAAATTAGAATTCCTAAATGAAACTCTGGAAACGATGACAAGAGTACATTGATTTTAACAATCTTGAGTGTGCAGGTACATTGATTTTAACAATCTTGAGTGTGCGGTACATTGATTTTAACAATCTTGAGTGTGCAGAATGCACATTAGCTCATTTGAATCTTGTCAAAGTTTTTTTTAATTAATTATTTTTTTTTTAATTGGAGGCTAATTACTTTACAATATTGTAGTGGTTTTTGCCATACATTGACATGAATCAGCCATGAGTGTACATTGTCCCCCATTCTGAACCCCGCTCCCACCTCCCTTCCCATCTCATTCCTAAAACCTGGGTTGGCGATCTATTTCACATATGGTAATATATATGTTTCAATGCCATTCTCTCAAACCATCCCACCCTTGCCTTCTCTCACAGAGTCCAAAAGTCTGTTCTTTGTATCTGTGTCTTTTTGCTGTCTTGGCATATAGGGTCATCGTTGCCATCTTTCTAAATTCCATATATGTGCGTTAATATACAGTATTGGTATTTTTCTTTCTGACTTACTTCATTCTGTATAATAGGCTCCAGTTTTATCCACCTCATTAGAAATTATTCAAATGAATCTCTCCAAAGTTTTTGACAATCACCTAGCAGTGTGTTCTCTTTAACTCATATTGGAAGATACTGAAACTCAGAGGAGCAATAACTTGCTCAAGATCAGGAGGTTGATCACCACACAGAGGCCTTCCAATACCACAGCCGGAGCTCTCTCCCCTTCAGTGCTCATTGCCAATGGACCAACGGACTGTGGGCCATTGTCTTGTGACTTATGTCAGCGGTGCACAGGAGAGTGGGTGTGGCTTTTGGAGGAGAACCAGCTACTTTACCATGGATTTTCCCCAACCTTCTACCAATATGTTCTTTTAAAAAACTTGGTAGCAGGAGAAAATAATCCAAAGTGAGTGGCAGTTGGAGAATGGCTTGAGGGTGACTGAGGAGGCCTTGCCATACCACAAACAGCACTGGAAAGGAAAGGAAACTAATAAAAAAAAAAATCCTTTTTTTTTTTTTTTTGTCTAAAGAAAGGCAGAAGTAAGGAGAAACTTATTTAGCTATCCAGTAGTGATTTACAGTAGATGTATGTAACAGTAAATTCCCCTCTTGCCTTAACAATAACAATTAAGTAGAAATTAATAACCTTAGGGATATTTTAAATTCAGGGTTCTATTTTCAGATGGAACTCTTCTCAGGGCCCAAGACTCAGCTCTATCATGAGAAAACTTTAATGTCAAGCAATAAGGAGACAGTATCAAAAGTACAGAGATTTTTTTTCTTATTAGAACCTTTAAGACCCATAATCATAATTATCTGTGTCTTTGGCAAAGAGAAGAAAAAAAAGAAGGACAGATTTTAAAACTATTAACTAATTTAGTCCAGACTCAGAGAAAGTTATTCTCCTTTAAAAGATAAGTAAAGATAAGGAGTAGTAAAAATCACCCAGAATGTCAGAAATAGAGCATAGATAAGATTAATTTCATGGAATTAACCATAGGTTCTACTGTTCCTCTTAAAGGATTTTTCTTTATCCATTCAGTGAAGATTTAACAAAACAGCAAGGAAATGAAATATGTGAATGAAGACCACACCATCTTCAGTGCCCATTCTTGTTGACATGAAGGAAAATTACTGCACTTATTATATACAAAATTCTAATGGCACTAAATAAATTTAGAAAGGTATACACTTCATCAGATAGTCATATTTTACCTCACATTCTGCTACAAAATCATGGCAGATTATGTAACTCAGGGGGCATGAGACGTGTCCAAGCTGGTTGCCTTCTGTCTGATGTTAATACAAATTGCTGTGCATTACTTAGATTTGTTATTTAATTAGGGATTGCAACGTGTGTATTATAATTATTTTATTCCTTCTCCATTTAATAATTGAAATAATTTCATACAGAGAAATTTGTTCTCATTTTGTTATTCAGTGGCACAGTTCATTTAAGAAAGGCAGAAATCTACTCAATACATCATTCTTCCCAGCCTTTAAAAATGAGTAAGCCAAAATCTTTTCTATTTATTTGTTCAGATCAGAAGTATGCCATATTTGTTTTGTTCCAATCATTTGCTTAAAAAAATAGTCATATAAATGTTTCCCTCTGACTGACATTCACCAAGACACTTACCAATCCTACTTATTAAAAGAACATGCCCAATTTTGAAGTGTGCCAGATGACATGAAAAAAGAGAACTGTGGAATTTCAGTAAAGACCCCAGTGTTAAATTGCTTATAGAAAACCTATGAAAATCATTTGGTTAGAAAACTAGAAGCTATATGGAAACAGAGAAGAAATTTTTAATCAATTTAAACAGTTTTATTAATATTACAAATATCCTGCAAATAGTAAAGAGACTATTATTGTTTGTAAAATCACAAAGTATCTTTCTGGCATTTTTGTATGTACTTGTGTATAACTTTTCTTTTTCTTTCCTTCTTTCTTTTAAGTTTTTAAGTGTCTTAATCTTGCCAGTCTGCTTAGTCTAAGGAACGGTAGACACCTTAAAAAGTGTCAGACCTTCTAAGTCTGCTGGAGACCAGTTCATTTATATAAACCTTTAAAAGACCTATATCCCTCAGGTAAAGAAGTTTTACGTGCTAAAAGGAAAGATATTTGAGCTTTGTAAAGTCAGTTTTGACACAGAATAAGTGTTCAATAAATATTTATTGATTGAATACAATTTAGAACTTATCAATTTCTTGTATAATATTTGGAGCAAATATAGTGGCAGAAGTGTCATCATAGACATTTAGTTCTCAAGTAAACAATTCCCTCTGTCTTTTTCCCTCTCCACTAACCCCTGCCCACCCTATTCCTCCATCTCAATTTTATCTTTCTCTCTTAATAAAAGATATACACTTAGGAAGGAGGAAAAAAACCATGACCAAATGCAATTTGAGTCCTTTCCAATTTCCTACTTTCAGTTGGTGTTTTATTAAATGTTACAACTTGTCATTTTCAAGAAGGTTTAGCCAACAGTATTCAATCTACTTTCTACCAGGTAAACCTTGCTCATTCCTTAACCTTTCGGTCATGTTATTTCTCCTATAATGCTAGAAGTAATGGAGTAGGCAGGAAGTGAAAGTGGAAGTTATATAGCTCTGTTTGCCTGTCTTTTGTTTGCCTGTCTCTAACTATCTTAAACTATTTCCTTATAATCTTTATAACAATATGGCCAAATGGTTTCCTCTAAATGGTCCCAAAGCCAGCCCAGATTTCTGCAAACCTATTATGACCTTTCTCTCATCAGTTGTTGCTCATCAGTTTGTATCTGAAGAAGGCTTGTGGCCTACATGCCCACCTAAGACACAGTGAAAATAACTTGGAGGGTTGTTGCAGCCATTATTATGTATCAGGATGCTACAGGTCACCCAGAAGCTCTTACTTAAGGTATTTCAACATATTTGATTAGTGAAGTGTTTAGCACATTTTTAGAGTAACGTTTTAATTTTATCTTAATATGTATCTTCTCATGTATTCCTGATCTCAGTTTTGTATCTATTATAAAGATATCTTTTTTGGTGAAAAAGCCCAAGTGAGAGGCTTTATGTATGTTTGGCAGGATGTGAGAAATAGTCATTCAAATAAATAAATAAAAGATGGATAAGAAGAAAGCAAATGAAAGAAGAAAAGAGGTGGAGGAGGAAACTCTGACCCAAAACACATATTTGTGTTCATCAGCTGATTATAAATCACGTCCTGTCATTTGCCAGGTATAGTGACAATGAGGGGCAGGCACCACTGAGCAGCAAATACAGCAGTTACAAAAGAAATGATTTATTCTATACCTTTATGTGCTTTGAGCATCTCTTCTGTATTATTCCCTTCCCACATACCCTTTATTGCCATTGCATTCTCTCATAGTTAGAATTTTAATAATCATTATGCCTGAGTAGTTTTATGAACTGAGTGTTCAATTTATGATTGTCATGTACCATGTATTATGGATTGTTGTGCTTTTCTTGGCTCACAACCCATTAGTCTGATCTGAGCCATAGCAACCTTATAAAAAGACACAATGTTACTAATGACAGCAAGTCTTTAAAGAATTGCTTTTGGTTTCATGATAACGAACACTTAGGAGAATTTCCATGTAATAGTGAAAACTTGAAAGCATTTGGTAGGAGAAGGTGAAAGGAATTAAGAGGGTGAGTGGTAGGGATGTCTTCTAAGGTCCACTTCTGGATGAATTTGGGATTATTCTTTGGTTTAAAACTACATGCTATGCCATCTTCCAGTATTCCCCAGTGTTCTTTGCAAGTTTTTTTAAATTTGTGTCTGTCACTTATGATTATTTATCCTCAGGTAGTAAAAAAGCAAACGAAGCCAAGAAGCCAGAAAAGTCTCTTTGAGTCTGTCAA
Source organism: Nanger dama (assembly GCA_917880005.1). NCBI lineage: Eukaryota > Metazoa > Chordata > Mammalia > Artiodactyla > Bovidae > Nanger > Nanger dama. The sequence goes on along the minus strand of CAKJTW010000011.1, from coordinate 29,118,363 downwards.
ACTATCCACCAGTAACTGCTTGGACTGCAAGGAGATCCAACCAGTCCATTCTGAAGGAGATCAGCCCTGGGATTTCTTTGGAAGGAATGATTCTAAAGCTGAAACTCCAGTACTTTGGCCACCTCATGCGAAGAGTTGACTCATCGGAAAAGACTCTGATGCTGGGAGGGATTGGGGGCAGGAGGAGAAGGGGACGACAGAGGATGAGATGGCTGGATGGCATCATGGACTCGATGGACGTGAGTCTGAGCGAACTCCGGGAGTTGGTGATGGACAGGGAGGCCTGGCGTGCTGCGATTCATGGGGGTCGCAAAGAGTCAGACATGACTGAGCGACTGAACTGAACTGAACTGAACTGCTAAACGGAGGCCTGGTCTGCAGCAGTCCATGGAGTTGCAGAGTCAGACTCGACTTAGCGAAAGAACAACAACTGCTAAAGTAGGCCATGTACCAGAAATGTGCAAAATAATAAAGTAGTGGCCCTTCAACTTTTATTTTATTTATTGTCATTTTATTGTTTTTTAAATTGAAGTGTAGTTGATATACAATATTGTGCTAATTTCAAGTGTACAGCACAGTGATTCATTTATAACTTCTAGGTATTTTAGTTAATATTTTAGTCATTTTAACTTTCAATTATAGCTTTATTCTTTATATCTACCTTTTGTGTATGTTTTCTTTTGCATCTAATATGTTACCAATGAATCTTATGTATTTGATTTATCATCAAGAAATCAATCAATAGACAAAATGATTATGAGACTTCAGGGCACAGCACCATGATGTGATGAAAACTGAATCTTTGTCCAAATTAACGATGATGAGATTCAGGAGGTCATAAGTTTATTATGTTCAGAATAAATAACCCTTGTTCTTTTGAAATCCAAGAATAACTTACATTGCATTTACACGCATGAAAAGAGGGGGAAAGAGGCAGCTGGTTGGGGGACAGTCTTTCTTGTTCTGATTTTGGCTAGTTTTGCACTGGTTTTTCTGCTTTCTTCACAGAGATTGGAATGGCAGGGAGTACATACTCTTTACAAGCTAAAAACCAGTCTTCAGCAATTGGGTTTGGCTAAGGTGGGTGCATTATATCAATAAATGCAATTTTTCACAGATTCTCAGAGCTTTTGAATATGTAGAAAGTGCTTTACTTAGAAATTTCCAATCTGAAAGTGTTCACAAACAGGAACTACACCAGGCTTCATATGAGAGGGCTTCAGCTTCCATGGCATCAGTGGTCTTGTAAAAGCAGGACACCTTATCTTAGTCTGTTATTCCCAATGTTTGTGCGTAGCTCTGAGATGTTTTGCCAGAATTATTTACCCCATCATGGCCAACTAACTGTAAGAGCAGTGGAATTGCTGAAAGTACTCCTGCTGCTGCTGCTGCTGCTAACTCGCTTCAGTCGTGTCCGACTCTGTGTGACCCCATAGATGGCAGCCCACCAGGCTCCCCCATCCCTGGGATTCTCCAGGCAATAGCACTGGAGTGGGTTGCCATTTCCTTCTCCAATGCATGAAAGTGAAGTCGCTCAGTCGTGTTCGACTCTTAGTGACCCCATGGACTGCAGCCCACCAGGCTCCTCCGTCCATGGGATCTTCCAGGCAAGAATACTGGAGTGAGGTGCCATTGCCTTCTCCGATACTAAACACTGCTGCTGCTGCTGCTGCTGCTGCTAAGTCACTTCAGTCGTGTCCGACTCTGTGTGACCCCATAGATGGCAGCCCACCAGGCTCCCCTGTCCCTGGGATTCTCCAGGCAAGAACACTGGAGTGGGTTGCCATTTCCTTCTCCAATGCAGGAAAGTGAAAAGTGAAAGTGAAGTCGCTCAGTTGTGTCTGACCCTCAGCGACCCCAGGGACCGCAGCCTTCCAGGCTACTCCGTCCATGGGATTTTCCAGGCAAGAGTACTGGAGTGGGGTGTCATTGCTTTCTCCGGATACTAAACAGTAGTAAATATTAATTCCTTTTGATTTTTAAGATAAAAATATTTGTCAATGAAAGTTCTAATAATTTCTTCCTGTATCTCAGGGGATAAACTTTTGCACTCTTAAGAGGTGTACACATCTCATTTAGAGACCCTAGACTTAAAAGATCAATACAAATATCACACATCTATCAACTTGATATTAATTCTAAAGAGGGTTAAGTTTGTACAAAATATTAAAAGGCCATGATGATGATAAAGCCTTTGGTAAGCCTTTATTCCAGAGGTTCAAACCTTGTTTTACTTTGTGTAACATCAAAGTGTTTGGATACTGAATTATAAAGCTACTATGGGATTTTCTATAGCAAAAATGATACCCGCCTGTAATATATTTTGATGTATTTAGATCTAAAACATTTCGACAACAAAAATTAAGGAAGAAAATATATGACAGATCTTAAAGTGTTGAAGGACAGATTTCATCTCCTACTTACTGGAAATTCATTATAGCTTCCACATCTAGTAGTATTGCCACCTAGAGATCTTGGCTGACTCTCTTGTTAAACTAAATAAATGCTGTACAAAATATATTAAAAATATTTTTAAGGGTGCTGATGAGATAGTAAAAGGTAAAGATTCCTGAAAGATCAAACACTAAGTGAAAGAAGAAACTCAGAAGGGCAAGCAGAACACCCTGAAGCCTGTTGAACCTCAGTGACTTTGAGTTTTAATTTTCACACTGTGGACAGGAGACAAAACATAGGACCTACTCAAAGAGGGGAATTTAATTAGGAGACCTCTAACATAAAGCCAAGGTCTCAAAAAGTCATAGCTTCAGATTAAGAGTAAAAATATAAAAACCTGAATTCCCTGGAAATGGTATGAACAATGACCTCTTTCAAGTCTTGGTGATGAGAAGAGGAGAAAAAAAAATCTGAGTATCCTTGGAAAGCACTCAGCTTTCTTTATGGTCCAACTCTCACTTCCATACATAACTACTGGAAAAAAATATAGCTTTGACTATATGGACCTTTGTTGGCAAAGTAATGTCTCTGCTTTTTAATATGTTGTCTAGGTTTGTCATGGCTTTTCTTCCAAGGAGCTGAGTAACCTCAGTTACTTGCCTAAGTTTGAAGTCCTACCCATACTATCTGGGTTGACTGCAAGCCTAAATGCCAATAATTAGGTGTAAAGAGGTACCAGGTAAGCCAGACCACATATCTAGGACATGCAAATGTTTGGAAAAATCTACCTCAGCTACTTAGATCCAAATAATCCCCAAAGATTGAACTTCTGATAAATGTGAACTCAGAGTCAAAAATGATATACTATGTGTGAAAACAAGATACCAACAGAATTAGATCAGCAAAAGCTTCAGATTCAATTGGAAATGTCTGAAGCAAATGTAAAATAAATATATTTATATATTTAAAGGAATAAAAGAAAAGGCTTATAGTTAGGAGTAAAGATCAAGAATCTAAAACATTTCCAAACAGCGGTTTTAAAAGAGCATGCATACTAAGTTGCTTTAGTCACATCTGAGTCTTTGTGACCCTATGTGCTGTAGACCGCCAGAGCTCCTCTACCCATGGACTTCTCCAGGCAAGAATACTAGAGTGGTTGCCATGTCCTCCTCCACTTCCCAACCCGGAGATCGACCAGGCATCTCTTATGTCTCTTGCACTGGCAGGCCGGCTGTTTACCACTGGTGCCACCTGGGAAACCCCTTTAAAAGAGCAAGATATAGTAATTAAAATTAGAAAGTCAATGGATGGAATTAAGAGAAGATTATACATAGGTGAAAAGTGAATAATGAATTGGAAGAAAGAGCTAATGAAATGACGTAGGATGCAGCACAGAGAGCTCCAAGTATTGAGCAGTTAAGTAATATGTAGGTAGAGTTTCAGAAAAGAGAAGAGAGAGAATGTGTGCATGAGGCAATACATGGAGAACTGATGGCTGGAATTATGAGAAACACATTTCTTAAATATGAGAGGCCCAGAGAAACCTAAAAATAATAGTAAAAATAAATAATCTTTAAAACAGCCTTAGTGAAAATGCAGAAAAATGAAGACAAAAAAAAAAAAAAGATATCTTAATGGTTCAGTTCAGTTGCTCAGTCGTGTTCAACTCTTTGCCATACCATGAACTGCAACTTGCCAGGCTTCCGTATTTATCACCAACTCCCAGAGCTTGCTCAAACTCATGCCTATTGAGTCAGTGATGCCATCCAACCATCTCATCCTCTGTTGTCTCCTTCTCCTCCTGCCTTCAATCTTTCCCAGCATCAGAGTCTTTTCTAAGGAGTCAGTTCTTTACATCAGGTGGCCAAAGTATTAGAGTTTCATCTTCAGCACCAGTCCTTCCAATGAATATTCAGCACTGATTTTCTTTAGGATTAACTGGTTTGATCTCTTTGCAGTTCAAGGAACTCTCTTCTCCAACACCACAGTTCAAAAGAATCAATTCTTCAGTACTCAGCTTTCTTTATACTACAACTCTCACATCCATACATGATTACTAGAAAAACCATAGCTTTGACTAGACGTACCTTTGTTGGCAAAGTAATGTCTCTGCTCTTTAATATACTGTCTAGGTTTGTCATAGGTTTTTCTTCAAGGAGCAAGTGTCTTTTAATTTCATGGCTTCAGTCGCCATCTGCAGTGATTTTGGAGGTCTAGAAAATAAAGTCTGTCAGTTTCCATTGTTTCCCCAACCTATTTGCCATGAAGTGATGGGACTGAATGCCACGATCTTAGTTGTTTGAAAGTTGACTTTTAAGCTAGCTTTTCACTCTCCTCTTCCACTTTCATCAAGAGACTTTTAAGGTTCCTCTTGGCTTTCTGCCATAAGGGAGGTGTCAGCTGCATATCTGAGGTTATTGATATTTCTCCTGGCAATTTTGATTCCAGCTTGTGCTTCCTCAGCCCAGCATTTCACATGATGTACTTTGCATAGAAGTTAAATAAACAGGGTGACAATACACAGCCTTGACATACTCCTTTTCCTATTTGGAACCAGTCCATTGTTCCATGTCCGATTCTAACTCTTGCTTCTTGACCTGCATACAGATTTCTCAGGAGACAGCTCAGGTGTTCTGGTATTCCCATTTACTTCAGAATTTTCCGCAGTTTGTTGTGGTTCACATAGTCAAAGGCTTTTGCATAATCAATAAAGCAGAAATAGATGTTTTTCTGGAATTCTCTTGCCTTTACTATGATCCAGTGGATGTTGGCAATTTGATCTCTGGTTCCTCTGTCTTTTCTAAATCCAGCTTTGAACACCTGGAAGTTCTCAGTTCATGTACAGTTCAAGCCTAGCTTGGAGAATTTTGAGTATTACTTGGTAGCATGTGAGATGAGTGCAATTGTGCAATAGTTTGAACTTTCTTTTGGGATTGGAATGAAAACTGACCTTTTCCAGTCCTGTGGCCACTGCTGAGTTTTCCAAATTTGCTGGCGTATTGAGTGCAGCACTTTCACAGCAGCATCTTTCAGGATTTGAAATAGTTTAGCTGGAAATTCCTTCACCTCCACTAGCTTTGTTCATAGTGATGCTTCCTAAGGCCCACTTGACTTCACGCTCCAGGATGTCTGGCTCTAGGTGAGAGATCACCCCATCATGGTCATCTGGGTCTTTAAGATCTTTTGTAATGTTAGCTGGAGACAAAAGAAAGGTTACTTATAAAGGCATAATTAGACTGTCAGCCAACTTCTTAACAGCAACAATGGAAGTTGGACAACTGTGGAGTGATGCTGTGTAGGTGTTGAGAAAACCTGGAATTATATTCCTTATGAAAATATTCTCAAGAAACAAGGGTGAAAAATTATTTTCAGACAAATATATATATATTGAGTGAATATACCATCTAAAGAATATATCTTAGTCAGGAAGAAAGTGATCCCATGTGGGAATTTTTAGATGCCATAGGGAAGAATTTTTTCAAAGTGGTAAATAGTAAGTAAATTTAAGCAAATATTGGCTGTACAACAATAACCACCAATTTATGAGGTTAAAAGGTAGAAGTAAAGCATAGGACAATAAGAAAATGTAATTTGGAAAGTTGTTGTTGAAGTTAATATTCTATGTTTTGCATAATTATGGTTTAAGAGAAGCATATAACTATATGGTTATATAGTTTAAGAGAAGACTAAACTTATTATTAATAACTGTAGGCTTAATAAAGTAAAAACATATATTTAAACTACTAGGATAATCACTGAAAGAATAAAAATAAAATATACATCTAAATTAGAAGAGGGAAAAATGGAAAGAGAAAAATACTTAATCTAAAAGAAGTCAAGGAGAGAGAAACAAAAGGAAAGACAAATAGAAAGCACCAATTATACAGAAGAGATAAATCCAAATATGTTAGCAATATGAATGAAATATGCCTATTTTAAGATTGCTGGATTTGATTTTTTAAAACCCAATTTCCAGGTGACTCAGTGGTAAAGAACCCTCCTGTCAATACAGGAGACCCAGGAGACTCGAGTTCATTCCTTGGGTTAAGAAGATCCTTGTGGGAGGAAATGACAACCCACTCCAGTATTCTTGCCTGAAAATCTCATGGAGAGAGGGAGCCCAGTGGGCTATAGCCCAAGGGGTCACAAAGAGTCAGATGCAACTGGGCACATACACACAAAACATATGATGCTTATGAGACCCTTAAAAAGCTTGGGATATGGAACTGAAAGTAAAGGGATTCAAAATGAAACTCCCTACAAAATTATCTAGGCAAAATATTCCAAAATCCAGCCAAACGAACTTTAAGGAAACTTAAGGTTGAGAACAACTTCATCATGCAAAAATGTTCAGTTAACTAGGAAAATATAACATTTTAAAATTTGTCTGTCTATAATACCATGGCCTCAAAATACATAAAGTAAAATCGGTAAAGCTGCAAGAATCAATGTACCATCATACTTGGAGAAATAATGCACTGTTCTACATAATAGATCAGACAGACAAAAATTAAGTAAGGCTATAGTAGTTTAACACAGTGTAAATAACACTTGTTCCCAATGGATATACTATACAGAACATGACACCCAACAAATGAGAAATACATGGTTTTTTCAACCACCTACACTCATATTATCTAAGGAAATAAACATCTCAGAAAAACTCTTGAAACAGGAGACAGGTACAAAAATACAGGAGTATAACTTGTAATGGTAGAAAATACAACAATAAAATAAAAACTCAACTGTACATCAAGAGAAGATATTGGATAATACATTGTGGAATAGTCATATAGGAGAATATTATATAACAATCAAAATAGATGGCCTGTAACATGAATTTTAAAATGTAATAAGCTAAAAGCTAATGAACCAAAAACATAGTATGAATCCATTTATTTCAAGTATGAAAACTTGCCAAACCAAATAACATATTATTTAAGGCTACAAAATATCAGGTAAGAGTTTGAAGACAAACAGGAGTTATAAATGTATAATTCAGTGGTGTTTACTTCTAAGTGGGGAGGAGAGGCAGGTGTGCCCAGATTATGCTGGTGGGTATACAGACACTCCGTCTACTGATATTCTTTTACTTCACACTCTATGCACATATGTAATTAAGTCAACAAGTGCATTGGAGCCTGTAAGCTTCCACCAGGCTTGGTTAAGCTGGAGTTTTTTTAAAAATGGATTTTACTCACAAGTCTTATGACTTATGTTTTTGGAATAGAATCGCTTCTAAACTATGTGAACGTTCTTTATTGAATCAAGCAACTTTTAAATATAGAATGGCCATCAAGTTATTTCTTTGGCATCTCCACAATCTCTGGATCTCCAGACTTCCTAAAATCTGATGCACTCTGAAGTCAAGAGCCCCAAATAATTCAAGTCCTAGCTCTAACACTAACCAGTTAGTGTTATGTTGGTAGGAGGTACCTTCTACTGTGCTGAGCTTAGTCGCTCAGTCCTGTCTGACACTTTATAACCTCATGGACTGTAGCCCGCCAGGCTCCTCTGTCCGTGATGATTCTCCAGGCAAGAATACTAGAGTGGGTTTCCCATGCCCTTCTCCAAGGGAACATCTTGACCCAGGAATCAAACTCCAGTCTCCTGCATTGCAGGCGGATTCTTCACCACCTGAGCTACCAGGGAAGCCTAGGAGGTACTTTACGTAAGGTGAAAGTTAAAGTTGCTCTGTTGTGTCCACCTCTTTGTGACTCCATAGACTGTAGCCCACCAGGCTCCTCTGTCCACAGAATTCCCAAAGCAAGAATACCATAGTGAGTAGCCATTCCCTTTTCCAGGGGATCTTCCTGACCCAAGGATCCAATCCAGGTCTCCTGCATTGCAGGCAGATTCTTTACCATCTGAGCCACGAGGGAAGCCCACCTTACATAAAAAAGATCTATTAAGTCCAACAGTGATCCTACTCTGAGATAATTCTATTATGTCCATTTTACAGATGAGAAAACTGAGACAAAGAGAAATTGAGACTCTTAACAGCTATCCACAGCTGTTAAGTTGTAAAATTGAAAGTTTTGCCAAGTTCTGTCTGATTCTAGCCATGTTTCCCCCATATTACTCTATGCCCTCTTAACCCCCTGAGTCTTTGCTCTTTCCATTGATATCTTCCCTCTGTATCTCTTAGTAGCTTTCCACATATAAAGGGTTTTGTGAATGCAATCCCAAGCAAGAAATTGGGTGGAAAGGAAATTCACTGTTCCTGCTGGAGATGGGCTGCAGCACACACCCATCTGTTGTTTACTGAGGCTGAGAGCGCTGAACAGTTCCCAGCAAGCAGTGTCTGCCTCCTACATTTTGCCTCTTTGGAAGATGTTTCTTGTCCTGCCCCTCACCACCCACTCGCTTCTGTCTGCTTTCTCTTTTGCTGGCCCGTTTCCCATAGCAGTTAATGTTTGCCCTGCAAGTGCCAGAGCATTCATCCTTTCTTCCTTGAATGATGTGCTCATTTGCATATCATGCAAACAGCCCAGCTGCTGGAGTCCCAGTTAGAGTAAATAACGGTCACAGTGTTTATACTGATTCCTCCTGGGGCCTTCTGGAACCTGCTGCACAACTCCAGGGAGAAAATAGTTTAGTTGGAATCTGCTTAGATCTTCTGACATCATGAGTGAATGCTCATGCTAAAAATGCACACATAACCCTCTCCATGTCAATATGTGCTTTAGAGTCTAGTGGCTGAGGGAGGTTTGAGGATGGAAAGAAATGTTCACTGTTATTTTTGTCCTGTCTAACTCCATTTATTAATCTTTGGAGTTCGAAAATGTTTTCTAGGTAGACATCCACTTAACCAAAATTCAATGAATAACTCAAGAATTTAACATATTTCCAAGAGCATGTATTGTTTTCAAGTATAATAAATTACACTCTATAAATTTATCAGTTTCATAACATCTTAAGTAGAGAATTGGCATTGAATAAAGAGTTGATCCATAAAGTTACACTGAAACAGACTACACATATTTTAACTCTATGGATTTAGTTTTTTTTTTTTCATTTTCTCTATTCTTATTCTTTTAATTTTTTAAAAATATTTTTTCCCTATTTCATCTTAGGAATACAATTTACCCCCAAACCCAGAGTCAAACTTACCTTTTCTGAACCAGGTGAGGCTGATTTTCCAGGGGAACACAGCCCCTTGATTAAATTATACTTTGTTCATTACAATAAAACCATTCAATTTATTGGTTCTGAACCAATCAAATAGATTTTGATTTTTGTGACCTCAATTGGTACTCCTTAAATGATGCTTGCTTTGAGGTTGTAATTTTTGTATTATTTTTCAGGTCTTTCATGTTCCAATTAAAGTTTAGAGTTTCTTAGTATTCACCTATATGTGAATATTTGAATATTTCTATACTATTTCAGGTCACTTGTGCTCTTTTAAAACTGTTAAAAAGCTTCTAAAATATGAACATTAGTCATTTAGCGTCAGCCTAGGTTAAACCCTCTTTTAAAATAGTCAACATTTAGATTGTAGCAGCTCCTAAATTCCTGGACAGCTTAGTGAAAATATCTAATTGTTTTACACTCTAACGCTCTGGTTTAGAGAAATGTCTTCGCACTAAAATGATTTTACTAGCAACTGGTTTCAATGTTAAGACTTGAAATGTAGGAATTGCAGGTAGAAAAAGTGAAGCTAAACCTTAAATGTATATGATACTTATTCCAGCCAATTCAACTCTTTCTTTCATGCTTACTAGTAGTGTCTCTCTGCTAGGCCCCATGGAGGACATAGGTGAGTCAGATCGCCCACCGGCAAACAGCCCCTCTAAAGAAACATTGTAACATGGTACACATGCCAGCTAACAAACCCACATACACAAGAAAAGTACCTTTTTTTTTAAAAAAAAAAACAAACAGTTTCTGATTTCACTGTAACATTGGTATGTCCTCCTTGGTCATCTTTTCCATATAAACACATCCTTGCGAGATTCTTATCAAGTCCAACAGCTTTACACAGTATCCATATACTGGTGGCTCCCATTCCCATCTCTTCCATCTTGACCACACTCCTGAATTCCATACCTGGCTGTTCAACTGCCTGATTGAAGTCTACACTCAGTTGGTTAACAGACATCTCATGTCAAACTAGTATACAGAGTTCCCACCCAACATTACAAATTGCCTCATCTTATAGATTTCGTCTCAGCTAATAGCACCTATTCAAGACAAGAACTGCAGGGTCATCCTTGATGCCTTTCTTTTGTCCCATCCCAAATCTGATCAACCAGCAGATTCTCTTGGCCCCATCTTTACAACAGATCCAACATTTATCCACTTCTCAACACCTCTACTTCCACAATATTATACAAATACCATCCCCTCTCACCTGGTATTATTGCACATAATCTTTCAAGCAGTTTCTCTGTCTGCCACCCTTCTTCATTTTTTGATCTCCCTTCTTCCTATCCCCCATGCCCATCAAGTCTTCTCAAGGCAAAAGTGTAATTAATTGTCTCAGTATAAGTCAAATAATGTTACTCTTCCACTCAAAATCTTAACAACTGCCCCACCAAAAATCCTGCTGTGGTTCCCTATTTCTTTCAGAGTAGAAACCAAAACATCATTCTGATGATCTAGAAAACTACTCCTCACCCCATACCTTTCTGACCTCAACTCACTCTGCCTCAGTGGCCTGGCAAGTCTTTGAATACCCCAGGCTCCATCCTGCCCAGGACCTTTGCTCTTCCTATGGTCTCTTTGGGAAATATTCTTCCCCAGATAGCTAGCTCCTACATTGCTAGCCCCTCTCCTACATGTGTTTACTCAAAACTCACTTTCTCAGTGGATCTTCCCAGGAAGCCCTAACTAGAATTTAAACCCCAGCTTTTCATATTTTTCTTCCTTGTTTAATTTTTTTCTCCTTAGCACTTATTACTAATATCTTAAATATTTTACTTATTTATCTTGTTTACAGTCCATCTCCCCTATTAGAATGTAGTCTCTAGGATGTCAGTGATTTTTGTTTTGTTCACTATTTTATTTTCATTACCTTGAACAGTAATATTACTCAATAAATATATATGTATTTTTATGGAGGTATAATTGATATAGGGCTTCCTGATAGCTCAGTTAGTAAAGAATGTGCCTGCAATTCAGGAGACCCCAGTTCAATTCCTGGGTTGGGAAGATCCCCTGGAGAAGGGATAAGCTACCCACTCCAGTATTCTTGTGCTTCCCTTGTGGCTTAGCTGGTGAAGAATCCACCTGCAATGGGTTCCATTCCTGGGTTGGGAAGATCCCCTGGAGAAGGGAAAGGCTATCCACTCCAGTATTCTGGCCTGGAAAATTCCATGGGCTGTATAGTCCATGGGGTCACAAAGAGATGGATACGACTGAGTGACTCTCATAATTGATATACAACATTACATTAGTCTAAGGAGTATGACAATGATTTGATATTTGTATATATTGCAAACTGATGATAGTCAATAAATGTTTGTAGAAAGACAAAGTGAATGAATAGTGAATGACTAATTGATCATATCTTTATTATAATATTGGTGACTGCAACTACTTAAAAGTGGATCTTCCTCCAACCTAGATGTCCATTGGCAGATAAATGGATAAGAAAGCTGTGGTACATATGCACAATGGAATATTCAGTTCAGTCAGTTACTCAGTCGTGTCCAACTCTTTGCAACCCCATGAATTGCAGCATGCCAGGCCTCCCTGTCTATCACCGACTCCCGGAGTTTACCCAAACTCATGTCCATCGAGTCGGTGAAGAAAGCTAAGTGCTGAAGAATTGATGCTTTTGAACTGTAGTGTTGGAGAAGACTCTTGAGAGTCTCTTGGACTGGAAGGAGATCCAATCAGTCCATCTGAAAGATCAGTCCTGGGTGTTCATTGGAAGGACTGATGCTGAAGCTGAAACTCCAATGGAATATTACTCAGCCATTAAAAAGAATACATTTTAATCAGTTCTAATAAGGTAGATGAAACTGGAGCCTATTATACAGAGTGAAGTAAGTCAGAAAGAAAAATACCAATGCAGTTGTATTAATGCATATATATGGAATTTAGAAAGATGGTAATGGTTCAGTTTTGGAAAGTTGTACTTTTCTAAGGATTTGTCCATTTCTTCCAAGTTGTCCATTTTATTGGCATATAGAAAATCTTAACAGACCCATCACAAGCATGGAAATTGAAACTGTAATCAGAAATCTTCCAGCAAACAAAAGCCCAGATCCAGACGGCTTCACAGCTGAATTCTACCAAAAATTTCGAGAAGAGCTAACACTTATCTTACTGAAACTATTCCAGAAAATTGCAGAGGAAGGTAAACTTCCAAACTCATTCTATGAGGCCACCATCACCGTAATATCAAAACCTGACAAAGACACCACTAAAAAGAAAACTACAGGCCAATATCACTGATGAACATAGATGCAAAAATCCTCAACAAAATCCTAGCAATCAGAATCCAGCAACACATTAAAAAGATCATACACCATGACCAAGTGGGCTTTATCCCAAGGATGCAAGGATTCTTCAATATCCACAAGTCAATCAATGTAATTCATCACATTAACAAACTGAGAAATAAAAATCATATGATTATCTCAATAGATGCAGAAAAAGCCTTTGACAAAATTCAACATCCATTTATGATAAAAACTCTCCAGAAAGTATGAATAGAAGGAACATATCTCAACATAATAAAAGCTGTATATGACAAACCCACAGCTAACATTATCCTCAATGGTGAAAAATTGAAACCATTTCCCCTAAAGTCAGGAACAAGACAAGGGTGTCCACTTTCACCACTACTATTCAATATAGTTCTGGAAGTTTTGGCCACAGCAATCAGAGCAGAAAAAGAAATACAAGGAATCCAAATTGGAAAAGAAGAAGTAAAACTCTCACTGTGTGCAGATGACATGATCCTCTACATAGAAAATCCTAAAGACTCAACCAGAAAACTACTAGAGCTAATCAATGAATATAGTAAAGTTGCAGGATATAAAATCAACACTCAGAAATCCCTTGCATTCCTATACACTAATAATGAGAAAGTAGAAAAAAGAAGTTAAGGAAACAATTCCATTCACCATTGCAACGAAAAGAATAAAATACTTAGGAATATTCCTACCTAAAGAAACTAAAGACCTATATATCGAAAACTATAAAACACTGATGAAAGAAATCAAAGAAGACACTAATAGATGGAGAAATATACCATGCTCATGGGTTGGAAGAGTCAATATAGTGAAAATGAGTATACTACCCAAAGCAATCTACAGATTCAATGCAATTCCCATCAAGCTACCAGCAGTATTTTTCACAGAACTAGATCAAATAATCTCAAGATTTGTATGGAAATACAAAAAACTCGAATAGCCAAAGCACTCTTGAGAAAGAAGAATGGAACTGGAGGAATCAACTTGCCTGACTTCAGGCTCTACTACAAAGCTACAGTCATTAAGACAGTATGGTACTGGCACAAAGACAGAAATATAGATCAATGGAACAAAATAGAAAGCCCTGAGATTAACCCACACACCTATGGACACCTTATCTTTGACAAAGGAGGCAAGAATATACAATGGAGTAAAGACAGTCTCTTTAACAGGTGGTGCTGGGAAAACTGGTCAACCACTTGTAAAAGAATGAAACTAGACCTCTTTTTAACACCATACACAAAAATAAACTCAAAGTGGATTAAAGATCTAAATGTAAGACCAGAAACTATAAAATTCCTAGAGGAGAACATAGGCAAAACACTCTCCGACATAAATCACAGCAGGATCCTCTATGATCCAACTCCCAGTATACTGGAAATAAAAGCAAAGATAAACAAATGGGATCTAATTAAAATTAAAAGCTTCTGCACAACAAAGGAAACTATAAGCAAGGTGAAAAGACAGCCTTCTGAATGGGAGAAAACAATAGCAAATGAAACAACTGACAAACAACTAATCTCAAAGATATATAAGCAACTTATGCAGCTCAACTCCAGAAAAATAAACGATCCAATAAAAAGTGGGCCAAAGAACTAAATAGGTATTTCACCAAAGAAGACATACGGATGGCTAACAAACACATGAAAAGATGTTCAACATCACTGATTATCAGAGAAATGCAAATCAAGACCACAATGAGGTACCATTTCACACCAGTCAGAATGGCTGCGATCCAAAAGTCTACAAGCAATAAATGCTGGAGAGGATGTGGAGAAAAGGGCACCCTCTTACACTGTTGGTGGGAATGCAAACTAGTACAGCCATTATGGAAAACAGTGTGGAGATTCCTTAAAAATTGCAAATAGAACTGCCTTATGACCCAGCAATCCCACTGCTGGGCATACACACTGAGGAAACCAGAATTGAAAGAGACACATGTACCCCAATGTTCATTGCAGCGCTGTTTATAATAGCCAGGACATGGAAGCAACCTAGATGTCCATCAGCAGATGAATGGATCAGAAAGCTGTGGTACATATACACAATGGAGTACTACTCAGCCCTTAAAAAGAATAAATTTGCCTCAGTTCTAATGAGATGGATGAAATTGGAACCGATTATACAGAGTGAAGTAAGCCAGAAAGAAAAACACCAATACAGTATACTGACACATATATATGGAATTTAGAAGATAGTAATGATGACTCTATATGTGAGACAACAAAAGAGACACAGAGGTATAGAACGGACTTTTGGACTCTGAGGGAGAGGGAAAGGGTGAGATGGTTTGGGAGAATGGCATTGAAACATGTATACTATCTTGTAAGAAACGAAGCGTCAGTCTATGTTCAATGCAGGATGCAGGATGCATGGGGCTGGTGCACAGGATGATTCAGGTAGATGATGTGGGGTGGGAGGTGGGAGGGGCTTTGGCATTGGGAGATTGTGTTCACCTGTGGCTGATTCATGTCAATGTATGGCAAAACAAATACAGTATTGTAATTTAAAAAAAAAAAATTTTTTTTTTTAAAAAAGAAAGATGGTAATGATGACCCTATATGCAAGACAGCAAAAGAGACACAGATATAAAGAACAGACTTTTGGACTCTGTGGGAGAAGGCAAGGGTGGGTTGATTTGATAGAGTAGCATTGAAAGATGCATATTATCATATGTGAAACAGATCACCAGTCCAGGTTTGATGCATGATACACGGTGCTCAGGGTCGGTATATTGGAATGACCTTGAGGGATGGGATGGGGAGGGAGGTGCGAAGGGGGTTCAGGATGGGGAACACATGTACACCCATGGTTGATTCATGTTAATGTATGGCAAAAACCACTACAATATTGTAAAGTAATTAGCCTCTATTTAAAATAAATAAAATTTTTAAGTGGGTCTTCCTTTTATTAACTGGTTGTAGGAAGCACCATGTCTCTTTAACCCTCACTTTATTTTCTTGATTCTGAGTGTCATCTCATCTTAATTTTTCCGTGACCGTGGAATGGTCCATGGCTCAGTATCAGACACCAATTCAGGCACCTAACTGTTGTTTTAAAGGCAAGACCGATGTTTTGGTTGTCCTAGATTTTAGCTGAAATGCTTGCGTCTCCTCTTTATCTGTCATACATTCTTAGGCATGGCCATGAGAGTTTTGCAGGTTATTCCATTAATTTTGCCCTGAATTCTTTGTAACATTAACATTGTAACATTTGAAGAAAAGGGGGGTTCTCTTGAGGAAGTAAAGTTGCTTTAAAATATCATAGTTATCTTTTAGGACTCTACCCTAAAGAAATAATGACTGAAGATCCATGAATGGAGATATTAATCACATTATAGTTATCATACTGAAAATAAAAAAGCTAATTATTTATAATAGGTGAATGTTAAGTGGAAGCTTTTATAGCAATGAAAATGAAATTTTTGCAGAATTTTTTGTGACAGAGTGTTTAGAAGATCTCTTGAAATTTGCTTTATCCTCCTGGGAGTAATAAGGAAAAGAGAGCACATCTTAACTGGTTTATGAACTGCAAGTATCTTTAAAAAAAAGTCAAAATAATATCTTTCACTGGCCAGGAAGATCTAATCATGAGAATGGTTTGGTTCCCAGTCTTATTAAATATTGTCCTTTCATACAAGAGAGCAGTTGATTCATTAATAAGATCTCAACTTGGAAGAAAAAAATCTTAGATATGAAGGAGCCAATACAAAGTAAACCTCATTTCTAATATACGGATTAGAGAGGAGGGTGGCAGTAACTCTACAGGTTAGTGTTCATATAAATTATTGCCCAACTTGGAACACTATTAGTGAGTGAGAGAAGGCATTATATTGTTAATAAAACGTGCCAGAACATCAGATATCGCTTGGGAGTGAACAGGAAGACTAGCACATATGGCTTCCTTCTGACCTAAGAGACATTTTCCAAAAGATTTCATGGAAGGGCTCTGGAATCTGCTTTCCAGGGATATAATCAATCAATATTATCGGTAGCCCATCCTACCTCATGGGAGTTGTCTGGGTTTCTCTTCCTCTGAGGCCGGGGCTGGGATGTTAAGAAGAGTTGAGTCATCAGAGTTACTTTATTATTTGCTCGGTGCACTCAGTTTGCCTCAGCACTTACTGTCCTTGGCTTAAAGGGTTGGGACAATTACGTTGAACAGTATTCTTCTGTTCAGAAATCATCTGAATACCTGGAGATGTACCTATTAAATCAGTATTTCTGATTACTGATTTACTATCTGAACATAAAAATCATGTAGCAGAAAGTACCTGTTAAAAATACCAACACAAGGCCCCAACTCAGACTGAATGAATTGGTTCTTATGTGGAGAATTCTGAAAGATCTCTATTTAAAATAAGTTCTTCAGGTTATTTTAGTCAATAGGTAAGTGTGAGAAATGCTATTTTACATAATGTAAAGTTTTAAGAAGTTCTTGGCTGGAGAATCCCAGGGATGGCAGAGTCTGGTGGCTGCCATCTCTGGGGTCGCACAGGGTCGGACACGACTGAAGCGATGCAGTAGCAGCATCATTTGTAGAGATTGTATAGGATACAAATATATATATGCTGCTGCTAAGTCATTTCAGTCGTGTCCGACTCTGTGTGACCCCATAGACGGCAGCCCACCAGGCTCCCCCGTCCCTGGGATTCTCCAGGCAAGAACACTGGAGTGGGTTGCCATTTCCTTCTCCAATGCATGAAAGTGAAAAGTGAAAGGGAAGTCGCTGAGTCTTGTCCGACTCTTAGCGACCCCATGGACTGCGGCCCACCAGGTTCTTCTATCCATGGGATTTTCCAGGCAAGAGTACTGGAGTGGGGTGCCATTGTATACATATATTTCATATGTGCATATAGATGGGCCAGAAGGAAATGCAATAAAACGGTTAATATGAATGGAGTGATAATCTCTAAGATAAGGAATTATGATTTACTCATTTGTCTGTACTTTGCAACACCATGCACTGTAGCCCTCCAGGCTCCTCTGTCCATGGGATTCTCTAGTTAAGAATACTGGAGTGGATTGCCATTCCCTCCTCCAGGCAATCTTCCCTAGCTAAGAATCAAATCCGTGTCTCTTGTGCCTCCTGCATTGGCAGGCAGATTCTTTACCACTGGCATCACCTGGGAAGCTCCATAGTGAGTTGTAATCAAACATAATAAAAAAATTATTTTAAAATTATGGAACTATTTCTCAAATATAAGACTAGTTTATTCATTTTCCTTGATGTAAATGTGAAAATCAGTCAGTTCAGTTCAGTTGCTCAGTTGTGTCCGACTCTTTGCAAACCTGTGGACCACAGCATGCCAGGCTTCCCTCTCCATGACCAACTCCTGGAGTTTTTACTCAAACTCATGTCCATTGAGTCGGTGATGCCATCCAACCATCTCATCCTCTGTCATCCCCTTCTCTTCCCGCCTTCAATCTTTCCCAGCATCAGGGTCTTTTCAAATGAGTTAGCTCTTTGCATCAGGTGGCCAAAGTATTTTGTTTCACCTTCAGCATCAGTCCTTCCAATGAATATTCAGGACTGATTTCCTTTAGGATGGAGAGGTTGGATCTCCTTTCAGTCCAAGGGACTCTCAAGAGTCTTCTCCAACACCACAGTTCAAAAGCATCAATTCTCCGGCACTCAGTTTTCTTTATAGTCCAACTCTCACATCCATACATGACCACTGGAAAAACCATAGCTTTGAATAAACATACCTTTGTTGGCAAAGGAATGTCTCTGCTTTTTACATGCTGTCTAGGTTGGTCATAACTTTCCTTCCAAGGAGTAGTGTCTTTTAATTTCATGGCTGCAGTCACCACCTGCAGTGATTTGGGAGCCCCCAAAATAAAGTCTGACACTGTTTCCACTGTTTCTCCATCTATTTGCTATGAAGTGATGGGACCAGATGCCATGATCTTAGTTTTCTGAATGTTAACCTTTAAGGCAACTTTTTCACTCTCCTCTTTCACTTTCATCAAGAGGCTCTTTAGTTCTTCTTCACTTTCTGCCATAAGGGTGGTGTCATCTGCATATCTAAGGTTATTGATATTTTTCCTGGAAATTTGGATGATCCCAGCTTGTGCTTCCTCCAGCCCAGCATTTCTCATGATGTATTCTGCGTATAAGTTAAATAAGCAGGATGACAATATGCAACCTTGATGTACTCTTTTTTCCTATTTGGAACCAGTCTGTTGTTCCATGTCCAGTTCTAACTGTTGCTTCCTAACCTGCATACAGATTTCTCAAGAGGCAGGTCAGGTAGTCTGGTATTCCCATCTCTTTCAGAATTTTCTACAGTTTGTTGTGATCCACACAGTCAAAGGCTTTGGCATAGTCAATAAATGTTTCTCTGGAACTCTCTTGCTTTTTTCTATGATCCAACAGATGTTGACAATTTGATCTCTGGTTCCTCTGCCTTTTCTAAATCCAGCTTGAACATCTGAAAGTTCACAGTTCACGTACTGTTGAAGCCTGGCTTGGAGAATTTTGAGCATTACTTTACTAGTGTGTGAGATGAGTGCAATTGTGCGGTAGTTTGAGCATTATTTGGCATTGCCATTTTTGGGATTGGAATGAAAACTGACCTTTTCCAGTTCTGTGGCCACTGCTGAGTTTTCCAAATTTGCTGGCATATAGAGTATAGCACTTTTCACAGCATCATTGTTTGGGATTTGAAATAGTAAAGAGTGAAAACACTTTGTATTATATAAACTATGGTTGTTTCTCTGAAGTTTTCACAACTTGGAGAACTCCATGCCAGGGTGCCATTTACACTGTGCTCTGGTGAGTGGCACCTCATAGGGTGTGCCATGGGTACCTCTGCCTCATTGCCTGAAAAGGTGCTTACCTGGAATTGATTCTTGACTTAGAGATTATATGTAGAAAAGCAAGGTGATTTGTTAAGGCTTATGCATATTTAGCTACTTTTATAGGAAGAATTAGCAAAGATATCACCGATGTGAATGAGTCTTCATAATCATATGAGGAAAATTCTTTTATGATAGATTTCAAGTTAAAACACTTTGGTTACTTTAATAATGGAATTGGTTAAAGCAAATACAATGCTGCAAACCAATTTCCAAGTAGCCCAGGGCCTAGAGAAGAAATGAGGTCAATGTCAAAAAAGTACCTAAAGCCCCATTGTTTAAATCACCACCATGTTCAATATAAACTTTTTCCTTCTCCTGGACATAGTTTGTGATTTTAGTTTCATCCATTCATGCATGGGCAGCTTAAATATCTGAAGTGTGAAGAGATGAGAAGAATTCATTCATTCAACTAACCAAGAAATATGAAGAGTATCTACTACTTGCCAAGTTGTATACAGAAAACAAAAACAAATCTGGCCTGAATTCTACTACCAAGGATTTGACAACACAGGGAAAAAAGAAGCTTGTATATAACTAATTAAAATGCATGGAAGAAAATAATAAGTGCCATATTAGGAAGAATTCAAAAGAGGGAGAAATTTACCACCACCTGGGATGAGAGTAGTGACAGTGAAGGAAATCTTTCTGAAGGGGAGCTTCTGCAAGAGGGTCCTTGAGGAATGGATGGAGTTTTCTGACTTTGGTCATTGAGAGACATGAAAGAAGCAGAGCATCAGGCTCAGGCCATGGATAAAGACTCAGAGGAAGGGAAGTGTAAAGATCACACACATGGTCCTAGAAATGGAGGTGAAGGGCAGAGGCACTGGATGAGAAGCTAGGCTAGCAGGTTCAAGTGATCTGAGCATAGTAATGAAAAAGCCAAGGCTCTCTTTTTATGCTCTCAAAAAGGGACCTGCTAATTCTAGAAAGCAAGCCTGTGGTCACAGCTCAGCTGCCCATCTAGTCTCTTAGAGGGCAAAGCCCCATTACCTTCTTAGGAGGTGAAGGCTAAACACTTCATGTTTCACGTGCCATGAGGTAACCAGACAAGGTTGTGTTGCAGTGTTGGGTTATTTTTATTATTCATGTAAAATGGTAACAGTAAGATTTTTTAAAGAATGTATTGTTGATATAGGTTATTGACTTGGCCACAGAAATTCCTTTTGCACAGAATCCTCTTTTGTGGCCTGTTAATCATAAGAGAATGAAACCAGAGATCATTACCTGCCTATCAGAGAAAGGTTCTTTCTTTATCTTCCTCATAGCTTCAAAGAGCATGATGATCTAAGTTTGATGTGCGTTTGTATTGTTGTTGGTGGTGGTGGTGGTGGTGGTTTTTGTGGTGAGTGTTACTGCCCCAGTTTATTCATCTTTTATAATGGGCCAAGGAATATGGAAAGAGCAATGAAGTATGAGTAAGTAGTGATTGGTGCATATGTGCTCAGTCATGTCTGATTCTTTGTGACCCCATGGACTATAGCCCACCAGGCTGTTCTGTCCATGGGATTTCCCAGGCAAGAATACTGGAGTGGGTTGCCATTTCCTCCTCCAGGGGATCTTCTTGACTCAGGGATTGAACCTACATCTCTTGCATTTCCTGCACTGTCAGGCAGATTGTTTACCACTGAGCTACCTGGGAAACCTGGTGATTATAACTGTGAGGGACAGAGGCCTCTGAAGACATCCAATTTTCAGGTCTGGATGAAAAAAATAAATGAAGAGGCTTTCAGTTGTTTGGTTACCTGGTCAGGAGGCAATGGAAATGGCTGAGTATCACTCTGGTCCCAGAGCTGAAAAACAGCAACCTAACCAACCTCAGTAACTCCATCCCCACTGACCGTCTGCTTAACTACTCCGAGCACCATAATTTCCTTGGAAAAGTGGTCATCATTATTTTATTTCAAAGAATTAGTGATAGAATAAGATAACTAGTCAAAAATAAAAGTGTTCTATAATGCAAACTAGTAATAATAATTCTTGCTATGCTTTTGTAAAATATTCAGTATATATTGGGAATTGCTCTGTGCTTCAAATTGCCTCAAATCAACACTTATGCAGGTGTTATCAACTCATGCAGACAGAGAAAAAGGTTCAGAAAGGTTAAGTGACTTGCCCAAGGTCCAAACAAGGATTTAAACCCAGGCCTGTTTGGCTCCCAAGCCTTTGTTCTTTGGTGTTTGAAGTTTTGGATTTCTTTTCTTGTTTTCATTAATCACTAAAGGGCTTCCTTGGAAATGAGCCTATAATAATAATATGTATTGGCTGCTTACTATGTGATGTACCAGGTACTGTTGTACACATTTGAAATGCAATAACCCATTTAATCCTTATAACCCTATGAGGGAGATTATCTAATTTCCATTTTATAGATGAGAAAATTGAGGCCCAGAGAGGTTGACTAACTTACCCAAACTAGTAAGTGGCTGAGTTAAAGTTCAAAACGAGTCAGTCATATGATTAAGTTATGTAGAGGATAAATAAATTATTAGAAATTTACAAGGGACTTTCTAACTTTTTATTGATATAATACCTGGTGTAAAGCCTTCTTAGCTTTACACAGAGATTAAAGTACATTTTGCATTTATGTCCTAAAGCCTTGTCAAAACTGTTTGTATTTTGGGCCTATTTTGTCTATCATGAAATGAGGTTGAAGAATAAGCCACATCTATGAACATTTGTATACATCTAACTTGAAGCATTACTTTCCTGATGATCAATATAAATGTATAGTTATAGAAATGGTAAATTGACAAAATGTTTCCATTCTATTTTGGTTTCAACTTAACAAGCTGTACAAATAAGTTATTTTGCTTTTTTAATTTTCCCAAAGAGGTTATGATTTGGTGGCTTGTTGAAACAAGTCTTTTTAGCAAGATTCACTTTAAAGTTAGACATTATGAGTTTCAAATTAAGCTGTCAGCCTGTGAAGTGATATGAAGAGAGACGTGTTACACCACCCTCTTCCCCTAACCCCCACTCCTCCTGCCCAACCTCTGTGGAGACTGGGAAGTACCAACAGGAATACCAGAGGCCAGGAATCACATTTTCGTAATTCTTTTCTAGTTATGTCAGATTTCTAGCATGCTATTAGAGACATATGTGTCATCCTCACCATCAACCAACATATCATTGCTGTTTCAAACTGTTACTAGAGCTGTTGACACAGAATATTGTGTCTGTCGACAGCTCCAATTAGCTGGCGTGTCTGGCTGGTGACAGCATGGTCTACTTTTGTTTACGGGGATGGTGGGAGCTGTATCTTGCCTCCCAGCCTCCAGAGTCAGACAGATGGATAGAGCTATATAATCACCAATGGAAGCGTGTGATATGCTGTCTTCACAAACCATTGTGCGGAGCAGAACCAACGGCCTTTTGTCTGCTTTTAGAAATGACTGCAAGATCCCTCCCTACTGTCAAGTTATGAGGGTGAAAATGTATAAAATGCATCACATACATGTACATGTAGCACACGTTGGACTGTGATACGAGGAGGAAATAGAGCAAGCTTTTAAAAAAACAAGTGATATTTAATTTGTATCATGTCAGTACTTAAGATGTTTTTGCCTCAGCACTAAGCTGATGAAAGTATCTTTCATGGAAAAAATTTGAAAAACAAATCAATCATCCTTCTGTTATTGTTGACATCATACCAGTAAGGATTGTTAAATCACGTTTTGTAACATTTGACACTCTATACTGTAAATGATCTTTCTCCTGACATGTGGTCAGCTTGGAATTCCCTTTGATAAGTCATCTTCTCCAGTAATTCCCAACCTTTGGTCATAGAGACACATGGGAGAAACGATATTCATAGGCCCAAAAACCCACCTTAAAAAGTATCTTCAAGGATGTATACAGTTCAGAGTACACAGCTCATAACTCCATATTTTCCAACAGAAAGAAGAAGAATGCAAAGCTAGTGACTAAGAATGATGCAACTATAGAACTAGTCTGGATTAGTCTGGATTCTTTTTTTTTTTTAGTTAAAAAAATTACTGACCTAGTTCATGAGTTCATCTCCTATCCTTAGTTAACTGCAACTCATCCCTCAGGTTTCAACTCAAATGCCACTTGCCTAAGTAAACCTTCCCAGGATTTTCATTATACACACAGCACTCCATTTTTCTCCTTTCTAGCATCTGTTGCAGTTTGGAATATCCTTTTGTGCAATTATCTGACTAATTACTAATGTCCACGTCTGTGCAAAGTTCAATGAAGGCAGAGAACAGATCAGCGTTCTCAGCATTGAATCTCTGGTGCCCAGGACGGGAGTTGGTACCCAGCAGGGCCCCAAAGAGATGTGTTGGATAAATGCTATTCAGGAGGACTCATACTAGAACTTTCCAGGTAAAAGGAGCACTGCTCTTCTGGTTTTCTAAGGCTAGAATTTCTTTTAAGAAAGTACTCCTTTGTGTCTAATTTCTGCTACCAACTTAGCCCAGTACTAGATTTAGTTATGCAGTGGTGTGGCTGTGGGAGTCAGGAGATATATTCTGGGCAGGGGGAGTAGCCTGAATGAGACTTCGAAGAGCCCAGTTTTACACATGGCAGGATGGAGGGAGAGGTCTGAGAAGAGTCAGATGGAGAGGGAGGCCCTCAACAATGGACCTTCTGTAGCTCTAGGAGGTCACCCTGAAATTCTGACTTGGAAACATTGAGGGTGATTTCTTTTCCCCTTCATTCATGGACAGTAACCATATTAATATTGGTCCTATCCGTGTTGTATATTGGCAACCATGGGAATGAGATGCAGTCTTCTGAAATGGTTTGATGGTGATATCCTCCATATTCAGAAGACAAGTGGCATGAAGGAGAAATTATTTTATGTGATCAAAATTTGGGAGTTGCTTTTTATGACAGCATAGCTCAGCCCATCCTGACTGATGTAGAAGTTTTACATTATACTGTCATTTACATATTTCTATATGGTAAACAAAAATCATGTTTTTATCTTTACTGCTCCATACTCAACAAGTTAGATGTTCATGTTTCTTTAGTAGATACTTGAAACCATTTTCTGAGTAAATATTTGGAATAGGAAAATAAGTATTTATTCAATGGATAACTCACTGAGGGCAAAGGTCATCCCTTTTACATTTTTATTCCTCCCCTGAAGCCCTACACACTTAGTAACTGTTGAAAAAATGGGTCACCTTTACAAGGTTTTTTTTTCCTGGTTGAGGCCTGTCAGTTTCATTTTCTCCATAGATTTTACTTCCCAACACGTGCATCCCTTTCCCCAAGTTTTCCTTATTCTTTCTGAACTGTAGGCACACAGAAGAGCATGGTATGAATCAATTCAGTTCAGTCCAGTCGCTCAGTCATGTCCGTCTCTTTGAGGCCCCATGAATCGCAGCACGCCAAGCCTCCCTGTCCATCACCAACTCCCAGAGTTCACTCAGACTCACGTCCATTGAGTCAGTGATGCCATCCAGCCATGTCATCCTCTGTTGTCCCCTTCTCCTCCTGCCCCCAATCCCTCCCAGCATCAGAGTCTCTTCCAATGAGTCAACTTTTCTCATGAGGTGGCCAAAGGACTGGAGTTTCAGCTTCAGCATCAGTCCTTCCAAAGAAATCCCAGGGTTGATCTCCTTCAGAATGGACTGGTTGGATCTCCTTGCAGTCCAAGGGACTCTCAAGAGTCTTCTCCAACACCACAGTTCAAACGCATCAATTCTTTGGTGCTCAGCTTTCTTCACAGTCCAACTCTCATGTCCATACATGACCACTGGAAAAACCATAGCCTTGACTAGATGGACCTTTGTTGGCAAAGTAATGTCTCTGCTTTTGAATATGCTATCTAGGTTGGTCATAACTTTTCTTCCAAGGAGTAAGCATCTTTTAATTTCATGGCTGCAGTCACCATCTGCAGTGATTTTGGAGCCCCAAAAAATAAAGCCTGGCACTGTTTCCATTGTTTCCCCATCTATTTCCCATGAAGTGATGGGACCAGATGCCATGAACTTCGTTTTCTGAATGTTGAGCTTTAAGCCAACTTTTTCACTCTCCTCTTTCACTTTCATCAAGAAGCTTTTTAGTTCCTCTTCACTTTCTGCCATAAGGGTGGTGTCATCTGCATATCTGAGGTTATTGATATTTCTCCCAGCAATCTTGATTCCAGCTTGTGCTTCTTCCAGCCCAGAGTTTCTCATGATGTACTCTGCATATAAGTTAAATAAGCAGGGTGACAATATACAGCCTTGATGGACCCCTTTTCCTATTTGGAACCAGTCTGTTGTTCCATGTCCAGTTCTAACTGTTGCTTCCTAACCTGCATACAAATACCTGCAAGCAATAACTCTGCGTTTCTTTATTGTCAGGCCCTTGAATCCAGTTCTGCTGCCTTTTCTCAGACAGGCAGCTCCTGTATAATATTTCTGGAAGTTCTTTCCTCGCATACTTTGGACCTTGGGTAAAACAAATAAGAACTGTTTATTAGCTTTCCCTTTCTAAGACATTTTTACACTTTTTTTTTCCATTTATCCTCCCTGGAAAGCCTAAGAGAACTAATAAGGTAGATATTTCCTCTACTTGATAGATGGGCAAAGTAAGGTTCAGAAATATTACAAAGTTAGAAAATGGGACATGTACCATCAAACTATTGGCAGGCAGTTTTATTGTGTTAAAATCAAGAAATCAGATAAATACTTACCTGGCTGTGCTTTTTTATCAGCTTGATCTTCCAGAAGGCAGAGGTTACTGCTGCTCTGAACTTAATTTTTGTTAGGAACGGGAGGCCTGTGAAGGGGGTGGGGATTATGAGAGGAAATAAGTACAGCTTTTAGAATTAAAAATAGTTGAAGGAGAGAAGACTGTGCACAGTCAAGTGTGTTCTTTAGGCAATCAGGATGCATTTTTCTTCCCTAAATCAAAGAAATGGCATCATGCTATAGACAGAGACTTTAAAAGGGAACATAGCTCAAAGGAGAGAAGGGAGTCTGAAAAATTTAATTCTGATCATATATGCATGAATAGTCTCAATGTGAATAAAGGCAGGCACATCTAGAGAAGTTTTTGTGACTGCCAAGGGGGCTCTCTGATGAGCTTGTTTTTAAAATGGTTCCTAAGAGAGAAGGAAGAAGGAAAGCATGAGGATGGAAGACACTGGCTGGGCAGTGCCATAGACCAGCCCTTACAGTGGCATGATTAGACCACAGCCTGCTCAGCCACGTGGAACCTGAGATGGACCATTCCTTGCTTATGAGGGCTTGGAGTTGATCTTCGTGCTTCCATGTTTCAGATTCATAAATACCAAACATACCAAAGAGAGATCCTAAAGAGTGTATTCAAATGAAACCTGAAGGAGTTGAAACTGGCAAAAAATAAAATGGTAAAAATATAGAGTTGCTTTCAAGCCAGAAAAATAAGAAATGAAAGTGGAGGGCATGGGTAAACACGTCCTATAAACCATGGGGAATACAGAAGGTGATGAGGTCTGACTCTGATTAATGTCAAGTACCCTTGCTTGGAGAATCTTTTGCTTTGTTAACAGGAATCACTTCTATTTGCCTGTGGACAGATCTAAGAAGAAGAATCTTCAAACTGAGTGGGCTGATTAAGTGATGCAAGAGGAAACAAAGCCACGACAGATGAAGAGAGTGTATAAGTGTCCTTAATGAGAAAACTATGTTTAGGAAGAACTGCATCCTGGGATGCTGAAACACCTTAAAGATATGATCAAAGCACCAGATTCGCTGGTCTTAAGAAACCACAGAGAACAAGAGAAGTCAGATGACTGAGGGGCAAACACCATCCCCTGTTTTCTAAAGAGTTAGAAGGATGAAGCATTGATATGATGAACCTAGTGTTGTTGTCTAGCAAAAATATATTTTTATGTTAGAGAGTTTGTGAGCACGTTGTAATGAGAGAGGGCTTTCCTGGTGGCTCAGAGAGTAAAGAATCTTCCTGAAATGTGGGGGGACCTGGGTTCAATCCCTGTGACGAGAGAAGCACACATTGAGTTAACATGATTCTCCAAGAACAACTTGTGATTACTGAAAAGCGACACCCATGCACATACACCACATTATGGATTGGCAGGTATAGGCAGACTGTGTGTGCTAAGTCACTTCAGCTGTGTCCAACTCTTTGCCGTTCCATGAACTGTAGTCCACCAGACTCCTCTGTCCATGGGATTCTCCAGACAAGAATACTGGAGTACGTTGCCACACCCTCCTCCAGGGGATCTTCCTCATCCAGGATGGAACCTGCGCCTCTTACGTCTCCTGCATTGACAGGCAGGCTCTTCACCACTAGCGCCACCTGGGAAGCCCATAGGCAGAATAATAGCCCCCAAAGATAACCTCATTCTTGAACCTGTGAATAAATCAGATTATACAGCAAAGAGAAATGAAGATTGTAGACAGGATAAAAGTTGCTAATCAATTGAATTTGAATGGGGGAGATGACCCTGGATTATCTGGATGGGCCCAGCACAGTCACAGAGCTTCTGAAATGTGGAAGAGGGAGGCAGAAGAGTCAGTGTCAGAGTGATGTTCTATATAAAAGACTCTACTGGTCATTGCTGCCTTTGAAGATCAAAGGGTGCTATGAGCCTAGGGAATGCCAGCAGCCTCTAAAAGCTGGAAAAGGCAAGAAAGCAATTCTCCTCTAGAGCTTCCAGAAGGATCGTGGCCTTACAGATACCTTGATTTTTATCTCAGTGAGACCCACTTTGGACTTCTGATCTCCAAAACTGTAAGGTAATAAATCAATGTGGTTTTAAGTCACTAAATTTGTGGTTATTTGTTATAGCAGCAATAGGAAGCTGACACAGTAGGCAAGGGGAGTATCTTGATTCCCCAAGGTCTTTGAGAAATTTTCTTACAAACCTGATAAGAAAATTGATTAGTAATATTATTTAGATGGATTTCCAGTTGCTTAAACAATCAGCCCATGTCACGCTGAGAGAAGTTGCCCTGCGTCCTGCCACAGGACTCTGCCCTGCATTCATTCACTCATTCACCTACTCAACAAATATTTATTGAGCATCTTTTATGTCACAGGCACTGCTGTTAAGAACTGAAAATTCAACAGGGAACAAGAAAGCAAGGTCCCCACACTCAGAGTTTATATTCCAGTGGAACAAACAGACAAAAAACATAGTTTCCAGTAGTGATATGTGCTTTGAAAGAAAATCAAGCAGATTAAGGGAATAAAAGGATGCAGAGGAGGTCTTTTGGGGATAGGAATGTGTCTTGGGGGTGATATTTGAGCAGACAACTGAAAGCCATGAGAAGGTCTGATGAAAGGAACTTTCTAGGAGAGAGGAACAGACGGCGCAAAGACCATGGTAGGAGAAAGAGTCTGTCATGTTCTGAAGACTGCACGAAGGTCACAGGGGCCAAAATGAAACCAGCAAGGGTGAAAGTGATAGGAGACCAGGCAGGAGAGGAAGTAGATCACACAGTGTTTGAGTAGAGACTGAGTGATCACCTGGGAGGCATGGTTGGTCTCCATCTTTGATCCCCAATCTCAGATGCTTAGACAAGAGAGGAAAAGGTGTGCTGCTTTGAACCCAGTTCCTCCTCTATCTGTGGCCTCTGCGGCTGTGGCGTGGTACCTCTTACTCTAATACTGCTCATTCCTCTCTCCCTGACTTGAGGGGTCAAGTCCTCCCCTTGACAGGAAGAAGATAAAGAATGATTTACTCCTCTGTAGTATAATCTTAGTTGAGTCACTTGGCCGTACAACTTCTGAAGCCTCTTTAATCTTTAGGAGTGTATGATTATGTAATTAGTATTCTCACAGGGCCACATGGCTACTGGGCTTTAGCATCTCATGGGTGAGAATAATATCCACTCTCTCTCAAAAAGGTTACTGTGGGGAAATACTGTGATAAAATATCTTAGAGTGCTTTGCAAAGATTAGAGATATGCAAATGTAATTTGCTATTAATAATTTATAGTTTTTATTCAAATCATAATCTTTGCAAATCATAATCATTTTAAATTCTTACCTAATCATCTCAGTGGACACTTTCCGACTGAATAACATATATGAATACAAATAAATCTTGAGGAATCAAAGGAAAAAAATAGGACAACTACAAATGATTTCAGAGAAATTCCCACTGAATATCTTATATTATTTCTTGTCCATTGACATCTCCAGCGTCAGCTTTCTAAATAGCGACAACTGATGTAATAAAGAGGCAGACTGGGAGGTGCCATGTGTAGTGTAGTGGTTAAAAATGTAGACTTTGGGTTTGGATCCCAACTCTTTCCCCTACTAGGTATATAGCCTTGGACAAGTAACTGAGCTGCCCTGTGCCTCAGCTTTCTCATCTGTAAATGGTAGCAATTATTAAATGATTTAATTTATGTAAAGTATTTAAAACATCACTTGGCCCAAGAAAAACACTCAACTAACATAAGCTATTTGAAGAAGGCTGAGCGCTGAAGAATTGATGCTTTTGAACTGTGGTGTTGGAGAAGACTCTTGAGAGTCCCTTGGACTGCAAGGAGATCCAACCAGTCCATTCTGAAGGAGAGCAGCCCTGGGATTTCTTTGGAAGGAATGATGGTAAAGCTGAAACTCCAGTACTTTGGCCACCTCATGCGAAGAGTTGACTCATTGGCAAAGACTCTGATGCTGGGAGGGATTGGGGGCAGGAGGAGAAGGGGGACGACCGAGGATGAGATGGCTGGATGGCATCACTGACTTGATGGATGTGAGTCTGAGTGAACTCTGGGAGATGGTAATGGACAGGGATGCCTGGCGCACTGCGATTCATGGGGTCGCAAAGAGTTGGACATGACTGAGCGACTGAACTGAACATAAGCTACTATTACCTATATTAATTATTTATCATGGCATAACAATATTACCACAAACTTGGTGCTAAAAACAACACATTTGTTATTGCATAGTTTCTGTGAGTTAGGAAACCAGACATGGCTTAGCTAGGTCCTTTGCTTCAGTGAATAATAGGCTACAGTTAAGGTATCTGATAGGGCTGCAGTCTCACCAGAGGTTCAGTTGAGGAAGTATGGGGTTCTAAGCTCACAAAGTTACTGCAGCATTCAGTTCCTTGCACGTTGCTGAACTGAGGACCTCAGTCTCTCTCCAGCTGTTGGCCCAAGGCCACCCTTAGCTCCTTATTGCATGGGTCTCTCCATATAGAACCTCACACTAGCTTGCTCAAAACTACCAAAGGAGAGAGGAGTCACATACATGCAATCATACACATCCTGTCACCTTTGCCATAGTCTATTAGTCAAAAGCAGGTCACAGGTCCTGCCCACAGTCAAGGAGAGGAAACCACACAAGGCTATGAATACTAGGATCGTGCGAGTCCCAGTGGAGTCTGTCTGCCATATTATCTTATTTTCTCAATCCACTAATGAATATATTTTGAATAGGGGAGACAGATGATATGTGAAACTGCTTCTCTAAAAAGCACCGAGAACTTGATCCAATTCTTTCAGTGAAATTACCAAAGATGCACTCTGCTAAACTTTTGTCCCAACAGTTTGTGAGTTCTTCAAGAACAATAAACCTTCAGTTGCTACCAACATTGCTGAAATATTGATCACAAATTTGCCATATATTATATATGATATAAACTCATGGCAAGAAAATTCTAAATGCTACTTCAAACATGAATCAGATTAAAACTATCATGTAAGAAACGAAGCGCCAGTCTATGTTCAATACAGGATACAGGATGCTTGGGGCTGGTGCACGGGGTTGATCCAGAGAGATGATATGGGGTGGGAGGTGGGAGGGGGATTCAGGATTGGGAGCTCGTATACACCTGTGGTGGATTCATGTCAATATATGGCAAAACCAATACAGTATTGTAAAGTAGAATAAAGTAAAATAAAATTAAAAGAAAAACTTTAAAAAAGATTAAAACAAACCCATTCAGTTATATAAATTTGGTTTTTATTACATACACTAGTAAGCAGGTGAGTGAAGAGAGAAATAAAGGCTTGCATTTAGAGGGAATCTTCATCTTTCTTTTAAGTAAAGAGAATTTCATGGTATAGAGTCCTAAATGATTTGTTCTTCTTTCTATACACTCTTTGTAGTTGTTTTTTCTTTCCAGACACTTAACCAACCATCTGCTTCACACCCTCTTCTACCTGCCTCTTTAGCATGGTCTCAGGCCACTTTCCTCACGATGTTCCAGCCATACTGGCCTTCTTTCTATGTCTCACACTCACTGAACTTTTCTGCCTCAAGGTCTTAGTCATGTTGTATGAAAAATGCCTCTCCAGGTCGCTTTCTCAACTGGCCCCTTCTCTATATTCAAACCTCAGTCCCAAATCCTCAGAGAGGCATTTCCTGAATTCTCTGTCTAAAGTTCCCTCTTGTCCTGCCACAAATCCTTCTATGAGAGAGGTTCTTCAGCTTTGTTGTGCATCACATTCCCTGGACAACTTGTTAAAACACAGATTGTTACACCAGTTTCTCATTCAGTAGGACCCAGAAATTTTCATTTCTAGCAAGTTCTGAAGTGATGGTCTAAGGACCACCGTTTGAGAACCACTGGTTTATCACATCATCTTATTTTATTTTCCTTATTACACTCATCACTTACTTTCTATGCATGTGTTTACTTATTTGTTAGACTTTAGGTCCTGTGAACATCAAGGGCAGTGTAATAACTTACTAGTGCAGTGCCAGATGCTTGGCATATAGTTTCTATTGAATAAGTGAACAAATAATGAATAGATTGAAATATGGAAGGAAATTCTACTAGAATGCACATTAGTTTTGGAGCTAAATTAAAGGATCCATTTTTACTGCGGTTTCACAAATAGAAATTAAAGACGGCTTAGAAAAATCTATATTTTAAGCTTTACAGTAATTAAAAAGTAAGTTTTTGTGACTTAATCCACATAAAACACTGGGTTACCATAATTCTCATATGATGGCAAATATAACTATATTATATTAATGTAATATAAGAGCAAGTAAGACAGGACAAGTGTAAAATTAAACAGGTTAATTTTGTAAGTAGTTTGTACTAGTGAGCATATTTCAATGAAAATGTAAGCTCAACATATTCTAAACTCAACAGTGTTGGTTTTAATTTTATCTGGGTATATTTTTTCTATCATCTTTCATTTTTTCCTCTTTTGTATCTCCCAAGAATACCAAAAATTATGTTTTTGCCTCAACTATAGATTCACTGTATGTCTAACCTTCCACTCTGGAGTGTTTATGTCATTTTCTTTCATTATAACCATAAACATTTTTGATAACATACATTGATCATCAATTACCTGTATCCCTTACCTGCAACACTGTGGATGCCACATGCAGGGTGGACATCTTTTAAAATGAGCAACCTGATTTTAAACAGTTGGTATGTACTAATTGTGAGGCATAAGCCTTTTGGAAAACAGAAGCCTAGCAAAATGCATAATTAAAAACAAAAACAGAGGCCCCAAATGACTGCATCTTGGCTTTTGACAAAGAGTATGTTATGTGGATTGTGTGTGTACATATACATGTCATCAAATAAAGTCTAGATTTGGCACTTATGTCTCCCCAGTTTCAACCTTAACTACCCAGATATCAAGTCACAACTTCAGTGGCCCAAAGTGACTGGTGACCAGAGGCACCTGACACCTGTCAGACCTCACTTCTGTCTTCTACTGAAGAGACATTGCTGTTGGGCAAAATGCAAATATTTATGCTCAGGGGTAAGCAGTTTCAGCAAGTGGACACTACCTGTAGCCTCCTTCATCTCTGAATGAATAGCCTTTGACTGACAACATTCTAAAGCAAAGTCATAAATATTGTAGTTAGAAATGACCCTAGAGATTATTATTTTTTAAAAGACTCTCCTTTAAGAGATAAGGATATTGACACATAGATAAGTCAAGTGATTTTCCCAAGGTCACATGGAAAGTCGAGGACCACACTCATGTATCCACAGTGCTCTTCGCCTCAGGCACACTTTTCTCCCCTCACCCTACAGTCCTTTCTCCGTTAGGTGGCTTGAAGAAAATCCGCTAGACATAAGCTATTACAATTAAAGTAATGTGAGAAATTAATTAATAATGATATGCATGTATGCAAGCTTTCCATACTTCTATATTTCCATTTAAATTGTATTAGGTTTGTTATGTACTGAATCATGCTCTCTCCCAAAGTTTACATGTCGAATCCCTAACCCCTAGTGTGACTATATTGGGAGATAACGTCTTTAAGGAGATTATTAAGATTAAATGAGGTCAAACTTACTTACAAAACCCAAATAGAGTCACGAATGTAGAAAACAAACTTATGGTTACCAATGAGAAAAGAGCAGGGGGCCAATAAATTGGGAGATTGGGATTGACATATACACACTACTATTTATAAAATAGATAACTAATTAGTACCTATTGTAAAGCATAGGGAACTCAAGACTCTAATGACCTATACGGGAAAAGAACCTAAAAAGTGTGAATGCGTGTATAACCTATTCACTTTGCTGTACAGCACTAGCTAACACAACATTGTAAGTCAACTACAGGAGGAGCCCGGCAGGCAACAATCCATGGAGTCACGAAGAGTCAGACGTGACTTAGCCACTGAAAAACAACAACAACAAATAATAATAAGAGGGAAAACCTTGGCATACTGGAACAGCAAAAAAAAAGAAAAAATTAAATGAGGTTGTAAAGGTGGGGCCCTAATCCAACAGGAGTAAAGTTTTTATAAGAGGAGAAATATGCAACAGATGTGTGTATACACAGAGGAAACACCATGAAAAGACACAGTGAAAAAGCAGCCATGTGCAAGCCAAAGAGACAGGTCTCAGGAAAAAACAAACCTACTTCCAAACAGTAAGAAACTGTGGTATTTTTCTATGGCAACCCTACAACTTTACTAAGGGCTGATTCAAGATCGAGCATTCTTCCTAGTGAGAGCTTTATAAATGAATTCAACCGTTTCCTCATTTCTGCCACTAAATGCTAGAAGTAAAGCTATCACAGTTAGCCCACAGTAGGATTGTTCCTTTGGTAAATAATGAGAACTCTCAAACAGTCTTTTGAACAAGAAATGTGATTCCATTTGGCTGGATTCGCATATCACAAGTGAATTGCTGCCACTTTGGGAGGAAGGCCAACCCAAGAGTTCATCTCGTGGGACCAGTCCCTTCTGGCTTCATCCTTTCTCTCCATTCTCCACCACTCTGCACCACCCTGCATTCATTTTTACAGTCATGTTTTTGTTTGAGAGGAAAAGAATATAGAAACAGATAAATAAGTAGAAGTCCATGTTTGTCAAAGAAAAATTGTAGTTATGGGTAAAAATGGGAGAGCAGAGTTCTACTGCAAGTCTGGTTTGGAAGATGACAACCAATTTCAGCAACTTGGTGTGTGGAATATTGGATGTGTAACATTATCCCTTTCACATCCTCATCATCATGCGCATAGATCATACCTTAATTTCATGAGTGATTCACCATAATGAATGTGGTGGGAGAAAGTTTTGAGATGGGGCACCAGCTGGCTGCAGCCTTCCCTCTTGGCTGTGAGTAAAAAGAAACATTATAATGACTGAGGCTGCTTTGAGTTAGAGTCTCCATGTGATTCTGGCTCCCTACTTCCTACCCCATGATGCCTAACTCTTTGGCCTAGTTTTTGATGTTCCTATGCTTGTCTGTCCCATACAATTCAACCAAACTGATGTCACAGGGCTTCTCAGCACCATTTCCACCCATTGGGCTCACCCCTGCTGATTCTCTTTCCAGAAATACCCTCCCCCTCATCTAAATTCTGCCAATTTTCAAAGCTCACCTTAAGTCCTATCCCCTCTAAGAAACCCACGAAGATACTCAATCATCTCAGTCTTTTGCTCTTCCCAAACTGCTTTTGCAATTTGTCATTACCACATAGTTAGTATCTTATTATATATTCTTTGATCCATAAGTTTTCTGGTTTTTAACTTTATGCAAAGCTGGTGGCTATGTAGAGGCAGTCCTGTATGGAAGAAAAATTATGGGTTTTAGAAATAGACAGATCTAGGTTGAAATTCCAGATCTGTCATTTATGAGTTGAGTGACTTGGATAAGTTACTCAGCCTCCCTGAGCCTTATTGGCTCTGTCTGTAAATAAGAATATAGTAACTATATTCCAATACTCTTGTAAGAATTAAGTGATCGTATATGTGATATGCTTGTTTCATGTATATTGGTCTCTCCTCCACCATTAATAATACTAAGCTACATAGAATTGTTCAACTTACAAAGTGCTTTTCTTTAATATATCCTATCATTTATGAGTTCCTTCCTTGTGGAATGACTCTAAGACTCTCTATGGAATTATTATTCATGCTTCCCTAGTGGCTCAGACAGTAAAGATTCTGCCTGCAATGTGGGAGACCCAGGTTTTATCCTTGAGTCAGGAAGATGCCCTGGAGAAGGGAATGGCTACCCACTCCAGGATTCTCTTGCCTGGAGAATTCCATGCTTTTCATACTGGCAGAGCTGGAGGCACACAGAAAACACTATCCTAACTGGAGCAGTTTCAAGCACAAGATGGACTGAGACGTCAACTACCCTCTTCAGAAGAGAGAAGGAAGAACCCAGCAGCAGTGGAGAGAAGCTGGGAAAGCTAATGGGCTATAAGACTGGCTCCATCAGGACCTCAGTTATCCAAACACATAGTGTACATAGAGTCACTATTTGATCCAAGGCAGTACCCTAGCAGGTCTAAGCTGGTGGATGGAAATCAGAAATTAGAATCTTAAGGACAGTTGTCAATCAAAGTCATTCAGGTGACAGCACTCAGGTCATCAGCCCAGATAAAACATATACCATGAAGAGAAGACCAAAGCAGTTGGGTCCTTGGAGCCAAGAGCTGGAAGATTTTTAAAATTAATTTCTGTCTAATTGAAGGATAATTGGTTTACAATATTGTGTTGGTTTCTCCTGGTAAATTTAAGAAGGGCATTATCTGGGCACCAGACAAAAGCTCTGAGATCTAGAGTCCCATTTTCAAGCAGCAGGAAGCATGGCCAAGGTGATGAAGACCAGAAAAAGCTCAGAAAGACTCAGAGGCCAGATGTGCCCCTAGGCTCTTGGTAGGCAAACCAGACAGTAAATTCATGGTAACAAGACTAATTTCAGGTCCTGCCAGCTGGTCACCTGGGCCCTGTTCTGTGTCTTCTGCCTGTGTCCTTTTGCAAGCAGCTGACCACCTGGTAACCTTGGCTTAAAGTACCAGCCAAGGTAACAGGCAACAGTCTTTAACTCAGGAATGTCCCAGACTTCTCTCTCACTTACCTTTTTTCCCTCCCTGTCTATATGCCTGAGAGTTCCAACTCTGCATATCTATTTCTGCCCCATCTTTGGATAACCCTTTTAAACTGCCTTTTCAGGCTTAGCCCTCTCATACATATGCACATTTAAACACACCTTTGACTCTGCATACATGCACTTAGTTTAAAGCAGTACCTGCTACTCTTGGAAAAGGTGTCTGCAGCATTTACTTCTAGCTTGGCCATGGTGTCCTCACCCTCTAATTAGAGCCAGCCATCTGGACAGGCTGAGGCTTGCCCTGCTCTGGTTTGGCCCAGGGACTGGACAGGGGGTGGGATGGGGCTGGCTGAGCCTGCTGTAGAGAACATTAGTGACTCCAGCTGGGAGAGCTAGGGCAAGGTCACAACTGACAGACACATAAAAGGCTGTCTTGATCCATTTGTTGGGAGACAACCATGAACTTAGGAACAATTCTGCCCTTGAGAATGGAGTGATTCAATTTTCAACTTCAGGCTCTTGCCTTGGCTAGCTTCCTTAGCAGCTAAAATACACCATCTGCTTAACTTCCTATGCCCACTTGCTTGCTGGAGAAATTGTTTGTCTAGCCTCCCACCTGGCTAAAGCTCACAGAGGAAAGAACTAAAGATGCCTGGGGGCCTTTCCCAATCTCTCCTGAAAGAATCAAAAGATTTTACTATTTGGAAATGTATTTCCTGTCTTATTCCTTAGTCACTTTTGGAAAACATTTCACTGGCTTAATTGTCCACTCAGTAAAACGGAAATTGTCTCCTCAGTACCACAGTATAGTAAAAATACACTTACAGTTACCTTGACATCAAATTAACAGCATAACTGAGGAGTCCATATCTTTACAGATAAGAAGATTTTCAAACTAATAACTCTAGACTAGAACA
The DNA here is from genome assembly GCA_917880005.1 of Nanger dama. Taxonomy (NCBI): domain Eukaryota; kingdom Metazoa; phylum Chordata; class Mammalia; order Artiodactyla; family Bovidae; genus Nanger; species Nanger dama. The sequence continues at coordinate 29,080,556 of CAKJTW010000011.1, read as the reverse complement.
CTTAAAGAACTGCTCCTCTACTGATCTGCACTACAAATTACTCCTGGGCTGCCTAGAATGCTAACCAGATTTCCATTTCATAGAGAGTACTTCTGGCACGTTTGAACTATATCCCAAGTCTTTAAATCTGCAGATTCTAACTAAAAGCCAGGATGTTAAAATGGTACAGCTGGGGTAGGGCAAGGAAAATGACTACAATACAAAAATCTTCAGTGCCTCCCCCCATTCCCTACAGCAAAAAATCAAAATTTCCTCATCAAGCACGTGGCAGATTTCCAGATTTATCCCATCCACTCTCTTCTAAGTGATTTTTGTATCAACATAACATACCAATACCCTGAAAGGTGGCTCCCTGACCCTAAATCACACATTTGAGTGTAGTAGTCCATTTCTCATTAAGGAGATCTTAAATTATCTATACAAACTGCATAAACTTCACTCTGAAACCAAGTAGGAAACTTCAAAGTGGAAAGTTCTGATGTGGAGAACATTTTAAAACATTCTGCATCAAGGAAAGGACTTACCCTTGAGCAGAAAGGCAGTTAATCATGAAACCCTGAAAAAACACTTTGTTTTCACAGAGAAATTTCTACCAATATCTCTTTCTAGAATTTTCTTAGAATCCTATGAGAATGGAATATAGGGCTGCTCACATACCTGCTCCTTCTGACACCAACCTCTTCTTCATCTCCAAGCTCCGGACTCAAGACTAAAGCATCCTAAAGTATTTAATGAGTTTTTAAGGCCTTTATAATATTTGATTCTAGGAGTCTAAGTCCCCCTACCTAAAGGTACAGTCACAAGTGTGTGTGTACCTTTATGTGTGTGTCCACCTTTGTGTGTGTGCATGTGCACATGTGTTTGAACAGCTGTGTGTGTGTATGGATGGTTGGTAGGTACATTTTTCATGTTTTGGGCCAGATCATCATGATCTGTATATGCCATATTGCCTGCTATTACTAATCCTGGGACCTACCCTAATTCTTGGAGTTCTTGTCCCATTTTTCATTGTAGGATAACAAGTATCTTGACTGTAATCTATTAATTGAATAATTGAATAAACTTGTTTCCCTCCAGCATGAGCATATTGTTTGCACACAGTGTCATCCTGGGCCCTCCAGCTATGGAAGGCCTGCCAGATATGTTTATTAAACCCCCTGTGCTTGGAAAGAACACAGAAAACTGTCATCTAGAGCAATACAAAAGTGCCTATCTCAGCTGGAGATCTCGCTGTTACGAATAAAGGAAGAGTTTGTGGTACAGTTTTGAGATGTAAAGAGAAAAAGCTTCCCCATGGTGCAAATGTGTTGTAACCCTCCGGCGAGAAAAAAATATTGAATTGTTGCTGGCAGGACAATGTAATTATTGAGTTAGCAGCAGCTATGTTTCTAAGCTTCTTAAGGTAAAAAAAAATCACATTAATTTGGCCTTCTCCAAAGGACATTCCAGGTTGTTAAATGGAGCTGTTGAAACATTTTTCACTAATGAACCTAGCCAACAAACAGCCATTTCCACTGAAGTCAAATACTGGGCAAGTTGGCAGTGAAAGAGGAGACGTGCTACCTCAGAGGCTGTCTTTGTCTGCTTGAGGCCATACTATCTTGGGATGTGTTTTCCAAGCTCCCGAGGTGCAGGCATTTGACCTAGGTGGTAACTGAGTTGGGGGCAGGATGGAAGTCACAGTGCTGTACTCAGAAGACCAAATGCATCAGACGTTGGCCTCTTTCTGAACAGAACTCGTGGCACACCCGCTGGGATGATGGGCCTGAGGCCAAGAGCTTTCCAAGAAGCAAAATGCTCTCTTCCAGACGAACAAAACCCTCAGCTTCTGCAAAATGGAGGCTTTCATCCCTTTGCATTGATCCCGCAGGGCTTGGGTAGTTTCTGACACACTGTAGGCCCTGCCCTGAATAGCACCACCTCTTCCAGGAAGGGGAAAGAGCCAGTGGTGCTCTGGGATTCAAACTTGGATTTGAGATCATCCAGTGATGGTCATCACGCAGGGACCTATATTCCTTCACCAAGGTCCTTGTTGAAATGTCAGTGGGGGAAAAAAATAAATATAGGCTTCCTGTTACTAAGACAGGGCTGGGCTACTGGGCCTGCCAGGCTCCTGGGTGTGCTTCTGTTGAGTACTACTGAGAGGGTGATTTTCTTGGCAACCAGGTCAAACTTCTTTGTTGCTTCCCCTCCTTACTCTACTGGGTGGGATCAGGGCACTGCTCAACAAAGGGGATTAATGAGTAAGGAAGATAGGTTGAGGACTCCTTGACCTATGTTTCAGTGTTAACGTATAACGAATGGATTCAAGGGGCTTGCCTGGTGGCTCAGGGGTCAAGAATCAGCCTACCAATGCGGGAGACATAGGTTTGAATCCTGGGTGGGGAAGATCCCCTGGAGGAGAAAATGTACCTCCACTCTAGTTTTCTTGCTGGCGAAATCCCATAGAACAGAGGAGCCTGTCAGGTTACAGTCCATACGATCCCAAAGAGTCAACTTAGTGACTTAGTGACTAAATAACAACGGCTGATTCAAGGAGTGTGGAGTCTTGGAAAGTGCTGGTTTTGAAGCCACACTGGACTAGATTCATACCCGCTTCAGTATCTTTGCCTGGAGAATCCCATGGATGGAAGAGCCTGATGGGCTGAGTCAGACACGACTGAGCGAGCTCACTTCACTTCACTTCAGGCTTGTAGACAGACAAGTCATTTATCCTCACTGACTAGCAAGTTCAATGTCTATAAACTGAGTTTAAAAAAAAAGCCTCATTTGTGAGAATCAGATATAATGCCTTTAAAGAGACTAGAATCATATCTGACAAATAGCAGAACCAGTAAACTTAACTGTTATTAGTTTTTAAAATTTATTTATTTTTAATTGAAGGATAATTGCTTTACAAAAGTTTGTTGTTTTCTGTCAAACCTCAACATGAATCATCCATAGGTATACATATACCCCCTCCCTTTGAACCTCCCAAAACACAGGAAAAGACTCTATACATGGACATCACCAGATGGTCAACACCAAAATCAGATTGATTATATCCTTTCAGACAAAGATGGAGAAGCTCTAAACACTCAGCAAAAACAAGACTGGGAGAGGACTGTGGCTCAGAGCATGAGCACCTTATTGCCAAATTCAGACTTAAACTGAAGAAAGTGGGGAAAACCACTAGACCATTCAGGTATGACCTAAATCCAATACCTTTTGACTATACAGTGGAAGTGAGAAATAGATTTAAGAGATTATATCTGATAGACAGAGTGCCCGAACTATGGACGGAGGCTCATGACATTGTACAGGAGACAGGGAGTAAGACCATCCCCAAGAAAAAGAAATACAAAACAGGAAAATGGCCTGAGGAGGCCTTACAAATAGCTGTCAAAAGAAGAGAAGCGAAAAGCAAAGGAGAAAAGAAAAGATATATCCATTTGAATGCAGAGTTCCAAAGAATAGCAAGGAGAGATAAGAAAGCCTTCCTCTGTGATCAATGCAAAGAAATAGAGGAAAACAATAGAATGGGAAAGACTAGAGATCTCTTCAAGAAAGTTAGAGATACCAAGGGAACACTTCAGGCAAAGATGGGCTCAATAAAGGACAGAAATTGTAGGGACCTAACAGAATCAGACGATATTAAGAGGAGGTGGCAAGAATACACAGAACTGTACAATAAAGATCTTCACAACCCAGATAATCATGAAGGTGTGATCACTCACAATCACCTAGAACCAGACATCCTGGAATGTGAAGTCAGGTGGGCCTTAGGAAACATCACTACGAACAAAGCTAGTGAAGGTGATGGAATTCCAGTTGAGCTATTTCAAATCCTAAAAGATGATGCTGTGAAAGTGCTGCACTCAGTATGCCAGCAAATTTGGAAAATGGCAGTGGCCACAGGACTGGAAAATGTCAGTTTTCATTCCAATCCCAAAGAAAGGTAATGCCAAAGAATGCTCAAGCTACTGCACAATTGCTCTCATCTCACATGCTAGTAAAGTAATGCTCAAAATTCTCCAAGCCAGGCTTCAACAATATGTGAACCGTGAACTTCCAGATGTTCAAGTTGGTTTTAGGAAAGGCAGAGGAACCAGAGATCAAATTGCCAACATCCGCTGGATCATGGAAAAAGCAAGAGAGTTCCGTAAAAACATCTATTTCTGCTTTATTGACTATGCTAAAGCCTTTGACTGTGTGGATCACAATAAACTGTGGAAAATTCTGAAAGAGATGGGCATACCATACCACCTGACCTGCCTCTTGAGAAACCTATATGCAGGTCAGGAAGCAACAGTTAGAACTGGACATGGAACAACAGACTGGTTCCAAATAGGAAAAGGAGTATGTCAAGGCTGTATATTGTCACTCTGCTTATTTAACTTATATACAGGGTACATCATGAGAAACGCTGGACTGGAAGAAGCACAAGCTGGAATCAAGATTGCCGGGAGAAACATCAATAACCTCAGATATACAGATGACACCACTCTTATGGCGGAAAGGGAAGAACTAAAGAGCCTCTTGATAAAAGTGAAAGAAGGGAGTGAAAAATTTGGCTTTAAGCTCAACATTCAGAAAATGAAGATCATGGCATCTGGTCCCATCACTTCATGACAAATAGATGGGAAAACAGTGGACATAGTGTCAGACTTTATTTTTGGGGCTCCAAAATCACTGCAGATGGTGATTGCAGCCATGAAATTAAAAGATGCTTGATCCTTGGAAGGAATGTTATGACCAACCTAGACCACATATTCAAAAGCAGAGACATTACTTTGCCAACAAAGGTTCGTCTAGTCAAGGCTATGGTTTTTCCAGTAGTCATGTATGGATGTGAGAGTCGGACTATAAAGAAAGCTGAGCACCGAAGAATTGATGTTTTTGAACTGTGGTGTTGGAAAAGACTCTTGAGAATCCCTTCGACTGCAAGGAGATCCAACCAGTCCATCCTAAAGGAGATTAGGCCTTGGTGTTCATTGGAGGGACTGATGTTGAAGCTGAAACTCCAATACTTTGGCCATCTGATGCGAAGAGCTGACTCACTGGAAAATACCCTGATGCTGGGAAAGATTGAGGTCAGGAGGAGAAGGGGACGACAGAGGATGAGATGGTTGGATGGCATCACTGACACAATGGACATGGGTTTGGGTGGACTCTGGGAGTTGGTGATGGACAGGGAGGCCTGGTGTGCTGAGGTTCATGGGTTAGCAAAGAGTTGGATACGATTGAGCAACTGAACTGAAGTGAACCCATCTCCCTCCCCATCCCACCCCTCTAAGTTGGTACAGAGCTCCTGTCTGAGTTTCCTGAGCCATACAGCAAAGTCCTGTTGGCTATGTATTTTACTTATGTTAATGTAAGTTTCCATGTTACTCTTTCCATACATCTCACCCTTTCCTCCCCTCTGCCCATGTCCATAAGTCTATTCTCTATGTCTGTTTCTCCACTGCTGCCCTTAAATTCTTCTGTACTATTTTTCTAGATCCCATGTATAGCGTTAGAATACGATATTTATCTTTCTCTTTCTGACTTACTTCACTCTACATAATAGATTCTAGGTTCATCCACCTTATTCGAACTGACTCAAATGCCTTTCTTTTTATGGCTGAGTAATATTCCATTGCATGTATGTACCAAGTATGTACCACAACTTCTTTATCCATTCATCTGTTGATGGAGATCTAGGTTGCTTCCATGTTCTAGCTATTGTAAATAGTGCTGCAATGAACAAGGGGACACTTGTGTCTTTTTCAATTTTTGTTTCCTTAGGGTATATGCCTAGGAGTGGGATTGCTGGATCATATGGTGGTTTTATTCCTAGTTTTTAAGGAATCGCCATACTGTCTTCCATAGTAGCTGTATCAGTTTACATTCCCACCAATAATGCAAGAGGGTTCCCTTTTCTCCACACCCTCTCCAGCATTTATTATTTGTAGAGTTTTTGATGATGGCCATCATCAAAAACTCATTGTAGTTTTGATTTGCATTTCTCTAATAATGAGCGATGTTGAGCATATTTTCATGTGTTTGTTAGCCATCTGTATGTCTTCTTTGGAGAAGTGTCTGTTTAGGTCTTTTTCCCACTTTTTGATTGGGTTGTTTGTTTTTTGATATTGAGTCATATGAGCTGCTTGTATATTTTTGAAACTAATCCTCTGTTAGTTGTTTCATTTGCTATTATTTTCTCCCATTCTAAGGGTTGTGTTTTCACTTTGCTTATAGTTTCCTTTGCTGTGCAAAATATTTTAAGTTTAATTAGGTCCCATTTGTTTACTTTTGTTTTTATTTCCATTACTCTAGAAGGTGAGTCTTAGAGGATCTTGCTTTGATTTATGTCATCGAATGTTCTGCCTATGTTTTCCTCTAAGAGTTTTATAGTTTCTGATCCTATATTTAGGTCTTTAATCCATTTTGAGTTTATCTTTGTGTATTTTGTTAGGAAGTGTTCTAATTCCATTCTTTTACATGTAGCTCTCCAGTTTTCCCAGCACCACTTATTGAAGAGGCTATCTTTGCCCAACTGTATATTCTTGCCTCCTTTGTCAAAAATAAGGTACCCATAGGTGCATGAGTTTATTTCTGGTCTTTCTATCTTGTTCCATTGGTCTATATTTCTGTTTTTGTGCCAGTACCATACTGTCTTGATGACTGTAGCTTTGTAGTATAATCTGAAGCCAGGAAGGTTGATTCCTCCAGCTCCATTCTTCTTTCTCAAGACTGCTTTGGCTATTCGGGGTCTTTTGTGTTTCCATATGAATTGTGAAATTTTTATTCTAGTTCTGTAAAAAATGCCATTGGTAATTTGATAGAGATCACATCGAATCTGTAGATTGCATTTGGTAGTATAGTCATTTTCACAATATTGATTCTTCCTACCCAGGAACATAGAATATCTCTCCACCTGTTTATATTATCTTTGATTTCTTTCATTAGTGTCTTATAATTTTATGTGTACAGTTCTTTTGTCTCCTTAGGTAAGTTTATTCCTAGATATTTAATTCTTTTTGTCATAATGGTGAATGGGATTGATTCCTTAATTTCTCTTTCTGATTTTTCATTCTTATTATATAGAAATGTAAGTGATTTCTGTGTATTGATTTTGTATCCTGAAACTTTGCTAAATTCACTGATTCCTAGTAATTTTCTGATACTATCTTTAGGGTTTTCTATGTACAGTATCATGTCATCTGCAAACAACGAGAATTTTACTTCTTTTTTCCAATCTGGATTCTTTTTATTTCTCTTCTCTGATTCCTGTAGCTAGGACTTCCAGAACTATGTTGAATGATAGTGGTGAAAGTGGATACCTTTTTCTTGTTCCTGATCTTAAGGGGAAGGCTTTCAGTTCTTCACCACTGAGAATAATATTTGCTGTAAGCTTTTCATATATGGCCTTTATTATGCTGTGGTAGGTTCCTTCCATGCCCATTTTTGGATGAGTTTTCATCATAAATGGGTGCTGAATTTTATCAAAGTCTTTTTTCTGCATCAATTGAGATTATCATATGATTCTTATCTTCAATTTGTTAATATGGTGTATCACATTGATTAATTTGCATATATGGAAGAATCCTTGTATCCCTAAAATAAACCCAACTTGATCATGGTATACGAGCTTCTTGATGTGTTGCTGAATTCTGTTTGCTAAAATTTTGTTGAGGATTTTTACATCTATGTTCATCAGTGATATTGACCTATAGTCTTTTTTGTGTTGTGCATGTCTGGTTTTTGGTATCAAGATGATGGTGGCCTCATAGAATGAGTTAAGAAGTGTTCCTTCCTCTGAAAGAATTTAAGAGTTTTAGGAGAATAGGCATTAGCTCTTGTCTAAATGTTTGATAGAATTCTCCTGTGAAGCCATCTGGTCCTGGGCTTTTGCTTTTGGGAGATTTTTGATTACAGCTTCAATTTCAGTGGCTGTAATTGGGTTGTTCATAATTTTTATTTCTTCCTGGTTTATCTTGGAAGATTGAACTCTTCTAAGAATCTGTCCATTTCTTCCAGGTTATCCATTTTATTGCCATATAGTTGTTCATAATAGTCTCATATAATCCTTTGTATTTATGCATTGTCTGTTGGACCTCCCCGTTTTCATTTTTAATTTTGTTGATTCGATTCTTTCCTCTTTTGTTCTTGATGAGTCTGGCTAAAGTTTGTCAATTTTGTTTATCTACTCAAAGAACCAGCTTTTAGTTTTATTGATCTTTACTATTTTTCCTTTCATTTCTTTTTCAGTTATTTCTACTCTGATCTTTATGATTCTTTCCTTCTACTAATTTGTGATTTTTTTTTCCCCTCTTTTTCCAGTTGCTTTAGGTGTAAAGTTAGGTTATCTATTTGATGTTTTTCTTGTTTCTTGAGGTAGGATTGTATTGCTATAAACTTCCCTCTTAGAACTGCTTTTGCTGCATCCCATGGGTTTAGAGTTGTTGTGTTTTCATTGTCTTTGTTTCTAAAATTTTTTTGATTTCCCTTTTGATTTCTTCAATCACCTGTTGGTTATTTAGAAATGTATTGTTTAATCTCCATGTGTTTGTGTTTTTTACAATTTTTCCCTTGTAATTGATATTGAGTCTCACAGTGTTGTGGTTGGAGAAGATGCTTGATACAATTTCAATTTACTTAAATTTACTGAGGTTTGATTTGTGACCCAAGATGTGGTCTATGCTGGAGAACGTTCCACGTGCACTTGAGAAGAAGGTATATTTGTCTGCATTTGGATGGAATGTCCTGAATATATCGATGAGATCCATCTCATCTAATATATCATTTAAGATTTGTGTTTCCTTATTAATTTTCTGTTTTAATCATCTATTCATTGGTGTAAATGGGGTGTTGAAGTCTCCTACTATTATTGTGTTACTTTCAATTTCTCATTTTATGTATGTTAGTGTTTGTCTTATGTATTGAGGTGCTACTATGTTGAATGCACAGATATTTACAATTGCTACATCTTCCTCTTGGGTTGATCCCTTGATCATTATGTGGTGTCCTTCCTTATCTCTTGTAATCTTCTTTATTTTAAGATCTATTCTATCTGATATGAGGATTGCTACTCCAACTTTCTATTGCTTCCCATCTGCATGAAATATAGTTTTCCATCCTCTCACTTTCAGTCTATATGTGTCTTTAGGTCTGAAGTGGGTTTCTTGTAGACAGCATATATGTGGATCGTGTTTTTGTACCCATTCAGCCAGTCTGTGTCTTTTGATTGGAGCATTTAATCTGTTTCAGTTCAGTTCAGTTCAGTCACTCAGTTGTGTCCGACTCTTTGAGACCCCGTGAACTGCAGCATGCCAGGCCTCCCTGTCCATCACCAACTCCCAGAGTTTACCCAAATCCATGTCTAGCAAGTCAGTGATGCCATCAGCCATCTCATCCTTTGTCACCCCCTTCTTCTTCTGCTCCAATCCTTCCCAGGGGGAAGACCTTAAAGTCTTTTCCATTGAGTCAACTCTTCGCATGAGGTGGCCAAAGTATTGGACTTTCAGCCTCAACATCAGTCCTTCCAATGAACACCCAGGACAGATCTCCTTTAGGATGGACTGGTTGGATCTCCTTGCAGTCCAAGGGACTCTCAAGAGTCTTCTCCAACACCACAGTTCAAAAGCATCAATTCTTCAGTGCTCACCTTTCTTTATAGTCCAACTCTCACATCCATACATGACTACAGGAAAAACCATAGCCTTGACACTTAATAATATATATTCCTATTGCCATTTTCTTAATTGTTTGGGGTTGATTTTGTAGATCTTTTTCTTCTCTTGTATTCTTGACTATATAAGTCCCTTGTATAACTGGTTTGGTAGTACTGAATTCTCTTAACTTTTGCTTCTCTGAAAAGTTTTTTATTTCATCAATTTTGAATGTACAGTAATCTTGGTTGTAGATTTTTCCCTTTCAGTACTTTAAATATATCCTGCCATTCTCTTCTGGCCTGCAGAATTTCTGCTGAAAGATCTGTTAAACATTTGGGGTTTCCCTTGTATGTCACTTTGTCACTTGTTGCTTTTCCCTTGTTGCTTTTAATATTCTTTCTTTGTGTTTAGTCTTTGTTAGTTTGATTAGCATGTGTCTTGACGTGTTTCTCCTTGGGTTTATCTTGTATGGGACTCTTTGCACCTCTTGAACTTGATTGGCCATTTTCTTTTCCTTGTGGGGAGATTTTCAACTATAATCTCTTCAAAAATTTTCTCATACCCTCTTTTTCTCTTTTTCTTCTGGGGCCCCTATAATTTGAATGTTTGTGTATCTAATATTGTTTCAGAGATCTCTGAGGCTATCTTTAGTTCTTTATATCCTCTTTACTTTATTCTGCTCTTTTAAAGTTCTTTCCACTATTTTATCTTCCAGCTCACTGATTTGTTCTTCTGCTTCATATGTTCTGCTATTGATTTCTTCTGCTGCTACTGCTGCTGCTGTATCGCTTCAGTCGTGTCTGACTCTGTGCGACCTCATAGATGGCAGCCCACCAGGCTCCGCCGTCCCTGGGATTCTCCAGGCAAGAACACTGGGGTGGATTGCCATTTTCTTTCCAGGGGCTCTTCCTGACCTAGGAATCAAACCCAGGTCTCCTTCATTGCAGGCAGATTCTTTACTGATTGAGCTATAAGGGAAGCCCAATGCCTTGTAGGGACTTCCCTTGTGGCTCAGATGGTAAAGCATCTGTCTACAATGTGGGAGACACAGGTTTGATCCCTGGGTTGGTAAGATCCCCTGGAGAAGGAAATGGCAATCCACTCCAGGACTATTGCCTGGAAAATTCAGTAATTGTGTTTTTTGTCTCTGTATGTTTATTCTTTAATCTTTCTATGTCTTTGTTAATTGATTCTTGCATTTTCTGCATTCTGTTTTCAAGGTTTGTGATCATCTTTACCATCATTATTCTGAATTCTTTTTCAGTAGTTTGTCTATTTCCTCTTCATTTATTTGGACTTCTGTGTTTCTAGTTTGTTTCTTCATTTGTGTAGTATTTCTCTGCCTTTTCATAATTATTATTTTCTTAACTTATTGTGTTTGAGGTCTCCTTTTCTCAGGCTTCAAGGCTGAATTCTTTCTTCCTTTTGGTTTCTGCCCTCCTAAGGTTGGTCCAGTGGTTTGTATAAGCTTTGTATAGGGTGAGATTTGTGCTGAGCTTTTTGTTTGTTTGTTTTTCCTTGATGGCAAAACTGGGTGAAGTGGTAATCCTGCCTGCTGATGATTGGGTTTGTATTTTTGTTTTGTTTGTTGTTTAGATGAGGTGTCCTGCATGGAGTGCTACTGGTAGTTGGGTGATGCCAGGTCTCGTATTCAAGTGGTTTCCTTTGTGTGAGTTCTCATTATTTGACACTCCCATGCAGAGTACATCATGAGAAATGTTGGACTGGAAGAACACAAGCTGGAATCAACATTGCCAGGAGAAATATTAGTAACTTCAGATATGCAGGTGATACCACCCTTATGGCAGAAAGTGAAGAGGAACTAAAAAGTCTCTTGATAAAAGTAAAAGAGGAGAGTGAAAAAGTTGGCTTAAAGCTCAACATTAAGAAAATGAAGATCATGGCATCCAGTCCCATCACTCCATGGGAAATAGATGGAGAAACAGTGGAAACAGTGTCAGAGTTTATTTTGGGGGCTCCAAAATCACTGCAGATGGTGATTGCAGCCATGAAATTAAAAGATGCTTACTCCTTGGAAGAAAAGTTATGACCAACCTAGACAACAAATTCAAAAGCAGAGAAACATTATTTTGCCAACTGAGTTCTGTCTAATCAAGGCTATGGTTTTTCCAGTAGTCATGTATGGATGTGAGAGTTGGACTGTGAAGAAGGCTGAGCGCTGAAGAATTGATGCTTTTGAACTGTGGTGTTGGAGAAGACTCTTGAGAGTCCCTTGGACTGCAAGGAGATCCAAGCAGTCCATTCTGAAGGAGATCAACCCTGGGATTTCTTTGGAAGGAATGATGCTAAAGCTGAAACTCCAGTACTTTGGCCACCTCATTCGAAGAGTTGACTCATTGGAAAAGACTCTGATGCTGGGAGGGATTGGGGGCAAGAGGAGAAGGGGATGACAGAGGATGAGATGGCTGGGTGGCATCACTGACTCGATGGACCTGAGTTTGAGTGAACTCCGGGAGTTGGTGATGGACAGGGAGGCCTGGCGTGCTGCGATTCACGGGGTCTCAAAGAGTCGACATGACTGATCAACTGAACTGAGGGTTAGATCTCTGGAGAAGGCAATGACACCCCACTCCAGTGCTCTTGCCTGGAAAATCCCATGGAAGGAGCCTGGTGGGATTCGATCCATCCGGTCGCTAAGAGTCAGACACGACTTCACTTTCACTTTTCACTTTAATGCATTGGAGAAGGAAATGGCAACCCACTCTAGTGTTCTTGCTTGGAGAATCCCAGGGATGGGGGAGCCTGGTGGGCTGCTGTCTATGGGGTTGCACAGAGTCGAACACGACTGAAGTGACTTAGCAGCAGTAGCAGCAGCAGGGTTAGTTCTCTGGTAGTCCAAGGTCTTGCAGTCAGTTCTCAAACTCCAAAGGCTCAGGACTTGATCTCTTCAAAGATCCACTGGGCCAGGCACCTCTCAAAAACTTCCTTGCTTCTGGAAGCCTTTTTTTTCCCCAGGATGCCAACTCCTGAGAGTAGCTTTGGTTAAAGTCTTCAGCACACAAGTGGGGAGTATCACAAAGATTTCTTTCTCCTGGAACTCCCACTCTCTAGCTTCCAGAGTTCAAATCCTAGCACTCCCGAAGGCCCATCCACATTTCTTTTCCTTCCTATTATTGAGGTTTTTCATTAATTTTTTTAAGTAGCTAAAAGATCAAAAGTGAATCTAGTCTGCAAAAATGCTCACTTTGCAAGGAGTCTCACAGGCATGTGTTTTGGCCTGGGGATATGTGGAGGTGGCATCCAAGAGATTCTGCCTCAGTTTGGAGCAATTGGAACCTTGTTTTTAAAGTTCCCCCTGCAGGCTGGCACACTGCTGACACTGAACCTGAGCATGAGTTGGCAGGATGACTATTCAGCAGAGCTGAGCCACAAAGCCAAGCATGAACCCCATGCTGTCTACCAGATTCTTCTGTGGCCTTTGGTGTGAGTCACCCCACTTGTTCTTATTACATATATATATATATATATATATATTTATATATATTTTTTTTTTTAATGGAAAAAGAGTTTAGTGATAAAGTTTTTAAAGTACTTTCAAAATACAAAGTCTTTAACATCGATACTGGACTAGATTGCTAGTGGTTTTATCGGAATATTCAGCATATTCCTCTGGGCAGGAATGAAATCTCCAGAGATCCAAGAAAGGATAGGATAAAGAGGGTGAGAATGACAAAGGAAGAAATCTTCCATTTATGAAATCAACTTCTTCAGAACTCTAGAAAATTGAATTTTTACCCTCAGCCAATTTTCCTAAGGAGAGAGAAAAGCTCTCTAAGACTTGTGATAAATGCAATACTTTGGTGTTTCAATACAATACATTGTTAGAAGGTAGCACCTGAATTATATTAACTGACTCTCCATGTTGTGGCAGACCATTTAGAGACATTGTCTATTTATTGATCTCAATGACCATGTGGGGACATAGAGAAACATCCCTATTTTAATGATGGCAACTTGTGTTTCAGAGAGGTGAAATAATCTAGTCACTTTCACACAGCTTCTGATGCTTGACCACAAATTATGACCTGTCCCTAACATCATACTGCCTCTATTAGAGCACAAAGGCAAGTATTTCTCCTCCTTACCTCTTGGTTGGGACTTCCCAGCTTGCTTTGCAGCACAGAGTGTAACAATAGTCCACCCTCAAGGGAACAAAAGCTGGGATAACTATGTTATGTACCTTGGTATTATTTGCATGGCAAAATAAAGCTATCTTGCTACAGATGTAACCTTCGATAATTTATTGATGTAAAAGTGGCCTCAGGTACCAGGTTTTTGGCAGCTGTTACACTGTCAGAGTACACTGTAGAACATGCCTGCTATGAATATTTTATGTGGAGAAGAAACGGAAAAATATACCTTTCAATATATCAGTTCCCAGTCCTGATCTTCATTACTGAAATATGAATAGAATCCGATCTCTTAATTTGATCAACCCAAACTGTACAAACCAGGTGCTCCTGAAACTGGGTTTGAGTAGTGAATTGATTTGAGCCCTAATTTTTGTTGAATACATCAGCTGTTTATGTCAGCCCATCCTGTAGTGGTGGGTTAGTGACCTCAGTGATATGTTGGAAACTGCAGACTTAACTGTCAATAGGATTGGCTTGGCCCTTTATTCTTCAGCGGCAGATAAATAGAGCCCCATTCAGTTGGTTCATTGTGTAGGGATTTGTTGGAGTTTTATTTATGCAGATTTTGAAGCAGTTGGAGATCATCAACATCCAATACACCCTCTGTCAAATATTTCTCTTCCATTGTTGGGTTATTAAAATATGGTCTGGAGGGTTGGGGGATCCTGTCCTTTTAGAAGCAAATACTTCTAAAAAATAATCAAAAGAGAATTTTTTTATTTGTATTTTTTTGGTATCCAGGGTACCTCTGAGTAGTAGATTTTTGATCTCTAGCCCATCCTCAAAACTGAAAACCAATCCTCCATTTCTCCAGGGCTTACCTTTTCATCACTTGAAGACCAGTGGTTACATGATTTGGACCCACTGAGGAAGGTAGAATGATATCAGTTCAAAAGTATCGGATACCTGTGGAGCACTTTGCAAGATATTGCAGGATTTTCTGTGCTTTCTATAGAACTACACAGAAGTATTGCTGAGTACTTTGCAATATGAATTCCTGCAATTTGCAGGAATTTGCCGCGCTTTTCAGGTGATCATACTAGGTAAGTGCTTCATTTTTATCTCAATTGGTTTGATTTTGGGCTTTCATTATATTATTACATTTATGTTTTACATACTTGGGGGTTTGCTTTAAAAAAAAAAAGTCTTTAATCCTATCTCTGATGAACACCTGACTAAGCTTAGCTATATCTTTAATTGATGCTCTCTTCAACTCTATATGCTAAATTGCAATTCCATGATCTACCTAAAGAGATAGACAGTTTAATCAATGTACAAGTTACTCTACTTATTTTAAATAAATGCCTTTCAGACTTAGTAAACACCATTAGGGGAAACATGGGTGGTTTAAAATCAGGTAAGTGATTTATGTTTCTTCAAATGAAGCCCTTAAATTCATTTAAGTAATAAAAACTCATATGACCCTTAGAAAATTGATTTTGTATAAAGTCTTTTGTTAGCAAAATTCTGTAATTGAGCAGGATTCCTTTAAAACAGATTGAAAGGTACACTTTTGTTGGCAGCTGTTAAATCTTCCAGTAATATTCTAGGGTTCTAAATTTAGGATGCTAAGATATACCTTCCCCATAATATTTGTTATATCCCAAAATGTATTTATCAAAAGGAAGAGGTTAATTAATATTATAATTAGCATTATAAAATTAAAGCTCTCTAGAATTTTTAAACGTATGAGTATAGTGAGTGACAAATAATTACTGAGTTTTATGGATAAGCCTAAATGCTTTAATTAAACTTCCTGAGCTACCTAACTTTTAGCCATAAATGAATGCAGGTACTGAGTGAGAAAGTTTCATCACACTTGATTTCTGCGTGATAACCACTCTGGTGACTATCACCACTTCATCCCAATGAGAAGGTGATAACTTTGTGTTTTCCTTTTTGTGTGTGTGCCTAAGTTCTTACTCCTAGCTGGTACAGAGTCAGAATTAAAACTCAGATCTTCTGATTCTTAGCCCAGAAATCTTTCCAAAACCATGCTTTTCTTGAATGCTCTCCTTCAACGCAGAAGCTAAATAAATCAAACATGAATATCTAGCCTATTCAATTTTAGAAAAAAAGTAAAAACACACCCTCTTTCCTACCAATCGGCAAGTTTGGTTTTTCACGTTAGAGTACTAGAGCACTTGGTTGATCAGAAGCAATAAAGCTTCAAAGGGTTACAAAACTTATAAATCACCAGAATCTCTTTTCATGAAGGAATCACAGACTTATTTTCCTGGGAATTTCAACTTCAATATTTTTGTCTCTTATTCCCATAAATGTACTGGTACCAGTTAGATATTGGTGTAAATTTCTTATTTTAGAACGTAGTTACTTAACTACAGGATTCATTTAAATGGCAAAAATCCCTAGTGAATTTAAATTATCATTTGATTCAGAAAACCATCAATACTTACAAAAATATCTATCTCTAGCAGCCCTAAACTCCCACCACTAGTCAAAATTTGAGTTAAGTCTCTGAAAATCTCTCCTTTAAATGTCAATATAATCATAATAATAATTACCATTTGTTGAATGCCTACAGAGGGGCAGACTAGATGCTTTACATACATTACATCTTTAATCCCCACGTCTGTCATTGAAAGTCTGCATTATTATCCTCATTCTAAAGATAAGGATAAGCAACTTGCCCAAGGCCACACAGCTAGTAAGTCCTAGGGCCAAGGCTTGAATCCAGGTCTCGGTGTTTCTGAAGTCTTTTCATTTCTCCCTGTAAGATGGAGAAATGAATGCATGAAATTGTGCTGATCAATGACACTGAATCCACATTACTTTAAACTAATGTAAGTCCTGAAATAATTGCCCTAGGGAAGATGCCACAAGACAGATACTTATGATAAAGACTTGTCTTCATTTCCTTCATGACTTCACCTCAAATCCAATGGCTTCGTCTTCCCAGCTCCATATTTTGCATCCTCTGGCCTGCCAGGGTAAAATTGGCTCTTTTTGGTTACTCGGTCTATTTCCCTTCATTCAAATGTATGCTTTGATGTAGAACCAAAGTCTGAGAATTCCAGCACCATCTGGTGACAAAGAAGGAACAGCCAGTCACCACCTGTCAGGCAGTCACAGACAGAAAAGTGACCACGGCTGAGCCTGCATTGGCCATGTGGCAGCACGCTCTCCTCCCAGGCTGCACTGCCCCGACGTGGCCAGGACTCCAGACCTCTGTGCAGTGATTCATTGTAGGGTGTAGGGTTTCCCACTAAACTCATATCAGATTTGCAAGCATGACCAGAATACTCCCGTGCCCTCATGCTGCAATCCAGTAAGGGTGAGGTCATTCATTTGAAAGCATTTTTGCAATACATGCCACATGACGGCTGGGTGGTTACTAATGATCCTAGTCTCGGTCCTTGCATTTCCCCCGGAACTGCCTCTGGATCTTTGCGCGTACTATTTCCTCTTCCTTGCTTCCTTCTACCATTTATGAAGTTGATGCCTGCACATCCTTCAGGACTTGGCTTAGATGCCACCTCTTCTGACCCTCAAAGCTGAATTTAATGATTTTTCATATGTCACCATAGTAACCCAATGCCTGCTTTTCTTGCAGCAGCTATAACTAATCTCAAAATGGTATTTTAAATTGTCTTTCTCTCCTAGAAGACTAAGATCAGTGAAGGCAGAGGCTTAGAGACACTGTTGCATCTAATTAAGATGGACTCTGAAATCAGACAAAACTAGTTTCAAATCCTGACTTCAGGATTTATGTACCTACCTTACTTTGGGTAAGGTTAACCCTGGACTAAAGAACCACCCAGAGCTTCAGCTTCCTTATCATCAAGACTGTGATAATAATAGAAACTATTTTGTTGAGTTGTTTTGAGGATCAGTTGCAATAATGAATATAAAGTACTTAAGACAGTGTTTGGTGTATATACTTGGTATTTAATATTGATACATGTGTAATAAAGGTACAGATATTCTATAAATTGTTGTACCACATTTTCTACCATACTGCCTACTTAATAAAAATATTTGGAATTCAGATTGTATTAGAGAGCTTGAAAAAGACAGAGCAGTAGACTACATTAACATGAAGCTCCCTATTGGGTCTTAGAGGGTCTCTGGTCGTTTGTTTTCTTTTTCTGTGCTACTGTGAATAGCTGATAATTGCTTGTTTAGTGCTAAATCCTCCCATTCAACACCATCAGTTCCCTGCTTTTTTGCTCCAAATTAGCAAGAGAGGGAGAGCAAAAGATACAGAAGCTGCAATTGAAGATGAAACCTGAGGTCTATCCAGGACCCACAAGACATACCCTTGAGTCCATCATCCTCATGAGTCCATCATCCTCATGTATGTGCGTCAGACTGCAAGTTCCAGGAGATGGAGAACTGCCATTTTTGTACAATGTAGCATTGCTAGCATATTGTATAGGTCTGACACATCCTACACACTCAATAAATGTTTGCTGAATGAAGCAGTAAACATATGTGAAATGTTTGAATCAACCCACTTTCTGCTGGGAACCACAGAGCCCTGTGATTGACCAGGCTGGCTAACTTTGAAACATTTTGCTTACATTTACCTTAGTAGTGTCTGACGTGATACAGAGAGGACTTCTTCCAGAGCCTGTATTTATCTTATTTAACTTCTAGGAGCTTTCCTCGTGTTCCATTAACTTTAGGATTTTGTGGACATGTTTACATTAACCATGCTGTTTGCTATTTATAGATTTGTTCCTGTACCTTTTGGTTTGGCCTCTCTGATTGGAAAGACTAAAACATTTAGGTCTGTCCGTGCATAGCATCCCTGTACTCATTTCAATTTTGTTGTTGTTGTGGATCTCTCAGTCTTGTTTGACCCTTTGCAACCCTATGGACTGTATCCTGCCAGGCTCCTCTCTCCATGAGATTTTCCAGGCAAGAATACTGGAGTGGGTTACCATTTCCTTCTTCAGGGGATCTTCCTAACCTAGGGATTGAACATATGTCTCCTGCACTGGCAGGCAGATTCTTTACTTCTGAGGTACCTGGGAAGCCCTCATTTCAATTACTTTAGTTTAATTCTATACTAGAAGTTTCCTCCAGTATCTCCAATGACAGGCATTGAGAATGCTGAGACCATTCTCTAGTCCAGTTTCAGTCTTCCTTGGGGTCAGGTAGTGATCCAAACTTCCCTCCAGGTGCAAACACATTTTAGGATAAGGTCTTAGCTTGTTTGATGTTTTCTTTCTAATTGCTTTCTCAGAGGTGTTGGTTTTGTACTGGCCTCTTGGATGCTTCTGTGTTGCTTTTTTTTTTCTGATACTTCTCCCTACAAGCATGATCCACTTTATTACTCAAGACTTTTCTCTTATTCCCAAAATTCTTACAAAGGGAGGCAGCGTTATCTCCAGAGTCTCAGTTTGTTTTCAACCTGTGTGGTTGTGCAGACCTTGCTTTTCTTTTTCTATGCAGAGGGACCCAGCCTTGCTCTATTTCTGTGTTATGCAATGCAGAGCACTGGATTTGGAGTCAAAAGACTTGGGCTCTAGACTTAATTCTGTTGTATCCTATTTGCATGACCTTTCAAAAGCATTAAACTCATGAGTTCTTTACCTGCAAATGAGGTTAGAACTTACCTCACACGTTTTCTGTGAGGATTAGGGAACTCTATGGGCTCCCCTTGTGGCTCAGCTGGTAAAGAATCTGCCCACAATGCAGGAGACCCAAGTTCGGTCCCTGGGTTGAGAAGATCCCCTGGAGAAAGGAAAGGCTGCACACTCCAGTATTCTGGCCTGGAGAATTCCATGGATTACAGTCCATGGGGTCACAAAGAGTCAGACAGGACTGAGCGACTTTCACTTTCAGAGAATACTATATGTGAAAACACCTTGTAAATGACAAAGTACTCATAAATGTGGGCTTCCCAGGTGGCTAAGTGGTAAGAATCCCCTGGTAATTCAGGAGATGTGGGTTCGATTCCTGGGTCAGGAAGATCACCCAAAGAAGGAAATAGCAACACCCTCCAATATTCTTGCCTGGGAAATCTCATAGAGGAGCCAGGCAGGCTATAGTCCATGGGGTGGCAAAAGAATCAACCACAACTTAGTAACTAAACAACTCATAAATGTAAGTTACTAATTCATTATCCTCTGCAATGATGTATAGAGGATTTATGTGTATCTTTAGCTTCTTCTAAAGAGTTTGGTTGCCCGAGCATAAATTTCCCAATCTCTCAATGAGAACTTAATCATGTGCATTTATTTAAAGATTAATAAAACTGTATATACTAACCCAGTGTCAGTGTTTTGAAGGGGAAAAAAAATCCCTTTTCATGGGTTTATAGTCAGCAATGAAGAAAATATTAAAGAACCAAAAGAAGAGAACTTAACAATTTTATTTGTTCTTCATCAGCTTGTGCTGTAGCTAAACTAGGATAGAATAGAGAATGTTCTGCCTCAACAATTCATTCTATAAATGTGTGATTCAGTCAATATTCCAATCAACAGTTACTGGATATTTGCTTTGTGAGTACTATGCAGTTTATGTAGATATAGTTTTTCAGTTGCTAAATTAAGACTTTTGTATTTATTATTGCAAAAGCATCAGATTCTCAGTCTAAAGCCAAACTACAGAATTAAAATACAATTCTGCATATGAAAAAGATGAGTAATGCATGATCCCTGTTTTGAGGCACTTAAAATTTCATTGGAGAAAGAAAAGAAATAAACAACTCACTCTATACCAGCCAGAATAAAATGAAAAGATGAAGAAAAACTTGAAAGTCACACTATGGTGGCTTCTGTCATGTCATAAAGAAGTGATAGTGGTTGGAGCTTTCAGGAGATGGGAAAAGAGTGTAAAAGAATATGGAAGAAAAGACTGTCCTGTGAGAATCAGACAAAGCAATTTCCTATTTTAGTAAATTCTCCTTCAGTTCAGTTCAGTCGCTCAGTCGTCTCTGACTCTTTGTGACCCCATGAACTGCAGCACACTAAGCCTCCCAGTCCTTCACCAACTCCCGGAGTCCACCCAAACCCATGTCCATTGAGTCGGTGATGCCATCCAACCATCTCATCCTGTCATCCCCTTCTCCTCCTGCCCTCAATCATTCCCAGCATCAGGGTCTTTTCAAATGAGTCAGCTCTTTGCATCAGATGGCCAAAGTACTGGAGTTTCAGCTTCAGCATCAGTCCTTCCAATGAACAGCCAGGACTGATCTCCTTTAGGATGGACTGGTTGGATCTCCTTGCAGTTGAAGGGACTCTCAAGAGTCTTCTCCAACACCACAGTTCAAAATCATCAATTCTTCAGTGCTCAGACTTCTTTATAATCCAACTCTCACATCCATACATGACCACTGGAAAAACCATAGCCTTGATTAGACAGACCTTTGTTGACAAAGTAATGTCTCTGCTGTTAAATATGCTGTCTAGGTTGGTCATAACTTTCCTTCCAAGGAGAAAGCGTCTTTTAATTTCATGGCTGCAATCACCATCTGCAGTGATTTTGGAGCTCAAGAAAATAAAGCCTGACACTGTTTCCATTGTTTTCCCATCTATTTGTCATGAAGTGATGGGACTGGATGCCATGATCTTAGTTTTCTGAATGTTGAGCCTTAAGCCAGCTTTTTCACTCTCCTTGAAAAAGGAGCAACTCTCCTTGGTTAATGATTTTTTTCCAGTTTTATCTTTTAGAAAAAAACAGGATTCTTCTATTCCAAACAGAGTGAGGAAGAACATGCCTGGCTAAGAGAGAGGCTCTGCACAGTTGGTCGAAAGGATGTGTTTGGTGGCAGGGCAGGGGACCCTTGAAAGAAGCAGTGAGGGTGGTTCTGAGGCAACTTGAGTTTCATTTGTGCTATGCTCCCTCTAGGACTTCCCTGGTGGCTCAGACGGTAAAGCATCTGTCTACAGTGCGGGAGACCCGGGTTTGAGCCCTGGGTTGCGAAGATCCCCTGGAGAAGGAAATGGCAATCCACTCCAGTACTATTGCCTGGAGAATCCCAAGGACAGGAGAGCCTGGTAGGCTACAGTCTATGGGGTTGCAAAGAGTCAGACATGACTGAGCGACTTCAGTTCATGCTCCCTCTAGGCAAAAAGGAGAGAGAGATTTTATTTCATGGATGATGGGAACCTAAAGAGACTTAGAGGAACAACTGTGACATAATTCAGGAAAAGGCAATTTGAAGACTGGATCTAACAGGCAGGATGAAAATCAGTGATGTGAAATTATGAAAGATGAGGAACTTGGTTAGAAAGCAGCAAAGCAAGAGGAATGATGGGCAGTTTGAGATTCTCAGATTAACGAACCTGATAGGTCGACCAGATTAATGGGCATCCCTTTAGCATTTGCTTCGTATGCCTCAGTTTTGAACTGAATCAGACATACTGCTTTGTGAAGAGGGATGGAAAATGTGAACCACTGATTTCAATAGTCTTATCTTAAAGACACTGACTTTAAATGAGAAATGTTAAAATCTAAGCAATATAAATGGTAAGGGGACTATTTTGAGGAAGTGGGAGAGCAACTGATGCATGTGTATTTCTGTGTAGTGTGTGGTATGTGTGTATGTGTGTGATGTGTATGTGATGTATGTGTGTATGTGTGTAGCCCATATTCTTTGCTAGAGATAGTGATTATAAGAATGCCAATTATGACAGAATAAGACTCAGTAGTTAGGACTCTAGAGAATATCATGCCTTAATCACCCACAATTGATACTTAATGTGGAATAAAGTCTATTTTTATCTTTCTGTAATACTCTGTACATTAGAAATAGCCCTACAGTAAGTATATAATTAAACTCTGTATTTCTGTAACATTCATTTCAAGTCCTAAGGCAGAGAAAGAATTGAGTCATAGCAATCAATAAACATAGCCCCCAAAGTCTTTTTAATAGTTTTTATTTTACTTTTTGGCAGTCTGTATCTTATGGATGAAAATAAATACCCCCAAATAGCTGGCTTAACATAATTAAAATGTTTAAATGAAATATCTGATAGTTCAATTGTTAAGCTATAATTCTTCACCTATAAATGTCAGGAATGTGTTTTCTTACACCTCTCCATTTTCTGCATTTCAAACCTCCCTCACTCTAGGAGGCATCTCCAAAGAATGAACTTCCCTTTCCTCTAAGCCATCAGAGGAAAGCTCTGGGCTTCAACCTTATTATGGCCACATCTACTCTTAGGCAGAGTAGAAGACACAGCAGTCTATAATTAGGTCATATTCCAACAATGCCCTGGATGAATGGAACATACTCAAATAACATGACAGGCAAGATAGGACCATCCACAAGAAAAAAGGGAGGCCGTTTAGCATCAAGTTTTGGCAAGCCCTAAATGCTAGGAAAGTATGCAATACGTATAAGAGGATACTGAAATATCTTTTTCTCTTTGAATGACAAAGACAAGATTGTAGATGTTGATAAATGCTGTTTTAAAATGCTATTCACTGTTGCTTTATAATAACAATAGTGGTTACTAGTACAGAGTGCATGGGAATAGATAACCAGGGTAGTGTGATCCCTCACCTAGAGTCAGCCATCTTGGAATGAGAGGTCAAGAGGGCCTTAGGGAGCATCACCATGAACAAAGCTAGTGGAGGTGATGGAGTCCCAGTTGAGCTATTCCAAACCCTAAAAGATGATGTTATAAAAGTGCTGTACTCAATATGCCAGCAAATCTGGAAAACTGAGCAGTGGCCACAGGACTGGAAAACGTCAGTTTGCACTCCAACCCCAAAGAAAGGCAATGCCAAAGAATGCTCAAACTACCGCACAATTGTACTCATCTCACACGCTAGCGAAATAATGCTCAAAATTCTCCAAGCCAGGTTTCAACAGTATGTGAACTGTGAACCTCCATATGTTTAAACTGGATTTCAAAAGGCAGAGGAACCAGAGATCAAATTGCCAACATCCACTGGATCATTGAAAAGGAAGAGAGCTTCAGAAAAACATCTACTTCTGCTTTATTGATTACAATAAAGCCTTTGACTGCGTAGATCACAACAAACCATGGAAAATTCTTAAAGAGATGGGAATACCAGACCACTTTACCTGCCTCCTGAGAAATCTGTATGCAGGTTAAGAAGTAACAGTTAGAACTGGACATGGAACAACAGACTTAATCCAAATAGAAAAAGGAGTACGTCAAGGCTGTATATTGTCACCCTGCTTATTTAACTTTTATGCAGAGTACATCATGCAAAATGCCAGGCTGGATGAAACACAAGCTGGAATCAAGATTGCTGGGAGAAATATCAATAACCTCAGATATGCAGATGACACCACCCTTATGGCAGAAAGTGAATAAGAACTAAAGAGCCTCTTGATGAAAGTAAAAGAGGAGAGTGAAAAAGTTGGCTTAAAACTCAGCATTCAGAAAATTAAGATCATGGCATCCGGTCCAATCACTTCATGGCAAATAGATGGGAAATAATGGAAACAGTGACAGACTTTATTTTCTTGAGCTGCAGAATCACTGGGGATGGTGCCTACATCCATGAAATTAAAAGACACTTGCTCCTTGTAAGAAAAGTTATGACCAACCTAGACAGCATATTAAAAAGCAGAGACATGACTTTGCCAACAAAGGTCCATCTAGTCAAAGCTATGGTTTTTCCAGTGGTCATGTATGGATGTGAGAGTTGGACTATAAAGAAAACTGAACACCGAAGAATTGATGCTTTTGAACTGTGGTGTTGGAGAAGACTCTTGAGAGTCCCTTGGACTGCAAGGAGAGCAAACCAGTGCATCCCAAAGGAAATCAGTCCTGAATATTCGTTGGAAGGACTGATGCTGAAGCTGAAACTCCAATACTTTGGCCACCTGATGCAAAGAGCTGACTCCTTGAAAATGACCCTGATGCTGGGAAAGATTGAAGGTGGGAGAAGGGTATGACAGATAATGAGATGGTTGGATGTTATCATTGACTCAATAGACATGAGCTTGAGTAAGCTCTAGGAGTTGGTGATGGATAGGGAAGCCTGACATGCTGCAGTCCACGGGGTCGCAAAGAGTTGGACACGACTGAGTGAACTGAACTGAACTGCACAGGAATAGAACAGAAGAAGAGAGCCACAGGTCTGCAGTTACTGCTTTTGGACCTTGGAGAAAGTTACCTGAACCTTAGTTTTTCAGTCTGCGAAATGGAGATTATGATGTCTCACAAAGCTGTGAGGGATCCAATGGAATAACCGATGTAAAGCTTTAAGGATGCTCTTGGCACATAGTAAACTCCAAAATCTTTAACAAATATTAGTTATGAAAAAGTGCTTTGAAAATAGTACAAAGCATTATGTATCAAATCATTATCATTATTAAATGTGATGACTATTCACTGTAAAATGCTAGTACCATATCATGGTAGGGAAGCTCAAGATAAAGCCATACATGTATCCATCTCCCTCAAACCCCACTCCCATCCAGGCTGCCACATACACTGTGCAAAGTTCCATATGTTATACAGTAGATCCTTGTTGGTACTTTCTCTTTTTCTATTAGGGATGTCACAGGTGTTAAATACTTAACAAATCATAAAATTCATAAATAATTGTTTTCAAATGTATCCTCTAGATAAGAATTTTCTCCCCAAAATGTTTAATAGTTTTGTTTACATCTTTTTTTTAACCACTACATGGAAGAAGTTGCCTTTACTACTCCTCCACATACTGTTCATTTGAAGGCTACAGTGTCTGAGATGTCAGATTAGAGACTTGCAGCCCCCAGCCACACGATGGGCTTTCCTGGTGGCTCAGTACTAAAGCATCCACCTGTCAATGCAGAAGACCTTGATTTGATCTCTGGGTGGGAAGATCCCCTGGAAGAGGAAATGGCAACTCACTCCTGGGTTTTACCTGGAAAATCCCATGGACAGAAGAGCCTGGTAGGCTAAAGTCCTTGGGTTCTCAAAGAGTTGAACATGACTGAGCAGCTGAACAACAAGTCACATGCCACTTCCGCTTGACTTACCTGTCAGCATCCACTCTCTCTGGGCTGAATGTTTCTTTGGTCTTGTTGGGGGACCTTGCTCTCCTGGCTATAGTAAGCTGGTGTAGCCTCTAGGCCAAGTGAGTCTAACTCACTTTCAGGTTTTATTTCTTCTTTTAGAAAAATGTAAATAGGGAAAGGGGATAGGTACAGTGGAAATTTGGGGGAGGGCAAAGTGAAAGTGTTAGTCTCTCAGTCGTGTCTGACTCTTTGCAACCCTATGGACTGTAGCCCACCAGGCTCCTCTCTCCATGGAATTTCCCAGGCAAAAATACTGGAATGGGTTGTCATTCCCGTCTCCAGGGGATTTTCCTGACCCAGAGATTGACACTGGCTCTCCTGGGGGAGGGCAAGGAGGGATAATAAGAGACATCAGCCAAGTAATTGCCCTAAATTACACACTGTCTGTTAAATGGCTGTGAGCAAGGACTGAGGTGAAAGCTGAGCGTGGTGCGCTGGGTGCTCTCTGGGTGCTAACTCTGCTAACTGCTGGACAGAAATACCCTCCTAAAATTCCTAGGAGTTCCTTCTCGAAAGATATATTGTTGGAGGGGCTATAGATTGAGACGCTTGGGGTGCAGAGGAGAAGGGCAATTAATTTGGCAAACCGATTCCTTCTATCCTCCATTAATTAAGGGAAACGTGTCAGTATTTGGGGCATACCCCTTCACGTATTTGGGGTATACCCCTTCACGTATTTGGGGTATACATGTTAACACAGAGAGATACAGTTCAAAATAATCTGAATTTGTATTAAATCCCATTAAGTTTCTTTCCCCTTATTGTGTCTATAATAAGAAGCAATGAAACAAGCTCTTTAACAAAATAACTCCTTTTGTTTTTGTTACAAGATCACTGATACCTGCCAAAACCATGAACTTGCAGTGTAACAAAGGTAAAATGTGGCTAGTCTTCACCTAAGGCAATTCTGAGATATGCACTTCAGTTTTATTATGAAGTGAAGCTGCTTAATCCCAATGAAGTCCCCAGTCTGAGAAGAAGCAAGAAATCCTAAAGGTGGCAGGGGTCTTCATACTGATAGACCCGGGTTTGAATCTTTACTCATTCACTGGCTGGCTGTGTGACCTTGTGTTCTAAGCCTCTCTCTGACTTTAAAATGGGCATAATTGTACTACTAACTTTAAGGATTAGCTACTGCAAAACCCTAAAACCTCTGTCTTATCTGGCCCATAGGAGGCATCTGATAAATAATCTTTGCTATCTAAAGAGTTGAGCTGGCCTAAATTCAGTGGAATTAAATATGTCACCATCATTAGACTCTCAAACATCAGGCAGATATTTTTTAAATGTGGAAATCCTATGCTGCAGTAGACTTGGAAGAGCTTTGAATACACAGGTCATGAGGTCTTTACAACCTGTTAATTTTTTTTTAATTTGCTTTTATTGGGATTTATTTGTACCTGGATGATAAGAGGGATGTATTTGGGCAAATGTGACAATGTGAGAAGCAAGAGTCCTTTGTTTCAGCTCCCCACTTTGGAACCCTGAAGAGATCATCCCAGTCAAAACCTTCTGAATGCAGCACAAAGAAGGTTCTGATTCTGAAGAAACCGTGCAGTCCCTTTAACCTGCACGAAAATATTTCAAGGGTAACTAGAAAGTATGTAAGAGGATTCAGACATTCCGTGACATACATTTAAAATTCTTCCCTTTCCAAATGAGAGCACCATAATATGCAGAAGAGAAGTGCATCAAAAAGATGAGGGTCCTTTGAGGCAGGCGCTTGGAGAGCTGTGTAAGTATTATTTGAAAAATAATCCTCAAAGAAGGATCAGGAGAAGAAAGCTTGTAAGTGAGGAGCATAGAGCCTGAGGCTCTGTATTTGCAAATGAGACTTGGAATATGAACTTGGCCTGCTCAGGTAATTTTACGAAGTTCAAAACCCTGAGCAGAGTAGACAGTTACCCAAAGCCTCTTACTAAATGTCTGAGAAAATACGCTCACCCTCATGCTGCATGAACACCGGGGAGCTGTGGACTGCTCTCCGTCTGCCTGAGCTGCGGACATGGAGTTAGGAGCTGAGCGCATGCGTTGCTCTCATGGGGCATTCTGTAGAAAGCCTCACTCAGTCCACCCAGAAAAAGTAAAATACCTGCCAGATTGCAGCTGAATCAACAGCAGCAGCACTACCAGGCTACTAATCAAAAAGGATAATAATAATAATAATAGTCCTTATTCAAGGAGAACTCACTAGGTACCAAGCACTGTTAGAGTATATATGTTATTTTGATTTTTACAACAATTCTGTATGGAACATTCTATTTTTGTTCCCCTTTTATACGTGGAAAAACTGAGGCTTGGTGATTTGGTAACTTGCTGCATGTCACCTCTGGTCAGTGGCAAATCAATAACTTGAACTCAGTGTTGCCAAGCTTCTGTTTACCATACAGGCAGAAGAATCCAATAACAAAAGGGGAACACAATAAGATGCTTGATCAGACGTTCTTATCTCCGACATTCAAGTTTTCTTTGCATTCTAAGGCTCAGCTGGCCCAAGAGTCACCCTTGACTTTTAAAAGATCCTTAAATGGGATTCATCATTTTTTTCCTGATTTGTCTGACACTACTCCCCTCTACACCCTTCAGAATATACTTGAAAATCAGTATAATCTATCATCATTTTACCTTCCTCCCTAAATGTTATATTTAAAATATTTAATATTTGTAACTCCTTCTGAGGCTATTTTCCTTTGTTAGGTACAGAACTAAGGATGTGTTAGTGAAGGTATGGGCTAAGCTGTTGTAACAAAGTATCTGTGACAGACAATGGCATCAATAATCTGGTGCTGTGTGTGTTTAGTTGCTCAGTCTTGTCCGCCTCTTGTAATTCCATAGACTGTAACCTGCCAGCCTCCTTTGTCCATGGGATTACTCCAGGCAAGAATACTGGAGTGGGTTGCCATTTCCTTCTCCAGGGTAGCTTCCCCACTCAGGAATCAAACCCAATTGCAGGCAGATTCTTACTGCCTGAGCTACAAGGGAAGCCCAGGTAGAAGCTAGAAGTTTATTTACTTGTAAATAAGCTAGAAGTTTATTTATCTCTTTCTACTGTCTAACAGTTCCTGCCTAGTAGGCCACACTGGCATTCTCAATGTTTCCAGGGTTGTTCCTTTGAGCCATCAGCACTTCCCAGACAGCAGGAAGGATGCAAGGAATAATGGATGGCAACTGGGTCCGACTTTGAGGAGATGACCCAGAATGACAGACATCACTTCAGCTCCCATCTCACTGGCTCAGATGCAGCTTCACAGTATACCTAGTTACAAGGGGAGTCCAAGAAATGCAGACTTTTATTGTCTGCTTATCTGCAACTCAGGTCTCTTACTATTAAAGGGAAAATCAAGAGGGTGGACACTGTGGACAGGTGGCTGCCTGTGCCCCAGTCTTTCTGTCTGGTCTTAGTCTAGTTCTATTACTGAGGCAATGGAAGTATTAAGTACTAAGTCTCAAATGTTATACTTCATGGATTCAGTGCTAGAGACGTTAAAAATAATAAGCAAATAACACTAAAATGATCAGAGAATCAAGTTTGTGGACTTTTAGAACATGTCAACCACTTCACTAGCAAAAATCTGTGGTCAGACCTCATCAAGCTAGTTGGTTGGGTTGCCAGTTATCAAAAATACAGTTAGTAGGGAGAGTTGTTTTTAACAAGCTGCAAAATATTATATTTGCTTCTTGGCTTGGATGAGTGATGTATCCATATAAAAGTCCGTGTTATGGGTTAGGGATTTGTTTAGAAGTAATAGGATAAAACTGCTGAAAGAGATTCTGTCCAATTCTGTTTTAACAGAAGAGGAAACTGAAGCTCAGAGTAGTTAAATGACTTCTCAAAAGTAACAGAGCTGGCTGATGGAAAAGTATTTTGTGGAAATGCTGTATTTGCAGGGTTAATAGAATGAGTGAATGAATGAACGAATGTTTGAACATTAAATAAATATGAAAGGTAAAGCAAGAAGTCATTGAAGAGACGGAAAGTAAACAAAAACATTGTCACTGACAGGTAAACAGACAGATGGCAGATTTAAAAGGTCACGTGGCACTCATACTTAAATTTTATGAGATTTAAGCTTTAAATGGGCCACCCTGAACTAGACATTTATATTTAATTTTCCCTGGGAACTGTTTTGGCTTTGCCTATAAACACATCATGATGACAGCATGTAGGTTCCCTCTTCTAAAGCTCTGCTTATTCCAGAATTCAATCAGGTTAGGTCAGATACCTTGACAACCAGGAGCAGAATCTTCAAAAGAAACCTAGAGCAACTCTTTGAAAATGTATTTTTCCTATTATTAAGACAGGGTACTGTCTTGCTGTGCTGTTTTTTCCTATACCTTGACAGTGTTTCATGAGTCACCTTTGCTCAGCCTGACAGCGGAATGGTTCAGAAGGTCACAGCCTTCTTCCTGGCTCAAAAAACCTGCACATTCCTGGGACGAAGGGCATTGTTTCACAGGAAGAAAGCTTATTAGGTTAAGAGATACATTAATGAGTTCTGCAGCCGTTTATGTGCTGTAAATAAAGAAGAGAAAGGATAATAAGGAAAAGGAAGCCAAAACACACAATGAAAGCCTTAGAAAGTTGAGTTTTCATACAAAAACTATCTGAAGAAAATCAGAAAAAAATTAATTTGCTTCTTTGCTCCTTAGAACACTGATTCCAACCTTGGTTTTGTGACACTCCAGGATGTCCCCAATTATCTCAATGACTGTCATGAAATGTTCCAAAGAATTCTTGAAATGAAATTAGTTTTATTTCATTTAAAAATAGATGGCCAGCCTCTCTTCAAAGAGTAAGGGCATCAAATGAGCAATTGGCTGCCACCTGCTCAAAAGGTTTCCAGGCACCAGGTTAGGTCTGATGAAAGCTGCAGAGCCATTTTGGAATGGAAATTTTTAACACTTATCTAGACATTTATATCCTCCCAATCCACCTGAGACTTCTTTTTAAAGAAAAAAAAGAATACTAATAATAGTGAGAATGATGTTGTTGAGATGTTTCCTTCATGAATCACCCATGGTAAGGTGAGGCTGCAGAAAACACTAGAAAGAGCAAAGGTTTAGAATCAGGTGATTCTGCCCTGGAAATTGTCTGGGTCACTTAAGTGTGGAAGGATCTTAGTTTGTTCTTCTACGCAGTGGGGACAATAGCAAGTACTGACTTCCTAGGAGTGTCTTGGCATGAAATGAGACAAAGTGTGTAAAGCATGTAGCGCAGTGGCTGCCTCACAGCATCTACAATAATGGAAATGCTTTTCTTACTATCTTCTGACGTTTGAGATGGAAGAGCAAGCTGATGAAAACCTCCCTGGTGGGGGTGGTGGGGGTGGCCCTGTGTGATGGTGCTGACCCAAGTGTGGAGGAAGGAGTGTGCCTGCTACCCTTGGAGACGACCAGAGTCCTCATCTTTTTCTCCAAGGAACTGCACCTCACCCAATGGCTGAGCTGTTTTCTACTCCTTTCCCATTAACGCCTCTGGGAGGGCAGCCCCCATGCCTCAGAGATAGTTCCACTGCACTATTTAAAAAGTGGAGAAAAGCACGTGAAGTCAGTGATCTATAAGCATATACTGAGGTTAAAGTAACAATGGGGCTAGGCGGAGAGCGGAAGTGCTTTCCCTTGGGCAGGAAGTTCTTAGAACACGAGAGCAGGGAAAGGGAGTTCGATGTCTACCTTATCAACACCCTCCCTTAAGGAACAAGGAAACCGAGACCAGGAGAGAGGGGGTGGCTTCCTGCAAACCACACAGCAAGTTAGGGACCAGGCTTTCCTATCAACCATGCTGCTTCTCCTCTGTCTTGTGGCATGTGCGATACTCAGAATTAAGGGAAGAACTGAGTTTTTAGCAGCGTCAGCAGGTATCTCTACTTTTATTTTCACTGAGATAGATGTCTCAAATATTATCCCAATGTTCAAATAGAAAAACGAAGTTCTAGGTGAGTTAAGTCTTCTGCCTAATGACACAGGACTTTTAAGAAATGGATTTTGTTTTCATGTGAGCCTTGAAATCAAGGTGAGGGAAGGGCTGTAATGAGACATGATCATAAAGAGAAGTCATAAATATGAGTCAAGACTTAAGGCATGAATGAGCGATCAGATATATGTGTAACAAGGTAACCTGAACACATACCCATTGCTAATGGAAAACAAGGCACAGGAAAAGAGCTTAGGAAAAGAAAGCGTGCATGAACACCTTAAAAATGTGTTTTGCTAAATCAGAGTCTTTTGAACAGTCAGAGATATAACGCTGCCACTTCGGGTCTACACACTGGGTAGCACTCTTGAGGATTCCCCTTCCCAGGTGCTGTTTCCTTGTCAGGCTACAGGCTGTGCTGGTGGGGCAGTTTTAACCTGTGTTCAGGGCAAACACAGCAGTGTGGGCAAAACAAACAACGGGATAACAGAGGAGAGCGCAAACAAACAGCACTGGCTGTACATTTCAGAGCAAAATGCCCCAGGTATGGAAGTGCCTGGGAGGTTAAAAGGTCACCTGTCAGTCTCGTTTGTCCACTCCCCTTAAAAGGGTAATTGTGAGTAAATTTGCTTTCCAAGGAAGAAGCTATAACCTTTCTTAATATGCTATGTTAATCAAGATGTAGCTGAGCAATTCGAATGGCTAAAACAAAATATTTGGTGAAATTCAACATCTTACCAGGCCACAGTCACCAATGTGACCCCATCATATTGCCCTTGGGTATCATTGAGGAGCCCCCTGAAAATCTAGCAGTTTGATCATTTTGCAGCTTGTAAAGGAGACATCAAGAATCGGCAACCAAAGGAAGTACTCAGATTTATATTTTTAAAAATATTCTTTTTCTTTCTTAATTTACCCCTCAACACTCCAAGTTATATTTGATTTTTTAGCAGTATCTTAGGGAGTAGCATAGCAACATTCCTGGATTGTATTTAGAGCCAGTTCACAATTCATGACATGGCCTAGTTATGAGAATCCTTATTATGTTCCAAGGGCTAGCATATAAAGATAAGTAAAAATAATCTCCGCTCTTAAAGACTAGAGAAGGTGGAAATCAAGAGAAGAAAATAAAATTACATTTCTTCCACTTTTTCCTTAAAAAACCATATGCTCACAAGTAGATTATAATTGCCACTAACAATCCATACTCCTAACACTAAATCGTTTATGTATTATATTAACCATTTGTAAAGGAAAACAAACTTGGGTTTAGGATGTAGTTCTATAGTTTACTAGCAGTGGCTCTGAACAAGCTCTCTAACATCCTTGAATCTATAAAATGGTGTTCCTAACATTAACCTTAGAGGCTGGCAAGGCTCCGAAGTGCATGGAGCACCTAGGGTGGCATGGGACACGAAGCAGGTGTTCAGTAAATGGTGACATTATAATTTCTAGCGTACTCTCTGTCTTCAGAGTTCTAAGACCTGTCTAATTTCAATTATGAAGCATTTAGACAATGTTTCAGATAACTTTCAGTCTTAAAAATCTGTCTGTAGAGAATTTTCCCAATTTTTTTTATGTTACCACTTTATGGTTTTTATTCATGTAAACATATAAATGGACATGAATAACATATACGTTATAAAACCTGAGAAACATGGGGACCAATCATTTAAGTTAGAGGATAAAACATCACTAATATTATTAAACCATCTCTGTCAGCTCTTAAGTATTGACATTTACTAGAGATTTTTACTTATTTTATTGCTACATTCTTATTTCTCAGAATTTCAGATGATGGTTTTAATATGGTGTTTGTCAGAATGGTAAAGGAAGTGGCAGGGGAGGCAGAAAACCTGGGAGTGGAGTAGGAGAATTACAAGGATGGAGCCTATTGATTTTCCACAAGATTAGCATTACATATGCCCTGAACACCAGGTAGGGGGAATTTAGGCTGAATCCCATTGTCTATGTGGGAGCTATTTTTGCTCTATGGTTTCAAAAATATATAATAAAACTGCATTTTATTAGCACTTTATAAATTTAAGTACACCAGGGAAAATTGCCTTATTTAACATTATTTAGTTACCTGAAAGGCACAATGTTAGAAACTAATATTTTTACAGAAGACTGACATTAATAATTGGTTATACTTCCCTTAAGAGCTTAGTAATCTTTGATGAATAAAAAAATTCTCTTCTGAAGAGGAAAATAAGAAAACATTCTAGAAACTAAACAACAGTTGACAGAGGGCTCTCTCCCTGTCTAGTAACCCAAAATGACCATCATAATCACTGATTAATGTCTATACAAGTATCTGTCACAGGAGAATTCCAAGCAATGCTACAGACTTGTTATGTTCAAAGAAAACAAAAATTTCCTGCCAGTGGTACACAAATCAGACTTCTCATATAAGGTCAACAACTGCTGAAGTAAAAAAACATGAGAAAAAATGCTATGGAGGAGGGAAGGATTGGGAGTTTGGGATTAGCAGGTGCAAACACTTACACATAGAACAGATTAACAATAAGGTCCTACTGTATAGCACTGGGAACAATAGTCAATATTCTGTGATAAACCAAACTGGAAAAGAATATGAAAAAGATTATATATATGTAAAAGTGAATCACTTTGCTTTACAGCAGAAATTAGCACAACATTGTAAATCAACTATACTTAAAAAATTTTTAATGCCAAAGTAAAAAGTGTGAACATTGGAAAGGAAGCTTATATCTTATTCAATTTTAATGTTAAAAATGGAGAGAAACATTAGCTTCGAGTATAACACAATGTGCATGTTTCCTTTTTGGTTACCTATTGTGGCCACTAATTAAAAACTTCTGTATTTTACAAAAATTCTCTGGCTGACTCCCTGTAAAACTTTCCCGAAAAGATCTTTTGGGTTTGTTTATGGCTTGATATGTTCTTTTTTTTTACGATTCCAACATGCTTACAAATAGGCCTAAAGTACTCTTTCTTAAACCATAAGCGTAGGGACAGTAAAAGGAAGGTATTCTGTGCACTCTAGGAGATAATAGTGTCCAGTGCCTGGTCAGTAGTAATAACCAGATGTTCAAATCATGTGTTTGGTGCTAATATCATCCAAAGTGATTCCCTGTGGAAATCCATGCTCTGTGAAGGGGTAATGGAGCTTTGCAACGATAGGGTAATATTTGCGTTTCTTATCTTTAAAGCATTAGTCATTTTATTGTTTTCATAAGGAGTTGTAGCTATAGTAGATGTTGTTAAAGAAAGCCCTGAGAAGTGGATAGAGAAAGCTTTTTGCTTTCAATTTTTCTTAGAAACCCTTCATGTGCTGCCTCTCCAGGCCATTGCCTGGCACTCTCACCTCCATCAGACACACACATACACACACACACACACACACACACACACACACACACACACACACACACAGAGCACTGGTGCGTCTCTAGTCTGGCCTATGCTGCCTGGGGGTTTCTGCGGCAGCTGTGATATCCTGAAGGGTGTGTGAAATTGAAGACAAACATTTTTACTAGGAGTTTACAGCCTTAACAAAGTAAACTGCAAGCCCTCCAGGTGTCCTTGATGGTGGGAACAAAGGCCTGTGGTGCAGCAAAAGGGACCTGGGTTTTGAATTAGAAGGAGCTGCATTTGTATTCCTGCTCCAAGTTCATGGGCTGGGTGAACTTGGGCAATCACTTTCTCTCTGAGAGTTTAGGCTTCATCACGAGTCAAATGGGGTGCAGACTAGATTGTTTCTAAAAGCTTTTACCCGTCCTAGGAGTCTACAGTTCTAATGTTTTCATTACCTTTTATATTTTATTAGTTACTTTCCCATAATTTTCTTTTTTAATCTTAGATGCCTAGGAACCAAAGAATAAAATTACATTTCTGTCATACTTACTTTGGGTGATTTTTTTTCCCTCCTTATTTTTAAAAATTGAACATGGCCTTTAAAAACAAGCAACAAAAATGAGACAGAAGTTGCTGTTAGGTACCTCTTCTCAAGAAGCCAAAAGATGGTGGTGGTATTTTGGTACTGCTTCAGAGCAAAGGAATTTTTATTTCCGTATTACTCTAAGATAATTTATTTTTCAAATATTCCAAAAAGTCATCTTAAATCCTAGAGGTTTCATATATGAATCATTATTAAGTATGAAAATATTAATTAATTTTGAAATTAATTACAAAATTTTAATTTACAAAACCTGCACTTTACCTGCAGGATCTCATGACCTCACCTAGCACTGGTCCCACTCTATTAGACTGATGTTGTTAAGACAGATACTAAGTTGTGTCCGACACCTTGGAACCCCCATGGACTGCAGTACACCAGGCTTCCCTGTCCTTCACTATTTCCTAGAGCTTGCTCAAACTCATGTCCATTGAGTCAGTGATGCTATCTAACCATTTCATCCTCTGCCATCTCCCTTCTTCTCTTGACTTCAATCTTTCCCAGCATCAGAGTCTTTTCCAAGAGAGGTACTAACCTCTCCGTCTGACTGGTGGGAAGTTGAGGCTCAGAGAGTTGCTGAGGCTCTGCAGATACCCCTAGAGCCAGAGTCTGAATGCACATAACTCCTAGTATAGGGTGTCATGTAAATGTTCATGTGATTAAACTAAAATTATTCATTTCAAGGCTACTGTGTACATCAAGTGGCATTTTACCTGGATTCGGTCAAGAAGTTTAGCTCATTTCTAATTTGAAGCTTAGATTCCTTGAATGCATAAAATGGCTCAAAAATTGGCCAGGGTTCAGATTGGGAAAAAAAACAGGTGTATCAATTCAAAGATAATGTCCTTTGATGATCAGTATAGAATACAAAAAATAATTCATGGGGAAAATAGGGGAAAAGAATAAAGCACATTTCTTCAGAGATTTGGAGCCTTTGTCTTTTATTGAAGAATCTGGATACCAGACGTGATCAGGGAATGAACTTGGACTTCATTGCTGTGCAGGTCCGAGTTGAAATCCTGGATCTGCCTCTTCCTGACTCTTACACATTTGACGATTCATCCCTTGGAGACTCCACTGAGTCATGTCCTAAAATAGAATTAGTAGGAATACTTAACTTGCAAAGTTGTTTGTAAGCACTAGAAATAATTATATTTATAAAGCACCTATAATATAGTGCTTGATAAAATAAACGTTTCATAAACCATGGCTATTGTTATTAGGATTCATTTTCTTTCAAATTGTTGTTGGGTCCATTTTATGACACGTTAAACTATTTGGTGTATGAAATCTAAGTATAGGAGGAGTTCTATCAATGGGAGGGCAGTTGATCTAGATAATCCACAAGATCCCCTGCAACTCTGAGCTAGTGTTATCATAAACTATATTTTCCAAGGTGTTCTCCCTATCAGAGATCCTGATTATGGTAGTGAAATGGATACTTTTGTCTTCATACATGGGATCTTTTATCTGAATATCTATATTAATGTGCTATGCTGTGCTTAGTCACTCAGTTGTGTCTGACTCTTTGTGACTCCATGGACTGTAGCCCTCCAAATTCCTCTGTCCATGGGGATTCTTTAGGCAAGAATACTGGAGTGGGTTGCCATGCCCTCCTCCAGGGGGATCTTCCCAACCCAGGGATCGAACCCAGGTCTCCCGCATTACAAGTGGATTCTTTACCATCTGAGCCACCAGGAAAGCCCTTATATATTAATGTATACATATACACACACACACATATATATACACACATGCTACAATTTTCAAAATGGAACCTGCCCACATGCATAAAGGAAGATACTGGTCTTCAACTAAAAATAGTGCCAGAAGGGAACTCACACGATACCAATGGTAACACTAGTAATAATAGCAGGAATCATTTCTAAAGAATCTAGTGTATTTAAGGCACTGTAAATCACCATGCAGAAACGTGTCTATATCCTTAGGATGCTGGAGTTCATGGCCTGTGCTTGTGCCAGGGTTGGGTGAGCCTTACTGTGCAGTCTTGTCTGTGCATGCTTATGAAGTGCCCATGAAAGTCTACAAAACTTTTCTAAGCAGCAAAGATGTCATGGAAAATATGTTGCAATTGTTATCGTAGGACCAGAATATATCTTTCACTAGCCCAGAGTGACTTTGCACAAGTCACAGTCTTTCTAAGCCTCAGTGCCCTCAACTATTTAAAAAAAAAAAAAATAATAATAATAATAATCTTTCTTCAAGTCCAGCATTCTATGGTTGGATGTGTTATTTAGTTAGTTTTTACAATTTGCTTGAAATCTTTGCATTCTTATTAAGTGTGTATAGTCCTATAGGTGTTCACAGTTTCATTAATTCTTTTTCTTTTTACCTCTTTAAACAACATTAATATCTCTTGCTTAGCCTGAATGAGCTGGAACAGGAATATCTGAACTGACTCACAAATATGTTTCCTAATTAAGTTTTAATTATTAGTACAGTTGCAGAATCAGTTGTTTCCATCTTCGGATATTTAAACAGTTTTAGAAAATTAAAGCTTTCTACCGAGGAGTGACATTGGAACAAGGTTTCTTTTGTGAACTGTACATTAATTTCTTATTAATCAACATTGTAGTTTTCACAAATTTGAGAGTGACCAGACCCAGAGGACTGGCAGTGAAGTGAGTGTCGGAGATCCAATTACTAATAGTTAAAATGTCTACGTGAGATTTTGAACTCCTGACTCAGTCTTTTTCCTTCTTCCTAAATGGCTCCTAAGGAGAGTGACATATTAAGGAAAAATCCAGATATTAGACTGACATAAGAAAGATGGAAAAAACAGTACCATGCATCAGGGGTGAAAAAAGAAGTCTCTACGAATGTGTCAGACATAAAAGAAAGTGAAGGAAAGTTAAAAATTACCATAGGGCAGGCAGGACACCTGCTAAAGAACCTACCGCTGCCAGTCACAGCTGGAAAGAAAATGAAAGAGATGCAAACAACTGTCCTGGAAACATGGAATCATCCTTTTGTCTTTTTGTCCCCTTATGAACAATTACAGTATGCAAAAATGGAGGGGGATCTCAAAGTATTGGGATGAAAATTTCACCAGGCTCTGCATATAAATAGCAGAGGCATGGAAGTGTGCCTCTTTGAAAACAGGCCGTGTTTGGGAGCTCCCAGTGCATTGAAGAGAATGGTAATTAATGTATAGTGAATGACTTTGAATGAAGGATGAATAGGGGGCCTAACAATGGGTAGGTTTTCTCTTTCCTTTTTCTTTTTCTTTTTCTTTCTTTTCTCTTCTTTTTCTTTCTTTCTTTTTTTTTTTTTAGGTTAAAGCATTGAAGAAAGAAAGCTGTTAAAAGATGGCTACTGTGAGGCTACAACTTCAATGTCTGTCTTGTGTGGCTTTCCTTTCGAGGCTGTGGTGGGAGTTTGTTTTGTATTGCTCTCCAATCACAATGGAGTTAATTTGCACCAATTTCATTTTTTGTGCGTGCTCCTCAATGTTTTCCTTTCTGCTGGATTTTTTTAAAAAAATATTATTTTGGCAGGGCTTGGTCCTTTGATGATCCTTTTGAGCAAATGGTTTGCCCAAAGTTCAGATGGTGCTGGCTCCGTCTTCTTTTTCATTTACAACATCAAGAGGATTACAGAGAATAACTTTGTTGCCCAACATCAATGATATATCTTCAGGCTACTAGAAAGGTAGTTCTCAGAAAGTGTGTCTTCTAATAGTTTAGAACCTCCACAGGCTTCAGATAAAACAAGTATTAAATACAGAAAGCTCACAAGGATACCAAGGAAGGTTAAACTCACGCAACCTCCTTCATCTCAAACACCTGAAATATATCGTGGTTTTTTTTTTTTTTTTGACTGTCGAAGTGTGATTATGGTGAAGACAGCAGTAAGATCTTATATAACAGCAGACAGAAAAAGGCAGAGGAGTCACGTGGAGATGCACACACATATTAGTGAGAGAACACAAAAACAATCTTGTCAAAGAGCAGGTAATTTATAATAGGTCCAAAACCAAATATATGTGTCAATTCAAAAGAAGATGGTATAAATAGGGGTGATTTCTCTCTTAGTGGAACTATCTGACATAACCTAAAATTTTAAATTAGCGAAATTTTAGGAATTCTTACCATTTAAACAATTATGGGTGTGCAGAGGAAATCCCAAATAGGGCAGACAACTTGAACCTCTCCCTGGGTTCCAGTCATCATTTCAGCTGTGGTTGGACATTCGAATGCGGATGGCTGTCTAGCTCTTTCAAAACCTTTCCTTTCCTCTGCCCCTTCCTGGGGAACTAGTGTCTCTCATCTGGTTGCAAATTCTGTGCACAGCTGGAAGGGTCCATGGGGACTGGTATCCTGGGGTAGCTAAACATCCCAGAATTTGGCCACAGTCTTGCTGTCAGGCAATTGTGTTCTTTTAATAGATTCCGTTTTAGACTGCATAACTAAATATGATTTTGACTTTACATCTTTATATGGCTTCTCATATGAATAAATTCAAACCCAGAACAATTTCTCTGGTGAGATTTTGAAGGATTTTTGAGTCGACTTTAAAAATAATGGTATATTTCAAATGCCACGAAGAGCCTTTGCCTAAAGGCTTGTCACATTACTTGAAATTCCACAATAGGAAATACTTTCCTTTTTGTCCAAGGTCCTCAGAGCCCCTATATTAAAACAATAATCCCCGAGCTGGGAATTTCTGCCATCTGGGGATGTGCTCCCAACCATCGGACATTATGGAGAAGCCAAAACTATTGAGTCAGTAGGAAGATTAGTGGTGGCCAGGGACTTGGAAAATGGGAGGGAGGTATGAATAGGTGGTGCACAGAAGATTTTTAGGGATTGAAACTCTCTGTATCACAATATAATGTTGGATATCGCACTATATAATTATCAAAACCCATGGAACTGTAGAACCTAAAGAGAGAACCCTGGTATAAACTGTGACCTTTATAGTTAATAATAATAATAAATTTATGTTGGTTCATCAGTTATAACAAATGCACTTATTAATGCAAGATGTTAATAATAGGGGAAACTGTAGGGTGGCAGAGGTGGGGGGAAGGAGGAGGTATATGGGAACTCTCTGTGCTATCTATTCAATTTTCTGTAAACCTGAAACTGCTCCAAAAACAATTCGATTGATTTTTTTAAAAAAATGATATGTTTCATTAGAAAAAGAAAAGCACTTTCAAAGAAATTTCTAATATTCCTAAGAGATCACTTGGAGTGCCCACTCCTCGAGTTTTCTATCATCTCTCAGGCCATATGCCATCTCCGTAGCTGATGCCTCTTAAGGCTTCCTCAGCCCACGCACAGGTCACTGCAGTGCTGGGAATGGTGCTCACCCTGGGGCAGGAACCATGCCCTCATGCCAAGCACAGTGTCTGTTGTACAGAGGACTGCCCAGAAACTTGTAGGCACAGGTGCAGACACACACAGGAACATGAAAAGAAAGGCAAAACTGATAAAAAGTATCTAACAAAATAGGTATGCAATGTACCTTACACATGTTGACTTATATTTTTAGAAATTTTGGTTGGAATATAATTGTTTTACAACGTCATGTTAGTTTGTGCTGTGAATCAGCAATATGTATACCTATATTCCCTCTTGAACCTCCGTCTCACCGCTCCCCCATCCCACCCCTCTAGGGCATCACAGAGCACCGAGCTGAGCTCCCTGTATTTCCACCAGCTATCTGTTTTACACATTTGAAAATATTAACTCAGCTTTGGAAAGAGCTACTACTCTACTTCTGTTAACAATGATTTAGGCTATTTTAGGGGGAAAAAGTACTCACAAAATTGGTCTCTATCACAGGGTCTCTACTAGGTACTATCAGTTGAAAATGTTAGCGTGTTAGAGCTTAGATAATCATCAGTATCTTTCCCAATATAGTATATAACTCTTTTTTATTAGTATGATCTTGCTATAATCATCTTGAATATTTTTTTTCCCAGTTTTCTCCTAGATACATAATCTAGTACTTTTAACATGCATAAAAGTAATTAAAAAAATCACTTAACCTAGAGTACTTTGCACTGTTGCAATTTGACAGATTCAGAAGTTTCATCTTTATTTAATCTTTGGATTCCAATGGCACTTTGTAAACACAATTTGACCTACCTGCATCACGTCTAGAAGTTATACACATAAAGCATCTAAAATGTATAGGAGGGAGTAGCAATATAAAATTGAACAAAAGAAATAACTTTATGTTGAGCTTTTAAAAAAGAATGTATAATATATACTATGATCTTTAAGTAACCTGTTGTGTTTCAAGAAGAAAAGATATATTGCTAAATGGATTATTCCTTTGGTTCTTTCCATCTCAATTAATGTAGATACTCTTAAACATAAGGGATATAGTGTTGGCTGCAAAGATGATCCAGCATTTTGGACTCTTTTCATTATTTTGCTTCTAGTAGCACTTTAAGTCTCTGGTGTCTTACCTCTACTGAGACCTGGCATTTCTTTGTGTTGGAGAGGCAATTTAATCCATTTTTACTGTCTGCAAACAGACTTTCAAACAAAACCTCAGACTCTTTGACTGTGCCCCAAGGATTCCACCAAACCTATAATCCTCCACTCTCTTCTGGAGGGTGACAAGAATAGAGCTGGTCTCAACGAGGAAGCCTCATTAGTGTTCGTGATTTTGATTTCTGTTACATTTCTGCTCTGCGGCCATTTCAAAGTTGGAGTGATAACTATCTTTGCATCTCCCGCACCCCTGCCCCAGCTGCCCTGAAGTCAAGCCCTGGAATGATCTGGTGAAGCATCTTAAGACCACGGAGGAGGCCAGGAGACATGCTTTCTCTCAAGGAGTCAGGGGGCCTGATAATAAATAGATGAGTGTTCAGCTTCTAGATGTTGACAGTTTGCAACAGAAAGGCAACTCCGTGACAAGCACCATCCCAAGTTCCGTGTGATCATGGCCACCACTGGGTGACTCATGTGTGCCAGGCCACGTAGGCAAAGCTTGGACAAAGACAAATCAGAAAAGAATGATCCCGGTTGTCCCTTTCTCTGTGATAGGTTGTCCCTATCACACTTAATGCCTGGAAAAATAGTACATTCTGAAGGTCGTCTTTTGAAAAAAAAAAAAAAAAAAACCCAGAGACCAGTGGAGTAGAAGGCACTGCAGGCAAACAACGTTTAACAAGTGGCTGCCTTGCGTCAGGCAAGGGGTATCATTTAACTCTCACAACCATCTAGGCATTGTTATTCCATTTTATAGATAAAGGAACCAACATCAGAAAGATTAAGCAGCTTCCACAGTCTGTGCTTAAATTGCTCCTGTCTAAGCCAGGATGACTGCTCTTGACTGCTACAGACTGACTTCTGATGGAAGTTTGCAGGTACTTATTGCTACAAACCCTAAGAGGTGTTTCCCATCTCACCAAAGCTCTTGTACACCCTCCCCTTCTCTGTGAAATGTGATTAACTGTCAATTTTAAACTTTGGTAAATTTGTAAAGTACCTAAACATAAACATTTAATATTTATGGTTTAGACACTAAATCACATTCAACTCTTTGCAATCCCATGGACTCACCCGGCTCCTCTGTCCATGGAATTTTCCAGGTAAGAATACTGGAGTGGGTTGCCATTTCCTTCTCCAGGGGATCTTCCTGATCTGATCTAGGGATCAAACCCAGGTCTCTTCCTTTTCAGGTGGTCTCTTGCATTGCAGGCATGTTCTTTACTGATTGAGCCAGAGGGGTACAACCTAATCCTTAAATTTGTGGAAACAGTCTTTGTAATGTACAGTTGAATTTATGTATTAAGAAATATATCTAAAAAAGAAATATATCTTGGGACAAATATGTCTTTATTTATGAAATAATAACAAAAACAATGCTCAAGTAAGTCCTTTCAGTCTAACTGCAACTTCTGGTAGAAAAACATTATATACCTATTTGTCAATACATAGGCTTGGTTGGCTAATATTAACTTTACTGTGGCTATGCCTATTACATGCATATTGCCCAGGAAACCAGAAGAGTATAAATAACCAAAAAGAAAAGGGTCCGTAATATCATGGAAAGAGCAGGGACTTCACACCAACTCCTGGTTTGAACCCTAGTTTCTTTGCTGCTGAGTGTGTAATCAGTTACATATCTCTCTGAGCTTCACTCAGGCACACTAATGTGAAAATACAATGACATCTTTTATTTGCACTTTATTTTATTTATCAGTAGAGAGACCATCTGAGTGAATTTAAGCACTGGCACAAAAACATGCCTTTCACATGGACACTCACGACTTTTAGCAGATGTAGTAATGTTGATTTGAGCCAACATTTCACTTTTTGTGTGTCAACCTCCACATTGGTAAAATAAGAAATATGTGTGTTATAGGGATACAGGGTTAGGAGACATAAGTAGGTACAATTGTTTTGCTGTCATTCATAATTCAAATTGGAGGAGCTCATCTGAGCATCTCTAATTCCCTCCTCATCTCATTGAGAATCAAATCGGATAGTAGCTTTTAGACCAC
Source organism: Nanger dama (assembly GCA_917880005.1). Classification (NCBI taxonomy): domain Eukaryota; kingdom Metazoa; phylum Chordata; class Mammalia; order Artiodactyla; family Bovidae; genus Nanger; species Nanger dama. Next base: position 29,036,463 of record CAKJTW010000011.1, on the reverse strand, counting down.
ACACATTGAGTTACTCCTATTATTATCAAGCTGGAATGGTAAAGGTCAGAGTAGTTAGATCTTTAGCTTTTATTCCTTCTTTTTTGGTATTATTGTCCATGTGTATGAATTATTGATCATGCTGCTGGCTTTTATAAACTCTGTGTGAAAGAGGAGTGCTGCCTCTGCATTTGCAAATGGCAATGTAGCCCTGCTTTTAAAAAAAAAAAAAAAGAGAAGCACTATCCCCCTAAAAAAAAAATTAAGATGGGTAGAAGTAAATAATGTCAGATTCCAATCTTTTGAAAAGAATAAGACCAGATCTATGTAAATAATAGCACAACCATGAAATAGACTGTCTAGTCAGTCAAATACGTATCTATATGTAATTCCAATACCTTTTCTCAACTTTTAAATCCTTTCACATTTCACATCAGCCCCTTTCAGGAGATTTAAGTGTATTTATTTTTCACATATATTAGATGTGTACATATAAAGTTTCTTTAGGGCAGAAATATGTTATTGTAATTTTTAGAATTTTACCTCCCACATAAATAACGATAATTTACCCCATAAATAATAATCTTAACAGTGCTTACTAAGCCCCAAGCATTGTCTTAGCCACTTAATACAGATTTTCCCAATTAATATACAACCCCATTTTACAGATGGGGCAGATAAGGCATGAGGAAACTAAATATTGTGTCTTAGCCTTGCTACCTAAGGTCACAGAACAGCAAAGTGGTGGAGCTGAAATCTGACCCAAGAGGTTTGAACCCAAGTCAATACTTTTAGCCACTTTACTGTGTTGTCTCCTTGGAAAGTGCTCAGTAAATATTGACAAATAAGGGAATTAATGGATACAATAGTGGGTATCTAGGACAAGGAGCCTATTCCTTAAACTCTCCCTTCCTTTCTTTTTCTCCTTGTAAAATTTATTTTATTTAGACTCTTCCTTTCTTTCTGAAGAGGCATTTCCCTTCAGGGAGGCAGGAGGGTGATAGGCCAGCTAGGTGTGAAGCTCGGGGATCCAGAAGAAGCACTCACTGTCTGCTGACAAGGCGAGCAGGATGGTGCCCTCCATCGGGAACTGCCAGCTCCACTCCCCTGCTCTGCTCCTGCCTTATTATTGATTCTCAAGAGAATAAACCAGGGCTGGGGCTGGGGTCTTCTGACAAGAGATGGGGCTGCATCTTGTCTTCATGATATTTGAAAATTGTTAATGGTGTAATTATTTTTACATTCAGAAACCTTTACTAACAGCTTTCCATCTAGAACTAGAACATTCTACCACTTTTGAATAAGAAAAAGCTTCTGTTCCCAAAGATTCCCACAAGACACTCAACATTTGGAGTCCCCGTGACCCCTGGACTTTCAGCCACCTCTTGTTTCCCTTTCTGCCTAGCTCTTGAATCCTGTCACAATTTATATTTAAGACTCAAAGAAGCAGAATGAAATTATGCTTGTCACATAATTGCAGCAAGATGATCATTTAATATGCTGGTGGCTGGTGCTTAACACAATTTCTTAAAAATATAGGTGACACCATGAATTGGTGTTTTTCATGTTTTTATTAAACTATCTTGGAATATTTAGCCCATTCAACAAGAAAAGTTAGGCAGGCCATTTCAGACCAGGTTACAAGTGGGAAGACATTTGTCAGGGCTGCTTTCACTGGCAATATACTTTAATGAGATGGCATTGAGAGAAGATGGTTTAAAGAACAAAGTCAGGTTTGTTGGGAGGCCATCAGTAACCCAAGAAGCCACACCGCTCGGGGGCAGAGGCTGTGGAAAGGGTAATTGCAGGGAGTGCCAATCACACATACACGCTACACAGAAACAACTGGCCATTGATGGTCCACACCAGAGGAGGGGCACAGAGGCAGGAGGTTGGAAAATAGCAGATTCTTCAGAATTTCTTTCCACTTGCCTTTAAATTTCATCACATACATTCCATCATTAGGAGAAAAAAGACAGAAAATCGTAACCAGGAGCAAGGAAAATACAGCAAGGGACACCACCCAGCTGAGACCATGAAATTAAAAAGAAAAAAATGCAAGCCCCATTTCAGTTTGGTTGAGTTCATGCAAGCCACAGAAAATCTGTGATTTGGTCTAGATACTCCTATCGGAAATATTTGAGGATTTGTGAGTTTAGGGAAGCCCTATCAACCACAATAATCTGATGACAGGTTATCCATGGATACGGATGAAGAATTCCTGCATCAAACTAGATCACAAATCTGCTCAGACTTTTCTTAAGTGCTGGCTTTACAATTTAAGCCAGTACCTCTGAGGTCATAGAAACTGTGGACGCCTCTGCATTGTCCATGGTAGACTTTACACTTCTTCCCAGGGACCTGGGAAGGACTCCAGTACAATTCAAAAGTCATATTGCATTACAGAGAGACTGAGATGAAACACTGGAAGTTTAGGAGCTAAACACTGAAACAGATAAGCGAGGTGAAGCAACCATCTTTCAGGTAGATGCCATTAGTATGCTTGATTCAAAGGAAGAGAAAATAGAGGGAGAAACTGAAGAAATGCTTTCAAGCAGTGCTGGGACTGGAGTCATTAAAGCCTCCTCTGTATCAAGCCATTGAGCAGGAAGAGTTGGAAGCTGTTCTGGTGGTAAGAACACTCCAGAAATATGATAAAGTTGCATTACTTATTAGGGTTTAAATGGAGATAACGAAGAATAATTTTGATGAGCACAATCATACATGATTGATTTTTTTTTTTTTAAACTGAATCCTCTGATCTTGATTACACACTTTGGTATATAAACCACCTTCCCTTTTTAGAAAGCTTAACCCCTTTGAATAAATTCAGCTCATGTTTCAAATTAAGTTATATGCCAGATTGAATTCAAATTAAACATAAAGTAATGAATTTATATTCTTGGTGCTCAGAGACAGCAGACTGATTCTGATTCTTGTTTCTCCATCACTTGGCCTGGGGTCTTTCACCTAGCAGTTGATCAATAAACAGGTTGATGTGCTTGATTTAATCGGTGCTTGTGATTATTTTCAGCATTGATTGTTGAAGCCATGGATTCCACCACTGACCTGGCTTGATAGTGATCTTTTTATTTGCTGTGTGCTATGGACATTCTCCCTCTCTTCTTTTTCACTCATTTCACCTATAATTTTATGCTTTTTCTCCTCTTTCTTTCTTGGTTTGGTGGTGACTGTCTTAGTTCTTCTTGTGCCTCTCTGACTGCCCTTTTGATTTCCTTCTGCTGATCTTCCCTGTCGTCTTCCAAAATGTTCAAACACTATTAGGTGGCCCATATGGTCTGATGAGCTCCACAGCCATATCTCTAGCCCATGGTGGTTTTCCAGCACCAAACGAATGTATCCAACAGCCTACTAGAAATCAGCACCTGAATGTTGCAGTGGTCATTCAAAATCAGTTTTATCCATCTTTCTGCATGAAACCTTTTATATTTCTATCTTAATGAAAAGCCCAACGTTTCTCCAGTTGCCCAAGGTGGGAACTTAAAAATCATTTTAGGTTTCTCTCCCGATACACCCCTGATATTCAATCACTAGACCACCTACATGTCTTTTGTACCTACTACCTCTGCCAGAGTCCCGCCTCTCATCATTTCTTTCCTGAACTAAAGCAGCGGTTGCCCTTTCAGTTAGCTAAAGTTATGAATTTCTTATCTCTAGTCCAGTCTCCAGTCTGCCTCCAAGATGACTTTACTGAAACAAACTTAGAGGCTTAACCAAAAAGCAGGCAATCTGCATTGCTAGGGGAGAATCCTTGGGTACTATGCCAACCCCAGACCAAGTTGCTGTGAGGATTTTTCAGTTATGTGAACCAGTGACACACCCCAACCTTTGTTATCCACTGCCCCACATTTAAACCAGTTTCAAATGAGTTTTCTGTTGCAACTTGCAACAAAACAGACTTAACCTGTACATCACTGTGCATATAGAATAAAAATTAAGCTTTCTCTTTCTAAAGGTCAGTCTTCTTCCCTTCCTTTTGCTCCCAACTCGAGTTTCCCCAGCCCAGCACACCCTCATGCCTTGACAATTCAGATGGCTCCCTTCATTCAAAGTCCCACTCTTCTTCAAACCTCCTCCGTACCTCCTTCTCTGACTCTTTCATGCTGAAATAGGCATTATTAGGATGTTCTGTACTCAGTAGGACCACCTACAAAGGAACCCCAATCAATGGATGATACCATCCATGGAGTCAATTGCTGAATACCTTCAACAGCATTTGAGTGAAAAGCATGGCCAGAATGAATTGAGAAGAAACTTCTAGTTGTCAGGAGACCCTCTGAACTCTTAGAACCTCAATGCTATCTTTCAAGAAAAAGATGAATGGGACAGTGTTTTGAAGTGAGAAGACTCTTGATAAATATCTCGTCAGGTCAAATAAAAAGAAATCTCAGTGTCTGCATGTCTCCATAACAAAGGGAACCACAAAAGGACGTAGGAGTAAGAAGTTCCAGCCCTCATACAGGGCAAAATCAGTGAACTTGCGGCTTTAGATTATTACCATAGGGTATATTTTCTATGTAAAGTACTCCACTAAATTTTCCTTAAAAATGAATGATTTCTCTTCATTTTCCATATTCTTCAAATCACTGGTTGTCTTCATTTATATGATTTCTATACCAGTAATTTTAATAACAATTTATTTCAGAATTCAATATTAAAATATTTTTTGTGCACAGAGAACATGTTTCCTTGATTTTTCTCTGGATTCATGTATTTGCAGTCTTCTTTATAGGGAAAGGCTGAACAGAAAACAGGAGCTTGGTTTAAACACCCATTCAGTGTGTCAGAGCCTTTGCATATATTATGTAATTTGATCCTCACAGCATTATTGCTCTGGTATGGGTTATATTGGTTGAAGGCAACCTCTCCTGTTTTTTTTTTTTTTCCAAGAATGCACAGCAGACAGTTCAGGCCTTGTTGATTTTCTACAACTTAAATAGGGCAAAGGGCATAGTGGCTAAGAGCTTCATCCAAGGGTGGAATGATAGATTTAATCCCTGCTCCACCCTTGACCAGCTGTGTGACTGTGGGTAAGTTCCTTAACCACCCTGAGTCTTGGTTTCATCACCCATAAGATGAGGGTATTAATAGTACCTACATCACAGAGCTATTGTGCTGAGTAAATGAATTAATATTTGAAATGTGCTTTGAAGAAAGAATGGCACTTGGTAAATGCTGTAGTGTTTGTTAAGAAAATTAATAAAATATTCCCCAAACATTATATCTCTATATAGCAAGACAATTCCCTCCATCCAACCAGCATTTAAAGACAAGATTTTCAGTTCAATTTTATAAAAGTATCAACTAAACCTATCAAAACCTCTGATATATGACTCTCCCTGCAAATCTCACTAGAATAACTGGCACAAGCCATTTTTGCTAAGCCATGAGGGAAAAATTTTATGAGTATCAGTGATTGGTACTCCCTTTATTCCCCCTCTATAAATCTGAAATCTGTAATCCAAATATCCTATAAAAGAATCTAACATGGATAGAGAGATTTTGAGAAAGAAAGTATCCCCAAAAGTTATTTGAAGGATGTATCATCTACACATGTATATCAAGAATGTTATATTAAGGATCTTGTAGCCATTTCTAGTCTCTTCAAGGAAAGAACTTGGTGTTCAACTAGTGATGTCTTCCTTGAGCATAAGAGGGCAGTGACATGAAGCATGCCAAGAGAGACCTGCACCCTCATCTTATGGAGAAGGAAACAGAGACTAGAGAGAGGGAGTGACTTGTTGAACATCACACATGGGCTAGGACAATATGTACCTAGGCCCAGAAGTAGAATATGTGTGTGTTGGGAGTGATGGGTGGAGGTGGACTTAAAGACCACATGTAAGTTTTGTCAACTATTTTCCCACAGTTAGGATTTTCCTACAGGCCAGGCATTATAAAAATGAAAACATAATTTGCATCCTGACTATGGGCTAACATACCTGGGTATCTGCAAAACAAAACATTACTAAAGGTAAACTCATGCAATAGGACTATCTGGGATGACAGAGAAAGAGACCCAGAGTTTCACCCCATAAAGCTTCAGTGACAAGTATGGCAATGACTCACCCAAAATGCAAGACAAGAATGAAGAATGACAAGCAAGAAACGCTGGCCCAAATCTCAACAACAAGAGAAGCCAAGCATAACTGCAAGCTCGTCATGGAGCTGCAGAGAATGAACTGGTCATGCAGGATTCAGTACCCAATGATCCTTCTGTTATGACAGATGCTCTGCAAACACTGAGAAGCTGGAAGACACACACACACACACACACACACGCACACACACATTCATCTCCCTCTGGTGGATCTCAGTTTTGGAAATGGATGGCTAGGTTTACACCAATATTAAAATATTAACAACACTCTTATCTGATAATGATGTGTCCCTTCATCTGGAAGAATTAGGGAAGACTTTCTGCTTGAGTTACTGAAGTGTCACCACTTTTCAAAGGATATCAAGTATAAATAAGTTCTATTACTTACAACAAGATGCAGGCTTTGTTTAGCTACAAAGAAGCGCAGTGAATTTCTCATTTAAGTCAAAAGCTTACTGAAGAGGACATGGCAGACATTGTTGTCTCCAAGTTGTCATTAACCAGTTTTATCCTGGCTATGGTGACACAGGAGAAAGCTTTCAGCAATAACTGGATGATTTTGGTTTTCTGAATTCTATGGGGTTGCTGCAGTTGAATGCAAATATAGGTGTTTGGTAAGGAAGGGTATGTTGGTAGTAGACAACGGCTATAATGCCACAGTTACACTCATGAGAAAAAGTGTGCTGGTTGATTTTGGGAGCCTTTTGGTTCCCTTGTGTGCTCCTGGGAAGCTGTGAGTTAGTCACAACTTCTCTATGATGCCAAGGGGAGATCACAAATCTGTTAGTCAAAGGAGTGGGTTTTCTGTCTTGACTTGGATGCCATCAGCTGAATGACCATGGGCAAGTCATTCCTGGCCTCTCAGCTAAGCCTCAGTTTCTTACCTGCAAATAAGGCTAGCATAATCTATTTCATCAGATTGTTTTGAGACCTATATAAAAAAAAACATAGGTACATTATGCACAGTACAACAGAGGATGTTTGGTTCAGTTCAGTTCAGTTCAGTCACTCGGTCGTGTCCGACTCTTTGAGACCCCATAAATCGCAGCATGCCAGGCCTCCTTGTCCGTCACCAACTCCCAGAGTTCACTCAGATTCACGTCCATCTAGTCAGTGATGCCATCCAGCCATCTCATCCTCTGTCGTCCCCTTCTCCTTCTGACCCCAGTCCCTCCAGCATCAGAGTCTTTTCCAATGAGTCAACTCTTCGCATGAGGTGGCCAAAGTACTGGAGTTTCAGCTTTAGCATTATCTGCAATTTTTTTAATGGTTTCCCTCTGCCAGTTACTGTATTCTTGGGTTACTTTCTCTTTCCCGTATGAAGACAAGTGTTAGAAAAATACAAAATATCTTTCATCCACTTAGCAAAATTCAGAAGATGAATTAGTCACCAAAAAGAAAGGAAAATGTAATTAATTAATTATTCAATCTATTCATATGTACCATTGGAGTTGGAATCCACAGTTAACTATACGTCAGTTTCAGTTCAGTTCAATCACTCAGTCATGTCCGACTCTTTGCGATCCCATGAATTTCAGCACCCCAGGCTTCCTTGTCCATCACCAACTCCCGGAGTTGACTCAAACTCATGTCTATTGAGTCAGTGATGCCATCCAGCCATCTCATCCTCTGTCGTCCCCTTCTCCTCCTGCCCCAATTCCTTCCTAACATCAGAGTCTTTTCCAATGAGTCAACTCTTCGCATGAGGTGCCAAAGTACTGGAGTTTCAGCTTTAGCATCATTCCTTCCAAAGAAATCCCAGGGCTGATCTCCTTCAGAATGGACTGGTTGCATCTCCTTGCAGTCCAAGGGACTCTCAAGAGTCTTCTCCAACACCACATTTCAAAAGCATCAATTCTTCAGTGCTCAGTCCAACTCTCATATCCATACACGGCTACTGGAAAAACGATAGCCTTGACTAGACGGACCTTAGTCGGCAAAGTAATGTCTCTGCTTTTGAATATGCTATCTAGGTTGGTCATAACTTTCCTTCCAAGGAGTAAGTGTCTTTTAATCACCAGCTGCAATTGCCATCTGCAGAATGTGTGGTATGTGCTTGTAAAAATTCACTGGATACGAATCTAGAGATGTTTTATTTCTGTTTTGAACTTGATGCCTTATAGTAAATACTAGAAGAGGACCCCACCCCCACATGAATTCAGTTTCCATTATGATATATATAATAAGCTCATATAGATTTAAAATAGGAGCATCCATTTAAGAAGAAGGGAGCATAAAGCTGGCAAACTGGGAATAGATTGGGCTGCCCGGGCCTGGCTTCCTGGGCAATGAGGATCAAAAGCTGTGCCAGGCCTGGACAGGAAAAGGAAATTGAAGCCAGACTGACTGGGGGAATCTCTGGAACGATGTGGAAAGAAGCAGTTTAAAAGAAAATGGGAAAGGAAATCAAGAGGATTCATGTTCTTTACTTAACTGCCAGGTACCAGGCACAGGGCCAGGCCCTCATATAACCCCCTGTGTAGTTCTCAACACAGGTCAGAGCAGGGTTGTTATTATCCCTGGTTCCCTGGGGCACAGACAGACCACTCACTCACAACACACCTAATACATATCAGGGCTGGGATCTAAGCCTTGGTCTCTAAATCCCATTCCCCAGTTCCTTCTGTGGAATCATCTGGTGGGGGGTAGGAAAGGATTAAGTCAAACAGTACACACAAAAAAGGAATATCAATGCCTAATAAACAGGAGTTGTTGAAGAAAATCTAGTCTCTCTTCCCCAGTACAAAAATCTGTTTTGGAATGTTTGTGTATCTGAACCTAGGTACATGCATCAGGAGGGAAATTTTGCCTTCCTACAAAATATGCTATCCTATGCATGCGTGCTAAGTTGTTTCAGTCATGTTTGACTCTGACTCTCTGCTACCCCATGGACTGTAGCCCATCAGGTTCCTCTGTTCATGGGATTCTCCATGCAAGAATACTGGAGTGGGTTGTCATGCTGTCCTCCAGGGGACCTTCCCTACCCAGGAGTCCAACCCGAGTCTTCTGCGTCTCCTGTATTGGCAGGTTCTTCACCGCTAGCACCTCTTGGGCAGCCCTTGCCATTGTAGAATATTAATAACACCCCGATCAATCTTGGTAAAACAGGAGGACCAAATCTGTACTGCTAAAACATGCTGTGCTTGAATTTTAAAAACAGGAAAAAGAATCAATTGTGATTCTATCAAATTATTGGTAGAATGTCATGGTCATTACCCTTTCAAGTCATAACTATGACAGAAGAATCTTGGATATCCAGTCCTCCTGTCACAGCAGCCCAATGCGTACTTAAATCCTGGTGAGTCAGAAACATGTGAGTTCAAATTCCCCTGAAATCTATGATGAGAAAATACTTAGGTCAGCTCTTGTTAAGCTCCCACTAAGCACTCCATGATGGTAATTAATCAGGGAAGGTTGCTCACCAATGTGTCCTGCAGGTCAGTCAGGTTCTTGTGCAATGATCTGGGCAACAGCTCTTGACCCACAGTTATGACAATGTGATCAGCAGTGACACTCACACCGGGAGTGTGGTCGGCTTCATTTATGCCTGTATTTCAGAAAGGCAGAGAGCCTGGGACCCAGGGGACCCTCCATAAGTATTTGATGAATGAATGAGTGAGCAAACTCAAAGCCAATATGGTCTCATTTCAAGGAACACGTTAGTCACAAACTGCATTCTGCACATATTAGATGATACATTTATAGGTGCTTAGGTCTGGATATAATTTTTAAATTAGTCTTCTTATTATAGAAATGATATATATATATGTGTGTATGTATATATATATTATACCTTATTCTTGTTAATTGTTACAAAATAATATACTATAACATGAATGTATCCCAGTTTGATTAACAATTCCTTTTGATTGTTATAGTAAATTTAGTGATATTCTATAGATAAGCATCTAGGTTTTCTCTCATTTTTTATTGCAATAAATATTTCTGATTATTCATTGTACATTCATAAAAGAATATAAACAGTTTGAATCCCTACAGTTGGTTTTACTGGGTCAAAGGGCACATGAATGTTTGTTGTTCTTCTTCCTATTAATAATTTCCAAATTGCCCCTCTGGAATTGTCTATTTAGCCACCCCTTCACCAGCTCTAGCTATTTTCATAATTTAAGATATTTCATAGGTGGAAAATGGTATCTTATTTATTTTAAGGATTTTTTTAAATGTGGACCATTTTTAAAGTCTTTATTGAATTTGTTACAATATTGCTTTTGTTTATGTTTTGGTTTTATGGGCACAAGGTATGTGGGATCTTAACTCCCCAATGAGGGATTGATCCTGCATTCCCTACATTGGAAGGCAAAGTCATAACTGCTGGGCAGCCAAGGAAGTCTCTTTTTATTGTTGTATTTTGCATTTCTTATTTTATGAGTGAGGCTGAGCATTAATTCTGTATGTGTTGGGAACTGGTATGCCTTTTTCTATGAATTCCCTGCTCATATATTTCACCTGTTTTTTCAGTTCAATTATTGGTCTTTGTCTTGATTGATCCCTGAGTTATTTGCATATTAAAAAACTTAGCCCTTTGTCATACATAAAACAACAAATATTATTTTCTAGATTATAGTTTGTCTTTTGACTTTGTTTATGGGATATTTTCACATAGTATTCATTTATTTCATTAAGTTTTTTGTTTTAATTAAATTTTTATTCAGTTAAATTTATTCCATTTCTTTCCTTTCTGAGTTTTGTGTCATACTTTTGCTATGCCAGTTCAGTTCAGTTCAGTTCATTTGCTCAGTCGTGTCCAACTCTTTGAGACCCCATGAATTGCAGCACCCCAGGCTTCCCTGCCCATCATCAACTCCCGGAGTTCACTCAGACTCGCATCCACTGAGTCCATGATGCCATCCAGCCATCTCATCCTTGGTCGTCCCCTTCTCCTCCTGCCCCCCAATCCCTCCCAGCATCAGAGTCTTTTCCAGTGAGTCAACTCTTCGCATGAGGTGGCCAAAGTACTGGAGTTTCAGCTTTAGCATCATTCCTTCCAAAGAAATCCCAGGGCTGATCTCCTTCCAGAATGGACTGGTTGGATCTCCTTGCAGTCCAAGGGACTCTCAAGAGGCTTCTCCAACACCACAGTTCAAAAGCATCAGTTCTTCGACTCTCAGCCTTCTTCACAGTCCAACTCTCACATCCATACATGACTACTGGAAAAACCATAGCCTTGACTAGATGGACCTTAGTTGGCAAAGTAATGTCTCTGCTTTTGAATATGCTATCTAGGTTGGTTATAACTTTTCTTCCAAGGAGTAAGCGTCTTTTAATGTCATGGCTGCAGTCACCATCTGCAGTGATTTGGGAGCCCCCCAGAATAAAGTCTGACACTGTTTCTTCATCTATTTCCCATGAAGTGATGGGACCAGATGCCATGATCATCTTCTGAATGTTGAGCTTAACTATATATTTTAAAAATTTCCCATTTAAAAATATTTTTATGGCATTTTCTATGCTTAAATGTTTGATCCATATAGAATTTATTTTGCTTTAAAGAAAGAGTGGAGCAGAGTCCTCCAAACAAGTAGACTTGTATCTTAATGTCTTTATTTATTAACCCATCTTTACTGATTTAAAAGGCTACTTTCATCATACATGACTTCAGATGTGTTATCCTCTATTTCTGAATTTTCTCTCTCATTTTTAAATAGTAGCAAACATTTTAAGTTCTGCCTGATTTCATACCCCCACCACTATTCTCTTTTCACATTTTTCTTGTTCCTTAGGCATGTTTATTTTTCCGGATAAAGTTATATTAACTCAGGTGATCAAGTCAAAGGAGATCATCCCTCCATCAGGAACACCAGTCTGCATCTTACATCTGGCCTTTCCTTCTGCACAGCAGAGCATTCCTGTCCCTATCTGGAGCCTCTCTCCACCTACAGTCCTCATGTGCATCCCTTTTTGCTCTTGCAGTTCTTCATATTCATTCATCATTAGCTCTTGCTAACAATGCAACTAAATATACCTTTAACATCACCATTCAAGAAAAAGAAAGGGAAAAACCCTTGGCTCTGTTTCCCAGTCTTTTTGTTTTGTTTTGGTTTTTGCTCCATTTGCTTGCTCATCTTTTCAGCAGAATCCTTAAGTTGTGTTTGCTCTCACACCCCATCTTCTCCTCAACCACTGCACTAGGCCTTCCTTTCCACCACGTCCCTGAAGCAGCTTTTATCTCCCATTTGGCAACCCCATGGTCAGATCTCTGCTTGCATTCTACTTGACTTTCAGTATCATAATTTGACACAGGTGATTTCTCTTTCTTTACTTATATATTTTCTCCTGAGTCTTTGATGCCACTGCATTCTCCTGCTTTTACTCCATCCTCATTGGTCTTTCCTATGTTTTAAAAGTCTCATGTTTTAAATCTACTTTCTAAGTGTCAGAGCACCTCACCTCTCCCCCATCTTCCCCGCTTCTTGCTGTCGCTCCTCTCCTCATCTCCCTCCTCACCTGCTCTGCTCTTCTCTCCTGTCCTCCCTCTAGTTGATTTTCTCTAATGCTACACATTCCAATACTCTGTGCCTCCAATCCTGTTCTCCCCTTAACTCTGAGCTCTACGCACATCTCCAATAGTCTACAGACATCTCTGCTTGGGTGTTTGGTGGACACACTTAATATGCCCAAGACAAAATTTTGTTTTTGTCCCTTATATCCATTTGCTACCCTCTTAATCTTAACTGACGCAGCCTGGCACTCTTGGCTTCTGCCCATGACCTCGGACGTAGGGTAGCTCCTCTCGGTCATGCTTAGTGCACTGGCCGGTCGCAGCCGCCTGAGCTTAGTGCACCGTATTCAGCAATACGTGAACCATGAACATCCTGATGTTCAAGCTGGTTTTAGAAAAGGCAGAGGGAACCAGAGATCAAATTGCCAACATCTGCTGGATCATGGAAAAAGCAAGAGAGTTCCAGAAATACATCTACTTCTGCTTTATTGACTATGCCAAAGCCTTTGACTGTGTGGATCACAATAAACTGTGGAAAATTCTGAAAGAGACAGGAATACCAGACCACCTGACCTGTCTTTTGAGAAATCTGTATGCAGGCCAGGAAGCAACAGTTAGAACTGGACATGGAACAACAGACTGGTTCCAAATAGGAAAAGGAGTATGTCAAGGCTGTCTATTGTCACCCTGCTTATTTAACTTATATGCAGAGTACATCATGAGAAATGCTGGGCTGGAAGAAACACAAGCTGGAATCAAGATTGCCAGGAGAAATATCAATAACCTTAGATATACAGATGACACCACCCTTATGGCAGAAAGTGAAGAGGAGTTAAAAAGCCTCCTGATGAAAGTAAAAGAGAAGAGTGAAAAAGTTGGCTTAAAGCTCAACATTCAGAAAACGAAGATCATGGCATCCGGTTCCATCACTTCATGGGAAATAGATGGGGAAACAGTGGAAACAGTGTCAGAGTTTATTTTTGGGGGCTCCAAAATCACTGCAGATGGTGATTGCAGCCATGACATTAAAAGACGCTTACTCCTTGGAAGAAAAGTTATAACCAACCTAGATAGCATATTCAAAAGCAGAGACATTACTTTGCTGACTAAGGTCCGTCTAGTCAAGGCTATGGTTTTTCCAGTAGTCATGGATGGATGTGAGAGTTGGACTGTGAAGAAGGCTGAGTGCCAAAGAATTGATGCGTTTGAACTGTGGTGTTGGAGAAGACTCTTGAGAGTCCCTTGGACTGCAAGGAGATCCAACCAGTCCATTCTGAAGAAGATCAGCCCTGGGATTTCTTTGGAAGAAATGATGCTAAAGCTGAAACTCCAGTACTTTGGCCACCTCATGCGGAGAGTTGACTCATTGGAAAAGACTCTGATGCTGGGAGGGATTGGGGGCAGGAGGAGAAGGGAACGACCAAGGATGAGATGGCTGGATGCCATCACTGACTCGATGGATGTGAGTCAGTGAACTCCGGGAGTTGGTGATGGACAGGGAGGCCTGGCGTGCTGCGATTCATGGGGTCTCAAAGAGTCAGACACGGCTGAGCGGCTGAACTGAACTAATCTTAACCTGAGGTACAGATTGCAGTGCTACTTCTCCCTCAAGCTGAGGCCAAAACTTTGGCATTGTCCTTGGCTCCTCTCTTTCCCTCACACTCCTGATTCCATCCATTAGCAAAATCTGTCAGTACGACTTCTGAAATACAACACAAAGTCCCTTCTCCTCCCTCCCATCTCCTCTACTACTGCTGTAACTTAAGCCTTTGTCTTCTCAGTTCTGGACCTCGAACTAATCTCTGTTTCCAGTCTTGCCTCCCTATTCCTCTGCAGTGATTCTTTGCATAGTAGGCGAGTGATCTTCTCAAATAAGACCTTATCACTACCCAACTTCAATTTCTCTGATGAAATCCAGCTTCTCGCCATGAGTTGCAGGCTCTAAAGAACCTGAGTGCTTGTTGACTGACCATCCCACTCATCATCCTCACCCTCATCTACTCTGCTCCAGCAACACTGGCCTCCTTGCAGTCTCTTGAACACAATGGGTGGTCTTAGGATCTTTACTTTTGCTGTTCCCTCTGTTGGGAGGATCCCTTTCCCTGTGGGCTACAGGACTGATGCTCTCAGGGTTTTAGCTCAAGTGTCATCTCTGCCGGGAGGCTCCCCACCTATCCTAGCTAAATACACCACTCACACAGCAACCCTAGTCATTCTCTACACTACTGCCCTGTTGTATTCTCTTCATCTCACCTAAAGCTTTCTTAAATGATATTTTCTATCTTTCTGAACTAGAATGTAAGCCTTATGAGTAAGCAATTTTATCTGCCTGATTATACACCATAGCTGGAATAGTGCCTTATACATAGTAAGCCTACAGTAAGTTGAATGAGTTTTGACAGCTCTAAGAAAAGAAACAACCCCTACAATGTTTGTAATTTACATATTTATTGACTGGGACCATATGGAATATATAGATTACTATCGGGAAGTATGGGTCTTCCCCAGTGGTTCAGTAGTAAAGAACCCACTTGCAGTGAAGAAGACGTGGGAGACACAGGTTTGATCCCTGGGTGCGGAAGATCCCCTGGAGAAGGAAATGGCAACCCACTCCAGTATTCTCACCTGGGAAAATCTCATGGACAGAGGAGCTGGGTGGGCTACCGTCTATTGGGTCACAAAGCGTTGGGCACAACTGTGGTGATTGAGCACACATGTGTAAATAGAAAAATATATAACACCTTTACTATATTAAATCTTGACCAAGAACATTGACTATCTCTGCTATTTTGTTGTTGTTTAGTCTTCAAGTCAAGGCTGACTCTTTGCAACCCCATGGACTGTAGCGCGCCAGGCTTCTCTGTCTATGGAATTCTCTAGGTAAGAATACTGGAGTGGTTTGCTATTTCCTTCTCCAGAGGATCTTCACAACCCAGGGATCAAACCCACGTCTCTTGTATTGATAGGAGGATTCTTTACCACAAAGCCACCTAGGACTTCCATCTCTGCCATCTCAAATGTTTATTTTTAAAATCAAAGTTCTGGTAGTCTAGGGGACAATTTTTTTTATTTCAGAGGGATACCTATTTCAGGGAAACAAGTATGCAAGTTTATAATCACATTTGTCTCCAAGTGTGACATCAAGTGGAAGAGGAAATTTATTTATTCACCATATTCCAAAGACCAGAAGTGTATGGAAGTTAAAAGGTTAGAAAGTTCTAGCTCAAGGAAGAAATCTCCAAAAATGAAAACTGTTCAACATGAGGTAAGCTGCCTAGTGAAGGCATGAGCTCTCCATCACTGGGGATGTCCTAGCAGAGTCTGTACCATCATCAGGGAGATTCTTGTATTGTAGGGGAGTTTGGACTAAAAGGCACCAAAGCTCCTCTGAACTCTAAGAGACTGTGATTCATATTCCTATTACAAGTCTCTACCAGTTTGATGCATTCAAGAAATTGAACCAATCCAAATTTTCCCTAGTCAAAGATACTTGAGGGATTCTGAAACAGTGATTTCATGCTAGAGTCCAGACACCATTCATGTACTTTTAGCTCTGCCCTGTGAATTATATCTCTTTTCATTAAATAAATCTTTAATACTGACTTCTCCTAGAACATAACTTTTCTGAAATATTTGACTTTCCTAAGGCACCATGAAACAGAGGGTGTTAAAATCTAAAAGTACTTGGTATTCTCCTTAAGAAATCAGATGACAAAGCTGAACAGCCAACAGGTTTTGCAAGATGTTACTTGTCTCTGCAAGTTATTGCTTTCAAATCAGTTAAATCAAATAGTGTGAAGCTTTATTGAAGAAGTTTTGTCCAAAGTTGTTACTACCGACCTGCAAACCTGGACTTTTTTTTCCCCCTGCCTCCAAAACCTTGAAATGCTCATGAAGGAAAAAAAAAAAAAAGACTGAAAGAAGAAAGTGATAATGACAGTAGCCTCACTTGCTATTATCATCATTTGAAAGAAACGATATTGTTTGCCAAAAGTTCAAGGCTGTGGAGCTTAAACCACAATTCTAGATAGCTCAGCAAGGCTTACCAGACAGCAGAGTGAACTTCTTTGTTCCAGGGCTTCATGGAAAGGAATCATTTCACAGCTTGCATGGCTCGTGCAAAGGCCTCAAGCTAGGAAGTGTACGGTGACCCGCAGGAGGTGTGCAGGGGTCACTCCAATGATGCGAGATGGCTCTTCAGGCTGTTGGCTTACACTTGTGAACTCTTATAATGTGACTGCCACCATGACCTTGATGCTCAAGTCCAGGGATATTAGAGATAGGAAAAAGATTCCTAACCAAGCCACACGCTTGCAGCATGATGTCACTCATTTGTCAATCTAAAATTCACACAGAAAAGGCAACCCATTCTTGAAGAAATGTTTAGACATTTGAGTGCATCAAGGCTGTATTTTATACAATAACTTTTTCCCTGAGGAAGTGCACAATGATTTTAGTCACTGTCAGCAGCCTAGAAAATCCTCCAGGCTGGCTGCATGGAGTTTCTCGAAGCACATTCAGAGCTTTGGATGTCATTTCCCTACATGTCTACCACAGGCTGTGGTTACTAGACACAGTCAGGATTTTTTTTTTTTTAATTCCCTTCAAAATGCTTTGAACAGAGGGACCACAGATGCTTGACACCATGCAAGAGACACAAGCCATCTGAGACCCAAGGAGCTTGCCTTTTAGATTTGTTTGATGACTTTTCACTTCAGGAAAAGCAAGATTAATGCAATGCTTCCTAAATGCTAAAGTCTATTGGGAAAGAAATCCAGTTTAATGGAACTCCAAAATTCCAGGGTCCATGTCTTTTTCTCTAGTAAGTTTTACCACCAAGCTTTTGTTTCTTGACTTATAAAGTGCAGATAACTTTACCTCCTCTGCACTTCACAAGGGTAATGGGAGAAGCTAATAAAATAATTTACGTGAAAATGCTTTGAAGACCTTTCAAATATAAAATAATATTATTACTTAAGACCTGAATATATTTGTAGAAGTGTTTTCATTTTGTTTATTTGTTTTTACTTGCTTTCTCTGTCAATGACAAAAGAGCAGGGGTGTTAAATTCTTTATCCGTAAAATGTGACTTTCCCATGGAAAGGAAGGCATGAAGTATGTGACACATGACAACTTCTCTGGGTGTGGCTTTTAGAAACTAATCTCACTGCTTTTTAGGCATGATGAGATATGAGAAACATATACATAAAGCAAGTACATTTCTCAGAATTTATTATAAAGCCTGTGAAGTGCAGAGGTTGCTTCAGATTATTTCCTGAGTTGCTTCCAACAACAAAAAAGTACTTTGTTTACATAAAAATACAGCTTGAAGTCCTGCCACCTCCCTAACATTTCAAGTGAGCAGGCAAAATTAAGAATTACCTTGTAGAGGAAAACTCAATAGATCATCATCAACTGATTTTAACTACCCTCACTTAGTATGTGAGCTTCCCTAGTGGCTCAGACAGTAAAGAATCTGCCTACAATGCAGAAGACCCATGTTTGATCGCTGGGTTGGGAATATCCCCCGGAGAACAGAATGGCAAGTCACTCCATTATACTTGCCTGGAAAATTCCATGGACAGAGGAGTCTGGCAGGCTACAGTCTATGGGGACTCCAAGGGATTAACACTTCACTTCACTTAGTACTTTTTTTTTATCCTGCTTTTAAGTATAAATTATAGTCACAGAATAATAATAATAAAAAAAATTCAGCCCCTCAAGGAATTTCAGATATAATCTAGCCTATCTTCTGGTTTTATAGAAGAAAACATCAAACCTCAGAGATGGTAAGTGGAAGAGAGATTAAGACTCACCTCTTCTGGCTTGCAGCCCATGGCTTGTTCCACCCTGTGCTACTTTAGCCCAGGGTAAGAAATATTTAATTGAGGGCTAATGACAAAAGACAATGAAGACATATTGTATTTCTTCTTTGGATTTCTTCACGTATCACTGCAGCACCTAGGAACTCAGATAATTATACAGTGAGGAGACAAGTGACGGGAGAGCGAAACACCTCCTCTAATTCCTAGCCCTCTGTCAAATGCAGAGGCTACGACAGATTGCTACCCAGGGGCTTCTGGAGGCAGGTGGGAGAGGCGCACTACTTGTGCAAAGTAGTCTTGGCATCTCCCTTTGTGAGATGAAAATCTAAGATTTGGGCAGATTTCGTGGATGGAAGTTTAGAGAGGGCCTCAGGTCTTGGACTCAAAATATTCTTTCCCCAGGTCCTATCGAATTAATTTGAGCCATGAACAACTGCCTGGGCTGGGGAGCAGAGCCGGATGGGGAATGTGAGGTTGATCCTCTGCTACTTAAACTCTTCAGGTCTCCTATTATCTGATGCAGCTTCCCTCTCCATAATGAAGATCAAATTATATCCAGGACTCTGGTTTGCTGAAAAGAGAGAGCGATCATAGGGTCATATCATTTTACAGAGGACAATACCAGCAATTTCTGAACGAATCTGGCAGCTAAGCCCAGCAATTATTTGGACCAGCAATCACGGGTTCTTTGGGGATAGACTCTGCTCGTGGGGCTTTAGGAAAGGGTAGAGCTGTGGTGGCATCCAGTCTCCAGGTGGCACAGATTGTTGACTCTCACTGTTCAGCTCATCCTAAGTCACAATATTTTCCTAAGATTCCATGAAAAGAAAAAAAATCAAATCGCTATGTTCAGAAAAATGTTCATTTTCTCTTTAAAGTCTTTAGAAGGAAAACTGCTTCCCTAGAACAAGAAAACATTGGAACATTTTCCACGTGAAGTTGTTTGGATATCTTTGTAAGGTGAAAACATGTTTTCTTTTTAATTATAAAGAAATTTGGTGCCAGTTATGAGAAAAGGATTTGTGAAATAGCTAATTCAAACCAGATGCCTAGAGAAATTGAGTTCACTGTTCTTTCCTCAACAACATTTCAGTGGAGAAAGTGTCTCTGCTGCCCTGTACAGAGTAGAGTGCAGCCAGTGGGTAGAAAATAAAGGTGGATGCTAGTTCCATGTAAGGAAGAATTTCCTAATGATCTGAGCTCTCCAAAGATGTAGTGGGCTGCAATAGAAGGTCTTCCAGGGCTGAAGGTGTTTATAAAGAGGAGGGACTGAAGCTAAGATGGGGGTACCTCACTATATCACCTCTCAGTGCCATTGTAGAATTTTCTGAAAGCGCTTCCTTTATTGCTAAGAAACACTTCTCCATGTTCACGGCTTTTGTAATTTAAAAATCATGGATTCTTAGAAGTGCATATTTAACATCTAACTCAAATACAATAAGGGAAAAAAAATGAGTCCTCAAACAATGGCTTTACAGAAGGAAATTTTTATGAAAAAAAAGTCTCATGCATCCATCCATTCTTTCTAGGGAATTTTCTAAAATGATTCAAAATTGTGAAAAACAACTGAGCATTCAGCCACCCTGGGTTGGTTATGGCCTTGAGGTGGGGGTGCCACCCCTTGGCCTGAGAGCCAGCACCATCACATTTTCCTGCAATGGAAAAAGTTGATGTAGGCAACCAACCCCTTTCCTCATGTTTCTGTGAAGCAGTGTAAATGTTAATAGGTCATAACAGAACAAAGAGAATTTGACAAGCAATCTGTTTATTCTTCAGATTATAAAACTGCTTTCTGGGCTACATTAAAATAACACGCACTTGGCCAAGAGAAAGAAGCCATCTCTTGAAACAGACAGAATAGGAGCTTTCAGACAATCAGGAGAGCGATGCAGAGCCATCCCCTCTCGAGGTGGTGACAGGGGTAGAAGTTCTGTTTCAAAGACTAGCACTGCAAATACAAAGCACAAAATTGGTCTAGTGTAAGAACAAAGCTAGGCCACAGGTGGGGAAAGCAGCCCTCAACATTTAAGCCACTTTATAAAGGGGAACAAAACCAAATAAAGGAAACACTCTGATTGTGGCAGTACCTTAGGCCACTGTAAAGACATCATATATGAAATTGCATCCACCCAAAGAAACTTGAAAAATATACAAAGTGTGCCTTTGTCCTGGAATTAAGATATTTAGTTCACATTTGATTTAGGCTGTTGTAAAATATCACCAATAACTGCCTTTTCAGATGCGTTTTACATCTGTCTGTCTCTCTGTCCCTCTCTTTTTGCGCCTCTCTTCAGGTGCTGTTCCCTCTGCCCAGAAAGCTTGCCCTCTTTCAACTTTTCTGTGTGAACTCGGTCTCAATCATAACATCTCAGCTCAGTTGTCACTTTCTGCTCTGAGAGAACTTAATTCAGCCTCATTTTAGTTTTTCTCTGGGTGACTGTCTCTTTTCCTCATAGAACTTCCACATTTTGCCAATAGATTTTCATTCATGTGTTTGCTTATTGCCTGACTCCGATAGCTCCAGGAACCAGGGATCTTATCCATCATGTTTCCTACTCTGTTTCCAGTGTCTGGCATGGTGCACAGAGGAATGTTTTTGGATACATAAAAAAAATGTCAGAGTAAGATCAGCATGGTAATAAGCAAGGAGCGTCCTCAGCACCCAGTGTAATACTGCTGGGTGCCCACTCTTCCCTTCTGGACCCCAGCAAGCAGGTGGGTGCTGTGGGCCATGATGCTCTGGGTCAAGAGTGCAAGGTTAAGATGGCCAACTTTTCTGAAGGTAAGTGATTCCCAAGGATCAAAACAGTACAATAATTCTCAATTCTCTGCTACCCAGCTAGACCGTCATAACTCAGATTGCTCCACTATAGCTTACCCCTGTGGCAAAGCATCAGCGATGAGAATGGCCAAAGGTAAAGAAGACTCTAAAGTTGTCAATATCTACCCAGTGAAACAAGTTGTGTTGTGCTTAGCTAGCTAAAGTATCACATAAACAAACAAATAAATGAAAGTTTGTAAACACAGAGTGGCATCTTGCTTTTATCAAAGAAACAACTTGATTGAGGAACCTTTTGACCAGTCAGAACTTGACTCTGAGAGCTTGTTCCCAGCATTTGCCACAATTGAAAATTTACATTTATTGTGATTATCGTTTAACATCTGTGTCTCCCAAATAGACTCTAAGATGACTGAATATAAGGGCAATGTCTGCTTGTATTACCCCTGTGACCCCAGCACAAACCATGGTAGAGATTCAGTGAACTAATGAGTGAATTAATAAATGGATAGGACATATTCTCACTACACACAGCTTATCACCAGCTTGCTGAGTATTCTTGAATAAGTCACTTTATCTTGCTAATATTCATTCTATCATTTGAGAAAATGGTGATATCATTCTAACCCCCTTTTAGTAGAGTTTCAAAGATCAAATGGCACAAAAATGACATGAATGTTCTGAAAAGATGAGATTCTATTAAAATTTAAGCTATCATGCAAGGATGTATTCTTTCTACCAGAGCTTTAGATAGGCGATAGAGCAAAAGCAGATCTGAGATCAAGTGAGACCTGAAAGCAGCTGTGGAGCTAGGGGACAGGAAAGAGACTGAACCTAAAACGTAACTTCAGGAACTTCGAAGCCACTCATTAGGAGTTCTGTTTGCAGGACTCCTTATTAGCGATAAAGAATCTGCCTACAATGCAGGAGACCCAGGTTCAACCCCTGGGTTGGGAAGATCCCCTGGAGGAGGGCATGGCGACTCACTGCAGTATTCTTGCTTGGAGAATCCCCATGGACAGAGGAGCCTGGTGGGCTACAGTCCCATGGGGTCATAGAGTCAGACATGACTGAAGTGACTGAGCAAGCAAGCTCCCTATCACCTCGGGGAGGAAGGAAAGGAAACATGGAAGTTTCACGTAACCCCAGGTAACACTCCAGAAAAACTGGGTAGAGGAAGATCGCCCCAGCCTTCCTGTAGAGGATGTTAAGGAGATATGCTGAGTCTAGATTCAGGGTTGGCATGAGATAGTACTAGATACTGACCTGGACACCATCCAGCCTGGGCATTAGAGTAAAGTCATTTAAGTTTCCTTAATTGAATGAAAGGTAAACTTTAAGAGCAAGATTATATTTGAGGGGAGAGATGTCTTACAGCTATCATTATTCAATAATAATAATGATGATACTATTATTTATTGTCTAATGTATATTAGAAGCCTTACCTATGTTCATCTCTACATCAGCTTTGTAAAGCAGATATCTCTATACCTGTTTTACAGATGGGGAAACTAAGACTCAGAGATCAAGCAATTTGTTCACACAGCTAGGCTGGCAGAGCTGGGATTCAAACATGGAACTGCCTGATTTTAAATATCATAGTCTTTCCACTCTGTCTCTCCAAACAAGAGCCCAGCTGGAGATAATACTATCAGGACCAGCTATATAATTGGCAGAGCCTTCTGTAAAATGAAAATGCAAGGTCCCTTGTTCAAAACTTATTAAGAATTTTAAGACAGCAATGAGTCAGGAACATGGCCCTCCTGCGTGTGGGGCCCTGTGTGTACAGATCATAGGCCCATGAAGCTCATTCTGCAAACCATTTAAGGTTGGCTGAAAAGAATCAAGCAACCAAGAAATGCCCACCTCTTCTGTTTTTTAAAAAATAACTCCCCACCTCTCGCCAGTTCTTAGGACCCCTCAGAACTCCCTGTGTTTCGAGATTTAATCAGAGAAATAGTGACAATCATGGTGAGGTAAGACATAGGTGAGCCTAGGAAGAGGTGAGGGAGGGGCCACAGCAGTGAAGCAAGTCACCACTGCTATGTATTCCAGGAACCAGAACTACCTGGAACCCTCACCAGTGGATGAGCCCTGGGAACCCACCTTCCTGGGAGCAGCCCTGGGCCAAGGCTCTCATCAGGCACCATGGTTATCCCCACCATTGCCATCCACACCCTGGTTATCCCCAGGACAGGTGCCCCAGGGAAACAAGAGAGGCAAGTATGACATAAACATGCAAATATTTAGACAGAGAGAAGAGAAAAAAATTCCCATGAGAAACCAAATAAGAAATAGTCACCAGTAAAAACTCAAGTTACATGGTGGCAAAACCAACAAAACAGGGCTTTTCCAGTTTGTTTTTAGTCACTGTCATATCCAAGAGAACAGGACAATCCAAAGAGAGGAAGTTGTCTCAAGAACAAATGAAAGCAATCTAATGGAATGCTATTAATAGTATTGACTGCCCAGCTTGTGGGCTCTAAGAATGCAATTTTGGAAAGGATAGATATAAGGACCTTTTATTAAAATTTATTTGTAATACTAACACAAAAGTCATACATGCTAGCTCAAAAAACCTGGAAAACATAAGAATCACGGTGAAAAAAATCACTCATAATTCTACCACTAAGTGATAACCATGGTTAATTTCACCTCTTGTGCTTTCAAACTTTTGTTATATACCAACACACACACACACACGATCATTTTCAAGCATGAAAATGGTAGTAATATACCATGACTTTCTTCTAGCCAATTATTTCATGTGACTTTTTAATAGCTGAAGAGTAGCTCATCAAATAAATCCTCTATATAGTTCCTTTTATTTATAATTAATGCTAATGTAAATAACTTTTGCACACACTTAAACTTTCACATTATTTATTCTTGGTTTTGCTCAGAAAACATCTTCATCTGGTGCGACATCTTCTGTTTTCGCTCTTAGGGAAAGCCGCAGAAGAACAGGGATGATGGCCACACACCACTGCCTGCACCACAGCCGATCACCTGCTCTGGGCTCGTAATCTCCCCTGGCATTTCACCGGCACATCATTGATGGCACTTAACACCGCCGCTTCTTGTAATTTATGCTGTAACTGGATACTCCTGGAGGAAAGGGCATGGGAGACTCATCGCTGCATCCCCCGGAGCCTTGTCCACATTAGGTCTGTCATAAATGTTTATGCAATAGCTGAACAAGTTCCTCAAGTACCGTAGCCTAGTCCCAGTTCCAGTGTCTTTCCAACTTTCTTCCATAATTGATGTGACATCTCCTTCTCAGCTGAGGGATTGATGTTTGAGGATATGTCCTAAGGGGGGTCAATTAGTCCCTTTGATGCATCTACCACAAGATGACCGGAGGTGAATCTTTTGAAAAATTTAGCAAGAAAAGTGGTTTTGAATTTCCTAGATAGGTATAGGAGAATTAAGTAGTGGAGGATTATGCTAGAGTCTATGCCTCTCCAAAAGTGCCTTCATGTTTCCCATTCAAAATTAATTATAGTCAGAAAAGCACTGTTGCCTTACATCTACAGACCATTCAGTGTCTTATAAAGGAAAAAGGCAATCCGGTACAGATGGCATACTGCCTCTTCTTAAATGAGATGAACCTCTAGTTCTAAACATGTGCTTGGCTTATTCTACTCCCCTCCAAAGGGTGCCCCAGGCTTTTCTCTACTTTAGCCTTGAAATATTCTAGTTGTTCTAATCTAGTAAACCAATAAAACAGGGCTTTTGAAGTCTGGTTAAACCTCATTCTCTTATCAGTAATAATAATTTATTTTTATTAACTTTTATAATGTTCTGCACTGATTAATTTAAATAATTCTCCTTCCCCTGTACTGGCCTTCTACTAGAGCTACTCTATGCCTTCCTACTATGTGCTAAGCTAGGTTAGGAGATGGGTGTAAACATGACTGAAGCAGGGTTCCTGCTTCCTACCAAATATTAGAAAAAACAGGTTCAGAACAAAGGCCAGAACCTTTGAGGGAATCCCAAGGGGTAGAAAGTCAAATGAGTCAAATCCACATTCCCAGGCCCCCTTATCACTTTTCTTCCCTTAAACTAGACATTCCCTTCCCTCAAACTTCTACACTGAATAGCCATCACAGTATAAGGGAAACAGGGAAGATTTAGCTTTGAGTTTTGGCTCGTTCCTTTAGTAGCCATGGGTCTTGGGTAAATCACTTCAACTCTGAACATCTCCAAATGAGTATGGAGTAATAATAATGGTGATCACAACAGTGATTGGTGAAGAGCATATAGTTTGCAGTCAGACAGCTTGAGGTCAAATCTCTTTTAGCATTATAAGTTGCATGACCTTGTGCAGGTCATTTCAGTTCTCTGGGCTTCAATTCCATCAGCTGTAAAATGGGAATAAAGATAAGACCTACCTCATTGGATTGTAATGGTTGAATATAGTGATATATATATATATATATATATATATATATATATATAAAAAGTGCTTATAATAATGTTAATTCTTATTACAATGATTAGATAGTTGCTGCTAGTAGAAGTCATTAATAGTGGTGGTAGTGGGGTAACAGTTTTAACAATCTATGCCTAACCACAGCCCCAGATTCAGTCTGGTTGTACTCAGTTACTTCCAGTTAATTCTATTAGGATTTGAAGAACCTAAGTTATTTGCATCTTTCCTAACTTAGTAATGACATTGACATTTCATATGTCAGACAAATTCGAAGAACATTGGAAGCATTGGCTCACTTAATACTCACAATAATGCTGAGCACTCTTACTAGCACCATTTTACAGAGAGAGCAACTGCGTTAAAGGGAACATAAGTGTCTTGTTCAAGACTAAATAGCTAATAAGGAGGCTGGCTGCAGGTGCACAAACTGTCAACTGATAAGACAAACCCCACCATGTTCCTTGCTGAATCCTACTGGGGTTTGACTTCCTGTAAAGAGCCAATGTGTACTCCATCGCTAAGTCATGTCTGACTTTTTTGCAACACCACGGACCATAGCCCACCAGGCTCCTCTGTCCATGGCATTTCTCAGGCAAGGATACTGGAGTGGGTTGCCATTTCCTATTCCAGGGGATCTTCCTGATCCAGGGATTGAACTGGTGTCTCCTGGGTCTCTGGCATTGGCCAGCGAATTCTTTACCTCTGAGCTACCTGGGAAACCCCTAGATAGCCAATAGTTCTCCAGTATTATTTGGGCTTCCAAGTGCCAGGTGTTGTGTATAGCTGCAAAGTGCTATTCTGAAAAGTATCCACAAAAATGACTGATTTTGACCAGCAGAGATCACAGTATTTTGAGAATTTGGCTGAGCTTTTCTCCTTGGCCTCTGTGTTGGGATAAGAGGGAGTGCTCCTGTTTGCATTAGCCAGAGGAGGACTGTGAACTATTATCTTACCTTGTTATCTGAGCTGCTGGTGCACAAGGAAGTTTCCTTTGCTAATGGTTGAACTGCTCTTCAGATAAAGGCCTGCCCAGGATCTCCGCAGCACTAATTAATCAGCTGTTAAAACAGTAGTTGATAAAGACAGGCTTACTTAAAGTTTGAATTGCCTGCAATCAGAGATAACCAGCAGTCCCTTTTGGCAGTGAGATATAAAAACAGGAGAATGATCTCTTATCAAAGTGAACATGGCATTCAAATGAAAAATGTGATGCAGAAAAAAACTATGGTTCCTCACATCAGATTGGGAAACAAACAAACAAACATATAATTATTTCTTTTAACCTGTGTGGACAAAGTGGAAATGGCACCAAGTATGCACACAGACATACACACATAAGGACTATAACATGGTCCACACGAATGTTTCAGTGTAAGCTGGTGAGCAGAGCCAGAGCAGGTTTCACTGTTTTGAATGTGGTTACACAGCAGTGTGTGACATGTGGCCACCATTTACTTCCCTTTGATGGTGCCTTATTTGCTGACATTAGTCACTTAAAAAATAAATAAATAAAAGCCCTGATTTCCTCAGAGGCAAAGGGTATGATTTTAAAGTATATTTATTAAAGAAATCACCTTAAAAAATGAGCATCTGGTGGATAAATGGAAATAGACTTCCCTGAGAAAAGGTTTGGATGAAACGGAGAAATAAAACATGAAGGCTGGTTTGGATATTTGCAACAGCTTTCCGGCAGGCTTAAAGGAGAAAAAGGCTCTGTTTGGCACAGATGTGAAGGAAAGAACAGCTCTACTCTCTGGGAGCGAGGCTTAGGGAGGTTCAGACAGGTGGGAATATAAAGCTTGGGGCATGGGACTATCAATGATCCTAATACTTGAAGAAACACAAAAGTGAAGGTGTGTAGAAGAAAGATCTTCAGTAAAACTTAAATTCCATTTTCTGGGAGAATCAAAAGCAAATGTAATTGTTAGAAAGGTTGAATTAAGAGAACACTTATAATTGAATAATCTATACAATTTTGAATTGATCATAAACATGTAGTGAATGAATATGCAAAGCCTCCCAGAATATTATAAACTGGGAAAATAAATTGTAATACAGAGGTGAACTTTCCTAAGTGATGCTGTCAATAGCACTGTTTGCTAACATTTTAATTTTCTCGATTTTATAAACTCAGTATAAAAAAGTGGGAGAATCACTGGTTTTGGAATCTGGCAACTTGACTGTATAACAAATATTATTAAAACTAAAAATCAATGCAAATCTGAATAAGTAATCTCTCCTGCACCCCCATTTTCTCACTTGTAAAAATGAGTGGGGAGATCACCAAACTAGACTATACCAATAACTCTTTTAAGCTTCATAGCTATAATTCTAGATTTTATCACATATCATTTTTATCTAAATGCTCTACCTGTTATTGGCAATTTCAAGTCACAAACCCAAGAGCATCTCAAAAGTTTCTAAATGCTTGGGTTCCAAGAAAATATTACTAGCTGTAAGACACAATTACAAATGTGCAAGTCTTTCCCAAAACTGTCTTGGAAACACTGGTCTTAAAAATGCAATGGTAATTGGTAATAATTAAGAAACGTTTCAACAAAATTCCACCTACTTATGTATTTACATAATGCTGGCACAATGGGAATTAGATGTCACTGAGTTTCCATGTCAGTAACCCCATTTTGCATGCTTCAAATTGCCTTCTGCCTTCCGGATGCTGTTTTTGCCTTTCTACTTGACATGTATGTAACATTATCACCACAGTGCTCAAGTGCTTTACAAAACAGGATAGAAATCAGTCACAGATTATTATTGTTTCAGGGTATGGGGATTCAGGGAGTGGCGAGTGTGGACAGCTAGTGGGGTTTGAGCCCGTCTGGTAGTAAGCTGGGTTCTGAGGTCAGAACACCCCCTGTTCCCTGCACCACCTTGGGTCCTGCATTCCATCTGCCCTCTGTCAGTCATCGTCGTCACCTCACATGAAACATAGATAATAATAACTGGCCATTGTCCCCATGTGCTGCTGGCTGTGGTTCAGATGTGGTTCACCTGATCTAAAAAGCCACAGGGACATGGGGAAAACTGGTGCAAAATTTTGGTGAACTATTATTAGTCCACAGGATGACTTCTTTGCAACCTGAGAAAGAACCAACCATAGCAAAAAATAAATAAGAAGGTATATAAATACACTTCAGCTAGTTACCAAGAAGTGGCTTTTGGGGTGAGGGGAAATGTGCTCAAAATTACTTCTCAAAGATTGATGACAATGAATCTGTCAAGCAGGGTTAACATGCTTAGAAATAAAGAAAAAAATCATCGAGTACTTATGCTCTGCCAGGCACTGTCCTGCCAGTTTACTCCCAGTATCTTCTCTAACCCTCACAAGCAAAAGATACTGTCATCTCTATTGTTACTGATGAGGAAATGAGGCAAACAGGGTTGAATAACTCACCCAAGGTCACCCAGCCAAGAAGTGGCAGAGCCTAGATTTAAATCTACCTAGGTGAGCTGGCTCAGGAACCTGTGCTTTTAAGCACTACATAAATGGCACCCCACTCAAGTACTCTTGCCTGGAGAATCCCATGGATGGAGGAGCCTGGTAGGCTGCAGTCTATGGGGTCACGAAGAGTCAGACACAACTGAGCGACTTCACTTTCACTTTTCATTTTCATGCATTGGAGAAGGAAATGACAACCCACTCCAGTGTTCTTGCCTGGAGAATCCCAGGGACGGGAGAGCCTGGTGGGTTGCCATCTATGGGGTTGCACAGAGTCGGACATGACTGAAGCAACACAGCAGCAGCAGCAGCAAAGTTCAAAGGAAAAATACAGTAATTTACCCAAGATCCCATGGCCTGTAAATGGCAGACCTACAACCCGAAGCAGGTCTTCCTCAGGCAGAGCTTGTAGATTCCCAGCGTTCTCACCTCAGTGTCCATGCCCCTGACAGACTGGGGTTTTCCTCCCACCCTCAGGGGATAGGTGAGGTATGCCTTCCTCAGCTTCCATCCTCAGGATAAAGAGGAGCCTGAGAGAGATGTGATGAGCCAACTCCAGATGACATCCAGAGAGAGGGAAAGAAAAAAAGTGGAGGAGGACAGGAATATCCAGGCCAAGAAAGTAGGAATAGGAACTCAGTTTTGTCAAAAGCCCCATTAACTCTACTTCCCTTCTCTCATTCACCTCTTTTCAGCCAGGGCCCTGCCAGCACCCACAGCCATGAGTGGCACGTAGCAAGTGCTCAGTAAAGGTCAGTGGCTCGTCTTTCCCTCTTTCCTTCCTTCCTCCTGTCCCCTCTCTCTCTTTGGACATAAGGACTGCATATTCACAGCTGGACTCATCTAGTTTTTGGAAAATTATTTATTGCCTGTGCTGGGTCTTGGTTGCTGCACGGGCTTTTCTCCAGCCGTGGTGAGTGGGGGCTACTCTTTGCTGCAGTGCTCAGGCTTCTCACTTGCAGTGGCTTCTCTTGATCTGGAGCATGGGCTTTAGGGCTTGTGGGCTTCAGCAGTTCCAGCACGTGCGGCTCCCAGGCTCTAGAGCACTGGCTCAATAGTCGTGGCACAGAGGCTTAATTGCTTTGAGGCATGTGAGATTTTCTCAGGTCAGGGACTGAGCCTTCAAGGAGGTCCTCATGTAGATATTTAATATGACCAGTAGTGGTGGTGGACAGGCACCCTCTGCCAGTAAATTGAAAGACTTAAGCCAAATAATACCCCATCTCCTTTCCTGTTCAGGCCACACACCTGTTGAGATGGATAATCCCCATCAAGGAGCACTCATCTACTCCCAGTTTATTTTTAATTTTCACTCATACTTACAAATAGAAGTCTCCTCCAAATGCCATGCTCCACTTTGGCATATTGTGATGCGTGCTAGTATTCAAGAAATGCCATCCACACTGTTGTGATAGCTGTGAAAAATTCAATATCCTTCCTGGACTGCTCGTGACTTTTCAGGGACTCAAAAGGGAAATACTTTCTTCTTAAATTCACCCATTCACTAATTAAATACCAAAGCAATCTTCCCTTATGAAACTACAGAGACACAAGTCATACTTGCCGGGATTAGTTTCTGGGCCCAGATCTCTTAGTAGGATTTTCTTTGCATTATTGACTACATTTTTGCTCCCGGTGCTCAACAACAAGCGATGACTGAAGCCAGACTTTCACATAAGGCCCCAAGTCTGGCTGATGTCTCCTTGTTTCCCAAGCACCTGCTTAAACAAAGGCCTGGGTGCCCCTAGCATTCCTGCAATTGATGGTGGTGTGCTATCCTAATTGGTTTGGGGATGGGGATGTGTGCATGTGTGTATCTGCTCATATTCAACAAAATATTTGCTTGATTCCTGTTTTGTTTTGTTTTGTTTTTAACTTCCATCTAAATGCTTAACTCAGAAAGAAAGGAGAACCAAGGTGCATTTTTATGTCAGGGTAGAGTGGATAGAGGACTTAGAAAGATTCTATGGAGAACAAAAGCTTTTTGTCTAGAAGGTGTCTTAATCTTACTGTAATGACTTTTAGAGGCCGAGATAAGGCAAGGAAAGGTAAGATGGGGTGAGATAAGATAAGAATAGGTGGCAACATCAATAAGTAATACAGTTTTAAGAGCATAAAGGTGAGCACATTAAAAATGTTTGAGTCTGAAGAGAAACTGTAAATTTAACCCTGGTTCTCAATGGACTCAATGTTATTCTAATCTATGATATGGGAATTCAATAATGGCTCTATAATCTCCAGAAAGACTTGTTCTTCAGAGTTGTGATTGAGGAAGCATGGGTTTGGAACCACCAATTTTGCAGACACTATTGTAAATGGGGCTGCTCCTACTGGTAAGAAAGGCACCAATTCCCACTTTGAGGTGGTGTAGTCATCCTTTCAAACACTGTCCTCTTAGTAAATACCTTCTCCTAGTTAGGCTTAAAAGATCAGTGACACATTGCAAAAAGTTAAATCAAATCACATTAGTGTTTTCTTCTCCCTTCCCTGGTGAAAGAGTATATATGACATGATAAAATGTCTTTTGAAGCATATTGATACAATCACGTCCATTTTTTTTTTTAATTACAGTGTTCATCTTAGACACAACACTTTAGAGCTGGGTTATCTAGTCCAATCCCCTCACCATAAAGGTGAGGCACTGAGATCCAGAGAAAGGCCTGACTTCCTGAAGGCTGTAAGATGCTATCAGAACTGGAACCCAGTTCCCAGGCCAGTGAGGGTTCTTTCATCACACCATATTGCCTACCATGTCTGTGGGTTATTATTGTCAATGGTGAAAGTTCTGCCTTTTGAATAAGTTATATTCCAAAGAGCTGAAAGGAAAATTTAGGATGCAGTTCTCTTCTATTCTATGTAAAACACTTCATCATAAAAGAGCATGAATTTGCCTAAGACTGGAAGAGGGGACTCATTGCAGCAGTGATTGGTCAAATTCTTCTCGTGGTAGGAGAAACAGTCTGGGAGTCTTGTGAACCTGATTCCAAATTCAGATTTGCTTTCAGCTCAGTTCAGTTGTTTGGTTGTGTCTGACTCAACAACCCCATGGACTGCAGCAAACCAGGCATCCCTGTCCATCACCAATTCCTGGAGCTTGCTCAAACTCATGTCCATTGAATCGGTGATGCCATCCAACCATCTCATCCTCTGTCGTCCCCTTCTCCTCCTGCCTTCAATCTTTCCCATCAAGGTCTTTTCCAACGAGTCAGTTCTTTGCATCAGGTGGTCAAAGTATTGGAGCTTCAGCTTCAGCATCAGTCCTTCCAATGAATATTCAGGACTGATTTCCTTTAGGATTGACTGGTTTGATCTTTATGCTTTGCTTTATGCTTCCAATGTTCCAATGAAGTCTAAACATTCAGTGACTGAGAATCTAGCTATGCTCTAAAAACCCACCAAGTTTCCAGGTCGAGGGTGGGAGAGGTGGTAAGGTAGGAGATGAGCAAGAAGCAAAGAAAATCTCCCCAAATGATTTTTTTCTCCCTTAACAAGCTCACCTAATACAAATGTCCTTTTACTCCCTGTCCTTCATTTTGTGGCCCTCTTTCTTTGTCTGTAACTGGAAGAAAGAGAGGTATAAGGGAAGCAAAACCACACTTTTAAAGAAAAAAGAATTCCTGTTCTCTTTCCTTTGCAACCAGCAACATTGTGGATTAATAACATTTACCTCTCCAAATCTTGCTTATGCTAGTCTTCAGTTTTATAGCTTGTTTGGCTTTATAAAACACAATTGTGCACCCGTGGCTGGTTCATGTCAATGTATGGCAAAACCAATACAGTATTGTAAAGCAAAATAAAGTAAAAATAAAAAAATACAATTATAGTTTTATAAATCTTTTAAAAAAAAAAAGCTGCCCATTTCAAAATCTGCATTTAACTGCAAAAACATGAAGGCATAGTATTCATTCAAAGGCTGATTAAACTATTGAGAATTTAGGAATATATTTAATTGGGAAAAAACCTTTATTCAGCTATATATGGTCAAAAGAAAAGCTGCAAGTTCATATGCAAGCAATAAGTATGGACTGATATTCTTAGCTACAGTTACAACAATCTGTTAAGTGGGAAAGCGGCAGACCACAGCTATCAGTAAAGGGCATGAGATTTGTTATCAGATAGGCATGGATTCTACTCCTGGCTCTTCCAGTTAAAACCTACAATTCTTAGAAAAATTCTTTAGCTCTCTGCTTTCTCATCTGTAAAATTTAGATGACAATAACATTTTGTAAACAGGTTTGTTGTAGAGACTACATTTTCAATCATATATGTCAAACCCTTTGTAAATTCTAATTCACCTGGTGGCTCAGAGGTTAAAGCATCTGCCTGGAATGAGGGAGACCCAGGTTCAATTCCTGGGTTGGGAAGACCCCCTGGAGAAGGAAATGGCAACCCACTCCAGTACTCTTGCTTGGAGAACCCCATGGAGGGAGGAGCCTGGTAGGCTATAGTCCATGGGGTCGCAAAGAGTCGGACACGACTGAGCGACTTCACTTCACTTCATTTCATGAAATCATTATTTACTAATGATCATCATCATCATCCTCTATACCGTTAGTAAATAAAACACAGTCCTTTCAGAAGGCTGCCATTGCACACCTAAGTGTTCTCCCAGACATGCTGACAACTGGGGAAGTGTAACAGCCAAATTGGTTTCTCATCCAGAAGTAACTCAGGTGTGGCTGCATCAGGGAACAGGGACTGGGGCTTCAGGATTCCAGAGAATTACAGTGTGACATCCCAAGATTTGAGTTTGAAGGCCGTTACTTTCAAGAAAATCAATTACAGGGAAAGGTAAACTAACACCTATGGAGAATCCATAGTGGGTCTGATTCTACAAAAAAATATTCACAATTCAAAGGACTGGAGTTTAGATCTAATGTGTCAACTTGGTCAACTCAGATGACCTTGGGTAGGTTCCCTAGGCTCTCTGAACCAGCGTATTCAGAGTCACAATTTGCAATACCACCATCAGTGTTTCAGAGTAGAAGTCAGTAAATATTTGTTTAATATGTTTGTGAATGAGCACCCATTTCTACAGGTTTTTGTCAACAATAGCATTGTTGAAGTTTCAAAATCTTTACCTGGTAGATGAAAAGTGGTACATTAGCACTTTAATTTGCACTTTCATAATTATTGAGTGATGATGAACACTTACTAATTTACTGGCTATTTATATTTTATTTTCTAATATTTGCCTATTTGTGTCCTTTCTCCATTTTATATTGAATGATTCATATTTTTATTAATTTACAAAGGCTGTTTGTCTATTTATTAAATTAGTCTTGTTTCACATATATTAGGCAAATTTCTTTCCAATATGTTTTTAATATTTTTTTTTTTTTTGTTTTTAAGCCCCCATCCACCTCCCACCCCACATCCTCTACCTGAATCATCCTGTGCTCCAGCCCCATGCATCCTGCATTGAACATAGATTGGTGCTTCGTTTCTTACAAGAAAGTATACATGTTTCAATGCCATTCTCCCAAACCATCCCACCCTTTCCCTCTCCCTCAGAGTCCAAAAGTCCATTCTATACCTTTGTGTCTCTTTTGTTGTCTCACATATAGGGTCATCATTACTATCTTCTAAATTCCATATATATGTGTCAGTATACTGTATTGGTGTTTTTCTTTCTGGCTTACTTCACTCTGTATAATCGGTTCCAATTTCATCCATCTCATTAGAACTGAGTCAAATTTATTCTTTTTAAGGGCTGAGTAGTACTCCATTGTGTATATGTACCACAGCTTTCTGATCCATTCATTTGCTGATGGACATCTAGGTTGCTTCCATGTCCTGGCTATTATAAACAGCGCTGCAATGAACATTGGGGTACATGTGTCTCTTTCAGTTCTGGTTTCCTCAGTGTGTATGCCCAGCAGTGGGATTGCTGGGTCATAAGGCAGTTCTATTTGCAATTTTTTAAGGAATCTCCACACTGTTTTCCATAATGGCTGTACTAGTTTGCATTCCCACCAGCAGTGTAAGAAGGTTCCCTTTTCTCCACATCCTCTCCAGCATTTATTGCTTGTAGACTTTTGGATCGCAGCCATTCTGACTGGTGTGAAATGGTACCTCATTGTGGTCTTGATTTGCATTTCTCTGATAATGAGTGATGTTGAACATCTTTTCATGTGTTTGCTAGCCATCCGTATGTCTTCTTTGGAGAAATGCCTATTTAGTTCTTTGGCCCATTTTTTGATTGGATCGTTTATTTTTCTGGAGTTGAGCTGCATAAGTTGCTTATATATCTTTGAGATTAGTTGTTTGTCAGTTGTTTTATTTGCTATTGTTTTCTCCCATTCAGAAGGCTGTCTCTTCACCTTGCTTATAGTTTCCTTTGTTGTGCAGAAGCTTTTAATTTTAATTACATCCCATTTGTTTATCTTTGCTTTTACTTCCAGTATACTGGGAGTTGGATCATAGAGGATCCTGCTGTGATTTATGTCGGAGAGTGTTTTGCCTATGTTCTCCTCTAGGAGTTTTATAGTTTCTGGTCTTACATTTAGATCTTTAATCCATGTTTTTAATATTTTAACCTTATTTTTTTGTCCATATAAGCACTGTAGCGACTTACCAAGCACTGATTATTTTAATATGGTCAGAGTTATCACCTTTTTCCTTTATAACTTCTAGATGCCTGATGCCATGTATATTCTTTACACATGAACCACTTATGGAGATATATTTCTAGAGTTTTTGTTTTTAATATTAAAAAATCATTCAAAATATATTAGCTACTTAATTAGCCAAATTAAGTAAGGGTGGGTTTTGTTGACTAGATTTTCTTAATCTGAAATGTTGTGATGATTCAAGATAATAAATGCTGATATTGCTACTGCTACTGCTAAGTCGCTTCAGTCGTGTCCGACTCTGTGTGACCCCATAGACGGCAGCCCACCAGGCTCCCCCATCCCTGGGATTCTCCAGGCAAGAGCACTGGAGTGGGTTGCCATTTCCTTCTCCAGTGCATGAAAGTGAAAAGTGAAAGGGAAGTCGCTCAGTCGTGTCGGACTCTTCGCTACCCCATGGACTGCAGCCTACTAGGTTCCTCCATCCATGGGGTTTTTCAGGCAAAAATACTGGAGTGGGGTGCCATCGCCTTCTCCAGTCATGCTATTACTATCATATAAATAGGGTAAGCACAAAACTGAAAAATAACTTGATCAAGGTGAGAGACAGAAAGAGCTAGGTGGTGACGGACTCTCAGACTCACTTGCTAAAGAACATTAAAATAATATGTGAAAGTAAAAAAGTTTGTGAAGGGAAAAGAAATGATAGGGACAAGTAAGGAATAAAAGAAGATAAGCCAGTGGAGAAGGGAAGCACAGTGAGGGAAATGGAGTGCTGAAAAGAAGGGTTCAAAGACTGAGGAAGGTATTTAGTGAAGCTTAAAAATGGGAGTGAAGGTTCAGAAGACGTCTAAGAGGGCTGTTCCCAGGCAAATATCTCCCATCCATTTGGTTTCTGAGATATCTCTTATCACCTATCACTAGAGCTCTACAGGCCTCGAGATGAAAATCAACTCCAGTCAGCATTATCTGTCTCCATTCACAGATGCATGTCCTTTTCTTTTCTTTTTATAAATAAGAAAAACAAAGTCCCATATACCCCCAGAAAGCCATCTTCAAGGAAGTAACACTCAGGCTAGATATTTATTTTTTCGAATTTTCTTTTCCTGGGTAAGAAAAATTGGAGGACAGGAAGGTGAATAACTTTATATGGGCTATTCAGAACCATAAGAAAAATTTTAGTCTTCCTCTATTCTTCTGTACCTCACTGGGCTCAGTTTCCATTTGTAAAATGAATCAACACAAATCAGCATTTTCCTATGAAGCACTTTTATAAAGGATTCTAGGAATAGACTCTGATACAGAAAATCTAAGGCCAAGAAATTGACCATACAAATGGTTTCATTCTTTGAAAGCTACAATTAAATATTTTATCACTTGGAGAAAGGTTTTGCATTTGCCAATGTCATCCAATCATATATTCAAAGTGAAAGAAAAAAATCTCACTATTTCTGTGTTTTAAAATGACTGTGCGTATTTGGGATTTGGCTGGACCTTTTTATAACTGCATAGGCTCTCTCTTTTTAAAATGGAAATACAGTCTGTTCCTCCAATTATTCCCATCCTCCCTCATCCTCTTCTTTCCTAGTTTTTTAAACTCTGGATATTAGACACTATAAATACATCAATTTCTCCATTTCTCTGGGATTCAGGATTTATGCAGTTGAGTCTTTCAACGTTAGGTGATTTTTGAGATTCTATTTTATTCTTGTCCTCTTTGCATGTCCAATTATGTCTATTTCTTAGCTAGTGATACCTACAAAATATGACTAGTTTCAGAACTATTTCCAACTTCTTTGTTTTGTCTTGTATTTCTATTGTGGCACTAATTACTAGCAATATGATTAATGCACTACTTACCCGTGGCTTTGTTCCCTTTGTTTTTCCGATAATGCTAATTAATCCAATTTTGAAAAAAAAAATTTTTTTCAGTTCTGCTCACACACGTCAGATTGCAGGTGCCTTTGAAATCACTTTTTCCCCTTTGGTTTTACATTAAAGCAAAGAGTAAGAGTAGACCAATTAGTGATATGGCTGAAAATACTCCTATCAAAGTTGTTCATCGGGGAATGTCCAGGACCGGTAGTGTTGGGGATGGCTCTGAAGTAAGAAAGTTTCCATTTACTGAAAAGTTATTTTGCCCTTTACTTATCTTAGTTACTGTGCTTGTGTGTGCATTGGAGTCGGGGGGTGGGTGGGTATGTGTATGGTTACCTAGGTTTGGGTGCAACAGATTTAATATTTCCAAGGGGAAGCACAGCTGAGGATGGCTACCAAAGACATGGTCATCAATCAGATTCAAGCAGAATCCACGTGGCCCCTCCTCTCTGAGTGCGTCGTCATCCCGCAGTTCTGTCCTCGCCAGGTGCTCATTCGGCTTGCCTTTGGGAGACCATTTTAAGCCTGTAGTTGGTACTCGCTGTGCAGTTTGGTTTCGGAGACGGCAATGGCACCCCACCCCAGTACCCTTGCCTGGAAAATCCCATGGACGGAGGATCCTGGTGGGCTGCAGTCCATGGGGTCGCTAAGAGTCAGACAGGACTGAGTGACTTCACTTTCACTTTCCACTTTCATGCATTGGAAAAGGAAATGGCAACCCACTCCAGTGTTCTTGCCTGGAGAATCCCAGGGACAGGGGAGCCTGGTGGGCTACCGTCTATGGGGTCGCACAGAGTTGGACACGACTGAAGCGACTTAGCAGCAGTGCAGTTTGGTTTACGTTCACAGCATTCATTTTCTTTGATAGATCAATCAATAATACTCAATGGTACTCCCCCATTAAACTTAGCACTTTTTAGGGCTTTGCTAAATTACACTATATATACTAAAAGTGGAGTGGTACCTAGTTTCCCAGATACCAATGATGCAGTGATTTTGGTCCTAAGAAATATTACTGTAAAATCCACTCCATTGTTCCTCTTAAAAACATTTTATAGGGTTAATTTTGTTAACCTTATAATTTTATAGAGTTAATTTACATTTTTGTAGATTAGGGGAAAAAGGCTCACAAGTTATGAATCATTGCATAAATAATTACATTATTATTTATACTTTGATTCAACTTATAGAATTATATAGTGTGTATGTAATTTCCAAAGTTTTAACATGTTAGGATGTTTATACTCAATATGGAATAGAAAAATTGCTGACTTCCTCTTACATTGATCATTTACTACATAGTACATCTCATTTTGATCATGCATATCTAGTCTATCGTTTGTTTATCTAATAGTATGCCAGGAAGGGGTTGCCAGGGAGGGTTTTCAGAATACCTCTGAAACTCAGAATACCTCTGAGAACCGCAGCCGGATAAATCACACATACACCCCAATGCCAACCTTTGTTTGTTTCATTTTTTTCTTTTCCTAAATAAAATGGCAGAGGAAATCTGTCTAAACTTTCTCATTCACTCAGCAAGGGTAGGTAAAAATTCACACACTACAAATAGTTAAATATTTTTGTTGCAATTCAAGGTTTTGCTTTTAATTTTTAAAATTGACTTTGAGATCAAATTCATTTTGACAAAAAGCAGGGGTCTGAGTGAAGCCCCCACCCTCTACAAAACTGCATTAAAGTGCTAATTGTTTTATTTGAAATATCACTTTCAACTAATTAATTCGTTTTGCCCTTGACTGAATTGATTGGAAACACCATAAGATCTTTAGGGAGAGAAAGAGCGCTGCATGCCTTGACCTTCCCTCATTCCCAGTCACATCTTTATTTACTATATTGAAACATGAAGCTCTGCCACAGAACAAAAGGTGGAGAAATTATGTATTGAGGGAGTAGTTTTCCCTTATGGAAAGCAAGCAGGCTAAGAGATTTTCTTCTTTAATATGATGAAGTTTATGTTTTTAGATCACTTTAAAGAAACTACAGTCACTCTAATCTAGGCTTGCAATTTGTTTTCCAATCTGCCTTGGCTCATGTTTTGAGGCATTATGTTGACAGATTCCATGTCACTCAGTAGTCACCAAATAAATTTCACTGTTTATGGTATAAAAATTTGGAGTTGTACAACAGAATTATCGCTGGGGGTTTTGGTTTGAGTGGTTTTTTTTTTTTTCCATCCTGTTAGAGTGGAGCAGCTTTTCTTGCATCTCTTATAATAATTTTAAGTTCCAGTACAGGACTGTTCTAATATCTGGTCTCTGTTGTGCATGTGCGCCAAAGAACTGATCCTTTCAAACTGTAGTACTGGAGAAAACTCTTGAGAGTCCCTTGGACAGCAAGATCAAACCAGTCAGTCCTAAAGGAAATCAATCCTGAATGTTCATTGGAAGGACTGTTACTGAAGCTCTAATACTTTAGCCACCTGATGCGAAGAGGTGACTTATTGGAGAAGACCCTGATGCTGGGAAAGACTGAGGGCAGGAGAAGAGGGAGATAGAGAACGAGATGGTTGGATGGCATCACTGACTCAATGGACATGGGTTTGAACAAACTCTGGGGGATAGTGAAAGATAGGGAAGCCTGGCACGCTGCAGTTCATGGGGTCACAAAGAGTTGGGCATGATTGAGCGACTGAACAACACTTGTGCATGAGGCCCTTAACTGATTTTCAAAAGTGGTTAAATACAGCAAATGTAATGCTTTCTTTTAGACATATATATGAAATTCTGTTAGGTCAGTAGAATACCCTCAAAGCATATTAAAAATCTCAGATGCTATCATGCCAGGCTCAGAATATTCAAAAAGGGTTTTGGGAGAATTTGTATAGGTTTTTTTTTTTTACAACTCCTTTTAATTTTCATAATCTTTTATCAGAACTTTGATTCTTTTTAGTTCCTGACCACAATCAACACATAAAAATGTGTTTTATAAATTAAGTCTTTGTTGTAAGTTCTAGTATTTCTAGGCATAATTGCTTGTCTTTCTGTTTCCACAATTTATATATAATGACTAATGTCAACAAATATGCCATCTGAGAATTAAATGTACTTACCCTGAGTTCTATGACAGTCCTTTGGTTACCTGGAGCAAAATAACTGAACATTTGGGCATGAAGCATGAGTTCAGGACTGTTTGTATCGTACATACAAGGAAATGACATATTAAATAACTGAGCGCTACTGTTTACTGAGCACTTGCTATGTGCCAGGCATTCTGCCAAGGAGGGTGCACAAGTGCCTTTTCACTTCAAATGTACAGCATCCCTCTAAGGAAAGTATTATCAGCATTCTTGTTTTGCTGATGGTGAAACTGAGACTCAGTGAGATTACTCCAGGGTTCCAACTGTTTGTTAGATATACCTGAGAATTCTGGAGCAAGAACACTATCCTTTCTGAGATTCAAAGTTTATTTTGACTAAGAAGTGATTTTTAAAAAATTACCAATTCAGTGAAAAATATCCAAAGAGCTTGCCTTGGAATCTGTGTTAAGTATACGTAAAGGAATTTCAAGAAAATAAAAGGATTAACAAATTAGATTGTCTATAGTTTGACTACAAGGCCATAGTATGTTAAAGAAATTCCATGAAACCGGTTAAAAACAAAAGGAAGGAAGGGAGGAAGAAAGCAAGGGGAAGAAAGAAATGAAACATCTGGTTGATGAAATTCTTCCCTTTTTCAATGCTATAAATGGGGCTGTCCAGGACAGAAATAACTTAAGCACCGTCACAGCCACAGAGAAGTTTAGATCTTAATATATTCTATGGTGAAAACACAGAGGACTGGTTTTATTCAAGAGCCAGGGCCATTTAAAAACTTTCTTACATTCTGGAGAAGGTGTGGAGAAATGGAAACCCTCCTACACTTTTGGTAGAAATGTAAGTTGGTGTAGCCACTACAGAAAATAGTACAGATGTTTCTCAGAAAATTAAAAATAGAATTACTATATGATCCAGCAATCCCACTCCTGGGCATATGTCCAGACAAAACTATAATTCAAAAAGGTACATACACTGCTATGTTCATAGCAGCACTATTGACAATAGCCAAGGCATAGAAACAACCTAAATGGCCATCAACAGATGAATGGATAAAGAAGGTGCAGTACATATACACAATGGAATATTACTTAGACAGAAAAAAAAAGCCTCTTGATGAAAGTGAAAGAGAGTGAAAAATTTGGTTTTAAAGCTCAACGTTCAGAAAACTAAGATCATGGTATCCGGTCCCATCACTTCAGGGAAATAGATGGGGAAACAGTGGAAACAGTTTCAGACTCTATTTGGGGGGCTCCAAAATCACTGCAGATGGTGATTGCAGCCATGAAATTAAAAGACGCTTACTCCTTGGAAGGAAAGTTATGACCAACCTAGATAGCATATTCAAAAGCAGAGACATTACTTTGCCAACAAAGGTCCATCTAGTCAAGGCTATGGTGGCCCGTCTAGTCAAGGCTATGGTTTTTCTAGTGGTCATGTATAGATATGAGAGTTGGACTGTGAAGAAAGCTGAGCACCGAAGAATTGATGCTTTTGAACTGTGGTGTTGGAGAAGACTCTTGAGAGTCCCTTGGACTACAAGGAGATCCAACCAGTCCATCCTAAAGGAGATTAGTCCTGGGTGTTCATTGGAAGGACTGATGCTGAAGCTGACACTCCAATACTTTGGCCACCCGATGCGAAGAGCTGACTCATTGGAAAACACCCTGATGCTGGGAGGGACTGGGAGCAGGAGGAGAAGGGGACGACAAAGGATGAGATGGCTGGATGGCATCACCGACACGATGGACATGAGTTTGGGTAAACTCTGGGAGTTGGTGATGGACAGAGAGGCCTGGTGTGCTGTGATTCATGGGGTCGCAAAGAGTCGGACACAACTGAGCGACTGAACTGAACTGAACTGAAAAAAGAATGAAATAAATCATTTGCAGCAACATGAATGCAACTAGAGGTGATCATACTGAGAAAAGTAGGTGAGAAAGAGACAGACAAATACCATCTGATATCACTTATATGTGGAATCTAATATGCAGCATAAATGAACCTATTTAAAAAACAGAAACAGACTAACTGACAGCAGAATTGTGCTTCCTATGGGGGAGGCAGGGTGAAGGAGGGAAGAACTGGGAATTTAGAATTAGTAGATGCAAATATTACATATAGGATGAATAAACAAGGTCCTACTATATTGCACAGGGAACCATAACCATATTCAACATCTTGGGATAAACCATAATGGAAAAGAATATAAAAAAGAATGTGTATATGTGTATAACTGAGTCACTTTGCTGTATAGGTATTAACACAACATTGTAAAACAACTACATGCCAATAAAAATATGTATCTGTAAGAAAACAAACAAAAAGCTTCACTTTTTTCTGGAAAAAGTTTAAACAAATGCAGTAGAATTAGTTGTAAAATAATCCAAATATTTTTCTCTAAATTGAACTATATATTCATAAATATATTGACTAAATTTTCAAAGAATTTTTGTTATTTTTATTTCCACAGTACCTGTATGTATATGTACTGCATATATATATGTATGTATATAGCCTATATAAGGTAATCAAATTTGGTTTATATGTATTAAATATCAAAAAAATATATGTATATATACATACACACACACAAGGATATACGCATAGGAAAACACTTCTTAATTTGTCCCTTTATTTGATTTAAAATAATTATAACTGTGGCATAAAGCAAGCATCTTTATTGAAAATGGTGCTTATGAGAAAACAGAATTGACATTAGTAATATTCTTTTCATCATCCCAGTTTCTTATGTAGTTATTCTCCATGTAGCAGCTTATATTCAGAGAGAGTTTCATAAAAATTTTAGTTTTCTTCTTTCATTATATACAGTTCTTACTATTTTAAGGAATGAAAATTGTTATGTAAAAGTTATCCTTTTGCTTTTTAAGATAAATGCTGGTGAAGAAATATATTTATAAAATAGTGGCTGACCTTTCATGTCAGTAATCCACTCTAAAATTATTAGAAGTAATAAGAAACTGTACCTTTAAAATGATTTATTAAAATATTATACACACAATGAACTTTTATTAATATTTTATTTAATAGCACACTATAAAGTACAAATAATATTTATGCATTATCTGTAATTTTTTTTTAATGGTTTCCCTCTGCCAGTTACTGTATTCTTGGGTTACTTTCTCTTTCCCGTATGAAGACAAGTGTTAGAAAAATACAAAATATCTTTCATCCACTTAGCAAAATTCAGAAGATGAATTAGTCAACAAAAGAAAGGAAACTGTAATTAATTAATTATTCAATCTATTCATATGTACCATTGGAGTTGGAATCCACAGTTAACTATACGTCAGTTTCAGTTCAGTTCAATCACTCAGTCATGTCCGACTCTTTGCGACCCCATGAATTGCAGCACCCCAGGCCTCCTTGTCCATCACCAACTCCCGGAGTTCACGCAAACTCATGTCCATTGAGTCGGTGATGCCATCCAGCCATCTCATCCTGTCGTCCCCTTCTCCTCCTGCCCCAATTCCCTTCTAACATCAGAGTGTTTTCCAATGAGTCAACTCGTCGCATGAGCTGGCCAAAGTACTGGAGTTTCAGCTTTAGCATCATTCCTTCCAAAGAAATCCCAGGACTGATCTCCTTCAGAATGGATTGGTTGGATCTCCTTGCAGTCCAAGGGACTCTCAAGAGTCTTCTCCAACACCACATTTCAAAAGCATCAATTCTTCAGTGCTCAGCTTTCTTCAAAGTCCAACTCTCACATCCATACATGACTACTGGAAAAACCATAGCCTTGACTAGACAGATCTTTGTTGGCAAAGTAATGTCTCTGTTTTTGAATATGCTGTCTAGGTTGGTCATAACTTTCCTTCCAAGGAGTAAGCAGCTTTTAATTTCATGGCTGCAGTCACCATGTGCAGTGATTTTGGAGCCCCAAAAAATAAAGTCTGACACTGTTTCCACTGTTTCCCCATCTATTTCCCATTAAGTGATGGGACCAGATGCCATGATCTTCGCTTTCTGAATGTTGAGCTTTAAGCCAACTTTTTCCTCTCCTCTTTCACTTTCATCAAAAGGCTTTTAGTTCCTCTTCACTTTCTGCCATAAGGGTGATGTCATCTGCACATCTGAGATTACTGATATTTCTCCCGGCAATCTTGATTCCAGCTTGTGTTTCTTCCAGTCCAGCATTTCTCACGATGTACTCTGCATAGAAGTTAAATAAGCAGGGTGACAATATACAGCCTTGACGTACTCCTTTTCCTATTTGGAACCAGTCTGT
Source organism: Nanger dama (assembly GCA_917880005.1). Classification (NCBI taxonomy): domain Eukaryota; kingdom Metazoa; phylum Chordata; class Mammalia; order Artiodactyla; family Bovidae; genus Nanger; species Nanger dama. The sequence goes on along the minus strand of CAKJTW010000011.1, from coordinate 28,991,659 downwards.
TGTTCCATGTCCAGTTCTAACTGTTGCTTCCTGACCTGCATATAGGTTTCTCAAGAAACAGGTCAGGTAGTCTGGTATTCCCATCTCTTTCAGAATTTTCCACAGTTATTGTGATCCACACAGTCAAAGGCTTTGGCATAGTCAATAAAGCAGAAATAGATGTTTTTCTGGAACTCTCTTGCTTTTTCCATGATCCAGCAGATGTTGGCAATTTGATCTCTGGTTCCTCTGCCTTTTCTAAAACCAGCTTGAACATCTGGAAGTTCATAGTCCACGTATTGCTGAAGCCTGGCTTGGAGAATTTTGAGCATCACTTTGCTAGCATGTGAGATAAGTGCAATTGTGCGGTAGTTTGAGTATTCTTTGGCACTGCCTTTCTTTGGGATTGGAATGAAAACTGATCTTTTCCAGTCCTGTGGCCACTGCTGAGCTTTCCAAATGTGCTGGCATATTGAGTGCAGCACTTTCACAGCATCATCTTTCTGGATTTGAAATAGCTCAACTGGAATTCCATCACTTCCCCTAGCTTTGTTCATAGTGATGTTTTCTAAGGCCCACTTGAATTCACATTCCAGGGTGTCTGGCTCTAGGTAGTGATCACACCATAGTGATTATCTTGGTCTTGAAGATTTATTTTTGTATAGTTCTTCTGTGTATTCTTGCCACCTCTTCTTAATATCTTTTGCTTCTGTTAGGTCCATACAATTTCTGTCCTTTATCGAGCCCATTTTTGCATGAAATGTTCCTTTGGTATCTCTAATTTTATTGAAAAGATCTCTAGTCATTCCCATTCTGTTGTTTTCCTCTATTTCTTTGCATCAATTGCTGAGGAAAGCTTTCCTATCTCTCTTTGCTATTCTTTGGAACTCGGCATTCAGATGCTTATGTCTTTCCTTTTCTCCTTTGCTTTTCACTTCTCTTCTTTACACAGCTATTTGTAAGGCCTCCCCAGACAGCCATTTAGCTTTTTTTTTCATTTCTTTTTCATGGGGATGATCTTGATTCCTGTCTCGTGTACAATGTCAGGAACCTCAGTCCATACATAGTTCATCAGGCACTCTATCTATCTGATCTGGTCCCTTAAATCTATTTCTCACTTCCACTGTATAATCATAAGGGATTTGGTTTAGGTCATACCTGAATGGTCTAGTGGTTTTCCCTACTTTCTTCAATTTGAGTCTGAATTTGGTAATAAGGAGTTCATGATCTGAGCCACAGTCAACTCCTGGTCTTTTTTTTGTTGACCCTATAGAGCTTCTCCATCTTTGGCTGCAAAGAATATAATCAATCTGATTTCGGTGTTGACCATCTGGTGACGTCCATGTGTAGAGTCTTCTCCTGTTTTGTTGGAATAGGGTGTTTTTCTATGACCAGTCATTTTCCTGGCAAAACTATTAGCTTTTGCCCTGCTTCATTCTGCATTCCAAGGCCAAATTTGCCTGTTACTCCAGGTGTTTCTTAACTTTCTACTTTTGCATTCCAGTCCCCTATAATGAAAAGGACATCTTTTTTGAGTGTTAGTTCTAAAATGTCTTGTAGTTCTTCATAGAACCATTCAACTTCAGCTTCTTCAGCATTACTGGTTGGGGCATAGAGTTGGATTACTGTGATATTGAATCGTTGGCCTTGGAAACGAACAGAGATCATTCTGTCATTTTGAGACTGCATCAATGTACTGCATTTCAGACCTTTTGTTGACCATAATGGCTACTTCATTTCTTCTAAGGGATTCCTGTTCGCAGTAGTAGGTATAATGGTCATCTGAGTCAAATTCATCCATTCCAGTCCATTTTAGTTCGCTGATTCCTAGAATGTCGACATTCACTCTTGCCATCTCTTGTTTGACCACTTCCAATTTGCCTTGATTCATGGATCTGACATTCCAGGTTCCTATGCAATATTGCTCTTTACACCATTGGACCTTACTTCTATCACCAGTCACATCCACAGCTGGATATTGTTTTTGCTTTGGCTCCATCCCTTCATTCTTTTGGAGTTATTTCTCCACTGATCTCCAGTAGCATATTGGGCACCTACTGACCTAGGGAGTTCCTCTTTCAGTAGGCTACCAAAAAAGGGAAAATTGCTAACTGTGACCCTCAGCAACTTAATTTTCCTTATCAGTAAAATGAAGATAACAATATGTATTTTATATTTATGTAAATTACCTCAAGAATTGACCTCAAATCAGATTAAGCTTATCCTTATAAGTAAAAGTAGAAAAAATAAAATGGTTCACTTTTATTATATATGTGTGTGTATGTTATGTATTATAATTTTATAAGCAAGTATATTGATTTATATACAACTGACATATATTCTGACTTTAATGCCCAGTGTGGGGACTGACCCTGAAGCCTTGGCTTATCCCGCGTGTTACAGAGCAGGAGGGATCCTGGTAGAGGATCATGGCCCAGGGAGCTGACCAGACACCCTCAACTCTTAGGCTGTTTTCAGTACATTGTCAGGCATTACAATCTCCCTTCACTTGGCTAAAGGGAATTGTGAATTACATTATCTAGTTTTAGCTACAGTGTCCCGCATAACGTGGATTAATGGCTTTAAAACATTCATACAATGAAACCACATGTTGAAGGTAATATTAATAATGTGAATACAAATGAACAAGAAATGGCAAAGCTGACATTCCTCCCACTCCCTAGCAGAGCTCACTGATAGCCACACTAAGCTAAGCACAATGACAGTCTGTTTATGCTTTGGCATAACCATGCTTAGATAAGCCAAGGCTCTAACTCAAAGAAATTTGGATCTGGGCAATAAAAAAAATTAACTCAATATAACAATCCAAGCAAAAATTTTTCCCCTCAGCATTAATTATAAGTTATTTAATTAATGATTATATTAATTATTGATCCTACATCTTCTCAGGCAGAGTAATAAAAGTTATAGGATAAAATTAATAATAATAGCTATTTTGTCCTTCATTTTTAGATAGTTAATATCAACATAGGATTAGAAAATTTAACATAGCATTTATAGCTGACAAAGAGTTTTCCATAGATTTTTCACAGAGTTCTTTCAAGGCACTCTTACTTATAGGGGGATAGACAGTTGTAAGAAAGAGAGAGTGAATGTGTGTGTCTAATAGCCACATTTCAATGTGATTCTTGAAATGTTATCTCACTTGAATTTTTTTCTTGTGTTAGGCATTCAAATTTGTAACGTACAAGAATTAGTAACTTATTTCCTTCTCCCCTATCCCTTCCCTAATGTTTCCTCAATGTAAATAAATACATTTAACACAATAATAAAGGATAAAAAGAAAAATATCTGCTTGGAAAGTTATTTTGACCCTGACTCTTATTCGTGAGGGATCAAATTATAAACAAGAGAGAGGGAAAAGCTAGCCAGTTCTTCTTTCCTCTTTTCTTGCTTTCTGTCTTCCCTGGACTCTCCTCTCTGTCTACTGGAATGTTAAAGACAGAAAGTTCATTGGACCATACATAGTGGACTCATTCAAATTCCATATGCATTCAGCTGTGCAACTAGAAAAGTCCCCTATTTCCTTGGTGCTTTGTGGAAGCCAACATAATTTGATCAGCAAAATTAGTAAAAATGATATTTAAAACAAAGAACTGGAGGGTTGGGACCTAGAACAAAACAGTGGTTTTCTTCTCACAGTTTTTTGAGAGGTATGTATTCTAAATCATAATTCACCCAGGGTTTCTAGATACAGCAGAGCGAAAGGGCAGCCCCTCTCCCTGTCCAAATGCCTGAGCAGACATGTGACTAAATTCAGCCCTGCTGCTTTTCCAGTCTGATTTCCTAGCCCTGTGAGAACATCCAGCCATTTAAGAGAGTGTCACTCAAGCTTATCCTTTTAATCGGAGCCCTTAGAAGAAATGCCAGTTTGTTTTTGGAGACAGTTAATCTGACGGAAGTAAATTCAAGTTTTGGCAAAGATCTGTGGTAAGATAGAGTGTAAAGCTGCCAAACAGTATTATTAGCAAAGAAGAAAAGGCATGACCTCCCCAAGTCAGATGCCAAGCACACCTACATCAGTTTCAATCAAGCTGTAGAAAAATAAGATATTTTTAGGTGTATTAAGCCTATGTGCTTCTGTGCCCCAAGGGCTGTTTTATTACTGCAAAAAGAGTTTATAATCACTTTTCTATAAAGTTTTTATGATTTAATATGAAATAAACTTTTAAAAATACTTTAGTGCCAAACAAACCTAAACAGTTACTCCTCTGCCTCATTTCAGACGCTTCTGCGGACTCTCACTTTGTTTTTCACAAGGCTCCTCTATGAGGCTCTTCAGACATCTGCCCAGTTCTACAGCTGCATCTTCAAACTTGGGTTCCATGAACTGCACTACATGGGGTGAGTTACTATTACAATGCTGAGCTGATCCCTAAACTGAGACCTACAATGACTCTGTGGCATGCCCAGTGCAGAGCTGAGGAACAAAAAAAGTCTCCATGGTCAAAGTCACCCATGGATGAGATCTTGGAGATGCTCTGTTCTAATATGCCTTTCCTACAGAAGAGGGGATTGAGGATCAGAGTGGTTGTGATGGGTCCAAGTGAAACAAGCAATTAAGTGTTAAGTACAGAACATGGATTTGAACCTAGGTCTACCCCCAGTACTTGGATGCAATCTCAAAAATGACAGAATGATCTCTGTTCATTTCCAAAGCAAACCATTCAGTATCATAGTAATCCAAGTCTATGACCCGACCAGTAATACTGAAGAAGCTGAAGCTGAACAGTTCTATGAAGACCTACAAGACCTTCTAGAACTAACACCCTAAAAAGATGTCCCTTTCATTATAGGGGACTGGAATTCAAAAGTAGAAAGTCAAGCAACATCTGGAGTAACATGAAAATTTGGCCTTGGAGTGCAGAATGAAGTAGGGCAAAGGCTAATAGAGTTCTGCCAAGAGAATGCACTTGTCATAGCAACAACACAAGAGAAGACTCTACACACGGACATCACCAGATGGTCAACACCAAAATCAGATTGATTATATTCTTTGCAGCCAAAGATGGAGAAGCTCTATACAGCCAGCAAAAACAAGACCAGGAGCTGACTGTAGCTAAGATCATGAACTCCTTATTGCCAAATTCAGACTGAAATTGAATAAAGTGGAGAAACCACTAGACCATTCAAGTATGACCTAAATCAAATCGCTTATGACTATACAGTGGAAGTGAGAAATAGATTTAAGGGACTAGATTTAACAGAGAGAGTGCCTGATGAACTATGGATGGAGGTTTGTGACATTGTACAGGAGATAAGAATCACGACCATCCCCAAGAAAAAGAAATGCAAAAAAGCAAAATGGCTCTCTGAGGAGGTCTTACAAATAGCTATGAAAAGAAGGGAAGCCAAAAGCAAAGGAGAAAGGGAAAGATATACCCATCTGAACGCAGAGTTCCAAAGAATAGCAAGGAGAGATAAGAAAGCCTTCCTCAGTGATCAGTGCAAAGAAATAGAGGAAAACAATAGAATGGGAAAGACTAGAGATCTCTTGAGATAATTAGAGAAACCAAGGGAATATTTCATGCAAAGATGGGCTCAATAAAGGACAGAAATGGTATGGACCTAACAGAAGCAGAAGTTATTAAGAAGAGGTGGCAGGAATACACAGAAGAACTATACAAAAAGATCTTCACAACCCAGATAATCACAATGGTGTGATCACTCACCTAGAGCCAGACATGCTGGAATGTGAAGTCAAGTGGGCCTTAGAAAACATCACTATGAACTAAGCTAGTGGAAGGGATGGAATTCCAGTTGAGCTGTTTCAAATCCAGAAAGATGATGCTGTGAAAGTGCTGCACTCAATATGCCAGCAAAGTTGGAAAACTCAGCAGTGGCCACAGGACTGGAAAAGGTCAGTTTTCATTCCAATCCCAAAGAAAGACAGTGCCAAAGAATGCTCAAACTATCGCACAATTGCACTCATCTCACATGCTAGTAAAGTAATGCTCAAAATTCTCCAAGTCAGGTTTCAGCAATACGTGAACCGTGAACTTCCCGATGTTCAAGCTGGTTTTAGAAAAGGCAGAGGAACCAGAGATCAAATTGCCAACATCTGCTGAATCATCAAAAAAGCAAGAGAGTTCGAGAAAAACATCTATTTCTGCTTTATTAACTATGCCACAGCCTTTGACTGTGTGGATCACAATAACTGTGGAAAATTCTGAAAGAGATGGGAATACCAGACTACCTGACCTGTCTCTTGAGAAACCTATATGCAGGTCAGGAAGCAACAGTTAGAACTGGACATGGAACAACAGACTGGTTCCAAATAGGAAAAGGAGTACATCAAGGCTGTGTATTGTCACCCTGCTTATTTAACTTCTATGCAGAGTACATCATGAGAAACACCTGGCTGAAGGAAGCACAAGCTGGAATCAAGATTGCCAGGAGAAATATCAATAACCTCACATATGCAGCTGACACCACCCTTATGGCAGAAAGTGAAGAAGAACTAAAGAACCTCTTATTGAACGTGAAAGAGGAGAGTGAAAAAGTTGGCTTAAAGCTCAACATTCAGAAAGCAGAGATCATGGTATCCGGTCCCATCACTTCATGGCAAATAGATGGAGAAACAGTGGAAACAGTGGCTGACTTTATTTTGGGGGCTCCAAAATCACTGCAGATGGTGACTACAGCCATGAAATTAAAAGACACTTACTCCTTGGAAGGAAAATTATGACTAACCTAGATGACATATTCAAAAGCAGAGACATTACTTTGCCCACAAATGTCCGTCTAGTCAAGGCTATGGTTTTTTCAGTAGTCATGGATGGATGTGAGAGTTGGACTATAAAGAAAGCTGGGTGCCAAAGAGTTGATGCTTTTGAACTGTGGTGTTGGAGAAGACTCTTGAGAGTCCCTTGGACTGCAAGGAGATCCAACCAGTCCATCCTAAAGGAGATCAGTCCTGGGTGTGCATTGGAAGGACTGATGTTGAAGCTGAAACTTCATTACTTGGCCACCTGACTCATTTGAAAAGACCGTGATGCTGGGAAAGATTGAGGGCAGGAGGAGAAGGGGACAACAGAGGATGAGATGGTTGGATAGCATCATTGACTCAACGGACATGGGTTGGGTGGGCTCTGGGAGTTGGTGATGGACAGGGAAGCCTGGCATGCTGTGGTTCATGGAGTCACAAAGAGTCAGACATGACTGATTGAATTGAACTGAACTAGCCCATAGGGTTTTCCAGTCCCCACTCTGGGTTTTTATTTGCTCAGAAAAGTATGAATAGGAGAACTGGTCAAAGGAATGTAGTAAGGTCCTTTCTCCTCCTGCATCTGCCTCTTCTTTGCTGACAGATCACAGGAGTCCATATTGTGCCTTAGTGTGATCTGTGATTTATCAGTCCCTGGAATGCCAAAGAGAAAACTGCCAGAGCATCTCTTTATAGAATTTACTCTGGCATGGGAAGAAGGTGGGGAAGAAAGTTTTCAGGAACACCCCTCAAACACAGGAGATGGGGTGGGAATATAGGTGACTGGATGCCATTAGTTCCATGTACATCCAACTCCACCAGATGGAGCTGGGTATGCTCTCAGCAGCTTCCCTTGTTTTCCAGGAACTGTAATTGGAATCATATGAAACTAACCATATCCAACCATTCTTGACCTTCAGAAACATCAGTCTCATGTAGTTCAGCCTAATTGTATTGAGCAACAACCATGTGCCAAGGGCTCTGCCAAGTGTCAGTCAGTGTGTTAACCCTTCAAAGGGCCTATGAACTCAGTGTTTCAGTTCCTCCCACATAGATAAGGCAGTAGGGGTTTGGAGATGGAATGTGATTTACCTAAGGCTGTAGGGCTGGAAAGTGAGGACAATTAGTTTTGGACAATATGGTTTTACTTCCTATTCCCATTCTTCCGTACTATCTCTAGTGGAGGAAAAGGAGAGTATTCCTCCTCCCCCTTCTCCCCTGCTCTTCATCTTGCCTCACCTGAGCTCTGCTCCTCAGACTTCTAGGTACTCACTGTGTGCAGGATCTGGCTGGAGTCCCCGGCCCTCCTCTCCCCACCCCTCCACTACCCATCTTCCATCACTGAGAGCCCCTGCCCCTATCTCTCTCCTGTGTTTACCTTTACAGCCCTTTGATCAGCTTCCAGTCCTGTAAGATCCATCAGCACAGTTTCCTACCCCACAGAGATTGATTGCTTTGCCCTAGGAGGTGTTTTAAAACTCCCATCACCAATCAAGGTGGCACTGGGGCTGCAGGAAGGATTGGGCTGCAAGAACTCTGCCCATTAAGATCTTGGCCACTGTCTAGCCTGACTCAGGAGTCCCTAGCCTCGGGTTACTGAAGAGAATTCAGAAGACTTGTAAACTGGAATGGAAACAACAGCTTTTTAATTTTCACTAGCTTTGTACTGAAATTTAGCATTTTCTCCTAGTCTGAGTGAACAAAACAATAGTATTACTGGCACCCATGATTTTGTCATCAGCAGAAATCACAGATATTTTCATTACAGTTGTTGCTTTTATCTCAAAATCTTGTTGACATTCATCAGGACTTCCAAATCATGAGCTGCTACCAGCTCTAATTATTTAACTAATTAACAAAGAAGCACTTATATTGCTATATACAAAATTTGCTTTCTAATATTTTAGCAATTAAAATTTTAATATAATTGGTTTTCTTCATAAGACCTATACATCTTATCCATTTAAAAACATTTTTCTCAGAAAGGGTCTGTGGGCTTTATCAGATGTCCAAAGGAGTCTGTGGCACACAAGTGGTTATGAACCTCTAGCTCACTGGTAAAGACACAGCCACACTGTTGCATCTGAATGCTAACTCTACCCCTTACCAGTTGAGAACCTGAGAAGGGTTTCCTCACTTTTCTAAGCTTCCATTTCTCCAGCCTCTAAACATGGGATGAGAACCTACCTCATAGTTTTGGTGTGAGGATCAAGTGAAAGAATCCAGGTAATACACAGAACACAGTGCCCAGCTCATAGCAAGGGTATAGTGACCCTAACCTCCACCATAATTCGAGGCTTCCCCTCCCCTATGATGTCACACACTGTACACAGTCCTCTATCGTTCAGAGCTGACCCAGAAGAGTATCTGTGATCCGCATCCACTCCAGCATCCAGGGCTTTCATAGTTCTTCCAGGTACCCACAGAGCTTCTTAGATTGCTGCCTCCTAGACACAAGAGGTATATCATTTGAATGCACCTAAGCCATTGGTCATCAGTTTAGCAAGAATGAATCATTTCTACAGATGCCATCACTCTGTCCGAAAAGGAGTTTTCACTTATGGACCTGGAGTCAAACCTCAGTTCCAGTGACAGCTGTGTCCTAGTTCAACTCCAGTTTGGGTGAGCCCCTTAGCCTCTCTTTATTCCTGTGACTGTAGCCCAGGAACCTCTGCCTTGTCTTCCTCACTGGCTGTTATGCAGAAACAAATGAAAACAGAGTGTGACGCCCTTTAAGATTGTAAAATGCGATATAAATACCCACCACGTACGCCCGCCACCCTCCCTTCCCCGTGCCTTTGCACATGTTTTCTCCTCTGCCAGCAGTGCTTTCCCTAGGGTATTTCCAGAACTCGGATGGCACCTCCTCCTACAGTTCACCCTGCTGGTGACATCTGCCAGGTGTGATGGGAACTTCCCTCTCTCCCATCATCCCTTCACCACATCAGTCTTTCCACACTCTTCACTTCCTGCTCTGTAGCTTTAGGTCTTACCTTTCCTGTCAAGTAAACTTTCTAAAGGCAGGACCATTGTCTAATTTCACTTTGTATAAGTAATCTTGTTATATATAGTCTCCTACCTAAATACATCAAAACCTCATTTAAAAAAACACACAATATTTTTCAAGTCATTAAAGACAATTCCTGCCCTAGATGGAGTTGATGGAAAAATATTAGATAAAAATATGGGGCAACTCCAGGGCAAAAGCATTATCCAAAAGCCATATTAACTCTGAAGAAAGATCAAGCACTAGATTCTGTGGCTGGGACTGGGGGTATGACAAATCAAGGGAGGCTTCCTGGAGGAGGTGAGTGTTGCCAAGAGATAAGTAAAAGGCAGGACTGGTAGCTTGAAAGAAGCAGGAAAGATAGGTGGGGGACTATGCATGGAGAATGACAAAAGAGAACAGGAACAGGAGCTCATCCATATATTTCTCCAGTTCCTCCTTCTGTCAGCAAACCTTTGGAGAACTGTTGCTTTGTGCCAGGTATAGTGCTGAAAACTAGGTACACACAAATGATGGAGGGTGCAGATGTACAATGAGTATTATTGAGAGTGTAAGGCTATAGTTGCATCTCTTACCCATAGCAAGGACATTACTGATGCAGGAATTCTGGCTTGACAAAGTCTTGAAAATGCTATTTTTAGGGGAGATCTTCCTGAGCAGATCACATTTCTGCACCACCGCTAGATGGCCACTGCAGCACTGTCAGGCCTTTCATTTCTTGTGATTCACAGGACACAAGGAGATTATGGAGGTTAATGGCCACTGAAGCTCAGACTTCAACACCCATGGCAGGAAGCTTGAGGTTTCTTCAAAGAAGGAAAGATCCTTTCTTATAAATTTTTGGCTTTTTATCCAATTTTGAACCAAGGTTTTGTGTTCCAACTCTTCCGACTATATTCCAGACACTTTCTGTTTATTATCTCATTTAAAGTGTTCAGTGATCCCAAGGGAAATGGGTATTTTACCCTACGTTTTACCGTTGAGGAAGTGAGATGGAGAGGTTAGTAACTTTCCCAGGATCACGCAGTGTGTAAGCAGTGAAGCCAGATGTAGGCTGCAAAGTCAGTGGTTTTCGTTTTTGTTCTTTCTTTTAAACCACATAATTCTATATCTATGATTTTTCATGTTACATGCCTTCTGGTGAACTTTCTGGGCATACAAGGTAGACTGGAGACACTCTTTACTGTGTATGTTCTTGTCACTCTCAGAGAAAATGTTCCAGAAGTGAAGAAGAAAAATGCTGATCAGGTCTGAGCTGGGAAATGTAATATGAGCCTAATATTTTAGAACAGATCTTTTAGAATTGCAAAGAACTTATCATAAATAGGATGTGGCCATTATTTTTGGTGAGCAATTAGAATAGCATTATCTTGACAGAATTGAATTTCCATTAGTGGAAGTAGGAAGAGCACTTCAGAATTTGGCACATCCTCGCTTTCATGTTTGAAGTAGGCACTGGAAACAATATTCTCCTAACACTTCAAAAAGCCTGCTTAAAGTTGGAAATTTGTCCATGAATATATGCAGCTATTCTTTGGCACTTTTTTGCAGAAACGCTTTAATATCCAATTTCAGAGCATCTATTCATTCACACATTTAAAAAATTGATTTAAGTTAGTGCAGAGAACTGTTTGAAATCCATAGGACTTGTGGCTTGGCTCACTGAGTCAGAAATACGCCGGTATGGCTTTCACAAGGGTGTTTGTTGAGTTGCCCATGTATGCTCGAAGAAGAATGTCATCTATAGTGTTCTGTTTGTGCTCATGTGTGCATATACACACCTGCTTCTGCATTCACATGTACACAGGCTATGGAATCGCTTTGAAAGGTTGGTTGATTCATTCATTGAATAAATATTGCCTAGTATAAACCCCCTGTGCATCTTTTCTAGATAGCTGTATGAGATTCAAAGAATCCTCAGATTCAGCCTAGAAAGAGGAAGAAGCTGAGAAAAATGAAATGCTAAACACCTAAATGAAAAGTCCCAACAGTGACTCTGTGGCAAACGGTGGCTGGGGTTATAGAGAGGAAAACGCTATCACTCATGGCCTTGTACAAGAGGCCATGTCTTTAGCTTCCAGGAATAACTCCCATCGGATGACTTCTCATCAAGTGTGAGACAGTTCACAGGCATCTTCTCTGGGTCACCTCCCTATTTCTGAGATGAGAAAACAGACTTTAAGGGATTGACCCAAGGACACACGACAGCCAAAGGGTGGAAGCCGATCCAACTCCAGTTTCACAGGCTGCAAAGTCCACATACCTCTCCCTCCACCCCACGGCCTCTCTTCCTCCCTCATTTGTGTTTGGGGGAACAGACAAACCTTTCCCGTACTCAAAAGACTGAGGCTCATTGCTGGGGCACCATCTCCACAGTGCGCACACCAGCCACGCCAAGACAGGGCCCATGCGCAGGAAGGTCTGAGCAGGGTGGGCAGGGAATCAGCGGGCAGGCATCACAGAGCAGCTCCACCCATGCCAGGGGCTTTGCCCTGGGCAGGCAAGTTTGGGAAGCAAGGGCTTCTCAGTCCCAGTAGAGACTGGAGCTCAATACAAAATAGAGCGAAATGTGGGGCCTTCACTGGACCTCAGGGACTGTGAGGATGGCCCAGAGGCTTGTACACCAAAAGGTGGTTCTCCTATATCCCTGTGGACACGCCTCATGGACAATGTGTGATCTGTGCTGTGGTGTATATTGATGTACACATATATGTCCTATATACATATATGTTCTGTGCTGTGCTAAGTTGCTTCAGTTGTGCCTGACTCTTTGCAACCCTGTGGACTGTAGCCCACCAGGCTCCTCCGTCCATGGGATCCTCCAGGCAAGAATACTGGAGTGGGTTGCCATGCCCTCCTCCAAGGGATCTTTCTGATCCAGGGATCAAACCCATGCCTCCTGTGACTCCTGCATCACAGGCAGATACTTTGCTGCTGAGCCACCGGGGAAACCCATACACACACACACACACACACACACACACACACACACACACACACACACATGTTAGAGGTATGAGTGGTGGTTGGCATCACTACTCAAGTGTTAGTCGCTCAGTCGCGTCCGACCCCACGGGCTGTAGCCTTGCGATCTCATGGAGTATAGCTCTCCAGGTTCCTTTGTGCATGGCATCACTATGGGACAGTTTATTTCCAAAACAACACTCTTCTGGTAAATTTTTGGTATTAAAAACTGGCTTTCAGAGTAGAATTCATTATTTCTATTATTAATATTACTTATAATATTAAATTTTTGTATTGCTACAATTTTGGCGAAAGTGCCCTTTTATTTTTACCAGGCACATCACCTTTTTCTTTCTTTCTTTTTTTTTTTTTTTTGGTTTTGCCTTTTTTTTTTTAAAGCAAGGAGGGTTAGTTTTTTAAGAGAAATATTATTGGTGCCCTTCATATTAAGTGACTACTGTTTGGTGTCCTGTGGCCTCAGACGATTTATAGCTCAGTTATCTAATATAAAACTTTACATCATAAGGGGAGAACATTCAAGCATTAGCTTGAGGTGCCCAGTCAAAAAGTGGCAGGAACTCCTGATGGCCACAATGCTGGCTGGACATTACCACCAAATAACAGCCAAGAAGGGGAAACCAAGAAGAGTTTCTTGCCTTACTCCTCCTACTCATTCTTCTTCTCCAACTAATGGAATTCTCTGGGCCAGAATACTGGAGTGGGTAGCCTTTCCCCTCTCCAGGGGACCTTTCCAACCCAGGGATTGAACCCAGGTCTCCCGCATTGCAGGCAGATTCTTTACCAGCTGAGCCACCAGGGAAGCCCAAGAATTCCAGGCCAGAATACTGGAGTGGGTAGCCTATCCCTTCTCCAGAGGATCTTCCAGACTCAGGAATTGAAATGGGGTCTGTTGCATTGCAGGTGGATTCTTTACCAACTGAGCTATCAGGGAAGCCCAAAAGGCTAAGCACTAGGTTTTTATTCTTTTACATAAAATTTTAATTTAAAAATATCTTTAGATTTACAGAGAAGTTGTGAAGGATAGTAGAGTTCCTGCATACTCTGTACCCAGTATATTATTATTACTATTCCCCATTAATATCTTACACTTGTATGATACAGTTGTCACAATTAATGAACCAATGTAGATACATTATAATGAACATCATTATATATTATTATAAACTAAACACATTCTGTGCAGATTTCCATCATTTTTACCTAATGTCCTTTGTCTCTTCCAGGATCCCACTCAGGACACCATGCTCCATTTATTGATCAGGTCTCCTTAGGCTCTTCCTGGAAGTGATGGAAGTGATGGTTTCTCAGACTTCTGTGTGTTTGAAGACCTTGATATATTTGAGAAGCACTGCTTAGATATTTTGTAGAACGTCCCTTGATTGGTGTTTTTCTCATAATTAGCCTGTAGGTACGGGTTTGGGGGAGGAAGAGTGCAGAGGTAAAATGACACCATCTTCACATAATGAATCGTGTTTTTTTAACATATGAAAAACACAAGCACATGTAGCAGCTAGTCCATAGATGGCAGATTCTTCCTCTCCTCCTACCTCCAGGCCAGTTTAGACACCAGGAAGTAAGGTGGATAGGAAACATCTTTACTATGTCCTAGTTCCTCTCTCCTCGGAAAGGCATGATCTAGATAGAAAGCAGGCTTGAGAAGAAAGTAGAAATTCAGATTCTCGATAATCACATGCAGGGATGGTCCCCTGAACACAGCGGTGCCTGTGCTTTTACTTGCTATTCTGGGACATCTCTCACCCTGCCCTGTGCCCCAGATAGGTGATCTCTGCTGCTGCTGCTGCTGCGTCGCTTCAGTCATGTCCAAATCTGTGCGACCCCATAGACGGCAGCCCACCTGGCTCCCCCATCCCTGGGATTCTCCAGGCAAGAACACTGGAGTGGGTTGCCATTTCCTTCTCCAATGCATGAAAGTGAAACGTGAAAGTCAAGTCTCTCAGTTGTGTCCGACTCTTAGTGACCCCATGGATTGCAGCCTACCAGGCTCCTCCATCCATGGGATTTGCCAGGCAAGAGTACTGGAGTGGGGGTGCCATTGCCTTTTCTGAGGTCATCTCTAGGGTCTGTCTAATGGATATTCTCTGCTGTCTGGATTCTTGTGGGTTTGGTCAATGGGTCACCAGTAGGAGGAGAGGGAGCAGTGGACACCTACTCTGTTGGCCCCAGAGGCAGCTCTCCATAGCCCATCCTCGTTACCTCGCCCATCCCTTCCTGGGGAGGAGTGTGATGGCGCCCCCTGCTGCTCCTCTAAGATCTGCACTTTCTGTTGATTTTTCACAAACTGCTCGTATCGCTGTCAATTGTGGCTTTATTTACCCATTTTGAGTCACCATCTCTTTCTTGGCATAATCTTGAGAACATACACACACACATTTATATACATACACATGCATATTTATATACAGAAGACAGTCGAAGGTATTCTTCCAGTTCAGGTGGCCAAAAGGCATCTGTTGAACTGTGACCTAATACTGTGGTTTCATATGTCTAGAGAATGAATCACTATAAAGAAGATGTGGTACATACATACAATAGAATACAACTCAGCCATAAAAAGCATGAAATAATCTCTGGTTGCAACATGGATGCAACTAGAGATTGTCATACTAAGTGAAGTAAGTCGAAAAGAGAAAGACAAATAGCATATGATATCAGTTAAGTGTGGAATCTAAACTATGGCACAAATGAAACTATTTGCAAAACAGAAACAGACATAGACATACATTCTCATAGACATAGAGAACAGACTTGTGATTGCCAGTGGGTAGGGGGAAAGGGGGAGGGATGGACTGGGAGTTGGGGATTTGTATATATAATATACCAACCCTGGTGTCTCAATCTATAAAGAATCTGCCTGCAATGCAGAAGACCTGGTTTTGATCATTGGGTTAGGAAGATCCCCTGGAGAAGAAAGTGGCAACCCACTGCAGAATTCTGGCCTGGAAAATCCCATGGACAGATGAGCCTGGAGGGCTACAGTCCATGGGGTTGCAGAGTTGGACACAACTTAGCAACTAAACCATCACCAGATGCCAACTATTACATTTAGAATGGATAAACAAGATCTTACAGTATAGCACAGGGAACTATATTCAATATCCCATGATAAAACCATAATGGAAAAGAACATCAAAAAAGAATGTATACATGTGTATAACTGAGTCACTTTGCTATATAGCAGAGATTAGCACAACAGTGTAAATCAATTATAGTTCAATTAAAAAGTGAAAAAACAAGAATGAATCACTGTATCAGATACATCTATTACTATTACTACTGCTCTTTCTAATGTTCACTAGAATGACCTCTGCAATTATACCTTTATTTTAATGGTGTTGCCATTTCGCAAAACATTTTTGGTATTTTAGAACCCTTGTTTGAAAATTATCTTTGGCAACAGTTTAGGGGATAGTGATCTTACCAAACTTGACTCCTCCTCTCTTCACCAACCTGGGTTCTGAATTACTGTTGATTGTTTCCAAAAATCAAATCCAACCTCAACAAGTAAAGCTTTTACTGGTGACATTCAGAGCAACAAACCCTAGTTTCTGAGGAAATTTTTTAAAGGAAAAAAAAATTAAGAGAGAGAAAGTTCTAGATTTGTTGAGCCATGAGAACAGTTCAAATAAGCATGGATTATTTCCTGGTGGTTTAGACAGTAAAGAATCTGCCTGCAATGCAGGAGACCCAGGTTCAGTCCTTGTGTTGGGGAAGATATCCTGGAGAAGGAAATGGCTACTCACTCTAGTATTCTTTGCTGGAAAATTCTATGGACAGAAGAGCCTGGCGGTCTACAGTCCATGGGCTCTCAAAGAGTAGGGCAAGACTGAGCAACTAACACTAACACATAGTAGTGTGTACATGTCAAAAAAAAAAACTAACATAACTATACATGAATGACTATTTGGAGTGGGCAGGATTCCTTTGGATGTATACATTCTGCTGTATTTGATTTAAAAATCTATCACTAGAACACAATAATGTGGTATTCTGTAATGCAAGCTCTAGGGTCTGACTGGGTTTAAATTCTGGCCTCATCACTTATTATTTGTGTGTGATCTTGGGAAACTTACTTAATCTTTCTCTGCCTAGAGTTTCTCATCTGTAAAATGGAGACACTAATAGGACCAACATTAGTTATAGGGTTGTTCTGATAATTAAACAACATATGTAAAGAGCTTTAAATGGTGTGGAACATAAGAAACCAAATGTTAGCAATTACCATTGTGTACAATGTTGTGTTATGGATCTTGATTAATGACTATCAATTTTTAACCAATTTATACAATGTGGCTGTATTGCAGTCTTCAATTCTTATTTCTTTATTTAATCGATGGTTGTTAATCTTTATTAGACACTGCTACCATGTAAGAGGGGATCTTCCTGGTGGCTCAGTAGTAAAAGAATCTGCCTCTCTGCAGGCGATGTGGGTTCAGTCCCTGGAGAAGAGCCCCTGGAGAAGGAAATGGCAACCCACTCCAGGATTCTTGCTTGGGAAATCCTACGGACAGAGGAATTTGGCAGGCTACAGACCATGTGGGTCACAAGAGTTGGACATAACTTAGCAACTAAATCACCACCACCATATAAAAGAAAGGTTTGTTCAGAGATTAACAAGGTAAAGAAATTTATCTTTATATTTATCCTTTTGCTTCCACAGAAAAATTGAAGGTTCTTTAAAAAGAAAAACTCTCTGATGTGCCAGCATTTTTAAACATACTCAAATAAACTCCAAGGATGAGAAAGGAATTATTAATAGAATTTGCTAATTCTTGGTCCCTCACATGGGCCAACCAGAGAGAAGAGAGGAACCCCGTTACCAAGAGTGAGTTTTGCAAGAAAAATGATATACATAGGAATTATTTTTCTTTCCAAAGATCTCAAATGAACTCAGTTTCTAATTATTCAGTGATAGATTTTACTTTTCAATTTCTAAGTTGCAGTGCACTCCTTATACATATACATATACATAAATATGTAAATATACACAGACACTCATTTCTAAACTACTGTATGGTCAAATTAAGTAAGCTGGATCTACTGAGTAACCCCGTGAACTAATGAAGTAAACATTTGCCCCTGTTGGGCTGTGGAAGGCTTCCAGAACTCCCGAGCATACACCTGCAGAGATGGGTGATTCACCTCTGAGTCACTCGACAAGCGCCAGCAGGGGGAAGCCAGCCCAGGCGCGGAGGGTGCGCTCGACTGCCGGTTCGCTCCTGCTCTCCCAGAATAAGGACATTAATGACACTTCCAAACAGCGCACCCAGTCACAAAGTGGGAGATTTCAAAATCCATGTGGCAGCCGATTTCCTAATAGGATGCATTAAACAGGACATTGCATGTTTTATGGGCTGGGGTTGATTAGACCATAAGACTTAAAATATGTAGCTAAAGTGGTTGAAAAATAGGCCTTGGAAGTTCAGATCAAAGCATTACAGGGGGTGATTAGATAAATAAAAAGTTTAAGCCTAACTGAGCAAATAATTGCACATCCCCTGAAAAGCTCAGTTCACAGGGATTGATCAAATGTGAGTCACCCCAGGCACAGATGTCTTTCTAAGAATATTCCTTTTAATTTTTTTAATATACATCAAAAGAAAAAAATCTGGGTACTGACCAGCAAATACTCCTGTTTATATAAGAAAAGCCTCTTTAAGATACTGACAAAAAAAAAAAAATCCCTCATTGTTTAAAGAGGCCAACTTTTTCCTTTCTCTTGCTTCTCAGTCTGTAGTAAAAGGTTTTTGCTTCTTTAACACCAACTAATAGAGCTCACTTAAAAAATTCTAAAAGACTTCTGGTGCCTTATCTTGCCCATGATTATACAGAAGTCAGATACAGGTTTATGGTAAAAGTATGTACTGTTATCTTTCTAAAGAAAAATATGTCAGTGGAGAAGATTCATCTTTGTCTAGCTAAAAAACAACAACAAAACGCATTTGCAAAGCATATTTGTGAATTGGTATGTGCCAGACACAAGTTATCTCATTTAATCCTCATGACAGTGCTAAAAGACATGTTTTCATATTCCTGGTTCATATGCGACAAAATTGAGGCACACGTGCGGATTAGGTGACTTGCCCCAAGTAACAGGGCTTGAAAGAGACAGAGTGGAGTATGAGGCCAGGTTTTAGGTGGAACTCTTCCCACCTGCCAGCACTCTTCTATCTGACAGTCGTTTTTCAGCAGC
Source organism: Nanger dama (assembly GCA_917880005.1). Lineage (NCBI taxonomy): Eukaryota > Metazoa > Chordata > Mammalia > Artiodactyla > Bovidae > Nanger > Nanger dama. Next base: position 28,972,750 of record CAKJTW010000011.1, on the reverse strand, counting down.
CACAGAACTCTGCAACTACATCTAGATCGCAGTTATTTCTATGAGCTGATCTTGGCTGTTTCCTTGAGGCAGAATGCCAGTATTATTTCTTATTTTGAAAATAAGAACGTATCTGTACCCCCATGTTCACTGCAACATTACTTGCAGTAGTCAAGATATGGAAACAACCTAAGTATCCACTGACAGATGGATGGATAAAATGCCCGACTTGTGGACACAGCAGGGAAGAGGGTGGGATGAATGGAGAGGGTAGCATGGAAACACATACTGTACCATATGTAAAACACAGAGCCAGTGGGAGTTTGCTGTGTGACTCAGGGAGCTCAAACCAGTGCTCTGTGATAACCTAGAGGGTTGGGATGGGGTGCGAGGTGGGAGGGAGGTCCAAGAGGGAAGGGACATATGTACACCTATGGGTAACTCATGTTGATGTATGGCAGAAACCACCCAATATTGTAAACCAATTATCTTTCAACTAAAACTGATTAAATTAAAAATTCAAAAAAAAAAGAAAACAGGAAAAAAAAGAAAAGAAAATGTGGTCTACCCATACAATGGAATATTATTCAGCCATATAAAATAATGAAAACTTACCATTTGTGAGAGCATGAATGGACTTTGAGGGCTAAATGAAATAAGTCAAAGAAAGACAAATACTGTATGATTTTCAGTGTGGAAGCTTAAAAAACAAACAAACCTGTCATAGATAGAACAGATTGGTGGTTGCCAGAAATAGGGAGGGACATGACTGAGCGACTGAACTGAATTGAACTGAAGTGGGTGAAGGGAGTCAAAAGGTTCAAAATTCCAATTACAAAATACATAAGTCATGGGGATGCAATGTATAGCATGGTGACTATAGTTAATACTGTACTGCATATTTGAAATTTGCTAAGCGTAATTCTTACAGGTTCTCATCACAAGAAAAAAAAATTTGTGTGTATGGTGGAATAGACATATTGTATTCATTTTGTAGTAAATATGTATAAATACCAAATCATTATGTAATATACCCCAAACTAATATAATGCTATATGTCATTATACCTCAATTTTTAAAATTAGTGTATTTTTATTATTGCATCAAAGAAATGGTGCTCACCTTGCACCTCTGAGAGCTCCAAGAGGAGAGAAGGCAACAACAGAATGTTGGGGTTTCGGCCTTTGTGGTGAATGGATATCACTATTATCATAGTGATATATCATAGAATGTAACAACAATAGCCTTAATTGCAGGTGCTGTGAGAACTATATGAAACATATGCAAAGTCAACTAGCTGTAGTCATCATATACAAGTATCCAATAAATATTCTCAAAGCAAACAAAACAAATCCAAGCACAGTCTCCCCTTGTCAGGATTGTGTGTGAGAAGAAAGGCTGAGTGCTATCAACATGTTTATCTGCAACAACAGGCCAGCACTCCACAAATAGGTATAATACAGTTAGGATGTAGCTGCGTGTGAGAACAAACAAACTTAAAAACAGAAGGGTTAAGGGCCATAAATGTCTGCCATCATCCTCAGGAGTCCGTTGGTTGTGGGTCTTGCAAATGTCAGTGTTAAAATTGACATGCTCCAGCATCCAAGACAAAGTGGACAATGAAGGACGGACTTTCTCTGCCTCACTACTTGGGTTTTCACTGCTGAGTTTGGGGGTGGTGATTTAGTAGCTAAGTCTGACTCTTGCAACTCCAAAACAAAACAAATCCTTCACATTTCAAACAGGGCTGGTCACTTCTCCCTAGAGCAGTTTTCCACATTTACTTTGTCTCAAGGAAAGGCAGAACCAAAGGGGAATTATGAATGATATATACTCATTCTGCCCCCCACCCCCACTCCCAAATTTGTATTAAAACCTCAAAGAATATTCATGGAGAGAGTGAGTTGGTACAGAACAGTGGTTTTCAAAGTCAGAGCATTCTCCTCATAATCAGCTGAGGTCCTTATTAAAAATGCAGACTCTGGACCAGTTATCTCGATCTTCTGTGGGTGAAGCTCTAGAATCCACATGTTTAATAAGCTTCCCAGGGATTCTAGGACACACAGATTCTGGAGAATCTAACAGATAATGGGGATAAAATTCTCTGGATTTACTTTGCCTTCAGACAACACCAGCCTATTTTAAAAACAAGCAAAATAATAACAGGTTGGATTGAAATGGACAAGCAAGAAGATAGGGTACCTAGAAACATTTCTGATTTTAAGGGATAGCAAACCCTGATATTAAAACTCAGCAAATGACCCTTTTACTAAGTTCAATGCTGAGACTTCTCTAAGCTTACCAAAGTACTAGGAATCCTCTAATAAATTAAAGAAAAAACCCTCTAATAAATTAAAGAAAAACATTTTGTTTTGAAGCTGGTTAGATAAAATATTAATAACCATGACAGAGTAGAGTCACAGAATCATTGATTACCTCTCACAAAAAAAAAAGTCAAAAATAATAAGCTTTATTATTCAGAAAGACTCATTGCAAATCAACCAGGATTATGTGCCCACTCTGTGGGCACAGCCCTAGCCCCAGATAAACAAAGATTAATCCAACAGTGCAGTGCTTCTTAAACAGTTCAGGCTCTCAGAACCCTTTGAGAGCCCGACCCCTGAAAAATGTCCTTACGCAGAAACACTTGATTTTGAGTTCAGATTCAGGGGACTAGTCAAGACTTCACTTAAGAAGTCTTCATTAAGACCAGACACAGTAAGAATTTAGCAGGTCCTAAATCTTGGATAGTTTGTGGTGTTTCCTTCCCACATGCAATTCAAAATACAATTTAAATGTTCTAAAGACTCACAAGTGAAATGTTCTAAATTAAAACTACTTCTTTTCAGAATTTCTAATTGCTGTTTGTTTTGTAGTTTCTGTAGAGTTTTTGGTGTTGGTGTTTTTAGTAGTTTGTTTGGTTTAATGCCTCTGCTTTCCTAGAGCCCTAAGTGTATATATAATTTGTCTTTGGATAATCCAGCATTAATACAGAGGGAGGCACAGCTCCACAAATATGTTTATTACAATATTGGGTGTTATGAGCTCTTTAATGATCTGGGAGTAGAGAGAAAACATTGTGAGGAAGAAAGTTTCGTCTAAACACACTAGCCAAATATAAGTTTTGGGCTCAAATAGAATGTTCCTTTAGTGATACTAAAGAGAGGAAATGACACCAAGTTAACAGGTAGTGTACTCCATGGTACCCTTGACAATCCCATCTGACTAAGCAATCAAGAAGGGCTTATGTAAGGCTGGTGTGGAGAGCAGAAATGGAAGGCATTTGGGTAGCTTCAGATGCTCTGTGTCTATTTTCCAACAAAAGATGGCATCGAACATCCACTCATGGTAACAATTAAGGGCAAGGTAATGTAAGAACCAACATGAAGGACACTGGGGACAAAAGGAAGGGGAGAGGGTAGACTGTGGCAGAAAAACACTAATCAGGTGAGAGAAAAATCCTGATGCATGACACAAAGGGAAATAGATAACAGAACAGAGGATGTAGCCAAGCCATGCCAAGAAGACTGTGCTTGCAACTTAGTCTAATACTGAACAGAACAGAGAGGCTCCCAGAGTAAAGACACTCAAGTGCCTGGGTTCTGTTTAAGAAAGATCTCTATTCTTATTGTTCAAGTTATTTACCTCGCAAGACATTTGTTTTTAACTCCCCACACACACATTGACCCCTGTCTTCTCAATCAGCACCTGCTTTCACCCAGACAACCAAGGGAGAGTTGACTATTTATCCCCAGCCTGTTTCCAAAATGGATTTAGGGCAGTGGAATACAAGAGGCAAGTCAAATTTCAATGTTAAAAATTCATCACTGGAAGATTTTTCCATGTCTTCAGCCAGACAATACTTGATCATTAGAATGTGACCTTAGTATTGCTGACACTCTTTATATTCAGGTGTTTCTTTCCGCTTATGTAATAGAGGAAAAAGATCGCTTCCCCTCATCTCTGTATAGGTGCTTCTTCACCAATACAGTATCATTCAGTTCAGTTCAGTCGCTCAGTCAGGTCCGACTCTTTGAGACCCCATGAATCGCAGCACTCCAGGCCTCCCTGTCCATCACCAACTCCTGGAGTTCACTCAGACTCGCGTCCATCGAGTCAGTGATGCCATCCAGCCATCTCATCCTCTGTCGTCCCCTTCTCCTCCTGCCCCCAATCCCTCCCAGCATCAGAGTCTTTTCCAATGAGTCAACTCTTCACATGAGGTGGCCAAAGTACTGGAGTTTCAGCTTTACCATCATTCCTTCTAAAGAAATCCCAGAGCTGATCTTCAGAATGGACTGGTTGGATCTCCTTGCAGTCCAAGGGACTCTCAAGAGTCTTCTCCAACACCACAGTTCAAAAGCACCAATTCTTTGGTGCTCAGCCTTCTTCACAGTCCAACTCTCACATCCATCCATGACTACTGGAAAAACCATAGCTTTGACTAGACGGACCTTAGTCGGCAAAGTAATGTCTCTGCTTTTGAATATACTATCTAGGTTGGTCATAACTTCTCTTCCAAGGAGTAAGCGTCTTTTAATTTCATGGCTGCAATCACCATCTGCAGTCATTTTGGAGCCCCCAAAAAATAAAGTCTGACACTTTTTCCACTGTTTCCCCATCTATTTCCCATGAAGTGATGGGACCAGATGCCATGATCTTCGTTTTCTGAACGTTGAGCTTTAAGCCAACTTCTTCACTCTCCTCTTTTACTTTCATCAAGAGGCTTTTTAGTTCCTCTTCACTTTCTGCCATAAGGGTGGGGTCATCTGCATATCTGAAGTTATTGATATTTCTCTCGGCAATCTTGATTCTAGCTTGTGCTTCTTCCAGTCCAGTGTTTCTCATGATGTACTCTGTATATAAGTTAAATAAGCAGGGTGACAATATACAGCCTTGCTGCACTGCTTTTCCTATTTGGAACCAGTCTGTTGTTCGATGTCCAGTTCTAACTGTTTCTTCCTGACCTATATACAGATTTCTCAAGAGGCAGGTCAGGTGCTCTGGTATTCCCATCTCTTTCAGTATTTTCCACAGTTTATTGTGATCCACACAGCCAAAGGCTTTGGCATAGTCAATAAAGCAGAAATAGATGTTTTTCTGGAACTCTCTTGCTTTTTCCATGATCCAGCGGATGTTGGCAATTTGATCTCTGGTTCCTCTGTCTTTTCTGAAACCAGCCTGAACATCAGGAAGTTCACAGTTCACGTATTGCTGAAGCCTGGCTTGGCGAATTTTGAGCATTACTTTACTAGCATGTGAGATGAGTGCAATTGTGCGGTAGTTTGAGCATTCTTTGGCATTGCCTTTCTTTGGGATTGGAACGAAAACTGACATTTTCTAGTCCTGTGGCCACTGCTGAGTTTTCCAAATGTGCTGGCATATTGAGTGCAGCACTTTCACAGCATCATCTTTCTGGATTTGAAACAGCTCAACTGGAATTCCATCACCTCCACTAGCTTTGCTATGCTTTCCACTAGCGATGCTTTCCAAGGCCCACTTGACTTCACATTCCAGGATGTCTGGGTCTAGATTAGTGATCACACCATCATGATTATCTGGGTCATGAAGATCTTTTTTGAACAGTTCTTCTGGGTATTCTTGCCACCTCTTCTTAATATCTTCTGCTTCTTATAGGTCCAGACCATTTCTGTCCTTTATCGAGTCCATCTTTGCATGAAATGTTCCCTTGGTATCTCTAATTTTCTTGAAGAGATCTCTAGTCTTTTTCATTCTGTTCTTTTCCTCTATTTCTTTGCATCGATCACTGAAGAAGGCTTTCTTATCTCTTTTCACTATTCTCTGGAACTCTGAATTCAGATGCTTATATCTTTCCTTTTCTCCTGTGCTTTTTGCCTCTCTTCTTTTCACAGCTATTTGTAAGGCCTCCCCAGACAGCCATTTTGCTTTTTTGCATTTCTTTTCCATGGGGATGGTCTTGATCCCTGTCTCCTGTACAATGTCATGAACCTCATTCCATAGTTCATCAGGCACTCTATCTATCAGATCTAGGCCCTTAAATCTATTTCTCACTTCCACTGTATAGTCATAAGGGATTTGATGTAGGTCATACCTGAATGGTCCAGCGGTTTTCCCTACTTTCTTCAATTTAAGTCTGAATTTGGTAATAAGGAGTTCATGATCTGAGCCAGTCAGCTCCTGGTCTTGTTTTTGCTGACTGTATAGAGCTTCTCCATCTTTGGCTGCAAAGAATATAATCAGTCTGATTTCAGTGTTGACCATCTGGTGATGTCCATGTGTAGAGTCTTCTCTTGTGTTGTTGGAAGAGCGTGTTTGCTATGACCAGTGCATTTTCTTGGCAAAACTCTACTAGCCTTTGCCCTGCTTCATTCTGCATTCCAAGGCCAAATTTGTCTGTTACTCCAGGTGTTTCTTGACTTCCTACTTTAGCATTCCAGTCCCCTATAATGAAAAGGGCATCTTTTTTGGGTGTTAGTTCAAAAGGTCTTGTAGGTCTTCATAGAACCATTCAACTTCAGCTTCTTCAGCATTACTGGTTGGGGCATAGGGTTGGATTACTGTGATATTGAATGGTTTGTGCCTTGGAATCGAACAGAGATCATTTTGTCGTTTTTGAGACTGCATCCAAGTACTGCATTTCGGACTCTTTTGTTGACCATAATGGCTACTCCATTTATTCTGAGGGATTCCTGAACACAGTAGTAGATATAATGGTCATCTGAGTTAAATTCACCCATTCCAGTCCATTTTAGTTTACTGATTCCTAGAATGTTGACGTTCACTCTTGTCATCTCTTGTTTGACCACTTCTAATTTGCCTTGATTTATAGACCTGACATTCCAGGTTCCTATGCAATATTGCTGTTTACAGCATCAGACATTGCTTCTATCACCAGTCACATCCACAGCTAGATACTGTTTTTGCTTTGGCTTCATCCCTTCATTCTTTCTGGAGTTATTTCTCCACTGATCTCCAGTAGCATATTGGGCACCTACTGACCTGGGGAGTTCCTCTTTCAGTATTCTATCATTTTGCCTTTTCATACTGTTCATGGGGTTCTCAAGGCAAGAATACTGAAGTGGTTTGCCATTCCCTTCTCCAATGGACCACATAACGCATATATATGGAATTTAGAAAGATGGTGATAACCCTGTATGCGAGACAGCAAAAGAGACACAGATGTATAGGACAGTCTTTTGGACTCTGTAGGAGAGGTATAGGGTGGGATGATTTGGGAGAATGGCTTTGAAACATGTATAATATCATATAAGAAACGAATCGCCAGTCTAGGTTCGATGCAGGATACAGGATGCTTGGGGCTGGTGCACTGGGTTGACCCAGAGGGATGGTATGGGGAGGGTAGTGGGATGGGGGTTCAGAACTGGGAACACGTGTACACCAGTGGCAGATTCATGTTGATGTATGGCAAAACCAATACAATATTGTAAAGTAAGTAAAATAAAATAAAATCTGAAAAAATTAAAAATGGGCAGGGTACCAGGATTCATATTTTCAAATGAAGACTCAGTCCATGAGCGAGAAGGTCATGTTGATAATCACCGTCATTTCAAGGGTGCCTGCTATTTTACACAGAGCCACGTTGAGTCCTCACCATTGTAGCCTTTGAAGGAATTTTACTACCCCTATTCTATAGATGAGGGAAACTGAGCTCCTCAAAGGGACTTATTCACTTGCCTGAGGTCACACGGCTCATGGGGGCCGGTTGCAAGCACAGTTGTGGCTGACATACAAGCTCTCCTGTCTTAGGGGACTTAGCTGGTGGCCCAGTGGTTGAGCGTCCCCCTTGTAGTGCAGGGGATGTGGGTTCCCCGCCTCTAGTCAGGGAAATAAGACCCCACATGCTGCAGAGCAGCTAGGTTGGTGCGTCACACCTCCTGAGCCCGTTGTTTTGGAGCCCACATGCCACAACAAGAGAGTTTGTGTGCCACAACAAAAGGATCCCGCATGATGCAATGAAGATTCTGAGTGCCACAATTAAGACCCAATGTAGCTAAATAATTTTTTTTAAAGCTCCCCTGATTTCCTTTAGTCTGTTCTGCCTTCTTGAAACAGGGAGGAGGCAGGAAAAGGGGCAAAGCATGAGAGGCCTCCCTGGGCTGTCTGTGGGAGAAAACTCATGATCAGTGGCACTAACATGGAGAGGAATACTTGGCCTTTGCCCTCACTTCTGAAACACACCCTTGCTATTAATCTGTCTCAAGGGTTTTACTCATGTTTTTCCACCTAAATGAACAGGATTTGCTTTAGCATCACTTATGTAATGTAAATATCACCTTTCCCCATGGGAATCCTTTTCCTGTTTGGGACTGTGGGTTTGGACCTGGATTTGTGCATGTTTTGCCTGGCTGATCATTGCCATGAGCAACCTAAGTGACTGCTTAAGAGAAAGTGAACATGTTATTTTCAGACACCAATGCAGAAGTAAGATTAGGTAATTAAGACCCTCAGCTACCATTTTGGCTTTTTATACAGTATTTATGATTTTTAGGGGGTAGAGGAAAAGGCTGGATGAAATTCAAAAGGAAATGGGGATTTAATAGGGTCCAATCAGGAGTTAATTAGCTATTTATGTGCCAAAGTGTCTTAGAATATCCTTCCACTAATCCCAGCTTCTGTGACTAATGTCTATGAGAGTACTGAGGCCAAGGTAAGAGTCAGAGATGACACCAAGCTTCTGAGACAGGTACTCAGACCTGCATTAGCAATGAGATCTTTTGTGGAATGTTCTCTTTTCTCCGGATGAATTTATCTGCTGCGTTTTTCATCAACCTAGATCTGTGTTCTTTTATGAGGCAATGCTTCTTCAACCATTTCTGAAAAATGAATGAGAAGTTTCCCTCCCTCGTAAGCCTGATTTGAATCTTGCTTATTATCTGTTTAAGGTTATCTTTCTGTCAATAAAAATAGTCGTATTCCAACAAAAGATTCATTTTTGCTTCTAACCATAGCCAACCTCAATTCAGAGTCCACTCCCACAGCTGTGGGCCTGGATCAAAGTTGCTCTTTTTCAAAAACAGATCACCAAAGCCTGTAACACACACAGGCTGCAAGTGCTGTAAACTTGAAGAAAAGCAGGCAGCACACACAGACCTACAGTCCAGAATTGGTTTTGATGATAAATAACCAAGACTGATTGAAATGGACTGATTGTCATTTTCTTATGCCACTTTTTATTTACTCGTGGAAGAACTTTAATACAAAAAGCAATATATGTTTCTTAGAGAAAATGTAAAGAAGAAAAATGTGAAAATTATATGTAAACTTATCACACAAAAAATAGCCACAATTCACATTTTGGTATATAACCTTTCAGTCTCTTAAAGAAGCATACTATTTTTTTATGTAAAAATAGATCATGTTATAGGTGACATCTTTTAATCTCATTTTTTCACTTCACAAAATATCATGAGCATCTTTATGTCATTAAATCTTCTTTTCTAATCTTATCTTTCTGTCTTTATAGTATTCTGTTGTGATTATCTCTTTTTAAATAGTTTCTAAAAATCCTAATTTTAAATATAATACATGCTCATTGTTTAAAAAAATTCAGATACACAATAATAAAGAATTTTTTTTAAATCTATAGTCAGCTCCATAACACAAGGTGAAGTTTCTACCTCAAAGATTTGTGTATTTTTAAAGTTTTATTTATGTGTTGATAAATTACCCATAAAAGTTGTATCAATTTATATTCTAACAAGAACATATGAGACTATCTATTCTTTTCATAACCTCAAAGAAGTATCTTTATTATCTTTTCTTAATATTTACTAATTAGATAGGCTGAAAAAGGGGAGACAGATTTTATTTTTCACAGCTTTGATTCTTAGTAAGATTGATTATTGTATTTCTCACTATAAATTGCTTATTTATCTTTTATGCCCATTTTTCAATGGGTTTATAAAAGCCCCTTTGTAAGGCTGTCAATCATTTTTCTGCCAACTATATTAGGTATTTTCCTGTTTGTTCTTTGTCTTTCAATCATTTGTTTTTAACTTTTTATATTTGAATAATTTTATATTTATAGAAGATTTGCTAAAGTACTACAGAGAGTTCTTATATACCTCCCACCCAGCTTCCACTTTTAACTTAACCACAATACAATCACCAAAATGAAGAAATCATCTTTGGTACAATACTACTGACTGAATTACAGACTATCCAGATTTCACTAGTTTTTCTACTAATGTTATTTCTCTGTTACAGGGCCTAAATTAAGATCTTGCATCACATTTAGCTGTCACATCTCCTTAGTTTCCTCCAATCCATGATGGGATCTTTCTCTGATTTTCATGACTCCTACACTTCTGAGCAGTACCACTCAGATATTTTATAGAATGTTGATCAATTTGTATTTCTACCTTCTGAAGTTATCATTTTTCTCTTTCCATATTCAATTGGAAAGGGATTCATTAAGCCCAGTCCACACTTCAATGGGAGGTAGACTAATCTATATCTCCTAGAGAAAGAAGTATCAAAGGATTTGTGGACATATGAACTATCACATTACTTAATAAATATTTTGAGGTAGAGATACTTTAAAACTATGCAAATATCCAACTTCTTAAAGTTTCATCAACTAATTTTAGCATTCATCATTGCATCTTCTTGGGAGCAATTACTACTATGGTCTTCTAAATGTGGGTTTCTATTCCCTTCCTGCTTATTCATTTATTATTTGGGATCGTTCTGTAAGAATATTTGTTCCTTCTCCCCAGAGATATGGTGGGTATCTGTGGCTAAATTACATCACCAAGGGCCCAATTTTTTTTTATCTCTGCTCTTCTTTCTGTGTTGTTAGCTTTGTCTAGTGACTAGAAAGCTATCAATTGCTCCCAGGGTGTATTTGTTTCCTATGATTGCTATAACAAATCACTACAAATTTGGTGGTTTAAAAATAACACAATTTTTTTTTTTCCTGGAAGTCTGAAGTCAAAAATGGGTTTCATTAGGAGAAAATCAAGGTGATGCAAGGATATATTTTTTCCTGCAGGTTCTGGGGACAACCTGTTTTTTTTGTTTGTTTGTTTGTTTTTTAACATTTTTTAGCTTCTAGAGATCATCCACATTCCTTGGCTTGTGGTCTTGCTTCTCCATCTTCAAAGTCATCAGTGTTAGGTCAAGACCTTCTCATAGTGCAATCAGTCTGATTCTCTCTCTCCTACATCTCTTTTCCATCTAAGAACCCTTGTGATTACACTGGGCCCATGTGGATAATCCAGGATAATCTTTCCATCTCAAAGTCAGTTGAATAGCAACTTTAATTACATCTGCAACCTTAATTCTCTTTGCCATGTAACATAACATAATTACAGTTTGGGGGATTAGGTTATGGACCACTTTGAGGACTATTACATGTCTACCATACAGGGCCATAAACTTTTTGATCTATGGACACACTAAGGATGAGACAGAGACAGAAGGAGAGGTAGAGAAGCAGAGATAGAAATAGCAATTAATATAGAGTGAGGGAGAGAGAGTGGAAAAAAAGGGAAGGGAAGAGGATAGGAGAGGAGAAGAGAAGAGACGAAAAGGAAAAGAGAGAACAATTCCACCAGCTCAAGCAAGTGCAACGCATCTTAATTGGTTTTTACATGGATCCCAGATATACAGCATAATGTTCTTTTTATCTTGGGAGCCAAATGAGTGTCTCAAATAATGAGACATTATTGAGAATGGCCAGAATTCTCAATAATTCAGGCCTAAGCTCTTTAAGTAAAAGTAACCTTGAGCCAAAATTTAAGCTATTACAATATCATCAGTCTTTATACTTAAGGTCTACAGACTTCAAATAAAGTGTCATTCCAGATTGACCATTAAAAGGTTTTTTTGAAAGGAGCTCTTATTTATTCACAAACCTGTTCTTGATTGAGTACAAGCCATTCTCAAGATCTCCTGAACTTGGAGGGAGGGCTTCAAATACTGGCTTCCTCTAGGATTAGTGATTTTGACCTTGTTAGAGACTGAGCAATTTCACTTTCACTTTTCACTTTCCTGCATTGGAGAAGGAAATGGCAACCCACTCCAGTGTTCTTGTCTGGAGAATCCCAGGGACGGGGGAGCCTGGTGGGCTGCCGTCTATGGGGTCACACAGAGTCAGACACAACTAAAGTGACTTAGCAGTAGCAGAGCCTGTAATCTCTTATTCTCTCTTGGATTAGGGATGCCCCTGCCTTCTCTGCTAGGTTTAGTGAGCAATGAGCTAACAGTAATTTCATTTTTCTTTTATATGGTGAGACTGTATTATCTGTATAAAGGCCCGTTTCTCTTAGGTCCATTTTCTTCTGTATATATCACCCCTGTTGGGAGTGCTTCCTCCACTCTGCTTTGCTTAGAACTAAGGGGAGTGTTCTGTTATTACTGAAAAAAACAACACAAAACAACTGGCCTCACCTTCTCTATTACCTAGAGCCCCTTTCAGCAGTACAACTCTTCTAGTATTTGAAAAGGATGAGTCTTTGGAGCCATCTAGATCTGATTTCAAATCCCATATTTGCTTTTAACAACTATGTGCTTTTTGAGAGATTAAATCCTTTGGAACTCTATGAGTCATTGTCTTTGCCATGAGGGCTACTTGCCACCAATGGCTGGTGGACATTTTATCTCTTATTCACTCATTGACACCTACAATGTTCTTCCCTGGTGGCTCAGCAGTAAAGAATCCACCTGCCGATGCACGAGAGACACAGGTTTAATCCCTGGGTTGGGAAGATCCCCTGGAGAAGGAGATGGCAACCCCCTCCAGTATTCTTGTCTGGGAAACCCCATGGATAGAGGTGCCTGGTGGGCTACAGTCTAGAGGGTTGCAAATGGCCAGACACGACTTAGCGACTAAACAGCAAATCACATGTGCTACACATATATGTGATATGAACACAGGTGAACACAGTCAGTACAGTATTTGCCATGTTGCCCTGTCTAGAGTGGAAGACATATTAAAGAGCTAAGGACAGTGTAGTGAGCACGGTGCAAAGTTGTGTAAAGGGTAATAGACAAGAGGTCAGGTAGGGAATCAAAGATTCTTATAACTCCATTAAAATTTTACTGCAGCTATAAGTACACATGTCTACCTCTGATGGATGATAAATTCTTTGAGAGTGAGGACTGAGTCCTTTCTATCTGTGCAAACTTTTAAGACATGCAAAGCAAAAGTTTAATAAAAACTCTGATAAGCTCAAATCTTGGTGGACACTTTAAAAGTTATTGCTAAATGAAATGGACTCAGTTGATCATCATAGAAGAATGAGATAGCGGGCTCCTTTGGAGCAGTCACTACCTCCCTATTAATCTTGGTACCCTTAATATTTTGTCTAGAGGCAGGTGCAAGGCAGATATGCAAAACATTATTGTTTAATAAATGACTAAACAAACCTAGAATCTAAAAGTGCCTCTCTCCATCATGAAAATTCTCAAAGAAGAGAAAAGAAACATCCTTTATGAATGCTTGTTCTACCTGAACACTTAAAACTCATCACGAGTAAACATAATCCTATCCTAGTATCTCTTAAATATGCCCTGCATAAATAAGGTGTGAGTTTTACAATCTCATTTGCTCCATCTATGTAAAAGCTTTTTATTTGGCTTCAAAGTCTTCAACTTCACAGCAAAATTTCATTATGTCCCAGCTGAGTTCTGTTTAATGGAATTAAATTTCACCCTTTTTAATTATCTTTTGGAACAGACAATCTTTACAGAATAATTAGTAATAGAAGAACATAATGGATCATTGTCTTTATTACTGCAAAGAAATCCTAGATGCTGCTCTAAATCTTAAAAAAGATCTCATGAAATATAAAATGTATTGAATCCTTCCTCTTAAATTATGTAACATTTAAACTTTGTCAACATAGCTTAAAGATGATGGGAGGTAATTATTTTCCTGCTTCACTTTAAATTATTTTATGAAACTACTTTAATGATCCCATTCAAATTAATTATGCTTACATTGCACTTTCAAGATTTTTATTAGTAGAACATTCTATTATCAAACACAAATTAAATGTATATTTTTCTCACACATCTGAAGATCTGTTTTGCTTCCCTGAACAATTTTTTTTTCTAGACCTTAACTTAACTTCATTAAATTGTACATACAAAATGAAAAAGAGGATTGAAAATATAGCTATTCAGTATTTTTAAAAATAAAGCCTAATTAAAAATCATTTCACTTACTCATTTAAGAAAGCATAGTGCCTTTGGGAAATTTTCATAAAACAATTCAATGAAAAAAATATCCAAACATGGGTAGTTAAAAAAAAATCACCAATATCAGAAAATCTTTTTCCTCTCTAAACATTCAAGCAATTAAAACTTACCTTTATAAATGGAAGATAGGAAATGTAGAAAAATGAGTAGGGTCCTTCTTGGACTTCTAGTCTTTATAGTTTAATTTGTTGAGAATTTAAAATTACAGTAATTGCCCTTAAATAACTGACATTATTTGACACTACAACAACAGAGGAGTGGAAATGACTGACAGACACACAAAAGACTTTTGTTATCTTTGTTTGTCTGCCTGAATAAATCTCAACAAGTATTTCAAAGATTTAAATTTATAGCATACTTAATCGCCATTAGATGGCCAATCCTATTGGCTTTCAGCTACATTTCACTGACACGCAACATTTTTGGTATCAAGTTCTTTAACATATCTAGTTTGTCTAAACAGCTATCTTTAAATTATTACCTCTAAATTAAACATTTTGATAAAATATGTGGAATTAAACAGAATTAACTTGAGTTAAGTAGAGCCCCTTCTTTTTGTTCCCCTATATTGAGGACTGGATTGTGGGAGAGAGGGGAGGTTTGAAACAGTGATTTAGAAAAATGTAACTGAGTACTCACCCACCATAAATGATGGTGAGTTGGTTAATATTTGGATTAATGATTTATCTCTTAGCAAAGCAAGTGCATTTAAGAAATTGATATTCAAAAACCATTTATTACGACTTCAATATCAAACAGAGGTCACTCAAAAAAATCAGGTCTGCCATATAATTTAGAATTCCTGCCAAGAATTTAGAATCCAAATTATATCGGTGGAAGGTTTTTAAAAACTATTTTTATTTAAGTATTTAGTTCTTATGTTTCACCACTTTGAAAATAAATCATAAACTACAAATGAAACATAGACTACAAATTCCTTCTTGAAGGCCTCATTTTATTTCCTAGTGAAAATAAACACTGAAAGGAAACAATCGAGTTGTGATAATCCCTTAATTGGTATCACACTTTCCATTTTGCAAACTGTTTTCCCTAACATTCACTTGGCATTTACCTGACTTGTAAAAACTCTGTTCCCTTTGTGTTTTAATTTTAATATCAAGTTCCATTTATACCGAAAGAAGAGACAGGACTCATTCTAGGTACATGATAATATATTGACTTTCTGTTGGTATAGTAAAGTAAGGAAATGCTACATACCACATAAAGAAGAGACTTCCGGGGTGTGAGTACTAGTAAAACAGGAAATGTATTAAGTTTCTGAGAGGTCAAGGGGGTTAGGTAATGAGGATAAATGGGGCACAGGGGGCTTTAAGTTCAGTAGTGCAGGGTTTACTTCAGAAGAAAGATTCTCTGTTTTTCCTTATAGATATGTACTCTTTGCCCTTTATTACTTATCTTAATGGATTTTAAAAAGCTAGATTTTTAAAAATCAGAAAACACATTTATTATTTGTATCGCTTGGGGCTAAGTACACAAAATTATGAATACTTGATTTTTCCTTTAGTCCTCTTCTAGTACTTTTACGAAGTTAAGGAAAGCACACTTATTTTGGTTCTAAGGACTTTGCCTCTGGAGCTGTTTGGTCCATCTGAGCTATTTATGCTAACTGCTTAATTAACTGGTAGAAACTAGGATTTCATTCTTCCAACCAAATAGGGGAATTACCTTCTCTCATCCTTACACAGTACAGGTGTAAAGCTCCCATAGCTTTATATATGATACTGTCATTGCAATGGCACTCTTCTCCTGTTCTTTCCAAATGGTAAAACCTGGGAACATCTTTTTCTTGATGGTTAATGAGCATTTCACCCAATTTCACAGGAAACAAATCTATTTTCAAACCTGAAGTATTTCGCCAACTCCTAAGTGTGAAATCATTGATTTTCTTTAGCTATGTCAAATTGAGCAACCCCAAACTTTGAGCTGAGGATGTTCAAAATTATGATGCCGAATTCAAAATTAGGTATTGGTCTCCTCTTTAAGACCAGAAAACTTTGCCTTAATCCATAGTTACTCTGATATTTGAGCCAGTATTTAAAGAGAGGTGATTGGTACAAGGTGAAAATTATTTTTAGGAACTTGAGGGTGAAATCCTAACTGATCAATCAGTTCCAAGTTCCCAGTTATTAATGTTTAATCTTAGTCATACACCAGGAGCAAGCAGAGAGTCTGATGTCTTCACCCAGTTTCAGACAGTGAGCCTGGGTACTGGGCCTTCCTGTGAATGTAGCTTAAGCTGATAGGATCAGCAAACTTCCTAAAGCCTACTGGGGTGGTTGATGTTTTTCAAAGAGTCTCTAGGAAAACAAGGGAAGCAGAAGTCCCTAGTCTTTGGAGGTAGAAGGAAAGAGTAGGGAGGTTGTAAAAGAACAAAAACAAAAACAAACCTGCAACAAGGGATTAATCCCTTGTTGATTGTATTCTGACAGGAAAAGAGAATGTGTACTTACATTGTTTTTCTCTTTAGAGATTCATTTGAGATAAATCTGTGTTCAAAATGGGGCTTAACAAAAGTGGAGAGGGGATATTAGTCATGTGAGTTCAAACACAGAAACATCACCTGAGGAATTATAAATTGATCAAATTATACACCAAACTAACTTTGCATTTAATTTTACATCTCTGTGGGCAATTATTTGGCTATCTTAATTTTAATATTATTATTATATGTGTAGCAGAGATAGAATAGCTTTACCACTTATTCTGGTAGCCTCTAGTAGCAACATTAATTTGGAAAGCAACGTGCAAATGGACTGCCTTGCTGTGTTTTGACTTATAAAAGCTCTACTCATTTATTTGTATTCTACTCAATGCAGGTTATACAGTTTGCCGCTTTTTACTAACAAGGTGTCACTAAATACCTTGAGTCTGGATTGAGGTTATTTGAAAGATCACTTTTACCAAACTTGAGCAGGTATTAGTGAGGTCACTTTGTTCTTATCACACTTAAGAAATAAAACCAGCTTCTTTCTACAGTTACAGTTCAGAAGGACTGATCTGTCATCATTAATTATCTTCTTTATGTTATTACAGATTCCCAGGATGAAAACAGAAAAGTTTATTCATAGTTTGCTTGCTATCAGAGTTCATGTAAATTGATTAATTTTTTTCTGGCTTAAGATAATTTTTTAACACTAAATGGGAGAAAAAGCAATTAGTATCTGTGTTATTTTTTTGCATGATGCAGTACTAGATGGGAGCTATGTCAAGACTTCTCAGTGTGTATATATATATATATATATATATACACACACACACATTAAGAAGCACAGTCATTTGTAATAATTTAGTTAAAAGTACATTTTTAGCAACAAAATGATCTGCTTGGAGACATATTTTAATGTTTTATCAAATCTCATGTCCACGGTGAATCCCATTGCTACCAAATAAACTGTTTTGTTAGAGCAATACATTAAGAATCATAAATATCTTTTTACAACTGAAAATATTTAAGAGTTGAACTTAATAAAATGTTACAATGATAAAACTTAGGGGGAAACACAAACACAAATAAAATTTAAATTGAGTGCATATTCTATTATTGCCTGTCAAGGGGAATAAACATTTTCATATTTATTTCCTCTTTTTAAGTATAACTAATAACTGTATAATTTTTCCCTCCTTACTTCTATTTGACTCTTATTAATTAACTGTTTTACCTAACTAGAGGGTCAAACAAACATACTAGTATTTTGCTAAGTTGCAAACAGCAACATTAGAGGGAAATAATATTTGATCTGCCAGCTCCTGGATATCTAGCTGTTGATCTCAGTCATACACAGAGATTCCCAGTCATACCCAGGAAACAAAAGGTCCAGAACAGTAGGGCTTTCTTTTGAAAGTAGCTGTATGCTGGCTATTAAATGTTAAGGCTGGTTCTATGCAAGGAAATAGTTTTATTTGCTCCTCCTAGAAAACCCCTTGTATTTGGAGCACTCCTACACTGAGAAAAGCATTCTGGTGCTTTTTGAGATAATCATATGTTTCTCAGGGTTTTGTTTTGATTTCCGATTAAACCAAACTACATATAATGTTGGTAGGGATGGCTCAGATGTGATCAGCTTCATGGTAAAGCACAATAATATCTAAACCCTTTTGCATGCCCTGCTGTAACACCAGTGATGGCAAACAGCATTTAGTGAAAACTTGCACCAGTAACAGGCACTGAATATATAGCAGATACTGCAAATGTTACATGAATGACACATTGCAATGAACTCATGAGAAACATATTATTGTGCTTCCCATTTTATGGATGAAGAAACTGAGACTCAGAGGTAGTAACTTGCCAGAAGTTTTAGAATTAAGACAATACACATATCTATAAACTTCCCAACGGATACCTAATAATGAAAGCTTTACCTAATAATGGAAAAGCTTTGCAGAGCATTTCTATTCAGGACAGCTCCACAAACTACTGTAACCAAAGAATTTTCCAGTTTGAATTAGTCACTTGTTTAAAACGTGGGCTGATTCCTGACCTTGCTTAAAGCATTAACAGAGCAGCTGCCTGTGTTTTATGCTGCTGCATCAGGTAAATGGAAGGTTCCTCACCACTTATTGTGCACATCAGTCTGTTTTTCTGTGTAGTTTTTATGTTGATGCTTTTCTAATACTATATTTCAGAGTGTGAACCAGATGAAAAATTTAAAAGTAAAAGTATACAATGATGTTTTAAGAAGCACCCTATTTGCTGAATGTCAAATTTTTTTCATGGATAGCAAATGTGATATCTTTTGCTAAACCTTCAAGAAACTTCAAATACTGGATTACATACACATGAAGACTGATTCTATACAAGCATATATTTCTCACTAGATTTACCAGTCAATAAACAAAAACTTTCATCTCTCACATGCACAAGTCTTCTGGTATGCAATTCAGGATTATCATACTCTCTTCTCAAATTTTCTTTTTTCCCTATGTTAAATCATATGCACAAAAGACTGAGGAGGGATTGCCACAGTCCAAACAAATATGTAATATAATTTAGCAATGCAAACTGTATTAAAAATGGCACCATAAAAAGTGAAGACTCCTAGAAGCAGATCAGTCAGGCAAATTACTTGCATTTGTGTTACAGTTTTTGCTGTTGTTGTTAAGGTTTTACTTCTATTTTGTCTGCCCACAAGATTTTCCTGTGCCTTAAAGTTTTTATTTTTATTACTATTATTATTTAATCTAGTTGACACATTGTTTTTGGAAAAACACAATGAGATGGACGAGTTGGCCCCTGACTTTGGAGAGAGTTATTAATCAGTCATTTGAAGCAAATATACTGGAAAATAATTTGTGGCTCATTTAAGTGACAAAATATCTTGAATTTGAAGATGTTTCTAGCATATGTTTGGGAGTTTAAAATTGACACGACTTTGGTTATTAATGATAGTGAATCCAAATGCAGCAGCAGCAAATGACCCCTTTTACAGCTCTTATAATGATAGTAGCTCACATTTATTGAGGACTTACTATGCATGAGGTACTGTTTAAGTACTTACATGCATTATCTCATTTAATCTTCACAAAAATCCCTACAGGGGAGGTACAATTATTGACCTCATCTTAACAGATGATAAAACTGAGAGTTTGAACAAGCCATAAGATCACTTACTTAATGCTGTACACTAAACTGTTAAACCAAGATTTAAACCTAGATCAGTTCGACCCAAAACTTGGGAGTCTAATCTTCAGTACATCCCTGCCTCCTACACTCAGAGTCCTAAAACATTCCAACTAAATTTACTGTGTGAGATTCCAGGCTAGTCCCTTTTCTCTACAGACGAAGAAACTGCAGTTTTAAAAAATTAACTATTTTGCCCATCCTCCTCGTAACAAATTAGTGACTGATCAGGACTAGAACTCAGAGCTCCTGCCTTCAATGCCACACAAGACACCACTCTATCATTTAGTGAAATCTGCATTACCCAGGAGACTAGAACACCAGCTTTGTAGTTTAACACACCAGATAAAACAGCAAAGAGCTAAATTCAGGTTGCTTCTGTGTTTTCTAACTTGCAGCTGCTTCATTGCAGGATCATACAACACATGATGCGACAGGGACGTAAAGCCACACATAAAACATATTAAATGTAGTCGGCAGTGATGAGATTTGGTACCAAATAAGAAGCTTTAATTAATTTTAAATGGTGCTTTTCATAGTGTCAAAAGCTCAGTCCACTGAAGTGGAAAAGGGGGTTGGAATGGCGAGATCCTAGCAACCCAGCTAATCTGGGCCCTTCTGAGCAAGCTCATTTGGAATTCTTACATCAGTGCATCGGCACGCCGAGGTGGGGCTCATGGGGACAAACAAAATAGCAACCCCAACTCGGGCACCAGTCAGAATCCCACATCCCGGGGAGGCCTGAGAGCTCAGCTGTATTAAGGGGCCGTTGGAGTTTCCCTGTTATTTGTCTACTTTTTGAGGATTAGAACTTCCGCTGGGCTGTGTTCATCTGTGCTGAGAATTTAAACTTGGTGCATGCAACAACAAGAACAGTGAGATCTCCTAGAAATGTTCAAAAAGAAGCCTGTCTTGACTTTTAAAAGCTTTCAGATGCTCAAAGAGAAGTAAATTGAGGGGTTTCCGATTTCTTCTGGGAGTCAACATCGGGTGGTGGTTTCTTTTTTGTATTCCCCCACTTCATGAGCCTTTGTTTTTAAAACTTTTGATAATGCAGATATTCACCATGTGGATCCAGTTGAGTGGTATCATGTTAGAAAGGCCCCAATAGTCATATGGTTCTTAAGCATTTTCACACACATGCACATGAAACTTTTTCCTTCTCCATGACACAGAAACAGGAATTATCACTGAGGCCCTTCCTCACAGAGACTGTAGAACATATAGTAAGGATTCTTTGAAAACTATTAGGAAACTACATGACTCAGTTCTCTGGCTACACAGCTTAAGAAACTGAAGCTCAGGTATTATAAGAAGGATAAGGACACATATCCAGATTCCCCCATTTTTATTCATTTCCGTAAGTGCAACTTACGGAAATGCCCTCAGTATTTATAGGCATCATTTATAAAGGCAGCATATAAACAATAGCAAGTTGCCAGTTGGGTGTGGGACATATTTACTACTTTTAATACAACTACGCTTTGCACGTACATTGATGATGATAATAATAGTACAAATCATGGTGAGTTCTTTGCTAATGAAGCACTCATTTGGGTCACCAACCACGAACCAAATTTTTTTTTCTCCCTGTTCTTTTAACTTACATAAATGTACACCCTGTCACCATGAAAATAACTAACTACAATATAATTCTAAGTTTCTGATGGTC
Organism: Nanger dama; assembly: GCA_917880005.1. Classification (NCBI taxonomy): domain Eukaryota; kingdom Metazoa; phylum Chordata; class Mammalia; order Artiodactyla; family Bovidae; genus Nanger; species Nanger dama. The sequence goes on along the minus strand of CAKJTW010000011.1, from coordinate 28,951,250 downwards.
ATCCATTAATGACCAATAAGCCTTTCTTTTTCCATACTCAAGCTTGATTCTCTTTGTTCTCTACAGAGAAAAGGAGTGAAACACCACCCATTCCCTACTCATGTTCTCTGTTCTTTTCAAATATACAAGGGTTTGTAGAATCAGAGGACAGTTCTGCAGCCTAGGTGAGTAGTTAGTGGTGGGAATTGCAGACAAAACAGTTTAGGCAAGCATCCAGAAATACAGGCCTATCCAGTGGTCTACACTCTGAAAAGGAACTAGAAATGATCAGGTTTCCATCATAGGATTTTTAGAAACTTGATATTTGCAAGACTGAAAATATTTTAAGGAAATTCTTTCTTAAGGTGTTCCTAGTTTTTTTTTTTTTTTAATTTCTAGCTTAGATTCAATTAGAGTGAGGAAGTAGAGAGTAAATAGAATAATAATTGTACTTTGCATTAAATTAGAGAAAGAGTGCAATATTGATTTTTAGTATTAGTTTTTAACATTTGAATATTAATGAAAAATCACAAAAATTCAGGTCAACTCTTTATTGAGGGTTTTGACGTTTTTTTGGTAAGGATGTTCGAGATATTCTTCACAGTTATTTAAGTCATTCCACTCACTCTGTCTTGAGTATCCACATGTCACCCCCCACTGCCCGCTTCCCTGACTAGTTTCCTGCAAACAATTGGATTTTCTTTTCCACTTGACCCTCTGCCTCCTTAATCACAGTCCAAATATGAGATGCTGGCATTGGTGCAGTTATACTGTATTTTTATATTGAGTTTTATCTTCTTGGTCTGATCTACCAGTCATGCAATTCAGAAGGAAAAAATAAAATTGAAGGGAGTCTGCTTATCTTGTTTTATTAGTAGCCCTTATCAAAGAAATATTTTATATAGCACTCATTAAATATCTACTGGGTTTAATATATATATATATATCATGCAGTTTTCAAAAACCAGAATGTTCTTGGCACACATGAAGTATAAAGCTACCAAATATTACAATAACTGAATCAATAGAATGTATAAATAGATATCTACTTTGCCCATCTGCACAGCTAAAATGCAAATAACGTATTAATTACAACTCTGAACAGAAGAAAAATGAAGCTTAACACTAATCTGAAAGCATTCTTTTTTGGCATGTAGGAATGTACAGTATGAAACTGTCTCCCTTAACTACTTAGTAACTAAGTAAGTAATCACGGAGCAGGTAGCAGACATTGCAAGTATGGAAAATGGAGGATGATGTGGGGGTGAGCATATGGGGAGGAATCCAAAAGGTATTAGTGGAAAAGCAGTAACTGTATACATTTTTAATCATTGCTGAAAAAGAGTAAAGAACTTTTGTTAGCCTAATATAAGTTCAACAACAAGAGAGTAAAGGTTAAGAATCCTACTTTCAGCTCTAGTGTGGAATTAGAAGTCCATTCGCTCATCAATACACAGGGGATTTGCACATGAAAATGGGAGTTACGTGAGCAAAGCTTTCAGGGATCTGTGAGAAAATAAACTCTAACACGAATATTTGAACTACATTTTACAATAGACTGATCATCAAAAGACATGGGTGTGGAGATTTTAATATTTTAAGAGTCATCTACAAATATACATCTAACTGTATAGACAGGTATGTAAATACATATAAAAACTGTATACATGTATATTTGAAATCTGCATGTATTGGTATAGGCACTAACTCTAGTCAGTACAACTAACTAGCTCATTAAATTCTCCCACTGTTTTTTGTTACTGAACACAATCACAGCACTTGAAATTTCATTCAAATGACTGAAGTAATACTACGGAAAATTTCAAATGCACTTCATATGAATTTTCTTTTACTTTCTTTTTTTCTTCTTTTTGAGTCTCCTCAACCACAAAACACACATATACATGCTCATTGCAATTTTTCTCACTTGAGCCTTTCCAAACAATGGATGTAAGCATCTCTATTTTTCTTTAAGAAAGACCCAAAGAGGCAAATCTTCCATTTTCTTCTGCAGTAGCAGTTTGAATTTTAGCATGCAGATTTTAGCATAAAATGTTCTTCACTGTGGGAAAAGGGGTGTGTTACAGCAGAATTAAAGCAGACAGTTCTACTAGTAGACACATTATAATATTAAAACCTGTAAGGACACAGGTGACAGGCTCTCTTTTATGAGATGATTTCAGTCCTTCACTGAATCTGTTTGCTCAGTCCTAGAGCAACTTGTTGATAAGAGGAAGTCTTTGGTGAGAAACGGCATGAAAAACAATGAAAAGCATCAGATTTAATAAAGTATCTAAGCAAAGTCTTAAAATGACACCCACACTATGAAGGGAAAGCCAAATTTGCTTTTTCTGAGGGGAATTTGTGTTTGTCAGGAAGGGTTCCTGGAGGCTTTGTTTGGAGGCCTTGATGTGTGACCAGCGCCACAGGCCGCGCTTCACCCTTGCCCTCCTCTACCCCGCTCTGCCCACCCATACCGACACCGCAGGGGGAAGGGTTTCAGAGCAGAAAGAATCAAAAGCTGAGGGACGGGGGGAAAAAAAAGTGCTTTTCAGGGTCTGATGTGTGGGAATCAAATGAGAGGCCTAGCTCAAATCCGGTCGCCAGGCAACCAAAGTGATATGCTGAGGGAATATCATTAAAGTTGGAAAGTAAGCAGTCTCTCTGAATTAGTAAACCAACCACAGGATGGACGACACACCCGAACTCTATCAGGGCTGGAGTGCCATTTCTCCAAGGAGGACGAGCGGGGGGCTTTGCTAAGTTAAAGGGGGGAACCGAGAGGGAGAGGGAGAGAGAGAACGCAGCTGATTTGTAGAGTTTTTTCATAAAGAAAAAGACAATGGCTGTCCAGACGTGGAGTTGGTGGTGAAATATGGTAACTGCCACGGCTGCAGCTGGCTCTCTGACACCAGATTAATAAGTCGCCGTTTCCTAGCCGACCAGAACCTAGTGGGAACTATCCAGCATTTTATCTTGAATTGTGGGTAACAGCCTTACTGCAAGCTGGCCTAGTTTACTGCTCTGTTTTTTCCAGATCTCCCAAAGTGCAGCAAACATCTGTGACTCTAATGAGGTCATCATTGAGGGTGTCCAGAGCGCCAGGCCCTGAGAACTGACCTCACCTCTGCCTGAACATAAAGTACAAGTGCTGTGGGGAAGCAGGACAAATTAAATAGGGGAGCTGGCACTTGGCTGTAAGTTAAGCTCTTAAGAAACTTTTTGCTGTCATTAAAAAAAAGAGAAGGAGTAGGAGAGAGAGAGAGAGAAAGGGAGAGAAGATTGAGGTTCAAAAATGACAGTACAACAAAGCAATTGTGAGCCTACAGAATTAGATGTAGGCCTCACTGATGAATATTATCACTGATGTGAACAAGCAAAGCTTATCTGGCCTTCCTTCTTGAAAAGTAGAATAAAATTGAATTGCCAACTTCTGCATTTTACCACATTTTGGTGGAAATGGCTCAGAGACCTACATGATTTAAAATGAAGTCTTGGTGAATTCAACCCCACAGCACATATATGTGTTTCTGACCCAAAAATTGCAAACATTATGTAACATGGCATTTCATTTATAAGTAATTTGACTATAGACACCAAAAACACAGGAAACTTCTCCGAATAGGTCTTTACCCCTCCCCAGCCCCTAGTTATTCCAACAATCATAGTTTTCACAAATAACATCACCAAACATGCAAACACAACCCAGAACTGCATTTAAATCAATGAAAAATAATAATTTTGTTTAGTCCTCTAAGGCAAGAATATCTAACAGATGACTCTACCTACTGCTTCCTTTAAAAACTCCATTCTTTTAGGATGATAAATGTAAGTTTCAAAAAGCAGGAAACTGTTTTAGGGGAAAAAAATTTCCTGAAATTGTCCCTATCATTTTATTTATAAATACACTGGCCACATGTTGATTATTTATTGTCCATTTCAGCCACATCTGCCCACAGAGAACAATCAAGGCAGCGGTGACATCTTTCATGTGTAAGGAAACACTGATGTGAATAAAGTCCAGAAGGAGAAAAAAAAGACGGAGAAAAAAAAAGATGGAGGTCATCTTCAGAGCTCGTCTAGAAACCTTAATTTGCTTGTGTTAACTCATTCTGTAAGCAGATATATTTTTCCCTGAGATAAAATCAGTGAGACCCAAAAGGCTATATCCTGGTACTTTTATAATGAGTTTTTATTTTGGAAAAGTGGGAATATTATGATGAGATTAAATTTGCCAAGTTTATATTTTATTTGCATATTATCATGATTTTGTAGACTGAATCTAATGCAAGAGATACAAAAGACTAGTAATAGAAAGGCAACCGCTTTCTCCAAACCCATTAAATGGTGCACAAAACTCTCAGCTGACCATGTGATGTAGGAGTTCATGAATGAGAGGGCAGGAGTGGATTGGCTGGCCAGAGAAAGTGGTAGCCACTTCTGATTGATACTATCTTTTCATTGAGATAGCAAGAAGGGAATCAAGGTGTTGTCCTAAGCTTAATTCTAGTGATGGACATTATGGAGTGGGGATGGTTTTAAACATGTGCTTAAAATGTAGGACATGTAAGATGAAGGGGTCTAAAATAGTAGTGCTAGAGAGAAGTTCTAGTACTACCTGCAAGTCCCTCGAAAAGGCTGTTTCACCACAGAAGAAAGGCACCTGCTCCTTGTCCAAGGCCTCAAGCTAGAGTTGAGACAGAAAGAGAGGCTTACAAAACAAACCCACCTCTGCTTGCATGTGGATTGGGGAGAGGAGCTTTTGGGGGGCTGGAAGTCTATTGCATTACACTTTTGCTCAACTTTCAGGAAGGGCTTGGCTAATGCCCATTTGCAGGCTGAGTTTATTTTTTTTAATGCAAATGAAGGAAGTGTTGCAGTTCAGCTTTGCAAACAGTTTTCAGAAATCCTGTTGGCCTACATTTAGCTGGGAAAGCAGCACCCGGTACCATGAGTAGGGGCTCAAACAATCAAGCAGTTGTTTGCTTCACTCACATTCCTGAGGCAATCTGGTTCCAGCTGAACTCCTTGGGAACAGTCTGGGCTATGTACCCCTAGGGCATCTGCCCCAATTAGCACTGACCCTTGGGAGCCTCCTTACTGGCCCTAGGTCACTCCCAGCCTCTTGGATTCTGGGTAAACCAGATTACTGTAGGAGCCTCTAGGCTTTCCACAACCCCAGGGAAAAACTGGACTTCCAGAACCGCCAATAGGAACTCGGTAACCTTGGCCACCTCTGGTTCTCTGAACCAGAGACACACATAATGGTGGGATCTTTCTAGTGACTGAGGAGCAACAGGACAGAATGCTCAGAGAGAGTTTGGCCAGGCTAAACTTTGTAATGCACAGAGCAAGTCCAGGCTGTGGAACTTCACAAAACTGGGTTTGGCTCCTGGATCTTTTCTGTCTAACTGGGTGACCTTGGGCAAGTCAGCAAACCCTACAAAACTTCCATTTCTTTAAGTGTAAAATGGGGACAAAATTATCTGACCTGTCCTGCAGTGTCTTCATGACTTTAACATGGTCAATAAAATGCCTAGCTCATAAAATGTTCCCGGTAAATGGAACTTAGTTGCAAAAACTAAAACTCACTGAAAAACTAAAACTCACTGTGTTTGACCAGGACAATACCACTCCTGAGAAAATCAGAGGCTGCATAATTATTCAAATCCCTCTGTTTTGCTGTGGTTCATGATCAGTTTGTGATCAGCCCTTCCTTTCTGAGAAAGCATAATTTACAATTTACAGTTATAATAATACAATCATAATTTTCAATAATTGATGATTACTTTTTGTGCCTCTCTCTACCCAGCACTTCTAGGCACACTGAGGGTGACAGAAGGAATATATGATGTGGTCTCTAGCTTTGAGAATCTAACTGCAAGAACAAAACTAACAGAGCAGGAACCAATTCAAGAATAGTTATAGGCATCAAACTACACAGTCCTGAGTAGTGTGAACAGAGCCGGAAGGAGAAAGGAATTGGCATGGGCTGCCACGGTTAGGGAAAGCGCCACAGAAGCAGTGAGTTTGGCCAGTATCTACTGAGTGTCTACCATGAGCTGGGGCCTGAGAGAGATACCGATAAGGAGGAGACTTTCTCTAAGAAGCTTAGAACCTAGTCTGGAGAAAGACCCATTAATATCCCACTTCAACATAATGCAATGAGTGCAGAGAATGGGCTTGGAGGAGGAAAGTACTGTAAGAATCTTCAAGATCTTCTTCCAGTCTACTGGAAGAAGACTGGCTTAGATTGATTTTGAAAGAGAAGTTGGGTTTAGGTAAATATCAATGCTAGGCAGGTAGATCAGCATAAACAAAGATATGACAATGGAAAACAATCAAAGTACTTGTGTGTGTGTGTGTGATGAGAGAGAGAAAAGGGAGAGAGAGCAGAGCAATTCAAGAGAGGAACATGGCATATAATTGGAAAGAAAAATAGAAATTCTAAAATTAGATACAAGATTTAAAGAAGTTGCTGTTCAGTCACTCAGTCATGTCCAGCTCTTTGTGACCCTATAGATTGCAGCACGCCAGGCTTCCTTGTCCTTCAGTCTCCTGGAGTTTGTTCAAACTCATGTCCAACAAATTGGTAATGCCATCCAACCATCTCATTCTCTCTTGTCCCTGTCTCCTCCTGCCTTCAATCTTTTCCAGCATCAGGGTCTTTTCTAATGAGTTGGCTCTTTGCATTAGGCACCCAAGATTTAAAGAAGAACCTTTTCTAAATTCTATTTATCTTTATAAATGAGGCAGATGATCATGCTAAGAGGCAAGCATAGGTTATAAAGTCCAAGAGGATTCTCAGATGTGGCTTTTGTGAGTGACCCAACAGGATAGAGGTCATCTATGAGGGCTTCCCTGATAGCTCATTTGGTAGAGAATCCACCTGCAATTCAGGGAGATCCCAGTTCGATTCCTGGGTCAGGAAGATCCCACTAGAAAAGGGATAGGCTACCCACTTCAGTGTTCTTGAGTTTCCCTTGTGGCTCAGCTGGTAAAGAATCTGCCTGCAGTGCAGGAGACCTGGGTTCGATCCTTGGGTTGGGAAGATCCCTGGAGAAGGGAAAGGCTACCCACTCCAGTATTGTGACCTGGAGAATTCCATGGACTGTATAGTCCCTGAGGTCGCAAAGAGTCAGACACAACTGAGTGACTTTCATTTTCACATGAGGGTATTCACATTTGAATACACTCCTCTTTCCCATAGAAAAAAACTTCCCAGGCTGGTGAGGTTGACCACAGTGGGACTGGAACCAAGGGTGATTTTGTGAGTTGGTTTTCTGGTCAAAGTCTTCTCTTGGAACTTAATCAGGAAAGTAGAAATCTGGACCCACGCTCCCCCAGGAGAAAGAACTGGCCAGGCATTGGTCCTGGGATAGGAGTGGAGGGACTGTGGAAGCTGGGACACAGAAAGTATTTCTGGAGTTGACTGAGACAAAGAAAGTAGAACTAAAGACTTCTTTAATTTTGAAGCTTTCTGAAGACCTCAGTGTCCCAACCCAATTCCCAGCAAGTCCTCCCTGCTTCTCTGCCTTGAGTTGCTTACTATCCTGGTGGATCCCCACTGGCTTTGCTATCTGCACTGTATACTGGGGCCAACACCATTCTGGTGTTGAGCTTCTGACTCATTCTTGACTGGGTTATTCAAGACTCTGTCTTACGGAATTACACTTGATGATAATCATTGAACCAGAGTAGCCCAGAAGGTCTCCAATATTAGAATAAACGCTCCTTTGAAGAAAAGTACGCACAATTACAGGCTTCTTTCCTTAGTACAAGAGACCTGGAGATATTTATTTGCTCCCACCATGAGGACTGGACATAAACAGACAGTAGTTCTGCTGTGTGATTATTTAAACAGCTTGGGAGGATCAAACTGTTGAAATATAATCACTCTATACAGCCTAAGCATCATTTGGGTTTTCCCCTTACTCTTTCAATCAACAAACATTCATTAAGCACCCATATTGGGAGCTGGTGGCTCAGACAGTAAAGAATCCGGCTGCAATGCAGGAGACCCTGGGTCAGGAAGATCCCCTGGAGAAGGGCATGGCAACCCACTCCAGTATTCTTGCCTGGAGAATCCCCTATGGACAGAGGAGCCTGGTGGGCTACAGTCCATGGGGTCATAAAGAGTCAGCACATGAGCTAGACACTGTGTGAGTCACAGTCATCATTCCCCCAAAACTCACAGTCAAGTGGAAGAGACAAATGGAGTGAGAAGAGCTGTTAAACATAGGCATGGGACACAGAGGGAACCCAAAGGAGTGAGCTTCCCCAGTGGCTCAGACAATAAAGAATTTGCCTGCAGTACAGAGACACAGGTTTGATCCCTGGGTCGGGAAGATCCTGATTTACCTGGAGAATTCCATGGACAGAGGAGTCTGGCTACAGTCTATGGGGTTGCAAAGAGTTGGACATGACTAAGTGACTAACACTTTCACTTTGGGGATTGGAAAAGATTACAAGGAGAGGAGACAGAAAACACAAAATGAAATAGTTGGCCTGGTTGTGGCAGGGACATGTGGGACAGAAAGAGCTGAAGCAAGATGGGCAGATAGATGTCAAGCTATGAAGAGACTTACACAGCAGTCTAAGTCAAGGTTTTGCCTCTCTGGTGATAGAGCATCACTGAAAGTCTCAAACAAGGAAGTGGCACATGCAGTACTGTGTTCTACAGCAATCTGCTGACAGGCAGACACCTTCAGAGATGGAGGTGGGACATGGAGAGACTACCAATCTGTGTATCAGACAATGAAAATATTGATTACCCTTCTATCAAACCAGTCAATTCTAAAGGAAATCAATCCTGAATATTTATTGCACAGACTGATGCTGAAGCTCCATTTTGGCCACCTGATCCAAAATGATGAATCACTGGAAAAGACCCTGATGCTGGGAAAGATGGAATGCAGGAGGAGAAGGGGATGACAGAGGGCAAGATGGTTGGATGGCATCACTGACTCAATGGCCGTAAGTTCGAGCAAGCTCTGAGAGATGGTGAAGGACAGGGAAGCCTGGTATGCTGCAGTCCATGGGGTTGCAAAGAGTCGGACTCAACTGAGCCACTGAACAACAATAACAAATTAGTTGATCTAATTTTCATGGCTCCCCCATTGGAGTCTCAAGGACAGGCACCCATATTTCTTATTTGGTTGTGATTTCCTTTGTCTAGACAACCACCTGGTCTATTATAGGCACTTGCAAAATGCTGGCTGAATCCATGGCAAACAGAGGGTGAGAAACTAGGCCCCAATGCTCTGATCTGAAGGTTTTTTACACACTGGTTCTCCAAGAGACTTTAATTTGGGAGATGAGGATAGGCTGGTGTAACATTTGGATGTAATATTCAGCCAAGCATTATGAGATATGCTTTGTGAATTCTGAGCGAGCAGACTGGTCTGGACAGAGCAGAGCTCAGCAGAGGTTAAAGAGGAAGTGTCTCCTCCAGTTTCAGTATTGTTCAAGCGAGAGCCACTTTGTCAGGAGCTGCAGCCATTAGATTACTGAAAAGGTGAACTTTGGGCAATGCCGACTCAGGAAGAGTTCCTGGGGTGAAGGAGAGGCCAGGGAGACAGAGCACTTTCTAAGGGAGAGGAGAGACTCAGGAAGGAGAAGGGAGGAGCCTCACTTTGACATTTAATTGCTGATCTGCCTCTACCTCATTCTTCCATCCCCAGACAAAGTGAGGAGCTTTTTCTCTCTCATCTCCTGTCAGGAGAGTTCAGTTTGCCATTAGGCGCCTAACAGATCCTGTCCACTCAGAGAGTGAAATCAAGGTATGAGAATATGCATGCGGGCTGCAGAGCACAGTGACTACATGAGCTTAGGGGTCTGAACTATGTGGTCTTTTGGCCTTAGTTTCCTCATCTGTAAAATGGAAATAATAATAGTAACCGTTTCATAAAGTTGCTATGTGATAAATGATATTTGTAAGGAGTTTAGCACAGTTTCTGACACAAGTACTGAAAAAGGATGAATACTGATTATTTTTAGGAGCTGGGGAGGAAAGAAGGTGATGCAGTAATCATGGGTGGTTCCAAAGATGTATCTAACTCTCATCAACTACATTAAACTCACTGGACAATGGTTCTTCAAGGGCCTGAGGGACCTGGCTCCATCAGGACTTGTACAGCCATCTGAGGCAATGTAGGACGAAAGGCCCTGGTGACTGGTGAGGGTGTGGAGACAACAAGAGGCTGCTCAAGGGGCCTTGGGGTTCTCATCCACGAACCCAAGAACCAACAGCTTGAGGGAGTGCTAAGAAATCTGTCTACATACTTTTTGAAAAATATCAGATTAGCCAAAATTGGAAAGGAAAAGAAATATGGTCATTTCCTCAGTTCACCAACCCTAATATTGAACCAACTCTGGTTCTTAGTCTTTCCAGTAGTCACATATGGATGTGAGAGTTGGACCATAAAGAAGGTAATTGCCCAAGAATTGATGCTTTTGAACTGTGATGCTGGAGAAGACTCTTGAGAGTCCCTTGGACTGCAAGGAGATAAAACCAGTCAATCCTAAGGGAAGTCAACCCTGAATATCCATTGGAAGGACTGATGCTGAAGCTGAAGCTCCAATACTTTAGCTACCTGATGCAAAGACTCATTGGAAAAAACCCTCATGCTGGGAAAGATTGAAGGCAGGAGATGAAGGGGACAACAGAGAATGAGATAGTTGGATGGTATCACTGATTTGACAGACATGAGTTTGAGCAAACTCTGGGAGTTGGTGATGGACAGAGAAGCCTGGTGTGCTGCAGTCCATGGGGTTACAAACAGTCAGACATGACTTAGTTGACTGAACAATTGAACAGCAACAAATGTCTGAAGAGTTGAAATACAAAGGAGACTGTACTTATTCCTATTTATTCTCTTGAGAATAATGTAAAAAAAAAAGCATTAGAAAAAAACAGGCAAACACTTAATAACTCTTAATAACACAAAGAATCTTTAAAGAAAAAAATAAAGCATTTGACGTCATCAGAAAAAAATCTGATTGAAATATCTAGTATTAGCATTTTTGCTGATACATTTTCCCAATTGTTATAATCTTGGCATTGCTTCAGTTCAGTTTAGTCATTCAGTTGTTCAGTCAACTAAGTCATATATGACTCTTTGTAACCCCATGGACTATAGCACTAAAAAGCCTATTGATGAAAGTGAAAGTGGCGAGTGAAAAAGTTGGCTTAAATCTCAACATTCAGAAAATGAAGATCATGGCATCCAATCCCATCACTTCATGGGAAATAGATGGGGAAACAGTGTCAGACTTTATTTTTGGGGGCTCCAAAATCACTGCAGATGGTGAGTGCAGCCATGAAATTAAAAGACGCTTACTCCTTGGAAGAAAAGTTATGACCAACCTAGATAGCATATTCAAAAGCAGAGACATTACTTTGCTGACTAAGATCTGTCTAGTCAAGGCTATGATTTTTCCTGTGGTCATGTATGGATGTGAGAGTTGGACTGTGAAGAAGGCTGAGCGCCGGAGAACTGATACTTTTGAACTGTGGTGTTGGAGAAGACTCTTGAGAGTCCCTTAGACTGCAAGGAGATCCAACCAGTCCATTCTGAAGGAGAGCAGCCCTGGGATTTCTTTGGAAGAAATGATGCTAAAGCTGAAACTCCAGTCCTTTGGCCACCTCATGCGAAGAGTTGACTCATTGGAAAAGACTCTGATGCTGGGAAGGATTGAGGGCAGGAGGAGAAGGGGATGACAGAGGATGAGATGGCTGGATGGTATCACTGACTCGATGGACGTGAGTCTGAGTGAACTCCAGGAATTGGTGATGGATAGGGAGGCCTGGCGTGCTGCGATTCATGGGGTCACAAAGAGTCGGACACAACTGAGCAACTGAACTGAACTGAACTGAACTGGACTGTAGCACACCAGGCTTCCCTGTCCATCACCAATTCCCAGAGTTTGCTCAAACTCATGTCCATCAAATCAGTGATGGACTGGTTGGATCTCCTTGCAGTCCAAGGGACTCTCAAGGGTCTTCTCCAACACCACAGTTCAAAAACATCAATTCTTCAGCACTCAGCTTTCTTTATAGTCCAACTCTCACATCCATACACGACCACTGGAAAAACTATAGCCTTGACTAGACAGACATTTGTTGGCAAAGAAACGTTTCTGCTTTTTAATATGCTGCCTAGGTTGGTCATAACTTTCCTTCCAAGGAGTAAGCATCTTTTAATTTCATGGCTGCAGTCACCATCTGCAGTGGCACTGTTAACAGACACTAAATCAGCAGAGAGACCAGTAGAAAGCATATATAGCAAAGTGAGAAATAGCATGTGTTACATCTTAAAAAAGTAAAGCAGATCTAAAACTTCAAAACTAAAAAAAAATATTTCCACTTTTAGAAATCTATCCTAAGCCAAAGGACAGAAATTCAGTGAAAAAATATGTAGAAATATATTTATTACAGAATTTCCATAATGGCAATAACTAAAAATAAATTTCATGTCCAACAAAAGGGGACTTGTTAAATCCAGAGGATGGAATATTATGCAGTTATTACAAATGATATGTGTGCTACACTGAGCTAACTAGCTTCCGTCGTGTCCAACTCTTTGAGACACCACGAACTGAAGGTTGCCAGGCTTCTCTGCCCATGGAATTCTCCAGGCGAGAATACTGGAATAGGTTGCCATGCCTTTCTCCAGGGGATCTTCCCAACCCAGGGATTGAACCTACATCTTTTATGTCTCGTACATTGGCAGATGGATCCTTTACCACTAGTACCTCCTGGGACCCCTATAAATAATATATCTTAATATTATTAAAAATATAAGGGAAATATTCAATATATAAGGGAAATACTTAATATACTATTAAGTTAAAAAGATACAGAACTGCAAATGGAGTATGATATCACATAGATAGTAACAAGACTGAAAGGAAATATTCTAAAGTGCTAACAATGGCTAACTCTGGGTGGCAAGATTATGGGTGATTTTTATTTTCTTCTCTATTGTAATATGTTTATAAACTATGTGCATGTAATACTTTTATAATTAGTTTAAAAAACAATAAAATTATCTTGCACAGTTATAGTTAGCTCCTCATAAAAGCAGCTAATTATTTCTGTCCATAACAAATTCCACTTAACTATTATGGGAAGATTTAAAACTGGTTCTGAATTAAGAGTTTCAAACACTTTCCTCTCCCACACCCAGATCTCCCAGTCCCAATCGAAGTCAGAGTTTCTGATTTCTGAGGCTTTTCACAGATTGCCCCGCTCAGTTGTTCCCTCTTTTCATCCATTGGTGAGTTTCTATCTCATATCCCTCTTATTCTTTCTCTTGTATATTAATGAGGGAAAAGTGGAGATAATAGTCATTTTGAGCAAGAAGGCATATGTATGCCTTGAGTAAAAAACCCAGCAGATTCTTTACTGTTTGAGCCACCAGGGAAGCCCTGAAGCCAGTATATAAAATCAAATATATGATATAAACAAAGTGACCTCTTGCTTTAAAATAATTCACATTAATAAATTCACCTTTAGAATCTACCCTAGTGCATCTGAAATGCAATTTTATTGCTAAAGGTGTGAGTTTTCCCAACTTTTAAGGGCCCACCTATTGTTTTCTCCATGTCACTTCATTCTCCAGGGTCTCCTAGGATGGATTCATCTGACCCTGAAGTATAAAGAAACCCCTCCAAGGTTGCAAGGAAGCAGTGTGGAAGAGGCTGTACTTTTTCAAAAATACTCGTTTTACTTATTTATTTTCGGCCGTGTTGGGTCTTCATTACTATTCACAGGTTTTCTCTAGCTGCAGCTAGCTGGGGGTACTCTCTAGTTTTGGTAGGTGGACTTCTGATTGCAGTGGATTCTCTTGTTGCAGAGCACCGGCTGTAGGGCGCAGGCTTCAGTAGTTGCAGCTTGACGGTTCTAGTGCACAGATTCAGTAGTTGTGAGCCAAGGGCTTATATTGCCTGGGGCATGTAGAATCTTCCTGCAGCAAGGATGGAACCAGTGTCCCCTGCAATGGCAGGTGGATTCTTAACCACTGGACCATCAGGAAAATCCAAGGGGTTATTCTTCAGGTTAGGATTATCTTAAGGCAAGCTAGACACTAGCTTTGGGCACAAAACTTAAGGAGTGGGGGAGCAAAAAATTCATAATAGAAATAAATACAATATTAATGCAATATTTTTAAAATTGAAATTAATGCAAATAAAAAATCCGTGATGAACAAAATATTGAAAACTGAAAAGACTAGTACCATGCCAAGCCATAATGGAGCCCAAGTTGAAAGGGAAATGTGCAGCCTTATAAATATATTCTTATATTTTTAAATATCCAGCTTTTTCAGAACATAAAAGTTGTTTAAAAATATTCAAACAATAAAAAATTGGTATCTGTTCATTCCTCGAGGAATGAACTCACTTAAGATTCACTCCTCAAATTCTATCACTTCCTCAAAACCAGCCATAATGAGAAGGCCCAAAGCTCTGGATCAAACATTTGACATGTATGCCATCTCAAGTCCACTTAATTATGGTTTAAATTCCCACCCCAGGAGAGGCACTAAGGACTCGTGTTCTAGGAGTGCACATCCTACGCCTATACCATTCAGTCTACAAACATTCGTTGAACACCCACTGTCTGCCAGGCCATTTCCTAGGCATTGATGCTACGCTGGTGCATAAGACAGACCAGAGCTTGATAGCATGGAAACTCTACTTTACTGAGCCCTTAATTAACAGATTTTCCTTGCTTATTTGTTTGACTGTTTTTAATGGATGTTTATTTCTCACCTAGTTTTTCATTTTCCAGCTGCCGCAAATTTACTGTCAGTCATCTATATCATTCTTTGGGTTACTGAAATGGGCTGTCTTGCTCTAACTCTTGCGTTTTGCACTGGATCTTTACACTTCAGGGATGATTTACTTCCCACGTGTTAAGTCTTCTCTGCCATTTAACCTTTGCTTTTCCTATTTTCTGCTTTCTCAAGTCCAGTGCTTTGCATACAGTAGATGTACACTAAATATTTGAGGATCACTTAATCGTTGAATGAATGTATCAGTAAAAGAATTAACAAAGAAAGGAATAATAAATGGATGTACCTGCTCCCTGGAGGCAGAGAGGAAAGATCATCACAGGCCCCCTTGTTGTTTCTGTATGTTTGATATATGAATATGTGATCACATATGCATTTGTGTATGCTGACACGTATTTGCTGGTAGAATAGGAACAACGGGATAAGGCTTCACAATTGTGGTGTTTCAGAAAGAACCCCGGTCCAGGAGATGTTTCCTTGATTGGGCAAGTCACTTCTCATTGAAAGGGTCTCTGTTTCCTCATCTATAAAATAAGGGAGCTGGAACTGTAAAGTCTAAAGTACTTTTCAGCTCTAACATGAGTTGAATTCAATGCTCCTGATGCTGTAGGAATTAGCTAATGTGGGTACCAATGAGCACTGTCTTGGCCTCTTTTGTGCTGTGGGGTGCTCTAAGAAAAGGAATGTGGTCTAAATATGCAATACAAACATCAGTCAGGAGAAGAGGGTAATTGTGGTAATTGTGCCAGCAAGACCCAGGCTTTGACATTTGTCAAAACAACTTATTGATGAAGATTCCAGGAAATAACTGTGTGATTCCAAGATGTCCCTCCTGATATTCAGTTATTTTAATGTTATAATGAGTAAAATCCAAAGAATCACTGCAGATTCCTTAGAACAAAATTTACCTGTTTAGGACGTTCTTTGAGAATTTCTGTGTTCATATGAGGGATGGTGGGATGTTATTTTCAATTCAACCCTTGAAGAGAACTGGTAAGTCAAATGCCAGCTCCTGAATAGTATTAACAGTAACTAATATTTGTAGAGTGTTTTATAGTTTACACGGACGTTTCCTCATTTATATTCCTATTTAATCCTCAACACAGTCCTGTGATGGGAATGTCTTCTTATAATCCTCTTTTATGTGTGAAGAAAATGAGCTGAGCCTGTGGTGCCCATCTCTGGACCCCAAACCTCCGGCTCTTTGCAGACACAGATTTTTAAAAACTCTTTCAAGGAGAAAGGACCTGAAATGGAGCAGGCATCCAGCAGAGTGTGTGCTATTGTCTCTCTGAGATTAGGGGAAAGGGTCCCTCTTTGGAGGATAGGGTAGAATAAATCAGTGGTTCTCCCAAACCTGGCCTCAACCTCGACCTGTGGAATAAGAATCTCCAGGGAGTAATTTAAATTTCAGTTTTGAAAAAATTTCAGAATTTCATAACTTTTTCCGTATTAAAAAAATCTCATATAAAACTTGAATAAATATTTATTCAGTGGCTATTAGGTGTCCATTTGCTTTTCTTTCTCTAGTCGACAAAAGAAATAAAGATGAAACACTGTATTTGTCTCCTCCATCTTTAGTTTCATGTATGTGTGCATATCAGGAGGTCTATGAGTTTCTCAGAACTTTTTAGACTGTAAAATTCAAAACTCTAGAAAACAGTGATGCACACCCATGACTTTTATCATATTCAGTTCAGTTCAGTTCAATCACTCAGTCATGTTCGACTCTTTGTGACCCCGTGGACTGCTGCACACCAAGCTTCCTTGTCCATCACCAACTCCCGGAGCTTGCTCAAACTCATGTCCATCAACTCAGTGATGCCATCCAACCATCTCATCTTTTGTCATCCCTTTCTCCTCCTTCCTTTAATCTTTCGCAGCATCAGGGTCTTTTCCAATGAGTCAATTTTTTGCATACTTTCCTACATAAACATCTTGAGTGGTCTTTCATTACTACTAGATCAGGTACCAGTTCCTAAGTCCAAGTTGATTACAAACTGTTTGATCTCAACTGCTCTAGGTTTTCATTTTCAAGCTGTAAAACCAAGTTGTTTGACTAAATAGTTTCTAAAATAATGGATTTATAAGTGGCATAGATAAGAGTCCTGTGGCATTCAAAGAGCTATAAGCAAAGGTTCCCAGGGAAGGCTTCTCCTGAAGACAGAGCAAAGTTGGCTCAGGGAGCCCCTGCTGTCCTGGGTGGTGTTGGCCCAGTGAGTGTGGTTTGGGTGTCCATTCTTAGAAGCAAGAGCTCCACCCATTTCCATCAAGGAAATTAACTAAATTCAAGTCTAGTGCATGTTTATAAAAATATTATAGTTAAACAGAATATAATGTAGTAAAAGATGAAAAGCATTTAATATGAACTGTCCAAATGACAATTCACTGCTAACTTTCCTTAGTTGTTCACCCTTAGTGCTTGTGTCTTTAAGTGTTAAGAACCTATTTCACTTCTTGAGTAAACTAAGTTTTCTCTTTTTCTCTTTCCTTCCTTCCTTTTGTCCTTCCTTCTTTCATCTTTCCATCCTGCTGTCCTTGCTTTTTCTTTCTCATTCCATTAGCACCTTTAACAGAAAATGATTACCTTCATGACTTATTTTAACCCAGATCCTATCACATGCATGGAAAGAATTAAGTCAGAATAATGAATGTTGTGAAAATGGGTAATAAAGTGATGATAGATGACTATTATTGTGGTTGTTATGATATTGTCAAGTTAAACCCATGTACAATATGTCCATTCAGAAATCTAGTAGAACACAAAAACTATTTTTCTTTTTTTTTCTTTTGCTTTTTTTTTTTAAAAGCTTTGTTTTAAAAAGACACCTTCCTGTCACCAGTGCTTGTAAGTGAATAAAATGAAATTGATGCCTAGCAAGGGAAAAAAAGGAAAATACTTCTTTACTTTGTATTAAGAATACATGACGTCTTTGCTGTCAGCGATAGTGAAGTGAAATACATACCAAATATGTCTTGACATAACTTGACAGGAATGTATGTCTTCTTTTCTCTCATTTATTTCTGTGATAAGAATATGTGATTTTGCTGCCAAGGAAACTTGTAATGTCGTAGAGAAATGGAAATGAAATTGTGTTGGGTATGTCCAATTTCCCCTGTCAGAGTGGCATAAGCTATAGCATGCCTGTAGTCTTGGGAAGTTAACAACAGTCCTCAGCCAGCAAGACCCAGGCATTGACATTTGTCAAAACAACTTTCCTCAATACATCAAAATGTGCCTTTCTCTTTTGTGTTATTCAGATGTGTTCGGGTAACTACGTTTTAGAAAATGGTGACTGTCAGAGAATCATTGCCATCCACATGTGAACGATATCAAGAGAGAAAAAAAACTTATCTTTCCCTCTCAAATATGAACCTATTCCATTTTGATTATTCTTAATCCATGAGGGCCCTTTGAAAAATATAAAAATCTAATATAACTGTAAGTGTTGCATTTTTGCTTTGTGGGTTATTTTTCCCCGTAACCTGACAAATATAAATGTCACAGATTGTTTCTTTTTCCTTTCAAAGCATTGCACAGATGGATGTTGTGTGCTGGTGTAAGTCTGGTCTATTGTTCTTGAGTTCATTGCTTTTTCAAATTGTTGCCTTTCTTGAAAGGACTCAAATCATCTAGGTATCACTGGCTTTTAGAAAACATTCTAAATTTCTTACTCTTGCTACAGAGCAATGGATGTTAAGTGAGGTGAGTATTAAGCACAACAAAATAGTATTTTAAGTGAAACTCCAATCTGTCTTTTGGGGTCTCTTTTATAGATACACACACAATTTCTAGAACCCTAGCAACAGTTTCTATAATAAATTGTGTCTGAAGCAAGAATTCCTTACCTAGGGCAGACAGAAAGAGAATCAGCCAGCAGTGTGATCATTGCTCTGCTGTTTGAAGGAATATTGAGCTCAGATGCCTCCAGAAAGCCCACCAGGCCCAGAGGCACTGGACAATAAAGGGGGAAAATAATAGACGCCAAAGCTTTATTAAGTATATTTTTTCTCACTTAGGTGCCCATTCCCTGGTCAGACAATTAGTTGAGGTTCTTTCCAGAGAAAGTGTTACCCACCAAGAAAAACTCTTTTAACCTTTCAAAATAACAAATATCTTTAATGACTTTTATCCCCTTTCCATTGACATCACAGATACAATGTGACCTGTCTTGAAGTCAAGCCCAAATTGAAATCACTGCTGGCGGGGAAAGGAAAAATAGAACATTTGACAATAAGAGTGACAGATGAAGCTTTGGGGACCTTGAAAGGGAGAATAACTCAAGCTATGACCTGGGACAGAAATACTGCACCTTAGCAAAATACCTGCCCAGTCTATAAGTTAGCAGGCAGGTACATTTGCACATGATAGTGGGCTAAATCCGATGCTTGATAGAGGTTGGAATTATTTTCCAGGTACATGTTTAAAAGGAAAGCCAGGCATGCTTTCTAGGAAGAACCTTTTGATTATAGACCAACTGTTCAATAACACACTCCCTGGGGAAAACATTCTTATTTGGTTGTATGAAAGCTAAAATTTATTAGAAATATTTCTGAAGAAAGAACTTCTTAAATTTGCTTTATCTTACTACAAATGTTTATTAAACACTTCATAGGGTAAAGATATATAGTGATATTTTTATATATTCTACACATATTTTTCCAAAGATAAAGGCAATCATCTGTAATATCCCTTGATTTATTTCCAGGAGGGAGAAACTATTATTTTATGACTTGTAAAATCTCTTAGTTATATCCTAACTTTTAATTGTGTTACATTTCTAAGTGATTACTTGAACTACAGGTGTAAGTTCAGTCGGATCTATCAATTTCTAGTGTTTTCTGTCTTCATCTCTTAATTATCTGTGCTTGCTTTGTTATTCACCTTAGTTTTCTTTATTATTTATTTATTTTTTTAAATTAAATTTATTTATTTTTTTAATTACAATACTATATTTGTTTTGCCATACATTGACACGAATCAGCCATAGGTGAACACAATCTCCCAATGCCGAAGCCCCCTCCCACCTCCCATCCCACATCCTCTACTTGAATCATCCTGTGCATCAGCCCCATGCATCCTGCATCCTACATTGAACATAGATTGGCGCTTCGTTTCTTACAAGAAAATATACACGTTAGTTTTCTTTAAAACATGATTTGTTCAAGGCTTCTTCACTCTTGGCTGGTTTGGCAGTTAATAGTAACATTGTTCTAATATCACCCATTACAGTGAAAAAATTTTCCAATGATGGTCATTGTAGATCTTTTCCATCGGGTGTATTTTACTTCTAGAGCAGTCAGAGAAGAATTTAATTCCACTAACTTGTTATTTGAGATAAATTTCCCAAAGAATCTTCAGTTTAAGCTTCGGAGGCACTGCCTTCTATTCAAACATTGTGAAACATTTTAGGTCATATGAATAATCAAGTTTGCATCGTTGTGAAATAAATACATAAGGCTACATTTTCACTGAAGTTTATAAGTCCATGGTTGAAACAAATGTGTGTTTCTCTCTTTCCCTCTGTGGATAATAATGGCAGAAAGTCATAATATTTATTTTGCCCTTGATATAAATTTAAATTGAATAAGGATGGTTCAAGTGGACCAAAGAAAAATCTGGTTACTTCCCTGGGCCCATCAGCATCTTAACTCACTTTTCAAATGTTTTGGGGCTTTGTAAAGCCTAAAACATATTTTACCACGCCCTTTCCCCTTATTTAATAAACCAATGTAATTTAAAAGAAAACCTTAATCCATATGTTTCTGATTAATCTGCACTAAACTCATCAAAATGGTGTTTTTAAGAGTGATTTGGTGTCCAAGAAGTCTTTTGAATGTCTCTTCAACAGGCCTTCTTAATGCTATTTCTCTTTGAAGCAGGAAGTTGTGTTTTGCCAACAGTAAAGAAATTCAAACCCCCAAAGGGTTGAGATCAGTTTAAAACTTCAAGCCTGAGGGCTCTGTGGGGCTCTACACTTGGCAAATCAGCTGCTTTCCTTCTGACTTTGAAATACCTTATTTCCCTCCCACAAAAATGCTCTATTTATTGTTTTGCTAAAATACATGTTAATATCTGAACTGTCTTCAGACTCTTTGACACACAAAAGTGTATGAACTAGAAAGCAGGACCTAATGTCCAGTTTACTCTAAAGCAATTTCATTTGATTGTCCATTTGCATCTTTCTTTAATTTCCTAGTTTCCTGACCCCACACATCTTTATAATTTGGGTTCACCCAAAATTTTACCAGAAGAGGTGACCATAAAGATCTTACAAGTTGAAAATAAGTGCTGGGCAACCAATGGCTTTCCTCCTCGGGTTGCCCAACAAGGACGTGTTTCTTGATGTACTAAGCTAACATTTTACACTATAGTTTGTAGTCATTTATGTTGACAACCAAAAATTCAATGCTGAAGATTTTGAATAATGTGTTCTACTATGGCACAAGGTGAACCATAATTCAAAGTTGGAGATGTTCGCTAGTTTTTTAACGTAGTTCATTTCTATTCATATGTTTAGACCTGTATAATTGCACTTTGGTTTTTTTTTACAATGGATGAGAAAGAGGAAGAGACAGTGAGAAAGAAAACAAAATAGTATGCACAACCAGTTAAGCATCCAGACCACTGTGGTCCTTTGTCCTCCCTGCCTCCTGGCCATGAAGTGGGAGTGCCCTCTAGTGAAACTTTAAAATCACTGGAAGACATTGGGTGTAATGTGATCAAGAATTCCTCCTAAATTCTTGTTTCAAAATCCGTGGGCATTAAAAAAGTTTGCCTTAGTCTTCAATGAGGCTTAGAGAAAAACACAAAATTATGTCAAGTAACACTGTTTCTTTAGGGAACAAATAGAAATGGATATTTCAAAAGTCATGTCTCTAACCTCTATTTGATATCTATCTCTAATAAGAGATCCCAAGGACATGTAAGTAACATATAACTAAAGCTATGGTTATATAAGTGAAACTTATATAAAAACATAATTACCTGCCTCTCAAGAAGAAACATATCAAATAAATCATTTTGAAGTGTGAAAGCAAAGCAGCAGTAGCAATACACACAAGAAAACAGAACTGAAAACCACCTTTTGTCATCTATATTATTTCAAAGTTCTTTGCAGAGAGCTGCATATGCTTATTGTGATAAAATCTGATGTGTTCTGGAAAAAGTACAAGCTTGGGAGTCTGTGTCTTGCCCCAGACTTCATTTACCAGCTGTGCATTGGGCAAAACACTTAACCTCTCTGAGCCTCAGGGTCATCACCATCTGCAAAATGGGCTGAAGAACACTGGCCCTGCCACTTCATAGGACAGTGCTGCTGGATGAGATAAAGTGTGGGAAAGGGCTTTGAAGGTCAAGTGCTATATGGTGAAGATATAAATTTTCTGACTTTTCTGTCTTCATATTGGAAAGATTTCAAGCAAAGTCCACTTTTATGATGAAGCAGGAGAGAAGGAAGACTCCTTTAAAATCCTATGGAGTCAGGAATCATTGACCAAGCAGTTTCCTTGCCAAACAAGGAGAGCAGTAGAGAAAGAAACAGGTGGCTTGGAGAAAGAGGCGGGGCCAGGCTTTACCACCATGGACCTGCCAGCTCCCCTGTGCTAGGCTGAGCCTGGGCCGGCTGCCTGGGCCAGAGCGGGCTGGGCAGCAGCTGGTGGAGCGTCAGGAAACGCGTCTTCCTGGGTTTATAACAGCAAGTGTCAGTGAGTCTAATTTCCACCTTGAACGGAGACGAGCCGGACAGCATGGATGCTCTGTGTTTCTGGGTTTTTAATCCTCTTGTTAATTACCATCCACACAACACAGTTTCCAGTTTTTGTTGTCTTTTTAAAATTGAAAATATTTTAGCTTTGTTTATGCCAACAGTAATAAACTCTTCATTTTAGTGAACAATCTGGTTCTTCCTTTTAGTTGCAGTTTGTTTGTGCTTTGGACATTCTTTTCTCTACATATGGCTTGTTTTGCATGAGCACATGATTTCTCATTAGCTATGTTTGCTATAAAGAGAGCTTAATTTTTTCTAAGTCAACTTGTTTAGGTACTTCAAACCCATATATTTCAAATTTCAGATTTCTCAACATTTTTCCTTCTCTTTCTTCTCCTTCCACTTCCTCTTCTTATTGATTAACAACACAAGTATCTTCTATGTCCTTACTGCCTGGCTTTCCACCATTCATCTTCTGGATGTATGTCTTCTTTCTTTTTGTCCAGAGTGAGAAACTGTTTCTAGTCTCTGTACCCAGAGGTACTTCACATTGTCAGATATGCACAATCAATCTTGCACTTAAACCTTTGTGAAGAAACACAGCAGATGGATAATGGGAACATGGTTGCCATTTGGGCTCTGGTCCATTCATGAGTGGCCTCCACAGCCATGACTCTGGTAGTAAAGGAGGAAAATTATAAAGCTAATTTCGAAGGCTCTCTGACAGTTCCATGCCTGCTGTTTCTGTCTTCCTCCCCATTTGACCTAAACAGTTGGCACTGGGGAGGGGGTGGCATGGAGGAATGGTATTTCTTCCTTATAATAAAATTAAACAAGACATTCAGCAGGTTTTCAACTGCTCAGGGATTTATCCAAATGAAGTAACTAGTTCCAGCTGAACAACTAGGGCTTCCATGTCACAAAACAGCTCTTGGCTATACCTAGAGTTCACTTTGTCTAGGCTACATGCTCACATATTAGTGGAATACCACTTACTCCTCATTGAAACTTTGGGTTCCTTCTGTATTAGAACCTTCCCTGACCTTTGCTGAACATCACAAAGAAACCAAATGCTAACCTCTGTTTGTCTCAAATTTTCTCCTATTAATGCTTGGTCCAAGTCTACATTTCCAGCCAGTCTTTCATTTAAAAACACAATCTCATTCAAAACCTGCCTGGTAACTTTATCACTGGGGTAACTGTTACCCATGAGGCAGGGCTGACCTGGGTCCTTGTAGCACTTGACATCATCTTTTGGACGGGTTACAGAGCCTTTTGAGGGAGTTGTTAGAAGCAGGCTCACCCTGCAATGCAGAACCGGTCACAGAAGAAAATTAGTGCATTTATCTGTCAGCATTAGACTAGATTTTCAATCCAGTTCACTAGTCACAGGGTCTGGTTTTCTCTTCCTCTGGGAGATGAAACCGATATGCTGGTAGGTAGTAAAGGTGTCAGTTATAAATTGAACCGTTGGAGCACGCACACACAAAAAATAGACGAGAAGACTTTAAGGCCATAAATTTAGTTCAAGGCAAAGAATTTCCCTAAAAATAGTCCAGCTTGTTAAAACACTGTAGGAAGAATGTATGTCAGGTAGCCGTTGGTGTTATCAGAATCAGTTCACATATTCTTTTATAAGGAGCCAGTGTTTGCAATTCTTGCTCTACTGTGCTATTCACTTTAATTGCTTAAGGGGAAAAAAATCTTGCTGGTTCTGGTGATAAACAAGTAAATAACTTGATTGTTCCCTCTTCACTGTCTCATGCATGTGTGAGGCTGCAGCAAATCTAAGTTGCAAAAGGAAGGGACAGGTTTGGCAGACGCCATCAAGCTTTGCCTCATGCCCCACTTACTGTTTACCTACCATTTAACTAAGTGGGGCTCCACCCCCGACTCGGAAGAAGCGTGTGGCCCTTTTCTGAACTCAGTGAGTGATCTTGTCCTAAAAGGGTTGTTTCCTAACTTCAATTCTACAGTAAAAGAATCCAGGTGGAAGCCCCAAAGTCCAACCTGCTAATGACTCATTACTGAAACACAGCATAAACTAGAACAGCAAAAACAGTTAGTGTCACATGACTCCCATACTGTCTACCAACAGGGCCCACATGCCCACTCAGTTCAATAAACACTGAGTGTCTCTTGACCCTGAAGCACTGCACTGAGTTGTGTGGATTACAGATCCAACCCCTTGACTCAGAGAGCTCATAATTTAGGTTGAGAGGTCATATCCAACAACTCACCACGGAATAAACCAGAATCAAATAAGAATTTGATGGGGGCAAGCATCAATGTCATATCATGTGAGGTACAAGAGAACTGATACTATGCCGTGGGAGGTACGTAGTTTAATTCATTTTTATTTTTTTATTTTTTAAATTTTTAAATTTTTTTAATACTTTCTTCTACGTTACAATACTGTATTGGTTTTTCCATACATTGACATGAATCAGCCACAGGTGTACACGATCTCCCAATGTCAAAGCCCCTCCCACCTCCCACCCCAAATCATCTCCCTGGATCATCCCGTGCACCAGCCCCAAGCATCCTGTATCCTGTATCAAACATAGACTGGCACTTCATTTCTTATATGATAGTATACATATTTCAATGCCATTCTCCCAAATCATCCCACCCTCTCCCTCTCTCTCAGAGTCCAAAAGTCTGTTCTATACCTCTGTGTCTCTTTTGTTATCTCACATACAGGGTCATCATTACTATCTTTCTAAATTCCATATATATGTGTCAGCATACTGTATTGGTGTTTTCCTTTCTGGCTTACTTCACTCTGTATAATCGGCTCCAGTTTCATCCATCTCATTAGAACTGAGTCAAATTTATTCTTTTTAAGGGCTGAGTAGTACTCCATTGTGTATATGTACCACAGCTTTCTTATCCATTCATCTGCTGATGGACATCTAGGTTGCTTCCATGTCCTGGCTATTATAAACAATGCTGCAATGTAATTCATTTTTTATTTAAACCTTTATATATATGAACTACTATATGCCAGGTATCAATACTATACTAGACATCAGAGATTTTTTTTTTAATCTTGTCTTCATGGAGTTATTTCCTCTTTAGCATAACAGAAATAGCTAGACTCTATCTTTATATCCAGGCTCTTTCCTTGTCACTACATTATGTCTTCTCAGAGGAGGGCCTCATCTTAGTCATCTTTGTGTTGCTAGAAAAGCACCTGATAGAGAGTGGTGTTCGGTCAATACATGTGGTTTAAAGGATGAATATCAAATTGTGATAAAATGTGTGATAGCTTTTCTAAAAGGTTCTATATTTTTCTGGATGATGGGAAAGATGTTGAAAACAGAGATGTGAAAAATGTCTCCTAAGTTTTCAAGCAGGCATATGATGTATAGGGGTGCTGTAAACAGATGCAGAGGATACAGAAGAGAACTAATCTGGGGAAAGGGAAAGGTGATAATGTTAAACTGGATATGGGACAAGTTGCATTGGAGTTACCAGCTGCAAGACTCAGTTGATGTCTCATGGGCACTTTAAAGAACTGGTTGGGAGTTCAGGAAACAACTTGGAGCTAATTCATCTGTATGTTGAGAACATGTAGATTATGAGGAGCATCAAGGACTAAACTTAATTTAATAAGAGTTTACTGAGCACCTACTATCTTTGAAGAACTGTAAGATTACACATTTGCTTAAGGAAATAATCCTTAGACTCAAAATATTTTAAGTCTAGCAGAAGGCACAGATCCACTAACTCCTAAGTGTGTTGAAGACTAGCATGCAAGAGCTGGTGGAGGATGAAAAACCAACATAAAGCCATAGCATAAAAAAGCAGCTAACCATGGGGGTTCTGGACTCAGACTCTCTGGGCTTGAATCTGGGGAGTCTGACACATGATATGTGTGCCCTTTGGTAAATTATATAATGTTTCTAGATTATTTGTTAAATGCAAAACAGTAGTATTTCCTTTTAGGATTCATATGAGGATTATATAAAATAACATAAAAAGTAATTCCTTAGTAGAGATTAATTGCTCAACTCTTCGTTATTAGGGGAAGCAACATTATTAATGGGTGATTCAGTTTTCAGTCTTCCCTTTTCATATGTCCTTAGCTAAGATTAAGACTTGCTTTTCACATTAATCAGAGATAAAAGGATAGTGATGTCATAACTGAAGAAATAAATACCAGTCACATCAGAAAAATGTATGATATCAGCTGTATTTTTGCAAATTCCTTCTGATTTCGGATTCAAAATTTAATAAACAGGGCTTTCCTGGTGGCTCAGTGGTAAAATCTGCCTGCCAATGCAGGAGACACAGGTTCAATCTCTTGGTCTGGGAAGATCCCACATGCCACAGAGCAACTAAGCAAACCAGTATGCCACCACTACTGGGCCTACGTTCTACAGCCTGGGAGCCACAGGAGAAGCAAGAACGAGAACCGTGCTGAGAAGCCTGTGCTGCAACGAAAACTCAGTACAGCCAAAATAAATAAATAAAACTGTTTTTAAAAATTCAGTAAACAGAAACATCCAAGACATTTCAAAATTTGGTATGAATCCATGAGAGTCCCAAACCATTAGCAACTGGAAAAAACAAAACAATAACACAAAGCACATCAAACTACAATATTGTTGCCACAAAACAAACAGCCCTAACAATCACTACAAAGTACTACAAACATCAAAAGATAATTTTAACTTGGTGATAGGTGTGCATGCCACCCCACAACCTCTGTGTTTTATATCACTTTCTGCTTTGAACTTTGGTTGAACCTCATCCCTCTATTATGTGTAAATTCAATATTTATTAAACAAACCAAGTCAAATCACTGGAGACAATAGCAAAAATTTCTTGCTATTTTCCTAACTATTTTTTCCATCTGGAGGGAGCACTGAAAGGTCTTTGGCACAGAGGACAAGGCCTGGAATTCTTGTAAGTGAATGTGTATATGCAAAATGATGAACTTGGCCGAAGTATTCTCATTTCAATGGGCTACCACATACAGGAAAAGGAAAAGTATACACATTTGTTAACAAGCACATTCTCCCATGTTATAGAGAGCTTTTGAAACAGGATCAAGCTCTAACAAAAGAACGTCTAGTTTTCACAAGATGCCTTGGGAATTCTAGTTCCATTCCAAGCGGTGCCTAAACAGCTTCACTCCTCACAAGGAGCTGCCAAGGATCTGGGGACCACCTCCTTGTTGAGTCTGAGCTGACACACAAGCTAGTAAGACTCTTCTGTCTGGTAACCACTAAATCAGCCAACTTAGCCAAACTGGTTCTGAGTATAGTTACAGCTAAGAGAAAGAAGGAAACATAGGCATTACTGAAGGAGAGAAGATACTGTTTCCTAGGAGTGAATCAAATTGTTCAGGAGGAGGCATGGGATTCTAGAACATGGAGGAACCCTTAAACTCTAGAGTAGGGGATTTTTGAGGAGACAGTTTGTCTTTTTCTTGTTTTCAGTTAAAGTTTTTGTTTGAATGGCTTTCTGAATTAAGAGATTAAGAGTTAAATTAGGTGGAAAATTCTTATGAGAGAAATTCCTTCTAGTGTTCTTTCCCAGGGGTCAATCTACAGTTCCCTTCTTCCTCCCATATCTAACTGATCAACAAAGCCAAAGGCTTAGTTTGCTGGTAAACTTATCTACAAGCTGAACGCTCTGCTACATGCTTGACAAGATACAACAGAATCAAGTGAGCTTTCCACATCATTACACTAGGCAACAATTCTGTTAAAAATAAAAATTATTTTAGCATAAAATTTTTAAAATCTCTGTTCTTCCTTTGAGAATGAGCAGTAGGGACATTCTGACATTTCCTTTCTGCAGGAAGCCAGAGTTTAGATCATGTGGCTAGGCTTCCACAGAGGCTTGCTGGGAATGAAATAATGGTCAAACTCCTTTGTTTAATGTAGTTGCCTCTTCCATGAAGTCTTCCAGGATGCTGTTGGAATTTTCCTCTGTCAATATAGCTCCAACTAATTGTTGACCTATTCTGTTATCTCACTTGGCTTGCCCAATGTCATTTACCCACAATCTAGTATATGCCAACTCTTTGACAAATGCTTGAGGTACAAGGCAAAGTAAGACTTCAGACTAGTCCTCAAGAGGCTGAAAACATAAGCAATCTCTACAGCATTTGCTGCTTTTCTTCCCAGCTCAGAAAATAATTCAGACTCAAATTTGGCATGAAAAATGAAATCCCTAACAGAGATCTAGACTTTCAACTATATAGTGAAAAAGAAAAGTGAAAGTGAAGTCACTCAGTCATGTCCAACTCTTTGTGACCCCATGGACTGTAATCTACCAGGCTCCTCTGTCCATGGGATTTTCCAGGCAAGAGTACTAGAGTGGGTCGCCATTTCCTTCTCCAGGGGATCTTCCCAACCCAGGGATTGAACCCAGGTCTCCCTCATTGCAGGCAGACGCCTTACTGTCTGAGCCCCCAGGAAGCTGGTGGTTATATAGTATAATTGTATACAATTATATAGTATAACTCGCTTATCACTGACTCATTTGGTTTAATGTTATTTTGTTTGTATATGTATTTACTTTTGTGAAATTGCATTTGATTATTTACTTGTGGAGACAAAGATGAATTCTAGATTTTCACTTTTGGACAGTTGTGTGTGTGTGTGTGCACGTGTATGTATGCATTTTTTTTTTTTTTTAGCGTGCCCCTATAGGTAATTTGTTTCTTAATAAACAATTAATGATGATAAAAATGCAGATGAAAAAACACTCCTTGAGAAGGCTGTGCTACAATATTCTTGCTTACATCTTTCTGGTAGAATTTGAGATAACTTAAGAGTGAAATGACCGTTAAGAAAACAAGTTGCTACTGCAGAATGAGAATTATGTTTTTTCCAATTCATTTCCAATTAAACAACTTCAGGTCTAAGATCACTACCTGTACAAGGATATCAGAGCGATGCTATTTGGCTTCTTCTGACAATGAATTACATCAGCATCCCTAGATTTCTTTCCTTCCATTTTCTTTGCTCAGAAAATCCTATTATTATTTTCTTTCCATATTGCATTTTCACTGCAAATATAGTACTCATTGTACTTAGATAAAAATTGAGATTGTGTCAGTCATATAATGCACTAGCTATTGATATGTGCATTTGGGAAGCCATTTACCATTCCGTGACTCAGTTTCCCAACCTGAGAAATGAGGAGAGTATATTATTGCTGTCTATCTTGCAATAGACTGCTGGGGGTAAACCACAGAGTGTTACACATGTACAATGCCGCCTTATTATTATTATAGTTGAGCTTTAAAGATTATTTTCTAGAGAACACAGTGTGTAAAGAAACAAGCGATATGCAGAATGAAAAGTAGCATACTTAAAGTCTCTTAAATTGTTTCTGCTTCTACATATAACATACCTGCACTATTATTCTGAGTTGCAGAAGTAATGATAATTAATAATAGTAATCAGTTTTTGAGCTCTTCTTATGAAGGAGACACAGTACTAAGTTCTTTGTGTAGATTATTTCATTTAAGTTTTACCCTAGTACCAACTTCATAGCACTATTAGTATCTATTTTACAGAGGTGAAAACCATGACTTGGAGTGATTGAATCCTTTGTTCATGGACACACAGTGGATGTCAGTCCTGACAGTCTGAGTCTTAGTCCAGAGTCCAGAGTCTGAAGCACATTTTTAGGCAATGAGGAAGCTGTAAGTCCAAGTTCCATCCTGAATCTGAAGTTGAGTTTCCCAAATGTATAGCACCGAGATCCTAAGGGAGGAGTCAGAGTTCACATCTTTAGGTCCCGTTTAATTGTTGCTGCACAAGAGTGCCTGGAAAGAACAGAAACATAAGGGGTGCTCAGACCAGCACAAACTTCAGAAGGGACATGCAACTGTGGCGAAGCACAGAAACAATGCCTCAGCTGAGTCCTGGTGTCAGAGGAGCTACCACGTCCCAACATCATGAAGAGTGCAATAAGCAGCATGTTGTGGTTCCTAAGTGGGCAAGAGCAAATCAAGCTGCTCTGAAAGACACTATTAAATTAAAGTAACTATGAATTTTAGAGAAAACTACGTAACAGTTCAGGACCTTTAGCAATAATCTCTGCTACCCTCAAAAGTGCGTATGTGGCACGTCGTGTTAGAGAAGGAGGAGTGAGCATGTGTTGGAGTGGGTTGATCTCCTCTCCCTGGGCACTTGACTGGCCTGTGTCTTCTCAGGACTGGACTCCACTGTGCCCTGAGCCCCCAGGCAGGTGGTTCCAGGGGCTCCCCATCGTACTGGGGATTCACTTGCTTTTTCTCACTTCTGTATGGAACACAATAAAATTCACCTTTGAAGATGAGCATATATCTACCCTGAAAGCAGCACCTAGGGGATCGTTGACTTTCTTAGAACCACTATAGCTTCAAATAAAGCCACTCTAAATCCACACTTTCCTTCAGCAATAAAGACACCTCTGAGCCTCCTCACTTTGACGGGGATTAAGACCCAGTGCTGAGTTCAGGCTGGCACTAACGAGCCTACAACATCCTCAGAACAGAACTGGAAGACACAGGTGAAACAAATCAAACAGAACAATCAGGGGTGAATTTTCAGTGTGGCCCAGATGGAGATTTCCTGGCGGGATTTCCATTAACGTGAATGGGAGTTGTACCACTAAATCCTTACACACTGTGCGGAAAATGTGCCTCTAAGTGCTCGGCAGCATTATGCCTGATGGAACAAAAACACAAACTACCCAGACCAGGCAAAGTGCTCCTGGGGTCAAGGTGCCAAGATTCATGGCAGAAGGTGTCTCAAGTCCTAACTGTCCAGGGTGAGACAAAATGGACCCCCACTCAGCTGGATACTGGGCGCTGGAAATAGGAGGGCCCTCTACAACCTGCCCGGCAATGCTTCTCACTCTCCTTGACACAGACTGTGTTTGTGAGTTGATCTAGCGTTCCACACAAATGGCCTGTGTTTGCTAAAATGGTTTCCCTCCCGCTCTGATTACCTGAAATTTCAGTAAACCGAAGCATTGCATCAGGCCCACTGGAACCAGAAACTTAGAGGACGATAGTGCATGATTCATTTTGATGTGGTTTTATGGCCTCCACAAAGTAAATGTTGCAAAGGACTCTTACCCTAGGATCAAAGAAAATAGTCAAGAAATCACTTAGCTTCCTGCTTTCACGGAGCAATTTCCTTTCCATATCATCTACAGGGTATCTCTGAAACTCAAGTCTGATCACATTGCTTTCCTTCTCAAAAATCTTCACTGGTTCCTCTTTTCCTCTAAAATAAGGTTTAGGCTCTCCACAAACTCATTTTCCTTCCCATCTGCCTCTACATTTCTCCATGTGTTCTATCTTCCAAGTGTATTTCTTTATTTGCCATTCCTCTAAACAAAGCCACCTCTGATTAAACTTTCTTCTGTCATCCAGGCTTCCCTTGTAGCTCAGGTGGTAAAGAATGTGCCTGCAATGTGGGAGACCTGGGTTCAATCCCTGGGATGAGAAAATTCCCTGGAGGAGGGCATGGCAACCCACTCCAGTATTCTTGCCTGGAGAATCACCATGGATGGAGGAGCCTGGTGGGCTACAGTCCATGGAGTTGCAAAGAGTCAGACATGACTGAGTGACTAACACTTTCACTTTTTCTGTTGACCAGAATAGTAATCCTTGTCCTTTGTCTACTTATCCTTCAAAGTCAAGGTCATATATTTCATTTTCTCTTTTAAACATTTCTCATACCAACGAGTTTCTTCACTATGGTATCACTAAAACTGCATTATAGAATTCATTGAATTCTGCTTTTAGGTGCCTTAATTTCTAAAATACTTTGTTGTCAATTTTTCTGTTTCCTTAACTATATTGCAAATGCCGCTGAAGAGTTCTCCAAATCTTTGTATCTCTTACAATACCTTGCTTATAGTCATATATTAATAAATATCTAAGTGCTTACATTTGGTGGAGAAGGCAATGGCACGCTGCTCCAGTACTCTTGCCTGGAAAATCCCATGGATGGAGGAGCCTGGTGGGCTGCAGTCCATGAGGTCGCTAAGAGTTAGACACGACTGAGAGACTTCACTTTCACTTTTCACTTTCATGCATTAGAGAAGGAAATGGCAACCCACCCCAGTGTTCTTGACTGGAGAATCCCAGGGACAGGGGAGCGTGGTGGGCTGCCGTCTATGGGGTAGCGCAGAGTTGGACACGACTGAAGCCACTTAGCAGCAGCAGCAGCAGCAGAAGCAGCAGCAGCAGCATAGGTTAAAAGAAGAGGCATGGCTCCACAGAAGAGTACAGGCTTTGGGACTTGGCATCCTTCAATATGGGGCTTCAGCGTTTCTTATCTGTGTGAACTAGCGCAAGTTATTTAAGTTATTTAAATCCTCAGAACTTCATTTTCCTCCTTGGGCAGGTTCCTTGAACTCTATTGACCCTCAGTTGCTTCTTAATTTTACACCAATATATTACTACTTACCTGGCAGGGCTATTTTAAGGATTAGAAATATTGTATTAAAAAGTACTTGGCAAACACACAGTAGACACTTGAAGCATGGTGGTTATCAATAGATTCCTTAAAGGGCTTTCTTATAGAGATACAATAACCTGTTCAAACACTTGTCTTGCTGGTGGTGGAAATTCAAGGCATGCTAACAAGCAAATAGTGGAAACGCTTAAGGGCTGAGAGCCATGAGCTCTTACAGGGTCCTGCAAGCTCCTGTGAGGTGGCCATTCGTCCAACCCACTGGTCATGGGATAAAAGGGACATTGTGAGTTCTCAGCTGTGTCAGTGGTATTAAGCATGGGGATCTGGGCAAGCTGCTAATCTTCTTGCCTCAATTTCCTCCTGCTTATTTTGTATCCTGAGATCACCTCCCTTGACTGGGTGATTTTGACTAATGTACAATCGAGCTTCCAGCCCCTGGGTTACATATATAAAAGCTAAAGGTATTACAATTCATTTTAAGGCTCCTGTATCTGCCAGGAGACTCAAAGACGTGGTGTTCCTTCCCTCTGTCATCCACTCTCCTTGTAATATTTAGTTTCTTTCAGTTGCTTCATCAGAAGAAATACTGAGTTCTCCATTACCCTGGCTCACTTTCCCACTGACGAGGGTGATGTTAACATCAAATCCTGAATCACGGCTAGATCAATATTATAGCAGCTGTGAGAGAAGGGCGCCAGCCCTAGAACACAAACACACTTTCTTTTCCAAGAAAGACTGTAGTTCCCTTAGTGTTAACTCCCCTTGTTCCCCTCCACGCCCCCCGCCCCCTCCCCTCCTGCCACCAGCACGACCCAGATCACATTAGAGTCCCAGAGCACAGCGAACAGTTCTCGTCTGTCCGTCACCAAGGAGGCAGACGGGACAGGGGGAACAACAAGTCATTTGTACCTGATGAGGAGGACACTCCTGGGAAACAAACAGATGAGCCACCCCATGAATCTGAGCCTTTCTCCGAGGTAAACAGAACTGCATGAGAAACCACCAATTATCTCCAGCATCGCCCTTGCCTCTCTCACTGCCCTTCTGGCAGCCGGGTGGGGGACGTGAAACTGTAGCTTAGACCACTATCTGATTCTGAGAAAGTTAACCCTCGCAAAGGTGATTTTCTTTTCCCTTCATCTCTTGGAGTTGAATAACCATCCACTTCTCTTAGCTTTTGTCACTTATATTCTAATTTGGGAAGTATATGTTCATAGAAAAGTGTCAGGACAAGCTTTCAGTTTGACCTAGTGTTTGGGTGGGGAGTGTCAATTATTAAATTTCCAAATTAGTGCAGAGTGAAGTGGAAGTAGAAGATATACTTCAAAACATTTTAAAGATACTTCTAAACCATATCTAAACAAAACAAACAGCTACTCTCATGAAGTATTGCAAGGCAGTTGGAATATTGTCTCCGTCTCCCAAAAGCATTCTATGACATTCGGTGGGGAATCAGATTAAGTTACCACAAACCTCTGTAGTTTGTTGTGAATAATTTTATTACCCCTAATTCCACAGATTGTAATGGTGAATATTGAGTAATACTGATGATGACTGAAGAGCTGCGTTTGCAGGTCTGGCACCCTGCCCTAATGGTTAGAAAACATACACTGGGCAGTGCTATAGAAAAATGATATCCGTGATATCGTAAAACAAAAGTCAGAAGGTAAGTGAAACAAGAGGTGAGGATTCATAGACAGACTTTTAAAAAGACAAAGTTGGTATACCAATGTAGCATAACGCTCAATTTCTGACATTTTAAAATATGTTGCTGTTTAGTCACTAAGTCATGTCCCACTTTTTGCAACTCTATGGACTGTAATCCACGAGGCTCCTCTGTCCATGGGATTTCCCAGGCAAGAATACTGGAGTGAGTTGCCATTTTCTTCTCCAGGGCATCTTCCCAACCCAGGGATCAAACCTGGGTCTCCTGCATTGCAGGCAGATTCTTTACTGTCTGAACCACCAGGGAAGCCTTTAAAATATGTATTCTTTTGAAAAATATGAAATCCATGCTTGAATTTTGCAGAACTTGGGAAACCATAACACAATTCAAGGGACTATTTTTATCCTCCATTGCACTAGTGTTCACCTATACCTTGGAAAATTATAAGTTAAAAAAATTTTTTATTCCATGTCAACCTGAATTACTGGTCTAAAATTTACTGATGTACCCCAGAAGCATAACACAGAGTCCATCCCTTTATGCCCACTCTCCTGAAGTCACACAGATGACGTGTTTTTCTTCATTAGGGCTTGTCGTCTGGTTTTCCCTATCCCAGGAAAGAAGATGATGATGGAAAGATTAGGGCATATGAGTCCAATTAATACAAAACAGGGCAAATCCCTTAGGACAACCACAGAGAAAGATGAAAAATAGACATCAGCCAGCCACTTCTTATGGAAGAAGGTGAACGGCTCCTGTTTGTCTTTCTTTTTAAAATGTCTCCTTTATATGTGAATGTATCTGAAATGGGTCTTTCCACATGTGTGCATGCTAAGTTGCTTCAGTCATGTCCCACTCTTTGCGACCTATGCACTGTAGACCATGAAGCTCCTCTGTCCATGGGATTCTTCAGGCAAGAACGCTGGAGTGGGTTGCCACTTCCTTCTCCAGGGGATCCTCCTGACCCAGGGATCAAACCTGCATCTTTCATGTCTCCTGCATTGGCAGGCAGGTTCTTTTTGTCTTTGAAAAGCCATTAATAATTACATGATACCTTCAATCACCTGTCAGATATTAAGACCAACAAAATGAAGAAGAAAGGGAGAATGACCTAACAGTTATTAGGCATCTGCGTTATGTGAGGTCCTGAGCTTGGTGTATATCATTTTACCTAATTTGCCTAACATTTCTTTAAGTGAAGCATTGTTTTACGCAAGGAAACTGAGGCACAGGAAAGTTCAGTAACTTGCTTTCTCAGGTTTCTCTGTCTTTAAAAGTTTTAGAAAACTCAGGGAAATTAGAAACCTTAATGAAAAGGCATCATTTAGGATTTTTGCATTCCTGATGATCCTTCCAACCAATGATTTGAAAGCTCATCTTGGGGTCTGTCAGAAAATCAAATGTAAGTTCTTAAGCTTTCAAAAGCATGAATGTAAGGAGCTTTAAAGAGGACATCACTGGGTTGGAGCATTTTCAATATACACAGAACAGGATATGAAAAAGTGAATTCACATGAGATTCACATGAGAAATTGAATCATCTACACCTTCTTAGGTGTGTCTAGAGTCCAGATGAGAAACATCCAGGGGAATGAATACGACAACCAATTTTATAAGGTTCTTCCCATGAATACACTGCAGAAAAGAGTGAGAGAAAAATCACTACTGAAGAACAAAGAAGAATTGGTGCCAGAAGAAAAATTTCAGACCTGGAGTCAAGAAAATTGGGCTCAAGCCCAAATTGCCATGTGATCTCAGGCAAAGCACTCTGCTTCCATGAGCCTCAGTTTTCTCACCTATGAGAAAGGGAATTGGTTCTAGGAGGTCACTGCCAAGGTTCCTTCCAATTCCAACATAGTATTACCTCTTGGCAGAAAGCGAAGCAGAACTAGAGAGTCTCTTGATGAGGATGAAAGAGGAGAGTGAAAAAGCTAGCTTAAAAATCAGCATTCAGAAAATTAAGATCATGGCATCCGGTCCCATCACTTCACAGTAAATAGATGGGGAAAAGTGGAAACAGTGACAGGTTTTCTTTTCTCAGACTCCAAAATCACTGTGGATGGTGACTGCAGCCATGAAATTAAAAGATGCTTGCTCCTTGGAAGGAAGGCTGTGACAGACCTAGACAGCATATTAAAAAGCAGAGACATCACTTTGCCAACAAAGGTCCATATAGTCAAAGCTGTGGTTTTTCCAATAGTCATGTATGGATGTGAGAGTTGGACTATAAAGAAGGTTGAGCACTGAAGAATTAGTTCTTTTGAATTGTGGTGCTAGAGAAGATTCTTCAGAGTCCCTTGGACTGAAAGGAGATCCAACCAGTTTATCCTAAGGAAACTGACCTTGAATATTCAGTGGAGGACTGATGGTGAAGCTCCAGTATATTGGTCACCTGATGTGAAGAGCCAACTCAATGAAAAGACCCTGATGCTAGAAAAAGCTGAGGGCAGGAGAAGGGGGCAACTGAGGATGAGATGGTTGGATGGCCTCCCCAACTCAATGGACATGAGTGTAAGCAAATTTTGGGAGATAGTGACAGACAGGGAAGCCTGGTGTGCTGAAGTCCTTGGGGTTACATAGAATCAGACAAGACTTAGCAACTGAACAGAAACAACAACAATTACCTCTGGAGAGGTAGAAACCATATCCCGGTTAGCTGTTTCTGCCACAATGATTTAGGGCAGCTGTTCTCAATAGTTAGGGTACATCAGAATCACCTGGAGGACATTTTCAAACTTAGATTTCTGGGCCTTGCCCCCAGAATTTCTGAAACAGCAGGTCCATGTAGGACCTCAGAATTTACATATCCAGTCTCTTCTCAGAATATGTTGATGCTACCAGTCCAGGGACCACACTTTGAGAACCTCTGGCTGATGAATTTAAAGCTTTGAGAAAAGAAGAGAGGCGAAAAGCAAAGAAGAAAAGGAAAGATATAAGCATCTGAATGTGGAGTTCCAGAGAATAGCAAGAAGAGATAAGAAAGCCTTCCTCAGCTATCAATGCAAAGAAATAGAGGAAAACAACAGAATAGCAAAGACTAGAGATCTCTTCAAGAAAATTAGAGATACCAAGGGAACATTTCATGCAAAGATGTGCTCGATAAAGGACAGAAATGGTAGGGACCTAACAGAAGCAGAAGATATTAAGAAGAGGTGGCAAGAATACACAGAAGAACTGTACAAAAAAAAAAAAAAAAAGATCTTTACCACCCAGATAATCACAATGGTGTGATCACTCACCTAGAATCAGACATCCTGGAATGTGAAGTCACGTGGGCCTTAGAAAACATCACTATGAACAAAGCTAGTGGAGGTGATGGAATTCCAGTAGAGCTATTTCAAATCCTGAAAGATGATGCTGTGAAAGGGTTGCACTCAATATGCCAGCAAATTTGGAAAACTCAGCAGTGGCCACAGGACTGGAAAAGGTCAGTTTTCATTCCAATTTCAAAGAAAGGCAATGCCAAAGAATGTTCAAACTACCGCACAATTGCACTCATCTCACATGCTAGTAAAGTAATGCTCAAAATTCCAAGCCAGGCTTCAGCAATATATGAACTATGAACTTCCTGATGTTCAAGCTGGTTTTAGAAAAGGCAGAGGAACCAGAGATCAAATTGCCAACATCTGCTGGATCATGGAAAAAGCAAGAGTGTTCCAGAAAAACATCTATTTCTGCTTTATTGACTATGCCAAAGCCTTTGTCTGTGTGGACCACAATAAACTGTGGAAAATTCTGAAAGAGATAGGAATACCAGACCACCTGACCTGCCTCTTGAGAAATCTGTATGCAGGTCAGAAAGCAACAGTTAGAACTGGACATGGAACAACAGACTGGTTCCAAATAGGAAAAGGAGTATGTCAAGGCTGTATATTGTCACCCTGCTTATTTAACTTCTATACAGAGTACATCATGAGAAACGCTGGACTGGAAGAAGCACAAGCTGGAATCAAGATTGCCGAGAGAAATATCAATAACCTCAGGTATGCAGCTGACACCACCTTTATGGCAGAAAGTGAAGAGGAACTAAAAAGCCTCTTGATGAAAGTGAAAAAGGAGAGTGAAAAAGTTGGCTTAAAGCTCAACATTCAGAAAAGGAAGATCATGGCATCTGGTCCCATCACTTCATGGGAAATAGATGGGAAAACAGTGGAAACAGTGTCAGACTTTATTTTGGGGGGCTCCAGAATGACTGCAGATGGTGATTGCAGCCATGAAATTAAAAGATGCTTGATCCTTGGAAGGAACGTTATGACCAACCTACACCACATATTCAAAAGCAGAGACATTACTTTACCGACTAAGGTCCATCTAATCAAGGCTATGGTTTTTCCTGTGGTCATGTATGGATGTGAGAGTTGGACTGTGAAGAATGCTGAGTGCCGAAGAATTGATGATTTT
Source organism: Nanger dama (assembly GCA_917880005.1). NCBI lineage: Eukaryota > Metazoa > Chordata > Mammalia > Artiodactyla > Bovidae > Nanger > Nanger dama. The sequence goes on along the minus strand of CAKJTW010000011.1, from coordinate 28,912,253 downwards.
GAACTGTGGTGTTGGAGAAGACTCTTGAGAGTCCCTTAGACTGCAAGGAGATCCAACCAGTCCATTCTGAAGGAAATCAGCCCTGGGATTTCTTTGGAAGGAATGACGCTAACGCTGAAACTCCAGTACTTTGGCCACTTCATGCAAAGTTGACTCATTGGAAAAGACTCTGATGCTGGGAGGAATTGGGGGCAGGAGAAGAAGGGGACGACCGAGGATGAGATAGCTGGATGGCATCACTGACTCGATGGATGTGAGTCTGAGTGAACTCCAGAAGTTGGTGATGGACAGGGAGGCCTGGTGTGCTGCGATTCATGGGGTTGCAAAGAGTCAGACACGACTGAGCAACTGAACTGAACTAAACTGAAACATAAGTGTAAAGCATTTATATGTATCAAGATCAATTCACTTTAGTAGGCTTCTAACTTCACTTTTAAGATAACATATAATGTTCTAAAACATATGAGATTGGATGACAGTCCTGGGGAGACTCCTCTGACTGGGAAGAGACATGTTTTCCTATGTCCTAGAAAGGTATCCTGTGAAAGGTAGGTGGCTTTCTCTTGCACATATCTTTCTAGACCTATACTATTTTTTTGAGATTGTTGAAAACAGACAAAAATCACATTCTCGCAGAGGTCGGACGGATGTTTTCAGACAGTTGTTGGGTCAGGTTTCCGAAATGCGAAAAATGTAAACCAAATCTTTCCTTCTCCAGGCTCTGACCTACGCCAGTGAGCCATCAGGGCTCTATTCCTGAAATCAGTATAACACAGTGTAGTCAGACTGCCCAGTTTTTATTCCCTACTGCTTAGCAGCTGCTCAACTTTTACCTTCCCATGCCTCTTTAAAATGCAAATGTTAAAAATGAGAATGCTAGCCTCATAGCATCATCCTGAGGATTAAATAATATATGTCAAGTGCTTGGAATGTGTGGCACATATTAAGTGCTCAATAAAAAGCTCCGTTGTTATTTCACTTGTTGCCAGAGGTATAACCTTAACCTCTCTACTTGCCTTTTCTTAAAAATTACACAAGCAAGAGATATTGTATTCAATGCAGACAACTTGAAGGATGTACTACCCATACATTTCTCTAAATCAAGCCGCTATTACAAAGGCTACATGCTTAGATCACACTTTGGTTTCTGGGATGTGGCAGTTTTTGGACAATTGCTTTGATTAAATTTTACTTTGGCCTTAGCCATGCACTGAGAGGCACCATGAGAAGTAATTAAGTGAAACATACTATCTGAGGTGCAGATGGGAAAAGTCTTTATCATCACACCTTTCCCTTTATGAAGACCTACTGGAGGAATTTCTCCTGCACAAGGTCTTATCATCATACCTGAGTCTAGTAAGCTCAGAGCTAAATCTATTCCTGCCTCTAGTACTAGACAGGACATCATGGCATATGTTAACCTTTGCCTTGGATTTATTTCCATATCCATATCTTCTTTCTATCTTGATTTGCCCATTTTTTTGGTTTATCCTTTGGAATTACATGTATTTTGTAAACATTTTCAAGTATACATTGGAAAGAGGGTAAAATGAATAAATAAAAATCAGAGGAGGCTACAGAGCATTATCATATTTCAATAATACAGTCTGGTGAGACAATATCCTTTTAACTTGATTTATAGTTTATTCTTAAGACAGAACATGTTTTCATTCAATACATGTTTTAATAATTATTCTTCCATACCTTTCCTTAAGGAAAACTTTTGGAAGATTATAGATTTAAAGCTCTGAAATACTTAGCAGAAAGAAGATTTCATAATACAGCGCACACATCACAAAGAAAACATAAATCCCTTCCCGTCTCCGGAAAGTCGCCTATGGCTTGGTGATGCATGGCCTGTGTTCTCGCCAGCTGGGAAAGAAGGAATAACTATGAGTCCTGGGACCAATGTGGGAGGGGGAGATGATCTAAGGAAACCTGAGTGGTAACCATCTTTATAAAGTGAAACATTCTTTTGCAATGTGAATGTAAACCTTCCCTACAGACTGCCATGTTAAAACAGCTTTTAGTGTCTAGGATTTTGTACCTCAGCTTTTCTTAAAGTCAGACTCACCATTATAAGTAAGTCAAATACAGAAGCCCCAGCCCTCTGGGTGATGGCAAAATTTCTTTCTGCATGAATGTTGAATCATGACATGGTATGATTAAACACCATCAGTGAAGCAATAACCCCTCTGGGAATTATGAGGACAAAACCTTTTAGTGAGCTCTCAGATTCTCCTATCTAACCTGGATACACACAGGCCGCTACGCTGAGTGGTGCAGAACCCCTCGCAGCTGCTGGGAACTGGGCAGCCCTGTGCCCTCTTCAGGCTCAGTCAATGGCCCTGAAGTCCAGAGTGTGACAGTGCGGTTGGGCACCAAACCGGTATTCACCAAGGGCCCTGCACTGGAAGACTCTGCAGGGGCCAAGCAGGGGCCTAGCTCCTGAGTCCTCCTCTCTCCGAAAAGTACATTTTACTGCCTTCTGATTTTGTAGATGGGTGGCTTCCTGGGAACTCTTCCCCCCTCCTCTTTGTTAAATTTCTCATCTTTCTGGATCAGTATCTCCCTATTCGTTAGTTTTACATAAGCTTTACTTTCCAGTTCATCCACTACACTACCCTTGTTTCTCACAAAAGAGCAAGAATGACCTTTTCATTTTCAGAGGGCTCAGTCTGATTTTGAGGGGAAAAAATTGGACTGTCTCCAAAAGATGACTCTGATTTTTAAATCCTCATTGTGCTCTGTCTGAGATTTTTTTTTTTAATTAAAAAGTACAACTAAAATGCTTATGTTTTCTAGTGATCAATCCTAGTTTCACTAATACTAACCACGTGTGTCTTGAAAATTGCAACATGAAGTGTCTAGAGCCACTTATTTTTTTCCTTTTATTGGGCTGTTACTTATATGCTGTAAAACTCAAGGTAAGTTCAAAGAGTTTTGAAAACTCTGAGCACCCAGGTTATCAAGCCAAGATATAGAACTTTTCCATCATCCAGAAAATTCCATCCTGCCCCTTTATAGTCAGCCAGTGTCCCCATGCCCACAGTTAAGCACTAACATCACAGATGAATTTTGTAGGTTCTTGAACTTCAAATAAATGAGATCATAAGATATGTACACTTAAGTGAATGGTTTCTTTCACTCAGAAAAATGCCTTTAAGGTGTATCTGTACTAATGTATGGATTTTTTTTATTTCTTTTTATTCCTTTTAAGTGCTTTTTAAGTGCTCTATTGTATGAATATCTTGCGTTTTGTTTCTTCACTCTTCTGTTAACAGGTACTCCTAATTTAGAGTGATTCTAAGTAATGCTATTATGAACATTCTTATAATGACTTTTTTGGTGGCCATGTGCTCTCATTTTTCTAAGATGTATATGCAGGAGTGGAAAAATTAAGTTTCTATGAAATATTCTTGCTGAAAAATATTTCAATTAAGTTTAATCAGACCTATAAGCAAAACTTTCCTTTCACAGGAAACAGAGAATAGAAGAAAAAGTTAAACCATCATCAAAAATAATATGACATTCTATAGGACAATTAGCCTGTAATCATGTAAAAAAAAATGTATGTTGGTAGAGGGAGTAGACAGGTGCTATTGGTTTGGATTACAAGGAATTTAAGAGTCATAACAGCTAAATGTAATGTAGTCTTGATTGGACCCTGGTTTAACAAATCCAGCTATAAAATATATATGTGGTAAATTGAGTATGAATTGTGTCTTAGGCACTATTAGGAAATATTTGTTAATTATATTAGTAGACATTATTGTTGTGGTTATCCTAAAATATTCATATTCTTATAAATGCATGTTAAATGTTTAGAAGTGAAATGTCATGGTGTCTGAAATTTACTTCAAAAGAATTCATAAATAAAATGTATGCAGCAAATATGGCAAATGTTAAAAGTTTAAATCTGAGTGATGCGTAGTATATGGTTCTAAGTGATGTGTAGTATATGGTTCTCTCTTATTTATCTCTGAAAATCCTCATAATAAAAAGAAAATTATTCTTGATGAGTAATAATGACTTAATTTCTTATTTCCAACTTGTTTTAATTCATAGAACATAGGTCCTTTTACTTCTTCACTACATTGCTGCAAGTTTAACTTTGGATAGCAAAAGAGAGAGCCATTGGGACTACAATAACATCTTAAATTAAGTTTGCATTTAACAAATGCACAGTTTAAAATATCATCAGCAAAACTGACAATTCCTTAGACTAGATCATTATCCAGTGTGCTGGAGCACAGACATGATGATAAATTTAGATTTCAATTCATATAGCTAGCCCTTTGCAAAAGCTGCAGGAATTTCAGCTATTAAGGATTTTCAAGCCATCTCTATCTGTCTCTCCAACATGTTGCAACACAAGTGAAAGTTTATTTTACATGAGCAATTTCTGTTCACAGTTTTATAGTTATGAGTATCAAACAGAGTTTCGCCTTCTACCACCCCAGTGATTCATAGCGTTCTTGGGGCTAAGTTAAACTTTGCTTTGTCTGGTTAAATGATTTGAAGTTTTGCACGAACAGATCACAACTTCTTTCTTCCTCATTTACAAACGAAGTCCCCCTTAGAGTGGTATTAATGCAGGTCTGCTGTCTTCATCATCTGCTTTGCCCTCTTCTTAAATGTTTTATCATTGTTCACTATCTTCTACTATTGATATTTTAAATTCAGAGAACCTCATGGCTAAATACAGAATAACTCTTTTCCAAACAGTGCCTTCCTAATGTTTGTTGAAGAAAGGCCTTTACTGAGAATTAAAACAATGGGAACATGGAGTAAGAGCATGATTTCAAGTAAACATTTGTTAGGGTTCAGACCTTACGCATATGTCTCTGGTGAAGACGGCAGGGTATGGAAGAGGAATATGTAGTAGAAAGGATGAAGCCAGGATTCAAAGGACACAAACTACTACATTACTTTTTCATTAGCTGCTGTGTGACCTTGGGCAAGCCATTTAACATTTCCAAGCCTCAGTTTCCTCATCTGCTCAGTGAGAAGTTTGGAGCAAATGATCTCCAAGAACATAAAAGTTCTAACATTTAATATTTAACAGCTCAAAGTGAGCAGGTCTGCTGGATTTCTCTGAACATAAAAAGGTCCATTAACAATCTGGGGAACTTAGGGAGCAAGACTATATCAAGTCAGATGCTTTTTGCTGAAGCACAAGTGGTAAAAATGGGATCAATGAAATTCACATTTAGATGTATCATCAGAGCTGCAGCAGCATTTCCTCCATAAGACTGCTTTTATCTTTCTTCTATTTGTTTTCAGTAATACTCTTTAATTGTCTTTAATTTCCCCAATTATTTTTTTTACTAGAAACAGACACAACAGATTAAGGATGTAAAGTTGAATAGCAAAGAGCATTAGTCAAAACAGACTTTTGAAATGGCACACAATAGTCCCCAAGGTGGTTTGTTTTATCCCCTTTCAGAGCTGGGCTTCTCCCTCACTCCACCTTTCCTGTCTTAGTCAGGTTTTGTACAGAACAACTCCCCTGGCTTGGACCAGGTAAGTTCAGCTGGAGGTGAAGCCCTCGTGAGATGATGGGAACAGAAGGGTCCACCCAGCCATGTGATAGGCTCCTTTGTAGTATCATTTAGAGTTCATGGTTTTCATAGATTCCTTCATTAAAAACTGAGATTCAACTACATTACAAAACATATTGGCAGGATTCTGGAAATGCTATAAATAATTTATCAGTTCATCCATTCTGATTTCTTACAAATACTATCTTTGTTATTTTTAGTACAAAAGAAATCATATCTAAATATTGATTTCAGTAGAGATGGAGTAAAAATGGGACCAAGTATAGCACTTAACCAAATTAAAAGAAAATATGTTAATTATCTTTGTATCACTATGTTGATGAATTATAGACAATATTTGATAGAGCTCAGTGCTGTGGGCCATGTACTTAACGGGAAAATGTCATTTGAATTAGGAGAAAGCAGACCAATGAAGCCCTGAGGATGAGAAAATGTTCTCTCTATCCCAAAGCTGTACTGGCTAAAATAGATAATCCCTAAATTATCTCATTCAGTTCAACCAATATGAAGCGAGTCCTTCTTACGAAGTGAGTATAATATAAAATAAGTGAGTCAAGTTCTTCTTCATATAGACTTCTCAGTCTGGAAGACATGGCTGAAGAAATTGGTTGCTTGGAATGTGAATTGCATAGTCCCATGAGGATGTTATAATCAATGTAAGAAATGTTAGATCACAGCAAAACCTCTTAGTCTAGAATTCTCAGAGCTCTTTGGAAGCCACACACTACAAACAACTTTGTTTCCATAGGAAAGGGGATTCCTTGTTTCAGCTCAGGACAAAAGATGACGCACCACTGTTGTTGCACCCCGTCTATGAACTCCATTCTCTTGGCTGATGGAGTTTCTTCCCAGGAAGTTCCTCACTGTCTCCTACAAAGAGATCATCAATGGCCTGTCCTGAATTTGTGGTGGTATACAGCTGACGTCCCTGTCCTAGGACCCTTGCCAAATATGAACCGTTCATGAGTTGGTGTTTATAAGTCAGGGACTTTCTTTACACAATATTTCATATTGAATAATGATGTTCAGAGCATAAGTTGAATTAGAAATGTTTTGACTGTTGATAGATAGTCATGTTACAAATGCTCCAGAGCACAACTTTATGAAGGTGTTCTGGTCTTCTGTTCTTCCAACTGTATCTCAAAATCCTACTCAAGAGGATAGAATAGGTCATTCTGGGGACAGTTGGGCGGGATTGAAAGAGAGAGAGTGCTTCTAGAATGTCATAAAGTGTGACAGGGAGATAGGAAGTGTGCCAAGCTGAAACTGCTGAAGTAATTTACCACCTAGTAATACAACTGACTGACATTAAGGGCAACTCTGAGGGTTTGTGTAGGTACAGTTCTTTAGTACCAATCATCATAATAACAAACATTGCCACAGTGCTTACAAGCTAATGAAATACTAGCACATTTGTTATCTCATTTAATCCTCATAATAGCCCAGTGAAGTGACTTCTTATTATTATTCTCAGTTGACAGATGAAAATTTGAGGCTTAGAAAGACTAAGCAATTTGTCCCAGATTTTCCCAAGAAGGAAGGAAAGCTAAGATCTAAACCCAGGTTTTCTAAGTCTAAATCCCATTTACATGCACTGCCTCAGTGTTCACTCATGGATATTTACCCCACAGTCTTCATCAAGGGTCTACTGCTGAGGGCATATCACTGTCCTAGATCTTTGGGTAGAGGTGTATAAAGAAGAATATCCTTGGGGAATTTTTTTTTAACTTTTATTTTGAAAAATTACAGATTCGTGGGAAGTTGCAAAAAAGAAAAAGAAAAACATAGCCCAGGGAACTTTTGCTCAAATTGACAAAATAAAGCTCACCCATCCATGTCTAGGGTACTTCCCAGGTGGCTCAATGGTAAAGAATCTGCCTGCCAATGCAGGAGAAGTGAACTCAGTCCCCTGGGTCAGGAAGATCCCCTGGAGTAGAAAATGGCTTCCCACTCCAGTATCCTTGCCTGGGAAATTTCATGGAGAGAGGAGCCTGGAGGGTTTCAGTCTATGGGGTCACATAGAGTTGGACATGGCTGAGCAACTGAGCACATACACGCGTACATAGGTGTCTAAGGTACAGTGCAGAATGTGTTCTTGTTCTATGTTAATCAAGGAACTCTGGGAGATTTTACTGGGGGTGATCACAGTTGGGTAAACAGGCAAGTCTTCTGAGAAGAAGTGGCATTTGGAATGACCTAGCAAAGATGTATGATATTTACAAGCTGCCAAGACCCAGATGTGGGAAGTGAATAGCAGTCCAGAGGCAGACACTAACTAGGGCAAAGGTGCAGAGATGAGAAACTGTAGAGCAGGTTTGGAAAAACAACAAATGTCCAAGGGGGAGGAAAAAATTTATTTTTTTGTAATAAGTTCAAGTTCCAGGTTATTCTCTATGGTGCATTCTATTTAAAGGTCAACATGAATGGAGAGAGAGGGGCTTAGCTCCTTTTTTTGGACATCCACAGGATGGGTCCAGAACTGTCAGGGTGAAGAAAGTCATAGCTTTTTATTTCTCTGGTGCAATAATCCAAAAGAACTTTTTATTTGTAGAGTGAAGAAGGCATTCTCAAAGTTTTCCTGAGAAAAGTAATGCAATAAGACCAAATAGATACTTAGAAAACTAAGAGAAAATGGGACTCCAGAAGGGTGGGTTTCCATTTCCTAATTCAAACAGATATATTTTCTCTTTTGACTTATCTCAGCCTTGTTGTAAACAGATTTAAATTTTTATAGTAATTTATACAATTCAGCAATATAAATTAAAAATAAAACATTTGAGCAAAGGATATTCATTATAAGAACTATAAAAATTTTTTTTTCTGTTGCTTAGAATTCTAAGAGCAGTTACATGACACATTTCTCTCTATTCTCAATATCCATTTTTGTTCTTTGTTTGGAAAAGTTGGTTTGTTTTTTTGCTTTCATGTATTAAATATATACTGGATCTTGTAGCTGGCAAGGTTTCCCTCTTTTCATTGGCTGCTAGAAATTGTAAAGCCAAATTTGTGCCTCACGTTTTAGAAACACATAAAATTTTCATGGCTTATATTGTGCATCTTCTGGCTCTGTAGTCATGACAAACATTTCTCTCTCTGATTAATCTAAACTTAAGAAATACAGAAATGGTTCTAACTTACTTTTGAAGTTTTTCCCTTAAGAAAATTTGTAAGAGTGTTTTCAAGCAGGACAAATATAATTTCACTAAAAAAATAGAATTTGGATTTTTCCTCTATGAAAAGCTCTGCATGAATCAGAAAATGGCAAATTTCATTGTGTCCCTTTATAAAAAGAATCAATCTTTTGAATATTCAACATTTCCCCACCCACAGCTTTACCCCACCCCAAATAAACTTCAGTAAGTATTTGAGAAACGTGTTCATAATAAAGCCAGTCTTTTCAGGCATTTTTACACATACAACATCACCACTGGGTTGACTGTCTTTAATAAAATATATTTAATATGTGTGTTATATAACACTGGTGCTTAATAAATATGTGTTAGTCGAATTTAGTGGGCTTCCCTGAGGGCTCAGTGGTAAAGAATCTGCCTGCAATGCGAGAGACGCCAGTTAGATCCCTGGGTCAGGAAGATCCCCTGGAGAAGAGAACAGCTACCCACTTCAGTATTCTTGCCTGGGAAATCCCATGGACAGAGGAGCCTGGCCGGCTACAGTTCATGTGGTTGCAAGAGTCCCACACTACTCAGTAACAATGACTTTTCGCTTTCATGCATTGGAGAAGGAAATGGCAACCCACTCCAGTATTCTTGCCTGGAGGATCCCAGAAACGGGGGAACCTGGTGGACTGCCATCTATGGGGTTGAATAGAGTTGGACACGACTGAAGTGACTTAACAACAACTTACATTGAAGCCTCCCAAAGAAAGGATTTTTGTATTGCAGACAAATTACAAATATTTATTGATAAGTACTCTTACTGTCATCATTACCTGTAATGTGGCTATAGCTGAACCTAGCAGTTACACAGCAGGAGCAGAAACTTTTTTTAATCCAGTGAGCATTATAGCCTTGGTAAGTTTCAGTCCACCCTTCCTGCTACTTGTTTGCTGTAACCATTGCCTTTTCTAATGGGCCCTTCATAATAAAGTATTCATTGATCTTCCATCAGGGAAAGAGAGAACGGGGTCACAGACACAGCTCTCCTGGTTGCTCTGCCACCCTAGCTGTTTCAGGGTGGGGAGGAGAAGGAGCTGGCACCCACAGAAGGCTTCAGCCCAGCCGCTTTCCTTCAGCTGTTCAGCAGGTGGGCCCCAGGTGAGCACCAGACTCCTGGGTTCGGCAGAGTCACTCTGCTCCTTTGTTTGATCACCAGTTGCTTTCTCTGCCTGTTTATTTTTCTGGTTTGGTTTCCTGTCCTGTTCATTAGTCAGTTAGCTCTTCCTTGTTTGTTCTGTGTCTCCTGTGTGTTTCTGCAGGCTACCTCCCTCCTAAGCACCGGAAGGCTAATATCTTTTGTTCCTTGTATCTTGCTTTACAGTGGTGGCAGGGAGCTGCTAGACACAGGTTTGTTGTACAAGGGAGAAGGTTAAAGGCTCACCTGTAGAGAACCATCAGTTTGTTGGAACAGCCAAATCCCTGAAAAAGGAGTCATTCTCAATTTTTCCCTTGATGAGATGCCTTTAAAGTTTCACTGTCTCCTTTTGAAATTGTGTTTAATTTGAACAGGCCCAAGGCCAATCAAGTCAGAAAATGTGGTTCACAAAGGAATCCTGATTATTATGGACTTCTACTAATTGGAATTTTTTAGTATTTGGAACCATTCAGATGCACTAAGCTAGAATGCACCTTGTATAATCTGAGGGTAAAGCAAATTTATCATTTTGAATATAAAATGTGGCTATCAGAGCACTCAGGTAAAACTGATTTTAAGTCCATAGTATCCCAAACCTCTGGAGTCATAGGAAAATACCAGTTCTGGAAATTTTAATGTAGTAGGTCCACGATGGGAACAAGGGAGCTATATTTTTCTGAATGGGCCTCGGATGATTCTTACTATCAGATAAATTTTGGAAACCTTGCTCTAGAAGCATCAACCAACAATTTCTATAAAAATTACAAACTAGTATTCTCTGTTGAGAAAACCAACTTCCTCCTGCCACAATTTTTACTAACTAGGAAATATCAAGGACCTTATTATAGTTATTGGTTATATTTGAAAGTAACAATTCAGTCCCTGCGGCAATCATTTCTTTCAACACATCAGTGTGCAAAAGACTGAGGTCAGCACCAAGGATTATTCATAAATAAGTCAGATATAGTTTTCACCCTTGAGGAGTTAATAATCTAATGATAAAACTGCTTGCATTTATTCAATAACTGTGAAGAATTTTTGAATAAAATTTTATCAACTATCTACTCATTAAACCAATCCACACAGAGTTTTCATTCAGTGCCAGGCACTGGACTGGGTGCTGGCATTTTATGTAAATTAAAACGTCCCTGTCCTCAAGGAGCAAGTGTTAAGAAAATCAAGTAAGGTGACAAGTGACAATATAGATTTCACCTGCTATGAAAGAGGCCAAGTTCAGAGTGCTGTGGGCACCCTGAGACAGAAAGGGTCCCCGACCTAGTGAGAGGCAGGAGTGTGTGGAGGGTGCTGGGGTGTATGGTGGCTAATCAGGACCTAATGGATAAATGGACATTATCGAGGTGAGACCGGCAGGGAAGTTTTTCTAGCAATAAGGCATGATATGTGCAAAGGCACAAAATGAGAGACTGTGCCCTGAGTGGTGCCATGTAGTTGAATAAGACAAGAGCCACGGTATTTCTCCTACTTAGAAATATTGATATACAACCTCATTCTAGTATTCAGATATTAGCCTACTGGAGAAGGGCCCCAAAACAAACCATTGTGAGTGCACTTGTATGCCAGGATTTAATTCCATATTGGAATCCTCTTGTAAAGCATCTTGTTTTCAGTAAGAAGTTAGATCTAATATAATCAGATGAATTCAGGAGTAATGGGGAGACAGCAGCGGGGCAGGAGGTGACAGAGAGAAAGAAAGAGAGGAAGGGAATGTCACATACTTTCACATCCCAGAGTTCAAATCATTTTACTATACTTCTGTGATTTAAATACCAGACTAAGAGTAAATTTTCCCCACAATCATCAATAATATTATAGCATTATATTTCTATACCTGCCTATGTTTTGCTAAACACAGTTGTCTTTTATGTTTAATAATTTCTGCATAAACATGTTTTACTAATAAAACTTCATACATGTCCATCCTTTCTCAATCTTTTCCCTTTAAATCATTCATGATTTTAGTTGGAACAAAAGAAAATAAATAAATTTGGGGTTTGTAAATGACTCTAATGCAATTTTAATACATAGTCCAAAGAATTACAAAAGAATCCTACTATTTAAATAATTGCTTTTATGGTTTTATAACATATTGAGGTAACACAGTTTTTCAGGATTGGGGTAAGAGTGTCTATGAATCAAACATTTTAACATAGGAGGAGTTTAGAATTATTAAGCATAATTTATAGCTATAAGATATACCTAGAGATATCTGTCCAGAGTTGCCCTGTTCTCATTAGCCATGTATAATATACTATAAATCACTCTTCAGAAATTAACCAGATACTCAGGTTTCTCCCAAAAAAGCTGCCTGAGGCAAACAATTAGAATGATATATTTTTTTCCAAAGTCAGTCAATCCATGTTGTAAACAACATCTTATTATTTCCTTTATACAGACAGAATATCTGCTACAATGAATTTGTAACAAAAGAATAGTAGGAATACATCACTTTGGTCTCTCTTTTTAATCAGGAAATCAATCAAACATTTATTGAAACAATGCAATCAAGAAACAAGATCAACAAATATTTATTGAACCCAGTAATTTTTAAGAAGGCCCCTATCCTCAGGGGTCTTATCAATTAGTACCTGCTTTCATTGCAATCAATGCATTGAGAAGTTCATAAAACATGTAAGATATAACCCTATTTTTTAAAAGCAAATAATCTGGTTGGGAAGATCAAATCAACAAACATGGGATTATAATCAAGAAAAATAAGCTGGGTACTATGCAGCTTTGGGATGCTCTGGAGTGGACTATCACTGTTGGTGAGTTGTAAAAAATTAGTCTAGAAACATAGGGTGTGGAGTTGGCTTATAGAATATCTTAAAAGTTAAAAAGATATGCTTATTAGCAATAGGGAGCCACTGTGGCCTCTTGAGTAGGGAATGACGCAATGTAATAGTACTTAAGAAAGATTTTTACAACTTTATTTCTTCCCTCCTCTCACTAATTTGAGAGCTAAGTAATAGCGTAAATTGCATATCTCAAAAATTGTCACTGATCTAACTAATGGACTGTGAAATGTAAAACATCATCCCTGCTTTCTGCCTTCAAATAGTGCAGGATTTTACACCTTAGAGTCATTTACCGATGGTGAAGCCAGTGGTCATGGGATTAAAGTCTAAATAAAATAGGTATATGGTGATTTTAGACCTCACACAGATAAACTTTAATCTACAGAAGATGGCTGTAACTAGTAATAGCAGCCCCCAATAAGAAACCTGCTTGTTTCTGTAATCAACTTGTGTTTTAAAAAGAAGTTGATAAATACATAAATGTACATCAACCCTTTCTAACTCCAGTGCCCTTGGCAGGCATCACTAATTGATCACAGAGTTTTACTTGCTGTGTTCTGATAGGCCTTATAATATTTCTCAAAATCTCTATAGGGACTTAATACCACTTACAGCTAGGCTTGGAGATACAAACTGTTACCCTGAACTAGCAGGCAACTTTGCCTAAGATAATGCCAATAAATTCACCTCATTAGCTGTGCCCACTAACTACAATGCCATTTTTTAAAAGCCACAATATCATTACATCCTTTGGTTTGTTGTTTAACACTAGAAGAAAGAGCTGGGTGGTTCTCAAAATGTTCTTATATTTAAAAGCAGTCTAATATATAGAAAAAGTGGTTATCCAGTGCAGTTCATAGTTCAAGTAAATAAGCAAAAGAAATCCAAATGCACCTCATTGGAGAATTCTGGAATGGGGTCTAAGTGACAAGGAGACCACAGCCAAGATCCATTTTATCCATACAGCTTCTGCTGAATAGAAACAGAAAAGCATAAAATGCTTCTATGATCAAGAGGATGTTCTGAAGATGATGATGACAGTCCAGAATTACTGAATATTTTACCATATACTATCTACTCACCTAATGAAGCACAAGCTGGAATTAAGATTGCAGGGAGAAATATCAATATATACAGATGACCCCACCTTTATGACAGAAAGTTAAGAGGAACTAAAGAGTCTCTTGATGGAAGTGAAAGAGGAGAGTAAAAAGCTGGCTTAAAAACTCAACATCCAAAAAACTAAGATCATGGCATCTGTTCCCATCACTTCATGGGAAATAGATGAGGAAACAGTGGGAACAGTGACAGACTTTATTTCCTTGGGCTTCAAAATCACTGCGGATGGTGACTGCAGCCATGAAATTAAAAGACACTTGCTCCTTGGAAGAAAAGCTATAACAAATATAGACAGCATATTAAAAAGCAGAGACATTACTTTGCCAACAAAGGTCCTTCTAGTCAAAGCTACAGTTTTTCCAATAGTCATGTATGGATGTGAGAGTTGGACCATAAAGAAAGTTGAGTGCTGAAGAATAGATGCTTTTGAACTGTGGTGTTGGGAAAGACTGTTGAAAGTCACTTGGACTGCAAGGAGATCCAACCAGTCTATCCTAAAGGAAATCAGTCCTGAATATTCACTGGAAGGACTGATGCTAAAGCTGAAACTCCAACTTTGGCCACCTGATGTGAAGAGCTGACTTGTTAGAAGTGACCCTCATGCTGGGAAAGACTGAAGGCGGGAGGAGAAGGGGATGACAAATGAGATGGTTGGATGGCATCACTGACTCAATGGACATGAGTTTGAGCAAGCTCCAAGAGATGGCAAAGGACAGGGAAGTCAGGTGTGCTTCAGAACATGGGGTCGCCAAGACTCAGACACGACTGAGTGACTGATGTGAACTGAGTTTTTATCTCAACATTATCTCATGTCATCTTCAAGGCATTTCTGAGATAGATAAGTCTGGAAGCCTGCCCTAACTCCAACCTTTCCTGATCTATTAAGTCAATAAATTCTCCCACTGTTTTAGACAGTTTAAGTTTTCTGTTATTTAAAACGTAAAAACCTAATTTATACAGTCTGCCATTTTAGATTTTAAACACCTTTCTTTTCCTTAGCTTTGATCTCCGTGTCTCCATGGTGTTGTTTTCTTATGCCTTCTCCAGCACTGCTTTAAGCATTATGTAAGACAGAGATAAATGTCTTAAGTTCCTGCTACTCATTTGCCCTCACTACACAATTGCTACCAAGTCCCTTACTAGTCCTCTTCTTTCCCTGCCACTTTCTCTCCCCACTAGAACTGAACCACCAGATATACAAGTACTTTTACCTCCTGGCAAAAAGAGCTATTAAAGACCCTTAGGCTGATTTAAAGAAGTCCATTTCTTTACATCTCTTCATGAATCACAGCCTTGTCATGACAAAGAGGCTTGCATAACTCAGTAAAGCTACGAGCCATGCTACACAGGGCCATCCAAGGTGGACAGGTCACAGTAGAGAGCTCTAACAAAACATGGTCCACTGGAGGAGGGAATGGCAAACTACTCCAGTATTCTTGCCATGAGAACCCCATGAGCAGTATGAAAAGGCAAAAAGATATGACACCAGAAGATAAGGCCCCCAAGTAGGAAGGTGTCCAATATGCTACTGGGGAAGAGCAAAGGGCAATTACCAATAACTCCAGAAAGAATGAAGCAGCTGGGCCAAAGTGGGAATGATGCTCAGCTGTGGATGTGTTTAGTGGCGAAAGTGAAGTCCAATGCTGTAAAGGACAATATTGCATAGGAACCTGGAATGTTAGGTCGATGAATCAAGGTAAATTGGACATGGTCAAGCAGGGATAGCAAGAGTGAACATCAACATCTTTTGGAATCAGTGAACTAAAATGGACTGGGATGGGCAAATTTAATTCAGATGACCATTATGTCTACTACTGTGGGCAAGAATCCCTTAGAAGAAATGGAGTAACCCTCATAGTCAATAAAAAAGTCTGAAATGCAGTACTTGGATACAGTCTCAAAAATGACAGAATGATCTTGGTTCATTCCCAAGGCAAAGCATTCAGTATAACAGTAATCCAAGTCTATGCCCCAACCACTGATGCCGAAGAAACTGAAGTTGACCAGTTCTATAAAGACCTACAAGATCTTATAGAACTAACACCAAAAAAAAAGATACCCTTTTCATCATAGGGGACTGGAATGCAAAAGTAGGAGTAACAAGCAAGTTTGGCCTTGAAGTACAAAATAAAGGAGGGTAAAGCCTAACAGAATTAAGAGAGGCTAACAGTGTCAAGAAAACACATTGGTCATAGTAAACAGCCTTTTCCAGCAACACAAAAGATGACTCTACATGTGGACACCACCAAATGGCCAATACTGAAATCACATTGACTACATTCTTTGCAGCTGAAGATGGAGAAACTCTATGCAGTCAGGAAAAACAAGACCTGCTATTGACTGTGATCATGGGATCCTTATAGCAAAATTCAGGCTTAAATTGAAGAAAGAGGGAAAACCGCTAGGCCATTTAGGTATGACCTAAATCAAATTCCTTATGATTAAACAGTGAAGGTGACGAGTAGATTCAAGGGATTGGATCTTGCAGACAGAGTCCCTGAAGAACTATGGACAGAAGTTCATAACACTGTACAGGAGGTATTGACCAAAACCATCCCAAAGAAAAACAATGCAAGAAGGTAAAGTGGTTGTCTGAGGAGGCTTTACAAATAGTTGAGGAAATAAAAGAAGCAATGGAGAAAGGGGAAGATATACCCAAATGAATGCAGAGTTCCACAGAATGGCAAGGAGAGATAAGAAGGCCTTCTTCAATGAGCAATGCAAAGTAAAGAAAACAATAGAATGGGAAAGAGTAGAGACTTCTAGAAAATTAGAGATATCAAAAGAACATTCCACGCAGGAATGGGCATGATAAAGGGCAGAAGTGGTAAGGACCTAACCGAGGCAGAAGAGATTAAGAAAAGGTGGCAAGAATACAGAGAAAAACTATTCAAAACAGGTCTTAATGATTTGGTGTGGTCATTAACTTAGAGTCAGACACCCTGGAGTGTGAAGTCAACTGGGCCTTGCAAAGCGTTACTAAAAATAAAGCTAGCGGAGGTGATGGAATTCCACCTGAGCTATGATGCTGTTAAAGTGCTGCATTCAATATGCCAGCGAATTTGGAAAACTCAGCAGTGGCCACAGGACTGGAAAAGGTCAGTTTGCATTCCAATTCCAAAGAAGGACAGTGCCAAAGAATATTCAAACTATTAGACAATTGAGCTAATTTCACACGCTAGCAAGATTATGCTCAAAATCCTTCAAGCTAGGCTTCAGCAGTATGTGAACCGAGAACTTCCAGATGTACAAACTGGGTTTAGAAAAGGCAGAAGAACCAGAGATCAAATTGCCAACGTTCATTGGATCATAGAGAAAGCAAGGGAATTCCAGAAAAATATCTACTTCTGCTTTATTGACTATACCAAAGCCTTTGACTGTGTGGATCACAACAAATTGGAAAATTATTAAAGAGACGGGAATACCAGACCACCTCACCTGTCTCCTGAGAAACCTGTACAGGGCAAGAAGCAACAGTTAGAACCTTATGTGGAACAAATGACTGGTTCAAAATTGGGAAAGGAGTATGACAAGGCTGTATATTATCACATTGTTTATTTAATTTACATGCACAGTGAGTGAGTGAGTGAAAGCCGCTCACTTGTGTCCAACTCTTCAAGACCCCATGGACTATACAGTCCATGGAATTCTCCATGCCAGAATATTGGAGTGTTGGAGTGGGTAGCTGTTCCCCTCTCCAGGGGATCTTCCCAACCCAGGGATTGAATCCAGGTCTCCCGCATTGTACATGGTTTTTGTGTTTTTTTTTTTAATGAGCTGAGCTACCAGGGAAGACCATATGCAGAGTACATCATGTGAAACGTCAGGCTGGATGACTCATAAGCTGGAATCAAGATTTTTGGGAAAAATATCAACAACCTCAGATATCCAGATGATTTGATTATAATGGCAGAATGTGAAGAGGAACTAAATAACCTCTTGATGAAGATGAAAGAGGAGAGTAAAAAAGCTAACTTGAAACTCAACATTCAAAAAACTAACATCTTGGAATTTGGTCCCATCACATCATAGCAAATAGAAGAGGGAAAATTAGACCCAAAGACAGATTTCATTTTCTTGGACTATAAAATCACCATGAACGGTAACTGCAGCCATGAAATTAAAAGATGCATGCTTCTTGGAAGGAAAGCTATGAACAACCTAGACAGCATATTAAAAACAGAGACATTACTTTGCCAAAAAGGTCTGTATAGTCAAAGCTATGGCTTTTCCAGTAGTCATGTACAGATGTGAGAGTTGGACCACAAAGAAGGCTGAGCACCTGAGAATTGATGTTTTTGAACTGTGGTGCTGGAGAAGACTCTTGAGAGTCCCTTGGACAGCAAGGAGATCAAACCAGTCAACTCTAAAGGAATTCAACCCCGAATATTTATTAGAAGGACTGATGCTGAAGCTGAAGCTCCAATACTTTGGCCACCTGATAAGAAGAACCAACTCATTGGAAACAACTCTGATGGTGGGAAAGATTGAGGGCAGGAGAAGAAGGGGACAACAGAGGATGAAATGGTTTGGTAGCATCATCAACTCAATGGACATGAATTTGAACAAACTTCAGGAGATAGTGAAGGACAGGGAGGCCTAGCATCCTGCAGTCTATAGGGCAGCAAAGAATCGGACACAAGTTAGTGAATGACCAATAACATAGCTTTACAAGAAACTGCCTTTTGAAAGGCTTGATGGGTGTATTAGCTTCCTCTCAATACCCTCTGTGAACTTTTATTCTGGCTGCTCTAGATAGAATTTTAGGTGCATTTCAAAAGCATTTAGATATTCTTCATCCTTTGGTTCTTTCATTCACTATCTGTTCATATTTTGTCTCATCACAGTAGAACAAGATGAAGATGCAGAGGAAACCACAGTGGACTTCCAGCAAGTTAGACAGCCTCTTGTAGGAACTCAGAGGCAATAAACCAGATGAGACTTCCAAAGAAAAGCCCTGGGCTGCCAATGCATCTGTGCAAGAAATTACAGCTGTGGGGTTCTGTGCTCTGAAGACAGACAGCAGAAAAACTCCACATTCGTTTTTTCCCCTGTTCCCTTATGGAGATGAGAGCATGTGAAATTAAACAGTTAATAGTAGAAACTGAATCCAGGAGGTATGCAAGACAGAAAGAAAAAAAGCTAAACAGAATACCAAACATTTTTGCCACAGCTTTGAAAATATAGATGGAAGAGCCTTTACAAAAAACTTCCTTCTAATTACTTCAGGGGCCAAAGTGGGATTGAAACAAGTAAAGACTACGGAATATTTTCACCAGTCTCTTCTTTCCAAAGGAAAGACCAAAGAAATCAACTGTTCACCTAAAGAAGTATCACCAAACTTATTTGTCTGTTTATTTAGTTGTTGCTGTCTGCTTTATCACTTATATAATGTTAACATTCTTTCAAAATGGGCAGATGGACCTCATTCAAGTTCTGACAGTAACTCTTTGTTAGTGGTACAAATGGCTTCAGAGGTATTTAATTACCATTAGTAGTCATTCGTTTGCTCCTAGCTGGTGACATTTGGAATAGTAAGCAGGCAGCATTCTTTGTGTCCAGTGAGTTCATAGAAAGTTAAACCTACTTTTGACAACAGACTCAAGCTTAGCTACCATTAACTCCTCTTCAGTTACTGGATGATGTGTTTGAACAGTATGAATGATTAATGAAGGCTAAATGGTTCAGTTTCTATCTTAAAACCTTTTTGTTAACTTCTAGGGAGCTGAGTGACTGCAAGGTGAGTTCAGCTCAAGCAAGTATTCATGCAATCTGTTGCTTATACTTTGGGGGAAAAACCCATTAATTTATCAACTATTTATTTTTAAGAGATATAATAAATTAGAAACTTTAATCCTGATGCCTTTTCCCTTTCACAGATCAATATCAGGGACCGTGTTTTTTTGCCAGCTTGGCATCAGAAAGTGAAGTCTGCTTGTATGTCGAAGTCTATGATTGCTTCCTCTCAAGGAAACCAAGATAAGATGTCAACTGGTAGCAATCCATCACAAAGCTTCTAAAAGCAGCCTATGAATTTTCCTGCAACAAATTCCAGGATTGTTCTTAGGGAAAGGGCACCAGATTATTCATTAAATTGAGAAAACCCTTATGTCTGGCTTCTTGTTAGCAATGGGTAGATGTGTAAAGATGCACAGGGCATTTGCTGGTTGATATGTAAGAGGCATCCCAATTGTTAACCCCTCCAGAAATATCTTATGCAAAAGAGATTATAGAAGAGGCCAGGTAAGGCTGAAAGCTAGAAAGAGGCAGAGATTGAGAATGTGTTACAAGGACTGAAAAAGTGAAGATGACAACTGACTCCAAGAAAGGGAAGCGCACAGGACAAAGCAGCAAGATCTGTGAGGAGATAATGCAGTCTGGGGACATAGCATAAGCAGATCTTTACCTCCATACCTTTAAGCAGATCTTTAAATTTTATTTCAGGGATTCCTTTGGCTCTGCCTTAAATTTCCTCTTCTTCACTTTGATAACTTTATAACACTTACAGCATCGCTTATACTCGCTCACCCAAACAACCCAGAACTTGAGATTCATTAATAAGTGATACAGATGCATCTATCCAATGACCTTTGATTTAAAAATCTGTTATTCCTTGTTCGATGGTCTATTGGGCATGTATTCCTTCCAAATGAAATACCTTGGGAGTATTTTAAATTAATTAGATATTGTGTATTTAGGGGTGTGTTTGTCCATCATTTTTATCTATTATATATTCATACAGCCTGGGCATTTATTCCCCAAAGAGAAGAAAGTAAAGTAAATTTGAACCAATGTTTTCCAAAGAGAATTCACAGGCCTACTTCATTCATTTATTGAGCCAACAATTATTTTATTGGGCACGTATTAATTTGCTAGACAATGTGCCAGGCATTTGAGCTACAGACACGTTTGATATCCAGCTTTTCCCACAAGGATCTCGCTATTTGGAGAAACAGACATGTAAGGGTAACAGCAATGGAAAAGATGCTGTGGGAGAACAAAGATTCTTTTTTTTTTAAGCCAGCCTGGAATGTGGATTTCAGGTTTAGAGAAAGCTTCCGAAAGAAAGCAATATTGAACAACTGGATCATATAGTATAACCCACCCTAAGCTGTGTGTCACGGCTTCTGGGACTCCTGGGTTGCACCCGTTTACCTAGAAATCAGCCTTTCCTGGAGGACCTAGAGTCCCCTGTTGTGTAGCTGACATGGGAAAGGGTCACAAAGGAAACCAGGAACCACCATCATGCATTATTAACATCTATAAGTTTTGCTCAAGATTGATACCAGGTCTTCCATATTGCAGGCAGACGCTTTACCTTCTGCACCACCAGGGAAGCCCAACAGTCATGCCTAGGATCCCAAGAAACCCTATTCTGATGTCAGGCTATCTTTAAATACCAAGCATAATAGCAGTGGAAACTAGTAACCAATACATGAGTAGGATAAAATGCAAGACAGGAAGGAAGGAGAGAGGGGGAGGGAGGGGAGAATAAAAGACTGAAGTAAAAACAAAAATCAATTTGGACGGAGTGAAGTGAAAGTGAAAACCATCCGGATGATCAAAAATATCAATCTTGAGCAAAGCTTGTAGATGTTAATAATGCTTGACACTGCTCAGAGCATGCAGACAGCATCCAGGAACAGCACATTGTAAATGTGTGGTCAGTTAGAAAGAGGATTCTGCAGAACCAGCAAATCATATAAATTCTGATGAAGGCATGATTAGCCTTCAGTGTGGGAATCTTCACCCCAAGTGGATTTGTGGCCGACTGGGACAGCTCATAAGGTAAGCTGGAGGGAAGGAATTCCCTGGGGTCAATCCTCTTAAACCGAGCCCTACACAACAACTAAAAGAGATGTCTAGATACCACCCAGACCCTGTTCTTGTCTCCAGGCAGACTCTTCACAGGTCATTCTGGGCCAAGAAATCCCACCCTGTTCACCATCGCCCAGGGAAGGAGGCAGCCAAGCGCCTGCATGAAATCGGCTGTGCTAAACAGCACTTTCTGGCTTCCTGTTGCATCACTGAGCTGAATGGAGCAAGTCATCTTAATTCTGGCTCCTCTCAGGCTCATTTGGCTCAAATGGCCAGCCACAAAGGCTGCTGATTGGAATGTATCAAGTTTGGGGGTAGATGTGGGTGGGAGAGTGGTGAAGTCAAACAGCAATGGGCTTCCTCCCTACACCCCAACAGCTACTAACCACCAGTGTAGGCAGGCAGGAGGGAAAAGAACAAGATGGGGTAAAATGGTTAAGTGGCGGGAGTGGGGAGGGTGTGGGGGCCACCCAGAAAGCCAAAAGACACACCCATCCCAGCACATTGATGACCTCTGGACAATTCTGCTTTTGGCAGACGCCTTTGTCTCAATGGCCTCTTCTATTAAGATCTCAGCATCAGCTCTTAACAGATGATGTCACCAGAAAGGAGAAACCCCTTTAAAAGCAAAGGAGGGCTAAATGTGGATGCAAAAGTTTACCCAATACTATTCACTTTAGCTTGGGGCCAGATGACGAAAAGGAAAAATTCTGGTAGGAACAAGTGAATGAGTGCTAGCTGGAATGGGTTGGTGCTCAGAAATCCTACCAGTGAAACAGGTGATGAGCCTCAGGAAAGAAGAGCTCTATGATCTGGGCAAGCACACCATGGAATGTGCAGACAGGAAGGGACAGTAAGACGTGTTTCTGGCTTGGCCAATTTTTACTCCTTTCTACAAGGTTGGACCCGTTCCAAAAGGATGCTACCTTCTGTTAAGAGAACTAAAGGATCAGAGGCTATCCCAAACAAAGGACTCCCTCTGCCCTTAGTCCCTTAAGCTCCTCAGAAGAAAGGTGTCATTAGAGGTGAAACCTGTAGTTGGATTAAGCCCTTGGCCCAGCACAGTCACTGTAAACACACTCATCACTTTCCTGTCTGACTGGCCTCTGCTATTTTCTTTAAGAGCCTTATTTCCTCACATGTTTTGGACAATTTCAGCTTGCCTAAAATCTCTCTTAGACAACAGTGTTTTTATTTCATTTGTAATTCAATCTCAGTTTTGTTGAAAGGACATAGAATTTGGATCTGGGAATAGATTTTGGCCAGCAAAACTAAAAGTAGACTAAGCAAAAGGAAAATATATGATTCCACATAACAAGAAGGCTGGAGCTAGGGCCATCTTAGATCGTGAATCCAGCAATTCAAATGCACAATTATCGACCCAGGTACTTCACAGCTTTCCTCCCTCTTAATGTCAGCAGGTCAATTGTAGCCCTCTTGGTTACAAATTACAACAGTTTCCAAGGGCCAAAGTCTCTCTTCTGTGGCCCCATTTTTATAAGCAAGAAGTATATTCCCAGAAGCCTCCAGAGCAGACAGGTCTTCATGCTCCATTGACCAGGGATGGGTCACTGTAAACCATAGATCAATCACTGGCAAGAGGTCACTAGACACGTCAAGATTTACTGTGTGGGGTTGGTAAGGAGTCCGGGTGCTATGGATACACAGAGTTGCTCAATACCTTTGTCTTGTGAGCAAAGAGTGGCCATGGATATTGCATGGGACCTCAACAATGTCCACCATGATATCTGAAGTCACACAGTACGGGGTTTGAGTCCAGGCTCACCATTTACAAATACAGACATCACCTCTTGAAATCTTATTATCCTCACTTAGAAAATAAGGCTGAAAATATCTTCTGCAAGGTGGTTGGTGAGGGTTAAACTAGGCCATGTTTGTGAGACAGTGCTGAGCATAGCACAGAATAGTAATTTAATACCTGTTGTGTCTTCCTTTTTACTTTATTTTTGGGACACTTTCAGCATATATGTTTCCATGAAAACAAGAGGACTTTCTCATCACTACATGTCTGTGTGGTCTGTCACTCATTCTCCTGCCTATTGTGATTTCTAGTTTCACAACACTATTAGTACTGCTTTTAAGAGTGTCATTATTACTGGTTGCTAATACTACTATTGGGATAATTGATAAATGTGTAGTACAAAGTGATATTCGCCCAAGGTTCATATCTGCTGTCCTATTTGACCCTGATAATGTAGTCAATTGGGGATGCTCCAATTAAAGGTAATGAACCAATTTATTTCCTTGTAATTTGTTATGTTTAATAAGTAAGAGCCTTCCATGCACTTTTTCCAGTGAATATACCCACACATTAATCTTGATCAGTTGCCAGCAAGTGTTTAATGAAGCCTTTGTTGGCATGGTTTAAGATGTTCCTTTGCTCTATTTACCATTTGTAGAGAACCTTAAGAAAGGAAAATTCATATATTTTGTCACTAGATAAGTTTCCTACTGCCCTGAGAAAGAGATAAGTATTCTGTTTGCATAACAGAACACAAAAAGGGCTAATGAGGATGCATTGGTTTAGATTATTATTAAAACACACATTTATTTTTAAAAATTGAAGAGAATCTCTAATCTGTGAGAGTTGTAACTGCACTTAGGTAAGTGCTACAGAAAATATTCTGCATTAGAGCAGAGCTTATGATCTCTCTTTTTAACTTTCTTTACCATTTCTAAGCATGGTTTTGCTACCCAAAGAGAACATTCATTAGTTCTTAATCTGCCAGTCATTCTTTGAGCATCTACTATGTGCTACATTGTGCTAAGTGAAGTGGACAACACAAAAGTCAAGGAAGACCTGGTCCTGGTTCATGAGTGCGACAGTCCAGGTAGTGAGAGGAGACACATGCAATCAGCTTACAGGTTCAGGGCAGTAACATGTAGTGGAAGGAGACCTGGAGTGGCTTCCAACACTGTCACAGCTGTAGTGACCCTAGTCAAACTATTTACCTTCTATGGGCCCCAGTTTCCCTCTTTTGTAAAATGAGCAGTTTGAACCAGAGAATGCCTTGTCGTCATTGTTGTTCAGTCACCAAGTGGTGCCCGACTCTCTGCGACCCCATGGATGGCAGCTCACCAGGCCTCCCTACCCCTCACCATCTTTTGGAATTTGCCCAAGTTCATGTCCATTCATACTGCATCAGTTCAGTTCAGTTCAGTCACTCAGTCGTGTCTGACTTTTTGCCACCCCATGAATCACAGCATGCCAGGCCTCCCTGTCCATCACCAACTCCCGGAGTTCACTCAGACTTGCATCCATCGAGTCCGTGATGCCATCCAGCCATCTCATCCTCTGTCATCCCCTTCTCCTCCTGCCCCCAATCCCTCTCAGCATCAAAGTCTTTTCCAATGAGTCAACTCTTCACATGAGGTGGCCAAAGTACTGGAGTTTCAGCTTTAGAATCATTCCTTCCAAAGAAATCCCAGGGCTGCTCTCCTTCAGAATGGACTGGTTGGATCTCCTTGCAGTCCAAGGGACTCTCAAGAGGCTTCTCCAACACCACAGTTCAAAAGCATCAGTTCTTCGACTCTCAGCCTTCTTCACAGTCCAACTCTCACATCCATACATGACTACTGGAAAAACCATAGCCTTGACTAGATGGACCTTAGTTGGCAAAGTAATGTCTCTGCTTTTGAATATGCTATCTAGGTTGCTCATAACTTTTCTTCCAAGGAGTAAGCGTCTTTTAATTTCATAGCTGCAATCACCATCTGCAGTGATTTTGGAGCCCCCCAAATAAAGTCTGACACTGTTTCCACTGTTTCTCCATCTATTTCCCATGGAGTGATGGGATCAGATGCCATGATCTTCGTTTTCTGAATGTTGAGCTTTAAGCCAGGAAGCTGGAATGTCAGGTCCAATGAGTCAAGGTAAATTGGATTTGGTCAAACAGAGAATGCCTAAAGCTGGGCAAATTAAAATTCTGTGGTTTTTCTCTCGAAGTGTTCTAAAACTCACCAAAAACTAGTCAGCAAAGGTTGGCGGGCTGAGCTAGACTTGAAGTGGTTTTGAAGGATGGAGAATGTGGGCATGTGTGGAGGGAATCTGAGAGAGAGGAAAAGAAAACATTCAAGGCAGCAGAATTGGGAGAAACAAGTAATGGCTTTGTGATCATTGTGTTATCCTGGCTGGAATGAAGGAATGTGGTGGATGTTCACTGTAGGAAACTCAGCTGGAGTATAAGCATGGAGCCAGTTAGCCTTGATGTTGCCACTATACAGAAGGTGTCTCCCTCTCATTTCCTTTTGATTTTCATCCATTTTCTCTTCCTCCTTTTCTTTCTCTCCTATGTCTTCCTCTTTTACTTCCTTTCTTACTTATCTTAATATTTTTCTCTAACTCCCTTTTCTTCTCCATGCTTTCTTCCTTTTATTGGGATGGTGTTATTAGTTTTTACAAAGCACTTTGTCCTACATGATACTTAATCAGAAAATACTGTAAACAAAAAAAAAAAAAAAAAAGAAAGCATATCATTCTAAAATTTCTGGGGATTCAGACTCTGGAGCTAGAGAACCCAGGTTTGAATCCTGGGTTATGCCATTTATCAGCTATATGGTCTTGAATTTGCTAGGCTTCCCAGGTGGCTCAGTGGTAAAGAATCTTCATGCCATTGCAGGAGACACAGGAGATGTGGGTTCAATCCCTGGGTTGGGAAGATCCCTGGATAGGAAATGGCAACCACTCCAGTATTCTTGACTGGGAAGTTCCATGGTCAGAGGAGCCTGGTAAGCTGCAATCCATGGGGTCACAGAGTCGGACTCGACTGAGTGCACACACAAAATGGCCTTGGATAAGTCTCTAACTCCCTGTTCTTTAATCTCCTATCTTGCAAAATGAGGATAATAATAATGAAACCTAACTCATAGAGTTGTTATAATAATTAAATGCATAACTAAAGCACTTACAACAGTGGAGGGCACCTGGGAGGTTCTATGTATGTTAATTATTATTTGGAAAAAGACTGATCAGGTCATTTTCGGTTCTGCCTGTGAGAGTCATATGGTGAATATTTTTCTAAGCTTTTGTCCCTAACATCCATATTGTGACCTATTGACAAATTTTACTTGAGAAAGTTGGAACACCATCTGAGCTAATCATTTAAATGTGCTAACTAAAATTTCAAGAACGTTTTGAAGTCTTCTGAGTAAGGCCATGGCCTGAAGTTGCAGCCATTTTAATTAGTTTCACCTTCTCTGCCCCGTGATCCAGAAATCTCTAATTGCACCCTGGCAGCCTCCTGCTCCCTGTCACAGATCTGACTTTACCTGCTACTATTTAAATTTTATGAATCATTCTCCCTCTGTTTGAACTCCTGAAACCTCTGAAACTAAGTGAATAATTATCAGGATGCAATTGTCACAGTTTCTAAAAGATGCTGTTAAAAGATTTTTTTTTCCTATGAACCTTTTTCCCCAGTTGTCTCCAATTTACAGTCATGATCATGAAGAAAATGTCAGCTATTCCTCCAATGAACAGAGAAGAAGATTCTCAGAATCAAGAAGCCTGACACTCAGTAAGGAAACCCCTCCTCCTTCAAAAGGTGGTAGGAGTATGCCATGGCAACCCCTTCTGGGCACTAAAAATAATGCTAGCCTTAGTGCTCTCCTACATACAGTGACTCAGTAGGAGTCTCTGGCATGAAAGTCAATGGGAAGATATCTAGTACCAGGAGTCCCCAGTAACACAGTGAGGCTGTGCCTCAATGCAAAAGCATCATACTCTTAGGTGATGGACTCTTTCCAGTTGGGCAAATATTAAGGTCTAATCCTACAGGCTATAGAGCCATTAGACTTAATAGTAAAAAAAAATTCAAGACCTGTATCCAAAGGACCATTTTACAACAGGAACAAATCAGTCTTAATCATCTGTAATTTTATCTTCCATTTATATACCCTTACACTGCATCCTTACTTTCAAATTTTTTTCTTCTAATATCTATAATCAAAAATATAAGAAGCCCTTTTTATGTATTAGGCTTTCTCACTTCCTTTCTCTATAGCATCAGCTCCTCCTCTTCTTCCTACTCTTTAAATATTGATGTTTCCCAAGGAGTTTCATCCTCAATGCACTGCTCTCCTCAGTCTTAAAGCTCTCCTGTGAAAGATCTCATCCATGCTATTGAGGCTTTACCCACTACATTTTCAAGACTTCCTGAAACTGATACTCTTAAGTTCTATACTCACATTAACAGCTGTCTTTTAAACATCATCTCTTCCACATCCTACAAGTTAATATTTCCAAAAGATGACCTGCTACCTTCTCCCTGACACCTGCTCTTTTCCTCATAATCCTGAAGTTGATTGATATCTTTAATTTCTACTTAGAAATTCAAGTTACAAATTTTGTGTCAATCCCTGCTCTGCCTACTGCCTCGATAAGCACCAAATCCCACTGAACTCCTAGATGTCTCTTGAAGACAGTACTGCCCCTGATCCTCACACCCCTGAGCTTCCAAGGGGCAGTGCATTCTTTGTCTGTTCACCCCTGCCTATTTATTACTCAACTCTCTCTAACTTCTTGGGGAGATGTAATGGATTCCATGTAGCTATGTGTGTGTATTCATATCAGCATTTTTAAATCTCTCAATTTTAATATGAATAATTAATTCAAATATCCATTTCTCTCTCTAAGGTTGGAAACTTCTTGAAGACTGAGATCACATCTCAGTCATCTTTGTATCCAAAGTGCTATGCAGAGAGCCTGGAACACAGCAAGTTCCCATTAGATATTAGCTGCATAAATGGATGAATGAATGAATAAATGAATGGACAAAGGGATGGATGATTTATACTGCCTCTTTAGTAGGAATGGAATTAACAATATAGCTTTAACTTATGACTAAAACTGGATTCTTTCTGTTACTGATGAAAAGAGATCCAACTCAAGCTGCTGCTGCTGCTAAGGCGCTTCAGTCATGTCCGATTCTGTGCGACCCCATAGACGGCAGCCCACCAGGCACCCTCGTCCTAGCTTAAGCAAATACTTGGTTCATGTGGTTGAGAAATTTGGGGATGAAGCAAGGCACAGAGACTGAAAGAGACTCAGAAGTTCTCACCAGCTGATTTTCCCTCACCTGTATGCATGTTCACACTAACTCTCTTTTTCTCATCTCTTGTCTCTGGTTTTTGGGGCTTTTTCTTCTCTTTCTCTTGACTATTGGCCTCATCTTTCCTACAGCTGATAAGCATTCTTATACAACTGGAGCCAGGGAGGCCAGACAGCCTCAGGATTGTATCACACCCTAATGATCTCAGGAGAAAAGATTGAGCTCCTTTTCCTAGAATTTATCTATAAAATCCCAGTGAAGAATTCTAGTAGACCATTCAATATGACCAGCTCAGATAGACTAGGCCTGGACCAGTTTCTTACCTGTTAAGCCTGGAGAGGCAGAGGTCTTGCTCTTTGATTAGTAGGACCACAGGACCACACACAATGAGGGCAAGATGACTCCTCAGAGTATAGTAATATAATTTTGTAAAGGAGGAAGGGATGCTAGGAGGCAAAAGAAGTAGACTTCTTTTCTTTTTCTACCACACCTTGAAGTTTCTTTATGCATATAAGCTGTAACTTGGCACACTGAAAAATGTAATGAAGATATCTAATTTTTAAAAGATAGGCATTTAAATACTTGACAAATAAATTATACAAATAAAAGTAAGAGAAAGATTTAAGTGTTAGAGAACCTTTGTACATTTGAATCCAGTCCTTTGTTTTAGAATACATCTAATGTCAAGTGTCAAAATGAGAATTTGTCCTGAATTTTCTTCACTTCATCAGAGATTAAGTTGACCCAGGAATTTCACCAGAGGTCTCCATCCCTGTGAATATCAGACTTGTTTTCCCACATGGTATGTTACTAGAAACATCTGAACTCAAAGCTTCTTTAGAGTTCTCTCTCAGGCTTGGTGATTTAAAAATCTCACCTTCAAATGCAATTTCTTGACTTATTTCTCCCCCACTACATACTTGGTAGCCCTTCCATTTGTCTATTGTCAGCAGAACAGCATAAAGTCTACTTTTGCCAAAACAATGGTTTTTGAAGATCCAGATTCTTGCATTTCAAGGTGAGGAGTCCCTGGATCAAAATGGAACCACAGCTTCTACTTGGCATCATCCAATCAAGCATATCAGCAGAGGACAAAGATACTTTGCTCTGAAATCAGGTCTTTATCAAGACCGCAGAGCACAAGCACAGCCTGCAGTCTCCATCTGCAACATCTGTGACTTGAAACCAGCCCCAGGCAGGCAGGGAGACTAACCCTTGCCCCTGCTCCTGTTGCTTGATGCTTCCTTGATCTCCCCTGACATTTCTTGAAAATGGATTATACTTCTTGTTCTTGAAATGTTTGTACTTAAATCACATCTTCTAATTTAGCCCCTAAGTTACTTCAGAGCAGGAAACATGCAATGTCTTTTTGTGTCTTGGACAGTGTTCATGGATCTTTAGGAAAACACTTACTGAAGGAGCTGAAATCTTTTTACATCCTTTCAATTCTGTCAGCCCACATAAGACAGGTTAAGAGCAAAAGAGTTGGGGAATTTATCCAGTCCATGCTCTTTATTCCAGAATCCTTGATCCCAGCTGACACATTCAGAGGTATAGTGGACAGTTCTCTGGAGCTCCTCCACAGCACTGAATGCTTTTACTTTGAGATCCTGACCTTCTAACAGTAACAGAGCTTGGATGGTGACCTAATTGCTGGGAAGATGTACCTTTGGAATGATGGGTAAGTGACAACCAATCATCATTGCAAATTCCCTGCATATGAAAAATGAGTTGTCTATATTAAACTTCTGGAATATGGGCTGAGGTGTCTCATGTAATTGTAGTTAGCCACTGGCTGGTCAACTGTGCAGATAAAGAGTATATTTGGTTATACCTCAGTGAGGTGATAAAAGGCAATGCTTATTTTCAAACTTTTTATCAATTATATCTTATCAATTCCTTTCTCAAGAAGATATCAATAAGATTCTTCAGTTTAGACATCCTAAATTTGGTCCAATTTACCTTAAATTGGACATTTTTAATATATAAGCTTTCAGAAATAATTAGAATTCACATGTTTTCTTCCTAATCAGAATTTTTAAAATTACACTATATAATTACAATGTATTGCGAGAAATTGTTGAGTGGATAACCTTGTTGCATTGAAATGTTTTTGCTGTAAACAAGTCTATCCTTTAATAGAATATTTGTCAGTGCGTGCATTCATAGTAGCACTCTCAAGGCATGTACTCAGAAGTTAGGAAATAATTATATTTCTAAACATAATCTTTTCTAATCATACCATTTTGTTTTACTTAAAAATAACCTGGGGGTTTCTAAGACAGGCATGATTATCTTTGATCTTGGCTCTGAGGCATCATCCTTATAGAAAACGATCTGGAGTGGGAGAAACAAACAAACTCATAGGTTGACTTTCCTTTTCCTTTCCATGAAAATCCTTAATCTAGTTACAAATAAATACGTAAGCAAGGAACGGTCTAAATTTAGCCTCTAACTTGTTAAAGAAGATAAGAGAGAAAGCACCGAATTTATAGTAATTTTAATGCCTCATCCATGTAGTTATAACACATAGTGATGTTCACCTATATTTAGACACAACTCAGTTCAGTTCCACAAAGTTTAGTTGAGCTCCCTAAATTATTCCAAGAATGCTGCTGAGTTTGGGGGGCACCAGGGTGAAGATCAGAAGGTTCTTGACTTACAGAGCTTACTATTTGGGAGAGGCAAAAACCAAATAAGTTAATTCCAATACAATGACGCAAGTTATGCCAACGTTGATGCAGGAACACAGAAGAGGTGAGGGTGTTCTTAAGGGAATGCTTCTGCCATACACAGCACCTGGGCTGAGGCTTGAAAAAGTACTTTGCAGGTGGGAAAGGTGAAAGGGTAAAGGAAACAACAAAAACAGTCGGTCCAGTGTTGCAGGGAGCAGCCTGGTGTTTCTCCAACAAAATACCTTAAATTGGGGTGGGGCAGGGAATAAGCCAGTGGGTGGCAAGTCCCTAGGGATTTATGTGCCACAGTTGAATAAGAATCTTGGATTGCTCTGAATAAAAACCAGTATCTGACAAGGACCTGGTCTTCCAAGATGTGAGAGCTGTGGTGCCGATCCCAAGCTAAAGCGTTGCATGCACCTTAAGAATTCCCTTGTAATGCCTCCTTCAGCACTCAGAATCCTGTTCCACCCCTATGTGTAATTCTCAATCTGTGCCTGAAGCCATGGTCTTTCTTGCCACCATAGTATTTAAGGAAAGTTTTCGAACACCTGCCACTTTTCCGTAAGTGCAGAAAAAAAGATAAACAAGCAGACCCTGGCCTCAAGAAACTCACAGACAAGTATTTATCCCGAGTCCCATCCCCTCAGGACTCTGAGGGCACTCCAAGGGGGCAGTTAGCCAAGATGGCAAACAAAGCAACTCAGTGTTAAGGGGAGAAGACTATGTTCTTGGTCCTCCTTCCCTTTGCAAATAACATGCAAACATTGTGTTGGGGGCTTTCCTAAAAACCCTGCCCCAAGTGCGAGTTTCTAATTATTTATGTTTTCGGATTAACTTCTTTCTTCAGAAGCTTTCATAGTGTTTTGGTTCATTTTATACTGGTGACATTGGTTCATTTTATATTAAGAGACATGAGGTAGAGAGAGACAAATATGTAAGCTTTTGGCAAAATGAAAACTGCTGTTCTGTAAGCTCTTTACATCACCTGGAAGTGAAGAATGGCACTGGCACCAAGAAGTGGTGGATATGGTTTGTTAATGAAAATTGGCATTATCAGCAAACAGTTTCTGAGCATCTTTCAGATTTAAGGTACTGGAGATCCAAAGAACTTGGGTAAGTCTTGCAGCCATGAAATTAAAGATGCTTACTCCTTGGAAAGAAAGTTATGACCAACCTAGATAGCATATTCAAAAGCAGAGACATTACTTTGCCAACAAAGGTCCATCTAGTCAAGGCTATGGTTTTCCAGTGATCATGTATGGATGTGAGAGTTGGACTGTGAAGACGGCTGAGTGCCGAAGAATTGATGCTTTTTAACTGTGGTGTTGGAAAAGACTTTTGAGAGTCCCTTGAACTGCAAGGAGATCCAACCAGTCCATTCTAAAGGAGATCAGTCGTGGGTGTGCTTTGGAAGGAGTGATTCTAAAGCTGAAACTCCAGTACTTTGGCCACCTCATTCAAAGAGTTGACTCATTGGAAGACTGATGCTGGGAGGGATTGGGGACAGGAGGAAAAGGCGACAACAGAGGATGAGATGGCTGGATGGCATCATCGACTCGATCAACATGAGTTTGAGTGAACTCCAGGAGTTGGTGATGGACAGTAGGCCTGGTGTGCTGCACTTCAGTTCAGTTCAGTTCAGTCACTCAGTTGTGTTTGACTCTTTGCGACCCCATGAATCACAGCATGCCAGACCTCCCTGTTCATCACCATCTCTCGGAGTTCACTCAGACTCATGTCCATCGAGTCCGTGATGCCATCCAGCCATCTCATCCTTGGTCATCCCCTTCTCTTCCTGCCTCCAATCCCTCCCAGCATCAGAGTCTTTTCCAATGAGTCAACTCTTCGCATGAGGTGGCCAAAGTACTGGAGTTTCAGGTTTAGCATCATTCCTTCCAAAGAAATCCCAGGGTCGATCTCCTTTAGAATGGACTGGTTGGATCTCCTTGCAGTCCAAGGGACTCTCAAGAGTCTTCTCCGACACCACAGTTTAAAAGCATCAATTCTTCGGCACTCAGCCGTCTTCACAGTCCAACTCTCACATCCATACATGACCACAGGAAAAACCATAGCCTTGACTAGATGGAGCTTAGTTGGCAAAGTAATGTCTCTGCTTTTGAATATACTATATAGGTTGGTCATAACTTTTCTTCCAAGGAGTAAGCATCTTTTAATTTCATGGCTGCAGTCACCATCTGCACTGATTTTGGAGCCCCCAAAAATAAAGTCTGACACTGTTTCCACTGTTTCCCCATCTACTTCCCATGAAGTGATGGGACCAGATGCCATGATCTTCATTTTCTGAATGTTGAGCTTTAAGCCAGCTTTTTCACTCTCCACTTTCACCTTCATCAAGAGGCCCTTTAGCTCCTCTTCACTTTCTGCCATAAGGGTGGTGTCATCTGCATATCTGAGGTTATTGATATTTCTCCTGGCAGTCTTGATTCCAGCTTGTGTTTCTTCCAGTCCAGCATTTCTCATGATGTACTCTGCATATAAGTTAAATACTCAGGGTGACAATATACAGCCTTGATGTACTCTTTTTCCTATTTGGAACCAGTCTGTTGCTGCACTTCATGGGGTCACAAAGAGTCGGACACGACTGAGTGACTGAACTGTCTGCCCTCAGTGAGCTGACCATGCCACTGGGAGACAGGTCAGCCTGAGGGCAGGAGCTCGGGAGATTAGAAGGAGAAGAGGAATAATGGGGGAAGGAGTGGTGTGAAAAGGCTTAGATGACAAGAGGGTTTCTAGAATAGTGAGCAGCAACAGCCGGTGTGAGACTTAGGGGGACGAAGAGGATACTATGTCACCCAGAGGATGTGTCCACCCACCCTGTTGTCTATAATGTAAAGCCTGAGACCTCGCAGGAACCAGCCATGACCAAACAAGTGTGAGCCTTCAGGAGGGGAAAACTGCCAATTCTGGCAATAGTGGTCTGCTCTGACTGGTTTGTTCTGCTGTGAGAAGGGGCTTATGGCTCCAATGCTGGTGTGCAGCTCCTCACCAAGAGGCTGTGGTCTGAGCCAAGGTCCAAGATTGGCCGTTAAAGCTCCTGCTAGTTGGAGGCCTGGTCTCCAGGGCATGACAAATTCTCACAACTCAGCCCAAGTACTGCAAAGTTATATTAGCTATGGTTGGGGCAATCTTATAATTCATTGAG
Source organism: Nanger dama (assembly GCA_917880005.1). Taxonomy (NCBI): domain Eukaryota; kingdom Metazoa; phylum Chordata; class Mammalia; order Artiodactyla; family Bovidae; genus Nanger; species Nanger dama. Next base: position 28,877,714 of record CAKJTW010000011.1, on the reverse strand, counting down.
CAAACCTGAAAACCTCTGAAAGCAAAAAAAGGGTGCCATTAATAACTCACACAAACTGCAGACTTAAATGGGAACTTTCTCGACTTAGGGTATAGATTCATCCTAGCTGTCGACTCTGAAAATTCCTGATGAGTAGCTAGGCATGCTGCCTGCTGTACCTTTCTGTCTAATACTCCTTAATAATTTGAAGAATGACCAGTATATGCTGAGATGTGGAAGCCAAGTTTTGCATCTAGAGAGAACCCAAACTGAGGCTTATTTCATTATTTTATTAAGCCAAGATATTATAGAATTACTAACCATCCTTACATAAACAAACCCCAGCTGCAACTCACCACAAACCATGGCACACTGAGCTATCCATGTGAGAAGCCGCTCCACCATGGGGCAGTGTTCCTTTGTAACTTCTGAGCTGGGGCTCCTACAGGACACCTGCTGTTTTCTTTGTCCTCTGTGTTTTCTCTGCCCCTTATATCTGCCAGCTGGCAGTCATATAGGTTTTTCCTGGGTGCCCTAGTTCCAATTAAACCAGATGACTATTATCTATATCTTTTGGGATCCCATCCCAAAATAAATTTCTTATATACTCTAGCCTGTGATTCAAGTCAGAGAAGCTCAAATACATTCTTCAAGTTTGGTAAAAATCTTCCTAGCCATTTTCATCTGATGTTATGATCAATAAATAGAATGCAATTTAATATAATTTACAAAGATTATTGAGAAGTAGAGAAAAGGACTCTTCCCAGGATCACTGATTTGTAAAGAAAATGTCTGCTTTAGGGGCAGAACTCAAGTATTACAAAATTAAAACTTTACATAGAAGTCAGGCCCCCTTTTATATGAGAGATGACCTAGTGTGATAGAAAACCTTAGAATCTGAAACCTGAAAGATCTGAGTTCGACCTAGCTATGTGACCTTGAAAACGTTTTTGCTTATGAAAGGGACTACCAACTTATTTTATAATTACTCAAAAGAAGTTCTTTACTGAAAAATATGACTTGAAGTCACACAATTTAAATTTATGACATTGCTTCAACTGCGAAAGTGTGTTCAGATGAGCTAGTCAGAGGACTAGTGAGCCACCTTCACTGTGACATGAGTTACCATAAACTTTCTCTTGTTACGGAGCTAGACATTTACTGTCACCCAACTCAACAAAAATAAAGAGTGTTCTTAAACTCAGTGCGCCATGTCACTTCCTGCGTGATGGAACCCATTTGTGGACAAGGCAGATACAATGGGGACTGTTAGAGAAACAGAGGGATGAAAGGCACACATTGTTTTCCCGTCTATGGCAGCAGCTGAAAAATGGCATTTTCTTATAGGTAGGAACAGGTTTGCTTTCAGAGCATTTCTATTTTCCTTGGATCCAGGACTTGTCAGCGAGGACACAGTAAAACCCAAGGATAAGACTCAATCAGCAATAACTCAACGCTCATAGGAAGGGTGGTTTTCAAAGACAATTAGGAAGCTATTTGTAATTTGAGCTTCTAAAACCACCTAGGGAAGTTCACAATTCACCGAATTGGAGAAAAACATGAGTGTCTCCCTTTGTGACCAGGATGCATAACACAAGGGAAGGGCCCACAGAGGGAGGGCCTCTTTCATGATACTTTGTGTTTGGCCCTTATGTTTAAGACCCAGGATGGTTTCAATAAAAAGGACTCCAGAGAAGGTTTGTAGTTTATAGGATTAGCACTCACAGAGTAGATGTCTCCGCATGTGGAATGATTTCAGAACAACCCTCTAGTCTTCCCAAGAAACCTCCCTTGATGTTCTAGTCCCAAATTCCTAGAGAGTCAAGGCCTTTTACTTGATTCTAAGTAGTAAAGTTTGTTACTACCTATCCTGACTTATTACAATTTAATTTATACTAAATTTTATTTAAGTATTTTAGAATTAACATAGGCTTCTCACCAACAGTATTTGTTCTTCACAAAATTCTAAGAAATGATTGGTAGAATGATATTATTATTACATAAAATTATCATTGTAGACAATTTAGATTAGTTCTTTTGACAGGGTTGGGATAGGGAGATCAATGGTGGAACTGGAGTTGCAGGGAGCAGGGAACCACAGAAAAGATTCAAAGTAACAGTAGATGTGACTTTCAACCCAGCAACTATACTTCCAGAAATGTACCCCACACAAATACCTATCCAGATGGATCAGTTCAGTTCAGTGCAGTCATGTAGTCATGTCCGACTCTTTGTGTCCCCATGAATCGCAGCACTCCAGGCCTCCCTGTCCATCACCAACTCCTGGAGTTCACTCAGACTCACGGCCATCGAGTCAGTGATGCCATCCAGCCATCTTATCCTCTGTCGTCCCCTTCTCCTCCTGCCCCCAATCCCTCCTAGCATCAGAGTCTTTTCCAATGAGTCAACTCTTCGAATGAGGTGGCCAAAGTACTGGAGTTTCAGCTTTAGTATCATTCCTTCCAAAGAAATCCCAGGGTTGATCTTTTTCAGAATGGACTGGTTGGATCTCCTTGCAGTCTAAGGGACTCTCAAGAGTCTTCAACACCACAGTTCAAACGCATCAATTCTTCGGCGCTCAGCTTTCTTCACAGTCCAACTCTCACATCCATACATGACTACTGGAAAAACCATAGCCTTGACTAGATGGACCTTAGTCGGCAAAGTAATGTCTCTGCTTTTACATATGCTATCTAGGTTGGTCATAACTTTTCTTCCAAGCAGTAAGCATCTTTTAATTTCATGGCTGCAGTCACCATCTGCAGTGATTTTGGAGCCCTAAAAAATAAAGTCTGACACTTTTCCCACTGTTTCTCCATCTATTTCCCATGAAGTGATGGGACCAGATGCCATGATCTTCGTTTTCTGAATGTTGAGCTTTAAGCCAACTTTTTCACTCTCCACTTTCACTTTCATCAAGAGGCTTTTTAGTTCCTCTTCACTTTCTGCCATAAGGGTGATGTCATTGATAAAGATATGCATATAATGATACTCACTGTCTGGGATCACACACAAAAAATGGAAACAAACCAAGAGTCAATTAAAAATAAATTGTGGAGCATCCACAAAGTAGGATAGTATGGAGCAGTTAAAGAGAACTGAACTATGAACTGTAGGCTACTATGTAAAGATGTTAAGAATAAACTCTCATCAGCATGAGCTCATTTTTTTAAATAAAAATGAGGAGTTAGCTAGATAAATAATAGATTTTTACATATATCAGGAGAATTTCAGAAGGTTATTCTATGGATACCAAGGGAAGAGGCCTAACAGAGTAGGACATGCCAGTACAAGTTTTTGAAATTTTTATATAGGTAAAAATTTTACTTCTTTAAAAAAATAGTAAGTTTATTTTTAAGCATGTGCAGTTTTATATGGAAGGAAAAAGGAAAATTAAAATAAAAGAAATCACAGAGTGCTAGCATGAATCAGAAACCCAACTCTTCATAAGATATCTTATCTAATCTTTATTAGCTACTCTATAAGCAGAGTTTTTCTTCATTTTGTGAATGAGAAGCGTAGGCCCCAAAAGGCTAATTTGTATGGTCACAAGCTATTCTGCTGCTGTTGCTAAGTCGCTTCAGTCGTGTCCGACTCTCTGCGACCCCATAGATGGCAGCCTACCAGGCTCCCCCGTCCCTGGGATTCTCCAGGCAAGAACACTGAGGTGGGTTGCCATTTCCTTCTCCAATGCAGGAAAGTGAAAGGTGAAAGTGAAGTCGCTCAGCTGTGTCCGACTTGTAGCGACCCCATGGACTGCAGCCTACCAGGCTCCTCTGCCCATGGCATTTTCCAGGCAAGAGTACTGGAGTGGGTTGCCATTGCCTTCTCCAGTCACAAGCTATAAGAATAGATTAAACCCAATTTTCTTAGACCCCCTTCCTCCAAGTTCTCATGTATGCATTTTACTAAATTATTTCCATGGATATGATGACATACAAAGGTAATGAGAATAATGCCTAACACAAGCAAAAAGATTCTAGCTTCTGGAATTGGAACCTGAAACCTAAGACTTGTCTCATCGGTGAGCCCCATGACAGGTAAGGCCACCCCTTGACCTCAGATGCTAGTAAGTAATAACTGTGCTGGTGCACTTGTCCTTATAATTGGCTTTGCAAATATGCTGTTAGCATTGTTGCATGAAAAAATAAGTAAATAAAGGTGAATCAGAATGGAGCAGATGCAAAGAACAAAATGGGAAAAAAGGATTAAAGAGAAGCAACAATGAGCATGAGCTTTGTCATATTTCAAAAATCTTCTGTTGTTCCTTTAAGGATTCTAAAATAAAAGCAAATATTTTCCTTCTTTCAAGGCTAAGGGGTAAAATGGAAAACTAATTTAATGTTGCCTTTGTATTACCTTTAAAATAAAATTAAAGTCACTCTTTTATAGAAATGGTTTGCTTCACCAAGGTTAAGAAACCACTGAACAAAATCCTATGAAGTTATTCACTTCTCTGTGATTTTTTTCTCTTTTGTTCTTCTACAGTTGAGAAAGCTTATTGACTTGTAAGTGACTCTTTATGCTAATATGCACAATATTTATACATCTATAAGTAATACCCACTTGCCCAGTGGCATTCCACACAGAAAAAATAGAATTTTATGTATCATTAAGCAGTTTCCAAGGTGCCAGCAATTTCATGCAAAGCATTAGGGTAATGACTAGTAGCACTACTTGCTAAATAACAGAGTGTTTGGAAATTTTTAAACTACTGCACTGGATACACCTGGACTTCATGATTGAGCTAAACTTTCCCTCTCCCATCCATATGGGTGCAGCAAATATGAGCAACTCACAGCCTCTTCAGGATAATTTTATGTGGCACTAGTGGTGACGAATCTGCTTGCTAACGCAGGAGATGTAAGAGAAACGGATTCAATCCCTGGGTCGGGAAGATCCCCTGGAGGAGTTAAGGACAACCCACTCCAGTATTCTTGCCTGGGAAATCCCATGAACAGAAGAGCCTGGCGGGCTACAGTCAATGGAGTCGCAAAGAGTCAGACGTGACTGAGCATCTGACCGTGTCTGAGCACTCTCTAGGGAAGAGGGTTTGGGAAAGGGAGTGGAGGTCAGAGGTTCCAGCAGTCCTGGTGGTTGTCAGCAGAGAGACCAGCTGTGACCAGAGCTGGCTGCATCTTTGCAGGACTCATTGCAAAATGAAAATGTGTGGCCTCTTGCTTGAAAAGCAAGAAAAATGTGTCACTAAAGGTATTAAAACAGGGACTTCTCTGGTGGTCCAGTGGTTTAGACTCTGTACTCCCAATGCAGGGGATGTGGGTTTGATCTGTGGTTGGATAACTAAGATGCCACATGCAGCATGGTGAGGGGAAAAATGGTATTTTTAAAAGTGTTTTTCTTTTTCTCTGTGGTTTCTTTCTCTTAACTTCTAATGGATTTTTTAAATTTGCTATTTAATGTTTTCTAAGCAGAGGATGATATAAAAATTTTAATTATTGACATAAATTTTAATACTCATCTTTTCTTATACAATGCAAGTTTTGTTAAAGAGCATTTAACTCAAATGCAGATTCAAATACAGACTCGTTGAAATTACACAATTCATTTATCATAATATATACAAGCATACGTATTTTGCAGATACACTGGAAAGCAGAACACTGGAAACATTGCACAGTTCAGCTCAATTGCTCAGTCGTGTCAGACTCTTTGCGACCCGATGAACTGCAGCACATTACGCCTCCCTGTCCATCACCAATTCCCAGAGTGCACGCAAACACATGTCCATCGAGTCGGGATGCGATCCAGCCATCTCATCCTCTGTCAACTCCTTCTCCTCCTGCCCTCAATCCCTCCCAGCATCACGGTCTTTTCAAATGAGTCAACTCTCTGCATCAGGTGGCCAAAGTATTGAAGTTTCAGCTTCAGCATCAGTCATTCCAGTGAACTGATCAGTCCTTCCAGGACTGATCTCCTTTAGGATGGACTGGTTGGATCTCCTTGCAGTTCAAGGGACTCTCAAGAGTCTTATCCAATACCACAGTTCAAAAACATCAATTTTTCAGTGCTTAGCTTTCTTTATAGTCCAACTCTCAAGTCCATACATGACCACTGGAAAAACAATAGCCCTGACTAGACGGACCTTTGTTGACAAAGTAATGTCTCTGCTTTTTAATATGCTGTCTTGGTTGGTCATAACTTTCCTTCCAAGGAGTAAGCGTCTTTTAATTTCATGGCTGCAATCACCAACTGCAGTGATTTTGGAGACCAGAAAAATAAAGATAGCCACTGTTTCCCCATCTATTTCCCATGAAGTGATGGGACCAGTTGCCATGATCTTCATTTTCTCAATGTTGAGCTTTAAGCCCACTTTTTCACTCTCACTTTCCTCTTCACTTTCTGCCATAAGGGTGGTGTCAGCTGAATATCTGAGGTTATTGATATTTCTCCTGACAATCTTGATTCCAGCTTGTGCTTCTTCCAGCCCAGTGTTTCTCATGATGTACTCTGCATATAAGTTAAATAAGCAGAGTGACAATATACAACCTTGACGTACTCCTTTTCCTATTTGGAACCAGTCTGTTGTTCCATGTCCAGTTCTAATTGTTGCTTCCTGATCTTCATACAGGTTTCTCAAGAGGCAGGTCAGGTGGTCTGGTATTCCTATCTCTTTCAGAATTTCCACAATTTATTGTGATCCACACAGCCAAAGGTTTTGGCATAGTCAATAAAGCAGAAGTAGATGTTTTTCTGGAACTCTCTTGCTTTTGCGATGATCCAGCAGATATTGGCAACTTGATCTCTGGTTCCTCTGCTTTTTCTAAATCCAGCTTGAACATCTGGAAATTCACAGTTTACGTATTGCTGAATCCTGGCTTGGAGAATTTTAAGCATTACTTTACTAGCGTGTGAGATGAGTGCAATTGTGTGGCAGTTTGAGCATTCTTTGGCATTGCCTTTCTTAGGGATTGGAATGAAAACTGACCTTTTCCAGTCCTGTGGCCACTGATGAGTTTTCCAAATTTGCTGGCATATTGAGAGAAGCACTCTCACAGCGTCATCTTTCAGGATTTGAAATAGCTCAACTAGAATTCCATCACCTCCACTAGTTTTGTTCATAGTGATGCTTTCTAAGGCCCACTTGACTTCACATTCCAGGATATCTGGCTCTAGTTGAGTGATCACATCATTGTGATTAATTGGTCATGAAGATCTTTTTGTACAGTTCTTCTGTTTATTCTTGTCACCTCTTCTTAATATCTTCTGCTTCTGTTAGGTCCATACCATTTCTGTCCTTTATTGTGCCCATCTTTGCATGAAATGTTCCCTTGGTTTCTCTGATTTTCTTGAATAGATCTCTAGTTTCCCATTCTAAGGTTTTCCTCTATTTCTTTGCACTGATCACTGAGGAAGGCTTTCTTATCTCTCCTTGCTATTCTTTGGAATTCTGCATTCAGATGAGTATATCTTTCCTTTTATCCTTTGCTTTTCACTTTCCTTCTTTTCAAAGCTATTTGTAAGGCCTCCTCAGACAGCCATTTTGCTTTGTTGCTTTTCTTTTTCTTGGGGATGGTCTTCATTCCTGTCTCTTGTACATCAAAAACTTCCATCTATAGTTCATCAGGCACTCTGTCCGTCAGATCTAGCCCCTTAAATCTATTTCTCACTTCCACTGTATAGTCATAAGGGATTTGATTCAGGTCATACCTGAATGGTCTAGTGGTTTTCTTCACTTTCTTCAATTTCAGTCTGAATTTGGCAATAAGCAGTTCATGATCCGAGCCACAGTCAGCTCCCTGTCTTGTTTTTGCTGACTGTATAGAGCTTCTCCATCTTTAGCTGCAAAGAATATAATCAACATGATTTTAGTGTTGACCATCTGATGACATCCATATGTAGAGTCTTCTCTTGTGTTGTTGGAAAAGGTGTTTGCTCAGACCAGTGCGTTCTCTTGGCAAAACTCTATTAGTCTTCGCCCTGCTTCATTCTGTACTCCAAGGTCAAATTTACCTGTTACTCCAGGTGTTTCTTGACTTCCTACTTTTGCATTCCAGTTCCCTATAATGAAAAGGACATCTTTTTTGGGTGCTAGTTCTAGAAGGTCTTGTAGATCTTCATAAAACTGTTCAACTTCAGCTTCTTCAGCGTTACTGGTCGGGGCATAGACTTGGATTAAGTTGATATTGAATGGTTTGCCTTGGAAACGAACAGCGATCCTTCTGTCATTTTTGAGATTGCATCCAAGTACTACATTTTGGACTCTTTTGTTGACCATGATGGCTACTCCATTTCTTCTAAGGGACTCCATTTCTTCTATGGTCACCTGAGTTAAATTCACCCATTCCAGTCCACCTTAGTTCACTGATTCCTAGAATGTTGATGTTCACTCTTGTCATCTCTTGTTTGACCACTTCCAATTTGCCTTGATTCATGGACCTAACATTCCAGGTTCCTATGTAATACTGCTCTTTACAGCATTGAACCCTGCTTTCATCACCAGTCCCATTCACAATTGGTTGTTCTTTTTGCTATGGCTCCATCCCTTCATTCTTTCTGGAGTTTTTCTCCACTGATCTCCAGTAATATACTGGGCACCTACTGACCTGGGGAGTTCATCTTTCAGTGTCCTATCTTTTTGCCTTTTCATAATGTTCATGGGGTTCTCAAGGCAAGAATACTTTCCATTTCCTTCTCCAGTGGACCACATTCTGTCAGACCTCTCCTCCATGGCCCAGCTGTCTTGGATGGCCCTATACAAGATGGCTCATAGTTTCACTGAGTTAGACAAGGCTGTGGTCCATGTGATCAGATTTGCTAGTTTTCTGTCATTAAATCTTAGAGAAATGCAAATCAAAATGGCCACCTCACACTGCTCAGAATGGCCATCAATAAAAGTCTGAAAATAATAAATTCTGGAGGTGGTGTATAAATAGGGAACCCTCCTACACTGTTGGTAGTAATGTAAATTGGTACAGCCACTATGAAAAACAGTAAGGAGATTCCTCAAAACAGCTAAAAAGAGAATTGTCATATGACCCAGCAAGCCTACTCTTGGATACACAACTAGAGAAAATCATAATTCAAACAGATACATGCACCCTTATGTTCATAGCAGCACTAATTACAATAGCCAAGACATAGAAACAACCAAAATATCCTCAACAAATGAATGTGTAGAGTACACATAGAAGATGTAGTACATATCTACAATGGAATAGTACTCAGCCATGAAAAGAGTGAAATAATGCCAGTTGCAGCAACATGGATGGTCCTCAGTTCAGTTCAGTTCAGTTCAGTTCAGTCACTCAGTCATGTCCGACTTTTTGTGACCCCATGAATCGCAGCACGCCAGGCCTCCCTGTCCATCACCATCTCCTGGAGTTCGCTCAGACTCACGTTCATCGAGTCAGTGATGCCATCCAGCCATCTCATCCTCTGTCGTCCCCTTTTCCTCCTGCCCCCAACCCCCTCCCAGCATCAGAGTCTTTTCCAATGAGTCAACTCTTCACATGAGGTGGCCAAAGTACTGGAGTTTCAGCTTAAGCATCATTCCTACCAAAGTAATACCAGGGCTGATCTCCTTTAGAATGGACTGGTTGAATCTCCTTGCAGTCCAAGGGACTCTCAAGAGTCTTCTCCAACACCACAGTTTAAAAGCATCAATTCTTCGGCGCTCAGCCTTCTTCTAGAGACCATAATAACAGGGCCACAAGGCTAATACTATTTGATGAATGATTTCTAAGCAAAACTGTTTTTCTCTTCTCCTTCAGTTTCTGGAAAGTAAACTCAGCAATTTTTGCTACTGATTAATGTGGCAGGTCTTCATGCTGTTTTGCTGGTTCCACTTACCTTAACCCCAGTCGCAAGACTTTTCTTTATGCTGGCTTCTTTCCAGAATGGTTGATTTCAAGATGCTAGTTGGCTGCCCACTTCATTTATTGGCAAATCAATAGATTTCTTTTTCCTTTAGTCTCAATATCTTGTTCTCATTATTCTCATCAGCATCAGGGACAAGGACAGAATTTTCAGTAACAATGTGTTAAGCACAGGGAACTCTGCTCAATGTACTGTGGTGACCTACTGTTGGCACTTTATCAGGAAAACAGGGTGTTCATGTGCTGCTGATCCATGCGTGAACTGTTCCATGCATGAAACGTTGCACAAAACTAAGTAAATGTTTCTATTTCACTTCTTGCTATATGCATATCGCATCAATACTTTGGCTTAGTGATAAGTAAGAGAAGACTGAACTATGGGTTGCCCTGTATTTCCCTTTTCCTCTATGTCATCATTTCAGCCTATGCAGGTGGCTAATACAAGGAAGTATTAATAAAAGACGTTAAGTTAGAATTTCATGGATTCCTTGGGCTTTCATGCTTAGAACATTACTGCTTTGTTTTAGCATTAGAAGCAAGTTCTGTACTCAGTTTGAGTCTCACTGAAGTCCCATACATTGTGGGTCTACCAAAACTCTGTGCTTATTGGGCATTGTGGATACTGTATGAGAATGAAGAAGAAATGAATGGTGACACTCAGATTGTGTGTATTTCCTTTGTGCAAACTCATGCCCCATAGCTCCACTGGACACACAGAAAACCCAAGTTCAAAGATAAAATGATTAAAAATTTAAAGATAGCAACAGGAAAGTAGACCCTTGTGAGTGGGGGGTCCCTGTGTGACTTCACAGGTCACATGTCCATGAACCTACCCAGTTTTTGGATTACCAAAACTGTACCTTCCCATAATGGAACAACATCCAGAGATGTTAGCTCTGCAAAGAGAAAGACAGGGGCTGGGGGAGAGTTAGAGAAGGGAAAATCTCCACAGCCCAGAAGAACTGGATAATAATATAACAAAAAATAATTCTGGTCCACCCCCAGCCTAGACAAATTAAGGTGATCAAATTGGCCAATATTTTGCCAGAGCATTCAAATGCTTTCTGGTCCTTCACAAAATAATAGTTTGTTGTCAATGCTATTTTTAGCCAATATATATTTAAATATAGTTCCCAAGCACAGGAAACTTTTCCATTGTTTTATAATATAATCACTGGCAGCAACTCTCTTCTATCCTGGGTTGACAGCTACACTGTGCTAAAATGTCAAATACATAAACAAGACCCTCAACATTTATGAGGGATATACCCCAAGTCCCTAATATCCCTAACTGGAGTGAAGTGAAGTGAAGTCGCTCAGTCGTGTCCGACTCTTTGCGACCCCATGGACTGTAACTTATCAGGCTCATCTGTCCATGGGATTTTCCAGGCAATAGTACTGGAGTGGATTGCTGTTGAAATGATCCTGGATGTTCCATAAATTATGTTCTGTGTGTATCCTCACACTACAAAATTATTGCCTTTTCAATTTTCACTGTCTATTTCTCATTCATTGGTTATTGTTGCATAAATAAAGTTTACTTTTAATTCTTAAAGAGTTACTACATTAAATAATGAGTAGAAAAACAAAACTGAGTTATATTCACAATCAAGATGCATTGATCATGTGGTTAAATTTTGTACCTCAGAAAAATTGTAAATTACTACATATCCTAGGCTGACTAAAATGTGCTATGTGCTAAGTTGCCTAAGTCGTGTCCAACGCTTTGCGATTCCAGGGACTGTAGCCCTCCAGGCTCCTCTGTCCATGGGATTCTCTATACTGGAATACTGGAGTGGGTTTCCATCTCCTCCTTTAGGGGATCTTCCTGACCCAGGGATCAAACCCACATCTCTTACATCTATCTACACTGGCAGGTTCTTTACCACTATAGCCACCTGGGAAGCTAACTAAAATGGCAATTGTTAAATCTTTAGATGCCAAAGATATACTTTTCTATGGCCATCAGACCTAAAATGTTTATAAACTCTTCCTAAGCAGCTTGCAAAAAGTAAAGAATATTTGCCACTGATAGGATTTGAGGCTTTTATAACAATTTTTGTAGAATCTACATTCTTTTTAAGTATGAGGCCTTTGATTCTGCAGGAATCCTAACTGGTGCCTATAAGCTATTTTTTTTTTTTAATTCTTTAAACTGTCATACTGTTAAATTTTTAACTAAGGTAAAGAAAAGCCCCAATAATAGAGCAATCAGTAAAATCACTGTCATGAACACTGTAAACATCACAGTGACGCTCTCTATTGATTTGCTTATTCCTTAGTTGAGAAACTGTTTTCTAGCACTACAGTAGATGTGAGGAATGCACAGTGAATAAGAGAGATGTGAGACGTGTTTTAAGGAGCTTAGGGATTGGTGAGGAAGATAAACATTAAGCAATATACTGCCAGCAGAAGTACTTACCTCTGTGTGTCTGCATATGAATGTGAACGCATGGGCACATATTGCATCAGATAGGTGAGGAATGGTAGGTAGGTAAAATTAAGAGGTGCAAGTGGTGTCAGGGAAGGCCTAGAGGGAAAAGAAGGAGTCACAGGATGGGTCGGGAATCAGAGTTGGAGCTTTTTTCAGGCCAAGGTAACAGTGTGTGTAAAGCTATAGGTAGAAGGCCTTTTAAGGCACACTAAGACTGGTTCCAAATAGGAAAAGGAGTATGTCAAGGTTGTATATTGTCACCCTGCTTATTTAACCTATATGCAGAGTACATCATGAGAAATGCTAGACTGGAAGAAGCACAAGCTGGAATCAGGATTGCCAGGAGAAACATCAATAACCTCAGATATGCAGCTGACACCACCCTTATGGCAGAAAGTGAAGAGGAACTAAAAAGCCTCTTGATGAAAGTGAAAGAGGAGAGTGAAAAAGCTGGCTTAAAGCTCAACATTCAGAAAACAAAGATCATGGCATCTGGTTCCATCACTTCATGGGAAGTAGATGGGGAAACAGTGGAAACAGTGTCAGACTTTATTTTTCTGGGCTCCAAAATCACTGCAGTTGGTGATTGCAGCCATGAAATTAAAAGACGCTTACTCCTTGAAAGAAAAGTTATGACCAACCTAGATAGCATATTCAAAAGCAGAGACATTACTTTGCCGACTAAGGTCCGTCTAGTCAAGGCTATGGTTTTTCCAGTAGCCATGTATGGATGTGAGAGTTGGACTGTGAAGAAGGCTGAGAGTCGAAGAATTGATGCTTTTGAACTGTGGTGTTGGAGAAGACTCTTTAGAGTCCCTTAGACTGCAAGGAGATCCAACCAGTCCATTCTGAAAGAGAGCAACCCTGGGATTTCTCTGGAAGGAATGATGCTAAAGCTGAATCTCCAGTACTTTGGCCACCTCATGTGAAGAGTTGACTCATTGGAAAAGACTTTGATGCTGGGAGGGATTGGGGGCAGGAGGAGAAGGGGACGACCGAGGATGAGATGACTGGATGGCATCACAGACTCGATGGACACGAGTCTGCATGAACTCTGGGAGTTGGTGATGTACAGGGAGGCCTGGCGTGCTGCGATTCATGGGGTCTGAAAGAGTCGGACACGACTGAGAGACTGAACTGAACTGAAGAATGCTGGACTTCACTGCAGACCGTGGGAACTCAGAAAGTCATCTCAGAGGAGTTGGTACCATAAACATACTAGGTCTTAAAAAATGGTGACATAACAAGTATATTTTTGTAGTTTAACATAATGAATTGGGCCAAAGCTCACAAAGCCAGGAGTCTATCCTAGAAGAGCTTCCAAAACCTGTGTCCCTTGATGTCTTGCTTTTTCTTTCTAAACTAGAGCAAATATAAACTGCTTGTTCTTAAGAGAGCACTTTATGCCACATATTAAGTTTAATTACCTGAGACCTATAAAAGTGTTTAGACTGAAGAAAAAAAAACTTAATCAGATTACATTACTAATATATTGTGAGTTATAAGCTACAGATGTAAAGTGAAACAGCCAATTGGTTTAATTAATATTCTCCCAGATAATAGACATTAAAATTAACTGAATAAAGGCCAAACAACAAGCCACAATTCTTAAGATCTAATCTCTTCAGAGAAAGTTGCACTAAAAGAAAGATCTGGGAAGAGTCACTGGGATGTCAAAAGTCTGTGTCTTGGCTGCTTGGGGTATAATGCCGTCTTCAAAAGGGTTTATTAAGTTCTTTCATTTATAGTCTTTTTAGTATACCTGTTATTCAGTTATTATTCTCAACCAGATTCTGATGGATGTTAATGTAAGCATCAGCTCTCTCAGTTAAAATCAGTAGGATCTTTCAGTTATAGTACCACTCAAATTTGGAGAAGGAAATGGCAACTCACTCCATTATTCTTGCCTGGAGAACCTGAGAACAGAGGAACCTGGAGGGCTACAGTCTATAGGGTCGCAAAGAGTCAGATACGACTGAAGCAACTTAGCACTCATGCATGCACCACTCTATTTAGCTCCAAATTAGTCTCTCTATGCTCTGCTGATGTTGCTTTTGACTATTTAAGCATATCTTTCTCATAACTGCTATAAGTCTGGACACAAAACAATGCCCAGAATGGCATACATGGATTAATTTAAGAGACCCTGCCCAACCACTGCAGCCACTTCTGAATAATGTAGTCTGCTTACAGTTGCTTCTCAATCACATGACCATGGAAAGCAAGCAGAACTGGTTCAGGTTCACTATTTCCAGGCCCAAGTGAAAGTATAACAGTAAAGTACTGTAGTAAGCGCTACAGTGGGTCTTCAGAAATCATTTCCAGCAAAAAACTTTGATATTGATTTTAGCTAATTAAAATGTCATAGTTTAGATTTTAGTTCGTAGTTGAAAATATTGGTAAATTAATTCTTTTATTGGACTCCAACAAATTGACTATTTAACAATAGATTCTGAAATAAAATTTGATTTGTGAATTCGTTATTTCATACCAGGATGATAAGCATAGTCAACATTTTGTTAAGATTACAATAGAAAGTATGTTTAAATGCTGTCTTTATGATGATCAGTTTGAAAAAGACAATTCAAACTTTGTTAATCGTTCTTACTTGCTACAGGGTTTAGCCTTTTTAAAGTCAGAAAAAAGTCTATCTGCTTTATTATCTGTTATGATTTCTACTGAACTCTTTTGCAAGATTTTATTACTCCAGTCTCAGGAGATGCTCTCGGAAAGACCTTTCCATGGAAACAGAGTTCCTCGGCCAGATACTAATAAGTCAGGGAAAGACTATTAATAAAGTTATGTCAGTATTTGGATAGTCACAATGGATAGTAGCATGGTAAAACCACTGAGAAGCCCTATAGTGAAGATATTTATGTCATTCCATTTCACCCATCATTTCATTTCAGTTCAGTCGCTCAGTCGTGTCCGACTCTTTGCAACCTCATGAATCACAGCACGCCAGGCCTCCCTATCCATCACAAACTCCCAGAGTTCACTCAGACTCGCGTCCATCGAGTCAGTGATGCCATCCAGCCATCTCATCCTCTGTCATCCCCTTCTCCTCCTACTCCCAATCCCTCCCAGCATCAGAGTCTTTTCCAATGAGTCAACTCTTCACATGAGGTGGCCAAAGTACTGGAGGTTCTGCTTTAGAATCATTCCTTCCAAAGCACACTCAGGACTGATCTCCTTTAGAATGCACTAGTTAGATCTCCTTGCAGTCCAAGGGACTCTAAAGAGTCTTCTCCAACACCACAGTTCAAAAGCATCAATTCTTCGACTCTCAGCCTTCTTCACAGTCCAACTCTCACATCCATACATGGCTACTGGAAAAACCATAGCCTTGACTAGACGGACCTTAGTCGGCAAAGTAATGTCTCTGCTTTTGAATATGCTATCTAGGTTGGTCATAACTTTTCTTCCAAGGAGTAAGTGTCTTTTAATTTCTTGGCTGCAGTCACCATCTGCAGTGATTTTGGAGCCCAGAAAAATAAAGTCTGACACTGTTTCCACTGTTTCCCCATCTACTTCCCATGAAGTGATGGGACCAGATGCCATGATCTTCATTTTCTGAATGTTGAGCTTTAAGCCAGCTTTTTCACTCTCCTCTTTCACTTTCATGAAGAGGCTTTTTATTTCCTCTTCATTTTCTGCCATAATGGTGGTGTCATCTGCATATCTGAGGTTATTGATATTTCTCCCGGCAATCTTGATTCCAGCCTGTGCTTCTTCCAGCCCAGTGTTTCTCATGATGTACTCTGCATATAGGTTAAATAAGCAGAGTGACAATATACAACCTTGACACACTCCTTTTCCTATTTGGAACCAGTCTGTTGTTCCATGTCCAGTTCTAACTGTTGCTTCCTGACCTGCATACAGGTTTCTCAAGAGACAGGTTGTCAGGTATTCCCATCTCTTTCGGAATTTTCCACAGTTTACTGTGATCCATAGATGCCCCAAAACCTGTGACCAGAAAACCCTATTTTCAAATACCTGCTGTTAGCATCCTGTGGAACAGTGGTCCATGGAACGTCCTTTGGAAGGGATGTGTCTGAGCAAGGAGACATCCAGCAAAACCAAGGTACTTTCTGTCAGCTTTAAATATCACACTCCAATTGCACCCATTCAATAACCTAAATATTAAGTCATTCTAAAGGTATACATTCTTAACATCTACTACAGTTCTAGTTACTGAATATAAGAGCTATTATCAACACTGTATCTACCATTAGGAGCTTCTAGTATTCTTGGAAAGTAGAGATCTATCTTCTTGAAGGAAGTTGCACAGAAAGGTCACATGTGATTATGTAAAAATTAGTGAGGCAGAAATAAGCCCTATGGGAGTTGAAAGGGGGAGGGCAACAGAATGCACATTATCCACTTTTAGAGACAATGGCAAAACATACACATGCTTTGTTCCCTTCTGCCTGTCATTTCTTTCTTCCTTTCCCAGAGACACTGAGAATACAAAATGTGTTATTTGTTCTATGCCCACAGCTTTGGCAGGCTGGGATCCCTCTATTGTAAAGCCAAAATACATCCAGTGTCAGAGTTTATTGTCAAGAAGTCACAGATCTTAGAGGCAGAGTAGAAGGAAACTCATGCCTTTTTCTAAGCCTGGTACTCCCTTACCAGCCCCCCAGAAGTCTCCTTGTTTCCATCCTGGCCCCCTTGCTCACAGTTTCCAGACAGAAGCCAGAGTCATTCTTTTCAGATGTAAATTTGACCAGGTCTTTTTCCAATTGCTTCCCATCACTGGCTATCAAACCCTGGTGACAACTTCCAGATACCTCCTCTCTGTGCCTCTGACCACTCTCCTGGCTCCCTGAACTCCAGCCCCAAGGGATCTCCATGCCCTTCCCTCCTCGGGGCCTTTGGACTTGCTGTGCCTTTTCCCCTGGAATTTCCCCTCCTGTCTCATCTCTCTGCTCATCTGCTATCTCCCCTGAGAGGCTGCCCAGGCCTTCATCTAAGATAGCAGCGTCATCTCCCACCTCACTCCCACTGCATCCTTCATTCCCTTCACCCTTTTCACTTTGTTCTTCAATAGACTTATTGCTATTTTTATTCATTTATTTTCGGCTGCACCCCATGGCATGAGGGACCTTAGTTTTCCCACTACGAATCAAACAGTGTGGACCCTCTGCACTAGAAGGCAGAATCTTAACCACTGGACCACCAGGGAAATCCCAGATTATTGCTATCTTTTTAAATATTTATATATCTACTTGTTTACCTCTGTATGAGCAAGGGCATTATTCTGTATTTCTGCTTTTACTGGGCATATTCTAGGCACCCCGTAAAAGTTTATTGAATGAATGAGTCAATCACTGAGTGATTGGATGATAAATTTACAGAAGAATAAACCTGCAGAGTACAATAAATTTACAGTAGAATTTACGTTAAAGAATAGCTAAGTGAATTAGAAAATATACACTTTCTCATCAAAATCCAGCAGTTGACTAACTTTTGTGGTGGAATGAAAACTTCGAGAATTTGTTCTGAAGAGAGTCTAGCACTTTATAGTTGGATGGCCTTGCATAAGTTACTCAGTCTCTATATGTGTCTTAGGTTTTTTCCTGTAAAAGGGAACATTGATAACTACCTTGCAGTTTATTGTGAGGATTAAATGAGATAATGTCTATGAAACCCATATGCCAAGTACTTTTCACAATGGATCATAAGTACTATTAATTTCCAAAAGCCTGTTTTATAGTTTCTTTAAATAGAAAGATATCTTTTACTAGTTCTTAGTGAAGAACCTTTGGCCTGCTAGCACATGAGAAAAATAATCAGCTGTTCATGAAAGGCATGGTAATTATCATGCTAATAAATATTTTAGATTATTGTTTTGAACTATCTAGACAAAAAAAATTCTCAGCATTCTGAACATGTAAATATATGACACATCCCTTTTCCATGGATGTTTTTGACTTTTGGAGATTTCTTAGTTTTCTAGGAGAAAGCTATATGAAGAGTTGGGTTGTTCTTTTTTTTTTAATTTTTTTATTTTATTTTTACTTTATTCTACATTACAATACTGTATTGGTTTTGCCATACATTGACATGAATCAACCACAGGTGTACACGAGCTCCCAACCTGAAACCCCCTCCCACCTCCCACCCCATATCATCTCTCTGGATCATTCCCGTGCTCCAGCCCCAAGCATCCTGTATCCTGCATCAAACATAGACTGGCGCTTCGTTTCTTACATGACAGTATACATGTTTCAATGCCATTCTCCCAAATCATCCCACCCTCTCCCTCTCCCTCAGAGGCCAAAAGTCCGTTCTATACCTCTGTGTCTCTTTTGTTGTCTCACATACAGGGTCATCATTACTATCTGGGTTGTTCTTGATAACTTCGATTTTGAAATAGTTTAAGACTGAAGAACTTGAAAAATAGTACAGTTTCCATGTAACCGTTATTGCACTTCCATCAATGATTATATCTTCATAACCATAGTGTAGTCTCAAAAATGAAGACATTAACACTAATGTGTCTGAGTTATGGTGCAATTCCATTACCTCAGATACAAACCTTATTTGAATTCACATGAAGGATTTTTAAACTTAGGGTTAGGAGCTAATTAGGATCATATCTTGGCTCCATTAAGTGAGCAAATGAGATACACACAGTAGTGTATGAAAACCATAAATTATAAAATTCCTTTCATTTTCAAAGAATTTCAGAATTTAAAAAGCTCTAAGTTCCAGCCTACCTAGAAGTCTGGTCTACTAGTCTGTAAAAGCAAAACACAAAAGCCCTTCACAATTTCAAAGGGATGTAGACAAGAGAATCCTTGATTTCAATCTCTAAGGTCAAAACCCTTCTTTCCTTGAAAAATGAATTCCTCCTTTTCTATCAGTTCTGGATATTGCTATTCATTAGTATTAGAGGGAAAATAAAGCTGAAAGCAGGCCCAGAGTTCAAGAAGCATTTCAGCTCCAGCTAGATGATTATTAGGGCAGAGCTGCACAGGATACCCCAAATATGGATGGAGGGAAGCCATTCCTTGTGCCTAGGGAAGGCCTGCCTGTTTCAGGTGAAGCGTTGTCACAAGTGCTTCCTCAGCCTGTGCAAATGCAGAATCCGCCCACACCCAGCTAGATACACACAAGGGAACACATCCCAGCTGTCCTTCACCCAGAGTGAATTCCCCTTGACCCATAGCCTCCCTGCCCATGATCTCTGCTTTTGGAAAGGCTGCGTTAGAGCAACAGGACATCTCCCAGATCTGAATGTGAACAAATTAGCAGCAAGTTAAGTTAGTCAATTTGATGGAGCAGAAAGAGGTACAAAAGTTTTTTAAAGGAAAACTTTTTAAAAATAAAAAACACAAAATGAGCTACAGGTGAAGCACTGACATGTTTTTGTTTATTAACTAAATGCTTCCTGCTTTTCTCTTTTGTGTAATACTACAGAGGATGAGACGGCTGGATGGCATCGCCAACTCGATGGACGTGAGTTTGAGTGAACTCTGGGAGTTGGTGATAGACAGGGATGCCTGGCATGCTGTGATTCATGGGGTTACAAAGAGTCAGACACGACTGAATGACTGAAATGAACTGAACTGAACTGAACCCTGCAGGATAGTCCACTTGGAATATCAAAATGTGGCTTGAAATATTCCAGGACTGAGATACCACTCTGTAATCAGAGTGTCTGGGGACTGAGAGCATAGCTTTTTGTTTCGGTCTACCATGGCTGCAATTTTAATTGTTTATAAGATTTTCCCAAAGTGTGATAATCTTTTTCCAGAGAATAAAATAGATTGAACATGGGAAGTTATGCCCAAGTATTTTCTTCTTTCCTTAACACATACAGTAGACAAAGAAAGAGCACAGATTTTGGAATTAAAAGACATGGGTTTAATCCTAGACCTATAATTTACCAAATGTATAAGCTTGGGCAGATCTTACCCTGTTTCCTCATCCATAAAATGGGTGATATGATAATAACAGGATTTTATAAATAGCTAGGGTTGTTTGGAGAATCAAATAAGATTATATATGTGAAAATCCTTTGCAAATGAGAGTACTACAGGTATGCTGCTGTTGCTATGTCACCTGGAAGAAATATCTGGACAAAAATCCTATTTAAATCCATCGGTGTATTTTTATAGCAGAATTTTGACTTAATAGATAATATTCTCTTTTTTCTCCTTTTTATATAGAAAACGGGTGGAAGTCATTTTTCTTCATAAAGTTCTACTTAAATCTTAATAGACTTTCTCTTCCTAAAGTTCACAAAATCTGTAGTGTTATTTTTATCTTCATGAATATTCTTTATAAAACTATTCCCTGAATTTTACCATTGTGGAAAATCTGGAGGGAAAACCTAAAGCCATCCTGCAAGAGAGTTTTCATAAGTCTTCATGGTAATGAGAAAAATAGCCACAACTTGGTGAGCTAAATTAATTAAATTTACATGACTGTCATTTATCCTGAGATTATGTCCTTCTTACATTATTTAGTGTAAAAATCCTCTTTCTCTTGTGAAATGATGGTGATAGTGGATGGCAACTGTTTTGTTTGTTTTCAATGTCCTTACTCTGCAAAATAAAAAGTTGGCTACCCTACGTCAGGCCCCAATTATTTTTTGAAATTGGACTGGCCCCTGACACGCCAGTCTCTGGGAGCCCTTGGCCTGGAAGGTTAATTGGAGATGGCAGGGATGGCGGTGGGGAAGCCAGTTCAGCTGCTTGTGTTTTGCTCCCTTCCCCAGAGCCCGCAGGGTCCGCTGCCCCACATCCGGGCTGTCGCCAGTCCCTGGCTGTGTATCTATGCCCCAGCCCCCTGGCTCCTCATCCCTGTCCGCTTCACTCTTGCAGCCCCTCCTAGCTGGCGTCATCCTTCCAGACACAGCTCCCTAAGTTTGCCATGTGCAGTGACCCTGTGTTGACCCCGAGCCATGATACAAACTATGGGGTTGTAATGAATCTCTAATTACCCACAGTACCTCCATGAGTCGTCAGCTCTGCTGCTTAGCTATATTCCTCACCAATTTGGTCATTACCAAGCGTTCAGAATGCAGCCAAAGTCTGTGCCCGGAAGCTGGGAGCCCCACAGTCTCTGCCAAATGAGGCTGGCTCTGCAGGCTTTTGGGAATGACGGGATGATTTCCTTCCTTGTTATGAATCAGAGAGGGTGTTTGCACATGAATCATTTGGCTCTACGTGAGGACCTTGTCCTGACTTTTATTTATTCCAGTAGATCAGACTGAGTGAATGCTCAGGAACTTGGGGAGAGGTTTAATCTCATGTGATAATTCCCAAACTCCACACCTTATCTTCAAGCCTAAAAGAGATATTGTCTAGTCTTAATAAAGTGACAGCAACAGGTCTTGCTTGATTTTCCTGCAGAAAATGTCATATCTTAGTTGTGGGGCAAATAGCTTCATAATAAGACAGTAATAGTAGCTCCTCCATGTATGTGCCAGGCATTGTGCTAGAGGTTTATATATTTTATGTCTAATAACAAGAACAAAAAAACAAACAAACAACAACAAAGACATTTTACAAACAAGGAAACTGAGGCTAGAGTGGTTAAGTGAAGGTTAGGTTTCCAAGTCATATGGGTATAAAGCAACAACTTGCTTTGTTCCAAATCACATGTTCTTTAGGAGCATCTAATAGTTGGAACTGAAGAGAAATGACTAGTCTTGAAAGGGTAGATGGGCTTCCCTGGTAGCTCAGATGGTAAAGAAGCTGCTTGCAATACAGAAGACCTGGGTTTGATCCCTGGGTTGAGAAGATACCCTGGAGGAAGGCATAGCAACCCACTCTAGTATTCTTGCCTAGAGAATCCCACAGAGGAGCCTGGCAGGCTACAGTCCATGGAGTTGAAAAGAGTCAGACATGACAGAGCAACTAAGCACAAAGGGTAGATGGATTTTTGATTCACTATTAGATTCCATGTGAAGAATTACTCCTATTTTTCTTTTTTAAAATTTTTTTAATACTTTATTCTACTTTACAATACTGAATTGGTTTTGCCATACATTGACATGAATCAGCCACATGTGTCCACGATCTCCCAATAACTCATAGAACTTTTTTTTCAGATTAAATGATAAAATTAGCAGGAAAATAAAATGAGAAAAATTAGCAAAACACTTGAGAAATTGTTGTACTAACTCAAAAAAATCAACTCAAAATATCTGTGGCACAAATGTTAAATATTCTCGTCAATATTTAAATTTCCTTTTGCCTGTGCCAGGTACTGGGAAAATAAAGATGAGTCAGATAGTTCCTGCCTTCAAGAGGCTCAGAGATCATTAAGGTTGATGTTCTTATTTCCTACTTAACATGGTGTTAAATGTTATATTTATTTTATTTATTTATTTATTTGTGTTTGGTTGCACCTCACAGTTTGCTGGATCTTAGTTCCTTTACCAAGGATGGAACCCATGCTCACAGCAGTGAAATCATGCAGTCTTAACCACTGGACTGCCAGGGAATTCCCTTTTTTTTTTTAACTAATTAATTAATTTTTTAACATTATATTCATAAAGTACCCTAATCAACAAAGTTTTAGAGTAAGTCACTAATATTTCTCTGGCTTTCTAAATGCAAGACTTGTCACAGCATAAATGACATCACACTGTTCACCTTGTGTGGGTGGAGAATGTTTATTAACAGTTGATAACCCAGGTTATGTCCAATAACCTGTGCGAAAAAAAAATGTTCAAGAAATAAATGTTTGTGTTTGAGGGTTGTATCTTTAAAAAATGGAAATGAATAAGCCATTGGAAATGGTTATAGACAACATTCCTGAGGCCAGCCTGTTTTCCTAGCTTCAGGAGATATTTTTAATACACTGTGCCTAACAGTCCAATTAATTTCTTGAATTTGCATTATTGTTGTACAGGGAAGCTTTGTGGTCAAGATAGTAATATTCTGTTCTTAGGGGCTACAGAATGTAACTTTAATTTTGGGGAGCATTTTCTTAATTTAAACTCATTGTTTCTAAACCCAGAGTCTCTGACTCACGCTATCTCTCACCTCGCCAATAAGCCAACAGAAGTTTTGAGCTAGTAGGAAATTTGTAGATAGCTAACATTCTAACTTTACAGGTGAAGAAAATGACATACAGAGGATTGAAGTGGTTTTATACTGTACTCAGGGTAAGCAGTTTGCATTACCCTATTTTTGAAGGTTTGTTCTGGCTGTGGTATTTCCTATATGTCTCTGCAAAGTTGACTACAGTCTCATCTATTGAAAGGAAAATTATTTTTTCAGGAGGTCTCAGTATTTTGGCAATATGTGTCCAAACAAAAGGATAATTTAGGACATATCTTCATAGATTGAATATACAGTCCCTAAAACTTGTTAAGTATTACAATTAATAATAATGCCATTTACTGAGTATATTTTATATATATATATATATATATGCCTTTTTATGTCATGTATCACTCATCTAGAGTGTATTATGAGTCACATTTTATGAAATAAACAAGTAATGTGCTGAGAGTCTCAGCAGCCTCTAAATAAAATCAGCTTCTTTTTCCACTTGCTTCTAAAGCTCACACTCCTCTATCACTCCAATATATGAGTACAAGTGCCAAAATCAGAAGGGGAAGAGTAGTCTCACTCCATTTTCAAAGTATGATAAAATGTTTCATGAGCTTAAGGTTGGAAGTTTAGTCAAAACATCCTTAATCAAGTCTCTACAGGGAAGGGGCTTCACCATGGATCATGCATGGTCCCCTCTTGTCTCATCACAGTCACTGAGTCACCCAGGAGTGGACGGTACCACGGTACTCCACTGGTCACCCAGGGCCAGTCTTCCACTGCTACTGGCTTCACGCTGGGAACTAGGGGTGCTGGTCATTATCCTGCTCCCAGCTCCATCTCCAGGGTAATCTTTACAAAGCTGTTTCCCAGGCCACCAAAGCCTCTTGAGGCTGCTGTGGCCATATTATCCCATGGCCATCATTTTACTCCAAGGCCAAACTTGCCTGTTATTCCAGACTTCCTACTTTTGCATTCTAGTCCCCTGTGATGAAAAAGACATCTTTTTTTTTTTTTTTTTGGTGTTAGTTCTAGGAGGTCTTGTAGGTCTTAAGTAGAGACATCACTTTGCTAACAAAGATTAGCATAATCAAAGCTATGGTTTTTCCAGAGTCATGTAAGGATGTGAGAGTTGGACTATAAAGAAAGCTGAGTGCTGAAGAATTGATGCTTTCAAACTGTGGTGCTGGAGAAGACTCTTGAGAGTCCCTTGGACAGAAAGGAGATCAAATCAATCAATCCTAAACAGAATCAGACCTGAATATTCATTAGAAGGACTGATGATGAAGCTGAAGATCCAATACTTTGGCCACTTGATATGAAGAGCTGATTCACTGGAAAAGACCTTGATGCTGGAAAAGATTGAAGGCAGGAGAAGAAGTGGGTGACAGAGGATGAGATGGTTGGGTGGCATCACTAATTCAATGGACATGAGTTTGAGCAAACTCAGGGAGATAGCAAAGGACATTACAGTCCATACGGTTGCAAAGAGTCAGACGTGACTTAGCTACTGAACATCAACAACCAGTTCTAGAAGGAAAAACACCTCCAATCTCATATGCAGATCAGCCTCAAGGAATAAGGAGTAGCACTTAGTAGGGGGACATTTCTAGGCAATTATTTGCTTTAGCAAGATTCTTGACTGCTATTATTTCATTTCTACTTGACAGCTGGAACCTAACTACAGAAAGCACTTATTAAAATTCACATATATGGCAAAGAGAGCTAAAGAGGCTTGGCTGTTCCATTTTTAGCCCCTCCAGCACTAACATGGAGCTGAAGGAAGGAGACAATGGGCCTTCCTACAATTGTGCTGGAAAAGCCAAAGAATACAACTACATTGTTAAATAAGTCAGTTAACTGTCTCAAACAAGGCAGCTGACAAGAACGAGCCAACAGAATAAACATGGGTGAATTTGGTCCTAGTCACATCTCCTGTATCGTCCAGTACCTTGCACTCATCCTTGAATACCTTTAAAAGGAGAAATGGACAAATCTCCATATGCAGAGGAGATCTAATTGTGATAATAACAGTAGTGATAACCAAAACATGCACAAAATTTGCCTGCTTAAAAACTTTCCCAGACAACATTGTGGTGTGCTTAAGCTTCTGGCCTCTGGAGTCAGATTTCGCATTCTGGAGTCCCAGCTCCATCATTTCCAATTGTGTGACTGTGGATAAATTCCTAAACCTCTTGAAACTGTTTGAGTTTCTCCTGTAACATCAGGATAATAATAATACCTATTTCATGAAGTAATTAGGAGAAGGCAATGGCACCTCACTCCAGTACTCTTGCCTGGAAAATCCCATGGACGGAGGAGCCTGGTAGGCTGCAGTCCATGGGGTCACTGAGAGTTGGACATGACTCAGTGACTTCCCTTTCACTTTTCACTTTCATGCATTGGAGAAGGAAATGGGAACCCACTCCAGCGTTCTTGCCTGGAGAATCCCAGAGACGGCAGAACCTGGTGGGCTGCCATCTATGGGGTCGCGCAGAGTCAGACACGACTGAAGCAACTTAGCAGCAGCAGCATGAAGTAATTGTGAGGATTAAATGAATTTACATGTGAAATACTTTGGAAGGTAAATGGCTTGTGTGCGGTAAATGGCTAGTGTACAGTAAATGTTGTTCTTACAGGTTTTGTGTTTTGTTTCAACCTTTTATCAAAGCTAATACAAACTGGAGCCAAGACTTGAACAAGAGGGAAAATAGACACTTTTCACTGAATGTTTACTTTTTTTTTTAACAAGTGCCCCATGAATGATCTCCGGTGTGCTGGTGTTAGTCCGAGCGTGAACATGGAAGTCACTCTGCAAAGCCAGGAGATCACGGTTGCATCAGCAATGCCCTCATTTTACTCCAGCATTTGGGAGTTGGATTGTCAGCTAATATCTCCTCTAGGAGGTCTCACTGTAACTATCGTTCACAGTCCAGCTGCAAAATTAGGAGGAATTTTGACATGCTTCCTGCCATTTGATATTTGCAGCGTGTTTTGTAACCTTCTTGTTACCCTCTACCCACCTACTGGGACCTAGATAGATGGCAAGCTTTTCTTCCGCTGAACAAGTTTTTCCAAATTAAAGGAGTAACAGATTAAGTGATAAGAAAAGAACTCAGAGAAATTTTTCACTTTTTACTCAGCCCATCCCTGTGATAAAACTACAATAGTTGTTTTGATCTTTGAAAGACTAACAGAAATGAGGGAACAATAATAATTATTTTCATAATTTAGCAATACTTAATTGTTGAGCGCTTATAATGTAGTAGACACTATTCTAAGCTTTGTGTATGTGCTGACAATAATCTTATAATGTATATACTCTTCTTCCTTCAACTTAATGGAAGAAGAAATAAAGTAATCAGTTCAGTTCAGTTCAGTCGCTCAGTCGTGTCTGACTCTTTGCAACCCCATGAATCGCAGCACACCAGGCCTCCCTGTCCATCACCATCTCCTGGAGTTCACTCAGACTCACGTTCATCGAGTCAGTGATGCCATCCAGCCATCTCATCCTCTGTCATCCCCTTCTCCTCCTGCCCCCAATCCCTCCCAGCATCAGAGTCTTTTCCAATGAGTCAACTCTTCCCATGAGGTGGCCAAAGGACTGGAGTTTCAGCTTCAGCATCAGTCCTTCCCAAGAAATCCCAGGGTTGATCTCCTTCAGAATGGACTGGTTGGATCTCCTTGCAGTCCAAGGGACTCTCAAGAGTCTTCTCCAATACCACAGTTCAAAAGCATCAATTCTTCAGCGCTCAGCCTTCACGGTCCAACTCTCACATCCATACATGACCACAGGAAAAACCATAGCCTTGACTAGATGGACTTTAGTCAGAAAAGTAATGTCTCTGCTTTTGAATATACTATCTAGGTTGGTCATAACTTTTCTTCCAAGAAGTAAGCATCTTTTAATTTCATGGCTGCAATCACCATCTGCAGTCATTTTGGAGCCCAAAAATTAAAGTCTGACACTGTTTCCACTGTTTCCTCATCTATTTCCCATGAAGTGATGGGACCAGATGCCATGATCTTCGTTTTCTGAATGTTGAACTTTAAGCCAATTTTTTCCTCTCCTCTTTCACTTTCATCAAGAGGTTTTTAGTTCCTCTTCACTTTCTGCCATCAGAGTGGTGTCATCTGCATATCTGAGGTTATTGATATTTCTCCAGGCAATCTTAATTCCAGCTTGTGTTTCTTCCAGTCCAGCATTTCTCATGATGTACTCTGCATATAGAAAGATTAAATATTTTGCCCCAAGTCACATGACAGCTGAGTGGTAGAAAACTCAAACCTAGTTTTAGTCCAGAGCTATGCTCTTCACCACCACCATGTAATAAATGCAATCCGTTCTGAGCCCATGATCCAATGTACTCATTTCATATCTTCCAGCACCTGCTCTTTTGTATGAAAAAAAAAAAAAACCAACTAGTAAAGTTTTGCATGAAAACATTACAAACACACAAAAAGTGCAGATGGAGTCACTAAGATCAGGTGGCTTTCTAAGAACCTCCCCATCCATTTCTTTCATAAATTGACCATTGTCTCAGATCTTCCTTATCAGGTCAGGAACCTGATTTTTTCAGCACACTAAAAAGGAAACTGTTTCTGAAGGGTGAATGCATATGAACTAAATTTTAAAGGACTAGAGGAAAAACCAAAATGTCAAAATATTAATCTATTCCACACAAGTGCATGTTTAATGAATGCCTAGGTATTGGTGATACAATGGTGATTCTAAGAGCTCCAAATAAAATTTCTGTCCTTATAAATCTTATATTTCAAATGAAGGAGACAGATAATAAAAACATATGTCTATAAATTAAACGAAAATAATAGTGTTACAAAGAAAAAATAAAGCAGGGAATAAACAAAGGGTTGAAATCTACTTAAGAGAGCTCTACTTAAAATTGAGTGCACAGTGAAGATGTTTCCAAGGGGATGATATTTGAACAAAGACTATAATGAAATAAGGAAGCAAGACAAATGGACATGAGACTAGTGTTCAAACAAAGGAAAGGCCTTGTGAAGGGAACATGCTTCACATGTTTAAGAAACAGGAGACCAACGTGACTCGAGTTCAGTGGCAAGGAGGAGAATAGTAAGATGATTTGGGAAAGGCAGTCAAGGGCAAGATCACAAAGATTTTTATAAGGTTATAAGGACATGATAATGAATTTTGGATCTTATACTACTAATGTGATAGAAGCTATTAGAGTATTTTGAAGAGGAAAGTGATATGCTCATATTTCTTCTTTAAAAGATCACTGTAGCTGAGAACATGGAGTTCTTAGCCATAATGAAGAACTGACTAAAGAGGGATATAAGTGGCAATAGGGAAGCAAGATAGGTACCTACTGCGGGGCCAAGTTAGAGATGATGGTACTTTGAAGCAGATCAGAAAAAGCTAACAAGGTAATAAATGGGGGGGGCGGTTATGGAATGTATTTTGAAGAATGCACTCAAATACTGGCCTGATCAATAAGTGAATAGAGATGCATATTTGGGTAAAAACAGATAATCAAGATGTTGGTTTTGGACATGATGAGTTTAACATTCCTATCAGACTTCAAAAGCAGATTTTGAGCAGGCAGTTGTATAAATAGTCTGTAGTCTCCCTGCCAAAATGATAACCCATTCCAGTATTCTTGCCTGGGAAATCCCACAGACAGAGGAGCCTGTCAGGCTACAATCCATGGGGTCACAAAACAGCCAGACTTGATTTAGAGACTACACAGCAACAACAAAGTCTCTTATCAAGAGAGGAGAGGCTGGGTTTGAAGATAAAAATTTGAGGGTCGTCAGTAAATAGGTTGGTTTTTAAAGCCAAGGACTTGAATTTAACCCCCAAGATATTGAATGAAGACAGAGATGGGGAGAGATCCCAAGTTCAAGGTCTGAAGCAACTCCAATTCAGAAGCAGGAATACAGAGAGTGTAACATAGGAGATGGAGGAAGCGTAACCAGTGAGACGGGGGAAAACCAGCAGCACATGTTGCTCCTGAAATCAAAAGAAGAAACTGCTTCAAGATGGTGGGAGCACTAATTGTAAGAAAAGATTTCCGAGGAGTTGAGTTCACACTCTAAGGATCAAGATTTGGTCAGTAGATTAGGCAACATAGAGGATATTTGTGACTTTGGCAAGAGAGAATTCAGTGAAGTGGCGGGGAAAAGGCTTAGCTGAGGCAGTGGGAAAGTGACAAGGTGAGGAAGCAGGTAAGGTGAGAATGAATCTAGTAGATGATACCATCTAATCCACTTGGGTAGTTGGTATGACCTAAGTCCAGATATGACCTAAATCAAATCCCTTATGATTACACAGAGGAGGTGACCAATAAATTCACAGGATTAGATCTGGTAGACAGAGTGCCCGAAGAGCTATGGATGAAGGTTCATAACATTTTACAGGAAGTGGTGGCCAAAAACCATCTCTAAGAAAAAAAAATGCAAGAAGGTAAAGTGGTTGTCTGAGGAGGCCTTACAAACAACTGAAACAGAAGTGAAAGGCAAAGGAGAAAGTGAAAGATATACCCAACTGAATGTAGAGTTTCAGAGAGAAAGAAGAAAGCAAAGAGAGACAAGAAAGCCTAAGCGAAACAGAGGAAAACCATAGAATGGGAAAGACTAAAGATCTCTTCAATAAAACTGGAGATACCAAGGGAATATTTCATGCAAAGATAGGCACAGTAAAGGACAGAAATGGTAAGAACCTAGCAGAAGCATAAGAGATTAAGAAGAGGTGACAAGAACACAGAGAAGAACTGTACAGAAAAGGTCTTACTGAGCCAGGTAACTACAATGGTATGGTCACCAACCTACAGCCAGACGTCCTGGAGTGTAAAGTCAAGTGGGCTTTAGGGAGCATTACTATGGGCAAAGCTACTGGAGGTAATGAACTTCCAACTGAGCTATTTCAAATCCTAAAAATGATGCTTCAAAGTGCTACACTCAATACGCCAACAAATATGGAAAACTCAGCAATGGCCACAGAACTGGAAAAGGCCAATTTTCATTTCAATCTCAAAGAAAGGCAATGTCAAAGAATGCTCAAACTACTGTACAATTGCACTCATTTTACATGCTAGCAAAGTAATGCTCAAAATCCTTCAAGATAGCCTTCAACAGTACATGAACAGAGAACCTCCAGATGTATAAACTGGATTTAGAAAAGGCAGAGGAGCCAGAGATCAAATTGCCAACATCTGTTGGATCATGGAAAAAGCAAGTAAATTCCAAAAAACCGTCTACTTCTGCTCCCTTGACTGTGCTAAAGCCTTTGACTGTGTGCATTACAACAAACTGTGGATGATTCTTCAAGAGATGGGAATACCAGACCACCTTACCTGTTTCCTGCAAAACCTGTATGGAGGTCAAGAAGCAACAGTTAGAACTGGACATGGAACAATGGAGTGGTTCAAAATTAGGAAAGGAGTTTCTCAAGCTATATATTGTCCCCTTGCTTATTTAACTTACGTGCAGTGTACATCATGCAGAATGCTGAGGTGGAAGATTCACAAGCTGGAATAAAGATTGTTGGGAGTAATATCAACAACCTCACATATGCAGATGATACCACTCTAATGGCAGAAAGCAAGGAGGAACTAAAGAGTCTCTTGAAGAGGGTGAAAGAAGAGAGTGAAAAAGCTGGATTAAAACTCAACATTCAAAAAACTAAGATCATGGCATTCAGTCCCATTACTTCATGGCAAATACATGGTGAAAAATTGGAGATAGTGACAGATTTTATTTTCTTGGGCTCCAAAACCCAGCAGATGGTGAGTGCTCCTTGGAAGAAAAGCTATGACAAAGCTAGATAGCATATTAAAAAATATAGACATCACCTAGACAGCAAAGGTCTGCTACAGTTTTTTCAATAATCATGTACAGATGTGATAGTCAGATCATAAAGAAGGCTGAGCCCTGAAGAATTGATGTTTCGATTTGTGGCACTGGAGAAGACTCTTGAGAGTCCCTTGGACAGCAAGATCAAACCAGTCAATCCTAAAAGAAATTGGCTCTGAATAGTCATTGGAAAGACTGATGCTGAAGCTGAAGCTTCTATACTTTGACCACCTGATGCGATTAGCCAAATCATTGGAAAAAACCTGATGCTGGGAAAGATTGAGGAGGGAGAAGAAGAGAGTGATAGAAGATGAGATGGTTGGATGGCATCATTGACTCAATGGACTTGAGTTTGAGCAAGCTCAGGGAGATAATAATGGACAGGGAAACTGGGCATGCTGCAGTTCATGGAGTTGCAAAGAGTTGGCCAGGACCGAGAGACTGAACAACAGCAACAATCAACTTCAAGTCTTTCTGGCCTAGAAGTCTGTATTTTACATCATTGTAAGGTGATTTTGAGGCTTAATTTCTAAGAGCAATTTATTTCTCCTAATTCCAGTTATTTAGGGCACCTTAATATTTCCTTTAGGAATCAACTACTTCAAAATTACCTTGTTAGTCTGATAGATGTAAAATATCAAATAAAATGTGTAAGAATAAAGAATCACTGTCATAGAAGAAAGATCAGGAAAAGAAGCTGAATTATATAGTATCTTAAAGAGCTATTATTTAATTCTCCTGGATAAAAAATTTCATGATAAGAAACACTTCTATGAATTATATAAATCCATGTAAAACCCTAGTACTCCAAACTCAGTATATGTTCATTGATATTGTTAGTAATCGATGACCATGATGATAATGGTGGTTGTGATTCTTTAAAAAGTAATTATGTTAAAGCAAATAAAGATGGCCCATCTTTAATATGAAGAACAGGCAATTCAGCCAATAAACTATCAACTTCCTCTAAAAATCTTAGGAAAAGGTAAACAGAATTTACTGAGCAACTAAACAGACTGGAAAATCTTGCAAGGAAAGGTGCAGACTTACTGATTAATGAATTTTCTGGAGGTAAATATTTTTAAGAAACTTTTCTTTTATATTGGAGTATAGTTGATGATGTGGCTCTAGTGGCAAAGAATCCTCCTACCAAAGCAGGAGATGAAAGAGACATGGGTTCAGTTCCTGGGTCAAGAAGATACCCTGGGACTCCAGTACTCTTGCCAGGAAAATTCCAGGGACATAGGAGCCTGGCGAGCTGGGGTCACAAGAGTTGGACACAACAGCGCGCACACACACAACAGTTGATTAACAATGTTATGTCAGTTTCAGGTGTACACCAATTGATTCAGTTACACATATTCAAGTATCAATTCTTTTTCAAATTCTTTTCCCATTTAAGTTATTACAGAATATTGAGCAGGGTTCTGTGCACTATGTAGTAAGTCCCTGTTGATTATTCCTTTTAAATATAGCAGTGTGCACCTGTTAAACTCTCTAACTATTCCATGCCCTCAACCTTCCCCTTGGTAACCAAAACTAAATTCTAAGTCAAAAGTAAATTCTAAGTCTGTGCTTCTATTTCTGTTTTGTAAAGAAGTTAATTTGTATCATGTCCTTTTAGATTCCATGTACAATGGGTATCATACCATATTTCTCTTTCTGTCTGACTTACTTCACTCAGTATGACAATCTCTAGGTCCATCCATGTTGCTGCAAATGGCATTATTTCCACTGCCAGTGGACATTTAGGTTGCTTCTATGTCTTTGCTATTGTAAAGAATGCTGCAGCAAATGCTGGGGTAACATGTATCTCTTTGGACCATGTTTTTCTCCAGATATAAGCATAGGAATGGGATTGTAGGTTCATTTTTAGTGCTTTAAGGAACCTCCATGGAGAAGGCAATGGCACCCCACTCCAGTACTATTGCCTGGAAAATCCCATGGACAGAGGAGCCCAGTAGGCTGCAGTCCATGGGGTCGCTAGGAGTTGGATACAACTGAGTGACTTGACTTTCACGTTTCACTTTCATGCATTGGAGAAGGAAATGGCAACCCACTCCAGTGTTCTTGCCTGGAGAATCCCACAGACGGGGTAGCTTGGTGGGCTGCCCTCTTTGGGGTCGCACAGAGTCGGACACGACTGAAGCAACTGAGCAGCAGCAGCAGCAGCAAGGAACCTCCATACTGTTGATGCAGTGGTTGCACAAATTTACATTCCCACCAACAGTGTAGGACAATTCCATTCTCTCCACACTGTCTCCAGCATTGATTGATTGTGGATTTCTTGATAATAGCCATTTTGACTGGTGTGAGGTGATACATCATTGTAGTTTTGATTTGCATTTCTCTATTAATTAGTGATGTTTAACATCTTTTCATGTGCCTCTTGGCCATCTGTATATTCTCTTTGGAGAAATGTCTGTTTAGATTTTCTGCCCATTTTTGGATTGGGATTTTTTTTTTTTTTCCATGTTGAGCTGTATGAGAAGCATGGCGAAAATCCAGAATGCTGACAACGTTAAATGCTGAAAAGAATGTGGAGCAACAGGAATTCTCGTACATTGCTAGTGGAAATGAAAAATAGTACAGTCACTTAAGAAGACAGTTTGACAGTTACTTACAAAATTAGATAAATCATACAATACCATACAATCTAGCAATTGCACTTTTTGGTATTTATTGAAATGGGCTGAGAACTTATATCTACAAAAAAAAAAAATCCTGCATATAGATGTTTATAGCAGTTTTATTCATAATAGTCAAAATGAGGAAACAACCAAGATGTTCTTCAGTAGGTAAATGGATTAATAAAATGTGATAAATCCAGACTATGAAGTATTATTCAGCTCTAAAAAGAAATACATTATCAACTCATGAAAACAGAAAGAAGAGTCATGTGTATATTCACTAATGAAAGAAGCCAACTTAAAAGACTGCAGACTGTATGATTCTATTTATATAACAGTCTTAAAGAGGCAAACTGTCAAGACAGTAAACAAGATAGATGGCTGTGGGGGCTCAGGAGAGAGTGATGAACAGGCAGGGAACAGAGGATTTTTAGGGCAATTAAACTATTCTGTATGATATTATATTTGACACTTGTCATAATACATTTGTCAAATACATTGAATGCTCAATACAAGAGGGTTCTCTAAATTGTAGACTTTGGGCTTTAATGATGTGTCAGTTTAGGCCCAACAATGGTAAAAACAAAACAAAACTGTACTTTGTAGTGTAGGATGTTGATAGTAGGGGAAGATGTGAGTGGGGGAGAGGATATAGGAACTCTCCCACAACTTTCTTGCTATGAATCTAAAGCTACTTTTAAAAATAAAATCTACCTAGAAGGAAGAAAAAAGGTTGAATTGGAGATACAGATACATAAAAATCATTAGTAGTGTATTTTTTAATGTGAAAACTTGGCTTGATGTCCCAAATATCTGAAAATAAGTTTCTAAATAAGCACAGGCAAAGTAGAAACTTACAAAAATTTAGAAAATTTCTTCAGCTAAATGATAATTTTTTAAAAATCTAAGCAATTTACTGAGAAAAAATGTGTAGCTTATATTAGAAAATAAAAGAATTTTAAAATCTGTGATCTAAATTTTTACCTTAAGAAGTAGAAAAAAAAAGAGTCAAATTAAGCCCAAAGTAAAAAGAGGAAAGGAAATAATGATGATAACAGAAATAAATAAAATAGAAAATAAAACATATAGAAAAATGACAAAAAAACTTGATTCTCTGTAAAGATTAATAAGATTGATAAACCTATAGCAAGATTGATCAAGAAAAAGGGTACATAAAAAGAAAACATCCATCCAGGACCTGAAAACATTAAAAGATCAATAAAGTAATGCTAAGAACAATTTTATGCCAATATATTCAACAATTTAGATGAAATAGACAATTTTGGACAGATACAAATTACCAAACTGATAGAAGAAGAAATGGAAAACGTGAAGAGCTCCTTATCTACTTTTAAGACTTGAATTTGGAATTGAAAAATATTCTCAGAAAGAAAACTACATACCCAGAGTTTATTTCTACAGAAAATATAGTCCTAATTTTACACAAATTCTTCCAAGAAATGGAGGATGCTATGTGACCCATCTTATTTTATGAAGTCAACATAATCATAAAAATAAAATCTAATAAGGACTTTAGTAACAAAAAAATACCTTTTTTTTTCTTTTAGTGGCACCATGTGGCCTGTGAGATCTTAGTTTCCCCAACCAGGGATCAAACCTGTGCCCTCTGCAGTAGAAGTGCAGAGTCTTAACCACTGATCACCAGGGAAGTCCCTAAAATTGTCTTTATTTGCATACAGCAAAATGTTTGTAGAAAAATTTAATTAAATCATATATGGACACTAATAAGGGAATTTAACAAGCTTACCGAGTATAAATCCATGTCTAAAAGCAACCTGGTTTCTTTATGCTATAGCAACAAACAATTGAAAGTGAAAATTTTAAAATACCATTTGCTTTAACATTAATATTTTAATAGTTTTAACAATAAATATAGTAAAATTTGCAAGGACTTTACACTGGAAACTATACAGTTTTGCTGAGAAAAGTAACTCAAATAAAGGAGAGATGCCATGTTCAAAGATTAGAAGCCAAATATCTACAGATTACAATAGAGATCATAATCCTAGTAGCTTTAGATGGAAATACTGAAAACAAAGCTGAATATCCATAACAATAATAAAAATAGGACAACAAAGGCTGAGGGCTTCCCATGATGGTAATTCAACACAGTGTTGTTTTGGCTTAAGGATATATATATATATATATATATATATATATATATATCAATGGAGTATAATAGAAAGTCCAAAAACAGATTCCCATTAAATGTGGTCAATTGATTTTCATCAAAGACAGCAAAGTAATTCAATAAGGAAAGAAAAGTCTTTTCAATAGATTGTGCTGGAATAACATGATGTCCATGTGGAAAAAAACGGATCTTCTATCTCACACTATGAAAAAAATTTTTTTCAAAATAATTCATACATCTAGATGTAAAAGCCAAAAATCTACATGTGCTAGAACACACAGGGGAATATCCTGACAATTGTGGAGAAGATGCAAAAATTTCTCAGTACACAAAAAGCACTGATTCAAAAACTGGATAAATTACATCACCAAAATTAAAAACCTCTGTGTATCAAAAAGACACAATTAAGAAAATAAAAAGACAAACTACATGCTGAGAGAATATGTTTACCACTTATACTTTTGACAAAGGACCTATATCCAGAAAATATAAAGAACTAAAAGTGAATAGAAAAAAAGAGAACTGAATTTTAAAGTAGTCAAAAAACATCAACAGATCTTTATTAAAATATATAGATGAATGTCAGGCAACTCATGAAAAGATGCTTAAAATCAATAATTGTTAGTTCAGTTCAGTCGCTCAGTCATGTCCAACTCTTTGCGACCCCATGAATCGCAGCACGCCAGGCCTCCCTGTCCATCACCAACTCCCAGAGTTCACTCAGACTCACGTCCATCAAGTCTGTGATGCCATCCAGCCATCTCATCCTCAGTCGTCCCCTTCTCCTCCTGCCCCCAATCCCTCCCAGCACCAGAGTCTTTTCCAATGAGTCAACTCTTCGCATGAGGTGGCCAAAGTACTGCAGTTTCATCTTTAGCGTCATTCCTTCCAGAGAAATCCCAGGGCTGATCTCCTTCAGAATGGACTGATTGGATCTCCTTGCAGTCCAAGGGACTCTCAAGAGTCTTCTCCAACACCACAGTTCAAAAGCATCAGTTCTTTGGTGCTCAGCCTTCTTCACAGTCCAACTCTCACATCCATACATGACTACTGGAAAAACCATAGCCTTGACTAGACGGACCTTTGTTGGCAAAGTAATGTCTCTGCTTTTGAATATGCTATCTAGGTTGGTCACAACTTTTCTTCCAAGGAGTAAGCGTCTTTTAATTTCATGGCTGCAATCACCATCTGCAGTCATTTTGGAGCCCCCAAAAATAAAGTCTGGCACTGTTTCCACTGTTTGCCCATCTATTTCCCATGAAGTGATGGGACCGGATGCCATGATCTTCGTTTTCTGAATGTTGAGCTTTAAGCCAACTTTTTCACTCTCCTGTTTCTCTTTCATCAAGAGGCTTTTTAGTTCCTCTTCACTCATCTGCATATCTGAGGTTATTGATATTTCTCCCAGCAGTCTTGATTACAGTTTGTGTTAGAGAGGTACAAGTTAAACCATAGTGATAAACCACTATACATCTACTTGAGTGACTAAGATTGAAAAACCTGATAATATCAAATATTAGCAAAAAAGCTGATAAACCAGAACTCTCCTATTTTTTTTGGTAGAATGTAAAATCCTAAAACCACTCTGAAAAATGGTAAGATAATTTCTTATCAAGTTTACCATTCACTTATTCAATAACCCAGGAATTCTGTTCTCATCTACTTACCTGAGAGAAATGAAAACATGTCCATAAGGGATTTGCATAAAAATGTTCAGAACAGCTCTATTTGTAATAGCCAAAAGTATAAAGAGGGAAAATGCCCATTAGTAAGAGAACAGGGAGACAAACTGTGGAATATTTATATAATAGAACATTATTCAGCAACTAAACCTAACAGCTATTGATACTGCAACAACATGAAGAAATCTCAATTTAAAAAAGGAGAGAAAGAATTCAAAGTCAAAAGACTACACATGATATAATTCCCTTTCTATGACATTCAAGAACAAACAAGACTTATCTATGGTAGAAATCAGAACCAAAAATGTTTCTTAGAGATAGTGAGAGTGTCAATTCCGAGGCAGGTTGATAAGAAGTCTGGGGTCCCTGAGAAGGAGAAAGGGGTCTGGGGCTTTCGAGAAGATAGGGGTCTGGAGTTCTCAAGGAGGAGGAAAGGACAAATGTCTTTTTTTTTTCTCTATATTCCTTAGTCTTTTATATATATATATATATATATATTTATTTATTTATTTATTTATTTTAATTGGAGGTTAATTACTTTACAATATTGTATTGGTTTTGCCATACATTAACACAAATCCCCCCCTCCTTTTTCCCTCCCCGAACCATCCCTCTGGGTCATCTCAGTGCACCAGCCCCAAGCATCCAGTATCATGGATGAAAGCTGGACTGGCGATTTATTTCATATATGATATTATACATGTTTCAATGCCATTCTCCCAAATCATCCCACCCTCTCCCTCTCTCACAGAGTCCATAAGACTGTTCTACACATCTGTGTCTCTTTTGCTGTCTCGCATACAGGGTTATCATTACCATCTTTCTAAGTTCCATATATATGTGTTAGTATATTGTATTGGTGTTTTTCTTTCTGACTTACTTCACTCTGTATAATAGGCTGCAGTTTCATCCACCGCATTAGAACTGATTCAAATGTATTCTTTTTAATGGCTGAGTAATACTCCATTATGTATATGTACCACAGCTTTCTTATCCATTCATCTGCTGATGGACATCTAGGTTGCTTCCTTGTCCTGGCTATTATAAACAGTGCTGCGATGAACATTGGGGTACACATGTCTCTTTCGATTCTGGTTTCCTCAGTGTGTATGCCCAGCAGTGAGACTGCTGGGTCATAAGGCAGTTCTATTTCCATTTTTTTAAGGAATCTCCACACTGTTCTCCATAGTGGCTGTACTAGTCACTAAGTTGTGTCCAACTCTTTGTGACCCCCATGGACTGTAGCCTACCATGCTCCTCTGTCCACAGGATTTTCCAGGCAAGAGTACTTGAGTGGGTTGCCATTTCCTTCTCCAAGTCTTAGTCATATAAAACAGTTTTTTTCTTTAAGTCTGAAACTGATGATTATGCAACAAACAACTCAGTTTAAACTGTGTACTAAGGATTATTTAATACCAGACCACCTAACCTGCCTCTTGAGAAATCTGTATGCAGGCCAGGAAGCAATAGTTAGAACTGGACATGGAATAACAGACTGCTTCCAAATAGGAAAAGGAGTACGTCAAGGCTATATATTGTCACTCTGCTTATTTAATTTATATGCAGAGGACATCATGAGAAATGCTGGACTGGAAGAAACACAAGCTGGAATCAAGATTGCTGGGAGAAATATCAATAACCTCAGATATACAGATGACACCACCCTTATGGCAGAAAGTGAAGAGGAACTAAAAAGCCTCTTGATGAAAGAGAAACAGGAGAGTGAAAAAGTTGGCTCAACATTCAGAAAACGAAGATCATGGCATCCGGTCCCATCACTTCATGGGAAATAGATGGGCAAACAGTGGAAACAGTGCCAGACTTTATTTTTGGGGGCTCCAAAATCACTGCAGATGGTGACTGCAGCCATGAAATTAAAAGACGCTTACTCCTTGGAAGAAAAGTTATGACCAACCTAGATAGCATATTCAAAAGCAGAGACATTGTTTTGCTGACTAAGGCCTGTCTAGTCTAGGCTATGTTTTTTCCAGTAGCCATGGATGGATGTGAGAGTTGGACTGTGAAGAATGCTGAGCACCAAAGAACTGATGCTTTTGAACTGTGGTGTTGGAGAAGACTCTTGAGAGTCCCTTGGACTGCAAGGAGATCCAACCAATCCATTCTGAAGGAGATCAATCCTGGGATTTCTTTGGAAGGAATGATGCTAAAGCAGAACCTCCAGTACTTTGGCCACCTCATGTGAAGAGTTGACTCACTGGAAAAGACTTTGATGCTGGGAGGGATTGGGGGCAGGAGAAGATGGGGACGACCGAGGATGAGATGGCTGGATGGCGTCACTGACTTGATGGATGTGAGTCTGAGTGAACTCCGGGAGTTGGTGATGGACAGGGAGGCCTGGCGTGCTGCGATTCATGGGGTCGCAGAGTCAGACATGACTGAGCGACTGAACTGAACTGAACTGAAGGATTATATAACAACAGTGTATCCTGCTTGAGGACAGTTTCTCCTTCCTGCAAACCTTCTGACTAATCCTGATATTTTAGAATGTATATTATGGGAGTGGGTCTGGTAGGATCTTTCTGTTGTTAAGTTCTGATCCTGTTATTCTAAAATGTAAATTGTGAGAGTGGGTTTGGTAAAATTTTCACAAACTTGAGACATTCTTTTGATTTATTGTAATAATTAAAAAGTATATAACTCCCTTGCTAACACTAGTGAAGGCGGGCATTTTCCGTCTCCCTTCTGATGTCCATGTCAGAAGCTTTCTCTGTCCCTTTTTCACTTTAATAAAAGTCTGCTACACAAAAGCTTTTGAGTGATCAAACCTGGTCCCTGGTCCCAAAGCTAAATCTTCTTTGGAGATCACAAATCTGACAACGTTCATCATAAGCTATCAATAGAAAGCAAGATTCCTTGAAAAGAGCATGAAAAAATTTTTGCAGTGATGAAAATACTCTACATCTTTAGGGGTATTGGTTACAAAAGTATATATATTTGTGAAAATTCTTCCACATGCATCTACTACATATAAATTATACCCCACTAAATTTTTTTAAAAATTTAAAACAAGTTAAAACTCACAAATCCTAGGAAAAATGATCAAACTTGACCCAACGGTTACTGGAAACTTGTTCTAAAATAATGAGGGGAATAAATTAACAGTTCAAAATTTTTCAAAAAAGAAAACTACCAGTCTTTTTCCGAATACAGAAAAACTGAGCTGAGACAGAGATGTTGTGACTAGGACTCATCAGGCCTGACAATAAGAAAACACTTAACTGATAAGCCAAGCTAAATGCGAAAAATCCTAAATCAAATATGAGTAAACTAATTCAGCACTTTTTAAAAAGATACTCTGTTATAACAACTTGAATCCAATGTGAGTTAAACATGGGAAAATGTCTTATTGAAATTCACTATATTAACTGGTTAAAGAAAAATGTGTGTGGTCATTGCAACAGATGCACAGAAGAGGCATGGCCAAGGAACAAATAAAAAGCTCAATTTTACTAATAACAGAGAAATATTAGTTAAAAGCACAATCAAGATATCATTTTACAAATGTTTGCCAAAATTTAAAAATACCAAGATCTGGGTAGAATGTGGAAGAAAGGAAAGTATACATGGATGTTTTTGTTGTTTGGTCGCTAAGTCATGTCCAACACTGAGACCCCATGAACTGAAGCCCTCCAGGCTCCTCTGTCCATGAGGATTTCCCAGGCAAGCACACTGGAGTGGGTTGCCATTTCCTTTTCCAGAGGATCTTACCCACTCAGGGATTGAACCTGTATCTCGTCCATTGGCAAGCAGATTCTTTACTGCTGAGCTACCTGGGAAGCTCAAAATATCAAGCAAACTTGGCTTATACAAAGATTGAGATCAAACCTGGTGTTTTTAGCACCACTCTCCAACCAACTAAATTAACCAGCCAGGAAAACAGAGTGTAAATTGATAGACTCGTTGTGGAAACCAATCTGACGTTACCTACAGAAACATGCTCATCCTCTGACTCAGCAATTAGTTCTTTTCCTAAGTACATATTAAGAAATGAAAGAATGAACAAGGCAATTAGAAGTGGGCGTGTGTTTTGAAGGGCCTTCCCGGTTGGAGCTAGTGTAAAGAACATGTCTAAGAGATGTGGGTTTGTTCCCTGGGTTCAGAGAAACCCCTGGAGGAGGGTATGGCAACCCATTCCAGTATTCTTGCCTGGAGAAGCCAATGGACAGAGGAGCCTGAAGAGCTACAGCCCATAGTGTCACAAAGAGTCAGACACGACTGAAGCAACTTAGCACACATGCACGCATGTGTGTTTTGAGATTAGTGGGGAAAAGTGGATGCTTCACAGGAAGAGGAAGTCATAACTATAGGGTTTGGGAATATTCATGGTCCCATGTTTAGAGATCAATGTAAGCGGTCAAAGCAACTAGCAAGATTATTGCTTATACTAGATAAATATCCTAAGTTGTTTTGGCCTGATTCTCTAACACTTCTCCATTGATATAAAAATCCCTGTTCTGTCTGTGTTCATCAGCAATCTCTCACTTCCCAAGTATATCTGCCTATTAGAAGGTAAAGTAACAATCACTTAGGTTTTGACTATTTCTGATTGAGGATACTTTTGGATTAAAAAAAAAAAAAGCTTGTGATTAGGATTTGGCTTCTCCTATACTTTGACCATAGGAAGAGAATTTTATGGCAACCTGAATGATCTAGTGATATTTCTCAATGAATTCATAAAATAGGGTTTCTAATTTGAATGACTTTGGATGCCTTTGAGTTAGTGTGAATGCCTCTCTCTGGGGCTGAGCATCCTGGGGCTAATTCACAAGCATGGTTTCTGAATCTTCAACAGAATCCAGATCCAGTCATTCTTCTTTTAGGTGACATTACCATCTCACATTCACTTTCCAGTTCTTTTTTTGTTGTTGTTGATTCCTGCACTGATCACATCAACATTCAACTAGCAATGAAAATTAAGTTACAAGTTCACGTATGAAGCCACTCCTGAAACTCCACAAATTCTGAACTCAACTAGTTCTCTTTTATCAATATATTCAAACATTTATATGAAAAAATGCTGAAAACAGACATAAGCATGTGTACACATAACACGTGTATTTTGAAGTCAGAATTATGGAAACATATGACTTTTGAAGAAAGCTGAGAGCCTAACGAAGATCAGCATATCATGATTAAACACTGACCACTGGGCAAGCTAGCTGTATGCAAGTTTACTCAGTGATGACTTGGTTATGAGATGGTGAGTGGCAACATATATAGCCATGTAAAACCAGCTGAGCCTGTTAGAACTTGAATATGAAAAGCATGATTCTCAACAATCACGCCTTACTCCTCCTTTGGTTGACCTTTTTCTCATCTTTTACCTGTCAATGAATAATGCCCACTCAGTGCTCTCTTTGGTCTAGTAACTGAGCTTAGTCCTCTTCGAAATTTTGGATAACATGCTTCTCAGGTGATTGCAACATGAGTCAAGTAGAAAAGGAGGTTGTCAACAGTCCCAGTGAGGTGGTAAGCCTTGGCAGTGGGTTTCATGCAAGCACGGTGCTGTCACACCATCAACCAACCCCGAAGCACACTGTTATTATCACAACCAGTCATTCCCTACTGCAATCACAACAGAAAGGAGGACAGCCTGCTCTTCACAACGGACTGTGAGCAGGCTGTTCCCTGCAACCTCAGGAAGTGCTGAATGTCACAGGTAAGAGTTACCTGTGGCGTATTGTCTACATAGCCTTTTCTCCCACTGTACTGCCCCCTCTATTTCCAGATCTTCATTCTTCACGTTCTTCTCCAACTAGAAGAGAGTCACAAATGAGACTGAGCACAAGGATTTGGCTATAAGTCAAAAGGACAAACCGAAGGTGCCACAGAACTGAAGTAGTAGTAGTAGTGCTCGTCGCCCAGTCAGGTCTGACTCTGCCGTCCCACGGACTGAAGCCCACCAGGCTCCTCTGCCCATGGGGTTCTCCAGGAAAGAATGCTGGAGTGGTTGCCGTGCCCTCCTCCAGGGGATCTTCCTGACCCAGCGATGGAACCTGGGTCTCCTGCACTGCAAGCAGATTCTTTTACCATCTGAGCTACAGAGACATCCCTTCATTACAGAGGTGAAGGAAAGGTATGATTTTGGACTGACTGCTGTAAAAAGAATGCAAAATCCCTAGCAGAGGCTTCAATCTCTGGGAGCACTAGACAGTAGTCATTGTGAGTGAAAACTGATCACTGGCTTCAAATAGTGGCCTTACTTAGCAAGGCCCATTTCTGCATACAATAATGAAGAAAGTAAAGCTTATTATCTTTGGTTGCCACTTTCATTTCCTGCCTTTCTTCCCTCTCCTGTTATAAGGACCTTTTCCCCCTGACTAGTAGAATCTATTTCCTGGTGACCAGACTGGCCCTTAATTCACGTTGATGTTGCAAAGAATCATCTTTATTACAATTCACACAAATGTGAGGGCCGGCTATACTTTACTGAGATGCTTTTTCTAGGTGATTTGGATATGAATGAGGGATAATATGTCGATTTAGAAAAATGAAGCTTGATTAGTGAATGTCTCCTCTCTCAATCCAGGCTCAATTGCTGCTTAGTCGCTCTGGAACTAGATGTCATTTTCTCTCTCACCCTGTTCTGTCTAGGTGAGAACAGCACGTTGGACTAAGCTTATTTAAACTAGTGACAACCACAGCAACAGCTGTTATCTATTTAATACCTATGTATCCTACTTACAAGATGCTTTATATTAGTCATCCCATAAATAACATTAAATGTATGCTATTATTTCTAT
This sequence comes from Nanger dama, assembly GCA_917880005.1. Lineage (NCBI taxonomy): Eukaryota > Metazoa > Chordata > Mammalia > Artiodactyla > Bovidae > Nanger > Nanger dama. Next base: position 28,833,380 of record CAKJTW010000011.1, on the reverse strand, counting down.
TTTACAGATGAGGAAACCAATATGAGTAATTCTAAGTCACTAAACTTCAGGGCTAATGAAGAGCAGAGCTAGACTTTGAAAGCCCTTGACCTCTCCACTGCACAACAACATTCCAGTAAAACAAAAACTTCAGTTAAATCTAAAGTTAAGCCAATTTAAACCAGATTTCCAATGTAGCAATAGAATACAACTGTGACACTGAAAGAGGTGATTAGAGCATTTCTACCTGCTTTACCCACTGACCTCAAAGGCTGATTAAAGACCTTCTCCAAAAACCTTTCTTCCAAGAAAACCAAACCACTAGAGTAAATCTCTGTTTCATTCTTTAAAAAAATTATATTCCTATACCTGAACCACAAAGATAACCTCAATGTATTTTAAAAACAAGAAATAGCACGAGCAACAGTATGACAAAAATACAATAAAACTAAAAGTAGCAACAAAATTAAAAACTAAAAGGAAATTTCAGCTAGAAATTAAAAATACATTGTTAAGTAACACCTGAGTGAAAAACATATCGAGTAGAAGAATCCAGACACCCGAAGTACATCCTGTATGATTTTATTTATATGACCTTAACAAGTAAAACTGATCCATGATGATAACGATTAGAATAGTGAGTACCTCTGAGTATTAACTTAGAATGGACACAAAGAAATTTTCTGGTGGATAAAGACTGTCTAAATCTTAACTTAAATGGTAGTTATGTGAGTGTACACACAAGTAAAATTCATCAAGTGGTACACTTAAAATCTATCAATTTTAATATCTGTAAATTATACCTCAATTCAAATAAAGCAATGTAATTCACATTAAAAATCAGAATAAAAATTATCACTCCATAGTTACAGAAAAGGAATTTGATAAAATTAATCACCCATTTACTTTATAAAAATGTTAGAAGAACTAGGACTAGAAAGAAACACCCTTAATCTGATAAAAGTTGTAAAACAAAATCCTACTGAAAATATAATACTTAATGTCAAAGTACCAGCACTCTTCCCTGAGATTAGAAATGACAGAAAGATGCCATTTTTACCACTTTTATTTAATATGGTACTGGAGGTCCTAGCCAGGGTAATAAATACTGTCATTATTGGAAACTGAATTGACTGTACACACAAAAATTCAAGTTATTTAGAGAAAAATTATTATATATAGTGAATCAACAAGGTCTCAGTATCCAATAAAATTACAAAAATGTATTTTTATATGTAAACAAAAATTATGAGAAGAATAGCATTTACAGTAGCATCAACTTTAAATACCTTAGAATAAATCTTATAAAATATGCACAAAACTTCCACACAGAGAATTTTAAGAAATATTATTGAAAGACATTATAAAATCCCTAAATAAATAAAAAGATATATTTCATTCATAAATTAGAAGACTTGGTAAGTAAATACGTTCAGTTCAGTTTAGTAACTCAAACATATGTGACTCTTTGCTACCCCATGGACAGCAGCATGCCAAGGCTTTCCTGTCCATCATCAACTCACAGAGCTTGCTCAAACTCATGTCCATCGAGTCAGTGATGCCATCCAACCATCTCATCCTCTGTCACCCCCTTCTCCTCCTGCCTTCAATCCTTCCCCGGACCCAAGTTCAGTTCTAACTGTTGCTTCTTGATCTGCATACAGATTCTTAGGAGGCAGGTAAGGTGGCCTGGTATTCCCATCTCTTTAAGAATTTTCCAGTTTGTTGTGATCCACACAGTCAAAAGCTTTCTCATAGTCAATAAAGCAGAAGTTCATGTTTTTCTGGAACTCTCTTGCTTTTTCCATGATCCATAGGATGTTGGCAATTTGATCTCTGGTTCCTCTGCCTTTTCTAAATCCAGCTTGAACATCTGGAAGTTCACGGTTCACATACTGTTGAAGCCTGGCTTTGAGAATTTTGAGCATTACTCTGCTAGCATGTGAGACGAGTGCAATTGTGTGGTAGTTTGAACCTTCTTTGACATTGCCTCTCTTTGGGATTGGAATGAAAACTGACCTTTTCCAGTCCTGTGGCCACTGCTGAGTTTTCCAAATTTGCTGGCATATTGAGTACAGCACTTTAACAACATCATCCTTTAGGACTTGAAATAGCTCAACTGGGATTCCATCACCCTCACTAGCTTTGTCTGTAGTGATACTTCCTAAAGCCCACTTAACTTCACATTCCAGGCTGTCTGGCTCTAGGTGATGATCACACTATCATGGTTATCTGGGTCATTAAGATCTTTTTTGTATAGTTCTTCTGTGTGTTATTGCCACCTCTTCTTAATAGCTTCTGCTTCTGTTAGGTCCATACCATTTCTGTCCTTTATTGAGCCCATCTTTGCATGAAATGTTCCTTTGTTATCTCTAATTTTCTTAAAGAGATCTCTAGTCTTTCCCATTCTATTGTTTTCCTCTATTTCTTTGCATTGACCACTGAGGAAGGCTTTCCTATCGCTCCTTGCTATTCTTTGGAACTCTGCATTCAGATGGGTATATCTTTCCTTTTCATCTTAGTTAATTATGCTGGTTCTCCCCAGATCAATTAATAGAGTCAATGCCACAACAATCAAAACCCTAGCAAGTGCTTTGGGAGGGAGAAATTAACAAGTTTCTAAAATTTATTTTTTTTTTAATACAAAGGACAAGAACAGACAAAGTAGATTTGAAGGAGAATATATTTGGAGAAACTATATCACTAGATGTCAGCTTCATTAAGTCAGTATAACACTAGTTCAAGCTTAGGCAAATGGACCAGTGAAACAAAAGAACAACTGATATATGGCAGAGGCCACATTACAGTTACAAGTAGAGGAGGATCCTCTATGAATTGTGGTCAGCCAATTGGATATCCATACAAAAATATCAATCTTGATTCTAACATTATACCATATAACATTCAGTTATAGATGGCTTGTAGATTTAAACATGATGGGGGAAGCAATTTAGCTTTTAGAATGTGAGGTAGGACCCCTCAAAGACTTCTCAAATCAAAAACAAAACAAAACAAAACAGCACTAACCCTAAAGGGAAAAATGTTAAATTGGACTAAATTAAAATGTAAAACTTCTGCTCATCACAAGACTCATTTCAGGACTTAAAAGGTAAGATGCAGATGAGTTTGTGTTAGTGATTCTTAAATCTGACATAGATTCTGTATCCAGAATATAAAGAATCCCTTTAAATAAAAAGACAGACAACCCAATAGAAACGTGGGCAAAAGAACTGAACAGGTATTTTATAAATATCATAACCAAGTGGATAATAAAACATGGGAAAGATGCTCCTTGGTTATGGGAAATGCAAATCCAAAACCAGAACAGTTACATTTAAGATGACTGATAATACCAAGTTTAATAAGGATGTGGAGCAACAGGAAGTCTTACATACTTCTTTGGGGAGTGTAAGTTAGAACAACCATTAAAAAAACTTTTGGAAGTATTTACCAAAGCTGAACACACGGCAAGATTCATGAGCCATATCACCTCATAAATATTAATATCTACCACATGAAAATGTTACATGTGTACCAGAAGATGCGTAATACAAATGCTCACAGTAGCATTATTCTCAGCTGGCCATCAAACAGAAACAATCTACATCTTCATCAACAGTAGAGTAGATATTGAATTGTGGTATATTAGTAAATAGAATATTATTCAGTCACTAAAATGAGTGAACTACTGCTGCATGCAGCACCATGGAGTAATCTCACAAATGTAAGGCTGAGTGAAAGGAGCTAGACCCAAAGGAGAAGTAAGTCTCTATAATTACATTAATATAGAATTGACAAACAAGTAAAATGAGTCTACAGTATTGGAATTCAGACAGTAGTTACCTACTTGAGGAGTGGGGAAGTTGTAGTGAGTGGGAGGAGACACAGTAGCATGTCCGGATGCTCTAGTTCCAGGAAGTTTCCATATCTTGATATGGATCAGCGCTATGCAGCCATGTACACAGTGACAGTCCACTGAGATGTACTCTTATGATTTATTCCCTCTTGCATATTATATGTTGGTGAGAAAATAAGGTATTTTTTTAAAGTAAGGCAATGCAAATACACAAAATTAAAATGAAAAATGAGAGTCATCAAAATGAAGGAAACAACTTTTTTAAAAACAGGAGACTAATTTGCACAACTCAATGCAAATAAATTAGAAAACCTAAGTAAAACATATTATTTTCAAGAAAAACACAATATACCTTAATAGAGACAGGAAATCTAAACAACTTAATTATCACAAAAGAAATAGTTATAAGAAAATAACACAATTATATCTGTGGAAAATGCAAAAGAAGGAGGAAATGTATATAATATCCAAATTTTTAATTGAATATCAAAAATAAACACCATAAGCAAATAAATCAAATGGCAAACTGAATAAAATACTTGCAACTTATATCACAGAGTTAATAGTCCAAAATAAAAAGCTTTTAAAAACTGAGAGGCACCAAATCTTATAGGTAAATGGACTAGAGATAAGAGTAGACACTTAATCAAAAGAAATACAAATGACCCTTAGTCATATGTAAAAATAAGAGAAATGTCAGTTAAATCTACTTTGAGATGTTTGACAACATAATCTTTGGTTGAAGCTGGATGAGTCCATGCTTTACTCATGGAAATAAAAATGGTATAAACCCTATGGAAAAGGGTTTGACAATAAACATCCTAATACATCTACTCTTTGACACAAAAATCCTCCTTGTAAAAATCTATCACAAATATACCCTGGCAAAATACGAAAAGACGTTCAAATACATCAAATGCACAAAACCACTCATTATAACACTATTTGGGAAAACTAAATACTATGAACACCCCAAATCAATAGGGAAGACAAGTCAATTTTGGCACATGCACACAATTCCTGTAAAAAGGAATGCAGTATATCTCTATTCACTATGCCATGCTAGGAAAAAAAAGGCAAAGTGGAGAAGAGGATGTACAGTGATATAACTGTGTGAACATGCGCATACTAGCTCTGCACCCAGTTTGGCAGCAAAAGTGCACAGAAGGAAAACATGCTAGGTAACTTTAACATGCAGTGTTCGGAATATTCACCCCTGTAGAATACATTCTAAGGACCAAAGAACTGCAAACACAACTTAAATTGTTTCAGTAACCACGCTGTTGATGTTAGTCTTCATATTATTATTAGTCTAATTTTTTTATTCGCTTATTGTAGGATAAAGCAAATAAATAATTATTTTAGTGCCAAAACTAGAAATGTTGGTCTAGAACAAAAGGAATGCAGATGTAAGTAGAGTTTAATATTCTTAGTTTAATATTAGACAAAATATTCTTATTAAACAAAAGTAAAACCTGAATCTGATCTATCCTCTGTATCAAGCTATCAATGAATGGGGAAAAGAGGGAAGAGAAAAAATTTGGAGCAATACGAACGGGATATGAACAGAAAAGTAAATGAAAAACTCCACAAGACAAACAACCTTAACAGATAAGTTGTAAGAAAAAAAGAAGTTACAAATTAAGTAAGTCTTGAGATATATTAATTAACTACAGTTTGTGGACTTTATTTGTATCCTAGTTTAAACAAACTATATATGTGCAAAATAGCCAGGAAATCTTCAACTGACCATATTTCAAGGATTTTAATTTTTGGTATGATCTTATGAGACTGTTTTACATATTGAAATTCCCTAGTGGCTCAGGCGGCAAAGCATCTGCCTACAATGCAGGAGACCAGGGTTCAACTCCTAGTTCCGGAAGATCCCCTGGAAAAAGAAAATGGCGATCCACTCCAGCATTCTTGCCTGGAAAAGTCCATGGGCAGAGGATCCTGGCAGTCTACAGTCCATACCGTCCATGGGGGTTACATCAACACGAGTAAATGACTAACACACACTTGAAATTATATGACATCTGAATTTGCTTTAAAAGAACCAAGCAAGGAAACAAGTGGAGATGAAAAGACTGACCATAAATTGATAACTATTGAATCTGAATAGGGAGGGGTTCATAGGAATTCACTATACTATTCTCTCAACTTTCTCATGTTTGAAATTTCTATAATTCATCATTAATGTTTAAAACATCACTGCTCATTTTCACGCACTCACCCATTCATACAAAACTTACTGAGCAGCTACTAGTATTAGAAAGAAGTAACAACCACAAAACAAATTTGAATTTACCTACATTTGGAGGAAAATGGAGTATAGTAATACACAATATAGAAAAATAAGGGCAGAATCCTTGTCAATAAAGATGTTCTCTCCTTCTCAATCCAGGTCACAATAAGAACATTCTATTTTATCAGAGCCAAAATAGGCCCCTTTGGAATGGCTATGTAACCATTCCTCACCAAAAAACACAATCGCCCCAAAACTCTTATAGGTCTCTACAAGGTGAACCTCACTCCATCCACAGGTAAATTAGTGAAGTAGGTAAGCTGGTTTTCATTAGTCTCAGAATACCCTTTACAAGACTTTTTTTTTTTTTTTTTAACCTTACACAATGCCTTTTAGACCTAGCGCAGTTCTACATTCACATTTGGTAAACCTGGTTGTTAGTATGATGTGCTATCTTTATAGGAGATTGTAATCTTTATGATAATTGAGAGATATGTTATCATTCCCATTCTTTAGATGAGGAAATGAAGGCTTAAATTTAGGTTCACGACAGATTATCAGAAACATAGTACAGACTTTGACTTGCAATCCCATCAGTTCAGTTCAGTCTCTCAGTCATGTCCAACTCTTTGCGACCCCATGAATCACAGCACGCCAGGCCTCCCTGTCCATCACCAACTCCCGGGGTTCACTCAGACTCACTTCTATCAAGTCAGTGATGCCATCCAGCCATCTCATCCTCTGTTGTCCCCTTCTCCTTCTGCCCCCAATCCCTCCCAGCATAAGAGTCTTTCCAATGAGTCAATTGTTTGCATGAGGTGGCCAAAGTACTGGAGTGCCAGCTTCAGCATCATTCCTTCCAAAGAAATCCCAGGGCTGATCTGAGTGCAACTGTGCAATCCCATAGAGGTGACTAAAAAAAAAAAAAAAAAAAAATAGTCTTCTAAATGGTTTTCAAGAAAAGAGAGTTGAGAGAGTTCAAGAAACAGAGAATTCCAGTTGAGCTATTTCAAATCTTGAAAGATGATGCTCTGAAAGTGCTGCACTCAATGTGCCAGCAAATTTGGGAAACTCATCAGCGGCCACAGGACTGGAAAAGGTCCGTTTTTGTTCCAATCCCAAAGAAAGGCAATACCAAAGAATGCTCAAACGACCGCACAATTGCACTCATCTCACATGCTAGTAAAGTAATGCTCAAAATTCTCCAAGCCAGGCTTCAGCAATACATGAACCATGAACTTCCAGATGTTCAAGCTGGATTTAGAAAAGGCAGAGGAACCAGATATCAAATTGCCAACATTCGCTGGATCATGGAAAAAGCAAGAGAGTTCCAGTAAAACATCTATTTCTGTTTTATTGACTATGCCAAAGTCTTTGACTGTGTAGATCACAATAAACTGTGGAAAATTCTGAAAGAGATGGGAATACCAGACCACCTGACCTGCCTCTTGAGAAACCTGTATGCAGGTCAGGTAGCAACACTCAGAACTGGCCATGGAACAACAGACTGGTTCCAAATAGGAAAAGGAGTACATCAAGGCTGTATATTGTCACCCTGCTTATTTAACTTATATGCAGACTACATCAGGAGAAATGCTGGGCTGGAAGAAAGCCAAGCTGAAATCAAGATTATGAGGAGAAATATCAATTACCTCAGATATGCAGATGACACCACCCTTATGGCAGAAAGTGAAGAAGAACTAAAGAGCCTCTTGAGGAAAGTGAAAGAGGAGAGTGAAAAAGTTGGCATAAAGCTTAACATTCAGAAAATGAAGATCATGGCATCCGGTCCCATCACTTCATGAGAAATATATGGGGAAACAGTGGAAACAGTGTCAGACTTCATTTTTAGGGGCTCCCAAATCACTGCAGATGGTGACTGCAGCCATGAAATTAAAAGACGCTTACTCCTTGGAAGGAAAATTATGACCAACCTAGATAGTATATTCAAATGCAGAGACATTTTGCCAACAAAAGTCCATCTAGTCAAGGCTATGGTTTTTCCAGTGGTCAAGTATGGATGTGAGAGTTGGACTGTGAAGAAAGCTGAGTGCTGAAGAACTGATGCTTATGAACTGTGGTGTTGGAGAAGACTCTTGAGAGTCCCTTGGACTGCAAGGAGATCCAACCAGTCCATTCTGAAGGAGATCAACCCTGGGATTTCTTTGGAAAGACTGATGCTAAAGCTGAAACTCCAGTACTTTGGCCACCTCATGCAAAGATTGACTCACTGGAAAATACCCTGATGTTGGGTAGGATTGGGGGCAGGAGGAGAAGGGGACAACAGAGGATGAGATGGCTGCATGGCATCACCGACTCAATGCACATGAGTTTGGGCAAACTCCAGGGGTTGGTGATAGACAGGGAGGCCTGGCGTGCTGCAATTCATGGGGTCACAAAAAGTCAGACATGACTGAGTGACTGAAAAAACTGAATTGAAGAAAGAGAGTTCAAGAAAGAGTTATGTTTCAAAACATGGTAGGGTACGTCTGTGTTCTCCCCTGGAATAAGGCTGACCATGGGAGACCAGGAATAGATTTAAAGCCAACTATTGGAGAAGGCAGGTAACGAGGTTGCATCCTGAGAGGTAGCCCAAGCTAAATGGATCCCATGATACCCAAAGAATTTGACAGCAGATGAAAGATGGTAGGAGTAGGAAAAGAAAACCCCCTCCAGTATTCTTACCTGGAAAATCCCATGGACAGAGGAGCCTCAGTCAATTCAGTCATTCAGTCATATCCAACTCTTTGTGACCTCACGCCAGGCTTCTCCATCCATTACCAACTCCCAGACTTTACTCAAACTCACATTGGATGGTGATGCCATCCAACTGTCTCATACTCTGTCATCCCCTTCTCCTTCCACCTTCAATCTTCCCCAGCATCAGGGTCTTTTCCAATGAGTCAGTTGTTCGATTCAGGTGGCCATAGTATTGGAGTTTCAGCTTTAGCATCAGTCCTTCCAACCAATATTCAGGACTGATTTCTTTTAGGATGAACTGGTTGGATCTCCTTGCAGTCCAAGAGACTCAAGAGTCTTCTCCAACACCACAGTTCAAAAGCATCAATTCTTTGGTGCTGAGCTTTATTTATAGTCCAACTCTCACATCTATACTTGACTAGTGGAAAAACTGTAGCTTTGACTAGACAGACTATTGTCAGCAAAGTAACGTCTCTGCTTTTTAGTATGCTGTCTAGGTTGGTCAACACTTTTCTTCCAAGGAGAAAGTGTCTTTCCATTTCATGGCTGCGGTCACCATCTGCAATGATTTTAGAGACCAAGAAAATAAAGTCTGTCACTGTTTCCATTGTTTCTATATCTATTTGCTGTGAAGAGATGGGATAGATGCCATGATCTTAGTTTTCTGAATGTTGAGCTTTAAGTCAACTTTTTTCACTCTCCTCTTTCACTTTCCTCAAGAGGCTCTTTATTTCTTCACTTTCTGCCATAAGGGTGGTGTCAACTGAATATCTGAGGTTATTGATATTTCTCCCAGCAATCTTGATTACAGCTTGTGCTTCAACCAGCCCAGCCTTTTGCGTGATGTACTCTGAATATAAGTTAAATAAGCAGGGTGACAATATATAGCCTTGACATACTCCTTTCCATATTTGGAATCAGTCTGCTGTTCCATGTCAAGTTCTAACTGTTGCTTCTTGACCTGCATACAGATTTCTCAAGAGGCAGGTAAGTGATCTGGTATTCCCACCTCTTTAAGAATTTCCCATGGTTTGTTGTGATCCACACAGTCAAAGGCTTTGGCATAGTCAATAAAACAGAAGTTCATGTTTTTCTTGAACTCTCTTGCTTTTTCGATGATCCATCAGATGTTGGCAATTTGATCTCTGCTTCCTCTGCCTTTTCTAAATCCACTTTGAACATCTGGAAGTTCACAGTTCACACACTGTTGAAGCTTGGCTTGGAGAATTTTGAGTATTACTTTGCTAGCATGAAAGATGAGTGCAATTGTGCAGTAGTTTGAATATTCTTTGATCAAACTGCCTTGTTAATCTGCTTTTCTTTGGGACTGGAATGAAAACTGACTTTTTCTGGTCCTGTGGCCACTGAGTTTTTCAAAATTGCTGGCATACTGAGTGCAGCACTTTAAAGCATCATCCTTTAGGATTTCAAATAGCTCAACTGGAATTCCATCACCTCCACTAGCTTTGTTAGTAGTGAAGATAAGGCCCACTTATCTTCTTCACGTTCCAGGACGCATGGCTCTAGGTGAATGATCACATCATCAAGGCTACCTGGGTCACAAAGCTCTTTTTCTGTATAGTTATACAGAGGAGCCTGGCGGACTACGATCCACAGCATCCAAAGAGTGGCGCAGGACTGAAAGACTGAGCACAGATGCATGCACACATACACACTCAAAAGACAGTAGTTCTGGCGAGTAGCTGACAAAATTAAGAGGCAACATATGTGAAAGGATTAGCACTTAGTGGTCAATGAAGAGAAAGTAAATTATTATTCCTGGAGGAAGAATCACTAAAGTAATACAAATTCTCATTCTGGAAAAACCATGAGACAAACAGATTGTCAACACTGGGATTTCAAGCAGGGAAAAGACAGAGGTCAAGAGGCCATCATCAAGGTACAAGGTAAAAGTAGAGGGGCTACAAGAATGGTTTGTTGCAGCATCACTCAATGTTTGAGCTAGGAGTACTTAAAATCTCTCCTTAGTTAGCCTACAAGTGAGTGTCTGTGTGTGTGTAAGGGGGAAGAGGGAGGGACTGACTCCATTGGACAAAAAGGGATAAAATTCTGAACTATTAGAACCATACGATGCAATCACTCCTAATGGGGGCATATTTAGCTACAGGAGCGCATTGATTAAGCAATTTTGAGATCATTGCTCTAAGGCCAAGAGCACCTCCTTTGGAGCTCAGAGCCAAAGTGTGAGTTTTAACTCTTTTGCTTACTAGCTTTGGGACTCTCACAAGTTATTTAACCTACCTGAGTCCAGAATTTACAGGATTCTGTTAAGTTTCACTTTGGGCTTTCATCAAAGCATACAATTTTTGTCTTCCTAATTTAAAATGTTCATGGTATGTTGCCAGAATTTCACAGTTGAAAGCTTCTCATTAGTAAAAGGGTACCTGTGACATGATATGAAACTCAAGAAAAATTGTACTGAAATGGACAAATGAATTAATGCCAGATTAGATAAATGTAGCATCACATAATTTCCCCATACGGATCTTAGACTTTGGGTAATACGTATACCTTCCTTTAACATTTTGAAATCTAGTTCCCTAACTTTAGATTTTATTTGGCATTCCTTTCCTTGATTAGTAGGAATACAATCTACACATCTCTCCCAAAGATCCATCACTTCCATTTCATCAAATTTTTCCTTGTTCCTTCATTTTCTCATTTAAATTATGAAGTAATTAGCCTAGAGAATATTTAAAATGACCTCTACTTCTTATAATTATAAGGAAAAAAATCACTTTACAGATTTTAAAAGATATATTAGAAAAGCATTTTTATTACTGGGATTAAATGCCTATGTTTTCTGTTTCAGCATAGAGTTCAGAGAAATTCCCAGTGTGGGAATAAAGTGGTGGCTCAGACGGTAAAGCGTCTGTCTACAATGTGGGAGACCCAGGTTTGATCCCTGGGTCAGGAAGATCCCCTGGAGAAGGAAATGGCAATCCACCCCAGTACTATTGCCTGGAAAATCCCATGGACAGAGGAGCTTGGTCAGCTACAGTCCATGGGGTCACAAAGAGTTGGACACTTCACTTCACTAATCATAGGAAAGATACTCAGAGTACTGTAGTTCATCAACAGCACTGGGCAAGCCTTAAGTACTACTCTAATCCTAACTTACTTGTACTATCCTTACTTACTTCAACAGATTTCTTGTCATCACAGGCAGTCTTTTGCATAATTCATGTTTCTGTGTGTCACACAGTATAATGAGACCAGTCAAATGCCACAAACCACCCAGAAATCTCTTTGCTGTTTTATGGAGGCCAACAAATTCTTATTGGTATTCCTGTAAACCGTTATAAATACTGGTTAGTCTTCCATGGACATTTAAGAGACTTTTATATGGTTTTAGAAATGCTCTCTAGCCATATTGCTTTTATCTTTTTTTTTCTTTATTGATTTTTCTCCTTAAGACTTTAATTCACTCTTCTGAGGTTGCTATAGTCAAGAGAGAAATTCTGCAGATCACATAGAGATAACATTCTAACCCAGACTGGGTCACATGCATCTCACATAAGAATACCAGCTTCCTGCAGATAACTGGCCCTTTCCCTGCGTTTCAAGCCCTTTCGTTCCCCGCTTTTCATTTTTTTCTGTCCCTTAGTATTTGAGACTTAATCTTTCTTCAGTCTTATTCTTCATGCTGAGCTCATCTGAAATGGACCAATAATTGCTACCAGCTAAATCTGGTTTCATCATTCTGAAAATTCCTCATTGAAACCATCCCTGTGGAATAGGAATCTATTCCAAGAATGATCATTTCTTGCAGATTAAAGTGACATTTGGGATGTAGCTCTGCCAATACACAATAGTGTAAGCATAAATAATTGCTGGATGAACGTGATTTAATCTCTAAGAGGTACGAGCATATAACATTTGGCTAAATGCTTTAACAAAACACCATTTGATACCTAAGTGGAAGTATTTTTAGATCATATGGTGACTAATGGGGAAGGCAATGGCACCCCACCCCAGTACTCTTGCCTGGAAAATCCCATGGATGGAGGAGCCTGGTGGGCTGCAGTCCATGGGGTCGCTAGGAGTTGGACACAAGCGATTTCACTTTCATGCATTGGAGAAGGAGATGGCAACCCACTCCAGTATTCTTGCCTGGAGAATCCCAGGGATGGGGGAGCCCGGTCGGCTGCCGTCTCTGGGGTCGCACAGAGTCGAACACAACTGAAGCAACTTAGCAGCAGCAGCATGGTGACTAAACCTTTATAAAGTTTAATATTCTGCTGAAATATATCTTTAATTTTGAATGTTAAGTAAACCAAGCTCTCAGTGCATTGGGAGAATGATAACTAAATCTGTATTATCTTCTAGAAGTTATAGCTACTAAATCTGTAAATATCTCCCAAGTTCCTACATTGTGCTAGGCATTGTGTGAGGCATTATTGAATATAAAGTTAAAAGAGTCACAAGTCACAGTAAATGTGTATACATTACAAATAAGCAAATAGGTCAATGACACTGTGAGAAAAACATATCTGAAGTATATACTATGATAGAGTCTATTTGGGAAATCAAGGAAGGCTTCATTGGGGAGGACACACTTGATGTTTTAGATTAAAATATCTTCAAGGGAGACTACTAATTTATTCTTTTACAAGTTCTGCCTGCATGTCTTAGCCTGAGGTCATCATTATTAATGTCACATTAAATCATTTACTGTTCTGTCATTTACAGGATATTGGCAACATTTCACAACTTACTCCAAGTTCCCTCCCAATGTCACTATTAGACATAAGAGGGACACAAGGCACTCTGGAAAGAAGGTGAGGTTGATTGGAAGGCTTCCTTTCCTTGTTCTGGTGCCACATTTCTTTCCCTAGCCCATTAGCATCAACCCTTTATCTTAATCCAGTTTAAAACAGACTGTTAAAGTGCTAACTGCTAAGTAAGAGGCTTTTATCCTTCTGTATGTTTGCATTTTAATAAGCAATAGGAAGAGGAAAATGACTGGAAAATGCAAAACAGTAATGTTATAACAGTGGAATGATTGGCAGTAGGGTGATGTGTTTTAGAGAGTAGAGAGCCATTGGGGCCAGTTTCACAGATTAAAAAATGTAGGAAGCTATGGTACAGTATACTCATACAATTAATGATGGGACAAACATCTCGACTCCAGCTTAATAGGAACGTTCATTTTTTCTGAAAATCACAGAACGGAAAATGGAGTTCGCAGGCTCTAAGTGTCTTAACATCTCCGTTCCTAGTTCTTCCTATCAGACCAACTTACATTACCTCTCCGTATGTATTACTTAATTGTATTAATTTAAATAGTTCAATTAATAATACCATTTGCATAGTTAATTTATAACTTAAACACTCTTATTCTCATGTTAGCTCATTTAATCCCCTAAACAACCAACTGAGGAAACTGAGACCCTGAGGAGTTCAAAGATTTGCCCAAGGTTACCAGGTTAGTAGCCGAGCTGGCATATCAAGGGAAGGCTTTGTGTCCATGTCACCTCTCCTCTGCCAGCGGGGTTGCTGCCGATCTGTTTGGCCTCAGCACTCTCCTACCACTGCCCACTGCGCGCCCAGTTGAAGAAACCAATTCCTCATTCAAAGGCAGCTCTTCTATAGTCAAAGATATAAACAGTAGATGTCTTCTCTGCTCTATTTTAAATGGATAACCAACAAGAACTTAACTGTATAGCACATGAAATACTGCTCAATATTATGGGGCAGCCTGGGTGGGAGGGGAGTTTGGGGGAGAATGGATAGATGTATATAAGGCTGAGTTCCTTGGCTGTTCACCTGACTGTATCTCAACATTGTTAATCTGCTCAACCCCAGTACAAAATAAAAGGTTTTGGGTTTTCTGTTGTTTCGTTAAAGTAGAAGGCATTCTGAAGTCGGAACTTTTGTTCAAATTTTCCCAAGGTTAATTCAAAGAACATTCGTGAAGCCCAGGCATTCTAACTTTTACTATTTCTGTATTTATTTTTTTATTATACAGAACATGTTACATATTTACACCACCAAAGAGAAAGCTGCAATGACCACAGCAACCAGTAAGTTCCAAGACACAGAGGTCCCCGAAACCCTGGGTACAAGAAATGTTCACCCTGCCATCCCTTCTTGAGCGGTATGAGTGAACTTCCTGTGCAGTTCTGAGGCGGAGTCAGCTGAAGTCGTAAGAGTTGGCAACCAGTTCCCCGCCATAGTCGGCATTCATTTAGGAAGCTTGACTGGTGGCTTCATAGGACTGGAGAAAGGGGAAGGGGGAGCCAGAGAGAGGAGGAGGATCCCTGGGCAGAAGTCCAAGTTCCGTGGCACTGGCCCCACGGAACTTTGGAAACAAGAATCAGGCATGGGCTGCACGGGTTCCAAGTCACAGGGCTTCCATGGCTGGCAAGCGTCGAGCCGGAAATTCAGCTGAATAGAGCGCTAAATGTTTTTTTGTTTGACATTCATGCTTAACAGAAAATGATGAATCCATTAGCAACTCCTTCCGTTGCCAAAAGAAACAGACTTGCGCTTGTAGATTGCTTTCACTCCGCGCTATCAAGCCCCTGCATGTGCTGCTTTCACAAAGCTGACAGTCATCTATCATTTTTAAAAGGGTTTAGAGGTACAGGCGTCTTTGTCTGAAGTGCGTGGATGTGTCAGCATGAATGCGACTCATTAAAACAGACTGACCCAAACAGTTTAAATAGGATTCACAGTAGGGGAAAATGTTTTATTTGAGGTTTGTTTGGAATTATTTTGAAGTTTGTCACTAATTTTGAAAAACAATGGGCTCATTTTCCCAACTTCTTTTTCTTCCCTGAGATGTGTTCAAGAAAACAAATAGCTATATTATACGCTGCCTCAAAAACATGTTCTTTTGGAAATAAAGAAAGATTCTATGATTATGAAATTTCAAGAGTTCCCTTGTGCTCTAGAACATTCCACATACTTAAATAACTTCATGAAACTCCCCCAAGTTTCTCTCTCTTTCCTGAGTCTCTGACCTCTAGGCCATAAATGACATCTTTGAACAAGATCTTTAGACCCGTTTTTCATCATTTAGATTAGCCTTAAGAAATACCTTTTGAAGTCAGTGATTTAACATGTGGATTAAATCTTCCATAAAATGGTTTAAATATTAAGAGGAAAGCACCTGGAGATATGCATCTGGGTTCCATAGGACATCATTTTATTTTAAATACTTCAAGATGTTCAATAAAAATTGAATATAGCCAAACACATCTCCAGTGGGCCTTCGACTTGTTTCCCAATGGCTTTCTTCTCTCCTTGTCTCCTCTCATCCAACAATGATTTTAAGTTCCTAAAGCAGTAATAGAAGTGTAAATTGTAGAAATTAATATCCAAAAGATTTTCACACATCAATGATGATGAAAGTAATTTGTAGAGTTTCAGTGTGTCTAGTATGGTTGATCTCTTGAGTTTTATATGTGGTTACAGAGTGAGATATTCAAAATAATTAACACATATGAGTCCTGGGTACAGTCAATCAGTACAGTCCCCAGAGCAGGGTCCTGGAAGCCCCTTGCTAAGGCAAATATTAACCCCTGAGGTTGCTGACTGCAGGAAATTCAAGGAGTCTTGACATCAAGGAAGCTGGGGCAGTGGGTGAAGGTAGGTTGGAAGTAATGGGAGTAACTATCAACCAAAGGAGAAAGATTTCATTGCCTCACTATACCAGTGTATATTGGCTGAATTCCAGCCCTAGTTTTACCATCTCTTGTTCTTCATGACATAGATTCCTAGCACTTGAGAAAACAAAAGCAAGAATATCCCATTAGTGTTTTGGCATTGCTCTGTAGTCTACCACTTTTTTCCGTGCAACCTCAAGTCAACTGTGTACTTGCCAAGGCCCCAGGAGCTGTGCAGACAGCTTCCACAGGAATGAACAGTTGTTGAAAGTGAGGTGAGGAATGAGGGAAAACCCGTAAGATAATGGTGAACTAGTAATTATGATATAAACAACAGTTTAAAATGGGAATCGTTTCTTATTCTTCACCGTTTTTTTTTTTTTTTTAATATAAATTAACCCAAGAGACTTCTAGATTTTTAGCACTCACAAGGCCTGTTCATAGAATAAAACATGTAAAACATATATTTAACTTACATCACATGTTTCCTTTAAAGAACTATAATAATTCAACATATTAACCAATTCAGTCATTTCTTCCCACCACCAATCCCCCAAAAGGTAATTCAAAGCAAATATTATGATATCCATTTTTCAGTTGAAGAAATTAAAGCAATTTTTAAGGGCCTAAGAATCAAACCAACCAAGGTCCAGTTCAAGTAAACTCTCTTGCATCCAACCTTTATTTGATGGAGTTGCCAAGTAGGCCGACCATAAGTAACATTCATGTAGAAAGAGGATGGAGGAATGTAACAATTCTGTGACCTCATTCTTTACAGAAGTATAGTTAGACATGGCAGAGTCAGACACAACTGAGTGACTTCACTTTCACTTTTCACTTTCATGCATTGGAGAAGGAAATAGCAACCCACTCCAGTGTTCTTGCCTGGAGAATCCCAGGGACGGGGGAGCCTGGTGGGCTGCCATCTATGGGGTCGCACAGAGTTGGACACGACTTAACCACTTAGCAGCAGCAGTAGTGTAACTTAAGACACATCAGAACTTGAAACACACATCAAATATAAGGAGGAATGTATTGCTTTTATAGAAAAAGCAATGATATTTTTAAAAATTACTACTTAAGAGTACGAAAATATAATTTAAAGCATTTGCTACTTTAAAAAATAAGGCAGAAAGATCAAAGAGATGCAAAGTTACATTCCTTTTAAAGAATGTGAGCTAGAATGTGGCAGTTCACATCTGATTTTC
Organism: Nanger dama; assembly: GCA_917880005.1. NCBI lineage: Eukaryota > Metazoa > Chordata > Mammalia > Artiodactyla > Bovidae > Nanger > Nanger dama. The sequence continues at coordinate 28,815,758 of CAKJTW010000011.1, read as the reverse complement.
CCAGGCAACATTCTGTAGCAGGAGAGAGTGCATTTCTGACCAAAACCTCAAAACTCAAGTCCAAAATATTTTCACTAAACTATTAGTTTATCCACAATATACAGTTATAAACTCAATAATGTTTATGTAAACAAATATACACTCTATAAAGTTCCAAAGGACAGAAACTGTAACAACCTCATGCCTTGTATTTAATAACAGGAGATTAAATGCAGGCTTCAGAGTAGGAATGCCTAAATTTGTAGTCCAGTGTTACTACTTTGTGGCTGTGCAATCTTGGACAAATTACTCCCTCTGGTTCCTTCTTATAAAATGGACATATAAATACATGGTGAAGTGGTGAGGATTAAATAAGATATGCTTCCCAAGTTTCAGCAGAATGATTGGCAGACTGTAGATACTTGGGTACATCGCTCTTTCACTGACATTTTTCATTCCACTTTTCCATTGAACATTTCCCTTTAGCATTCAAAGACATTAATGACTGAGTTACTGGTCTTTCTGCTGCAAGTTTGGAATTTCCTCAAAAACAATGCCAATGCAGCTTCTGGAATACTTGGCCCCTCCTTCTGGTCCTCACCATCCCATCTTTCTCCAGCCCGGACTGCCTGCCTTGTTAGCAATGTCATATTTTCTAATGGCCTCAGATCTTGGGTCATCATTTTCCGACATGCTATTACCACCTCCTTGGTCACTTGGTTCTCTTTCACGTAAGTAGAAGAGGGACCTCCAGAAACAGGTGTAAGTTATCAAACTCTCCCCCCTTTATTTATTGTGCTTCCTCTTAAGAAAGTGCAATACATTTTTGAGTTTACAGTGAGCAAATACAAAGAAAAAAAGGAAGAAAACTATCAAATAAGGGAAATTTTCATAAATTATTTATACAATCACATTCACTAAGAGTTGATTCTGCTCTTGACTGAATTGCTAATGGAGCTAAAATCCTTCTTGGTTCCTATATTTTGTTTCTTTATTAGGCTGGGCTCTCATCATCTCTATCAATTCATTCAGCAAATATGCATCAAGTACCTGCTCCATGCCTGGTGCAGAGTAATTTAGATACAGTACCTGAACTTGAAATATGTCAAATCTAGTCGTCCTGCCTCCAGACTACTGCTTCTCAAGCTTGACTGTGAAACAGAACTGACTGGGAACATTGTTAAACCGCTGGTTCCTGGGCTACTTCCTCAGGCTGGAAGTCTGGGCAGGAGTCTGGGCGGGGGAATTTGCATTTTTAACCTCCAGGTGCTGGTACAGGAAACACTTTGAGACCACTGCTGTAGGATCTAATCCCTTGTCTTCACCATCACATGTGTAAACTTCCTAAAATATAATTAACTCACTCTACAGAGTGAAACCCTATTTGGTTTTCCAACAGAACTAGTCCTTCAGACTTTCAAGGTCTGCTTCAGGCTTTCAAAATCCTTTTTTGGCCTCTCCTTGATAATGACTGAGCTTGAGGATGCACTTCCCATTCTAACTTCCTTAGTTCAGTCTAACTCTGTCTCTACCAAACATTGTATCTCTCTTTAGTGGCTTAGTGGTGTCCAACACTTGCAATCCCATAGACTGTAGCCTGCTAGGCTCCTCTGTCCATGGGATTCTCCAGGCAAGAATACTGGAGTGGGTTGCCATTTCCTTCCCCAGGAAACATTGTATAGGACCCTTTGAATAATTAGCTTCTGTGGAAACTAAAAGTCTTGGACTTCCCATTTATTAAAAAATTGGAAAGAGTGGTAGTCTTCCTTTTATCAGAGAAGGCAATGGCAACCCACTCCAGTACTCTTGCCTGAAAAATCCTGTGGACGGAGGAGACTGGTAGGCTGCAGTTCATGGGGTCGCTAAGAGTCGGACATGACTGAGCAACTTCACTTTCACTTTTCACTTCCATGCATTGGAGAAGGAAATGGCAACCCACTCCAGTGTTCTTGCCTGGAGTCCCAGGGATGGGGGAGTCTGGTGCGCTGCTGTCTCTGCGGTTGCACAGAGTTGGACACGACTGAAGCGACTTAGCAGCAGCAGCAGCTTCCTTTTATAAGTGTATGGGCTCACTAGGTATATAAAAGCAGAGTTGTGGGAGTAGACGGTAGACGGTAGTCATGGTGCTAGAATTTTCCCATGAAGACCCAAACCCTGAACAAAGTTGTTCAAATATATATGTTTAAATTGAAGAAATATCTAATGACACCAATCACTTTAAAGTACTTATTAACAGAATGTTTTCATTCTATATTTATGTGTCTGAAATGGTAACCAGAAAAGAGACATCATCGTATAAACATTAATACAGCACAGAACTACATCAAAGAGAAAAAGGGAACACAAGCTTTCATTTTCATTCAGTGAGATCAACCTAAAATAACTTACCCATGGTTTTGTTTGAATTCACCAGGCAAAGTTTCAGTATGTGGTAAATTCTTAGGAAGCAACTTTAAAAGTATTATATTCCCTTTTACTAAAGTGCAACCTTTCTGTATTGATGTATTTTATGAGAAATGTTGCTTCTATTAGAAATGTGCACTAAAATAAGCATTCTAAATAAGCTGAGTAAATTTTCAGGTATCACAGAGAAATGGATTATGGTATTAGATTGCTAAAATCATCTGATTTGGGAAATTGAAGGTAGGAAAGAATGAGAAAGAAAGAGATAAAGATTATAGACAGTCAATGCTGTGTATAATAATTACCATTTTCTTTCTTTCTCTGAAAACTTGTATGTTCATAGCTGTTTTTTTTTTAATATTTTGCTTATGTTTGATCTTCTAACTGGAACATTGTAGAAAGGTAGAAAGAAAATATTTATCAATAATGAAGACAAATTTAATAAAACTGCCATGGAGTATATGGCATTTTTTTTTATCATGTCCCTACATTTGTAACTAAAGAATCATGTGATGGGTGAGTAGTTTTTCAATTGCACAAACTGTATCAACCAGTAAATCAGCCACATTCAGCCCATATACCCTTGCTGAGGTCTCATACACGCTCTGGAAGGGAAGGGAATGTCTGGAAGGATTTGTGACCCACTGCAATCAAACAGGGAGAAGGCAATGGCAGCCCACTCCAGTACTCTTGCCTGGAGAATCCCATGGATGGAGGAGCGTGGTGGGCTGCAGTCCATGGGGTCACTACGAGTCGGACATAACTGAGTGGCTTCACTTTAACTTTTCACTTTCCTACATTGAAGAAGGAAATGGCAACCCACTCCAGTGTTCTTGCCTGGAGAATCCCAGGGATGGGGGAGCCTGGTGGGCTTGCCATCTCTGGGGTCGCACACAGTCGAACACAACTAAAGCTACTTAGCAGCAGCAATCAAACAGAACACCTGTATGATTAGTAAACAAATCCCAGTGAATAACATTTGATGGTCTCTATGTCTTCAAACCACTGGAAAGACAGCCTAAAAAGACAGTCTAGAATTAAGCTTTTTTTCATCATTATCCATATTAAACAGATATACACAAAGAGCATCAACAGAAACCAAAGGCCTTTTAGCAGTAGCCTGGTGTGTGCAAAGAGCATTGGATTTAAATTAGGCACACTTGGGTGTGAATCACAGCCTCAGAGCTGTGGCCTTAGTCTTGTTCTCCAGTTCTGTTCATTGTAAAATAGAAACAGGATTATGTTGTGAGCAATTTAATGTCCTAACACATATAAAGCATCTGAATTGTGCCAGCACACAGTAGGCACATAGTAAATTATAGCAGTAGTGGGTGAACAAGAAGTGAATCACTTATACTGTTATATGCAGCTCTCCTTAAAAGGCAGACCTCCACAAAATCAAAGCTGCTTAATGTGTGTGTGCTGTATAAAGAAAGAAATGAATGAGACTGAAATAATCATGCTTCCCTAAAGATGATCAGATTGACAGAAGGAAAGATTTCCCAATAGCTTCCATGCCAGACATTTTTAAATAACCACTAAGTTCCTGGCATTGTTCTCAAAGCAGCAAAAGATAAGGAATATCTCAACATTCTAATGACAATGGTTTAACCTTTTCAATTGTGACTGTAGGTAGAACCACCTGGGAAGATTTCAAAAATCGTGATGCCCAAGCTGAACCTCATACCAATCAAATCAGAATCTTTGCAGGTGGGATTCACCCCCTGGTGATTCCAGTGCATAGCCAAGATTAAGAAGTGATGATGTAGGAGACAGGTGGAAAAACAACATGAATATAGGTAAATAACCACCATGTGACAGTGATAAAGAAATACTTGTGAAAAAATTAATGTAGCAGGAATTGAAAAACATCTATAAGGAGAGGCAAGCATATAGAGTTTCAGAGAAGGATTGGTGTTTGAGCAAAATCTTCAAAGATGCTACATTCATACAGGAGACATCAGCAAGGCATGAGTCCTACAGCAGAGGGATGACAATTTCATGTGAAAGACAGGAGATGCAGGTGGTGTTTTGTGTACATAAAGAATAATGATGCACTTGGCTTTTTTTCATAAACTTATATATTAACCCAACAACCCTGCCCCATTTGACTTTAGTTTTTCAGTTATTTGCACAATCCTAGTGGTCCAAATTGCTTTCTTAAAAATAATTTTATTGAGATACTATTGATTATTAAACAGATACACACAAAGAGCATGTTGTATTAGTTTCAGGTGTACGGCAAAATGAATCTTTTACTATACATATACGTATATCCACTCTTTTTAGTTCCTTTTCCTATATAGATCCTAGAGGCCCAAATTTCTATATTTATCTTGAGATCTTAAGGTCAAAACACATAAGAAATTATTTTAACAATGCTTATTTTATTTTATGTAGAAATTAGACCCTTCGTATTCTCACAAAGAGTTTCAGGTAACACATTTTGCAGCACTTACAAGGTAGCAATTTTTAAGGCAAGCAGAAATCATCTAGGAAAAAGTCATTATGCCAGAAAGTTAGAATGACAATGCTTCTGAAATTGAGTACTAAATACAATCCTGATATTCCTGGCAGTCAATGCAATAAGGGGAATATGAAACCATTGTTTGACAAAAGAAAGTATGTAGTTTATTTGAAAAGGCAAATACTGCATATTGCAAGAGTCTGGGAAGAATGTGTTCCATGTGGAAGTACATTGGATGATGTAACGAGAAATGCCTTCAACTCGCTTTATCCACAAAATGGTCCTTGGATGCTTGGAGAACTTGATTGACTTCATCTCACTCTGAAATCAAGTTCTTCCTCAGTTCAGTTCAATTCAGTCGCTCAGTCGTGTCTGACTCTGCGACCCCATGAATCGCAGCACGCCAGGCCTCCCTGTCCATCACCAACTCCCGGAGTTCACTCAGACTCAAGTCCATCGAGTCAGTGATGCCATCCAGCCATCTCATCCTCTGTCGTCCCCTTCTCCTCCTGCCCCCAATCCCTCCCAGAATCAGAGTCCTTTCAGTGAGTCAACTCTTCACATGAGGTGGCCAAAGTACTGGAGTTTCAGCTTCAGCATCAGTCCTTCCAATGAACACCCAGGACTGACCTCCTTTAGGATGGACTGGTTGGATCTCCTTGCAGTCCAAGGGATTCTCAAGAGTCTTCTCCAACACCACAATTCAAAAGCATCAATTCTTCGGCACTCAGCCTTCTTCACAGTCCAACTCTCACATCCATACTTGACCACTGGGAAAACCATAGCCTTGACTAGATGGACCTTTGTTGGCAAAGTAATGTCTCTGCTTTTCAATATGCTATCTAGGTTAGTCATAATTTTTCTTCCAAGTTCTTCCTACTCATTTTTAAATCACCTCCTCTAAGATTATTCAGATTGAATTGATGTGCCCATTCTATTTAGATATATGTATTTGCTCTCCCATCCCTCAACTTGTGAGAAAAAACCTGCAATGATCTTTATGCTTCCTTGCTTTGTTGACATATTAGCATACACAATTTGTAAACCTTACATTTTAATTCCTCTGTGGAGCCAAGAGTAATTCTTAAGGAATCATTTGCCCACCAATACTGTTCCAAATGCATCATATTCTTAAGAGAAAACACAAGTAGTAAAACCCTCTTGAAATTTAAGGCATTTGAAGGAGTTATATTCTTAAGGCATTAAGTCACCATATTAAGGTATATAAGCAAATTCTCATACGCTTTCACATGCCCAATTTGGCAAGGGATCATCCATGTGAATAGCCCTTTGTTTTCACTCCCATAAAATGTACGGATTTTTACAGAACTCAAATTGATTCTAGCAATTATTTAAAATTCCTCAGAAATACCTTAAATCTCACATCTTCATTTCTTAGTAGGGACAATGCCAAAATGCCAGCAGTTGAGTACTTTTAGATTAAAGGTAACATACCTTTCGACAGCCTTTCACAGACACAGGTGAACAGCAGTTCATATAAATCAGATACATTCAATATCTCACCTTACGCATCTTGATGGGGGAATCCTGTGGTTGACTCATCTAAAACATGAACCTTGGCCATAATTTCTTGAGACTGATTTATTATCAGTCCTGCTTAAAACCTATGCTACACTCAACAGGTCATGTTTTAAGTGGAGGTTGTACATTTTTGTCTATTATTGCATTGCCTTGCAAGATCACATATCAGCTCTTTTTGTCACTTTTAATTATAGCTGTAGCAGCAAATTATCTCATACTGATCTAAATGTCTACATTTTTAAAGCATTGCCTTTTATTTAAGAGATGCTGATGACAAATATAACTTAGCTATTTTCTAAGACTGTGCCTTATGCTGAACCATGCTCTCTTGTTCTCCTCTCCTCAGACTAACAGCTTGTCATGCAAAATAGCTGGATGTTTTTGAGATTTAATCAGTGAACATGAACAGAAAACTATGGAAACAGTTTCACAGGGAAATGCAGGTCAGAATCAACTCTCATTGAATTTTTTAGGACAGAGATGGCAAACACAGTCAAAAATGGTTAACACTCCTTTGTAGAAAGGTAGACACTAACTTATAGATCACAAACATTTCTCCTGAAGAACTTGGACATGGCTTCAGAATTCTTTCCAATCAAGAGCATTGTGTAGACATTATTAATTGATCAAAAGTGTACTTTGCTGACCTTATTTGCCACCCTTTTCCTAGGACCTCAGGTTGGCACAGCCGTTGAAGGTAATGTAGTATTTTCAGTAGTCATGTATGGTTGTGAGACCTGGACAGTAAAGAATGCAGAGCACTGAAGAACTGATGCTTTTGAACTGTGGCGCTTGGAGAAGAATCTTAAGAGTCCCTTTGACAGCAAGGAGATCAAACTAGCCAGTCCTAAAGGAAATCAACCCTGAATATTCACTCATTGGGAGGACTGATGCTGAAGCTGAAGCTCCAATATTTTGGTCACCTGATGTGAACAGCCAGCTCATTGAAAAAGACCCTGATGCTGGGGAAGATTGAAGGCAGAAGGAGAAAAGGGCATCAGAGGATGAGATAGCTGGATAATATCACTGATGCAATGGACATGAACTTGAGCAAACTTTGGGAGATGGTGAGGGACAAGGAGGCCTGACATGAAGACTCAGACATAACTGGGCCACTGAACAGCAACAACAACTGGTGCTTCACCCTCTCTCCAAAATCTCCAGCAGGTGACCACGCAGCTCCCTCTTGAACACATTCATTAGCCTGAGTGAACCAACTCCAGGCAAAAGGACTTACAAACTCATGTACAAAGAGACTGAGCAATTAGATTATCTGTATATATGTAAAAACAGCTTGGGAGTTCATGAACTGTCTTCTAAGTAGCCCTGTATTGCCATGCTCTACTACTGACTCTTACCACAGCCCTTTGAAAATAAAATGGGAAAGATGAATTTCTTTTGTTCTTTATTTCCTAAGAAGAGCATTTTATACCCAAGAGTAAACTCTCTGGTATTTAGAAGACTTTGTCTTCCAAGAAAAAGTTTGTAGAGGTCTTCCAAACAGGATAGTCTGAAAATTCGTGTGATAAATGAAAAGAGAGATGAACTGGGGAGAAGCCAGGAATAGAGAAATCTGGGGGAGGGACAGGAGTCTGATCCCTTGTGGCCCAGATTTCACTGTCATTGTTCTTACCATTCACTCCCTTTACCTAACTTCCATGTAGTCAAAAATCTTCACTTCCTCTCCTCTCCATTTAAAATACTCAGTTTGACTGAGCTCATTAATGAAATTTACACTAAAACATAACTAGCCCTTTCATAAAACATTTGAATGCAAAAGAAAGACCTGTTAGTGCAAATGAATCTCTAATTTTTGAAGCTATTTATCATATAGCTTAGTATCCCTTACTTCCCCCATATAAATTGATTAGAATTTAGGAAATAAAATCCATGTTATTTGTTATCATTTGATAAAATGCAGTCAAATGATTAGCTTTTCTTGAATTTTATGTTATTGTACTTTCCAGAATTCTGGTCAAGAACACCTGAAAATCTTGGAAATGTTTATATTAAAATATTCTAACCTATAAACTCCAGCAAATCATTAACACTGGAGAAAAAAATGTTAACAATTTGCTATGTGAGGGTTCTATTATTTTTTTAAGTCTTTATTGAATCTGTTACAATATTATTAATAATTCTGTTTTGTTTTGCTTTATTACTTTCTGATTATGTTTCAGCTTTTGAGTCTCAAGACATGTGGAATCTTAGTTCTCTGACAAGGGATCGAACATATACCCTCTGCTTTGGATGGAGATGTCTTAATCACTGGACTGCCAGGGAAGTCCCTCTAACTATTCTTCATTCACTGTTGATCTTAACTAAGGTTAGTCTTAAACTGCAATGCATACACATGCAAAAACAAACAATCTCAAAATAAAGAAGGTACTTCTAAGACCTAAATGATGTCACAGAAATCATTCTGACTATAGTGTGGGCAGAAAAGGCCACAGTGACTACTCTAGTGTCCAGTGTGAACTTTATTGGCTGAATCATGCTCTTTGTAAGCCAAGGGATATTTGGAAATTGTTGCTATAAAGATCTACAAAGGGTTTTCGTAAATTTGGTATATATACTATCTCATCTGGTAGCTGTTTCAGATATTAATAAGGGCACTCCTTTCTTTAAGTGATTTGGTGAAGCATAATCACTGATGTTCTTTAAGATTAATATAAAGCAGGCAAAATGGAACAAAAGTTAAATAGTACATTCAATATTAAATCTGGAATTGATCTGTTTTATGCCTAGAATTTCATTCAGCTCCTTAGATTGACAATAATAATTAATGGAATGCCTCAGAAGATTAGAAAACCGTCTGCATCTCAAATAAGTCTTACAGAAGTTCAAAGTATGAACTGGTAATTTTCATCATGAAAACATTCATATTTTTCTTTTACACAAATGTAAAATTATCACGTCTCATGTTGAGTTGATTAGAACTTATCAATCTCTGATCAGCTAGTACTTTAAGAGCTGATTCTAGAGGACTTATACAGTCAACAAGTTTGTAAGTATAGTATATAACTTTATTTTTCTCCTGTACCCTGGGGCAAAATATCACCTTCTCCTACTATGCTAATTCAAAAGTAAGAACTGGATAGTTATCCCTATGGTAACAGAAGCTCATTTTACCCCAAGCCCATTTCCAACCTGTTACTATGTTACTAAGCACTGGAGTGATGCATCAAAGAGCACAGAGAGATGCTGTTAAGGTAATGAAACCAAACACTATCCACTTAAAACATGTTGTGTCAGCTTGGAAATAAAGATGGATAAGCCCCTTACTTTCTACTCCCTTTACTATAGCTGACCACCTAGCAACTGTTACATTTTCTAAAGTTATAAAACCAGGACTCCTCTCTACAAAACAAAAACTACTTCCCAGAACTGACTTTCTAGAGTTTCTGTATTTAGGACAAAGTTTTGTTTTGTTTTGAACTATGCTCCAAAACATGTATTTTGACTTTTTTGCATCTCCATTTTTCTACATTAATGAACGATGAGGTGTGTTTTCTCTGGAAGCAATTTTTAAGTGTCTATTAGCTGCAACACAATTACATTTCTTTAGTGTTTCCAAGAGTCCAGGAGGCCAAGAATGAGATTTTCCGTCAGTCAAGGTTTTCAAAGGTTTGACCCAGAGAATTGGGACAGGCTGTATTCCTTGCTAATGGTGCACTACCAGGATACTCTAATATCCTGCCGAGAAGAATCTTTTACTTGGAAATTTAAAGTCTCATCTGACAGAACCTATGCCGGCAGGAGCCTCAATTTATCTGCTCTAGAGGAAGAGCATCGAAATCCAATCTGAGGGAATCCAAACCTTTGTTTCCATGGTGAGGTTTCCAAAAAGCTACTGAACATTTGATTCTATCCATTTTAGTTGTGGGGTGTGGGTATATTTAAGAGTCTACCTTAAGTTAATACAAAGGCACACAAAGCATCAGTCATTTCTACAATGAGGAACCAGGTCATTGTGAGAAGAAATTGTAGGCATTTACCTTGAAAGGTATTGGGATTGTGTGCACCTGTTAGGTTAACTTGTCCAAAAATGAGGGGGCTGAATTAGATGATCTCTGGAGCCCATCCTAGGTCTGCACATTAAGAGGTGAGATGGCTCTGTGATCTTGATCAAGTCACTCAGCATCACTAATATGTTTCCTTCCAGCTCTAAAACAAGTCCACGTATCCCTAATATAATTTCAGAGATTATATTTTTCCCTTAAAATTAACAGATAATCATAGAAATAAGATTTGTGTTCTATATGCTACCTGGGATTAAGGAGGGAGGTGAAAAGTAGGGAGTAAATGTTTGTTCCAGAAGTTCATTCTATTGCACAGTCAGATGGGTAAATAACCAAAAAGTATACTTAAGCAAATAGAACTGCCTTATGACCCAGCAATCCCACTGCTGGGCATACACACCGAGGAAACCAGAATTGAAAGAGACACGTGTACCCCAATGTTCATTGCAGCGCTGTTTATAATAGCCAGGACATGGAAGCAACCTAGATGTCCATCAGCAGATGAATGGATAAGAAAGCTGTGGTTCATATACACTATGGAATACTACTCAGCCCTTAAAAAGAATAAATTTGACTCAGTTCTAATGAGATGGATGAAATTGGAACCGATTATACAGAGTGAAGTAAGCCAGAAAGAAAAACACCAATACAGTATACTGACACATATATATGGAATTTAGAAGACAGTAATGATGACCCTATATGTGAGACAACAAGAGACACAGAGGTATAGAGTGGACTTTTGGACTCTGAGGGAGAGGGAAAGGGTGGGATGGTTTGGGAGAATGGCAGTGAAGCATGTGTATTTTCCTGTAAGAAACGAAGCGCTAATCTATGTTTGGTGTAGGATGCAGGATGCATGGGGCTGATGCACAGGATGATTCAGGTAGAGGATGTGGGGTGGGAGGTGGGAGGGGGCTTCGGCATTGGGCGATTGTGTTCACCTATGGCTGATTCGTGTCAATGTATGGCAAAACAAATACAGTATTGTAATTTAAAAAATAAATAAATTTAATTTAAAAAAAAAGTACTTAAGAATGTAAAGTTTTAGTAATGAAATCAAAGAATAACAATTGATGAAGAGCAATATTTGCCACTGAAACTAATGTTAATAGGCCTCCACCTATTTGCCTTTTTCATGTCAAAAATTTCTTGTCCACTAGTCCTAAATTCTTCAGTGAATATACAACAGGCTTTTTCAAGAGTCATTCCTTGAAATGACTCTCCATCAAGTTTAGGATCCAGTATGAGAGTCCTCTATTGACTTGGAAATATATGAATTGACCTAAGACTCATCCCACAGAATAAAATTCCTGAAGGCAAGGCAGTATAAAATGAAATGAAAAGGGTGTGAGATTTGGGTTTAGAAGATTCAAGCAAAATGAACTTGGTATTCTCTGTTCCTTTCTAGCTGTGAAGCTGAACACTGCTGTTAATATCTCTGGTTTTCAGTTTCATCATCTGTAATATCATGATAACATTACCATCTTCAAATGATTGTCCTAAACATTAAATGGGCTAAAGTGGGAAAAGCAGTAAGCCTTGATAAACACTAGACCTACATGTTGAATTTATGCAACCTTGTATCAATAGTTGTTTACAGATGGCCTACTATGTGCCAGGCATGCATAAAATGCTACATAGTTAATGATGGAAAAGATTCATTCCTACTGTGATGATAACACTTTGATTAGAAACAATCCAACCCTGAAGAACCCAAAGCCTTGAAATCAGAGCTCACCTTTTCCATGGCAAAATCCTTGAGGGGGAAAAACCTGTTGTTGAAACTAATCACTCTCTCTCTTTTCCATAACATGATATTCTTATTTGCTAAATATATATGTGTGTGTGTGTGTGTGTGTGTGCGTGCGTGCGTGTGTGTGTGTGTCAACTGATTTGTATGAGACACAGAAGTCTTAGCTAAAGTTTTTGCTAAGATGTTTATAAATCCATAAGGAAAGAAGACATAAATATATGACAAGACAAAGAAGTAATTAATTTCAGAAAATATTCATTAGAGCTTCATAAACCTACTGGACTTTCAGAGACGAGAAAAGAAATATACACAGCTCCTTCTCTCAAGATATTCACAGTCTACTTGGGGGAAAAAAATGAAAAGACATAAATTTCATGCTTTTGAATGGTGGTGTTGGAAAAGACTTGAGAGTTCCTTGGACTGCAAAGAAATCCAACCAGTCCATCCTAAAGGAAATGAGTCCTGAATATTCATTGGAAGGACTGATGCTGAAACTGAAACTCCAATAATCTGGCCACCTGATGCAAAGAACTGACTCATTTGAAAAGACCCTGATGCTGGGAAAGATTGAAGGTGGGAGGAGAAGGGGACAACAGAGGGTGAGATGGCTGGATGGCATCACCAACTCAATGAACATGAGTTTGAGTAAACTCTGGGAGTTGGTGATGGATAGGGAAGCCTAGTGTGCTGCAGTCCATGGGTCGGCAAAGAGTTGGACACAACTGAGCGACTGGGAAATGAACTGATACATCAGCTGAGTCAGCTGAAATGTCTAGGCAGAAGTTCTAATGTAACTTTGTAGCAATGGTGAATGTCCCTCCTTAAGGAATGGGCTAAGGTAAAGGTGGAGTTCAACTTAACTTTGAAGAATGGCTAAGATTTAAATGGATATGAGAGGGACAAAAGTTCAAATTATTGGAACTTGTATTCAAAGGTCTTGGTGTGAATAGAAAAGTGAACAAAACATGTCTAGGGGTTAAAAAATAATATGAGATGGGGATGGAAAGACAGGGCACCTTACAATGGTGCAGCATCTATTCAAACAATTGTTTTCCATTGGCCTGATGGCAGATGCCCAGAAGACCTGCTGTTCCCTCTTATTCCTGTCAGTGGTTCTCTTAGACCACAAGTGATGGTTCTACCCAAACCATCAAACTTTCAGTTTCTGACAGCATACTCAAAGTCACAACTACTCAGTCCATCAGAGAGGTCTAGTAAAGGATCTGTGTCCCAGGAGTGAGGTGGTTATTATGTTATTTTTTCTACTTCAAAGCAGGAAATGTCTTACATACATTTAGTGGACATTACCGAGTCTACTCTTGTTTTCTTTCTTACATCTTACATCAGAGAGCTGAGCATATGTCCCAGATGCAGGCCGTAGAGTGCAGATCCATGTTGTAATATGAGACTTATTAAAGGGTTTTAAATTTTATCACTGGAGTTCAAAATTATGATACACATCTTTTGGATTAGAAAGCCCTGCTACACTGGCAATATATAATCATGTTGAACACTACTTACCCTCAACCCAGAAATTGTAGTCCATGATATATTTCTAGAAAAATCTTCATACCTAAGTGCAAAGAGACATATAAAACAGTTTAAGATAGTATAAACAATGCTGTGATGAAAATTTAGAAATAATATAAATGTTCATTATTAACAGAAGAATGGATGTATCACATCATAATTCATATAACTAATGAAGTAAAATGAGTTAACTAGAGGTGTGTGAATGAACACAGGGAAAAAAATCTCACTTCAAATATAATTTGAAGCAAAACAATATTTGTACAAGGATATAGTCAATATATTACCATATACACAAAATTTAAAGTCCTGCCAAACAATGTTATCTAGTGGTTATTGATATATTCATATTTAATAAAAGCATTAAATTACTATAGTGTTTTGAATGTAGTAACAGAGGGGCACACAACAGATTTTACCTGTATTTGTAATGGTATATTTCTTAAAAAATATTTCAAAGCAAATATGATAAAATGTTTAGAATACTAAACAGTAATTTCTTAGACATTAGTAACATTGTACTTTTCAACAGGGTTCTAATATTTCATTTAAAAAGAAAACTGAAGAACAAAAGCTGACCACCTTCAGTAAAATGGTTTTTGGTTAATCTTATTTTTATTTTTAATTGGAGGATAATTGCTTTAGAATATTGTGTTGGTTTCTGCCATGCAACAACTCAAATCAGCCATGAGTGTGTGTGTGTACCTCCCTCTTAAATCTCCCTCCCACTACCCCCACCCTGCCCCCTCATCCCACTCCTCTAGGTCATCCAGAGCGTTAGGCTGGGCTCCCTATATGTTATACAGCAGCTTCCCACTGCTGCTGCTGCTAAGTCGCTTAAGTCATGTCCAACTCTGCGCGACCCCATAGACAGCAGCCCACCAGGCTCCCCTGTCCCTGGGATTCTCCAGGCAAGAACACTGGAGTGGGTTGCCATTTCCTTCTCCAATGCATGAAAGTGAAAAGTGAAAGGGAAGTCGCTGAGTCTTGTCTGACTCTTAGCGACCCCATGGACTGCAGCCCACCAGACTCCTCCATCCATGGGATTTTCCAGGCAAGAGCACTGGAGTGGTGTGCCATCGCCTTCTCCCACGCAGCTTCCCGCTAGCTAGCTATTTCACACATGCTAGTGTATATATGTCAATGCTACTCTCTCAGTTCATCCCACACGCTCCTTTCCCTGCTGTGTCCACAAGTCCTGGCTTTTAGTTTGGGTTTCTTAAGTGGTGAGAAATTTTGTATACCACGTTTCTTTCCTTCTCTCTTTCTTTCTTCTATGCAGGTTTTAACGTCTCCACAAGGATATGCAGGAACTTTAGAAAAAGATTCCATAACAATTCTTTATAGAAATTAGTAGTGGAGCACAGAGAAAAGGATCTTCTACACTTCTAACCAGATTATTTTTCTGTGCACTTAATTTTTTAAAATAAGAGGTCACTAATCACAAATTTTGGAGTTGGAGAATTTTCAGTCTCCCCAAAATATAAGAGCTCAGAAACCTCTGAGACTGGTCCCAACATTTGATAGTGGGTGTCTGTTTTCTCCTCAGTCACCCATGGAAGCTTTAACTTCTTGAGCCTGGCTAAATCCACTCCAATATCACATCTCCCATAAATGTCACTCTGGATCAAGACAATCTCTGTGAGCATGTGTTTACTTTCAACTGCATCGACTCTAAGAGTTTTCAATAATTGCTCTTGGTAAAGTTGCTATTCTTGTGAAATATGAATGGAAGCTTACCTCTTTTTACCTGTAAATTGAATCCAAGTAAAACAACTTAGAAGTGGTCAGACTGAAGTCTTCCCCTCACCATGAAGGTTCACCACATTTGTAGATGAATGCTTTCTACCTAATCAATATAAACTTTGGAAATAATCCAAGCAGGCCACCAGTCTAGAAATTTCCTTTTGTTATCTGTATATTTGCCATATTTACATTACTCTTTTATTTTTATTTCTGAGGATTTCAGGGTCATGTAATCTGTAGTGGAACTGAAAATACTCCAACCAGCAATGATCCAGGAAGACATCAAAAACACCCAGACAGAATAAGGCTAATATTTCCTCACCAGGTGTCTAGCCTCTTAATCTAGTGATAATATCACATTCCAAAGGAAAAGGCACCAAGACCCTCCCAACTAGTGCTCTAAGCACTTACTTCTCCACCTAGGATTACCAGCTTGTTGAGCAGCAAACATTCTCACCTGCATCAGAGGTGGGGGTTGATCTCCCCCTCTCAGATGCTTAGAACAGCATCTGAGGAGTAAATTGAGCCCAGGAAAACTTTTTTTTAGAAACCAAAACCCAGCAACAACAAACTTGTTGGTTTCAGATGCAGGTGCCAAATTATCTGGGGTTTTATTTGTGCTTCCTGGAGGTGGTGGCCCATCTTTTGAATTTGGAATTAAAAATGATCTTTTTATAGGTATGTTTTAAGTTCTGTGATGAGAGGGGATGGCCCATCTTCCTTGAAACAGGATAAATATGCATATTTCTCTAGGGCTGATTTGACCCAGACTCTGAGCAGGGTCAGTGATCTTACTGGACAGAATGCTTATGATGAGTGGTGTAGGGGGAAAAAAAGCAAACGGAATTTTCTGGATCTGATTTATCATCCAGTTGCTAGAACTCATCTTAGACAATTCAGTTTTTCCTCGGAAAATGGAGTTTGGCTATTAACATGTCCTTTATTGGGTTTCTAAGTGATCACTCAGAGACTGTTGGTATGGGGGAAAGGACACAGGATTAGAATAAGTAAACATGAGTTCTAATCACAATTTGGCCACCAAATTGCTGTCTACAGCATCCTTATCAATACATCAGAAAAGGAAGGGCCTGAGTCACGGATTTCTAACCTTGGATATTACACTTTGAATCATTTGGGTAGTTAAAAAGTGGCAGCAACAGCAATGTCCTGCCTGACCCTTTCCTAAACCAACAGAATCAGAAACTCTGGGATGT
The DNA here is from genome assembly GCA_917880005.1 of Nanger dama. Taxonomy (NCBI): domain Eukaryota; kingdom Metazoa; phylum Chordata; class Mammalia; order Artiodactyla; family Bovidae; genus Nanger; species Nanger dama. The sequence goes on along the minus strand of CAKJTW010000011.1, from coordinate 28,799,099 downwards.
GGGACCTAGCACTGATATTTGTCAAATGCTCCCAAGGTGATTTTAATAGAGAGCCAGTTTGAAAACTAGAATAGTGTTCCTCCCACTTTCATGTGCAAGAGAATCATCTGGGAGCTCATTAAAATCCAGGTTTGGCTTCAGTAGGTCATGGCTGAGGCCTTGCTGACAAGCTCACAGGTGAAGCAATGCTGTTGATCCATTGAGCACACTTTGAGTAGCAAGAAACTAGATGATTTCCAGGAGCCTTTCTAGCACTGATTCTGTGAATCTGCATTTTTCACTTTCAACAGAACTGTTAGTTTCCCATCTAAGATCACTCATCTCAGAGGAATGTCTTTATAATGTCATGAACTGTGCTAGGGTCTATGAAATAATTTAATGTTCCTTAGAAGTGAGGAGATACTTCAGAATCTCCTCTTGTGGTGCCTGATGCAACACCATGAACATTATCACTGACTGGTATGATAGAAAAACTACAGGGGATTTGGCAGAATTCACATAAGTAGGGAGGCATCACTTGGTGTGTAGAATTGAGGGTATATATAAGGGTATGTATACAGGGACATCGCACTCAGAAATCTGTGCATCTGTGTGCATGTGTGTATGCGTGTGCCTAGGGTGCAGTGCAGGCTGGAAATTGGAGCAATTTAGGGAAAGCTTACTGAAGAAAATTATTTTTGATCTGAGCTCTAAAGATGAATTAAATTCAGGAATTGGTAGAGGTGTCCAGACAGAAGGAATTGAATGTATAAATACCTATATGGATGTGAAGAAAAGAATGAGAAATCAGATGACCAAAGTAGCTTGATTTGGCTAAAGCATAAAAAATCCATGAGACTTAAAGAGGTCTGTTCTATATTTATTTTTCTTTAAATAAGCAGCTCTTCATTTTGCTTATCCATTAAGTAATTTTCCCCTTTATTTTTTAATTTCTGAATTTACTATTCCTTCATATTTATTTGGTTTATTATTATTTTGCTATATCTTTTTACTGGATGCTTAATTCATTTATTTCACTATTTTTACTTATAAAAAGTAGCTAATTCTGTAAATTTTCATGTAGGAGTTATCTTGACTAAATCCCATAGGTTTATGACAGGATATCCTAACTGTGGTTCAGTTACAATTTTATTTCCATGTTTGACTCCAGATTTATTTGAATGTCTGGGTGCTTAGAGTTGTTGGCTTTTCTTTTGTTATTAATTTCTGGTTTTATTACACCATAGTTTGAGAAGTAATCTGAAGGATTTTTGGTTTTGGTTCCTAAGGATATATTTTTTTAACTTAAAGAAAAATTTGTTGTTGGTTTTGTTGTACAACAATGTGAATCAGGCATAAGTATACATATATCCCCTCCCTCCTGAGCCTTTATCCTACCTCCCCATATCCCACCCCTCTAGGTCATCATAAAGCACTGGGTTGAGCTTCCATATAGCAACTTTCCACTAGCCATCTATTTTACACACGGCAATGTATATATTTCAGTTCTATTCACTCAATTCATCCCACCCTCTCCTTTGATTATTTTACTTTGTTTTTAAATAAAGGAAGGGTACAATGATGAAAAATATGAATAATAAGGCAGCAAGCATTGGTCAGACAGGACTTGTAAAATCTTACCAAGCAGTTAAGTCATTATCCTAAAGCAAGAAAAGGCCTTCAAAGTGTTTTAAACAAAAAGCAACATGACTTACAAATTTTAGAAATAACTTTTGTGTGCTGTATGAGCAATCGAATCTCAAAGGCAGGCATATATGTTAGTGGGTATTTAATTGAGAATGAATGAGGCAGGCTATTCCACTTCTGGGAAATTCTTCTACAGATACTCACAGATGCACACAGGTATTTGTGCAAGTACATTCATTGCATTACTGCTTATAATGACAAAATTTGTAAACAGAGATGATGCCTGTCAATTGGACACTAGTTGTATAGCTTCTGGTATATCCGTGCTATAAAATATTGTATAACCCTTAAAAAGAATGTAGTACATTTATATGTATTAAGATGTTAAGATTTCCAAGACATATTATAAAAAGAAAAAAGCAAATCACAAATAAATTTTAATAATATGGATACCAATTACATAAAATCAAAAATATATTCTCTATACCTGTATAGTATATGTCAATTAACAGGAAAAGAAAAAAAGATACATTTCAAACTGATGACAGTGTCTTCTTTTAAGGAGAGGAATGGAGGACAAACAGCAACTTTCAGTCTATAAGCTCCTGTTTTATTGAAGATACTAAAATAGTATTTGTGTATCACTTGTGTAATAAAAAAAGGAAATAATTGGGATTTTTTTATTCTTCAATAGCATGAGTTTTGCCTTCATCTAGTCTAATAATTTCTACAATTTTAAATTCTAAATTCTGAAAAATTAAAACTTAAGTATCTTTCAGGAATTTAAAAATCTGAAAATTTCTCTCCCCCTCCCTCCAAGACTGTGTCCTGAAGGTCACTTCTTCTTTCCCCCAACCAAGAATTAACCTTTCTTTAATTCTCATTATGCAGCTTACCCTAAATCTAAGATGACTCAGGATACAATCTAAACTTCCAATGGTTGAAAATCATTAAAAAGATTAAGTAACAAGCAGAAATCAACAGGGTTTTTTTAAAAGGAAGTTTTTCTCTTTACCCTTCTAGGCGCTGAGAGTTTTTAGTGCTGCCATAATTTTCTAGAAAGATCCTGTGATGACCTCTGAAAACAATCCTGGACCCCCACAGCTGCTCTTGGATCCCAGTAAAACCAATTCAGCCGTGCACTGAAGGGAAAGTTATAAATTGCTTAGAGGAGGAGGTTACAAAGGGAGCAACCAGCGTGGCTTTTGTTAGGGTAAATCTGGGCTCCCCAACCTGTTAAGATGCTTTGAAAGAGGTAACAAAATGATCTATAAAGGCAAACCAGTGGGTGTCATTTCTTTAGATATTCAAAAACCTTTTGATTGGGGAATACACAAAAGGCTGAGGAAGGTTAGTAACCCTGGGATAAAAGAAAATTTCCTTCATCAATTAAAAACAGTTATGGAAAAATGAAGACTAGAATTCCAATTTCCCAAATGGAGAAAGCTTAAAATGTTGACATTGTTCAGCATTTATTATTCAATGTACAATTGAATAGAGAGCTCCTGGAAGAAATCAATTATCTAAAATTGATTTTAAATGGTATAAGTAAAACTACAAAATGTAAAAACAAACTTTTAAAATAACAAAATTTAATTTCCTTTCTTGTACATGCTTTCTGGTATAGTACCTAAGAAATACTCACCAGCACTGATAATGCTGTTTCTTCTTGTCTCATCAATCCTTAATTTTTCACTTGAATTTTATTTTAAATATTGTGAAGACTTTCTTGATACTTAACCTGAGGGTCTTTTTTTCTTGTTCTTTCACCTAATTCAAATTCACTAGGCATTAGTCCTATCTAAACAGAGTCAACATAGAAACAATAGCAATGCTAAGCTTATTAATCGGAGAAGGCAATGGCACCCCACTCCAGTACTCTTGCCTGGAAAATCCCATGGATGGAGGAGTCTGGTGGGCTGCAGTCCATGGGGTCGCTGAGAGTTGGACACAACTCAGTGACTTCACTTTCACTTTTCACTTTCATGCATTGAGAAGGAAATGGCAACCCACTCCAGTGTTCTTGCCTGGAGAATCCCAGGGATGGGGGAGCCTGGTGGGCTGCCGTCTATGGGGTCGCACAGAGTCGGACACGACTGAAGCAACTTAGCAGCAAGCTTATTAATAGTTATAACAGTTGGAGCTTTTCTCTGGGGAAACTAAAAATTTTAAAGACATGCCATTTAATAATCACCAAATATGAATGATGTGATGACATGTTATATGTACTATAAAGAGAATAACAAAATTTATATGATACCAACTTAATCCCACAGTCTCTAGGAAACCTCCAAATTAATGAAGCATCAAGCCAGGGAAGGACTGCATTTGCACTGAGAGCTCGGAACTACTCAGCTGGCAAAAGAGAGCAGAGCAAAAAGATGCCAACTGTATATAACAGTAGAGTTGACACAGTGACAGCCAAACAGCAGGTCCGTCTCATCAGCCTGCTCCAAAGATACAAACCAGTGCAACGAAGCCAGCTTCTTAAAGGCCAACGACTCTACCTCAATGCTTTACATCCTTGTAGAGTAATCAAGATGGAAAAAATCAACTATCTCCAAAGCTGAATGATAAATAATCCATGGACAAGGCTGCCCCAAACAGATCAGGTACAATAAAGTAACTGTGGAGTGAAGAATGTTACACTGACCAGGACAACAATGACAGGGGTCAGCACTCCTAAACAGCATAGCAAGAACGTGCAGAAGAACCCAGCATTCTGAAGCTGGTCGTGGATCAGCATCTGATTTAAATGCACTGAGTTCCTCCTACTGAGCTTCACACCAGCCCCAGTTCCAATGCCTGTCTTTGTCCCTGTTTTCATCACTCCATGGTAAACTGAAAAATATGGGCAATAAAGGGAGGTTTTTAAAAAAATAAAATTATATGTATTCAATTGTTTTTATTTTTAATAATCTTACCTTTATGAAATGATGGTTATAAGGAATAGTTGTAGAAGTAGTAATATTGTTTTTTTAATGATAAAATAAAATGTGAACAATCCTGTGGTTTTTCCATTTAAAAAATTGTTAATTTGTTCAATCAAAAAATCTGGGGTCTGCTGGTACAATAGTTGTAAATTCTGACTGAAAACTTGGAAAGATTTGGTTCAAGTCCCATCTCTGCAATTTATTGGCTGTGTGACCTCCTTTAAGCCTCTTTCTTGGTTTGTTGAACAGAAATAACAATCAGTTCAGTTCAGTTCGGTCGCTCAGTTGTGTCCGACTCTTTGCGACCCCATGAATTGCAGCACGCCAGGCCTCCCTGTCCATCACTATCTCCCGGAGTTCACTCAAATTCATGTTCATCGAGTCGGTGATGCCATCCAGCCATCTCATCCTCTGTCGTCCCCCTTCTCTTCCTGCTCCCAATCCCTCCCAGCATCAGAGTCTTTTCCAATGAGTCAACTCTTCTCATGAGGTGGCCAAAGTACTGGAGTTTCAGCTTTAGAAATCCCAGGGCTGATCTCCTTCAGAATGGACTGGTTGGATCTCCTTGCAGTCCAGAGGACTCTCAAGAGTCTTCTCCAACACCACAGTTCAAAAGCATCAATTCTTCAGCGCTCAGTCTTCTTCACAGGCCAACTCTCACATCCAAACATGACCACAGGAAAAACCATAGCCTTGACTAGACGGACCTTAGTCGGCAAAATAATGTCTCTGCTTTTGAATATGCTATCTAGGTTGGTCATAACTTTTCTTCCAAGGAGTAAGCGTCTTTTAATTTCATGACTGCATTCACCATCTGCACTGATTTTGGAGCCCCCCAAAATAAAGTCTGACAATGTTTCCACTGTTTCCCCATCTATTTCCTATGAAGTGATGGGACCAGATGCCATGATCTTCGTTTTCTGAATGTTGAGTTTTAAGCCAACACTTTTTCTTTCCTCAAGAGGCTCTTTAGTTCTTCTTCATTTTCTGCCATAAGGGTGGTGTCATCTGCATATCTGAGGTTATTGATATTTCTCCTGGAACTCTTGATTCCAGCTTGTGTTTCTTCCAGTCTAGAATTTCTCATGATGTACTCTGCATACAAGTTAAATAAGCAGGGTGACAATATACAGCCTTGACATACTCCTTCTCCTATTTGGAACCAGTCTGTTATTCCATATCCAGTTCTAACTGTTGCTTCCTGACCTGCATACAGATTTCTCAAGAGGCAGGTCAGGTGGTCTGGTATTCCCATCTCTCAGAATTTTCCACAGTTTATTGTGATCCACACAGTCAAAAGCTTTGGCATAGTCAATAAAGCAGAAGTAGATGTTTTTCTGGAACTCTCTTGCTTTTTCCATGATCCAGCGGATGTTGGCAATTTGATCTCTGGTTCCTCTGCCTTTTCAAAAACCAGCTTGAACATCAGGAAGTTCCTGGTTCACGTATTGCTGCAGCCTGGCTTGGAGAATTTTGAGCATTACTTTACTAGCATGTGAGATGAGTGCAACTGTGCGGTAGTTTGAGTATTCTTTGGCCTACTTAATGGGTTGTCAGGAAGACTATGGGGGTAATGTGGAAGATGTTTAGCACAAAGTGTGGTACACTATAATATCTGGGTACCAAAAGAGAAATCACTGCTAACCACCTCTGGCCCTCAGGTGGCTCATCTCTCAAAACAGGCCTCTGACCTCAGAGACTTCTTTGTTTTTCTTTAGTCACTAAGCCATATCTGACTCTTTTGAAATCCCGTGGACTGTGCCTCTCCAAGCACCTCTGTCCATTGGATTTTCCAGGCAAAGATATTGGAGATGGTTGCCATTTCCTTCTCAAGGTGATCTTTCTCACCCAGAGATCAAACTTGTATGTCCTGCAGTGGCAGGTGGATTCTTTACCACTGAGCCACCAGGGAAACCCTCAGAGACTTCTACATCTCCTCTAATTGTGACATCCTACATCCCACTCCATAATTCTAGGGACTTCCCTGATGACTCAGGTGGTAAAGAATCTACCTGCAATGCAAGAGACATGGGTTTGATCCCTGAATCAGGAAGATACCCTTGAGAAGAAAATGGCAACCCACTCCAGTATTCTTGCCTGGGAAATCCCATGGACAGAGGAGCCTGGGGGCTACAGTCTATGGGGTCGCAAAGAGTCAGGCACAACTTAAGTGACTGACCACCACCATAGTTATTGTCCTTCTACTTTTTCTAAGCTGTTCAAATCCACAGCTATTCACACCTCCAAGTTGAACAGATGATGCTCCATCCATATAATGAACTACCCTCCTGATACAGAAAGACATCTAATTATATCATTAGTGGTAAAAGCATAGTTATCAATACAAACCATGATCCAATCCAATTTTTGTAAAATAAAATGCATACAAACACTAATTTCTAACTCATCCACCAAAACTCCCTAATTATTCAAGCCAGAGATGTCCAGAAGTAATACAATATGAGCCCCACTGTGAACTATATATAGAAAATTAAATTTTCTAGTAGCCACTTTAAAAGAAACAAGTGAAATTTAGTTTAATGACATATTACAAAATATTTTCATATGTAATCATTACAGAAATTATTACTATTTTACATTATATTTTTGAATGCAGTCTTTGAAATCAAGGTGTATTTAATACTTCCTTATATCTTAATGTGGACCAGAAGCATTTCAAGTCCTTGGTGGCCACATGCAATTCACAGCTACCATCTCAGACAGCACCAGCCTAGGCAGTTAGTTCCTCCTCTCACATCAAATTAGAATTATCAGGAATCTTGTCTTATTCATCTTATATGCCCGTAGCCTAAAATAGGTCCTGATGCCTGTTGGGTACTCAAAAACACCAAGTTTGAATGAATATATTTAATTCAAAGTATTATTGGGGGACTTTGCATTTTTAAACCTTATATTGGTCATGGGATAAAAGACACTACACAGATTCTGAGAAAGAGTTTAACAATTTTGAAAAGTATCTCTCTACACTCATACTTCATAAGCAGCCTCCTACTGTGTCCAGAGGTAAAGCCAGCCATGTAGAAATGCAAGTTACCCCAAGAAACTAACTAAACATATTTATAAAACCAAAGATAGCACCAAAATTTATATTATAGATAATTGTTCAAAGATAGGGGGCTGGAAGAATGGATAATATTAATAATAAAACCTTTGTTAAGTGCCAGCTATGTCAAAATACATACAACATTTGTCAGTTCAGTTCAGTACTCAGTTGTGTCCACCTCTTTGTAACCTCATGGACTGCAGCACACCAGGCTTCTCTGTCCATCACCAACTCCCGGAGCTTACTCAGGCTCATGTCCATTGAGTCGGTGATGCCATCCAACCATCCCATTCTCTGTTGATCGCTTCTCCTCCTGTCTTTAATCTTTCCCAGGATCAGAGTCTTTTCCAGTGAGCCAGTTCTTCACATCAGTTGGCCAAAGTATTGAGCTTCAGCTTCAGCATTGGTCCTTCCAAAGAACATTCAGGACTGATTTCCTTCAGGATGGACCAGCTGGATCTCCTTGCTGTCCAAGAGACTCTCAAGAGTCTTCTCCAACACCACAGTTCAAAAGCATCAATTCTTCAGTGCTCAACTTTCTTTATAGTCCAACTCTCACTTCCATACATGACTGCTGGAAAAACCAGTTTTGAGTAGAAGGACCTTTGTTGGCAAAGTAATGTCTCTGCTTTTTAATATGCTGTCTAGGTTGGTCAAAACTTTTCTTCCAAGGAGGAAGCATCTTTTAATTTCATGGCTGCAGTCACCATCTGCAGTGATTTTGGAGCCCCCCAAAATAGTCTCTGTTTCCATTGTTCCCCCATCTATTTGCCATGAAGTGATGGGACTGCATACCATCCATGATCTTAGTTTTCTGAATGTTGAATTTTAAGCCAGCTTTATCACTCTCCTCTTTCACTTTCCTTAAGAGGCTCTTTAGTTCTTCGCTTTCTGCCATAAGGATGGTCTCATCTGCATATGTGAGGCTATTGATATTTCTCCCAGCAATCTTGATTCCTGCTTGGGCTTCTTCCAGCCTGGCATTTTACATGACATACTTTGCATATAAGTTAAATTAGCAGGGTGACAATATACAGCCTTGACATACTCCTGTCCTGATTTGGAACCAGTCTGTTGTTCCATGTCCAGTTCTAACTGTTGCTTCTTGACCTGCATACAGATTTCTCAGGAGGCAGGTCAAATGGTATGGTATTCCCATCTATTCAAGAATTTTCCACAGTTTATTGTGATCCACATAGTCAAAGGCTTTGACATATTCAATAAAATGGAAGTGGATGTTTGTCTGGAACTCTCTCACTTTTTTGATGATCCGACAGATGTTGGCAATTTGATCTTTGGTTCCTCTGGCTTTTCGGAATCTAAATTGAACATCTGGAAGTTCATGGTTCACGTACTGTTGAAGCCTGGCTTGGAGAATTTTGAGTGTTACTTTGCTAGGGTGCGAGATAAGTGCAATTGTGCAGTAGTTTGAGCATTCTCTGGCATTGCCTTTCTTTGCGATTGGAATGAAAACTGACCTTTTCCAGTCCTGTGGCCACTGCTGAGTTTTCCAAGTTTGCTGGCATATTGAGTGCACCCCTTTAACAGCATCATCTTTTAGGATACGAAATAGTTCAACTGGGATTCCATCTCCTCCACTAGTTTTGTTTGTAGTGATGCTTCCTAAAGACCACTTGGCTTTGCATTCCAGGATGTCTGGTTCTAGGTAAATGATCACACCATTCTGATTATCTGGGTAATGAAGATCTTTCTTGTATAGTTCTTCTGTGTATTCTTGCCACCTCTTCTTAATATCTTCTGCTTCTGTTAGGTCCATATCATTTCTGTCCTTTATTGTACCCATCTTTGCATGAAGTGTTCCCTTGGTATCTCTAATTTTCTTGAAGAGATCTCAAGTCTTTCCTATTCTATTGTTTTCCTCTATTTCTTTGCATTGATCACTGAGGAAGGCTTTCTTACCTCTCCTTGCTATTCTTTGGAACTCTGCATTCAAATGGGTATATCTTTCTTTCTCCTTTGCTTTTCAGTTCTCTTTTCACAGTTATTTGTAAAGCCTTCTCAGACAACCATTTTGCCTTTCTTTTTCTTGAGGATGGTCTTAATCACTGCCTCCTGTACAATGTCCGGAACCTCTATCCATAGTTCTTTAGACACTCTGTGTATCAGGTCTAATCCTTTGAATCTATTTGTCAGTTCCACTGTATAATTGTAAGGGATTTGATTTAGGTAATACCTGAATGGTCTAGTGGTTTTCCCTACTTTCTTCAGTTTGAGTCTGAATTTGGCAATAATTCATGATCTGAGCCGCAGTCCACTCCCGGTCTTGTTTTTGCTGACTGTATAGAGCTTCTCCATCTTTGGCTGCAAAGAATATAATCAGTCTGATTTCAGTGTTATCATGTGTAGCATCCATGTGTAGGGTCTTCTCTTGTGTTGTTGGAAGAGGGTGTTTGCTGTGACCAGAGTGTTCTCTTGGCAAAACTCTATTAGCCTTTGCCCTGCTTCATTCTGTACTGCATTAATCTTTACTAAAATTCTGTAAGGTAAGCTGGTGGAATAACATCACAGAGGGAAAATTACTGCATATAGAATCATTAAAACAAAAAAACTCTTCAGATTTGAATTCTATCTCTGCCAATTTCTACCTCTGTGACCTAATAAGTCTCTAAATCTTTCTAGCCTCATCTGTAAAATGGGCATTAAATTAACTTGCTCTTGTTTAGTCACTAAGTCATGTGTGACTCTTTGTGACCTCATGAACTGCAGCACACCAGGCTTCCCTGTCCTTCACTATCTCCCTGAGTTTGCTCAAACTTATGCTCATTGAGTTGGTGATGCCATCCAACCATGTCATCCTCTGTTGCCCCCTTCGGCTTTTGCCCTCAATCTTTCCCAGCATCAGGGACTTTTCTTCAGTGAGTAGGCTCTTCGCTTCAGGTGGCCAAAGTATCAGAGCTTCAGCTTTAGGCTCAGTCCTTCCAATAAATATTCATGGTTGATTTTCTTTAGGATTGACTGGTTTGACCTCCTTGCTGTCCAAGCGACTCTCAGGAGTCATCTTCAGCACCACAGTTCAAAAGCATCAATTCTTGGTGCTCAGCCTTCTTTACAGTCCAGCTCTCACATCCCTACATGACTACTAGAAAAACCATAGCTTTGACTATATGGACCTTTGTTGGCAAAGTGATGCCTCTGCTTTTTAATACACTGTCTAGGTTACCAAATAAAATAGAGTAATCATTGCTGTCATCCTTGGTTTATAGAAGGGAAGACTGAGGTTCAGAGAAATTAAGCAGCCTCTCTATCATGTAGCAGATAAATAGATGGGCCAGGATTCAAAGCCAGGTCTGTCTAGCTTAGAAGACCCTGCACTTTACACCATTTAATGCCTAGAAAGGTCCTTTGGCAGATGCCACAGTTTTTGGAGTCATAGAAGATATCCTATAAATGTACCCACATAGCAAAAGATGCAAATAAACACAATTTGAGGAGAAAGGCATCTCACTTAACTGGATCAGATCAGAATAAGAAACTGGAACTTAAATTTGAGTCATTACAGAGTTTGGCTTATGGAAGGCTTGAGCCATTTGGAGAAGTTGGGACTTGACTACCACCTAAATCTCATCATAAATCTATGAAACAGTTGATCAATCTCTGTGTAATTATGACGCTCTTCTTTTTTAACTGAATTCCTTAGGCTGATAGGGACATTCCTTTATTTTAGTAAAGGCTGAACATATGCTTTTCTACACTCTTCACATCCTACCTTAAATTTGTCTTAATCCTTTGAGTCTATATGAGGAGTGTTGTTCACGTCCCCATATATTAACTAGGCTGTGAAAGGAAAACCAACCAAACTCTTATCTGTGGTTGGAGCACTGCAACAACTTTACTCAAGTTAGATCCTCTTGTAGGCCCATTAAACCAACACAGCTGCTCACCATTAGTTACACTCTCTCATTTGGCTGTTTGCCTGAACCACCTCATCAATGAGCTATGAGCCACCGCACCTGGCATGCTTATGTCTGAGTTATGTGAAATACGTTATCAAAACCACTTTTTTTTAAATGAACAAAATGTATGTATGTTATTAGAATCTGTATATAAACATGCGTATTTGTATACACATGCAATTAATATAAGTGTTCAAGCAACATATACAACTAGGGATTATCTCCAACTGAAAATGGACACAAAAGATTTATTTATGAAAGAATTTCCTCTGATAATTTTGTTTCTCTAGCAAAGATTGAGGGCAGGAGAAGAAGGGAACAACAGAGGATGAGATGGTTGGATGGCATCACTGACTCGATGGACATGGGTTTGGGTGAACTCTTGGAGTTGGTGATGGACAGGGAGACCTGGTGTGCTGCAATTCATGGGGTCACAAAGAGTCAGACACAACTGAGCGACTGAACTGAACTGAACTGAGTGACTGCACTCTCCTTTAAAAAATGTACGTTCTTTTTCTTAAATTATTTTGACACATATTATCTACTTTATACACAAAATAAAACAGGAAATTACTAGCAAAAATGACCAGAAAAAGAATAGTGCATGAAGTCTTAGGGAAATTATCATGAATCCTGATAATGAATAGTTATTCCCTATAGTACCATTCACTGGCAATTATTTCCCATATTTTTCTAAAACAGAAATATATATCTATATATATTCAAACAATTTTTAAAAACTGTATGGAAGATTAAAATTGTCATCTTGAAATTCTTTTAAAGTTTTCCATTTTTTTCAACAAGAAAACAAACCAGAAAAGACTGATAAACAGAATCACTGACTGAACACTGAAAAGTGTTGTAATTACTCAAGACATGCTCCCTTTTCCTGGCCTTTTAGAGTCCCATGGTTTCATTATATGACATTTTCCAGCACTTTTAGCTGATATGTGCCACAACCTCCCCAAAGAAATAGGAAGAGTAATTTTCAAAAGGAACTTTTATTTTTAATATGGATTGATTTTTTTAAAGGCAGCTCCAAGCAGCTCAGTATATCATACAGAAGCCATCAAGCCAATCCCAACACATCAAGGAGCAGTTTTAGCACGTGAGGTTTGTTGTTTCTAGCAGGTATCCATGTAGCCAGAGAGGTCACCACTCAGCAAGGTGCTTTCTTTCTGGTATATAAGAAAAGAAATCACCAGGAGTAAGGGGGAAATGGGCTTGGGAAACAGGAGGGGACCTTGTCAATCTCAAGATGCTAGAAAATGATTGTGGAAATCTTTTGTTAGGGAATCCTATAATGGTATTGCAGCTCATCTCTTGTGGACATGAACAGCAACTAGCCTAAGATGGTGAGGGTGACAGAGGATTAGACAAATCGTGAAAAGGCCCTGGAAAGGACATTACTGGTGTTTGGAATCATAAAGGCCAAAATTGTATCATTATTTACCTTAAACAGCAGTGTCCTTATAAACAGAATTTCTTGGGGGAGAAAACCTGAAGGCATATAGGAAATTTTTATTATGAGGGTATGTATATAAATTATTTTATAAATGGGGAAAGATAAAGGCCCTACAGAACTACTCATATATTCTTATGAGTCATCCACTGATATTTTTAATGTTCAGAATTTATACTACTTCCAAGAGGAGGACATTAAGCTTGTTCTCAATCTTTTTTATTTTAAACATATGGATCACTGAGGTTAGCATTATGCTGGAAATGATTTTGATGCATATAACACAGCTATAAAATGAACAATAGGAAGAGATGTATAAATCTGTGAGGTTTCAAGATAGCTAGTAGGATTGTAAGATCACATGGCAGGATCTCTGGCATTATCCACTAGGCAGGATAACAGAATATTCCTGAATCTTGAATTTTAGAAAACTACACTCTAAAGAGCTAAAGTTTTTCGACACATGAGTCAGTCTCTGTACATATCTTTGTCAATCCTTCCATAGACACTTTGCTGAAAAGGAGAATCTTTTATCAATATTTATACAGGTGTTAGAATCCAAATTTTATTGTTTAATAAAGGTGAGTGTGTTTTTGAGTAAGATCAAACTATACCTTATAATTAATTATATTCTTTTTTCCCAGGGTATTTTCTCTAAATTGATTGTTATGAGCAATTAAAATTTATGGCTCACTAGTAAGTTAGACACTTGTTCCTTCAGATAATAATAGTAAAGACAAAAGTAGCAATGGTTACAGTAATTATCATGAGCATTTGTCTAATGATGTTGATGTGCCAGGCACTGTACTTGAGCAGATGGGGGTGAAGGGTCAGGGGGTGGTGTTGCAGAGAGGAACCAATCTCTGGTCTCAGATTGCAGACTAGAGGAAGAGGTAAACATGGACATAAATGATTATAATTAGATGAGCAGTCACAGAGTTAGCTGTAGAGCGTTACTTGCAGGAAATGCTTAATAAGTGCTTACTAAATGAATGAGCTTCTGCCTGTCCAACCTGCACCTTGCACACTATTCTGACAATCTCTTCCTCGGCTTGGTTGGACTCAGCTTATAGCCCATTTGACCTGTTTCCCTGGCCAAACTCTTGGCTGGTCTCCCCAGACCTAACCCATTCCAGCCACTAATTCCCTATTGTATCAAAGTGTCCAGAATTACTTCTGAGGAGAGCCAAATCAGAAATATCCCTGATAGCAATTAAATATTTCAAAAGCACATTAACACCTTCTGTATGTTGGGAAGCAGTGAAATATTGTTAGACACTTTAAAAGAGCCTGGGACTGGGACAAGGGACCAACCCATGGTGTGACCATAGGCAAGCAATTTCATGAAAATCTGCCTGAGATTTATATCAGTACTGCATTTAACTGGACTTAAAAGGCTCTTTATTCCCATATATTTATTTTGTATTTGGGAAGAGAAATCATAAGGTTGACTCCTGAACCTTTATTATATCCTTGTGGTCCAAGCACCTATGTTTCTAACAGGTATGATTCACAAAGAAATATCAATTTTTATTTTCCCCCACAAAAACAGAATTTTTATTAGAACAGCTAAGTGAAAATTTTTGAATACAAGAACTCTATATCCAGAAAGAATACACAACATACAGCAAGACTTGGAAGAAGAGCAACACCATAGATCTTTAAAACTGGAAAAATCTCTTTTTCCAATTTAAGCTCAGAAATGGTAGCCCAGGATGGCTAAGTGACTTACCAAGACTACTCTGCCAATCCTGTAAAGAGCTAGGAACAGACCCCTAACCTGCACTCTCCCTGTCAGAGTTTCCTTCCACTAAACATGCTGAAGTTCTATGCTTAATTTTTGATGGTGACTCTCTGCAATCCACCAAAGTTTCTCCTACACCTCAGATAGTAGGAAGTGTGGAATGGTTAGATACGTTCTTAAATTCACCTTGCATCTCTTCACTCTAAGTCTGTACACTACTTTGGGACTTTTCAAGACATTCCAAGCTCTTGAACATACATCTCTAGGTTTTAACTTACTCACATCACCACTTCAAGTTTCTTACTTATAACTTCTTCAGAACTACCTAGCTAACTTCTTCAGTTGCCTATAAATGTTCTCTGCTCTTGGCTTTGTTTCTTTTCCTAGATATTAGAAAAGTCAAAAAATAAATAGATCTGATTATTATTATTCATTCATACAACTATAATTGTCTCAAGCAAATTGGATAAGTTTTCTTTCTTTTCTATATGAATTAATTCGTCCCTAACTTCTCTATATTCTTGCTTTTTTTGATGCTTTCAAAAATTAACATCTTGTTTATATTTGCGCACTGTGCATTTGTTCCTTAAAGAGAAATTTATCCCAGATGGCGATAGTGGTAAAGAATCTGTCTGCCAATGTAGGAGACACAGGAGACGCAGGTTCAATCCCTGGGTCAGGAAGATCCTGTGGCGAAGGAAATGGCGACCCACTTCAGTACTTTTGCTGGAAAATTCCACGGACAGAGGAGCCTATGGGCTACAGTCCATGGGGTTGCAAAGAGTCGGACACGACTAAGGACACTGACATCCTATTATGTGCCAAGCAGGAATGCTGGACACTGAGGAGACAGTAAAAATGCAATGCTTGGCATCATGGAATTGACAGTCTGAAGGAACCAAGCAAATCACGCCAATAAGTATGTATGTCTACATTAGAGCAGGCAATACAGGAGAAAAACCAGGGCAAAGAGGACAAATATTATGGAGATCCAGTTTAGACTGAGGAAAGGGGGAAATTACAGCTTCTTTCCTACGGTTTTATAAGCTGTCTTTTGGTAAATAATAAACTTCTTGAAAGGAATGATATTTGTTTTCTCAGAACAAAGCTTCTAGCAAAAGAAACATAAGATCACATCTCTCTATTGCCTCTAATTCAGATGATCATCATGAACCTCACACTACTTTCCTCAGACAGGCAATTTGTGAATAAAATAAGACCATAAAAGTGAAGTTGCCTCCAATATTTGACATATTATTTGGAGCAACGCTAATAGAGTTTACATTAAACATATTTTTCTAAGAAGGTAAGAATAACAGCAATATACTGGAAACACACTGACAGACTGAAACTTTTAACATCATTTCTCACCACAGGTTGATAGCAGTAACTGATGCCTACTTTCTAAAAATGTAACAAAACTTAGGATTTCCAAGTAGTCCAGTAAATAAGCCCTCTTTAGCTTCTGTGCCAGTATTATGGAATCTGCTTTTAATTTTGCTTAACAGTAAAAGAAGCTTATCACGCAGCCAAATCCCTACCGCAACGTTCTCAGAGGTTCTGCATGTGGAAGCCTGTTGCCTTTCAGCTTCCCCATTAAACACCTGCTCAGGCTTGGGCCGTGCTTTTGGTTTCTCACTCAGGTGGAGAGTCTCGCTTAAGTAGACGGGCAGGTATTTTTGCTGTCACCAAAGACAGCTAATTTGGGAAGCCTAATCTTGCAAAGGGGGCCAAGTTTCAGTTCAGAGTCTTGGGTTTATAGTAGAACGGACTCCACCCAGAAATGCAACCTGAATACTTCCTCCTTTGCCCCTCTCTTGTCTCTGCTGAGAATCCCGTAAATAACTGACATGTTTTACGGATTTCAGGCAGCCAGGTCTACAGTGTGCAGCTCCCCATTCTTTCCTGTCACCTGGCTAATTTAATACTTTTCTCCTCCAATGGGTATAGCAACTCCTGACAAGCAATTGCCTTGTGGTTTATTTCAGTTGATTCAAACACAGTTATAAGTTGAGAAATTAGTTATGCGGCTTGAATGAAGGAGTGATATTACAGGTGTGAATTTATACCCATTTCTGATCCAAATATTTCCCAAGGAATTGTGTGCTACAAAAATACCATCTCCCAATTTTCAAGGCCACCTGTATCTGTTAAAAAAAATTTTAGGCAAAAATTCTGCAATCTCCTTTAACCCTAAGGACTAATCTTTGTTTATACTCCTTACAGAAGCACTATACTATGTGAAAAACAACTTTAATTCAATAGTTGCTTACATACTAAAGGTATTGGTGATGCCAGTCAATGATTTCATTTCAAAACTTTGACTGAAAATGCATAAAGTGCTTATAGCTACTGGTCATCTTAAGACTGGTCTAAAACAAAAGTAGCTACTCTTTGTCCCAGAAGCATTTTATTTTATTATTTTAAATTAATTTACTTTCATTGGAGGATAATCACTTTACAATATTGTGATGGTTTTTGCCATACATCAACATGAACTGGCCATTAGTATACATGTGTCTCCCCATCCTGAACCCCCCTCCCACCACCCTCCCTACTCTATGCTCTGGGTTGTCCCAGAGCATCGGCTTTGGGTGCTCTGCTTCATGCATCAAAGTTGCACTGGTCATCTATTTCACATATGGTAATGTACGTGTTTCAATGCTGTTCTCTGAGATCTACACTCACCTTCTCCAACTGAGTCCGAAAGTTTGTTCATTACTTCTGTGTCGCCTTTGCTGCATTTTGATTTTTAGAATGAGGAACTGTGAGCATAGAAAACTAGTTTTGAAGATTTTGTCATTAAAGTTTTAAACAAAAATGAGTATTAATAATTTCTGCTTCAGTTCAGTTCAGTTGCTCAGTCATGTCTGACACTTTCTGACCCCATGGACTGCAGCACATCAGGCTTCCCTGTTCCTCACTAACTCCTGGAGCTTTCTCAAACTCCTGTCAGTTGAGTCAGTGAAGCCATCCAACCATCTCATCCTCTGTCAAACCATTCTCCTCCTGCTTTCAATCTTTCTCAGTATCAGGGTCTTTTCAAATGAGTCAGTTCTTCGCATCAGGTGGCCAGAGGATTGGAGCTTCAGCTTCAGTATCAGTCCTTCCAATATTCCGGACTGATTTCCTTTAGGATGGACTAGCTGGATCTCCTTGCAGTCCAAGGGACTCAAGAGGACTCAGGAGTCTTCTCCATCACCACAGTTCAAAAGCATCAATTCTTCGGTGCTCAGCTTTCTTTATAGTCCCACTCTCACATCTATACATGACCACTGGAAAAACCATAGCTTTGACTAGATGGACCTTTGTTGGCAAAGTAATGTCTCTGCTTTTTAATATGTTGTCTAGGTTGGTCAAAACTTTCCTTCCAAGGAGGAAGCATCTTTTAATTTCATGGCTGCAGTCACCATTGGAAGTGATTTTGGGGCCCCCAAAATAAAGTCTCTCACTGTTTCCATTGTTTCCCCATCTCTTTGCCATGAAGTGATGGGTCTGGATACCATCCATGATCTTTGTTTTTTGATTGTTGAATCTTAAGCCAACTTTTTCACTCTCCTCTTTCACTTGCATTGAGAGGCTCTTTAGCTCTTTGCTTTCTGCCATAAGGGTGGTGTCATCTGTGTATCTGAGGTTATTGATATTTCTCCCTGCAATCTTGATCCTAGCTTGTACTGCATCCAGCCTGGCATTTCACATGATATACTCTATATATAAGTTAAATGAGCAGTGTGACAATATACAGCCTTGATGTATTCCTTCCCCAATTTGGAACCAGTCTGTTGTTCCATGTCTGATTCTAACTGTTACTTCTTGACATGAATATAGATTTCTCAGGAGGAAGGTAAGGTGGTATGGTATTCCCATCTCTTTAAGAATTTTCCACAGTTTGTTGTGATCCATATAGTCAAAGACTTTGGCATAATCAATAAAGCAAAAGTAGATGTTTTTCTGGAACTCTCTTGCTTTTTCAATGATCCAACAGATGTTGGCAATTTGATCTCTGGTTCCTCTGCCTATTCTTAATCCAGCTTGAACATCTGGAAGTTCACAGTTCACATATTGCTTAAGCCTGGCTTGGAGAATTTTGAGCATTACTTTCTGGCGTGTAAGATGAGTGCAGTTGTGCAGAAGTTTGAGCATTCTTTGGCATTGTCTTTCTCTGGGATTGGAATGAAAATTGACTTTTTCCAGTCCTGTGGCCACTGCTGAGTTTTCCAAATTTGCTGGTATGTTGAGTGCAGCTCTTTACAGCATCATCTTTTAGAATTTGAAATAGCTCAACTGGAATTCCATCACTGGAATTTCTCCACTAGCTTTGTTTGTAGCAATGCTTCCTAAGGCCCACTTGACTTCCCATTCCAGGATATCTGGCTCTAGATGAGTGATCACACCATCACAATTATCTGGGTCATGAAGATCTCTTTTGCATAGTTCTTCTGTGTATTCTTGCATTCTCTTCTTAATATCTTCTGCTTCTGTTAGGTCCATACCATTTCTATCCTTTATCAAGCCCATCTTTGCATGAAATAATCCCTTGGTATCTCTAATTTTTTGAAGAGATCTCTAGTCTTTTCCATTCTATTGTTTTCCTCTATTTCTTTGCATTGATCACTGAGAAAGGCTTTCTTATCTCTTCTTGCTATTCTTTGGAATTCTGCATTCAAATGGGTATATCTTTCCTTTTCTCCTTTGCCTTTCGCTTCTCTTCCTTTCTCAGCCATTTGTAAGGCTTCCTCAGGCAATCATTTTGCCTTTTGCATTTCTTTTTCTTGGGGTTGGTTTTGATCACTCCCTCTGTTCGGTGTCATGAACCTCCATCCATAGTTCTTTAGGGGACTCTATCAGATCTAATCCCTTGAATTTATTTGTCACTTCCACTGTATAATCATAAGGGATTAGATTTAGGTCAAACCTGAATGGTCTAGTGATTTTTCCTACTCTCTTCAATTTATGTCTGAATTTGACAATAAGGAGTTCACAATCTGAGCCACAGTCAGCTCACTGTCTTGTTTTTTTGCTAACTCTATAAAGCTTTTCCATCTTTGGCTGCAAAGAATATAATCAGTCTGATTTTGGTATTGATCATCTGGTGATGTCCATATGTAGAGTCTTCTCTTGTGTTGTATGAAAAGGGTATTTGCTATGATCGGTGCATTCTTTTGACAAATCTACATTGGCCTTTTCCCTGCTTCATTTTGTACTCCAAGGCTGAAATGCCTGTTACTCCAGGTATCTCTTGACTTCCTACTTTTGCATGCCAGTCCCCTGTGATGAAAAGGACATCTTTTGGGGGTATTATTTCTAGAAGATCTTGTACGTATTCATAGTACCATTCAACTTTGGCATTACTGGTTGGGGCATAGATTTGGATTACTGTGATATTGAATGCTTTGCCTTGGAAACAAACAGAGATCCTTCTATCATTTTTGAGACTGTACCCATGTGCTGCATTTTGGACCCTTTTGTTGACCATGATGGCTACTCCATCTTCTAAGGGATTCTTGCCCACAGTAGTAGATACAATTGTCATCTGAATTAAATTCGCCTATTCCAGTCTATTTTAGCTCACTGATTCCTAAAATGTCTATGTTCACCCTTCCCATCTCCTGTTAGACCACTTCCAATTTACCTTGATTCATGGACCTAACATTCCAGGTTCCTATGCAATATTGTTCTTTCCCCATCAGACTTTACTTCTATCACCAGTCACACCCACAACTGTTTGTTGTTTTTGCTTTGGCTCCATCTTTCATTCTTTCTGGAGTTATTTCTGCACTCTTCTCCAGTAGCATACTGGGCACCTACCACCCTGTGGAGTTCATCTTTCAGTGTCATATATTTTTGCCTTTTCATACTGTTCATGGGGTTCTCAAGGCAAGACTACTGAAGTGCCTTCTCCAGTGGACCACATTTTGTCAGAACCCTTCACCATGTCCCGTCCATCTTGGGTGGCCCTACATGGCATGGCTCATAATTTCACTGAGTTAGACAAGGCTGTGGTCCATGTGATCAGACTGATTAGTTTTCTGTGATTGTGGTTTTCATTCTTTCTGCCCTCTGATGGATAAGGATAAGAGGCTTATTGAAGTTTCCTGATGGGAGAGACTGACTGTGGGGGAAACTGGTCTTGTTCTGATAGGTGGGGGCCATGCTCACTAAATCTTTAACCTAATTTTCTGTTGATGGGCAGGGCTGGGTTCCCTCCCTGCTGTTTGAGCTGAGGCCAAACTATGGTGGAGGTAATGAAGATAATGGTGACCTCCTTCAAAAGGTCCCATGCAGGCTCTGCCCCACTCAGTGCCCCGACCCTGCAGTAGGGCACCAATGACACATACTTCTGCCAGAGACTCCTGGACACTCACAGGCAAGTCTGGGTCACTCTCTTGTGGGGTCACTACTCCTTTCTTCTGGGTCCTGGTGTACACAAGGTTTTGTTTGTGCCCCCTAAGAGTCTGTTTCCCCTGTCCTGTGTAAGAATCCCACTGGTCTCCAAAGTCAAATTCCTGGGGGTTCTCAGTCCCTTTACCAGATCCCCCGGTTGGGAAATCTTTTGTGGATCCTAGAACTTACTTAACAGTGCAAGAATTTGTTTGATATAATTGTTCTGCAGTTTGTGAGTCATCTGCTTGGGAACTCTATGGTGGAGTTAATGGTGACCTCCTCCAAGAGAGCTTATGTCACATGCTCTATGACCCAGGTCTGCTGCACTCAGAGCCCCTGCCACTGCTGACCATTGCCTCTGCGGGAGACACTGAAACACTCAGTGGCAGGTCTGGCTCAGTCTCTGTGGGGTCTCTGGGTCCTGGAGTGCACAAGGTTTTGTTTGAGCCCTCTGAGCATCTCTAGCGGGTATTGGATTTGATTCTAAATGTGATTTACCCCTCCTACCGTCTTGCAGGGGCTCTTCCTTTACCCTTGGACGCAAGATATCATTTTTGGTGGGATCCAACATTCTCCTGTCGATGCTTGTTCAGCAGCAAGTTGTAATTTTGGAGTTCTTGCAGAAGATGTGCACACATCCTACTCCATCATCTTGTGTGACTTACTACTTACTTTAATTTCCTGAATTATGTAAATTTCTGCTTCCTTGATCATAATCACCATTTCACAAATTGGGAAATGAAGAATCAAGAGGTTACACATGGGGAACTTCCCTGGAGGCCAAATAGTAAAGAATCCACCTGCTGATGCAGGGACACAGCCACCTCATTAGAAAAGCCCCTGATACCATGAAAGCTTGAAGGCAGAAGGAGAAGAGAGCCATAAAGAATGAGACGGTTGGATGGCATCACCAATTCAATGGATATGAACTTGGGCAAACTCTGAGAGATGATGAAGGGACAGGGAGGCATGGCATGCTGCACTCCATGGGGTTGCAAACAGACACAACTTGGCAACTGAACAACAAAAATATATTGACACACCACAAGATGCCATATATGGGTAACTTTCAAGAAAGAAATACTTTTCCCAAAAGAACATACGTGGATGAAACCATAAATTAAGGTCTAATCTCAACAAATTGTTTTTGTGAAACTACAGAACTTTTCTAAAAAGAGTTAACAAATATCTGTTGTCTTCTAGAATTAGAAGTTGTATTATGATTATCTCATTTATTAAGCTGAAAAATCTTTAATGTGTGATGTAAATATTCAAGGGGTGAAGTACATTTGTTATAAGGACAACACAAAAGTTGGTTTGATAAAATATATTTGGGATTCATGTCACCAGGTGGACACTTTGAAATTGGTGAATTATATAAGGTACCTCTAGAGTCTATTGTGATTTCTTTCCAGGGGCCCATTGCCCCTAATGATTATGATCAAGGAAGCAGGTGTTTGAAAATACCTGATTTCCAGTGTTTCCAATATGCAAACACCTTTTAACACTAAAAAGTATCACCCCAAATGGTAGTCATTCTTTCATTATTCACCATACAGACAGTACCTGATGTTTGTACACATTTCAGGCCCCCATGATACTGAGGTAGAGTCAGGAACCTCACTTTTTTGATGCTGGTCTCTCACTTATCCCTCCTCTGGTTGTCACATCAACACAATGACATATCCAATTTAAACTCTTCTGTGTATGTATTCTATATTTCTTTTTTTCTCCTGATTTCAAGTTGATTTTTTTAAATTTTATTTTTACTTTATTCTACATTACAATACTGTATTGGTTTTGCCATACATTGACATAAATCAGCCACAGGTGTACACAATCTCCCAATGCGGAAGCCCCCTCCCACCTCCCACCCCATATCATCTCTCTGGATCATTCCCATGCACCAGCCCCAAGCATCCTGTATCCTATATCGAACATAGACTGGTGCTTCGTTTCTTACATGATAGTATACATGTTTCAATGCCATTCTCCCAAATCATCCCACCCTCTCCCTCTATATTTCTTTTGTATTTATTCTGCTCACTACTAACACTTGAGGAACTCAAAATAAAGATTCATTGACATAAATTTGACTCTCTCATCCCCTATTATATAAACATCTGTTGAATAAAATAAAGGAGAATCTGTTCCTGACCCAGGTTTTAGCTTTTAAAATAATATTAAACAGGAACTCAGATTGATTTATTCATTCTAAAACTATATATGAAAGACATTTGTGTTTCCTGTATATGTGTAATTATAATTGGTTTTACAAGTTTATCTCAGTTGTGCCTACAAATTTTTATCAAGTTTTCAAAAACGCTACAAAGCCATCCAATCAAATTTTCATTTGGTATTTCCTAGAAAGCTGAGCAACCCATGGAATGCCCATTAATGATTTAAAAGTGTGTGTGTGTGTGTGTGTGTGTGTGTGTGTGTGTGTGTGTGTGTGTGTGTGTGTGCGCGCGCGCTAAGTCACTTCAACTCTGCAACCCTATGACTACTCTGTCCGTGGAATTCTCTAGGGCAAGAGTACTGGAGTATGTTGCATGCCCTCCTCCAGGGGATCTTCCCAACCCAGGGATCAAACCTGCACCCCTTACTTCTCCTGCACTGGCAGGCAGGTTCTTTACCACTAGCGCCACCTCTAACATGTTCCACTGTACTCATTCTCTTCACTGTGAAAGGGAGCACTTAAAGCTGAAAGCAAGACTGTGGTTTGACTACCAGAGCTAATGCCACTATTTATGCAGACACTGTTCTCTCTCTCTCTTTCTCTTTTATCACTTTTTCAAATAGTACCATAGTGAATTTAATTTGAAGCTCTTTCCATCTCTGATGCATATAGCTTCAGGGTACATCTGTCCCTGGGTGGTAGAATGGAGGCTGATGATTTCTACCTCTGGCCACATTATTGCTGGCTCTGTGCCTGAGAGGCAGAAGAAGGCCCATCAAAGTGGGAGGAAGGATTTACCTGCCTAATCCTCACTCCATAATTTGGAACTGGAAAGTCTAATAGAAAAAACTAAAAGAAATGACACTACAAGTAAGGACTCATCTTTCTCATGTTTAATTCTCAAAGCAAAGTAACCTACATTGCACTGAACCCCTAAATTATTTTCATGGAAATCCATGAATTTGCAATTGTTGCAGGCAAGCAACTCACCTCACACCACTGAGCATTCCTCAGCCTCAGCTTTGGGGATCATGTAGGAAAGAGGACACATGAATAGTTGGGCATGGTCACTTCCACTGGGAAACCTTTGCTGAGTCCCCATAATTACATTACAGTAACCTCACCACTCCAGCTCACTACTAAACTGTCAGGTGACAGAGGTGTCATTCACTGGAGAAGGGAAATCAGGCAGTTCTCCTAGTCAAGTAAAGAGACTGTTCAATACTTCTTCAAAATACAACTGAAGGGGCATAATGGAGCACAGGCTCCTTAAGAAGGGAGACAAGCATAGGCCAGTGTCACAGATTTGGTTTGGCTGGGTGTTTGGAAGCCACTGTGTTCATGGGAATATTTAAGACAAGACCCAGACAAGTGCTTGTTTTTATGTTAAATTAACCGAAAAAAATTTTAATAATGTTTTGTCCCAATTCCATTTATACTGGTGAGGAAAACTCACCATGACCAGATTAGGAGCTATAGTGCCATTTAGGTATATTTTTAGAAAGATCTGGACCTCTCCTTCCCATGTATTTAACTAAGCCTGAATTTTGAGTGAAGCCCATCCTTGACCTTCCTCTTGCTTCAGGACATCCTTGAAAGAAGTGGTTACACCTCAAAAGAAGAGGCCCCTTGGCAAGGCAGTAGCCCAAGGACCAACATTTCGCTTTCCTTTCTTTTGTTTCCAAGTTCTTCAGGAATAAGGAGGGCTGTTCTTTGGGCCACTGGAATTTTTCACCACCACTGACTTGTCAAGGGACCTCTACCTCCTTCTCCTCTCACAAAACAAAGCATCAAATCACAGGCAGCTACTGTGACTGCCCCAGGATTTGTCCCACCAAACAGACTGAGGAAAGAGTTACCAGGGCCTCAGTTTCTGTACAATCTATTAGAGATCCCACAGCCCTCGCAGGAAGGAGAATGGAGGCTGGAGAAGAGATATATCATTTTGCCCACTGTAGAGCCCCAAACAGGACACTCCATTTCCAGCCCAGATTTTCAGGATGGGGAGTTTCTTTAGTTTTGCCTTAACCAAGATTTCCTATTTCTAAGGAAAAAAAAAAGGATGAAAAATACTGAAAGTTACAACAGGCTCTTACAAAATAACTATCTTATGGCTAGTGTAAATTAAATAATAAAACATGTGGGTTGAATTTTCCTTAAAATATAGAGGGATTTTACAATTAAGTGGAAAATTCTTCTAGAAAATGCATTTCAAATTTGGGGATTTCCATTTTGTTTTGGTTTTTTCATGAGATGGGGAAACAGTGGAAACAGTGAG
The DNA here is from genome assembly GCA_917880005.1 of Nanger dama. Taxonomy (NCBI): domain Eukaryota; kingdom Metazoa; phylum Chordata; class Mammalia; order Artiodactyla; family Bovidae; genus Nanger; species Nanger dama. Next base: position 28,773,515 of record CAKJTW010000011.1, on the reverse strand, counting down.
AGACTTTATTTTCTTGGGCTCCAAAACCACTGCAGATGATGATTGCAGCCATGAAATTAAAAGACGCTTACTCCTTGGAAGGATAGTTATGACCAACCTAGACAGCATATTATGGAGAAGGCAATGGCAACCCACTCCAGTATTCTTGCCTGGAAAACCCTATGGATGGAGGAGCCTGGTAGGCTGCAGTCCATGGCGTTGCTGAGAGCTGGACATGACTCAATGACTTCACTTTCACTTTTCACTTTCATGCATTGAGTAGGAAATGGCAATCCACTCCAGTGTTCTTGCCTGGAGAATCCCTGGGATGGCAGAGCCTGGTGGACTGCTGTACATGGGGTCACACAGAGTCGGACACGACTGAAGTGACTTAGCAGCAGCAGCAGACAGCATATTAAAAAAACAGAGACATTACTTTGCCAACAAGGGTCCGTCTAGTCAAGGCTATGGTTTTTCCAGTGGTCATGTATGGATGTGTAGTTGGACTATAAAGAAAGCTGAGCACCAAAAAAATTGATGCTTTTGAAATGTTGTATTGGAGAAGACTCTTGAGAGTCCCTTGGACTGCAAGGAGATCCAACCAGTCCATCCTAAAGGAGATCAGTCCTGGGTGTTCTTTGGAAGGTCTGATGTTGAAGCTGAAACTCCAATACTCTGGCTACCTCATGTGAAGAGCTGACTCATTTGAAAAGACCCTGATGCTGGGAAAGATTGAGGGCAGGAGGAGAAGGGGATGACAGAGGATGAGATGGTTGGATGGTATCACCGACTCAATGGACATGAGTTTGGGTAGGCTCCAGGAGTTGGTGTTAGATAGGGAGGCCTGACGTGCTGCAGCTCATGGGGTCACAAAGAGTTGGATGTGACTGAGCGACTGAACTGAGGGAAATAGCTAATGTGCATTTCTTTTTCTTCTTAACTGTAATTATTCATGTGAGCCTTAAGTGAGCAGACAACTTCCTATGGTAAACACAAAGATGCACCGGTTAGAACCCGCTTTAAGAAAGTGGTCACTACCCAGCTGCAAGCAGAGTAGGGAATGGACAGCTTCCAGACCTAGTTTCTTTGGGACCAGCCTCAGTGTTAGATCCAAGATCACACTTTATTCTGGAGGTCCCTCAGACAGCAATTGAACAAGAAAGTGACACAAGGACTTGGTCCAGTGGGACAAAAGCCAACACAGGACTTTGATGGGCAATCTTTGCTCCAGAGCTCCCCTTGGGTTGGCAGGGACTTTGTTAGGCTTATGGTACAATCTGATGAGTCCCTCTGCCCACCCCTGCTTCTACCCTTTCTTTTCCCAGGTGTTACTCAGGATCGGCCTATGGGAGAACCCAATATACAGCACCTCCAGACAGCAAAGATAATGACAGTTAAGGTTGAAATTCTAATAAAACTGTTTCATTCAAGAAAATGTCATTCCCAACACTTTAAGTACTACTTTCCGATGTTGGAAAATGAACAGTAGATATCTAGACATCTGCTACCTGTTTGGTGCATTTCTTTCTTTTTTATTTCCCTGACATGAAAATTTCAGGACAGGCATTTCAAAAATTTAACACTAAAATAAACTGACAGTGATGACCACAGAACACAAGAATCAGATAAATGTATTATTTTCCACATATTTTGGTTTATAAGAGAAAGAGGGAAAGAGAAGGGAGGGTATGAGGAGGGATAGAAAGACAGAGACAAAGGAAGAGAATGAGAGAGAAGACAATGGTGGCCAGGGATAAAAGTAACTTGCATTTTTTCCTTCTTAATTAAACAGTCAACCATGGCACTCAGGCCAATTAATTTCCTTTGATTATCATAATTTCTTAAAATGAAAAAAATCTGTACCCTAATTATAAAATGTAACAAGAGAGTTAAATCTTCTGGCCTCTCTGAAACAGGTGTTCTATACATGTAAGGTTATTTTAATATTAAAACATGAGATTGTTGTCCTTTAGTCACTAAGTTGTGTCCAACTCTTTTGTGACCCCATTAACTGTAGCCCACCAGGCTCTTCTGTCCATGGGATTTCACAGGCAAGAATGCTGGAGAGGATTTCCATTTTCTTCTCCAGGGCATCTTCCCAACCCAGGGATTGAACTCCTGTCTCTTACATCTCCTGCACTGCAGGCGGATTCTTTACTGCTGAGCCAACTGGGAAGCCCCTATAAATGGTACCTACTATTGATTTTGTTTTTATTTTATTTTTTACTAATACTGCTACTAATACTATCCAGGGGAGGATAAACTTTGACCCATTAGCCATCTCTTTTCATACTGAGCAGTAAATGTCATCAGTCCTGGGTACCAATCACCCTATTTTATTTTCCTCTGGGCAGCCTAATACTATTGTTCTCTTCTATTGTTCTATTCAAATGCTAATTTTTGAAGCACTTAAAAATTTAAATAGCAGAATTTACTGGCGCAAGTTGATCGTAAATTCAACAGACAGAGACACTAAAGAAATGTATCTATTTTAGGGATAAACAAGCTAATTCTAATCTAATTTTCCTCATCCTTATAAGCATACTTTATGGTGAAATGAACAGATGAATTTTACTGTAGGACTCAGACTTTTTCTTATTAAAGTTTTTTTTTTTCCTCTTTCTCTCTTCTGAGGTGTGTTAAAGGACAGATTCCAAGAAGCAAGAGTGTAATTATAGATTGAGCATCTCCTGTATGGCCTGACAGAAGTCTACCATCACTTAAGAAGCCATTACAGCATATATTTAATGTCAGCTTGACAGAAAAATACACTTGCATAGGTTCTCTTTGATTGACACATTTGAAATGACATCAGTTTCCAGCTTTAAAACCTACTGTTATTAGGTCTCTGTTGCTATTTATGTTAGAAATATGTGCACGTGTGTCAAAACAATATATCAACTTTGTTGATTGGCTGCATCTAGATTCTGTTGCCAAGGGTAACAGAACAATTGCTTTTAATCCTTCCTAAATTGCTTCTTGTTTTTTTTCCCCCCTAAATACTTGGGGTTTTCAGGATTTTTTTCACCCCAGAGCAAAAATAAAGAAATTTTATGTAAGGAGAAAACAACACATATTGTCTGTGTGTTAAAAGCAAAATTAAATTCAAAGGTTGCAGTTGGTATATATGCTAATTTGTATTGCAGTCTAGCACAGATATAGTGGTCACTTGGATTATTAAAGCTGAGTTGATTAGGGAAAGCACATCTCCACTTCCAAATGATGTAGAACTCAGTCATTTCCTCTTCGGGATCACAATTTTCTCTCTTTTGTCAGAAAGCCAGCTTCACAGGTTCTTTATTGTAAGACAAAAGTGCATATGAAAGAAAGTAATGTTTTTGCACAACTTTGCACAGTCTTTCCTGCCTTATTTACTGAGCAAAAGGTGAAGGTCATGAGCAAGTCCTTATTGATTATGAATTTCAACCCCAGTCTCTGAACTTTGGAAAGACTGGAAAACTGATCAACATGATCACATACATATATAGTATGCCTGTACATTAACCAGATTCTTTTGTACAATCTGTCTTGTTTTGTTGTGTTAACAGCTCTCAAACTTCATTGGAATATTTATTAGAAAGGTCCTGGACCACACTTTCAGAAACTTTGGTTCCTTAGGCCTAGGCTGGGCCCAGGAATTTGCAATTTAAAATACGATTTTAAAGCAATTATCCAAGGTCCACATGTTAAGAAATACTGCTTTGTACTTTCCAATGTACATTTCCAAATGTACTTTTTAATCACTGCTATTCCTTTAAAATAGTTGAGGAAAGTTTCCTATTATGAATAGTCCAGTGCCTGGGTGAAATAGGCAAGTGACCACCTAATAAGATTCTCCCAAAGTTACCACATTCCCTATACCTTATACTTGACCCCTTCCCTACAAAATTAAGCAATTATTCAATTAATTAATTTAAAAAAATAATTTGAACTAAACCCTGCCTCATGTCCTCTTCTACCAGGTTTATTAAAATGTAAGACTTTAAGAGAATATAAGTATTCTTCGAGATGTAACACCTCAAGCTATGATTTATCACCTCCTGAATGTGTTGGAGATTTTGGTGTGATGAGGAAGGAAGAGAATAAATAAGGAAAACTGATGCTATGGGTTGAATTGGGTACCCTCCCCCCCTCAATTCATATGGTCAAGTCCTGATCCCAGTATCTCAGAATGTCAGCCCATTTGGAAATAGGGTTACTGCAGGTGTAATCAGTTAAGGTGGTGTCATTAGAGTGGACCCTAATCTAATATAGCTGGTGTTCTTATAAAAGGAGAAATCTGAATAGAGACAGATACATACAGAGTGAGGATGAAGTGAAGACAAGGAGAGAACTCTGTCTCCAGCTAAGGAGAGAGGCTTGGAACAGAATCTTCTCTCATGATCCTCAGAAGGAAACAATCCCCACCTTGATTTTGTAACCCAAGCCTCTGGAACTGTGACATGATAAATTTCTGTAGTTTAAGCCACAGAAGTTTGTGGCACATTGTTTTGGAAGCCCTGGGAAACTAATATACTTGAAATAAAGAAGGAGTCACCAGAAGAACGTGGCCAGAGATCAGTGTCTCCAAAACAGATTCTTCCTACTTATGTTTTTGCCTCTGTCTGTAGCTAAAGCAAAATGGCCGTCTGGGGAGGCCTTACAAATAGCTGTGAAAAGAAGAGAAGCCAAAAGCAAAGGAGAAAAGGAAAGATATAAGCATCTGAATGCATAATTCCAAAGCATAGCAAGAAGAGACAAGAAAGCCTTCTTCAGTGATCAATACAAAGAAATAGAGGGAAACAACAGAACGGGAAAGACTAGAGATCTCTTCAAGAAAATTAGAGATACCAAGGGAACATTTCATGCAAAGATGGGCTTGATAAAGGACAGAAATGATATGGACCTAACAGAAACAGAAAATATTAAGAAGAGGTGGCAAGAATACACAAAGAACTGTACAAAAAGATCTTCACAACCTGGATAATCATGATGGTGTGATCACTCATTTAGAGCCACACATCCTGGAATGTGAAGTCAAGTGGGCCTTAGAAAGCATCACTATGAACAAAGCTAGTGGAGGTGATGGAATTCCAGTTGAGCTGTTTCAAATCCTGAAAGACGATGCTGTGAAAGTGCTGCACTCAATATGCCAGCAAATTTGGAAAACTCAGCAATGGCCACAGGACTGGAAAAGATCAGTTTTCATTCCAATCCCAAAGAAAGGCAATGCCAAAGAATGCTCAAACTACCACACAATTGCACTCATCTCACATGCTAGTAAAGTAATGCTCAAAATTCTCCAAGCCAGGCTTCAGCAATACATGAACAGTGAACTTCCTGATTCAAGCTGGCTTTAGAAAAGGCAGAGGAACCAGAGATCAAATTGCCAACATCCGCTGGATCATGGAAAAGCAAGAGAGTTCCAGAAAAACATCTATTTCTGCTTTATTGACTATGCCAAAGCCTTTGACTGTGTGGATCACAATAAACTGTGGAAAATTCTGAGAGAGATGGGAATACCAGAGCACCTGACCTGCCTCTTGAGAAATCTGTATGCAGGTCAGGAAGCAACAGTTAGAACTGGACATGGAACAACAGACTGGTTCCGAATAGGAAAAGGAGTACGTCAAGGCTGTATATTGTCATCCTGCTTATTTAACTTCTATGCAGAGTACATCATGAGAAATGCTGGACTGGAAGAAACACAAGCTGGAATCAAGATTGCCAAGAGAAATATCAATAACCTCAGATATGCAGATGACATTACTCTTATGGCAGAAAGTGAAGAGGAACTAAAAAGCCTTTTGATGAAAGTGAAAGAGGAGAGGAAAAAGTTGGCTTAAAACTCAACATTCAGAAAATGAAGATCATGGCATCCGGTCCCATCACTTCATGGCAAACAGATGGGGAAACAGTGGAAACAGTGTCAGACTTTATTTTGGGGGGTTCCAAAATCACTGCAGATGGTGACTGCAGCCATGAAATTAAAAGACACTTACTCCTTGGAAGGAAAGTTATGATCACCCTAGATAGTTTATTCAAAAGCAGAGACATTACTTTGCCGACTAAGGTCCATCTAGTCAAGACTATGGTTTTTCCAGTAGTCATGTATGGATGTGAGTTGGATTGTGAAGAAGGCTGAGTGCCGAAGAATTGATGCTTTTGAACTGTGGTGTTGGAGAAGACTCTTGAGAGTCCCTTGGACTGCAAGGAGCTCCAACCAGTCCATTCTGAAGGAGATCAGCCTTGGGATTTCTTTGGAAGGACTGATGCTAAAGCTGAAACTCCAGTACTTTGGCCACCTCATGAGAAGAGTTGACTCATTGGAAAAGACTTTGATGCTGGGAGGGATTGGGGGCAGGAGGAGAAGGGGATGACAGAGGATGAGATGGCTGGATGGCATCACTGACTCGATGGACGTGAATCTGAGTGAACTCCTGGAGTTGGTGATGGACAGGGGCGGCCTGGCGTGCTGCGATTCATGGTGTCGCAAAGAGTCAGAAACGACTGAGTGACTGAACTGAACTAAACTGTAGCTATATTGCTTAATAGAGTAAAACAAAATCAGTAGCCTATTTAAAAACAACCTGATAATCATAGAAATGAAGAAGCCCTTATTATACAGAGGCAGTTCAAAAATCATAACTTTTACAAGTTATACACTTTCTAGAAGCCAGTAACTGTCCAGCAATACCACCCAAAGCAGCATTCTGAGATACTGCTAGGCAAAATGTCATGAAAAATATAATAAAACAAGTTATGGTTTAAAATTTGGTGAAGGGATATATTTTACAAAAGGGAAACAACTGCATATACTAGCTGTGGGAACCAGCATTTCATGGCAAACATTTCATTTCAGCAAGCAATGAAAGAAATAATTTGGAACTAGCTTTCCAGGGAATCAAATTTCTCTGAAATTGTTTACGTTGCCAAGTCTGTCTTTAATGTTGCCTCACCACTGCTTCTACTTTTACCCAAAGATGTCTGTTATGGTACAATATTTAGCCAAGAGCGATACGATCTCAATCACCAAATTCAGACTACAATCTATCTGCATAAACCTGCAGACAGAGAGTTTCAGGAAAAGCTTATTAGGAGGGGAAGGAAAAAAAAAAACAAAGAAAACAAGGGACTAAATTGTAAACTTAAAAACAAGAGAAGGTAAAAGGTATACTACATGATGAAGAACTCATGAACTCTTGATGAAAGTGAAAGAGGAGAATGGAAAAGCTGGCTTAAAGCTCAACATTTAAAAACTTAAGATCATGGCATCTGGTCCCATCACTTCACGGCAAAAGACAGGGAAACAATGGAAACAGTGATGGACTTTATTTCCTTGGGCTCCAAAATCACTGCTGATGGTGACTGCAGCGATGAAATTTAAAAATGCTTGCTCCTTAGAAAAAAAGCTATGACCAACCTAGACAACATATTAAAATTCAGAGACATTACCGACATAGGTCTGTCTGGTCAAACATGTGGTTTTTCCAGTAGATGTGTATGGATGTGAGAATTGGACCATAAAGAAAGTTGAGCGCTTAAGAATAGATGCTTTTGAACTGTGGTGTTGGAGAAGACTCTTGGACTACAAGGAGGTCCAAGCAGTCCATCCTAAAGGAAATCAGTTCTGAATACTCATCAGAAGGACTGATGCTGAAGCTCCAATCCTTTGGCCACCTGATGCAAAGAACTGACTCACTGGAAAAGACCCTGAAGCTGGGAAAGATTGAAAGTGGGAGGAGAAGGGGAGGACAGAGGGCAAGATGGTTGGATGGCATCACTAACTCCATTTGAGCAAGCTCCGAGAATTGGTGAGGGCCAGGAAGCCTGGCAGTCCATTGGGTCTCAAAGAGTCAGACATGACTGAGCAACTGAACTGAACTGAAGGTATGCTATCACAAATTTCACCAGTAAAATAATCAAAGTGAAAAGCTAGAGGGAAAGCCCTTTATATACAGTAAAACCAAACAGAACTACTGTGATAGACTTTAAGTGATTTAGTAAAGAGAAGAAAACAATATACTAAGATCAACATCCAAAGAACAAGAATTAAAATGTAATAACACCATCTTCTTTATTTATAATGTGAAGAGCTGAGTGGAATAGAGAACTGGTTATTTATTCAATCCCTATAGTCTGTGTGCTCAGTTGTGTCAGACTGTTTGTGGCCCCATGAACTGTAGCCCATCAAGATTCTCTGTCCATGGAATTTTCCAGGCAAGAATACTGGAGTGGGTTGCCATTTCCTACTCCAGTGGATCTTCCCAACCCAGGGAATGAAACCCCATCTCTTGCATCTCCTGCACTGGTAGGTGGATTCTTCACCACCAGGGCCACCAGGGAAGCCCATGTATTCAATCAGTTCAGTTCAGTTCAGTTCAGTTCAGTCGCTCAGTCGTGTCCGACTCTTCATGACCCCACGAATCACAGCACACCAGGCCTCCCTGTCCATCACCATCTCCCGGAGTTCACTCAATCTCATGCCCATCAAGTCAGTGATGCCATCCAGCCATCTCATCCTCTGTCTTCCCCTTTTCCTCCTGCCCCCAATCTCTCCCAACATCAGTCTTTTCATGAGGTGGCCAAAGTACTGGAGTTTCAGCTTTAGCATCCTTCCTTCCAAAGAACACCCAGGGCTGATCTCCTTTAGAATGGACTGGTTGGATCTCCTTGCAGTCCAAGGGACTCTCAAGAGTCTTCTCCAACACCACAGTTCAAAAGCATCAATTCTTGGCCACTCAGCTTTCTTCACAGTTGAACTCTCGCATCCATACATGACCACTGGAAAAACCATAGCCTTGATTAGATGGATCTTTGTTAGCAAAGTAATGTCTCTGCTTTTCAATATGCTCTCTAGGTTGGTCATAACTTTTCTTCCAAGGAGTAACATATATTCAATAGAGTGGTTTTTAAAAAAGAAATGGCAAACTTGAAAGGAAAAGAAAAAAATTTTTTTAATTAAAAGATAATTTTTAAAAATTAAAAAGATGAAAGAAGTAGTGAGAAGTGAGAAATATACTGAAATATCTGTCTAATTTCATAAACACTAAAGCAGTCTGCAACCTTTTTATCATACCTCCCTATGTAATTTGGTGTCTGGGGTTCAGGAAAGCAAGTCAGTTTCAGTATTCAATATATTTATACCACCGACTCCATATGCCACAGTGTCCATTTCAGTAGAAGGATTAAGCCCAGTATTTAGTTTTATGTCCACTGTTGAAATGCAAGCAAGAAGAATTTTCTTAACTCTTTCCCACTATAAAATTAATTCTAAGCAATTGAATGCAAGTCTTTTCCCCCTTTTAGCTATTACGTAAAGAACAACAATTTAAAAACCATCTACAACAACAACAAAAACGCCTGGAGACTCTCCCTGTTATAATTAATTTGACTTTATTGCTCATTATAGAACAAAATCTTAATTATTTTTGTCAAAACAAGAAGCCAACTCTGTTTTTTCACTTTATTCCCTTTTCTCTACCTGTCAGTCTCACTTTCTCTTCCTCTCTTTCTCTCTCTCACCCATTCCCCAAATTCACTTTCATATTTTATATTTACCAAAGTTCCTAGCATCGTGAAGAACATTTCATTCAGTCTCTAGACAGCACAACAGAGGGTTGTTATGAGAATTAAAATAGATAGCCAAGTAAATCACCCAGAAATAGACCTCCACTATTGTTTTTTGATTTTTGAAAAAGCCACAAAGCAACCCAATAGGGAAAGGACATTCTTTTCATAAACGGTGCTGGAAAAAACAGACATTCATATTAAAAATTAACTTTATCCACTATTTCATAGCATAAGAAAAATAAATTCATGATGGATCATAGGTCAAAATGTAAAAGTTAAAACCGCAAAGCTTTTAGAAGAAAATACAGCAGAGTATCTTCATGATCCTGGTGACTCAGATGGCAAAAAATCTGCCTGCAACGGAGGAGACCTATGTTCAATCCCTCGGCCAGGAAGATCCCCTGGAGAAGAGAATGGCTTCCCACTCCAGTATTCTTGCTTGGAGAATCCCATGGACAGAGGAGCCTGATAGGCTACACTCCATAGGGGTCCCACAGAGTTGAACACGGCTGAGTGATTAACACTTTTCCCAGTCAGGTTTAAAAAAAATCAATAATCATAAAAGGGGAAGAAAGGTAAGTAAGGTTTAATCAAAAGTTAAAACTTCTCATCAAAAGATACTATTAAGAAAAGGAAAAGAAAAGCTACAAACAGGAAGAAAATAGTCACAGAAAACATATCAGACAAAGGATATATAAAGAAGTCCTACAATTCAGTAATAAATAGAACTGCCATATGACCCAGCAATCCCACTGCTGGGCATGCACACTGAGGAAACCAGAACTGAAAGAGACATGTATACCCTAATGTTCATTGCAGCACTGTTTATAATAGCCAGGACAAGGAAGCAACCTAGATGTCCATCATCAGACAAATGGATAAGAAAGCTGTGGTACATATACACAATGGAGTATTACTCAGCCATTAAAAAGAATACATTTGAATTATTTCTAATGAGGTGGATGAAACTGGATCCTATTATACAGAGTGAAGTAAGCCAGAAAGAAAAACACCAATACAGTATACTGACACATATATATGGAATTTAGAAAGATGGTAATGATAACCCTATATGCAAGATAGCAAAAGACATAGAACAGTCTTTGGGACTCTGTTGGAGAGGGCGAGGATGGGATGGTTTGGGAGAATAGCATTGAGACATGTATATTATATTATCATATGTGAAATGGATCACCAGTCCAGGTTCGATGCATGAGACAGGGTGCTCAGGGCTGGTGCACTGGAATGACCCAGAGAGATGGGATGGGGAGGGAGGTGGGAGGGGGATTCAGGATGGGGAGCACATGTACACCTGTGGTGGTTTCATGTCAATGTATGGCAAAACCAATACAATGTTGTATGTAAAGAAATTAGCTTCCAAAAATAAATATATAAAAAGAAAAACAAAACAAAAATGCAACCTCATTTTAAAAAATAGACAAAAGATTTGAACAGACATTTCAAAAGAGAGTATATGAAAGGGCAATAAGAATATGAAAGATGTTCAACATCATTAGTCATGAAGCAAAAGAAAATTCCAATCAAAATGAGATACTGTTACATACCTACAAGAATGATAAAAGACCAATAACAACAAATGTTAGTGAAGTTGTGCAGCAGTAGTGTTTCTTACACATTCTTTGTGAGAGTGTAAAATGGTACAGCTTCTCTGGAAAAGAACTCCACAATTTCACTTCTAGGAATTTACTCAAAAGAAGTGAAAACTTATGTCCATAAATCACTCATATAAGAATAATCACAGCAGCATTATTCAAAATAATCAGGTGAAGCCCGTAGCACAATGCCCTACAGTAGTCAGCTCTCAAGAATCACCGTTATTTTTGCAAGTTCTGCTCCTCCATTTTCTCCAGGTCTCAAGTTTATTTCTTCAGATCCATGTTTTATTAAGACTGCTTAGAGTCTGTCCAAAAGGGAGACACTTTTAAGTTAGTCATAAGCCCAGGGAAGACTGAGCTGAATAATTAGGAATCTCAAATATGTAGAAAGAAACAGCCAGTCAGGAGTAACATAACTTCGTGCTTGGGTTGGATTGTCCATGTAAATGGAAGTAATCTTTCAGAAAGAGTGGTGGAAGGAAATTCCCTGGTGGTTCAGTGGTTAAGACTCCACACTGAAGGAGCCTTGGATTCAGTCCATAGTCAGGGAACTAAAATCCCACGTGCCACACAGTGTGATACACACACACACACACACACACATACACACACACCAGTATAAAAACTGTATATCTACTTAATTCTCCTAATTAATTTAAAATATGAAAGTAGAAATTGTGTGTACAGTATATATGTATGTGAGTTTGTCTGATGTCTGAAGTAAGTACACGTCAAAAAATAGTATTTTCTGGGCAGGAATATAGACGCTTTTAAATTCTTTTTAAATTTCTTGTATTTTCCTGATTCTAAAATACATTGTGTTGTGTTCAGTTGCCCAGCCCTGTTCGACTTTTTGCAACCCCACAGATGGCAGTACGCCAGGCGTCTCTGTCCCTCACCATCTTCTGAAGTCTGCCCAAGTTCATGTGCATTGTACTGGTGATGCTATCCAACCATCTCATCCTCCTTCTGCCTTCAATATTTCCCAGCATCAGGGATTTTCCAATGAATCGTCTGTTCCTATCAGTTCAGTTCAGTTCAGTTCAGTTGCTCAGTCATGTCCAACTCTTTGAGATCCCATGGACTGCAGCACACCAGGCTTCCCTGTCCATCACCAACTCCCAGAGCTTACTCAAATTCATGTCCATCGAGTCGGTGATACCATCCAACCATCTCATCCTCTGTTCATCCCCTTCTCCTCCCACTTTCAATATTTCCCAGCATCAGGGTCTTTTCCAATGAGTCAGTTCTTTACATCAGGTGGCCAAAGTATTGGAGTTTCAGCTTTAGCATCAGTCCTTCCAATGAATATTCAGGGCTTATTTCCTTCAGGATGGACTGGTTGGATCTCCTTACAGTCCAAGAGACTCTCAAGAGTCTTCTCCAACATCACAGTTCAAAAGCATCAGTTCTTTGGTGCTCAGCTTTCTTTATAGTCCAACTCTCATATCCATACATGACCACTGGAAAAACCATAGCCTTGACTAGATGAACCTATGGTGGCAAAGTAATGTCTCTACTTTTCAATACGCTGTCTAGGTTGGTCAAAACGTTTCTTCCAAGGAGTAAGCATCTTTTAATTTCATGGCTGCAGTCACCATCTGTGGTGATTTTGGAGCCCCCAAAATAAAGTCTGACACTGTTTCCACTGTTCTCCCACCTATTTGTCATGAAGTGATGGGACTGGATGCCATGATCTTAGCTTTCTGAATGTTGAGCTTTAAGCCAATTTTTTTCCTCTCCTCTTTCACTTTCTTCAAGAGGCTCTTTAGTTCTTCTTCACTTTCTGCCATAAGGGTGGTGTCATCTGCATATCTGAGGTTATTGATATTTCTCCTGGCAATCTTGATTCCAGCTTGGGCTTCTTCCAGCCCAGCGTTTGTCATGACTGTACTCTGCATATATGTTAAATAAGCAGAGTGACAATATGCAGCCTTGACATACTCCTTTTCCTATTTGGAACCAGTCTGTTGTTCCATGTCCAGTTCTAACTGTTGCTTCCTGACCTGCATACAGATTTCTCAGGAGGCAGATCAGGTGCTCTGGTATTCCCATCTCTCTCAGAATTTTCCACAGTTTATTGTGATCCACATAGTCAAAGGCCTTGGCATAATCAATAAAGCAGAAGTAGATGTTTTTTCTGGAGCTCTCTTGATTTTTCAATGATCCAGCAGATGTTGGCAATTTGATTCCTGGTTCTTCTGCCTTTTCTAAAACCAGCTTGAACATCTGGAAGTTCACGGTTCATGTATTGTTGAAGCTTGACTTGGAGAATTTTGAGCATTACTTTAGTGTGTGAGATGTGTACAATTGTGTGGTAGTTTGAACATTCTTTGGCATTGCCTTTCTTCAGGATTGGAATGAAAACTACTTTTCCAATCCTGTTCCCATCAGATGACCAAAATACTGGAGCTTCAGCTTCATCATCAGTCCTTCCAGTGAGTATTCAGCATTGACATCCCTGAAGATTGACTGGTTTGATTTCCTTGCTTTCCAAGGACTTTCAGGTGTCTTATCCACCACTGCATTTCAAAGATATCAATTCTTTGGTATTCTGCCTTCTTTACAGTCCAGCTCTCACAACCACACATGACTACTGGAAACATCATAGCCTTGACCGAATGGACCTTTGTCAACAGAGTATTGTCTCTGCTTTTCAACACAGTCTAGCTTTGTCATAGTTTTCCTGCCAAGGAGCAATCATCTTCTGATTTCATGGCTGCAGTCACCACCCACAGTGATTTTAGAGCCCAAGAAAATGAAATCTGTCACTCCTTCCACCTTTTCTCCTTCTATTTGCTGTGAATTAATGTGGCCAGATGCCATGATCTTAGTGTTTTTAATATTTAGTTTAAGCCAACATTTTCACTGTCTTCCTTCAGCCTCATCAAGAGGCTCTTGAGTCCCTCTTCACTTTCTGCATTAGAGTGGTACCATCTGCATATCTGAGGTTGTTGACGTTTCTTCTGCCTACCTTGATTCCAGCTTGTAACTCATCTAACCTGGCACTTTTCATGATGTGCTCAGCATTTAGATTAAACAAACAGGGTGACAGCAGACAGCCACGTCATACTTCTTCCTCAATCCTGAACCAATCAGGTGTTCCATATAGGGTTTTAACTATTGCTTTTTGACCCACATACAGGTTTCTCAGGAGACAGGTAAGCTGATTCAGTATTCCCATCTCTTTAAAACTTTCCACAGACTTTATGATCCACACAGTCAAAGGCTTTAGCATAGTCAATAAAACAGAGGTAAGTGGGGTTTTTTTGGTATTCCGGAGCTTTATCTATGATCCAGCAAATGTTGGCAGTTTGATCTCTGATTTCTTTTCAAAACCCACTTGGTCAGCTGGAAGTTCTTGTTTCACGTAAGGCTGAAGCCCAGCATGCAAGATTTTGAGCATGACCTTACTAAATGGGAGGTGAGTGCAATTGTCCAATGGCTAGCACATTCTTTAGTACTATCTTTCTTGAGAATTGAGAGGAGGATTGAGCTTTTCCAGTCCTGTGGCCACTGCTGGGTCTTCCAGATTTGCTGACATATTGAATGCAACACCTTGATGTCATCATCCTTTAGGGTCTGGAAAAGTTTTACTGGGATTCCATTGCATCCACTAGCTTTATTAACAGCAGTGCTTCCTATGGCCCACTTGACTTCACTCTCCAGAATGTCTGGCCCTGGGTGACTGACCACACCATCGTAGTAATCTGATTCATTCAGATCTTTTTTGCACAGTTCTTCAGTGTATTGTTTCCATCTCTTCTTGATCTCTTCAGCATCTACCAGGTTTCTACTGTTTCTGTCCTTTATTGTGCCCACGTTTGAGCAAAATGTTCCATTGATATCTCCAATTTTCCTAAAGAGATCTCTTGTCTTTCCCCTTCTATTGCTTTCTTCTATTTTATAACTTAAAATGTATTAGGTTAGCCAAAAAATCATTAGAGTTTTTCCATAAGCTGTTACAGAAAAACCCAAATGAATTCTTTGGCCAATCCAAATATGCATAATAAAAAAATCCCCCATAACAACAACAACAAAAAATGATGGGCATTTCAGGCTCGTAAGCTCCGGATGATAGACCTCAATAAAATGGAGCCAGCACAGGAGGACAGGAGGAAACCCTACCAGAATACCTATCTATCTATCCATCTAGCATTAGGTCATTTCTTGAAATTGATGCTATATATGTATTTGTTGTTGTTTAGTCATTAAGTCACGTCCAACCCCTTTGGGACCCCATAGACTGTAGCCCATCAGTTCATGGGATTTTCCCACCTAAGAATATTAGAGTGAGTTGCTATTTCCTTCTTGAGGGGATCTTTCCAACCTGAGAATCGAACCCACGTCTCCTGCATTGCAGGTAGATTCCTTACTGCTGACCCACCAGGGACGGCCATATATATACATATACACATGCATAGAAACTATTATAGGAATTGGCTTATGAGATTACAGAGGCTGAGAAGTTCCCTGATCTGCCATGTGCAAGCTGGAGAACCAGAAAAGCCAGTGGCATCATTCAGGCTTGAGCTCCAGGAGCATCAGTAATCAAGGGCAAGAGAGGATAGATGTTCCAGTTGAAGCAAAAGGAAATTCTCCCACTCTCTGTCCTTTTGTTCTAGTCGGGCACTCACTGGACCAGAAGATGCTCACCTGCATTGGTGGGGATGATCATCTATACTCAGTCTCCCAATTCAAAAGCTAATCTTTTAGTAAACATCCTTCCACAATACCCAGATGTAATGTTTGGCCAGCTATCTGGGCATCCTTTGAAAGAAAGGGAAAAGTTAAAGCATTAGTTGTTCAGTCATGTCTAACTCTTTGCAACCCTGTAGACTGTAGCTGTCCATGGGATTTTCCAGGCAACAATACTGGAGTGGTTCCCATTTCCTTCTCCATGGGATCTTCCCAACACAGGAATTGAACCCAGGTCTCCTGCATTGCAGCAGATTCTTTACCATGTGAGCCACCATGGAAGCCCCTAGACCAGCCAAATTGACCCATAAGATTAGCCCCTTTATCTGTTTGTCAAATAAGCAATCCTCCATGCGGTGCCAAGAAGAAAAGAAAATAGAAAAATTGATATGAAACAGACTAAAAAAGCCAAAAGAAAACAAACAAAAAAATGCAGCGGGATGGAACCCAGGCCTCCTGGAATCACCTCCCCTAGGCATAGAGGTCTATATTTATCTTCACACCCTGTTGGAAATCTGCTTCTGTGGTGGTAAAGACTCAGACATTTTCCAATCTGAAGTTCTTCACCTCTACACTAAGGATTGGCACTATTTCCACAGGGTGAAACAGAGCCTCTGCTGGAGGCAGATGGAGACAGTGCCAATTGTCCACCATCCCCCCCACCTCAAGCCCTAGACCATAATCACTTTCCTCACTAAATGCTCACAGTGTCTTCTCTAAGCCTAACTCATATAGGGTGCTAATAAATGCTGTTTGAACATGTAAATGCATGAATATTTGTGAGGTCTATTACAATAATTCTTTCTCAGTTTTATTTCTCTCTTCTGAAAATCTAACACAACCTCCAAAATCTGCTAAGTTTCAACCCAAAGAAAGATGAATTCTTTCCAAGCCCTCCTTCTGAGTCCCTGAAAGGAAAACTGTTTGCATAAATCAAGTGAGCAGACTGAAGCTCACTAGTTGGTGTTGCTCAAATCTTGCTTTAAATTTTAATTCCACTCTTTGGAATTTCTCTGAGCTTTGTGGTTTTTCACTGACATAATGGGAATAAAAACTTCCAAAAGACTACTTTAAGAACTAGATATGTTTAAATTCTTAGTACAGTGCCTGAAATATGGTAAGTATTCAGTAAAGAATAACTCTCATCTCAAGCTCTGATAGTTAATCCTTCTACTAGCTTTCTAATATTTAGGATTGCTCCTCACTTTTACATCTTAGAAAATGCAAGGAAAAAAGAGAGTAAGTATATTACTCAAACAGACATATTTCATGGTAGAACCTTTGAGAAGTAAAGTGATTAGGCTAATAAAATATACTGTTGAAATATATTACTGAAGATCATATTTTAGAAACAGACAATCAGGGGAGGAAAGAGCTTGCATCAAAAAACAGAACCAATATTACAAAGACAATAAAACAAACAAAATAACAAGAACAACCATACAGGTTAGTTTAAAATGAATCTAGACACTGACCTCACACTTTTCACAAAAATTAACTCAAAATTAATCATAGACCTAAAATGTAAAGTGCAAAAGTATAAGATTCCTAGAAAATAACATGAGAAAATCTAGGTGACTTTGGTATGCTGATGAGTTTTCTGGTACAATGCAAAGCACAGTTGATGAAAGAAAAAAAAATGATGTTAGATTTCATTAAACTTAAAAAAGTGTACTCTGCAAAAGACCATTAAAATAATGAAAAGACAAGGCATTGGCTGTCTTATAAAGCACATAGCTGACAAAGGACATGTGCCCCAAATATACAAAGAACTCTTAAAACTCATCAATTACATATACATATATATATATATATATATATATCAGTTCAGTCCAGTTCAGTCACTCAGTTGTGTCTGACTCTTTGCGACCCCATGAATCGCATATATATACTATCCAATAAAACATGTGCAAAAGATATGAAAAAACATGTCACCAAAGGTGATATACAGAAGGCAAGTAAGCATGTTAAAAGATGCTCCACATCATAAACCATTTATGAAATTGTAAATTAAAACACAAGATACTACTACAAACCTATCAGAATGAAGAAAATCCAAAACAGAGGCATCATCGAAAACTGGCAAGGATGTGGAACAACATGTACAGCCACTTTGGAAGACAGTTTCTGACAGTTTCTTAGAAAGCTAAACCTAGTCTTGTCATATGATCCAGCAGTCACACTCCTAGATATTCACCCAAATTAATAGATAATTTACATTCGCACCAAAACCTGTACATGATCTTTATAGCAGTGTTATTTGTAATTGCCAAAATCTGGAAGCAACGTACATGTGCTTTAACAATAAACAACCCCTGGTATTTCCATATATTAGAATATGATTCATGAATATAAAGAAATGAGTCATCAAGCAATGAGAAGACATTGTTGCTGTTCAGTCGCTAAGCCATGTGGGACTCTTAGTGACTTCATGTAATCTGCAGAACGCCAAGCCTCCATGTACTTCACTATCTCCAGGAGTTGCTCAAACTCATGTCCATTGATTGGTGATGCTATCCAACCATCTTATCCTCTGTCGTACCCTTCTCCTCCTGCCTTCAATCTTTCCCAGCATCAGGTCTTTTCCAGTGAGTTGGCTCTTCCCATCAGGTGGCCGAAGTATTGGAGCTTCAGCATCAGCATCAGTCCTTCTAATGAATATTCAGGGTTGATTTCTTTGAGGACTGGCTGGATTGATCTCATTGCTGTCTAAGGGACTCTCAAGTCTTCTCCAACACCACAGTTTGAAAGCATCAATGCTTTGGAGCTCAGTCTTCTGATCGAGGGACTCTTAGATACACATTGCTAAGTAATGGAAGCCTGTCTGAGAAGGATACATACTGTATGATTCCAACCATATGACATTCTGGAAAAAGCAAAATTATAGGAACAGTTTTTAAAAATCAGTTGTTTCCAGGGTTTAGGGGGAAGGGGGAGGGATAAATAGATGGAACACAGGGGATTTTTAGGGCAGTGAAACTATTCTGTATGACACTGTACTGGTGGATACGTGACATTATGTTTTTGGCAAAACCCATAAAACTGCACAATGCAAAAAGTGCATTCCAGTGTAAACTATAGATTTTAGTTAATAATAATGTATCAATATTGGTTCATAAGTTATAACGAATATACTACAGCAACACAAGACATTACTAATAGGGGAAACTGAGGGAGGTTATGGGAACTATCAGTACTTTCTTCTTAATTTTTATGTAAATTTAAAACTGCTTCCCAAAATAGAGCCTAAATTTTTTTTTAAGGAGAGCCATAAAGGTAAACCAACAGGGGACTATAAAATCTAATTGTTTATCTGTTTTGGCATTATTTTAACTGTTCTGTGTAAGTTTCCTCTGTCCTCAACCCTCTATGTTTCTCTCTAAACAACTCCCAACCTATACAAATGAGGCTCACATCTCTCTGCATTTCTCCATTGTTTTTTTATTATTATTATTATTTAACACTCACTTACTGAGTAATAACTTTGTGCCAAGTACTATGATAATTGTTAGAGATATGAAAAGAGGAATAAGATCAGATTTGAGGATCTCACAGTTGAGTGATAGAGACATGTTAATTACAGTGGAACAAGATATTAAGTGCCATAAATAAAGGTAAGAAAAAAAATCTCTTGGAACCACAACTCAGTACTTTGAACTCTATAAGGCATTATTAAACTATAATAAAGTCACATCATCTGCTTTTGATACTGCCCTATCTTACTTTTGCCAATATGTCACATTTAAAATTTGTTTTAAGCCTCTCCCTCCTGTTCTTATTCGTCAGCCTTTTGCTTCTTCCTCAAAATGGCTAATTTTTGCCGATTTTCCAATTCAGTCAAACTACCAGGCCAATGAATATGTATATTCATCCTACGTAATTAGTGACTCTTCCACCAGCCAAAAAAAAAAAAAGGTGAAAAAATGAACTTTACTGAAAGTTTCAGGGTCATTAAGCAAAGGGATCACCTCTATGCAATCTCAAGACTATATTCCAGGAGGAGGATGGTATGGAGAGAAGTGAAATGTTGATGTGGAAGGAGTCAGCCATTCCCCTCCTACTACACAGCCCTGCATCAGGGACCAAGCTCCAAGGTGAGACAAGAGAGGGGGAGGAGCTTTGAGCAGTGAGCACCTGGTCATAAGCCCCACAGGCTGTGTCTTCCCTCTGGTAGCAGACAAGATGAAGAAGCAGGTGCTGACAGCTTCATGTTTTCCATATTGCCAAGGGCAGGCCATATTAAACACTCTTGTATTGACCTTGGAGACAACTGCTCATCTAGTACCTCCCACTAAACTCCATACTGTCTCTCTACGTTGATCTTCTGCTGTCGTCCAGATTCCCAGTGGATAGTCTAGTGACACCACATGTGGGGACTCCTCACATCTACACTATGGGATCCGGACTTCCTGCCTCAAATCATGTTCTTCCCCACTCCTGGAATCACCTGCTAGGCTTGCGCCAGTCTCCATCCCCACATAGCCTTCCTCTATATTCTTTTCATATTAAATTAACCTGTTTCCAATTCTGCTGCTGCTGCTGCTGCTGCTAAGTCACTTCAGTTGTGTCCGACTCTGAGTGACTCCATAGACGGCAGCCCACCAGGCTCCCCTGTCCCTGGGATTCTCCAGGCAAGAACACTGGAGTGGGTTGCCATTTCCTTCTCCAATGCATGCAAGTGAAAAATGCAAGTGAAGCCGCCAGTCGTGTCCGACTCTTAGCAACACCATGGACTGTCGCCCACCAGGCTTCTCCATCCATGGGATTTTCCAGGCGAGTGGGGTGCCATTGCCTTCTCCGGTTCCCAATTTTAATCCTCTACTAATCTGAACAACTTAGAGTTGGGGATGACAGCAACAGTTTGTCTGTACTACTTTCTCCCTCTTTGATTGTGTAAATACATGTAATATAGCATGTGGTTAAAAGTAAAACAATTTAGAGCTACCCTGTCTAGATTTGATTTATTAACCATTTATTCTGAATTTGGGGGCTGTACTTAAAGTAACTGTAACCTCAGTTTCCTCAGATATGAAATGGGATAATACTTACCTTACAGTTTTGTTGAGATATTTAAGTGACTAGATAGATGATAAGTAGATGGGTATTTTGAATGACACCTGACACACAGCAAGTGCTGGTTAAGTGTTAACTACCATCATCATCAGATTCGTAGTCTTGGCAGGAGGTGCTTGATTCCCAACAATGCTGAGGATTACCATAATACTTTTTGGATTTATCTGATTTTCAGGTTATTCAGATTCATTGGTTACTACTGATGTTTTGTGATCTGGTCTACTGACACACACTCTAGTCCAGAGTGGGTTCTGGTGATTTAAATAGAACAATCTTTCAACAGCATTCTGGACAAAAACCACACAGTATTCTCTCAAAGCATTTGTCTCTTAAAAAGAACTAGCTATTTATAAGGAATGGGGGAGAGGAACCACCAAGATATAAAGACAAAAAAGAAAGGGAATTGTGGTATCATTGATAACAACCTTGGAAACATAAGAAATGTTTTTAAAAGAATTTGTGAGCTGTTAATTTTAGAAGACTGTTCAAAATGCTGAATTTCTTTAGAATGACACATTTGTTGAGAAGAAAAGTGCTAAGAAGAAGGAAAAAAAACTCAGGGGGTAAAAAAAAGCTAGCCAGGGAACTGCAAGAAACTCAAGCCAATATGTAGCTTGCATCTGCTGGCAATACCCTCATCAAAGAAGGAAATAAGATACAAAACTGAAATTGCTATTCAAAGAAACTTGATAAATAAAATAATCCATTCAATTTAGCAGATGGCTGTACAATAGTGTGTGCCATGACTAAAATATCTGACCCACCCACCTACCCACTGGTAGTGCTACCAAAAACATTAATTTAAACTGGGCAACCTGAAATGTACTAAATAAAACTGGCTATAACTAAAACATCAGCAAAATTATATTCATGCTGAAAAAAACTGGACATATTCCAAGTACATCATCTAAACAGCATACTTCCAGATGCTTTATTCTCTCTGCTTGGTCCAGGTATATATTCTGTCCTTATGACATTTTTACCCCTAGTTTAGTTCACTGGTTCTGTGATTCTAATAACATAATCAAAGCTATGCTCAATCTAGTTCATCTCAAGAGATATTCCCATTACCTCTATTGTGTGCCAAGCCCTGTGGTAGTTGCTAGAGATATAAGGTAAATGACACATTGCCCTAGATCTTGATATTTACATTCCAGGGCTGTTTATTTGCTTAGTAATAAACTGAAGCACCACTTTGGATATATTTGAGTCTCTATAAATCTGAAATTGCTAAATGAATGATTCATGTTGACCTGTCACTCAGCACTTTCAGAACTAGCATGCTTCTATCAAGAACGTACATGTCACCGAGTTTAAGGTTGCCAGTATTGATGACCTAAAAATTTGTTATAAAGCAAAAGAAACTTTATCACTTTGTAACCCAAATCTGATCAATAAGAAAGTTATTTATTATCTTTAATGCTTCCATGTCTATAACTAAATGCTGGAGCAACGGCTTTTTAACTCACAGTACTTCTCATGGGTACTGTGACTACTACCTGGGGGAAGCAGTGTTGTACTTCAGGACAAATGAGAAGTGTCAGAAAATTAATCACCACATGTCCCTGTTTCCTAATTTCTTTATTAACTTCTGATGAGCCTTGAGGTGATGAATAAAAATGCTCAAATATAAAGGATTTTTAAAGGAGGGGAACTTTTATTGCACAGTATTTCCGACAGCTTGTTTCTAAGCAAAGCAACTGCTGTCTCTAGGGACTCATTCAACATTCATTCCAACCATGGAGAAAGAGACCCAGTTTGGACGATGTTTTTCTGGAATACAGAGGGGGACTTTGATCCTAGCTCAGATAACAGCTGTCCTCCGTGAGAGGGTTTTCTGGTTGCTCTATACCTCAGGCCAGGTGAATCTCAGGGGAGGTGTCTAGTTGACCTCAAAGCTCAGCCAAGCAACTGATACCTGAGGGAGGGTCTTTGAGTGGGCAAGGGAGCCTGGCATCGAGTGTTATCATTCTGTCAGTCTCTCTCCTGGCTAGACACAGAGCACACAGGAAAGGGACTCCTAAAGGGAATCAAGTCTCACCTTGATTTTCCCCCATTGTAAAATTAAAGGAAGGCAGGAAGCCAAAATACCATGGTAGATTTTAGTCTCTACCATTGCATTTCTCACTGTTCTGGAATTGTAACAAAGTGTTTCCTTTGAAACTCCTGACTCTTGGCTTTAAATACAAAGGAAAGGTGAAAAATGTATGACTAATATCTTAGAAGGAAATAAAATGCACCGTATAGTTAATTAAGTACAAGTGGAAGAAGACAAGACTATATTACTTTATAGAAAGCCACTTTTCTTTTAGAGGGAGAGGAATTTGCAAAAGAATTGGAGTATCCTCTTTAAAATGTAAGAGGTAAATCTAAATATTGACACGAGGTAATATTATGTTTGTGTCATTTGTTGTATTTCTAACATGGAACATCAAGGGAATCACTGAACAAAGACCTAAAAATCATTTTAATATTAAAAATTTTATTGAAAATATAAATATCAAATAGACCTCTGCTGCTGCTGCTGCTAAGTCGCTTCAGTTGTGTCCGACCCTGTGCGACCCCACAGATGGCAGCCCACCAGGCTTTCCTGTCCCTGGGATTCTCAAGGCAAGAACACTGGAGTGGGTTGCCATTAATAGACCTCTAGTCATTGCAAAATTATCCTGCCATTCATAATTAGATGTACCTTTATCCTTCACTCATGTACTCATTTAATAAATATTTATTGAGCTTTTATTACATGCAAGGCATTGTTTTAGACACTATAGGGCATAAAGATCTCAATGACAACTTCTATACATAATGGAATGAATTAAGACTGTACATGGTAGAAAATGATAAATGCCAAAAGATATATAAACTAGAGGACTTAACAGACTTCTCATTGACCACAAGACTCATGAGAAGTTTTGGTTCCAACTACACATACTAATTCAACTAAAAGATAACTTAAGCATGGTAGTATATATAGCACTTTTCTCTGCTGTCACCAAGGGAAAAATGGGCTGCTGTTGCCCCACAGAGAGACAATAGCACCACTCACACCAGTCAGAATGGCCATTATCAAACAGTTTACAAACAGTAAATGCTGAAGAGGATATGGAGAAAAGGGAATCCTACTATACTGTTGGTGGGAAGTAAACTGGTACCACTACTATGGAGAACAGTATGGATGTTTCTTAAAAAACTAAAAATAGAGCTACCAAATGATTCAGCAATCCCACTCCTGGACACATATCCACAGAAAAACATAATTTGAAAAGACACATGCATCCCACTGTTCATTGCAGTACTACTCACAATAGCCAAGATGTGGTAGCAACCTAAATGTCCCTCAGCAGAGGACTGGACGAAGAAGATGTGGCACATATCTGCAATGGAACATTACTCAGCCATAAAAAATAATGAAATAATGCCATTTGCAGCAACATGGATGGACCTAGAGATTATCATACACTTATACACTTATATCAAGTGAAGTAAGTCAGACAGAAAAAGACAAATATCATATGACATCATTTATGTGTGGAATCTAAGAAAATGATAAAATGAACTTATTTACAAAACAGACCACAGCATAGAAAACAAACTTAGAGTTGCCAAAGGGAAAAGATAGAGGGAGGGATGAATTAGGAGTTTGGGATTAGCATATAGACACTACTGTATATAAAACAGATAATCAACAAGGATCTACTGTTTAGCTCAGAGAACTCTACTTAATATTCTGTAATAACCTATATGGGAAAAGAATCTGAAAAAGAATGGATACATGTAGATGTTTAACTGAATCACTTTGCTATACACCTGAAGCTAAAACAACATTGTAAATCAACTAGAATCCAATATAAGATAAAAATTAAGTTTTAAAAAGCTAATTTCAGGATGGTGGGATATATCTAGCCAATCTCCTCCTCTGTCACAAGGAGGAAAATGGGCAGCTCTGGATCCACAGAGAGATGATGAAGGTGAGTAGACGCAACTTGCCCTCCTCTGTCTCCTCTCTTCTTCCAGTCCTTATCCTCTGATGTAAATCATGAGGCCGGCTGCAGAAAGACAACTCAGACAAGAGGAGAAAGAGAATCACTTTTCCAGTTTTCGTTCAGCCATATTACATTCTTGGATCCCTGCGAGGAAGCCTCCTTCCTTGGAAGCCTCCTTCCTTTGAATCTTTCAAAGCTAAAAATGTTGTTATTAATAAGAACTACAGACAAGCATGCGGCAGCAATTTGTGTCTAAGCCACAAACTTCACATGACGATTTTGTGTCATAAATCAGTAAACCAGTGAAACATGCTGCCATGTGTGCTGGGCACCTGCTCAATGATTCTGTGTTTCTTTAAAGGAGACTTTTAATACTTAAAATAACAAGTCTAGTGGAAGAAACCCGATTTTTCACCCTAGTACTAGGGCTTCCCATGTGGCACCAGTGGTAAAGAAACTGCCTGCCAATGCAGGAGACATAAGAGATGAGGGTTCAATCCCTGAGTCGGGAAGATACCTCGGAGCACGGCATGGCAACCCACTCCAGTATTCTTGCCTGGAGAATCCCATGGACAGAGGAGCCTAGTGGGCTACTGTTCTTGGGGTCACAAAGCATTAGATACAACTGAAGTGACAGCATGCATGCACACACCCAGATGTGTCCATGCTTTCTCCTTTTTCCTTACTCTTTTTAATACTTTAGATTGCCCATGGAAATCTGCTTTCTGCCTTGACTTGATCATCCCTGTGACTTCACTTAGACTTTCAATCTTTTTATTTTTATCCTTTTATGAGAATTTTACTTCTTGCTCCCTTTCTGATATTACCCTTCTGGAGACTTTCAGTATGAATATCTTTTAAAAATCATCCCTACATCAGAGTGCTTTTTTTTTCACATATATCCATATGCCTTTATCTACATCTATATATGCAAGCATTATCTGTATAAATATGGATATAGGTATTCATATAGATAAACATCTATCTCCCATGCTGGAACTGCAGTATCAGCATTACCACATATTCTGCATGGACTCTTCTTTTAAACAATTAATCAAATTATCTTTGATGATTTTCAAGATGTATCCCTGCCCTTTCATTATTTTCCTGTGGCAGTGGAAAGAAGTTCAGAATCCACATCTGGGTAGCAAAAGTAACTCAAATGCCATCTTATGCCATAAAGACTTGGAGCTGAACTATTTGAACAAGAAATCCCCCAAAATTCTTCTATACAGTGTCGTCACTCATTCTTCCCTTGCCTTATTTCATTGTATAATTACCTTCTAATACTGACTAGATGAATGTTTGCTATTGGTTAACTATACATTTTAACACTGATCTTTCAAAATACAATATATATCTGTTTATCCAGCCAGTATACTAGCTGCACATTGCATCAAGCATCAAATTAGACCACAAGTATCCCAAATTCTGCGTCTCCCAAACTAAATGTTCCTTGAAGTTTGTTCTCTATTTCCCATCATAGTCAAAGGTACCAGTCACCCAGTCACTCCAGTCATGAACCTAGGAGTTGTCTTTAATTCTTTATTTTTCTGAGCTTCCCTCACAAGTTCCATCTCCATTTACCCTCAGAAGTCTAATCAGTCCTTAAGTCCCATTGATTCCTACCTGCCTTTAACTCTCAAATCCATCCATCCTTCTATTCTCACGTCCTGAGTTCAAAATGCATGATTTTCCTTTTTGGACTAATGCCGCAGCTCCACTATATGTCATTGTGCTTCTATTCTTGCTTCATTCATTCCATTCACACAATACATCAGAAGCATCTTTGGAAAGTGAAAATCTGAACATATCAGTTGCCCGATTAAAACCGTTTATGACTCCCCCTGCCTCAGAATAAAATGAAAACTTCTAGGCACAGCAAGGATTCTGCATGACAGACTTACCTGTATGGCCTCATCTCTCTACTGCTCCATCCCCAACACACACACCCTGCCTTCCAGCCACAGCAGTTATTTATAGTTACTTTTGTTATATGAGCCACTTCAACCTCTAAATTTACCACATCAGTATATACAATTTATAGACAGAGTGACAAAAGAAGAGTAAATCATTTTTAAGGCATACCACACTTCCTCTGGAAGCCTATTTCTACATCTGTGCTCCTCTTTTCTAGACCCCCACAAAGGTGATTGAACCATTCTTGCCTTTGTACTCCTAATTATATTCTGCACATACTTGTATCATAATTCATATGATATTTATTTGTTTATCTTTCTGCCTTCCCTTCCTCCTCTTAATCCTGCCATCACTTGCTGGACCTCTTTAAAGATACAAAACGTCTTTTATTTTTTTATATTTTCGTCACATCACACATTGCCAGGCTCATAGTAGGTATTCCACAATGAATATGAACATGTTTCAAATAAGGTGAATACCATAAATTCAGATGCAACAATAAACTGCATCAAGCATAACTTAAACTTGCTTCTTGATGTGTTACTTTGTTAGCATTATTCAAGTTAAGTTATAAAAGTGTTCAAAATTTGGATAAATGAGAATTTGCTTTGTATCTTTCCTAGTTGACATAATAACCATATATTCATATAATAAACAATTTAGTGCTTCTGTAGAATAGTAAATTCACAAGTCAATACATTTTGAGTATTTAGAAATAATCTACTAACACAAATTGACAACCACTGGGCAATGAACAACAAAATGTCTCAAAATTTTTGCACTAAAACATATACATAAGAAAACCCATCCCTTGGAACTTTGTGTTCCAAGTCTGTAATAGATTATAAGCAGAAAATGAAAATGAGAGACAGGAACTGCTATAAGCAAATCTATAAGCTATAGCGAAAAAAAAAAAAAAAGACAGCTGTTAGCCAGGGAAAAGACATAAAATTTTAAAAAGTAGATCTAAGACCTCAAAAGGGAAATTATCCAGGGCCAGTAACAGTAGAAAAATAGTGATTTGTATCTTAACTAGCCTGTGAATATTGCTGAATTATTCTATACAGGGAGTATACCGCATATCATTGCTATTGTTTAGTTGCTAAGTGGTAAACTTACTCTTTTGCAACCCCATAGGCTATAGCCCATCAGCTCCTTTGTCCATGGGATTTCCCAGGCAAGAATATTGGAGTGGGTTGCCGTTGCTTTCTGCAGGGGATCTTCCTGACCCATGTCTCCTGCATTGCAGATGGATTCTTTACCACTGAGCCACCTGGGAAGTCCATACAGCATATAGTGTACAGTTATTTACATTGATAACCATACTTTTTCAATTAAAATTATGTTCAGTATATTCTGAATTATAAAATTAAAAGATTAAAAGAATGGTATAAAACACTTTAGAATTTTTTCCAAATTATTCATTTTTAAAAACTATTTAAATCTTACTTACCTAAGATATTTGGAATAATCCATTTTTAAATGTTTATTCAATTTGAATAACAAATAGAGGTATAATTTTTTTCAATATGTAAATGCTACACATGCTGCACTTTAACTAAAATCTATAGGATAAGTACTATTATTCCTGTTTTACATTGGCACACATTAAATGATTTTATATATAGTTTCCAGGGGTGGGTTAAGAGTGGCTTGTGAAGCAACTGGAAGCAAATGGAGGCTCAGAGACTACTCAGGGAAGACTTGGTGATAAGGGTCCCTCATAAAGAGAGCAAGGGAGAGAGACTGTGTAACAGTTACTGTTATAGATTTACTGTATGGAAAAATATTTCCCAGAATTATGAATTAATTAACAGCCTAGAATTCTTTTTTCATACTTATGAACTATATAATGAAGGACTGCAATGCATTTTGCATAGCTTTCATTTCTTTAAAATTGTTGCTTTCTAAAATTCTTTTGTTCTCACATTTTGTTGGATAACCCAACTACTGACCAGTAGAGTTTCACCCAAGAAATAGCAATAGTTAAACATTTGTGAATCTTTACATATTGCCTTTTTTCTTGTTATATTTATACTTGATTTTGAAGGATTGCTTATGCTTGTGTCCCTGCAAGCAGTCAGTACCCAGTCATTGGATAACACATAATGATACTTATTGTACAACAAAGCCCGAGATTTTTTGTAAACCCCTAGAGTTAGGTGTCTCCCTCCTAATCCATTCATCTATACCATGGCTTTTTCACTTCACACTCAGCAGATTCATAAGGTTATTTGCCTTTAGTGATCTCACTTTCCTACAGTATGAAATGATGAAGGCTGATAAAAGGAGAGATTACATTCTTTAAAAAAATAAATAATAAAGAACAGGAAAGCAAAGCTTAAAGAAACAGCAGCTGTAATTTATTTCTCTGTGAGAGTCTCAGGTCTCCTTAAGTGCTTTCCTGTTTTGTCTCTTCAAATCCAGCCTAAGCTAAAATGAAGAGGTATGGTAGATGCTGTTACACACATGCACAATTCCCAAAGACCCCAGTAGGGTAAAGACCAAAAGGAAGAAAAACTAAAAGAAAATAAAACAAGAGAGCTGGGTTCAAATCCTGGTTTGGGAAGATCCCCTGGAGAAGGGAACAGCAACCCACTCCAGTATTCTTGCCTAAAGAATCCTATAGACAGAGGAGAGCCTGATGGGCTATAGTCCGTGGGGTCGCAAAGAGTCAGACATGACTGAGTGACTTTCACTCGCTCACTCACTCACAGATGAATAAATCAAGACCCAGAAAGTTCAGATAAATCACCTATGGTCACCCAGCTAGTAAGCAGTTAGGTAGAGACTTGATATGAGATACTTTCATTCTTGTCGTCGCTGAAATTTGAATGACTAAGAGTTCATAAGATGATTTATTAAGAAATCAGTCTGTAGAAGTTCAACTTGAGTGTCTGCCTTCAATTTACACTGTGCCACAATTGAGTTTTCTTTCACAGAAAAAATACTGAAAATAATTGTATCACCAAGATAACCTCAGCAAAAGCAGAAATCATCCAGGATGAAGTGTTTCTTATATAATGCCATGTATAGTTGTTAATAGAGATCTAAGCACTTACTGAAGTAAGCTGTTAGGAAGGAGCAAATGAATTTATTGCTATTTCTCACAGACAGTCAAGAGGTGAGCAGCTTTTTAGTTAGGATATAATAAAGTCATAATCACCTACAAACAACAATGGTTCTTGTAAATGAAGACATACAAAACACATCAGCAAGAAACCAAAAAGCCACACAATTGCTAGAATTGATATCTTAAGGAAAATAATATGAACAAAAATTTGAGGCATTTTTAATCTAAAAGATAAATTAATATTAACCTTTTAAACTGTTAGTGTAATCATTAAAACAGTAGACATGTCCCTAAGAGTTATTTATTTCAGGGCTTTGTTCTTGAAAGTCATTACATTATTCCAATAAAGACTAAAGAGGTTATTTTCTCTAAATTATTTAGGTGTAAGAGTTAGCCTTCAGCCAGGTGTTCTATTTATGCAGATGGCAAAATAAATTATTCAGAAATAGAAACAGGTAAAACAGATGGAAAAGCAGAGTAAACCAAGAAAGCTGTGAGCAGCTGCCTAACAGGCCCCAGTAAAACACCCACTTCTACATTATGGTCCAAGTTACCCAGCTAGGAAGAGTTCTAGGTATATACACTGTTGCCCACTTCTCAAAAACATGTCTGGAACCTTGAATTCACTTCGGGTATACTATACTTAAAATACATCAACTGAAATTCTTTATGGAAACCAATATCTTAATTGAAACTGTGAAATATTCCTGAGAGAAGTTTTCCTACCAGATCAGAGAGTGAATTGTATTTCCAAATCACTTGACTCTTTTAAGAAAGTAATTCTTATATTTATGCAACAAGAACTGTATTAGGTTTCCTTCTAGCGCCTTACACAAATTAATAGAGTTACCCACTAAGACCCTTTATGACAGCAAATTTCTGCCTCTTACTTCACTGACTTATTGATTTAATCTCTGTGATAAAGTTGCCAGAAAGACCTACTTTTGATAAATTCTGCACTAGGTGAGTTTTTTCGTGACATACCATTAGTAAACGTGGCGAAATGCTAAAGAAATTCTGGAAAGTACCCTATTTACAGAAACAGATCATTACGGGAAAAAATGTTCAGAGCTCTTATATATACCTATTTTTGTTCACCTCATTTAATAAGGCAAACACAGACTACCCACTTAAGGAAGGAGGTGAATTCAGGCATAGGAATTATAGGGACAGAAAAAGGAATGCTAAAGAAGGAGTGGCAGTATTCCCTAGAATGAAGCACTCTAGCCTAGACTCCAGGAGATCTGGTTTCTATTCTTGACTGCCTTAACCTGACCTTTAGACCAGGATGTGTTGACTTCTCTCAGCACCAGTGTTTTTACTGTCCAAATGAGAATATCAAACTATCACCAAGATCCTTTGAGCTCTTGTACTGTACAAGTCTATGTGAATTTGGAGAAGGGAAAAAGATAGCAGTGAAAGCAAATGAAACCTATAAGCAAAAGCACCTTGAAAAACATCTTGTCTACATCTTGTGCATTCCCTTTTAATCTTTTTTTCTAAAATTTAAAACTATTATTTCATAGAACAGATTTTAGTTAGAAAGAACCAACAGTATATGTGTCCCACAAATAGAGACTAAAAGAGGGAAGCTATGGTATAAGCTAAAGATTCAATCTTCATTAAATGGTTTCTGATTTGGATATTTGGTATGTGGTGTGAAAGCTAACCATTCAAATGGTTCATTTTCTTCTGAAACCATTTGGTATTTCATATATACTACCTAAAAAAGTTGTTTTGAACTAGTTTCAAAAAAATATGTCTAAATGGTCATTGAAATATTCCAAAGGTTGGATATTGAAGATGCTGTCTTTATTGACATTGCCATTTGTCTAAATATTACTCAAACAATTATCATTAATTCAAGTTCTTATCCTGGCACTATCCAAATTGAATTTCCTTGACTTCATTCACTCAAAAATACAGTTTACTTTTTCCACATGGTCACACTGTGAAAGGGCCATCACTGCTCTACAAGAACTCATAGTCTAGCAAGGAGACAAATATGTAAGCAGATAATTATAATTCAGTGGAATGGGCTATGATTGTTGTGCTGGCTTCTCAGTATTGAACTTAGCCCATTTCACCTATCATATTCTTAATATAATATTCTTTCTTTAAGTGAACTTGCTGTTATAACCTACGGTGTTTATGTCAAAAGAATATTTTATATCATCTCTATAAATAGAAATCAGCAACCTTTGTCAGTAACAGAGAGCAATTCATAAAAATAAATGCATAACCATTAAGTAAATATATTGGTTAGTGAACTGCTGCTGCTGCAGCTGCTAAATCACTTCAGTCGTGTCCGACTCTGTGTGACCCCATAGACGGCAGCCCACCAGGCTCCCTGTCCCTGGGATTCTCCAGGCAAGAACACTGGAGTGGGTTGCCATTTCCTTCTCCAATGCATGAAAGTGAAAGGTGAAATTGAAGTCACTCAGTCGTGTCTGACTCCTTGGAGTAAAACCCCCCTTGTATACCATTGGTAGAAACCATAGTGTAGAAGTGGTAGTTTTATCAGTCATGCTAAGAATCCTGGGTTTTATCTTAAAGGATTGTTTTTTCATTTAACAAGTATGTTCTGAGCACCTATTAGAAGCTATCCTCTGGTGGTGATCAAAAGCTATGTAGAGACTTTACATAGTACAATGACAGAAACAGTTTTGCACTTTAGAAAATTTAATATTTAATTTAGCTTGGGAGATTAACTGAAAGGGCACTAAGACTATGAGAGTAGCAGTTATGACCCAAATGATGACTACAATAACTGATACAGAGATGATGAGAATCACTACAGTGTATTTGCAGGAAGACAAGCCAATAGGACTTGGGGATTATTTGGTTGTGGGGAGTAAAGGAGAGGAGGCTTCAAGGATGATAGCTGGGTTTCTGTTCTGAGTAACCGAGTACAGTTGAGTATCATGTTTCCTGGATTCATTGGTACCTGGCATGTTTAGTGGATCATTAAACGTCCTTACCGCCACCTTAGAGATTTACTGATGAGACATCATGGTATCAGTTTCACTGTGTGCTACTATAAGGGTAAGTTTACCAAAATAATTGTATGGATATTGGCATGTTTGGGGCAGGGAGATAAATGGAACCAAGTGACTTAAGACATGAAATAGACCCCAAACTGCATTTTGCCTTTCTGAAAATTGAATTTGCTCTCAGACTTTGTACAAGGATGATCTAAGATAGCCTCAGAAAATAAAAATCCAAGGCTCTGAAAAATAATGCGGTCCTTGAGTTGCTCATTCCCTTTAAAAACAAACAGATGAGAACTGTTGTAAATGATGAGGAATAGATGGCAAAATTGTTGATACCCTGATGCAATGCAGGAGACCTCAGATTGATTCCTGGGTCAGGAAGTTCCCCTGGAGAAGGGATAGGCTACCCACTCCAGTATTCTTGGGCTTCCCTGGTGGCTCAGTTGGTAAACTAAAATCCACTTGCAACGCAGGAATCCTGGATTCGATCCCTGGGCTGGGAGGATCCCCGGTGGAGGGCATGGCAACCCACTCCAGTATTCTTGCCTGGAGACTCCCCAAGGACAGATGAGCCTGACAGGCTGCAGTCCATGGGGTTGCAAAGAGTCAGACATGACCAAGCGACTAAGCACATACACGATGTCACTGGAACCATGTTCCCATTCTTCAAGTGTGGCCTCCACTTCTGCTGCTTCAGTCAAAATTAATGTTTCTGATGAAGCAAGCAAAAGTACAAAGATACCTAACTATTACTCAGAACAGAGATGTCCATCAGCACAGTCAGAACAGCCACATTGACCTTTTGTCAATAGGAAGAGGATCCTGTTACAATTGCTCTTTGCTGCATGATCCAACAGGTTGTTACCTAGCCACTTTTTAGAGCAAAAGCAAACAAGTCAAATACACATTCACTTTCAATAAGCTAATATATAAATTATAGGACACCCCATGCATACTCTAAGGTAATTACTTTTATCATTACAAAACTATTATTTAATCTTCTAGGACGGGCATATTGAAAGTTGGAAATTTATGGATATGATTGATAAAGTTGGTTTGGAGAGTCAGAAACCCCAAACACTTAGATGTTTAACTGTTTATGATCTTGGAAAATTTTAAACACTTTTTCTGTAAAGATAAAATCCAGGAAGAATAAATGATAGACATAACTAGAAAGTGGCAAGAGTTAGCAGGAAAACCCAGACGTGCTGATTTATAATCCATTCTATACTAAAAAGAAGCAGTTTTCCTGAATGTCTCCCAGGCATGCATTCAAATTTTAGCAATTAGATTCATATATACATAAAGAAGGCTGAACACCAAAGAATTGCTGCTTTCGAATTGTGGTGCTGGAGATGACTCTTGAGAGTCCTTGGACAGCAAGGAGATTAAACCAGTCAATCCTAAGGGAAATCAACCCTGAAAATTCATTGGAAAGAATGATGCTGAAGCTGAAGCTCCAATATTTCAGCCACCTGATGCAAACAGTCAACTCATTGGAAGACTCTGATGCTGGGAAAGATTAAAGGCAAAAAAGAAGAGGGTGGCAGAGGGTGAGATGGTTGAATGGCATCACCAATTCAATGGACATGAACTTGGGTGAACTCCAGGAGATAGTGAGGGACAGGGATGCCTGGCATGCAGGAGTCCATGGGGTCACAAAGAGTCAGACACAACTTAGTGGCTGAAAAACCACAGCAATACATCTACTCTTTAGGAAGACTAGCAACTATACCACACCCAGGCAGCCATTTTTCACAGGTGGCTTCAATGTCATTATTGAGAAAACAGCTCAAAGTGCCAACTACATTGATGCCATGTCCAAAGCATCATTTTTACACAGAAAGCACAATACATTCAGGGTTGTTGTTTTTTTAATGTATCTATTAATTCCTACAGTGAGTTCACAGGATTTCACCGTAACAAAATAGAACCTTCACCATTAATAAAATAATGATTTTCAAGCAAATCTTTGATCCAGGAAAATCATTCTTGTTCTATGAAAGAACTACTGTGCATACATTTACAAAAATAAGGCTAACATTTAAACACTTTTTCAGAGAATCTCACTTGAGAAAGGGTGGTTCATAATGGCTCATTGAAGAAATGTTGCCTCTCAGAATTGCTTTTTAAAGAAAGCTAAACACAGATCCCACCAACTTTTCAATGCTGATATAATTCAGAAATTCATGTTCTGTAGGAGACTCAGAAGCTCTAGCTTTACAGTGCCTCAGGCTGAGGAGCAGTGTTGGAAATGTAGTGTATTTAGGTATTACTGTGAGCAAGAAGAGAAACACCCTGAAGTACTCCACTTATATTTTTTAATCCTTGAAAGTATGTATGGTGCATATATAGCATGATGGTGTGGTTGGGAGCATGCATAGTCATGTCCGACTCTTTGCTATCCCATGGACTGTAGTCTTTCAGGTTCCTCTATCTGTAAATTCTCCAGGCAAGAATATTGGAGGGGGTTGCCATTTCCTACTCCAGGGGACTTTCCCGACCCAGGGATCAAACCTATAACTCTGGTGTCTCCTGCATTGGCAGGCAGTTTCTTTTAGCACTAGTGCAATCTGGAAAGTCCTGTATATAGATAGCATAACCATCTCAAATTCAATGACACAGGCCTGTGACACTCCTTGACTAGTTTAGATAACAAAAGAAGCTATTCTGGATTGTGTCAGTTTGTTCTGTTTAATGGAAATATGTGCGTCTCTACATGCTACCTAGCACTGAGAGAATGAGTGGAGGATGAAAGGAAATTACATGGAAATATACAGAACAAAGTCACCAATTCCCAAAGACTCTAAAATTTAATAGAAAAAGACAGATGTAAAAACAAATAATAGAAAGAGATGCTGAGTATGAAAGAATTTGCATTCTGTCCTGGAAATGTTAGTGAGTCTTATCTCAGCCCGAAGTAAAGGAGGAAGCCATTTTGAAATCCTCTCTATGTGCACTAATTCACCTGTTCAGTCATTTAACCATTCATTCAGCAAATGTTTACTAAGGGTTGACTGTGAGAACAAAGCAAATCCATTGCCCAACAAAGTTTCATTCTAGTAAAGGGAGACAGATAATAAGCAAAAATAAACAAATATATGCTTTGGCAATAGTACTATAAAAAAGCTAATAGGTTATGTAAAATAGAATTTGCAAGGGGGCAGAGGTTATGAGAATTAAGTATGCTACTATATAAAGGATGCAAAAGCAGACCTTGCTGATGAGATCTGAGCTAAAGGAGAAGTATTGCGAGAAAGAGCTGTGTAGGTATCTAGGGAAAGGGTGTTCAACACAACAAGCACAAAGACTCAGAGACACATCAGGCAGGCTTATTTGGTTGGAGCATGGTGAGCAGAGAGCAGAGCAGTAGAGGATGAGGTCAAATAAGTAACTGAAAAAATAGATGCAGGTTTTGTACATTATCTCCAGCAAGAGTCACTAACTTAATGTTAGACTGTGCATACTTATATGAAGTACTGGATGCAGTATGTGGCTGCAATCTCAGAAATGACAGAAGGATCTCTGTTCATTTCCAAGGCAAACCATTCAGTATCACAGTAATCCAAGTCTACGCCCTGACCAGAAATGCTGAAGAAGCTGAAGTTGAACAGTCCTATGAAGACCTACAAGACATTCTAGAAATAACACCCAAAGAAGATATCCTTTTCATTATAGGGGACTGGAATGCAAAAGTAGAAGGTCAAGAAATGCTTAGAACAACTGGCAAATTTGGCCTTGGAGTATAGAATGAAGCAGAGCAAAGGTTAATAGAGTATTGCCAAGAGAATGCACTCATCATAGCAAATACCCTCTTCCAACAATGCAAGAGAAAACTCTATATATGGACATCACCAGGTGGTCAAAAATCAGATTGATTATATTCTTTGCATCCCAAGATACAGAAGCTCTATACAGTCAGCAAAACAAACAAACAAACAAACAAACCAGGAGCTGACTATGACTCAGATCATAAACTCCTTATTGCCAAATTCAGACTTAAATTGAAGAAAGTAGGGGAAACCAATAGACCATTCAGGTATGACCTAAATCAAAACCCTTACCATTATACACTGGAAGTGACAAATAGATTCAAGGGATTCGATCTCATACAGTGTTTGAAGAACTATAGACGGAGGTTTGAGACATTGTATAGGAGTCAAGGATTAAGACAATCCCCAAGTAAAAGAAATGCAAAAAGTCAAAATGGTTGTTTCAGGAGGCCTTACAAATAGCTGTAAAAAGAAGAGAAGTGAAAGGAAAAAGAGAAAAGGAAAGATATACCCATTTGAATGCAGAGTTCCAAAGAATAGCAAGGAGAAGTAAGAAAGCCTTCCTCAGTGATCAATGCAAAGAAATAGAGGCAAACAACAGAATGGGAAAGACTAGAGATCTCTTCAAGAAAATTAGAGATATCAAGGGAACATCTCATGTGAAGATGGGCTCAGTAAAGGACAGAAATGATATAGATCTAACAGAAGCAGAAGATATTAAGAAGAGGTGGCAAGAATACACAGAAGAACTATACAAAAAAGATCTTCAGGACCCAGACAATCAGAATGGTGTGATCACTCACCTAGAACCAGACATCGTGGAATGCAAAGTCAAGTGGGCCTTAGGAAGCATCACTACAAACAAAGCAAGTGGAGGTGAAGGAATCCAGTTGAGCTGTTTCAAATCCTGAAAGATGATGCTGTGAAAGGGCTGCACTTAGTATGTCAGCAAACTTGGAAAACTCAGGAATGGCCACAGGACTGGAAGAGGTCAGTTTTCATTCCGATCCCAAAGAAAGGCAATGCCAAAGAATCCTCAAACTACCACACAATTGCACTCAACTCACACACTAGTAAAGTAATGCTCAAACTTTTCCAAGCCAGGCTTCAGCAATACGTGAACCATGAACTTCCTGATGTTCAAGCTGGTTTTAGAAAAGGCAGAGGAACCAGAGATCAAATTGCCAACATCCACTGGATCATGGAAAAAGCAAGAGAGTTCCAGAAAAACATCTGCTTCTGCTTTATTGACTATGCCAAAGCCTTTGACTGTGTGGGTCACAACAAATTGTGGAAAATTCTGAGAGAGATAGGAATACCAGACCACCTGACCTGCCTCCTGGGAAATCTGTATGCAGGTCAAGAAGCAACAGTTAGAACTGGACATGAAACAACAGACTGGTTCCAAATTGGGAAAAAGAGAATGTCAAGGCTGTATATTGTCACCCTGCTTATTTAACATATATTCAGAGTACATCATGAGAAACACTGGGCTGGAGGAAGCACAAGCTGGAATCAAGATTGCTGGGAGAAATATCAATAACCTCAGACATGCAGATGACACCACCTTTATGGCAGAAAGTGAAGAAGAACTAAAGAGCCTCTTGAGGAAAGTGAAAGAGGAGAGTGAAAAGTTTGGCTTAAAGCTCAACATTCAGAAAATGAAGATCATGGCATCTGGTCCTATCACTTCATGGCAAATAGATGTGGAAACAATGGAAACACTGACAGACCTAATTTTTGGGGGAGGGGATCCAAAATCACTTTCAATAGTGACTGCAGCCATATAATTAAAAGACACTCCTTGAAAGAGAAGTTATGACCAACCTAGGCAGCATATTCAAAAGCAGAGACATTATTTTGCTAACAAAGTTCTGTCTAGTCAAGTCTATGGCTTTTCCAATGGTCATGTATGACTGTGAAAGTTGGAGTTTAAAGAAAGCTGAGCACCGAAGAATTGATGCTTTTGAACTGTGGTGTTGGAGAAGACTCTTGAGAGTCCCTTAAACTGCAAGGAGATCTAACTAGTCCATATTAAAAGAAATCAGTCCTGAATATTCATTGGAAGGACTGATGCTGAAGCTGAAACTTCAGTACTTTGCCCACCTGATACAAAGAACTGACTCATTTGAAAAGACCCTGATGCTGGGAAAGATTGAAAGCAGGAGGAGAAGGGTACAACAGAAGGTTGGATGACATCACCAACTCAATGGACATGAGTTTGAGTAAACTCCAGGAGTTGGTGATGGACAGGGATGCCTGGCATGCTGCAGTCCATGGGGTTGCCAGGAGTCGGACACGACAGAGCAACTGGAACTGAACTGAACTGACTTATATGAACCTCTTATGTCTAATAGGAAAATAGCAGATGATAAAATAACAGAAGCTAATTTCTTAAAACTACTATCACTGCAAGGCTAAAATATATGGAAGGTTGAAATTCACCTTCTCCTAAGTGTATCTCCATTCATTCTGATGTAGTAGAGTTGCCTCTGGGAGAAGGGAATGAAAAAAACTAAATAACAACAAAAAAAACCTTATATGTGTCCATTCACAGCTATTACATTACTATCTCCTTCCTTGAAGAGCTGAAATTTTTTCTGCAGTTAAAAGATATTTCTGTCTTCTTTATCATTCTTTGTAATCAGTAAATAAGATCCTTACTTTGTAGTAAGTAAGATCACAAGTGTCACGTCCCAACCCTGGAACTGTATCAGATTAAGCAAAAAGGCAGCTTTCTTTGCTCTAGCTTGCCATATGCATTTTCACATCATGAGGTTCTTTTCTGCTTGAACACTGGTGAATCCTCCTAACTGGCCTGACTGGCTGAACTTGGGAAAGGTGCCAATTATACAGTCCTCTTGATTTCCAAGGTTTATAGAGTGCACGTTGTCTGGGAGACAGTGACACTATTTCCTGGTTTACTTTTAAAGGTTTATACCACTAAGCAGTAAAACTTAAAAGTATTTTGATTAATGAATCTGTTGACTCATTAAGCTGTTATGGTTCAGAATTTTAAAAAAAATTGAAGGACATATTAAGCAGGAATGGGAAATGTAGAAGGAATACTGTAACTGTCTGGAAAAGAAAAACCCAAATTCTGGTTATCTCATTGTGAAATTGGTCATGATGGCAACGATGCTGAAAGATTATCTACAAGGATTTCTCCAGATACAAGATTCCAAAAGATGTGCTAAGAACTGGGAAATTTTTACTCACATGTCCAGGTCTGCTCTTCTTCTACAGCTTTCTCATTAAACAATGCTGAACTGTTTTGCTGAGTTCCTGTGATAGCATTTCTGAAGAATATTCCAGTTCCATGGTAGTGTCATTTATCAGGGAAAAAATATAGTAAGTTGTCATTATCTACCTAGAGACTTTTCTTTCATTCAGGTTATTTCCTAAGATGGGTATGTGCTTCTCTTTATCTTTGGGAGGGGCACAGAAAGAAAAAAGCTAATATTTTAATTTTTTATTCCTCCAAATGTAAATAGAAGCATATTTAGGTCTCTATAACCATTCTCTAAACCACTTTCATTATTTTGACAATTTAATTTCAACATGTGTTTGGCTACAGCTACACCAAGTTCTCAGTGTCCTGTTCTCTGACATTTCCCACAGCTTAGCCTTATTGGAATAAATGTGTACAGCCAGAGGAAGATTTAAGTTTGGTAATACTCCTTGAAACCACAGCTATAGCCAACAAGTTTTCAACCCTGTTGGTTTCACAGTGTACCAGCCCAGTGAAGTCAACTCTGTAATGCCATTAAAATGTCAGATTTTCTGCCATTTTTAAAAATAGACTTTGAAGAACAGTTTGTATGTTACAGTGGATAGCTATGCTTTTTTTTTTCTATTCTTAATAGTTTCTCACTTTATTGTTTTGTGCTCAGGAAATACAGTCTGTTTTCAGCTTTCTGCAATTACTTGAGATCTTCTTTATAGACTAATAATACATAGTTAATTTTCTGTGCTATATGTGTTTGATAAGACAGTTTATTGTTTTTCAGATGTAAAGTTAAATATTAAACATGTTAACAATGTTATTTACAACTCTAGCTCCTTTCTTGTTTTTGTCTAATTGTTCTGTTATTTTCTCGGGAGTTGCCTCCCACTGTGATTGCTGATTGATCATTTTTCCTTTGTACTTCTGTTTTTGATTTATATAGTTTAAAGCTATGTTGCTATATATACAATATTCATGGCTGTTGTATATTATTGTTGATTTTTCCTTTTCTCAATGTGCAATTTATCTTTATTTATTCTTTTGATCTTTTTGGGGGACTCTATTTTATCTCATATTGATTTAATAATACTGAAGCTTTATTTTAGTTAGTATTAATCTGACATGTAATTCTTGCCCTGATTTTAAATTTATCTAGGTAATTCATTTTGAATATCTCTTATAAGTAAAATATAGTTGCTTTTTTTTAACCCAAGATGAGAGTCTTAGTAGTAGAGATATAGTTATTGTGATTACTTATACACTACAATTTCTTCTTGCCATCATAACTTCAAATTTTTGCCACTGATTGTGTTTTTGTCATATTCTCCTTCTATTCTGTTGATTAAAGGTGGAATGAAATTATTGTACTAATTTGAGGACAGGAAGAATTGTTCTGTTGATTTTTGTATATGGTTTGAAGATTATGCATTCTATTTCAATTTTACCAGTTGTTATCCTTATATTTCCAACATATATTTTGAAGGGATATTTTCTACCAGTGAGAAGATTCAACTAGAAATTCAATCCTTTAACATACTTTCATGATGCTATTCATCTCACCTGTTGAGTTTTTTACTGTAATATCAATTTTAAAAACTGTTTTATCAAGAGTACTGGAGTAGGTTGCCATTTCCTTCTCCAGGGGATCTTCCCAACCCAGGGATTGAACCTAGGTCTCCTGCATTCCAGGCAGACGCTTTAACCTCTGAGCCACCAGGGAAGCCCTGAATTGGTGATACACACACAAAAAAGAATCAGAAAGTACGAAAAGGATACCATGAATTATAAATCTCTCTTACATCCCCTAGTCACTTGGTCTTCCAAATCACTTTCACAGAGACAATTATTGGTCCAAACTTCTTGTGTATCCTCCCAGAGATAGACCATGCACATGCAGCCTTGGAGTTAAACACATAATACTCCATAAACTATTCTGCTTTTGTGTTACATTTACTTAGTTTGCTTTTGTTTTACTTAGCAGTACATTCTTTTTATGTCTTTCAATACAAATACATAGGGAGCCACTTCATTTCTCCACTAATTTATCTTTATTTTTTTAAATAGAGATATTATATTCATTGAAGAAGCAATATGTTAATATTATTCATGTTTTAAAATTAAGACATACAGTGTAAACACTCTAGCTCTTATTCCCTTTGGCCCAGTTTCCAGCACCAAACCAAGAACAACTATTTCCTCTCAAGGTTCCAGAGTTTTTCTATATAGTGAAGTGAAAGTCGCTCAGTCGTGTCTGACTCTTTGTGACCCCATGGACTATATAGTCCATGGAATTCTCCAGGCCAGAATACTGGAGTGGGTAGCCTTTTCCTTCTCCAGGGGATCCTCCCAACCCAGAGCTCAAACCCAGGGCTCCATCATTGCAGGCAGATTCTTCACCAGCTGAGCCACCAGGGAAGCCCTCATTTTACTTATCAGTGAAAAGTGAGCAATTACGGATGTATCTTACCCATAATGTTTCTACATTTCATTTTCACACTGGAATGGTACTTCATCATTTGCCCGTATCACAATTTACTTATTCAATCTGCTATTAATGGATATTTGGTTTAATTTTAACTCTTGGCAATCACAGGAAATGCTTCAATAAATGGCCTCTTTCATATATTATTTCATTCACTTTGCAAGTCTGTCTATGCAAGTACGTAACTTATATGCAAGAATATTTGTACTATATATTCCCAAATGTAGAATTATACTTGCTATAAAAACACACTTTTTCCCTTGTATGAATTACTATAACTCATTTAACCAGTTTCCTATTAGTAGATATTTTGATTGTTCCCAATAATGTGCTAATCAAAAAAATTCTGCGATTGATCTTTACATACACACAAGGAAAATCTTTTTGTGTACATGCATATCTGTAAGCTGACTTGCTATAAATGCAACTGCTAAGTCAAGTCATTTTATGACTCGCCATGTATTGCCTAATTGTTTTAACTGTTCTTCATACAGATTGGGCTGATATTACTCTTACCAGCAATTTAGAGGGATTTATTTTCTCATACTTTCACTAAGTCAATGTATTAGCAAAGCATTCAAACTTTACTAATTCACAGGCAAAAATGTTATCTAATTGTATTTTTACTTTGCATTTTTTTTTACCATCAGTGGGGTTGAGTATATTGTCAAATATTTAAGAACCATTTATATTCTCTTATTCTTGCCCATTGTCCTATTGTATCATTTGGGTTTTTATTGATTTATATGAACTCTCCATATATTGAAGATATTAATCTTTTGTGATCAATATTTAATCTCCAAAATCTCTAAAAGTTTATTTTTTATGGATGCAATAATCTCTTCGAATTCTCTGATACTAATTGTACTTATTTTAAATTCTTCTTCTGTTTGTTGTATTACTCCAAGAATGTGGGCTGATCTTTGAAAATCCCTGTACATCTGTTTGCTGTGTTTATCCTAACCCAGCCTCAGTGATTGTGGGAGAAATATAGGGCCTACTGGTATCTTATTTCCTAGGTATGGGGACTCCCCAGGCTTCCTGGGGAAAAGAAGGCTAATACCTTGCCCGTCTGGCTCAGAGCCCTCTCACTCTATCCTGTGGACAGCTCAGCTGCTGCCCACAGTCTGCACAGGTGAGAGAGAGAAGAGGGAGGGAGAGCTCTGCAGCAGCAGCGGGGGCTGCTGATTATACACTCTTGAGGGGTGCCTGGGGACCTTCCCTTCTATTTAACAACTGACTCTGAGCTTGGTTTTCCTCAGAATTGTTCCTACCTGGGATAAGTACTCTTTTGTGCATGTTTGGGGCCATATTCTTCCAAATATTTCTCCTATGATCTGATCTTATCCAGCTGGCTTGGTTTTTTATTTGTTGATTTGTTTGTTTTGTTGCTCAGTCACTAAGTCATCGTGTTCAGCTCTTTGCAACCCCATGAACTGTAGCTCTTTGTTTTAGTATTTAGAATTCCTCCAGATTTCTGGTCTGCTATTAGCATTCTTTCTATACACAGTATGAAGTGAACTGAAGTGAAGTCGCTCAGTCACGTCCTACCCTTTGCGACCCCATGGACTGTAGCCTACCAGGCTGCTCCATCCATGGGATTTTTCAGGCAAGGGTACTGGAGTGGGTTGCCATTTCCTTCTCCAGGGGATCTTCCTGACCCAGGAATCGAACCTGGGTCTCCTGCATTGTAGGCAGATGCTTTACCCTCTGAGCCACCATAGTGTGGTTACTGATTTTTGACTCTCAGATACTGTTTCTGTTATTTTTTAGCATTTTTGGCAGCAAGAAAGGTGTATGCTTAGGAGTCTATCTTGATTTAATCTTCCCAAGTTACTTTGAAAACCCAAAAGGTAGGAATGATACCAAACTTTTCAATTGCACGGCTTTGCTCACTGTGGACCTCTTGAAGTCAAGCATGAAAAAACATGTCACTTTCTAGTTTGTCTAGCATGGTGTCTGGCTCATAAGATAATTCAATGTGTTCATTGTATGAGGAAAGAAGGAAAGAAGGGGGGAAAGAAATTTAAGAATTATTTCTATTAGGACCAACTCCATATGTTTTTATCAAATATACTACTATGTATACCACTATGCACAGTGTTATAGAAGTGAATAAAAGACTCTCTTTGCCCCGCTAGAGTGTGCATGTGTAGACAAGAGAGATAGAAAAGAATAAAAGTGTGCCTCCTAAAGTCCAAGATTTAATATTCTAACAGAAAACCTAATACATTGGTGCTAAGTCTACAGGCTTTAGAGGAGAACAGAGAATTACCTGTTAACGTTGACAAATAGAGAAGGCTATTTCA
The DNA here is from genome assembly GCA_917880005.1 of Nanger dama. Classification (NCBI taxonomy): domain Eukaryota; kingdom Metazoa; phylum Chordata; class Mammalia; order Artiodactyla; family Bovidae; genus Nanger; species Nanger dama. The sequence continues at coordinate 28,728,838 of CAKJTW010000011.1, read as the reverse complement.
AGGTGACTAAAACTAGAGGTGGAGGTGGAGAAGACAGAGGTCTAAACCAATGCTTTATTATCCACACAGAAAAGCTTTTGCAGATGTATCTCCAACCCTTCAATATACTCACAGTCATAAAAACAAGCAATAACTGCATATTTTTAAAATATGGCCTAAATGTAAGTTTCTTGGAAATTCAAGTGACAGATAAATTATTGCTTGCAAAACTCATTTCAAATATTAAAATAAATTATCTTTTGAACTTTGTTAACTTTACAGTAAATTTTTCTTTCAGAATACATTAGGCTTGGTGCATTGAAGTTGCTGGGAAAGTGCTTAATATTAGTAGCAGAGAGGTTTGTGTCTCTGATGGGTGCTCAACTCTGATAAACTCAATAGCTCACTTCTGCCCTGCAGCATGAATATTCCAGAGCAAACAGCTCTGATCGCTTAGCATGATACAAAGATCAGGATCCCCATAACCAGGATCCTGGGGAGAGAGTAGAGAGGCTAAGGGGAAAGAGATTAGCCAGTGCTTCCATCTGAAACTGACCCTATGATCTGAAAGGTGACATAATACACTAAACCCTAAAATGAATGTTCTCCAACATCCTCTGATTTTTGCCTTTTCATATTCTATGGCATGTAAGTTTAGGTTCTTTAGACTAATAAGCATGCCCACATGCTTGAACTCACATAAAGCAAGACATCCTGGAATGTGAAGTCACATGGGCTTTTGGAAACATTTCTATGAACAAAGCTAGTGGAGGTGATGGAATTCCAGTAGAGCTATTTCAAATCCTGAAAGATGATGCTGTGAAAGGGTTGCACTCAATATGCCAGTAAATTTGGAAAACTCAGCAGTGGCCACAGGATTGGGAAAGGTCAGTTTTCATTCCAATCCCAAAGAAAGGCAATGCCAAAGAATCCGCAAACTACCACACAGTTACACTCAACTCACACGCTAGTAAAGTAATGCTCAAAATTCTCAAAGCCAGGCTTCAGCATTATGTGAACCATGAACTTCCAGATGTTCAAGCTGGATTTAGAAAAGGCAGAGGAACCAGAGTTCAGATTGCCAACATCCCCTGGATCAGCAAAAAAGCAAGAGAGTTCCAGAAAAAAACATCTATTTCTGCTTTATTGACTATGCCAAAGCCTTTGACTGTGTGGATCACAATAAACTGTGGAAAATTCTGAAAGAGATGGGCATACCAGACCACCTGACCTGCCTCCTGAGAAATCTGTATGCAGGTCAGGAAGCAACAGTTAGAACTGGACATGGAAAAACAGACTGGTTCCAAAGTAGGAAAGGAGTACGTCAAGGCTGTATATTGTTACCCGGCTTATTTAACTTGTATGCTAAATACATCATGAGAAACTCTGGGGTGGAAGAAACACAAGCTGGAATCAAGATTTCTGGGAGAAATATCAATAACCTCAGATATGCAGATGACACCACCCTAATGGAAGAAAGTGAAGAAGAACTAAAGAGCCTCTTGAGGAAATGAAAGAGGAGAGTGAAAAACTTGGCTTAAAGCTCCACATTCAGAAAACGAAGATCATGGCATCTGGCCTCATCACTTCATGGCGAATAGATGAGGAGACAGTGGAAACAGTGTCAGACTTTAATTTTGGGGGCTCTAATATCACTGCAGATGGTGATTGCAGCCATGAAATTAAAAGACACTTACTCCTTGGAAGGAAAGTTATGACCAACATAGACAGCATATTAAAAAGCAGAGACATTACTCTGCCAACAAATGTCTGTCTAGTGAAGGCTGTGGTTTTTCCAGTGGTCATTTATGGATGTGAGAGTTGGACTGTGAACAAAGCTGAGCACTGAAGAATTGATGCTTTTGAACTGTGGTATTGGAGAAGATTCTTGAGGGTCCCTTGGACTGCAAGGAGATCCAACCAGTCCATCCTAAAGGAGATCAGTCCTGGGTGTTCTTTGGAAGGACTGATGTTGAAGCTGAAACCTCAATACTTTTGGCCACCTGATGTGAAGAGCTGACTCATTGGAAAAGACCCTGATGCTAGGAAAGATTGAGGGCAGGAGGAGAAGGGGACGACAGAGGATGAGATGGTTGGATGGCATCACCGACTCAATGGACATCGGTTTGGGTGGACTCCAGGAATTGGTGATGGACAGGGAGGCCTGGCGTGCTGTGGTTCATGGGGTTGCAAAGAGTCGGACACATCTGAGCAACTGAACTGAACTGAACATGCCTGAACAGATACAGTAGAGCCCAGTGGTGAGAAAGTATTACAGTTACCCAACACATCGCCATCTTTTGTAGGACGGTATAAGATGAGAACACAGAGGCACTATTGGTAGGTAGTGATCAAGAGGGCCAGACCTAGAGATAAATGCCTTGGAGAGTATAATCAGGTTGCTTGAACTCTTTCTGCCTCAGCTTCCTAGCCTATGACATGGAAATAACAATGGCAATTTAGCTCTTATCATTGTATCAGGATTAAACAAAACCATATATAAACCTCTCAGCATAGTTCTTAACATATAATGTACACTCAGAATTATTATCTTTTGTTATGATCATCTCTTCATACTACCTAGCTGAAATACCTTAAATCAACCATGGTTAAAGTATGGTCTTGGGGGTATCAGAAAGTTCTAAAACCCTCTTAGAGGGTTCATAAGGTCAAAATGATTTTCACACAAACATTATTGTCATAATGGTAATAAATGCGTGATTTACCTTTTTACTCTCATTCTTTCATAAGAGTACAGGGGGTTTTCCAGAGCTTATGAGGCTTGAGATTAGTAAATTAAATGCAAAAATAAATGTGAAAACCCAGCTCTATGCTGTGAAGTCAGACATTAAAGATGTTGGCAAAAATGTTGAAAAAATGCAGCTCTTCTCTCCGAATGTTTTTGTTTTAAAAAAATAGTAATTTTTCATAAAAATGTGTTAGCATGCAATGGGTTTACTATGTTATTTTAAATAAATTAATATATAGATATTTTATAAATCTCAGTTTAAATTCCTAACTTAGTAAAGACAAAGAACCCATTAAAATAAAAAGTGCTTTAGATGTTTCAATAATTTTTAAGAGTGTATAAAGGGGTCCTTGGACCAAACTATTTTAAAATTTCTGTCTTAAATTACATGGGTAATCACTAAGATAAATTTTTATCTATTTATAATTTTAATATGTATTTTTGTTTTTATTTACAAAGATGTTATTAAGAAAATTTAAAGTATAAAAATAACTAAAGAGAAGGATTAAATGTGCCATAATTAAACCTTTCAGTGGTAGCCATTATCAATATTTTAGTGTATTTCCCTCTGGTGCTTAGTCCACTGATAGACCAAATATATAGAATTAAACTGATATGATATACATAATATATAATATTTTGAAACTTTTTTACTTACAAGATATCAAAACATCTATCCATATCATTAATTGCTCTATAATAGCCTTTATAAGCCTTTATAAGCCTTATCACATTTCATTAAGCTCCTAATTTTAGACTTTTATGTTGCTTATATCTCTTCATGTTATAAACACCATTATAGTGAGCACCTTTTTAAATAATACTTGATTATTTCTTAAAACAAATACCTTTAGAAGTACATTGTTGTGTCAAGGGTATACATATTTTAAGGCAATGTGCTGCCACATTGCTTTTCAGAAATAGTGTATCAGCGCATGTTAGCAGTTTACGTTTGACTCTCTTACTATTAGACATTATTTCATATCTTTGCCAAATTGATAGCTTGAAAGCAATATTTGATTGCTGTAATATATTTATTTGATTACTAATATGTTTGACTCTTTTCTTATATGTATTTTGGCTTTTTTATTGGCTTATATATTCAATTCACAAGACAGGATAAGATAGCATAGGATAGGTAGGGAACGGAGGACGGGTTAGAACAGGAAGAGTCGGGTAGGATAGTATAGAACAGGATAGAGCTTTCTGAGACCCTCACAAACATTATCCATACAGTGCTAGATGAGTACAGCCTGAAGCAACAAATCCATCAGGCAGTGGGCTGGGATGTGTCATATTTCCAGGATGCATGCTGTCTTCTTCCCTCTCTCCTAGATCTCTTCCATCTACTAAGTGAAGTCATTCAGTCGTGTCCGACTTCTTATGACCTCATTGACTGTAGCCTGCCAGCTCCCCCATCCATGGGATTCTCCAGGCAAGAATACTGGAGTGGGTTGCCATTTCTTCTCCAATCTAGGGTTAAAGTAGGTGAGATGAACATTTGGGGGAAGATGTAGGAAATCATTGAGCAGAGCAAGAGCCCCCAGCCAGGGGCTCAGGTCAGTGAAGGACTCCAACAATAAAAGAAACCTATTTTAAATGCATCAGTTCAGTTCAGTCACTCAATTGTGTCCACCTCTCTGCGACCCCATGAATCGCAGAACACCAGGCCTCCCTGTCCATCACACACTCCTGGATTTCACTTAGACTCACATCCATCGATCCAGTGATGCCATCCAGCCATCTCATCCTCGGTCATCCCCTTCTTCTCCTGCCTCCAATCCCTCCCAGCATCAGAACTTTTCCAGTGAGTCAACTCTTCGCATGAGGTGGCCAATATACTGGAGTTTCAGCTTTAGCATCATTCCCTCCAAAGAAATCCAGGGTTGATCTCCTTCAGAATGGACTGATTGGATCTCCTTGCAGTCCAAGGGACTCTCAAGAGTCTTCTCCAACACCACAGTTCAAAAGCATCAATTCTTTAGTGCTAAGCTTTCTTCAAGACCAACTCTCAAATCCATCCATGACCACTGGAAAAACCATACCCTTCACTAGAGGAACATTTGTTGGCAAAGTAATGTCTCTGCTTTTAAATATGCTATCTAGGTTGGTCATAACTTTCCTTCCAAGGAGTAAGTGTCTTTTAATTTCATGGCTGCAATCACCATCTGCAGTCATTTTAGACCCCCAAAATTAAAGTCTGACACTGTTTCCACTGTTTCCCATCTATTCTCCATGAAGTGATGGGACCAGATGCCATGGTCTTTGTTTTCTGAATGTTGAGCTTTAAGCCAACTTTTCCACTCTCCTCTTTCACTTTCCTCAAAAGGCTCTTTAGTTACTCTTCATTTGCTGCCATAAGGGTGGTGTCATCTGCATATCTGAGGTTATTGATATTTCTCCCAGAAATCTTGATTCCAGCTTGTGCCTCTTCCACCCCAGTGTTTCTCATGATGTACTCTGCATATAAGTTAAATAAGCAGGGTGACAATACACAGCCTTGACGTACTCCTTTCCCACTTTGGAACCAGTCTGTTTTTCCATGTCCAGTTCTAACTGTTGCTTCCTGACAGATTTCTCAGGAGGCAGGTCAGGTGGTCTGGTATGCCCATCTCTTTCAGAATTTTCCACAGTTTATTGTGATCCACACAGTCAAAGGCTTTGGCATAGTCAATAAAGCAGAAATAGATGTTTTTTCTGGAACTCTCTTGCTTTTTTGCTGATCCAGGGGATGTTGGCAGTCTGAACTCTGGTTCCTCTGCCTTTTCTAAATCCAGCTTGAACATCTGGAAGTTTACAGTCCACGTATTGCTGAAGCTTGGCTTTGAGAATTTTGAGCATTACTTTACTAGCATGTGAGTTGAGTGTAATTGTGTGGTAGTTTGCAGATTCTTTGGCATTGCCTTTCTTTGGGATTGGAATGAAAATGGACCTTTCCCAATCCTGTGGCCACTGCTGAGTTTTCCAAATTTGCTGGCATATTGAGTGCAACCTTTTCATAGCATCATCTTTCAGGATTTGAAATAGCTCTACTGGAATTCCATCATCTCCACTAGCTTTGTTCATAGTGATGCTTTCTAAGGCCCACGTGACTTCATATTCCAGGATGTCTGGCTCTAGGTGAGTGATCACACCATTATGATTATCTGGGTCATGAAGATCTTTTTTGCACAGTTCTTCTGTGTATTCTTGCCACCTCTTCTTAATATCTTCTGCTTCTGTTAGGTCCATACCATTTCTGTTCTTTATCGAGCCCATCTGTGCATGAAATGTTCCCTTGGTATCTCTAATTTTCTTGAAGAGATCTCTAGTCTTTCCCATTCTGTTCTTTTCCTCTATTTCTTTGCACTGATCGCTGAAGAAGGCTTTCTTATCCCTTGATATTCTTTGGAACTCCGCATTCAGATGCTTATATCTCTCCTTTTCTCCTTTGCTTTTGCTCTCTTCTTTTCACAGCTATTTGTAAGGCCTCCCCAGACAGCCATTTTGCTTTTTGCATTTCTTTTCCATGGGGATGGTCTTGATCCCTGTCTCCTGTATATTGTCACAAACCTCCATCTATCTTTCATCAGGCACTCTATCTATCAGATCTAGGCCCTTAAATCTATTTCTCACTTCCACTGTATAATTATAAGGGATTTGATTAGGTCATACCTGAATGGTCTAGTGGTTTTCCCTACTTTCTTCAATTTAAGTCTGAATTTGGTAATAAGCAGTTCATGATCTGAGCCACAGTCAACTCCCAGTCTTGTTCTTGCTGACTGTATAGAGCTTCTCGATCTTTGGCTGCAAAGAATATAATCAATCTGATTTCAGTGTTGACCATCTGGTGATGTCCATGTGTAGAGTCTTCTCTTGTGTTGTTGGAAGAGGGTGTTTGCTATGGCCAGTGCATTTTCTTGCCAAAAGTCTATTAGCCTTTGCCCTGCTTCATTCTATGTTCCAAGGCCAAATTCGCCTGTTACTCCAGGTGTTTCTTGACTTCTTACTTTTGCATTCCAGCCCCTTATAATGAAAAAGACATCTTATTTGGGTGTTCTAAAAGGTCTTGTACGTCTTCATAGAACCATTCAACTTCAGCTTCTTCAGCTTAACTGGTCAGGGCATAGGCTTGGATTACTGTGATATTGATCGTTTGCCTTGGAAATGAACAGAGATCATTCTGTTGTTTTTGGAGATTGCATCCAGCTCAGTTCATATAATGGAGGCAAAAGAATTCTGTGGAGCTAGCCTCACATTTCATACCAAGTCAGCAAGACCAAGCTCCAAAAATTTTCCTGTCCCTATGAGAAACAAGGAAGTAGGTTAAACCAAGGCTGTAGCTGTAAGGATCTGGAGAAGGGACAGGCCAACTGAATACCAGCTGTTTCTAATGACTTTTAATCTCATTCTGCCCCTCAAACTGCAGGAAGAGTCCTGCATGCAGTGGGGCTGGCAAGTATTAGCTGAATGAAAAAAAAAAAAAGAGTAAATGAATGCATGAAATGCAAAACCCCTGAAACAAGTAACAAATAATCAGTATTCTTAAGGATTTTTGTTAACTCTTCAAAATAAAGATTTTTTTAGCTAAAAGTAATAGGAAAAATAAAATCTTTACCTACATTTATGTCAATAGTCACTGCATCTATTTAAAGTTTCCTACCAGGCATCTTAACAAATATTTAAGCTGTTCTGATCTACCTTGCCAGTTGGTACTTAAGGGGAATTAGGCAGTGGATTAAAAGTATGGTTACTTGGAAGCTTTGAAGTCTACTGTTTTAGGCTGTATGATCACAGGAATGTCTCATCCACTTCCCTTTCTCCTTTCTTTTCTAATCTTTTGTTAAAGAAAAGTAGCATATAAACACACCAACCTATGCTGCTATAATGATTTTCTTAGTTAACACTGTAGTTAAGGTTATATACAGACTTTCATTGTAATCCCTTATCTTTACTAGTTTCCAAGGTTTTTAAACACTGCCTCTACCCTAAAGCTCTCCAGGCTTTGTTCCTTATTCAGATAAACTTTAAACTCCGTTCTGTTCAGCTGCTTCAGAGAAAAGAGAAAATAAGAGATGTAATGTTTTGCCCATAAGTGTTAGAAAGGCCAATTTACAAAAGTTGACATATTCATCATAGCTATTTGTTAAGTTGAGAAAGACGTCATCATCCAGGGAATTATCAAGAAATCAAAAGACCAGGAGAAAATAATCAGATGATGTCTAAAAGTCAACTTAGCTCTTTTAATTAAACCTATTTAGATATCTTCACAATTTCAATATGTCTGAAAAACAGCCTATTATCTGGTGGGTATCCCATATACTAGAATTTTCTACCTGAAGGATGAATATTGTTAAATATGAGCTTTTTTATGTGCTTGAAGGTTTTACTTTTGTGGACAGATAATACTATTTTGTAGTTTGTTGTGCTGTGCTTAGTCACTCAGTCATGTCTGACTCTTTGCAACCCCTTGACTGTAGCCCTCCAGGCTCCTCTGTCCATGGGGATTCTCCAGACAAGAATACTGGAGTGGGTTGCCATGCCCTCCTCCAGGGAAACTTCCTGACCCAGGAATCAAACCAGGGTCTCCTATACTGCAGGCAGATTCTTTACCAGCTGAGCTACCAGGGAAGCCCATTTTGTAGTTTACTTTGGTTTAAAAATTAATATTCAATTCATTCTTGCTACAAAAATAAAACTTCCTCAAGGTTTTACATTTGCTACACAAAACTTATAAACCTAACATTTCAGCAAACATTTAAAAATCCTTAGATTAATATTGGTACCTTTATAAACTTAATTAAATATCTTTAAATATCCTTAACTGTATTTATAAATTTGATACAATAAATTTCCCTTTCAAATATAATTTTTGACTCAATAAAATCTTCCAGATTATGTAAGTAAACCATGTAAATGTTATAAACTAAATTTTTACATTAAAAATGTAAACCAATTATTCAATTCGTATATTTAAAATCAGAATCAGAATGGCTGCGATCCAAAAGTCTACAAGCAATAAATGCTGGAGAGGGTGTGGAGAAAAGGGCACCCAGTTGTGTCCGACCCTGTGCGATCCCATGACGGCAGCCCAGTAAGCTCCCTCGTCCCTGGGATTCTCCAGGCAAGAACACTGGAGTGGGTTGCCACTTCCTCTTCCAATGCATGAAAGTGAAAAGTGAAAGTGAAGTCATGTCCAGTCCTCAGCGACCCCATGGACTGCAGCCCACCAGGCTCCTCCGTCCAACATCTAGATTATATATCTAACATCCTACTGTAGGCTTGCTTAGGACTTCCCTGGTGGCTCAGATGGTAAAGTGTCTGTCTACAATGCGGGAGACCTGGGTTCGATCCCTGGGTTGGGAAGATCCCCTGGAGAAGGAAATGGCAATCCACTCCAGGACTGTTGCCTGGAAAATCTCATGGACAGAGGAGCCTGGTAGGCTACAGTCCACGGGGTCCCAAAGAGTTGGACACAACTGAGTGACTTCACTTCACTTCATATACTCGCTTAATCATATTTAATAAAGTATTTAGAAGTTCAATAAGGGCAATTGTTACATCTTGCATCCTCTACCACTACTAAATAAACAAGAGTATTTAGTGACCCATTTTGAATTTTGGTGGCAGCATATACTGTTGTTAAGAATATCACTCTGATTTATTTGTTGGACAACTCAAAAGGCAGACGTTTCTGATGGAGCCTGGAGGAGAAAGAAGACTCAGACACAGATCCAGTCTGAACTGCGAGCTTCCCTGCCTTCCAGATTATATAGCCCAACAAATTCAACAGTTCCAGGGGTATTCATTATGAATACATGGATCCACAGTGAATACGGGTGTGGGATCCCTGAAGAATGACCATTCAAAAGCTATAGTAGAGAGGCTTCAGATTTTGGAGCAAGATTGTCTTCTATGGCAGAAACTACATGCTTTTTGCAAAGTAGTCCCTGGCTGCTACGGAGGCCTAGTAGCAGTCCTACTCAATGCCTAACACAATGACTCTGCAATGTTGCAGCCCTTCATGAATTGGTATTTTCAGATTTACCATACTGTAAGGTCAGGCATGCATAGGAGCCATCTATTGCACTACAGAAATGGTACAAAATCAAAATCAAGCAAAATCAGAGGATACAAAAAGCTACATGAATTGGACTTCTGACTCCCACACCACTTAATTCTGCTAAACCAATGCCTAACTCTTCAATTCACGCCTAACTCTTCAATTCACACCTAACATCTTGTTGAAGAGATGGGAAATACTCTGAAAGCCAGCTGACGGAGGTAGAAAAATCTTGGGCCTACTGCATGACTGGGTCAGCACAATACATAAAAACAAACTAAAACTGGGCTGTTTCTGCATTATAGTCCCACTTTAGGGATAACTCTGAATATCAACTGTGAGGGCCAATCCTTCCAATGAATAGAACTGGGAGTTCAGTTCAGTTCAGTCGCTCAGTCGTGTCCGACTCTTTCCAACCCCATGGACAGCAGCACGCCAGGCTTCCCTGTCCATCACCAACTCCCAGAGCATGCTCAAACTCATGTCCATCTAATCAGTGATGGCATTAAACCATCTCATCCTCTGTCATCCCCTTCTCCTCCCACATTCAATCTTTCCCAGCATCAGGGTCTTTTCAGATAAATCAGTTCTTTGTATCAGATGGCCAAAGAATTGAAGTTCCAGATTCAGCATCAGTCCTTCTAATGAATATTCAGGACTGATTTCTTTTAATGTGGACTAGTTATATCTTCTTGCAGTCCAAGGGACTCTCAAGAGTTTTCTCCAACACCACGGTTCAAAAGCATCAATTCTTCTGGTGCTCAGCTTTCTTTATAGTCCAACTCTCACATCCATACATGACTACTGGAAAAGCCATAGCTTTGGCTGGATGGACCTTTGTTGGCAAAGTAATACCTCTGCTTTTTAATATGTTGTCTAGGTTGGTCATAGCTTTTCTTCTAAGGAGCAAGTGTCTTTTAATTTCATGGCTGCAGTCACCATTTGCAGTGATTTTGGAGCCCCCCAAAATTTAGTCTGTCACTGTTTCCACTGTTTCCCCATCTATTTGTCATGAAATGATGGGACCAGATGCCATGATCTTAGTTTTTTGAATGTTGAATTTAAAGTCAACTTTTTTCACTCTCCTCTTTCAACAAGAGGCTCTTTAGTTCTTTTTGCTTTCTGCCATAAGGATGGGGTCATCTGCATATCTGATATTTCTCTTGATTCCAGCTAGTACTTCATTCAGCCTGGCATTTCTCATGATGCACTCTGCATATAAGTTAATAAGAAGGGTGACAGTATATAGCCTTGACGTACTCCTTTCCCGATTTGGAACCAGTCTGTTGTTCTATGTCTGATTCTAACTGTTCCTTCTTGACCTGCATACAGATTTCTCAGGAGGTAGGCCAGGTGGTCTGGTATTCCCATCTCTTTAAGGTAGTTAGAGGATGAATACCAATTATGACCTCAGGCCCAGTTGTAGCAGCATGGATAGTAAGTTGTTACACTAGCCCAGTGCATTAAGATCCACTGGGGAGTGATTGCAGCTGCCAGCATCTTGAAGAATCAGCAACAAATTGGTCTTAATATGTAGTGCACACAAGGGATGGACTATATACTTGTGCCATGCCTCATTTTCTCTTGGTGTTCTGATTCCATTTGCAACTGCAGCAAAGGGGTGAAGTGTTCCAATACTGACCACATCTTGCCTCAAGCATGTCTTTGGCTTGCCATGGTGTTTGTCTGATTCTGAAGGAGTGGGATACTTCAGGCATTTAATGGACATGATGCTTGCACAGGCCTTGTGCAAGTACAGCAGAGTTAACAAGGCAACCCTCAACTCATAGGAGATGGGAGCCAAGGGACAAGTGCTTCCACTTGCTAATCCTGGGATCAGTTCCTAAATAAGCTACCTGAATGCAAGTTCTTTTCTCAAGTTCTGCCCTCCAGGGTCACCCAGACTAAGAAAGAAACTAATAAGAGTCAACAATAGCTCTCTTACAAATATGATATAAAATGCTGCAGAACAACAATAAAAGCTTTCATTCTCCAGACACATCAGCTTTAAGAACAACAGAAAATATCAGTTTTGACTCATTCCAGATGATCCCTTCTTTTATTGTGTCTGACATTAGGGCAAATATACTCCTTTACAAATTCTTCAACAGCAAAACTTAATAACAAAGAGAAATTATTATGGAAAGAAAAAAGTATATTTGTATTTGTTATCTATTGCTTCTGCAAATTACCACAAACTTAGTGGCTTACAACAATAAAAATGTAGTATCTTTAGGGTCTCATTGGGCTAAAATCAGGTGTGAGCTAGGCTAAATCCCCTTCTGAGGTTCTAGGGGAAAATTAGTTACCTTGCCTTTTCCAGCTTCTGAGGACTTTCAACATTCCTTGACTCATAGTCCTTTTCCTCCACCTTCAAAGCCAGCAATATGTTGTGTCCTTTTTATATCAGATCATTTGACCTCCTCTTCATTCTTCCTCTTCTACTTTTAAAGACCTTTGTGATTATACTGGGTCCATCCAGATAACGCAGGATAATTTCCTTATCACAAAATCACCAGGTTACAAACAGTTCTATGTACAACCTTAATTCCCCTTTGCAGTATAAGGTAATATATTCAAGGGTTCCAGGGATTACAATTTAGACATCCTTGGAAGTTAGGTAGAGGGCATTATTCTGCCTACCACAATATTGGTGGTAGTGCTGCTGCTGCTGCTGCTGTTGCTGCTAAGTCGTGTCCAGCTCTTTTGTAATCCCATGGGCTACAGCCTGCCAGACTCCTCTGTCCATGCAATTTCCCAGGCAAGAATATTGGAATGGGTTGCATTTCCTTCTCTAAGGAATCTTCCCAACCAGGAATTTAAACTCACATCTCCTGCATTGAGGGCAGATGGATTCTTTACCACTGAGCCAAAGAAAGAGTTTATTAATTTCCTTTATCATCTATCCTATTTACTTTAGAAACAAATTCTCATTCAATTTAACTCAATTCCAATCTCTTGATTATAATTATATTGATTTATATCAGGCTGGTGGGTGCATTTTCATTTTATGGGTGAACAGAATGAAACGTGAAAAGTAAAAAGGCTATAAAAATAAGAGGGAGAGAGGAAGGAAGTGATGAAGGAAGGAAAGGAGGAAGGAAGGAAGAGCTTCAATTTTCTTTTCATATATGGAAAGTACGCTTAGCTACTGAACCCTGAGGTTACTCATTTGATGTGATGGTTAATTTTATGTGTCAACTTGCCTAGGCTAAAAGATGGTCAGAGAGCTGGTATAACATCACTTATGGGTGTGTCTGTGAGGATGTTTCTGGAAAAAATTAATATACAATTCAGTAGACTGAGCTGTGTAGCAGGTATCATCTAATCAGTTGGGGACCCAAATGGAACAAAAAGACCCAATAAGGACAAATTCTCTTTCTTCTTGAGCTAGGACACAGGAGCTCCTGGTTCTCAGGTCTTTGGACTTCAGCTGGAACTCTACCCCTGGCTTTCCTGGCTCTCAAGTTTGTGAGACTTCTTGGCCTCCATAATAGTATAAGCCAATTCATGTAAGAAATGTCATCATAAATATTTCTCTATATATCTTAATAATTCTCTGAAGAATCTTGACTAATATAGTTGGAAAAAGCTTGTCTAGGGAGAAAGAACCCATCCACTAGAAGTTAACAATCTTATTCAAACTCAAATTCTAAGGAAAAATTCTGATCATCACAGATAGTTAAAAAAAAAAATCCAGTCAAGTGTAAATTTTCACCAACATTATTTGTTAAAACTTTATTTTTATTTGTTATAACATTATTTGCTATAACTTTAATTACACATTACATTTTTTTTAGCTAAACTTTTCTTAAAACAAATCATATTCTTGATTCTGATAATATGGATAATACTGAAGAGTCATGGTTCAGTGATGAAATGGTTGGATGGCATCATCAACTCAATGAACATGAGTCTGAGCAAATTCTGGGAGACACCGAAGGACAGGGAAGACTGGTGTGCTGCAGTCTGTGTGGTTGCAAGGAATCAGACACAACTGAGTGACGGAACAATAATAACTGAACAGTCAACAGCAAACAATACATGGTTTGGAAAACAAGTGGGAATTTAACTGATAAAATTTATCATACAACCAGCTTCTATAATTACCATTACCAAATTATTATTTGCTCTCATGTGAACTGTTCACATTTTACAACCACCAAATTTGATCTGCAAGATTAAATATGATGAAATGTTTCAACTGACAACATGTTATGTTTTATTTTATTATTGATCTCAATCCATGTGATTTAGGTTAATTCTGCAACACATATTTCTTTTGAACCAGTAAATCCAACAAAAGTGATAAAGAAATGGCAAGGAGGCAACATTCTGAACATGCATTTGGCACTTCAAAACAAGTGGATTGTTAAAAAGTTATTTGAGATTAGTTGAGCATGAGTAGGTATTTATTGCTTTCTTTTAGCCAGAAAATTGTTAGAGAAATAAGATAATGATAGAAGTATTCCTTCATGTAAAGCATAATCATTTTTTAGAATATTGATTCAAAAACATCTTAGTGCTTTTAGGTATTGTGTCCTTCTGGTTATACCAATTATCAGTTTGCTTTGGGAAGCCAGCATATGAACTCTCCTGCATTTAGTACAGGGAATTGAAGAGAATACTGGGACCAGAAAAATGTTTCAGGAAGGAAAAGTAGCCCTTGTCTGTTTAACTATAACATTTCCCAATCTAACTAGATACTTTGAATTCCTTTTGACATATTTCCACTTCTGAAAGGAGTTATTCCTAAAGAAGTCTTCCCTCTTCCTGGCTCTCAAATTATTTCCTTTTGAATTGCCCTAGCATCTATTGGCAAAAATATCAATGTGCAAACAATATTAAGGGAAAGAGTTATGAGCTAGATTTACGATTAATCATAGTTGTAAATGGAAATTGAATAAAATTTCCTGTAAAAAAAGTATTTAAATTGAATAATTTGAGATTTTTTTTTTTATGATTTGGATGTGGGGAAGGTCACCATTGGAATTATATACATGAACTGTATGAGTGGTTTAGAGAGCCTATATTTATTATTCTATCCTTAAAGGACATTCCATCCTCAAGGCCATTATTCAGTTCAGTTAAGTTCAGTCACTCAGTCGTGTCTGACTCTTTGTGACCCCATGAACTGCAACATGCCAGGCCTCCCTGTCCATCACCAACTCCCGGAGTTCACTCAGACTCATGTCCATCGAGTCAGTGATGCCATCCAGCCATCTCATCCTCTGTCGTCCCCTTCTTCTCCAGCCCCCAATCCCTCCCAGCATCAGGGTCTTTTCCAATGAGTCAACTCTTCGCATGAGGTGGCCAAAGTGCTGGAGTTTCAGCTTTAGCATCATTCCTTCCAAAGAAATCCCAGGGCTGATCTCCTTCAGAATGGACTGGTTGGATCTCCTTGCAGTCCAAGGGACTTTCAAGTGTCCTCTCCAACACCACAGTTCAAAAGCATCAGTTCTTCAGTACTCAGCCTTCTTCACAGTCCAACTCTCACATCTATACATGACCACAGGAAAAACCATAGCCTTGATTAGATGGACCTTAGTCAGCAAAGTAATGTCTCTGCTTTTGAATATGCTATCTAGGTTGGTCATAACTTTTCTTCCAAGGTTAAGCAAACTCAAAAATCAAGTAAAGCTACTTCTTATTTACTCAAGGGTTAACTTCTTGGAAAATGGAAAGTAAATTACAATTAATTTTCTCAGAAGAAATGAAAGTAAAACAGACAATGTACTCCAATATGTTGAAAATAATACAGGTTGTCCTTTTTCCATTGTTCCTTTGATGTAAGCAATGATTAAAAAGGTTTTAGAGAAGGTAAAATTAATATATTAAAAATTAATCATAAATTACATTTTAAAAGTCACTGACAATGTCTTGTCAATCTGCAGACTCTCTTTAAGTGTTTCATTTTTCATCATATTCATTAATTAAATTCTTTCATATAAAGGCTTTGACATATATTTGTTCACCAAATTTTAGTGAATAACTCTTGAAGGAAAACTATCTAGGGCACAACAATTAGAATATGGTAATGAGACAATTTATTTTACCCAGAATGACAACAACTTAAGTAAATTTCTTCCATCTGTAGAGTGCTCCATCCATAGAATTATTTAATAGCCACAATCTCATTTGACTTTCATAAACTCTCTATGAACTTGGTATTTCTGGGTAGGCACCTCAAACTCATATTTGCACAAAAAAAAGAAAGCGAGCTTAAGATGTCTTTGTCACTCACCAAGTAAGTATGCATTTGAGTGTGAAACTTTCATCCAACTCACTAGGTAACTGCTCAGAGAATTCATTACCTAAAGCCATAATAGAATTTGAAAATATAAATACTCAGAAGCGCGTAGATAAAATGGATATATAACAAACATCTAATGGGTTACAACGTGTTGTTTTAAATGCAAGTATTTAGTTTCCTTTTAAGAAAAAATAACTCTCTTTATTAAATACTTTTTATATTGCAAGGTTTTGGTAAAAAGAAAACAGACTATATATATTCACCATATTATATCTAGAATGAGTTTTATCAGGAAAGTTCTCATACACACATTCTTTTGGTGATGAGTAAGGAAATTATACTACTGTGTATTCTTGTTTTACTTTCTTGTGTTAATCATGTGCTTAGTCACTCAGTGTGTCTGACTGTTTGTGATGCCAAGGACTGAAAAGCCCACCAGGCTCCTCTGTCCATGGGATTTTCCAAACAAGAATACTGGAGTGGGTAGCCATTTCCTTCACCTGCGTTAATCATAGTTAATTACTATTGAAAACATGAAGCATGTTTCAATACCTATATTGATGCCTATCATAGCTCTGCATTGTATAAAGGGATTTGTTTTTATGTAAAGATTTACTACAACTATCTTCATGTATTCCCATTACTATTAGAATTATCAGATCAATTGGTTGGCTGGTTTCCATTTCTAAACATTTCCATGCTAAAAATATTTGTACATTAAGACTGGAGGCTTTTTGTAGTTTTGAGAGTTTTCATTTTAGACTAATATCACCAGTCCTAGCTAGTAAAAACACTAAAAATGAGCACTGATCTCTGGGACTTATATTAATAATTCCATCTAATGAGGGTCTGTCCTCAGCGATCAATGCAAAGATATAGAGGAAAACAACACAATGGGAAAGACTAGAAATCTCTTCAAGAAAATTAGAGATACCAAGGGAACATTTCATGCAAAGATGGGCTCAATAAAGGACAGAAATGGTATGGACCTAACAGAAACAGAAGATATTAAGAAAAGGTGGAAAGAATACACAGAAGAACTGGACAAAAAGATCTTTACAACCCAGATAATCATGATGGTGTGATCACTCACACTCATCTAGAGCCAGATATCCTGGAATGTGAAGTCAAGTGGGCCTTAGAAAGAATCACTACAAACAAAGCTAGTGGAGGTGATGGAATTCCAGTTGAGCTGTTTCAAATCCTGAAAGATGATGCTGTGAAAGGGTTGCACTCAATATGCCAGCAAATTTGGAAAACTCAGCAGTGGCCACAGGACTGGAAAAGGTCAGTTGTCATTCCAATCTCAAAGAAAGGCAATGCCAAAGAATGTGCAATACCACACAATTGCACTCATCTCACACACTAGTAAAGTAATGCTCAAAAATCTCCAAGCCAGGCTTCAGCAGTACGTGAACCATGAACTTCCAGATGTTCAAGCTGGATTTAGAAAAGGCAGAGGAACCAGAGATCAAATTGCCAACATCTGCTAGATCATTGAAAAATCAAGAGAGTTCCAGAAAAACATCTATTTCTGCTTTACTGATCATGCCAAAGCCTTTGAATATGTGGGTCACAATAAACTATGGAAATTCTTAAAGAGATAGGAATACCAGACCACCTGACCTGCCTCTTGAGAAACCTATATGCAGGTCAGGAAGCAACAGTTAGAACTGGACATGGAACAACAGACTGGTTCCAAATAGGAAAAGGAGTACATCAAGGGTGTATATTGTCACCCTGCTTATTTAATTTACATACAGAGTACATCATGAGAAACGCTGGGCTGGAGGAAGCACAAGCTGGAATCAAGATTGCCAAGAGAATTATCAATAACTTCAGATATGCAGCTAACACCACTCTTTTAGCAGAAAGTGAAGAGGAACTAAAAGCCTCTTGATGAAAGTGAAACTGGAAAGTGAAAAAGTTGGCTGAAAGCTCAACATTCAGAAAACGAAGATCATGGCATCTGGTCCCATCACTTCACGGGAAATAGATGGAGAAACAGTGGAAACAGTGTCAGACTTTATTTTGGGGGCTCCAAAATCACTATAGATGGTGACTGCAGCCATGAAATTAAAAGATGCTTACTCCTTGGAAGAAAGTTATGACCAACCTAGATAGCATATTGAAAAGCAGAGACATTACTTTGCCAACAAAGGTCCGTCTAGTCAAGGCTATGGTTTTTCCAGTGGTCATGTATAGATGTGAGAGTTGGATTGTGAAGAAAGCTGAGCACCGAAGAATTGATGCTTTTGAACTGTGGTGTTGGAGAAGACTCTTGAGAGTCCCTTGGACTGCAAGGAGATTCAACCAGTCCATCCTAAAGGAGATCAGTCCTGGGTGTTCATTGGAAGGACTGATGCTAGAGCTGAGACTGCAATACTTTGGCCACCTCATGCAAAAAGTTGACTCATTGGAAAAGACCCTGATGCTGGGAGGGATTGGGGGCAGGAGGAGAAGGGGACGACAAAGGATGAGACGGCTGGATGGCATCACTGACTCAATGCACATGAGTCTGAGTGAACTCCGGGAGTTGGTGATGGACAGGGAGGCCTGGCATGCTGCGATGCATGGGGTCGCAGAGTTGGACACTACTGAGCAACTGAACTGAACTGACTGAATGAGTGTCTGTCATGTATCAGGTGCATGTTCTAGTCAATTTATTTCATTTAACTCTTACCTCTTCCCCAAATCTTGATAAGTAGGTATCATTGCCCCATTTTACAGATAAGAAACATGAAACTTAGAGAACACATGTAACCTGTCCAAAAATATACAGCTAATAAACAATGGAACTGTAATTTGACCAGGATGAGATAACTCAAAATTTTAGATACTATTTAAACAATGAAAAGATACTGTCATTTCAACAAGTATCACTAAAGCTTTAATAAGGAAGAGCTTTGCTTATCATGATATTAAAATGCCATTATTACAGAAAAACCCAGTCACACTGAATCTCTCTGCAAGTGTCTCTTACACACATTGAAGCTCTCTTCTTTTCCTAGTAGATATCCTGTTCTTCAATATTTTCTTAAACAACAAAACACAATACTCTTTCAAACAATATATTCAAACTATAGAATAGGTGGCAAGAAATATTTTGGCACACAGACATTTTACACAATATGGGCAGATAACATCCAACTGCATCTTCTTATAGTAAACCACACAAACATTAGACAGGAATATAAGTTGAAAGAGACATAACTCTTCTTTCAAGTCATGGTAGACTAATCAAATGACATCATGAAATTCCATAGTTATTTAATCTAAGCAAAAAAAATGACTAATGCACAAAGCTATTAAATTTTAAAATTAAAATAATTTTAGGACACATTTTTAGAAGACATGAATATGCTATTTAGCTTAACAGAAGGAATAACTAGAAGTCTTCTCATCCAAAGATTATTTTTTTTCAGATTTAGAAACAGAAATTTCTGATGGTCTTTTGACTCACAGTGAATTGTTGGCACAATATTGTGGCTGATAGTGCCCCCAAGACAGGGACATGGACAGCAGATGCAACAGCTCTACCCTGAAACAGTCATACAGCACTTATACTTTCCTCCTGGTAGGTACAAGTGGCTTCTATCCTGCCCAGCTCTGAAGGCAAGACATTAACTGGCCTTGCTTTGAGTTCTGCCCCCACATACTGAACTCTTGGCTGGTGTTATTTGGAGATCCTGGAGTCAATGCTAAACCCCAGATCACCTGAAAGGGATGAAAGATTGATGGGAAAGATAACCTAGGTTCATATCTTATTTCTGCTCCTTACTTTGACATCGCTAGAGAAATTAACCAATGCCTGGAAGTATGTTTGCTGATCTGCAAAATTGAGATTGAATAATGAAAATATAAATAACATTATGATGATTAGTTGATATAATGCCAAAATCCTGATACAGTGCCTTGATATAGAGGGTTCTCTCTTTTTTTCCTTTCTTCCTTCTTTCTCTCCTTCCTACATATCTACAAATTTAGATATCCAATACTCCTCCTATCTCCTGGGACTGGGAAACTTTAGAGGAAACACTTGCCTGTCATTTAAGGCTTGCACCCTTCAACCTCCTCATTTGGCTCCATGTCCATTTTTGAAGTTTCCCTTACGAAGGGTTCTGAATGGGAAAGTAAGAACCAGTAACCCTCCTGCTCAGTCTTTTGCAGAGCCCTGGGGTCACTGAGAGCAGGCCTGGGGAGGATTTTTTCACTAATGTTGAACTAAATGATGCATTAAATTGGGTGAGGGCTGCCTTCAGGTGAAGATGAAAAGGACCCTGGCTGCCCTAGGAAAGAACATTTCTTCTAGGATGTTTTCAACTGCACTTTTCCATTCCACTTTAAATAGCACAGGTGACAAGGACTTTATGTGCATAGCCCCTGAACCAGCCAGTAGCCCCATGTCACTTTCTGCTACAGAGAAAGAGAGAAGGGAAGGTTTGCAAAAAGAGATGCTTTAGCTTTCCTTTCAGTTTTTTTCCTTCCTCATTCCCGCTTTGGAAGAAAAGAACATACAAGCACAAAGAAGGTACCACTTATTTTACCAAAACTTCAAAAGACACCAAATTTAGGTCTCCAGGTAAGTTTCTGAAGCATTCCAGTTGCCTTTGATTATAGTTCCAATTAGGATAAGCTTTGCTAAAAATGAGTGAGGTATTTCTCTGTGTCTGCCATGGTCACGGAATAGAGACAATCAGTCATTGACTGTACACAAGAGTGGAGGGCTTAGGGAAGACTTTCAGAAGATGTGGATTCCAGGCTCTCCAAAATGTCAAAGGGCAGATAATTTCACAGTGAAGGACAGTGAGATTTGGACCTCAAGGTTACGGGAGAAACTGTGCTATCTGATCAGAGCAGAGATTGCTCTAAGGGTTGGTTGTTAATCACAGTGGACTAAGTAGACCATTATATTTTATTGTCTGCTGCTTGCATTGACTAAATGAGGGAAGTCTGTATATTTCTGATCACTTTCTTTGTACTTTGTGCTGTTGAAAAATGAATATGGCATATCTTTAGTTTGGTCATCAGAGCTTCAAATATAAGAAAAATTAACAGAATACTTTTTAAATTTTTTAACATTTCCTTAGCTATATTGGAGATAAGGCAGTTTTTTGAACCATACAAATATGGATACTGCCTACCTCCAAGCTTACATATTTCTACAAATAAATGGTAAAGCAGGGTTTCAATATAGGTCCTGTCCAAACTCCTACCTCATAGAACTGCTGTGACAATTAAATGTGACAAACTCTAAAAACTAAGTGAGAGCAATGCCTGGCATGTAATAAGCCCTTAATACCAGGGCTTCCCTAGTAGCTCAGCTGGTAAAGAACCTGCCTGCAGTTCAGGAGACCATGGTTCAAATCCTGGGTCAGGAGGGTCTGCTGGAGAAGGGATAGGCTACCCACTCCAGTATTCTGGCCTGGAGAATTCCATGGGCTATCTGGTCCATGGGGTCACCAAGAGTTGGACACGACTGTCAACTTTTACTTTCAAAGGACTCTCCCCCAACACACACATATATACACACACATTCACTTTTACATTCACGCACAATGCTCTACTCACCCCATACTCCATAGCCATCAGACACAAGAGTCCAGCATGGTAAATCCATCTGGTCTCAAGAGAGCTGGTTTCTGCAACAAGTGATATTTGTTGGTTGCAATGGTAAACCGTTGCAAGTAGAAATGACAACAGTGAACAAGGCTGAGGCTATAGAGAAAAGGAAGAAATCATTTTTAAGGTATGCTGCCTGAAGGAACAACAGGCTCTATGGTAACCTAAATGAGAATTTTTTTTTAACACATGGAGAAAGACACCAGATAAGGGAAATAATACTGGCTCAGTGGCAAGTAGGTAAATTAGTCCTGGATAAGAGCCTATCTCTGAGTTTCCTTTTCTGCAAATGGAGGTTGCAGGTGAAAAGATAAGTCAAGACCCTGAGTGGGTATCTGACAGGAACAGAAACAATGTCTCCTCTTTGTTTGCCCTGTGATGTAGCCATATTTCCTTATGACCATGAGCCCTGTCTGGCTTGCAGACTATATAATTTTCCTATTTTTTTCCTCTTAGAAATGACTCACAAGTGCTATATTATTTTACCCTACACAAATTGGTTTCCATAAACCCAGAAGAGAAAAAAGTGCTTGGAGCCATCATTATAAACATGACACATCTGTTTTTAATAACTGGGGAAGTATAATAAAAACCTTTATTTTGGGGGAATATCCAGAATTTTATCCTGAAGAAAAATTGTATCCATCTGGTCCCAAGAGAGCTGGTTTTTGCATTAAGTAATATTTGTTGGTTAGGTGATTGGAGAGTGGGAGTGAGGAAAAGGGGGAAGTTGTTAGATCCAACACTTATCGTTAAGTGGAGTTAGTTTCTAAAAATGCAGCATCCAGAAACTGGTGAGTAATCCTTCTTCGTCGTGCAATATTATGTCACCAGATCTGCTGATCCAATGCACAATAAAATTAATCCTCCATTCTGCAAATGCTGGTGATATGGCAATCACAGATGTGCTGAAACAGAAGTGTTCGTGCCAGGCAGAGTTCACGAGCCATAGACCAGGCCAGTTTTTGCGTTTCCTATCCATGCTCAGCTTCAAGCCTGTGGTATCCGAAGAGGGGAGGAGCAGGCTGAGAATTCACTAGACAACCTTCCAATGTTTTCTGTTTCCTCTCTTTTCCAAGAGTTTTTATTGCACATTATCTTAAATTTCCTGCCCATCTGGCAACATAGTAAGGATGAAGACAGCATGGAAGAGGAGGATGGCTGTAGAGTAGAAAAGGTGAGGGAAAGGAGCTGACATTTGTTGGCATATACATATTAGGCCCTCTAGATTTAAACCTTACAATAACCCCTAGAGTTGCTGTTACACAACCATCCTTTGACAAAGCTTTATTTGGGACCCAAATCTGTGCAACTTCCAAACTCTCTCCATTAAACAATTCTGACTTAATCATCCCACAGTCTATGCTTAAATTCTTCTTTCAGTGATCCCTACCGATTTCCATAAAGGGGGAACCAGATAAAGGGAATTTAGGGTCAATATAATTTAATAATTCAGAACTACCATAGGTTAACTAAAGCAAGACTTACCCTTAATTCAGGAGAAGTCCATTATGGCTATTCATTACGCCATATAAGTGGTGGCCGTTCTTCAGAATTTGACCACATGCCCATATGGCCACATCCTCAAATCTCCAGAAAAGACTCTGACTAGTCAGGTTTGAGTCACACGCCCACTCTGAGGCTACAGAAAGATGGGATACCTTGACAGACTATCTGCCAAAGCTTTGTTGGGGCAAATCAGGTTGCTGTTACCAAAAGCCAAAATAAAAGATCCTCTGTCCACGGATTTCCCAGGGAAGAATACTGGAATGGGTTGGCATTCCCTTCTCCAGGGGATCTTCCCAACCCAGGGATCAGAGCCAGGTCTCCTGCACTGCAGGCAGATTCTTTACCATCTGAGCCACCAGGGAAGCCCACCCACTGAAATAGAACTACAGAGACCTGCATTTACAGTAGTCATTTTTTAATCTATCACTCTCTAACTAGAATGTAAACCCCATGAGGGGAGGGGAGTAGTCTGTTTTGTTCTTTTCAGAAGAAGAGGCATAGAGCCTCATATGCAGCAGAGGCTCAATAAATTTCTGTTACATGAATGGGCCAGGCAAGATCCATATTGCCTGAAGTCTCGTTATGAGACCTAATAGACCTGAACTGAGCAGACCTGGGTGCTTACTTTAAAGCCCAATGATTCAGACGGCCCCATTAAAACGTCTTCTTGCATCAGTTGAATCTCAGAATTGAACATGAATCCTAGCAGGTCCAACAACAGCAAGGAGGAAACAGCCAGGTGTGACTTTAGCCCCTTCACAGAAACAACACTCACTGATTCTTTGAGCTTGGATGGTCAATTACCACAGTTAGGTGAGCTAAGCCACTCTCATCAAACCTCCTTTTAATTTTCATTAAACATCCTTTATTTTTAAATAGCTCAAAATGTTAACTACCAAATGCAATGCTATATCTCCATTTCATGTGTTTATGACTTATTTAACTTCTATCTCAATGCCCCAGAAGAAAATCTGTGTTAATTAGGAGGTTGACATATTTTTCAAACTGAAATCAGGGATTATTTCTTCCGCCTTATTTTTACTAACGCTCTACACCTTGAAAACATCATTTGTGTGTGTTTCTTCTCATTGCTTATTTCCCATTGTATATCTAACACTGAGTACAGTCAATACCTGACACATAGTTGTTGTTGTTGTTCTGTCACTCAGTCATGTTTGACTCTTTGTGACCCCATGGAATGCAGCACACCAGGTTTCCCTGTACTTTTGTCATCTCCTGGAGCTTGCTCAAACTCATGTCCATTGAGTCAGTGATGCCATCCTACCATCACATCCTTTGTCATCCCCTTCTCCTTCTGCCTTCAATCTTTCCCAGCATCAGGATCTTTTCTAATGAGTTGGCCTCTTCCAAACAGGTAGCCAAAGTATTGGAGCTTCATCTTCAGCATCAGTCCTTCTAATGAATATTCAGGACTGATTACCTTTAGGATTGACTGGTTGGATCTCCTTGCAGTCCAAGGGACTCTCAAGAGTCTTCTCCAATGCCACAGTTCAAAAGCATCAATTCATCATTCATCCTTCTTTATGGTCCAACTCTCACATCCATACATGACTACTGGAAAAAACATAGCTTTGATTAGACAGACCTTTGTTGGCAAAGTAATGTCTCTGCTTTTTAATATGCTGTCTAGGTTGGTCATATCTTTTCTTCCAAGGAGGAAGCCTATTTTAATTTTGAGGCTGCAGTCACCATCTGCAGTGATTTTGGAGACCAAGAAAATAATGTCTGTCACTGTTTGCATTGCTTCCCCTTATATTTGCCATGAAGTGCTTCTGTTGTTTCCCCATCTATCTGACACACAGTTGGCACTATAGCTAAATAGCTATTGCACTTGATGTATAAACACATCAATGTGATTTTTCTTTAAATCAATTTCAATTATATGCAACCGTTGAATACTAACTCTATGTCAGGCAGGGCACTGTTGGGAACCTAGAGTAAAGATGATATTAATGTTCTTGTTAACCCATATAGTTAAATTTTCCCCTCAAAGACTCATTTTCAATACAATTTATAGTGAAAAAAACAATAGCAAAGAAGAACAATTTGTCTTATGAAATTATTCAGTACTTTTAACACCTCCCGACACACACACACCCAGTGCCACTGGTAAGTGGCCTCTTTGGGCCAGCCCTCCTGACTCCCTTCCTCCATGAGAATGATTAAAGTTAACCTTTATGACTGTGCTGGTGTAAAGATGAATATAAACCAAGTTAGATTCATCGCCATATTCATTATGATGTTCATTTTTTTCTTCTTGCTTTAAACAGAATTCAAGTGAAAACATTTACATGAGCCACTAAGAGCCCCATGGCCCCATGGATGCTATGCCTAGTGAGTAAGTGGACCCTGCTCTGGGGGCCCCTAGTAGAGGACCATTTCCTCACCAAAACAAGACCTCCTCACTTCTTTCGGATGGACGCAGTTTCAAAGCCAGGAGCTGGTCCAGACTTTCTGATTAGAATCCAACTCAGGAGGCCTCTCCTTTTCTTGTCTGACTTAAGAATAAGCTGAGACCCAAGGGTGGAAATCCCTACCTGCATAACCTTCCACCAGGTCTTAATCATGCTGACTCTTACCCTTCCTGTTGCTAAGCTGTGGGAAAATTATGCCTCCCACAGCCTCTACAGAGACCCTCCTCTTGTTTACATAAAGACCCCAATTAAGCTAGAAATAGAATTTAGCACTGCAAACATTGTTTAAAAAATGTTAAGACATCCAGTCCAGTGCTCCTGTTCATTATTCTCTGCTGAAACCTAATATTAGTAACAGCATGTACTGAGTACCTGGACCATGAATTAATAATGAACCACTTGTACTGGAAAATACGTGAGCACCTAGTTACTTTATTTGGCAGGCCCCCGTGGGGATGGGAGTTTGTTCTGTCTTACACAGCACTTTCAGTGATAGTTTTCCAGGATAAAAGTAGTTATCAGTTATTGTTGCGGGGTTACCTGCAGGGGAAAAGATAATCAAGTATTCATCTACCACCCACCCTGTTCCTGGCTCTGTTTGCCATAGATACAAGGTTCCTCAAACACTCTTTTCACTTGAATCATTTCTTCCACAAAACTTTCACTTTCCTCAAGTACTTAGTCCTGTTAATGTTTTAACACATGTAACTTCAATTATTGCCTCCTTCAGTTATTATACCTCGATAATAAAAGCTCCACAAAGACAAAGAGTTTTACAGGGAATGTAAAATTTACAATGTGGGATAGTGGTTAAGGACAGAGATCCCAGTTTAAATCAGCTGTAGGGTGGAATCCTATCTCTAGGAACCACCATAAAAGAGTTGAAACAGTTGCACAATCTTGAGTAACTCATTGAGCTTGAGCTTTTCTGATCCTCAGTTTCTCCTCTGCAAAGGGGTAGGAGGGGTGGAATAATAATTACCTTTCTGGATTAATGTAAGGGTTAGGATGAATGTGGTGGAGCAGCTAGTACATGTGTATATAGGGGGCATTTCATAAGTAACAGTTCTCATCATTATCATCATTATTTTCCCCATTGCCTTCTTTGTGTCCTGACAATCTAGTATAATATTTGGTGAGTACTAATGTCTGTCATATAAATCATGAAATGTATTTTATATGTAATCCTTTGATCCAAGAAGAATGGCTTGAGAGAGCAATTTGTTTTGTTTGGCTTGGTTTTTAACAAAACTTATTTTCTCCTGAGTTTCCTCCTTCTTGAGTGCGTCATCCCTGCCTCGAGGAGGCACCTTTGAATACCTGATAACAATACATCAAGGACATTTTCCAGTGGATTTTCCATTTCTGGTTTTACTTCAAGAAAGTACAGAACAAATTCTCAGCCAGAAGTGACCACAGCACCTAGTGTAGCGATCCAGAGAAATGTAAACCTGCACATAAAAATGCATTTGCATACACATGTGTCAGGCTTTGGGTTCTGTATGTGTTACTACAACTTTAAAGATTATTTGGTTTATTTCTTGCAAGGCAACTCACTCACCTGTCCCCTAAGACCAGGTTTTCTGTTGCTTCCTGCACATGTAAAAAAATGCCTTTCTACATCTGCAGAAAACAAGTAGTTGTTGTCATCACTATACTTGCCCTGTGAAACTTTAGCAAGGTGATAGGGTTACGCATTCCGTTCCTTTACGAGAAGCACAGCATTTCAGCTCTTTCGCTGAGAGTTGCATCCAGTGGACCTGATAAACTTGGCTTTGGAGTTTTGTGGATTTAGACATTCAACTATTTTTAAAGACAAAATAAAACCCAAAACGCTTTTCAAAAACAAACAAACAAACAAAAAAGATGAAAGGAAACGGAAGGTGTTAGAATGCTCTCCGCTGATGAAAACCAATTCATAGGGAAAAGTAGTATTGGTTGTTTTTCTTTTAAGCTATTACATAACTGAGTGTAGTATGTGGTACAGGAAATAATTTTGCCCACACACCTGCACAGAAAAACCCACATCAACAAGTTTGCTTTGGCCATCAATCTGTGGGACCTAGAGCTAAGCCTGAAAGCAAAGGTGAAATAAAATACGAAAATTGCACAGCAGCCACAGAGGAGTCAGCTATCCAGAGGCCCCTGCTGAAACCCCATCTTTAGGGTAAAGTTTCAGACACATTTTGATGTTTTGGTCACCTGACCCAAACTCTGGAGCCCAATTGGCCTCTGAGTTTACAGGCTAAGTAATGATGTAACCAGAGCGTGTGGGAACCAGAAGGATGAGACAGATACAATTTTTCCCAGTCATTTATTAGACTTGGCTACTAATTCTGCTTGTTCTTCGATTTGACTGCTGGTTATCAGGAAATTCGAACTACTTAAAAGACATAATGAGTTTATCTATACCTGGGGTAGAACTTAGTCACATTCATGTAAGATTAAACCACAATTACAGAGAATAATAATTTATGAAATTCAATTATTTATGTTTGAATTCAGTAGCAGATCTATTTTAGTACATCTAAATTTTATTTTACCTGTACTTTTTTTTTAACTAAACATCTCTTACAGTATCATTCTTATGTTGCCTGAAAAACAAAATTCATCAAAATAAATGTGTTGTTTTAGCCATGATTTCTCTATTCCTTTTCTCAATCTTATAGAGTTTTTATCTAAAAAGAATAAGTGTTTATACTCCTATAATTTGTCACTATGGCAACTTTTGGCCTTTAAAAATGCTGACACTGTATCAGAGAACCAAGAGAAGAAATTACCCTTGTTTGACAAGAATAAGCAGAACCAGTTTGGCAAACTTCAGGTAAACCAAACACAGCAGGGCAAGGATGCCTAAGGATAAAAAGCATTTGTTGTTCTGCTCACATGACTTGCTGTCAAGGTAAACTAGAGCATATTCAGGTTTCATGGCAAAAATGGGAGATCTAATGCTCACAGCAAAACTTAAAGGGAATTTTTTTCCTCTAAATTTCCCATCACCGTCCCCCTGTGCCTCCTCCACCAAATGAATCATTCAAGTAATTTCTAACACACACTATATTATCTTTCTGATGTGCTGGCATGAGTTTGTAAAAGTTTGCTAACTCTTATTTCTGAATCTCTTGAGAAGAGTCTTGCAGTCGTACTTCACAAGATCTTATCAACAGTTTCACAACAGAGATAAAATATCATAGGTTTCAAAACTGATGATATAATAAACCCCCTGTGTGATTTTTAAAATTTATTGATATTGTATTTTGGTGGCATTTATACTCATAGAAAGTACTTCACATTCTCAAAATACTTAGTCTGGTTAGCAAAAATGTCTTCAGGAAAGAAACCTCTAAAAACACTTCTTTATCATTCTTCTTGTGCATATGCCCAACACATAAGCAACAGATACAGTGTCTGACATCTACTTAAACCTGTTGAGAACTATATCAAACATTAATGGGGATTAGTGTTAGAACCAGTGTAAACATAGCAAACAATCTGCTGGCAAGTACATACTCACATTTCCATATGTTATGCAGTAAGCAGGGTCATTTAAGAAGTGAGACACCAAGGGAGATGGTGTCTAGGTAGTGAGTGTACAACTGGTAAGAACTGGATATATTTACTTCGTAATACCAGCATATATACATACCTATCCAACTCTGGCCCTTACCCTTCTCCTCAAGAGACAGGTCAAGTTCAAGATATGCAATTTATTACGAAAAGCTTCTAAAACATAGATAAAAATGATTTAGTACTTCCAGGTGCACTGTAATTCTTGGCAGAAGAAGTTAATTCCAGGTGTGTAATCTCCTAAAGAAATCTGTTGTCAAAGCTGGATAAAACCATCACATTAGAAAAATAGAAGTTCACCCATGAACAAAGTACAAAGTATGGCTAGGAAAACTCTTTGCTCCGTGCAGAAATTACAGCATAAAAGTGAAACTCCCTTTTACTTATGTAAACACTGCTTGGTTTTGGGCATCATTTCAAAAGAGGTAAAACTGAACATGCACAAGCATATAGAAATATGACAGACTCTTGGTGGGAGGTTTGGGGTGGGGCCCCAGTGCCAAGCCAGACTCTAATATACAGACAAAGGAAAAAAGAAGATGCATTTTATAGCTTACAGATTTTTTTCTCCATTTTTTTAAGCAGCCGAACCAAGCAAATAACTCAATCAACAACAACAAAACTGAGATGTGCCACACAGTGGAAAATGTTATAACAGCTTGAATAACAACGAGGCCCTGACTGGGGTGGGAATGTGGGTGGAGGGGATGGGGAGAGATCCCATATTACGGAATATTTAAACTTTGTAATTCAATGCACATTTATTAATTGGTTTCTTTTTAAGAGGCACTTATTTATGACAGGTTTATGAACAATATAGCATGTACAGAGCACTGAAGTTCTCCCATGGCTTGTTTATATTTCCATATGTTCAGATGAAATGAACATCACATTTAATAGTAGTACTAGCTGCTCTTGAAGTGTTTGCCAGTGCTGCATCCCTTGGGAGTTATTACCACTATATTAATATCCTGTGGGTCACTTAATTTAAAAAGCCACATTATAGAAGCATTATGTGATTAGATGTACTGCATTTACAAGCCAGTTGGGGTGTGTACTTTGCATCTGGTTCAAAAAGGCTGATGAGGCAAACTTATGAAGATCTCCAACCTGGAGTCTCTGAAAGGCCGATCGATGACTGTACAGACACATGGACCAGCAGAGAAAAACGTGTGCTCCATCTACCATCAGAGATCGCCTTGAAAACAGGATCTAAAAGGAACAACTCGCTTAGTCAGAAACAGGCCTGAACAGCTGTTCGGAACTGACTGCTTCAGAAAGGGAAGGAAGGTGCTATCAATATCCCCCATCAGGCCTGCTTGTCACCAAACGCGCACAGTAAACAGAGAATCATGCTATTTCCACATTATGCTATCAACACTAAGTTCTATCAGCACTACAGTATTTTACTTGTGAATTTCTAAATGTTTTTTATTCTCCCTTTAAACATTTTCAAATCTGGGCTTTGGACAGACCACTCAAAACAACAGGAAGTGTGACTTCTGAGTGAGCAAGAGGAATTTGCCATTGGCTCGAAGGACCCCCAGGAATAGGATGCCCAGCGTTTCCTGCAGGAGTTTCAAATGGCATCAGGTGCAGAGGCTCCAGGCAACACGGAAGCATCGATCATCACTTGTGATCCACCACTGATGATCTGTTAAGGAGATAATACATTTAGGCTTCCTCAGACCAGGCCCAAGAGGCCTCAGGAAAGAAACCCTAAAAGGCATCCAGGTGGGTCACTGTGAGCTAAGAATCTATGCATGAGGTGCATTGTGGGTATCCTGGTTACTTTCCTTCATTAGCACAAATCTGCAATCATGACTCTTCTTTTTAACTGCCCTGGATTTTTACAGATAGTAGAGACTGAAATTAACTATTTTTAAAACAAATGCATTTTGTTCAGCTCTTCAAATTGCAGATGGGTATATTCTTAGAAAAATTTTCATCAAATATAAATTGAACTGATCAACAGTGAAATTCACTGCACTATGTAGAGGATAAGTAATTTATTAGAAGTAAGGGCCATAAGAGATAAACTAGAGATTAGAAATGATGTGCCTATGGATTTGCCAAAGCAGAAATTTCCTGACAACATCCCTATAAGTACAACTGATTCTTATTTTCTGGAGGAAGATGAAGTCTTAGAGAAAAGAGGCATTTCCAGTGGTTGCTTTTGAAGCCCCGATTATAGGTTTAGGCAGTGAGGATCACAAGTCTTTCAGACCAACCGCAACCATCCAGATTTGTCCATTACTTTATATTTTAACCCAACTCAACAAGCAAAACATGGAGGTGAGAATGGGGTGTGTGTGTGAAAAGATGAACCACACTCTTGGCATTCTGTTCTGTCATTTGCCACATTTCTAAAATACCAATATTTCTTGAGCGGTTACGTGAATCTTTTGCTCTATTCATCTTTTGACAAAAACTAACAATTCCCAATGGCTAAAAAAATTGCTGCAAAGGATTTCCTGTTTCTTGCTTTGGTATATTTAACTAACAACAGGTAGAGATCACTGACCCAGACACTCAGATGTTGGTGCAAACTGTGCCACCCTGAGTGGGTCACAAAACTTCTCAGTGTCTGTTTCCTTATTTGTAGAATCATAATATTATCTCATGTGGTTGTTATGTCACAAGGTTGTTGAGAAGAATTAAGTTAGTTCATGACTATGAAAATGCCTTCAAAATAGGAAGCACCACAGCACAATCAAGGGACAGTGGCAATTGTGAAGATAATAATGATGATGAGAGAGAATGCAGGTAGAAATTGTGTACATATATGAAATTATGTCATATGGATATTTTAATATTGGGAGTCATCCAGGATTCAGATGCCAATAAGTTTATAAGCACAGTGGTGATCCTTAAACAAAGCATTTTAAATATACAATGTACACATTTCAAAAGAAAATTCAGGACATTCAGATTTCTATATTATCTAGCACTACCAAACGTAATAAGGTAAGAAGATGCTAATCAAAGTGCTCAACATTTTGAAGGTTTTGGAAATTTTCTTTCCTTGCTTTGCCTGCATGATCATCTCCTCTTAAATACTTGGGAAAACCTAGTGAGGATAATTTTTAGACAAATAGTCTGAATGAAATACACTCCCATTCTATTCAAGTCCTACAGTTTATGCCAGAGGGTGAAATAAACATATGTGTTGGTATGATCACCCAAGAGAGTTTACTTTTGACCCTCTGGCTCTGCCTTAGGTGGCTACTAAGTGATAGAAGTATGAAAAAGAGGAAAAGTGTATACAGTGAAAGCTAAAAAATGTCATAATGGAAACTATAGTCTTCCTAGGATGAGGATAAAGATTTAACTTTTGAAATATAAATTGCTAACCTATTAAGCAACTGCACTATAAAAACTTTGTCTTTCTGGATATCTACACAAATCTCTATACCCTCTCATCACTGTCTAAGGTAAAGGAAAATGATATACTTCCATATTTCTAAGTTGGCTTGCTGGAAATCTGCTATTTAAACAGGAAGCCATGTACAGTTTAGGCAGCTGAAGTTGCCAGCAGAGCTTTGGGAACAAGACATTCAAGGACTAAAATCAATGCCATTTGCCACATTTCTAAAATACTAAGATTCCTAGCCTCAAGAGGATGCATGAATCTTTTCCATGTCCCAAATCAAACACAGTGAGCATCTTCTTGGTGCAGCTGAGATGAATGACAATTATTTATACTCCACCTTACTACTTAAACACTCTAAATAAGGCTGGAGCAAGAAGACCAATGCTATTCACAGAGAAATGAAAATCATAGCATTCTGGATGTAGGGGGTATTTATAACCCTATATTCAGATAATTAAACAGAGAACCAGAGTACATGGCTTACTCTGAGGATAGAGGGGAGTAGAAAGCTTGTATCCAAGTTTTCTTGCCCACTCTCAATATCCTGTGCTAGGATTTCCAGTGTTCTTGCTTTCCTCCTCTTGCCCGTTATATTCCTATCTACAGGGGGCATTTTCAACTCTGCCAATAATGTCTGTGAAATCTGTGCTCTGGATATCAAGACCCTGTTGAAGAGGTTTGCTAACTATCCTAACTCCCCCTGCTGGAGGGTTTAAGTTCAACCAAACTCAAAATCCTCATTTGAACACAGTAACTGTTAAAAGTAGTTTTCAAGTTAATCCACATAGTAAAATAAGAAGCATGATCTTTACGTGAGAATGTAACTCACTATATTATAAATAAACTTGTGGTTTGATATTATTTTCTAGCCTTTGTGATTAGTTGTCTAGAATATAAAATACATTGGTCTGAATTTTCCTTATTCTCTTTTGTTCCCACACTTATTTTGCAGTTTGCAATATTTCCCTTTATCTCTAAGCTCTAGACGTCTACTTAATAAGTACCAATAAAGATTGGATGTTATCCTTAAACAGTGGTAGCATTCCCCACCTGCTAATTGCTTTATTTGTACTTACTGTTTCCGCCCTCTCATCAACAGGGGCTTTAGCATAAAGGGCAATGAAGTAGAACGTGATGAAGTCAACAGGAGCCAGCTGAGTGAATGCTTCTATAATTACACAGTAGCCTGGAATAGCTCTTCTCAAATCAAATTATGAGCCTGGATTACCTAAAACTCTCAAGACACAGCCCAGGTTTTCATTTGTCTGCAGCCCTCTTTTCTCTTGCCTTTATTCTTCAGACATTATCAAAGCTCCAATTCCAATGCAATAGCCCCAAAGCTATGAGACATTATGGAGAATGCCAGTTTCTTAAACGGTTTGCCTGACCCTGTGTGTTTTATAACTGATTTAAATTTTTTAAAGAAAGAAAGTTCTATGTTTTCAACCACCCTCTGTCATTTGCATATCAAAGTTTATTCCAAACTGAGCTTATTCATGATACTTTGGCAAATATTTGTTCTGTGTCACCCTCCCAATCACCCATAAGACAACCAGAACAAGAGTCACTGGGCCTTGGCAATGTTTGAATTCTTGTTTGAACACCTGACCATCTCCTTGGAGATGTACACTGCACTGGAAATAATACAGAATAAGAGGACCAGACTTGAGGCTAGGTCATCAAGAACAGGAACCCAAATCTGCTGTTGACTAGCTGGGTGGCCTTGAATCAATCTCTTGACTTTTCTTGGTCTCCACCTGAAACCTAAGGAAACTGAGCTAGATAATCTCTAAGGTCCCTACTAGCTCTGTGGTTCCATATATTCTTGGATGGTTCCATTCACACATGGATGAGATACACAAGAATCTTCAAACATATTTGATTGCAGTAGTCCAGCAAAGCAAGATAATCTATTTCTCAAATGGTTTAAATGTTTATTAAATGGAAATTTGGAGTACCCAAGATCAAATCAAAAAGTGAACAAAATGTGGTAAGAGTTGGCTGGTTGATGGCTTCAGGAGAAAGAGAGCTGAGGTTCAAGGCTTAGCTCTGCCAGACTCTATGAAGTGTTGGGTCAATCTACCCAAACTTCTGAGAGCAGTGGGGTAGATAACCTCTAAGTGTTTTCCAACAGTGAAACTATGGTTCAAACAGAAAAAAAAGTCAAATTGCTACATTCCTATACATAATATTTAGTTTATTTCACTATATGTTCTTGAGGAAAATGGATATTGGTCTCAATAATTATGAAACATTCTCTGCTCCGTATTACTCTATATTGAAGAATTTACAGTTGATTTACAAATATGTATTTATAGTGAGCATCCTGATAGGGTGGAAAGGTAAGAGTATAACCACCACAAAAGTAAGGGAATTTTTAGATATGATCATCTTAGCAAAATGTTCTAGAATCACATGCCAATTTGTTGACCCTTGCTGCTGCTGCTTCTGCTGCTAAGTCACTTCAGTCGTGTCCGACTCTGTGCGATCCCAGAGACGGCAGCCCACCAGGCTCCCCCCGTCCATGGGATTCTCCAGGCAAGAACACTGGAGTGGGTTGCCATTTCCTTCTCCAATGCATGAAAGTGAAAAGTGAAAGTGAAGTTGCTCAGTCATGTCCAACTCTTAGCGACCCCTAGCTACCATCAAAAAAGAAAATGATCTTTTTATTTTCATGGCTAACATCTTAATTTAGAAAGTCAAACCAAACTAAACTGGAAATATTAATTGTGCATCCACTTTTTAAAGCTATAAGTTTCCCATAGTAAAGCCTTTATAAAGCTACTCATTAGCTAAAATATTACAAAATAAGCTGAGTTTTAAATTGATTCCTCTTGAGAAGTATTTAATGATGCAAATTTAATTTACTTGTCCATATCTTAATTTTAAAATTATAAACATAAGTGTCAGCACCTTCCAATTCCATTACATATTTACTTAAAACACAAGGCTAAAGCCGCCACCCAACCAGTAAGATATCATAGAGTCACTCAGTGCATGAAATGGCAAAGGCCCCAGCATGGATAAGGTTCTTGTTCTGGACCATTATTATCTACTGCAAGTTTGACTAAGATAGAAAGTAAAAGAACGCCATTAGGGAATGCACTAAATACATGGATTATGAAATACTTTAAAGCTTTCAAGGGCCCAAATTATACACAGGGATAATAGGAATTTGATTTATGTACTGCAAGTCAAAGCTGAAGCCCTCATTCCAGAATTTTCCGGAAACATGTTAAGAACTTTTAAACCTTCTTTGCAAACTTTGTGAATCTCATTTACAAAAATATTAGGGTTAGTCTATTTGGGGTTTGCTCTTAACCACTGTTTCTCTCTTTTACTTGCTGTTGAAGCAGTTAAAGAATTTTACCAAGAGTTAATTATATAGTATTTGTCACTCTCCAATTATAATAGCCTCGCCTTTCTTACTCATTTACTTGCCATGAACAACATTACATCTGCCTGAGTGGCTTCATAAAGGTGGAAATTAACATGTGTGTAAGTATGTATACATAACATGTATTTATACATATGTAATACATTTATTGCACATACATATAAACAGACAGCACACAAAAGGAAATATCGCTTGGTTCAAGGTGTTCTTTCTTATTAATTTTTATTGGAATATATTTGCTTTACAATGTTGTGTTAGTTTCTGCTGTATGGCAAAGTGAATCAGCTATATGTATACATATCAGCTATATGTACACATATATTCTATATACTATTTAGAATAGTACCTACCACATAAGAAGTATTAAGCAATTAGATATTATTACTATTATTGGCTTAGTTTATACTACAGAAACATACCTACAACTAAATTACTCTTCTCATTAAAAATCTTCCAAGTCTTCAGAATATAAAACCTCATATTCTATCTTCCCCTTTATCCCTACTATTCTCCATTAAAGTAGAAGTTTTATTACTGTTATTTTTCTTGAATACTCATGTCAAGGAAAATTTCAACTTAATTATAGGCAGACACTGTCCAATAGAACTTTCCTTGATAATTAAAATATTATATATCTGCTCTATCTACTACAGTAGTTATTAGCCCCATACAGCTAATGAATATTTGAAAAGTGGCTAGTTTGACTAAGAAACTAAAATTTTAATTATATTGAATTTGAATTTGAATCAAAAGAACCATGATGGCTAATAGGGCACTATTATGAGCCATTTTGGAGTCACACCTAGACTTGAATACATGGTCCTGACACTTCCTACCTCTATAACATTTAATCTCTTGGTGCTTCAGTTTCTCGATATGTAAAACAGAAGAGTAACATCTATCACCTAAAATGAATACAATAATATTTGTAAAGGTCCTGTGTAATACAGTTTATAAATAGTTTTCCTACTCTCTGCCCTTCTTTAGATTGGTATTGTTGGTATTGTTTTAAATAGCTCTTAACAGGGCCAGGCACAAAGCAGAGAGAATGTTTTAGCTCTTTTTAGATTTCAAAATGAAAAGCAGCAATCCTTCAATGTTCTCACTTGCTCCATTGCAACTGTTCATCTTAAGTAAAGATAGGATGTTCCGTTTTGACAGAGATCCCTGAAAATCTTTTGAGAGATGCCTGGGCATCTCTCAAAAGGTATGAAAGTAAGAGAATCCTCAGGATCCTCTCACACTTATAGAAGCCCAACAGGCTACAGTCATGCATGGAGAACCCATTTCTACACATTTCACTGGATGGTGGCCACAACCCAGGTTGCCTCTTGTTTCCTCTGTCTAAGAGTAATCACTATGGGCCGAAGTACCAATAATCTTGTGATCTGCCATCAATATTTTCATTAAAAAAAAAAAAACCTCAAACAGGTGAGGGTTCCCAGGAGAATTTCCTTAAAATGAAAATTCCTCACAATTACATTTCTATAAAATGGTAGAATAAATGTTAATGTGACCACAGAAATAAAGGCACACTCTCTTTCAGCACCTTCAAGCACATGGTCATAAGGATCTGGAAATCACAACCTCAGGGCAATTCCAAGCAGAAAACTGCAGCACAATATCTATTATGAAGAACTTTGGAAGTATAGATTGCAGCATTAGTATTCCTAAAATTGGGACGTGACTTCAGAATAAGAGAATGGGGTCCAAGATACTTTGTCAGAAGCTTCAACCCTTTTCTGAGGTTGTCCTTTCTGGTAAGAAAACTCTTTTCTATCAAGTCTTTTATTTCATGTTTTAAAGACTTTAACCAATTTGGCTCCTAACAAGTTCCTGAGCATTAAGACTTTCTAGACATCCATAGCTTCATGAGACTAATTGTAATCCCAAAGAAGAAAGACTGCATATCTACTCAACCATTATAATTTGTACACCACATAAACTGTGGTGATGAAGATGCACTAATGAGAAATATTGATTTCATCCAACTTTGAGTCAAAACATATCTAAAGAGAAGAGAACCAAAATAAACACACAAGCAAAGCTTAAATCGCATGAGACAGAGTAGTGCTAGGGCAAATGCAGTGGGCTGGTGCTGCCGTGAGAGCCACACTATCACTCGGGAACTGTGGGATTTGGATCTAATTACTGGATCATGAATGATCTAAATCCAATCCCGGATGATTATACAGTGGAAGTGAGAAATCAATTTAAGGGCCTAGATCTGATGGACAGAGTGCCTGATGAACTATGGATGGAGGTCCATGACATTGTACAGGAGACAGGGATCAAGACCATCCCCGTGGGAAAAAAAAATGCAAAAAGCAAAATGGCTGTCTGAGGAGGCCACAAATAGCTGTGAAAAGAAGAGAAGCAAAAAGCAAAGGAAAAAAGGAAAGATATAAGCATCTGAATGCAGAGTTCCAAAGAATAGCAAGGAGAGATAAGAAAGCCTTCCTTAGCGATCAATGCAAAGAAATAGAGGAAAACAACAGAATGAGAAAGACTAGAGAACTCTTTAAGAAAATTAGAGATATCAAGGAACATTTCATGCAAAGATGGGCTTGATAAAGGACAGAAATCGTATGGACCTAACAGAGCAGAAGATATTAAGAAGAGGTGGCAAAAAAAAAAAAAAAACAGAAGAACTGTACAAAAAGATCTTCATGATCCACATAATCACAATGGTGGGACACTCACTTAGAGCCAGACAGCCTGAAATGTGAAGTCAAGTGAGCCTTAGAAAGCATCACTATGAACAAAGCTAGTGGAGGTGATAGAATTCCAGTAGAGCTATTTCAAATCCTGAAACATGATGCTGTGAAAGTGCTGCACTCAATACAGCAAATTTGGAAAACTCAGCAGTGGCCACAGGACTGGAAAAGGTCCGTTTTCATTCCAATCCCAAAGAAAGGCAATGCCTGAGAATGCTCAAACTACCACACAATTGCACTCATCTCACATGCTAGTAAAGTAATGCTCAAAATTCTCCAAGCCAGGCTTCAGCAATACATGAACCGTGAACTTCCAGATGTTCAAGCTGGTTTTAGAAAAGGCAGAGGAACCAGAGGTCAAACTGCCAACATCCACTGGATCATCAAAAAGCAAGAGAGTTCCAGAAAAACATCTATTTCTGCTTTATTGACTATGCCAAAGCCTTTGACTGTGTG
Organism: Nanger dama; assembly: GCA_917880005.1. Taxonomy (NCBI): domain Eukaryota; kingdom Metazoa; phylum Chordata; class Mammalia; order Artiodactyla; family Bovidae; genus Nanger; species Nanger dama. Next base: position 28,689,739 of record CAKJTW010000011.1, on the reverse strand, counting down.
GTTCACAATAAACTGTGGAAAATTCTGAAAGAGACGGCATACCAAACCAACTGACCTGCCTTCTGAGAAATCTGTATGGAGGTCAGGAAACAACAGTATGAACTGGACATGGAACAACAGACTGGTTCCAAACAGGAAAAGGAGTACATCAAGGCTGTATATTGTCACCCTGCTTATTTAACTTCTATGCTGAGTACATCATGAGAAACGCTGGGCTGGAAGAAGCACAAGCTGGAATCAAGATTGCTGGCAGAAATATCGATAACCTCAGACACACAGGTGACACCACCCTTACTGCAGAAAGTGAAGAACTAAAGAGCCTCTTGAATAAAGTGAAAGAGGAGAGTTAAAAAGTTGGCTTAAAACTCAACATTCAGAAAACGAAGACCATGGCATCTGGTCCCATCACTTCATGGCAAATAGATGGAGAAACAGTGGAAATATTGTCAGACTTTATTTTGAGGGGCTCCAAATTCATTGCAGATGGTGACTGCAGCCATGAAATTAAAAATGCTTACTTCTTGGAAGGAAAGTTATGACCAACCTAGATAGCATATCGAAAAGCATAGACATTACTTTGCCAACAAAGGTCCATCTAGTCAAGTCTATGGTTTTTCCAATGGTCATGTATGGATAACAGTTAGACTGTGAAGAAAGCTGAGCACCGAAGAATTGATGCTTTTGAACTGTGGTACTGGAGAAGACTCTTGAGAGTCCCTTGGACTGCAAGGAGATCCAACCAGTCCATCCTAAAGGAGAATAGTCCTGTGTGTTCATTGGAAGGACTCATGTTGAAGCTGAAACTCCAATACTTAGACTACCTCATGCATAGAGTTGACTGGAAAAGACCCTGATGCTGGGAGGGATTGGGGGCAGGAGGAGAAGGGCCAACAGAAGATGAGATGGTTGGATGGCATCACCGACACGATGGACATGAATTTGGGTAAGCTCCAGGAGTTGGTGATGGACAGGGAGGCCTGGCGTGCTGCGATTCATGGTATCTCAAATAGTCAGACACGACTGAGCGACTAAAATGAACTGAACTGAACTGGATCTGCGGTAAAGAATCTACTTGTAATGTAGGAGACACAAGAGATGCAGGTTCAATCCCTGGGTTGGGAAGATTCCCTGGAGAAGGAAATGGCAACCCAATTCAGTATTCTTGTCTGGGAAATCTCATGGACAGCGGAGCCTGGCGGGCTATAGACTATGGGATTGCAAAGAGTAGGAAATGACTGAAGTGACTGAGCACTCATACATTTGTTTTTTCAAGCCTTGATGTCTGTAATATAGGGATAATACTACTTTATTTTGAGGATTGTAAAGATCTATTAGACAATTTTTAGAAGACTTAGTACAAAGCAACCATAGGATTGATAGTCAAGGGAGATTTGTCTTCTTCCCTCATTCAATATTTGAAAATATTATAATCATCCCATACAGCAGCCACAGTTAGCCCAGTCTATCCAAAAGTATTTACTTAACCTTTTACCCAGATTTCAAAAGTGAGCTAATTGAACACTAAACCAGGATACAAATTTCAGCAAACTTTGATGAGGATTTAGAATTTATTACTCCTAGGTCTCAAATAAAGTTCAGGTAATAAGGATTTGATTTCACCCTAATACACCAATTAGAGTAACTAGACATCCATAACATAGGCCTTGGGCATAACTCATCTCAGTTCAGTTCAGTCATGTCCAACTCTTTGCAGCCCCATGAGCTGCAGCATGCCAGGCCTCCCTGTCCATCACCAACTCCTGGAGTTCACTCAAACTTAGGTCCACCGAGTCGGTGATGCCATCCAACCATCTCATCCTCTGTCGTCCCCTTCTCCTCCTGCCCTCAATCTTTCCCAGCATCAGGGTCTTTTCCAATAAGTCTGTTCTTTGCATCAGGTGGCCAAAGTATTGGAGTTTCAGCTTCAACATCAATCCTTTCAATGAATATTCAAGACTGATTTCCTTTAGGATGAACTGGTTGGATCTCCTTGCTATCCAAGGGACTCTCAACAGTCTTATCCAATACCACAGTTCAAAAACATCAGTTCTTTGGTGCTCAGCTTTCTTTATAGTCCAACTCTCACATCCATACATGATTACTGGAAAAACCATAGCTTTGACTAGATGGACCTTTGTTAGCAAAGTAGTGTCTCTGCTTTTTAATATGCTGTGGAGGAAAGGGCAACCCACTCTAGTATTCTTGCCTGGAGGATCCCAGGGACAGGTGAGCCTGGTGGGGCCTATGGGGTCACACAGAGTCAGAACAACTGAAGCGACTTAGCAGCAGCAGCAGCAGGTTGGTCATAACTTTTCTTTCATGGAGCAAGTGCCTTTTAATTTCAGGGTAGCAATCACCATCTGCAGTGATTTGGGGGCCCCAAAAATAAAGTCTGATGCTGCTTCCCCCTCTATTTGCCATGAAGTGATGGGACCAGATGCCATGGTCTTCGTTTTCTGAATGTTGAGTTTTAAGCCAACTTTTTAACTCTCCTCTTTCACTTTATTCAAGAGGCTCTTTAGTTCTTCACTTTCTGCAGTAAGGGTGGTGTCACCTGTGTGTCTGAGGTTATCGATATTTCTGCCAGCAATCTTGATTCCAGCTTGTGCTTCTTCCAGCCCAGCGTTTCTCATGATGTACTCAGCATAGAAATTAAATAAGCAGGGTGACAATATACAGCCTTGATGTACTCCTTTCCCTATTTGGAACCAGTCTGTTGTTCCATGTCCAGTTCATACTGTTGTTTCCTGACCTCCATACAGATTTCTCAGAAGGCAGGTCAGTTGGTTTGGTATGCCGTCTCTTTCAGAATTTTCCACAGTTTATTGTGATCCACACAGTTAAAGACTTTGGCATAGTCGAAAAGCAGAAATAGATGTTTTTCTGGAACTCTCTTGCTTTTTTGATGATCCAGTGGATGTTGGCAATTTGACCTCTGGTTCCTCTGCCTTTTCTAAAACCAGCTTGAACATCTGGAAGTTCACGGTTCAAGTATTGCTAAAGCCTGGCTTGGAGAATTTTGAGCATTACTTTACTAGCATGTGAGATGAGTGCAATTGTGTGGTAGTTTGAGCATTCTTTGGCATTGCCTTTCTTCGGGATTGGAATCAAAACTGATCTTTTCCAGTCTTGTTGCCACTGCTGAATTTTCCAAATTTGCTGGCATATTGAGTGCAGCCCTTTCACAACATCATCTTTTAGGATTTGAAATAGTTCAACTAGAATTCCATCACTTCCACTAGCTTTGTCCATAGTGATGCTTTCTAAGGCCCACTTGACTTCACATTCCAGGCTATCTCGCTCTAGGTGAGTGATCACACCATTGTGATTATCTGAATCATGACTGGATTACCACAATTTCTTCCTCACTGAACAACCTTTTATTATTATTACAAAGGGTTGTCATATTTTTATTACAAAATATTATTATTATTGTTTTCTATTCTTTTATAATTGTTACAAAGAGTTCTTCTCCTCTATGGATTTTGACTACCTTAACTCTTTTCTCCTCTAAGACTTACTGTAAATAAGAAACAAGACACTTATGAGCAGCTTCTAAAACCTATTTGGATCACAGTTAATACCCAAAAAGACCTCACTTTCATGGTTTTCATCTGCATCCCTTGACTGGCTGGTCTCATGCCAGCTTAACCATCATCTTATTTCTCTATCACACAAAGGCACCTCGAAGCAGGCCTCAATATTTAGACAGAATTAAATATTGAATCGGAGAAGGCAATGGCACCCCACTCCAGTACTCTTGCCTGGAAAATCCCATGGATGGAAGAGCCTGGTAGGCTGTAGTCCATGGGGTCGCTAAGACTCAAATAAGACTGAGTGACTTCACTTTCACTTTTCACTTTCATGCATTGGAGAAGGAAATGGCAACCCACTCCAGTGTTCTTGCCTGGAGAATCCCAGGGACGGGGGAGCCTGGTGGAATGCAAAGAATTGAAAAAAATCTGTTTTTCAGGCTATTTCAACTTTGCAATATTTGATTTAAAATATATTAAACTCAGCTTTCTAAATAATCACATCCTCCCATCCCATCATGGCTATTCTGTTCCTTTCAACAACTGCCAAATGAGAATGCACACTCTCCTTCCCCCTTACACTTGCCTGCACAGAATCTTAACAGAATAGAAAGTAAGCTTCTTTAGTTTCTCTTTACTTAAAACTGCAATTTATAAGTACTCCTGATCTTTAGACACTTCACTTGTAGAGTACACTAACCCAGTGATGAACATGTAATTAGCACACTATAAACACCTGTTAATTGACTGACAATGCTAATATTATTTATTCTTTTCATTTCACATACTTGCTTAGTGTTTTACCTGTTGTCTATTTATCCTCTGTTCCTACTTCTATTGTTGTTTTCTCTAAAACTACAAGCTGCAAAGTGTAGGCGCCACGTTTCGTTGACTCACTGTGGATAATGGGCTGAAGAGAGATGCTAAACCAGGCTTTTCAACTGATTGATTAATAGAGCGATTGATGGATGGATGGAGGAAAGGATGAATGCATTACAGCATTCTCCATTTGCTATTCCAACAGGCTAAATTTACCAAAGGGGTCCCCCCTGCCCCTGCTTTCTAAACAAAGCACCAGAGGTAGGTGAGTGAGAGGGGTCAAGGAACAGGCGTCCCTACTGCACACAATAGACAAGGGCGTCTTACGGAGGATAGGGCTGCTTCTTTGGCTAACTGTTGCAAAACATCTTTTGAGGCAATGTGGTTATTTTCCACTTTTTTTTTTTGTCATTTTCTTAGGATAACTTGTATTTTTAAGTTCTAAAAGGAAAGAAAACCAACTAACAAGCACCACATTTTTCCTAATCTCACACTTTTTAACTTTGAATCTCACTAAATGCAACCGCTTCCCCTACCATCTATTATTTATTCATCTTATTTATTCATTTTCCAGGCCAGTACACTTTCAATCTGCAAATGAACTTTGCTTCATAAACTTAAAAATGGACAAAAGAGATACACAAAATATTTAAATCTTTATATCGCCAGATTTAATTTAGAATGCATGCTGATTTCAAGTCGAAACTAATGATCTTTGGGCTTAAAAGTATAATTTGGGGGCAAGATTGTTTTAGCCAGACAGAAGAGCAGGCAGGATTAGATACATGGAAGCAAGCAATAGATCTCAGGGTTTTCATCAATTCTGGCTAGAATAGAGCCATGTCTCTGCTCATGTTTATTTTTCCTGATATTACATGTGAATGCAAGAAGAAAACATTCCCTCAAGAACTATGTCGTGTGATTATTTTAGAATGCTAAAAATCCATCACTCTCTCTGCCACTAAAGAAAACACATTAGAATCTAATATGTGAATAAACTAAAATACAGTCAAATTACCTTTTAATTGTTCATTCATTCATTCAAAAATACATATTGATACCTATTACATGCCAGGTATGGTTCTGGATGCTACAGATATATGGATGAGAAGATATACAAGTTCTCTGCTCTCATGAAGCTTATGTTCACATAATATTGTCTCTTCTTTGTTAATAATTAATTGGATATAGTGCACCACTGATATACTCATTCTGTTCTAAGGACTACATATAGAACAAACAGAAGGAGACCAGAGGTAATGTAGGGATATAACTCAATCCTCAACAAATCCTCAATATCCACCACCAAGGAAAGACTGGCCAGAATGGTACCTGTGCCATTCCCTTTAGCACTGGGACCATCACAGTTATACAGCTCTGTGATAACTCTAGAAACCTGCATTAACCATGAATGGTTAATGGAGACCTGTGGCTCTTAGTAGAAGCTGTCATACCATTGTAAAAAAATATTTCACAGTAGATTTTTGTTAGGTTGGTAATTTTTAAAAGCAGTTTATAAAACACATGTAGTACAATACAATTTTGTTAGGAGAAAGAGTAACTATGCAGGAAAAGGTGGCTAGAATATATAGCAACATGTTGGCCATCGACAGCTCTGGTTAGGATCATGTGTACTCTATGCGTGTGAATGCACACAAATGTATGTGTACTGCTGCTTTTCAAAGCTTTCTAAATGTTCTACAATGAAAGAGTTTAGTAAATTCTCTATGCAGGGAGAAAATTTTTACATCTCCTTCCCAAAACTAAGTCAAATATTACTACAATCTAAGGTAGGCTCTAGTGACAGAGAAGCCAGCCTGCGGTCTAGGTGGCCTCCTTTCACACCTTATGAGGTGATGCTGTTTGGCCCTGTACACACTTGGAATAAAGCTCTGAAGTTTTTCTGGTCAAATTTCATTTGGGTCTACTGGCCAGCAAAAATCTAGTGACCATAATTTTTTTAAACCCTGCTATTAGGTGCAGGACATGAGTAGTATTTTATCACCTACGAATAGTCAGTAATTTTTATAGTGGAACTTATAATACTGAAATAAATTTCACATTCTTCACAATGTCATCAAAAGAAACATCATACTGGTATCAAGCAAAAACATTGCAACAAGTAGAAACTTTTTTAAAGGTAAGGGAAAAGATGTCTAAGTTAACCAAGGTGTTATCCCCACTTTAGGCAGGTAGATGGATAGACAGGTAGGTAGGTAGATTTGTTGTTGTTTAGTCACTAAGTCATCTCCGACTGTTTTGCAAACCCATGAACTGTAGCCTACCAGGCTCCTGACCGTGGGATGTCCCAGGCAAGAGTGAGCTGCCATTTCCTTTTCCAGGAGATCTTCCTGACCCAGGGATTGAACCCACGTCTCCTGCACTGGCAGGCAAATTCTTTATTGCTGAGCCACCAGGGAAGCCCTGATAGATAGATAGATAGATATTAAGATAGACAGATAGACAGATAGATAAAAAGCTTGCTATATATATGTGTGTGGCCTGTTAAAAGCAATGACATGACATACCTTTTTTTCATCTTAATTTGTCTCTTCCAAACTGAATCATTCCCCTAACCCCCCAAACCCCTCCCCCATCCCCGGGAGAAAGTACAAGGCCATTCACCAGTGGAGAGAAAATAAATGTGTAAACACAGAGAATCAGCTTGTCACAAACTGGCAAATACAGTGAATAGTTAATTATCTGCAAAGACTTCAGTCTTGTCACTTTTCAATTTTCTGGTTAGTATTTAAAAAAAGGAATCAACTCCTATTAGTAAAATAATTTTTTAGGTCTCTGTAGAGTTGATTCTCTAGAAAGCTCTTGGAAACGCTTGGTTTGTTTTATACTATTTTCTTTTAAAGTAATATAATTCCCTTACTCTTAAATGAGAGCAAGAGCCGTGCATGCTCAACCTATCTCCTAACCAGAAAAATATTTTTTAAAAGATAACTAATTTTTTTAAGCACAGACCTAGGTGCTCTGAGTTTCTGCTGCCACTCATCTGTGCTGAATGATCAAAAGAAAGCATAAACCCCCAGATAGAAAGTTATATTTGAGAGTTAGTGTGAGATTTGCTTCATCCATGTGAATGATCTCAGGATAGTAATAGAATCAGAGAAGATGATATGTATAGCTAACAGAGTCAAAATTATAACTCTACATGTAGACAGTTCAAACTAACTACTGGTTCCATTTAGAATAAAAATCTCCTCCCGAGATAAGAGGGGTTGAGTTCATCTTGCTGCTACTAACTCCCTTACCTTTGAGCTTTTGGGGACCAGAAACGCTAACCTTAATTAATGGATGATCCACTAGACCCCAGGCAAGAGCTTGGGTCCCAGGCCCGGGTCTCCTCCTGAGCCTCACCCGGGAGTAACGAGCAAGCGGCCTTCATTACTGGCAGCTGAGGGGAAGGGTCACTGGGAATGGATTTGCAGGGCCCTCATTGAGCGATCACTCCATGCTGAGAGGAGCTGGCCGTGCTCTCGGACACCTGGTCATTAACATTGCTAATTAGCAGCCATTAATCAGGGCGCTTGCTTTTTTTTGTTGTTGTTGCATGTCACCGGCTCAGAGGAACCAAGTGAATAAGAAGATTGTTTCATTACCTCCACAAGAGGTGGAATGAAAGCAGTTCCCATCAGCTCAAGATGAGATGGATTAAGGGAAAGGTTAGACAACAGTTTGAGATGAGCTGGGGGCGGTGGGGAGGGGGTGCGAGACCTGAGTTGTCTGCTCAGGGAAAATCAGTCACCTATAATTAATGAAATCTTCTGCAACCTAATTCTAATCACCGTGTGAGCGTTCCTCCAATAACCAAATTTTTGAACTTTAAGAGTTTTATTCTCTTCTGTTAGTGTAGGGAATTATCTTTAAGTCATTTTAATTCCATTTGGATCTCAATAAGTTTGATGTTTCTGCCTTCCCATTCGCAAGTCATTTTTTCCTTCTAAAAGATTATGACATAATTTAAAATTTTAAGTAGTTAAAACTAAAGCACTTTTAGACTATCTTCATTATCTTACCCAAATGGATACATTCCAACCAGGAGTCATAGGGTAATCAAAAAATAATAATTCTAGAGCTTTTAGAATGCAAATAATAAAAATAAGTTGTTTACTCCTAAGTACCCTAAAAAGCAAGAGGGAATGAAAAGACTCTATATTGACTTGTATATAATGACACTGAGGAGAATAACACATTATTGAAAGAGCTAAAGATTGTATGTGCCTGGGTGCGTGTATGTGTGTGTGATTTGTTTTCTGTTTTTGTTAATTCAAATGCAATGTGATGAACATGCTTTAATGGAGTACTTTCTCTTCTGGAATGTGAGGCATTGTGTGTGTATAGCACATTATCTTAATTTTTGAAAAATGAAAACCTTGGTAACAGGTTGTATGTCCCACTGTTGTAAGTTATCGTAATCATTTTTTATCTAGGAAAAAAATATTGTGAGACTGCATATTTAATTAGCAGTTAGCTACTATGAATTCATAATTTATTATGTTCTCATTGGAGAGCTGCAAAGCAGATTTCCTCGACTTACAGAAGTTCTCTTTATTAAACAGTGAGTATTCATCCGGTTTTTGCTGTGTTTCTGCTCTGAGTCTCTCTGTGATGGTTTACAGAATGTGGTTTTCAGAGGCACTGACTACGAAGCAGAAATTGCCTAAGTATTCATTAGTACTGTGGCCTCATTTGGACATGTGTAATAAATATACATTTGCACATATAATATGTATCTCTGCACTTTCAAAGCACAAATATTTATTTAACATGTCCTACTTTTCCAACAATAAAAGGCGAAAACTGGTGGGGTTTTTTGTGTCGGGGGGCTACTAATTTGCTCTGTTTATGAAGAACTATGAAGTTGTTGAGGGAAGGTAGCAAGTATGTAAAACTAATCTGAGGAGCATTTCAATTGGGTTGGAAATCCGTAATATGATTTCTAGGACTTCATGGGAAAGTTGAACACTCAAGGGGAAATTACACAAAGAACAGCTGAGAAAAAGTTGCATTCTGGCACAGAATCATGCAAATGGGGCACATTCTTCAGTTTTCTCATGACGGATTGCCTCTGAAACCTCTGAGCCAAGCTGCAGCAATGCTAATGAGGGAGATGCATCAATGAACAGTGTCATCCCAGGGGCTTCCAAAAGGGACACGGTTGGGTTGGGGAGGGGGTTGTCAATGGGGAGGGGACCCAAGAGGGAGCTGGAGGAGGAAGAAGGAAGAAAGAAAGCAGAAAACAGGGTGGGCGGAGGGGGTTAGAGAAAGAGAAAGAAGGGAGAGCAGTTGAACTTTGAAGTATCCCTGCTAAAACATTAAAAATCAAAACTTAGCAGGTAGAGCTGGAAGGTACAGGATGAACAGCTACGAATATATCCCTTTAAGATTTGAGAGAGTTTAAGAAACAAATTAGGATACGTAGAAAACTTTTTAAAATATCTGCCTGTTGGACTAAAACCAAAATTAAAGTTGGGAGCTAAAATGCTGTACCAGAGAACAGCTTGTGGTTTCCTTATTAGAGACTCTAGACTACAACAGAAAAGACTGGGGGCCATCCATGCCAGAAAAAAAAAAAAAGCAGCACTTTTAAGACTTAACTTCTTTGTGGTTGCAGAGTCCTCATTTGAATACTGAAGAAATTGTAAATGCATACATTTGTAGCTCATTTACCACAAATGAAAGACAGTTTGCTTGTCATTCCAATTGTTTTGAAAGAATTTTTTCTCTAAATGCATATACACAATTTTTTAAAGAATATTTCTTGTGAAGTTAACAAACAATTACTTTCATCTCAGAGATCTGTTAGCAGATTTATCTTTCTTCAGTTGTTAAATTCATATATGCCACTTGCTTCCATCCCCACCTAGTGAATACAAAGTTATTACTAATTTACCTTGCATTTTCCTTTCATTCTGAGCTTCCAGTGCACTAGATTTCTAATGGAAATCAAGTCAATAGCTATTTATTAAGCACTTATTATATTTAAGGCTCTTTAAATTATTTTTATAATAAACTTATTATATATATATACACATGTACATATATATATATATATATATATAAAAATACTGTTAAGGTTCAGCCCTTTAAAGTGATGTTAAGTTTCCAAACACGATGAATAACTCCCTTTATAATGACCCTTTATAATGGCTGTATAAATACAGCCAATTTGGTATTGATGTCAATTATGTGTCACACTTTCAAAATGTCCCACTAAAATTTATCCAGTGCTGGGTTAATCAAAGTATGGTTAAAATTTATTATATTTTCCCTTTCATTAATTTATTTTATTAGCATAAGTTTTTAAAATGTAAACATCTGACAGTGCCCCTGTTTGCTAGCACTATTTCAGTTCCTTTAGTTAAGTAAGTAAACAACTCAAATAGAAAAGAAATAACTGCAGTAAGTTTAAACTCTCTAATCAATGAGTATATAAGGAGCTATGCATCAATATAGATTGATGCTAAAATCATGTTCCTTTTATTCTTTTACTCAATTTCAACCAATAGCAACGGCAAGATTCAGAATTAAAGCTGAAAAAAAAAAAAAACCCTAACTCACTCTATTGTGTATTACAGTTCATATGGTATAGTTTCCAAGACCACCCACAGTTCTGAGACCGCTTAATGGAAGATTGTATCAGCTGCTGTACCTAATGACAACTAGATGAGCTAAGAATGAAGTGTTAGTATTCACAGTACTTGTGGGCATAAAACAGATTATTCACATCATTTCAAAGATAACCTTTGTAGCAAAATGCATTCATTCATGTAACATATTTCTAACTAACCAAGAACAATTTCTATGAAATTAGCTTAAAAATTAAATTTCTCAGAGAAAATTTTAAATCTATTGCATTATAGGATCTGTTAGCATGTATTTAGACAATTTTAAATTATACATTAATGGAAAGAGCAAAGTGTTTCTGGCATCCCACAGTGTCATTTAACAGCATAATTATGAACTATTAATTGGTAGTTCACTATTGTCTGTGACACACCTAAGAGATGGCAAAGTGTCTCAAAATTTTTCCCTCTGAATATCTAAAGGCAGAGAGAATACATTTGAACCACAAGACATCTGGGAGTAAAGACTAAGATAGCCCCTCTACTTGCTCCCTACCTTCTCTTCTAAAAAAGGATATTTCTTTGAAGTCTCCTGTTCTATGTATTAACTCTTGATGATTTTCACTCCACAATATGGCCATGCTCATTTTACTATTACAAGGATATAAATTATGAACTATTTAGTTTGCTTGCTTGCTTTTAAATCTTAGCGTAAAACTGATACTTCAGGAAGATTAACCTACCCAAATACTGTTATCCAGGGTAAGATGGTACAGCAGTCAGTAAGCCTTCCTTGGGGCTCAGGGGCTCTGGTCTTAAGCCTTCTGCAGACTCACTATGTGGCTTTGAGCAAGTAGGCGCTTCAGTTGCTCAGTCCTGTGTTTCCTCTTGTGAAATGAGGTGGGTGCTCTAGGTGTTGCTCTTTACACTCTCGCTACTTTGGGAGGCTATAATAATTCTGGAATTGCAATTTCTTCTTTCAGTGAAGACTATGACTATGTAAAAATCAGTATAGAATAATCCTGTGAATCTTTTCCAGTGTAAGAATTTTAGAAGAGTATGGCCTCTGTATGTAAAATATAAAAGGAAAAACCTACTTACTATTTGGACAAATTTACTCTAAAACTTTAAAATATCAAAACCAGGGGGAAAAAGTGCCCTGCTTGTTCTTCCCTTTGTTTTTGTTTGTTCTATAAGACCATGCTTAACTGAGAACGTTAACCCTTTACTAATCAACGCTTTTTCTTAGAGCAAATTCCAAAAGAAAGATGCAGAAAGAAACCAAAAAACCTTGTAACAAACTCTCCTTTCATTAAAAAAAAAAGTCAATATTTTGTACACAGCCATTCACCAGATTCAGTGCTTCACACACTCTACATCCTTAACTATGGCATTTGGGTTTTGAACTCAGGCTCTGGAATCAACCCTGGGTTGAAATCCTACCTCCACCATTTAGTTCTGGCATTACTTATCCCCTCTCTGGGCTCTCATCTATAAGATGAACATAGTAATAATATGTCATGGAGTTTGCGGGGCAGGGATTAAATGAGATAATATATGTCCTGGGATATATATCAAGGGCTCAGCACAATATTTGGCCCAAAGTGAGTACTCCATTAATGTGATCATTTATTAATACTATTACCAGATGATTAGAATCAATGTTTCCCTTCACATGAGGCCTCTGTCAAGGTAAGCCAAGTATATGAAGCACTCTAGAAACAAAAAAGAAATTCTAACTTAGCCAAACGGAGTCCAGGTTATCTTCCAAAAATATGGAGTCCAAGTTATCTTCCAAAATATCTCCATCCATCAAAAACAGACTTTCATGCATGCTGCCTACCATTCTCCTCTGCTTACTCCCACTCCCAAGCCACTATTATGGTGTTCAGGCAATATGAACAGTCTCTGCTGGCCTGATCTCTATGTGTGCATTCAGAATCAGCTGCTATAGCTCTTGTAAGGTTACCTCCTGTCCTAGGTGACAAATGTAACCCACCTTCAGGCCAGCCTGGCCCAGTACACCCTCACCTCTGTACCATGAGCTCATGAGCCATGAGCTTATGTGCTCACTCCATCCCAGCACAATTTCTTTCTTTCCAGGTTTCAATTTCTGCTTTTACTCCTTCAGCAGCTCCCTATTTCATTTAGCTCCAAGCCTAAATTTCATGTAACCTTCCAAACTCTTCTTTACTCCTTTAGTCTCAGTTTCCATTTTCACCCTCCACCCAGTCTCTAGCTATGTTGAACTGCTGAAAGATCTCAAAACTGCCCCTATTCATCTTCATCTCCAGATCTTCAGTGGTTCTCTTATTTTTCTTATATACTCTTTCTCCCAGAACCTCTCCCTTCAGACTCCCCACAGCTAATTATTATTTAAGGCTCTCAGCTTATATGGAAGCCTTTCCTGACTCAATAAAATTTGGATAGGGGCTGTTCATGTTTCTATGGCATTTCAGTCCTTACCTTATCAGAATTTTTGTCAAATATCATTGCAATGATATTGCAATGAAAGTCCTTAGAAAATACTTGTCAAAGAGATTTCTTTTATATACACCATAATACTTTATATAATCATCTGCAGTGTCCAGCTATAAGCTGCATTGATCGATTATAAAAATAATTTTTAATAAATTGCATCAAATGTTAGAAATTGTCATTAACTAGCCCAACCACTGAAGGGATAGGGCCATAATGAAACCCATCAACACTCATCTTCTCACCATACTGTTCTAGAGAATAAATAATAACAGGGACAGTGCACAGAGGTCCTTGAAGGTCTACTAAGCTTAGATTGAAGAAATATTTACTAGATTACTTATGCATCTTCAAAATTGTCCTTCCCATCCTTAAGGTGGAGAATGGAGTTGGGGAGGGGCAGAGTGTTGTGGGGAGAAAAACGGCATACAACCATTAGGAATAACTGGGAAGATTTAAATATATAAATCATAACTGGCTGTGTGGAAGAGTTTGAAACACAAACCCTCTAAAAGTATTTTGCTTCTGACTAAGAAAAAGTACGAGGTTTTCCAACCCTGTATCTCTGTAGAGTCTGGGTAGGTGTGTGAAGATGAGATAGGCATTTCTCTTCATTTATTTATTTAAGAAGTTTAAGAAGTGTTTTTCTTTATAGCCTCAACTCTGATTTTTACTCACAGTTTTTATCCTGCCACACCATCTTGTATATCACATTCCAGTAAGGTAAAATCTCAGATACCTCAGCTCTAATCACAAATACTTTTTATAGAACATCCATCTCACTTCATTTATGACATTATACCCATTCTACTACATCCAGACTTTTGATCCTATTTTGGCTTCCATTTTTGGCTCCCATTACGAATCCTGAAACTTGATTTTTCCTAAGTTTTCCCCTTGATGTTCTTTTACAACTTTAGTTTCTTATGCTCAATGTTTCATTAATTCCACTAGTAGATTTAAATTCCTCTTTAAGAGTAGGTGTTCTTATCACTCTTTTACTAGAAATATATATTTCATATACATCAAGAGTCAACTTAAATAATAGTCACCCTAGAATTAATTATCCATAATGGGTTTCAGACCATCTGAGCCCTCAGTGACACAATGGGCTGGTATTTCCTGAAGTGGAGAACATGTGTCACGTGTGGGCATGCTGCTGGAGATGAACAGATGCAGGCAGTATACTGGCCTGACACTGAATACCAGTAGTCCACACAGTGAGTGGGACACTTATTCTCCTGTTTGTTCTCTTTCAATCCTTCTGATCACAGTGAGAATAAGAAGTCCTACTTCTAGTCTTGAACATTGTTTCTATAATTTGCAATACCTCTAACAAATGAACTTAACAGTTTTCATTTGTTACTTTAACAGTTATGTTTGTATGGTTTATCACATTTGTTTTCTATTTATAGTAATGATATATTATAGTTTCCCTTGCAAGTCGACTACATTTAAAAGGTAAGTCCGTATAAAGAAAATATTACTTAAGTAACAGTACAAGTAGAGTGTGGCCATAATTTTAAAATGACAGCAGTTGCTGAATTTGGTTTAAAAAAAAAAAATGAGCCAAAGTTGTAGATCAAAATATTTAAGCATCAGTAACAGACTGTATATTTTCTGACCCTCAGAATACCAGGTTTTCTTTAAATCTCAATCAAAACATTTTTTATTAATTCTCTAAGCATTTCTTAAGAGAATTTTTAAAAACAAAATCTCCATATTTTCATTCCTGGCCCTTTCTTCCACAAAACCATGAAGTAATTGTTCCACAGACTACAGGGCTCACGGGTCAACCAAAATAAAAGAAAGAGGATCCTTTAGCCCCATAATTACCAAAGGAATAAGCCGAACCTTGAGAAAAACAAGCTGGTGTTCAAGAAAATAATTTTCATTGCCAGCACCTAACTACTGGTTTCTTTCTTAAGAAGAGGCTGAGGCCCGAAGGCTAATAAAGGCCCTATAGAATCACATAAAGTTCCACATGTGCTACTCCCTAAGTGGCCTCTAAGGGGCTGAGGCCTAAGAGGGCAGAGGAACAAGGCTAGGAGCAACACAAAAGAAAAATCTTGCTTCTAGAGAAGCAGCTCATCTTACACACACACACACACACACACAACCTAATTAACATGACAGGTTCCTGTTTGCAGAGGAGCTTGTTATCAGTGAAAAACAACAACAATAATAATCGTAATAATAATAATAAGATGAGCCCCAGCAGTCGGGGGTTTCTGCAATTACAGTGTGAATTGCATGAGAGGATTATATGAAGTGCTCTTGGCTTAGAGGGGGAAAGTAAGACGCTTCAGCTTGCAAGGCGCAAGCAGCTGCTTGGGGCCGTGCACCTGCCGGTTCCAAGGCTGTTTTTACCTCGAGAGGAAAACAGGCCCCTTCTCTTTTCTTTTCACAGGCCCCAGTCCAAAAACCACCTCTAAGAAAGGGGTTGAAATGGGGAGGGAAAATGGAGAGAAAAGAAAGGAGGAAGAAAATAAAACTAAAAAGTTCGTCCACAGCGGCAAGAGAGGCTCCCCCATTTAGTGAGAAATCGCGGAACTGGAGAGCAGAGGGAAAGGTAGGGGTGGGAGCGAGGAGGGCGACAAGTGGGAGGGAATGACTTCATTTTAATGCAGCAACAGACAGCGCGCGATCCGATGTTGGCAAAGTTTCAAGGAAAATGGGGAGGGGGTGCGCGAGGGGGCGGGAGGAGAAGAAAGGACTCTTTTACTGTTTCAGGCGGCTAAGTCTTCCCGAAGAGCATAAGCTCAGCTCGACACTCTGGGAATAGCAATGAGGCACACACAACAATCAAAACACACTATAAATCTGTTTGATGATTCAAACACATCATGCATCTGCACCCACAAAATAGGACTTCAATTAAATAACCTTGCAGATTTGAACAGGAAAGAAGGGAGAGCGTGAGGATTTTTAATTAGTAACTCCCAAGACCAGCAGTTCTGCAAAAAGTAGGTGTTTGCACCACACTTTCTTCTAAACTGAGCTGTAAGCGTGTGTGCTGCTAGAGAGCACCGGACAGCTCCTCCCTCATTTTGGCTCAAAGCTGTGTTTTCTTTCCTTAGCAAGAAGACTGAAGGAACTGGCTTCAAGGAGGCCTTTGCCAAAGGACTGAAAGGAGCCTACATGAGGCTTTTTCATACACATTTACACAGATACATGCATAGCCACAGAACCTTTTCCAGGACTTCAGGAAAACTCCATATGGTTTATTAAAATAAAACACACTAACAAGAAAAGTAATAGTTTTTCACTAATAGTAAAAACCACCCATAGAAAAAGAATAAAAACTCACGACTCACATCAGGTCATTGTATGAACTATAATTTCTGTTCCCCAGAATTTTTCCTTATGGGATTTCTATTTCTATGATAGGGATAAATTACTCCCCTACCAAGCATTACTTGGTTTTTGAGTATGTGATCTATCATATATGTTTTTATCCACACTATAGAGTAACACAGTTAGCAGTGAATGATGTGCTTGAGTGCTCCAGAAAAGGCCTTTTTTGTTATTAGACCCAGATTCACTATTTCAGACTGACTTCCAAATAAGTTTGGCCTGGACTCTGCTTGCTTTAAGAAAATCAAAAGGAAATAATTCATACTGAAAACTGGGAAAGCATTTGTGAGGCTCTCTTTTGGAATCTTAAAAACACTTTTCTCTTTTCTTGAAAATTTATTCAACCTGTTAACCTAAGCAGAAATTTGGAGGGATGGGAAGAAGTTTTGAAAATTCCCAGATTATACTCCCCACTCCCACAAAAGGGTCCAAAAATATCAGTTATCTGACAAAATATAAATAAAATCTATTTGAAATACAAGCATTTTTCTCAGCATAAATCTCTGAGATTAATATGAAGACTAGTAAAAGAAAGCCAAATGTGCAAATTAATAAAACATGAAAATTAAATCATTCTTTAGGGTCTGAAAATGTAAATGAATCATAGAAAGGGACACTAGAGTCCAAGAGTAGGAACATGAAGCTAAAAATGTCTCACCACATTTATATTTTCAAAGAGTGATTTGATCAGTTGTGGGAGGTTGAACCATGGCAGCAGTTATACCGCTTAGAAAGCATCCAACTTTGGGTCAAAAACAGAGATAGAAAGGAATGCAACCCAAGGACACTGAGTATACCCATCAGTCCCAGTGAAAATAATGCCTCTTTTAAACTTTAGGTAATGAATAAAGGATGGACAGTTTTGTTCAACATGGAAGTGTGAATTACCTGTATGTAACCTGTAGAATCAGCAAAGTACAGAGTCTCTACACACTACCCCCTGTCAGTTTCCCCTCAGTAAATGGGTAAAGCTTTGCCTCCCACTTAGAGTGAGGTGAGATTTGGGGTGAGTTCTTCCCTAGTAGAAATGAGGAAGTAACTGGGAGGCAAGAGTCTCAATCCCAACTCAGTGTGGCCTTGAGGACATAATTTGCTCTTTGACTTCACTCTTTTTATCTATGACACAAGAAAGCTGAGTCATTAGTTAGTCTCAAAGATGTCATCTGATTCCAAACTCTTTTGATTTCATGGGTAGAACCAGACAAGATTGATAGTACATTTTGCACCAAGTAGTAATTAGTTAGGGTTAGTGTTAGTTGCTCACTCGTGTCTGACTCTTTACAACCCCACAGTGTAGCCTGGCAGGGTCCTCTGTCCATGGGATTCTCCAGGCAAGAATACTGGAGTGGGTTGCCATTTCCTTCTCCAGGGGATCTTCCCAACCCAGGGATCAAACCCGGGTCTCCCGCATTGGAGGCAGACACTTTGCTCTTCCCTTCTCCAGAGGTCTTCCTGACCTAGGGATCGAACCTAGGTCTCCTGCATTGCAGGCAGATTCTTTTCCATCTGAACTCCAGGGAAGTCCTAAGTAGTAGACAAGGAGATTTATGTTCCCCTTCCACTGCCAAGATTAAAATCCCCAAAGAGGTGAATCCCCAAAACTCACAACTTTGATGGAAGCTTTTCAATTAGACTGAGAAACTTCAAAGGAGTCTAAAAGAATAAAAGGAAATTGCTTGTTATGAAGTCCCCGGAAGTTCTGAACATTCACCCATCTTTAAAGCCCCAGTATCTTCAAGGTGGATAATGTTAGTCTGTGGTCAGAATCACAGTGGAAAATGAGTGAGAGCCAAGTTTTTGGACTGTTCATAACCCCCTCCTCCAGACTCAAACTCACACCCAACAGTGAGACACTGCTCTTAGTGGGAATGTATCCTATCAGGTGCTAGGAGGCAAAACAATTAGAAAGCTACAGTGTTACCTTACCTCTCACCAAGCCAGATTCCATCTATCTCTCAAGCTTCTGTTTTCCTTCAAGAAGATTTTGCAGATCATTTCACATTAATCTTTCTCCTTCACGAATTGGTACCATAAACAGTATAGCATTCATCTGACATTAATTAAGCCTTGTGGCATCTCATATTTTTAACTTTTAAAGCAGCACATCCAATGTTCATTGCAGCGCTGTTTATAATAGCCAGGACATGGAAGCAACTTAGATGTCCATCAGCAGATGAATGAATAAGAAAGCTGTGGTACATATACACTATGGAATACTACTCAGCCCTTAAAAAGAATAAATTTGACTCAGTTCTAATGAGATGGATGAAATTAGAACCGATTATACAGAGTGAAGTAAGCCAGAAAGAAAAACACCAATACAGTATACTGACACATATATATGGAATTTAGAAGACAGTAATGATGACCCTATATGTGAGACAACAAAGAGACACAGAGGTATAGAGTGGACTTTTGGACTCTGAGGGAGAGGGAAAGGGTGGGATGGTTTGGGAGAATTGCAATGAAACATGTATATTTTCCTGTAAGAAACAAAGCGCCAATCTATGTTCAATGTAGGATGCAGGATGCATGGGGCTGATGCACAGGATGATTCAAGTAGAGGATGTGGGGTGGGAGGTGGGAGGGGGCTTCGGCATTGGGAGATTGTGTTCACCTATGGCTTCGTGTCAATGTATGGCAAAACAAATACAGTATTGTAATTAAAAAAATAAATAAAAATGAATGAATAAATAAATAAATAAATGAAGTTGGGAAAAAAAAAAAAAAAAAAGCAGCACATCCTCAAAGGTGATATTACTTCAGTGTTCCTCAGGTTGATTTTGTGGTCAGAATCTGGTAGATGCTGGATAAAACAAAGCAAATTTTACAGCAAAATGTCTCAGGGCAATTAATTAATTAACCAGTGTGCACTATGACACTCCAATTGACAACTGTCTATACAACATCACTTTGTCTTCCCAACCTTACTTTAAAAAAGCCTTTATCAGAACCTTCCTACACTTTTGGTAGGAAAGTAAATTGGTGCAACCACTATGGGAAACAGTATGGAGGTTTCCTAAAAAACTAAAAATAGAACTGCCATATAATTCAGTGATTTCACTCCTGGGTATGTATTTGAAAAAGACAAAAACTCTAATTCAAAAAGATTCATGAACCACAATGCTTATGTTAGCACTACTTACAATAGCCAAGATATGGAAGCAACCTAAGTGACCATCAACAAGTGAATGGATAAAGAAGATGTGGTATTATATATACATATATATATACTATTATATATATATACCATTATATTATATATATACTATTATATATATATACTATTAGCCATAAAAAGATTGAAATATTGCTATTTGTAGCAACACGGATGGACCTACAGATTATCATACTAAGTGAAGTAAGTCAGAGAAAGATAAATATCATGTGGCATCATTTATATGTGAAGTGCAAACAAATAATATAAATGAACTTATTTTCAAAGCAGCAATAGACTTCCAGACAAAGAAAACAAATTTATGATTACCAAAAGGGAAGTTGGGGGTGAAAAATTAGGAGTATGGGATTAACAGAAACTAAAGATACTAAAATAATCAAGATGGATTTACTGTATAGCACAGGGAACTAGAGTCAATATCTTGTAATAACCTATAATGAAGAAGAATCTGAAAAAGTATATATATATATATATATATATATATATATATAAACAGAATCACTTTTCTGTATACCTGAAACTAACACAATATTGTACATCAACTATACTTGACATTTTAAAAGTCTTTATCAGAAGTATTTTCTAGTCTCTATAACAAGATTTCATGTAAGAAGTTCACTTATTCATTTGATCATTAATACCACAATTATTTACTGAGAATTCAAGTGGGCCTTAGGAAAAACTGCTGCCAATAAAGCTAGTGGAGGTGATGGAATTCCAGCAGAGTTATTTAAAATCCTAAAAGATGATGCTATTAAAGTGCTGGTCTCAGTATGTCAGCAAATTTGGAAAACCCAGCAGTGGCCGCAAGACTGGAAAAAGCCAGTCTTCATTCTCAAGAACGGCAGTACGAAAGAATGTTCAGATACCAGACAATCACAGTCTTTCCCCATGTTAGTAAGTGTGCGCATAAGTCTAAAGGTTATGCTCAGAATCATTCAAGCTAGTCTTCAGCAGTATTTGAGTCGAGAATTTTCAGATGTACAGGCTGGGTTTAGAAAAGGCATAGGAAACAGAGATCAAATTGCCAACATTTGCTGGATCATAGAGAAAGCAAGGGAATTCCAGAAAAACATCCATTTCTGTTTCATTGACTACACTAAAGCCTTTGACTGGGTGAATCATAACAAACTGTGGAAAACTCTTGAAGAGATGGGAATATCAGACCCCCTTACCTGTCTCTTGAAAAACCTGCATGCAGGTCAAGAAGAAACAATTAGAACCTTATATGGAACAACTGACTGAGAAAGGAGTTCAAAATTGAGAAAGGAGTACCACAAAGCTGTATATTATCACCCCGTTCATTTAATTTATATGCAGAGCATGCGTGCATGCTGACTCACTTCAGTCATGTCCAACTCTTTGAGACCCTATGGTCTGTAGCCCACCAGTCTCCTTTGTCAATGGGATTCTCCAGGTAAGAGTACTGGAGTGGATTGCCATGCCCTCCTCCAGGGGATCTTCTCAACCCAGGGAATGAACCACTGTCTCCTGAGTCTCCTGCATTGCAGATGGATTCTTTACCCACTGAGCCACCTGGGAAGCCCTATATACAGAGTACATGATGCAAAATGCCAGGCTGAATGAGTATAAGCTGGAATCAAGATTCTTGGGAGAAATATCAATAACCTCAGATATGCAGATGACATCACTCTAATAGCAGAAAGTGAAAAAGAACAAAGAGCCTCTTGATGAGGGTGAAAGGGAACAGTGAAAAAGCTGGCTTAAAACTCAATATTAAAAAAAACTAAGATTATGCCATCTAGCCTCATCACTTCATGGCAAACAGAAGGGGGAAAGGTGGAAGTAGTGACAGATTTCCATTTATTGGACTCTAAAATCACTGCAGATGTTGACTGCAGCCATGGAATTAGAAGAGGACTGCTTCTTAGAAGGAAAGCTTTGACAAACCTAGAAGGCGTATTAATGCAAAGACATCACTTTGCTGACAAAGGTCCAATAGTCAAGGCTATAGTCTTTCCACTAGTCATGTACAGATGTGAGAGTTGGAATGTAAAGAAGGGGAACAACCCTGAATATTCATTAGAAGGACTGATGCTGATGCTGAAGTTCCAATACTATAGCCACCTAATATGAAGAACTGACTCATTGGAAAAGACCCTGATGCTGGGAAAGATAGAGGGCAGGAGGAGAAGGGGACAACAGAGGATGAGACGGTTGGATGACATCACCAACTCATTGGACATGGGTTTAGGCAAACTCTGAGAGATGGTGAGGGGTAGGGAGGCCTGGCGTGCTGCAGTCTATGGGGTCACAAAGAACTGGACACAGCTTGGCAACCAAACAACAACCCACTTGGTTGGAAAAGAATGGTTAGGAAGTTAGAAACCTTTCTCCATGGGGTGACATCAGAAGTGAGGATGGGAGAGTGCTATCAAATTACCAACATATGTATAATGATCCACAATTTATAGTTTTTCTCACTTATTATATATATATATAACATTATATGTATTTTTCATATACATTTTTATGCCCCCTTGAGAACTGCCACATAGTAGATACCTTGTATTTATTTCTGCTTAATTTGCATCTTCTGAGAAAATACATTTTCTTTAGAGTTTTCCTGTACATTTTTGCTGTAAAATACTTCTAAACTCTGATGATAGTGAAAGGCAAATTAAGTTTGGGCCTCCTCTATAAGTCTTTTTACATATAAACTTTAGGGTAAAACTGATTAAGTAATATCTATGAATTTTCAAATTGAGAACAGGTAATCTTTTTCAGATTAGTGAGATTTAAACTTTGGAAGCCCTGTGATCAGTACAGATCACATGAAGGAACTTTTTGTTTGTGGCTGGTAAAGATTCGGGCTTCCCAGTTGGCACAGCTGGTAAAGAACACTCCTGCCAATACAGGAGACCAAAGAGACATGGGTTCAGCCTCTGGGTTGCGAAGATCCCCTGGAGGAAAAAAATGGCAACCCACTCCAGTATTCTTGCTTAGAAAATTCCATAGACAGAGGAGCTTAGCTCGCTACAGTCCAGGGGGTTGCAAAGAGTCAGACACAACTGAGCACAAACATATACTTGGTTTTCCCACCCCACAGTGGAGCACCTGCCCCCACCCTCCCCTCCCAGCCCCCGCAAGCTCCCCATCTACTGAGTGTTGCACTAGGGTTCTTGCTTATTTTGAAGTGTCTTAATTCTTTATTCCCAGACACATGACCCCTTGAGCTGTTGGAGGGGGTGGTCATGAGAAATCTTCCAGGGAAACAGAGCACAGAACGGACTGTTAGTGGTTTTTTCAAAGTATGTACAAACCTTTCAGCGGATCACGACGAAAAAATTCTCCAGTCCTGGCGAGAGAAGTCAGATGAACTTTTGTTTCTCAAGAGCTGGGACATCCATATCTGTCATGACTGGAAAGAGACCGTTGTGCTGAAATACTGTCGTCATGGTGGATTTTATCGTCAATGGCCAAAAACGAAGAATTCGAAGTGACACAGTTCTTGACTGAACTGGGGGTGGGCCAAGCTTCAGGGAGGTACATGGTGGTCACTCTTGGCGTGTCACTGTGACGTGAGCCCTGGATATGTGTTGGTCCCTCTCAGACCTGCTTCCTTCCCGCCTCCCGTGGCCCAGTGACTGAGGCCTGCTCTAGTACTGTGTGTGATTAAATTCGCCATTATAAAGGAATCTTCCTGAGGGGGGGGAATCCCCAATGTGGGATTCCATGGTAGAATAACTATGAAGAGACCTTGGGCCCTGGAAGGAAGCTAGCTTGACAAAGACCAGTAGTTTTGCCTGATGAAGGCCCTTTAAGAGGCTGCCACAGGGTTGAAGGCTCACCTTGTTGGCTAGTGGGTAGTCCTAATCTTTCAACCTACATGATAAGATAATTTACCACTTATTTTGATCATAGACCATCCAAATCCATTTGATAAAAACCTATGGTTTATTGGGATTCTAACATATTTGAACCATTATCTGTTCCCACTCATATGTAAATATGATGGGTCACCTACATGGGACACACCTCTGATTGATCGTTTAAAACAGAAATAAAATAGCCTACATTCTCCCTTTCTAGTATAATTTATGAGGAAGAATATAAAGCAGGTCTTTCCTGTCCCTGCCAGCATAGGAAAGAAGGATCCTTCTTTCACTCCCACTTTTTCGTATCTAGCTGTGTAGAGAAATTTTCTTTGGATTTTAAAAATCAAGCATAGGAAACCTGGTGGTAGGAGTTGGTAGGAGGATGGGATGGTGGAAAAGAGGGCAGTGTGTGGGAAACCAAGCTGCTATGCATGTGACAGACTCTGGCAGTCATTCTCTAATGAAAACAGCGCTAAACTATAGTCAGACAGCCCGAGTCCTGGCCCAGCTCTACCTCTTACTAACTGTGTGATATTTTCTCTCTCTCCAAATGGAATAATAATGTCCTTCCAGTGTCATCCCAAGGGTGCTTAAGAGGCTCAAGTAAATTGATGCAGGGGAAAGCACTGTGAAAAGCCTAAAACACCAAGAGCAGTATCCACGGTCTCTCTTCACTGTGGATGCTATTTGGTCAAGAGCTTGGGCCCAGAGTCAGAGTTAGAATCCTACATCTCACTCAGAGCAACTCTGTGACCCTGGGCAAGATCCACTCTCTGAGCCTTATGTTCTTCATCTATAAAGTGGAGAGTACCTCAAAGCATTGTGAGGATTTAATAAGATCATACATGTCGCACCCTGACAGTATCTGGAATAGAAGTCTCTTCAGGAAACACAGGTTCATATGGTTAGTAGAGAGCCACTGCCTTGTGGATCACCTTATTGCTACAGTGTGGGAGGATGAGAATCATCAAGTGTTGCTTGGCACCCCCATTAGATATAAAATTCATGTCCCTTCCTCATTAGAGCCTTTCCTCACTCCCCCACCCCTGTCCAAGTTCATTAGTCTCTCTCCCACATCACCTATTTCAAATATTCTATTTTGCCTTCTAGGCACCATTTTGTAATTTATCTTCTTGCATGTGTCCTCTATTAGTGGAGGAGGAAATGGCAACCCACTCCAGTATTCTTGACTGGGAAATTTCATGGAGGAGGAACCTGGCGGGCTACAGGCCACAGGGTCCCAGACTCAGACACGACAGATGAGCACACATGTACATCCTCTGTTAGATTATAAGAAATTTGATGGCAGGACTCTGCCTTATTCATTTCAGCAACTCTGTGCCTAAGATAGTGCCTACCTCATACACAGTAGGCACTTAATAAATGCTTATAGTATCAGAAATGAATATATAAAGTTCTGCTGCAAGTCAACTTTCAAGTGATGGAGACATAAACACAGAGCTGACATGATACAGGATAAGGAGAGCAACATACAGGGAGGCCTAAGATAGCCTTCACTCTTGCATTCTCCCGCATTCACTCTATTGTATTAACTTACCAGATCTGGTACTTTTGCTACTCAGTTCAAGCAAATATTCATAACTCAATTGTTTTACTGAGCTTGTGAGGTTAATAAAAATGAAATGAGAGAGTTTGAGAAGTAAATTTTTAAAATTCAGGAAACTCCACCTTTCTCCAATTTTTGCATCTTTAATATAATGTCACAAATTCCTGAACTCCAGATCAATAAGAACAAACATAAACTGTCTCAGAATCAGGAGATTAAAGCAGGGACTAGGACTACTGAAGTTGATGGCTTCCCACCAACAAATAGTATGATTTCCAGACAGAACTGCAAGACCCTCAAAGATTTTGACCCATAAATCTTTTCCTCCTTCCAAACTAGCTTGAAATTCTTGCCATTGTAAACCTATGCACACAGTGGTAGGTGTCAGGGTGGGCTGGATATCTTCAGAACCCTTGCAAAAATGCCTGTCGTCTTTCACTCACCTTTTCTCATTAGCATATTAGCATAATGCATGAAAATATGCCTTGTATGTCATAAAAATTATCATTATAATTTTTAAATAATGGGACCAGCTTTTGGTCCCACAGAAAATAACTTGGCCTCAGGGAAAGAGATATTGGAAAGGACTGGTAGATTTTATTCATGGGCAGCCAGATGCTGTGATATTAGAACCAGGTGCAGCCTAGAGAAGGTAAACCAGGGAGAGGTGACTTAATTAGAGCCTGGGCACTGGGCAGCTGAGGAGGAATAGTATAAATGGAAATCAAGGTCAGCAATCAATCCTGGTGTCCTGGACTCTACTGTTTGTTGTTGTTTTTAAGTAAGGCTTAGTGAGTACTGAGAATGTCCTAGCACGGGTCTTGGTATACAGTGGTGTGAATGCAGATAAAGTACCTCACCTTATGATGCACACAATCTAATGTGAGAGATAAACATTAAATAAGCAAGCATACTGACACTTCATTTTAAAACATGCTAAGAGTTAAAAGGGAAAAGAACAGTAGATTGTGAGAGAATGATGTGGTCTACCTTTTAGATTGAATGCAAAAGTAAATTTACCCTGAAACTAATGAAGTTTAAGCTTGAAACCTCTTATTTACATGGGCTCCCCTCAAAGCTTTGGAAATAGAGGGAAGCCTACAGTGGGTTCATGTAGCTATATGTTTTTGTAAATTTTGCAAATGTGAGATACTTCAACTGCAATTAGTTAAGACTTCTGTCTCTTTCCATTCTGATTTCCTCTGTCATATTTCCCCTTAGGTTGTATGAAAATGAGCATTTGGGGAATCTAGTTAGGGAAAAATTGAGATGGGAATACATCTCAATTGGGTTTGATGAGACATATTACAGAGTGTAGGCATCCCAGTATAAGAAAGGTTCCAGCAACAGTCCTCCCAGCCTTTTACCAGTTCATGCAACAGGATGACACAAGGATGCAGGGCTGAGGGTGTCCACTGATATGACCTTGTCTCCACAACCTGGCATCAGACCTAGATAGGTGGTGACAGAGAAACCAGATATGAACTGCACGGGACAAGATAGACCTTTTTCCCTGTGTGAAAATATTACTACCAAACATTTGCATGGGCTTTGCTAGTGGCTCAGCAGTAAAGAATCCAATTGCGATGCAGGAGACCACCTGTAATGTAGGGAACGTGGGTTCAGTCCCTGGGTTGGGAATATTCCCTGGAGAAGGAAATGGCAACCTGCTCCAGTATTTTTGCCTGGGAAATTCCATTGACAGGGAGCCTGGCAGGCCACAGTCCATGGACTCATAAAAGTTGGGCACAATTTAGCAACTAAACCTCCACCACCATCAAGCATCTGCATAGTATGTCTAATAAAAATGCTATGAAGCTGAAATAAACTTTTCTAGGCTGTGAATAATAAAAGGCAAATTTTGATTAAATAATCTCAGATATGCAGATGATACCACCCTTATGGCAGAAAGTGAAGAACTAAAGAGCCTCTTGATGAAAGTGAAAGAGGAAAGCGAAAAAGTTGGTTTAAAGCTCAATATTCAGAAAACAAAGATCATGGCATCCGGTCCCATCACTTCATGAGAAATAGACGGGGAAACAGTGGAAACAGTGTCAGACTTTATTTTTGGGGGCTCCAAAATCACTGCAGATGGTGAGTGCAGCCATTAAATTAAAAGATGCTTACTCCTTGGAAGAAAAGTTATGACCAACCTAGATAGTATATTCAAAAGCAGAGACATTACTTTGCCGACTAAGGTCCGTCTAGTCAAGGCTATGGTTTTTCCTGTGGTCATGTATGGATGTGAGAGTTGGACTGTGAAGAAGGCTGAGCACCGAAGGATTGATGTTTTTGAACTGTGGTGTTGAAGACTCTTGAGAGTCCCTTGGACTGCAAGGAGATCCAACCAGTCCATTCTGAAGGAGATCAGCCCTGGGATTTCTTCTTTGGAAGGAATGATGCTAAAGCTGAAACTCCAGTACTTTGGCCACCTCATGCGAAGAGTTGACTCATTAGAAAAGACTCTGATGCTGGGAAGTATTGAGGGCAGGAGGAGAAGGGGACGACAGAGGATGAGATGGCTGGATGGCATCACTGACTCGATGGACTTGAGTCTGAGTGAACTCTGGGAGATGGTGA
Source organism: Nanger dama (assembly GCA_917880005.1). Lineage (NCBI taxonomy): Eukaryota > Metazoa > Chordata > Mammalia > Artiodactyla > Bovidae > Nanger > Nanger dama. The sequence goes on along the minus strand of CAKJTW010000011.1, from coordinate 28,661,810 downwards.
TGGACAGGGAGGCCTGGCGTGCTGCGATTCATGGGGTGGCAAAGAGTCGGACACAACTGAGTGACTGAACTGAACTGATAGGGGAAAACAATCTTTCTATTCTCACCATGTAATACATTATAATATTATTGTCATATGAAAGGACAATCAAGATATGTAGCCATGTCAATTAAATTTCAGTTTAAAAAAAAAAGATATGTAACCAAAGAATACAGGAAAAAACAATGCATTATTTATGGTACTACTTACATTTTTAAACTTATCATATTTTGTGATGTTTTCTTCTTATCAAACTAAGCATTCAGTTTTGAGTATAAATTTATATTCATTATTTTTTTCCTTAAGGAAAAATCCCCAAATTACATAAGTTTCAGGCCCTACAAAATCTGCTCCTGGTCACAGCTTCTTAGTGGAGATGACATTTCGGCTAAAACCCAAGGAAAGAAAATAAAATAATCCACAAGAAAAGAAAATCCAAGGCCATGGAAAGAGTAATGTAGAAAGCCCTGGAGGTAGGATGAGCTTAGAGATTTCACATGTCAGACCACAAATCTTATTTATTTCCAACAACACTTTTTTTATTATAAAAATAATATAAGTTTATTACATTAAATTTGAAAAACTCAGAGAAACACAAAGAAGAAAATAAGCACCATATGCATGACAATTTTTTTACTGGGAAAAAAAAATCGCTCCAGTTATATCACAGAATTCTGAAGCAGATAGGATATCTCTAGAATGATCTGGAACCTGACAGAGTTTTAGAGCATTATGCAAATATAAAAATATAGTCATTCTCATCATCGTCATCATTATCAATGACGTCAGGGAAATAAATTAAAAATACCCGCTTTTAAATTTTTTACCAAGGTTCTCTGGCTGTGGAAATAAACATAGCAACTTTGTGGCAGTGGGGCTTCCCTGGCGACTCGGTGGTAAAGAATCTGCTTGCCAGTGCAGGAGATGTGAGTTTGATCCCTGGCTGAGGGAGATCCCCTAGAGAAGAACATGACAACCCACTCCAGTATTCTTCCCTGGGAAATCCCATGGACAGAGAAGCATGTGGGCTACAGTCTATGGGGTCACAAAAGCGTTGGGCATGACTTAGCAATGAAACAACTCTGTAGCAGTAAAGGCTGAGATGAAGAGAGCTCCTTTGGGATTTCTAATTAAGTGAATACTCAGTCTGCTGTCTAGTACCCTCCCTTATTCTAGAAACAGCCCCTCTACTTTTAGGGAAAGGCAATGGCACCCCACTCCAGTTCTCTTGCCTGGAAAATCCCATGGATGGAGGAGCCTGGTGGGCTGCAGTCCATGGGGTCGCTAAGAGTCCGGCACAACTGAGCGACTTCACTTTCACTTTTCACTTTCATGCATTAGAGAAGGAAATGGCAACCCACTACAGTGCTCTTGCCTAGAGAATCCCAGGGACGGGGGAGCCTGGTGAGCTGCCGTCGATGGGGTCGCACAGAGTTGGACAGGACTGAAGCGACTTAGCAGCAGCAGCAGCAACCCTACCACTGCTTCAATCATATGACTCTGATAGAAAGTGATGGTCACTGTTTCTCTTCCCAACTCCCAACCTAAATTAATGAATTTGAGAATGAGCACAAATTTGGGCCAATCTGAATTTGAACCCATGATCTAGCTGGAGTTGAACTGGCCCTCTCTGTGACAGTAAAGATGAGAGATGTGGGCCTGGAGCAACAGAACGCTATGTTTCAAGGCAAACAGAAACTGGTCTAAGAAAAAAGCTAAGGATCTGAGAGAGGAGCAGAGAAGGAGGATGAAAAATGTTCTGGTGACTGTACCCAAAGAGTTTCTATTTCAAAGCATGTCTGAGACCAAGCCGCCCTCACCTGCTAATTGGGTAGGCAAAACGGTAAATCTCCATTTTGCTCAAGTTAAGGTTGTGTGCCTGTCATTTGGAACCAAATTATCCCCATAGGCTAAATGTGAATGTCCTGTGGATCATTATCATTATAGGGCACGAGGCTGGATTTAGGGGTACTAATAAGTAGAAAGGAATAAAAATTAACATATACTGTGTGCCCAGTGCATTTCAGGGACTATGTGCAAATTACTTAATTTCATCCTTAGAGCAACTCTAGGAAGTAGGTATTGCTTTTATGAAATTGAGTTTTAGTGTGGTTGGCAACTTGTCCACATTCTCACAAAAGTAACAGAGGCAAAGTTTGAATTTAGACCTGACTGCATATCCCATATATTTGTCAGCTACATGTTGCTCATTATGGGATCTTATAATGCAATATAGAAGAGAGATATTTATAGACATAACATAATAAGATAAGAGCTGATACGAATAAGGAGTGGCAAAGAGAGAAGAAGGATTGAGTATGGATTGACACATTGCCCACAGGACCACCCAGTTCTAGGTACCAAATTGGAATCCTGAAGCCCTGTTACTCATTTAAATCCTGTCCTTGCCATGAACCTAAAAAGGCATTGTTACTAGATAAGTGCTCCTCACTTAAATATGTTCAGACCTGTAAGCTAGAAGTAGCAAATAAAATCTTCAAAGACTTAGCAATTTACTGGAGTAATGTTTAACCAAGTCTATAATAAAATGTGTAAGGATCGGCAAAATACAGCCATCCAAAGACAGGGCAGGGAAAATGGGTCTAAACCACAGCAGAACTTAGTTAACTAAGTTCTTTATATGGGAAAACTGTTGACTGATAGTGGGGGCTGTTAAACAATGAAATGGGTTTCCAGGGCAAGCTCAGGAATCTCCTCATCCACAGGCCTTTAAAATAGTAAAATTTTCTTGGTCTGAATGGCTTTACGTGTGGTCTTCCTGGAAGCGGAGTGGGCTTAGGGAGTTACAGAGGGAGGGATGACCTTCTAATTCCCTCCCCAAAGCCTGGGATTCTCCCTACCTGTCATCACCTGAAGAAAGGGGCTTTGCCATTTGATAACCTGCCCCCTCTCTCCTAGTTCTTGTCTACCTTAGTAATACATTCGTTCACAACTGCTGTAGAAATGACTGAAATATTTAGACATAATGGAGGAAGTTTAATAGGGTCCAGTGGGAAACCCAGGTGTTTAGATCAGCTTAAAAATAATAACCACCTCCCCTGCCGGGGTCTTTCTATTCACAATCAGCTCTGCTTTTATTCTTAACCATAAAGGCTACCTCAGACAGGAAATTATTCACGTGATTGGTCTTTACAAGTGCTGTTGGGTTTAAACTGAGGGCTGTAGAGGTCATTAGCGGGCAGCCATGTGATTAACCTTTGCTAGCCCGTTGCTTTCACACTTTGTTAACAGCTTCCATTATTGCCCCTCTGAGTCTTGAGGAAGCTGTTTATTGACAGTATTAAAAATACATAGCTACAAATTCTTAAGAGCCATGTGTTAAAAAAAAAAAAAAAAAAAGCCCTCCTGACATCTTATAGCTAGCCTCCTGGGGAAATGGGAAACCTCTAATTTGCCATAAAGGTTTATCAAGAACTACATTAAGTAACACTACACTTAGCTCAATGGTAGTTGCTGATGTTGCTCCTTTCTTTCATTTTTATACATGTGACGGTGACACCAGAGAATTTGAAAATTTGAGACAAGAGGTTTAAAATCTCTGGATGTATTTGAGGCTTGATCTCTGTTATTTCTGAAGATATTAGGTTACATATGTTTGGGGAGGAAAGAAGGCAAGGTGTTGATAAGAAAAATGTCTCTCCCAAGCAAAGTCAAGCCCTCATCCATGTAAAATGACCAAGAGTTTCAGAAGGGATTTTTGTGTGTGATTCAGTACTTACTCTGATGGGAATAAATTTTCACCCCTCTCCTCACCCCCATCCTGAGCTATAAAATGTCTTGGGAGGCATTTCCTAGAATTGTTTGTGCAAGAAAGACCATATTGATGTCTCTCAACCAATAATATGCCTAAACCCTACTTAAAGGATGGCATTCTTCAAATGGTCCTCAGTCTATGACCCCTCCCACTGCCCCTATGACCTTCCTGCAAGAATTGAATGGCCTTTCTATGACCCCACCACCACCACCACCTCAACATAAGATTTCTTCCCAAGCACTTTCCTTTTACTTTCTGAATTCCAGTGAAGAATTTAACTCCTTTATTTAGAAGTATCTAAAGCTTTCCCCTCCTAAGTCAGAATTCACATTCAAGCCAGAAAAGGTCCAGAAGACAATTCTTCCAGAGATTTATCTCTTGGTTATATATATGCATATATAGTACATTATACATATGTGTGTATGTATGCATGCTAAGTTGCTTCAGTCATGTCCAACTCTGTGCTCCCTATGGACTGTAGCCTACTGCCAGGCTCCTCTGTCCATGGGATTCTCCAGGCAAGAATACTGGAGTGGATTGCCATGCCCTCCTCCAGGGGAATCTTCCCAACCCAGAGATTGAAACTGCATCTCTTAATTCTCTTGCATTGGCAGGCAGGTTCTTTACTACTAGTGCTACCTGGGAAGCCTATATATATATGTTTATATACACATACAATAAATAATACAGATGACATATATTTGTGTATATATAAAATAAATGAGTAGGAAAGGAAATCATTAGAATTCATACAAAATTTCTGTGCTCAAGAGATTAAGGGTAAGGGACAATGTACAAAAGAGAGACGATTCTCCTTGAGTTGCCTTGACTTTTGTTTCTATTTTGATTCTATTGCTCTAACATTCGTATGCTGTTTAAAATGTGCAACTATAGACCCAAACTCTTTTTTCTGAGAATAATCACAGGGCAAGTATTATTTCTCTCAAAGAAAAATATGAATTAATTAACATTTGGATTAAAAGCAGACAAGCATAGTAAGTGGGACTACTGCCTTCTTCCAGAACTGTTACATGCTATAATGATCTCTAATGTTTGTGTGAATTGTTCTAAAGTCAGATTTTAGTTCCTACATATACACTCTGGTCAAGAAATCCAAACAAAAGTAAAAGGTTTGATTTCCTTTTTAAAATACATTTATAACTTTTTAAAACTAAAAGACCACATATTCCTATATTTCATGATGGAAGGGTAGAGGGGAAATTGTTGCTAGGATAAGACTTCATATTTTATGTCAAATTGTATCTGGAAACTCATTTTAAAATTGGAATTATAACCCGCCCACCCCTTACCCACCCCCCCCCCCCCCCACCTCCTTCCCCCGCCAAAAGCAGAGATTTGAAATGAAAATGCCAAAATAACTTTAATTATAGGTTTGTTGGGGGTGTGACATTAAAATATCAGTCAGTGGAAAACTTCACATTGTTAATGTGTCACTCAAAAATTTGAAATTTGTGTTATACCATTACTATTTATTTGTACATTCTTGGTCTCTTAAATATCTTTTGCTAGATAAGAGCCCAAATCACTATAACAGTGGTCCAACATTTTCAAATTTCTTTTACAATCAGAGTTAAATATAAATTACTGTAGGCTTCTTAATGTAAAACCTTGGTTACGCTTTTGCAGATTTTCAAAATTGGGCTGATAATAATATATAATTTTTAACATAGAAAAATAACAAAATTCAATTTGACCTATAATCTTTCTATTTTTTTCCACAAAACTCAAAATAATATTGTGGCACTAGGGAAAAAACATACAGTAGCCTCTAACATCAAGCTAGTATTTCTTAACCTAGACTTACTATAGACAATAATTGGTTTTCTCTGTTCCCTTTCCCAAGCTGCATGAAAAAGGAAACCATGGAAACTGGGACACCATAAAGCAATGCTTTCTAACCTTAGCCGAGCTCTCACTGATCCTCAGGAATGGTTTTACACATCCCTTGTTGACTAATTATTATAGGAAACCACGGTGACTGTTTGAAACATCCATCCTCAAGGGCCCACCCCTTGACTTCCTTCAACTTAATCTCACTCACAGGGGATGACCTTCACATTTGCTTCACTGAGGAAATTCAGGCAGCATGATCCCCTTACACTGGTCCTTGACTAAACTAGACCTGGGCCTTGACCTGCCTGACTGGCTTAGCTGGACCCAGTCTGTGCCATTCTCTTAAGTTCTCTCCCGCTATGCTCCCCACCCTCACGATGCAACCCCAACTTGACTGTTCATCTTTCTTTAAGGTATATACATCGTTACCTGGTCCCAGCTATCCTTGATCTGGAGTATAATACGACTCTTAACAGCATCTTCTGTCTCTTCTGCCAATGGCCCCATCCCTATGTCTGAGAATACGCCCAGCTCTCCCTTATTCTTACATATTTCCTTTAAGATCTCTCTATCACCATTTCCACTTCTCCAAGACTTTCTCCTTGTCCCTCTTCCTTACTTTTCTGTCTTATAATCTCTGTCTTCACTGTCTTTGGTAATCTCATCAAATCAAGAACTTCTACTCTGATCTCTAAGTAACGAATTCCTCAATCTCTATACTCATATTTTTAATTTTCAGAGCCATTGACCAAATCCTCAAACTAAAATCTACCTTCCCCACCCAACTGGCCCTTCTTCTCAACGTCTTCATTTCAATAGACATATCATAAATGTCCCAGAGCCACAAGTATTTGTCCTCTCTCTCCATGGCAAATGAATTGTCATGACACTTACAATGAAATCCTTTCCACGGTCAAAAATGTTCTGTGTAATCTCTGTGACATTGTACCCCTATATTCTCCATGATTTATTATGATTTGGCCATGCTGGCTTGCTTTCTGCTTCTCAGGCCCACTGCGTTTGTTCTCTCCTTGGAGTTTTTGTGCATCTGGTCTATTCTTGACACTTTTCTACTCCCTAGATCATTCCAGGGTGGCTCCTGGTCATCAGATCAAAATGTCACTTAATCAAAGAGATGGTCCCAGAAACTCTGTCATATCACACTGTTTCTATTATTTCCATAACAACTTTCATGCTAATTAACCAGATAGGGTTAAAAAATGAGTAACTAAACTACAATAGTGACAACAGACAAAGGAAAATATAGGCTTGAGAAATGATTAAGAAGCAAAACCAAGAGAATTTGATGATATTTGTAGAAGTAGCAAGGGTGAAAGTATAATGAATTATTCCCAAATTTCTGTCACAGAGGACCAGATATATGGTGGAGTTATCAAGCAGAATCCAAAGTACAAGGTAAAGAACTAATTTTGGAAGAGAGACAGTTCAGTTTAAGATGTGCTTAAAGTGTAGTTGTTTACAGTACAAATTGGAAGGCTTCATACCGGCAATTGGAAATATGAACCCAGAACTCATGGGAAAGCACTGAAAACTATATAAATAGAAGACACGAGGCATGAAGGTTAAAAGAAGAGGAACCCAAAGACCACTAGAGAGTATCAGCGTGAAAGGGAAGAGACTCATGAAATCACAGGACAGCAAGGCGAGAAGGGAATTGTCGAAGCCAAGCAGGTGTTTCAAGAATAAGGGGGAAATCAACAAGGTAAGACCATAGGTATGTTCCCTAATATAACAAGTTTACCATGCTATTGGATTTGGCAGGTATCTCATTAATGAATTTAGTCAGAGCCATTTCAGAGGCAAGGTAGATGCACATGTCAGGCCAATAGTAAGTTGAGAAGGAGTGTAGTAGCCAACGTAGCAGGAAGAAAGAGACTTCACATAAGTCTCAAGCTATTGAAGGAAAAAGATAAAATGCAATACTTACAGGGGAATACAAAGGGTGATTTTCTTTCTTGCTGGTGATTAGAAAGTGTTAGTTGTGGTGGTATGGAGGGAAAAAATGGCATCTTGAGAGACAAGGAAATCTTCATCTCCCTAATTGACACTGGCTTATTATCTTATCCATAATGCCTCCAAATTGGAGCTTCAAGGTGAGAGGAAGACACTGGAAGGGGAAGAGGTAGATAAGAAACCTAGGATCCCTGCCTCATCATTATACCTCCAGCCAGCTCTGAATACCTGAACTGCAACTGATGGATAATTCAGCACTTCTCTATACATGGTGCCATATTTTTATCCCACCCAGACTGAATGTTGCTTGGGATCCAGTGAGTGTTTAAGGAATAGTGCATGTACCTTGGAAGAGAAAATACTCCAAATGTCTTTAAATTAAAATGACAAACTTTCATCCTTCCCCAAAACTCTCTGCATTCTAAACAAACATATATCTATTCATCAAAATGCACTGAAGATTCTTAGTACACTGTAAATAAATTTTAGACTTTCAGCTATAAAATTACTTAATGCTCATTAATATCATTTCTAATTAGAGAATAAAAATAAAGGAATGCTAGTATTTACAAATAATTCAGTATTCATCTTACTCTCTTGACACCCATGCTTGTCAGAAAAGCAATGTAATCTTTTTATAATCCTCTTTCATCTTGAGACTTCTTGATCTGAGCCTGTTTAATAAGCTCGTAGATAATAGCTACTGGCTTAGCACCTGAAGCAGGTCACCTGGCTGTGTGACTCCGAGCAAGTCATTGTACTTCTCAGAATGTACATATCTTACCCCATCTACTTTTAGCTCAGTTACTTCATGAAATCAAATTTTACATTACACCATTATCATTCACTCTATTGGAGGTGAGATAAGCTGCAAATCTATTGGAAAAATCTTCTGAGATAGCTAGCAGAAAGTTGGAACTTACAGCTAGAGTGGAGCTTACAAAGTCATTCAAAAGGGAAAGATCATTTAATGTTACTGTAAACTGCTATTGTAATTCATTCTTCCATAAAGATTACCTCTGTTGTACTAGCAATGCTGTTCAGCAAGACCTTGGGTTATCAGCCAAATAAATGTCACTTCAGTAAATTATTGCTGCCTGGGGCCAGCTTTAACTTGCATCGTCAAAATTTTTCTTGTCTAAAATTCTACTGTAGGTTTTGCATTCATAAACCCTGCTCCCCCTGGCTTTACTGCTTGCCCTCTTACAACTTTCCCCCTCTTTGTCATTGGTAAAGAGAGCCCCATTGTGTATAGTAACACCAGAGAGCTTCACCAGTGATGTAAAAGAGTCACATTCAAATGGTGTTTTAGGTAGAACAAAATACAAAAGCCCACTGAACATTTCCTTACTGTGTGAAAATTATTGCCTGCATCTTTGCACCACAGTTCTGGGGATTCAGTGCAAAAGAGATGTGTTCAAAAGTATATGGCTTGCTCCCATGTATGATCGTGAGACAATAGAGGAGCACTAAACTTTGAGACAATTTTTCAGTTTGTGGTTCTATGCAAAATTTCACCAACTTTCCATCACTTGAACTGAATTCAAAATGGATTCAGAAAATGTGATACTTGTCTAAATGAAAATAAATGTTGTTTCAACAGTCTTTTTTCCCCTTTAAGTTGATGGTTACATGTATAACAAAAAGGAGAAAACAACGAACAATGTATATACATCCTTGTCTGAAAAAGCCCAAAAAGAAAATGCCACCCACATACACAGACTACCACACACAGTCACTTTATGAAGAAAAGTCAGATGCCATATAGGGTAACTATTGAGTATTGATGACATCTTTTCTACTCCATACAAATTACTCCTGCTAAAGTGCATCCAGCTTGTTTCTTTGCCAGTGTTTCCCTCCATTATGTTGTCAAGTGTAGATTAAGGACACAGTCTAGGAGCATTCTTCATAAGAACATTTCTCTCAGTGCTACTTAAACATGGCCTCTCATGTACATCCTCTGCATCACTGGCCTTTGATAATCAGTAAAGTATTTTTGCCTGAAGAAAATGAGTAGAATAAAGCTCTTCCAGGAAAAATCAACAACTGTAAGTAGGTAATGGAGGTTGAGGGTACAAAGCTCAGAAACCTAATACAAATTCTCCTTAAGGACATACCATTCCCTTGTGACATGAGAATGACTGGCAAGGCCCTGAAATATTCCTCTTGAATCTTAAGCGATTCTAGAGCAACTTTCCCCAAGTTGTTGGAACTGATGCCTTTAAAAGCATTAGCCCGGTCCCTCATAAAGAAAAACCTGATTAACCCCACAAGGCAGACTATACTGATTTGAGGTGGGGTACCCCAATGTCTGAGAACTGGTAACCCAGCAGAGAAGTAAAATAACACTGTGAAGTTCTAAGCTCTCCATGTTGCCTCCTTTGTTTAACTCATTCTCTCCCTCTGATTCCCTGCTAAGCATTTATTCATTAATTTAACAAATATTTGTTGAATACCTCACATTTGCCAGACACTTTAGTTCAGTAATGAATAAAATATACAAATTTCTCCTTATATTTTTCATCTCTCTCTCAGGCTTATGTATCAAACTAAAGTAGAGCTGTCTTCTTTCTCCCAAATCTTGCTGATCTGCACTTTCACTTAGGAAGGGGGATCACTTGTCAGAAAGAAAACAATCTCATTTATTAGAGTAAACAAAGGTCATCAACAATCATTCACTCACCAATTACTGATGTGCATCCCCTAGATGCCAGGATGTAGGCTTCAAACTGGCAACGGCAAGATGAAAATCACATAGTCCTTGGTTTGACAGGGATTATGTATTTTTGCAATGTCTTTTATGTGAACAAACTAACAATTAGTAGTTTTCAAATTGAATTTGAATTTTTGAAGTCTGCTGATAGCTGAAAGTTACTTGCTGCTTTTTTTGCCTAAGCCAAGTACTTCTCCTGTTTCACTTAAGTATAGATTCTAGGGATAATGATCATTTTCAAAAATATGCTCCTGCCCAACTTTAAATGGGTAAGCTAGACTTGGACGTGCATCTGAGTGTTCTCACTCTATTTTCCATAGTCACAACTGGTTTCAATTAGCTACAGTAACTAAAATTAATATTTCATTATACTTTTTGATCATGCTTTAATTTACCTAACAATAATGACCAGGGCATAAAATAGCCCAAGTCTTTTGTTTAATGTCTGGTGAACAGAACCATATGCCTAACCTCAACCCTTTGGGGAATGGACATTCAGAAAGTATTTACATGGTTCTTCAATTTTATTTATTATTTTCCTGTTGCTTTTTTGGTCCTTGTGGTTTTGTTTACTCACTACATGTGGGGGTTGAGGCTAGAGTCGGGGGTTTTGCTTTACTTCTGGAATTATGGCATTTGAGAATGTTGCCCCATTTGTCATCCATTATGCCTCTTTTCTGTTAAGTATTTATTCTGGTCAAAATCTAGACAAAAATTAACAATTTTTTCTTTTCTTTTTCTGGTTGAGTGTGTGTATGTATACTCAACCAGAGGAGAGTGAAAAAGCTGGCTTAAAACTCAACATTCAAAAAACTAAGATCATGGCATCCAGTCCCATCACCCATGGCAAATAGATGGGAAAGCAATGGAAACAGTGCCAGACTTTATTTTCTTGGGCTCCAAAATCACTGCAGACAGTGATTGCAGTCTTGAAATTACTTGCTCCTTGGAAGAAAAATTATGACAAACCTAGACAGCATATTAAAAAGCAGAGACATCACTTCACTCACAAAGGTCCGTATAGTCAAAGCTACGGTTTTTCCAGTAGTCATGTATGAAAGTGAGAGTTGGACCATAAAGAAGGCTGAGTGCCCAAGAATAGATGGTTTTGAATTGTGGTTCTGGAGAGGACTCTTGAGACTTCCTTGGACTGCAAGAAGATCAGATCAATCAATCCAAAAGGAAATCAACCCTGAATATTCATTGGAAGGACTGATGCGGAAGTTCCAATATTTTGGCCACCTAATGTGAACAGCCAGCTCATTGAAAAAGATCCTGATGCTGGGAAAGATTGAGAGCAGGAGGAGAAGGGGGACAACAGAGGATGAGACAGTTGGATGGCATCACTGATTAATGGACATGAGTTTGACCAAATTCTGGGAGATAGTGAAGGATGGGGAAGTGCCGAGGTCCAGCCCCCACAGGATCCAGGGAAACCCGGAGGAGAAACGGCGTCGGCGATTGATTTAGAGAGGGAGAGAGACAGATAAGAATGTTGTAGATAAGAAAATAGAGGAGAGAAGAAAAGAGGCTGATGTTCCTTGGTTTATACAGAAAATCAATAAAGTCTCAAGACAAGAAACTTGCACCGTCTACGTGAGACCGCAGGTGCCTTCCCGGTCTCCCGAGGGAGTGAAGGCACAGGGCGCCTTCCCAGTCAGGTCTTAGAAACCCAGGCAAATAAGTAGACACAGCGGATCTCTGTACTCCAGATGGGAACTAGCCTGAAAGTAAGAGTAAGAGGAGGAAAATGATTGACACGAGAAGATCAAGCTGCTTTGATGAGCAAGATCCATAGCTTTATTTTTAAACAGTACTTATATACCTTTTTGTACATAGAGGGGAATGAAAGATGCAAGGTCATACAGAATCAGCCCAACATTCCAGCAGTTTTGCCCTTATCGAAACCATGATTTTTTCTGCATACCTTTCCCACAAATAATGTTGTGTATAGTATCTTCTGGCCTTGGAGGCCTGTGAACATTGTATGACCCTCTTTTGATAAAAGCTGCTGAACCAAAAACCTTATTTTCCCTCAAAGTGGTTTTTTTTTCTTTATATTTCTAATCTATGTCAGCCTCAGAAAGTGCCAGAGTTACATTTCACAGAGCAAAGGTGCAGTGAGTTACAAGAAATAACCAATTAGCTCAAAAGTCTGATATGGTTAAATTCAAGACTACACGTGTTTTTCTTGCATTCTCACTATGTTAACTAACGCATTCCCAGGTGCACAGTGGATAAGAGATATGGGAACTTAGCAACAAGCATTGGCCCAATAATGAAATCCTACACCAGCACTAGCACTACTCTAATAACTTTTAACTCTTTCAAAGGCTCTGTGTTTTAGGCTTTGCGTGCTTCTCACAGTTGGGAGGCTGTAAATAATTGTATGCATAGCTGCAAGAGTCTGGATATACCTGCCAACCAAGCTAGAATGCTAACAGAGGGAGTTTGATTTGAAATATTCCTCTCATGTCCAGACTTAATTAGCTATAGCCCTAAGTTGATTTTCTCCAGAGAAAGGTGGTCAGGGTTAGCCCCCTGTTAATGTCAGAGGAGCTGGTAAAAGTCATGAAACAGTAAAACAGACAGATGCTGGTTTGGGGGTAGATGCTTGAGAAAGCCTAGGAGCCCCTTGAGCTCTGAAGCCTTGCTTAACAGTTCTCTTCCACATGACCCTGTCATGGGTGGGATCTCCTGTGGCAGCTCCCGGCAGGGAAGCCTGGCTTGCTGCAGTCCGTGGGGTCACAAAGAGTCAGACACAGCTTAGGGACTGAACAACAGTGTGTTGAAAGGCAAATAGAATCTCTAGAAAAGGCATTTAATAACTGGCAGGTATCACTAGGATTATCACCATTATTTCTTCCAAATTCTCCTCCATTCTTTACCTCATTCCCATCCCCTGACCTTTCTCATTTCCCTTTTTTCTTTTCCTTTTGCTTCTCATTCTCCTTTACTCTCTTCTGTGAGTGCCTCGGCTCTGTTAGTGGTGCCCAAAGGCCCTCTAGTAATACTCAGAGACAAAGATATTGCTAATTCTTGTTCTCCATGACCAGCCAGATAAGAATACCAGAGTGAATGCCATCTAAGAAATACTATCTTGTGTAGAAAGATGTTCAGTGCAGCTAATCAATGCAGTGTAACTGAAATTAATTACCCTATTGTCTGAAAATGCTGAGTTTCTTTTCTACAAGTAATATCAAGACTCACAAATTTAACATTCCTTCATTCATTTACTTATTCCTCTAGAAAGTGTATTAAAGATATATAATGTGCTAGATCTTCTGCTAAAATTGAAGCTATGAAAGATTTCTTTCTTATCTTTGTATCAATTCACTCTACAGATATTTGTTGAATAAACAGCAAGTGAATGATGAACAACCCAAAATTTCCTGTTATGAAGACCCTGAGAAGAAAAAAAATAAAATTTATATTCATGAATGTAGGTCATGTACACATACTATAGCTTTTTTTCAATTAAAATGAGTCGGCAACTTCTATGTGTCAGGTTCTGAACCGGATGCTAAGATACAAAGATGAAAAGACAAGACATAGTCCCTGCTTATCATTCATTCATTCACCTGATAAACATTTTCAAATATCTACTTTGTGCCAGGAATGGAGTAAGGGTTACAGACACAGCCCTGATCAGGGTAGACATGGACCCTAACTCATGAAACTTATTTCCTAGTATGGAAAATATAAAAGAAAACAAACATAACCTACCTCTAAATAAGAATATAATTACAAATTATGAGGAGAGCCATACATAAGACAATAACAGACTGAAATGGACAGGACAGCTACTTTAGATAGTTTAGTGTGAGACAGAAAAGTAATCTGATAGTTATAATTCACTATTTACATATTTGCCTGTCAACCTATAGGTCTATTATTCTCTCCTTCCTTCCCTCCAAAAAACCGAAGAAGCAATGAAATACTCTAAGAACAATAAAGGAACACACAATACAATGTGAACATCGATGAATAAGTAGCCCAAACTCTGTGGGATCACAATATTAGCACAGAAAGTAATACACTTAGGAAAAAAGCCAAAAAGAAAAACATGGGAAGAGGCAACTAATTGGATGGGATTGATGGGGAGCCACCTACTTCGCCACCTACTTCCAGCTCAAGCCAGTAGGGACCATGTTACTTACTTGGCAATGTGGTCAAAGTGCCACTATGGCAGCCAGACCTTGGACCTGCATGTGTGGCTTTTCAGTACTATCTTAAAAGCATTCCCTGAGTCTGCTGCTTGTCCTATTGCTGAAGAGCCTTGACTTAGCATCCAAGGACCTAAGCTCACTATCTATTTCTGCTACTCATTAACTGTGCAACCAGGAGCAGATCACTTCCTAGCTCCAGTCTCAGCTTTCTCTGGTATACAATGGGTGCATCTGTCAGAGCACAACTATAGACAGAAAAATTCACTCGAACTTGCTAAACCACAAAGAAACTTATTACTAGGTATGAGTAGCTTCCTAAATCACTGGAGGGCTAGATGACTAGGCTCCAGACTGAGTTTCCAGATAGTTTCCAGCCCCTTTTAACCTGTGGCACCTTCCTTGCTAGCAATATAGCTGCCTTACACCTAATCTCTCCCCCTATATTTAACCCTATGACTAACAAGTATCACGGGAGTACAAGTGATAAAACTAAAACTTCATCCAAAATCATAGGTGCAAGGGTATGTAGAAAATGTCATTTTTAATTGCACAGCCACTATAGACCAGGAAGGCATACCAGAGGGGGTTGGAACAGGTGCAGCAAGCCAATCCCCACAATTTGCCACAAATGACAATAATACATCCCTCACAGGGCTCTTACAAGAAGTGGTGTTTGTGAAGATGTTTCCACTTAATAAACACTGGCTTGATCTGGCCAAAATTCCATGTGCCCTAACACTAGGTTCCAAAGATAGAGTCCACCCTGGGAGTCCAGCCCTACAACCCCAGAGATCTACCAACACTCTGTGGCTGGAACCTGCTTCAAACTACCCCTTCTATGTGATTGACCTTGCTGGCTTACAGCATGACTCTACCCAGAAACAGAAAGGTCTCTGACCCCCGGCAAATCAAACTCTACAAGGTAGAGTGGTGAGTACTGGCTTTGAGCCAGCACTCTGCTACAGTAATGTCAAAATCCACAACAGGGACAACTAATTTTGTCTGGAAGGCTCACTTAGCATTTACCACTGTTAACCATTTGGAACCGTTTCCCTCCAAGCAAATACTAACCAAAAGAAAGCCAGCATAGCAAAATTATCACACAAAATTGACTTGAAGGTAAAAAGCATTATTAGAAATAAAAATGGTCACTACATAATAATAAAAGCTTCAACTCACAGGAACACATAATAATTTTAAGCTCTTAGGTATGTGTTATACCTTCAAAATATATGAATACAAAATTGAGGTATCTGTTAAGAGAAATTTATATGTTCACACACTTTAATATGCTTCTCTCAGTAATTGATAGATCAAATGAATAAAGAACAAGCAGCAAGGATATAGATTTGAACACAAATGACAAGCCTAATCCAAAGGACATATTATAGAACACTGCATCTAACTACTTGTTGAACATGTAAGGGCTATTACAAAAATTAACCACACACTAGGCTATAGAGTAAGTCTAATAAATTTCAAAGGCTCTCTAGAGGCCACATCTTCTGGCAACAATGTAATAAACACAACTTTTCAAAAAGAACAAAATTAAAATCTGTTTTATTAGAAACTTTTTAATACATTTAAAATAATTCAAGACAAAAAGGGAAATCATAATGGAACTTGGACTATTATGTAACACTTCAAAAGAATGACATATGAAAAATTAACATATCAAAACTTGAGGGATGCAATTAAAGTATTTCTTGGGGAAAAAATAGCTTTAAATGTTTAGAGTAGGAAAAAAGGCTCAAAATTAATGAGTAGAATATATAACATGAAATTAGAAAATATTTGGAATTAAACAAAGCCAAAGTGGGGGTCATTGAAAAAACTAATAAAATTAAAAGTTTTCTAGTAATGGTAATAAAGAAAAAGAAGAGTAAGTAAACAATATTAATTAAAAGACCATAACTATAGATGCTATGTTATTCAACAGTTTCAGTTCAGTTGAATTCAGTCACTCAGTCGTGTCCAACTCTTTATGACCCCATGAACCATAGCACGCCAGGCCTCCCTGTCCATCACAAACTCCCTGAGTTCACTCAAACCCATGTCCATTGAGTCGGTGATGCCATCCAACCATCTCATCCTCTGTCGTCCCCTTCTCCTCCTACCCTCAAACTCTCCCAGCATCAGGGTCTTTTCAAATGAGTCAGCTCTTTGCGTCAGGTGGCCAAAGTATTAGAGTTTCAGCTTCAACATCAGTCCTTCCAATGAACACCAAGGACTGATCTCAAATTGATAGTATGAATAATTGGAGCCATCCCACATTGAAGGTCAGGAAGGGTGGCGGTGAGGAGATACCCCTCATCCAAGGTAAGGAGCATCGGCTGTGCGTTGCTGGACCAGCCGTGAAGAGATACCCCACGCTCAAGGTAAGAAAAACCCATGTTAGATGGTAGGTGTTGCAAGAGGGCATCAGAGGAAAGACACACTGAAACCATACTCACAGAAAACTAGTCAATCTAATCACACTAGGACCACAGCCTTGTCTAACTCAATGAAACTAAGCCATGCCCGCGGGGCAACCTAAGACGGGTGGGTCATGGTGGAAAGGTCTGACAGAACGTGATCCACTGGAAAAGGGAATGGCAAACCACTTCAGTATTCTTGCCTTGAGAACCCCATGAACAGCATGAAAAGGCAAAATGATAGGATACTAAAAGAGGAACTCCCCAGGTCAGTATGTGCCCAATATGCTACTGGATATCAGTGGAGAAATAACTCCAGAAAGAATGAAGGGATGGAGCCAAAGCAAAAACAATACCCAGCTGTGGGTGTGGCTGGTGACAGAAGCAAGGTCCAATGCTGTAAAGAGCAATATTGCATAGGAACCTGGAATGTCAGGTCCATGAATCAAGGCAAATTGGAAGTGGTCAAAAAGAGATGGCAAAAGTGAACGTTGACATTCTAGGAATCAGCGAACTAAAATGGACTGGAATGGGTGAATTTAACTCAGATGACCATTATATCTACTGCAGGCAGGAATCCCTCAAACGGAGTAGCCATCATGGTCAACAAAAGAGTCCAAAATGCAGTACTTGGATGCAATCTCAAAAACAACAGAATGATCTCTGTTCGTTTCAAAGACAAACCATTCAATGTCACAGTTATCCAAGTCTATGCCCCAACCAGTAACGCTGAAGAAGCTGAAGCTGAATGGTTCTATGAAGACCTAAAAGACCTTTTAGAAATAATAGCCAAAAAAGATGTCCTTTTCATTATAGGGGACTGGAATGCTAAAGTAGGAAGTCAAGAAACACCTGGAGTAATAAGCAAATTTGGCCTTGGAATGCAGAATGAAGCAGGGTAAAGACTAGAGTTTTGCCAAGAAAATGCACTAGTCATAGCAAACACCCTCTTCCAACAACACAAGAGAAGACTCTACACATGGACATCACCAGATGGTCAACATCGAAATCAGATTGATTATATTCTTTGCAGCCAAAGATGGAGAAGCTCTATACAGTCAACAAAAACAAGACCAGGAGCTGACTGTGGCTCAGATCCTGAACTCCTTATTACCAAATTCAGACTCAAATTGAAGAAAGTAGGGAAAACTGCTAGACCATTCAGGTATGCCCTACATCAAATCCTTTATGATTATACAGTGGAAGTGGGAAATAGATTTAAGGGCCTAGATCTGATAGATAGAGTGCCTGATGAACTATGGAATGAGGTTCATGACATTGTATGGCAGACAGGGATCAAGACCATCCCCATGGAAAAGAAATGCAAAAAAGCAAAATGGCTGTCTGGGGAGGCCTTACAAATAGCTGTGAAAAGAAGAGAGGTGAAAAGCAAAGGAGAAAAGGAAAGATATAAGCATCTGAATGCAGAGTTCCGAGAATAGCAAGAAGAGATAAGAAAGCCTTCTTCAGCGATCAGTACAAAGAAATAGAGGAAAAGAACAGAATGGGAAAGACTAGAGATCTTGTCAAGAAAATTAGAGATATCAAGGGAACACTTCATGCACAGATGGGCTCGATAAAGGACAGAAATGGTATGGACCTAACAGAAGCAGAAGATATTAAGAAGAGGTGTCAAGAATACACAGAAGAACTGTACAAAAAGATCTTCACGACCCAAATAATCATGATGATGTGATCACTAATCTAGAGCCAGAAATCCTGGAATTTGAAGTCAAGTGAGCCTTAGAAAGCATCAGGCTGATGCACAGGATGATTCAAGTAGAGGATGTGGGGTGGGAGGTGGGAGGGGGCTTTGGCATTGGGAGATTATGTTCACCTATGGCTGATTCGTGTCAATGTATGGCAAAACAAATACAGTATTGTAATTTAAAATAATTAATTAATTAATTAATTTAAAAAAATAAAATAAAATAAAAAAGAAAGCATCACTATGAACAAAGCTAGTGGAGGTGATGGAATTCCAGTTGAGCTGTTTCAAATCCTGAAAGATGATGCTGTGAAAGTGCTGCACTCAATATGCCAGCACATTTGGAAAACTCAGCAGTGGCCACAGGACTGGAAAATGTCAGTTTTCATTCCAATTCCAAAGAAAGGCAATCCCAAAGAATGCTCAAACTACCACACAATTGCACTCATCTCACATGCTAGTAAAGTAATGCTCAAAATTCTGCAAGCCAGGCTTCAGCAATACGTGAACTGGGAACTTCCTGATGTTCACGCTGGTTTTAGAAAAGGCAGAGGAGCCAGAGATCAAATTGCCAACATCCACTGGATCATGGAAAAGCAAGAGAGTTCCTGAAAAACATCTATTTCTGCTTTATTGAATATGCTAAAACCTTTGACTGTGTGGATCACAATAAACTGTGGAAAATTCTGAGAGATGAGAATATCAGACCACCTGACCTGCCTCTTGAGAAATCTGTATGCAGGTCAGGAAGCAACAGTTAGAACTGGACATGGAACAACAGACTGGTTCCAAATAGAAAAAGGAGTACATTAAGGCTGTATATTGTCACCCTGCTTATTTAACTTATATGCAGAGTACATCATGAGGAACACTGGACTGGAAGAAACACAAGCTGGAATCAAGATTTCTGGGAGAAATATCAATAACCCCAGATATGTAGATGACACCACCCTTATGGCAGAAAGTGTAGAGGAACTAAAAGCCTTTTGATGAAAGTGAAAGAGGAGAGTGAAAAAGCTGGCTTAAAGCTCAACATTCAGAAAATGAAGATCATGGCATCCAGTCCCATCACTTCATGGGAAATAGATGGGGAAACAGTGGAAACAGTATCAGACTTTATTTGGGGGGCTCCAAAATCACTGCAGATGGTGACTGCAACCATGAAATTAAAAACGCTTACTTCTTGGAAGAAAAGTTATGGTCAACCTAGATAGCATATTCAAAAGCAGAAATATTACTTTGCCGACTAAGGTCCGTCTAGTCAAGGCTATGGTTTTTCCTGTGGTCATGTATGGATGTGAGAGTTGGACTGTGAAGAAGGCTGAGTGCCGAAGAATTGATGCTTTTGAACCGTGGTGTTGGAGAAGACTCTTGAGAGTCCCTTGGACTGCAAGGAGATCCAACCAGTCCATTCTGAAGGAGACCAGCCCTGGGTGTTCTCTGGAAGGAATGATGCTAAAGCTGAAACTCCAGTACTTTGGCCACCTCATGCGAAGAGTTGACTCATTAGAAAAGACTTTGATGCTGGGAGGGATTGCGGGCAGGAGGAGAAGGGGACGACAGAGGATGAGATGGCTGGATGGCATCACTGACTCAATGGACGTGAGTCTGAGTGAACTCTGGGAACTGATGATCGACAGGGAGGCCTGGCATGCTGCGATTCATGGGGTCACTAAGAGTAGGACACAAATTAGCGACTGAACTGAACTGAACTGAATAAATGTTAATATATAGATATATTCTGGAAATATGCAATTTAGTAAGTGTGACTGAAGAATTTTTTTATTTAAATCTAAGAAAATACGAATTGGTCTATAAAAGTATAAAAAGTATGTTTTACCCTAAAAATGCAAGGTTGGTTTACTGTTAGGAAACATTCATAACAGACAGTGGTTAGGTATTCAAATTAATAAGTAAAAGAAGATAAATAATCTCCACAGATATAGAAAATTCATCTGAATAGATGCAGAAAAAACATTTGAAATAAATGCAAATCCACTTGTGATATTTTTAAACCCTTAGCAAATTAAGAATAAAAGGATTCTTTCTAATTTAATAGAAAGCAACCATAAGCACATACTGCAAAGTCCATACTTAATAGTGAAATGTTGGAAATATGAAAGATCAAAAACATATTTCCTTTGAAATACATTCACACTTCTACTCTAGCTCTTATTATGAACTGCAATGATCTATCGACATGTTTGTCTCCCAGGTGCACCTGCCCTGCCCCCAGTGCTCTGGACAGTTCCTAGCACACAGCAGGCATACCATTCAAGTTTTTTGAATGGATAGATGAATGAATAAACCAGTTTGCTTAAAGATCACCAGGTAAGTTCTGATTCTCCAACTGTATCCATTTAGTACTCAAGGACTCTCTGAACAGAATTTGAGTACTTCAAATCGTTGCCCTGTGATATTCAAGACATTCCAGATGGCTCTTGTACCTTCCCAACTCTATATGTAAACATCATATCCCTAACTTGTTTTCATTTACTTAACCTTTCTGAAAATCATTTCTTCCCGTTGTAACTGGGAATAATACTAATAGTATGCATGCCTCACAGGGCTGTTATGAGAACTAATGAATGTTCATGGAATAGTTAACAGTGCTTTTCATCTAGTAAATATGCAATAAATGTTGCCTATGGTCGTAATTATTAACACTAAGGCTATTCAGATTTCCAGAGTATCTTGTACAGTGCTTTGTACACAAAACCAATTTCTCACAAGCTGTTTGCTAAATAAATGAATGATCAGTCTGTGATACTGAAATATACTGGTGGCCTTTATGCAATTTGCATTCACTTATTCATTCATTCATTCATTCATCCAAATTGAATTGCAAGCCTGCTGCATGTCAGATGCTATGCTTAGCACTGGGAATACAGAGATGATTAATGATTAAGATACGATTCTAGATGTTGAAAACTCATAGCATAATGGAAATCACTGGACAGCATAAACAAAGTTATTTTACTTTGAAAAATCTGCATTGGCAACTCTCTATTTTTATATCTACTTTTTACAAGCAAGGTATACTGACCCTTGTCAAGAGTCAGCATGGAGAAAAATCAAGCTATACTGGAGCTAAGATCTTCTCACAAACATTTGAGCTCAGGACTAAGGTGAACTGAATTGGCCCTGGTAGTTGGTCTTAAAAGACAACACAGAGAATCAAGGATATTGTGTTCAGAGTCATAGCTGAAGCTTGACTCAGAAAATTATTGGCAACTGAAGGTCCCATCTCAAAGCTGGGCCATGGCCATGGTATGTAGAGTTCCCAGCAGAAGACATGTGCCATGCATCAAGGTCACTAATACCAACACATGGGAGAATGAATCCGGGAGAAGGTAATGAAGAGCAAAGACCTTCTTTAGGAAGAGGGATATGAGGAATGGGAAAGATGATCTAAGCCTCAAACCCCAGAAAAAAGCTTCACACACCACTAAGTTATCAGACAGACTAAGGAAATTAGTATAATAATGTTAGATGGTTTTATATTGGTTAAAATAAAAATATTAATGCTCTACAGGATATAATAGATTCTTGTCATATTTTCTAGTTGCTCAGTACCTTTTGAGAACCCTGAAATATCTGGAAAACATTTTCACTTATGAGTTTCAACTCCTCAAGGTAGAAACTAGAAAACAAGTCTCCTCAACAACTTAGCTGCTAAGACATATGCATGAGACCCAGTATCCACCTTTCAAATGCAACCATGAGAGACTTTTTCTCAAAAGAATACAACATAAAGAGAAAGGCCTGTGAAAGCCACTTTCTAGAGAACATGTGGCAAATGTGTCCAAGCCTTGGAAGGCAGAAAAGGTGAAGGTCCTTGTGTCTAGTCTCTATGGGGTAGAAGCATGGGATGTTAGGAGTAGTACTTTTGTGAGTAAAGGGCCTTGTAGCATAACTTCCCATTGTTCTTAGCTGTGTAGCATTCAAGCCAGAGTTTCTAGCCACCAGAAGGTTAGGTAGCTTTCCTTCTTATACCAGCTTTACTGGATTCTTACAATCAACAATCCTGACAAATACAATGGGTTAGATCAGTATCTGAGAAACTCACCTCTGAGGAGGGACAGACAGTGCTGCCATTTGGAGCTAATATGGATACCCAGGACCACCCTGGTTTACTAAATGCCAGATGTCATTGACGGTAAGGAGGCAGAGCAAGAAGTTGCTCTACCAACTGTGCTTGGATCACCAAGTGCTGTTTCTGCAGAACTGTTTCTGCAGTCAATATGTCGTATACTGTTTTCTCTTTCAGGAAATCTCAGGAATCAGAGCTGGCCTGTAGCCTTCTGGGTGGAAGACCTAGGAAGGAAGAAGAAAATGAGAAGCCAGGGAAATGAAACCAAGTTTAACTGCCTCCACTCCACCTGCCTTTCTCTCCATCTGAACTCAGTGTTAGCATCCTAAGAGTTCTCCTTGCAACCAGATACTTCTAAGAACTGACAACACAAAAAAAAAAAGAAAGAAAGAAAGAAAAAGGGAGCAGAATTTTTCTCATTTATTGCCAGAGGGCTGCTTTTAGAGAATGAGTTTTTGCTTTCTGCTTATTCCTATGGCTACTATGAACTCTCAAGATAGATTTGCTGTAAGAAATATCACTTCATTTCTTCACCTTGATATCAAAGGCCTAACTGCTCATACTCCTATGACAGGATGGCTAAAGACTCTTCTTAGATTAATCTCTGAGCTAAGCACTGGGGTACAAAGATGAAGAAGACCCAGCTTCTGCCCTCAGGGAGTTGGGTTGAGTGGGAGATAGAGATACACCACAATAGAATATCCAAGTATAATAGATGCATAGACATAATGTTACAGAAGGCATGCTTGCCTTTGACACAGGTGAGAGGAAAGAAGCCTTTTGAAGGCTTTACAGAAAACAGTGACATTTTGGCCTTTCTGCATGAATAGAACTTTCATGAAAAAATGAAGACATTCCAGGAAAAGGAAGCAACATAAACATTGGCATGGAAGTACAGAATTGCAAGTTGTGTTCAGAAAACATTGACTCCTTCCTGGTGGAGAGAACAATGTGTGTGTGATAAAGGAATGGGGGACTGGGAGGACAGACTGATCTCAGAGCTTTCTTCTAAGTTAGAAGGAGACAGATATTATGCATGCTGATTGAATGATTATGGCATGGAGTCACTAAAAAGTTGAGATAGAGTAAAAATAAAACAAAAATCCAGAAACTTCACCTCAATATTCCATCCACTGAACTCTTCAAAAGTCTCTGCTAGAATTACTAATATTGCTTGGTAAAATGGGATTTTTTAACAGGGATAAGATTCTTTGATAAGAAGTAACAAAAGTACTTTAATTCAGTTAAGAGTCAGCAAAATGATGATGATGAAGAACTCATTGGAGACTGACGTGCTACTAAATTATGAAGAGAAAGAAGCTATAGAAGGGAAATAGCCAAATTTGGAACACTGAGTTTATGATCTGGACCCTGAAATGGTTTAATTTTCAAGATACTCCAATTTCCTCTTGACTAGTTCACACACTTCTAGTTCCTCCTCTATCTCACCCTAAGCCCTCTTTGCCTCCCAGAAAGTGGGAAATGCCCCTCTTTAAACAGATCAAATGAAACAGGGAGAGAAACTATATATTTTAGTCTGAATCCCCCATCAGCTCAGAAAGAAGGCAGCATTGACTAAGCACCATATACCTTACCTTTCAGCTGGTACCTTTGTGTACCCTTGGCTGATGCCAGCAACTCAGCCCCACGTCTCCCACTCAGCTCTCCCAGGCTTCTTAGAACTCAGGTTCCCAAGACAAAGCACAATTGAGGCCCAGCTAGTGCTCAGGTTTACTGAGAATTAAGCCATAGATAGATACCATCGAAACACATTTCACTTGTGACCTTTCACAGCCAACGAATTGGAAGGATTTTCCTTTGCCAGGATTGAATTTAAAACGACTTCCCAGGAGCGAAAGGTCAGTCCATGGAATCATGATATCCAGTTAAATACAGCTAAATAGAACATTTTAGCATGACAATAAATGGAGTTATATTTAGCTGATTTGGGAAACTATCTGGCAAGGGAAAAGGAGGACTACAGAGATTCTTCATCTACCACCCCTCCTCCCCCAGATGGAAAAAGTAATGGAATAGGGCAGACAAGCACAAAGGTGAGGAATTTTACTAAATCTGTCCAGTGAGACCATTTTTGCTTTCCTAACATTTACCATGTTCTGAGTAGGACGTGTTGGTTGAACTGCATAAAGGCTATATTGTCCTCTTGACACACACATGAAATTCCTATTAGCATGACTGGAGCAAGATGGGCTCCAAAGGGAGAACATACCCTCAAATAACTTTCTAGGCAGCTTTGATTTCTAGATATGTATGAGGTGAAAGCACATTAGCCAAACTGGCTTTGATAACAAATGTACTCTTTTTTAACAAGGAAAGACTGAAGGGAAAAAATAGTTGGCACTCATCTGCCCTTAACTTGAAATGCCCCGAGCTATTTAGAAATAGCCTCATATTTGCTGTTGTTAACTAACCGATGGTTTTGTTAGCTGATGACTGTTTCTCTAAATAACTCCTGACAATAAAAGGCTGTGACATATGAGAGCAAAATGGAGACCATAAGTGGTAGCCTTTTACCTCTGGAATCTTACCTTGTCGTCCATCCTGAAATTTGATGTGTGTAATTGCAGCCACTGGGAAGGTGTGGAGTGCTATAGCATCACAGATCTGCCAATAGTTAGAAGAGATTATAGGTATACGTTGTTAAGGAAAAAAATATTTAACGAAACCAACTTAGAAATAAGAATCCCTGTGAGTTTAGAGTGAGAATGTTTTCAATGAAATGCTATTTCATTCTGGCTATGAGAGACCCACAACGTTCCTCTCCCAGGCTAAGAGTGCTATTTGATAGAGAATCCACTATTTGTTCTTGTTCCCCAAGACTCTACCTACTGCACAATAAGTGGGCACCCTAGCTGATACAATCCATAGTGATTTAGCAACAACTATCACCCACAGCCCTGTGGAATCTACCTAACGTTGTTTGTTTATTTACTTAGGGTGAACGATCTCTCTGCTTATAAGATTTTTTTCATATGAAGCTGCCTTCTTTAATTTTATCTTTTTAAAAATATCACCTGATCTTTTAACACATCTTTTATTCTGCCTTTGGACAGTCCAAAATGGGCATGACCTGCTTGGGCATAATACTGGCCACTTCCCAACCTCTAGCTGAGAAAAAGGTATGACCAAACGGCATTACTAAACTCAAAGAACTTACACTTAGACCTCAAGCCTTTGGCTCCTAAAGGTCTATTTGTCCCAGCCACGTTGAATCTCTACCCTCAACCTGGGAAGACCTTTATACAATACACATAAGAACATGGCCTTTATAGACAGGTCCTCCATAGAATATGATAAATGTTAGGGAAGTAACCATCCTACCTCTCCAACTTTATCTTGCTCCTTTTCCAAATATATTGCTGATTTTTTATTGTTCTCTTAACACCTTCACTTAGCCTCTAAATTGTAGCACACTGATCTTTTATGCCCAAATCCAAAAATAGCTCCATTTCCTGCTTACTGATTTAATCTCTCACCCTTGGTTCAAAAGGTTCCAAAATGATTTTAGCCTACTACTAAAATGAATCAACCCAATCTGTATTCTTTCCCCATAGATGATCTCTCATCCAAGTCTGTGACCACCCATTATCACCCAACCGCACTCTGCTCTATCCACCTCTAGGACCATAACTCATTCCAAAAAGTCCATGTCTCCAGGAGGCCTGGATAAGATAAATTACCTGAGACATTTCCTTTTAGGTACAGACAGAATACTGTTGCAGTAATTCCATTATTGAGATGACCAGATAAGGGTAATAAAGTATGGCAGTGACAATAGGAAGAAAAAATAGTCATATTCAAAATATGTTTTTGATAAGATGGTAACTGATTAACAAAAAGGAAGAAAAAGAGGAAAAGATCAAGGGTGACTTCAGATTTCTGACTTGGAAAGGAGTTGAATGCTGTATGTAATCGAAGAATAGGGATAAAGAGTTTGAGCTCTGAAAATCACTGAAACATGGGCTACATGGGCACATATTGTGTTTATCTTATTTATGAATACTCTTATGTAAAATATGCAGGACTAGGATATCTGTTATTTGAATAAATTGTCAAAACCTAGAATAGGAAATCTTTATAAAATCATAGAACTCTGAATCCCAGTTCCCTTGTGTATAAAATGATGACAGTATTTACCCATGATATTGGTAAAAATATAACACACTTTTTACAAACCACCCAATACAGTACCTAGCATAGTATACTCAATAAATCGTAGCCACTATTATACCTATGATTTGGAATAGCTTACTATACATGATTTGAAGATTGAATTAGCAACTTGAAAACTGAAAACCGAAGCAACAATGAAATGTTGAAAAATGCCAACAGAACCCTACTTAGACTGTGATCTCATGGAATCACTGCTCTTATTTATTGCTTACCTAGCACTTGAGTCCAGCAAAATTCAAGGTCAGTCATTATCATTTACCGAACACAGGAAATGAGAAAAGCACTTCACAGATGGGGAAAACACAGCATCCTTGCTGGTAGAAATCATGTAGTTAACTCAAATGAGTTCAAATATTTGATGGCCTAAAGTCATTGTCTATGAACAAATCTATACACTAAGACATCAAAGAAAACAATGCAAAGGTATCTCTGGCCTTCTTCCTTGTGAAGACAGAGGCTGTGTTATATACACAAGATATACAACCTCAGATAACATTGGGGGCAGGGTGGCTAAGACAGGCAAGCCTTTCCCTCAAAAAATGTCTTATGTGCTTGCTTTCTGAAAATGACAAATTGTGAGTACTCTTTTTCACATAAAAATAACTAACTCTGAAAAATGATTATATCTATAAACCAAACAGAAAAAATAAAATGTGCGTTAAAAAAAAAAACAGCCTGTTTTGTGAATAAAAAAGACCCAAGTTTTTCCCACATTTCTTGTTACTGACTGAAATCTTCTCTAAGTAATTGGATTATGTCAACATGTGAATAATTTTCAGAATCACCTACCATGGTTACCGTAGAAGTTACTGGCAACCCACATACCCACCCACAAAGAAAAGTGCATTACTTAGGATTATTTGGTTGCAGATGACAGAAACAGACTCTGGTTAACTTAAGCAATGTAACAATATCAATTATAAAAAATAAATTACAGACTCTAATGAAAAAGTGAACAATCAGGCCTTGGGAAGAACAGGATCAAAGATGCTCCAAGAAATTAGGAAAGAGGCATTAACAGATTATCTCTTCAAGAGATGGCCTGTGGAAGGGCCCACTTCAATGTTCTGTGTCAGTATCCACTCACTGAAGATTCAGAGAAGGTACTATTAGTCTTAACCTCAGACATGTGTCTAATCAGTGCACGTGACTCACTCACTAGAACAGCATGGACGTTTTCCTTTTCCCCAGAAGGAAAACTATAATGTTAGTAACAAAAAAAAAGGGAGAAGGGCTGCTGAGTGATCAAAACCATAGATTCCAAGGTAGCCCATCTCAGAGAATATCGGTTCTGAAGAGAAGCAAGCCTTGGCTTATGAAATCCATTCGTGCAATTCGATCCATATTGCTACTGCAGCAAAAGAACTTACATTATTAAAATCTTTTCATTTAGAAAGAAATCTGATGTAAGAGTACACACTTTTAAAAATGGTATTTCCCGGCCTTTCTATTAAAAGTATTTCACCTACTCAGGCAGCTGCACCTGTGTACATATCTTGCCATCATAAGTCCTCATAAAGCACAGATTATGGGTTCATATCACACTCAAAGGAACCAGGACTCCTTGGAAGGTTCATGTTTTAGAACAGAAACAAATAGGATGGTGACAGAACGCCCTATGGTTATAGAAGAACAAGACTTTTCTAAGATGTTGGCCAACCGGTCCAAATGAAAGAACTGCTGGCGAAACGACAACAGATCCAAATGAAAGAATTGCTACTCAACACTGTGATGATTCAAACTTCCAAGCCAAAATACAATAACAATTGTGGTTCATTAGAACAGTTGAGAGTATGGAGGACAGAGTTCATTACGGCACGGAAACAAAACATTTAGAAGGCATCTGGGGGACCAAGGAGGCGGGGTGCGCAGACACGTCAAAGGTTGGCTGCATGCGTGTGCCCACCGGTCTCATCGGGAGGGTGATCAGCTGAGCACGTGGCCTCAGCTGAGCCTGCCCAGCTGTGCAGTCCGCTAGCACGGAGAGAGTCTTTTCAGCGCTTGGTTCTTTCTTCTGTCGTTTTAGGGAATAACTCTCTCTTGAAAGCAACTGGCCTGCTACCAGAAAGGGCACCACCATCTAAGACCAGTGGACATGGAGCCGGGCATCAGTGGCATCTTTGGAAGGAATGATGCTAAAGCTGAAACTCCAGTACTTTGGCCACCTCATGCGAAGAGTTGACTCATTGGAAAAGATTCTGATCCTGGGAGGGATTGGGGGCAGGAGGAGAAGGGGACGACAGAGGATGAGATGGCTGGATAGCATCACGGACTCGATGGACATGAGTCTGAGTGAACTCTGGGAGATGGTGATGAAGAGGGGAGGCCTGGCAGGCTGCGATTCATGGGGTCGCAAAGAGTTGGACATGACTGAGTGACTAAACTGAACTGAACTGTCACCTTGAAAAATGTTCGAGGGACAGGACCATTCCTCGGGTGGACATGGACTCTTTTTTTTCTGTTCATGTGGAGCAATGACAAAATCCTGTTTTGAGAACCAAACCATATGCAGTTGTACAGTATAAATCATGGAAGTCTGGGTTGAGCAATTGTAGGACATTATAAAGCTTGTGTGCTTGGGGTCACTAGAAATATGTGGGCAGATGATGCTAAGAAGTTTTATGTCCAGATGGCCTACTGGCATGAGTCTGTGAGCCCCGTGGGAAAGCCGACCTCACCGAGTACCGGGAAGCCAATGTAGAAGTGAAGTCTCCTTTTGCTCTGATTGAACGTGCCAACCTTGACGAGGCTTGTGGAGACCTGACCAGTGCCATAGGGGAGAGACTGCAAAAGCTCCGGGATGAGCCTGTCTTAGCTGACTTGTTGCAGGGCACCTACACTGAAGGGCTGCCCCAAGGCCCTCCAGCAACAGAAGAGAATGTGCAGAAAGGAACTTCCAGAACATCACATTGTTTCTGTTTCCAGCCTTTGGAACTTGCTTTGTTTGGTCACTCTGCTCCTCCTTGGACTGATTAAAAGGAAGCTTACCCTACAATCTGAATAAATCACAAAGGCTCACATGGAAGGATATACAGATTCTCTCATCTTTCCAGGTAAGTAGATGTTGATAAGCTGTGAAAGAAGTCATCCGTTAACTTTGCTTATGCTGTGTTTTGTTGAACAAATTCTCTTAGTCTATAGTTTTTCATCTGTGGTTTGTGCAATTTAAATCATTTTTCTTCAGTTTGCCTTTTTAGTATTTCAACTGTATGGAATTTATGTTTTAATTTGATTTAAGGTAGGAGCCACCTTAATTATTAGTCTTATTAGAAAAGGTTCAGTTTTCCCAGCAATTATTTATTAAATAATCCATTCTTTCTTAACTTCTTATATGTGTGGGTCTGCTGCTGTCAGTTCAGTTCAGTCACTCAGTCATGTCCAACTCTTTGCGACCCCATGAATCGCAGCACGCCAGGCCTCCCTATTCATTACCATCTCTCGGGAGTTCACTCAGACTCACGTCCATCAAGTCCGTGATGCCATTCAGCCATCTCATCCTCGGTCATCCCATTTTCCTCCTGCCCCCAGTCCCTCCCAGCATTAGAGTCTTTTCCAATGAGTCAACTCTTCGCATGAGGTGGCCAAAGTACTGGAGTTTCAGCCTTAGCATCATTCCTTCCAAGGAAATCTCAGGATTGATCTCCTTCAGAATGGACTGGTTGGATCTCCTTGCAGTCCAAGGGACTCTCAAGAGTCTTCTCCAACAACACAGTTCAAAAGCATCAATTCTTTGGCATTCAGCCTTCTTCACAGTCCAACTCTCACATCTATACATGACCACAGGAAAAACCACAGCCTTGACTAGATGGACCTTAGTCGGCAAAGTAATGTCTCTGCTTTTGAATATGCTATCTAGGTTGGTCATAAATTTTCTTCCAAGGAGTAAGCGTCTTTTAATTTCATGGCTGCAATCACCATCTGCAGTGATTTTGAAGCCCAAAAAAATAAAGTCTGACACTGTTTCCACTGTTTCCCCATCTATTTCTCATGAAGTGATGGGACCAGATGCCATGATCTTCATTTCCTGAATGTTGAGCTTTAAGCCAACTTTTTCACTCTCCTCTTTCACTTTCATCAAGAGGCTTTTTAGTTCCTCTTCACTTTCTGCCATAAGAGTGGTGTTATCTGCATATCTGAGGTTATTGATATTTCTCCCGGCAACCTTGATTCCAGCTTGTGTCATGTCCAACTCTTTGCGACCCCAGAACTGTAGCCTGCCAGGCCCCTCCCATCCATGGGATTTCCCAGGCAGGAATACTGGAGTGGGTTGCCATGCCCTCTTCCAGGGATCTTTGTGGCCCAGAAATGGAACCCACATCTCCTGCACTGCTGCTGCTGCTGCTGCTGCTAAGTCACTTCAGTCGGGTCCGACTCTGTGCGACCCCATAGACAGCAGCGCACCAGGCTCCCGCCATCCCTGGGATTCTCCAGGCAAGAACACTAGAGTGGGTTGCCATTTCCTTCTCCAATACATGAAAGTGAAAAGTTAAAGTAAAGTCGCTCAGTCGTGTCCAACTCCTAGCGACCCCATGGACTGCAGCCTACCAGGCCCCTCTGTCCATGGGATTTTCCAGGCAAGAGTACTAAAGTGGGGTGCCACTGCCTTCTCCTCTCCTGCACTAGAAGGCGGATTCTTTACCACTGAGCCACCTGGAAACCCATTTGTAAGTGGCACCCAGATTAAAAAAAAAAAAACACACATGGTAACTCTAGAAGCCACCCTTAGCTACCCTCCTAGTCATTATCTAAGCCTACATTATCCCTTCTCTCCTCCATTACCACTGTCTTGATTTCTATTTAGCTTATTTTTGAGCTTTATAAAATTGAAATCATGCAGTATATACTTGAGTCTGGCATCATTCACTCAACATTGTCTTTGTGAGATTCGCCTGTTCTGTGGTATGTAGTTGAGTTTGTTTACTCCCATTGCTCTGTAGTATTCCATTTGTGAATATACTACAGTTCACCCATTGTGATATATATTTGGGTTGTTTCCAGTTTGGGACTACTAAAGAATAGTGCTGCTATGAACATTCTTGTAAATATCTTTTGGTGAACAAATGTATGTGTTGGGTCTATGACTAAAAGTGCTCAGTTGTGAAGTTTGCCTTTGCCTTAGTTTGCCTGTAGTCAGCTTTACTAGATACTGCCTGAAGTTTTCCAAAATAGCGGTTTGTTGTTTCATTCCTAAGTTGTATCATAGTTGTTCCCCTTTACCATTCCAGCATGAGGGTTCTAGTTGTTCCACATCTTCATCAACACTAATTTTTGCATTTTAGCCATTTTAATAAGTGTATAGTGATATCATATGATGGTTTTATTTTGCATGTTCCTGGTATTAGTGAAATTGAGCACTTTCTTGTCAGTCTGATGACCATTCTTCTTTCATAAAGTGCCTATTTAAGTATTTAACCCTTTTAGAGTTGAATTGCCTTGCCTCATTAAACTGTAGGACTTTATATATTCTGGGTATGCGGCATTATCAAATATATGTATTACAACCTTCTGATTTGTGGCTTTTCACTCTTTTAATGGTGGTCTTCGATGTAGAGAAGGTTGTTAATTTTAATTTGGTCCAAATTATCTTATATTCCTTTATGGATAGTATTTTTCAAGCTCATGAAGAAACCCTCCTATATTATTTTAGAAGCTTCATTGTAGTGCCTTTTACACTTAGATTTATAATTCAGTGTGCGTGTGTGTGTGTGTGTGTGAACGGTGTGAGGTGAGGTCAAGATTCCTTTTTTTTTATTGAGTATCCAATTATAATATCTTTATTATTAAAAGCTTTACTTTTTAAGGGCCTGTGTATTCAATATGTTAGTTCCTAGATGCTTTAATATTTTATTGCTATTGTGATTTTGCATTTTTCTATTATATTTTTTGGTTAATGATATGAAGGGAAATGATAAATGATTTAATTTTAAGTTTGTATTTAATTACTTTATCTCCCAACAAAAACTTGAAATATAATCTGCATGAAAGTGCTTTAACAAATAAAATGTACTAGCTGGTTAAAAAATATTGTCTTAGAAGAGAATAAATTAGAACAATAAAAACTTACTTTTGTGGCAATATTAGATTATGACAGTTCTAGGAATCGGCTGTAAGAATCTGGGTCTTGTTTTTAATCAAATAATTGGTCAGTTGCTCAGTTGTGTCCAACTCTTTGCAACCCCATGGACTGCAGCTTGCCAGGCTTCCCTGTCCTTCATTATCTCCTGGAGCCTTCTCAAACTCATGTCCATGGAGTTGGTGTTGCCATCCAAACATCTCATCCTCTGTAGTCCCCTTCTCCTCCTGCCTTCAATCTTTCTAAGTAGTCAGTTCTTCACATCAGGTGGCCAAAGTATTGGAGCTTCAACTTCAGCATCACTCTTTCCAATGAGTATTCAGGACTTATTTCCTCTAGGATTGACTAGTTTGATCTCTTGGCCATCCAAGGGACTCTCAAGAGTCTTCACCGATACCACAGTTCAAAAGCATCAGTTTTTTGGCACTCAGCTTTCATTATAGTCTAATTCTCACATCTATACATGACTACTGGAAAAACTGTAGCTTTGACTAGAAGGACTTTTGTCAACAAGGTAATATGATGTCTAGGTTGGTCATAGCTTTTCTTCCAAGGAGCAAGCATCTTTTAATTTCATGGCTGCAGTCAGCATTGGAAGTGATTGTAGAGTCCAAGAAAATATAGTCTGTCACTGTTTCCATTGTTTCCTCATCTATTTGCCATGAAGTGATGGGACCAGATGCCATTATCTTAGGTTTCTGACTGTTGGGTTTTAAGCCAACTTTTACTCTCTTCTTTCACTTTCATCAAAAGGCTCTTTAGTTCTTTGATTTCTGCCATAAGGGTAGTGTCATCTGCATATCTGAGGTTATTGATATTTCTCCTGGAAATCTTGATTCCAGCTCGTACTTCATCCAGTTGAGCATTTCGCATAATGTACTCTGCATATAAGTTAAATAAGCAGGGTGACAATATACAGCCTTGATGTACTCCTTTCCCAACTTGGGAAAGCCTGTTGTTCCACGTCCAGGTCTAAGTGTTGCTTCTTGACCTGCATACAGGTTTCTCAGAAGGCAGGTAAGGTAGTCTGATATTCCCATCTCTTAAAGGATTTTCCACAGTTTGTTGTGATCTACACAGTTAAAGACTTTGGCATAATCAATAAAGTAGAAGTAGATTTTTTTCTAGAATTCTCTTTTTCTATGATCCAACAGATGTTGGCAATTTGATCTCTGGTTCCTCTGCCTTTTCTAAATCTATCTTGAACATCAGGAAGTTCACGGTTCACATACTGTTGAAGCCTGGCTTGGAGAATTTTGAGCATTACTTTGCTAGCGTTTAAGATGAGTATAATTATGTGGTAGTTTGAACATTCTTTGGTATTGCCCTTTTCTTGGATTGGAATGACAACTGACCTTTTCCAGTCCTGTGGCCATTCCTGAGTTTTCCAAATTTGCTGGCATATTGAATGTAGCCCTTTCACAGCATCATCTTTTAGGATTTGAAATAGCGCAATTGGAATTTCATCACCTCCACTAGCTTTGTTCGTAGTGATGCTTCCTAAGACCCACTTGACTGCATTCCAGAATGTCTGGGTCTAGGTGAATGATCACACCATCATGGTTATCTGGGTCATGAAGATCTTTTTTGTATAGTTCTTCTGTGTATTCTTGCCACCTCTTCTTAATATCTTCTGCTTCTGTTAGGTTCATACTATTTCTGTCCTTTATTGTACCCATTTTGCATGAAATGTTCCCTTGGTATCTCTAATTTTCTTTAAGAGATCTTTTTAGTCTTTCCCATTCTCTTGTTTCCTCTATTCCTTTGCATTGATCACTAAGAACGGTTTTCTTACCTCTCCTTGCTATTCTTTGGAACTCTGCATTCAGATGGGTATGTCTTTCCTTTTCTCCTTTGCCTTTCACTTTTCTTCTTTTCTCAACTATTTTTAAGGCCTCCTCAGACAACCATTTTGCCTTTTTGCATTTCTTTTTCTTGGGGTCTTGATCACTGCCTCCTGTACAATGTCATGAACCTCCATCCATAGCTCTTCAGGCACTCTATCAGACCTAATCCCTTGAATCTATTTGTCACTTCTACAGTATAATCGTAAGGGATTTGATTTAGTTCATACCTGAATGGCCTAGAGGTTTTCCCTACTTTCTTCAATTTAACTCTGAATTTGGCAAGAAGGAGTGCATGTTCTGAGCCACAGTCAGCTCCCAGTCTTGTTTTTGTTGACTGTATAGAACTTCTCCATCTTTGGCTGCAAAGAATATAATCAATCGGATTTCAGTGTTGACCATCTGGTGATGTCCATGTGTAGAGTCTTCTCTTGTGTTGTTGGAAGAGGGTGTTTGTTATGACCAGTGCGTTCTCTTGGCAAAACTCTGTTAACCTTTGCCCTGCTTCATTCTATACTCCAAGGCTAAATTTGCCTGTTACTCCAAGTGTTTCTTAACTTCCTACTTTTGCATTCTAGTCCCCTATGATGAAAAGGACGTCTTTTTGGGTGTTAGTTCTAGAAGGTCTTGTAGGTCTTCATAGAACTATTCAATTTCAGCTTCTTTAGCATTACTGGTTGGGGTATAGACTTGGATAACTGTGATATTGAATGGTTTGCCTTGGAAATGAACAGAGATCCTTCTGTTAAGGGAAGCACACTGACTGATACCACCCACCCTGACCAGGCACCATAGTGACCATTTGCATGTGTTGCTTTATGACAGGAGGTCCTGGTAAGGAACACAGAACTAATAAGCCACCACCAACCGGAAGAGTTCAGAACAGATCAAAAGGAGACACCACATGTCCAACCACCTCACAGAATACTTCTCTCTAGCATCCATCTTGGCTGAACAAGGCATACACCACCAGGAAGGACTCTGAGTCAGAATGATTGGCTAAAGACAACCTGGAAACTAATCCCATCACCATAAAACCTGAAACTGTGAGCTCCATGGCAGAGTTGTGCTCCTGGTTTCTCTTACCCTACTGCTCTCCACCCAGGTGCCCTTTCCCAATAACATCTCTTGCTTTGTCAGCACATGTGTGTCCTTGTTTATGTGTATTTTTAATGTTCAGCTATGTACTTGTTTCTGTGTGTACAAAAAAGAGAGAGCACAGGAAACTTAAGTCAAATAGATCCAGAAAAGATAATTACAGTACCAACAACAAGGAAAAACCCCAGTGGCCACAGATAATAACCAACTAGAAAAAGAGTCTATCAGTTGATCAGTCCTCATGACAGTACAAATTTGGCAATTAAAAAAATGATACGATGGTGTTGAGTATATTTTTACATGCAAAATTCCCTGGAATATGAAAGAAACCAAACCCTCCAATATCAACTCAAACCTGCAGCCAACCAATATTTCAATAGCCTGGACTTTTCCCTTCTTTTCCTCGGTGCTATGTTGATAATGGAGCCTTAATCCTGTCCAAGTTGAAATATGGTTTGCCTGCATTGAGATTAAGGTGTGGCCTCCAAATCTACTACCATCTATAGGTTTTCTTTCATTAAGGGAAGAAAAAAATTAAAGGAAAGAGAGAAGGGGGAAGAAAGAAAAGAATGAGACAGGGAGGAAGGGAGAGAGGAAGGAAGGAAGGAAAGAAAGGGGAAGGAGGAAGTAAAAGAAGGAGGGAGAGGGTACAGGAGGGACAGAAAGAGAGGAAGGACATAAAGAAACCTGAGAAACCAAGTTGCTAAGAAGTGGGAAATACTCATGAGCTACATAGCCTTATGAAATAACACATAAGTGAGAAACAATAATCATTTAATTGCTTTCCTTATAAATGTAGATTCTATTCAAAGCATAAGTCTTATCCGCCTTGTTCGTTCCTATATGACTAGTATCTAGAACAAAAGTGCTTGGCACATGGTTAATGCTCAAAAATATTTTTAAATAAGTTGAATAGATGAATTAATTCAAGTCTTGTGGGTACTCAGGTCCAATTTTGCCATGATGGTTGCTCAACATGATAGTGTGAAGCTGTGTAGGTTCAGGTACTCCTGGAAGAAAATACAGGGATGGACTTAGAAATGCAAGAAATGTATTAGGGGAAATAAATTGCTGTGAAGAACAGGAAGGAAAAGCCTTTGTATCACAATGCTGTTTTGTCACTTGTGAAGGGAGAGAAGAAAGGAAGAAGGGTTGTGTAGGAAAAGCCTCAAATTGCAGTAGCTCAAGAAAGTCCCAGCCAAGGCAACGGGGAAGCCCAGAGCAAAGATTAGAAGAGGTCCATATGAGGCCAAAATGACCTGGCTCTGCAGTACGTGGTGAACCCTTCCTGGGCTGTTACTGGCTGTGAGCAGGCCTAGAAGAGCATGAGCTTGAAGCTGAAGACTGTAGAGGATCCCAAAGGTGCAACATCTGGAGTATTCCTGCTCATTACACTCTCAAGCAGATTCTTTCTTGATGGGGGAGTGAGTGACATAACTCCATAGCCGTAGAACCCAAAAGGCTCCCTGTTTCTCATGATGAGTAAATCAGATCCGATATCAACACTAAATTTTCTCTCCTTATTTCTACCATGAACTCTGAACTTCTTCTCCTTGAATACAGGAGATTATTCCTTTCTTCCCATTCAAATATATGCACAGATTTGAAACCTTTCACTTATGTAAATATTTCTTTTACCAAGAGAGTTAATATATGTCAACTTTTAAAATTACATATAGAAAGGGCAACTCTATTACCAGCCATCAAAACCCACAAAATCTTCCCATTATTTTACAAATAACCCCCACTTAAGTGATAAACTTTCAGTAAATGTCTATATATAGCTTGTAAACCAAATCTGGCAACCCTTTGCTTCCATACCTAATTCTGGGACACTTCTTCCCTCTGTCAGTGCAAAATAAGGGACAAATAAGTATAATATATATTTTATAGACATATAATTTTAAAGTATGTAAAATATGTAACAGTTGCATAACACTACATTGTAGATAGTGAAAAGTGCTAATGAAGTACAAACACATACAGTGAAAGTTCAGAGAAAAGAAAGGGTACTTCAGACTAGGAAGACTGGAGGAGATATCATGGAGAAGATGTCATTTATCTTGGCCTTTAAAGAAGAGTAAAATTCGTACATGTGTAGATGAGGTAAATGGCATTGATAGTTGGAATCACATGCACAACCTTGTAAAAGACAAAGACTCATCAGTGATATTGGCTTGTAATTTCCTTTTTGTGGTTTCTTTGTCTGGTTTTGGTATCAGAGTGATGTGGCATCACTATCACCGTTGAACATGAGATGCAAAAATACTGAACAAAATACTAGCAAACTAAATCCAACAACACATTAAAAGGGTCATACACTATGATCAGTAGGATTTATCTCAGCGATGCAAGGATTCTTCAACATCCACAAATCAATCAATGTGATATACCATATAATGAAAACTATATGATCATCTCAATAGATGCAGGAAAAGCTTTTGGACAATATTCAAGACACATTTATGATAAAAAAAAAAAGGTCTCCAGAAGGTGGAAAGAGAGGAACATACCTCAACATAATAAAGGCCATTTATGACAAATCACGGCAAACATCATTCTCAGTGGTGAAAAATCTGAAAGCATTTCCTCTAAGATCAGGAACAAGACAAGGGTATCTATCCTTGTCACTATTATTCAACATAGTTCTGGAAGTTCTGTACATGGCAGAGAAGAAAAAGAAATAAAAGGAATCAAAATTGGAAAAGAAACAAAATTGTCACTGTTTGCAGATGACATGTTACTATACATAGAAAATCCTAAACATGCCACCAGAAAAATTCTAGAGCTCATCAGTGAATTTAAATAAAGTTGCAAGATACAAAATTAATACACAGAGATCTATTGCATTTCTATACATTAACAATGAAAGATCAGAAAGAGAAATTAAGGAAACAATCTCATCTACCAAGGTGACAAAAGAATACCTAGTAATAAGCAAAAGACCTGTATGCAGAAAACTATAAGATAACAATGAAAGACATCAAAGACAACACAGATAGAGAGATATACCATGTTCTCGGATTGAAAGAATCAATATTGTGAAAATGTCAATACTACTCAAAACAATCTACAGATTCAAGGAAATCCCTATCAAATTACCAATGGCATTTTTCATAGAATTCAAACAAAAATATATAATTTGTATGGAAACAGAAAAGACTTCAAATACCCAAAGCAATCTCAAGAAAGAAAAATGGAGCTGGAGGAATCAGGGTCCCTGACTTCAAACAATACTACAAAGCTAAAGTAATCAAAACAGTATGGTACTGGCACACCAAAAAAATAAAAACAGATATATAAGGTCATTGAAACAGAAAAGAAAGCCCAGAGATAAACCAATGCCCCTGTGCTCACCTAATCTATGACAAAGAAGGCAAGAATATATTAAGAAGAAAAGACAGTTTCTTCAATAAGTGATGCTGGGAAACTGGATATTGTTGTTCAGTCACTAAGTTGTATTTTGTGTCTCTTTGCAAGCCCATAGACTATAGCCTGCAAGGCTCCTCTGTCCATGGAATTTTCCAGGTAATGATACTAGAGTGAGTTATCATTTCCTTGTCCAGGGAAACTTTATAGCTACTTGTAAAGCATGAAATTACAACACTCTCTAAAAAACAAAAATAAACTCAAAATGGATTAAAGACATAAATGTAAGGCCAGACAATATAAAATTCTTAGAGGAAAAATATAAAACTCTGACATAAATTACAGCAAGATCTTTCTTGATCCACCTCCTAGAGTAATGAAAATAAAAACAAAAATTAACAAATGGGACTTTATTAAACTTAAATGCTTTTGCACAGCAAAGGAAACCATAAACAAGACATAGACAATCTCAGAATGGAAGAAGATATTTGCAAACAAAGAAACTGACAAAGGATTAATCTCCAAAATATACAAACAGCTCATGCAATTCAACGTTAAAAAAAAAAATCAGGTAGAAGACCTAAATAGACATTTTTCCAAAGATATACAGATGGCTAATAAACACACGAAACTATGCTCCACATCACTAATTATCAGAGAAAAGAAACTCAAAACTGTAATGAGTGATCACCTCACACTGGTCAAAATGGCCACCATCAAAAAATCTACAAACAATAAATCCTGAAAATGGTGTGGAGAAAAGGAAACCCTTTTGCACTGTTTGGTGGGAATGTAAATTGATACAACCAACCATTATGGTGAAAACAGTATGGAGTTTCCTTTAAAAACTAAAAATAAAACTACTGTATGACCCAGCAATACCACTCCAGAGTGTATACCCAGAGAAACCATAATTCAGAAAGATACATGCACTCTGTTGTTCACTGCAGCACTATTTACAATAGGTAGGACATGGAAGCAACCTAAATGTCCATCAGCAGAGGAGTGGATAAAGAAGATGTGACACATATATACAATGGAATATTACTCTGCCATAAAAGGGGCAAACTAATACCATTTGCAACAATATGGATGGACCTAGAGATTGTCTTACTGAGTGAAATAAGTCAGAGAAAGACAAATATTGTATATTAATGCATGTATGTGGAATCTAGAAGAATGGTATAGATTATCTTATTTGCAAAGCAAAGAGAGACACAGATGTAGAGAGCAAACATGGATACCAAGTGGAGAAAGGTGAAGTGGGATGAACTGGAAGACTGGAGTTAACATATATACACTAAAGTGAGGTGAAAGGTGAAGTCTCTCAGTCGTGTCTGACTCTTTGCGACCCCGTGGACTGTAACCTGCTAGGCTTCTCCGTCCATGGGATTCTCCAGGCAAGAATACTGGAGTGGATTGCCATTTCCTTCTCCGGGGGATCTTCCCAACCCAAGGATTGAACCCGGGTCTCCCACATTGGAGGCAGTCGCTTTAACCTCTGAGCCACCAGGGAAGCCCCACAGTATAGTACAAGGACCTCTACTCTGTGCTCTGTGGTGAACCTAAATGGGAAGGAAATCCAGAAAAGAGTAGATACATGTTTATATATGACTGATTTACTTGGCTGTACAGCAGAAACTGACATAGCAGTGTAAAGCAACTATACTCCAATTTTTAAAAAGTCCAAAAACTTGTGTTCAAATTCAGGCTCTACTGTATAGTACAGCCTTGTACAAGTTATTTAAACCTGTACATCCCCTCATAGGTAATATATGAATTAATAATAATTATCTTCCAGTGTGTTGTTAGGCCTGAATAGTGCTGAAATAGTAGTAAGATGCTGTGAATTGATCCCTTTGGTTATTTTAGTGTTATCTTTTTAGATAGGCAATGCTTTTTCTGTAATGAATACTTAATATCACTGGGAAAAAATATAAATCCCACTGCTATCCTTTCTATGGATATTAATTAATCAATTTAATTAATTAAATTAATTAAATTAATCAATTTAATTAATTAATCAATTTACTTAATCTTTCTGAGACTCAGTTTCTTTGTAAAGTAGAGAGTCCCTACTTCATTTGGTTATGGTGATGATTAAATAAAATCAAATGTGTAAGTCATCTCAGAGTAGATGCCTAGTAAAGGACAGTTCTTTCCCTCTTTCTTATTAGTTGATTTTTGAAGTTTATTCCATTTCAGCACAAAACAGAAATATCTATTGCATTAATCAATATTCACATTAACAAACAGCATTTTAGTCTATTTAAAGTAACCTCAGAACTTCAATCTGCTTTGAAGATCATCAGTATTTATATTATTTTTCTTTTAAGATAATTAATTAAAAGCACTTATCAGACTTTTTATCAGAAAATTACATCAAGGTGACTTCTCTGGCTTTTTTAGCTAACTATAACAATAACACTTTGATTTAAAGAACAGAAAACATACTTTATCAAATTTGATAAAGAATTTTTAAAAATCCTTCATGGCAGAAGGATCAATTAACTGGCAAGTTTCAGGCATTTTTAGTTCCTATTTTTGAAATCTAAGATAATATTAGCCTGCTAATCACTTGGAGATGTACTGTTATTATTACTGTTTATAAATTTGACATCAGAAAAATTCACTTGAGCATACATATGACCATTACTTCTTGGTTAGGATCATCCTGCCTTGAGAACATATTAGCATGTACAACATATGCTAAAAGACTGAACTGAAAAATCTCATAAAGTGTAGCTATTGCATGACAGAATGTTTAAAAATAAGTTTAAGGTGTCATTAGTTCAAATGGTGGCTCTGACACCAAATAGCTGCTCTTTGACTGATATAAGAATGAGCGCATTCTGTCTATATAGTGTTCAGTTAACGATTAACTGCATACTAAGCTTTATAATTTGTTGCTGTCATTTAGGTTCATGCACTGTACTAATATTTATTCTGCATATTAATATAACACCTTATTAAGTATATTGCCCACTTTCTATAAATTTTTTTATCAGACTTCATGTGAGAAGCTAACTTACAGATCTATTAAAAGTTTCACTTGAATTACAGTTTCTCTTAGTATTCTGAAGAGAGTTTTTCAATTAAGTCTATGGAAGGAAAAGAGAGAGGGTTTGCTTCCCAAATGGGAAAAAAAAAAGGTGTATATACATTTGATTACATGATTTATATGCCCTGCAGGTCATGAACACTATAAATGGTAATTACTTCATTTGTCTTTTCCATTCCCTTTGTGGGGTTGTTTCTGACAAATGGGACCAGAATATGTACCCTCCTTTAAATTCACATTCAATAAGTGAAGGAAGATTCACTTTAAGTGCCTAGTACAATGTCTTAGACATCAAAGCTTAATGAAAATGTCTAATGAAATGAATATGTAATAATTAAGGTTTACTTTCTAAACAATTCCCTCTATCACATTATATCACATAGTATATGCTCAATAAATCAGAATGATGGTAGAGAAACAAATTCAGAATAGAATTGTAAAACAACAGCAAAATCCTCATGACCATGTCACCACATATCTTTGCCTCTTTTCAGTCTTTCTCTTCCTTTCTAAACTTAACTCTTTGGACTGCTCAAGCTTAAAATGGTGAAGTAGAAGGTTATGAACTCACCCCTCCTTATAGAAACACCAAAATCATAGCTAACTGTGGAACAACCATCCACCAAAAAACATTGAAACCTACCAAAAAATGCCCTATAGCTAAAGACAAAGAAGCCACAATGACAGTAGGAGGGACAAATTGTGATAAGTTCAAATCCTATATTCACAGACTAGAGAGCAATTGTACCATGGAGTCCCTCCCATAGGAGTGAAAGTTCAGAGCCCCATGTCATGTTTCCAAGCCTGAGTATCTAGCAAAAGAAAGGAGGGAACTCCAAAGAATCTGGGCTCTGATAACCAGTGGGGTTTCATTGCAGAAATCTGTGGGACCTAGGAAACAGAGACTCCACTCTTGGTGGGCACACACAAGGTCCAGTGTACAACAGAATCCAAGGGTGGATAAAAACTGTGGCTTCGTAAGAGACTGAGTCAGACCTACCTGCTAGTATTGGAGGGTCTCCTGTGG
The DNA here is from genome assembly GCA_917880005.1 of Nanger dama. Lineage (NCBI taxonomy): Eukaryota > Metazoa > Chordata > Mammalia > Artiodactyla > Bovidae > Nanger > Nanger dama. The sequence continues at coordinate 28,618,402 of CAKJTW010000011.1, read as the reverse complement.
AAGCAAGGGAGGAGGAGGAGTTGTGACTCAACTGCAGGGACAAAGACACTGGCGGCAGCAGTTCTGGAAGTATTCATTGTTGTAAACTCTCCTGGAGGCCACTGTTAGCTTCACCCAATAGCCTGTAGGCTCCAGTGCTGGGATGCCACAGGCCAAACAACCAACAGGGCAGGAACACAGCCCCACCCATAAATGGACAGGCTACATCAAGTTTTCCTGAGCACAGCCTTGCTCACCAGAGAAACAAGAACTAGTTCCACCAATCAGTGGAGTCCCTCCCATCAGGAAGCCTGCACAAGCATCTTACATAGCCTCATTCACCAGAGGGCAGACAGCAGAAGCAAGAAAAACTACAGTCCTGCAGCCTATGGAATAGAAAGTGAAATCACAGAAAGTTAGACAAAATAAGACAGCAGAGGAATATGTCCCAGATGAAGGAACAAGATACAAGCCCAGAAACAACTTAGTGAAGTGAAGATAGGCAACCTGCTAGAAAAAGAATTCAGAATAATGATAGTGAAGATGATCCAAGACCTCAGAAAAAGAATGGAGGCAAGGACTGAGAATATCCAAAAGATGTTTAACAAAGACCTATGAGAAATAAAGAACAAACATGGATGAACAATATAATAAGTGAAATGAAAAAATACACTAGAAGGAATCAGTAGCAGAATAACTGAGACAGAAGAATGGATAAGGGACCTGAAAGACAGAATGGTGGAAATCACTGCCATGGAACAAAATAAAGAAGAATGATAAGAAATGAAAACAGTCCAAGAGAACTTTGAGACATTACATGCAGCAACATTTGCATTATAGGGGTCCTAGAAGGAGAAGAGAGAGAGATGGGACCTAAGAAAATATTTGAAGACATAATAGCTGAAAACTTGTCTAACATGGGAAAGGAAAACAGTCACCCAAGTCCAGGAAGTACAGAGTCTAAGGCAGGATAAACCCAAGAAGAGACATGGTGAGACACATAAGGCTCCATTGTCTCATTACAGCAAGTCCCCTACACACAAATGAGTTCCATTCTGAGAGCACACTCATAAGTGCAATTTGTAAGTCCAACAGAGTTAGCCTAGGTATAGAACTAACACAATCAGTTATAAATACTGTACTTTAATGGGTTTATAATACTTTTCACACAAATAATACATAAAAAACAAACACAAAAAATAAAGAATACTTTTAATCTTACCATACAGTATCTTGAAAAGTACAATAGTACAGAACAACATATGGCAGACAGGGGCCGGCACTGAGTAAACAGGCAAGAGTTACTGACTGGAGGAGGGAGAGGAGGTGGGAGATGGTAGAGCTGAAGGATCATCAGCAATAGGATACAGAGGTCAAGTTACAATTTTCCTTATACTGATATTGATGGAACACACGTTTGTATCTTTGAAAGTTCACAACTTACAGGTTCATATGTAGGGGACTTACGGTAATCAAAGTGACAAAAACTAAAGGCAAAAAAAAAAAAAAAAAAGGAAAAGAGAGCAACAAATAAAATACAAGGAAACACCCATAAGATGATCGGCTGATCTCAGCAGAAACTCTGTAGACCAGAAGGGAGGGGCACAGCATATTTAAGTGGTGAAAGGGAATGACCTGCAGCCAAGAGTATTCTACCGAGCAAGGCTCTCATTCAGATTTTCTGAAGAAATCAAAAACTTCACAAACAAGCAAAAGCTAAGAGAATTCAACACCATCAGACCAGCTTTGCAACAAATACTAAAGGAACGTCTCTAAACAGAAAACAAAAAGCCACAACTATAAAGAGGAAAATTATGACTGGAAAAGCTCCCCAGTAAAGGCAAACATACAGTAAAAGTAGGAAATCATGTGCACACAAATGTGATATTAAAACCAGCAATTGTAAAAGAAAGCACAAATGGAGGATATTAGAAATACATATGAAATTAAAAGACCAGCAACTTAAAATATTCTTGTTTATATGTAGACTGCTATATCAAAATCTCATGGTAACAAATCAAAACTATATCATCGCAAATCAAAAATCTACAATAGATGCACACACAAAAAGAAAAAAGAATCCAAATATATTGCTAAATTTAGTCATCAAATTACAAAAAAAACCAAAAAGAGGAAGGGAGGAACAAAAGCCTATGAAAACAAATCCAAAACAATTAACAAAATGGCAGTAAGAATATACATATTGATAATTACCTTAAATGTAAATGGATTAACTTTTGCAACCAAAAGACATAGACTGGAAAGTGGATACCAAAAGGACCCATATATGTCTACAAGAGATCCACTTCAGATCTAGGGACACATACAGATTGAAAATGACAGAATGGAAAAAGATATTCTGTGCCAATGGAAATCAAAAGAAAGCTGGAGTAGCAGTACCCATATCAGAGAGACTAGACTTTAAAATAAAGACTGTTATAAGAAACAGTCCATTAAGTGGACTGTTGGTCCACTACATAATGGTGAAGATAAGTCAAAGAAGAAGAAGATATAATAATTGTTAAGTATATATGCAGCCAACATAGGAGCACCTCAATAGGTAAGGCAAATACCAACAGCCATAAAGGGGGAAATTGACAATAACACAACAATAGTGAGGGACTTTAAATCCTATTTTCATCAATTAATATCCAGATGGAAAATTAATAAGAATGCATAAGCTTCAAATAACACTTTATACTGGATGGACCCAACCCAAGGATCAAACCCAGTTCTCTCACAATGCAGGTGGATTCTTTATCATCTGAACCACCAGGGAAGTTCAGATGGACATAATTGATATTAACAGAGCATTCCATCCAAATGCAGCAGAATACACATTCTTCTCAGGTGCACATTGAACATTCTCCAGGATTGATTACATGCTGGGCCATAAAGCAAGCTTCAGTAAGTTTAAGAATATTGAAATCATGTTAAACATTTTTCTGACCACAACACTATGAGATTAGAAATCAATTACAAAAAAACCCTAAAATACACAAACACTTGGAGGCAAAACAATATGCTATTAAATAACCAATGGATCACTGAAGAAATCAAAGAGGAAATTAAATTTAAAAAAAAAAAAAAAAACTAGAACCAAAATGAAAGCACAATGATCCAAAACCTATGAAATGCAGCAAAAGCAGTTCTAAGGATAAAGTTCATAGCAAACCAGTCTTAACTCAGAAAAAAAAAATTAATCACAAATACACAATGGAAACTTATATCTAAAGCAACTAAAGAAGAACAAACAAAACCCAAAGTTAGCAGAAGGAAAGAAATCATAAAGATCCGCAGAAATAAATGGCATAGACCAAGAAGACAGTAGAAAAGATCAATGTAAGTAGAAGTTTGTTCTTTGAAAAGATAAGCAAAATTAATAAGCCATTAGCAAGACTCAAGGAAAAATGGAGAAGGCTCAAATCAATAAAATTATAAATGAAAAAGCAGAAGTTACAACAGACACAATGGAAATATAAGAGATTACTACAGGCAACTATATTCCAATACAATGTACAACCTGGAACAAATGGAAAATTTCTTAGAAAAGTACAGTATCCCAAAACTGAATCAGGAAGAAATAGAAAATATGAACAGACCGGTCATAAGTACTGAGACAAAAACTGTGATTAAAAACTCCCAGGAAGTAAAAGTATAGATGGCTTCACAGGTAACTTCTATCAAACATTTACAGAGAAATTAACACCTATCCTTCTAAAGCTACTTGAAAAATTGCAGAGGAAGGAATACTTCAAAATTCTTTCTATGAGCAATCATCACTTCGATACCAAAACCAGACAAATATACCACCAAAAGAAAAGATAATTACAGGCCAATATTACTGATGAACATAGAAGCAAAAAATCCTCAATGAAATACTAGCAATCCAAATCAAACAATACATTAAAAGGATCATACACCATGGTCAAGTGGGATTTATCCCAGGGATGTAAGGATTCTTCAGTATCCACAAATCAATCACTGTGATATGCCACCTCAACAAATTGGAGAGTAAGAAACGAATCGCCAGTCTAGGTTTGATGCAGGATACAGGATGCTTGGGGCTGGTGCACTGGGATGACCCAGAGGGATGGTACGGGGAGGGAGGAGGGAGGGGCGTTCAGGATTGGGAACTCATGTACACCTGTGGTGGATTCATGTTGATGTATGGCAAAACCCATACAGTATTGTAAAATAAAATAATAATTTTAAAAAATGTAAGAAGTAAAAAAAAACAGCCATATGATCATCTCAATAGGTGCAAAAGCTTTTGACAACAGTCAGCACCCATTTATGATTAAAAAAAAAAAAAGAACTCTCCAGACAGTGAACATAGAGGGAACATACCTAAACATAATAAAGTCCATACATGGCAGACTTGCCTCCCCGGTGGCTCAGTTGGTAAAAGTCCACCTGCAATGCAGGAGACCCAGATTCAATCCCTGGGTGGGGAAGATCCCCTGGAGAAGGAAATAGCAACCCACTCCAGTATTCTTGCCTTGAAAAACCCACAGACAGAAGGAGACTTTAGGGCTACAGTCCACAGGGTCACAAAGAGTCAGACATAACTTAGTGGCTAAACCATTATCATCACTGTGGCAGATCTGCAGCTAACATCATACTCAATGGTGAAACACTGAAAGGATTTTCTCTAAGATCAAGGACAAGACAACAGTGTCAACTCATCACTTTTATTCAACGTAGTTTTGGAAGTCCTGGGCATGGCAGTCAGAGAAGAAAAAGAAAAGGAATCAAAATTGGAAAAGAAAAAGTAAAACTCACTGTTTGCAGATGATGTGATACTAGACACAGAAAATCCTAAAGATGCTACCAGAAAATTATTGGATATCATCAATGGATTTGGTAAAGCAGCAGGATACAAAATTAATATATAGAAATCTCTTGCATTTCTATACACTAACAGCAAAAGATGAGAAAAAGAAAGTAAAGAAACAATCCCATTTACCATCTCATCAAAAAGAATACCCAGAAATAATCCTATCTAAGGAGACAAAGACTCTGGGAGTTGGTGATGGACAGGGAGGCCTGGCGTGCTGCGATTCATGGGGTCTCAAAGAGTCCAACACGATTGAGTGACTGAACTGAACTGAACTGAACTGAAGGAGACAAAAGACCTGTACTTTTAAAACTATAAGATACTGTTAAAGGAAATCAAAGATGACACAAACAGATGGAAACATACACCATGTTCTTATATTGGGAGAATCAATATTGTTAAAATGACTATACTGTGCAAGACATCTATACATTTAATGTAATCTCTATCAAGTTACCAATGGCATATTTCACAGAACTAGATCCAAAAATCTTAAAATTTATATGAAGATACCAAAGACCCCAAATAGCCAAAGAAATCTTGAGAAAGAAAAATGGAGCTGCAGGAATCAGTTTCCCTGACTTCAAACTATACTCCAAAGCTACATCAAAACAGTATGAAACTCTCCTGGCAATCCAATGATTAAGACCTCACTGTTGCACTACAAGGGGCACTGCTCCAGTCCCTAGTTGGGAAACTTGAGATTTTTGCATGCCATGTAGTGCAGGGAAAACACAGTGTGGTACTGGCACAAAAGTAGAAATATAGATCAGTCAAACATTCTAGAAAGCCCAGAGATAAACCCATGCACTGATGGCCAATTAATCTACGACAAAGGAGGCAAAGCTATAACAATGAAAAAGACAGTCTCTTCAATAAATGATGCTGGGAAAACTGGACAGACACATTGAAAAATGAAGCTAGAACATTCTTTAACATCATTATTGTTTTTGTTGTTCAGTCGCTCAGTCACGTCTGACTCTTTGCAATCCCATGGACTGCAGCACACCAGACTTCCCTGTCCTTCACCATCTCCTGAAGCTTGCTCAAACTCATGTCCACTGAGTGAGTGATGCCATCCAACCATCTCATCTTCTGCCATACCCTTATCCTCCTGCCTTCTATCTTTCCCAGCATCAGGGCCTTTTCCAGTGAGTTAATTCTTCACACCAAGTAGCCAAAGTATTGTAGCTTTAGCTTCAGCATCAGTCCTTCCAATGAATATTCAAGGTTGATTTCCTTTAGGATTGACTGGTTTGATCTCCTTGCCTTCCAAGGGACTCTCAGGAGTCTTCTCCAAACCCACAGTTCAAAACAATCAGTTTTTGGTGTTCAGCCTTCTTTGTGGTCCAACTCTCACATCTATACATGACTACCGGAAAAACCATATAGCGAGTGCTGGCACAGCAACCCATTCTTCAAAATCAGGCTGATCTACTCAAATTATTATTCCTATCCTTGCAGACTTATTTGGAAGAAGCAGGGGCCAATGACGGAGAATGGGTTGATGCACACTGTTTTTCTACTGATAAAAACAAAATGTGTCACTGCTTTCCTATCTGTTACATGGAATAAGTCTGAGCTCCAGAGTCAGTCATGGCCCAACCTCTGGGCTGTGAACTGATACTCCTGTCAGATTGGCAGCAGCATTAGATTAGAAATAAAGTGTACAATAAATGTAATGTGCTTGAATCATCCTGAATCCATCCCCCCCATTCCTGGCCCATGGAAAAATTGTCTTCCACAAAGTGGGTCCCTGGTACCAAAGAGGTTGGAGACTATTGCATGTGTTATTCAACCTCTCTGTGCCTCTGATTCTTGAGCTGTGAAATAAGGTAATAATACATACTTTATAAGGTCATTTAAATGGAAAATGTTTATTAAGTATCTTGTACAAAGTAGGTGCTCAATAAATTGCTTTTATTCCTTAATTATTTCATTTCTTTTTCTTATTTTCACTCATTATCTTTAAAAATTGCCCTAGAATAATCTGTTACATACACTTGCAGCAACAGCATTCCTAGAAAGCTCTTGTCATGTCATTTCATCATGGGTATGTGTAGCAACCTTCAAATCAGTCAAAGAAGGGAGGGCCAATTAAAACAAGTGTAGGTTTTTTAGAACACAGCTTAGGAAAGTGACATATCTGTCATGCACTCTGTGTATCAGATGGTGAGTTTTACGTTTTAAAAGAACCCAGAATCTGAATTGTAAATAAATTACTGCTACTTTAAAATGCCTTTTTAAATGTTGCATTTGTTATCCCACTTCCAGTTAATAAAAATGATAGGCAAGTGGCAAGGTAACTGGGAAGAAATTGATCTGATGGTGTTATGACCTTGTTTCATCTGTTGTTGCAGAGCAAACTCAACATAGAAGGGATAAGAGAGTACAAGAGGGAATGAGAGATGCATATTGTATATCAAGGTATCAGTATCTATAGCTCATTTTTTTAAATCACTGAAAATACACAATTTTAGATAAATGCAGAACTTCCCATCAAGAAGCTCGTACCAAATAAATTAATCAGAATATTAAAGATGTATTCAGAGGAGAACCATAGGTTGATTTCCCACACCAGATACCAAACATATGGTCAGAGTTGAGAGAGGAGCCCAAAGAGAACAAAATTTCAAACCTGAATATATTGTCATAATAAACCTAGAAGTGAAAAAAAATTTAAAAAACCTAGAAGTCTTTTGAGCATGACATATAATCCAACATAATTTATCCAAGATATATATTTACTTCTTGTCCTTTTAGATCTATATAAAGCAGCAGAGAGAAACAAATTATTGGTGTATTCAAATCACTGTAAGTTGGTTGATTTTCCTACGTTGCCTCCTTGAAGTAAAGGAAAATTAGATGATTTCTGAAAAATTAAACCATAGTTACTAAAATTTGCAAAATAAATCTTGCTTTATAGGTTTGTTTTTGTTGTGGTTACTTTATGATACTATTGTTTAAAAGGAAATCTATTTTTTGAAAGATGTCCAGGATGATCTGAGAATGAGTGAGATAGATCCAATTAAGACCTCATTACAATGGAACATATTATCTTCAAAGAAAATCTCCCAGACACACCTAGTCAAACATTAGAGGTTCATTTCCCCAGAGGGTGAAACTGACTATGAAGGTAAAGGAAAAAGACCTATATTCTCAAGGCCAATGAACCAGAGGTGCAAATATAGTTAACGATGATGTGCTTTTACATGAAGTCCCTGTTTTTCCTTTCATCCTTACTGAGACCGTGGTCATTTTGACATTTCCATATTTGATGCTAACCTAACAGCTAATGTGTGTTTTTAAATGAAATAGCCAAAGAACTTTAGAATAGAAGTTTTACCACAATGCAGCTTTTAAATATACTTTCAACTATTGTTTGATCTTTTTGCAAGGAAAACTTCTTATGAACTCTAAGTATTCTTTCATCTGTTCCACTTTAGGTGACCTATTCATTTTATTTTTACCTTCATCATGCATATCTATTATCAGGAAATATATGCTTTATTTATTTTATCTAGTCAACAGTATTTAATTTTCAATTTGATCTTATATACTCTCTGATTATACATAATGTCTAAAAGAGATGCGCATGTCTTCCTTATTTGTGATTAGGGTAATTAGCAATGATATATTCAGGAAAGATTTTGTGTAAGCTAGGTTCTGGGCCCCTTAGCAACAGGTTAAAAAAAAATCCAGGACATTTCCTTCATAACAATCACCTTCCATCTTATAGTCTTTTGTTGGCTCTTTTCATTTTAGATTTTTCTTCCCAAGAAAATAGGTAGATACAACTACTAGCATCCATAGAGCCTTTTGTTAATACTGTAATGACAGAAGTAGACCACTGAAAGATGTGCTTCAAGTATGTAATTTCAAGTTTCTTTTAAATGATTCAATATACACTCTTTGCTTTCATTCAGACAACACACAATGAAGAGTATGCCTCTAGAAATTACAGATTTTATGCTTTCCAATGCCATGTTTCCCATTGTTGTAGAACTGGAAATCAAAAGGTTATCAATATTTTTCACCAAGGAAAATCTGGGAAGGAGGGGGTCTCCGTTCTTCTTAATAATCCCTAAGAACTCTATTATACTCATGGTGGTTTTCTTAATCCCATTTTACCATGATACCAACCACTATGACACTACTTCATTATATAATGTACCCAAAGTATTGGATGAAGCAGTCAGGAGACATGCTCTATCCACGCTGCTAGAGTAATTTTTCAGTTCAGTCACTCAGTCGTGTCAGACTCTTTGCAACTCCATGTACTGCAGCGCTCCAGGCTTGCCTGTCCAAAACCAACTCCCAGAGCTTGCTCAAACTCATGTCTATTGATGCCAGCCAACCATCTCATTCCCTGTTGTCCCCTTCTCCTCCTGCCTTCAATCTTTTCTAGCATCAGGGTCTTTTCCAAGGAGTCAGTTCTTCACATCAGATGGCCAAAGTATTGGAATTTCAACTTCAACATCAGTACTTCCAATGAACACCCATGACTGATCTCCTTTCGAATAGACTGGTTGGATCTCCTGGTAGTCCAAGGGACTCTTAGGAGTCTTCTCCAACACCGCAATTCAAAAGCATCAGTTCTTCAGCACTTAACTTTCTTTATAGTTCAACTCTCACATCCGTACATGACTACTGGAAAAACCGTAGCTTTGACTAGATGGACCTTTGCTGGCAAAGTAATGTCTCTGCTTCTTAATATACTGTCTAGGTTGATCATAACTTTTCTTCTAAGGAACAAGTATCTTTTAGTTTCATGCCTGCAGTCATTATCTGCCATGATTTTGGAGCCCAAAAAAATAAAGTCTGTCAGTTTCCATTGTTTCCCCATCTATTTGCCATGAAGTGGTGGGACCGGAGGCCATCATCTTCGTTTTCTGAATGTTGAGTTTTAAGCCAACATTTTCAGTCTCGTCTTTCACTTTCATCAAGAGGCTCTTTAGTTCTTCAATTTCTGCCATAAGGGTGATATCATCTGTGTATCTGAGGTTATTGATATTTCTCCTGGCAATCTTGATTCCAGCTTGTGCTTCATCCAGCATGACATTTTGCATGATGTACTCTGCATATGAGTTAAATAAGCAGGGTGACAATATACAGCCTGACGTACTCCTTTCCCAATTTGGAACCAGTCTGTTGTTCCATGTCTGGTTCTAACTATTGCTTCTTTAATATCCACATTTAATGATGTGACTATTTAGAAGAAAAGTGGAGATTGCCATATTGATTCCAAAATGGATTTTCCTGCATATTTCCAAGTACTTTAAAGCCTAATGCTTAATTCTGGAAATTAATGTGCTAATCATATTTTTGGTAATTAGGGGAAAAAAGCCTAATAAATGGACACATGGTCAATGTTTTTAACCTCTGACTTTATTTTTGTTAACCACCTGACTCTCACATTGAAAAGGAAATCAATACTGATTACTGGCATCTAGAGAAAGCCCTCTAAGTTGATGCTTAACATTTTGCCATTTAAGGATCATCCCAGCTACTCAGTGGTTACTATTAATAACAACCATTTACAATGGAATGTGTTTTAGAGGATTTTACAGAAGATTTTGGCAAAGAATTGGGGTAGAAGGCATGGAACTAAATAATTCAGGAGGCCTGGGAATTTGGTGTTGAAAGTGTAGGAGCTCCTAAATTTTCACCTCCAGTCATATATTTTTTTAATGTACATTGTTCACCCATCATAAAACAAATCTCTGGGGTGGTATAATGGCTAATCAGATCTTCTCTTTGAATGAAAAGCTTTAGGAAAATTATCACAGCCTAGTGAATTTTGGATTAGTGCACATGGGAAGGTTGGGCACTGGAGATTATTATCTATTTAAGTCTTTAAAGAGTTAGTGAATTACTTAGTTTTCCATTTATACTTGAATTAATTCTGGTAATTAATGTTTTTCTAAAAACTCATTCACTTCATTTAAAATTTCAACTATTGATTTAAAGCTATTTGTATTAGGACAATTTTTTTTTTAATCTCTGCAATTGTATTTCTTTTGACTTCAGTATTATTTCAATTTGTACCTCAGTTCAGTTGAGTCACTCAGTCGTGTCCGACTCTTTGCGACTCCATGAATCGCAGCACGCCAGGCCTACCTGTTCATTACATCTCTCGGAGTTCACTCAGACTCACGTCCATAGAGTCGGTGATGCCATCCAGTCATCTCACCCTCAGTCGTCCTTTTCTCTTCCTTCCCCCAATTCCTCCCAGCATCAGAGTCTTTTCCAGTCAGTCAACACTTCCCATGAGTTGGCCAAAGTACTGGAGTTTCAGCCTTAGCATCATTCCTTCCAAAGAAATCCCAGGGTTGATCTCCTTCAGAATGGACTGGTTGGATCTCCTTGCAGTACAAGGGACTCTCAAGAGTCTTCTCCAACAACACAGTTCAAAAGCATCAATTCTTCGGCGCTCAGCCTTCTTCACAGTCCAGCTCTCACATCCATACATAACCACAGGAAAAACCATAGTGTTGACTAGATGGACCTTAGTCGGCAAAGTAATGTCTCTGCTTTTGAATATACTATCTAGGTTGGTCATGACTTTTCTTCCAAGGAGTAAGCGTCTTCTAATTTCATGGCTGCAGTCACCATCTGCAGTGATTTTGGAGCCCCCAAAAATAAAGTCTGACACTGTTTCCACTGTTTCCCCATCTATTTCTCATGAAGTGATGGGACCGGATGCCATGATCTTTGTTTTCTAAATGTTGAGCTTTAAGCCAACTTTTTCACTCTCCTCTTTCACTTTCATCAAGAGGCTTTTTAGTTCCTCGTCACTTTCTGCCATAAGGGTGGTGTCATCTGCATATCTGAGGTTGATATTTCTCCCAGGACTCTTGATTCCAGCTTGTCTTTCATCCAGTCCAGCGTTTCTCATGATGTACTCTGCATATAAGTTAAATAAGCAGGGTGACAATACACAGCCTTGACGTACTCCTTTTCCTATTTGGAGCCAGTCTGTTGTTCCATGTACAGTTCTAACTGTTGCTTCCTGACCTGCATACAGATTTCTCAAGAGGCAGGTCAGGTGGTCTGGTATTCCCATCTCTTTCAGAATTTTCCAAAGTTTATTGTGATCCACACAGTCAAAGGCTTTGGCATAGTCAATAAAGCAGAAATAGATGTTTTTCTGGAACTCTCTTGCTTTTTTGATTATCTAGCGGATGTTGGCAATTTGACTCTGGTTCCTCTGCCTTTTCTAAAACCAGCTTAAACATCAGGAGTTCACGGTTCACATATTGCTGAAGCCTGACTTGGAGAATTTTGAGCATTACTTTACTAGCATGTGAGATAAGTGAAATTGTGCAGTAGTTTGATCATTCTTTGGCATTGCCTTTCTTTGGAATTGGAATGAAAACTGACCTTTTCCAGTCCTGTGGCCACTGCTGAGTTTTCCAAATTTGCTGTCATATTGAGTGCAACCCTTTCACAGCATCATCTTTCAGGATTTGAAACAACTCAACTGGAATTCCATCACCTCCACTAGCTTTGTTCGTAGTGATGCTTTCTAAGGCCCACTTGACTTCACATTCCAAGATGTCTGGCTCTAGATTAATGATCACATCATCTTGATTATCTGGGTCATGAAGATCTTTTTTACAGTTCTTCTGTGTATTCTTGACACCTCTTCTTAATATCTTCTGCTTCTGTTAGGTCCATACCATTTCTGTCCTTTATCAAGCCCATCTGTGCATGAAGTGTTCCCTTGGTATCTCTACTTTTCTTGAAGAGATCTCTAGTCTTTCCCATTCTGTTCTTTTCCTCTATTTCTTTGCATTGATCACTGAGAAAGGCTTTCTTATCTCTTCTTTCTATTCTTTGGAATTCTGCATTCAGATGCTTATATCTTTCCTTTTTCCTTTGCTTTTTGCCTCTCTTCTTTTCACAGCTATTTGTAAGGCTCCCCAGACAGCCATTTTGCTTTTTGCATTTCTTTTCCATGGGGATGGTCTTGATCCCTGTCTCCCATACAATGTCACGAACCTCATTCCATAGTTCATCAGGCACTCTATCTATCAGATCTAGGCCCTTAAATCTATTTCTCACTTCCACTGTATAGTCATAAGGGATTTGATTCAGGTCATACCTGAATGGTCTAGTGGTTTTCCCTACTTTCTTCAATTTAAGTCTGAATTTGGTAATAAGGAGTTCATGATCTGAACCACAGTCAGCTCCTGGTCTTGTTTTTGTTGACTGTATAGAGCTTCTCCATCTTTGGCTGCAAAGAATATAATCAATCTGATTTCGATGTCGACCATCTGGTGATGTCCATGTGTAGAGTCCTCTCTTGTGTTGTTGGAAGAGGGTATTTGCTATGACCAGTGCATTTTCTTGGCAAAACTCTATTAATCTTTGCCCTGCTTCATTCTACAGTCCAAGACCAAATTTGCCTGTTACTACAGGTGTGTCTTGACTTCCTCCTTTAGCATTCCAGTCCCCTATAAATGAAAAGGACATCTTTTGGGGGTGTTAGTTCTAAAAGATCTTGTAGGTCTTCATAAAACCGTTCAACTTCAGCTTCTTCAGCATTACTGGTTGGGGCATAGACTTGGATAACTGTGATACTGAATGATTTGCTCAACCTTTTAATTTTCTTGATCAGAAAATTTTTCTAGATTAGTCTATTTTTTAAGTATTATAAAACATTTATAAAATTTACCACCCCATGGGTTACATAAGATAATCAAAATAGAAAAAGATCTCATAAAGATTAGTCCTTGGAAAATAATGTATTCTTTATATATATTTTTAACTGAAGTATAGTCGCTATGACTTTATTTTCTTGGGCTCCAAAAATCACTGCAGATGATTTTTGGATTTCATGACTACAGCCATGAAATTAAAAGATGCTTGCTCTTTGGAAGAAAAGCTAGGACCAACCTAGACAGTATATTAAAAAGCAGAGACATTACTTTGCCGACAAAGGTCCGTATAGTCAAAGCTATGGTTTTACTAGTAGTTATGTATGGGTGTGAGAATTGGACCATAAAGAAGGCTGAACACAAAAGAAATAATACTATTTAACTGAGGTGTTGGAGATGGTGCTTGAGAGTCCCTTGGATGGCAAGGAGATCAAACCAGTCATCCTAAAGGAAATCAACCTTGAATATTCCTTGGAAGGACTGATGCTGAAGCTGAAGCTCCAATACTTTGGGCACCTGATACGAAAAGCCAACTCATTCAAAACGTCCCTGATATTCAGATAGATTGAAGGCAACAAGAGAAGGGGACAACAGAGGATGAGATGGTTGGATGGCATCACCTATTCAATGGACATGAGTTTGAGCAAGCTCTGGGAGATGATGAAGGACAGGGAAGCCTAGCGTGCTGCAGTCCGTGGGGCTGCAAAGAGTTGGACATGACTGAGCAACTGAGCAACAACAAATAGTTGCTATTCAATATTATATGTTATTAATACAAGTTAATAATATAGTAGTTCACAATTTTTAAAGGTTCCACTTCATTTATAGTTATCAGAAAACATTGACTGTATTCCCCATGTTGTTCAATACATTCATTTTTCAGTTTGATAGTTGATGCATTTCTTCTTCTTCAGTCAATTTTTAAGTTAATTTTCAGATGTACAGCAAAGTGATTTAGACATATATGTGCATAGTGAAAGTGAAAGTGAAGTCGCTCAGTCATGTCCGACTCTTTGCGACCCCATGGACTGTAGCCCACCAGGCTTCTCTGTCCATGGGATTCTCTAGGCAAGAATACTGGAGTGGGTTACCATTTCCTCCTCCAGGGGATCTTCCCGACCCAGGGATCAAACCCAGGTCTCCAGCATTGGAGGCAGATGCTTTAACCTCTGAGCCAACAGGGAAGCCCCCATATATATGCATATATACATCTATATATGAGTCTTTGTTGTTTATCTGCTTTATATGTAGTGCATGCATTTGTCTCCAATCATGTTCAACTCTTTGTTACCCCATGAACTGTAGCCCACCAGGCTCCTCTGTCCATTGGATTTTGCAGGGAAGAATACTGGAGTAGGTTGCCATTTCCTCCTCCAGGATATATAGTAGTGTATATATTAGTACTATATATAAATTAGGAGAGATAAATTAGGATTCTGGGATTAACATATATACATTACATGACTACTGGAAAAAAAACATAGCTTTGACTAGATGGACCTTTATTGGCAAAGTAATGTCTCTGTTTTTTAACATGCTGTGTAGGTTTGTCATAGTTTTTCTTCCAAGGAGCAAGCATCTTCTAATTTTATGGCTATAGTCACCATCTGCAATGATTTTGGATCTCAAGAAAATAAGGTCTCTCACTGTTTCCATTGTTTCCCCATCTATTTTCCTTGAAGTGATCCTCAAATTAGGGGTTTTAAAGTTGTTTGCAGTTTTTTAATAATGTAAACAACCAGCATCACTGTACATACATCTTTATGTACAAATCTGTTTTTCTATAGGACAGATTACTAGAAGTATAATTGTTATGTTAGAGAGTATGAATATTTTCTAAGCTACATCTATTTACATTAACGCCAGTATATATTTGCTAACAATGAATATTAATATTCTTAATTTTTACCAAATTGATAATAAAAATTTGATACATTAATTTGTATTTCCCTGATTACTAGTGAGATTGATCATCATTTCACCTATTTGTTGCCCATTTATGTTTGCATTAATTAGAAAGAAGCACTAATTATGGGAATCTAAAGACTAGATTTCAGTTCTAGGTTTGTAATTAGCTTTTCAGACTTTGATGAACAAAATCCACCTTTCTGAACCTCAGTTTCTTAATCTAACAGATAGAAATAACAATCCCAGTCCTGCCTTTCGTTAATATGACGGTTTGGTAAATAATAGATGAAAAAGCAAGTGGAAAACTCCAAAATGCTAGACAAATGATAGGATTTCTTTTAGTTTTAAAAAATATGTGTAATGTTGAATAATTCTGTAATTGGGACTCTTTTCTAAACAGATTAAAGCTAGTATGTTCAACAGCTAATTTACCTACAAACTTCAGGATCTCCTCAGACGAGCTGTGAGGAAGGTGGTAGGCTCAGTTGTTGGTTCAGCTACAACACTTTTTCCCATTGCACCCTGGCCAGGTGACCACAAAAGAAAGCCTACTCCTTGTGAAATTCCTAATCCAAGTTTGTTATTTCAAGGAGTTGGGATAGGGGGTGGATCCACTCCCACAACTTCTCTGGTTCATCCATCAACAACAACAGACCATCTGGTTACCGGGGACCAGTGAGGCATAAAATGCCTAGAAAAGCAGCTGTCTTTCCCTTTACCTGTATCAGAATTACTAATTAAGTAACAAATTTGCCTTTAGCTATAAGTGAAATTTTGTGCTGCCGAAACTAGTGCAGCTTTTTTATATGTTATTAACTACTCCTTTTTGTAACTACAACTCTTCCTATAAAAGAAACGTATACTTCATGAAACCAGGATAACAATTTTCATCTGGTCATCTCAGTTTTTAGGGTGAGTATGCAACCACTCATAGAAGCCTCTAATTGTTATCTTACCTCTTGCTTTTTACCTTGAAGTGAGGCCAATCTGCTTGTTTATGCTTTGTTTCTTTCTCCCAGTATGGGTTCCTAACATGTACATGACAAAATTTTCATTTCTAATTTTTCCACTACCAATTCAAATTGCTAATATATCGTATAAACCTAGATGTGAGAGCACCGTGACTGAGTTGTATTGCCCCTCAAAGACTTTGTAAAACTTTGTAGAAATATAAATAAGCCATTCTATACTCCTAAAGGAGAAGGCGATGGCACCCCACTCCAGTACTCTTGCCTGGAAAATCCCATGGATGGAGGAGCCTGGTAGGCTGCAGTCCATGCGGTTGCACATGACTGAGCGACTTAACTTTCACTTTTTACTTTCCTGCACTGGAGAAGGAAATGGCAACCCACTCCAGTGTTCTTGCCTGGAGAATCCCAGGGACAGGGGAGCCTGGTGGGCTGCTGTCTATGGAGTCACACAGAGTTGGACACTACTGAAGTGACTTAGCAGCAGCACACTCCTAAAATGTTAGCACTTCATCTGTTTAATCTATTGGATAAATCAGGAATTGGAAAATGAATTGGATTAAATTTTAGCAGTTTTCTACACTCAACAAGTCTACTGGAAGATCTACACATTTGTGGTAACTAATATTGAAAGAAGCATAATACATTCTTCAATGTTCAATGCAAATAAAATTAGTTTACAAGTGTTAGTCTTATCCATGTGTGGCAGACCCCTTCCCCTCATACTCCTGGACTACAATTCTGGTTTTTCTCACCTCTTAACAGAAGGATTAATAAATTCATAAAACCCTTAAGATAATATTTCCTCCACTCTTAGAGGTTCTTCATTCTTTGCAGTCATTGTGGATGAACATGTAGGCCCCAAATCAAAACAACACCTCTAAATTATGCTATCTATCATAACTGACTTGAAGACCTGGCCTTTTGGTACTTGACTGGATTAATTTCAACCAGACTGTACCACTTGTAATGTGATCCAAATGCCTAGAGTCTCTAAGGCACTCTTTCTTCTCAGTGTTTCGTGTTAGGCCGTTATTGAGCTCCTATGCATTTTCCCTAGAAAGAGGAGCATTATAACCCATTTAAACATACTGTATCTACTGGAAATGTTACCAGTTTAATGCAGCCATCATTTGTTGAGCTCTTGGGCTAGGGGTGTGAAGGCGGTAAGTATGTATAATTATGTTTAAGCATATAAACATACACTGCCTCAAGAAATTTTTCATCTGGAAGGAGAATTGTAATATAACTACCATGAAAAATAACTACAGTGTGAGACAAAATGTAGAAGTTTCCCTAAAATGGGTAACAGCAAGACATACAGAGTAAAGAAAACTATCTGATTGTCTTCTGGGTCATGTGGAACCATTGGTTTATGCTATATATGCCAGTTAGCATGTGGGCAGTCTCTACATCTTTGTTCACATTTCTTTGTTACTCCTCATATGGCTCAGCCTCTAACTTTACCTCAGTACTATTGAGAATATGGAGTGTTTAATGCTGTTTTAGAGGCAATATCGAAAGGAAGATCTATTTTCAGCTAGTACTCCTGGCAGGAAGCAAATCATTGAATCAAAAAGATTGCAATTTCCTCAAACTTCAGTGTGCGTCTGAATCATCTGGGCAACTTCTTAAAATGCAGGTTCTAATTCAGTAGTTCTTAGGCAGAGCCTGAGATTCTGTGTGTGTGTGTGTGTGTGTGTGTGTGTGTGTGTGTGTATAAATATAAATATAAATATATATACATATATAAATATATATATATATATATATAAAAAAGAAGTCCCCAGGTATTGATGCACTAGTCTTCAGACCATACTTTGCTTTGTGTAACAAGGATTGCCCCCATAGCCACGGAAGGGCTGTGTGACAAGAGAGAAAATTGTCAAAGAGAGTTCAGCCTAAAGAGAGATGGACAAGTAAAGCAGACAACCAATATTTCACAGAGCATAATGGGGGAAAGCAAAGCCTTTTACACAAGTCAACTGGAAAGAACTCAGTACTTAACAACTCCACTTTGTGCAAGGATATAGGCAAATGTATATATTAGTAACAATGCTGTCATTAGCAATAGTGGACAGAAAGCTGAGTTGGTACCTTGGACAATAACCAGACTAGTGGATACAAAGAATCTAATCTAAATTGGATCAGTTTCCCCACAAATTACTAATCTAGTTCCTCAGTAATAAAAAGATGAAGCCTGGCATGAGAATATACTCTGTATCCTCCATCACATATTGTATGTTTGTGGAATAAACTTTGTAGAATTCTCACTGTAAAGTGAGGATTCTGTCACATTCAACAAATCCTTTTGCTGTCTG
The DNA here is from genome assembly GCA_917880005.1 of Nanger dama. Lineage (NCBI taxonomy): Eukaryota > Metazoa > Chordata > Mammalia > Artiodactyla > Bovidae > Nanger > Nanger dama. The sequence goes on along the minus strand of CAKJTW010000011.1, from coordinate 28,599,723 downwards.
CCTGAAATACTGAGCTAAAAATCCTCCTCTGTTATCAACAGAGATACATATTTAGAAGACCCTGTGTGTGTGTGGGTGGGTGGGTGGGTGTGTGGGGGGGTGTGTTTAGTCGCTCAGTTGTGTCCGACTCTTTGCGACCCCATGAAGTGTAGCCCACCAGGCTCCTCTGTCCATGGGGTTTCTCCAGGCAATCATACTGGAGTGGGTAGCCATGCCCTCTCCTCCAGCGGATCTTCCCAACCCAGGGATCAAAGCCAGGTCTCCCTTATTGCAGGCAGATTCTTTAGCGACTGAGCCGCCAGGAAAGCCCAAGAGTACCGGAGTGCGTAGCCTATCCCATCTCCAGGAGATGTTCCAGACCCAGGAGTCGAACCAGGGTTTCCCACATTGAAAGCAGATTCTTTTACCAGCTGAGCTACCAAGGAAGCCCTCTTTAAAAAGCTCTATCTAAGGAGTTAAAGTCAGATCGTTGACTTGATAGATCTGAAGTTCCGCATATAGCTACTACAGAAAATAACAACTGACATAAAATGTGTTTGCATCCAATATTTTGGTTCTAAAGCACATGACAAAGCAAAAGGATCTTGTTGTAAGGTTCTTATACTTCTAATGAAAAAGACCCACAGCATGGACCTTCAAATGGGTATTACAGCCAAGTTCCAGAGTAGCATATTTTCTTAATGATAGTAGGTATTATGTCTGGCCTCTAACTCTGAATAGAAGTCAAAGCCAGACAAAGAAGATTTCCTCTCCTTCTGAAGGGGGATTTTTATCATTATTTTCAGAGACGAGGCTAAGAAATCTTCAGTTGAGCTCTGAACTTATTATCCAATAGACTTAAGGTTTCTTATACTACCCAAAGGTCCTCAGAATATTTTATCTAATAAAGGAATAGTTATATCAATCTCAGATTGCTTTATTCAAAACAACTATTTTAAAAGTTCAGTTTAAATAGTTTCAATAAGAACTGGCTCATCATCAAATTCTGTTGAATCCTTCCGATCTCCTGTTCACAATGGGCATTATGGTTTATTCTTTAATGTACATTAATTTGGTTCAAACAGAATCCAGACTGCACATCTCAGCATTCTACTTGAATAAAGAGGAAAGCATTCAATTCCCCTCCATTACAAATTCAGCCTTCCACGAGTCAGTTCTGCCAGTCAGTGATGGCTGCATTGCAAAAACTGCTTTGCGAATGTTTTGCTGGGTTTTGTTGCTAGGTGATGACCAGGAAAACTTTGCAATTCCTGCTGAGAGGTTCTAAAAAAATGTGCCTGTAACCAGTTTCATATTAAAGAGGAGGGGAAAAAATAGGACAGCCTGTACCTTAGTTCCTTAAGGTTTACTGCTTGCCCTATACTCCCCCTTAGAGAAACTGTGACCACTAAGAAATGTATATACACAACACTGGAAAAAAAAAAAGGAAAAGAGAAAATAATGTTCGATTTATCATCAACAAAGCTAGAGTCAATAAAACAGAATTCATCAAATGTATTCCTTTCAGTCTGAACTAGAATTTAAATAACTTGGGAATGGGAGAAAACAGAGAAGAGGGAGAATGAAAAGACACTAATTCATTCTCCTAACATTCTTTTCTGTTCCACATATTATTAGCAAAGATGTTCTACTTAGAGAAATCGTCCTAAAGCGAGAGTCAGCTTGTACCTGAGCTGTGTTTCAGAAATCCTTGGCCTGGACCTGACTTCCCAGCCAAGCAGCAGGGATTCCTGGGAAAGCCCGGAGGCCTGTCTGAGGCCTGGTCCTATGTCAGTGATTGATGAGGACAAGTGTAAGAGGTGACACACTGTGAAATCAGGCTGAGGCACAAAGAGTTAATCCCTGGGCTTTTTCCAAACTAGGTCCTTTGAGGGAAAAATAATATTTATTCCTTCTTTTGTTAATTTTGCAGCCAAAAAAGCACTCTTGATATCTTCTTCATTAGACTAAAGCCAGTCTGCAACTTCTGAAAACTTTGGGAGATAAATACTACACTAGTGGCAGTAATTACGTGTCCTCGTTGCATTATCATCATCAAATTATTTTAAATTGCTGATTTAAAAACTATTATATTATAACCAATACAGAGGAGAGTGGTTGTTTCTGCATACAAATTTCTTTTCACAAGTTAAAGGACCGACCTATAAATCACAGGGGAAGAAAGTCTGAGAAATTACCTCTCTACCACCTTGGGCTTCTCTATTCTCAGTAAGGTAAAGTAAGTCCCTTTCTCTCCTTCACTAATTCATTTGCTTGTGCTCACTCCCAACTGAGTCCCCTCCTGGGAGGCTGGGCCAGGCCATGTGTGTCTTTGACTTGGCGAGGCAGGCGTATTTCTTGTACTTTCGCACCCACCATAGCAGATGCACAAACTTTAGCAGTGTCTTTTAACACTTCATTAATTATTGAACTGTGCCAAGAGTAATTATTGGGCAATGCCAGGAGTCCTTTTCTCCCACATCAGTAAACAGTAATTTAGAGAAAGGGGGTTATAACCTTAGGGTGAGCAACGTTTTCCCCCACAGCTGTGTGGTGAGCTCAACAATACTGCATATGCTCCAACAAACGAGGAGGTCCACAGCCAATCCTCTGTTGCACACACAGGAAATGTTATGGCCAGAGAAAAGAAATCTACCACACTTATTGTGTGGCACAAAATTTGGAGCATCTCATTCTCTTCATAGATTCAATATATCAAGGTATCTGGACTTTGTGCTTTTGCCCTAATTCAATAATAATAACAAATCCAATAAAAGGAAGGGAACTGACTTTCAGGATTTTCCTCATATGTTATAAAGGGAATATGCTAATGTTGATACAATGCTTTCTCAATTATTAAGATGTCTTTTCTTTTGCCATTATTCAGTAGGATATTAATTCCCCTCTTTTGATTAATTAATAGATGTTGTTTTATGGTCATTTGACAACCCTAATCCTAGGAATCAGCAAAAGAAAAAGGTCTTTTCCTACACTTTGGGTGTCAAATAAGTCATAGAAAAGGCTACTTGGAGCCAGTATTCCTCTGGCTCTTTGGAGCAGTTTTGCTGTTTGCATTTCAGAATAATGGAAACTTAGGGTTAGAACTTTACTAATCTTCTTCAATTCCATGCAGTGTTTAAATTCTCTCCAAATTACCCCCCTCCCCAAAGTAGTTATCCAGTCCCTGCTTCAGTGGGAGAGAACTTATTTCTGTCATAAACTCAAACTTTAAGATGGCCAACATTTGTATAGCACAATGTATAGCAAAATTTGTCTACTTTTACCCATTGTTCATCAGTCCCATGGTGGAGATGCAGAACAACCTTGTAAATATTCCAAGTCAGCTACTTTTCAAACTTTAGGATGAAGAAGAAACTCCTAATACTAAAAATGCAGATTCAGGCTTCCATGTCTGGAGAGATTTGATTTCAGGAGCTCTTTAGATTGTCCACAGTTACTCTGTTCTAAGACTTTTCTTTCCATGACTAGATGTCTTCAGGTGCTTTCAATGAATTCTCATGTGGAACAACAAACTCAAGTGCCCAAATCCAACGATCAGTTCTCTGTTCTCATCTTTTTCTCTTCCTCTGTCCTTATTGCAGTCCTTTTTTCATCTTACCTTTGTGACAGCCCAGCGTCCTGCTTTTCCTCCTACATTATGTCTGCTAATATAGCACAGTGGCCTCACTGAGTTCCTTCTAGAACGTAAGAAGCAAACTCCCATGTCAAGGTTTTGTGGAATTTATTTCTTCACTTTATGATGCCCTCCCTTAGTTATTCCAGATCTCTGATCGAATCACAGTACCTCAAAGATACTTCCCTTACCAAATTATCTGAAACAGCCTCCACCATATTCTTGATCCCTTTATACTGCATTGTTTCCTTACAGGACTTATTGCAGTCTGATGCTGCTGAGATGCTCCAAATTTTGTGTCACACAATGAGTGTGGTAGATTTCTTTTCTCTGGCCATAACATTTCCTGTGTGTGCAACATAAGATCGGCTGTGGACCTCCTCGTTTGTTGGAGCATATGCAGTATTGTTGGGCTCACCACACAGCTGTAGGGGAAAACATTTATTCATTTGCTTTTGTTTTTCTCTCCAGTAAGAATGTAAACTACAAGAGGACTGTTTTATAAACTTCAATTTCCTCAGTGCCTAACACAATGTCTGGCACATAGTAACAACTAAAAAGAAAATACTTTTCAGGAAATTCACACACTATTGATGAGATGTTAAAATGGTGCAACCACTATGGAAAAGAATACAAAGGTCTCTCAATTAATATAGAACTGCCATGCATGCGTGTGCTAAGTCACTTCAGTCATGACTTTGCAACCCTATGGACCATAGCCTGCCAGGTTCCTCTGTCCATGAGATGCTCCAAACAAGAATACTGGAGTGGGTTGCCATGACCTCCTCCAGGAGATCTGCCCAACTCAGGGATCAAACCCACATCTTGTCTCCTGCATTGGCAGGCAGGTTCTTTACCATAAGTGCCACCTGTGAAGCCTAGAACTGCTATATCACTTCTGGATATTTATCCAAGAAAACAAAAATTCAAAAGATATATGCACCCCAATGTTCAAAAATAGGTGAAGGGTATTAAGAGGTACAAACCTCCAGTTATAAAATAAATTAGCCACAAGGATGTAATTACAGTGCAAGGAATATGGACAATAATATTTTAATGACTGTGAATGTGAACAGATAGTTTCTACACTTATCATAGTGATCTTTTCATAACATATGGAAATGTCAAATCACTATATAGTACACCTGAAACTATTATATTAGTTGAAACTATTAATGTTGTATATAAACTGTATTTCAATAAAGAAGAAAAGAACTTGTCAAAAGAGTGAAAGAAAAATGATACTGAGTCCTTTCACAAGCCTGACTAACTCTATGTCCCTTCAAAGGTGTGCTGTCTAGAACTATTAGTTTCCCTAACAAAACAGAATAATCTGTCTACTTGTTTGGACTACTAGATTTATAGAAATGTGGCATTTTCATTCACTTTTAGGGCCACTATGTCACACAATTAAATCATGTTGAGCTTATGCAGCTGCTAAGCCACATTGCCCTGTGCAGCTGGATATTTGGAACCAAGCTCAGGATCTCATATGCATCTCTGTTAAATGTTCTCTGATTCAATTTGCTCTAGCCTATTAAAATTCTTTTGGATACTAATTCTGTCATTAAGCATGTTCCCACATCAGTCTCTCTTTTGCAATTCACTTTATATGCCTATTGATTCATTTTCTTGTTATAATGATTAATTTTTTTTTAAAAGATAGGCACTGGAGTCAACAGGCCAAGGTTTGCATCTCGGCACTGCCACTTAGTTGTGTGGCTAACCTTGGTCAGGCCAACTAAGTTTTCCATCTTGCTACAAAATAGAAATAATAATACCTATCCTACAAAGGTTATTGTGAAAATCAAATAAGATTACAAAGTGTTGAGTACAGTTCCTGGCATGTGTGATCCACTGTTAATTCTAATACTCAGCACCATTCCTAGTCCATACTAGACTCTAAACAAACTTTGGTTGGTTATTGACAGGGACAAGGGTCCAAGGGTCTATGTAGTAGGACTCTAGAACTGTACATCAAAATTATCAATGATACATAAATTAGTCCTCTTTACAGTTCAGTTATCTCCTCAACCATTTATGAATACATCTCCAGATACTGACATCCTACTTGACATCCTTTCTCCATTTTGTTTAAAAAAAAATCTAGGCAGCCAAATGCAATCCTGAAGTAAGATATGCTGTGTTCAGTGCTGTCTCCTAGCCTACCATGCTAGTATTCTTGTCAGAAAAGAAAATTTAACTTATTTGACATGAGTTAGTTGAACCCATTGCTCTCTTTTCTGTTTGTTCACAAATCATGTTATCTGGGATTGATCACATGTGGGTTACCAAGACTGGTCACTGTAATACCAGTAAGTCACATGTCCCTCTTCTGGTCCTTTTTCCATTCTTCACAGACTAAGATCATCTAGGGTTTTTCTCAGTGCCCTGTGATAGGTATCCCAGAACAGGAAACCAGTGCTCACTTGTTGCAGCTAAAATGATCACCTACAAATTCTTCACATATCTGAAGTTTCAAGAGTCTCGTTCCTATACTGTTCCTCATCTGATAGTTTATTCCTACCCATTTCCAAGAAAAGTATATGACTACATTGACCCTTTGAGTATACAAATTAGAGAAGCAGAGTTTGTAGTCTCAGTTTCTCTTTCATCTTTCTTTCAAAAACATGAAGGTGAAGACCTCCATTTTGAACAAATATTCAGGAAAACTCCTTGTTCCACTAACTGGGACCTAAATCTTAATGGAATCTACAGTGTTGAACAACATTTACCAGAAGGCAGGCAGGGCAAGTTCCCATCAGCTTTGGTGATTAACCTTCTAAAGCCAGGTTTTCCAGGATTGGTTACTTAGTTGGCATTCCATAAATGTTCATTCTCATTATTAAGATTAGTCTCCAAAAAATGTAGTATTGCTCTCTTCAATCTCACTACACTTCACCTATACCTAATTTAATCTAATATTCTTAGTCTAATATCCTTTCCATATTATGAAAGCCTCAGGTAGAGAACCTGCTGTTTATTCATCTTCACTAAAAAATTAATTCATTAATTAATGATTCCACAAAAGATAACTGAGATTTTATCTTTATTGTTTATAGTAACTAAATGCTTCTAAATTGTCTTAGTTTCTTTTCTTGATTGCTTTAAATAGCTAATCTCAGCAAATCCTTTCTTTATGTAGCATACAAAATTATGTGTTATTCCAAAATTTTCTGAATAATAGTAATTACTGAAGGTTGATGGGCTGCCACTGGCTATATTTCCTTTATTTGGCTTTTTCACGTGTGCCATTCAGCCTCAAGGCTCACCACCAAAGAATGCAAATTTTTTAGCAATTTGAAATTAAATAAAGTAGAGAATAAGAAATATTTTCCATCACCATAGGTAACTTTATTATTATTATTATTAATGGGATTTATCAATCAATAACCTCAGATATGCAGATGACATCATCCTTATGGCAAAAAGCAAAGAACTAAAGAGCCTCTTGAGGAAAGCAAAGAGAGTGAAAAAGTTGGCTTAAAGCTCAACATTCAGAAAACTAAGATCATGGCATCTGGTCCCATCACTTCATGGCAAATAGATGGGGAAACAGTGGAAACAGTGACAGACTTTATTTTGTGGGCTCCAAAATCATTGCAGATGGTGATTGCAGCCATGAAATTAAAAGACACTTGCTCCTTGGAAGAAAAGTTATGACCAACCTAGACAGCATATTAAAAAACAGAGGCATTACTTTGCAAAAAAGGTCTGGCTAGTCAGGGCTATGGTTTTTCCAGTAGTCATGTATGGATGTGAGAGTTGGACCTTGGACTATAAAGAAAGCTGAGCACCATTGAGGCTTTTGAACTGTGGTGTTGGAGAAGACTTTTGAGAGTCCCTTGGACTGCAAGGAGATCCAACCAGTCCATCCTAAAGGAAATCAGTCCTGAATATTCATTGGAAGGACTGATGTTGAAGCTGAAACTCCAGTACTTTGGCCACCTGATACAAAGAACTGACTCCTTGGAAAAGACCCTGATGCTGGGAAAAATTGAAGGCAGGAAGAGAAGGGGACTGTTGACAGAGGATGAGATGGTTGGATGGCATCACCAACTCAATGGACATGGGTTTTGGTGGACTCTGGGAGTTGGTGATGGACAGGGAGGCCTGGCGTGCTGCAGTCCATGGCGTCACAAAGAGTCAGACACTCAGTCACAACTGAGTGACTGAACTGAACTGAACTGAATGAGATTAAAATTTTGATAGAGAATATTATGAATGTTTCACTGTACTTTTCCAGAGCAATTCAAAGAGAGATTATAAGAAATGTTCCTCTTCCTAATCATCAGAAGCTATGTAACTGTTCAGAATACCAGGGAAGCCCACATATTTCTAGTCAAGATGGACATAATCTTTTGACTGCATTTCCTGTGAATGTTTATTGTTTTGAACATTGGTTAATTTGACTCTACAACCACAACTTCCTATCATGCCATACTAGCACCCTCAACACAGCTGGGCCTTTGCCCACCAGGAGCTTCATTCATCTAAAATAATACCAAGAAAATTCTTTAAAATATACCTTGTTCTTAGTGACATTTATTATGGGTAGAAAAAATAATTTAATCAACTAAACCTAAATTTCACAAAACATTTATATGGTGGTGTGTTGTCATTTGAGATCTTACAAGACAGGTATTACATTTATAGCAGTGAAAAGAGCTGTGTCTTTCCTGTTTCTCATGATTATAATTATAATTTAAGTGAATACTTGCATACATCAATGGGAACAAAAACCTTGATAAAAGCTTATTGAAAACATCCTAGGGAAAGATGAGGAGAAGGCAATGGCACCCCAACTCCAGTACTCTTGCCTGGAAAATCCCATGGACAGAGGAGCCTGGTAGGCTGCTGCAGCCCATGGGGTCACTACGAGTCAAACATAACTGAGTAACTTCACTTTCACTTTTCACTTTCATGCATTGGAGACAGAAATGGCAACCCACTCCAGTGTTCTTGCCTGGAGAATCCCAGTGGTGTCATCTGCATGTCTGAGGTTATTGCTATTTCTCCCAGCAATCATAATTCCAGCTTGTGTTTCTTCCAGCCCAGTGTTTCTCATGATGTACTCTGAATATAAGTTAAATAAGCAGGGTGACAATATACAGCCTTGATGTGCTCCTTTTCTTATTTAGAACAATTCTGTTGTTCTATGTCCAGTTATAAGTATTGCTTCCTGACCTGCATACAGGTTTCTTAAGAGGCAGGTCAGATGGTCTGGTATTCCCATCTCTTTCAGAATTGTCCACAGTTTATTGTGATACACACAGTCAAAGGCTTTAGCATAGTCAATCAAGCAGAAATAGATGCTTTTCTGGAACTGTCTTGCTTTTTCCATGATCCAGCAGATGTTGGCAATTTGACCTCTGGTTCCTCTGCCTTTTCTAAAACCAGCTTGAACATCTGGAAGTTCACGGTTCACGTATTGCTGAAGCCTGGCTTGGAGAATTTTGAGCATTACTTTACTAGCGTGTGAGTTGAGTGCAATTGTGTGGTAGTTTGAGCACTCTTTGGCATTGCCTTTCTTTGGGATTGGAATGAAAACTGACCTTTTCCAGTCTTGTGGCCACTGCTGAATTTTCCAAATTTATTGGCATACTGAGTGCAGCACTTTCACAGCATCATCTTTTAGGATTTGAAATAGCTCAAGTGGAATTCTATCACCTCCACTAGCTTTGTTCATAGTGATGCTTTCTAAGGCCCACTTGACTTCACATTCCAGGATGTCTGGCTCTAGGTGAGTGTGAGAGATCACACCATCATGATTATCTTGGTTGTGAAGAACTTTTTCATACAGTTCTTCTGTGTATTCTTGCCATTTCTTCTTAATATCTCTGCTTCTATTAGGTCCATACCATTTCTGTCCTTTATTAAGCCCATCTTTGCATAAAATGTTCCCTTGGTATCACTAATATTCTTGAAGAGAACTCTAGTCTCTCCCATTCTGTTGTTTTCCTCTATTTCTTTGCATTGATTGCTGAGGAAGGCTTTCTTATCTCTTCTTGCTAGTCTTTGGAACTCTGCATTCTAGTGCTTATATCTTTTCTTTTCTCCTTTGCTTTTCACTTCTCTTCTTTTCACAGCTATTTGTAAGGCCTCCTCAGACAGCCATTTTGCTTTTTTGCGCTTCTTTTTCTTGGGAATGGTCTTGATTCCCATCTCCTGTACAATGTCACGAACCTCTGTCCACAGTTCATCAAGCACTCTGTCTATCAGATCTAGTCCCTTAAATCTATTTCTCACTTCCACTGGGGAAATTTGGCTACAGAATAAAATGAAAATATTATAACAATGACATAGGAAAAATTAATGTCTGGTTTCTGCTTTTAGTAATAACAATAGTTTGTATCATACTAACCCTCCCACATATAACAATTATAAAATTGAGACAAAATATTATTTAATTAGTTTAACACATTAAACAATGAAGAAAGGCAAGCATACTGGAAAGGAGTTGACTCGATAAAAGGGAACTCTACTGGGCAACATTTGCATTTGTACAGCTTCTCACATATAGTAACTTTCTGCTTTATACAGCACATCACAACTTTCTTTTTTTTTTTTTTTTTTTTTAATTACAATACTGTATTTGTTTTGCCATACATTGACACGAATCAGCCATAGGTGAACACAATCTTCCAACGCCGAAGCCCCCTCCCACCTCCCACCCCACATCCTCTACTTGAATCATCCTGTGCATCAGCCCCATGCATCCTGCATCCTACATTGAACATAGATTGGCGCTTTGTTTCTTACAGGAAAATATACATGTTTCATTGCCATTCTCCCAAACCATCCCACCCTTTCCCTCTCCCTCAGAGTCCAAAAGTCCACTCTATACCTCTGTGTCTCTTTGTTGTCTCACATATAGGGTCATCATTACTGTCTTCTAAATTCCATATACCCTCTTACACTGCTGGTGGGAATGCAAACTAGTACAGCCATTATGGAAAACAGTGTGGAGATTCCTTAAAAATTGCAAATAGAACTGCCTTATGACCCAGCAATCCCACTGCTGGGCATACACACCGAGGAAACCAGAATTGAAAGAGACACATGTACCCCAATGTTCATTGCAGCACTGTTTATAATAGCCAGGACATGGAAGCAACCTAGATGTCCATCAGCAGATGAATGGATAAGAAAGCTGTGGTACATATACACTATGGAATACTACTCAGCCCTTAAAAAGAATAAATTTGACTCAGTTCTAATGAGATGGATGAAATTGGAACCGATTATACAGAGTGAAGTAAGCCAGAAAGAAAAACATCACAACTTTCTAAGCAGGAAGCTGCATTCTTCCTGACTGAAGAAGTCAGAGAATGGAGCTTAGGGCTGCCAAAGCAGCTAAAAAGTGAGGAAGTGAGTGCACAAATCTTTGAAAATGGAGAACCATAGAAATGTATATAAAAGAAAAGCTACATGTAAATTCTGTCCAAATCTTTGGCTAACCCTGAACTGCCCATAAATAAAGGAACTACAAGGACAAAATTAAAATGACCAGGACTCTGAGAGGTGACAGCTGAAAGACTAAAAGAACTAACCAGAAAATGTAATTGGAGCATACCACAGTGGATACAGACTGTGGAGTTTGAGTTATAGACTGCTAGAACAGAAATCAGCATGTTTCAGAAGTGGGCAGCAGAATTCAGAATCTTTACGATATATTAGCCACAATGTCCAGCATAGAGACAAAAAATCACTAAACATGCAAAGAAACAGAAAAATATGTCCCATAGTCAAAAAGTAGTCAACAGAAATTAACTCTGGTGTGATCTAGGCACTGAAATTAGCAGGCAAAAACTTAAAGCAGCTATTAAGAATATGTTCAAGAACTTTAAAAAATGATTCAGCAAGCGCTTCCTTGGTGGCTCAGTGGTTAGGAATCCACCTGCCAAAGCAGGAGATGTGAGTTTGATCCCTGGTCCTAGAAAAGCCTGCATGCCACAGAGCAACTAAGCCCATGAGCCCCAGCTTCTGAGCCTCTGCTCTAGAGTCCGGGAGCCATGACTACTGAGCCCATGTGCCACAACTACTGAAGCCCGCATGCTTTAGAACCCATGTTCCACAGCAAAAGGAGCCATCACGATGAGAAGCCTGAACACAGCAGCTAGTGAAGAGCAATGAAGATCCAGCGCAGCCAAAAATAAGTAAATAACAATTTTTTTGAGAAAGTGATTCATCAAAATAAATGAACAAATGGAGAAGAATCTCAAAGATATGAAACTATAAAAATGAACCAAGTGGAGCTATATTTAAAATGGATAACCAGCAAGGGCCTACTGTATCATGGAACTGTATTCAATGTTATTTAGCAGTCTGAATGGGACAGGAGTTTGGAAGAGAATGGATGTGTGTATATTTATGACTGAGTCCCTTCACTATTCACCTGAAACTATCACAACACTGTTAATTGAGTAAACTCCAACACAAAATAAAAAGTTTAAAAAAATAAGTCTATTAAGGGGAAAAAAGGGAACCAAGTGGAAATTCTAAAATGGTAAAGTACAATATTTACATTAAATTCAGCACTTGAACTAGTGAAGGAAAAAGAAGCTAGTCTCTAAAATCTTGAAGATAGATTAATAGAATTACCCAATCAGAAAAGAAGGGAGAAAAAAGGAAAATGTGAGCAGCTATTCAGTTATCTGTGGAGTAGACAGAATGGAGGGGGACAACAAAAGGAAAGAGCAACAAAAATTTCCCAAATTTACTGGAAAACGTAAACTTACAGATCCAAATAGTTCAATAAACTTCAAGTGAGATAAGTATAAAGAAAACCACAGTTAGATACATTATAGTCATACAACTGAAAACTAAAAGTCTTGAAAATGAGAGAGAAAACAACATACTACCTAATAGAGAAACAATGATAGCAATGATGGCCGATACTTCTCAGCAGAAATAGTGAAAGCCCAGAGAAAACTGTGGAGGGCTGTGATAGAAAAAGATGGCTGAAATTTCTTTGGTACTCCTCCAATTGAGAGATTTCCTTCCTTTGAATCTGAGTGAGCTATGTGATAGCATAACCAAAAGAATATGGTAGAAATAATATTGTATCTACTCATGCACCTTAAGAGAATGATAGCTTCTTTTCATCTTTTGAAACACTTATTCCTGAAGTTCTGAGATGATAGATAAAAGTCCAAATACGCTGACCAAAAGAATCTGGATAGCCTCTGAGACTACATGAAGATGGAGAAATGTGTAACTGAGCCCTAGCTTCCATGCATTTTACCAAGATTACATGTGTTTGAATGAAATCATCTTGGAAAGTGCTAACAAGCCATAGCTGAATACCATAAAATAACTACCACCAATGACATATGGAGCAAAATAATCACTCAACCAAGCCCTGCCCAAATTTCTAAACAACAAAATCATTACATGTAATTTAACAAATTGGTGTTTTGGGGCTATTTGTCAGGCAGCGATAGTTAACCAGAACAACATTATTTAAATGATGAAAGAAAAATAACACACATTCAACCCAAGTTTCTATATCCAGGAAAAGTATCCATTAACTATAAATATGAATTTAACACATTGTCAAATCAAGGAAAAGTTGAAATTTTTGTTGCCAGTTGATCTACACTACAAGAAATATTAAAGGAAGCTCTTTAGGCTAAAGAGAAATAGCACCAGATGAAAACATAGATTTACAGTAAGGACTATCAAGCATTAGAAATGATAAATATAAAGCCCCCTGTTTGTTCTCTCTTAATTTTTTTAAACAACATATGACTTTTTAAAGCAAAAATTATAATAATGTATGATAGGAATATATGGACAGGAGATAGGGATCAAGACCATCCCCATGAAAGAAATGCAAAACAGCAAAACGGCTGTCTGGGGAGGCCTTACAAAGAGCTGTGAAAAGAATGGAAGTGAAAAACAAAGGAGAAAAGAAAAGATACAAGCACCAGAATGCAGAGTTCCAAAGAATAGCAAGGAGAGATAAGAAAGCCTTCCTTAGCGATCAATGCAAAGAAATAGAGGAAAACAACAGAATGGGAAAGACTAGAGATCTCTTCAAGAATATTAGAGATACCAAGGGAACATTTCATGCACAGATGGGCTCGATAAAGGACAGAAATGGTATGCACTTAACAGAAGCAGAAGATATAAAGAAGAGGTGGCAAGAATACACGGAAGAACTGTATGAAAAAGATCTTCATGACCCAGATAATCACGATGGTGTGATCACTCACGTAGAGCCAGGCATCCTGGAATGTGAAGTCAAGTGGGCCTTAGAAAGCATCACTATGAACAAAGCTAGTGGAGGTGATAGAATTCCTGTTGAGCTATTTCAAATCCTGAAAGATGATGCTGTGAAAGTGCTGCACTCAATATGCCAGCAAATTTGGAAAAGTCAGCAGTGGCCACAGGACTGGAAAAGGTCAGTTTTCATTCCAATCCCAAAGAAAGGCAATACCAAAGAATGCTCAAACAACCACACAATTGCATTCATCTCACACGCTAGTAAAGTAATGCTCAGAATTCTCCAAGCCAGGCTTCAGCAATACGTGAACTGTGAACTCCCTGATGTTTAAGCTGGTTTTAGAAAAGGCAGAGGAACTAGAGATCAAATTGCCAACATCTGCTGGATCATGGAAAAAGCAAGAGAGTTCCAGAAAAAAAATCTATTTCTTGCTATGCCAAAGCCTTTGACTGTGTGGATCACAATAAACTTTGGAAAATTCTGAAAGAGATAGGAATACCAGACCACCTGACCTGCTTCTTGAGAAACCTATATGCAGGTAAGGAAGCAACAGTTAGAACTGGACACTGAACAGACTGGTTCCAAATCAAGGCTGTATATTGTCACCTTGCTTATTTAACTTATACACAGAGTACATCATGAGAAACACTGGGCTGGAAGAAGCACAAACTGAAATCAAGATTGCCAAGAGAAATATCAATAACCTCAGATATGCAGATAACACCACCCTTATGGCAGAAAGGGAAGAGGAACTAAAAAGCCTCTTGAAAGTGAAAGAGGAGAGTGAAAAAGCTGGCTTAAAGCTCAACATTCAGAAAACTAACATCATGGAATGTGGTCCCATTGCTTCATGGGAAATAGATGGGGAAACAGGGAAACAGTGTCAGACTTTATTTTTGGGGGGCTCCAAAATCACAGCAGATGGTAACTGCAGCCATGAAATTAAAAGACATTTACTCCTTGGATGGAGGGTTATAACCAACCTAGATAGCATATTCAAAAGCAGAGACATTATTTTGCCAACAAAGGTCCATCTAGTCAAAGCTATGGTTTTTCCAATGGTCAAGTATGGATGTGAGAGTTGGATTGTGAAGAAAGCTGAGCACCGAAGAATTGATGCTTTTGAACTGTGGTGTTGGAGAAGAAGCTTAAGAATCCCATGGACTGCATGGAGATCCAACCAGTCCATTCTGAAGGAGATCAGTCCTGGGTGTTCTTTGGAAGGAATGATGCTAAAGCTGAAATTCAAGTACTTTGGCCACCTCATGTGAAGAGTTGACTCATTGGAAAAGTCTCTGATGCTGGGAGGGATTGGGGGCAGTAGGAGAAGGGGACGACCAAGGATGAGATGGCTGGATGGCATCACCGACTCGATGGACGTCTGAGTGAACTCTGGGAGTTGGTGATGGACAGGGAGGCCTGGCGTGCTGCAATTCATGGGGTCACAGAGTCAGACACAACTGAGTGACTGAACTGAACTGTACTGAACTAAAAGTTGGTCTTTGAAAAAACATCAACCATATTGATAAATCCCTAGCTATAAAATGGAAAAAAAGGAAGGAAATTAAAATTATTAATATCAGTTACGAGAGAAATTACAAATCACACAGACATTAAATGGTAGTTTTGTGCCAGTTAATTTTACAACATAGATGAACTGAATATATTTCTTATAAAATACACAACTTAAAATGAGACGTATGATGTAGAAAATCTAAATAATCTTGTACCTGTGACAGAGGTTGAATTCACAATCAAAAAAACATGCTACAAAGGAAACCTCAGTCCTAGGTGATTGATTATACCAATGAATTTTCTTAACATTTAAGAAAGATATGACACCAATCTCAGACAAATTATTTTAGAGAATTCTCATATCATTTTGTAAGACCACCCAAACCCTCATGCCAAAACATGATAAAAATATTACAAGAAACAAAAATTACACACTAATACAATCAAATAAATATATATGTATCAAATTAATACTGTGGAAAAAAATATTGGCCAAACAAATACAGCAACATATAACAAAGATAATATAGGATGACCAAGTGAGGTTTATCTAGGAATGAAAAGTTGGTTTAACAGTTGAAAATCAAACACTGTAAAGACCACTCCAGTGTTCTTGCCTGAAGAATCCCAAGGACAGAGGAGCCTGGTGGGCTGCCATCTATGGGGTCCCACAGAGTCAGACACAATTGACGCGACTTAGCAACAGCGTCAGCAAAGACCATAATATCAGAGTAAGTGAGAAAACTCATAATTTCAAAGAATACAGAAAATACTTGGTAAAATTCAGTACCCGTTCAGGATAAGTTCCTAGCAAACTAAGAAAACAAAGCAACTTCCTAAATCTGACAAAGGGTGTGTACAAAAAACCTGTAGCTAACATCATATCTAATGATGAAATAGTAAATGATTTTCCCCTAAGATTGGGAAACAAGGAAAGGTTCCATCACTTTTATACAGTATTGTAGTGGAGTTTCTAGCTAGTGCAACAAAGCAAGAAAAATACATAATAGTAATATGAATTGGAAAGGAAAAAGTAAAACTGTCTATAATCACATATGACATAGTTTGTATGTTAAAAACTCTAAAGAATCTACCAAGCAACTACTAAAGCTTAAAGCCAATTTAGCAAAGTCATGAATACATATAACAACATGTACAAGTCTCAGACATTATTCACATTACGTGAAAGAAGCCAGACACAAAAACTACATGATATATGATCCCATTTATATAAAATTCTGGAACAAGCAAGACTATGCAAAGGTGAAAAAAATGGGGAAAGATATTGCTTTGAGGAAAGAGATTAACTGGTAATGGACATAAAGAAACTTTCTGGGGTGATAGAAAGATTTTGTATATTAATAGAGGTGTGGAGTACATAAGTGTATGAATTGGTCAAAACAATACATTGTATACTTAGGATTTGTGTATTTCGATGTATTTAAGTTTTACACACAAAAAAAGAAAAATTAAAACTATAAACAAATACTGAAGTCCAATATTCCTTTTTTTAGTAGTATAGCTTAACAATTCTAAGATTAATTTGTGTGAGTTTATACAAGTGGGTAAACATATTTTAGGCTTGAGCAAATGAATAAATGTACTACTCAAAATATGAGAGCCAGATTTCTCCTTGTAGGAGTTACAAATATGAAAGCAGGAAAACAAGAATATACCCTGAGGTACTGGGTATATTCAAGGTACTTGAAACTGACCCTATGGAGATAATAGATGAAAAATAGACAAACAAATAGACAGAGATGAGACCAAGATAGGGAGTGAGACAGACAAAGAGAAAGAGAAAGAAAAAAGAAAGAGAAAGAAATATCTCCTAGCTGTAGAACTGGGAGGAGGGGGGAGGGCTAGGACAGGGGAATTATAAAATGAACCATGAATACCTTCTTATGCCAAAAACTAAGGAAATGTAGAGGCTTCATGAGCCAGCTTGAAGTGGCTCCCTCTGGCAAAATCTGGGGCAATTTGTACATCAAAATAAATAATAGTGGTAATTGATTAAAACTTTTGAATAAGAGAAAAATCCACACATGTTATATTAGTTTCCTGGGGCTGCTGTAACAAAGTTTCTTGAACTAGGTGACTTAAAACAACAGAAATTTGTTGTTTCACAGGTTTGGAGCTTTGAAGTCCAAAATCAGGGTGTAGGCAGAGCCATGCTTCCTCTAAAATCTGTAGGGAAATCTTTCTTTGCCTCTTTCTAGGACATCCTCAGGTGGTTTTCCAGCATATCTTTGTCATTTCTTGGTTTGTAGAGGCATTGCTCTGATCCTCCATCTTCACATGGCATTCTCCATATGTGTCTTCATATTATCTTCCCTCTGATTGTATCTCTATTCATATGTCCCCTTTTATAAAGACACCCATCATATTGGATTAAGGCCCAAGCTTATCTATTCATCTGCATATTTGGAAGTGCTGGGAGTATGACTTTAGCATATCTTTAGCATAACTTTAACATATCTTTTGCGTATCTTTTGTGTCTTTTGGAGGAGACAATTCAATTCATAAGTGCACACTGCAATGAAAAATATAAAGTAAACAATGCTAAAGTAAAATTCTTTTTGTAATAGAAAGACAACTAATAAATACAGAAGGAACGAAGAAATAGAAAATCATCAATGGGCTAAAACTAGTGGGCAAAATTTTGATGAGTCTTAAGCTATAAACAGAATATCTCTTCTCTATATACATGTTAATTAAAACAGGGTAAACATTACCTTAGAGAAGAAAAACCTGGTGAACACCACTTTAATTTCATGGTCAGGGGGAGCGAAAAAGATGGCGGAGGAATAGGATGGGGAGAACATTTTCTCCCTCTCTACCTCATCAAAAGAACATTTCAGCGCTGAGTAAATTCCACAAAATAACTTCTGACTGCTGGCAGAGGACATCAAGCATCCAGCAAAGCAGATCATTGGCTTCAAAACCAGGTAGGAATTATTTTAAAGGACGAAGATAGAGACGAAGGAGGTAGGGGAGGGAACCCCGGCACAGGAAGGGAATCCCGTCCCAGGAAGAGACTCTTAAAAGAGAGATTCCCTAAAATTGGGGAACTTTCTCACAGCTGTGTATGGGGTGAGCCCTGGAAGCACAGAGGGCAACATAACAGGAAGGAAGAATAAACAAATAATTAAAACCAACAGATTACGAATTCAACAGTATAACCCCCAGCGGACAAGCAGCGCAAACGCCTGCGCCCGACAGCAGTGGGGGTTGGGCAGGGAGGAGCGCGCCCGCGACAGTGCTTTCTAAGAATTGGGCAGCGGGAGACGTAGGCTGCAGGGCTTTTCTGGAGAATCGGGGCATAAAGGGGCCAGAATCAGGTCCGCACGTGGCTAGAAAGAACTATCTCGGACTAGCAAACCAGACTGTGGGATAACTAACACGTGAAACGCTCTAACATAAGACACCGACAGGCCCGCCCACAGAACAAAGGACGGATCGGAAATAGCCGACTGCAGACCATCCCCCACCGGCGACAGGCAGCCAGAGCCTTAAGCGCTGGAAGAGGGCAGTCGCAGCTCAAGAGAGACATTACCTACCAAATTGCAAGTGGGTTTCTTTACTGGGACTCTGGGGTCTCTGAACAGTCATCATCTGCCTGAGAAAGAGCCCCAGCGGAGCTCCCAGAAAATTGAGCGACCCGGAAAGCCCAGAAGATGCAACAATAGTGCGCGCCAAACTCCCTAGCCACTCGGCCGTGGGAACGGAACGTAGCCCAGGATCAACCAAACCTGACACCCGGAGGGGGCTTCCTGAGCGCCAAACCTGAGCGGCTTAGACGGAGAAGTGCATGAAGCATAGGGCAGGCCCCACACGGTTATCCCAGTTATCCCACAGAGCGAGAAGGGGCAAGCCCAGTGCAGAGCTCACCACCACCCTCCCTGTGGCAAGACAGAAATCAGACACGGAAGAGACCAGCAAACAGAGGAAGTCTAACAGAGGGAACTGCCTTGGTAGCGACCCCACACAGTCCACAACGACAGAGAAAGCACCAGATATACCGTTACTACTTTTATGATCAAAAAAAATTTTTTGGGGGGGGGAGGATGTGGAAGCATGATTTTTATTTTTAAGAATTTTTTTTCTTTCTTCAAAAAAAAATTTTTTAATTTGTTTTTTCTTCTTTTCTTTTTCATCTTTTTTTCCTAAACTTGCTTAAATTTTTAAGTCTTCTATATTTCTGTTTATTATTTTTATAACCTAATATTACTTTTCCAAAAAAAAAAAAACCCTATCGTTAAAGCAAACACCATATATAGTCCTATTGGTGGAGGAAGTTGTCTTTTAATAATTCTGGAGTCTTTTATTATATTTTACTTTTTTTCTCTATTTTTTTTAAATTTCTCTCTCCTTCTTCTTCTTCTCTTCAATATTCAATCTTTGAAAATCCAATCTTTACTCCAGATTTTTAATCTTGGCATTTTGGTATTTGTTGCCAATTTTGTACTTTTAAAAACCTAATCTTCAGTACCCAGTTTTACATGAGTGCGAGACTACTGGCTTGACCACTCTCTCCACCTTTGGAATCTCTCTTTTCTCCACCAGGTGGCTTGTGTCTCCTCCCTCCCCCTCCTCTTCTCTACCCAACTCTATGAATCTCTGTGTGCTCCAGAAGGAGGAGAATTCTAAAGGAACTGGTCACTGGCTGGATCTGTATCCCTCCTTTCCATCTCCCTCTCTTACACTCCTGTCCACCTCGGTCTACTTCCTCCCTCTCCTCTTCCATGTATAACTCTGTGACCACCTCTGAGCGGTCCAGACTTCAGAGCACACACAAGAAAGTGGTTACGGGCTAGCTTGCTTTTTCCTCTTTTGATTCCACCTCATCCCATTCCACTCACCTCTAACTACTCCCTCCCTCTTCTCTCCTCCAAGTAACTCAGCGATCCTCTAGGGACGACCCTCAAGGTGGAGAAACCTATCATCATTAACCTAGATGTTTTAACATTAGTGCTGAATAGATGGAGAAATCATGAGGCTATTGTAAAAATAAATCTGAAAACCAGAATCAGGAGGCATAAGTCCAAATCCTGAGATCATCAAAGAATTCCTGAATACAGGGAACATTATCCAATAAGAGCTCATCAAACGCCTTCATACCTATACTGAAATTGAGCACTGCCCAAGGGCCAACAAGCTCCAGAGCAAGACATACCATGCAAATTCTCCAGCAACACAAGAACAAGCCCCTGAGCTTCAATACACAGGCAACTCAAAATACTCCAAAACAATTGACGTCTCATAACCCATTACTTCACACTTCACAGCACTCCAGAGAGAGGAAATCCAGCTCCACCCACCAGAACTCCAACACAAGCCTCCCTAATCAAGAAACTTTGACAAGCCACTGATATAACCCCAAACACAGAGAGGAAGCTCTATAAGAAAGAGAATTCCACAAATTCCCAGAATATAGAAAAGCCACCCCAAATGCAGCAATATAACCAAGATGAAGAGACAGAGGAATACCCAGCAGGTAAAGGAACAGGAGACATGCCCACCAAACCAAACAAAAGAGGAAGAGATAGGGAATCTACCTGAGAAGGAATTCCGAATACTGATAGTGAAAATGACCCAAAATCTTGAAATCAAAATGGAATCACAGATAAATAGCCTGGGGTCAAGGATTGAGAAGATGCAAGAAAAGTTTAACAAGGATCTAGAAGAAATAAAAAAGAGTCAACATATAATGAATAATGCAATAAATGAGATCAGAAACACTCTGGAGGCTACAAATAGTAGAATATTGGAGGCAGAAGATAGGATTAGTGAAATAGAAAATAGAATGGTAGAAATAAATGAATCAGAGAGGAAAAAGAAAGACGAATTAAAAGAAATGAGGACAACCTCAGAGACCTCCAAGACAATATGAAACACTCCAACATTCGAATTATAGGAGTCCCAGAAGAAGAAGATAAAAAGAAAGACCATGAGAAAATACTTGAGGAGATAATAGATGAAAACTTCCCTAAAATGGGGAAGGAAATAATCACCCAAGTCCAAGAAACCCAGAGAGTGCCAAACAGGATAAACCCAAGGCGAAACACCCTGAGACATATATTAATCAAACTAACAAAGACCAAACACAAAGAACAAATATTAAAAGCAGCAAGGGAAAAACAGCAAATAACACACAAGGGGATCCCCATAAGAATAACTGCAGATCTTTCAATAGAAACTCTTCAGGCCAGGAGGGAATGGCAAGACATACTTAGAGTGATGAAAGATAATAACCTTCAGCCAAGACTACTGTACCCAGCAAGGATCTCATTCAAATATGAAGGAGAAATCAAAAGCTTTACAGACAAGCAAAAGCTGAGAGAATTCAGCACCACCAAACCAGCTCTCCAACAAATACTAAAGGATAGACTTTAGACAGGAAACACAAAAAGGATGTATAAACCCGAACCCAAAACAATAAAGTAAATGGCAACAGGAGCATACTTATCAATAATTACCTTAAATGTAAATGGGTTGAATGCCCCAACCAAAAGGCAAAGACTGGCTGAATGGATACAAAAACAAGATCCCTATATATGCTGCTACAAGAGACCCACCTCAAAACAAGGGACACATACAGACTGAAAGTGAAGGGCTGGAAAAACATATTCCATGCAAATAAAGACCAAAAGAAAGCAGGAGTAGCAATACTCATATCCGATAAAATAGACTTTAAAACAAAGGCTGTGAAAAGGGACAAAGAAGGCCACTACATAATGATTAAAGGATCAATCCAAGAAGAAGATATAACAATTATAAATATATATGCACCCAACATAGGAACACCTCAATATGTAAGACAATTGCTAACAAGCATGAAAGGGGAAATTAATAATAACACACTAATAGTGGAAGACTTTAATACCCCACTCACACCTATGGACAGATCAACTAAACAGAAAATTAACAAAGAAATGCAAACGTTAAACGATACAATAGACCAGTTAGACCTAATTGATATCTATAGGACATTTCACCCCAAAACAAAGAATTTCACCTTTTACTCAAGTGCACATGGAACCTTTTCCAGGATAGATCACATTCTGGGTCATAAATCTAACCTTGATAAATTCAAAAAAATCGAAATCATTCCAAGCATCTTCTCTGACCATAATGCACTAAGGTTAGATCTCAATTATAGGAGAAAAACTATTAAAAATTCCAACATTTGGAGGCTGAACAACACCCTTCTGAATAATCAACAAATCACAAAAGAAATCAAAAAGAAATCAAAATATGCATCGAAACGAATGAAAATGAAAACACAACTACACAGAACCTTTGGGACACTATAAAAGCAGTCCTAAGAGGAAAGTTCATAGCAATACAGGCATACCTCAAGAAACAAGAAAAAGTCAAATAAATAAAACAAATAACTCTACACCTAAAGCAACTAGAAAAGGAAGAAATAGAGAACCCCAGAGTTAGTAGAAGGAAAGAAATCCTAAAAATTAGGGCAGAAATAAATGCAAAAGAAACAAAAGAGACCATAGGAAAAATCAACAAAGCAAAAAGCTGGTTCTTTGAAAGGATAAATAAAATTGACAAACCATTAGCCAGACTCATCAAGAAACAAAGAGAAAAAAATCAAATCAACAAAATTAGAAATGAAAATGGAGAGATCACGACAGACAACTCAGAAATACAAAGAATCATAAGAGACTACTATCAGCAATTATATGCCAATAAAATGGACAACTTGGAAGAAATGGACAAATTATTAGAAAAGTACAACTTTCCAAAACTGAACCAGGAAGAAATAGAAAATCTTAACAGACCCATCACAAGCATGGAAATTGAAACTGTAATCAGAAATCTTCCAGCAAACAAAAGCCCAGGTCCAGACGGCTTCACAGCTGAATTCTACCAAAAATTTGGACAAGAGCTAACACCTATCTTACTGAAACTATTCCAGAAAATTGCAGAGGAAAGTAAACTTCCAAACTCATTCTATGAGGCCACCATCACCCTAATACCAAAACCTGACAAGGACACCACAAAAAAGAAAACTACAGGCCAAGATCACTGATGAACATAGATGCAAAAATCCTCAACAAAATCCTAGCAATCAGAATCCAGCAACACATTAAAAGATCATACACCATGACCAAGTGGGCTTTATCCCAGGGATGCAAGGATTCTTCAATATCCACAAATCAATCAATGTAATTCATCACATTAACAAACTGAGAAATAAAAATCATATGATTATCTCAATAGATGCAGGAAAAAGCCTTTGACAAAATTCAACATCCATTTATGATAAAAACTCTCCAGAAAGCAGGAATAGAAGGAACATACCTCAACATAATAAAAGCTATATATGACAAACCCACAGCTCACATTATCCTCAATGGCGAAAAATTGAAACCATTTCCCCTAAAGTCAGGAACAAGACAAGGGTGCCCACTTTCACCACTACTCTTCAACATCGTACTGGAAGTTTTGGCCACAGCAATCAGAGCAGAAAAAGAAATACAAGGAATCCAAATTGGAAAAGAAGAAGTAAAACTCTCACTGTGTGCAGATGACATGATCCTCTACATAGAAAATCCTAAAGACTCGACCAGAAAACTACTAGAGCTAATCAATGAATATAGTAAAGTTGCAGGATATAAAATCAACACTCAGAAATCCCTTGCATTCCTATACACTAATAATGAGAAAGTAGAAAAAGAAGTTAAGGAAACAATTTCATTCACCATTGCAACGAAAAGAATAAAATACTTAGGAATATTCCTACCTAAAGAAACTAAAGACCTATATATCGAAAACTACAAAACACTGATGAAAGAAATCAAAGAGGACACTAATAGATGGAGAAATATACCATGCTCATGGGTCGGAAGAGTCAATATAGTGAAAATGAGTATACTACCCAAAGCAATCTACAGATTCAATGCAATTCCCATCAAGCTACCAGCAGTATTTTTCACAGAACTAGATCAAATAATCTCAAGATTTGTATGGAAATACAAAAAACCTCGAATAGCCAAAGCAATCTTGAGAAAGAAGAATGGAACTGGAGGAATCAACTTGCCTGACTTCAGGCTCTACTACAAAGCCACAGTCATTAAGACAGTATGGTACTGGCACAAAGACAGAAATATAGATCAATGGAACAAAATAGAAAGCCCTGAGATAAACCCACACACCTATGGACACCTTATCTTAGACAAAGGAGGCAAGAATATACAATGGAATAAAGACAGTCTCTTTAACAGGTGTTGCTGGGAAAACTGGTCAACCACTTGTAAAAGAATGAAACTAGACCTGTTTCTAACACCATACACAAAAATAAACTCAAAATGGATTAAAGATCTAAACTTAAGACCAGAAACTATAAAACTCCTAGAGGAGAACATAGGCAAAACACTCTCCGACATAAATCACAGCAGGATCCTCTATGATCCAACTCCCAGTATACTGGAAATAAAAGCAAAGATAAACAAATGGGATCTAATTAAAATTAAAAGCTTCTGCACAACAAAGGAAACTACAAGCAAGGTGAAAAGACAGCCTTCTGAATGGGAGAAAACAATAGCAAATGAAACAACTGACAAACAACTAATCTCAAAGATATATAAGCAACTTATGCAGCTCAACTCCAGAAAAATAAACGATCCAATAAAAAAATGGGCCAAAGAACTAAATAGGCATTTCTCCAAAGAAGACATACGGATGGCTAACAAACACATGAAAAGATGTTCAACATCACTCATTATCAGAGAAATGCAAATCAAGACCACAATGAGGTACCATTTCACACCAGTCAGAATGGCTGCGATCCAAAAATCTACAAGCAATAAACACCGGAGAGGATGTGGAGAAAAGGGAACCCTCTTACACTGCTGGTGGGAATGCAAACTAGTACAGCCATTATGGAAAACAGTGTGGAGATTCCTTAAAAATTGCAAATAGAACTGCCTTATGACCCAGCAATCCCACTGCTGGGCATACACACCAAGGAAACCAGAATTGAAAGAGACACATGTACCTCAATGTTCATTGCAGCACTTTTTATAATAGCCAGGACATGGAAGCAACCTAGATGTCCATCAGCAGATGAATGGATAAGAAAGCTGTGGTACATATACACAATGGAGTATTACTCAGCCCTTAAAAAAAAAAATTTGATTCAGTTCTAATGAGATGGATGAAATTGGAACCGATTATACAGAGTGAAGTAAGCCAGAAAGAAAAACACCAATACAGTATACTGACACATATATATGGAATTTAGAAGATAGTAATGATGACCCTATATGTGAGACAACAAAAGAGACACAGAGGTATAGAACGGACTTTTGGACTCTGAGGGAGAGGGAAAGGGTGGGATGATTTGGGAGAATAGCATTGAAACATGTATACTTTCTTGTAAGAAATGAAGTGCCAGTCTATGTTCAATGCAGGATGCAGAATGCATGGGGCTGGTGCACAGGATGATTCTAGTAGATGATGTGGGGTGGGAGGTGGGAGGGGGCTTCAGCATTGGGAGATTGTGTTCAGCTGTGGCTGATTCATGTCAATGTGTGTCAAAACAAATAACAGTATTGTAATTTTAAAAAATAAATAAATATTTAAAAAAGGAAAAAAATAATTTCATGGTCAAAATTAGTATCACCAGCGTTGGAACAGATATTTTATGCCTTCACTGAGAAAGATACATCACCTCAGTGATATTCTTGCCAAAAATACATGACCTGAATTGAATCATGAAGAAACATTAGACAAATCCAAATTGAGGGACATTCTATGAAATAGCCTAAACTCCTAAAAATGTCAAGATCAAGAAAAGTGAAAGGCTGAACAGTTGCTTCTTATTAAAGGAGATAAAGAGACATGATAGTTAAGTAATGAATTATCCTATGTTGAATCTTGTGCTAGATCCCACATGCCGCAACTAAGAGTTTGTATGCCACAACTAAGAGTTCACTAAAGATCCCGTGTGCTTCAAAAAATATCAAAGATCCTGTGTGCCACAGCTAAGACCTGGTGCAGTCAAATAATAAATATTTTTTAAAAACAAAAAGATCTATAAAAATCATATTGAGACAACTGACAAAATTTGATTATGAACTGCTAACTAGGCAGTTTTATGTCAATGTTAAAATTTTGAAAATTGCATTGTGATTATACAGGAGAATTTCCTTGCTCTTCAGAAATAAATACTTGGCTATATATATATATATATATATATATATATATATATATTTAGTGTAGCTTAGAAAAAATAATATGCCTATGGGTAAAATAGAAAGACTAATATATAAACATGGAGAAATACATTTTAAAAATGATAAATCGGGGTAAAGAGTATGCAAGAATGCCTTGCACTATTCTTACAACATTGGAGTAAGTTTGAAATTAGAAAAAATTAAATAAAATCAGAATAAAACAGAGGTAGAAGGGAAAACAAGACTATTAAAGATTTCATCCTTCATAGCAGGAAATCAGTTAGTACTGTAAAATGCTGGAAACATTTCAGTCTTTTTGTAAAATGTTTTTAATGGGAAGATAATTGATTTACAAGGTTGTGTTGGTTTCTTCCATATAACATGAATCAGCCTAAGTATGATATATATCCCCTCCCTCTTAAGCCTCCCTCCTATCCTTCGCATCTCACCCCTCTAGGTTGTCACAGACCAAAATGGTTGAGCTCCCTGTGTTATGGAGCAACACTGCACTAGCTATCTGTTTTTATATGGTACTATATATATTTCAATGCTATGCTATCGATTTGTCCCACCTTCTCCTTCTCCTGCTATGTCCACAGTCCATTCTCCTTGTCTGTGTCTTCTTCCTGCCCTGCAAATAGGTTCATCAGTACTGTTTTTCTAGATTCCATATATGCTTTAATATACAATATATGTTTTTCTCTTTCTGACTTACTTCACTCTGTATAATAGGCTGTACATTTCAGTCTTTAAAAGTAATGTTGCTAATGTTTTGATGTTTTCAAAATCTTCAAGCTTAGGATCTTAAGAGAATAATATCTCTTGAGAAAATCATTTATCAAAACTTCAAAATTCCTGCACTTCAAAATCTAATAAGTTAAAGTAAAATTAAATGCATTTCTAATAGTTGATATAGTATGATTTCATTCTTATAAAATTATTTCTATGTCTGTTTATCTATTATCCTGCCTGTCTATTCATCTGTCAATCTCTATGTATGCATATAGGGTTGAAATGCATTTAATTTTACTTTAACTTATTAGATTTTGAAATGCAGGAATTATGTTCACCAAATGTTCTACTAGGTTAGAACATTTAAATTAAATTAAGTAATTTTTTCTTCATTTGTACTTTTCTTTACTACTTTAAAGTTTGATAAACTTATATTTTTATTTAAAAATAAAACATATATTCTAACATGTAGATAATGGCACTTGTATTACATTTACATTTTTATTCTCAAAACCTAATGATATTAATTTTGATTTGATGAAATATTAACATCCTAAAGTCATTTCCAGTTCTATAAACAAACTAAAAACCAACACAAAGTATTTGCTGCTCCACACTTCAAGAGTAATGAGTTTAATCATGTTAAGGTTATAATTTTGTTAGTCTGCTAATTTTTTTCCTCTCAGTGCAACTAGAAATTAATTCTTTGTCAGTCTTAACAATGTGTTCTTATCTTTTCTGAAATAAAGATGACATTAGATCAAAATCTTTTCATTTTTCTTCTTTTAAAAATTTTACTGTAATAGCCTAGTCGTGACAAGCATATGATAATATCATCTGCACAGATAAATAAAATTCTGTGATTTCACAACCATTCTTACCAACTACTTTATTGGGTATATGGCTAAATTAAAAATCCTCTCTCATATTTATTTGAAGTTTCTCCCACAGTCCCACTTTCTCTCAAAACAGCTTATTTATTCCTATACCCTATTCCTTTTTCTCCTGAAATGTTTTAAAATCTCAAGATTCTCCTCTAATACATGGAGTCTTAGGGTTTAGAAAACTGAGGACAGAAAAATAATGTGGTTGAAGTTATTTCTGTTCATCAAGACTTTCCTTCCCTGTATGATGATTATACTTACTTAGCCTATTGAACTCAGACATGCTCATGTGACCTGCCACATGCCCATGTGGCTGATGAAATGTGTGAAGTGAGGAATGTCACTTCTAGGAAGAAGTTAAGAGCCAGTGTATGCCTCTGCCACAATGACCAGCAATGCTCTAGGTAAAAAGATGATCTATTTAGCTTGGGTCCCTGAGTGAAGACAACGTACAGGCAAGCTATAAGACAGTCCAAAATGGACATGTGGTGTGAGCAAACAACTGTCCTTGGGAACCACTAAGGTGAGGAGGTTGCTGTTGCCACATTACTAGACTATCCTAAATAATACACATGAGTATGCTGATAGCAAAACCACTTGCCCTTCTTGATTTGTAATTTTCTTCTGCACCCATCTAGTACGCCTGATGAACTCTCACCAGACTGAGAGGAGGTACCATGTCTACATCCCCAGAAAAATTAGCATAAGTTTTGACATTGGAAAGATCTCCTTTTCTGGGTACACAGAGGCAGTCATTTTATGTAAATCAACAGATACAATGGATCTAGGTAACACAAGTATTGGGGCTGAATTTATGTATCTGCCTTCTGTATAATGAATATCACAATAGTCAGGGACTCAGTCCTACTAGAAAAATGAAAGAAATTTGAGTCCTTACCTTCTGCTCACATTGTTATTGTTGTTCAGTTGCCCACTCATGTCCAAGTCTTTGTGACCCCAGGGACTATAGCACGCCAGGCCTCCCTGTCCCTCTCCTGTCCCATCTCCTGAAGTCTGCCCAAATTCATGTTCATTGCAGAGGTGATGCCATCCAATCATCTCATCCTCTGATGCCCTCTTCTTCTGTCCCCAAGTTTTCCCAGCATCAGGGACTTTTCCAGTGAGTTGGCTGTTTGCATCAGATGACCAAAATACTGGAGCTTCAGCTTCAGCATAGTTCCTTCCAGTTGATTCAGGGTCGATCTCCCATAAGACTGACTGGTTTGATTTCCTTGCTGCCCAAAGGGCTTTCAGGAGTCTTCCACAGTGTCACAGTTCAAAGGCATCAATTCTTTGGGGTTCTGCCTTCTTTACAGTCCAGTTCTCAAAACTGTACATGACCATTGGGAAGACCATAGTTTTGACTACACAGACTTTTGTTGGCAGTGTAATCTCTCTGCTTTTCAACACACTGTCTAGGTTTGTCATCACTTTCCTGCCAAGAAACAATCATATTCTGATTTCATGCCTGCAGTCACAGTGGTTTTGGAGCCCAAGAAGAGGAAATCTGTCATTACTTCCACATTTTCCCCTTCTATTTTTCATGCAGTAATGGGGCTAGATGCCATGATCTTCATTTTTAATATTTAGTCTTAAGTCGACTCTTTTCACTCTCCTCCATCAATCTCTTAATGAGGGTTTAGTTCCTCTTCACTTTCTGCCATTAGAGTACTATTATTCATGTATCTGAGGTTGTTGATGTTTCTCCTGCCTATTTTGATTCAAACTTGTAACTGATCCAGCCCAGCACTTCTCATGATGTGCTCAACATATAGTTTAAACAGGGTGACAGCAAAGCCCTGTTGTACTCCTTTCTCGACCTTGAACTAATTGGTTGTCCCATATGTTGTTCTAACCGTTGCTTCTTCACCCACATACAGGTTTCTCAGAAGACAGGTAAGACTGTCTGGTATTCCCATCACTCTAAGAGATTTCCGCAGTTTGTCATGATCCACACAGTCAAAGGCTTTAGCATAGTCAGTGAAAGAGAGAGAGATGTTTTTCTGAAATCCCCATGCTTTCTCTGTAATTCAGCAAATGTTGGCAATTTGATCTCTAGTTCCTCTTCCTTTTCTAAACCCAGCTTGGACATCTGGAAATTCTTGGTTCACATAATGCTGAAGCCTAGCATGGAAGATTTTAAGCATGACCTTACTAGCATAGGAGATGAGTGCAATTGTCCGATGGTTATCACATTCTTTGGTACTACCCTTCTTGGGAATTAGGATGATGATGGATCTTTTCCAGTCCTGTGCCCACTGCTGGCTCTTCCAGATTTGCTGACATAATGAATGCAAAACTTTGATGGCATCATCCTTTAGGAATTTGAATAGTTCTGCTGGAATTTGATCGCATCCATTAGCATTATTAACAGCAGTGCTTCTTAAGGCCCACTTGACTTCACACTCCAGAATATCTGGTTCTGGGTAACTAACTACAGCATTGTAGTAATTTAATATTTTTTTATACAGTTCTTCCATGTATTCTTTCCATCTCTTCTTGATCTCTTAAGCATCTATTGTTCATGTTATCTCTTTGTAATGAACAACTCTTGCTTTTATGTTCAAAAAATAATTGAGTAGCTACTATATACCAGGCACTGTGTAAGACACTAAGAATGTAGGAATAATTATTAAATCCTTTCGCAGAGAAACTTACAGACTAGTCAGTGAAACAAACAAGTAAAATATAAGTTATCCTCACATGGTAGTCTTAAATGGCTCCTTCTCTGCCCATGGAGGCTGTAGACAGTCTTATATTTACCCTCTATAGTCCAGGAAATCCTGGGAACTAGGCAAGTTCTGATAAGTCACTCTCTCAAGAGAGTGACCTGGGATGTTCAATGAATCCAACAGAGTCTTGGCAGTTGTCTTACAGTCACTGCATTCACTCAGTTGCTGTGCTCGTTCCAATCTCTCTCTTCAGTTCCTCTCACATTCATTCTCTTTCTTTCCCACTGATACTGTGTTACTTCTCGACTTAGTAACGCTGTATCTTCATCACTTTAATCCTTTCATGGCAACTTATGTTCATATTTTCATTTACCTCCAAGATTCTACTATTAGAGAAACGGGTACCTGCTTAATTTGCCTCTGTATTCCTGACAGAGCCTACTCCAGATCTTTGTGTGCTGTAAACATTCTATAAATTCTTGCTGAATGAAATTAAATCTTAACATAATGCATTCCTCTTTGAAATATCGATTGTGAAGCTACCTCAAAAGCGTAGGTTTTGCCTAATTGGAGACACTTGGAACCTTCATAATAATCCCAAATATGACAACTGCCACAGGTACCACAGGGCAATAAAATCCAGCAAACAAAACCCATTAAAGTTGCCTCATGACTCATAAATCATTCCATTGCATCTTTCTCTTGTTTGGTTCCTGATTCAGTTTCATCCCTGGATATCAGATTGTTGGTTCCCTTACTAAGTAACTTTAACTGTCTCCTCAACAATTCTTGCTATGAGCCCATTGATATACCCACTATGACACTACCATCTGAATCTTGTCCTTAGCCTGATGATAGGAAAAAATATTTACGTTCCTATTCGCCATGCACTGGTATTTTATTTCTGTCATATAGCAAGTCTGGCTCACACTTCTTTTTTTTTATTTAAGTTATTTATTTTTTAATTACAATACTTCTTTTGCCATCTTTACAGGGACAGCCACTTTTGAACCCGCCCTGTCCTTTAAAGGGACCTGGCCCTTTAAAATCTCTCTGGCAAAAATAGTGCTTAATGACATAGGACATTTGTTTTTCTATCACTCAGTAATGTCCAATGCTTTGTGACCCCATAAAATGCAGCACACTTGGCTTCCTTAGCATGAAAAGGCAGAGGAACTAGAGACTAAATTGACAACATACGTTGGATCACAGAAAAAGCAAGAGAATTCCAGAAAAACATCTACTTCTGCTTTATTGATTACGCCAAAGCCTTTGACTGTGTTCAGTTCAGTGCAGTTCTGTCACTCAGTCATGTCCAACTCTTTGCAACCCCATGGACTGCAGTATGCCAGGCCTCCCTGTCCATCACCAACTCCCAAAGCAAACTTCCTCTTCACTTTCTGCCATAAGGGTGGCGTCATCTGCATAACTAAAGTTACTGATATTTCTCCTGGTAATCTTTATTCCAGCTTGTGCTTCATCTAGCCCAGAATTTCACATGGTGTACTCTGCATATAAGTTAAATAAGCAGGGTCACAATATACAGCCTTGATGTACAACTGTTGCTTCTTGACCTGCATACAGATTTCTCAGGAGGCAGATAGGGTAGTCTGGAATTCCCATCTGTTTAAGAATTTTCCACAGTTTATTGTGATCCACACAGTCAAAGGCTTTAGCTAGTCAGCGAAGCAAAAGTAAATGTTTTTCTGGAATTCTCTTGCTTTTTCTATGATCCAACAGATGCTATCAATTTGATCTCTGGTTCCTCTGCCTTTTCTAAATCCAGCTTAAACATCTGGAAGTTTATGGTTCAGGTACTGTTGAAGCCTGGCTTGGAGAATTTTGAGCATTATTTTGCTAACGTGTGAGATAACTGCAATTGTGCTGTAGTTTGAACATTCTTTGGCATTGCCTTTCTTTGGGATTGGAATGAAAACTGCCCTTTCCAGTCCTGTGGCCACTGCTGAGTCTTCCAAATTTGCTGGCATACTGAGTGCTGCACTATTACAGCATCATCTTTTAGGATTTGAAATAACTCAGGAATTCCATCACCTCCACTAGCTTTGTTCATAGTGATGCTTCCTAAGGCCCACTTGACTTCACATTCCAGGATGTCTGGCTCTAGGTGAGTGATCACACCATTGTAGTTATCTGGATCATTAAGATCTTTTACGTATAATTCATCCGTGTATTCTTGCCACCTCTTCTTGATATCTTCTGCTTCTGTTAGGTCCATACTGCTTGTCCTTTATTGTGCCCATCTCTGCATGAAATGTTCCCTTGGTATCTCTAATCTTCTTGAATAGATATAGAACATGGAATCTTCAAATTTAAAGATGTTTGATCTGAATTGAGATAATAATAAATTCT
The DNA here is from genome assembly GCA_917880005.1 of Nanger dama. Lineage (NCBI taxonomy): Eukaryota > Metazoa > Chordata > Mammalia > Artiodactyla > Bovidae > Nanger > Nanger dama. Next base: position 28,566,508 of record CAKJTW010000011.1, on the reverse strand, counting down.
TTATAATATATTTTTATTAATAATACATGATGGTATGAATATCCAATTTCAGAAGTAACAGTAAATGTCTATTTTCACTTACCTTCCACTCAATTCTGTTCCTTCCCTATAGACAAAGACTTTAACAGTTTAGTATATATTCTCCCAAACATTGTTTTATGCAGTTAAATATGTAAATGAATATACATAGCTATGCATGCAACCTCCTCCATTTAACTTGTACCTATATAGTTATTTTACATAAATGTGGCTTATCATAGATTATTAATTCAGTCATTTAGCAGGTTATATTGACCCCCACTGCTAACTATATTCTACATACTGTTACAGGCAATGAGATACAACAATGAATAAAAGAATTCCCCTGACCTCAAGGAACTTACATTCTAGTGGACATTCTGTTCAGTATACATACTACATATATTATGCATAATAGTTGTCTACCAAAATGCAACTATACTACATAGATTTTCTTACGTCTTGCTTTTTTTTTAATTTGAAAATACTCCTGAAGCTCTTTCCATATCAGGACATTTACATCTAAATCACCATACCATAAAGAAATAATAGACTGGGAAAAAATATTTCAACATATGAAACAGACTAAGATTTAGTTGCACTGAGCAGCTTCAGCTGCATGCAACAAATTATGGTAAATTTTCATTTCATTTTTATTCCGTTACAAATATTTTATAATTTTCCTTGCTATGGCTTCTTAGAGGGCTTCCCTGATAGCTCAGTTTGTAAAGAATCCACCTGCAATGCAGGAGACCCTGGTTCAATTCCTGGGTTGGGAAGATCCCCTGGAGAAGGCATAGGCTACCCTCTCCAGTATTCTTGTGCTTCCCTTGTGGCTTAGCTGGTAAAGAATCTGCCTGCAATGCTGGAAACCTGGTTCGAACCCTGGGTAGGGAAGATCCCCTGGAGAAGGGAAAGGCTACCCAACTCAATATTCTGGCCTGGAGAATTCTATGAACTGCGTATAGTCCATGCAGTCACAAAAAGTCAGACCTGACCAAGCCACTTTCACTTTTAACTTTCTTTCATGGTTTTTTTTTTTTTTTTTTAATTCTACTTTACAATACTATATTGGTTTTGCCATACATTGACATGAATCAGCCACAGGTGTACATGAGCTCCCAATCCTGAAACCCTCTCCCACCTCCCACCCCATATCATCTCTCTGGATCATCCCTGTGCTCCAGCCCCAAGCATCCTGTATCCTGTATCGAACATAGATTGGCGTTTCGTTTCTTACATAATAGTATACATGTTTCAATGCCATTCTCCCAAATCATCCCACCCTCTCCCTCTCCCTCAGAGGCCAAATGTCTGTTCTATACATCTGTGTCTCTTTTGTTGTCTCACATATAGGGTCATCATTACTTTCTTTCTAAATTCCATATATATGTGTCAGTATACTGTATTGGTGTTTTTCTTTCTGGCTTACTTCACTCTGTATAATCGGCTCCAGTTTCATCCATCTCATTAGAACTGATTCAAGTTTATTCTTTTTAAGGGCTGAGTAATACTCCATTGTGTATATGTACCACTGCTTTCTTATCCATTCCTCTGCTGATGGACATCTAGGTTGTTTCCATGTCCTGGCTATTATAAACAATGCTGCAATGAACATTGGGGTACATGTGTCTCTTTCAATTCTGGTTTCCTCGGTGTGTATGCCCAGCAGTGGGATTGCTGGGTCATAAGGCAGTTCTATTTGCAATTTTTAAGGAATCTCCACACTGTTTTCCATAAATATAAAAATATATAGATAAAACTGGAAAATATATAAATTTATATCATATTTAAAAATAAATATCTAATAAACCTCCAAAAATATGCTTGATATCACTAGAAATAAGGAAATTTTAAATTTAAATCATATCCAAGTTCCACTTGAAACTTCTACTTCCAGCAAAGATGGAATAATAAGGACAAATTTTACTCTTTTCCCAGAATAACTAAAAACTAGAAATTTGGAACAGAAACTTTTGGACATTAGAATGAGATAGTACAAGAAAGAATTATCTGAAAGAGGGAAAATTAAAAAGGTAAGACCAACAATGGTCTCAGCTTACTGCCTTGAAAAAGATTCCAGATCACAATTCAGGGATAAGACAAGTTGTTGCCTGGCAATCTTCCTGCATTGAAAATGTTGAGGAAATGGTGTTGAAAGTCTAGGAGGCTAAATTGACTAGAGTTTTCAGGGCAGAGAACTAGAAAGGAGAAAACTACATGAAGAAAACTGAAAATCTGCAGAGACAACCCTGCCCCCCAGCTTGAATCTTCAGATCAACATATGCTTGAGAAAATCTGAGGCCAGCAAAATAACCACCCAAAGTATTAAATATTAGTATTAAGTATAAGTATTAATATTAAGTATTAAATAAGACTATGAACTCACAAGGACACTGTTTTATATTTCCATTCATCAGATTGGATAAAAAGCAAAAACCTAACTATGTCCTGCCTGAAGTAAACTCACATTAAATAGAAAGGCACAAATAGATTAAAGGAAAATAATGGAAAATTATATGTCATGCTAATACTAATTGAGAGAAATTTGCAGTCGGTCAATATACCAGTATAAAGAGGTCAATATGCTAAAGAGGACATAGCATTGCCAAATGTTTATGCACCTAACAGAGCTTCAAAATACATAAAGCAAAAACTGGTTGAACTAGAAATGAAAATAAATGATTTGTAATTAATTTATTTAAATATTTTATTTTAAAATGTATAAATAAATAAATCCACAATATATCTTGACATTAAAGAAAAAATGACTTTTCTTTGGGATTATAGATTATAGATTATTTCTGTCTACTTAATAGAAGTAGACAGAAATTCTAGAAGGATTTAAAACAGTATCAAGGAGGCAGTCCTAAGATGGTGGAGGAATAGGATGGGAGACCACATTCTATTCTCCCCCACAAATTCATCGACAGAACATTTTAATGCTGAGCAAATTCCACAAAACAACTTCTGAATGCTGGCAGAGGACACCAGGCACCCAGAAAGGCAGCCCGTTGTCTTCCAAAGGAGATAGGACAAAATATAGAAGATAAAAAGTGAGACCAAAGAGGTAAGGATGGAGCTCCTTCCCTGGGAGGGAGTCATAAAGAGGAGAAGTTTCCAAATACCAGGAAACCGTCTCACCAGCAGGTCTATGGGGAGTTTTGGAATCTCAGAGGGCAATGTAACTGAGAGAAAAAATAAATAAATAAATAAAAGCCACAGATTATGTGCCTAACAGCAATTCCCAGTGGAGAAGTAGCCCAGCCGCTCAGATCCACCACCAGCAAGCTGGGGCTGAACAGGGAGGCACAGGCTGCATTGCTTAGGGTCAGAACCAGGACTGAATGCCCTGAGGGCAATCTGAGGGAGCTAACGTGAGATAGCAACCCCAATTCTGGGATAGCCAGAGAGAAAAGAGAGAGAGAGAGAACCTTCCCGCAAAAAGCCTAACCTAAGGCATCGCCTGGTGCTCACAGAACAAACAACTGAAGGGATACCAGAAGAGAGCTAGCCAGCAGAGAGGCAGGCAGGCAGGCGGCAGCCAGAGCCCGAAAGGGGCAAACTCAGCCCCAGAGACAGCATCCTCCACCAAACTACGAGCAGGCTCCCAGTTGCCAACTAAGCCTTCCTGGGATCCTGGATGGATGACACCTGCTGGGAGGGTTGTAGCCAGAGATCAGCTCCCCAGAAGAGACACGCGGCACACCTGAGACGGTGCACCCAGGAAACCAAGCGGCTGGGACGGGGGAGGTGATAAGACGCACCTCACCAAAGGAGAGTGCACTCACTAAGCACCTGGTCACCTGAGCTGCTCAGACCTGGGAAGGGCACAAAACGCAGGCCCAACCAAGTCTGCACGTTTGTGGAGTACCCAAGAACCTGAACCTGAGCGGCTTAGACGTGGGAAGTGCACACAACCCAGGGCCCACTTTAGACAGTTCCCCTGCAGAGCAACCTGGACCCTAAGCAATGTAGACTGGGAAAGCACACACACAATGAGCAGGGGCAAACCCAGTGTGGCCGAGTTACTGCAAGCACTCCTCACACACGCCAGTGATATTTGTTGGCAGTATTCCTCCCTCCCCACAGCACGACTGAACAGGTGAGCCCTAAATAAGTGACCACCTTCGCCCCCTTGTGTCAGGGTGGAAATTAGACACTGAAGAGACTTGCAAAAAGAAGTGAAAATAAACAGAGAGAACCACTTTGGAAGTGACAGGTGCAACAGATTAAAACCCTGTAGTTAGCACTGACTACATTGGAAAATCTTCAGAAGTATGAGTTGGAACAAGGAACTATCAGAAACTGAACTGACCCCACACTGCCTACAACAGCTCCAGAGAAATTCCTAGGTATATTTTTACTATTTCATTAAAAAAATTTTTAAGTCCTCTATTACTCCTTTAATTTTCATTTTTATAACCTACTATTACCTTGCAAAAAAAAGACCCTATTTTTAAAGCAAACTTCATATATATTTTTGTAATCTTTATGATTTTGTTTTATTTGCTTTTTTTTAATATTGTATTTTTTAGACTCTAACATCTACTCTAGATTTTTAATCTTTGCTTTTGGTATTTGTTATCAATTTTTACCTTTAAGAGTCCAAACTTCAGTACCCATTTTTACTTAGGAGTGTGATTACTGGCTTGATTGCCCTCTCTCCCTTTTGACTCTCCTTTTTCTCCCCTAGGTCACCTCTATCTCCTCCCTCCCCCTTCTCTTCTCTACCCAACTCTGTGAATCTCTTTGGGGATTCCAGGCTGTGGAGAAGACTCAGGGAACTGATTACTGGCTAGATCTGTCTCTCCCTCCTTTTGACTCCCCTTCTTCTCCTCCTGGTCACCTCTATCCCCTTCCTCCCTCTTCTCTTCTCTATGTAACTCCATGAAACTCTCTGGGTGTTCCAGGCTGTGAAGAGTACATAGGGACTTGATTACTGGCTAGATTGCTCTCTCCCCTTTGATTCTCCCTCTTCTCCTCCTGATCACCTCTATCTCCCTCCTCCCTCTTCTCTTCCCCATGTAACTCAGTGAAACTTTCTGGGTGTCCCTCACTGTGGAGAATATTTTCTCCATTAACCTAGATGTTTTATCATCGGTGCTCTATGAATGGAGAAGTCTTGAGGCTACTGTAAGAATAAGACTGAAAACCAGAGGCAGGAGGCTTAAGTTCAAAACCTGAGAACACCAGAGAAATCCTGAATCCAGGGAACATAATTGATAAGAGCTCATCCAAAAGCCTACATACCTATACTGAAACCAAGCTCCAACCAAGATCCAACAAGTTCCAGCACAAGACATACCATGCAAAATTTCCAGCAACACAGGAGCATAGCCCTGAGCTTTAATATACAGGCTGCCCAAAGTCACACCAAACACATAATCTCAAAACTCACTACCAGACACTTCATTGCACTCCACAGAGAGGAAATCCAGCTCCACGCACCAGAACACCAACTCAAGCTTCCCTAACCAGGAAACCTTGACAAGCTACTCGTACAACTCCACCCACAGAAAGGAACCTCCACAATAAAGAGGAACCACAAACTGCCATAATACAGAAAGGCCACCCCAAACACAGCAATCTAAACAAGATGAAAAAGCAGAGAAATACTCAGCAGGTAAAGGAACATGATAAATGCACACCAAACCAAACAAAAGAGGAAGAGATAGGGAGTCTACTTGAAAAGAATTCAGAATAATGATAATAAAAATGATACAAAAATCTTGAAAACAAAATGGAGTTACAGATAAATAGCCTGGAGACAAGGATTGAGAAGATGCAAGAAATGTTTAACAAGGACCTAGAAGAAATAAAAAGGAGTCAATCAATAATGAATAATGCAATAAATGAGATCAAAAACACTGTGGATGGAACCAACAGTAGAATAAAGGAGGCAGAAGATAGACTAAGTGAGGTGGAAGATAGAATAGTAGAAATAAATGAAACAGAGAGGAAAAAAGAACTAAAAGAAATGAGGACAACCTCAGGGACCTCTGGGACAATGTGAAATGCCCCAACATTCGAATCATAGGAGTCCCAGAAAAAGAAGACAAAAAGAAAGGTCATGAGAAAATACTTGAGGAGATAATAGTTGAAAACTTCCCTAAAATGGGGAAGGAAATAGTCACCCAAGTCCAAGAAACCTAGAGAGTCCCAAACAGGATAAACCCAAGGCAGAAACACCCCAAGACACATATTAATCAAGTTAACAAGTATCAAACACAAAGAACAAATATTGAAAACAGCAAGGGGAAAACAACAAATAACACACAAGGGGATTCTCATAAGGATAACAGCTAATCCTTCAGTAGAAATTCTTCAGGCCAGAAGGGATTGGCAGGACATACTTAAAGTGATGAAAGAGGAAAATCCTACAACCCAGATTACTGTAACCAGAAAGGATGTCATTCAAATATGAAGGAGAAATCAAAAGCTTTACAGACAGGGAACAGCTGAGAGAATTCAGCACCACCAAACCAGCTCTTCAACAAATGCTAAAGGATCTTCTCTAGACAGGAAACACAGAAAAGGTATATAAACTTGAACCCAAAACAACAAAGTAAATGGCAACGGGATCATACTTATCAATAACTACCTTAAATGTAAATGAGTTGCATGCCCCAACCAAAAGGCAAAGACTGGCTGAATGGATACAAAAATAAAACCCCTATATATGCTGTCTATAAGAGACCCACCTCAAAACAAGGGACACATACAGACTGAAAGTGAAGGGCTGGAAAAAGATATTTCATGCAAATGAAGACCAAAAGAAAGCAGGAGTAGCAATACTCAGATAAAATAGACTTTGAAATAAAGGCTGTGAAAACAGACAAAGAAGGACACTGCATAATGATCAAAGGATAATTCCAAGAAGATATAACAATTATAAATATATATCCACCCAACATAGGAGCACTGCAATATGTAAGGCAAATGCTAACAAGTATGAAAGGGGAAATTAACAATAACACAGTAATAGTGGGAGACTTTAATGCCCCACTCACACCTATGGATAGATCAACTGAACAGAGAATTAGAAAGAAAACACAAACTTTAAATGATACAGTGGACCAGTTAGACCTAATTGATATCTGTAGGACATTTCACTCAAAAACAATAAATTTCACCTTTTTCTCAAATGGACATGGAACTTTCTCCAGGATAGATCATATCCTAGGCCATAAAATCTAGTCTTGGTAAATTCAAAAAAATTGAAATCATTCCAAGCATCTTTTCTGATCACAATGCAGTAAGATTATTCAAAATTCCAACATATGGAGGCTAAACAACATGCTTCTGAATAACCAACAAATCACAGAAGAAATCAAAATATGCATAAAAATGAATGAAAATGAAAACACAACAACCCAAAACCTACGGGACACTGTAAAAGCAGTGCTAAGGGGAAGGTTCATGGCAATACAGGCTTACCTCAAGAAACAAGAAAAAAGTCAAATAAATAACCTAACTCTACACCTAGAGCAACTAGAAAAGGAAGAAATGAAGAACCCTAGGGCTAGTAGAAGGAAAGAAATTATACAAATTAGGGCAGAAATAAATGCAAAAAAAAGAGAGAGAGAGAGAAAGACCATAGCAAAAATCAACAAAGCTAAAAGTTGATTCTTTGAGAAAATAAATAAAACTGACAGACCATTAGCCAGACTTATCAAGAAATAAAGGCAGAAGAATCAAATCAACAAAATTAGAAATGAAAATGGAGCTATCACAACAGACAACACAGAAATGCAAAGAATCATAAGAGACTACTATCAGCAACTACATGCCAATAAAATGGACAACTTGGAAGAAATGGACAAATTCTTAGAAAAGTATCACTTTCCAAAACTGAATCAGGAAGAAATAGAAAATCTTAATAGACCTATCACAAGCACAGAAATTGAAACTGTAATCAGAAATCTTCCAGCAAAAAAAAAGCCTAAGACCAGACGGCTTCACAGCTGAATTATACCAAAAATTTCGAGAAGAGCTAATACCTATCCTACTCAAACTCTTTCAGAAAATTGCAGAGGAAGGTAAACTTCCAAATTCATTCTATGAGGTCACCATCACCATACTAAAACCAGACAAAGATGCCACAAAAAAGAAAACTACAGGCCAATATCACTAATGAACATAGATGTAAAAACCTTAACAGAATCCTAGCAAACAGAACCCAACAACATATTAAAAAGATCATACATCATGACCAAGTGGGCTTTATCCCAGGGATGCAAGGATTCTCTAATATCCACAAATCAATCAATGTAATACACCACATTAACAAATTGAAAGATAAAAACCATATGATTATCTCAATAGATGCAGAGAAAGCCTTTGACAAAATTCAATATCCATTTATGATATTAAAAAAAAAACTCCAGAAAGCAGGAATAGAAGGAACATGCCTCAACATAATAAAAACTATATATGACAAACCCACAGCAAACATTATCCTCAATGGTGAAAACTTGAAAACATTTCCCTAAAGTCAGGAACAAGACAAGAGTGTCCACTCTCACCACTACTGTTCAACATAGTTTTGGAAGTTTTGGCCACAGCAATCAGAGAAGAAAAAGAAATAAAAGGAATCTAGATTGAAAAAGAAGAAGTAAAACTCTCACTGTTTGCAGTTGACATGATCCTCTACACAGAAAACCCTAAAGACTCTACCAGAAAATTACTAGAGCTAATCAATTAATATAGTAACATTGCAGGATATAAAATCAACACTCAGAAATCCCTTGCATTCCTATACACTAACAATGAGAAAACAGAAAGAGAAATTAAGGAAACAATCCCATTCACCATTGCAATGAAAAGAATACTATACTTAGGAATAAATATACCTAAAGAAACAAAAGATCTATATATAGAAAACTATAAAACACTGATGAAAGACATCAAAATGGACACAAATAGATGAAGAAATATACCATGTTCATGGATTGGAAGAATCAATATAGTGAAAATGAGTATACTACCTAAAGCAATATATAGATTCAATGCAATCCCTATCAAGCTACCAACAATATTTTTCACAGAACTAGAACAAATAATTTCACAGTTTGTATGGAAACACAAAAACCTTGACTAGCCAAAGCAATCTCGAGAAAGAAGAATGGAACTGGAGGAATCAATCTGCTTGGCTTCAGGTTATACTACAAAGCTGCAGTCATCAAGACAATACTGGCACAAAGACAGAAACATAGATCAATGGAACAAAATAGAAAGCCCAGAGACAAATCCACACTCCTATGGACACCTTATCTTTGATAAAGGAGGCGAGAATATACAATGGAGAAAAGACAATCTCTTTAACAAGTGGTGCTGGGAAAACTGGTCAACCACTTGTAAAAGAATGAAACTAGAACACTTTCTAACACCATACACAAAAATAAACTCAAAATGGATTAGAGATCTAAATGTAAGACCAGGAACTAGAAGAAAACATAGGCAAAATACTCTCTGCCATAAATCACAGCAAGATCCCCTATGACCCACCTCCCAGAGTAATGGAAATAAAAGCAAAAATAAACAAATGGGACCTAATTAAACTTAAAGGCTTTTGCACAATGAAGGAAACTATAAGCAAGGTGAAAAGGCAGCCTTCAGAATGGGAGAAAATAATAGCAAATGAAGCAACTGGCAAAGAATTAATCTCAAAAATATACAAGAAACTACTGCAGTTCAATTCCAGAAAAATAAATGACCCAATCAAAAAATGGGCCAAAGAACTAAACAGACATTTCTCCAAAGAAGACATACAGATGGCTAACAAATACAGGAAAAGATGTTCAACATCACTCATTACCAGAGAAATACAAATCAAGACCACATGAGGTACCATCTCACACCAGTCAGAATGGCTGCTATCCAAAAGTCTACAAACAATAAATCCTAGAAAGAGTGTGGAGAAAAGGGAACTCTCTTACACTGTTGGTGGGAATGCAAACTAGTACAGCCACTATGGAGTAGTGTGGAGATTCCTTAAAAAGTTGGAAATAGAACTGCCATACGATCCAGCAATCCCACTGCTGGGCATACACACTGAGAAAACCAGAATCAAAAGAGACACATGTGCTCCAATGTTCATTGCAGCACTGTTTATAATAGCCAGGACATGGAAGCAACCTAGATGTCCATCGGCGGATGAATGGATAAGAAAGCTGTGATACATATATACAATGGAATATTACTCAGCCAAATGTATTTTTTATTTAAAAATACATTTGAATCAGTTCTAATGAGGTAGATGAAACTGGAGCCTATTATACAGAGTAAAATCAGTCAGAACAAAAAATACCAATACGGTATACTAATGCATATATATGGAATTTAGAAAGATGGTAACAATGACCCTATACGCAAGACAGCAAAAGAGAGACAGACGTATAGAACAGTCTTTTAGTCTCTGTGGGAGAAGGAGAGGGTGGGATGATCTGAGAGAATAGCATTGAAACATGTATATTATCATATGTGAAACAGATCGCCAGTCCAGGTTCGATGCATGAGACAAGGTGCTCAGGGCTGATGCACTGGGATGACGCCGAGGGATGGTATGGGGAGGGAGGTGGGAGGGGGCTTCAGGATGGGGAACACATGTATACCCATTGCTGATTCATGTCAATGTATGGCAAAACCCACAACAATATTGTTGTATTGTAGCCTCCAATTAAAATAAACAAAATTTAAAAACAAAATAAAACAGTATCAACCAACTTGACCTAATTAATATTTGCAGAATACTCCCACCAGTGACAACGGACTGTATTTTTTTCAAGTGTATGTAGAACTTTACCAAGATGGACCATATTCTGAGCTACAAAGCAGGTATCAATACATTTTAAAAGGTTCAAATCATATAAGTATATTCACTAAAACGGTGTCAATACAATACTGTAAAGTAATTAACCTCCAATTAAAATAAATAAACATATTTAAAATAAATAAATAATAAACAACATAAGTAGAAAATCAAAAATTTGAAACCTGAATAGTATACTTCTGAGTAATTCAGTTCAGTTCAGTTGCTCAGTCGTGTCCAACTCTTTGCGACCCCATGAATCGCAGCACACCAGGCCTCCCTGTTCATCACCATCTCCCAGAATTCACTCAGACTCACGTCCATCGAGTCCGTGATGCCATCCAGCCATCTCATCCTCGGTCATCCCCCTTCTCCTCCTGCCCTCAATCCCTCCCAGCATCAGAGTCTTTTCCAATGAGTCAACTCTTTGCATGAGGTGGCCAAAGTACTGGAGTTTCAGCTTTAGCATCATTCCTTCCAAAGAAATCCCAGGGTTGATCTCCTTCAGAATGGACTGGTTGGATCTCCTTGCAGTCCAAGGGACTCTCAAGAGTCTTAAATCAAAGGGGAAATTAGAATGTACCTTAAACTGAAATAAAATAAAACATGCCATATCAAATTTTGGGTGATGCTACCAAAGCAACGCATGTGTGCTTAGTTGTTCAGTCCTATCTGACTCTTGGCAACCCCAATGACTATAGCTCACCAGGCTCCTCTGTTCATTCTCTCCAGGCAAGAACACTGGGGAGTGAGTAGCCTTTTCCTCTCCTGACCCAGGGATTGACTCTGGGTCTTCTGCATTACAGGTGGATTCTTTACCATCTGAGCCACCAGTGAAGTCCTACTAAAGCAGTACTTCAGTCAGTCAGATCAGCAGCTCAATCGTGTCCAACTCTTTGCAACCCCATGGACATGCCAGGCAGTATGCCAGGCTTCCTGTCCATCACCAACTCCCAGAGCTTGCTCAGACTCACGTTGCATGTTGCTTGCTCAAAGCAGTTCTTAGAGGAAATGTTATAGCATTAAAACACATATTAGAAAAGTAGAAAGGTCTCAAAACAGTGATTTCAGTTTCCACATTCCAAAATGAGAAAAAGAGCAAATTAAACCCAAAGTGGGCAAAAGAAAAGCAATAGTTTTAAAAGAGCATAAATAAATTAAAAATAGGAAAGAAAATCAGGTGGGAGGGGGCTTCGGCATTGGGAGATCATGTACACCTGGGGCTGATTCCTGTCAATGTATGGCAAAACAAATATAGTATTGTAATGTAGAATAAAGTATTAAAAAAAATAAAAATCAAAAAAAAAGAAGGAAAATCAATGAAGCAAAAAGGTGATTATTTTGAAATAGCAATGAAACTGATAACACTCTAGTCAGACTGATCAAGAGAGAAAGAGAAAAGACATAAATTTCTAATAAGAAGAATGTGAGATATGATATAACTATAGATCTTATAGATGATGAAGTAATAGAGAATGATATAAATATTTTATATCAACAAATTCTACAACTTTGATGAAATGGGAAAATTGCTTTAAAAACATAAACTATCAGAGTCCACTCAAGAAGAAATAGACAATATTAGTTCAGTTCAGTCACTCAGTTGTGTCCAACTCTTTGTGACCCCATGGACTGCAACACAATTTGAGTAGGCTTAAATTTATTAAATAATTAAATTTGTTTAAAACCTTTTACAAAGAAAACTCCAAGCACAGACGTCTCCACTGGTAAATTCTACTAAACATTTAAATAAGAAGTAATATCAATTCTACACAAACTTTTTCAGATAATTTAGAAGGGGATAGTACTTCCCAACTCAGTCTATGAGGTTAGCATTGCCTTGTTATCAAAACCTGACAAAAACCAGTTTCCTCTGAGTCATCAGAGAAGTCCCTGCAGTAATAAAATGAAATAATTCTTTATAAAACTTAACACATTGAACCCCATGATAAATAAAATGTATAACATATTATGGCCAAATGTGGTTTATTTCAGAAATATAAGATTAGTTTACCATTTGATGTCAGTGTACATCATCATTTTACTGTTCAGTCGCCAAGTCTATAAAACAATACATGATCATCTCAAAAATGCAAAAAAAAAAAGATCCAAAATCCATTTCTAATAAAAACTCAATAAATGCAAAATAGAAAGAAATTTCTCAAATTGATCATTTTTTTAAGCTTTTCATTTTGTATTGGGATATAGCTAATTGTTGTTTAGTCACTAAGTCATGTCTGACTCTTTTACAATCCCATGAACTGTAGCCCATGGACAGAGGCTCTTCCTCTGTCCATGGCATTTTTCAGGCAAGAATACTGGGGTGGGTTGCCATTTCCTTCTCCAGGGGTCTTCCTGACCCAGGAATTGAACCCACATCTCCCGCCTTGGCAGGCAGATTCTCTACCACTGAGCTTTCAGGTGAATAGCAAAGGGACTGAGCCCTACATATACATGTATCCATTCTCTCCCAAACTGTCCTCCCCTCCAGTCTGCCATATAACACTGAGCAGAGTTCCATGTGCTATATAGTAGGTCCTTGGCATCTATGAAAAATCTAAAACTAACATCATATTTAATAGTGAGAGACTGAATGCTTTCCCTCTAAGGTCAGGAGCAAAATAAAGATGTTCACTATTACTACTTCCAGTAAGCATTGTACTAGAGGTTTGAACCAGTACAATAAAGCAAGAAAAATAAATAAAAAGCATACAGATTGGAAATAAGTTAAAAAAAATGTTTTTATTCATACAAAATCACCTGACCATCTATATGAAAATTCCATGGAAGGTGAAAAAGATTTAGCACTGTTGAAGGCTGCAAGGCCAATAAATAAAATTAATTTTGTTTCTGCATACTAGTAAGGAAAATCAGAAACTAAAATTAGAATAACAATGCTGTTTTAGTTTTCTGTTGCCACTGTAACAAACTACCACAAATTTTGTGCTTAAAACTACACAAATTTATTGTCTTAAAGTTTTTCATGACCCAGATAATAACAATGGTGTGATCACTCACTTAGAGCCAGACAGCCTGGAATGTGAAGTCAAGTGGGCCTTAGAAAGCATCACTACGAACAAAGCTAGTGGAGGTGATGGAATTCCTGTTGAGCTATTTCAAATCCTGAAAGATGATGCTGTGGAAGTGCTGCACTCAGTAGGCCAGCAAATTTGGAAAACTCAGCAGTGGCCACAGTACTGGAAAAGGTCCGTTTTCATTCCAGTCCCAAAGAAAGGCAATGCCAAAGAATGCTCAAACGACTGCACAATTGCATTCATCTCACATGCTAGTAAAGTAATGCTCAAAATTCTCCAAATCAGGCTTCAGAAATACGTGAACCGTGAACTTCCAGATGTTCAAGCTGGTTTTAGAAAAGGCAGAGGAATCAGAAATCAAATTGCCAACATCTGCTGGATCATCGAAAAAGCAAGAGAGTTCCAGAAAAACATCTATTTCTGCTTTATTGACTATGCCAAAGCCTTTGACTGTGTGGATCACAATAAACTGTGGAAAATTCTGAGAGAGATGGGAATACCAGACCACCTGACCTGCCTCTTGAGAAACCTATATGCAGGTCAGGAAGCAACAGTTAGAACTGGACATGGAAAAAAGGATTATGTCAAGGCTATATACTGTCACCCTGCTTATTTGACGTATATGCAGAAAACATCATGAGAAACACTGGCCTGGAAGAAGCACAAGCTGGAATCAAGATTGCTGGAAGAAATATCAATAACCTCAGATATGCAGATAACACCACCCTTATGGCAGAAAGTGAAGAGGAACTAAAAAGCCCCTTGATGAAATTAAAAGAGGAGAGTGAAAAAGTTGGCTTAAAGCTCAACATTCAGAAAACTAAGATCATGGCATCTGGTCCCATCACTTCATGGCAAATAGATGGGGAAACAGTGGAAACAGTGTCAGACTTTATTTTGGAGGGCTCCAAAATCACTGCAGATGGTGACTGCAGCCATGAAATTAAAAGATGCTTACTTCTTAGAAAGAAAGTTATGACCAACCTAGATAGTATATTCAAAAGCAAAGACATTACTTTGCCAACTAAGGTCTGTCTAGTCAACGCTATGGTTTTTCCTGTGGTCATGTATGGATGTGAGAGTTGGACTGTGAAGAACGCTGAGTGCCAAAGAATTGATGCTTTTGAACTGTGGTGTTGGAGAAGACTCTTGAGAGTCTCTTGGACTGCAAGGAGATCCAACCAGTCCATTCTAAGGGAGATCAGCCCTGGGATTTCTAAAGCTGAAACTCCAGTACTTTGGCCACCTCATGTGAAGGGTTGACTCAAAGACTCTGATGCTGGGAGGGGTTGGGGGCACGAGGAAAAGGGGACGACAGAGGATGAGATGGCTGGATGACATCACCAACTCGATGGATGTGAGTCTGAGTGAACTCCAGGAGTTGGTGATGGACAGTGGGGCCTGGCGTGCTGCAATTCATGGGGTCGCAAGGAGTCAGACATGACTGAGCAACTGAACTGAACTGAACCTAACTGAAAGTTCTATAGATTAGAATTCTGATGTGTGTCTCACTGGGATAAAAATCAAGGTTTGGCAAGGCTGTTTTCCTTTCTAGAAGCACTAGGGGTGAATTTATTTTCTGGACTTCAACTTGTAGAGAATACTTGATTCTTAATCAAACCCTCTTCCTTTACCTTCAAAGCAAGTAATCTTGGATTTGGCAAAGATTTCTTAGCTATAACACAAAAGCACAAATTACAAAAAAGAAAATCAGTAAAATGGATTTAATCAAAATTTAAAACTTTTGCTGTTCATAAAATACAATTAAAGAAGGAGGAGGAAGAGAAAACAAGCCAACAGAATAGAAGAAATATTTGTGGAACATATATCTGATAGAAGACTTGTACCTAGAATATATAAAGAAAACTTCTTATAACTGAATACAAACCACTGAATAAAACAATGGGCAAAAGATTCAAACAGACAATCACCAAAAAAGATATGTATATGGAAAACAAGCACCTGAGAGGATGTTCAACATCATTAGTCATTAGAGAAATGCAAGTTAAAATGACAATGTGATACCTGTACACATCCACTGAAATAACTGAGACTTGGCAGAGTGCAAAGAGGATGTGGTTCAGATGGAACTATCACTGTGGGAAAGTAAAATGTTACAACCACTTTGGAAAACCATTTGATTTTTTTCTTTAAAAGTTCTACATAAACCTAGTATATAATCTGGCCCTTTCATGCTTAGGTATCCAATAGAAGTAAAAGCATGTAAACACACAATTTGAAAAACCAAGACATTTGAAAACAGCTTAAATATCCAGGAACAGGTGAATGGAAAATAAATTGTGATATATCCTATAGTATTGATATATACACTCAGCAATAAAAGGGCTTGAAGTGTTGATACAAACAACATGGATGAATCTTACAGTAATATACAGAGTAGAAGCCACCAGACTAAAAGAAAACTAGCTAATTCCATTTAACTAGAAGACTAGAAAATAGAATAGTGATAGCAGATCTTTGGTTTCTTGGGGACAGTGTTGGTGAGGGATGGAAGAGGTAGTGAAGAATTACAAAGGGGCACACAGAATTTCTAGAGGCGACAGTAATGTTTATTTGCTTGGCTGTGGTCATAGTTTCTCATACACGCACACACATACAAAAACACACCAAGTCACATGTGAATTATATTGTATGTCAATTATACCTCAATCAATAAAACTGTAAAAAAAAAAAAAAAGGAAACTATGTTCCCTCACCAAATGAGCAAAAACTAAAATCCTGTAGTGGAGACAGTAATAGGTTACGAACATTCTCATGCAGTGTTGGTTCAAGCTTAAGTCTTACAGTATCTATCAATTAAAATGTACAATCTCTTTAAAGCAGTAATTTTACTCTAACAGTTAAATTTATAAGAATATTTCCACATGGATACAAATATAAACATTGTTCATAATCACATAATCTTATATGCCCATCAGTAGCAGAATGAGTAAATTTAAGTATGAATTATTCGTCTTATGGAATATATTTCTTTTTAAACAAGTTCTATGATCTAAACACCTATTCTAATTTCTATCCTTAAAAGCATTACATAACTGAGTTAGTTTGCCCCCAAGATGGATTTGTTTAACACGTGATATATATGTATATCTGGGATCAAATTTATTTGACAGATGTAAGTCACTTAGAAGGGCTCATTTTGATTTTTCGGTTACATAATAATATGCCTTTCAGAAGAAAAACATGCTTATATATATTTGCTTGACAGATTGAAATGCTGCAGAACTATCACTTTGTTCTTTCAGAGAGATGAGAGACATTTTTATATATATAAATAAAATATGTTCCTGGCCTAATAATCCAAGTAAATCCAAAGGAGTTATTCTAGGTTCTTGAATGAATATTACTCACTTTATAACTTTTCATTAATGTAAAATATAAATATCATCTACATTTCATATACATCTATAAACCAGTAATTGAAGTATATTTATATACAAATTATTCACACTAATGCACTCACACCTACTATCAAAAAAACAAATAATAGTTAGGACATCAGAGTGGCATTTCCTTTTTAATTAGGAGGCTTCTATGACACTTCTTTTCCTATATAAGTTATAGACTGTCTCAAGCTAGGAATCTTGTAAATTTTGCTTTCCTTGGTTTGCATCACAATCAGATTTTCTAGCTTCAGTTCAGTTCAGTCACTCAGTCATGTCTGACTCTTTGCAACCCCATGGACTGCAGCACGCCAAGCTTCCCTGTCCATCACCAAGCCCCAGAGCTTGCTCAAATTCATGCCCATTGACTCAGTGGTGCCATCCAATCATCTCATCCTCTGCTGTCCTCTTCTCCTCCTGCCTTCAATCTTTCCCAGCATCAGGGTCTTTTCCAGTGAGTCAGATCTTTGCAAAAGATGGCCAAAGTATTGGAGCTTCAGTTTCAGCATCAGTCATTCCAATGAATATTCAGGATTGATTTCCTTTAGGATCAACTCGTTAGATTTCCTTGCAGTCCAAGGGACTCAAGAGTCTTCTCCAACACCACAGTTCAAAAGCATCAATTCTCAGCTTTCTTTATAGTCCAACTGTCACATCCATACATGACTACTGGAAAACCCATAGCTTTGACTAGGCAAACCTTTGTTGGCAAAGTAGTATCTCTGCTTTTTATCATCCTGTCTAAGTTGGTCATAGTTTTTCTCCCAAGAAGCAAGTGTCTTTTAATTTCATGACTACAGTCACCTTCTGCAGTGATTTTGGAGCCCCCTAAAATAAAGTCTTTCACTGTTTCCATTGTTCCCCCATCTATTTGCCATGAAGTGATGGGACCAGATACCATGAGCTTAGTTTTCTGAATGTTGAGATTTAAGCCAGCTTTTTCACTCTCCTCTTTCACTTTCATCAAGAGGCTCTTTAGTTCTTCTTCACTTTCTGCCATAAGGGTGGTGTCATCTGCATAGCTGAGGTTATTAATATTTCTCCTGGCAATCTTGATTCCAGCTTGTGCTTCCCCCAGCACAGCATTTCACATGATGTACTCTGCATATAAGTTAAATAATCAGGCTGACAATATACAGCCTTGACATACTCCTTTCCCAATTTGGAACCAGTCTGTTGTTCCATGTCCAGTTTTAAGTGTTGCCTCTTGGCCTGCCTACAGATTTCTCAGGAGGCAGGTAAAGTGGTCTGGTATTCCCATCTCTTTAAGTATTTTCCACAGTTTGTTGTGATCCACACAGTCAAGGCTTTGGCATAATCAATAAAGCAAAAGTAGATTTTTTCTGGAATTCTCGTGCTTTTGTGATGATCCAACAGATGTTGGCAATTTGATCTCTGGTTCCTCTGCCTTTTCTAAAACCTAAACATCTGGAAGTTCACGATTCACATATTGCTGAAGCCTGGCTTAAAGAATTTTGAGCATTATTTTCTTAGTGTGTGAGATGAGTACAACTGTGTGATAGATTGAACATTCTTTGGCATTGCCTTTCTTTGGGATTGGAATGAAAACTGCCCTTTCCAGTCCTGTGGCCTCTCCTGAGTCTTCCAATTTGCTGGCATATTGAGTGCAGCCTTTTCACAGCATCATGTTTTAGGATTTGAAATAGCTCAACTGGAATTCCATCACCTCCACTAACTTTGTTCATAGTGATGCTTTCTAAGGCCCACTTGACTTCACATTCCAGGATGTCTGTCTAAAGGTGAGTGATCACACCATCATGGTTATCTAAGCCATGAAGACCTTTTTCATCCAGTTTTTCTGTGTATTCTTGCCACCTCTTAATATCGTCTGCTTCTGTTAGGTCCATGCCATTTCTGTCCTTTATTGTGCCCATCTTTGCATGAAATGTTCCCTTGGTATCTCTAATTTTCTTGAAGAGATCTCTAGTCTTTCCCGTGCTATTGTTTCCTCTATTTCTTTGCATGATCACTGAGAAAGGCTTTCTTATCTCTCCTCGCTATTCTTTGGAACTCTGCATTCAAATGGGTATATCTTTCCTTTTCTCCTTTACCTTTCACTTTCCTTTTCTCCTTTACCTTAAGCTACCTTTTGTAGCTTAGGTGAGGTAAGGTAAGGTGAAGTCGCTCAGTCGTGTCCGACTCTTTGCGACCTCATGGACTGTAACCTACTAGGCTTCTCCGTCCATGGGATTCTCTAGGCAAGAATACTGGAGTGTATTGCCACTTCCTTCTCCAGGGGATCTTCCCAACCCAGGGATCGAACCTGGGTCTTCCGCATTGAAGGCAGATGCTTTAACCTCTGAGCCACCAGGGAAGCTTTTGTACATTTAGCTATGTGATTGGTCTTCACCAAGAAGGGTCAAGGGAACCAACATACTTCCTAATTCACTAATGCCTCAGAGAGTGGCAGCAAAATATGAGTGCAATGGCAACTGTGCTTGAGATGAAAAATCAACCTCCCTTCTTCAGGCTCTGTTGAGGTTTAGCTTTCAACTGCTTCTTTCTAAGGAATATGAAGCAAGATCTAGTGGCTTAGGCCAGCATCAAGATGAGAGCAAGACCTTGACACCTATCTATGTGTGAGAAGCAATGATAAGAGCAAACGTTCAGATAATCAGCAGTTTGGAGCACAGATGAAAGGCAAGACACTTAAATGAGAAACTGGAGGGCAAAGCTGTTGTAACTCAACTTTGCAAACTGAAGAGTGAGACATCATACTTCTCTTAGCCACACAGAACAAGACAGGGCACAGAAAAATAAGCTAGAGAAAGCAGCTCCTAAAGTGATAGCAGATGAAGAACTAGAAAGCAGGCAGAGGTCCTAACCAAGTAAGGCAGGATCCCAGCCTCAAGACAAAGGCAGACATAAGCGTTAAAATTAGGACCCTTCACCAGTCTAGACAAGTGGCTGGATTTTATCTATTCAACACGTATTTACTGAGCATCTGTTACATGACAGGCATTGTTCCAGGGCACAGAGGGAGGTCCACCTGGGAAGAATCTTAACCCTGTATCCTGGGCCAATGTAAAAGGGATGAGGAGAGTGTGTGATTGAGGAAAGAGGTATAGGGGACCCAGATTCACCCTTAGAGAAGCAGTTTACAGGTCTCTTTGCCAGCCAAGGGGAGTTAGTGAAAACAGGAATCCAAGAGTTGTAACAAGAGCCCCACATAATTAGTCTTGACAGCAGAACTTTGATAAAACACTGCAAGAGCAAGTTGGGGGAGGACTACTTACATTCTGCCTTTATAGGCAACAGCTTAGGAATTGGGCTATGTTTGAACCCACATTCTCACATTAGCAATGTGCTTTGGAGGATGGGTGCCAGCAACAGCTAATCCGAGTGTCAAAATTCAAGGAAGACAATAACAGGAGAAATTAGATAGGGGATGACAAAAGAGAACCAGAAGGTCCAAGCCCTGTCCAAGAGAACCCAGGAGGGTTGCAGCACATAAAGAATATAGTACAGGTGAGCAAGCCTCCAGGCAGACATCAGGAGGCATGTAGTACTCTGGAATAAAGGGCAGTCTGATGTTGGTAATCACCTCGTTGCTTTAACCTAGAGTACTGGGAATAGCCAAAGAAGAGAAGGAAACTTGCTATTAGAGTTGGGAGGGAAGGGACCACAACTGCAGACATAAAACACACAGCCTAGTGCCAGACACACAATAGGCTTCAGTTCATGACAGGAACACTTATTAACTATCATTGTTTTAACCTGTGCAAGGTCCCAATACAAACAGGTAATCACAGATCTCTCTGGCTGGTCTTCACATTCAAATCCTATAGGATAATGGCCTGCGCAGTATATGTCCATACTCTGTTCAAAAGTCTGGATTCTCTTCTTCTGAGTATACCTTCAACTCTGGGTCTAGCATCAAATAATTTTGCTAGAGAAGATTAAATCAAAAAGCACTATTGAGCCTCTGGGATTATCTACAAATTTCATTCCTGCAGGTTCTATTTCTTCTGAGTTAATATCGGTAACTGAGAAATGCCTGCCCAGTATGTTGTGTCTATGTTATAGGAGCCTTCTAATGGGCCAAGGAAACAAACTCAGAATTTGTTGGAGTGGAATTTAATAGTCTTTAGTTCCACTAGTGTGAACCCAGCTACACATGTATATTTTGAAAGAATTCTTAACCAGGGTGAGCCGCTAAGCTTTTCTTTGCCCAGCCTCAAAAGACCTCCCCTCTCTTCACGTGGACCTACCTTCTCCACTCAATACAGACAATGTAAATATTTAATTTCAAACAGCAGATTTCTAACTTCCTCCAAAGACTAGCAAAACCTAATTAACGTTGAGAATTTTTATGGCAGAACTACCAGCCTGACAGCTTACCTGGATTTATATTTCATCGTGTGCCCAAAGCTGAACTTGCTGCAGAAATGGTGTCTCTCTTCTTTGTGACGGTCACAACACCAAGGTGCCATGTAGGTCAATGTATTAACCTACTGGTCGAGCAGAGCTGAGCCAGCCAACGGTAAAACCCTGGGTGAGCTTCGCATCAGTAGGCAGATGCTGATGGGGTCAAAGGCCCCATATCTGAATGCCTATATTTGACCAGTAAAATCTATGTGGCTAGTTCACACCCCAGAAAGGAAAAGTGGAAACAGCTGAGGGGAAAGTTCTATGGATAGCTATGGTACACCAACCTAGAAAATTCATGTTATGATTATAAGAAAGTTTAGAAAGAAAGAAAATTTAGGAGGTTTTGAAGTCAGCATCTGGTCTTTTCTTCTAAACCCTGCTGTTGGTGAGCAGAGATACAGGAAATCCTAAAACAGCCACTGTTTTCTTTATCTTGGCATTAACAGGCAACATGAAGGGTTTAAGAAAACTTTGTTGGAAAATTTCCACTTTGAACAGCAAGGGATCACATGTTTATTCCAATTTCTTTCTCACTCCCTCCTTTTCTGAGAGGGGAGTTCACTCTTAAGTTGAAAAGCAAACAGCCACAAAAGCATTTCCAAGTACAAAGCCATGAGGTATATCCCAGCCTTTGGAAGAGTTTCCCAGATTTCTAACCACAGCCGGTTTTACGTTCCGTGCATCGGTCCACACTCATGATTGTTACCGTACACCTGTATGTCATTCAGAGGTTCACCAAGCTCCAGCAAATTATATTTTAAAACTTCACTGATTGAGAAAAAAAAAAGTTCGGGGAGAGGGATTTCCTAGCTCTCAAATAAAAATGTGCAGTGGAGCGCTTACTAAGTAAACAGAAAACATGGGCAGCTGAGAAATCAATTTAGCTGAACAAACAATGTTCCATGTAATGAACTACTAATTATCCTTTTATGCCATGTCAGTCTGAGTGATTACAGAGCTGTGCAGTTTAATTTGACGTTTGAGCATTGCCTTGCTCCATTAGCTTCATATAAAGCTACAACACATTCAAAAAAGGAGGGTGTCTGTATTTATCTGGAACTAAGTAAGCACCTGTATTAATAATAAGAGGAGCATCTCAGATTCTTTCTAAATATATGTTTTTCATATGAAAATAGATAAAGTATTGGGAACCTAAGGAGTGTGGAGATCAAATTGGGTAACTTTCGGTCAGTTGATGAAAAGCATGGAAGCAGTGACACGCCCTGGGCCCATCCAAGTAACTCCAGCTCTTGAAAATGCCACCACCGTCAGCTGACGCTTACCTTGCTCCCCATTCCCAGGCTTCAGTCAGCTGCAGGACTATGGAGCCTAACAAGAAGATGTAAAGTGGGAGTGAAATGAGGGAGGAACCCTTTTTCAAACAGGTTCCTTAAATCGTAAGAATCTTTTTTTTTTAATGAATCTGTGTTGTAGTAAGAATACAATCAAAGGGGTTATAATCATAGATTCCCCTGCTTTTCACATCATATCACATAGTGAATGAAATAGCTAAGGGAGGAAATGGTGTCCTGGGAATTTTTCAATATTACATCCAATTCAACAAGTTTGTGTTGAGTTCAGGCCATGTACCTGTGCTAGTTGTTGCAGTAAATAGAGAAAGAAAGAAAGGCACAGCCCATGTTCTTCAAGAATTGGACAATCTTTAATATTTGAGCCACCTTTTATTCAACTAGCTGAGCAAGAAAACCAGCCCTTGCAAGCAGTGGTTCTCAACTTTGGCTGCAGGTTGGTGTCACCTGGAGATCCCCAAACAAACAAGCAAACAAACTTGACACCTGGATCCCATCCAGAGATTCTCATTTGATAGTTCTAGAGGGCAAAGGGAGAGTCATGATTTTTAAAGCTTCCCAGGTGAATTTAATTGGAAGCCATATTACTGCTATGTTGACTAAAGTTTTATCATCAAATTGTGCCATTTACTCAATCCACAAATATTAAGTACTTGGGAGGCACTTTTGTGGTATGGGAAATATATACAGTGGTGATACAAGGATCCCAAAGAGAGGGAAGAATCACCCACCTGTTCAGAAAACATTACAACTAGAATTGTACAGTACTTCAGGAAAAATGATCTCAATTCGTGCCCACAACAACCCTGGAGTGAAGTGTCCATATTCCCATTTAACAGGTAGGAATGAAGCCTAGCAAGATTAAGTGGCTCACTTAACGCGGAACATTTACTCAGTGACAAACTGGGACATAAAGGAAACATAGAATTTTACAGCCAGATGAGACCTAAGTGGTGACCTAATTCAAATCTTTTATTTTTCTGGTGAGTGCTCTGAGTTTTAGAGAAATTTAATGACTTGATTAGACAGTGGTCAAATGACTTTTAAAGCCCTAATACCAAAATCTAGTTTCCCAGTTCAGTGTTTTTACCTGAGCAATAGACTGCATCTTCAAATGGTCAGCTCTGGTTACTGGACAACTAAAAGCAGCATATTCAACGAGGAACAGGATTCCTAACCTCTTTTGCTTTAGCCTTACATGAGACTGATGATTATGGAAACAAACTCACTGCTCGACATTTATTTGTTAAGCTAATTAAGAAAAGTAAGTAAATAGAATAATACTGTCAGTTAAATCTGTGATAAAGACACTTTTACAGGATCCCAAGCCCTTGATCTGGAGAAGGCAATGGCAACCCACTCTAGTACTCTTGCCTGGAAAATCCCATGGACAGAGGAGCCTGGTGGGCTGCCGTCTATGGGGTCACACAGAGTTGGACACAACTGAAGTGACTTAGCAGCAGCAGCAACAAACCCTTGACCAGCTTCATGCCTGTGGCCTATTTCATTTCCATGGCTCTATCTAGGATACTTAGGCAATTAAGTTATTTATTACTAACTAAGTCTGCTATTCTCCATCCTGGATGTGCATTAGAATCACCTAGTGTACTGCTGAGAAACAACCAGGCCTGGAACCCTCCTGCCCTGTTGGTAGGAATGTAAACTGATACAGCCCCTATAAAGAACAACATGGAAGTTCCTTTAAAAAACAAAAACAAAAATAATAGAGCTACCATATGATCCAGCAATCCCACTCCTGGGCATGTATCTGAAGAAAACAATAATCTGAAAAAATGCATGCATCCCAGTGTTCACTGCAGCACTATTTATAATAGCCAGGACATGGAAGCAGCATAAATGTCCATCAACAGAGGAATGGATAAAGAAGATGTGATACATATATACAATGGAATGTTGCTCTACTGTAAAAAGGACAAAATAATGCTATTTGCAGTAACATAGATGGACCTAGAGATTGTCATACTGAGTGAAGTAAGTCAGGCAGAGAAAGACAAAGATATGATATCACTTATGCATAGAATCTTTCAAAAGGTTACAGATGAACTTATCTACAAAACAGAAATAGAGTTACAGATGTAGAAAATAAACTTATGATTAGCAGGAGGTAAGAGGCAGTGAGGGATCAACTAGAAGACTGGAATTGACACACACTACTATATATAAAATAATAATGAATAAGGACGTACTGTATAGCACAGGGCACTCTACTCCATACTCTGTAATGGCCTATATGGGAAAAGAATCTTGAGGAGCGAGGATATATGTATATTATGACAAATCCACTTTTCTGCACACGTGACACTAATACAGCATTGTAAATCAACTGTATTCTGAAAAAGAATTTTTTTAATACCAAGGACCAGAAATTCTGACTTATTTGGTCTGGGGTAGAGTTCTGAATATTTTTAGAAACTCCCCAAGTGATTCTGATTTGCAGTGGGTTAGACCATTGACTCCAGGAGTTGCCCTCAAATATACTGGACCACCCATGGTCCTCAGGCGCTCTTCATCCCCCGAGCAGAAGACCAGAATGGAAGGAGGCCTAGTGTCTTCCTCTATATCTTTTCTACCCCTTTTCTCCCCTAGAATCAACCATGGTTCTTCTCTGGCCTTCCAAGACAGAAAGCAATTTCTACCAAGCAAGAGAGGATCAGACCTCATTTTTAAAACACAGCATTTTTTTTTTTTTTACAGTCTACAAAATACCTTGCTGATACCCCTCAAACTTTCAAGGTGGTGAAAAACAAGGAAAGACTGAGAAACTGTCACAGGCCAGAGGAGACTAAGGAAACATGACAGATAAATGGAGCATAGTATCCTAGACTGGACCCTGGAGCAGAAAAAGACATTAATGGGAAAACTGATGAAATCTAGAGTTAAGGGTCACTCACCAATTTATTTTTGACAAATGTAACAGGATACTGTAAGATCATAACATGAGGGAAAACTGAAACTGGTTGAGGGGTATAAGGGAATTCTCTGCTATCTCTGCAGCATCTCTATAAAACTAAAACCATTTCAAAGTAAAAGTTTATTAAAATAAAAAAGTAATTTTTAGGTGCATTGAATAAGAGTTTAAAGGATTGCTTACCTCATTTAGTTTTTAATCATGATACTGTTTACTCTCTCTTCCTAAAACTTTACCCCTTGCTAGTATGGTAAATTGCCTGTATCTGAGGATTTTGTCCTCACCTATGTCGTTCTGAAACTATTCCATAGATTGGGGATAGAGGGAGCTTGGCATTCCCCTAAGGTTAGAGGATACCATTAGTAATACTGTTAGTGTTATATATTGGTCATTTGGGGAAAATAGAGGTCGTGGCATTAGGGCACAATGAATCCCAACTCTAGAAAGTATAGCCTGGCTGTCATGTTCCGAGACATGAAGCCACATGGTTTAGCAGCATAACAAAGTGTCTCCATTGTACTGGCAGCATCATTTTTACTGTCGTGTTCTTACTACACTCACATGCATATTTTATGGTCTTCCTGAATGCAATGTGTTCTCTACGTAGAACATATGTAGTCTCTAAGCACATTAGAAACAGCTGCTGCCTGAATCCCTGTTTGTTTTCCCAGCCTATAAGCCTAGTTCCCAGGCCTGTCTTCCAAGACTGTACTACTTCAAAAAAAAAAAAAAAAAGAATGAACCATTAGCAAGAGGTATTTTGCCACCAGATCTCCATGATCCTCCATAAGACTCACTGAAGCTGAAAGGCATCTAGTATCTACACAAAGGAGTAGAGAGCTGGCTACCCACACTTCCATTCAATCCAAAAGGAAGCCAGTTCATTCTAAGTGCAGGAATTTTGTTGCTTAGAATACAAACCCACCTGACTCTGATTTGAGGCCCACTAAAATCATACCATCTTCTCCTGCTGCTGCTGCTGCTGCTAAGTTGCATGGACTGCAGCCCACCAGGCTCCTCTGTCCATGGGATTTTCCAGGCAAGAGTACCAGAGTAGGTTGCCATTGCCTTCTCCGCATACTATCTTCACCCCACAGCAAAGAATGGTCTAGGAGTCTTCTAGTCAGTGCCTCTGGGAAGTGAAACAAAATTAGGAAGTTAGGAAGAAAAGACGCTGAAATGAGGCTTTAAAAAGAGGACCTTTTATCTAACTGGACCTATTCTTCTCTCCTCAAACCAGTATGGAGTACCTCAGCTTTGACCACACTGCTAGGATAATGTTTTAAATCAGCCTCTTCATTATAGCTAGAATAGGATTTCCCTTAAACTACATTCCAATTTGGAACCTAGAGCAGGGGTGGTTCTGTATTTGGCCCATGCTCAAACTTGTTCTTCCACTCAGCTTCCCACATCCTGTGTTGCTTCTGTGCCTATCTGTTTCTCCAGATTGATTATAAACCCCCATGGGAGAGAAAACCATGTCTTATTAATTTTGCGTCCTTTGCTATGCCTACCACAATGCCTGTCAAATAGCAAGTGTTCAACAAATGTTGGTGGAACATGTTTTATAGTTCTTTAGTGGGAAGACTTCCTATGGAGCTTGTTTATGGCTGCAATCCCTGTGGTCACAATGTGGGGATCAGGGCAGTGCTCAGTCAGAACTCAGCTAGGGACCCTACATTTGTTCAGCCCACCCTGGAAAGGGGAAGAGTTGATTCACTGAAGACTGAGGCAGTACTAGAGACATTTCAGAATGCTGTACAAAAGACACAAAATTTCCCTCGTCTCTAGGTCAGAGGAAAGTTATAGTTGTAAATTTACTCCATGGTATAGAATTCATCAGCTGAAAAGGAAGGATAAATTTCATCTCATAAAAGGAAACACATAATGCAAGGACATGTTCTGAAGTTTGAAAGGAGATAATCTCTTAGGCATGACGATATATAGAAGACTTACCTGTAAGAGGTAGGGGTGGCATAGTTCATAATCCAGTGGCCTTAAAGCACAACAACAAAACCAGGAGGAAACACTCTTTAATGTGACGTTGAACAACATTTTCCAACCTGAGTCCACAAGGAATGGAGATTAAAGAAAGGCCTCTCTAGCCTATTATCTCGGAGAGGGCAATGGCACCCCACTACAGTACTCTTTCCTGGAAAATCCCATGGACAGAGGAGCCTGGAAGTCTGCAGTCCATGGGGTCGCTGAGGGTCAGACACGACTGAGCGCCTTCACTTTCACTTTTCACTTTTAGGCATTGGAGAAGGAAATGGCAACCCACTCCAGTGTTCTTGCCTGGAGAATCCCAGGGACGGGGGAGCCTGGGTGGGCTGCCGTCTATGGGGTCGCACAGAGTCAGACACGACTGAAGTGACTTAGCAGCAGCAGCAGCAGCAGCAGCCTATTATACCTGTCCTCTGCCCCCAAATTAGTGTTAATTCTACACTCTAGGTCTTTCCCAGAAAGCCATCCCATCATGATCCTTTCCCACAGAGCTGTCCACTCACTCAATCCTTTATCTTCCATACATTTTTTGTTGTTGTTTTGTAACAGTATGTTTCCTCTTACTAAGTTTCTACCTTGGGCTAAGTATCCAGGTGGCTTGTCAATCATCAGCAATTTGCACTTATGTTTCTTGGAAGATGGAAAAGTAGAAAGAGTAGAGGACCCATGACAACCACCTTTCTGCAGGAGAGGATATTTATGAATGAAATCCATCATACTGTCATGATTAACTTCTTGCTAGCATATATCCTTTGTGTTACTAAGCTAAAATGGTACTGGTGGAGTCCTTCTTTATCTTAAATCCTGCTACTTTCTGGTTTACAAAAACTCTCCTTATATTCTCTATTTGTAAATCTCTCTTGCTTATTAAACTGATTGTAAAGTCATTGAAGGAAAGACCCATGTACCAGGTATTCGTTTGATATGTGCTCAAAGGGCACAAAAGGGGTGGAGAGGGAAGGAAAAATACATAAGGCAGTCTGTGCTGTTACTCCAAATCCATAATTTTGTAGATTTTTCATAAATCCTATATAAGATCCCTATAAAATCATCCTGGCCATTTTGGCAGCCAAAATCCAACAGAGTGTGGGTCATTTTACTATTATTTTCAATGTAAGTGAAAATTCTTCTTTCACAGGCATGCATGCATATTCTTCAGCCAAACTGGACAATTACCTTCTCTTCTAATTTGTCTTTTCTGACCTGTCCTAATCACATTTCTGCTGAGATTATGCTGCATAACAAACAACCCCCAAAATCTCAGGGCTTCCTAACTGACCTTTATTTTACACTCACAAATATGCATGTCTGCCAAAGGTTGTGTGATCTCAGCTGGGCTCATCTGGGCCAAGTTGGATTTAGGCCCGGTCACTTTCAGATCTGCTTCCATGTGTCTTTATGCTCGGTTCCAGGCTGAAAGAGCAACAGTTATCTGAGACATGCTCCTCTTAAGACAAAAGGAAGGAGTTCCAGGAGGGCTGGCAGGAACTTTATCATACCTCCTTTATGGCCTGTACTCACAATCATGATATCACTTCCATTGGCCTAAGTCACAAGGTCAAGACCAAAAACACTGAGGGTTAGGGAGGATGCTTCACCCCAAGCAGTTTGGGGGAGTGAAATGAATAACTTCTGTTCAGTGATCTAATGTACCACAAGCCTCTGCAGCTTTGTTTTTACTACATCATTTGGCTGAAATACCTTTATTCTCCACAAACCTACCTATTTAAATCTGGTCCATCATCCTTCAAGTCCCAGTTCAAATGTCACCTCCTCCATCAAATTCTCTGTGGTGTCACTGGACAGATATAATCATTCCTTTTTCCAAACACTGAAATCTACGTGGCTCAAATAGTATTTATTATACATAGAATTGCATTGCAGTCATTGTCTGTGTGCAATGTCTCCTGTAAAATCCTGAGAACCTTTAAAAACAGGGACTATGAACAATTCCTTTTTTATTACCAACATTATTCAGTGCCTTTAGCTTGGTAGACGCTTGGTATGTGTTGAATAAAGAAATGAATACATGCATATGTGTGTGTATGTGACTGTGTGTGTATGAGTGTCTGCATTAAAGAGAAAATATAGTAATTAAGAGTTTCAAGCTTTGCATCAGATAGACCTCAGTTCAAACCCTGTCTTCCCCTCTCCTTGTCTGAGTGCCCTTTAGGAAAGTATTTAGTCCCTCTGTGCCTCAGTTACCTCAACTATAAGATGGAAATTGTAATAATCCATGTAAAATGTTGCATACAAGACAAATACTCAGTGGTGCTATTTTATTATTACTATATATGTTATGGTGAAACATTATTTCTCTTATATGCAATGTGATGAAAATATTTTTGAAATAACTACATAATGACAAGGACTAAAAGGGAACATATGTTAGAGTAATAGAAATATAAGTAAAACATCCTCTTTTATTTCCTTCATGGATAATATGGTTTTATTTATGCAATTTAAACAATTAAACATTTATTTTCCTTGGTGTTCAGCCAACTCCAGGGTGGTGACACCCATATGTACCTACCACTCCATATAAATGACTTTTTGAACAGATGCTGTGTGCCAGACCCATCATAAATACTTTTTTTCTAATTCTCACAACAACCATACAAGATCAATGATATTGAATATTATGTCCATTTTATAGATGAGAAAAGTGAGATCCTGAGAAGCTAAATTATTTGCCCAGGACTCTGCTGTTAATAAGTGGGAAATATAGGAAATGGATATGAGACTTGTCTCTGAAGCTCAGACTTCCTTCTTCATCCCTCATTTTTTGTTCAATCACTACTCCA
The DNA here is from genome assembly GCA_917880005.1 of Nanger dama. NCBI lineage: Eukaryota > Metazoa > Chordata > Mammalia > Artiodactyla > Bovidae > Nanger > Nanger dama. The sequence goes on along the minus strand of CAKJTW010000011.1, from coordinate 28,535,799 downwards.
TAGTAGTTATTTGTAGTGTGAAAAACACTCCTGAGGCACAGACAAATGTTGCTTTCTAATATCATCCTCCAATAAAAGAAACCAGGGCTCCTTAGAGAAATGGCTGAGTCTATAACTGTAGCTGGGAACACACAAGATGAGCCTAGAGCATTTGTAGCGTCAACAAGTAATGAAGCACTCCAAAAAATTTACAAGAAGAAAACACATGCACACACCATGGCGTGTGTACGTCTAAGGGGCATAAGAGCCAACTGAAGGAGAGTCCAATGAACAAAGTTAGAGCAATTGGATCAACAAAATAAAGTAGCACTGAGTTATAAACCAAAGCATAAAATAAATATCCCTAGGTCCATAACTGATATAATCAAATGATTTAATAAAGAGATAAGTTGGGGGAAACAGGTAAATTTCCGATGCAGAAGTCTGCCAAATAGTTTATGTGGATACTCCATCATCAAAAAGGTGGAGCATAAATCCCCAGTCCTTAAGTTCAGACTCCACATGGTAACTTTCTTCCAAAATGTACAGTATGGAAAAAGGAGAAATGAGTAATCTTACAATGGAGAAACAAACACTACCTCAGCCAGATGTTCAAGGTCCACATCAACAGTGATGTCATGATGATAATATTTACCCTTGGTATGATGTGATGAGAATGGTACTTTACGTCTGTAGTCCTCCTCCCCAAGACCCATAACTCTAATTAATCATAAGAAAAACTTCAGACAAATTCCACTAGTGAAGCATCCTGCAGAATGCCTGAATAGTACTCTCTAAAACTGTTTTAGAGACTTTGATGTCAAAGTCATTAAAAACAAGGGAAGTCTGGAAAGCTATCATAACCAAAAAGCCAAGAAGACATAACAGATAAATGTGATGTGGTATCCCTGATGCAATTCTAGAGCAGAAAGAATAATAGATAAAAACTGAGGAAATCTGAGTAAAGAGATGAATTTTAGTTAATAGCAATATATCAATATTGGTTCACTCAATGTGGCAAATGTGTCATACTAGTGTAAAAATGTTCATGATAGGAGAAATTGGCTCTGGAGTATACAGGCACTGTCTATACTATCTTCACAACTTTTCTATAAATCTAAAATGATTCTAAAATTGAAATTTTATTTTTAAAAAACACAGGGACTGGATGTGAAGATAGTTCCCAACTCTAGAATTACCCTGGAAGAACCTGGAATACAGGCTAAAAGAGTTTTCTTGTTTTCCTGGAGGTACTTAAGAAAGTATAGCCTGACAACATGCTTACACACCATCACCTTGAAGCTGACTCACCCAAGCAAGTGGATAGTCTATCTGGTGATCCTAGATGAGAGACCAAATTGCCAGATCATGAAGCAATTCATTCCATGGCTATCTGATGACAGCTATCAAAGTCCCCACTATTACATACTCTCATTGCTCACATTGTGAATAATTACTTGAGCAAATATCTGGTCAATGTCTGTCTTCCTCCATACACAGAGAGTTCCAAGAAGGAAAGGACTTCTTTCACCACATATTCCTAGAACTTAGGAGAATGGCACCTACTAGGTGTTTGAAAATTATCTACTGAATGCATGAATGTCAGTGCAATCTAAAGGAACAATGATTAACACTGCTAAGTGTGCTCCATGGTAAATGACAAGCCTTGGCTTTCTGAGGTTTGAGAAGCCACTGGGACAAATGTAAATAGCTTTTCTTTTCAGTCTTCCCAATCTCTTTGTTCACTCTCCAGCTTCCCAAATACTATTTTCTAAAGTGACGAATTTTGCCTGCTATAATCAAATCTAGTCCTAGAAAACAGTAAAGTTTTCAAAATCTAAGGAAATTATAAGTTCCACATATTTTCTTTTGTGTGGCCCATCTATTAGCCTAACAATTGAGCCTATCCCAGGCATCACCAGGAAAACATAGACTCCTAAAAACCACAAGAAACATGCAACCAAGAGCACTGTGGGGAAAAACTGTAAGCATAAAACAGATTTCATTAGGGGCGCATGGTATTAAGTCTCTCTGGTACATCAATCTTCATTATTGTTATTTTATTCTATCAGTGCATTCCAGGTCACAGCAAGTTAGTAATTTTGCCATATCTTTCACTGCCTGGCTTTATGTAAGTGCTGCTAAGAATAAAATTAAGCAGTGGGAGAAAAACATCAGTTTGGTATCTAAATTTAGAAAACTTGATGAATAAATCTATTAAATTCATTGTAGGGAAGAGAGTAAAGCAAATCAATCCTTGGTGGAAAAAAAAATAAATAGAAAATAAAAGGTGATTGTCTTCATAATTCAGAAAAAGATTTAAATGTCAACCCCACACCCCCTCTTTTTATTTATAAATGAGTATATTGGTTGATTGTTTATTTCATTCACATAACCTTCAGCTTGGAATTTTAAAAGACATAATCTGAGCCAAGAAACCATGCAGAAAATAGCTGTATGAGCCCTGAACTCAGTATTTATTGGCAAGAAGTAAGACCTTTATGAGATCCTACTGAAGGAATATAAATCATCTTCCGAAGATCATGGAAAGCAGGTCCCTGACACTCAGCACTACAGACATCTGGCAGGCTTTTATCCTCACACGCCACCCTCTCGCTCAACATCTGGCAGCCCCTTCATCCCTGCACCCCACCCCTCATCCCCACTGCCTCCCAACATCTGCCACACACTTCTCTTAACCTCAGAAGCAAATCCATTCAAAAGCTCAAAAACACAACATCCCAAGGGTGGTGACCTGGAGTCATATACTAGGTGGGGCAGATCAGGGTTTGGGTTTTTTGTTTTTTAATTTAAATGAATATACAATTCACTTGAAAGTATGCTTTCATGTCTGTTTGGTTCTCACTGAGAAATTTGTTTAAAATTGAAATTCAGAGTTAACATTAACCTCTTAAAAGCTTTTATATCATCCTGGGAATTAGAGGATACAATTAAAAGTTATGAGAAAAGAATTTTATTCTGATGACATACATCTTATAATGAAAGAGAATTAATTCTGATTGGGAAAAAATGGGCAAAATACTTGTGTGTTGCCTAAATATACAAATCACTTAAAGTGATTTAAACCTAATCCAAAAATGTTTCAAAAACTATTTAAGGGAGTGAGTAGTATTTGTTTTGGAGGTTTTTTTCCTTTGTTTTCACTTATTTTTAATTTTTATATATTTTTAAAAGTTACTTTTCATTTACGGTCATGACAAAATATTGGCTATATTCTCTGTGCTATACAATATATCCTTGAGTCTGTCTTACGAGGGATTGAATGCTATTTGCATTAATTTAGAAATTCCCTCTTAGTCCCCCAGCACTTTATTGGCACTTACATCTCACATTTACATCTTCCACATGGTTTACCTGGGTTCAGAACAGGATAGCTTCCTGGTCAGGCTCTCCCTGAAAGACTTCTCCACACCTGGAGTAAGTCACCTGACTTTGGTTTTCTAATGCCACACTTACATTCTGGGCCACATCACTCTGGCTGTTTGTTTTTAACCATTTCATGGTATTTACCTTTGGGCTACATCTAAATGAGTTAACTCCCCAACAATTTCCTCCCTCCCATCCCTACACACACACAATTCTCCATTTCCTCTCTTCTTTAGACCAATCCCTATTCCTTTCCTCCAAATAAAGAGATGTCTTTAAAAAAAAAAAAGGAGAGAGAGAAACATGGAAAAAAACATGTAACCCAGAAAGTGCTGGGCACAGGTGAATTCCTCAGGTGATCTTGGCTTCTGAGGAGAGAGATATTCCAGACTTGAAGCCACTCTGGGCTTTGGATGGCTGCCAAGCTGCTGGATGTATCACAGAGACTCTGCAGGCCTGAGCCCTATCAAAGCATGTCACCACTTTGCTATACACCTAAATTAGCAGTTACTTCTGGGACATTATTTAGGTTCTGTTGCTGTGTGCAATTTCTTGTTTAAAAGTTTAAATATGTTTGTTGTTTTTCAGTCGCTAAGTCGTGTCTGACTCTTTGAGTCCCCATGAGCTGTAGCCCACCAGGCTCCTCTGTCCATGGGAATTCTCCAGGCAAGAATAGTGGAGTGGGTAGCCATTCCCTTTTCCAGGGGATCTTCCCAGTGCAGGGATCTAACCCAGGTCTCCCGCATTGCAGGTGGATTCTTTACTGTCTGAGCCACCAGGGAAACCCATTAAATATGTTTAGTGGCTGTTCATCATTTGACATCCTTGCACATATATTTGTGTGTTTCACTCTCCATTATTGTTTTTAGTCCCTAAGACTGCTTATAAAACAAAGCATTATATCAACATTGTTTTCTCTTTTGATTGTTACCTGGACTGGAGAAATGTTTGTGCTCATAGGGATGGTAAATCAAGTTAGGTTGAAGTAGACTAGAATTATAAATGGTCTTTGCATATCAGTATTATCATAAGCAGGATGAAGATGACATGAATAAGTTTTACAGAGAGTGCACAACAAACTGAACTGTAATAATATATAGTGTGGAAACAGCATGTGAGTAGGAGATAGACTTGCCTTCTGGTCTAAGTTCTGTAGTATCTAGTTTTGTGATGTTACATATGTCTCCTCACCTCTCTGGGTCTTGATTTTTCTCATCCAGAATAAGTAGGTTTGTCTACATACATTTTTCTTAACTCTGTATTATTAAAAGAAAAACTCATTCACTAAAGTAGAGAGAATAGTACAATTAACCCAGTTTCAAAACTTATCTGTATATCTTGCTTCATCTATACTGCCTTAATATCTCCCACATCCTTTCCTGCTGACTTCTTTTAAAGCAAACCCCAGACATCATAACATTTAATCTGTAACTTAGTATTTCTATGAGATAAAGACTTTTGCCTTACGCACATTGCATTATCATCATTACATCAAAACAAACAAACCAACAACTAAAGACAAAAGACCAAAATCACTTGATAATAATTCCTGCAGTCACTTTCAACTCTAACATTTTAGGACCCAAAACTTCCCACAAGTTAGATCTTAGTCTTTAATAGCCACTTTTTCCTAAAACTAAAGCTTTTTACTCCAGTCTATAAATGAAGAAGAGTTTTAGCATTTTTACCTGATAACTTCACTGATCTCCAATTCTGGGCTTCAAACCAAAGGGAAACATGAAAAACTTAGAATTGACTAAAGAGCCAATCAAAGGTTCAGATGTTCAAAAGAAGGCAGATTCCTTGTGAAACATTAAAGGACTAGAATTTTTCTGACTGAAAAGGAGACACACCAATGGAGTAAATTAGAAGCAAGAATCTCATTCATCCATTCATGCATTTTTTTCATTCATTCAGTCAACAAATACTAATTGAATAGTTGCTTATGCTAAGGGGGCTTCCCTTGTGGCTCAGCTGGTAAAGAATCTGCCTGCAATGTGGGAGACCTGGGTTCAGTTCCAGGGTTAGGAAGATCCCCTGGAGAAGGGAAAGGCTACCCACTCCAGTATTCTTTCTGGCCTGGAGAATTCCATGGACTGTATAGTCCACGCAGTCCCAAAGAGTCGGACACTACTGAGCGACTTTCATTTTCACTTTCACTTTATGCTAAGGACAATGGTAAATGATGGAAATGCAAATATGAATATGATACAAAACATCACCCAAATTGCGGCAATTTAGATAGCATCAGTTGTTAATTAGGGAAAGATTAATAGCAGTGGGATTTCATATGTAATGGGAAGACTAGCAAAATATTGAAGTTTGTTTTCAAGGGACTCCGGAATCTCTTTTTAGAAGGGGGAGAATTTCATTTTTATTTAGGATGGCTTAAATACATAGAGAGGATAAAAAGTGTTTTAAGTTGTCTTTCAAGATATTATAAACCTTGATTTGATACTTGGGCAAGAAAGTTATGTGCAGGTAGATACTATAATGATTACTGTTACCTGTCTACTGAATACTAGGAGTTTTCCTATACATAAGGACAAAATCACCTTGATAACTAACCTCTCCAAACAGAAGTCATAGGTATGTGAAACACACTTGAAAGATACAGATGTTGGTTAAAACTCATTTCTATCTTCCTTCCCCTCAGTGTTCCTCCTACCGGGATATCAGGCTCTGTTATCTGGTGGCTATAAGATCCTTAAGTTGCTAAGTCACCACAGTAATTTTGATGTCAGCAGCTTGAAAGCCTAGTGACTGAGAAATACCATGTGAGGTAACTCAAACACCTGCAAAAGGACAGCCCTAAGCCAAACAGTGATCTGAGAAATATTTGCCTCACTGACACCTTCACCTGCACAGATGGCCTTCACATTGATCGGCTGTTGAGACCTTTGCTTAAATGAAGCTCTAATTCTGGACTTTTCGTTCTCCTTCTGTCTCCCACTCATTCAAACTAAGAAATGACCCTACCTATGCCCTATTCATCCAGAGCCATCTTTTATCATAAGACCATTTTTAGGATAACATGGATATAAAAATAACTAGTTTATTCTCCCAGAATGTATATTTTCATTTTCATAAGGACCCTTCAAAAGCATCAGTTGGTCACTAATGGAGAAAAAAGATGTATGTATAACACTGTATTTGCTTTAAGCTTTCAGATAATATTGTTGAATTTAGCCTAAAGTGCCACAGCACCCCAATAAGATTTGTATCATTTTACAGGACTTCCCTGGTGGCTCAGACAGTAAAAGCATCTGCCTACAATGCAGGAGACCTGGGTTCAATCCCTGGGTCGGGAAGATCTCCTGGACAAGAAAATGGCAACCCACTCCAGTATTCTTGCCTGGAAAATCCCATGGATGGAGGAGGCTGGTAGGCTACTGTTCATGGGGTCACAAAGAGCACCTTCACTCAGAGGAAAAGTAACTGAGGTCTTAACAGACTAAGTAGCTTTTCCATGACCAGCTGACACCTAAGAGGCAGAGTTGTTTCTGATTTCAGATCTCTTTTCAATATCTGGACGCCTGAGTACTTATAATCTCCCAAGTAGAGTTTCAGCAGGGCCACCTCTGCTTGACTGGGGAGGAAGCAGCACTAACCCTGAAGTCATGATCCGCTGATGCCCAGCCCTCTAGCTTTCTGATTCCAAATGCTCTGTAGTATTGTCCTGGTTGTGTTGTTGTTACTGTAGTGTTGTCATCCCGTCATCCCTATTTGTTTATTTTGTTTTGTGTCTGTGATCTCAGTATTTATCACTAAGGAAGCACCTGAACCCTGAGACCTTTCACTGTGGATATTTTAGGAACCTGTGGGCGCCAGGTAGCAGAGTAGCCTCCAAATGGCACCACACTAAAACCCAGGCCAGTTCTGCAGAGGCTGGTTCTCACACGAGAGAGCAAAGTCAGCCACAAAAGAGGGACTGTCTGCCTCTGGTACATAAATAGCCAACACTTCATCACCCTTGATTCCTTTGGTCAAAGATTCAGAAAGATTGAGCCTCCAACGGCTGGATGGCATCACTGGCTCAGTGGACGTGAATCTGAGTGAACTCCGGGAGTTGGTGATGGACAGGGAGGCCTGGCGTGCTGCGACTCATGGGGTCGCAAAGAGTTGGACACAACTGAGCGACTGAACTGAACTGAATGGCTCAGTGGTAAAGAATCCACCTGCCAATGAAGGAGATGCGGGTTCAGTCCCTGGGTTGGGAAGATCCCCTGGAAAGGAAATGGCAACCCACTCCAGTATTCTTGCCTGAGAAATCCCAAGGGCAGAAGAGCCTGGCAGGTTACAATCCATGAGGTCCCAAAGAGAGTCAGACAAAACGACTAAACAACAGACCTTCAGCTCAGGCTTGAGATTCTCGAGCCACACACCATCACAAAAGAAGTGATCTGTTAAGCAGACTGAAGAGAATGTGCGTTGAGCTTTGATGTAAAAGTGAATGTGAAAGTGCCATGTTCCCAGGTTACTTTCCTAAGTGTGCTAATCCTGTGAACTACCGTCACTCCTCATCCCTCTGGGCTCCCCTGGTGGCTCAGACAGTTCAGAATCTTCCTACAATGCAGGAGACTCAGGTTTGATCCCTGGGTTGGGAAGATCCCCTGGAGGAGGGCATGGCAACCTACTCCAGTATTCTTGCCTGGAGAATTCCACGGGCAGAGGGGCTTGGCAGACTACAGTCCATGAGTTGCAAAGAGTCAGACAGGACTGAACAACTAACACTTTCACTTTTCTTTCAGGAAGATTAAAGTAGATAAATCACATAGATGCCAATTGAGATGAGTACTGCTATATTAGCTAATAAGCAAAATGGGAGATAGTCCTCCCTTTAGAAAGCAGACAACAGTAAGACCATCTAGGGTCAGCTAAGCCGCCCCTGGCTTTCCCTGCACTTCTGTTGGCAACCCAGCTAGATTCACCCACATTCAAGCCTGTGTGAAAATACACCATTTTCTGAGGTAGGGGGCTGGGGTGCTCTCCAGACTGAAAGTCTAGGTGGTTGTTATTTAGTCTCTAAGTCGTGTCCAACTCTTTGTGACCCCATGGACTGTAATCGACCAGGCTCTTCTGAACACAGGATTTCCCAAACAAGAATACTGGAGCGGGTTGCCATTTTCATCTCCTAGGGATCTTCCTGATGAAAAAAATTGAACCTGTGTCTCCTGCCACCTGGAACCCCAGAAGTCTAGATATCTGTGGTCTAATCCCAGATCTCACTAGCTCTGTGATCCTGGATAAGTCACTTAACTTCCCTACAGCCTCAGTTCTTTCATGTGCACAACAGGGGCACTGAGGAGAGAAGGTCTGGGCTAAATGAAAACTTTTATTTTTAACACTACCTAAGATACACTATATTATATTCTCTTCTGTGCTGTGTACTGTGCTTAGTCACTTAGTCCTGTCCAGCTCTTTGTGACATGTGGACTGTAGCCTGCCAGGTACCTCTGTCCGTGGGGATTCTCCAGGCAGGAATACTGGAGTAGTTTGCCATGCCCTCCTGCAAGGGATCTTCCCAACCTAGGGATTAAACCCAGGTCTCCCACATTGCAGGCAGCTTCTTTACCATCTGAGCCACCAGGGAAGCCCATATTCTCTTCTGGAAGGATGTAAATTGGCACAAAAAGGCAGAATGGGATATACACTGGATTTAGTCTGGGTTGAATTCTAGTTCTGCCACTTACTAGCTATGCATCTCTGAACAATTCAGTTAACTTTTCTAAGACTCATTTTTCTTATCTATAAATGGAAATAGGCTTCCCTTGTGATTCAGCTGGTAAAGAAGCCACCTGCAATGCAGGAGACCCCAGTTTGATTCCTGGGTCAGGAAGATCCCCTGGAGAAGGGAAAGGCTACCCACTCCAGTATTCTGGCCTGGAGAATTCCATGGACTGTATAGTCCACGCAGTTGCAAAGAGTCAGACACAACTCAGCAACTTTCACTTTCATAAATGGAAATAATAATTGTTGGGAGACCAAATGAAGTAATACATGTAAGCTGATGAGCAAAGTGCCTGGCATACAATAAGTACACAATAACTCTCAGTTTATATCACATTTTAAAATGTTGCTCATTCTTTACTGTCAACAGTTCACAAATTCACATGCATCAAGAATGGAAATGATTCATTCTGCCTTTGAAGCTTTCCAGTTTCTGTGTAAATGTGGAAAATTTGTTCTCCAGTTCATAAATTCAAAAAGTCTGATGAAAACTTCTCTTTGTCTTATTATAGGACCTCATTTGCTGTGATCCTGCGTTCAAGCCGCTATGAGCCGGTTGACTGAGCAACCATCACGTGTCAAACACATCTGAAAGAAGGTAACTTTGAAAACTACCATTGGAGCAAAATCTATGTAAAGAAATATACTCCTGATCACCTTATTTTTTGAAAGCATCATTTTATAATGTTGGCCCTGAGACACAGCTACTGAAGTTAGTCCAGCAAGACTGTGTGTATGCTCTATATTATTTACTTACTCAAAAGATCTCTGCCCACTTTTCTGTGCATGATGCTATGTTAGTCACTGAGGCAGAAGCAGTTTAATGCTCAGTGCCCAGGAGCTTGTAGTCTTGTGGGAAAGATGCTATGTACACAAGTACCTACCAACCAAAGCAGGACCCAAGTGACATAAAAGAGGTACAACGGTCCCCAAATGAAAAATTACTTCTGGTTGAAGGCAGAGGAGACTGAGGGAGAATGTGTTGAAAAGCTGGTATTTAAATCTTTGTGATAAGCAGAACTCTAATGAAAAGAGATGGGGTTTAGTGAGGAGAGTCCCTGAGAACACCCCAGAAAGAGTGACAGGCGTCAGCAAAGACTGGGAGCCAAATCCAGAGTGCCTTCTGCTCGGTGGGTGAGACATAGAGGAGTGCAAGCACAAAGACTGGAAAAGGCGCTGTTGGGTTGGGAAGGCTTTTGTCCCCACTACGTTTAGGCACTAGTGAGTAAACAACAGCAAACCGCTGAAGATTTGAAGAACAATGGCGCTTTATTTAGTAAGATCAATCTCACAACAAAAGGTAAACTTTGCTCCTTTCTTCTGAAAGCTCAAACAGGATCATTTAGGGCCTATGATTCTCTTGTGTAACACAGAATATCAAATCTTCCTCTTGGAAGCAGCAGTTTTCACCGATAGATAGTTCACAAATACCCAGCTAGAGTTTGGTAAAAGATCTATAGGCCTTTTGGATGAGAGCATCACCATCCATGAGACATGATCTATTTCTCATTTTTCCTGAAAAAAAAACAAAACTGCAACCCACATCCCTCAAAACAATGTATTTACTCTAAATGTCCCTAGTAAGTACTATAGCCATCCCTAATAGCGTATTAACTATTCAGATGAAAGCATTATACTATAGCTTGCAGCCTTTATGTCGCGGTAGCTTTGACGGTGCAAACCACATGTCATAAAATTAAATAAATTCACGAAGTCTGTCCCCTCTCTAGTCTTGGCTTTCAATTCTGGTTGCATCATAAATAAAACAGGCTTGGTGGCCTCCACCTATCTCCTGGGAACACTTGTTTGATTTACCCAAAAAAAAAAAAAAGGACATGATTTGACACACTTGGCATAATTAGTATTCTCTACTCAGGAGAATGCCCCAACAGTTAGAATTCAAATACTCTGAAGCTAGCCCTGCGTTTCTCTCTGTCCCCCACCTCTCTCCCTTTTCCCTCCTCTGCTCTCTCCCTTCTTCCTTGGAAGACCACGCAAGCTGGAGACGTGAATATGCAAACCCCAGATGTCATGGGGGCTATCCACAGAATCAAGGAACAAAATGCTTGTTTCAGACGCTGCAGTTCTGCGTAGCTAGCAGAGGCTGCTGTTATCTGCTCTGCTGCCCAAACCTCTTCACGCAACTGCTGATTACACAGCATTGGTTCCACATAAAGAATTTTCTGGAAGAAGCCCCATTTCAGACAGGGGTTCTGAGCATTTAACAGTGCTTTGCTAACAATCATTAAAGTTATTACTGTTAGTTAAATAAAGTGGGCTTAAATATGAGGAAAACATTGTAGTAACTACTGTTCACAACATATAAAAATCCTCTCCTACCAAGCACAGAAGAGTTTGCCTGTTCGTTTTAAATCTGTTTAATTCCTGTTTTAGGGGGCTTTGTGACAGTCCTCCAAAAGTTAAATGCCAAAACTGTGACTATATTTAGTTGTTTATTACACACCAACTCAAGGTAGTACATTCTGGTAGACACACAGAAAAGCAAATTGAAGCTCATTAGCAAAGGAAGCCAGCAAAGCTTTAGGAAAATTGTGAACTGGGAAGTATTTGTTAGAGAGTTTTAGTCGCTTTCGAAGACAAAAATAATCTAAGCCCTAAACAAACAGTATAAATGAGTTAATTTTCAAGTTGTAATGGACAATGAAGAGATGATGATAAATTTAAAAGGCCCCAGACTCCAAGGAAATGGCTGTAATCTTTGATTTCTTGACCCTTTGGTTTCATATGGTTGACATATTTCCCCTGGCTAATAGCCTGGAAATGCAAGGGAAGAAAATCATTTTGAATTTTGTTTCTATCCAAAAGTTACATGTGCCATTTTGGAACCATCACAAGTTTCACCTGAGTGGTATTCAGATAAATGACAGCTTATGCTGAGTATCTGGCAATACAGCAATGCAGAAATGGGATCAAAATTAACCTGGAAGATCAGGAAGGCGTCTGCAAACTCCATATCCAAATGAACACAGTGCATTTGGTCTCTTCTCTGCAGTGACTAATTTTATGAGATTTGAAGGTCCAGCTTAAGCTTAGCCTAGAAACTGTTTAAAGTGCTTATTAGTGGTCTGTGCCCTCATTAACTATCATGGAAGATAAGGAAACGGACCTTTAAGAGCACCTACTCGACATTCAAAGCCACATTTTTATTTTATCCTTTGGTTTGGTGAAGGCCTGGGAGGGGAAGCAGTTCCTCCCTTTCCTCATTTCTTGGAATAGTAACAGAAACTAACTGCATAATGCTCTTAAAAACAGTTTAAAAAATAGTTTGGAATTTATCCCACGAAGTAACAAAACCATAGATGACAACTGTCTCTTAATTGTACTTCAAAGATTGGTCTTTGAGGCAGTTCATTTATATTTTCTTTACCAATACACTCCTTCCAGGCACCCATCTCCATCACCACCACCACATTACCCCAAACAAATACATTACTTTTGAATTTGAGTTCACAGAGTTGGACTCAAGTAAGCGCCTGAGCGCACACACACTTTGAACTAAGGTTTGTGGAAAGGCCTTGAGTAGCATACATGAGTAAACAGTGTCACCTAGTGGACAGGAAAAGAAGAAAACCAATGAATCGGCACAAATGGAAATTGGGGCCGGCTCTATGCTTCGGGCCAGATTTCACCCTTAACTTTGGCCCTCTGTTATCACCTATGAGCAAACAAAAAAACCTCCTCTTGGAGACACCAAAAACACAAAGCACATAAACCAAAACCCCCATAGCTTCCCTTCTCTAGTTCTCTGACTGCCTAATGAAGGTATTACCCAAATAAAAACAACAGCTAGCATTTAATGAGCATTTTCCATGAGTCAGCATTTTGCAGAGTGCTTTACTTGGTTCCTCTCATATTGTCATCCAAACAGTTCAGTTATTTGTTAAGGAGTTTGGGTGGCTTATTCTAAGATGATAGAGTCTGGCTGACAGCCCATACAGTAATGCCCACTAGTGAGCACTGCACATACACATCCCAAGAGCAAGCAGAGGGATCTTGAAGAGAAAAAAATGTATGCAATAACACAGTAATTAGATACATAGGAAGTATATACTGTGCCCCCAGACTGCTTAGGGGATACAAAAATGAATTTATATGTATCCTGCCATAGAACAATTTACAGTCTAAAAAGAAAACTTAAATCTATACTTTCGAGTTTACCTCATTCAACCTGTCTTCACAGCCCTAAAAAGTAATCATGGCCCTGACTTTAGAAATAAAATTTTATGATTCATCTAAGTTCACACAGATAAGCTCTTTAGATTTAAAAGCAAGTTCAAAAAAAAAAAAGCAAGTTTATCACTGCATCTCATGCTGCGTCTTTCCCAAATGCAGCTGCTACAGATCCCTGTTTTTATGGCAAGGGGTGGAGGATGAAAACAGCAGAGAGATGACTCAGGGACTAGTCATCATGGAATCACATGTGGAATGTTCTTCTTTGCCTCTACCACTCTTAGACCACCCCCCCACTATGAAAGGAATGACCAAAAAATTAAATTTCTCAATAGAGTAAATTAAAACAAATCATTTACATTCTGTATACCTCAAAAAATGAGAACTATAAGAGAACTTCCATAATCCAGAAAAGGGCATACACACACAAGATAACATAGCTAACATTATACTTAATGGTGAGAGACAGGATACCTCCCCTAAGATCATAATAACATAAAGACATCCTCTCTCATCACTCCTTTTCAAAGTCTTAGTTAAAGCAATAACACAAGAAAAATAAATAAAAGATACAGTGATTAGAAAGGGAGAAATACAACCGTCTTTATCTGCAGATGTCATGATTAACATTAATAACTCTTAAGAATCTACAAAAAATCTGAAACAATAGGTGATTAGCAACGGTGCAGGAAATAAGATCAATAGAGAAAAGTCATTGCTTTCCTACATACTGCCATGAACAACTTGGATATGAAATTACGAAACAATACCATTTACAATACTAGCAAGAGTAAAAACATCAAAAACTTGGTCATAAATCTAACAAAATACATATAGAAATTGCATGTGAAAAATTACCTTCAAAGAGGAGGAAAAAACATTCTAGGACATAAAAATAGACTGGGGAATTCTGCCACAGGTGAGAGTCTAACTTTCAAAATCCCAAGATTAGTAGTCTGTCAGAAGATCTCTGGTCCCCTTCTCCCCTTTGTGCTTTTTTATAGAATAAAGAAAACATAATCAGTTGTTGCATACTCAGAATGCCCTAACTCACTTACGAAAGCTAATGAAAATAACAAAGAAAAAAAGTAAGGTTTTTCATAAAAGTCTTCATACTTTCAAATGGCAAAAAGAAGCAAGTACAGCGTTTCTTCTGGCTCCAAGGACATGATATTACCTTTCCTAACTTGCCTTCATCAGTTAAGTTGCCAGATCTAAAATCCTTTAAGGATATTTTTAAATCAAAAAGGTCATTTTAACTTATTGAGTGGAGCCGAGAAATACAGCTGAAGTTTCCTACTTACCTTCCATACAATCAGTACCACAAAGAAAATTCATCATGCCAAGTAAGAACAGGGTGAACTTTGACTTGTATATTGCGTACTCTGTGCAGCTCTGTGTCAGGCACTTTCCAAAGCACTTTACATATAGTAGCTCATTTAATCCCCAAGCAACCCTATGAAGGAGGTACTATTATTATCCCCATCTTATAGCTAAATATAAACTCTGAATTTTTTTAACATTGCAAAGTTTCACTTTGGGTTTCTTTACATAGCTAACAAACAACAATATATGTCAACTAAAATATAATTTTGATCCCTTCATAACATTTCAAGAAGCTATTATGTGTAAAATGCAAGATATATTGGTGCTGGTGGAGTCCTTGTGTGGTGGTAGGGAGGCAGAAAGGGTGATGAAGTCAAGAGGCATCTCTGTAAACTCAGTGATATGCTGGTCAGTATTAAACAACCAGCTCTATTTATCTATCCCTTGTGGCTCAGCTGGTAAAGAATCTGCCTGCAAAGCAGGAGACCTGGGTTCAATCCCTGGGTTGGGAAGATCCCCTAGAGAAGGGAAAGGCTACCCACTCCAGTATTCTGGCCTGGAGAATTCCATGGACTATGTAGTCCCTGGAGTTGCAAAGACTCGGACATAACTGAGAAACTTTCACTTTCTCTATTTAAACAAAAAGGCAATGGAAGGAAAAAAAATAACAAAGAAAGCCATGATTTGTAGTGTTTGCTCCTTTTGTGTATAAATACTCTCATCATTGCCAATTATATTACTCAAAAAGTTCCTGAAAGTTTAAAAATGGGCTCTCAACCAGCCAGTAGGAGGTGGCTTTAGCACACCACTGCAAAGCTTCATTGAAGACAACATTCATGACTGTTTTATTCAGTCTACCACCTAACACAGTGCCTAATGTCAGTAGACACTCAATCAATGTTTGCTGAATGAATGATTTAGTGAACTGATGAGATGCAATCAAGTAATTAGGTAGAAGTAAGTAAACTATCTTCTACCGGTTGTATCATAACCAGGACCTCGCTACTTCAGTGACATCATAGTCTCTATTTGTCATGCTCATGATTAGTACTGCAATTGATTTTGTGGAGGGAAGGGGAGTATTATCTCAACATTGTGCTTTGTTAATCTTAATGGAAGTGTTAAGAGAGATAAGATTCCTGATTGTGTGTTTTCAAAAGCAGTAAAAAAGAGACATTAGACTTGTTTTTGTCTGATTTAATCAAACATTACTAAATTTATAATTTTATTTTTTAATGTCTTATTTTTATGTATTTATTTATTTGTCTGTGCTGGGTCTTTAGTTGCAACATGTGGGATCCAGTTCCCTCACCAAAGATCAAACCCTGGCCTCCTGCATTGGGAGTGTGGAGTCTTAGCCAGGAACACCAGGAAGTCTCTATAATTTTTAAATGTTTTTACTTAAACTTCTGTAAGAAAAAATAGCAATGTTATATAAAGCTGAAACTCTAGCCTCTAACCTTTTAAAACAATAGCTGAGACAATTATTTCAATTAGGAAATGTTTTCAGAAACTCAATTGTTTCTTTAGAACAAGACAGACAGAGAACTAGCTCTTCACTACTACTGGGCAGTTATTTCCTGCTCCTGGAAATAAATTTTTTTTTGTAACACACATTGGACAGAATGTCAGAAAAGAGCTAGGCAATTAATTATTCATAAGTAGGTGAACTGATTTCACTTTGCCTAATACCAGTTGTGTGTACCAGTTTTAGAACCTGCAAGAAATGTATGTAGACATTGTGTAAGACCATTAAACTTTTACATAGTGAATGAAGAAGAGTAGTAGGACCTTGTGTGTATGTATGTGTGTGTGCTCAATCATATCCGACTCTGCAAGCCCATGGACTGTAGCTCGCCAGGCTTCTCATCCATGGGATTATACTGGCAAGAATACTGGAGCGGGTTGTCATTTCCTCCTCCAGCAGATCTTTCCATCTCAGAAATCAAACCTGCATCTCCTGCGTCTACTGCGTTGGCAGGCAGATTCTTTACCACTGAGTCACCTGGGAAGCCCTAAACACAGGATACCCAGTTAAATTTGAATTTCAGATAAACAGAGAATCATTGTTATTTCCCCATTATTAAGTATCACTATTACATGGGACATAATTGTACTAAAAAATGATTTGTTGTTAATCTGAAATTCAAATTTTGTTGGGTATTTGTATTTTTATTTGAAAATCTAGCAACCTTAATCCAGGGATATGTTTGCTTGACATGGCTTAAAAAGGGAGCCTGAAATTTTAAATAGATTTAGTACTTAAAATGTAAAATAAATAAAGAAGAATTTGAGATCATTATTTTATAACCTCTAGTATTAAAAGCCTTTCTATGTTACAAACTTCAGAAGTCATGGAAGAAAGGATTGATAAGATCCACTTTATAAGAATCCAAAAGCATTAAAACTATTTCCACCCAAGATGAAGACTGATGTTTTGTACAGTGCATTATTAATTGCTTTTGCAACTTAAATAAAATATCACACTGAAATAAGGAAAAAAAAGAATCCAAAAAACTTTTTCTCTAGTGAAAAAAATAACCCATATTAAAAGACAGTGACAACTAGGCAAAAGTATTTGCTACTTGAAACACAGACAAGGGGCTAATCTCTCACATATACAAAGAATGTCTACAAATTCATAAGAGTAAATGAAAGATTATTTATCTGATTAAAAAGTCCACTAAGATAAACAGAATATTCACAGAAAAGAAAATAGATATAGTTATTGAGTAAGTAAAAAAATTTTAAAAGATGCCCAACTTCACTCAGAATAATAAAAATGAAATTAAAAGATGAAGTTGGGTTTTTTCCATCTATGTAACAGTTGGCAAAGTTCCAGAAGCATGTTGGCAAGATTGCATAAAATAATTTTATATGTTCCTGGTGGGAGTATGATTTTGTAGAATTCTTATAGAAGGCTATCTGACAGTATCTACTAAAGTTTCAAATGCATATCCCATTGACCCAGCAATTCTGCTTCTAGGAATTTATGCTTTATATATAGAAATAAAAATGAATTAAGTTCAAAGATATTACCTGCAGCATGGTTGCAATGGAGAAAATTTGGTGACAACCTAAATGTTCATCAACAGGAGACTGATTAAATAAATTATGATACAGCCTCAGAGTGGAATACTATGCCAATGTCGAAAAAGAATTAAGAAAGGATTAATGTATTGATGTGGAAAAATTTCTAAGTTATCACGATAAAAAGTAAAGGGTTTACATAATTTATTAATGTTGGAGGAGAAAATGAAACAGAAAAGGAATATTTGCATTGGTCTTATTTGCATTTAAAAAATATATATCTGATAGGATAATAAATCAATAATAGCGGTTACCTCTCAGACAGATAGGGATGGTTTTA
Source organism: Nanger dama (assembly GCA_917880005.1). NCBI lineage: Eukaryota > Metazoa > Chordata > Mammalia > Artiodactyla > Bovidae > Nanger > Nanger dama. The sequence goes on along the minus strand of CAKJTW010000011.1, from coordinate 28,517,816 downwards.
TGAAAGGCAGGGAAGGAAAAGAGTCTTTTAATAAATCTTTCATATTTTTTATTTTTAAAACAGGAATAAAGCATGTGAATGTATCACCAATTCATGTAATAATAAAAATAAATGAATTGTATTATCCAATCCTGATGGTATTCAAAAATAACAAGGCTTAATTTTTGGATTAAGTTTACAAAAATTTTGAACTCCTTAATCTTTCTCCTATCCCAGTGCTCACAGTATTGTTTTTACTCTCACAAGAGAAGTATAGCTATAGTACAGTTCCATGTCTTGATTCAGTGATCCTTGGCCCTTCATGCTGCTAAGTCACTTCAGTCGTGTCTGACTCTGTGTGACCCCATAGACGGCAGCCCACCAGGCTCCCCCATCCCTGGGATTCTCCAGGCAAGAACGCTGGAGTGGGTTGCCATTTCCTTCTCCAATGCATAAAAGTGAAAACTGAAAGGGAAGTCGCCCAGTTGTGTCCGACCCTCAGCGACCCCATGGACTGCAGCCCACCAGGCTCCTCCATCCATGGGATTTTCCAGGCAAGAGTACCGAGTGGGGTGCCATTGCCTTCTCCGTTGGCCCTTCATACTCCTCATCAAACTTTAGCCTAGGTTATCCGCAACAACAAAAATAAATAATTGCCAAGCACTGGCTGTCAGTAAGATACCATGCTAGTTTCTTTGCTTCAGAAAACCTATTAGCCCTTGCACTACCAGACTTAAAAGAAAGACACTGGGTATAAATTTTAAAAGGCAAAAGTTGCCATGAATGGTAGAGACAACACTGGACCTAGAAGAAAATATAATTACCACTTTATATGGGAGTAACGCTCCAATTTGAGCCTTGAAAGATGAAAACTCAGGGCTTCCCTGGTGGCCTAGTGGTTAAGAATCCGCCTGCCAAAGCACAAAACACAAGTTCAGTCCCTGGTCCAGGAAGATCCCACAAGCCACAGGGCAACTAAGCTTGTACACCAAAACTACTGAATCTACACTCTGAAGTTCAAGAGCTGCAACTACTGAGCCCCCATGCTGCAAGCACTGAAGCCCATGCACCTAAGGCCTGTGCTCTGCAGTAAGAGAAGCCACTGCAATGAGTAGAGGATGTGGGGTGGGAGGTGGGAGGGGGCTTCGGCATTGGGAGATTGTGTTCACCTGTGGCTGATTCATGTCAATGTATGGCAAAACAAATACAGTATTGTAATTTAAAAATAAATAAATTTAATAATTTTAAAAAAGAGAGAAACCCTTGCACTTCGAAGAGTATCCCGCATTTGGCTCAAATAGAGAAACTAGCTTCCCTGGTGGCTCAGAGGTTAAAGCGTCTGCCCCCCAGTGTGGGAGACCCGGGTTCGATCCCTGGGTCAGGAAGATCCCCTGGAGAAAGAAATGGCAATCCACTCCAGTATTCTTGCCTGGAGAATCCTCATGGATGGAGAAGCCTAGTAGGTTACAGTCCACGGGGTCGCAAAAGGGGTCGCAAAGAGTTAGACACGACTGAGCGACTTCACCTCACCTCAGAGAAACTAGCCGTGAAACAACAAAGACCAGGCACAGCTAAAAATTTTTTTAAAAAGTTTTTAAGATGAGAAATTAGAACGAGAAAAGGAATCTAGATGATTTCAAATATGGAAACATGATGAGTAAGGGCACAGACATGGAAAAATTCTACCATATTTAAATCCATGAGCAAACTGAGGGTTTTCCCCACAAGATATGGATGATAGGAGGAAAAAAAAAAAAAAACAGAAAAGTGGGCTAACACCTGCACCTAAAACCTGGTTGTACCAAAATGTGTTCTCTTCCTTCAGTTTTTTAACACAGAATACTTATTTTTAGCTAGATATGTCAGCACACAAATAAAAGGTCCCATTTTCTCAGCCTCCCTTGGAACTAGTTGTGGCCAGGTAATCAGGTTCTGAACTCATTCTCTGGGATTCTGAGTAGTCCCCTTAAAAGGGAGGAGGAATACCCCAAAACAGAAACACACAAACAGGAGCCAAAGGCCCATGAGGAAGCGTTCTGTTACAGACATGTAGAGCAAGACAAGAAAAGAGGAAGAATAGGTCATGTTCATTTACCCAATCCAAAACACCTTGTGAAAAACAAACTTCAATCAGAAGACAAAAGAGTTTTTCCTTGAGAATTTTGTGAAACACTGGAATACAGATAGTGCTGTTTTTCTTAACCAGGTAACAAAGGGTGGTGTACTGAGATAAAGGAGTCTTCTCCTAATTGCCACGTGAGACTGTGTGGTTCCAGTGGAGTGGAAGCTAAGTGTGGTGCTATTTGGCATTTCACAGGTTTTAAACATGACTTGGATGGCCACGGGCATCGGAAGGAGGATCTAGGGCAGAACTGGATAGAGCTGATCACGAACTCATGGACGCCCCCACGAAGTCACTGAAGAGTAATGGAGTAATACCAGAGGTAACTGACAATCACTTTGAACAAAAGGCCTGAAGACTTGTGCTACTTGGGTACGCTGAAATTAGCCACTGGATTGTGAGTTATTGTGATTAATGTCAACTCATTTTCTCAAAAGTTATCGGGGTACAATGACAGTATATATACATGTCAGTCAGTGTTCCTAAGACAAGGGTCTCCACTAAAGCAAGAAAGAAAAAACATAGCTAGAAAAATGATAAAGCAGGGCTTGCATTACAGTGTTGAGATTTCCTTCCTGGGCATGAGAAGGTGATTGATTAGTAACAGTGATAGGAAGAGTGAATGATTAGCAGTGGTAGCACAACCAGAAGGCTGCTGTGCTGTAAAAAAGAGCTCTGAGCTCAAATGGAAAGCCAGAGCCCGGTAAGACTCACGGGGCATTTTTGACATCTCAAAGAACAGGAGGGTGGATGTCCACTTTGAGAAGAAGCAGTCATTTCTTTATACAAAGAAATAGTTTACCTCTTTTCATGGTGTCTAGAACAGAAATAACTTGAGATTTCAGAGCCATGCTCAAACACCAGCAGGTATGAGTCATTTTCCCATATCCCCAGTGCAGGAGGAGCAGAGGGCTCACCTGCTTATTCTAGTTTGTCATAGTATCTGGTGAAATTGTGAGGGCTCCTGACTACCCAAACTGTCAGCTCACAAAGACACTACTACTTGGTCTCAGAGGACTTGGGGCTGCTTCTTGTCTGCTGTTAATTTTTATTTGTTCGGTGTTTTATTTGCCAGATATGGTGATCATCTTAAATCCAAGTTTTTGCTTATCCTTAGCAATGAAAGCCACCATTGAGAAGGACCACTGCATTATAAATTTAATTTTTAATGCTTCCATTTTTGAAGTCTGGTGTTATGAGGTTATCTATCACAAAAGGGAAGAGAGAATGGGGAAGAAGAAAAGAAATGGAGAAAGAGCGAGAACAAGAGAGGATTTAGCAGAAAGACCGTGTGTAATTGTACCTAGAGGCCATAGAAAAATTTATCCCCAAACACTGCAGACTGGGTTATAAACTACTTTACAAGTTTTGACATTATGCATCCAAGTATGACTATGCTTCCAAAGCAATATTTTTACATTTAAAATACCCTTATATTTGATATGGACTTTTGTCAAACTAAAACTAGTTTGTTTTTTTAATTTAGAATTCTTTTCAATTTTTTTAAAGCACTCAGTTGACCAGCACTCCAGAATTTCTTTAAAGAAATTCAATATGCGAAAAAAAAAAGAATATTTGGTGTTCACTATTAACCATGGCTTTAAAAACTAAGGTGGGAGAATGGAAGGAAGCAGGATGTCTATAGTTGACTATTTGTAAGGTCCTGGTGAACCAGACCAGATTAAACATGAAAACTCCTTCAGTCATTCTAATCTAGCCATTTTACATTCAGAGCAGAACCTTTGCCTAACCACAGAAACCCACATATTGTTTGTGCTTTTGTAGCATCTAGGCACATTTAACCAATCATTTACTAATGATTCACAGAAAATATTTTAGGTCATACCTAGGTATCTAAATGACTTGAGTTGTTCTAATAATTCATGTGGATAAACCTTCTATAACCTGATAATTGGCTTTGCCTGGTGGTAGCAATGCTTCATTTACTATCTGGTTTGCCCTGTAGAGTGATCATTTGGACCATTTATCATTTCATTTATTCAACAACCATTTATTGAGCTCTTGTGTACTCAGCTGTATGCTAGGTGCTTAAAGTCCAGATATAAATAATATGATTCCCATACTCTGAGTTTAAAGCCTGATTGAGAAAAGATGCTAATAGCTAATCTTTATGAAGTGCTTACTCCACAGCAACCACTGTACCATGCATTTATGCAATTTATCTCATTTAATTCTCACAATAATGCCAAGAAATAAGAATCTTTATTTGAATTGTAGTTTGAGGCATACAAAGACTTTTCATAGGTAAATAATGCAAAAAATCAACCCTGCAAGTTGAGAAACTGCATGAGCAAGGACAAGAAGGTTGAAGATAGCTGGCAAATTTGTGTGACTATATCATCAGATTCATGGAGGGAAAAGGGGGAAATCAAATAATTTGCTGACCAACATTACCCAGTTGATGGTAACTTAATCATATCTCTCATTATCATCATCATCATTGTCTCTTATACATCTATTGCACTTTGTAGTTATGAGCACTTTCTCGTGCATCATCTAATTTGGTCGTTTTGGCAGTTCTTTGAGGTTCATAAGTTCTCAAGACTCTTGAATGAGGTGAGTTCTTTGTCTCACTTTCTTAGATATGAAGGTAGTGCATCTCTGAAACCACCTACACGATCTTGCGTTGAACTCTGATCTTGAGCATAGACTAAGATTACCTTTAGAATACAAGCCATGGCTTTGAATGCATGGATTAGTCATTCGGCAGATTCAGTGTAATGATCTAAGAAAATATAATCCCCTCCCCACTTTTTTGTAAACTAGCCATGTAATGGTGAAGGGAGGTGTTCTGACAAGCCTGAGGTGTCACCTTTGGAGTCCTCCCCTGAGACCACTTTCAGCTACCTGTTATGCAATAGGTGAACTGCCCCACCCCTCCAGCCTTACCTCCATGAATACAGACATAGAACCCACTCCCTCCAGTCCTCTAAATCTGATTGTGAATGGCAATTTCAAATTGGCTGTCCTAAGCCACTCAGGACAGTGGGAAACATTTAAATGTTCACCATGTATAGTGAACCAAAAATACAGGTGAGTGAGATTGAACTCACAGCTGGAGGAAGAGGCAAAAGTGGATGACTTTCCATCACCTTGGCCGGAGACCTTGGATGAGCTAAAGTGCACCCTGTTTCATCACATCTCCCTTCCCATCTCGGTCATCACCTTATTGTTGCACCAGGACTGTAAGCCATTGTGCACTACAGAGAGAAGGACCAGGGATAGGGTGGAGTGGAGCCTCAGAGCAAACGCTGAAACCAAGGAACATTTAAACGTTCCAGAAGACAGGCAAATGGTTTCTCACTAGATTGTGAGCAACTCTAACATTAAGGAAACCTATTTTATTTATTTTTATATTTCTCAGACCTAGTGAGGTACCAGACCTATAGTAGTAGCTGCACATTAATATTTGTCGAGGGAATGATAATAAACTATTGTATACCTTTACTATCCTCACCTGCTGTTTCCTCCATGGATGAAGCTCCCAATCCAAACTGCTGGCCCTTCCTGATGCCACTAGAATTGCCACTTCTAATCTTGCTCCCCTTGGTGGACCCCAAGCTTTGCTTGCCTTTGGGGCCTGCTTGAGCCCCTCACCCAACCTTCTATTTCTGCTGCCTGCACTGAGGTTCTGATGGAATCCTTGTCAGGTAGCTTGTTTCAAATTTCTCAGCTTTCCATTTAGTTATAATAAACCTCAATTGTTCTGGGAAAATTGTAGGCACATTTGGAAAACTATTTGTGAAGCAAATGATTTTCATAACAACGAGAGACTCCCACATGTGAGGCAATGGTTTTATCAAAATTTTAGTTCTCATAAGTCCTGGCAAAAGAAATAAAAAAAATTAGTTTTTAGTTTTGGGGTTTTTTAAATTCTTATTGTAATATAGTTGATTTGCAGTGTTTTGCTGGTTTCTGCTATTTACCAAAGTGAATCTGTTACACATATATCCACTCTGTTTTAGATTCTTTTCCCTCATAGCTCAATGCAGAGCATTGAGTAGAGTTCCCAGTGCTATACAGTAGGTCCTTACTAGTTATCTATTTTATATATAGTAGTGTGTACATGTCAATTTCAATCTCTCGATTTATCCCTTCCCTCCCAGGTAACTATAAGATTGTTTTTTACATCTGTGAGTTGATTTTGCTTTGTAAATAAGTTCACTTGTACCACGTTCTTAGATTCCACATGTAAGTGATAACATATGGTATTTGTCTTTGTCTGATTTACTTCACCAAGTATGACAATTTCTATGTCCATCCATGTTGCCGCAAAGCATTATTTCATTCTTTTTTATGGCTAAAAATTTAGTTTTTGGAGGCAACTTGGCAGTATCTGTCCAAAAAAGTGTAAACACTTTCATCTAGTAATTTCAATTCCAGAAAACTAATTTACAGATACATAAGTGTGCAAGGGTATAGTTGTAAAATGCTTAGTTGCATATTATTTGTGAATGTTACAAACAGAATCCAAGGTAAGGCCATTAACACGGAAACTGGTAAATATATTATGATATATCCATATTATAGAATATTATTCATCAAGTAAAAAGAATTAGGGAAAAATGGGATATATTTTTATGTTTAATATGTGAATAGTTGAATAATTTGCTTAGTGTGATCAAACTGGTTTAAAAAAACCTGTATATAAGTGTGTATATATGAATATATACATGAGGATGGCATGGCAACCCACTCCAGTATTCTTGGTTGGTGAATCCCCATGGACAGAGGAACCTGGTGGAACTATAGTCCATGGGGTTACAAAGAGTTGGAAACAACTGAGCGACTAAGCACAGCACAGCAGTATTTATGTTATGCATATATACACATGTATAATATATATAATATAATATCATGTATGTACACACTTACATGTATGTATTTTCTATTTGTCTATACTTATATATATTGATATTTGAGTATATTTGCATAGAGAAAGCTCTAGAAAGATACACACCAAATAGTTAAGAATGGATATCTATGGAGAAAATAAATGGAATAGAATGATTTATGTAGTTAGCTGATTATCTACAGGTCTAATATGTCCTCTTTTCTTCTGCCATTTTGGCCCATGTATCTTATAGGAAGATGAAATGAAATATTGGTTACCTTAACATAGAAAAAAAAACTTTATACTTCTTAGCATAGAAAAATAAAGCCTATGCCTTTTTCTCCCCTCTAACCTGTGTGCGTGTGTGTGTGTGTGTGTGTGTGTGTGTGTGAGTAAATTAAAATTATTGAGAAACTAATGGTGAATCTGAGGAGACAGATTAGTATTAGAGTTCATGTGTCTATTTTTTCTCATTTCCCATGATTTTGTCATCTTAGATAATATGCATAGCCAGGAGTAGATTAAAGATTTTTAAAATGTGAGTGATGTATAATTTCTGAAGGTATTACGTTAGAATGCAGATGATTCCTTTCTCAGGTTCAAAGAAAGCCTTGAGCAAAATGGTAAGGTATGGGTTGTTTGGTGCTTCCCCTTAGCGCCCCTGCTCTCTTGTTATCTTGAATAGCAGAGATGTTTTAGCAGACCCAGGTATGAATGTTAGCTCCATCAGTCACCAACCATGGGACTTGGGCCATTCGTTTAGTCTTTAAAAGCCTTCTACTTCTTCCTGACTTTAGGGGAAATGGTTTCAATTTTTCACCATTGAGGATAATGTTAGCTGTGGGTTTGTCATATATAGCTTTTATTATGTTGAGGTACGTTCCTTCTATTCCTGCTTTCTGGAGCGTTTTTATCATAAATGGATGTTGAATTTTGTCAAAGGCTTTTTCTGCATCTATTGAAATAATCATATGATTTTTATTTTTCAGTTTGTTAATGTGATGAATTACATTGATTGATTTGCGGATATTGAAGAATCCTTGCATCCCTGGGATAAAGCCCACTTGGTCATGGTGTATGATCTTTTAATGTGTTGTTGGATTCTGATTGCTAGGATTTTGTTAAGGATTTTTTCATCTATGTTCATCAGTGATATTGGCCTGTAATTTTCTTTTTTGTGGTATCTTTGTCAGGTTTTGGTATTAGGGTGATGGTGGCCTCATAGAATGAGTTTGGAAGTTTACCTTCCTCTGCAATTTTCTGGAATAGCTTCAGTAAGATAGGTGTTAGCTCTTCTCGAAATTTTGGTAGAATTCAGCTGTGAAGCCGTCTGGACCTGGGCTTTTGTTTGCTGGAAGATTTCTGATTACAGTTTCAATTTCCATGCTTGTGATGGGTCTGTTAAGATTTTCTATTTCTTCCTGGTTCAGTTTTGGAAAGTTGTACTTTTCTAAGAATTTGTCCATTTCTTCCAAGTTGTCCATTTTATTGGCATATAATTGCTGATAATAGTCTCTTATGATTCTTTGTATTTCTGTGTTGTCTGTCGTGATCTCTCCATTTTCATTTCTAATTTTGTTGATTTGATTTTTTTCTCTTTGTTTCTTGATGAGTCTGGCTAATGGTTTGTCAATTTTATTTATCCTTTCAAAGAACCAGCTTTTTGCTTTGTTGATTTTTCCTATGGTCTCTTTTGTTTCTTTTGCATTTATTTCTGCCCTAATTTTTAGGATTTCTTTCCTTCTACTAACTCTGGGATTCTCTATTTCTTCCTTTTCTAGTTGCTTTAGGTGTAGAGTTAGGTTATTTATTTGGCTTCTTTCTTGTTTCTTGAGGTATGCCTGTGTTGCTATGAACTTTCCTCTTAGCACTGTTTTTATAGTGTCCCCCATAGGTTCTGTGTAGTTGTGTTTTCATTTTCATTCATTTCGATGCATAATTTGATATCTTTTTGATTTCTTCTGTGATTTGTTGATTATTCAGAACGGTGTTGTTCAGCCTCCAAATGTTGGAATTTTTAATAGCTTTTCTCCTGTAATTGAGATCTAACCTTAGTGCATTATGGTCAGAGAAGATCCAATATCGTACTGGAAGTTTTGGCCACAGCAATCAGAGCAGAAAAAGAAATACAAGGAATCCAAATTGGAAAAGAAGAAGTAAAACTCTCACTGTTTGCAGACGACATGATCCTCTATATAGAAAATCCTAAAGACTCGACCAGAAAACTACTAGAGCTAATCAACGAATATAGTAAAGTTGCAGGATATAAAATCAACACTCAGAAATCCCTTGCATTCCTATACACTAATAATGAGAAAGTAGAAAAAGAAGTCAAGGAAACAATCCCATTCACCATTGCAACGAAAAGAATAAAATACTTAGGAATATTCCTATCTAAAGAAACTAAAGACCTATATATCAAAAACTACAAAACACTGATGAAAGAAATCAAAGAGGACACTAATAGATGGAGAAATATACCATGCTCATGGGTTGGAAGAGTCAATATAGTGAAAATGAGTATACTACCCAAAGCAATCTAGAGATTCAATGCAATTCCCATCAAGCTACCAGCAGTATTTTTCACAGAACTAGATCAAATAATCTCAAGATTTGTATGAAATACAAAAACCTTGACTAGCCAAAGCAATCTTGAGAAAGAAGAATGGAACTGGAGGAATCCACTTGCCTGACTTCAGGCTCTACTACAAAGCCACAGTCATTAAGACAGTATGGTACTGGCACAAAGACAGAAATATAGATCAATGGAATAAATAGAAAGCCCTGAGATAAACCCACACACCTATGGACACCTTATCTTCGACAAAGGAGGCAAGAATATACAATGGAATAAAGAGAGTCTCTTTAACAGGTGGTGCTGGGAAAACTGGTCAACCACTTGTAAAAGAATGAAACTAGACCTCTTTCTAACACCATACACAAAAATAAACTCAAAATGGATTAAAGATCTAAATGTAAGACCAGAAACTATAAAACTCCTAGAGGAGAACATAGGCAAAACACTCTCCGACATAAATCACAGCAGGATCCTCTATGATCCAACTCCCAAAATACTGGAAATAAAAGCAAAGATAAACAAATGGGATCTAATTAAAATTAAAAGCTTCTGCACAACAAAGGAAACTATAAGCAAGGTGAAAAGACAGCCTTCTGAATGGGAGAAAACAATAGCAAATGAAACAACTGACAAACAACTAATCTCAAAGATATACAAGCAACTTATGCAGCTCAACTCCAGAAAAATAAACGAACCAATAAAAAATGGGCCAAAGAACTAAATAGGCATTTCTGCAAAGAAGACATACGGATGGCTAACAAACACATGAAAAGATGCTCAACATCACTCATTATCAGAGAAATGCAAATCAAGACCACAATGAGGTACCATTTCACACCAGTCAGAATGGCTGCGATCCAAAAGTCTACAAGCAATAAATGCTGGAGAGGGTGTGGAGAAAAGGGAACCCTCTTACACTGCTGGTGGGAATGCAAACTAGTACAGCCATTATGGAAAACAGTGTGGAGATTCCTTAAAAAATTGCAAATAGAACTGCCTTATGATCCAGCAGTCCCACTGCTGGGCATACACACCAAGGAAACCAGAATTGAAAGAGACACATGTACCCCAATGTTCATTGCAGCACTGTTTATAATAGCCAGGACATGGAAACAACCTAGATGTCCATCAGCAGATGAATGGATAAGAAAGCTGTGGTACATATACACAATGGAGTACTACTCAGCCCTTAAAAAAAAAAAATTTGATTCAGTTCTAATGAGATGGATGAAACTGGAGCCGATTATACAGAGTGAAGTAAGCCAGAAAGAAAAACACCAATACAGTATACTGACACATATATATGGAATTTAGAAGATAGTAATGATGACCCTATATGTGAGACAACAAAAGAGACACAGAGGTATAGAACGGACTTTTGGACTCTGAGGGAGAGGGAGAGGGTTGGATGATTTGGGAGAACGGCATTGAAACATGTATACTATCTTGTAAGAATGAAGCGCCAGTCTATGTTCAATACAGGATGCAGGACGCATGGGGCTGGTGCACGGGATGATTCAGGGAGAGGATGTGGGGTGGGGAGGTGGGAGGGGGCTTTGGCATTGGGAGATCGTGGACACCTGTGGCTGATTCATGTCAATGTATGGCAAAACAAATACAGTATTGTAATTTAAAAAATAAATAAATTAAAAAATAAAAGCCTTCCACTGACACAATAGTATCCATCTGGTTGGGCTTTTGTGGGGAATACATAAGGTACCATGTATGAAAATGCCTAGTCTACACTGCAGATGCAGTAACTCAACTTTAAAGTTTATTTCATTTCTTGCCCTAAATGCCAACTTTAGTCTTAGAAACCCCAGAGGAACCCAAACACAGTGTATCACTTGCATGGGTTCAGACAGCACCATCCTGAGGAGCTAGCAGTTACACCAAAAAACACTGGGCTTAGTATATGTGCCCATAGATATACAAAAATAAAATTACAAAAGCTTCAAGCGGAAAAGCCCTGAGGCCACACACGTTGCTTAATCTTTGTGCTAAATAACTTCAATTCCCAGGGGTGGCAAGAAGAAAGACAACTATACACTCTTGCTAGCAACCCAGTTGTCAAGGTGCGTGGGAGTGCATGCAAATGCCCACTTGACTGGGAAAGTGGATTGGAGCTGACCTGAAGAGATACTAAAAATGGCTCTTTCCTGGTGTTCTCATTGTAGACTTCTGCAGTGTTTTGTTTTGTTTTTCTTTTGTTAATTATAAAACTAAACTCCTGTCTCAATCCTATGATTTCCACAGTAGGCCTTACAAAAAACTGTAAAAAGCCCTGAGGCCTCCTTAAACTAAGATTTTTAGAATTGCTTACTTTCCAAAACCAATGGGGGATAGAAACAGTAGAGGGAGATGGGTTTGTGCATGGATAGAAACACAGGCATAAAATTATTGCATAATAGAACTTTTGCAAGATCAGAGACTCTATAGGACATAAAAGCAGTGATTCCAAATCAAAGCACTTTATTTGTCAAAGTAACTAAAACAGTTGTTTAAAGCACACACACACACACACACACACACACACACACACACAGAGCATGCACGCACACATACTGTTTTCTAAAGCGTGATATTTTTCTGCCTGAGCCTTTTCTTCTCACTTGGCAGCCCTGTTGTGTACACGATCTCTACAGGAATGCAGAAAAACCACCTGAGGGAGAAAATTACTAATCACTAAAAATTACTAATCACGCTCTCACACTAAACAAATCCCACCCGGAGGTTTTTAGTTACACATCGGGATATGAGTTCTTTTTTTTTTTCCTCTCAGGTGAATGATACAAAGGCATACAAAATAAAAAAAAGGAAGCATGTCACATCTTAATATGCATTAGCAGGGATATTTTTACATGATAGCATCTAGGTCTCAGTCCAAAATAAAGGCAAAGTAGACTGAAAGTCTCTAATGCCCACCACTGGGTCTCTCAGAAAGAAAAGAGATTGGAGAAAGAATCATACTTCCCACAGCATTGAATACAGCACTATCATCCCTGGCAGTGCCCCTATCATTTACTCCAACATTCAGTGACCTTATTTCACAGGATATTCAGTTCACAAGCTCATCGGGCTCCTGTAATGTATTATTAGGTTAAATAGACCAGTGTGTTATTTATGGCAGTCCCCAACAATTTATATCATATTTTCATACTGTTTATCTTATACTTGTTTATCTTTTACTGTTTCTTTAGTCCACTGTAAATAGCCTAGGTCCATGTACCTACTTAGCTGATCAGAAGTTGAATGTATCCAATTCAATGGTCATATTACAAATGAGAAATTAGTAGAAGCAGTAGGATTCAGAGTTTCTTTCATTTGAGTGCCCCTTGGGTTCTTTTTGTTTCTTCTTCATTATTATTGTTTTGGCTGATTATAAAACATAACACCATTCATCATTAAAAAAATTTTTCAGCAAGTCAAAAGTGTTTAAAATACAAAGTGAAAGTCTTTCTCTAATACCTCCTCTCTTCCAGAGACCATTATACACAAATAGATTCTTCATGTTTATAAGTCTATGAATAAACATAAATATATCCATCCAGTTGGAATAATATTGAACATATAGTTCCATGATTTACTTTTCACTTAACAATATATTTCAGATTCCTTTCCATATCAACAAATACAGAGTTACATCTTCCTTTTGAACAGCCACTGACTATTTATTCCATTTGGAGGTCATTTTATAATTCATTTAAATAATTTCCTATTAATGGGCATATAGCTTTTCCCCCATTTTTCAGTCTTTTAATGAAGCTGAGATGAACAAACTTATAAATATATCCTTAAATACTTTTCTAATTATCTCCTGAGAATAAATTTCTAGAAAAGGGATCACTTCACCAAAATGTATGACATTTTTAATTTTGAAATATGTTGAGAATGTAGCTTGTGGGAAAAGCTGATTCAACATAACTGCATTCTTACAAACACTACATAGGATCAATAATTTTTATCTTCGCCAATCTGATAGATTATGATAAAACACAATATTCTTTCAGGTGCATTTCTTAGATAGTGAAAGAGAATATTTTTAAATGACTATTTTATTAACATTATAATGAAGTTAAAATTTTAAGGTTTAAATACTTCACTTGCTACTTTGCAGATTGAAACTACCCTCTTTATTATTGACTACTATTCACTTATTGTCAGAGAAAGCAATGGCAACCCACTCCAGTACTCTTGCCTGGAAAATCCCATGGATGGAGGAGCCTGGTGGGCTGCAGTCCATGGGGTCGCTAAGAGTCAGGCATGAATGAGCGACTTCACTTTCACTTTTCACTTTCATGCATTGGAGAAGGAAATGGCAACCCACTCCAGTATTCTTGCCTGGAGAATCCCAGGGACAGAGGAGCCTAGTGGGCTGCCGTCTATGGGGTCACACAGAGTCGGACACAACTGAAGTGACTTAGCAGCAGCAGCAGCATTCACTTATTGCAACATTGAAAATCATTGCCATTTTGTAGATAAAAAGCTGAGTCCAAAATGAAATGTACGTGGATGACTAAAAGGGAATAAATAGTTGCAAGCCTCCTAATGCTAACATTCTTTCGGAGGGGGTGGGGGGCGGGTGGGAGACAGAGCAGTGAATGGGACATACTCTGTGCTCTAAACAGAAAGTAGAAAGCAGAAATATTAAATGACTCACATTTATCCCCATTCTGATCTAAGTCATATAGAGTCCAATTGCATATACAAAAAAAAAAAAAAACGGATTTCCCAGGTGGCTCTAGTGGTAAAAACCCACCTGCCAACGCAGGAAACAACAAAAAACATTCTGATAAAATACTTGAGCTTGTGTTTCCAAACTCCAAAACTAAACCCATTGTTTTGCCTGCTACACCAACACTTAAAATGCCAATTGCAACTAGGCACTATGTTCAGTTCTTCTTTAGTGTGTGGTGAAAATATTGAAATTGATTATATTCTGGTTTGAGAAAAAAAAAATGATTCAACCCCAAATAAAAATTAGCTCTATCTGGGGACAGTCTACCTCTGACCCTTGTCTCTAAGAAGGGGTAATTAGATGGAGTCTCTCAATCTTTCATTTTCTATCATAGTGTCAAGGAGGAAGAGCCACCTGAAAAAGAAAATGTAGAAAGGGTACGCCTCAGAGAGACAGGAAGAAGGAGCAGCTTGGTAGGTGTGTGTGTGCACATGCACACGTGTTAAAATTCTGCTTCCCTATGACATTTGGCTTTCTATTTTGGCCCTCAGAGTAAGCAAGCAAAACCTGCTAAATTCCCTGTCAGAGGTGTTCCTATCCCTCATCCCAGCCCCCCACCTCCATCTATCTGGGCTTTGTATTTTCCTCTCTTTACTTGAAGGCTCCTTGAGCAGTCCCAGTTACAACCTGTGTGGCAAAACCAGCCTTCCCTCAAGATCACTGGCTCTGCAACAGTGCACAGGTGTGTCAAGGAGCAATCTCGGCATTCTTGTTTTTCACTTAGGCAGAAACAAGGCAAAAAAGCAGAAGAGTAAGTTATACACAGGAACAAACACATGACAGAGAGAACTTAGGCTAAGCCATATAAACTAGAACCATATTTAGATAAATGGTGCTGGAGGGTTCCTAGTGATGTAATTGAGATCAAAATAAACTTAAAATAAACAGCTACACAGACACAGAAATCTGACTTTATGGGAGAATATCACTTCATTTTAGTTGCTATGGAAGTGGCAAGTCTCTGATAAATACGATTATACTATTGGAGAGGAAGAGACTAGACTTGACATGTACTGAGGGCACCTACTATGTGCCAAATAGTATTTATGCCGAGACTTTAGGGTGCTTTTGTTGGAAATCTGCACCTTGTATCTAAGGTACAGAGTTTATGAGTCTATAAAAATAAGGCTCTCTTATTTTTCCAGGATTCTCTCTCTCTTCCCTGGCAGTCTAGTGGTTAGGATTCTGTGCTTTCTTTTCTGTAGCCTGTGTTCAATCCCTGGTTGGGCTGAGATTTTACAAGCTAACAGGCACAGCCAAGGTTACAAAGAAAAAAGAGATCTCTCTGGTTTCTTCTCGTCTTCCTCACCGGTTTGCTGACAGTTCTTGAGACTTCAAATCTGCTTTCAGTCTGGAAACATTTCTCTAATCCTGGCTCTCATATACACATGCACACACATGATGGTAATAAACATGAAAATGAGGTACTCTTAGGAGAACACTCACAAATCCAGGGACCACCGAGCCCTATAGAAATAATGCGTAAATCTAAGGAGATAATAACTACAATATTATGTCCCACTGAAGAAAGACAAATTGAAATCCTTAAAGAGGAAAAAAATTTTTCAATAGAGGACTGCAAGATTCTTCCTCCCTCCCTCTTTCTCTCTCTTCCTCTTTCACTCTTTATTATTCTCTCTCACTCTTTCTTTCCTTCTGAAGGGTTGACTCCCATGTTACAATAATACTTCCACAACCTTGGGCAATTGAAACCCTTGTCCTCAGCCCTAGTGTATTACTTATTCTTTGGGTTAAGTTTTCTCAGGCACTGGCATGACAAAACATCAAAAATCACAGAGAAAAAGCCAGAGCAATTAATTTTTCTTATGTCTACAACAAGAAAAAATAATAACCTTAGCCAACTTGATTAATAGCAAAGTATTATAGAAGCTTCCCATTCAAGGGAAACATTTGTTTTTGCTTCTGGATTTTTATCCCTGAATATGGAGATGCTGATAGCAAAACTCATATAAAACCGCTTCTGGTAGAAATGTTCTCTTCTTACCTGAACTTTTGCTGCCTACATATGTTAGGAAAAAGGAGGCAGCCTTAGCTCAGAGGTGGAAATTAAATGTAAACCTACAGGTCTCCAGGAAGCTGCTGCCAACTAATGACAAATAGCCTGAATGTGGTCCTCCTCAACCCTCAGAGCTGCTGCTGAACCATGACAGGCCATAGAACTGAGCAGAAACAGGAAGAGGGGGAGAAAAAAGGGCACAGTATTGTGGTTAGGAGCACAAGCGCTCAAACTACTTGGGTTCAGATCCCAGCTCAGCAACTCACAAACACTTGGGCAAGTTATTTAACTTCTTTAAGTTACCATCTCTTCTGAAAATGAGCACAGAAATAGAACCTTTTTCATGAGTTTGCTGCTGTAATAAAAGGAGACAGTGCCTGTAACACACTTAGCTGCTCAATGCCAGAGTCAGTGCCTGATGGAAGGCAGCAGTTGGCATTACCATCCAATGTGCACCTCTGCCAGCTACCAGAACTACCATTGCCAAGCCCAACTGATTTAGGGAAAGCAATTGGTTTCACATGCAGCCCAACCACACCAGCTCTATTCACCCTACCTTTGCTTTACCCCAGCCCTGCCCTGCCCTTCCCCGCCCTGCTTCCCCAACCACCCTGGGTAAGTCTCGGTGGAAGGCTCCATACCAGCCAGTCCTGAACACTAGTGTAACTGGATGGTGAGGCCAAGGTTCAAAAGCAAAGCCTTGACCCACAAACCACCGAAAAAACTGCTGCCACTGCCAGCAAAAGTCAGGGGCTTTCAAACGAAGAAATACAGAAGTGGAAGAAATAATTGGTCCCCAACCAGCTCTTTCCAGGCAACTAAGTAAGAAGTTTATCGGGGTTCTATTCTCAACAACCCCAACAAACAAAAACAAAGTTCCACACAAGGGTAGAATGGAGCAAAGGCAAAGCAAGGTGTCCAGGTCATCCACTCTAGTGTTCCTAAGACAAGAAGAGGGTGGCTGTGCTCACTGACTCCCCATGTTACATGGAGGATGGAGTGGGGACGTCTGCATTCAGTGCAGGGGAGGTGGCGTAGGAGCACATAAGAGAAGAGACGGAGGAACACTGGGATGTGTCCAGGAGATGGCGAACCTGCTAATGGGGAATCTCAACACTGGTTGGGAGGAGGAACAGAGAAAAGATTTTCAAAGTGTTTATCCTACAAAAGAGGTATCTCAGATATGATAACAGCTTCCTCTGAATTGTTGGCATTTTCCCAGCTAGGCCAACTTTTTCTCTGTAGTTCCAAAGAGCAGAGCTAGGCTTGTGTGGAGCTTACAGACAGGGAAATTTCAGCAAAACATAAGAAAGGCATGTCCAGCCAACCTCCAAAGTTGAGCTATCCTGGCAGTTGTCTAGAAGATGGTGGAAATCTTACTGGCATGATTTCTGCACTGAGTAAGGGGAGAAGTGAAGGGAGTGGTAAAATGACCTCTGACTCCTGAAGTCCCTTCCCATTCTGTAATACATGGTACAGTGGGGAGAGTCAGTGAGCACAGCCACAGCCACCTTTCTTCAGAAGTAATACCAATTTGTGTTTTCTCTCCTCCTCCTACCACTTGATTATTTTCCTAAATAAGTAAATGGGACATAATTTGTTTCTAACCCTCAGATTCAATAACATTTAGAGGCTGGTTATTAACTCACTGAAAACACTAGATTGCTTCTCTGTCTCTCTTTTCTCACTCTCTCTCTAATGTGCCAGAAACAGAAAAATGAAAACATAATTTTTAAAACACATTTTTAAAAGATCAAGATTCAACTACATATATTTTTTTTAATTTTCTGTATAAGAAGCAAATCTAAAAGGCACATACACTGGAAAATGATACAATTGGAAACATATGGGACAGAAGGGTAGTGTCTTAATATATAAAGAGTTCACATAAACCAATATGGAGATAATCATTGCAATAGAAAAGAATGCAAAGGGCACAAATAGAAAATATTCAAAATAGTGTATATTTATATTGAGATATATATTAAGCTACATATGTAGATATATATACATAAATATCCAACAAATATATGGGGAAATGTTCACATTAACAAGTAATGAAATGCCAGTTAAAACAATAATGAGATAGGATGTTACGCCTATCATACTAGTTTCCACTTTTTTTTTTAATCAAATATCTAAACAGTTCTAGATCCCCATTTTGTATGTATATGGAATAGACACAATGAATTTTATATATAAGGGTGTTTGCTTCAGGGGGAGGCTTTCTGACCTCCTTCCTAACCTCTTTTAGACAGAAATGATTGTTAAGAGAGAAGTGCAGTCATAGCATGATTACTCATTTTAGATGAGTTCAGTGGTCAGACCCTCGTCTGGTCTTTAGTTGTAGTAAAGACCAGAAGCTGGCACAATTTTTGCAGAGATATTTCTTGTAAGGAAACATTGAATATTTTATTTGCTGAAATATAAAATTTATCTTTCTGAGAAAGGTGCAGACAGATCTTGGTGAGACATATTATATAAAATACTAGATAAGAGTCATGACTTGCTACTTCCATATCTTTGCAAGAAAGGTGTAAATATAATTAAATGTATGGTAACTGACAGGGCCCTTTAGGGCTATAAAAGGAAATCTAGCCAAGGATCTCTGAAAACACAATTTCCAATAGATACTTTCTCTTGTATATTGCTAATAATATAAATAGAATTTTTTTAAACACAAAAATTCTATTTTGATGTCTGTGAAAAATTATGTGAAACATTTTGTTTAGGAAAAATTCTAAGCTCTAACTAAAAAGGAGTCCCTGACTATCTTAAAACTTAATGTTATTGCCCCCATTGCTGAGAAAAATTCAAGAGAAACTGAGAAAAAACTTTGTAATGAGGAAGGCATGGAAATAAAGGTTAACAATCTTCTCTGAAGAAGGTATAACTGGAATAGAGGAACTAAGATAAAGGTCAAAAAGGCAGATATGGCAGGGTTTTTTCTAAATGAAGAAAGAAATATATACAAAAAATGCTAAAACAATCGAGAGAGAAAAGCAAAGCTGGAGATATCATGTTCCATGATTTCAAACTATACTACAAAGCTATAATAATCAAAACCATATAGGACTGGCACAAAAACAGACACATACAGATCAGTAGAGCAGAAGTGAGAGCCCAGAAATAAACCCACAGATATGTGGAGAATTAATTTATGACAAAGAAGCAAAGAACATACAATGGAGAGAAGATTCTCTCTTCAATAAATGGTGTTGAGAAAATTTGACAACCACATGCCAAAAAAAAAAAAAAAATGCAACTAGACCACTATCTTACACCATACACAAAAATTAATTCAAAATGGATTACAGACTTGAATATAAGACCTGGAACTATAAAATTCCAAGAAGAAAATATTGGTAGTAACCCCCATTGACATCGGTCCTAGTGATATTTTTGCAGCTCTGACTCCAAAGGCAAGGGAAACAAAAGCAAAAATAAATAGACTATATCAACCTAAAAATATTCTGCACAGCAAGGGAAACCATCATCAAAATGAAAAGGCAACCTACTGAATGAAATAAGACATTTTAAAATAGTATGTCTATAAAGGATTAATATCCAAAATACTTAAAGAATGCCCACAACTCAACAATTTTTTTTAAATCTCAATTAAAAATGGGCAGAGGATTTGAAGAGACAATTTTCCAAAGAAGACATACAGATGAACAATAGGCATATGAAAAGATGTTCAACATGACTAATTATTTTTTTTGTTTGTTTTGTTTTTTTAATTTATTTATTTTTTTAATTACAATACTGTATTTGTTTTGCCATACATTGACATGAATCAAAAAATATGGAATGCTTCACGAATTTGCGTGTCATCCTTGCACAGGGGCCATGCTAATCTTCTCTGTATCGTTCCAATTTTAGTATATGTGCTGCCAAAGCGAGCACCAACATGACTAATTATTAAGGAAATGCAAATCAAAACCACAATGAGAGATTACTTCACCCCTGTTGGAATGGCTACTGTTGAAAGGACAAGAAATAACAAATGTTAAAGAAGAAACAGACAAAACAGAACCTTGTTTCTCACTGTTCCTGAGACTGTAAATTGGTACAGCCACTATGGAAAACAGTATGGAGTTTCCTCAGGAAGTTAAAAATAAAAGTATCATATGATCAAACTAGTGGCTCAGTGGTAAAGAATCTGCCTGTCAATGCTGAAAACGTAGGTTCAACCTCTGGGTTGGGAAGATGCCCTGAAAAGGGAAATGGCAACCCACTCCAGTATGCTTGCCTGAAAAATCCCCATGGACATAGGAGTCTGGTAGGCTCCAGTCCATGGGTTCACAAAAGAGCTGGACATGACTTAGCAACTAAAAACAACAATGTGATCAAACTATTCCATTTCAGAGTATTTATTAAAGAACAGGAAAACACTAAATCCAAAAGTTATATGCACCCCTATGCTCAATGCAGCATTAGTTACGATAGTCATGACATGGAAAAACCTAAATGTTTATCAATGGATAAATGCGTAAAGAAGATGTGCTGTATATACACAATGGAATACTGCTTGGTCATAGAAAAGAATGACCATTTGTGACAACATAGATGGACCCTGAAAGTATTATGCTAAGTGAAATAAGTCAAACGGAGAAAGATAAATACCACGTGATTTCATTTATACATGGAATCTGAGAAAAGCAAAACAAATAAAAGAATGAAATAAAATTAAAAAAGAATTCATAGTTACAGAGATCAGACTACTGTTTACCAGAGGGCAAAGGAGAGGGATGTGGGGAAATGGGCAAAGGGGATCAACTGTATGGTGATGGGTGGTGTCTAGAATTGTGGTGCTGATCATTTGTGAATACAGATGTCAACCTATAATGCCATACATCTGCAACTTACACAATTTTAAAATGTTAAAAAGGAAAATAGAAGTAAGGGTAGGAAAGCTAGAAAGAAGACGAGAATAGAGAGGGGGTGGAATTCAGTACAGTAGCTGTAGGAGCGTCTTTCTTAGAGCTCCTCTCTGATCAATTAATCCTAGATGTCCATCTCCTTGAAGGGAGGGAAACGAACCACTTTAAAAATGTTCCTCCAACAGTCATCGTTTATAGACTCTGGTTGATTGGAAGTGAATTGAGGACATTAAAGTTGTCTTTGTTTTTAAGTTTTAATAACTTCTTGTTATTAATTTTAGAAAAGTGAGAGAATACAGAGGAAGCAAAGGCACTAAATTTACCCACCTCTCAACAGACAACACCATTAGGCTTAGGTATAAAGCTTTCCAGCTTTTTCTGTTGTTTTTATTTACAAAATAAAGGCTGAAACCAATGAAAAATATCTGACGATTGTACAATACTATTTCACATAAACTTTTTTAAAAGGAAGGTAGAAGCCATTTGACATTTTCTAGATTATTTCAATGGTATGAAAGTTTCAATTCACTGTTTCCTTAAAAACAAAGGGGGTGAGAGGAATAAATCCTGATTTTGTCAAGAGGTAGCTTAAGGGGATAGGTAGCCAAAACAAAAAAGAGAAGAAAGAAGGAAATTTGCATAAATCCAGAAATTGAGTAAATTGCTTTGAATAAGCAATTAATATAATGTGTAATGAATATATAATGAATAGCAGATTGTTTGTATAAACCAAATGTACAATTGGTTAAGCAAAGGCCATTATTTTACAGAGTTTTCAGGGTAACAATTTTCATTTCAATCATTTTTAGAGACTGTACTGCATCCTAATACTTGTTTTCAAACCAGTCAAAGGGCATCAGCACAAACATCCCCCAAAAACGATATCTAAACTGGAGACCTTAAGAATATGTAGAGAGATGTGAGCAAGTGGGTCTGGGGCTATGTAATAAAGTAGAAGTAGAAGGAATAGTGTATTTGAGAGGGAAGAGATCACATCCGATTCTAAAACCTTAGAGTGTACTCTGTGGGTGGATGAGGGGTTCCAGGATGATATGGCAGGACATGAGGCTGGAAGGTGAGTCAGATCAGGCACATTCTCACCTAGCCCCTCACCAGGCCTGCCACAGCATTGTTCCATGAGAAATACTAGTCATAAAAGTCATTTCTTTGTGCATTTTAGGGGATATAATATTTATAGGGAAAGCCCCTGATGTGGAGCCTTCAACACTGTATCACGCAACACAAAGCTTACCATTCCACCAATGTGAGCCTTCTGCAAATTCTATCAAGTTGGTCAAAATCAATCAGCAGGTGTCATACCAGCCAGCACTACAACACTTACTATGTTCCACTAGTGTGCTAAGAGCTGTGCATGAATTGACTCCAATCTTCACAATAACATGAGCTAGATGCTATTATTAGCCTCATTTTACTGGGGCTAATCTTACTGATTAGAAAACCAGGACACAGAGAAGTTAAGTAACTTGGCCAAAGACACAAAGCTGGCAAGTGGCAGAGGCAGGCAATTTGGCCCCAGCAACCTTGCTTTTAAGGATAACTCCCCAAATCCTCTTCACGGGCATTAAGTGCTTTCTATATGGCCTGCACTTTGCATCAGTGTATATCAAACCCATGTGGGGAATGTGCCCAGATGACAAGAAACCTCAGTCAGCATTCTACTGTAGGAGACAAAACCCCACAACAAGACCTTTAGCCAAATAGTACAGTAATTCAATAGGTGTGCCTTATTCAATGGCAGTGAAGTAATACCATTTCCCTCTGGTATTTGTACAATGCATTGTTATTTATGAAGCAACCCAGCGTTGTCTTGAGGTCATGGCTGTCACAACAACCCAGTGAAGCCAGAAAGACAAGATTCTCCTAGAATCAGACTCTGAGGAAGGAAGTGACTGCCAGTTGTACCAGCAGGAGACCCTGACTCACGGCAGAGACCCTAAGAAGGCTCACAACACCTGCCCTAGCCTTCGGGTGGAATCTTGGCTTGTTCAGTTTTAGCTACTTAATTGCTAATAACATGACCTCTCTGCCTCAGTTCCTCACCTTGAAAATGGGAATAATGCTATCTGCAATATACAGTTGTTGGGAAGACTCAGAGGTAACGGAGAACAAAGGTCACTCAGCAAATTTTATGTTTCCTTTCTTCTGTACGACATGCTTATGGAGAAGGTGTATGCCACATTCACTCTTTAAATTGAATCATCATTTAGATGCAGACCCGGGTTTGATTACTGGGTCGAGAAGATCCCCTGGAGAAGGAAATGGCAATCCACTCTTGCCTGGAAAATCCCATGGACGGAGGACCCTTATAGGCTACAGTCCATGGGGTCACGAAGTGTCGGACATGACTGAATGTCTTCACTTTCACTAAAGAACAAATGTGGTAGCATGAATTGAACACTCCCTCCTTTCTTTCCCACCATCATTTTCATAAATTCTTATTTTCTGTTTGCTGTTTTCTTAAGGTAGATCACTTAAAGTATAGCCTCCAGGAAGTGTGTAGGTAGGAGAGTCAACAGTCCAGATTCCCCACCGTATTTCTGAAGGCAGCAAAGTAACTGTGGCTGGCTCAAATCCCTTGTCCAGAAACAGCCAGAGAAGGAAGAGGCCTCCTCCAGGACCCCTCCTCAGTGTAGCACCAGACCTTTGACTTCAGGGAGTATAGCCCATCCCAACATGCAGCCCATCGGATCACATTCTGTTTTTCCCCAGGCGCCAGGGACTCTGTTGTCCCCAAAAACATAAAGGTATGCATACGGGGTAAGACGCTCCCCCAGCCCAAACCCCCCAGGGCAAATAGCCATCCAGCCACTGGCCCTGCGGCTTCATTGCAGCAGCAGCTGCTGCAGAAGTGTGTGTCTCTGTTCCCCTGCTGAAGTAACTGGCAGAAAACGCTGGGAATTGAGGAAATTCACTATCACCTCAAAAAATATATAAGGAAAAAAAATATGTCATGCTTTTTGTGAAATAATTTCAGAAGCTGAAATGTCTGAGGGAGAAAATGAATCTCTGAATAGAAGCCTGTAGCGGGGAGAGAATGGAGGGAAAAGGCCGAATTTTGAAAATAAGTACACTTCCTTTCTTTCTTTTAAACACTGCCTGTTCAAGTAAGAATAAGCAGTCTCCAGCAGCACCCTCCCCTTGGCTCTTCCTAGGGCTTCTAAATCCTGGGAGGAAGAAATGGTGTGGTTTGTTTTGCATCTTTCTGCTGTTTTTTGTGGCATTTGATTGCCCTGGTGGTGTTTACCTCACAAATGCAGCCTAGTTTGGGTCAGAGGGGAGGAAAGCCAATGAAAAGAACTCCACAGGCTAGAAGGTGAGCAGGCTGGATGCCAAACAGTGGTAGCCTTTTCAGAGGCAATCAATAAGAAGTAGCGGTAGCTGTAGCTGCCGAGGATGCAGTTCACTGAGGGATGGTTAGACTCGGCACAAGGGACAGCCAGCCTTGGTTAAGGACAAGGACTTCATTATCTTAGCGGGTGGGCCCCAGAATAGGTGGCCTTCTTTGCCCTTGCCTCAACTGCAGCTCAGTTCACCCTGCTTTGAAGGAGTCGAGAAGAACACCACTTACAAGAAGACCTGGAAGATTTGTATTGGGCTGCCACATTTCATCCTTCCCCACCCCACACCCACAGCTTCCCTAAAGCTCTGTTCTTTAAATCCCACCCTTCCCAAGAAGCTTTTTCACATCCTCCAGGTCAGAAGATCCTTTGGGGCCTCTCTTATCAAGCTGTTTCAATTCATTAGTAGCAATTCACAATGCTATATTTATAGGTATCTTTGCTTGTCTCTCTCCTCTCCTTGGCTCTCACTTCCTTAAGAGCAAGATCTGGCTTGTTCACTGTTGTATCCCTGCACCACACTAGGGATATGTAATAATTATTGGTTGAAGGCTGAAATCTGAAAAAAAGAAGAGAGAAATATTAGACACATACTTACCAGGGTGATGGCCTCAGTAGTTACTACCCATAACCCACCTCCTTTCATTAATTTCACTAGAATACTTTGGTTTATTCACATGGAAGGAAAATATTAACACATGAGTTTGATTATGAGCTAATTATGGGCTTTGGTGCCAGAACAGAACTAGTTTTGATTCCTGGTTCTACAAACACATACTATCTTTTTTTTACTTTATTTTACTTCACAATACTGTATTGGTTTTGCCATACATTGACATGAATCCGCCACAGGTGTACATGAGTTCCCAATCCTGAACCCCCTCCCACCTCCCACCCCACACCATCTCTCTGGAACATCCCCGTGCACCAGCCCCAAGCATCCTGCATCCTGCATGGAACATAGACTGGCGATTCGTTTCTTACATGATAGTTTCAATGCCATTCCCCCACATCATCCCACCCTCTCCCTCTCCCCCAGAGTCCAAAAGTCCGTTCTATACATCTGTGTCTCCCCTGCTGTCCCGCATACAGGGTTATCCTTACCATCCCTCTAAATTCCATATATATGTGTTAGTATACTGTATTGGTGTTTTTCTTTCTGGCTTACTTCACTCTGTATAATTGGCTCCAGTTTCATCCATCTCATTAGAACTGATTCAAATGTATTCTTTTTAATGGCTGAGTAATACTCCATTGTGTATATGTACCACAGCTTTCTTATCCATTCATCTGCTGATGGACATCTATCTATCTACATACTATCTATACAGACTCAGACAATATTTTTTAACTTCTTTGAACTAACTCTCTCATTTGCAAAATGGTAATAAAAAGCTAAAATTCATAGACACAACAAAGAGAACAAATGAAATCATCATGTGGCAGGTAATATATGAAGTGATAACCCATCCATCGCCCTGTCTGTTGGTTTTCCACTGCTCTTCTACTCACTCTCAAAATGAGACCCTGCTTCGACTGTACCCCAGCCTTGAATGCAGCCTCCCATTTGTCGCTGCCTAGTGCACACTAAGTAAATTTTTTATTTTACTTTTCCAAAGGCTTAGCTCCTAAAAACAATAGATTTGGGAAGATTACAGGCTGGGTGGACCCTCTTTCTAGTTCCTCGCCTTCTGCCTCCAAGCCCTTCAGAAACAAGAGCGTCTACAGGCTGGGAGAAGTGAAGAGAGCAAGTTATATGCGAATTTAGAAGTCAAGATCCTGCATCCTTAGGCTGTCTCAGTAAAGAGAGGCACTGCTGGAGGAGGAAGGGTAAGTTTCAGGATGCCTGAAGTGAGGGGACTTGAATCTTATTTACTCTGATAAAGTCTGCTATCAGAGGTCTCAAGGCTGAATTAGGACATGCTGCAAGAAACATACAGCATATACAATTCCTTGTGGGAGCTAATGAGAAAACAATTATTTCTTAAGAGACTGCCATCCTGGAGGACATGCCCAGAGACCAAGCCAAGCAGCTATATCTCATGGGAAATGGAGCAAGATTTTAACAGATCAGGATCAAGAAAAATATACCTTCCCCTCCTCCACATCTACAGCAGCATACTCACAAATTTCTGCAGCTTTGAGGATTAACACCAGAAAGAAAGAAAAGAAGGGAAGTCCAGATTTGCATGAGTGTAAATTACTGAAGGGACTGAGTTTACATAGCTACAACTGGACTAAATTTTTAATCTCAAAAAATGTTTAAGATAATGTTAAAATTCACTTATGGGAAAACAGTTATATTCTTGCTTTTTGTGGGCCTTGAAACTCACACTCACAACAAATAAAAGCACCTAAAAATGGCACCTAGGCTATAAAGGATGTTCAAGAGATTAGCTTCTGTTGCCTACGTTACCTTATTTTTCACACGAATACTCTTTTTCAACTCTGTGCTATTTGTAGCTTGACTAAGAGAACCAGTTAGCTTTACTTCTAGAAGGCAAACAAATAAATTAACAACAATTACAATACCCAACAATTATAAAAGGAGAACACTGTCCTTCCAGGAACTGATGTTGTAACTGGCAAAACAAGGTAATATCTGTCATTACCCTTGTGCGTATTAAAAAGCAGAGACATTACTTTGCCAACAAGGTCCATCTAGTCAAAGCTATGGTTTTTCCAGGGATCATGTATGGATGTGAGAGTTGGAACATACAAAAAGCTGAGCGCCAAAGAATTGATGCTTTTGAACTGTGGTGTTGGAGAAGACTCTTGAGAGTCCCTTGGACAGCAAGGAATCCAACCAGTCCGTACTAAAGGAAATCAGTTCAGTTCAGCCACTCAGTCATGTCCAACTCTTTGTGACCCCATGAACCACAGCACGCCAGGCCTCCCTGCCATCATCAACTGCCGGAGTCTACTCAAACCCATGTCCATTGAGTTGGTGATGCCATCCAACCATCTCATCCTCTGTCATCCCCTTCTCCTCCTGCCCCCAATCTTTCCCAGCATCAAGGTCTTTTCAAATGAGTCCGCTCTTCACATCAGGTGGCCAAAATATTGGAGTTTCAGCTTTAGCATCAGTCCTTCCAAACAACACCCAGGACTGATCTCTTTTAGGATGGACTGGTTGGATCTCCTTGCAGTCCAAGGTACTCTCAAGAGTCTTCTCCAACACCACAGTTCAAATGCATCAATTCTTCGGTGTTCAGCTTTCTTCACAGTCCAACTCTCACATCCATACATGACCACTGGAAAAACCATAGCCTTGACTAGATGGACCTTTGTTGGCAAAGTAATGTCTCTGCTTTTCAATATGCTATCTAGGTTGGTATTAACCCTCCTTCCAAGGAGTAAGCGTCTTTTAATTTCATGGCTGCAGTCATCTGCAGTGATTTTGGAGCCCCTCAAAATAAAGTCTGACACTGTTTCCACAGCTATTTGCCATGAAGTGATGGGATCAGATGCCATGATCTTCGTTTTCTGAACGTTGAGCTTTAAGCCAACTTTTTCATTCTCCTCTTTCACTTTCATCAAGAGGCTTTTAGGTCCTCTTCACTTTCTGCCATAAGGGTGGTATCATCTGCATATCTGAGGTTTTTGATATTTCTCCCAGAAATCTTAATTCCAGCTTGTGCTTCCTCCAGCCCAGCATTTCTCATGATGTACTTTGCATATAAGTTAAATAAGCAGGGTGACAGTATACAGTCTTGACGTACTGCTTTTCTTATTTGGAACCAGGCTGTTGGTCTATGTCCAGTTCTAACTGTTGTTTTTTGACCTGCATACAGGTTTCTCAAGAGGCAGATAAGGTGGTCTGGTATTCCCATCTCCTTCAGAATTTTCCATTGTTTATCGTGATGCCACACAGTCAAAGGCTTTGGCATAGTCAATAAAGCAGAAATGGATGTTTTTCTGGAACTCTGTTGCTTTTTCCATGGTCCAACAGATGGTGGCAATTTGATCTCTGGTTCCTCTGCCTTTTCTAAAACCAGCTTGAACATCTGAAAGTTCATGGTTCACAAACTGTTGAAGCCTAGCTTGGAGAATTTTGAGCATTACTTTACTAACATGTGAGATGAGTCCAATTATATGGTAGTTTGAGCATTCTTTGGCATTGCCTTTCTTTGGGATTGGAATGAAAACTGACCTTTTCCAGTCCTATGGCCACTGCTGAATTTTCCAAATTTGCTGATATATTGAGTGTAGCACTTTCACAGCATCATCTTTTAGGATTTGAAATAGCTCAACTGGAATTTCATCACCTCCACTAGCTTTGTTCATAGTGATGCTTCCTAAGGTCCCCTTGACTTCACATTCCAGTATGTCTGGTTCTAGGTGAGTGTGAGTGATCACACCATTGTGATTATCTGGGTCATGAAGATCTTTTTGTACAATTCTGAATATTCATTGGAAGGAATGATGATGAAGCTGAAATTCCAATACTTTGGCCCACCTGATGCAAAGAACTGACTCATTGGAAAAGACCCTGATCTGGGAAAGATTGAAGGTGAGAGGAGATGAGGATGACAGAGGATGAGATGGCTGGATGGCATCACCGACTTGATGGACATGAGTTTGAGTAAACTCCGGGAGTTGGTGATGGACAGGGAAGCCTGGAGTGCTGCAGTCCATGGGGTGGCAAAGAGTCAGACACGACTGAGTGACTGAATTGAACCCTCATGCGATGAAGGCAGAAGTGCAATATAAGACCTTTGGGCAGTAGTTCCTAGGTATATTCAGGTGTCAACCACTCTCATCATCTCCACAGCTCTTACCCAGCTCCCAGTGGCCATCTCTCACTTGGATGTTGCCTAGTCTGCTTCTGCTCATGCTTCCTACAGCCTGTTCCTTACCCTCCATGACACTTTTAAAGTGTATATAGAACTGTGTTACTCCTCTGCTTAAAGCACTCCAAAGAAGCTTAACTCCTACTAGTCCCCTTCCCCTGAGGATGAGTTAGATTCCAAAGAACAAAGTAGGAAAAGAGGAAAACAGTAACTATATGGTGGAGAAACCTGACAAACCTACCTTCACCAAAAAATGGAGGTTAATATCCCCAGTGAGGTCATATGGATATCAGATGCCCCTTGACATGATGTGATAAGAAGGGCATTTCACTTCTGTGGTATACTTTCCAAAAACATATAAGCCCAGTCTAATCACAAGAAAAACAGCAGGCTAACCCAGTTTGAGGGATATTCTATAGAAAACTGACCAGTACTCCACGAGACAGTCAAGGTCATGAAAAACAAGGAAAGACTAAGAAACTGTCACAGACCAGGGGAGTTTGGGGAGACATGAGAGCTAAATGCAGTGTGTTACTAGAGATTGGATCCTAAAACAGGAGGAGGACAGGAAAAGAAAAACTAATGAATTCAAATAAAATCTGGAGTTTATACCAATGTCAATTTCCTAGTCTTCACCTTTTACCCACTACAATTTATAGATGTTAACCATAAGAGAAATTGGTCCCAATATCTAAGTCCTAGGATGGCTTAGAAAGTCCTATATAATATGATAATCTGACTGATCTTTTCCCTCCAGCATCCTTGCCTCTTCCTCAGCCATTCCCATCACTTTCCTGTTCATGGAATCTTCAAGCACATTCTCGCCTCAGGTCCTATGTATTTGCAGTTCCCAGAAATCTACATGAGTCTTTATTCTCAGACCTCTACTCAGATGTCACTTTTTCAGAGAAACTTCTAATGATTGAACCAAAGTAACACCGTCACTCTCATGCCCATCATCCTCTTGTTGTTTGGTGGCTAAGTCATGTCCAACTATTTGCAAGCCCATGAACTGCAGCACATCAGGCTTCCTTGTCCCCATCATCTCCCTGAGTTTTCTCAAACTCATGTACATTGAGTCAGTGACACCATCCAACCATCTCATCCTCTGCCACCCCCTTCTCCTCTTGCCTTCAATCTTTCCCAGCATCAGAGTCTTTTCCAATGAGTCAGCTCTTCACATCAGGTGGCCAAAGTATTGGAGCTTTAGCTTCAGCACCAGTCCTCCCAATGAATATTCAGGGTTGATGGCCTTTAGGATTGACTGGTTGGACCTCCTTGCAGTCCAAGGGACTCTCAAGAGTCTTGTCCAACACCACAGTTCAAAAGCATCAATTCTTCGGTGTTCAACCTTCTTTATGATCCAACTCTCACTTCCCTGCAAGACTACTTGGGCATCTTTTCATGTGTTTGTTAGCCGTCCTTATGTCTTTTTGGAGAAATGTCTATTTAGTTCTTTGGCCCATTTTTTGATTGGATCATTTATTTTTCTGGAATTGAGCTGCATAAATTGCTTGTATATTTTTGAGATTAGTTGTTTGTCAGTTGCTTCATTTGCTGTTATTTTCTCCCATTCAGAAGGCTGTCTTTTCACCTTGCTTATAGTTTCCTTTGTTGTGCAGAAGCTAACAAACACATGAAAAGATGCTCAACATCACTCATTATCAGAGAAATGCAAATCAAAACCACAATGAGGTACCATTTCACACTAGTCAGAATGGCAGTGATCCAAAAGTCTGCAAGCAATAAATGCTAGAGAGGGTGTGGAGAAAAGGGAACCCTCTTACACTGTTGGTGGGAATGCAAAATACACAGCCACTATGGAGAACAGTGTGGAGATTTCTTTAAAAACTGGAAATAGAACTGCCTTATGACCCAGCAATCCCACTGCTGGGCATACACACCAAGGTAACCAGAACTGAAAGAGACACGTGTACCCCAGTGTTCAACTCAGCACTGTTTATAATAGCCAGGACATGGAAACAACCTATATGTCCATCAGCAGATGAATGGATAAGAAAGCTGTGGCACATATACACAATGGAGTATTACTCAGCCATTAAAAAGAATACATTTGAATCAGTTCTAATGAGGTGGATGAAACTGGAGCCTATTATACAGAGTGAAGTAAGCCAGAAAGAAAAACACCAATACAGTATACTGATACATTAAATATATATTAATTTAGAAAGATGGTAATGATAACCCTGTATGCAAGACAGCAAAAGAGACACAGATGTTTAGAATGGACTCTTGGACTCTGTGGGAGAGGGAGAGGGAGAGGGTGGGATGATTTTGGAGAATGGCATTGAAACATGTATACTATCATGTAAGAAATGAATCACCAGTCTATGTTCGATACGGGATGCTTGGGGCTGGTGCACGGGGATGATCCAGAGAGATGATATGGGGTGGGAGGTGGGAGGGGGGTTCAGGATTGGGAACTCACGTACACCCGTGGCTGATTCATGTCAATGTATGGCAAAACCAACACAGTATTGTAAAGCAAAATAAAGTAAAAATAAAAATTAAAAAAAGACTACTTGAAAAACCATAGCTTTGACTATTTGGACCTTTGTCAGCAAAGTGATGTCTCCGCTTTTAATACACTGTCTAGGTTTGTCATAGCTTTCCTTCCAAGGATCAAGCATCTTTTAATTTCATGGCTACAGTCACCATCCATGTTAATTTTGGAGACTGAGAAAATGAAATCTAACACTGTTTCCATATTTTCCCCATCTATTTGCCACAAAATGATAGGACTAGATGCCAAGATTTTCATTTTTCGAATGTTGAGTTTTAAGCCAGCTTTTTCACTCTTCTCTTTCAACTTCATCAACAGACTGTTTAGTTCTTCTTCACTTTCTGCCATTTAAATTATATCATCTGCAAATCTGAGGTTGTTGATATTTCTCCCAGGAATTTTGATTCCAGCTTGTGATTCATCCAGCCCAGCATTTCACATGATGTACTCTGCATAGAATTTAAATAAGCAGAGTGACAACATACAGCCTTGACATACTCCTTTCCCAATTTTGAACCAGTCCATTGTTCCTTGTCTGGTTCTAAAGGTTGCTTCTTGTCCTGCATACAGGTTTCTCAGAAGGCAGGTAATGTGGCCTGGTATTTCATCTCATTAAGAATATTCCACAGTTTGTTGTGATCCACACAAAAGCTTTAGCATAGTCAATGAAGAACATGTAGATATTTTTTTGTAATTCCCTTCCATTTTCCATGATTCAGTATATGTGGCAATTTGATCTCTGGTCCCTCTGCCTTTGCTAACTCCAGCTTGTACATCTAGAAGCTCTCAGTTCACATACTGCTGAAACCTAGCTTGAAGGATTTTGAGCATAATCTTGCTGACCTGTGAAATGAGTGCAATTGTACAATAATTTTAACATTCTTTGGCATTGCCTTTCTTTGGGATTGGAATGAAAATTGACCTTTGCCAGTCCTGTGACCACTGCTGAGTTTTCCTAATTTGCTGGCATATTGAGTGCAACACTTTCACCCCATCATTTTTTAGGAATTGAAATAGCTCAACTGGAATTCCATCACCTCCACTAGCTTTGTTCATAGTGATGCTTCCTAAAGCCCACTTGACTTCGCATTCCAGGATGTCTGGCTCTAGATGAGTGATCACACCATTGTG
This sequence comes from Nanger dama, assembly GCA_917880005.1. NCBI lineage: Eukaryota > Metazoa > Chordata > Mammalia > Artiodactyla > Bovidae > Nanger > Nanger dama. Next base: position 28,484,837 of record CAKJTW010000011.1, on the reverse strand, counting down.
GTTATCTGGGTCATGAAAATCTTTTTTGTATAGCTCTTCTGTGTATTCTTGCCACCTCTTCTTAATATCTTCTGCTTCTGTTAGTTCCATACCATTTCTGTCCTTTATTGTGCCCATCTTTGCATGAAATATTCCCTTGGTATCTCTAATTTTCTTAAAGAGATCTCCAGTCTTTCCCCTTCTATTGTTTTCCTCTATTTCTTTGCATTGTTCACTTAAGAATGTTTTCTTGTCTCCCATTGTTATTCTCTGGAACTCTGCATCCAAATGGGTCTATCTTTCCCTTTCTCCTTTGCCTTTTGCTTGTCTTCTTTTCTGAGCTATGTGTAAGGCCTCTTCAGACAACTACTTTGCCTCCTTGCATTTCTTTTTCTTGGGGATGGTTTTGGTCACTGCCTCCTGTACTATGTTGCAAACCTCCATCCATAGTTCTTCAGGCACTCTGTCTATCAGATCTAGTCCCTTGAATCTATTCACCACCTCCACTGTATAATCGTAAGGGGTTTGATTTAGGTCATACCTGAATGGCCTAGTGGTTTTTCCTGCTTTCTTCAATTTGACCCTGAATTTTACAATAAGGAGTTGATGATCTAAGCCACAATCAGCTCCAGGTCATTTTTGCTGACTGTATAGAGCTTCTCCCATCATCCCCTAGACTCCTACATTAACATTATATTATTAGATTTATTTGGGGTGGCTCTCTTTTTATCTTTGTGAGAAGAGAGATTTTGCCTGTTTGATCCCTGTTATAAACCCAGTGCCTCAGAAATTCCTGGAACATAGTCAGAGGTTATCTGTTGAAGGAATGAGAATAAAATCTGTGCAGTGTGCTTCAGTCCATGTCTCTTCAGGTAGCTCTAGTCCATTTCAACGGGAAAACTGAGATTGCTTTCTGGGCCCCAAAGATACTGATGATGGACATGTTTGATCTGAATGAAGCAAAACCTCCCAACTTCAGCTAATTATAAGAAGCCATTATAATTAGCTCATTGTTAAATTAATCAGTAAGCTTTTGCTACCACAGGAGTAAAGTTTCCCCAAATGATTTTGGCACCACTGTTAAGCCCATCGGCAATGAGCGATATTTAACTGCCAGCAGGTGTTCAAGAAAATAGCTCATTTAGTTAAGATGTTGGTTAAATATATTGGTGAGAGTAAGCCAGATTTCAGCCTGCAGTTATTTTTATAGCCAAATACATTCTACATACTGTCACACTATGACAGTGGGGAATTTTCTGGAATAATGAAAATGTTCTGAATTATAATAGTGATCACATAGCTGAATAAATTATCAAAATTCACTGACTATTACACTTAAGACCTGTGCAGTGCATATGTATTTTACCTCAGTTTTTGAATCGTGGCCCTAAATTGTTTATAATCTCATTGCACATGACCCATGTTAAGAAAACATCAGTTTGGAGGAGAAATGTATATGTTTATAGAGGAGTCTATCAGTAATGGAAGAGATATATGTCTATCATAAGAACAACCTTTGAACTTTTTTGTTTGGAAATTTCTAATTAAAAGGCACTAGACTAATAAGGCAATGGCACCCCACTCCAGTACTCTTGCCTGGAAAATCCTATGGACAGCGGAGCCTGGTGGGCTGCAGTCCATGGGGTCGCTAAGAGTCAGACACAACTGAGCAACTTCACTTTCACTTTTCACTTTCATGCATTGGAGACCCACTCCAGTGTTCATGCCTGGAGAATTCCCGGGACAGGGGAGCCTGGTTGGCTGCCATCCATGGGGTCGCACAGATTCGGACACGACAGAAGCGACTTAGCAGTAGCAGCAGACTAATATTTCCCATTATCATCATCATTATCATCATTGGAATTTTTATAATTTTAATAAAATCATCTTGAAACTATGTGTGTTGCCTTCATGAGATATAAAACACAAAACAATAGGTAGCAAAAACTATCCCCTCAAATCTAAATATTATCCTAGCAGCACAGTCTTAATTGGAGGCAAATTTTACTTGAATACTTTCCAGTTGCAGGGAGAATTTGCATAGCAAAGAGATAAATGCTTTATTTGGGTTTCCCTGATGGCTCAGAAGTAAAAGAAGCTGCTTGCAATGCAGAAGATGCAGGAAATGAAGGTTTGATCCCTGGGTGGGGAAGATCCCTGGAGGAGGAAATGGCAACCTACTCCAGTATTCTTGCCTGGAAAATTCCATGGACAGAGGGGCCTAGTGGTCTACAGTCTATGGGTTCACAAAAGACTCAGACACAACTAAGCAACTGAACACATACAGAAATGCTTTAATTAGGATTAATCTGAGTTTGAAACCCGCATTCCCTAAAGGTGGAACTAAAGAAACTTGCAGGTAATTAGCATGATCATTAACACAAAGGGGACCACAAGGTACTGAGCACGGATTGAGAGTGCTCAGCTGACTCTGGAAGGGATATTGTGAATCTCGAATTCCAACCGTATATTAGCTGTTAAAATTAGTCCAAGACAATAACATTATAATTTATATTTCTGTATCTAATTTGCCCGATCATAACTTACGAGGAACTGACACAAGTTTTCCCAAGAGGAGTGCATATGTATAAGCAGAGGAATATTTGCAATACTTCTACCTTCAGTTTCACAGAGAAATGTTCTACCAATTGCAATATAAAAAATTGTTATTGTATTTTTATTAAAGAAATCCTCTTCAGGTAGAGATTAGGTGTGTAAGACTGAGATTCCCATCCTCACAAGTCTTTGCTTTGACCCTTAAATTTCCCACCCTGACTTATTTACTTCACAGCATCTATCACCACCTGAAATTACATTATTTATGTTTGCTGGTTGACTTGCTTATGTGCAGTCTCCTCCATTGCCATGTGAGCTCTGTGAAGTCAGAACTTGGATCACCCAGTCTTTGTGTGTTCCAGCACCTGACATAGCAATTGCAGGGCACATAGTCAACACTGAAACTACCAAATTCATCCACCGTAACTGTGTATAGATATCCTGGGGAAAGGTGGCCATGGGTACATTTCATTTGGTTGGTTGGTTGGTTTTTTCAGCACAGTCTTTATAGAGAACATTAGAGCACATTTTCCCACATTGTACTCAGTCCAGCAAAGCCCAGGTAGTGAGGCTGTTGCTCTTAATCTTCGGTGGAGGCTGAGAGACCTTGAGCCCCAAGCAGTTGTGTCAGAGGCCACCAAAGAGACTCACGCGGGGTGGGACAATGGTCAGATGAATGGAGGACAGTGGCAGGCAGTGTGGTGGCCAGAGGGAGGGGGGTGGAGCCGGGGGTGAGGATGCAGAGGAGGCTGCGGTTAGGGTCACAAGCAATGAGGAGAGTGCCGAGGGGAGCAGGACACCTGGACTGGCTGAGGCCTAGGGAGTATGATTTGTAGGAGTTCTGGAGTGAGTAGCCAGACGAAGCAGAAAAGCAGGACTTGCAGGCAAATGACATCAGCAGTGCAGAGGGGTCACGAAGAAGGGCCTGGAGCAGAGCAGTGACAGTGACACAGAGACAGTATGAGACACGTGGACTGAGTCCCAGGCAAGGCCAGAGGACATGCAGGTTGCACGGGAGAAATCAGAGAAAAGAAGAAAAAGTTACCTAACCCATCTGTACTGCACAACACCAGTACCATCTGAGTGATTATTCACACATTATATCACTGGGAGACAATAAAGCTACTTCCCCTGGCTCCCTGAGCACTGACACACATGCTCCCCAGTGTCCCGACTCATGTCTGTCCTCCCCTGTTTCTTCTGCCTGAAATGTCTTTTCCTTTTCCCATTTCCTCATGACTACATTTCGCCTACTTGTTGAAGGCCAGCTCAAATGTACTAACATAAGTTATTTCTAACATCTTTTTTGGCCAGAGTAACCAAAAAATAAATAAATAAATGGGACTACATCAAACTAAAAAGCTTTTGCATAGAGAAGAAAACTGCCAGAAAAACAAAAGGCTGTCTAGTGAATGGGAGAAGATATTTGCAAGCAATATGTCTGATAAGGGCTTAATATCCAAAATATACAAAGAACTCATACAACTCAACATCAAAAACACAAGAAAACCCAATTTTTAAAAATGGGCAGAGGACCTGAGTAGACATTTTTCCAAACAAGACACACGGATAACCAATAGACACATGAATCGATGCTCAACATGACTAAATCATCAGGGAAATGCAAGTCAAAATCTCAAGATATTGCTTCATACCAGACAGAATGGCTACTATCAAAAAGACAAGTAATAAGTATTGGCAAGGATGTGGAGAAAAGGGAAACTTTGTGCACAGTTGGTGGAAATGTAAATTTGTGTAGCCACTATGGAAAATGGTATGACGATTTCCTCAAAAATTAAAAAATAGTACTACCATACAATCCAGCTATTTCACTTCTAGGTATTTTTCCAGAGAAATGACAAACATTAACTTAAGTAGAAATATGCACCCCTGTGTTCATTGCAACATTATTTATAATAGCCAAGGTATAGAAGTGAACTAGATGTGCACCAATAGATGAGTGGATAAAGAAGATGTGGTATATATATATGTATATATCATGGATAAAATGGATATATATCAGTGGATAAAGTGGATATATATCAGTGGATAAAGAAGATGTGGTGTATATATATGTATACATATTATATATACACACACACACACACACACACACACACACACACACACACACAATGGAATACTAGCCAGAAAAAATAATGAAATCTAGTCATTCATAACAACATGGATGGACACAGATAGTATTCTGTTAAGCAAAATTGTTAGAGGAAGACAAATACTGTGTGATTTCACTTATATATGGAATCTAAAAAACAAAACAAATGAACAAACATAACAAAACAGACTCAGAGATTCAGAGAACAAACAGGTGGTTGCCAGAAGGGAGGCAGGTAGGGAGATGAGTGAAACAGGTGAGGGACATTAAGAGGGACGAACTTCCAGTTATAAATCATAGGGATGAAGTGTACAATATGGGGAATATAGTCAATAATACTATTATAACTCTGTATGGTAATGGATGATAACTAGACTTACAATAATCATTTTGTAATGATTCCCTGGAAGAATAACTATGCTGTCACCTGGAACTAGCATGGTTTTGTAGGTCTGTTATACTTCAGTTAAATCAATGAATTAATAGATATTATTTCTGATGTCCTTTAGGAGATGGGTCTCTTTGAGGTTGGGCATCGGTTGTATCCTAAGAAAAAGGAAGTGTTGTGTGACAGAGAGTTCTGGGCTTTAGAATCAGAAAATCTGGATTCAAAGAAGCACAGATTACACTGATACAATATCAAGTGCACTATTCATGCAGTTTCCCTTCTCCCATTAACTCATGGATCAAAGAGATAATCAGTTTGATTGGTAGTAAGTTAAAGTTCTTCACAGGTGGGAGATGGGTTTCTGTGATAGCTTCACTGGGTTACCTTCATCCAAGGACGGGATACAGAAGCTGACTCCAGGATCATTCTACATCCAACTTTTCCTATTCAATACTTCTCATAAACTGTTCAAGGTTTCTGAGAGAGGTCACAAGGACACAGGTGGAAATCTGGTCCTGCTGGATCAAACACTGTTCTACTTGAAGGCAGTGAAAAATAAGGAGAACCTCTGGTGGTCACTATCTACCTGAAAGCTCCCCAAAAGTTGGCCTCCAGCTTCATAATGTGAAAACACTAGGGAAGGAGTTAGGCATTTTGTCCTTTGTCCTTGGATGATGTTCTGAAGGTCCTAGTGCTAGAGAACATGCTTCAGTTCTTGGCTTTGTCAAGACCTCATCTGGGGATACATAAAATATATCAGATTCTAGCCAACTGCTGGAGAAGGCAATGGCACCCCATCCAATACTCTTGCCTGGAAAATCCCATGGACGGAGGAGCCTGGTAGGCTGCAGTCCACAGGGTCGCTAGGAGTTAGACACGACTGAGCAACTTCACTTTCACTTTTCACTTTCATGCATTGGAGAAGGAAGTGGCAACCCACTCCAGTGTTCTTACCTGGAGAATCCCAGGGACGGGGGAGCCTGGTGGGCTGCCGTCTCTGGGGTTGCACAGAGTGGGACACGACTGAAGTGAGTTAGCATAGCATAGCATAGCCAACTGCTAGGACCCTGATAACACTGCAGGAAGAGTGCAGAGGCAAATGCCATAATTGCTCCAAATGTCGTGTCCTAGGCCATGTACTAGAACATGAGTTTTCTTGGCTACAGCATGTGGAGGCCATGGGGCTCACTGCCAACCTAGCATGTCACTCTGTGGCCTCTAAAAGGTTCAGAGACCTAGAGTTGAGGCACCTAGTCCTGAGAACCCTGGCACTAGGGCCCAGAGACACTTTCTGAACCCACCCAACAAGGGTTCCATGCTCCCCGAAAATCTGCTGTGGTTCTAAAGGACTGGATAGGTCCTTGGGAGCAGAGATCCCAGAGCAGAGGCCAGAAGGAATGACCTGGAAACACCAAGATCTGTGGGAGTGACATTGCCTGACATTGCCTTTCTGTGGCTTCAGGATATTGGGTATTCTTCCAGGGGAAGAAGGATCTGGGAGCCAAGGCAAATACAAAGAGCTAGGGGTCAAGGTAAGAATATAGAAAACAGTACAGACTCCAATGTTCACAACAAATAACAGAATACCAAGGAAAGTTTCCAAAGATGGAGCCCATGTGGAGCCCAAGAGCTGATACAGAGAACCCAAGTTGCTGGTAGAGTGACTGTAGTTGACACCATAGGCAAGGAAGCCCAGGCAAGGGCACTGAGTCTATTTGGACAAATATTCATAAATTCCAACTCATTCTCATCCTGTTTCTGACAAAATTACATTTTCTTTCCTCCATAAAATGTGGTTAGATAATTTATGTTTGCCCATTCAATGCCAGATGGACTTAAGAGTTATCTTTTAATTGGGGGTTGTAAATATTTAGTCATGCTTGACTTTTGCAACCCTATGGACCAAAGCTAGCAAGGCTCGTCTGTCCATGAGATTCTCCAGACAAAAATACTGGAGTGGGTAGCCAATCCCTTCTCCAAGGAATCTTCCCAATCCAAGGATCAAACCTACATCTCTTATGCCTTCTGCATTGGCAGGCAGGTCCTTTACCACTAGTGCCATCTGGGAAGACCAACTATTTAGAACACTAATACATGCATATAATATATACAGATATATAAATATATATGACTTGTATAAACATGCTACATATTTTACATATATTAAGTAGTCAACTGTATCTTCAGCTACTGAGCATACAATGTCTAGAAGACACACATAATACATCTGAAGTGTAAGTATTTAGTTAATGGAAAAATAAGACAGACATAGAGATAGAAAGAAAAAGAGTTAGAGATTGAGAAAATGAGAGACTTATAGGTCTAGAGTTCTACATGCAGGAAGAAACCAAGGACTTGTTTGTCTTTTGAGAGGGGTGGTGCACTTTGGATTCCGAATGCTATGTCACAAAAACAATGTCCACATGTCTGGATTATGTTTGGGTTATCTGCACCCTCCGATCTTAGTGCAACAGGATTTGCCAGTGGACCATGTCCACTAGAACAAAGACGTGAAAAGGATTCACATTCCTTCACACACACCATCAAACAGTGACCTCCAGGGTCCAAGGGCCACTTCTGTCTATGGCATGTCCATCTCCTGTCAGTAGGCCTCCATGCCTTCAACCATGAAGAGTTTACTAACAGGGAGGAGAAAAAGAAGCTTGACACCTTTAGCAATTTAGGAAAAGCTCCTTTACAGGTACGTTTTCTTTAGTATTGCTGTTTCCCATCTTTATCACCCAAGGCTACACTTGGTCACAGGTAAGATGGGGACTAGCATGCTTGTGGTCATTATGCTTCAGGACATCACTGTTTGTTGATGTGTATGGAGTACTAGCCACTCTCTTCCTTTGCTAGATACCAAGCATTTGAGTAAAGTGTCCTAACTGCCAGCTGATAGCCCCACTGAGTGTCAGAGTGTGAGGGTGTGCAGCTGCTCTTTACTGTGGGTCACTTGAAATGATAAATGTTAGAGGATGTTAGACTAGATTTTCCTGAAATTCTAGCCTTCATTTGTATAAGTAAATGTCATCTAATGCTTAGCAAAAGCATTCATCTGAAGTGAATAAGAATCTTGGGTTTCAGACAGTAATGACCAATGGAGATAATTTGTGTCAGTAGATAAAGGATGCTAGAAATCTTCCATTTTGCTTTTTTTTTTTTTAAGAAGTCTAAAGCCTGGTAAATAGTGCCTGTATTCCAAAGCAAAGACAATTAGCAGAAGAAGGGTCAATGCATTGAAAGAAAACTGAGTTTTCATTTTAAGAATTTTAAGAAGATCAATTCATGAGAAAATTTGTTTAAAAAACAAATGAATTGATTTATATAAGCTGTCCAAAATCATAGTAGGACATTAGTTTTTAATTCATAAGGATATACAAAAGTAATCTGATGAAAAGTGTATATCCTTCATTCCTACAGACATTTTTCTCTGCTCTAACTTTCTCCTCTCATTTATCTTTTCTAACTAACCAAAGTATGTTCACAAAGAGAGATTTGTGACCCTAAACTATCTTCTGAGAAATTCCACAGGAAAACACAGTGCCATTGAATGCCTTTACCTATTAAATCTAGTCCTATAACACAGAATCAATCTATTTATTTTCATTCATTCCTAAAATACTTATTAACTATGTTAGCAACTATATTCCAGGCATTGTCTGTGCTTAAAATGCAATGAGGAATAATATAAAGGAGTTTCTTACATTCAGGAAACATATAGTCTGGGAGAGAAGGCACTAATCATAGACTCACATATATAAATGTAAAGTTAAAATTGTGGTAAACTCTATGAGTGAGAATCACAAGGACCTATGAGAGCTTATGGTCAGTGAATTTGACCTAGAAATATCAGAGAATATTTCCTTAAGGAAATGACAGTTGCAGTCTGTATATGGAGAACAAAAGGAAGAGTCAACTTATAAGTTAAAGGATTAGGGAAATGGGAACTGTACATTCAAAAAGACCCTACAGAAACTTCCCTGGTGGTCCAGTGGCTAAGATTTCATGCTTCCAATGCAGGCTGCCCCAGTTTCTATCCCTGGTCAGGAAGCTGAACCCTGCATACTGCAGCAAAGATCAAGATCCCACATGCTGCAACTAATACCTGATACAGTTATAATAAATAAATCATTTTTGTTTAAAAAAGACCCTGCAGCAATAGGGAATATGCTATTCCCCACAGACTCCTCTATCCATGAGGATTCTCCAGGCAACAATACTGGAGTGGGTTGCCATGCCCTCCTCCAGGGGATCTTCCCAACCCAGGGGTCGAACCCAGGTCTCCCATATTGCAGGTGGATTCTTTACCATCTTAGCCACCAGGGAAACCCAAGAATACTGGATTGGGTAGCCTATCCTTTCTCCAGGGTATCTTCCTGACCCAGGAACTGAACCAAGGTCTGCTGCATTGCAAGAGGATTCTTTAACAGCTGAGCCACCGGTGGTGGTACCAGGGAACCCCCAGTGGTGATGGTTGCACAACCTTAAAAATGTACTAAAATGATTGAACTGTACACCTCAAAAGAGTGAATTTCATATTATGATATACCATAAATGAATACCAAAAACAGTAAATGATATATCAATTTTTACAACAACAACAAAAAAAAAAACTAAGGCAAGAGAAGCAAAGACAGTTATGAGTAGAATAATGCAAAATGTGGCTTAAACAAGAGAAAGAGGCCCAATCTCAGAGGGCCTTTGTGACTTAAGGATTTGGTCTTTGTCTAAAAGTAATGGAATCTTATAAGGAAAAAGATGATGTTATTAGATTTGTGATAAGAACTATCACTTGGCTATAGTGTGGATAATGGATTCGAGAAGACAAGAGTGCTATAGAGTGGATAAGCCTTTTGTAGGCTCCTGGGTGTGAAAAGTTGGACCACAATACAAACTGAATGAAATGAAGTTGCAGAGAAGTGGATGAATTTAAAGTTCTTAGGAAATATCATCTAGGGAATTCCCTGGCAGTCCAGTAGTTAGGACTCAGTGCTTTCACTGCGATGGCCCAGGGTCAATCCCTGTTCAGAGAAATAAGAGCCCACAAGCTCAAGGTGTGGAAAAAAAAAAAAAAGAAATAACATCTATCCTATTTGGTGTATGTTTGAGGGTGATGTCAAGGAGATCGTACATATTTGTGTACGTATATGTCAGGATGATTCCAAGTTTCTGGTTTACATAATAGAATAAATTATAATACCATTTCATGAGAAAAGGAAGACTGCAAGAAGACTGGGCAAAGACAAGAAAATGATGATCTTGATTTAACACTGAGTTAGAAGTCCTTTCAGACATCCCAGAGGAAATGTCAAGTGAGCTGATGAATAAATATGCAGGGCTTAGTTTTAGAGAAGAGGTCTAGACTAGATCTATTTTGTGAGGTTTGTGAGACATCTTCATGAATCAATCTTTAAAGCCATAAGCATAGATGAGAGAAGAGAAGAATAAGGAATGAAAAGAGAAACAAGCTTAGGCCTAATTCTTGAGGAAATCTAATGTCAAATGACCAAGCAGAAAACAATGAGCCAATCAAGGAGGTAGAAGGACCCAGATAGGTAAGAGGAAAACTAAGAGTGATGTCACAGAAGTAAAGGAAGAAACGGTCTCAAGAAAGAAGATGTCAGTCTTGTTCCATGAAAAATACATCCTATGAAAAATGGAGTCTATAGTTAAATTCAGTAGAAAATACTGGATCAACTAACATTAATAATTTTCTCTATTGCAGGACTTCTCAGATTTATTTTTAGATTGTTTAATGTATATTGTGAATCTCCTATAGTATATAAATATGTCCCAAACGTAACTGGCCTTAGAATCCTTTCTTAGAATGGAACACTTATTAATATGGTTTGGGACACTGTTTGGGGAAACTTGTAGAAGGCAATGTGTGAGTGAAGCTCAGTTGTCAGCCCTCCCCCTTGAAGTAAGAATCATCACCCTGGTGCACATAGGAAGGAATACACGCTTTTCATTAGTTCAGAACGATGTAAGGCTACAGCAGATTTGATGTGGGCAGTAAAGCTGAGCCTTTAACTGAGTTTTCCAGCTCCTTTACTTCATTCCTTCTTGGACAGACTACTTTTCCTGGGACTAGGACACTTTGATTTCCCTCAGCCAGTTCCTTCTGGAAGCTGAAGATCAGCAGCCCCACAACCTTCATGAAGAGTGACTTATTTAATGGGCCAGTTTGGAAAACAGCCTGAGTATGCTCAGTTTAGTCACACCACTCTTACTTGGAGCCTGCCTGTCTGCAGAACGCATACGGTCTTTATAACCCCACAAGATGGAATCAGAGTGAACCTCTATGGGTGACCCTCAATGTGGAGAAACTGTTCATCTTTAACCTAGATGTGTTATCATCGGTGCTGTATAGATGGAGAAGTCTTGAGGCTATTGTAAAAATAAAACTGAAAACCAGAAACATGAGGCTTAAGTCCAAATCCTGAGAACATCAGAGAAATCCTGAATCCAGGGGACATTATGCGATAGGAGCTCATCAAACGCCTCCATACCTACACTGAAACCAAACACCACCCAAGGGCCAACAAGTTCCAGAGCAAGACATACCACACAAATTCTCCAGCAACACGAGAACACACCCCTGAGCTTCAATATACAGGCAGCTCAAAACTACTCCAAAACCATTAATGTCTCATAACCCATTACTGGACACTTCATACCACTCTAGAGAAGAAATCCAACTCCACCCACCAGAACTCCAACATAAGCCTTCCTAACCAAGAAACCTTGACAAGTCACTGATACAACCCCACCCACAGTGAAGAAACTCCATAATAAAGAGAACTCCACAAATTCCCAGAATTTAGAAAGACCACCTCAAATGCAGCAATATAACCAAGATGAAGAGACAGAGGAATAACCAGCAGGTAAAGGAACAGGAGAAATGCCCACCAAACCAAACAAAAGAGGAAGAAATAGGGAATCTACCTGAGAAAAATTCCGAATATTGATAGTGAAAATGATCCAAAATCTTGAAATCAAAATGGAATCACAGATAAATAGCCTGGAGACAAGGATTGAGAAGATGCAAGGAAGGTTTAACAAGGACCTAGAAGAAATAAAAGAGTCAATATATAATGAATAATGCAATAAATGAGATCAGAAACACTCTGGAGGCAACAAATAGTAGAATAAGGAGGCAGAAGATAGGATTAGTGAAATAGAAGAGAGAATGGTAGAAATAAATGAATCAGAGAGGAAAAAAGAAAAACAAATTAAAAGAAATGAGGACAACCTCAGAGACCTCCAGGACAATATGAAATGCTCCAACATTCGAATTACAGGAGTCTCAGAAGAAGAAGACAAAAAGAAAGACCATGAGAAAATACTTGAGGAGATAATAGTTGAAAACTTCCCTAAAATGGGGAAGGAAATAATAACCCAAGTCCAAGAAACCCAGAGAGTTCCAAACAGGATAAACCCAAGGTGAAACACCCTGAGACATATATTAATCAAACTAACAAAGACCAAACACAAAGAACAAATATTAAAAGCAGCAAGGGAAAAACAACAAATAACACACAAGGGGATTCCCATAAGGATAACTGCAGATCTTTCAATAGAAACTCTCCAGGCCAGGAGGGAATGGCAAGACATACTTAAAGTGATGAAAGAAAATAACCTACAGCCCAGATTACTGTACCCAGCAAGGATCTCATTCAAATATGGAGGAAAAATCAAAAGCTTTACAGACAGGCAAAAGCTGAGAGAATTTAGCACCACCAAACCAGCTTTTCAATAAATGCTAAAGGATATTCTCTAGACAGGAAACACAAAAAGGGTGTATAAACCCGAACCCAAAACAATAAAGTAAATGGCAACGGGATCATACTTATCAATAATTACCTTAAATGTAAATGGGTTGAATGCCCCAACCAAAAGGCAAAGACTGGCTGAATGGATACAAAAACAAGATCCCTATATATGCTGCCTACAAGAGACCCACCTCAAAACAAGGGACACATACAGACTGAAAGTGAAGGGCTGGAAAAAGATATTCCATGCAAATAGAGACCAAAAGAAAGCAGGAGTAGCAATACTCATATCCAATAAAATAGACTTTAAAACAAAGGCTGTGAAAAGAGACAAAGAAGGCCACTACATAATGATCAAAGAAGAAGATATAACAATTATAAATATATATGCACCCAACATAGGAGCACCGCAATATGTAGGACAAATGCTAACAAGTATGAAAGGGGAAATTAACAATAACACAATAATAGTGGGAGACTTTAATACCCCACTCACACCTATGGACAGATCAACTAAACAGACTATTAACAAAGAAAGCAAAGTTTAAATGATACAATAGATCAGTTAGACCTAATTGATATCTATAGGACATTTCACCCCAAAACAATGAATTTCACCTTTTTCTCAAGTGCACACGGAACCTTTTCCAGGGTAGATCACATCCTGGGTCATAAATCTAACCTTGATAAATTCAAAAAAATCGAAATCATTCCAAGCATCTTTTCTGACCATAATGCATTAAGATTAGATCTCAATAACAGGAGAAAAACTATTAAAAATTCCAACATACGGAGGCCGAACAACACACTTCTGAATAACCAACAAATCACAGAAGAAATCAAAAGGAAATCAAAAAATGCATAGAAACAAATGAAAATGAAAACACAACAACCCAAAACCTGTGGGACACTATAAAAGCAGTGCTAAGAGGAAAGTTCATAGCAATACAGGCATACCTCAAGAAACAAGAAAAAGTCAAATAAATAACCTAACTCTACACCTAAAGCAACTAGAAAAGGAAGAAATGGAGAACCTCAGAGTTAATAGAAGGAGAGAAATCTTAAAAATTAGGGTAGAAATAAATGCAAAAGAAACAAAAGAGACCATAGCAAAAATCAACAAAGCCAAAAGCTGGTTCTTTGAAAGGATAAATAAAATTGACAAATCATTAGCCAGACTCATCAAGAAACAAAGAGAGAAGAATCAAATCAATAAAATTAGAAATGAAAAGGAAGAGATCACAACAGACAACAAGGCAATCCCTATCAAGTTACCAGCAGTATTTTTCACAGAACTAGAACAAATAATTTCAAGATTTGTATGGAACTACAAAAAACCTACAAAGGATCATAAAAGACTACTATCAGCAATTATATGCCAATAAAATGAACAACGTGGAAGAAATGGACAAATTCTTAGAAAAGTACAACTTTCCAAAACTGAACCAGGAAGAAATAGAAAATCGTTAACAAACCCATCACAAGCATGGAAATTGAAACTGTAATCAGAAATCTTCCAGCAAACAAAAGCCCAGGTCCAGACAGCTGAATTCTACCAAAAATTTAGAGAAGAGCTAACACCTATCCTACTGAAACTCTGTCAGAAAATTGCAGAGGAAGGTAAACTTCCAAACTCATTCTATGAGGCCACCATCACCCTAATACCAAAACCTGACAAAGATGCCACAAAAAAGAAAACTACAGGCCAATATCACTGATGAACATAGATGCAAAAATCCTCAACAAAATTTTAGCAATCAGAATCCAACAACACATTAAAAAGACATACACCATGACCAAGTGGGCTTTATCCCAGGGATGCAAGGATTCTTCAATATCCGCAAATTGATCAATGTAATTCACCACATTAACAAATTGAAAAATAAAAGCCATATGATTATCTCAATAGATGCAGAGAAAGCCTTTGACAAAATTCAACATCCATTTATGATAAAAACTCTCCAGAAAGCAGGAATAGAAGGAACATGCCTCAACATAATAAAAGCTATATATGACAAACCCACAGCTAACATTATCCTCAATGGTGAAAAATTGAAACCATTTTCCCTAAAGTCAAGAACAAGACAAGGGTGCCCACTTTCACCGCTACTATTCAACATAGTACTGAAAGTTTTGGCCACAGCAATCAGAGCAGAAAAAAAGAAATAAAAGGAATACAAATTGGAAAAGAAGAAGTAAAACTCTCACTGTTTGCAGACGACATGATCCTCTACATAGAAAATCCTAAAGACTCCACCAGGAAATTACTAGAGCTAATCAACAAATATAGTAAAGTTGCAGGATATAAAATTAACACAGAAATCCCTTGCATTCCTATACACTAATAATGAGAAAGTAGAAAAAAGAAATTAAGGAAACAATTCCATTCACCATTACAATGAAAAGAATAAAATACCTAGGAATATATCTACCTAAAAAAAAAAAAGACCTATATACCGAAAACTATAAAACACTGATGAAAGAAATCAAAGAGGACACTAATAGATGGAGAAATATACCATGGTCATGGATCAGAAGAATCAATATAGTGAAAATGAATATACTACCCAAAGCAATCTATAGATTCAATGCAATCCCTATCAAGTTACCAGCGGTATTTTTCACAGAACTAGAACAAATAATTTCAAGATTTGTATGGAAATACAAAAAACCTTGACTAGCCAAAGCAATCTTGAGAAAGAAAAATGGAACTGGAGGAATCAACTTGCCTGACTTCAGGCTCTACTACAAAGCCACAGTCATTAAGACAGTGTGGTACTTGACAGAAATATAGATCAATGGAACAAAATAGAAAGCCCTGAGGTAAATCCACACACCTATGGACACCTTATCTTCAACAAAGGAGGCAAGAATATACAATGGAGTAAAGACAATCTCTTTAACAAGTGGTGCTGGGGAAACTGGTCAACCACTTGTAAAAGAATGAAACTAGATCACTTTCTAACACCACACACAAAAATAAACTCAAAATGGATTAAAGATCTAAACGTAAGACCAGAAACTATAAAACTCCTAGAGGAGAACTTAGGCAAAACACTCTCCGACATAAATCACAGCAGGATCCTCTATGATCCACCTCCCAAAATACTGGAAATAAAAGCAAAAATAAACAAATGGGATCTAATTAAAATTAAAAGTGTCTGCACAACAAAGGAAACTATAAGTAAGGTGAAAAGACAGCCTTCTGAATGGGAGAAAACAATAGCAAATGAAGCAACTGACAAACAACTCCTCTCAAAAATATACAAGCAACTTATGCAGCTCAACTCCAGGAAAATAAACGACCCAATCAAAAAATGGGCCAAAGAACTAAACAGGCATTTCTGCAAAGAAGACATACGGATGGCTAACAAACACATGAAAAGATGCTCAATATCATTCATTATCAGAGAAATGCAAATCAAGACCACAATGAGGTACCTTTTTCACACCAGTCAGAATGGCTGCGATCCAAAAGTCTACAAGCAATAAATGCTGGAGAGGATGTGGAGAAAAGGGAACCCTCTTACACTGTTGGTGGAAATGCAAACTAGTACAGCCACTGTGGAGAACAGTGTGGAGATTCCTTTAAAAACTGGAAATAGAACTGCGTTATGACCCAGCAATCCCACTGCTCGGCATACACACCGAGGAAACCAGAATTGAAAGAGACACATGTACCCCAATGTTCATTGCAGCACTGTTTATAATAGCCAGGACATGGAAGCAACCTAGAAGTCCATCAGGAGATGAATGGATAAGAAAGCTGTGGTACATATACACAATGGAGTATTACTCAGCCATTAAAAAGAATACATTTGAATCAGTTCTAATGAGGTGGATGAAACTGGAGCCTATTATACAGAGTGAAGTAAGCCAGAAAGAAAAACACCAATACAGTATACTGACACATATATGTGGAATTTAGAAAGATGGTAATGATGACCCTGTATGCGAGACAGCAAAAGAGACACAGATATATAGAACGGACTTTTGGACTCTGAGGGAGAGGGAGAGGGTGGGATTATTTGGGAGAATGGCATTGAAACATGTATACTATCATGTAAGAAACAAAGCACCAGTCTATGTTTGATACAGGAAACAGGATGCTTGGGCTGGTGCATGGGGATGATCCAGAGAGTTGATATGGGGTGGGAGGTGGGAGGGGGATTCAGGATTGGGAGCTCATATACACCCATTATGGATTCATGTCAATGTATGGCAAAACCAATACAGTAATGTAAAGTAAAATAAAGTAAAAATAAAATTTAAAAAAATTTTTCAGGCAAACAAAAAGAATCATCATCCTTACAACTAATAGATTTAAAATAAAGGTCATTTCATTTCTTCAAAGAAGACACACAGATGGCCAACAAGCCCATGAAAAGATGCTCAACATCAATAGTTTTTAAAACTACAATGAAATGGACTATACCCCAATACAAAATAAAAATTTTTAAGTTTCTGCATGCATGCCAAGTCACTTCAATCATGTCCAACTCTTTGCAACCCTATGAACTGTAGCCCACCAGGCTCCTCTGTCCATGGGATTCTCCAGGCAAGAATACTGGAGTGGGTTGCCATGCCCTCCTCCAGGGGATCTTCCCAACCCAGAGATCAGACCCACATCTCTTACATCTCCTGCATTGGCGGGTGGGTTCTTTACCACTTGCTCCACCTGGGGAGTCTGTTTAAAGTTTAGAAAAATAGAAAAAGGCTATCTAGATAAACAAACAAACAAGCAAAAACTACTATGAGGTATCACCTCATACCAGTCAGAATAGCCATCATTAAAAAGTCTAAAATAACAAATACTAGAAAGGGTGTGGAGGAAAGGAAACAACCCTCCAACACTGGTGTCAAGAATGTAAATTGGTGTACCCAATTACAGCATGGAGGTTCCCTAAAAGCTAAAAATAGTTACCATATGATCCAGCAATCCCACTCCTGGGCATATATTCAGAAAAGACAAAAGCTCTAATTTGAACAGATGCATACACCCTAAAACTAAAACTAAATATTAAAAATAAAAATAATAATAAATAAAGATCATGGCATAAGGCCCAATCACTTCATGGCAAACTGAAAGGGGAAAAGTGGAAGCAGTTTGGGTTCTAAAATCACCGCAGATCGTGACAGCAGCCATGAAATTAGTATACTATTGCTTCTTGGCAGGAAAGCTATGAAAAACCTAGACAGTGTGTTAAAAAGCAAAGACATCATTTTGCTGACAAACGTCCTATATACTCAAAGCTATGGTCTTTCCAGTAGTCACTTACAGTTCTGAGAGCTGGATGATAAAGAAGGCAGACCGCCAAAGAATTGATGCTTTCAAACTGTGATGCTGGAGAAGACTCTTGAACAGCAAGGAGATTAAACCAGTCAATCTTAAAGGGAATCAATCCTGAATACTCATTTGAAGGACTGATGCTGAAGCTGAAGCTCCAGTACTTTGGCCACCTGATGCGAACAGCCAACTCACTGGAAAAGACCCTGATGCTGGGAAAGATTGAAGGCAGAAGGAGAAGAGGGTAACAGAGGATGAGATGGCTGGATGGTGTCACCAATGCAATGAACATAAACTTGGGCAAACTCTGGGAGATGGTAAGGGACAAGGAAACCTGGCATGCAGCAGTCCAAGGGGTTGTGAAGAGTGGGACACGAGTTTGCAACTGAACAACAGTAACATACATCCCGAGTTCACTGGAGCACTATTTCCAAAAGCTAAGACATGAAAGCAACCCAAGTATCCATCAACAGATGAATGGATAAAGAAGATATAGTATATATACTAATGAAATAATGCCATTTGTAGCAACATGGATGGACCTAGAGGTTATCATACTAATGAAGTAGTCAGACAAAGCCAAATATTGTACATCATTTATATGTTTAATCTAAAAATTAATGCAAATAAACTTAAATATTTATAGAACAGAGACAGACATAGGCATAGAAAGTAAACTTATGGTTTTCAAAGAAAAAGTGGGGAGAAGATAAATTGGTAGTATGTGATTAAGAGATACACATGGTGCATAGTGGGTGCTCATCCACTCTGTTCTGTCTTGACTGTAGCCCACCAGGCTCCTCTGTCCCTGGGATTATCCTAGCAAGAACACTGGAGTGGGTTGCCATTTCCTCCTCCAGGGGATCTTCCTGACCCAGAGATCGAACCCACATCTCCTAGGTTCCTGTATTGGTAGGTTGATTCTTTACTGCTGGGCCACCTGGGAAACCCCAAGAGGTGCACAAATCCATGTATAAAATAAATGAACAACAAGGACCTACTGTGTAGCACAGGGAACTATATTCAATATCTTATAATAAACTACAATGGAAAAGAATTTTAAATGAATATAAATACACATATATATGTACAGGTAACCAAATCACTTTGCTACACACTTGACTAACACAATATTGTAAACTGACTTCAATTAAAAAAAATTTTTTAAGTTCATTTGTCATTTTGCTTCATCTTTTTTTGTCCTCCATAACACCAGCACACAAACCTCTTCAGTTACAACAAACTTGACAGAACGATTTATAGTAACTAAAAATAATAAACCATAGGGATTTCATAATGTACATAAATCAAACCATCTCACAATATGCCTTAAACTTATAAAGTGATGTATGTCTATTATGCCTTAATAAAACTAGTGGGGAAAACCATAGGAGGGTAGGATGGCATAGGGTTGATTGATGGATGTAAAATTTTACATGACCTTTCCCATGTTCAAGGGAAGACCATCCAAGAACATAATTTATGATGGAAAGAGGGTTCTCATAGTCACCTCCATCCCAGCTTCTAAGTTTGCCCCCACCATTCTTAACAACCATTCTTCTCTGATGGAGCATCTGTGTCATGCAATCCTCTTCCCACTCTCAGAAAATTATATTTCTGGCCTTCTAGAAAAAATCTCACTCAAGTATCTTTCCTCTTTCCCCCAGCAATATCTTTCCCTACACCAGTAGTAATCAATATAAAAAAGAAGATCCCAGGGCTCCAGGAAACATTCTCAGTAGCTTTTGACACATAATGCCCTAAAAACCTGTGGGGTTAGGATGGGAGTACAAATATGCCTTCAAGACTCAGAGATCACAAAAAAATCTAGAGTGAGTCTAAGCAACACACTTGGTATCACACATCCAGTACGTAGTCTATTCAGTAGAGAACTGTCAGAACATACACACACCCATACCCACAAACACACACACACTTCCCAAGGACCAACATTAGTTCTCAGAGGCAGTATAACTAGTAAGGATAAAAAATTTTCCTAATTTCTTCCACATCTTGCCATACCAACCATCTCACAATGAAATCAGTAATTCACGTTTTTATAAAAAATACTTGTTTATTTTGTTCTTTGCATCCCAGCCTATTTCATATTGTGCCCATTCAGATCTGCCAAGAACAATAACTGTTCCGTTGTTTAGCCATACATTTTTTAATAATTACCAAAGACTCAGATGTAAGGAGCCCCATCAAATTTGTCTTGAAATAGGAGAGAAAGTTTGTTTAATTCTATTAGGAAACCATAGCTTGGTTCTTCACATTCTTAGAAAAAGAACTCTTAAATGCATCCAACACAGCTAAATTCACACTATAATTTTTATGCATCATTGAGTTTCTTTGTAAGAGAGCTCTCAAATTCTAAAACATCCTAAAAACTAGCAATGGGTTTCATGTACCATTTTCAAGATTTTTAAATGTCTAAAAGAATCACATATTTGGTCACCATAAGGGAATCTACAATATCTACAACAGGTTTCCTTGGTTTGGATAGGAATTATAGAAATTCAGTGTCGAATATGTGTGTTTCACCTTCATCATAATCGTTAACTGGTAGTTAAAATTGTCTTTGCTTATTAAAATGGAAAAACCCAGGAACTTTCCCTGGTGGTCTAGTGGTTGAGATTGCACTTCCACTGCAGGGGGAGCGGGTTCAATCTTTGGTTGGGGAACTAAGATCCTTCATTCTGCCAGGCTCAGCCAAAGAATACAGGGTTGGGGGTGGCGGGGAAGGAAAAACCCATAACTATTTACAGAATGCAAATTTATGGGAAAAAGTCTCTCTCAATTTGCAGATGATGGGGCGGGTGGATGACAGGATTTTGCTATTGACAGTGTTGGAACCACTACCTCTGTGGTTTCATTAGAGTACTATGTCCTCTGAAACAATACATTAAATAAACAGCTGCTATCTGGCTTGGCAGTCTTATGAGCAGGGCGGTCTTCTGTTGACAAATTTCTGTTTTGATTTTCTGTGTTGGTGTTTACTGTTGAAAACATATCTTCCCCTGTAGCTACAAGGTTATAATTATTAGGTGTTCCAATTAAACCCATGTAAGGGCTCATCTATTGTTGCATGATTTTGAAAACATGCTATCTCTTTTGATGTCTGCGATATTATTAATCAGCTAATTACCATCATTGGAAAAATATGTGTCCAAGTAGTTTCAAAAACACCTCTGAAAACAAACTAATTTAAAGTCTTAAAATGTGTATGTTATTTGCAGATAAGATGCGTTTTTATGTGCAGTTGCTCAGCTCCAAGCCAAGGCAAAAATAAGCACAGGACCCCACAGGAATTGTGTCACCTTGTTGACTTCTGATGCTTTTGTGACATTCCCTCCCAGCTCAGCATGAGGTATTTGTCTGTCAGCAATGGTCAGCTAAATGATTAGCTGACACAGCTCTTCACTCTATGGGTCACTGGCAGAACAGACAGGTTCAAATATACAAGATGTTGGCTCTAGCTCTTCCTGAATGCCTTTCCTACTTCATTAAGCTTTAAACATAGCTGTTTTTGTAGAGAAATAGCACATATTGGCTCTCAAAAATAAAAGCCCACTGCTTAAATGCAATAGATACATTTATGTAGACTGATTTTTTTATAAGGCTGGGAAAAAATTTTAGCTGTGATTTATTTTGACCTGTATTTTATCCATACCAGCTTTATAACTATGACACAGCAATAAGACCCAAATGTGGTCACCAATATCTGTTCTCTCTCCCTGAATCACACCCATGAATGCAGACAATACTGACCACAATTAATCAAAACAAATTCTAATAAAATACACTTGGCATTTTCTCAACACATCATATTAGACAAGTGTTTAATTTGGTGCCATGTTGTATCTCTCTGGGAATGGTTGAGGAAGACCAGCAAGTAGAAAAAGGACAAAAGAAGTATGACCTGGAATAAGATTGTATGTTCCAAAGGCTAATATTAAACTAAAACCCTTATTAAATGTAATTGGTAATCTTCCTTCCATAGACAGACTATTAAATGCAAACTATCACAATCTGATCACGTGGACCACAGCTGTGTCTAATTCAATGAAACTAACCCAAGCCATGTGGGGCCACCCAAGACAGACGGGTCATGGTGCAGAGGTCTGACAAAACGTGGTACACTGGAGAAGGGAATGACAAACCACTTCAGTATTCTTGCCTTGAGAAACCCCATGAACAGTATGAAAAGGCAAAAAGATAGGACACTGGAAGATGAACTCCCTAGGTTGGTAATTGCCCATGCTACTGGAGATGAAGGAATGAAGGAATAACTCCAGAAAGAATGAAGAGAGGAGCCAAAGCAAAAACAACACCCAGTTGTGGATGTGACTGGTGATGGAAGTAAATTCTGATGCTGTAAAGTACAATATTGCATAGGAACCTGGAACATTAGGTCCATGAATCAAGACAAATTGGAAGTGGTCAAACAGGAGACAGCAAGAGTGAATATTGACATTTTAGGAATCCACGAACTAAAATGGACTACAGTGGGTGAATTTAATTCAGAGGATCATTATATCTACTGCTGTGGGCAAGAATCCCTTACAAGAAATAGAATAGCCATCATAGTCAACAAAAGAGACCAAAATGCAGAACTTGGGTGCAATCTCAAAAATGATAGAATGATCTCTGTTCATTTCCAAGGCAAATCATCCAATATCACAGTAATCCAAGTCTATGCCCAGACCAGTAATGATGAAGAAGCTGAAGTTGAATGGTTCTATGAAAACCTACAAGATCTTTTAGAACTAACACCCAAAAAAGATGTCCTTTTCATTATAGGACAAAATTAGAAGTCAAGAAACACCTGGGGTAACAGGAAAATTTGGCCTTGGAATATGGAATGAAGCAGGGCAAAGGCTAATAGAGTTTTGCCAAGAGAATGCACTGGTCATAGCAAACACCCTCTTCCAACAACACAAGAGAAGACTACACATGGACATCACCAGATGGTCAACACTGAAATTAGACTGATTATATTCTTTGCAACCAAAGATGGAGAAGCTCTATACAGTCAGCAAAAACAAGACCAGGACCTGACTGTGGCTCAAATCATGAACTCCTTATTACCAAATTCAGACTTAAATTGAAGAAAGTAGGGAAAATCGCTAGACCATTCAGGTATGACCTAAATCAAATCCCTTACGACTATACAGTGTAAGTGACAAATAGATTCAAGGATTAGATCTGATAGATAGAGTGCCTGAAGAACTATGGACGGAGGTCGTGACACTGTACAGGAGGCAGGGATCAAGACCATCCCCAAGAAAAAGAAATGCAAAAAGGCAAAATGGTTGCCTGAGGAGGCCTTACAAATAGCTGAGAAAAGAAGAAAAGTGAAAGGCAAAGGAGAAAAAGAAAGATATACCCATCTGAATGCAGAGTTCCAAGAATAGCTAGGAGAGATAAGAAAGCCTTCCTCAGTGATCAATGCAAAGGAATAGAGGACAATAATACAATGGGAAAGACTAGAGATCTCTTCAAGAAAATTAGAGATACCAAGGGAACATTTCATGCAAAGATGGACAAAATAAAGGACAGAAATGGTATGGACCTAACAGAAGCAGAAGATATTAAGAGATGGCAACAATACACAGAAGAACTGTACAAAAAGATCTTTATGACCCAGATAACCACGATGCTGTGATCACTTACCTAGAGCCAGACATCCTGGAATGCAAAGGCTAGTGGGCCTTAGGAAGCATCACTAAGACCAAAGTAAGTGGAGGTAATGGAATTCCAGCTGAGCTATTTCAAATTCTAAAAGATGATTCTGTGAAAGTGCTGCACTCAGTATGCAAGCAAATTTGGAAAACTCAGCAGTGGCTACAGGACTGGAAAAGATCAGTTTGCATTCCAATCCCAACAAAAGACAATGCCAAAGAATGTTCAAACCACCGCACAATTGCACTCATTTCACACACTTAACAAAGTATTGCTCAAAATTCTCCAAGCCAGGCTTCAACAGTTTGTGAACTGTGAACTTCCCGATGTTCAAGCTGGATTTAGAAAAGGCAGAGGAACCAGAGGTCAAATTGCCAACATCCTTTAGATAAGTGAAAAAGCAAAAGAGAGTTCCAGAAAAACATCTACTTCTGCTCTATTGACTATGCCAAAGCCTCTGACTGTGTGGATCACAACAAACTGTGAAAAATTCTGAAAGAGATGGGAATACCAGACCACCTTAACCTGCCTCCTAAGAAATCTGTATGCAGGTCAAGAAGCAAGAATTAGAACTGTACATTGAACAACAGACTGGTTTCAAATTGGGAAAGAAGTGCATCAGGGCTGTATATTGTCACCTTGTTCATTTAACTCATATGCAGAGTACATCATGAGAAATACTGGGCTAGATGAAGCACAAGCTGAAATCAAGATTGCTGGGGGAAATATCAATAACCTCAGATATGCAAATGACACCACTCTTATTACAGAAAGTGAAAAACTAAAGAGTCTCGATATGAAAGTGAAAGAGAGTGAAAAAATTGGCTTAAAGCTCAACATTAAGAAAACTAAGATCATGGCATCTGGTCCCATCACATTATGGCAAATAGATGGGGAAACAATGGAA
The DNA here is from genome assembly GCA_917880005.1 of Nanger dama. Lineage (NCBI taxonomy): Eukaryota > Metazoa > Chordata > Mammalia > Artiodactyla > Bovidae > Nanger > Nanger dama. The sequence continues at coordinate 28,460,141 of CAKJTW010000011.1, read as the reverse complement.
AAAGTGACAGACTTTTTGGAGGGGGAGGCTCCAAAATCACTGCAGATGGTGACTGCAGTCATGAAATTAAAAGAAACTTGCTCTTTGGAAGAAAAATTATGACCAACCTAGACAGCATATTTAAAAGCAGACACATTACATTACCAACAAAGGTCCATCTAGCCAAACTATGGTTTTTCCAGTAGTCATGTATGGATGTGAGAGTTGGACTATAAATAGAAAGCTGAGCGCCAAAGAATTGATGCTTTTGAACTGTGGTGTTGGAGAAGACTTGAGTGTCCCTTGGACTGCAAGGAGATCCAACCAATCCATCCTAAAGGAAATCAGTCCTGAAGATGCATTGGAAGGACTGATGCTGAAGCTGAAACTCCAATACTTTGGCCACGTGATGCGAAGACTGACTCATTGGAAAAGATCCTGAAACCAGGAAAGATTGAAGGCAGGAGGAAAGGGGGATGGCAGAGAATGAGCTGGTTGGAAGCCATCAATGACTCAATGGACTAGAGTTTGAGTAAGCTCTAGGAGTTGGTCATGAACAGTGAAGTCTGGCATGCTGCAGTCCATGGGATCACAAAGAGTCAGACACGACTGAGCGACTGAACTGAACTGAACTGATCTCTGAGTTCTAGGAAACTGGAAACTCCATCTCCATTATTTAACATTTCATCTCAAGTGCCCGAAACTCTGTAGGTTCTCATAAATATATGTGGACAAATAAGTTTAAAACCTTAGAAAATCTCCAGACAAAACAGAGTTGGGTACTGAAACCCACAGGAGCAAAAGGATTTTCCAAAGTCACAAGTATCTGGCAGTCCAACCATGGTGCTTCCACAGCATCTTGCTGGTGTTTCCTGGAGTAGAGCCTGATCCTTCACCCTCAAAGGAAGGTCCTTACCTTTATTTTAGGCTTCTATTTCCTGTGGAAGTTATAGAGTTAACAGTGGCCACCTGTTATCTGAGACATGCTTTAATTTTAAGCCACATTCCTGCGCATCATAATAGTTTCTCAGAGAGACTCCTTTGCACTCAGACTGCCCCAGTTTATGTTTCTCTTGAAATGATAATGTTTGCTGATGAGAGCTGAGGGATGGGCTCAAGGTGGTCCTGCCAATCCAACATAAAGGTAAACATTGTGAAGATGGAAGAATTTTTAAAACCATTTTGGTATAGTAGAAAGAATAATTGAAAGCCAAGGATATATTTAGAGAGAAAAGATGCTATCCCAATGCCTACTTTCCATAGTGCTAAAATGTATGCTAAAATTCTTATTACATAAAGAAAGCATTTTCCTTTCTCATTTTAAATATCCTTGAGTGGCTATGGTAGATTTTGTCATCAGACAAAACAGACTATTACCCTTGGTACAGGATTTTGTAATGGAAGGATACCATTTTCAAACCCAAAATTGAATGTTAGAGACATAAACCAATATACAAATTCTATAGATTGTAGAAAGGGATTTAACAACCTCAGCTGTTCTGAGGAGCTGCACTTCAACCTTTCAGGACAATATAAGTCAGACTCAAAGGTAGAATGTTCTTCCTATCATCATTATGAAGTGCTCAGCTGCATGTGTAGATGAGCACCATTCAGACAAGGTAGGACACACATCTAAACTCCAAGCTCTTAAAATCAGTGACAACTCTAACATGACAAAACTAAGTGTCATAGGAACAATTAGCTACATATAAACCAAAGAAATGAACACATCTCCATTGATTCCACTTACAACACAGTGCAAGTGGTATAAGAAGGAGAAAATCATGGAGTTTCTTTATGCAGACAGCTTGGAGCCTGAAAGAGCTTGTGACCTGTTGCAGGTCTATTCAGGATGATATCATGACAGTATTGGGAATTCCAGCAGACCCTGACTGCAGGGTGGTTTGATGAACATGTGAGGTGAAGGCAGTGTAAACAAGAAATAATAGCCTAAGAGACTTCTCGGGGTGAGATTGAGATGATTTGACAGGTTACTAATGCATTTGCTTGGGAGGCCTGAGGGTCTGAGGCTACAGGGAAGCAGAAGGAGACGAGAGAAAGCAGAGCGGGCCATCCATGGAAGGGACTGAATAATCCTGTGATGTGAAGAAGCTGGTCTGACCCTATAGAGAACATCTACTGGACTCCTAGTTAACCTGCAGATGCATTTGAGAATTTAGGAGTATTTTGCAATTTTATAAGCTTGGTCCCCCTTGAAGAACAATAACTCCTGTTTTGTTTTCACTTATACATATTGGGGGTAGGGAGGAAAACAAAAAAAAACTGGATCATGTAGCTTGAACTCCTGGGACCTTAGGAAAATCAAACTGCCAGGAGCAAGGAGTTACAAGGTCTGAACTGGAAGGTCATTCCATATTCATGGAAGCTCTAGCAGTGAAGTGACAATCACACATGGGAGTCCTTTGTTCCTTTAATCTAGTGTTAGATTTAGTTACAGAGTTGTAGTCAAACACATCTCTAAGGAAATGTTTACTTTCCAAAATAAATCTGCATAATACCTTCCACAGGCAGGTGTTATTGTTGTTTAGTCACTAAATTGTATCTGAGTATTTTACAACCCTATGCACTGTAGACCACGAGGCTCTTCTGTCCATGGGATTTCCCAGGCACTAATACTTGAGGGCCATTTCCTTCTCTAGGGGATCTCCATGGGACCATTCAGGTATGACCTAAATCAAATCCCTTATGATTATACAGTGGAAGTGAGAAAAGATTTAAGGGCCTAGATCTGAGTGCCTGATGAACTATGGAATGAGGTTCATGACATTGTACAGGAGACAGGGATCAAGACCATCCCCATGGAAGAGAAATGCAAAAAAACAAAATGGCTGTTTGGGGAGGCCTTACAAATAGCTGTGAAAAGAAGAGAAGCGAAAAGCAAAGGAGAAAAGGAAAGATATAAGCATCTGAATGCAGAGTTCCAAAGAATAGCAAGGAGAGATAAGAAAACCTTTCTCAGCAATCAATGCAAAGAAATAGAGGAAAACAAAAGAATAGGAAAGACTAGAGATCTCTTTAAGAAAATTAGAGATACCAAGGGAACATTTCATGCACAGATGGGCTCAATAAAGGACAGAAATGGTATGGACCTAACAGAAGCAGAAGATATTAAGAAGAGGTGGCAAGAATACACAGAAAAACTGTACAAAAAAAATCTTCATGACCCGGATAATCACGATGGTGTGATCATTCATCTAGAACCAGACATCCTGGAATGTGAAGTCAAGTGGGCCTTAGAAAGCATCACTACAAACAAAGCTAGTGGAGGTGATGGAATTCCAGTGGAGCTATTTCAAATCCTGAAAGATGATGCTATAAAAGTGCTACACTCAATATGCCAGCAAATTTGGAAAACTCAGCAGTGGCCACAGGACTAGAAAAGGTCAGTTTTCATTCCAATCCTAAAGAAAGGCAATGCCAAAGAATGCTCAAATGACCGCACAGTTGCACTCATCTCACATGCTAGTAAAGTAATGCTCAAAATTCTCCAAGCCAGGCTTCAGCAATACATGAACCATGAACTTCTTGATGTTCAAACTGGTTTTAGAAAAGGCAGAGGAACCAGAGGTCAAATTGCCAACATCCGCTGGATCATGGAAAAAGCAAGAGAGTTACAGAAAAACATCTGTTTCTGCTTTATTGACTATGCCAAAGCCTTTGACTGTGTGGATCACAATAAACTGTCGAAAATTCTGAGAGAGATGGGAATACCAGACCACTTGATCCGCCTCTTGAGAAATCTGTATGCAGATCAGGAAGCAACAGTGAGAACTAGACATGGAACATCAGACTGGTTCCAAATAGGAAAAGGAGTACATCAAGGCTGTATATTGTCACCCTGCTTATTTAACTTATATGCAGAGTACATCATGAGAAACACTGGGCTGGAAGAAACACAAGCTGGAATCAAGATTGCTGGGAGAAATACCAATAACCTCAGATATGCAGATGACATCACCCTTATGGCAGAAAGTGAAGAGGAACTAAAAAGCCTCTTGATGAAAGTGAAAGAAGAGGGTGAAAAAGTTGGCTTAAAGTTCAACATTCAGAAAACGAAGATCATGGCATCTGGTCCCATCACTTCATGGGAAGTAGATGGGGAAACAGTGGAAACAGTGTCAGACTTTATTTTGGGGGCTCCAAAATCACTGCAGATGGTGACTGCAGTCATGAAATTAAAAGACACTTACTCCTTGGAAGGAAAGTTATGACCAATATAGATAGCATATTCAAAAGCAGAGACATTACTTTGCCGACTAAGGTCCGTCTAGTCAAGGCTATGGTTTTTCCAGTAGTCATGTATGGATGTGAGAGTTGGACTGTGAAGAAGGCTGAGCACCAGCGAACTGATGCTTTTGAACTGTGGTGTTGGAGAAGACTCTTGAGAGTCCCTTGGACTGCAAGGAGATCCAACCAGTCCATTCTGAAGGAGATCAGCCCTGGAATTTCTTTGGAAGGACTGATGCTAAAGCTGAAGCACCAGTACTTTGGCCACCTCACACGAAGAGTTGACTCATTGGACAAGACTCTGTTGCTGGGAGGGATTAGGGGCAGGAGGAGAAGGGGATGACAGAGGATTAGATGGCTGGATGGCATCACGGACTCAATGGACGCGAGTCTGAGTGAACTCCGGGAGTTGATGATGGACAGGGAGGCCTGGCGTGCTGCGATTCATGGGGTCACAAAGATTTGGACACGACTTAGTGACTGAACTGAACTGAACTGAGGGGATCTTCCCCACCCAGGGATCAAACCCTCGTCTCCTGCATTAGCAGGCAGATTCCTCACCACTGAGCCACCAGGGATGCCCCCACTAACATTTAAATGTCCCAGAAATGTCCAAGTGCTTGTTTACATGGCTCTACAATGCTTGTTCTCACTCTATGATCTCCTAAATGTATGATCCACCATGCTATGAAATCACATGTGTGTGTCTCCCTCCCCGTCTCCCACCTCCCATTACACTGTGGCTATAGAGTTCATGACACTTTCTGCATGTGGCCCACAGTCCCACCAACAACCCTAATGACCCTGTTAAGGCTCATTAATATAGATACAAAACCTGAGTTATTTTTTTCTTAAGAGAAGATGTTGCATGTGTGAAGATAGATTTTGGTGAAAAAAAAATCATTGAACTGAATTATCTTCTTTTCCTTCAGTTTACTACTGGTGGAAAAAAAAAAAATGTTTCCATTAAAAGTTATTTGGATAGCTAAAAGGTACTCTAAGCAAAATGAGTGTAACAACTAGTAAACAGAATAAAAGTGAACTTTTAAAATAAATTTATAGTTAAAGCAAGTGTGTGATAGCTCAGATTCTAGATGTCATATTTTTTCCAGCTCTAAATTAATTTCTTCAAAGAGAAGAACCAAATTTTACAAAGAGAAAGTTTGCTGTACATATTTATTATTTGGTTTGTGTACTGTTGTATGCTTAGCAAGTGCTAACAGAGTTTTTTAATTCCTGTTTTGGAAGCCATGGATAGTACAAGCAGAAGAAGAACCTGCCTCCATATTAAACTTTATTTTTTATTGAAGCACAGATGACTTACATTATTATATTAGATCCAGGTGAGTCAATATTTTTATAGATTATATTCCATATAAAATTATTATAAAGTGTTGGCTACATTCCCTGTGCTATTAATTTTAAAAGACCATGGTAATTGTTTCTGTACAGGAGGATTTGGCTGTGAATAATTTAGTACGAGTCCATATTCCACTTAGATAATTTATTCACAATTCTTCTTTGACTCTCCCACTTGACTAAATACATATACTAACTTTCAAGAAAAACAGATTCATGTGAAGATTAGCCTAAAGAGTGGGGTAGTATTCAAACTGAATTAAAATACCAAACTAGAAAATACAGTACTACCTACTGAATAGTGTATTCCGTTTTGAGTCTTGGTTGTACTATTCTTGATTTACTAGTTAATTAACCAGTTTCCACTGTAAATTTTCCTGTGTCCTTAATTAAATTGAACATTGAAAACCTCTTGGGTTACAGTAGGGCTCTCAAACTTACCTGAGTGTTAAATCAGCTGGCAGACTATTAAAACACAGATTGCTGGATCTCATTTTCCAGTACTTCTGGTTCAGTAGTTCTGGAAGAGGACCAGAGAATGTTTATTTCTAATAAATTCTCAGTTGATACTGATGCCGCTGCTCCTGCATCAGTATCACTTTGAGCACTACAGGATTAGAGAACATTATTGCTCACTATTAGCTTTAACAGAGAGAATAAACTCCACATTCCAGAGCTACCAGAATCTGTAGCTTTCCAGTAAATATTTCGATGATGTTATTATTAGCATCTTCAACAACAAGTTGGTAGACCAGAGCCTAGCAAAAAGCAAATCTGCTGAGGGGTTAAGGAGTAGAAATTGGTATTTCCTACAGAATAGAAGAAGGAGTCTAACAGAAACTAAGAGGATCAAGTGAACTTAAGTTTAAGCTGTCCCCAACTCTGAACTCCATTAGAGGATCTAACAGCCAAAAGATCGGATCTAAACAATACCTAACTCTGAATACCTGAAATACCTGACTCTGTCACGATATAAGTGTGGGAGTCCAGCAGCTGTGAAGCAGTAGGAGTGGGAATCAAGTCACAGAGACACTTCCAAGAGAATAGAGTGGAAATAGCGTGAATACCAATCCCAAGACAAATTATTTCAAGAATTTCTTTAGAATAGCTAAAGAAAGATAGCTTCTCTAGGTATTGGAGGTAGTTATGATGTGACATTGGAAGGAGATAAAAAATTCTGAATACCCGAAAATACCTATAATATAGATAAACATATATCACCTAGGGAACTTTTCAAATATACCAACGTCCAGGCCCTACTCCAGACCTTACGTAAAAACCCTAGAGATGGACCCTGAATATTAATATTTTAAAAATCTCCCATGTGATTCTGGTTAATAGAGGATTGAAGATTACTGGTATAAAATAGTAGGATTACATGTTCAGGGTGGTAAATGGGACAAAAGTAGGAGAGGGAGGAAAACAAAAGAAAGATGGTAGAAAGCCCCCAAATAGCAATAACTTTAAAAGAAAAACTTCAGTAGACTAAACCTACCAATTTAAAGACAAAAAAATAAGAATGTAACCTACTAGAAAAAATACAAAGATCAAGATATATGTGGTTTACAAGAGATTCACTTAAATAAAGTAGAAATCAGTTCTTCCTGGAAAACAAAAATCTGAAGTTTCCATATTATCAGCCAAAATAGAATTTAACAAGCATATTAGAAATTAGAGTTTACTACATAAAGATAAAATGCTCTGGCAGTAGAGGTAAAGACCTGCCTGCCAATGCAAGAGACATAGAAACATGGGTTCAGTCTCTGAGTTGGGAGTATCCCCTGGAGGAGTATATGGCAACACATTCCAGTATTCTTGCCTGGAGAATCTCATGGACAGAGGGGCCTGGCAGGCTACAGTCCACAGAGTCTCAAAGAGCTTCAGACATGCCTGAAGCAAGTTAACACTCACACACACATACAAATGCTCAATTGTTCAGAATTATATAGCAAGTTTAAATATATATACACTCAACCAACTAAATATATAAGCAAATACTGATAAAACTGCAGGGAGTTACATGTGCTGCAACTACTGAAGTCCAAAAGCATAGAGCCTGTTCTCACAACAAGAGAAGACACTGCAATGAGAAGCCCTCACTCAGCAGTGAAGACCTAACACAACCAAAAATAAATTAATTTCTTAAAAAACTACATGGAGAAATTAACAAATCCTTGTATATTCCCAGGTGGCACTAGTAATAAAGAACCCCCTGCCAATGCAGGAGATGTAAGAGAAGCAGGTTCTATCCCTAGGTCAGGAAGATCCCTGAAGAAGGAAATGGCAACCCATTCCAGTATTCTTGCCTGGAAAGTCCCATGGACAGAGGAGCCTGGAGGGTTACCGTCCACGGGGTTGCAAAGAGTCAGACATGACTGAAGTGACATAGCACATGTATATTCAGAAATTATTGCCAATTCAAAAACTGCCCTATGCAAATGGTCAATATATTGAGTTGGCCAAAAGTTCATTGAGGTTTTCCATAAGATATATGGCAAAACTCATATGAACTTTTGGGCCAACCTGATAATCAGTTGCTCTGGAGAAGATAACTTACACTGGCTCACTATCATATAGCTATACAGGATGGCAGAGAAGTGCGATACCAAGTGCCAAAACATATCCAAAACCGAGATAAAATTATAAAATATGAATGATCTACTCCATCTTGTAAGTAAATATCTTGGATTAAAGATAATTTTCAATACCAGTTTTGATGACTAACCTGTAATGCTGATGTAAGTAAGTGTTAGTCACTCAGTCGTGCCCAACTCTTTGTCACCCATGGACTGCAGCCCTCTGCCCATGAGATTTTCCAGGCAAGGATACTGGAGTGGGTTGCCATTTCCTTCTCCAGGGGATCTTCCCAACCCAGGAATCAAACCCGGGTCTCCTGCACTGCAGGCAGACTCTTTACCAACTGAGCTACAAGTGAAGCATCCCAACTGTACTCATGTCTCTCACTCTTGATCTATCATTCAGGACCTCAGAAAGCATCCTGTTATCTTTTATAACATCTTTTATAATTATATGTTGATTTCTGTGCTCATCACTTTATTCTTTCTCATAAACTTAAGACCCATAAGGACCAGGACCAAGTCAATTTTTTTTCAGTATGACGTACCTAGCAGATGCCTCACGTACTTAAAAGAGAGTATGGCACGTGAAAGGCATTCATTAAATGTTTCTTAATGAATATATTCATAGCATTCAGAACAAGTGAGAGACAAAGAAGCTCAGCCCCTATTCAGTTCAGTTCAGTTCAGTCGTTCAGTCGTGTCCAACTCTTTGCGACCCCATGAATCGCAGCACACCAGGCCTCCCTGTCCATCATCAACTCCCAGAGTTCACTCAGACTCATGTCCATCGAGTCAGTGATGCCATCCAGCCATCTCATCCTCTGTCATCCCCTTCTCCTCCTGCCCCCAATCCCTCCCAGCATCAGAGTCTTTTCCAACGAGTCAACTCTTCACATGAGGTGGCCAAAGTACTGGTGCTTCAGCTTTAGCATCATTCCTTCCAAAGAAATCCCAGGGTTGATCTCCTTCAGAATGGACTGGTTGGATCTCCTTGCAGTCCAAGGGACTCTCAAGAGTCTTCTCCAACACCACAGTTCAAAAGCATCAATTCTTCAGCACTCAGCCTTCTTCACAGTCCAACTCTCACTTCCATACATGACTACTGGAAAAACCATAGCCTTGACTAGACGGACCTTAGTCGGCAAAGTAATGTCTCTGCTTTTGAATATGCTATCTAGGTTGGTCATAACTTTTCTCCCAAACAGTAAGCATCTTTTAATTTCATGACTGCAGTCACCATCTGCAGTGATTTTGGAGCCCAAAAAAATAAAGTCTGACACTGTTTCCACTGTTTCTCCATCTACCTAACCAAAAATTTACACCAGAAAATGATCATCAATTCAAGCTTTGTTTCAAAACCATGAGACAAAATGACTGCACCATCAATTCAGTAATGAAGAAAGGAAAAATATATATATTCTTTTAAAGTACATTAGAATAAAAATACTGAGACACTTTCAATTGCCACAGCAAGAGAAAGCACTGGAGACAACAGAGATGTCATATTTTATCAAAGCTCTAATCCATTCTTTGACTCAAACTTAGTCCTTCAAAAAGGTACTGGTCTTAGTGAGTAGGCCAATCTATTTATAAGTTTGGTTGTGGCAACCAGTCAGTGACAACACAACTCTAATTTGGAAAGCTGACTCTCTGTAATCTAAGATACTACTGAGAAATTTTGAAAATTTTATTCTTTCTTACTTCTAGAGGAAGTATTTATTTTTCTAGTAAAATTATAGGAAGGGAAAAAAGAGCAGGGGGAGTCAAGACAGCTTTAAATAAGATAAGGTCAGCTGAGGCACTGGAAGATGGAGTTAACTGAATTTTACACCAACTCACTTGGGTAGCTTTGGACCAGATGGATCAGTTTCATGTGCTATTCTTGGTTGGGAAAAGTCTTCCTAACTGGCTAACTCACATAGATGCCTATGTGCACGTATGCTCAGTCATGTTTGACTCTGTGACACCGTGGACTGCAGCCCTCCAGGCTCTTCTGTCCGTGGAATCTTCCACACAAAATACTGGAGCGGGTTGCCATTTCCTGCTCTGGGGAATCTTCCCAACCCAGGGATCGAACCTGTGTCTCCTGTGTCTCCTACAGTAGTAGGAGGATTCTTTTGCACTGAGCCATCTGGGAAGCCCACTTCATATAGAAAAAGACAGTAATTCTTCCATTCGCAAATAAAAAGGAATCACAGTGATATATACTAATGTTCCTTAAGTAATGATTAAGTAGCATTTGCATACAAGAAGCCCTGAAGATAGAGTTAAGCATAAAACTTTAAAGACAATAAAATCTCACATATTTTTCTTCAACTTTTCCACTGGTATTATTTACAGAAACAATGTTTTAGTGTTTAAGATATAAAATAGTGTCAGATATCTATATTTTTCTTATGATTTGATTAATATGCTATAATATAAAATGTCAGAATTGAAAATAGGATTTATTGAACTCTTCACTCTTTTAAACCACTTTTATCCTCATTTTCACTTTCATTTGTATATGTTTGTTTGTTCAGTTTAGGTTCAAAACGGAACTTGCCAACTTCCCTCCAAAGCCAGTTCTTATTTGGAATTTCTGTTGTGATTCATTCTTGAAGTTTAGAAACAGAGGGATCATTTTTTATTTGTTCTAGCTGTGTGTATGTGTGTGTGTGCATGTAATGAAACCTGTTAATGATGCTTTAAAATGCTTTTTAAATCTAAAAGCTATCTATACCATTTACTTAGTAATTTCTTTAACTATAGTAAAATCAAAAATAAAGATAATTTGAACAAAGATAGAAAATCTCTGGCATATATATCTATCAATGGCAAATGAATATATAGATTATTACATCCATGAAGGGAAATGCTTTCATTTTTGCAAAGAATGTTTAATATTTCTTAAATATATAGATGGACATATTGAAAAAGATTGGAAAGATAATAAAACATTAACTTTTATATTTCTGTATTTTATAAATATTCTATTATGGTATATATATATATGTTTTTTAATAAAGGGGGAAAGCAAGTTATTAGGAAGGCAGAGAATGAGAAAGGAAAGGAGGGAGAAAGGGGCAAGAGAAAGCAGGGAAATTTTCGTAGATTTACTCCTTCCTCTCTGTTCCTTGGAGCACCGAGCTCCGTACCTGTTCATAATACCCCAGCATCGCTTTCTGGCTCCAGCATCTCTTCCCCTGATCCTTCCACTTACTGCTGAGAAACTGCTCTTCCTCTGATCAAGAATTCCACAGGTTCCAAATTTCTCCGCCAAGAGTGGAATGAAATTCACACTCTCATATCCTGGTAGTAGAAATGTATACTGAAAAAATTTAAAAAGAAATGTACACTGACACAAGCTTTCAGAATATTAAACAAAATACATCAGTAGCATAAAATATTCGTATATTTTGGACCAAGATGTGTCCTTTCTAGTAATTCATTTTATGGAGGAAAAAAGTCAGCTTTTTAAAAATTATTCTCATGGTAGTGCTATATATTAGAAGAGGGGAAAAATAGAGCAAACTAAAATTCAGGAAAAAAAAAGGCAGATTAATCATAACAAGATCACAAAATTTGGTATTAGGTGGCCACAGAAAACATTTTTCCAAGAGCTATGTAATGGCATGCAAATAGCTGAGGATGCAGTGTTAAATGTTGTAAGATTGTATATATAGTATGTATGTTTTAAATATAAAAGTAAATATTTGCATAGGGAAAAAGCTAGAAGCAAGTATATACAGCAATGCAGTTATCTCTAAGTGGTAGAATCACAGGATATTGTTCAGTTCCCCATTGTTTGTATCCATTTTCCACTTTAAAGAAGTACATCTACTTAGTAAGATTTGGCTTTTATGACCCACACTTCAGTCAGATGGTCTCCTCGTCATCTCTCCAAACTGCCTTGATTTTTTCCTCCTTCACTGATCTGCCTATCTAGAATTTTCCTTTTTCTTCAAGAGCAAGTTTAAATCTCTCCATCTCCATAAAGTTTTCCCTGTCTATGCTGATCTTCAGCCATTACTTTTACATTCAAACCTTAACATCAATTATCTCATTTAATCTTCAAACCTCCCTAGGACTGCATTTTTATACCCATTTCATTGATGAGGCTACTGTGTGATATGGAGTGAACAGGTAGCGTGTACAGTAGCACTGTTTGTTTACTGTTAATTATTTCATGCTTTAATGGTTTGTCTCTCCACCAAGATTATAGGCATTTTGTGTTCAAAGATCTTATTTTATGCTATAGTACCCTGCTTATCCAATATCCTATTTTTTCCATAATTACATTTTCCAAAACATTGGCTGCTTTAAATATCAAACAGCATTTTGTGTGATTCCAGCTTGTGCTTCATCCAGCCCAGCGTTTCACATGGTGTACTCTGCATATAAGTTAAATAAGCAGGGTGACAATATACAGCCTTGACGCACTCCTTTCCCAATTTGGAACTGGTCCAGTTCCAACTGGACATGTCCAGTTCTAACTGTTGGTTCTTGACCTGCATACAAGTTTCTCAGGAGGCAGGTAAGGCAGCCTGGTATTCCCATCTCTAATAATTTTCCACAATTTGTTGTGATCCACACAGTCAGAGGCTTTAGCATAGTCAATGAAGCAAAAGTAGATCTTTTTCTGGAATTCTCTTTTTCGATGATCCAATGGATGTTGGCAATCGATCTGTGTTTCCTCTACCTTTTCTAAATCCAGTTTGAACATCTGGAAGTTCTCAGTTCATGTACTGTTCAAACCTAGTTTGAAGGATTTTGAGCATTACCTTGCTGGCATGTGAAATGAGCACAGTTGTGCAGTAGTTTGAACATTCTTTGGTATTGCCCTTCTTTGGGATAAGAATGAAAACTGATCTTTTCCAGTCCTGTGGCCACTGCTGAATTTTCCAAATTTGCTGACATATTGAGTGCAACACTTTCACAGGATCATCTTTTAGGATTTGAAATAGCTCAACTGGGATTCTATCACGTCTACTAACTTTGTTCTTAGTGATGTTTCCTAAGGCCCACTTGACTTCACACTCTAGAATGTCTAGCTCTAGGTGTGATCACACCATCGTGGTTATCTGGTTCATGAAGATCTTTTTGTATGGCTCTTCTGTATATTCTTGCCACCTCTTCTTAATATCTTCTGCTTCTGTTAGATCTCCTTCTACCTTTTCTGCCCTTTACTGAGCCCATCTTTGCATGAAATGTTCCTTTGGTATCTCTAATTTTCTGAAGAGATCTCTAGTCTTTCCCATTCGATTGTTTCCCTCTATTTCCTTGCATTGTTCACTTAAGAAGGCTTTCTTATTACTTCTTGCTATTGTTTGGAACTCTGCATTCAGATGCGTATATTACCTTTTCTCCTATGCTTTTCACTTTCTTCTTTTCTCAGCTATTTGTAAGGTCTCATCAGACAACCATTTTGCCTTTTTGCATTTATTTTTCTTGTGATGGTTTTGATCACTGCCTCCTGTACAATGTTACAAACCTTTGTTCATAGTTCTTCTGGCACTTTGTTTATCAGGTCTAATCCTTTGAATTTATTTGTCACTTCCACTATATAATCATGAGATTGGATTATCAGTATAAATATCAGTTATTATTTAGTGCTATAACATAGTGATACTCTCAGAAAATATTGGAGAGTAGAATTTGTCCTTATTTCAAACATCAGACACAGAATCCTAGTGTGTCTTAAATTAAATATTAACAGTGAGACTTGTTCTAATTCTTTTTGTTTTCTCCCCCTATTAAGATGGACAGATGGGCTCATCTTAATAAGTACAAGTATCTTTCCAGTTATATCTGTCTTTTGATAAAAGAAACTTAGGAACTTAAACACTACAGCTGGGCTAACTAATATAAATGATATTGAAAAATGAGCAGTGTAAAGAATGGCTGAGATTAAAAATCTGTTCTATTTCAACTCTGCAAAGTTTACTGCTACTGAGGTCTATTCAGATTCATTTGAAGATAGACTCACAGAGATTTCCAAACTTCTGCTATATTCTTTATTATCAATTACATAAGGACCTTTAGAAATATTCAGGTAATAGCTTGAAATACTCAGATTCTAGATTTTTCTCAAGGAAAGAATGATTCTGATGATCTGGGACCTAAAATATACTCTTTTTAACATGCCTTCTGGGTGATTCCAAGACCTTTCTCAAAAATTGGTGTTGGGGATAATCTGGCCTCTGAGTCTCTGCATATTAACAAATGTCTTTTTTTTTTTTCTCCACGAAGAATTTCTCACACCTTTTCCCTTCATTACACTAATGGTGGGAACTTATTAGGCCTTGTTCTGTTGCTGCTGCTAAGTCACTTGTCATGTCCAACTCTGTGCAACCCCATAGACAGCGGCACACCAGGCTCCCCTATCCCCGGGATTCTCCAGGCAAGAACACTGGAGTGGGTTGCCATTTCCTTCTCTAATGCATGAAAGTGAAAAGTGAAGTTGCTTAGTCATGGCCTTGTTCTAGGTTGTAACAATGAACACAAAAATCCCATCTTCATGACACACATATTCTAAAAGGAGAAAACATACAATAAACAAATACACAGAAAAGCAGATGACAAGTGCTAGGTAGGAAATAAAGCAGAATTAGGAAGATAGAGAATGACTGAGAGTTGGGGTAGGGGGTTGCCATTTTATTAAAATACATGGAGTTTTCCTTGATCAAAAGTAATAGAATGAAGGAAGGGAGGGAACCATGTGAGAATCAGGTAAAGTGAATCCCAGGATGACAGCAAGAAGCCTGTTGTGACTGGAGAGGCATGAACAGGAGGGTGAGTCAAAGATGAAGTGAGAGAAGAAAGGGAAAGGCTGCTTTCGGAACCACTTAAGGAGTTTGTGAGCAGAAGTGGTGTGATCTGAGCAATCTTTTAAAAGAATCATTCAGGATGTTATGTGGAGAACAGACTCGTGAGTAGGCCACTGCAGTAATCCAGGTGACAGATCTGGGTGGCCTGGACCAGTTGTTTGATCAAAGGTTTACAGGTTTGTTTCTTTTTTCCTCTCACATGACTTGAATTACAATAATTTTATTGCAGTCTTCTGTAGATGCTATATATTTCACAGTCTTCTGAATTTAATGTTTCAAAGGAAAAGAACAAGGCAGTCTGAGTCTTTTTACCTTTTTGCATAACTTGTTTTTCTGTCTGGAAGCTTGTAAGACTTTTTTCATTATCCTTGAAGCGGGCTAAAGACATATTAAGTAGAGCACCAAAGGACAGAGTTGGATTGTCAAATCAAGGTCAGAAAAAAACACAAACTTGGGGACAGGAAAACTCTTGGAAGCCGCGGGCCTGAACATACAGGCAAATGGGTTAAGGGCAGAAAACCAACTTTCAAATAAAGTCGTTCCTGAGGCCTTCATTATCTGCTGCAGGGTGACAGCCCTTCCCCCACCAGCCTCAGCTCAAATCAATCAACCTTAGCTCTCAGCCTCCAAGCTGGATGAACATCCTTCGTCCTATGCTTCTACTATCACTTTCCTTTGTCAACAAAACAAAAGACACAAAAACAGGGTCAGAATCATATTCCAAGACAATTTCACTGGCCACATATGTTGTTGACACATAATTTCTATATGTCTACTTTCATCTTTATTCATAAGCATTTGTTCTAGATACTTGCTTCATACTTAGATCTAAGAATCTATTCACATATATCTGTGGCCCTGAAAGAACTTGGATATATTTATTCAAATGTATAAGTAGAAATTCTGCTTTATTTAGATGCATTTCTTGATTTTTTTAAATTTCATATTTGGCTAAAAGCTGAGTTCATATCTATAAAAAGTCAGTCTCGTTTTGGATATACGCAAGGAAGAGCCTGAAGGAAAGTATTTATGCCTCGGGCTATTTGGTGGGAGGAGAAAAGGGAATGAGTAGGAAAGCCTGATTGAATGCAGGGTATGTGAGACAAGGCTCCTCCATCTACTGTGGAGGGTGAGTCAGAGCAGAGGCTTCAGGAAAATCAAGAAATATTATATAGGAGATCACGGCAGGAAAGCAAAGGATAACATTTGATAATGATACCCAGAAAGACAAAAGTGTAATAAAGACAATTATCTCTTTAATTTATTGTATGTGTCCTTTCCTCTTCTGACTACTCAGGTTATTGGGATATATCCTGCTTCCACTCTTTCCCTGTAGCCCACAGTCACCACATTTTCTCTTTCGCCCATTCTGTACCCATCTTTGACTGCTATTTCTGTGTTTTCAGATGAAGGAACATTTCAGTGCATGTAATGTGAAGCTTAGAAGGTACATATACAATTTTGGATGAAGCTAGCTGACCGAAGGATACCAGGAGGTACACCAAAACATCGAGATCTAAGTGGGCAAGATGCCCAGGCAGTGGATAGTAGACGAAACTGAACAAAATCCAAAGAGCCACCTGGAGAACAGATGGGGACCGGGGACCAGAATGCTCTTCCCAAATGAAACGGAAACAGAAAGGCTGTCCAAAGATTTGAGGGACAGGGAGAATGAGCAATGCAGAGGGAATGGTAACCAATGAGCTTTTCTCAAAGAAAATAAATCTAAAGCAGGTGCAGACAAAATGAGGGGGCTTCCATTTCCTGTTTATAATACGCTCAACAGGTTCCATGGGGCTGCAGACAGTCAGACACGACTAAGCAACTGAACTGTACTGAACTAAATAACATGTTCAAGTGGAAAATCTCAAAGGATGACACCATTTTTCAACCTTAAAATGCTCTTCTTCTTCAATGGAGGTGCTTGTTTTCAAGAATACAAGTACAGTAGAATATTCATGATGAAGAGTTTTTGATGGCAAAGGGGGATCCCAGAGAATATCTTTTGGTTGCTACACTGTCACCTTCGGCAGAACTTTCTCCCTCTCTCTTCGTTCTTCATTAGGTTGGAATTGGGATAAAAGAGCAGAATGGGTCATAAGGTCCTGTTTCAAGTAATTAGAGAGTTTCTTCTTTTATCTAAATGTACCTTGTTAAAGTATATCTGTGTCAGCCGGGTTAATTGGAACTTTAATGCATAATTGATGTTAATTTATGGCCCTTTTTGTTCCAGGATGCTACTGCAGATCTTAAAGTCAGGATACAGTTTTCTTGTTATTAATTATATACAGAAAGCCAATATCCCCTTTGAGAAGAGACCCATGTCATCTGTAGCTTATTAAAGATGCAGTATCAGATGAAGAAACACTTCAATACATGTAATGTGCAGACTAGTGTCAGCCATAGGTCACTTTTACTGTTTAGGTCCTCTCTAAATCCATTACTCCACAATAACATAATAAATTAATCACAGTAAGTAAAAATTGGAGATTCAAGTTAAGGCTCATGGATGCTGTTTGTTAAAATGTTTAAAAATGTATTATATTGTATTCCACAGACCATGGAATCCTAGTTTCATTTTGGAAATCAGTACACCACCCTGGAACCAAAAATATTTCCATGAATATAAAGGCAATGATACTGCCATAACTGAGAGTGCCATGAGTATAGAATATCAAATGAAGACTATAAAGTTAGAATTTTCTTGCAGAGTTACTATTTCAAGTCTGCTGCTGCTAAGTCGCTTCAGTCGTGTCCAACTCTGTGCGACCCCATAGACGGCAGCCCACCAGGCTCCCCCATCCCTGGGACTCTCCAGGCAAGAATACTGGAGTGGGTTGCCATTTCCTTCTCCAATGCATGAAAGTGAAAAGTGAAAGTGAAGTCGCTCAGTCGTATCTGACTCTTAGCGACCACATGAACCACAGCCCACCAGGCTCCTCTGTCCATGGGATTTTCCAGGCAAGAGTACTGGAGTAGGTTGTCATAATTCTCATTAGTCACTTTTTTTGAGACAGAGGGAGAAAAATGGTATGTTCCAAATCCACAAAACACTCTATGTTCTAAATATTTTCCACTGTGAGAACTAACTTAAGAATTCTGTTGACAGAAATACAGGATCATGCAAAAACTGTAAGATGCATAAGCTCATATGTTGTCCAAAGTGCCACAATCAAAACCTTGAACTTGAAATTGAGGAAAGGGCTAAGTCCAGTGTATGAATTTCTTGATGAATAACAGTCCTAAATTTGTTGATGGTTAAAACATGCTAAATTTGCAAACTTTGCCTAGTAACTGTACCATTTTGAAGGAGTGAAGAATGTGTGACTTCATATAAATTGAATGTATTGGGTTGTTTTGTGGTATGTCACCATATTTTGTTCAACTTGACGTTACCACCATGTGATATATGACATAATGTGAGAAACAGCAGGGGTGTCTCACAATGAATGGAACATGACACAAGACGTGTCGAGTTTCTTTTGAACCTTTCTTCAGATCCAATATCAGCCAAAGGAGGTCATTTTAATTATCAGATGATTAATTAATTAGTTAATTGTCAAAGATAGATGAATCCAAAGATAATGTGGTTCTGTACATCCATGTTTGTACACAGAGGGAAACGTGACATTTTAAAGCATATCTACTAAATGAAAAGCTGAAGTTTAAGAATTTCAATTTTTTTTTGATGAAACATTCATGAATAGCTACTATGTATTGTGTGTTGTGAAGCACGCTAGCATGCTCAGAGATAGAGGAGCTTTCCTACCCTCAAAGGGCTTGATATTCAAGTTAGAAATACAATGCCTTGCTTTAAAAAAAAAAAAAACTGGACATTTAGAAAGTGCTTCATAAAAATATTTTTAAGTTAATAAAGAACAAGTTCTAAGACAATGAATAAAAAATATGAACTATATTATACCACATTATTTTGCCACTGTTTGCTTTTTTAGGGGAAATTACCAAATACCAGCAACAAGGGTGACTGGCATACCAAAAATTCTTTTAAAGCATAGAATTGAAACTCTAGTATCAGCCACTCAAATTTTGAGTTAGGTATAAACCAAAAAAGTAGGGTCCTATGTGAAACTTTAATAAATCAATATTTTAAAGTATTGTCTATTTTTTACTTTTCTGCTGAAAGCAGAGATTCAGGACATAAAAAATATTCAATTTTGTTACCAAATCAAACTTGAGTCCACTTCCCAGACACACAGCAAAACCAATATGTTGATAGCAGGTGATGAAGAAAAGTGTAGCATTTATTGCAAGTTCTCAAGCAAGGAGAATGGGCAGCTAATGCTCAAAAGACCTAAATTTCCTGATGGCTTTTAAGGGTGGATTTTTAAAGACAAAGTGAGAATGAGGGTCATAGGGAATGTTATCAGTTCATGCAATTTTCTGATTGGTGGGTGGTGAGGTAACCAGATGAGGTCACAGAGATTGATCACAATATCAATCCTCAGGCTCCAGCCAGTCCAGGGGCTACATGCTCATGGTCATCATTCTCCATCTGGCTGGAGTTTGGTTTCTGTAAAACAACTGAGAAATGTGCATTAGACTTTACTTTTGAAACAAAACTAAGAATCTTTGAGGTTGACTTATTATTTTGAATTATGGCTATTTCTCTGCCTGACTGCCCTTTATCTTTATTTCTACATTCCTTAGCTTTTCCAGTTCATCCCACTTGGGCTTGTTTCTTTCTCTCTCTAATCATGGAGGGCCTAGAAGGTCACAGTATATTTCCACAGTCTTTTTGTAATCACTAAGAAGCAGGGGACACACTGGGAGTTCTCTCACCAGGAAGGCCTCTACATAGGTTTCTCAGTTTCAGTTCCACATTTTTATCTAATAAACAGTATTTTACCTGTGGAACATCTAAGTTCCCATCTCTCTTGCTTGCAGGAAGAGCGACAGAATCATATAACCCTACTGTAAGAGGCTGTCAATATTGTGAATTCCTTTATACATATTTAGAAGGGTTTTTAAACAATTAATGGCAATTAATGCATCATGCAGAATCATGGTCAAGTATATTTCTTAAGCATCGATTTGCCTCAGATTCTATCCTAGGCATTATACAAAACACAATAAGCATGTAGTTAATATCTAAAGCTTAAGATATAACTGATTTGTGATTAGCTTCGTTGACCTTTCTGGCTCCCAGTTTCTTCATCTGCCCACTCACAGAGCCCAGTGATTACCAACAACTTCTCTAAAGTATGTCTGCTATTTTTTTTAACCACACTATGTTTAAAATCAAAGATTTTTACAATGTTAGGAAGGATTTTTAGAAAAGAAAAGATCTGTATTGTGCTCCAGTTGACTCAAAATACTAAGAGCTCCCAGGCCTTCATTTCCATGTAGCTTAAGCCATTGTAACTTATTGGCTTTTAGAATGCTTTTCAAAATAGAATTATGTTTGGTATCCACCTTTTCCTCGCAGCCACTTCCAATCCATCAGTGTGTTCTGCATGTCCCATCTCCAAAACATAGCTAGGATGCATGTATTCTCTCCATGTCTAGGACCACCTCCCTAACCAGCTACTCATATCTCCTGCTGAGAATAACTGCAATGGTCTCTTCGGGTGGGCCCTGCTGCACGCAGCCTATCCCCCACACTGTGACAGGAGTGATATATTTTCAATAGATCTCAGAGGGTCTGTCCAAGCCCCTTCATTACCAATTGACCATTTTACTATTTATTTCACTGAGAAAATAGAAGCAAGTCAAACAGAAATTCCACAAAGTTCTGCCACCACATCTAACCACATACCTATGTACACACTCACCATTCTTCCTTCCCACCTGTTACTCCAGATGAATTGTTTCAGTTGCTATCTAAAGACAGCCATCTTGTCTGGAAGATCTCATTCATTCTCACCTTCTTGATGACATTGCTCCAGTGATTCACTCCTCTCCAGAATCATCAGTTTTTCCTTCTCTGTTGGTCATCTCCACCAACAAATAAACACTATAATCTATCACTCCATTTTAAAAAAAAAAAGGTTCTCCCTAAACCTTACCTACTCACCTCCCTAAACCACTGCTCCCTCATCAAACTTCTCCCCTGGACTTTAGATTCATATATTCAACTCTTCATGTAATACCTCCACATAGACATCTAAAAGGCATCTCAAAGGTAACATATCCAAACTGAGCTCCTAATCTACCCCCATACCTGTTCCTTTTGCAGTCTTCGTCATCTCAGTGAATGGTAACTCCATCCTTCCAGCTGCTCAAATCAAAAACCTTGCCTCCTCTCTTTGTCTCATCAGCAAATCTCTTGTCCTTTCACTGCAGTTACTTCTGGAGTTCATCTACTGTACTGCTACTACCCTGCTGCAAGCTACCAACCTTCATTTTCTAAATCAGCCTCCCTACTACTTTTATCCTTCAATCTACTGCCAACACAGCAGGCAGAGTAATCCTTTAAATGTAAGTTAGACGATGGCTCGCCTCTGCTCAAAATTCTGCAGTGACTCCCCATCTCATGCAGAGTGACATTCAGAGCCCTTATAATGGTGTAATATTCCCTACATGACCTAAGCTTCAGTTACCTTTCTGACCTCATCACCTTCTATTCTCCTTATGCATTTCACTCCAGCTATACTGGTCTGCTAGTATTTCTTAAACATGCCAAGAATGCTTCTGCCTCAGGTTCTTCACACTTGCTCTTCCCTCTGCATGGAAAGTTCACCTTCTAAATATCCTAATATCCTAGATACTGTCTCACCTTCAGATCTTAGCCCAAATTCACCTCTCAGTGAGAACTTTCCTGGTTCCCAGTATGAATTTACACTTCCCCCATTTCCACAAACCAGACACTGTTTTCCTGCTCTGCTTCATTTCCCACTATAGTAACTACATCATTTAACATACTCTGTGTTAGCTTCATGATTTCAGGGAGATTTTTGTCTGTTTTGTACACTGTACCTTCATGCATAAGAATAGTCCCTTAAATTGTATTAGGGAAATGAGTGAAAGTTTGTCTTAAAAGTTAATGCTTGACGTTGATGCAGGTACAGGGCAAAAGTTACTGTCATATTCTGCTGATTAAAATATAAATTTCAACAACTTTCTGGTGGCCAATTAGTCACTAGGTGAGGTGAAGTCGCTCAGTCGTGTCCGACTCTTTGCGACCCCATGGACTGTAACCTACTAGGCTTCTCCGTCCATGGGATTCTCCAGGCAAGAATACTGGAGTGGATTGCCATTTCCTTCTCCAGGGGATCGTCCCAACTCAGGGATCGAACCCAGGTCTCCCGCATTGGAGGCAGATGCTTTAACATCTGAGCCACCAGGGAAGCCCAATTAGTCACTAAGGATCCAAAATCTTAAAGACAGATACTATTCAGCTCAGCAGCTACACTTTTATGATTGAACCAAGGAAATTCTCATGGATATTTGGGGGAAAGTTTGTATAATAGTGCTTATTGCAGGACTTTGCAATAGCAAAAAAAAAAAGAATCATAATGATCAAACAAAAGAGATTTGGTAGGATAAACTACAGTACAGTACACTTGTATGGTGAAATTTTATTCACCTAGTCTTGATTAAATTTTAGAAAATCATATAATGATGTGCAAAGCTGTTAACAATAGGTATAATATCATAAAATCAAATTTTGTGAGATAAAAATATATACAGAAAAAAATGACTGGGAGTAGATATCTCTGTTTATCTCTGGATTATGGGATTATACATAATTTTATTTCCTTTTGTTTGTCTGTATTTTCTTTCTCTTATTGAAGTATAGTTGACTTACAATGTTGTGTGAGCTTCTGGTACATAGCAAAGTCATTCAGATATACATTGGGTTGACCAAAAATGTCACTGGAGTTTGTTTAAAGATTTATGTATTTATTTTTGGCTGTAGTGAGTCTTCACTGCTGCATGTGGCTTCTCTCTAGTTGCAACGAAAGGGGGCTATTCCTCATTGCAGTATGTGGGCTTCTCATTGTGGTGGCTTCTCTTATTTCAGAGCAGAGACTCTAGCTGTGGGTTTCAGTAATTACTGCATGTGAGTTCAACAGTTGCTGCTCAGGGGTGCTAAAGCACAGGCTCAACAGCTGTGGCGCAGGGGGCTTAGTTGTGCCAAGGCATGTGGAATCTTCCCAGACCAGGGGATTGAACCAGTGTCCCTCGAACTGCAAGGCAGACTCTTTAACCACTGGACCACCAGGGAAGCCCCAATATTCTAGTTTTCCTGTAAGATATTACAGAAAATCCAAACAAATTTTTTGGCCAAGCCAATATATATATTTTCATATTCTTTTCCATTATAATTCATTATAAAATATTGAATATAGTACCCTATGCAATACAGTAGAACCTTGCAGTTGTTAGTATTAAGTTTAGTTTCTTTTTAATATTTACTTATTTGGCTGTGCATGCGGGATCTTTAGTTGTAGCATGTGGAATCTTTTTAGTTGTGGGATGTGAACTCTTAGTTGCAGCATGTGGGATCTAGTTCCCTAACCAGGGATTGAACCTGGGGCCCCTTCATTGGTAGCACAGAATCTTAGTCACTGGATCACCTGGGAAGTCTCTATTTATTTTATATATAGTAGTTTGTATCTGCTAATCTCAAACTCCCCATTTATCCCTCTCACACCGCCTTTCCCTTTTGGTAACCGTAAGTTTGTTTCCTATATCTGTTAATCTGTTTTGCAAATAAGTTTGTGTCACAACTTAAATTTGACATATAAATGATACCATATGGTGTTTGCCTTGCTCTTTTGACTTACTTCACTTAGCATGATAATCTCTAGGTCCATCCATGTTGCTGCAAATTGCATTATTTCATTCTTTTTTATGGCATAGTATTCCATTATGTATATGTACCACATCTTTACCTGTTCATCTGTTGATGGACACTTAGGTTGTTTCCATGTCTTGGCTATTTTAAATAGTGCTGCTATGAATATTGGGGAGCATGTATCTTTTAAAATTGCAGTTTTCCCAAACATATGCCCAGGAGTGGGATTCCTAGACATATGACAGTTCTATTTTAAGTTTATTGAGGAACCTTCATACTGTTTTCCATAGTGACTTCACCAATTTACATTCCTACCAGCAGTGTAGGAGGGTTTGTTTGTCTTTATTTTCTTAACTGGCTATAATGAATACGTTCAGTTCAGTTAAGTTGCTCAGTTGTGTCCAACTCTTTGCAACCGCATGGACTACAGCACACCAGGCTTTCCTGTCTATCACCAACTCCTGGAGCGTACTCAAACTCATGTCCATCTCATCGGTGATGCCATCCAACCATCTCATCCTCTGTCATCCTCTTCTCCTGCCTTCAGTCATTCCCAGAATCAGGGTCTTTTCAAATGAGTCTGTTCTTTATATCAGGTGGCCAAAGTATTGGAGTTTCAGCTTCCAACGAATATTCAGGACTGATTTCCCTTAGGATGGACTGGTTGGAACTCCTTGCTGTCCAAGGGACTCTCAAGAGTCTTCTCCAATACCACAGTTCAAAAGCATCAGTTCTTTGGCACTCAGCTTTCTTTATAGTCCAACTCTCACACGACACGTGACTACTAGAAAAACCATAGCTTTGACTAGATGGACCTTTGCTGGCAAAGTAATGTCTCTGCTTTTTAATATGCTGTCTAGGTTGGTCATAGCTTCCCTTCCAAGGAGTAAGTGTCTTTTAATTTCATGGCTGCTATCACCATCTGCAGTGATTTTGGAGCCCAGAAAAATAAATCTGTCACAGTTTCCATTGTTTCCCCATCTATTTGCCATGAAGTGATGGGACCAGATGCCATGATCTTAGTTTTCTGAATGTTGAGTTTTAAGCCAACTATTTCACTCTCCTCTTTCACTTCCATCAAGAGGTTCTTTAGTTCTTCAATTTCTGCCATAAGAGTGGTGTCATCTGTGTATCTGAGGGTGTTGATATTTCTCCCAGAAATCCTAATTCCAGCTTGCGCTTTATCTGCTATAATAAGAAAATGACTTAACTTAATGACAAGTTAATATTTACTGAGCATTAATAATATACCAAATACTTATATATGCCATCTCACTTAATTCTCAAAGAGACATTATGAAGTATTGTCTTAGTCAGTTTGGGCTACTGTATCAAAAATAGCATAGATTGGATGGCTTATAAACAATAGAAATTTATTTTTCACAGTTCTGGAGTCTGGGAAGTCCAAGATGAAGGCACGTATCTGGTGTCTGATGAGAGCCTTCTTCCTGGTTCATAGACACCAACTTCTCACTGTGTTCTCACATGGCTGAAGGGGCGGGAGATCTCCCTGGGGGTTCCTTTTAATGACATGAATCCCAACCTTCATGGGTCCATCACCTCTGAAATGCCCCACCTCCAAATACTATTATATTAGGGATTATTTCAACAGATGGATTTGGAGTGATGTGACTTCAGCATCACCCCTAGTCTTCACTTGGTGTAAGCTGGAACAGAATATCACAAATGATTACTGTAAACATCTCAGGACCTATATAATCACCTTTTAGCTAGGGTTAATGAATTAGGAGACTCCAGAATTACAACCATATAAACAGAATATGCAAATGTGAAGAGTATTTATAGCATATCAACTAAATATTCACTTTTTGTGAGATCTCTATCACTACCAAGTAAGATAGCAAATATGGGTAACAGGTTTAAGGCCAAGGGTTAATCATTCCTACTGAAGAGTGCATGGTAAGGTGAAATAATCGATTTCTATATAGCTACAAAAGACCTCCAACCTTTTTCATACTATATTAAATATGAAACAATGGCTAGTTTTAAGAAGGAGAAAATATTCACTGTAGTTAATGCATGTTAAAAAAAAAACACCACCTCGAGGGAGGGACCAAGATGGTAACATAGGAGGCTCCTAAACTTCCCTCCTTCCATGGACACACCAAACATACAACCTCACGCAATGCAATTCCCTCTGAGAGAATTCCAGAAACTAACTGAGTGACTCCTACAACACAGGGAAAATGAGAAAATAGCTACAACAAAATAAGTGGGATAGGTTGAGACATATCCTTGCCATAAACTCCACCCCAGGCACAGAACCATACAATCAGGAGGGAACACTAAACTCCCAGTTTCTCCCTGAGGAGCAAAGCACTTGAACTGTGCATCTATTGTTCTACCTTTTAAAGATCATATCAGATGGATGGGTCCAAAAACACATATCTCTGAAAGCCAATAGGGCTTGGGTTAACAGGACCCACAAAGCTATAACAAACAAAAAAGCAGTTCTTAGCAGGAGTATTAGCACCCGCCACATGTACTCTCACCAGGGTTCAGTGCAGAGAAGCAGGCAAAACTGTCTATTACCTAGTTTTTCTCTGGACACTTTTTCGTGGCTTAAATACATACTTTACTAGTTACTGCTGAAAGTCTGTATGCTGATCAGCCCGCATTAAGGTGATGACTGCAGTACTCCTCAGTATTCTTTGGGACATTGATGGGTCTTGGCACACCCTCAAAGAATAAGGATGGTTGCTGGACAACCACAGAAGTTTGAGAAACAACCAAGAACTTGGACTAGGCTGATTCATAAGGTTCATATCCTAAATGAGACCAGTCTATTAAGACTGGGGAGGTGGCTCTTTATCTAATGTAGGAAAACCAACACAGAGAGCCAACGAAAATGAAGGAACAGGGAAACGCGTTCCAAACAAAAGAATAAAATAAATCTCCAGAAATTGATCCTATTGAAATGGAGATAAATCCTGACAGTTCAAAATAATTGCTAAAAAAAATGCTCACCAGGATCATAAGATCAATTAATGAACAACAAAGAGATAGAAAATATTTCAAAGCACCAAACAGAAATCATAGAACTGAAGAATACAGTAACTAAACTGAAAAAAAATCAATCGGTTCAGTTCAGTTCAGTTGCTCAGTCATGTCCAACTCTTTGTGACCCCATGGACTACAGCACACCAGGCTTCCCTGTCTACCAACTTCCAAAGCTTGCTCAAACTCATGTCCATTGAGATGATGCCATCCAGCCATCTCATTCTCTGTTGGCCCCTTCTTCTCCCGCCTTCAATCTTTGCCAGCATCAGGGTCTTTTCAAATGAGTCAGTTCTTCGCATCAGGTGGCCCAAGTATTGGAGTTTCAACTT
Source organism: Nanger dama (assembly GCA_917880005.1). NCBI lineage: Eukaryota > Metazoa > Chordata > Mammalia > Artiodactyla > Bovidae > Nanger > Nanger dama. The sequence continues at coordinate 28,433,056 of CAKJTW010000011.1, read as the reverse complement.
AAGCATCAGTCCTTCCAATGAATATTCAGGACTGATTTCCTTTAGTACTGACTAGTTGGATCTCTTTGCAGTCCAAGGGACTCTAAAGAGTCTTCTCCAAAAATGCAAATCAAGAACACAATGAGGTACCATTTCACACCAGTCAGAATGGCTGCGATCCAAAAGTCTACAAGCAATAAATGCTGGAGAGGGTGTGGAGAAAAGGGAACCCTCTTACACTGTTGGTGGAAATGCAAACTAGTACAGCCACTATGGAGAACAGTGTAGAGATTCCTTTAAAAACTGCAAATAGAACTGCTTTATGATCCAGCAGTCCCACTGCTGGGCATACACACTGAGGAAACCAGAATTGAAAGAGACACGTGTACCCCAATGTTCATCACAGCATTGTTTATAATAGCCAGAACATGGAAGCAACCTAGATGTCCATCAGCAGATGGATGAATGGATAAGAAAGCTGTGGTACATATACACAATGGAGTATTATTCAGCCATTAAAAAGAATACATTTGAATCAGTTCTAATGAGGTGGATGAAACTGGAGCCTATTATACAGAGTGAAGTAAGCCAGAAAGAAAAACAAAAATACAGTATACTAACACATATATATGGAATTTAGAGAGATGGTAACAATGACCCTGTATGCAAGACAGCAGGGGAGACGTGGATGTATAGAGCAGAATTTTGGACTCTGTGGGAGAGGGAGAGGGTGGGATGATTTGGGAGAATGGCATTGAAACATGTATAATATCATGTAAGAAACAAATTGCCAGTCTTAAGTTCGATGCAGGATACAGGATGCTTGGGGCTGGTGCACTGGGATGACCCAGAGAGATGATATGGGGAGGGATGGGGAGGGGGTTCAGGATTGGGAACTCATGTACACCCGTGGCAGATTCATGTTGATGTATGGCTAAACCAATACAGTATTGCAAAGTAAAATAAAGTAAGATAAAAAAATAAAAATAAAAAAGTAATTGATGAGGTTAAAAACAAATAAGAGCATTAAAAAACTTAGCAATCAATTTTACATATGGTAGCATATGTTTCCATGCTACTCTCTCCATTCATCCCACCCTCTGCTTCTCCCCAACTCCAGCACCCCAGCTTGTATTCGTAAGTCTGTTCTCTATGTCTACATCTCCGTTGCTGCCCTGTAAATAGGTTCATCAGTATCATCTCTCTACATAGCCAATGGGAATTAGCTGTATGACTAAGGGAACGTGAACAGGGGCTCTGTAACACCTCTGTAACAACCTAGAGGGGGTGGGAAGTGGGAGAAAGGTTCAAGAGAGAGGGGACATATGTATACCTCCGGCTGATTCATGTTGCTGTATGGCAGAAACCAATGCAATATTGTAAAGCAATTATCCTTCAATTAAAATTAAATAAATTTTTAAAAAAACTAAGCAATTAAAAAAAAAAGTCTTCTCCAACACCACAGTTCAAAAGCATCAGTTCTTTGGCACTCAGCTTTCTTTATAGTCCAGCTCTCACATCCATACATGACTGCTAGAAAAACCATAGCTTTGACTAGATGTTCATCAAGAGGCTCTTTAGTTCTTCTTTGCTTTCTGCCATAAGGGTGGTGTCATCAGCATATCTGAGGTTATTGATATTTCTCGTTCAATGTCAGACCAGATCATTCAGAAGAAAGGATCAGTGAATATGAAAACAGAGAAGTGGTATTCATTCAATCAGAACAGCAAAAGGAAAGAGAATGAAAAAGAGTGAAGATAATTCAAGTGAGTTTTTGGTGTAACACCAAAAAGACCTATATACAAATTATAGAAATGTGAGAGAGAAAAGGAGCAGAATGCTTTTCCAGAGAAATAATAGCTTAAAGAATACTAAATAGGATGAATGAACCTAAACAGACCCACATGACAGTACATTATAATTAAACCATCAAAAGTTGAGGACAAATGAGGCAAAGACAACCTCTTCAATAAATGGTGCTGGGGAAACTGGACAACTACATGTAAAAGAATGAAGTTAGAACACTTCCTAACACCATACACAAAGATAAACTGAAAATGGATTAAAAACTTAAATGTAGGAACAGAAACTATAAAACTTAGAGGAAAACATAGGCAGAACACTCAATGACATAAATCAAAGCAAGATCCTCTATGACCCACTTCCTAGAGCAAGGGAAATAAAAACCAAAGTAAACAAGTGGGACCTGATTAAACTTAAAAGCTTTTGCACAGCAAAAGAAACTATAAGCAAGGTGAAAAGACAACCCTCACAATGGGAGAAAATAATAGCAAGTGAAACTTGCTATTACACTGAAAAGGACTAACTTCCAAAATATACAAGCAGCTCATACAGCCCAATACCAGAAAAACAAACAACCCAATCAAAAAGTGGGGAAAAGACCTAAACAGACATTGCTCCAAAGAAGACATACAGATGGCTAACAAACACATGAAAAGATACTCAACATCGCTCTTTATTAGAGAAATGCAAATCAAAACTACAATCAGATTTCACCTCATACCAGTCAGAATGGCCATCATCAAAAAGTCTACAAACAATACATGCTGGAGAAGGTATGGAGAAAAGGGAACACTCTTGCACTGTTGGTGGGAATATAAATTGATACAGCCACTATGGAAGACAGTATGGAGATTCCTTTTAAAAAAAAAAAACTAGGAATAAAACCACCATATGACCTAGCAATCCCACTCATAGGCATATACCCTGAGGAACCCAAAAATGAAAAAGACACAAGTATCCCATTGTTCACTGCAGCACTATTTACAATAGCTAATACATGGAAGCAACCTAGATGTCCATTGACAGATGAATGGATAAAGAAGTTTTGGTCCATATACACAATGGATTATTACTTAGCCACAAAAAGGAATGCATTTGAGTCAGTTCTAATGAGATGGATGAATCTAGAATCTATTAATCAGAGTAAAGTAAGTCAGAAAGAGAAAGAGAAATATCATATTCTAATTCATATGTATGAAATCTAGAAAAACAGTACTGAAGAATTTATTCACAGGGCAGCAGTGGAGAAACAGAGAATAGACTTATGGACATGGGGAGAGGGGAGGAGAGGGTGAGATGTATGGAAAGAGTAACATGGAAACTTATATTACCATATGTAAAATAGAGAGCCAAGGGGAATTTGCTGTATGGCTCAGAAAACTCAAACAGGGGCTCTATTTCAACCTAGAGGGGTTGGATGGGGAGGGAGATTTAAAAAGAAGGGGATATGTGTATACCTATGGCTGATTCATGTTGAGTTTTGACAGAAGACAACAAAATTCTGTAAAGCAATTATCCTTCAATAAAAAAATTTTTAAAAGTTGAGGACAAAAAAAGAATCTTAAAAGCAGCAAGGGAAAAACAATTCGTTATATACAAAGGAATTCTCTTAAGACTATGAGCGTATTTTCAGCAGAGACCTTGCTGACTAGAGGGAGTAGGATGATTATTTAAAGTGCTGAAATTAAAAACCAAGAATACTCTACGTGGCAAAGTTGTCTTTTACCTTAGAATTGAGGGAGAGAGAAAGAGTTTTCAGACAAACAAAAGCTGAAGGAGTTCATCAACACTAGACCAGTCTTACAAGAAATGTTAAAGGAAGTTTATCAAGTTTAAATAAAAGCATACTAATTAATAACATGAAAACACACAAATGTATAAAATGTGAAAATGTACTGGTAAAGGTAAATGTATAAATTCAAAACACGCTAAGATTGTAACAGTTATGAGTAAGTCACTTATAACTCTAATATAAACATTAAAAGACAAAAGCATTAAAAATAATCATAACTACAATAATTTCTTCATAGATACACAATATAAAAAGATGTAAATTGTAACACCAAAAACATGAAAGTGGGAGAGGTGTGAAAATATAGAGATTTTGTATGCATTAGAATTTAAGTCATTATCAATTTTAAATTAACCATTTTAACTGTAAGATGTTTTATGTAAGCCTCATGGTAACCACAAAGCAAAAAACTACAGCAGAGATACAAGATAAAAAGTAAGGAATCAAAACATATCACTACAGAAATACACCAAAGTACAAAGGAAGAGAGCAAGAGAAGAAAAAAGGAACTACAAACAGCCAGAAAATATGTTATAAAATGGCAATATTTACTCCATAATTAAGTTAAATGTAAATGGACTAGAATATAGCCAATAAATTAATGACTATAAATAGAGCATAATCTATAAAATTTGTAATCAAATATTGTATATCAGAAACTAATGTAATATTATAAGTCAATTATAAAATTAAATATATAAATAAAATTTTTAAAAAATCTAAATAGACTAGATTCTCCAATCAAAAGACAAAGAATAGCTAAATGAAGTTTTTTTTTTTTAATCCAACTATATCTTGCCCACAAAAGATTCACTTCTGCTTTATAGACACACATAGACTGAAAGTGAAGGGATGGAAAAATATATTCCATGTAAATAAAAATAGAAAGAGAGGAGGGTTAGTTATCTTTACATCTGACAAAATACACTTTAAATGAAAAATTGTAACAAGAAGCAGAGAAGATCACTATATAATTATAAAAGGACCAATTCAACAGAAGATATAACAATTATAAACAATGTATAATGTACATTTAGGTACATCAAAGCACCTAAATGTATAAAGCAAATATTTAACAGATCTGAAAGGAGAAATAGAAAGTGATACAATAACAGAGGGAACTTCAAGACCCCATTTTCATCAATGGATAGATGGAATATCAGTAAGAAAACACTGGACTTAAACTACACACTAAGCTAACAGACATATATAGAACATTCCATCTAACAGAAGCAGAATACACATTCTTCTCAAGTACACATGGAACATTTTCCAAGATAGATCATGTGTTAGGACACAAAATATGTGTTAATATATTTAAGAAGATTGAAATTATATCAAGCATCTTTTCCAACCACAATGGTACAAACCTGGAAATCAATGAAAAGAAAAAAACTGAAAATTTCACAAATATGTGAAGATTAAACAATATGCTCCTAAGCAACCAACAGGACAAAGAAGAAATCAAAAGGAAAATTAGGAAACATCTTAAGACAAATGAATATGGAAGCAAATAACATATCAAAACTCAAAGGATGTAGCAAAAGCAGTTTTAAGAGGGAAGTTTATAGCAATAAATTCCCATATTAAGAAAAAAATAAAGATCTCAAATAAACAACTTAACTTTACACCTCAAAAACTGAAAAGAACAAACTAACCCAAAGTTAGTAGAGGAAAGGAAATGGCAAAGATCAAAATAGAAATAAATGAAAAAGAGGCTAAAAAGACTAAAGGAAAAAATCCTTGAAACTAAAATCAAGTTCTTTGACAAGATAAATGAAACAGACATAGTGTAGCTAGACTAAGAAAAACAGAAAAAAAAAGACTGAAATAGATAAAATTGAAATGAGACAGAAGACATTACAACTAATAACACAGAAACACTAAGGATCATAAGAAGCTACTATAAATAATTATATGTCAACAATTAGGTAACCTAGAAAGTGAATAAATTTCTAAATACATAAAACCTACCACAACTGACTCATGAAGAAACAGAAAATCTGAAATGACCAATTACTAATAGATTAAATCAGTGTTCAAAACCTTCTCCAACACATAAAAAAGCAGATGACTGCACTAGTGAATTCTACAAAACATTTCATGAAGAATTAATACCAACCCTTCCCAAACTCTTCCAAGAAAACAGAAGAGAAGGGAACATTTCCCAGTCTCATTTTACAAGAGCAGTATTAGTCTGCTATCAAAAACCAGGGAAAGACACTGTTAAGGAAAGAAAATTATAGGACAATGGCCCTTATGAACACATATGCAAAAATCCTCAACAAAATATTAGCAAACCAAACTCAGTAGGACTTTGAAAGGGTCATACACCATGATCAAGTAGGAAGTGAAAAGAAGCCCAACATCACTAATCATCATCAAAATATGTCAAAATCACAAGAAGATATCACCTCGTACATATTAGGATGCAAGGTGATACCTGTTATTCAAAAGAGAAGACAGACTTCCCTGGTAGTCCAATCCAGGGGACATGGATTTGAGCCCTGTTCCAGGAAGATTCTACATGCTGCAGAACAACGAAGCCCGTGCACCTCAACTGCTGAAGCCCACATTAATTAAAAATTTAAATAAATAAAAAGATAAGATAACAAATGCTGGCAAGGATATGAAGAAAGGGAAACTTTTGTACATACTTGGTGGAAATGTAAAGTTGGTACAACTTCCATGAAGGTTCCTCAGGAAACTAAAACTAGAACTACCATATGATCCATCAATTCCATTTCTGCATATATATCCAAAGGAAATAAAATCACCATCTAGAAAAGATGTCTGTACTTCCATGTTCATTGCAGTATTATTGAGAATAGTTGGTATAGCTTCCATGAAGTTTCCTCAGGAAACTAAAACTAGAACTACCATATGATCCATCAATTCCATTTCTGCATATATATCCAAAGGAAATAAAATCAACATCTAGAAAAGATGTCTGTACTTCCATGTTCACTGCAGTATTATTGAGAATAGCCTATTATTATTGAGAATAATATTATTGAGTACCCATCGATGAATGAATGGATATAGAGAATGGATTGAAAAAATATTATTCAGTCTTATACAAAGAAGAAAATCCTCCATACATAACAACAAGGATGAACTTGGAGGACTTTATGCTAAGTGAAATAAGCCAAACAGAGAAAGATACATACTGCACAATATCATTTATATGTGATTTTTAAAGTTAAATTCATAGAAACATAGAGTTGAATGATGATTTCCGGGGTCTGGGATATTGGGGAAATATAGTCTGATAAAAGTGTACAAAATTTCAGTTTAAAGATGATTAAGGTCTAAGGAACTAATGTATAACATGGCCTCTATAATTAATAATACTGTATTATATAATTAAAATTTGTGAAGAGAGTAGAATTTAAGTGTTCTCACCAAAAAAGAAAAGATAAATAAATATTTGAGGTAGGAATCCTTTCACAATGTTTATCTCCATCAATTCATCATGTATACTCTACATTACAATCTTTTTTGTTAATTATACCTCAAAAGGGAGCTTCCTTGGTAGCTCAGTGGTAAAGAATCCACCTGCCAATGCAGAAGACACAGGTTTGATCCATGGGTCAGGAAGATCCCTGGAGGAGGAAATGGCACCCCACACCAGTATTCTCGTCTGGAGAATTCCATGGACAGAGGAGCCTGATGGGCTACAGTCCATGGGGGTCGCATAAGAGTTGCACACGACTTAGCGACTAAACAACAACAAAACACCTCAATAGAACTGAAGAAAAAAAGAAAACATCACATCTTCGTTATGCAGTTACCTTCTTCCAAGGAGCTGAAGTCACTTGATTCCACACATTCAAAGCAAATGGCAAATGCACTGGGCCAATTCTACGTCCAAAAAGTTACGGCAATAATTCGCAGGAAAGTAATCCAGATCACTGTAAGTTTTAACTGAGCCCATTATGTTGCTAACACTGTTAGAGCCTTTAGGAGTAACAGACAAAAAGAGAAAAGAAGACAGAGAATAGAAAGAAGAGAAGTAGCATGTTCTTGAACTAAAGGAGCTTGTATTGCACTGGGGAACCTGTCAGAATGTTAGTTTGAAAATGAGCAAGTGCCAAATTCTCAGTTGGTCCCTCTGCCTTCACTTCTCACTGCTCTCTATCCATTCATCATACAGCATACAGCAATCTGAATGATTGCTTAAAAACCTAAATCAGAGCTTGTACTGTGAAACTGTAAATCTTGTCATAGCTTCCTATTTCACTTACCAGGAAAGAAAGAAAAAGTGCAGTCCTCACAAAGGCTTAGATGTCCGAGACCTGCCAACTTCTGAGACCCCATCTCCTACCACACATCTTCACTTTCACTAGCCTCATACGGACTGGTTTTCTTTCTATTCCTCAGTCATCCAAGCTCTTCCCTACCTTTGGGCCTTTGTACTGACCAGTCCCTCCCCGGACACAGCTGGCTGCTGGTTTTTGGTAGGCTCTTAGATCCTGTGTTGCCCACTGAAAAAGCCTTCCCTAACCATGCAGCATAAGCCAGCCACTCATCCCACTCGCCACACTCTCTGACATGCGTTTTCTTCACAGTGCTTTTCACCATCTGAAACTGTCATATGTACTTGTATCCTTATTTATTGCTTATTTCCTCCTACTGGAAAATCAACTGTATGAAAATACAAACCAAGCCTGTGTTGTTACTCACCACACATACTTGGCTTCAATAAATATTTCTGAATGGAAGGCAGACAGAAAGGAGCATGTTAGTGTTGACTATAAAGTTATCCAAGAAGACTCCAAGAATTCAACAGGCCTTGAAAGACAAGATAGTGGTAAACTGCTCAGAATCTGATCAGGTTAATTCTCCTTCACTCTTTCCCACTAAAGCCTATATCCTTCAGCATCTGAAAAAGTCAAAGTAACCCAGAAAGCACGTGCCAAACGCTTATTGAATTGAATAGCTATTTTTGAACAATCCCACGTGGTGTGTATCACTTGAATAGAAGACTGGTATTGGGTTCACAGAGGTTTTTCTAGTTCAGGGCAGCAGTGTCCCAGATAGAGCCTGCTCTATGTCTAGAGTAAGGACAAAATGAAGCAGAGCTACAGGTAACCCAAACTGGTGTTGCTATAACAAGGAAAAGAAATATACTCCAAGTGAGCTCCTTTCCCTCTCTAACTCTCAAGCCTAACTCTACAAAAACACATACAATATGCAGTATCATCAAATTTTGTGACCTACATGCTGTACTGTTTGTCTTAGATAAGTTTTTGGCTCCTGTGTCATGCTTTTATTTCTAGGAATGCTTACTTAGCAAAGAAAAGAAATCTAAGGCTTAATGTCTCTCTCCATTAGATATCCATACTCCCGAAGCTTTAAACTGTCACTACTGAGAATAATTGCACCCCACTTCCATCCCATGGTCCCTAACACTCTGTCATTTCACAACCAGGTGAGATACCAAACGGGATTACATGTTCATTTGGAATGAGATATGTGCAGAAAACCCCTTAAGAAACTAAGGTCCTTTTTCTATTCATTAATAATAATGTAGAAGTAAAGAAAAGGGCAAATGGAAGAGCACCAAGAAGCATTTATTAGTTGTTTGGGAACTAAGGACTTGGCAGATCTTCTCTGGTATGACAACAGATCTTGAGCCTACTGTTTGTCAGACTAAGACTAAAATTGCAAAGCCTTTTACTTGACATATTATGTCCTAGAAAAAAATTCCAAGGAACAACTTGGTAAACATATTTTATGTCTAAAATATAAAAAACTGTGTCAAATCTTAGATTGCACAGCTATAGCTGATTAATTTGTGTATGTGATAAAGTGTTTAAAAATACTTAAAAATTCTTTTTAACTTCTGGAAATTAAAAAGTACTCACACACAAATACATTTTTGATTTGGAGAGGGCACATATGATTTGCCACATAAGTGACAAAAGATTAAATTCTTATGTAAAACACAGTTTAAATTAATTAGAAATAGACAAGTCACAATAATTGATAACTGAACAATATGAAAAAAGCAACTGACACAACAAGAAATTCAAATGTCCTGCTAATATTTATTCATCTTTTCCTTAATCAATCAACAAATATTTACTGAGTACCAAATATGTACCTGGTATCACCCAAGACACCAAATTGGTTGATGAGCAAAAACTGGCCCTGTTTTGAAAGAACTCATAATATATTAAACCCAATTCATAATCAAAGAAATTCAAATTAAAATAGCATCTTACCTATTAATTCCTTCAATTTACATTCTATAAATTCAGCAAGATACACTAAATAGTTTAAATTTTTTTCACATGCTTGTCTTGCTAATTCCATACCTGGGCATTTTTCCTAAGGGAATAATCAGAAAGATGCAAACAGACTTAAGTATAACTATGTTAATTGTGCTATTCTGGGATCCACCTTAATGATCAACGATTGGTAAAGTTTTCTGTAAATTTTTATGTCATTAGAAAATTCTCACCAAAAAAGTGTGGCTAAAAAAATCATACAAAACTGGAATACCGATAGCATAATATCGATGCAGAAATATATCCATATTCTACATTTTCTAAAGTTTTAGTCTAATATTAAGGGAAAAAGGTTTTTAAAATAACCAACATAAATCCTTTTGACAAGGATGCTATCTTATAAGGATGCCATCTTGTTTGCCAAATAAACCATCTAAATATACTCTTTTCAGTGTTCACAATTTGAATCTATTTTGGAGCATACAGAGGCTAAGAAAATCCTAATATTGGAAGCAATACAAATCAACCCTCTTAGTTGTCTGAGCAATAAAATGCTTCATTATTTAAATTGTTTTGAAAGGAAAGTTCAAAGTTTAGCTTGACAGTCACCTCTGCCTTTATACAAGAAACACAGCCTATAGCACCGTTTAAAACCACAGACCACCGACTTGCACTCAGGACCGGGATTTTCTCCGTTTAGCCCTGATTCACAAAGGTCCCCAGCGCCGCGCCGTCTGCAGATGGCAAACCCCCAAAGGGAAGCGCGCGACTCCACTTCCTGCCTGGGGGCGGCTCTCCGGACCCTCGCAGGGATTTCAGGAACCTGTTCGAGCCGTTTCTTGTAGGGCTGAACCTTGTTATTTGGTAAATATTTATTTAGCTCTCTGAGAACTCCGAACTAATCACTGCCACTTCTCTTTAATAATAAATGGTGAACTTCAAACGCAGCAGAATCAACCAACTCATCAGCGCTCGCCGGGAGGTGCAAACCTGCAGCCGGCCAGCGGACATGAAAGACTGAACATTTCCTGTTCCAGCTCCCGGCGGCCCAGAATAAACTTAAACCAAGTGGGGAAGATGTTGGTGCGGTCGCCCCCGGCGCGCAGGCCGCGGGAGCCGGGGATCCATCTGTCCGAGGCCGGGCGCGCCGCCCCTTCCCCTTTCGCCCCAGGAGCCCTCAAAGCCCGCAGCCCTGCCGGCTCCACAATCTGGGCTGCTGCTCTTCTGGACTTTTTATGCTGCCTTTTAAATGTGTTGTTCAGCTGCAAGCCAATTAGCCCTTTCCCTTTGCCCGGGCGAGCGGTGGGAGCGCTCCGAGCGCCCCTCACCAGCGGAAACGCAACGGCTGCCTCGGCGGCGCTCCTGGGCTCAGAAGGGAGTCGGCTTGCCTGGCGGCGTTGACGCCAGCCTTCCAGGATTTGGTCCTCAGTCTTTTTTAATATACTAGGAAAGACAAGAGTCTCCCCTTTCATGGTTTGATTTTGTAATGTGAGAAACAAACTTTAAGGCCATCCTATACACACTCATATTTGATTCTCCAAAGCTACACGGTCCCACCTTCATCCACTGCTGATTTGGAAATGCTATCAAGCCTTTGGAAATACTTAAAGCTTTTTCTCCCAGACACAGGGATAAAGATAATGAATAAGTGTTGAGACCTGACTCACATTTATCTAAAATTCTGTTTATCCAAGATGTATTTTTGAATTCTGTACTGCCTATTCTGATGAAGGCATGAGTGTTTGAGGTAGAGCTGACTCTAGTTTTCTAATAAACCATGATAAAGCTTTGAATGAGAAACATTTTTCCCGCAGTGTATTCTTTATTTTGTATGATTATGTCATCTGTGTATAATGGAGACCCAAACAGATCTGAAGTCCAATTTGTTCGCAAACTTAACACATTCTGTTAATTTTTTAAAACATGAATTAATGTAGAAGAAGTTGCTGGAACCACAGGGGTTGATGTTAAAATAGCTTCGCATCATTCTTAAAGAGCCCTGCTAAATGTACTTTTAATTTTACTCAATAATTCCTAGGTATGGAGAGAAGATGAGAAGCACTTGGTCTCCAACAGCTCACAGAAGCAACCCTGCGGGCATTTTCAGTGATGAGCTTGGAGTGCCCCTCTGTGGAAGGAGGTGAGCACTACAATTTCTCTCACCGGTGAGTTTGTGGTTGCTGCTGACTTGGACGGAGAAGGCAATGGCACCCCACTCCAGTACTCTTGCCTGGAAAATACCATGGACAGAGGAGCCTGGTAGGCTGCAGTCCATGGGGTCGCTAAGAGTCGGACACGACTGAGTGACTTCACTTTCACTTTTCACTTTCATGCACTGGAGAAGGAAATGGCAACCCACTCCAGTGTTCTTGCCTGGAGAATCCCGGGGATGGGGGAGCCTGGTGAGCTGCCATCTATGGGGTCGCACAGAGTCGGGACACGACTGAAGCGACTTAGCAGCAACAGCAGCAGCTGACTTGGAAACCTTGTAGTTCTTCACTTCTGCACACATGAGGGGAGATGTTACTTTACTGTTAAAATCTGTGAGTTTAGTCTCACTCTTTTTCTTCCATGAAACATAAATAGTTGTTGAAAAGAATGAATGAATGAATCCTTTTGTCTCTCTTTCAAAAGCTTTGCATTTATTTTCTTGCAAAACCCATAGCCATGTTAGTCCCCATTCTGACATTTAGGAACAGATAGAATGAAATGACAAGTAGCACAAATAGGTGTTATCTTATGTCCCAGGTCTCAGAAATTGACAGTGACTGCCACAGAGGGAGACTGTGGCCAAGTGTTGGCTCAGAAGGAAGGGTGATGTGATGAGTGAGCAGGATGCAAAAAAGAAGTTAATCACTCTGTGCCCTAGGAGCTGAAACCTGTCTTATTGATATATAACACTTCTAACCATTGGTTAATTGTCACTGAATTTATTTAATGCATTTCAGTCTTTGTTTTCATCTCAAAAGCAAAATAGTATATTTACTGTTTACCCTGCCAAATAATAAACTCCATTTTTATTTATGTGATGATAAGTTAAAAGGGGGCTTTCCAGGTGGCACTAGTGGTAAAGAACCCACCTGCCAATGCAGGAGACATAAGAGACATGGGTTCAGTTCCTGGGTAGGGAAGATCCCCTGGAGAAGGGCATGGCAACCCACTCCCATATTCTTGCCTGAAGAATCCCATGAACAGAGGAGTCTGGAGGGCTACAGTCAAGAGCGTCACAAAATGTCAGACACAACTTCTTGGAACATTTATTGGCTAGAAGTCATATGTTCAAGTTATACCCTAAATAGAAATATTATCATTAGGATGCTTTTAACTGCAAGTAAACAAAATCCACATCTGTCTTATACAATAAAGGCGATTCATTGGCTTATGTAACTGAAAATGCCAGTTCAAGCTTTAAGCAAGGGTTGATCCAGGGGCTCCAATAGTATCACCAAAATGTTAGTTTCTTTCCATTTTTCTGCTTTATCTTCCCAGGTACTGTCTTCACCTTAAAGGTGAATTAATGAAATCAGCAACATTATCATTACTGTTTGAAGGAGGTCACTCAATGTTCTCTAAGAAGGAATAACAGATAAAGTAACAAAGTTGTTTGAATCAAGATATTTTTTCATTAAATAATCTATAGATTAAGACATTTAAGGAAAAAAATTTTGTTGAGAGCCTGTTGAGGCTCATCATGGAGGAAACTGTCCTCCTTTTATCTTTTTCTTTAATTGAAATATAGTTGATTTGCAATATTGTATTAGTTTAGTTCCAGGTATACAGTAAAGTAATTCAGTTCTTTTTTCAGATTATTTTCCGTTATCAGTTCAGTTCAGTTCAAACGCTCAGTCGTGTCCAACTCTTGCAGCCCCATGAATCGCAGCACGCCAGGCTTCCCTGTCCATCACCAACTCCCAGAGTTCACTCAGACTCACATCCATCGAGTCAGTGATGCCATCCAGCCACCTCATCCTCTGTCGTCCCCTTCTCCTCCTGCCCCCAATCCCTCCCAGCATCAGAGTCTTTTCCAGTGAGTCAACTCTTCGCATGAGGTGGCCAAAATACTGGAGTTTCAGCTAGGTTATTACAATATACTGAATATAATTCCCTGTCTATACAGTAAATCTTTGTTGCTTATCTACTTTTAATTTAACAGTTTGTATCTGTTAGTCTCATGTTCCTAATTTTTCCCTCCCACTTCCTCTTTGATAACTATAAGTTTGTTTTCTATGCCTATGTGTTTATTTCTGTTTTGTATATAGATTCATTTGTATTATTTTTTATTCCACATATAAGTGATATCACATATTATTTGTCTTTCTCCATCTGACTTACTTCACTTAGTATGATAATCTCTAGGTCCATCCATGTTGTTGCAAATGACATTATTTCATTTCTTTTTATGGCCAAGTAATATCCCATGTTGTGTGTATATATGAAAGTGAAAGTGAAGTCGCTCAGTTGTGTCCGACTCTTTGTGACCCCATGGACTGTAGCCTACCAGGCTCCTCCCTCCATGGGATTCTCCAGGCAAGAGTACTGGAATGGGTTGCCATTTCCTTCTCCAGGGGATCTTCCTGACCCAGGGATTGAACCTGGGTCTCCTGCATTCCAGGCAGACGCTTTAACCTCTGAGCCAGCAGGGAAGCCCATATGTATATGTGTATGTATGTATATATGTGTGTATATATAAATATACACAACATCTTCTTAAACCAATCAACAGTTGGTGGGCATTTAAGTTGCTTCCATATCTTGGCTATTGTAAGTAGTGCTGCTATGAACATTGGGTGCATTATCTTTTCAAATTAGAGCTTTTGTCTTTTCTGCATATATGCCCAGGAGTGGGATTGCAGGATCATATATTAGCTCTAGTTTTCGTTTTTAAAGGAATTTCCATACTTTTTTCCTTAGTGGCTGTACTAATTTATACTTCCAACAACAATGTAAAGAGTTCCCTTTTCTCCACACCCTCTCCAGCATTTATTATTTGTAGACTTTTTAATGATAGCCATTCTAACTGGTGTGAGGTAATACCTCATTATGATTATGATTTGCATTTCTCTAATAATTAGTGATGTTAAGCATCTTTTCATGTTGTCCATCTTTTCATATTGTCCATCTGTATATTTTCTTTGGACTTCCCTCATGTCTCAGTTGGTAAAGAATCTGCCTGCAATGTGGAAGACCTGGGTTCAATCCCTGGATTGGGAAGATCCTCAGAGAAGGGAAAAGCTACCCATTCCAGTATTCTGGCCTGGAGAATTCCATGGACTGTATAGTCCATGAGGTTGCAAAGAGTTGGACACTACTGAGAGAGTTTCACTTTCACTAGGTCTTCTTTGGGCAAATGTCTATTTAGGTGTTCTGACCATTTTTTGATTGGGTTATTTGTGGTTTGTTTGTTTGTTTTTTAATTGAGTCATATGAGCTGTTTGTATATTTTGGATATTAAGCCCTTGTCAGTCACTTCATTTACAAATATTTTCTCCCACTCTGTAGATCATCTTTTAGTTTTGTTGATGGTTTCCTTTTATGTGCAAAAGATTTTAAGTTTGATTTGGTCCCTTTGTTTATTTTTGTTTTTAATTATTATGTCTTGGGAGGCTGACCTAAGAATATATTGATATGATTTATGTCCAAGAAAGTATTGTCTATGTTCTCTTCTAGGAATTTTATGGTGTCATGTCTTATATTTTGGTCTTTAAACCATTTTGAATTTATTTTTGTATACAGTATGAGGGACTGTCCTAATTTATTTATATGTAGCTGTCCAGCTTTCCCAATGCCATGTATTGAAGAGACTGCCTTTTCTCCATCATACACCTCTGCCTCCTTTGATGAAGATTAATTGACAATGGGTGTGTGAGTTTATTTCTGGGATTTTTATTCTGTTTCATTGATCTATGTGCCTGTTTTTGTGCCAATACCATGCTGTTTTGATTACTGTCACTTTGCAGTATTGTCTGAGGTCTGAAAGAGTTATACTTCCAGCTTTGTTCTTTTTCCTCAGAATTACTTTGGCAATTCTGAGTCTTTTATGGTTACATATAGATTTTAGGATTATTTGTACTAGTTCTGTGAAAAATGTCAAGGGTATTTTGATAGGACTCACATTAAATCTGTAGATTGTTTTGGGCAGTGTGGCCATTTTAACAATGGTATTTTGTCCAAAACAATAGCATGGAGTGTCTTTCCATTTCCTTGAGTTATCAACTTCCTTTATCAGTGTTTTGTGGTTTTCAATGTATTGGTCTTTCACCTCCTTGATTAAGTTGAGTCCTATGTTGCTGGGGTATTTTTGTTTTTTTTTTTAATTTTACACTTTTTTGGTTGCATTGGGTCTTTGTTGCTGTGCACAGGCTTTCTCTAGTTGCAGTACACAGGCTTTTCACTGCAATGGCTTCTCTTGTTGTGGAGCACAGGCTCTAGGCTCATGGGCTTCAGTAGTTGCAGCTCACAGGCTCTAGAGCGCAATCTCAATTGTTGTGGCACTCAGGCTTAGCTGCTCTGGGGCTTGTGGAATCAGTAAAGAAAAGCCGATATATAATAAGATAAATAAAAAGAAACTCATAAAGATACATTGTAGTGAAATTGCAGATCACAAAGACAAAAAGACTTTAAAAGCAACCTGATAAAGAATGATGTTTTCCTCTCAACCATACCAATAGAAAGCAAAAAGACAGGATCGTTGAATCATGGAGAAAGCAAAGGAGTTCCAGAAAAACATCTTCTACTGCTTCATTGGCTATGCTAAAGCCTCTGACTGTGTGGAACACAACAAACCATGGAAAATTCTTAAAGAGATGGGAATACCAGACCACCTTACCTGTCTCCTAAAAATCTGTATGTGGGTCAAGAAAAAAACAGTTAAAACAAGACATCTAATAACTGACTGATTCAAAATTGAGAAAGGAGTACATCAAGGTTATATACTGTCACCTGGCTTATTTAACTTTTATGTGGAGTACATCATGTGAATGCTGGGCTGGATGAATCACAAGCTGAAATCCAGGTTGCCAGGAGAAATATCAATAATCTCAGATATGCAGATGATATCACCCTAATGGCAGAAAGTGAAGAGGAACTAAAGAACCTCGTGATGAAGGTGAAAGAAGAGGGTGAAAAAGCTGGCTTAAAACTCAACATTCAAGAAACTAAGATCATGGCAAAAGATGGGAAAAAAATGGAAACAATGAGAGACTTTATTTTCTTGGCCTCCAAAATCACTGCAGATGATGACTGCAGCCATTAAATTAAAAGACGCTTGCTTTTTGAAAGAAAAGTTATGAAAAACCTAGAGAGCATATTAAAAGGCAGAGACATCACCTTGCCAACAAAAGTCCATGTAGTCAAAGCTGTAGTTTTTCCAGTAGTCATGTATGGATATGAGAATTGGTCCATAAAGAACGTTGAGCCCTGAAAAATTGGTGCTTTCGAATTGTGGTGCTGGAGAAAACTCTTGAGAGTACCTTGGACTGCACCGAGATCAAACCAGTCAATCCTAAGGGAATTCAACTCTGAATATTCACTGGAAGGACTGATAGTAAAGCTGAAGCTCCAGTGCTTTGGCAACCTCATGCAAAGAGCCAACTCTTTAAAAAACACTCTGATGCTGAGAAAGCCTGAAGGCAAAAGGAGAAGGGAGCAGCAGAGGATTAGATGGTTTGAAAGCATCACCAACTCAGTAGACATGAATTTGAGCAAACTCCCGGAGGTAGTGGAGGACAGAGGAGCATGATGTGCTGCAGTCCATGGGGTTGCAAAGAGTCAGATACAACTTAGCAACTGAACAAGGAGAGAAATTAACTGTCAGCTTATAATTATGTATTCTGCAAAATTATCTTCTCAGAAATAATGAAAAAATGAAGACATTTTCATTTGAACAAAAATCTAAACAGTTTGCCATCAACAGTTTTAGGAACTTGTAAAGAATATGCATCAGTAAGAAAGAAAGTTATTGTTAAAGAAAAGTCTAAAATGCAAATTATTAGTGAATAAATTGGTAAAGATGTAATTTTTACATCTTTAATTTTAAATGACCTCATTCAAGGAGGAAGATTAGAACGAAAGAAGGAAGGAGATGTGGGATTCTAATTTATAGTCTTTAAGCAATAAAATTCAGATTTAACTTATATGCAGAGTACATCATGAGAAACACCGGGCTGGAAGAAGCACAAGCTGAAATCAAGATTGCCAGGAGAAATATCAATAACCTCAGATATGCAGATGACACCACCCTTATGGCAGAAAGTGAAGAAGAACTAAAGAGCCTCTTGATGAAAGTGAAAGAGAAGAGTGGAAAAAGCTGCTTAAAGCTCAACATTCAGAAAACGAAGATCATGGCATCTGGTCCCATCACTTCATGGCAAATAGATGGGGAAACAGTGGAAACAGTGTCAGACTTTATTTTTGTTGCTCCAAAATCACTGCAGATGGTGATTGCAGCCATGAAATTAAAAGACACTTACTCCTTGGAAGGAAAGTTATGAACAACCTAGAGAGCATATTCAAAAGCAGAGACGTTACTTTGCCAACAAAGTTCCGTCTAGTGTAGGCTATGGTTTTTCCAGTGGTCATGTATGGATGCAAGAGTTGGACTGTGAAGAAAGCTAAATGCCGAAGTATTGATGCTTTTGAACTGTGGTGTTGAAGACTCTTGAGAGTTCCTTGGACTCCAAGGAGATCCAACCAGTCCATTCTGAAGGAGATCAGTCCTTGGTGTTCTTTGGAAGGAATAGTGCTAAAGCTGAAACTCCAGTACTTTGGCCACCTCATGCGAAAAGTTGACTCATTGGAAAAGACTCTGATGCTGGGAAGGGGACAACAGAGGATGAGATGGCTGGATGGCATCACTGACTCGATGGACATGAGTTTGAGTGAACTCCAGAATTTGGTGATGGACAGGGAGGCCTGGTGTGCTGTGATTCATGGAGTCGCAAAATTCATGACATGACTGAGTGACTGAACTGAACTGAACTGAAAGTTCTAGACTTAAGTAGCATTTGGAGATTCTTCAGTCTCCAGATTTTGGTTTTCACTCACCAATGAGAAATAAGTAGCTGATGGAAAAGTGTTCTAAGATCCTTGCATCATTCAGGAGCATGTTTAACATATTAACTTACTTTAGACTTACTTAAATTTAATATGCATGATACAGTTTCAATAGTAATTACTAAAAGAATATTTCATCTTAACTGGATGAGGGGAAAATTTGTTAAGAAAAATTTTTAACTAAAAAATTGAATTAATCTTGAAAAGGAAAAGGAAGGAAAGAAGCAAGTGAAACAGAAAGGAGAAAAAAAAATTTAATATTTGTTTATTTATTTACTTGACTGTGCCAAGTCTTCATTGTAGCATGCAGCATCTTTTACTTGAGGCATGTGGGATCTAGTTCCCTGACCAGGAATCAAACCCAAGTCCCCTGCCTTGGGAGGGCAGAGTATTAGCCACTGGACCACCAGGAAGGCCCTCAAGGAAAAATTTACATTGATAGAAACAAGTCAAATTATATCAATAATTACAATAAATATAAATGAATTAATTACAAGTTAAAAGGCAAAATTTATTTAATTTAGCTAAACCATTTATAATAGTCACACCTAAAATATAAAAATGTCAAAAGGTTAAAAAGATGCGAAAACAATGCAGAGATCACTACACTGATATTAGATAAAATATAAAACAAAAGCATTATTGGGAATAGAGAGGTTATTATATAATGGTAAAAGTTTTCAGTTCACTATGTAATTACAACAACTTTAAATTTGAATGCACAGAATAAAATTACCTCAAAATCATCATAGCATATGTTATCACACCTCTGGTAATTATTGCTGGTCTAGAAGAAAACATATTAATCTGAATAAAGAATGCTTGAAGAACAAATATAACAAAATAGCTACAATTAATGTATTTTAAATTTGATATCTAACAAGTAGAGAACACACATTCTTCTCAGCCTCACAAGCAGTATTTCTTAAAATCCACACTCAACTCAGCCATAAAACAAGTCTCAACATATCTCAAAGAATCAGCATCATGAAGACCATATTCTCTGGCAGCAATACAGTTGAAAAGATAAGGGACAATAATACAAAGTTGATGGAAGACTTCAAATCACACATTCAAGAAGTCCTACAAATCCTAATCAGAGGAACTACAAAGAAAAACATAACCAGGATATCAGAGCAAAAGAGCTAAAAACAAAAGAAAAAGAGGAAATTTTAAAATCAGGCAAAACAAAAGACATTATCTTCAAAGGAGGAACAATAAGATGAACAGTCATCTTCTCAACAGAAACCATAAAAGTCAGAAGATAATGTTCTTTGCTCAGTCTGATTGGAGGTGTATCAATTTTACTGATCTCCTCGAATAACCAGATTTTGACTTCACTGACCCATTTTCTCTGTTGTTTTCTGTTTCACTGATTTCTGCTATGTTTATTCCTTCCCCACCCCTTATTCTGCTTACTTTGGGCTTGACTTTCTCTTTTTCTGATTCCTTAAGGTAGAAGCTGATAAAGGATATCCACAAAAAGCTTACTTTTAATATCATCATTACTGATATAAGACTGAATGATTTCCCCCTCAGATCAGAAATGAGAGAAGAATGTCCACTCTCACTTCTGCTACTCTGCATCATAATGGAGACCCAAAAGACTAAAGCAAGAAAAAGAAATAAAAGACATGCATATTGGAAATAAGTTTCCCCTTATTTGCAGAAGACATGATTTTCTATGGAGTAAATTCATATACCAAAAAGAAAAAGAAAAAAATGACTCTAAAGTATGAGTTTTGTAAGATTCCAAGATATAGGTTCAATATTTAAAAATTCATTGTAACATTTCTCCAAATAAGACATACAGATGGCTAACAAATACGTGAAAAGATGCTCAACAACACTCATTATCAGAGAAATGCAAATCAAAACCACAATAAGGTACTTCTATCTCATGCTGGTCAAAATAGCTGTCATCAAAAAGTCTACAAACAATAAATGCTGGAGAGGGCGTGGAGAAAAAGGGAACCCTCTTACACTGTTGATGGGAATGCAAACTAGTACAGCCACTATGGAGAACCGTGTAGAGAGTCCTTAAAAAACTGGAAATAGAACTGCCATGAGGTGAGGTGAAGTCGCTCAGTCGTGTCCAACTCTTTGCAACCCCGTGGACTGTAACCTACTAAAGCCTAGTAGGTTCTCTGTCCATGGGATTCTCCAGGCAAGAATACTGGAGTAGATTGCCATTTCCTTCTCCAGGGGATCTTCCCAACCCAGGGCTTGAACCCGGGTCTCCCACATTGGAGGCAGACACTTTAACCTCTGAGCCACCAGGGAAGCCATACATCCCAGCAATCTCACTGCTGGGCATACACACTGAGGTAACCAGAACTGAAAGAGACACATGTACCCCAGTGTTCATTGCAGCACTGTTTACAATACATAGAACATGAAAGCCACCTAGATATCCATCAGAAGACAAATGGATAAGGAAGTTGTAGTACATATACACAATGGAATATTACTCCAAAGCTATAAAAAAAAAAATGCATTTGAGTCAGTTCTAATGAGGTAGACAAAACTGGAGCCTATTATACAGAATGAAATAAGATCAAAAGAGAAGCACCAACACAGTATATTAACACATATGTATGAATTTAGAAAGACAGTAACAATGACCTTATATGCAAGACAGCAAAAGAGACACAGATATAAAGAACAGACTTCTGGACTCTGTGGGAGATGGCAAGGGTGGGACGATATGAAAGAATAGCATTGAAACATGTATATTACCACATGTAAAATAGATGACCAGTGTAAGTTTGGTACATGAAGCATGGCCCTCAAAGTTGGTGCTCTGGGAGGAGCCAGAGGGATGGGGTGGGGAGGGAGGTCAGAGAGGAGTTCAGAATGGGGGATGCCTGTACACCCATGGCTAATTCATGTTGATATATGGTGAAAAGCACTACAATATTGTAAAGTAATTAGCCTCCAGTTAAAATAAATAATTTTTTTAACTACATAAAAGCATAACATAGTAAACCCTGAAGATAAGCAGATATGTGTCAGAAATGTTGATTCAAAATCAAGCATTGGATAATAATGTTAAGACCATCATTTAATCATAAGAGTATTTCACTGTATCTATTAAGGATGAAATGAATTTTAAGTATTTAGGAAAAAAAATATCAAATGTAATTCTGTGTATCAGTAGAAGATAATTGAAAATTGAAATTTTAAAGCAGAATTATTGACAATAGCATCAAAAACATGAAATGCTTAGGAGTAAACCTAGCAAAATAGTACAAGAGCCATAGACTCTGGAAAGTATAAAACAGTCCTAAGAAAAATTAAAGAGCTGAATAAATGTACTGAGCTCACAGGTCAGAATATACAGTATTATTATGATATCAGTTCTTGTCAAATGGATCTATAGATTCAACACATTCCCAATAACTATCCCAGCAGGCTTTTTTGTAGAAATAGATAAGCTGATTCCAAGTTTTACAAGGAAAAGAAAAGAGAACAACCTATTTCCTCATCAGCCACCAACAGAATCCCAATATCCAAATTTCATATATCTCTCATGGTTTAGAACTTTCTCCCAACTAAATCTAATTGTCTTATTTGTACTCATTGCTTAATCTATTGTACACTGAATGATTATCCATTCTTTAAGCCATATGCGATCACATTGTCTTAAAAGCAATGGTTAACATAAACACATTTTATTAAAATAACTTTCCCATCTTGATTAGCTTGTTGGAAAGAATCAAGAAATTCACATAGCAATGTGTGAATTTTCCACACATTCATTTTTTAAGAAAATAAAAGTGTAAATCTGTATTTTCTCACTCATAAGCAATAGAAGCAATGAGTCTATTCTTTTCCATATTTTTCACAGCAGCTTCTGTTACTAACATCTGCTGCTCTTTATAATGTTCATGTGAAAATATATACCAGTTATTGTAAGCTTTGTCAAAAGAAAATAGAACAGGTTGAACAAAAACCTTAAAATGTGAATAGCAGGACCCTTTTTCCTTTGGGACCTATAGATTCAACACATTCCTACAGTAGTAGAATGTAATTCCCTTTGCTATATAGTAGTACCTTGTTGTTTATGTACAGTATTTTCTGTGTAGTAGTTTGTATCTACTAATCTCAAACTCCTAATTTATACCCCTACCCCATTCCCCTTTGGTAACTGTATGTTTGTTTTCTATGTCTATGAGTCTGTTTCTGTTTCGTAAAAAGTTCATTTGTGCCATATGTTTGCATATAAATGATAGCATATGTTATTTGTCTTTCTCTTTCTTACTTCACTTAGTCTGATAACCTCTAAGTCCATCCATGTTGCTGCAAATGGCACTTCATTCTTTTTATGGCTGAGTAGTATTCCATGTATACCACACCTTTCATATCCTGTCATCTATTGATGGGCATTTAGGTTCCTTCCATGTGCTGGCTATTGTAAGTAATGCTGCTATTGAACACTGTAGTGTACATATCTTTTCAAATTAGAGTTTTCTCTGTATATATGCCCAAGAGTGGGATTGCTAGGTCATATGGCAATTCTGCTTTTAGTTTTTGTGGGAACCTCCACACTGTTTTCCATAGTGTCTATACCAATTTACATTCCCACAAACATTATGAAAGACTTCCCTTTTCTCTACAGTTTCTCCAGCATTTGTTATTTATAGACTTCTTAATGATGGCCATTCTGACTAGTATGAGGTAGTACCTCACTGTAGCTTGATTTGCATTTTTCTAATAATCGGCAATGTTGAACATCTTTTAATATGCCTTTTGGCTGTATGTACCCTGGAGTAGGAAATGGCAACCTGCTCCAGTATTTTTGCCTGGAAAATTCCTGGACAGAGTAGTCTGGCAGGCTACAGTCCATGGGGTTACAAAGAGTGGGACTGAGCATGCACATATTGGCTGAATGTATGGCAAGACCTTATTTTAAAAGCACTGCTCATGTCATTTTCCGTTCTGAACTGTGTTCTCTCAAAATTCATATGTTGAAACCCTCCCTGTGACTATATTTGGAGATAGGGTCTTTAAAAGGTAATTAAGTTTAAATGAGGTCATGAAGGTGGGGCCTGAATCCAAAGACTGGATCCTCTTAAGAAGAGGAAGAGGGACTTCCCTGGTAGTCCAGGGGCTGAGACTCCACACTGCCAATGCAAGTGGCCCAGATTCAATCCCTGGAAAGGGAACTAGATCCCACATCCCGAAATTAAGAGTTCGAATGCCACAGCTAGAAGATTCCACAGGCCACAACAAAGATCGAAGATTTAGCATGCCACAACTAAGTCCCAGTGCAGCCAAATAAATAAATAAAAATAAATTTTAAAAAAGAAGAGGAAAAGACACCAAGGGGTCTGGTGAAAGGCCATGTGAGGACACAGCTAGAAGGCATCTGTCTGCAAGCCAAGGATAGAAGTCTCAGGAGAAACCAAATTTGTTGACGCCTTGATCTGGAACTTCCAGCCTCCAGAACTGTGAGAAAATAAATTTCTGTTGTTTAAGCCACCCAGATTGTGGTATTTTGTTATAGCAGCTCTAGCAAACTAAGACTCAGTCCAGTTTTTGCCTCTAATTTTTGCTTTGCCTACTTCTCTGGATATTTCTGTAAAAGTGATTATCCAAAATCCATGCCGTTTGACCACCTCATACCATACACTCAGCCACCATTTGTTTGACCCAGTCACCTCCCTGTATGGCATGACTCTGAAACCTCCTAGAAATTCAGGATTGGTTTCTGCTGCACTATTTGATTAGCTCATTTTGCAAGTTTCTGGGTGGGTACAGACCATTACAAAGCCAGCTTGGCCAAGGGACAGAAATCAATAAGGAGGGAGACAGCAGGAACAACAGGGGTTGGGTTCAGAAACCTTGCCACACAGTGTGCTGGCTTTGTTGAGCTTCATGGCACAGGCCCATGTTCTATAAACTTTTCATCTGCACACAAATTGCATTTCACAGCAATACTAAAAGGGTGGGTTACTGATGCTGCATGTGGGAGGTATGTGCACAAATCCTGTTATCTGATAATAGGATTACCATGCATGCCTCCTGAGCATGCTTTGAAAGTTTACTCCTGAATCTACATATACAGCCACAGGCCAGTCATTTTATTCCACAACAAATAAAATTACTACCAAATCATTTTTAAAGTCACTATTATTTTCCTCATTGTATCTGTCATCATTTCTGAGTTGGGCTGCAGCAACAGCCGTATCCAAGTAAGTGTTTTTCTCCTCCTTTATCACATCCACACCATCACATCCCAACCCACCCAAGCAGCACCAAATTGTTTCTTAATATTTCTGAAGCCCACAGGATATTATAGGCAAACTAAGGAGGTAAACTGAGAGAAAAGAAAATGCCTGTTATTTTAGCAACATTGATGCGGTATCTTCTTCACAACTTATAACCAAAAATTTCTTTTAAATAGTCACTTACCAGAAACTCTTTGTCAGTCCAGTGGTTAGGACTTGGCGCTTTCACTGCCATGGCTCGGGGTCAGTCCCTGGTCACGACACTAAAATCCTGCAAACCATGTGGCCAAAAAAATTAAAGTCATTTACCATACATGTTGCCCTTGGCTTTGATTGAACCCTTTCACTAAGTCTTAGGTTATGGACAGCACAGGTGCAGGTTCAAAAATTTCACGTGTATGATTTCTGCCCTCTCTTGTGGCTAGACCTCTTACTGTGCTCCAGCCCGTGGGAGCTGAGGAAATTGTTCTGCCTGAAGAGACCAGAGCCGTGACATTCAGGGCTGTGGTGATGGTTGATCAAAGTCCCTGAACCAACAGTCACGATGCCCTGATCTAGCAAAGATTTTTCTCTCAAATGTGAATTTATTTACATGGAAATTATCCAAAATATACAAATAAATGTCATTAATATGTACATTTAATGGCTCATTTTTACTATAAATTATATGAAGAGAAATACAAGATAAGTATACAGTTCAGTGAGTAATATATCTGTTTCAGTAACATAAGAACACTTGGAATCTATAGTGTCCTAAAGTATCTAAAAGGATACAAAAAGGGAGGCATGGCATTGGTTCTGAGTAAAATGCGTTCGTCTCATATTTTCTCGGCAGACTCATCTTACACAGGAAGTAATGGTACTATAGAGTAAGATGGTACACTTACATGAACAGTGTAAGATGAGTCTGCGGAGAAAATATGGGATGCATATGTTTTACTCAGAACCAATACGATGCCTCCCTTTTTTATGATCCTCTGACTGGACAGAGCCTCTCTTTAAGCTTCCCTTTGGCTCCCAAGAGGGATCTTTGTGTGTTCTAATTTATTTCCACTTATCCTTCTTTGCCTGCCTGCCCTGAATCTCATTGCCTCAGGGCTTTACATAAGTCTGTGTTGTAAAGGAGAATTCCATTCCATAACCCTTAAGAGTTGTCACTCATCAACATAGGTGTGAATGCAAATAAATTTGGAGCTAACTGCCTAGGATTTCTGGTCAAATCCTAAGAATGCCCCTGACCCGATCGCTTGCTCAGTCGCGTTCAACTCTTTGCGACCCCATGGACTACAGTATGCTAGGCTTCCCTGTCCTTCACTATCTCCCTGAGTTTGCCTCAGACTCCTGTCCATTGAATCGGTGATGCCATTCAACCATCTCATCCTCTGTCACCCCCTTCTCCTCCTGCCCTCAGTCTTTCCCAGCATCAGGGTTTTTTCCAGTGAGTTGGCTCTTTGTATCAGGTGGCCAATGCATTAGAGCTTCAGCTTTAGCATCAGTTCTTCCAGTGAAGATTCAGGGTTGATTTCCTTTAGGATTGACTGGTTTGATCTCCTTGCTGTCCAAGGGACTCTCAAGAGTCTTCTCCAGCACCACAATTCAAAAGCATCCATTATTCAGAACCCAGCCTTCTTTATGGACCCACACTCCCATCCGTACATGACTACTAGAAAAACCATAGCTTTGATTATATGGACCTCTGTTGGCAAAGTGATATGTCTGGTTTTTTAATATGCTGTCTAGGTTTGTCATAGCTTTCCTTCCAAAAAGCAAGCATCTTTTAATTTCGTGGCTGCAGTCACTGTCTGCAGTGGTTTGGGACCCCAAGAAAAGAAAATCTGTCACTGTTTTCATTGTTTCCCCATCTATTTGCCATGGAGTGGTGGGACTGGATGCCATGATGGTAGTTTTCTGAATGTTGAATTTTAAGTCAGCTTTTCCCTCTCCTCTTTCACTCTCATCAGAGACTTTTCTTTTAGGATTTGAAATAGCTCAGCTGGAATTCCATCAACTCCACTAGCTTTGTTCGTAGTCATGTTTCCTAAGGTCACCTTGACTTCACACTCCAGGATATCTGGCTATAGATGAGTGACCCAATCACTTACCCCTCCCCTAACAACTCTCTTGAATTTTATAGTCATCACCCCACTGCTTTACTTTATAGTTCTCCAGTTTGGGGCTATTTCCATTGACCCTTCTCTAAATATTCTTGTACATGTGTCCTGGTGAACATAAGCACACATTTTTTTAGGGTATATACTTAGGAGAGGAATTTGTGTCAAAAGATATGCAAATCTACAACTTTGCTAGATACTGTCAAACAGTTTCCTGAAATGGTTGAAACAGTTTACGACCTGCCACCCAACCAGCAGTATATGAACCTTTCTGTGGTTCCACATCTTTGCTAACACTTCTTAAGGTTAGAATTTAAGTTTTACGCAGTGTGGTAAGTAGTTGTACCTCACTGTAGTTTTAATTTGCGTTATCTTCATTACCAGTGAGTTTGGATATCCTTACACATGTTTATTGGCATTTAGCCTTCCTCTTTTGTGACCTGTCGATTCATGTCTTTTCCATTTTTCTATTGGGCTGTCTGGTTGTTTGGTATTTTGTCTTTTGTCTTCATTTGTTGTTGTTTGTTTATGTCTTTTATTGTACTGTAGAAGTTCTTTTTATATTTGGATGTGAACTTTTTGTTTGGTGTGTCACAAACGTTTTTTCTCTTCCCTGTGACTTTTTTTCCTTCTCTTAATGAGTCTTAATGTGTTTTCTGACTCATGCAGCAAAATTCATCAATCATTATTTTCTGTGGTTTATTTTAAAGTATCTTTCCCTGGCCAGTGATCATAAGGATATCTTCAAAAATTTTTATTCTTTGTATTTGACATTGAGATCTACTTTCTACCCAAAACTGACTTGCTATGGTGTGGATTGATTATGGGTTCAATATCTCTCCTTTTTTTCTTTCTCTTCCTCTCCTCTTCCTCCTTTTTCTTTTTGTTGGTGTGGAGTCATCAGATCCATAAACATGATACATTTCAGTTGCCTTTATTTTCTTTCATTAAGTTTTATAGTTTTCTTTACAAAGGGTTTGCACTTTTTTTATTTATATCTTGGGACTTGATTTGTTAAGCTATTTTGAATGGTTTTCTCTTTTTTGTTTCCTTTTTAAACTATTGGCTGATGGTATATAGAAATACAGTTAATTTTTATATTGACTTTTTATCCACTGCTCAATTTGTCTATAAACCAATATTGTATTCATAGATTGTTCTGGGTTTTATCATAATCATATCATCTTTAAACAATGACAGTTTGTTTCTCCTCTCCCATCCTTATAATTCTTATTTCTTTTTCTTATGTAATGGCTCAGACTGGGACTCAGTTCTAAATGGAAATAGTTATAATGGGTATCCTTGTATTTTTCCTGATTGTGTGAATTGTAACTGTGGGATTTTAATTTATTGAGGTGACTAAATGATGACATGAAAGCTAATGCCATTGAAATAAGAATTGTTCACATTTCCTGAGAGAAGGGGGCCACATCATTCGGACCACATGAGTGGTCAGGAGACAGACAGGAGAGAGGGAAAAGCCTAAACCCAGAATCCTTACTGGAGTTTCTTTGAGAAAGGCAGGGCAAAGTAAAACAGTTTAGGATTAGTTATTATTAGTAATAAACTGTGGGCTTTGGGCTATGGGGTCCTTTCTAGCTACTTGGTTCCTGGCCTTGGGATGACTTAGGCCAGGGGAAATAATTGCTTAGTGTGTAAGCATTAGATAAAGGAGGTGATTGGCTTGTCATGAGAGGCATGCTCCCAAGTAAAGTATTTACCAATTTCAGGAATTACTAGCCCAAGGAAGCCAGCCTCTCCTCCACCATTAAGATTTTTAAGATGTCAAAATATCATAAGATATGAAAAAATGAGACATGATTAATACACAAAGAGAACATTTCTAATATTTCATTAGTTCCATTTTGGTTTTTTTAGATGCCCTTTATCCTTAAAAAGATATCTTCAATTTTAGTTTGTCAACAGTACCTTTTCCTAGTTATAAACAGATATTGAATTTTATCAAATATTTTTCCTGAATCAATTAAGATGATTATATGACTTTCCTCATATAATCTGTCAATATTCACATTTACATTGATTGAACTCTGCTTCCCTGGTTGCTCAGATAGTAAAGAATCTGCCTACAATGAGGAAACCCAGGTTCGATCCCTGGATTGGAAGATTCCCTGGACATCCCACTCCAGTATTCTTGCTTGGAGAATTCCATCAACAGAGGAGCCTGATGGACCACAGTTCATAGGATTGCAGAGTCAGACACAATTGAGTGACTAACACTTTGACACTGAACTTGTGATGTTAATGTGTATTTTTATTTCCAAGAGTAAGCTCAATTTGATCATGATGTGTTATTCTATACATTGTTGAATTCGGTTTGTTAACATTTTGTTAGAGTTTTGGCAGCTATATTTGTAAATGAAATTCATCTGTATTTTTCTTTGTGTATGTGCAGTATCTGTCATATTAGTACAAGATTATGCTCATCTTCTGAAAGTAGCTGAAGAAAAAGATCATAGGATTGTTGGCATTTCCTCCTTGTTTGGTAGAATTCTCCACTTGAGCCAATCAGAGCATAAATTTTCTTTGCAGGATGCTCTTTAATAAGAGACTTTATTTCTGTAATAGTTATAGAAGTATTTAGGTTTTCTGTATTTTCTTATGTCAGTTTTGGTAAGTTTGCTATTTTTCCAGGAGTCTAAATATTTCATTTGAATCTTCAATTTGGGGATAAAAAGTTGTTCATAATATCCTCTTGTCTTTTTATATATTGATTATGTGTTCCTTCTCTTTCTTTTTCAGTACATTCACCAGAAGTTAATTGATTTTATTGGTCTTTTCAAATAACTACATTTTGGTTTTTGTTCACCTTTTTTATTGACTGCTTGTTTTCTGTTTCATTAGTTCATGTTCTCATCTGTTTTATTTCCTGCTTTCTAATTTCTATGGATTAACTTTTCTGTTTTTTCTCTCCTTTTGGGATGGGGAGCACACCCCATAGCTTGCAGAATCTTAGCTCAATACTAGGGGTTGAATCCAGGCTACCACCATGAAAATGCTGAGTACTAACCACTGGATTTCCAGGAAATTTCCTCTAATTTCTTGAGATTTGATGTACAGCTTAACTGTTGTCAGCCGGTTTTCCTTCTTAGTATATGCATTTAAGATAGTAAATTTTCTCCTAAGTACTGGTCTAATCCTATCTTAAGAGATTTAAGTTGTAGTATTTTCACTATTATACAAATAAAAATATTTTCTAATTTTCATTGTGATTTTTTTCTTAGACTTATGATTTGTTTAGATGTTTACTAATTAAATTCTAAACATGTAGATATTTTCTATTTATCTCTTTATTATTGATTTTGTTAGAATAAATATACTTTGTTAGATAACATATTCTATATGATTTCAGTTCTTTAAACTTGTTAAGACTTTATTTATAGCTCAGTACAGTATCAATTTTTGTAAATATTCTTCATGACTTTGAAAAGTGTACAGTATGCTGCTATTGGTGCAATACTCATTCTTCACTATTAGGGTGAATTTGTTCCTCCAGGCAATTCTGCCTGAAGTTTGCTCTATATATGTTCCTGTTATCATATTCAGTTCAGTTCAGTTGCTCAGTTGTGTCCGACTCTTTGTGACCCCATGAAGCCAGGGGGCTTCATGTGACCCTAGCACGCCAGGCCTCCCTGTCCATCACCAACTCCCAGAGTTTACCCAAATTCATGTCCATTGAGTTAGTGATGCCATCCAACCATCTCATCCTCTGTCGTTCCCTTCTCCTCCTGCCTTCAATCTTTCCGAGCATCAGGGTCTTTTCAAATGAGTCAGCTCTTCACATCAGGTAGCCAAAATATTCCAGTTTCAGCTTCAATATCAGTCCTTCCAGTTATCATATTAAAAGTAGGCAAATATAGAGTTTCCATGTCTTCTTGATGAGTTTAATCTTTTATCATTATGATGTAAAGCCTTTTAACTCTAGTAGTGCTACTTCCCTAAATTCTATTTTGTCTGACATTTATGTAACTGCTCCAATTTTAAAATAAATTTGGCAGGAAGTTAATATTTTACTCTCCATCTTTCTGTATCCTTATCATCTTCCTCATTTAGGTATA
Organism: Nanger dama; assembly: GCA_917880005.1. Taxonomy (NCBI): domain Eukaryota; kingdom Metazoa; phylum Chordata; class Mammalia; order Artiodactyla; family Bovidae; genus Nanger; species Nanger dama. Next base: position 28,401,775 of record CAKJTW010000011.1, on the reverse strand, counting down.
TTGCTTAAAAACAAATTAAATATATATAGAGAGAATTCCGTGGTGGTCCAGTGATTAAGACTCTGTGCTTTCACTGCCGAGAGCCCCAGGTTAAACCCCTGGTCATGGAACTAAAATCCCTCAAGCTGCCAGGTGCAATGAGATATATATATATCTACAGATAGATATATATCTCCAGCTATACATTATACGGAGAAGGCAATGGCACCCCACTCTAGTACTCTTGCCTGGAAAATCCCATGGACGGAGGAGCCTGGTGGGCTGCAATCCATGGGGTCGCAAAGAGTTGGACACGACTAAGCGACTTCACTTTCACTTTTCACTTCCATGCATTGGAGAAGGAAATGGCAACCCACTCCAGTGTTCTTGCCTGGAGAATCCCAGGGGCGGCGGAGTCTGTGGGGTCGCACAGAGTCGGATACCACTGAAGCGATTTAGCAGCAGCAGCATACATTATACATACAACTTTCTAACTGGAGCATTTAGTCCATTTATAGTTAACATAATAATGTTAACTATAACATGGAATATGTTTACCATGTTACTGTGTGCTTTCTATTTGTCTACAAACTCTTTCCTTTTTCTCTCCTATCTCCTACCTTCTAGGGTAGTAATTTTTATTTTTTTGCATATGCCACTTACCTATTAGTTTGAAAGATATACACTCTTTTTAGTTTTGTTTTGGTTTTAGTAATTACCCTAGAAATTACAAAATGGATTAGACTTATAAAAATATGTGTATAAATAATTTAAAGCCAACTGTAGGATTTTACTCTCCTCAGTGTTATTTTTATTTGTTTCCTTCAGACATCTGGACACAGTAGCAATCAGGATCACTTTTTGGGGGATTTTGAGGGTTTCCATATGATTGGAAAGGTATAGACCATACAAGATCTGATTTACTTCCAATAAATTTTTATTGCTATATTCCCAGTCCAAGGAGTAGAGATAGAGTGCTGTTTATCAGGGGGCTTCCCAGGTGGCACTATTGGTAAAGAACCTGCCTGCCAGTGCAGGAGATGTAAGACACTTGGGTTTGATCCCTGGATCGGGAAGATCCCCTGGAGGAGGGCATGGCAACCCACTCCAGTATTCTTGCCTGGAAAATCCCATGGACAAAGGAATCTTGAGGGCTACAGTAATAAGGTCACAACACCCTTTGCATGGCCTGGATTCTAATTCTGACTACTCCTAGCTCAGTGAGATCTCAGCTCAGCCTCATGGCTACCTCCACTGAGTCAGCAGCAAAAGTCATCAAGTAATTTTGAAACCAAGTCCTACTAAAAATCTAGTTCCCTTCCCAAGTTTATGATTAATATCTCTATCCAAAACTTTATTCCCTTTCTTGTCCTCCACGACCTCAATCCTGTGCTAACTGAACACTAATCCACTAGAATTAGAGGACTACAGTTGCTGCTGTATGTATCATCACCAATGTACAAACTCAGGTTGTTTCCCCAGGACAAGACAGGCTAACAGACCCCTGAGTCATGGACCAGTAGGCCAGAGAATCATAAACCAGAGACATCCTGACTCCCTAAACTACAGTTAAGAAATGGCACATAAATGGCACAAGACTATGATTAATTCCAGCCTTTTTGTTCTTCCCCTTAAAAAAATATTCTAATTCAAAGACCAAGTTGGAAAGGACCTGAGTCTTATCTTCCTTTCCCTTGCTTCGCACCCAGCAGTAAACACTGTACTTTCTTTCACTACAGGCCAGGGTCAGTAGATTGGCTTTGCTGCTAATGAGTGAGCCAACCCAAGTTCAGTTCAGTAGCAGTAAATTCACATTTGGAGCTCCCATCCTCTGCCAGATCTCAGTCCAGTAATAGTCGATTATGTCGTTTGTTCTTTGATGCTATGATATTGTGACTTATAATAATTTATAAAAATATAAAATATATTTATAATATATAACTAATAATTTGTAATACAATATATTATTAAAATACATTTATAATATAATATAATTTGGTCCTCATCCCCATTTCTGGCACAGAGTTCCTAAAACTTTTGGAATTTCCAAAGTGATGAAAGCAACAAAGATGTTTGCTTTTAGGTTGATGAGGTGACTTTTGGAAAGCACCTAACGTTGGAGGCTGATTGCCAGGGGAACCAACCAAATAATTAGAGGGGTTGAAACTTTTAATCCCACCCCTAACCTCCCAGGAGAGGGTTGGAGTTTGAATCAATTGCCAGTGACCGATGATTTAATCAATCCTCCATACGTAATGAAGTCTCCACAAAAACCCCCAAAGGACATTGTTTAGAGAGCATCTAAGTTGGTAAACAAGTGGAGGTGCTATGAAAGTGGCTTCAGAGAGGACCTGGAAGCTCTGTACACTTCCCCCATACCTTTCTCTATGCATCTCTTCCATCTGGCTCTTCCTGAATTATATCCTTTTATCATAAACCAATGATGCTGAAAGCTCAGCCTCTGTGTACCAGTACCAAATTGAATCTCAGAGACTGAGTTTTGAGTTAAATAGAAAAGAATAGCTCTATTGCTTTTCCAGGCAAAGAGGAACAGAGAAGGCTCATGCCCTCAAAACTGTTTGTCCCTGCTGCTGCTGCTTCAGTCGTATCCGACTCTGTATGACCCCATAGATGGCAGCCCACAAGGCTCCCCTGTCCCTGGGATTCTCCAGGCAAGAACACTGGAGTGGGTTGCCATTTCCTTCTCCAATGCATGAAAGTGAAAAGTGAAAGGGAATTCACTCAGTCGTGTCCGACTCTTAACGACCCCACTGACTACAGCCTACCAGGCTCCTCCATCCATGGGAGTTTCCAGGCAAGAGGACTGGAGTGGGGTGCCATTCCATACCTGGAAGTATGTGCTGAGGAGATTTATAGCAATGGTTCAAGTGTGGGGTTGCTAATAAGTATCAGTTCAGTTCAGTTCAGTCGCTCAGTCGTGTTCGACTCCTTGGAACCCCATGGACTACAGCACACCAGGCCTCTCTGTCCATCACCAACTCCCAGAGTTTACTCAAACTCATGTCTATTCAGTGAGTGATGCCATCCAACCATCTCATCCTCTGTCGTCCCCTTCTCCTCCCACCATCAATCTTTCCTGGCATCAGGGTCTTTTCAAATGAGTCAGCTCTTCACATCAGGTGGCCAAAGTATTGGAGTTTCAGCTTCAACATCAGTCCTTCCAATGAACACCCAGGACTGATTTCCTTTAGGATGGACTGGTTGTATCTCCTTGCAGTCCAAGGGACTCTCGAGTCTCTTCCAACACCACAGTTCAAAAGCATCAATTCTTTGGTGCTCAGCTTTGTTTATAGTCCAATTCACATCCATACATGACTACTGGAAAAACCATAGCTTTGATGAGATAGACCTTTGTTGGCAAAGTAATGTCTCTGCTTCTTAATATGCTATCTAGGTTGGTTATAACTTTCCTTCCAAGGAGTAAGTGTCTTTTAATTTCATGGCAGCAGTCACTATCTGCAGTGATTTGGGAGCCCCAAAAAGGTAAAGTCTGTAACTGTTTCTACTGTTTCCCTATCTATTTGTGATGAAGTGATGGGACCAGATGCCATGATCTTAGTTTTCTGAATGTTGAGCTGTAAGCCAACTTTTTCACTCTCCTCTTTCACTTTCATCAAGAATTCTTTAGTTCTTCTTCACTTTCTGCCATAAGGGTGGTGTCATCTGCATATCTGAGGTTATTGATATTTCTCCCAGTAATCTTGATTCCAGCCTGTGCTTCATCCAGCCCAGCATTTCTCATGATATACTCTGCATATAAGTTAAATAAGCAGGGTGACAATATACAGCTTTGATGTACTCCTTTCCCGATTTGGAACCAGTCTGTTGTTCCATGTCCAATTCTAACTGTTGCTTCTTGACCTCTATACAGATTTCTCAAGAGGCAGGTCAGGTGGTCTGGTATTCCCATCTCTTTCAGAATTTTCCACAGTTTATCATGATCCACACAGTCAAAGGCTTTGGCATACTCAATAAAGCAGAAATAGATGTTTTTCTGGAACTCTCTTGCTTTTTTGATGATCCAGCGGATGTTGGCAATTTGACCTCTGGTTCCTCTGCCTTTTCTAAAACCAGTTTGAACATCTGGAAGTTCATGGTTCACATACTGCTGAAGCCTGGCTTGGAGAATTTTGAGCATTACTTTACTAGTATGTGAAATGTGTGTAATTGTGTGGTAGTTTGAGCATTCTTTGGCATTGCCTTTCTTTGGGATTGGAATGAAAACTGACCTTTTCCAGTCCTGTGGCCACTGCTGAGTTTTCCAAATTTTCTGGCATATTGAGTGCATATTGAGTATATAAGGCTTGAATTCCTTTAAGCTGAACTCAGGTGGTCTCCTGATGAGCTTCTCTGGTTCTGGAGTTTATCAAACTATGACTTCTCTCTGGAATGAAAAATGCTTCATCAGGTAGTTAACATCTTTTATTTGTTGGGGGTTTTAGTACCAACCTAGATAGTATATTCAAAAGCAGAGACACTTTGCCGACTAAGGTCCGTCTAGTCAAGGCTATGGTTTTTCCTGTGGTCATGTATGGACGTGAGAGTTGGACTGTGAAGAAGGCTGAGCACCGAAGAATTGATGCTTTTGAACTGTGGTGTTGGAGAAGACTCTTGAGAGTCCCTTGGACTGCAAGGAGATCCAACCAGTCCATTCTAAAAGAGATCAGCCCTGGGATTTCTTTGGAAGGAATGATGCTAAAGCTGAAACTCCAGTACTTTGTTCTCCTCATGCAAAGAGTTGACTCATTGGAAAAAACTCTGATGCTGGGAAGGATTGGGGGCAGGAGGAGAAGGGGACGACAGAGGATGAGATGGCTGGATGGCATCACTGACTCGATGAACGTGAGTCTGAGTGAACTCCGGGAGATGGTGATGGACAGGGAGGCCTGGCATGCTGCAATCCATGGGGTCATGATGAGTCAGACACGACTGAGCGACTGAACTGAACTGAACTTAGTTCTGCAGAAGAGCTCAAAGATATTATTATGTGTATCCCTTGAGGCGGAACCGGATCCTGACCCCAGGCTGCACTATTGTTTCTTGACTTCTTCCCTACTTCTTCATCCCCTCCCATCCATGTTTAAATCTGCCCTTTGAAACTCAGGGAAGGTCATAGAGGCTGAAGCCTATTGCCTACAAACAAGAAACAAGGGACATAACCCAGGAGACCCACAGGGTCCTGCTTGGTTTCACTATCTCCAGGTAGATAGTGTCAGAATTGAGTTGAATTGTAGGACACCCCCTGGAAGAATTGTTTGTTGGTGTGGGAACCACCCCTGCTTCCTGCCCACCATGCCCCCCCCACCCCCCTGTATAACATATAAATCAGAATTAGTCACTATAACCTTTAGGTGGTTTTTCAGAAAACTTTTAGTATATTCCATTCAGCTTTTTCATTCCAGTTCTTTAGAGATTACGCCTCAACTCCTGCCAGTGAGGTCCCTGGAACTGCTTATAACCTGGTTTCTCATTTAGTCAGTACGTTATTGGAGCCTACTATGTACCTGGCCCTGTTCTCAGCTCAGAAAACTTAGCAATAAAGCCCTACTGTCATAGAGTTGACATTCAAGTTGGGAAAAAGAGGTGATAAACAAGTGAACATATCTGAATAAAGAAGTGAACTATATAAAACTCTGATGGAAGCTTTCTTCAGTAGGTGAAACAAGTTCAAAGGTCCTGAGGCAGGGGAGAGGGGGGGAGGGTGGACTACCTGAAACTGATGGGGGAAGGTGGGGAAGCAGAGATAAGGAAACAGGGCCAGGGCCAGATGGTGTAGGGCCTGGTAGAGTTTTATTCTATTACATAATGAAAAACTCTTGGTATGCAATAGAGAGACTTGAATGATTTGTGTTTGTATTAAATTGCTCTAGCAGCCTTATAGAAAATAGACTGTAGACCTTTTCTCTGATTCTGATTTAACACATACCAGTAAATTCCTTTCCATCCTAAGTTAGCTATAGTTGTAGAACAGACAAATAAAAATCCTAAACAGTGTGACCAAAGAGGGGACTGCAGAGAAATTTGAGGTATTTTATTAGAAGTGATAATAAAATTCATATTCCAGACTGGGAAACTATTGACCTTTGAATATGTAGGACTCAGCCATGCTCTCCTGGTCTGACCTCCCAAGCTGGCTGCTCCTTATTTGATAGGGCCACACCTACAGCAGAGGCCAGGCTGTTCTAGGAACCAGCCACTCCCCTAAAACAGTGAAGGTCCTGTTTTCAACCTGGATCACCAGTCCTGATTTCTCCTTCCTTCATCCCCAGAGGGACTTTGGCATCCTCTGCCACCCACTACTTCAGTTGAGGTCACTGCTGTCACCTGAGATGTTCTCCGAATTGAAAGAGATCATGACATAAGGATAAACAAGGATAAAGACAGTCACAGACTGCACAAAAGAGGTAACTGCTGAGTAGTAGTTGGACATTTGCTCGATCTTACTGCTGTGAAATAGCACACTTAGTAGACTTGTGCAAAGCTTCCTGAAGCAGTTTGTTGAGCACTCTTGAAAAATGAAGTAGGAGTAAAGTGATACAGCATAAGTAAGAAGGCAAGTGCTCATGGTTAAAAAAAAAAAGAGTAAAGAAAAATGATTTCTCATTCCTAAATTGTGCGAACATATGTTAAATATGACATAACTCAATGTGGGCTGTAAAGTCGAAACAGTCATTTTCTTTCCATGTACGGGAACATTTCATCTCTTCAGAATCCAGCTTCCTAGCTATTTCAGCTACCCAGAATTCAGTTAAGAAAAATAGTAAGCAAAAAAAATCAAAAGACAAAGTTATCCAAAGAATGAAATAAGATTTAATAAAATTGTTCACTAAGACCCATATCTTTTACTCACAGAAGAGCCCCTTGCACTCTAGATGTTGTGGGGGTTTTCTTTTAGTTTATTCATATTTCTCTCAGTTTGCTTTTATGTTTGTTCTTTTTTCTCTTAGTTGTATGCAGCATAGTGATAGTAGAGGGGAGAGATGGGCCATCCTGTGGATAACATTCTAAGGACATATGACTATGTGGTTACTAACTCGGCTCTGAAGTCAGGTAGATCTTGATTCAGCTCTATAACAGCTATATGACTTAGGAGAAGTTACTTACCTACCCTAAACCTAGGTTCCAAATCTCTAAAATGAGATTATTAGTATCTCTCTCTTGGGGTCAGTGTGAGGATGAAATAAGATCAAGCAGGTGAGTCTACTCAGTAGTAATGATGAAAGCTCAGCTTATGTGCACTGGTGCAGAATCAAATCTCAAAGACAGAGTTTTAGGTGAAGTAGAAAAGAATAACTCTATTGCTTTGCCAGGCAAATGGGGATATTGCAGGCTCGTGCCCTCAAAACTGTGTGCCCCTACCCAGGGGGATCTGCCGAGGAGTTTTATAGCAACAGTGGGGTTGCTAATAAGGATTAGAGAGTGCACAGGTCTGTACTCCTTTATTCTGGTCTCAGGTGGTCTCCTAATGAGCTTCTCTGGTTCCTTTAACTTGGCCTCACATGGTCTCTTTTTTTTGTTTGTTGTTTTGGTTGTGTCAGATCTTAGCTGTGGCACAGGGTCTTCTGTTGAGGCATGCGGGCTTAGTTGCACCACAGCATGTAGGATCTTTGTTCTCCAGCCAGGGATCGAACTCATGTCCTCTGCTTTGGAAGGCATAATCTTAACCACTAGACCACCTGGTGGTCTCTTAATGAACTTCTTGAGGTTATCAAACTGGAATCTCTGGAATTAAGAATACTAACTTCTTCCATTTGGTGCGGGGCAAGCGGGGCGGGGGGGTGGAGGGGGGCAGGTGGAGTTCAGTTCTGTAAAGAGCTCAAAGATATCATTCTGTGTATCCCTTGAGGTGGAACCAGGACTTGGCCCCAAAGCTGCACTATTGTTTCTTGACTGTTCCTCCTTTGTCTCTGGGCTTCTGAGGTGGCGCTAGTGGTAAAGAACCCACCTGCCAATGCAGGAGACACAGTTCAGTCCCTGGGTCAGAAAGATCCCCTAGAGCAGGGCACAGCAACCCACTCCAGTATTCACACCTGGAGAATCCCCATGGATAGAGGAGCCTGGCAGGCCACAGTCCATGGGGTTGCAAGAGTCAACGCAAATGAAGTGACTGAACATGCATGCATGCGCACTTGCCTCTGCATCTCCCCTTCCCTGATTAGCAACTATTTGAATCTGCCCTTTCGGACTCAAGGAAGGTCATGGAGGCTGGAGTCTGTTCCCTACAAACAAGAATTGGAGGACCAGGAGCCCCACATGGTCCTGCTCAGCTTCAGCAGTTGCTCTATAGTGGGAGCTATAACCGCTAGCATGTTACTGTTTAAGGCAATGTTGCCTAATGACTATGGATTGGCTTGGCTACTTACTTAGCTGTGTGACTGTGAGTAAGTTACTAAATTTCTGTGTGCCCCCATTTCTTGGCCTTTAAAATGGAGATAGTCATTAGACCTACTTCATAGGGTTGTTGGGAAGAGTAAGTTAATACATAAAAAGTGTTTAGATCATGACCTGGCACTATAAGCACCATAAAAGTATTGACTGTCATTATTAATGACTGATCTTACCATAATTATAAAGCACTTCTCTCCTTCAGTTTATCCATGACCTCCTAGTTCTGTCCTCCCCTGGCAATCATATCATATACAAAGTGTTCTCAGGTACATCATCCCAAGAGAGTCTTAGGACATCTCTGTGATATAAACAGGAGAACCTGATAAATGTATATAAATTCCACACAAATATTTGTCAAAAAAATGCTTAATTGAATCATGGATCCTAGTATCAAACAATTCAAGTATCACGTCACATAAGAGTAAATTTGGAAGAAGTGTATAGTTGCAAAAATAAGTTTCTTATCCCTCCGGTTCATGGAAAGTCTAACTACTGAAACGTTACAAGAGAAATCAATCTAAATAGGTGCAACTTGTTCACTTTAACACTAGGTGGCAGCAAATGACGTTTTAATCTGTGGTTTTATGCCCTAGACAAAATGTTCCCTTCTGATCAGAAAGTCTAAGACTACATCTGAGTATCCCCAGGAGCTCCAGCTGTCAGCAGCTTCCTTCACCCTTCTATGCCCAAACTTCTGAAATTGCTTCATCTTTCAACCTCAATCTCAATTTCTGCAACAATTTGACCGCAGGTCAAACTTCTTTAGAAAGTCAGATGGTGAGCAAAAAGTGGAGAATCCTAGGTTAGTCTTTGTTACTCACAAGAGTTATTGGATATCTAAGATGTGGGAAAATGAAAAGTGAACTAGTTGCTTTTTGCAATTTCCGGTCAGATTTCAGGCTGGAGTGGAGATGGGCTTTTTGTATGAACCATTTTAACAGGTGGAAGTGAGACTATGGCATCTGCAGAGCTCCAGAGGTCCACTACCTGGTTTCAAAGCCTGAGCTCTGGCACTTATTAAGTGTGTGGCTAGCTTTGCAAATTGTTGTTTAGTCACTAAGTTGTGTCTGAGTTTTTGTGACCCTTTGGACTGTAGCCCACCTGGCTCCTCTGTCCATGGGATTTCCCAGGTGAGAATACTGGAATGGGTTGCCATGCCCTCCTCCAGGGGATCTTCCCGACCCAGGATCGAACCCACGTCTCTGGCATTGGCAGGCATCTTTACCACTGAGCTACCAGGGAAGCTTCTTCATCTTTATGTTGCCCCTCTATTCCCCTTTCTAAAGTGAGAGTGGTAATATAATAGCAGTGCTTATCTCACGAATAGGTAAGTAAATTAAATGAATTAGTATAGCACTTGACATACAGAAAACACCAGATAACTGGTAGCTATTAGATTTTGGAAGGCTTTGAAAATCAGTCTGAGAAATTTGAACCATAAGTAACACAGATACACTCTGGAAGGTAGGACAAAAGGAAAAGCACAACAGAAGGTCAGTGTTCAAATGGGGTAGGAAGTGGGGGGAAGTCAGGCAGAAGAACCAGACTCAGTAAACTGAACTTGAGGTTCCAATGGTTTGACTTGTGGGGTGGTACAGTAGGGAATAAAGTGTGAGAGATTAGTTTATTACCATGAAAAACAAATGTCAGCAGGTTTATAAGTGGAAAAAGCACCTTAAACACCTGGGTGACTTGGGCCTCGCTTTGACTCCACTGGCTACGTGGACTTAGGTGAGTCACCCCTCCCAACCTCTGGTTATTCCCCTGTTGTTGATTTGGAAAATATCCTCTCTGCCTTCCTTACAGTGATGGGAGAAGAAAATGGTATGGTATGCATGAAGATACTTTTAAAACGGTAAACTTTCAGAAGGATATTATTACTGTTTTTGTTAGGAAGGATAAAATGAATTTATCCAGCTGGAAAATATTGACAGACCCTCCAGGGATGGCTTAAAGATAATTAATTCAAATTCAAGGTTATGGAATAAAAGTATTTAGAAGACTAAAACTAAAGAACTGTATTTAAAACATTTGATAGTTATCTATTAAATGGAGCAAAGAGCCTGTGGATATCTCCGGGTATAAATCCTTTCTGTGGCCTCCATTTCTTATTTGTAGGAAACAGGCTGCATTCAGCCTCCTTGACCTTCCATGAGTTCCAAAGGGCAGATTCAAATAGCTACTAATCAGGGAAGGGAGGAAATGCATAAACAAGGAAGGAACAGTCCAGAAACAAAGGCAGAGCCACAGTGCAGGGGGCTGGTTCCTCCCCATGGAATATGGTATTGTTGTTCAATCACTCAGTCCAGCTCTTTGAGACCCGATGGACTACAGCTTGCCAGGCTTCCCCATCCTGCAGTATCTCCTTGAGTTTGCTCAAAGTCATGTCCACTGAATCAGTAATGCCATCTCATCCTCTGTCGTCCCCTTCTCCTCCTGCCTTCAATTTTTCCCAGCATCAGGGTCTTTTCCAATGAGTTGGCTCTTCGCATCAGTTGGCCAAAGTATTAGAGCTTCAGCTTCAGCATCAGTCCCACCAATGAGTAATCAGGACTGATTTCCTTTAGGATTGACTGTTTTGATCTCCTTGCTGTCCAAAGGATGCTCAAGAGTCTTCTCCAGCATAGTTCAAAAGCATCAATTCTTCAGCACTCAGCCTTTTTATGATCCAACTGTCACATCCATACCTGACTGCTGTAAAGACTTTAGCTTTGATTATACAGACCTTTATCAGCAAAGTGATATCTTTGCTTTTTAATATACTTTTTAATATTCCTCAAGGAATATTCAGTTCAGTCACTCAGTCATGTCTGACTCTTTGTGACCCCATGAACTGCAGCACTCCAGGCCTCTCTGTCCATCACGAACTCCCAGAGTCCACCCAAACCCATGTCCATCGAGTCAGTGATGCCATCTAACCATCTCTTCCTCTGTTGTCCCCTTCTCCTCCTGCCCTCAATCTTTCCCAGCATCACGGTCTTTTCAATGAGTCAGCTCTTCGCATCAGGTGGCCAAAGTATTGGAGTTTCAGCTTCAACATCAGTCCTTCCAATGAACACCCAGGACTGATCTCCTTTAGGATGGACTGGTTGGATCTCTTTGCAGTCCCAGGGACTCTCAAGAGTCTTCTCCAATACCACAGTTCAAAAGCATCAATTCTTTGGTGCTCAACTTTTTTATAGTCCAACTGTCTCATCCATACATGACCACTGGAAAAACCATAGCCTCGACTAGATGGACCTTTGTTGGAAAAGTAATGTCTCTGCTTTTTAATATGCTGTCTAGGTTGGTCATAACTTTCCTTCCAAAGAGTAAGCGTCTTTTAATTTCATGGCTGCAGTCACCCTCTGCAGTGATTTTGGAGCCCAGAAAAATAAAATCTGGCACTGTTTCCACTGTTTCCCCATCTATTAGTCATGAAGTGATGGGACCGGATGCCATGATCTTAATTTTCTGAATGTTGAGCTTTAAGCCAACTTTTTCACTCTCCTCTTTCACTTTCATAAAGAGACTCTTTAGTTCTTCTTCACTTTCTGCCATAAGAGTGGTGTCATCTGCTTATCTGAAGTTATTGATATTTCTCTCGGCAATCTTGATTCCAGCTTGTGCTTCCTCCAGCCCAGCGTTTTTCATGATGTACTCTGCATATCTGTTAAATAAGTAGGGTGACAATGTAAAGCCTTGACGTACTCTTTTTCCTATTTGGAAAAGGAATATACATAGCAATATTTTAGTTTTTCTCCAGGAACTAAAGCTCCTGCTCAGGTGAAGGATGGTAACTTCAGGCTGAGCACAAGATTCCTGAAACACTGCCCTGTTATTTCACCACCACCTTGTCAGAAGAAAGCCACACACCCTGAAGCCCTCATCCCACATTTTGCCTATAAAAACTCCCTGGAGTTTGAGGGTTTTGAGCACAAGCAACCTGTTCTTGTTTGCCCCTACAATATACCTTTCTCTGCTCCAAACTTGAATGTTTTGGTTCATTTGGCCTTCCTATGTGTCAGGCACACGAACTTGTGTTCAGTAACATCTGCATGGAATTAAGTGAAGATTTTTAAATGTGCTATAAAAATGGCAGTATGGCTGATTCGTGTCAATGTATGGCAAAACAAATACAGTATTGTAATTTAAAAAATAAATAAATTTAATTTAAAAAATGGCAGTAATAAAAAGGATTCAATTGAATACAATGTATAAATATACCAATCAAAACTTTAAAAGAACTAAACTTCTTTTTAAAATTAAAAAGATCATGGGAAAAAAATTTTTGGAGGGGTGGGGGAGAATTTTTAATTCCATTATTTGTTGCCCTGAAAAACATGGTTAAAGACAAACTGAATCACTCAAAGTAAAGGCTGATTTCTAATTAAACAGATTGATCACATACATTTATCTCCTTTCCAATTCAAGTCCTCACCAAAACATCAGTGAGAGAAAGGTATAAATCTGTCATAACAAAGAGAATAGGAGTCGATGTAACAAAATTTTGCAACTCAGAAAGTAAATTGCCTTCTTGCTGCCAAACCAAACTTGGGTCTGCTCACCCACCCACAGTAAAGCTGCTATTGCTGCTGCTGCTGCTGCTAAGTTGCTTCAGTCGTGTCCAATTCTGTGCGACCCCATAGACGGCAGCCCACCAGGCTCCGCCGCCCCTGGGATTCTCCAGGCAAGAACACTGGAGTGGGTGGCCATTTCCTTCTCCAATGCATGAAAGTGAAAAGTGAAAGTGAAGTTGCTCAGTCGTGTCCGACTCTTCGCGACCTCATGGACGGCAGCCCACCAGCTCCTCCGTCCATGGGATTTGACAGGCAAGAGTACTGGAGTGGGGGTGCCATTGCCTTCTCCAGTTTCCTCAAACCAGTTGTGGTGAAGGAAAGTAGAGGCTTCATTGCAGGTTCGAGCCAAGAATGTGGGTGGTTCATGCTCGTAAGGTCCAAACTCCCTGATGGTTTTAAGGGGAGTGTCTTTAAAGACAACCTTTGGGGGCACGGGCTTCTGGTGGGGCAGAAGTGAGGCAACAGGGTGGCATTTCAGGGATCTCACGAGCCTTCTGGTTCCTTCCAGTATGCATCTAGTGCTTGGATTCAGCAGCAGTAGCCAGCATCCTCTGCCTCAGGTCAGGATCGTATTTCCTAAAGAACACCTTCAGAGATACCTGTCCAAATGTTACGTGTATACCTTGAGGAGGAACCAGGACTCTGCTTTATCACTGGCCTGTTATTACTTTTCTTGTTTAACTACTTTTCCTTTGCTTCTGCATTCCCTCACTCCCCTAATAAGTAACTGCATGGGCCTATGCTTTGCAACTTCGGAAAGACCTAAAAGAATAAAGTCTTTTTCTAACACACAAGAAATAAGGAACACAGAGAGGCTTTGGTACCCAGGAGGGCCCCACTGGGTCCTGCTGTTTCAAACCTCCCCCACCCTTTTCTTTGATACCCTTCAATCCTGAGGGAAACATATGCAGGACAAGAAAGAGAATAAAGGATAGAGAGGATAATGGATAGAGAGGTTAATCATAAACTTAGCAGGGGAACTTGGTTCTAGGGGAACTCCGTTTCATTAGCAAAGGGGAGAAAGCTATGAAAACTGTCTGTAAAAGGTGTCAGCTACAAACTGTCACTTGCCATGAGCACTTGCCATCTACCTCTACAAGGATTAAATCATGTGTTGCTGCAGCTGCTGTGAGCTTCACACCCCCTAAAGGGAGTTCAGGGTGAAGATCAAGAATGAGGCACTCTATGCTCTGGAAAACTGGCAGAACAGGTCTTCAGACAGATATTTCCAGGAGCTGATATTATGAGCCCAATTCTTGCATCTCCTCATATCTAGAAAAGCACTTAATCCCTTCATGGTGACATCAGCTCCTCATCACTAGCAGAAAACTTTTGCAAAGATAAGTACTTGATTGCATGAACCCCCCTTCACCAAAATTCCTTATTTATTGACCTCTCCCCTCAGCTCTTTGGAGCAGTTTCTCAGTTACCTGAGGTACTGTCTCCCAGGCTGCAGTCCTCATTTTTGCCCAAATAAAACTTAACACAACTCTCACATTGTGCAATTTTTTAAGTAGACAAAGGGGATCCCAAGGAGAATAAACCAATGTTTACTGCAGAACTGAAACTGTGCTCCTCTGACTGGGAATTGAATCCATGTGCCAGAACTGGAACACAGCCTAAACCCAGACTAGGACTTAAACTCATGGTCTTTTAATTATAATCACTCACCTCCCTGGTGGCTCAGAGGTTAAAGTGTCTGCCTCCAATGCAGGAGACCCGAGTTCAATCTCTGGGTTGGGAAGATTCCCTGGAGAAGGAAATGGCGATCCACTCCAGTATTCTTGCCTGGAGAATCCCATAGACAGAGAAGCCTAGTAGGTTACAGGCCATGGGGGTCGCAAAGAGTCGGACATGACTGAGCGACTTCACCTTCACCTTCACCTTGTGTCCAGACATACTGAGGCTCAGGTTCTTTGTGTCTCAGTGTAGAAGGAATTCAGTGAGAGGCAAAGTAATAGGCAAGAAGTAAACTTATTAATTTAGGATGCTGTGAGAGATGCAAGGAGGCAGGCAAAGGGTATTAGGTAAGCTACAATTTTATGATCAAAGGAAAATGGGGGAGAGAGGAAAAGATTGGCTTCTTCCTCATTCTTCAAGTATACATCAGGCTTATATCAGTAGCTCTGCCTTCATAGCAGGCAGGAGAATCTCCAACCCTATGAGGTCAAACTAGGACTGTCGTAGTACTTATTCACATCAGCAGAAGGGTAGTAACATTTTTCTTTCATTTAATGACCAAGAGGCAGGTAGGGTGGTCTGGTATTTCCATCTCTTTAACAATTTTCCACACAGAGGTATAGAACGGACTTTTGGACTCTGAGGGAAAGGGAAAGGGTGGGATGGTTTGGAAGAATGGCATTGAAACATGTATACTATCTTGTAAGAAATGAAGCGCCAGTCTATGTTCAATGCAGGATGCAGGATGCATGGGGCTGGTGCACAGGATGATTCAGGTAGATGATGTGGGGTGGGAGGTGGGAGGGGGCTTCAGCATTGGGAGATTGTGTTCACCTGTGGCTGATTCATGTCAATGTATGGCAAAACAAATACAGTATTGTAATTTAAAAATAAATAAATAAATAAATAAAAAGAAATTTCCACTGTCTGTCTTGATCCACACAGTGGATCAAAGGCTTTAGCATAGGCCTTGAGGCAGGAGTAGATATTTTTCTGCAACTCTCTTGCTTTTTCTATGATCTAATGGAGGTTGGCAAGTTGATCTCTGGTTCCTCTGCCTTTTCTAAATCTAACTTGTACATCTGGAAGTTCTTGGTTCACATACTGTTGAAGGCTATCTTGAAGGATTTTGAGCATTACTTTGCTATCATGTGAAATGAGCACCACTATGCAGTGGTTTGAGCATTCTTTGGCATTGCCCTTCTTTGGGATTAGAATGAAAACTGACCTTCCTAGTCCTGTGGACACTGCTGTGTTTTCCAAATTTGCTGGCATATTGAGTGTAGCACTTTCACAGCACCATTTTTTTAGGGTTAGACCTAGAGCAGCTGGAATTCCATCATCTCCACTAGCTTTGTTCATAGTAATGCTTCCTACGGCCCACTTGACTTCACACTCCAGGATATCTGGCTCTAGGTGAGTGACCACACCATAGTGGTTATCTGCGTCATTAAGATCTTTTTTTGTATAGTGCTTCTGTGTATTCTTGCCACCTCTTCTTAATCTCTTCTGCTTCTGTTAGGTCCTTACCATTTCTGTCCTTTAGTGTGCCCATCTTTGCATGAAATGTTCTCTTGGTATTTCTAATTTCCTTGAAGAGATCTCTAGTCTTTCCCATTCGATTATTTTCCTCTCTTTGCATTGTTCACTTAAGACTTTCTTATCCTTGATATTCTTTCAAACTCTGTATTCAGATGGGTATATCTTTCCCTTTCTCCTTTGCCTTTCACTTCTCTTTTCTCAGCTATATGTAAGGGTCCCTTAGACAACCATTTTGCCTTTTTGCATTTCTTTTTCTTGGTTTTGGTCACCACCTCCTCTACAGTGTTATGAACCTCCATCCATAGTTTCTCAGGCACTCTGTCTCAGATCTAATCCCTTGAATCTATTTGTCACTCCCACTGCATAATCACAAGGTATTTAATTTAGGTCATACCTGAATGGCCTAGAGGTCTTCCCTGCTTTCTTCAATTGAAGTCTGAATTTTGCATTAAGGAGCTCATCTCTTCTTAAAGAGATGGGAATATCAGACCACCTCACCTGCCTTCTGAGAAACATGTATGCAGATAAAGAAGCAACAGTTAGAACCAGACATGGAACAATGGACTGGTTCAAAATTGGGAAAGAAGTACCTCAAGGCTGTATATTGTCACCCTGTTTATTTAACTTATACGCAGAGTACATCATGTGAAATGCTGGGTTTGATGAAGCAAAAGCTGGAATCAAGATTGCCAGGGGAAATATCAATAACCTCAGATATGTGGATGACACCACCCTAATGGCAGAAAGAGGAACCAAAGAGCTTCTTGATGAAGGTGAAAGACGAAAGTGAAAAAGCTGGTTTAAAACTCAACATTCAAAAAACTAAGATCATGGCATCCAGTTCCATCACTTCATTGCAAATAGATGACAAAACAATGGAACAGTGACAGACTTTATTTTCTTGGCCTCCAAAATCACTGCAGACAGTGACTGCAACCATGAAATTAAAAGACTCTTGCTCCTTGGATGAAAAGCTGTGACCAACCTAGACTGTGTATTAAAAAGCAAAGACATTACTTTTCCGACAAAGGTCTGTACAGTCAAAGCTATGGTCCTTCCAGTAGTCAGGTATGGATGTGACAGTTGGACCATAAAGAAGGCTGAGTGCCAAAGAACTGATGCTTTTGAACTGTGCTGGAGAAGACTCTTGAGAGTCCCTTGGACAGCAAGATCAAACAAGTCATTTCTAAAGGAAATCAACCCTGAATATTCATTGGAAGGACTGATGCTGAAGCTGAAGTTCCAATACTACTTTGGCCACCTGATTCAAAGAGCCAACTCATTGGAAAAGACCCTGATGCTAGGAAAGATTGAAGGCAGGAGAAAGGGATGACAGAGGACAAGATGTTTGGACGGCATCACTGACTCAGTGGACTTGAGTTTGAGCAAGCTCTGGGAGATAGTGAAGGACAGGGAAATCTGGTGTGGTGCAGTCTGTGAGGTCACAAAGAGTCAGACACAACTGAGCAACTGAACAACAATAAGTTCAAAAGTGCACAGTCATTAACAGAATTTCTAATATGAGAATAATTCTAACATGAGAGTAAACAGGTTCAAATCCCTATACTGCCCCACTTATTATTAGCTCAGTGAACTTGGGCCATTCATTACTTAAGCTCTCTGAACCTCTATTTCCCCATCTACAGGCTTTAAGGCATCGAATCATGGTATGAATTCAATGAGATTATATGTATAGGAAAGCTTCCAGGAAAAATAAACCTTCGTTACATTTAAGGTGCTGTATTTACTTCCTTTGGCTGCTGTTACAAAATGCCACAAACTTTTGGGCTGCATGCCCTGTTTCATGGTCCCTTCCACCATTTTCAAAACCTGTTTTGCTTCAGTATCTACTTGCCTTCTTCTTCTATGTCCAATCTCCCATGGCTTCTTTGCTCTTTTTTAAAAACGATTGTATTGAAGTATAGTTGATTTACCATGTTTTGTTAATTTCATCTTTACAGCAAAGTGTCTCATATATATATAATATATAATTATATATATAATTCTTTTCATAGTCATTTTCATTATGGTTTGTTACAGGATATTGAATATAGTTCTATGTGCTGTATAGTAGAACTTTGTTTCCTCTTTGTTAAAAATATTTGTTTATTTGGCTGTGCCAGGTCTTAGCTGTGACATGTGGGATCTAGTTTCCTGACCAGGGATCACATCCAGGTCCCCTTCTTTGAGAGTGAGAGTCTTACCCACTGGACCACCAGAGAAGTCTACCTCTCCCTCTTTCTTAAAAAAACACCTGTGAACTTTTAAAAATTGCAACTTGCAGACTTCCCTGGTGATACAGTGGTTAGGAATCCTCCTGTCACTGCAAGGGACACGGGTTTGGTCCCTGTCTGGGAAGATTCCACATACCACCTGTGTGCCACAACTACTGAGCCCTCCTCACTCTGGAACACATGCTCTGCAACAAGAGAAGCCAAAACAATGAGAAGCCCCTGCGCTACAACCAAGAGTAGCCCCCGAGAGCTGCAACAAAGACCTGGCACATACAAAAATAAATAAAAACTTAAAACTATATATAAATATATATATATAGAGAGAGAGAGAAGAGACACCTGTGATTCCATTCAGGGCTCACCTGGATAATTTCCTGTCTCAGTATCTTTTATTCATACCTACAAAGTCTTTCTTGCCATTATAAGATAATATTTGCCCAGTCCAGAGATTAGGATATCTTTGGGGCCATTATTTAGGTTTTATCTATAAATTATGCTTTGGAGGAATAGGAGAGTCCTGTGACTTTTAAACTCATCAAGTCTATTATTGAAAATGAATTGCCCCTGCCACCCAGCTTCTTTCATAGCCTATTTCATCCTAGGCTACAACCAACTGAATAGGAAGATAACCCTACCCTGGCTGGGCTTCCCAGGTGACTCAGTGGTAAAGCATACACCTTCTGACGCAGGAAACGCAGTTCCATCCCTGAGTTAGGAAAGATCCTGTGGAGCAGGAAACGGCAAAACCCCACCCCACCCCCACCCCCCAGTATTCTTTCTGGGAAATCCCATGGACAGAGGGCCTGACAGGCTACACACAGTCCATCGGGTTGCAAAGAGTCAGAGACGACTGAGCATGCCAGCACCTATCCTGCCTTCAAGAAATCAAGAAAGCTTCATCATCCACCCTGTCATAAAAAAGCCTGAGAAAGTCGGCTGAACCAGCAGAATCTCTGCAAGTGTTGCTCTGTCACCTGTGGCTTACCTGCTCAGCTGGGACTCTGCAGATACTGAGTTTGCAGGCAGGCAGTAGAACTCCAGCAGAGGGGTGGGAGGTGTTCTTTCCCAGCCAAGAGCAGCACCAGAGGTTGGGACTGCGCACTCTTGTCTCCCTCCCTGCAACGGTGTGGTACCAGGCTCTCTGTGTAAATAAAGAGAGCTTTTATTTTTTGTTTAAGAGCTTCTTTTTAGGTAGCAGCATCTGGCATGAATCCCTGTCATTATTATTGGCAGGGTTGTTTTTTCTTCAGTTTGGCAAGTCTTACGTAATAATTCCCAGGCCGTGTGGTTCTCACATACTTCACTTGGCCCTAGCTTATAGTCTTGGCAATTCTCTCAGTATAGATGATTGGTCTACAAGCAAGAGATCTGAGAAGCTAGGAGCCAACATTTGTTGAGAGCTTACTATGCACCAGGCACTCTGCTAGCTTATGTCATTTTTCCATTTTGTTTTTATAACCAGCACATCATGCAAGTGAGAAAATTGGGGGCTCAGTTAGCTTAAAGGTTAATTTACTTTCTCAAAATCATAAAGTAAAAATAAGAGGCAGAGTTTAGAGTTCATCCTAGTCAGACATGGGTGTGTCTGACTCCTAAGTTTTCCCACTACCCCTCCACCTAAGGGAAGGAGAAATAGAAAGCACCTGATCACAGCCATGACTCAGTGGTTTGTCTTGGAGTTCCTTAATTACCAGCAGTAGATTATCCCCTAGTTACAGTTTTACAATCCTAGCTACCAAACCAGTGGCTAAATGACAAGTAAACAGCACACAATTGAGAAATCACTCAGCAAACTAAAATCGAATTATTATTCTGCTTTCACCTAATCCATTACCTTACGGGACAGTAATCTCCAATTTTTTAAATTATGCACCCTAGCCAGTAAAAAATTATTGAGCACACACTCTCAATAAATGTCTATTTATTTTTATAATCTATATACAGGCACTAGACATATAAAAAGATCACAGGGAATTCCCTGGTGGTCCGTTGGTTAGGACTCTGAACTTCTACTACCAAGAGCCTGGCTTCAGTCCCTGGTTGGGGAACCAAGATCCTGCAAGCTCCACGGTGCAGTAAAAACAAAAACAACAACACACAAAAAACACAGACGTAAGCGTCTATAACGTGGTATTTTACAGTTTATAGGAGTTCTAATATTTTCTTTCCATGTTTGAATGAGTTAGCTTGCATCATCGCTGTAGCAACAGTCCCCCTGGAAGGCCACTGTCATATGCAGCTACTGTTGAGCTACAGACCCACTGCTGTATACCCAGACTCAGTTACAGACATTTAAGAAAACCTCAGCAATGATTAAAAGGGCCTATAATGAAAGATTACTGCTTCTGTGGCAAAAAAAAAAAAAGAACAAACTCAGGTGATTCTATAGCGTCTTCCACATGGCCAAACAGAACCCTGCCATATCCCTTCGTGCCTAAGTACCCAGGGAACATTTGCCTAGCTGTTCCCTAAATGTTCTGATTCCCATAGTTAATGCATTCAAAAGTGGCCCTAAAGAATATACTGTAGAAACTCAGACTTTTCCTTAGATTTTGGTTATATAGAGCTTGCCCTGAATTTGGGATGGGTGCCCTGAATTTATTGGAAATCAGTCAGTCACAAAGAGCATCCAACTCCCTGCCTCATTAAATTTAATTTATGTTTTCTTTCAAAAAACAAGTACCTTTGAGTTTGTCTGTCCTGTGGGATGTCTAAAGCCCTCCTCCCTGAGTGAGGTGGCTCTCTATAATGTCTTTGTAAATTTCCCCTTCTCCATGGCTTGTCTGAGCCAAGGAGAGAGGCAGTCCTGGTAGCACGACCCCTCTCACAGGGATTTCTTTATCCTGGACTACAGATGGGTAGAATGAACCTGATATACTGGGCAAAGCAGCCCATGCTGTGTGAGTGGCCTTGATGAGAGAACTGGGGAGGAAAATGGTGATTCTCTAGAGAACTGTTCAAGGAAGTAATCAAAGAGAAGGGTCTGCAGTAAATATCACAATTCAAAGTTCAAATAGTCTTAAAGAACCTGTGAATCTTCACATCAGGTGGCCAAAGTATTGGAGCTCCAGCTTCAGCATCAGTCCTTCCAATGAATATTCAAGTTCAAGATTGATTTCTTTAGGACTGACTGTTTTGATCTCCTTGCTGTCCAAGGGACTGTCAAGAGTCTTCTCCAGCCTCACTGTTCAAAAGCATCAATTCTTCAGTGCTCAGCTTTCCTGGTGGTCCAACTCTCACATCTGTACATGACTACTGGAAAAACCATAGCTTTGTTGGCAAAGTGGTGTTCCTGCCTTGTAATATGCCGTCATAGCTTTTCTTCCAAGGAGCTAACATCTTTTTACTTCATGGCTGCAGTCACTGTCCTTAGTGCTGCTGTGTGCATAAATGATTTAAGTGATCATGCTAGTTAATGTATACTATGTATTTTTCCACTGAAAGAGGTATCTAAAAAATCATCCCATGTTGACTTAAGTGCTACCAACAGAAAGTTCAAAACTAAGAGGAAGGGATGTAATGAATGATCAAGCAATGGCAATTATTATTCCCTCCTACTGGTGAGGTGCAGGACCCTTTAAGAGTTATCTTAAAAGATTATAAATCCCCAAATTGATGGGTATACGATTTATATTATTCCTGTAATAATTTCTGTTTCACATTATACTTCTCTCTTTTTAAAAAATTAAATTATTTATTATATAAGTTACTGGCTCAAAAGCAGTATCAGCTATTTTCTAACATGAGTGTCAGTCTTAGGCTTTTTAAGACCTAGGAAGACCATAATAAAGTTGCCAGATACTATTCAGATCTTGCAACAACCAAAAAAATTACAAAGATTTGAAATCTAGAAGAGAAGCCTAGGGTTGATAGTAAACACACTCTTACAAAGCAAAAGATAGTGATGAAATCAGTCTAAAAACATGGATTTGCTGATTTGAAGGAGTGTTGACTTTGTTTTTAATGCAGTGACACTTAATGATGAAGAGACCGGTCATGATTTGAAGGAGTGTTGACTTTGTTTTAATGCAGTGACACTTAATGATGAAGAGCCGGTCAGGATGCAGCAGAGGCAGAAGGTTTGTTTGGTGGGAGTTAAAGGAGAAAGCTTCCTGGGTTCTGAGGATAAAAAGTAAACTGCTATGAAGCCTTTTTGGTCACTTTTTGTCTCTTTTTGTTTCTGCCCATTGTTGTGGGGTATCAGATGAGATTTCTGTTGAAATTCAGTTTGTTTCTTTGTTGCTTTTTTGTGTACTAAGTTTCTGTGAACAATTTGATTTAATTGCCCACATAATATTGGCATTCCTGCCAATGCAATAATATGCTCCTATATTTTGTGCTAGTTTTTAGTGAAATATTTGTTTAGCTACATGTGCTGCAACTCCATGTACAGCAATTCATTCAAGTTTATTTTATATTGCTGCTTGCTTTGTGCCCATTTTTATTGATATATTTACTCTATATACTATGCAGAAATCTATCCTAATGTACTTCATATTATAACTTACTTATTGGTACAAACAAATAAAATGCAGTTTCATTGTTTGCTTTTACAATATGACATGTACAGTAAGGGACTTAATTTACCAGTCAGTTTGTGATGCTTTATTTTCTTCTAGTCACCAGTATTCAGTGGTAATCAATATATTTCTTTAGAACCAATATTTTATATTTTCCCAAGGTTAGTAATAAATTATTACATGTTACATATTGTATTATATGAGCAAAACTATATTTTCCTCTTACAACAGGCACTTTTAAATCGCCTTTATAAAAGTTTAGAAATAGATCTATTATTGTTTCTGAGTTGCAGGCAATTTAAAATGAGTTATTTTATTTAATCTTTATGGCAATCCTAAGAGGTAAGTACTGTTATCCTTATTTTTTTAACTTTTTAATTTTATATTGGGGTATAGCCAATTAACAATGTTGTGATAGTTTCAGGTGGATGGCAAAGGGACTCAGCCAAACACATACACGCATATCCATTCTCCCCCAATACCATCCCTGTTTTGTAGAGGATGGAACTAAGAATCAGGGAGATGTAACTGCCCATTTCACAAGCCAGTAACTAGGCTTTGGGGAAGGCCCCAGGACTCCTCAGGGCCTGCTCATATCTGAAGGATCCCACCTGCCCTGAGGGAACCTTCCTGATTTAAGTTGTGTACATCAGCCAAGGAAAGGAACAGATGGAAATCTGAGATGTCCATGCCTTGCGGTGTCTACAGTGAGTAGAGAGAGTCACAAACAGGCGTAGTTCACTCAGGTTCCTCTTCCATCTCCAGTTCCATTGCTACTGTCCTAGGGTGCTCAGTCAAGTCATCACCTTCTCTGGTCATGAGTTTCTTTGGAGTACAAATTAAGTAGCTTGACCGGACGATTATCAAGAGCTTGTCAGTTCTAAAAGCTAGAAATTAACTTTCCTTCCATGTCTATAGGTGGAAGAGGGAGATGTTGGAAAGCTAAACTTTCTGGTAAGCCTGTTCAATCCCATGTTTATAACAGTCTGACCCCATATTCTTTATACAGCATCTGTGCTGTGTGCTAACTCACTTTAGTCATGTCTGATTCTTTGCAGCCCTATGGACTATAGCCTGCCAGGCTCCTCTGTCCATGGGATTCTCCAGGCAAGAATACTGGAGTGGGTTGCATGCCCTCCTCCAGGGGATCTTTCCCACCCAGGGACCGAACTGACATCGCTTACTTCTCCTGCATTGGCAGGCAGGTTCTTTACCACTAGTACCACCTGGGAAGCTCAGCCGTATACCAAACACCAGATCTTCTCTTGCTTAATAATCCCCCAAAACTTTAAATATTTATTTTTATTCATTATTTATTTGGCTGTGCCAAGTCTTAGTTGTGGCATGCAGAATCTTTAGTTGCAGCATGCCCTTAGTTGTGGCATGTGGGATCGAATTCCCTGACCAGGAATCGAACCCAGGCCCCCTGCGTTGGGAGTGCAGCACCTTAGCCATTAGGCCACCCAGGAATTCCCCCCACCCACCCAAATAACTTTAAAAGATCGTGGTGTTATTCTTATTTTACAAGAAAGAAGATCAAGTGTCAGAAAAGATAACTAGCTTGTCTGAAGACACAGCCAGTAAGTAGTAGAAGTAAAAGTGGAACCCAGATCTATCTTCCTACAAAGCCCCTGCAGCGACCCACAGCGCTCTCCTGCTCGTCCAGCCATGCTATGCGTGGTTTCAGTAGAGATATGGAGGAGATAGGCCCCTGCCGCCACACTTCTCTATCTGTGGATACAGTCTTATGAATAAGAAAGTGTATATAGTATGACTTGTAGTCTCTTCAAGTGCCCCACTTCCTGCCTCTTCCATCTTCGAAGAGGGCTAAGATTACCTGTTTACGAACCAGCAAATAGAAGGCAGCATAAAGGACTTAGAAGGAAAAAATCACTTATGTGGTTTTGGTAAGCACAGATATTCTGTAAAATATGTTGGTAAACTAGGACTGAAAATATTTTCTCTGTCTCACAGGACTCTTATGAAAATCAGATTCAACATTTCACTTGTTCTTTTATTGCATAAGTATTTGTTGTATGGCTATTATATGAAAGGTGTTGTTCTGTATGGTGGTAATAAAATGGTGAACAAAATAGGCAGGACTTGTCCTCATGGAGCTTATTTTCTAATAGAGGAAAACGAACAATGAAAATGTGAACAAATAAACAGGATGATTTCAGGTTGAGATAAGTTTGTAACTGCAGTAAACAGTGATTACGAGGAGGCGGACAATTTTATAAGAGGACAGAGATGAGGGTAGAGGTGGGGGAGGACCAAGAAGGAATCTAGAAAAGATGACACTGTCAGCCATTCCTCAAGCCTAAGAAACAGCTAGCTATTTAGAGAGCATTCCAGGAGGAGGGAGCAAGCGCAAAGCTCCCAAGGCAGCCATGAGCTGAGCACACGTTTGGAAGGGAAGGCAGGCCAATGTGGCTAGAGCACAGTGAGCAAGGGGCAGGAGGCTCAGACAAGGCTCAAACAAGGAAGGAGAGAGGCATGAAAATCAATCCCGATTTCCTTTTCAGGTCAAAGGGAAAGGACTCATGTTGATCTATGGCAAAACCAATACAGTATTGTAAAGTAAAATAAAAAAATAAATTTTAAAAAAAGGATCTGAAGCTAAGGAATGGCATGATCTGAATAATGTGTGAAAGACATCTTTATGGCTGCTGTGTGAGGGAAATGGATCGGGGCAGTGGCAAGGAGCAGCAGGGATGCAGGAGATGAGGTCATAGGCTACTGCTGGAGCCCAGTAGAGAGACAGAAGAGCCTGGAGGAGGCTGGTTTGGGGCAGAGAGATGGGAGAGACAAGGGAAAGAAAGGGATCAAGGACAGCAAATGGATTGCTCAACTGTACCAAGCTAAGGAATTATCAGTAGATTGTGGCATCCTGAGGGATGGCAGAGAGGACTCCTGCTGGGAACACTAAGATGATGACCAGGAACCCTAAATACAAGCTTCTCCTTCATTTCCCTAGGTCTGTCCCTGCTATGTGAAAATTCTGCTTCAAAGGTTTGAACTGAGGGGTGCATCCAATTCTCAAGCCATTTATATATTTTTAAAATTTTATTATTTTGTTGATTTTTAAATGATAAAATACACATCAAATTTACCATATTAATCATTTTTTAATTAAAATGTGTTAGTTTCAGGTGTGCAGAAAGTTATTTTTATATATTTATTATATATATTCTTTTTATTATTTCCCTTTTTATAAGCTTAGTAATGTAATTGTGCATGCTAAGTCGCTTCAGTCATGTCTGACTCTTTGCAACCCTGTGGACAGCTGCTCACCAGTCTTCTCTGTCCATGGGATTCTCCAGGCAACAATACTGGAATGGGTTATCATGCCCTCCCCCAGGGGATCTTCCCGACCCAGGGATCAAACCTACGTCTCTTACATTGCATTGGCAGGCAGGTTCTTTACCAGTAGCGCCACCTGGGAAGCCCCTGGCAGTGTATACATTTTATTTTATTTGTTAAAATTATTTATTTTTGGTTGCCCTGGGTCTTGGTTGCTGCACACAGGCTTTCTCTAGTTGTAGTGTGCAGAGGCTACTCATCATTGGGGTGCACGGCTTCTCATTGTGGTGGCTTCTCTTATTGTGGAACACAGGCTCTTGGTGCACAGGCTTCAGTAGTTGCAGCATGCAGACTCAGTAGTAGTTGGGGCTTGTGGACTCTAGAACTTGGGCTCAGTAGTCATGGCACCCAGGCTTTAGTTGCCATGTGAGATCTTTCCAGATCAGGGATTGAATCCATGACCCTGTGTTGGCAGGTGGACTCTTATCCACTGTACCACCAGAGAAATCCCTCTTTCAGTTTATTTTCCATTATAGGTTATTACAAAATATGAAATATACTTTCCTGTTTGTTTTATATATGGTAATGTGTATATTTTGGTCCCAAATTCCTGATTTATCCCTTCCTTCCCTTTCCCCTTTGATAACTGTAAGTTTGTTTTCTGTGTCTGTGGGTACCATCTTAACCATTTTTACATGTACAATTCAATAGTGGTAAGTATATTCATATTGTTGGATCTACAGATCTTTAGAAGTTTTTTATCTTGCAAAACTGACCCTCTACCCATTAAAGAGTAATTCCTTCCCTCCCTCTCCCATTTATGCTGTATTTTGAACATAGGTCCAAACAAGTTTATTCTTTCTCCCCAAACTTAGGCTCCATCCCTAGGTACTTATCCTTCATATTTGAAAATGATATTGAAAGTAATCAATGTTAGAACATCCAACTTACTTGGATTTTTGTTTTCAAAGAATCTTATTCATAAATCATAAGCTATGAAGTCTGTTCCATGAGGGAGGTGTCTGTGACTTGGTATTTTTCATCAGGGTGATATTAACATGCGTGGTGGGACCATTCTTTCCTCTCTAGGCAGTCAGTGCAGGACATTAAGTGTCACTGCATCCCATCCCCACTAAACACCAGCCTCATCCTAGTCACTGTGACAATCTAAAACACCCCCTCACATTTCCAAACACTCCTTGGAGAGTGTTGACCCATCTCAGCAGAGATTCACAAATTGCACATTTATTAGGACCCCTTGACTCAGGATAGTGAAGGACAGGGAAGCCTGACATGCTGCAGTCCATGGAGCCGCAAAGAGTCAGACACAACTCAGCGACTGAATTTTTTTCTTTTTGGACAGGAAACTGTTATAGTCATTTGGCCTAATTCAACTATATTATCACGAGTCCATGATAATGACATGATTCTAGCTACTTTGCAAGAAATAGTTATGTTTTCCCACACTCTTTTCCCCTACAAGCATCTGCTTGGACTTTTGACCAAATTCTCTTGGCCTCACACTTCTTTGACATAGTTGTCATTAAGTAAAAGGTCTTAATAAGAGAGCCCTGCCCTCCTTCATTCACCTGCCATCCAGTGCTGCCACTATTTGTGCTTTTTATTTCATTATATAGACCCAAAGAGGCGTGTGTCCAGGAGCACAAAAAGTGCCAAGAAGGGGCTTGGTTAGAGTCTCTTGTGTGCCACATGACTGGTTCAAAAGGCAAGATCTGATTGAGGGCCATAATCACCATCACCACATTGGCACAAGCTGCCTTTTCAGGGTGAAAACCAATGGCTTGAACAATTGTACAATTTTGTCAGAAAGAGATGGTGAGACAGACAGACAGAGTGCAGCAACTTTTATCAGACAAGACACAAAGACTCACTCCTTTCCTACAGGTTTCTCCAGTTCTTCTGGCACTGAGTGGTTTGATCTGATAGTAGGAACCAAAGATAGACTGCCTCCTGGCCCTGCCTCTGATTCATAGCAAGTCTTTCTTCTTCTTGTGATGAGTTTATTACTCATTAAAGTAAGCCACCAGCCACCAGACTTGATATTTGGCTTCTCTGGGATCCTCCCAGAGTAAGTCCCACAGCACAATTATGAAATGTATGTCACCTCCAGTTACATCTGTACTTTTATTTCATATAAGTGATGACCAGTTGTCTGTATCATGTCATAATGTGGTTTGCATTATCTACTTCTTGTCATGACAAAACAATCACCCAATTTTCACTGGGAGCTACAAAGCTAGTGTGTGCAACAGATTATGTATCCCTTTAGTTTTATTTCTTCCTCCTCGCTTAAACATCAGTTTACAGTAATATAATCTTCTGTGAAGTCTCCTGGGGAGAAAAGCAATTTGGAGGTCCCCACTGTAACTTGATTCACAGACTCTGTTGAATGCATCAGACACCTCATGTTACTGTCTTATCGATCCTGGAAACACGTGATAGATGCCTCATCTTCTCTCCATTCTGCCTCCAAGCATCTCTCTTTACACCCTTTCTCTCATCCTCCCCACTGGTCTCTGATAGGGAATGTATTGCTTCCCTTCCCATCTGCTCTCTCCACCGCTGTCTGCCTTGTCTCCTCTCTTCCGCTGAATCCTCTCTATCGTCTTCACTCCCTACTAATTCACTTGCCCTTTCTTCTGTCTACCCTCTGAAACAAGCCTCCTCTGTCCTAGATATAAAACAAAGCAAACAAAAGGCTTGACTAAGCTGCTCCCCTAGTAAACTACCCAGCCCCTTCTACTTCCTTTCTCTGCCAGACTTCTGGTCTCCACCCCCTGCTTCCACTTTTATATTAACTACTCACTTGAATCTAGCTCCACATTTAGAGCCCAGTGAATCTACGGTCTCCCAGGCTGTTCCTCTCATCTCTCTGCAGCTGAGTATCTGCTTTTTGAGAAGTTCTTTTCCTTTGGATTCCAAGACAGCTTTCTAATCAAACTTCCCAGCTCTGTTTCTTTTGCTCTTCATCACTCTCTTCTGCACAACCACTCCTTCAGAAATCTCACCCGCACACGCTCAGTTCTCGCCTTGCAAGGCGCTTTTAAGCAGTTGTGCCCACCCAGGCCACATGTCCTCGTTGCACGGACTTTGCTTCCTGAATTGCAGTGGGTGGAGATTAGATGTCTGGCAGAGGGAAAGAACCTGATTCATTCCAAGCCCTGTGTCTCCTGTCCATCAGCCCATTTCTCAGTCTTCTGTTAGAGACCTAGCTTTCCGCTCAGATCATCACATTGTTCCATCTTGCCAACACGTGTACTTGTTATATCTTGGATCATGAGTTTTCTCTTGAGGTTTAAGTCTACACTTTAACTAACTGCTAAATATTTCCACTTGATTTTCCTGTCATCACCTCAAACTAAAAGCCTAAGAATAAATGTACTTACCCCTGAGAGAATGCAGGGGAGGGGGGAGGCAGGGAACATGGTATTCTTTGTAATTCACTTAGTCTCCAAATATCAGTCATTTTTGTTTCCTCTTCCCATTCTAGAAACCAGCCCTCTTAATTCTTCCTCTTTACTTTTCTTTCTGTCCTATTTCCACTACCAGCATCTTGATTTCTCTATTCTTGATTTGCTACTAGTTTAATCTTCATAAAACCCTACTCTTTTTATAGCCTATGGTAATCAGAAGTCTTTCAGTTGCAAATAAAAGAACCCAGTTTGTACTGACAAATTTAAAAAGAAATGTACTGGCTCACACCTAACTGAAAAGGCCAAGGATATCTCTCTTCAAGCATGGTTGCCCAAGTGTCTCGTACTTAAGCGACATCACTGGGAGTCTCTCTCCCTCCATCTCTTGGCTATGGGTCGGCTTCACTCACAGGCACACTCTTCCTAAGTGTGTGCCAGCACACACTTAGCCACCACTTGCAGCCACCACTACCAGCAGATTCATACTAGAGAAATGCAACATCATTAGCAGAAAGAGAGGACTCTTTCCCAATAGTCTGGCAGAAGTCCTGACACTGAATCTGACATGTAAGACCTGAGTCATGGGCCCATCCCTAGAGCCTGGGGTGATGTGAACCCATCCAATCAACATAGAGCAAAAGGAGAAAAAGTATGGTTCCCATAGAAAATAAGGGTACTATTACAAGATGAGAGGATGGGCTTATCTGTAGGCAGAGGCAACACATGGCCAATACACTCTCCCTTGACTCTAAAATACAGTTAAATTCCCTGAATCTGACAATCTATAATAGTTTCTTTTACCTTAATGTGGCTTAAAACTTCCTTTCCTGTTTGCTCACCCCTTATACAATACAAGCCTTTTACTGGAACCAATCTTTTTCTCCCACCTTTATTGAGATATAATTGACAAATAACATTGTGTGAGTTTAAAGTGCATAACATAGTGATTTTATATAAGTACATATTGAAAAAATGATTACCACAATATGGTTAGTTAACATCTCCACCACCTCACAGAGTTTCCATTTTTTTAGCTTAATCTTAACTATTGTTTAATCCTCTGATCTCTCCATGGTCTTCCTATCTCTACATCTTTGCTGATGTCACTATCCCTCTCACCTCTTCAAATTCTACCCATCCTCCAAATCCAAAAGTAGTTCACTTTTTGAGGTCCACCTAACCCTCCAGACTGCAATGATTTATGCTTCTTTTCCCTAGATTAACATTTATTGACTGTGAGATGGGTCAAACAGAGTACCCCTCAAAAGTCAAAAGCAGAGGCAGTATCTGTTGTCAGATTGTGGGCATGTAGCCAAAAGATCAGTAACAACAGAAAAAGCTGGTATGGAAATGAATATTTATTTGGAATGATAAATTACAACCAATTACAAATTTTGAAAAGTTGTCATGTCACAAAATCACAAGATCCAAGAAAGCAACCATATCTTTATTGATTATCTGCCTGGCACTCTTTATAATTATAATCCTTGTTGGAACATTTTTGTCTGTATATTCTTTCATCAGATCTGTTGACAATTATTTTGTAATATTTTCTATAAAGAAAATAGATAATTTAGTGTTTGAAGCTTTTTGCTCTTTAGTATTGATATATTATTGACATACTTTAGCTTCATAACTCGTATTTGGTAATGTCATGTAAATACTTAAAATGCTGTCAAATTTGGGAAAAGCTCTATCCTCAGATTTTTTTTCTATTTATGATTTATCAGATTTAGAAAAAAATTTTTAGTCTGGCTCCTAATATTTTAAACCTTGGTGTTCCTCCATACACACTGCCATGGGTATAGGTCTCTGTGGAACATACACATTTCACAATAAGAAAGTGGCCCTGAGCTCTTGGGTAGAGAATGACATGTGAGTCAGCACAGAGATTGATAGAAATGTTCTTAGCAGCCATTCCATTCCCTACACTGGAATAACTGGCAACAACGTTATCTGTGGAAGTGACAGTGAACCATACAAATATATTTTACTAAAATCTCCGCTAAATATATTTCCAGTCTGCTTCTGTCCTTGACATTTTGTGAATAAGGGTGACCTTCTGTGCTTTGGAAGGCAGCTTAACCTTCATTATGTCAGGATGAAGTTATACTGTGGGAAAACAGAGAAGACATTTGGGGAGCTGATACAGTCATCTTTAGTTCACTGAAGATACAGACGATACAGTCATCTTCCCAGTACCACTTAAGATTCGGTGTAGCACACAGAAATCAAATCCCAGAATTACTTCCGGCAAGCTTCTTCTCATGTCCCCTAATCTGACCAAGCGCGTATACTCCAGAGCACTTCCTTCCCCAAAGGGGAGCATCCCCAATCAACAGCCAGCGCTGTCCCACCGCTGAAGTTTCTCTAACCATCTAGACTAGTTCTGCAAGTCCTTCCCAGTTCAAAGAAGTATGAACTCAAGTGCATGCGTGCTAAGTCGCTTTAGTTGTGTCTCTTTGTGATCTATGAACTGTGGCCTACCAGGCTCCTCTGTCCATGGGATTCTCCAGGCAAGAATACTGGAGTGGGTTGCCATGCCCTCCTCCAGGGGATCTTCCCGATCCAGGGATCTGACCCCAGTCTCCTGCATCTCCTGCATTGCGGGTGGATTCTTTACCACTGAGCCACTGGGGAAGCCCCAAGGCAACTGGCCAAAAATCCAAGCTGATGTGTGGGCAAAAATGCAACAGTATCCTACATAGCCAATGGAAAAATTCTAATGCCTGTTCATTAAATGATGTTCCCCAATCAGTTGCCAGGCTGGAATGGCAGTTGACCCAGCTGAATCAGCACCCTACCCCTGATCACCACAGCCTTGTACTCTTTCTCCTTCTCTTTAACTGAGCTTTGAAAAAATTGCATCTTTTCAGACTGAATTTTAATGCATGGAAACACACTAGAGTTATGTGTTTAGTGTCTCCTGTTAGAGCTGAAAACCCACTTTCAGGTGCCGTGGGATATTCCCCGTGTCGTGCAGGATAGTGCTTTTCCACAAAAGAAATAAACCTCAGAGAACTGTACAAGGCAGGCCTGGTCCAGAATACCCTGAAGGTTTTTGAAAATTGCAGGTTTCCATCCTTGATCTTTTATCATGCTTTTGAATGACTTTAAAGACCAAAAATATGGGTTAATACAAAGCTAGGAGAAACAATGAACTAATAAGAGGAGCCAAACGTTTTCATCAGGTTAACTCTATTATGTTGAAATTTAAAAAAAAAAACAATGAATAAATGTAGAATACTATAGTGAGTCAAAAAACTTTCCAGATGCTTGCAGAAGAACAAGATTAAACAGTTAACACTTATTGACTGTTACTATGTGTCAGCCACTATTATGGCTTTAGTTGTGTTTACCATATCTTAGATGCTATGATGATAAGGCTGTCATAGGTGAGTTAGGCATCATTAACTCACAAGGTTGTAAGGATTAGAAATGGTGTAGATATACTGCCTGGCATATAGTAGGTGCTCAAGAGATACTGCCTATAACTAGTTTGTAAAGAAAGCTTGAAACAACTTATCCCCTTTAATAGAGAGTGATTATTTAATCTTAGATGGAGGGATATGAATAACGATAATAATTACCTCTAGTTAATTGTAAAACTATAAGTCTGGGGAGGGAGTGAATCTATTTTGAGTTGCCCTGTAGGAAAAATTAAGAACAGTAAGTGAAAGACTCTGGTTAAAAGGAAGAAAGGGAGGGAAGGAGAGCACAAGGGAGGAAGGGAAGAACAGTGGAAGGAGTCAGAGACTGTCTTAAGTCCCCACGTGTCTGTGGGGCTATTGTAGAAAAGGCAGGAACAGACTTCTGAAAATGACAGTTATAAGGGGAATGCAAACATCTTATAAGCTTGCAGTAAAGGATATTTTCCCTGCTATCCTAATACCAAGCCCCACTTCAAAATTTACCCAGATGACTTGAGATAAAAGTGAGTGCCTTGGAGACTTTTCATCAGAACTTGCACTTCACAGGACAGTTTTCCACCAAATGGAGTTCTTATTAATGAAGCAAAAGATGAAGTTGATGCCTGTATAAATGAATAGGTAATGTCCAATCACTATTTTTAGCAGCTCCTTGAAATTAAAGAGAGAGTAAATGTTCCCTCATCAGACCAACATTTTGAGGCCAGTAACTCAGTGACCTTTTTTAAGGACAGTGGATATTAAAGCTTTAAGGAGTTCATTAGTCAAGTGAATGCGATAATGTAATTTTTAGAAGATGCTGGATCTTTTTGCAAAGTAAAGATGTGCTTCTCCTGTAATAGTGAATCTAACACCTATAAACATCTTTAAAATGAACCACTAGCCAAATATGCAGGGTCCCATTTTTATTATTTTCAGTCTCATTCAACACATTTCATGACAAATTGGGCTTGATTATAAAGCCTGGGTTTTGTTTTTTTTTTTTCCTTTAAAAAGGGGCTTTTAAAAAATTCACTTTAAAAAACCAACTCAGAGGTTAAAATAACAAAATCTGATGTTGAGGCTGAAACTCCAATACTTTGGCCACCTCATGCAAAGAGTTAACTCATTGGAAAAGACCCTGATGCTGGGTGGGATTAGGGGCAGAAGGAGAAGGGGACGACAGAGAATGAGATGGCTGGATCACATCACTGACTCGATGCACATGAGTTTGGGTGAACTCTGGGAGTTGGTGATGGACAGGGAGGCCTGGTGTGCTGCGATTCATGGGGTCGCAAAGAGTCGGACACGACTGAGTGACTGAACTGAACTGAACTACATGGGAAGAGGAGAAAGGAAAGCATTTTTTTTTAAATATTTATTTATTAATTTGCAGTGGCAGGTCTTAGTTGTAGCACACGGGATCCTGATTGCAACATGTGAGAATTTTCCTTGCGGTGCGCAGACGTCTCTCTAGTTGCAGCTCATGGGCTTAGTGGCCCTGCACATGTGAGGTCTTAGTTCCCCAACCAAGGATCAAACCCTGAGTCCTTGCACTGGAAGGCAGATTCTAAATCACCACCCAGGGAAGTCCTAGGAAAGTGTTTTTTTTTTTAAATCAGAAGAGAGAGAGAAGATTCTGGGAGACTGGACAGGGGCCTGAAGTCAGCGGGTTCAGCAGGGACTGGCTGCACTGCTCAAGAGCAGAGCTACAGGACGAGGCAAGGCCTCCGAGAGGAAGGCTCATAGTGCTCCAAAGCAGGACAGAGCCTGGCTGTCCCAGGGTTCCCCTTCCTCAGGCCTGGTCCAGAAGCAGCTGAGCCCGCACCCCACGCTGATGAGACACAGGCCTGGCAACAAAAGCCAGGCTGGCCCGTTGGTCAGTCCCAGAGTGGTCCATCTCCCCCAGAATCTCAGCACGGTTCTGTGGCAGGACCCCATCAAGACAGTGAGTGAGTGAGTGCTGTTCCTGTTCTGCAGGATGGGGGATCCAAGTCAGATTTCAGTGATTTAGGGAAAATAAAGGAATATGATATTTCCTGCATGGCTGTTTGTGAACTGAAATTCATTCCCACAACAGATAGGTATCTGGGGTGGATGACTACTACAACCTGACTCTGCCAGTTTGGGTGTCCAAAGGGGATAAATTCAAATAATCATCCCCTCTTACAGAATGAGGTTTTATATTTATATGAGTAAGTAGGGTGGAGAGGTTTCAAAAAATTACTTATTGGGAACAGTTATCCCATTTCTGGCAAGTTAGGGAATGTTGTCTACTGAGTTAAGCTTCAAAGTATGGAAAAATGATAATAGAGGAAAAGTTTGGTAAATTGGAATGGTTTATTAACTTTTATAGTTACAATATTACAATCTAGTCAGGACTTCCCTGGTGGCTCAGATGGTAAAGCGTCTGCCTACAATGTGGGAGACCTGGGTTCGATCCCTGGGTCGAGAAGATCCCCTCAAGAAGGAAATGGCAACCCACTCCAGTATTCTGGCCTGGAGAATCCCATGGATGGAGGAGCCTGGTGGGCTACAGTCCAAGGGGGTCGCAAAGAGTCGGACAGGACTGAGCGACTTCACTTTCCTTCACTTTCAGGAGGAAAAAATTCATTTTAAAAACTCACAAAGGAAACAACACAATCACATGCTGGATTAGGTGCCACGATCAGTGGTAACTTTGCTTCATTGAACAGGATGAAAACTGAACAATCACTTCATATTTGTGGAATATTTTATCACTGTTTATTAACTGCCAAAATGTATGTCAATATCAAATAAAGGGCAAGGAACCCAGAAAAGAATTGAGGACAGTTGGAATCAGACATCAAGAAAATGGTTCTTATTTACAAAACAGAAATAGACTCACAGACTTAGAGCTTGTGGCTACCAGAGGGAAAGGGTAAAGGAAGGGATAGACTGGGAGTTGGGGATAATATGTACATACTGCTACATTTAAAGATAACCAACAAGGACCTACTATATAGCACAGGGAACTCAGTTCAATATACAGGTTTCCAATTCCAAAGAGATAATGCAGTAGCAGCTCACCCATAAGACAATGAGATGGTTCATCTTATCTGTGGAATGATTTAAAATGGAATGTTAAAAAAATTTTACATGGATAACTATGAAAATATGTAAAATTTTATTGAAAACTAGTGTTTCCTGTGTAACAGTGATTTTCAACTTTTTTCTCTTTCCTGATTAATTTTTAAAAACACAAAAAGTATGCCTCTTTCTAACTTAAAATTGATATGAAAATGTTTCTTATA
Organism: Nanger dama; assembly: GCA_917880005.1. Taxonomy (NCBI): domain Eukaryota; kingdom Metazoa; phylum Chordata; class Mammalia; order Artiodactyla; family Bovidae; genus Nanger; species Nanger dama. The sequence goes on along the minus strand of CAKJTW010000011.1, from coordinate 28,365,433 downwards.
GGTCTAAAAAAAGTGATCCTTTATTGATTTAATTGAAACTCAAGGTTACCTTTAATGCTTCCATGCCTCTCATTTTGTTTTTTTCTATTTTCATTTTTTTCCCCCACTTTTGTCTTCTTCTCCCGAAGTGAAAGCCAGTAGACTTAGGTAGTTTTGAAGTAGCATAAAGTTTGCAGGCAAAAAAGAGTTGAGTCTGAATCTCTACTTGCTCTTGTGTTGGGGAGTTAACCCTTCATTTCCATTTCTTCACAGGTAAAGGGAGATGACAGTGCCAACCTCACAGAGTGAGGAGGAGGGAATGGCAGTCAAGAAACCAGCAGCTGACACAGAGCAGGCAGGTAATCAGTGATGTTCATTATCCTTTCCCCTTTCGCAAAAGAAGAGTGAGAGAAGCAGTCTCTGTCTTAACAGCAGTGCTTCTCAAGTGCCTCTTTAACATGTATGTGAAACATGTTAGCGCTAACATGCAGTACTAACACGGAGATGTTAACATGTATATTCTGTTCGTGCTGGGTCTCAGATGTTGCTGGTCCCCAGACCACATTTTGAGTAGTGAAGTTTTAGAGGTAAAAAGAACATGGAAATGGTCAAATGATAAAGATTAACAAGGCAGGAAAATATACCAACATTTACAGAATGTGTACTGCATGCCTAGAAATATATACATAAATAAATTTTAAAAATACTTTTTAAATCCTCAAAATAACTGTGTGAAGTAGGTTTTATTACCATTTCCCAGAACAGGAATTTGAGGATCAGGTGCACTAGCTCAGAAGAGATCCTTGTCATTCCAAAGCTCACATTCACCTTATACCTTGACAGAGGACACAGGGTGTGACAGATCAACAGAAGGAAGTAATGAGTCCAAGTGGGAGAGAAGGACCAAGTGTGGGTGGGCATCAGTGATCTGTAGAAGGACAGATGAAGGAGCTCGGGGAATATGGGGGTGCATTCCACAGTGAGAGAGAAGAGTGCAGGGGCCGTGAGCCCTTCACTCACCCTCTTTTGCCCATACTCCTTCAGGAGCCAGAATAGCTACTGTTCAAGGTCCAGCCCTTCACCTCTTCAGTCAAATCATTATTGGCAAAGAACTAGGGCAGCTGTCGCCTTCCAGGCAGTGAAGGAGTAGATCTTAGCCAACTTCACCTCTCCTAGTTATTCCTCTGGTTACCGAGATAAGAAAGAAAATGCACAGAGAAGGTCAGAAGGAGGACAATCAGTATTGCACTTCTGAAGGCACTTTTTCAACCACTTAGTTTAGCAGAAAGTTTATATCTAATCTAAGTTTAATATTGCCCTAGCAAACAAGAGCTGGAGCCAAAGGTATGAACCCATGATTACAATAAGGTCTAACAGGTGACAATCATATGACAAGAAAAACATGTTGCCACAGAAATGTCTTACTGTAAGGCAGCAAACATTTCAAAGCTTAGGCTCCATAAACTGTGGACTTCACTTAGGGCAGATACAAAAAAATATAACTGTTTTTCATAACAAACTCTAAACTTCATTTTTTTTTTTCAAGATGATACACTTAACTGTTTTTAAGGCATCCTTCAGGAAGATACCAGTTTGGATCTAATTAGTAATGTCTTCACAGTAGGGATGTGGGAAGTATTAATAGCTATCTCTTCTGGTTTTCCCTGGTGTCTCAGCGGTAAAGAATCCTCCTGCAATGCAGGAGACCTGGATATGATCCCCTGGGTTGGAAAAATCCCCTGGAGGAGGAAATGGCAGCCTACTTCAGTATTCTTGCCTGGAAAGTCTCATGGACAGAGGAGCCAAGCAGACCACAGTCCATGGGGTCATAAAGAGTTGGACCCAACTGAGTGACTGATCACACACACACTTCTGTGTATGGTTGGCCTGACTCATTGCCCCACCCCCACCCCTTTCTGAGTGCCTGATTCTGAGTTCTCAGGCCACTCCCAATAGGACTGGACTTCAAATGTGAACTCCTTCACAATTAAAGAAAATTTCACCCTTCCCAAGCCCCAGCACAATTTCTAACTCCTCCTCGAGATGATACTCATCTGTTCCTCTGAGCTCTCCATGATGAAAAGTGAATCCCAGGTGCCACATGAGCACCAGTGAGCCACAGTTCCTTTCTAACTTCACTAAAACTGACCAGGATTCACAGCTGGTCCTCGGCGCCTGGTTGCACCTCTCTCCTGAACATCTGTGAGATTGGTGCTCAGCTCTGAACCCCAGCAAGCTGGCCCACGGTATGCCTCACTGTATCATAAACACACTTCTTGCTCTACAGTTTTAGGCCCCAGAATATCCAGAACAAGTGCTGCCTGCTCTGTCCCTCCCCATCTGATCCCTTTGGTCACTGACACTTGAAACAAACTGAATTTTGTTACATCCCACTCCACCACCCTCAACAAGACATTAATAAGCTGTTATGCCTTCCAATGTGCAAAATGCCACTGGAATTGTACATCCCAGCCAACATATCCCTGGAAAGTAAGTCACAAATCTGCCTCCACTCAAAATGTTTCCTCCTTTCTTAGTTTTATGGTTCAATATGCCATTTTGTGAAGGAAGGGAGGCGTCCATGGGGCAGAAACCCTTTCATAATAATGAAAGATACCTACCCTCTCTTGATTTAAAACATATATAAAACTAGGCGAATTTTAATTCACAGAAAGTATGTCTAAAAGCTGACCATTATTTTCTATTCACTAGTCAGTCAGTAGATCAAGATTGCCAGGAGAAATATCAATAACCTCAGATATGCAGATGACACCACCCTTATGGCAGAAAGTGAAGAGGAACTAAAAGCCTCTTGATGAAAGTTAAAGAGGAGAGTGAAAAAGCTGGTTTAAAGCTCAACATTCAGAAAACAAAGATCATGGCATCCGGTCCCATCACTTCCTGGGAAATAGATGGGGAAACAGTGGAAACAGTGTCAGACTTTATTTTGGGGGGCTCCAAAATCACTGCAGATGGTGACTGCAGCCATGAAATTAAAGACATTTACTCCTTGGAAGGAAAGTTATGACCAACCTAGACAGCATATTCAAAAGCAGAGATATTACTTTGCCGACTAAGGTCCGTCTAGTCAAGGCTATGGTTTTTCCAGTAGTCATGTATGGATGTGAGATTTGGACTGTGAAGAAGGCTGAGTGCCGAAGAATTGATGCTTTTGGACTGGTGTTAGAGAAGACTCTTGAGAGTCCCTTGGACTGCAAGGTGATCCAACCAGTCCATTCTGAAGGAGATCAGTCCTGGGATTTCTTTGGAAGGAATGATGCTAAAGCTGAAACTCCAGTACTTTGGCCACCTCATGCGAAGAGTTGACTCATTGGAAAGACTCTGATGCTGGGAGGGATTGGGGGCAGGAGGAGAAGGGGATGACAGAGGATGAGATGGCTGGATGGCATCACTGACTCGATGGACGTGAGTCTGAGTGAACTCTGGGAGTTGGTGATGAACAGGGAGGCCTGGCATGCTGCGATTCATGGGGTCGCAAAGAGTCGGACATGACTGAGTGACTGATCTGAACTGAAGTCAGTAGATGTGAAAATCTATTCTAATGTCAAGGTTCTATTTAGATCAAGAAAGTTATTAGGAGACATAAGTTGGCAAAGAGTTTAATTTGAGAGCATTATCTAAAACATAGCATGCAATGCAGTGATTAAATTTGGTTTTGATTGAGCAAATAAACATAAAGGTCTGCTTATAAGGTAACATTAGTCCCATTAATGTCAAAGAAGATCAAGTTCTTAAATATGAGTTCCCAGGGATGGCTCATAAGAAAAATTAATCCAAGGATGGGTAAAAGGTAGGAGAGCTTATTGTTAATTATTTTAAACAATTTCAAATTCCTTAATTGCATGTGAGTATGGAAAACCAATGGGGAAATGAATCATTCTTTCTCCATCTGTAGGTCTGGAGTCAGAGGCTGACATTGTTGATCTGGAGTTTATTAGAGAGAAAGGGAAGTGACTCCATTTTGGATATATGTAATTTCATTACATATATACATGGGTTGCTCTGAAAGCCATCCTCCAGGACTCTGTAAAAGACAGAAAGAAAATGGAATTGCCTAGAAAAACATGAGCTCCTCCTGGATTTGAAGATAGCTTCCTTAATAACTATAGAACTAGGTACAGAGGTCAATAAACAAGAAGAAAATATAATCAGGATTCCTTTTGTGTTGATATAGTGTGGAGCTTATCTTAAATGAAGATCTGAAAGGAAAATCATCACAATACATTTTTTAAATATTAAAACTATTATTCTGGGGTGTCTTCCCGACTCTCTTGGAGATTAGACGGTACTTCTTTGTACCCGTTGCAGTTGGCACGTGCCTCCAATACAGCAGGATTCATGATATTGTAGTGGCTTTAGCTCATGCTCAGTCACTTCAGTTGTGTCCAGCTCTTTGCAACCACATGGACTGTAGCCCACCAGGCTCCTTTGTCTATAGGATTCTCCTGGCAAGAATAATGGAGTGGGTTGCCATGCCCTCCTCCAGGGGATCTTCTCAACCCACAGACTGAACCCAGGCTTTCTGTGTCTTCTTCACTGCAGGCGAATTCTTTACCACTGAGCCATCCGGAAGCCTAATGACTTTAGCTTCAGATCAGTTCAAGTCAGTCAATCAGTCACGTCCGACTCTTTGTGACCCCATAGACTGCAGCATGCCATGCTTCGCTGTCCATCACCAACTCCCAGAGCTTGTTCAAACTCACGCCCATTGAGTCAGTGATGCCATCCAACCATCTCATCCTCTGCTGTCCCCTTCTCCTCTTGCCTTCAGTCTTTCCCAGCATCAGAGTTTTTCTGATAAGTCAGTTCTCCTCATCAGGTTGCCAAAGTATTGAGCTTCAGCTTCAGCCTCAGTCCTTCCAAATAATATTCAGGGTTGATTTCCTTAGGATTGACTGGTTTGATCTCCTTGCAGTCCAAGGGACTCACAAGAGTCTTCTCCAACACCACAGTTCAAAAGCATCAATTCTTCAGCACACAACTTTCTTTATGGTCCAACTATCACATCCATACATGACTACTGGAAAAACCGTAGCTTTGACTCTACAGACCTTTGTTGGCAACGTAATGTCTCTGCTTTTTAATATGCTGTCTAGTTTTGTCATAGCTTTTCTTCCAAGGAGCAAGTGTCTTTTTATTTCATGGCTGCAGTCACCATCTGCAGTGATCTTGGAGCCTAGACTTTAGCTTAACTGGCTCAAACTCATATTGTTAGTTGCTTGAAGTCAGGGACAATTTTTTCTTTGGTTTTTCAGTGCCTAGCAAGGCACTGCCAAAATGTATTGAACAAGTTAATAATTTTTTTCCATAAAGTAGCTGTATAATACAGATATAAGGTCAACATTTCTATCAATAGAATGATTTGGAAATAGATTGGTGATGACAACTAAAACTTGTTTCCTTTGGTCTTTTCTCTAGATGGAATCAAATATAGCAGGTAGGATCATCTGTTTATGACTTTTAGAAGCACATTTTTTTCAGGAATATGATTCATGGGAAGAAAAGGCCATTTTCATATAAAATTACTATGTCAGTGTTGCAAAATTTAGTGGTAATTTAAACACTGCTTCTTTGAAATACATTTGCATTAGTCAGTCTTCTCCAGAGAAACAGAACTAAATATATACATAGAGAGAAGGAGAGAAAGAAATTTATTATAAGCAATTGGCTCATGTGATTATGGAGACTGGCAAGTCCAAATCTACAGGGTGGGCCAGCAGGCAGAGGCCCGGGAGAACTGACTGTGCAGATAAAATCCAAAGGCCATCTGCTGGCGAACCCCCTCTTCTCTGGAGGAGGGTCACTGTTTTTTGTTCCATTCAGGCCTTCAGCTGGTTGGATGAGGCCCACCCACATTGTCGAGGGCAATCTGATCACTAATCAAAATGTTAATCTCATCTAAAAACACCCTTAGAAAGATACCCAGAACAAAATTTGACCAAATATCTGGTCATCCTATGACCCAGTCAAGTTGACACATAAAATTAACCATCATCATATTCATGTGGCAGATAGCAGTGTCTGTATAGGGCTGTTCACTGTATACTGCTGTGTACGAGGAACGTTTGGAGTAAATCTCAACTGAGTAGACTATGGCTACCAGAGTCTACTGAAGTAGACTCAAGTGAGTAGACTACAAATAGTTTTGCATGACTGTGCTAGTGTGGGCTTCTCCTTCACAGAGACCTGGGTTCCAGGCCCTTCTACTATCTGTATGACACTGAGCAAGTTACGTAAACTTTGTACATTTTAGTTTTTAAATTTGTATTTTAGGAATAATAATAATAATAATAATACCTACTTCATAGAGTCATTGTGAGGATTAAAATCAAATGCATGTAAAGCACTTAGCTAGTTCCATGCCCATAGTAAGACAGCAATAAATGTTATTGGTTTTTATAATTATTTCCATACAACTTTCTCCCCTTTTAGATGGTCTAATTTCTCAAGACAGAGAATTTATTTTTAACCTGTTTCTATCACGCTCCATGCATAATCCATCATGTGCATCTGTTAAGTACTTATGGGTTTAATCTGCCTCAGATTCTATGACTTCCGTTTTATGATGAGATGCCACGGGTAAGAATACATTTTAATAGTGGAATTTGTATTTGTATTTTTTTTTAAAGAAGCAAATAATGGCAAATAGTTCATATTGTATTGAAGTATTCTATTGTCAGAAGCTAGGCAAAAATCTGTGAAGCAGAAATAAGCTCTAAATAGGCTCTGGTGAAAAAGATAAGTTCCTCAAAGGAATAAATAAATTTGTACATGGAAAGGTCTGGAGCACATGTGCAACATTCTGTAGGCTTTAGTTGCATTTAAAAAATTGATATGAGCTCTGTTTGAAGAAACTCAAGATTGTTCTGAGGCAAATTCAAGATATCATTAATTTTTATATATTTCAATATTGCATCATTTTAAAAGGACTTTCCTTTTTATTTTCATATTTTAGGACTTCTCTCTTTTTTTTTTTAACTTCTTCTCTTTTAAAAAGCTATAATACTTCACTCTCTCCAAAGTCAGGAAAAATTCCTTAATACTATTAATACCCAATGTTCACATTTCCCTTATCACATTATGAAAACTTTTTAAAAATCAGTTTGTTCAAATCTTGATACCAAGGGTCCATATATTGTTATGGAATGATATATATTTTGAGAACTTTTTTCTTTAATCTATGTTTCCCCTGGATTTCTCTCTTTAAAAAAAAAAACAAAAACTTGCAACCTTATTATTGAAGGAAAAGGTCATAGGCCTACAGATGTCCTCATTGTCTAGATTTTGCTGACTGAATATCCATGGAGTCTTTTAAACATATTCTTCTAGTCATACTGCCATCTGCCACATTTTATCTTCTATAAACTAAAATCTAAGACTTGATCATATTTAGATTTTTTTTTTGGTGAAGGACAAAACCACCTCACAGATGTTTATAAACTCCCATCAGAAGGTACATATCAGGTTGTCTTCTTGAGATGCAAATAGGCATTGTTGAGCAATACCTACATAGTTATACTCTGATTTCTTCCTAGTTTATTGGCTGTGATACTATAAAAAGAAACTCTCCCTCAGGACTATTAAGTTATTTTGAGATACATGTCGTAATAGTATCCTTGACTATTGAAACTGTACTTTCATTAAAATTTTAGTAACTAAAATTTATGTTGGACATTATATTGCAGAATGCATCATTTCTTGCCACTGCCAGCTGCTGGACTGTGTCAGTAGTGTTTGTAGTACACATTTGAATCATGAAATAGGTGCTCGTTCTCAATTATGGTAGATGAAGAAATGTGATACCTAGTTTGTGAAAGTGATCAATCAAAATTTTAATCTATACCCCTAATGTTGATGTTGATTGGGCTTCCTGGTGGCTCAGAGGTTAAAGTGTCTGCCTCCAATGCGGGAGACCTGGGTTCAATCCCTGGGTTGGGAAGGTCCCCTGGAGAAGGAAATGGCAATCCACTCCAGTATTCTGGCCTGGAGAATCCCATGGACGGAGAAGCCTTGTAGGTTACAGTCCACGGGGTCGCAAAGAGTCAGACACGACTGAGTGACTTCGCCTCACCTCAATGTTGATTATTTATTCTGTATCAATGTCTTATTATTATGAATAAAGAGGTAATGAATGTATTCATGTATATACCTTTTTATGTCTTTTGAATTAGTTTGTGATAAAATTCCTCAAAATAGAATTGATAGAACAAAGGATGTGATTATACTTATGTCTGTTGTTCTTTGTTTCCATATTCCTTTCCAAAAGGATGGTATTAATTTATAGTGCCATAAAGAATGAGTACATACTTTCACTTCAACACTGACAATTGTCATACTTTTATTTTGCCATTTTAGTAAATGTAAAATGTTATTTTTACATTGCTTTCACTTGCATTCTTTGGATTACTATCAAGTAATAACATTTTTTTTTGCCTATCTATTTGTATACTAACTATGTTTCCTATGGTAAAGAGAGATTTTTCTTAAACTATTAAAAGTCATGCCTGAACAACATAACTACATAATAGGAGCAGAGGATTTCAGAATCTGGTGAATTTTCTCAGTTTTCATAAATTGGCTTACTAGAAGTGGGTATAAATAGTTCTCGTTTCAATTTCCTTTTTGTAATGGAAGCAGAGGGTGCTGTCTCAGGAAGGAAGATTCCCTGAATGTTTGAATGTATCATAACATTTCTTCCCATTTTGTTTTTCCATTGGAAAACACAGTGGATTTAACAGCCAGCCCTGTGGCCATCCAGTTACAAGTCGGTGTACTGCCTGCTCCCCTGAGAAGGTGACTTTCCAAAGCCAAACAGTGGCTGTGGCCTAATCTGCAGAAGCAAGCATGAAGAGAAGCAGCTCCAGAGAGAACACTTACAGAGTAGCTGCCTGGACCTGGCTCGCAGCTAGACCAGGATTCTCAGTGTCAAGCAACCAAACTGGCTTGAGCTGATTTAAAACTGACAAGGATTTTTCTTATTTGTTTTGAATAGTATGCTGATTTTACCAATCTTCTTAACCCAGAGAGACATAATCACAGTGAGAGAATGCTCAGTTGACAATGTTTTTACAGAACATTTTATATCTCCCAAACTGATTTTGTGAGTGTATGTATGCTCAGTGGTGTCCAATTCTTTGTGACTCCATCAACTGTAGCCCGTTCCTCTGTCCATGGGATTGTCCCAGCAAAAATACTAGGATGGGTAGCCATTTCCTCCTCCAGGGGATCTTCCTGACCCAGAGATCAAACTCAGGTCTCCTGTGTCTCCTGCAATGTAGGCAGATTCTTTACCCAGTGAGCCACCTACTTAATCTCCAAGCTGTAAAATGCACAATGACTTCTAGGAAATTTGATAAACTGTTTTCCTTAGTATACAATAGACTTTTCTTTCTTTAACTGGCACCTTAGTGCCCAATTAGATAATAAGCATGCCAATTAAAAATTAATAATAACATGTAATTAGCTTTCAAAAACTAGTGAATTTATCAAGAGATTAGGCATTGTTGTTATTTAGTCACTAAATTGTGTCCAACTCTTTCTTCACCATCCCATAGACTGTAGCCCCTAGGTCATTCTGTTCATGGGATTTCCCAGGCAAGAATACTGGAGTGGGTTGTCATTTCCTTCTCCAGAGGATCTTCTCAACCCAAGGATCGACCCTGGGTCTCCTGTATTGGCAGGTGGATTCTTTATCACTGAGCTACCAAGGAAGCCAGATTAGGCAATAGGAAACCCTAATTTTAAACCTAGCGTGTTAATGATACACTCTATTTCCATGCTATTTCCCCTGTTTCTGAAACTAATGTAAAACTGGAAATGATGTCAAAATAGTTAATAGCTATAAGTTTAGTAATCACTCACAAGTAGTACTACATTCCATGAGGAGCTACTCTTTAAGAATGAGAAATAAGATTGCCCTCTGGGTTTTAAAACAAAGATCTACACTGAGATGCACCTTAAAGAAACAAAATAGCCTGCTACCTAATTAATAAAGGTAAGAATGGTAGAGAGACTAGATCTGCCCAAAAAAATAGAGGAAAAGGAGATTCACAGTATAAACACTGACCGAGCCCAGTCAATTTGTGTTTTGAGGAATGAAAATCCAGCCAGCTTCTTCATAGTATCTGGTCTGCCTGGTAGGTATTTTCTTAGAGCAGAAATACACACACCGGGCCATCTTAACATAATGCCATAAGTCTCTCACAAATACCTTCTCTCCTAAGCCTCCTCTCCTAAGCCTTTGCTCCTCAACATTTCTGCTGATTGTTTGGCTTCTTACAGGGGAGGATAACGAGAGGAAGAAAAATTAAACAATGGGCTCCCCAATCCCTAAAGGTTTTATTCCTCATTGTAAATTAATAAAAGGACCTTTCTGATCTCATATATCAATCTTTAGGGAGGTTTGCTAAATTGAACATACCCAGTCCGATCAAACTACTGATGAAACATTTTCTAATCTGCGACATTTAGAGCAGACTCTATCGAACAGTTAAATTCTCCAAGGCTTCTCCAGGTAATCCTCTCTGCACTGGTAAAGTGTCAAACAAACCTTTTCTGTTCCTATCTACACCCCTACTAGTGAGCACAGTGCACTCTAGGTCAGCTATAGGATGTAAACAGAATGGTGGGTGCACAGGAATGACATCCAGAAGTTAACTTTCTTTTCTGTCTTCAGTTGAAACAGGTCTCACTTGCCCCACCTCCCTTGATCTATATAGTAAATACAGCTCCTAGCACATAGTAGGCCTTCAGTTTATATCTGTTGAAATGATGGCTGCTCTTTTGCATATTTGACAGTCTCTCACAGAAGGCAATGGCAGCCCACTCCAGTACTCTTGCCTGGAAAATCCCATGGATGGAGGAGCCTGGTGGGCTGCACTCCATGGGGTTGCTAAGAGTCCGACATGACTGAGCGACTTCACTTTCACTTTTCACTTTCCTGCATTGGAGAAGGAAATGGCAACCCACTCCAGTGTTCTTGCCTGGAGAATCCCAGGGACAGGGGAGCCTGGTAGGCTGCTGTCTGTGGGGTCGCACAGAGTCGGACACGGCTGAAGCAACTTAGCAGCAGCAGCATAAGGAAGCCACTCACCATTGTGGGAGTGTTTTTCTGACTGTGTATGGCTGGGATGATTTAGTCTCACAGTGTAATCCTAAAAGCAGCAGAACTTCCCAAAACTTGGGAGACTTTTTGTTTTAAGAGATACGTCTCAGGTTCCCAGGGGAAAAAATAAAGCAAAGAAATGAGGATCATACAATCATACCAGCTCAGGGCCTCTGTGGAGTACTTATTAGTGATTCAGCCCTCCCCTGCCAAGCCCCTTCTGCCTTCCAGCAGGGTCCCAGAGGGTTCCCACCACTCCTTGCTCCAGTCCTCAGCAACCACAGTAGCTCCTACTATCACTGCTCCTCACCACTTCTGACCTCCCTGTGTGGGACAGTGAGGACCAGCTCTGGCTTCAGGTGTCTTTCTATAGCTCTCTGAGCTCAGCTCCTGCCTGCAGCCATCTTGAACCTGTGAAGTGATCATGGGCCAGGTTGCATCCCTTCATAAATGCTAATGTAAGTCCCAGGGTTACCAGAGAGCCAGAGAGCTGTGTGGGCCCAGGTGTTGCTCAGAGCCCAGTGAAGAGCATGGGCAGGTATCTCACCCCTGCTGCTGCTTTAGGGAGAGGTTGCTTAGTAGTGCTGTAGGCTGACACCTCCATTGGTCCCATGGGGTTCAGACAGTGCCAGAAGCCCCACTGCAAACTTGAACAGACCAGGAAGAGATAGGCACAGGCTGCTGTCCCAGAAAAAAAAACAGCCAGACTGGGACCTCAGCAAGAAACCTTGGCCCTGCCCAGATGCCACATATGTACACCTTCCAAAGGTCTTCCCACTTATTCTCTCTCCAAATGCTGCATATGGATAAAGTTTACTGCTTCTCTCACCATGTCCAGAGGATTTCTGCTTTACCTCTAGTGAGTTTTCCTGCATTGGCACAGGAATGAGGAAATATCCAATCCTGGAAGGCTTATTGCATTTTGTTAAGTAAAAGGGAACTCTGTAGTTGGCAGATTTGTTGATCCACATATGGGTGCTAAGTAACAGTCTTTAAAAGATAACCTGTGCTAAGTCACTTCAGTCACGTCCAACTCTTTGTAACCCATGAACTGTAGCCCGCCAGGCTCCTCTGTCCATGGGGATTCTCCAGGCAAGAATACTGGAGTGGGTTGCCATTTCCTTCTCCAGGGGATCTTCCCAACCCAGGGATTAAATCTAGGCAGATTCTTTACCTACTGAAGCTGTGAGGGAAGCCCACTGAAAGATATATAGCACTGTAATAATAGCATTGGAATTTCCTCTGATACTAAGGATGAGGTTGGATAATGACCTGGACATTTATGTATGCTAAATTGGAGGCTTGCTTTTTGTCAGAAATGGAGAGAAAGACATAATAGGTGAGACACGTAAGTAGAGAAGTAAAATATAATGCCAAGAGTTTTCAACAATCGGTATTTGGATTTTGGATATTAAAATTATATAGAAAACTAGACATAGTTTAAAAGTATATAAAATGTGACTTTTGTAACTGAAAGTTTTTGATTAGGTTAAATACCAAGTTGTGTGAATTAAATTGGATACAGTGGATTAAAGGATCAATCAGGGTCAAGCAAATATTGCATAATCATAGCTTTTCTAGCTACTAAACAATTACTGTACTCATGTTGTAAGATTGTGGGAAATAATAGGAAAAATAGTGAACAATTTAAGAAAAACAATAACTCGTATGCAGCAGCTGTGAGGTGCATGTTCAGTCGTGTTTGACTCTTTGTGACCTCATGGACTGTAGTCTGTCAGGCTCCTCCATCCATGGAATTTTCCAGGCAAGAATACTGGAGTGGGTTGCAATTTCCTACTCCAGGGAATCTTCCCAACCCAGGGACCAAATCCAGGTCTCCAGCATCTCCTGTATTGGCAGGCAGATTCTTTACCATTGCACCACCTGGGAAGCCCAATAACTCCTATAAAACATTTCATACTCTGGGAATACACCTAGTTTGTCAAATAATGCAAAAAGAAAATTAAATTCTTTAATATAACTGCATCTGAAAAATTATTGCCTATAAACCCAGAGAAGAAACAATATAAAGTGAGAGAATAGTCAAATCAAATCTAAGCATCCTTGAAGTAACTTGAATCTTGATTAACAGTTATTGATCATTTAAAATCTAATGGTATATTTTTTCATATCTGGGAGTTTATATTAGAGATAAATCATATTTTTGGCTAAATTAACAACCAGGTAATGCTCTTTTCCTAATGAAATATATCAGCTCACATCTTGAGAATCTTCTGAAAGCTTTCTCAGACTATACAATTTAACATTTCTTCAGACTGTGGTTATACAAAATGAAATAGCTATTTTAAAACCATCTGCATATTTTTCCTAAGGTAGACCTTCAAAACAGGATAATTTAATGGATTTGAGGTTTGTGGATTTTGAGCCTCAATTGTGTCTTGGCACTCAACATTAAATCAGCTAATTACCAAAATGCCATCTCATTTTACAATGACCTTAAATCTCCAGTGAACATTTAGTGGTCTAGTGGTTTGGGAAATGTAGGTGAGGTGAAGTGAAATTCTACTGAACTTAGTTACAACTAAAACTGACATAAATTTCCTCTTAGTTTTATTTCAGGTATGAAAGTAAAGGCCAAATTAATTTTTTTACTCCATAAGGTGGCAATCTTCACTATTGCTATGAGGGAACTAGCTGAGGGCATCAACCTGGACCAGAACTGAGGATCTTACTTCCCATTTTGAGTCAATTCTCCCTGACATTTTGATAGTAAGATCAAAGCTAATTTGCATTACTGATAAATCAAAATTATACCCTTCCAGGGATTTTTCCACTCAAATAATCCTGAGAGAATAAAGGTTGCTGTCATGTACTCTTTTTAAACAGAATTGTATTCACAGGACTTCCCTGATGGTCTAGTGGTTAAGAATCCACCTGCTAATGCAGGGGACATAGGTTTGATCCCTGGTCCAGGAAGATTCCACATACCTTTGAGCAACTAAGTCCATCTCCACAACTACTGAGCCCATACTCTACAGCCTGCAAGCCGCAACTACTGAGCCCATGTGCTGCAGATACCGAAGCCTGCACACTCTAGAGCCCGTGCTCTGCAACAAGAAAAGCCACCGCAGTGAGAAGCCTGAGCACCACAAATAGAAAGTAGCCCCTGATCACCACAACTAGAGAAAGCTCATGCACGCAACAAAGACCTAGCACAGCCACAAATAAATAAATAAAAACTGTACTCACCGTAATCAGATTGTACAAATTATTAAATAAATATTATTAAATGTATGATATATAATTTTCTGAGTTCCGTTGATTCACTAGCTTTCAAAGGCCTCACTCTATCTGAATGATGAAATAAAGGCAACTGCTTGCAGAGGAGGAAGCTGAAACTAATTGGGGAGAAAGAGATGAGAGCAAGATATAGAATATCTCTTATCCACAGAGATGATATTGTTGGAGAAAGAAATACAAAGAAGTATTATAACATAGACATTAAGACTCTAAGCAGAGTACACTCACAAAAGATGTCTTTTACTCTACAGTTATTTTCTCTGAGCACCATAGTGAGATCTCCCCACTTAGTAATAAATAAATGTTATGAAGAAAACTTCTCTATTAGTTATAAGAAAGTAAAGTGTTAAATAGTATGATTATTGCATCACAGTTAAACTGCATCTGCCTATAAGGAGCCAAATTTACTCTAAATACGCATACATTTACTGTCAGTTTAACATCTAATCAATAGAAATTTGAGACAGATGAATAAAGAAGAATTACAGAGTAGGCTGTATTTGCTCACTTGCGGTTATTATTAATTAAATATTAAAATTAATAAAGCATCAAAGTTATATTAAAACCAATGAGCAATAGCAGCAAATCCTCAGCTTTGAAGAATGCAAGTATTTTCTGTCCTTCTCCCAGGTTGGATTCAGTGAGGCATCTTCTTAGACTCTGACCCAAGGGGCAGGAGAGGCTGAGAATGGAGATTCTGGGAAAGAGCAAATAGGCAAAAGGGAAGAAGGAAAATCCAGGAAGAAGAGACTCCCAGGTTCCAACTGGAGGCAAATTCCATCAACATGTTCTACAAAGAGCCCCTAGGAGAACAGTTAAGACCCTCAGAACTTCATGTGTCCATGATCAGACCTCAAAAAAGAAGAGGTTCTTTCGGGTACCAGGCCAGGACACCTACCCTGCTGAGGTGCATGAGAGCATGTTTAGGGGTCAGCAATGAGGTATTCACTCTAGGAAAGATAATGGGGACAATATCGAAACTACAAATACAGTACTGTACCGGCATTTAAATAGCAACTTGATAAAACACAACAGAGGGAGTTAAAACTGATGGATGCAATCTAAAAGCTGGCATCTCTCCCAATTTACTATTTAATTAACACAGGAGAAAAGTTGCATTTTCTTGTCTGGCATTTCAAAACAATAAAGTAAAAATAAGATGCCATTCAGAATTCTAACGCAACCTTGCTGGAGCACTCACACTCATTAAAGCTATCATTAATTACAGAGTTGGACTAAGGCTTATTCATTAGAATTCACATGCATTATTATATTATTCAAGGTTAAATTAGATTTATATCTTTCTGTACAGGTACATTCATAAAAAAGACATATAATAATACAGAGGAAAACATATACATGTATGTGTTTAAAAGTTGTTTACCTTTTCTATTGTGGTTCCTCTTTTTTTCATAGGACAGTGGAAAGTCACAGTGTAATACATCTAACAGTAATCTCCCTTTACAGTGATGATCTGACCTCAAAAAGAAATGGTATTATTGATCTGCCATTATATGAATTGAATTTATGGTCATGTTGGTGATTTCACTGAGTTATTTGCTCTCTCCTGTCCTATTTTGGGGCTGGAAATACAAGCTATAGTCCTGAGATAAACTTTTCTTTTGGTAAAGCTAACAACCACCTCTGAGGGTTGAGTCTATGACTTTACAGTCATCAGTAACTCTGGATAAAAAATTAAATGAGCTAAGTAATAAAATATGCACACATCACCTCTTCGTCTCCTCCCTTCCTGGCACCCAGATGCACACATATACATGCATAAATACACATACACACTGACAAACCATCAGCCCTGCATTGTGTAGAAGTGCAGTCTCCTTTTCAACAGACAGAATGCTTCTTCATGCAAAGTCCCTAAGTATGCATTTGATACATATGCATGAAACATTGCTCCATCTAAAAAAGTTACCACATCCCAAATAAAACTTTGAGGATCTGATCAGTGAAAAAGCAAGTCTGAAGTTGAAGGTGACAGAACTAAGAAATTTTTAAGTTTTATCTTCTTATAGACCTTTTTTACTCTATGTACCAGTAACTTTTAATACTTTCACATATAATCTTTTTACTATATATAAGATGACAGGTATAAAATTGCATTACTTTAATAACTTAATTTTAAGACAGACTTAACATGACTTAACCAGGACTTAAACAATGAACTGAAGTGTAAGGTGTCTGGGAACATTAACCCAGACACCTAGCACAATGACTGCATGTGTGTGTGTGTTAAGTCGCTTCAGTCATATCTGACTCTTTGGGATGCTATAAACTGTAGTCTCTTCCTCTTCCTCTGTCCGTGGGAATCTCCAGGCAAGAAAATTGGAGTGGGTTGCCATTTCCTTCTCCAGGGGATCTTCCTGGTCCAGGAGCAAACTTGGGGCTCCTGCTGCATCCCCTGCATTGTAGGCAGGTTCTTTACCGCTCAGCCACCCTGGAAGTCCCAGAATTGTTTACATTTGGCAAGATAGTTGGTCAAGTAAACAAATGTTTGAACAAACTGAGATCCTCCCCCACAGAAGAATAGTGTCATAGGGAAGACAGACATTAAAGCAATTTCAGCAAAAAATTACATGATTACCAGTGTGCAAAATATTTGGGAAGGTATAGGACACTGGAAATGCTTACTGAGAAGAGTGCAGAATTACCTTGACAGTTGACTCAGGATTTGTTTGGGGCACAAGGAGAGACTCAAGGGGGAAAAAAAAAGGAGACAAGAGAGAATAGGGCAGCATGTATGAAAGAGAGACAGAGGGGAGGATAATTTCAATCAGAAGAAAACCTAGAAAGAAGTTATTCAGGATACGTATACATTTTGTGGTATGTTATTTCCAAAACAGGTAAATGTTTCACACTTTTGTGTGTGTGTTTGAGTTTGCATTTAGCTCGGGTGGAGGGGTGGCAGCCACTGGGATCTTTTGAGTGCTTATAAATGTCTTAACCCAGCTCCATAAGGGAACCTGAGCTTCTCTGAAAACTAACTTTTAAGCTGAGACTTAAATGATGAAGAATTAGTCAAGTAAGAAGCTTTCTTCTCTTCAGGATATCAGAAGAGACTTCCAAACAGAAGCACATAGAGCATGTGAAACCAGTCAAAATTGTCTGAGACCACAGCCCCATTCATCTCTTTCCTCGTCTCTGTAGGAGTCACTGTGGAAGGCTGATGCATCCAGATCCTGTCATATGTGCACAACCAATGGCCTTGCTGTGAGAGCCACGTCAGAATATTAACCACAGGCAAGTGGGCAAACACAGTAACACAGACACACAGTTCAATTTGGTACAGCTCTATTTATGTAACTGGGGCTTCCCAGGTGGTACAGTGGTAAAGAATATGCCTGCCAATGCAGCAGACACAGGAGACATATGAGTTTGAAACCTGGGTCAGGAAGATCCCCTGGAGGAGGAAATGGCAACCCACTCCAGAATTCCATGGACAGAGAAGCCTGGAGGGGTCACAAAGAGTTTTATGCGACTGAGTACTCACGCATATTTATTGTAACAAAAAAATTCTGAATACTTACTATGTGCCACGCCCTAGGTTACCAGAGAATTTCCTACTCTGGGTTCTTACAGGGCCACTGCCTGATCTCAGCTGTCTTCATTTGAGATCTTCTCACCTGACTCACAGAGAGGTATGACTTCTCCTACTGGTTGTATTCTATTTCTGCCCCAGCATCCTATATCCCCTGACCCAAACCACCCCAGCCACTGTCTTCAGTCCATCCCAGAGCACTTTTGCCCTGAGCACTAAGGCAGTATCAGGCTTTGTATGTTATCCAGGATTATGCCCCACTCCACGCTCACCTGCTCTCTGCTATTTCCTTGCTGTTATTTCTGTGAAATCAACCAGACCCTTCCTTGTGTGTGTATGTATGTACTCAGTTATCCAACTCTTTCTGGCCCTATGGACTGTAGCCCGCCAGGCTCCTCTGTCCATGGAATTTTCCAGGCAAGAACACTAGAGTGGGTTGTCATTTCCTTCCCCAGGGTATCGTCACAACCCAGGGATCAAACCTGCTTCTCTTGTGTCTCCTGCATTGGCAGGCACCTGGGAAGCCCAGACCCTTCCTTAATAGTAAGCTATTAATATTACCAAAAACCCTCCAAACAAGCAGCCACTTTCTTTCTGTTTCCCATACAGAAATATCTTGGAGTAGTATTTTTAATACCCAACTTTCAATCCATTCTACTTCTTGCAACCTTAACAAACACAGTTCTTTGTTTGACTCAGCATGTTTTCTTCCTGATCACATTTTTCCCCCTCCTTTCACATACTACTAAACCTGACTACAACCTTTACTCATTGGTTTGTTTCCTTATAGTTAATTGCCGACTCATACAAATTAACATCTCTACTCAGTGTAGTGAAAACATACGTAATTGTGGTGGCAGTAAAGGAAATCACAATCTTCAGATTAGATTATTTGGGGCTTATAATCATCTTAAAACTAATCTGTATGATTTGTAATATGAATGACTATCTTATTTTCTTTTATTCCTTCTATTCAGACAATTGAACATCTTCAAAATATAGAAGGTATAATAAGATACAGAGGAAGTGAAATAACTAGCCAAAGGAAACTAAATTAGACAAAATAAGAAATCCAGGGTAAGAGTAATTCACGAAATGTGTGCTGTAGAGTCTAGGCACTTGCCATAAATAATTCTCTGAAATTTTAAAATAGCAACAAAATGACAGAAGGAAGCTCGTTCAATTACATAATTCAAAATGCTCAGAAGCTTACAAAACAAACTAGTTGCTCAAGAGAAGCAGAGTCATCTGTGGTGAGGAGTTTCTGCAGGCTCTCCTCAACAGAACAGTGTGATGAGTGAGCGGTGTTCCCAGCTGCACCTCCACAGCAAAAGCAGTCATGGGGTTCCGGAGGCTGCTTCTCCTACCTTCTCTGGACTTGGGCTGGTCACATGATTCTAAACTGCAGTTCATTAAAAGTCACCATAGCAGGAGCCAAAATAAGACTATCTAAAGACAGATTTCTGATCACTTTTCTTTTATCTGAAGATAAGATAGACATCACCAGAAGAAAGTACATAGTCCTCACAAAATCCTCCATGAACATTTCTTCTCCCAGCTGAGCGTTTCTGACAAATTTGCAAATCAGAAAGGAATGTTGGCAATTTAGGGTATATTCACTTCCATTAGTACTCAGCAGAACTGGGGATGGGTTTCACGTGGTTTTATAAAAGTTAAGGAAACAGATGGGAACTGAGGAAACATTTGTGGGCTAAGCCAAGATTTTCCTCAGAAAAGAATTTTGGATTTATTCTAATATAGATAAAAGGGTAAATGCCAAGATTTTTGCCATTGAACACAACTGTGATGGTTTAACCTAGAAAAATCAATGAGGATTCCCAAACATCTCTCTATGCAGTCTTTTTTTCCCCCAGTTTTTTTTAATTGTGATAAAATACACATTTAAATTTATTATCTTAACCATGTTTAAGTTTACAGTTCAGAATATATTTATGCTTTACATATTTTTACTTTTCAAGAAGGGATCATTTTTATAGACCCTAACTCTTACAATGGCTCTGAGTTTCAGTGGCTTTTGAGTTATCTGTAAGCACAAATAACCAGAAATTAAACTGTGTTCATACAACTTAGTTCTGACATCTGTTTGATAAATTTTCGAGAAAAGTTTCAAATAGGTAATGTAAAATTGTTCCTGATGAATTTCTTTACCAGTTGATAAAATGTACAAGCCTGGTCACTACTAGAAACAGCTTCCCTGAAGTCTGGTCTGGAAATTCTAGAATGATAGTTAACCAGAAGGAAACTGCTTTTTAAGCATAATAATTTAAAATATACTAGATTTATAATTTTGAGAAAATAGAAAGCTGTCCTTTTAAAAATGAGAGCAGATTTTAGAGCCCAACTGATGGTTTCATCTGTGGAAAAATAATTAAAGCAACAGATTGTCAAGGCTCACTTTCCTCCAATCAGACTGAACCTTGAAGGGTTCTGAGAAGTGCAACACAGAGTGCCCCGAGTCTAAAGGACGGTAACCGGTACCCTTACTGTGTAGCTTATGATGTACTGAAATCATTCAGTATACTTCACTTTCTTTCACTTTGATATTTCGGAACCAGATGTTTTCTTCCCTAACTACTCAGTTATTAGTATTAATTAATTTGACAAACACCTACTGAGTACCTTTTACACACTATGCATTCCAAAATGAACGAGCCAGGAATCATGACCTTAACACGCTCACAGTCTGTGCTTCCTACTGATGGTCCAAGATGTTCTGATCAAGAAAAATATCCCTCTTTGTCCTTATTACACCTAAGAATCTCTATTACAGAAAACCAGGAGATTTTTTTTACTCCCTAGGAATAAACACATCTCACAGGTATATTTAACACAGAATTATATAAACAAGTTTACTCAAAAAAGGAACCATACTTAACATTAATTCAGTGACTGCTGTGTGATGCTATTATTCCCTCGGAAGGCCTGTCACCTCACTTGAAATGGCTTAAGTTCAAGTTTCTTTGTCTGACACCAGAGCACAGCTTCCTATAATATGGCTCTCTGCCAGTCCAGCATTTGTGAACTTGATGCTTCATTCTGGCAATAATTTCCTATCTGATGTTTTTCTCTCTTCACCCTATCACATATAATGTCTGTGAACATAACACTCTGATTTCATTCTGTCATTTCATTGTTCAGAAAATTCCAGTGATTGCCCAATTTCTGGTAAACTGTGACTAGCCAGAAACTCTCCTAAGATTATGCCTTCCCTACTTATCCAACCCCACCTCTTATTACTCCACAGTAGTTGTACCTCAAATATCTTTAGCTTTCCATGGCTCTTGCTGCTGGGAAGCCTTTCTCCCCTACCTTCATCCTCCCATTTCAAGTTCAGTTCAAATTCATCTCTGTTCTTTTGAACTCTCTTCAACTGATACTGCCTACATCAGTTTTCTGAAATTAGTGACTATTATTGGTATAGTTCTTTAGAACTTAATCTCATACTGCCTTGGACTGTTATTTAACTGATTCCTCTCTGCAACTTCTCTTTCC
Organism: Nanger dama; assembly: GCA_917880005.1. Lineage (NCBI taxonomy): Eukaryota > Metazoa > Chordata > Mammalia > Artiodactyla > Bovidae > Nanger > Nanger dama. The sequence goes on along the minus strand of CAKJTW010000011.1, from coordinate 28,344,002 downwards.
GAGGGGACTGTAAACTCTCCCCAGAGAGAAGGGGCTCATCTTAAAAGTCATATGTCTTGTGTCTCCTCCTAATATTCAGTTCAGTTCAGTTCAGTCACTCAAGTCGTGTCTGACTCTTTGCGACCCCATGAATAGCAGCATGCCAGGCCTCCCTGTTCATCACCAAATCCCGGAGTTCACTCGGACTCGCGTCCATCGAGTAGGTGATGCCATCCAGCCATCTCATCCTCTGCCATCTCCTTCTCCTCCTGCCCCTAATCCCTCCTAGCATCAAAGTCTTTTCCAATAAGTCAACTCTTCGCATGAGGTGGCTGAAGTATTGGAGTTTCAGCTTTAGCATCGTTCCTTCCAAAGAACATCCAGGACTGATCTCCTTCAGGATGGACTGGTTGGATCTCCTTGCAGTCCAAGGGACTCTCAAGAGTCTTCTCTAACACCAGTTCAAAAGCATCAGTTCTTCGGCACTCAGCCTTCTTCACAGTCCAACTCTCACATCCATACATGACTACTGGAAAAACCATAGCCTTGACTAGATGGACCTTAGTCGGCAAAGTAATGTCTCTGCTTTTCAATATGCTATCTAGGTTGGTCATAACTTTTCTTCCCAGGAGTAAGCGTCTTTTAATTTCATGGCTGCAGTCACCATCTGCAGTGATTTTGGAGCCCCCAAAAATAAAGTCTGACACTGTTTCCACTGTTTCCCCATCTATTTCCCATGAAGTGATGGGACCGGATGCCATAGGCAATTGTTATGCATACATTTGGTGTCCCATACATTGAGGAAAGAGCTATGGAATGAATGAATGACCACTGACTGCAAATACATTTTTTTTCCTTTCCTTTGCAGCTGGTGCTTGCCTTAAGTCCTGCGTATTCCAATGCAGCTGGTGCTTGCCTTAAGTCCTGCGTATTCCAATGCAGCTGGTGCTTGCCTTAAGTCCTGCGTATTCCAATCTCAATATTTTCAAAACTTTCCAACCACAACCAATAGTAAGACATTCTTTTATAATGCGATCTGGTATGTATGTGTATATACATACACACATGCACATACACAGACACCTGAAACAAAATTTCACAAAACAATACATATTATCTACACTAAGCAATATATTCCAATGTTTATATCCTGTGTTTTTTTTTAAAGACACTGATCATGACACATTAAATTGATTTGTCAATAAAGAGTTATAATCTACAGTATAAAAACTTAATACTTCTTGGATCAATATGAGGTGTATAATACTGCTCTTGAAAAATCCTTAGACCAAAACACTGCCATGAGTACTCATTCTGTTACCGACAGTTTGAGCTACAATTATTATCTTTACATAGTTATCTTGAAATAACATCTTACCATATTCCATCACAGAATTTAGAATCAGCTTCAACTCCTCCCACTCTGCCTTTTGGAAATGAGGACACAGTTAAATAATAATACACAAAATGTCCTTTAGCATTCTATTTCTTGTCTTGACAAACTTTAGTGGCATATAAATAAAAATTTCCAGGACTAATTTTAATCAGACCACTTGCAGATGAATAAAAGTAGATACATTCATATTTTTGTTTCTTTACAATATCATAAGAGCATGAGTTTTTGTTGCATCTGGGAATTTGAATCCCAGCTCTGCTGACTTAACCTGAGAAAGTTACTTAAACTGAACCTCCATTTCTGCATCCACACAATGAAAATAATAGTATCAACTTCAAAGGATAGATTTTGGGGGGCTCCAAAATCACTGCAGATGGTGATTGCAGCCATGAAATTAAATGACACTTACTCCTTGGAAGGAAAGTTATGACCAACCTAGATAGCATATTGAAAAGCAGAGACATTACTTTGTCCACAAATGTCCATCTAGTCAAGGCTATGGTTTTTCCAGTAGTCGTATGGATGTGAGAGTTGGACTGTGAAGAAAGCTGAGTGCCGAAGAATTGATGCTTTTGAACTGTGGTGTTGGAGAAGACTCTTGAGAGTCCCTTGGACTGCAAGGAGATCCAACCAGTCCATCCTAAAGGAGATCAGTCCTGGGTGTTCATTGGAAGGACTGATGCTGAGGCTGAAACTCCAATACTTTGGCCACCTCATGTGAAGAGTTGACTCACTGGAAAAGATCCTGATGCTGGGAGGGATTGGGGGCAGGAGGAGAAGGGGATGACAGAGGATGAGATGGCTGGATGGCATCACCTACTCGATGGACGGGAGTCTGAGTGAACTCCGGGAGTTGGTGATGGACAAGGAGGCCTGGGGTCGGTGAGCGACTGAACTGAACTGACTGAAAATAGACCGTGCAAGTAAAGAGCTTATTATAGGGCTTGGGACACACAAGTGTTCCATGAATGGTAGTAATGTTTGATCACTGTAACAAACAAGTAAACGTATGGCAAACTTCCTTTTAGGGTCATAAAGAAAGATTTAGTCATAAGAACAGAAGTGAGATTATGTTTTATCTTTCTAGTCAGACTATACATATAATGTAAAATTCCACTTCTGATTTTACAGATCATTAATACCCCTAAGAAAAGGTTCTATTTGTGGTGCTGGATAATCATTATATAATAAGGAATGTCTACTGAAATTAAGGCGTCCCGGTGGCTCAGCGGTAAAGGACCTGCCTGCAATGCAGGAGACAAGGCCTGAGCTGCGGGTTGGATTCCTGGACTGGGAAGTATCCCCTGCAGTGGAAGAACCCACTCCAGTATTCTTGCCTGGTAAATCCCGTGGACAGCCCAAGCAATCGCAAAAGTGTCGGATACAACTTAGAGGATAAACAACTGAAACTAAATATATATATATATATACACACACACACACACGAAAAAACTGCCCAGTTTTGCTAATTTCATTTAAATTTGTTTTTGCTTAATGAAAAAAATTTTTTTTTAACTCTCGTGTGTTGAAGTGTGCTTTAATTCAGCAAAATACTGTACACGATACTCTACATAACACTCGAGATATACAGGAGCTTGCTTTGAATAAAGCGAGACCCGGCGCTTCATTTCAGTCTTCCAAGTCAAAATTTTATTCCAGCTGTCTTTACAATATATTCCATTTCTTACTTCTATTCTTCCATACCCTCATCTTACTTAGGTCTTGCTACTTACGCGGTATTCTTAACCGCAGTTCGGCAGTTAACAGTAAACAACTACGTTCCCACAAAGTGTTTCCCCCTAACCTGTTCAATTTAGCACTGCAAAACAGCGTATCTAGTCTATTCCTCCGGAAACACTGGCCTATACCCGAACAGGCAGAGGGGAATTGCATCCCCTTTCAAAATTAAGTGATCAAGATTCCCCTAGCCCCAGCTCGCTCGTTTACTAACGAGAGGGGCGATGTGTTGAGACAAACACTTTGGACAATTTAATTGAACCGAAACTGGAGACCTCTGGGGATGAACTTTCAGTCACTACACTCCTGATGGTACGCGTGCGTGTTGGGCGGCTGAAGGAACCAAAGAAAGTAGGGAGCCAGAAGCAGACCTGCAACAGGAGGTAGAAACAGAGGAGTCTGCCACAAGCTGCAGCCTCGGTATACAAGACACAGCCGTTTAACTTAATCCAACCGGCTAAATGAAGGGAGGGGGCGCAGACCCGGCGATCGAGGCCCGCCCCCTCCGCGCGCGCGGCCTTCCCACCCACACTGCTGAGCCCCGGCCCTTGGTCCGCGCAGCCTCTTTCGTCACGTCCGGGGGCGGGCCGGGGCGCCGCGGCCCCGCCCAGATGGGGCCGGGAGCAGGGGCCGGGGGGCGGAGTTGTGGCGGTACTGCGGGCGACAACGGTCAATAATGAAGGTGGCTGCGGCGCGGCAGCAGACTCAGCCGCGCCGGGTGGGGGCGGCGCCGGGACCGCGCCAGTAGGACCTCGGAGCCGGCGCGGGAGATGGGGCCCCAGCGCGGGGAGTGAGGCGGCAGCGGCAAGCGGAACTTCAGCCGGAGGGGCTCTCCCGCTTTCCCCTCTGGCTCGTCAGCCTCCACCTGGAGCCCCTCGGCCCCCGCGGCTCGCGGGACGGGAACGGCGACGGAACGGGCATGTGGCGCTGGGTCCGGCAGCAGCTGGTAGGTACCTCCGCCTCTCACCTCTCGGACGCTCGCTCTCGCGCGGCTTCTCGGGCCCGGGTGGCGGGGAAGGGCCGGCGGCGCAGAGCCGCGAGGCCGGGGCGCGAGCTCCGGGCTAGGCCGCATTGGAGGCGGCTCCTGGAGCCGGCAGTGCCCGGCGCAGCCCCGCACACGTCTCACCGCCGAGCCCGGGGCCCCGTGGCCGGCGGCGGAGGCTGCCGCTTCCTGGTCGCGCTTCTCGGTTACTCCCTCCTCCTCGCCGCTCCGAGACCAAAAGTGGATGCGGAGCGGGGTCGGCGTCTCGGCTGAGGAACTCGGGCGGGGGGGACGGAAAGAGAGTAGCTGTTGGGGGAGAGAAAAGAGGCTCGTGTTTCCTGCCTTTAACAGTTTGGGACTGGTTTGAGTGAAGGGGACGGCCAGGATCTGTCTCCAGCCTCCTCTCCTCGCTGTTTTCAAGGTTGCGTGGATTATCAAGGAGAAGGGTAACTTGTCTAGTCTGACCCCTCTCAAAGAAATTTTACCCGAGGCCTGGGTGAGAAAGAATATTCTAAAACCCCGTCTAGTTGCGAAGCTAAGTGAGAGAGTTATGAAGGACGGTTTTCTTCCTGCCTTGTCCTCACCCCACTCCAGGTGAAACTTTTAAAATAGGAACCTTACTTTTTCCGTTCTTGAGACAGTGTGAACGAGACCGATTTGGAACCAATGGTTCACTTTTCAGTTTTACTGGAACATCTGGAGAAAAAAGAATTTTAGAAAAGTGTGATTTGAGGCATATAAAAAGCGCCACCTTTCTCCGAATTAATTCACAGAGAAAACTTTCTTGCTTGCTGGCAGCTACAGACCCCAAAATACAACGCTAAGGCAACGTTGACGAGTGAAATTGCTCCAGGCTGAAGAAGTCTACCCCACCTCCATGATGTCTGTTCCTGGTTGCTGGTTAATTTCTAAATCGCATTAGTAATTAAATGCTGCTACAATTCGGTGTTTTCATTTACTAATTTAAAAGACAGTGAAGCAGAAACGGTTTTTGTCGGACTGTAAAGATTTTTGGGGACTAAAAACATTGATATCTCCTTTTCCCTACTCTAGAAGAGCATTTTTATGTTTAAGAAGTATGCTGTTTTAGAGCCAGCCTTCTGTTAATTCATTTGGCAGTGGGCATCATTCTCAAAAAAATACCTTATAAATAAAACTAGAACTGCCTGCCACTCCCTCAAGCACATGTTCGCTCTCTATTTTTAGGTAATTGTGAATTCAGATATCCCAGATATACTCCTTATTAGACAACCAAGCTAATGATGTCATTATAATACCAAATTGTTGTAATAGTTTGGCTTTATTGCAATAAGCCGCAGCTGGGTAACTTGACCTAGAAGTTAATTATTTCAGGTCTGACTTCATGCTTTTGATTTGCCCATCTTCATGTATAGAAATCTTGTTTACCTGATGGTGTTTTTGTGTGCTAGTGGTTTTTTTCTAGTTTTTCCTAGTAGATTAAGACACCACTTCTCAATGTTAGGTATTTTTTGTTAACCTGGATAAAATCCTGATTGTATTCTCATCTTCAGAATAGGCAGTCTGTTAATTTTTTTAAAAATGGCTTCAGCCAAACAGCTAACAGGAGGGGCAAAAGTCTTGTGTGGTTAATTTACAAGAAATGCCTTATGGGGTGATTAACAAATTAAACAAGTTGCTGTGCATAAAAAAATGCTATCTCTGATATTAGTCACTCACTTCACTGGTTTTACTTTTAAGTTATCAGATCTTCCAAGTATGTAATCAGACCTGTGCCTATGTAGGACTTTGTCTCTTTGATTAAGTTTGTACAGTCACTTAAATTATATGTAAAGGGTAGTGAATACGCAGAGTAATAAGTATATTTTACTATCCCAGTCAAACTGCCTTTCTAGTTACTGCACCAGAAATTATTCAGTTCATAGGCTAGTTTAAAGTATACTTCGATTTGCTCAATGGGTTGAGTCTTTCAGCAGTAGAGTCACTAGACGGGCACAGCAACCTGCTCCAGTACTCTTGCCTGAGTAATCCAATGAACAGAGGAACCTGTCCAGCTGCAGTCCATCAGGTCACAAGAGTAGGACACACACACACACAAAGAAAGTTCAGATAAATAGGACATCTTTGGAGAGGTTAATAAGCAGATCACAAAGACAGGATTTTTGAAATTAAAAACATACTTTATTTATTGTATGAATCCTGATTTCTGGCCTCAAATTGAACACAACTTGTCTGCTTATCTCCAGAAACTATTTTCACTTCTTGACACAATGAGAAAAATAGAGGTTGTCAGAAAGTTCATGTTTTTCTTTGGGAAAGTAGACTGAAAAGATTGAACTATCCTTTCCTCTTTCTTTTTCATTCTTCGTTTTTGAGCTCACAATCCTAGTTATTTTACACTAAGAACATTTTCTTATGATGTCTTTCTGGTACAATGAGTATTATTCTAGCATCACATGTGTTAACTCATTAGAGATGGCAGCACCTCGATTATGATAAATGCCATTAACTCGTTGTAGTCTCATATTTAGATTTTTATGGTAGCCATTAACCACAATGGCTATTAAAATTTTAATTAAAATTCCACATGGCTACTATATTGGACAGTTCAGAATAGAACATATTCATTATCACAGAAAATTCTATTGTACAGCACTACGTTAGATTTAAATGAAAGTCTTTGTCAATTCATATTTTAATTGATATGTAATATTTCTTTACAGTACAATGTAATGCTGTATTTTTAAAGCACTTACTGTCTCCATACATAAGGAGCTAAATACTAATGACACAGATGTCAGTCAGTGAGGACCTTATTTATCTCTATGTCATGTCTCACACAGGACTTGATATAAGAGTAGAAACTGGGTACATGTGTTTGAATAAATGAATAGGTGGTCAGATAAAGAATTAATCCATATTATTGCTTCTGTGTTTTGAGATAAAGTGACAAAATTCAAGATTGACCAGTCCAAAGAAAAGCTGGAAAATCACTGTAATTTTTAAAAATATGACTTAATGTTGTCATTCTAGGATACAATTTCTTAAATTGTTCTATAAATGTAGTCCCTTCAGGTTTATATCTGCAGTTGCAGAAGGAGGCTAGTAAGATTGTCTTCTGATTCACAGAGAAAAATGATAAGCTCTTAGCCTAAATTCAGCCTATTCACATTCACCAAACTTGTTTAATCCTCTGTTCTTCTCTTTACACTTCTCACAAAGAAAGGTATGACAGTCCTCTTTTCCAGACTAACCAGTCCATTTGTGTTCTTTCATCCTGCTTTCCACATCAGTTATCTGTAGTTTGTTTACTCTTACTTTTTCTTTAACCTGTGAATACATTCATGCCTCCCTCTACTAATTTACTTTGCCCTGTACCTGTGTCAAAATGTTTTCAGTTTTCTAAAAAATAGGTCTTTGCTGTATAACTATGTGTCCAGTACTCTTGAAATTTGGCTAGTTCAGACTAAAATATGCTTCAGTATAAAATATACATAGGATTTTAAAAACAGTGTAAAAAGGCATGTAAAATATCTCAACTTTTTATATTGGTTACATGTTGAATAATATTTTGGATTTATTGGTAAAGTAAAATATTACAGTTCATTTTGTCTGTTCCTTTTTACTTTTTTAAAAAAATGGTTACTGGAAATTTAAAAACTACGTAAAGGTAATGCCGTATAACATTAAAAGTGAGCTCATTTTTTCCTTAGAGCACGTTATGTAAGTCTAGACAATCTTACACAGTAGACTAGACTGTAAATATCTTGGGATGGGCTATATTTTATCTTTAGAGCCCTTTCACTCAAGACAGCAAGTGGCCCATTGGAGGTACCCACCCACCAAATGTTGGCTGACTGAATATCAGGTTTCTTTCCGCATCAGTTTGGAAGTACCTGTGTTCTTTGCCTTTCTCTCGAGGAATGAATGAGGAGTAGGCCAAGGAAGCAAAGCCTATGGTGGTGGTATTTTTGTGTGGCTAAGTAAATTTCAACCTCAAAAGCTAAATGTTTGGGGGCTTCCCTGGTGGTCTAGTGGTTCAGACTGCGTCCTTCCACTGCAGGGGCTGCAGTTCAGTCCCTGGTCTGGGAAGTTCTGCATGCTGCAAAGTGCAGCCAAAAATTATTAATGTTTAAGATCCTAAATCTTAGAATATTTGCTTATTTTATCTCTATGTTCAGACATATATCCTCAGATACTCCATTTTGCATTTGGTTAAAGAGGTCAAGCATTAGTGAAGTAAACTGAAAGTCGCTCAGTTGTGTCTCTTTGCAACACTGTGGGTCCATGGAATATACAGTCCATGGAATTCTCCAGGCCTGGAGACTATCCAGGAGTGGATAGTCTTTCCCTTCTCCAGGGTATCTTCCCCACCTGGGGATGAAACCGGGGTCTCCCACATTGCAGGCCGATTCTTTACCAGCTGAGCTATCAGGGAAGCCTCATCAAGCATTAGTGGAAGCCCAATTATCCTGGCTGTACTGAAGTAGGGACCTTGCCCAAATGCTCCAAAGAACCTTGTGATTGCCAGTATCATCATTAACTATCCCCTTTATCCCTACAGTCTGTTTTCAACATAGCAGCCAGAATGATCTTATTAAAACACGGGTTAGGTCATGTAATTCCTGTGTTTAAAACCTTCTAAGAACTTGCCTTCTTGCTCAGAATAACAGCCAGAGTTTCTGCTAGATCTGTATCCAAGTCCCTGCCCAGAACACTTCTCATCTCCCATCATCTTTACCCACTTTGCTTTATCCACATACACTTTGGTGTTCATCAGAAGCGCAGGACGATTCCATTCAGTCTTAAGATTGTTGCCCTGGCTGTCACCTCTGGCTAGAATGTACTTCCCCCAGTTAATTTGTTGGCACCTTCATTCCCTTCAAGTCTTTGCTTAGATGTTATCATTGAGGCCTTTTCAGTATTAAATTGCCACCTCCACACTTCCCTAGCCCCCTTCCCTGCCTTTTTTGTTTCTCTTAGCACTTATCACTATTTAACATATTTTGTACTTGTCTCATTTACATCATGAAAGAAGGATTTTTGCCTATTGTTTTAGTTCTCCGTATAACAAAAACTGTTTCTCAACTCTGCAGCCATACTTTTAGGTAACACTGTTTCTTTCTCATTTATTCATTCACTCAAACATTTTCTGAACATGTACTCTGCGATAGCATATTGCCAGTCTCTGGATACCAAAATGAAGCCACCCCTGCCCTATCCATTCTTCTAGGACTAATGGATATTTGGTCCGTTTTTTCCTGTTTAAAAAAAAATGTTGCAATGGCCATTCTTGCTTGTGTGTTTTTTTTAATTGGCATACCTAGAAGTGGAATTGCTGGGCCATGGCGTGTGCACTTTATGACTGTTACTAAATATTGCTAAATTATTTTCCAAAACCATGTTCCCCTTTCCTACATCTTGGTCAACACTTTGTACTGTCAGACTTGAAAAAATTTATCAATCTGGTGAGTGTGAAGGGTATCTCATTTTGCTTAATTTGCATTTTCCTGGTTCCTAGTGAGATTAAGATGTCCTATGTTTCTTTCTCTTTTAAAAAATTTATTTATTTTTGGCTGCTCTGGGTCTTTGTTACTATGTGGGCTTTTTTCTCTAGTTGAGCCAAGCTAGGGGAGCTACCATTCGTTGTAATGTTCAGGCTTCTCATTGCGGTGGCCTTTCTTGTGGAGCACAGGCTCTAGGGTGCAGGCTTCAGAGGTTGCAGCATGTGGGCTCAGTAATTTCAGCTCCTGGGCTCAAGAGCGCAGGCTTAATAGTTAGGGCACACCGGTTTAGTTGCTCCGCTCCATGTCGGATCTTCCCAGATCAGGGATTGAACCATGTCTCCTGCACTGGCAGGCAGATTCTTGACCACTGAACCACCAAGGAAGCCTCCTTTATTTCATTCATGTGAATAGATGACCCATTTTTCTGTTGAGTGGTTTGTTTTCTCCTTATTAGTTTCCTTTGTAGTCTGGATGCCAATTCTTTCTTGTGTATGTTGTGAATATCTTCCAGCCTGCACTTTGTATTTTGATATCTTTTTGATATTTTAAATTTATTTTTAGGTAAACTTATTATTAGGTGAATGATTTCTACGTATTACTTGTTTAGGAATTCCTTCCTAGGGTCATAAAGCTATCTTTCTGGCATTTTCTTAGAGTTGTCTAAAATCTAGTTTTACAACATTCAGGTCTTGAATATACCTGAGATTTATTTTTGTATATGGGATAAAGTAGAGAACTTATTTTCTCCCATATATCAAGTTATTTGTCCCAATACTGTTTATTGAATGGGCCATCTTTTTTCCATCTTTTTTCTCTGTTGTTTGCCTTCTCTGTCATATTCCAGTAGTCTCTTTCTGTTGTGTTCTCTTTTTAGGTTCTCTATTTTGTTTCACTCATCTGTTGATCTGGTGGTGCATGAATAATATAATACATTGTCTTAACGTAGTGTTTTATGATATCTGACCAGACAAAATCCCCAATTCTTTTTCGCCCCTAGAATTGCTTTCTCTCTCTATTCTTACATATGCTAGTTTTTTCTTTGTGTTATCAGTTTGTCTAATTCTGTGGAAAAGCTTTCTAGGATTTTGATTGGCTTTGCATTGAATTTGTTAAGTTCTATTAATATTTTTCCATTTGATCATGTAGAAGCTATAGATTGTATTTTTATCCTTTTATTATCTCTCTCTACTTAAAAATATAGGGATTTCACAAGATTTTGACTTGTGTTCCCTCTTACCTTCCACATTACTATTAATAGTTTAACTGTTTTTTTTTCTTTTACCAGCTTTATTGAGAGATGTGTGTGTGTGTGTGTGTGTGTGTGTGTGTGTGTGTGTGGAAGTCGCTCAGTCATGTCCGACTCTTTGCAACCCCGTGGACTGTAGCCCACCAGGCTCCTCGGTCCATGGGATTCTCCAGGCAAGAATACTGGAGTGGGTTGCCGTTTTCCTTCTCAGGGGGATCTTCCCGACCCAGGGATCAAACCCAGGTCTCCTTCTTTAACCTCTGAGCTACCAGGGAAGCCCCCTTATTGAGAGATAACCACATATAATTTTCTCATTAAAGTGCACAATTCAGTTTTTCAGTATATGCATAGAGTTACGCAGCCCCACCACACTTTGATTTTAGAACATTTTTATACTCCCTAAAAAGATTCCCTATCCACTCTTTCTCCATCCCCCAAGCCACTAGCCCCCAGCTGTGATCAGTCACTAATCTGCTTTCTGTCTCTAGATTAGCCACCTCTAGACATTTTGTGTCAATGGCATCATACAGTATGTGGTATTTTGTGATGGTCTTTTCACCTAGCATAATGTGTTCAAGTTATCTGTGTTGTAGCGTATATCCATACTTCATTTCTTTTTATTGCTAAAATTCCATTGTATAGATATACCAGAGATTATATTCATTCATCAGTTAGTGGACATTTAGTTTGTTTCTGCCTTTTGGCTATTAGAAGTAATGCTTGCTTTTCATGTGCAAGTTTTTTGTGGATGTATGTTTTCATTTCTCTTGGGTAAATATGTAAGGAGTGGAATTACTGGGTCATGTGGTAACTCTGTTTATAACTTTGTGAGGAATTGCCAAACTTTTCCAAAATGATTGCATTCTTACCAGGCATGTATAATATAAGGGTTCCAATATCTTTATATCATTGCCAATACTTGTTTTTGTCTTTGATTCTAGCTGTGGTCATGAATGGAAGTGTAATGCATGGTTTTGATTTATATTTGCCTAATGACTGATTTCAAACATCTTTTCCCTTCTCTATTAACTGATTTGTTTGTATTTTGTGAGACTTTTCTTGATGAAATGCTTATTCAGATCTTTTAACACATTTTAAAGTTTTCTTTTAGTTATAAGAGTTATATATATATGTTCTGGATATAAGACCCTTACCAGATATGTGATTCACAAATACTTTCTTCCATCATGTTTGTGGAAACTCAAAACATTTAAACTCAAAACATTCTGTAGCTTTTTACCTGTTACTCATTTTGATTTACTACAGTGAAGTTTTTTTGTTCACCATTATTTGTTTTAATTTAAATTTTATTGGCTGTGCTGGGTCTTCTAGTTGTGGCAAGCAGGGGCCATTGGCTAGATGTGGTGCGCAGTCTTCTCATTGTGGCGGCTTCTCTTGTTGTGGAGTGCAGGCTTCCCCGAAGCTGTGGCTCCCCAGCTCTGGAGCACAGGCTCACTAGTTGTGGCATACTGGTTTGCTTAGTTGCTCCGAGGCATGTGGTGGGATCATCCCAGACCAGGGATCCCACCTAAGTCTCCTGCATTGGCAGGTGGATTCTTTACCACTGAGACACCAGGGAAGCCCACCGTTATTTCTTGAATACCACCTCTTCCCTATGTTATTTACTTTTACTCTTGCTGACATACATTCTTTAGTTATTTTTAAGCAAGGCTTCATGTGTGGTAAACTCCTTAGTTTTTATGGCTTAAAATGTCTTTATTCCTAATTATTATTAAATACTAATTTAGGTGGATTCAGAATTGTAGATTAGAAGTTACTTTCACACAACGTATTGTTATTATTGTTCTTTTTGGCCACACTGTGCGGCATGCAGAACCTCCTCAACCAGGGATCAAACCCATCACTCAGCATGTTGAAGATACTACTTATTCCTTTGCTTTCAGACATTGATTGGTGGTGTAAAATATGCTTTTAATGTAATAGTCATTACTTTGCTGATAAGCTCTGTAACATTGTTTTTAAGGTTATCTCATTGTCCTCTATTTTGCATTTTTACTATGCTGTACTCAAATTGTTTCATGATGTTTCATGATTTTTGTTTCTCCTGCTCTACTCTTGTGTGTGCTTTCAATTTGAAAGCTGTCGTTTCTACAGTTCAGAAAATTTTACAGCTTTTTCCCCCTTTAAATGTTGTTTCTCCGACTTCAGTTTTCTCATTCTCTAACTCTTGCTTGATCTTTATCTATGCTCTGTGGCTCTTACCTTCTTGTTCATATTTCTCATACGTTTTTTTCTCCGTGCTGCTTTCAGTGTGAATTCTCAGCTCTAGTTTGTAGTCACCAGTTTTCTCCTGTGTCCATGGGCTAGGCCTCTGGGCTCCCGTCTGGCCTGCCTCACTTCGCTCCCCTCACCTCCTTCTTCCCTCAACTGTCTTCCTACCCCAAGTCTCAGCAGCATCTCCTAGCAGGAAGGGAGGATCCAGGGCCAGGCAGGAAAAGCCATGGGCTGCACTCCAGTCTAGAGTTCATCCTTGTCTTCTGAATTTTTAATTTAAATTACTCCCCCTGCCTCCCTGCCACCGCCCCGAATATATTATTGGACCTCTTTCATTTCCATTTGTTCTTGATGTATATTTGTCTGATTTGTCTTGTAATATTTTGTTCTTAAAAAAAAAGTATTCTGTTACCTCTTTGGAGATTTTACACATATTTAAAAATACACAGCTGTTTTTAGCCTCCTTTCAGTTGAACCTGATTCTTGGACCCAGGTACAAAGGGGATTGAACTTCAGACTGCCTATTTCTAGAGCCAGAGTACCAAAGGATCAGCCCCTGATTACAGAAATGATTACCTTATTTTAAGCCTAGCTAAGTCGTCTTAAAGAAAAAAAAAATTTTTTTAAATCTATCTTGTGAAGTAGAAGGAAGAGTTCAAAGTATGTACTTTTCAAGGTTACTAACTAATTAGTGTTAGAGGCAGGACATAACCCAGAGTTTTTGCCGGGCACATACGAGTGTGGAAGAGAATTAGCAGGAGCAGCAATTTTCCTTATATATCTCTTTCCCATTCCTGCCATTTTAAAATCGAACCAAGAGTGAGGCAAGAGGAGAGAATGCGTTGAGGAAAGAAATTTGTAGGTAGCAGTGGTACTCTGGAGATGGAGGAGACAGGTCTGAGAGGAAAAGGAGAGAAGTGATCAAGACTTGCTGTAGTTAGCCAATGTGGCCATTTTCAAGTTGACATAATATTCTAGGTATTAGAAGAAGTTAGGCCTTGCTTGTACCCTAATACACATCTCCTCTTGAATATGTTATCTAATGTCAAATGCAATACGTTTTAATTGATTTTGAACATTGTGGCAAATTTTTTAGAAAGGTTTTCAGTTTTAAATGTCTTTTTCATCCTATACCTTAGGAACCACAAAATTGTTTTGATATTTGAGAACCTCGTGATGTTGAAATAGAAATTGGAAATGCTGAAAAGAGATAGGATAGTTGTCCTTTTTTATTAGTAACTTTTATTACATTTGTAATGAAATTGTGCCATAATTTGTTTTTATATATTTAAAGTTGTTATTTAACTATTTAGAAGAATGTATTTGATCATTTTTGTAGAAAACAAGCAAGTCATGTAGTGACTTACTGCTATTTCAGTCAAAATTTTACTAATTTTATTTTTCATTTCACTTTTTGTGCTTATTAAAGGCATTTAAAAAAAAAGTTTTATTCGGGGCAAGGGTCCTGACTTCTCATTTTGGTATTTTCACAATACCAAGCGTATTACCTAGCATATAATCAATGCTCATAGTATTTATAATGAATTTTTTAAATTAAATTATAGGGTCACTTAACAAATGAAATACTAAGTTGCTTGATATTTCACAATGGTCAAATCAGTCAGTCAGTTCAGTCGCTCAGTTGTGTCTGACTTTTTGTGACCCCCATGGACTGCAGCACGCCAGTCCTCCCTGTCTATCACCAATTCCTGGAGTTTACTCAAACTCATGTCCGTTGAGTCGGTGATGCCATCTAACCATCTCATCCTGCCATCTCTTTCTCCTCCCACCTTCAATCTTTCCCAGCATCAGGGTATTTTCAGGAGAGTCAGTTCTTTGCATCTGGTGGCCAAAGTATTGGAGTTTCAGTTTCAGTCCTTCCGATGAATATTCAGGACTGATTTCCTTTAGGATGGACTGGTTGGATCTCCTTGCAGTCCAAGGGACCCTCAAGAGTCTTATCCAACACCACAGTTCAAAAGCATCAATTCTGTGGCACTCAGCTTTCTTTATAGTCCAAATCTCACCTCCATACATGACTGCTGGAACCATAAGCTTTGACCAGATGGACCTTTGTTAGCAAAGTAATGTTTCTGCTTTTAACATGCTGTCTAGGTTGGTCCTAACTTTTCTTCCAGGGAGCAAGTGACTTTAATTTCACGGCTGAAGTCACCACCTGCAGTGATTTTGGAGCCCCAAAAATAATCTGTCACAGTTTCACCCTTTCCCCATCTATTTGCCATGAAGTGATGGGACTGGATGCTCTGATCTTAGTTTTCTGAATGTTGAGTTTTAAGCCAACTTTTTCATTCTCCTCTTTCACTTTCATCAAGAGGCTCTTTAGTTCTTCTTCACTTTCTGCCATAAGGGTGGTGTTATCTGCATATCTGAGGTTATTGATACTTCTCCCTGGCAGTCTTGATTCCAGCTTATGCTTCTTCCAGCCCAGCATTTCTCATGATGTTTTCTGCATATAAGTTGAATAAGCAGGATGACAATATACAGCCTTGACGTACTCCTTTTCCTATTTGGAACCAGTCTGTTGTTCCACGTCCAATTCTAACTGTTGCTTCTTGACCTGTGTACAGATTTCTCAAGAGGCACGTCAGGTTGTCTGGTATTCTGATCTCTTTCAGAATTTTCCACGGTTTGTTGTGATCCATACCATCAAAGGCTTTGGCATAGTTAGTAAATTAGAAGTAGATGGTTTTTGGAGACGCTCTTGCTTTTTTGATGATCCGACAGATGTTGGCAATTTGATCTCTGGTTCCTCTGCCTTTTCTAAAACCAGCTTGAACATCTGGAAGTTCATGGTTCATGTACTGTTGAAGCCTGGCTTGGAGAATTTTGAGCATTACTTTACTAGTGTGTGAGATGAGTGCAGTTGTGCAGTAGTTTGAGCATTCTTTCGCTTTGCCTTTCTTTGGGATTGGAATGAAAACTGACCTTTTCCAGTCCTGTGGCCACTGCTGAGTTTTCCAAATTTGCTGGCATATTGAGTGTAGCACTTTCACAGCATAATCTTTTAGGATTTGATAATAGCTCAACTGAAGTTCCACCACCTCCACTGCCTTTGTTTATAGTGATGTTTCCTAAGGCCCACTTGACTTCACATTCCAGGTGAAGTGATCACACCATCGTGATTATCTGGGTCATGAAGATCTTTTTGTATAGTTCTTGCTGTGTGTATTCCTGACACCTATTCTTAATATCTTCTGCTTCTGTTAGGTCCATACCATTTCTATCCTTTATTGTGCCCATCTGTGCATGAAACGGTCCCTTGGTATCTCTAATTTTCTTGAGGAGATCTCTAGTTTTCCTCTATTTCTTTGCATTGACCACTGAGGAAGGCTTTCTTCTCTTTCCATGCTGTTCTTTGGAACTCTGCATTCAAATGGGTATATCTTTCCTTTTCTCCTTTGCCTTTCGCTTCTCTTCTTTTGACAGCTATTTGTAAGCCCTCCTCAGACAACTGTTTTCCCTTTTTGCATTTCTTTTTCTTGGGGGTGGTCTTGATCACTGCCTCCTGTACAATGTCATGAACCTCTATCCATAGTTCTTCAGGCATGCTATCAGATCTAATCCCTTGACTACTTGTCACTTCCACTGTAATTGTAAGGGGTTTGATTTAGGTCATACCTGAATGGCCTGGTGGTTTTCCCTACTTTCCTCAATTTAAGTCTGAATTTGGCAATTTGGCAGCTGAGTGCAGTGCCTAGCATAGTATCAAGCATTTTTCCTCAGTAGATACTTGGGTACATTCTGATCTCATAAGATTTTTTGCAGTGAGTGTAATTGAACGTTAAACCTTGAATTGTATACAGTCAGTTCAAGTCTTAATCAGATTTTACCTAGGAAATTATTTCTTCACTATTGCATCTCCTGAACAACAAAAGAAATATAAGTATCCTTCCTTATTTCACTTCTCCACTATGCTCTTTATTAGTTCAGAAAACTTGAACAAAGATTGAGGGTGAACTTGAATCTTTACTATTGAAAGACAGGGAAGTTGTTCTCTAATTTTGGGTTTTTCTATTGAAATTTAAATATTGTAGAGGAACTGGCCTCTAAACTTAGATTTACAGGAGACTTCGTGATCCACCTCCCTATGCAACATTAAAGGGAGGCAGTACTTACCTACCAGTGTTTGATCAACTATTTTTCCAGCATATATTTGTATAATTAAAAACAAAACAGCTTAGGAATTTATTATGAGACAGTGAAAGTCAAGTCTTAAGTAATTAGAGATACTGTCATCAGTCTTCATATAATGCCTTAGACCCTGAGTTCCCTCAGAATGTTTCCTGTAGATAAGTTTGCAGTGATCTGGGGCAAAATGAGAAGTTCCAGGTCAGTGTATCATGCACATGTCTGTCTGTGCATCTTTCCTCTAACTTATATATGTCCTTGTTTTTGAGGACTGTGCTTTTAACTTCTTTTAAAAATAGCTTTTTATTTTAAAATAGTTTTAGATCTTCAGAAAGTTTACAAAAATAGAGAATTCCTATACATTTTTCTCACCCAGTTTCTCTTGTTAACATCTTACATTCCTATGCTACATTTATTATGCTAATAAACAGTATTAATACATTGCTATTAATTAAACCCCATACTTTATTGCTAATTTTTATACATGGCGAAATAATCACCACAGAAAGTCTAGTTAGCATCCATCACCACACAAGAGTTACAGAATTTTTCCTTATGGTAACTTCTAAAATCTACACTCTTAGCAACTTTTGCATATACAATGTAACATTATTAACTATAGTTCCATTCTGCACATTACATCCTGTAACTTATTTTGTAACTAGAAGTTTGTACCTTTTACTTCCTTCACCCATTTACTCACTCCCCAAGCCCCACCCTGGCAACCACTCGTCTTTTTCTGTTGCTTCTGTATTTATGAGCTGGGCTTTTGCTTTTGGTTTTACATTCTACATATAAGTGAGATCATACAATATTTTATCTTTGCTGACTGACTTTTTTCACTGAGCATAATGCCCTTAAAACCCATCTGTGGATTTAAAAGATTTTGTTCTTTTTAATAGATGGCATTCTTTTAATGTTGTTATTGTTTAGAATTTTATGGTTGTCTTTGTAGATTGGTACGTATTTTAAATTTTGAAGGTACTTTGTAAAGGATATGTTTTCTGCATCAAGGATTCTTATCTGTGGCCTCAGAATTGTTATCCCACTGTTTCTGATGTACTGAGGAGGACCCAGGAAGCCATATCTTCATTGCCATTGTTGTTTATGATTGTGAGTAGAGAAAGAGGAGCCTTAAAAATCTTAGTAGAAATTTGTTCATTAATCTATCTCCAATTTGGACACCACAGTTAGATTTACTAGTTTCACTTGTTATCCAGCCAGTGTTCAATTGTAGGTATAGATATAGGTAGATCAAGAAAATTAATTTAGGGTTCTTGGTTACAGAAACCTTAAATTCTCTCTTAGTGAAATCTGTAATTTTAAAATTTGATCTAAGCTAAAACTACTTCACAGATTTATTTTTATCATAAATGTCTCTGTGATTCTATACACAGAAATCACCAGTTTAGCAAGTAAGAGACTGTCACTGTTAAATTATGGCCAAATAGGAAACTTCTAATCTAGAAAATCTATGGTAAAGTCCCAAATGGGACTTTATTGATGCATTTTTAATTGTAGTAAATATACTTAAGTAATATACTTAAAATAAAATTTGGCATTAAGTGCAGTGACATTGTTATGCAGCTGTCGCCACTGTCTATCTCCTGAACTGTTTCATCTTTGCAAACTGGAAGTTTATACCCATTAAACACTAATGCCCTTTTACTCTCCTCTCCACACCTTGAATAAATGCCTGACAAAGTATGAATTTGTCAACTCTTATTCCTTATGTAAGAGGAATCATACAATTTTGTCCTTTGTCACAGGCTTAATTTCACTTAGCATAATGTCTTCAAGGTTCTTCCATGTTATAGCATGTGTCAAAATCTCCTTCCTTTTTATTTTTATTTTTTTAATCTTTTTATTATTTATTTATTTATTTTTAATTAATTAATTTATTTATTTAAATTACAATACTGTATTTGTTTTCTCCTTCCTTTTTAAAGCTGAATAATATCCCATTGTACATACCACATTTGTGTATTCATTCTTATGTCAGTGGGCACTTGGTTGTGTCCACCTTTTGGCTATTGTGAATAATGTTGCCATGAACATCAGTTTACAAATATTATTTGAGTTTTTACACAGAAGCAGAATTGTTGGATCATGTGGATATTCTGTGTTCACTTTTCTGAGGAGTTGCCATGTTATTGTCACAGGGGCTGCTACAGCTGTATGTTGGTGTGGGGAATTAGGGTTGGGGAGTAACAGAAGAGATAAGCTTCCTGTAAGAGATGAACTTCTTATAGTAAAGTATTTGCAAATGATTTAAGAATTTTAGAGAAGCTCAGTTCAGTCGTCAGTCATGTCCGATTCTTTGCGACCCCATGGACTGCAGCATGCCAGGCTTCCCTGTCCATCACTGACTCCCAGAGCTTACTCAAACTCATGTCCATCGTGTCAGTGATGCCAAAGATTATTCTGTATTTTGAATCCTGTAGCTGGAAAGCTAGTTCCAACCTACCTCTGCAGTAGGAGCAGTTCTTGGAAGCCCAGACTGGTCTGATAGATGGCAGACTACCTTAAATAATAAAATGAAAATTATGTAACATGATTCAAAAAGTTGAAATTTAATTATTGTGTTTACATCATTATTGTGTAAAACACATTATTGTGTGAAACACATTATTGTGTTTAAAGTTATTTCCTCTCGCCTTGCTTTGGGCTGTTAACAGTGTAATATTATAATACCTTCATATAGTTGTATTTTGGGCTTCCCAGGTGGCTCAGTGGTAAAGAATCCGACTGCCAATGCAGGAGACACAGATTGGATCCCTGAGTTAGAGAGATCCCCTGGAGAAGAAAATGGCAACACGCTTCCAGTTTTTCTTGCCTGGGAAATCCCATGAACAGAGAAACCTGGTGGGCTGCAGTCCATGGGTTCAGAAGAGTTGGATACTACTGAGCAGCTGAGCACAACACAACATAGATGTTTTTTATTTAAAGTCCATATCTAGGAAACAGTAATTCACTATTAATTTTATAGATTTGGTAAAGTACATTAAATTATTCTTCCCCAGAAGCATCGTTACATTGGAACATGTAGGCAACAGAAATCACTTTTTGTCATACAAGTGTGTGACTGAGATAAAGCTTTTGATCGTTTCTTTTAATAACCAGTGCCATTGAAGTTTTGATTCTGAAGCTTCTTTTTCTTTCTTTTCTTTTCTTTCTTTCTGTTACTTTTCATAGATCTTTTATTTGTTTTGTAGCTTTTTCTTTGTATTTTGGAGGAGATAGATCACATATAAGAATCATTACATGTACAGATTTGATCACTAACTCTAAAAATGTTCTCTTAGTTTTGTTAAGGAAGTATGACATTTAATTACAGGACTGTAGTTTTAGTTTTTCTTAGCTCTTATTTGTAATGCTTGTATTTTTTATAAAATTTTGAGATTTTTAATAATAGTACAGAGGTTGGTATATTTGGTATGAAAATATGTTATGATTCATTTCAAGTACTGCTTTTTGCCAAAGACCAGCTTCTAAAAATTATAAGCTGTTTTCTGGTTTGGTTTTTCTAGACTTCATGAGTTTGCTGTTACAAAAGAAATCTCTTTCAAATCAGTCCCATGTGTTTTCCGTTTTTTCCTTGAATGCCATTGTGGGGCTTTTTTCCATCTTAAATATTCATCCACTTAAAAAAATACTTGTGGTTTTTACATATGCTCACAAAGCCAGACAGAAAAGAGGTTTTTAATTTCATACTTTCTTAGAATATGAGAGTTTTAATTGTTAAATAAAAATTAAATTTGTGTGCTTCCAAAATCCTATACAGTTGACTCTTGAACAACGTGGGTTTGAACTGTGCTGCTGCTGCTGCTAAGTCGCTTCAGTCGTGTCCGACTCTGTGCGACCCCATAGACGGCAGCCCGCCAGGCTCCCCATCCCTGGGATTCTCCAGGCAAGAATACTGGAGTGGGTTGCCATTTCCTTCTCCAATGCATGAAAGTGAAAAGTGAAAGTGAAGTCGCTCAGTCATGTCCGACTCTTAGCGACTCCATGGAGTGCAGCCCACCAGGCTCCTCCATCCATGGCATTTTCCAGGCAAGAGTACAGGAGTAGGGTGCCATTGCAGGTCCCCTTATATGTGGATTTTTCAGCAGTAAATACTACAGTTTAAATTTGTATGCTTCCAAAATCCTATACAGTTGACTCTTGAACAACACAGGTTTGAACTGTGCACGTCCCCTTATATGTGGATTTTTCAACAGTAAATACTACGGTACTACTATAGGGCTGATTCTGAGCATGCAGAAGGCCAATTCTGTCTGAAGTTATATGCAGAGTTTTGACTGCATGGAGGGTCGGCTTCCCTAACTGCTAATTCTGAGCATGCAGAAGGCCAATTCTGTCTGAAGTTATATACAGAGTTTTGACTGCATGGAGGGTCGGCTTCCCTAACTGCTAAGTTGTTCAAGAGTCAACTGTACTCTACTTTTTAGCAGGTGCAAAATTCAGGATGGCTAGAATAGCATTACTGTATCTCAGTTCCTTTACTCAGGACAAGATGAAGTCAGAGAAGAAAGGAGCAAGCCATCCAAGATTCAGGGTGTGAGTGGATAGTCTGGGTGGACAACAGAAAGTGTAATATGCCAGAGGCTTCTGGACCCTGATGTGTGGCCTTAACCTAGTGATTAGGGAGTTCAGATTGTGCAGTACCATAGAATTGCTGATAATGTTTGCTAGAAATAGTATGAAACTATGCTTGAACTTCACACTAACAGTATAGTTATAGAATTAATTCTGATAAAAGGTATTTGTTTTGATTTCTGTTAAAGAAAGTAGAGGTGTTATTGAAATAAAGATCCTCTGTGTCATTTTTAAAATATGGAATATTGAGGTAGGTAGCTAAGTATAAAAACAAGACCTTAAAGTGATTCTAGCTTTCTTTATGTCATCAAAATCTGTTGAAAACTATTGTGTCCTCAGAAAAATCCTTGTTTCCTGGTGGTCTAGTGGTTAGGATTCTGTGCTTTCATTGCTGTGAACCAGGTTGAATCCCTGGTCAGGGAAGTGAGATCCTGTAGTGCGGCCAGAATAAAAAAAAAAATTTAATGCATGTATATGCGTATTTGCATACAATTTCAGAGACACAGACCTGAAGCCCTGCTCTAAGTCACCTTTCTCATTTTTGGACAGTTTTATTTATTTATTTTTTTATTTAGTTCATGGCTACTTGAATTTGTGGCAGAGAAGATGATGTTCACGTATTGAAGTTATAGGTTTAATTTCCGAGAGGAGCGCTTAGCTATCCTTATACTATAGTCACAAATATAAAATCTATTTGGTGTGTGTAAAAAAATACACCCACATATATATACATGCTATTGATTATAACAAGATTGAATAAGGTCATTTGAATTAATCACTGGAAAAACAATTCAGGATGCTTAAGTGGGTGTTATAGCTTCTTTGGGAATAAGGAAAGATGTGCTATCATTATTTTCCTTTTGGTATTTTCATCTTATATGATTTCCTGGAATATGGTGATACTGAATTTAAAATTCAGTTTAAAACTGATTTTTGGAACATTTCAGTATATCTTTTTGAAGTAATTATAGAAATCTCAGGAGTTCCAGCATTTGTGTGTGATCACTGGTTCGTTCATTCAGGAGAGAGGGATGGAGAATGATCATTTGCTTCCTGCAAAGTGCATGCATTTATATATAGTATATTCATACTATGAAATATGAGAGGTTGTAGTACTAATGTCATAATATATTTTGGGGTAAGGTGTTGGTTTCTTTGTTTTTTGTTTAACTTTAGATGTACATAGTAATCTTGGGATTTAGCAAAAGAATTTTGTATCCATGGTTCTCAGTCTCAGTTGTCTTGACATCTTAAAGATTTATATCATTATATCAGCTTGCTCATATTTGCTCTTTTTCTTTTACCTCAGAAGCTTTACATGCATGGTGTATAACTTAGGGTTTAGGTTAACATGATTACAGAGTGGATACAGAATACGTAGTTTCCATGGAGTCTAGTGCTTCAGTTACCTGTGTGTATCTCTTCTTGTCTTATGTACTATATAGACAAACTTCTGGTGAACCCTCTTTGAGAAACACAGTCATAGACTACAGCAGTAGCATTCAGACTGTTTGGTCATCTGTTTATTGTGTTGGAGCTTATTATGATTTGCTTGCATATTTAATAAATCATATTATCCTTCATGGCTTAACATAGTGCTTAAACTCAGTAGAAAGTTGTTGATTGAATAAATGGTATACATCTTTTAAATGATATATTCCAGATAGACTAGTGAGTTCCAACTCTGATTTTGAAACTTGCCTTTTTCGCCCATGAATTATTATAGGGCACAATTACGAAATGTTTAAAAGAAAATTAATGAGGAAAATAAATTTGTGCCACATTTTATCCTTAAACTGATTTTGAAATCAGATACATAATGGCACATTCACATCCACAAAGTGTGGTCATCACTTTAAATAGTATAACAGATAAAACTTCATCTTAATGGTGCATACAAATACATTTAATTTGCACCATTGT
The DNA here is from genome assembly GCA_917880005.1 of Nanger dama. Taxonomy (NCBI): domain Eukaryota; kingdom Metazoa; phylum Chordata; class Mammalia; order Artiodactyla; family Bovidae; genus Nanger; species Nanger dama. Next base: position 28,320,270 of record CAKJTW010000011.1, on the reverse strand, counting down.
GTGCTAGCTGTTTCTAAGATCACAAAGTAAATTATTTAAAAACATGAACAACAGCCATTGAAACCCAAACATAGCACTGCTAATATTCTAATGTGCTAAACAAAGTATTCCTCTAGGTAATTTGGGAATCTCCACTATCCTATGTATGTCTGTACTTAATGGAAATTTTACAGGGATGCCAAGCATGGAAAGGCAGCCACATTACTTAGTAGATTACTAGCTTAAGAGCACTTAATTTATAAAAGTGGATCATTGTAGTTTATGAATACCAAGTTTAATTGATCTCTTAATAACTTCACAGTACTAGTAAATAGCCTTTGACCATCTTGAAAAACATGTAAATCTAAAAAGATTTGAATCATTGCTGTTAGAACCAAAAAGGTCTTGCATTTGGTGATTGCTTTCAACCTGTGAGCATTTCACTATGGCTCAGACAGTAAAGACTGCCTGAAATGCTAGGAGACCTGGGTTTGGTCTCTGGGTTGGGAAGATCCCTGGAGAAGGAAATGGCAACCCACTCTAGTATTTCTGCCTGGAAAATTCCATGGACAGAGGAGCCTGGTAGACTACAGTCCATGGGGTCGCAAAGAGTCGGACATGACTGAGTGACTTTCACTTCAACCTTTCAAGGGTTCCCAGATCAAAGAAGTTTTGAAGATTTACTTGCCATTCTGCAAAAACGGAATATAGACCAATGGAACAAGATAGAAAACCCAGAAATAAACCCATGCACCTCTGGGTACCTTATTTTTGACAAAGGAGGCAAGAATATACAATGGGGCAAAGACAGCCTCTTCAAGTCATGCTGGGAAAACTGGACAGCTACATGTAAAAGAATGAAATTAGAATACTTCCTAACACCGTACACAAAGATAAAATCAAAATGGAATAAAGACCTAAGTGTAAGACCAGAAACTATAAAACTCTTAGAAGAAAACATAGGCAGAACACTGACATAAATCAAACCAAGACCCTCTATAACCCACCTCCTAGAGTAATGGAAATAAAAACAAAAGTAAACAAGTGGGACCTGATTAAAGTTAAAAGCTTTTGTACAGCAAAAGAAACTATAAGCAAGGTGAAACACAGTCCTCAGAATGGGAGAAAATAATAGCAAATGAAACAACTGACAAAGGATTAATTCCAAAATATACAAGCAGCTCATACAACTCAATACCAGAAAAACAAACAGCCCAATCGAAAAGTGGGAAAAGGACCTAAAGAGACATTTCTCCAAAGAAGACATACAGATGGCTAACAAACACATGAAAAGATGCTCAGTATCACTCATTAGTAGAGAAATGCATATCAAGCTACAAAGAGATTTCACCTCACACCAGTTGCAATGGCCCTCATCAAAAAGTCTATAAACAATAAATGCTGAAGAAAGTGTGGAGAAAAGGCAACCATCTTGCACTATTGGTGGGAATGTAAATTGATACAGCTACTATGGAAGGGTGGTATGAAGAGTCCTTAAAAATCTAGGAATAAAACTACCATATAACCCAGCAATCCCACTCATAGGCATATATCCTGAGGAAGCCAAAATTGAGAAAGACACATGTATCCCATTGTTCATTGCAGCACTATTTACGATAGCTAGAACATGGAAGCAGCCTAGATGTTCATCAACAGATGCATGGATAAAGAAGTTGTTGTACATATACACAGTGGAATATTACACAGCCATTAAAAGGAATGCATTTGAGTTGTTCTAAAGAGGTGGACGAACCTGGAGCCTATTATACAGGGAAAATAAGTCAGAGAAAGATAAATATCATATACTAACACAATGGCACCCCACTCCGGTACTCTTGCCTGGAAAATCCCAAGGGTGGAGGGAGCCTGGTGGGCTGCAGTCCATGGGGTCGCTGAGGGTTGGACATGACTGAGTGACTTCCCTTTCCCTTTTCACTTTCATGCACTGGAGAAGGAAATGGCAACCCACTCCAGTGTTCTTGCCCAGAGAATCCCAGGGATGGGGGAGCCTGGTGGGCTGCCGTCGATGGGGTCACACAGAGTCAGACATGACTGAAGCGACTTAGCAGCAGCAGCAGCAGCAACACATATATTCAGAATCTAGAAAGATGGTACCAAAGAATTTGTTTGCAGGGCATCAGTGGAGAAACAGACCAGACTTATGGACATTGGGAGAGGGGAGAAGAGGGTGAGATATATGGAGACAGTAACATGGAAACTTACATTACCATATGTAGAATAGATAGCTAATGGGAATTTGCCATATGTCTCAGGGAACTCAGACAGGAGCTCTGTATCAACCTAGAGGGGTGGGATGGGACGGGAGATGGGAGGTAGGTTCAAGAGAGAGGGGACATATGTATGCCAGTGGCTGATTCATATTGAGGTTTGACAGAAACAACAAAATTCTGTAAAGCGATTATCCTCAATTAAAAACTAAATTTTTAAAAATAAAAAGACTTACTTGCCACTTTGGAAAAAGAGTGCAATATTGTAGGAATGAAGTATCACTATTCTTGTCACCAAGGCAAACCTTTCCACTAGAGATGATGGCTTAACGTACCTTAATTGAATGTCTTCTAAATTTGAAGCCAGAATTATAACATATTAATATATCCACATGTGAAAGAGTTGATTGATAATGTAACTAGCATGAAGAAATGCTTGTAAAAGTTCTCTGGGAACAAAGCTCTTTGAAACCGAGTTGATCTGGGTGTAAAATAAAATGTAAGCCTTTATCATCAGACATAGTAGGTGTTGACTAGGCCTTAGCTACGCTGGGCTTCCACATCACTGACTAGGAATCAGTAAAAAACTAGGAAAAGAGAAAAGCAAGGAACTAGGAAAGGGAAAAGCAAGAAACCCCAGGAATGAAAGAAGCCTTCACAAACTTCTGTAGGTCTTCTGTATGATTATTCTTTTCTTTTGATTGCATCTCTGACAAAGAACGGACTATTTTTGATTACCAGAGGTTGTTACCTAGTTAGTTTATATCTAAAGAAAATGTACCTGTTTACTTTGAAAGGGGCTTCCCTGTTGGCCCAACTGATAAAAAATCCTCCTGCAATGCAGGAGACCTGGGTTTGATCCCTGGGTTGGAAAAACCCCCTGGAGAAGGGAAAGACTACCCACTCCAGTATTCTGGCCTGGAGAATTCCATGGACCATGGGGGTCGCAAAGAGTCAGACATGACTGAGCAACTTTCACTTACTTTGAAAGTAAAAGAAATGGCTTAAATGGATTAACCCTATATGCAGTTCAAGGCAAGTAATAGGTATAATATGATCAATTAAAAAGTACCACCAGTAAAGAATCATGACAACTAAGTTTGCTGACAATTATTTTTCTTTTGCTTTGCCTTAGGGTTTTGACCCACCACATCAAAGTGACACAAGAACTATTTACATAGCCAACAGGTTTCCTCAGTATGGCCATTATACACCTCAGAAATTTATAGATAACCGGATCATTTCATCTAAGGTAAGAATTAACACTTCTATTATTAAAACTGTGGCTGTGTACTGTTTTGGTTTAAAAAGTGATTTGTTTGTGTAGTATACATTTATATCCTTAAAAATTTAGGGAAATGGTGGTTGGTAGATGTATCTTAACCAAAATTGTGAACTGTAAAATAAAACGAGTTGCTGGTTCCTAATGTCAGATAGCCAACATTCCAAAAGGTACCCTTAGTTTAAACTAAGGAAGCAATTAAACTAAGGAAAAAAAGGCTTATATTTATACCATATGCCAAGCATTATATTAGGTACTTCACGTATTATTTAATCCTTACAACAACTTAATATATGTTTAATGAGTGTTGTTATACTCATTTTATATCAGTTTCTCCAACTGAACTGCTGGAAAATAATTTACCCAGGGATGAGTTAGGAGTTTGAACTCAGTTCTGTGTGAGTTTAAAGCCTGACTTTCTCCAATTTTATCATTCTTCTATAAACATTTTATAGTACAAAAGAACCTACTCATTCTTCCTTGTTTCATTTTTTTCCTGTGGCATTTTGAAGCTGTCTGAGTCTATTTTGAAGCTGAAGATTATAGAATAATGCTGTCATCTGTCATTATGGATATATTTTCCTTGCTGTCTAATATGATAACCATTAGCCACATAGAGCTGTTTAGGCCTTGAAATATAATATGTAATTGAGGAAGTTAATTTTTAATTTTAATTTATTTTAAATTGTCAATAGCCACATGTGACTAGTGGCTATCTTATTGGACAGTGCAGTTATAGAGGATGTGAGTCAGAAACTGAGGGTAAAGTTCTTTAAGCATTGTTGTTGTTCAGTCACCCAGTTGGGTCTGGCTCTTCACTACCCCATGGAGTGCAGCACTCTAGGCCTCTCTGTCCCTCACCATCTCCCGAAGTTCGCCCAAGTTCATGTCCGTTGCATTGGTGATGCCATCCATTTATCTCATCCTCTGACACCCTCTTTGCCTTCTGCCCTCAGTCTTTCCCAGCATCGGGGACTTTTCCAGTAAGTCAGCTATTCACATCAGATGACCAAAATACTGGAGTTTCAGCTTCAGCATCAGCCCTTCCAAATCAACAGGGTTTATTTCCCTTAAGATTGACTGGCTTTGTCTCCTTGCTGTTCAAGGGACTCTCAGGAGTCCTCCAATACCACAGTTCAAAGGCATCTTTGAGCATGTGTGTTTTTTTTAGTCACTCAGTCATGTCCACTCTGTGAGCCCATGGACTATAGCCTGCCAGGCTCCTCTGTCCATGGAATTTCCTAGGCAAAAATGCTGGAGTGGGTTGCCATTTCCTTTTTCCAGGGATCTTCTCCACCCAGGGATCAAACCCAAGTCTCCTGCATTGCAGGCAAATTCTTTACCATCTGAGTTACTAGGGAAGTCAAGATAATAGAGGAGCTTTAGATTAATGACAGTTCTTAATAAGTGATGGAAGAAATAAAAGTTCTTCTTGAAAAAAAATTTTTAAACACTAGGTATAATTTATATACAATAAAATTTACTAATTTGATGAGTTTTGACAAATGTATAGCATGTGACCACCATCATTAAGACACAGAATACATTTGTTACTCCAAAAGTTAGTGGCCATTCTCCCTTCTCTTCACCTCCAACAATAGCAACTGATCTGCTTTCTGTAGCTATAGTTTTTGTCTTTTCTAGAATGTCATATAAACAATGCATACAGTAGGAGTCTTGAGTCTTGATTTTTCACTTAACACAGTACTGTTGAGATCGATCTTTCTTGCTGCAAATGTCAGAATCTGTGTTCATTTCCTTTTTAGTGCATATTTTAGTTGTCTCCATAGATTTAGATAGTTTATGTTCTGAATTTGGGTCATTTTCCTTAGAGGGTTTCACTGCTAGTATTTTCCCCTTAAGTTTCCAGTTGCTTTTCTAGTCTTGAGCTCTAAATCTTTGTCGTATTTTGTTGATAAGGGAGTAGTTTTCCCTACTCTTTGACTGCCATAGCTATGTGAGTTGGATAGTATCTCCAGGCTAAGAAGCCGTTGCTTCTAATTCATACACCTTCATTTGTAATTTTTTCTAAGTTAAACTTTCTTCATGTTTCTATCTATATTTTGGGCATGTTCCAAGATTTTAAATAGTTTATTTTAATCTAGTTTTCATAATTCTTATCTGCTAGGAGTTCACTTAAATTGTCATAACTGCTAGGAGTTCACTTAAATTGAAGAAAGTAGGGAAAACCACTAGACCATTCAGGTAAGACCTAAATGAAATACCTAACAATTATACAGTGGAAGTGAGAAATAGATAAGGGACTAGATCTGATAGATAGAGTGCCTGATGAACTATGGACGGAGAGTTCCTGATATTGTACAGGAGACAGGGGTCAAGACCATCCTCAAGAAAAGGAAATGCAAAAAAGCAAAATGGCTCTCTGAGGAGGCCTTACAAATAGCTGTGAAAAGAACAGAAGCGAAAGCAAAGGAGAAAGGGAAAGATACCCATCTGAATGCAGAGTTCCCAAGAATAGCAAGGAGAGATAAGAAAACCTTCCTCAGTGATCAATGCAAAGAAATAGAGGAAAACAATAAAATAGGAAAGAGTAGAGAGCTCTTCAAGAAGATTAGAGATACCAAGGGACCATTTCATGCAAAGATGGGCACAATAAAGGACAGAAATGGTATGGACCTAACAGAAGCAGAAGATATTAAGAATAGGTGGCAAGAATACCCAGAAGAACTATACAAAAAGTTCTTCACGAACCAGATAATCACAATGGTGTGATCACTCATCTAGAGCCAGACATCCTGGAGTGTGAAGTCAAGTGGGCCTTAGGAAGCATCACTATGAAAAAGCTAGTGGAGGTGATAGAATTCCAGTTGAGTTATTATCAATCCTAAAAGATCATGCTATGAAAGTGCTGCGTTCAGTATACCAGCAAATTTGCAAAACTCAGCAGTGGCCACAGGACTGGAAAAGGTCAGTTTTCATTCCAATCCCTGAGAGAGATGCTCAAACTACCACACAGTTGCCCTCATCTCACATGCTAGCAAAGTGATGCTCAAAATTCTCCAAGCCAGGCTTCAGCAGTACTTGTGCCATGAACTTCCAGATGTTCAAGCTGGTTTTAGAAAAGGCAGAGGAACCAGAGATCAAATTGCCAACACCCACTGGATCACCAAAAAAGCAAGAGAGTTCCAGGAAAGCATCTATTTATGCTTTATTGACTATGCCAAAGCCTTTGACTGTGTGGATCACAACAAACTGTGGAAAATTCTTAAAGCAATGGGAATACCAGACAACCTGACCTGCTTCTTGAGATATCTGTACACAGGTCAAGAAGCAACAGTTAGAACTGGACATGGAACAACAGACTGGTTCCAAATAGGAAAAGGAGTACATCAAGGCTGTATATTGTCACCCTGCTTATTTAACTTATATGCAGAATACATCATGAGAAACGCTGGACTGGAAGAAACACAAGCTGGAATCAAGATTTCTGGGAGAAATATCAATAACCTCAGATATGCAGATGATACCACCCTTATGGCAGAAAGTGAAGAGGAACTAAAAAGTCTCTTGATGAAAGTGAAAGAGGAGAGTAAAAAAGTTGGCTTAAAGCTCAACATGCAGAGTGCTAAGATCATGGCATCCGATCCCATCACTTCATGGCAAATAGATGGGGAAACAGTGGCAGACTTTATTTTTGGGCTCCAAAATCACTGCAGATGGTGATTGCAGCCATGAAATTAAAAGGCGCTTACTCCTTGTAAGAAAAGTTAGGACCAACCTAGACAGCATATTAAGAAGCAGAGATGTTACTTTGCCAACAAAGTAATTGTCTAGTCAAGACTATGGTTTTTCAGTAGTCATGTATGGAGGTGAGATTTGGACTACAAAGGAAGCTGAGCGCCAGAGAATTGATGCTTTTGAACTGTGGTGTTGGAGAAGACTCTTGAGCGTCCCTTGGACTGCAAGGAGATCCAACCAGTCCATCCTAAAGGAAATCAGTCCTGAATATTCATTGGAAGGACTGAGGTTGAAGCTGAAACTCCAATACTTTGGCCACCTGATGGGAAGAACTGACTCATTTGAAAAGACCCTTATGCTGGGAAAGATTGAAGGTGGCAGGGGTAGGGAGGAAGGGCCAACAGAGGATGAGATGGCTGGATGACATCACTGACTCAATGGACATGAATTTGAGTGAACTCCGGGAGTTGGTGATGGACAGGGAGGTCTGGTGTGCTGCGGTCCATAGGGTCACAAAGAGTCAGACAGGACTGAGCAGCTGAACTGAGGAGTTTGCAGTCTGCTGATACTTGAAACTGAGTTTCCTAGAAAACTTCTGAGATTAAATATCTTTATATGAATGTTTTGATATTCAGTCAAATGTAGTAGTATTAGGTTTAGTGTTTTTGACCAGGTTTCAGAAATGTAGACTTTTAAATAAATGTTGCCTTTTTTTCACATACCTGAAGACTGTCTTTCTCATTACTCCTCTACTATTATTCCACTACTGCTTTTCTAAACTTCCAAACCAGATAACCTGCTATTCCATAAACTCATGTTTAACTTCCTACTACCTTGCCTTTGCTATGATTTTGTTTTGATCAGTTCAGTTCAGTTCAGTCGCTCAGTCGTGTCTAACTCTCTGTGACCCCATGAATCACAACATGCCAGGCCTCCCTGTCCATCACCATCTCCCAGAGTTCACTCAGACTCACGTCCATCGAGTCGGTGATGCCATCCAGCCATCTCATCCTCGGTCGTCCCCTTCTCCTCCTGCCCCCAATCCCTCCCAGCCTCAGAGTCTTTTCCAGTCAGCTCTTCTCATGAGGTGGCCAGAGTACTAGAGTTTCAGCTTTAGCATCATTCCTTCCAAAGAAATCCCAGGGTTGATCTCCTTCAGAATGGACTGGTTGGATCTCCTTGCAGTCCAGGGGACTCTCAAGAGTCTTCTCCAACACCACAGTTCAAAAGCATCAATTCTGTGGTGCTCAGCCTTCTTCACAGTCCAACTCTCAAACCTCAGTTTTTAAGAATATAGGTTGTATATTTTTGCAGAGAATGTAGATTTCATGTTTTTTTTAACCATATTTCAAGAATATAGACAGTTATATGTGTGTGTGCATGTTCAGTCGTGTCCGATTCTTTGCAACCCTATGGACTATAGCCCGCCAAGCTTCTCTGCCCATGGGATTTCCCAGGCAAGAATACTGGAATGGGTTGCCATGCTCTCCTCCAGGGGATCTTCTGGACCCAGGGGTTGAATCCGCATCTCCTGCAGTGGCAAGCAGATTCTTTACCATTGAGCCATCAAGGAAGCCCAGATATTTATATAGGCAGCGTCTGGTTTGTTCTTGTTGTTTTTTTGACCATAGTTGAGCCTGGCTTCTCAACGTTCCCTTTTATTACCTTTCTACTCTATTATTTCCCTAGACTCTTTTCAGACTGCATTATTTTCTGTCCCACAAAGCCATGATGAATTTCCCTCCTCTCTGCCTTTGTTCATTCTTTCCTTCCTTCCTGAAATGTTCTCCCTCTGTGTGCCCCCTATTTTCAGCTTGTGAGTGTTCCTCTCTTAAAGCCCATGTTGAATGTGACATCCTTTGTTAAATTTTTCTTGTTGTATTCTTTATGTATTCCTTCTTTTACTTTATCTTGGAATATAGCTATTGATATAAATATTGTTCTTAATCCTCTCTACTTAAACTTGTTATCTTTGTTTCTCTTATTATGTAAGTGCCTTGCACGTTGTAGATGGAGAATATGCCTTTGTTCAGTTTAATTCACTATATAGTAATGTCTTACATAAATTTAAATTTCCTTCCAAAAGATTCAATTTTATAACCATGGTTTCATTTTCTTACTAATGTCAGACCTTAGAAGGGCAGTGATAAAGTCATGTAGGTAACTGTAGAGAAGATACGCTTCTAGTTCATTTTTCTTGACTGTTATTGCATAGTAATTAAAATAATTTTTAAAGCATAATGAATTATTATCTTCCTTAGAAGATTTTCATGTGTTTAAACATTATTCTACTTGAGTGCCTCCTCTGTGTATGACAGGACCAGCACAGAATTTAGACTCAGTCTACTAATGTTTACCTGAAAACAACAATACCCAACATTTATATGCTACCCCATGAGAAGTTTTGTTTCTTCTCAGTTTTTCCATTGTATTATTGAGCTAGCCAAAGAAAACATCCTGAAATTAATTAACTTTCTTATTGCCAACTTACATAGTTGCTCTTTTCAAAATTCTGAGAGATAAAATGTATTATCACTATTATGATTCAAGTAGATTGATGTAAACTTAGAACATTGTCAAATTAGTTCTTATAAAGTTTTATGCAGTTGATCTGGTGACTAAGAAAGTTGTGTGGAAATACTATGACCCTTGTAGGGACAACTGTCTTTTATTCCAGTTAAGATTACCTGGCAGTGGTTTGACCCAGAATTAATTGTCTCATGTACCAGTGACCTCCTTTGGTTCCAGGAAGTATCTGCCTCTCTTCTCTCTAGAGTCTTGAACATGGTTCCCAATCTCAGATTCTAGAACCACTGGTGACACTATGACCACAGGAAAATGTTTTGGGTATCCCAGATCAGGACTAAAAATATAATTCACCTAAGAAAGGCTGTTAGGTATTGTCCTATTCTTTATACACCCTTGAGTCAAATAGGCTTTCGTGGGCTCTTCTGGGAACCTAGGCATATTTATAAAATTGTTCATATGTGAATGTTTCAGGTTTCAAAAAACTGATTAAGGGAATTCCCTGACAGTCCAGTAGTTAGGACTTCTCACTTCCACTGCCAAGAACAAAGGTTCAGCCCCTGGTTGGGAAACCAAAATCCTGTAAGCCATACAGCATGGCCAGAAAAAAAACAGAAGAAAAAAATTGATTAAGAAGTGAATTTCTGACCTACAGAAATTCAGAAATTAGAACCATCTTCCATTGTACCACAAAAAGTCTTGAATTAGTCAATAACCAGTAAGGCTTCATTCATTACCTGACACCAGGAGAGTTATGAAAATTTTTTTCCATCAGTGTTTATTTGTTTGCCTATTTATTTGTTCTGCTACTGTTTTGATATTTGTGTGCTATAGTGTAAGTGCTGAAGATAGAGCAGTAAATAAAACAATGTTCCTAGCCCAAGGGATCTTATATTCTGCTAGGTGAATGGACATTGGGTAAAGTAACAATACTGTAAAGTGTTTCCCTGTTTTATTCGTAATTGTGTTGTTTGTAGTGAGTGGCACAAGTAAAATTTATATGGTGTTACCCTGACCCCATAATGTAACATTATAGACTTATAAACTGATTAATAATACAGCAACAGACACACAGTGATTAGTATGAGCTAGGTTCTGTCCTTAGCACTATATAAATGTATCAGCTCATTTAATCTTTGTAACAACCTATACAGTATGATTGTTATAACTGTCCTCATTTTATAGAGCATAGAATGAGATACAGAGAGATAAGATCCAAGGTCCTTCGGTGACCGTGAATTAGGATTTAGATCACAGCAGTTGTTAACCTTTTACCATCAATGTTTATAACCATTATACTCTATTGTCTCACTGTAAAATAGACATTGTGACAGATTTTCACATCCTTTATGAGATTTTCTTCATGGTTATACCAGTGATCACTTAACTAAAGTAATTTTTATCTTTTTCACATTTCATATCCCATGCTTACCGAGGAGTACTTGAAGAATTATACTGTCTCCTTTGTTTCTGATGAAACCTAAAGAAAATATTTATAAAGTAAACTGAATCCAGTGTTAGCATTTTTATCAACTCTTAATTCATCTTTAAGTTTACTTATTTGGCTGCCCTGGGTCCTAGTCATGGCACATGAACTCTTAGTTGCAGCATATGGGTTCTAATTCCCAGACCAGAAATCGAACACAGGTCTCTTGCATTGAAAACAAGGAGTATTAGCCACTGGACGGCCAGGAAGTCCCTTAATTCATCTTTCAACATTAGGTTTAGTTTTGTGTAATCAAAATCCAAACTAAATTATTAAAATATTATTTTAGATCTGCCATCTCCAACTTCTAAAAAACTAGGAATTTAATAGCAAAATTGATAGGTTCCTTTATCTCTCTTTTAAAGTTATACTAAAATCGCCAATAAATAGTAAAGGTAAAAAGTAGAATAAAAGCCCTGAAACTCTAAAAACCAGACAGTTTTTATAGCATCGAGTTACATGAATTTGTGTAAGGGCTTGGTATATCTGATGTGTACAAGTTTTCTTAATATTTGTATATAATATATATTATTTAAAATATTAACTTATCTTTTTTTTTTTTTAGTATACTGTGTGGAATTTTGTTCCAAAAATTTATTTGAACAATTCAGAAGAGTGGCAAACTTTTATTTTCTTATTATATTTTTGGTTCAGGTAAGCTTTATCACTCCATAAATTGTTAAGTTGTTAGACATGAATGCTAAACATATATCTTCAAGGAAAAGTTAACATTACATTCTAAACCATATGACTATGGGACCCATTTTTTTTCTGCAGAGCTTCCCCAGTGTATTCAGTGAATACAGTAATGTAATCGCATCTAGCTGTCTGAAAAATAGCCAGTGAATTTTAAGATCCGTTGTATTTTATCACTATGTGTTATAGTGCTGATAATAATAATTAAAGCCAAGAAAATAGCATCATCCTTTCAAATGTTCTGCCTTAGAAAATAAATACTTTGGCTTTTAATATATAGCACTTGTTTTTGGCATATTTCTGCCTGTGGAACCATCTTTGTACAAAATTAATCTTCCTTGGCTTTTTTTTTAATTTATAGATTTTACTTTTATTTTTAAAGTTTTTATTATAATTTCTAAGAATCTCCATGAATATAGATTTTTATCCAGGAGGCCATTTTCTTAACTTAAATCTATATTCATTGTAAGCTCTTTAGTTTTTAGTTTTTCACATTGTGCTTTTTTCCCCCTAATATCAGAATATCAAGAGAACAGTATGACTTGAGTATAAACCAAGATTTAGAATTAGTGATTGTCATTTTCCTTCAAAGAGGTTTTTCTTTTCTGATGATACATTAGCAGTCTCTTTCAGTTTTTATAAACTCTGAACTTTTCTCTCCATAGAACCTGGACCTTCAAAGAAAAAAACTTGTGAAGTAGTCACCTTAAAGCTTGAGGAAGCTTTTCTTTAATTGCTTCCCTTTGTGAGCGGAAAAGGAACTTCTGGGTTTTTGTTTTTGTTTGTTTTTAATCAGTAGATCATCAGCTTGTTTGGTCAAAAAAATGAGAAATTTACACTTATTACATACAAGTAACATGCATTTGTGAAATTACTGCTGAAGATCAGGAATTCAGCCTGTCTGTGGAATAGAACAAACTTAATTGGCCTAATCAGAGTAAACCAATATTAATAAATTATTAGACCCATGTTCTAAATAACCAAATATTACTGCAAATATTTATTCTAAAGCAGTTTATTGAAACATCAGTTGTATGATTTAGATAATTGCAGCATCATTTGTTTTCCAAGTTGTACCCTTCTGGCTCTACTAGCTGTAACAAAATCACTTGTAGAAAGAAACCCCTGGTCCCATTTCTTGTTTTCTCTCCAGTGTGAGTTTATTCTAGATCCCAGAATAAAAATTGACAGATTTTTTTTTTTTTAGCATTTCTCTGGATGGGCAAAGAAATATGAATTGAAATTCTGAATAGCTGTAGCTCCCCTCCAAGACAAATACTGAGGAAGACCTTAAGTACTCTATGTGTTAAGAAAGCAGAGAAACTGAGTCCACTCTAGCAATATTTGTGGGTATGCAATAGATTTAGATAGTCTACTAACCCCATATAATAGCTAACAAAGTGTACTTGTGAAACTGTGAAGTAAACTACATTCACTGCATAATCTCTCAAGTTACTTTTTCATCTGAACTATGATACATATTTTGTATAATGTTTTCAGATTTCCCAATAATTATAAGATTCTAGATGTTAATAGTGATATGTACAATATAAAATATAATACTCTGCATTCTTTCTTTTTAATGCAGCTTATGATTGATACACCTACCAGTCCAGTTACCAGTGGACTTCCATTGTTCTTTGTAATAACAGTTACTGCCATAAAGCAGGTATGAAATATTTTCTGTTGCTTGCGTTCTTCCCAAATCATTCAGAAGTTTTCTCCTCCAAAGTAAGATTTATTGTTGCAAACTAATTTTCATAAGAAAACAAATTTAGGGCTTTCCTAGTGGCTCAGAGATAAAGAATCCACCTGCCAAATCAGGAGACATGGGGTCAGTCCCTGATCCAGGAAGGTCCCACATGTCATGGGGCAACTAAGCCTGTATATCACAAATTCGAAGCCTGTGCTCTAGAACCCAGGAATCAACAACTACCAAAGTCTGAGTGCCCTAGAACTTGTGCTCTGCAATAGGAGAAGCCACTGCGGTGAGAAGCTCATGCACTAGAGAGTAGCCCCTGCTCCCTGCAACTAGAGCAAAGCCCACACAGCAGTGAAATACCTAGCACAGCCAAAAAAATAAATTAAATTATAAAAAGAAAAAAAGCAAATTTTTTTAATTCTACATATGGTCAAAATTAAACTGAGGTAAGCCACTCTTATCAGGTACTTGGTGACTGATGGGACGATTACAATGGTTAAAGTATGTTGTTCCTTTAACATACCTAAGAAGTATCCAAAAGCAAGCATTTTGTGTGTACAAACCAAGTTATGTGTGAAACAGATTGTTATAATCATCTTTGTAGAGTTTGGTAGTATTTAAAGGATATACAGTTCAAAGGAAGGGGATATGTTTAGGGGTGAAGCCAGTACTTCTGGCATGAACATTTTGAATAAAAATTGTATCGTGCTTTCCTACTTCTTACAGCTTTCTCTGTGAAATTTATTTTTATGTAAAGTTGTACTCTAAGGGAATAGCTTCAACTAGATCTGATTTGATATTAACATCTAGTTATAGAAAAACAGTATTATTGGATAAACATGACAAGAAATTTTAAAAGTCCCTAGAAGCGTCATGTTTATATAGCTACCACTTCTCAAAATATCTTGGCAGAAGCTCAACTGTTCAGAACTGCTCCCTTCCTCTTGAAAGAGTTAATTTGAATTTTCATGTGTCAGTTTGTTAAGTTTTCATTTTGTAAGATTTAGGGATAAGGTTTAAATTGACATAGAAACAAAATTGGCAAACATTTTATAATTCTGAGATGTAGTGTATTTATTACTTATTTGATAAAGGTAAGGGAAGTCTATAAATTAACAGTTAATCTAATGTGTCTGAAAAGCATGCTACTGCTGTAAGTTTGATTTCCCTTTATTTATTGCCCTGATGGAGACTAGGATTTATGTCAGTCAGTAAGCATCCAGATCACTTAATACAATTACATATTCATTTGGTTTTGTAGATGTCATTTATTGCATCAAAGTAACAAATATTTGTCCCTTGGACTTCTTTTTTATATATAATTTCTTCTTTGGTGATTTCATCAAGTGTAATGAGTCTAAATTTACATGTATCCTGAAACTATGCTCTGAACTCCAGACACACACATAAAACAGTTTGTGCTTGCAAATACAACTATTACCTCTTGGACACCTTACGCATTTCCTGACCTCTGTGTCACTGTCTCATTCGCTGCTCTGGTCTTTTTGCTTATATCATTTCTCATTCACTACCTATTCTGTTGAATAAATGCTTGTTTATTAGTTTCTCTGTCACCTTCATTTGAATGTTTAGTTCTTTGAGGGCAGAGACTTTGTTTCATATTATCAGTATGTTACCAGTGACCAGAACAAGGTTATGCACATATTTGACATGAAATAAATATTTGATAGATGAATAGATGAATGAACCTCTTGAATATTTTTAAGAAAGTGTTAAATGTTGAAATACTTCTTTACTTGGTTTCCCAGTATAAATTTAGCCAAATAAAGAGTGGATTTAGTTGGAATATGATGCTGTAACTAAGTTGAAAAGATGTTGGTGAGTTTATAATATATCTGCCAAAGGAGTGAGTTTAATATAATAATAATAACTTACAACCTTTCTCTTTCCAAAATGAGTCATTTGTCAAGATTGGAGACATTGGAAATGCAGCAGATTTTAAGGATAACATCATCAGTTTAGTTTTGAAATGTTTAATGTTATTTATGAGACATCAAAATGGAAATATTAAGAATGCATTTGGATATTCAAGTTTATTAGAGTCTGGAGATACAGACTGGAGATAGAAATTTCAGAATTTTTTGAAGACACAGGGATAAAGAAATCAGGTAGCAGGAAGTCAGAGAAGGGTGAAAAAAAAGGGCCCATTAAGATGATATAGAAGGAGCCTCCCATAGTAAACTGAGAAGTAACTGGAGAGGTACTATGAAAACCAGGAACAAGTGTGTGATGAAAACCAAGTGAAGAGAGTGTTTCTAATAGTAATGAATGCCAAAGTTGTCTAACATGGTTCTAATGAATTAAATGTTTGGGGAAATTACGTTTCCGTTTCTCATTTGATTAAAAGTATCTCTGGAGAAGAGAACGGCAGTCCACTCCAGTATTCTTGCCTGGAGAATTCCATGGACAGTGACGCCTGGAGGGCGAGTCGGACACAACTGAGCGACTAAGACACACACACACACACACGTACACATCTTCTAATTATACTAAGAGGGGCTTTTTTAATTCTTTTGATGCATACAGGGTTATGAAGATTGGCTAAGACATATCTCAGATAATGAAGTAAATGGAGCTCCTGTTTATGTTGTTCGAAGTGGTGGCCTTGTAACAACTAGATCAAAAAACATTCGGGTATGCATTTAACAAATAATAGAAATCAATTATATTTTAAAAGCAAAAATTCTAATCTGATGATATTTTAGTTAAAGTCTACTTTCCTACATTAAAATATTGTAGTAGACCACTTGTTTAGAACCCAATAAAAATAAGTCCTGCCTTTTTAAAATCTGTATATTCACTTTTCCCCAAAATTCTTCATAGGTGGGTGATATTGTTCGAGTAGCCAAAAATGAAATTTTCCCTGCAGATTTGGTGCTTCTGTCCTCAGATCGACTTGATGGTTCTTGTCACGTTACAACTGCTAGTTTGGATGGAGAAACTAACCTGAAGGTTTGTACATGTGTTTGTTTGACTGTGGCTCTTGGTGAACAAAACATCTCTGGATTATAGTGATTATTTTCCTTTGGTTAAGGTAATAAAGTTTGACCTGATAAAGGAGAATGTTTTAAATTACTGTTAATTACTTCATGAAAGTATACATTTTACTTCAAGGTTAGCCTCACATGGTTTAGGCAAGTTAAGTAAAAAGTGCTTTGGAGAAACTATAATCTTTTAATATACTGGTGCTTTTTAAAATAGGGGCCACATTTAAATTTTTCTCAATTTTCAAAGTACAATCAAAGATTTTACTTGATTCACTTTTTTCTACCTGTTTAATTGCAATAAACTTTGAGCAGTGATGACTGTTAACACACTTACAGACTTAATTTCCTTGTATGCAAATGCCCTTTGGAGACAGGTAGTCACAGTAGCTCCTTTTACTGCTTGTTACTTTATATTCCTTCTCTTCTGCCATCTAGCTTAGTGATCTCAAGTACAGAATGCTAGGATTTCATTTGTAAAAGAGATTTGAAATAAATGATGTGTAAGGTCCCATTTAGATCTCAAAACTATGGGCCTTAACTTTTCTTTTTTTTTCAGACACATGTGGCAGTTCCAGAAACAGCAGTATTACAGACAGTTGCCAATTTGGACACTCTTATAGCTGTGGTAGAATGTCAGCAACCAGAAGCGGACTTGTACAGGTATGATGTGATAATCACCATATTCATTTTAAGTCTGTTTACAAGTCTCATTTTTACAGTCATAAACATACAATGAAATAGCTGTTTGAAGACATCATTGTGGGGAGCAAAGCAGGAGAGCAGTTAAATGGGGGCAAAGCTAAAAGCAGAATTTGGCAGAATTCTGAGCTGAAGTATTAAAAGCTGTGCTTTTATTCACATGTTCCTCCCTATTATCTTCTACTTTGGTGTGAACTGGCTTTATAACAATAGCAGTAAACATTATAACAGTAATAGTAATCATGAGGGAAATAAAGTTATTTCCTTAGAAGAAAATAATCTAATGGTGTGTGTATGTGTATATATGCTCCATGAAGGGCCATGTCTTTGTGTTCATTAGGAACTAACTCATTTTAACACTGTAAGTCATCTTTCAGCGAGCTATATGCTAGTTATTGCCATCTATGAAATGGAAACAACTTTCATTATTAAAAACTTCCATGAGAAGACTACTCATTTTTACTCAAAAATTGTTAAGAGTAAAAATCACAACCACATTGTAAAAATTGACCTCAGCTTTTTGTCATTCTCTGCATTTATTGGCTTAAGATGTTATCATTAGTCATCAGCTTTTTCAGATCTCTTACATATCTTTGTTCTGGATCCATACATTTATAATGGAATTTTCTCTGTGTGGTATAAAAACCTTACATTTTCATCAAAAACAAAAACAATGTGAAATTTTCCACTTAACTATAAAAATTTGAAGTTCTGTGCATTTAAATTATAAGATAGATTTAACTGAAGCATTCAGTGCTTTGAGTTCTATATTGCTGTTATTTCTAAGTCTCAGAAAAGGATGAATTATAAAAAATCATTGAAAACTAGAAAATAATGCGTCATTAAGAAAGCATAAGATTAATAATGAGATCAAATGTGACTAATGCTTTGAGTGGTTTTGCCTTATTTGAAAAATGGGGAGAAAGTTTAAAAAAGCTTTTTAAAATAAGAAATATAACATTTTATTGTCACCACGGGGAGCACCTGACCCCCTGGTCTGCTCTTAATCAGATTTATAGTCAAATGTCAAGCCATCTTTGAACTTGTATCTCTGTCCCCAACCAGGGTTCTATTCCCAGGCCCAACATACTCCTTGAGTGTCAGAGTTGTGGATAATTGCATAAAAACTATAGTATTCTACCTTAGGAGGCTGCAAAACAGAATGGAGAAGGAGAGTGGCAAATTCAAGAAAGCCGTAGGCAGAGTCCAAGCAGTAGTTTTTAGAGGGCAAGAAAGGCCCAGGATGTCAGTAGTCACAAGGGGCATGAGATGCTGAGGTCGCAATCTGGAGGAGAATGAAGGGTAGGAGAGGCCTGGGCTGGGAAGCAGCCTTGGTCCAGAAGGGGTCAGCCAGAGTTAGAAACCCTGGAGGCTGTGAATCAAAGTGCAGTGGATCAGTGGACTCTTGACACAGAGGAGTTGGACAGCTGGTCAGAGTGGAGAAGGTGACAGCACCACCCATGGCCTGTAGCAGCAGCAGAAGCAGGGTGAGGTTTCTCTCACTCATGGGCCCAAAGACTTCCAGTAGCAAGTGGATGACGGTCATGTTGTCACACTCCATGAAGGCACTGTTCTCATTCTCATTCTGGTGCACTATCACTAGCCAGAGGCTCTCTGCTACTCGTTATGGTAGAGCAGTCCCATGGTGGTAGGAAAAAAGGCATAAAGTGGAAGGAAAAGACATGATCATCCCAGTAATCGCCTTCCAGCTCCACTAGGAGGTTGAAGACAATGATGGAAGCAGAAATGACTAGCAACTGGCCAGCCTCGAGGCTGTTAATTCCTGCTACAATTTTGATGGCACAAGTGGGTGAAATAAACCATGAGGAGAGCCAGTAAGATAGCTGTGGGCAGCAGCAACAGCTTATGGCACCAGCACATACTTGTATATCATCTGTAAAGCCCAGGAAGATCATGCATGGGATGGCAGGGAGCACACTGCATGGTGGGGGAAGGCTTTACGCTGCTCCTCCACAAATGGAACGGGATGAAGCAGAAGAGCATGAGAGGGAAAACAGCACCACTGATCACTCCCTGAGAATCTAACAATACTAATTTTTAAAGCTTAGTGACTGATTTACCTTTGTAATTTCTAGTATGAATATTGGATCATTCATACATGCAAAAGACTGGTTTTGTTTCATGTATAAGAGTAGTGCCAAAACTTTCTTGAAATTCTCCACCTACTGATGTCTTCAATGTATTATTATTTTTTTGTAACATGATGAATTCTTTGATAGATTCATGGGACGAATGACAATAACTCAACAAATGGAAGAAATTGTAAGGTAAGAATAAATTTGCATTATCCAATCGCTTTTTGTTTGGGAGAGGGAGTAAAATCAAGTTAAAGGAGATTAGATAAGTAAGCAATGGGATCATGAAAAAGAATTGAAAACATTTAACATTTCATCTTCTAGCAAATTTCCAGCAGCAGCAGATGAGACAAGGATGAAGCAAATGCCGTGAAATAACATTAAAATAAGTTAATAAGATTATTGGTGTACTAGTATTTCTTTGTCTAATAATACTAGATAGTATTAATAATATGAGATAGTAACATAAAGGAAACAGTGGTTTCTGTTCATATTCTTACACATCTAAACTACCACCACCTGTCTAGAATACAAAAAATGTCTTATGGTCTTCACTTCAAAATCATTCCTCACAAACTAGAGTACTGGGCAGTCTAGAACTTCTTTACTCTTCTGGTTGATTGGTTGGTTGTTTTGGTTTGTTTTCCCTCAATATTCAGGTTAATTTCTGGCACCTACATGAAAAACTTCTTGTCATTTCAAAGATTTTCTGATAGGGTGAGATTACATTGTTATTCATGACCACAAAGCTAAATTCAGAATAAATCTTGAAATCAACCCTTGAACATCTAATTAGCATTCCACCTATTTTCTGGAGATGTTCAGTTTATATTGGCTGTGTAAAATAAGATACTAACATAAAGTACTGAGAATTTGTTTTAATAAAATCCTCAAGCCAAGCCACCAAAAATATGCATCAGAATGGATTCACATTTTTAATAAAAGTTAACATAGGGGCACTTTCAGTGAACTCTGTGACAAGGTCTTTGTAAGTTTAGGGACCCCTGCTGAACAACAATGACTGGGTTTTATTTTGATTTCTATAGTGACATGATGGAATGCTTGTGTGGATACATAGTATGACTTGCATTAAGATATTGTGGCTGGTAAAGGAAAAGATCAATTATGTTAGCAAGGAGAATTTTTTTTTAAGGGAGCCTTGTTCTTTGCTGAAGCAACCAGAGTGAACTAATTTTTAATTTGAGGCTTTCTACCATTATATCCTAATTTTTTATGCCAGCTCAAGCTTGAAGTTTTTCTCTTCATTGTTGGAACCAAATGAAAAAGAACTGTAATAAGTCTCCTGAATAATTGATTTTAGAATATCCATTCATTGTGTTCCAAATATATGATCTAACAAAACCATACTTGTTACACATAGCCAAACACCTGACCCCTGTATTTATTGCATTTTTGGGGGTTTGGGTTTATAGACCTCTTCAGAATTGGTTCAAATTCTGTTTAATTTGGATAACCTTGTATGTATATTTCAGAAAAGCCTTATGATAAGGAATATCAACAAAATTAAAACTTTTTAATCCATCTATAACAGAGTTATCATTTGTTATCACTAAGAAAATAAAATTTTCCTTTCTAGTTATTTCTTCTCATTTTATATCTCCATTATGGAGAGAAATTCAAACAGCAAGAAGACCCCCATGCTCCAAGAAGTATGCAATGCAAGTAGTCAGGTTGTAGTGTTGATCTTGCCTAAAAAAAAAAAACTAACTCACTTACTATGTTATCTTTTGTAACCTAGTATAATTTTAATTGTTGCAGAAAACATGCAGTTATACACAAATCATAATACAATTTATGTTTACATTGCTTTTTTTCTTCATGCAACCTGTTTACATTGCATTTTAATTCTGTATTTTCCCTTTGAAAACTGTTTATTGATTTTGGTCAAAATTTTAAAATTTCATCTTCTGTAAAACATTTTTAAGTTATCACTTAATTTTTTGGTTTTGTTGAGTTTTATGTCTAAACTTCTAAAACTAGTGGCTTTCTGATTATGTCTACAGGCATAATCTTATTTCTGAGTCATTGACCTTAAAATGACTGAAATGCTAAAGCAGACATTTGTTGTTTCAGTAACTAACATCGTGGTTGACCTAGACAGCTTTATACTAGCTGAGATTTTGGTTTTATGTGAAAGCATTGTTGTAAGTATATATAGCTTTAAGTCCCTTCTGTCTGCTAAAGATGCCATTTAAATTTTACTTGAATTTTTAATACATTTAATGCTTTTGGTTATTTTTCCCCTAGACCTCTGGGGCCAGAGAGTCTCTTGCTTCGTGGAGCCAGATTAAAAAACACAAAAGAAATTTTTGGTTTGTATATATTGAAAAATTTTAATAATAGATTTGTTTTGATGCTTTATATGAAGTATTTTTTAAAGCACAGCATTTTGTTATTTTGGTTAGATAATTTATTGTCTGTGATAATTTTCTTTCAAAGATTGTGTTAATATAATTTTGTGTTGTATTTTTCTTAATTCCAACTTTTGAATAATAGATTAGAACCTTGCTGTTATATTTGCTTTGTGAATACTTCGTGCTAAGAAGATAATTCTGGCATTTGTATTAATGGTGTTGAGAACTATATAATCTGGCACCATGGTGCAATAAACCACTTGTATAATTCCATTATAGTTAGATTGGATTGTTAAAACTGCTAGCTCATTTATTCCTTCAGCAAATTCTTACTGATCTGTGACTGTATATCAGATGCTGTTTTTACATACACTGACTGGATCAGAAGGATAAATAAATAGTGTTCTTACATTGGAGATCTCAATTCACTATGCTCTGAGTCAACTTTAGGTAAATTAAGAAGTTAATGATAACCTTTAGCTGTCAACTAGCTCCTCACCTTTAAGGAATGACCGTTAGCTTTTGAGCTCTTTCTCATTCTTTTGTTTTCTGTTAACTGTACTATATCTTATCTCTCAGTGTTAGGCTCTCTGATAAAGAAATCCATAATTTTTTTAAAAGGAGAGTAATGAGTGTGACCAAAATGTGGAGAGTTGGAACTCATACATTGCTGGTAGGAGAAGAATGTTCCAGCTGCTGTGGAAAATAGTTTGGCAGTTCCTCAATAAATTAAACACAGAATTATAAACATATCACCTGGCAATTCTACTTCTAGATATATACCTTAAAGAACTGAAGACAGATGCTCAACAAAGGCTTATATGAGAATGTTCATAGCAGCACTGTTCACAATAGCCCAAAGGGTAGGAACTGCCCAAATGTCTTATCGACTAATGAGTGGATAAACAAAATGTAGGCTATCCAACTAATGGAATATTATTCCCCTGTATGAAATGCAGTACTGATACATGCTGCAACATAAACTTTGTAAACATTATACTGAGTGAAAGAAATCAAACAGAAAAGGCCACATACTGTATGATTCCATTTATTTTAAAAGCCCAAAATAAGCAAATTCATAGAGACAGAGACTAGATTAGTGGTTCCCAGGAGCTGGGTATGGGAATGGGAAATGATGGCCTAATGGGTTCAGGGTTTTTTATTTGGTGAGGGAGGTTAAATATTCTTAGTTAGTGAGGATGGTTGCACAACATTGTGAATGTAACTAAGTACCTCCGAATTAAAATGGTAAATTGTATGTTACATGTATTCTGCCACAATTTAAAAAAGGAAACCATAGCAAAGTTTTATGATTTAAAAAGTCCAAAGAAACCTCCAGGACTTTTAGGCCCTCTCATATAATGCTGTATTTTAACACCTCTCTAGCAGTAATGCCTTTCACAGTCTTAAAGGAAATGTGTATTCCTTTAGGTGAGTTTGCTGCTGTTTCCTAAGCACTGCCTCTCTGTGTTGTACCATTCTGTCTGATTTCTCACATTTCTATAATTTTGGTGCCCTTTATCATTTGAGTTGTAATCTCTGCCTTTAAGGAATAATTCTAATAGTGAAAATTCCAGGACAGGTCTTTAGGAAGAGAGCATGATGAATATTATACCTCACATCATACTGCTTAGGAATAGGCATAAACATTTATTGATCGTCTTTCTGTTCCTAGGCATTTTGCTAATTTATCACACAACCTTGCAATGGTTTTAATGAGGTTATTTTTCCCATTTAA
This sequence comes from Nanger dama, assembly GCA_917880005.1. NCBI lineage: Eukaryota > Metazoa > Chordata > Mammalia > Artiodactyla > Bovidae > Nanger > Nanger dama. The sequence goes on along the minus strand of CAKJTW010000011.1, from coordinate 28,296,756 downwards.
AGATGGAGAAATTGAGACTCGGAAAGATTAAATAACTTGCTCAAGGTTGCAGAACTAAGTGGCAGAGCTAGCATTCAAACAAAGCTCTAACTCCAAAGTTGTTTGTGTTTTTTTTTTTAATAAGACTTCTCTTACCTAATTTCAAGACTGCTCTTCCCAATTTTAGTCCCATTATTACTGTTGTTCTCTCTCATCTCAGAGTCTTTCTCATAGGCACATGTTTTTAGAATGGCAGTTTCCTTGTATTTACTTCATTTACTCTGACAGATTTCCATGTTATCTTTCCAGTGCCTATGAGATTATGTCTAGACTCCAGATCCTGCCATTCAAGGCCTTTCAGACTGACCCCAGTCCATTGTTGCAACCTAATAGAAAGTGCTTTTCCATTTCTGTCTTTGCCCTATAGTTAGTGCACTATTTGCTGTATCTGTAATGGCATTCTCTGCTGTCTTTATCTTTCCAAATTCTTTGCCCCATCAGTTTCAACTCAACACCGCTTTCATTCAAATATCTCAGTTATCATTCAGGAACAGAATCTATATGCCTTTCTCAGTCAGCTGAATGACTGGGGTTTCCCACGGGACTTGAAAGCCGAATTCTAACAACTGTCAGTTGACACATTTTTAAGTTGCTTTCATGCTAATGAGTACATTCCTTTTGTGAAACATGGTGGAGGATGAGTTTAAGACTGTTTTGTTTTTCAGGTGTTGCTGTATACACCGGAATGGAAACTAAGATGGCATTAAATTACAAGAGCAAATCGCAGAAACGATCTGCAGTAGAAAAGTAAGAAAACTATTTTATTTACACATAAATATGTGACATAATATCACATAAATATGATATATATATATATAAAATATGTGGTATAAATGTATGCTTCAAGTCAACGAAAGGATGGTATCCTTGAGGATAGGGAGAGTTTCTCATTTTTATTAAATTCTGATTTATTGACATACAGTTGATGAATAATATTAGTTTCAGGTGTAGTATGTGGTGATTTGACATTTGTATCAATTATGAAATGATACAATGAGACTAGTAATCATCTGTCCCCATACAAAGTTATTGCCACATTATTGACCATATCCCTTATACAGGTATTACATCCTCATGTCATTTATTTTATAACCAAAGATTTGTACCTCTTCATCCCTTTTTACCAATTTTACCCATTTCCCCAATCCCGTCAGGCAACCACCTGTTTATGAGTCTGTTTTCATTTTGTTTTTTTTAGATTCCACATATAAGATCATATGGTATTTGTCTTTCTGTCTGACTTAGCATAATACCCTTTAGATTCATCCATGTCACTGATGGCAATATCTCATTTTTTTATGACTGAGTAATATTCCACTATATATATATATATATATATAAACACATATATACACCACATCTTTTTATCCACTCATCTGTTGGTGGACACTGAGGTTGCTTCCATATCTTGGCTATTGTAGATAATGCTACAGTGAACATTGGGTGCATATATCTTTTCAAACTAGTGTTTCTGTTTTTTAGAGTAAATACACAAAAGTGAAGTTGCTGGACCATATGGCAGTTCTATTTTTACCTTTTTTGAGGAACCGCCATATTGTTTTCCATAGTGGCTGCACCAATTTACAGTCTCACCATTGGTGTATTCAGTTCAGTTCAGTCACTCAGTCGTGTCCGATTCTTTGCCACCCCATGGACTGCAGCACGCCAGGCTTCCCTGTCCATCACCAACTCCTTGGAGCTTACTCAAACTCATGTCCATCGAGTCATTGATGCCATTCAACCATCTCATCCTCTGTCACCCCCTTCTCCTCCTGTCTTCAGTCTTTCCCAGCATCAGGATCTTTTCCAGTGAGTCAGTTCTTATCAGGTAGCCAAACTATTGGAGTTTCTGCATCAATCTTTCTAATGAATATTCTGGACTGATTTCCTTTAGGATGGACTGGTTGGATCTCCTTGCGCTCCAGGGGACTCTCAAGAGTCTTCTCCAACACCACAGTTCAAAAGCATCAGTTATTTGGCACTCAGCATTTTTATAGTCCAACTCTCACATCCATACATAACTACTGGAAACCATAGCTCTAGACAAACCTTTGTTGGCAAAGTAATGTCTGCTTTTTAATATGCTGTCTAGGTTGGGCATAGGTTTTTTTCCAAGGAGCAAGTGTCTTTTAATTTCATGGCTGCACTCACCATCTGAAGTGATTTTGGAGGCCCCCAAAATTAAGTCTCTCACTATTTTCTAACTGGTGTATTAGAGTTCCCTTTTCTCTACATCCTTACCAATACTTGTCATTCATTGTATTTTTGATGATAGCTATTCGGACAGATATGAGGTGGTATCTCGTGGTTTTGATTTGCATTTCCCTGATTTGGAAAAATGTCCAGTTAGATCTTTTGCCAATTTTTTAATCTGATTGTTTTTCTGATGTTAAGTTGTATGAATTTTTATATATTTTGGATATTAACCTCTTGTCAGATATATTATTTGTAAAGTTTTTCTCATTCGGTGGGCTGCTTTTTTGTTTTATTGATAGTTTCCTTCACTGTGCAAAAGCTTTTCAGTTTGATATAGTCTCTTTTTGCTTTTGTGTCCCTTGCCTGCAAATACATATATATATGTATATATTTTGAGGAGATGCAAATATATATATATGTATATGTATATATTTTGGCCATGCCATACAGCATGTGGAATATTAGTTCTGCAACCAGGGATCGAACCTGGGCTCACAACACTGAAAGCTCAGAGTCCTAACTACTGAGGACCACCAGGAAACCACCCTTCCAAATATTAAGATCAGTGTCAAAGAGGAATGGATGCTTTCTAACATTTCTGTATACATGTAGCATTTTGCACAATATTTGGCATATTGTACGTGCTAAAATAATTATTTTAAAATAAATACTGTTGAATAATAATGGTGGACTAAATGAGCGGACTAAACATCCTGCAGAAAACAATTATAAAATTTGGGCAGATATTAGTAAACAAGTATTTGGAGTCATTGGAAAGTGATCAAAAACAGAAACTGGAAAGGAGTGTACTCCTGAAAAATGACAGCAGCAACAGGGGGAGTGCAGCTTTTACCTGAGGGCCCTTTTTACTTACTGTGCTGTTGTACAGGCTGTGAGAGAGCCTGAGCTTTATCGTGTGTAGATGTTAAAGGGCAAAGTTCAAAGCTGAAGGAGCAGCTAAAAAGGGGAAATCATTTAAGGGAATGAACTCCAAAACAGGCACATAAGTTCTACCCAAATCACTGGATAAAAAGAAGCAATTAAAACCAATCTGAGAATAAAGAGAAGAAATATTTAAAATGCAGGCTTTAAACAGTAGAATAAAAAGCAATAGACAAAATTAGAGCCAAAAATTGCTTCTTTGCAAATATTAAAACAGGTTAATTTATACCTAGATTGGACACGACTGAAGCAACTTAGCAGCAGCAGCAGCATACCTAGATCGAGGGATCAAAGGGAAAAAGAAGCGGTAGAAGAGAGAAAGCTTAAAAGATTTGCATTTCTCATTTCAAGACAGTATAAAGCTACAGTAAGTTTTGTATGATTTTAGAATGAAAAGATAGTTCAGTAGGTTAAAATATAAAGAGTTGAGAAATAGTGATTTTCAACCAAAGCATTAAGTGAATTCAGTAAGGGAAAAGTCTTTTCAACAAATGATGTAACAACAATTGGATATTCAAATTGGAAAAAAATTAATAAACTTCAACTCCCACCTTAAACTGTACACCAAAAATTTTTTAGGATGAATCATAGACCTAAACATAAAAGCTAAAACTATGAAACTTTTAGAAGAAAACTTAGGAAGATATCTTCACAACCTGGAGATAACTAAGTATTTTTTAGGACACAAATAGCATAAATGAAAGGAAAAATTGATAAACTGGACTTCCTCAAAGTTAAAAACTTCTCATCAGACTACACAATTAAGGAAATGAACAAATTAAGCCACAACTGGGAGAAGATATTCACAAGATCTATCTTACAAAGAACTTGTATTCAGAATATATAATGATATATTAAAAACTCCTATATATTTATAATAAAAGCAGCCCAGTGAAAAAGAGGTAAGATATGAACAGATATTTCACAAAGGAGAATATACATGTGGCCAACAGGCACATGAAAAAGTGTATATCATTAGTCATAAGAGATACAAAGAACTACAAAGAGATATCAAGACACATGTATTGAACTGGTGAAAATGGAAACTGAAGGTTCCAAGTATTGGCAGATATGGAGCAGCTGGGGCTCTTCTAAGTAATCTGTGGGTCAAACAGGAAATTTCAAAGAAAAAATTTGTAAATACCTAGAAATTAATGAAAATACAATAGTCACATTTTGTAGAATGTAGCTATAGCAGTGCTGAGAAGGAAATGTATAGTACTTGTATTAGGATTCTCTAGAGAAACTAAGCCAGTAGTTTATACCTAAGTTACATATAAGAAAAGATTTATTGTAGGAGTTGGCTCACATGGTTGTGGAGGCCCATGAAGTCTCAGTCAGCCAAATGCAAGACAGAGACCCAGGAAACTCGGCAGTATAATTTAGCCCAAATCCAAAGTCCTAAGAACCAGCAGCTCTGATGTCCCAAATCAGGAGACAGAATTTGTCCTTCCTTTGCCTTTTTGTTGTTGTTATTGTTCCATTTGAGCCCTCAATAAATTGGATGATGCCTGCCTATATTAGGGCTTCCCTGGTGGCTCAGACAGTAATGAGTCTGCCTGCAGTGCAGGAGACCCATGTTTAATCACTAGGTCAGGAAGATAACCCTGGAGAAGGGAATGGTTACCCACTCCAGTATTTTTGCCTGGAGAATTCCATGGACAGAGGAGCCTGGCAAACTACAGTCTGTGGGCTTGCAAAAAGTCAGACATGACTGAGTGACTAACTGCCTATATTGGTGAGGGCGTATGTCTTTACTAAGTCAACTGAACCAACTATCTCTTCGAGAGATACCCTCACAAACACATCCAGAAACAGTGTTTTACCAGCTCTCTGGTTAGCCTGGTCAAGTCAACACATAAAGTTAACTGTCACAGCACTAAATAATGACATTGAAAAAGAAACACCAGTGACAGAAATTGAAATTTAAATAATACCATTTGCAGTCATCACCCCCAAAGAAGTACATAGGTGTATACCTAACAAAATCCATGTAAAATCATGTGCTGAAAAGAACAGAATGTTGATGAAGGCCTTTAGAGATAAAATATTAAGCTTGCCCAGTGAAAAGAAGAGGGATTTTAAAGTCAATTCATGACTTGTATGATTTTGGGAAATCTACAGAATGATTTTTGAGTTTTGGTCACCATCTATAAAAACCTCTTCCTCACAAGTTTTTATAAACATTAGACAAGCTTGTTTTTGTTTAACATAAGACAAGTTAGTGGATGTGACAGAAGTTCTATAAAATATCAGTGCTATACAAATATTAGTTATCTTTGCACATAAAGTAAGATAGGTCCTGAAAATGTAGAAAATCTTTTGTTAATTATTTACAGCAAAATAACTGGCCAAAACTGTCATTTACTATAAGCATTTTGAACAGTAGCTTAACTATAGTAAATATGGTTGTAATCATACATTATCTTTTTTATTTCTAGTAAATAGATTTAATTGAATGGTCATAAATTGTGTCATTTAGATAGCTATCATAATATCTTATATATTTAATGTCTTATTTAATACCAATAATAATTTCCAAACAAATGAGTATAGTAACATATTATTGATACATTTTATATTCTTTTTTTCATTTCAGGTCAATGAATACATTTTTGATAATTTATCTAATAATTCTTATTTCTGAAGCCATCATCAGTACTATCTTGAAATATACATGGCAAGCTGAAGAAAAAATGGGATGAACCTTGGTATAACCAAAAACAGAACATCAAAGAAATAGTAGTAAGGTATTTTATGGTGTTCTTGACTCTGTTATAAAGAAACTTTTATTCTTTGGAAATTTTATATCTTTTAATGCTTTGTGGTGACTTCTGATAGGAGTTATCACTGTCATCCTCTAAAAGTATTATTGTTGACAGATATCAAAAGGATATTGCATGTGAAGAGTAGCCAACATGTTTGTACTGGTATGCTTTTTACATTTAGGACATAAGCAATTACATTCCCTATGGCATAATTTGAATGGTTAAAGAAGATCACAAAAATTTAGATTATCTATATTGGCATTCTACTTCAATACTAGATATAGAAATTTTTATTCCATTTACTGTATATTATAGATTAATTAAAGAGTAAATTAATTAATTTTCACTTCTATCAGAGTAATTCACTGGACTTCCCCAGTGGCTCAGTGGTTAAGAATCTCTGCCTGCGATGCAGGATATGCAGGTTCAGTCCCTGGGTCAGGAAGGTCCCCTGACTGACAAGAATGGCAACCCATTCTTGTCTAGAAAATTACATGGACAGAGGAGCTTGGTGGGCTACAGTCTATGGTGTGGAGAGTCAGACCTGACTGAGCAGCTGGGCACAGGCTTGTGCACAGGCACAAAAAGTAACAAATTAAGTAATTTGGTTTTAATCTTTTTTTCTTTCTCTTTAATATTCTAAAGAGCAATAGATGTGTTGAAAGGACAGTTCGATAAATTAATTTCAATTCATGAGGCTGTTCTGTTTCAGAATATAGTTGATAGTCTATTTAAATGTGAAACTGATTATTTTCTTCAGTGATGATAAAGAAATTCTCATATTTTTTCTTACCCAAAATAATTTTTCCCACAGATTCTGAAATTTATTTCAGACTTCCTTGCTTTTTTGGTACTTTACAATTTCATCATTCCAATTTCATTATATGTCACAGTGGAACTGCAAAAATTTCTTGGATCATTTTTTATTAGCTGGGATCTTGATCTCTATCATGAAGAATCAGATGAGAAAGCTCAAGTCAATACTTCTGATCTGAATGAAGAACTGGGACAGGTAAAAATGATCCTTTTGTTTTTCTGATTTGTTATTTTTATCAAAACAATAAATGTACAAAGACTAATAAAACTAAATATTACAAAACTTATGCTAAAAAGCAGCCCCACTTTCTTTGCTCCACACCTTGTTTCTTGTTTCCCATTTGAAATCTTAAGTTGTTCTTCATTATTTAGCACTGTATTTTTATATGGTATTCTTTTCTGGATTTTTAAAGTTGAGACATTATTTACTATGAAATATAGTGATATAACCCTTACACTATTCCTTCTACACACATACCCAGACATATACCCACTTTGCCTCTCCATAGCTCCCCAATATTGTTAAATCACAATTTGGGATTTAATAAATATTCACTTATTAACATTATTAGAACTGTTTTGTTATAGTTTATTAAAACTCTTAGTTCTCTCTGTGTGCTGTGTAGTACTATAATTATATTTTTCTTATGTATTTTGGTTTTGTTAGACTTAGTTGTTCTGTTTTTCCATTCTCTTAATTTTCATTTACCATAAACAAATCTGATGAGTATATTAACCATCTCTCACATATTCAAACACAGCAGATAATCTAGGATTTCCTTTCTCTTTTTTATTCTGTTGCTCGTTTCTCTTTTGAAGCCTTTCATTGTCTGCTTCAATTTGGACTTCTTTTGGGCCAGCTTCTCAGCTGTCACCCTGGACTTTCTTTTCCATCACCCTAAAACTTCCTTTGTCTCACATCTGTTTCAAATTTCCTACCCTCTCCTTCCCATGTCTTCCCACCTGTTGCTTATTCTCTTATTTTGGTGGACCACATCTTCTAATAACTTCTTCAAAAGGATGCATAAGATGAATATATTTTGAGTTTTTGCATGTCTAAAAATACTTTATTCCCTTCTTACACTTGATTAATAATTTAGCTGGGTAACACATCCCAGGTTGGGAATTATTTTTCTTCAAAATTTTCAAAAGCAATTCTCCATTTTTTTCTGGTTTCCAGTGTTTCTATGAGAAATTCAATCCTATTCTGATTCTCAGTTTTTTGTATATGATCTGTTGTTTTGTTTCTGGAGGTGTTAATGTTTACAATCTTCTCTTTGTGCAATGAATCTGAAATTTTATGATGATACACCTTGGTGTCTTTTTTTACTCCCTCTGGGCAAAGAACTCTGAGTCCTCTTACTCTAGAAACATGTCCTTCTCTTCTAGGAGTTTTCCTTATTTCTTTAGTAACAAATCTTTTTCTGTTTTGTGGAATTTTATTTCTGAAATTGATTAATTTGGGTGTCAGACCATTTATCCTAATTTCCTAATTCTCTTTGACTTTGAATTTTGTTTCTGTGTTTTTATAGTATGGTTTCTGGGAGAAGTTATGCACTTTTATCTTTCCACCTATCTTTTGGTTTATTTCTATTATAATATTTAAAGTTTCTAATATTACAGTATATCGGAACAGTGTGTTTGTTTGGCTATGCCCTGTGGTTTGCAGGATCTTAGTTCTGCTGAAATGTGACATATCCATTCCCAAAAATCACTATGCTGTGCAAAATTGCTTACTAAAAACCACAGGGTTTATGGGAAAATGGGATTGGGGTATAACATAAGCTTTGTCAGTGATACATTTAAAATGAAAAGAGAGGAACCTAATGACAACAGTACTTGCTAAATTATTAAGAAATACAATAAATATGGTAAATACAATAAATAAGTACTACAATAAGTATGGCACTTTATCTTGAAAAAGACCTAAAGTATACCTATAGAAGTGGCCATCAGAAGTATTGCAGCTGGTTTTTGTTTGTTTATGAATTTATTTATTTGGCTGATGGGTGCTTGTTTTCAGCATGTGGGGGCATGCAAGATAAGATCTTTCAGTTGCAGCATGTGGAATATAGTCCCCTGACCAGGGAACTATTTCTGCTGTTTGTAGAGGACCATGACCCTAAAGATGCCACAGACTTAGAAAAGTATATAGATTTTATAGTATATGAATGTTTTGTGTTACGCTGTTTCTGTGGCATCATTAATTATTTGTACTTTCAACATCAGTACATCAATGTTAATAGGTAAACATCATCAGGAGACAGAGGGCAGCTTTTTTTTTTTTTTTTTGGTCTAATATAAGGCCCTGAACAGAAAAGTTTGTTTTCTTTTTCTGTCTCTAGGTGGAGTATGTGTTTACAGATAAAACTGGTACACTGACGGAAAACGAGATGCAGTTTCGGGAATGTTCAATTAATGGTACAAAATACCAAGAAATCAATGGTAGACTTGTATCCGAAGGACCAACACCAGACTCTTCAGAAGGAAACTTATCTTATCTTACTAACTTATCCCATCTTAACAATTTATCCCATCTTGCGACCAGTTCCTCCTTTAGAACCAGTCCTGAAAATGGAACTGAACTAGTAAGCAATTTTTAAGTTAATAAATAGGAATTTCATTTTTAAATAGTAATTCTTTGTAGTTGGTGGGTTGTAGGAGAAGATGTTTTAAGTGTTAGTGGGGCAAGAAATATACATTTGAAATGTTTATAGTTTGGTTCAGCATTGAGAATTTATAGTCATAAGTCAGCTTAAATTGTCACTTACTGTGTATCTACTTTAGTTCTCTAGGTGTTTAAATGAGACTAAGTTAAGGAGCACACTTTCTGCCTTGAAGTAAATAAGACTTTGTTAAGGAACAGAGCTTAAATTTATTTAATACCTTTTCTATCTCAGTTCTGCCACAAAATAGTTTTCACCTTTACTTGCAATTTGGTTATGTCTACTAAAAAGATAGTCAGATGTTGAAGGGTCATAAGCAAACATGACATCTTAACTCTTCGAGTCAGAAGCAGCCAGCTAGCTATTACTTATACAATTCAAGATTATAGCACTCTGGTTCTGCATCTTATTTATCAAATTACAAACTATATTTATTGGCATTTTTAGAATTTTGTTTCTGGTTTCCTACATGTTATTTGGTATTTTTTTTTTTATTGTGAATATTAATTATGTTTTTACAGATTAAAGAACATGATCTCTTCTTTAAAGCAGTCAGTCTCTGTCACACTGTGCAGATTAGCAGTGTTCAGACTGATAGCATTGGTGATGGTCCCTGGCAGTCCAGCTTTGCACCTGCCCAGTTGGAGTACTATGCATCTTCACCAGATGAAAAGGCTCTTGTGGAAGCTGCTGCAAGGTAGTTTAAGTATAATTTTCAGATCTTCAGAAAAATACCTTTTTAATAAAAGTGTGAAAATACAAGAAAATACTTTTAAATTCTCAGACAAAAAGCACATAAAAATATTTTACATAAGAATGTGAAATGTCATTAATTTTGTTGTCAAGCTTGCATTAAGTCATATTTTGAAGAGATCTCTTTAAAAGTCTACTGCATTCTGCACGTGTGCTTAGTCCTGTCTGACTTTGTGACCCTACAGACTGTAGCCTGCCAGATTCCTCTGTCTGTGGGATTTCCCAGGAAGGAATACTGGAGTAGTTTGCCATTTCCTCCTCCAAGGGATCTTCCCAACCCAGGGACCAAACCTGCATCTCCTGCATTGGCAGGCAGATTCTTTACCTACTGAGCCATCCCCATCCCCATACCCATACCCAAAGTTAACAACAAGCCAAAGTAATTTTGTTACATAAATTTTAACACATTTATTATAGGCTAGCAGTGTTATCTGGAGAAGGCAATGGCAACCCACTCCAGTACTCTTGCCTGGAAAATCCCATGGACGGAGGAGCCTGGTAGGCTGCCGTCTATGGGGTCGCACAGAGTCGGACACGACTGAAGCGTCTAAGCAGCAGCAGCAGCAGCAGTATTATCAAAAAATGGCACTTGTACTGGTCCTTCCAGTTCCTTCAGTCTTCTGATAGCAAATTCTACTGTGATAGCAGAAGTAGTGTTGTAGTGGGTCCAGGCACCACTAGCTACTGTCTGATTGCTATGAAATATGTTGTGAGAAATACTTGCGTGTGTATTGTTTTGTACCTACTCTGATCCTTTAAGTTCTTAAAAATAACGCTATATATACTCAAGGAAATACTTTAAAATATATCTTAAACTTATATTTTAAATGTTTTTACTCAAGTTATATTGTAAAATATGAAATGTCGTTCAGTCACCCAGTCGTGTCCAACTCTTTGAAACCCCATGGACTGCAGCATGCCAGGCCTTCCTGTCTCTCACCATCTCCTGGGTTTGCCCAAGTTCATGTCCACTGACTCAGTGATGCCATTCAACAATCTCATACTCTGTTGCCCTCTTCTTCTGCCTTCAGTCTTTCCCAGCATCAGGGCCTTTTCAAGTGAGTAGCTGTTTGCATCAGGCAGCCAAACTGCTGGAGCTTCGGCTTCAGCATCAGTCCTTTGAATGAGTATTTAGGGTTGATTTGCTTTAGGACTGACTGGTTTGATCTTGCTGTCCAAGGGACTGTTCAAGAGTCTTCTCTAGCACCAGTTTGAAAGCATCAATTCTTTGGCACTGTGCCTGCCTTCTTTATGGTCCATCTCTCATCCTTTATATCATATATTTCTTTCTTCTTTTATTTCCTAGATTTGGCATGGTGTTTGTTGGTAATTCTGGAGAAATTATGGAAGTTAAAACTCTTGGAAAACTGGAACGGTAATTTTTTTCTATATATAATTTTCTATGTATTAAATACTATAGAACAGGAATCAGTAAAATGACCCAGAAGCCAGATCTGGCCTACAGCTTGTTTTTGTGTAGCCTGCAGACTAAATTGCATTTTTAAAGTGTTTTCAGAAACAAAAATGCAACAGAGATGATATATGATGTCAAAGTCTAAAGTATTTACTGTCTGGCACCTTAAAAGTTTACCAAGGCCTGATCTAGAATGATGTCAGTATTACATTGTATCTCATCACAATAATAATATAATGATCTGAATCTTTCATCTATACTTTAGCTTAATGGTTCTTGAATTTACTTATGTGTTTATTTTTACATGTAAAGGTAATGAGTTTATGTTTCTACTTACTAAACAAAAATTTTTTTATCTTTCTGATGATTTTTATCTTTCAAACATTAAGGAACTGTTGTATCATTTCCAGTACTTCTGCTGTTGGATAAATTCATCCATTCTTATCATATTCATATATCTTTTATGGTTTTTATCAATTCTGATCATATCTTAGCTCCAGCCCTGCTCATCCAAACTATGCTTTTCTGAACTAAATAGTGACCAGTCTTTGACCACTTTTCTCTGGGACCCTGTCTAGTTCATTTTATCAACTTCCACACTTGACCCATCACACACCAAATTCTTCTACAGGTACACATGCGCCCTGTCCTGGGTTTAGAATCACTGCTATAATGAGCCTCTGTTACTAATGTGAAGACTTATATTTCTCAGATGTGTTTGGGCAGAAAAAGAGTTTAGAATCAGTCACCCTTTTTAGTGAGGAAACATGAAGCTGGGCAGATCTGGATTCCAGTCTCCTTGCTCTGCCACTCATATGCTTATTTGACTTAGGCAAATGAATATGCCTTTCTGAGTCTTCATCTGTAAAGTGAGATAAGACCTACATCCTTTGGTTTTCATGGGTGTTAGAAGGTATGTAAAGTATGTGGCATTCGGTTAAGTATTAGACTGACCAGAATGGTCATTCAGGTTTTCCCATGGGATCTTTTTGCCACTTGATGGATATGAGTTTGAGTGAACTCCGGGAGATGGTGATGGACAGGGAGGCCTGGTGTGCTGCAATTCATGGGGTTGCAAAGAGTCGAACACAACTGAGCAGCTGAACTAAACTGAATGAACTTTTTGTCCAACCCAATACTTAATAAATGTCTATTCCTTCTTTTTCTCTCTTGTATTGTTAATTGACTCATGATCCATGATCTTGAAAAATATAGTTGAGATTAATTTCTTGTTCTGAATTAATCATTTTATCTTTTAAGGGGTTCTTTCCAAATAGTCACGTAATATTATTCAAAAAAAGATTTTGTCTTTCTTATTTTTCCCCCTTAGATACAAGCTGCTTCATATTTTGGAATTTGATCCAGATCGTAGAAGAATGAGTGTAATTGTTCAAGCACCTTCAGGTAACAAATTTAAACTTTTATGAATTTGTACCTGGTAGTTCCAGAGGTTAAAGCGTTTGCCTGCAATGCAGGAGACCTAAGTTCGATCATGGGTCGGGAAGATACTCTGGAGAAGGAAATGGCAACCCACTCCAGTATTGCTGCCTGGAGAATCCCGATGGACGTCCCATGGACGGAGGAGCCTGGTGGGCTACAGTCCACGGGGTTGCAAAGAGTTGGACACGACTGAGCGACTTCACTTTCACTTTCACTTATTTAATATTGTATGTAATACAGTTTTTTAAATGTTCGTTTTTGTTTTTAGGTGAGAAGCTTTTATTTGTTAAAGGTGCTGAATCATCAATTCTCCCTGAATGTATTGGTGGAGAAATAGAAAAGACCAGAATTCATGTAGATGAATTTGCTTTGGTAAGTGCAAATTTCTCTGATTTTAAAAACCATTAAAAATAAATATGAAAGATGTTTGCATTAGTATTTTATCAAAAATTACAGTAATTCTGTAGTTCTGTTACATTTTGTGTTGGTTCCTCATTCTTTGGTTAAATACTGACCTTTTAACCTGCAAACATATATCTTCTGTTTGAACCTATTACAGCCAGAGTACTTATGGCTTTAAGGACCCCTCAAATTGCTGTATTATAAAAGGAAGGATTTACCTGGTGGTCCAGTGGTTAAGACTCTTGCTTCCACTGCAGGGGGCACAGATTTTTATTCCTGGTCAGGGAATTAAGATTCCACACGGCACAGCCCAAAAAAGGAGGGGTTATACAAAAAAATCTCAAGAATGTGTAGAACCTGGAGCCCTCATGCTGTGGAAATATAAATGATACAGCCAACTTCGAAAATAGTTTTACAATTCCTCATGCAACACAGAATAATATAGAGTTACTATATGAGTCAAGGTATACATCCATAGAATTGAAAATACACATCTAACAAAAACTTGGACACAAATGTTTGTAGCAGCTTTATTCTTAATAGCTAAAAAAATGGAAAAACCCAAATGTCTGTCAACTGATGAATGGATTAAACAATGTACTATCTGTATAATGGAATGCTAATTGGCCATTAAAAGAAATGATGTTCTTTGTTAAGTGAAAGAAGCTAGTCACAAAGGCCACATATTCTGTTTATATGAAATATCCAGAATAAGCCAATTCATAGAGCCAGAAATCAGATTAGTAGTTGCCAGGAGCTGGAGGAAGGGGGAAAAAGGGAAGTGTCTGCTTAATGAGTATGGAATTCCTTTTGAAGGTAATGAAAATGTTCTGGAATCAGGTAGTCGTAATAATTGCATGACTTCATGAGTACACTAAGGACCACCTAATTGTACTCTTTAAAGTGAATTATGGTAGTGACTTATGTCCCTCTTAATAAAAGAATGTAGGAGAATCTTACAAAAATAAAGTGCCACAGTTCATGTGAAGAGGAAACTTACTAAGCAGTTCTGTCTCAGAGTTTCATGATCTCTCATTCCTGCATTTCTATAAATGTTTGCTCCATACTTATCTCTATACATCTGCCTTTTTACAGCTTTTTTTCTCCCATTACTTTCAGATTTTTATGGTCTAGTTCATCTACCACACTGTAACATCTGTAAGAACAAAAGATATTCTACTTTTCTGTCATTTTCATATCTAGAACAATGCTTTCACTAAGCTAGGACTCAATAAATACTTGCGGAATGAATTAATTTCATTTATTTATAACTCTCATAGTCTCTTGACTTATTTAAGAGAAACGGGTGTTTATAAATATAGGTCATATGTAAATCAAGGAAAGCCAATATTTAAAAATCTACTAAGTAGTGTCATACAGTATTTCAAAACCTTTCCTTTTCGAGTCCTTTTATTAGAATCTTTACTTTGGGTTTTTGGGGGAAAATGTAAGAAAAAGAACTTTTATAAGCTTTCAGAGTTAGATACCAACTTTCATATATTAACACCATAAGAAAAATTGACCCTTGGTACAATCAGATAATCAAACATGTATTCCTAAGTTTTGTGTAATTCCAAATCACCAGTGAAGATACGATGATACAATTAAAAATCATTCATTCTGTGGCTCTAGAAAAGTATTAGTTGGTTGATAATGACCACCTTACAGTCTTCTTTATTTGAATTGTGAATTTGTCATACCATGAAGCCTCAGGAAATTATGGCTCAGAGGTTAAAGCGTCTGCCTCTAATACGGGAGACCTGGGTTCGATTCCTGGGTCAGGAAGATCCCCTGGAGAAGGAAATGGCAGCCCACTCCAGTATTCTTGCCTGGAAAATCCCATGGACGGAGGAGCCTGGTGAGCTACAGTCCATGGAGTCGCAAAGAGTCGGACACTACTGAGCAACTTGACTTGACTCGCTTAAAAAAAAAATTAAGTAGATAAAAGTAAATTTGTTGTGGTTAAAACAAGAGAGTAGAACCTAGTGCTGCCTCTTTTGATTGGCCTGAAAGTACCTTTGTAGAACTATTTTACTTTCCTGGTAAAAACAGTTTATTACAGATAGATCATGCTTATGATCATGTCTAGGCTCTGTAATGTTCTACAATTCAGTGACCTTAATTATTATGAGCAACTTTTTAAGAACCCATCAGAAATTGAAAGAGCTATGATAATATGTATCCCACAATTCAGGTGACTATGGTTTTGTAACAGTTTCCTATCACTAGATGGTGATAATTTTTAAATTATTGATAGTTGGTTTTTGGTAATGGTATCCTCAGTTTATTTCACTAACTTTTTTGATTCCCCATTAGTTATTTTCATTCAATTTTGTCTTCAATTTTTCTTTTAGAAAGGGCTAAGAACTCTTTGTATGGCCTATAGGCAGTTTACATCTAAAGAGTATGAGGAAATAAATAGACGTTTATTTGAAGCCAGGACTGCCTTGCAGCAACGGGACGAGAAATTGGCAGGTGTCTTCCAGTTCATAGAGAAAGACCTGATACTACTGGGAGCTACAGCAGTAGAAGACAAGTAAGTATCAGATAAATAGTCAGTGTCATTTTTCTCATAAGAATTTTTCTAACCAAATATTTCTAATATATGACAAACTCCATTTTTAACACTTTATAAAGACTTAATATTTAAAATAAAAAGTTAAAGCTTTAATTCTTCCCAGTCTTTACATATAATTTTTGTCCTAGTCAGCTATCTGAAATACTTGAGAGAATCCAGCCATGTATAGTTTTGAGTTTTTAGACAACTACTCGGTGTGCCATTCAAAGATTTTAAGCTCTTGCTTAATTCTCCAGCCTCTCCTCCTACCTTTGCCACCTTCTGCTTTACATTTCAGCAGTACCAAACTGTCTTGTTTTCTGAACAGCAGTGAAGACTGTTTTAACTAAAACAGTTCTGTTTTTGCCTTTTTACTTTGCAAAGCTGTGCCTTTTCCCTGGATCATTTTTCTCTTATCCATCTGTGAATACCCATTCATAAATCATAGTTCATATATTACCCACACTCTAGGAAGATCTTTCCTGACTCCTAATAGTATTTAAAATTCTCTTCTTTGGGAAGCCTTCATGTTTTGTAGGTAGTTTCTGCTGTTGTCCTTGTAACAGTATATTATAATTACTTGTTTGAAGACTTTCCACTCTGTTAGCCTGTGAATTCCATGCCGTCTGTTTATTTGTTGCCTTTGTTCCCTAGCCTCTGTCTCTGTGTATGTTTCAGTTTCTTGAATTATTGAATTCTACAAATTAAGTCTATTGTTACATTTTTTTCTATGACCTAGATCTAAGGTGTTTGCATTTTTTAAGATCTAGTGTTTCATTTACTTTTCAGTGGAGATTTCTGAGACTCTCTGAGGTTATGTAGACCTTTATTGTCTGTAGTCTGATTTTTGAACTACTGATTTAAGAGATTTTCTTATCAAAAAGAAAATCTCCTAATTTGAAATTTAAGACTTTTAAGAAATAAATTTGTGAAGACTATATAATTAGTTGGTTCTATAAAAATCAACTTCAAAGTACAGTCTTAAAATACAAAGTTATAGATTTTATATTTAAGTTTACATAGTGCTGCAGCATATTAATACCCTGTGAGCTTCAAAAACCAAATATGTTTACAATAGTATTATCTGTCAACAAAATGAAGAGGAAGGAAACTTAACAATTGTGAGAATGCATACATCAAGGCAGCATTGACCCAGGCGACAAGTATCTGTCACCTCGAATGCCCCACAACTTTGGAATGCCCATTGTGACAAATGTGTCAGCACACAGTTGTAGATTTTGTATTAGCTAGGTGATCACTGATCTGGGTAATTCTTGTTTTTCCCTAGTGGGAAAAAAAGTCAGTTGTATTACTATACTGTAGCATTCCTAGGTTAAGAGTTCAGAATTACCGTACTTGTACTGTGTGGTTTACACTTAAAATTTGGTCAAAAAAGTATTCTCTACTACTATTTTGTTTCTTTTGTTTTCAGACTACAAGATAAAGTTCGAGAAACTATTGAAGCATTGAGAATGGCTGGTATCAAAGTATGGGTACTTACTGGAGATAAACATGAAACGGCTGTTAGTGTGAGTCTGTCATGTGGTCATTTTCACAGAACCATGAACATCCTTGAACTTTTAAACCAGAAATCAGACAGTGAATGTGCTGAAAAATTGGGGCAGCTTGCCAGAAGGTAAGAATATAGTTACCTGCATCATGGAGTTCAGGGATCAGGAAGCTATTGCCCAGTGGACCCAAATATGGCCCACTGCCCTTTTTTACAGCCCATGCACTCAAAATAACTTTTACATTTTTTAATGGATGAAAAAGAAGTCAAAGAAGAGTAATATTTCATGGTGTGAAAATTACATGAAATTAAAAATTTAGTGTACGTAAATTTTATTGGAACAGAGCCACATTGGTTCATTTATACATCAGCAAAGGCTTTTGTACTATAACAGCACAGTTGAGTAATTGGGACAGAGCACTTTTATCGTTGCTCATTGCTGCTTGATACACTGCAAATCACAGTGACAGTTATAGCTCATTGTTTTCTCTGCCACACTGCTATATGGCATTTTGGTATATTTTTATTGTCAGTATTTAACTATCATGTCCAACATAAAAAGAAAAATGGACTTTTAATATCATACTCTTAAAGTACAGTTGATTATTTTATTAAGTTAGGTGGAAAAGCATTGTTTATTATTCAGTGACAATATGCTTTAATATACTGCCTGTTTCACATATAATCAAATATGAAATAAAAATCTCATTACCGATGATTCTTTTGTAATAAAATGTAAAATCTCATTAGAGATCAGCATTAACAGATGGATATGTGCCAGCTGACTTTGATAGAGAACATGAACTTTGAACCCCAACTAAAATGTTCTTCCCCTACCAAGAAAAAGATTTCTATTCTATTATTTTTAAAATTATATTTAATGATTATTATTAGATTTTTTTACTTAAAAATTTTCTCAAAATTTGTGTCTTCTTTTGTAATGTAAGAACCTATATAATATCTTCAATTTAGTCTCATGGCCTGCAAAGCTTAAAATTGAAATATTTATTTCTGGTGCTGTGTAGAAAACATTTACCAACCAGTGATATAGTTCACATGACCAGACTGGGAAATGCACCTGCATTTTACTATTCAAAGATACTTTCATAAGTATATATGCTCTTAATTTGATCTATTTTTCTTTAAAACTGCTTCTCTAGGTAGATCAACTTTTTTAGGAGCCCTCATTTAACACAATTTCTTTAAATTTTATTTATTTATGGCCATGCTGCATGTCTTTATTGCTGTGCAGGCTTTTTCTCCAGCAGTGAGCAGGCTTCTCATTGCAGTGGCTTCCTTGCTTTTGAGCGTGGGCTCCAGGGCGTGTGAGCTTCAGCAGCTGTGGCTCCTGGACGTTAGAGCGCAGGCTCAGTAGCTGTGGTGCACAGGCTTAGTTGCCCTGCAGCCTGTGGAATCTTCCCAGATCATTGATCGAATCTCTCGTGTCTCCTCCATTGGCAGGCAGATTCTTCACAAGCCACCGTGGGACCCCCAGTTGTTGTTGTTGTTTTCTTTTTACCTTGACTAGTGCTTCAGTGTAAGCATGACGGTTGCTTATATGTAGGTATCTGAGATGTCCTACTGGTGTCTGTCTTTGTAGTCTTGTGATGTTAACTGCAGAAAAGCAAATAAGAAAAGACAGTGCCACAATTGTCACTGTACATTCAGTGCTTTATGTTTGTTATGCAGGGTTTGATGTGATACTAAATTTTGGATTTTATCACAGAAAAGCTTATTTAAGGAATGTTTTAAAGAGACAGTACAACTTTCAGAAAGGTCTTTGCTTGAGCTCAAAAGGTGATTGATCTAGGTTAATGACACTGGTTTTGATGCAATGCCAACACTATTGTGGCTACTTAAACATTTAAGGGCATAATGTCCAGAACTCCCTAAATATACAAACTAATTGTTCAGAATCATTTACTTCTTAAATATTACTCCTGATTATAAAAGTAATAAATACACATTTTAAAAGCACTGAAAATAAGATACGATGATTAGTAATATAATACAGCCATCTGAAGATAATTGTTAATTTGTATTTTCAAATATTTTTAAGCCTTCTATATATGTGCTTTTGGTGAGCCTGTTAAGATCTTGGCTATTGTTCATTTCTCTTTTTGTACAAAAGCTGTATTATAAAGTGAGTATTATACCTTAAAATTAATTTTAGGCTTGCTATGTGAAATGTATGTTTCAGAGATACCATCTTCTTAGTGAAATATATTTTCTTCCTTTTTTTTTCTTTTGCTGAGCCTCAAAGCTTGTGGGATATTAGTTCCCCAACCAGAGACTGAACCCAGATCTCTACAGTGAGAGCACAGAGCCCTAACCACTGGACCACCAGGGAATTCCTGAAATACATTCTCTGAGTTAACCATATAAGTCAATAGGATTTTGATTTACAGACTTTCAGGAAGTATCTGTTCTAAAAGTCTTAAATATAGCAAAAGAATTCCATACCATTGAAAGCTTTAGTGTATGTATCTAATCCTTCAAAAACACATTGTCTCCTGTGTAGGCATTTGGGACAGTCATATAAAGGTGTGTTGTTTACTCCCCAGAATACTTACAATGTGTCAGGAAAAAAGAAGTAAATATGTTGTCACAACCATCACAACTGAATTGTAACAGAGGCTAGAACAGAGAGCTGTCTGTGGACTGAAGAGGGAAACTTAGCCCAAGATTATCCCAGAAACAGCTCTGTACATTAGAACACTGTACATTGAAACTCATGACTGTGTTGTCTCCTGTTTTGAGATGTAAACTGGTCAGAAAATAATACCAAGAAGCAAAGTGGCCCATGTATGCAAACTCCCAGAGCTGAGAAGCTCATTCAGGCAATTGATAGTAGCCAAGTATGGCCAGGAATGGAGTAGATGGGAGAGGATGTGGGAAATACTGAAACACAAGGCTACAGAAGTAAGCAAATGCTACCTTACTATGTGCCAGAACTATGGGGTGCTTTTCCATATTGCAGAAATGTTACACCCTGGATTGTGTATGCTGATTTATGAACCCTGTCTAGAGAAAAACCTAACTTAGTGTGCCTTGGGAATGTTCCCAAGGAAAACTGATCTGATCTGTCCTACTCTTGGCTGCTGCTGCTTCTGAGACCATGTACTCAGGCAGTGCTTACACTGAAAGCTTGTAGATAGCAGGGGTTGCTAAGTTCAGCCAACAGAGAGGAAAAATAGTCCATTTAGATGCTGATTTCAGGTATTGGAGAATTGATAAAGAAAGTATACATTTTTTAAAATTTATATTGTAAATGTTAATTGCTTTCCACTTATTATACAGTGCAACACTATAGTTACTAGGCATACTATGAAGACATTTTAACTTACAGAAAGATTAAAGTATTAGACTGAAAATCATCATTATGTTTAGTTTTCATAACTTGTTGCTCATTTAATAGTCTTCTCACTTATTTAAAAATTGAGGGAATAGCTGCTATGGAAAATGGCATTTAAAAAATTTTAAATAGAACTACCGTGTAGTCCAGCAATTCCACTCTTGGGTATTTATACAAAGGAAGTGAAGTCACTGTCTCAGAGAGATCCACACTCTTGTGTTCACTGCAACGTTATTCACCATAGCCAAGATTCATGGGGTCGCAAAGAGTCAGACACGACTGAGCGACTGAACTGAACTGAAGAATGGCAACAACCTAAATAGTCATTAATGTGTGTATGGACAGTGAAAATGTGATGTTCCTTCCACACACGAGGGAATATTATTCACCCATAAAAGAAGGAAATCTTGCTTTTTGTGATAACATGGATGGATCTTGACAACAGTGTGCTAAGTAAAGTAAGTCAGACAGACAGAAACAAATACTTACATGTGAAATCTAAAAAAACCAATGATAGAATGGTGATTTCCAGGAGCTGGGCTGTGGGGGAGAAGGGGAGGTGATAGTGTGGGGTACAAACTTCCAGCTTATATATAAGGTGAATAAGTTCTGGGGATCTGTACAGTATGGTGGCTATAATTAACAGTACTATATTATATATTTGAAAATTGTAAAGAGAACAGCTCTCAAATCTTATCACCACAGACAAAAAAGTTTTTACATGAAAGAATGGAGGTGCTAAATAACCTTATTGTGTAATCATTTTTTGCAGTATATATGTGTATCAGATAATGTATACCTTAAACTTACATATATGTCAATAATATCTCAATAAAGCTGAGGAAAAAAATAAAATGAAAATGTATGGATGTTTCTCAGTAGCAGTCCTGCTATACTATGAACCCAGTGGTGAACTGTAGTATTTTCCTTTAGCTGAATTGAACACAGTGCTACTCTTGAGTGCTGGCCTTCAACTGCATAAGAAGCTTGCTCCAGAATGTAAATCTATACGCGGGGTCTTTGACTGAGAAATTCTTATTACCAAAGGGGAGTGGGGTGAAGCAGCTGAACAAAACAGTGTGCTCAATAATATATTTTATTTACATACTGATGCAATAACATACTTATTTTCTCTTTCTTGTCACAAATAGTTCTCTCAACTGCCAATAATTAGACCATGTTTTGAAATAGTCCTCAGTATAGTGTATGCCCACAAGAGAGGTGTTATCCATGTTCCACCATTGTAATGACTGGCATTACAGTCCATTGTAGGGTTAAATATCAAGAGACAATTAATGGTTTCTTCATTCCTTGCCTTGCTGCTTAAATATACAGTGAGTCTAGCTTGTAAATTTTCCTGAACATTCTTGATTTCATTTAATTTTTAAAATTAGAACTTGCTAAATATATAACTAGTTATATTTTTATTTTTCTAAGTTTTCTTATACAGTTTGGAAGACTATGCTCAAATTATGTGTCACAATTCACATTTTAGAAAATATAGTTTCTGTATGAGTGTATATATATATCAATTCATTATAAAATTGAATATCATCTATTTTACTCTCTATATCAGTCACTCACAGTTCTACTTAATCTTAACTTTCAAATAGTAGAACTCTATTCCCTGACATGTCAGTTTTGTAACAGTGAAGTCTATGGGTGAGTGATCCATTTTTAGTAAGAATCTTTTGTTTACTAAATGAATGTAAATATTATGGCTTTATACATGTCTTACAGAGGATATCATCATTTTCTTTTTTTTAGGATTAGAGAGGATCATGTCATTCAGCATGGTCTGGTGGTAGACGGGACCAGTCTGTCTCTTGCACTCAGGGAGCATGAAAAGCTATTTATGGACGTTTGTAGAAATTGTTCAGCTGTAATGTGCTGTCGTATGGCACCACTACAGAAAGCAAAGGTATGTTTATTTCATAACAAGTCCCATAGAGATACTTTGATTTAAAAGTGTTCTTTAACGTTAATGCCTCACATAGTTCCATTTGGTGATATGCAGTATATGAATCTTAACCAGAAGTCAGTCACTTCTCATAATATGAATTTTAACCATATACAATAGGCCTTTGGAAACTTCACAGTAAATATTGACGTTTCAGTTATTCATAATAACATAGAAATAGATCATTGTAACCTAGAAATGATGATGTGATAGAGAGCAGTTTGTGATATTCCTGAGAGTCTCACGAGTTCTTTACTTAACTGGTGAAGGAGCCTATAAGACTTCTGCACCTCGAGGTCATTCTGTTGATCTTTGCTTATTCTTGGATTCTCATGAATTGATAATTCTCTTTGTTAAAAATGAATGTTAAGTGCTAAATAGAACTTTAATAAGGAGTTAAAAAGCCAATTAATTGTGCTATGAAGCTGTAGTTCAGTTCAGTCGCTCAGTTGCTGACTCTTGGTGACCCCGTGAATCACAGCACACCAGGCCTCCCTGTCCATCACCAACTCCTGGAGTTCACCCAAACTCATGTGCATAAAGTCGGTGATGCCATCCAACCATCTCATCTTCTATCGTCCCCTTCTCCTTCTGCCTGCAATCCCTCCCAGCATCAGGGTCTTTTCCAGTGAGTCAACTCTTCACATGAGGTGGCCAAAGTACTGGAGTTTCAGCCTCAGCATCAGTCCTTCCAGTGAACACCCAGGACTGGTCTCCTTTGGGATGAACTGGTTAGATCTCCTTGCAGTCCAAGGGACACTAAAGAGTCTTCTCCAACACCACAGTTCAAAAGCATCAGTTCTTTGGTGCTCAGCTTTCTTCACAGTCCAACTCACATCCATACATGACCACAGGAAAACCCTTAGCCTTAACTAGGTGGACCTTTGTTGGCAAAGTAATCTCTGCTTTTTAATATACTATCTAGGTTGGTCATAATTTTCCTTCCAAGGAGTAAGCATCTTTTAATTTCATGGCTGCAGTCACCATCTGCAGTGATTTTGGAGCCAAAAATAATAAGTCTGACACTGTTTCCACTGTTAACACATCTGTTTCCCATGATGTAATGGGACCAGATGCTATAATCTTAGTTTTCTGAATGTTGAGTTTTAAGCCAACTTTTTCACTTTCCTCTTTCACTTTAATCAAGAGGTTTTTATTTAGTTCCTCTTCACTTTCTGCCATAACAGTGGTGTCATCTGCATATCTGAGGTTATTGATATTTCTCCCAGCAATCTTGATTCCATCTTGTGCTTCTTCCACCCCAGTGTTTCTCATGATGTACTCTACATATAAATTAAATAACCACAGTGACAATACACAGCCTTGACGTACTCCTTTTCCTATTTGGAACCAGTCTGTTGTTCCATGTCCAGTTCTAACTGTTGCTTCCTGATCTACATATAGGTTTCTCAAGAGGCAGGTCAGGTGGTCTGGTATTCCCATGTCTTTCAGAATTTTCCACAGTTTATGTTGATCCACACAGTCAAAGGCTTTGGCATAGTAAATAAAGCAGAAATAGATGTTTTTCTGGAACTCTCTTGCTTTTCGATGATCCAGCGGATGTTGGCAATTTGATCTCTGGTTCCTCTGCCTTTTCTAAAACCAGCTTGAACCTCTGGAAGTCATGGTTCATGTATTGAGGAAGCCTAGCTTGGAGAATTTTGAACATCACTTTACTAGCATGTGAAATGAGTGAGTTGTGTGGTAGTTTGAGCATTCTTTGACATTGCCTTTCTTTGGAATTGGAATGAAAACTGACCTTTTCAGTCCTGTGGCCACTGAGGAGTTTTCCAAATTTGCTGGCCTATTGAGTGCAGCACTTTCACAGTATCATCTTTGAGGATTTGAAATAGCTCAACTGGAATTCCATCACCTCCACTAGCTTTGTTCATAGTGACAATTTCTAAGACCCACTTGACTTCACATTTCAGGCTGTCTGGCTCTAGGTGAGTGATCATACCATTGTGATTATCTGGATCGTGAAGATCTTTTTGTAGAGTTCTTCTGTATATTCTTGCCACCTCTTCTTAATATCTTCTGCCTTTGTTAGGTCCATACCATTTCTGCTTTTATTGAGCCCATCTTTGCATGAAATGTTTTCTTGGTATCTCTAATTTTCTTGAAGAGATGTCTAGTCTTTCCCATTCTGTTGTTTTCCTCTATTTCTTTGCATTGATCACTGAGGAAGGCTTTCTTATCTCTCCTTGCTATTCTTTGGAACTCTGCATTCAAATGGGAATATCTTCCCTTTTCTCCTTTGCTTTTCACTTCTCTTCTTTTCAGAGCTATTTGTAAGGCCTCGTAAGACAGCCATTTCCTGTTTTGCATTTCTTTTCCATGGGGATAGTCGTGATCCCTGTCTCCTGTACAATGTCACGAACCTCCGTCCATAGTTCATCCAGTACTCTGTCTATCAGATCTAGTCCCTTAAATCTACTTCTCACTTCCACTGTATAATCATACGGAATTTTATTTAGGTCATAACCTGAATGGTCTAGTGGTTTTCCCTGCTTTCTTCAATTTAAGTCTGTATTTGGCAATAAGGAGTTCATGATCTGAGCCACAGTCAGCTCCCAGTCTTGTTTTTGCTGACTGTATAGAGCTTCTCCATCTTTGGCTGCAAAGAATATAATCAGTCTGATTTTGGTTTTGGCCATCTGGTGATGTCCATGTGTAGAGTCTTCTCTTGTGTTGTTGGAAGAGGGTGTTTGCTATGACCAGTACGTTCTCTTGGCAAAACTCTGTTAACCTTTGCCTTGTTTCATTGCATACTCCAAGGCCAAATTTGCCTGTTACTCCAGGTGTTTCTTGACTTCCTACTTTTTCATTCCAGTCCCCTATAATGAAAAGGGCATCTTTTTGGGTGTTAGTTCTAAAAGGTCTTGTGGGTCTTCATAGAACCATTCAACTTCAGCTACTTCAGCATTACGGGTTGGGGCATAGACTTGGATAACTGTGATATTGAATGGTTTGCCTTGGGAACGAACAGAGATCGTTCTGTCATTTTGAGACTGCATCCAAGTACTGCATTTCAGACTCTATTGTTGACCATGATGGCTACTCCATTTCTTCTAAGGGATTCCTGCCCACAGTAGTAGATATACTGGTCATCTGAGTTAAATTCACCCATTCCATTCCATTTTAGGTCGCGGATTCCTAGAATGTCGATGTTCACTCTTGCCATCTCCTGTTTGACCACTTCCAGTTTGCCTTGATTCATGGACCTAAACATTCCAGGTTCCTATGCAACATTGCTCTTTACAGCATCGGACCTTGCTCCTATCACCAGTCACATCCACAGCTGGGTATTGTTTTTGCTTTGGCTCAATCCCTTCATTCTTTCTGGAGTTATTTCTCCACTGATCTTCTGTAGCATATTGAGCAGCTACCGACCTAGGGAGTTCCTCTTTCAGTGTCCTATCATTTTGCCATTTCATACTGTTCATGGGGTTCTCAAGGCAAGAATACTGAAGTGGTTTGCCATTCCCTTCTCCGGTGGACCACATTCTGTCAGAGCTCTCCACTATGAGCCGTCCGTCTTGGGTGGCCCTACACGACATGGCTTAGTTTCATTGAGTTAGACAATGCTGTGGTCCGTGTGATCAGATTGGCTAGTTTTCTATGATTATGGTTTCAGTGTGTCTGCCCTCTGATGCCCTCTCTTAACACCTACCATCTTACTTGGGTTTCTGTTACCTTGGATGTGGGGTATCTCTTCACGGCTGCTCCAGCAAAACGCAGCCACTGCTCCTTACCTTGGACTAGATCGCCCCTCCTGACCTTGAGCGTGGAGTAGCTCGTCTTGGCCCTTCTGCACCCGCGCAGTTGCCACTCCTTGGCCGTGGGGTTGCTCCTCTCAGCCGCCACCCTGACCTCGGTCATTGTGTAGTTCCTCCAGCCACCACCTCTGACCTCAGGCGTGGGGTAGCTCCTCTTGGCCGTGCTTCTGCGCAGTCTGTAGTTCAGTTCAGTTCAGTTCAGTTCAGTCACTCAGTCGTGTCCGACTCTTTGCGACCCCATGAATAGCAGCACGCCAGGCCTCCTTGTTCATTACTGTCTCTCGGAGTTCACTCAGACTCACATCCATCGAGTCCGTGATGCCATCCAGCCATCTCATCCTCGGTTGTCCGTTTCTCCTCCTGCCCCCAATCCTTTCCAGCATCAGTCTTTTCCAGTGAGTCAACTCTTCGCATGAGGTGGCCAAAGTACTGGAGTTTCAGCTTTAGCATCATTCCTTCCAAAGAAATCCCAGGGTTGATCTCCTTCAGATTCAGAATGGACTGGTTGGATCTCCTTGCAGTCCAAGGGACTCTCAAGAGTCTTCTCCAACATCACAGTTCAAATGCATCAATTCTTTGGTGCTCAGCCTTCTTCACAGTCCAACTCTCACATCCATACATGACCACAGGAAAAACCATATCCTTGACTAGACGGACCTTAGTCGGCATAGTAATGTCTCTGCTTTTGAATATACTGTCTAGGTTGGTCATAACTTTTCTTCCAAGGAGTAAGTGTCTTCTAATTTCATGGCTGCAGTCACCATCTGCAGTGATTTTGGAACCCAAAAAAGTAAAGTCTGACACTGTTTCCACTGTTTCCTCATCTATTTCCCATGAAGTGGTGGGACCAGATGCCATGATCTTTGTTTTCTGAATGTTGAGCTTTAAGCCAACTTTTTCTCTCTCCTCTTTCACTTTCATCAAGAGGCTTTTAAGCTCCTCTTCACTTTCTGCCACAAGAGTGGTGTCATCTGCATATCTGAGGTTATTGATATTTCTCCCAGCAATCTTGATTCCAGCTTGTGTTTCTTCCAGTCCAGCGTTTCTCATGATATACTCTGCATATAAGTTAAATAAGCAGGGTGACAACATACAGCATTGACGTACTCCTTTTCCTATTTGGAACCAGTCTGTTGTTCCATGTCCAGTTCTAACTGTTGCTTCCTGACCTGCATACAGATTTCTCAAGAGGCAGGTTAGGTGGTATGGTCTGTAGTTAGGAAATATTTAATGTTCAGCTATGATTCAAGTGAAAACCTATACAAATACTTGTTGTAACTGAAACCGTCACAAGTACATGCTTAGAAATATACATCTAAACATGTTATTTCACATATAGAGCTAATAAACTATACATCCAGGTTTTTTTCTGGCTTCATGGGGTTTTATTACAGTGCCTATTTTATTATTATAACCCATATACCCCAGTCTGTGGACATTAAATTGGAGACCAAACAGACCTAATGCCTAAATTCTTTAGAAAAGTACATTCAAGTGTTCCAAAGAAACCTTAGATTTCACTGAATTTTATTTAGATGGCTGTTTAAATTTTTAAGAAACTTTATTACAAGAGGAAATAATTATCTATCCTCTGTATCAAATGAAAATAATTTCTTGAGAGAAAAAAATTGCCTGACAAAGTTCAGTTAATTGTAGTTAATTTTTTTACACAATTATTATGCTTTTTATAAATTTAAGGTGAGTTTAACGGATTCTTACATCCCATCATAAAATCCAAAGACCGCAGTCTGTTTTGTTGTCATTTCTGGAAGACATTCATAACATCTTATGGAGACATCTCTCAAACAGTGAACCCCAGTGCATATTACTGTCCAATATAAAACTAATTTTTTTAATTACTGTTCTTACAACAGATCATTTCAGATAAGTAATTTTATATAAATATAAGAAAATTGAAATTTTATTATAATTAATGAGTTGTATGTGTTTCAGGTAATAAGACTGATAAAAATCTCACCTGAGAAGCCAATAACATTGGCTATTGGCGATGGTGCTAACGATGTAAGCATGATACAAGAAGCACATGTTGGCATAGGTGATTGATATTTTTCTTTGAACTTGTAAAGTTGTTATAATTATTTGATGATAAATCTTCTTTTGTAGAATAAAGTACAATGTCACATATATGAATGAAAACTAAATGCAGTGGTGTAATATATCTCATCATATTTCTGTCAGAAACCTATCATTATTAAGCCCAGTATTTAGGATTTTTAAAAAATATTCATTTGGCTGCCCTGGGTCGTAGTTGCAGCATGAGGGATCTAGTTACCTGACCAGGGATTGAACCCAGGCCCTTTGTTTTGGGAATGTGGCATCTTAGCCACCTGGACCACCAGGAAGCCTCAGGATGTTTTAATTGCAAATTTTCAAGGAAATAAATACCACCAGTGAATTTTGTCTTCACCAGTTCTTCTTCCCATTAAAGTTAGTTTAGTTTTACATGCAATTTTGTACCTTTTAAAATACTTTCACACAGTATCTTTATCATTTTTAAATTCTAAGTTCATGATGTATATAATTATTCTTATTTTAGAATATTATTATTTATCCATTAGTCTAAAGATTTTGGAATGTATTTTAAAGATAATTTTAGAGACAGGAAATGATACCAAACTATAAAATTTCAAATAACTTTCTAATTTAATAACCTTTATGCTAATTTTTTTCTATTTTTGCCTAAAATTTTTATTAAATTCAGAATACTAAAATCATTTTATTGTATTTATATTACCAGTCATTTCCCACTTAAACCGTATTTTGACCTATCTTCCTCAATAATTTTATTGAGGAAGCAAAAAAGGAGTATGGGTTTTTGTTGAAGGATAAAATTTTAGAGTTATAAAAGAAGATAGTCCTTGCTCTGGAGTTGCCTGTGTGATGAGTACTGATCAGGTCCCATACTTCTAGTGTATCCCTCAAATCAGCTCCTTCCTCTTTGGGATAATTAACTCTTCATTTTGAAAACTTCACTTTCTTTATATTGTTTATACTGTTGTTTCCCAGAAATCTGCATGATTTGATAATGTACTGTATCATATGTTAGAGTATATAAAGCTACAATACTTCTAACAGTTTGATTTTATCAATAATATGATAACAGCCAGACCAGTGAACAGAATCAATTCAGAACACCTGGAAATTTAGTATGTAACAAAGGAGATGTTTCAAATAAGTAAGGAAACAAATTATTTGATCTAATAAAACACTGATATAGCTAGTTATTTGGGGGAAAAAAGTTGAGTCCCTTTCCATTGCTTATAGCAAAACAAATTCCAGATGGATTAGGATTTAAATAATTTTTGAAGGCCATAAAAATAAAAGACTTTAGTGAATAATCCTGTTATTTGTGGCATGGAAGGATCTTTTAAATACAAAACCAAAGAGAGCAAGGACCTGAAAAGGAAAAAGATCAACATGTGTGATAGAAGTAAATACTTACCTAAAAAAATTTTAAAGACAAACTAGTAAAGAATATTTGTAAAATAGATGATAGTCTTAGTATTCCTATTATGTGAGGTCTTAAGGAGAATAAGAAAAACACTCTAGTAGAAAGCTACCTAATAATCAAAAAGTAAGTTAAAATTGCCTGTCAGAGTAGCAAAAAAACCCCTGAAATGGACAAGGGTATAGACTTCCCAGGTGGCACTGTGGTTAAAGAACTCCCCCTGCCAATGCAGGAGATGCAAGAGATGGGGGTTCAATCCCTGGACAGGAAGATACCCTGGAGTAGGAAACGGCAACCCACTCCAGTTTTCTTACCTGGAAAACTCCATGGACAGAGGAGCCTGGTGGACTACAGTCCATGGGGTCGCAAAGAGTTGGACACAACTGAGCACACACGCATGTAGATTAACAAATGCCCTTAAACGATGTTAATGGGCATGTAAATTCGGTACACCATGGATTATTTTATATATAACAATTTTAAATGTATGCCCTTTGGACTTCCCTGGTGGTACAGTGAATAGGAATCTTGCCTGCCAGTGCAGGGGATGTGATTTCAATCCATAGTCCAGGAAAATAAACAGAACAGCTAAGCCTGTGCAGCAGAACTTCTGAGCTCTCGTGCCAGGACTAGTGAAACCCTCATGCTCTAGGGCCCAAGAGCCACAACTACTTGAGCCCACATGCTCCAACTACTGAAGCCCATGCTCCTAGATCCTGTGCTGTGCAACAAGAGAAGCCATTGTAACGAGAAGCCTGTGCACCACAGCAAACAGTAACCCTCTCGCCGCAACTAGTGAAAGTCTGTGCATAGCAAAAATAAAATGTGTGCCCTTTACCTAGTGACTAGACGTCTAGGAATTCCTTTTAAGAAAATAAATGACTATGTTAGCAAGCACATATGTCCATATGTAGTAAGTAAACAGTGTCCATAATGTAGAAAGTGATGAAAGCAGATTACAAAACAAATAATCCCATCTTTATGTACTTGTTTGTATATATGTTAAGTGAACATATATGAAATATGCATAAGGAAAACTTCTAAGAGTATATAGACCAGAAATAGTGGTTTTCTCTAGGAGCTGTGAATATAGATGATTGTCTTTACATTTTGGAACATTTTGATCCTTTTATGACAAAAATAGAAATTTTTAATTTTGAAAAAATTTTTCAATGCTGGTTTCACATTGATAAACAAACTTGGCAATAACTTTTGAAACCTAATGAACTATAGTAACCTCAAAAAAGTGCTCATGTTTGTGAGAAAATTATGTACTGATTTCAAGTAATATTGTAAATTTTTCTTTTAAAAGCACACTGAGTTTTGCGTGAGAGTTTTAAAACTGTTAAACATGGTTATTTTTACTTGATCCAGCATATTTTTATGTTCCTTGGAAATAGAGACGTGAAAGCTGTTTTATGGCATTCTCTTCATTAAAATAAAAGATGTTCTTAGATCCTGAACTTTTAATATTTTATATCAATTTTATTCTAGTTCTTTGAAGATTGAAGTTACATGCCTAGTATATGTTATAGCTTCGTATTTATTACATATTTGATATAAATAGAGCAACCTTTTGGGAATCTATTGTCTACTATAATTTAGGATATAGTGATCCTAAATCCAGGTTCAGCTGGTACAGATAATTAAGGTATTTGCAGGCGTATCTTTAAACTTACATTTACCAATTATCAGTGAACTAACCTTTTGGTCCCCTGTATTACAGGAATCATGGGTAAAGAAGGAAGACAAGCTGCAAGGAACAGTGACTATGCAATAGCTAGATTTAAATTTCTCTCCAAATTGCTTTTTGTTCATGGTCATTTTTATTACATTAGAATAGCTACTCTTGTACAGTATTTTTTTTATAAGGTGAGTTTATTGGAGATATTTTAGAGTTAATTGCTAACAGTATTTGAGGTTTCAGTTTAAGGAATGTTATTAATATTACCATACAAATTAGCTTGAAATTTTTTATCTATAAGTCAAAATAATAGTCTATGGAATATACTTTTATTATTTTATCTTAAATCTAATGTGTACTCACACATTATAGAAACACTGATTTGAAAGCAAATCAGTAGTTGCCTGAGGCCAAGAGTGTGGGTGATAGAATTGACTAGAAAAGTATATGACAGAACTTTGCTTGACAGAAAGGTTCTTTAACTTGATTGTGGTGGCGTTTACATGGATGTATCAATTTGTCAAGACACATCAAAATTCTCACTTATTTTATTCTATGCAAATTAGAACATTATTGGTTTGATTTATTGTTATTTTGTCCTGAACCAGTAGTAAGTTTTAATTTTATCTCCAATATTATGATTTTAAGCAGAAGTTCTTAATCTTTTTGGGGCCATGAATGACTGGTAGTCTAGGAGTATAAACTACTCAGTATAGCGATTTTAGATGCATAAAATACCAGAATTACAAGGAAGCCAATTATGTTGAAATATTGTTCTATCTCTTGATCCTTTGGGCAAAGATAGGATTATTTGGAACCAATGTTAAGCTCCTCTGAATACTAAGACATTTACTACATCAGAGTGTTCTGTGTTGCATGTATTTCTATAATTAGTAGCTGCAGCCCAATGAAAGAACACAGGGAGATTGCATAATGCTAATAGACGATGTTGGCAGTTTTTCCTTAGCTTATTACAACAACTTTTGCTGTGACCTAAGGCTTTTGTAGTGGAAAGAGATTTTGATCACTCCATTTATTGTATTTTAAATATTTTTGCATTTTAAAGTAATTTTAGCCCTTTAAGTAAACCTTCCTAATTGTATTGTGTATGAAAAGTATTGAATAATATTTATAAATTCAAAATTGTCTTATTGTTTGGCAGTGATAGGAGTCAAAGGTATTTTCATTCTGACATTTGTAGTGCTTCATAGACTACTTTTAGGCATTTTTAATAAAATGGGCTTATTTTCCTATTTTGTATGGACAAGTTCTTATGGGCAGATCAACTTACCGTATCAACAGATTATTTTCTGGACTCTTTAATAAAAGTCATTTTTATAAATCATCTCTTATTTAGACTTAAATATTTCAGTTATTTCCATTTAATCTTGTTTTTCAGAATGTGTGCTTTATCACACCCCAATTTTTATATCAGTTCTACTGTTTGTTTTCTCAACAAGTAAGTAAATAGAATCTTTGTTTTATCCTTTAAGATAAAGAGTAAAGTATGTGTGTTCAGGTTTTGTTAAATTCTTGGAGGGACTTTTTCTATTTTTCCTAGTTGTACAGATAACTAGCTAGACATAACTTTTCTTATAGTATATTTAATTAGCTTAGTGTCAATATTTCTTTTTCTGATTTTCAGTTTGAAGTGAGTGTGAATACCAAAAAATATTTTAACTCTGGATGCTTTTTAAAAAAAATAGATATTATTACTCTTAGTAGCTTATGAGAGGACTTTGCTATTTTCAACTTATGTATGAAGTGAAGTGAAGTCGCTCAGTTGTGTCCAACTCCTTGCGACCCCGTGGACTGTAGCCCACCAGGCTCCTCCGTCCATGGGATTCTCCAGACAAGAATACTGGAGTGGGTTGCCATTTCCTTCTCCAGGGGATCTTCCCAACCCAGGGATCAAACCCAGGTCTCTTGCATTACAAGCAGATGCTTTAACCTCTGAGCCACCAGGGAAGCCTCAACTTATGTATAGTACTTCTATAAAATTCATATCAAGCCAGGCCCCATAATTGTTGGAAGATTACATCATTATTTATTTTTTGACTCATAGAATTTTTTTAGATTTGGAAGAAACATAGTGATTGAGTCCAGGGATGACATATAAGTTTTATCTCAGAAGGTAAATAATTAAATGGAAGTTCCAGGAGTGCTATATTGAAAAGGGTTCTGAAGCTATATGGCTATATGCTCAGAGGGAAAACTTTGTAATAGGTTAACAGTAGCTATAATGAACACTTGATGGATCTTTTCTTTGTACACATGTCACATAGAGAAAGAAACTGAAGTCCATAGGGATTAACTAACTAGCCCAAGATTACACAGTTAATAACTAAACCATGCTTCTGACTACTTGAGCACCCTTCTCACATACCATACTCAGCATCTCTAATTGATCAAGAAATTTTTTCTGATTTATTGAAAGTTTTAATTATCTTAGGTTTTGGGGGGCTTTTAATGAGTTTTTTCCTACCCTTACTCACCGTTTTTCTCCTTTGTTTACAACCTGGAACTCTAAATCTGAGACATCTGCTTGGACATTGATTGCTAGTAAAAATGTTCTACTTGGATGAAATAGAAAATGCTGTGAGAGCATATGACAAGACTTAACCTATTTTGATTAGGTTTTCAGGGAATTTATAGTATAATCTGAGAGAGAGTATCAATGTTAATAAAAGCTATATGTGAGGAATAGGCAAAGTGCTAAGCACTTAGTGCCAACAGTAGCACATATAACTGTTTAGAAGAAGCACCTATCATCAGGAATTTAAGCCAGTGTTTTTAAGTTTCATGGATCATGGATTAAGGAAAGTGTAGGACTTAGGTGGGAAGACAAAGCTATGAAAGCAAAACTATATGTGTAGCACATCAAAGGAAAAATAACAAGCCTAGGACACATGTAAGAGAATTGTGTAAAATTACATCACAGTGATCAAATGAGAATATCTTGAAATATAGATCCATCTGACTGTAATAGCAGAATCATATGACATAACAAAATATTCCAATTTCCACAAAGAATATAAATGTAGAAACATTATGTCTATATAAGA
The DNA here is from genome assembly GCA_917880005.1 of Nanger dama. Taxonomy (NCBI): domain Eukaryota; kingdom Metazoa; phylum Chordata; class Mammalia; order Artiodactyla; family Bovidae; genus Nanger; species Nanger dama. Next base: position 28,261,941 of record CAKJTW010000011.1, on the reverse strand, counting down.
AACAAATTACACATGAAAATGGATTCAGTGTAAACTGAAAATATGTAATTTTTATGGTGCCTCTTTCTAATTATATGAATAATAGTAGTCTAGAGTCTACAAATTCCTACAAATTTCTCTTTCTAGACACTGTATGACAGCGTGTACCTGACTTTATACAATATTTGTTTTACATCCCTGCCTATTCTGATATATAGTCTGTTGGAACAACATATAGACCCTCATGTATTACAGAACAAGCCCACTCTCTATAGGTAAGTGTTTTCCAATATTAAATGTCCATACCACCTCTTGCAACTAGTAGTACATTATATTTCAATAGTTACCCATTTTTTAAAGTGTCTTAAAAATAAGCAAGTATATCAGGCAATTTCTTGGTGATTAATGTCTCACTAAGGGAAGTACTTAAGTTTTCATATGATTTATAGGTGTTGAACATTGAAGAGAAAATTTGAATGATTTTTCCAGTGTTTTTAGGAATGAATAGTTTCGTCCTAGGAATGCATTGAGCAGTTGCGTAATTTGCACTTACTGTTTTAAACCAATAATACTGTTTCATGGGCACACACAAAAGTTATTCATTACTTAGTTGTCTCTAGAGTTCCTAAAAAATAGTTCGTGTTCTAGCCCTGCCAAATTTATGGGTAGTAATTGATGCAAAATGCAGAGTTGAGGCCATTAAATCCCATCCCAGGCCCCCTGGGTTTTCCTTTCTCAGAACCAAGTAATCATAGATACATGGACTTAACTCAGGACTAACTTATGATTCCCACATTAACTTGACCTTTACGCTTATAGAGATATTCAGTTATCCAGAAATGGCAGTAACTTACCTTGATTTCCCAGGATATCTAGGTCTGGGCTTGCCCAAGATTGTGCTTAATTGTTTAGTCATGTCTGACTCTTTGCAACCCCATGGACTATAGCCCGCCAGGTTCCTCTGTCCATGGGGATTCTCCAGGCCAGAATACTAGAGTGGGTTGTCATGCCCCGCTCCAGGGTATCTTCCCAACCCAGAGATTGAACCCAGGTCTCCAGTATAGCAGGAGGATTCTTTATCATCTGAGCCATCAGGGAAGCCCAGGAATACTGGAGTCGATAGCCTATCCCTTCTCCAGGGGATCTTACCAGCCTGTGAATTGAACCAGGGTCTCCTTCATTGCATGCAGATTCTTTAGCAGCTGAGCTACTAAAGCCCTGACCCAAGATTGGCACAGACTTTTCTTCTCATAATAGCTGTTGATAGATGTGAACTCAGTTAGGAACCTCAGTGCTGAACCTAGCTCACATGATTCCTCTGTAAAGAAATAATCATGGCTGAGTTATAAAAGAATGTAACAGAATTTGACAGAGGGAATTCCCAGGCAGTCCAGTGGTTAGGATTCTAGGCTTTCACTACTAGGGGTCCAGGTTCAATCCCTCGTCAGAAAACTAAGATCCCATAATGCACACATTATGGCCCCAAAAAAGTAAATAACAAAGAAATAGCAACTTTACACAATTAAACTGAAGAATTATGCCCATATCATATTTCCTTATCAAATGAAAAATTGTATTTGAATATGTTATGAGAATTATAAGCTATTACACAGCTGTATGATTTACAAGCAGTGGTTTGTAAATTAGGTTTTGTTCTTTCTGCTAAAATTTGTAAGCAATTTTAAATTAAAAAGCCATCGTGTTTTTTAATTATCAAATTATAATAATTATTTAGTAGGTAAATAATAAACCCTGATGTATTTTTCTCTTTTTTTAAATTTGCAGAGACATAAGTAAAAACCGTCAATTAAGCATGAAAACATTTCTTTATTGGACCATCTTGGGTTTCAGTCATGCCTTTATTTTCTTTTTTGGATCATATTTTCTCATAGGGAAAGATACATCTCTGCTTGGAAATGGCCAGGTAAAATATACAGTTTTTTACAGAATGTTTTTAATAATTAATGTAGTTTGGCTTTTGATAACTTTCCGTCATAAAAATAAAGTAAAATTACATTTAAGTTATATAGTTGTATGTATTAAATTAAAATGCAATTATTAAAAAGGTTTTAACTTATTTTTAATCAAATTTCGTACAAATGAAAAAACAGAAAGGCAGTGCAGTGTAATTTTAATGTGAATCTCAAGTTACCTAAGTAGTTTTGCGGGTTCAAAAATTAATTCATATAAGGGGATATATTCATGCCACTGCATGCTGTTCATTTCAGGATTGTGTTTAAATAATAGTTACTGTTAATTTAGTACTTAATATTGTGCTCAGTGCTTTACGTGCTGCATTTCCATTAATCCTAACAGTAATTCTGTTGGAACCATAGTATTACTTGGCTTTTCAAGTGAGAAATACAGACAATGTCTAGGGTTTTGCTTTTAAATGGATGGGTTTGGGGGGGCGGGGTTATGCTTAAAAGTGCTGCTGTGCTCTTAAGTGCACACCAGCAATCCTGAAGATGTCAAGTTACAGTTTAGAATGGCCATACTTCTGAAATGTAAACTTGGAAAGGAGTACCACACAGTTTGTTGCTTCTATGTCCCGACTGGAATGCTAATGTTGAGAGATGCTTTGCAGAACTAGGCCTCTCTCTCTAGGCTTAACTTAGGAAGAAAAGAAATGACAACTGTAGTCCTGTGATAGACTGAAAATACTTGTCACCTTTAGTTTCTGTTTTCTGTTGGCGGTACTTAAGAACTCCAAACTATATTTGCAGTTGGAGAATATGACATTTTATCTGTGCAACAAACATTTATTGAGGACCAGCCATTCCCAGGTACTATACTAGTGCCTGGATTTATGAAGAGAAACTAACACACTCGGTTATGGAGCTTAGAGTCTTGTGAGAGATACCGGAAATGAGCAATTGAAATAACACAATATTCAACAGCATAAAGGAAATGGATTTCAATTTTCGGCTTTAACCGTGCAAATCTCTTTAGGATGTAGAATAGGAACATACATATTATTGCTACTTATTTTTTTACTACTTAAAATAATTTATTAAAGTAAATGGATAATTGCACAAAAATCCACTGCATTTTTATATACCACCAGCAGTCAATTAGAAAGTATCAATTTTTAAAAGTATCATACAATGAGGAAAGTATTAACAATGAAAAATAATGGACAAAAGTGTCAATAACAAAAAATAAAGTAGGAATAAATGTAAAGTGAAAGAAAGAAAGTGAAGTTGCTCAGTCGTGTCCAACTCTTCACAACCCCGTGGACTGTAGCCCGCCAGGCTCCTTTGTCCATAGGATTCTCCAGGCAAGAATACTGGAGTGGGTTGCCATTTCCTTCTCCATTATCGCCACGTTTGAGGACATGCTTAGCCAGGTTTGGAAAAACGTATGAATCTAGTTTGTGTAGTATGAATGTTAACAGCACTTTCCCCAAGTAATTGAATTTTATTGAAATATTTTTCTCTGTGCCAGGTTTATTCCATGTATTAACTCACTAAATTGTAACAACAATCCTATATCAGGAAAATATATGTTACTTTTTTCATATTAGAAAATAATCTCAGGTTAAGAAACTTGCCTCAAGTCACATAGTAAATAAATTGCAAAAGTACAATTCAATATTATATAATTTGTCAAAAGCCTATATGCTTTGCCATGATCCTAAATTCTGTTGAGAAACAATTATTAGCCTGGTACACTTCTGTGCAGTATTACCACCTGTGCAAGGACCATCAAATATATGCATATTTATTTATTTGCCTGTGCTAGGTCTTGGTTGCTGCTCACAGGCTTTCTTTAGTTGCAGTGAGGGGGCTACTCTCTAGCTGCAGTGCACAGGCTTCTCATTGTGGTAGCTTCTCTTGTTGTGGAGCAGGGGCTCTAGAGTGTGGTCTTAGCAGTTGTGGCCCATGAGCTTAGTTGACTTTGCATGTGGGATCTTCCTGGACTGGGAATTGAACCTGCGTCCCCTAAATTGACAGGCAGATTCCAAACCAATGATTCACCAGGGAAGTTCAATCATCAAATATATAGCTATATGGATGAGCATGCCCATTTCCACCAAAAATACTGGGCTAAAAATGGGACAGAATAAAGAGGGGGAAAAGTTAAGAAAAAAGGAAGATGTCATTGGATAAAAGGAAGTTAAAGAGATCTCTTTTGTGCTAGTTACTTTTCTTCTGATTTTGAAATACTGTATCAGAAAAATATACAAAAATAAAAATAAAACCACCTGTTCTCCTTGTACCCAGGTGTAATTATTCCTGTCATTTTTACGTATTTCTATCATTTTTCATTAACCTCAGAATTTATATCCTCTTATGTCTCAATAACCTTATCATCATTTCCCCCTTAATATTGCTTCAATGATTTTTCTTATTATTAAAAATGCTTCAAAATATTTTTCATAACTACATAATAGTTCAGTTCAGTTGCTCAGTCATATCCGACTCTTTGTGTCCCCATGAACCACAGCACGCCAGGCCTCCCAGTCCATCACCAACTCCCAGAGTCCACCCAAACAGATGTCCATTGAGTCGGTGATGCCATCCAGCCATCTCATCCTCTGTTGTCCCCTTCTTCTCCTGCCCTCAATCTTTCCCAGCATCAGGGTCTTTTCAAATGAATCAGCTGTTCCCATCAGGTGGCCAAAGTATTGGAGTTTCAGCTTCAACATCAGTCCTACCAATGAAGACCCAAGACTGATCCCCTTTAGGATAGACTGGTTGGATCTCCTTGCAGTCCAAGGGACTCTCAAGTCTTCTCCAACACCACAGTTCAAAAGCATCAGTTCTTCAGTGCTCAGCTTTCTTTATAGTCCAACTCCATCCATACATGACCAGAGGAAAAACCATAGCCTTGACTAGATGGACCTTTGTTGACAAAGTAATGTCTCTGCTTTTCAATATGCTGTCTAGGTTGGTCATAACTTTCCTTCCAAGAAGTGTCTTTTAATTTCATGGCTGCAGTCACCGTCTGCAGTGATTTTGGAGCCCATTACATGGCTTAAATTATTTAAGAATATTACAGTTTCGATTTGCTTCTAGTTTTTAGTGACTCTTAAAATTAAATCTTGAGCATGCTTTATATGAAAGAAAAATCTTAATGAAAGGTAAATTGTTGGCCCTTTGGTATAAAAGGTTTTTTTTTTCTTTTTGCCACTAGTTAACTACCATTTTTTAACCCAAATTGTATATCATTAAATTCCTTCCCCTTTAGCCTGCCACTTCTATCACTCAAGATATATGCCACTAGAAATTAATCTACCACTCCCTGCCACCAGTACTAGTAGATACAGTGGGAAAGAGGCATATGTTACAGTCAGTCAGATTGGATTCACATCCTAGCACCTGAAGTTATCATTTGAGTGATTTGGGATGAGTTAGTTAACCTGGGACTCAGTTTCCTCCATCAAAATTAGGAGCTTAGTTACTACCTTACAGGTTTGCTATGAGGAATAAATGATATATGTAGGGTATTAGGCATAGTGGCTAGCATACAGAAGTACTCAATCTTCAGAGTATTACTTGTTATTATTACTATCAAGTCTTTTTACTGAAGACCTTGTCCTACCCAATCCCATCTAGCCTACTTCTCCCACAAACTCTCTCTTTAACCGTGTAAGTTAACTGCCCTTGATATCTCTCTCAGAACATGCAACATTCATTTCTCGAGTTCAAAGCCATTTCTGTGTTTCCTCTCTAGAATGCTGTTGCCTCTTTCTCTTATGACTATTTTTCAGAGTTGAGCCTAGGTTGTAATTTTGAGAAAGAAAAACCTTTTTGTATTTTTTTACTACAAAAATAATTTTAATTATTCTTTCATACTATACATGTCATCAGCTGTTGAAACCTAATCATCAAATGATAAGAGCTCTGTGTTAAGATAGAAATATACTATTTTATATTTGTATTCCACAGAGAAGTCAGTATCTTTATTTTAATTCAGATGATTTAACCACTGTAATTAGCAATCAGGTCATTAAAGACACATATGCAATTTAATTCCTAACAGTAGATATAGATTTATTTTAATTAAAGCTTGCATGATTGAAATGTCTTCGATTATCTAGTTCATTGCATAATTTCCTTGCATATTCTCTTATTCATGAGAATATTTAAAGCACTAATAATACTGCAATCAATAGGAAATTATTCATATACAGAGAACAAAAAACTATACGTTGCTTCTTATGGTATCATCCAACAATTGGTCAATATTTAAAATGAATAATAAAGAGATAGTTTGTATTGGAGAACTGAACAACTGATTAACTCTATAGAAGGTAATTGTCTTATAGATCAATGTATAGTTAAACCTGTTACATAATTGGAAGAAGTTATATTTTTACTATTTCTACTTTCTGGCCTCCTCTTCTCCCTTGAATGTACTCCTGTGGGACTTTCCCCCAAAGCATTCCCATCCAAACCATGTTCTTTATGGTCAGCAGCACCCATTTTATTACTAATCCAAGAGCATGCCTCAGCCCTTATGAACCCAAACACCGGGTACAATTTATGAAGCCTTCCTGCCTGCCACAGAATCTTCTCTCAGTCTCTACAAGTTACTTCAGCTTCATTGCCAACTATACTTTTTCAGTCTTTCAGGGACCATAGTAGCTGCCTCTTCCTGCTTCCATTCTTTCCTTCCTACCATCCATTCTCCGCACAGCCGCCCAGGTGATCTTATAAAAATGAAGAGAATTTTGGACTACCTCTTGGACTGTATTTCTTTTTTTTTTTTTTTAATTTATTTATTTATTTATTTTTAATTACAATACTGTATTTGTTTTGCCATACATTGACACGAATCAGCCATAGGTGAACACAATCTCCCAATGCCGAAGCCCCCTCCCACCCTCCCACCCCACATCCTCTACTTGAATCATCCTGTGCATCAGCCCCATGCATCCTGCATCCTACATTGAACATAGATTGGCGCTTCGTTTCTTACAGGATAATATACATGTTTCATTGCCATTCTCCCAAACCATCCCACCCTTTCCCTCTCCCTCAGAGTCCAAAAGTCCACTCTATACCTCTGTGTCTCTTTGTTGTCTCACATATAGGGTCATCATTACTTGTCTTGGACTGTATTTCTTACCACCTTTCCTCTTAGTCACTCTACGCCAGCCACACTGGTTTTCTTGCTCCTTCAGACTAATTTATTCTGCGTTAGAACTTCTGTGCTTGCTCTTTCTCTGCCTGGATTCTTTTCCCTCATGTGGTCATGTGGCTGAATCCCTTAATTCCTTCAGGTCTCCTGAACTATCACTGGCTTGACTCAGACTTTCTAGACCACTCCAGTAAAATCCTGTCCCTCTCACTTTCCGTCACTTCCCGACCCCTTACTCTACATTAATTTTTCTTCATGGTGCTTGCCTCTACCTGAAAGTATATATTTTTAAGTTTATTTTCTGCCTTTTCTACTATGCAAGCTCCATGAGATCAGGAATGTTACATTATTACTGCTTCATTCCCCAAGGTTTAGAATGGTACTTGGTATGGAATAGATTCTCCGTTATTGTTTCTTGATTGGCTTTACAAGTGAATAATGAATCATCTTCTTTAATTCGAAATATACGGTTGGCTTTATTAAATAATTAGGTAGCAAATTAAAAGAAGTGATTAAAAAAAAACATTGTGATAGAAAATGTTTTGAGCATTTGTCTCTCCAAGCAGGAGCAGATCCAGGTTTAGTAGAGTAGTCTAAACCTTACTCATTTTGGCAGGCCCTCTTTAAGTGAAAAAAACATAAAACTATAAGTACAAACATAAGTATATGTGAAAATGATTGTGAGTGACATAGGTTCTATTTAACACAAGCCAAATAAGCCCAACTCAACTTCTCTTTAGCTAGATCCCCAAATCCTCTCTGCCACTCACCTCATCACCAGTTAAACTAAATTCAAGGGAAATCAGAGGGAAATAATCTTAAGTTATTGCTGCAGTTGAAATAAACTACTTTGCTAATTTACCCAAAAAGAGAATGTGAATTTGTTTTCTACAGCTCCCTCTAGGTCCTTAAATGCTCAAATTTTAAATCATCCTCTGCTTCAAGGGAAGATACACATAATTAGCCCCAATCTGGGCCCAGTAAAACCAGATACTGAGAGGTAGATATGTGTGGTTGATACCATTTCCAGGCCCAGGTGGCCTGACTGCATTAATTACCTGTTTCCATATCACTGAACGGAGAAGACAATGGCATCCCACTCCAGTACTCTTGCCTGGAAAATCCCATGGACGGAGGAGCCTGGTGGGCTGCAGTCCATGGGGTCACTAAGAGTCAGACACGACTGAGCAACTTCACTTTCACTTTTCACTTTCATGCATTGGAGAAGGAAATGGCAACCCACTCCAGTGTTCTTGCCTGGAGAATCCCAGGGACAAGGGGAGCCTGGTGGGCTACCATCTCTGGGGTCGCACAGAGTCGGACATGACTGAAGTGACTTAGCAGCGGCAGCAGCATATCACTGAAAGAGGAGCTGGCATTCTTGAGAGCCAAATTGAGTGATACAATGGTTTTTCAGTATTCTAAGTCATTTCTAGAGATGGTAAAAGCAGGAAAAGTCAATATGACTTTTCCATTATTTTCCTCTTGACAAGTCCCCAGAATATCCTCAAATAAAGGGATATTAATGTTTCATTGTTGATTGTAAGAACCATTGTTTATTACTTACTTTTTTAACCTTTTAAGCTATTTTTTAATTGAAGTATAGTTAACTTATATTGTTTAGTTTCACATGTATAGCATAGTGATTCAGTTGTATGTATACATATGTATATTCTTTTTCAGATTCCCATTATAGATTATTACAAGATCCCTATGATATACAATAGGTCCTTACTGTTTACCTGTTTTATATATAGTAGGGTATATATGTTAATCCCAAACTTCTAATTTATCTTGGTTAATCCAAAACTTCTAATTTATCTTCTCTCCCCACCCAACCCTGCTATCCCCTTTGGTAACATAAGTTTGTTTTCTGTGTCTGTGAATCTATTTCTGTTTTATAAACAATTTCATTTATATCTTTTTTTTTCTAGATTCTGTGTATGTGATATCATATGATATTTTTCTGACTTAATATGATAATCTCTGGGTGAATCCATGTTACCAAAAATGGCGTTCGTTATTTTTTATGGCTGAGTAATATTCCATTGTGTATATACACCACAGCTTTATTCATTCATCTGTCAGTGGACATTTAGGTTGCTTCTATGTTCTTGGCTATTGTAAATAGTGCTGCTATGGACATTGGGGTTCATGTGTCTTTTCAAAGTAGTTTTCTCTGGTTATAAGCCCAGGATTGGGATTGCAGAATCATATGGTAACAGAATCATATGGTAGCTTTTTAAGGACCATTATTCTCCATAGTAGCTGCTGCTGCTGCTAAGTTGCTTTAGTCATGTCCGACTCTGTGCGACTCCATAGAAGGCAGCCCACTAGGCGGCTCTGTCCTGGGATTCTCCAGGCAAGAATACTGGAGTGGGTTGCCGTTTCCTTCTCCATAGTGGCAGCATTAATTAAATTCCCACCAACAGTGTAGGAGAGTTCTGGCATGCTGGCTTTTTGTTGCACTGTGTGGGCTTTCTCTGGTTGGGGAGCATGGGCTCTAGATCACAGGCTCAGTGGTTGCAGCATGCAGGCTTAGTTGCCCCTAGGCATGTGTGGGATCTTATTTCCTGGACCAGGGATTTAACCCACATCCCCTGCATTGGAAGGCTTGTTTTTAACCAGGTTACCACTAGGGAAATCCTTTTGTAGACTTTTTAATAATGGCTAGTCTGGCAGTGTTAGGGGATTCCTCATTGTACGAAATTTTGATTTGCATTTCTCCTATAATTAGTAATATTGAACAGTTTTTAATATGCCTGTTGACCATCTATGTTCTCTTTAGAGAAATGTCTATATTAGGTCTTCTGCCCATTTATTTATTTTTTTAATAATTAAGCTGTATGAGCTGTTTGTATATTTTGGAAATTAATCCCTCATCTGTAGCATCATTTGCAAATATTTTCTCCCAGTTCATAAGTTGTCTGCCTGTTTTGTGGATGGTTTCCTTTGCTGGCAAAAACTTGTAAGTTTAGTTAGGTCCCATTTGTTTATTTTTGTTTTTATTTCCATTACTTTAGTAGATAGATCCAAAAGTACATTCCTGCATTTTATGTCAGAGTGTTCTGCCTATGTTTTCTTCTAGGAATTTTATGTTTAGGTCTTCAATTTCTTTAGATTTTATTTTTTTACATGATGTTATGGTGTTAGGGACTGTTCTAATTTCATTATTTTACATGTAACTGTCCAATTTCTCAGCATCACTAATTGAAGAGACTGTCTTTTCTCCATTGTATATTTTTGCCGCCTTTGTCATAGATTAATTAGACCATTGGTGCATGGGTTTATTTCCAGGCTTTCTGTCCTGTTCCACTGATCTGTGTATCTGTTCCACTGATCTATATATGTCTGTTTTTGTGCCAGTATCATACTGTTTTGATTACATTAGCTTTGTAGTATAGTCTGAAGTCAGGGAGCATGATTCCTCCAGCTCCATTATTCTTTTCCCAGGATTATTTTGGCTATTCAGGGTCTTAAGCAATGAGTTTGTCATTTATTTTGATTTACTTAGATAAGTTTTATTGCCATTGGAACCCATTTGTTTTTAAATGACTGGTCTTTTAAATAGTTTTTTCTTTAACCAATGGTAAAGATTATGACTATTTGATGACCTAAATTGACATAAAGTTGTGATTATGCTCTTATTTGTGGAAATTAAATCCTGATACTCTGTGGGGAATCTGCGAATCTGCATTTTTAACAAGAAAGGCAATGGCACCCCACTCCAGTATTCTTGCCTGCAAAATCCCATGGGTGGAGAAGCCTGGTAGGCTGCAGTCCATGGGGTCGCTAAGAGTCAGACATGACTGAGCAACTTCACTTTCACTTTTCACTTTCATGCACTGGAGAAGGAAATGGCAACCCATTCCAGTGGTCTTGCCTGGAGCATCCCAGGGACGGGGGAGCCTGGTGGGCTGCTGTCTATGGGGTCGCACAGAGTCAGACACGACTGAAGTGACTTAGCAGTAGCAGCAGCATTTTTAATAAATTTTAGTCAGTTTTGGCTAAAAAGCCCAGGGCAATACTATCTGACTGGCATTAACTGCATTTTTACATGGAATCCTTTGATTCATTCCATTAGCCATTACCTTTCCTTTCAGTTGTTGGTTTTGTATATACATTTCTTTTACTTGATCTTTCTATGCTGTGTCCAAAATACAGTGGCAGGTATTCTCTTGTGACTTTTGGCTGGAGTGGTTTCAGAAAATAATTATAATTGAACAGGGTTTATTATCATATTTACTGTGTGACAGGAGTAAAGCAGTTACTAACAGCTGTATCAGTTCAGTTTAGTTGTTCAGTCGTGTCCGACTCTTTGTGATCCCACGAATCAAAGCACTCCAAGCCTCGCTGTCCATCACCAACTCCCAGAGTTCACTCAAACTTATGTCCGTCGAGTCGGTGATGCCATCCAGCCATCTCATCCTCTGTTGTCCCCTTCTCCTCCTGCCCCTAATCCCTCCCAGCATCAGAGTCTTTTCCAGTGAGTCAACTCTTCGCATGAGGTGGCCAAAGTATTGGAGTTTCAGCTTCAGCATCAGTCCTTCCAAAGAACACCCAGGACTGATCTCCTTTAGGATGGACTGGTTGGATCTCCTTGCAGTCCAAGGGATTCTCAAGAGTCTTCTCCAACACCACAGTTCAAAAACATCAATTCTTTGGTGCTCAGCTTTCTTCACATTCCAACTCTTACATCCATACATGACTACTGGAAAAACCATAGCCTTGAATAGGTGGACCTTTGTTGGCAAAGTAATGTCTCTGCTTTTCAATATACTATCTAGGTTGGTCAAAACTTTTCTTCCAAGGAGTAAGCATCTTTTAATTTCATGGCTGCAGTCACCATCTGCAGTGATTTGGGGGCCCAAAAATATAAAGTCTGACACTGTTTCCACTGTTCCTCATCTATTTCCCATGAAGTGATAGGACCAGATGCCATGATCTTTGTTTTCTGAATGTTGAGCTTTAAGCCAACTTTTTCGCTCTCCTCTTTCACTTTCATCAAGAGGCTTTTAGTTCCTCTTCACTTTCTGCCATAAGAGTGTTGTCATCTGCATATCTGAGGTTGTTGATATTTCTCCCAGCAATCTTGATTCCAGCTTGTGCTTCTTCCAGCCAGTGTATAATTCTCACTAAAAACTATCTGTGCCACACACTTCAAACCTGTCTTTGTGTTTCCTGTCTGATAATGTTATCCGAAGGATCATTTACATAATAAACATAATAATGCTTTATGGTATTTCTTATTATCCTTTAACTTTACTAATCTGGTCAGATTTAACATGTACCTGACATAAATGATGCAAGTGATTTTCAGTAAAGAATATGATTATTCTTTGCATCACTTCTGTTTCAGCATAATTTTAACATGTAATACAATGCTAGTTTATTCTTTATGTTTTAGATGTTTGGCAATTGGACATTTGGCACCTTGGTCTTCACAGTCATGGTTATTACAGTCACAGCAAAGGTATGATACAGAAATTAGCATGGACACGTTTTGTCTATATAGTTCTAATTTTCTTCATTTTTTTAGCGATGTAGTTTTTCTGTTTAGTCATGAATAATTTCATGGATGGCTAGTTTGATAATTCATTTTAATTTTTGTCAAATTCATTTTTAATTCATTATTTTGGAAAGCCTCAGCTGATTTTTCTAGTCAAAAGGAAGTTAACTCCTCAATACCCACGTGTGAAATTATGCTTCTCTCTATGTAATGCAAGATAACACAAGCTGGTTTAGCCCATTGAATTCATAAAGTACTCATGAAATTTTAATGCTGCTTTCTGACAGATGAAAAATAGTATAAACTTGAAATTGTTCAGTTTCATACTAGGAACCTTTCATTAATATTTGTCTTCTGAGGGACTTCGCCATAGGAACGTTTTAGACACTTATTATTGGGTTTTATCTGAGAAGTTAAAGATTTATTAATTAACATTAAGGATTTTTAATTTATTTTTTTAGATGGCTTTGGAAACTCATTTTTGGACCTGGATCAATCATCTTGTTACGTGGGGATCTATTTTATTCTATTTTGTGTTTTCTTTGTTTTATGGAGGGATTCTCTGGTGAGTTACTATATTGTATTTTAATTATATTGATTCAGCTCTAATAAATATTTATTATGATAGGTTATATTCTGAACAAATTCTGCTCAGAATAGTTTTAAGACCCTATCCTGATAAGAAATTTAGTTCTTTCAGTTGATCTTACTGATAAGGAAGAAAAAGAAACTAACAATTACTCTATCTAATCTGCATTCTAGTGTTTTACCTGAGATATTACATTGATTTATCACAATAATCTTATTATCCCTTTTTTTCTATTTGGATACTGAACTCTTTAAGATCACAAAGGTTAGAAATAGGATTTACTTGAAAATTATTTTTCTTTATGCTCACCATATATTGATACCTCTAAATTATTACTAATGTATATAATAAAATATGTCACATAGAACCATTAAAGTTTCATGAAGAAGTTAACTTTATCTCTGAAAAGTAAATAGTGTGCTTTATCTTCATTGCTAAAATCAGATATTCAGCATCTCTGATAGATCAAAAATGAATGCTTATCCTAAAGAATCCTAAAATTCTTTGATAAGTCATGGACAACTGAAGTCTCTGAATTAGAGTATTTATATTACATTGCCTACTGTGTCTGCAAAATATTACAAAAAGCAGGTAAAAACTTGGATTGGCTATACATTAACTTTCATTAGGATTATAAAAGGATACTCATTACAGTCATTTGCTTTTAATCTTTCTTCATTTTTTCCTGTATTTTCCCATATTGCTTTGAAGTGATATGTACAAAACCCCAAAAATGGTATCTTGACAAAACCTATTACTATGTAGAACTAATATTTGTGAGTACATTTATGTTAAAATAAGTGTATAGAGAAGATCCTCTAACTAGAGCTTTTCAACCTAAAATTTTGTTTATCAACCTTACAGTTGCTTAGTAGAAAACATTTTGTTTCATACTTTTTCTTGCCTTTTTAACCTCTTAAGTCTGTATTACTACATAATTCTTTGGATTTCCTACCACTGGGATAGAATAAGTCAATTACTTGCCACTTTCCTAATTATAAAAACTATGGTTGTCATTCAAGTGAATTGTATCTTATTTTTGACAGTGAAAGTGTATCATATTTTATTAGTTAATTAAATTACATTGATTCGAAATTTTGAACATTTTACCTCTGTGTACCTAAAATTGTAACCTTCTAAAAGAGTGGGTTTACTTAATGTCTTGATTTAAGAATCTGTCTTGTCAGTTTTTCTTTCATTAAGCCCACTTTCTTTGCAGGCCATTTTTGAGCTCCCAGAATATGTACTTTGTATTTATTCAGCTCCTATCAAGTGGTTCTGCTTGGTTTGCCATTATCCTCATGGTTGTTACATGCTTATTTCTTGATATTGTGAAAAAGTATTTGACCGACAGTTCCATCCTACAAATATTGAGAAGGCACAGGTAACCACATTTTATACACAGTACCTTTTTAATTAGGAGTCTTTCATGAATAGTTGTCATTATAATTTGCTCCTATTAGAAAATAGTAAATTAACTATTCCTGTATCAAGTGTTTTGCAATATAAATGTCGTTAAATGTGATACTGTTAAAGTTGTATTAAGTTTTTGACTCCTGAAAAATCATAATTTTAAAAATTTTATAGAAGTAGATTAGAAATATAAAACTATCAAGTCATATCCAAATAATAGTATAAATATATCTTAAGTAATATCACAGCATTCTATCAAATATATATAATTGGGATATATATCCATGTCTTTTGAACCATTAGAATTTAAGTAGTACTTCTTTAGGTTATATTGTTGTCAACAGAAGAAAGAAATAGTTCTTTAACCTAAATGACTTCTACATAATGGATTTGCACAAAATATTTTCTCTCATTGAATACTCACTAAAGTACTTAAACTACAACAGGTATTAACAGTGTTTACATAGTGTTTAAGAATATGTTCTTAAGGACCTGATAGTTGTGGGTTCCAAATCCTCATTCTACACTGGGTAGCTCTGACTTTAAGTCTCAGTTTCCTCATGGGTCAAATTATGACAGAAATGTCTATTTCATTGCATTTGTAATGATTAAATGAAATAATTAATATTCAGACAAAGTGGATGCTCAAGAAATAAAAGCTATTTAGTTGAATATACCGTCTTTGTAATTTGACTTGTACCTGGAAATACTGGTTTGTTCTGTTAACTGTACCATGGCATTGAATATATATCCTCAGGAACACATTCTAATCAACTTCCATGCCCCTGTAAACACCAAGTTCATGAATTGTTTAATTGCATATGGGGCTATGGGGGCAGGGGTTGTTGTTTGCATGTTTGTTGTATGTATGCAAAGCAAATTTTGTTTAAATTTTGGAAATTTAGTTGTGTGTTAATGCTACAAATAAGTGCTTCCTAAGTATTTAGGGATTTATTAGCCTTCTTAAATAGTATATGGTTTTCATTTCAGTTGATCATATTAACATTTCTTTAGCATTTACTTGCTTTGGTCGCTCAATTCTATCCAGTATACATTTTAACACCTTTGAAGCAGTGCAGGTATCTGAAGCCTGACAGACTTAATTCAAATACTGTTTTAACCATAGAATGTATATTCTTAATCAAGTCACTTCCTTAAGCCTCAGTTTCTTCCTATATAAAATCAGAATAATAATTACTATCTTACATGATTGTTAGAGATAGTTAATATGAAGCACCTGAGTCTGTATGTAGTAAATCCTCAGTAAGAACTAATTATAACAATGATCTGGATGCTGCTCTAATACAGATCTTCAGCTGGGGCTGAAAAAATTTGCATAATCTGATTACTGTGTCTGCCTATGCATTTATCTATATCCGAATATGGACAAACTTTTCCACTGTGCAAGATATTACTTAAATGTATATCAGAAAGGTTTGCCTTTTTCTAAGCTTCAGAGATATTGTTGATAATAGAATACTGCTTTTAATACATTGACTATTATACTTTTCTAGACCTTTATGAAGAACATTTTTGTCTTGTCTGCTTGCCTAAAGTTATATTTCACCAAAATAGATTAATGACATCACTTAAAAACTTAAGTTTTTATAAAAATAAATAATCAGAATTATTTACAGTTATACTTGGAAATTTTTTTAGGCAGAGTATTTACATACTTAAATCTTTCAAAGAGATTTCTTAATGACAGTACAGGATGATAATGTTAGTCTTTATTATTTTTATAGGCCTCTTTTTAAAGGATTACACAGGAAGTATTTGATACCTTAAGATGGACCCTTAAACAAGAAAAAGTTAAAAGTGCTTTATATTTTGGTTCTTTTACCATGAGTTAGTTGATTTAAAAAATGGAGTTAAGAAATCAATCATTTTTTTATGTCTGAAAGCCAGTATAATTTCCCTTTTACCCCCACTAAATTTCTTTTAAATGATTTGACTGGATGTTCAACTGGGGTCTGATCTAAAGAGGAGAAGAATGTATATATGTGTAAAACTGTGTCCCTTTGCCATTCAGCAGAGATTGGCCCAACACTGTAAATCAGTTGTACTTTCGTAAAAAATGAACATATAAAAATAAAAGGAAATCGCTACTTTCACTCAGGGATTTTTCCTAGCCTGTGGGGGATTTTCCTGTTTTTGTTAAGATAGTATATGGTCCTTCAAATCCCATGTGTGATGTTATTCTTTTGCTATAGTCAGTAATTTTTACTGTTTCAGACTTGTACTGTCACCTCTAATTTCAAATGATAAAATTGTTAGAAAGCTGTCAGTTCCTTACTTCATTTTGCTATCATCCAAATAGTAGCAAGAAAGTGTATCACAAGAAGAGCTGGCAGCATTGATTGAGTTTTTCCTGCAGAATAGCAATGTGGTAATAAGAGTAAATTCTTGGGATAGCAAAGCCAGTAGCTGTACAAATGTCAGTCATATACATGTACCATGTATACTTCCTGCTCTTGTAGGAACAAATGTCTTTACAAAGCTTGTCCTGTGTCTGTCTCTTGGATGATAAATACAGCTCACTGACTTGTTGTATGTCCCATCCCTTTTCTATCCACTTATAGATGTACTCCAACACAGTCGCTTTCAGTGACGAGTTCATCGCACTGCAGCCATTGTCGAGGGCAAGGAATCAGCTGAGCAAACTTAGGTAGAGTAGGAGGAGTAGAACCTCGTTAACTCTTCTGCATGCTAAAGGTCAATTTAAAAATATTCAAAAGATGGGCAGAGGCATGAATTAAGAATGGGGCATTTTGTTAGCACAGCTCTGTCTCTAATTTGACCTCTGCTGTTATGTATGTTAAAACCTAAAAATATCCATTTCTTTGAGATGAAAATTCAGCATAACAGGACAGAGATCTGTACTTTGTTATATGTTTTATACCTTAACTACCTTTCCTAAGACAATTCTAATGCTTCTGCTTGTCATACTCCTATTTAAGAATGCTCCTGCATGTTGAGTAATTTAAGTTATAGAAATTCATCATAAAATTTGAAGTTTTAAGTTTCAGTTACTTAGAAGTGAGAGTTGCCAACTTTTTATCTTGCCTTAATATGTGTTGTAAATACACATGCATATTTGTCTTTGTATACTGTAATGGCTGCTGAAATATTTCATATCCTTGCTACTGTTTAGTGCATCTATAAATTGAATAATAGATTTTGTATCTCATATACGTCTTTATCTCCAACAGATTCGTTCTGTCAGTTTCTGCAAAAAATAATTAGTAATCCCAAGATGTCTTTTGATGAAACAGAATGAAAGTTTAAATCCTAGAACTTTTCATATTAAGATACCAAAGTTATATATTAACTTCAATTCCAGTCTGGATTGAAGAGGAAAAGTAATATAAAGTTTTTTTCTTTGTTTTTAGTTTTGGCACCCTTCAGCTTCTCACCCTGGATTTTTAATCATATGTACTTTTTAAATTCTTTTTATTCTGTAAATTTCTAATCTGTCTGTGTTCACTTGATCAAATGAATGACTTTAACAAAGCCCTGCTTAAATAACTTATGTAACCCTGTAATTTTGAACTCTTCCAAAATTTTACCAAACCTTTGATTTTTATTATTCCTATTAGTATGAGGGTTTTTGGAATATTGTACTTTGAATTACAAAGATGTATAATTTTAGATGATATATAAATGGGAGTTTAAGTGGTAGTCAACTAAATTTCATATTTAAAACGAGAACTAAAATGAAAACAAACTTGGAAGATTTACCTCCAACTCTGGTTGAGCCAAATATGTGTATCATTTTTATCTATATGTATGTGCCTTCTGAAAACAGTGCATACTTATCACATTTTTGAACATCTATTTATGAACTTAAAGGCAATAGGAGAACTCATTATTTAAAAGAACACTCTGGTAAGCAGTTTTGTGAGGATTAACTTTTGCATTGTGAATAATCTTAATATTTTTATCAAATCATATTTTCACATATCATGGTGGCTCAAATCAAGCAACATTTTTTGAGCAGTGATAGACAAAAAAGAATGAAGCACAGAAATTGTAAATTAAAGATATCCCACTCCTCAATAGTGTAACAAAATAGTAAGCTTAACATTCATTCATCTGTGAAAGAATACAGTGGACACAGAGTACGTGAGTCACGTAGTTCCTACAAGCCACTCCAATCAGGTGGTGTAATGGGAGGGAGAGACCCTGTTGAGTAGTCAGTAGGCCTGAGTGCTAGCCCAGCATGCCCTTGGCACTGCACCCTCTATATTCTAATTGGATTAGTTCAACTCTGAGCTTCTAGGTTCTTCACCTATCAGATGACCATTTTACATACTAAAGTCTTCTTTACTTACTATCAGCATCAGCAAAAAACAAAAAGAAATATAATCAACCAGAAGTCAGGCAGAAATAACAATTGCTTACATGAGTGGTGAATGACCACTGGATGGGCATTTGCTCATAGCTTCATGAAGAAAAAGTGCCCACAAATATCTGTCTGCTGGTGCACCCTGTGAATTTTAAACGCATCTTGTTTTTGAACCGTGTTGAACAGTATTCCTGGGTGTGGTCCATGATAACTTGTTTACTGTTGTGACAAGAGAATTATGCATATATTGAATGAATGTCTTTAAGAGTTTTCAAATCTTTTATAAGGTTAGTATTGATACTTCTTAAGAACCATTAACACAAAACTATTAATAATTTTTTTAAATAAAAGAAAGCTCATTTTTAATATTTTCTACTCCCTTATAAAAAGCAAAGCTATAATAAGCTGTCTTTACATAAACTTACTGTACTCTTGAAACCAAGAAATTCTACTTTATTATTTATGTATATAAGAAATTTACTATAGCATTTTTATAGAAATAATTATTGATTAGTCCTAAGACTAAGAAAACACATAGAAATGAGGGAAAAGTATGTTTTATTGAGGACTTTTTTTTTAAGAAAGGTTAAAATTTTAAAATAAGCTTAGCTATGGGCACATATTCCTTAGAAGGTCTCTAATACTTAAAATATAGAGGGAATTCCCTGGCAATGCAGTGGTTATGGCTCCACGCTTTCACTATTGAGTACCTGGGTTCAATCCCTTGTTGGGAAATTAAGATACCACAAGCCATGAGGCACGGTCCCTGTGAAATAGAAAAGGCAAAGAATAGAAATTGATTTAAGTTAGTTAATACTCACTAAAGATATTTTAAATTAAGGATTAAATTAATTTTGTTTACTAAATCAAATCAAGTTTCCCCCTTACCCATATGTGTAACATTTGAAAGGCTATATGATTGACCCTTCCACTCTGCTGAAGTCCAGTTAGAGAAGTCTTCTGAGAAGCAGCATGAGATATGAAATGAGACATACCTTTGCAATAAGAACCCTAATTGTTGGTGGCAAGGAATTTGTTTAATGGAAGAACTTGAATTTTACTGACGGAAACCTGGTTTTAACTTTGTGCCCTGGATAACCATGGCTTTATTTTGTGTGCTCTGTTGTATGCTCCTTAAGGAGCTCCTATTAGCTCTCTTTTGTGACAGTAAATGAATGTGGTGGTGTTTGAACTTTCATTTGTGCCTCACAGATTGTGGGCCCTGACTTGCTGTTTTGATTCTAAACTTATATACAGTGAGAGTATTGTTCTGTAATATGAGACTTGTTGCTTTTCTGTCCTTCCAGATGGAAGAAGATAAGGGTTCAGTCAGCTCAGCATATGAATTTGCTGAAAGCAAGCACAGAGGGGAGGACAGTAGGCACCTGCTAGCTGAGGCTTGCAGCCAGCAGGACAGTTCTTGCACTAGGTAGTACTGCTGGACCTCCTGGGGACATCCGCCGCGCGCTCAAGCCTGGGGCATGCTGTGGGAGAACTGCCCTCCCATTCCAGTGTTTACGCATTCCTTCACTGCTTCTCATCTGTTGTTTTCGTTTACCTGTTTTCTTTTTTTTGTGATCTTTACATTTTTATATGTCTGTCCCCAAATATCTCATTAATCTTCCTTTGGAGTTATAGTTAAATCTTACTTTACTTCAGATTCTGTCTTATTGTCTTATAGTCAAGAATTTATTCCTTTTCACTTCTTTTGAAAATATGTCATACTATTTCTCTTATTTCTGAAATCACTTTTCCCACTTTGTAGCTGTGTGTCATTTTATCCATGTTAATGTAGTTAGACACCACATTACTTATCTAAGTCTCCCCCTTGAGTTGAACAGTCAAATGACTGAGTGCTTAGACCTGGTACTGAATAATTTTCTGTTGACTGATATTCATCAAACTCCCAGTTCTTACTTTTCATTAGTGTTCATAGTTACATCTTTATAATAGAAAAGTGTGAATTAATAAAGACTTGATTTAATTCCCCTCTTGAGAAATAAACCCTACCAACTACTTCTAGATCTAATTGGGATATGCAAAATATTTAATTAGTAGTAACCAAGGAAGATAAAAATTCTTACCACTAATAATTATATTTTTACTTGGGCTCTTTGCCACTTTGGATATTGTAATTACTGGTCAAGAAGGTGGTATTGTGTCATCTGAGATAACCCTCATAAATGGAGAAATTTAAAACAAAGCTACTTGAAGATTATAAATCAGACAGTGGAACAGGTACAGTAATTTGAAAAAAATGTGAATTATATTGAAAAAACTTTTAAATTAGATTGTTTTAATGAATTGCCCAAAATGGAAAATGCTGAAGATTAGTCAACTGTCAGTCATCATTATTATTATTAGTTGAAAAGAAATCCAAAAGAATTCAGAATTTTTATTTTGTTCAAGGATATTTCATGCGATTATCTTTACAACATGTTTATCTTGTATTTTCATAAACAGAAAGATTTTCAGTTTATAGAACATGCACTCATTGGCTGAAAGGAAAACTCAGCTGAAGGGCGCACTGGTTAAAGGGGGAAGCTGGCTGGGATTTAGATTATGTCCTGGTTATTTCCTAGAGCAGATAATCCTTTTGGGTCCTGACTATGCTAATACTGTGAAATTATGTCCTCTGTGATAAAAGTTCCCCAAAGGTTCAAGTTCAAGTGGATATTTCAAAAGACATGTATCTGGTGCTGCTTTGCTTTAATATGTCCATTAAAATGTACAGTATAGTTGAGAATTGGGTTCATATTATTTAATAGGGCCTATTATTTAATAGGGCCTTGTTATGATTATTTTTCCAAAGGAATGATAAGTGAATTCTTTTATCATCCCGTGACATATGGTCTCTTTTCCTATAAATAAGAAAGCAGAAGACCCCTTAGACCATGGATATGATTTTAGTAAAAGTGCAGGAGGTATTACCCTGATCTGCAAGTTTTTTTCTGCTTATCACTAAACTTAAATGGTTGAATAAAATGTATGTTGAGTATTTCTCTTCTCCTGTATTTCTGTCTTTGGCATATATTTTGAGGTAAAAATCACTTTTAAAAATAAGTGTTAAATAATCCCTCTTTTCTATATTTTCTTTCTTGAAATGGCATTTGTTTCTCTAATCAAAATTTGGTTAGCCTTGCCAAATCAGACAGAGTTATGCTGAGCCCTAAATGTTACCATGGGCCATAGACGCTCCTAATTATCTCCCTCTATGTCACCTGCCTCTTAGGCTTTCATTGTTCTGTCATTTCTTTCTCTCTGGATTCCTGGCTCTACTCTAGATGCCCTTTTCCAGCTTGCACCTAGTAGCTACCATAGAGATATCAACAGGATGCTAGGGCTACTAAGCCTTCTCATTGTGGATCAGGGTACTTAAGTCCCAGACCTGAAATCTGCCGCCACCACCACCAACTACATTTTAAGCAGTTTCAACCAACTACAAGACACCTTCCTCTCCTTGTGTGACAAAGATAACATAGAAATACTACTTCATTTAACAAAGAAGCTAACTATAGAATAGAAAACCTAAATGGCCTATATTCAGTTATTTGCCACTAAAAGGTACACTTTTCTGAATGAGTAAAATTCTATAAACAGAATCAAATATTTAAAAGGCTTTTAAGGCATATCTGATAAGTGTGACACTTTACAAGACTAATGTTATTTTCAAATCTGTGCTGACTTACTGAACAGCTTTTTTCATCTAGAGGTCAAAATGAAGAAAGATATTAGTATTGATATTATTTCTACCAAATAGTAATGATATGCTGTGTATGATTGATAGTTAGAAAACTGATTTCTTAACATCAGCTCTGCTGATGAGTTAATAATTGCTATTCAGATTCACCATCTCCAGTAAAATGGGAGATTTTATCATTTCTCACAGATACCTCATACTCTTACTTATCTAAACTACAAATTCCTAGTCAGATACTGTCTTTTTTTTTTTTTGGTAATCACATTATTAAAAGAGTCTCGGTGTTTTTGAAACAAGGAATAAGCCAAATTTATTACAATAAGCTTGCCTAATAATGTATGTTTATTTTCATACTTAAATTTAGGCAACACATATGGAAATCTCCTTTCTAAGGATCCCTAAAAGTCAGTATAGAGGTATTTTACTTGTAACTATCTTTCAAAATTGTTTATTTGGGGAAAAGGAAAAAGAGAGGGAGTCTAGGGAAATAAAATGAACTTGCGACATGTTTTGGAGAAAAAGTCCTTGAATAAGAGAAGCAGTTATTTAAATAACATCATTAAACAGCTCCCTCTTCCAACTCTCAATAAGGACTTGAAGCTGATACTGATTTTAGGGATTTTACTGTTCTTAAACAAATTTGGAAATTGGTAATATTCGATGACTTTCTCGATCTTACATTTAAAAGAAAAACATTGCCTAAATAGGAGCCTTTTTTTCTCACCATCATTGTAGTTTAAGGCTTCTTTCCAAATACCTCCTATAAGGCTAAGGCTAAGCAAGGTATTCACTTTGATTATGAAGTATATAAAACAGTTTTAAGAGCAAAAGAACAGATGTGGTTAATAGTTTGATGAAACTTTATTTGATTTGATAGGTAAAATGTCATGGGAGTGACTAAAAACTTAGAAGTGTTATGACAGTTTTCCAAAACTTAGATGATTCAAGAAAGATTTTTGTAGAAGCAACAGGAGAAAATTCTAAATGTTTTCCATCATTGATGTGAAAATATTGGATATAAAAGCAGTAAGCTAGAATTTATTTCAGAAGGGAAGTTCTGTAAAGATGAAAAATTTCACTAGCCTTGTGTACCCATATGGATTGGCTCTCCATAGCTGTTTAGCTCGGCAGCCCTTTTAGCTCTGAGTTATGTGGTTGTTTCTGAGAAGTGTCGTGGAGAATGAGTCTTACCAATAAATCAAAATTTCTGATAAGTTAAAAGGTAACTTTTTAGTCCACTAAGTAGGGTCTCACTCCCATTATTTTGCTTTATTTCTTTTCTAGTATTTAATAATAGTCTTTTTTTTTTTTTAAGGTAATGACCCCCTCTCCTTACTTTGAATGAAATGAGACCTAAATGCTGCACTCTCAGTTATACTGGAAGCTATAATATGAGATCAAACATGTATATATGGGAAAGTGGTAGAGCCTGGAGGTTTCCTAGAGAACAGTATAGTGTTTCCAATAGACAGCTTTACAGAAATGCAGTTAACCAGCATTCAGCATTTTCAAAGCAGGTGGGGGTTTTCCCCTTAGGGAAGAAAAAGAAATGTATTTTACTTAGTGTGATCAAATGGTGATCTGAGAAATCATTTCTTTACATATATTTGACATTTTAAGATGTTTACTCTCTGTGTTGAGTTGCTCATAGTTTAATACCTGTCCTCAGGTTTTAAAGTAAAAGGTGATGAGTGCAAAGAAGGATAATTATCTAAAGTCAGATCCAGACCTAAGCACTGTTGTGCATGTATCAATATGTGGACACTCAAATGCTATTGATCTTATGGATGGTATCTTTAGTGAATCCCTGTCAGTTGCTTGAGCCCCAGCAGTTATTGAGGCACATGCTGTTAAATTAAGAACCAGACAAACTCCTTGTTTGAGTTTCTAGTCTAGTTCAGTGCTCTCCAGATAAATGTGGTGAAGGATCAGATTGTTTTCTTGGTTTGTTGATCATTTCTAGTTCATCACAGGCCAATACTTTTGTAAAATACAATAAAAATGAATTACTAGGAAATGAAATTTAAAAGATATATAAAATAAGCCCCAACTTTGAAATTATTAGATGGAACAGTTACAAAAATATTCTTGTTAGACTGCAGTAAAATTGTCCAATCTCTTAATCTCACAGACCAGATGCATTTGTGTTCTCATGGGCCTGTAACTGTTCTCAGACCAGCAGTGATCCATAGATCACACTTTGAGGCACACTGGTCTTTTTGCCAGGGGGCACGAGTAACAGCTGCTCTTTCAACACTTAGGCTAAATATGTGCTGAATGTACATAATGCTTTTCTGCCCACATAATTACTCATTCTTTTGCTTAGCCTGGAATGCTCTTTTTCGCCTATCTTCAGCTATTGAAATCCCATCCAGTCTTCAGTATGCATTTTAGATGCCATCTTTTTCATCAAAATACTCTCCCACTAATACCAACAGCAGCAGCTGGTTTTGAGCTTCCCTTCCCTTTTTTGATATTTGTAGTCTGCCTTATACCATAATTATAAGAAGGCAGTATAACAGCATAGTAAAGAGGTTTGGGCCCTGGGATCAAAGAAACTCAAGATTCAAGGCCCAGCTGGGTGAGCTTGAATATATTTTTAACTTCTCTGTTTCCTCATCTGTAAAATGTGTTTAAGTCTGGTGCCTATCCCAAAAGCAGTTATAAATGAGATAATCCATGAGAAGCTTCTTACCTAGTAATTGGCACACAGTAAGCACTCCATTAGTATAACTGCGATTATTACTTGTTTCTGACCTACCTCCCACCCTTTTCTTTATCCTTAACTCAGTAGATTGTCTCCTTTAAAAACCAGTGCAGTGCCTTGCTCAGTGAAATACAAGGTGGATTTAAGTGCTTCTGCCATTGAAATGATACAACCATTGGAGTAGAATCTAGAGAGAAAGAGGTTACTGATAGTTGGACAGGTGGGAGGATTTTATAGAAAGGACAGTATTTAAACTGATCTTGGTGTTAGGAGTCAGCATGCTGCCCATAATTGGTGACAGGTCCTGACCCATGTTCTCAGGCAAGGAACACTGCCTGGTTGGCTGTGTGGACACAGGAGTATTTAAAGGTAGAGTAGGAAAGGCAGCCTGAGGTCAGGTTATAAAGGGCATTATGGTCCTGTTTGAGGTGTAGTAGTTTCTCACTGAGCATGTGAGAGTTCTAAAGTTCTGCTTCCTACAGAGGCTGGTTTTGAGATGGAGGAGGCTAGAGCTCAGTGACCCAAGAAGGAAACTAGGAAACTGGTTAAATCCTGTTACCTAAACCAAGATTTCCTAAAATCTTCCACTGAATATTAATATTCCTCCTGGTATTGATTAATTAATGTTCCCTAAGGGGGGAGGAAGAGAAGTTCCCCCAAAAAAACCAAATTTGCACTATGTCTAACTCTCCCCCTGGAGACTGACCATACAAACAACTTCTTGGCAGTACTTTACTCGCAAAGTGTTTAGACATTCCTTGAACTAGGGTTTCTCAAACTTAAACTTTTTTGTGCGATGTCTGTAAATATATCAAAAAACACAGTTAAGAAATAGTACTGTAAACAGTCCTAAATCAAGAGCATTATAATGAAAGAACAAGTTGAAATTTGGCTATTCCTCAGTGTTCAGCAGATCCCAGGACGTTGCTGCAGTCAGTTCATTGCCAAAAGGAACCAAGTTTTCTCACATTGCCTGGTATTTGACAGGATTATTATGAGCAGGGTTTTTGCTGGACCTAACCAGTTGTTTCCCTGGTGGTTCAAATGGTAAGGAATCTGGCTGCAATGCAGGAGACCAGGTTCAATCCCTGGGTCGGGAAGATCCCCTGGAGAAGGAATTGGCAACCCACTCCAGTATTCTTGCCTGGAGAATTCCATGGACAGAGGAGCCTGCTGGGCTATTCATGGGATCACAAAGAGTCAGACATAACTGATCAACTAACTTACTTTCTTTCACCAGTTGCTTAGGTTCAAAAATGCCAGGTTATTTATGTTCCATCATGCTTGTGTCTTCTGTCCATTGTGCCTTCCATGAATGTACCCTGTTGCCATGCTTGTACTTGACACTTGGTGACTCCCAACCTTTGTGAATTGCAGCACTCCAGTGAATCTATTTTTGTTGTTTTCCTTCCTCTATTTTTGAAAGATTTGTTATGCAATATGTTATACATGTAAAATAAATGAAAATAAGTTTGTTTAAAGTGATAACCCTTGAGAAATTTAGGAGTACCCTTGACTCTGTCAAAACCAGGTTGGGAGTCATTGGGCTATGTAGTTATACCATTTTTTCCCCCTTATTCTCACAGGATTGAAATTATTAGTACTGTGGCTTTTAGTAATCTTGCCAGGTTGTTTATTCCTCCTTAATATAAAGCTTGCATACTTATAGAAATTAATTCAGTTTTAAATCTAAATAGTACTACTTATTTAATCAACTTTAATAGTTTATCATCAGTTAATTTTTAAAAAAACAAGATGAGCTTATTATGGACATGTTTAGCACTTAATAGTTGCTTAGCAACTTAAGGCAAATGATGCTTTTTCAAGAATTATTTATGGTGTATGTATATATATCTATATGGTGTTTAGAACTTAGCACATAGTAAACACTATGTAAGGTGTTTGCTGCTGTTGGTGTTATTGCTGAAGATTGGAATTGAGTTCTGCCTGGTTATTTCCCAGTCTTCAACATAATTTAAACTCTGCTTTTCTCAGTTACTGGACATTTTAAATTGAAGTTGCAGGAGCAGTTTCACCTAAAAAGTTCAAAGAAGAATTAAACTTCATTAAGTTTCTGAGTGGTTGATGTAAATCATATTGATCATAATAAGATACTGAAATCCACAATCTTGGGACTTCCCTGGCAGTCCTGTGGTTAAGACTCTGTGCTTCCAGTGCAGGGGACGTGGGTTCCATCCCTGGTTGGGGAGCTAAGATCCCACATGCCGTGTGATGGGGCCAAAAGATAAATTTAAAAAAAAATTTTTTTAATCCACAAACTTTCCTGATTTATACAAGATTCAGCTACTTGTTTTATATAACTATTTTACTCAACCTCTAATTTAGGACATAGTGCCTTAATCATTCTTAAAGTCTTCCATACCTTTCCATATTATATAAAACATGTATACATTACTTTCAGTTTTAAAGTGCTTGTGTGTGTGTTTTTTTTTAATGCTTTTGGAAGTCCAAATCTATCAGTAACTAATATTTTTCTGCTTCACCTCCTCAGCTTACTGAAACAAATTCAAGTATCAAGTGCTTGGACTCCATGTGCTGTTTCTCAGAAGGAGAAACAGCGTGTGCATCTGTTGGAAGAATGTTGGAGCGAGTAATAGGAAGATGTAGTCCATCCCATGTCAGCAGGTGTGACATTTCTCTAAGTAGCCTTTGCTGCAGATGAGTATCCTATAAACTGGAACAGGTTGAACCTACATCTCTAGATATCTAATCAGTGAGCTCCTGCTTTACCAGTTGAAGCAGGAAGTGTGCTATTTATTAGCACTCTTTGATGCTATTTCACTTTGTGGCTTTAAGGTAGGGGGTTCTTTCATTAACAAAGGAAGAGAAAGCACTTTTGAAGAGACTTTTCATCTAATGAACAAAAAATTTTTGCTTTACATTCTTTCTCAAATGTAGTGAATAGGAGTGTGTAAATGGTACTCTTGTTTTTATAACTTTCTCTTTTTTGTTAAACCTATACTATTTTATTTCCTGTATTTGTTTTGTTTGCTTTGGGTATTTATAAAATAATTGCACATAATAGGTAAATCAAGAGATTTTGCTTTTCTTATTCTTCATGTATATTGTCTAGTAAGTCATTTGAGACTTTGGGATATTTATAAACATAAAAATGGCTGTATTTCTGTTCTCCTACACCTTTTTATCTGTGTAATGAGGTTTTAAAATAAGTGTGGTTTTACGTTTTTACTGCTATTTATGGTCTAATTAAAAGTTTTTAGTTAGAATGGGTCTTTAAATTATAGTTTAGAAGAATTTTGGTTTTTGTCCCTTCCCAAATGTATTTCTTTAATTAGACTTGTGCTTTTGAATCATAACAAAAATACTATTATTACCACTTAAATTATTTGAATCATAACAAAAATACTATTATTACCACTTAAATTATTTAAAAGTGAAATTGATTCAGCTCTTTCCTCATACTGTTATTTAGGGAATATTAAGAAATAGAAAATTGTTTCACACCTTGGTGTTAGGTGAATGATATTAAAGCTCCAGAGTGAGAGCAGCAGTGCCCTCGTGCGCATGGTGTGTTAGAGGTGGCTCGGATGGATGGTGATTTCTGCTGTCCACACAGCGCCACGTGAAGTAGTATCACTTTCTATATGTGCCACGCTGGAGAAAAGTTTGGAAAGACCCCATGAGCAGGAAATCAAGGGTGGAGGCAACACTGCTTTTATCCGTTGATAAAAGAATTTTTAATATTTGGTTGCATTTAATGTTTTAAAAGTGAAGAACATGACATTATTCTTATTATATTCTTAATTATTATATATTATTTTTATAAGGTACATTATTCTTGTACCTTAGAATTCAGGCAACTTTTACTGGTGAACTTGTTCACTCCCACTTTGCCTTTAGTTATGGCCATTTCTTTATGGTACAGTTGCATTTATAAATAGAATTCTTTTAATATGTATATGGTTTCAGTCCCCATTTGTTGATTATAATGTGATCAAGAACATTTTCGTAACACTGTGACATTATTTTATAGTCATCT
Organism: Nanger dama; assembly: GCA_917880005.1. Taxonomy (NCBI): domain Eukaryota; kingdom Metazoa; phylum Chordata; class Mammalia; order Artiodactyla; family Bovidae; genus Nanger; species Nanger dama. Next base: position 28,232,586 of record CAKJTW010000011.1, on the reverse strand, counting down.
TATTCCATATATAAGAATTACTATGAGCAGCTGAATTTATTGGGACATGTATGACTTACAAAATTGTATTATAAAATGCATTATAAGAAATAGTTCTGTCATGTACCCAGGCCAGTGAGTCTTCCAAAGGAAGTTCCAGAGAGACTAATAATAATATACTTGTTAAGACAGGTTTACTGCACAGAACTAAGGTGGGAATTAGACTGAGATACTATAGAACTTGTATATAATTTTTCATATATCTTTTCAGAATGAAATTTCTGTTTAATGACAATAAACATCTTCACTAACTACTAAAACAGACTAGAATTAGTTTTAAATAAGCCCAGAATATTTTTCTGCTTTACATATATTCCCACTTTCTGGATATCAGCTATTAAGGTAATGTGCCCCATTACTCTTAACATAGCCATTCTTTTGCTACATTATCCTTTTGAACCTGCCTGAGGGATTATATGGGGTTTCTTCCTGCATGTTCTATTGAAGGTGTCTGTTCTTATCTGTACTTTTCACTTCAAGTTGTATCTCACTTTTTTCTTTTGTGAGAGTTTTTTTGGCTAATAAAATGTTTAACAGTAGTGAATATCTTATTTGACAGACTATAAACAGCCTTCCAATTTTGTTCAGCATCTCCAGTTATGTTATTGGTTACTACTGTCATTATTATCTCCCTGTCTTCTTCAAATGAATAATCCAAAAAGTCTTCTGAGATTTGTTCTATTTTTTTTTTAGTGGATAAAATTATATAATATGCAAAACCACTTCGTGCCTTTCTAAGGGCTATAAGAAAATTACCATAGATCCATTAACATTATATTTAAACTTTGAAAAGTCATTTGTTTTTGTTTTTTACATGTAATTGTTTTAGTGAAGTACATTTGGCACTGTTTTGATTTTGGAACAGCTTCTATTCCACATCTCTCTCTCATGTCTAATTTAAAAGGTAGGACAAGATTACGTCTATTACAAGATGTAGAATCCCTTGGATATTTGTTCCATTAACATTAAACATAAAAGACAGTGGTAATCACTTGAATATAATTAGTGCTTTCATATAACAGATTTTGAATAAAACTAATAAAGTTTTACCATCCTTTATTCTACTTAGATTTTATTAATGTTGTCAAACAAATATGCCATATTGCAAGCTACATTTCAAAGGTAGCATCATGGTGCTCTATAAAAGATATGCCATGTTGTACTCTGAAGGGCTGTGCTTCAGCAGTAAATGCTTTTCTGTATGTAGTTTACCAACAGTTACTTATCCTAATCAAAACTGTCTTTTAAATAGAAAGGAGTTAATAGTTAATATATAACTCAGTGTTTAATATTCTGTCAAATATGATATTTAACAATATAAATGTATATATGTGTTTTGAAAAGATCAAAAATGAAAGACAAGAGGATTTTCTATGTAAGCAGTGGTTGAAAAACAGGAAAAGCTAGTATAAAATATTGGTTTAGGAGTGTTGTTTACAGTTATGTTTTGTCATCTGTGTCTGAGCATACTTTTCCTTGCCTAAATACTAAGAAATGTTCACAGTCTCATTTCATTCATTTATTTTACAAATACTGAGTACCTACTATGTACCAGGCATAGTTCTAGGTACTAGAGAGACAGTAGTGAACAAGCCCTTAAAGGAGGGTAGATACTGTTTTTAAGTTTTCTGGAAACTAGTAAAATTAGAGAACCTGTAAATCACTTTTATAGTTGTTGCTTGTCTTCCTCTTCGCCAATGTAAAGTTTTCTAGATTCTAAACTTCATTGTGATTATGCTCAATCGATTTAAACTGAAACTACATACAAACTTTCTAGTCTCTAGGAAACAGATTTTTTGAAAAAAGTGAATTTGGGCCATTTTAATGCTACTCTCTTCCTCTAACATCTTTATTTAAGGAAAGTGGGAACCCCGAAAAAGTTACATAAAATGTATTTATTGTTAAGTGCTTTTAAGTCTTCTAAGAACAGCCACCTTTAACTTGGTAATTCTAAACTGTCCTTGAAATAGGTTAGGCTATTTTAAGCGTGGCAGGCTATTTTCAGTCTTAAGTTTTTTAGCTGAAATTGGTACAGCTGCAAATAAACTACTATATAATGAATTGCTTACAGTCTTTTCATTCAGACAGACAGTAGTTAACTTTTTACAGACCAGTAGAGGATTATTTGTTCTTAGTTAAGTGAAAACCCTAGTGATTTCCAGGTGTCTTTGATACCTGTTGAATATTTGTTCAAGCTAATTATGCTAAAATGTTTAGAATTTACAGCTGAAAAGAAATAATAATATAATATGAACATACTGTTACTTCATTCTAAAGCTTTTGGTAACTGGGTTTTTGTTTGTTTGCTTTTGTTATGTCAAATACAGCCTAGTTGCTTTTCAGTAAAACCAAATGTGCATAACTCTTAATAACATACTTTTTTCTTACTGAATTGTGAAGATTTTAAGAGTATCTCATGCCTTACTACCTATAGAAATTGTTTACTAGTGAATTTTGGCTAATATTTTTATATGATGACTAGAGCATTATTTTCCCAAATTTTTATATAAATAGAATGTTTGGTCATTCAGTGCTAGTAAAAAGAACTTCTTTTTAGCTTTTAAAAATGAATCAATCAGTGCTTAGTTTAATACTCAATCTGCATTTTGCTCCTAAGTTTTAGAGTTAATTTTTTTTCTCAGTTGATACATAGGTCCTGGTGAGCCAAACTTTTCTCTTATTGTTACTTTAGATCATGGAGTGCATCGGATCCTTTCTATACCAACGACAGGAGCATCTTGACCCTCTCCACAATGGACTCATCTACTTGTTAAAGGGGCAGTAGTACTTTGTGGGAGCCATTCAACTCCTTTCCTAAAATTGAGTGTGAGCATCCTGGTAATGGCCACATTACCTCTGTGGAATTACTTTCTGAAATCTCTGATTCTAGTTCATGCCCACTCAATAGTTATAATGGCAAACAAACAAAAAGCGTTACCATGCGTCCATGTCAGCCACCCTCTTAATTTAAACATGTTAAAATTTGTGAATAAAGAGACATTTTTCATCTCTCTATCTCGGTTGTCCCCATGTGCTTATGGGACTCCTAATGGCATTTCAGCCTTTTGCTAAGGCCACTATATTTTAATATCAAGGTAGAAAAGGGAGCTAATTCCTAGTTAATTGTATTTTTAGTATTAGCTTGGTTATTGAGTCTTCTCTTTAAATTGCTTCTGTAAATTATGCTGAAAAGTTTGCCTTGAAAACTCTATTTTTTTATTAGAGTTATATTTGAAGCTTTTCATGGGAAAAGTTAATGTGAATAGTAAGGAATTTTGGTCCCTCAGTGACCCATGTTTGTTAATTCTTTAGTGCTTTCTAAGTTCACAGAACAAATTAGGAGAATGCATTTCCAACTATTATTTATGTGCACTATGGGTAGTATTGATAAATATATATCAGTCCCAAACTTTCTCTCAGTGTACTGTAACACAACCAGTTAAGTTAACCATATGCATACAAAAGGTATACCATATCATATATAAATCAAATCCATTCACCAAATTTCAAATTAATGTTTACTATTTTCATGACAATGTAAAGAACCTATAGTGGGTAAATCAGACACATTAGCATATTATTGTGTTTATCATTGGATCTTTTGCATGCTTTAATTTGGTAAATATATGTCAATTTGCTTTTATCTATCTGAAGGCTTTGTTTATAGTATTTTACAGTGCTGTTGTGAAGTCCAACTATATCAATAAAAGAGTTTGGAAAGTATTTAAATATTGCAAATACTTTTAATTATATGAATCAAAATTTTAGGATAATTAAATCTGTAAAATGAGAAGAGCCTCTTTTTGTGACGAGCTTAGAACTGCTCTTGCCTTTCAGTAAGCTAGCTGTTAGAATAAAGAATTTCAGATGAGAATCCTGTTATTTTTAGGTTAGTATGTTATCTAAGTTACAGCAGCCTACCACAGTAAAGTCAAGTCTGCCCAGTGTCCCATTATAAGGTATGGCTATAGAATGTAAATGAAATAAACTATAAAATGCTAGATTATATGGGATAATGGCTGCAATAAATTTAAGTTTTATAAATGATTTAATCAGGTTTGTATGACTGCCATTAATTCACTGCAGTTCAGTACTTGATTTCCATCCTGAATTTAACATGAATTTAACATGATCCAGTGCTGTCGTTTGTTTTGATAAAAAGTAATGTTGTTTTAAAATTTGGAAATGATTAAGAACTGTTCCTAAGCATATGATTGAGTACATATACATTTAAAATTGTATGGGAATGGTTGCCAAAATTTCCTGAATATGGTAATTCCTTTCTGTATACTTCTTTTTGCACAACTCTTCGACCCCTTTCCCATTTCATGAATATGAGACTTCTAGAATTGGGCTGGTAGGGAAAGATTCATACAATTAAGACTTCACCTTTGTTCACTGGTAAGCTATTTTCTTATTTGTCTGCTTCAATAATGCAAGGAAATATTAGGTTATAAATTTCAGCCTAAATATTAATTTTTGCAAGTAGCCCATCTTTACCTTAGATTGGGTTTAGGAAAATGCTGTTATTCTGGAAATACTATAAAGGGATATAAAAATTTACAGTGTGTACCCTCACCAGTTCATGTTTCAGAAGAGAAAATATTGCAGAAATTTTTCAGTAGAATATTAGTGGATGACAATGGCAAACTTGCTCTTAGAATGTCTTGTAAAATGTTCATATAACAAAATGACATTTGGTAGCCAGGCATTGCATCTACTTTGGTGTTTATTTGCCATCAATTTAACTGACCGCTAATACTGGGGAAGGACTGCGAAGCCATCAGGCAGTCTCTGACCAGCTACAGCAAGGCATGAACTCAGCCAGCCTATCTGGTGCTCAAAGTATGATTGATGCAATTTTCTGCATTCACTATTCGAAGTTATTTAGGAGCTTTGTATCTGAAAAATAGCATCCACTGACATGCTTATCCTACTCTGTTGTTCAAAACCTACTCCCTTTAAAGGAATTCTAATTGTAAGAAAAGGATTTTCTGTTATTTAAGAAAGTAACAGTGTTGTCTGCAAACTTCCAATAGTTCTGTGTGCTAGATAGTCATTTTGTAAAACTGTTACTGCATAATGAGTATTTGTAAATGTTCCTTCTTGCATATCTCTTTAAAATTATTTGGAAAGTACGATGTTGATAATTAACTTATTCTTATCTGCCAAAACCAGGTATGATGCTACATGTGTTATTGCTAGTTACAGGTCTCAAATCTATTTGCCTCACTTGCTTGTGTCTGCCTAGTCTGAAGGCTGTAGCCCTGAAGATAGTAGCAATTGCCAAGTCAGTTTCCAAAATTGCCCATCAGCTGCGTTAGGTGACTCAGCAATCCTGCCTCGACTTTCAACAAGCATTACACTCACACTGGAGGGAATAGAGTGTGGGCCAGGGGAACTATAGCCACCCAGGCTTGCTGTGGAGTTGAGAAGGAAAAAGGGGAGAATTAAGTTTGAATTTCTCTTAACTAACCTCCTCCTTGGGTCTTAATCTCTCTGATGTCCAGTGGCTTCCCAAACCTGATTCAGACTCTGGCACTGTCCTGAGTAGGAGGTTAAACAGAGACAAATCAGCTAGTTAGAGAATACCTTTCTCCAACCAGGGTCATTTCTACTGCTTAAGATTGTAAAATTGGCCTGTGTGATAAGCTTGAGACCCCTATCTAATAGGCAGGAGTCACAACCACTAAAATATTTACAATTTATACCAAAAGTTTTTTAAAATACACTACTCTGAAAAGTTATTGGGGCTAGAGAAAAGGAAAAAATCATCCCATGTCTGTGTTTTTCCTTTAAAGATCAATTTAGGGTGTAAGCAGGTGTTAATAAAACTAACACACCAAAGAGTTATATGAAACACCTTTTGTTATTTTTGGCCCCTCTTTAGAGATACTTTTATTTCTATCTAAAATAACATTTTAGATAGAAATTCTATTTCTGTTTTCATAAAAACAGAACATTATTAAAGTGCTGTTTATGTGAGATAACCTGAATGATATTACTGCAAAAGATCATAGCTAATAATATGTTTGTAATAATGGTGATTGTTAGATTTTTATGAATAATAAATAGTTGGAAATACTATCATAGCAGTTTAAAATTCTGGACCTCAGACACTGTGGCTATCTAATAGAACTTATTATCTTCATTGTCAGTAAATGTAGCATACCTGTTGTGCAGCTCTTAGTAATTTTTTAAAGTTTATGAAATTATATTAAATAAAAATTTTCCTATATAAGAAAGTCTTTTTCCATTATTTAAATGCATTTTAAACCTCTCTCTGCTCATCAAAACCAGCACTGCCAGGTTTTTTAGTTAAATTTTACTGCATTTATTCTCCAGTAAAAAATGTTGTTATATGCCTTTCACTAACTGCAGTTTTCAGAAATCCAGTTCTTTTGTTACCCAAGTTGTATAAATTATCAGTACAGTTTTTGAAAGCTGTTTGAAATGTACTGACTGTGAAGACGAACACATGTAAAGACCAACACACTTCAACTACAAATGCATCATTCATGAAAAAACAGCCAATGTAAATTTGGAACTGCCTTCAATGTATAGAAAATATGTGCTTTCTGGGACTTCCTTAGCAGTCATTGGTTAAGACTCCAATGTTTCCAATGCAGGGAGCACAGGCTTGATGCCTGGTCAGGGATCTAAGATCCCATGTGCTGCATGGTGTAGCCAAAAACTAAAAAAAAGTGTTCATTAAAATATACTGTATTTATATCTGAAATATTCCACTGTCCTAATGATGCTCAGTCATTGTAAACACATTATTTCATTGGTGTTTATTAAAAAGGTAAGCTATTGTTTCTGTACATGAGGAAAGATAATGTATATATTTTTTTATTTTTGAAATGAGGTAGAACATGATCCTGGACGAGTCAGTTTATCTAGGACTCTTTTAAAAGGAGTTGAGGACTCAGACTATCTTTAGGATATTCAGCCTTTAATGTTTGTTGTACAACATAATGAATCATGTTCCTAATGATTAAGACATAGGGCAAGAAAGTAAAATTTTATGAGTAGTATTTCACCAGAACATGTAGTGAATTCAAAAACCAATTGAAGTTTTATTTTGAATAGTATTTATTTTGACTCAAAAAGCTGTTGTGTTGGGTTGGTTATCAGTTTTTCCTAAGTTGGCTCTGGTAGCGCTTAGTTGTCTTTAACTTCATTTGGAACAGTTTCGTTAGATTGTACTGTGACAGTTGTCATATAAAAGTGCACTTTAAAAAGTCAAAATTGATTGGTTTTTGTGTAACCATTTTAATATTGAAGATGGAAGAAAAAGCAATATTTTCAGCTTTATTATTTATTATGCTTTATTAAGAAATACAAAAATGCAACTGAAATGGAAAAAAAAGGGTGGTATATGAAGAAGGTACTGTGATCAGCATTATATACCATGCAGAAGATAGCAACATACTAAAAATATCCAAAATAAAAGTGGAAAATCATCTGCACCAGCTTGGTTATGTTCATTGCTTTGATGTTTGGGTTCCACATAAGTCAAATGAAAAATAAAAACCTTCTTGACCATATTTCTGCATGTAATTTTCTACTGAGACATAACAAAAACATTTCATTTTTAAAACAAATTATGATGGACAGTGAAAAGTGGATACTATACAATAATGTGGAACAGAAGAGATTGTGGGGCAAGCAAGATGAACCACCACCAACCACAACAAAGGCCAATCTTCATCCAGAGAAAGAGATGGTGGGATTGGAATGAAGTCCTCTGTTGTGAGCTTTTTCCAGAAAGCTCAACAATTTCAACACATACTGCTCCCAATGAGACCAACTGAAAGGAGCCGTCAACAAAAAGCATCCAGAATCAGTCAACAGAAAATGTATAATCTTCCATCAGGATTCCACAAGACTGACTGACTAAAATGACTGGACAAAAGCTGTTACTGCTTGGCTGGGAAGTTCTGATTCATCTGCTGTATTCACCAGATATTTTACCTGTGATGTCCACTGATATCCATCTTTACAAAATTCTCTTAATGGAAAAATTTTTAACTCTCTGGAAGACTGTAAGAGTTACCTGGAACAGTTCTTTCCTCAAAAAGATAAGTTTTGGGAAGATGGAATTTTGAAGTTGCCTGGAAAATGACAGAAGGTAGTTGAATGAAGTTCTTGGTGAAAATGAAAAATGTCTTATTTTTACATAGAAAACTGAAGAAACTTTTGGCCAACTCAGTAAATTGAAGTGAGTTCACATATCTGAACAGCTGTTTTTGGAAGTAGCAGACTTTAAGGTAAAATGGTCTGTATTCAAGTAAAATCTGTGGACAGTGAAGTGGATTGATTTTCGGATTACACTTTATCACTTTTGACAAATGTGTGTATCTCTGTAATCCTAACCCAGATAGAGAACCTTTCCATCATCTCAAAGTATGCAGGAAATTGCTCTCCCTTTCCGCCCTTGGCAACCATTTTTTTCATTGTTTTCTGTTCACATAGACTAACTATACCTGTTCTTGAGTTTCATGTAAATGGAATTGTACATTTTCATTTCTGTATATTACTTTATGATGTCAGTGATATTCATACATCTTGTTGCATATATCCATAGTTTGGAGTATTTTTTTGCTACTCAGCAGTGTTCCTTTTGTGAACATCTCACAATTTATCCTTTCTCTGGTTTATGGACATCTGAGTTATTTCCAGTTCAGGGTGATCATAAATAAAGTTATTATGAACATTCTTCACAGACATGTTTTTATTTCTATTAAATAATTAGAATTGCTGGGTCATAGGTAGGTCTATGTTTAATTTTATGAGACACTGTCAAAAGTTTTCCCAAGTGATTGTGGGTGCCATTATATGTGCATTTGTGTACAATAATATGAGTTTCAGTTTTATTATAGCTTGTGACTTTAATTTGCATAACAAATGACATTTAACTCCTTTTTATATGTTTACTAGCAATTTATATTTTTCAGAAATATCTCTTGACGTCTTTGGCCATTTTTTTCAATAGGCTGCTTGTCTCATTACAGAATGGTTGGAATCCTTTTCATAAGGATGTAAGTTCTTGGTCAGATGTATGTATTACTTGCACTTTTCTCCAGTCTGTGCCCTGTCTATGTATTTTCTTCTTACTGGTGATTTGAGGAGCCAGGAGTGGTTTTTGTTTTTGAAGTTCTTTTTTTTTTTGATTATGTGTGTTTTGTGTCTTACCCAAAATATTATCAACCCCAAGTTCATAAAGGTAATTATGTTTTCTTCTGAAAGCAGTCTTACATTTAAATTCACGATCCATCTTAAATTCATTTATGTAAGGACTGAAGATCTTCCTTCCTCGTAACCCCATACAAATATGTTTGGTTTAGCTGAATTGGTTGAAAATGTTCTCAATCTCCATTGAATTATTTGGTGCCTCTTTAAAATTAACTGGCAGTCCAGTGGTTAGAGCTCCAGGCTTCCACTGCAGGAGGCATGGCTTCAATCCCTGGTCTAAGAACTAAAATCCTGCAAGCTGCACAGTGTGGCCAAAAAACTGAAAAATATATAAAACTGTGTAAATATGGGTCTACTTCTGGACTCTATTCTGTTCATTTATCCTCATACCAGTAGCACAGTCTTGATTGCCATAGCTTTCTGCCTAACTTTGAGATCTGGTAGTAAGTTTGGCTATCCTATCTAGGTTCTTTGCATTTCTATATAAATTTTGGAACCAGCGAATGAATTTAAAAAAATACTGATATGATTTTGATTGCTCTGAATTTATAGATCATTTTTGAAAGCACTGACATCTTAATATTGACTCTTGTATTTCATGAGCATGTTATTGCTCTCCATTTGTCTGAGATCTTTTAGGAAGGTTTTGTAGTCTTCAGTGTAGAAATCTGGCAAACTTTTGTTAAACTCCTAAAATTTTTAAGATTTTTGGTGCTGTGGTAAGTAGAATTGTTTTTTAATTAATCTTCCAGTTACTCATTACTGTTCTATACAAATACGGTCAATTTTGTGCCTTTGACTTTGTAACTTAACCACCTTGCTAAATTCATACAATTTTTCTAACTTGTGTAGAACCTTTTTGATTTTGATATACACAATTATGTCATCTAAGAATTGTTTTGATTTTCATGTCTTTTTATCACTTGTTATCACCTTATTGCATTGGCTAGAATTTCCTGTACAATGTTTAATAGATAAGCTGAGAACCATGAATAGGTGTTGAATTTCAAAAATTCTCCATTTTTTCCCTCCATTTTTCAAGATGATCATGTGATTCTTTGTTTTAGTTTGTTAATATGGTGAACTGTCCTGGTTGATTTTCAGTGTTAAACCAACTTTGGTATCTCTGAGATAAACTTCACTTGGTTATGATGTATTACCCTTTTCTATACTGCTGTTTGATATGGTAATATTGTGTTAAGGGCTTTTCTATCTGTGCTTATGGAAGGATATGGATCTGTAATTTCATTTTCTTATAACATCCCTGTCAGGTTTTGGTATTAGGGTTATTACACTGGCTTCACAACAGTTTGGGAAGTGTCCCTTCCTCCCCTTTGCTGGAAAAGTTTATAAGGTTGATGTTATTTTTAACTCTTAATATTTTGAAGAATTTACCACTGAAGTCATCTGGACCAAGAGTAAGAAGGGTTTGGGGGCATTTCAGTGAGGATATTGTGGATTATGACAGATACAGGATTATTCATTCTGTTTCTTTGTGAAAAATTTGATAAGTTGTATCTTTTAAGGAATTTGTCCATTTTATGTAATTTCCAATATTTCTGACATAATTCAGAATATTTTTAATATCTTTTTAATGACTATGGGATCTGTATTATGTTTCTGCTTTCCTTTTTTATATTGATAGCTTCTTTCCTTTTTTTTTTTTTACCTGACAAATCATGCTAGGGATTTAATCAAGTTTATTGATTTATTTCAAAGAACCAACTTTTGGCTTTTTAAATTTTGTCCATTTATTTGTATTGCTTTATGCTCTCATTTTTATTCCTTTCTATTTTGGTTTTAATTTGCTCTTCTGCTTTGGCTTTTGGAAGCTTAGATAATTGATAAAGACATTAAAACTATACATTTCCCCTCTATGTACTGCTTTAGATGCATCCCACATGTTTTTGTTGATATTCAAAATCAGAATATTTTATTTCCTTTACGATTTCTTTTTTGACCCCTGGATTATTTAGAAGTGTTTTGATTTTTAAATATCTGGAGGATATACTTTTTTTTCTTCCATTCCCTACACTTTTTCTTAATAGTTAGGATTTCCAGTTCTGTGTTAAAACATTTGTGATAATAAGGCTATCTTAATCTTGTTTCTTACCTTAAAGGGAATGCATCTAAGGTTAACCCATAACAATTATAGACAGGTGTTGAACTACATGAAGTGATTGTTCTGGTTCAGTTAAAATTATCATGAAATGTTTTACTCATGTAGAGAAGTATATTGATGAATTTTTCTGATATTAAGTAATCCTTGCATTACTGGCACAAATTCTGCTTGTTCGTGATCTGTTATTTTTAGTGCTATGTTGGGTTCATTTAACTATTGCTTTATTTAGGATTTTGCATCTGTGTACATAAACAAAATGGGCCTATAATTTTATTCTCTTGGTATGGATTTTTTGTTTATGAAATGGGAAGCTTCCCACTTCCCCATTTTCTGGGTTCTGCAACAACTTGCATAAAACAGCTATTGAAAGTTTGGTAGAATTTGATAGAATAAAAACATTTAGACCTGATGTTTTTTGAGAAGACAGGTCTTTGACTACTGTTTCTAATACACTTTTTACAGTTGATGAGTCTATTCAAATTATTCCTATACAGTTTATATATTTCTAGGCATTTATCCATTTTAAATATTTCAGTTTATAGTTCATAAGACTTTACCTCCATATGTCTGAAATAATTTCTCCTTTCTGGGTTATTTTCCATACATTCTTTGGTTTCTTTTTTTTTTTAATTGAGGTATAATTGACAGATAACATTAGTTTCAGGTGTACAACATTTTATGTTTGTATACATTGTGAAATGGTTAATAAGACTAGTTAACATCCCTCACCAAAGAGAGTTACAAAATTTTTTTCTTGTGATGAGAACTGTTAAGATCTCTTAGCACTTTAAAACTTGCAATACAATATTTAGTCACCATATTGTCATTACATCCTCATGACTACTCTGTAACTGAAAGTTTGTATCCTCTTTTGACCCCCTTCATTCATTTCACCCAACTCTTAAGCTCCCACCTGTAACCAATCTTCTCTAATCTGAGTTCAGTTTTCTTGGCATTTTTTTTTTGTAAGATTCTACATATATTTAAGTTGGCTCATATGATATTTGTCTTTCTCTGTCAGATTTATTTCACTTAGCATAATGCTGAGTCTCAAATGGCAGGATTTCTTTTTATGGCTGAATATGCCTTTATGTATGTATGTATATTTTCTTTATTCATTTATTATTGAGCATGTTTCCACATCTTGTAAGTTGTAAATAATGCTTCAGTGAACATGGTTGTGGACTTATCAAGTTAATGTTTTTCTCTGGAAAAATACCAGAAGTAGAACTGCTGGATCGTAGGTAGAACATCTATACCGTTTTATAGAAGCTACACCAGTTTACATTCCCACCAACAGTGTACCAGGGTTCCCTTTTCTCCACATCCTCACCTCTACTTATTTTTTGATAATAGCCTTTCCAACCAGTGTGAGGGGACACTGTGGTTTTGACTTGCATTTTCCCGATGATTAGTGATGTTGAGTACCTTTTCATGTACCATTTTTGTCTTCTTTGGGAAAATGTCTGTCAGAGCCTCTGCCCATTTTTTTAAATTGGATAGTTTATTTTCTTGCTATTGAGTCATATAGGTTCCTTATAAATTTTGTATTAACTAGCCCTTTGTCAGAAATGTGATCTGCAGCTGTTTTCTCCCATTCAGTTGCGTTTTTGTTGTGTTGACGGCTTCCTTTGCTGTGAGGCTTTTTAGCTTGATGTAGTCCCACTTTTTTGTTGCCTCTACTTTTTATATCAAATCCATAACATCAATGACAATACTGATGTCAGGGAGTTTACCACTGTTTTTTTTTCTAGGACTTTTATGGTTTCAAGTCTTACATTTAAATCATTTTGAGTTATTTTTGGTTTTTGGTCCAATTTTCCCAGTACCATTTGTTAAGAGATGCCTTTGTTTTAAATTAATTGACCACAGGTGTATGGGTTCTCTGTTGTGTTCCACTGATACGTTTTTATGCCAATACCATACTGTTCTGTTAGAGCTTTGTGATGTATTTGAAATTTAGGAAGCATAATGCTTCCAGCCTTGTTCTTTTGTCTTAAGATGGCTTTGGCTATTTGAGGTCTTTGATGGTTCTATACAAATTTTAGGACTGTTTGTTTTCTATGTCTGTCAAAAATTGTTGGAATTTTTATGAGGATTGCAATACATCTGTAGTTTGCTTTGGCTAGTATAGACATTTTACCAGTAATCTTCTAATTCATGAGCACAAAGCAGCTTTCCATTTATTTGTGTCATCCTTAGTAACCTTCACAGTCATAGTTTTCAGTATACAGGTCTTTTGCTTCCTTGGTTAAAATTTATTCCTAGATACTTTATTCTTTTTGGTGCTTTCAGAAAGAAATTTTTTCTTCATTTTCCTTTTTCATAGGTGTTATTCATGTATAAAAACAGATTTCTATATATATTGATTTTATATCCTGCAACTTTACTGAATTTATTGGTTTTAATAGTCTTTGGTGGCATTTTTAGGGTTTTCTGTACATATGTCATCTGCAAAGGTATACTTATTTCTGAGTTGGATGCCTTTTATTTATTTTTCTTGCTTAATTAATTGCTCTGCTTAGGACTTCCAATACTATGTTGAATAAAAATGGCAAAAGGGGACATTCTTGTCTTGTTCCTGATCTTAGAGGAAAAGCTTTTCAGTGTTGAGCATGTTATCTGTGGATATGTCAAATGGCCTTTTTTTATGCTGAGGTGAATTTTCTCTGTTCCTGCTTTGTTGATTATTTTACCATAAATGAATGAATTTTGTCAACAGCTTTTTCTCCTTCTATCAAGATTGTTGTATAATTTTTATCCCCCATTTTGTCAATATAGTATATTACATTCATTGATGTGCAGATGTTGAACCATCCTTGGATCCTTTTAATAAATCCTACTTAGTCATGGTTTCTGATCCTTTTAATGTATTCTTGAATTGTTTGCTGGTATTTTGTTGAGGGATTTTGTATCTATGTTCATGAGGGATATTGGCCTGTAATTTTTCTTCTTGAAGTGTCCTTTTCTGGTTTTGGTACCAGGGTGATGCTAACCTTGTAAAATTGGGTAAGATTTGGTATTCTTTAAATTTTGGTAGAATTCACTAGTGAAGTCATCTGGTCCTAGAGTTTTTGTTGGGAGGTTTGGATTGCTGATTTAATCTCCTTACTAGTAATTAATATACTCAGGTTTTCTATGTTTCTAGGAATTTATCCATTTCTTCTAGGCTGGTCAGTTTGTTGGCATACAGTCATTCATAATCTCTGGAGAAGGCAGTGGCAACCCACTCCAGTACTCTTGCCTGGAAAATCCCATGGACAGAGGAGCCTGGTATGCTGCAGTCTGTGGGGTCGCTAAGAGTCAGACAAGACTGAGCAACTTCACTTTCATGCATTGGAGAAGGAAATGGCAACCTACTCCAGTGTTCTTGCCTGGAGAATCCCAGGGACGGGGGAGCTGGTGGGCTGCCGTCTATGGGGTTGCAGAGTCAGACACGACTGAAGCAACTTAGCAACGGCAGCAGCATTCATAATCTCATGATCCTTTGTATTTTTGTGGTGTCACTTGTAACATCTCTAACATTTCTCATTTTAAGTCCTTTTTCTTGAGTCTAGATAAAGATTTGTCAATTTTGTTTACTTTTCAGAGATCCAGCTCTTCATCTTCTCTGTCTTTTGAATGCATTTCCATCCACCTACTAATTAAGAGTGTTCTTCATTCACCTTTTTCTAGTTCTTTTCTGGGCACTTCTCACTATGAACTTCCTTCTAATAACTGTATTCCATTAAGTTTTGGTATGTTTTCATTTTTGTTTGCCTCAAAGTATCCTTTTATCCTTTCTTCTTTGATCCTTTGTCCAGTAGCATGTTGTTTAATCTACATATTTGCAAATTTTCCAGGTTTGTTCTGTTATTGATTTTTAGTTTCATGCCACGTACTCAAAAAAATAACCTTGATGATTTCATTCTTCTCAAATTTATTAAGACTTGATTTGTGGCCTAAAATCTGTCTTGGAGAATGTTCCTGTGCACTTGAGAACAATGTATATTTTGTTGCTTTTAAATGAAATGTTACAGTGGTGGGGGTTTTTAATTGATTTTTCTCTCTGGATGATGTATTTATTGATGAAAATGGGACACTGAAGTATCCTACTATTACTGTATTGCTATCTCTTTCTCTAAGTCTTAATATTTGCTTTATATATTTAAGTGCTTCTATGTTGGGTTTAAAAATGCTTACAAATATTATATCCTTTTGTTGGATTAACCCCTTTATCATTATGTAACATCCTTGTCATTTATTACAGCCTGTTTGTCTCATGTAAATATAGCCAAAACAGCTTTCATTTGATTTCTGTTTACAAGGAATCTTTTCAGTCCCTTCACTTCCAGTCAGTGTGTGTCCTTATATCTTAAGTGCATTACTGGTAGGCAGCATATAGCTCAGTCTTGGATTGGTTTCTATCCATTCAGCTACTCTGCATATTGGTAGGTACTCATTGGCCGTTTGTGCATTGTTTTCAGGCTGTATTGCAGTTCTTCTGTTCCTTTCTCTTCCTGTGTGATTTGATGGTTTTCTTTTGTGGTGTGCTTAGATATAGTTATCTTTTGTATATCTATTACATGTTTTCCTGTGTGGTTACCATGAAGTTTACGTATAACAAAAGCCTTTGTCATTGCTAACAACTTAAGTTGGAACACATTCTAAAACTACATTTTTACTTTACCCCATATACATTTCAGGTTTTTGATATCACATTTTATTTTTTATATTATATATCTTTTTTTTTTACTACTTTAACCTGTATGCTAGCTCTATAAATGACCTATGTACGTAAGAATTAAGCTTTATGTAATCTAATTAAGCTTTCTATGTCTTTTAGTGATAAAATTTCTAAGAAATTTTTAATTTCCAAGTACTTGGGGTATAGAGTATGTTCTTTGACTATATTTTTAATTTATAATTCTGTTATAATCAAAGAACATACTCTGTATGATTTCAAACCTTGGGACTGTATTAAAAGCTAGCATGGGATATATCTTGGTGAATGTTCCATGTGTGCATCCAAGACTTTGTTTCTGGTTCTCCATTTAAAAGCTGAAAGTCGCCACTCCATCCTGACAGCAAGTTAAGTTGAACAGATTGAAAAATCAGTAACTCTTCTTGGATTCATAAGAGACTGGAGAATAGAGGGCAAACTGCTACCCCAATATCGGAGAGGTAAGCAAAGACTAAAAAAAAACCCCAGTACATCTGGGACAGTTACAAAAGGTATAACATATGTACACATAGTAATAGAGAAAGAAGAGATATTTGAAACAATGACAGATTTTACCCCAAATTAATGGCAGAGACCAAACCGCAGATCCAGGAAATTCAGAGATCACTAGTCTACTCTGAAGAAAGATTAAGAAAAAAAAATATTACCAGCATAGATTTCTGTACTCTGCAAAACTGTTCTTTCAAAAGTGAAGGATAAAGATTTTCTGAAACAAAACTGACGAGATTCATTCACCATGCAAGAAACATTTAGAGAGAAAAGTGTAATAAGTGATGGTAAAATAAAAACTTTTCTTTTTAATTGATCTAACTGGGTAAGTTTCTTCCAAATACCAACAGTGTCTTTGATTATGCTAATTTATATGCTTATAAGTGAAGTGAATAACAGCAGTTGTACAAAGAAGGATTTAGGATTATTTTGTTACTATAATGTACACTAACTGTGATGAGTTATTTCATAGTTGACTTGGATTAGCTATAAAAGTATATACAAATTCTATGGCATCCACTAAAAAAGGTGGGGGAAAAAAGTATACACTAAGAGAAACAGAATCTTAGAATATGCTATTAAAACTACAAAAGCCAGAAAAAGAACCAAGGGCAACAATTATAAAATAGTAATGAATATGATAGGTATTAATATTACCACTGTATCAGTAATCACTTTGAATGTCATTTGAATGTACCAGTTTAAAAATAGATTGTCAGAGTGGATCTAAAACCAAGACCAAACAGTATGTTATCTATAAGAAACCAATTTTAAATATAGACATAGATTAAAAAGGATAGAAAATATACCACACTAAGGCTAATTGAAAGAGCAGCTATATAATTTTCAAGAAGAGCAGATTTCAAAGAAACATTATCAGTAATAATGACATTGAATAATGATAAAGGGGTTAGTTCATCAAGAAGGGGTTAGTTTAATGTGTATGTGCCTAAAAACACCATCAAACTATATGAGGCAAAAACTAATGGAAATAGATAAATTCACTGTCGGAGATTTCAACAACCTTGATTAGAAGTGGACAGATCCAGCAAGCAAAAATCAGTTAAGGATATAGTTGAATTAAAAATCAACCAATGGAATAAAATGGACATCTGTAGACTGTTTTATCCAACAACAGAATATTTATGAGCTTGAGAAGACTTTGTATTCACCACATCTGGGACAAAAAAACACCCCTTTAAAAGAACAGAAATTATGTAATATCTGCTCTCAGAACATAATTAAACTAGAAATAAGTTACAAGATAACTGGAAAATCCTAAACATGGAGGTTAAGCAACACTTATAAATAACACATGGGTCAAAGAAGAAATCAAGAGAAATTTTAATTAAACTGAGCATTTTGAACTAAATGAAAACACAACTTAGCAAAATTGGTGGGATGTGGCAGAAGTAGTGCTTGGTAGGAAATTTATAACATTTAAGTGTATACATTAGTGGGGGGGAGGAAAATCTAGAATAACTTGCACCTTAGGAAACCAGAAAAAGAACAAGTTAAAACCAAATCAGCAGAAGAGTAAGAACGAGCAGAAATTAATGAAGTTGAGAACAGATATCAATAGAGAAAACGAATGAAACCAAACTCTGGTTCTTTGAAAAGAGCAATAAAATTGATAAACCTCTAGCCAGGATAACTTACAGGACACAAATAACTAATACCAGAAATGAAAGGACATCAATACAGATCCCAAGGATCATTAAAAGGATAATAAAGGAATATTATGAGCAACTCTGAACACAAATGTGACCAACTAGAATAAACTGACCAATTCCTTTAAAAACACAATTGTCCAGTGCTCAAACAAGAAGAAACCATCTGAAAAGGCCTATATCTACTAAAAAAAGTGGATTTATCAATGATAACCTTGCAAAACGGCAACAAGGTCAGATGGGTTCACTGGTGAATTCTACCAAACATTTAAGGAAGTAATTATACCAATTCTCTTGGAAGATAAGAGAGGAAATAACATTTTACACTCCTTCTTTGAGCCCAGCATTACCCCTAATACTGATTTCAGATAAAGACATTATAGACATCATAGAAAAAACCTGTAGACCAAGTATTTCTCATGGGTGGAGAATATCCCCTGGAGAAGGAAATAGCAACCTATTCCAATATTCTTGCATGGAAAAACCCCATGAACAGAGGAGCCTGGTGGGCTACAGTCCATGGGGTCATGAAGAGTCACACACAACTTGGCAACTAAACCACAGTATCTCTCATAAATACAGATATAAAATCAAAGTTTTAGCAAATCAGGAGGGGTGCTTCAGACTCACAGCAGCATTTCCTCTCCTTTTGATTTACAACTAATTGGACATCCATAACCCAGAAAAAGTATCTACACAGCACACCATGTGACCCGAGAGAGAGATCCATCTACCTTACATCCAAAAGTAGGTGGATTGGGATCTCAGAGGAGGCAGAAGACCCAAAACATTAGTGGCTAGTGGGCTAGCATGCCATTCTGGCAATGGAGATGGAGGGCAGAGACAGTGAGTGGGTGTCTCCCTGGTCCCACATGGTGGAGGGATCCACTGCTCTGAGTAGAGGTTACACTGACTGAGGAGAAGGAAAGGGAAAAGGTGGTAAAAACCTAAATGCCCATTGACAGAGGAATAGATAAAGAAGATGTGGTACATATATACAATGGAATATTATTTAGCCATTCAGAAAAGAATGAAATCATGCCATTTGCAGCAATATAGATGGACCTACAGACTACTGTACTAAGTGAAGTCAGACAAAGCCAAATGATACTACTCACATGTGGAATCTAATTTTCTAAAATGATACAAATGAACATATTTACAAAACAGAAGCAGACTTAACAGAAATTAAAACCAACCCTGTGGTTAGCACAGGAGAAATGTTGAAGTGGAATAACTCAGGAGCTTGGATGAACATAACTCACACTACTGTACATGCTCAACATGGACCTACCATGCATAGCACACAGAATTCTACTCAATACTCTGTGATAACCAGTATGCAAAAATCTGAGCATACTGAAAAAGAATGAGCATATATTTATGTATAACTGAATCACTGCTGAAACACAACATTGCAAATCAACTACTAATAATATTAAAATAAGAAAGTAGAGAACTGAAAAGATGTATTTTCTGCTGTCTGCCCCAGGATTCTGGCAAGAGGACCACCCACAAACATATTCAAGGTCCCTATACCAGGCTTTAGCCAGCCCCAAGTACCAATGATATGTCACCCAACTCTGCCACTGCCCTTTTCTCCCCTATATTTCTCTCTGCCAACTTTTTCTTTTCTTTCTTTATGTGCACACTCCCAACCCCTTAGTGGTGAGTGAACTTTAAGAAATCAAAAACTTGTGCTATAGTGCAACATTCTGGAAAAAAAAACAAAAATGGTTCCTAATTGCCAACCGGTTGAATCAAAGTCTTACCTAAGTAAGAAAGGTGTTCTCTACTTCAAATGCAGCAGCAAAGGCACTTTTCATCAAATACTATTGAAAACAATCATGGTATTACAGTTTCACAAAATTTTTACAGGAACTGAACCCAAGACACAGTATTGTGATCTAAAAGATAAAGAATTCAAAATGGTTGTTATGAAGAAATTCAACAAGTTATAAGAAAACTGAGAAAGGTAATACAATGATCTCAGGAATAAAGTCAATGAGTAGAAATACTATACCAAAGGGATTGAAATTCTAAAACAAAAATTCCAGGGCTCAAGAACTTAGAAAAGAGATGACGAATGCATTAGAAAGCATTGAATATAGGGCAGGTCAGATGGAAGAATAAGCTCAAGGATAGCAATATAGAAGTGTTTCAGGTAGAAAAGAAGAAGTAATACTTTTTGAAATGAAGAAACCCCATGAGAAGAAACTTGGTAATAGAACATCCAAGGACCTCAAAGATGAAATCACTACAGATGGTGATAGCAGCCATGAAATTAAAAGACACTTACTCCTTGGAAGAAAAGTTATGGTCAACCTAGATACCATATTCAAAAGCAGAGAGATTACTTTGCCGACTAAGGTCCGTCTAGTCAAGGCTATGGTTTTTCCAGTGGTCATGTATGGATGTGAGAGTTGGACTGTGAAGAAGGCTGAGCGCTGAAGAATTGATGCTTTTGAACTGTGGTGTTGGAGAAGACTCTTCAGAGTCCCTTGGACTGCAAGGAGATCCAACCAGTCCATTCTAAAGGAGATCAGTCCTGGGTGTTCTTTGGAAGGAACGATGCTAAAGCTGCAACTCCAGTACTTTGGCTACCTCATGCGAAGAGTTGACTCATTGGAACTGATGCTGGGAGGGATTGGGGGCAGGAGGAAAAGGGGACAACAGAGGATGAGATGGCCGGATGGCATCACCAACTCAATGGACATGAGTTTGAGTGAACTCCAGGAGTCGGTGATGGACAGAGAGGCCTGGTATGCTGCAGTTCATGGGGTCGCAGAGTCAGACACAACTGAGCAACTGAACTGAAGATACATTAAGACTCAAACATCAATTATAAAGAATTTTAAAAGCAGCCATTGGGGAAAAAAAAAACCTATAACCTACCAAAGAACCCCTATAATGCAATCAGCAGATTTATCAACAGAAATTCTACACACCAGGAGAGTGAGATGACATATTCAAAGTATTGAAAGATAAAAATTCAGTCAAGAATACCCAATGTAGAATGACATATATATACTACTATACATAGATCATAAAGACCTAATGTATAGCACAGGAAACTCTACTCATTTCTCTGTAATGACTTACTTGGGAAAATCATCTAAAAGAGAGTAGATATGAGACTTCTGTGGTGGTCTAGTAGTTAAGAATCTGGCGTGCAGTGCAGGGGACTTGGGTCCAGTCCCTGGTATGGGAAGATCTCACAGACTTAGAGCAAGTAAGCCCATGCACCACAACCACTGAGCCCTTGAATTCTGGAGCCCACACCATAACTAGCATCCATGCCCCATAACAAAAGATCCCACATGATGCGACAAGACCCAACGCAGTCTAGTATTTTTTTTTAAAAAGGTCAGATATATGTGTATGTATAACTGATTCCCTCTGCTGTAGAGCAGAACCTAACAACACTGCACATCAACTATACTCCAATTAATAAAAAGAAAATACCCAATCCAGCAAAGTTATCCTTCAGATAGGAAGAAATAATAGCTTTCCCAGACAAAGCCTCAAGGAGTTTACCACCAATAGTGCTAAGTTCAGTTCAGTCGCTCACTCGTGTCTGACTCTTTGTGACCCCATGAATCGCAGCACGCCAGGCCTCCCTGTCCATCACCAACTCCCGGAGTTCACTCAGACTCGCATTCATCAAGCCAGTGATGCCACCCAGCCATCTCATTCTCGGTCGTCCCCTTCTCCTCCTGCCCCCAATGCCTCCCAGCATCAAAGTCTTTTCCAATGAGTCAACTCTTCGCATGAGGTGGCCAAAGTACTGGAGTTTCAGCTTTAGCATCGTTCCTTCCAAAGAAATCCCAGGACTGATATCCTTCAGAATGGACTGGTTGGATCTCCTTGCAGTTCAAAGGATTCTCAAGAGTCTTCTCCAATACCACAGTCCAAAAGCATCAATTCTTCAGCGCTCAGCCTTCTTCACAGTCCAACTCTCACATCCATACATGACTACTGGAAAAACCATAGCCTTGACTAGACGGACCTTAGTCGGCAAAGTAATGTCTCTGCTTTTGAATAGTGGTAAACCTGCCTTAAAAGAAATGTTGATCAGAGCTCTTCAGGATCAGATTAAAAGGCCAAGAAGTACACAAAAGTGATAGAATTGAAAAATAAAATTTTTAGAATATGAAACAATTACAAAAATTAAAAGGAGGACATTAAAAATTACTATAGCTACTAAAACTTAGTAAAGTCACAGCATAAAAAAGATAATTTGAGAAATCAAAATATAAAAGGGGAAGAGTAAAGGGTGGAACATATTTAGACATGGAAATAAATTGCTATCAGTAAAAAAAAAAAGGACTACTGTTTCTATGAGATATTATGTAAATCTCATGGTAACTACAAAAAGCTACAGTAGACACACATACATAGAAGAGAGTGAACAAATCACCACGGAACATCACCAACTTACAGAAGTGAAAAAGAAAACAATGAAGAGACAAAATAACCAGAAGGCAAAAAAAAAAAAAAATGGCAGTGGTAAATCTTTACATATCAATGGGTAGAACTTATCAATCAAGAGGTACAAACTGGACAGGTAAAAAAAAAAAAGAACAACTATATTTGCTTGCTGCTGTTGCTGCTAAATCACTTCAGTCGTGTCTGACTCTGTGACCCCACAGACGGCAGCCCACCAGGCTCCACGGTCCCTGGGATTCTCCAGGCAAGAACACTGGAGTGGGTTGCCAGTTCCCTCTCCAATGCAAGAAAGTGAAGTCGCTCAGTCATGTCCGACTCAGCGACCCCATGGACTGCAGTGCACGAGGCTCCTCCATCCATGGGATTTTCCAGGCAAGAGTACTGGAGTGAGGTGCCATACAGGAGACTTATTTCAGCTCTAAAGATGTACACAGGCTCAAGGTGAAAGAATGGAAAATGATATTCCAAGCAGATGGAAAACAGAATGGAGGTACCTCAAAAATTTAAAAATAGATTTACATATGATCCAGCAATTCTACCTCTGGACATATATACCCAAAGGAAATAAATACAAGATTTTAACATAAATGCACTTCCTTGTTAAACACAGCATCATTCACAATAGCCACGCTATGGAAACAGGACTTCCCTGGTGGTCTAGTGGTTAAGAGTACACTTGTCAATGCAGGGGACACAGGTTTAACCCCTAGTCCAGGAAGAATACATGCCAAGGGGCAGCTAAGCCCATGTGCCACAACTACTGAGTCCATAAGCCCTAGAGCCCATGCTCTGCAACTAGAGAAGCTGCCACAATGAGGAGCCTGCACACCACTAGGTAAAGCCCGAACACAGCAACGAAGACCCCAGTCCCACCAAAAATAAAAATTTTTAAAAGAACCTAAACTCTTAAAACTGAGTATTGTCAAGATTTCAGTTCTTCCCAAACTGATCTACACATCCAACGTATTCCCAGTTGAGATTCTACCAACTGCACTATAGAATGTGTAGCACATACGGCTATAGAATTTGTATTCTACAGTTGCTGAATGTTCTATAAACATCAGCTGTGATTTTCAAATCAGTATCTGTGTGTGTGTGGCTTTTAGATAGTTCTATCAATTTCTGAAGGAGTAGTAAAATCTCCAACTGTAATTGTGAATTTGCCCATTTCTATCATTTTTTGCTTCATACATTTTGAAGGTCTATTAGGTGTATACACATTTAGGACTTTATTTTGATGAACTGATCTTTTATCAAAGTGAACTGTCCTTTTATACTTTATATTAACATAGCCACACTACCTTTTTATGCTTGTTTACATGATATATCATTTGTAGTCCTTCTATCTTTATATTTAATGCATGACTTGTATAAAACATCTCCTTGGGTCTTGCTTTTTGTCTATTCCAAAAGTCTCTTCTAGTTAATATAATCATTAATATATTTGTATTTAAACTATACATTCTTGCTCTTTTCTGTTGTCTCTTGTGCTTCTTTCTTTCCTGCCTTTATTTAGATTGTTTTTTAGCAGTCAGTCTCCTTTTAGCTTTATGGTTATACCTGTTTTCAGTGGCAATTCTTAGGATTTACAAAACATATTGCTCAGTGGTAAAGAATCTCCCTGCAAGGCAAGAGCCACAGGAGATTCAGGTTCAAACACTGGATTGGGAAGATCCACTGGAAGACGAGATGGCAACCCACTCCAGTATTCTTGCCTGGAAAATCCCATGGGACAGAGGAGCCTGGCAGGCTACAGTTCATAGGGGTCACAAATAATTGGACACAACTGAAGCAAGTTAATTAGCATCCTTTCAGTGAATATTATCTCACCTCATTTATAAGAATCTTACAATAAAATTCCATTTACTCTTCCAATCCTTTGTACTACTGTCATGTAGTTTATATTATAGACCCAACTAAACACTTTTTGCTTTAAATAATTGTGTGAAAGTATTTTATAACGCTTTCCAATTCCAATGAATATTCAGGACTATATTGAAAATACTATAAAAAGTATTCTATTTTTAAAATATAAAAGTATTTTATTTTTATAATACTTTCAATCCTGAAGGAAATCAGTCCTGAATATTCACTGGAAAGACTGATGCTGAGACAAACTCCAATACTTTGGCCACTTCATGTGAAGAACTGACTCATTGGAAAAGACCCTGATGCTGGGAAAGATTGAAGGCAGGAAGAGAAGGGGATAACACAGGATGAAATGGTTGAATGGCATCACTGACTCACTGGACAGGAGGTGGTGATGGACAGGGAGGCCTGGCGTGCTGCAGTCCATAGGGTCGCAAAGAGTTGGACATGACTGAGCAACTGAACTAAACTGATGACATAAGGTGTACTTTTTTAGTGTCCACTGCCTGAGAAAAACACACATAAGGATGTAAAGATCCCTTACACTTGCAACAGTATCCTAAAGGTACACCCTGAAGTAGAACCAGTGCATGTGTGCTGAGTCACTTCAGTCTGTCACTCTCTGGGCTGTAGCCTGCCAGGCTCCTCTGTCCATGGGATTCTCCAAGCAAGAATACTGGAGTAGGTTGCTATGACCTTCTCCAGGGGATCTTCCCAACCCAGGGATGGAACCAGTGTCTGCTGCGTCTCCTGTATTGCAGGCAGATTCTTTACTGCTGAGCCACTGGGTAAGCCCCCCAGAACTACCCTACCAAGCATTTAAAACTGTGTGTGCAGTTTAGACTGTCAAACTAGAGAGGCAGTTTTTCATTTCCTGGGATAAAATGTACAGCTCCAAGATCCAATGCAGGATTGTCCTGCCCAAAAATGTTCAAGTATCTGCCTATCCTTTGGGACATTACTTATTTTTACTTGAGAGTAGGAAACATTCATGTCTAACAACAGAATACTTGATTTCCCCAGATTTCTAATCCAATGGTGTCTTATTATGCTACATGACAGCAGCATCTATACAACCATTTCAATTAGACAGTCTTCCTTCCCTCCTAACATACAACCCATCATTAAATTATGTGACCCCACCTTTAAAATATATCCTTAGTTTGCCCACCTCTCTTCTACCATTGTCACACTAGTTCAAACCAGCATCATACCTTGTCCAGACACCAACCTCCTCACTGGGAATCAGTCTCAAAACAGCAGCCATGTTTGGTTGCTTCTAAAAGCAAAATTCAAAAGGTTTTTTCTTTCCTGTTTTAAAATCTCCAAAGGTATCTCATTGCGCTTAGAAATTCACACTCCTTGTGCTAGCTCACAAAATCATATGCAATGTGGCTCCTGCCTGCCTCTCATCTCATGGCCCTCTCTGCTCCTCAGCCACCTCACTGCCTTGCCTTCCATTCCTCAAACGCCAAGTTCATTCATGCTTCAGGGACTTTGAACTACTGTTGTTCTCTGCTAGATTTAGATCACGTGGGTGGCTCCTTTTGTTCTGGAGCTCCAGCTCTGCAGAATCCCCAGAAGACTAGGTAGTTACCTTAAAAATAAGTAAACTAAAAAACTTAAAAGTTTGTGATCCAGTGAGCTAAATTTTCTTTTCTTCACGTCTCTAAGCAAGTTACAGATTTGGTTGTTAATGAATCTGGAAATAGAAAGTACCTGAGAATCCAATTCATTAATTTTTCTTATTTCCCTTGGCAAATCTTCACATTCAGTACATGTAGTATTAGGTAAGGCCATACTGCTGCCTGGAAATAGAAAGTACCTGAGAATCCAATTCATTAAGTTTTCTTATTTCCCTTGAAACCTTCACATTCAATACATGTAGTATTAGGTAAGGCCACACTACTGCACCAGACACCCAACAACAAAGGGCCTTAAAGAGAAGGGGTGTAACATTCTCTGATTACATTCTCTGGAGAGTTCCAGTAGGAACTGTACAGCATGACAAAGTGGGAGTTGTTCCCGGAATGCAAAGATGGTTCAACATACGAAAATCCATCATTCTGATATGCCACAGCAACAGAGTGAAGGACAAAAACCACATGAAATACTAACTGAAGCATTTGATAAGACTCAATACCCTTTCAAATAGATGGGGAAACAGTGGCTCACTTTATTTTTCTGGGCTCCAAAATCACTGCAGATGGTGATTGCAGCCATGAAATTAAAAGACAGTTTACTCCTTGGAAGGAAAGTTATGACCAACCTAGACAGCATATTAAAAAGCAGAGACGTCACTTTGCCAACAAAGGTTTACCTAGTCAAGGCTATGGTTTTTCCAGTGATCATGTATGGATGTAGAGTTGGACTATAAAGAAAGCTGAGTGCCAAAGAATTGATGCTTTTGAACTGTGGTGTTGGAGAAGGCTCTTGAGAGTCCCTTGGACTGCAAGGAGATCCAACCAGTCCATCCTAAAGGAGATCAGTCCTGGGTGTTCACTGAAAGGACAGATGTTGAAGCTGAAACTCCAATACTTTGCCCACCTGATACTGGGAAAGACTGAGGGCAGGAGGAGAAGGAGACAACAGAGGAAGAGATGGTTGGATGGCATCACCGACTCAATGACGTGGGTTTGGGTGGACTCTGGGAGTTGGCGATGGACAGAGAGGCCTGGCGTGCTGCGATTCATGAGGTCGCAAAGAGTCAGACATAACTGAGCGACTGAACTGAATACCTTTTCCTGTTACCCCACCACCACTGACAAAAAAAAATCAACAAACTAGTAATAGAAGGAAACTACCTCAGCATAATAAAAGATTTAAAGATCATATATGAAAAGTCCACTGCTAACTTTGTACTTCACTGGTGAAAGATGCAAAGCTTTTCCTCTAAGATCAGGAACAAGGTAAGGATGCCCACTCTTGTCACTTCTACAAGTTATCTGAAGTCCTAGCCATAGCAATTAAGACAGAACAAAATGAAAAACATCTAAACTGAAAAGAACCAAAATTATATTTGCAGATATTATCTTTCATGTTGAAAATCCAAGATTCCATACACACACAAATTGTTTTAATATAAAGCAAAACAAAAAGAAATTGAAAGGGAGAAATAGACAACAGTATAATAAAAAGTAAAGTGAAGTCGCTTAGTCGTGTCTAACTCTTTGTGACCCCAGGGACTGTAGCCTACAAGGCTCCTCTGTCCATGGGATTTTCCAGGCAACAGTCTTAGAGTGGACTGCCATTTCCCTCTCCAGGGGATCTTCCCAACCCAGGTCTCGAACCCAGGTCTCCCGCATTGTAGACAGAAGTTTTACCGTCTGAGCCACCAGGGAAGCCACAATAATAAAAGTAGGGGACCGCAATATTCCATTGTCATCAGTGGATAGATCATCCAGACAGAAAACCAATAGAGACACACAAAACTTAACATTTGAGCAAATGTTTAACATCTAGAATATCAAAAGAACTCTAACAACTCAACAAAAAAGTAAAATAACCAATTCAAAAATGGGCAAAGGACTTAAAAAGTCATTTTTCCAAAGATGATATATAAATGGCCAACAAGCATGTGAAAAGATGCTCAATATCACTAACCAGAGGAATGTAATTAAAAATCACAATGAGATATTACCTCAATTCATTAGGAGGACAAATACAAGAAAGGAGGAAAGAAAGGAAGGCAGGAGGGACGGAAGGAGGCAGGAAGTGTAGGTGAAGATGTGAAGAATCTGGAGCCCTTGTGCACAGCTACTAAGACTAAAATGGTGCAACTGCTGTGCAAACAGATTAGAAGTTCCTCAAAAAATGTAAACAAGAAATGGCACAGGAGCCAGTCACAGCACTTCTGGGTATTTATCCAAAAGAAGTGAAAGGAGGGTCTCAAAAAGATATCTGCACACTTATGTTCAATGCAGCACAATTAATAGCCAAATGTCCACTGACAGCTAAATGGATAAACAAAGTAAAATGTGACAGTGGAATATTACTCAGTCTTTAAAAAGAATGAATTCCTGTCACATGCTGCAGTGAGGATGATGCTTGGAGGATATTATGCTAAGTGAAATAAGCCAACCACAAAAAGATAAATACTGTGCTCAAGACTCCATTTATATGAAGTACCTGAAGTGAAGTGACAGTCACTCAGTCATGTCCGATTCTGCAACACCATGGACTATACAGTCCATGGAATTCTCCAGGCCAGAATACTGGAGTGGGTAGCCATTCCCTTCTCCAGGGGATCTTTCCAACTCAGGGATCGAACCCAGGTCTCCTGCATTGCAGGCAGATTCTTTACCAGATGAGCCACCAGGGAAGCCCTATGAAGTACCTAAAACAATCAAATTCATAAGACACACTAAGTAAAAATAGTGGTTACCAGGGGATGGAATGTGGAAATGTTTTCAGTTCTATTTCTAGGAGTAGAACTGCTGAGTCATATGCTAACTCTATGTTTAACTTTCTGAGGAACAGCCAAACTGTGTTCCACAGCTGTTGCACCATGTTAACATTCCCACCCCTGTACAAAGGTTCCAGTTCATCCGCAGGCTCTTCAACACTTGTCCTTTTACTAAAGTAATCTTTGAGGGTGTGAAGTGATAACGCACTGTGGTTTTGGTTTGCATTTCCTAATGACTAATGTTGTTGAGTATTTTTTCATCTTATGTTCTAGAGAAAGATCTATTCAAATTCTTTGTTCATTTGTAAATTGCATTATCTTTATTGTTAACTGTAGTTCTTTATATATTCTGAATACAAGTCCCATTATATTTTTAAAGTTAAGGGAATGTCTACTGATATAATTATTATAGCTTTCTATACCACACTTCATTAACTTCCAAAATATCTTCAAGTTATATTTTTTGATGAAGTACATCAAAGGTTACCTTAAACATAAATTGCACAGAAATTTTAAAATATAAAGCAACCAATACATTTTCAAACAAATGAATTTCAAGCTGAAGAGAGACAGGTACGGGGACCCATCAGTTAAAAGACATTTATAGATATACAGAACATATGGACCTTATTTTGAAACCAGACTTGAACTGGAAGAATAAATTATGAGACAATTTAAAATGCTGACTAGATAATTACTAAGAAATGGTTAACATTTAAGCATGATAACAGTGTTTTGGTTATCTTTAGGAGCTTTATCTATCAGACATACATACTGAAATATTTACAAATGAAATTATTTGCTACCTGGGACTTGCTTCAGAATAAATCAGGGTTGGGAAGATGGGTACCATATAAATAAATCAAGATTAGCCACATGAATTGATTGTGTTGAAGTAGGTTCATTATACTAATCTACTGTTGTATATCCTGAAGTTTTCTATTACAAATAAACACTACTCCGATGTCTACTGTGTTTAAGAGCAAAAGTGGCTGGAAGCAACTAAACAATATCTAAAGTTTTAAAAACTTAGGAGACTCCTTCCCAGAGATGAGACAGACATGTCTGTGCAATTATTTATACAACATTTTAAGTATTACCACCAGTCATAGGCTAACTGGGAACTTACATCAAGCACTGTACACAAAATAGCACAATGCAACAGCCATCAGCATCACTCCTAACCTACACAGTTCATTTCCTCACTGGAGTTCACTAAGGGACTGGAACCCACATTGGACGAGTACAGTTACTACCCTCACTGATTTGCAGAAAATACTGCCTTCAACCAAATATATGTACATAGCAAGTAATTTTATAACAATCCCTCAGGCCACCTTATATTCAACTAAATTGCCATCCAACAGACACGTGAATTAGGATAACTAGATATATATAACTTGTACACTTAAAATACAGATCTACCAGGATGACAATAATAAAAACAAATATATTCACAAGGATTTAGAAAAACTGCAACCCTACATATTGTGTTAGGAATATGTTTAAATGGTACAGCCACTTTGGAAAAGTTTGGCAGTTTAGAAAGTCAAACGTAAAATTTTGAAACAATCCAACAATTACACTCCTAGGAATCTACCTAAAAGAAACAAAAATATATGTCCACATAATGACATATATGGGGAGTATTCACAGATTATTCATAATAGCAAATATGTAAACAATCCAAACGTCCATCAATTGGTGAATGAATAAACAACATGTAGTATATCCACATAATGGAATACTACATAGCAACCAAAAGAATTAGGTACATTCATATGGATGAACCTCATAAACATTATGCCAAAGGAAAGAAGCCAGAAACAAA
Source organism: Nanger dama (assembly GCA_917880005.1). NCBI lineage: Eukaryota > Metazoa > Chordata > Mammalia > Artiodactyla > Bovidae > Nanger > Nanger dama. The sequence continues at coordinate 28,201,791 of CAKJTW010000011.1, read as the reverse complement.
AGACTTCAGATTGTATGATTCTAGTCACCTGTAATTTCTGGACAGGGGAAATTTATAGATCAGTTTGACTGCCTAGGTCTTGCGGTAAGAGCAGGAACTAACGCAAAGGAGCATAAGAGGAACTATTAAGGCTGATGGAAATTTTCTAAAACTGTATTGTAATGGTTTCAGAACACTATGAATTTACTAAAATTTAATGAATTTACTAAAATTTGCTGAATTGTACACTTACAATGGTTGGGTTTCATGGTGTGTAAATTATACCTCAAAAAGCTGTTGCTATTGAGTACCACTACAACAGACTTATGAATGACTATTTTAAAGCTCTGGCTCTCATTACATGTAATTTCAGGACAATGAATTCCAACACACTCTCAGGATTAAGAATATTGAAAACTAAACAAGTATTTTCAAAAGATTTCATGTACACACATCTCTAAATCTTACTGATCAAATATTGCTCTTTTACCTCTGTGTCATGTAACTACGTAACAAAAGCACTGTCTAGAGCTTACCTTAGCATTTCTCCTTAGCCACTAAGCTTATGGCCTACAGTATTCCTTTTTGTAAAAATCTCCTTTGGCATTGCCCGAGTTTTCCACTAGATCCAAAGTTTTCTTAAAATATTTAATAACCTGAAATAAAATTAATAGTTATATTAAATGTGTGCCTAACTATATATACTAAATATAAAATGAATATTATCCATTTGTTTTTTTTTCTTTGCTTTGGTCATTAACCACTCACATGTTGCCTCTGTTTCCAAACTTTTGTTTTAAATCAAGCTTTGTTTTTACTATTTTTGGTTCTAAACTATTCACTTTAAACTCATTTGACGGATTCTTCTCTTCAAAGCAGTGCTACTTTCCATAATCAAGCCTGCTTTAATTTCAATCTGACTCCATCTCTTCCTATTCCACTAAAAAATGTTCCCTCTAAGCCAGTTATTAAAAACAGAAAAACACCTTTTTAACCAACATTTTTCCCCAGACCACATCTCATATGCAATGCCAATAACATACAAGAGATAAAGTAGAAAGCTTCCGACCTCATGAAATATAGCAGCCTCAAGGTGTTTCTTGAAAAACAATGTTTTAAAAGTTACAAGCTACACTGATTTCTGCACAGCACAAACACAAAAGATAAGCTGAAAATAAATAAGCAATACTTTTAAGAAAAACTTGGATATACTTAGATTTTAAAAATATATGTTCTAGAAACTCAATTTTTAAAACAGATAATTATAAAATGATTCCCCAAATATCTGTCTTTAAAACTCCATAAAGACATTACTTTTTAGGAATTCCATCTTCAACAACAGCTGTGCATTTTTTTTTAATCATAATTTCCTTATTTATGGCAGATTAAAAAGACGAAAGAGAAGTCAAAAGCCACATTAACACAAAACACTGAGCCTAGTGGAGAGTTGTCAAATAAATGAATTTGTCAGCAAGAAATGCCAATTACCCAACAGGCAGTAAAGAAAGTAGATAGCAAGAATGCTCTGGTACAACCATTTATGTAATTGTATTGAGTTAAAAAAAAAAGAAACAGAACTATCTGCCTCCAGAATCAAATACAAATCAAGCAAATATTCAACCAAAATGGCAACAAAGAGTAAGGGTAAACCTGGAAAAGGGGATTTATACTATTAGGAATTTTCAAATATAAACCACTTCCCCTTCTGAAATCAAAGGTAAAGGTATCATAACTTCACCACATTTCTATAAAATAAAAATAGAAATTATTGCTATATGATTGTAAAAATGGAGGCAAGTAAAGAGTTTAGAAATATACTTGTTTATAATCAATTAAATGATGAACCATAATTTGAACCCTAATTATCACATTATGTAGAAATCACAATCCGGTATTGTGTGCTCAGTTATTAAGATAAATGTTAAATAGTTCACATTTTAAAAACATTTTATCATTACATTATCAAATTTGATAAAATTTTATCAAAACATCTATGTATGCAATATAAATCATGTTGTTAAAAGTATAAAGTAACATTTAAAGAAAACTGCTGAGGTGTCAAATAAGTATTTTCTATTAAATATATACAATTTAACATTTAGAACTTCATAAATTAATTCTTGCTAAAAGTTGATTCAGGTTTACAAAGGCATACTTTGTGAACTATAAATTTCCCCAGCACCACTTTCCTTTATTCCAAAATTCTTTCATTAGGTTTAACTTTCTTCTGTCGTTCATATGTAAAAGTTACAGAAGGTTTACAATACGTAGTCTTCATAGTAACATGTTTTAAAAATCTAAGCAAAGTGGACCTTAAACTGGCTACAACTACTCAAACCTCTTGATTATCATCAAATAAAAAATAGATGAACACTTCATTCACTTAAATCTTTCTGAGGAAAAAAAATAGTATACCTTGCTTAAATAAGAATTTCCCAGTAAGGGTATTATATAAAAGATTTCCCATGTTATTTTATTAACTCTCTTTCACTCATTAAAACTTTTAAAAAGTCTAATGAAGAACATATACTTACAAAGCCATATTACACAACTACAGTACTGTTAATTAAATAAAGCAGCCCAGGATAGTTGTAAACATTTTAAATATAGTAAACAAGACTTGGCATGTCTTTTCTCCCAAAACTTGCCATTACAATGCTCTTTCCATAAATAATTATCCTTTCTAGAAAAGTTTTCTGGTATAGTCTTTAAAAGTATTACACTGAAATAATATGTGAAAAGATTTAGTCATGGCAATTTCACTGAAGCTTTTATTGCCTCTGTTGGTAATATGACAGGGATGTAAGAAACACAATTGAACTTACAGAGATATGCAGATGATAGTCACTAAAGATAACCTTGATCTCAAGTATTTTTATATGTGGGCACTTCTAATTTTATACACTTTACTATTTAAAAAGCATTACATTTTAAAATGTGTACCTGTTTTGACATTTGGCAAAAAGGAAACTGTACCTGTGGTTCAGTTTAAAACAAAAGAATCAGCATGGGGAGTTAACCAAAATGAAGACTGAAACACTAATTAATTAAAGCAATTCAAGTTGTGTGTGTGTGAGCATGTGTGTCCCTTTCAACCTGTCAATCTCACTCTTTCACACACACTCACACACACATGGCCATTATGTGTAAGCATTCTTAGTACAAAATATTCCCTGTAACCAGACATTTATCCTCAGAAAAATCACACCACATTAAATCAGTCTTCTCTTTCAGGCCCTAGTAATAGTATTGTTTAATTCTAAGATGCCATCATAGAGTTAACAACCTTAACTTTTTATGCTACATAATTATATTCAAAGCTTTATGTATTGTTTTGTTTATAATTACACAGTAATTATAAATGTTTAGTACCAAACTGATGACAAACACTATTTTGTTGAAAAGGTCTTTCGTTTAAAAGGAAAAGTCTGTAAAACCCAAGGCACTAGGCCACGAACCAATATCAGACTTATATGAAAAGCAATTTATATTGGGGAAAAAAAAGCTAATCGGATCTCATTTCAAAACACAGCATACTGGAATTAATTAATCAATTCAAAAACAATACCATAACTCAAAATCTTTAAGACAGGAAACAAAATAGTACATATATATATATATCTTTTTAAAATATTTCATAATTGAAGTTCCTCTTAATATTTACAAATATGAAATCAGGAAATACTGAAAGCAGCAGGATTCTTTTTTCTTTTTAATAACCAATTCCAGTAACCTGAATAAAAATTTTCAAAATTTTCTTTTGATAGAATCATATTTTTGAATTAAAGTTATGATTAGAATATTAATATCTATGGGAAGAGCTTTCTAGTCAATTTCAAAATCATGTAAATAAAAAAGTTTTAATATATCAGTTTCTTAAAATCATTTCCACATGTACATTATAATGTACTGCTTTTCTGAAGTACATTCCTTTGATAATTTCAACGTTAGACCTTACAGAGTGCCTGGATACACCAAGCAAAATCTACTCCTGCTAAAAACCAGCCATCCAATCTCTGAAGTTTCATGCTTTTAAACCGGCCTTAAAGAAATGTTTAAAAAAGCAATAAACCCTTCTTCACGTGTCAAGACGTGAACAGAGAAATGAGCATTTTCAGCATGAAAGCAGTTCACGGGTCTTGTAATAAAAAAAAAATAGATACAAGATACAGTTCTGCTTTGATGTGAAAACTGAGCTAATCTGAGTGAAATAAAACATAGTAGAAACTAAATAATTTATGAAAATAGAAGCCAGATTTGTATTTTGCATCAAGTGCATGCTTGCTTGAAAATCTTTGCTCCTCAAGTATTTGGCAACCACAGTGATTAGCAGTTAAAACAATTTCAACAAAATAAGAAGTCATCAAAAATGGACTATTTGTCTGAAAGAGCAGTACCTATAAGAATTGAACTTCATGGCTCATTACAACCATTTTCAAAATTTAATTCCTACTTCTTATTAAGAGAATTTCATTTGTGTTCCATAGTGTGCTGACAAAAAAAAAAAAAAAAAAACCTCATGCCTAAATTTAGAATATTGTATTATGTAGCAATCTAAAACATTCAAACAAATTAAATAGTTTAACTTACTTAACAGGCATATAAGCATTTCAAAATCATAATGAAATCAATTATGAGGTGCATAATGTAGACGGCAGTAGAATCTAACATTATGCAGATGTTTTTCTAAATAAAAGCCCCTGTAAGACAACTATATATAAACATGGGTAAGATAAGTGCAGACTAGTTCTGTGGAACCTTCTGAAATCGAGGGTCTAAAACACAATAAAATTTTGGGTAGGCACACCAAATTATCCTAAGAATTTTTCACGTTGGTTATTTTGACTTTTTTTCATCAGATACTCAACTCACATTAACAATACATGTAATTTGCCAGGAAAAAAAAAAAAAAAAATCCCCCATACCAAAACACCATTCCAGATCTGGTACACTTAAATATATCACTCTGACTGGAAGTGCTATCAGCATAGTCTTTGCAACTAGCCCAAAGCATATATTTAAGAAGTTTTTATAAACTGTGATGTTCATAAGTTTAATTCTTACGCCAAACTTGTTTTCTGATGAAGACAGCATTGTGCTTTATGCAAGAATGGAAACTTCAAAATAATCACCATAAAGCTTCTAAGACTTATGGGAGAATAAACTAGGATGGTCCACAGATATAAGATGAAATCCACAATGTTGGAATAATAAATGTTTAGAGCGGCCCAGACTAGAAGACAAGCCCAAACCACCATTAGAAGAATGAAATACGATATGGTCCAAGATGTATCCTTAAAGTTTTGTCTCAACCCTCAGTCTGAATTGTGAGGATTGATCTTCAGTTCAGTCCAGCCAGCAGAAATTGACTGTGCAATTTTCCGTTGTATTTATTGTACAGACTATGTACATTCTAGAAGGTTCCTTCAGTGCTACACTGTTGTACTTTTGTCCCAGCAATTTGAGGGCGTGCAAATTCCACAAAATCATCAATAAGAACAGGCCATGCTCCTGTGGGGGATATGTGAGGAAAGAAACAAAAGCAGAAATAAGGCTAGTAATTTAATAGAATCCTTATTTTTCTTAAATGTCTTCCCTATAATTGTTAAAGCATATCATTATAAATATCATCACTGATAAGACCTCCAAATTTCTAGCTCTTTAGAGTTTCAACCTAGACTATTCTTTGCATTTTCTCTTTTCTATTATTCCAACACTTGATCACTCTCTGAATGATAAAAAATAACTCTCCTGGTGATTAGTAATATATGGTTTTCTGAAGGCCACTGAAGTAATCTGGTCAAATCTGGCCTTCATATGATGACACGTTGCCAGTGCTGAAAGCATATTAAGTTGGAGTTAACCTTTTTCTGCATTTTAGGGCAATCTTACAAAGGAAATTAAAAGCAAGGATCAAACACTAACCTATTTCCTGATAATAAATTACTAAAGGATTTTAAATTATACATATGCATGCTCTATACATGCTTCTATGGCAACTTCCAAATCAGCAAGTTCTCCACTTTTGCATAAAGCCTAACAGAAAGCACAATCATCTATTACCAGTCATTTCTCAATTCTTAAAACAATATATGACAATGAAAACAAAGATAAGGAAATAACATTATCTGTGGTTAGGTTAAATAGTTCAGGACACTTTTAAGGAGACCAAGGTTACTAAAAATTTTTCAAAGAATACCTGTCTATTCAAAATATCAAAATACATCTTGCTAATTCTCAAGGGGAACCAGGTAAGTATATGTGAAAAATCAATGTAAACTACTACCAGTTCCAGAAAACAAAAATATCCTGGTAGTGGATGGTAGAGTTACCTTTCTAACTACATGAAGAAACAGCAGAAAAGTATTCAATCAGTGAATATTTACTGAATGCCAATAGTGCTACAGTAGGAAAATAAAGTCCATTTCCATGTGGCCTAAGTCACAAAACTCAAGGAGTTTACAATCAAGCTCACAGACAAAACAGACAACAATAAAAAAAATAAATACAAGTACTATAAAAGTACAATAAGAAGAGGGCAAGTTCCTAAAGTAGACTGAAAATCTAAAACATGAATGAAAATCACTCATGCCTTTCTGGAAGACATGAATACATATTTGGTATTCAAGGAAATAATACAGATTGGTAAAAGAGGATGATGGCATTTTCTACATTCAGAAGAGCACAAATAAAATCTCAGAAAAGGGAAGTCTAAGAAAAACGGAAGTAGACAAGAAGTTCCCGGGTGTATGATCAAAGATATTCTTAAAGAATTGATAGAGCAACGTATTAATTTACCTTCTTCATCATAATTAGACATGTCATCTGCAATCATTGTACTGAAGTCTAAAAGAAGATTCCAAGTATCTTTCGGTATTGATCGTTTATGATGTTCCTATTAAGGAAAAAAAAAAAGAAGCATCCAATTCACTAAAAGTTTTAAAAAAACAGTCCAGAAGATGCTGAATACAAGAATTCAAAACAACCTATGTAATAAAATTCTGGAAATCAAGTTTCTCATTCTACGTCCATAACATGCTCTGAAATGAGTTAGGCATCCTTTGAAATGTTAATTTATCTTCAAACAAAGCAAAAACTTAGAAAACACCAAACTGCAGAAAACATGAACTTACCAACAAAAATTTATTCCATAAGTCTAAGAATTTAAATCTTCCATTAAGCACTAAATTCCAGTAGGCAATGGCCATTTCTAGATCTGTAATATTAAAAATAAATTATGTACTTCAAATGCCAGGAATATTTGTCCCTGAAAAAAACACCAAGTAAGACAAAGATAGCCTTAATTTAAAAAAAAAAAAAGCTTGTGTCCTGAATACGTACATAAAAATTTCCTATAGATTTAAGTCCAATCTTATCCTGCTTCCATCACCAGTGCATGGCTCCTTCAGGGCAAGAAGGGTATCACTTACCTCTTTAGGGGTTCGAAGTTTAAATAAGATAATGTAGGTAAGCATTTTGACTATGTCATAAGTATTGAAATATTAATGTACACCAGACCTCAGCCCTTTTGACATTTTGGACCAGATCATTTTTGTTGCGGGAGGCTGTCTTATGCATTACAGCATTAGCAGTATCCCTGGCCTCTACCCACTAGATGCCAGTAGCAGTGTCCTATCCCCAATGGTGACAATCAAAAATATCTCCACATATTGCCAAAGATCCCCTAGGATGCAAAAGTGCCCCAAGATGAAAATCACCAATGTACATGTATAAGCTGTAATGCAAAGGGTTGCTATCCACAATCCTAATTAATCTTACACACCAAGTTGTTGGCTCACTGATCCTGACCTCAAGGAGACCATTAAGAATACTGATTAAAAATTTTAAATCAATAATAAACTAAGATCTGTCTTTTTTAAAGTTTGATGAAAAGGATATAAACAACTATTTAACTGGAGCAGAGAAGGTAAAGAAGCTGTATTACTGCATCACAAAATATCTGTCTTAAAAGAGGAACTAAAGTAGTTATGTCAAGCTTTTATGAGTAAATTTACATTTCCAGGACAGGAAAAATTCCATCCCAAGTAACTTAAAAGTTCTTTTGATATGATCTCCAAACTACTCTGAAGAATCATGAGAGACTAAGACTCGAAAAACAGGCTCACATCCTACCTGAAAGAAAAACGTAATAGGACATAAGGCAAAAAATCTCCCATCTTCACTACATCCTACGTTCTTCAAGGACAGGGACTACATATCCCCAAACTAGCACTGAAACACACAGCAGGTATTCAGAAACTGCTGAATGAATAAGCTTCCTATGGTTCTATTTACAAATATGTACTCACCTCCAAATCCATCATTATGTCTTCCCTCAAACTCAATGGAAAAGGTGGCTCTTCTTTTCTCCTATCCAAGGTTAAGCCCCTAACACCATTGCTCTGGATCCAATATGCCATCCTGCCTTTCAGTTTTCAGAGTAGTTTTCTTCTCTCCTTGCATCCTCAACTTTGCCCTGTCTTCTGGCCTCCCCCTCCACAAGGGAACATACTCAAGTTATCAACTATCTTTTAAAAAAACTTTCTTTCTTATATTTTTCCATGCCCTTACCAGCTAACTTCTTTCTCCTTCCCTTCACAGATCATCCTGAAACAGTACATGGAGTCTTCTACTTTTATTTTTAATGTGCTCACAAAAACATGTCTGAAAGTCAAGTTCAGATCCCCATGTTTTATGAGAACTAGAAACAGGACATGGGTCCCTGATCACAAATCCTTTTAATCTTTGCAATTTTTAATGCTCTACACCAAATATTCCTTCCAGGTTCTTGAATTTTATTATTTTCCTTACCAATCAAACATAAAGCATACCAATCAAAGCACAGAGATAACATGCAGTAAAATTGCTGTTATTAGCCTGTCTAGTAGGATTTGCTGTTACTAGCATGCTTAATGATATCCTTTACTTCAAATGCATTAAATTTATGAAAACTAAGCTTATTACTGTGTTTGCATTTTTCCTTTTTAATTTTTAGAAAATAAGAATGAGAAACAATGAAATATTCAAGTAACTGTAAGCCCTGAGACACCTATAAATGCCCATTTCTCAGCTGATATACTATCTAAGAATCTTACAAGAGTAGAAGCATATATGCATGATCTTTGAAAGTTCAGGGTGTAAAAGAAGAGACCTTTTTATAATCTACATTCCTTGTCCAGTTTCTTTACCCCCAGACCCTTTAATTCTAGAAACCAGTGTCCACCTCTGTCGCTCACCCCGCTGAAAGTAATCTCCGAAGGGTCCCCAAGCACTTCTGGTTGCCAAATAAACCTTAATGTCCTTAATTTACTTGGCTCTCTGCCACACTGGACAAAACTGAGCACATCTCCGGGATGGAACTGTCGCTTCTTTTAGCTTTTACAGTATTACTCTACTGACTTTCCTCTGTCCTTCTGGCTTTCTTTTACTTCTCCTCTTCCTTCATTCATCCATTAAATGCTCATGTTCTGCAGCACTGAATGTCAGTAATAACAACTTCTACTTCTCTCAGATTTTTCAAACCTTTACCTTCTTTCAAGTTGTATGCTCAACCATCTCTAACAAGTCCTAAAATCTGAAACTTCTCTATATATATTCTTGATTCTTACATCTAACTGCCTAAGGATATCTTAAACTGGATATCTGCAAACAACTCAAATTCAACAGGACTCAAACTCAACTCAATATCTTACTTCTACAGGTCTACCATTTCCTTCTCTTTCAATGAATGTTATCACTCTACAGTGCTTCTGAGTGAAACACAATTTTTCATTGTGAGGAAAAATGCACTGCAGGTCCTATGCACTGCAGGTCCTTGAGCAGCCCCCCAATCCTGAAAGAAATCCTGCCATTATAACAATACCAAAAATACCACTTGCACATTACCAAATATCCCCAAATGGGGGTTAATACTAATTTCCTCATCACACTTTCAAGCAAAGCTTTCTCATTTTGGCTTCTAAGTACCTTTTAAATCTCTCTCTCTTCTCCATCCCCATTTTCAGGGCCTATGCCAGGATCCTTTTCGTTTCTAGCTTCATAACCAATTTCTCTTCCTCTAGTTCCGCCTCTACTCCTTTTAAAGGACCACACTGCTTTCAGATGGACCTTGCAGGCACACAAATTTGGTTCCACTTCCATGTTAAAAGTCTTCAATGACTAAAACAACAAGATACCACTACACACGTTTTGGAATGCTCAAAATCCAAAACGCTGACGATATCAAATGCTGGTGAGGATATGAAGCAAAAGGAACTCAGTCACTGCTGGTGAGAATGCAAAATAGTACAGCCACTTTGGAATAGTTTGACAGTTTCTTACAAAACTAAACATATGCTTACCATATAATCCAGCAGTCATACTCCTGGTATTTTCCCAAACGAACTGAAAACTTGTATCCACACAAAACCCTGTACATGAATGTTTACAGAAGCTTATTCATAACTGCCAAAACTTGGAGGCAACCAACATATCCTTTAGTAGGTACACATATAAACTGTGGTACATCCAGACGAAGGAAAATTATTCAGTGCTATAACGAAATGCGCTATCAAACCACAAAAAGATATGGAAGAAAAATTCATAATAATGCTATTAAGTGAAAGAAGTCAATGTACAAAGGCTATACACTATATGATTCCAACTTAAAAAGGCAAAACTTTGGAGATAGTAAAAAGATCAGTGGTTGCCAGCAGTTAGGAGGGAGGAAAGGATGAATGGAAGAGCACAGAATTATTTCACGAAGAGTGAAACTTTTCTGTATGATGCTCTAATGGTAGATACATGTCCTTATACATTTGTCCAAATTCATAGAACATACAATAACAAGAGTAAACCCTAGGGTAGGAATAAATTAGGAGTTTGGAATTAAAATATACACACTATTATATATGCAGTAGAAAACCTAGTGTATAGCACAGGGAAATATATTCATTATCTTATAATAATTTATAATGAAAAATGTGTGTGTGTATAAACACACACACATATATATATGAATCACTTCGCTGTACACTTGAAACACAACATGTTAAGCAATTATATTTCAATAGAATTTTTAGAGAAAAACAGTGAACCCTACTGTAAAATTAAAGTCTGGATGATAATGATGTGTCAATGTAGGTACAACTGTAACAAACGTACCACTCTGGTAGGGATTTGATAATGGGAAAAGGTATGTATATGTGGGAGAATGTCTAATTGGGAAATCTCTGTATCTCCTGCTCAATTTTGCTGTAAATTTAAAGCAATTCAAGAAATAAAATCTACTAACTTTTAAAAACTCTGCACTCTTTCCCACTGCCTTCAGATAAAATCTACATTTCTAGTCAAATGGACTTACTTGCAGTTTCTCAAAGGTGCTCTGTCTCTCACCTCCAAGAAACTGAACTTGCTAATCTTTCCACATTCAAGATGGCTTCTTTTTCTTTTGGTTTTGAAATAATATATTCATTGTTCAAGGATCAAAAATTATAATCTTTGTGAAGACTTTGCAAACTCACCCAGACAGACAAAGATGCTCCTAACTCCATGCTCTCAGAGTAAGCAGTCAATAAATGTTTTTGGATGAAACAGGAATACTCAAATATTAATAAATTTTTATTAGGAGCTGAAACACAGAAGATTAAATTTTACAGGAATAAAATGTCAATTGCCACAAGCGTGTGAAAAACTGCCTGCCCTTTAGGGACTTCCCTCGTGGTCCACTGGTTAGGACTCAGCGCTCTATCTGTCTGGGCCCTGGGTTCAATCCCTGATTAGGAAACTAAAATCCCATAAGCTGCACAGCGCAGATATTAAAAAAAAAAAAAGCTGCCCTTTAGTGAGAAATGTCTGAATGACAGAGAGAACAGCTCAGCTAGAGAAGTGGTTTAACATAGTAGTTTAGCATCTTTAATCTCAAACTCTTCCCCTAATTAAGCAGCCCTGGGCAACTAAGCTCACCTCTCTGTAATTCAGTTTGAAATAAAGATGATAGTACCTACCCTTATAAGATTGTTCTAAGAATTAAATGAGAATACACATAAAGTATTAGAACAAATATGTTCTTACTATTACTATTGTTTATTTTTAAAATTATTATTATATGTTCTGAAGCAGTATGGGAAAGAAAACAAACTCAATAATGTAACAAGAAGCAACAACAGCAATTAGAATAAACAGAAGGGTAACACAGAGGGAAAGAGACACAAGGAAGTCCTAGTAATAGTATTATCTAAAACTGAGATACTTGCAGAATGAAGCCTTAAGCCCTTATAATAAAATTAAAAATGCAAACAGAGGTAATCCCAGTGTCACTCTTTCACAGAGAATCAACAAGGGCTATGTGCTGCTTCATAAAATTAAATCAGCTGAATGCCAGATAAAAATGGACATGAATTGAGACTGAATCCAAACACAGTCCCTAAAGGGAAACAAACGTCGCCAACTCACTAGGGAGGATGAATGGTGATTTAAAATCCTATTCACAAAGTCTTAATTTACCTAGAAATATCTAAGTTAGCACAACATAATACAATAAAAAGAACATAAAATGTGGAGTCAGAAGATCTGAAGTTCAGTCCCAATTCTAACAACTCTAAAGTTATGTGACCTTAAAAGTCAGCCTCTCTGACCATGAGTTTCCTTATCTTAATGACAAAGAGGTTGTTTTACTTAGCTCAAAGTGTTGTTATGAGAACCAAATGGGATTGAGTAAATAAAAATACACATTAAAAAACTCTATAAAATTATTTGTAAATATTAAATGTTTAATAAATGTTAAAAATTTCTAAATTCTAGGTGAACCACAACAGTTTATAAGAAAATAACCTATAGACTTTAATAAGTTCAGGATAATCCTAAAAATAATATGGCTGTTAAAAAACAAAAGCAATTTTTTGACAAATTAGTAGAATAAACAGTCTTGCAAAAAATAACAGGCCCATGGTGTTCTACATTAAATAGCCTGCTTCTGGAGTATTATATTCAGCTTTAAGAATTCTATTTTGAGAGAAACCAAGAAACTGGAAATGTTATCTAGGGGTGACAGCAACAGGAATAATAAAGGTCTTCTCAAATGAAGAATAGTTTGGAATGCTGACTTGAAAAAAATGAGAAAGGATAAATGAGAAAAATCTTGAAAGGGTTAGCCTTCCTTTGTGCTGCTGCAGAGGACAAATAAGAACAGTGGTGAAGTTGTAAAGACAAAGATGTCATAAGGAAAAATAACAACAGTATTCTGTGATAAGAATGAACCACTTTCTAAAATGACATGTGTTCAATCCTCACCCTGTATGTTCAAACATAAAAGCTAAACAGATGCTACATTGCATAGGTTAGACTTAACACAGAACTTATGAAATCCCTTTCAAATTTAAGATTCAGAAAACTATCAGAAATGGCAGGTGACTGAAGCAGACGGTGACAAAGGAAGTATCCTATCCTGGTGTCATGAGAAATAAGGTTACAGAAAATGAGAAAATACGGGGAACACCAGCTCTCATTATAGCTAGCACAGCTATTTATAAATAAACCACAATGCTGTCACTGTCACTCTCTGCCAATTTGTTTTGGGCCTCAACTCTTCTCCTACGATCTCCTAATTCCTTTCTGCGAAATATTATAATTTAAGAGCCCTGTAAACCCTTAGAAACACTGTCAAGAAAACTTTCTTTTTAATTAACTTCAACTAGCAAGCCATTACATTTCCTGACACCCAACATCAGTGCAAAAACAAAAAAGAAATTATGATTTGTCTTTTATTACATTTTTTTAAATTAAGACTTTTTAGTTTTAGGTTTATGGAAGAACTGAGCAAAAAGTATAGAGTTCCCATATATCTTTATCCCATGCATGTACACTATGTCACTTCAGTCATGTCCAACCCTTTGAGACCCTATGGACTGTAGCCAGTCAGGCTCCTCTGTCCATGGGATTCTCCAGGCAAAAATACTGGAGAGGGCTGCCACTTCCACCTCCAGGGAATCTTGCCGATCCAGGGACTGAACGCAAGTCTCTTGTCTCCTGTCAAGAGGGTTCTTTCTCACTCACTAGCGCCATGCTACTACCTTTCCCCATTTTTAAGATATTGCTTTGTGCTGTGCTTAGTCCTTCAGTCACGTCCAACTCTTCGCAAACCCATGGACTATAGCCCGCCAGGTTCCTCTGTCTATGGGATTCTCCAGGCAAGAATACTGGAGTGGGTTGCCATGCCCTCCTTCAGGGGATCTTCCCAACCCAGGGATGGAAGGAAGGTCTCCCTCACTGCAAGCCGATTCTTTAACGTATGAGCCACCAAAGGAGTCCAAGAATACTGGAGTAGGTTGCCTATCTCATCTCTAAAGGACCTTCCAGACCCAGGAACTGAACCAGAGTCTCCTGCACTGCAGGCAGATTCTTTACCGGCTGAGATACCAGGGAAGCCTTTAGTGTATTTCTTATAATTGATGAGCCAATATTATTAGCAAAAGTGTATTATTTTACATTAGGGCTCACTTTATGCTGTACATTCTACAATTTGGAGCTTTTTTAAAACAACTTTTAAATTGTGGCTAGATACACATAAAATTTAATAATCTTAAGCATTTTTCAGTGTATAGTTCAGTAATGTGAGTTACATTCCCACTATTGTGCAATGAATGTCCAGAACCCCTCACCTTAGAAAACAGAAACTCTACACCCATTAAACAATGTTACTTTTTTCTTAAGCTCAATACTTACTACAGAATAAAACAATTTAAAAATCTAATTCTTCCGTATACTTTTCTCAACCTTTCCTGTAATCTAAAATTCCAATATACAATATTAACATAAATATGCTATAAAGCAGCTATAAAATGTCAATTTTATCTTCACCAAATACAATAAAAACTAAGATTCAATATCAAAACTACATAGTCACCCAAAAATATCATTTATACTGTGCTCTAGTGAGAGGTAGAGATATAACTAAGCAATATGTCAGCCCCATTTAAATCAACATCTGATAGTCACAACATTTTCTCTATTTGCATCAAAATATTGTGCTATGTCTCTAAACACAACAGAAATAATTATTTCAGTACACACATGTAAATTCAAATGCTTCAATCGATTTTTATTTGTGGGAAGAGAAGAGGCGACTAGAAAAAATAATCCAGTTAACAGGTGGCCACAGATACAAGACAGAGAAATTAACACTGGGTATCCCAGCTTACTTTGTCTGCAAAATGAGGACTTCTCCTGGAAGAATAAAATCCAACCAAAATTAACTGAAAAGACGACTTCATCATTCCAAATTTTGCTTAATAGTTTGTAAATCCTTAATTCAGTCACATTTAGTCACTCTTTGGGTCAATTATCCAGTACAAATGTTGTACATTCATCCCTTCCACTAGCTTTCAGTCACGTCCTGTGTGTGCATGCTAGGTCGCTTCAGTCGTGTTCGAGTCTTTGTGACTCTATGGACTGTAGCCAGCCTGGCTCCCCTATTCATGGGATTCTCCAGACAAGAATACTGGAGTGTGTTATAGTGCCTTCCTGCAGGGAATCTTCCCAACCCAGGGATCAAACTCGCGCCTCTCCTATATTGGCACGCGGGTTCTTCACCACTAGCGCTACCTGGAAAGCTTTCAGTCACCTCCTCGGTCTAATTCCATAATCCTTTTCTCATTTTTTCTCGCTAATCTAAAATATAAAGAATGATTAATACAAGAGGCCCCTATTAGCCTCTCCAATTACCCTATCTTCAATTATCTTCAGAATCAACAAACTCACTTCCATCATTTAACGTGCTGTGCCTCCGTTTCTTCATCTGCCAAATAATGATAGTGTCTAGCACTCTATGAGTGGCACATGGTAGCTGGTGAATTACTGAATGAAAGAATGAGTAACTCATAAAGTTGTTAAACATGAAATGAGGCAGTGTATGTAAAGTACTTAGCACACTGCCAGGCACACTGTGCCACCATCATAATCTTCAATGCATCCCCACTGTCCACAGATTCCAATTTAAGCACTTCTGTCCTGTTTCTAAAAGAAGCCTTATTAAATGAGTCTTATTGTGTCTCACCAATTTATGCTCCAAACAAGCATTTGCACTAAAATCAAATCATTTTCTCTCTTCCACAAAGAAGCCAAGCTTATTTCTAAAGTTTGAGACCTTCATTTATAACTACCCTCTCTCTGGAACATCTTTCATCTTCACTTACCCAGCCAAATATCAAATCCTTGAGGAGTTCACATTCCCTCTCACCCAGGAGGCACTTCCCAACCATTCCTGCTTTTACTCATTTTTCCTTTTATCTGAAACCCTCATACTCATAATTATTATTTTGTATTATGTGCTACTGTCTACTTTCTCTGAATGATCTGCACTGAAGCTTTTACTTCCACTCATCATCCCCAGAGCAAATGTGTGGTTATTTCTACAGTATAAACTGACTGATCTAAACTGTTAACAGTGGCTATTTTGGGACAAGATGATAAATAAAAATTACCTTCTTATTCTTTCTTACAGTTTCCAAATACTTCAAATCAAAAGAATAAATTTACAAAAAGAATAGAGTCACATTCTAAGACTCAGAAATTTTAAAATGCTATTTCAACAGATACACAGTGAAAAACTTACGATCCTAAGATCCTACAGTATTTTCTGAAAAATAAACAAGCAAACATACATACCTAAGTCAGTGGAATTTTAATAACTATTTCCTGTATTGTAGTTCTTAAAATCAGTGGTTCATATATAGTATCTAGAGTAACTCTATTATTGAATAGGCAGGGTATTTTCTGATTAACTAGAAGTTCGTTGTTTCTCATTGTTTTTCAGTAGCCGATAATAACTTTATGCTCAAAACAGAACTTTCAATTACAAAACAAAAGTGACATGATCAATGTGGATGAATGCATCTGAAACACCAAATATAATTTTTAAAAATTCTTACCTAAACCTTTTGTCCTGGATTCTTCGCAAAATTAAAAGTAAACTGGTAGAAATCCTTAAATCGTCCCGGTTCTTTCAATTCTTGCTCCATCTTGGGTATCTGGGCCTTTAGTTTTTCTATGCTGTCACATCTATACAAAATTAAGTTTATAAAAGAAAAGCTTTTTCTTTATAAATCAAAAACTTATTTATTCCTCTAACAGTTTATTTCATAAAACTCTTTTAAAAAATCTATTAAAATATCACCTTTTTAAATTATATAAACAAGTATGGGATTAGCTGGAAGAAGAAAAGTTCTAGAGTGATTAAAGGTTAGCAATAATCACTATTTTTAAGAGAAATGAGCTATGACTTTTAATCATGTGTTAATGGGACAGTCAATACACCCAAATGGTAGAAGTCAGCTGTAGTGAACAGATGAGAATGTACAGCAATCAGCTTTGCAATCATCAGTTTAAACTGTAGTAGTATTCCTTACATGGTAACGAGCCACAGGTCTAGCTTCCAAACAAACTGAAAACACAGTCTCTTGGCTAGGTGAGGAAACAGGCATTCCTCTTGAAAACTTTTCATTATATTCAAAGTACCATCTCCAACTGAAGTTATCTCAAATCAGTATTAAGCTTTTTTCTTTATCTGAAACCATTCAATTTCCAAGGAGCTTAAATGGGTTTAAGTACTAATTCGTACTTTCCTTAAGGTAGAAATCTTCTATCTGTTATAGATTTCCACAAACCAATCACTACACTTTTTTTCCTTCAGATCATTTTTGCTTTGTTTCCCTTTCATGGTCTTTGTAACACCTCCCAGATTATTAGTTGTAAATTAAAATCCTGCTTTGGAAGCTCATTATATTTTACATGAACTCACTTTTAAATGAGGAAAAAAAAAACAGTTCCAGTGAAACCAGTCCTAGTATAGAAAACTCCAGCAAGTTCAGGATAAGGCTGGCTTTGGCTATAAAACACAGTGTCGAGACCAGATATTAATTTACTGTTTCTTAGCTTTAAACTCACCCTTCTTTGCCCTACTTTGTGACTGTTTGCAGTGGACTACAAATTGTGAGACTTCATTTTTTTTTCTTGTCAGCTGTCTCACCACTAGGTTCTACCAATAGAGGGCGATGAAAGGCTGGAAGCAGAGGAAGGAATTTTTCTTAGCCCAGTCTGTTTTCTGCAGAGAGGAGGGTTTTAGTGTACCAGGAGGTCCTAGCAGTGTTCCAATAGTGGCAACCTGCATGGCTCTGCAGCAAGTAACCCTTGGAGCTAGCCTCCTCTCCATCAGAGAAGCAGGCATTACGCTCCAGAAGCAGCCAGGCACTGTCTTCTGGGGTCAGAATCTTAGCCTCGTGGGGATCCTCTTAAGCTTCCAGGTTTGTTGCTTGTTTCCTTCCCTCAGCTCCAGGGGTGGTGACAGCTTCTTACAGTTGCCACCTTTGTTAGACTTATAATTTTCTTTTACCCCATTTACACAATATAACAATTTCTAAAATTTACCCTGTTCAAATCACTGTTATGGTTTGTGTGTCCAGTCTGGACCCTGACTGATTACAATGTCCTTCAGGCTCTCAAGAATCAGAATGACTGAATTCAAATCCTGGCTTTCGTACTACCTAACTCTCTAGTTTCTCTCTACTTCTATTTCCTCACCTCTAAAATGCAGGTATAACCACTACTACAATCACAAAGCTGTTGTGAAGTGGTAGGTGAAGTACTTACTTAGCTAGATCCTGAAATGAATGTTCAACAAATGTTCAGCTTTTATTATTCAAAAGCACTCACTAAAAACACTAAGGACAGCCTGTCACTGACCACAGAGTGAATACTTTCAGAGCCTCATTAAATGTAGCCAACTAGTGGCCACAGGTAAAACCTCTACCTATGACTTTTCAATCTATTTATAACAAGACATTTAGCTAATCAGTTGTCAAGGTTTGTGTAGAACTTGTTTACAAATTCAGAGTTCACCACCTCACATTAGGAAATAACTTAAAACTTGCTCACTTCACTTACCCACAGAGAATATTAAAGCATAGTACTTTTAATACTAGTGAACCTCCCTTAGAAACAAATGATAAAAGTATAAAGCAAATAGAACAGAACAGGTTGTACTAAGTACACAGATAACTTGACATGGGAAGGAACTAACATATTAGCCCATTTCTATTTATAGCAATGTCTGGGGCACAGATCAGTTCCACCTAATTTCACATGAAGATTATGCACGCACCCTAATTCTGTCATGCCATCCATGAACTCCTGTTTGGAGAACTCGCACTGTGTTGCTGCTCTGAACTTCCACGCGATGATCAACACACTGATGCTGGCTGGATCGAGGGCCAGGTCATCACAGAACTGCTGTATACCATCTATTCCAATTTTATTTTCATCTTGAGGATCTTTAAAAACAGCAGTACAATATGAAATTAGTGCCATACTTTCTATGCTGTTCCTAAAACTGAGAAAAGGAATGCTTTCTGTTCCATATTTTAAAATGATCACAACAGACCAAAAATATGAAGAAATATTGTTTTAACCGTTATTTTCCCCCGTAATATTTAAAGCCACTTTACCCCTGAAACAGCATTCTTAAACAGCACGATAGGCACTAGATAGGACCTGGTTTTTTAAAAGTCTCATTTATTCATATGAAAAGAGTCCCATACTTACACACCACCAGAAAATCTGACATTCCTATACAAGGAAAAAAGGATTTTTACTGAACATATCCACATTTTACAAAGGCACTCTAAACAGTATTATATACAGAAATTCTTTTCTCCTTGAAGTTTAATTTCACTATAGAAATCACTTCTTAGAGAACATCAGGAAAACCAAACTGTGTGATTCAATTCTAATCACAAGACAAACATCTGCTATTCAAATCAAAGAAAACCCCCAACTATCAAAATTTACTTTTCAGAAAGCAAAAATTTAGATACAAATACAAGGAGAAAGAAGTACTCATACACTTTGTCAAAAAAAAACTGCACATCTTTTGACTTTGGGGCAAGAGCTATGCTTAAAATATCAATATAACACCACCTTTGGAAAAACTTTGAAATAATTCTCTCTATATATATATATTTCTGCATAAAAGACACAGAAAGTTCAACACCAGGCTATTAAATATTGGTTCTCTCAGGAGAATAAACAATTAAAAGACACAGAAACTATTGACTTTTTCTTTATTCACTCTATTACGTATTGTTTAACTTTTTAAAAGTATATATTACTTTATAATTATTTAAAAGTTATTAAAATTATTAGGCAGGTTTCCTTAAAATTGGTTCAGCTGAGTTTTACGAAAATGAGGGGAGAAAACCTAGTCCCCCAGTCCCCATTCTCAAACTGGGTAACAGGAGGAAGAAAGGAGGCAATAAAGGGGAAGGAAATAGACACTAAGAAGAAATTTTAGTGACAAGAGGGAAATAATTTTTCAGATTTCTTAAATTAATTCTAAGATCTAAAGAGCTCTGTTAGACACATCTACCCGATTAATGTCCTCTGTATTGTTTGATTTCTCACAAGAAGCATGTAACTCTGGAAAACCTGGTTCAAAACATTTAAAGTCACAAACACTCACCTTTGTATCTACTGTATAGTTGTTCTAGCTTCTTCCTGTCCAATGATCCTTTTACACTCTCTCGTATATAAAGTTCAGGATTTTGAAAAAAATTGTCTGTTGCAACATCTAACTTCCAGTCATTTTGAGACAGACAACTTACTGCTGTTTTTTCACTAGATTGTGTGAAGATCATAAACTGGACGAACTTTATCCTTCTGCGATGATTTCAACTTGTTCTATTGAAACCAAAAAATAAACTGAAACTCTGTAACATCACAAAAGACTAAGTATTTCTATACTGCTGACTAAATCATTTTTAGCAATACACGTGCCTCATAAAATAATAAAACATTTAGCTTAATGTTTTGATCTATTAGTAAGGCAAATTTTTAAAAAATCTAAAACACAAACTCGCTGTCATTCTGGAAAAGAAACAAGGACAGAGGCAAAGAAGTTCACCCACCCTGCATTTCTCCTAAAAGTGGGTCCTGTGAGCATGTATAAATGCTCTAGGAGGGAAGCAGAGCTAACTCTCAAAACCTTAACCAAGCACAAAGCTCCAAGGGATGCCTAAGGAGTGGTGGGCAAGATGACATTATTTAACAGTCAGAACATTCAAGTGACCCTGAGGAACAATGAGATTAACAGATATTTGTTGCAGTCCTAAAACACATTGGAAAGGATATGGGGTACAATTCTCCCCAACCTCACCACCCACCCTGTTCACCCCCTAACCCCAGTTTTCTTGCTATTTTTACCAAACGTGACAAGCAACAGAATATGGGTACTCTGCATTTCTCCTTACAGGGGTCAGGAACCAAGATAATTATCAATAGAATTTCCTCATATTTTCAATCAAACCAGAAGCAGTAAAACATGAACAAGTACCCTGCATCCTCCCAAACAAGGTAATCTTTAATAGAATTCTCCTTCTTTTACCATGAAAGAAATTACCTTTCTCTTGGCCTGAGCCTAGCAGACATTCTCTCTAGCCAGACTCTACTGTAATAACCTTCTCTCACTGGCCTTGTGTTGACACATGCTCATTTCTCATCTGCCCTGAGTCCTAAGCAAAATAAAGTAGGGCAGTTAGGCCCTCCACTCTCTCCCAGTTTCAAGGGCCACATTCTTCGTCTCCTCATGCAAGCTGTCTCCTGTGTAATTTCAGCCTCCCCACTATTACTTTTCCCTCTCGCAAGTCCTAATACCATCTCTCAGCAAAATACTTGGGTTCCTCCTGAGCTATTATTGCCAATGAAGAGAAAAAAGCATGTGAGGAGGACACACATTAATAGATACAGTGTTCTGTGGTTTAAGCAACACATCTGAGAACCCAAGCACTTTTGATCTGGCCCAGACAGATCACAAACATCAATCCCCTGAATGTACAGATGAGAGAACAGACCCCAAATGTTAAGGAATTTGTTAAAAGAAAATCACCCAGGTTATTAGTGGAAATGGGTCAAGAACAGAAAGATCTCATCAATCTGAGTTTTACTAATCTGTCTATAAACCACACTGCTTGCTTTTACATACTTAAAAACATTTTGAGGTTTTCAGGAAAAAGACTAATGAAGATATAAATATTTCCACCTTTCACAGAGTAAAAATAAGGTTATGCAAAAATCAAATATGAAAACCAACCCCATCTTTAACACCCTGGAGTCTAATCTGTCAGCCACACTCTTCTCTCTCTGTAAATGTGTTATTGCTTAGGATTACACATTAAAATCTCAACCTCCATTCTCCATTAAAATTGAGAAACTATAAATTTACTAGCCTCCTGTTATTTCATAAATAAATCTACCACTTCTGGACACCATATAACTCATATCCCATTATTTGACACATCTCTCAAATGTCTAGGAGTCCCAACTTGAAAAGTATCTAAAGATGTTATTCAATTGCAACAAACCCACAATGAAATCAAATGACAAGGAAGATACCTGTCTTAATACACTGTTGAACTGAAAGGAAACCACTCTGATTTCAACTTTTGCTACTGAAAGCTATTTTTAAAATGAATATACCCTTTCTAAGAGATATAATATATGTAAGTGATAACAGTATCTAAGAGATGTAGTATACTGACATATGTTTTAATCCTTTGAAGAACAGTACCTGAGGGTCATTATGATCATCACTAACCACTGTATAATGTTGCACAAAGTGCTGGAAATTAACCTAGAAGGATAACAATTACAGGCCACAATCTAGAAGTAACTTTTTAATTAAACATTTCCATTTTCCTAAAAGTTAAGAGGCAGCAAAGCAATCAAGATTACTGGGGGCGGCAGGGGTGTATCATACAGTATTAAATCCCATGTTATTTCCTGAGGCTTGAATGAGTTTTGAAAAGAGGGAGGAAAAACACAGCTTAAGTCACTCTGCCAGTCAAAAAGTTGTTCACTGTACTAATGACTTTCTGTAAGAAAGCAAGATATTAGAAAATTGGGAGGACAAAGATAAAAACAGTCCTATCCATAAAAACTAACAATTATATAAGTGAATTAATTCCATTTCATATCTTACTTGAAATAAAAGTATAAATAATGTCCATGTATATGCAAACAAATTATTTTAATGGGTTTTAATTTCCAGTATATGGGGCAATGTATTTTAAGAAAAAGGGCTGCAGCTACCCATTTCCAACACCACAGAGGCTAATGAGTGATACCTCACTGACAACCGACAGTACAAATTTCTGCTAGGCCAAGTCGTGATGAGCAATTCCATTGTGCAAAGTCTGATGAGCACCCTCCCTTTTCTTGTACTTTTAATGCACTCTGACCTCTCTGTCAGCTCTCTGTGCCTAGAATAAATCTTACCACCTGCTCTCTTACTAGGGAGCATGCACTCAACTCTGTAGTCCCAAAGGCTGCCTAGAGGAAGCTGGAGTGGGCTACACAGATCCAGCCTTTCCCCAAGCCTATGAAGGAGAGCTACAACACACCCATCCCCTTGGCCCAAGCCATAAGGGGGCACCAGGCAAGGAGTTCTGATTTTCAGAGTACAGATCAACGGTTTAAATTTCTCAACTTGAGAAAGAGGAAAAGGGTATTCAGACAGCAAAGAAGTATTTTATAAGGGATGAGAAAGTGGACAGAAAACTGAGGTGGAAGAAAAAACAGATGGAGTGTCTCTATTTCTACTATAAACCCAGTGGGTATCTTCCTAAGAGCAAAAACATATGACAACTACAATGATTCAGCAATCAAATGTAGTACACGCTATTTAAGACTTATTTAAAAGGAATAAACTAGGGTGGTCATTTAACAAGATTAAGCAATACAATCTTTAGGACTCAAGTGTGAAAATTATCTAAAGATTATCAAATTTTCAGGAAATTCAATACTGGCGAAGTATGTAAAATGTATAAAATACAGAATATACTCTAATTATTATGGCATCCGGTCCCATCACTTCATGGCAGAAAGACGGGGAAACAATGGAAACAGTGGCAGACTGTATTTTGGGGGGCTCCAAAATCACTGCAGATGGGTGACTGCAGCCATGAAATTAAAAGACGCTCCTTGGAAGAAAATCTATGACCAACCTAGGTAGCATATAAAAAGCAGAGACATTACTTCACCAACTAACGTCCGTCTAGTCAAAGCTATGGTTTTTCCAGTGGTCATGTACGGATGTAAGAGTTGGACTATAAAGAAAACTTAGCACCAAAGAATTGATGCTTTTGCACTGTGGTATTGCAGAAGACTCTTGAGAGTCCTCTGGACTGCAAGGAGATCCAACCAGTCCATCCTAAAGGAAATCAGTCCTGAATATTCATTGGAAGGACTGATGCTGAAGCTGAAACTCCAATACTTGACCACCTGATGCAAAGAACCAACTCACTGGAAAAGACCCTGATGCCAGGAAAAGATAAGAAGGCGGGAAGAGAAGGGGACAACAGAGGATGAGATGGTAGGATGGCATCACCAATGTGATGGACATGAGTTTGACTAGGCTCCGGAGTTGGTGACAGACAGGGAAACCTGGCGTGCTACAGTCCATGGGGTCGCAAAGAGTTGGACATGACTAAGCGACTGAACTGAACTGACCCTAATTATTTCTAATTCTAGCAAAACAAAGGGGAAAGAGAGAGGAAGGAAGAGAGGAAGGGAGAAAAGAGAGAACACTGTCGTGTAACAGAAAGCTAATAACAATTATATCAAAGATTACTGAAGTTAGAAATACTATAATCTGAACAGTAAAAAGCATCTACTTACTCATCTTTTCAAAATTTAAAAAAAAATGTGGTTATCAGTATATATATTATTTAATACTTAAATCTAGCAGATGTTTGTGATTTTTTTTTCCACTCAAGAACTTTGGAATTTACATTTAAAATAACAGTTTGGGGGGTGGATCAGACAAATACTTTGGACATAGCCAAGTATATAACCAAGTGAATGAACAAGTGCAAGTCTATTGCAATAGAAGAATAGGGATTCAAAAAGCTCTAAAACAAAAAATGATAATAAAGTTACAAAAGTACTTCCATCAAGAAAAACAGTGAACATGGAAAATTATTTTCTAGGTAACAATTTCAAAATAAAATAATTTTAACGGGTGGCATTTTTAAAACAAAAATTAAGATTTTATTATTTCTATTATTCTGAATAGAATCTCACCCTTAAATTTCCATCTCGCATCCTTTAAGTTTCAAATTCAGTCTAAACTCCAGAAAGACAGACACCAAGGCCTTTATATTTTTAAAAGAATCAATTTTCTAACTTAATTCTAGTTATCTCAGGATTTGATGAGCCTTACCTCACAAAAGACAATGTTTTAAAAATTCAAACACTGTAATGATCACCCATAATTTTCATTAAAAGCTCTGGATGTGGTTCTCATGTGTTTACCATATAATTAACAGTTTAACTTTCTATATATGATACATAGTATCCAGTAGATATAGCCAAATGTTACCAACATCCTTAAAAGGCCTTCTCACAGATTGTAGGTCTGAAATCAAAAGTACAAGAAAAATCAATTCAACTAACCAGACTACTTTCTATTCCCAGAGAAGACTTTCACCTAGGGGCAAAGTTCTATCAGAAAGCCAGGCTAAGAATCTAGGTAGGAGTCACTAGATATTCTCTTCCCCTTCTACCTGCAACAGAGAGGCAAAGAATGCAGACTGTCAAATCAGACTGGTAGGATTTTAATCCCACCTGTGCCTCTTAATTGCTGTGTGACTTTAGGATCATTACTTAATCTCTTTGTGCTTCAGTTTCTTCATTTGTAAACAGGGTGTGAAGGTTATCTAAACTAATTCAAGTTAAACTCTTAGAACTGTAACCAGAACATAGTAAGGACTCCTTACAAGTCCACAAAGAATATACTCCAGAGAAAAAAATAACTTTGTGTAAGTAAGGTAGTAATAAAGAATAACAACTACCATAATCAGAAAAGTGAAAGCTAACATTTGAGCTCCTACTGTGTGCCAACTCTGTGCTAGGTATTTAATTGTAAAATAATTAATTGTCCAAGCTGCCTATTATTCTTTTTTGTTTTTAACCAATGTGGAGATCAAGCCTCAGAATTCTTTTTATCTAAAGGCAGACTTACCCAGAACGAAGCAGAACCAGAAATGAAACCCCGGTGCCTAGCTTCAAGGCATGCAGTTTTTCCATTCATTTTACACTGTCCTCAAGTGAGAGAGAGAAAACAAAAAGGGCAAAAGTGCAACCACTGAGCAATTACTGTGTGCACTGTGGGGAGAGGGGAATTGTGAGCAATATTTCTTCACTTATTTTTATGGAAAGTTAAATAACTAATCAACTGGCCTTTTCCTTTCTAATGTATAAAATTTTCATTCTGATCAA
The DNA here is from genome assembly GCA_917880005.1 of Nanger dama. Lineage (NCBI taxonomy): Eukaryota > Metazoa > Chordata > Mammalia > Artiodactyla > Bovidae > Nanger > Nanger dama. The sequence goes on along the minus strand of CAKJTW010000011.1, from coordinate 28,175,511 downwards.
AAATTGCACATTAAGCATTCCCTTACTAACCAAAAGACTAATTTAGGGGTAGAACTTCCTTTTAGGTTTTTTGGGGAAGAGGGATAGGGGAGAAGAGGTGGATAGACTATTTCTAAGAAAAATGTGTTTACTGTCTTGTCATAGTCTATTTTTAAAAACATGGCCACAATCTATAGCTTTAACTATACTAAGGGGAAAATTAGGGAAAGTCAGGGTTCCCTTTTCCAATTACAAAGTTTGAAACTCAGAGAAGAAACAAAACATGTACAGATTATAGCCAGAAAATATAATCAAATGTGTACAATTTCAAATATTAAGCAAAACAAAACCCCAAGGCCTCAGTATTCACATGAATTATAACCTGCAGTTTAGAACAGTCACTTAAAGCCTGTGGCTCTCATCATTCATCCGTATACTTCCTGCACTTGGAATGACAGTTAAAATGAACTCTTCTTAGAGAGATGCTGCACTAGCTCTAAGTCAAAAGTGGAATAACGTACTATACTATGTAATCACTGTATCTAATGATGTTTTATATAATGGCAATTCATCTGAAAAAATATTTCAGAAGTACACTTGTAAGATCCAGACTGGTTTTGTATGTTATTAAAGGATTTTCCTCAAAGGTTTTAAAAAAATGTTCCCTTGGTGAAAGTTTAAAGTATTTTTCTTCTTCCCATCCTCAGAATTATTTTTCAAAAGATGCCTACCACTGTAAATTAATAAATGTTTTGATTCTGGTTTAGAGAAGACTGTTCTGACTATTAAAAGTTATTTTTGTTAAAATTCTGATTACCTTTGATAATAGGACAGAAATAACTTCCTTAAAGTACTTGTGTTAACACGTCATATTTCAACTCCTATCTTAAACTTATAGCCTGAACATCTAACAACCAGACAAGGCAGCTAATTTAAATTTGCTCTTTCTCTCCACAAACATCTTTCTAATAAAATCTCATAGTAACAAAAAAAAACAGTAAAGTGAAAACAAAACAAAACAAAGAATTAAATGAGATTTTTAAAGTCTCACAGTTAAGTTATAATAATGATTAGCATTCAACCATCATGGATATTTGTTTCACAAAGAGAATAAATGATCCTTGAAAAACTAAATCTCCTAATTCTAAAATTTGGTGTCTACTCAATTCCTAAACCTAGAAATATTAAAATCCTTGAATAATAAATAAGTGCTCTGAATGCTTGCTGAAATACAAATATCTTAATATTACAAAGGAACAGGCCATGTACTTCAACTTAAACTCTGTTGCTGAACACTATTCAGTGTTAAGGGATTCGATAGTGGACTGCAATAGAATTCTTTAGCAAAAAACTGTTTAAGAGTAAAATCTCTCTTAAATTTTTACAATGCAAATAACCAGTCTAATCACTTTTCAGTTCAGTTGCTCAGTTGTGTCCGACTCTTTGCGACCCCATGAATTGCAGCACGCCAGGCCTCCCTGTCCATCACCGACTCCTGGAGTTCGCTCAATTTTACTGGGTACTAATTATATAAAATGGATTCAACAAAATGAAGAAAGACACTTGAGTGGCATTTTCCCCCTTTTTTGGCTTTTTCTTAGGTGGGGATATACACCTAAAGTGACTAGGTAAACTAGATAGTCAGCAGGCTATTCAAGAGCTTGTTTGTGTCCACAAAGCAAATGAATCCCTATTTGGAACTATCTCTTTCATCATCAAATGTCATGGCTAATACTATCACAACTTGAGCAACACACATTCAAATTTAAAAGGGGGCTTTCTCACAGACTTTCATTATGCTTGACTCAACCTATGAAGTCATAATCAAAAGAGCCACCTGACTCAAATAAGCTCAGCTCTTTTAAAACTTAAAAAAAAATCCCACCACCATGAGTTAATTTTACTTTCAACTTTTTTACCATATGTACCAAAAGAGTTCTAATTTTTCAAGTACTTAAGTGTTTACATCAGATCATCTGATCTGATATGGAAACAACTAGGTTACTATTCAATGTAAGGAAGAAACCAGAGTGAAATCAATAAAAATTCCACACTCATACAGAAAGGCTGCTTGCAGGGTTTAAAAAAAAAAAAAAAAAGGAGGGGTAGATGAAGTGTGTAACCAGAGACCAGGATTCTAATCCCTGCTCTCTCACGTACTAGCTCTTTACCTTGGTCATCTCTTTAGAAACGCTGAACGTCCTTTTTCAGACATGATACAAGGAGGTAGCAATATCTATCTCACAAATTGGAATGGAGATCAAAAACTGCTGTGAATTGTTTGACTAGCAGAGGGTATGTTCTCAATAAACACTAATGTCCTTCCTTCTCCCCAAAGGCCCAGTTTTTTTGCATAGTCATTAAATGACATGCCAACTACTATATACTCAAAAACAATCTACAAAAGAGATTGTACTGTGCTGTTTTTATTAACTAGCATGGTTAGGTAAACTCGATGTTCAACTAGTATTTATTAAATATTGGGCAGTCACCTTACTCAGAATTCAAAACTCGACACACAGAAGCTGCATTTCTTCTTGTCTTTAAAAACTGCTTGGGACATAATTATCCGTAACTGTAACAGGACACTATGAGACAGTAGAAGCAAGGTTTATCATACCATTCAGAATCCTTCACTGGCTTCCCATTTCTCTTGGAGTAAAAACACAACATCCTTCCAATGTCCACCCATGCCCGTCTCCACTCCTTACCATTCAGACCTCATCTGCTCCAATACCCAACATGCCCTTCTCCCCCAACCACACTGTTCCAGCCACACTGGACTCACTGTTCCTCAAACTCGCTGACCACATTTCTGGGTGGCTTATTCCTTCATCTCCCAGTCAGCTCAAAATCTACTTCATAGTGGTGCAATCATCATTTTGCACCCCCAATTCTACCGTGCCCCAACATTCCCAATTCCCCCACCCAACACTGCTTTTCTCCCAAAGCACTTTATACTTTCTAACACAGTAAGGAAGAAAAATATACATACTATGCTTATTATTTGTCTCTCCCTAGTTAAAATGCAACCCTCATCAGGGCAGAGATTTTTATCTCAAGGGGAAAAAAAAAAAAAAATATATATATATATGTCTATACATATATATACATATATGTGTTTGTGTATCTATGTGTGTGTATCCACATCCCCAGTGCCCAGACAGTGCCTGGCATATAGTAGGCATTTAAGAAATAATTATTAAAATTAATTAAGGCCCTCCCTTAATCTACTTATGTATATGAAAAACAATGTGAAATAGGAAGACAACCTTGAACAAGCCTACATTAATCTAGACTTACAAATTCTGACATTTGTTGAAAATATAATCCTAAATTTCAAAGTCCACACATTAGAAAAATAATAATAATAACATAGTAAATTAACAGCACTAACCACTCATCTGAATTTTGTTATTTAACATTTTTATTAATAACACTTGGGTTTTCCTCTGTTTAAATGAATAAATTAACTTCAAATCAATTTTCAATCATTTCGTTAGATTTCATGTGAGCTGACTGTAAGTACCACAAGTACTGGGGAAAATAGTAAAACCAGGAAATATTAGTTTCAGTTCTGGAATTAATAATTTTGCAAACTTGAACCTCAAAACCTCTTTGATCCTCAATTTCTTCTTCTGTAAAAGGGAAGAGGAGTCAGTTAGATGATCTCTGAAGATATATTTCACGTCTAAAAATTTCATGATGCTGTTGAGTCTATAAAAATCTAGTAGGTTACACAGTCTACAACTTCTCACACATCTAAGAAAAATCATTAAAATCAAACATTTTAGCTGAATGTACTTTTATCAAATCCTGTCCTCTTACAAATAAGAAAACAAGCCAGAAGTCAAACACTTTTAAAAAGTTTCAGGAGTAACAAAATATTGTCTAGTTTTGGAGCTATTTTTGGCCTCTATGTGGGTGTCAGGTGGGTTAAATGAACAAATTTTTTTCTTACACAAAATAGATATTTTAAAAAATTCAGACATTCCATCATTTAAGTCTGACCCCCAAATCCCAGAAGTGACAATATAACATGTGTTCTAGAGATGGACTGTGTTACATACACTGAGAAACATTAGCCCCAAAATTGTATCCAGAAATAATTGTAAGTATAATAAACTTACAATGAAAAACTAGAAAATTCTTATGGCCTAAATTCTTTTAGGGCCTGTGGTGATTTAGCTTCCAAACTAACAAAAGCATACCAAGACAATTCTGGTGACATGATCTGAGTTCAGCCACAAAAAAGTGTTTTAAATTAGTAATATCTTCCCATTACTAGTGTAATTGAGTTATGGCTAAGTTCCAAAACTAGCTACTTCAATAGCAATAAAAGGACAAAAGCTTACAAGTCCCAATACAAGTTGAACTCTCATTTGAATCAGGTGAATCCTGAATTCACGAACAGGTAATGACCATTATCAACACCTTGGCTTTCAGAGGATAAAGGTGATTGGAGGCTATTATGAACAGAACGCATTTCGATGGACTCATTGAGTGTTTACCAGGGAATTACATTTCATTACTTCAAGCTTACTCTTAAAAGCCAAGCGTCTGGAAACTTTAGGAGTAACATCTATGACCGTCAAAATACTTAAGAAATTGGAAACTGTTTAGCCGCCCTGCTGATCTCTGAACACTGTAACATCAATATAAACGTTAACCAGTACTTTATGACAAAGTTTTCTTACAAATACAAATCGTCACCTTTCATGTAACTTACCGCAAAACCTGGGTCTTGAGTACATGGTAAACTAAACCACATATTCATACACGACACCAAAATTCTGCTAAGTTGGAGGCTGAGACGAGCTAAGTGTGATTGAGCAGAAATAAGACCAACCAAAAACAAAGACACTGGAGCAGAAGCACATACATCCTCCTCAAAGAGGCCTTTATGTTCCCCATGAGCAAAAGGACAATAATATTACTTTTTCTGTCTATTCATACAGCAACCTGCATGGAATTCAACTCATGCTCAGACTACAATGCCAAATATCGCTTCTGAAAAACAAAAAGTCCAAGAGTCAGGTACATTATTACCAAACTGTAAAGAGATATCTTGAACACCACGTCTTGAAGCTTGTAGGACATTTTCCAAACAAAAAGGAGAGGGGACTAACTTGACGAACTGTTTTTAAAAATCACAAATGGTCTTTAACTGGCATAATAAAGCAATTACTCCTCCCACCTCAAGGAAACAAAATATGTGCTCAAAAGGTAGCAAGTCTCTTTCTCCTAATTTTATGAAATGAGAACAGGTTGCACTTCCAGTACTTCCTCCCTCCCCCACGTCCCCCCAGCTCAGCGGTCTCCCATGTTCTCAGAAGAGGTAAATATAACCTCCACCAACTGGCCAGTGAAACTCCCATTTTCCAAGAGCACGGGACATAGCGAGAGGTGATGGAGAAAGAGGGCTGTTACCCCGCCCCAAGCAAAACTGCCTGGAGACTTGAAGGGAGCCAGAGCCGGAGCAGAGGAGGGAGAGGAGCGCCGGGAAAGTCTTCCCTTCTCCCCGGCGGGGCGGAGGGGAAGCCCCGGCTCCGGGCGGGAGGAGCCTCCTACCCGGAACCCCTGACCCCGGTCCCCGGCCAGACACAATGGAGCCGGCGTGGGGCCGGGCAGGGACCCTGGCCGTTGCCCTGTCCCCTCCCCCCGCCCCAACGCCTGCTCCCGCCGCGTCGGGCCCAGCGAGAGTCACCGGGGGCCGCTCCCCGCGTCCCAAACTCCCCGGGGCTCCCGACTAGGCCCGGCTCCGCTCCGCCTCCTCGGCTCTCGCGTAGCGGCGGCGCCCGGGCGGGAAGGGGCGAAGGAGGAAGGGAGAGGCAGGGAGGAGAGCCCCGCCGGGGAGCGGGACGGAGGCCGCAGGCCGAAGCTCGGGCCGGCGGGGTCGCCGCGGGGCGGAGGGCGCTGGGGCGGGGGTGCGCGGCTGCGCCGGCCCCCAGCCGGCGGGGCGGGCGGCCGCAGTGCCTCACCATGTTGGTGTCCTCCAGGCCTCTCCCCTCCTCCTCCGGCTCCGCAGCGAATGGACGGCGGCGGCGGCGGCGGCTCCTCTCACGGGCTCGCCGGGCTCCCGCTCATGCGCAGTGCGGGGCGGCCCCGGCGCGGCCCGAGGAGGCAGCCCCGGGCCTCCGGGAGGCGGAGGGACTGGGACTGGCGGCGGGCGCCCCGCGCGGGGCTTCCCCCGGGTGCGGGGTCCCCCGGTGGGGGGCGGCGCGGGCGGGACAGGGGGCGACGCACGCACCGCGCGCGCAGACATCCTTCCGCCGCGTCCGGCGGCCCCCGGCGTGTGGGGGGCCGGGGGACACCACCTACGCTGCCTACGCGCTCCTTACGCCGTCGGACTGCCGGGCCGGGTCTCCACCGACTCGAGGAGGGGAAGAGCGGTGGCCGAAAACTTGAGCAGCTGGGGACCACTTGGAAGGGCTAGGACTGACGCGCTAGATCCGACCCAAACCACCCCTTCCCATCAATACCAAAAGGCGGGCGGTGGGGGTGAAGGGGTAGGGGTGGAGAAAATAGTAAAAAGAAAGAAAAAAAAACGCCTCCACTCTCAAGTGTTTTCTTTTCCCAGTCCAGTATATGGACTGCTTCGGGTCCCCCACGTGGACATATCAGAGGAAACCATGGTCTAGCATGTGGGAGCCGGAATGCCCTTTAGAATGGCCCAGACTCTTCCCTGACCTGTGTCCACAGGAAGACCAGTGGGATGGCCCTGGGATTCCAGGCGAGGAGGATTGAAGTTTCAGGGCCTCATTCATGCCACTCTGGTGTCGGGTATCAGTGCCTACGGCTTGCTCTAAATATCCGCTTAGTTCAACCTTCCTAGGATAAGTTTGGAAAATAAAGAACTTTTTTTTTAAGGGTTGATAACTATCTTGGTTATAAGTCTGATGAGTCTGAGGGTACCTGGATTTTCTGCTGGGGATCAAATGCTACACGGAGTACAAAAGATTCTTTGGAGTGGTCCTTGACCTTAAAAAATAGACTATCCAGTTAAAGAGATGAGACGCTTTCACAAAGGAAGGGAAATAAGAAAACAGGTAATAAAGCAAACATCAAAAAATCACATCTAAGACTGAAGCCAAAACATCTGTATTTCAGGAAAGAACCAACCTGAGTGGAAGTATTAGCATTCTCACCTGTTATCACTGTACTCGCCAACATCCTTTTCCCCTCTAATGCTAGCATAGGCTGCCCCATCAACCCAAAGACTTCACGGCTTTGAAATTCTTATCAAAACTTTTTGGCTGTTCTGTGGGGGGCCTCCTAACACTTCCTCGAGCAGCCATGTATCAGGAGCTCCTAGGACTCTACCAAGACCCATCCTTGGCTATCAATAAGCACACATCCATGGTTTTCACCAGCCTTCAGTGTGCACATATTAATGTCCCAGACTCCTTGCTAAGCCCTTGGAAAATATTCAGTAAAGACAGACCAGATCTACCTAATGCAGCAAGCCTGAAGCTGGGCCACAGCCTTAGATGTTCTCCTTCTAGGAATTCACCTAGCATTTGACCTGAGATATCAAGTAACATCTAGGGTCTTAATGAAGTGGATTCACTGTCTCTCTTTCCGCAAACTTATACTTCACTGAGGTAACAGCTCATGGGTTTTCCTAAGCTTTTTCCTGACTGCCAACTCCAGCAAGGGCTTCCCTGGTGGTTCAGCAGTAAAGAATCCACCTGCCAATGCAGGAGATACAGGTTCAGTCCCTGGGTCGGGAAGATCCCTGGAGAAGGAAATGGCAACCCAGTCTGATATTCTTGCCAGAAAAATCCTATGGACAGAGGAACCTGGAAGGCTACAGCCCATGGGGTCGCAAAGAGTCAGCTATGACTTGTCAACTAAACAAGAGCACCTCCAACAAACGGCTCTTCTCATTCTACCTGACCTCTCTACGCCATTTGAACACTTTCGCCTTAGATTTCCTCTCCATTATGTTCCATGATTCCACTTTTTACTATGTTTCCTCCTTCCTCTGTGCCATTCTCCTTTGCTGGCTCAGCTCTCTTTGGGTCTTAAATGGTAGCCTTTTCAGAACTATCCCTGAATCTCTTCCTGTGTATGAGCGGTGTCATGCTCTCACTCACAGTTCCACAGTGTCAACTATTATCTATATCTTCAGGAGTCCTAAATCTTGACTTCTAAGTCCTGAGTGGCAGGCCTGCACACTAATTTTGATTACTTCACCAGCCTGTCAGTCTTGACAGATCCAAAACCTTATCTGCAAATCTGCTTTTCCTCCTGTCTTTTTCTCAGATCAGCCAAGTGAGAAATTTAAGTCATTCACGACTCCTTCTACTTCATTCCACTAATCTAATTGCTCACCAAACTTCATCAGTTTCACCTCCTAAATAATTTTGAATCTGCACTCTCTCTTCTATCCGTCTATAGCCAAGCCTCTATTATATCTCTTCTCATCAGTAGCCTCTTAAGTTCTGGCCTCTACTGTTTCCCTACCATTCCAGACTTTCTTGCTATAACACAAATATGAATTTCATCCTTAACATTGTCATTGGGCTCCATAAATATGAGCCTCTTTGGTGTGGCATCCAAGGCTCTCTCCATGATTTGTCCACTAACCTTGTAATTTTCGACACAAATGCACCTCATATTTGTTTTAACAACCCAAGCCTGCCATCTCTCATTCTGCTATCCCTGGGTAGCAGGCTAACACTGACTGAAGGCTTTCCATATACAAGGCACTGTGTTAAACCCATACACAGCCTAAGTTACATAATCCTCACTTCAATCCTATGCATGCATGCATGCTAAGTCACTTCAATCATGTCCGACTCTGTGCAACCCCATGGACAGTAGCCCACCAGGCTCCTCCTTCCACAGGATTCTCTAGGCAAAAATACTGGAATGGGTTGCCATTTCCTTCAACCCTATAAACTGTGCCCAAAGATTATACCCACTCACAGAGAGGTCGAGTAACATGCCAAATGTTCTTCAGCCAATAAGTAGTAAAGCTGAGATTTAAACCCAGACAGGTGGCACTGGGGGTAAAGAACCCGCCTACTAATATGGGAGACATAAGAGATGTGGGTTCGATCCCTGGATTGGGAAGATCCCCCAGAGGAGGGCATGGCAACCCAATCCAATATTCTTGTCTGGAGAATCTCATGGACAGAGGAGCCTGGCAGACTACAGTTCATAGGGCTACATATAGTCAGACAAAACTGAAGCGACTTAGCATGTGTGCAGTCTGGCAACAGACTCTTCTCTTAACTATTTCACTGTTATTTCCTACCTAAAACCTCCATGCTCAACTCAGAGACCATCTTCTCTGTGATAAGCTCCTGACCTCATTCCTTGCATTCCACCAGGTAGGTATGTTTCTCCTTCTGCACTTCTGTGACAGTTTATATACACTTCAATTATGCTTATGACATCATATATGATAATATTTGCCTCTGTGACCTCCCCTGCCAGACTGTACACTGTTCCATGCCAGAGACCCAGCAGCATAGATCTCTGAGTTTTCAGTGTTAAAATGAGTGCCTTGAATATAGGACATATATATATATATATATATACACACACATACACAAACATATATACCTATGCATGGTAACACTTGGATAAATTAAAAGAAAGATGATATATGACTGATGTTTTGATCTGCCTTAAGACTGTGCCTATATTGTTTGTTATTGTAATGGGATGTCTTTACTCCTTGGCAGATGTATGTATACCATATGGTCAGATGGTAAATGGAGTAGCAGCTGTACCCATTACTGTACTTTCAAGCTACAGTACTGAATGTGAAATGGAGAATTAATACTCAGTCATTGTGGTTGAGTGAGAGAAACATACTTGTTAAAATTGTCCTGATTATTTTTAAATGGAAAATTCCTAAAGATAAAGCATAAATTACATGATTTAATTAACTAAAGAATGTTAATTAACATGTTCATATCACTCTTTTGTCATGAGGTTTCAAGTATTTAAGCCAAGAAGTTGAGGGTTTTTTAAGTACAGAATTTGTAAAGATTATTTTCTGCAGCAACAATCTCAATATTCCAGGAAATAAGATGGAAACATCTAGCCAGAATTCACTATCATTCTCTCTCTCCACTAGAAATCTGTATTTACACACAGATATAGAAAAGATGTTGATATACAGACACACACATGTCACACACCTATGTGTATGTATAGTGAGTGCATACACACACATAGTCACTGTATACCTATAGCTGTATAGACAAAGTAATATTCAGTATTTGTACATAATACAATTTTCAAGGTAAAGCACGCAACTATTTGAAAATAATTGTTGCCTTTGAAGTTTAAAATTCATGTCAAGACATATATATATGTTTGCTGATAAAATTGTTGCAAGTCTGTGTAAAGAAACATGTAAAACCAAGGATTTCATAGTTTCAAAATCTATCTTTCAGCAAAAAGAAAGAGCATAAGTAATCTGAAAAGACAGATTGCTAACATTTCTGGTAGTTCATCTAGCTAAAATTAAGCTTGCAAGGTAACTATGTAGACACAGTTACAGTTCAAAGGCACTAGTCTGGGACGCACAGCCAGCACCCTCCCACACTTAAGTGGACTCAGTTTTGCCCAACATTTACATAAATGTGCTTATTGAATTCAAGCTTGCCTATTTATAAATATGTTAAGAGTAAATGAGACTGACCAAGGCAATCTATTTTAGTTTGAGTAAAACATAACATTTAGATTTTAGCAGTCCAGAATTATAATTTTTTAAAGGGTAAAGCAGACAAGACTAGGCCTTGGGGGCAGGGCTGTCTAGTGTGAGAACCATGGTCCAAATTCACACCAAACTCACCAGAGTAGGGGAAGAGCTGGAAGTTTTGGGGTTCTCTTGTCACTGACAAATGTTACCAGTGATGCCAAAGAAATGACTGCCTGAGACTCTTGTCTACATTCTGAACCATTTGAAGAGGAATCCCTAATTAGGACAAGGGAATAAACCTCAAGGAGTTCCCTAGGAAACTGGGTACCATTGTCCTCCTCACAGAAGAGAACTAACAAAAGCAGTATTCCAGTGGGTCACCCTGTAAATAGGAAAATGGGAATATTCACCAGAGCCAGTCTGTCACCTCAGGGTACGTGTGGATCTGTTGATTTTAGCTGCTCCACACTCATGGTAGAGGAATGGACTTGCAGTAACAGCTGAGACTGGAGGGCCAGCAGTGGGAATGTGTCCGAGACCATCACTGATGATGTCACAATGGCCTACTGTCCCCAATATGTCCATCCTGGACCTCCCTGCCTGGCTCAGCTTGGTCCCTCCTTCATGAGACTGTGGCTCAGACCCGGTATCTGTCTGGAACAACTCTGGTCAGTTGCAAAGAGTAAATTCATTGAGATCTTAATGACTGAAACAGTTCCGCAGGTAGTAGGCTAGATGATCCCCTAGAATCCCAGGCGTTTATTCCTGGGTACTTTTGGTATCCTCATCAAGGCATTCTCTGCTGAGGTATTGAATCAAAACCTTGCTTTTCTGTCTTTATTCAGTGAATAGTGCATGTCATGCAAATTCCTTTGGGACTTGTTATTCTCAAAATGAAAAGACTGGGTTGAGTTATAAGATTCTATCAACCCCTAAGTTTGTTTGGTTCCTTTCTGGTAGTCTGTTGTGAACTGTCCTGGAAGACCAGGAAAGCAGAGCTTGTCTCATTCATGCATGCATGCATGCATTATGACATGTATGCCGCACTTATGCCAGCACTGCAGTGTCTGACAAATATAATGCAAGCCACAAATGTGAGATACGTATGACATTTAAGTTTTTCTAGTATTGAAAAACTTTTAAAGTGAAACAGATTTTTACCTGTTTCATTTTTCAATATTTAACCCAAGATATCTAAGATATCAGCATTTCAACATGTACTCCAAATATTGAAATATTTTACCTTTTTCCATGGTAAGTCTGTAACATCTGATGTGTATGTTACACTTAAAGTCATCTTAGTTTGGACCAGTCACATTTGAAGTGCTCTGGTCCAAAGCTGAATGGCTTTTGGACATATGCTGAATGGCTACTGTATCAGTCAGCACTGGCCTAGACAGTGGCTGGCCTGGAGAAGATGCCCAACAAATAGGAGTAATCAGTGACCTTACTTCCAGGAAATAGATGAAAACCAAAGTAAACCTGGAATATCAATATATAATCAATAATAGTACAAAAGTGGGTTCCCTGATGGCTCAGCATTAAAGAATATGCCTACAATGCAGGAGATGAGACTCAGATTCAGTTTCTGGGTAGGGAAGATCCCTTGAAGGAGGGCATGGCAACCCACACCAGTATTCTTGCCTGAAAGACCCCACGGGGAGAGGAGCCTGCAGGTTACAGTCCATAGGGTCACAAGGAGTCAGACACAATTGAGTGACTGAGCACACACAAGCACAAAAAATATGTAGCATTTGGGAAGCTAGCATAATTGAATTAGAGGGGAAAAGAATTGGCAAGAGACAACAAGAGAAGCCACAGCAATGAAAAGCCCATGTACCCCAACTAGTGAGTAGTCCCTGCTTTCTGCATCTAGAGAAAAGTCCATGCGTAGCAGTGAAGACCCAGTGCAGCCATAAATTAACAAATATTTTAGAAAAACATTGGCAAGACGGGAGATAAGAATTCTTCCTTTTTTTTTTTTTTTTTATTTCGTGCCATAGGCATGTGGGATCTTAGTTCCCCAGCCAGGGATCAAACCCACACTCCCTGAATTGGAAGCTCAGAATCTTAATCACTGGTTGGCCAAGAAGTTCCAAGACTTATTCTTTAAATATGCACCTATATCTGGGATAAATGTTTTTCAGTGTGCATAGCAAAATAAGAAAATCACCTATACATGTTTATAAATGTCTACCAAGCAACAATAATATGCCTGATCCTTAAACATGTCATCCTATTAAATGTAATTTCTGTATTTTTCAATCAAAAGAAGACATATTAAACACTGAAATGCCTTCACAAGCACTTTAGAATTTTGAGATGTTTTTCTCAAGGCCACACAGTAAGTAAATGCCATTTTATCTGTTCCCTTCAAGATATGTCACTCTTTTCAAAGAAATTATTTGGGATGGGTGATGAGAGAAGAGTTTGGTGAAAGAGAAAGTTTCTGTGCACATGTTGTAAAACTTTTAAAAAGTTAATATCAAGGTCAGGTTAGCCCTATAGCACTGTGAAAAAGAAAAAAACTTAATATTATGAGATTATCATTTTGAAAATAAATATACAGAAAGAGGAAGTCAGTGAAGGAATCTAAAGATGAAACCCAAATAGGTTAGTCTGTTGTGGGAGACCTGGAAACACCCTTTAGGACTTTTGGGACAGGAGATGACAGGGCAAAGTTCTTTAGAGATGAAATGTGACCTGGCCACCCTTAATTGACCACAAGCAAAAGAGAGGAAACTGTGGTGCAGATCAACTGAATAATGATTTTAGAGAATTTGAAGAGGGCCCTTGATTTGGTTGATAGTCTAACGGGGAAGAAGGGTACGAGGGTGAGGGTTGAGTGGAGGGGAAGCAAGCACGAAGGTCCAGGGTCCGGCCCAACTGGTGAGCTCCAGGAAGGCGTTGGTTGGCGACAGCACAATTGGCAGATCAGGTCTGGCCGGAAAGAATAGCCAGAGGGAGGGGTTAGGAGACAGGAAGGGATTATTTTCATTCCTGATCGATAGGATACAGCCATACAGAGTAGCAACAAGCTGTGAAATGTGTAAGAGAACACCGGGCTTGGGCTGGGTACATGTGACAGGGCCACATACCTTGGGTGAAGTATATGGCCCAGAGCCCAGGTTCTCAGTCCACTACCCTCTGAGTCAGGTGTTTCATCTGGTTGATCTGGTAGCTGAGAAGTGCCTAAGATTTGATTCCAGTCTTTGAGATGGATGATTTCTCAAAAGAAATCATGAATAATAGTTATGAAGTGATCTGCAACTGGAATATTTTCTTTACATTATATGAAGTTCTGATCTGGTTTTTTTCTCTCTTTACATTTGTATTTCTCTCTCTTTTTTTTTTTTAGTATTTATTTTTATGTATTTACTTGGCTGCACTGGATCTAGTTGGGGCACATGTGATCTTTGATCTTCATTGCAGCATGCAGGATCTTTAAGTTGTGGCATGCAGACTCTCAGCTCTGCACGTGGGATCTAGTTCCCTGACCAGGGATCAAATCTCAGTCCCCTGCTCAGGGAGCATGGAGTCTTAGCCACTAGACCATTAAGAGAGTCCCTGTTCAGTTCAGTTCAGTAGCTCAGTCGTGTCCGACTCTTTGCGACCCCATGAATCACAACATGCCAGGCCTCCCTGTCCATCACCAACTCCTGGAGTTCACTCAACTCACGTCTATCGGGTCAGTGATGCCATCCAGCCATCTCATCTTCTGTCTTCCCCTTCTCTTCCTGCCCCCAATCCCTCTCAGCATCAGAGTCTTTTCCAATGAGTCAACTCTTCGCATGAGGTGGCCAAAATACTAGAGTTTCAGCTTTAGCATCATTCCTTCCAAAGAAATCCCAGGGTTGATCTCCTTCAGAATGGACTGGTTGGATCTCCTTGCAGTCCAAGGGACTCACTCTCAAGAGTCTTCTCCAACTCCACAGTTCAAAAGTATCAATTCTTTGGTGCTCAGCTTTCTTTATAGTCCAACTCTCATATCCATACATGACTACTGGAAAAATCATAGCCTTGACTAGACGGACTTTAGTTGGCAAAGTAATGTCTCTGCTTTTTAATATGCTATCTAGGTTGGTCATAACTTTTCTTCCAAGGAATAAGTGTCTTTCAATTTCATGGCTACAGTCACCATCTGCAGTGATTTTGGAGACCCAAAAATAAAGTCAGATACTGTTTCCACTGTTTCCCCATCTATTTCCCATGAAGTGACAGGACCAGATGCCATGATCTTCGTTTTCTGCATGTTGAGCTTTAAGCCAACTTTTCACTCTCCTCTTTTACTTTCATCAAGAGGCTCTGTAGTTCCTCTTCACTTTCAGCCACAAGAGTGGTGTCATCTGCATATCTGAGGTTATTGATATTTCTCCCGGCAACCTTGATTCCAGCTTGTGTTTCTTCCAGTCCAGAGTTTCTCATGATGTACTCTGCATATAAGTTTAAGCAGGGTGAAAATATACAGCCTTGACGTACTCCTTTTCCTATTTGGAACCAGTCTGTTGTTCCATGTCCAGTTCTAACTGTTGCTTCCTGACCTGTATATGGGTTTCTCAAGAGGTAGGTCAGGTAGTCTGGTATTCCCATCTCTTTCAGAATTTTCCACAGTTTATTGTGATCCACACAAAGGCTTTGGCATAGATAATAAAGCAGAAATAGATGTTTTTCTGGAACTCTCTTGCTTTTTCCATGATCCAGTGGATGTTGGCAATTTGATCTCTGGTTCCTCTGCCTTTTCTAAAACTAGCTTGAATATCAGGAAGTTCACGGTTCACGTATTGCTGAAGCCTGGCTTGGAGAATTTTGAGCATTACTTTACTAGCGCGTGAGATGAGTGCAATTGTGCGGTAGTTTGAGCATTCTTTGGCATTGCCTTTCTTTGGGATTGGAATGAAAACTGACCTTTTCCAGTCCTGTGGCTACTGCTGAGTTTTCCGAATTTGCTGTCATATTGAGTGCAGCACTTTCACAGCATCATGTTTCAAGATTTGAAATAGCTCAACTGGAATTCCATCACCTCCACTAGCTTTGTTCGTAGTGACGTTTTCTAAGGCCCACTTGAACTAGAGTCCCTGTAGTTCTCTTTATTTAACATACAAACCGAGGAGTGATATCAGCTTTGAAATGTTTGAAACAGAGCTATGGGATGACATGAGAAAGTCACAGACTAGACAATGGTGTTCTAGTCTGTCTGCATATGACTGAGCAAATCATACCTGTCTCCTTTGGCCCTCAGTTCCTCTGACTGGCAAGTTTGAATGAGATAAATTCTTGCTTTCCTTCCAACTTCAAATCTGAGCTCTGTTCAAAATTTCAGGATATGTAATTGTTCTCAGCATTCATTGAACATCTACATGTCAGCCACAGTAATGAAGTACTAGAAATATAAAGAAAGAACTAAACAGTTCCAGCATCGTTGCCCATCCACCCCAGGAACTTAGGATCAGGCAATGTGGAAACTATGAGACTTGAAGAAAGAGTCTTTGGGCAGGTTTACAAACACTGCATCCAGGTGACCAACAGGATTATGGGTACAAGGGAGGCTGTGTGAAGCAGGAGAGTGTGGGCTTTGAGTTACCTGGATTTGTGCTTGAACCAGACTCTATCACTTAATATGAAGGCAATGTTGGCATTTTCCTTAATATGAGATCCAATTCCTTCATCTCTAAAATATCTACCTCAGAGTATTGTGTGAAAAATCAGTGAGAAAAAGACCACAAATAACAAATGTTGGTGAGGATGTGGAGAAAGGGGACACTCCTACACTGTTGCTGCTAAGTCACTTCTGTCGTGTCCGACTCTGTGCGACCCCATAGACGGCAGCCCACCAGGCTCCCCCCGTCCCTGGGATTCTCCAGGCAAGAACACTGGAGGGGATTGCCCTTTCCTTCTCCAATGCATGAAAGTGAAAAGTGAAAGTGAAGTTGCTCGGTTGTGTCCTACTCTTAGCGACCCCATGGACTGCAGCCCACCAGGCTCCTCCATCCATGGGATTTTCCAGGCAAGAGTGCTGGAGTGGGTTGCCATTGCCTTCTCTGCCTACACTGTTGATGGGACTATAAATTGGTGCGACCACTAAGGAAAACAGTATGGAGCTTCCTCAAAACCTAATAACAGAACTGCCACACGATCCAGCAATTACACTGCTGGGTACGTATCCAAAGAGGACAAAAATACTAATCCCAAAAGATACATGCACCCCAGTTTTCAAAGCAGCATTACCTACAATAGCCAATATATGGAAGCAGCCTAAGTGCGTATCAACAGATGAATGGATAAAGAAGATATGAGAGTACACACACACATATACACACACTGGAATACTACTTAGCCATAAAAAGAGAAATTTTGCCATTTGCAGCAACATGGAGGGACATCTGGAAGGTATTATGCTTAGTGAAGTAAGCTAGACAGAGAAAGACAAATACTTTATCACTTACATGTGGAATCTAGAAAATAAAACAGATGAATGAATCTAACAAAAAAGAAACAGACTTACAGATTAAGAACAAACTAATGGTTACCAGTGGGGAAAGGGAATTGGGGAGGGGCAAGATAGGAGTTGGGGATTAAGAGGTACAAACTACTATGTATAATATAAATAAGATACAAGGATATATTATTTATAAATATGTATTTATACATATTAAATGTATTAATTATATATTATATACATACATATAATATTGTATATATTATATATATTAGCATAGGAATACAGTAAATATTTATAATAAATTTAAATGGATTATAATCTATAAAAAAACTTTGAATCACTATGTTTTCCACCTGAAACTAATATAATATTATAAATCAACTCTACCTGGCAGGGATATGAAGGGCTTCCATATAAACCACTTGTTTCACCATCTGCCTGCCTGGTGGGCACATGTCTACTTGTACCCCTCGGGATGCCTCTGATCTCTGGCAACGGGCAGGGATTGGTCTTACAGCAGGAAAACACAGAACAGAAAGAATGGGAGCAAGTATACAAATAAAAGGGGCTTCCCAGGCGGTGCCAATGGTAAAGAATCCACTTGCTAGTGCACGAGACACAAGAGACATAGGTTTGAACCCTGGTCTGGGAACATCCCCTGGAGAAGGACATGGCACCCGCTCCAGTATTCTTACCTGGAGACTCTCACGGACAGAGGAGCCCGGTGAGCTACAGTCCATAGGGTTGCAGAGTTGGACACAACTGAAGCAATTCAGCACATACACATGCAAGTAGGAAATTATTTACTAATTCCCACAATGTTATGTGTAATAATGCTTAGCAATGGGGAGAAAAATCGTCTGAAAGAATCATACATTATTTGGGTTTTGCTACCAATTTACTTTTATAGGAGCCTTGAATGATATAGTTCTATGAATTAGAGCTCTTACCCCAACAACTGTTTGGAAAGATAGCAATACAGATCACAACACAGACCATTTTCAACATGTAAAAAAGTCTAACAAAGTCTATCAGAGTGGTTTAGCTAAAGAAAAGCTTTCTAGTGCTAAAATGATTGAAATTCTTTCATTTTAGCTGGGACTGTTTTAGTTCAAAGTAGTAATACATGTTACATGTTACTCCAAGTTCATGATGAACTGCCTATGTTCTTTCATTGCTTAAAAAAACTGGAGAAATTACTTTTGACTTCTTTAAAAATGCATGTTGATAGGGAAAAAATGGTTTAATACCAAAAGTCCTTGTTGATAGAAATAATTAAAGAGACTCTAAAGGGTAGAGTCCCTGGTCAGGGAACTAAGATCTCAAATGCTGCCTGGTACAACTGAAAAAAAAAAAAAGTTCATTGTATATTTGGGGGAGTTCTCTGGTGGCCTATTGGTTAGAATTCCGGGCTTTCACTGCCTTGACCTGGGTGTGGAGGAGCTAAGATCCTGCAAGCTGCACTTTGTGGCCAAAAGTCCAAAAAAAATTTTTTTTTAATTAAAAAATGAAAGGGTAAAGAACTTGGGAACCATTAAACTAGATAGCAATAGATATTAGAATAGATATTAGAAATTGACCTTTCAAAATGTTAAAAATATACTTCCTTCTCATTGATGGGATCTTCATGTATAATATGAATCTAAAATCAAATAATAGTGCCATCTGATTTTCTATTTAGTAACAGTGACTTAAATGATTACATTCATATAATTCAATGAATTAAGGGGAACAATTTCAACAAAGAGGAAATACAAGAAAAGAAAGAGTTTCTGAGAGTGTACCAAGTTTATACTCCAATTTCAATTTCAGTTCAAAACAATTCAAAAGAAAAGCAAATCACTTTCACCTTGCTTGTAAAACTGCAGAAAAAGATTTTTATTGTGTAATTTTCCATTTGTTTTACTGGAAGCTTTTTGATTTAGATTTTTGTTGTTGTTTAGTTTTGTTGTTTGTTTAGTTGTATACTCTATTGGTTAAATCAATCCCAATGTCAAAGAAGACAAGAATTGAGATAGTGGCAGATGTTACTGCTTCTAACAGATACTGTATATAAGAGAAGAGCCAACCAGTTCCCACGTTGCGGTTTCAATTAAAGCTCAGAATGAAAAAAACTCACCAAAGAGAATTTAGGATTCCACTGGCCTTGAGGAAACTCATAAGATGAATCATTTCTGGTTTATTCCAAAATAAACATAGATTTTAAACTTCAGGCAGGAGTCAGGTTTCTCACTAACCAAACTACTTTGTCAACATCTCCCTCCTAGGTAGCTGCCTCTAAGTAATGCAGGGCAGATACTGAGACCTGATCACAGGCGTCTGGTCGAGGCCCAGGGGGAAAATGCAGGCAGGCTGGCCTGGGGTATGAAGGTGGAGAGGGTGTCGAATGGTATGTTGGGTTATTGAGGTTCCAGTCACATATATATCAACACATATATTAAAAATAGTGTTTTGATATCCCAATCAAAGGAAGACTAAATAAGGTATAATAATTTTTTACTGTAAAAGTTTTCAAATATATACAAAGTACACCAAATGGTATCATTAATTCTCATGCACGCACCACCCAGATTCTACAATTACCATCTCAAGTCCAGCCTTGCATCATTCAACCCTGCTTATACCATGGCCTGCATCATTTTGATGCAAATCTCAGATATTATTATTTTCATATTTTAGTATCTCTAAAAGAAGTGGTCTTTAGGGAGAAAAAAAAACACAATACCAGTAACTTATCTAAAAAAGCAACAATAATGCCTTAATATCATCAAGTAAATGTGTTGTCTTTACATTTCCCTGGAGTGTCTACACATTTTTTAAGAAGATAAAGTTTACTTAGAAAGTTAATTAACTCAGGTTTATGTGCTTGATTTCCTAATAATTTACAGAGTCCTTGAGCAGAGGGACTGTGTTATGTTTATGCCTGCTTCTGAGTGCTTTGCCAATACTTACGCCCAGATTTCACAGTAAAGATAATTAATTAAATGTGTAATGAGAGCTTTTTATGACTTTCCATGTAACTATATTCAAATCAGAAAAAAGTCATCACAACACCTGTCCAGAGTTTTGGTACAGGAAATTGAGACAATATAGATGCTCAATTTCTTGAATTAAATTGAACTGAAAATGTTATATATGACATGAGCAAATGCAAATCTGAAACACCTGGCTACTAAAACTCTCTCTTGATAGTTATCACAGTTTCTGACAACCTGAGATATTAATTCTCTAGCGAGAAGCTGTCAGTTTTGGCATGCTATCCATGGTCACCAAATAAAAGTAAGAGAACATCCTTGATAGAAGAAAGATCCATCCTATGAATTTTCATACAAAAATCGAAGGTTCGTCTCGGGCTGACTCAAGATAAATAGTTTTGAAAATCTATGCACAAGGGATTTTCCCTTTTGTACCATCTCTCCACCTGTTTCCTTTTCACTTCCACACCAGTTCTAGTTCTTTTTCTGTGTGGACAAATGAAATATATGAATTTATAGGAAAAATAAGTGAGAGATGTGTATGTTTAAATATATGATTCTAGTAGAAAAAAAGAAAGTTTTGTACATTAAAATAAGTTCTACTTCATTTTATAATAGCAAAAATTTTAAATAAGCTGAATGTCTAAGATGAGGAAAATGGTTATATAAATTATATCCTATTTTATTACCAGGATAACTAAGGAATAATTAACAGGTTTTTAAAGTTAGAATTATGAAGACCATATAACAACATGGAAGATGCTTATACTGTGTAATTAAAAACAATCAGGGTTGAAATTTTATGAACATAATGATTTTGATTATGTAAAAGTATACCTGTAAATAGAAGGCTGAAAGGAAATACAGTAAAATAATAATAGTGACTGTGCTAGAGTGGGGAAATTATGCATGATTTTAAAAATATATTCCCGGCCTTTAGAATATGCTAAATAAATAATTTCATTTATTTTAAAACTAAAAAGAGTATTAAATTTAAATACATTTTCTTCTTATTTCTTTATTTGGCTGCACCAGGTTTTAGATCCAGCATGCAAGGTTTTTAATTGCAGCATGCAAATTCTTAATTGTAGCATGTAATATCTAGTTCCCTGACGAAGATCAAACCCTCTGCATCGGGAGAACAGAGTCTTAGCCACTGGACCACCAGGAAGTCCCTGTTTTCTTCTTTTTAAAGTATGTATCCAGCTTATAAATACATAAAACAATATTTTCATATTTTTATTTATACATAAAATATAGTAAAATAATCAGGTTAACTCTTAAACATGGTGAAATAAAATATAATTTCTTTTTTAAGTTTTACTTCTTTTACTTAAGTATTAAATACTATAAGGTATTTAATAACATAATACCTAGCAGGGATCCTTACACATTAGGTGTTTGACTTATACTGGTTGAATAGATTCGAAAATGCATTCATTTGTTAATTCATTCAACAAATATTTGTTGATGACCTGCTTCACCCAATGAGTATTTTTGCTGACTTAGAAAAGGTTCAAATGATTTTTAGAATTATAACATATGCATAAGAATACAAAAACATAAGTGCACTGCTTAACTGTTGTGAAATGAACCCCCAACCCAGGATAAGAACCAACATTACCAGCACCCTAGAACGCCCACACCTGCGTCCCTGACCCCAACCCCTGCCTGCACCCGGTGGTCTCCAGGACAGAGGCAGATGTGTGAGGACCCTTGGGAAACTGCAGGGCTTCTTCTTCCAATGCCCTGGGCATTTGGGTTTTTGGGTAAAGTTTGCAAAAGTAAACATTTTCCCACCTTTGGTTAAGACCTCTGTGTACTTTCATAGCTAATTTTGTATTCCTTGTTTCACATTTTTTTTTCCTTAGAGTCCCCGCAAACTGTATAAGCTTCAGTTCTTTTCAGTTCGGTCGCTGTCATGCCCGACTCTTTGCGACCCCATGAATTGCAGCACGCCAGGCCTCCTTGTCCAACACCATCTCCTGGAGTTCACTCAAACTCACATCCATCGAGTCCGTGATGCCATCCAGCCATCTCATCCTCTGTCGTCCCCTTCTCCTCCTGCCCCCAATCCCTCCCAGCATCAGAGTCTTTTCCAATGAGTTAACTCTTCGCATGGGGTGGCCAAAGTACTGGAGTTTCAGCTTTAGCATCATTCCTTCCAAAGAAATCCCAGGGCTGATCTCCTTCAGAACAGACTGGTTGGATCTCCTTGCAGTCCAAGGGACTCTCAAGAGTCTTCTCCAACACCACAGTTCAAATGCATCAATTTTTCGGCGCTCAGCTTCCTTCACAGTCCAACTGTCACATCCATACATGACCACTGGAAAAACCATAGCCTTGACTAGATGGGCCTTTGTTGGCAAAGTAATATAAGCTTCAGGACCCACAAAATCTGAATCTGCCCTTAGACCACTATCCTGACTATTAGGTATGGTTAGCTTCCAGACAGGTTACACAGTGTAAAACTGTGACATTTCTCCATTTAGAATGTGCCGAACAGTTCTGTGAGCGCTACCCCTTGGCTACTCGGAGAGTTACTTAGAGAAGAGAATTGACTGGCCTTTCACAGGAGCATGGTACGCGGTGTGGGTTGGCGTTTCACAGCTGTGCCCCCCTCAGAGCTGGGAATAGATCTCACTTGGCTCTCTCTTCTTTCTGAGACATACTCTATACATCAGTGATGCACAGAGAGGACACGGCCAGCCTATTACCTCCTGGACTAGTCTCTCTGCGACTATATGCAAGACACACTACCTACTGAGGTAGAGCTGCTAACAGACACCTCGCTTGTTAGGCACACAGAATATTTATCACAAATCTGAATAGTTTGCTAAATCTTTTGAAAAAAAAGAAAGAGAGATATCATGTAAAAGTCGGCTTTCTGACTTCTGGTAAGCAGTTCAAAGATGTGCCCACTTCTGGCCCACATTTCCACTTGACCTGGCACCAACTGGGTAACTGCAGAACAGCTACTTTCTGAGGTCAGACTCCCCCAGATGAACTTCAGTCACTCCACTTACAGGTGTTGTCGGAGTACTTGGTCCCTCTATGCATTTGTATTGACAATCTAAGGTGGCTCAGTTGTAACAGAATCCACCTGCTAATGCAGAAGAACGCTGGTTCGATTCCTGGATCACGAAGATCCACTGGAGAATGAAGTGGCAACCCACTCCAGTGTTCTTGCCTGGAGAATCCCATGGACAGAGGAGCCTGGTGGGCCACAGTCCATGGGGTCACAATGAGTCAGACGCAACTGAGTAAGCATGCATGCACAACCCATTACTTTGTATTAATACAAACTGCTTTCTTCAGTGATCTTTAAAAAATTAAATGTAAAAATAAGAAGGAACAAACTCCCTCAAATACTCCACAGTGACTTTCTTGCCAATATTTCCTGAACCCTTTACAACAGTGCTAGCAAGTCACCGCCTCAAATGGAGTTAAACTATCTAAAAGTACACAGATAAAGAAAGTGAGAAACACACAAGAGTTCATCTCAAATGAAATAGTTTCCTGATCAGAAGCAGTAAAGAGCAGCTAAGCATAACTTTAGATCTGTGCTTACTGAATTTTAAGGTGTATCAAACTCTTACCTGGAGACCTTGTTAAAACACATGGCTGGGTCCTCTTCCCAGAGTTTCTGATTCTGTAGGTGTAGGATGGGGCTGAGACTTTGTATTTCTAAGAGGTCCTCAGCTGTTGTCCACTCTGCTGGCCTGGCCTGCTTTCTGAGAAGCACTGAGGCATGCTATTCAGAATGTGGTCCCCTGGCTAGGTGCCTGGACTCTGTTAGGAATGGAGAATCTCGGGCCCTCTCTGGACCAGTGGGATCAGGATCTGCAATGGCTTGCAGGAACATTACACAGGTGCACTGGACTAACTTGTCACTCCCCAACCTTCCTGGCGCCTTTGTTAACTGTGCAGAATGCCACTCCTTTCCTTTAGAAATTTATTCAGAAATCTATTCTTGTCAAGTGCTCCAAGTGATTCTTATCAGGAAAGTTTAGGGAAAATAGGCTAATGGTGGTATTAACACATTCAAAGAAAGAATATATTTAAAAAAAAATAGGAATGAGCAAATGAAAAATTTTTAAGTGGGAAATCCCAGGGGAGAAGATTGGTAGCTTGTCTTCAACATTTTGGGGCTTTGGAGCCAACAGTATGTATTGCTTTTGTGGAGAGAGATGCACCAAATTGTCAGGTCCTTTACCATGCAACAAACTCCTTTCTTCTGGGTTCTTGCTCAGCAAGAAGCCTCAACATTATAATTTGGCTTCCAAGTGTCTTTCACACCAGGAGAAACACACCAGTCAAATCAATACAAGTATTCTGTCTTGTGACAGATACATTTCTCACTGTGAATCAAAAAATAATTAAGTTATTGATATATTTCTCTGCGGGTTCTCTTAGTGACTCTAAGAGATCAAACCACTTTTGTTTTAATAACAAAATCAAATTTCTGGACACATGTGTATGTTATTCTGTTGGAGGAAGGGACAAATATTTTTGCCACAGGTAAATGTTTGTGCTCAGTCGTATCTGATTCTTTGCAACCCCGTGGACTGTAGCCCACCAGGCTCCTCTGTCCATGGGATTTTTCAGGTGAGGATACTGGCATGGGTTGACATTTTCCCCTCCAGAGAATCTTCCTGACCCAGGGATTGAGAATTACATTAGCAAATAATAAAATTATGCAAAATATACAAGAAATACACATTTTAAAAAGTTAAGAGTTAAAGAAATTGTCTTAAATTTTAATTCTTTCAGTTTTATAAGTGAAATGCTGGCCTTGGTGAGTCCTGTGTTTTCCCTTAATCTGTTTTCACATTCTCCAGGAAGAGGGTGAAAACCTACCTTTCTGCTTAGAAGACCTAAACTGTTACTAAATCTACCTACATTTTTTCCCAAATATCAGATGTTTCCAAAGTCAAGGATTATAAATATCTGAGAACTGCAGACCTCATTGCCTCCATCTACTGTCCAATCCCACAGTTTTCAGCTGGGAAATTAACAAATTCCTTGTCAATATTGAAACATGGTATTTCTATTAAGGCTTCAAGTGGATAATCTTATTCTAGAAATGAGGCCATCAGAGGACTGGTTTGTTTGGAGGATATTTTAATGTTAACCCCATTCTGAATAGAACAGTTTTTATTTCCAAGGCTCCAATTCCACCTTAAGTCACATCAAGTTTTTAAAGGCATCTGGCCAGTTGCATGACTGGAATCCTCTGGTCAAGCAAATATGAGGGCCCTGGTACCATTAAGTTCTCTGGGTGGAGATCTGAAAGCATGAAAAGATACTCAGCCAAGGAGGAAAGGTTTTTAGAAAATAGGTAAGAATATAACTGAGCAAGACCCTATGGGTACTTCAGGGAAAGACCCCTCTCCCATATTCTCTGCTTTAGCTCCTCTCTGGAGTACCTAGATAATAGTGTCTGAGGCACATTTCCTGAGTTATTTTACAGATGTGAAAGTCAGTTCAGTTGCTCAGTCATGTCTGACTCTTTGTGACCCCATGGACTGCAGCACACCAGGCCTCCCTGTCTATCACCAGCTCCTAGAGTTTACTCAAACTCGTGCCCATTGCGTTAGTGATGCCATCCAACCATCTCATCCTCTATCGTCCCCTTCTCTTCCCCCTTCAATCTTTCCCAGCATAAGGGTCTTTTCCAACGAGTCAGTTCTTCACATCAGGTGGTCAAAGTATTAGAGTTTCAGCTTCAGCATCAGTCCTTCCAATGAATATTCTGGACTGATTTCCTTTAGGATGGACTGGTTGGATCTCCTTGCAGTCCAAGGGACTCTCAAGAGTCTTCTCCAACACCATAGTTCAAAAGCATCAATTCTTCAGCACTCAGCTGTCTTTATAGTCTAACTCTCACATCCATACATGACTACTGGAAAAACCGTAACTTTGACTAGACAGACTTTTGTTGGCAAAGTAATGTCTTTGCTTTTTCTATGCTGTCTAGGTTGGTCATAACTTTTCTTCCAAGGAGCAAGCATCTTTTAATTTTATGGCTGCAGTCACCATCTGCAGTGATTTTGAAGCCCCCAAAACAAAGTCTGCCAACTGTTTCCATTGTCTCCCCATCTATTTGCCATGAAGCGATGGGACCAGATGCCATGATCTTAGTTTTCTGAATGTTGAGTTTTAAGCCAACTTTTTCACTCTCTTCTTTCACTTTCATCAACAATTCTTTAGTTCTTCACTTTCTGCCATCTTCCTATCTGAGGTTATTGGTATTTCTCCTGGCAGTCTTGATTCCAGCTTGTGCTTCATCCAGCCCAGCATTTCTCATGATGTACTCTGCATATAAGTTAAATAGGCAGGGTGACAATACACAGCCTTGATGTACTCCTTTCTCGATTTGGAACCAGTCTGTTGTTCCATATCCAGTTCTAACTGTTGCTTCTTGACCAGCATACAGATTTTTCCACAGTTTGTTGTGATCTACACAATCAAAGGCTTTGTTGTAGTCAATAAAGCAAAAGTAGATGTTCCAAAATTAAATATTTATTTGAGAAGAGACTAATAGTATTTACATGGCTCATCTTGCATATACGATTGAATGGAATGACCTCAGCAGGGGTCAGTTCTGCAAGAGGAGCAGGGAAAATCTAGGGCAACTGTGGATGAGAAGTCTGTTTAGATGGAGACATCAAAAAGGAAGCTCTGTGTGTGGCCAAATATGTAACAGGAACAAACTTAGGCAGGTGCCAGTCTGCATGAAAATTAACATGAAGCCTGCTTTCAGTAATGGAGAAAACCATATGGCTTTTATGATATAGGAGGTAATGAAAAAGGAATAAAAACAACTGGGAAGACAGAGATGTCCCAGGTTACCTTTGTCGTTGTTAGTGATTTTGAAAATTTTTTTCTGGTGGTGGGAGTGGTGTATGTGGAATGAGAGTTATTTCAAATGTAATCAAAGGGTTTAGGAAAATGCTAACCAGCAGTGGTAAGAACAGAGAATGTTAGCCATCTTGGGAGGGAGGAAGTTACATACAGGCTGCGGTTGGAGGCTTCTGGGAGGGCAACTCAGTGCAGGAGACTGAGTCCAAATTAGAGGCACCAAGGCATTCTGCTTCCTGGGATCCAGCAGATGGGGAGAGACAAATGTCAGGCCAACAGGATAATCATCGGTATCAGGGCTGGCAATGGCACCCCACTCTAGTACTCTTGTCTGAAAAATCTCATGGACAGAGGAACCTGGTAGGCTATAGTCCATGGGGTCACTGAGGGTCGGACACAACTGGGCGACTTCACTTTCACTTTTCCTTTCATGCATTGGAGAAGGAAATGGCAACCCACTCCACTGTTCTTGCCTGGAGAATCCCAGGGATGGGGGAAGCCTGGTGGGCTGCCGTCTATGGGGTCACACAGAGTCGGACATGACTGAAGTGACTTAGCAGCAGCAGGGCTATGATATCTGCTAATGGTCCATGTTCTCGCAGAAGAAATAGTGTCTCCAGGGTTACTCACAAGGTGTGGGGGTAGATAGGCAAGAC
Source organism: Nanger dama (assembly GCA_917880005.1). NCBI lineage: Eukaryota > Metazoa > Chordata > Mammalia > Artiodactyla > Bovidae > Nanger > Nanger dama. Next base: position 28,147,932 of record CAKJTW010000011.1, on the reverse strand, counting down.
AGCTCCCACCCAGCCAGAGACTTTGAGAGTTGTGAGCAGGGCCTGCTGGGATGCCCTATACTGAGTACAGTCTAACTTACACTCTGAGACTCAGACTCTGAGTCTACCCAGACTCTGAATTAGTAGTTAGACTACTAACCCCAAGGCTGCAGCTCCCTGGGGCCAGCCCTCAGGGAGCAGGGTGTCATTAGCAGGAAGGGACTAAAGACCCAAGACTCCCTGCTCTGGGCTTGGAGCAAAGCACTTGGGGACAGTCATCTCCTCCAGTCTCACCATGCAGTTTAAATCACATTTTCCTCCTCCTGGGTATTTTGAAGCTTAGTGTGAATATCTAGGAGTGCTTTTTGAGATCCTCTGATGAAAGGTGAAACAGAAATGTAAAGTATTACTATCAACACTGTAAATATTTTAATGGCAACAGTGGAAGTGCTATGTGTAGGCAGAACATAGATGCACATTCCAACACCCAATATTCCTAAGGGAACCATTGGAGAGTCAAAAATGGTACTTGTGCAAGAGAAGACAAGCCAGTGATAGTGGGGGAAAAAGATAGTTGAATTAAATAAGAGCCCTCTCTACAATGCTGCCCAGTGGAATGGTAATACCCACTCAAACAGGCTTTCAGCCAGATACCAAGATTTCCCCTCCAAGTACCAGCCACAAACATGAGTGACAACTGATGCGGATGGTGGAGCAGGTCCAGGCCTAGCCTTTGTGCAAGAGGCAAGCTGCTACTGGAAGTACTGTTGTCCCGTTAGCAGGCAGACAGGATCTGGGACATGCCAGCCTGGCAGCTGACTGTTGTAGAGGGAGGGGCTGATGGAAGCTTCCCCTGACAGCACCAGTCTGCCTAAGGCCGACAGGTGCCTGGCTGAGCCTGGAGGGGGCTAGAGCTGAGGGAGTGGAGAGAGGGGACAGAGTGATGCATGACCAGGCAGGATTATTCCCCCACCACAGGTCCTGGGAATTTTGCTGGCAAGAATCATCAGCTGGGCTTAATTTAGTGCAGTTTCTTAATAGCTCTTATGCAGTAACTGAAGTTAGAAATTACTAATAACTGCCAGGTGAGTATAAATGATGTTTCAAGCACAGTGCTATAGTCAGCCTCTATATTTTCTCATTTAATTTTCACAACAACTCTGGGAAGTAGTGCTACTACCCTCATTCACAGGCAGAGCTCAGAGAAGTTGAAGGACATGCCCAGGACACAACAGTAAGTGGTCAGGCTAGGACCTGAATGCAGGAACTGTAACTCCAAAGCTGTTTTGTCTACAACGCTATGCGTCTTCCTCGATGGTTAAAAAGCAACCATCAGGGCTCTGAAATTTTGTTTTCTTGGTTATTATACTCCTAAAACACACTGCATCAAGAATGTTATCGTCAAAGATAAGGTAGCAAACAGCTTTCTTCCAACTCATGATATGGCCCAGGTTTTGATCCATGCCTACAAATGGATCTCACCCAAAAAGACCTACTTTGAGGTCAAGTAGACATGAACATGGACCCCCCACCCCACCCCCGCCCCGCCCCGGGCAGGCTTCCATATTTGGTGCCTCTTTCGGACTCTCTGTCTCCAGCCTCTTTCCACTTTCCAATCTATATTCCAGACTGTGGCCAGAAATAACTCTGAAAAACCTGTCCGTTTGAAAATCTCCAGGGCTCCCAACTGCGTTCAGAACAAAGCCCGTCCCCTGGATGGGCAGCCCTGCTCGGCCACGCCCCCCGTGGCCCAGCCCCTGCTGGATCTTTCTGTGCCCCAAGTAGTGTGCACTTTCACACCTCGCTGTTATTATTAGCCCTGCTAGTTCCTTAGCCTGCAATGGCCTGGTCTTACCTTCTTTCTGCGTCTGGCAAATGGCTTTCCTCCAAAGGCTGGTTCAAATGTCACTGCTGCTCCCTCAGCTTCCTGACCCAAAGCAGAATTTATTACTCCAGTCGCTTGACCCTCCCCGCTGAGGGCATCTGGTGCCCAAGCATATTATACTGCTTACCATCAATTACAGTACATTACTGGATACAGCTGGATCTTGTTTCCCGTTAATTGAGGCAAGGGCAAAAACCATTTCTTACCATCTTTGCTTTCAAAGGCCTGGGTATACAGCAAATGCCCTAAGTGTTTTAGAAGAAACAGATGTAGTCATGTGCAAAGGAACCACTCACACAGCACCACAGCGATGATCTCACAGAATCTCCCCAATATATGGGTAACTGGGGCAACTGGCTTCCAATTCCTTCTCTACACATCATTACTTGTGATCCACAGAGCTCCTCCACCATGAAATAGAGAATAACTTTATCTTGTGCCCCTGAAGGGTATGAAGGGGGTCATACAGCAACCCCAAATTTCTACCAAAGCACCTTTGCTCTTCCCTCTCCTCAAAAGAGGAAGTTTTGTTTACACAAGGGGAAAGGCTGTGTTGCTAAAAGTGTAGTTAAAAGCACTGGTTTAGGATAGTCCCTGGTGGTCCAGTGATTAGGACTCAACGCTTTCATTGCTGAGAGCTCTGTGGCACCACCAAAAAAAGCCCTGGTTTTGATGCTCTCTTCCTTTACTTCCTCATGACCATCTATCCATAAGCACCTCTTCCTAGCTGGTTTTCCAGCCTCTAGTCCTTTCCTCTTCCACCCAACTTGCAAATTACTGCCAGAATAAATTTTCTAAAATATTATTTGAATCATATGTAATGTATATGATCAACCAAACATCCAGCTGTACAATGAGAACACTAAACAGTAACCTGCATCTACCTGTACCTACTTCATACATGTCAACCCCTTGCTTAATTACCTGGAGCTAATCACTGACTTTAATTTTTAATTCTACTTTTTTAAAGAATGTTTTATTAAAGGGAAATGCTGGGGGAGGGTAAACTAGGAGCATGGGATTAACAGATATAAACTACTATACATAAAACAGATAAACAACAAGGACTTACTGTATAGTACAGGGAACTATATCCAATAATCTGTAATAACCTATAATGGAAAAGAATCTGAAAATAATAGATATAAAACTGAACCACTTTGCTGTATACCTGAAACACATTATAAATCAACCATACCTTAATTTTAAAAATTTCTTTATTATATATATATATATATATATGAACCTACTTGATTTTGCAAGTCTGTAAAGATAGTACCATACTGTGTATATCTCCCGGTACATGCTATTTCACTATTATGAATTCAAAATTCATCCATGTTGATGCTCTTGTTTATTTTGCTGTTACATAGTATTTCACTGTGTGCCATATCACAGTGATTTATTCCTTCTCCTGCCAACCAACTCGGATCCTTTCCAACGCTTTGCTATTACGGGTAACATGGCTATCAACATTCTTGGTGCACAAGTGTGTTTGTGCATTTCTGAACTGGGATGTTAGGTCATAAGGTATACAAATGTTCACCCTTATGAAATAATGTCAAAGTTTTTTTAAACAGACTCTAATAAGCCAGATAAAATTTTCCAAAATCACTGCTTTCCCTGCTAAAAAATAATTCAGTGTAACTACAACTTACAAGATAAAATCTAAACTTGCCATTCCATGCCAGTTAGCTTCTGGTCCCAACCTAAATTTCATACTTTCTCTCTTATTGTCCCTACTCACCCATCCCAGCACCTCCCTCTCCAGTTATGCAGATTTGCTCCCGAATATAGAACCCAACTTGCTCATTTTCAACAGTGTAGAGTCTACTCCTTCCTTTCTAGTGTATCATTTCTATGCACTCCTGCTACTGCCCTTGGGTTCTCCTTCCTAAAGAAACCTACCCTGAGCACACTTGCCCACTGAAGTCTCTTCCCCCAACTCCTAAAGACCTGTATTCTGCACGTCATAAGCCATCAACCTTCATCCAGACCCATGTCTTAGTGTATTGAGTTTCTTGCTGTCTTGTTGGAAAAATGGATGTTCTAACTACTGTGTGATCAGATTTACTTGGGAACTCAGCATTTCCAAATTCAGTATCTAGTACCTTTCTCACCACTCTCTTGACAATGTAATTACTTAATTTTGGATCTGATTGTTTTCCACGTAACGTTTCACATGATTATGTCTTATTTTCCCAATTAAGTCATCAGCATCTTAAAGTACAAAGACCATATTTTAAAATTCCATTGTAGTCTCTACAACATTTAATGCAGTCTCATGTGTGCAGCTAGAACTCAAATCAACAAATATTTAACACTTCAGTAGATACCTGAAAATGCAGAGGCTTGAAAGTGTGTTTCTAGAAAAATTATATTCCAGCAAACAATTTAAATATTATATATATGTGCATAAAATACATACACACACAAACTTAGGTGTGTGTATATAAATTTGTACAAGCATAGCAAGTACAATAAAGGCAAAGGCAGTCTGGATAGAAACTTTCCAATCACAAAAACAAGAAACAAATAACATCCAAGCCTTTAAACTGCCCAAGAAGTTACTCTTTGGCAAAAAACTCTTAGGTTGAGTTTAGTGCTACGGCATTTGTCTCTGAAATATGTTAATTTCGTTTTTGTCCTGACTGTGACTGGGAGATAACTCATTTAGTTCAGTGACCTTTTCTCTCAGTTCTCTTTTGATCAAGTTGCAGCAACTCACAGCAAGAAACTCACATGATATAATACTCACAATACATGATATAATATTTGAGGCAGAAACAAACCATACTGTCTCCCAATTTAAAAAGCATACTTTAATTTTATTAGTATGAAATATTTTAAGAGAATTTATTGTATTTGTGACCCAAGCACATGATTTTTAAACATGAAAGGGTTTTAAGCAGAATCATACAATCATTTAGTAACAGTGCTAGTCATCAGATCCCGAGAAAAGCAGGAAGGCACTTTCTTTTTGGTGTGGATACTGTACTGAACATGTTGCTTAACTGGCTGTTTATTTGATGGCGTTTAATCTGCTTCCCTTTTGTCAGAGTCTTCCTCCTCAAACTCGACTAAAGGAGCGTGTCTGTTGGCCTGAGAACCTTCTTTGTAGAATACCTTCTTGATCGTGCCCTCCTTTGGCGCCTTTATGGTATGCTGTAGAGACACAAGGCGTGACAGACAATGGCTGTGATACTAACGAGGGTTGAGCACACACCAAGTCAAGACACAGGAAGAGTGAAAAATGAGGTCGGCTGTTTTGATATTTTGTCATGTATCAGTGCTTCCTGACCTTCCTCATATCACAGCACACAGAGAAAATAAAAACATGTTTATGGTGCACTTGGGGGTTGAGAGGAGTCATTACCTTGATACACCTGTAAACCATTCAAGGTCAGTAATTGGGAAGCTCTGGATTAGCTAGTAATTCTCAGCCCAAGCTTCATAGAAGACTCTCAGCTGGGAAGCTTTTTAAAAACTGATCCTTGGGCTCCCCTACAGGAAACCCCAATTCAACTGGACTGGGGAAGGACTTTTTTTCCCCTGATATTTAAAACGGTCTTAACTTACAAAATAAGACAAAAGAAAAATTGGGACTGATAGTTCCTAAAGTTTACTTGGCAAGTGAACCCATGATTTCACTTACTTCCATTTTCATGGCGATCATAACCAACAGAGAGTCTCCAGCTTTTACTCTGTCTCCAGCTTTCACAAACACCTAGAGATGCAGAGTGACAGGTTAATATTTATAAACAGAGTCCTTTGTGATGGCCTACATGTGGTCTGACAACTGGGCAAACTATACACCTGATTTGTGGTGCACAGAGTTGGTATACAAACGTACAGAGGAGAAGTATGTGTCTATGTGCTTGTCTTGTCTGCCAAAGACAAACATACTGGCACAAATCAGAGACCCCCAGGTCAGCCTGGAGTGCAGGCACTGTCATCAGTGGGGTCACTCCTTAGTTCCCCACCTTCACCACCCCCCATCTAGTTTTCCTTGAATCAGATGAATACACTCTACATATTTGAAGATCTTTTGTTTTCTCATGAACAGACAGACAAGACATATCACCAACAGGGAAGGACTATGAGCCCACGTCGCTTTATTGTGCTTCGCACAGAATGCCTTTCCCCCTTTTTTGAAGAGATTGAAGGTTTGCAGCAACTTTTATCAGCCACGTCTATGGGTGCCATTTTCCCAACAGCATTTGCTCACTTTGTGCCTCAGTGGCACATTTTGTAATTCTTGCAATATTTCAGTATTCCTCCACCAGTAAAAAGATTATAACTCACTGAAATCAGTGATGATGGTTAGCATTTCTCAACAATAAAGATTTTTAAAAATTTTTATTTTTTATTGGCACATAGTTGATTTACAATGTTGTGTTAGTTTCAGGTGTATAGCAAAGTGATTCAGTTATACATATATCTAAGTATTTTTAAATTATGGTATGTACATTGTTTTTTTCTAGACATGATGCTATCGCACACTTGACAGACTACAGTGTAATCATAACTTTTATATGCACTGGGAAACCAAGAAATTCATGTGACTTGGTGTACTGTACTTGGTGGTAGAGAACCTCATAAGTAGAGATACTGTAGTATCTCTACGAAAAGCCTGTACTACACTTAAATGTCTTCATGATAGGCAGAGTGCAGGGTCTTGCCTGGCTTTCTAGTTTTTAGGTTGTTAAAATAATTAAACTGGTTGGCAACCCAGAAAAAAATCTCTATTTTCCTTTTTTCAAGTATAAGTTAAATCATATATACCATATGGTTTTACTATCTTCTTGGTTAACATGGTTTTAAGTAGTTTTTAGAAACATCACACAGTAGAATTAGGTTCTGAAGTCAATGTGTTCAGGCAAAACTGTGAAAACTGAGAAACATGTCTCAAAGCCCCTCGATCACCCAATGTTGAGTGATAGTTTAGTAGCATTTGATGAAATCAACAGTCTGGGTTTAGGCCAGTTATGGGGGAAAAAGTGCATCTTTAATCGTAAACCCTGTGTAGGGATGCCCATATTACGAGAGGCCTGTTGGGAACTGAGACTGAATGACTGAAAGGCAAGTGCACGTTCCCCAGTCCACTGCCCTTCTGGGGCAAACATTTCCAGACAGGAGTGGTGGGTGAAATCATTCACACTATTTAAGTAGTTGTTTTCTTCTTCTATTTGTTAGTATCAAGGATTTTTAACACTTAAATGCAGTTGAAGGGACTCTATTGTATGCAAGTATATAAAAGGAGACTACTGATCTACCACCACTGAGAGTCATTATCAGTATGGATCTCATATCTGAACATATACTGCATTCAACACCAAACACATTGTTCTTCACCAATACCTTTCAAATTTGGGATAATGCTTGGTGAATGTTCTATTTTAGTCAACTAAAGACAACCTGGATTATTTGTACTTTGATGGAATTCTCACTTCAAAGAAAAGTCCTTATCATAAATTAGGTAAATTTATGATTCACTTAAGACTGTAATATAGAACTTGAATCTTTGATAGATCTTGTTTTCTTGAAATGGATGCTTTCCAATGAACAAGGTTTAGAGAGGGGGAGGATATATACAACAAAGACATTTATTGGGACTTACTGGATATCATTCTATAGACACTGACATCAATACCTTTTCAATAGTTCCAGTCATAGGAGCTACAGCACCCCCTTGGGTTTCTCCTGAGCTTGCTGAAGACAAGTATCGAGGAACTGGAATGCCAATCTGAATACTTCCATCCTATAAATAGAAATGATATTTACAGGCTATATATATATAGGATGTATAACATAAATTATTATTTTTGTTTTGTTTTTTAATTTTCTTTTTGTAACATAAATTAGAAATGAAATTAAGATCTTAACACTGTAGTTTTTACGAATAGGCCTGAGGTGATGATTATTTTCAAGCTACTTGTTAAATATTAGTCACATTTAATATCAGGGTTCTAACTAGCTTTGTGAAAGTCACTCAGTCATGTTCAACTCTTTGCGACCCTCTATGGTATTCTCCAGGCCAGAATACTGGAGTTGATATCCTTTCCCTTCTCCAGGGGATCTTCCCAAGCCAGGGATCAAACCTAGGTCTCCCACACTGCAGGCGGATTCTTTACCAGCTGAGCCACAAGGGCAGCCTAAGAATACTGGAGAGGGTAGCCTATCCCTTCTCCAGCAGATCTTCCTGAGCCAGGAATTGAACCAGGATCTCTTGCACTGCAGGTGGATTCTTTACCAACTGAGCTCTTGAGCAAATTACTAAACCCCTTTCAGTCTTGATTTTCACTATAAGGCATACATACCACAGAGAGGATTAGAAGGATTAAGTACATAACTGTTGGTAAAAGACAGCCACTGTCTACAAGCCAGTTTTAGTAGCATCTCCACTCTCAGGTCCTTAGTCTAAGCCAGGAACTCTTCTTAAGGAATATATAAAATGTCCTTGATGGTCTCAATGTTATGAGGTGGGTATTGTTACTTATTCCTGTTTATAAATGGGAGAACTAAAACCTAGAGAGTTTAACTTGCTCAAGGTCAAGCAGATGCTGGTAGGGCCAGGATTTGAAAGCAAACAGCTTCACACTTCCGAACTCATCAGTTCAGTTCAGTTCAGTTCCTCAGTTATGTCCGACTCTTTGCAACCCCATGGACTGCAGCATGCCAGGCCTCCCTGTCCATCACCAACTCCTGGAGTTTACTCAAACTGATGTCCATTCAGTCAGTGATGCCATCCAACCATCTCATCCTGTCGTCCCCTTCTCCTCCTGCCCTCAATCTTTCCCAGCATCAGGGTCTTATTCAAATGAGTCACCTCTTCGCAACAGGGGGCCAAAGCATTGCAGCTTCAGCTTCAGCATCAGTCCTTCAATGAATATTCAGGACTGATTTCCTTTAGGATAGACTGGTTGGATCTCCTTGCAGCCCAAGGGACTCTCAAAAGTTTTCTCCAACACCACAGTCCAAAAGCATCAATTCTTCAGCGCTCAGCTTTCTTTATAGTCCAACTCTCACATCCATACATGACTACTAGAAAAACCATACCTTTGACTAGATGGACCTTTGTTGGCAAAGTAATGTCTCTGCTTTTTATATACTGTCTAGGTTGGTCATAACTTTTCTTCTAAGGAGTAAGCATCTTTTAATTTTATGGCTACAGTCACCATCTGCAGTGATTTTGGAGCTCAGAAAATAAAGTCTGTCACTGTTTCCACATCTATTTGCCTTGAAGTGATGGGACCAGATGCATGATCTTCGTTTTCTGAATGTTGAGCTTTAAGCCAACTTTTTCATTCTCCTCTTTCATTTTCATGTAGAGGCTCTTTAGTTCTTCTTCACTTTCTGTCATAAGGGTGGTGTCATCTGCATATCTGAGGTTATTGATATTTCTCCCAGCAGTCTTGATTCCAGCTTGTGCTTCTTCCAGCCCAGCGTTTCTCATGATGTACTCTGCATATAAGTTAAATAAACAGAGTGACAATATACAGCCTTGATGTACTCCTTTTCCTATTTGGAACCAGTCTGTTGTTCCATGTCTAGTTCTAACTGTTGCTTCCTGACCTGTATACAGATTTCTCAGGAGGTAGGTCAAGCGATCTGGTATTCCCATCTCTTTAAGAATTTCCAGCTTATTGTGATCCACACAGTCAAAGGCTTTGGCGTAGTCAATAAAGCACAAGATGTTTTTCTGGAACTCTCTCGCTTTTTTTGACGATCCAACGGATGTTGGCAATTTGATCTCTGGTTCCTCTGCCTTTTCTAAATCCTGCTTGAACATCTGGAAGTTCACAGATCATGTACTGTTGAAGCCTGGCTTGGAGAATTTTCAGCATCACTTTCCTAGTATGTAAGATGAGTGCAATTGTGTGGTAGTTTGAGCATTCTTTGGCATTACCTCTGTTTGAAACTGGAATGAAAACTGACTTTTTCCAGTCCTGTGGCCACTGCTGAGTTTTCCAAATTTGCTGACATATTGAATGTGGCACTTCACAGCATCATCTTTGAGGATTTGAAATAGCTCAGCTGGAATTCTATCACCTCTACTAGCTTTGTTGATAGTAATGCTTCCTAAGGCCACTTGACTTCACATTCCAGGATGTCTGGCTCTAGGTGAGTGATCGCACCATTGTGATTATCTGGGTTGTGAAAGTCTTTTTTGTATAGTTCTTCTGTGTATTCTTGCCACCTCTTCTTAATATCTTCTGCGTCTGTGAGGCCCATACCATTTCTGTCCTTTATTGTGCCCATCGTTGCAAGAAATGTTTCCTTGGGATCTCTAATTTTCTTGAAGAGACCTCTAGCCTTTCCCATTCTATTGTTTTCTTCTGTTTCTCTGCACTGATCACTGAGGAAGGCTTTCTTATCTCTCCTTGCTATTCTTTGGAACTCTGCATTCAAATGGGTATATCTTTCCTTTTCTGCTTTGCTATTCGCTTCTCTTCTTTTCATAGCTATTTGTAAGCCCTCCTCAGACAACCATTTTGCCTTTTTGCATTTCTTTTTCTTGGGGATGGTCTTGATCCCTGCCTCCTGTACAATGTCTCGAACCAGAACTCACTTCACCAATCCACTCTACTGCCTCTGCCATTATACTGTTATAGCACATAGACTATGGAAAGCAATGTCTTGAAAAATGAGATCATCCTTGACTCCAAATATACAGTTTAATTACTGGAATACTGAGGGCATCTCATCACAAGGGACTCTGGTCTGGAAGATGGTTCTCAAGTGTGAAAAGGCTCTGAAGAGGTCACAGGAAATTTGATAATCCACTTCCTTTCTTTGCCCATGCAGAACACTAAGGTCTCCTAACAAGCTCCTAGTCATATCTATGCCAAGCCTACCTCAATCAGCCTTCAACTACTGAGAGACCACCACTAACCCACATGCACCTCCGCTGTAAGGAACATCTGGTCCACAGGCTCCTCTCACAATGGTCACCTCCTCCCAAGTCTCCACGATTCCCAGTGCCAGGAGGACAGTGGTTGGGGGAAGTATTTAGGGTATTTGAGAATTAAAGGAAGAAATGGGTATGTGTCTGTCAGTGAGAATCTGGGAGAACAAATGGGGTGAATGGAGAAATAGAGAGGTAGAAATGTGACAAAGATTCAGACTGAAAGGGGGATAGACAAAAAGTCACAGCAGTGAGAGAAGGAAACAGGATGTGCTGTTTGCCCTCATACCCCTGATTGCACTGTGTGGCATGCAAGATCTCTAGAGATTAAAACCATGCCCCTGCAATGGAAGCACAGAGTCTTGACCACTGGGCTGCCAGGGAAGTTCCAAAACAGGATCTTTCTAATTTCCCAGTGGATTACTCTGGCCAAGCAATTTTCTCCCAAACTCCAATAGTGTTATTATAAAACACTATAAAGACATTACCATGGAAAATAGGTAAATAGTGTTTTCCAGGATAATTAGCTTAGTTTTACTAGCAACTCCATTAACAGAAGATTTCAGATAAGTGCAGTCTTCCTCACTGCAAAGGTCACCAAGGACATGGAAAGTTTTATCTTCAATCTGAAAAAACAGAAAATGAAGATCCTTAAAGTAAATGAACAACCTTACAGAATTAAAATCAAAATCAATCTTTACTGTTAATAGTTTCAAAAGGAAACAGGTAAAAAGATCTTTTTATATCATGCAGGAAATTTCCTAAGATTCATAAACAAAATAGTCTAGAAAGAAACAGCAATAAGATAATTAAAAGAAAAAAAAGTTATGTAATATATCTACAGTAGCACCATAATGCTACAGATAAAGGTTCCTTTAAGAATAGTAATAAGAAAGTGAAACAGAAATACAAATCCAAGTAAGAAAAATTATTAAAATTCAGTTGAGTATATTATGTTAATACTCATCTCTGAGTATCCAAAGTCAAATTGATTTTTACTGTGCAAAAGTTAGTGATGAATAATGCCAGAATCTCATAATTAGATTGATTTCTTTTATCTCACCAACATGGAGATTGAATTTATGGGTTTTCAGTTATGATTTAAGAAGATAAGTTAGCTGGAGATTGAGCACAGTTTTTTTACTCTGAGAGACAGAATACCAAAGAATAGATTTCACACTTAATCTTTTCAAAGTAGCTGACAAAAGGACATGAAATCATGTTGTTCTAAAGGATGTTTTCTCATTTATATACACAAGAAAAATATTTCCCTATACACATAAAATTCATTTAAATCTTCTTTATTTTTCAATTCCCCTGTTAGAGTCAGAGTCCTGTGGCTATTCTTTTCAAATATATTATATTTATATATATATATAATAACAGTGAAATAGGTCACACTGCAGTATTTATACATGGTTCTCATCTATCCTAAGTTAAATATGACATTTCACTCTGCTTTGTAACCTACTAAGACAGCCATTTCAATGTCTGTGGAATTCTCAGATATAAAGTTTAGATTGGGAACAGTTTTGTTTAAAGATGTATAGAAGCATATTCTAAATTTGTGAAGGTAGTTCCAATGAGCAGATCAGAACAAATCTGCAATTTACTTTACCATTTACCAAGGGATAAGAAGGGGTCCCTAAACCAGAGGAACCAATATTAATTGCAACTCATATACTTAAGTTGATTTCTCATCATTTGTCTGAATCACAGAGAGGAAATCAATGTGTCTCAAAGTGTTGGGGAATCTAAAGAGCATCACTGATAAATTCATTTTGCTGGATTCGAAATCTCTTAGCTCATAGGAAAAATGATTTATTCTATTCTCTGAATTTTATACTTACTATAGGAATTTGGTTGAGTTCTCACACTGTTTCTTAATCCTTTGGCATTTTATTTTCCCAATGTAATGGATTTTAAAAAATTGAGGTCTATCACAAAAATTTTGACTAAAAAGCCTCAAAGTATGACCTGTGAATCTCTTGGAGTCCCCCAATCCCCTTAAGGAGTTCCACAAAGTCAAACAATTTCTTAATAACATAATATTGTCTTTTTCTACTCTCATTCTCTTACAAGTATATAGTGGAGTTTTCCAGAGATTGTAGGACACATGATAATGATATTACTCTGATGGCTAATGGAATGTGTGTTTGGTAATAATCTTTTCTCAGTTTCTCCTGCAACTCAACAACAAAAACCCAGCCAGATTTTTTAAGAAAGGCAAATAACTTGAATAGACATTTCTCTAAAGAAGATAAACAAATAGGCAATTAGCATGTGAAAAGATGCTTAACATCTTTAGTCATTATGGAAATACAAATCAAAACCATAGTAAGATACTACTTCCATACCTTAGGGCTTTTTTTGTTTTTAATAAAAACAACAACAACAAAACAAAGTAGCTAGAATATAAATGTTGGCAAGGAAGGATGTGGATAAATTGGATTTTTGTGCACTGCTGATGGGAATGTAGAATGGTATGGACACTATGGAAGAGTATGGTAGTTCCCCCAAAATTAAAAAGAGAATTACCATATGATACAGGAATTCTACTTCTTTGGGTACATGCCTAAAATAATTGAAAATAGGGTCTCAAAGAGATACTTGTATACAGATGTTCACAGAAGCATTATTTATAATCGGCAAAAGCTGGAGGCAACCCAAGTGTCCGCTACGCATCTATGTATTTAGATTGGATAAAGTGTAGTATATACATACAACAGAATATTATTCAGCCTTAAAAGGAAGGGAATTTGGATGGATACTACAACAATGGAAGGACCTCAAAGACATTATGCTAAGTGAAATTAGCTAGTTACAAAAGGAGTAAATGCTAAATGATTCCACTTATATGAGGTACCTAGAACAGTTCAATTGGCAGAGACAAAGTAGAATGGTGATTGCCAGGGCCCAGGAGGGGTGGGTGGAGAAGCAGGAGTGGACTCTTTCATTCTTTAATTGAGACAGAATTTCAGTTCTGCAGGAGAACAGTTCTGCAAATGGATGGTGGTGATGGTTGCACAATAATGTGAATGTATTTAATGCCATTAAATTGTTTAAAAATGGTTAAAATGACAAATTACATATTATGTACATTTTAAAAACATACATTAAAACAATAACAAATTTTTTTTCTCAGTGTAATTTTCTAAGTAGTAAATATTAATAGATGTAACTAATACAAACAAAAACTCTTTGGGGAATCTCAGTAACTTTTAAGAGTGTACAGAGGTCTTGAGACCAAACATTTGAGAGCTGCTGCTTTAGATATAAATACATTCACATAATTTAGGGGCTTTTTAGGTGTCTTATTCAAATATCATTATCATTATTTTTTAACCAAGTTTTTATTCTTAAGGATATTACAGCCAAACTAAGTAAATAATCAGAAACTGTATAGGGGGTAATTTTTCCAAATTGGTTTGAAATAAAAGCTCATGACATTCTTCTAACTACAGTCATGATAATCAATGGCTTCAAAGAAAGTAAAGAGTGAAAACGTGCTCTACTCAGTATGAGAGAAATCAGATTCAGCTCTGAGCTGTAGAACAAAACCAAGGAGGCTTACCTGCATGCTGTATGATCCATCATGGTTATATGTTACAGCTATGGCTACATCTTTATGGAAAAAGTGGGGAAATTGAAGAAAAGTTAGAAGACATACATTTATTCAGTAACTGAGGTTCTGAAAAACCTTACTTTCAACCTAAGGAAAACTAGTTTTTAGGGATATCAACATCTTTTAACTCCCAGACAATAAAGTTTAAAAAAATTTTAAAAATCAGGTTTCAATAAAGGTGAATTTCAGACTTTTCTTGTTTAAGACTGAAATTTTAACTCTTTTAATTATAGGATATTTCAGATATTTTCCCCTCAAGAAAGGCTGTAGTGTCATAGTAGAAAACGTAATTAATTGGGAAAGAGAAGTTCTGGCTTAAGGCCCAAATCTGCCATCCATGGTATGATCATCTCTGTGATCCTAAGACATTTAAAATCCTGCTTTTCTTAAAAGCTATATATGGCAAACCCACAGCAAACATTATCCTCAGTGGTGAAAAATTGAAAGCATTTCCCCTAAAGTCAGGAACAAGGCAAGGGTGCCCACTCTCACCACTACTATTCAATATAGTTTCGGAAGTTTTGGCTACAACAATCAGAGCAGAAAAAGAAATAAAAGGAATCCAGAATGGAAAAGAAGTAAAACTCTCACCGTTTGCAGATGACATGATCCTCTACATAGAAAACCCTAAAGACTCTACCAGAAAATTACTAGAGCTAATCAATGAATATAGTAAAGGACATAAAATTTAACACACAGAAATCCCTTGCATTCCTATACACTAACACTGAGAAAACAGAAAGAGAAATTAAGGAAACAATTCCATTCACCATTGCAATGAAAGGAATAAAATACTTGGGAATATATCTACCTAAAGAAACAAAAGACCTATATATAGAAAACTATAAAACACTGATGAAAGAAATCAAAGAAGATACAAATAGATGGAGAAATATACCATGTTCATGGACTGGAAAATGAGTATACTACCTAAAGCAATCTATAGATTCAATGCAATTCCTATCAAGCTACCAATGGTATTTTTCACAGAACTAGAACAAATAATTTCACAGTTTGTATGGGAATACAAAAACCTCGAATAGCCAAAGCAATCTTGAGAAAGAAGAACGGAACTGGAGGAATCAACCCGTCTGACTTCAGGCTATACTACAAAGCTAAGGTCATCAAGACAGTATGGTACTGGTACAAAGACAGAAACATAGATCAATGGACCAAAATAGAAAGCCCAGAGATAAATCCATGCACCCTGGTGGCTCAGAGGGTAAAGCATCTGCCTACAATGCGGGATACCTGGGTTCAATCCCTGGGTCAGGAAGATCCCCTGGAGAAGGAAATGGCAACTCACTCCAGTATTCTGGCCTGGAGAACCTCATGGACAGAGGAGCCTGGTGGGCTACAGTCCACAGGGTCGCAAAGAGTCGGACACGACTGAGCAACTTCACTCACTCACTTATGGACACCTTATCTTTGACAAAGGAGGCAAGAATACACAATGGATAAAGACAATCTCTTTAACAAGTGGTGCTGGGAAAACCAGTCAACCACTTGTAAAAGAATGAAACTAGAACACTTTCTAACACCATACACAAAAACAAACTCAAAATGTATTAAAGATCTAAACATAAGACCAGAAACTATAAAACTCCTAGAGGAGAACATAGGCAAAACACTCTCCGACATAAATCACAGCAGGATCCTCTATGATCCACCTCCCAGAATATTGGAAATAAAAGTAAAAATAAACAACTGGAACCTTAACAAATTAAACAAATTAAACTTAAAAGCTTTTGCACAATGAAGGAAACTATATGCAAGGTGAAAAGACAGCCTTTCGAATGGGAGAAAATAATAGCAAACAAAGCAACTGACAAAGAATTAATCTCAAAAATATACAAGTAAATCCTGCAGCTCAATTCCAGAAAAATAAACGACCCAATCAAAAAATGGGCCAAAGAACTGAACAGACATTTCTCCAAAGAAGACATACAGATGGCTAACAAACACATGAAAAGATGCTCAGCATCACTCATTATCAGAGAAATGCAAATCAAAACCATAGTGAGGTATCATCTCATGCCAGTCACAATGGCTGTGATCCAAAAATCTACAAACAATAAATGCTGGAGAGGGTGTGGGAACCCTCTCACATTGTTGGTGGGAATGCAAACTAGTACAGCTACTATGGAGAACAGTGTGGAGATTTCTTAAAAAACTGTAAATAGAACTGCCATATGACCCAGCAATCTCACTGCTGGGCATACACACCAAGGAAACCAGAACTGGAAGAGACACATGCACCCCAATGTTCATCATAGCACTGTTTATAATAGCCAGGACATGGAAGCAACCTAGATTGTCCATCAGCAGACGAATGGAAAATAAAGCAGTGGTACATATACACAATGGAGTATTACTCAGTCATTAAAAAGAATACATTTGAATCAGTTCTAATGAGGTGGATGGAACTGGAGCCTATTATACAGAGTGAAGTAAGCCAGGAAGAAAAACACCAATACAGTATACTAACATATATATATGGAATTTAGAAAGATGATAATGATAACCCTATATGCAAGACAGCAAAAAGACACAGATGTATAGAACAGTCTTTTGGACTCTGTGGGAGAAGGCGAGGGTGGGATGATCTGAGAGAATAGCATTGAAACATGTATATTATCATATGTGAAACAGATCGCCAGTCCAGGTTCAATGCATGATACAAGGTGCTCAGGGCTGGTGCACTGGGATGACCCAGAGGGATGGGATGGGGAGGAAGGTGGCAGGGAGGCAAAGTTCAGGATAGGGAACACATGCACACCCATGGCTGATTCATGTCAATGTATGGCAAAAATCACTATAATACTATAAAGTTAAAATAAATACATTTAAAATTAAAATAAACATTTAAAATTAAAATAAATACATTTTAAAAAATAAAATAAAATCCTTTTTTTCTGATCCATTCTGACCCATTAACTGGGTATGAGAATGTAAATGATTAAATGAATGTGAAAGCACTTTATAAACTATCAGACTATACAAATATAATGCAAAATATACTTATATCATTATGTGACTAGAGAATAGGTTAAAGACTACCCTAGTAGATGGAAATTTTGTGAGGTAGAGCATGCAGACCAAAGTCATTTCACCTACACCTGACACATTGACCAGCATTCTGAGGCTCCCAGCTCAAATCTGTTTCCAGCCTGACCTTCCTACTCCAGAACTCTGGTTAGTCATTCCCAGCAGGATCCTCCACTGGCATCTTAAAATAAACCTAATGGGGCCAACAAATCATTACCCCTTCCACCGGCCTTCCCTCCTGACCTGTGAACTCCACGACTGCCACTGTTTTTCTCAGCATCCAGGTTTATAACTTGTCATTCTTGCCTTATCCTCTTCCTCTGCTTTTCACCTCCAATAGTCACCACAGAGCTGCAAGTTCTTCCCTCTGAAGACCTGTACTCTACATTTCTTCCTGTCCATTCCCATCACTCTACTCTGATTCAGGCCTGTGGCTTCTGGCCTGGCTGACTTAAGTGGTAGAAACAGCACAAGGGTCAAGGCCAGAAAGACTGGGTGTTGGTCTTAGTTCTGCTACTTAATAGCCTTTAGTAACTGCACCTCCCCTGTCTCAGTTTCATCAGCACTAAGTGGGTCTAACAGTGACTCCCCCTTCCTTAATGCTGCCTGGTGAGTGGTGGGGTGGGCAATCCTCCTCCCCTGGAGAAGTTTTGGTTATTTTCTTCTTTAGAAGTCATGCACACTCAGCAGAAGGAAAATGGCAGAGCCATGAAAGTACAAAGAGGATGGAAAAAGGGCCTCAAATCCCAGCATCCAATAGTAATCTCACTAATGTTTTGTATATTTCATTTCATTTTTCTATATGTTTTATGACCTATTTTAAAAATATTTACCAAATATAGAACAAGTGTGAAAAGAAAAATAAATATCATTAACTCTACCACCCAGAGCCAGTCAATTCTATTATTTTGGCATGCTTCCTTCTAATGTTTAGGCTAGGGATCTTAAGAAACATAATTGATCATGGCCAGGCTGAATTCTTTTTTTTTTCCAGTAAATGTGATCTATTTCTACGAAGCACATTTCTTTTTAATAAAACATTACTTACTGTTTTTACCATCCCTAAGAGTCATGTTTCTAGTATAACAGATATTCAGTCTTCTTCCACTGCTTGATGCAAAAGGAGAGTACTGATCTAGAAAAAATTTAAAATTCAACAACAAATTTATGACCATCAAGCCTACTAACAAAAGAAAACATAAAACAGAGGTCCTATACTGACAGCTCAAATATGTTTTCTTTATTCTAGGCAATGCTTTAAATTTAGACACTTTTATTCACATCTCAGGAAATTTTACATGAAAAAATCCGAGTTTTTCTTGAAAAATCAGAATATTTACAACCTCAGCTTTCCAGCTCTGGCAGCATAAACTGCACAGTGGTCACAGTTTTGGCAGGGAGAATACATTCCAGGTCACCCGAATCCTCACTACCCATTACTCTTCTCTCACCTGGCCTCTCCCGCTCTTCTCTGTTACTGGTATTCCCCTAGAGACTTGTGTCCACCCTCTATTCTAGATAATCTCCAGGAGCTACGGAGTAACTAAATTGAAGCAATGTATTCTGAAACTCCTCTCTGGGCTGCTTATAAATTTTAATTTAAAAAGGAAAGTGAGAGTAAGAGGACACTCCATTCTAAAACAGCTAAGTCCAGGCTTAGGAATACCAGATGGGGTATAGGTAGATGAATTTATTTAATGTAAAAGGACAAAATGAGGGCAGAGCACAAATCTCCAAATATAACTATATATTTTAAGCTTTCAATATAACTTAAAATTTTACTTATTAATTCATTTATGGCCGTGCTGGGTCTTTACTGCTGTGTGGGCTTTTCTCGTCTAGCTGCGGTGGGCGGGCTTCTGACCACAGTGGCTTCTCTTGTTGTGGACCACAGGGCTCTAGGCTGCAGGGGCTTCAGTAGTTTCAACAGATGGGCTCAGCAGCTGCGGCTCCCAGACTCTAGCGCACAGGGCTCAATGGCTGTGCTGCACGGGCTTAGCTGTTTCACAGCGTGTGGGATCTTCTTGGACCAAGGATTGAACCTGCATCTCCTGAATTGGCAGGCAGGTTCTTTACCACTCAGCCACCAGGGAAACCCTCAATATCACTTTCTTGAATGAATCTAGAAATTAAAGATCTGAATAACAGGATCCTATAATAATATAATAATCCTAATAATAATGAAGGGATAAATGGATTCAGGGTTTTTTTTTCCTGTTTGCTTCAAAGATCAGAGGTAGCCTAAGGAAATATTATGGAGCAAATGTGGGAGAGCTCAGATTTTGCTCAACCAAGTGAGAAGAACTTCTTAATGGAGAATTGACTGAAACTATAATTGACTACTGAATTTTCAGCATGAATTCCCAGCTTCCTGAGGTGTTAAGAAGATGCTGGGCAACAGCTCAGTGGGAATGCTGATGCAGGGATGCGCACACATGGCAGCCAGGATGAGTCCCTGTCATAGTCCCAGACTCGAGGATGTGATGAAATACCTAGGTATCTAGCTAGTCAGAAATTTGATCTCAGAATAGAAAAAGAGAGGAAGAGGACTTCCCTGGTTCCCTGGTAGTTTAGTGGTTCAGAATCTGCCTTGCAATGCAAGATACTCAAGTTTGATCCCTAGTCAGAGAATGAAGATCCCACATGTTTCAGAGCAGCTAGGCCCCATCGTGGCAACTGCTGAGCCCACGTACTCTGGAGCCTTTGTGCCACAACTAGAGAGTCTGTGCACCACAACGAAAGATCCCATGTGCCACAGCTTAAACCTGACTCAGCCAAATAAGTATTTTTTAAAAAGAGAGAGCAGAAGAACTAACTCAACAATAAATTACGGGTAACTTAAGGGAATCTGAGCATCTCCAGAGCTCTGTCTTGTCTCTAGGACCAAGAAAGCTGCTGCAGGTATGGAGGATACAACAAAGCAGGGATTGGTGAATAAATAAGTTGGAAGGAAATAAAAAGTGAATTAGAAAAAAAAACAAAAAGAAGTTGTAAGGGATATCAGCAAGAGACGTGGGGATTGGTGTTTTCTTGAAAATAAGTCCATCTCTACGTTGTTTAGGTGATGGGTTAAGTTACACTGAATGGGTTAAAGCATGCTGTTGGGTGCATCCATATTATGTAAAGAGCTCTACCTGATACTAAAAACACTTCAGCAGAGGATGGTGTCAGTCACTGAAGGAAGAAAAGGGAGGCAGGAGTGGCAACAAAAGAAAGAAAACTGTGAGTTTCTGGTTGCCTAGTGGTTAGGGTTCTGGACTTTCATTGCTGTGGCCTGGGTTCAATCCCTGGCTGGAGAATTGAGATCCCATTAGCCATGCAGCATGGCAAAAAAAAAAAAAAAAAAGCAAAAGGCATGTTCAATGATTATTCATAAAATTTTGTAAAGCAGAAGAAATAGAAAAATATTCCATACCTTGTGTCTGAATTTTGAAGACATCAGACACAGCTTTCTCTTTGAGGATGAGGCCCAGAGCTGCCTGGCATAAAAACTCCTTGGCTGTGGTCTTCCGGTCAGGCAACAGTTCTTTGCGGTGTTGAGGGATGAAGTCAGTGTGCACGTTCCCAGCTTCAAAGTCTGGGTGGCCAGACAGGCTAAGGAGGAAGTCAATGTTGGTGTGCAATCCAACAATCTAGGGAGGAAAAATGTCCATGTCCCCAGTGAGTGGGGAAAACAACATACTCAGGAAAACACTTCTATGGCATCAGCTCTTTCTACTAAGTATTTTCGACCATGACTAACTCTCAGGAAAAACAAAACAAATTCATTTCACCATCATTATGCATTTGTACTTCACATTACATTAATTCACTATGATAAACAGGATGTAGGCAGTGGTGTTGGGAAGGTAGTATGGAGATGTTTAATTGACTTAGGTTAGGAAAGCAAGTAAACATTAAGAAACTGAAATGAGATTTATGTGCAAGATACTGAAGACTTGCTTCTCAGAACACTCCCATGAACAAGAAGACTGCACAAAGAATAGGATTGCTACACAGGGGAGGGGCAGGATTATACAACCTGAAAAGAGCTTCCTCTGAACAGTAAAATTCAACTTGTACACACTGATATAAAAATAAGAAAAGGTACAGAATTAACCCAAATCCACCCAATAAATGGGCTCTAGGACAAAACCAGCTGTCTGAGCTCTTAGGTCCATCCATTCATTTTCTCATTCATCCATTTATTTAATAGCCACTTACTGAGAGCATTTTAGGTCCCAGGCTCTGACCCCAGTACTGGGGACACGGCGAGGAACAAAACAAAGTCCTTGCCATCACAAAGCTTACATCAAGGGACAAATAACAATATTTATAAATAAATATCTACTATAATGTCAGATGATATGAAAAAAAATAAGGCTGGCTAAAGGAACAGATAGCAGCAAAGGGTCCTGTGGGGAGGCCTGGGAAGGACTCTAAGGATCACGGTGAGCAGGGCTGAGGGCAGTGAGGAGGGAATCACACGGGGCAAGAAAATTCTGGAGGGAGAAAGGGAACATGTGGCTCCATGCTGAGTGTCTCAAAGGAGTCACAAGGCCAGTATGGGTGGAGCCACAGAAACTGGAGGTTTGATCAAATTCATGAAATATAGTAACTTGAATATCATGGGTTAATAAGAAATCCTTCTATGACACTAAATCAGCATGGTATGGGACTTACTGCACCAAGGAAATGCATAGTTACAGAAAAGCAACAAACTCTTTCAAATGGATAAAACTGAACATAATTATTTTCCCTGGCAGAAAATAACATCAGAGGATTGGCCACACTTGTGTTGTTGGCCTTATCTACAGGTTGAATAGAAATTTCACATCGAATCCCACTGAGGTTAACATTGATGCTAATAATTTAGGCCTGCAATCTTTCCTTTCTAGCTGAAATCAGGAAGTCTTCAAACTCTATTCTGACCCATGGGAAATTCTCTCATGGGAAATAATTTTGTTGTGACATATGGGAAATTGGTAGAAATAAGTTGACAAGGACAAAGGTCGACCAGTCGTAATGGACACACTTGGCTATAGAGATCCAGAGATCATCACAGTCACTAACACGGCTCCAGCTCACTCACATTGTACTGTCGAAGGCTGTACTTAAGTTTCGTCAAGGCTGCCTGGCGATCAGCAGCCCACACAACCAGCTTTGCAATCATGGGGTCATAATGCATTGAAACTTCATCTCCTGAAGTTGAAAAACCACAGAAACTAAAGTTAAAACTTAAAAGAAAGAAAATATGACAAGCAAGACATTCTCCTGGGGCTTTCTGTACATTTCACAATTCATTCTCATGACAGATATCATTACCACCACTTTATTCACGAGGAACTGAGGCTCAAAGGGATTTAAAAACAGAAGTTGAAGGAGGGTATGGTTATCAAGAGCACCATGCCCTAAAAGAGCCATCCAATGACACACAGGCTGGTTTGCCCCATCCTAACTTCCTCTGAATCTTCTTTTTCCTTCTTATTTTGGAAGTCAGTGAAAACACTCATATCACAATCACTTCTGTCCTTGGTGTTTCCTTGCCTCCATCCCCTCAGTTTCCTCATCAGAAAAATAAAGAAAATAATTCCTTTATTCTATATGGTTGCTGGGAGGATTGACAATCAAGTGCCAAACTGCCATACCTGGCAGAGCTGATAAATAGCAGCTATCATTACTGTGTCAGAATCTCAGAGAACAAGAAACTGAACTATGCACATCTAACTGGTTAGAAATGGTTCAAGTCAAAAGGATGAGGTATACAAAGAATACTGTTCAAAGATGTTTTTGTGATTTTGGCAGATCATTTGACCCCTCTGAACCCGAGTCTTCATCTATATAATCAAGAGGTTAGATTACACTCCCTTATCCACCCATCCATCCATCCACCATCACATACCGAACACCTTCTAGGCTGCAGCTTGAGCAAAGTTCTGCAAATATGACATAGAAGACCTAGTGCCTTCTGTACAACTAGTCTAATGGAGAAACTAGACAAGGAGCAAAAGATCATCATGAGATGATATAAAGGGGGAATCCCAAGGAATACACAAGGGGACACAAAAGAGGGTTGGGGAAAGCTTCCTGTACTAGATTATCCTTCCCAGGGCCAGGATAAATTGGGGAGTCTGTTTGAGAATTTTATCTGTTATCCTTTGAGCACTTTTATTAAACTATACTGCAAACTTTGCTTGCCTTAGATTCCTTTTCTTTCCTATTGCAAGTCCCTTCTTCTCTCTAGGAAGTTTCACTGATATGCTAAAAACTTTACTGACTACCAAACTTGCTGTAGGTTATCCAGAGCTCTCAATATGCTGCCAGTTTATTGTTGTAGTTATTGTTCAGTCACTAAGTCATATCTGACTCTGCAACCCCATGGACTGCAGCATGCCAGCCTTCCCTGTCCTTCACTATCTCCTGGAGTTTGCTGAGACTCATGTCCACTGAGTTGGTGATGCCATCTAACAATCTTGTCCTCTGACACCCCTTTCTCCTCCTGCCCTCAATCTTTCCCAGTATCACGGTCTTTTCCAATGAGTCGGCTCCTCACATTAGGTACCCAAAGTATTGCAGCTTCAGTATCTGTCCTTCCAATGAATATTAAGAGTTGATTTCCTTTAGGATTGATTGGTTTGATCTCCTTGCTGTCCAAAGGACTCTCAAGGGTCTTCTCCACCACAATTTGAAAGCATCAGTTCTTTGGCACTCAGCTTTCTTTACGGTCCAACTCTGACATCCATACATGAATACTGGAAAAACCACAGCTATGACTAATATGGACTTTTGTTAGAAAAGTGATGTCTCTGCTTTTTAATATGCTGTCTAGATTTGTCATAGCTTTTCTTCCAAAGAGGAAGCGTCTTTTAATTTCATGGCTACAGTCACCATCTGCAATGATTTTGGAGCCCCCCAAAACAAAATCTGCCACTGTTTCCATTTCCCCCCATCTGTTTGCCATAAAGTGATGGGACCAGATGCCATGATCTTTGTTTTTTGAATGTTGAGTTTTAAGCCATTTTTTTCATTCTCTGCTTTCACCCTCATCAAGAGGCTCTTTAGTTCCTCTCCACTTTCTGCCATTAGAGTGGTATTACCTGCAATTTATTGTTAAGAAGTCCTAATTCCTCGTTTTGGCTTTCTAGACCCTATATGATTTGCTCTTATTCTATATCTCCAGCCACATCTCCAATTACTCACCACCCAGAATCCTTTTCTCCAGCCACATATTCTCTGAGTTCTTTAAACACACCTTTTGTTAAATTCTCTTTTCTTCACTTTTCTGTATGCTTTTAAATCTGGCTATTCAAATTCACTCCAGACTTCCTCTTAGAAACATGTCCCGATTACACCAGCCTAACATAACCTGCTATTCCCGAGGATTTCTATATTTTATCACTCACCATCTGTATAACTTCTCTGGCAACTAAAGTTAAGGTGGCAATAGATGGTGGTGGCTCAGATCATAGACCTGGAGCCAGAATGCCTGAGTCTACATCTTGGCTCCAATGGTGACCTTGGAGAAGTCACTTCTCTGTGCCCTGGTTTCCCCATCTGGAAAATGGAGGTGATCATAGGGTAGTAAAGGAGTCCTTGTAGAAAAAACACCTAGAACAGTACCTGTACATAGTAAGCGCTAAAAAACTGTTATGACCATGGTTATTAATCATATGTGAACTGTAACTAGCTCTTGCATTGTTATTTTTTGACTTTTTAAAATTACTGTTTAGCTTGCACTAAGTTTATTAATTTTTCAGTTTGACTTTTAGTAACTTGAAGGCAGAGTGCCTTGGGCATAGCAGATATCAGTCACCTTAAATTATATTTGGAACTAGGCAAAATAAAAATATAAAACAATACCAGAAAATATTTGTTGCTGAGGTTTGACTAAGTGCTGCTGCATTTCAAAAAAGACTGCAGTACTGCTTAAAAATACTAGTTCTTCTTTAAAAAAAAAAATATATATATATATATGTTTAGCCATCTGTTTTTATTGTCTTATTTTATTCTTCGTAATCAGCTGCAATGGGTCTTAGTTGCAATATGCAGGATCTAGTTCCCCAATCAGGGATCAAACCCCAGCCCCCAGCATCGGAAGCTTAAAGTCTTAGCCACTGGACCACCAGGGAAGCCCCAACGCTAGTTATTCTTTAAAAGTGACTATTCCAAAAGGAAAAGATTACGGAGAAATCAAAGAAATCCTTTATTTTGAAAACATACTAGATACATCCACAAGACACAGGAAAAGACCCTATCCAAAACCAATAATGTACCAAAAAATTTTAACCACTGAGACTGTCCTTTAATTTCACTTTACCTTGCCGTACTCCAGTTTCAATCCTAGTGGTAAGGTCTGCTCGAGGGGTGGAGAGATGCACCAGTGGTCCGGCCCCTGGCAGGAAGTCATTGTTAGGATCTTCTGCATATATTCTAGCTTCAAAGGCATGGCCCCGCAGAGTTATTTCTTCCTGGCTCAAAGGAATCTTCTCTCCTGCTGCAATCTGGTAAAAGAAGAATATGTGCTTATTATGAAAATCCACCTGACAGCGGCTATGAGACTGCATAAATGGTCTTGCCTTTTCTACGTAAAATGTACATTTGGACTTTATAATAAGCCAATTAAAAACTCTTATTTTGTCGACCCAATTGGGTATTAGGCAAAAGCAAAAATAGATTAAAAACAGATGCAGCTTTCTGCCCGTGGAAGCCGCCGAGAAAGCATCGTTGAAGTCTTCCTCGGCCCGAACAGCTGCGGAAGCTCTTCATCGGAGGACTGAGCTTTGAAACAACCGATGAGAGTCTGAGGAGCCATTTTGAGCAATGGGGAACGCTCACAGACTGGGTGGTAATGAGGGATCCAAACACCAAGCGCTCCAGAGGCTTCGGGTTTGTCACATACGCCACGGTGGAGGAGGTGGATGTGGCCATGAATGCAAGGCCACACAAGGTGGACGGAAGAGTTGTGGAACCAAAGAGGGCCGTCTCAAGAGAAGATTCTCAAAGACCTGGTGCCCACTTAACTGTGAAAAAGATTTTTGTTGGTGGCATTAAAGAAGACACTGAAGAACATCACCTGAGAGATTATTTTGAACAGTATGGGAAAATTGAAGTAATTGAAATCATGACTGACCGAGGCAGTGGCAAAAGAGAGGCTTTGCTTTTGTAACCTTTGATGACCATGACTCCGTAGACAAGATTGTCATTCAGAAATACCACACTGTGAATGGCCACAACTGTGAAGTGAGAAAAGCCCTGTCTAAGCAAGAGATGGCTAGTGCTTCATCCAGCCAGAGAGGTCGAAGCGGTTCTGGAAACTGGTGGCGGTCGTGGAGGTGGTTTTGGTGGGAATGACAACTTTGGTCATGGAGGAAACTTCAGTGGTCGAGGTGGCTTTGGTGGCAGCCGTGGTGGTGGCGGATATGGTGGCAGTGGGGATGGATATAATGGATTTGGTAATGACGGAAGCAATTTTGGAGGTGGTGGAAGCTACAATGATTTTGGCAATTATAACAATCAATCTTCAAATTTTGGACCCATGAAAGGAGGAAATTTTGGAGGAAGAAGTTCTGGCCCCTATGGTGGTGGAGGCCAATACTTTGCCAAACCACGAAACCAAGGTGGCTATGGTGGCTCCAGCAGCAGCAGTAGCTATGGCAGTGGCAGAAGGTTTTAATTACTGCCAGGAAACAAAGCTTAGCAGGAGAGGAGAGCCAGAGAAGTGACAGGGAAGCTAGAGGTTACAACAGATTTGTGAACTCAGCCAAGCACAGTGGTGGCAGGGCCTAGCTGCTACAAAGAAGACATGTTTTAGACAATACTCATGTGTATGGGCAAAAAACTTGAGGACTGTACTTGTGACTAATTGTATAACAGGTTATTTTAGTTTCTGTTCTGTGGAAAGTGTAAAGCATTCCAACAAAGGGTTTTAATGTAGATTTTTTTTTTTTTTGCACCCATGCTGTTGATTGCTAAATGTAATAGTCTGATCATGACGCTGAATAAATGTCTTTTTTTTTTTTAATGTGCTGTGTAAAGTTAGTCTACTCTGAAGCCATTTTGGTAAACTACCCCAACAGTGTGAAGTTAGAATTCCTTCAGGGTGATGCCAGGTTCCATTTGAAATTTATTTACAACCTGCTTGGTGGAGAAGCTGTTGTCTTCAGAACCTTGGTGTAGTTGAACTGACAGTTACTGTGTTGTGACCTGGAGTTCACCATTAAAAGGGTCACCCATGCAAAGTCATGGAGTTTTTTTTTTTTTATTTTTGGTTATTAATGATTGTTGGCACATCCTATGCAATATATCTAAATTGAATTATGGTACCAGATAGTTATAGATGGGAATGAAGCTTGTGTATCATCCATTATCATGTGTAATCAATGAAAGATTTAATACCCTAAAAACAAACAAACAAACAAACAAACAGATGCAGGCTGGAAATACTGCATTAATTACAATAGGTCTCTACAATTTTAAAACAGAGAAAACAGGCAAACTGATGACTAAGTTATAAGTATCATTATCAGTGCTTTATCAATATAATGGAAAACTAAAATTTCTTACTGGCAAGATAGTCTCAGTTTTCACTTAAAATATTAGCACTCAGTTACCATGTCAAGCTTTTCTTATAGTAAATTGTTAGCTGGTGTTTAGGACTATATTCATAGCTATGACTAAAGTATGGCATTCGTCATCTTTGTTATCTTCACCACCAAGTGATCAAGCAAAGCAGGCAGGGGAACATGATGTTTTTAAATTCTGTTATTTTATATATATTGCAGGACACCAGATTATAAACAGGATAATCAGCATTGTTAATCATTACTCTAATTATTATTATTTTGGCTCTTATATACCAATACAACAAATCTCTCTCTTCAACTAGAATAATTTGGAAAAGGCTATTGGAGGGCACACTGTCACTCTTTACTCTACCCTTGAGTTTTCCTCCAAGATGAGAAAATGACAAACTGAAATGGCAAAAGATATAGGGAAAAACTATTACCTCAGCAGCACACTACACTAGATAGGTAAGCATAAAACAAGCGAAGGTTTCATCTCTCAAAATCTGTAAATAAGAAAAATCAGGAGCTATAACAGTGAAAATGAAAGGAAAACGGACTAACTGCATGCCTTTATGGCATAGTGTTTGGAATCAAAGACTTTGCAGCCCTACTGCCTGGGTTCAAATTCTGTCTCTATACTTTTTCTGTTTTAGGCATACTCAATTCTGGGTAAGTTTCTGTAACCTCTTAATGCTTCAGAGAAAAATGCCTGGCATACAGTAAATACTCAGTAAGTGTTAGCTTTTATTTTTTCATTCCTATCGTTTATAATAAAATCCTCTGTAATGTTTTGGTAAGGAATTCTATTTGTTTTAGTATAAAAAGGAAAAGAATGACTATATGTTCATATTCTAAGATGTGATTTTAGTTCTGACTATATAGTTCAATTTCAACCTGACTTATCTTTATCTGTTTCCCTCTGAAGTTGGCTTCTATCTGGACCCAGAAGAGACTGGCCCAACCATGTTTCTGAGTACTTGGAAATCTATACCATCTGGAGTTCACTCAGGCTCAGACATTGACTCTTTGGAACCCCTTGGACCTTGGACATTTCACCAGCCTCTCCTAACACTGCTAACCATCTGAGCCTGCAGCCAGGGGCTCACATCACTGCACACTCACTCCAGGAAGCTAGTGACTCAAGAGATAGGCCCTGGAGCTTGAACTCCTGATTCACCACATGGTGAGACCCGTTGTTTTACCTCTGCTTGGAAGCCAGGTTCCAAAGTGTCTTGAACAGCATAAATAAGGTCCAGTGGCATCCCTAAGCTCTAGAAACCTTTCTCAGATAATAAAAGTCTATTTCTCTTTCTAAAGCTCTTAAGAGTTTCTCGACTTGCAGAAATAAATGCCTGCTGGTTCCCCTTTACATCCAAAAGCTTTCTTTTCCTTTATTCTTAAGAAACACTTATTCCTTCATGATTTAAAAATACTGAACTCTTCTGGTTACTACTCAAGAAAAATTATTTTCCTTGAATTCTGGAAACATAAGCACTCTTTTCAAAAGTTTCTAAATCCAATACAGTTTTCCTGACATTTACTAATACTTATTAGCCTGATGTGTAGCTCCTAAGGCTACAGAGGCCAGAAGAATCTTATGGCTCAATTAAAACCACCAATCATTCCAAAGGAACCAGCAAAAGGAATGTTATATTATTGTCCACAGAAATTTTGCAAAGATAAAATTATCAAAATAATCAAGACTTTAGCATCACAACACTGAAAAAATAATCTAAATTCAGGATATATAGAGAACAAAGAACTCTACAGAGATTAAGAACATTCATACTACTTAAAACCATTATGATGTTAAAAAATAGACTGTAAAACTCTACTGTTTTTAATAAAGAGAACAAAATAGTCAAAGTTATTATCATTAATATTTGAAGCAATAAGCTTTGTAAAACTCTGGTTTAGGCCTGTGAGGAGACGCTGTAGACATAACAGTTCAGTAGAATACAGCAGATGTGTCATAGCAATGTCAAAGTGCTCTGAACATTTTTAGACATTTATTCTAAATGGCCACACTTATCCCTTTATGGGCCATCAACAGTGTGTCAGAACTTGCACAGAGACCACTCTGTAAATCTGAACTGTTCCTTCATTCTCAACTCTTCTTAGCTATTTCACCTTGGCAAGCATCTATCCTGCCTCTAAACTCTAATGACGGCCTGGTCCTGAATGATGTGGCCTCAGGTAGAAGACAAGGCTTTGCGTTGAGACAATGTGGTCACAAGCAAGCCTCAGTGACAGCAGCTCGCCTGTTGGCTGCCCCAGGTCTAAGGGGGAAAGATGCTAAGTGACAGATTAGAAATCTGAGTCCATAAACTGCATCAAATGTAACGTCACCATTAACCTCCCATTTTCTTATACTTATGACAACCACGAAGAACTGAACCCTTATCCAAAGTGACACCTTCTTTTAAGAGGCCAGAAGGGAACATATTCTCAACACTGATCTTTAACAGAAAAAATACTCCCACCCTAAGTTGCCATTCCACCAAGTCAGTTCCTGTGATCATCTCGGTGACAGGATGTTCCACTTGCAGCCTTGTATTCATCTCCATAAAGTAGAAATTGTGCTTTGAGTCCATGATAAACTCTACGGTTCCTAAAATATAAAATACAGTGGTCACATTTCAACAGCATTTAGTCAATAGGAATCAAAATCTTTCACAAAAGATCATATCAAGTTTTATGGCCACCTTCATTGAATAATAAACAGTTTGCTTTTCATGAAGAAAACATATCAAATTTTACAGCAGCAAATGATTCTCAAAACAAGGAAGCCACATGAAATTTAACAATAGAAAAGTATATTTGGGGTTTTGAGCAAATGGCAAGCCCAAGTTATAAATCAGTCTCCGCTGTCAGAGCAGTGAGAACATGACTGGACCATGTGTTACTGCTCCTGTGCACCAAGTCCCTAGAAACCTCACACTCTGACATCCCATCTCACTCTAACTTCGTGGAGAAAAACACAACTTTTTTTTCTCTTGACTGTGAGCTTTGGAAGTGTCTTTAAAGAAGTCCTTCTTCTAGTGACCCACTGGGAGATTACTCAGTAACTAAACATTATGTTAATGTCTTCTTTTTTAAAAATAAATTTTCCTTTATTATTTTAAACATTTAAAACATTTATTGAGAAGAACTAAATAAATGGAGAAATGTTCATGCATAGTAAGACTCAACATTATCAAAATGTCAGTTCTTCCCAACTTGTCACATACGTTATCAGGGAAATGCAAATTAAAACACTGAGATACATACCTATTAGAATGGCCATAACCTGGAACACTGGCAACACCAATGCTGTAAGGATGCAGAGCAGCAGAAACTCTCACACAAGCTGGTGTAAATACAGCATGGCACGGCCACTTTTGAACCGTTTGGTAGTTTCTTACAAAATCAAACATACTCTTACCTTGTGATCTAGCAATCATACTTCTTGGTATTTGCCCAGATGAACTGAAACTATGTCCATACAAAACCCTGTACATAGCTGTTTATAATAGCTTTATTTATAATTCAGAAATGAGCTATCAAGCCATGAAAACACATGGAGGAAACTTAAATACATATTACTAAGTGAAAGAAGCCAATCTGAACAATGTGAAAAGGCTATGTACTGTCTGATTCATTCTGGAAAAGACAAAACTATGGAGGCAATAAAACAATCAGTGATTGTCAGGAACTGGAGGCAGGGAAAACTGAAGAGTATCTTTAGGGCACTGAAACTATTCTGTAAGATGCTACAGTGGTGGATAAATGTGGGCTGCATATCATTATTTCTCCAAACTCACAGAATGTACACCAAGAGTAAACCCAAACTGTAAACTATGGGCCCTGAGTGATAAAGATGTATATATGCAGGTTCATCAGTTGTAACAGAAGTACTGTTCTGGTATAGGATATTGCTAGAGGAGGAGGCTGTGTGTGTAGGGGCACCGGGGCATGGGAACTCTCTGAACTTGCTGCTCAATTTTCCTCTGAACCTAAAACTGCTCTAAAAACTAAAGTTTACTAATTTTAAAAAATGTAAAAATTTCATTTTAATTTAAAATAGGGTAGAAAACATCAAATAGCATTACGTATAATTAGGCTAAGTACTTTTTAAATAATTTTCCCCCAAAATATACATGTATATAAACCAACATTTACGTTCACATACTGGATCCAAATGTAAAATGTATTTCTTAATGTGGATATAGTCAAAAGTTTGAAAGTCAATGATTTAAAAACTATATATTTCATTTGCCTTTTGAAACACAAATAATTTTTCCTCCTCCTCTATTAGAAGCAAATCTTAACATACCTGCACCAACATAATTTACAGCTTTAGCAGCTCTGACTGCAGCTTCTCCGAGCTTTTTCTTACTTCAGGTTTAATACCAGGCTATGAAAAAATATTTGAAATAAATTTTCATAAGTACTTTGTTCTACAAGAGGTTTCCATTAAGATTCAATGTTACATTTCTATGTCTCAAATACTACATTAAAGAGATAATAAGGATAAATATCTATTTCATCATGAAATACTGTCTTATACCACAGTTCAACTGTCTGTATACCAAAGTATAATGATTCTGTTAGTAATTTCTAAATTACAGATATTACTTAGTACCTACAAAATAACTATCTTCTCTTTCTTTTTGGCTGCGCTTTTGGCTTGTGCTATCTTAGCTCTCTGACCAGAGATAGAACCTGCCCATGGAAGTGAAAGTGCAAAGTTCTACTAGACGACCAGGGAATTCACCAAAATAACCTTCATGACCATGTGTGCACTTAAAATTGCTTGTATCAGTACTAAAACTTTGAACAATCTCTTTTTGTCTCAAGATGAATAAAGGAATATGGGTCATATGCCCCAAAATTACTCTGATAAAGGTAAACCTTGAGATTGCAAGTTAATAAGAAATGTTCAACGACTTCCCTGGTACTCAGTGGTTAAGACTCTGAACTTCCACTTCAGGAGGTATGGGTTCAATCCCGGGTTGGGGAACTGAGATCCTGCACGGCACAGCCAAAAAAAAAAAAAAAAAATCATAAAGAGAAATGTATATCAAAAGTAGGCAAAACTTTTTAACATTGTTCAGTGGTGCTCAACAGATTTTTATTTATGTAATCACTGCTTGAAAGTAAGGATTTATTGAAATTGTTGAAGTTTACTTCAGACAGTTGTGCTCATTTAACATGTTAATAAGGTTATGCTCAAAATCCTTCAGCTAGGCTTCAGCAGTACGTGAACTGAGAATTTCCAGATGTACAAGTTGGATTTAGAAAAGGTAGAGGAACCAGAGATCAAATTGCCAACATTCACTGGGTCACAGAAAAAGCAAGAGAATTCCAGAAAAACATCTACTTCTGCTTTATTGATTACTCTAAAGCCTTTGACTGTATGGATCACAACAAACTGTGGAAAATTCTTCAACAGATGGGAATACCAGACCACCCTACCTGCCTCCTAAGCAACCTGTATGAAGGTCAAGAAGCAACAGTTAGAACCAGACATGGAACAACAGACTAGTTCCAAATAGGAACAGGAATATGTCAAGGCTGTATATTGTCACCCTGCTTACTTAATTTATATGCAGACTACACCATGTGAAATGCCAGGCTGGATGAATCACAAGCTGGAATCAAGATTACCAGGAGAAATATTAACAACCTCAGATTTGCAGATGATACCACTTTAACAGCAGAAAATGAAAAGGAACTAAAGAGCCTTTTGATGAGGGTGAAAGAGGAGAGTGAAAAAGCTGACTTAAAACTCAACATTCAAAAACTAAGATCACGGCATCAAGTTCCATCACCTCATGGCATATAAAAGGGGAAAAGTGGAAGCCATGACAGATCTTATTTTGAGCTTCCCTGGTGGCTCAGGAGGTTAAAACATCTGCCTCCAATGCGGGAGACCCGGGTTCGATCCCTGGGTCGGGAAGATCCCCTGGAGAAGGAGATGGCAATCCACTCCAGTATTCTTGCCTAGAGAATCCCATGGACGGAGAAGCCTAGTAGGTTACAGTCCACGGGGTCGCAAAGAGTGGGACATGACTGAGCAACTTCACCTTCACCTTAAAATCACTGTAGACTGCAGCCATGAAATTAAAAATGCTTGTTCCTTGGAAGAAAGGACAAACTTAGCATATTAAAATGCAGAGATGTTACTTTGCTGACAAAGGTCCACATAGCCAAAACTATGGTTTTTCTAGTAGTCATGTAAGGATGTGAAATTTGCACCATAAAGAAGGCTAAGTGCCAAAGAATTGACACTTTCAAATTGTGATGCTGGAGAAGACTCTTGGGAGTCCCTTGGACCTCAAGAAGATCAAACCAGTCAAACCTAAAGGAAACCAACTGTGAATATTCATTGGAAGGACTGATGCTGAAGCTGAAGCTCCAATACTTCAGCCACCTGATACAAAGAGTGGACTCACTGGAAAAGACCTCGATGATGGGAAAGATTGAATGCCAGAGGAGAAGGAGATGACAGAGGATGAGGTGGTTGGATGGCATCACCGACTCAGAAGGACATGAGTTTGAGCAAACTCTGGAAGACAGTAATGGACAGGGAAGCCTGGTGTGCAGCAGTTCATAGGGTCTCAAAGAGTCAGACATGACTTAGTGACTGAACAACAACTTGAAACAGTACAATATATTCTGCAACAGAAATTAAAGTCTGAATATAGTATGAGAAAAACAAACTTCTTAACCAGAAACTTTAGATCCATGATCTTTTAGAAATACATATTTTAAAGAACTCATATATAACTTTGGACACAAAAGAGGCCTATAGCAGTAGCAGGTTGCAAAGAAATGTAAATCCCAAAATAGGTAATTCTAGGAGTAGGCCATGACCCAGAAAACAAGCTGAGCCAATCAAGAGGTAGTCTCAAAGAGATGTAAACAATTCTGAGGGGCAAAGTTGCCAAATAAGAGCAAACAGCTCTCCTATACAATAAAACCTTTAAGTTGGGAATACCATTAGTGTATTTTAGGAACATCTGAAGTAGCAGTTAAGGAGTCTTCTTCAGAAAGAATACATTCAATTAACATTCCTCAAACATGCTAGTTAATTACAATTTAAAATCTGCATGGAAACAGTAGCTGTTCACTGTAAGTCAGGTCCAAAGTGGATCAGAGCAGCTTTTTCTAGACACTATCCAGAAGGATCCGAGCCCTAGTGTGCCCACTGAACACCAACCTGCTCCTCATCCCTAGCACCATAGTGAAATCGGATTACTACTACTGGAGAGTGGCTGTTCAGCAGCACTTTGGGGAGGCACTAGCTTCACAGATTTCTGACATGAAAGTCTGGGGTTTACAATATAGAAAAGCTGACAAATTTCTTTACAAGATCCTTACCCCTGGGGCCTCTTCAATGATCTTCTGATGTCTCCTCTGTACACTACAGTCTCTTTCAAACAAGTACACGACGTTGCCGTGGCGGTCACCAAACACCTGCACTTCTACATGCCTATTTAAAAACCCAACGAAAAGTCTCCATTTGTAGGTTGAACATTCAAGAAAAAAAAATTATATACATGGAATGAGTGAGAAATAAGAAAACTGAGAAAACACTTGAGACCATATCTATGACCTCACAGGAGGAGCAAGTAGCAAATATAAGCCGACAAGGGAAAGACTGATAAATCTGACTATATCACAATTACAAATTATAGCTGCATGTCATATATCCTCAAAAAGTCAGTGACAACTTTTTTTTTAATGATTGGAGGATTTTAAAAAAGCACCTCTTATAGTTAAGGCAGACTGAAAATGACAAGGGCTTATCCATAGAAAGGTTAGGGAATAAATTTACATGGATCGTTAGTTTTTAAAACATATTAATATTAAATCAAAAAACAAAAAGTCACTTTAATGTTGAGTGTAACATAGTATAATTATCAGAAATCATATTAAGAATAAATGCACCTAACATTTAAAAAAGAAGGGTAACCCAGACCATTTGGTGAACATGAAAGCATTCTTCCCAGGAGATTCATTTTGATATGTTCACACTGTAGTTCATCTCACACATTCACCACTATAATACAGAAATTTTTTTGCCGTTGAATTTTCGTTATTTAGTTGCTAAACTGTGTCTCACTCTATTCCAGCCTGCCAGGCTCTTCTGTCCATGAGATTTTCTGGGCAAGAATACTAGAGTGGGTAGGTATTTCCTACTCCAGGGGATCTTCCTGACTCAAGGATCAAACCTGCGTCTCCTGTACTGGCAATTGAATTCTCTACCACTAAGCCACCAGGGAAGCCCTCGGTTGAGTTTTTAGAATAAAACGTATCAAACATACAAGAAATTTTTTAAAAATCCAGGAAGTCTTATGATGTCCTATTTCAGCACAGTGGCTCATTTTTGTTCCTTTTTGTTCACTTCATGAAACACTTCATTAAACCACTTGGAAGATATGTTTTTCTTTGATGTATCACTTCTACTGAATGTTCTATTTAAAAATGTCCCAATTTGTCCAAGATATTCTCTTGACAAAATAATAGGAGCTGATTTCTTCCTTTTGGATTTGCCTCCTTGATCTTTTCTGTTTTTATTTACTTGTAAGCTACCAACACCAAACTCATTCTCGCTATCATTATTTTGAATAAACTTATCTGTGAGATCAATTAAGAATCAAAAGCCCAAGAGATTCTATTTGTCCCCTAGTATTCTTCCTTTCATTATAGAGATCCAAGTTCCTGACTTTGCCACATCCACTGACTCCCCCTTATCCTTTAGCTGTCCCAGGAAAGGAGACAACTAGAGCAGGAACTCCAAGTTCTGAAAGGAACACTTGAGGCCACACCCACAGAACAGCTCTTTTCTGACTTCTCAAAAATTGGAAACATTTTCCCTTGGCTCTTTACAAAGGAAGCCCTCTGAGGATCTGTGTTCTGTTAGGATTCCTACAGTTGTCAAATCACTCTTGTTATTTCCCTTTTCTGATGATCCTTTTCTGTGTTGTTTTATCTAACGTAGAGATTCTGGAGCACAGTGTCTGAGAACCAGGAAGTACATCAAATTCTAGTCACTCCAATTCAGTCATTGCCGGGGTCTGGCTAGACACACAGATGCAACTGGTTTCTAGTAGGAACGCCTTGATATTTTCTAAGAGTTCTAAAGTTTTTATTTTCCTATTTACACTTTTAATCCATCTAGAATGTATACTGAATATAAAGTGAGGAAGGAGTCTGATTTTTTTTTAGATAAAATAGTACACTTTGAATATTTACCTATTAACTATCCCAGCCTTTCAAATAAGCTCAATAGTTCTAATCAGACATATAATACATTTTGATTTCTACTTTTCTCAGTTATTGGCACCACATTCTTCTGGCCCTCCATTAATTCAACAAGTAATTATTTAGCAGAATATAAGTAGTGTGATTATCATGATATTGAAATGTTATTATTAGAAAATACAGAAGACAAATATGTACAAATGCTAATACTTATAATGATTTTGTTTTCCATATCTTGTATTTTTTGAGTTTGTAATGCATTCATATTACTTTTCCTGATGCCTATCATAAAGAAAATATTTTGAGATTGACTTTTTTTAAACTGTCACATTCTAAATTAATTTAATTTACTGTGCCATGCTCAGGGACAATTCTAAATTTTCTAAGGCTTGAAACAAAAACAATTTGGGAGCCCACTTTAAGAAAAGTACAAAAAATAGGTATAGAATCTTCAAAGATGCCCATACAAGAGAAGGGACTGAAGCTTTAGCTCATCATCTTCAAGGTAAATCTCTCTCTGGTTATTGTTACAAAATGAATTATTCTTGATAAAGTCACTTTTGACTTACAGGTTTGTATATCTGTGTGTCTGTATATTTAACACAAAATCTATGAAACAAGAAGCTTTTATAATCAGTATCTTATTTTAAGTGACATACATGAAAATAAAATTTCTAATAAAATAAATTAGAAATGCCCATGGTATTTGCTATAGTGGCACCCAGAGAAGCAGTTTAGTGTGGTCACTGGGAGTGTGAATCCCAGAGTCAAATTGCCTGGGTTCAAATCTCAGCTTCACCAATTCCTTATTCGGAGACCTCAGGCAATTCAGATGACCACTCCGCTGCTCAGTATATTCACCTGAAAAAAAAGCGAACAGGGCCTACCTAATGGGATTGTTGCAGGAATTAGATTAGAAATGGAAGGACAGCAAGATTAATACTTGTTTCCCTGGTGGCTCAGTGGTAAAGGATCCACCTGCAATGCAGGAGACCCAGGTTCGAACCCCGGGTTGGGAAGATCCTCTGGAGAAGGGAATGGCAACCCACTCCAGTATTCTTGCCTGGAGAGTCCCCATGGACAGAGGAGCCTGGCAGGCTACAGTCCATGGGGTTGCAAAGAGTCTTAGAAATATACTAAGATTACTACTTAGTACATGTGAAATACTTAAACCCTGGCCATGGTTAAGTGCAAAATAAGGGTGAGCCATTAGTATTATTTGTTAACATATCACTTATAATTACAATTCAAGTTGGGTAACTATTTCCATTTTCTGAACATCTCAGATGATGCTTACAGAGTTCTGTAATATAAAACTTAATTTCTTACAAGAATTTTACTTTGAAAAGACTAAATTCCATCAGCAAGAAATGCAATGAATGAATTAATGACACATCTTTATCATGGAACCAATAAACACCCAATAAAAAGAATGAGGTATATCTATATTTACTGCCAGAGAAAGATGTCTACCATATAATACTAGCGTATATTATTAAGGTTCTATTTACTGTTCTTCTGTATGTATCTTGTATTCTGTGTGTCTATGTATAAATGTTTCTATTCATGTAGAAAATGCCTGGAGAAATGCATACCTTAATATAGGTGGAGTGGGACTGAGGAACTTAATGTACTCACGTACTCTTAGAACTTTATATTTTACATAATGTGCTTGCATTTCTAACTCAATTTTAAAATTTGAGTCAGAAGAAAAGAGTTGAACCTACCTTGGTGTGTCCACAAACTTCTCAATCAGCATGGCATCATCATTGAAAGACTTCTTAGCTTCTCTCCGTGCTGATTCTAACTGCTCTTGAAATTCTTTTTCAGACCTAATGATCCTCATACCCTAAGACAGAAAGATAGCTATGTTTACAGCATAAGTAAAACAACTTAGACTAGTCCAAAACAGAAAATACAAGCACGCACAACCTTACTTTTCCTCCTCCACCGCGGATGGCTTTAATCATGACTGGGTAACCAATTGTCCTAGCGTGCTCTTTCAGGCACTGGTCTGACTGGTCCTCCCCGTGATAACCCTCCACAACAGGCACTCCAGCAGCAGCCATGATGGATTTGGATGTGCTTTAGAATAAAAAAATTGATATGCCCCAAAGCTATGAATTATTTCATACAAGAAAAACACAAATACTGCTGAGTCTATAAAATACAATGGAACTTTAAAAAGAAAACACTCCATAGGAAAGAAAGGACTATAGTCTGAGACAACTAATATTAATACAATTGTTAAGATATCTACATCCTGTTTTTAATCCCAAAAACCTGATCAATATATTGATTACCAACACAATTATTATAATTGATACTTGAATATCTTCTGTAATGCATTGTAGTGGCATATACATAAGTTATGCCTATGATGACATAAAGATATATTAACCCATTACCTAGGTCTATTGTAGGTAAAATAAACTATTTCAATTAATCTTCTTATGGCCGTATTTAAAAGATATAAGCTCATACCTCTTTATACCCATGTCTCTAATTGCTGATGAAGGAGGACCTACAAAAATAATTCCTTCTTGCTTACACAGTTCGGCAAACTCCATGTTTTCTGAAAGAAAGCCATATCCTGGATGGATAGCCTAGAAGGGAGAAATGAATAGGTAAGCTTTCCAGTGCCCCACTGGCAGACTGTGATACAGGTGATGGCGTCTCCCTCTGGGGAGGCCTCTCCCTATGCTGTTGATAGGTACATACGGTCTCTATCAGAATATGTTTCCAAAGAGACATCTGAACTTTATTTTTCTAATGTATTTTTAATTGAAGCATATTTGATTTACAATTGAACTTTCATACTAAAGTTCTGAAGCCTTACCTGAAACAGAAAAACCAGTATTTCTTTTTATTGTGGTAGTATCATATCAAATTTACCATTTTAACCACTTTCAGTGTATAGTTCAGTGGCATTAAGTATGCTCACGATGTTGTGCAACCATCACCATCCATCAACCCCCCAGTTCTATACCTATTAAATAATAATTTCCCATTCCCTGATAACCTCTATTTTATTTTCCATCTTTTCTGTACCTAATAAAAGGGAATCAGACAGTATTTGTCTGTCTGTCTCTTAGAATATCATTCCTTTTTATGGCTGCATAATGGTCCACTGCAGTTATAGCCTACATTTTGCTCATCCAGGTCTATCTGACAGACATGCAGACTGCTTTGGTTCCTGTGAATAATGCTGCTATGAACGTTTGTATACAAGTATCCTGCTTTAAATTATTTCAGGTATATATGAAATGTCAAGGAATATTTGCAGTTAGGAATAAAGAACTTCAGGGTGGAAGGCAGGTGGGTGGCGGTCTGCTCTCTCTACAAAGCTGGCCTTGAACTGAAACCGTGTGCCCAAAAGTTGCAAAAAGAGCACCCTTACACAATACTAACTCATTTAGCTTCAGGTCACTATTTAATGATGCTGCCTTTCCAGAAAAAAAGCTAAGAATCAAACAAAAGTCATATAGTCAAACAGTATTAAAGTATATACTTCAGTGAAAAAGGACCCTCTTAGATTTTAACCTAATCACTTGCAACTTACTCAGAGTTTTAAGAAATTTACTTGGCTGTCTTATCCCACAGAAGAGGAAAATCAGTAACTGAATCACAGCAAGATTTCTAAGAGAAACATGCTGACAGTGAAAAGGGACGAAAGAGAGGAGAGTAAAAGTGGAACAGGCTTATGTGGTTTAGCAAGGAGTAAGGCAGCTCTCCAACTTCAATAGTCCTGAGGGTGTTTCTGTCTTTTTAAGATAATAATTAAGTATGTATAATTATAACCAAGAGAATGTGAAAAGAAAAAAAGCTTATCCAACCCTATTTTAAAACTGTTACATCCAAAGAACCTTTCAAAATAAAAGGGGTAAGCTTCAGACATCTGGGAAACTCCTGTGACTAGAAAAACCCACATCTTAGGAATAGCAAATAGCGATATGCTAGATACTGAATACAAATAACCACATTTTGATGTCAGCTCAGAGTTTTGTTCCTTTTAAACCAAAGTTCAATTTTAGTCATTTTATATGAAATGTCAAATATTATTTACGTGAGGCAAAGTAAAACAGGTCTACATGCCAGTCCTATCTGATTTTTTAACAGCTTTTTAAAGGTAGAATTTACAATATGAAACATTCACCCATTTACAGCCTGATGAATCGAGCACATTTATATAACTGTGCTGTAACTGGTCTGTGACTATACCCCAGCTTTACGACACTTCTACCAGAATTCCTATATGCCCATGTGCATAAATGATCAATCCTTGCTCACAGAACCAGGCAACTACTGACTTGCTTTCTTTCTAACGTCTGGCTTAAATTTACTATAGTTTTCTGTGGTTCACCAGCAGAAAGAAAAAGAAAGAGTACTGATGCATGCCACAACAAGGATATATATACCACTTTTGTTTACAGACTATATGGCTGTATCACATTAAAAAAATAATTTTATTTATTTTTATTCATTGAATTTTTGCTGTACTGAGTCTTCGCTGCTGCCTGGGCTTGTCTTTTGTTGTGGGGAGCAGGGGCCACTCTCTGGTGGTGCACTCTCCCGTTGCAGCGGCTTCCCTTGTGGAGTACAGGCCCTAGGCA
This sequence comes from Nanger dama, assembly GCA_917880005.1. NCBI lineage: Eukaryota > Metazoa > Chordata > Mammalia > Artiodactyla > Bovidae > Nanger > Nanger dama. Next base: position 28,106,078 of record CAKJTW010000011.1, on the reverse strand, counting down.
CATGGGCTTCAGCAGTCGTGGCCACGTGCTCAGTGGTTTCGGCTGCCAAGCTCTGAACACAGCTGTAGCTGCTTCCCGCATGTGGGATCTTCTTGACCAGGGACTGAACCTGTGTCTCCTATACTGGCAGGCAGATTCTTTACCACTGAGCTACCAGGGAAGCCCACACATTTTGTTTTTTATTAATTTGGATTTTCTCTGTTTTTGGCTATTATGATTAATGCTATTATAAACATGCATGTATAGGTCTTTAATTTTTCTCAGAAATGTTTCATAGTTTTCAGTAGATAGGTCTTGAACTAACTTTTTTGCTAAGTATTTGATTTTCATTGATGTTATTGCAAATACAACTGCTTCCTTAATTTCATTTTCAAAGTGTTTGTTGCTAGCCTCCCTTCTTTTGGAACAGATACTTAATTCAACAGAACCCTGATTAACTAGATAAATACTCTCTCTTTGTAACGAAGAAGAAAAGCAGCTGTCTCTTTGCAAACAATAATGTTCAAACACATTATGGGAATGGCCTCAAGGAATTTAACTAATTTCTTTTAGGGTGAACGCTGATATATACAAATCACAGTATCCTCCAGCATTTGAATGGATTAAAAGGAAATCTAACAATGCTACTACCACCAGTGGGCTAATTTCCTAGCCATCAGGCGAGTGTTTAGCTGTCGATTCACCCTGGTGCGCAGGATTGCAAGCCTTTTAGACTGTTCATCCTTTGGTAATAAGACACCTTTAACAAGAAAGACAGAAAACTGGTGTCATCTCCTACCAAAATAAATCTCTGCCAAAATAATTCCTTCCATGTTTACAGTTTGTGTCCATTCTGCTCTGTGCTTGATCAAGCATATGCATAGATACAAAGTTGTTGTTGTTATTATTGGCTCTGTCTTCAGCAAAATTGAGACGTGTCTGCTTTCCACAGTAGAGCAGATAATTCATACTCCTCAAATTCTTTTTTGTGTGTGTATGATTTTGAAATGTCTCTAATAAAGTTATTTATTCCTGGTGGCACATTAAAAGAAACTGGAGCACTTTCACAAAACATTCGTGTTTAGGAGCTAATCCAGGTAACCAAGGGGATGGGTGAGGCTTGGCAAAAGCTTTTCACTAAATAATAATATACTTACAAAAAAAGTAAGGAAGTCGCTCAGTCGTGTCTGACTCTTTGCAACCCCATGGACTATATGGTCCATGGAATTCTCCAGGCCAGAATACTAGAGTGGGTAGCTGGTCCCTTCTCCAGGGGATCTTCCCAACCCAGGGATCACACCTAGGTCTCCTACATTGCAGGTGATTCTTTACCAGCTGAGCCACAAGGGAAGCCCCTTTATAAAAAATGTACATTGTAAGTATACAACTTTTTTAAACATAGTTTTCATAAATACTCAGTTCAAGAAACAAATAATCATCAACATTCCATCAGAGAGCAGAAAGCTCTCTTCCAGGTAATTTTAGGTCCCGCCAAGGTACTACATCAACATTTTCTTTAAAAGGCTCCTCAGTGATTCTAATCTTTAGCCAGAGCTTACTACTACTACCTCTTTCCCAGCCACAGAAGACCTGAGACAACTGACAATCAAGAGGACCAGTCTAATGAGCATGCTTACCATTGTATCTTCTAGATTCTCTCAATATAGCCATGTCACGGAACAAATTACCAGAAATTTAGCTCATGAGTAAATTTTACTCTACTATCTATAAAAATGCCTATGTCAAAATGGCCACATTTAGAACTCTACATGGAAACACAAAAGACTTCAAATAGCCAAAACAATTTTAAGAAAGAACAGAGCTGGAGGAACCACACTCTCTGACTTCAGACTATACTACAAAGCTATAGTAGTCAAAGCAGTATGGTACTGGTATAAAAATAGACATACATCAATAGAGAAGGCGATGGCATCCCACTCCAGTACTCTTGCCTGGAAAATCTTATGGACGGAGGAGCCTGGTAGGCTGCAGTCCATGGGGTCGCTAAGAGTCGGGTATGACTGAGCGACTTCCCTTTCACTTTTCACTTTCATGCATTGGAGAAGGAAATGGCAACCCACTTCAGCGTTCTTGCCTGGAGAATCCCAGGGACGGGGGAGCCTGGTGGGCTGCCGTCTATGGGGTCACACAGAGTCAGACATGACTGAAGTGACTTAGCAGCAGCAGTAGCAGCAATGGAACAGGATAGAGCCCAGAAAAAAAAAAAAATCCACATACTTATGTTCAATCTACAACAAAGGAGGCAAAAATATACAATGGAGAAAAGACAGTCTCTTTATTATTAAAAGACCACTCTCATTAAGTGGTACATATATAGCCACATGTAAAAGAATAAAATTAGAACATTCTCTAACATCATATACAAAGATAAACTCAAAATGGATTAAAGACCTAAATATAAGACCAGATACTATAAAACTCCTAGAGGAAAATACAGGCAGAACACACTTTGACATAAATTGCAGCAATATATTTTTTTGATCAGTCTCCTAAAGAAAAGGAAATAAAAGCAAAAATAAACAAAAGGAACCACATTAAACTTAAAAGCTTTTGGTCAGCAAAGGAAACCATTGCCAAAACTAAAACACAATCTACTGAAAGGGAGAAAAATGTTTGCAAATGATATGACTGATAAGGGATTAATATGAAACATATAAACAACTCATACAATTCAACATCCAAAAAAAAAAAAACAAACCTTGATTAAAAAATGGGCAGAAGAACCCAATGGACATTTTTCCAAAAGGAAATGGAGATGGCCAACAGGCACATGAAAAGATGTTCAGCATCACTAATTAACAGGGAAATACAAATCAAAACTACAATGAGATACACCTCACAACTGTCAGAAGGGCTACGATCAAAAAGAACAGAAATAATAAATGCTGGTAAGGATATGGACAAAAGGGGATACTTCTGCACTGTTGGTGGGAATGTAAACTGGCGCAGCCACTATGGAGGCTTCTCAAAAATCTGAAAAGAGAACTACCATATAACCCAGCAATTCTACTCCCGGGTACATATCTGGGGGAAAAAAATGAAAACACTAATTTGAAAAGATATATGCACCCCAATGTTCACAGAAGCATTATTTACAATTGCTAGGATCTGCAAGCAACCTAAATGCCCATCAACAGATGAATGGACAAAGAAGATCTGGTATATGTACACAATGGACTACTACTCAGCCATAAAAAGAATGAAATTTTGCCATTTGTAGCAACATGAATGGACTTGGAAGGCATTATGTTAAGTAAAATAAATCAGACAGAGAATGACAAATATGATGCCACTTATATGAGGAATCTAAAAATACAACAAACTAGTGAGTACAGCAAAAAGAAACAGGGAGTTCCCTGGCAGTCCAATGGTTAGGGCTCCGTACTCTCACTGCCAAGGTCGCAGGTTCAATCTCTGGCCAGGAAATTAAGATGCTGCAAGCTATGCTGCGTGACCAGAAAAAACAAAGCAGACTCACAGATACATAGAACTACCAGTGCAGAGAGGGAAAAAGGGAGGGGCAAAATAGGGGTAGGAGACTAAGTGGTATAAACCATTTTGTATGAAATAAGCTACAAGAATACGTTCTACAACATGGGGAATATAGCCAATATTTTGTAATAACTACAAGTGAAATGTTTCCTTTAAAAACTGTATAAAAATTAAAAAAGAATTCTACATCTTTTGCAAACTTCTTTCAATATCACTGCTGCTGCTGCTGCTAAGTCATTATTCAATGTCTTTTACTAAAACAATCAATACAATTCTTGTCAAAGTGAAGGCAAGGTTTGCTCCCCTAAACGGCAAATAGCCTTTTAGTGAAGAACCCTGTAGGCTTCCCAGGTGGCCCTAGGGGTAAAGTCCCTGCCTGCCAGTGCAGGAGATGTAAGAGACACCGGTTTGATCCCTGGGTCAGGAACATCCCCTGGAGCAGGACATGGCAACCCACTCCAGTATTCTTGCCTGGAGAAACCCATGGACAGAGAAGCCTAGCAAGCTACAGTCCATAGGATTACAAAGAGTTAGATGTGACTTAGCATGCACACAAGCAAGCAAAGAGCCCTGTAAATTGTAACCTACCAGAGAAAGCTGAGCACTGAAGAACTGATGGCTTTGAATTGTGGTATTGGAGAAGACTCTTGAGAGTCCCTTGGACTGCAAGGATCCAACCAGTCCATTCTGAAGGAGATTAGTCCTGGGTGTTCTTTGGAAGGAATGATGCTAAAGCTGAAACATCAATACTTTGGCTACCTCATGCGAAGAGTTGACTCATTGGAAAAGACTGATGCTGGGAGGGATTGGGGGCAGGAGGAGACGGGGACGACAGAGGATGAGATGGCTGGATGGCACCACCGACTTGATGTATGTGAGTTTGAGTGAACTCCGGGAGTTGGTGATGGACAGGGAGGCCAGGCGTGCTGTAATTCATGGCGTTGCAAAGAGTTGGACACGACTGAGTGACTGAACTGAACTGAAACTTCCTTTTGATCAGGCAGCTTTCTCTGGCCTAAGTTTTCTGATTTAATTGTAATCACTATGCCCCAATAATAGTCCCATATTACTTATTTCTTGCTTTTACTCTTAACCACTATCTGTAATGCTTGCAATTCACCTCAAATCTTAAAATATCCGGGGGAAAACATGTGAAGATTATTTGTGTTACTGTAACACTATTTGTGTTCTTACAGTATCTAATGTAATACTAATCCAGATAGATGTGGTTCTGATAAACTCCCAGAATTAACATATGACACATTTGCTAGAGTCATTACTTACACTGAAAAATGGTCTCAGTGAACTGCCATTAAAAAGGAAAAGGATTTTCACCTCTTTGATTAGAAAGCAAAGATAAAATAAGGAAGCTGACTGGCTTACAAAAAGTTATTTTTGAAATTTCTGATTAAACAACACCTTCCTCTTCCCCAAAATGCCAGACAAGGTCTATTAAACACACTAGTAAAGTAATGCTCAAAATTCTCCAAGCCAGGTTTCAACAGTATGTGAACTGTGAACCTCCAGATGTTCAAGCTGCATTTAGAAAAGGCAGAGGAACCAGAGATGAAATTGCAAACATTCGCTGGATTATCAAAGAAGCAAGAGAGTTCCAGAACAACATCTAGTTCTGCTTTATTAACTATGCCAAAGCCTTTGACTGTGTGGATCACAATAAACCGTGAAAAATTCTGAAAGAGATGAGAATACCAGACCACCTGACCTGCCTATTGAGAAATCTGTATGCAGGTCAGGAAGCAACAATTAGAACTAGACATGGAACAACAGACTGGTTCCAAATAGGGAAAGGAGTACGTCAAGGCTATATATTGTCACACTGCTTATTTAACTTATACATAGAGTACATCATGAGAAACACTGGGCTGGATGAAGCACACGCTGGAATCAAGACTGCTGGGAGAAATGTCAATAACCTCAGATATGCAGATGACACCACCCTTATGGCAGAAAGCAAAGAAGAACTAAAGAGCCTCTTGATGAAAATGAAAGAAGAGAGTGAAAAAGTTGGCTTAAAGTTCAACATTCAGAAAACAAAGATCATGGCATCTGGTTCCATCACTTCATGGGAAATAGATGGGGAAACAGTGGAAACAGTGACATATTTTATTTTCGTGGGCTCCAAAATTACTGCAGATGGTGACTGCAACCATGAAATTAAGAGATGCCTGCTTATTAGAAGAAAAGTTATGACCAACTTAGACAGCATATTAAAAAGCAGAGACATTACATTGCCACCAAAGGTCCATCTAGTCAAAGCTATAGTTTTTCCAGTAGTTATATATGGATGTGAGAGTTGGACTATAAAGAAAGCTTAGCGCTGAAGAATTGATGCTTTGAACTGTGATGTTGGAGAAGACTCTAGAGAGTCCCTTAGACTGCAATGAGATCCAACCAGTCCATCCTAAAGGAAATCAGTCCTGAATATTCATTTAAATGACTGATGCTGAAACTGAAACTCCAATACTTTGGCCACCTGATGTGAAGAACTGACTCATTGGAAAAGACCCTAACGCTGGGAAAGATTGAGGATGGGAGGAGAAGGGGATGACAGAGGATGAGACGGTTGGATGTAATCACTGACTTGATGGTCATGAGCTTGAGTAAACTCTGGGAGTTGGTAATGGACAGGGAGGCATGGCGTTTTGCAGTCCATGGGGTCGCAAAGAGTCAGACATGACTGAAAGGCTGACCTGAAGTGAACTTGTTTCATTATTTTCTGCCTCAACTACCAGAGTGCAGCTTTAGACACAGAGTATAAACTCTTATTAGTCATTGCTGCATTCATACTTAGAAGCTGGCACAAAGCAGAAGACCTTGCTGAGCGAATAAATGCATGAATGAGATGTCAAGGGGAAAGAGACTTTAGGCACATAGAACAATATAAGCAAATGCTCAGAGAAATAAGCATAATGTGTAAAGATGAAGAAAAGTTCACTGTAGCCATAATATAGAACAGGTGATGAGAGGTAAGTTTTGATAAATACTGGAAACACTCAAATGCTAGGCTGAAGAGTTTGAACTTTATCTTGTAACCACTGGAGATTTACTCACTGGGGAATAGGATGAGACAGGGGGTAAGTTATTGAGAAGAAAATAAAGAGTAGGCGGTACTGAGGAAACAAGTGTTTAAGAAACACCTGTCTTATGGTAAAAGCAACTGCTAGCAGTAATCTGCCTAGCACAACTCATTGGATGGGCAGGGGATTTAGAAGCAGGGAAATCAGATGAGAATCAGAAAATCCAGATAAGAGATTGTAAGGATCGGCTGTGTGATTAAAAAGAACAACTTCTGGAGACAATTCAAAGAAAGATTCAATACAAGTTGGCTCCTGTTTTATTTTGAAGGATGAGAGATGTAGTAACAGTGAAGTTTTGAGCCTGAGATATTGAAAAACCAGGGAGCAGGGCCCTGGAATGAGACTGGGAAGTCAAGAGGGGAAAATATTCCTTTTTGATTCTACTTTTCCTTATAATTTAGACCACCATCTATTTCTGCTAAAGAATCTGATGTTTCTAGGACCTGTCTTAGAAGATAGAGGATTTCTTGGAAGACAGAAGATCTCCCTCTTAAATATGTAACTAAAACCTCCCTCTACCTGTTTCCCCAAAGATCTAAAGCTGTGCTTCGATTCAGTAAGCACAGGATTCAGTAAGAAGGTAGAGTGGCTGATGAGTGCAAAGGGACACATCTTGTTTACAATAACAACCCCATTCAGTTCAGTTCAGTTCAGTCACTCAGTCGTGTCTGACTCTTTGCGACCCCATGAATCGCAGCACGCCAGGCCTCCCTGTCCATCACCAACTCCCAGAGTTTACCCAAACTCATGTTCATCGAGACAGTGATGCCATCCAGCCATCTCATCCTCTGTTGTCCCCTTCTCCTCCTTCCCTCAATCTTTCCCAGCATCAGGGTCTTTTCAAATGAGTCAGTTCTTCACATCATGTGGCCAAAGTATTGGAGTTTCAGCTTCAACATCAGTCCTTCCAATGAACACCCAAGACTGATCTCCTTTAGGATGAACTGGTTGGCTCTCCTTGCGGTCCAAGGGACTCTCAAGACTCTTCTCCAGCACCACAGTTCAAAAGCATCAATTCTTCAGTGCTTAGCTTTCTTCACAGTCCAACTCTCACATCTATACACAACTACCGGAAAAACCATAGCCTTGACTAGATGGACCTTTGTTGGCAAAGTAATGTTTCTGCTTTTGAATATGCTATCTAGGCTGGTCTTAACTTTCCTTCCAAGGAGTAAGCGTCTTTTAATTTCATGGCTGCAATCACCATCTGCCCCGTGATTTTGGAGCCCCCAAAATAAAGTCTGACACTGTTTCCATGTTTCCCCATCTATTTCCCATGAAGTGAACAACCCCATAATCAAATGTAAAAACCTTAGGAATAGTTAAAAAGAGAGAACAAGTTCTATAAATAATAAGTAACTTTGTGTAAACTGTACAAAACTTATTCCTCTTGCAATGCAGATTTCTTCATGACTCTATTACCTGCGCAGCAGAGATCTTGGCCACTTGAATGATTTTTTCCATAGAAAGGTAGCTCTGCTGAGACGGAGTGGGGCCAATGAGATAGGCTTCATCTGCCTGTGGAAGAAATATTATAGGCTTAACAGACCACACAGCTAGGATACATGAGTACACTGTACAGAACTGCTGGCTGCCTAAGAACAATGCAAGAACTGAGAAGAAGCAGCAGCTTATGTCTATGTTACAAAAATTAGCCAGTTTGGAATCTTTTGCATGAGATACCAAAACTTGACTTTTTATGAATAAAACACACAGAGTGAAATTAAAGTGCCCTGGGTTAGGAAGGAAGAGGCATTAGTCACAGCATTATTATTAGCAACAACAGTAACCTTAAATGTAGTTAATGCCAAAAACGTAGTTTGAAAACAGACAAAATATACCACAGATGTATACAGCAAGAAAAGTTTTATAATTATTACAGTATGATAATACTCCTTCTATACATTTGTGAACTATTTTATACTGTCCCTTAGAACTGTCACATAATCACAGCATGTCTTGAAGCAGACCAGAAGTAACCTCTGTGATCAATTTGGGACATATCTTTCCATTTCCACATTCCTATTTATTTGAACATATCTATATAACCATACAACAGTTTTAGTTTTTGTTTTTACACAAACAGGGCTAAACTCTAGAGTCACTGTCTGCAATTCCTTTTTTCATTAACAGTACATCATTCCTTGCTAGTACACATGTCTACCTCATTTTTGGAAACAACTGCATAAAGTTCCACAGTAGGGAGGTAACTTAGTTCATTTAATCAGGTACCTCTTAACAGACATTCAAGCCATAATGGCAAATGGATGCTGGCAACATCTTGTACGTGACTCTGGGGGCACATGTATGAGTGTATCTCTGGACAGAGATCTAGAGAAGTGTTTGCAGGGTTGGGTGAAAGAATTGACATTTTAATCACTCCTGGTTAATCACCCTTTGAAATGGTGTCATTAATATACATTTCTATCAGCAAATTAATTTCTAACCACATTAACCGACAATGAATAGTATCCATCTTGCATAGGAGTAACATGGAAATCTGCTTTTCAAGCTATCAATCTGGCTGAAGTGTAGAAAATATTGTGAGAGGGGTCAAGAGCAGAAGTAGGCAAACCACGTACAAGGCTACAGCATCTGACCAGGTGAAGATGACGGTGGTTTTGACTTAAGGTGCAGGTGGTAGAGGGCAGAGAAAAGTGGAAAGAAATGTTTAAGAAGCAGAATTAACAACAACTGGGGATTGTCTGGATGGGGGCAGGGGAATGATGTACACTGGAGATGAGGATGGGAGATAGTCAAACAACCCCTGAATCTCTGGCATTATTATTTTTATAAGCAATGGTACTACGATCTACTGGGTTAAGGAAGTCTATAAGAAAAGCAGCTTCAGTAGAGATGAAAGGTGATGAGTTCAGTTTCAGACATACTGGTTTGGTGCCCATCCAGGGGGAGCTGGACAGACATGGATCACATTCAAAAGGAAGGCTGGGCTAGAAACTCACTTTTGGAAGTTTTTACCAAAGGAGTTGACGATACGATCTAGAGTGCACAGTGAGAAAAGGAGAAATTGGAAGCTTCTTGGTAGGAGAGAGAAGGATTTCATAGCACAGGAAGACAACTGGCCTTGGATGGGAAGAGGACAGATGCAGATGCAGTGAGTGGGTTCTGCGGCAGGAAGCTCAGTCCTGCGTCCTCTGTGAACTGGGACCAGGTGAGAACAGGTGGGATAAGGAGACTCAGAGGCCGGAATGGAGCAAAATGGGTTCCAGACAGAATCTGAGGGGAAGCGGCCAGACAGCTGCATGGGCCTGCTGTGCAGTGTGGAAAACCCAGGTGAAGCGGGTCACCAGGAATTTCTGTCAGTCTTTGGAGTCTTGCTGCAGCCAGAAAGAAGGCCAGTAGCTAAGTTCATCCATGGTTGGGTTCTATCTGGTGTTTATAACTAATAACAATCAATAACAACCACAAACCTCAGGGGAGTAAGGTCCTTTCAGTTATAATTTATAGTTAAGTCAAGGCTCAGAAACATTAAGTGAGTTGTCCAAGATCCTTTGGCCAGTAAGCGGCAGTTGCGAAGTCTGACCTCAGTCCTTCTCCTGGTAAATCAAGGATCTGGACATGCGCCACTGACAGTGGGATCTGTGGGTCAGCCGCATTCTCTGAATCAACCCTTGATGAAACAGAACCTTGCCTATAAGTCAACTGCACCACTAAGCACAGAGCTTAGTTACACTGGTGTTATGTTTGGTTACCAAGATAAATTACTACTGAGCAGGTTGAACTTACCTACTTAGACACTGTTAACACTAGCAAATATAAACTGTCAACCAAGAAGTAAAATACTGACACAATAAACAAATAACAGTCACTTACAAAATTTGACTTCTCGTTTTTAAGAACGTACCATGTCAACATGCATGGAATTCCTGTCGGCCTCACTATAAACAGCCACAGACTGTATACCCATTTTTTGGCTGTCCGTATCACCCTGCAGGCAATTTCTCCTCTGTTTGCAATGAGGACCTTGGAAATGTTTTGTCCTGTTTAAAATACCATGAAAACCATATACAAATATTACTGGGGAATTAAGGAATGAGAATGCAAAATATAGTTGTTCCTCAGTATCTGTGGGGGACTGGTTAACTATTTGGTGACCACGGAGTACATAACCCCAGGCCTCCTAGAGCCTAAGGACTGATAATGTGACATTACCCTGTGACACCACCATTTCCTCACCATCAGTCAACCAGAGATTTGTGCACAAGCTCATCATATATCCTGAGACCCATCTCCCTCACCTGACTTCTAAAGATGTTGTGCTGAAACCCTTCTGGGGAACTCGGGGCTTTTTGAGGCATAAGCCCTGCAATAAACCTTTCTCTGCTCCAAACTTCAATGTTTTGGTTTATTTGGCCTCACTGTCTGTGGGGCACAAAAACTTGGGCTAACAATTCAGCTAAAAGAAATGGTAGCTCCAGGATTTGAACCCAGATTAGCTTCACTTCACAGTAAGTCAAGTTCTTCGTCATTCTGCTCCATTGCCTCTATCCCTCTGTACACAGCAGTGTGGGTTAAGTATATAAAAATATTCTATTATGCACACATTAAATAATTAAACCTTTCCTTTTCTTACTTCACCATCTGAAACAAAGCCAAACAGAAGACTCTGACAGTACCTGTGGTTGCTGCATATTTCCTTGTTCTTTGCTTCCAAGCCCATCCCCTATAAAATGAATCCAAATGGAATTATAATTAAACAGGATATATAAGATCTGTCATTGCTTTTTCAGAAGAATCTCAATTTTTAAAAACTTGAAATCAAGTCCAGATAAGACCTTAGTTAAATCTAAAGCCTACAACATGATTTAATAAGATTTTGTGGGAAGAAAACAAATCTAGAAATCAAAAATTACAGTTCTGACTGATTTCCCTGGCACTCCATGTCCTTGACCAGACCACCTAACCTGCTCTGCTCACTCCTGAGTCTGGCAAGAGAGCCTGGAGTCAGAGACAATTAGAAAGCTAAGGTACTTCAAGATCATCCAGTTCAGCTTTTTTCCCAAACTCTTTTCACTAGAACCCAAAGTAAAAACTATGTTCAACTTAACAATCCAATACACACACAGAAGTTTCAAGAAAGAAAAATTTCCCTATGTTTCAGTAGTTCCTGTTGTATTCCATTTTATTAAATAAAACATTGATCAAACTACAGTTGGAAAAATACTGATCTAATTCACTCCTCTGGTAAGACAGGTTTGCACAACTAAGCCCAGAGAAACAAAGGGAAAGAGCCGAGCAAAGGCAGTAGAAAGAGTGCTGGTGATGCCAAGCAAGTCACTTACATCAGTGTTTCTCAATCTTTTTTCATTATTCCCCCTAAAAAAATGTATAAATACTAAGGAAAAGATTTTGTAGGAGGGGCTGAGCTTTGCAGAGCCACCAACAATGGTAACTAACATCGAAGATTTTGTCACTCTCTCAAGAAACAATTTTTATATAAATAAGAAATGGAGAAGCAGGGAGCCTAATGATTTATGTCTTAACCAGGCAGAAGTTCATTAATATCTAATTAACTTTAAGTTCTATGATACCTATTGATACAGTAACTTAACACTGAAACTAACCAAGAACTGACAGAAAGCAGGCCAGATTCATACAATGCCTATTAGGTGTCAGTTAAAAAGGATACACTGAGAAACCAACAAATTGCAGAATTCTCCCTACGTCCCTTCTGTCCATATCTGGAAGATGTGGGAAAACTAAGGTTATAAAGAACTAACCATTTTATTTATTTACTTTTTGGCCACACTACAAAGTACAGGGATCTTTCCCAATCAGGAATAGAACCCATGCCCCCAGCAGCGGAAGCAGTCTTGTGACCACTGGACCACAAGGGAATATTTATTTATGTATTTGGCTGTGCTGGGTCCTTGTTGCAGCATGTAGGATCTAGTTTCCCAACTAGGGATCCAAACTAGGACCCCTGCATTGGGAATACAGATTCTTAACCACTGGGCCACCAAGGAAGTCCCAAGAACTAACCATTTTAGATCCTTTACAAGGCAGGCCATAAAAAGGCACAACGTATATTAGAAACCTAAGAATGTTTAAACTATGCACAATTGCACTCATCCATCTCATATGATACCAAAGTAATGCTCAAAATTTACCAAGCCAGATTTCAACAGCATGTGAACTGAGAAGTTCCAAATGTTCAAGCTGGATTTAGAAGAGGCAGAGATCAAACTGCCAACATCCATTAGATCATCGAAAAAGCAACAGAGTTCCAGAAAAAAATCTACTTCTTTAGTGATACTGCCAAAGCCTTTGACAGTGTTCAGTTCAGTTCAGTTAAGTCACTCAGTCTTGTCTGACTCTTTACAACTCCATGGACTGAAGCATGCCAGGCCTCCTTGTCCATCACCAACTCCTGGAGTTTACTCAGACTCATGTCCATTGAGTCGGTGATGTCATCCAAACATCTCATCCTCTGTCGTCCCCTTCTCCTGCCTTTAACCTTTCCCAGCATCAGGGTCTTTTCAAATGAGTCAGCTCTTCGCATCAGGCATTGGAGTTTCAGCTTCAACATCAATCCTTCCAATGAACATTCAGGACTGATTTCCTTTAGAATGGACTGGTTGGATCTCATTGCAATACACGGGACTCTCAAGAGTCTTATCCAACATCACAGTTCAAAAGCAACAATTCTTCGGCGCTCAGCTTTCTTCACAGTCCAACTCTCACATCCATATATGACTACTGGAAAAACCATAGCCTTGACTAGATGGACCTTAGTCAGCAAAGAAATGTCTCTGCTTTTTAATATGCTGTCTAGGTTGGTCATAACTTTCCTTCCAAGGAGTAAGCGTCTTTTTATTTCATGGCTGCAGTCACCATCTGCAGTGATTTTGGAGCACCACCCCCAAATGAAGTCTGTCACTGTTTCCACTGTTTCCCCATCTATTTGCCATGAAGTGATGGGACTGGATGCCATGATCTTTGTCTTCTGAATGTTGAGCTTTAAGCCAACTTCTTCACTCTCCTCTTTCACTTTCATCAACAGGCTCTTTAGTTTTTCTTCACTTTCTGCCATAAGGGTGGTGTCATCTGCATATCTGAGATTATTGATTTCTCCCAGCAATCTTGATTCCAGTTTGTTCTTCATTCAGCCCAGCGTTTCTCATGATGTACTCTGCATATAAGTTAATTATGGCTGGATGGCATCATGGACTCGATGAACCTGAGTCTGTGTGAACTCCGGAAGACAGTGATGGACAGGGAGGCCTGGCTGCTGCAATTCTTGGGGTCGCAAAGAGTCGAACACGACTGAGTGACTGAACTGAACTGAACTGTTTGGGACTGGAATGAAAACTGACCTTTTCCAGTCCTGTGGCCAGTGCTGAGTTTTCCAAATTTGTTGGCATATTGAGTGCAGCACTTTCACAGATTCACCTTTTAGGATTTGAAAGAGCTCAATTGGAATTTCATCACCTCCACTAGCTTTGTTCATAGTGATGCTCCTAAGACCCACTTGACTTCGCATTCCAGGATGTCTGGCTCTGGGTGAGTGATCACACCATCATGATTATCTGGGTCGTGAAGATCTTTTTTGTACAGTACTTCTGTGTATTCTTGCCACCTCTTCTTAATATTTTCTGCTTCTATGAGGTCCATACCATTTCTGTCCTTTATTGAGCCCATCTTTGCATGAAATGTTCCCTTGGTATCTCTAATTTTCTTGACATGATCTCTAGTCTTTCCCATTCTATTGCTTTCCTCTATTTCTTTGCACTGACCACTGAGGAAGGCTTTCTTATCTCTCCTTGCTATTCTTTGGAACTTTGCATTCAAATGGGTATATCTTTCCTTTTCTCCTTTGCTTTTCACTTCTCTTCTTTTCACAGATGTTGGTAAGGCCTCTTCAGACAGCCATTGGCCTTTTTGCGTTTCTTTTTCTTGGGGATGGTCTTGCTCCCTGCCTCCTATACAATGTCACAAACCTCTGTCCATTGTTCATCTGGCACTCTGTGTATCAGATCTAGTCCTTAAATCTAGAGAGTTGGACTATAAAGAAAGCTGAGAGCTGAAGAATTGATGCTTTTGAACTGTGATGTTGGAGAAGACTCTTGAGAGTCCCTTGGACTGCAGGAAGATCAAACCAGTCAATCCTAAAAGAAATCAGTCCTGAATATTCATTGGAAGGATGATGAAATTCCAATACTTTGGCCACCTGATGCAAAGAACCGACTCGTTGGAAAGATCCTGATGCTGGGAAAGATTGAAGGCAGGAGAAAGGGATGGCAGAGGATGAGATGGTTGGATGGTATCACCAACTCGATGGATGTGAGTCTGAGTAGGCTCTGGGAGTTGGTGATGGACAACGAAGCCTGGCGTGCTGCAGTCCATGGGGTTGCAAAGTGTCAGACACGACTGAGTGACTGAACTGAACTGATATTAGATACTGTGTAACTCATATGTATAGCATATACATATATCAATATTATGTATAGAAATGTAATTGAATAGGACTAGCCTTTCACTGGGGCAGAGATGCAGGAAGCTAGATGTTAGACTGACTCACTGCCCTCTGATCCACACTCAGTCAGAAGCTGACATCCACGAAGGGTTCCTGGGAAGGCCCATAGTTGTGGCACTTGAGTTCCACAAGATGGTTTTCTCAGGAGGTTACTGCTTTCTCACATTTTTCCAATCACCTGACAGCTTTCTTGAGCTTCAGCAGTGAGGCCAGGATCAAAGTCTCTTCCTATCATAGTCTTTAGATAGGTTTACTGATAAGATTCAAGGCCTGTCCTAGACAAGTGTCTTTAAAATTGCAATTTTTTTGATAAATCCAGCTAAGACTCTGATTCTGTTTTAAGGACATTGCTGAACTAAAATCTTCTTCTGCCACTTTCCAGTGTAGACATTTTCCAGTATAGACCCCATACATATCACTTTAATATAATCTTCTATCCCAACAACATTCTGACTGGTCCATTCTGACTACTCCATTTCTCACCATTTACAATTTAAAATGGCTTAAAAACATTAAGAAGTTGCCTTCATGTGATTATTGTACTCTGATTCAAGAATTTCTACACTAGTTTATTCTCATTTAAAAAAATTCTACCAACAGACTAGATTTCTTTTCTGAGTTACTACAAACTCATGACATAAAAAGTTATGTAAATGTATACCCATGACTGATTCATGCGAATGTATGGCAAAAACCACCACAATATTGTAAATTAGCCTCCAATTTTAAAAAGAAAAAGATATGTAAAGAAGGACTTCCTTGGTGGTCCAGTGGCTAAGACTTGGCGCTCTCAATACTTGGCCTGGGCTTGATCCCTGGTCAGGGAACTAGATTCCACATGCTCCAACTAAAAGATTCTGCATGCTGCAACTAAGACCTGGCCCAGCCAAATAAATATTTTTTAAAAACTTAAATAAAATCTTTAAAAACTAACAAATAAATGAGACCATGGCACTCCCTGCCTGCTCAATTCTTCCTCCAATTGTTTCCCTGTGTCACTTAGAATGAAATCCCAATTCTTAAAAAAAAAAAAAAAAAAAGCATGTAAACACCTTATATACTGATAAGATTTTAGTTCTCCATGCCATTAACAACTCTAACTTTTCCAGGGTGACAACTATTTGAGAATAGTTCTATACCTAATACCTAAAAATCTGAGAGGGAGAGGGAAGTGAGAGAAAATGAGTCTGTGTAATATCCCGAAGAGCCCTGGAAACTTAAGAAAAATCAGGAGAAAGAGAAGAGCACTAACACTGCTTTCCCCATCATATTTTACTCTGGGGCTAGTCCTACACAATTAAATAACTGAAAATCTACATATATACAATAACTTTGGGACAATAAAAGGAAAAAAATCTTGAGACTTAAATCATTGAGTCTGCAAAGGCTACATCTATGGATTGATTCATATGCATCAGATTCTATTTAAGAATAAACAAATAGTTCTAATTCTATTTATTCTATTTAAGCCTCTTTACATTAAATTTAATTCATTTAATAAGCATAGTCCAAGATACTAGTATTGTTTCTTCTAGGGATAGTATCATTATCTCCTCCTAAAGAAACTGATGCACTGAAGTAGGTAACTTGTCCAAAATTACTCACACACCCAGTGAAGAGCAAAGCTGAGTCCCCGGTACTCTGACTGCATAGAGTCTGTGCCCTTAAACTATACTATTTTTCCAGAATGATAAACGAGGAGGAAGCGGAGAAGGTGCGAAGAGAAGGCAAAGAAAGTTAAAGAAGCCTGCTATCTGGAAACCTGGGGGTATCTTCACTGCCAAAATTATTGCTGTGGGTGCGTGCTAAGTCGCTTCAGTCGCGTCCAACTCTGTGAGACCCTATGGCCTATAGCCTGCCAGGCTCCTCTGTCCATGGGATTCTCCAGGCAAGAATACTGGAGTGGGTTGCCAGTGCCCTCCTCCAGGGAATCTTCCCCACCAGTGATCATGCTTTGGCAGGTAGGTTCTTTATCATAAGCGCCAAAGCTTAAAACCTGAAACTCATCAGCAGTCAGGTTAGCTAGAGTGAGTCATATCTGATATGTACAAAGCTGTTAACAAAACCTCTCAGCCCCCTGGACGATAGATTTGCTGTTGTTAACTTGATTTATCTCAGCGAAGGGGGAAGAACTCCAAGACGCCTTAGCATCTTGGCGCCATTTCTTACTAACAGCCGGACACGACTGAGCAACTAACACACACAGCTGCAGTGCAATCTAGGGCAAGTCGTTGGCTCCTTCGGACTTCACCAGAAGCGGGATTATAACAAAGCTCGCCGCAGACTGAAAGCAGTGAAAGTAGTGTGAATGGTTAGCAGCCGTAAAAGCGTTTTTCTTGGCCCTGTGGCGAGGGGAGCATGGAGACGGCAGGGCAAGTTCCACCCCTTCCAAAACTGGCAGAAGGCTGAAAAGCGGATGTGTGGAAGGGAAAAAGAAGGGAATCCCTCCGGGATGGGCTAGACTTTTTCCTCCATCCTTCCTCCTCCTCGACCCTATGTTCCTCCGCGCCTCTCAGCCCGCACGAGTCCATTCACTTCCGGGCGCGACAACAATGACCGACCTCCTCTCCACCCGCCGTTACCTCGGCGGCAGCAGCAAGCGCGGGACTCGCTGCCACCGGTGCCTCTCCGCCGCCATGAGCAGCACCGACACCGCAGAGGCCGCCGCCATCTCCCTCAGCCGCGTCGCTCTCTGACGCCTTAAGCTACGAGCTGCGGCCCCCTCACTACAAAAACTTGTCGCAGCTGCGCAGCCCTCTTGTCCTCCGCCGGCCACCGTACAAGTCAAAGCCAAGCAATAGGCCGAGTGTAGCGTGTTGGGGGCGTTTCCACCAAAACCAATCAAAGAACAGATCAGGGCTTGGGGGCGGTGATTGGCCAGTCGGGTCTCGCGCCCGGGGGGGGCGGGGTGTGGTCCCCGCTTCTCCGCCCTTTGCACCAGTTCGTGAAGGGATAAGCTGCGTCCTCAGTTTCTCTGGAATCTGGCTTGCTGTCCCTTCCCTTGGACCTCGGTGTTCCTTGGTTCTGGAACCCTCCTCCTGACCTTTATTATTAAAACCGCGCGGAAGCTGGCGAGGCAGAGTCATGAAAAAGAGTCAAATGGAGTGGAGAGCAAGATAAAATTCTCTAGTGGTCTCGAGAACGGTTAAAATAAAGAAGATACTTAGCTAAAATTTAAAACAGCCCGAATTATAAAAAAAGGGTTTTAATTGTTGAAAAGAGAAACTCGAACCGAAATGAAGAATATCTAGAAAAAGTACTGAAAAGACTACATATAGATGCTTATTTGAGATAGCTAAAACACACGATTATAGGAAAATTATAGTGAAAGTAAGCCATCCTAATCAACAGGAAAAAAAATACATAAGCAGAGCAGAATTAAGTCATTAGTAAAGATTAAAAGAAAGAAAGAAAGAAATTTTAAAAACTAAATTTTAAAACACCAAGCCTGTAGGCAGGTCAGGAAGCAACAGTTAGAACTGGACATGGAACAACAGACTGGTTCCAAATAGGAAAAGGAGTATGTCAAGGCTGTATATTGTCACACTGCTTATTTAACTTACATGCAGAGTACATCATGAGAACTGCTGGGCTGGAGAAAGCACAAGCTGGAATCAAGATTGCTGGGAGAAATATCAATAACCTCAGATATGCAGACACCACCTTTATGGCAGAAAGTGAAGAACTAAAGAGCCTCATGTTGAAAGTGAAAGAGGAGAGTGAAAAAGTTGGCTTAAACCTCAACATTCAGAAAACTAAATCATGGCATCTGGTCCCATCACTTCATGGCAAATAGATGGGGAAACAGTGGAAACAGTGGCAGACTTTATTTTGGGGGCTCCAAAATCACTGCAGATGGTGACTGCAGCCATGAAATTTAAAATGCTTACTCCTTGTAAGAAAAGTTATGACCAACTTAGACAGCATATTAAAAAGCAGAGACATTACTTTGTCAACAAAGGTCCATCTAGTCAAGGCTATGGTTATTCCAGTAGTCATGTATGGATGTGAGAGTTGGACTATAAAGAAAACTGAGCACCAGAGAATTGATGCTTTTGGACTGTAGTGTTGGAAAAGACTCTTGAGAGTCCCT
Source organism: Nanger dama (assembly GCA_917880005.1). Taxonomy (NCBI): domain Eukaryota; kingdom Metazoa; phylum Chordata; class Mammalia; order Artiodactyla; family Bovidae; genus Nanger; species Nanger dama. The sequence goes on along the minus strand of CAKJTW010000011.1, from coordinate 28,086,898 downwards.
TGGACTGCAAGGAGATTCAACCAGTTCATTCTAAAGGAGATTAGTCCTGGATGTTCATTGGAAGGACTGATGTTAAAGCTGAAACTCCAATACTTTGGCCACCTGATGGAGAGAGCTGACTCATTTGAAAAGACCCTGATGCTGAGAGGGACTGGGGGCAGTAGGAGAAGGGGACAACAGAGGATGAGATGGTTGGATGGCATCACCGCCTCAGTGAACATGGGTTTGGGTAGACTCTGGCAGTTGGTGATAGACAGGGAGGCCTAGCATGCTGCGGTTCGTGGGGTCGCAAAGTGTCAGACACGACTGAGTGACTGAACTGAACTGAACTAGAGAAGCACTGAGTCCAGACGCTCAAATAAATCAATAAAAATGTTAAATAATTAGAAGTAAAGGAGGAAACTACACATGTGCTATGATTATTTTTTAAGTGAGGGAAAGGTGCAGGTATAGAAAAAAAATTGTAAGAGACTATTTTGCTCAATTTTTATCAAAGTTTGAAAACTTGGACGAATTGGATAATATTTAGGACAAGAAAATGCAACGTACTGAAACAGGTCCAAGATCAAAAATCTAAGTAAAAGCAATATCATAGAAGAACAAGAGAATATTATCAAAGACTTAATGTTCCTACTACCGTCGTTTCCACTCCCAAAGCATGTGACTCACCTTATCTTCCAGGGAAAGGCCACCAAAATGCTGAATATTAGTTGACCTCAATGCTATTGAGTCTGATCCATCAGTTCAGTTCAGTCGCTCAGTTGTGTCCAATTCTTTGTGACCCCATGGACTGAAGCAAGCTGGGCTTCCCTGTCCATGACCAACTCCCAGAGTTTACTCAAGCTCATGTCCATCCAGTCGGTGATGCCTTCCAACCATCTCATCCTCTGCTATCACCTTCTCCTCCCACCCTCAATCTTTCCCCAAATCAGGGTCTTTTCCAATGAGTCAGTTCTTCGCATCAGGTGGCCAAAGTATTGGAGTTTCAGCTTCAACATCTGTGCTTCCAGTGAATATTCAGGACTGATTTCCTTTAGGATGGACTGATTGGATCTCCTTGCAGTCCAAGGGACTCTCAAGAGTCTTTCCCAACAATACAGTCCAAAAGCATCAAATCTTTGGCACTCAGCTTTGTTTATAGTCCAACTCTCACATCCATATAGGACTACTGGAAAAACCATGGCTTTGACTAGACAGACCTTTGTTGGTAAAGTAATCTCTGCTTTTAATATGCTGTCTAGGTTGGTCATAGCTTTTCTTACAAGAAGTAAGTGTCTCAAATTTCATGGCTGCAGTTACCATCTGCAGTGATTTCAGAGCCCTGAAAAATAAAGTCTGCCACTGTTTCCACTGTTTCCCCATCTATTTCCCATGAAGTGATGGGACCAGATGCCATGATTTAGTTTTCTGAATGTTGAGGTTTAAGCCAACTTTTTCACTCTCCTCTTTCACTTTCAACAAGAGTCTCTTTAGTTCTTCTTCACTTAATGCCACAAGAGTGGTATCATCTGCATATCTAGGTTATTGATATTTCTCCCAGCAGTCTTGATTCCAGCTTGTGTTTCTTCCAGCCCAGCATTTCTCATGATGTACTCTGCATGTAAGTTAAATAAGCAGTGTGACAATATACAGCCTTGACATACTCCTTTTCCTATTTGGAACCAGTCTGTTGTTCCATGTCCAGTTCTAACTGTTGCTTCCTAACCTGCATACAGATATCTCAAGAGGCAGGTCAAGTGGTCTGGTATTCCCATCTCTTTCAGAATTTTCTACAGTTTGTTGTGATCCACACAGTCAAAGGCTTTGGTGTAGTCAATAAAGCAGAGTTAGATGTTGTTCTGGAACTCTCTTGCTTTTTCCATGATCCAGCGGATGTTGGCAATTTGATCTCTGGTTCCTCTGCCTTTTCTTAAACAGCTGAAAGTTCACAGTTCACATACTGTTGAAGCCTGGCTTGGGGAATTTTGAGCATTACTTTACTAGCGTGTGAGATGAGTGCAATTTTGTGGTAGTCTGAACATTTTTGGCATTGCCTTTCTTTGGGATTGGAATGAAAACTGACCTTTTCTAGTCCTGTGGCCAGTGCTGAGTTTTCCAAATTTGCTGGTGTATTGAGTGTAGCCTTTTCATGGCATCATCTTTTAGGATATGAAATAGCTCAACTGGAATTCTATCACCTCCACTAGCTTTGTTCATAGTGATGCTCCTAAGACCCACTTGACTTTGCATTCCAGGATGTCTGGCTCTGGGTGAGTGATCATACCATCATGATTATCTGGGTCATGAAGATCTTTTTGTATAGTTCTTCTGTGTATTCTTGCCACCTCTTCTTAATATCCTTTGCTTCTGTGAGGTCCATACCATTTCTGTCCTTTATTGAGCCCATCTTTGCATGAAATGTTCCCTTGGTATCTCTAATTTTCTTAAAGAAATCTTGTCTTTTCCATTCTATTGTTTTCCTCTATTTCTTTGCACTGATCACTGAGGAAGGCTTTCTTTGTCTCATTATTCTTTGGAACTTTGCATTCAAATGGGTATATCTTTCCGTTTCTCCATTGTTTTTCGCTTCTTTTCCTTTCACAGCTATTGTAAAGCCTCTTCAGACAGCTGTTTTGCTTTTTGCATTTATTTCTCTTGGGGATGGTCTTGATCCCTGTCTCCTGTACAATGTCTCGAACCTCCGTCCATAGTTCATCAGGCACTCTGTTTATCAGGTCTAATCCCTTGACTCTACTTGTCACTTCTATTGTATAATTGTAAGGGATTTGATTTAGGTCATACGTGAATCAAATTTAAGTCTTTCTTCAATTTAAGTCTGAATTTGGCAATAAAGAGTTCATGATCTGAATCACAGTCAGCTCCCGTTCTTGTTTTTGCTGGCTGTATAGAGCGTCTCCATCTTTGGCTGCCAAGAATATAATCAATCTGATTTCAATATTGGTGATATGGTGATGTCCATGTGTAGAGTCTTCTCTTGTGTTTTTGGAAGAGAGTATTTGCTGTGACCAGTGTGTTCTCTTGGCAAAACTCTATTAGCCTTTGGTCTGTTTCATTCTGTACTCCAAGGCCCAATTTGCCTGTTACTTCAGGTATTTCTGCCTGGAAAATCCCATGGATGGAGGAACCATGGATGGGCTACAGTCCATGGTTTCGCTAAGAGTAGGACCCAACTGAGCGACTTCACTTTCCCGTTTCACTTTCATGCACTGGAGAAGGAAATGGCAACCCACTCCAGTGTTCTCAACCGGAGAATCCCATGGACGGTGGAGCCTGGTGGGCTGCCATCTATGGGGCTGCACAGAGTGGGACACGAGTAAAGCGATTTAGCAGCAGCAGCAGCAGCCAGGTATTTCTTGACTTCCTACTTTTGCATACCAGTCCCCTATAATGAAAAGGACTTCTTTTGGGGTGTTAGTTCTAGAAGGTCTTGTAGGTCAAGACTGACAAGAACCGTTCCACTCCAGCTTCTTCAGCATTACTGATCAGGACATACACTTGGACTACCATGATATTGAATGGTTTGCCTTGGAAAGGAACAGAGATCATTCTGTCATTTTTGAGACTGCATCCAAGTACTGACCCATAACAAAGAAAAAAATTGGAAGTCTTCCAAACTCTAGTTGTTATGTAGGAAGCTTAGACATGAACAACTGAGGGGAGGCCTGGCTGAAAGCAATTTAAGCTGATCTCTAAACTCTATCCCAGACACACCCAGGAGAGCTCATAGATATGCTACAAAATACCAGAGAGCAGAGACTTCTCAACTCTACACAAGCACCCTGGGCACACAATGAATACAAAATAACCATGGGGGCTTCACCAAGTAATTTTAGGCAGTTAGGAGTCCATTAAGGGCCATGAAATTAAAAGATGCTTACTCCTTGGAAGAAAAGTTATGACCAACCTAGATAGCATATTCAAAAGCAGAGACATTACTTTCCCAACAAAGGTCCATTTAGTCAAGGCTATGGTTTTTCCCGTGGTCATGTATGGATGTGAGAATTGTACTGTGAAGAAAGCTGAGCACCGAAGAATTGATGCTTTTGAACTGTGATGTTGGAGAAGACTCTTGAGAGTCCCTTGGACTGCAAGGAGATCCAACCAGTCCATTCTGAAGGAGATCAGTCCTGGGATTTCCTTGGAAGGAATGATGCTACAGCTGAAACTCCAATACTTTAGCCACCTCACGCAAAGAGTTGACTCATTGGAAAAGACTCTGATGCTGGGAGGAATTGGGGGCAGAAAAAGAAGGGGACGACAGAGGATGAGATGGCTGGATGGCATCACAGACTCGATGAACGTGAGTCTGAGTGAACTCTGGGAGCTGGTGATGGACAGGGAGCCCTGGCGTGCTGCGATTCATGGGGTTGCAAAGAGTCGGACATGACTGAGTGACTGAACTGAACTGAACTGAACTTGCACTGGTGTAATTAAAAGGAAAAGACTGAAAGTATTAAAGGGGGACACCAAGCAGCTTGATCATCAAGAAGGATAAGGAGTGCCCCCTTCAGAGTGTCTGTCTAGTAAAATATCTGTTTGGTTGAACTGAACTGAACTGTAGCTTGTCTGTTGTTTTAAACTGTTTAGTCCATCACTCTAAATTTTTATTGTGATAAATCAAGAGCCAAGGGAGAGGAATAAATCGACCTGACATTTTTATGAAGTGAGCATAACACTGTTACCAAAAACTAACTAAAATAGCACACACAACTATAGTTCAATTTCCTCACTTATGAATAATAATAGAAAAATCCAAAGTATATTACCAACTAAAGTATCTGCTACGTATCTAGCAAGGTAATGCTCACAATCCTTCAAGCTAAGCTTCAACCGTATGTGAGAACTTCCAGATGTACAAGGTGAATTTAGAAAAGGCAAAAGAACCAGAGATCAAATTTCCAACATCCATTGGATCATAGAAAGAGCAAGGGAATTCCAGAAAAATATCTACTTCTGCTTCATTGACTACACTAAAGCCTTTGTGCCTACATGCGTGCTAAGTCGCTTCAGTCTTGTCCAACTCGTTGAGTCCCTATGCAGTTAGCTTACCACACTCCTCTGTCAATGGGATTCTCCAGGCAAGAATACTGGAGTGGGTTGTCAAGCCCTCCTCAAGGGGATCTTCCCAACCCAGGGATCAAACCCCCATCTTTTATGTCTCCTGCACTGGCAGGCAGATTCTTTACCACTCACAACAAACTGTGGAAATTCTTAAAGAGATGGGAATACTAGACCACTTTACCTGCCTCCTGAGAAGTCTGTATGCAGGTGAAGAAGCAACAGTTATAGCTGGACATGGAACAGTGGACTGGCTCTAAATTGGAAAAGAAATACGACAAGGCTGTATATTGTCACCCTGCTTACTTAACTTCTATGCATAGTACATCATGTGAAATGCTGGGCTGGATGAAGCTCAGTCTGGAATCAAGAGTAATGTGAGAAATTTCAATAACCTCAGATAAGCAGATGACACCACCCTAATGGCAGAAAGCAAAGGGGAAGTAAAGAACCTCTTGATGAAAGTGAAAGAGGAGAGTGAAAAAGCTGGGTTAAAACTAAAAATTCAGAAAACTAAGATAATGGCATCTGGTCCCACCACTTCATGGCAAATAGATGGGGAAACAGTGGAAACAGACTATTTTCTTGGGCTCCAAAATTACTGCGGACTGAGACTGCAGCCATAAAATTGAAAGACACTTGCTCCTTGGAAGAAAAGCTATGACAAACCTAGACAGCATATTAAAAAACAGAGACATTAATTTACCAACAAAGATCCATATAGTCAAAGCTATGGTTTTTCCAGTGGTCATGTACAGATGTGAAAGTTAGACCACAAAGAAGGCTAAGCACCAAAAAATTGATGTTTTTGAGCTGTAGTGCTGGAGAATACTCTTGAGAGTCCGTTGAACAGCAAGGAGATCAAACCAGTCATTCCTAAAGGAAATCTACCCTGAATATTCATTGAAAGTACTGATGCTAAAGCTGAAGTTCAAATACTTTGACCACCTGATACAAAGAGCCAACTCATTGGAAAAGATCTTTATACTGAGAAATATTGAGTGCAGAAGGAGAAGGGAGAGACAGATGATGTGATGGTTGGTTGGCATCATCAACTCAATGGACATGAGTTTGAGCAAATAAATAGTGAAGGACAGCAAAGCCTGGCCTCCCACAGTCCATGGGGTTGCAAAGAGTCGGACATGACTGAGCAACTGAACAGCAACAAAAAGTATCTGGTAGCATAAGGAAAGAGTAATATGCCATGACTAGTAAGATTTATTTCAGAAATGTAGAAAGATTCAATATTAATATAAGTAATTAATCTTAATAGCTTAAAAGAGAAACAGTCATATCATGTTCACAGTTGCTTAATAGATCTTTGATAAAATGCAATGTTCATCCTAGATTTTAAGACTCAATAATTCAAGAGTGGTATTGGGACAAGTGGCAAACCCTCTAGGAGGAAAAAAAAATTGAATCTCTACTCACTCCTCACATCTAACACCAAAATAAGTTCCAAATGGATAAAAGATTTAACACAAAAGATGAAAGAATAAAAGTGTTAGAAGATATCAAGGGATATCTTAAGGAAAGGAAGGTTTTTCTAAGTGTAACACAATACTCAGAAACTATAACAGAGAAAGAATTGATAAATTCAACTATTTTAATACATAATCATTTTGAAAATCTGCACAGCAAAGCATACATACCCCCCCAAAATAAACTGGGAACAATTATAATTTATCACAGATGGAGGTGTACTTTCCTTAATATGCAAATAACTCCTACAAATCAATAAGGAAAAAAGATCTATAATGCAAGATAAAAACTTCAAAGAATATGAAGAGACCAAGGGACAGAATAGAGAGCCCAGAATATATGATCAACTAAGCTTTGACAAGGGTACCAACTACATCCAGTGGGGAAAGGATAGTCCCTTCAGTAAACACTACTGGGAAACCTGGATGTCTATAAACAAAAGAATGAAGCTGGACCCGCCTTACACTACTAGGAGAAAACATAGGGAAAATGCTTCTTGACATTGGTCTTGGCAATGATTTTTATATATGAAACCAAAATCAATGGTAACAAAGGCAAAAATGAAACTGGGAAAACATCAAGCTAAAAGCTTCATCAGCAAAAGAAACAATCAACAAATAAAGAGGCACCCTGCTGAATAGGAAAATATATTTGCAAACCATATGTCTGACAGGGATTAATATCTAAAATATATAAAGAACTTATACAACTCAATAGCAAAAAACAAATAATCGCTCAGTAGTGTCCTACTCTTAGCAACCCCATGGACTGTAGCCTACCAGGCTCCTCCGTCCACGGGATTATCCAGCAAGAGTGTTGGAGTGGGTTGCCATTTCCTTCTCCAGGGGATCTTCCCAACCCAGGATTGAACCCGGGTCTCCCGCGTTGTAGGCAGATGCTTTTACCATCTGAACCACCAGGGAAGTCACATAAAGAACTTATACAACTCAATAGCAAAAAGCAAATAATCCAATTAAAAATTGTGAAAGGACCCAAACAGATATTTTCCCCAAAGAAGACATACAAATACCTAACACCTACATGAAATGGTGCTCAGCATCACGAATCATGAGTGAAATGCAAATTAGAACCACAATGAGTTATCACCCATTTGGATGGCTATTATCAAAGAGACAAAAGATAACAAGTGTTAGTGAAGATGTGGAGGAAATGGAACATTTGTACACTGTTGATGCGGAAGTAAATTGGACAGTCATTGTGGAAACTGTACTCAGATTCCCCAGAAATTTAAAAATAGAACCACCATATTATTCAGCAGTCTCACTTCTGGAAATATATATGAAGGAAACAAAATCAGTATCTTGGGGCTATACCTGCACTACCACCTTTACCGCAGCATCATTCACCATAGCCCAGATGCGGAACCTAAGTATTTTGTTAACTAGATGAATGAATAAAGATTATACACTCACATACATACTCACACGTGGCAATGAAATATAATTCAACCACAAGAAAGAAATTCTGCCATTTGCAACGGCATGGATGAACCTGGAGGACATTATGTTGTGAACCAGATAAAGATAAATACTGCATGATCTCACTTACATTTGGAATTAAAAAAAAAAAGTCAAACATAGAAACAGAGAGTAGAATGGTGGTTACCATAAGCTGAGGGACAGGGTAAAAGAGGAGATGCTGGTCAAAGGGTACAAACTTTCAGTTAAAAGATGAACAGTGAAAAGAAAAGATGAATAAACTCTGTGGCTCTAATGTACAGCTTGGTGGCTATAATTTTAATATATTGTACATTTGAAATTTATTGAGAGGGTAGATCTTAAGTATTCTCATCACCTGAATATGGTGATAATTTCACAATGTATACATATACCAAATCATCACATTGTACATGTTAAATATACACAATTTTATTTGTCAGTTATACTTCAGTAAAGCTAAGGGGGGACCTACAAGTATAAAGGGCTAAAGAGAAGCATGTGAGGAGTTCATAGAATGTGCATGTGTTAGTTGCTCAGTCATGTCCTGCACTTTATGACCGCATGGACTGTGGCCCGCCAGGCTCCTCTGTCCTTAGGATTCTCCAGGCAAGAATACTGGAGTGAGTTGCCATTCCCTTCTCCACGGGGATCTTCTCAACCCAGGGATTGAACCTGGGTCTCCTGCATTGCAGGCAGACTCTTTACCATCTGAGTCACTGGGGAAATCCATACACAGAATAGGAAATATAAGGATGTAAATAAATATAAAAGACATTTGACTTTATTCCAAATCAAAGAAATACAAATTAAAACTATAATGATATACATATCACATCAGCAAATATAAAAACGGTTAATTACACATTGTAATTAGTGAGGGGCATGAGAATGTTATCATTATTGAGTGAAAATTGGCACAACCATTATACAGAGTACTTTGGTAATAGTTATCAAAACTGCAAATTCACAAACCTAGCAAAGCTATTTCTTAGAAATCACCTGAGATAGTGACATTTGAAATAACATCTGATAGAGGAAACTTACTGTTTCTTTGTTGGAAATAATGAACTGCTTAAAAGAGACTGGCTAAATAAATGTACAGATGCACATTTAATGGATTATTATGCAACCACTAAAAAAGAATGAGACAGCCCATATATACTCATATATTAAGATTGATTGATGAGTGAAAAAAAAACAATGTGAAGAATTGTGGTTATTACTCTATCACTTGTGCAAAGTTTTACACTTTGTGTAAAACTAGGAGAAAAAAAATACGTGCTATGTATGCAGCAATTTGTTATTTTTGTTGTTGTTTTAGTTGCTATGTCATGTCTGACTCTTGTGACCCCATGGACTCAACCCCATCAGGCTCCTCTATCCATGGGATTTCCCAGGTAAGAACACTGGAGTGAGTTGCCATTTTCTTCTCTAGGGGATCTTCCTGACCCAGGGAGCAAACCTACGTCCCCTGCATTGGCAGGTGGATTCTTTACCACTGAGCCACCTGGGAAGCCAGTATGTGTCAATAGCCTCTGGAAAGGAAAAGTTATCCACTCCAGGACAGCAATAGGATAGTGACACCATTTTACTATGTACTCTTTTGCATATTCTGAATTTGGTACTTAAGCACATAATGTTTTAAACACTTTGTTTTGATGTAACTTCAAACTTACAGAAAAGCTTCAAGAATAGCACCCTTCTCCTCTATATCCCAAGTGTTCATGTTTTACAATGTTCGCTGTGTCTTTTTCTCTCCATGTACCTAAACACACACACATACTCACATACTCACATTTAAAAACCCATCTTCAGTTAAGTTGCAGACACGATGCTCTTTTTATTCCTAATTACTTTAATGTGTATTCTCTAAAACAAAGAGATTCTCTTACCTACCCTGCTCTCTAAACCGACTTGGGCTTGATCCTGGATGTCCATTTCTATCCCACAGTTGATTACTACTAGGCCCATCCAGCTTATTGCCCAGTGAATTTGCCAGAATCCAGCTAAAAAATGATCAGTTCTGGATATATGATTGTTTCATGTCCCAAGGTCAAGCTTACCAGGACTCAGTAACATGCCAAGAGCTGCTGTTCAAAGGGATATATTTTTCTGTTGCAAATGGCATGGTCTTGGCCTTGCTTCAGTTGCCTGGGGACCGTGTCATGATTCTCCCACTGCTGCTGCTGCTGCTAAGTCACTTCAGTCGTGTCCAACTCTATGTGACCCCATAGACGGCAGCCCACCAGGCTCCGCTGTCCCTGGGATTCTCCAGGCAAGAACACTGGAGTGGGTTGCCATTTCCTTCTCCAATGCATTAAAGTGAAAAGTGAAAGTGAAGTCGCTTAGTCGTGTCCGACTCTTAGCAACCTCATGGACAGCAGCCTACCAGGCTCCTCTGTCCATGGGATTTTCCAGGCAAGAGTACTGGAGTGGGTTGCCATTGCCTTCTCCCACGAGGGTTTGCCAACAATTTCATATTGTACCCTTGCCCACTGCAGAAACCTCCAGCACCATGAGGTCTTTCTAATTGTTAGGCTCAAGCAGCAGAGCTGATTGCATTGTGGCCTGGAGTTGTTGTCATGCCTGTTCCTACCCCGGCCCCACTCAAAACTGACCACTTTTTGTGTCACTTGGTAAATGGACTGGAAGAGTTTTCCTAGCTGTGGAATGTTGCCACCAGAACCTAAAGAGGCCTAGCTGGCTCTGTGCTTCCTTCTTTGTGGAAAGGGTGCAAGATGAAAAATATCTATATTTTATCTTGGAGGGGACATTCTGGTATGTCCTTGACCCTCTGGTTCTTTAAATTGTTCAGTGAGGTAGTCAGTCCCTGAATCTTCATACTTCCTGGAACACATGTGTTTAACCAAGGCCTCCAGCATAATAATTGCTTTGAGCTTGTCCTGTCTAATTAGCATGACATCATCAATGTAGGGTTCAGTGCGATATTCCGTGGCATATCTTGTGTTGTCCAGATTGCTTTGGATTATATTATAACAGAGCATAGGGAAGTTGACAAGTTCCTGAAGCAAAGTTATAAATGAATTTTATAGAGCATGGACCACGGAGAAGGCAATGGCAATCCATTCCAGTACTCTTGCCTGGAGAATCCCAGAGACTGCTGAGCCTGGTGGGCTGCCATCTGCGGGGTCGCACAGAGCTGGACGTGACTGAAGTGACTTAGCAGCAGCAGCAGCAGCAGAGCATGGATCAACAATCTATCTTTGTAGAAAGGCAAGTCAACCTGAGCAGCAGCTGGTTCAGACTACCAGCGCCAGGGCTTGAGAGGTTGTTCTTCTGGGGGTGTGCTCCATCTGGGGCAGAGTTGGAAGCAGACTGGAAACAGCCCTGCTACTGTTACCTTTTGCATAGGTTACTATTAAACAACTTTTGTTGGTGTATGTACTGGAATTTCTATACCTGAGTTTTCCTCCCAAAAGTAAACCAGTAATTCTGCCTTGACAGTGGGCATGGGGTAGACAGCATCCAAGAAAAGCTCCCTTGATTTCTACCTCTCCTGGTCTTCACTCCGACATTGTATTAATATCAGGGGTAGTTGATGTGACAACAGAATATAGCAGAAGTGAAGGCATGTCGCTTCTGTGACTAGGTGGTCAGTCTCTCTCTCTTGTGTCATTGCTCTGGGGAAAGCCAGCTGCTATGTTGTGAGCATGCCTGTGGATATGCTACATGGTGTAAACTGTGAAATGATCCTTCAGCTCCATTTGAACTTTCAGACGGCTGCAGCTCTGGGCAACAGGTGAACTAACTGCCACGTGGAGAGACACTGAGCCAGAACCACCCACCTAAGCTGCTCCAAGACTTCTGACCCTCAGAAATTGTGTGAAATAGTAAAAGTTTGCTGTTTTAATCTGCTAAGTTTCAGGGCAATTTGTTACATAGCTGTAGATAACTAATACAAGACCTCTTCTTATTTATCTCAGCCCCTGCCAGACTGTCTGGCATTTAGGGAGTCTTTAATCAATGTTGGTTGGATGAATGAATGAAATGGTAAATAAATCAGTAAATCAGTCAGGTAGTCTGGACTGAGAGTTGAGAAATTTAATTTGTATCTTCAATATGGTTTATCTTCTCAGAAATTCAGTTTCTCTCAAATAGGTCTTCATGTCTAGTAATAATGTGGCAGTGGAGAATAGAACAAAATAAATTATTGCTAGGAAGATGATTTAACTTATTGACTGAAGCAACAACCTCCACTAAGGTTGTAAGCAAAATTTTTAATAGCACAAAAAATGGAATTTAAGAAATGAATGACATAAGTTAATCTCAAAAATAAGTTTTTATTACCAACATTTTTAATACATTTCAATTCTATTAAGACTAAAATTAGGACGTTGCCAACAGTATTGAGACATAAGAGAGCAAATCAGGAAAGTAACTATGTCCTTCAGGGTGACTTGAATTATTCCTTTACTAATGAATGCTAGGGGGATGTGGTCTTTTCTGTTAGTATTCTGACTTAGTTCTTTTCTTTGCTAGAATGAACAAAAGTGAAAGAAAGTGAAGTCGCTCAGTCATGTCTGACTCTTTGAGACCCCATAGACTGCAGCCTTCCAGGCTCCTCCGTCCATGGGATTTTCCAGGCAAGAGTACTGGAGTGGGTTGTCATTTCCTTCTCCAAGTAAGAACAAAGAGGAATAAAATTCTTGGCTGCTCTACAGAATAAAATGCTCTACAGAGTAGAAAATGTGGCCATAAAACTGCAAAAGAAGCAAGTTACCACAAGAGGGAGATCTACATTCAAGAAAGAAAAGTCGGTTCGCTGTTAAGGTTTCTCATTCAAAGAAATAAAAATACCTTGAAAAGCTTACTCCATTTCTTCATCTTTAGACTCACAGCTTAACAATCCCACAAGAATGAGTAACAAATGTTTTACAGAGCCTCTAAATTTTCTATGAGGGAGTAGAGAACTTCATTGACGATAGGCTCATTTCATTTTCTACTAAGTCCTCTTTTCATGTATTCTAATTGCTTGTCATTCTGGATTAAATCATTTCCTCTGTAAAGGAGGCACATACCTGTGTGAGTCTTCAGGCAGCACTTAGTGTCATCGTTCTTATAGGCAATTTGGTGTAGTAAAAAGACTGAGACCTTGGTGCCAGGCCAGCAGGAAGTCAAATTCAAGCTCTCTTCCTTGTTAGCTAGGTGACACTTATGTGGCTCTGCCACCTGTTAGCTGGGAAATTCCTCAAGTCTGAGTTCACTCATATTTAAGTTGTGAAATTAAATAAGATGTATATAATCTGCTTAGCCTAGTGTCTGGCATATATGTGTTCAATAGCAAAGGGCCATTATTAATGTTTCTTGCTTCTTATTTAATTCTGTTGTCTGTAGCCACCTAACTCTTAGTCTTTAGTGATTCTGGAGCAGGGATCAAGACAGAAATATAAGCTGATCTATTCCTCTTGGTGTCACATCAAATGTCTAGACCACCTATGATATGTTGCTCTTTTTGAAGATTTTTAGGAAACATTTAAAGTGAAAAGGAAGTAAGTCAATTGCCAGACACATGTACATCATACAAAACATAGTAAAAGTACTGAAAATATATTTCTTACATAAAGCAGAAGCAGCTTTGAAAGTGGAAAGATCAAGGATAAAATAAATTTCCCATGTGAACACAGGTAACATTAATTACAATTGATTCTTTGGTTTATAATATGAAGCATTTGCCACCTTACATACATTATTAATTTAATGTATCTCAAATATTCAGTTTCCCTTAAGCAGGTTTTCTTACCTAGTAATAATGTGACAATAGAGAATAGAACAAAATAAATTATTTCTAGGAAGACAATTTACTTATTGATTCAATCAACAATTGACTTTGGTTAAAATATTTTCAGTGAAACTAGAAATATTCTTAAATAACTCACCAGATCTTTCATAAAGCAAACAAAAATATTTTTAAATTGATATGCTGCTTGAACTTACATCAGAAATGATTTGTGTGTGTGTGAAAGATGATGGTTTACATGGTTGGGAGCATCCACACTCCAAGGGAAGTCCACAGCATCCTGGAAGCAATGAAAGGGTTCTCTAAGCTCCATGCTTTTCTTTTCTCCTGGGCACCAATTAGATTCTCTGGTATCCAGAATATTCACGCCTTAAACGGATTGCATAGACAATCAAACCCACAGCGAGGAGACCAACCACGATGGCCGCAATCACAGGAAGCACAATTGTGTAGTCAGATGAACACTCATCCACTAAGGGGAAAAACAAACACAATATAGCCAGTGAGGCTTAGTGAGGCTAGACCAGAAAGCAGGCTACAGAGTGAGGAGAATATGAGCTTCAGAGTCAGACCTATGTTTGACTTTTACTTCCTGGGCAGGTTATTTAAACTTGCAATTTACTCATTTATAAAGGAAGCAAATAATATATAAAGTTGTTGAGAGATGAAATAAGCTAACCTTCTATTCTTAGCAATTAATAAATATTTAATAATTCCTAGTCCTGTTTTCTTCCAGGTATTGTTCTCTGAAAAGTGGGTATGCTTACCTAAAATAGACTGTCACCATAAACACGATCTGTGGAAAACATGTGATGTTTCTCCACTTTATTAAACATGTTTGTCACACTTCCAGTTCTCTTTCATTGCTTTTACTGAGCAAAAACATTAGAAAATAGACCTATTTATGAGAGCTTAAAAGTGAAAGTTTGCAAATTTGTCAAAACTCTTTTTTTTTCTTTATTATATTAGAGAGCACTTATTCAGTTCATTTAAAATGTTATCAGTCTTGACTGGAGAAAGATGGAAGGTCCTGGGAATAAAAGGGAACTGAATTGAATACAAAAAAATGAAAAACTCTATCTATACCTTATTCAAGGATAGAGAGAGGATATACCCTTGAGGCCTGCCATGAACCAATACTAAAATTCTGTTCTGCACCAATAATCACCATTAACCCAGTTCTCACCTGAGGTCCAAGAAAAAGAATCAGGAGGGACAGGGAAGAAGGAATGTAAATTAGAGACGCTGGGGGTAGGGGGGACAAAATCCATACAAGATGGGAACTGTGCTTGTATGTAATTTGATTTGACAGTGAAAAATATTTACACTATAATGATGCATACCTTATTGATTTAACAATAAACAATGATATAATCATAAAAACGATGGCTTAAGAGTATGAAATCCTTATCTTCCATAACAAGAGGTTTCAAGCTGAGAAATTAAGAAATAGGATAAGCTTTTAATTATTTTTTTTAGAGAATTACAGTGATAGTCACCATAAGAAACTGTTAAAGCTAGTTAAAGTGCTTTATCTCTTAGAGGAGGGACAAGAAAATGTCGCTTTCCATGAATCCTTTTGGGTATGTGATAATTTTGTTAGTTACATACTTGTTAAAATTATATATAATTTTGTTGTATATAATATTGTACACACAAATACCTATAGATTTCTTATATAAGAAATAACATAATGTAAGAAGTTAAAATAACTTGGAAAAAAATACAGAATTGTCAGATGCTGAGCTTCAAGTCAGCTTTTTCACTCTCCTCTTTCACCTTCATCAAGAGGCTCTTCAGTTCCTCTTCACTTTCTGTCATTAGAGTGGTATCATCTCATATCTACTTTCCATATAGTTTTATACTATTTAATAGAACATTGTTTAAACATCTTCAAAACACAGAAAAGTTAACAAAGAAAATAGTTTTCTAATCGCCTGTTTCTTCCACTTGAATTAATCCCTATAAATCTTTGAGGCATTTGTTTCCTCTGCACATACCTGTGTATGCATGTGTGTGCTCACATGTATGCTTAAAGAAAAAGTACTGTATTTTTAAAAAATGATATATGCTCATTAAAAACAATTAAAATGATTTAGAAGGCAGAGAAAAAGAACAATCTCCCCAAAACCAATTACCCAGAAATTATCATTGCTAAAACATGAACAACATTATTGCAGGCATCTTTCTTTACAACTATAAGAATAGATGTATAGAAAAATAAATAAAATAAATTTTAAAATAAAAAAATAAAATGGGATCATGTAAAATCTATTTTAAGCAAAATTGTTCATTGTAATGTTACTTGCATTTCAAAGAAAAAAATTAAAACTAGAGGAATTACTGTGCTTGAAATAAATTTATATTTGTCATGGGAAATATTGTTACATAAAAGATGTCTTTAAGGTTCAAAAAGATATAAAAATACACAAATAAAATAAATAAGTAAAATATTATGAAATGCATTAAGAGGTTGTAAAATAGAGATGTGTTTCCTAAGTTCTGTGTTTCCAGTTTAGATATTACCTATTGATTCTGTTTTGAAAGATTAACACTAACAGATTCCCTTCTCGCTCTGTTCTTCCCGACTCAAATTCTGAAGAACCAGCTATAAAATTTTTAAAAACATTGTTCAGATCTACAGTATTTCAATTATATTTGATGACTATGATTTCTTTGGTTCCTAAAAATTTGTTTCAAATATAGAACACATTCATGTTTTAAAGTCAAAAAAATACAAAATGCTGTACCTTGAGAAGTATCACTTCTACCCTTCTGCCATCTCACCGGTTCCCCTGTCAGTATTAGATAACTACTTAGTTTATCATGGATTTCCAATGTTTCAGATAGAAGCAAAGTGAAAATATACTTTATTTCCCACTTTTCTCACTATTATGCATCATACATTTTTTATTTAATGATATTTTGGATAACTTTCCTTATACATACATACACACGTATGTCATCTTTCTTTTTTTTTTTTAATAACTGTATAGTATTCTGTTGCAGGGTGTATCTGTCCCAGATTGATGGACTTTTGGTTGTTTTTAATCTTTTGATATTATAAATAATGCTGTGATCTAAACCATGTACATATATCATTTCATATATGAGAAGGAATGATAAAATCTCAAATCCATAACTGTTTAATGCTTTTTCAACTTAACTCTTCAAATAGATAAAACACATTTTAAAAAACAAAGCTGTGCTTTCTCTATTCCCAAGAAATGTTTGCTGATATCCTTGTTTGTAATGTGGCTTCTCTCTGACCAAATTTCATTGTCAAGCTCTATCTTTAAGGAGAGCTCATTGGTGCTGTTTCCTTGAATTACTTCATGTTTGAGGAAATCTGCCTATTAACTTTTACTCAAATAATATCACTTCCACCCTTCTGCCATCTTACTGGTTCCCCTGTCAATATTAGATAACTACTTTCAGGATTTTTTTTCCCTCCCCCCTGGGATACATTATGCACTTTCAATCTCTAACTTCAATTATTTCTTTTAAGGAAACATATTACATCTTAAAAGATATCATCTTTTATTTGTGAACTCTGTACCTCAGAGACAGCAGTTACCCTTACTTTAGATGATCTAAATACCTAGCAGCTTTCCTATAATGTAAGCTTAATTTTTATCTGCATTAACTGATTATCTCTGTCTTTTTCTCTATGAAGATAATTCAGTTTTCAGCTCTTTCTGCCTTTTACCTTTTCCATTTAGTATGTAAGTGTGTTACTTTGATGCTCAATTTGTTTTCTTAGGTGTGCAATGTCCTATTCACCTCACTCTTTCATTATAACTTCTTTACAAGCCCTAGCACTTCCCAGGTGTCACTAGTGGTAAAGAATCCACCAACCAATGCAGGAGACACAAGAGGCACTGAAATTCAGACACCTTGATACACATTTGTTAATCAATGTTTGTTTCGTATGTAATTCATATGTAATTCTTTATTCACATTATCATTGTGAAGACCTAGAAACAATAAAAATTCCCAGTAATAACAGAATAGTTATGTAAGTTATCATATAACATTGATAGCATATTCAGGATAGCAGCCACAGTAATGACATGTTGTACCTTTAGCAGCACAGGGAAATGCTTATGGAACAAGGTAAAAGGAATACCAAACCATGTCCTCTGTGTGCTTCCAGTTTGTAAAAAGTGTTCTTGAGAAGGAAATACAGTTGACCCTTGAAGGATACCAGTTTGAACTGCACAGGTCTACTTATAGGCAGATTATTTCCAATATTAAATACTGCAGAACTGCTCTACTGGGGATTGTTGGAGAATGCAAGTACAAAGGAAACCACCTAAATGGTGGGCCAACTCTTGTTTTACACACAAATTTTCAATTGTGGGAAGCTGGGCATCCCTAACCCCTGGCATCCTTTAAGGGTCAAGCGTACATCAAAATTAACAATGGATAGGTTATCTCCAGGTGCATGTTAGTGAAGGTTTCTACTATCTCTAGGTAGCTTGCAAAGAGAGGGGGTAAATTCAGTTCTCCATCAGCTGAAGGGAGAAACTGAGTTGGAACCAGCTGGATGAGCAGGAAGCAGGAGAGCCCAAGGCAAGGGACCAGCACAGCCAGAGGCCCCTGTGAGGCTTCCTGGAGTCCGTCACAGTCACAGCAGCCTCCTGCGCTCAGAAGAGGACCCTCCTGGGACATCACTGCAATAGTGGGCAGAACTGTCAGGCCATCATGCAGCCGGGCATTTATTTACTAATTATTCAAATAAAACTTGTGTTCTTTGTTACTAAAATGTTAATTCAAAGCAGTTTTAAAGATCATAGGTGTGAGGGGGAGGGATAGATCACAGGAGTCTAAGGAGCAGCCATCACTCTGAATAATTCATTGAAGGTGGTAGAAAGGGAAATTAAACTCAAGTGAATTGCTTTACTCTCTCTTTTTATTTTAACTCAACTTTGTCTTCCATCTGCTGTGGGAGAAATTTCTATACTAGAACCTTCCTTTAGGTATTCTACAGGGCGGTTAGCGGTATGTTGAATAAACAACCTGTGCTCTGCAGTACAGAACCTAACAAGTACACTTGAGGTTGAACTGGAAATGGGAGTCTTGCGCAGGTACAGGCTGCTGCCTGCTGGAAGAAGGAGATTGAAACGGATGGCATCTCTCCAAGGCCAAGCCCTTGCTGTTCAGCCCACTGGGTCCTCATGTCCCAGGTTTGCATCAATACCTCCTATTGTAAGGAGACAGGAACTCCTGACCCTCTGTTGGAGAGCTCTTGAAGCTGCGGTGTACCCTCCCTACCCCCATCATTTCTGAGAAACTGGAGAGTGCTAAAAACACCTCAAAGGAAAGCTGTACACATCCCAGATAAGTGGTGCTTATAGAGTGGTTGCCAACTTTCATAAACTTTCTGTTAAAACTAATGAATGACACCTCTGGAAAATGTAGAAACACAACAACAGTTTCTGTTAGTAAAAACAATTAAAAATATCCAGAAGTCCATTACTTTCCCCTTTCTCTGAAATAGCAACCCCAGTTCTGCTATTTAAATAGTCAACGTAATAGAAAACTACGAATAACATTCCAAGCCACATTTTGATAGACCTTTCCCTCTAGACGCCAATCACTCCCAATCAGAAACTTTCTGGTTTACAATTTTTTTTTCAGTAAATGTTTGCTAAGAAAGTAAAGTGGGTAATAATCTTGTTAGGGAAACACTGATTGGAACTGCCATCCTGATTTGCTTGAGTTACTTTACAACAGGAGGACATGGAGGAACTAGCAATCTACCACCAACTGGAAGAACTCAGGAAAGGTCAAAGGAGAAACCACATGTCCTACCAACCTCCCAGAATCCTTCTCACTGGAATCCGTTTTGGCTGAGTGACGTGTGCACCACCAGGAAGGACCCTGAGTCACAATGACTAGCCAGAGAAAACGCAGAAACTAATCCTATCACCATAAAACCCAGGACTACGAGCCACATGGCAGACTAGTTCTCCTAGGTTCCTTTACCCTCCTGCCCTCCACGGAGTGCCTCTTCCCAACAGAGTCTCTTGCTTTGTCAACACATGTGTCTCCTTGAACAATTCACTTCTGAGTGTTAGACAAGAGCCCATTCTCGGGCCCTGGAAGAGGTCCCCCTTCCTGCAACAATGGGTAGATCTCCCTCTTCTTGCCATTTCTGGTTGTTTAGATGCTTTGCCTACTTGCACCCCTTACAATGGCCCAAGTTAACAAGTAAATCTACAAGGAGAGACTAAAATCAAAGGAAGATACAGACAAAGCAGAAAGAAGATGTTATGCGGGTAGACAACAAATGAAGGTGAAGGAATTGGAGAACTAACGTTTATTAAGACTCTTGTTTGCCAAGATCTTTGGTATATCCTTTACACTGAAAAAATGAAATGTTGGGATGTTCCTAGTTGTTTTCTTTTTTCTTTTTACTAATAATACATTTTAACAGTGTAGAATATGTCCTTTTAAAAATGATGGTCTATTAAGACCATTGGTAATTTAAGTAAATCAGGAGGTGGGCAAAATTCAGAAGTTTAAAATCACTTTAGAATTTACTTTGACTGGATTGGTTTTTTAAAAGTAAAGCAAAACAAAAGCCTAGAATTTGAGACTCTTTGAAGCCTATAAGAAAAATCAGCGCAGTTTGAAAATGCCTTTCCTACAATTTTTCCTTTGGTGTTTTGCTTTCTCCATCTCACAGGACCCTGCTCACATCCATGCCTCTTGTCCCTAATTCTCCCAGCCAGGTTTGTATTATCAGGTGTGGATGGAACTCAAGCCCATATGGCCTGGGATGAAGTGGGATGGGGGCTACCCGTAGCTAGCTTTAACAGCCTTTGTTGGAAAGCTGCTGTCCCAGTCGGACTGGGAGGGTGGGGCTGGCAACTAGAAAATGTGATCCCATCACTTCAGGCTAAACGTGCAGCCAGCATTTCCAAGGCCTTAACCTTGCACAGTTTGAAGAAGGTGGGGATTTACATGCGTTCATATCCTCTACGGGGCCTCTTTCTGGTCACCAGGCATGCTGTTAGCAAAGCGGCAAGCAGTACCGCGATACTCAGGCCCACGGCCACAGGGATTTCTCTCCTGTTTCTGTCACTGATGCATTCATCCGCTGCAAGTGAAGTCAGAGTAACAGGTGTTACAGGCCCCCCCCCCGGGGGGCCGCCCCCCCCCCCCCCCCCCCCCCCCCCCGGGGAGCTGGGGCGGCCCCCCGCAGTACGGTGTTCGGCTGGCCACGACGCTGGGAAGCGATACTGCCCCCACCTGCCTCGGCCTCACAGAGAAGAGAGATGGAGGTACTGGGCCTGTCCCTGCTGCCTTGGGCACAGACGGGTGAAGATGGGAAGGGGAGGGGCCACTGCAGCCCTGGAACTCGCAGTGCCTCCGGCCACTTAAGGGCATATTATACCACAGGTCCCCGGGCCCACACTCTAGCGATTCTGTGGGTCAGACATGGGGCCCAGGTGATTCTGACATGACTGGGAGGCAGATTCAACTCTGAGAAATACTGGTTAAGGCTAAAGGTCAGGACCAGAATTGTGTCTTGACTCTAGAGCCAGGGTGAGCCAAGGAGCCTTGTTTCCCAACGTCAAAATCTGCACCAAATCACGTGGCCAAAGTATTCTGTCTAAACTCTGTGCCTCTTGAAAGGGGCTGCCAGACAGCCCGGGCTCCTGACACCAGAGAGAGTTTTTGCAGCCTCCCAGAGTTTAGAGAGAAGAGCTTGAGAAGTGGGGGCAGGAGCCTGCTGTTTGAGGTGACCATTCTCTTTGGCAAGGCTGAGCGTTTGCACTTGCGGGACTCCTCTCCAGCTCTCCCAGCCCCTGGTGAAGGGCCAGCCATCGGTCAGCGCCTCTCTGACCTCCTCCCCACAACACTGTGCGCGTCACACTGGCCTCTGACTCCCACAGCTCTTTGTACTTATGCCTTTTATAACACCATACTGTATGGAAACTTTTATTTTTAACTGATTCCTTTCCCCATCTTCTCTTACTCTTTGGTAGAAAATATTATTTACAGGATGACATACGACTTCACACTTGAGTATCTTTCGTGAACTCTGAGCACAAGGACTGGGAGTAAGGAGCTGAGCTGAAGTA
Source organism: Nanger dama (assembly GCA_917880005.1). Taxonomy (NCBI): domain Eukaryota; kingdom Metazoa; phylum Chordata; class Mammalia; order Artiodactyla; family Bovidae; genus Nanger; species Nanger dama. The sequence continues at coordinate 28,065,044 of CAKJTW010000011.1, read as the reverse complement.
GGGATGGTGGAATAAACAAGAGAAATATTCTGGCGGGAGAACGGACAGGGTTTTATGACAATTTATATGAGAGGGCAAGGGAGGGAGAGGAAAAATGATAAGATAGCTTTATACATCTCCTCGTGAGCACTGCTAATAGCAGGCCAGGTGTGCTGCTCAAAGGTTTTCATTTCTCACCTCTGCCACTAAGTGGTTTCCCAGACCTGCTCAACTTCCTTCTATACACAGGTTCTGAGGGGGAGGAAGAGCAAATGTGTGTACTGTTTTTAAAACCACATGATTAAATACAGAGGTGTTTCAAGACTTCATAAGGAATTTTTAAAAGAATTTTTCAAACTGGGTATTTTGAGGCAAGATGACAATGTAGGGGCAATACCTACTAGCAAATTTTAATATTTAATCTTAGATTTTAACCTGGACTGTGGTAAAGGTCCAGAATGAAGATAGAAATTGTAGGACTCAGATGAAACCTACAGGAATCAGGGGATCCACAGCAAATAACACTTTACTACTTCCTTTGCTAAATGCTTTCACCAAATGTTAATATATCAGGAGTTTTCTGCCCTCACATCTTCAACTTTACAGAGAAATCAGACTCAACATTATAGAAAGTTAGTTTACAGCTAAATATCTAGCCAAATCCATTTTTGATAGTTGAGAGGTACTATTATGTCTTTGACATATTATGAAAGAGATGTTTTAGAAGCTAAAATTCAATTCCTGCCCATATATAGAAATCCTTGTAACACTGTTTTCTCAGTGGGGAGAAAAGGGCTTTTTGGAAAGTCACCCTGGGCTGTCCCTGGTCTTCTTGCTACGACCTGCTTCCCTCTGTTGTGGTAAAAACCCAAAGCAGAAGTTGCATGAAAACTAAGACTAACTTTGGGGAAGCACTGGTTCAGGGGCACAGCTTGGATCTGAGAAGAGGAGGTCCAGCTGAGTATATTTCTGTCTAGAATTATCACATCTTCTTCTTTTCCCTCTGTAAGTGGGAAAGAATCTATTCCGAAACCTTGAATTTTACCCATCACTCACATTCAGGATGTTTAAAGTGTTCTCCAAAGACACTTGAGTTTACCAGTACTCAGCAGCTTGCCTGGGGAGGTTACCGATGGCATTTTCTGACTTTTTGATTGATTATGTGCACGTGTGTATAAATGAGTCAGAATGTGTATTTTGGTCGGACAAGGAGAATGTAACCTACAACAGGAGGGCAATGGACATGAGTGGGTTAAGACATGTAGGAATTCCTTTTCTCCCCACCAGGAAAACAGTGTTACAAGGACTTCTACCTGTGAGCAAGAATTGAATTTTAGTTTCTAAAACATCTCTCTCATAATAACTCGACAACATTAGGAGTACCTCTCAACTATCAAAAATAGGTTTAGCTAGATTTTGAGGTTGGTATTGACTCACACAATGGTGGGAGGGCTGGCCAGAGAAACTTGACCCTGAGAGCTTGGTGGTGGAATCATACTGTTCTAGGATGTTCAAGTAATTCTTGTTCCTTTGAAAGCTTCAAACAAAAGTAACTTAAAACTACCCTGGTACACTTTCTCAGAAGTGTATGTTTGTGACATAACTCACCATTTCCAAAATGGTCATCTTCAAAATCAAAGGCTTGAAGTTGGACATTTATTGTTTTCAGCTGAAGATGGGTTGAGAGCTGGATGCTCTGTTCACTCACACACTTGAAGGAATGCCCGACCACAGTCTCAAACATCATCATCGCATGTTTCATTCCTTGGTAAACTTTTGCTGAAAACACAAAGGTGAAACAGAGACATGTAAGAATCCTGGCAAATAGCTGTTGAGCCCCAGCTGTTGCTTGGTGGCCCAGGAAGCGTTAAATGGCCTTTCTTAAATGTGGCTTTCTGGAGTTCTGCCACCTTCGCCTCATGAAACCTCACCCAGGTGCTCTCTGGGCACTTTTCCCTGCTGTTTGCAGTATCTGAGCGTCATCTCACTCACACTGAAATATAACACTGAAATAAAAACTTTTGGAAATCTTTTATTCCGTTACTTTAAATCATTTGGGGGCAGAGCTGATGTGGACAATTGTCAGTGCTTGGGCACACACACACACACACACACACACACACACACACACACAGTGCCCACAAAAACTTCAGAGATAAAAGAAGTAAGATTGTTCTCTGAGTCAAAATCACATGAACTCTTTACTAATAATTAATCAGAGTGGAGACATGCAAAGTTACCAAGTTGAGTATTTGCATATCATCACACTGAATGCATTAATAGAGCAAAAGGAAGGACTAGGCCCATCATTGGGAGGGGTTTTTGCATCATTCAGGGACACATGAAAAGGGAGAGGCTCATCTCCAGCCATCTGAGTGCTGATGGAGAGAGGGACTTACTCAAAAACTGGCGCTATCTCATGCGGGCTACACCCTTTGCAAGGAGGTGAATGCTTAAGGCACATGGGGTTAAACATTTAAATCACATAATAGCTCCACATGTTCTAATTACTCCTCCACCAGGTACCTTTCTGAATATACTTGGTTTCCCAAATAGGAGAAAATTCGTTGACCAAGAGGACCTAACTCTCTGGTCCCCTTGCAGTTACAATAAGAAACAGTAGCATGAATGAACAGATTAGCATTCTGCTTTTATACATCAGTTTGCAACCTTGGTTTAACATCAGGTTCCTTGAAGAGACAGCTGCTACCTGAGGGTGTGCTAAGGGCTTCTGGGGCCAGGGATCAGACTGTGAACCTCAGTGAATTCACCCACAGGCTGTTAGTGAGGCAGCCTGGACGTTCCCTCCTCTCCTGCCACTGCAGGTGCACTCACCTGTGTCTGAGATCACATCACACACTGAGGGTCAGCTCACTGGGTCTGGCTCTGTGCAAGTACCCGATGTGCATTTTCCTGTTTAATTCCCACAGTAACTTTCCCATACTAACTTCCCTATTGACATGTCATACATGACATGACATGACGTGTCATACCTGACATGACATGTCATGAGGTATGTCATGACAGGTGACACACCTCATCTGTCACCATTTACAGATGAGGAAATAGAGTGGAATACATTTGCCCAAAACCACACAGCTAATGGTATTTGGACTCAAGCTGTCCAATTCTAGCGCTTGTTATCTTAACTACTATGCTATTGTATCTCCTGCCTGTGTCTCAAATGCAGCATCACAGATTAGTGAGATGAAAAATGAACTAATCAGAAACATAGCATCATCACTGGTGAAACAGGCCTCTCCAACTACTTACCTGGATTTGAGACAGTCAAATAGGCTTCCACCTCACTGATATAATATGAGTTTTCATCCTGTAAAACAGTAGTGTGTAAATCTTTGGGTAATCTCTGTTTTTATGTTTATGATCCTAGTTTACAGACTGTTTAGGCAGGATTCTAGCTATTATATCATTGATATGGGGGCTTGGGGGTATGTTGTAATGGAACCATAATTGTGCTTGAAAACTTCCAAAAAGTAAATACATAACACAGTAAATAAATAATAAGTAATGGCTTGCCTCTGGCTAAAAATTTCTCTACATCATGCTCATTCGTAGAGCCTGAAATTCAAATTCCCCTGGTAAAATCTGAGTCCCTTCAGCTAGGCCAAGTTTTTCCCAGATAAAATGTAAATATATCTGGAAGGTGAGTGAGTTGTGGGGTGGGGGGCAAACATTAAGCTCTTATTAGTAATTAGTATCTTAGGGTAGGGATTTAAACTGAAACCACTCATCCTTAATACTGTGGGTGGATTTGATGGGGTCCATAAACCCCCTGGGAAAAGTAGTGTATGCAAAATAGTGTATGTCTATGAATTTTCCTGGATAGGTTATCAATTACTTTAAACAGATTAATGAGTTCATATCTCCAAGTGGTTAGATAGGAACCATGAAAGATTCTGGAAAGAAATGGTTAACCCTGAGATTACTGACTGCTCCCTAGAAGAGGACCTCAGGCTGTTGTGTTCAGAGTTAGAAAGTATTTTATCCAGAGATTATCTTTTTGGAAAAACAAAACAAACCAAAAACCTCCCTGCAGAATAGCCCTATAACTTCCCGAGAGACTCAGAGTATGAAACGTCAAAAGAAATTGAACTGAGATATGAAAGGGTACATTGGAAAAGGAGTTTTTATTTTTAAAGTAGATGACTTATGGTGTTACCACTTTTAAGCATTCATTAGAAAACCGTCTGCAAGTAAGAGTTGCCAAAAATGGTAAAGCAACCAAAATGAGACTCTGACAGAGAATTACTTTTAGTAGCCATCAAAGGAATTTGACAATAATAATGTTGACCACATCTAGTTCATTTACATATTATTTGTGGATTAAAATGGTGATTCCTTACACAGTAAGGGTTCCAGTGTACAAACTGTTCCAGTAAGGTCCCTGCTATTAATGTACTGGACTCTGGATCCCACGGCTCACTGAAGCACCTCCACACGCTGGCTTCTCACCTCGTGCCCAGCACTTCTTACCTCATGTGGAAGTCACCTCTGCCTGAAGTGAAGTGAATCCTCACAACAACTAGGAGAAGAGATGAAGGCTCAGTGACTTGCCCAAGGTCACAGCTCTAACAATAGGTGGCAGGGAAGATATGACCCCAAGCTGCCTGGCTAGCCTTTAACTCCTCTCATATCCACCCCAGACCAGGCAGTGCTCTAGGTCCTGGGAGAAGAATAAGACCTAGATGATTCATTCAAGATGCTCAGTCTTGGGTCTCAAAGGCAAGTTGGACAATGTGCTTGGATCATCCATTTGTTTTAGAGAAAAACAACTGCGATCCAGGCCTTTCTTGAGTTGCTTTCAGATACAGTTTATTCAGGTTTCTCCCCCACTCCCCCCCACCTCTTGGCCACACCGTGTGGCTTGTGGGATCTTAGTTCCCTGACCAGAGATTGAACTCAGGCCTTCAGCAGTGAAAGAGCAGAGGCCTAACCACTGCATCACTAGGGAAGTCCCAGATTATTCTTTTATTTGGTTCTCTTTTAGCCAAAGAGAGACCTGTATTATATCAGGGCCACAGTCACTGTTATAAGATCCCTGCCCCAACCTAAGGACAGAAAGAATCCATTGAAGGGTTTTAAGCAGGGCAGTGATGTAGGGCTTTGTTTCTGGAAACAGGGCCGTAGCAAGAGACTGATTTAAGGAGCAGCAGAACAGCGGTGGTGTCAGGCTGAGCTCCATGAGAGACCTCCTGGAGCTTCTCTCTCCTGTGGCAGCTCCTAGATCTGTCCTCCTTGTAAAGAAAGGGGGCTTGTATTTCTTTAAAGGTTTTACAGTTTCCTAAATGCATTTTTTGCCTTCTTGGATCCTTATAACAACCCCTCGAGGCAGCATAAGTATTCTTATCCCATTTTACAACTGAGAATAAAGAGGTTAAGAGGAGGCAGGAATCTACCTCTGATTCACATTGTAGGTGAGACAAAGGAAGATCTTGTCTATGGGATCTTGCTCAACATTTTCCTTTATGGGATATGGAATTACAGAGAAAAAATTGTTGTGTAAGGACTTCCTTTCACATTCCCTGAAATGTAGTTGCCTGTACATAATCTTCTATAGGAAGCAAGACTGGCTATATAATTTGTGCATGCATGCTCAGTTGCTCAGTGTCTGACTCTTTGTGACTCCATGGATTAAAGCCCACCAGGCTCCTCTGCTCATGGGATTTTCCAGGCAAAACTAGTGCAGGTTGCCATTTCCTCTTCCAGGAGATCTTCCTGACCCAGATATTGTACTTGCATTTCCAGCATCTCCTGCATTGGCAGGCAGCTTCTTTACCACTGAGCCATTTGGGAAGCCCATATAATTTGTGGGCCTAGTTCACAATAAAAATGCAAGATCAAAAGTCATTAAGAGACTTTCCTAGTGGTCCAGCTGTTAAGAATCCACCTTGCAATGCAGGGGGTGTGGGTTCAATTCCTGGTCTGGGACGATCCCACATACTGCAGGGCAACTAAGCCCGTACACCACATCTGTGGAGCCCACATGCTGGAGCCTTCGAGCCACACTTACTGAGCTCATGAGCCGCAATTACTGAGCCCAGGCATCGCAACCACTGAAGCCCGAGCACTCTAGAGCCTATGCTCCACAACAAGAAACATTACCACAATGAGAAGCCGGAGCGCCACAACTAGAGGGTAGCCCCTGCTCGCCAAAACTAGAGGAAGCCCTGGTACAGCAACGAAAACCCAGCACAGCTAATAAATGAATAAATAACATTTGAAAAATCATTAAGAGTTCCAAGAGGGGAGGTGAAGCATTAAAGCAAGCATGGGCCCAACCAACTGCATGCTCTGATGGGAAGGTTTGTTCCTGCTCCAGAAGAACTTGGGCTTTATGGGGCTAGCGCCCATGGTGAGGCCCTCCAGAGCAGATGGTTGTGCCCACACTCACTGCAAGTTCATCTCATGATGTAACAGGACAGAGCCCCAAGCCTATATCCTTCTGTTTTGACTGAGTCAAAATTAGACAAATGTTGACAAAGCTGCTGTCTATCTTCATGGTGAAGGAACAGCATGTGTTTGGCAAATTTATATAAACAAAGATCAGAGGAATATTTAGTTTCCTAAATATTCAAGTTTTTATATAATGTATGCTGCCGATATTGAATGAGTCTTATTTAGATCAGGGTACCCACTTTTTCTGTGGCGTGGTGTTAAAGAAAATAAAATGGTCTTTCATTTAAACTGAGCAAAGCATTTCTTTTGAAAATTCAGAATTTGGCTTAATTTGAATGGCAACAGGGCTGAAGTTTATTCTATATGAGGGGTTGGAAAGTTTTTTTGTTTTTTTTTTCTGCTGTAAAAAGCCATATGGTAAATATTTTAGGCTTTGTGATTCTCTGTAGCAGCCACTCAACTCTACCATTCTAGCACAAAAGCAGCTGTAGATGACGTATACTCAAATAAGTGTGGCCATATTCCAAAAGTAAACTTCATTTATGGACACTGAAATTTTGAATCTTTTATGATTTCCATGTGTCATAGAATTTATTCTTCCCCCAACCATAAAAAAATGTAAAAGCCATTCTCAGCTTGTGGACTGTACATTTTTTCAGCTGTGGGCCAGATTTGGTTGGGGGGAAGGGGCATCAGTTTGTTGACTGTTGGCCTGCACCATCAGTAAAATACAAGGTTGCTGAATACATTGGTTGGTTACGAAATGTTAGAGTGATGAATCTCCTATTGGGGAGAATAAAATGTTGCTAAGAATTTTTAAATATTATTTTTAAAATATGTCTTTGTTCCCATGTAACCTAGTTTGAGTTGTTGAATCTTTGTGAACATTCCAAACATTTAATTTTTTACTTACTCAATAGAAGAATGGGGACAATAGTAATAGGCAATAGTAACCCTCACATCTTAGGTTGATGTGAAGATTAAAGGAAGGAATCATGTAAAAACTGATCACAAAGTCTCCATTCAAATTTTAACTAGCATTGTTAACAAAAAGATTTTCCCTTCCCAGTAAACCTCTCTCACTGAGCTCAAGGGATAATTTTTATCTATATCCTAGAGCGCAGATCCACCACCAACAGAAAAAGAGAACAAGCCAGTGAGCTAAGCTTAGCTAGCCCTATGGATTAAAGAAGCTGGCTGAAACTTCAGCTCTCAGTGATGGGAACGGGGTGGATGCAGAGAAGAGCAGTGGGGGTGCACGGTAGGTTGAGAGCTTCAAGCAGATGTTAACCCAAAGCCCAAGGGAAATTATATGCCACACATTATTCAGTTTATAATGTCTGCTTTCTCCTTTGTCACCCATCAGGTTAGTCTCTGCCAAATGGTTTCTCATTTGGGGTTGAGGCTGAAGAATGACAAATATCTACTGTGACAGATTCTTGAAGACAAAGTAAAAAGCCTGTGTGTACCTATCAGCACTGACAAAAGAGGGCCAAGGACTCCTAAGAGCCAAGTATGATACTTTAGCACTTACAGCATGTCCATTTGAATGAACCATTTGCTAAAGAACCGTCTCACTGCTCAACCAATGGCTGCTGACAATGTGGCTCCTCACTGTCAGTGTCTCTGCAATATCTCATCAAAAGAGAACTCTGCGATAGCTCATCAGAAAGAGTTTAGCTCAAGGAACTTAAACATCCTTCTTAGCAAAGGACAGGGTCCAGAGAAAGCCAGTCTGTCCAGCCTGCCCAGGAAGGCAGCATACCAATGACTGTGATGCCCAGAGTCCTCTCCTCAACTTCTGCAAATTCTATCATGGGAGTTTCACAATCACAGATGTTCAGGATGTGGACATCAATCAGGCCCCTTTTGCTCGAGGTATGGTTACCATGGGGACAGATGGGGTGATATTTAGGAGTTTGGAACTGACGTGTACTCACTACTATATTTAAAACAGATAACCAACAAGGATCTACTGTGTAGCAGAGGGAATTATGCTCATTATGTAATAACCTAAATGGGACAAGAATTTGAAAAAGAATAGATATATGTATGTGTACAACTGAATGTTTGTGCTGTACACTGGAAACTAACACAACATTGTTAATCAACTACACTCCAATATAAAATAAAAAGTTAAATGGAAAAAAAAAAGAAAGAAATCTCTATTCTGAATATCACAAAAACTAAAGAGGCTGTTTACACAGAGGTGCTAATTTACGTTTTGACCCCTTGGCTCAAAGTTCTCTGTAAAGTTTAGATTTACTCCATATTGATTCATTCTTTCATCAAACATTTGGTAAAGACATACTGTGTATAAGGACCTCCATGATGGCTCAGAGGGTAAAGAATCTGCCCGCAATGCAGGAGACACAGGTTTGATCTCTGGGTCAGGAAGATCCCCTGGAGGAGGAGATGGCAATCCACTCCAGTATTCTTGCCTGAAAAATCCCATGGACAGAGGAGCCTGGCGTGCTACAGTCCAAAGGGTTGCAAACAGCTGGACAGGACTGAATGACTAAGCATAAGTACACACTATATGTAAAGTCAGGGCTGAGCACTAAAGAGTGTGAATAAGTAAAAATCTTGCCTTCAAGATGGCAAAATGTGTGGCAAGTGCATTAGTGGAGGTCAGGGGATACAGAAACCAAGAGAGGGAACTGTCCCAGTTTACCTGGGATGGAGGTGGTGATTGAGGTGGGGAGACTTCTTAGGGTGAAGATGAACTGATATTTCATCTCAAAGGATGAATTAGGGGTGGGAGGGGCATTCCAGGCAGAGGGAACCCCACAGGGAATGCATGACAGGAATGGTGGGCCACCCACTTGGAAAGTTCCGAACAGCGCCCCCTGAGGATATTAACATATAAATGCTGTTAACAGTTCTCAGGAAGCTGTAAGCTAAGACAGCTCCTAATGCCCGGAAAGGCTTTGGGGAAACACCAGGTGGTTGGGCACTCTTCATTGTCCACACCTTGATGGCTAACACTGTGTCGCCCTGGGGCTCCTCCCTCTGGGTACCTGGTTTCTTCCAGGTCCCGGAGTCAGTGCTGAAGGCTCACATTGCCCTTCAAACCAGGTGGATGAGAAAGGGATAGTACCGAGAACGGAAACATAAACTCTACACAGAGTTACTGAAAGATGTGTTGTTTTTAAAACAAACAATCCTGAGCAGGAAGGAAACTGTGGGTAGTAGAGGGTGAGAGGAGATACATTTATCTTGCAGCTGAAGAGTTTGAACAACTCTCAGCATGCCATCTTAATCAAATGAGACATTGACATGGAAAAGTTTTCAGTTCTTTAAAAAATGAAACAGGGAGAAATGAGAAAGGAAAACCACCTGTCCTGACCCTAAATGGGCCAGATGCCCTGCTCAGCTCTTTCACATACACCAGCCCAATTCATCCTCATAGCAGCCCCATCTTGAGAAAAACAGGTTCAGAGAGACAGCTGTTGATTTGTCCATGGTTACACAGATATGATACAGATAAGTAAAGTCTTGACTGAACAATGTCAACAACAACTTCCCTCCTAGGAGAGGTTTTTCTTTGTTTCTGTAGCTGGCAGTGTTCAATTTTTAAAATTATGAGTTATTGTATACGATCTGAAACCTCAAACTATTACCTATGTTTCTTTTATTTCTCCCGTTATGTCTAGCTCAGTGTTGGGGACAAAGTAAGTGCTCAGTAAACTCTTATTATTGATAAACTGGCTGAAAAATCAGTCTTGCTAATCAGCATCTATTTATTATCCTACAACTTTGTTCTCTTTTATAACATCCGTTTATGAATGTGAGAGTTGAACTGTAAAGAAGGCTGAGCACCAAAGCATTGATGCTTTTGAACTGTGATGTTGGAGAAGACTCTTGAGAGTTCTTTGGATTACAAGGAGATCCAACCAGTCCATCCTAAAAGAAATCAACTCTGAATATTCACTGTAAAGACTGATACTGAAGCTAAAGCTCAATTATCTGGCCACCTGATGTAAAGAACTGACTCATTGGAAAAGACCCTGATGCTGAGAAAGATTGAAAGTGGGAGGAGAAGGGGACGACAGAGGATGAGATGGTTAGATGGCATCACTGACTCAACTGAAATGAGTTTGAGCAAACTCCAGGATATGCTGAAGGACAGGGAGGGGAAGCCTGGCATGCTACAGTCCATGGGGTCGCAAAGAGTCGGACGTGACTGAGCAACTGAACAACAAAAATGTTATTACTAACATGTATTCCTATTTTTTTAAGGCTCTCTTTTTTCTCTTGCACACTGGTTCTCAATCTGGGGTGATTTTGCCCCTTGGAGGACATTTAGTGATGTCTGGAGACATTTTGGATTGTCATAGCTGGGGTTGGGTGTTGCTGCTGGCATTTAGTAGGTGTTGGCCAGGGATGTTACTCAACAACCCACAAAGCACAGGACAGCCCTCACTGCAAAGACTCATCTGTATTAACCCAAGTGTTAATACTGTTGCTGTTGAGAAGCACTGGTGTAGAGGGTAGCCACAAGTGAGAAGTGACTGCAAGTGTTGAGCGCATTTCTCTTGTGGAAGATTCTAGACTTTCCCGCATAAAGGCATTTCACATAGTTCACCTGTTAGGGCAGAAGGCACAGTGTCAGGGTCCTGAGGCCAAAACACAGGCCTACAACTGTGTTTCGTTAGGTCAACAGTGTTCAATTTTTTAAAAATGTGTTGCTAACTTAAAAGTCATGTGCTTTTATTAAAAGATCTGGATTTCTGCCTTCTGTTGAACACTGGAAACACCGGTCTCTCGTTACCACCTGATAGAGGTGATATGTAAAATATTTAACTGGCACAGTAGAGTGGTGGCCATTCAGGACACCTCACCCTCCAGTGTGAACACTCACCATAAAAGACAGTGACAGTCCCCAGGGCTAGATGCCAGCCCTGCCACCAGCCTCTGCAGCTCTGGCTGTCCCTCTGGGGAGGACCAGAGCTCCTGACCCGTCCTTCTCGTCTCCTCACTACTGAGGCTGCTGCTTGTCACCTCACACACACGGTAACATTTTTCTTATACAGATTTAATGGGAAAATGAAGTCTTCACCAAAAATGGGAAAATAAAAAATAAGGATCTGTTTCAAGACAAAAGATATTTTTACTTTTTGCTACTTCAACTACTTCGCAGTTAAGACTAAATATACATCAAGGTCCATGCTTAGCCCCTGTAATCTTGGGATTTGTGGCCACCACTTTGGCTGAAACAAATTCTCTTTTAAAATGCAGAACCTGGGACTTCTCTGGTGGTCCAGTGGTAAAGACTCTGCACTCCCAATGCATGGGGACCCCTGGGTTGGGGGAACTTGGTCCCACACGCCACAGCTAGAAGTTTGCAGGCTGAAACCAAAGATCCCGCATACCACAACTAAGACCCAGCACAGCCAAATAACTTTTTTTTTCAAATGCAGACATTCCCCAGAAGGCTAAGACTGGTATGAACTTTTACTTTCTTTGGGACTTTTGCCTTCTCCGGGAGGCAGAGCTAAGGCTGGTTTACAAACGCCATTTCTAATTCTCCCAAGGGTCCCACTAAGTAGCTATAGCTAGTTCCGTTCTATAGACAAGGAAAATGCCCCAATCTAGTTCAAGGTCATGCAGCTAGTATGTTTTATGACTGAAAGTCAATCTTGATTTGTCTGATCCCAAAGTCTGTGCTCATTGCTCTCTAAGATCTGCTAACCAAGACCCTCTAACTTCAGGGGTCAGTTGGGTAAGAAAGAGACCTGCACCGAGTCCCAGCTGCTAGGATCCTCTCGGCCTGTAAGGCACTTGGGGGCAATCAGAAAGAGCTTCTCCTTTGAGAGGGGGACTGGCCATCACTGTGTCCCCAAGACGTCTGCCCGGTTCAGTCACTAACCATAGCGACGAGCTAGTGTGCCTCCACTTTCTATGTACTGGATCAAGCTCTTTACAGGAGTAATCTTTAATTCCTTTCTCCCACTTTTCAAATGATAAAAAATTAAAACAAAAACTCAAACAGATTAAGCTCCTGCTTGATGTCAAAAGCAGAACAGTAACAGAGTCAAACTGGTAGGCAAGACTCTGACCCCATGACCATGCTCTTCCACTATACTCTCTTGTCTGCTCCCTTCCAGGATGCGTCCTAGAAAACCCAGCTCCTGGTTAGTCCCTGGATTTTGCCTTCTGTGACATTTGACTTTGGTGTTAGAGTAATACTACTTTTTGTGCCCACTGGAAATTCTGTGGGTCTGTTCATTGGTACAACTTCCTCCTTTGGGTGGTTTGCATACGGCACTGTCGCCAGGTTCCCTGAGGCCAAGTTCCCCGACCCAGAGGCAAGATGCCCCCTGCGCCCCTTGCCCCCCACCCCGCCGAGGCATCAAAGCCCTTCTTGGGCTGCACAGAGGAGGGCTGAAGGGGAAAGAGAGCAAACAGATGTCGACACTTGCCTCCTCTCCATCTCTATGACCCTCATTCTTATCAGAGAACATCTCAAAAGGCTTTGATGTCTATTTCCTCTGGAATTTAAAGTGAAGCGTGGGATTGCACCACTAGCCCTGGTGGGGAGGTGGGGGGCTGGGGGCAGCTGGGGGTGGGCAGGGAAAGAAATGCTCGAACCTGTTCTTCTAAGGATCTCAGCCTTACCTTGGTAAATGTGAGATTCACAAAGCCGCCCTGGAAATTCAAAAGGAGGTTGGATTTTCGGGAGCCACAGTTTCCAGAGGCTTGAGTTGCATTGGGGTCGATGTTGAAGTATTTCTGAGGTGAAAAGACCTAAACCAAATAAAATAGATGGGCTCAATGAAGAGAACACTTTAGTTGGGAGACCAGAAACTCAGGCTAGAAAGGAGTCTGAAACTAGAGGCTAGTGGGTTTTCACTGGGGAATTTCAAAGTCCCTGGAAGACACCTCTTATTTCCAATCTGTTAAGATTTTTTTAAATGAAAGAGTGCTCTCACAGTGAGGAGTTCCTTGAGAGATAATTTGTGGCAGCTATATTCTTGATAAGCTGTGTGAAATTTAATTTTTGTTCAGTCAAACATGTTGGACACTATAGGAAATGTTTTGCTGTCTAATGAACTGTTTCAAATAAAAACCCGAATGTGGAAGTTTTACTTGCAGTCACAAAAATGGTGCAAAATAGGAAGAATTTTTATAGTGATTCTTTCAGTAAATCAAATAATTGTAACCCCTCACCCCCAATACCACCAACCAATCTTCTCATTAATCTGGATTTTTCATATTAATGTCACAGGTGGTTGGAACAACCATTGAACACAAACCTCTCATTTCACAAGAAAGTTGTTGAGGCTTGAAAGTCATCCAGAGGGACAGGGCCAGGCTGGGGTCAATGCTGGACATACCCCACACTCTGCCCATGGTGGCTAAAAGTGAGGAATGTGCATATTTAAAATTTTGGTGTGTGCTTTCCTTTGTTCATACAGTCACTATCAGTGTCTATTTTTATAGGTATTCTAAAACAGGTTCTCTTAATAGAGGACCTTGGAGAAAGAGGAACTTGCAAGTGTCTGTTTCATTACAAGACAGAGGATGCAGGGGAGTGTTCATTTTCAGCAAGGCACTCTCACTCAGACTTTTCAAAGCTGTTTTATGGCCCTATGGCCCCGACTTACCGACACGGAGTCTTGAACTGTCAGCTGTAGCCCCATCTCTGCTTTGATACACAGCTTGCTTCCATTGAGAACCTGATAAAGTCCCGTCTTGGGTGCCAATGGCTGTGGTGCGAGGGTGGGCCTGGGAGCTATGGTGGCAGGCGAGGCCGTTTGGGTGGTGTTGTATGCGGCTGTGGTTGGCCCTGAGGTGTGGGTGGGTTGAGTAGGCTTCTGACTGGTTGTGATGTTGTGTGGTAAGGTGGACAAAGTTGCTGGAAGGGTGGTCTGGCTACTGAGCTGAGTGGTTTTCCCAGTTGTGTGACTGGCAGTCGATGGCCTGTTTCCAGTGGTGTGAACGGTTGGGTTGATGGCGACTGGTGCTGAACCGGGACCTACACTGAGGCCAGCTTTGGCCTCAGTGACTGGAAAAGTCACGTGTGACTTGCTGGGTGTGGCCAGGGTTGTGACTAGGGTGTGGGTTGTTGGAGTGGTTGGTAGGGTGCTCTTTGTAGTTACTGGGGAAGTTGTTGCTAGAACTTCTATGGTTGTGTTTGTGGTTAGGGTCTCAGAGCTGGATGTTTTGGCAACTGTCTGAGAGGTGATGTGACCACCTGTCAGTCTTGCTGCTGCAGTTTTGTGAGGCATGTGGTTAGTTGGTTGGAGGAGAGAAGGTTTAACTGTGGCCTGGCCTGTTGTAGGTGAAGAATAACCTGTGACTTCTGGAAACACGTTTTCTTTCATGTGACTGTTATAATGACTGTCATAATACCAAATCACTGCAAATTAGAAAAAAATGTTAATATACCAACTAATAGCTCACATTTGTTAGTCCCTCCCCACTCCCACTTTAATGTTTTGTTAAAATTAACATGCATTTTTTAGATCTGGGGAAAATTTACAAGGATAGAATGGTGAAGTGAACATCACTCAAAATTCTTCCATGGGGTCACAATTTTAACATTTTGATTGCACCTATGTTTTCACAGGATTGTGATCATACTGGGGTTTTCGAAGCAAGGATATCAAAGTGGTTTGCCATTCCCTTCTCCAGCGGATCGCGTTTTGTCAGAACTTTCCACCATGACCCGTCCATCTTGGGTGGCCCTGTATGGCATGGCTCACAGCTTCATTGAGTTACACAAGGCTGTCATCCACGATCATCCTGGAGATATTCTTTCCTTTTGTTTGTATGGGGGTGTGGCACTAACACCCCAGAGAGCATGCTCAGCTAGATATCTAAGTATCAATGTCACTTAATCTTCCATCTTCAGACATGAATCCAGACAGTTCCTGGGCAGAGTGTGTTCCTGGGTAGGATATTGCTGGGATGATCTGACAGAGCTGGGGCAGCTTGAATAACAGGAATAAAGATCTGCACAGACTTGTACAGTTTTCATAGAATCATAGAATCCCAGCTTGAAAGGGACCTAATACAAACCCTAATCTAATGTATGGATTTTACTGCTGTATATTTTGTTATGTGTTCAGCCAATCTATGCATGATCACCTCCAAAGATGAGATTCAGTTCCCTTCCATTTTTTATTTTGCCATCAGTTTTCTAATTGTAGCCCAATTTCTATCATTCCCTTACTTAACCTTTAGAGTGGTCCAGTCTTTTCCAGCTAAGAAATTAAATTAACCAATAAAGGCTCTGATATATCTCGTGTGCGTGTCCTTCACAGTTTGGCTTAAATGTCGGCTCCTTCAAGAGTCTTCCCTGCCCTCCCCACATAGAATAGCCCCCTTCCCCACAATTCTCCATCACAGTGTTATTTCATTGCCCTCACCGCAGTAACCACAACTTGTAATGATATAAGGGGATGGCATTCAAATATTTAACAATAAGCCTGGCCAGACAGTGTGTACCAGCCCTGATTATATGTTTATAGATTTTGCATCTCTCCCACTAGATTAAAGGCAACCTCAAAGTGGGAGCTGTGGGTTTGTTTGTTTGGTTTTTTTTTTTTCTACCACCAGGGCTTGTACATTGAAGGTATCCAGCGGTTACAGAATGAATGAATAAATAACTGAATGTGTAAGGGGCGGTTATAACACTGTAGACCTCCTAGGATTATTCATATGTTTATTTGGCTGCTTTGGGTCTTGGTTGTGGCTCCCCATCTTGGTTTCCCAACCAGGGATCAAAAGCACGTCCCCTGCATTGCAAAGCAGACTCTTAAACACTGGATCACCCTCCTTCTACGATTATTAGAAAGCTCAAACAAGGTGGTTTGAGTAAAAGCCTTTCTGAACTATTAAGCAGACCTAGAATGTGCTTTATTGTCATAGGTTCTCTCCCAGGTCACCCTTCAGGGCCAAAGGCCTCTGGCTCTTTTTCAACCAGAAAAGTTCTATCCTTGTCTCCTTCAGGCACAGAGCAAACCCGAAAGTGAACAAGTGCAATGATGTCTCAGGAGAGCTTACGATCAAGTGCACTGAGAGATGGTGCTGTCTCTTCAGTGCTATGGGTTCATGGTGTTTACCCATTGTATTTTCACTCATTGGAGCAGGAGCTGCCCAGTGTCAGGCAGTGACTTGGAAAAGCAAGGGGAAAATGGAAAGATTGTTCTATGCTGGTGTTTATAGAGTCCTGAATTTCATATCTAATAAAAATCATCCACAGACTCCTTTACTCTCTCTCTTTTTCATCCAATATATTTCTACGTGGGTACTTTCCCCATAATACTAGCAATAAAATTCCAAGTTACTACAAGCTACTTACTACATGGCAGACCTCAGATCAAGGGTTATTTTTCATCAACTCTTCTCAAAAACCCTTTGACAGGTACTAATCTCTCCATGTTTTTCAGATGAAGAAACTCAATTTTAGAAAATTCTATTAGCTTGACCATAATTGTTCAACTAGTAAATTTTGGAGCTTTAGACCCAAGCCCCTGTCTGAAGCAAAGCCTGCCCTTGGATCTGTGGATGGGTGGAGGCAGTGTGTGCCGCTGGGAAGAAAAGTGAGAGAAGAGACAAAAGCACAGGAGAGGAGAAGAGTAGGGTGCCCCTGCAGTGACCCCAGTTCACCAAACCTTCATGGTGGTCCTTAGTGAGGCTTTCAAAGGCCCACGTGCTAAAACAGTGATCATTTTCCGGAAGAAAAGGCTAACTGTAAGTCCAGTAGTAACACTTATCAACTATTTCTGCACAGCTGGTTTGTAAAAGACAGTATTAATGACATTAAGTTACTTGAGACTATTACTAAAGAGTCTTTCCTGTATCCAAAATGTTTACTTGGACAACTGAAATGTATAATATTTGAGAGTTATATCAATTGACTTTCTGGGTTGTAGGTTTACTTTGTAAATCTTTGTAAAATCACTCCACGTTGAGCCTTTCTGCCCATATTGTAGAACCTGGGGCAAGGTTTCTTCATTCAAGGTTATTATGAAGGTTGACAGTTGTTGAAGATTTATCTTCACAGTTCATTTGGGCTAAATCTGAGTTGCTGTTTCCTGGGTCAAGAACCCAATAGGAATCCCATTAGGATCATAGTATTATGATGGAGAAATAGAATTCACTCCCAGACATGGTGTCTAGGAATATCTGCAGTAAAAGCTAAGATTGCTCCAGAGAACTCTGGGAGATTGAGAACCACCTGTCTTTTGCTCTCCTGGATGATTAGGTCCTTGATAAAATCCCATTGTGTTGACCTTATGCTTATGAGCTAAAGTAAATCTTTTCAACTGAGTAGAATTTCCTCAACTGAGTAGCACACAGTTTCAAAGGGGAACCTTCCTGAAAATGGAATTAGAACTCCTCTCTCAGTCGTGATGAATGAACTCAAATAAGGGAAAAAAAACACGTTGGCTATTCATGAATGCACAGCACCCCAAACAGGATAAGAACACTCATGGTACCCTGTCAAGTGTGCTTGGTGTACAGGAAACCTTCGTGAGGTGCCCGGAAGTGATGGTGTCTCCGCATGATACATGACTTTGTGGTCAACAGGTGCCTGGGGCTGGAAGGTGAAAGGACCAAGAGTGACAGAGTGTGTTACAACTAAACAACCCTGGGAAATATTGTTCCTATATTCTCCTTCTCCAATCTAGCCCCTCTCCTCCTTTCCTCATAGGAGTGTGAGGTATAAAAGATGGGCTGATGATAAGATGGAAATTTGACAGGGGTAGCTCTGCTGTGCACTGAAATATGTCCAAGAAACTTCATAAGTTTGTTAGGTACTCAAGGAAACAGTACTCTGAAAAATACTCTGTCTTTACAAAATCTATGTTTATGACCACACGTATATGCCCAATCTTTGTCAAAATTGGGTCATAGTTTTTAAATGGGTTCTTTGACCCCTAGAGGTTTAGTTAAGTTCTCTGAGACCCACAAAGAGGGAAGTAGGCAGAAGCAAGGGCAGGGCATAACTCAGAATCTCTCAGCCCTCCTCCCGCTCAAAAGAACACAACCTGAAATCTGCACATTGATTTGCCAGGCTCTCACTCCCAGAACCTGAGCATCTCCTCTCCAGGATTCAGGAGACTCAGAAAATGAGGAGAGTCTTCACCCCCTCTAGATGGTGAGCTGCAGCAAGTGGTGTGAGAAGGTTTGGATTTCCCTACAGCTCGCATGAGGATCTGAGAGATACCCCGTCACTCAGGCCCTGGGAAAACCAGTGATCACACAAGTATTACTTCTCTCGGTATTTCCCAGACAGAGGGGCCTTCCTAGAGAGCCTTAGTTTGGTTTCCCTGCCACACCCAATTCAACGGCTATATGGGCAACTACACTGAGCCAAGCTCAGGTAACTGAGGCAGGTCTTTATTCTTAGGGGCTCCAAACCTTGTGAGGCAGATACAAAAATGGACTACACATCTCAGTGTGGCAGGGCTAATTACTGAAGCAGGCCCTCTGAGTGCGATGGGGTGAGGTGGGGAATCTAACAGAAGAAGTTCTTCAGTCAGACAAGAGAGCAGATGGCATCCTACAGGCAAGAGGAAGAATTTGTGCAAAGGCACAGGGGCCTCAGAGCCTGGCATGTCTGCAGAACAGCAAGGGGGTCAACATGAAGGGAACATGGGAGGGTGTGGGGAGGAGGGATAGGTGGAAGGCCAGCAGGGAGTGGGCCTGGTGGGTTTAGGAGGCTACACTTTGCACAGCTGTAAGGAACACAGCTGGAGAGTAAATGGAGCTCCAGGGGCCACATCCAGGGGCAGAGAACTGGGTATAATGCCCAAGCACTTTCTCTGGCACCTCCCTGGGCAGCAGAAGCAGCCCCAGGTGCATGAGGCAGAAAGACTGTTTCTGGATGTGTGGGGCAGCAGGGGTCAGCCCTTGGCAAGATTCTGCCCACAGTTTCAGTTTAGTCTTAAAGCATTTAGCAAAAAGATGCAAATCCTGTCTCTGTTAACTTTTGGGGGACTTGAGACTCAAAGAGAACCTTTGAACAGAAGGGGCTCCAGCCTTGTGTTGGAGACGGCTGCCTGACTCTCCCAAAACTCAGTCTCTCCTTTTTCCTTCGTAAATAGAACCATGAGTTGAAGTTGAGTGCTTACTGCTTGGAATTCATCTCCAAGCCTCTTTTCCAGATGGGAAAGATAAGAATGTGTGACTGAGTTCAGGCCAAAGCAATAGAAGAGGTAGGGCCATGTGGACCTTCTGGGAAGGCTGCTTGGAGGGAGCTCAGTCACTCCTGGGGCCTCTCTGCTGCCTTCCTGTTTCCTCCTTCAATCAGCCTGCAAGCTGTATGTGATGGCTAGAGCTCTGCAAACAACGAGAGCTGTGAGGAGGTCTTGCAGGTGGAGGTCATACATAGGGTGGTGGGTCCATGACAATGAGTCCCCACACACCTGCTCTGACTTCCTCTTGACTCATTTTCACTTAAGAGGGAAACAAACATTCATCTTGTTTAATTCACTATTTGGAGCTGGTCTCTTGTGTGCAACTGAACCTAAATTTGACTGATACCAACTTAAATCCCCTTATTTTACAGGGGAAGAATTTGAGATCAGGGAAGCAAAGTAACTGGAAAAAGATTACACAGTAAACTTACTTTAAAGCTATGTCTCTCCAAGCAAAATGTCTAATGCTTTTTGCTCATACCCAATTTAGTGAGTATTTCTTGAATATATGCATGTAGGAGTGTAGTGCACAAGTGTAGAACATGGGCCCTGATTTGTTAGCTGAGTGCCTGTGTTCAGCTCAGAGAGGAAAGGGCAATGTGGGCATTTCCCCTCCACCTGCCTGGGCATTTATCACACACTCGTTGCATTCTTGAATCCCCCAGTCACTTGCCAGCCATTGAAATTTTGCCCACACATAGCTCACTGAGGGCTCCTACTACACTGAGAACTTATGGTTTTTTTATTAGTTTGCTCTGTTAATCATAATAATGACTTTCCATTTTTACCTCCCAAAGAATGTGAAACTCTAATTCTGAAAGTGCAGCACAAAGAAAAACAGCCTGGATTAGAGCATCTGGCCTGATTCTTCACCCAAATTTCATGATAATTTGGGTTACACTTCAGTGCAGGTGTGTCCCCCATTTGAGCATGTTAGTGGGGCTGTGTGGACAGAGCTAGTTCCCTTACGCATTCAAGTCAGTGGTAGTATAAGGAATTGTGAATCAACAAGCAAGCTTTACAAAGTACATAAGAGGACCCTGTGTCCTAGGGAGAAAACACTCCTGGAGAAAGCAGGGGATAGGGGCATAAAAGGATCATTAAAAGCTTAGCTTCCTAGACAGTCTCTCTGATCTGAAACCCTTGCAAATGAAAAATAAATCTTTGACGCTCTGGCTTACATCCTTCTGAGATGGTGCAGTTTGTCAGCCATATCTCATTCATCTTCACAACTTATTGTTACATGATATAAATGTAGCACTTCATTTGAAAAAAGCAGAAAAAGCAAAGCATGACATGTTTTCCCCAGTGTGTGCCAAGAGCCCCATTTTAAAGTCCTGGCTCAGTTCTTCACCTTTAAATGGGAGTGATTTCTATAAATTCTCCCTAATCAGGTGCCTGGAACCCATCTGGGAACCAGAGGCAGTGTCTCTGTCTTCCTGGGTTGACACATACTCTGCCTGACTCATGGAAAACAATCCAAACTATGGAAGCCTTTGGGAAACAATGAAGAATGTGCCACATGTGGAGTAATAAAAAGACAGTCCCAAGTCAAATACCCACAGTAACTGAAGTAGCTACAGCTATTTCCAGTCTGCCCTGTCCCACCTTGGTCACTGGAACTAGAATGAATTTACATTTAATAGGACCAGATATGGGTCCTATATCTGGAAGGTCATGTGTGTCACTCACCAGCCAGAGACACGAAGAACAGCACCACTGCGGGGATCTGCCAGGACATGGCTGGGGAGCCAGGGAGCACCAGTGCCTTGCCAAGCAGCTGCCAGGCTCAGCGCTCAGCGCGGCGGGGTCTTCTGAACACTGGGAGGCTGATGCCAGGGCAGGCTCCTTCTGCCCTTCACTCGGCTGTGGTTGAGAACCCAAAGTCACTTGTGTTATGAGAAGCAACTGAGAGGCCCTCCCAAGCAGTGCGCTGGGCGGGGAAACCACAAGTGGCCCTCCGGTGAAAGCAGGCACTTTCGGTTCTGCCTTAAGTGTTTGTGACAAATGGGATGGGGGTGGGGCATGTCCCCCAGCCCGATTAAGAGCATCGAAGATTATTTTCCACAAGAGGAGGTGGATCTGTGTCAGTACCTGCTTCCTTCTCTCATAAGCTCAGTCTCCATTTTCCTCTGAGATCTTGAATCTACTTCTGTATAAACCCAGAGACCCTTCTCAGCTGAGAGAAAACCATTTCTTCACTCATGAGGAATGAGTAGGAGTCAAAACTCAGTAGTAGAGCCAGGCTGTCTGTCTCTGTGTGTATTCACAAGAAGTTGGAGACAGCCCTGCTCGCTGCTCAAGGTAGCCTTATCTGGCACCCTCACCTTGCGGGGAATGGGAAGAGTATGGTCTAAAGAGCTGGGGAGATCTGGGGTTTGAATCTGACCCTGCCAACTCAGCAGTTGTACAACCTTGGGTAACCTCTCTGAGCCTAGGTTTCTTCTGTTGTATAACAGGGATAATAATGCCTACTCCCAGTTCGTTTTTCTGGAACATGAATAATATTCAATGTCTTGGAAAGATGAAACTTTCATCTCTTATCTCCTTCCTCTATTAATTAGATGAAGCCATGGTGGTCTCTCAGAGCTGTGAATCCCAGTCAGGAGGAGGAATACGCATATAAGCAGTAGATCAGAGGAATGACGGCTTAACTAACCAACTTCACATTACAAAATTACCTTGCAATACTGTCCGAAGTTTGCTAAGGAGTTTTAAAAGTTTAAAAATTAGTACTTTCAAAATTTAAAGCATTAATCAGCTATTAACAATATTGTAGGTAGTCTTTTGGGGCTCCCCTGGTGGCTCAGTGGTAAAGAATTCACCTCTCAATCCTGGAGACTTGAGATGCAGCTTCGATCCCTGGGTTGGGAAGATCCCCTGGAGAAGGGAATGGCAATCCACTCTAGCACTTCCCTGGGAAATCCCATGGACAGAGGAGCCTGGTGAGCTACCGTCCATGGGGGTTGCAGAGTCGGACATGACTGAGCCTGAATGAACGCACATGTTTGCACAGCTCCCTGGAGCTCCTGGCAGGGAATGGTTGTAGCCTGACGGCTGTTGGATCACAGGTATTCTTCCCCTTCCAGAGTGCCCTGGAGGGCTAAAATCGCCGATGACTCTGACATCCTTCTTTACTAATACGGCAGGAAATATTCTATTTCTCAAGTCAAAATACTGGATTGTAATTGTGGATTTGTTTATTTCTCTTTGCAGTTCTGTTTTTGCTTTGTGTATTCTGAAGATCTCTTATTGATGTGTAAACACTTATGCTTGGTATGTCCTCTTGATAGATTTACCACTTTATTATTTTTAAGTGATTTTTAGATTTTTATTTTTGGTCATATTCTTTGTTCCGAGACTCAATTTGTTTTTATGTTAACATAGTTATTCTTTCTTTTGATTAGTGTTAGTATGGGATATCTTTTTTCCATCCTTTTACTTTTAATCTATTTCTGTCTTTATGTGTGTGTGCTAGTCACTCAGTCATGTCTGACTCTTTGCAACCCTATGGACTATAGCCTGCCAGGCTCCTCTGTCCATGGAACTCTCCAGTTAAGAATACTGGCGTGGGGTGCAGTTCTGTTATCTAGGGTATATTCCTGATGCAGAGATCAAACTCTGGTCTCCTGCATTGCAGGCAGATTCTTTACCATCTGAGCCACCAGGGAAGCCCTTGTGTCTTTATACTGTTGGATAAAATGAGGCATACTAACGTTTTTTTAAAGTTTATTTGAGCAAAACTCAGTTCAAATTGGGCAGGGTCAAGCCAGAAGTAGCTGGGAGAGCTCCACTGATAGAAGACAGGGGAAAGACTTTTCTAGGGAAGAGGTAGAAGCAAAGTAAGGAAATTATTTGATTGGCTGTAGCTTAAGTGGGTGTGTTCTTTGAGAAAGTCAAGCTGGCTGTGTGTGATTGGTTGTCTCTAGGTTTCAGTTTCCTAAACTTTAGGCATTTCAGGCACAGGCTTTGGCTTGCTAAAGTGGGTTTCTTGTAGGTCACAAGTATGGTCTTTTTCTTTTCTTTTTAAAATATTCAATTTGATAATAATCTCCTTTTAATTGGGGTGTTCAAACAATATGATTACTGATATCAGTTCAGTTCAGTTCACTTCAGTCGCTCAGTCATGTCCGACTCTTTGCGACCCCATGAATCGATGCACGCCAGGCCTCCCTGTCCATCACCAACTTCCGGAGTTCACTCCAGACTCAACGTCCGTCGAGTCCGTGATGCCATTCAGCCATCTCATCCTTGGTCGTCCCCTTCTCCTCCTGCCCCCAATCCTTCCCAGCATCAAAGTCTTTTCCAATGAGTCAACTCTTCACATGAGGTGGCCAAAGTACTGGAGTTTCAGCTTTAGCATCATTCTTTTCAAAGAAATCCCAGGACTGATCTCCTTCAGAATGGACTGGTTGGATCTCCTTGCAGTCCAAGGGACTCTCAAGAGTCTTCTCCAACACCACAGTTTAAAAGCATCAATTCTTTGGCGCTCAGCTTTCTTCACAGTCCAACTCTCACACCTATACATGACTACTGGAAAAACCATAGCCTTGACTAGACGGACCTTAGTCGGCAAAGTAATGTCTCTGCTTTTGAATAGGCTATCTAGGTTAATCATAACTTTTCTTCCAAGGAGTAAGCGTCTTTAAATTTCATGGCTGCAGTCACCATCTGCAGTGATTATGGAGCCCCCAAAAATAAAGTCTGCCACTGTTTCCACTATTTCTCCATCTATTTGCCATGAAGTGATGGAACCAGATGCCATAATCTTCATTTTCTGAATGTTGAGCTTTAAGCCAACTTTTCCCACTCTCCCCTTTCACTTTCATCAAGAGGCTATTTTGTTCTTCTTCACTTTCTGCCATAAGGGTAGTGTCATCTGCATATCTGAGGTTCTTGATATTTCTCCCGGCACTCTTGATTCCAGCCTGTGTTTCTTCCAGCCCAGCGTTTCTCATGATGTACTCTGCATAGAAGTTAAATAAGCAGGGTGACAATATACAGCCTTGACGTGCTCCTTTTCCTATTTGGAACCAGTCTGTTGTTCCATGTTCAGTTCTAACTGTTGCTTCCTGACCTGCATACAGATATCTCAAAAGGCAGGTTAGGTGGTCTGGTATTCCCATCTCTTTCAGAATTTTCCACAGTTTATTGTGATCCACACAGTCAAAGACTTTGGCATAGTCAATAAAGCAGAAATAGATGTTTTTCTGGAATTCTCTTGCTTTTTCCATGATCCAGCAGATGTTGGCAATGTTATCTCTTGTTCCTCTGCCTTTTCAAAAATCAGCTTGAATATCAGGAAGTTCACAGTTCACGTATTGGTGAAGCCTGGCTTGGAGAATTTGGAGCATTACTTTACTAGCATGTGAGATGACTGCAATTGTGCGGTAGTTTGAGCACTCTTTGGCATTGCCTTTCTTTGGGACTGGAATGAAAACTGACCTTTTCCAGTCCTGTGGCCACTGCTGAGTTTTCCAAATTTGCTGGCATATTGAGTGCAGCGCTTTCCCAGCATCATCTTTTAGGATTTGAAATAGCTCAACTGGAATTCCATCACCTCCACTAGCTTTGTTCGTAATGATGCTTTCTAAGTCCCACTTGACTTCACATTCCAGGATGTCTGGCTCTAGATGAGTGATCACACCATCGTGATTATCCAGGTCATGAAGATCCTTTTGTACAGTTCTTCTGTGTATTCTTGCCATCTTTTCTTAATATCTTCTGCTTCTGTTAGGTCCATACCATTTCTGTCCTTTATCGAGCCCATCTTTGCATGAAATGTTCCCTTGGTATCTCTAATTTTCTTGAAGAGATCTCTAGTCTTTCCCATTCTGTTGTTTTCCTCTATTTCTTTGCATTGGGGTCAGTGGAGAAATAACTCCAGAAAGAATGAAGGGATGGAGCCAAAGCAAAAACGATACCCAGCTGTGGATGTGACTGGTGACAGAAGCAAGGTCTGATGCTGTAAAGAGCAATATTGCATAGGAACCTGGAATGTCAGGTCCATGAATCAAGGCAAGTTGGAAGTGGTCAAACAGGAGGTAGCAAGAATGAACGTCAACATTCTAGGAATCAGTGAACTAAAATGGACAGGAATGGGTGAATTTAACTCAGATGACCATTATATCTACTACTGTGGGCAGGAATCCCTCAGAAGAAATGGAGTATCCATCATGGTCAACAAAAAGAGTTCGAAATGCAGTACTTGGATGCAATCTCAAAAATGACAGAATGATCTCTGTTCGTTTCCAAGGCAAGCCATTCAATATCACAGTAATCCAAGTCTATGCCCCAACCAGTAACGCTGAAGAAGCTGAAGTTGAATGGTTCTGTGAAGACCTACAAGACCTTTTAGAACTAACACCCAACAAAGATGTCCTTTTCATTATAGGGGACTGGAATACAAAAGTAGGAAGTCAAGAAACCTGGAGTAACAGGCAAATTTGGCCTTGGAATGCAGAATGAAGCAGGGCAAAGACTAATAGAGTTTTGCCAAGAAAATGCACTGGTCATAGCAAACACCCTCTTCCAACAACCGAAGAGAAGACTCTACAATGGACATCACCAGATGGTCAACCTTGAAATCAGATTGATTATATTCTCTGCAGCCAAAGATGGAGAAGCTCTATACAGTCAACAAAAACAAGACCAGGAGCTGACTGTGGCTCAGATCATGAACTCCTTATTACCAAATTCAGACTGAAATTGAAGAAAGCAGGGAAAACCGATAGACCATTCAGGTATGACCTAAATCAAATCCCTTATTATTTATACAGTGGAAGTGAGAAATAGATTTAAGGGCCTAGATCTGATAGACAGAGTGCCTGAGGAACTATGGAATGAGGTTCGTGACATTGTACAGGTGACAGGGATCAAGACCATCCCCATGGAAAAGAAATGCAAAAAAGCAAAATGACTGTCTGGGAAGCCTTACAAATAGCTGTGAAAAGAAGAGAAGTGAAAAGCAAAGGAGAAAAGGAAAGATATAAGTATCTGAATGCAGATTTCCAAAGCATAGCAAGAAGAGATTACTGATATAGTTACCTTTATATCTACCATCTTGGCAACTGTTTTCTATTTTTTCCTGCCCAGTTTTGGTTTCATATCTCCTCTTTCTCTATTAACTCTTGGTTAGTTACTTTTTAAAATTCCATGTTATCTCATCTGTTGACTTATTAGTTGTAACTCTCATGTCGTAACTAATATTATCTCATAAAGCAAAAACTCTTATGTTTGCTTTAGAGTTTAGGGTATATATCTTTAAGGTATCACAGTGTATCTTCAAATGATTTTATACCACTTCACACAGAATAATCTTACAACAGTTTACTTCCATTTCTTCCCTCTTCACTTCTGTTGTCTTGTCATATGTTTTAATTTGGTAGATGTAATGAACCTCACAACATATTGTTACTTTGTTTTTATTTAAATAATCAAATATCTTTTAAGGAGAGGTAAATGATAAGGGGGGATAAAAGGCTTTCATACTTACTCATTGGGACTTCCCTGGCAGTCTAGTAGATGAGAATCTGTCTTGCAATTCAGGGAATGTGAGTTTGATCCTGGGTTGGGGAAACTAAGGTCCTATAAGCTGCAGAGCAGCTAAGCTTGTATGCTCTGGAGCCCGAGTGCCACCAGAGAGTCCCTGCACTACAGTGAAAGATCTGCATGCTGCAGATAAATAGAGTAAAAATAAATTAAATATTTAAAAAGAATTCTTTAAATTAAAAAACAAACTTACTCATGGGATTACCATTTCTTGCAGTCTTCACTCCTTTGTGTAGATCCTTGGGTCAGTTGTTGCCACAGTTACCCTAAGTACACTACATACATCATCAAATTACTCAAGTGTTACTGTGTTTAAGGTATGGCCTTGTTTGCTCAAATGTTTTCTCAGTGTGTGCTCCACCTCAGCTTTAGGTCTTCCCTGGTAGTGTCAGAGTCTCTCTCTCTCCACGCTTTTCAGCTCTCCTGGCAGATTCCACCATCACTGATAGTCGCTGCTTAGTCTGGTGCTGGGCACTAAGCCAGGAGATGCTCTGTTCTGATTAAGTCTCAGGCAGGCAGGCACTCTGTCCCTGGGTTTTGAGGGAGTGTGACCTTTGAATTGTTTGTTCTTCCCCCAGCACATATGCTCACCTTTCTCAGGATCAGAGATACGGTTTTCATTCTGTTCTCTTTCCCCGGCTGCAGTTGGGCTTACCAGCCTGTAAGTCTGTGTTTATCACACCTGTTCTTGAGCAGTTGGATCTGCTTTTGTTCTGTTAGAAATAGGATCTGAGCATTGTTTCCTGTATTTCCTGCAGCAGCTGGTATTCCTCTCCCCGGGCTGTGCCCTGAAGGATACTTTCTCAGGACTTTCACTAATTGTGTGTGTGTTAGAGTGCCCAGTGACACCACTGGAGAAAAGTCTGCTACTGAATGCAAATTTTCATTACAGCTGCAGGTTTCAATTTTCTCTTGCAAACTTACACTAGGCCACTAACAAATTCAGCTGAACTCTGCTTGCCAACATGTAGCACTGCCTGCTCCAAGTAAGCAAGAGCTGGAGTCCTCTCTGTGCAGGTGCCTGTTTTCCTCGAACTTCAGCTTATACAACTGCCCTGTGAACTCAGCTCTTTCTTGGTCCACAAAAGTTGTGAATTTGCATATTTTCCAGATTTTCTGATCTTGTGAGTGTGGAGACAGTGCTGTTTCTAGCTTTCTCCATAGTATTATTGTTAATAGCTGCATAGAATTCCATTGTATGTCAGTATAATACTTTATCAATCAGTTTTTAAATTATTTAATATATTTTTAATTTATTGTTAGTGAAACTGAGGAGCTTAAAACAGCAAACACTTGTTATCTCATGGCCCTCTGGTAATGAATTTAAGGGTGGTTTCGGTGGGTTCTTCTGGGTCTGGGTCTCTTATAAAGTTTCAGCCAAGATGTCAGCTGGAGCTGAAGGCATCAGAAGACTTGACTAGGGCTGGAGTATCTAACCTCCCAGGTAGCTCACACACGGCTCCTGGCAGGAGGCTTCAGTTCCTACCACTCAAATCTCTCCTTTGGGCTGTTTCAGTGTCCTCTCCATATGGCAGCTACAGTAAGGAATCCAACAGGGAGAACGAGGAAGAAACCAAAATGGCTTTTATAATGCAGTCTTGAAAGGCAACAAGCATCACTTATACCACATTCTGTTTATTACAGTCACTAGTATAGCCACACTTAAAGGGAGGGTAATTTTACTGCACTCTTTGAAGGGAGGAGTCTCAACTTGTTGCAAGAAAAAGAATGAGGTGCAGGAAAGTGGTCACATCCCAGGTTACGTCTGAATCCCTGGACAGTCACCAAGTGTGGATTCTTGGCTTAGTGCAGGAAAAAATTCAAGAGTGAACCATAGTAAACTGAAAGGTTTGTTCAGGGAGGAAACACACCCCATATACAGAGTATAGACCATCTCAGAAAGCGAGATAGGAAAGGGAGGCACCAGGGTACAGGGTTGTCAGCTTTTATAGGGGCAAATAATTTCATAGGCTGAGTGGGATGAGTATTCCAGCTATTTGGGGGAAGGGGGATTTCCAGGAACTGGGCAAGTGCCAATTTTTGACCTTTAAGGTCATCCTTGGAGCCATGATGGCACCTGCAATATGTCATTTAGAGTACTGATGTTACAATGAGCGTACACTGGGGCTCAAGTCAAGAGGAAGTCGACTCACCTGCCATCTTGGATCTAGTTGGTTCTGATCAGTTTATATCATGTCCTCAGGCTATGTCATTCTTTTGGAGGTTGTGCCCCCTTCCTGTTTCAAATTTGGAGATAAAATGTAACACTACCATAGACATTTAGGTTGTTTCCCATTTCTCACCACTTGTTTTCCTTTTAAAAGTAAACCTAAAATGAACCCTGTACATATAATTCTTTGTTCATTGGTATGAGTAAATCATTAAAAGTAAATTTCTAGAAGAAGAATTGCTGGATCAAATAATATACTTGTTTCAAATTTTTAAAACTGTTACAAATTGTCTTCTGAAATGCTAGCACTGATTTATATTTCTACCAACAACACATGAGGGTGCTGGTTTTCCTATATTTTCTCCATCACTGGGTATTATCAAAGTTTTAAATGTTGGGCACTCTGATAATGAAAAATAATATATCACTGTTTGGCCTCTTATCATCTATTTACTGGATTTTGAATTTTTTTCCTATGTATATTCACACCCTTTGCCTATTTCTTTTCCCATTGTTATTGATTTGTAAAAGCTCTTTATATAATATACCAAAGAATTTAGTCTTGTGCCACATGTTTTGAAAATGCATTTACCTTTTGAGTTTCAATTTTTCCTTTTTAATACATATAAGGTTTTGCTTCTTGCATAGCTTAATTTGTCAAAATTTTCCTTTGTAGCTTCTGGTTTCAGGTTTTGCCTGGAAAGACTTTATCCTATTCAAGATTCTTTTACAATGTTGTGATTTTCATGATTTCTTTAAGTCACACATTTGAAAAATAGTGAAACCAAGAAAGACCCTGTGGGGCTCCTGGGCATGTAAGCTTTTCAAAAACAGTTGCTATTCAGGGAAAAGGGGATGCAGAGGCAAGAGAGGAGCAGTCAAGAAACAATACCATAGCCTTGAGGCAGGATCTTGGTTCTACCTCAAGTGATACACCTAACAATATCTTTGAGCTCTTTATAGAACTAAAGAAAGTGAAAGTGAAGTCACTCAGTTGTGTCTGACTCTTTGCGACTCCCTGTACTGTAGCCCACCAGGCCCCTCTGTCCATAAAATTCTCCAAGCAAGAATACTAGGGTGGGTTGCCATTTCCTTCTCCAGAGGATCTTCCTGACCCAGGGATCGAACCTGGGTCTCCTGCATTGCAGGCAGAGGCTTTACCCTTTGAGCCACCAGGGAAGCCTTTATAGAACTAAACATACCAGCAAATGGAAGATATTAGCCAGATTAAAGGAACCAGAGAAGCTCTTCAAAAGACACCCAGAGGCCAAACTAAAGGAATATAGGTCCTGCTCACACCCTAATCTTTATCAGTAACTCTGTCCTTAAAAACTCTGTGCTAAAAAACTCCTTACCAAGTCCCTCTGGGCTGGGGACACACAGTTTTTGAGAGGCATGAGCCTGCTGTGTCCCCGTTTGACCAGCAATGCAGTAAAGTTATCCTTTTCTTCTTCACCCCAAACTCTTGTCTTAGAGATTTGATTTGGCGTTGGTGCACAAAGGTTGAGTTTTTGGTATCAATATGAATGATTTTAAGGGCTGAGATAAACTTATTGTTTTTTCCATATTGCTATCCAGAGGTCCAAATACCCTTTGCCTATTTCTTTTTCCATTGTTATTGATTTGTAAAAGCTCTTTATATAATACACCAAAGAATTTAGTCTTGTGCCACATGTTTTGAAAATGCACTTTTACACATAATTTATCTTTTGATTCAGAACTAATATGAAGTCCTTTTTTTGTAGTGTAAATTCTCAGATGTATTTGGGTCCATTTCAGGATTCTCTACTCTGTTCCTTTTGTTAATTTCCACAGTATATGGTCTCTGGCAAATTAAAATATTATGGTTGTTGTTGTTGGGTCTTAAACTTGTGTCCAATTCTTTGCAACTCTATGGACTGTAGAATGCCAGGCTCCTTTGTCCTCCACTATCTCCCTGAGTTTGTTCAAATTCATGACCACTGAGTCCATGATGCTATCTAACCATCTCATTCTCTACTGTCTAATTCTCCTTTTGCCTTCAATCTTTTCCAGCATCAGGGTCATTTCCAATGAGTCAGCTCTTTGCATCACGTGGCCAAAGTATTTGAGCTTCAGCTTCAGTATCAGTCCTTCCAATGAGTATTCAGGGTTGATTTACTTTAAGAGTCCAGGGGACTCTCAAGAGTCTTCTCCAGCACCACAATTCAAAAGCATCAATTCTTTGGTGCTCAGCCTTCTATATGAACCTACTCTCACATCCACACATGACTACTGGATTATACAGGCTTTTGTCAGTAAATTGATGTCTCTGCTTTTTAATACATTGTATTTATCATATCATTCCTTCTAAGGGTCAAATGTCTTTTAATTACATTTCTGCAGTCACGATCCTACAATTCTTGCTATTAATAATGGCCATATTTGAAAAGCTTATCCGTAAAAACTGCTGCCAGATTAAAGATGCAATTGACAAATATTTTATAGAGGATTGGTGAAACTATATTTTAAAAAGCATTCTATTCTCATTTGACAGTGAACTTGGAATTCGAGAGACACTTAATGCTTGTTGCTGTTTTTGTTGTCAGTAAGTTGTGTCTAACTCTTTACAACCCCATGGACTGCAGCATGCCAGGCCTCCCTGTCTCTCACTATATCCTGGACAAGTTCATGTCCATTGAGTCGGTGATGCTATCCAATCATCTCATCCTCTGTCAACCTCTTTTCCTTTTGCCTTCAATCTTTCCCAGTACCAGAGTCTTTTCCAATAAGTCGACTCATACTTGACTGATAAGCAAATGTGTGGTAACTTAGAATCCTTGCCTGAGAGTTGGAAGACCTGCTGGCTACAGGCTGGCTGCATTACACAGACACGTATTAGTAAAGTTATAGTTGGACAGTGGCTTCTCAACCCTTCTTGGAGCTTGGTGTGGCCATTCAACATAGCTTTCACTAAGGGAATATAAGAAAATATTTTGTGTGCTACTTGCAGGCTGGGCCTTAAAACATTGCATATAAATATCTCCCAAGCTCTTTTTCCTTCCTGCAAGTTGGAAGCTGGACATTCCTGAAATTTGCTTTTGACTGTGTAGACAAAGACAATGCTGTAGGGAATGGTAGAAAACCAGAAAGGAGGAACCTGGGACACTAAATGACCATGTGAAGCAGAGTAGACTGCAAGCTCAACTCAGGCAGTTTCACAGACAGAAATATTCTTTAGTCACTATATTGTTGGGTCTCTTTGTTATAGCAGAGTCTTTCCTTTTACTAATACACATTGGATGTTATATTTCACAAAGAAAAGGATTCTGTGGTCAAATAAGTTTGGGAAATCATGAGTTTAACAGAAATATACAGACTTTCTTCCCAAGAGAGTTCTCAACTCCTTTAATTTACTAGTTGGGATCAACCAAGACAGTAATATGTACTACTTGTAAAGTATATTTATTTTTAGCTAATTCTTTTTCATTGTGGGATTAACTCATTGAACTGCCTATTCTGCAAAATATACTCTGGGAAATTCTGGTTTAAATATCTCAAATTTTTCTAATAATTTCATAATGCATGGTTGTTCTTTACTGTGGACACAGACTCTGGCCAAATTTTACAGTTCCTATACCAGAGCACTTTCACTCAGTTCAGTTCAGTCGCTCAGTCCTGTCCGACTCTTTGCTGGGGCTACAGAATTCCCATTCCTAAACAACCTGCTGAAATGAAGCCCTCTAGTGGGCAACAGAGGACATGATGAATTGAGCAACTGCTGCTGCTGCTAAGTCACTTCAGTGGTGTCCGACTTTGAGCGACCCCATAGATGGCAGCCCACCAGGCTCCCCCATCGCTGGGATTCTCCAGGCATAAGCACTGGAGTGGGTATTGAGCAACTAGTATTCATAAAAGGAGGCTGGAGGATTTACCTGAAGATTTTGGTTCTTTTCATTTACCCAACTAGAAAGATGACATAAATTTCATTCACAGAAGATTCAGCCTTTATTATTTTTCTGTTTTTAAGAAGTCTAAAATTTCAAAATTGCATTTCAGTTGCAGGTTACCGTCTTCGGAACACCTCCATAACTGGCCTCATCACACAGTGGCAGAGCTGTGTGTCACCACAGTATTGTGGTCATCCATTTCCACATCTGACTCTCCCACCTGGACCCAGGAACCTCTCACTCATCTTCATAACTCCTTGGTCTTTCCTGATGCCAGTAGAGAAGTTAAAATCTTCATGATATCTGATTATCACTTTTTCCCCCACTGAAATTTTCAATACTTGGATAGTACTTCCTTATATTAAATTCTTTCTGTTAAAATAACTAGTATAGTGTTTCTTTTGACTGGATCCTGACTGATGGATTAAATAATGCTAAAGAAATACTAAATAATTGTGTAAATAAAACCAAAAATAAAGTAACGAAAAATACAAAATAAAAAAACCTTGAATGACAAAGACATGACTGAAAAGAAATGACTGAGAATAAGTAACTCTGAAAATAAAAACTGAATATCTCAAAAATTCTGAAAGTAAGAAATTCAAAATATGCTCAAGATGCAACAACTGAAAATAATTTAAAACCACATATTAATAACTAAAACCCCCCAAACAAATGAATGTAAAAATAACCCAGACTCTAAAATAAATGAAAATAAATTACTGTGAATATAGGTAACTCTAAAACTAAATATCTAGGGGGAAAGCCCTAAAATAACTACAGGCATTTTATTCTGAAAATAAATAAAGCAATTAAAAACTTCCAGTGGATATTTACTATTCAAATAAGTAGCTGTAAAAATAAATAATCCCCAAATTGCAATAATTAAAAATAAAATAAACATGAAAATAACTCAGATATTAACAATTGCAAAGACAATTAAAAATAAATAATTCTAAAGGTAACTAATTTGGAAATACATAACTCAAAACAAAGTAACTGTAAATGAGTAACTGAAAATAAATCAAAAACTAAGGAACTAACTAAGACCAAATAGTTATAAACAGGTAGCTTTAAAGCTATGAGATTAAATAAAGATAAAACTAAAACCAAAAACGAATATTAACTAATAAAACTAAAAATAAATTACTGAAAATAAATGAAGCTAACTTAACTAATAAATCTAAACGTAAATATCTCAGAAGTTAACTTGTAGCCAGCCCTCGCTAAGAGGAAACAACCCTGGAACAAAGTAACACAAACATCACAGTTACCATTCTTGTGGGTATTCAGGGAGAAGAGCGCAGGGCTGCCCTGTGGAGTCTGAGCAGCTCCGATCAGAGGTTCTCAACCTAGCTCTCCCCTCCCGCCCCAGCAGAAATTTGGCAATGTCTGAAGGCATTTTTTGACTGTCTTAATTTTGGTGGGTGGGTGGGAGGTGTCTCTGGCATCTAGGGGATAGAGGGCAGAGATGCCCCTAAACATTCTACAATGCCCAAGAGAGCCTCCACAGCAGTTACTCCAAAGTCAAAAGTGCCGACATTCAGAAATCTTGGATTCAGCTTTCCAGGACTGGATCCCTAACCTCCGTAGGCGCACATGTACAGCAGCTAGAGGCTCTCCGCGGAGTCCGCACTCTGGGCGCGTCTAGAGGGGCGCAAGGTTTTCCACAGACTCTGCGCCCTGTCCCAGCGCGGGCGCGTGTCGGCATCTGCAGGTTCACCAAGGGGTCTGCTCCGAGTCCCTGCGCTCGCGCGGCCGCGCGTGGAACAGCTCGAGGTTCCCCGCGCAGACGTGGACCGCTCCTCGGGCTCCGGGAAGATGGTCCAGTCGCTCCCGGGCAGGACAGCGGATCTGTGGGCTGTGAGATCCCTTTGCTGCTTCTGCTCCGCGCCCACAGAAGCGGCTCCCTGAATACAGTCGGCAGGGGAGGCTCAGTGGTCTGGAACGAGTATCAGTTCTCTGCGGAGAGCGGCCTCAGGCTCCCTTCTTGCGCCCGCACTGCCTCTGCTTGGGGGAAACCGGCCTTCCCCGCAGGGGCGAGCAAGCCAGTAGACATCCCAAGGCTCTCAGTTTTGTTCGTGGCCCTGAAATTCCAAGAAGAAAGTCAGAGGAGCAACTGTTAACAAACTGGCTTACTTTTCTTTCCGCGTTCCACTCACGTGTCCTCCTTTTGGCAGCCCTCTTTCTGTCCCCGGATGCTTTCTCCCTTCTCCTGACCAGACTTGGAGGTCTTGTGACTGTCGTCCAACTGGAAAAGTCCCGAGAGCTGGAAGGGAAGGGACAGTGATGCAGTGCTGGGGAGGTGGATCAGATCCACACGGCGATTCCCGCTGGCAGGGTGGGGCCACCCCAACTCTCCCACGGGGCCACTCAGGTTCCACAGCAAAAGCCCCTAATTCTGGCCCGAAACCAGCGCGTCGCTAAGGACCCGGCGAGGCGGCGCATGCTGGGCTGGGGGTGGGGGTGGGGGTAGAGGGTGGGGAGTGGTGTGGAAGCCACCTTGCAGATCCAGTGACCTCAGCTTCCTTGATTAAGCCGGCTCCTTATGGGTGAGAATCGTGAAAGGAGGACGAAAGGGAAAGGGGAGAGGAAGAACGGGCAGTAGAAGCTGATGAACAGGAGTGAGGGAGAATACGAAGGAAGTAAGGAGATAAATTACACTCAGGACACTGCTCTCCTTTTCCAAATCTTCTGCACCTTCACAATGGACAGAGGTTTCCATGGAGATAAACTCCTTGCTTGAGCAACCTTAGGGAGGGAAAGTGAAGAATTCGGCCTGCTGTGGGGGAGGGCGTGGGAGCACATTCCCCCCACCCCCATCCCACCCTCGCCCCACCCCCCGCAGCCCAAGGGCAGGATGGAGTGGGCAGCACAGAAACCCATTCTCCCCATCTCTCTCGCCTCTCCCAGGACAGGACTGCTTCCCCTGGACCAGGAGGAAGGGTACCTGTTCCAGCTCAAAATTCCATAACTGTGACTGAGAAGACCTGTCCACATGGTACTCATAGCCCTACCACCCTGTCCGCCAAGAAAAGCCAGTGTTTTTGTCTTGAGGACCTTCTTGCCTTTGCTCCTTCCCACCCTCCTCTCATCCTTATTTCCTTCTCTCCCCTGATAACTGCTTGTTTCCCATCTCTTTGGCAGCCTCTGCCAAATGTCACTGCTTTCCCAGAGGGAAAATGAGAGGAACAAGAAGTACATCCTGCCTCTCTCTCCAATGAGATTCTTTAACCAGTTAGCAGCACCTCTGTGCACCTGTCCTGCCAGACCTGTTAAAGACACTGTGGGGAACAGCCACTCCCACCAAATACTGAGCCTGCTGTGTCTGCTGGGATGTCAGGCATTTATCAGAAGTGAAGCCTCACACAACTGTATGGACTTTAGCCCCGTTTTACAGATGAGAAACTGAGATGAGGGCGATCAATCACCAGGCTGAGTAAATTCCCTTGGCCTGTAAACACTGCATGAAAGGGAGTGAAAGTCGCGTCCAATTCTTTACCACCCCATGGACTATACAGTCCATAGAATTCTCCAGGCCAGAATACTGAAGTGAGTAGCCTTTCCCTTCTCCAGGGTATCTTCCCAACCCAGAGATCGAACCCTGGTCTCCTGCATTGCAGGTGGATTCTCTACCAATTGACATATCAGGTAAACACTGCAGCTGGAATCTACAAATTTTTTTTTTTTTTTAATCAGTTTGGCTTGTGAAATCTTAAACCCCCAAACAGGGATTGAACCCAGGCCCTGGGCAGTGAGAGCTCGGAGTCCCGACCACTAGACTGCCAGGGACTCTCCTACACATTCCTTTCTTTCCCCTGTGCTCTAAAAGACATGATCCCTGTCCCCGCAGTGCTGCCAAGGCAGCATCTGCAGAAGGAGCCCACCTGCGGGCGCCCTGGGCTGAGCATCAGCTGAGTTCCAGACCCCTCAGGAGTCTGAGAGCAGGAGAGAGTGTTTAGTTCAGGTGAGAATTCAGGGGGGAGGGCTTAGGGGCAAGGCCTTCTTCTGGGCAGAGGAGAGGGAGTGGAAGGAGCCTGCAGTTGGGACGTGGTTGGGTGGGGCACAGTACCTCTGGGAGCAGGCAGCCAGCAAGTGGGAGCTCCCAACCTACTGTCTGGAGGCCCCCTAACTGTGTTCTGGGGCCCGGGGTCCTTCCCAGAGCAGGGCAGTAGGGGCTGTGCTAGCAACACGGGGAGCAGCGGGGCAGCCTCCAGAAACCCGGCCCGACGCAAGCGCACAGCCTGGTTTAACTCTGGCTCCTGGGAGGTAGTAGGGAGAGCAGAGGAGAACCGGGCTCTGCGAGGTGCCTCCCACTGCCCTCCTCCTGATGTGACTTTGGGGTATCCACAGGAACCCCCAGAGATGCTTCTTTAGGGCAATCATCCAGCCTGGGTGCCTTAGACCAGGGGCAGACAGTGAGGACAGAAGGGTGGTGGTCTTGCTGGAAGGTTATTAGGGAGGAATGGAGCAGCTGTGTTCTTGACCACCCCTGTGTGACCTGGAAGAACTGTGTCTCCAGGGGCCGAGGTCTGAGTGACCCAGACAATGCCAGGTGCCAGGGACCCCAGAGGTATCTGCTGGGGATGGGACTGGGCCCTGAAGTCTTGTCAGCCATAGAACATGGGCAGCCAGTCTGGGGTGACAGTGGGCTGGAAGGACATATGGGAACTAAAAGCCTTGAGGACAAGTCCCAGCCATTCCTCAGGGTAAGCAGCTCCTGGGGTGACACGATGATCTGGTGCTGGGCCCCCTCTGCTGCTGGCCCTGCAGGATGGGAACGGGCGGGGGATTCTGCCACGCACATTCTCCTCACAATATCCTTGGAGGGAGAATTTCTTCTGAGGCAAACTGCATCTGCCCTGGGTGAGCCCTTACATTTCTTCCTCTTGGGCCCTGGGCTCTGACAGTAGGAACCACATCCTATTCACCCAGCCTCCCCTGTGGCTCCTGGAAGGAACCCAAAGTTCATAGAACCTGGACGCCTTGGAGAACATCCCTCAGTCAAAGCCCCTAGTTGTGCAGGGGAGTAAGGTGCAGCTCATGGGCAGTCTTTTACTATATCTATCTTTGTCATTTCCATATTTAATCCCTTTCTCCTGGATCCACTGGCCATGGACTCTGTGGCACTAAGAGTTTTGGGTACTAAGTCTTAGTACTCAGGTGGCAGCACTGAGGGGACCCCAAAATCAGTCGGGCAGGTCACAGGCACCTCAGTGAATGAATGAGAGCCCATCGCCTGGGGTGGGAGCAAGGGCTTTGGAGGCAGTCAGACCTGGGTGTAGTTTTGATTTTGCCCTCATTCACTGGCTGTGTGATCTTGGGTAAGCCACTTAACCTCTCTGAGCATCAGTTTCATTGTTTCTAAAATAATATTTATTTTGCAGTATTGATGTAAGAATTAGCAAAAATGTTTATAAAGTAAGGTGGAATTTAATAAATAACGCTTATTATGATTACTGTTAATAGTAATTACAACAATACTAAAGAGAATGTCTCAGAACTGCTCTGGGCACTCCAGTGTGCTATTATTACTCACGTTTTGGGGATATTTGGCTGCCATTGTCTTTATCTTCATAAACATCTGAGAGAGGAAACATTATAAAGGTTAAAAAAGGGCTTTAACAGGAAGCAGAGTGTGCGTGTGTGCAGGAGCACACATACAGACAGACACACACACACACAGAACAAAAACCAAACCAAATGCACAGACCCTTGACAAATATTTAGTTTGAATACAGCAAAATATTTCAAGTGATAGTTGTATTCTTGGAAAATGAACAGAATGACCCTGGTACCAGCCCAGGTCCAGCAGGGTGTTGGGAAGGTTTAACCCCGAGTCTGGGACACTCCCAGTCCACGTACAGAATGAGCATAAGAGTGTTGGTGGAGAAGGACAGTAAGAAAAGAAAAGGTGGGTCATGAAAATTCATGCTGATAAGGACGGGTGTATTTTCTTTTCCTTCAGTGAATGATCTTTATAGCACATGCTGCATAAATCCTAAAATATCTAGGGAGTTTAGTTTTAGCACCTAGTTTTTAAAGTCCTGATCTTTTATTTTGCATAAAAATGAAATTTACTAACAAGTGAGCCCATTAGTGAGTTTAAACTGTCCTCTTCAGATACATGTATATGTATGGCTAGTCCCTTCACGGTTCTTCTGGAACTATCACAACATTGTTAATCAGCTACGCATGCATCCTAAGTCAGTTCAGTCAAGTCCAACTCTTTGTGACCCTATGGACTATAGCCCTCCAGGCTCCTCTGTCCATGGGATGGATTCTCTGAGAATACTGGAGTGGGTTGTTACACCCTCCTCCAGGGGATCTTCCCGACCAGGGATCACACCCGCGTCTCTTATGTCTCCCGCATTGGCAGGCAGGTTCTTTACCACTAGCACCACCTGGGAAGCCCATTAATTTCACCCCAATACAAAATAAAAAGTAAAAAAAAAAGAATACATGTTTTTGGTAAACTATAGCTATGAAGATAAAATTAGGGCTTTCCCTTTGCTGTCCACTAGGTGGCATAAAGGGACAACTGTAGATCCTGCTAGTTAGGGGAGGGGCTCTTACTCCCTGGACTCCATAGGGGTAAACTTTTTTTTTAAACTGGAGTTTCCTTTATTTCTCTATTCCTTTAAAATAACGATCTCTATTGTATAAGTTAAAGTATATCATTTTCACTTGGGGGTTGGGGAGTAGAGAGCTACCTTAAAACAATGTGTAAACTCCCATCTTTCCTTCCCTTCCCTGAAGGAACAAACGTAGGTAACTAATTGCTATTCAATATGCTAACAGTAATCTAGGTACCAGCCTAAGATCTTCATTTAATTCTCACAACAAGACCATACAGTATCACTTCCATTGTGTAGCATAATTGATGAGAACAATGTAAGCACAAATAAGTTAAATAATTCGTACAAAGAGAAGGAGCTGAAGGCTGTTGGTCCTCAGTGTTGGGACCCCTAACTGTGTGCAGTGTTGATAATGTGTGGCATCTTGTTCTGCCTGCTGCAGCTGCTGCTGCATCACTTCAGTCGTGTCCGACTCTGTGCGACCCCATAGGTGGCAGCCCACCAGGCTCCCCCATCCCTGGGGTTCTCCAGGCAAGAACACTGGAGTAGGTTGCCATTTCCTTCTCCAATGCATGAAAGTGAAAAGTGAAAGGGAAGTCGCTTAGTTGTGTCCGACTCCCAGCAACCCCATGGACTGTAGCCCACCAGGCTCCTCTGTCCATGGGATTTTCCAGGCAAGAGTACTGGAGTGGGGTGCCATTGCCTTCTCTGCTTGTTCTGCCTAGTTTATCCCAATAGCTCTCCAGAGCTCATGACAGGTGAGATCTCCAGAGTGCTTACACCAGTACTAGGTTGGATTAAGATCTTTTGCTTGGTGCCCCAGAGTATAAACTTGGACATCTACATTTGGTCTCTATCTGAAGTGTCCATTTCCTTTGCATACCTGTCTCTGGCCAGGTTTTCATTCCAATCTCAAAGAAAGGCAATGCCAAAGAATGTTCAAACTACTGCAAAATTGCCCTCATCTCACACACTAGCAAAGTAATGCTCAAAATTCTCCATGCAAGACTTCAACAGTATGTGAATTGAGAACTTCCAGATGTTCAAGGTAGATTTAGAAAAGGCAGAGGAACCAGAGATCAAATTGTCAACATCTGTTGAATCATAGAAAAAGCAAGAGAATTCCAGAAAAACACCTGTTTTATTGACTATATCAAAGTCTTTGACTGTGTGGATCACAACAAACTGTGGAAAATTCTTAAACAGATGGGAAAACCAGACCACCTTACCTACCTCCTGAGAAATCTGTATGCAGGTCGAGAAACAACAGTTAGAACTGGACATGAAACAACAAACTGGTTCCAAATTGGGAAAGGATTATGTCAAGGTTGTATATTGTCACCTTGCTTATTTAATTTATATGCAGAGTACATCATGTGAAATGCCACACTGGAGGAAGCACAAGCAGGAATCAAGATTGCTAGGAAAAATATTAATAACGTCAGATATGCAGATGACACCAACCTTATGGCAGAAAGTGAAGAGGAACTGAAGAGTCTCTTGATGAAAGTGAAAGAGAAGAGTGAAAAAGCTGGGTTAAAACTCAAGATTCAAAAAATTAAGATCATGGCATCCGGTCCCATCATTTCATGGCAAATAGATAGGGAAACAATGAAACAGTAATGGACTTAATTTTCTTGGGCTCCAAAATCACTGCAGATGGTGACTGCAGCCACGAAATTAAAAGACGCTTGCTCCTTGGAAGAAAAGCTATGAAAACCTAGACAACATATTAAAAAGCAGAAATATTACTTTGTCAACTAAGGTCCATCAAGTCAAAGCTATGGTTTTTCCTGTGGTCATGTATGGATGTGAGAGTTGGACTGTAAAGAAAGTTGAGCGCTGAAGAATTGATGCTTTTGAACTGTGGTGTTGGAGAAGACTCTTGAGAGTCTCTTAGACTGCAAGGAGATCCAACCAGTCAATCCTGAAGGAAATCAGTCCTGAATATTCACTGAAAAGACTGATGCTGAAGCTACAGTTGCAATACTTTGGCCATCTGATGCAAAGAACTGATTCATTGGAAAATACCCTGGTGCTGGGAAAGATTGAAGGCAAGAGGAGAAGGGGACGACAGAGGGTGAAATGGTTGGATGGCATCACCGACTCGATGGACATGAGTTTGAGTAGGCTCTGGGAGTTGGTAATGGACAGGGAAGCCTGGGGTGCTACAGTCCATGGGGTCTCAGTTGGACACGACTGAACGACTGAACTAACTGAATTCTGGCCGAGAGGAAGGGAATCACTCAGAAGCATTCAGCTGCTTTCAGTTTCCACATATTCTCACAGTACTCTATTATTATTTTTTTTTTTTTTAGCGCATATTTTGTTGTGGACATGAGTTTGAGCAAACTCCAGAAGACAGTGAAGGACAGGGAAGCCTGGCATGCTACAGTCCCTGGAGTTGCAGAGTTGGACACGACTGAGTGACTGAACAACAACAAATTTTGTTGTCAGAATCCCTGCCAGTTTCTAGAGCAGCCTGATCCTGCTGCCTTAGACTTTCAGGGCTGTTAGGAGCTGGGGTCAAAGAAACTTCACAATTGGGAAACTATCACCTAACTCAGCAACTAGCTGCCCTCTGAGGTGTCTAGTTGGGCTTAGCTGAAGCCTTGCCCATATAATCAGAGATTTAGTGAGAGTTTTCCCATAAGAATAAAATATAAAGCCCACCAGACAAAGGAAAAAGTTGTCATGCTCCAGGAAGTCCTTGACCCTGACCATCAGGAGGCGGTCAGCCTGCTACCTAACAGAGGCAGAGAGGAACACATCTGGTGCTCTTGTCATCCACAGGGACATGCCCCAGTACTTCCCTGCCCCACTGTCACTGTAAATGGGCAAATAAAAGGACAAAACCCAGACAAGAGTCTGGGACACCCACTATGTGTGCCACCAGCGAAGTGCCAGGAGAGGGAAAGGGATGTGCAACGAGTGGGGGCAGATAATGACCGAAGGGCACAACTTAAGGACAGCTTCACAGCTGGCAGCAGACACAGATTTAACTAGGACTCTTACTGCGTCCACTGGTGGAAATGTCCCCCGTGGGAATCAAGAGGCTGAGCAGAAGGAATGGGAGGACAATTCCCCATGTGGGTCACTTTGGGTGTGACAATGAATAAGGTCACAACTCACTCAACCTCTTGGCTCCCATATCCATATATTCTGCCTCCTGGGGTCCTGGTGCCATAAAGTGGCCATCGATTTAAGGTATATACAGCATCCTGAGGTTAGCACACCAACCCCTCAGTCTCATGTTCAAACTGCTGCTCACAGGTGCCTTCAAGAGGCTCTAGCAGGTCAGCAGCATCTGAACATGTGGCAGGCTCAGTGGGATGGTCCTGTGGTCACACGCCCATGGCTGTTCCTCTTTGCCAGAATGAGTCTCTCAATCAAAGCAGTGTTCTATTCTCAGTGTTGCAGACT
The DNA here is from genome assembly GCA_917880005.1 of Nanger dama. Lineage (NCBI taxonomy): Eukaryota > Metazoa > Chordata > Mammalia > Artiodactyla > Bovidae > Nanger > Nanger dama. The sequence goes on along the minus strand of CAKJTW010000011.1, from coordinate 28,021,861 downwards.
GACGCACAGAGAGTAGGACAGGAACAGGTTTCAACCCCACTCACGGTGAATCACTGTACTCTCCAGCTTGGAGGGCCTGATGAAATCACCTGTTCTCCTCAAGGGCTCAGCATGGGTCTCTGGCTGGCAGTCAACACTGGCAGAAGCTAGACTGGTTTTGATGATAGGGAGCCCATGCTGCTAGGACCATGCACAGCCTTCCATTCTACTGCCAAGACTTCTCCATTCATGAGCCCATTGTGCAGGTACTGGGGTGCCAAGGAAGAAGCTGGCTGACACCTCCTGGCTAAGTCATCCAGTCAGCTTGGTTCTTTGGTAACTTCTCTGCAATGGATGTTCTCTGGAGTTGTTAAAGCATGGCATAAAGATCCTCACATTTTGAGCTCACATCCATATGTTTATGTGCCTCTTCCCCAGTCAGATCATGTAATCTGATGCTAGTTATCATCCAAGAAGGGGTTGGGGGAAGGGTGATGGGGATGCATCCTGAGGAGGGCAAGCACTGTCTTGCACAGTAAGTCCCCTACATATGAATCTTCAAGTTGAGAACTTTCAAAGATGTGAACATGCATTTATATGTCCAGTCATGTAAGTTAGTTCATGTGTCTGGTGTACACTGTTGCACGTGTATAGCCTCTGAAGGTAGTTGTGCCCTTATGTACTTCACTGTACAATACTGTGTAGAGTACAGTAGGACAGTATCTTTATTTCAAGCCCAGGATGTCTGGAAGCAAGTGTAAAGCAGGGGTCATGTAGCTGGTACTGCTAAGAAGCGCCAAGCGATAACGATGGAAACAAAAGTGAAAGTAATTGCTAGAGGAGAGAGACAAGAGAAAGAAGTAACTGAAGAACCAAAGAGAGTCACATTGCAGGAAATGGCAAGGGGATTTTCTTTATTTGAGGAGGCACTTAATTTTTAAGACACAGGATCCAAACCTAGAATGGTACACGAGGATTCCAGCAGCCATTCAGAATGCAATCTAGTGTTACTGTGTTATCTATGGAAAAAAAAGCTACTACCTAGATATCACTGGATTGGTTTTTGAAGAGGGTAGATCTAACTGAATCCAGCAAGGAACCAGAACCTGTGCCATCAGTCAGGCATGAGTGAAACTGCAGTCTGCCTTCCATTTCCTATTGCTGATGATCCTTCAGCTCTACCATCTCTACTTCCTCTCCCCTTTCCAGTCAGTGACTCCTCTTCACAGTGACTCTTACTGACTCAAAGCCAGCCCCTCTGTGACCACTGTTGTATTTTTACTTTTCAAGGTACTAAGGTTTATTTTTTTGTGTGTTTGTTTCTTATGTATTATTTGTATATAAAGTGTTATAAACCTATTATAGTACAGTATTATATAGCTGATTGTGTTAGTTTGGTATCTAGGCTGACTTTGTCGGACTCATGAACAAATTGGATATAACACACTCTTAGAATGGAAGCTGTTCATATTAGGGCAGTTACTCTATGTCTTATCTGAGACTTCTGCATAATCTTGCAGGGAGAAGGGCTGATTCTTCATCAAGGGGGAATGGCACACTTCTGCCAGTCCAGGGGAACAAGGGCATGCACCCAGATATTCTCCAGTTTTTCAGTTGCACATTTCCCTTATCAGGGCCCAATTTGCCTGCTTCATCTGTTGGCACTAGGGACCCCAAATAATCAGGCAGCAGACTTGCCTAGGGTGAGAATGCATCCTTCTCTCAAGTATGGCCTCTGCTGTAGGTGATGAGGGGCTGAACACTGGAAAGGAGGCCTTCTGATAAACACACTGTGCTTTAAGTTGGCAATTACTCCGAGTCTGCCACTGTCTTAACTCTCTTCAATGCACCAGTGGTGCTTAGCAGTACCCTCCCAGTTCCACATTCCTGATAGTTAATATCTTTCCAAAACCTCTCAAATGCTAGAGACACTGCACCTGTGGATGCATCCCTGTCTGCCTGTGTCTGATCCCAGTTCACCACCGGGGAAGTTCTTAGCAGTTGAACAGCTACACAGGCTAGTGTCCAGGATTCCCAACATTCCACCTACTGCAGTGATGCCTCATTGCCAGCTGGCCAGCAGTGACTCAACACCAGAGTCCTCATCCTTTCTAGGACCTCTCCTGGTACTGTCTTAGGTCAGGTTTCCCAGAAGCAGATTGGGCAAACGAGTTGAGGAGAAAGGGCATTCAGCTGAAATGTGTAAGGTACTGAGGGCCGAAGACAGAGCAAGGAAGAAGCCAGTGCAGTTGAGGGTTCAGCCAAGATCTAGCATCAGCCTGGTCACCTAGAAATTCTGAGGCATGGATGGCACCACAAGTGTCCCATCTTGAGGGAGAAGGGCTAGCTTTTGTGCCCTGAATTAGCCAGAAAAGCTGCCCTAGAGAGAAGCTATAAGTTTTCATGTATTTCTTGGATGAATGGCTCTGGTCAGTTGAAGATCCCAACTGACTAACAAAAAGGATCAGGGTGAGGTCTCAACAGCCTCTACTATACTATGGTGTGTAGTTTTTATAAATTTAAAAAATAGTAGGTTTTATTTTTAGAGCAGGTGTAAGCTTATGGAGAAACTGAACAGAAAGTACAGAGTGTTTCCATATGACCCTTCACCATTTTCTCCCCATAGTTTCTCCTTTTATTTACATCTTGTGTTAGTGCAGCACGTTCATTACAACTGATAAACAAGCATTGATACACTATTACTAAATAAAGTCCATAGCTTACATTAGGGTTTACTCTTCGTGTTGTACCTTCTGTGGGTTTTGACAGATGTGTAACGCCATGCAGCCACCATTATATCATATAGAACAGTTTCAATTCCCTAAAAATCTCCTGCATTCCACCTACTCATTTCCTACCCCCTACACTGAACCCCTGGTGACTGCTGATCTTTTCATTGTCTTTCATTTTCTCTTTTCCAGAATGTAATATAGTTGGAATCATACAGTATATAACCTTCTCAGAGTGGCTTCTTTCACTTAGCAATATGCATTTGTTTCCTCCATATCATTTTAAGGCTTGACAGCTCATTTCCTTTTGAATGAATAATACCCCATTGTATGGGTGTACCATAGTTTGGAAATATTTAGGTAAGTACCAAGGAGTATGATCACTGGGCCACATGGTAAGATTATTTTAACTGTGTGAAAATCTGCCCAACTCTGTCCTATTTTGTATTCTCATCAGCAACAAATGACAGTTCCTATTGCTCCACATCCTCACCACATTAGTGTTCTATACTACATTTACTGTGTAATTCTCAGGTTTTTTTGCTGCAACAGCCAATCGTTTGAAGAGCTAACAAGTTTTTGTGAACTTAGCTAGTAAAAAAGTCACCAAAGCTCATGTCAACCTACGAGTTATTACCATTATATCTTTCTGCCTCCTGAAACCAGCCTGCTTTCCTGGCATTTAAGGTGTGTGCATGCATGTATGCACACACACAGGTATACATAAATATATATGGACACAGTCTACAACCAAGCCTAGACTGGAACACCCTTCACTAAATGTCAGCTCTTCTTCTGCTTATTTCATGTCTTTGGGTCTGATGACCTCAACCACCTGGGCAGAGACAGAAGGAAGCAAAGAAAGGCATCCAGACAATTCTCATCTTTATGCTTTGGATAAAGGAGGAGTTATAACTTTATTAACAGGCTCATATCTGCTCATTTGTAGACTGTACCAATGTTGACTTGTCTGTCCTCAAGCAAAGGATCTTTTGTTTTCTTCAAGAGATTCTTGAACATGAAACAATTCAAGAACAAAACACACTTTATGACTAGACAAAATGGCTAAACTCAATTTTCTAATGGTACTTGATAAACTGGAGTCACCAGTTAAGTGGGCAGCCAAGATATGACTTGATCAGAGATAGTATTGGAGGATAAAGCCAATTATTTAGGAGATGAAAATCTGGTTTTATCTTTTCTTAAAAATGCTTTTTTCCCCCATAAGTTAATACAAAGTCTCCACAGTAAAGAAAAACAAAAATGTCATACCTTCTAGAGTCTGCTACATAGAGGGACAGGCCTTATCATACAAAGAAAACTTAGGGATTATATTCTATGAACTCTCATCAGCCATAATTTTTCTCAAGCCTTACTTTTTCTGGTCTGTGCTAAGAAGAAAATATGTCATTTTTCATTTTTCAAATATAAAATTTTATAACACACATATACACTCTAGTTGAGAAGGACTGCCTAATTAAATGCCATTGCCATTAATATTTGTTAACCAAAATGGAATATTCAATTTCTTAATTATGTGGCTATCTTCCTGTTAATCTGCCATTTCATGCTTATTAGCATCCAAGGCTCTAGAAGTCTGAATAAGAAACATACACTAGTTAGCCTTGTTCTGGAATGGGAGTGGGCTGTACATGTTTCATTAATGGCTTTTTGTCATTTATAGGTGCTCAATAAATGTATTTTGAACTAAAACTCCTTTTAGAGGCCTTTTACAAATAAAGTATATGCCTGAAGACATTCCTCATGTCCCACCGAACTAATCACATGATAATCTAAAACCAAAATCTCAAATACTAAATTTCTAATACTTCGATTACAGGCAGTAGGAAAAGCATAAAGAAGGCATTTTGGGAAAGATTATCTTTAAATAGTCAAGGAAAGAAAAAAATGACAACAAAAATAGCACATTCAGGTCCCATAAACACATAATCTATCATGCCATTAAAATATAAATTATAAAAATGCCTCTACATTTGTTTCTTTTTGACCCCATGCCCAATTCTGCCTACCAGAAAACTGACTGATCAAGTGTTCCTAACCTTTTCAGGGAAAGCTTTGGGAGGAGGTGAAATCCATAAATCCCAGATAGAACAAAAAGTACAGCGCCCCCATTCGGTGTCTTTCTTCCAAAGCTGTGGCATGCTGGCAATGCTCTTAGCCTACAACCATTTCCTTAAGAGGACAGCTCTTCCAATGAGGACATTACTTCTCAATGTGAAATATTTGCCCTCATTTTCATTCTGGCCTAACTGGATCTATGCAAATGAATAATAGGAAGTTGATTTTTATACCTTTCTTCTTACTCACATGATTAAGGAAGGGCTGAGATTCAAGTACTATCTTCCTCAGCTTCTAAGCAGCTGGCGGCACCCCCATTGATTTCATGTTCCACTCTACCATTGGATCTTACCTTGAATCCTACATGTGCTGGAGACTGAGTCTTCCTTGCTACTGGTAGCTCTTTCCATATTTTCAATCCAGGGTACAAATTCCACTTCATTGCCTTTGCTTTAGAGAAAAACATGTGAGCTCCCTACACTGGTTCTCTACGGCAGGAGTGGTATTGGCTCACACCAGATTTTCCCCAGCTAAAGCTTTATGGACCTGCTTCCTATTCCTCCTCAATCTGTGGTCTAAGACTTGCCCCAGATCTCTGGATGACATTTAACAAAGGAATGTTAAAGGGATTCCACCTGCCAGATTACATAGTTAACACCTAACTGGCTGCAGATCTTGAAATGGGAGAGGTGAGGAGATGAGCTAAAGCTTATCACCTCCTAGCTCTTCTTACAGAGTGGTTTGCTAGCCTGATGTGATTATTCAATCTGTTCTTTATTCACTAAACATTTACTGAGCATCTAACTGAGTGCCAGGTTCTTGTATAATATGAAGCCTGGGGAAAACTAAAACTAATAAGGAACCTCTGTGCCCTAGAGAAAATTCATGGTCTAGTGGGGAGAAAAAGTTAAACACATCATAAAATTATAATACAGCACATTCAATACTGTGATAGGGGTACTCCTTAAGGGAGTGAATACAGAGAGGAAGGAAAGAGACTTGGCTGTCCACCAGAGCCCTCACCCCTTCCTGTCACTATCATCTCTCTTTATTTTAGGGGAGCCTCTACTAAGCAGGCTGTACCTGAACTGGATCCCAGGCTACAGGTTTATTCAGCAAGTGTTTACTGGGTACCTCCTGAGTGCCTTGGAACAGGGAGAGGAATTAGAGATGGAGAGTTTCAAAGTGGGCAGGAATAGATGGGTAAGGAGCACCAGAAAGAACTGAACCCTGAAAGAGGTATGAGTGTATCCTCCTCCAGACAAGGAGGAATGCAGAGAGGAAGGACAATGATCAGGAGAGTTCTGGGTAGAAAGAGAGAAGCTGAATGAATTAACATCAGAGGGTATACTTGCCTAGTCAGCAAAGTAGGAGGCAGGGCAGCCAGGTGACAATAGGAGTAGAATTGGATGTCATAGAAAAGTTACAGGAAACAGCCAGAGGCAAAAGCATTTACAGTAGGTTTCAAAATGGCAGGTATGACTCAACTGCAACCTAGCATTGGGAAAGATGCTGGAGGCTGGCAGTGGGGCCAGGGAGCTAATATTTTTAATTAGAAAAGTGAAACTAAATTAAAACTTAATTGGAAATCCCTTGTAATAAACTAAGTGATGAACAAAATCAATGAAAGCAATTATGTAGATGGGGGGTGGCAGAGGATGAGATGGTTTGATGGCTTCACTGACTCAATGGATATGAGTTTGAGCAAACTCAGAGAGAATGAAGGATAGGAAAGCCTGGCATGCTGCAGTTCTGGGGGTTGCAGAGTCAGACATGACTTTGCGACTGAACACACATAATTATTTAGAATCAATAGAAACTATCTGCAACACTGGACACCTCTTAAAAAAATGAGTACACACTTAGTGCTTGCTTCAAACTGTAGATTTCCTTGGTATGAAATTAAAAAAAAACAAAAACCAGCACTCTCAAACATAACTTCCCCAGTAGCTCAACTGATAAAGAATCCACCAGCAAAGCAGGAAACAATGGTTCCATTAATGGGTTGGGTGGATCCCTGGAGTAGAAAATGGCAACCCACTCCAATACTCTTGCCTGGAGCATTTCATGGACAGAGGAGCCTGCTGGGCTACAGTCCATGGGGTCACAAAGAGTCAGATGTGACTGAGCTACTAACACTTTCACTTTTTAACTCTCAAACATAAGCCAATTTGAATAGATTTTACACGCTGATTTTATACACATGTAGACACATAGAATGGAGAAGGCAAAGGCAACCCACTCCAGTACTCTTGCCTGGAAAATCCCATGGATGGAGGAGCCTGGTAGGCTGCAGTCCATGTGGTCGCTAAGAGTGGGATACAACTGAACAACTTCCCTTTCACTTTTCACTTTCATGCATTGGAGAAGGAAACGGCAACCCACTCCAGTGTTCTTGCCTGGAGAATCCCAGGGATGGGAAACCTGGTTGGCTGCCATCTATGGGGTTGCACAGAGTCGGACACAACTGAAGTGACTTAGTAGTAGCAGCAGACACATAGAATACTATAAAATTTTATTAAAGTGTATAGGTCTTGGTCTTATTTTCCTAGTCATTTGGAAAACCTTTCTGCAATCCTGGCTTACTTGGGACTGGCATCCCTCCCACTTCTCTGGCCATCCTGCTGTTCCCTGTGTGCCTAGACTCTTGGTCCATCCAGGTTTCTACAGTGAGTTCCCTGAATAAAGGAATAAGCAATATGCACATTAAGTGCTCATTTTTTCCACCTGAGCCCAAATTACCTGACTTGGTGAGGGAAACAGCATGAATTTCTGGGACAGTGATAAGAATCGCATTCTTCATTTGGGTGTTGTTCCAGCCTGTGAGAACAGCACAGGCTGGAACCTCCAGGTCTCAACCTCCAGCAGCCCTCCCCACCTACACTTGTGTTAAAGCCTAACGCCAGTATGATACTGGAGGTTTACCTATGATACTGGAGGTTTACCTATGATACTGGAGGTTTACCTCCCTCTCTCTCAACCTCATTTACTTCCACTCTACCCAGGAACCTCTCAAGCCTGGCTCCAGGTCATCACTGAACATGGTCCCTTGGAGGGAACTTGGTGATTTTCAAAGGTTCCTGGGTCCACCTTCATTACCCATGTGACAGGTGGAAGTTGCCCAGGTGCTAGGATGGGCCTGCGGCCTGGATTTCCTGCTTTGGCTCTGGAGCCTGCCAGGACAGGGAGAGACATTATACCAGGCACCATGCTGCCCTGCAAAAGCCATCTGTGACCAGAGTCCTTTCCCAGTGAGCCTGATCTTCTTTGGTGTACCAAGGCCTCCTGGTTACAGGCGGTCAGGCCACAAGGAAGTATGTGTAGAAGTTGTCCCAAACCACGGTGCCTGCTGCCCTCCTTGACCTGTGCTGCTATGTCCCATGCAAGGGTCACACTCTTCTCTTTCCAGCCCACAGCCTCTCTGACTCTATAATTCCCTTTAGTTAAGAGAGTGGGATGTGGCATTATAAGGATGCCACATTGTAGGGTGTTCAGCTCAGTTCAGTTCAGTTGCTCAGTCATGTCTGACTCTTTGCAACCCCATGAATCGCAGCACGCCAGGCCTCCCTGTCCATCACCAACTCCCGGAGTTCACTCAAACTCATGTCCATCGAGTGGGTGATGCCATCCAGCCATCTCATCCTCTGTCATCCCCCTCTTCTCCTGCCCCCAATCCCTCTCAGCATCAGAGTCTTTTCCAATGAGTCAACTCTTCACATGAGGTGGCCAAAGTACTGGAGTTTCAGCTGTAGCATCATTCCTTCCAAAGAAGTCCCAGGGCTGATCTCCTTCAGAATGGACTGGTTGGATCTCCTTGCAGTCCAAGGGACTCTCAAGACTCTTCTCCAGCACCACAGTTCAAAAGCATCAATTCTTCAGTGCTCAGCTTTCTTCGCAGTCCAATTCTCACATCCATACATGACCACTGGAAAAACCATAGTCTTGACTAGACGGAAAGTAATGTCTCTGCTTTTCAATATGCTATCTAGGTTGGTCATAACTTTCCTTCCAAGGATTAAGCATCTTTTAATTTCATGGCTACAGTCACCATCTGCAGTGATTTTGGAGCCCAATAAAATAAAGTCTGACACTGTTTCCACTGCTTCTCCATCTATTTCCTATGAAGTGATGGGACCGGATGCCATGATCTTCATTTTCTGAATGTTGAGTTTTAAGCCAACCTTTTCACTCTCCTCTTTCACTTACATCAAGAGGCTTTTTAGTTCCTCTTCACTTTCTGCCATAAGGGTGGTGTCATCTGCATATCTGAGGTTATTGATATTTCTCCCAGCAGTCTTGATTCCAGCTTGTGCTTCTTCCAGCCCATCATTTCTCATGATGTACTATGCATAGAAGTTAAATAAGCAGGGTGACAATATACAGCCTTGATGTACTCCTTTTCCTATTTGGAACCAGTCTGTTGTTCCATGTCCAGTTCTAACTGTTGCTTCCTGACCTGCATATAGGCTTCAGGGTGTAGAGCTGTATAAAGTGATGGGGCTGAGGTCCTGACTTTTCTCATCTGACCACCTGCCTGAGGAACCTCCCTCCCCTATTGCCTGATGTCCCTGCATCTGTGTTTCACCCAGAGCCTCATCTCCTCTCAGGGACCAGCCCAAGGCCCACTCCTTCTCACTCAGTCACAGGGTGCAGAAACCTCTCTGAATTCCTAGAGCCCTTGCTGTTGGCATCACTTGAAGTGACATTTCATCAGAACTTCTTGGTGAGCCAGGCTCAGGGGACTTGGTTCTGCTGCTGGAAAGTTGTGTGAAATTGACCCTCTGTTTGCCTGTCTGAAGATGAAAGGGGCTGGAAACACACCTTGGGGCTGATGTTTCAGTTCAGCTTGATTGCTTTTTTCAGTCTAAACTACTTGCTAGTGTCTGTTGCTGCTTCTTATCTATATTTTATATTTCTGTTACAACCTAGAGCATAGAGTGCTAGGGCTTGAAGAAGACTTAAGACATTTGTTTCTGAGTTATTAACTGAATGAATACCAAGATCTTACAACAAACATGTTTTTCTGTGGGGCAAAGAAAAATTGGGTGATCTAGTTAAAATTTAGATTGTAGATTAAGCTCACTGTTGTTAAGATAGCACTTATCACCAAATTGATCTATAGATTTTACACAATCCTAATCAAAATCCCAGCAAGTTTTCTTGTAGAAATTGACAACTGATTCTAAAATATATACAGAAATGTAAAAGATATAGAGTAGCCAAAACAACTTTAAAAAGGAAAAACAATGTTGAAAGATTCAAACAATCTGATTTTAAACACTATAAAACTACAGAAATCTAGGATAGTAAAGTATTGATGTCAAGATAGAAAACTAGATCAATTAAACAGAATAGAGCATCCAGCAATAGCTGCACATATATAAATAGTCAATTGGTGGAAAAAGAGTCTGTTCAACAATGGTAGTAGAACAATCATTAATGTGCACAAAACTGAACTTTGATTGACACTTCATAGCAAATACCATAAAAATACCTCAGAATGGATCAGAGACCTAAGTGTAAAACTTAAACTATGAATATCTAGGAGAAAACATAGGAGAGAATCTGTTATCTTTAAACAATTATTTATTGCACATAACACCCACAGTATGATCTTAATTTAAAAAATATTGGATTTCATAAAAATTAGAATCCTCTTCTCCTAAACAGATACTCTTAAGAGAATGAAAAACTAAGCTACATACTGAAGGAAAATATTTGTAAATTACATATTCAATAAATGGAGAAATATACCATGTTCATGGATCAGAAGAATCGATATAGTGAAAATGAGTATTCTACCCAAAGCAATTTACAAATTCAATGCAATCTCTATCAAGCTACCAGTGGTATTTTTCACAGAGCTAGAACAAATAATTTCAAAATTTGTGTGGAAATACAAAAAACCTCAAATAGCCAAAGCAATCTTGAGAAAGAAGAATGGAACTGAAAGAATCAACTTGCCTGACTTCAGGCTCTACTACAAAGCCACAGTCATCAAGACAGTATGGTACTGGCACAAGGACAGAAATATAGATCAATGGAACAAAATAGAAAGCCCAGAGATAAATCCACACACCTATGGACACCTTATCTTCGACAAAGGAGACAAGAATATACAATGGAGTAAAGACAATCTCTTTAACAAGTGGTGCTGGGGAAACTGGTCAACCACTTGTAAAAGAATGAAACTAGATGACTTTCTAACATCATACACAAAAATAAACTCAAAATGGATTAAAGATCTAAATGTCAGACCAGAAACTATAAAACTCCTAGAGGAGAACATAGGCAAAACACTCTCCGACATAAATCACAGCAGGATCCTCTATGATCCACCTCCCAGAATATTGGAAATAAAAGCAAAGATAAACAAATGGGATCTAATTAAAATTAAAAGCTTCTGCACAACAAAGGAAACTATAAGCAAGGTGAAAAGACAGCCTTCTGAATGGGAGAAAATAATAGCAAACGAAGCAACTGACAACTAATCTCAAAAATATACAAGCAACTTATGCAGCTCAACTCCAGAAAAATAAATGACCCAATCAAAAAATGGGCCAAAGAACTAAACAGATATTTCGCCAAAGAAGACATACAGATGGCTAACAAACACATGAAAAGATGTTCAGCATCACTCATTATCAGAGAAATGCAAATCAAGACCACAATGAGGTACCATTTCACACCAGTCAGAATGGCAGCAATCCAAAAGTCTGCAAGCAATAAATGCTGGAGAAGGTGTGGAGAAAAGGGAACCCTCTTACACTGTTGGTGGAAATGCAAAGTAGTACAGCCACTATGGAGAACAGTGTGGAGATTCCTTAAAAACTGGAAATAGAACTGCCTTATGACTCAGCAATCCCACTGCTGGGCATACACACTGAGGAAACTAGAACTGAGAGACACATGTACCCCAATGTTCATTGTAGCACTGTTTATAATATCCAAGACATGGAAACAACCTAGATGTCCATCAGCAGATGAATGAATAAGAAAGCTGTGGTACATATACACAATGGAGTATTACTCAGCCATTAAAAAGAATACATTTGAATCAGTTCTAATGAAGTGGATGAAACCAGAGCTGATTATACAGAGTGAAGTAAGCCAGAAAGATAAACACCAGTACAGTATACTAACACATATATATGGAATTTAGAAAGATGGTAATGATAACCCTCTATGCGAGACAGCAAAAGAGACACAGATGTATAGAATGGACTTTTAGACTCTGTGGGAGAGGGAGATGGTAGGATGATTTGGGAGAATGGCATTGAAACATGTATACTATCAGGTAAGAAATGAATCGCCAGTCTATGTTCAATACAGGATACAGGATGCTTGGGGCTGGTGCACGGGGATGATCCAGAGAGATGATATGGGGTGGGAGGTGGGAGGGGGGTTCAGGATTGGGAACTCATGTACACCTGTGGCTGATTCATTTCCATGTATGGCAAAACCAATACAGTATTGTAAAGCAAAATAAAGTAAAAATAAAAATTTTTTAAAAATAAATAAATGACTTGTATCCAGAATATATTTTTAAAAAACTCTCAAAACTAAATAATAAGAAAACAATGAACAAAATATTTGGACAGAGACTTCACCAAAGAAGATATATGGATGGCAAGGAAGCACACAAAAAGATGCTCAACCATTAACCACAGCAACTTAAAACCTCAGTAACATGTTACTACACACCTATTAGAAGGCTTAAAATGAAAAAAGACTGACAATACCAAGTGTCAGTGAGACATGGAGCAAGTGGAACTTTCATATACTGCTATGGGAGTATAAGATGGTATAACCATATTAGAAAAGAGCTTAGCATTTTCTTTAAAAAGTTAAACATGCACCTGCTATATGACCTAACCATTGCACTCTTAGGTATTTACCCAGGAACAATGAAAACATACGTCTGCAAAACGATTTGTACCCAAATCTTCAAAGCAGTGTTAGCACCTCAAAAGTGGAAAGAAACCAAATATACATTAAGAGGTAAAAGGACATGTAAACTGAGGTACATCCAAACAATGGAACTTTACACAGCAATTTAAAGGAATATACTATTGCTGCACAAAGAAACATGAGTGTATCTGAAAATAATTATGCTAAGTCAGAGAAACTAGACCAAAAAAAGTACATGCTATATGTTTCTTTATGGAATTCTAGAAAATTCAAAATAATCTATTGTGATAGAAGAGCAGTGATCACTTGGAGAGCTGTAAAGGGATAAGAGCGGTAAAGAGAAAGGTAATAAAAAGAAACGAGGAAAATTGGGGGATGAAAGAGATGTTCATTATCTTGATTGTGGTGATGCTTTTATAGGTGCGGACATGTGTCAACATTGACCAAATTGTATACTTTAAATATGTGCAATTTATTATGTTAATTATACCTCAATAAAGCTGTATTTTTTTCAATAAAGCTCCTTTAAAAATTGTTTAAGGCTTCTTCCCAGAAACTTTAATAAACTACAATGCATATTTCCAAGCATAAACCCTAGCAATCCTAATTTTACAGTTCTAGGCTAGGGCCCAGAAACCTGCATTTGACCCAAGCTCTTCAAGAAATTCCAGTGCAAGTTTTCCCTAAACAACCCTTCGTGAAACATTGATCTAGAGAGTAAGGATTTCTAGAACAATATTGTAATTAGAATGTTTGTTTCTGGGGAAAATAAGTAACTTTTCCTACTAGAGTTGTTATATCTTTCTGTATTATGCCTCCAGAGTACTCATATTCCATTACCATAACATGTATTTAGCATATTATTAATAGGTCAAAGGCAAAATTAAATCATATCTTCCCCTCATCTTACCTTTATATAAATTAAAATTAACTTCATGATCTTGTTACATTTCCTGGCAGAGGCTTACAATTTAAATCAAGAACTTAGGTCTCTTTGTCATGATTGAAAACTGATGTGCTAGTTTTCCAGTCACACTTCTTAGTTTACCTTTTTTCCACATCTTATGACGCACATTAACCCGCAGTCCTCCTGACAAGCTCATGATCAGAGGAGACACAGAAAGAGTGTAAAATGGTTTCATTACTGCTAAGTCTCTGAGGACAAAGTTATCTTTCCATGTGTATATAATTTTCCTCATTAAACAACAAAAACTGTTGCCAGTATAAATGATAGGAGATAGGTTTTTCCCGTGAAACTAGTGTTCCTTAACCCTAGCAACATTACCTGAAAGAAATATTGGAACTCAATGGATGAAGCTTGTTTTGGATTTTCCTATCCAATAACACTTGAGAAGACATATGTGAAGGATAAAGCCTACTCAAAGATGATTTTTAGCGATTAAAGGAATACAGTGAATAAAATCTGTGAAAATTGTGTAGGGATAAAAACCTCCAAAAATTTGCTCCTCAATGAAAGCATGGAAAAAAATTGCAAAAATATCCACAATATTTTCAGAACACTGGAAATTAAACAAAGGCTTCAGGAGAGCCTTAGTTCAAGAAGACTGGATGAATCTCAGTATGACCAGTGAGTTTTGTGGTGTTTTAGTTACCCTAGTCCCACTCTCCTCCTTTTTCTTAGTGGCAGCCTTGGAAACCAACAGCCTGTAATTATGGTGAAAATTAGCAAGCTGGCAGCTCTAGGATGCCGGGAGCCAGCGTGAGGAACCCCGCCCATGGCAAAGGTCATGAGGAAGGAGGCTTGGCATACGCAAAGGCGTGTCAAGCCTCAGGAAACCCCTGTTCCTGAGCATCTAACCCCAAAACCAGAGTCTATTTTATGCTCTCACCTACACCTCTGACTTTACAGGGGCTCTCCCCCATAACCATTTCTCTTGGAGAAGGAGTTAACTTGCAGCTCCAGTTAATAAAAATTCCTGGGCGTGACAAGAGTGTTTCAACTTAGAAACTCCTCTGAAGGTCCTCTAGCCTCCCTGATCAGGTTTGTCCGGCCACATGTGATTGTTTACAACCTCCCAACCATGAGAGGCATGAGATGCTTTAAACTTTCTAAATACAGACTCTTTTGAGAAGTTAGAAGATTATTAGTATAGTATTAGTGGATTGATTAGGAATTATATTGGTGAAGGGTTTTTCATTTGTCATGCCAATAATTACTGCTAATTCCCTGCCCTGGGTGTGACAAGGGTGTCTCAGGTCAAACCTCTCTGCTGACAGACTAGTTTGTGTGACAACCTCTCAACCATAAACAGCACAAAGAGTTTGGAGTACTAGCATAGGGCTTTTCTCATTGTTGAGTCAATGATTGCTGCCAGGCCTCCATATCCTTAGGCACCTGGGAATATATTAATCAATGCATTTGGAATATAGAAAAGGAAATATAGTAGCTTTTGATGTTAGCAATACTAGACTTTTTGAGTTAATGAACTTTCTCTTTTGTTATAGATCACTGTACTTTGTTGTAAACCACTGGGTCCTTGCTAGGTAAAAATGTAACTTTATCACTATCTTAAGACTAAATAGATCTTAAAGGGAACATTGGTGAAAGGTTTTCATTTGTTGGGCTGATGTTTGCTGCTAAATCTCCATATTCTCTGCCCTTATAATGAATATAACTAGCATATAGGAGAAATAAGCATTAACCTTTAAGATTAATCATGTTAACCTTAGGTTAAGTAAATTCCTTTCCTAGTTGTAACTCACTACACCCTCACCCTATAGGACTGCAACTTTATTTGGAGGGTAGCACCTGATTTAAGAAAAAAATCACCCCTGGAAAAATAAGTTTTCTGATTAACTGATTGGTATCAGAAAGGGCCATAAAATGTCAGCCTCATGGTCAGAAGATGATGTAAAACCCATAAGACCTTTGTATAATTTTATATGAAGCACCTGATTGTGACAAGGGTCAGGTCTGCTGACCCCTGCGTGACTCTGTATTCATCCCTATGTATAACAAAAAGTATATAAACAAACCTGAAAAATAAAGAAATCGGATCAGTTTCTTGAAAGACTGATTCCCCCATGTCATTTCTTTCTTGCTCCCCGTTTTCCTGGCTGAATTTCCATCTGAAATTTGGGTGCTCACCAAGCCTGCTAATTCTGCCTGGGCTTCTGAGATCGGGGAGGCCTCAGTGCCTCCTCTCCTTTGGGAGAACGGAAAGATGCCTGTGGCCTACATAGGTGGTGATTGGTATTCCACATAAACCAAGTTATTCAGCCTCTTTTTCTCCATTAATTTTCCTACTACACTAGCCGTTTCTAATCTCTCTCTATATCTGTAATTAAATAGCTTTTTCTAGGATGCCTACTCCATCCCCACCTTCGAATTACCCTGGATCCACCGGGGCTGGACCCCGGCACTAGGAGAGTGCAGAATGGGGACTCCCTTCAAAGTCTCATTCCCAGAAAACTGTCATTATTTGATTGTCTAGGGGTTTCTTGGAATATCCTGCTTGCAAGGCTGTCTTTATTAACCAACCAAGAGCTTGCTCAGTGTGAAAAGCCTTTTCCCCGGGGCCCTTTGAGAAAATATCTAGAGGTGATTATTTAATTTCTTGGCTGCCTGAGGCACTGGATAACAGCTGGGGCAAAAATAAGATAATCAAAAGTAAAAGGAAAAACATAAGAATCCACAGTGGTTTTGAAAAACTCCAAATATTCTGGAGATTCTAGACGGACATTGTGTACATGCCAAGGGCTGTGCACACACTCAGGAAAAATCTTAGAAGATGTTATGCTCTCACCTCAGCTGATTTTGAGACTTTGTACAAAAAATAAGTGAAGGCTAAGGAAACTGTCACCTGTCTGACTGAATATTAAAGTTGTGCTCTAAAGTCCACACAGAATTCCTTGGCAAAGACTGGAATGTTATATTGATTTAAGGTATTTAAGAAAACTTCTGCCCATCCATGAACCAACCAGACTTCAGTGATTTCATAAAAGTCACTAAATAAACCACAGACAGCAACAATTGCAAACACTGGAGATAGAGGAGAATCTGATTTCCAGAGTTGCCACATTATGTCATTTTAACTGTCCAGTTTCTAAAGAAAAATTATGATGAATACAGAGAAATAAGAAAACATAACATATACACAGGAAAAAAAAAAGGAGTCAATAGAAATCGTCCCAGAGGAAGCCAAGATATTGCACTTCCCACACCAAGACTTTAAATCAACTTAAAAAAAAATGTTTAGAATGAAAGGAAACCATATATAAAGAACTAAAATATGAAAACAAACTCTCGTCAAATAGTAAATATAAAGAGAGAGAAATTACACTTTAAAAGGACCAAATAGATATTTTGGATTGAGAAGTATAATAACTGGAGTGAAAAATTCACTACAGTGTTTCAATAGCCAATTTGAGCAGGCAAAGAATCAGAGAACTTATACATGAGTCAATTGAAACTACCCAATTTGAAGAATAGAAAGAAAAAGAATGAAAAAAATAAACAGAGCTTTAAAAGCCTGTAGGACACCAACAAGCATATTCAATATACACCTAACAGGAGTCCCAGAGGACAGAAAAAGGGACTGAAAAAATTAATACTTGAAGAAATAATGGCCAAAGACTTCCAAAATTCGAAGAAAAATGCTAATCTACACATTCAAAGTGATCTAAAAACTCCAGAAATAAAAACTCAGAGACCCCCCCTTACTTAATATGATCAAACTGTCAAAAGACAAAGAAAGTAGAGACAGCCAAGATGGCAGATTAGGAAGACCACAAAATCACTTCCTTTCATGACTACATCAAAATTACGACTATTTATAGAGCAACTACTGATAAGAAACACCTGAAGATTAGCAGAATAGGTTATCTACAACTAAAGATATGAAGAAGGAACTAAAATGAGATAAATAGGAGAGGCAGAAAAGCAGTAGAGTTAAAACCCATACCCATTTGGTAGACAATCCACAAACGAGAGGATAATCACACTTGCAGAAGTTCTCCCCAAGGAGCAAGGGTACAAGCCCCACACCGAGCTCCTTAGCTCAGCAGTCCTACACCAGGAAGATGAGCCCCCAGAGTCAAACGCTTTGAAGGCCCGTGGGGATTACTTTTGGGAGAATTACAGGGCACTAGAAAATAGAGACTCTTAAAGAGCATATACAAAATCTCACATGCTCTAAGACCCAGGGCAGAAGAAATAGTTTGAAAGAATCCCGGGTTAGACCACTTGCTAATCTTGCAGAACTTCCCAGAGAGGTAGGAAAAACTAGGAAGTCCCTGGGAATACAGGTGCTGGCAGCAGCCATATTTAGGAACTCATTCTACCGTGAGGATACCAGTGCTGGCAAGTGCCATTGTGGAATCCTCCCTCTAGATGATTGGTTCTGGGAAACAGCCCCCTCACCAGCAGGCCTGACGCCCTAAGACCCCATGAATCCCCAAGTCATTCAGGGACCCAGCCTCATCCACCAGAGGGCCCAGGACTCAGGCCCAGTCACTAATGGGCCAGCGCTAGTCCTGGGAACCCCTGAGTCACAAAGCCAACTGCACCAGGAGGCAAGGATCATCCTCAAAGAGGCAGAGCCTGGCAGCCAACTGGGATGGGGGCCAGCCCTGGCTGCAAGTATGCTTACAGTAGTCAGCCTCATCACAACAGAAAAGTCCATACAGCTCACAGAGGAGGCAATCCTAGAACACATCACTCTGGTGATCAAAGAGAAGTTGGGCCCCATAGAACATCTCCTACATAAGGCCACATCTCTGACATTGGGAAACATAACTGATAGAATATATAGAAATAAAAACAGAAAGTTATACAAAATGAGGTGACAGAGGAAAATGTTCCAAATGAAAGGACAAGAATAAAACCCTAGAAGAACTATTAAGCAATAATTATTACTTATTTACCCAATAAAGAGCTCAAGGTGATGCTAATAAAATGCTGTGCTATGCTGTGCTTAGTTTGCTCAGTCGCGTCCGACTCTTTGTGACTCCATGGGCCATAGCCCACCAGGCTCCTCTGTTCATGGGGATTCTCCCGACAAGAATACTGTAGTGGGTTGCCATGCCCTCTGCTGAATGAGCTAAAAATAGATGAACATAGAGAGCAATTTTTAAAGAGTTAGAAAATATAAAGAACTATGCAGAGCTAGACAATACAATAACTAAAATTAAATATACATTAGAAGGAATCAACAGTAGATTAGATGATACAGAGGAGTGGATCAGCAAACTAGAAGACAGAATACTGGAAATCACCCAAGCTGGCCAGAGAAAAGAAAAAGAACTGTAAAAAATGAGGATAGTTTAACAGACCTCTGGGACAACATCAAGTATATTAACATTTGCACTCTAGGGGTTCTAGAAGAAGAGAGAGAGAAGTTGGAGACATAATAGCTTAAAACTTCCCTAACTTGGGGAAGGAAACAGACATCCAGGTTCAGAAGCACAGAGTCCCAAACAAGATGAACCCAAAGATATCCACACTAAGATAAGTTGTAATTAAAATGGCAAAATTAAAAGCATCAAGGGGAAAGCAACTAGTTACATAAAGTTTCAAGATACAAAGGTAATATACACAAATCTATTGCATTTCTATACATTTACAATGACCTATCAGAAAGAGAAATCAAGAAAAAAATCTAATTTGCATCAAGAAGAATAAAATACTAGGAATAACTCTAACCAAGGAGAGAAAACTATAAGACATTGATGAAAGAAATTTAGGACAACACAAGCAAATAGAAAGTTATACCATGCTCACAGACTGGAAGTCAATATTGTTAAGAATGACTATGCTCCCCAGGGCAATCTACAGATTCAATGCAATCCCTCTCAGAATACCAATGGCATTTTTTTTTCATAGAAGTAAAAGAAATAATTCTAAATTTGTATAGAAACAAAAGACCTGAATAGCCAAAACAATCTTGAGAAAGAACAAAGTTGATGGTATCATTAGCTGTGATTTCAAACTATACTACAAAGATACAGTAATCAAAAAATATAGTAGTGGTACAAAAACAGACGCACAGATCAATGGAACAGAATAGAGAGCCCCGAAATAAACCCACACTTATGTCTGTAGATAATTAATCTATGACAAAGGAGGCAATAATATACATTGGGGAAAAGACAGTCTTTCCAACAAATGTTGGAAAACTGGACTGCTACATGCAAGGGAATCAAAATTAACTACTTTCTCACACCATGTACAAAAATAAACTCAAAATAAATGAAAGACTTAAATGTAAGACCTGTAGCCATAAAACTCCTGAAGGAAAACATAGGCAATATACATTTTTTTTTTTTTTTTTGCCCATGCTGTGTGGCATGCAGGATCTTAGGCCCCTGAACAGGGATTGAACTTGTGCCCCCTGCAACAGAAGTGTGGATTCTTAACCAGTGCATTGCTAGTGAATTCCCAGACAGTATACCTTTTGATATATATTGTGGCAATATTTTGTGAATAGAAATACTGAACTACTAAGCTGTGCACCTGGAACAAACATAGTTTGTAGGTCAATGACACTTTCATTAAAAAGAGAGAGAGAGAGCATCTAGAAAGCAGCAAGAGAAAAGCAACCTGTATCATGCAAATATTTTTAAATAAGTAAATAGCTTAACTCTTACTATAAACTATGGAGGCTACAAAATAGTGGGATGACAAAAATGCTTTAAGAAAAAGACTGTCAACCAAGAATTCTGTATCTATGGCCAACTGATTTTCATCAAGTCTGCTGTCTTAATTCAGGCTGCTATAACAAAATGCCATATCCTGGATGGCTTATAAATGACTGAAGTTCCTTTCTTACAGTTCTGGAGGCTGGAAGTCTGAGATAAGGGTGCCAGCCTGGCTGAGTTCTGGTGAGGACCCTCCTCTGGGCTGCATATTGTTGACTTCTGATTTAGAAAATTGGGTCTGGGCAATTGGGTAGGTGAGATCATGTCTAAAAGGGACATACACACAATTACAAAACCCTTACACAACTTAAAGCAAGCACAGGTGCTTCCAGGTACTATGAAAATGTGCCCACAGTTATTTTCTAGGCAAATCATTTTCTTTAACAATATCCCCAATCTCCACACCTCCACACTGATTCCACACAAAGCTGGAATCAGTATATTCCCCAGACTGAAGTCAGCAAGGGTAAACTTACCTTTAATATTGTTTTGCTGTTTCATCAATAATTTACTTATTTCTGAAAACCAACAATCTCTGATTTCTTTTGAAGCTGCCTGCAATTACAGATAAGAAAATACTGAATATCATGACCTGGTACATTAATTGGACAAGACTTTTATTCTCTGGGTGACTTTACATGAATTTTACCTGTAGGATGTATTTTTCAAGTCCATTTTGGTTGGCAATTTCAAACTTTCTGTTGCTCCCCCTTCCAAGTTGGCGAATTGAAAGTGTCATCAACTATGGTAAACAAAGAAGAAAATTCTCTATGCCATCTCTTCCGATTTAAGAATTATCCCTGTCTGTCACTCCAATTCTTTCTACCCTTGATCTCTTTTCTTCTATCTTTCTTCTAAGTGTTTTACTGTTCTCTGTTAACAACCCCAAGGAACATAAAACACAATCTTGTATCATTTATCTTGTCTATTTCAGAGGACAACACAGATTATATCATTCCACAGGCACAGCTGTAGCCTTCAACTTTAAGCAAAACGGTGATCTCTCCTTTAATACCTGAGTATTTCACAAATCTCTACATAATAGTAACTGAATTAGTGTCCACTATGAAACATAAATAAAAAGCACTATGAATAAATTAACAGTTTTAATCACAAGAGCACGTATGTGTATATGTGAAACCTCTGAGTCACCAGGGAAGCCCATGTGGTCGCTAGCTATGAAATATTTCTCATACAAGCAAGAGGCAATGGTTGGTGTGGATATGGGTTCCTTGACCCCCAGGATCAGGTGTTGCCTACATTTGTATGAAAAGATGCATGGTTGAGAAGATGAAATTCAGCCCATGCTCTAATCTCCAAGACTTTCAATCCTCTGCCTGGACAAAAGAGGGTACTTTTCAATTAGTTTGTCCAGATAGGCTGCCATAGGGTCCCTTTTCTCTACCCAGTACAAAAGCAACCTGTGCCAGCCCTGGGCCTATCTAGTGACTGATTACAAGCTCTGACTCTGCAATCAGACCTGGGTGGATTCTCGCTCTCTTTGTGGCATCTGATAAGTTAACCTCGCCTCTCTAAGCTTCAGTTTCTTTATCTATAAAGTAAAGATAACAATATTTCTCTCCACAGGGTTGTGCTGACTCCCAAGTGCAATAGGACACCTTTACCTTCATAGACTTCTTAAAGCTGTAGTGAGGGGACAGGCCCTGGTCACTGGGCTCCATCTGTATCTTACAGAACACTATTCCCCGTTCAAATAGATAGATTTGCCTCTGGCTGGGCTTGAATCGAATTAAATCCTTCATCTTATAACGATCTTTGTGAACTGTCCAGACGTTGAAAGAACCACGCATTAACAACTTGCCAAATTTTCCAATATCATCCTTCGGGAAACACAGATACACACAAAAAGGAGTTGTTAAATTACTTGATAAAAAGAAGCTGTCAAATTGCAGAGCATGCTTATTTGATATTTACAGTCTTACAAGTGCCAGTCAGGCTAATCTGTCACCAAAACTACAATTTTATGAGCTTCAATCAGCATGGTGTTATTCAGTTAATAAGGAATAGTGAAGCAGTATAAGGTAATATGGAGAAGGCAATGGCACCCAACTCCAGTACTCTTGCCTGGAAAATCCCATGGACAGAGGAGCCTGGTAGGCTGCAGTGTCCATGGAGTCGCTAAGAGTCGGATACGACTGAGCGACTTCACTTTCACTTTTCACTTTCATGCATTGGAGAAAGAAATGGCAACCCACTCCAGTGTTCTTGCCTGGAGAATCCCAGGGATGGGCAAGCCTAGTGGGCTGCCGTCTATGGGGTCGCACAGAGTCGGACACGACTGAAGTGACTTAGCAGCAGCAGCAGCAATAAGGGCAAGATATTAATATTTTAATTATGTTTGGGAGAGCCAGTATCTTTGCTGCAGTATAGATCTTTGGTAATCTGTGGGTTCCATTCTAATTCAGATGTATTTTAACATCTGCCTCAGCAATATGAGAACATAAGAACATGAGATTTGTTCTGAAAGAGAAAGCTTAGGATGACCTAATCTTTATAACATTGTAAAGGAAATGGTAATTACATTCAACTCTGCATTTTGGGCTTCCCTAGTGGCTCAGTCGGAGAAGGCAATGGCACCCCCACTCCAGTACTCCTGCCTGGAAAATCCCATGGATGGAGGAGTCTGGTAGGCTGCAGTCCATGGGATCGCTAAGAGTCGGACACGACTGAGTGACTTCACTTTCACTTTTCACTTTCATGCATTGGAGAAGGAAATGGCAACCCACTCCAGTGTTCTTGCCTGGAGAATCCCAGGGACAGGGGAGACTGGTGGGCTGCCGTCTATGAGGTCACAGAGTCAGACACGACTAAAGCGACTTAGCAGCAGCAGCAGTGGCTCAGTGGTAAAGAATCTGCCTGCCAATGCAGGAGACTCAAGTTCGATCCTTGAGTAGGAAGACCTCTTGGAATAGGAAATGGCAACCCATTCCAGTATTCTGGCCTGGAGAATTCCATGGGCAAGGGAGCCTGGCAGGCTACAGTCTGTGGGGTCGCAAAAGAGTTGGACACAACCTATCGACTAAACAACAACTACATTTTTCATAGTGAGTGAACAGTGTAAATTTAATCCCAAATGACAAATTTTTGTTTGTTTTTGGTCTAATCTTTTTGGATCTAAGGCACACACTCACTATGATGTCTCTCCTTCCACCCTCAAATGTCTGGTTGAAAGTCCAAATGAGGTGATCTTGCCTTCTCTGAGCTCTCTCTAAAAGTAGCAGAGTGTGATGAGCTAGAAATGTGGTATTTATAAAAAACTATATTATTAAAGTAGATAATCAAGAATTTATTTCCCTGAATCAAAACACCAAAAGTAAAAATTATTTGAATCAGACCAGGACAGAGATATTTCCCTGTTTTATATCTAACTAAGATAAATCCCTCAATTTAAAAGTTATTATTAGATATAATGTACATTATGTACTCTTAAATGCAGAGTACATCATGTGAAATGCTGGGCTGGATGAATCACAAGCTGGAATCAAGATTGCCGGGAGAAATATCAATAACCTCAGATATGCCACTTTAATGGCAGAAAATGAAGAGGAACTAAAGAGCCTCTTGATGAAGGTGAAAGAGGGGAGTGAAAAAGCTGGCTTAAAATTAAACATTCAAAACACAAAGATCATGGCCTCCGGTCCTATCATTTCATTGCAAATAGATGGGGAAAATGTGGAAACAGTGTCAGATTTCATTTTCTTGGGCTCCAAAATCAATGCAGACAGTGATTGTAGCCATGAAATTCAAAGATGCTTGCTCATTGGAAGAATAGCTATGACAAACCTAGACAGTGTATTAAAAGCAGACACATCATAGTCAAGCTATGGTTTCTCCAGTAGTCATGGATGGATGTGAGAGTTGGACCATAAAGAAGGCTGAGTGCTGAAGAATTGATGTTTTTGAACTGTGGTGTTGGAAAAGACCCTTGAGAGTCCCTTGGACTGCAAGGGGATCAAACCAGTCAATCCTAAAGGAAATCGACCCCAAATTTTCATTGGAAGGACTGGTGCTAAAGCTGAAGCTCCAATACTTTGGCTGGCCACTTGATGCAAAGAGCTGAATCATTGGAAAAGACCCTGATGCTGGGAAAGATTGAGGGCAAGAGGAGAAGGGGATGACAGAGGATGAGATGCTTGGATGGCATCACTAAGTCAATGGACAAGAGTTTGAGCAAATTTCAGGAGATAGTGAAGGACAGGGAAGGCTGGTGTGCTGCAGTCCATAAGGTCATAAAGAGGTCATGTCTGACTTAGCAACTGAACAACAACAACTCGTGTACCATTAATAGGCATTAAAAAATATTATGTATATTGAACTGTAAATATCTTTTTAAAATGACTGTATATCTGAAAGTCTAAAATAAAAAGCTCAAGGCAATAAATTCAAATCATTTTTATGGTATGTATGTCATAATTTCAGTACTGTTTTCCTCTTTTTCCTTTATAAAATTTACATGTGGTAAATGTGGTGAGTGAAGTCCTCACTGAGGAGTAAGAACCCCAGTTTCAAGGCTTTCTCTCCTAAAAGCATGTTGTTCCTATTGCAGGTTGCACAGATTCAGCTTAACTGCAAACTAAGACAGGTGGGTGATGGGTTCATAAGGATATGTGAGAAGTTACTCATTCTATCCACATACTTCCTGCACCCACTTAAATGTAACCACTCCAGCCTTCAGTGAATGCTGTCTTCTTTTATAACCTTTTAATTTATATTACTCAGACATATATAGTGCAGGAAATACATTTAGTCAAGGCTGGCAAAAGAAGGTGTTTAATATCTGCCACAGGAACAACTGCATTCAGTAGTTTCTATTTAAAAATTGATTTATACTCCATCTCATTTCAAAAATTAGATCAGTTCAGTTGCTCAGTTGTGTCTGACTCTGCAGTCCCCTGTACTGCAGCATGCCAGGCCTCCCTGTCCATCACCAACTCCCGGAGTTTACTCAAACTCATGACCATGTCATGAGTCAGTGATGTCATCCAACCATCTCATCCTCTGTCATCCCCTTCTCCTCCTGCCCTCAATCCCTCCCAGCATCAGTGTCTTTTCAAATGAGTCAGTTCTTCGCATCAGGTGGCCAAAGTATTGGAGTTTCAGCTTCAGCATCAGTCCTTCCAATGAATATTCAGGACTGATTTCCTTTAGGATGGATGGTTTGATCTCCTTGCAGTCCAAGGGTCTCTCAAGAGTCTTCTCCAACACCACAGTTCAAAAGCATCAATTCTTCGGCACTCAGTTTTGTTTATAGTCCAACTCTCACATCCATACATGACTACTGGAAAAACCATAGTTTTGACTAGACGGACATTTGTTAGCAAAGTAATGTCTTCTTTTTAATATGCTGTCTAGGTTGGTCACAACTTTCCTGCCAAGGAGTAAGCATCTTTTAATTTCATGGCTGCAGTCACCATCTACAGTGATTTTGGAGCCCCCAAAATAAAGTTTCTGTTTCTATTGTTTCCCCATCTATTTGCCATGAAGTGGTGGGACCAGATGCCATGATCTTAGTTTGCTGAGTGTTGAGTTTTAAGCCAACTTTTTTACTCTCCTCTTTCACTTTCATCAAGAGGCTCTTTAGTTCTTCTTCACTTTCTGCCATAAGGGTGGTATCATCTGCACATCTGAGGTTATTGATATTTCTCTCAGCAATCTTTATTCCAGCTTGTGTTTTATCTAGCCCAGCATTTCTCATGATGTACTTTGCATGTAAGTTAAATAAGCACCCTTCACATACTCCTTTCCCGATTTGGAACCAGTCCGTTGTTCCATGTCCAGTTCTTATAAAATATATATTTTCTGTCTGTGTAAAATAGGCAGACAGAAAATAACCAAGGAGATTAGGGTGAAGAAAAAAATAGAGCTTAAAACAATAAGATGAAGAAGATGTACATAAAACACAGACAATAAAGCCATGTGAACTTGCTGCAAACTAGGCTCTGATCTAGCAGGCAGTACACAAGGAAATATGGAGAGCTATACAATTCATTATGTCTGAAGACTTACCCAAACCAGTTGTTCAGGAAAAGCACATCAACTTGTTAATAAGATATGAGAGAAATTTCTCCCATGGCTCTTCATAAAGGATCACTGCATCAAATGCTGAGCCCAGTGCACTGAACCTGGACTCCCTGCATTGGGAGTGCAGAGCCTTACCCACTGGACCACCAGGGAAGTCCCGGCACAGCTTTTTGCTTTAAAATTAATTTATTTTAATGGGACACTAATTACTTTACAATATTGTGATGGCACTTGTCATACATCGACATGAATCAGCTATGGGTAAATATGTGTCCCCCATCTTAAAACCCACTCCCACCTACTTCCCCACCCCCATTCCTCTGGGTTGCCCCAGAGTACCTTTGGGTGCCCTGCTTTATGCTTCAAACTTGTACTGGTCATCTGTTTTACATATGGTAATATACATGTTTCAATGGTATTCTCTCAAATTATCCCACCCTCACCTTCTCCCACAGAGTTCAAGTCTGTGTTTTACATCTGTGTCTCTTTTGCTGCCTTGCATATAGGATTGTCATTTGGTTCAGTGCAGTCGCTCAGTGTGTCTGATGCTTTGTGACCCATGGACTGCAGCACACTAGGCCTCCCTGTCTATCGCCAACTCCTGGAGTTTCCACAAAATCATGCCCATTGCATTGCTGATGCCATCCAACCATCTCATCCTCTGTCATCCCCTTCTTCTCTCACCCTCAATCTTTCCCAGCATCAGGGTCTTTTCAAGTGAGTCAGTTCTTTGTATCAGGTGACCAAAGTATTGGCGTTTCAGCTTCAGCATCAGCCCTTCCAGTGAATAGTCAGGACTGATTTCCTTTAAGATTGAATGGTTTGATCTCTATGCAGTCCAAGGGAATCTCAAAAGTCTTCTCCAAAACCACCGTTCAAAAGCATCAGTTCTTCAGGACTCTCTTTCTTCAGGTTTCTTTATGGTCTAACTCTTATATCCATACATGACTACTGGAAAAACCACAGCTTTGACTAGATAGACCTTTTCAGCAAAGCAATGTCTCTGCTTTTCAATATGCTATCTAGGTTTGCAGTAGGTTTTCTTTCAAGGAGTAAGCGTCTTTTAATTTCATGGCTGTAATCACCATCTGCAGTGATTTTGGAGGCCAGAAAAATAAAGTCTGTCACTGTTTCCATTGTTTCCCCATCTATTTGCCATGAAATGATGGGACCAGATGCCATGATCTTCATTTTCTGAATGTTGAGTTTTAAGCCATTGTTGTTTAAACCAATGTTGAGTTTCACTCTCCTCTTTCACTTTCATCAAGAGACTCTTCAGTCTCTTCAGACTCTTCAGACTCTTCCTCTTTGCTTTCTGCCATAAGGGTGGTATCACCTGTGTATCTGAGGTTATTGATATTTCTCCTGGAAATCTTGATTCCAGCTTGTGCTTCATTCAGTCCAGCATTTTTCATGATGTAATCTGCATATAAACTAAATAAGCAGTTTGACAATATACAGCCTTGACATACTCCTTTCTCAATTTGGAACCAGTCTATCGTTCCATGTCCAGTTCTACTTGTTGCTTCTTGAACTGCGTACAGATTTCTCAGGAGGTAGGTCAGGTGGTCTGGTATTCCCATCTCTTTCAGAATTTTCCAGTTTTTGTGATCCACACAGTCAAAGGCTTTGTCATGGTCAATAAAGCAGAAATAGGTGTTTCTCTGAAATTCTCTTGCTTTTTTGATGATCCAGTGGATGTTGGCAATTTAATCTCTGGTTCCTCTGGCTTTTCTAGAACTAGCTTGAACATCTGGAAGCTCACAGTTCACATACTGTTGAAGCCTGGCTTGGAGAATTTTGAGCATTACTTTACTAGCATGTGAGATGAGTGCAATTGTGCCATAATTTGAGCATTCTTTGGCATTGCCTTTCTTTGGGATTGGAATGAAAACTGACCTTTTCCAGTCCTGTGGCCACTGCTGAGTTTTCCAAATTTGCTGGCATATTGAGTGCAGCACTTTCACAGCATCATCTTTCAGGATTTGAAATAGATCAACTGGAATCCATCACCTCCACTAGCTTTGTTTGTAGAGATGCTTTCTAAGGCCCACTTGACTTCACATTCCTGGATGTCTGGCTCTAGGTGAGTGATCATATCCTCGTTATTATTTGGGTCATGAAGGTATTTTTTGTATAGTTCTTCTATGTATTCTTGCCACCTCTTCTTAATATCTTCTGCTTCTGTTAGGTCCATACATTTTCTGTCCTTTATTGTGCCCATCTTGGCATGAAACATTCCCTTGGTATTTCTAATTTTCTTGAAGAGATCTCTAGTCTTTCCCATTCTATTGTTTTCCTCTATTTCTTTGCATTGATCACTGAGGAAGGCTTTCTTATCTCTCCTTGCTATTCTTTGGAACTCTACATTCAAATGAGTATATCTTTCCTTTTCTCTTTTGCCTTTCACTTCTCTTCTTTTCATAGCTATTGGTAAAGCCTCCTCAAAAAACCATTTGGCCTTTTGCATTTCTTTTCCTTGGTATGGTCTTGATCACTGCCTCCTATACACTGTCATGAACCTCCAACCATAGTTCTTCAGGCACTCTGTCTATCAGATATAATCCCTTGAATCTATTTCTCACTTCCACTGTATAGTCATAAGGGATTTGATTTAGGTCATACCTGAATGGTCTAGTGGTTTTTCCTACTTTCTTCAATTTAAGTCTGAATTAGGCAATAAGGAGTTCATGAGCTGAGCCACAGTCAGCTCCTAGTCTTTTTTTTTTTTTTTTTTCTGACTGTATAGAGCTTCTCCATCTTTAGCTGCAAAGAATATAATCAATCTGATTTCAGTATTGACCATCTGGTGATGTCCATGTGTAAGGTCTTCACTTGTGTTGTTGGAAGAGGGTGCTTATTGTGACCAGTGCAATCTCTTGGCAAAACTTTGTTAGCCTTTGCCCTGTTTCATTCTGTATTCCAAGGCCAAATTTGCCCTGGTATTTCTTGACTTCCTACTTTTGCATTCCAGTCCCCTATAATGAAAAGTACTTCTTTTTGGGTGTTAGTTCTAGAAGGTCTTGTAGTTCTTCATAGAACCATTCAACTTCAGCTTCTTCAGCATTACTCATTGGGGCATAGACTTGGATTATTGTGAAACTGAGTGGTTTGCCTTGGAAGTGAACAGAGATCATTCTGTCATTTTTGGGATTGCATCCAAGTACTGCATTTCAGACTCTTTTTGTTGACTATGATGGCTACTCCATTTCTTCTAAGGGATTCTTGTCCACGGTAGTAGATATAATGGTCATCTGAGTTAAATTCACCCATTCCAGTCCATTGTAGTTTGCTGATTCCTAAAATGTCAATGTTCACTCTTGTCATCTCCTGTTTGACCACTTCCAATTTGCCTTGAAATTAAAAGATGCTTACTCCTTAGAAGGAACGTTATGACCAATCTAGACAGCATATTCAAAAGCAGATACATTATTTTGCCAACAAAGTTTCATCTAGTCAAGGCTATGGTTTTTCCAGTGGTTATGTATGGATGTGAGATTTGGAGTATAAAAAAGCTGAGCACTGAAGAATTGACATTTTTGAACTGTGGTGTTGGAGGAGACTCTTGAGAATCCCTTGGACTGTAAGGAGATCCAACCAGTCCATCCTAAAGGAGGTCAGTCCTGGGTGTTCATTGGTAGGACTGATGTTGAAGCTGAAACTCCAATACTTTGGCCACCTGATGCAAAGTGCTGACTCATTTGAAAAGACTCAGATGTTGGGAAAGATTGAGGGCAGGAGGAGAAGGGGACGACAGAGGATGGGATGTTTGGATGGCATCACTGACTCAACGGACCTGGCTTTGGGCAGACTCTGAGAGTTGGTGATAGACAGGGAGGCCTGGCATGCTGTGGTTCGTGGGGTCATAAAGAGTCAGACACGACTGAGCAACTGAACTGAACTGAACTGAATTTGCCTTGATTCACAGACCTAACAGTCCAGGTTCCTATGCATTATTGCTCTTTACAGCATCAGACTTGACTTCCATCACCAGTCACATCTAAAACTGGGTGTTGTTTTGGTTTGGCTCTGTCTCTTCATTCTTTCTGAAGTTATTTCTCCACTGATCTCCAGTAGCATATTGGGCACCAACCTGGGGAGTTCATCTATCAGTGTCCTATCTTTTGCCTTTTCATACTGTCCATGGGGTTCTCAAGGCAAGAGTTCTGAACTGGTTTGCCATTCCCTTCTCAAGTGGACCACGTTTTGTCAGAACTTTCCACCATCGGATCGTCGTTACCATCTTTCTAAATTCCACAGGGGATAGTGATATGCTTCTCTGAGTGACAATCCCACTGCAGAAGTAGAGCACTTAGTTAATTCATGAGTGCTAAGTCACTTCAGTCGTGTTCAACTCTTTCTGATCCTATGGACTGTAGCCATTCAGCCTCCTCTGCCCATGGGATTTTCCAGGAAAGAATATTGGAGTGAGTTGCCATGCCCTTTTCCAGGGGATTTTCCCAACCCAGGGATCAAACCCACATCTCCTGTGTCTCCTATATTGGCAGGCAGGTTCTTTATCACTAGCACCACCAGGAAGCCCTAAATTCCATATATATGCTTTAATATACAGCATTTGTGTTTTTATTTCTGATTTACTTCACTCTGTATAATAGGCTCCAGTTTCATCCTGCTCACTAGAACTGACTCATATGAGTTACTTTTTATAGCTGAGTAATATTCCATTGTGTATATGTACCAGAACTTCCTTATCCATTTGTCTACTGATGGACATCTAGGTTGCTTCCATGTCCTAGCTATTGTAAACAGTGCTGCAATGAACTTTGGGGTACATGTGTCTCTTTCAATTCTGGTTTCCTCGGGGTGTATGCCCATCAGTGGGATTGCTGGGTTGTATTGCAGTTCTATTCCCAGTTTTTTTTTTGTTGTTGTTGTTTTAAAGGAATTCCACACTGTTCTCCATAGTGGCTGCACCAGTTTGCATTCCCACAAATAGTGTAAAAGGGTTCCCACTTCTCCACACCCTCTCCGGCATTTATTGTTTGTAGACTTTTTGATGATGTCCATTCTGACTGGTGTGAGATGATTCATCATTGTGGTTTTGATTTGCATTTCTCTAATAATGAGTGATGCTGAGCATCTTTTCATGTGCTTATTAGCCATTTTTATGTCTTCTTTGGAGAAATGTTTGTTTAGTTCTTTTGCCCACTTTTTGACTGGGTTTTCCATTTTTCTGGTATTGAGTTGCATGAAATTCTTGTATATTTTAAAGGTTAACTCTTTGTCAATTGTTTTATTTGCTATTATTTTCTCCCATTCTGAAGGTTGTTTTTTCACCTTGCATATAGTTTCCTTTGTTGTGCAAAAGATTTTAAGTTTAATTATGTACCACTTGTTTATTTCTGTTTTAATTTCGATTACCCTGGGAGGTGGGTCATAAGGGATCTTGCTGTGATTAATGTCAGAGAGTGTTCTGCCTATGTTTTCCTCTAAGAGTTTTATAGTTTCTTGTTTTACATTTAGATCTTTAATCCATTTTGAGTTTGTTTTTGTGTATGGTGTTAGAAAGTGTTCTAGTTTCATTTTTTTACATGTGGTTGACCAGTTTTCCCAGCACCATTTGTTAAAGAGACTGTCTTTTCTCCATTGTATATTTTTGCCATCTTTGTCAAAGATAAGGTGCCCATAGGTGTGTGGATTTAACTCTGGACTTTCTATTTTGTTCCATTAATCTATATTTCTGTCTCTGTGCCAGTACCATACTGTCTTAACAACTGTAGCTATGTAGTATAGTCTGAAGTCAGACAGGTTGATTCCTCTAGTTCCATCATACTTTCTCAAGATTGCTTTGGTTATTCAAGTTTTTTTGTATTTCCATACAAATCATGATATGGTTTGTTCTAGTTCTATGAAAATACCATTGGTAGCTTGATGGGATTGCACTGAATCTATAGAATTCTTTGGGTAGTATACTCTTTCAATATATTGATTCTTCTAATCCATGAACATGGTATATTTCTTCATCTGTGTCCTCTTTGATTTCTTTCATCAGCATTTCATAATTTTCTATACATAAGTCTTTTGTTTCTTTAAGTAAATTTATTCCTAAGTATTTTATTCTTTTGTTGCAATGGTGAATGGGATTGTTTCCTTAATATCTCTTTCTATTTTTCTATTGTTAGTATATAGGAATGCAAGGGATTTCTGTGTATTAATTTTATATCCTGCAACTTTATTATATTTATTGATTAGCTCTAGTAATTTTCTGGTGGTATCTTTAGGGTTTTCTAGGTAGAGGATCATGTCATCTACAAACAATGAGAGTTTGACTTCTTTTCCAATCTGGATTCCTTTTACCATCACAGCTTTTAAAAGCAATTCTAAAAGAGGCCAGAAGAATGGGGAAGCAGGAAACAAACCCAGTTATACTACTGATGACCTGCAGAGGGTGGGTGATATTAACAAAGGTATCTGCCAAGGCATGGACTATAGAGGCTGAAGAGGCCACCCTTGGCAGCAATGTTTTTATCCTTTACAACCTCTACACTTCTCACCCCTTCCACAGCCATAGCTGTGATTGAACAAAGGATGTGAATCCAGAGATGGATCAGTCCCTGACCACAGAGGCCTGGTGTAAAAAGATGTGCCAGAAGACCAGTCTGATCCCTGTGAGAACTGAGGAGATCTGAGGGGGAAGCAGTAAGCAGCAGGAATTGTAACTGTGAGATGTGTTATGAGAGGGCTGGAGCTGAAATAAATGATAAGGAAAAAGAGGTATGGAGAAAGTAAGTCATCAGAAACTATGAGGAAGAGGAAAAGAGACTGATGAGGGGAAACCAGTCAGTGGGTGGGGAGAAGAGAGGACATACCTGGCATGTATAGGTAGAGCACACAGGTGAGAACCCCAGCTGATTTCCCAGGCCAAAGCCCTAGAGTTGCTATGTATCCTAGAATTGTTGAGTTCCCACATCCATGACCCCTTTCCTGTCATTGTTCTGACTCTTCTTGAGGCCATATGGTTGCCTTTTCCAGTTAGCCTGTCATCACTGGAGTTACTAGAGGAAATTGCTGTGTTTTGGGGGATGACTTGGAAGAGATGGGCTGCATATCACTCAGGTCATCTTGCATCAACTTTCTCAGGACCACACTAGCAATCGGATCAGACATCTCAATGCTTGAGGCCCATCCTGTGGTGGCTAAGGGCATATGCTCCATATAGCACTCTGTATAGATGAAGGACAGGTGTCCTTATATTACCATCATGGACGCATGCCTGTGTGGAGGCCCCCCTGCTTCCAAAGGGAAGAGGGTAGGGGGATTACTCTGAACAGGACCAAGGATGACCTGTTGCCATCTTTTCAACCATATGTATCCTTTCTTTCCAATCAGACAAGAGTTGGTCCCAAGATCAGAGACCACATGCACAACTTTTGTAGATATTTGTGCCCAAAAGTATTGAATCATTTATTGACAGTTAGTGAGGGCCTGGAGGGACATGAAACTAAATGCTCAGCACTGTGAGGAAGCCAATTCAGTGATAACCTTGAACTGCCTTGAACAGTACTTCCCCCAAAACTCACGTCCACCCAGCATCTCAGAATGTGACTTTATTTGGAAATATGCTCTTTGCAGATGTCATTAGTTAAAATGAGGTCATACTGGATAAGGGTGGGCCCTAATCCAGTGACTGATGTCCTTATAAGAAAAGAAAACAGAGACACACACAAGAGAAGACAGGACAACAGGAAGAAACTGGAGTGATGCAGCTCTAAGTTAACAAAGTCAGAAGACCAGCAAGGAACAATTCTTTCCTAGAATCTTCAGAGGGAGCATGGGCCTGCCAACACCTTGATTTTGGCATTCTTGCCTGCAGAACTGTGAAAGAAAAAATTTTTGTGTTTTTTTCAGCCACCCAATTTGTGGTGTTTTGCTATGACAGCTTTAGGAAATAAATATAGCCCCAACCCATTTTTCTACTAGTGATGTAATGCTGTGACACTCACTTTGGTGTGTTGATGAATCTGATGGGTGTGAGCTCAGAGATACAACACAGGGGCTCCCCCAAACAAATAAGCTAATGAAATGTCAGATGTCTCCTCCATATGGAAAGTGATGGCAAAATAATAAAGTAAATGCTACCATTTTCTTATATGCAGAGTATATCATGTGAAATGTCAGGCTGGATAAAGCACAAAATGAAATCAAGATTGCTGGGAGAAATATCAATAACCTCAGATACACAGAT
Organism: Nanger dama; assembly: GCA_917880005.1. Taxonomy (NCBI): domain Eukaryota; kingdom Metazoa; phylum Chordata; class Mammalia; order Artiodactyla; family Bovidae; genus Nanger; species Nanger dama. Next base: position 27,987,256 of record CAKJTW010000011.1, on the reverse strand, counting down.
GATACCACCTTTATGGCAGAAAGTGAAGAAGAACTAAGGAGCCTCTTAATGAAAGTGAAGAGGAAAGTGAAAAAGTTGGCTTTAAACTTAAAACTCAGGAAACTAAGATAATGATATCTGGTCCAATCACTTCATGGCAAGTAGATGGGGAAACAATGGAAACAGTAAGAAACTTTATTTGGGGGGCTCCAAAATCACTGCAGATGGTGACTGCAGCCATGAAATTAAAAGATGCTTGCTCCTTGGAAGAAAACTATGATGAACCTAGATAGCATATTAAAAAGTAGAGACATTACTTTGCTGATAAAGGACCGCCTAGTCAAAGCTATGGTTTTTCTAGTAGTAATGTAAGGAAAGATATAAGCATCTGAATGCAGAATTCCAAAGAATAGCAAGAAGAGATAAGAAAGACTTCTTCAGCAATCAACGCAAAGAAATAGAGGAAAAGAACATAATGGGAAAGACTAGAGATCTCTTCAAGAAAATTAGAGATACCAAGGGAACATTTCATGCAAAGATGGGCTCGATAAAGGACAGAAATGGTATGGACCTAACAGAAGCAGAAGATATTAAGAAGAGGTGGCAAGAATACACAGAAGAACTGTACAAAAAGATCTTCACAACCTGGATAATCACAATGGTGTGATCACTCATCTAGAACCAGACATTCTGGAATGTGAAGTCAAGTGGGCCTTAGAGAGCATCCCTACGAACAAAGCTAGGGGAGGTGATGGAATTCCAGTTGAGCTATTTCAAATCCTGAAAGATGATGCTGTGAAAGTGCTGCACTCAATATGCCAGCAAATTTGGAAAACTCAGCAGTGGCCACAGGACTGGAAAAGGTCAGTTTGCATTCAAATCCCAAAGAAAGGCAATGCCAAAGAACACTCAAATTATGGCTCAGTTGCACTCATCTCACATGCTAGTAAAGTAATGCTCAAAATTCTCCAAGCCAGGCTTCAGCAATACATGAACCGTGAACCTGAATGTCCTGATTTTCAAGCTGGTTTTAGAAAAGCCAGAGGAACCAGAGATCAAATTGCCAACATTTGCCAGATCATGGAAAAAGCAAGAGAGTTCCAGAAAGACATCTATTTCTGCTTTATTGACTATGCCAAATCTTTTGACTGTGTGGATCACAATAAACTGTGGGGATCACAATAAACTGTGGAAAATTCTGAGAGAGATGGAAATACCAGACCACCTGACCTGCCTCTTGAGAAATCAGTATGCAGGCCAGGAAGCAACAGTTAGAACTGAACATGGAACAACAGACTGGTTCCAAATAGGAAAAGGAGTATGTCAAGGCTGTATATTGTCACCCTGCTTGTTTAACTTCTATGCAGAGTACATCATGAGAAACGCTGGACTGAAAGAAACACAAGCTGGAATCAAGACTGCTGGGAGAAATATCAATAACCTTAGATATGCAAATGACACCACCTTTATGGCAGAAAGTGAAGAGGAACTAAAAAGCCTCTTGATGAAAGTGAAAGAGGAGAGTGAAAAAGTTGGCTTAAAGCTCAACATTCAGAAAACAAAGATCATGGCATCCGGTCCCATCACTTCATGGGAAATAGATGGGGAAACAGTGGAAACAGTGTCAGACTTTATTTTTTTGAGCTCCAAAATCACTGCAGATGGTGACTGCAGCCATGAAATTAAAAGACGCTTACTCCTTGGAAGAAAATTTATGACCAACCCAGATAGCATATTCAAAAGCAGAGACATTACTTTGCTGACTAAGGTCCGTCTAGTCAAGGCTATGGTTTTTCCTGTGGTCATGTATGGATGCGAGAGTTGGACTGTGAAGAAGGCTGAGTGCCGAAGAATTGATGCTTTTGAACTGTGGTGTTGGAGAAGATTTTTGAGAGTCCCTTGGACTACAAGGAGATCCAACCAGTCCATTCTAAAGGAGATCAGCCCTGGGATTTCTTTGGAAGGAATGATGCTACAGCTGAAACTCCAGTACTTTGGCCACCTCATGTGAAGAGTTGACTCATTGGAAAAGACTTTGATGCTGGGAGGGATTGGGGGCAGGAGGAGAAGGGGATGACCGAGGATGAGATGGTTGGATGGCATCACTGACTTGATGGACGTGAATCTGAGTGAACTCCGGGAGATGGTGATGGACAAGGAGGCCTGGTGTGCTGCAATTCATGGGGTCGCAAAGAGTCGGGACACGACTGAGTGACTGAACTGAACTGAACTGAATGTATGGATGTGAGAGTTGGACCATAAAGAAAGCTGAGTGCTGAAGAATTGATGCTTTGAACTGTGGTGTTGGAGAAGACTCTTGAGAGTCCGTTGGACTGCAAGAAGATCCACCCAGGCAATTCTAAAGGAGATCAGTCCTGAGTGTTCATTGGAAGGACTGATGTTGAAGCTGAAACTCCAATACTTTGGCCACTTGATGCAAAGAGCTGACTCATTTGAAAAGACAGAAGCTGGGAAAGATTGAGGGCAGGAGGAGAAGGGGACAGTAGAGGATGAGATGGTTGGATGGCATCACCGACTCTACAGACACGAGTTTGAACAGGTTTCAGCAGTTGGTGATGGACAGGGAAGTCTGGCATGCTTCAATACATGGGGTTGCAAAGAGTCAGACACAACTGAGCGACTGAACTGAATTGAACCATTTTCATATGTGGACATTTTGTAGGTAAGAGCTCTGATGTAAGAGTTTAAAATGTGACTTTATCAACCAAGGGGCTTTCCAGGTGGTGCTAGGGGTAAAGAACTTGACTGCCAAAGCAGGCGATCTAAGAGACATACGTTTGATTTATCGGTCAGGAAATTCCCCTGGAGGAGGACATGGCAATCCACTCCAGTATTCTTGCCTGGAGAATCCCATGGACAAAGGAGCCTGGTGGGCTACAGTCCATGGCGTTGCAAAGAGTTGGACACAGCACATCACAGTGCATATCAACCAAATAAAGAATTTGGCTGACAGTGTGAATGTAGGGAAGAGACCTCTTTTCAGTGGTCAGGTTTTCACTCCTGACAACAACAGCTAAAGGGACAGAGCTATGTATTTTTGCACAAAGAGGCAGGAAACATCTGGATAAATGAATTAGCACAAAGCTTGATCCAGTAATGAAAAGCAGAAGCTGTGGGACACAGGGGCCTGTGATTACAATTGCCAGAAGCAAAGGGGTTCCTTCCTTTCCAGACTGATTAAGAACCCAAATAAGTCAGCACTGGGTTCTATATTCAGCATCTACCACCACCCAGGCATGGTGCTGGGTGTCTTATGATTTAATGTAGTCACATTTGAAATTCTTAAATCAGAGGTCTTACTTACAAAATGTCCACACATGAAAATGGCAGCATTTACTAGATTTTTAGGCCATTGTTTTTCATATGGAGGAGACCATCTGACATTAATTAATCCTCATTTACTCCTCACAATCACCCTTTAACATAGGTGTTGTGAGAAGCCCAAGGCAGTTCTGCTGAGTCATCAAGATTATTTACTCACCCTTATTTCTGCAGCCAACACTATGACAAGGAGAGCAGGAGCTAAAATAGAAAATAAAATACCTGGCCCTGGCCCATAGTAAATTTGTAATAAAATTAATTCCTTTGTTGAATAACATAAATTTGTTCCAGAAAATAAATATATTTCATTCAACCATTACTATTCAACTTTAGAACTTGTTCCTGGCAAGTTAGAATCTAAAAGAACTCAAAATACATCTATATTTTATGCATTGGATTAAACAGGGGGAAAATTTTTTTTGGCAAGGAGAGAGAAGTAAATGACATCTCAGTGTTCCACAAAACAAACTTTCTTAAAAACTTTTAAGCTTCTGTGATTAAATTAAACCAAAAAGTGAGTGTACACAAAAGGAAAGAATGCAAATATCAGAAGGGCAATTTTTAAATTGTTTTAATTATGAACTCACCCACAACTTCCAATTCTTTCCTTCACAAAGTCAAATTAATATTGGATGTCAAGTAGAGAAATTAAGAAGTTAAGGTCTGAATTTATCTCTCCCTACAACATGTGACTGTAAGTATCTTGTAATAAAGTTTTATGAAGCTGATGCAAAGAATCTCAAAATCACTAGATATGAGTTGAGCTGTTAGTAAACTCTAAACAGAATCAGATGAAGAATATGTTGAGAGGTTGGCACCCTGGATAGGGAGCAGAGAGATCAAAGAAATAGTCCTAGCTGATAACCACATGACTGGGGTGAATTTCTCTTCTTTTCATGGACCTGTTCCTGAAGCAGAAAGTTGAAAAATCCAATGTCTGCTCTTCCATAACTCAGTAGGATTATACAAGACTGACAGGATACATTACTTAATATATTAGATGTAAAGGAAGTTAAAGTCTTAGTGAGAAAGAAAACATAGAGTGTATGTTCTGAGGACACATGGGGAAGAAAATTTCTTTGCACTGGTGTTAAAAAATCTCTAAAATTCTATAAACTCATTCATCTTATTTGCAAACCAGTTTGGAGTGAAATCAGTAGACTGCTATTTACTTACATTTTAATCATTCTTTTCTCATAACTTCCTCTTTGTATGTTACTTACACTCAGAATAATAGCTGGAAGTTTCCTGCCCTGAGTATAGGTTTCAGGATATTCTTTTGATTCAGGAAAATGGATGTAATGTGGTTAGCTGACATGTGTTCAAAGATAAAAAGAACAGAAAGATGTTCCAAACGATTAAACAAGTTGCTTTCTTGACTTTCCTTAGCCAAAGAAGGAAACAGTTATCAAGAAAACAATCCCCTCTGCCCCACGCCGCATTGGTCATGAATACCCTCTTAAATCATGTATCAGTAGTAAGCAGAGAGTGTTTTGGAGTCCCAGGGGACAGTAACAGCATCGTTGCCCAGATCTCAGCAAACCCAGTGTAGCCGTTTCTGAGATGCTGGCCAGAGAAAACCCAGGAGGGAGGGAAATAAAAATTACAGGAATTTTTTTGGCCCTAATTAATTTGCTTGGTTTGATTTCTGACAAGGAAAGAAATAAAAGAGTCATTTCATCTATCCAGACCTCAATAAATAGAATTTTAAATCCAGGTAAAAATGAAAAGGAAGAAGAGAGAAGGAAAGTATCTGAAATATAATTCTTTGAATACTTGATCCCCATATGAGAGGCAGAATTATAGCCTCCCAAAGATGCCTGTGTCCTAATCCCTGGAAACTGAGAATATGTTAAGTTACATGACAAATGAATGAAGATTGTTAATTGGCTGAATTTGAGATATGGAGGTTATCATAGATTAACTGGTTAGGCCCAGTGTAATCACAAGAGTCCTTAAAAGTGGAAGAAGTATAGATGATCTTGTTTGCAAAGCAGATAGAGACACAAACGTAGAGAATAAATGTATGGACAGCAAGGGGAAAGTGGGGGAGGAATTGGGAGATTGTGATTGACACATATACACTGTTGATACTATTTATAAAATAGATAACTAGTGAGAACCTACTGTACAGCTCAGGGAACTCTACTCAATGCCCTGTGGTAACCTAAAAAGGAAGGAAACACCACAAAGGGGATTTACGTATATATATGGGCTTCCTAGGTGGTTCAGTGGTAAAGAATCCTGCCAAGCAGGAGACACTGGTTCAGTCTCTGGGTCAAGAAGATCCCCTGGAAAAGGAAATGGCAACCCACTCCAGTACTCTTACCTGGGAAATCCCATTAACAGAGGAGCCTGGTGGACTACAGTCCATGAGGCTGCAAAAGAGTCAGACACAACTTAGCAACTAACCAATATGTGTACGTTTAGCTAATTTCACTTTGCTATACAGCAGAAACTAACACACATTGTGAAACAATTATACTCCAATAGGGAAGAGAAATAGAAGAGATGGTCTGAGTGATGTGAAGTGAGAAGAACTCAACCCACTGTTGCTGCTATTAAAGATGGAGAAAGATACCATGAGTGGAGGAATGTGGTGGCCCTTGGAAACTGGAAAAGGCAGTGAAATATTCTCTCCAAAAGCCTCCAGAAAGGAAGGCAGACACCTTGATTTTAGCCTGGTGAGACTATGTTCTACTTCTGACCTATCGAACTATAAGATAAATTTGTGCTATTCTAAGCTGCCATGCTTGTGGTAATTTGTTATGACAATGACAGCAAATAAATCTGAGTCAAAATTTAGAGTACTTCACAGCAAAAACCAGCTGCATATTAATTATGTCCCAGCCCCAGTGAGATCACACAGTCTTAGAGGACGGTTTGCCTGGCATGCCTGTGTCTGGCCTGCTTGGGATTAACTCTAATGCCAGAGTTGAGATGACCCAGTCCCCAGCATTCCCTCTTTTAGTATTTTCCTTTAAGCACATGGATTAAGGAATATACAATATATACTCGTTGGACCTCATCTTGGATCTGTGATGTAAAATGAAGTTAGACGTTCACTCAGGATCCATTTTCAAAGCAATTTTCACAGAGAAAATAAAGCTAAAGAAGGAAAATCTCTTGATATTTTAATAGTGCCATGAGTGAGAAAATAACTCCTTTAGGACTTTCTCCTGCCCAATATGCTCTGATCCTTGAGTTCTGCTTTTTCCAGAATGTGGATCAGTTTCAACATTTGGGACTCAAAGAACCACAACCCAAGATTCCTAAAAATGCAGAGGTGCTGTTTGGAATCCCATAGCACACATGTGCTGACCAATTTAGGTCACTTTGCCCAGAGTCAAATTCCTTCCCCACAGATCAGTTCTCTAACTTTGCCACAGTACCTCCTACCTTTGTAGGATTGTGTCTGCCTTTGGTTAAAATGTCCCAACACTTGCTACAGAACATACCGGACATCCAGTGACTGCTGCCAGGTCCATGGCCAACTCACAGGACTTGATCAAATCCTCCATCATGGCCAAAGCCTGTTGTAGGTCGGCTAAGAAGGCTGAATCCTTGGTCCTCTTTGGCCCATTCTGTGAAAACCAAATGCCTTGTTGGAAATCAAAAGGTAAACCATCTACCAAGTAAAGAAAGAAAACAGGACAGAGATAAGGAGCTGTGGATCCAGCCAGCCGGAAGTGACTGAGAAAGTAAGTATATCAACCTGTTGCCTTGCTTCCAAAGGTGGCTAAGGATATTTGCTGGTTTAACTATATCTCTTTCTCTCTTTCTCTCTCTCTCACACACACACACAAGCAAAATCACTGACTACATTTTCTGCACACTATACTAATGAAGAATGAAGTTCATAAAATCATGGACATCATATTCTGGATATTTAAGAGATATCCTGAGCTTTTGTAAAGCATGAAAACTGCAGCCCTTTAAAAAGGCTGCTCTCCCTTTTACTCCCTATCCCTCAGGGCCAATTGAAAAGTCAGCTTGAGTACCATATTCTTGTATTTAATGTGATAGTCTTTTCTACAGATAAAACCATACTTAAAACCATTCCAGAGGAGGATATCTGTATAGAGATTACTAATTACTAATGATTTACGTGTAAACACCACAATGGCGGCATTTGCCACACCGAATCTCCCATGTTCTGTCACCATTAAAGATGCCAAAGAGGTAAGCCAATGTGATCTGTACCTTCCAAACAGCATGAAGACTCAGAATTAAGAGGAAAAAGCTAATTTAAGAGACCAACGAACGTTCCAGTGATTACTATTGTGACACTTAGGACATGGTAGGGATGGTTGTTTCAGTGTGAAAGTCTTTTGCTTAGGATTTCTGTATTTTATTCCCCTCCTACCTAGCAGGGAACAGCATATTTATCTGTTTTCTGGTAAAAGAAACCGAAAGACTTTGGTTTTGTCCATTTTTAAAAACCACAACAATTTTCACAGCAAAGACCAGAGAGCTCTTTGCTGCTCCCCACATAAAGCCCGCTTCTTCTTCCTGTAAGACATAAGCAAAGGTTTGTGTCTTTTTTAATATCTGCTTAAACACTGAAGATTAGCATCTTTGAATCAGAGATATGAATGACAAGGCTGATGAATGGAGTGGAGCATGCTGCCTCCACTGAACAACATGCCATGGATTCTTACTTTCTTACTCATGGTAAATACGCTCCAGGTCCTGGGTGAAAAACAACAGACTCTCACCTGAATTTATCATGTCATTAACAAAGAATTAAAAGTTCTTACACCAGGCATCTCCCTCTTTACTAAACACTTGAAACTCAACTTACTTTCAGAGACTCGATGGCTCCTAGTCTCTCTCCTTCCCACTAACTCCCTCCCACATGCATAATGGGGGCTAGTTTTGTGCGAAGTAGGACTCTTCCAGTTCCAGTTCAGGTGCTCAGTCATGTTTGACTCTTTGCAATCCCATGAACTGCAGCACGCCAGGCCTCCCTGTTCATCACCATCTCCTGGAGTTTACTCAAACTCACGTCCATCGAGTTGGTGATGCCATTCAGCCATCTCATCCTCAGTCGTCCCCTTCTCCTCCTGCCCCCAATCCCTCCTAGCATCAGAGTCTTTTCCAATGAGTCGGCTCTTCACATGAGGTAGCCAAAGTATTGGAGTTTCAGCTTCAACATCAGTCTTTCCAAAGAACAACCAGGACTGATCTCCTTTAGAATGGACTGGTTGGATCTCCTTGCAGTCCAAGGGACTCTCAAGAGTCTTCTCTAACACCACAGTTCAAAAGCATCAATTCTTTGGAACTCAGCTTTCTTCACAGTCCAACTCTCACATCCATACATGACCACTGGAAAAGCATAGCCTTGACTAGACGGACCTTTGCTGGCAAAGTAGTGTCTTTGTCTTTGCCTTTCAATATGCTGTTTAGGTTGGTTATAACTTTCCTTCCAAGGAAAGTTAATTTCATGGCTGCAGTGATTTTGGAGCTCAAAAAATAAAGTCTGACACTGTTTCCACTGTTTCCCCATCTATTTCCCATGAAGTGATGGGACCGGATGCCATGATCTTTGTTTTCTGAATGTTGAGCTTTAAGCCAACTTTTTCACTCTCCTCTTTCACTTTCATCAAGAGGCTTTTTAGTTCCTCTTCACTTTCTGCCATAAGGATGGTGTCATCTGCATATCTGAGGTTCTTGATATTTCTCCCAGCAATCTTGATTCCAGCTGTGCTTCTTCCAGCCCAGCGTTTCTCATGATGTACTCTGCATAGAAGTTAAATAAGCAGGGTGACAATATACAGCCTTGTACTCCTTTTCCTATTTGGACACATTGTTCCATGTCCAGTTCTAACGATTGCTTCCTGACCTGCATATAGGTTTCTCAAGAGGCACGTCAAGTGGTCTGGTATTCCCATCTCTTTCATAATTTTCCACAGTTTGTTGTGATCCACACAGTCAAAGGTTTTGGCATAGTCAATAAAGGACTCTTACAAATGTTACTAAACCTCTTTAAATTCTTACCGACATTATTGAAAGTGAAAGCGAAGTCGCTCAGTCATGTCCAACTCTTTGCGACCCCATTGGACTGTAGCCCACCAGGCTCCTCCATCCATAGAATTTTCTAGGCAAGCGTACTGGAGTGGGTTGCCATTTCCTTCTCCAGGGTATCTTCCCAACCCAGGGATTGAACCTGGGTCTCCTGCATTATGGGCAGACGCTTTACTGAAACCCAGGCTACCTCTACTTGCTCCAGGCTATAAAAGTATTAACTATCCCTTGAGCTTCTTTTAATGTTAAGCCATCCCCACAACACCTTTTGACCAGGGAGGGCATGGAAACGACCACTCCTTGAGACACATGCCTCATGTTTTTCTTTTCATATCAGAATTTCAACCTAGGGGAAAAATAAACAAACAAAAAAACCACTTGCAAGCCACAAGTTTCTTTCCATACTGTGTGACCATCACTTATTCCAAGAGAAACTTGGCTGTCTTAGAATTCACACGCACACATACACACACACACACACACACACACACACACACACACACACACATTTGGCAGGGAATAAGGCATAATGTATATAGATTTACTAAGGAGTGCAAAGAAGTAAATATAAATCATTCATAATCCTACCATGCAGGAAAACAACTGTAGGATTTTATTTTATTTTTAATTGGAGGATAATTACAGTATTGTGATGGTTTCTGACATGAATCAGCCATAGGTATACATATGTCCCCTCTCTGTTGAACCTCCCTCACACCCCATCCCACCGCTTTTGGCAGGAATCCAAATGGGTACATCCACTATGGAGAACAGTATGGAGACTCCTTAAAAAATTAGGAATAAAACTACCATATGATCCAACAATCCCACTACTGGGCATATACCATTAAAAAACCCATAATTGAAAAGGACACATGTACCCCAGTGTTCATTACAGCACTATTTACAATAGCCAGTACATGGAATTTTATTATATTTACTTCCAGGCTTTTACGTATGCATTTCACACTTTCACCTACTTTTGTATTCCTGTGAAACAATTCTATGTGGAAAAAGAAAGTATATTACCACTTTTGTTATTACAAATCCCCACTTTGAAATTGTCTTTAGTTTTTTTGTTTTTTCCTATGAATTATGGGGTGAATATTACTTTAGAAAATTTACACAATAAAGATCATGCACTAAGAAAACAAAATTACCATAAGTCCTTCCATGTATAGACAAATGCCATTAGCTTCCCTGGTAGCTCAGACCATAAAGAATATGCCTACATTGTGGGAGACCAGGGTTCAATTCCCAGTTCAGGAAGATGCCCTGGAGGAGGGAATGCAACCCATCCAGTATTCTTGCCTGGAGAATTCTATGGACAGAGGAGACTGGAAGGCTATGGTCCATGAGGGTCGCAAACAGACACGACTGAGCGACTAACATTCACTTCATTAGCAGTTAGTAAATAAAATAATATTTAATTTCCAGTACCTTAGCCGAACCTCCTTCTAGATCACTTGGGTCCATCTCCAAATCCTCAGGCGACTCAAAATCCAGCAGACCCTGCATTAACCCAAAAGCCTTATTGAAAATCAAAAAGTCAAGTGCCAACTTAATCTATTGTGCAAACAATCTCCAGCCAATGCTAAACTGAGGATGTATATAAATGTGTCTGTTTGTCACAAGTAAGAGGGAAAAAGTAAATGGAATATTCAGCACAAAGTTCTTTCCACAAACATAGAATCACACTGGACACACTATTTTGTAGCCTGCTTTTTTCAGCAACTTGTTATTGAACATTTCCCCACAACAATATATTTTTTTAAACATGTTTTTAAATTGTGGCAGAGTATTGCATACTATGGGCTTCTCAGGTGGCACTAGAGGTAAAAAAAAAAACCATCTGCCAATGCAAGAGATGCAAGAGACTCAGGTTTGACCCCTAGTTGGGAAGATCCTCTGGAGTAGGAAATGGCAACCTGTTTCAGTAATCTTGCCTGGCATTTTCATGGACAGAGGAGCCTGGTGGGCTACAGTTCTTGGAGTCACAAAGAGTTGGACATGACTGAGCAACTGAGCACAAGCAGAAAGGACTGCATGCTACAGCTAAATCATAATTGATTAATTCCCCTCTATGTTAAATATTTATGTTAAATAATTTTTTACTATAATAAGTCTTTACACTTTTCTTAAGTATAAATACCTAGAAGTTGAATTGTTAATGTTAAGGGTTGTGATACATGTTTCCAAATTCTTTAGAGAAGGACAATGTCTCCATCAGCCATATATGAAAATTTTTTTCACCATCCCATAGCCTACTTGGAGTATTACTATTTAATCCAAAAGTTTGGCCAGCCAAATCAACAGAGCAGTCCCACCTCACTGCTGTTTTGAATTTGAATTTCTCAAATAACTAGTGAGGTAGAACTCTCAAAAAAAAAATGTTTGTTATTAGCTTTTAATATAAGCTGCCTAGTTCCTTTGTTTCTTTATTTTGTTTTTAATTTCAGCTCTATTGAGGCATAATTGACTTATAAAATTGTTAGGTATTTACAGTGTGTCTTTTTTTAAAGAGATTAATACCCAGTTTTAATGAAAATTTTGAGAATAACAATGTCTATCACTTAACCATGAATAAGACAGAGACTTCTCATGACATAAAGGAGATAGAAATAACAAACTCTGAAAAGGAAGGAAAAAAAACCACAACACTTCAGGCTAGTGCTTCGTGACAGTCACAGGGAGGAAGCAACTTATAGCCAACAGAGAAGCTAAGGTGGTAAGATGCTTTGAATGACTAAAATGAAGGAAGCCGAAAACATCCTTAGCCAGGAATTTATGTCCTAAGTTGCTTTAGTTGTGTCCGACTCTTTGTGATGCTATGGACTGTAGCCAGCCAGGCTCCTCTGTCCATGGGATTCCCCAGGCCAAGAATACCGAAGTGGATTGCCATTTCCTTCTCCAGGATACAGCATGTCTTGTAGTGATTTGACACATGTATATACTGTGAAAGGATTCCCCCACCTAGTTAAATGACACATCTATCATTTCATTTCTTTTTCAGTATGAACATTTAAATCCTACACTCTTGTCACATTTCAATTATACCATACAGTCTTATCAACTATAGTCACTACGTTTTACATTAGAATTTCAGACCGTATTCATCCTTTTATTTATTTTTTAATTGGAGGAAAACTGTGTTAGTTTCTGCTGTACAATGTGAATCAGCCATAATTATATATATTTAACTATATAATTAATGAAATACAATAATATAATATCATTATATATATATGTGTGTGTATATATATTATATATATAATTAGTAAAGGGTACAAATTTTTACTTAGGAGATGAATAAGGAACTGAGAAAGTAGCATTGACATAATCCTGTATAAAACAGATAGCTAGTGGGAAGCAGCTATATATTAAAAACACAGGTAGCCCAGACTGGTGCTCTGTGACCATATATTGTGGTATATTATAATAGCCATCCATCCCCTCCCTCCCATCCCACCCCCTCCAGGTGGTCACAGAGTGCCAGTCTGGGCTCCCTGTGTTATTAATATACAGCAGCCTCCCACTAGCTATCTGTTTCACACAGTATAGCATATGTATGTCAGTGCTACTTTCTAAATTCCATATTCATCTAAGTAAAAGCTTATACCCTTCACCTATTAATTCTTTTTTTAAACAGTGGTCTATTTATGACATGAGTTGGATTACACAGGAAACCAGAACAACCATTTATTCTAGATCATCTTTCTTGCAATAAGCTAAACTTACTGTAAACAAATAATGTACCATTTTGCAAACCATATTTTATTAAAACAAAATCCAAGCAAGGAAAATTCTCTACATTAAATTTGATAGTTTCCATACATCACTTAGCTTTTTTGACAGAAATAATGAGTTCATCTCTACTATTCTTCTAGATTTCTCATATATGTGTTAATATACAATATTTGTTTTTTTCTTTCTGACTTCACTCTGTAGAGACTCTAGGTCCATCCACATCTCTGTAACTGACCCAGTTTTGTTCCTTGACATATATACACTACCGTGTGTAAAATAGATAGCTAATGGGAATCTGCCATAAAGCACAGAAGGCTCAGCTCAGGGTTCTGTGATGACCTAGATGGGTGGGATGGGGGTGGGGTGAGAGGAAGGTACAAGAGGGAGGGGACATATGTGTAGGTATAGCGGATTTACTTCATCATATAGCAGAAATGAACACAACATTGTAAAATGATTGTACTTCAATTAAAAAAATTAAGTAATAGCAAAAGCAAACAACAAAAAATCATGAGCTCAAAGAAAGTGAGTTCTATTTTCCTTAATGCATCTATCTTTAATGTATGCTGGGCTTCCCTGGTGGCTCAGCTGGTAAAGAATCTGCCTGCCAATACAGGAGGCACAAGAGATGTGGGTTTGACTCCTGGGTCAGGAAGATTCCCTGGAGAAGGAAATGGCAACCCACTCCAGTATCCTTGTCTGGAAAATTCCATGGACAGAGGAGCCTGGCTGGCTACAGTCCATGTGTTCACAGAGTCGGACACAACCAAGCACATATGCCTAATGTGGGCTGATATATAATGTATTTGTATTATCTAATCAACTTGCTATGACATAAACATTATGTACATTATGTACTCTGTCATGACTTTTAATTTCATAACATCTCAGAAAAAGGTATTAAGCATTTCATAGATACTTGTTTTTTGTTTTTTATTGTTAATTTCTTTTTAAAGTAATTATCCTTTAATTTAAAAAGAGCAAGAAACGTTCAAAAGAAAAAAAAAAATTAAGTTAAAAAAAAAAAGACAATACAGAATTCCATTCATTTACTGCATTTAAGTCAAAGTCTAGGCTTTCTGGGTAATATATAACTGTTTGGCATGAAGCATGGATGAATGTGATTCCTTGTACATATGAACTGGAAGCTGAGTTATCCTCCCACCCCCTACCACACACCAATAAATAATGAGAGTATAAATACACACATGAATCCCAACCTGGGAACTGAAAGCATAGGAAATTCACAGCTATCATTGATTCTGCAGCAATGATAAAGTTATCCCTTGCCTTGTAGATGATGGACTTTTAAAAGGTTTTATGAGTATTTGAACAGACTGCATCGTCTCTGGTACATATACACATATATATTTAAAGTCATATGTCTGTGACAACCTAGAGGGTGGGACGGGATGCGAGGTGGGAGAGGTTCAAGACAGAGGGGATATATGTATACCTCTGGCTGATTCATGTTGATGGATGGCAGAAACCAACACAGTACTATAAAGCAATTATCTTCCAATTAAAACTAAATAAATTTTAAAAGTAAATTCATATGTATCTATAATATATGTTTCTATAACATTGTATCTATATGGGTATAATATACTTATATACAAAGAGATAACACATAGTAGTGAGTGAAACTTGCTATTCAAATTCTTTATATCTCTACTAATTTTAATTTTTTTCTTTTTTGGCTGCACTGAGCAGCTTGCAGGATCTTAGTTCCCCAACCAGGAATTGAACTTGCACCCTAGGCAGTGCAAATGCAGAATCCTAACCCCTGGACTGCCAGAGAATTCTCTCTACTTCATTTTAAAACCTTTTGTTATGTGAAATAAAGTAGACATTGAGAAAAATGCTTAAATCATATGTATATTTTAGCACAATAATAATTCAAGCATCAGTACAATAGTCATGTAGACCAAGAAATAACATTACTAGCATGTTGGAAGTCCAACTCCCCTATCACTTTGTTATCACAGCCCCTTCTATTATTGCCTAAGGTAATTACTTTCCTATATAATGAGATTCACTTCCTTGTTTTCCTATGTAGCTTTGCCACCTAAACATTCATTCATATTATACATACTTTAAATCTGTTTTTGAATTTTATATGAATGGACTCACACTGTGAATGTTTCCAGTGTCTTAATCTTTTTACTAAATGTTGGGATATTTATTGAATACTGCTGCAGTCGATTTATTTCTATTTATGATTTAGAAGACCTTATCTCTTATTCTCATCTGTTACATTTTTAAGTCTTACATTTTCAGGAAATATATTTAATTCTATGGCCTGCAGTTTTGCCAGAAATTAATCAACAATAATTATTCTGTGTTAACTAAAGATATATTGATTTTTTTGTTTACCTCAGCTTTTCATCTTTCAGTTTTTATTCAGTTATAATATGTATACTGCTGCTGCTGCGTCACTTGAGTCGTGTCTGATTCTGTGCGACCCCATAGATGGCAGCCCATCAGGCTCCTCTCTCCCTGGGACTCTCCAGGCAAGAACACCGGAGTGGGTCACCACGTCCTCCTCCAATGCGTGCATGCATGCTAAGTTGC
Source organism: Nanger dama (assembly GCA_917880005.1). Classification (NCBI taxonomy): domain Eukaryota; kingdom Metazoa; phylum Chordata; class Mammalia; order Artiodactyla; family Bovidae; genus Nanger; species Nanger dama. The sequence continues at coordinate 27,971,587 of CAKJTW010000011.1, read as the reverse complement.
TTCAGTCGTGTCGGACTCTATGCAACCCCATGGACAGCAGCCCACCAGGCTCCTCTGTCCATGGGATTCTCTAGGCAAGAATACTGGAATGGGTTGCCATTTCCTTCTCCATATTGTTAATTTCTATAGACTTATTATTAAACATGCTGACCATTTGTCACACATCTTGCTAATACAATATTTTCTGCATTTTTCATGTGTCTGTTTTTAATGGTATAATCTATCATTCCTTTTCCTTTTTGTTTTATACTTAGAAAGCTTTCCCACACCAGGATCCCATGATCCTTCCTGGGTCAGGAAGATCCCCTGGAGGAGGGCATGGCAACCCACTCCAGTATTTTTGTCTTAAGAATTCCATGGACAGAGGAGCCTGGCAGGCTATACTCAGAGTCAGACACGACTGAAGCGACTTAGCACACAGGCACTGCAGCATGAGTAGAGAACACTCCAAAGTTCTTCCTCTCTTCATGGACATGCCAATGGTTTAAACTTGTTCTTCCAGGCAGGAAGAAGCTTAGCTATGGGATAACCCGGTCTGTCTTGAGCAGCCTCCCATGGTTTTTGCACAGACCCCCAAGGAATATTTTATAGTGATCTTGTCTCTTGTTTCCTCAGTGAAATACAGACCTTCTAAATATTTTTAACATGCATTACCTCACTTAATGTTCCCAAAAAGCATACCAGGAAAGTACAATTACTACCTTCATTCTATAGGTGAGGGGCCTGAGGTACAGAGAGGTTAAGCAATTGCCTGGTTTCATCGCAGCCTGGAAGCATCAGAGCCAGACCACACCCAGGATGTCTAATTCCTGAGTCAGTGTTTCTAATCACTATGTCCTACAGTCCTCCACGGAAGGTACAGACTTAGCTATTGCATCAACACTCCTTCTCTGGGAAAGCTTGAGCTCTTCGGTATTGGGTGCACCAGGCCCAGCAGGTGAAGACCCCTATGTAGGTCCTGCTCCCTCTTCACTGAGCCCAGCAGTAGGTAGGACTTCTAAAGTTAGGATGACAGTAAAGATGGGGCCCTAAGTGAATGCTTTATCAAACATGCTCACAGAAGCCCCCTCATGGAGGGAATCAGAGGGTCACCTTCCTCACTCCCAGGCTGCTGTGATGACTCCGGGTATGAAACAACAGCTGCAGGTTATGTGATGGACGCTTCCTGGGGGTCAGCCCTGAGCCAGCTCTTGACTGCGACTATGTCACTCACTGAACCTATGTGGGAAGGTGAGTGTCCTCACTTACAGACGAGGAAACCAAGGCCTGAGAGGCCCCCCACACTGGCAGCAGCAGAGCCAGTGTAGCCAAGGCTGGGCCTACTGATGCCAAGCTGAGGAACTTGTCCTGAGGGCAGAACACTGGTGGTAGCTTAACTTCCCTGAGCCTCCATTTCTTCACAATCCAGAGCCTTTGGGCACATATGACTGTGGGGATTAAGTAAGAAATACATGTGGGCAGGTACTCAGTAAACAGCTTGCTTTCAAATTAACAGACAGTAGCCACTGGGCAAGACCTATTTATAAAGGTTAATTCAAAACAGACCTTGGAAGAGTGGTCCAGACCTTTCCCCCAGCTTACACGTGGGAAAGCAGCCTTGACAGAGCTCCTGACCTGTGTGTGTGTGGGGAGGTGGGAGGGTCCTAGGAGTGTTCTCCTGCATGTGTGCTGGTCTCAGAGGGAGAAAGAACCACTAGGGGGTTCCACAGAACAAATTCCTCCTGTTATGCTGCTCTTGAGAAAACGCCTCAGTCTAAAAGCAGAGGTAGATGCGGCGGAAGAAGAGACGAATCCAGTGTTGCCTTCTCCCCTCTGTTTAAATGCATGTAACATATTAACAGTAACTTCAGGGAATATCACAACTCTTTCCTGAAGCTCCTTGTCCCAGGTGTAAAATGGAGCAGATGGTATCTTACCTGTAAACATCTTACCAAGAGTAGTGGCCTGCCTGCCTCCCCACTCTCTAAGCTGCCAGCATGTGGTGGCCTTGTCCTCCCCCTCTTTTCTCCCCAGGACCCCTGCTACAATAAGCTGGGCTCTCCTTAGAGATCCATGCACTGGCTTCCACGTCCCTATAATTCTTTGGTCTTACTCCTCATTGAGGAGGCTGATTAAGATCTGGGGACAGAAAAAGCCTGAAATATAGACCTAGCTTCACCCTTGGAAGTTAAGTTCCAATTCTATGTGTGTAAAGGGACTTCCTGGTGGCTCAGATGATAAAGCATCTGTCTATAATGCCAGAGACCTGGGTTCAAGCCCTGGGTTGGGAAGATCCCCTGGAGAAGGAAATGGCAATCTACTCTAGTACTATTGCCTGGAAAATCCCGTGGACAGAGGAGCCTGGTAGGCTACAGTCTACGGGGTCATAAAGAGTCGGACATGACTGAGTGACCTCACTTTCTCTTTTCAAGGTAAGGTGCACCATCACACCTACATCTGTTCTCCCAGCGTAGGAAGTACTGTCTCATCAACTTACCTTCAACAGCATCTGGTACTTTATAAGTCTCTGACTTGGTTCTCTCAGACACTTAAAAAGAGGGAGACTGTGACCCAGTTGACGCTGGCATACCTTGAAAAGTCAAACAGAAGCAACATGAAACAAAACAACACACACACAGAGAACAGAAGCAGCAGCATTTATATACAAGTGAAATGGATTCTTCACGAACAGGACAGGGCAGCAGAGTCGACCAGTTCTGTAATCTTTTGGTGGTTCACTCACTTAGTTACAGACTGTAAAAGGAGAGACAGAGGAAAGGGGACGAGCTTGGCTAGTATTTTTAAAGGCAAGTAGGGATGCCAGGCTGTTTATTTCTTTATTGCTTGTTTTTTTATGTTGTTTTGTTTTCTCAAGAACTCACTTTATTTATTTTTTCTTATTTTATAACTTTTTATTGGAGTATAAATTGCTTTACAATGTTGGGCTAGTTTCTGCTATACAATGAAGTCAATCAGTTATATGTATACATATATGCCTATTTATTTCTTTTAGAAAGTAAGTCCATAAAAAGGGAGACAATGGGGCAGCCTTCTGAAAAGGAGGCAGCCTGTCTTCAGGTTGGGGCTTGGGGGTGTGGGAATCTATTTAAGGGTGCATGATAGGCTTATTGATATCATTCCAGGGATACCCCCAAGTGTGACTTAATTCCATTTTTAAAATCTATCCTAAAACAAACAAACAACAACAACAACAAACCTATCCTAGAAGAGCACTCCATTTTCTCACCAGGCTACAGCTGTTCCTTACAGGTTGTCCTATAGAGACCCAGGGAAGCATCGAAACTTTCAGTGTGTAATTTCAAAATAGGAAAGACTTTAATAAACATAAATCCCAATGCCAAATTCCTTTTCGTAGTTCACACTTTTAGATTTCTTTAAAAGTTGGATGCCTATGAACATTGTCCCGGGAAAAGAGTTTGCGGGAGACCTTAGAAATGCAGTGTTACCCCAAAGTAGGTGCAGTCTTGACATTCTTGCCAGATTGCCCTGGCTCGGGGGCAGGTTCTTATGGTATTTTAAATATATTTGAAGATCTTCTTTCTGGGTGAGAAAAAGTTAGAACAGGTTAACCAGTTAGTATTTTTCAATAAAAGGATATAATGACACAGTTTATTCATTCACTCAGTAGGCCTGGAGTATTTTCAATGTGTAAGGAACTGGGGATGTACAACAAATAACCTTATGTTGGAGTGAGTGTGTGACAAGGAGGTAAACAGAGGGTTATGAACAACACAGATATGAATGGAGTACTGTGAGAGAAGCTCTAGGACTCTGGTCAATAAATAACTAAATTCATGAATAGGAGTTGGATTTTCTCTTTATCTTTTCTCCTCCTTTCTTTATCTGGGATACCCAGATAAATATCTCCCCAAATGGTTTTTCAGTGAGTAATAAAATGGACAAAAATGTGCTGGTGGCTTTCTCCCCATGCGTGCATGCTAAGTCACTTCTGTCATGTCCAGTGTTTTGCAATCCTATGGACTATAGCCCACCAGGCGCCTCTGTTCCCCATGTTATTCTCCAGGCAAGAATGCTGGAGCAGCTTGCCATGCCCTACTCCAGGGGACCTTCCTGACCCAGGGATCGAACCCATGTCTTTTATGTCTTCTGCATTGGCAAGCAGGATCTTTACCACTAGCACCAACTTTACAGTCATCATGATGCCAACCCTGTAAATACACTTAACCAAAAGATAGAAACATCCCAGAAGGAAAATATGGCAGTGGAAGTTTGAACACAAACTAAATGGTCTGGGCAATCCCTGCCTCAAACATCACCTTCAACCTGCAGCACAAGTCTTCCAAGACATAAAAGCTACACCACTATCTCATAGCTAGAGATCAAGAGGGAGTCCAAGTGCTATGTGAACTATACTCTCATTGTATCAAAGGCCACGAGAGGTGGGCACACATTTGCCAATATCCAAGGTAGAAAGCATACCCAAGCCTGTGGAGTCAGTTTGCCAGCTTCATCCTCTCCATCAGGAGAACCCAGTCTACAGCAGCTGTGCTTGCCACAGAGCCTGGACTGCTCCGGCAGAGATGACCACGTGCCCACTTCCTTGTGGATTTCCGTGTTCTCTTGGTGGATGTTGACCTGATACCTGTGCTCCTGAAGCCTTCACTTCTTGCTTCTGTGTCTGTACTTTGAGCATCATAGAACATTACATGCCTTCCGGTGCTGAAATACACTACTAACCTAAATTTGCTCTTCAGTTCAGAATTCTTTAGTGAAAACATGGGAACTAACTAGCAGCATACAAAAGTGCCTGATCCCCTTAACTTCCTTAAAGAATAAATCAGGAGGCTAAAAAATTGCCACCCCAAAACTCATATTCATACAGGGAGATGTGACTGCTTAGGAATTGGGAAGACTGTTGCTCAGGTACAGTTCTCGGCCTTGTCAGTTACAAACAAAGCTGTTTGCTTATTTGGTCTGAGGTCAGTTACTTAACCTTCCTTCACTTCAGTTTCTCATCTGTTAACTAGGCTCAAAACTGCAGTCACCTCCTATTAGTGCTGTGAGATTAAATGAGATGTATAGAACCCTCTCAACAAATGCCCAATACATGCAGAGTACTCAACAAATGGTAGCTATTGTTAAAGTACTTTTTACTTTGTAGAGCCATTCTGTGTGCAGTATGCAATATTTGATTTCATTTCCACAGCAACTTTACATATTGGTATTACCAAGCTTGTTGCAAGGAGGAGGAAAATTGAGGTCATGCTGACAGCAAGTGGCTCAACTTAGATGAGAAGTGAAGTTTTCCAAGTGGCTTCCCTGGTGGCTCAGGCGGTAAAGAATCCACCTGCAATGTGGAAGACCTGGGTTTGATCTCTGGGTCAGGAGGATCCCCTGGAGAAGGAAATGGCAAACCACTCCAGTATTCTTGCCTGGAAAATCCCATGGACAGAGGAGCCTGGAGGCCTATAGTCCATAGGGTTGCAAAGAGTTGGACACAATTGAGCAACTAACACTAAGTTTTCTGAGTCCTACCCCAGTGCTTTTTATTTGTACCACTGAGATGTCAGAATAAATAAAACTCAAGGTAAACGCTGTTCTAAATAGAGTTTGGTCTCTGGGGAAAAATCTTCCTGGATACTACAGGCTACCCAATCTGATTAAAGCACTTGGCTAGAGCAATATTTCAAAGCTTACACCCATGATTAGTGGAAGTCTCAAGTATTATGAGAATTTTGACTAACAAATACAAGTCTTTGCACAGCAGTGATAATTCCCTCAAGGATTCTCAAACATTAAGTAGTTGTAGTTTTTAATTACTTCATTTGTCCCAGAGTAACAGCTTTGTACTTGATAAGAATTTACTACTGGAATTTTGTCTCCAATATCATAAATCATATAGAATCATATGCAGGTTTGTGGTCTGGGTATGAAAAGCTTTGTAAAACTTTAGGAGAGAAATTCTTCTAAGAAAAGATGCCCAGTTAACAATTTCTGAACCATTTCCTATAATTTGGACAATTTTTATTTGATAATATCCATTTGTTTCCCACAGGAATTTGGTCCTTTTCTCATTCAATAATTTCAATAAATCCTTGCAATAATGATATAAGCAATTATGAAATATTACTAAATTCTGAAACTAGATTTCACATTAGTGGTTTGATTAGTGTAAAGTTGTAAAATGGTATAAAACACTATAGCAATGCTATAAAGGTAATTCAAAAAGGAAATTATCAGATTGAATACAAAATAGTTTTTAAATTTTATTTATTTTTAATTGGAGGATAATTGCTTTATAATATATTGGTTTCTGCCATATAGCAACATGAAGCAGGCATAGATATACTTATGTCCCCTGCCTCTTGAACCTCCTTCCCACATCTCACCCCATCCCACCCATCTAGGTTGTGACAGAGCACCAGATTTGAGCTCCCTGAGTCATACAGCAAATTTGCACTGGCTATCTAATTTTACATATGATAATGTATATGTTTCAATGCTACCCTGTTAGTTCATCCCAACCTCTCCTTTCCCACCTGAGTCCTCAGGTCTGTTCTCTATGTCTATGTCTCCATGCTTCCCTGCAGACATGTTCAGCAGTACCATCTTTCTAGATTCCATATGTATATATGCATTAACATATGATATTTGTCTTTCTCTTTCTGACTTACTTCACTCTGTATAATAGGCTCTAGGTTCATCTACCTTATTAGAACTGTGTAAAATGCATTCCTTTTTATGGGTGAGTAATATTCCATTGTATATATGTACCAAAATTTCTTTATCCATTCATCTGTCAATGGACATCTAGTTTTCTTCCATGTCTTAGCTATCGTAAATAGTGCTGCAGTGAACACTGGGGAACATATGTCTCTTTAAATTATGGTTTCCTCAGGGTATATGTCCAGTAGTGGGATTGTTGGGTCATATGGTAGTTTCATTATTAGTTTTTTAAGGAATCTCCACACTGTTCTCAAAGTGGCTGGATCAATTTTTATTCCCACCAAGAGTGCAAGAAGGTTCCCTTTTCCCCCACACCCTCTCTATCATTTAGTGTTTGTAGATTTTTTGATGATGGCAATTCTGACAAGTGTGAGGTGATACTCACTGTAGTTTTGATTTGCATTTCTCTAATAATGAGTGAGGTTGAGCATCTTTTTATGTGTTTATTAGCCATTGGTATGTCTTCTTTGGAAAAATATTTGTTCAGGTCTTCTGCCCACTTTTGATTGTGTTGTTTGTTTTTCTAGATGTCAATTGTTTCATTTGCTATTATTTTCTCCCATTCTGAGGATTATCTTTTTCACTTGGTTTATAGTTTCTTTTACTGTGCAAAATCTTTTAAGTTTAAATAGATCTCATTTGTTAATTTTTGTTCTTATTTCCATTACCCTAGGAGGTGGGTCATAGAGGGTCTTACTGTGATTTATCTCAGAATGTTCTGCCTATGTTTACCTCTAAATATGTTTAGCTCTAAACCTTTTATCCTGGTCTTATACCTAGGTCTTTAATCCATTTTGAGTTTATTTTTGTGTATGGTGTTAGGGAGCATTATGATTTCATTCTTTAACACATAGCTTTCCAGTTTCCCCAGAACCACCTACTGATGAGACTGTCTTTTCTTCATTGTATATATTGGGTGTATATAATTTATAATTATTATATCTTCTTGGATTGGTCCCTTGATCTTTATGTAGTGTCCTTCCTAGCCTCTTGTAACAGTCTTAAAGTCTATTTTACCTGATGTGAGTATTGCTATTCCTGCTTTCTTTTGATTTCCATTTGCACAGAATATCTCTTACCAGTCCCTCACTTTCAGGCTGTGAGTGTTCCTAGGTCTGAGGTGAGTCTCTTGTAGACAGCATATATAGGGGTCTTGTTTTTGTACCCATTCAGCCAATCTGTGTCTTTTGGTTGGAACATTTAGTTCATTTACATATAAGGTAATTATTGATATGTATGATCCTATTACCATTTACTTTATTGTTTTGGGGTTTGTTTTTGTAGGCCTTTTCTTTCTCTTGTGTTTCCTGTCTAGAGAAGAACTTTTAGCATTTGTTGTAAAGTTGGTTTTGTGGTGCTGAATTCTCTTAACTTTTGCTTGGCTGTAAAACTTCTGATTTCTCTTTCAAATCTGAGTGAGATCTTCATTGGACAGAACAATCTTGGCTAAAGTTTTTTCTGTTTCATCACTTTAAGTATATCCTGCCACTGCCTTTTGGCCTGCAGAATTTTCTGTTGAAAAGATCAGCTGTTCGCCTTATGGGAGTCCCTTTGCTTTTCCTTGCTGCTTTTAAGATTTGTTCTTTGTGTTTAATTTTCATTAGTTTGATTAATATGTGTCTTGGTGTTTTTTCCCTTGGGTTTATCCTATATGGGACTCTCTGAGATTCCTGGATTTGGGTAGCTATTTCCTTTGCCATGTTAGGGAAGTCCTTGACTATTGTTTTTCAGTTGCTAAGTTGTGTTCTGCTCTTTGCAACCCTATGGGCTTGCAACATGCCAGGCTTCCCCTATCCTTCACTATCTCCTGGAGTTTTCCCAAACTCATATCTGTTGAGTCAGTGATGCCATCCAACCAGCTCATCTTCTGTTGCCCCCTTCTCCTCCTGCCCTCAACCTATAATCTCCTCAAATATTTTCTCATACCATTTCTTTTTGTCATCTTCTTCTAGGGCCCCTATAATTCTAATGTTGGTACACTTAATGTTGTCACAGTGGTTGCTGAGACTGTCCTTATTTCTTTTCTTTTTTCTTTATTCTACTCTGTTTCAGTTATTTCCACTATTCTATCTCCCAGCTCACTTGTCTGTTTTTCTGCCTCAGATAGTTGGCTATTTGCTCCTTCTAGTGTATTTTTAATCTCAGTTATTGTGTTGTTTATTGCTGATTGTCTATTCTTTAACTCCTCTAGGTCCTGGTTAAGTATTTCTCATATCTTCTCTATCCATGCCTCCAGTCTATTTATATGTGCCTCCATTTTGTTTCCAAGATTTTGGATTGTCTTTACTATCATTACTCTGAATTCTTTTCAAGTAGACTGCTTATTTCCTCTTCATTTGTTTGGTCTTAAGGTTTTTTTGTGTGTGTGTGTGTGTTGTTTTTTTTTTTTTTACCATATTCCTTCATCTGCTGCATTTTTTCCTCTGTATTTTCATTTTGTTTAATTCACTGTGTTTGGGTTCTTCCTTTCTGCAGGCTGAAGGATTGTAGTTCCTCTTAACTGTGGAGTCTGCCCCCCGTGAGTGAGGCTGGATCAGTGTTTTGTAAAGGTTTCCTTGTTGGGAGGACTTGTGCCTGTGTTCTGGTGGATGGAACTGGATCTTGTCTCTCTGAGGGGTACTGCCAAGTCCAGCAGTGTGTTTTGGGGTGTCTATGGGCTTGGTATAGCTTTTGGCAGCCTTTCTGCTAATGGGCAGGGCTATGTTTCTCTTTTGCTAGTGATTTGGCATGAGGTGTCTGGCACTGGAGCTTTCTGGCCTTTGGGTGAGGTCTGGTCTTAGTGCTGAGGTGGGAGGCCTTTGGGAGAGCTCTTGTCAATTAATGTCCTATGGAGTTGGGAGTTCTCTGGTGGTCCAAAGTCCTGTACTCAGGTCTCCCACCTCAGGAGTTCAGGCCTGATCCCTTACTGTGGCACCAAGATTTCACAGGCCTCATAGCACAGAAGATAAAAGCCCAATTCAATAGCCAAGGTGAAACCAACACTCAATAGCCAAGAACACCCAAAGAAACTTACACACTTACAAAGGGAAAAGAAGAGAGAAAACAGAGGAAAAAAAAGGATAAAAATGAATAAAAAGAAGGGCACAATCAAGACTAGGGTAAAAATTTGTTTAAAATGGAAACATTTAAAAAAATGGAAAAAGTAGGTTATGAAAAATAAAAATTTAAGGGATAATTTTTTTAAAAGAACATGAAATAATATGAAAAAGAAAAGAAAAAAGGTTGAAAGGTGAAAGGGTGAAAAGGAAAGGAGGAAAATGTATATAGAGTGACAATTCCACCTCCACCTCCCTAGGAGTTCTTCCAAAACTTGACTGTTCTCTGTATCTGTTGTGGGGACAGTACAGACTCTAATCTAGCCCTATACCTGTGTGTCCTTGCCTCCAGTGTCCACAATGGCCAGAGCTAGGGCTTCTTCTTTTGTGTGAACACTCGTTGTCCTTTATATATTCCATAGGGAATCTGCCTGCCAATGCAGGAGACAAGATCCCTGGGTCGACAAGATCCCATGGAGGAGGAAATGGCTACCCATTCAGTATTCCTGCCTGAGAAATCCCATGGACAGAAGAGTCTGGTGGGCTACAGTCCATGGGATCACAAAGAATTGGACATGACTTAGCAACTAAACAACAACAAGACTTAGAGTTTATCTAGTTGATAGTGTGGATTTAGTCTGCAGCTTGTACAGCTGGCGGAAAGGTTTTCAATCCTTTTCCCTTAGCCACTCTGCCCCTGGAGCTCAACTGTGGTTTTATCTCCACCTCTGCATATGGGTCATCCACTGGAGTTTGCTCCTGAGACTGCCCTGGAGGACTTGGGTCTGCCCCAGTGAGGACTGGGTGTGAGGTGGCGTAGTTGTTTGGATCAGAGACCCTGGAAGCACCAGGTATGCAGAGGAGCTGGTGCAGGAGATATGGCTCTATTAGGACTTTTTCTCAGCTTCTGGCAACTCCTCCCCAGGGAACTCCGCCCCACTGAGGACCAGGTATGGAGGTGGCTCAGCTGGCTGTGGCTGTGGGTACATGAGATTTTCACACTGTTAGGGTTTTTTTTTTTCCCTAGCCTCTGACAGTTCTACTCTAGTGATGACTAGGTGTGGAGGTGGCACAGATGCTTGGATCCCAAGGAACCTGGATACGCTAGATGTATAGGGAAACCAGCAGCCACAGGTGCAGGATATAAGGATATAAAAGGCTATTAGAGCCTTTTTCCAGAGAAGGCAACGGCACCCCCACTCCAGTACTCTTGCCTGGAAAATCCCATGGACAGAGGAGCTTGGTGGGCTGCAGTCCATGGGGTCGCTAAGAGTTGGACACGACTGAGTGACTTCACTTTCACTTTTCACTTTTATGCAGTGGAGAAGGAAATGGCAACCCACTCCAGTGTTCTTGCCTGGAGAATCCCAGGGACGGGGAGCCTGGTGGGCTGCCGTCTATGGGGGATGCACAGAGTTGGACATGACTTAAGGGACTTAGCAGCAGCAGCAGCAGAGCCTTTTCTAGCCTCTGGCAGCTGGTGTCCAAAGGGCTTCCTTGGCTGGTCCTTCTATGGTGCTTGGTGCAGCAGGCATTCAAAGGGCCCTCCTGGCTGGGGTCCCTCTCTGTTGCTTAGTGTGTCAGGTGCTCAATGGGCCACCATCCCTGGGGTCTTTCTCCATCAGCTGCTAGTATCAGTATGTGAGGAGAGAGAGGGGCTACGGTGGTGATTCTACTCCCTGCACTTGACTCAGCAGTATCACTCTGCCTCCAGAGCTGCCCAGCTTTCCTCCAAGGACATTCTTCTATCCCCTCCCTCACATCTCCTCAGGATGACTCCCACGGTCAATAGCAATCCTTGTCCTGGGACTGCTCTCCAGTCCCTACCCAGTCCCTACTATGCATACTGGAAGACCTGTGTCCCTGTCTGGGGTACATAGGGCTGCAGTACATATTGTTTGTGTGGTTCTCATGCCATTCAGACCTTCACAGATCAGCTGCTTCATCCTCAAACAGCCTCAAATGCCTCCCCTTTGTCCCAAACAATTCCTCCGATGCGGGGGTTTCACCCCCGCTTCAGTTCCTCCACCCCGTGGGTTCAGGTCCAGTCCTACTCACTCTCTTTTTGCTTTTTCCCTTCCTTCCTTCATTCTACCAAGTTTTGTGTCAATCAATGTATTCCCTTCTGGTGGTCAGGGACTCCAGCCAGCTCTCAGCTGGTGCTCTGTGAGATCCTCTGCATCTGAAGATATATTCCTGATGCAAGCACAGAGAGAGATATACTCTGCATCCACCTACTGAGCTGCCATCTCATCATCTCCTCCAAAATAGTTTTTAGTGTATCTTTAATTCTGGTTCAGGATGAAAAATCTATGATAAGGCTGTGATGGAAAACCCAGTAGGGCTATGGAAGGGGTCTTCTAGGTTGGTTAAAGCTCTGAAGGGTGAAGACTCTATTTCTCCACTGTGTCTAATAGCTTGAAACCTGGGGAATTTTCATTTCCTTGCTTTTGGTTTATCACAAATACTGCTCTTAGACTTATTAGTCCTACTTTGAGCTGCTGTAAAATGTTTAAGTTGTTTGATTTATTGTCTCAGGCTCATTAAAAAAAAAAAAAAAGAGCAAGAGAATGAAAAGAAGGGCTGATTGGGAGAGAGAGAATAAATGTGAAAGGCTGAGAAAGTAGAGGGCGTCTGGATCAGGTTTCCCAGTGGCTCAGCAGTAAAGAATCTGCCTGCAATGCAGAAGACACAGGAGATCTGGGGTCAGTCCCTGGGTGGGGAAGATTCCCTGGAGAAAGAAATGGCAACCTGCCCAAGTATTCTTTCCTGAAAAATTCCATGGACAGAGGAGCCTGGCAGTCCATGGGCTGCAAAGAGTCAGACACAACAGAGCACTGCACTGTACTTGACGCTGTAGAAAATAAAATGGAAGAAATATTTTCTGAGAGTTTCAGTTTCACAGTTCTTTTGAGAGTGTTAATACAACTTTGGCGAAGAATTTAGCCTGCTGGTGACTCTTGTCCTAAGACAATGTAAACCAAAAATTGGTGCTTGCCAAGGTCATTTGTCGTTTCCCTTTGTGGAGGCTGAATCCTGTGCTACTGCAGCTGTTAGAAGACTGAAGCACTCTGTGCTCCAGGGAAACTGGTGGAACATGTCTTTAGAGAGTTAGATATTTTCAGGAACCCGTGGTCCATTGGAGAAAGGAATAGCAAACCACTTCAGTACTCTTGCCTTGAGAACCCCGGTGAACAGTATGAAAAGGCAAAATGATAGGATACTGGAAGAGGGACTCCCCAGGTCAGTAGGTGCCCAGTATGCTACTGGAGGTCAGTGGAGAAATAACTCCAGAAAGAATGAAGGGATGGAGCCAAAGCAAAAACAATACCCAGCTGTGGATGTGACTGGTGATAGAAGCAAGGTCCAATGCTGTAAAGAGCAATATTCCATAGGAACCTGGAATGTCAGGTCCATGAATCAAGGCAAATTGGGAGTGGTCAAATAGGAGATGGCAAGAGTGAATGTCGACATTCTAGGAAACAGAGAACTAAAATGGACTGGAATGGCTGAATTTAACTCAGATGACCATTATGTCTACTACTGCGGGCAAGAGTCCCTCAGAAGAAATGGAGTAGCCATCACGGTCAACAAAAGAGTCCGAAATGCAGTACTTGGATGCAATCTCAAAAACGACAGAATGGTCTCTGTTTCCAAGGCAAACCATTCAATATCACAGTAATCCAAGTCTATGCCCCAACCAGTAACGCTGAAGAAGCTGAAATTGAACAATTCTATGAAGACCTACAAGACCTTTTAGAACTAACACCCAAAAAGATGTCCTTTTCATTATAGGGGACTGGAATGCAAAAGTAGGAAGTCAAGAAACACCTGGAGTAACAGGCAAATTTGGCCTTGGAATGCAGAATGAAGCAGGGCAAAGACTAATAGAGTTTTGCCAAGAAAATGCACTGGTCATAGCAAACACCCTCTTCCAACAACCCAAGAGAAGACTCTACACATGGACATCACTAGATGGTCAACACCAAAATCAGATTGATTATATTCTCTGCAGCCAAAGATGGAGAAGCTCTATACAGTCAACAAAAACAAGACCAGGAGCTGACTGTGGCTCAGATCATGAACTCCTTATTACCAAATTCAGACTGAAATTGAAGAAAGCAGGGAAAATCGATAGACCATTCAGGTATGACCTAACTCAAATCCCTTATGATTATACAGTGGAAGTGAGAAATAGATTTAAGGGCCTAGATCTGATAGATAGAGTGCCTGAGGAACTATGAAATGAGGTTCATGACATTGTACAGGAGACAGAGATCAAGACCATCCCCATGGAAAAGAAATGCAAAAAAGCAAAATGGCTGTCTGGGGAAGTCTTGCAAATAGCTGTGAAAAGAGAACCGAAAAGCCAAGGAGAAGGAAAGATATAAGCATCTGAATGCAGAATTCCAAAGAATAGCAAGTAGCGATAAGAAATCTTCAGCAATCAATGCAAAGAAATAGAGGAAAATAACAGAATGGGAAAGACTAGAGACCTCTTCAAGAAAATTAGAGATACCAAGGGAACATTTCATGCAAAGATGGGCTCGATAAAGGACAGAAATGGTATGGACCTCACAGAAGCAGAAAATATTAAGAAGAGATGGCAAGAATACACAGAAGAACCGTACAAAAAAGATCTTCACGACCCAGATAATCACGATGGTGTGCTCACTCATCTAGAACCAGACATCCTGGAATGTGAAGTCAAGCGGGCCTTAGAAAGCATCACTATGAACAAAGCTAGCGGAGGTGATGGAATTCCTACTGAGCTGTTTCAAATCCTGAAAGATGATGCTGTGAAAGTGCTGCACTCAATATGCCAGCAGATTTGGAAAACTCAGCAGTGGCCACAGGACTGGAAAAGATCCGTTTTCATTTCAATCCCAAAGAAAGGCAATGCCAAAGAATGCTCAAATTATGGCACAATTGCACTCATCTCACATGCTAGTAAAGTAATGCTCAAAATTCTCCAAGCCAGGCTTCACCAATACGTGAACCATGAACTCCTTGATGTTCAAACTGTTTTAGAAAAGGCAGAGGAACCAGAGATCAAATTGCCAACATCTACTGGATCATGGAAAAAGCAAGAGAGTTCCAGAAAAATATCTATTTCTGCTTCATTGACTATGCCAAAGCTTTTGACTGTGTGGATCACAATAAACTGTGGAAATTCTGAAAGAGATGAGAATACCAGACCACCTAACCTGCCTCTTGAGAAATCTGCATGCAGGCCAGGAAGCAACAGTTAGAACTAGACATGGAACAACAGACTGGTTTCAAATAGGAAAAGGAGTATGTCAAGGCTGTATATTGTCACCCTGCTTATTTAACTTCTATGCAGAGTACATCATGAGAAACGCTGGACTGAAAGAAACACAAGCTGGAATCAAGATTGCCGGGAGAAATATTAATAACCTCAGATATGCAGCTGACACCACCCTTATGGTAGAAAGTGAAGAGGAACTAAAAAGCCTCTTGATGAAAGTGAAAGAGGAGAGTGAAAAAGTTGGCTTAAAGCTCAACATTCAGAAAATGAAGATCATGGCATCCAGTCCCATCACTTCATGGGAAATAGATGGGGAAACAGTGGAAACAGTGTCAGACTTCATTTTTGGGGGCTCCATAATCACTGCAGATGGTGATTGCAGCCATGAAATTAAAAGACAGTTACTCCTTGGAAGAAAAGTTATGAGAAACCTAGATAGCATATTCAAAAGCAGAGACATTACTTTGCCAACTAAGGTCTGTCTAGTCAAGGCTATGGTTTTTCCAGTGGTCATGTATGGATGTGACAGTTGGACTGTGAAGAAGGCTGAGTGCCGAAGAATTGATGCTTTTGAACTATGGTGTTGGAGAAGACTCTTGAGAGTCCCTTGGACTGCAAGGAGATCCAACCAGTCCATTCTGAAGGAGATCAACCCTGGGATTTCTTTGGAAGGAATGATGCTAAAGCTGAAACTCGAGTACTTTGGCCACCTCATGTGAAGAGTTGACTCACTGGAAAAGACTTTGATGCTGGGAGGGATTGGGGGCAGGAGAAGAAGGGGACGACAGAGGATGAGATGGCAAGATGGCATCACTGACTCGATGGACGTGAGTCTGAGTGAACTCTGGGAGATGGTGATGGACAGGGAGGCCTGGCGTGCTGCG
Source organism: Nanger dama (assembly GCA_917880005.1). Classification (NCBI taxonomy): domain Eukaryota; kingdom Metazoa; phylum Chordata; class Mammalia; order Artiodactyla; family Bovidae; genus Nanger; species Nanger dama. Next base: position 27,955,712 of record CAKJTW010000011.1, on the reverse strand, counting down.
ATTCATGGGGTCACAAAGTGTCAGACATGACTGAGTGACTGAACTGAACTGATCTTATCATTCCCAATCCTTTCATCTCTCATATCTAGAAAAGCACTAAATCTCTTCATGGTGACATCAGCTCCTCATGACTAGCAGAAAACTTTTTATAAAATAAGTGCATGATGGCATTGAACTCTCCTTTCACTAATATTTTCTATATTGACCTCCCCCAACTACCACTTTTGAGCAGTTTCTCAGAGCTATCTGAGGTGCTGCTTCCTGGACTGCATTCCTCATTTTGCCCCAGATAGAACTTAACTCACACTCTCACTTTGTGCATCTCTTTTTAGTTGACAACAGTTAGCTTAGTCATCCAGGGGAGGATTATCTACCTCAGGGATCGGGGGGCTGTCTTCCATTTTAGGGGCTTTGCAGGAACCAGGCTTGCAGTCCTTCCCACCTAGCAGGGTGAACTCAGTTCACACTGGGTGAAGTCCTGCAAATATCTCCCAGTTTGCATTCAAAAGGCAGATATAAATTTTTAGACCATTTATGTTTCCATTTGTCCTTGCCATTTACATAGAAAATAAAGGGCTGACTTTAATCACAAGGTTATTTTGATTTATTAGGGCATAGTCTTACTCTCTTGAGAAAGCAGCGTGCCAGAAGTTCAGGGTTTTCAGTGCATTTTTCCAATTCTTTTAGAAAAGTCCTAGGGAAAGAAAAGTATAATATTGCTTTCATTTATATATATATGGGATTAACAAAATTTTTTTGAAGTAAAATCACATAATGCTTTAAGAAGTGCATAGAAGAATGTTGTTTTCCAGGCTTTACCGCTTTTGGCTCATCTTCAACATGCTGATTTGGAAGAAAAAAAAATGTATTCTGTGCCATTAATAGGATTCTGTGAAACTACTCATACCTGTTTGGGTAATTTTAAGCACCAGACAGACTGGATACACCAATGATCTCTGCTACATGATAGTGACATTAACAGTAACCACTGTTGCTGCTGTTATTACTACAACTACTATCATTGAAAGCGGACTATAAATCAGGCATAAGATAAGTGCTTTGCAAATAGTATCTCATTTAATCCTCCACCAAACCTTGCAAGGCAGGGTTTTCATAAGTGTGAAACGTGAGGTTCAAAGAAGCTGTATAACTTCTCCAGGAAAAGAAACAGAAATAGTATTTTTATTTCAGCTTTGTGTCTGACCAATGGACAAAGAGATGTGGTTAAGAAACAACTGTGATTCCATTCACCAAGCAGTCTCTTCCCTCCTATCAAGTAGATGTGAGAGCCTGGAGCCATTAGAGTGGGTAAAGTAGTAAACACAAGATGTGGTTTTGTCATCTGTAAAATGAAAGAGTTGGAACATGATTTCCAAAGTCCCCTCCTTTTCTCATTCTTTAGAACCCAACACCTTTGGCTAAAGGACAATTGAGCTAAAAGGACAGGAGTTATGGGCTACAGGGACAATTGTCTGACTGGTTAGCATTTTCTAACACCCTGGTTCCCAGCACTCCTCTATGATAATAGGTAAGTGGACTTGTGTCTTAGTCAACTTTGTGTTCCTAATGCGGAACACAGTACCTGACACAGAACAGGTGCTCAACAAATGGTGATGGGTGAAGAGATGAATAAGGAAAGGAATCCACAAATGAATACAACATCAATGCCTGACACTACTACATGCTCCATTAATCTTTTCCCTTCTTCCTTGGGGACCTTCTCACCTCATTCTCATCTCATCCTACCCCAATCCAATCCACTGAAGCTGAGTTTCAGCTTTAGCATCAGTCCTTCCAATGAATATTCAGGACTGATTTCCTTTAGGACTGACTGGTTTGATCTTGCAGTCCAAGAGACTCTCAAGAGTCTTCTCCAACACCACAGTTCAAAAGCATCAGTTCTTCAGCACTCATACATACATGACTATTGGAAAAATCATAGCTTTGACTAGATGGACCTTTGGTGGCAAAGTGATATCTCTGCTTTTTAATATGAAAAGCTGAAACTCCAATACTTTGGCCACTTAATGCAAAGAACTGACTCATTGGAAAAGACCCTGATGCTGGAAAGTTGAAGGCAGGAAGAAAAGGGGATGACAGAGGATAAGGTGGTTGGATGGCATCACCAACTCAATGGACATGAGTTTGAGCGAGCTCCAGGAGCTGGTGAGGGACAGGAAACCTGGTGTGCTACAGTCCATGGGCTCACAAAAAGTAGTCAGATACGACTGAGAGACTGAACTGAACTGAACTGATTTCCATCCTTCTCTTATTTTGCATTTTCTCTGATAATTTGAATCATTATATACCTGTTGTGAAATTCGTAAAGTTCTCTAATGTTCCCAAAGAGAAACTCCTTGTTATTCCGCAGAACATCTGGAATTAGATGCTTCAGCCAAATAAAATCCATTGGAATGATATATCCCTGCAGAGGTGGAAAGAGGGTAGGTTTTATAAACAGGAACACATAAGATACGATCTGAATTAGACAGTGTAGAGGCCAACACTTTAATAATTGGGGAGTATGGCACACATGTTTCTTGCAAGCCATTCCTTCAGATACTTTCTTTTGATGTTATTTTCCTCATCGGTCTATCTTCAGAATAAGATGGCTTAATGGCAATGATAATATGATGGTATTTTTATAGGAAGAAAAAATTCATTTTTAAAATTTGCCACAAAAGTCAAATGGAAAAGGAAAAAAAAAAACCTTACCCCTTATTTTATGACCTGATGCAATTACTATTGTCTCATTTCCTTTATGGCTTTTAAAAGCTTATTATGTATGGTTATAATCACAGTACATATATAATTTGTAGTCTATTTTTCTATATGCATTTTTAGACTCTGCTTGTAAATTTCTAGAAGTACTATTTTTAATTTAATCTTACAAACATTTATTTCAATGTTGATATTTATTATTAAAAATAATTATTTTGTAACAGTTGACTTATACTTCATTTAGCATCAACCATTCCCCTTTTACTGGATATTTGGTTTTATTCTGATGTTTTATTGTAAAAACTTTCCATTATAAGTTTATACATATAGTTTATTTCTCAAGATTACTACCTTAGGAAGATAGAGAAAATATAAATTTTACTCTTAATAAAAAGAATACTACTTAATATAATGAGAAATAATTCTATTTATCAAAATGTTTAAATTATCACATCAGTTGTTGGCAAGCATATGATGAATTTAAGTGGGGCATTACTAGAATTATATGAGTTGCTACAATCCTTTGGAAGTTATTTTGTTACATGAATCAACAATCATAGAATGTTCTTATTCCTCTTGGGAAAAAAAAACCAAACAAACCACGTGTGCTATTATAAGACCTGAAACTTTGGTGGGAATTCTAGACACATAAGGCAACCATCCTGAATTTCTTTCTGCAACAAAATTTTTATAGTTTGAATACAGGATTAATATTCCCCTTGCCCCAAATCTACTTACATCAATTATGTCCTTAATCTCTTTTATGTAAGTCTCTTCAGTCTCAAGCAAGTCACGTATAATATGCCTGAATTAGCAGCAGGTGGGAAGATGAAAGAGAGAGAAAGTGGGGTGGGGGGAAGCAGTGTTTTAGAATTCTTTTAGAATAACAGTCACCAATACAGTTCCCCTCAGTGGCTCACCTACTTAGGTTGTAGACAGTTCATTCTGTTCTGCTGAAAACTCAAGGCCAACATTTCACAAAACCACACTCTGATCACTCTGGCATGAGAAGAAATGGCAAAGTTAAGGGACTCAAAATCCATGTATACAGCCAGAGAATGACCTATTTGTGGGCCATAGTGTAGGGGGCAAGAGGGCAGACACTGGAGTAGGAAATATCAGGTTTGGTTTCTTGGTGAGGAAGGTCTGCCTGATCCCTACATCACACATGTGGTTTCCTAGATTTTCTCTCCAGCCTTCTGCTATTTCATTGCTCACATCATGATCTTTGACCTATAGGGATGCCTTTTTTTTGTGCATGGGGTTAGATGCCTATCCTTCCCCCTTCCTCTAGCATTCCATGTTTCTGTGTGATTGATTTCCTATAGCCAGAAGACATGTGCTTTTTCTGTTTCTATTGGAAAGGCAGGTGGGAGGTGTGGTATGCAGAATTCTAACATGACCCGCAAGAGTCCTGGCCCCTAGTGCACACACACATCCTCCCAGTTAGTCAATCAAACACTAACATAAGCGAAGATATTTTGCCATTCTGTTTTGTTCCAAATCAGTTGACCTTAAGATAGGTAGATTATCAGGTTGGGCATGTCCTACTCCCATGGACTCTAGATCTGGATCCAAAAATCAGTGAGATTGGAAGCACAAGAAGGATATAGCACAAATGACATTCTCCTTTGCTGGATTTGGAGATGGAAGTGGGGTACACACCAAGGATCACAGGCAGCCTCTAGAAGCTGAGTGAAAGTGAAAGTGAAGTCGTTCAGTTGTGTCCGACTCTTTGCAACCCCATGGACTGTAGCCTACCAGGCTCCTCCCTCCATTGAATTCTCCAGGCAAGAGTACTGGAGTGGGTTGCCATTTCCTTCTCCAAGGGATCTTCCCAACCCAGGGATTGAACCCGGATCTCCCGTATTCCAGACAGATGCTTTAACCTCTGGGTCACCAGGGAAGCTGAGTGGCCCCCAGCTAACAGCCAGCAAGGAAACGGAACTTCAGTCCTATGGTTGCAAGGAACTAAATTCAGCCACAACTGCATAAACTTAGAAGATACCTTGTAAGAAGTGCAACTGGCCAACGCCTTGATTTTATCTATATGACTTCAGCAAAAGCCAGCCTTGCTATGCTCAGGCTCCTGTCTCAGGGCAACAGTGGGCTGAACTGTTAAGTTTGTGGCTGGTTTTCAATGCAGCAATAGAAAAACAAAAGAAAAAGTGAGGCCAGTCCCCACGTCTATCTCCAGACTGTATTCTTTCTCTCCTCAAGTTGTATGGCCACACTTTCCTTTTAGGGCTTTCTTTCGGGCCTCCAAGTGAATCAGTGTTTGTACAAGTGTTCACATGTAGAATATACACATTTGTGGTTTCCTGTGAACTGCTCATGAGTTATCTATTAAACAGTAGCCTACCCTAGAAAATAGTTCATTTTCCTTTCATAAGAACAGATATAACAAATAGTGACAAATAATCAAAGGATGCGCGATAGGAAATTCACACAAATACACAACTATTAGTCTTATAAAAAGTGCACAGTACATATGAATCCAACAAAAGCATGGTATATAGAAGTAACAATTTTCAGCTTCTATAGTATGTCAGACACTGCAAACCTCGAAGGAAGACTGGCAGATGAAGATATGAAAACATGCTCAGATAATATTAGCAAAAGTATAAATTTGTATAAGATATCTTGAAAATAACTCATCATGATTTAAAACACACATTGACTGGTGTGTGTGACTTAACTCAGCATTTTCAGTTCTAAACATGTTCATTGTTTGTAATTAAAACAACAGAACCTCAACAACAACAAGACACAAGCTGGAAATTACTTCAATTATGGTACATATGCACAATGAAATGCCATGCAGTTTTTAAAAAGAATGAAGCTGACTGAATCATGCTGATACGACACAGTCCAAGAGTTTTAAGTGAATTAAAAAACAACAACCAAATGTACAACGTGTAGAATATGACTAGTTGTAGAAAATTCACACTATTACTGTAAAATGAGTGTGTATACATACATATATGTAAAATTATCTATGCTTAGAAAATTCACGCCAAGAAGCTTAAAATATTGTTACAGTGATTTTCTTTAGAGAGTGATAATGAAGACAAGAGAATAGAGGAAAATTTTTTACATTTTACTCTTCACCCTTCTTCAATATTTGATTTGAAAAAAAAAATGTAAGGACTTTATTGGTGGTCCAGTGGTTGAGAATCCATCTTCCAATGCAGAGGACACCAGTTTGATCCCAGGTTGGGGAACTGAGATCCCACATGCCACAGGGGAACTAAGTCAACCAATGACAATGAATGAGCCTGCACACTCGAGTTCATGCTCTGCAGTAACAGAAGCCCACAGCCACAACTACAGAACCCTCATTCCCCATGTTGCAACTAGGAAAAACGATGAGTGCCGCAGCGAAGACCCAGTGTAGCAAAAATAAAAATTTAAATACTTACTGCATTTATAATTTTAAAAAATGGTTTACATGACACTTTAAAATGAATGTTACTGACAGTAATGACATATACACCTCATTTGAAAGATATCCTACAATTTACCCTATACTATATAACTCAACGATTATCTTTTCTTAAAATGAAAAATCTATATCTATTTATAAATGCTTATTATAAGACAAAACTGATAAAGGACAGCCATTGACCAAGGATACAATTTCAAGAAGTATAATTCTGCCCAAAAAGTTACTTCAAGATCATATTTATTAGTAGCTAATGAATCTCTTGTCCCATCACTTCATGGGAAATAGATGGGGAAACAGTGGAAACAGTGTCAGATTTTATTTTGGGGGGCGGCAAAATCACTGCAGATGGTGACTGCAGCCATGAAATTAAAGATGCTTACTCCTTGGAAGGAAAGTTATGACCAATCTAGATAGCATATTAAAAGTAGAGACATTACTTTGCCAACAAAGGTCCATCTAGTCAAGGCTATGGTTTTTCCAGTAGTCGTGTATGGATGTGAAAGTTGGACTATAAAGCTGAGCACCAAAGAATTGATGCTTTTGAACTGTGGTTTTGGAGAAGAGTCTTGAGAGTTCCATGGACTGTTAGGAGATCCAACCAGTCCATTCTAAAGGAGATCAGTCCTGGGTGTTCATTGGAAGGACTGATGTTGAAGCTGAAACTCCAATACTTTGGCCACCTGATGCGAAGAGCTGACTTATTGGAAAAGACCCTGATGCTGGGAGGGATTGCAGGCAGGAGGAGAAGGGGATGACAGAGGATGAGATGGCTTGATGGCATCACCGTCTCGATGGACATGAGTTTGAGTAAACTCTGGGAGTTGGTGATAGAGAGGGAGGCCTGGCGTGCTGCGGTTCATGGGGTTGCAAAGAGTTGGACACAACTGAGCGACTGAACTGAACTGAATGAGTCTTTAAGTAAAGGTTCCTTTGATTTTTGTAAATCATCCTGAAATAATGATAATTGCTATGTCAGAAAGAAATACAGGCCTCAATACCAATCTGTTTCTAAGAGCCATGACATTAAGTAGGACCACAGCAACAGTTAAGTATTCATAGAAAAGCAGAGTGCAGCCAGCTTCTTATGCCCCTGTGAAGCACTGGGCTTAAGTAACTTGGCAAGACTGTTTAAGGATGTATTGACAATTAAATGAAGTCACAAGGCAAAATAACTAAGTGGTGGGCAGAAGTCAGTCTTATCATTCAACATTTATATAAGAACTTAGAGACCCCTAGGAGTCTTTACTAATCTGACACAAGAAAATATTCACAACTCAGAAGCAAAAAAAGTCCCTGGTCAGGTCATGTTCCAAATTCAACTGCTTCATTATAGTACTTTTTTGAGTGCAATGGATAAAACTCCCAACAATAGGAAGTCCCCTGAAGACTGGTGGGTTTCATTTCAGTTCAGGTTAAAAAAAAAAATTCTCACACCATTGTTAGTCATGCTTTTCTTTTCTTCTCCTTTGTTTTCCTTACAAATAACTTTATAAAACTGGAGAAAATTAATGATTCTAGCTGATGATTGCCTGCTTTATTATTCCAAAGCACTTTGTTCATAGGGAAAAACTCAAGGATTTAATATCTAAAGTCATCAAGTGTCTATTATGTAGGTGAAAACATTGGGAGTACTCAAGTAATTTTAAAACCTTCAACACGTAGAGCAATTTATGTCCTGGTGGATATCTACCCAGGGTGGAACACTGTAATTAGGACGGGGTTGATGATGCCAGATCAGCCTGCATGAATGTACTCTACACTAAATGTACTCTCTGGCTTTGAATTACACGTAAAAATGGATCTCCCTTCACCCACATCCCCAGTTCATTAAGGAGGAAATGGTAAGGGACTGTTTTTTCTCTGAAGCAACATTTTAAGGTAGCATAAAAACATAACTTTGGGTGGCTAATTCCATCCTATATAATACCTCCTCTTTGCTTCAGATGACACCATAACCAAGAGACAGGAAAGGAAAGCTTTTTAAAAAGATGAATGCAGCCTTATTTTGTACACAAGATCATTAATGCACTATGTACGTATTAGGATTTCCTAGTAAGTTTCTTCTTTGCCCACACACCTTAATCTGTTCCTTGTTTTAACCCTTGCCCCCATCCCTCCTCAATTTCCCAGCTCTCCAACAAAAGAATGTTCTTTTGAAAACCAGTCTGTTAGAAGTATATTTTTTGCTCACTAACTGTCAATACAATTTGCCATCAAAGGATTTCATTTACTCCTCCCTAGTCTATCATATCACACACATCAAAAGTATTATAAATTTTCACTTTAAAAAAGCTAGTTTTCATCTCATACTCTCTTTGCAAAAATTAAACATCTGTTTTTATCCTTTTCAAACCCCAAAGCTTCTGATGTAATGGATATTCACCTTCTTAAACCTTTCTTTTCCTCTGGTTTCTCTTTATTATTCATGTTTCATTTACCACCCTGTTTCTTCTCTATTCCTTTCTTGTTTCATCTTTCTCCTTATGTCTAATATTGCTGCTCCCTCAAGATCTGAACTCAAGTTTCTAGACTTCCTTCTCTCCTCTCCCCTCATGCTGTTGACTCTCCTATATCTTTATCTTCCTGCCAAATCTTTGGTCATGCTCAAGCCCATATGTCTTCACCTCGATGCCTCACAGACACCTCAACACCTCGGGGTGAAGCAGAATTCGTCAGACAAGAATAGCATACATATTGGTACATACATGCTCCATCGCTCAGTCATGTCTGACTCTTTGTGACCCCATGGACTGTAGCCCACCAAGCTCCTCTGGCTGGAAGAAGCACAAGCTGGAATCAAGATTGCCAGGAGAAATATCAATAATCTCAGATATGCAGATGATACCATCCTTATGGCAGAAAGTGAAGAGGAACTAAAAAGCCCCCTTGATGAAAGTGAAAGAGGAGAGTGAAAAAGTTGGCTTAAAGCTTAACATTCAGAAATCTAAGATCATGGCATCTGGTCCCATCACTTCATGGGAAATAGATGGGGAAACAGTGGAAACAGTGTCAGACTTTATTTTCTGGGGCTCCAAAATCACTGCAGATGGTGATTGCAGCCATGAAGTTAAAAGATGCTTACTCCTTGGAAGGAAAGTTATGACCAAACTAGATAGCATATTCAAAAGCAGAGACATTATTTTGTCCACAAAGGTCTGTCTAGTCAAGGCTATGGTTTTTCCAGTGGTCATGTATGGATGTGAGAGTTGGACTGTGAAGAAGGCTGAGTGCCAAAGAATTGATGCTTTTGAACTGTGGTGTTGGAGAAGAGTCTTGAGAATCCCTTGGACTGCAAGGAGATCCAACCAGTCCATTTTGAAGGAGATCAGTCCTGGGTGTTCTTTGGAAGGAATGATGCTAAAGCTGAAACTCGAGTACTTTGGCCACCTCATGGGAAGAGTTGACTCACTGGAAAAGACTCTGATGCTGGGAGGGATTGGGGGTAGGAGGAGAAGGGGACGACCAAGGATGAGATGGCTCAATGGCATCACCTACTCGATGGACGAGAGTTTGTGTGAACTCCGGGAGTTGGTGATGGAGAGGGAGGCCTGGCGTGCTGCAATTCATGGGGTTGCAAAGAGTCGGACCATACTGAGTGACTGAACTGAACTGAACTGAAAACACAGTTGTTATTGCAAATTCTTCCCTGCCATTATCGCTTACATTCAATCTGTCACCAAGTCTTGTCTTTTCATCTCTGAACACACCTCTTGGAATTACCACTTCTCCATTTCCAGTACCTCCAATACAGAGCAAACTCCCCTGTCTTCTTATCTTGAATACTTTGGCACAATCCTAGCAGCTCACTTGTGCCCCTGAGATCTCATTCCCATCAATCTATTATACAGACCACCTGTTTATGCCCTTCCTAAAGCTCCAACTCCATTATGCCATCATTCTCCATCTTAAAAACCTTAAAATAGCTTTCAATTGCCCACAACTGTCAATGTTCCTCCCAGGATTTCAAGACTCTTCATTCATGTGAAAAGAATTTTCTTAGGGTGCTTGCTCAAAAGGTAAATACAGACCCAAAGATTCAGAATGATCCAGATGCTGGGAAAGATTGAAGACAAGAGGAGAAGGGGGAGACAGAAGATGAGATTGTTGATGGTTGGGTGGCATCATCGACTCAATGGACATGAGTTTGAGCCAACTCCGGGAGACAGTAAAGGACAAGGAAGGCTGGCATGCTGCAGTCCATGTGGTGGCAATGAGTCAGACATGACTGAGTGACTGAACAACAACAAGATTCAGAATGAGTAGCAATATGGTCAAAGAAAACAAAAAACTCTATCAGTTAATCCTTATTTTACAAGTGGAAAAAGAAGAGACCAGAGCCACGCATGGACTTGCCCAATGTCTTTGGCTTTGGCAAAGTCAATGTTCTTGCTAACACATTATGTTGCCCCTCTTGGCCTATGTTTGGGGGTGTATTTAAAATCCTGTTTGCTGATTATGAAATAAAACACAAATTGAAATGAAACTAGCACGATGATATAACAATACTGAGTTTCAGAAAAATAGGTTTCCAGGTCTATCTCTGCTTCTAATATGCAGGGTAACTTTGAACAAGCCAGTTTCTTTCTTGGGGTCTCCATTTCTTCATGGGTTAGATCAGCTCGAGTATCCCTACTGTCTCTCATAGGTCATTTGCTAAATATCTTTTCTAAAACTTTTTTTAATTGGAGAATAATTGTTTTACGATGTTGTATTGGCTTCTGCCATAAATCAATGTAAATTGCCCAGAGGTATACATATGTCCCCTACTTCCTGAACCACCCTCCCGCTTCCCAGCCCTGCCTACCCATGTAGGTTGCCACAGAGTACAGAGTTGAGCTCCGTGAGTCATACAGCAAATTGTCACTGGCTATCTAATTTTCTATGTGGTAATGAATATGTTTCAATGCCACTTCCTCAATTTGTCTATCTTATCATCTTGAATAAGATATATGAAATGATCTTTGGTTTAATCACACCTTGCTTCTCATTTCTCAAAAGAAAAGAAGCAAAGGTCATAGGCCTTTTCAGTTACTGTGTGACTGCATGCACAGTAGGATGGCAAGGAGAAGGAATCAGCATGGGCTGGAGAGGTCCTGGCGGTGAGATCTGAGCTGTCCTCTCCTCTCTAAGAAGTGAGGACTTGCAGCAAGACAGGAGGGTGGTCCAGGAAGGAGGGAAACAGGAGCAGGGGCTAGGAGTCCTGGCTACACGCAGGGCCCTGTGGGAACCAGGCTGCTGGGGCAGGGTCTGGGTGGGGAGTGTGGGAGGCCAGGGGAGCCCGAATGCAGGAGATGGCCATTGTGCCAGGTGATGGTGGGACCCAGGGAAAGGTGCAGGAGTCTGAGTTGGCCAGCAGGGCAGGGAATGTCAGGAGCCTGTTTCATTCAGCACAGAATAGGTCCTGAGGCTTCAGACTTAGAAAAACAAGCTCTTAGTTTCACATCCTTCTTCTGCTTGATTAGGTGTTCCATTATTGCTTAATAAATTCCCAGAACTATAAATGGTAACAATTTGAAACACTATGGATCCATAAGATGACCATGTTGAAATCAGTGACACTTTAAGCATTAATAAAAGGTCTGATGAATATAAATAGTTCTCTACTTTCTGGAAGGCTAACAGTTACTAATGTGCCACCAGTTGAAAGTCTTGCTCAGTTACTGATGTGCCATCTGCTCCTTCTGTTTTATATCTCAGTTTCTATATTTGGTCTGATGTTAACTGGATTTGATCTCATTACTCTGATGTGTTTAGGGTAAACTACCTTAAATTCTTTTTAGAGCAGGACAGGGCACAAATAAATTATTATTAAAGTTTATCTGGATGGGTGCTCACTTTTCAATATCACATAATAAATAATGACAAAGTAATCTCATGCATACTGCACTTTTGAAAGAGGGACTGATTACAAACACAATCCCATTTATCCTAATTCAAGTTAACAATCCTGTATTCGTGTAGTATTTTGGGAATTATAATTGTTTTCCTTTCTGGCTGTATCACATGGCTTGTGGGATCTCAGTTTCCCAACCAGGGAATGAACCAGGGTTCTTAGCAGTGAAAGGATGGAGTCCTAACTATTGGACTGCCAGGGAATTCCTCCAGTTTTTAAGAATTGCAGTAAAATATACATTACATAAAAACTTCCATTAATTTTTAAATTTTTGGCCATGCCACATGGCCTGTCAGATTCTAGTTCCCAACCAGGATAGAACCCACAGCCCCTGCATTGGAAGTGTGGAGTCTTAACCACTGGACCACCAGGGAAGTCCTGAAATTTGCCATTTAAACGATTTTTAAGTATATGATTCAGTGGAATTAAAATATATTCACAATGTTGTGCAACCATCAGCAGAACTTTTTCATCACCCCAAACTGAAACTCTGTCCCCATCAAAGACTAACAACGTCCTTCCTCCTCCCAGGCTCTGGTAACCTCCATTCCACACTCCATTTTCTGTTTCTATCATTTTGCCTAGGTAAGTGGAACCACACACCATTTATTATTTTTTATCTGGCTTATTGCACTTAACACAATGTTTTCAAAGTTCATCCATGGTGTAGCATGTATCAGATTTCATTCCTGTTAAAGGCTTTACATCTTCTATTGTTTGCATAGACCATATTTTGCTTATCCATTTGCTTGTTGATGGCCACTTGGGTTGTTTCTGCCTTTTGGCTATTGTGAATAACGTGAACATTAGTTTGTGAATCTCTGTTGAGTTATTGATTTCACTTCCTTTGGGTATATACCCAGAAGTAAAATTGCTGAATTATATGGTAATTCTATTTCTAACATTTGAGGAACCATCATACTGTAGTATTTTACGTTCCCAACAGCAAGGCACCAGGGTTCCAATGTCTCCACATCCTCATCAACATGTATCATTTTCCTTTTTTTTAAACATTTATTTACATGGCTGTGTGAGGTCCAGATACAACAGGACCTTCGTTGCATCATGTGGGATCTTTCTTGTGGTGCACTGACTCTCTAGTTGTGGCTCAGGCTTAGTTGCTCCACAGCACGTGGGATCTTCCCAGATCAGGGATTGAACCTGTGTCCCCTGCATTGTAAGACAGATTCTTAACCACTGGACCACCAGGGAAGTCCCTATTTTCCATTTTAAAAATAATAGCTAACCTCATGATGTGAACCACAGTTATTTTTTAAATATGCATATCATCTTCCTTGATGCATTCAACACCTGACAAAGGGCTCCTCCAGGACAGAGATCCTATCATCCATCCCTTGTCCCCATACCTTACAAGTAGGCAAATTCTCAATAAGTATTTACTGAATGGATGAATGGCAGATTTAAGGAGCAGACACAAATTCTGTAAGCAGGAGCAGGTATTAACTGTTACTGTCATTTCACAGAAGAGGAAACTGGGACTCAGAGCATTAAGTGACTTGACTGAGGTCAAACTGCTGGCTTGGTGCTGCCAGAAAGAGGTTGTGTCAAGGATGTCTAGCTCTAAAACTAAAGACTGGTGTGTCAAGGGCGAATGTCAGTCCACTGAAATAGTACCCAGTATTCGGACTCGGCAGCATGGCTCCATAAGGGACAGGGCACACACAATAAGGACAGAGGTAAGCAGGTTACAGAAAAAGGGGTGGCTCAGCCCATAATCCATTTTTGCCTAGGATTCAAGGAACCTGGCTCAAATCTCAAAGCCATGGTGTATCAGCATATGTGCAATCCAAGCATAACAAGACTTCATGGGAGAGACTTCTGATACCAAGGAGACTCCTAGAATACTGCTGATAGGAAAATCATTACTACCTCAGTCCATGGGAAAGTGTCGTATTGGTACTAATTCCAACAGGAGTATCCAAATAACTTAATGATTTTCCCACAAAGGAAAGAAATTGTGAAATAGGTAATAAGCTTCTGCCTTACGCAAAGGGAAATCTATTGCAAAAGGAAATTCCCAAAGGTAAAGGAAAAATATGTATAAAACAGTCAAAGATCAAGAATCATTGAAAAGACACATTACTTTCTCTACCCTCTGTACCTATCTGCAGACCTATTTGTATCTTTATCTACTCAGCAGATATCCTATCTATTAATCCCTTTCTTCCCCAAATAGTCTGTTTATTATGCTAGAAACTTATTTCTCAGAGGTATTGCTCTTTCAAAGATTCCTAGCCCTATATTTACAGGACCAAATAGGTGTTAATATTGGGCTTTATGACCCTAGACCATCAGACTAATCAAGAACAATTCACGAAAGGTATTTTTTTTTTCAGAGAGCATGATTTATCAATAACTTTAGAACTGGCTTTTGAGAATTGCTGCTATAAGAAAAATCTCACTATAGCCATTTTAAATTCCTAACTAACGATCCATATTTTAAATAATACTCAATACAAATCTGAAGCAAGCTTATAACTGCCTTTTAGAATTAATTTGAATAGGATTTGAACCATGTATGCTCCATAAAGCAGGCAATGAGAGCTTAATAATTATTAACTATTAAGAAAAGGGCAATAGAGAATTATTTTTGGTTGTCCCTTAAATATTAGTACAACCAAACTTAAGTGCAAAATTTCTATCACAAATGATTGCATCTGAGTCAAGCACACAGCCTCCATATCATAGTCAACAACTATTTTCTGAACATCTCCATGGACTGTGATTTTCTTCTTTTCCTCTGTACCATCTCATCACAGGACCCAAATAGTTTTACCTCAGTTTAGATAACTGTCGGAAGGCTGGTGCCAACGGTCTTTTAAGATGTAAGTGTTAATCAGGCAGCACTCAAGAGTGTCCCTACACAAGTATCAAGTGTCCCTCCTGGCTTGGAGAGAAAAAGATGGAATTAGAGGCAGTCCCTGGAATCTGTATAGAATGCTGCATGGCTCTGGGAGTGTAAAGTGAATGTCTGACCTTTAGGTGGAAAGGGGAGAAGAAATGCTGAGGATCCACTGGCAGGGAGTTGGTACCAGGACATTGTCACAAGTGCTGTTTGAGCATTTGCAACATGGAAAGAAAACCTGTCCCAGCTTCACTCCCACATGTCAATCCTCTACCCCCACTACCTTCCCCAAGTGAGGCCCACTCAATCCATAGCACAGTGCTACTGCACCAGGAGGGTCACAGAAAGTAGGACCTGCATCTCCAAGACTGTCCCTGTCCCTGTTGGACCCCTACTGAGGGTTTTAGGGTATGAGAGATGATCCCTGGGTTGGAGAGATCCCCTGGAGGAGGAATGGCAACTCACTCTGGTATTCTTGCCAGGAAAATCCCATGGATAGAGGAGCCTGGCAGGCTGTGGTCCATAGGGTCACAAAGAGTCGGATGTGACTGAGCAACTAAGCATGCACATATGAAAGATGCCCTTATGTACTAATGGAAGGAGATGGTATATTAAGGAGGTTCCCTCACTCATGCAGAAGAGAAAAACACAAAATGGGTTCTTAGAATGGCCTGTGGGTATCTCTTTGTGCTGTCAATTCCCTTCATCTTTCAGCTCTGGATGTACCTAGTATGGTTTCATACAACTGCTAAGATCCCAGAACTGAGGCAGGCTGTTGAATGGTGCCAAACCACAAGAGCTACAGCAAGAACTGTAGGAAAGGGGATAGTGTGCCTCCAGTGTCAGCATTTGGACCTTGTTGACATGGAAGGCAAAGTACACTGGGGCCATTGTACTGTGGATGAAGCTTCTTGGACCAAAAGGCTGAACTTTTGATGAATGTGGGCAGCATTCAGCAAAAAATTGAATTCAACCAGTAGTTAATACATATTCACTCTTTGCAAGGCATGCGGAATGGTTTTTTAAGGGAACTGGAGATGAGCAGGATGTAATCTCCACCTTTAAGAGGTGTAGGTCATTCAAAGAGTAGGGAAAAAAGATCCATAGATATTGATACAGTGATAAAATGCCACTGACTGTTATTGACATGTAACAAACACCATGGGCTGGGTCCACTGGTGAGAAGGATTCTGGCTCTTGGGTCATCCAACACCCATCCATTCATCATTTCACAAACAGGTTTTTGAATATCTCATTTTAGACCTGTTAAGCTTAAGACTGATGTGACACACTTAAGCAAAGACTTTCCAGTTTGGAGCTCAGAATCTAGATTAGAAATATAAATCAAGCATTAAAGGCAATGGATGAGATCACCAATGAGCAAATGTGGTAAGAAAAGAATGCCCAGAAGGATATATGTGTGGGTAGGAGGAGGTGGTAGGCAGCAAAGGAGGAGGAGGCAGTGAAGGAGATGTTGCATTAACTGCTGATGCTCTATTAACATAAAATGTATCTCTAGAGATGTGAAACATAGCAGGTCCTTTTATGGCAATGAAGCTGATGAGATAGAGCAGGAAGACCAGCTCACCAAGCCAGAAGAGCATTCTGTAGCCCATAATGAACATGAGAGTGATACCTGTCCACCCAGACCATGAGGTGCCATGCTCAGCATTTTGTACATGGCATCTGGTCCCATCACTTCATGGGAAATAGATGGGGAAACAGTGGAAACAGTGTCAGACTAGTTTGGGGGAGGGCTCCAAAATCACTGCAGATGGTGACTGCAGCCATGAAATTAAAAGGTGCTTACTACTTGGAAGAAAAGTTATGACCAACCTAGATAGTATATTCAAAAGCAGAGACATTACTTTGCCGACTAAGGTCCGTCTAGTCAAAGCTATGGTTTTTCCTGTGGTCATGTATGGATGTGAGAGTTGGACTGTGAAGAATGCTGAGCGCTGAAGAATTGATGCTTTTGAACTGTGGTGCTGGAGAAGACTCTTGAGAGTCCCTTGGACTGCAGGGAGATCCAACCAGTCCATTCTGGAAGGAGATCAGCCCTGGGATTTCTTTGAAAGGAATGATGCTAAAGCTGAAACTTGAGTATTTTGGCCACCTCATGCGAAGAGTTGACTCATTGGAAAAGACTGTGATGCTGGGAGGGATTGGGGGCAGGAGGAGAAGGGGATGACAGAGGATGAGATGGCTGGACGGCATCACAGACTCGATGAATGTGAGTCTGAGTGAACTCCAGGAGATGGTGATGGACAGGGAGGCCTGGCGTGCTGCGATTCATGGGATCGCAAAGAGTTGGACACAACTGAGCGACTGGACTGAACTGCTCTGTGATCAGTCCTCCTCACTGCACTCTTCCAGGCAGGAATTATCACGGGGCCCAGAGAAGTTAGGTCGCTTGCCCAGATCTCGTAGCCAGCAGGAACTAAGTCAGTATTCCACCCTCATCTCTCTAGCAGCCCAAGCCTTACATGAACTCTTACTGGCTTCAGAACACATACCTTGTGGTATGTCTGAATTCACGGGGCAGGGCCTTACAGGGTCTGTGAGGAAATCTCCCTACAGAAAGGGCAACTGAACAAGTCAGCCTGGCACTATGTTGGTATGCTTCAACTGTGTTAGGCATTAAGCAATCAGTTCTCCTTTCATTACTTCAATAACACTTCTCTCTTTGGGTTTCTTTTGCTCCCACCATCTCCCAGGTTCTCTTGTACTCATTTCAGTTTTCTTCCGCCACAACTAATAACACATACCTTACTCTCTGGTTCTCTCTCCTACATTTGCTTCTTTTTCTGCTATTTATTGGCCTTATTTTCTCCTTTCTAAATCTAACTTGCAAATTGTAATTTCTATCATCTTCCAAGTTTACCATCTTGATGCTACAGGTCTTTCTTTTCCAGCACTTCCCTAAACTTTCTAGTGCTCTGTGAAGCAAATTCCTGATGGTGGGATTAAAAGTCATTTATAAATCTAATTTTAGTTGACTTGGTTCACAAGCAGCTACCGTGGACACCGAGGGCAAGGTGACACTGTCCTCATTCTTTGTAATGGTCAAGTTGGCTTTGCTGCTCAGTTAATTTTATCTCCAAGTAATTTCAAAAATTTTATGCACTTGCTCCAGATAAAACAGAGTACTTTGTTCTATACCATGAAGTCTATCATCCTCTTCTCCTCCTGGGGTGGGACAGGGTGCCAGCTTGCTGTAAGAAATCCTCCTAGATGTACAAAGCTGGCTTCCCTGTGCATGTGTGGGCAGCTGGCAGGCATTCTGGACCACTTTGCTCATCCTCATCTCTTATCCACACCCTCTCCTCCACCCCCACCTAAAGCTCCACATCCTTTCACCAGTCTCTTGACTTACTTTTGAATCATTTCTCTCTCTGTCTGGGTTGTCTATCTTCATATAGGTTGATGTGAATATGTGATTTTCATATATATTTATCAATGTTTCAGTCAGTTTGTATAGGACACAGTCCCATGTGTGCAAGCATGTGGAATACACATGTGTGATACTTGCACTTATGTGGGCCTACTTCCAAATGACCTGATGGGAATATAATGGCAATTGAAAATTTGTACATAAATCTGACATATACAGATGATACCTAGGGGGAATATCTGTGGGTTTATCATCAGGATTTTGTTTCGCATAGGTAAAAGGGAGTGATTTGCACTGTACTAACAATAAATTAGCTTGTTTATGTGTCACTGTCAGTGACTCCCTTACAAGTCAAAATACCTAACTATTTCTGTCTGTGATAAGACATGCCATGAGGTCTGAAGATAATAGGAATACTGGGTCTGAGTAGGTAATAGCAATACTAAGCCACACTCTCTATGGGTAATATATAAAAGAAAATAATTGCATGGCTCCATATGCTAAGGAGCTAAAGAGAGCAATTACAAAACCTCTTTAAAAATCTAGCTAGAAATAACAAGTACAATGTTGTGTTTACAGTTTCAAATTGATTCCATAATCTACTTTCAAGTCATTACCTGCCATTCCTTTTTAAAAAAATTTATTTATTTCCTTTTACAATAACAAATCCAAAGCTTTTACTTTACTGAAGTAAAGGGTTAATTTTTTTCTGTCATATTCTTAAATAATATTGTACAATTACAAAATCATTCAAAATATCACCACTATTAAATGACAATATTTGTTCTATAAGGAGGATGCTAGAACAACATCTGGGGAATAAGTAACCAACCCCCCCCAAATGATTTTTTATACTTTCCTCCCTTCAGTGGAAATTTATATTCTGATTTTGTCTACTCTGTGTATTAAGTATTCTGAGTGGGGAAAACACCTCAAGGAGGACATTCAGGCGGATCCTGGCTCATAGTTGATGATCTGAGTAGTGAAGTGAAGTCGCTCAGTCCTGTCCGACTCTGCGACCCCATGGACTGTAGCCTACAGGCTCCTCTGTCCATGGGATTTTCCAGGCAAGAACACTGGAGTGGGTTGCCATTTCCTTCTCCAGGAGATCTTCCCGACCCAGGGATTGAACTCGGGTCTCCCGCATTGTAGGCAGACGTTTTACCGTCAGCCACCAGGCAAGTCCGATGATCTGAGTAAATAATCTCAATTAACTAAAGAGGTGTGGAGAAGCACTTCCTGGAGCTGCCTTGCACCGACAGGAATAGACAGGCGGGACGCATCACCTTCACCTACACGCTGGGGTGGTGGCTACCAGGCAGGCCAGGCTGGGCTTCAGAGTGACGCCAAGACTGCAGGAAACAGAGCACACTGCACACTGGCCGCGCCCTTCCCTCCGCCGGGAGCCCCTGATTGGGTCCCCCAGCTTTCAGCCGGCTCCAGCCCGTTTCCCGCTGGGGTAGCGAGCCCAGCCGAGAGCCAACTCCCCAGCCCCTGCCTAAAATTTAAAACGAGTAAGTTTTGTTCCGGAGACCAGTGACTTTAGTTCCCATGCCGGCGGAGTGCCGACCTCCGATTTGGGAGTTTAAGGAGCTGGTCCTGGTGAGTTTTGCTTTAAGTTTTCTTTGAAATGAAGCTGGGCTTGAAAGTAAACTCATTGCGGGGCGGAGTGAGTCTCTCCCACCGGCCCATTGCATTCCTGAAAGAACCGCTGTCGCAAAGCTGTATGCAGTAAAACTGAGTTTCCTTCTTTTGTCACTGAGGCCCTCTGAAGCTCGGGGCAGGAGTGCGTAAGCGATGTGACAAGAGATCTTTTAAAGTCTAGCTTGCCCTTAGAACTCTCGTCTGAAAAGGAAAATAAGGTGCTCAGAGAACTGCAACTCAATCAGTCAAAACTTATCTCCCGTAGATGAGTAAACCGTTGCGTGTTCTGAACGAATGGATCACTTGTCCAACAAATTCTGCCTCCTAACGCAAAGTATATAGAGATCAGTTGTTTCATATGGAATTAATATGTGTGATCAATCGTACTCTTTTAAACTGCTCCGCTTCCCACCGCATCCTAACTGGGGCCCAGGCCCCCTGTAGGTGGAAATGTAGTCTTCTCTTCCGGATCACTAAATGGGGAAAGTTCCAGCCCGCTCGGCGGGCTAATTCGCAACTCCTCATCTGGTTTGTTCTTTGTGAGGGGAGACGGATTCCCTTGGTCCGCAGCAAGGGCTCCCGGCCGGCCTGGCCTCCGCCCCGCCCCCTGCCCGGCCCGGCCGCCTCGCCGCGCCTCTCAGCCGGAGCGGCTCCCGGGCTGCGGGAAAGGAGTCTGTTCTGCTTCCTCTGGACCAGGCGAGGTCGCCAGGGCCGAGAGGGGGAGGAGAGTCGCTCGCACGGCGGCTCCAGGACTTCAGGTTGGAATGAGCTCTGGGGCCCGGGAGGCGAGGCTGTAGCTGACACCGGGCTTGGCGTCAGCTCGCGGCCCTGGTCCGGAGCGCGAGGCCGGGCGTCGGGAAGCTGGGGGCCGCCCTATCCACCGCGGGGCAGGGCTGCCCGCCGCCCGAGAGCGCGGCGGGGAAAGAGGCACGTTCCCTCCCCGGGGCGCCTTTGTTCATTCGGGCCTGCGGGCGGGCGTTTGGCGACCGCGACCCTGGGCCGAGCTGCCATCCAGATGCAGCAGGTAGGCTGGGGGCCCGGAGCTCCGGGGCAGGAGGGAGGGTGAAGTTCCCCGGAGCCGGTTCCCATTCCTACGAGCTCCAGCTAGGCGGCCGGAGCGCGGGAGCCGGGAGGGGAACGCCGCGCCCTGCGGGCCTCGGTTTCCGGCTGGGGGCCCCCAACCTTGCGCCCACACCTAGGCTGCAGGGGTGAATTCGGGTAGAGATCCTGCGTCGTGTTAGAAGTTGGGAAACCGCCAGACAGGGAAGCTTTCAGTGAGTTACTGGCTGGGGCAATACAGACAAGGAAGTAGGCAGGCGGGATAACTGGGAAACGAGACCTCTTTCTAAGCGGGGAGGTCCTGGCCACGCTTTCCTTTGACTTTGCCAAATTTTATTTTGCTTCCTGAAGTGACAGAGTTATTTGTTTACTCAGATGCCCCTTACGTAGGTCCAGAGTAGCAACTTTTCATCCGATTCTGACTACACACCCTATATTTTTCTTTCCCAGGGTCGATTTTCATAGGTTATGGGTCATGTTAAAGGGACACCAACGTTGTACCGCTCGGTGGCTGGTGGTGGCTTGGAGGTCGCATTTAGGATAATTCTCTAATGAAAGCACATATATTAGAACTGGATTTGTTCCTCTGTGCCTTTATTTTGGGAAACTTTGCCTGGTCCCTATGGGGGCAGGGAGAAGGATTGAGAAGCTGAAAATGACCCAGAAAAGGAAGGTTGAAAGTAGTTGCATTAAGTGGTGGTGCCGAAAAGATCCTGTCCTGAACTTTCTGAAAGGGGGTTATAAGCACCTGCGGTTTTAACTTTCTCATAAGAAGCTTACAGTAGATTTTACATCTTGTCCCTGTTCAGGGGTGGGGCTGCTTTTTGGAGTCAACTTTTTCTTTTAAAAACAATAAATTCAATATCTGAAATGTTTCCATTAAATATATAAATGATTCTCCACTCTTCCGCTTTCTCTCTCCCATCTCCTCTCCCACAGGGACTCTCCGTGAGTGTTTACTGAGCCCCTCTGAGGATGAAGTTGACTCAGTTTGACTAACCTCAGTTGCCAGGGGCTCACTGTGACACCTGAAGATGGGAATGAGTGTTATGACAGGGACAGTTCAAGCTGCAGCTCAGAGAGGCTGTTTCTGAGGACCGAGAAATGAGGGATGGTTAGGAGGCATAGATGATACTGCCCTATACGTTCTGACCACACACATATACATACACAAACACAAATCATCAGAAGGTGGAGAAGAATTTTTAAAATAAAGTGCAGGCTTTAGCAAGGGAAAATGTCAACTTATATATTTCAATAAAATAGAGATAGAATTTCCCTTTTATAAAAGACTGATTCAAATGAGATTGTAAGAAAAGGAAATAACTTTCTAATTCTAAAATATAGAACAGCTTGAATAAGAACTCATGGGTTTTGAAATGGGTCATCTTTTTAAATGGGTCACTTTGGCTAGAATCATTGCTCTCAGTGACTTTCAAATTGTTAGGGTAGAGTTCTTTCTGAGAATCAATTGCACTCTAATCTACATATCAGAACATAGGATGAGGTAAAAAGAAACTAGGAGCAATTCAGAACCGAAACATTCTCTTAAAGTAACAAAATGTATCCTTGTATATTTGGAACGTTGTATATACTCAACTGAATAAATTTTAGCTTTGCATTTTATGGCTCATTATACTTTTTGGGGAGAATACTTCCGTAGCCATTATTTTATTTTCCATTATTGAAAATAAAATATTTTCCAGTATCGAAAATACTTCCATAGCCATTATTTTCCATTGTTGAATAATCTTGTGAGGAGAAATATACATTGAATCTATGTTCCAGAAATTGGGGAACAGCAAATTATTATAAGAGCTCTGCCATTAGATATAGAATTTCTGCCAGCAAAGATTTAGCCTGAACAGTGTAAATCTAGAGGTTTTTTTTTTTTTTTACAGTTTGCATGTATAAAAGAGATAGAAGAATTCATATTTAAAGATAAGCAACTCAGTCAGGTGAGATATAAACTCTGAAAAAGCAAAAGTGATTTCTTTACATTTAAATGCTAGAAATTCAGAGACACCAGTAACTTATTTTTAAGATTTATCTTCCATTGTGAAGATTATAACATTAGAAGCTAGTTTTGTTTTGTTTTTTTTTTTTTTAACAGAAAGGAATGTTCCTCTAAGTCTGCAGGCAATAAGCTCCCTAAATTCTAAGTTCAGGGTACTATTACACAGCTTAAGATTCCCTGAAATTTCATATTTTATGTCTTTTATTCCTATTCTGCAACTCTTTTGACAACTTTTTGATTGTGGTCTAAGAAAAGTAAGTTAAAAATTTGATGCAGGTTTCCTTTTCTATATTTTACAGGACCTTACAATCTTTTGGCTGTGTCATTTGAAGTGTATTCTTAAGAGCTTGTGGGAACCATATTGTTCTTTCCTGTCAAGGATAATGGAAGACCATGTTCAATTAGGAATGATACCTTTGTTTTTAGTCACAGTAGTGTTTGAGATGTCTTAATGGCCATTAGCAATCAGATCAGAACTTTGAAAAACTCATATCTAATAAAAAGTTTTTGAGAAGAATAGTAAGAGTACAGCTCATCACTTTGAAAGGAAAATAACCCCTAAAGAATATCAGCCATCTTTTAACTAAACCATCATGGTAAAGATGTATGAACAATTTCTAGAGAAAGGAAATTAACATATATCAAACACTTGACCTGGACCACATTTTGTTAGTGCTGCTGCTGCTGCTGAGTCACTTCAGTCGTGTCCGACTCTGCGACCCCATAGACGGCAGCCCACCAGGCTCCCCCATCCCTGGGATTCTCCAGGCAAGAATACTGGAGTGGGTTGCCATTTCCTTCTCCAATGCATGAAAGTGAAAAGTCAAAGTGAAGTCACTCAGTCGTGTTTGACTCTTAGCGACCCCATGGACTGCAGCCCACCAGCCTCCTCCATCCATTGGAGTTTCCAGGCAAGAGTACTGGGGTGGGGTGCCATTGCCTTCCCCGACATTTTTTCAGTAGATCATCTAAAATGATCCTCAGAAAACACTGTTGGTACAAGGTTTAAAGACAAGTCAAGCTCATGTGACTAGTAAATGGGAGCACTAGCATAGAAATTATTTTTGTTCACCTTCACACTTGATTTTTCTATTCTCTTGTCCACCTGCCCCCCACTCCCCACCCCGCTGCCAGATTCCAGGTTGCACTGGAACAATTTTTTACTCTGTTAGTGGATCTACACTGGACACATCTCTGAAGCCCTCTCAGCATTCTGCCTGTGGCCTATCACACAGTATGTGATAAATTAATACTTGTTGAATGACTTAAGGGTAGGTATTACCTACTTTCAGGGCTGTACAGCATATTATCTAGGACAGGGCAGGTGTTTAAATGGCAATTTACTTATTATAGTAAATGTTGATCAACTGAGATGGAAATGTGATATATATGTGTATGTGTGTGTATCTTACACCATTATTTATTTTTTGTTTTCTGAACCCACAATCAAATATTGCATTCAGAACAGGAAATATGTTGCCACTGGATAACAGGCCAAAGTGTATAGCTTATACAGCAGGTTTATATCAGGTTATATTGTCACCATATTTTGAAATCAGTATTTTTCATATTATAATTTAACCTCAGCTGTGTATTACTCTTCTCCTTTCATCTCATCCAATACTTATTCATTGAATTCTTGCTTAAAATATCCTCTCTGAGTCATGTACATTTTACTCTCTTCTCCTTCCCTACTTACTTTTTCTTTACTTCCTTCTACCGCTTTCCAGGTGGCCCTAGTGGTAAAGAACCCACCTGCCAATGCAGGAGATGTAAGAGATGTGGGTTTGATCCCTGGGTTGGGAAGATCCCTTGGAAGAGGGCACGGCAACCCACTCCAGTATTCTTACCTGGAGAATCCTATGGGCAGAGGAGCCTGGCAGGCTGCAGTCCACAGGGTTGCACAAAGTCAGACCTGACTGAAGCGACTTATTAGCACATATGTACCACTTTGAATCTACTCCCTTAAATACTCCAATCTTCCATGTGCAGGAAAGACTTTTGTACCCAAAGTGACTCAAACTGTCACTTTTGCCCATTGTCTAGTGCTACTGAGATCAAGGAAAGGAAAGAGGGAAACGAGATAGAAGGTTGGGAAAAGGGTGTGTTACAGAGAAAATGAAAACAAGTTCTGGTGAAATGCAGGTGGTAGCAAAACATAAATGATTCCAAACTTCAGACACGGAAGCAAATCTTTTCCCTTCTAGGGTTGGTTCTCTTGGTTCTGCCCCACCAGCTTCTCTGTCCTTCCATCACACCAGGAGTACAGCAAGAGCAGGTCAGGAACTCAGGGACAGGGCTGTAAAGGACCATCTGCTTTTGAGCTGCCACAAGGTCTATAATTCACGGAGGTTACAGGGTTAACACCATGTCTCGGTGCCTCTGTTTCTTTTTCTGAAAAAGGGGGAGATAACTTCTCCCTCATGGGTTGTTACTGTCTATGTAAAGCCTTCTGAACAGATCCTGGTGCACACTAAACATACCATGTTAGCAACTGTTGCTACACTAGGCATAAGGAGAAGTTTGTTCCTTAAGTAGGCAAGAACAAAACTGACAAAAATCATATTTATAAGAACTGGCAACCCTGTCAACTCAACAAATATGCCTCAAGAATGAACACAGAAGGCCAGACTTACAAAAGCAAGTGCGTGACCTCTCCGAGACTCTCTTTATATTTCAGTTCTTTTGTTTGTTTCAAATTCTGTATAATCAAACTGATTACTGGGAAATGTTAGCAACCTTTAATATAATTCCTCTGAAATATGATAATACTCTATAATGTCTCTGTCACCAGTTTCCTTAGTGCTTATCTTTACTCAGAGCCTGTCTTTACTTGTTTGTTCATTTTGCGTTTTCCTGTCTTTAGTTTTCCCACAATCAGCAAACAGAAATCGACAACCATGTTTAACTTATAAAGAAACATATAGCATAGTTTATGTAAGTGGAGAGCAATTTACTAGATTCACACTATACATTTTATAACCAACTTTTCCCACTGTCTCAGATCCATGCTTGCAGAGCTGGAATTTAAAACCTTCAGACTAACAGTGGATCAAGAATTAACTCTAAAATGTATTCTTTGTGGAAGAATAACAATTCCACATGACTTTTAATCTTTGCCCAGAGCTTGAGCTTAAATTTCGTAGCAAGTCACAGTCACATAAACACTTAAAGATAGCTGTTGCATGGAATGTGTCCTTTTTTATAGCCTTATATTGAATACACTTAAATTTGATTAAAGAATAAAATATAATTGAGAGAATATCTCATTTTTCCCCTTAAAATGTGAGTTGTACATTCACATTTCAGGTTGCCACCTTATTGAGCAAATAGAAAGAGAATTAGTGCTAAACAGTAACCAGTTGTGTTTCTTAGGACCAAATACTATTTTACTAAGAAAAAAAATCTATGAAGATCAAATCATAGGCTTTCTTGTAAATTCAGAGCTGTTTTCTTTAACATGGCAGTTTGGTTCCTGAGGATTATCCTACCTATGTTTAATAGGGAATAAATGATCAGAGCAAGCCAGAAAAAAATACTTGGAATGTAAAACAAAATGTAACGTAAAGATGAGAAAGAAAATGTTATCTTTCTTTCTTTTGAGTTATGTCTGGAAAGGAATCAAAAGTTACGTCTCACATGGGACTTTAAGTCATGAAAACTTAAGCTTAAAAGTATCAAGTAGTGAGGCTTTAAAAAAAAAATCTGTGACTTGCTGGAGGAGCAACATTAGTTTATAGTTATATTGTTATCACTTTTAAATTTTGTGCCCCAAATAGTGCTTCCCTCACCTCTCCCCAGCCTGGCCCCTGACGGTGGCCAGTGTGCTTTATAGAGGGAATGGAGCGGGCTGTCCAGCCCAGGGGATTCCTGAAGAGGAAGCACACATGGGATGAGATGGTGACAAGTGTGTGATGTCTTTTACTTTTTCTACGAGGTAGGAAGGGAAGCGGTCAGCTAAGAGTGAGCACGACACTTCCTAGGAAGAGGGGGGAAGATCTAGCATGGCTGATGGAGAGCCTGGGAGAGGGAGCAGCTCCGCAACAAGTGGAGGCCAGTCACACTGCACTGGGCACTCTACCCACAGCTGGATGTCGCCATGTGTGGTGGCGCTGTCTGCCTGCTGTGTTATGTTTCTCCAGGAGCCTGGCAGGCATTATAGGAAGATGGGAATGACCCAAGGTCTGGGATTGCTGAGGTGGAAGGACAGGAGCCAGGGATAAGAGGGCAAAGGTGCCAGGTGACCCTGCATCTGAGACAGGGAGGTGGGTAGAAGAAGAGTCAGGAGACGGCTGGATGGGCCAGGGGTGTTAGGGGGCAGGTAGGGGGTAGGCAGAGGATTCCAGATGAATGCTTAGAGGTTGTGGCTGAAGAGGGAGTGGACTAGAATTTGAAACTGCAGAATAATGCAGTTCTAAGTAAAGCCACATAAATGACTTTTCCTGCCGGTAAGTTGTCTTCAGTGTGTGGGAGGGAGTGTGAACAAACATCTACACCATAAAACCAGGGCTCCTTGGACTTCTGAGTGTCACATGTCTACTAGGTAGGATGGAGAAATACAGTTTCTCCAAGATTGGATGTTGTGTCTGACTCTTTGGGACCCGTGTACTGTAGCCCACCAGGCTCCTCTGTCCATGGGATTCTCCGGGCAAGAATACTGGACTGGGTAGCCATTCTCTTCTCCAGGGGATCTTCCCAACCCAGGGATCGAACCCCAGTCTCCTGCATTTCAGGTGGATTCTTTACAGGCTGAGCCACCAGGGAAGCCTACCTGCTTCAGTACAAGGTCCTGATATTACCCAGGGTCTGATCTTTAAGAATCCTGCATCCTTCGTACCACTGCCAGATTTCTGCATAAAGCTTAATAAATATTGACAAGGGAGTTATCACTAAAAGCAAAAAGGACTTGCTGCCCTGGGCACTGCCTTCTCTGCCTTATTTTCAAGATTCTCCATAAGTACACCCCAACCTCCCTGCTTTCAAATATTAATACAGGCCTGTTTCTCAAATATTTGCCATATAGTATTTCTTTCCTTTGTTGCCTGAAACTGCTTCCCTTGTCCTTCTGCAACCACCTAAATCCTGATCATCCTAGGCCCTTGTGATCTAGCTGTCACTGATTTCTCCTCCCGGGACACTCCTCTTGTGCCTACAGCAGGTATGACCCAGATTGGTGCTGACATACAGAGTGAAGCCTACTGTGACATGCCTGTTGTTGTCCAGGGGAACTGTGTTTCCACATGCATGCTGTGAGTCTTGTCTCAACTAGATTGTTGGCGCTTTCAGAGCAGAGACCAGAAAATATTACCTCATGACTGTTACCATGCCCGGTGTATTTCTATAGCAAACACACACACACACACACACACACACACACACCTTGTAGGATTAACTGAAACATTGGACACTGAAATTAACTGAAACAACATTGAGGTTGTTTAACTGGAAATTAAAATGCCAACCTCATCATCTTAACTAAAACTTCAAAATTTGTAGCAGGTTCTGTATAATACTTTAGGATTACAAAAGTAAACTCAACAGAGAAGTGAGTTGACAGCAGGAATGAAGTAGAAAAAAGTCAGGGTTCATTTTGGGAAACCTGTAGCCTCTAGATGCATTAATTGTTTTGCTTTCTGTTTTTAATCAGAGAAGTTTGAAGAGCTCTCTTGTGAAGAAATATTCTTGAGTGGTTGAGGGGCACAGCTCCCAGACTGAAAAGTATTTGGGGTGAGGTCTGCCACATTCTTTGCTGATAATCCTACTCACCTTCTTATCCACTCAAAATTCTTATTCTTCTGACTACTTCTTTTAGGAAAGAGGAAACTGAGGATATCTATACCTTCCTCTCAATCCAGACAGAAGCAAACCCCAAGTTATATTCCAAATATTTGCATATTTTCCCCTAAGCAGCTCTTTGTCCTGTTCTCTCATAGAGCCTTCCCTGTTTGCTATTTTCAGCAGGCTCTGAAGTTATCTGTAATTTTTGCATTCCCTCAGTAACAATACTTTGATCTTTGCCCCCAGTTTACAGATTGAGTCACTAAAGCAGAGTGCAGTGAGGGGTGCCTGAGGTTATACAATAAACCTGGCCCCAAACCGGGTGGCCCTGGTTTCGACAGTTGATTGGTCACCCAGCTACGCTGTGGGCACAAAGGAAGCTGCACCCACAGCATTCTGTTGTGGATGGTTGCTGAGCTCACATTCATTACTGGGATCGCTTTGTTTCCTGTTAGGTCCAGCATTTTCTTTCTCTAGGTCAGGCAGGCCTGTGGGCTTCACTGTAGCCCCCAGCCTAGTGCTGTGAATACAGAAGCTAGAAGACATGCCTTAGAGAAGCTTTATGACAGTGTGAACCCAGAAGGGTGAGCCTTAATTGCCTGTGAATGGTCTCCATCAGCAACACCAGGATTGGGACAATGTTGCTTAGTTTTAACAGATAAATTTAGATCATGGAGGTGCTTTTGCTTTTGGTTGGAAAAAGCCGTCCTAATAACTAAGTTCACTTTGGAGGAGTGGGTGTGGTCTTTTGTTATTAGAGAAGCCGGGTTCTATGAATTCCCAGATCTTCCCCTCATCACATCAACACTCACATCATCACATCAGGGAGATTTGGTTGTGACTGATGTAAACAGTGGCTTCAACAGTTCAAGCAGCTGTGGGTGGAGAAACTGTCTTAGACCTTCACACACTATGCTGAGCCTAAAGAAGTAGTGTGGGTTGTTGGCTTCATGACTAGTTCTTTGTCATTTTTCAGAAAACAGTTGTGACTCTTTGAGGCCAATTGGGAACAGTTGAAGGAGTATAGGAAAATGAGGGAAATATATATGCGGTGGAGTGGAAGGGGACAAAACAAATGTTATGGGCTGGCTGTTTGGTGATAGATAGTGATAGAGTGTTGCTGCTATAGTTCTCATCCAGATGAGCCATAGACCCATTCATGGGAGAGAGACAAGGGCTTCTATGAGTCCAGGGTGCAAGTGGTTGCTGGCAGTTAGGCGGGTGGGCTGATTGTCTGGCAAGAAGCTCCAGCTTGTAGACAACTGTGAATAGGTGCAAAGCAAAGCTGCCCTTGGAACAGAGTGAGTGCAGCTGCTCAGATATGGGAAGCTAGTTTTGCCTGTGGTTCCAAAGGTTACTCTTCTTTTTGTTTCCTTCCGGAGATGTCTTGGAATAGAAACAGCAAATTAGTTTCAATTGAGATTTTTCTTAAAATTCTTAACACAAGCTGTGTTAAAATCTGCCTTTCTCTGTTACTTTGCATGAAGCCTCTGGTTCCTTCTGTGTGTATGTGAAAGGGGCAGAAGGCTGGGCCTTCAGAGGTGGGGCTTATCTAAGAGAGCACAGTTAAGACTGGGAGGAAGTGCCCCTCCCCACTCCACCTCCCCAGTGAAAGCAATTTTGCGAAGTGTAAGCAGATGCCACCATCAGAAACGGATGTTTCTTGCTGTCTCTCACCCTTGTTATTGTTCAGTCACTCAGTCACGTCTGACTCTGCAACCACATGCACTGAAGTCCACGAGGCTTCCCTTGTCCTTCACTATCTCCCGGAGTTTGCTCAAACTCATGTCCATTGCATTGGTGATGCCATTCAACCATCTTGTCCTCTGTTGTCCCCTTCTGCTCCTACCTTCAATGTTTCCCAGCATCAGTCTTTTCCAATGAGTCGGCTTTTCGCATCAGGGCTATTTTTGAAGTTTCAGCTGCAGTCCTTCAGTATCAGTACTGGAGCTTCAGCTTCAGCATCAGTCCTTCCAATGACTATTCAGGGTTGATTTCCTTTAGGATTGACTGTTTTGATCTCCTTTCAGTCCAAGGGACTCCCAAAAGTCTTCTTTCATCCTACCCTAAGAGCATTCATTCAGTCCGCCATGACCACCCAAACCAAGGGGCAAATTACCAATATTGATCTAGCCCTTATAGCAGTATTCCCTCACTTTTTGCATTTTACTTTACAACAGAAATGCATTTTACTTTACAACTCTGAAGGTATTTACACACAAAACTTAAAATTTCACAAAATGATACCAAACTACTTTCAATGCACTCTGCCATTCTCTATTACCCTTTTCCTTTTTCTTTCTTTTTTTTTTTAAAGCTTTTGTGGCTTCCTAAGTGGCGCTAGCAATTTAAAAATCTATACCCTTAGGGATAAATTTTACTTGTGCTGATCTCAGAATTATCACTAAGGCTTGGTTCTGATCTCCTGTCCTCCTTGGGCTTTTTACAAGCCTAGCTTGTGCAGTTATCACCCTCCTGTGGAGTTACCTTGGGTGATGGGAAGTACAGCTGAGTGTGAAAGGCCCCACCACCCAGGTTAGGCTGGTACTGCCTGGTGCTCTCAGTGTGTGCAGTTATTTTTGAACATGTTAAATTCGAGGTGCCTGTGGAGTTTCCAAATGGAAAAGAACAGAAACAAGATGACTGTACAGAAATGCCACTTTGGTTAGAGAGTTGGCACTATGCTTTTGAGAAGCATATCTCAACTTCTTGATTATGAATCTTGGTTTGAAAAAAATATTACTCCTATTTCTGCCTTGTCTGGGGCAAGCTTTAATGTATTTTTACTATTACGAACTTTTGTTTCATTGAGTATTGTTCCTTGAACTATATAGCTGCTTTCATTGTGACTATATTCCAAGTCAATATATTCATGGACATACCCATTTAAGAAACTTGAACTTTAGGTATGTAAGATGACAGACATTTTGGAGGTTTTCTTCCTAGACTTAAGAAGAGAAAAGGGTCTTTGTATTCTGAATGAGAAGGTAGAGAGTGGTTCTTTCCCTTTCCTTGGATTCCCCTGAAAAAATAAACAGCTGTATGTGTCTACTCAACACCAGCTGCCCCATCACACTTTATCCAGATCAGTCAGGTTACATATTGTCTTTAAGGAATTAAGAGTAGTTTGTTTCTTTCTGGTAACTCAGTAATCCATTCACTTGTAATTTTTTTCTCTTCCTGACTCTAATAGGTTGCACTTAACTTGCACTAAAAGGACTACACAGAATAGCTGCGTAAGGCCAATCCTTGAACTTAATGAAGGATGTCAGAGTGGGAGCATTCTGATGTGCCAGCGCCATTCTGCAGTGTGTTCCGTTCTTTTGCGGTCTCCGAAAAAAATGGTATTAAAAGAAAATATTTTATGAAATAAGGAGCTCCTTTTACATTTTTAATGACCAACATGGACATCTGTTCTACAGAATACACAGTCCTATGGTTTTGAAGAAGCAAGCACTCGTTTAAAACTGACCCTAAATAAAAACAGACCTGGATGGACGTCAGAATGTTTGTTAGTGGCAGGAGAGTAAAAAAATGGCAGTTTATTCAGTTATTTGCCACTTGTTTTGTACTAAGCCTGATGTTCTTCTGGATATCGATCGATAATCACATCGTGAGCCATATGAAGTCCTACTCTTACAGATACCTCATAAATAGCTACAATTTTGTGAATGACAGCCTGTCTCTTAAGCGCAGCGAGGAGGGGGTTCCTCGTTACCAGTACTTGATTAATCATGAGGATAAGTGTCAAGCGCAAGATGTCCTGCTCTTACTGTTTGTAAAGACTGCGCCTGAAAATTACAATCGCCGTTCTGCCATTAGGAAAACATGGGGCAATGAGAAGTATGTTTGCTCTCAACTTAACGCCAACATCAAAACTCTGTTTGTCTTAGGAACACCTTCTGACCCACTGACAAGAGAAAGACTTCAGAGAAGGCTGGTTTGGGAAGATCAGATGTACAGTGATATAATTCAGCAAGACTTTGCTGATTCTTTCTATAATCTTACTCTTAAATTTCTTCTCCAGTTCAGTTGGGCAAATCGCTTTTGTCCACATGCCAAATTCCTCATGACTGCTGATGATGACATATTTATTCACATGCCAAATCTTATTGAATACCTTCAAAGTTTAGAACAAATTGGTGTTCAAGACTTTTGGGTTGGTCGTGTTCACCGTGGTGCTCCCTCCCGTTAGAGACAAACGCAGCAAATACTATGTTTCTTATGAAATGTACCAGTGGCCGGCTTACCCTGACTATACCGCTGGAGCCGCCTACGTGATCTCTGGTGATGTGGCTGCCAAAGTCTATGAGGCATCACAGACACTTAACTCTAGCCTTTACATAGATGATGTGTTCATGGGCCTCTGTGCCAATAAAATAGGGATAGTACCACAATACCATGTGTTTTTTTCTGGGGAAGGTAAAACCCCTTACCATCCTTGCATCTATGAAAAAATGATGACATCTCATGGGCATGTAGAAGACCTTCAGGACCTCTGGATGGATGCCACAGACCCAAAAGTAAAAACAATTTCTAAAGGTTTCTTTGGTCAGATGTACTGCAGAATAATTAAGATAGTCCTCCTTTGCAAACTGACCTATGTGGATACATATCCCTGTAGGGCTGCCTTTGCCTAATAGTACTTGAATGTTGTATTTTATCACTGTCACTGAGCCAAATCTGGATAAAGAAACTTTTAAATGTTTGTCTATACCATAAGCGAAATGAATATGAAGAACAAAGGAATATTTTGAAAGCCCAGTCTATCAGAATGTTTCTTTGATTCTAGAAGCCCTTCAATATAACTTAGTTACTTCATTGCCTAAATTCATTTCAAGGAATTTAGATTTAGACAAGGTTCATATGAAAACAAAACTAAAGGGAATTTCAAGTTCGCAGTACCATGTGTATATTGGAGGAGTAGAAAATTTATTAAGGTGCCTAGGTGTTAGGATAACTGCTTTTGGAAAATACCAAGTAAATGGATAGCACAACATTTCAAAGAAATGGATATGTTGCTGAACCAGGTACTTATTAAAGAGCACTTGAGGGAGTTCGTGGGGGCAAGGGAGGACTGGCATGGAAGAAAGTACATGAACCTGGTCAAAGAAAGTTTCCTCTTCTTCAGAGGAGACTTAGGAGAAGATACACAATTTCTTTATAAATCACCAAATCATTTACTGTCACATTCATGTAGCTGTTTTACCTGGACAGTATTGGAGTCATTTTAAATATATTTATATATTTTTTCAAAGCTTAATGTGAAATTTGAGAAGTCATTAGCTCTATCCTAACTAGTACTTTATTATGTTTTTATTATTATTATTATTAGACAATGACACAAAACATGGACAGTGTCTTACTCAGAGGGTCCTTTGCTAGATATAAATCATTGTTAATTCAGATAGGTTGATTTTATCAAAAATTTAATGAAATTTCAACTGGTTTAAAATA
The DNA here is from genome assembly GCA_917880005.1 of Nanger dama. Classification (NCBI taxonomy): domain Eukaryota; kingdom Metazoa; phylum Chordata; class Mammalia; order Artiodactyla; family Bovidae; genus Nanger; species Nanger dama. The sequence goes on along the minus strand of CAKJTW010000011.1, from coordinate 27,921,435 downwards.
TTCAGTATCAGTCTGTTTTTAAGGCAGCTATTTGAATGTAGTTTACATAAAGGAATATGATAATGGAGAAGAATTCAAAAAGAAAGATAGAACATTATGAGACTCTTTTCTCCATAATTTATAAAATGAAAGTTTTAATGTCTAAATTGTATTAATTACCAAAATCAGCCCATCCTTCTCCAACAGGGTCTCATAAACCAGTTGGTTTTGAGTTTAGCTTTTAAAACTGAGAGTATTAAACATCAAAACTGTAGTAGCTAAAAAAATGTATTCTTTCATCAAAATGACTATCAAATATTTCAGAATGAAAGTGATAGAAAAGTCACCTGAATGGAGTTTAAAACATTTGTAAAGCTGTATGTTCCTTGTAATAAAAGAGATGTGGCTGAGATCCAATAGCGGAAGTTAGATTTATTTTACATGGCAGAATGAAAATGTGGCTATGATACAAACAACCTCTCCTCACTACAGAAAGAACTAGGTGAGGTCTGTTGTTAGGGGGATTATATGAAAGGCAAAATAATGACTTCAGTAAAAGCAGTTAAACTGATTATAAACCCTTTGTCTGCAAAGATGAGTGTTAGGGAAAACTAAGATGTATCACTTGAAATGATGACATCTGAAACACACAAAAAAACTAAAAGAATTCTCAGTATACATAACTGGATGATGATATATAAATACACACACACACACACACACACACACACACACATATATATATATAATTTGTTGCAGGTAGCTTTTCATTGTTTACAGAAACGTTTTGTTAATTTTTTCTATTTTGAAAATCAAAGCTTGTTTACATTGATTGTTCAGATAATTTAGCATTTTTAACCCATGTCAAAACTATGGTGTCAAACATTCTGGTTTGTAGTTACTTTCAGAGTAGATTCAGGGTTTTTAGGTCATCACAATTTAAAATTTCTGACCAATTTTAAAAACTGTAGAGAACAAAAGTGCATTTTGGCAAAGCAGGTTTGTAATTAATTTTTATTAGTTGATCCTTTAATACCATTTGTCCTTTGGTCATATATATGCCCTGTGTATCTATACTTGTAACTGTTTAAATTTGCTATTGGTTGAGAACATCTGTGTCTCTGCCCATCAAAATGATCTTGTTTACATCAATACTTTTGTGAAACAGTTATTTATTTGTGAAAGAGTTCCCTTCAGTTGTGTTCATCTTTTATTTTTCCTTAACACAGAATGAAACATTTAAATTTAGAGGAAATATGAAGGCACTTCCTTTTTTAATAAGGAAATTGCTAGATACTTCTTTCATCAGACTTAAAGTACTAAGACGAATAATTGTAAATAAAGGATTCCAACCTTTTAAAAAGGAAGGGAAAAAAAACTTTTGGTGCTCCAGTGCAAGGCTGTCTTTTAAAAGTCATCAATAAAGGGAAAATAAACTTTCAGCCTGGATGGTCAATTGATGGTTATATACAGTATTATTGCTAAAAACTTTTTACCTCTTGGTTGGTTTGCATCTATTTTCCATATTATTAATTTTATACCAAAATGTTATTTATATTATTTGAATTTTGCTCTTATATGGCAAAATAATTAGAGGGTTTTTAAAAATAAATCTATGATTTCCAATAAACAACTTGAAAATTGTCAACAGATGTGTATTTTCACAAAGGCTTTTAAACTCCTGAGTGAACACTATTTGTTTATGTCATCAACTGGTTCTGTTTAATGTCAGAGAGGCCTGTAATACGTGTTCTTAATCCTATTTCCTGTTCAGACTTGCTGCTGTGCCCAGGATAGAGGATTGCTGTGTTCTCTGCATTGTGGAGCCATCTAAAGTGCTTCTTTTGTTGTTGAAAGGTTTCTTCTGGAATGTCTAAGTGCGGGAAGTCTTCTCTCCTAATAGACTGTTCAGGAAAAGATGAAATAAGAACTATAGCCATAGTGTCTTAAGACACCATTTTCCTTTATTTGGTATCATTAACTAGCCAAACATTGATTCAAATTTAGCCCTAGTCTCTTAACATTAGGTATGGTCTCAGGCCTGCTCTGCAGCATTTCGTATTTCAGTAGATTTGTACATAGTATGTGATCATCTGCTTTTCACCTGATTCTTTCTTGATTCCTTATCATACTAGATGGTATGATTCAATATATATTTTTAAAACTCAGAAGCATCTGAATTATTTGGTTGCAGTAGAACTTTTTACTTGTGAGGCATGTGTGGGATGTTTGTAGTTGGGACGAAAATGATAATTATGAGGAAGAGTTGAGCTGACCTGTATTTGGGGCTTTAACTGAATACCACAGCTACAATGAGAATCAGAACAGAGAGCTAGTGATATACAGGGTTATTCGTTCTTCTGTAATAATGAGAGAAATGTTAGATGTCTCCATAACTATGTTTATCCTGCAGTGGGACAAGCCTCAGCTTTCATTATGATGTTACTCTAGTCCAGAACTCAAAGGCTCCTTACTGCCTCCAGCATCAAATCCAATCTCTTCTACCTGGTTTTCAAGGTTTTATCTAATCTTCTCTTCTTCCTTCACTCCTTGTAGCCACCATTACCCATTACAAATTCCTCTCATGACCAACCTTACCTTGCATAAACTGGTTTCCCTTTTCAGGAACACTTTCTCCTGAAGCTGTTGAAATCTTATATCTACAACCCCAATTCTGCTCTTCTATTAAGCATCTCCTCCCCTCCCTCTAAAATATATACTGAATCACATATATTATTGTGCTACCTAGGAATCATTTCATGTGTTTTTCCTCGCTAAAATATAAGTTCTGAAGGTAGGGACTATGCCCAGTATTGTCACAAAATGCTTAAAATCATTACTTTTTCCAAATATAATAAAGTAATGTTATTCTGGCAAGCCATCCAAATGTGAAAAGAGATTAATTATTCAGAACCCTTAATGGACATTGTTATAACATTTTACCTGTACTACTTAAAAGTTTATGATTTATTCAACAAAATCTGAATGCTTACTATATGCCAAGCATATACCTATCCAACTGTAGCCCAACTAATTTATATTAGTTATACATTAAAAACTCAAAACTGTAAAATCAAAAGTAAAAAAGGAAATACAGATTAAATTGTTACAGCAAAGGTGTGATCTTATAGTAGTTATTCAAAGCTTCTAGGAGAACAAAATGAGTAATCTTACATTTTCTCCTTTCTTCTGCTCAATCCACTAGCTAATTTGGCCTTTTTTCAAAGTTCTTTTGTAAGAATCTTAGATATTTTTGTTTCATTAAATGCTGTAACTTTTCCTGTTTGTATGATTTAATCATTGCTTTGTGGCACAGTCGGTAAAGAATCTGCCTGAAATGTAGGAAATCCGGATTCAGTCCCTGGGTTGGGAAGATCCCCTAAAGAAGGAAATGGCAACCCACTCCAGTATTCTTGCCTGGAGAATCCCATGGACGGAGGAGCCTAGGGGCACACAGTCCATGGGGTAGCAAAGAGCTGGACACGACTTAGTGATTAAACCACTACTATAAATTAATTCAATAATTCACCAATTAACTTAAAGCATTCACTATAAGACAAACTATAATGATAAAAGTAAATGTGGTTGTAGTAATAGAGAAGTCCCCAATGATATACTGTCAATTAAGGAAAACAACAGAACACATTGCCAAGTGGTTCATCTCAGATACAACCCAACCTAACACACTTTCAGATATGCTGAATTGCGCCTTTTACTATAACTCAAAGGTATATTTCAACCAGTAAGAGCCCACATGTTTCCTTCAATAGTTTAAAGGGGAAGAATAGCAAGTAGTCTAATAAACTAATGTTAGCTTTAATGAAGAGGCAAGTTCCAAAAGATATTTGTTCATTTCATTACAAGCATATTTACGGAGGCCTGCTAAGAGCTAAACATGACAGACTCTGGGCGATAAAAGCAGCTCATAAAGGAGTTTATAAGTCAAATGGTGTCAGTAAAAAACACGACAAATGCTAGATTAGAGGTAATGATGAGAATTCTGCGTATAAAGATTTTTAAAAAGTGAGTTTCCTCTCATGCTTTTGGTCTTCAGTTCAGTTGCTCAGTCATGTCCAGCTCTTTGCAACCCCATGAGCTGCAGCAAGCCAGACTTCCCTGTCAATCACCAACTCCTAGAGCTTACTCAAACTCAGGTGCATAGAGTCGGTGATGCCATCCAACCATCTCATCCTTTTGGTCTTAACTGCCATAATTTAGGCTTTCTGATCAAGAGACCGTTCATATGCATGCAGACACCTTTCTGTAGGCCAAAAATAGCATCTGTGCTGCTGTCTAGTCATTCAATTGTGTCGACTCTTGTGTCAATACAATCAATACCCCTAGACTGTACTCTGCCAGGCTCCTCTGTCCACAACATTTTCCAGGAAAGAGTACTGGAGTGGATAGCCATTTCCTTCTCCAGGGGGTCTTCCTGACCCAGGGATAAAACCTGCATCTCCTGCACTGTGAGGCAGATTCTTTGCCACTGAGCCACCAGGGAAGCCCCCAAATAGCATTACATTTGTATTAAATTGTGTCTCTGGGGAACCTATATCCTTTAAATGCTTTAAAATCAATAATTCATATTAGGAATAGCTTTTCATTTACAATTTTCTTGATAATGCAGTGTTTTTAAAAAGCCTTTGAAGGTGCCATTTTTCAGCTCCTGCTTGTTGCTTTTATGAAATTCATGAATTTTCTTCATGGGTAAATAATGAAGGTTAGTTAGTATACAGAATAAATATGTGAATTTATCTAGGAAAGATTAGTTATGAGATTTAAAGCGAGTATATCGCACCTTCCTCCCCCACCACACTCACTTTAAAGGGTTAAAATGACTTCTACAAAGGGATGTGCAATCTTACCTGCTGGGAGAAAGATTTTTGGAACTGTCAGGCTGCTCTGGCTCAGGGTTGTCCGCATCATGACTGCTTTCAAGTATTTCTTCATTCTAAAGTGAAAGAAATTTTGGTAAGATCATCTATTTGTTTGGGGAGGAGGGCTCTTCCCTATATTTTTCTATTCCCAAATGTCTTCTATTTCTTTGGTAAGAAATCAAGGTCTGGAGAAGTTGCAATCTGTTCAAGCTTAGAAAGAGAGTTAAAGGCAAAGAGGAGATAAGTCTGGGGTCCCCTGTTCACAGGCTGGTAACCACAAGTCTGTTCTATCACACTGCCTCCTTGGGCAGTGCAGAGTGGCCACCAATGCAGCTGGTAAAGCCAGCTGATAGTTGGAAGTCCTGCTCCACTGTGAGCCACCTTTAAGACCTTGGGCAGATTCACTAAATCTCTTGATTTCCTCCCCTAGAACATGGACCCCATGCAACTGCCTGCCTTGGCCAGGCACAGTAATAACCACTTGCATGAGCTGTCTCACAACAGAAGGTCCTGATAAGGAACAAAGTGCTGCTTCCAAGAGAATTTGAGAGGGGCCAAAGGAAGGAGGAGCTGCCAATCCATAATATGCCCTGCCAACCTCCCAGAAACCCTTATGCTGGGATACATCTTAGCTGAGAAATGTTTGTGCCACCAGGAAGGACCTTGAGTCAGACTAAATACGGGCTAAGCAAGATGACTGGCCAGAGACAGCCCAGAAAGGTAACCCCCTTTACCATAAAACCTGAGAGTCATGTGGCAGGTTTCCCTGGCTTTGCTTCCCCCTGCCACTCTCCACTCAAGCGCCTTCCCAAAAGCTCTCTTGCTCTGTCAGTGTCCCCTCGGACAATTCATTTCCGAGTATTAGAGCCCACTCTTGGGCCCTGTAAGTGTGTGTGGGGGTCCCCCTTCTGGTAACAGCACTATTTGCCACATAGGGTTGCGGATCTTTTTCAGAATAACACTGGGCATTTAATTCTCAAGAAGAAACAAGACCCCTACTGAATTTACTTTCAAGAAAATATAATTTTAACAAGGATGTGAATTTGTGTATCATTACTGATAGCGATGGGATTATTATAATAAAGGTATTAACCAATAATGAGCAAGTAAATAATTAGCCAGCATTTGAGTTCTTCCTGCCTGCTAGCTTCTGTTTAAATAAGTCATTTTACACTGTCACAAAAGAGAGTAGAGATTTAGAAGAGGCCCTCTTGCAAAAGTATCGTTAAGGAAATTTAATGAATAAAGATAAAGATTCCTTGTAATTTGAGTTAGAAGTTGAAGGATGAGCTTTGCCCAGTCTCAGATGAACTAACTTGCAGAACAGGTCAGAGTGACAGGCTGCTCAGATACATGTAGACAATGCAAGAGAATCCTCTATCTGGATTAGCAGAGAGCAGTCAAGTTAAGGTTGTTTTATTATCCACAATGCAGACCACAGAAACAGCAATTTTAAAATGTTCAGTGTATGAAAGAAAACCAAGGGTTTTCTATCCTTTTATAGATATCTTCCCAAACCTGGTATCATATCCAGAAAGCAGGCTAACAAATAGAGGATTTGAGATACTAGCTTTGCTAATTTAGCTCTAAAATATAAGAACAATCTTCCATTCAGGTTCATATTTTTTCCTTTAATATAGGGTATCATTTCAATGAGAATCTAAATAGTTCCCTCTTACATATATTTGACCAGAGACTACAATTTATTTTTCATTTCAATCATATACAGAAGTAAATACCAGTCCTTGAATTCAAACCAATCTAGGTATTTTTACCACACTATGAAAGCTCTTTTTTCACATTTTCTATGTAATGTTGAGCTAATTACTATGGCAGTTAATGTTATACTCTATCCCTTTCTAGTTCCTCCTTTGTGACGTTACCACGACAAAAACACACACTAGACTTTGTGCTCCAGCTTTATTCACCTTTGAATCCACAACATGCAATACCTTCAGAAAGAGTAGCTATCATTATTAACAAAACTCCTTCTCACTGTAAAACTCACTTGTGAAATGAACCGTGCTCTTTCTAACTATAGTAGATTGTAGAGTCTCTTATTTCATGACAACCTATTATAGATAGAAAAATAACAGTGACTCAAGGTGCAGGTCTGAAATTTGTCATCTTTTATACAGAATGATGATGCCCCTCTAATTTACAGACTGTCATGTATGAGAGGACTTCACAGGGTTGCTGAAATGCCTGGATATGGACTTGGTTGTGTCAACCTATGTTCTTATGGCCACATGTCAGACAGCTGGTGTTAGGGTAGAGGGAGAGTCCTCTGTCAATCAAGGTTGATGGAATATAACACCCATGTTTTTGAGGATATATGGGAAGGACCCACAGAAGATCTGGGGACTCTTTTAATGAGAGCCTGCAGTTACCTGCACTATATACCAGTGTTTTGCTAAGGTTTGGATGGATTAGTTTTGATGCAGTGGCTTTCAAAATCTGACCACAGTCCACAGGAAAAATGTTTATATAATAACACTTACACATATATATTGTGATTTATAGTTGAGAAACCGATATTTGGTTTTCATCCTATTTCTGGCACAGAGCTCCTAAAATTTCCTATGTTAAGAGTGTCTTGATATATATAACAAATCCCTTTCAACCACACTTGGGTTTATGTTAATGAGGTAACTTTTAGGAAGCACCTAGCCAGTTTCTCAGAAGCACAGGTGACAACTTGTGTTTGCCTTTGGCCTCTGAAGGGACTTGGGAGCAGTCTTAATAAGGCTGAGTCCTCATTGTTTGGAATATGATGCTGTCTCCAGGTAGACTGTGTAGAACTGAGTTAATTGTTTGGTGGCACTGGAAAAAACATAAAACAGATGTACATGTAACTGAAAAATGTTTGTGTGATTTTGTGATTGGATACATTCTATTTTAGTTCTATCCCATTGCACTCTATTTTTTAAATTTATTTATAAATGCTAATAAACCCACCTGAGTTCACTGTTACCACTGTGACCTATAATTTCAAAATCTCTTAAAGAGTGAAAACTGAGTGAAAAACATACAAATTGAGGCATGAGAGATAAATTTGGGTGGGAATCCCCAGCTTATTTTTTTTTTAAGTGGCCTTGGGTAGCACCTTACTTCTCTATGAATAAAATAGGTGTAATAACATCTATATCGAAGGTTATTGTGATTGTTGTTGTTCAGTCGCTCAGTCAGGTCCAACTCTGTGACCCCATGGACAGCAGCAGGCCAGGCTTCCCTGTCCTTCAATATCTCCTGGAGTTTGCCCAAACTCATGTCCATTGAGTCGATGATACCATTCAACCATCTCATCCTCTGTCACCCCCTTCTCCTACTGCCTTCAGTTTTTCCCAGCATTAGGGTCTTTTCCAATGACTTAGCTCTTGATAGCCAAAGTATTGCAGCTTCAGCTTTAGCATCAGTCTTTCCAATGAATATTCAGGGTTGATTTCCGTTAGAATTGACTGATTTAATCTCCTTGCTGTCCAAGGGATTCTCAAGAGTTTTCTCCAGCACAGTTCAAAAGCATCAGTTCTTTGGTGCTCAGCCTCCTTCATGATCCAACTCTCACATCCATACATGACTACTGGAAAAGCCATAGTTTTGGCTATATGGACCTTTGTTGGCAAATATTAAAATACTTAGCACAAAGGTAAAGCTTAATAAATGGCATTTATGATTGGTTCTTTAATATCTACTGGGTGGAGATTATAATAGGCAATTATGTAATGCACTCAGCATGCTGTTCTTCAGTAATTGCTGGGCAGTTGCTACCTGCTCATGTATAACAGAGCCCCCACATTTGTCAGTAGCTGGGAGATGTTGGCCATGTCACTTAATCTTCCTGGATATCCATTTTCTTTTGTGTAAAACGAGGGAGGTGAGTAATTTGGCAATTAAATGTTCCTCTGTTTATAATATAAAATATCAACATAGGTGTTATTGCTTCCAATTTTGAGATGAAAGGTAACCTACAGCTAGAGTACTTTTGGGAAACTTTTGAATTAAGCCTTCTGAAAGCTCTGTGAGGAGGAGAACATATACAAATAAATGCTTGCTTTCAAATATTGGTCCTTTGATTCAAATAATGAGCCAAGAAAACTGACCACAGACCAACCCACCAATTGCTGCTTTATTTCTCTGTTAGGGTTTCCTTACAAGCCTCACTGAATGAATTATAAAATGAGGTGATTTGAAAGCAGAACAAGTTTCTTGTGAAATCATATCCTGTTTTCCTTCAGTCACCCTGACTTGGAAATACCCCAGGGCATCCCAAAGAAGGGATTTTCTCAGTAAACTGGTGCTGTAAAGGGAACCAATGCATAAACTACTTCTTTGGGAGGCCAATCAGGTGGGGAACCCCCTCATACTGTGTGTTCATTGAGGCAGGCAGGCTGGTACCTGCTCCAGGCCCTGCCATACTCCCGGTACCTTAGCCTCTCCCTGGTTTCACCAACCCACATGCAGTTTTTCCTGAATCACCTTTAATCATGACTTCCTATATCTATTCAACATAGAATCTGATTGTTTTGTCTCCCCTATATTTTGAAGAAAGGCATATTTTCAAAACTCGAAAAAAATAGGCTAAAATGCCAAACCTACAGGAATTTTGTAAAAAAAAAAAAAAATTTTATCTCAATTCCTCTGAAGAATCTATCTTTATAAAACTTACATTGTAAATATTATCAAGAGCCAATTTTCAATTGATTATTAACATTTTTCCCCCAAAAGAGACAGCAACATCTGAAACAGAATCAAATTAGATTTTCCCTGAAATTAAGTGATTTCTCTCTATGACTTTAGGAATGTTCAGAGAACAACTTCATTTCCAACTCTTTTAAAGAGATAGTATCTGGTAATTTAAAAGTATGGCTTATTATATTATTACATTTCTTAAAAAAGAAAGCTGCTAGGCCTAATTCTGAGAGAGAAAATGGAAGGCAGTTAAGGAGCTGAACCACCCTCTTCATTATTTATTTATTTTTATTAAAAATATTTATTTATCTATTTACTTAGCTGCACTGGGTCTTAGTTGCAGCATGCAGGGTCTGGTTCCCTGACTGGGGATTGAAACTGGGCTCCCTATATTGGGAGCATAGAGTGTTAGCCACTGAACCAGCAGGGAAGTCCTACCCTATTTATTTAAAGTATGAAGAGTGATCATTACAAGAAGTGTTTAAGGTTAAGCCTCTTCTGGCACTGTGAAGTAATAATGAAAACCCAAGAAGGCAAAGAGGTATGGAAATTAAGAACCTCTGAATAAAATAGATTGGCATGGCTTAGAGGAGGAGAGCAGGAAGGAAAGGAAAGGAAAGGAAACCTCCAGCCTCAGTCTAGGGTGACTTTAAAGACACTGTATTTCTCAGAGTGAAAAATATCATCTTGGGAGGAAATAGCCTGCCCTCTCCATTGCTGGAACTACCAGGAAAGGGGAAACCCCACCTCGCTGATTTTTGAGGTTCAGTGGGTTTTAATGTGGAGAATAGGAAGGACTTTTGAACAGGAACCAATTAGAGAACCTATCCTTCAAGGGAATCCCTAGCCAGCTGTTGCAGCCTATTTGCTCCCTCTCCCAGACATTTTTCCAGCACACTTTTTCCTACAATTCACTGAAGAAGCCACAGTCTAAAAATTCCTTTGGATAAAAGGGGCAGTCAGTCCCTTTGAAAAGATGGCAAGTATTTGCAGAAGGGTTAAGGGACTGCCAGTCACTCAGCCATGCATTGCTGTGAACTAGCTCATTCAGATTTCTCTCACCTCTGATCCAGATCAGCTGTATTGGGAGGAAGCTTCCGAGAGGGAGGGGAGAAGAGAGGAGGCAGAAGAGGAAGGCTTTAGAACATTTTACAGACTGAAGCCCTTTGGAGGGGAAGAGTAAGCTCGAGGAGACAGGCATTAGTGGTCCAGAAGCTTTGTGGAAAGAGGAAACAACTAGAGAAAGATAAGGAAATGGGTCCCAGATGCAAACTTTTACAAAATTTTTCTAGGGTCTCTTGTATCTAAGATCTTGAATTTCCCAGCTAGAATTGTTAGTAATTAGTTCACTGGTTAAATTGGTTTTTATAGGTTGCACTAATATCTAAACATTACTTATAATATTTGTTTATGGAAGGAAATGTCTTCTCAAAAAACTGCAAACATTGTTTTACCAATGATACGCAGGTCTGTAGTTCTGTTAAAAATATCAGAAAGTAAGGAATATGTCACAGGATACCTTTCTGCCATTCCCCAACCAAGAAAATATGAAGGAAATAAGTAAGCCTAGGACACTGAAAGGAAGTTGCCCATACATCCTAAATTTTCTCAGGCTGTTTGATTTCATATGATTTTAACTTTAGTGCATAAATGTTAGTGTAACAATTCTTTGCCAACAAACGTCTGTCTAGTCAAGGCTATGGTTTTTCCAGTAGTCATGTATAGATGTGAGAGTTGGACTGTGAAGAAAGCTGAGCACCGAAGAATTGATGCTTTTGAACTGTGGTGTTGGAGAAGACTCTTGAGAGTCCCTTGGACAGCAAGGAGATCCAACCAGTCCATTCTAAAGGAGATCAGTCTTGGGTGTTCTTTGTAAGGAATGATGCTAAAGCTGAAACTCCAGTACTTTGGCCACCTCATGCAAAGAGTTGACTCACTGGAAAAGACTCTGATGCTGGGAGGGATTGGGGGCAGAAGGAGAAGGGGACGACGGAGGATGAGATGGCTGGATGGCATCACTGACTCGATGGATGTGAGTCTGAGTGAACTCCGGGAGTTGGTGATGGACAGGGAGGCCTGGTGTGCCTCACTTCATGGGGTCGCAAAGAGTCGGACACAAACGAGCGACTGAACTGAACTGAACTGAAATCACAACAAACTGTGGAAAATTCTGAAAGAGATGGGAATACAAGACCACCTGACCTGCCTCTTGAGAAACCAATATGCAAGTCAGGAAGCAACAGTTAGAACTAGACATGGAACAACAGACTGGTTCCAAATAGGAAAAGGAGTACGTCAAGGCTGTATATTGCCACCCTGCTTATTTAACTTATATGCAGAGAACATCATGAGAAACGCTGGGCTGAAAGAAGCACACCTGGAATCAAGATTGCTGGGAGAAATATCAATAACCTCAGATATGCGGATGACACCACCCTTATGGCAGAAAGTGAAGAAGAACTAAAGAGCCTCTTGATGAAAGTGAAAGAGGAGAGTGAAAAAGTTGGCTTAAAGCTCAACATTCAGAAAACTAAGATCATGGCATATGGTCCCATCACTTCATGGCAAATAGATGGGGAAACAGTAGAAACAGTGTCAGACTTTATTTTTTGGGGCTCCAAAATCACTGCAGATGGTGATTGCAACCATGAAATTAAAAGACACTTACTCCTTGGACGGAAAGTTATGACCAACCTAGACAGCATATTGAAAAGCAGAGACATTATTTTGTCCACAAAGGTCCATCTAGTCAAGGCTATGGTTTTTCCAGTAGTTATGTATGGATGTGAGAGGTGGACTATGAAGAATGCTGAGTGCCGAAGAATTGATACTTTTGAACTGTGGTGTTGGAGAAGATTTTTGAGAGTCCCTTGGACTACAAGGAGATCCAACCAGTCCATCCTAAAGGAGATCAGTCCTGAGTGTTCAAGGACTGATGTTGAAGCTGAAACTCCAATACTTTGGCCACCTGATGCAAAGAGCTGACTTATTTGAAAGGACCCTGATGCTGGGAAAGATTGAGGGCAGGAATTGAAGGGGATGACAGAGGACGAGATGTTTGGATGGCATCACTGACTCAATGGACATGAGTTTGGGTGAACTCTGGGAGTTGGTGATGGACAGGGAGGCCTGGCGTGCTGCGGTTCATGGGGTGGAAAAGAGTCAGACACAACTGAGCGACTAAACTGAACTGTGCTGAGTGCTCTATGTTGGCTAACAAATTCATCTCCTGAGGGATCCAAGATGAAAAACTTGAAGGGCTCCCTCAATATTTTCCTTTCCTTCCCCATGAATATATCCTCTTATTTCTGTGCCTTGATCTATTCCTTCATTCATCAAATTTTCTTGAACAGTCTTGAGTATTCCTGGTGGGGACGGTGTAGCAGAACATCTGGACTAATGGGTATGAGCTCTGCCCATCTTCTTTTTTTGCCACTGCCATTAGTAGGCTCTCAGCATCGAAATCCCAGCTAGACTGTGACAACTGCTGGCAGGTGGTCAGCCTGCCTGTCATCTAATTTACTCTCCATTGCTGTATCGATGTCGTGCCAGTACACAGGTGCCCTTGTTGGCAAAAACCCTCAACCAAAGCCTTAAGCAACCTGTCTTTGGTCTACCTTCCCAATTTTCTTGGACTATTCCCAGAATAGTTATGCTCCCTTCAGATTTCTGAGGCTTTACTCCTTCCCCATCCAGGACTGGCCTTCTCTGTCTTATATACCTTTCAAAGTTGCATTTATTCTTTTTTAAAAAAATAGGTTTTATTTTTCAAACCAGTTTTAGGTTCCATGCAAAAGTGAATGGAAGGCAGAGATCCCTTGTCCCCAGCCCCACCATCACCTCCCCCAGAGGGTATACTTGCTGCAAACGAGAACCTGCACTGACAGTCAGGTCATAAAGTAGTTTTCTGCCCTAAAATTCCTGTGTGCTCTGCCTATTTATCCCACCTCCCCACTAACCCCTGGCAACCACTGATCTTTTGCTGTCTCCATGGGTTCTGCCTTTTCAAGAACGTCCTAGAGTTGGAATTGCACAGCTTGTAGCCTTTTCACCTCGGTGCCTTCAACTGCATCGTGTTCAAAGTTGCATTTATTCTTTCTTTAAAATTTTCAGTTGGAGGATACTTGCTTTACAGTGTTGTGTTGGTTTCAGCCGTATAACAATAGAAATCAGCTATAAGCATCTATTGGAGAAGGATCTATATGTGTGTGATAATGGAAATCAGCCATAAGTATCTATTCCCCTCACTCTTGATACCCCCATCCCACCCCTCTAGGTTGTCACAGAGCACCAGAGGGAGAATATGGACAAACTGAGAGAGTAGCACTGACCTGTATACACTATCATGTATAAAATAGCTAGCTAGTGGGACACTGCTATATAACGCCAGGAATCCAGACTGGCAATCTGTACTTATTCTTTAAAGTTCAAATGCCACCTTCTTTGAAAAAACATTCCCGACATACTTGCTATGAACTGTCCCCTCTTCTGCTTTCTCAGTTCAGTTCAGTCGCTTAGTCATGTCCGACTCTTTGTAACCCCATGGACAGGGAAGCATGCCAGGCTTCCCTGTCCATCACCAACTCCCAGAGCTTACTCAAACTCATGTCCATGAGCTTACTCAAACTTCTGCCTTCTAATACATGATATTCCTTTTACCAGAGGTACGTCATTCTGCTTTGTATTATAAATTATTAGAAATAGGTTGTTTCTCTCCTGAAACTTATAAGTTTCTTGAGTTTAGGTTCCATGTTAGAATTGTTTCCCATATGTGACTCATAGCAATAGCTTTGATATTTATTAAATTGAGTCGAATCAGCCACCCAAATTGGACACATCAAATATTTTAGTCAGGTCAACTTTGTATTGGTCAAAGAGCAAAGCCAACAGTGGTCTTACTGTTATTCTTTTTTTTTTTTTCATGTAGTTCCTTCAGTGAAAAATACATTCTCATAGATGAATATAGTCACATCCTCACTCTCCTACCTTCTGGACCCTGTATTAGCCTATGAGACCCATATTTACCTTAATAATTTCTTCTTTATCTAAGTGGCCTACACATATAGCCTCTAGCTCCATGTAACCAAAAGTGCAGTCCTTATACCACCTGCATTCTAGTCACTGTATGCACAAGTTAAAAATTCAGATTCCTGGGTCCTACCCCAGACCTCCTAAATTAGCATCTCTGTGGCTGGAGCCTGAGAATCTTTTGTGAATAAGCTTCTCAGGGTTGTAGTACATAGGAAACCTTAAGAATCTTCATTCTAAAAACTGATCAGAGAGCTTGGCTGGGGAGCTCAAGATTTGGTGGATTCTTTGAATTTCTTATTATCTCTAAGAGTGATCAGACTTCAAAACATCACAGAAAGTGAACAGTGAAATCTGCTTATAGTACACATAGTTCTCTTGGTGAGAAACAGGTAAATGAAAGATTCTGGGATTCAGAGGAGTGAGAAAGCAATGAACTGAATTTGGCCATGATCTGTTATCATTTGGCAAAAAGTACATATTCAAAAATAGGAGAAGCTATTTAAGACCTGAATCTGACCTTCTTTCAGCTTCTTTTCGTCTCTTACACAGATTATTCTATGTTTATTATGTTTATAAATAAATATAGGATTAAATGGGAAGCTAACATTACTAAGAATCTTCTGTATGCCAGGCATCATGCTAGGTGCTTTCTATGTATTACTCATATAATCAGCCACTTGGAGGAGGTCACTTTATTTATCTGCATTTTGCAGAAGAGGAAAGTTAGAGGATGAAAGCTTAAGTAAATTGCTAGTTAGGTAGATTAAATAAGTTATAACATAGATAGGTTAAATTAGATAGAAAAGTAAATGCAAGATTAGGTAAACTGCTTATTTCAGATTCCAATTCAATCATTTACTGGACGTGTGAGCCCTGGGGAAACTCACTTAGTTCCTCAGAGTCTCAACAGCATCACAGATAAAACAAAGGAGGGCTCACCTTCCTCACAAATTGAGGACTAGTGATGAAGTCAGGTATACATAGAACCCAGCATAATGTCTGGCCCTCAGTCAGTGTAGCAACCATTCCCTCACCTCAGTTTTCTTTCTACCTTGGCTTTTTATGCTTTTAAAAAAATTTTATGAAGGAGCCTGTTTGCTCAGAAGCCTGAAAAGGCCTTGCTATTTTAATAGGTGCCCAGAAACACTGTTGATGGTGCTCACAGCCAACGGTGCTTCCTTTTTCCTGAGGGTTGGCATTCAAGAAAAAGAAACTCTCATCAGCCTTTGGCTTCCTTACAGCTTCAAAGAGGCAGTGATATGCACAGCCCAGGGAAAGCAGCCTCGGTGAGTCATGCTTTCAACTTCCAACTGGTGACATGAAGGACAGAAAGTAGCCACTTCACTCCTGCCAGCAGCCATAGCAAATGACTCCACTGTGGATTTCCCAGAGACAGTGTCAGGGGCCAAGCACATGCCTTCACAGCTGCCAGACTGCCCCATGAGTCTCAGCTGCCTCCTCAAGTTGAGCTTGTCAAGTTCTTGTGAACTGGCACAGCAGAGATGCTCCTGCCACATAACAGGGGACACCTTTTTTGGGAATGAATTCTCTGATGATAATAAAATTGTATCATGATCTTACCTGCAGGTAGTATCAGTGATTCCAGCAGCAATCATGAATGATTTGGGTTTAAAGCTTTTCTTCCCCCCATGAGTATTTCCTCTTGAGGGCAAGGAGAAATATTTATCACAGCCTTATGATTCACTCACCTAGACTGGCTGTGGCTTCATTTCATCTTTGAGTTCCTGGCCTAAGGCTTAAAAGATGTCGGAATTGTTACCTGGAGGCAGATGTGTGTTCTCCTATCCTGGTCATCTGCTTTGGACAGTGGCCATAAAACACAAGCATCAGTGATTATTCTTGGTGTCATTCAACCTCCTTGTCCCTGTTCTGAACAATCCAGGCATGTGTCTAAACCTTCTTTTCTAATTTACCTTTTTTCTTACTAGTTTCCTTACATATTTTAGAATGATGATTTTCCTGGTTTTACCACCCACCATGGGAAACACTAATTGCTTTCACTGATTCTAAATTGATTTCTAGGTCCAGGATTTGGCGCTTTAGTGTACAAATCTCCTATCTTCCTACGTATATTGTTCATGACTGGATTCTGCTTACTCTTCTCATAGCTGTAGGCTTTAAAAGCAAAAGTCTGACATGCCACTATTCTCCAAAATGAGGAAGTTTGGCAGCCTCTGTTCCTACGCTGCTTGCTTTTCTACTTTGACTGTTAACATATGAGTGCTTGTGAGAAAAGCCCTTCATTAAATGCCTAAACAAGGCAACAGCAAGGGAAAAAGCAACACAAGCACAGAAGGATGGCGATAGCCTGTACCTGTGTCTGCTCAGGAGGACCTCTGCTGTTGGTGATCTGCCTAAACCCAGTGGGAGCAAGCGTCTTAGCAGGATGGGCTTGGAGCCCGAGTTAAACAAATAGCACAGCAGAAGAAGGAAGAAATCAGAGGTTTGTTGGTCAGAGTTTTCTGAATCCTACTCAACATTTTCCAACCCTGTTGGCCTCTATCTATAGCCACCCCTGTTCCTGCACTGTTTATTTTTACCAGTATGTAATATCAGAGTAAATGATAAATATAGTTTATGGAAACCTTTGGCCTTAAATCCTTTGAGGTTTTCCCTGAGGAAAGGTGCTTTATTTTACTGACAATATTTCCTTTTTTTTCTTTTACAACAAATAAAATAATAGCACTCATATTGTTTACAATTATTGAAATAATTTACTCTAATTTGAATTCTTATATACGAGAACCTTTACATACTGACAACTCCCATGGCATCTTTATAAAGTATGGTAAACCTATGGCTGATTCATGTTTATGTTTGGTAGAAACCAACACAATACTGTAAAGCAATTATCCTTCAATTTAAAATAAATAACAAAAAAGTGTGCAGGTCATAAATATGCTGTCTAAAGATAGGCAAAGTAGGTTACAGAGATATAAAATGAGTTGAAATCACATTGTAGTCAATGCAATGACATATGAGTTCAGGTACCCAATCTGGGCTCTGGTGCACTTGACATAGACCTTACCTTCAAAGATGACATTCTCTGGAGACCAGGGTACAGAAAAGGGTAGATTGATGTTCAGTTTTGAAGGTGATCACAGTTAAACCCTTTTTATATAACTTAATGATTTCATAGACTTCATGAATGTTAAGTCAGGTGAAGTTTAATTACATTTGCCCATTTCAGAAAATGTCTGACCAAGACTATGATACTATGAATAATTATATGCCAACAAATTGGACAATCCAGAGGAAATTGACAAGCTTTTAGAAACATACAGCCCACTAAAACTGAATCAAGAAGAAATAGATAATCTGAGCAGTTTGATTACTGAAAGTGAGAGAATCCATAATAATAATAATGATCAAAACTCCTTGCAAACAAAAGTCCAGGACCAAAGGGCTTCACTGGGGAATTCTATCACACATACAAATAAGAACTTACACTGATCATTCTCAAACTTTTCCAAAAGGCTGAAGAGGAGGAAACACTCCCAAAGTTATTCTATGAAGCCACCATTACCCTAATACCAAAACCAGACAAAGACATTGACAAAAAAAAAAAATTTACAAGATTGTATGAAGTTGCAAACTGTTTCCTAACTCTGGAAGACATGGTGATGTAACACCTACAACTATCAGGGATGCTAAAACAGTGCCCTCGTCTGCCTGGAATACAGAAGGATGGCTGAACAAACACAGAAGAATGCAACTTTCTAAGAAAAGTCTGCTGGGAACTAGATCCCACATTGTTTCTGCCTCCAGGAAGAAAAGCTTGTGACTTGCTTTCTGCCTGACTCCTTAATGGTCAGTGGATTCTCTGTTGGGGGAACCTAGATTTGGACACATTAGGAGCTGATGATGAATATGAACTATTGGTGAAGTACATTTGAGCCCACAGTCTACTGGCTTCTGTTTCAGAACCATTCAGTCAGTCAGATATTTAACTTTTCAGTGAGGCAGAGGAAAGGGGACCTGTTCTGGGGTTGCTAAACAGCAATATATATTCATAATTCATTTTGCTTGGGTTTTTGAATACAGTGTTACTTTACAATTATACAGTGCTTGGCCATTTTCAAATTTTCTATTGATGTTTGAAACAGATTCAGGAGGTAGCTGTTGTTATTACCAGTTTTACAGATGAGAAACTGAGGTGTAGAGAGGTTATATTGCTTAAACTAGGTCTGGCAGATTCCAAAGCTTATGCTTTAAAAAAAAAAAAAACACTTTTATTTTGAAATAATTGTAGATTCACATGAGTTTACAAATAAATGTACAGGTAAGTCCCATGAATTCTTCCCCCAACCTCCTCAAATGTTAACATCTCACACAACTAGAGTATAGTATTAAAAGCAAGAAAATGACTTTGGCACAGTCCACAGTGCTTATTCAGAGTGCATCAGCTATATGTGCGTGTGTGTGTGTGTGTGTGTGTGTATCTGTATGCAATTTTGTCATGTTCTTTTATATAGATAAAGCATACACTGTTCTACCAACTTTAGATATGAAGTCAGATTAAATATGATGAATGAATAAAATGATTTTTCTTCAATAAAACATTATCTACCAACAATCATGTACATTATGCTGTATGTGCTACGCTACGTTGCTTTAGTTGTGACTGACTCTTTGCAACCTTATAGACTGTAGCCCGCCAGGCTCCTCCATCCATGGGATTCTCTAGGCAAGAATGCGGGAGTGGGTTGTTATGCCCTCCTCCAGGGGATCTTCCTGACCCAGGGATCAAACCCATGTCTCTTCTGTCTCCTGCACTAGTGGTTCTTTACCACTAGCGCCACCTGGGAAGCCCCAAGTACATTATGTATGACCAAACAGTTTTTCATTTTTAGTTGCAATTACGAAAAGGAAGAAATTCTACAGAGCTCATCTCTTAGGAGCACTAGACTGTGCTATGTGCTGTTATGGGCACATCTTCTGGGGGTGATGATAGATATAAAATAGGGAAACACAATTTATTGGTTTATTGCTAATTATGGCAGCAGGAAAAGGGGACCACAGAGGATGAGATGGCTGGATGGCATCACCAACTCGATGGACATGAGTTTGAGTGAACTCCGGGAGTTGGTGATGGACAAGGAGGCCTGGTGTGTTGTGATTCATGGGGTCGCAAAGAATTGGACACAACTGAGCGACTGAACTGACTGATGGCAGCACTCTTATACATGTCAGAAATTTCTATCCATAAAGGAAAGGTGATCTTACCTTGACTTCAGATTTAGTCTCATCATCTTCCTTTTCCTCTGAGTTTAAATCTGTTTCTGCATAAGGTTCCTCAGATGTTTTCTGATGAGGAACTAGAGAGATAAAGGAAATCTGCCATTAATTTGGCTAGTTGGCTAATAACTCAGAGCACTTAGCCTGACTTGGATCATGCTGATGTAGTTGATTAACAAAGCTTAATTGAGCTGTTACAGTGATTTTCAAAATAGTAGATGAAATTGGAGGTGAAGATGAGATGCAGAAAAGAAAGAGTCCTTGATCCCAGGCACTTCATCCAAAGAGAAAAAAGTCATACCCAACACCATAGAAAACATCAAAATGCAACCAATCAATCAAAGTAATGTGGTAAAAATGATAGTTTCCATCATTCCCATTTTTAAGGCCCAGTTAAAAAGTTGTTTTCTTCATGAAGTCTTCCTTAACTATTCTAAGCTTCATGGATTCTGTTTATACACTGATGCTTTAGCATTTTCATTTGCAATGTATAACATTGCACTTGATGTTCTACCGAGTGTATCCTTTCCATTATACAGGTAATTAATTAGTGATTATTAATAGAAAATTTGAAAAATACTAAAATCTTACCATTTAAACGCACTATGATTATGTAAGAGGATAGAAATTGTTACTAACCTAATGATCTAACAGTTGCATTCCAGAACTGATGTAATTGCATTTATTAGTGGACAGGATGACTGTGTGAAGAATCTGCTGAGTGGAGGAAATTGGGCAGGCTTGCTCGTACTCTTACCTCTCAATCATTCTCTCTCCCTCCTCTCCTTCCCACAGGGCACTAAGAGGCCTGGGAAATAGCCATCTTCAACCTCCACAGTCATTTGGCACTAAGATTGGGATTTGGGGAGGAGAAGCCCTGGTTAGATTTGAAGCTTTCTAATCCAGTTTTACCAGAAGGCTGCCCTGGGGGTGATGACTATAAGACTAGTAAGTAAGTGGTACTTTACATTCTTACTTGTCACCACCCTTGTATATACAGTCCCTTTAGGAAACTCACAGGAGACATGCAATTAACCCAGGATGGGATATGATCATTTCTAGGTCCAGTGGCCAAAATGTCATCCACCTAATGTCACTAATACCACCCGGATGCTTATGCGTGGCAGACTTGATGGAGGTTGACTGTCTTGCCTCCACAGACCCTCCCAAGCCTCTGTGAGCCAACTGGAAGCCCTTTGATCTTTCTTCAGGTTTTCTAAACATGTTACGTTGAAATCTGTAGTGAAGTGCACAGATAGCTGCCCCAGGTTGTATGACTGCTGAACCTATTTTATAACAATGGACAACCCATTGGGCTCCTCGTTCTCTGCAGGATCTCTGTAACCTGAATGATTCTAGGCATAGTAACAGGAAGCTAGAAATGCATATACTGATTGGCAATACCCACGACTGAGAACCACTTCCCCTTAACTCTGTTAAGTACAGTGGTGAAGTTAAAGGCAAGGATGTGGGAGCAATGTCACCAGAGTTCAAGTTTTGCTCTTCCACATATGAAGCATACATTATCAAAGAGCCTTAGCTTCAGTTCACCTCAGTTCAGTCGCTCAGTCGTGTCCGATCTTTGCGACCCCATGAACTGCAGTCTTCCAGACCTTCCTGTCCATTACCAACTCCCAGAATTTACTCGAACTCATGTACATTGAGGTGGTGATACAATCCAATCATCTCATCCTCTGTTTACCTTCTCCTCCTGCTCTCAGTCTTTCCCAGCATCAGGGTGTTTTCACATGAGTCAGTTCTTCACATGAGGTGGCCAAAGTATTATAGTTTAAGCTTCAGCATCAGTCCTTCCAATAAATATTCAGGACTGATTTCCTTTAGGATGGACTGGTTGGATCTCCTGCTGTCCAAGGGACTCTCAAAAGTCTTCTCTAACAACACAGTTCAAAACCACCAATTCTTCAGGACTCAGCTTTCTTTATAGTCCAGCTTTCACATCCATACTGACTACTGGAAAAACCATAGCTTTGACTAGACAGACCTTGGTTGGCAAAATAATGTCTCTGCTTTTTGATATGCTACCTAAGTTGGTCATAACTTTTCTTCCAAGGAGCAAGTGTCTTTTAATTTTGTGTCAGCAGTCACCAATTGCAGTGATTTGGGAGCTCCCCCAAATAAAGTATCTCACTGTTTCCATTGTTTCCCCATCTATTTGCCATGAAGTGATGGGACTAGATGCCATGATTTTAGTTTGCTGAATGTTGAGTTTTAAGCCAGCTTTTTCACTCTCCCCTCTCACTTTCATCAAGAGTCTCTTTAATTCTTCTTCGCTTTCTGCCATAAGGGTGGTATCATCTGCATATCTGAGGTTATTAATATTTCTCCCAGAAATCTTGATTCTAGCTTGTGCTTCATCCAGTCCAGCATTTCTCATGATGTACTCTGCATATAAGTTGAATAAGCAGGGTGACAATATACAGCCTTAATGTACTCCTTTCCTGATTTGAAACTAGTCTGTTGTTCCATGTCCAGTTCTAACTGTTGCTTCCTCACCTGCATACAGATTTCTCAGGAGGAAGGTCAGGTGGTCTGGTATTCCCATCTCTGTAAGTTTTCCACAGTTTGTTGTGATCCACATAGTCAAAGGCTTTGGTGTAGTCAATAAAGCAGAAGGAGATGCTTTTCTGAAATTTTCTTGCCTTTTCAATGATCCAACAGATGTTGGTAATTTGATCTCTGGTTCCTCTGGCTTTTCTAAATCCACCTTGAACATCTGGAAGTTCACAGTTCACATACTTTTGAAGCCTGGCTTGGAGAATTTTGAGCATTACTTTACTAGTGTGTGAGATGAGTGCAATTGTGCGATAGTTTGAGCATTCTTTGGCATTGCCTTTCTTTGGGATTCGAATGAAAACTGACCTTTTCCAGTCCTGTGGCCACTGCTGAGTTTTCCAAATTTGCTGGCATATTGAGTGCAGCACTTTCACAGCATCATCTTTCAGGATTTGAAATAGCTCAACTGGAATTCCATCACCTCCACAAACTTTGTTCGTAGTGATGCTCTCTAAGGCCCACTTAACTTCACATTCCAGGATGTCTGGCCCTAGGTGAGTGATCACACCATTGTGATTATCTGGGTCATGAAGATCTTTTTGTATAGTTCTTTTGTGCATACTTGCCACCTCTTCTTAATATCTTCTGCTTCTGTGAGGTCCATACCATTTCTGTCCTTTATTGTGCCCATCTTTGCATAAAACATTCCCTTGGTATCTCTAATTTTCTTGAAGAGATCTTTAGTCTTTCCCATTCTGTTGTTTTCCTCTATTTCTTTGCACTGATCACTGAGGAAGGCTTTCTTATTTCTCCTTGCTATTCTTTGGAACTCTGCATTCAAATGGGTGTATCTTGCCTTTTCTCCTTTGCCTTCTCTTCTTTTCACAGATATTTGTAAAGCCTCCTCAGACAACCATTTGGCCTTTTTGCATTTCTTTTTCTTGGGGATGGTCTTGATCCCTGCTTCCTGTACAATGTCATGAACCTCCGTCCATAGTTCTTCAGACACTATGTCTATCAGATATAATCCCCTGAGTCTATTTCTCACTTCCACTATATAATTGTAAGAGATTTTGATTTATGTCATACCTTAACAGTCTGGTGGTTTTCCCTACTTTCTTCAATTTAAGTCTGAATTTGGCAATAAGGAGTTCATGATCAGAGCCACAGCCAGCTCCCGGTCTTGTTTTTGCTGACTGTATAGAGCTTCTCCATCTTTGGCTGCAAAGAATATAATCAATCTGATTTTGATGTTGACCATCCGGCAATGTTCATGTGTAGAGTCTTCTCTTGTGTTGTTGGAAGAGGGTGTTTGCTATGACCAGTGTGTTCTCTTGGCAAAACTCTATTAGCCTTTGCCCTGCTTCACTCTATACTCCAAGGCCAAATTAGCCTGTTACTCCAGGTATTTCTTGACTTCCTACTTTTGCATTCCAGTCCCCTACCATGAAAAGGACATCTTTTTTGGGTGTTAGTTCTAGAAGGTCTTCATAGAACCATTCAACTTCAGCTTCTTCAGCATTACTGGTCAGGGCATAGACTTGGATTACTGTCATACTGAATGGTTTGCCTTGGAAATGAACGGAGATCATTCTGTCATTTGTGAAACTGCATCCAAGTACTACATTTCAGACTCTTTTGTTGACCATCATGGCTACTCCATTTCTTCTAAGGGATTCATGCCCACAGTAGTAGATATAATGGTCATCTGAGTTCAGTTCACCCATTCCAGTCCATTTTAGTTTGCTGATTTGTAAAATGTCATGTTCACTCTTGCCATCTCCTGTTTGATCACTTCTAATTTGCCTTAATTCATGGACCTAACATTCCAGGTTCCTATGTAATATTGCTCTTTACAACATCAGACTTTACTTCCATCACCAGTCACATCCCTAACTGGGTGTTGTTTTTGCTTTGACTGTGTCGCTCCATTCTTTCTGGAGTTATTTCTATCTCTTCTCCAGTAGCATATTGGGTACCTACTGACGTGGGGATTCATCTTTCAGTGTCCTATCTTTTGCCTTTTCATACTGCTCATGGCGTTCTCAAGGGAAGAAGGCTGAAGTGGTTTGCCATCCCCTTCTCCAGTGGACCACATTTTGTCAGAACTCTCCACCATGACCCATCTGTTTTGTGTGGCCCTACATGGCATGGATCATAGTTTCATTGACTTAGACAAGGCTGTGGTCCATGTGATCAGATTGGTTAGTTTTCTGTGATTGTGGTTTTCAGTCTGTCTGCCCTCTGATGGAGAAGGATAAGAGGCTTATTGAAGCTTCCTTATGAGAGAGACTAACTGAGGGGGAAAGTGGGTCTTGTTCTGATGGGCAGTGCCATGCTCAGTAAATCTTTAATCCAATTTTCTGTTGATGGGTGGGGCTGTGTTCCCTCCCTGTTATTTACCTGGGGCCAAACTATGGTGGAGGTAGTGAAAATAATGGCTTTAGCTTATTCATCTGCAAAGTGGGAAATAAATATGGGCTTGATAAAGGACAGAAATGGTATGGACCTCACAGAAGCAGAAGATATTAAGAAGAGGTGGCAAGAATACACAGAAGAACTGTACAAAAGGATCTTCACTACCAGGATAATCACGATGGTGTGATCACTCACCCAGAGCCAGACATCCTGGAATGTGAAGTTAAGTGGGCCTTAGAGAGCATCACTACGAACAAAGTTTGTGGAGGTGATGGCATTCCAGTTGAGCTATTTCAAATCCTGAAAGATGATGCTGTGAAAGTGCTGCACTCAATATGCCAGCAAATTTGGAAAACTCAGCAGTGGCCACAGGACTGGAAAAGGTCAGTTTTCATTCGAATCCCAAAGAAAGGCAATGCCAAAGAATGCTCAAACTACCACACAATTGCACTCATCTCACACACTAGTAAAGTAATGCTCAAAATTCTCCAAACCAGCTTTAGCAATATGTGAACCGTGAACTTCCTGATGTCCATGCTGGTTTTAGAAAAGGCAGAGGAACCAGAGATAAAATTGCCAACATCTGCTGGATCATCGAAAAAGCAAGAAAGTTTCAGAAAAACATCTATTTCTGCTTTATTGACTATGCCAAAGCTTTTGACTGTGTGGATCATAATAAACTGTGGAAATTTCTGAAAGAGATGGGAATACCAGACAACTTGACCAGCCTCTTGAGAAACTTATATGCAGGTCAGGAAGCAACAGTTACAACTGGACATGGAACAACAGACTGGTTCCAAATAGGAAAAGGAGTATGTCAAGGCTGTATATTGCCACCCTGCTTATTTAACTTATATGCAGTGTACATCATGAGAAACGCTGAGCTGGAAGAAGCACAAGCTGGAATCAAGATTGCCGGGAGAAATATCAATAACCTCAGATATGGAGATGACACCACTCTTATGGCAGAAAGTGAAGAGGAACTGAAAAGCCTCTTGATGAAAGTGAAGGAAGAGAGTGAAAAAGTTGGCTTAAAGCTCAGCATTCAGAAAACTAAGATCATGGTATCTGGTCCCATTACTTCATTGCAAATAGATGGGGAAACAGTAGAAACAGTGTCAGACTTTATGTAAAATCACTGCAGATGGTGATTGCAGCCATGAAATTAAAAGACACTTACTCCTTGGAAGGAAAGTTATGACCAACCTAGACAGCATATTCAAAAGCAGAGACATTACTTTGCCAACAAAGGTCCATCTAGTCAAGGCTATGGTTTTTCCAGTAGTCATGTATGGATATGAGAGACAGACTGTGAAGAAAGCTGAGTGCCAAAGAATTGATGCTTTTGAACTCTGGTGTTGGAGAAGACTTTTGAGAGTCCTTGGACTGCAAGGAGATCCAACCAGTCCATTCTAAAGGAGATCAGTCCTGGGTGTTGTTTGGAAGGACTGATGCTAAAGCTGAAACTCCAGTACTTTGGCCACCTCATGCGAAGAGATGACTTATTGGAAAAGACTCTGATGCTGGGAGAGATTGGGGGCAGGAGGAGAAGGGGATGACTGAAGATGAGATGGCTGGATGGCATCACCAACTCGATACAAATGAGTTTGTATGAACTCCAAGCGTTGGTGATAGGGAGGCCTGGCGTGCTGTGATTCATGGACTCACAAAGAGTTGGACATGACTGAGCTACTGAACTGAACTGAACAGTATGTATGTATGTATGAAGCCTTAGTGATTAAATATGCACAAAGTGTTTAGGTCTTGGTAAGCACTCAGTATATTTTAGCTACTATTATAGCCACAGAAGGGGGCTTCCCAGTAGGTACAGTGGTAAAGAATCCGTCTGCCAATGCAAGAGACACAGAAGATGCAAGTTAAATCCCTGGGTCAGCAAGATCCCCTGGAAGCCACTCCAGTATTCCTGCCTAGAAAACTCCATGGACAGAGGAGTTTGACTGGCTGCAGCCCATGGGGTCGCAATGTCAGACACAAATGGGCACACATGGCCACAAAAGAATGTTTTCACGTTCCTTGTGTACTTCAGAGAGGTTCAAAGTACCCAAGACACTTGGCTACCAAGAGTCAGAGCTGAGATTCCAGCTCCCACCTCTAAGTGCCCCTGACCATGTTCCTTACACTGTGAAATATAAAGTTTATCATGGCATGGACTCAGTTACTAAGGAATCAGATGAATGTGTTTGGAAATCCTGTTATCAACCAGCTAGAATCCACACTCAGTGGTTAATCTCCAAAACAAAAGTATAGGAGCATTATACCAAATAAGCAAGTCGCCTGACCAAAGTCCACAGTACCTGTTCAGACATGTCAAAGCTCTGTGGATTCTAGGATCATTAATTACTGTGAAGTTTTGTGTTTGACAAGCTGAGAAACAATCTATCGTTGTGCTTTGTTTATTTGTAACAAATATATGTCCTTTAAAATAATGAGAGAAATAAAATAATAATAATAATAATAATGAGGGAAGCAAAGTCATATAAAGGAATATAATTAGTTTTGGGAAAGTGCCCTATATAAGAGGTCAGGAGAACCAAGCCCTGTTTCCAATCATCCAAGAAGGATGTCTCTGTGTGTGCATGTCTGTGTGTATCTGTGGTGTGCATGCATAAGTGTGTCTGAGCGCACATGTGTATGTATGTGTGTGTGTGGAAAAATTCTGGAAAGAAATTCACAAAACTGTGAATTTAGTGAACTAAACACTAAAGTTATAACACTAAACTGTTATAAACTTTTTAATTCTGAAAAGCTTAATATGTGGTAGGAGACAGGGGACTATAAATTGTATTAAATGGAGAGTTACCAAAGACCCCATAATTTTCAGATAAAAACTGAAAGAATTTGTTGCAAACAGACCTGCAAAACAAGAAATGCCAAAGGAAGGTTTTCAGCCAGAAGAGACAAAATAACATCAGAAATGGTGAATAGGAAGTAAATATAAAATTATCTATATATTTGTTCCTTTTTTGTCCTTTCTCCAAATTTTGTTGAAAGATATATGCCTGTTTAAAGCAAAAATTATAACACAATATTGGGGTGTGTAACATATGTTGACATAATATTTAGGATAAGAATAGCACAGAAGATGATTAAATGGCATATGCAACTATACTGTTGCAAATTTCCTGTATTTACACAATGTGCTACAATATTAACTCAAAGTAGATTGTGAGAAATTAGGGACACACATGATAACACCTAGAAGAAACACCGGGGGAAAAACAATGCAAAAAGATATGTGTGTATGTATGTAAAAAGTCAGTAGAGGAATTGAAACAGAATACTAAAAAAATGGCTAACCTGAAAAAGTCAGGAAAGGAGATAAGAGGAATAAAAAAAAATGAGACAAATAGAGAAGAAATAATGAAATAGTAGCTCTAAATCCAACTATATCAATAATTACATATTATGTAAAATCAATTAAACACTAATTAGAAGATAGAAGTTAACATAATGTTTTTAAAAGGGGAGACCCAAGTAAAGCTGTCTATAAGAAATATACTTTAAAAATAAAGTCAGAAATAGAAGAATGGAAAAAGTGTATCATGTAAACATTAAGCATAAAAAGCTGGAATGGCAATATTAATATCTAACAAAGTAGACTTCAATATAGGGCCTATTACTAAAGATAAGAAGGGAAAGAATGATATTTCATTATTATAAAAGGGCCAATATATCTTCAAGATAAAATAATTATGAATCTGTATATGCTTAATAACAATTTCAAAATACATGTGGCAACAAATTTTATATATATATATATATATATATATATATAATATCCAAGAGTGTTTACCCAGAATGCATGATTGTTTTAACATATAAAAATAAATCACTGTAATCCACCATTAAACCAATAAAGGAGAAAAATCATACATAGCGCTTCCCAGGCGGCACTAGTGGTCAAGAACCTGCCTGCTAATGCTGGAGACATAAGTAAGGCAATTTCGATCTCTGGGTTGGGAAGATCTCCTGGAGAAGGAAACGGCAAATCACCCCAGTATTCTTGCCTAGAGAATTCCATGGATAGAGGAGCCTGGAGGGCCATAGCCCATGTGGTCGCAAAGAGTTGGACACTACTGAGCAACTGCTGCTGCTGCTGCTGCTAAGTCGCTTCAGTCGTGTCTGACTCTGTGTGACCCCATAGATGGCAGCCCACCAGGCTCCCCCATCCCTGGGATTCTCCAGGCAAGAACACTGGAGTGGGTTGCCATTTCCTTCTCCAGTGCATGAAAGTGAAAAGGGGAAAATGAAGTCGCTCAGTCATATCTGACTCTTTGCGACCCCATGGACTGCAGCCCACCAGGCTCCTCTATCCATGGGATTTTCTAGGCAAGAGTACTGGAGTGGGTTGCCATTGCCTTCTCCACTGAGCAACTACTAGTAATTAACTATATGCACCAAACAGAGCATCTGAAAAATTCAACAATCATTCATGATGAAACTCTCAACAAACTGGAATAGAAGGGAGCTTTCTCAATCTCATAAAGTATGTCTGTGAAAAACTTTCTGCTAACATATACTTCAAGGTGAACAATAAGTTCTTTCCCTACAAATTGGGAAAAATCATGGATGT
Source organism: Nanger dama (assembly GCA_917880005.1). Taxonomy (NCBI): domain Eukaryota; kingdom Metazoa; phylum Chordata; class Mammalia; order Artiodactyla; family Bovidae; genus Nanger; species Nanger dama. The sequence goes on along the minus strand of CAKJTW010000011.1, from coordinate 27,892,074 downwards.
CTGATCTTACCACTTTTATTCAACGTTCCACTAAAAGTTCCAGCCATTATCATAGGGCAAGGGGAAAAAAAGCATAAAGACTGAAACAGAAGTAAAATTGTCCTTATTTACAGGTGATATGATTACATTCCTATACAGAAATATATTCCTATTGATAATAGTGATATATGGTAAATTCCATTTATCATAGGCTTTTTAAAAACATGACATATCTAAGATCTTTACACTCAAAACTACTAAATTGTAGAGGAAAATTAAAGAAGACCTAAATAAATGGAACATTATAACATTTATAAGTTGAAAGATTCAACATTGGTGAGATAAAAGTTCTCCCCAAACTGAACTATATATTCATTCAGTGATCTACATATTCATCCCAGAAGAAACTGAAAGGTGATTTTACAATTTATATGGAAATGAAGAGGACCTAAAATAGCCAAAACAATCTTAAAAAATAACAAAGTTGGAAGATTTATACTACCCAATCTCGTCTTATTAGTAGGCTATACTAATCAAGACCATGGAGGATTGATGTAAGGACTCATCTTTTTATTTTTTTCAAAGAACCAATTTTATCACTCTTTTGCTAACAGAATCTTGTTGGCCTTTTAAAGGTTTTTAATGAAGCTTATTTTATGCTAATGCTATTCATGCATTTATATTGTTCTTCTACTAGACTGTGAACTTCTCCTGGCATCCAGGCATTCAGTATTACATAAATTTATAAGTCTTCAATGCCTGTACTATTCCATATCTTATATAGTATCTGTTGAAACAGTGACCATTATGCATCTTAAACAAGCATAATCTAAATCCTCATGAGCATGGATGAAACATAAAGCCACAAAACTTCCTTCCCCAAATAACTCACCCAAGGTGGAGGGCTGGCTGATTTTTGGTGACACGCGCTGTGGGGAGGACTCAGGATGGGGGGCCACGGGTTGCACTGGGCGAGTCTGTCTGGCTGCCAGTTTCATCAGACTCATTTGTCTCTTGTGAAATATTTCCTGCACGTCACTCAGCTTCTGAAAGACTTTCTGGGCTTTAGCCTATGAGAACAAAAAGTAGATTATGAGCTGGTGGCTCTGCACTGAATCTGAGAACAGGAGACATTTCCTTTTTCCCATCTTCCCTCTTCTCTGAGCATCCATATGCAGGTCATTGCATATCTTGCCTTGTACAGAATTGTGCTTCTAAGAGCCTGTACCTCCCACTTGATTTGTCAGTGGTTGTATTCTTTTCACCACTGTATCTCCAGCACCTGGAACACTGCCAGGCACTGAGTGGTTCAGTTCAGTTCAGCTCAGTTCAGTCACTCAGTCGTGTCCGACTCTTTGCCACCCGATGGACTGCAGCAGGCCAGGCTTCCCTGTCGATAACAACTACTCCCAGAGCTTACTCAAACTCATGCCCATTGAGTTGGTGATGCCATTCAACCATCTCATCCTCTGTCATCCCCTTCTCCTCCCACCTTCAGTCCTTCCCAGCATCAGGGTCTTTTCAAATGAGTCAGTTCTTTGCATCAGATGGCCAAAGAATTGTAGTTTCAGCTTCAAAATCAGTCCTTCCAATGAATATTCAGGACTGATTTAATTTAGGATGGACTGGTTGGATCTCTTTGCAGTCCAAGGGACTCTCAAGAGAATTCTCCAATACCACAGTTCAAAAACATCAACTTTTGGCACTCAGCCTTCTTTATAGTCCAACTTTCACATCCATACATGACTACTGGAAAAACCAAAGCTTTGACTAGATGGACCTTGGTTGGAAAAGTAATGTCTCTGCTTTTGAATATGCTGCCTAGATTGGCCATAACTTTTCTTCCAAGGAGTAAGTGTCTTTTAATTTCATGGCTCCAGTCACCATCTGCAGTGATTTTGGAGCCCAGAAAATAAAGTCAGCCACTGTTTCCACTGTTTCCCCATCTATTTGACATGAAGTTATGGGACCATATGCCATGATCTTAGTTTTCTGAATGTTGAGCTTTAAGCCAACTTTTTCACTCTCCTCTTTCACTTTCATCAAGAGGCTCTTTAGTTCTTCGCTTTCTGCCATAAGGGTGGTATCATCTGCATATCTGAGGTTATTAATATTTCTCCCGGCAATCTTGATTCCAGCTTGTGCTTCATCCAGTCCAGCATTTCTCATGATGTACTCTGCATATAAGTTAAATAAGCAGGGTGACAATATACAGACTTGATGTACTCCTTTCCTGATTTGGAACCAGTCTGTTGTTCCATGTCCAGTTCTAACTGTTGCTTCCTCACCTGCATACAGATTTCTCAGGAGGCAGGTCAAGTGGTCTGGTAGTCCCATCTCTCTCAGAATTTTCCACAGTTTGTTGTGATCCACACAGTCAAAGGCTTTGGCATAGTCAATAAAGCAGAAGGAGATGCTTTTCTGAAATTCTCTCGCTTTTTCAATGATCCAACAGATGTTGGCAATTTGATCTCTGGTTCCTCTGCTTTTTCTAAATCCACCTTGAACATCTGGAAGTTCATGGTTCATGTACTGTTGAAGCCTGGCTTGGAGAATTTTGAGCATTACTTTGCTAGTGTGTGAGATGAGTGCAGTTGTGAGGTAGTTGAGCATTCTTTGGCATTGCCTTTCTTTGGGATCTGAATGAAAACTTTTGAATGAAAACTGACCTTTTCCAGTCCTGTGGCCACTGCTGAGTTTTCCAAATTTGCTGGCATATTGAGTGCAGCACTTTCACAGCATCATCTTTTAGGTTTTGAAATAGCTCAACTGGAATTCCATCACCTCCCTAGCTTTGTTCATAGTGAAGCTTCCTATGGCCCACTTGACTTGGCATTCCAGGATGTCTGGCTCTAGGTGAGTGATCACACCATTGTGATTATCTGGGTCGTGAAGATCTTTTTGTACAGTTCTTCTGTGTATTCTTGCCACCTCTTCTTAATATCTTCTGTTTCTGTGAGATCCATACCATTTCTGTCCTTTATTGTGCCCATCTTTGCATGAAACTTTCCCTTGGTATCTCTAATTTTCTTGAAGTGATCTCTAGTCTTTCCCATTCTGTTGTTTTCCTCTATTTCTTTGCACTGATCACTGAGGAAGGCTTTCTTATTTCTCCTTGCTATTCTTTGGAACTCTTCATTCAAATGGGTGTATCTTTCCTTTTCTCCTTTGCCTTTCACTTCTCTTCTTTTCACAGATATTTGTAAAGCCTCCTCAGACAACCATTTGGCCTTTTTGCATTTCTTTTTCTTGGGGATGGTCTTGATCCCTGCCTCCTGTACAATGTTACGAACCTCTGTCCATAGTTCTTCAGACACTCTGTCTATCAGATATAATACCTTGAATCTATTATTTCTCACTTCTACTGTATAATCATAAGGGATTTGATTTATGTCATACCTTAATGGTCTGGTGGTTTTCCCTACTTTTCTTCAATTTAAGTCTGAATTTGGCAATAAGGAGTTCATGATCAGAGCCACAGCCATCTCCCAGTCTTGTTTTTGCTGACTGTATAGAGCTTCTCCATCTTTGGCTGCAAAGAATATAATCAATCTGATTTTGATGTTGACCATCTGGTGATGTTCATGTGTAAAGTCTTCTCTTGTGTTGTTGGAAGAGGCTGTTTGCTATGACCAGTGTGTTCTCTTGGCAAAACTCTATTAGCCTTTACCCTGCTTCACTCTATACTCCAAGGCCAAATTAGCCTGTTACTCCAGGTATTTCTTGACTTCCTACTTTTGCATTCCAGTCCTCTATCATGAAAAGGACATCTTTTTTGGGTGTTAGTTCTAGAAGGTCTTGTAGGTCTTCATAGAACCATTCAACTTCAGCTTCTTCAGCATTACTGGTCAGGGCATAGACTTGGATTACTGTAATATTGAATGGTTTGCCTTGGAAACAAGCAGAGATCATTCTGTCATTTTTGAGATTGCATCCAATTACTGCAAGTACTTCGGACTCTTTTGTTGAGTATGAGTTAATATATGCTGAGCGGGTAAATGCTCACCAAGCCAAATCCATTCATGGTAGAAAAGGATGTCACAGGCCAACTAACAAAAGAATGATTCCAAAATGAGAAATGTAACCTGAATAAAGGCCCTGGTGGGGAGAAAAGACTGTAAGTATTGTAGGGCAGGATCAAGGGAACCACTAGGATGTGTGATGAAAAAGATATACATTTAAATTTTACTCTGAGGGACTTCTTCTCTCTAAATAAGTAGGAAAGAAATAAACTGATGAAGTACCAGGAGAAAAATGGGACTCAAACATGTTCTCACAAGGGACTATGTTCCCTAAGGCAGAGGTTTAGAACAAGAAACCAGAACTGTTTCACCAGGGTTTCCCCAAGGCCTGAATCCAGCTGAAATGTATTTCTTTCAGCATGATGTCCCTTCAGTTCTGGTGGGTCAAGGAAGTGGGTAGCTTTCTCTTTGTCATGCTGACTCTGACATCCATCTTGTGGATGATTTTAACTACTAAAGGTGGGACTCAGAAGAGTTGAACCACCATAACCCATGCAGGGTGGTCTGAGTATGCCAAATTTCAAAAGTACAGGCTCAGCACACATCCAGGGAGGTTGCCACATTTTGCATCTGGAAAAAGTAAATTTGTCTTTTCTATGCTGAACCATCTTCTGAGGAGAGAGCAAAGATCCTTGAGGACTGGAATGTTAGCTATGGAATAACTCTTCCTCTATAGCCCAAGGCCCTGTCGAGGCTGACCTCTGCACTAAAATCTAAGGCTGGCCTCACTCCTTGGAGGATATGAAGGCAGACCTGAACTGTCCATCCGGTACCCACTGGCCACATGTGGTTAGTGAGCACCTGGAATGCGGCTAGTCTGAATTGAGCTGCATTGTTTAAATACACATTGGATTTTGAATATTTACTTGAAAAAGAACATAAAATATCTCATTAAATTATACAACAGTGATTTTATGTTGAAATATTTTGCACAAAGATGGAAGAAAGTGTTATTAAAATTGATTTGTTTCTTTTTTAAAATGCAGCTACCAGAAAATCTTGAATTACATATATGGTTTACATTATATGTCTATTGAAAAGTTTTGATCTAGACTACAGATTTGCAATTTTTTTTGAAAAGGACCAAACAGTAAATATTTCAGGCTTTGCAGATCCTCTAGTCTCTGATGAATCTGCCAAACTTGGCTATTATAGCACAAAAGCAGTCATAGATGATAGATAACACATAAATGAAAGTGAGCAACTGTGTTCTGATAAAACTTGATTTATAAAAATAGGTAGCAATCTCTTATGATTATACAGTGGATGTGACAAATAGATGTACTCTTTTCCCAATTTTGAGTGATGTTCATGTTCATGGAACATTGTTCCATGTCCATTTCTTTTTTTTTTTTATTAAATTTATTTATTTTTAAATTACAATACTGTATTTGTTTTGCCATACATTGACACGAATCAGCCATTCCATTTCTAAGTATAAGTTACTTCAAGGCAAATATAAGGAGAAATAGTGGAAGCACTAACTGATTTTATTTTCTTGGGCTCCAAAGTCACTGCAGACAGTGACTGCAGCCATGAAATTAAAAGACGATTGTTCCTTGGAAGGAAAGCTATGACAAATCTAGACAGCTTTGCCAACAAAAGTCTATATAATCAAAGCTATGGTTTGTATGGTTTGTAGTCGTGAGAGCTGGACCATAATGAAGGCTGAGTGCTGAAAAATTGATGCTTTCGAATTGTGGGTTTGGAGAAGACTTTTGAGAGTCCCTTGGACAGCAAGGAGATCAAACCAGTCAATCCTAAAGGAAATCAACCCTGGATATTCCATGGGAAGGACTGATGCTGAAGCTGAAACTCCAGTACTTCACTACCTGATGTGAAGAACTGACTCATTTGAAAAGACCCTAATGCTGGGAAAGATCGTCATTTCCTCCTCCAGGGGATCTTTCTGACCCAGGGATTAAATCCATGTCTCCTGCATCTCCTGCATTGCAGGCAAATTATTTACCACTGAGCCACTGGGAAGCTTCCCATTAAGTCTATTAATATTTGCTTTATAAATTTAGGTTTTCCTATACTAGGTGCATGTATGTTAATAAGAGCTATACCCCTTGTATATTCTTGTATTGATCCCTTTATCATTAAATAATACCCTTCTTTGCCCTTTGTTATAGACTTTGTTTTAAAGTCCATTTTGTCTGATATCACTATCTTCTCTTTATTGCTGTTTCCATTTGTACAAAATATCTTTTTCCATCCTCTCACTTTCAGTCTGTGTGTCTTTGCTCTGAAGTGAGTCTCTTGTAAGTCACATATAGAGAGGTATTCTTTTTTAATCCAATCAGCCATTCTATGTCTTTTGACTGGAGAATTTATTCCACTGACATATAAAGTAATTATCGATAGTTTTGTACTTACTGCCATTTTGTTACTTGTTTTCTGGTTTTTGTAGCTGTTGTCTGTCCCCTCCTTCTTTTAGTTTCTTGACTCGTGGTTTCATGATTTTCTTTAGCGGAATGCTTGTGTTCTTCTCTCTCTGATTTTTGTATATCTGTTGTGGGTTTTGATATGTGGTTATTATGTTCATATATGTTTATCTGTAACTATATTCATTTGTTTCAAACTAGTACTCATTTAAATTAAAACACATTCTAAAACAGCTATACTTTTTACTGACCTCCCTCATGTCTTGTGTTTTTGATGTGTATTTTACATCTTCATGAGTATCTCTTCACTGTTCACTGTAGTTATGTTTAATTTTATGATTTTTTTATCTTTTAATCTTCCTACCAGCTTAGTTAAGTGGTTCATCCACAGCCTTCACTACATATTTGCTTTTATTATTGGAATTTTTCCTTTCCTATAGATTCTTACTTCTTATAGCATTTTGTTTCCACTTTGGATCATCTCTTTTAACATTTATTTAGTATTGATGAACTCTTTTAGTTTTTGCTCATCTAATAAGTTATTTCTCATTCAATTCTAAAAGATAATCTTACTGTGTAGAGTATCATACATTGTAGGGTTGTTTTTTTTTCTCAGCATTTTAAATATATCATAGCCACTCACTCTGGACTGCAAAGTTTCTGCAGAAAAATCAGCTGATAGCCTTATGGTGGTTCCTTTGTATATAACTCTTTTTTTTCTCCCCCTTGTGCCTTCAGAAGTCTCTTTATCTTCAACTTCTGTCATTTTAATTGCACCTAGTGTGGGTCTCTTTGGGTTCATCTGGTGTGGGCTGCTCTGTGCTTCTTGTACATGGTTATCTGTTTCCTTCCTCAGGTTTGAGAAGTTTTCAGCTATAATTTCATCAAATACATTTTTGACTCCTCTATCTCTCTCTCTCTTTTCCTTCTGGGGCCTCTTTAATGCAAATGCTGGTATGCTTAATGTTGTTCCAGTTCAGTTCAGTTCAGTCATTCAGTAGTTTCCGACTCTTTGCAGGGGTCCCTTAATCTATTCTCATTTTAAAAATTTGTTTTCTTTCTGCTGTTCTGATTGGGTAGTTTCCATTATTCTGTCTTCCAGACCACTTGTGTATTCTTCTGTTTCACCTGGTCTGCTGTTAATTCCTTCTAGTGTGTTTTTCATTTCAGTTATTGTATTCTTAAGTTCTGACTGGCTCTATTTTATCCTTTTTAGTTCCTTGTTAATATTTCCACTGTGTTCACCTATTCTTTTCCCTAGTTCAGTTAGCATTCTTATTACCAACACTTTGAACTATTCATCTGGTAAATTATTTATCTCTGTTTCATTAGTTGTTTTTTCAGGGTTTTTTTTTCTTGTTGTTTCATTTGAAACAACTTTTACTGTCTTTTTATTCTGCTTAACTTTTTCTGTCTTTATGAAATTAGGTGAAACAGTTCTCTATCCTGGTCTTGAAGGGGTGTTCTTGGGTGGGAGCATCCCTAGAGAGTCTGCACGTGCCCAGTGGCTTTGGTGGGAGAGCTGGATCTGACATGAGCACAAGTCATATCTTTCCTCAGGGTGTGCTGGCAGCTAGCACCTGGGTAGGTTATGGGCTGGAGATGGAGGGGCTGAAGCCAGAGCCAGGTATGACTCAGACTTCCCCTCAGCTCAGTGGCCATCACTGCCCTATTGGGTGAGGGGTCTGATCTCAGATTGCTGGAACAGAGGCCCTGAGAGTTGGGTCTGAGGTGGTTCTATTCTGTGTGCTCTCCCCCTTTCCCCCAGAATTGCCCCAGAGGGAAGCAGTGCTGGAACAAGAGGGGTCAGAGTGGGCACCTGGTGTGGACTGGGGTGTGTGCTGGACTGGTTCCAGCACATAAGTCAGAATTCAGACTACTCTGGATCTGCCTCCTCCGTGAGCACCAGTAACGGCTGCCCTCACCCCAGTCTGGGTGCTGCGCCAGGTCTGAGCCAGCTCCATGCCCCAACCCCCCACAACTGTACTCTTCCAAAAGCTGTGGCAGCTCTTGCCCTAGTGTCAAGCTGCGCCGCAGAGCAAGAACAGCCAAGTAAGCACTTAGCTTGGGCTGAGTCAGTCATTGGTGCAGACACAGGAAACTAGCCAGAATCCTGGGGAATTTCAGTGTGCTTCATCCACCTTGTTTCCAGTTTTCAAACTAACTAAAGGGACTCATCTTCCTTATTGCAGATCCCAGGGCTGGGATGCCCATATGTGGTTCAAACTGCTCACTCCCTAAAAGGCCTATGTAATCCCCTTCCTTTTTGTGTCCTCTCCCAGGGGTGTGGTCCTGACCTAATTCCATATGGATCTTTCTTATAGCTTTGGTTGTATGTCTTTCTACCAGTCTCATTAGTTTTCAGTGAGAATTGTTCCACATGTCGATGTAATCTTGATGTGTTTTTTGGGAGAGGTGAACTTCGCATCCCCCTACTCTGCAATCTTGAAAACCCTCTCTAGGATCATTTTGTACATTTCCTTTCCCAGTCCTAGACATGGTCATTTCTCCAAGGAGCTCAGTTCTCTTTTACTGGAGAATGGTATTAGAAACTAAGATATCAGAGGTGGGTGTGCTCACTGATACTAGGGATCTTGTTTCTATGCCTGGAACTAACTGTCCAACTAAGGAGATACATGTATCTGTACCAATGTGTGTATATGCATATAACAAGGATTATTTCTATGTCTATAGAATACCCATTTTGACAACCAAGTCATTACTCCTCAGTGGATAAAACTCTCTGACAGAATAGGATATCTGAATATTAACATCTAGAATTTTACTCCAAACCAAAAGAAGAAAAAGATGGGTTTGGGGAGCTGGAGGGTCCATTTTGGGTTTTAAAAATAAATTTCTCTTCTGGTCTCCTCCTTCCTCCTTGTTTCTGCCTATTTCCTGGCAGTGGTTTATTAAGTTTTATTCATTTTTCTGGTGGGAGATGTGGCTATAACATTTGCTGGTGTTGGCCAAAATGGCATCTGTGGCCACAAGTCTCCCTGGTTGACCTGATAAACTTGTTTGTGCAGCTAATGGACATGGGGCTAAATGAGACTGTTCTGCTTTGGGAATATGATCTGAGGCTACCAAATCCTGGGTCTACAATACAGCACAGACACTAGATGCACCTTCTCTTTGTCCTCTCTGTAGGGAAGTAGAAGGGTCCCTGTGTTAGGGAAAGGGGACTAGCCTCACTACCCCCAACACCGCTTTAAGATCATATCTTAACACCAAAACCCACCAGGAAGAGTCAGGGAAAGACTGTCACTGAGGCACAACCCCACACCAAGCTGCCCTCACTGTACTTGGTCCACTTGCCACCTGCCTGTCCATTTGTTCAACAAACACGGACTGTAAGATACCAGGCACAGGCTAGGCACAGGAACACAGAGGTTGTGAGGCTCTTGCCTCACTGCAGCTTCTAGTATAATAAATAAGACAGACATTAAAAATAAATAACTAGAATACAGTTTGCTATGTATCGTTTTGGAGCAAAGGATCTTAGCCTGGATCCATGGATATCCTTCAAGGTGTTCCCTTAAAATTAATCATAAAAGCTATGCATACTGGTCATTCCTTGTTTACGCCCCCATTACATCTTCTCTGCACTGCTCTGTGTCCCAGGAAGCTGACCTGTACAGTCGCCATCAAATGGGCTCACTAGAGGCCCATGGGCTTTTAGTTGGATTTGGCCAGTGAGATGAACCACTAAGAAATCTGAGAGGGAGAGAAAAGTAGGGCTATATATTTCCCTACCAGCTGTGGCCTCTGCCCAAGGTCCCAGCTCTTACGGGCTATCTCTCTTACAGCCACAGCTATAGTGCTTCTTGAGTTCCCATTTGTCTTTTAGGCTTAGTGGTGGTAACTGTTCCTTGTTTCTTGCTAGTCCAGGGTGCTTCACCATCCATATTGGGTTTCCTAAATTCTGCCCATATCTTTGTAAACGGTACCTACATCAAGTTCCATTCAATCATTCTGAGTACAGAACCATAAAAATATGTGTATCAGATTCTCAAAAGGGTTCATGACCCAAAAGAGGTTTAAAAAGCCCCTTCAGCAGAAGTACACACAAGGTGATATGGCTCTAAGAGGAAAGTGTACTATCTATAACTCTGTTGGCTTCATAGAACAAGCGCTCCTCTCGAAATGCAAATCTGATCCAGTTATTCTCCTTCTTAAGTCCTTCAGTGGTTCTCAGAATAAAACCAAACTCCTTCATATGCCCCACAAAGCCCCAACTCATCTACCCCTCTCTAATCTTACCCCAAACACTCTTTGTGTTCTGTACTCCAGCTGTTCTGAATTTGGGGTTCTGAACTTGTGCCAGGCTCCCTTCAGCCCTGAAACCTTGCACATGCTGATTCTTCAATCTGGAAAGCCTCTTTCATCTTCGCTATTCATTTTCTGGGCCTTGGCTCAAGTGAATCTTCCCAGAGAACTTCCCTGACCCTCAGTCCAGGTCAAGTTCTTCTGTTTTATACCCAATAGAACCCTGAATACATCTTCTTAAGCACTTATCTTAGTCTGCAATACATTTTTGTGTTTTGTATTTGGTATTTATTAATGTCAGCCTCCCAGCAATCTTGATTCCAGCCTGTGTTTCTTCTAGTCCAGCGTTTCTCATGATGTACTCTGCATATAAGTTAAATAAACAGGGTGACAGTATACAGCCTTAACGTACTCCTTTTCCTATTTGGAACCAGTCTGTTGTTCCATGTCCAGTTCTAACTGTTGCTTCCTCACCTGCATACAGATTTCTCAAAAGGCAGGTTAGGTGGTCTGGTATTCCCATCTCTTTGAGAACTTTCCACAGTTTATTGTGATCCACACAGTCAAAGGCTTTGGCATAGTCAATAAAGCAGAAGTAGATGTTTTTCTGGAACTCTCTTGCTTTTTCCATGATCCAGCAGATGTTGGCAATTTGATCTCTGGTTCCTCTGCCTTTTCTAAAACCAGCTTGAACATCAGGGAGTTCACGGTTCACGTATTGCTGAAGCCTGGCTTAGAGAATTTTGAGCATTTCTTTACTAGCATGTGAACTAGAAGAAACACAAGCTGGAATCAAGATTGCTGGGAGAAATATCAGTAACCTCAGATGTGCAGATGATACCACCCTTATGGCAGAAAGTGAAGAAGAACTAAAGAGCCTCTTGATGAAAGTGAAAGAGGAGAGTGAAAAAGTTGGCTTAAAGCTCAACATTCAGAAAACAAAGATCATGGTATCCAGTCCCATCACTTCATGGGAAATAGATGGGGAAACAGTGGAAACAGTGTCAGACTTTATTTTTCTGGGCACCAAAATCACTGCAGATAGTGACTGCAGCCATGAAATTAAAAGACGCTTACTCCTTGGAAGAAATGTTATGACCAACCTAGATAGTATATTCAAAAGCAGAGACATTACTGTGCCAACTAAGGTCCGTCTAGTCAAGGCTATGGTTTTTCCTGTGGTCATGTGTGGATGTGAGAGTTGGACTGTGAAGAAGCCTGAGCACCGAAGAATTGATGCTTTTGAACTGTGGTGTTGGAGAAGACTCCTGTGAGTCCCTTGGACTGCAAGGAGATCCAACCAGTTCATTCTAAAGGAGATCAGCCCTGGGATTTCTTTGGAAAGAATGATGCTAAAGCTGAAACTCCAGTACTTTGGCCACCTCATGCGAAGAGTTGACTCACTGGAAAAGACTCTGATGCTGGGAGGGATTGGGGGCAGGAGAGGAAGGGGACGACAGAGAATGAGATGGCTGGATGGCATCACTGACTCGATGGGCATGAGTGTGAGTGAACTCTAGGCGATGGTGGTGGACAGGGAGGCCTGGCGTGCTGCGATTCATGGGGTCACGAAGAGTTGGACACGACTGAGCGACTGAACTGAACTGAACTGAATGTCAGCCTCTCCTGTACATAAACTGTAAGTTCAGTGAAGGATGGAACCACATCTACTTCTGCTCATAACGGTGTCCTTGGCCTTCAGCACAGAGCATGATATGTCAGAAGATGCTCATAAGTATTTGCAGAGAAATGAATGACAGAGAATGAAAGTTATTTGAATCAAGCCATGAAGGGTCAGTTTTCCAGGAAGCACAGACCAGGAGTCTAAGAGGCCACTTGAGAGCTGGTTAATCTGCTCAGTACATCCAACATAAATTTGCTTGGGCAACATGCAATGTCCCCCACATCCTTTTCCCAACCACGGATCAAAATAACTCAGAAATATTACCTTTATATCAAGAGTGAGCATCCACTCATACTGGTTGTAAAAGTCCTTAGAGCTGGGCAACTGGTACTCCTTTGCTGTGCCCAGGAATGTCTCAATGTCATTCAAGGCAATGTCAACGCCCTCTCGGGACTGGCACTTGTCTACAGCTTGGGAAGCCAAGAGGTAGACTCCTGCTTCACACCACTGGCTGACCTTTTGGAAAGAAACACAGTGCCCTGTGCAGTTAGCCTGCCCACAGCTTAGCCACCACCATCCTCAGGAGGTCCAAGCTCATATGGGGTCTACAAGGATTCTGAGACAACAGGCAATTATCATGAGATGTCATGTCATCTAGGATCAAGTTTAGAGGTCCAAAAATATAACCATGAGGTGGACAAGGCCAAATCAATTTTATATCTGCAGACTTTTTAGGAAAGTCACTTAATCAAAAAATAAATCACATGAACATTCTTCTCCACTGACAATAATTGCCATATCTCTAAGAGGAGAGAGTTGAGTTGTTTCTACATTTGGTCTAACCATTGAAAAATACAACAAATGGCTTTTGGGTCTAACCTCTAGGCCACTTTTCTTGCATCTTAATTGGTTACAAGAGCACAGAGTGAAAAATGAGGCTTCAGACCTGGGCCCTCCATGCCCTCCTGATAGAGGGAATGTCTCCTTTAACAAGAATACTATTTTCCTCTGTCCACATTTCTATTTGTCTTTCCGAGGGAAGAATCTAAGGATGCAAAACTCTTGACTCAGAACAGCAGTACTTAAACTTTCCAGAATGTCAGGATGAAATCACATAGGTAAAGAATTCTAACAATTTGATTTTTAAAAACTTAAACAGAAAGACAAGGGCCCTTGTGCCGTCTGAATATTTATATGAAAAGAAGCTCTCCTTGCAAGTACATCTGCATTACCATTTATTGCACGACCTAAAGAGCTATGTAAAATAACTGTACAGAGAAAAAAAAGATCCAAAGGGAGTTCCAAAGTAGTTATCTCTAAGTGGGAAAATTATAGGCAACTTAAGTTTGTCTTGACTTTTCCCCTAAATTACTACCTACACTGAATGTGTACTACTTTTAGAATTACAAAGAAATCATATAAAGATATATTAAAATGGATGATTCCCATTGTGTGGGGATGAGGAGGGGAGTGGAATGTAAGTAGCATCCATGAATAATTGTTTTCCTCCTCCTTCTGATATTTTTGAATTTTCAAAATAATATGAAATTATGCTTTGATATATACTGTGAAAACTTTCTCTTTAAAATCATGCCTATATCTGCAGAAAATACTAAGGACTGGGTCTTCTGCAGAGTCACAGCAGCTACTTGTTCCCTGACACACATACATACACACAGACCCTCCACAGATCACATTAGGCTATTATGTCTGGAGCAGAAATGGAGTGAGGGAAACAGCAGCTAGCTAATCTTGCTAAGAGCACAGCACACAGAGCAGGCTGTGCTCCAGGCCCTTCTGAGCCACTTGCTTCTGGAGTAGCTGTATTTCCTTGACACTAAAATCCCTGTGGCAATGGGATGATGTAAACAGCCTGGGTGGGTGCTCCCAGCTATCAGAGAGAAACAACTGTGGGAATGGAGCACGCTGACTCATGGTATGAGCCCTGTGTTGGCTGGAACAGCTGATAGGGAAGGCTCCAGAAGTCAAGGCCCCTGCTGGCTGGCCACCTGCCTCAGAGATCACCACTGAAGGGCAGTGGGGTGTGGGCAGAGGCACCCCCCTCCCTGTGAGCACTCTGCATACAGAGTTGCAGTCTAGTCTAAGGAGTCTGGGTCTTGGAATTTGGCCATCCTGACCCGAAATCTGCAATCCCCTATTTACCCCATGTGTGGTCTTGGGCAACCTTTTATTCCAGGGTTCCTCAGTGTTGTCTAGGTACCACCTGCACCAAATCACCTGGACACTTGATGAAAATATTGATTTTTGGGCATCATCCCAGACTTACTGAATCAGAGTCTTCAGAGTGGCCCATCAGGGAAATCTGCAATTATAGCATGCTTACCTTATGTACTAAATGCTATGACTCATCGATCCATTCAACTATGTTGAATATCAATTTCTATCTCTTAAATTAGGCCATTATTATCTTCCTCACAGGTTATATTAAGGATTAAATAGATGATGCAATTATGCTCCTGGTAGAAACACAGTAGATACTCAATATATGGTAGGAGTGTATAATGGTCATTATTACTTAAGCTTCTTCAGAAGGATTCACAAACTGATGCCTTTAATGAGGAGAAGCATTTTGCAACTATAGTGCTTGGTTCTCTATATACTTGATGGGGCATCAAGAAGGGCTGGGTCAGGTCAAAACACACTTTAAGTCTGAGTCCACAAAGAAGATGTGGACTTTTTTTCATTCAAGTGGGGTGTGGTGGGTGGCTAGGGCATTTTTCACCTTCAGTACTTCTATAACTTCAGATTGTACAGTTTTTAATGCCTCTTGAGTGCTGTTCCACATGAAGCACTTTATCCTCTCAATAATGAGGGGTAGGGAGGGCAAATATGATTAAGACTTCTTCACAGGACATTTTGCACACATCATGGTCACGGCTTAGTTTTGCTCACCTTGTCCAACCTTCTATGCAACTCCAAGGACTTTTCTAAAATGTCATGTTTCTTTTTGTTTTCATTGATGAAGTCATCACAAAGGTGCCTGAGCTCTGCACACCTGGGTCTGATGGAGTCCACTGCATAATGGTGGCTTTGGATAAGCTGGTCCCCAATGACTGCAAGCAGCTGGGCCTTTTCCAAGGACTCCTGCAAAGTGAACATCCACAGCCAAGCATCAGAAACTGAGTCATGGAGAGGCCAGGATTTGCCTGGCACTGTGTGCTTCAAATCTGGGGAGAGGCTAGAGAAATAAATGGTGATCAGGTTTTAGGCTGAGAGCATGGGAAGTGCTGGGGTGGTTCAAGGTCCCCAGGAGGCCTAGCCTAGTCCAGCGTCATCTGCATTCTGAAGAAAAGCAAGTCATTCATTCAGATATTTGTTGAGTTCTGGGTTAGGCACTGAGGATATAGCATTAACAAGATAGGATTTTTCAGTTCAATGGAGAACTCAGATACTAAATGAATTATACAAATAATTAACTTATTACAATTGTGATAAATTCTAGGGCAGAAGAGCATGAAGTGTTTCACTGGACAGAATTGGAGACTGAATTATCCTGTCAACTGAATGAAAAGGAAAAGAGATAGACATGTTGCCCCAAGAAGAGAGGAGAGTGAGTTGAGGTTGAGAAAATGGTAAAGATCTGGTTTGGGCAATCCTATGGAGAGATCGTGAGACTTAAGAAATATGTTTGTCTAAGCTGTTTCCTGCAGCCCACAAGGTTCCTGTCTGCTCTCCACTTGTCAGCTCAGCAACCACATCTACCTCTTTCGGCACAGCTTGTTTTGTTCTAACCACATATGCCGTGTTTTCCTTTTAATTCATTCATCATATATTATTGAGTACCCGCCATGTACCAAGCACTGTCTAGGTGCTGGGGGTTTGGTAGTAAATAAACCAGGCAAAAATCCCTCCCCTCACGAAGCTTACATTTTAGTAGGAGATGCAGGCAATAAACAAATATGTAGATGATATAGTATCTTAGTCAGTGATGAGTGCTATGGAGAAAAAGTAAACAGGGAGAGGAGGGGCGGGGAGTGCTGGTGGAGGAGCTGCTATTTTAAAGAAGGTGGTGAGAGAAGGGCTCACTAGGAAGGTGCTAGCTAGCTGTGCTGTGCAGAAAAGTTAGCACAGCAGCCTGAGACTGTCGTCCTTAGAAAGGTCTGTTTGCAAGGCTGGTCCGTGGGTGGCACCTGGGATAGTCAGGAGAGTTCCTATCATCCTTAATTAGAATGACTCAAGGGACTTCCCTGGTGGTAGAGTGGATAAGAATCTGCCTGCCAGTGCAGGGGTTATGGGTTCAGTCCCTGGTCTGGGAAGATTCCACATGCCATGGAGCAACTAAGCCCAGGAGACACAACTACTGAGCCTGTGCTCTAGAGCCCTCAAGCTGCAACTACTGAGCCTGCATGCCTAGAGCCTGTGCTCCACAAGAGAAGCCACTTCAGCAGAGAAGCCTGAGCACTGCAATGAAGACCCAGAGCAACCCCCAAATTTTTTTTTAAAAAGAATGACTCATGATACCTAAACTGTTTGTGCAAAGAGTATGCTTTATGTTGAAGACCTGCTTTCTTTTGAGAGTCTGGAATTCTGCTTTATGCCAGGCAGAGGCCACCAACATGACACAAGAGCCAAAACCTAAAGTGAGGGACAACCATGCAGCACTTGGCAGAAAGATGGGAGCATGTTTGACACGTTCAGGCAGCAGGAGGAAGCCACTGGGGCTGCAGCAGAGAAAGCAGGGAGGAAAGGAGGAGACATGATCAGAGAAGAAAGAAGAGGGTCTGACCAGGGAGGGCCTTGCTGCCATTGTGGGTGCTTTGTCTTTTACTCATTATGACATGGGGTATGCAGAAGGGTTTTGAGGAGAGGATCTCATTCATATTTTTGAAAGAATTGCTTCAGCTGTGGTGTCAAAAATGGCAGAGAATGGGGAAAGCAAGGAGACCAGTTACGGAGTGACTGCAGTAATCCAGGTGAGCAACCAAACTAGCTGCTATCTCGGCACCCTTCCCTGGGATGTTCCTCCCAGGGCAAAGCTCTTAGCCAACCTCCCAGGCCCTCTCCCCCTACTCTGTTTTCATTTTTTAAAACCACTTACCTCTATATGAAAGTATTTTCTTTCTCTACTTTAATATATGATTCCTTCTTCTTCCACCTATGCCCACCATTACATAAGCTCCATGAGATCACTTAGCAGGCCTTCCATAAATATTTGGCCAATAAGATAAAAGAACAAATGAACCAATGAACTAGGGGATGCAGTGATCTACTTGGCTGGAACTGTGTGAACGACACTGACCTGAGTCAAGACAGAGGACTGCCATGTCCTCAAAGGCCTCACGACAGAAGGCCCACTCACACCCTCACCAACCATGTTGAGCATCCAAGCTACCACATTTGCGCTGGTTTAGCTTTTCATAGTAACCCAAGGAATCATGATGACCCCAGATGATGACAACATGACACTCTCCTAATTTACAGTGGTTTATAAGATTTCAACAAGTTTAAAGCCCCTGCTTCCCACCCAGACAATCATTCACCAAGTCTTACAGAACACACCTCCTTCTTAATACCTTTGGAACTCCAAGCCCTTCCCTACCACCTCCTTGTCACCGTGTGTTCAGACCTTGGTGTTTTCTGACTGGGACAGCTGGTCTCCTTGATTTCCTTTAAACTCTCCTTCAAGTCATGCTCCACACTGCGGATGAAGCAGCAATTCCATCATGATATCTATTCATGTCTATATCACTTCAGAGCCTCAGATCCTTTCTTGACTCCCTGCTGTCTTCAGGAGGAAGTTCAAACTCCTGAGAAATGCACAAAAGGTCTTTCACTACCTGGCTCACACCTGTGCCTCCTCCTCGCTCACTCTGTCACCCTGTCCTCTGCTGTAACTGGACTAATGACTCCTTTGTAGTTCTCCAAACAGTCAGATGACTTTGAGCCTCCATACCTTCTCTACTCACTCTCTCTGCCTAGAAAGAACCATCCTTCCCTCATCAACCCTCCCCTTACCTCCTCACCCCTCCCCACGTACCCACACTACTCTGGAACTAACTCCAAACCACCCTCAGAGTTCATCTACTTCAGGAAACTTTCTCTGACTCCACCATTTTATTTTGATGCCCCTCCTCTGAGCTCCCATAACACTCTATGCCTTTTCCAACCAAAACATGAACTTGACTGTGTTGTGATCAGCTATCTACTGCCCACTGCCTGCATTATCCCACAGACATTTTTTGGCATGCACTAGCTCTTTTCAGCTGCTCTTTAAGAGTACACAGCACATATTAGGTACTTAAGAACAAATGATTGTTGTTTGGGGATAATGATATGAGAATAAAATGATATGAATCAAGCAGGGTTATTTAGAAGAACTTAGGGACAAATACCTAGTGCACTTACTCAAAATAGCAAAGGCCCAGATAGAGGCATTGGTCACCATCACTCAAAGAAGGTTACAATGCTGATTCCTTGGACTGTTTTGTTCACTTCTGTGTCCAGAACTCAGAGCAGTGTGGCATGGTAGGAAATCAATAAATATTTGCAGGATGACTATAAGAAATAGAACTGCTCAGCCACTGAAGACTGAACCTAGGAAACATTCTGCAGCCCAGAATTTACCCCACCACCTCTGTGATATCAACAAAAACATTCACTGAGAGCTTACCATATGCTAAGTACTGTTCTGAACGTTTGCATTAACTATTCCTTTAACTCTTCACAAGAAACCTTTAATGTGGGTGGGTGTTTTACAAAAGAGGAGTGGAGACACAATGGCCCAAGGTGACCCAGGTAGGAAACAGAAGAGCCAGGCTTCAAACTCAAGCAGTCTGGCTCCAGAATCTAGCTGCGGCCAACACATACAGAGAAAAATGGCTGTGCTTGTCCTGCCTGAGCTCAGAGACCTCATTTGGTTGATTGAACCTGTCTGACTTTAGCCAAATATAGAAACAGGAAAACTTGGCCAGGAAATCTCTGTTGACTTTTTTTTCTAAGTCCAGCACCTAATTTATTAAGAATAGTGCAAGTTTTCTGGGCCCAGGGAACTTTACCAATGGATGCTCCCGGGGCATCCTGTGGTGGTCACAGCAGCCCTGGATTTGGCATGCCACATCACACCTTCAGAACTGTTCTTAAAACGCTTGCAGTGTTGGAAGAAAGATGTGAGTAATAGGTCCAAATAGATTTGGTGAAGAGATCCATAAATATAACACATAAGTCAATACCAGATGGCTGGAAAATTACTGAAATGAATGGATATTATTAATAGCTTCTAAGCTCTGACCACCTACTACGTTCCAGGCACTCACTAAGTCCTTACTATACATCAGGTTCATTCATCTTCCCAGGGACTCTTGTGAGGTAGGAATCATTATTATCCATTTTATAGATGAGAGGATACATTCAGAAAGGCTAAGAAACTTGACTAGTGCCACACAGTTGGTAGTTGTTAGAGCCAAGATTTGAATCCAGTTCCATCTGACTCCAAAGCCTGTGTCTTAGCACTTTCCAGTCCACATATTCCAGTCCACATGCTGCTAGAATAATGACTGTACAGCTATGACTATCAAATCCTTTAGTTGCCTGCAAAGAACTTTACTGAAAAACCTCCAAATTGCAGCTTGTTTTTCAGTCTATACAGCTTCTACTCAAGGTAATCAGGGAACAAAACCTCCAAAGTAAAAAAAGAAATAATAAGAAAGAAATAGCTGAAATCTGGTGCTCTGATCATAAGTCTGCCTGGCATCTTTCAGATGCTGAAAATTTCAGAAGGCTGGATGGTCAAGTTGCAGCTTGTAATTCAAAGCCTTTATTGTATTAACAAGTTATCATACCCCCCTCCCCCCATCTGCCCAAGACTCTACTGCTATAATGGAAGATGGACATGTCTACTGTAGAAGAAAATGGTGAAGAAGGGGTGATGCTGCCACATCAGGGAACCCAGAACAGATCCAAAGATAGTAACAGCAGAGGAGTGGAGTGCATGCGTGGGGAAATGAGCCAGGTGAAACAAGAAAGGCAGAAAGTTAATGGTTGTTGGAACTGAGCTATAGATACATGGGAATCCCTTGTACTAGTCAACCTACCTTTTTGTGTACTTGAAAATTTCCACTACAAAAAAGTCATGTAGCCCTTCCAGCTATATTATATCTCTAGGTTAATGATCTGGGTTCCATGCCTTCTTGGACACAGTAGGGTAACTCCTGGGCCCTAACCTTGGAGGGAGATGTCAAGGCTGAAAAAATGTTAGGTCTCACTGTTTTGTCTGGATCCATTCCTTGCTGGCCCATTACCAAAGGTCTGAGCATACCTCTCAGCAAAAACCCTATAGGAAAAGTTCTGCTTTTAAAGAAGTGAGGGGGACTGAAACCATCGCTGCTAAGAATGAGAGCTGAGCACTCAAAAGACAATTAAACCCTCAAACCATAACAGGGTAACAGAGCAGGTTCAATTAGTATGCAAGAGGATCTGGTTAGAGCTGACTCAGGGGTAACCTGTGAGGATGATACCACTACACAGAATAAGGAACCTGGCAACAACCCAGAAATCAGTGTGTGGTTATGCTGCAAAAGAAGATGAAAATGTGCTGAGAAAAGACAAACCTCAAGCTTATTTTAGTAGGTTCTATCCAAACATCACCTCTTTCCTTTAACAATTTACAGGACAAAGAGATTAGCCAAGCGCATATCACTTAAAGAAACAATTCCACTTAGAAATCTGAGTGAAGGTATGTTTAAAAAGTCCTGATTATGATTAGATGGCTTTGTTTGGATCACTCAAAAGCAAATGGAAAGGTCTACTGCATCCTTTAGAAAACAAGTAAAAAACCAGGGTAAACAAGGCACAGAATGGGTAAAACCAGTGTGGACTCTGTGGGTCATCTACAGTGAGTGAGTCCAGCTGGTTCAGGAACATTGCCCAAGAAAGATGTCCTGTGACCACAGGTTTCACCCCAACCCACAGTTAGTGATTTTAAAAGTATGTATCAAAGATCACAAGTCTCAGGAGGTGGGCAGAAGAGAGAATGTGAATGCAGTCATGCAGATCCAGTACTTAAAACACAATCCAGAGCACTGTCCAACAGCTTTCCATTCCACCGAGAATAAAATCTAATCCTCACCACCAGTGCTCCCACCTGTTCTTTCCTAGCTCACCACAGTCCATCCACACTACTGGGACCCCCAACCTCGTTTCCATCTCAAGACCTTTGTCCTTGCAGCTTCTCTGCCTTGACTGCTATTCCCTAAATCTTTGCATGGCTATCCAGATCTCAGATCAAAGGTCTGAGAGGCCTTTCCTAACTACTAAAGTAGTATCTCCCACTCACTTTCTCTCATGTCCCGTAATTTTCTCCATCTCATTTGTCACTATCTGATGTTGATTTATCTGATTACTGTCACTTGTCTGTCTCTCCCCAGTAGAACACAACTTGTGTGAAAATAGGGTCTTGACTGATCAGTCCTGGATGTTCCATTGGAAGGATTGATGTTGAAGCTGAAACTCCAACACGTTGGCCACCTGATGCAAAGAGCTGACTCATTGGAAAAGACCCTGATGCTGGGAAAGATTGAGGGCAGGAGGAGAAGGGGACGACAGAGGATGAGACGGTTGAATGACATCACCAACTCAATGAACATGGGTTTGGGTAGACTCCAGCAGTAGGTGATGGACAGGGAGGCCTGGCATGCTGTGGTTCATAGGGTCACAAAGAGTCAGACATGACTGAGCAACTGAACTGAAACTGAACTGAACTGTCTGGTTCACCACTTATAGCCACAGAATCTAAGACAAGGAATACCTAGTGATGAATGAATACCTTTCTATCAGGTCAGCAGCTACCTTTGTGTATGTATTTATATATAAAACAATATTTTTCAAACCAAAAATGAAGGTACTGGGATTGATGAGGCATATTTTCCCTAAAATATGAATGTACATAATGAAAATACATAGTATCCACATTTAATAAGGAGTTCACTTGGAAAAAACTAAAATTACATAAAATTGAGACTCTGAGACTGAGTATCTTGGAGACTCCGAGACACAGAGATATCACATACACAAAATTCAGCTTTTTTCACTGTTTAATAAATATTTCTCATAACTCATGCCTTCAGCACTAAAGCAATTAGCTGTCAACGATCATGGATAACAGGGTGCTCACAAGGGAAGGGTGGGACTGCTGAGTGAGAGTCTGTGTGAACAGGTGGGCATGTGTGCTCATGCACTGCAAAAGTGCTTTCAGCTCAGAACTCACAACTGATAGCTCTTAAAGCCAGACTGGCCTTGGCTTACATTTGTTACCATTTTTTAAGGGAATTTCCTCACTGGCTCAGCGGTAAAGAATCTGCCCACCAATGTAGGAGACGCAGGTTCAATCCCTAGGTCAAGAAGATCCCCTGGAGGAGGAAATGGCACCTACTGGAGGAGGAAATGGCACCTACTCCAGTATTCTTCGGAGAAGGCAATGGCACCCCACTCCAGTACTCTTGCCTGGAAAATCCCATCGGCGGAGGAGCCTGGTAGGCTGCAGTTCATGGGGTCGCTAACAGTCAACACCTCTGAGCGACTTCACTTTCACTTTTCACTCTCATGCATTGGAGAAGGAAATGGCAACCCACTCCAGTGTTCTTGCCTGGAGAATCCAGGGACGGGGAGAGCCTGGTGGGCTGCTGTCTATGGGGTAGCACAGAGTCGGACACGACTGAAGTGACTTAGCAGCTTAGCAGCCAGTATTCTTGCCTGGAAAATTCCATGGACAGAGGAGCCTGGCGGGCTACAGTCCATGGGGTTACAAAGAGTTGGAAATGACCTAGCAACCAAACAACAACAAAAAATGTCTCTAACAATCGTTTGAATGTCAAATGCTTAACTTTAATGTGCATGTCAAACACCTGGAGATCTTATTAAAATATAGATTTTGATTCTGAGGCAGGGCCTGAGATTTCCCCATATTTCTAATAAGTTATCACTGAGGTGATATCTATGCTGCTGGCCAAAAGATCACATTTTGAGAAGCAAACCTCTAGTACCATGAAATTACCATCTACCATAATCTAGAGGAAAGACACCTCCAGATTAGCTCAGAATGGAAATGGCAACTATAGAAGACTTCCCAAGACAAAAAGGGACCTTAATTAAAGAAAAGCAGAGAGGAACTTCTCTGGTAAGAACTGACTGGTCTTTTAAAATTTGTAACAACCAAATCTGTAAAGATTGAAGATAGACCTACTCCTAAGTATTGATCTGTGTACAGATCTGGGAAACTGTTTAACTTGGGTATGAGAACTTGAGGCATATATTCCTTTACAAGTCTGATATTTACAACTCTTTGAGCATGAGAAAGGAGAAAGCTTTACCAACTCTGTGTAGCAACAGAACTAATGTGGACCAATTTCCCCTTTTTCACCATCTTGCTTATTATAAAACTAGTGTTTTTTTTTTTCTCTCGTTTCTCCTTTTAAAGTTTCCCCTCCTTACCACCAAGCCCGCCTCCACATCCGACCCAGTGGGTAACACACCCAATGTGACCTTTCTTCCTGCTATTCCTCCCTAGCCTTTTCACTGAATGAATGGGCAGGGCCACCTGGAACCCCACCTAAGCCTCCAGCCTCAACTGGGTGCTCCCGCAGCCTTAACAGAACTCTGTACTGCCTGCATTATTCCTCATAGTTGTTAATGTGCATAATTCCCTGCGGACCTGAGGGTGGGAGTGGGGTCACTAAAAAGTCAGTATTTGGGCAATCCTATGTCTTTTGGCAACCTTCTAACAATTAATGAGTGGCCGTGATCTGTCACTATCCACAGGGACCTTCTTCCCAGTCCACAGAATTGGAAAAAGCAAACCAACCAACCTGGCCTTCTCCTTCCAGTTTTTGTGTTCCTTAAGAAGCTGTTCCACATGCATCACACTGTCTCCGATGTCTGAAAACTCTGCTTGCTCTGCCAACAAGTTGTCCAGGGCTAGCTTAACCTACAAGACATATTAGAAAGCCCAGAAATAAGCCAGTGGACATCCCATCTTCAGGTATACGCTTGTCATACTCTAGACAACTTGAAAATCCAAAACGATTCAGGATATGTGTATATCTATATAGACTTTTTAAAAACAGCTCATCAGCTTTCAGATTAAGCTGGGGGTACTGAAGTGCCATAATAAATACCTCATAAATGTGATGAATGACTGAAGAATAAATTCAAAATGCAAATAATAATGTTAAAAGTATATCATCTAATCCCCAATTAAAGTAAATGAATTATGTTAAAAAAAAAAAAAAACAACACCTGGGGGTGCTGAGACAATGTGTAGATGGAATATCGAAGCTACACTGAATCAAAAAGGAAGGTAAACCATCACTGAAATGCCATGTGGGAAAATGAGATTCTGGTACATTGCTACCCCCACTAAAAAGGTGAGAAGAGGAATCAAAAATATACAGAAGGGACTGGACTAGGGAGAGGATGCAGAGCCTGATACCCAGAATTTAAGGGGGAAGGGAGAACCAGAAATCACGGAACTGTGCACTCCCTAACAGAACCATAAAAGGAAGTTTTATTAAACAAGAAAATAACACCTCACAAAAACGGTGTTCAAAGTGCTGTAGTTGTAGGTATTGATTAAGCTTCAGGTGATGCTCAGACCAGAATTGACTAAAGGCTTTTTCTGTTTCATCCAACTGAACTAATAACCTGTCAAGAAAGAACAAGAAAGGACATGTGATTAGCGTTCATTTCCACAGGCTCACGCAGATAACACCCATGTTTTCAGTTAGGGTTCCTAATTGTGATGATCTCCTTACTTTGAAGTCTATGTCACCTATGACTTTCTCATGGTTCAGCCGGTTCCCCTATTTTCCATTTTTCAATCAGGACACCCTCAGCACTAGGCAAAAACCTCAGATGCAGCTGTCATGCTTTAAAATGTGCCCCGGTAACCTTTAAAATGTGCTCCAGGCAACTTTACCTTTCTATTTCTTTCCACCTAAAAAGACAGATGTGCAAACACAGCACCTAACCAAACAGCTTTTTGGCAATGAAGGTTCAGTAAATACTACCATATTCCTTGACATCCTGGGATGAAAGCAGACCATAGGAGGAGGGAATGTCTTTCTCATTAAAAAATCTCTGTAGATGGATGCCAGAAGGACACTATGGTTTTTCCTTTGCTGTCTCAAATATTCTTCTTCCTTGACCCCACCAAGACCCATCAGCAGCTGTTCCAATCTGTTCTTGGTTGTTTCACATTATCTGGTTCTATGTATTCTCTCCAGAAAAAGCAGATACCACCCTTCTCACTCACCTTTCCATGGTAGTTACATTCTCAACTTCATTGAGACTGAGTTTGCTAGTGGGACTTTTGGTTGCTGATTCTTGCATGCATGACAGCAATGTGGCCCCTTGCTTTCCAAATAATTTCAGCTCATCCTAGAGAAAGGAAAATACAGTCTCTCTTAGAAGAAATTAAAAGCAAATTCTAGGTAGATTTCAGATGAGTGCAGTGGTGCTTGTGTGCATACTAAGTTGCCACAGTCTGACTCTTTATGACCCTATGAACTATAGCCCACCAGGATCCTCTGTCCCTGGGATTCTCCAGGCAAGAATAATGGAGTGGGGTGCCATTGCCTCCTCCAGGGGATCTTCCCAATTCAGGGATTAAACCTAATCTCTTATGTCTCCTGCATTGGCAAGTCGGGTTCTTTACCACTAGCACCACCTGGGAAGCCTGAGTACAATGGTAAGTATATTTTTATTATATTTAGCCAAATTAAGTACTAAGTAGAAGTCAAGCTATAGCTTTTTAAATTGATTAACTTGCTCCTAATAGATATACAAACACATGATACAAAATTCAAAATATACAAAACAGTACTTATTGAAAAGGGGCTTCCAAGGTGGTGCTAACGGTAGAGAAGCTGCCTGCCAGTGCAGGAGACATAAGAGATGCATGCTCGATCCCTGGGTCAGGAAGAACCCTTGGAGGAGGGCATGACAACCAACTCCAGTACTCACGCCTAGAGAATCCCATGGACAGAGGAGCCTTATGGGTTACAGTCCATGGCATCGCAAGAGTCAGTCATGACTAAAGTGACTTAGCATGCACACATGTACATATTGAAAAACCATGTGTATGTCCACAGCCCATCCACATTCCCACTCCAAAACCAAAAACTCTTAAATTTTGTGCATATCTCAAATTACTATACATTTAAAATAATTAGTTAATAAAATCTGTTTTTTAATCCAAGATAGTGGCCAGAAATAAGAAAATGACAGATATCAAATGTTAAGTGATGGAAGATGCCATACAGTTAACCATGAAAAGAACTTCATCTGGTCTGATCAATAAACACCTGCCAGTCCTGCCCCTACCCCAAAGTGTGGCCTTGTTCAACTATCAAAGTACAGAGGAGATGAGCAGCAATTTCAGTCTGACACGGGAAGATTCATATTTCCAGGGCAATTCTATTCTCTCTTTTACATGGGGACTTAGGGCATTGCAACTGGAGAAGATGTCAGGTTATCTCCTTCCAAATCCAGTGGCTCTAGTCCTCTATTTGCATAGTGCAGGTGATCTCTCAATGCCCTGATCATCACATATAAGGTAGGCCAAAAGGGATGAAGTCTGGCCTAGAATTTTGTGGCTGTGAGTTTAGGGTTTGATTCCCGGATCACTCAAGATGCGGTTTGGTATGCCTTAAAGGTAAGAAAAGGCCCATAATTACCAAGCAATCTCCTTGATGCACACAAACACACAATCTCTTCCTGAAGGCTAGCCACCACCAACCTCACTGATGCAGAGCACATTCATTCCCCGTGGAAGGGCTTTATATGCTCCACTCCAGTCACACAGAAATTCAGGCCCTCTCAACCTTATACCTTTGCTCCTTGTCCCCCATCTCACCTCAGGATTCACCCCTGGGAAGGCCTCCACTACCTACACCCAGCCTCAAACTTGTCCTAAGATCTGGGCTGATGACAGATTTGACTCCTCTGATCAAAATTCCCTGGACAGACCCTGTGGATCTGTCCTCTCAAAGTAATGCCCCAAGTCGGCCACCTGACTGGTATTCCTGCCTGGGAACTGGACATAACCTTTCTTTTCCACTCTCAGGTATCAGCCCTCATTTCTTATCTCATCAGTGCTCATTAAATATTTATAGGTTGGATGAATTAAAAATAGTCTAAAGAAATTAGGTTGCAGATGGATTAACAACAAGATATAAGGGGGAGAAGCAGTCATTAGTAAATGCTTTTAGCTTTTCCCTCCTCCTTCTCCCTATAGAAAAGCTTCAGTAGGGTTACCAAAATCTGCCATAACATCAAGGGAAAGACTGAGGAACTATGGTACTTGGACAGCATAAAGGTAAGTTGCCCAACCCCAAAATGGAGATTGTCCTTGTTCACAGTGGTGACAATTCAAAATATTTAATACCTATATAGAGCAGACCACTGACAAATCAGCACAGAAGTCAGATACAACCTGGTGATTGATGATTGTTTCCCTAGTCATTTGTTTCATTAGGATTTTCTAACTCTGCTATTTGTTTACATTTATTAGCTGTCTCCTGAATAAAAAAGAGAGAGACTTTTCATGTTTCAAACTTTAAAATTTTGAAATGAAAACAGACTTACAAAGAACTCCCATATACTTTTTCATCCCTATTCACCAACTGTTCATGTTTTGTCACATTTGCTTTCTCCCTCCTTCCCTCTATTCCTTCTTTTCTCCCTGTCCCATAAATTGTTTCTGAACCATCTAACGTCGTTCACTGATATCATGCACCTTTTGCCCTAAGAGCATGACTCTTAAATACCCACAATAGTAAAAAGTATATATAGATGTTTAATACTGATACAATATCTAATATGCAAATTTCATATTCAGATTTCTCCTGTTGTCCCAGTAACATCCCTTATAAAATTCCTTTTTCTATAATCCAGGGTCCAATCTAGACTTGAACACTGTTATTTAATTTTGTCATATCTCTTTAGTCTTTAATCAGGACCAGTTCTTTGGCCTTTTATTCTTTTAATCACTCACATTTTAAAAGAGTATAGGGCACTAGGTAAGTTTTCTATTATTTTGAGGGTTATTATTACATACTCAATTTTTTTTTTTTAGTATGTTAGTCAGTTGTAGTCATTATTGTTTTTGATGGGTAAAGTGTCCACTTTTGGCCACTGTGAGCCCCTCTTTGAGCTGGTTCTCCCTTTTGATTGAGCCTTGATTAATTTGGGGGACCTTTCTAGGTTTTTGGCAAAACAAAATATTCCAGGTCCTTCTTGTATTTTCCTTTCTCATCTTTTATATTTTCCTATTTCTCCAAGGAGTCTTGCTTTCTTCTGATAGAAAGTGATATTTATAAATCAAGATCTGAGTGCTAGCTGGCATATGCATTGTTATTAGGGTGTCTTTGCTTCCCCGTCATTTTGAGTGGACAAAGCCAGGAAACATGTTTTCAAAAATCATAAGATTATATAGGTATTTTAAATTCCAAATAAAATTAACATTATTATTGGGATTTCCTACAAAGAAAATAGAGTCAAATTTATGATGCCAGCACAGTTGTCCCTTGGTATCCACAGGGGATTGGTTCCAGGACCCACCTCAGATACCAAAATCTGCAGATGCTGAAGTCCCTTATATAAAATGATATAGTATTTGCATATAACATACAGATATCTTCCTACATATTTTAAGTCATCTCTAGATTACTTATAATACGTAATACAATGTAAATGCTATGTAGGTCATTTCCAGGTACAAGGCAATTTCCATTTTTGCTTTTATCTGGAATTTTTAAAAAGTATTTTCAAACCACAGTAGTTTGAATCCTTGTATTAAGAACCATAAATACAGAAGTCAGACTGCATAGTGATTCTAGTATGTACATCATTGCAGTTTTAATTTTCCTTTCTCTACTGATTAGTGATATTGCAGATATCTTCACATGCTTTGTGCTCAGTCGCTCAGTTGTGTCTGACTTGTTTTGATTCCATGGACTGTGGTCCACCAGGTTCCGTAGTCTGTGGGATTTCCCAGGCAAGAATATTGTAGTGGGTTGCCACTTCCTTCTCCAGGGCATCTTCCCGATCCAGGGATTGAATCTGGGTCTCCTGCATCTCCTGTACTGGCGGGCAGATTCTTAACCACTGAGCCACCTGAGAATTAGTAAGTCATGTATATACTTTCTTTGGACATGTGTGTGTGTGTGCTAAATAACTTTAGCTGTGTTTGACTCTTTGCAACCCATGTCTATTCAAATCCTTTGCCCATTTTTATTTTTTAATTTTTACTTATTTTTTGTTTGGCATTGCTGTGGCTTATGGGATCTTAGTTCCCACATCAGGGATTGAACCCAGGCCCTCAGCAGTGACAGCAAGGAGTCCTAACTACCTTTGCTTGTTTTAAAATTGAGTTACTTGTCTTTTTATGGTTAAGTTGACAAGAATTGGTGTCATTATCTACAAAACCATTGCTTAAAGTCATGAAGATTTATATCTGTATTTTCCTCTAAGTGTCTTATAGTTTTAGACTTTACATTTAGTTCTTTGATCAATTTTAGAGAATCTTTATATGTGGTATGAGGCAAGCCTCAATTTCCCTTGCTTCATGTGGATGAGATCTTGCTTCCCCATTGTCCTACAGCTCAAGGATCTTTAGTTTTGTTCCCATGGAAAGAAAATATCCTTGGTATTTTTTTTTTTAATGCTGGCATTCAGGCTGGAGGAGGAGCTCAGGAACTTCTCGGAACATCTGTATATGTTTTTGAGAGTTTCAGTGAGTTTTCTCTTGTGCAGATAGGATCCTAGTGGCAACAAGTGAGTGTGGCCATACTGCTTGTACACTGAGAGATGGCCTGTATTCTGTCAAGGCTGCCTTTCCTCAGAAAATTAGAGCTCTCCTTGGAGAAGGATCCAATTTTCAGAGGAGTTTGGGGTCCCTGTGTGTACATGCTCTAAATGTACGCTCCAACTGTTCATCCATGTGCAAGAAGCACATGTAGTGACGGGATGAGTGTGCTGAGTTATGTGTGCTTGTCTTGACTTATGAGGACCTTAGTCTCCCCCAAAAGAAGACCAATGCTGAATGTGTGTACAGGACTCTCTCTTCCTTTCTCTTGGTCAGAAGGTATAGCGAAGTGAAGTGAAGTGAAAGTCGCTCAGTCGTGTCCAAC
The DNA here is from genome assembly GCA_917880005.1 of Nanger dama. Lineage (NCBI taxonomy): Eukaryota > Metazoa > Chordata > Mammalia > Artiodactyla > Bovidae > Nanger > Nanger dama. Next base: position 27,861,650 of record CAKJTW010000011.1, on the reverse strand, counting down.
TCTTAATTCTCCAGGCCAGAATACTGGAGTGGGTAGCCTTTCCCTTCTCCAGGGTATCTTCCCAATGCAGGTATCAAACCCAGGTCTCCTGCATTGCAGAAGAATTCTTTACCAGCTGAGCCACAAGGGAAGCCCATGGTATAGTGAAATCACAGAGAAAATAAAGTTTCAAGTCTTAGTATGAAGCCCAAGTGCCCACAATCTGATTGGACAGAAAATAGCACATATTGCTATTGAGAGCCTTTTGGGTCATAAATATGAATTAAGAGCCAATGTGTGGCTCTGCCTTAAGGAAAGAATTTATGTTTCTTCTAGAGAAGAGCTCCTTTAAAGTGGTAAGTTTGCTTGAAAGTTTGATTTGTTTCTTCTGCTATGTATGTTCTGAGACTTTTTTCTTTGTAACCAGATTGGTTTGATATATGAGTGTGGTCAAGACAGAAGAGATCCTTTTGGACGATAATTCTGAAGAATGTGGTAACAACTACATACAGAATCAGTGCATAGGCTGTAAAAGTTCTCAAGTTCAACAACTCCCCTACTTTCATTGGCTGATTGTAGAGGTAACTATGTACTTATGTGAGTCTAAAATAAGGGCTCTCAAAGATCCCCTAAGGAAATCAAGAAATTAAACCAAGTCTCTTAATGCTGTGTTGTTCAGACAAAAACTCTCCAGGCTAGGAGGAAGCCATAAATCACACACTGTAACTTGTATAGATATTTAAATAGACTTAAAAGTTCACTGTTCTGAGAATCAGTCTTACACTATTTTTTCATTTGGAAAAGATGCTTTCTAAATGGAAAAAATATTCAATTATAGAAACTTTGGTTTAAAAGTAGGTGAAATACTCTAATCAAAATAAAATTATATATATGTAATCATAAAACTGAGTTATCAGTAAAAGTTTAAACAGTGTTCCTTTTTTTGTAATATAAACCCTTTCTCTCTAAATCATTTTTGGATCAGAAAGAGGAAAAATCTAAATCTAGTTTAATGATTTTGGAATTTTTGCTTCTAATTTATAAGATATGAAGCAAAGAAATCAAAGTTGTAACAGGTCAACAATTAGTAATCACAGAAGAAACACTATGTATTGTCTTTAAAAGAATATTAATATTACTTGGTCAAATAAAGACAGAATAATTTAAATTTAACCCAAATTCACTTAATACTCTTTTTTCTTCCAGTTCTACTGAGATATAAGTGACATATAGCACTGTGTAAGTTTCAGGGTGTACAGCATAATAATTTGACTTGGACACATCCTGTTTTCATTCCAAGAACTGCTGGCTTCTGTGAACTAAAAAAAAAATGACATTACTCCATCTCAGAGGCTGGTTCTTTCCCTCCCTTTACCTCTGTGGAACTCTGCCTGTGTAGAGATGACAGAATACTTACTTATCTACCTTCCTTGTGAACCCTCACTGCATCTACAGCTGGTTTCACCCCTCAGATATGTGTCCTCATCTAAAATCCAACTTCTGTTTATCTTTTCCCCAGAGGCCTCCCTGATCGGCCACCTGGTCATCTTGATGCTTCTGTTCTGCAACCTCTCCCAGCCCTTCTTGGAACGACATACAGAACACACTTGCTCATGAGCCCAGGATGGAGCCCTGTTCACAATGCCTTCCCACAGGCTCTGATGTTCAGCATCACACCCATATATTAACTGATGCTCTGCAGTCTCCTGTGGTCTGTGACCTGTGGGCATGGATCACCAGCCCTTTCTAGCAGACTTTAGAGAGGTGCCCTAGACCCAGCCTTCCACACCCCATGCCATCTTCCAAGAACCATGGGAGGTGAACTTGGCCAATATGTTTGGCAATGAAATAGGTCAAGCTTCTAAAAGTCATTTCCAGGGAATTTTCAGGTTTCTATAGTTTCAAACCAGACCTTTTGATTATTCAGAGTAATTCTGAGAATATATTTTGAACTCTTTTGGTAATCAAGACCCTTAAAGAAAGAATTAAACAGTTTTCCCTGATACACGGAAGAATTAATTTGCCTCAACTACCTGACTCTGACTTCCCTAACCAAACTATGTGTTTTTTGAGTTTGCATTTTGTTTGTTTCCTTGGAATATGATGGTAGGTCATAAATATATGCTGAATAAAAACTCAACCACCTAGCAAAGCAATGTTTTTGCATATTTTGGGTCACAGATAAGAGAGTTCAGCTCTTTTTATGCTCAACACAGCAAGAATACATGTAGGCTATGAATCAACCTTCTATCCTTGATTTGCTGCTTTGTTGAGTACTAGAGTGCTTGTGTGCTTAGTCTCTCAGTGGTGTCTGACTCTTTGCGATCCCATGGACTGTAGCTGGCCAGGCTCCTCTGTCCTTGGGATTTTTCAGGCAAGAATACTGGGGTGGGTTGCCATCTCCTCCTCCAGGGAATCTTCCCAACTCAGGGATTGAACCTCTTTCTCCTGTTTTGTCTGTATTGCAAGCAGATTCTTTACTCACTGAGCCATTGGGGAAGGCCTCTCTCGCCAAATAATAGCTTTGGTCTGTTTGTGCTTCTGGTGGCGGAAAGGGGCTGACACCCATCCAGTAAGACCTGGGAAGATTTCTTTACTGCATGGCCTAAAAGAATCAGTCAAGCTGACTTCCCAGCAGGTTCTGACATGCTTTTATGAATCCTTTAATAGGTGCCTCTCCTTAAATCCAATTCAGAGTACTTTCATAGTCCTATTTCTCAAATTGGTTCCCAACTAAAAAGACACATCCCTGAAAGAAGTGAAGCAATAAGTCAGTTTATTATTCTGCCCCCAAACTTCACAACCACCTCAGGAAAACTTACGCTTCAAGAGCCAACTCCCATCCCTCCCTCCTTCCCTGCAGTTTCAGTCCATTATATCCTGTTCTGTCCTGAGCAGATCATAGGAGTGTGCACCTTGAATGGATGCTCACATCCCTTGTCTCACCAGCACCAAGCCAGAATGAGTTCCCTTCGGAGGGGCTGCTTTTCACAGGTCTTACCTTCAATCCTTTTACATGTACTACCAGTCATTCCGAGATTTTTCTCTTCATATATTGCCTATCTAGAAGATTAAAGACGATTAGTGGCTGCCAAGTCACTGGAGAAGAGGGCTTAACTTTTAATTTTGCTCCCAGAACTCTCCAAGAAGCTGACCATCTACCAGCACAGAGGCTGGCCTCTGAGAGATCACTGACCACTCACCTGCAACTTGTTCCGCTGCCTCATGTGGGATGTGAGAAGGTCTTCAGTGGAAGAGATGCTTCTGGGCAGCTCTGTTGTAGCCAGGCAGGCCCCAAAAGTCTGAAGCATCTGGGCAGTAGTCTTCAATGCCAGAGCAAAGTTTTCAATGGCCTGGAAGGTCAGACAATCATAACAATGTGAATGTTTTCACCAATGTGCTGTCTTAACAGGACAGAAGTATTTCCTGAGTATACACAGTAGGCCATGCATTGAACTTTGTGCTCTACATTTGTCTAGCACCTCAGTAATCTAGAGCGGGAGGCATTTTATCTCCACTTTATAGAAGAGAGAACTAAAGTTCTAACAGGTCAAATGAACTGGCCAAGATCATATTACTAGGGCAGTAAGGAAGGAAAGAAAGCAGGATCCAGTCAATCTGGTTTTTTTTTCCTTTTTAGGAGTTTTGTTTTGTTTTGTTTTTATCAAAAGAATGGCAAATTTGAGAGGATCTTGGGCACAGATGAGTACCTTATAAATGTAACAATAAGAACTAAAACAATCAGGTGTAAAGCCTGGAAATGTCATCCTAGAAATAGGGGAAAGCCAGAGGTTTCCTGTGGTGAGTCCTAATAACAAAATAACTTGATTCCATGCATCTGATTAGTGAATAATCACTAAGTGGAAAAGGTGCAAAGGAACTGACCCTAATAGGGTGACTCAAAAAAGTTTGATTTTAGTCTTGGCTTTGCCACAACTCGACCCTATGACCTTAGATAAATTACCTCTTCACTCTGAAGGTCTGTTCCTTTATCTGTGAAATAATTCTTTATTGTGGGGACCTGTCTAGGGCATTATGTGATGTTTTGCAGCATCCTTAGCCTCTACCCAGGATATGCCAGTTAACATCCTTCTCCCCAAGTTATGACTATTACAAATGTCTGCCTAAAAACATTGACAAATGTCCTCTGCAGGCAATATCACCTTCAGCTGAGAACCTACTATGTTAGTCACATTTTAACAGAGGAGCAAACAAACTTAGAGAGGTTTAGTACCTCACCTGAGCTCAGACAATACGCAATGGTGTCTATATTTAGATGCAGCTTCTTCTGACTTGGCAGGTTTGAATCTGTCTGTACACTAGAATTATCTGGGGAGCTTGTGGCCCACTAATGCCTGACAGTCATCCCAGATCAAGTATATTAAATTCCTTGAGGTATAGCAGAGTATTGGTATTTTGCAAACTTCCTGGGTACACTCTAAATCAAGTCCCCCGAGACTGCTATACCAGAAAATGAGGCAAGATCAAAGTAATCAGCAGGAGAAGCCCTAGCTTTTATCCTTCCACCCTTTCTCTCCCCCAGCCTGTCACTTAGAAAATCCAACCTTCCTGATGTTAGGTAGTCCAGGGAAATGACTGTCCAACAGTTGATATTTAAGTCCCTGTCTCTAAAACACCAGGAGGGACACTGAAAAAGGGCACGTAAGTTGGTACTCACGGTTCGATGATTTATCCACTGACTGTGGCGATATTCCAAAGTTCCTCCTAAGTCTGCTGTCAATTGGCTTTTGTCAATGTAGTTATGAAGGTCAGAAATGGAGTTTAACATAACAATCTATAACAGAAAAAACCTAATATATTCCTCACAGATAATTAAGTAGCTCATCAAGATTCTACTAAATAGTACTTCAACTTGGCCTGATCAGGCATTTATATCCAGTAGAGAAACATTTGAAAATCTCTTTCCGTTTCCCTACTTTGAGGGAGGAATAGGAGTGTTAACAGCCTACAACAAAATGATGAGCTCAGTTCTAAGCTACCTATAAGTCAGGTCTTGTTTAGCTAAATTTTTGTCAAAAGTTTCCAGGTTAAGATACACCCTTCAGCCACCAAAAGCAAATGCTGTACTGAGACCTAAAAATCTGCAATGAATATTCCAATAAAGGGTAGAGTGGTAAATATGAAAATAAAATTATAACGGGACCCACTGAAGAGTACAGATTGAGAAGATTCACTACACTGATATCCCTTCTATGAAGAATGGTGATATACCCCCAACTAATCTTGTGTGGAGGAAGTTTGGAGGTGATAGGGAGTGGGTTTTCATAAATTAGTGAGCCTGCTGCTGAATGAATGCCGAGACATCCACAGAAGGATGACACACTCCGAACTGTCCCTTTATCCTCCTCTGCGGTGGTCCTGCAAAGGGCATGGTCCCAGCTCTGTCCCAAGGACCATATCAAACCCCCTACTCACTCTCATCTCTGAGACACACCCTACTGTAGCCTTTAACTAATGACTTATATTTCTTCAGTCATTGATTGTTTTGACCGGTGAGTATAAAAAACTTCTTCCTTCAAAGCTTGCCTTCTTTTCCTCCAGTGGCAGTACTAACTTTACCATGTCATCCAACAAATACATTCTTAGAACAGATTCTTGGTCAGAGGACATGAGAATATACACTTTTCCCTAATATTACATCATATTAGTCAAGTGATAAATCTACTTTAGAATGAAACAACATGGATGTTGTTTTATGTTTTATGCTAAGTGAAAGAAGTTAGACTGTTTTATGCTAAGTGAAAGAAGTTAGACTGTTTTATGCTAAGTGAAAGTCCAAATGTTTTACGCTAAGTGAAAGTCCAAATGTTTTACGCTAAGTGAAAGAAGTCAGACTCAAAAGGCACTCTCAGGAAAAGGCAAAATTCCAGGGATGGAGAACAGATCGGTGGCTGCTGGGGTTAGAGCTGAGTACAAAGGGGCAATATCAGGAGATTTGGGGGGATGATAAAACCAGTGTGTTTCTTTACTGTGGTTTTGGTTAAATAACACCATGTATTTGTCAAAACTCATACAACTGATGCTGGGAAAGATGGAGGACAAGAGGAGGAGGGGGTGACAGAGGCAAAGATAGTTGGATGGCATCACTGACTCAATGGACATGAGTTTGAGCAAATTCCGGGAGTAAGTGATGGACAAGGAAGCCTGGCATGCTGCAGTCCATGGGGTCACAAAGAGTCAGACACGACTGAACAACAGCATTCAACTCAACATCAAAAGAGTAAATTTTACTGCATGCAAATTAAAAAAAAATGGAGAAGCAGTTTCATCATGAGACTTTTTTTCTCTTTGAATCTTTAATGGGTCAAGAAGGAAAAACATTTTAAATTCTACATAAGAGGGGAAGCAGAATAATTTTACTCATCAAACTCATAGAACACACTGAGTCTGTAAACTTGGCCTTTAAATAGTTATTCTATGTTTTCTTAGATTCTGAATTTGTCTACTTGGCATCCTTTCTTCATAGGGTCAGTTATATTAACTAAATTAACTTATTTTTGTATTCTTGATGTTCTGGCATTTATGGTCTCACTGACTGGGGAGAGGCTAATTAATTTTTAGAGATTAAAAAAAGGACTGGAGGGAAGCACATCTATCATATGAAAACCAATTCCAAGCCAGTGTTTCCCAACTACTTTCTTAACTAACTCTCATACAGCAAGTCAACCTTTCTGCTGCCCTAAATCATCCTAGGGGACTTCCCTGCTGGTCCAGTGGTGAAGAATTCACCTGCTAACGTAGGGGACATGGGTTCAATCCCTGATCCAGGAAGATTCCACGTGCTGTAGAGCAAGTAAACCTGTGCACCACAACCACTGAGCTCATGCTGTAGAGCTCTTGAGCTACAACTACTGAGCCATGTGCTACAACTACTGATGTTCATGCGCCCCAGAGCCTATGCTGTGCAAAAGAGAAGCCAGCACAATAGGAAGCCTGCACATCACCACTAGAGAAAGCCCATGGGCAACAGTGATGACCCAGTGCAGACAATCATAATAACAATGAAATGAAAAATAAAAAACAATCATCCCAGGGCCAGGTAGCAGGCAACTAGAGATTCACTTTGCCCCGAAGCCTGCTGGAACTATTTCAACCAGTCAGTCCTAAACTTGTTACCCTGCCCTGCCTTGCCTTTCCCACGGAAACCCCAGTAAAGGCTCTGGTCTATACTTTCCCTTCCCCTCTGTTTCTGCCCCCTGGTCAAAACTTGCTGCTTCCCTGTGGCCCTGAAAGGCATGTGATGACCCTCCAACCTCCTTTGGGACCTTTGAGTTTAGAAACTTCTTCCGTCAAAGCCTCCTTCTCATTTCCTCCTGTGGCTGGTACTGACATACCATTTCCAACATGTACATTCTTAGAACAGCTGTTTTACATGAAGAATGTCATATTTTTAAATTTCAGTATACGTTTCTGTTCTTATCTCTAGTTTCTTAAACATTTGTTTAAGTTGCTTTCAAAGAGAACTATGATATTTAATTTTGAAAGGAGAATTTCCTGTATTGTGTTGCAAAGTTCATTTTAAGAAACCAATTTGCATGTCCATAAGCCACCTCAGGTGAAGAGTTGACTCACTGGAAAAGACCCGGATGCTGGGAGGGATTGGGGGCAGGAGAAGGGGATGACAGAGGATGAGATAGCTGGATGGTATCACCGACTCTATGGACGTGAGTCTGAGTGAACTCCGGGAGTTGGTGATGGACAGGGAGGCCTGGCGTGCTGTGATTCATGGGGGAGCAGAGTCAGACATGACTGAGCAATTGAACTGACTGATTGACTGAGCCTCTTTAGGGATTTTTGCAAGACTGCTTGGGACACTTCACATAATTTTGTGAGGCAGCCATGAAAACAGCTGTTCCAAGATAGACAAGTGCCAGCAACAGGCATTTAGAAACCACTTGCCATATCAAGCACCCCTCTCCTCAAGTAAAGGTACAGCAAGGCTCAGTGACTTAATTGTAATTACAACCTTGGTCCACTTGATTCTTCTGAGTTATGCAAAATGAACTCCCTTTTCCTTCAACCTGTGAAAATATAACTATTACCTAACTAGAAATAAGCAGGGAGATGCCACAGTAAGACGGGCCAGAGAGTTGTAAGATAAAGTACTAATATTGCAACCATATTTTAAAAACAAAGTAAAGAAGACAAACCAACAACAAAGCAGCTTGAACTGTCATTTAAAAGGCAAAATAGGTCTGGCAATTTCACTCATGGATATTTATTTGAAGAAAACCAAAACACTAATCAGAAAAGATATATGTACCCCTATATTCACTGTGGAATTATTTACAATAGCCAAGATACGTATGCAACTGAAATATCTATCAATAGATGAATGGATAAAGAATATGCAGCATATTCATTCAATAGAATATTGCTCAGCCATAGAAAGAATAAAATCTTGCCACTTGTGACAACACAGATGGACCTAGGAGGTATTATGCTAAGTGAAATAGGAAAGGAATATACTGTATGATTTCACTTACATGTGGAATCTAAACAAATGTGCAAACATTAACAACACAGAAATAGTCATAGAAACAGAGAACAAACAGGTGGTTGCCAGAGGGGAGGCAGGTGGGAAAAGAAAGAAATAGGTGAGGGAGATTAAGCGATACAGACTTCCAGTTGCAAAATAAATGAGTTATGGATATGAAATGTACAGTGTGGAGAATATAATCAAATACTATGTAATATCTTTGTATGGTGACCTAACTAGACTTATCATCATGATGATCAGTTTGAAATGCATAGAAATATCAAATCACTCTGTTATGTAACAAGAACTAGCAGTGTTGTAGATCAAACACTTCAAAAACAAATAAGCAAATCCATAGAAAAAGACAAAATTGTGGTTACCAGAAACAGGGATGAGGGGAGGGGGAATTAGATGAAGGTGGTCAAAAGGTGCAAATTTCCTGTTATAAGATAAAACAAGTACTAGTAATGTAATATATAACATGATGAAGATAATTAATACTGCTGTTTGTTATATATGAAAATTATTAAGAGAGTAAATACTGAGTTCTCATCATAAGAAAAAAATCTATTTTTTAAATTTTGTAATCTATATGAGATGATGGATGTTCACTAAACTTATTGTGAAAAATCACTTCATGGTGTACGTAAATCAAATCATTACGCTGTACACTTTAAACTTATGCAGTGCTGTATGTCAGCTGTATCGCAATAAAACTGGAAGAAACAAACAAATGAGAAGGCAAAATATATGCTGAAGTTTGAATACATCGAGCTTGGTAACTAGGACTGAATTCTGTAGTGCAACAGAGTGTGAGAGGAGCTCAGTCTCCTATGGAAGGTGCAGTGCTAGTCTATGAGGTAAACATTTTGCATTGAAATACATTCCTACTATATGAGCCCATATTTTGGTGACTAAGAGCTTTTTTAAAAGTTCATTTTAGGGTAAAATTAAAAGTATATTGATGTGGAGAAGACTCCTGCAAGTCCCTTGGGCAACAAGGAGATCAAACCAGTCAGTCTTAAGGGAAATCAACCCTGAATAGTCATTGGAAGGACTGTGCTGAAACTGAAGCTCTAATATTTTGGTCATCTGATGCAAATAACTGACTCACTGGAGAAGTCCCTGATTCTGGGAAATATTGAGGGAAGAAGGAGAAGAGGGCTTCAGAGGATGAGATGACTGGATGACATCACAAATGCGATGGACATGACTTGGGCAAACTTCAGGAGATGGTGAGGGACAGGGAGACTTGGTGTGCTGCAGTTCATGGGGTCGCAAAGAGCTGGACACGACTGGCCGACTGAACAACGTATTGGTAGGGAATCAATATACACCATCACAAATAGAAGCAGTTAAAGACAGTATCAAGACAAAGCAGACATTCATTCTCTCCTTAGTGTCAATGGACCACATGAAAAGCAAGGCATAAACCACAAACGTGTCTGTCAATATATTATCACTTGCAGAGGTGTGTTTTATACACACCAGGGCAAGATGCATGATGTTCGTCAATGTTCAGTTCAAAGTCCAAACCTTTTGAGTTACAAGAAGCAATTGTCTAGTCGTCATCTCTGAAGGGGAAGAAAGCTTATGAGGCTCATGGCAAGTTAATTAACTTCTTGTAAGGACTCATCCCTTCTCTAATATTGTCACTCAAATCAGAAAAGCAGAATAAAAAAAAAAAATCCATGGCTCACATTTCCCTTAAACACTCAAATATTTTAAAATAAGTATTTACAATAGAACAGAAAATTCATTTTGATTCTGGTCAATACCAAAGTATAGGGAGACAGTATTTTAAGAAGTTTGGTTATTAATACAAAATAGAACTATTAACAGAGAGAAAATAAGAATGGAAAAGAGAAAAATTCCTTGTTTGAGATGATCAGTTTTCACTAAGAAGAGCTACATATTTTCTCAGAGCAATTTAAATTAAAGTCAGGGTGTTTTGGGGTTTATTTTAAACAGACAATATATGTAGGTGATAACAAATTCAAATAGGAAAAGACTCTACAGTAATAGAAAAATAGTCTTCTTCTCACCCCTCCCCATAGACCTCCAGCTCTACATCCCAACCACTTTCCTCAAAGTTCCCTTAGGCCTCCTTCAGGTGTCCACTATCTCCACCACTAACAGCAGCCACTGTTTTAATTTTCTATCACCATAGCTTAGTTTTACTTCTTCTTGAAATTTATGTAAAAAGAACAACAGGGTATACAATGTCTAGCTTTTTTCTTTTAAGAATTTCTGAGATAAAACCACATTATTACATGCTTAGTACTTCATTCTTGTTTATTGTATAATGTTTTTCTTTTATATTAATTTGCCACAATTTCTTTATCTATTCATCTATTATTGGGCATGTGTTTTCATTTCTCTTGGGTGGATCATGGGGCAGGTGTATGTTTAACTTTACAAGAAACTGCTAACTGTTTCTACCATGGTTGTACCACATCTTACCACTTTTGATGGCTGTAAAGTATTTAATTGCTTGAGTAGACCATAATTTATTTAACCAGCCCCTTGTTGGGTGTTATGTTTTTTCCAACCATTTACCATTACAATTTGGCAATGAATATCATTATATATACAGTTTTATGTACATGTGTGATGTATCTGAAGAACAACTCACAGGTAGGTGTGTGTACATTTTAATTTTTGATAAATACTGTCAATTAGTCTTTCATATTAGTCACTACCAACTTCAATCCAATCAACAAAGTCTGAAATGATGGTTTGCCCCGTATCTCTGCCAAAATTAGAGGTAAAAATTTTAATCTTGTCATTTTAATTAGTTTTCCTTATTTACATGGGCTTCCCTGATAGCTCAGTTGGTAAAGAATCTATCCGCAATGCAGGAGACCCCGCTTCAATTCCTGGGTTGGGAAGATCCCCTGGAGAAGGGATAGGCTACCCACACCAGTATTCTTGTGCTTCCCTTGTGGCTCAGCTGGTAAAGAATCCACCTGCAATGCAGGAGACCTGGGTTTGATCTCTGGGTTGGGAAGATCCCCTGGAGAAGGGGAAGGCCTTGAGTATTTTGGCCTTGAGAATTCCATGGACTGTACAGTCCATGGGATCACAAAGAGTCGGACACAACAGTGACTTTCAGTTTCACTTGTATGCATATCACAAGGTTGGTTTTAATTTTTACTCACAGTTACCTATATTTTTCACCCCCATATTTTAGATCCTTATTTTCCTTTACTCATACTATCACAATTTCTCTTCCTTTTTCAATCTCTTTGTACAGTCTTGGATACCATCTTTAACATAATACCTCTGGATTTATATAATTCCAGTACTCCTTTACCCAAGTCACTACCCAACTCAGAAACCTTCATTGGACCCCCATTGCTTACTGAATTAAATCTAGTCCTTCTGTCCTTACACTTAAGACATATACCATGTGCCTTATCTTTTCTTCCAAAAGATTATCCTATATGTAATTCCAATAAGAATGGGGCTTCCCCCTGGACTTCACATAAAGTGTGTACTTCCTGCTTCCATGTCCTTACACATGCCATTCCCCTCTGCCTAGAATGCCCTCCTCTTTCTCTACCTTCCTTAGAAACAAGCTTATGTTCTATCTTCTCCCCATGCCCTAAATAAATGCAGATAAGACAAAAAGGTCATGCTTACCGGCACTTTCATTTTAAATTCATCTCTATAGTACTTAATGCCAATGTCAGTGAATGTTCTCTGGATAAAGCGAGATGGACGAAGAATGAATATGAGCTGCAAGTTTCCTGGAAATGCTACCTGGAAGGATCATAAAAAGTGTCAATGCAAATGTCACATCAATCAGTCTCCTCTTGCCCAAGATTATAAATGACAAAGTTAAAGTGGACACCCTGGATGACTAAGAATAGAATATATTTCACAGCTGAAAGAGATCTTACTGCTCATATAATCCAAACCCCTCCTTAAAAACAAATAAACCAAACAAAAAATTTTTTTCTGATTAAAAAAATAATTTAAACTCTTTATAGAAAAATTCAGAAATTTATAATAAAGTATATATTAGAATAAGAAAACCACCCATGATTTCATAGCCACTGTTAATATTTCAATCTAATTTTTTTGTTGTTTAGTTACTACATTACGTCTGACTCTTTGTGACCCCATGGACTGTAGTACACAAGGTTTCCCTGTCCTTCACTTCTAGGCCATTTTCTTGGCTTAAATATCTTTATCATAAACTCAAACTGCAGAAATATTTTGTAATCTGCCTTTTAACTTAGTATTATACTATGGGCTTTTATTCCTGATATTAAAAGTTCCTTGGAATGTTTTTATGGGTGTGCAATTTATTCAAACAATCCCTTATTGTTAGTAATTTAGACTCCTCCATACTTTTACTATCATAAATAACAGCAAAATGAAATCTTTATACATTTTGGAACATTCTTCTAGCTTCCTAGAAGAATTTCTGAGTCAAAGATTTAGTATTTTAAGGGTTGTTAAGGCATCTTATTTGGAGAAGGCAATGGCACCCCACTCCAGTACTCTTGCCTGGAAAATCCCATCGGTGGAGGAGCCTGGTGGGTTGCAGTCCATGGGGTCGCTAAGAGTCGAACACGACTGAGCGACTTCATTTTCACTTTTCACTCTCATGCATTGGAGAAGGAAATGGCAACCCACTCCAGTATTCTTGCCTGGAGAATCCCAGGTACAGGGGAGCCTGGTGGGCTGCCATCTATGGGGTCGCACAGAGTCGGACACGACTGAAGCGACAGCAGTAGCAGCAGCAAGGCATCTTATTGCTAAGTTGCTCTCAAGAAGCATTGCCCTCATCTTGAGGTAAGGGCCTGAATAATGAGAAAACAGGTTCATTTAACAACTTAGTGGCAAAACTGGGAATCCAAGTTTTCCATTGCTCATGATTTTCTATTCTTTCAGGAGTTCTCAAGAACAACCTCCTGAAGTGTTTATTTAAAAATAACCTGGTTTTACCCTGGAATATTCTGACTCATTAGGACTGGGATAAAGTCCAGATATCTGTATCTTTAACAAGCACATGAAGAGATTCTGACTGGCAGTCATATTTTTGATCCCAGCACTACAGCGTCTTTTACACATAAAGGCAGTCAGTGTAATTCTTGGACAAATTAGACTCAAGTATTAGATGATTCAAGTATTATCTATGAACCCTGGGAAAACAGAACTCTCTAGAGCCAGACCTTTTGAAGAGTCATGGGCACTGTCAACTGTCTGTGGCTGAGTTCATGTGGCTGAGTCCTTGGTCTTAGGTCCCTACAGGGAAAGGATGCATACACTTGCTGGAAGGGAATAAATAGGGATAAAAATCAGACTAATAAGATGGAAAAGGAAAACAATCCCAGGTTGTGCAATTTAATGCTAAAAGCAAGCTCATGTCAGATACTGTCTGGTTTTGCTAATGTCTTTTGATTTTGTGAAAAAATGATTTGAATACTAAAATGAAGACTGCCGTAAAATTAAGTGATCCCCAAAGCAAACCTTAAAATGAGAATTTGGGTCTCAAGAGTTTACCAAAGAGGTGACCCCAGGAAACACAGTTAGGAGTATGGGGTGATGGTGAGACAGGGTGGCTAGAGAGCTTGTGTATCAATGAGGGGAACTGCTATGGGCAAGAAGGGCTGGGTCTTCTGAAATTCTGTGTGGAATACATCTCAGAACTGCCCCACTGAGGGGTGCAAATGCTGGGGTGCTTGTCCACTAATGCCCATAACGCAGTAGTTGCAGGTCACTCCTGGAGCATTAGCTTCCCAGCACTGTCTACCTGCTCCTCTCCAGTGACCAGAAAGGTCAATAAGGTAAAGAGACTCATGTTCAGGAATGGTCTGCAAGTGACCTTTGGGCAGCAGGGAGGATATGGACGTGACACAACAGCCCCTGCTACAAAGACCTTCCCAAACTTGGCATAAAATGACTGCTACTTCCTGGTGACTTTGATGCGAAATAGTTGAATAGATAGTTTAAATTATCTTTATAATAAAATATAAAAATAAATATTTACAGCTATTCGTGTCAACGATGCTTTTATGGAGCTCCACTTGTCCCTTCGTCTGTCGATAACAATGATGAATCCGATGCTGGCAGCCTCCACGCTGCAAAAAAGGGTGGTCAGTATCAGAGACAGTGAAACACATGGATTCTGTTGGGCTCCCTCAGCAGAATGATTCCACTGCCTCCGTGTCACTCCAGGTTTGCTGTGTAAATGCCTTGCAGAGCATGAGGGGATAACCAGGTCTGACTTCTCCAAAAAGGAACTGGCTTCCTCTCATCTCGGTCTTCACAAGGCAGTCTTCACAAGGCAGAAATATTTCATGTCTCAAACCCTCTCAAGGGCTCTGTTTCTGGCTGGCAAATGTATGAAACCCTCAACAAACAGAAGGATTCATGTAAATTGAGCACCACATGTCCCAGTGTAGACAGAAGACCTTGAGGTTGAGCTCTGCTATCTTTCCATCCCTAAGACTGACGCTCATGGAGCTATCAACATGCTTCCCTAGAAGTCAGTCCCTCAGATATTTGGAAATAACACACGTCAATGGGAAAAACAGCTCCTTTCCAGCACCTGGTCATAAATGGCCAAAAAAACGTTAAGTACAAGGAGATATCAACTTCATTAAGAACAAAAAAGCTGTTTGTTCCCCTCTGAAGTCACCACAAAATTCTCACAAAAATTTTTAAAAATGGAAGTCCTAAAAGGGAAAAACATTTTTCTTCTCTCTCTTTGGGAATAAACTATGGGAGGAAAGAGCAAGAGCTTTGGAAACTGGTTCAAATCCTAGTGCTGCCACTTTACTAGCACTGAGACGTGGGGCAATCACCTAACCTCTCTAACCCTATTCCCTTATCTGTAAGATGAGAAAATGAAAGTGAAAGTCACTCAGTCGTGTCTGGCTCTGCAACCCCATGAACTATACAGTCCATGGAATTCTCCAGGCCAGAATACTAGAGTCGGCAGCCTTTCCCTTCTCCAGGGGATCTTCGCTACCCAGGGACTGAACTCAGGTCTCCTGTATTGCAGGCAGATTTTTTACCAGCTGAGCCACCAGGGAAGCCTGAACAATACCAATCATGAAGTAGTTACGAGCACAAATTCTGAAACCAGAATGCTGAAATTTGAGACATGAATTTATATATTTGTGTGTATGCATGTGTGTGTATATGTAAAATTTTCAACTCAGAAAGTGAGAATCTTTGGAGAGACACTTTAAGATCATACAAATAGCCAAAAAATCACCAGGGATATAGATTTGACTTTGAAGAATTCAGCATCTGTTCTTTTCAAATGTACATAAGACATTCATCAAATAGTCCATTATCCATTATCCCAGGCCACAAAACAAAATTCAATAAATTTTAAAGAATTTCAATCATACAGGTTGTACTTCTGATCACTATGGAATTAAACTGGAACTCTATTATTCTGTTTTATTTTCAACTCCCTCCCTCTTCCTTCCTTCCTTCCTTTCTTTTTTTCTTTCTTTCTTTCTAATCTCCTTCCTTTTCTTTTCTTTTCTTTTTTTTAAATTAAATTTATTTATTTTTTTAATTACAATACTGTATTTGTTTTGCCATACATTGACACGAATCAGCCATAGGTGAACACAATCGCCCAATGCCGAAGCCCCCTCCCACCTCCCACCCCACATCCTCTACCTGAATCATCCTGTGCATCAGCCCCATGCATCCTGCATCCTACACCAAACATAGATTAGCGCTTCGTTTCTTACAGGAAAATACAGATGCTTCACTGCCATTCTCCCAAACCATCCCACCCTTTCCCTCTCCCTCAGAGTCCAAAAGTCCACTCATCTCCTTCCTTTTATTTTCTATGGATTTAATTGCCAGTGAATTTTAACTTCTTAAGGTAGAAAATTATATCACTGATTTTACACATTTCTTCTCTATTATAAGTACTTAAGGCTATGTGTATGCACTCAGTAGCTCAGTCATATCTGACTTCTTGTGATTCCCTGGGCTATAGCCAGCCAGGCTCCTCTGTTCATGGGATTTTCCAGGTAAGAATCCTGGAGTGGGTTGCCATTTCCTTCTGCAGGGAATCTTCCTGACCCAGGGATTTAACCCATATCTCCTGCAGTGGTTGGCAAATTCTTTACCATTGAGCCACCAGGTAGCCGTTTAAAGCTATAATTCCCTCTAAAACACTGCTTTGTGAGAGTTGGACCATAAAGAAAGCTGAGCACCTAAGAACTGATGCCTTTGAACTGTGGTGTTGGAGAAGACTCTTGAAAGTCCCTTGGACTGCAAGGAGAGAAAACCAGTCAATCCTAAAGGAAAGCAGTCTTGA
Organism: Nanger dama; assembly: GCA_917880005.1. NCBI lineage: Eukaryota > Metazoa > Chordata > Mammalia > Artiodactyla > Bovidae > Nanger > Nanger dama. The sequence goes on along the minus strand of CAKJTW010000011.1, from coordinate 27,844,863 downwards.
ATATTTATTGGAAGAACTGATGCTGAAGCTGAAGCTCCAATATTTTGGCCACCTGATGCAAAGAACTGACTCATTCGGAAAGATCCTGATGCTGGGAAAGACTGAAGGATGGAGGAGAATGGGACGACAGAGGATGAGATGGTTGGATGGCATCACTGACTCAATGGACATGAGTTTGAGTAAGCTCCCAGAATTGGTAATGGACAGGTAAGCCTGGCATGATGCAGTCCATGGGGTCTCAAAGAGTCGGACACAACTGAGTGACTGAACTGAACTGAAACACTGCTTTAGCTACATCACATAAATGTTGATATACTCTTCTCATTATTGTTCAGCTAGAAATGCTTTCTAGTATCCTTTATGGTTTCTTCTTTAGTTTATGGATTGTTTAGAGGTGGTTTCTTGGCTTCCAAATATTTATTTTTATATATATATATATATATATATATATAATTTTATAATTTTTCTAGTCACCTTGGGGAAGAGAAGGGGTAGAATGCAGATACTGATAGAAAAGAAACCTTCTTTTAGGAGGAAACCTTCCCAGTTGTTACATAGTGTATAGTGAAAGGTCAGGCCAGCTGACATAGACACATGACCACAAAAGACATCAGGCCAACACCGGCAGCTGGCCAACGCCCAAACAAGAACCGAGAGCAGACCAGACTTCCGGGACCAACCCCCTGTATCTTGGCCCAACCAGGTACCGACACCGAGCCCTTGGACACCAACCACCGCTATAGCCCGCGCTTTTTTCCCCTATATGGCGAGACCTGGCTTGAACGCCAGCCCTGGCTATAAAAACCTCGCCCCACCGTGCATATCTTGCAGACTCCCTTTGTCCCTTTGCTCACCCGCCCCCGGGAGTTCTGCCCGAGAGCGACCACCCAATAAAGGCTTTCATCAACGGTTCCTAGAGGTGGCTTTTTCTTCCCGCGGCGTTTTCTTACATATAGATAGGTATATATTCATCAAGCTATACAGTTGACATGTGTATACTTTATATAAATTATAACTTAGCTTAAAAACCCAAGGAATTAAATAAATTCAAGTTGTGAAAAAGGAAAAATATTATATAACTTAAAAAAAAAAGACCAAACTTAGCAAGTGCACAATAGGTATCAGGCACTGATCAAAGGGCATACAACAATGACCAAAACCATTCTGTAGTACAGCAAAAACAAATAATAATAACTTGTTATTAACAAATTAATAACATTAATAACAACAATAATCTTAAACAATTATAGCTATGTGTATCTTGAGTTCCTATCAGTTGTCAGGCATCTTTATGTTTTATCTCACTTCATCTTATAAAATAGATATTATTATCTCCATTATACAGATGAGGAAACAAAGGCTGATAGAAATAAAATAACTTGCCTGACATCATACTAGCAAAACTGGATTTCAAAGTCAGAGCTCTCTGATAGCAGTGCTTATGCTCTTAACCCCATCCCACGGCACCCCTTTAGTTTTTTCTTATAGCAAATCTGCTTGTATCTTCTGGCAGTTTTATTTTGTATATTTTGCTGTTACTAGTGTTTCCTATGTCTCTTCTTTTTCCTTTAAAACAAAAAATTATTCAATTTAATGCTCCAAGGGTTGAAGTGAAGCTTCAACCACTTCTTTAAGTGAGGTGGAACTGGGAGAGGCTCAGTAAATATAATATAGTACATAAACACAGGATGTTATTTGATCTATGAAATGAACAGCTCCCCGCCTACCCTCCCTGTGGCTTCTCCAGCCAGGTTGAGGGTAAATGCACCTCAGTTCCCTGCACACCAAAGCCCAAGACCAGAGCATCTTGGGTAAAGAGGGCGGGATCTGCTGGGAAGATAAAGAACAGTATCTTCTGACACAGTTGTGTACAGGAAATAGTTCAGAAATAAGAGTTAATGAATCATGACAATAGTTTTGCATATAATCCCTCGCATAAAGAATGCATTCTAAACAACATCTGGTTCAACAAAAGAATCAAAACCTCAACTAAACCAAATGCACAAGAAATGGGGTTTCTAGACCATGTATTTCTTTAGGTAACACTTGGCTGTTTTAATCCTTATTATTCTTGTTAATACTAAGATCCTATGATCTTAGTTAGCTGCATAAATACCATTCAATATAATCCCCACAACCACCCTCACAGTCAGGTTGGTGATAATATTTCCACTTTATAAACAAGGAAACTAATCCTTGAGATGGTTAAAATTATTATAACTTGTCCAAAGTCATACATTATATTCAGAGTTAAGATTCAAATCTTCTGAATTCAAGAGCAATACTCAGGTCACAAAGTTCATATTCTCTTGGTATAGAAAATATTTTGATACTATATTCCTTCATTTCCAATCTTAATAATTCTTCTGTAAAAAATATAATTGAATTTTTGATGTGTCAAAATCTTGAATATGATTAAGTATAGTATTGGGTTGACCAAAAGTTCATTTGGGTGTTTCCCTAACATCTTACAGAAACCCAAAAGAACTCTTTGGCCAACCCAATACATGAGTGTAAGAGACTGAGGTAAATGTGTTCTGACCCCAAAATACCAGATCAGTTTTGTGGCTGATATAGCACATAGTTTCTTAATTAAGTTCTAATATTAATATATTTTCTATTGTCTTTTTCAGTAAGCTTGGTATTTGTTGTTCAGTTGCTAAGTTGTGTCCAGCTCTTTGTAACCTCATGGACTGAAGCAGAAACACCCCAGGCTCTTCTCTCCTCCACTATCTCCTAGGTATAGAAAATATTTAGCTAACTGAAATTATACTACATTGCCATAAGACTGAGTCAAATGTAGAGTAATCAACCATCCTGGTTTGTCCAAAATACCCTCCCCAACATGAGTGGGCATCATTCAACCCACTGAGGACCTGAGTAGAACAAAAATTTGAAGGATGATAGGATTCATGTTCTCTCTCAATCTCACTGTTGAGCTGGGATATTGATCTTCTGCCTTCAGTGATTCTGACTCTCAGGCCTTCAAGCTCAGACTAGAATCTAAAAAACTGGCTCTCTGATTTTTAGGCTTTCAAACTATACCACTGGCCTTCTTGGGTCTCCTTCTGAGCCTCCATAATTGTATAAGCCAGTGCCTTATAATAAATACCTACATCTACATATCAGGGTTCCTAGAGAAATGTAACCAACAACATATATATATGTGTGTGTTATACACATATATATATACATACACACATACACACATATATATGTTATACACATATATATACATATAAACACACACACACACACACACATAAATATATATAAAGAGATTTATTACAGAATTGGCTCAGGTAGTTATAGTGACCAAAAAGTTCCTTGGTCTTTTATCTGCAAACTAAAGAACCAGAAACACTGGTGTTGTAACAATCCAAGTCCAAGTCCACGGAATGGAGGAGCTGATGATTTAAAGCCTCATCTGAGTCTGAAAGCACAAAATCCAGGAGCACTGATGTCCAGGGGCAAGAGAAGATGATGTCCAAGCTCAAGTAGAGAGAGAATTTACCTTTACTTTGCCTTTTGTTCTGTTCAGGCATTGGATGGACTGGGTGATGCCCGCTCACACTGGGGAGGGCAATTTACTCTACTCAAATATCCTCATAGACACATCTGAAAATAATTTTTTGCCAGCTGAATGGGCATCCCTTAGCCAAGTCAAGTTAACACACTAAATTAACCATAATATGTATTCAGATATAGTTGGTTCTATTTCTCTGAGGAACTCTGATTAATACATATGGAGAATCAAGAGAAGAAGCAACAGAAATAGAAAAATTTTCCAGAAAAGTACACCCTAAGTGCAAAAATACTGAAAACAGAATCCTGGTACATCAGGGCACTGACTAGAGATGGACAGGGTCGGAAAGACAAAGCTCTGGGAGACAAAAAGAAATGAAAAGAGAGGTAGTGACTGTGATAAAGACAAAAAGAAGCAAGAGGTAAAATTTAGCATCCTACATGACAAAAAAATAAATTTAGGATACACACACTTTTCCTTAACAAAAAAAGTGTTTTTAAGTTTATTAATAAAAGAAACTAGAATTTAGAAACTATATATAACATGGTGTTCTTAACTAGGAATCTTATAAACTACCCTAAACCACCAAACTTGTTTACTAATTGCAAAGATGCAAGCAATATTCCTATATAAAAAGCTAATATAAAGGGGAAAACAATGAATCAAAACTTTTTAGCTTTAAGAGATAAGAAGACAGGCCACAAACTGGAAGAAAATATTTACAAAAGATATATCTGATAAAGAACCATTATACAATAAGAAAACAAACAACCCAATTAAAAACTGGGGGAAAAAAACAAAACAAATATTGAACAAAAGAATATACGCAGATGGAAAATGCGCATATGAAAAGATGTTTGACAATATATGTCATTAGGAAACTTCAAATTAAAACAATAACATTCCACTATACATCCAATATAACGGCCCAAATCCTAAACACTGACGATACCAAATTTTGGCAAGGATGTGGAGAAATACTCACACCCTCACATTGTGAACTCTTACTCATTTCTGGTGGGTATTCAAAATGGTACAGCCACTTTGAAATACAGTCTGGCTGTTTCTTACAAAACTAGGCATACTCATATCATGTGATTCAACAAGTGTAACTACCTGGTGTTTACCTAAGTGAGTTGAACACTATGTCCACATAATAACTCATACATGGATGTTTACATTAATAGAAAAGAAAGAAAGTGAAGTCATTCAGTTGTGTCTGACTCTTTGTTATCCCATGGGCTATACCCTACCAGGCTCCTCCGTACATCGAATTTTCCAGGCAAGAGTACTGGAGTGGGTTACCATTTCCTTCTCCAGGGATCTTCCCAATCCAGGGATCGAACCCGTCTCCCACATTGCAGGCAGTAAGCTAGTTTCTGTTTCCTCTATGGACTTTAGTCTGTTTAAACTTTATATTTTTAATGAGGTCAATTTTGGTAAACTGTATTTTCTCAGGAAATAATCTATTTTTGTCTTGGTTTTCAAGTTTATCTAAATAGAGATATACAAAGTAATTTCTAAAACCTAAATTTTCTTGGGTTTCAGTGCTTATTTTTCTGTTTGCTATTTCTTAGTTTGTATACCTGTGCTTTGTCCATTTCCTCAGTCCACAGTCCTACCATCTGAGCCACCAGGGAAGCCCATTAATAGAAGCTTTATTCATAGCTGTCAAAACTTGGAAGCAAAACAAGATATCCTTCAGAAGGTGAATGGATAAACTGTAGTATATCCAGACAGTAAACTATTATTCAAAATAAATGAGCTATCAAGTCATGGAAAGACATGAAGGAAACAAATGCATATTACTAAAGGAAAAAAAGCCAACCTGGAAAGGTTACATATTGTATGATTACAACATACAACATTCTGCACAATGCAAAACTATAGAGATGATAAAATTCAATAGTTACTAGGGGTTGAGGGTGTGGAAGTATAGGACAAATGAATAATAGGTGTAGCACAGAGGGCTTTTAGGTCAGTGAAACTAATCTGTATGATGCTATAATGGTGGATATAGGTCATTGTGTGTTTGTGTGTGTGTGTGTGTGTATTAGTCGCTCAGTTGAGTCCGACTCTTTTCGACCCCATGAATTGTAGCCCACCAGGCTCCTCTGTCCTTGGGATTCTCCAGGCAAGAGTACTGGAATGGGTTGCTGTTTCCTTCTCCATCAGGTCATCATGCATTTGTCCAAATCCTAAGTATGTATAATACCAAGACTGAATCCTAATATAAACTATGAACTCTGGGGGTTGTTTTCAACTCAAATGAAAAAAAAAAATAAAGCAAGCCAAAGGAAATCACAAGGAAGAAAAAAAATTAATGATAAAGCAGAATGAATAAAGTAAAAGACAGAAAAGCCAACAGATCTGATTAAAAATCAGAATCCCGTTTTTTTAATTAACAAAATAAGACACTAGCTTACTTAATCAAGGAGAGGGAAAACGGACAAAGCACAGGTATACAAACTAAAAAATAGCAAACAGAAAAATAAGCACTGAAACCCAAGAAAATGTAAGTTTTAGAGATTACTTTGCATACCTCTATTTAGATAAACTTGAAAACCAAAACAAAAGTAGGTTATTTCCTGGGAAAATACAGTTTACCAAAATTGGCCTCATTAAAAATATAAAGTTTAAACAGACTAAAGTCCATAGAGGAAACAGAGACAGATATCAAGGCCCAAATTCAAGGGGGAATTTCACAGGGGAATTCAAATCGTCAATGGCTATAAAGTCCCAATCCCACAAGAATAGTTTCTGAGCCTAAAAACTGAAAGAGAACTTCAAAATGCTATTTATGAAGCAAATATGACATTGATATCTATACCTAATTCAATAGCAAAATAAAATGACCAGTTAATAGTAGAGCTACTAGCAACAAACATAAAATAATTAGGAATAAATTTAATAATATAAAAACTATGTTAGGAAAATTTCAAACACTGCCAAAAGACACAAAAGTGGAATTTAACAACAAAAAAAGACTTTTCTTCTTCTTGATAGGATGCTTTTAACACCATAAATATGTGACTTGTTCCTGAGTAAATTTATAAAGTTAATAGTCTCAATGAAAAGTCCAAAGAGTTTTCTTTCTTTTTTTTTTCTAAAAACAGAGGTATACAAATAGATAGAAAACAAGAAAGAACAGTAGAAAAATGTGAAAAAGTAAATAAAGCTTAAGGACCCAATAGGGGAGGGGGAATTAATAGTAGCAAATATTAAACATACTTAACTCCTCTTAGGGCTTCCAGGTGGCTCAATGGTTAAAAAAATCTGCCTGCCAATGCAGCAGAGGTGGGTTTGAATCCTGGGTTTGAAAGAGCCCCTGGAGAAGGAAATGGTAACCCATTCCAGTATTCCTGCCTGGAGAATTCCATGGAGAGAGGAGCCTGGAGGGTTACAGTCCATGGAGTCACAGAGTCGGACACAACTGAGCGACTTCCACTTTTTACATACTTATATGATGTATAGAACATATACATATATTAAATGTAAAGTGATAAAAAGATGAAAAATACAAAAGAAAAATTAAAGACACAGAAGAGAAACTCAGAAGATGTATTGTCCCTCTAATTTGAGTTTCAGAAGCAGAGTTGTAGAAAAGAAATAAGCAGAGATAACAGGAAAAAAATTCTAAGCCTAAGAGAGACTTGAATCTTCCATTCAAAGACACAGCAGTATGAAAGAAAATGTTTGAAATTTCAAGCCTGCAAAACATAAAGAAAAAGCCCCAAAACTTCTTATGCAGAGAGACAAGCAGCTGACCTATGAAGGGATGACAGTCAGATCCTGTGACAAGGATCAACTTTGTTATCAGTAATACTGAATGCTAAAAATCAATGGATCAATGTTATTTTACAAAAAAAAAAAAAAAAGAAAAAAACCTCCTGACTTTCAAGATATAAAACTCACTTACCATACACACTATCTAAAAAAGAAATAACTTGAAAGTTTTTAAATGAACATGAAATCCCAAAATGAAGAATGACCTTCCCAAGATAAAAAACAATCCCAGGTTGACAACTTGCAGCAGGTTTACACAACCTGTATTATGAATAGCTCAGAGAGGCTCAAAAGAATATCTCCAAGAAGAAAATATATGTACTAGACAAATTCTATGATAAAGAATCTATAAAATGTTAAAAATATAATAAAGATACATGCCATGCTATAAATGAGAAAAACAAAAGGCAATTAAAAATGCTAGGGGAAAAGGTACATGAAAAGTCATTGTCCAAGTCTGAAATAAATTAAACTGTGGCATGATTTTTGAGCAACCCATGGAGTATGAGAAAAGAGAACCTATTTTACCATAACATTTGTAGCATTCTCTTTTGAGTGACACAGGTTTAAGGATTTAGGATTATATCTCTCATTCCAGAGGTCCAATCATATTACATATATGAATGTACATATTACATCTATGATTTCTGTTTTTAAGGATCAACCTATAATCAAAGAAAAACATTTATAGTAATGTGTAAAATACATTATAATTCTTAGTAATGAAAAGTAGAATATAGGTAGAAGAACTTAAAGGCTGAGAGTAAAGAAAGATGTAAATGCATAGTAGTGAAATCAACAGGTACAATTGGCCCTCCATATCTGTAGGCTCCACATCTGTGGATATGGACAGCTGACCGTACTATACCACTTTGCATAAGCAACTTGAGCATAGGAGAATTTTGGTATGCTCAAGGTTCTCGGGATCAACCCCTGTTTGTTTCTGATGTTAGCTTGCGTAAATTCTTTGTATATTTTGGATATTAACACCTTATCAGATATATCATTTGCAAATATCTTCTTCCATTCAGCAAGTGGACTTTTTGTTTTATTGACATGAATATTTTCCTTTGCTAGGCAAAAGGTTTCTAGTTTGATATAGACCCAGTTATTTATTTTTGCTTTAGTTTCTCTTGATGAAACTGAAAGAGGAGAATGAAAAAGTTGGCTTAAAGCTCAACATTCAGAAAACTAAGATCATGGCATCCGGTCCCATCACTTCATGGCAAATAGATGGGGAAACACTGGAAACAGTGGCTGGCTTTATTTGGGGGGGCTCCAAAATCACTGCAGATGGTGATTGTAGGCATGAAATTAAAAGACGCTTGTTCCTTGGAAGGCAAGTTATGACCAACCTAGACAGCATATTAAAAAGCAGAGACATTACTTTGTCAACAAAGTTCCATCTAGTCAAGGCTATGATTTTGCCAGTAGTCATGTACGGATGTGAGAATTGGACTATAAAGAAAGCTGAGCACCGAAGAATTGATGCTTTTGAACTGTGGTGTTGGAGAAGACTCTTGAAGAGTCCTTTGGACTGCAGGGAGATCCAACCAGTCCATCCTAAAGGAGATGAGTCCTGGGTGTTCATTGGAAGGACTGATGTTGAAGCTGAAACTCCAATACTTTGGCCACATGATATAAAGAGTTGACTCATTTGAAAAGACTCTGATGCTGGGAAAGATTGAGGGAAGGAGGAGAAGGGGACAACAGAGGATGAGATGGTTGGATGGCATCACCGACTCAATGGACATGAGTTTGGGTAAACTCCAGGAGTTGGTGATGGACAGGGAGGCCCGGCGTGCTGTGGTTCGTGGGGTCTCAAACAGTCAGACACAACTGACTGAACTAGTTTCTCTTGCCTGCAGAGACATATCCAAAAAAAATTACAAATACCATGTCAAAGGATATATAACCTACGTTTTCTTCTCGGAGCTTTATGGTTTCAGGTCTTACATTTATGTCTTTAATCCATTTTGAATTTATTTTGTGTGTGGTGTGGGAGAGTAGTCCAACTTGATTCTTTCACATGTAACTATCCAGTATTTCCAGCATCACTTGTTTAAGGGGTTGTCTTTTCTCCATTGTATACTTTTGCCTTCTTTGTCATAAATTAATTGCCTATTTGAATGTAGGCTCATTTCTGGGATCTCTATTCTGTATCATTGATCTATTGTTTTGTGCCTGTATTATACTGCTTTGATTACTATAGCTTTGCAGTATAGTTTGAAACCAGTGTGTATAATCCCTTCAGCTTTGTTCTTCTTTCTTAAGATTATTTTGGCTATATGGGGTCTTTGGTGTTTACATACCAATTTTAGAAAACCAAATTGATGAACCTTTAACCAAACTCATCAAGAAAAAAAATAGACAATCTATATTAATAAAGTCAGAAATGAAAAAGATGTTATAACCGATACCACTGAAACATAACATAAATGATCATAAGCAATTACTATAAACAAGTATATGCCAATAAAATGGACAACCTAGAAAACATGGACAAACTCCTAGAACTGTACAATCTCCCAAGACTGAACAATGAAGAAACAGAAGTATGAACAGACCAATTACCAGTAATAAAACTGAATCAATAATAAGTCAAATTCCCAGGAAACCAAGTCCAGGACCAGATCACTTCACAGGTGAATTCTATCAGACATTTAGAGAAGAGTTAACACCTATCCTCAAACTATTCCAAAAAATTTCCCAGGAAGGAACACTTCCTAACTCATTCTATGAGGTTGGTGTCACCCCTGATACCAAAACAAAGATATCACCAAAGAGAAAATTACAGGCTAATATCAGTGATGAACATAGATGCAAAAATCATCCAACAAAATATTAGCAAACCAAATTCAACAATACAATAAAAGAATCATACACTACGGTCAAGTGGGCTTTATCCCATGAACACAAAAATGATTTAATATCCAAAAGTCAATCAGTGGACAAAGGACAACCTAGAAGAAATGGACAAATTCCTAGAACTATATAATCTCCCAAGACTGAACAATAAAAAATATTTCATACCAATTACCAGTAATAAAATTAAATCAATAATAAGAATATTAATATGGCATACTGACAAATTCAAGAATAAAAATCATATGATCATCTCAATAGATTCAGAAAATGTTTTTGACAAAATTGAACATATATTTATGATTTTTAAAAGACTCTCAACAAAGTTATAAAGGGGACACAAAGGGGTTATAAAGGGGACATACTTTGACATAACTAGAGTTATCATACCATCCTGAAATCCCACTCCTGGGCAAATATCTGGAGAAAACCATAACTTGGAAAGAGACATGAGCCCCAGTGTTCACTGCAGCATTCTTTAGAATAGCCAAGATGGGCGGCAACCTAAACGCCTATCAACAGATGAATGGATAAAGAAGATGAGATATATATACACAATAGAATATTATTCAGCCATAAGAAAGAATGAAATAATATAGCAATATGAACAGACCTAGAGATTGTCACGGACTTCCCTGGTGGCTCAGAGGTTAAAGTATCTGCCTGGAATGCAGGAGACCCGGGTTTGATCCCTGGGTCGGGAAGATCCCCCTGGAGAAGGAAATGGCAAACCACTCCAGTACTCTTGCCTAGAGAATCCCATGGAGGGAGGAGCCTGGTGGGCTATAGTCCATGGGGTCGCAAAGAGTCGGACACGACTGAGTGAATTCACTTCACTTCAGAGATTGTCATACTAAGCAAAATAAACCAAAGGAAGACAGATCTCATATATCACTTATATGTGGAATCTAAAAAAAAAAAAATTATACAGATGAACTTATTTATAAAACAGAAATAGACCCACATACACAGAAAACAAACTTATGATTACCAAAAGGGAAAGGGGTAGGGGGATAAATTAGGAGTTTGGGATTAACATATACATGTGTGTGCATGCTCAGCAGCTCAGTCATGTCTGACTCTTTGTGACCCTATAGACTGCAGTGCATCAGATTCTTCTGTCCATGAGATTCTCCAGGCAAGAATAACGGAGTGGGTTGCCATTTCTTCCTCCAGGGGATAGTCCCGACTCAGGGACTGAACTCCTGCATCTCCTTGCATTGGCTGGCAGATTCTTTACCACTGAGCCACCTGGGAAGCCCCAACATAGATACACTACCATATGTAAAATAGATAACCAATAGATGCCTACTGGATAGCACAGGGAACTATAATAGATATTTTGTAATAACCTATAAGGGAAAAGAATCTGAAAAAGAAAAGAGATACACACACACACACACACACACACACACACACAATCACTTTGTTGTACACCTGAAACTAACACAACGTTGTAAATCAAGAGAAGCAAAGTAAAGTGTTAGTTGCTCAGTTGTATCCTACTCATTTCGACATGGACTGTAGCCCATCAGGCTCCTCTGTACATATAATTCTCCAGACAAAAATACTAGAGTGGGTAGCCATTACCTTCTCCAGGGGATCTTCCCAATCTAGGGATTGAACCTGGTCTCCTGCATTGCAGGCAGATTCTTTATGGTCTAAGTCACCAGCATAGCCCTGTAACTCTACTTCAATTTTAAAAAAAATTAAATAAGGCCCAGAGCTAACACCATACTCAACCATGAAAAGTCTAATGCATTTCCTTCTAAGATCAGGAACAAGACAAGAACTCACTCTTGCCACTTTTATTCAACATAATATTGGAAGTCCTAGCCACAGCAATAAGACAGCAGGGAAAATTAAAAGAATCCAAATTGGAAAGGAAGAAGTAAAACTCTGTTTGCAGATGACATGATACTATACATAGAAAATCCTAAAGATGCCACCAGAAAACTAACAGGGCTCATCAATGAATTCAGTAAAGTTATGCGGGATACAAAATGAATATTCAGAAATTTGTTGCATTTCTGTACACTAACACAAACTACCAGAAACAGAAATTAGGAAACAATCTCATTTATAATTGCATCAAAAAATAAAATATCTAGGAATAAATCTAACTAAGGAGTTAAAGGACCATACACAAAAATAAACTCAAAATGAATTAAAGATCTAAACATAAGACCAGAAACTATAAAACTCCTAGAAGAAAACATAGGCAAAACACTCTCTGCCATAAATCACAGCAGGATCCTCTATGACCCACCTCCCAGAATATTGGAAATAAAAGCAAAAATAAATGGGACCTAATTAAACTTAAAAGCTTTTGCACAACATAGGTAACTATAAGTAAGGTGAAAAGACAGCCTTCAGAATGGGAGAAAATAATAGCAAATGAAGCAACTGACAAAGAATTAATCTCAAAAACATACAAGCAGCTCCTGCAGCTCAATTCTAGAAAAGTAAATGACCCAATCAAAAAATAGGCCAAAGAACTAAATAGACATTTCTCCAAAGAAGACATACAGATGGCTAACAAACACATAAAAAAATGCTCAACATCACTCATTATCAGAGAAATGCAAATCAAAACCACAATGAGGTACCATCTCATGCCAGTCAGAATGGGGGCTATCAAAAAGTCTACAAACAATAAATGCTGGACAGGGTGCAGAGAAAAGGGAACCCTCTCACACTGTTGGTGGGAATGCAAACTAGTACAGCCACTATGGAGAACAGTGTGGAGATTCCTTAAAAAACTGGAACTAGAACTGCCATATGACCCAGCAATCCCACTGCTGGGCATACACACTGAGGAAACCAGAATTGAAAGAGACATGTGTACCCCAATGTTCATCGCAGCACTGTTTACAACAGCCAGGACATGGAAGCAACCTAGATGTCTATCAGCAGATGATAATGGATAAGAAACTTGTCGTACATATACACAATGGAATATTATTCAGCCATTAAAAAGAATGCATTGGAATCAATTCTAATGAGGTGGGTGAAACTGGAGCCTGTTATACAGAGTGAAGTAAGTCAGAAAGAAAAACACCAATACAGCATACTAGCACATATATGTGGAATTTAGAAAGATGGTAATGATGACCCTATATGCAAGACAGCAAAAGAGACACATATGTAAAGAACAGTCTTTTGGACTCTGTGGGAGAAGGTGAGGGTGGGATGATTTGAGAGAATAGCATTGAAACATGCATATTATCATATATGAAACAGATTGCCAGTACAGGTTCAATGCACGAGACAAAGTGCTCAGGGTCACTGGGATGACCCTGAGGGATGGGATGGGGAGGGAGGTGGGAGGGGAGTTCAGGATGGGGAACACATAAACACCCATGGCTGATTCATGTCATCGTATGGCAAAACCACTATAATATTGTAAAGTAATTAGCCTCCAATTAAAATAAATAATTTTTTAAAAAGGAGTTAAAGGGTCTATACTGGGAAAATTATAAGACCTTGATGAAAGAAGTTGAAGACAATACAAACAAATGGAAAGATATACTAAGTTAATGGATTAAAAGAATTAGTATCGGTGCCCAGCAGTGGGATTGCTGGGTCATAAGGCAGTTCTATTTGCAATTTTTAAGGAATCTCCACACTGTTTTCCATAATGGCTGTACTAGTTTGCATTCCCACCAGCAGTGTAAGAGGGTTCCCTTTTCTCCACATCCTCTCCAGCATTTATTGCTTGTAGACTTTTGGATCGCATCCATTCTGACTGGTGTGAAATGGTACCTCATTGTGGTCTTGATTTGCATTTCTCTGATAATGAGTGATGTTGAACATCTTTTCATGTGTTTGTTAGCCATCCGTATGTCTTCTTTGGAGAAATGCCTATTTAGTTCTTTGGCCCATTTTTTTATTGGATCATTTATTTTTCTGGAGTTGAGCTGCATAAGTTGCTTATATATCTTTGAGATTAGTTGTTTGTCAGTTGTTTCATTTGCTATTGTTTTCTCCCATTCAGAAGGCTGTCTTTTCACCTTGCTTATAGTTTCCTTTGTTGTGCAGAAGCTTTTAATTTTAATTAGATCCCATTTGTTTATCTTTGCTTTTATTTCCAGTATACTGGGAGTTGGATCATAGAGGATCCTGCTGTGATTTATGTCGGAGAGTGTTTTGCCTATGTTCTCCTCTAGGAGTTTTATAGTTTCTGGTCTTACATTTAGATCTTTAATCCATTTTGAGTTTATTTTTGTGTATGGTGTTAGAAAGGGGTCTAGTTTCATTCTTTTACAAGTGGTTGACCAGTTTTCCCAGCACCACCTGTTAAAGAGACTGTCTTTACTCCATTGTATATTCTTGCCTCCTTTGTCGAAGATAAGGTGTCCATAGGTGTGTGGGTTAATCTCAGGGTTTTCTATTTTGTTCCATTGATCTATATTTTTATCTTTATGCCAGTACCATACTGTCTTAATGACTGTGGCTTTGTAGTAGAGCCTGAAGTCAGGCAAGTTGATTCCTCCATTCCATTTTTCAATTCTGGAAACCAGAATTGAAAGAGACACATGTACCCCAATGTTCATTGCAGCACTGTTTATAATAGCCAGGACATGGAAGCAACCTAGATGTCCATCAGCAGATGAAAGGATAAGAAAGCTGTGGTACAGATACACTATGGAATACTACTCAGCCCTTAAAAAGAATAAATTTGACTCAGTTCTAATGAGATGGATGAAATTGGAACCAATTATACAGAGTGAAGTAAGCCAGAAAGAAAAACACCAATACAGTATACTGACACATATATATGGAATTTAGAAGACAGTAAGGATGACCCTATATGTGAGACAACAAAGAGACACAGAGGTATAGAGTGGACTTTTGGACTCTGAGGGAGAGGGAAAGGGTGGGATGGTTTGGGAGAATGGCAATGAAACATGTATATTTTCCTGTAAGAAACGAAGCGCCAATCTATGTTCAATGTAGGATGCAGGATGCATGGGGCTGATGCACAGGATGATTCAAGCAGAGGATGTGTGGTGGGAGGTGGGAGGGGGCTTCGGCATTGGGAGATTGTGTTCACCTATGACTGATTCGTGTCAATGTATGGCAAAACAAATACAGTATTGTAATTTAAAATAAAAATAAAATAAAAAGAATTAGTATCATGACAGTGACCAAACCACCCAAGGCAATCTACAGATTCAATACAATCACTATCAAAAGACCAAGACCATTTTTCACAGAGCTAGAGCAATTATCTTTTTTATAATCGATAATACCACTGAGTAAGAAAAGACTCCAGATATTTACAATCATTGAAGTGAAGTGAAGTGAAGTGAAGTGAAGTCGCTCAGTTGTGTCCGACTCTTTGCAACCCCATGGACTGTAGCCCACCAGGCTCCTCCATCCATGGAATTTTCTAGGCAAGAGTACTGGAGTGGGTTGCCATTTCCTTCTCCATTAGAACCAATGAATACAAGCAAGAGGCTGTGTTTTGAATGTCTAAAAAGCCTGAATTATCAGAAAAGAGAAATTGAGCCCCTACCTCACAGGATGACAAAAAGGCAGAATATAGCACAGTATTCTAAAACAATCACCTAAGCAAAATAACAAATGTTTTATACACACTAAGTCATTCTACTAGGGAGAAATGTCAGACTCCTGGTTCTTACATAAAGAAAAACAGGAATCTGGCATATTAAATTTTTTTCCTATCCTCTAATATAATCCATTCAAATACTCCTAGCATATAAGACTTACTTGCCAATATCAAACATTTATTTATAAGTCTACGGGATGTGCTCTAATTTTGAGCCTCACTTGTGTGCCTAAGGTCTGGTCTCTCAAGGTATCCTTCCAGAGGGTTCTGAAGCAAATTTATCCATCTTGTACAAGACAACAGCCCAATAAGACTCCCTACTCTGAACTTCTATCCTAGAAGTCAAATGAATGATTCCATTTTCCTGATTTGGGGGAGCAATTCCACAGCCAGACCAGGAAATAACACATCTTGCCTTAGCTACTCAATCAAAGCAACACTTTTCCTATTTATAGTATTTAAAACTACTTAAAATCAGGGGCTTTTTCCATTGCCTTCATAATAGTAAGAAGCCCAGATCAAACTCACTTCTCTGATAAGGCTGGTTTTTAAAGCTTACAGATTGTTACAATCCCATTTAGTCTTTCGATACAAAGGAGCAAGTCTCTTTATAATTTACAGGCCAAATAATAATGCTGTCCTCTTCCCCTCCTTCCAAAGTAGAAATGTCAGACAGCATTCTATGAGACAGCATATCATAAAAGAGGATATGAGTCTTCTCAAGGACTATTCATCAGACTCTATGGGAGGAAAATGGACATGGAAGAATTTTTCAAACTTAAATAGGCTTCTCAACAGATTCATTATAGAAAAAGACCTTTAGAAATAGTAAATAATCATAAAATTCACAGTTATGAAATATGGCTCTTGTTTCTATCTAATAAAAATAACTTCTCCAATCCCTCTCAAGTAATGAACACACAACTGTGAGTAAAACATAGAAACCAAATAGAGGAACAGGGTATTAAAAATGTATGCTTAGTTATACAAATACAATTTTTAGAAAAGCAATGGAATTTTAAAAAGTTGACCATTTCTGTGCCTCAGAATATTTTACTAATGCCTTTTCAAACCACTCTGTAGCCACTGAAGGCATGTTTAAAATGAGACCTCAAAATGGCAACCCACTCTAGTGTTCTTGCCTGGAGAATCCCAGGGACGGAGGAGCCTGGTAGGCTGCCATCTGGGAGGTCGCACAGAGTCAGACACGACTGAAGTGACTTAGCAGCAGTAGCAGACATGTAAAAGCATAAAGATCTGATTGTGAATAGAATTCCTAAAGCTAAGGATCACAGCTGGTTCCTTACTCTCCTTCCCCCCTCCACCAGTCCCCAGTGTCTGTTGCTTCCATCCATCCCCTTCTATCTAGTCCTCTTGCCCTCAGGCAGCTCACCCCCCTCTTCGCTTTGCACATATTCCAGTAGTCATGTGTGGATATTAGAGATGGACCACAAAGAAGGCTGAGTGCCAAATAATTGATGCTTTTGAGCTATGGTGCTAGAGAAGATTCTTGAGAGTCCCTTGAACAGCAAAAAGGTCAAACCAGTCGGCCCTAAAGGAAATCAACCCTGAATATTCATTGGAAGGACTGATGCTGAAGCTGAAGCTCCAATACTTTGGCCACCTGATGCCAACAGCCAACTCATTAGAAAAGCCCTGATGCTGGGAAAGATTGAAGGCAGGAGGAAAAGGGGGTGACAGAAGATGAGATGGTTGGATGGCATTACCAACTCAATAACCATGAGTTTGAGCAAACTCCAGGAGATAGTGAAGGACAGAGAAGCCCAGCATGCTGCAGGCCATGGGGTCACAAAACATGAACAACAACAGGGCAGAATCCCTAACTGGTCTCCCTTCCTCACTTCCTCCACTCCTTCTGGCCCATCCTGCACACCACCACCACATTCATCTGGTTGCCATTTTTTCTTCCTCAGAATGTCCAATGGCCCGGTCTTGCTCACTGTGCCTAAACTTCTTAACTTGGTGGAAAACACCTTGCCCAGTTTGTTTCCAACTGTCTATCCAGATCCCATTTCTCACTACTGTCTGAAAAGGATCCATACTCTGTTATGGACAACCTCAATAATCTGTAATTCCTTAAACAAGCTCTATTTAAAACTTCAAAATTTGGGGTGGGGGAGGGGTGGTTGGAAATAGAAGCCAAGTCACTTGCCCCAGATCACATAGCTAGCAACCATAGAATCTGGATTTCAATCCAGGTTTGAGCTGTGTCCAAAGTTCTTAAACACCATCCTGTTCTCTTTCTGAAATGTCCTTCTCTGATCTATATGTGGAAATCTCATCCATCTGTCAAGGCCACTTCACTCCTGAAGCTTTCCTTGTTTTTTCCTGTCTGAAATGCTTCTTCTCTCTTCTGACCTCTAGCATTTTCTTCACATATTTCACAAAATATCATAACAACAGAGTCATGTGAGATTCAAGATATTGTTGTATGGTCTTATGGTCCTTTATGGCACCTAACATACCTCTCTACACACTGATGGCACTCAGCAAAGATCTGATAAAAACGAGCTGTGGGAAGCCTTTCAGCACTCACCCAACCTGACCATAATGAGAGATCCTTATTAATTTCAGGCACAGAGCTCTCCTTTCCCTGCCCTGAACATCCTGTCTTTCTCCTCTCCTAGTGCATCAGTTGTGCATACATTCCTTGTTGTATGTCATGCCCACCTGCCTATAAACCATTGTGCAACCTGGGAAAAGTTCTGGTGTCTGGTAACCATTGTAACATTTAGGAAGATGCAAACTGTGATAAATAGGAATCATAAAAAGGAACAAGAGTGGTTTCATTCTTTGGAACCTGAAATGGCAATTGGAAACAAAGTTCAGGTCAAATTCTCCTTTCAAGCCTTCTTACTCATTGTCTCTGTTTTATGTTGAAAGAAACAAGGGGTGGGGCAGTGAGCTAGTATGAACAAATGCCAGGAAGAAGAAAAGAGGAATAACTGGTCAGCTACTCTTTCTCAAGAGACAAACTGCATTCTAGGAAAGGAAAATATTACCAATTTTACAAGAAATTATACACGAGCACAGAGCAGAAAAGGTAAATTAGGCCTAAACAGTAGTCTCTTGATTTTTCTTCCTTTTTTTTTTTTTGCCTGTGAGATAGGGTTTCTACCCCTTAATGCTTTCCTTCCACATTGGGTCATGTGGCACTCAATGTCTGGTCCTCTGTGTGGTGGCTCAGGAAAGGCTGCAAATATAATATGAAAATGCCCCATTTAATTTAGCATATGACTCCATCCACTGAGTAGGTACAATTAGATTGTAAGTTTAAAGCAATGTAATGATAATAGGGAATAGGCATGTCTATCTGTTACCCACCTCCCTGCTCACCCTCTTACATGCTGCTCCTCACAGAAGTTGCTAAACTGATAGGTCAATGTTCTGGAAGGCAACTGAGCCAAAGAGGGAGACCAAGTTCAACCCCCTATAACTCTGGGAGGAAAAGACAGGAGTGAGAAGTTGGGTTCCCCCCTCTCTCTCTCAGTGTCTTGCTTCTCACCATATAACAAACACCCTTTGATTGAAATGAACAGATCAGAACTGGAAATTTCACCAACATTACTTCTTGAGAACCTACCATGTGCTGGGCTAGAAGGGAAAAAAAGAAAAGAAGAATTGGCCCCTATTCTTGAATAGTTCACAGTCTAATAGGAGAAGCAGAAATAATTTCCATATACCATAGCATTACACAAGAGGTACTGTGGAAATACAGAGTCTGTGGAAATAGTCTGTGAGGCAGAATTGGCGTCAAGGCAAGTTTCCGTGAAGAAGTGAGATCAGACTGAGGGCTGAAAATTTTGCAAGAGTGAGCCAGGCCCAAAAGGGTGGCAAAGGTGTTCCTGCAGAGAGAACCATGTAAGCAAAGCCCAGAGATGTACACATCCTTCTCTCAAACCAACAAAGTCCAAATCCTCTCCTGTCTATATAATGTCTACAATACTCTTGTATCAGAGATAAAGAATAAGGTAAAATATAATTAAGCACTGACCTTTGAAGAAATGCACTAAAAATAAATCCATAGCTTTCTCTGAGGAAGAAAGAAGGGTTAAAAAAAAAATCTCTTAGAGTGGGTTTGGTTAAAGCAAACTAATTAACTTCCTAATCTCTGCAGGTGGGATCAGGCTCCAGGTGGACTTTTAGTCACAGAGTTTACCTCTAAATCATATGAGGCAGATGGAAAGCAAGCAAAACAGCACAGGCCTGGCTGCTGTGTAAACTCCTAACCACAAAGCATTTAAGTAACAGACAGTATCACAAGCAACACAGACCCATGGAGGGTAGGGCCTCGATGGGCTAAGTCTGCTCCCCAGGAAGTTTGGACTCCACAGTCAGCTCCACCTCTGTGAAATATTTGTCACCAATATGAACTCTGTCCCACATTCCATCCCTAGGAGACCTGGCTATTTACTGACTTAGTGGCATAAATATGTGAGACCTGGGCCCAAGAGGGTAGAAGCAGCAGATGCCCCCAAATATCTCTGTTTCGATCTCAGCTATAGGCACAGTTTTAATTTCTGGACTTTTAGTTTCCTTGTTCTGTGACGTCTCCATCTGACAATGATAGTTATAAAATCTACCCTTAAATTCCTTATTTAGGGAAATAAATGAAGTGACTCCTAACTTGGCTTGAGCCTCCTGAGTAGCAGCCCGGTGTCTTAGAAAACAGGCCCCAGGAAACCAGGATCACCTTAATCTAGAGCAATGAACCTGAAGGAACAAAATCAGCGTTAGCTAGTTAATCAATTTTTCATTCACTTAACAATGTTTATTAAGTACTTCATAAGTGCACACCATAATAAAACTGATGCTCATGTAACTTTGTTTTCTAGTCTCTTTCCACATCCCTTGTTTTGACTGATGGATAAGTGAAATTGGCCATAACACAGCAGTGTGAGCTGGGCTCATGGAAGATCCCATCCCAGCCCAGTACTACCACATGGGAAATTCAGGATAAACCCAGTGACAAGGAAGGCAGCAGAGTACTGTGTTCAGCTCACCTGGGGACACTAGTTAGGTAGGTCATGACATTCAGGAAGTCTTCATCTGGGATGTGCTTGAACCCCACAAACTCTGGAAAAGTGATGATGGGGGCACCATCTTTCCCCCGGCCTCCTACAACAAAAATGGGTAGTCAATATGTTAACAAAATGTCAGGTAAAGGACTCAGGCTAATATCAACTTGAGATGTGCATCAGTCTCCCCCTTTTTTGTCTGTATTATTTTAGAGCAGGAAGTGGGAAAGTTGATACTGAATTATTTCGAACAAGCCTCTCTTCTTCAAGTTTGTTCAGGGATGTTGTGAGAATTCAATTTTTAATCCTTTGAAGACAGTTACTATATAAAAGACAACACTGATTTATTTTAATATAGGTGGAATAGTAAATAATGCCAACACAAACACATAATATTGCTCTTCATTTATATAGTTCAGTTCAGTCTCTCAGTTGTGTCCAACTCTTTGTGACTCCATGAACCACAGCACGCCGGGCCTCCCTGTCCATCACCAACTCCCAGAATTTACCCAAACTCATGTCCATTGAGTCGGTGATGCCATCCAACCATCTCATCCTCTGTTGTCCCCTTCTCCTCCCACCTTCAATCTTTCCTATCATCAGTGTCTTTTCAAATGAGTCAGCTATTTTCATCAGGTGGCCAAAGTATTGGAGTTTCAGCTTCAACATCAGTCCTTCCAATAAACATCCAGGACTGATCTTTAAGATGGACTGGTTGGATCTCCTTGCAGTCCAAGGGACTCTTAAGAGTCTTCTCTAACACCACAGTTCAAAAGCATCAGTTCTTCAGTGCTCAGCTTTATTTATAGTCCAACTCTCACATCCATACATGACTACTGGATAAACCATAGCCTTGACTAGACAGACCTTTGTTGACCTTTTTAATATGCTGTCTACGTTGGCAATAGCTTTCCTTCAGCAAATATCAAATGTAAAAGTGTATGGAGGTTAAGAGAGTTGGCTCTAGGGACTTCCCTGGCAGTCCAATGGTTAGGATTCCATGCTTCTACTGTAGGGGGCACAGGTTTAATCCCTGTTCAGGGAACTAAGATCCTACATGTTGTGCAGTGTGATTAAAAGAGAAAGAGAGAGAGAGTTGGCTCTAAAATCAGAAGACTTTATCAAGTTCTTCTTTACCACTTAATTTCTATGTGATTTTATGCAAGCTACTTAATTAAACAGAAGTTTCCTTTTATATGCAAATATGTATCTTCCCTGGTGGCTCACACAGTAGAGCATCTGTCTACAATGTGGGAAACCTGGGTTCGATCCCCTGGGTTGGGAAGTTCCCTGGAGAAGGAAATGACAACCCACTCCAGTACTCTTGCCTAGAAAATCCCATGGATGGAGGAGCCTGGTGTTCATGGGGTCGCAAAGAGTCGGACACAACTGAGCAACTTCACTTTCTTTCTTTCCTTTTATATGCAAATATGTATCTATGTAATAGGAATATTACCTATACCTTCCTCAAAAGGTATTGTAAGGATTCAGTTCAGTTCAGTCGCTCAGTTGTGTCCGACTCTTGGCGACCCCATGAATCGCAGCATGCCAGGCCTCCCTGTTCATCACTATCTCTCGGAGTTCACTCAGACTCACGTCCATCGAGTCCGTGATGCCATCCAGCCATCTCATCCTCTGTCGTCCCCTTCTCCTCCTGCCCCCAATCCCTCCCAGCATCAGAGGCTTTTCCAATGAGTCAACTCTTTGCATGAGGTGGCCAAAGTACTGGAGTTTCAGCTTTAGCATCATTCCTTCCAAAGAAATCCCAGGGTTGATCTCCTTCAGAATGGACTGGTTGGATCTCCTTGCAGTGAGAACACATATGAAAAGCACTTTAGCAGACTATTTATTATATATAAGTGCTCCATAAATGATAATTTTACTGTGGTTATATTCTTGCAAGACAAGGCTTCCCTGGTGGGTCAGATGGTAAAAATCTGCCAGCAATTCAGAAGACCAGGGTTCAATGCCTGGGTTGGGAAGATCCACTGAAGAAGGAAATGGCAACCCGCTCCAGTATTCTTGCCTGTAGAATCCCCATGGACAGAGGAGCCTGGTAGGCTACAGTCCATGAGGTCACAAAGAGTTGGACAGGACTGAGTGACTAAGCACCCATTGTTAAGCACATTCTTGCAAGGCGGCTGCCCTTGAATAACTCATAAACAGATATAAGACATCCCTGTGAGAACAAAAGCATAAAATAAGTATTTAAATATTTTATTCATTAAAGCAGACGCCACTAAACTAAATAGATTATATTTCCCAATCTCTTTGCAGCTAGATGTACCCACAAGACTATGTTCCAGCCCCATGGTTCCCAAACAGGGATACACAGTGAACTCACAAAAATGCCATGAGTATTTTAAATTTTGGGGAAAACAGCATCAGTGGCATCTGTCCAGATGCCATGCTTGCTACTAGCTTGCGGTAGTTTGGAATTTCAACATTAAATTGTGCAGCATTCTTTCGAATGGCATTACATCTTTGGAAACTGAGGGTTTGGTGGCTGCTGGTTTTAAAAGCAAGTGTAATATGAAAATCAGTGTGAATTAAGAAATGCAAGTGGTGATATCCAGACTGATTCCAAGGTCTGAGATCACTGTGGTTCTCTAAAAATGAAAGTTAAATCTGACTTTTTCTTTCAACTGTGTGTATCTATTTTTTTCAAACAGCTACTAAGTTGTCAGGACATATAGACTCAAGTCAGGTATTGCTTTTGGCCAAAAGGACTGTGAAAACTGACTGAGCTGCTAAGGCACTAAGGACTATGGAACTTGGAGCACTTGTGCCCCAGGCAGAGGGACATGAGCCGAAATGCTGGGAGCACCTTCCATGCTGTTCCCATGGAGGGAGGGTACTTCCAGTAGAATGGAGCTCCCAAGTGAAGCCAACTACAAATGACTGCACCTATTTTGTATATCTAACGCAAGAGTCATCAGTGCATAGTGTGGTTTAACAAGGACTGTATGATTACTGAGGGTGTGGAATCAATGAAGAAATTACAGGAAAGGGAGACTGAGAGAAGCAAAGGCAGGCACCTCTCCTGGGAGAGAGACTCCCGGCCTGCTCTGTGGAGAATCCAGGTCATGTTGCCAGTCTATCTAATGGCGGTGCCATTAAGATCAACCCACTCTGCTGCCCTCAATCCACACCTGGTATCTTCCGATTATACTCTGATATCCCATGTACATTTGTTTCATGGGAGAGAACGTGCTACCTAGCAGGCGTGAGTGTTTCTATCATGGAAAGAGTAAGTCTGCATTGTGGTTTTTCTACACAAGTCTCTTGTACGTATTGTTAACGTGAGTCTTGTGCTCCCAGAGACCAATCACTCTGTGATATTTGTCTCGATGATCAGTCATCTCCAGGAAATGCCTCTTGATTAATCCTGTACACTTAAATTAAAAAAAAAAAAAAATACCTGCAGATTAGGTGTTTGACAAGGAGATTGAGCTACCCTGTTACATTGACTGAAAACAATCTAGATGAGGATGCTATTAGCTTTCAACTAAAATATATTCTTCTTTCTAGTTTCACAATCACATGGGTTTTGCGAGAAATATGAATTAAGAGAAGTTACATGTTGAGTAAAGCTAAATTTAGAATGCATTATGACACTATACTAATTGTATAAACAACATCTGCCAAGAAAATGGCTAAAACATTTCAAGGAACCAAAACACTGTAAAATATTCATAAGGATATACCTTTTCATGATTTAATCTTTTCATTAACTAAAATTAAATGTATTCATGCCCAAATAGAGAAAGATGGGTAGAGTTTTCTTATATCATGGTTAACACTGAGAACAAACACCAGAAAGTCAGGGAGTTAACTGGGGACACCACATGCTATTAACCTTTAGTCTATTTGTCTTAGAGGCAGAAGCACCAAGGAAATAAAACTAGGCCTCCATCCACTACAAGGCAGTCAGTGCCACCTTGTGAGGGAGCGTGGAAATGCAGAAGGAAGAAAGACTGCAGCAAAGAAGCCCATTTAAGGAAGGCAAATAAAACCAGACTCCTAGGAACTAAGTACAATGGTAACTTGATAAAATAAACTTTAGTTCTCTGGTATCATTTCTGTACATTAAGAGGACTAATTAAATACTAGCAATACTAGCAATACTTGGCCTGCATAAGAGCATTCCCTTCAGGGTCTGGGTTTAGAGGAGAATTTGGAACATTGAGAAATCCCATAGGAAGATGGTAAAGAGCAACAGTGGGAGAGATAGTGAGATGGTTACTGCTATTTGCCTCTCAGTATCTATTTTCCCTTTCTCTTCCCCTCTCCCCTCAAAAACTGATAAATAAATAAATCATGAATCAGGGGACTGGGGATCTGTTCTAACTCACATTGGCCTAACCTAAGAAACACATTATTTAAGTGTGTAAGCCCTTCAAATAGTGTTTCCTCCTGCTATTACTTTTTGCACAATAGTAAAAGATGTTTATCAGTTTTTACAATCAATAACCAGACAAAAAATAAAAGATAATTACAATTGCAGGCCATAATGGAAACATGATTAACCTAATAATATAAAATAAATACATACAATTTCAGGGGTTAATTAGAGTGATGTGGTAAGTGGAAACGGATACACACACATGTTCTCATCTGCCCAGCCAGTCTATGTCTTTTGGTTGGTGCATTTAATCCATTTACAGTTAAGATAATTATAGATGAATATGATCCTGCTGGGCTTCCCTGGTGGCTCAGATGGTAAAGAATTCACCTGCAATGCAGGAAACCTGGGTTCTATCCCTGTGTTGGGAAGATACCCTGGAGGAGGGCATGGCAATCCCTTCCAGGATTCCTGCCTGGAGAATCCCATTGATAGTGAAGCATGGTGGACCACAATCCCATGGGGTCACAAAGTCAGACATGACTGAGCAACTAAGAACACACATGATCCTACTGGGCTTACCAGGAGGCACTAGTGGTAAAGAACCTGCTTGCCAATGCAGGTAGACATAACAGACCCTAGTTCAATCCCTGGTTTGGGGAGATCCCCTGGAGGAGGACACAGCCACCCATTCCAGTATTCTTTCCCGGAGAACCCCATGGACAGAGGAGCCTGGCAGGGTTCAGTTCAAAGGGTCACAAAGAGTTGGACACAACTGAAGCAGCTCACACGAATGCACACACGTATGATCCTATTGTCATTTTCTTAATTGTTTGCAGTTTATTTTGTGTATGTCTTTTCCTTCTCTTGTGTGTCCTCCCTAGAGAACTTCCTTTAGCATTTGTTGTAAAGCTGGTTTGGTGGTACTGAATTCTCTTAACTTTGATTGTCTAGAAAGTTTTTGATTTTTCCCTCAAATCTGAATGAAAGTCTTGCTAGGTAGAGTATTCTTGGTTGTAGATTCTTCCCTTTCATCACTTTAAATGTGTCACACCATTCCCTTCTGGCTTGTAGAGTTTCTGTTGAGAAATCAGCTGATAACCTTATGGGAGTTTCCTCATATGTTGTCATTTTTCCCTTGTTGCTTTCAATATTTTATCTTTGTCTTTAATTTTCATCATTTTTATTACAATATGTCTTGGTGTGTTCCTCCTTGGGTTTATCCTGCATGGGACTCTCTGTGCTTCCTGGACTTGGTTGACTATTTCCTTTCCCATGTTAGGGAAGTTTTCCCTATTATTTCTTCAAATATTTTCTTGGGTCCTTTCTCTCTCTCTACTCCTTCTGGGCCTCCTATCATGCGAATGTTGGTGCATAATGTTGTCCCAGAGGTCTCTTAGGCTGTCTTACTTTTATTCATTCTTTTTTCTATATTCTGTTCTGTGGTGGTGATTTCCACCATTCTGTCCCCAGGTCACTTATCCGTCCTTCTGCCTAAGTTACTCTGCTACCTATTCCTTCAAGTGTATTGTTCATTGTTTCCCTGAGATCCTGGATCATCTTCACTATCCCTATTCTGAATTCTTTTTCTGGAAGGTTGCCTATCTCAACTTCACATGGTTATTTTTCTGGGGTTTTATCTTGTCCCTTTATCTGGGACAAAACCCTCTGCATTCTCATATTGGTTAATTTTCCATGATGTTTAGATTCTAGCTGCTTTTGAGGCTTCCCTGATGGCTCAGTGGTAAAGAATCTGCCTGCAATGCAAGAGACTGCCTTGAATGCAGGAGACATGGTTTTGATCCCTGGGTCAGGAAGATCTCCTGGAGGAGCACATGGCAACTCACTCCAGTATTCTTGCTGGAGAATTTCATGGACAGAGGAGCCTGGCAGTCTACAGTCCATAGGGTTGCAGAGGTGGACACGACTGGAAGCAACTCAGCGCTCACGCATGCTGCGGGACTATGGTTCTTCTTCTGTCTGCCTCTGGTGGATGAGGTTAAGAGGCTTGTCTAAGCTTCCTGATGGGAAGGACTGGTGATGAGGAAAACTGGGTCTTACTCTGGTGGGCAGGGCCATGCTCAGTAAAACTTTAATCCAATGACCTGCTGATGACTGGGATTGTACTCTCTCTCTATTAGTTGTTCTGCCTGAGGCGATCCAGTCCTGGGGTCTATGGGCTTAATGGCGATCTCCAAGAGGTCTTATGCCAAGTGACCCCTCCCAGGACTGCTGCTGCCAATGCCCATCCCCACAACGAGCCACTGCCGACCCCCATGTCCACAGGAGACCCTCCATCACTAGCAGATAGTTTTGGTTCAGTCTCCTGTATGATCACTGCTCCTTTCCCCTGGGTCTTGGTGTGAAGATTTTGTTTGTGCCCTCCAAGACTGGAGTCTCTGCTCCCCGTAGTCCTGTGGAAGTTCTATAATTAAATTCCACTGGCCTTCAAAGTCATATTCCCTGGGGATTCCCAGTAGCTTTGCTGGATCTATAGACTGGGAAGCCCAACATGAGGCTCAGAACTTTCACAACAGTGGGAGAATTTCTCTGGTATTATTGTTCTCTTGACTGTGGGTCACTCACCTGGCAGGTATGGGATTTGATTTTATCATGATTGCACCCTTCCTACCATCTCGATTCAGCTTCTTTGTCTCTAGATGTGGGGGATCTTTTTGTTGTTGTTGTTGCTCCACCGTCCTCCTGTTGATGGTTGTTCAATAGCTAATTGCGATTTTGGTGCTCTCCCAGGAGGAGATGAGTGCACATCCTTCTACTCTTGAACCAGAAGCTTCCTGCTATTATTTTTTAAAGGAATTAAAATTCTTATTGTAAGTGGCTACATGACACAGTTCTGGAGTGAAACAAAAGCAGAAGGCTACCAAGAGCTCTAGGAAAGTTATTGCTCTCTTGGCAAAAGGAACAGAAGGCAGCATTGCTTCTTTTCCTTCTGGAGCTGTAGCAGCCATCTTAGGGTCAAGACTTACCTCCAGACCTATTATGCATTGAGTTGGCCAAAAGTTCATTTGGATTTTCCATCTGGTCAACCCCAAAGTTTTAAAAACAAACATATCCTATAGTCTACGTTTTCTTGTAGCCAAATACTATGTTAAGCACTATCCTTAAAACAACCCACTTTACAGATGAGAAATCCTGCTCAGAGAAACTTACTAATTGTGTTGGACTAATAACCTAGATTGTCTGAGTTCAAAGGCTAGTGTCTTCATCACACTAACCTGCTGTTTATATTTTCTTGATTCCTAGCTAAGTGTCTGAACTTAGAATATCCCAAGTTGACTGGGGAACATGCAAGTTGTCTTCCATGGTCAGAGCCACCAGATACCCTAGACCTGTCTACTATCCAATTCCTGCTGATGGCCCTGTTGGTATCACCATCCAGATGCTTCAAACCATCTGGCCACAAATCTGGGTGAGGCATCATGCAATGAGCCCTGCTCTTCAACGAGCCAGAGGAGCACACTCACACAGCACAGTAGGCCAGGCATCTGTGGCCTCACTGAGAAAAAGGCTCCATCCCCTCTTTCACAGCATCCCTGGTTGATGGGGGCTCTGGCTCTCTCTAGATCTCAGTGGAATCTATAGATAAGTCCGCAGCTGGAACATCTTCACCCTGCTTATCTGAATCAGGAAAAGTGCTGTGACTCAGAGTAGAGGTCAGGGCTTGGCTGCCATGGAAAAAACCTAACTGAGGAGATTCCTATTTTACAACCACAACTACCCAGGCACCCACAACAGCCCCATTGCTGACATTTGCTGCATCTGTCAGGTAAATAGGGAAGTTAAAGATGAAAAGCAGGCCTGCTAATTCCAAAAAAAAACCCACAAAAAACCCTGCTGACTCAGAGAACCCTATGGCTACTGATATTTTTCTTGATTTGTAGTGTGGCAAATTCTATCACAGCTAATCCATGCTTCTCTCTCAAAGGAAGGGCAACTTTGAGGCAACAAGCTGACAAGCTCAGAAATGAAAGGATTGCTTTTGTCCAGTCAAAGTGCCTTTCCTAAAGCAGAGGTAGCCTCTTGGGCCAGTGTGAGTTTTCAGTTCTATGTTCTACATTAAAGAGTGACAGTTATCTCTACTTCTGACTTAATTGTGGTATTATATACTCTATCACTGTATGGTTTCTGTCCCTTATAAAAACAGTCATACTGAAAACATGTTTGGTAATATAAAAATAAACACTTTTGAGAGACTAAAATATATCAGGAAAAAGAGCAAACATTTAACTGGCAGTTGTAATATTAAGCATTTTTCATATATTATGCTTTAATCCTCAAAATTATGATGATCCTATTCATTACACAAAGTGAGGAAAGTGAAGCTTAGACAAATAAATTACTGAACATGATACAGCCAGTCAGTAGCACAATCTAATCATACCTAGGGCTGTCTGGTACAGTTTACAATTTTCCCTAAACTGCCTCTAAGAAATAAACATAGAAAAAAAATGCCTCAATGTTACTCGAAAGCAATAACTTTGGATATTTAAGTGTATCCATCAGCCACTGGATTCTTTCCCAGATGAATCATTGTGTAATTTTATATGCTAGAATTATGAACTGAGTTGAGGCATTACAGTTTTGGTGTAAGACTATAGGAATCTACCCTGCCCACCCCATCGTCCATTCCGGACCTTGATGCATGTTGGCCCTGGGCCTTCTGTAACATGGGGCCATAGCAGCAGTTGCCAGAAATCCAGAGCCTGTCCCCATGCTGCCTTCTGTTGTGCACCATCCTAGGCTCACTGCAGGAAGTTATGACACTGCACCTGCAGGAGGCTGGCCAGGCACTGCTACCAGGGGTCAAGACAGTGGTGCCTAGACTGGGGATGTAGCGAGAAGGGAGTCCACCAGCCTCACAGGACAGACCAGGAGGACTTAGGTCATTCCAACCTCAGCAGATATGTTCTAGCCTCTGTTCTAAGCATTAGCAATACAGGAAGAAATTTTTTAAATGTGGTTGTTTGGTTGCTCAGTAATGTCCACCTCTTTGCGACCCCATGAACTGCAGCATGCCAGGCTTCTCTCTCCTTTACCATCTCCTGGAGCTTGCTCAAATTCATGTCCACTGAGTTGGTGATGCCATCCAACCATCTCATCCTCTGTTGCCCCCTTTTCCTCTGGTCCTCAATCTTCCCCAGCATCAGGGTCTTTTCCAATGAGGTCAGCTCTTTGCATGACCTCATTTAAAAATGAGAAGCCTGTATTTATGGAGTTTTATGTATTTATGGACTATGTAAACAATGACCAATGTGGGGGAAGAGCAGAGAATTCCCTAGAATGTTCTGCATTGTGTAAGATGCTCCCACCTAGGATACCAACTGTGAAATACAGAGTGATATCCTAACATTGGAAATCGAATTTCTCTCAAATTCAGTAGGAGAGAATAGGAGTTTGTTGTTTAGCCACTAAACCGTGTCTGATTCTTTGCAGCCCTATGGAAGGTAGCCTGCCAGGCTCTTCTGTCCATTGGATTTCCCAGGCAAGAATATTGGAGTGGGTTGCCATTTCCTTCTCCAGAGGATCTTCCCAACCCAGGGATCAAACCTGGATCTGCGTTGGCAAGCAGATTGTTTACCACTGATCCACTTGGGAAGCACATGAGGAGTTTGGGGTAAACTAAAAAGATTTAGAGAAAGGGAAAAAATGTGATGGTTTTGCATCATATTTTGTAGAATAAAATTCATGCCAACTACACATTCTCTCTGTGATATAACTAAGAGGACTTTGTTGCCTTTTTTTTTTTTTTCAGAACAGACATAAAGGGAGAGTGACTTGCCACCTTATTTCTCTGTAATATGTGCTGAGGACATCTAATCTCATTAACCCATGCTCCTAAGAAAGGTTTAACTATAATTCAGGATTTGGTCTGTACCTCCAGTTTCAGTAAAGTCATGTCACCCTGGGCTATCAGAATACAAAAGAATAGTATTCTAGTAATGGCAAATTTTCAGGGTTATACCTATGCTCAGAAAATTTCTAGCATTAAAAAAATTTTTTTAATTTTTGGTTGTTTTGGGTCTTTGTTGTTGCATACAGGCTTTCACTATTTGTGGTAAGCAGGGGCTACTCTTCATTGCAATAAATGGGCTTCTAATTGTGGTGGCTTCTCTTGAAATTTCTAGCCTTTGATTAATGTTGCTGCTACTGCTAAGTCACGTCAGTTGTGTCTGACTCTGTGCGACCCCATAGACAGCAGCCCACCAGGGTCCCATCCCTGGGATTCTCCAGGAAAGAATACTGGAGTGGGTTGCCATTTCCTTCTCCAGTGTGTGAAAGTGAAAAGTGAAAGTAAAGTCACTCAGTCGTGTCTGACTCTTCGCGACCCCATAGACTGTAGCCTACCAGGCTCCTCCATCCTTGGGATTTCCCAGGCAAGAGTACTGGAGTGGGTTGCCATTGCCTTCTCTGTTGATTAATGTTAGTCTTTCTTTATTCCTAATCAAATGCTTAATGAAAATTGATGTATTTAAATTAGATCCATTAGAGATAAGGATAAAAGACAAATCTCTCTGAGAGCAAATTACCTCAGCAACATTCTTGAACTCTTAAAACCAAGATTGTCTTAAGGTTGGATCTTGGTAGAACATTCAATGAGAATATTGGAAGAACATCATGGTGGCAGCTAATGTCAGTACTTATTTCTTTTTCTTTCCTCAAAAACTTTTCAGATCTAGTCTCTACAACCTCAAAGAAATGTATTCCTTGGAAAATACCAAATCTCACCCAAAAGCAAAAGGAGTAACATCTCTGAGATCCCACCCTCCTCCTGCTGGACAATCCTCAGCTCTTTCTAGTCCTGGGTGAGGCTTTAGGGATGAGAAGTGAAGTGGCTCAGTGGTGTGTGACTTTGCAATCTGACTCTTTGCAATCTCATGGACTGTATAACCTAGCAGGCTCCTCAGTCCATGGAATTTTCCAGGCAAGAGGACCAGAGTGGGTTGCATTTCCTTCTCTAGGGGATATTCCCCATCTGGGGATCGAACCCAGGTCTCCTGCATTGCAGGCAGACACTTTACCACCAGGGAAGCCCGGGGATGACTGAGACTTTAATATAATTCTAATGAATTTCAAGAGGCTGGGCCCTCCCAGTAAGACTCCCCCCTTCCCCAGTGAAATCTGGAAATGCAAATGAATTTGCACCTTACCTGAAAGAATGGCAAATTGTCTGTGAAGTTGTTCAATTATATCCACTGCCACCAAAGGCCTGATTTCCTGCTGCATAATTTCATCTGTACAAATAAAATACAAATTAGGTTAAATTCCTGCAAATTATAAAGATAATTTAAAGGAAGAAAGGGAAGTTCCACCACTAGGGAAGTTTAGGATGTGGTTATCGAGATATGGTTATGGGCACATTATTCTCTTGAGAATTCAATTTCTGACAGTCAGGGATGGATCTGGTTTGATGCTTAAACACATGAGCACAGGAATAATTTCTAGTGCCTCTCCCAAGGTTTAGGGAGGGATCAATGCAAGGAAGAAACCCTGAAGTTTAAGCTTCAGTAGCTTCACAGTAAACCTGCCAGGATGGTTTCATTACCAAGGCAGGTGCTTAGGGTCTGCTCACTCCTTTGGGTCCGTAGGACATTTTAAATACAAACAATGAAAGTAACCAGAGTTCATCTCAAACTGGGTCATGAAACCAATCTGGGACTTACAAAGGTTCTCTGATTTTTATTCTTTTCCTCACTTCCTTCCTTTCTGCCTCTCTCCTTAGTCAATTCCATTCCTTTTTCCCTCCCTTCCAGAATACTTCACGGAGCCTCTTCCAACTGGCAAACATGTTTAAGGATCTTAAATAAAGATGCTCCTCACTGAACCAAATGTTACAGGTTTCCAAAGCAAAAATTCAAATCTTTCAAGCACAAACTTACAAATGTCCTCTAACCCCAAAGAGTGATTTATAATCACTAAAACTGCTTTTACCCATTTGGGGAAAGGGGACTAGTGAGAAGGGAAGACTGAGTGGCACCTCTTAACCTGGCCTGGGCAGAGAAAGACATTTTCATGCTTTCTTTCTTTTTTTTTTAACAACACTAATCCTTTGTTGAAATGGCTTTCATATAATAATGTCATACCCATTAATAGACCTCAGCCATTCACTTAAGCCCACCTAAGTAGCTTGATCAGATTCCATTAAAGTAATGTATGATCTCTTTAATTCCAGCATGACTTAGCTACAGATTTATTTCATACTGAACTTTATTTTTATTTTTATTTTTTTAATATAAATTTATTTATTTTATTTGGAGGTTCATTTTCATGCTTTCTCTGCCTATGACCTTATTATCCTCATTTAACTATTTCCAAGGGAACCTCAAGAAATGAACTAGTTATTGTTTCTACAGCAGTAAACATCAGGTTAGATTAAGGCACAAACCAAATAACTTTGTATGTTGAAGCTAAATAGGTTATCTCAAGTGTTTTGGCATGGAGACAGGGTAATGTGATTTTCTAATACTGATCAATCCGAAGGTAATATTTGGGAAGCTCCTCCCACAGCCTCGGTTTTCACTTCTCAGCTTTGGTATGTAGGTTACAGATGATGCATATGGAGATGTACCTAGTAGGTACTACATAAACACTAGCTCTGTCCATCACTCTGTAAAGGCCTTTCCTATATTTGCTTTCTGAAAGTCTTATAAGGGGTGGTGCTATTCAAACCCCAATATGCTTTTCAGTAAATTCTACCACTTTTTCTGGAGGGAGGAGGGTAAACCCAACACACTTTCCACTCTAAAATCACTAAAAATTCAAAGACTCCTGTATCACAGTCACAGGTGTTGCCTCCTACAATCAGTCTGCATGCAGTAACAACACTAAAGTCACTATTTCACAAAACAGGAAGGGCCTTCTCTGTTAGATTCACAAAGTAAAGCTTCTAACAGTAAAAAGATATGACATCTGAGATCTGCTTGAAAATATTCCATAATTCCCTTCTGCCAAAAACTACAAGGAGTAGGAGATGGCAGGTGGGGTTTGGGGGAGATGAAACCAGACTGACAAAATGTGGATGATTGTTGAAGCTGGTTGACGGATCCTTGGCAGTTCATTATACAATTCTTCTGCATGTATTTCTGTTTCCATAATAAAATTTAAATTACAAATGGACAACAGTATGGAAAGTTTAAGCATAAATAGGAGTTATACAACTGAAGAGTTTTTCAGATTACAATCTCCCAGTGATCTGGGTTGCTATTTTTCCATACCTGAGGCAGTCTATTTAAGGGAAAGTGACCCCAGAGAAAAACCAAGATCATAAGATGCAATTTATTATCTTACCTCAATATTTGAGGTGTGCTTTAAAGAAAACATTTCCATTTTTAACACTTGTTTATTTATTCTGCCCCAGGTCTTAGTTGTGGCACACGGAATCTTTTAGCTGTGGCATGTGAACTCTTAGTTGTGGCACATGGGATCTAGTTCCCTGACCAGGGATCGAACCCAAGCCCCCTGCATTGGGAACATGCAGTCTTAGCCACTGGGCCACCAGGGAAGTCCCCTAGCATAAACATTTTAAATTAAAGAGGTAAGATCTGAAAGAAACAACAGAAGTGAGTTAACCTAACCATCCCCCTGTCCCATCTCATTTTTAAGTGAAGAAATGGAGAGATTCTGACCTTGCTTGTGGTCACACAATTTCAGTATGGAGCCTGGGTCAGCCCTGGATTACATGACTCTAAGAGGGGCACGCATGATAGACTTTCTAGACCCCTCAGCCTTGAGGAGCACTGACTTCTGCCACTCCTGAGATGTCGACTGGTGTCTTTCATCTTGGAAATTGCCCAGCACTCCAAAAGATGTTCTCACCTGCCTCCTATGGTTACAAAAGGAACAATACTAAAATTGACCATTTGTTTTTCCAAGAATAGAAATGAGCTGATTTGCGTTTGGCCCCAGTTTTGCTGAGAGTGGCATGGTTATCCTTGAAGAGTTCCCAGGTCTCAGTGAAGGGACCTCATAACCCAACCTGGCCTGCTGCAACAGAGCATGAAGGTTTCCCAAAGTCAGTGCTGACTGAGCACATGGAGGCATGACCTCAGACACTGGCTTTAGCAATGCCTGATACCTGCAGGCCATGCTCGGTTCAGCCTCAGTCATGCTCTGTACCAGGACAGGCACATAAGACCAGCCCTTGCTGCTGGCAGGCCCTGCTACACACTCCCGTGGAGATGGGGCAGGGAAGGGAGTGCAGGAACTCTTTGGTCTAAAGGAACACCTCCCCCTGCCGTGAGAAGGGAGCTCACAGATCCACACAGCCCTGCGTGCTAAGGGCTGTTTCTGCCAGTTTCTAGCTGGGCAACCACGGCAAGAACATGCTGAACCTCACGGTCCACATGTATAAAATGGCTTTTCCTTCTCCAGGAACAGCTGGGCACAGCCAGTGACAACCCACTGACGTGGTGGTACCTGCTGCACCCTGCAAGTCCCTTGGTCCTGCGTGGAAGTTTCGTGCTTGCTATTTTGGATACGTGTAGATTAAAGTTTGTCTCTTTGTATCTCACACAAGGCAAAGGGAAGTGGTAATTTGTATCTCACACAAGGCAAAAGGAAGTGGTAAGTGAATTTTGACATAATTTCTATCCCATGCAAAGTTACAAACAGGCCTGGAAAAAAACTTATCCCATTTTGGTCTCTTATATATATATACAAATGTGTGATTATATGCTACCCTGGACTCTCAGTTCCAAAAATGCAGGAAGTATTCATAAAGGCCTTTGAGGTGATGGAATGTACCCCAGCACATCCCATAGGAATCCAGTTGTAGGCAGCAAGCAACACATCTTTGTTGTCCACTACCCCTCAGCCACGCCCCAACCCCCGTCTGGGAGCAATACAGACTTGAGGCAGGACCCTTACTACTGACTGCAACCTCCTCCTCAGGCAGAGGGCAGGAAACAGGCTGATAACACTCGATGTAGTTTAACTGTTGCAACTAGCAAGAAAAAAAGGGCAATGAAACAGCCTATGTTCTTGCTGTTCTGAGACTTGGGTCACAACGGGATTTAAAAGACTCAAGTTTTGTCTGAGGAAAAAGGAACCAAAACATAAATACATAAACTAGTCATGAAATTAAAAGATGCTTGCTCCTTGGAAGGAAAGCCATGACAAATCTAGAGAGTGTATTAAAAGTCAGAGACATAACTTGCCAACAAAGGTCTGTATAGTCAAAACTATGGTCTTTTCCAATAGTCATGTACAGATGTGAGACTGTATGTGACTATTATGTAAGCCCAAGCCTTTTGGACTATAAAGAAGGCTGAGCACCAAAGAAATGATGCTTTCAAACTGTGGTGCTGGTGAAGATTCTTGAGAATCCCTTGGACAGCAAGGAGATCCAACCAGTCAATCCTAAAGGAAATCAGTCCTGAATATTCATTGGAAGGTCTGATGCAGAAGCTGAAACTCCAATATTTTGGCCACCTGATGTGAAGAACTGACTCACTGGAAAAGATGCTGATGCTGGGAAGGACTGAGGGCAGGAGGAGAAGTGGGTAACAGAGAATGAGATGGCTGGATGGCATCACTGACTCAATGTACATAAGTTTGAGCAAACTCCAGGAGACAGTGAAGACAGGGAAGCCTGGCATGCTGCAGTTCATGGGGCTGCAGAGCCAGACACGTCTTAGTGACTGAACAACAAAATTAATAAGGGGAAATGTATGATCTGACCCAAGAAGGAAGGCAGACCCTAGTTTGACAGACCATGCTACATGTCTACTTTGCCCAGAGAATCTGGTAGGCAGAAAGGACGGAAGGATTTGCTGTTAGCTGAACTAGGAATGGGACCAGGATCTCCACTGAGCCACTGTTCATGACACTAAAAGAGAGCACTAGCTCTGAGCCAGCCCTCACAAGACACTTTACAGATAACTCATTTTTAGTTAATAATGACAGAAAAGGAATGCACCTAGCACAAAGATGAAACTCCTCTTGCCATTCCATCCTCCTAGCCTTGCAACTAGAACAGACTTGACTGCTGAGGAAATACTTACAGACCAGAGGCTCTGAGGAATCAGTTGTAGGTTGGTACAAAAAGCCACCATGGCATCATGCTGTGTTTCACTTGTCTCTCTCTCACTCTTTTTCTTTTTGACTGTGCTGGGTCCTCATTCATTAGCTGTAGCATGCAGGTGGTATGTGGGATCTTAGTACCCTGACCAGGGATCAAACCCACATCCTCCGCATTGGAAGATGGATTCTAACCTCTGGACCACCAGAGAAGCCCCTCACTTCCCTTACTGGCTAGGTTAGAAAGAACACAAACTCATTTTCCTTCTTTTACTGTGTCCTGTGCTATAGCAATAGTTAACCTGAACCAGATGAATTAGTATTGAAGTCTTGTCCATTAGTTAACATTGAAGAAGAGGCACTTGGAAAGCAGATGAGAGAATTTTTAAGGAGAAATTTAGAAGATTTTAAAAACCAAAACCACTAAAAAATGTCCAACTTCTAATAGTCAAATAATGTAATTAAAAGAGCAATAGAATATCTCATTTCACCTTAAAGCAACATACAATGCTGGAGTTATGCTGGAAAACTAGTACTTCTGCATAGCCTTGGGAGTGAAGCTGGTAGTGTCCTTTTGGAAACTAGTTTCACAATATTTTACCCAGTGATTATTGCAGAGATTACATACCAAACCCCATATATATACATATAATAAAAATAAATTGATATATATATTTAAATTTATTTACTCCCCTCAAAACAACTCTAACAGCAAGCAATATGGAACTAGATTTTCTGGTCCAAGGTCAAGGAGAATGAGAATTTGAACCCAGTTCATTCTAAATTCCAAAGCCCAACATCTTAACCATTATAATACAGAGCCTCAATACACAGTCATCAAAATCTTCATAATCTTTTACCTATTCATGCTACATCTGGAAATATATAGAATGAGAAAACAACAAAATAAAAACTCTGCACATAAAAATGTAGACTAGAATATTACTTATAAAAGTAAAAAAATGGAAGAATCATGATGTAATTATGAATATCATGTTCATAGAAAAAGATTTAAGATATAATTTTAAGAACAAAAAAATATATGTATGGTAAGATTAAAGCCAGTTTCAAAAAGAAAGAAGAAAGCATGTGGTATGTGTGTGCACACATGGATACAGGCATCTGAGAAAGGAATAAATAAGAGTTGTGTGAGATCCTGTGGTTACCCCCTTCAGTTTACATGGAGAAAAGTACACTCTGTAACCTTTATTTTTTATGCTAATAGGATTTTATTGAAGTACAATTTATATGCAGTACAATGAGCAAATCTTAATTGTACAGTTTGATGAATTTTGACACATACATTAACGCAACCACGGAAAAGATCAAGATAGGAAACATTTCGATCCCCTAGGAAGTTTCCTTGTCCCCTGTCCCAAGCCCTGTAGCCCTCCCTCCCATAGACCTATGTGTTAAAGATCACACAGGTGCCTCTGTCCTCATGATCCAGAGCTCAGCAATGGTAGGGCACACTACCCTGAAGAGCTACTCTCAACACCACTGGGGCCCCAGGGGAAGACACCGCCACATGTCTTGGTCTATAGCCTCAAAAGAAAAGGCGAACTGTATCCAAATGCTATGATGGCTTGTGGGCTGTGCCACTGCTGATGTCAGGGACAGACACCGCTTCAGAGTGCTGGGAGGACTGGAGCAGCGGAAGTGCTTAGGTAAAAGAAAAAACAAATTAATCAACTTGTCAAAGTCTTCCTCTCAACATGGCATGAATGCTGGAGATTCTTACATAATGAAACAAGCACTACCAACCATCAACACGCTCACATTTTTCCTTCCAATTAATGATGCAAATATATTCAGAATTCAAACTCCTTGAACACAATTACATTTTACTTAGATCACATTTAGTTTAGATCTCTGTTCTCAATGGAGCTCAACTTATGTGAAAATCTCAATTATAACAATAGTGTGTTTGCTGACATCATGAAAAAAAACCAATGACTTATGGATTAGAGATCTCTTTATGATTCATCCAAGTTTCACTGGCCCATCAACACAACACTCAGACGTATGTAATAATTCAATTTATTCATCTTTGCTATTTCCTGATTTTTACTCATATAAAACCCATACCTCTTTGCATATTTTAAATCTTGTTCTTATGGGGTATGTTTGTCAAGGAAAAAGATAAAACAGTACATTTTATTTAACTGTGGCTTGTGGGCCTCTGTTTGTATACTCTTGCCGCAGGCTGTCGATGGTGGTTTAAAATTGCTTTGAGAAGTGATGAGATATTATTAGGTATAAGGATTTCTGTTTTTGAATGCTTATCCAAATCTCTTTTTTTTCATTACCAAAATAAAAAAGGTTTAAAATTCTTGATTACTGTACACATCCCACACTGTGCCCTTGCATGAAACAAGCACTGCACCAAGGTGGAAGTTTTTATGCAGAGTTTCCTTAGCAACAATAGATGGAGATAATGTTCCCCTCAGGGCTTCCCTGATAGCTCAGTTGGCAAAGAATCTGCCTGCAATGCAAGAGACCCCGGATCAATTCCTGGGTCGGGAAGATCCGCTGGAGAGGGATAGGCGACCCACTCCAGTATTCTTGGGCTTCCCTTGTGGCTCAGCTGGTAAAGAACCCACCCACAATTCAGGGGGCCTGTATTCAAACCCTGGGTTCAGAAGATCCCCTGGAGAAAGGAAAGGCTACCCACTCCAGTATTCTGGCCTGGAGAATTCCATGGACTGTATAGTCCATGGGGTCACAAAGAGTTGGACATGACTGAGCGACTTTCACTTTCACTTTCTTTCTGTAGTCCTTCATAACTCCAGGAGAGGCAAACTAGCTCTGCGCCTGCGGTATATTAAATAAAAAGCAATCAAAGCCCTGCAGGAAATAAAGAAAATCTGTGAAAATACTTGATCCCTCCCCACTTTAAGGCTCTCAAGTTTTAGCACAGGGTTTCAAAATGACGTGACCTGTATTTTAATCAATACTGCTCCAGAGCAATGTTCTCAAATTACAATGATATATAAATCACATGCATTTTTAAATGTAGATTCTGATTTAGTAGACCTGGAGTGGGCCCAGAGATTCTGCATTTCTAACAAACTCTCTTGATGCTGCTACTTTAACAGACAAGCAAGCACATGTTGAAATCTGACTTTAGATTATCCATGTTTCTTCCCAGTTGCTTACAAAGATGCACCTCAGAAACAAACAAAAAAAGCAACTTCTAATTTGAGTTTTCCATTAGTGCTTCTCTTATCATTCAATAAAAATGATCATCTATATGTATTCAAAGTATTTGTGAAACTAGATCAACATGGTGTAAACTTACATTTCCTTCTGTGTTGATTTTAAGGTCAGCACCCTAGGAAAAAGCCAGCCAACATGGTGTAAACTTACATTTCCTTCTGTGTTGATTTTAAGGTCAGCACCCTAGGAAAAAGCCCCAACCCTGCCATGAACACTTGTTTCACCTCTTCTTCAAGCACCAAGTCCCACCCTACTGCTCAGTGTGGGCTCCTTACTGCTTACCTACCCTCCTCATTCTAGGACCACTCCTAGCCTGGGATTCAAGAGAGAAGCAGTGTCTTGGGTACAATAATAAAATATGATCACAATAATAAAATATGATCTAATGTGACTAGATGAGGAAACTAAAAATATGACTAATGCTCATTCAACATGGCCTTCTTCCATACATTCTTCCAAAGTTTCACATCTTTCTAAAGCTCTTAAGAGGGAAAAATATCTTAACACAAAGGAATCAAAATACTATGACCTTACACATTTGAACAATAGATGGATAAATAATTTTATTTTTGCTTAAGAAAAGCCCTAGAGGCTCTGGCTAAACATTCCTTCCCTCCTCTCTTAGTGTATTTATTCATTCAGGTACTATAAAAGTAGAATGAAAAAAACTAGACTTACATCCCAACTCTGTCACTAACCAGCTCCTCAGTCTTCAGGTTCTCCCTCTGTAAGATGGGAATGAATAATAATAATATCTCCTTCTAGAAGGCTGTTGTGAGTATTATTACCATTTATTGAGTACTTTCTACCTACTGAGCACTGTGCTACATGCACAGTGCATGAAAAAATTTCAATGTAAAAGTTTTTCCCTGCCCTTTGGCCTCCTCTCTCCTTTCTGGTATTCTTTATGCCTTAACCAGACCTCCTCAATAGCAGAAAAACTTGCTCAGCCATAAAAATCAACCTTTCTTTTATGGAGCCAGATATACAACTCCTTAGACAATAACATTCCTTTCTCAATCCTGTAACCTTGTCTGTGCAGACATCTCTGGTGAACTCTGTGTATAGAATGTCAATATATCATTTCCCCTAAAGACAGCAACTGGTGCAGTACAGATTAGTCACCTGGGCAGATACTGGGCTGCATGCACCTAATGGGAGTTCTTAGCTTAAATACCTATTTATGACCTTATCAATGTTCAGTTCAGTTCTCAGTTCATTCGCTCAGTCATGTCAGACACTTTATGACCCCATGAACCGCAGCATGCCAGGCCTCCCCGTCCATCATCAACTCCCAAAGCTTGCTCAAACTCATGTCCGTTGAGTTGGTGATGCCATCCAACCATCTCGTCCTCTGTCTTTGCCTTCTCCTCCTGCCTTCAATCTTTCCTAGCATCAAGGTCTTTTCCAATGAGTCAGTTCTTCGCATCAGGTGGCCAAAGCATTGGAGTTTCAGTTTCAACATCAGTCCTTCCAATGAATATTCAGGACTGATTTCC
Source organism: Nanger dama (assembly GCA_917880005.1). NCBI lineage: Eukaryota > Metazoa > Chordata > Mammalia > Artiodactyla > Bovidae > Nanger > Nanger dama. Next base: position 27,802,973 of record CAKJTW010000011.1, on the reverse strand, counting down.
TTTAGGATTGACAGGTTGGATCTCCTTGCAGTCCAAGGGACTCTCAAGAGTTTCTCAACACCACAGTTCAAAAGCATCAATTCTTTGGCGCTCAGTTTTCTTTACAGTCTAACTCTCACATCCATACATGACTACTGGAAAAAACATAGCTTTGACTAGGCCGACCTTTATTGGCAAATAATGTTTCTGCTTTTTAATATGCTGTCTAGCATATTGGTCATAACTTTTCTTCCAAGGAGCAAGCATCTTTTAATTTCATGGCTGTAGTCACCATCTGTGGTGACTTTGAAGCCAAAAAATAGAATCTGTCACTGTTTCCATTGTTTCCTCATCTATTTGCCGTGAAGTGATAGGACTTGTTCCTCTGCCTTTTCTAAAACCAGCTTGAACATCTGGAAGTTCATGGTTTACATATTGCTGTTGCCTGGCTTGGAGAATTTTGAGCATTACTTTACTAGCATGTGAGATGAGTACAACTGTGAGGTAGTTTGAGCATTCTTTGCATTGCCTTTCTTTGGGATTCGAATGAAAACTGACCTTTTCCAGTCTTGTGGCCACTGATGAGTTTTCCAAACTTGCTGGCATATTGAGTGCAGCACTTTCACAGCATCATCTTTCAGGATTTGAAATAGCTCAACTGGAATTCCATCACCTCCACTAGCTTTGTTCGTAATGATGCTTCCTAAGGCCCACTTGACTTCACATTCCAAGATGTCTGGCTCTAGATGAGTGATCACACCATCATGATTATCTGGGTCGTGAAGATCCTTTTGTACAGTTCTTCTGTGTATTCTTGCCACCTCTTCTTAATATCTTCTGCTTCTGTTAGGTCCATAGCATTTCTGTCCTTTATCAAGCCCATCTTTGCATGAAATGTTCCCTTGGTATCTCTAATTTTCTTGAAGAGATCCCTAGTCATCTTTATTCTGTTGTTTTCCTCTATTTCCTTGCATTGACCACTGAGGAAGGCTTTCTTATCTCTCCTTGTTATTCTTTGGAACTCTGAATTCAAATGGGAATATCTTTCTTTTTCTCCTTTGCTTTTCACTTCTCTTCTTTTCACAGTTATTTGTAAGGCTTCCCCAGAAAGCCATTTTGCTTTTTTGCATTTCTTTTCCATGGGGATGGTCTTGATCCCTGTCTCCTGTACAATGTCATGAACCTCAGTCCATAGTTCATCAGGTACTCTATCTATCAGATCTAGGCCCTTAAATCTATTTCTCACTTCCACTGTATAATCATAAGGGATTTGATTTAGGTCATACCTAAATGGTCTAGTGGTTTTCTCTACTTTCTTCTATTTAAGTCTAAATTAGGCAATAATGAGTTCATGATCTGAGCCTCAGTCAGCTCCCAGTCTTGTTTTTGCTGACTGTATAGAGCTTCTCCATCTTTGGCTGCAAAGAATATAATCAAACTGATTTCAGTGTTGACGATCTGGTAATGTCCATGTATAGAGTCTTCTCTTGTGTTGTTGGAAGAGGGTGTTTGCTATGACCAGTGAGTTCTTTTGGCAAAACCCTATTAGATTTTGCCCTGCTTCAATCCATATTCCAAGGCTAAATTTGCCTGTTTCTCCAGGAGTTTCCTGACTTCCTACTTTTGCATTCCAGTCCCCTATAATGAAAAGGACATCTTTTTTGGGTGTTAGTTCTAGAAGGTCTTGTAGGTCTTCATAGAACCATTCAACTTCAGCTTCTTCAGCATTATTGGTTGGGGCATAGACTTGGATTACCATGATGATGATTTGAATGGTTTGCCTTGGAAATGAACAGAGATCATTCTGCTGTTTTTGAGATTGCATCCAAGTACTGCATTTCGGACTCTTTTGTTGACCATGATGGCCACTCCATTTCTTCTAAGGGATTCCTTCCCACAGTAGTAGATATAATGGTCATCTGAGTTAAATTCACCCATTCCAGTCCATTTTAGTTCGCTGACTCCTAAAATGTCGACATTCACTCTTGCCATCTCCTGTTTGACCACTTTCAATTTGCCTTGATTCATGGACCTAACATTCCAGATTCCTATGCAATATTGCTCTTTACAGCATCACACGCTAGTAAAGTAATGCTCAAAATTCTCCAAGCCAGGCTTCAGCAATACCTGAACCATGAACTTCCAGATGTTCAGGCTGGTTTTAGAAAAGGCAAAGGAACCAGAGATCAAATTGCCAACATACGCTGGATCATTGAAAAAGCAAGAGAGTTCCAGAAAAATATCTATTTCTGCTGTATTGACTATGCCAAAGCCTTTGACTGTGTGGATCGCAATAAACTGGAAAATTCTGAAAGAGATGGGAATACCAGACCACCTGATCTGCCTCTTGAGAAACCTATATGCAAGTCAGGAAGCAACAGTTAGAACTGGACATGGAACAACAGACTGGTTCCAAATAGGAAAAGGAGTATGTCAAGGCTGTATATTGTCACCTTGCTTATTTAACTTAATGCAAAGTATGTCATGCAAAATGTAGGGCTGGATGAAGCCCAAGCTGGAGTCAAGATTGCCAGGAGAAATATCAATAACCTCAGATATGCAGATGACACCACCTTTATGGCAGAAAGTGAAGAGGAACTAAAAAGCCTCTTGATGAAAGTGAAGGAAGAGAGTGAAAAAGTTGGCTTAAAGCTCAACATTCAGAAAATGAAGATCATGGCAGCTGGTACCATCACTATGGAAAATAGATGGAGAAAGCATGGAAACAGTGTCAGACTTTATTTTTTTGGGCTCCAAAATCACTGCAGATGGTGACTGCAGCCATAAAATTAAAAGACACTTACTCCTTGGAAGGAAAGTTATGACCAATCTAGACAGCATATTAAAAAGCAGAGATATTACTTTGTCAACAAAGGTTCGTCTAGTCAAGGCTATAGTTTTTCCAGTGGTCATGTATGGATGTGAGAGTTGGACTGTGAAGAAAGCTGAGCACCAAAGAATTGATGCTTCTGAACTATGGTGTTGGAGAAGACTCTTGTGTGTCCCTTGGACTGCAAGGAGATCCAACCAGTCCATTCTAAAGGAGCCAGTCCTGGGTGGCTCAGTCCAGAAGGACTGATGCTGAGGCTGAAATTCCAATACTTTGGCCACCTCATGCGAAGAGTTGACTCATTGGAAAAGACTCTGACGCTGGGAGGGATTGGGTACAGGAGAAGGGGACGACAGAGGATGAGATGCTGGGTGGCATCACTGAGTCAATACATGTGAGTTTGGGTGAACTCCGGGAGTTGGTGATGGACAAGGAGGCCTGGCGTGCTGCGATTCTTGGGGTCGCAAAGAGTCGGAGATGACTGAGCTACTGAACTGACTGACTGACTGATGGGACTGGATGCCACAATCTTAGTAATGCTGAGCTTTAAGCCAACTTTTTCCAGTCTCCTCTTTCACTTTCATCAACAGGATCTTTAGTTCTTCTTCACTTTCTGCCATAAGGGTAGTGTCATCTGCATATCTGAGGTTATTGATATTTCTCCTGCCAATCTTGACTCCAGCCTGTGCTTCCTCCAGCTCAGCATTTCTCATGGTGTACTCTGCATATAAATTAAATAAGCAGGGTGACAATATACAGCCTTGACGTACTCCTTTCCCTATTTGGAACCAGTCCGTTGTTCCATGTCCAGTTCTAACTGTTGCTTCTTTACCTGCATACAGATTTCTCTGGAGACAGGTCAGGTGGTCTGGTATTCCCATCTCTTTAAGAATTTTCCACAGTTTGTTGTGATCCACACAGTCAAAGGCTTTGGTGTTATCGATAAAGCAGAAGTAGATTTTTGTGGAACTCTCTTGCTTTTTCAATGTTACTAGTTTTGTTACTTTTATTGTGCCTATTTTACAAGATTATCTTTTCTTGCATTGCCAAATATGTGATTAAGCAACTTGAAACCATTGACCAAGTATATAGTTCTATAAGATCAATGATTGTACTAGTGTAACTCTAGATATGGGATAAAGCAATAAGAAGAAATCATAACAGACTAGTAAGACAGCGGGTCCAGAGGATTTTAGGTCTTGTTATGAGGGTAGTCCAGTAATAGTACGTTGAGTGGCCTATCAAGAAAATCCATGCCTGACCTAAGAATGAGCATTCTTAGTGTCGTGTGGCAAATTGGTCATGAAATGCCTTCCAAGCCTTGGTTGAAATTAAGACTGAAAGGAAAGGGATTATAAAATAAAGAATATTGTCCACCATCCAATCCTATAAGAATCAAGTCATTAGCCACTGACCTACAATATACCCTGAAAGGAATTCAAGGCAAAGATGAGGACCTTCTTTGTGCTTTAGGAAAACTGAAAGAACTGGCCCTCAGATAGTTAAATATATCCAGGAGAAAATTTTATGCATCTGGTTCTTTCATCTTCTTATACTTAGAAAAGCACTAAAACCATTAACTAAGATATCTGTTCCTCACAAATAGCAGTAACCTTCTACCAAGATGAAGGCTTGAGTGCATGTACCCCTTCATCAAAATCATATATACACTAGCCTTGCCCCCTCTTATCTCTTCAGAACAGTTCTCAAAGCTCTCTGAGAGACTGTCTCCTGGTTATAGATCCCAGGTTAGCTTGAGTAAAAATTTCCATTTCTTCCTTAGATTGACTATTAATTTTTCATTGATGATGCTTTACATACATTATCTAATTTAATTAAAATAGCATGTGAAATCAATTTGTGTACACCAGATCCAACAGAAGCCAATTAAGTTTATGATTCAGTTCTCTGAGCCATGATCTTAATGATGCTGCCACACATTTTTCTCAAACACCCACATTACTGCCACCCATTGGTGATTTGGTTTGAAATACTGCTTGTAAATTCCCCACTGATATCATGTCACTTCTTCCTCTTTCACTGTGAACTAAGTTTGATAGAACTGGTTAAGCACTTGGAAGAACTCAGGAGCAGAAAGGAAATTAGAATTAGACTGAAATGTAAATAGGGATGTAGTATATGATAAAAGCGGCATTTCCCAGGACTTTCCTGGTGGTCCTGTGGTTAAGATTCTGAGCTCCCACTGCAGGGAGCACAGGTTCGAATCCCTTGTCAGGAAACTAAGATCTCACAAGCCGCCTGGTGTGGCAAAAAAAAAAAAAGGAAAAAGAAAAAAAAATGGCATTTTCCATGAGGCAAGTGGGAGATTAAACATTCTCTCACTATCTGAAAGTCCTAGGAAACCTTTTGTAAGCCAAAAGGGTAAAAAGCAAAGAGGCAATTACCTCAGTACACAATGCCTGTGTTCAAACCCTGGCTCTGCCACATATAGCAGAATAATTGCAAGCAAGTCAATGAACTTCCCTGTGCCTTAGATTTCCTGATCTGAAAATGGGGGAAATTACATTACATCCACCTAGTATGGTTATTTTAAGAACTGAGTTAATGTTAGAAAACTAAAGAAAAATTCTTAATATATGGTAGGTGCTATATAAAGGTATTTTATTATTGTCAAAAATTTTTAATTGTATCCAAATTTCACTTCTTGCATCAAAATAAACTCCAACCATTATTGATTCATTAAATAACGAAGTGACAAAAATACTAAAATACGGGAGAACATTTTTATAATCCTGGAATTGGAACAGTCTTTCAAAGTGTGACAAATTTCAATAAAAGACTGAGTTAAAAAAAAAAAAAAAAAGACTGTGTTAGCTAATTTGTAAACAACATTGGCAAGCCAAACACACCTTTAACAAACTCAAAAGGAACATAAAAACTGGAAAACTTTACAGCACATGTGGCTAATAAAAGGCTTATTTCCTAGAATATAAGGAGCTCTTACATTAATAAAATTAACAAGAAATAGGTAGAGTGGGTTGGATGGTCCCCTCCCTTCAAAAAGAAAAAAGATATAGCCATTCTTAATCCTCAATACCTGTGAACATTACCTTGTTTGGAAAAAGGGTCTTTGAAGATGTGATTAACACTCTTGAGAGGAAGAGCCTCTTGTGAATTGTCTCATGCCCAGAGTGCAATCATATAAGAGAAGGGGGAACAGGAGAAGACCATGGAGACAGAGATTGGAAATATGCAGCCACAAACAAACAAAAACACCTGGAGCCATCAGAGACTGGAAGACACCAGAAACTGAACTTCCTCTAGAGCCCCTAGAGGAGTGGAGGGTCAGGTTGGGTGAGTACCTTGATTCTGGACTTCTGGCCTCTAGAACTATGAGAAAATAAATTTTTGTTGTTTTAAGCCATCAAGTTTGTGGTGATTTGTAACAACGACCATAGGAAACAGACGTCAGCCATAGACTGGAGAACAGACAATTCACAGAAGAAATACAACTAATGAATATGTATGTATATATAATGTTTAACCTCACTAACAAATGTAAATTAAAGCAGAATGAGGACTTTTCTGCCTGATGGATTGGCAATTTTTTTAAGAAAAATAACATTCAGAGTTGGTAATACTGTGGGCAGATTCTCTATAGGTGAAAGTATAAATAGGTAACATGGGGGGCTGTGCTGGGTCTTGGTTGCTGTGTGTGGGCTTTCTAATTGTGGAGAGCGGGGACTACTCTCTACTAGCAGTGCACAGACGTCTTACAGCAGTGGCTTCTCTTGCTACAAAGCACAGGCTGTAAAGCATGGGCTTCAGTAGTTGCTGCACATGGGCTCAGCTGTTGAGGCTCATGGGTTCCAGAGAACAGGCTCAATAGTTGTGGCTCAAGGGCTTACTTGCCCCTCAGAATGTGGGACCTTCCTGGACCAGGGATTGAACTAGGGTCCTCTGCATTGCAAGACAGATTCTTAATCACTGGATCACCAGGGAAGCCCATAAATAATTAGTACTTTTAAAAAAACATTTATCAGTTTAGAAATATCTGTCAAAGTGTTTAATATGTGGTCTTCTGGCAAAGAATTTCCATGTCTAGGAATTTAATCTAAGGAAGTCTTATCACAAATGCAAGATAAGTGAGTACTAAGATGTGTATTATTCCTCTAGGGCAAATGCCCATTAATAAGGGACTGGTTAAATAAAAGATGAAACAGCCAGACAATAGAATACTGCTGCTGCTGCTAAGTCGCTTTAGTTGTGTCTGGCTCTGTGCGACCCCATAGACAGCAGCCCACCAGGCTCCCCTGTCCCTGGGATTCTCCAGGCAAGAACACTGGAGTGGGTTGCCATTTCCTTCTCTAATGCATGAAAGTGAAAAGTGAAAGTGAAGTCGCTCAGTCGTGTCCGACTCTGAGCGACCCCATGGACTGCAGCCCACCAGAATATTAGGGAGCCATTAAATACAGTCAGATAGATCTATACGTACTAACCAGAAAAAAAGTTCAAATCATATTGTTTAAAAAAAAATAAAGCAACATACAGTACAAAATGTAATCACTTACGTTGTTTACATATATATGTATAGAGGGACTTACATAGTTGAATGTTTTTGCTATGAGATACTGAGGCAAAGATGGATGGCTCCCCACTCAACATTCACAGTTCCTCCTGCATACAGTGGCATTATCATTGGAAGGCAGCTGTCTGGCCAGAAACTACATCTCCCACTGATCCTCCCCACCTGCAGTTCCTGCCAAGTAGCCAGAGAATGCTAGTGGGAGATGAGCAAAAATGAAGAGCTGGGGCATTTCAGAAATGGGTGTGTCTTCACCACTGTCTCTTTCCCTATCTGCAGGCTACAAGGTGACAATTAGGAGCTAGCAGCTAACAGAACCACAAGTCAGAAGTAGGCAGGGTCCCCGAAACACTCTGAGGGAAAACAGCCACTCAGCCAGGGACACTGTGAAGTTGCTCAGTCATGTGCGACTCTTTGCAATCCCATGGACTGTAGTTTACCAGGCTCCTCCATCAATTGAATTTTCCAGGTAAGAGTACTGGTGTGGGTTGCCATTTCCCTCTCCAAGGGACACTGTAGTGGAGTGTATTAATCCAATGCAATTTAGAAGCTGTTATAGCAATTGGTGACTTCCCTGGTGGCTCAGTGGTAAAGAATCTGCCTTCCAATGTAGGACATGCGGAATGTGGGTTTGATACTTGGTCTGGGAAGATCCCCCAGAGGAGGAAATGTCAACCCATTTTCCAGTATTCTTGCCAGGATAATCCCATAGACAGAGGAGCCTGGTGGGCTACAGTCCATGGAGTTGCAAGAATCAGACACGACTTAGAAGCTAAAGAACAACAATAGCAGTTGGTGTTACCAAACTTACAGGTATGTATTCATTTTCTCATATTTTAAGTACGTTTTCTTCTAAAAAGAAAAAAAGGGGAGGGGGGGAATAGCCAGTGAAAAAGCAAACCCCTGGGACTTCCTTGCTGGTCCAGTGGTTAACACTTCGCCTTCCAATGCAGGTTCAATCCTGGTCGGGGAGCTAAGATCCCATATGTCCTATGGTCAAGAAACCAGGACATAAACAACACAAGCAATATTGTAACAAATTCAATAAAGACTTAATTTTAAAAAAGCAAACCCCTGGTTTTTTATTCTCCCTGGTCCACAACAATTAAATAAAATATAGGTCTTGATAAGCATGTATTTTAATCAGTGTGTCATCTCTTGAGTTTCATTCCTTAGCCCCAAGGAATCAGTATTATACAAAGGAGTCTACTGACAGCATCCCACGAACATAAGATTGCATTACTGTCAGAAAGGTTGTTTAGATACTCATAAAACTTGCATTAAGAGACTCAAACTTTTGTTGTCTTGAGTCACAGAATGAAACAACTGACAGCCGAAGTATGTAGGCAAATATTTCACAACCATTTATAATGGGGAAAGAAAGAAAAGCAACAGTAGTATATGTAATGCTGCAAGTTTAGGATTCAGAAATCTTCATATTCATCTTTCATATTACTTCCTCTCTCATGATCAACAAGACTGTAAAGCTCTTAGGATTCAACTCTAGTAAAATTAGGGCAATAATTTACACCTGAATTCAAGTCCTTATAAGGATTTGTGTGCATGCTCAAGTGAGCACCTATGTGTTTTAAGAATGGATAGCAAAATCTGATTAACAAGTTGTTCTTTTCTTAAATAGCAAATACATAGTAGCCATCCCATGAATCATGTCTCAACCAGAAAGTATAGTGCAACAATGGAGAATCTGCTTTAAAAGCATACTTCTCCATTCAATAATTCCCCTCCCGTGAAGAAACAGGTTCTATGCACAGATAAAGAGTAATAAGAACAAAGACATTTGCTTTAATCATCTTTCCTAGTCTATGATCTAATGGGGATAAATGTATTGGTATTATAAACACTTCAAGGAAAAAAAAGAAAAGGCCAGGGTGAGGGGTGAGGAGGAATATATGAATAAGCCCATCCATGAAAGAAACAGTCTTAGAAACAAGCAGCTGCTCCAGCTCTTACAGCACCTGTCTTACTGGCTTCCAAAGCCATGGAAGGCATGCTTAGAAATCTGTTCCTTCTCACCCAGCCCACGGAGAGAAGTGTTTTTCTTTTTTAACTCTTAAACCACCAGTTTGTTATCAGCTAATGTGTCTAACATGAAGTCTTAGCATTTCAGATTTAACGCTTTTCTTCAGACTTAATATTTTTCTTTAGGAACACAGATTTCATAATCTGAATTCTCACTTTCATTTTACAAAAACAATGTGTTAGCTATTTTTCAAATAAAAATGTCAACTAAGCAAAAACTAAAAAGTAAAATTCCTTACTATTCCTTTACCCCAAATTAGTTATCTTATGGGTATATAATAGTATGTATATATGTATATACATACATGCTTTTAAAATGGGTTCATACTTACACATTCCATCCTACAATCTGATTTTTAAAAAATTTTGGTTATCTCTTTTAATATGAATTTCTCAGTAAATGATCACCTTTATTTTGTTGTTGTTCAGTTGTTAAGTTGTGGGTCTTTTGTGACCCCATGGATTGTAGCCCCGCAGGTTTCCTCTGTCCTTGGGATTTCCCAAGCAAGAATACTGGAATGGGTTGCCATTCTTTTCTCCAGGGGATTTTCCTGACCTAGGGATCAAACCCACATCTCACGCCTCCTGCATTGGCAGGTGGATTCTTTACCACTGAGCCATCAGGGAAACGCCAAATGACCACCTACAACATTGTTAATAGCTGATTCATATTTTAAATTTAAAAAGTCCCTTTTAAACTCCTTACCAAACTTAAGACAGTGTTGCAAAGTAATTTTTAATGTACAGTTGGTTAGTTAAACCGTCAATCCTGTTGAGAATAAGGATGAATAACAAAACATAAGACAAAGGCATCATTGCTCTCACAGTACCTTTTTTGCCATATGTTCTAGCCTGATGCAACTTCCAAGGAAACGGTAGTAAGCCCTCATCTCTGCCTCTGTGATCCCCACAGAGGTGCAAGGTAGTATCTAGGGTCTTGCTGCCCACAACGAGTACACCAAGAGGCCATTGTATTCCGGAAGTGCTGCCACTGCTCTCTCCTTGCTCCTCTCTCGGCACTGCACTTACATAAACATGTTTAATCCTTTCTCCTGGCTAATCTCTCTGAAGTTCACTCAAGGGCATTTCATTGCTGACAGTTTATCCTTTGGATTGGAGAGTATTCACAGGATTATAGGCCCAACAGATGACCAAATCTCTTCCTCAGGAAACTGGGGGATGAGGAAGTCAGATAGAGAGGGAAATCCTAATGTCAGTGAGAATTAGAACGTTTTTTTCTTTTTTTAGAGGAACCACATCATAAGACATACATCAGACCACTGGATATTTTAAAATAAAATAGGTACTTTCCTGGTGGTCCAATAGTTATGACTCCAAGGTTCCACTGCAGGGGATGCAAGTTTGATCCCTGTCCAGGGAACTAAGATCCTGTATGCTGCCTGGCATGGCCAAAACTTAAATAAATAAATACAAATAATAGACAAATAAAAAAAATTTTAAAGGATGATCTTAAGAAAATGTATTCCAGGCCACAATTCTCATCCTTTCTCCAGGCTGCCAAGGAATAAAATCTACAGAATTAACACTTCAACCAATAGAAGTCAATTACCTAAGTATGCCAACATACATTGGCAGAGTTAAATGGTAATACTTCAGATCCTGAATTGATGTCCCCAACCTTTTTGGCACCAAGGACCAGTTTCATGAAAGATAATTTTCTGTAGACCAGGGTTGGGGGATGGTTCAGGATGATTCAAGCATATTACATTTATTTTGCATACTTTATTTCTATTATTATTACTTCAACTCTACCTCAGACCATCAGGCAATAGATCCCAGAGTTTGGGGACCCCTGATATAGAGTATCTCTTGAACTTCTGCTAACAATCAGGTACAAGTACAAAATCATGATTCTAAATGAGGGATGTTCTTTGCTCGTTGCAATCTGACTGAGATCCCACTTAACTACCACCAGGCAGGGGGACATGTGAACTATGCCATGCAAAGTGCTATACTCAGTAAGAGGCTGTTTTTCATAATGCATTTTATTTTGGTTCTTCATGCTTAATGTTTTTGTTTATTGATGTTAAGCTCCAAGGTTTAAAGAAAGGGCATAATGTGAACCATCCAATAAGTAAGTAATAAATAAGTCCTATACACAAACTTCTAATTTTTATTTGTATGATTTAAACTAATATTTCAAAGTAAGACTTACAATTGGCCAAGGAGAAAACAGGAAAACATTTTTTACCAAAAAAAAAAAAAATACTGTTTACTTTTAGAGATATGGTAAAGCTCCAATACTTTGGCGACCTGATGCAAAGAGCCAACTCACTGGGAAAGACCTTGATGCTGCAAAAAGACTGCATGTAGAAGGAGAAGAGGGCAGCAGAGGATGAGATGGTTGGATGGCATTACCAACTCAATGAACATGAGTTTGAGCAAACTCCAGGAGATAATGAAGGACAGGGGAACCTGGCGTGCTCAGTCCATGGGGTCACAAAGAATCAGACATGACTTGGCAACTGAACAACAACAAAGTTTACACATATTAAAAATATTCAAATCTGAGGTATACATTTTAATGAATTCTGGCAAATGGATATATCCATGTAACATGTAACCCTTATCCTTTTCAAGATATAGAACATTTCCATCTATAGAAAGTATATTAATGTCCTTTACTAGCCAATCTTTGTTCCTAACCCACAGGTAACCACTGTTATGATTTTTCAATAGAGACTAGTTTTATCTGTTCAGAAACCTCATGTAATGCAATCATACAGAATGTATTCTTCTGTGTCTAGCTTCTTTCCCTCAAGATAATGCTTCTGAGATTTATCCATATTGTGTGCATCAGCAGTTCATTGATTGTTATTGTTGAGTTGTATCCCATCCTATGGACAGTCACAATTTGTCCATTCTCCTGATGATAGGCATTCAGGTTTTATTTTCAACTTGGGCTATTAAGAACAAAGTTACTATAAATAATCATGTAAAGGTCTTTGTGTGGACATATATTTGCATTTCTCTTGGATGAATACCTAGGAGTGGTATTGCTAAGTCAAAAGAGAGGTGTATATCTAACTTGTAGAGTTTAAACCTTTTCCAAATTGGTTTTATCAGAAGTTTTTAAGATTACTGGCTTCTCTGTTTAGTCATCCTCACAGTTGGTTCTTTACTAGTGCTAATTGTATGCGAAGTACTTTAAGAAAATACCTAAATTAAGAAAAATAAATTTAAATTGGGACACTAAAACTTAAGAAAGCTCTTTCTTTCCTACCATTAGGTACTGTCTGTTGACTCCAACCAAATGAAAAGTCTGAACATCTAACACAGGGCAGCAAATACAGCAGCTTTCAAGCAACAGGTTATTACATACAGCCAAACTTCCCCCAGATTGTTGTACCAGTTTGGATTCCCATCAGCATTATAGAAATGATTCCCCATTTGCAGGTTTTTTCTTACTAAGCATTAACTTCTTCAGCCCTTCACTCAGAAACGAACAACCATAAATGCTTAACTGGAATCACAGCACCTAGGAACATCAGAGCTATCTTTGCCAACCACATAAACCCACAATGGCAGTGTGTATGGAACTCACACACTCAGCCATGACCCTAATTATACCTCAGAGAAACTAAGGGTTCAGTTCCATATCACTGCAATAAATGAATGCTGCAATAAAGCTAGTCACATGAAATTTTTAGTTTCCTAGTGCATATAAAAGTTATCTTTATACTATATTATAGCTTATTAAGTGTACAATAATATTTTGTTTAAAAATGTACATGCATTAATTTTTAAAATCTACTATTGCTAAAAAATGTTAATTAACCATCATCTGAGCCTTCAGTGAGTCATAATCTTTCTCAAAAGTAACAATTAATGATCATTGATCACAGATCAGCATAACAAATGTAATATAAATAAAAAGTTTGAAATATTGTGAGAATTATAAAAATGGGACACAGAGACACAAAGTGAGCAAATGTTGGAAAAAATGGTGCCAACAGACTTGCTTGACACAGGGTTGTCACAAACCTTTATTTTGTGTAAAAATACAAATATCTGTGAAGTGCAATAAAGCTAAGTGCGATAAAATGAGGTATGTGTGTATATCTTTCTGTATAGCCTACAGAACTCTAGGGAGAAACAAGCTGTAATCTTAGAAATTTTATACATTTGGATCTATTATATGAAAAAACTGCACAGCTCATACAATTTCTATATTCCGTGCACTGGCCTTTATCATTTGACTAAGATCAAGTACCTAATAAAGGAGTGTACTTTTTCATGTCTAATATCAGACTTGAGATAACTGTGTACTATACTAGGTAACTCTCTTTAGAAAAGAGCTGATTATCTCAGTAGTAATGGCAATGACAGATAAATGTTTCCCCTATCTTCTCCCCAAGAAACTACCATTACAAATATTTAAAAAACATTTTAAAAAGCTTTTCTTAGCGCTTCTAGGTGGCAGAGTAGAAGGACATGGAGTTCACGTCCTCCATGAACACACCAAACATACATCCACATGTGGAGTAATACTCACTAAAAAGAGACCGGAGATGGACAAAGACTCTTATAACAACCACACCTGTACAAAAGACCCACATGGAGCAAGGTAGGAAGGGAACAGAAGCCATCAGATCAGGTCAGGTGCAGAAGCCCCCTGCACCCTAGGAAGGGGATTATGTGAGTTTGGAGATCTAATGTGGGAGTGACTGGTTTGAACCACATAATGGGCACCCCAGTCCAGGGATCCAACACAGGAAAGACAAGTCCCCTAGCTGGGGAACAAGGTGGATGAAGCAGATTGAAATTGCCCAGGATTCTGGCTGGTTTCCTTCGCTGCCACAAAGACTGCTCCAGCCCGAGCTGAGTGCCTACTTGGCCACTCTCCCTCTGTGGTGCAGCTTCATACTAGGGCAAGAGCTGGCACAGCCGATGGGAGAGTAGACTGGGAAGTGGCGCTGGCTCCGACCCAAAACAGCATCCAAACTGGGTGAGGGCAGCCATTACTGGTGCTCGTGGAGGAGGCAGATCCTGAGTAGTCTGAACTGATATGCTGGTACCACCCAAGCACATACCCTGGCCCACATCAGATGCACACACTGGCCCCTCTGGCCCCTCTGGCTCTAGAACTGCTCCTCTCTGGGGGCAAAGTTAACAGTGCTTGGGCGAAGGAGCACACACTCAGAATAGAACCAGCTCAGACTCAACCCTCAGAGCTTTTGTTCCAGGAATTTGGGACCATACCCCACACTCAATAGGGTCGTGAGGGCCACTGAGCAGAGGAAAAGTCCTGTCTCATATCTGGCTCTGGCTTCAGGCTCTTTGTCTCCAGTCCCATCACCTACCAAGGCAACAACTGCCAGCACACCCTGAGGAAAGCTATGACTTGTGCTCATGTCAGATCTGGCTGTCCCACCAAAGCCACTGGGCATGTACAGACCATCTGTGGATGCTCCCACCCAAGGACACCCCTTCAAGACCAGGAGAGAGAACTCGTTCACCTAATTTCACAAAAAAGAAAAAGTTAAGCAGAATAAGAAAACAGAGAATTTGTTTCAAATGAAAGAACAACTACCAAAAAAAAAAAAACCTGAATAAAAAGTTAATGAAACAGATAAATAGTTCAAAGCATTAGTGATAAGAATGCTATCTGAACTAGGGAAAAGAACAGATGGACACAGTGGGAATATTAAAAAGGAGCTATAAATTTAAAAAAGAATCAGTAAGAACTGAAGAGTCCAGTAACTGAATTGAAACGCTAGAAGGAATTAACAGCAGACTAGGTGATACAGAGGCCTTCTCCAATGGTGAAGAATCTGCCTTCCAATGCAGGAGACCCAGGTTTAATCCCTGCACCAGGAAAATCCCCTGGAGAAGGGAATGGCAACCCACTTCAGTATTCTTGCCTGGGGAATCCCATGAACAGAGGAGCCTGGTGGGCTGTAGTCCATGGAGTCACACAGAGTCAGACATGACTGAGCAGCTAACACACACACACAGGTGATACAGAAGAACATATATGTGATCAGGAAGACAGAATAATAGAAATCACCCCATCAGAATGGCAAAAATTAAAACAAATTTTTAAAAGGAGAATAGATTAAGGGACCTCCAGAGGAATAACATCAAGCGTAACAACATTTGCATTAGGGATCCCAGAAGAACAGAGAGAAAAAGGAGTCAAAAATGTATTTGATGAAATCATGGCTGAAAACTTCCCAAATCTGAGAAAGAAAATAGATATCCAGGTACAAGAAGCAGAGAATCTCAAACAAGATGAACCCACGGAGACCTAGATTAAGACAGATCATACTTAAAATAGCAAAAGTTAAAGAAAGAATTATAAAGGCAGCAGGAGAAAAATAAAGTCACATATGAGAGAACACCCATAAGACTACCAGCAGATTTTTTCTGCAGAAGCTTTGTAGGCCAGAAGGTAATATGATATATTTAAAATGCTGAAAGGGAAAAACCTACAGTCTAGAACACCCTACCCAGCAAGATTATCATTCATAATTGAAGAAGAGGTAAAGAATTTCTCAGATAAGCAAAAACTAAGAGTTCATCAATACTAAATTAATCCTAATAGAAATGCTAAAAGATTTTCTCTAAGTGGAAAAAGGGCTACAAGAAGTATGAATCTATAGAAAAGGAAAACTACTACTAGTGAAACAAATAAATAATGATGGCTATATATATTTGGGCCAGCCACTTAAATGTTGTTTTAGTCCCTAAGTTATATCCGACCCTTTTGCAATCCCATGGACTGCAGCCCTCCAGGTTCCTGTCCATGGGATTTCCCAGGCAAGAATACTGGAGGGGGTTGCCATTTCCCTCTCCAGGGGACCTTCCCAGTGATCACTGAACCCAGATCTCCTGCAATGGCAGGCAGGTTCTTTATCACTGAGCCACCAGGGAAGACCAACAACTTAAATAAGTGGTTTAAAATATTAGAACAAAACAATTATAAAAATATAACTACAATATATGGTAAAGGGATAAACATGAACATATAAAATATGACATCAAAAACACAAAACATGAGGGAAAGGAATAAAAATATTATAAGTCAACATATATAAACTCCATGGTGACCACAAGTCAAAATTCTACAACAGTTAGACAAAAAATAAAGAGAGAGGAATGCATGCAGACCACTAAATAAAATTATCAAACCACAAAGAAAGAAACTAAAAGGAGAAGAAAAGAACAAAAAGAACTACAACAACAAACAAAAAAGTAGCAAAACAGCAATAAGTACATACCTCTCAATAGTCACTTTAAATGTCAATGGACTAAATGCTCCAACCAAAGACACAGGTAGCGTGGCTGATTCAGTAAAATACAAGATATCTGCTGTTGTTCCCAAGAGACTTTAGAACTAAACACACTCACAGACAGAAAGTGAGAGGATTTTAAAATATATTTCATACAACTAGAAATAAGAAAACTGGGGTATTAATACTCATATCAGACAAAATAGACTTTAAAAACAAAGTCTATAACAAAGGACAAGAAGTGCATTATATAATGATAAAGGGATCAATCCAAGCAGAGAATGTGACACATTAACTTATATGTACGTAATATAGGAACACCTAAACACATAAAACAAGTACTAAGATACATAAAAGGAGAAATTAACAATAGTGCTGTAATGATAGGGGACTTAAGACAGAAAATCAATAAGGCCACAATACTGACTCTTTGGACTTAATAGATGTCTATAGGAAATTCCATCTAAAAGCAGAATATACATTCTTTTCAAGTACATATTGAACATTCTCCAAGATAGAATACATGCTAGTCCACAAAATAAGTCTCAACAAATAGAAATTATATCAAACATTTTTTTCTGACACAATGGTATAAAACTAGAAATCAATTAAAAGAAAATGAGAAAAACACAAACTCATGGAGACTAAACAACATCCAACTATAAAATTAACAAGTCAATGAAGAAATCAAAGAGGAAATCAGAAAATACCTCAAGACAAATGAAAATAAAAATACAAGTTTCCAAAACCTACGGGACACAGCAAAAGCAGTTCTAAGAGGAAAGTTTATAGCACAGAGGCCTACCGCAAAAAAACAAGAAAAATCTCAAACAAACAACCTAACCTATCATTTTAGAAAAAAAGAACAAATAAAGCCCAAAGTCAGCAGAAGGAAGGAAACAATAAGAGTCAGAGAGGAAAGAAAGAAAGTAGAGAACAAAAAGAAAAGATCAGTGAAAACAAGAGCCGGTTTTTTGAAAAGACAGACAAAATTGATAGGTTTTTAGCCATGCTCATCAAGAAAAAAAGGACCCAAAGAATTCTGTGCAATCAAGGTTAAGTCCATTTAGGTCCATGTTCCACTTTGAGTTAATTTTTATATGTAGGGTAAGGTATATATCAAGGTTCACTCTTTCAGTATAGAAGCTCAATTGTCCCAGCAACTTTTGTTGAGATTGCCTTTACACTTTTCTGAACTGAATTGCCTTAACACCTTTGTCAAAAATGAATTGGCCATAATTGTGTGGGACTATTTTTGGATTCTCTCTTCTCTTCCAATGATCTGTATGTCTATCCTTTTGCCAACATCACACTGTCTTGATTGCTTTGTAGAAATTTTTGTTTGCCTACTACAGTACTTTTAGCTGATTATAAAATTTAAAATCAGCTGATTTCTACCCAAAAATATTTGATAGACTTATGATTGGAGTTTTGTTTAATTTATAGATCAATTTGGGGACAACTCATATTAACATTGACTTTTCCAAACTGTAAACACAGACCATGTATTATTTTAATAAACAGAGTAATTAAAGCCTTTATGAAATAACACATAGTGTTCATTCCCCTCTCACTTCTTCTGTTTATTTTTAGATTATACCACAAAACCATCGAAAATGATTAATATGATCTTTCTCTTTAAAACCTGGTTTAGTTTTCCTGAGGCATACTGAGACAGAATATGCTCATACCACACCTGAAGGGCAAACCAGGTAGGGGAATTTTCCTACTCATCTCTGCACCATACGTCAAGGTCTAAATCCCATTTCAGAGCCTGAGAAAATTTTCCTTCTTTGTAAGCAAAGCTGCTTTTGGTTGCTGTAGGGGGAAAAAAATGCATTGGAAACACATGAAATAAAAAGCAGCGGGATGCAGGTGAGGGCCATCATAAAGCCCATCCATCTAGTCTAGGTCCTGCACCAGACCTTCCTCAACAGTGGGAGAGAAAAGAGAAGAAAGAATGAAACTAATATAGTACTGTATATATATAAAAAAAAAGTTAAACAAGTAAAATAATAACTATGAAAGGTAATGGTTATGTTAGCTACTTTGCTATAATCATTTCACAGTGTATATATATATATATATAAACATCACATTGCACACCTTACATATACAATTTTTACTTGTCAGAAATAAACAAATAGGGGCCTCCCTGGTGGCTCAGTGGTAAAGAAACTGCCTGCCAATACAGGAGACAGAGGTTTGATCCCTGGTCTGGGAAGATCCCACATGCCATGGAGCAATTAAGCCCCTGCAACACAAGTACTGAGCCTGTGCTCTAGAGCCCAGGGGCCACAACTATTGAGCCTATGCACCGCAACCACTGAAGCCTGTGTGCCTAGAGCCCATGCTCTGCAACAAGACAAGCCACTGCAATGGAAGCCTGCATGCTGCAACTGGAGAGTAGCCTCTGCTCATCAGACTAGAGAAAAGCCTGCACAGCAATGAAGACCCACACAGTTCAGTTCAGTTCAGTCGCTCAGTCGTGTCTGACTCTTTGCGACCCCATGAATCGCAGCACGCCAGGCCTCCCTGTTCATTACCATCTCTCGGAGTTCACTCAGACTCACGTCCATCGAGTCCGTGATGCCATCTAGCCATCTCATCCTTGGTCGTCCCCTTCTCCTCCTGCCCCCAATCCCTCACAGCATCAGAGTCTTTTCCAATGAGTCAACTCTTCACATGAGGTGGCCAAAGTACTGGAGTTTCAGCTTTCACATCATTCCTTCCAAAGAAATCCCAGGGTTGATCTCCTTCAGAATGGACTGGTTGGATCTCCTTGCAGTCCAAGGGACTCTCAAGAGTCTTCTCCAGCACCACAGTTCAAAAGCATCAATTCTTCGGCATTCAGCCTTCTTCACAGTCCAAATCTCACATCCATACGTGACCACTGGAAAAGCCATAGCCTTGACTAGACCCACAAATCCAAAAATAAATAATTAAAATAAATAAATAAATAAATAAATACAATTTTTATTGGAAAAATAAAAAGAGAAATAAGCCATGAGGGAGGGAAGAAGCCAGTGAAATGGAGAAGGGAAGGGCCTATAAAACCCCCAGGAGCTGGAGTGGCCAGAGGACATTTTAAACACAGCGATGCCTCCAGCTCCATTTCAAAGTGTCTGTCTTTCAGACCATAAACACCTCCTCTCCCATCCTCAGAAAACTTTCCTGAACCCTCTAAACTGATCTGATAACAGATTTAAGGAAAAAAAAAAAAGTACTGATAAATAAACTAAAGCCTGGTAGGACAGGACCTGGGATAAAATAACTGGACAAAGTAGTCCAGAATTAACTCTAAGCCAGGGAAGACCAATGTGTGCAAACATTTTGGGCACCTGAAGTTTCTCAGTCCGTATATATGTTGTACTTGGATCTTCTTCATAGTAAAGTCCTCTAAATATATGGATTCGTCCATACTAAGTCAAAGAGCACAGCAAGAGTGACAGAGCTGTCGCCTTGCTGTGATAACTGGGAGTTATAACTTTATTAGATTTTTTTCCCACTAAAAGTACTCTAGTGCTTCACACAGAAAGTACCAAATAGGTAACACTCCCAAAAATGTCTTAACAAAGTTTTATTCTTGTCTAAGTGTTACACATTGCATATTTAAGGTGTATGTGCTTGGTCACTCAGTCATGTCCAACTCTTGCAACCCCATAGATTGCAGCCTGCGAGGTTCCTCTGTCTATGGGATTCATCAGTATTCCAAGAATACTGGAGTGGGTTACCATTTCCTTCTCCAGGGGATCTTTCCGACTGAGGAAACGAACCTGGGTGTCCTCCATTGCAGGCAGACTCTACCAACTGAGCTACAAGGGAAGTAAATCCTCAAACTTTAAATGATGGCTTTCCTTTGGAAGAAAGTGATTACTTACTAATGAACATTTCAAGTGGATGGTAAAATACTCAGGAAACTAATGCTTTTCCTTTCCATTAGGTTTTTTGAAAGATTTTTAAAATTCACTAATAACAGGTCTTTCATGTATTGGTTTATATTCCATTCTGCAATGGAATTCTGTATGACAACACATAGGCCTTGGAAAACAGCCAACCCTGACCTTTTCATTCAGTATGACCTTGGGCAAGTTTCCTAACCTGTTTAATCCTCAAATTTCTATCCATAAAAATGGACTATACTGCTGATTAAATTTAATTAATCAACAGTATATATACAGCACAACATGTGATACTAAAGAGGTAGAAAATAAATGATAGCTATGAAAACATAACTTTTAATATTACTTCCATGTCCTCTAGCCTCTCCAGCTTCTTTCCCCAGAAAAGGATCTATGTCTACGAAGAAGGAAAAGTGGTAAGACACATAGATCTGCCTTCCAGCTTGAGATCATTCTTTCTTTCAAGGCAAAGTTTCTAAATTGTCCAAGGGAGAGGATCACTGACTAGGGAGGTCTGAGCAAAGGGTGGAATCAATGAGACAATCAGCATAGGAAAACCAATGCAGTTACCAAGGTGGCCATTCCTCACCCCACCCCCTCTTCACAGACCTAATTCCTCTCCTTCCATTAGGATCCAGCTCTAGTCACACACTAGTATGAAGCTCTCTTGGATCACTGAGGGTCACAACTTCAGCCTGCCAACAGACAGCACTAGCTGGATTAGCAACCAATCAGGGGCCAACTTGTGACTTTTTTGCACTCTCTTGATATAACTATCAGATTGTTCCTCCCTAGCCTCTTCCAGTCCAGAGACTTACAGGCCTCTTCCTCAAACCCCTCAGGTCCTCTGTTAGCTGGGTGCCACAGGGGCTGGTGGATTATCTAGCCGGTGTTAGACTCCAGGCCGCAAGTTCCCCATCTAACACTCTCCCCACAACAGCTCATGGGCTGTAGGCCTGGCACAGTGTTTTGTTCATGGAGGCACTTTCAATCTGTTATTGACCAGTTGGTATCATGATGTAGTTGTGTATCTACGCATATAGGTGGCCACAGAAAGATAGTGGGCTTTGGATTAGACCCCAGAGAAGGAAGAAGCACACTGAAAACAAGGCAAGCTTCTGTTTTGCACAGAGCAAGCCCTTAAAACTGCCCAAGTATTTCATACCCTTATTAATTCTAAAGGTTGGACACATAAGGCCAGTGCCTTCCAAGTTACTACATTTGTTCTGAGTTGTCTATGCAGCCGAAAGCCCTGTTTTTTGAAGATTTCCTCCCTCAGTCCAAGGCCAAGCCAATTTTTGAGCCCATAGCTGATATGATCAGAAATGCCTAAGCTTCGTTTGAGCTAGGCTGGTCAGATTCTCCAGAAAGTGAAGCTGCACAGAGAGACCCAGTCTCTGGATCTGGAGGGGGACAGTGGCCAGGAATGGCCACATGGGGTTCATACCCATTGATACATGAACAGAGTTAATCTGCAAAGACAAGCAGATGGAGTGGTCCAGACACCAGAGGGAAGCAGAGACCACAGACTAGGTGACAGAGGGCGAGAACAGCCGCCTCTGTTCCTGACGGCGCACTCTGCTGATGAGGTCCAGTAGAGCTTCCTGCTCTGAGAGTGTGTGAGACACCCCACAACCCCAAGAGTATGGACTAGAAATACTGATAGTAGTGATCAGGAATGCAGCTTCTGGAGCCAAATCTGACTAGGTTCAAATCCTGACCCTTCCAGTACTAGTAGAGTGCTACAAAACAAATTATTTTGTCCTTTGCTAATGTGAATTACATACATCTTTAATAACATCAGTGTGTTAAATTCCAATATCTCTTAAGCTTATAATCATTATTGCCTGCTAGTAAGAAATAAGTGCTTAAATTCAGTAAGCCTGTGATAATGACATCATCTTCCTTTACAGACTCATTCAAATCAACCAATTCCCCTCTCTCACAGTAAGCCGGAAAAGAACCTAAACTTGTTTGGGAGGACTTAGTCCATGGTGCTAGACTAGGCTCAGAGGCTCTCTGGCTGGGCCATAATTCAGGAAGAATGCCAAGATGAGCAAGACCATTTTCATTTTGATCCTCAAGGATTTCAACTACTCTGGCAGAGATTTTTAAATTATCTATATAAGTGTAATTCAGCAGAATTTTCAGGTTACTTAAAACATTTTTTAAATATAGGGAATGCAGATGAGCCTTTGTAGCACAAATATAGGTCCTTGGCCATAGTAGACCAAAGGAGGCGCTAGTGGGGTGCCAGGCATCCAATGACTGTGCCCAACACCCCGGGTTCCCTGACAAAAGAGAACCCTATGATTAGTTGGTTGCTGGGTAACAGATGGGAGGGAGCATTTTTTTAACTCTCTTAAAAATGATTATTTAAGAGTTTCAGTTATTTAACATTCAACGTCCCCAATAACCTGGCAAAGCACAGAAAAATGCTTGAGACCCAGTTTACTAGAATAGTTTGCAAAGGTCCTAGTACAAAAAACACAGCAGCCTGCCTGAAACAACACTGTGGTGAAGGAAGGCTGTATGGATGAAGCACATTTTCTCTGTGAAATATACATATACACAAGGTAAAAAGCCATTCTGCTTCCCCCTGGAACCCAGAGTGTTAGAAAGAGGCTCATTTTCATCCTAATAACAAGAAAAGCCAAATAAACTATAAAACTATAACCCATCTTAAACTCATACAAGTAAACACGAAGAAATCACCTAAAAGTTTTCAGTGAATTGTGAAAGATTGAACCAGGATGCAAGGGGTATTCACAGCCACCTGCAGCTCTTCTCTTTGGATTGGCGACTAGGTGGGAGGGTCGACCTGGAGGAGGGGAGGTGCCCAGTAAAGCATATTTCTCCCTAGGGACAGAAGGCCCTTCGCACATGATGGCTTCACCACCTCCATGTGTGAGAGGCATGTTTTAAGGTGGCCTTGAATTACTCTCTCTCCAATACCCAGGACTGCTGGGGATAGTTGCAAAGAAAGAAGCAAGGAGAGCAGTTGATTCTCAGCTTAGAAGAGATTATTGCACAGTCCCTCAAGGCAGCTGCTCATAATTTCTGCTGCTGCCAGGGCTGAGGTGTGGGGTTCTGCAGCGTCCTCATATCCTCTGCCCCCCTTGCCTCACTTCCTCTGCCCATGTCGGCCCCACTGCCATCTCCTGAAAGCCCTGAAGCCTCTAGTTTTCAGCCTGTGCCCCACACAGCACTCTAACATTGCTCAAGTTGTGGCTTCCAGTTAGTACAAGAAACTTACTATGCCAGTAGATTTGAGGGACAATAACTGTGGTGTTGGAGAAGACTCTTGAGAGTCCCTTGGACTGCAAGGAGATCCAACCAGTCCATTCTGAAGGAGATCAGCCCTGGGATTTCTTTGGAAGGAACGATGTGAAAGCTGAAACTCCAGTACTTTGGCCACCTCATGTGAAGAGTTGACTCATTGGAAAAGACTCCCGATGCTGGGAGGGGTTGGGGGCAGGAGGAGAAGGGGATGACAGAGGATGAGATGGCTGGATGGCATCACTGACTCGATGGACATGAGTTTGAGTGAACTCCAGGAGTTGGTGATGGACAGGGAGGCCTGGAGTGCTGCAGTTCATGGGGTCACAAAGAGTCGGACAGGACTGAGTGACTGAACCGAACTGAATTGAACTGAACTGAACTGAACTGAACTGAAAACACTCCTTCCATGCTTCTCCTGCTAGTCCATAAAGCAACAGTTGGAATCATTTTATATTCAGAGTCCCTTTTCCTATAGTCCTCCCTAGGGCTTCCCTGATGGCTCATACAGTAAAGAATCTGCCTGCAATGCAGGAAACCTGGCTTTGATCCCAGGGTTGGGAAGATCCCCTGCAGAAGGGAATGGCAACCCACTTTAGTGTTCTTGCCTGGAGAATCCCAGAGACAGAGGAGCCTGGCAGGCTACAGTCCATGGGGTCACAAAGAGTCAGACATGACTGAAGTGACTGTTTCACTTTACTTTCAAAGGATTTATTTATTTTTAACCATTTTCAAGCATATAGTATGGTTCCACTTATAAAATAAGCAGAAGGACCAGCATAATTACTATCCTACTTTAGAGATGAGGAAATGCCATTTATTTAAACATGTGATTCTTGATCTCCTACTACATGGCTAATTTATTCTACCAGGCCATGGAGCAATATAAGTTGGTATTTCTGTCCTGAAGTAAGGCATCAGTTCAGTTCAGTTCAGTCACTCAGTCGTGTCTGACTCTTTGCGACCCCATGAATCACAGAACGCCAGGCCTCCCAGAGTTCACAGCATCACCAATTCCCAGAGTTCACTCAAACTCACGTCCATTGAATCAGTGATGCCATCCAGCCATCTCATCCTCTGTCGTCCCCTTCTCCTCCTGCCCCCAATCCCTCCCAGCATCAGAGTCTTTTCCAATGAGTCAGCTCTTCACATGAGGTAGCCAAAGTACTGGAGTTTCAGCTTTCGCATCATTCCTTCCAAAGAAATCCCAGGGCTGATCTCCTTCAGAATGGACTGGTTGGATCTCCTTGCAGTCCAAGGGACTCTCAAGACTCTTCTCCAACACCACAGTTCAAGAGCATCAATTCTTCAGTGCTCAGGCTTCTTCACAGTCCAACTCTCACATCCATCCATGACCACTGGAAAAACCATAGCCTTGACTAGACGGACCTTTGTTGGCAAAGTAATGTCTTTGCTTTTAATATGCTATCTCGGTTGGTAATAACTTTCCTTCCAAGGAGTAAGCGTCTTTTAATTTCATGGCTGCAATCACCATCTGCAGTAATTTTGGAGCCCCAAAAATAAAGTCTGACACTCCCCATCTATTTCCCATGAAGTGATGGGACCAGATGCCATGATCTTAGTTTTCTGTAAGGCATGGTCATGTTATATTAGAAAAGACTCTAGCACATGTTCAACCAACAAACGAAACAAGTGCCAATATTTGGAACAAGAGAAAAATCCAAGATAGAATCCAAGCAACTGCAGAAAAACACAGATGAAATGGACACCAACTATTATAGGTGCTCAGAAAGGGGGAAAGAGGCTGGGCCTGACCTGGCCCAATCTGCAAGGCTCCTGAGGGAAGGAAGGCTTGAGATAGAGCCTAAAAGATTCAGATAGGCAGGCAGAGTATTCCTGGTGAGAAGAACCATAAGTGGGACTGAGACAGAAGGAGAACCCAGGAAGGCTAAGAGACTGAGACCAGGGCCCTTTTCCAAACCATTCAAATAGAACAAACAAAAAGAGAGCTTTTTCATGAATAATGCCAGGTACTGAGCTAGACCTAAGCATAAGATGAAGAAGCTATCATTTCTACCCTCAGGGAGCACACAGGAAGTAAGGCAGAAATCTTTCCCCAGTACCAAATTTATATTATATCCACCCTCAAAATTATTTTCAAGTAGCAAGAAAAATGTCTGCCCTAATATAATAGAAAGAACATGGGCTTTGACATTAGACTTCAGTTCTAATTTTGATTCCACCTCTTAGCAGCACTGTAGCTTAAGCAATTTACTTAATTTAGTTTTTTTATTCTTAGTTTTGCCATTTATCAAAATGAAAGTAATAACACTTACTTTCCCAAACTGCAAAGATACAAAGGCACATGTAAAGGGCATTGGACTCAATAAATGTGAGTTTTCTCTTTCAAATGGGTAGAAATAATAATTTAACAAATAGAATAGAGAAGTTGCTCTCATTACATCTTCCTTTACCCTTCTTTTCCTTAGCCTAAGGTCTAAATTCATACTACTTTTAAGCATTTGCCAGTATACTAGTTTATATGTATAATGTCATCCCAGAAAAGACCTATTTTAGAACCAATGGAGAGAGTTATCAGAGATCTCTCCCCACCAATATTTTTTGATGGCTAAATTTCTAATATTTAAGCTCCTTCTTGGAACTTCTGCTTGTAATCTGTTATGTTAAGTTCCCACAGGTATTTTTCAAGGGCAGACAATGTAGGACCCTAGTGTGGACACCAGCATAGTGAACCGGAGGACTGAAGCTTTAGGGGTGCATTCCTTGAAAGCAAATCAAACCCTCTGGGCAAAGAGGTTCAGCCATGACCTACATATACATTAGAAATGTGAAACCTTTGAAACCTTCAGTGGGAGGTCCTCTCTGAGACCAGGAGGATAATACTTGTTGGAGGCACTACTCCCCTTTCCTGTGCTTTTCTAAACTTTCCCTTACACCAAGAAAGCTTGAAGGTGTCCACAATGCTGAGAGTCAGCAACACTCAGGTGGTTGGGTTCTACTTCTCAGTTTTTGTTTGGTCACATGACGGAAAAAGCAGAGGGATGGCCCCAGGAGCAAGAATATACACTCTGCTCTAAAATAGAAAATTCAGGCCTGCAACCCTGCTAGAACAGAGGTAGACAGGCAGAAGCTGGGGAGGAGCAAGAGAAAGAGAAGTAGCACTGATGGTGCCTATAATGGACCAGGACAAAGGACAAAGTGGGAGAGGATGCTGTCCTTGCATCTAAAGCCATTCTCAATATCTCTGCTTCTCCCCTCCAACAAGCACTAAGCACTTACAAGGTACTATTTAGACATTCATCTTCCACTGGTCCTGTGGAGTGGGAATTATCTTCATCTTACATGTAAGAGAATCAAGACTCAGAGGCAAAATGACATGCTAAACAGCTACATAGCTGTTTACTGGCAAAGCCTGGGTGCAGCCTGCTTCACATCTGAAAAGGTAGGAATTGTCACTGATATTCTCCATATCAGAGAAAATGATCACCTCTAAATCAATATTATTTAGACACTGATTCTAAGGAATCCTGATTTCATAAATGACCGCTCTTTACAACACACATGATTATTATCACCATGACAATATTTCAGTTAATATCTCCTGGGGGTTGGGGCATGCATGCTCAGTTGTTCAGTCATGTCTGACTCTTTGCAGCCCCATGGACTGTAGCCCATCAGGCTCCTCTGTCCATGGGATTATTCTGGCAAGAATATTAGAGTAGGTTGCCATTTCCTCCTCCAGGAGATCTTCCCAGCCCAGGGATTGAACCTACATCTCCTGCATTGGCAAGAGGAATTTTTAGTGGAGCCACCTGGGAAGCCAATGTCTGTTTGGCATCCTTCACCAAAAGCTGGCATTCACATAATAAACACAGTAACATCCATTCAGTCTTTAGAGTGCCACATTATCTCTGAATAATACTTTTATAGTCATTTAATTACATTTACTGGTACTATTTGTTTTTCACATGGATTTGAATGTTCATCTAGGGTCACTTGTTTTTAGCCTGGAGAACTTCCTTTAGTATTTCTTGAAGATGACTCTGTTAGCAACAAATTCTCTATTTTTGCTTATACAGGAATGTCTTTATTTCACCTCTATTTTTTAAAAGATAGTCTTGTTGGATATAAGATTCTTGATAGACAATTTTTTTCTCTTAGCACTTTGAATATGTCATCCCACTGCTTTCTGGTGCCCACTGTTTCTGATGAGGCTTCCATACACATACTGAGTCATTTTTTCTCTAAAAGTTTTCATTTTTACTGTGATGTGACCAGGTGTAGTTCTCTTTGCCCTTATTCTATTTGGACTTAACTGAACTTCTTGGATGTGTTCAGTTCAGTCGCTCAGTAGTGTCCTACTCTTTGCGACCCCATGAATCGCCAGGCCTCCCTGTTCATTATCACCTCTCGGAGTTCACTCAGACTCACGTCCATCAAGTCGGTGATGCCATCCAGCCATCTCATCCTCAGTCATCCCCTTCTCTTCCTGCCTCCAATTCCTCCCAGCATCAGAGTCTTTTCCAGCGAGTCAACTCTTCGCATGAGGTAGCCAAAGTACCAGCTTTAGCATCATTCCTTCCAAAGAAATCCCAGGGTTGATCTCCTTCAGAATGGACTGATTGGATCTCCTTGCAGTCCAAGGGACTCTCAAGAGTCTTCTCCAACACCACAATTTAAAAGCATCAATTCTTCGACGCTCAGCCTTCTTCACAGTCCTTTGTTAACAAATGATTTTCATCAATCTGGATCTTTTTAAAAGTCATTACTTCTTTCAATATTATCTCTGCTCCATTTTCTCTCTCTTCTTTCTGGTATTTCAATTTCATGCATTTTGGTATATTTAATAGTGTCCCCACTACTCTCTGAGGTTCTGTTCACTTTTCTTCATTATTTTTCCCCCTGTTCTTCAGATTGCATTATCTGTCGATCTAGCTTCATGTTCCTTGGGTCTTTCCTATGTCAGTTCAAATCCACTATTCAGCCCCTCTAGTGAAATTTTCATTTCAGTTGTAGTTCTCAACTCCAGAATTACCTTTGATATTTTTAAAATACTTCTATTTATTGATAGTCTCTGGTGAGAAATTGTCATTATACTTTACTTCTTTAATCACAGTCTCCTTTCATTCTTTGAACGTATCTATGGTTGGAGAAGGCAATGGCACCCCACTCCAGTACTCTTGCCTGGAAAATCCCATGGATGGAGGAGCCTGGTAGGCTGCAGTCCACAGGGTTGCTAAGAGTCAGACACGACTGAGCGACTTCCCTTTCACTTTTCACTTTCATGAATTGGAGAAGGAAATGGCAACCCACTCCAGTGTTCTTGCCTGGAGAATCCCAGGGATGGCAGAGCTTGGTGGGCTGCTGTCTATGGGGTCACACAGAGTTGGACACCACTGAAGTGACTTAGCAACAAATCTATAGTGGCTGCATTAAATTGAGTGAGTGAGTGAAGTAGCTCAGTCGTATCCAACTAACACCTGAACTTTCTTACAGTTTCTTCTGATGCCTGCTTTTTACTCTTGCTCATGGGTCATATTTTCCTGTTTATTTGAAGATCTTGTAAGTTTTGGTTGAAAACTGGATGTTTTAGGTTAATATATTATAGTAAATTTGGATGCTTATTCCCCTTTTCCCCATCTCTGGGGCTTGTATTTACGTGTTGGTATTTGTTCACTTGTTCGCTTAGTGATAGAGTTAAGACTATTTTAGTGAAGCCTGTTTCTCTTGCAGTATGAACCCTCTTGTATCATTCTTGGGGCTGCCTTGGACATGCTCTCAGTCATTCTTAGATAACAGTAGGTTTAACAGGGCTTTTTGCCTATCTCTTCTCCAGATCTGTTAAGTTGTCTGCCTGTATTGATATCACACCCAACTGTTAGGCTCCATTCACTGCCCACTGCTATGGTTTGAATGTTTATGTCCCCCTCAAATTCATATGTTGAAATCCTAACCACTAAAGATCAATATAATAGTACAGTAGGTGGAGGCTATGGGGGAAGTACATAAGTCATAAGGATAGAACCTTCATGAATGGGATTAGTGCCTTACAAAGAGATCTCTAGAGAGACTTCTAGCCCTTCTGTTGTGTTAGGATATAATCCAGAATCCAGAAGAGGGCCTTCATCATGCTGGCACCCTGATCCCAGACTTCCAGGCTATAGAACCATGGGGATATAAACAAATTCCTTCTGTTTATACCAGTATAGGGAACATGCTATATACAGGCCTGTACTATAATTAATGGGGCTTCTTTGAAAAATAAGAATGACTTTCTCATCACTCCCAGGGAAGGGCTGGGAGTAGTAAAAAGTACATTACGGAAAGACATCTTGAAAACAAGATGTTGAAGTACTGATGTGATTGATGGAAAACCATTAGTGGCTGTTCCCGTAACCAGAGCCTTGAGGGAGTTGCTGAGAAAGGGCCTCACTAGCCAAAAGGCTAAACAAGGTCATGAAAGGCCTGAAGGTTTGACATTGAGGACTGTGCATTGCATCTTTATCCATGATCTAAGACTGTAAAGAGCAGATATCTCTAGAGCACGAATAAGGAAGTAGAAGTTAACAATAAAAGGCATGCAAGGACTCGGATCTGGGCTTTTGCATGCGAATGGCATCAGCCCCCTGATCCCCACTTTATTTCTGAGTCTTATTTTTCCTTATTCTTCTGCAGCACTGCTCCCTCAGGTCGGTTCGTTGTTGAGCTCGTCCCGACATATGGCGCCCAAACAGGGTCCTGAGGGTGCAAGTAGCTTTCGAGGCTCTTTTTGACAGTGCCAGAAGACAAGGGAAATTCCAGCCAAGAGATTGGAGGACAGTGGAAGCACTTGATAAGTATACCCCCGTGGATTTGTCAATTAGGGACAAAATAGGGCAATCTCCTTCTAAGCATACTGACTATATTGTGCTTCTAAAAACCTTACTACATAGCTCTAGAGTGAAAGTGAAAGAAGATAATTTCCCAGGAATTATTTCAGGCAATTCATAACCATTGTCACTGGTTGGACCCAGAAAAAGGGACTTTGCGTCTTTAATGAGTGGAAAGAAGTGATGCGTTGTTTGTGTAGAGCCTATCAGTCTGGGGAACCCATTTCTATAAGTTTGTGGTCTCTCTATAACCTTATTTATACTACTTTGGCTCCTTCACAATCTGAACAGTCTGACTCTTCTGATTCAGAATCCAATATTCCTGTTCCTCCTGCATCTCAGGAGTCACCTGTCTGGCCACCTCATATTTATGAAAATCTGGATAAAGAGAAATATAATCCTTTGGAAGGAGAGGGAGGGGCTCAGTTTTGAGTTCTAAATCCCATGTTAACTATGGTACTGAGCAACATCCTGAAGCTTTCCCTTTATCACCAGTCTCATAGCCTTCAGCTCCTTGGCCTGAGCCCCCTCTAGTTCAGGAACCCACTCCACTAGATCCCAATACAACATGGAATGATGGGGTATTTAGAGCTGCAGTCATAATACCAAGACATCTGCACCCGCTCTCTCATCTTTTCAACAAGCTGTACGAGCCGTGAGGTGAGAAGGTGACCTTGATGCTTTGGTTTTGCCTGTTATCATGACCGAGGTGACCCTAATGTTCAACTTCCACAAGGCAAGGTACAATTTGAATATATTCCTCTATCTTTTAAAACTATTAAGGAGATTAAACAGGCATGTACTACATGGAACTACATCTCCTTACATCACAGGTCTTATTCAGGGGTTGGCTCAGTCTGAACGACTCATTCCATATGATTCAGAAATTATTGCTAGAACTTGCTTATCCACTTAGGAAATTTTTACAGTTCCAGACATGGTGGCAAGATGAAACCTCTCAACAGGCTCAAAGAAATATAGCTGCTCGTCCTCCTCTTAATATTACTGTGGAACAATTAATGGGGTCAGGGGCATTATCAAGGGATTCAGAGACAACTACAATTCTATAATCAACTTATAAGTCAAAGTAGATTAATTTGTCTTAGAGCATGGGAAAAGGTTAGCCCCCCAGAACAGTCTCATCCTTCTTTTGTTAATGTAAAACAATCTAATGGAAAACCTTATACTGATTTTATCACCCGATTAAAACAAAATCTGGTGAGAATTGTTGCTCAGATTGGATTAAGGGATATGTTATTACCAATACTTGCCTATGATAATGCAAATTCAGAATGTCAAAAGGCTTTACAGCCTCTTAAAGTACAAGGAAAGCCTCTAGAGGATTATATTAAGGCTTGTCATGATATTAGATCAGAACCCTATAAGATGCCATTATTGGCTCAAGCCATTACAGGCTTGAAACAACAAGCGAATCAGCAGGTTAAATGTTTTAGCTGTGATAAGAGACGACATGTGCAGAAAAATTGCAAGACTAAAAAAATACACCTAATAAGCCTACTCCCACAAATGAAAAGACACCTGGATTATGCCCTCGCTGTAATAAAGGCAATCATTGGGCTAATCAATGTAGATCTAAATTTCATAAAAATGGATCCCCTTTGTCAGGAAACTGGAAGAAGGGCCCTGCTCAGGGCCCATCAAACAATATGAGCTCTCAACAAACCTGGAATGCTGTTCCTTTTGTGTACCCAATCAGCCAACAGTAACCTCATCCAGCCCTTCCAAACTATACACCCAGGTTGCCCACCTCCTTCCTGCAACATCTGGGAGCGCAGCATTAGATATCCCTGCCATTGATAATTTACTTCTTATGCTAGCTATGGGAATTTTTAAAATCCCTACTGGAATTAAAGGTCCAATACCTAAAGGAAGTATGGGATTATTATTAGGAAACAGTAGTTTAACAAGTAAGGGAATTCAAGTCCTAAGGGAGTTCAAGTGATTATAGATGAAGATTATGAGGGTAAAATTTCTATTATTATGAAAACAGAGTATCCTTATCAAATAATAAAAGGAGATCATATAGCTCAATTGTTATTATTACCTTATATCACTACTAGTAAATCTCATATTAAAAGAACTGGAGGATTTGGAAGTACAGGAAAACAAGTATATTGGCAAACTTTTGTATCTGATTCTAGACTCACATTATCTGTATATGTTAATAATAAGCAGTTTTCAGGACTTGTAGATACTGGAGCTGATGTTTCTACAATATCTAAAAAGCACTGGCCAACTTCTTGGCCTTTAACAGATGTTCTTATTATGTTAACTGGAATTGAAACTATGCAAAATATTTTAAAAGGTACTAATATTTTGACCCATCTGGGTCCCGAACAACAATCTGCATTGCAACTTTACAACCTTTAGTTGCAGATACTCCTATTAATTTATGGGGACAAGATCTATTGATGCAATGGGGAGCTTATGTAACAATTCCTACTATATCTTCTCAAGCTAAACAAATTGTGGCAAACATGGGATATAATCCTGTTCAAAATACACAGGCTTTTTTTGGCGGGGGTGGGGGGCGGGGGGCCACTGCTGAACAACAAAAAGCAGCACTTAAATTGAAATGGAAATCTGATGAGCCTATTTGGACAGAGCATGGCCCCTGTCACGTGAAAAGTTACAGGCTCTTGAACAGCTAGTAGAGGA
Source organism: Nanger dama (assembly GCA_917880005.1). NCBI lineage: Eukaryota > Metazoa > Chordata > Mammalia > Artiodactyla > Bovidae > Nanger > Nanger dama. Next base: position 27,769,611 of record CAKJTW010000011.1, on the reverse strand, counting down.
ACAATTATCTCTTAATCATATTGCCTCAACTACTAGTCCTTGGAATTCTGTCTTTGTTATTAAAAAGAAATTTGGGAAATGGAGAATGTTAACTGATTTAAGAAAAATTAATGCTATGATTGAACCTATGGGTGCTTTACAACCAGGCATTCTGTCACCCTCTAGGATACCACAAAATTGGAAAATAAAAATCATTGATCTTAAAAATTGTTTCTATACTATTCCTCTACAAGAATCTGATGATTTTGCTTTTACTGTACCGTTCATTAATAATGAAAAACCAGTGTCTTGATATTACTGGAAGGTATTCCCACAAGGAATGCTTAATAGTCCTACATTATGTCAATTATACATCTCCCAACCACTTGAATTTATTAAAAACCAATTCCCTCATGCTTATATTATCCATTATATGGATGATATGCTTTAGCTTCTCCTGCTAAAGAACTTCAATGTATTTTCTTAAATACAGAGATTAAACGGAAAGAATATGGGTTACATATTGCTGTTGATAAATTACAAGAGCAGGAACCATATACCTATTTAGGATATATATTGCAAAGAAATATTATTAAACCACAAAAATATAAATTCAAACTGATTCCTTGAAAACTTTAAATGATTTTCAAAAATTATTAGGAGATATAAATTGGTTACCATCTTTAGGAATTCCTAATCATTCCTTGACACACGTATTTCAAATCCTACAAGGAGACTCTGATTTAAACAGCCCCCAGGTATTAACAGAACAAGCTAAACAGGAATTAGATCTTGTGAATCAAGCTACCCAGCAAAGAAAACCTAAACAACTAGATTTGACTGTGCCAATTTCTTTACTTATTCCTCCTACTTTAGATTCTCCTATAGGAATATTATGGCAACCACAAGATATCCTTGAATAGGGACTTTTGTCCCACACTCCTAAGAAAAAAAATGACTACTTATACAATGCTTATTTCCTTTCTGTTTCAAAAATGAGATCCAGATGTATACAGTTTCCTGGTTATGATCTGTATGAAATTGTTCTTCCTTTCATTGATGATCAAATCCATAGATTATTTGTTACCAGTATAGATTGGCAAATTGCCATTGCTGATTTCATAGGTGAGGTTCATAACCATTCTCCAAAGTCACCTTTGATTACTATTGCTGCTAAACACTGGAGAAGGAAATGACAACCCACTCCAGTATTCTTGCCTGGAGAATCCTGTGGACAGAGGAGCCTGGTGGGCTGCTGTCCCTAGGGTCACACAGAGTCGGACACGACTGAAGTGACTTAGCAGCAGCAACAGCAGCAGCTGCTAAACACAAATGGATAATTCCTATTATTACTAAAACAATTCTTGTTATTAATGCCCCTGTTTATTTTACTGATGCAAATAAAACTCTCAAAGCCAGTTATACTGGACCCACAACAAAGGTATGGCAATCTAGCCTAACCTCTGTTCAACAAGCTGAATTAGGAGGCTATTGCTACCTTATTGGGAGGAGGCAATGGCAACCCACTCCAGTACTCTTGCCTGGAAAATCCCATGGATGGAGGAGCCTGGTGGGCTGCAGTCCATGGGGTCACTGAGAGTTGGACACGACTGACCACTTCACTGTCACTTTTCACTTTCATGCATTGGAGAAGGAAATGGCAACCCACTCCAGTGTTCTTGCCTGGAGAATCCCAGGGATGGGGGAGCCTGGTGGGCTCCCGTCTATGGGATCGCACAGAGTCAGACACAACTGAAGTAACTTAGCAGCAGCAGCAGCAGCTACCTTATTGGGAGAAGGCAATGGCAACTCACTCTAGTACTCTTGCCTGGAAAATCCCATGGATGGAGGAGCCTGGTAGGCTGCAGTCCATGAGGTTGCTAAGAGTCAGACACGACTGAGCGACTTCACTTTCACTTTTCACTTTCCTGCACTGGAGAAGGAAATGGCAACTCATTCCAGTTTTCTTGCCTAGAGAATCCCAGGGATGGGGGAGCCTGGTGGGCTGCATCTATGGGGTCGCACAGAGTTGGACATGACTGAAGCGACTTAGCAGCAGCAGCAGGTACCTTATTACAGGATGTTTCTACAGCATTAAATATTATATCAGATTCTCAATATGCTGTACAGATAACACAAATTATTGAAACCATATCTCTACCAAAGGCTTCTTCTAAATCATCTATTATTACCATATTATCTCAATTACAAATATAGTAAGGCTTCATTCTTCCCCTTTTTAATTTACACATATCAGATCTCATTCTAAATTTCCCGGACCATTGGCAAAGGGCAATGATTCCATCAACTCTTTGTTAATTGTTTTTCTTACTGCTTATAAATTTTATCAACTCACACATATAAATACATGTGGCTTGATGAATAAATTTCAGTCATCCAGACAAGAAGCCCGAAATATTGTTTCTGCCTGCCCCACATGTACTCTTACTCACCAAGTTCCTACAACTACAGGGGTTAATCCCAGAGGCCTTTATCCCAGTGATATATGGCAGACTGATGTTACTCATTCCCTTCTTTTGGACTTTTGGGAGCTGTTCTTGTTTCTGTGGATATGTATTCAGAAATGATTTATGCTTCTGCTCATTCTGGAGAAACATCTACTCATGTTATCTCACATTTTTGCAAGCTTTTCTCATGGGCCTACTAAAACATATTAAAACTGATAATGGCCTTGCATATATGAGTCATTGTTTTGTGAAATTTTTATCTGATTGGAATATTTCATATTCTACAGGTATTCTACATAATTCTCAAGGTCAGGCTATTATGGTACATACTCATCATACTCTAAAAAAATATGTTATTTAAACAGAAAGAGTGAGATAAGTATGGCATATCAATGACACCAAAAGAAAAATTAGCCCAAGTTTTATTTACTTTAAATTTTTGGGGCAAAACAAATACAGTATTGTAATTTAAAATAAATAAATAAATAAATTAAAAAAAATAAATGAATATTGGGGAATTGAAACAACACCCACTTCCCACAGGGGAAAAAAAATAAAATAAAATAAAGTCACTAATTCCTCATCCCCCAAAAAAAAAAAAATTTTTGGGGGTTTAAGATTGGATCATACAAAGCCAGCAGCAATGTGGCATTTTCAGAACACCATTCTTAGTGAAAATTATACTCCTAGTCAAATGATTGCAGATAATACTCCTGTATAGTGGGAAAATGCTTATGAACAATTGGTGTAAGGGCCTTAGACTTAGGAAAAGATGAGGTTATGCTCTTGTCATTTCAGATGATGGACAACACCACTGGGTGCCAGGAAGGCATGTCAAAGAAAGGAAAGGAGAGGACATGGTTCGACATTGATCCTCCCAAAGAGCTGCCAGTGATGGGGAAAACAAGACTGATGATCAGCACTCTGAACTGGCTCCAAGGACCAACAAAGCCAAACCACCACTTGGAGTCAACTGAAGAAACTGACCATTGAAGGGGGAAAAATTGGTCAAAGAACAAAGATAGCCTTTGACCTCGACTGCCTTGTTCATGGCTATGTTACCTGTGTAACTACCACTGTAGGTGCCAGTCATACTTATTGGGCATACATGCCCAATCCTCCCCTATTAAGACCAATTACATGGGAGGTTTCTTCTGTTCCAATTTTCATAAACGACTCTTCTTGGTTACCCGGACCTTTTGACCCAAGCCTTCCTTTAAAACCAGAAGAAGAGGGACGACAACTTACAAATGTTAGTGTTAATTATACTGTGGGAACAGATCTTACCCCTATATGCATGGGGGACAGAAACTCATTGTCTTAAAAGAGGATTACAAAGTTGGCTATCTACAGTTAAAGAACCTCAGGTGAACAAAATTCATTCTTTCTTATTAGAAGCATTTTCCTTTAATATATCAGGAGAAAATACTACTATGTTTCTGCCCCATCTACCCAACTGTATTATTTCTATAAAATCTGGAATAGAACATTGGGTACAATGGAAATTATGTAAAGCTAATACTGAACATATTATGGCCAATACTTCTGATGGAGAAATTATTGATTGGAGTCCCAAAGGAGATCCTATGGATAAAGATAATAATTTGGATTTGCCTATATTGTTAAACAATACTTTAGACTTCATGAATAACATTGTTAACAGCTCTATATATTGGCATGGAGGGAGTTTCTCTCCTCCCTTATCTCAATTACCTTATATGTCTTTACATTCAGAATTGTGGAAAATATCAGCTGCCCTCCAACCCATAACAGCAGGGAAGGGGCAATTTAATTCAACAGTATCTGGTCATTCCTTACATTTTGATAAAAATTCAACCCATTGAATTAAAGCATGTGTTTGTTTACCTTTCATATTTTTCATAGGACCTACTTTTTATAATGCTTCTTCTGGGCTACTTGTCAAAATTGTTCCTTTTACACTTGTATTAATTCTTCTCTTCAATTTCAGGATGGCTATTCTCTATATATTCTAAAAACCAGATCTGGAGTATGGCTTCCTGTAAAAATGAATAGACCATGGCAGACATAGTCTATATTGTAGAAGAAATCCTTAAGAAAGTGTTAAACACACTAAATGGTTTATTGGACTGTTAATTGCTGCCATTTTACAAATTACTTCTATAGCTACTACACCAGCTATAGCAGGAGTGGCATTACATCAGAGTGTACAGACTGTGCACTTTGTGCAAGAATGGCATAAAGACTCTGATGTTCTTTGGTCTATCCAAAGACAAAGAGATGGAATATTAGGTGCACAAATGGCTGATTTACAACAGGTTGTTATAATACTAAGTGATCAAGTAAATAGTCTGCAAAAAATAGATTCATCGTGTGATTGGAATATTACTTCTTTTGTGTCACTCCTCACAAATATAATAAATTATCATTTCATTGGGACAAAGTTAAACAATACCTCTTAAATCAAGGTAATCTATCTTTGGACATAAATAATTTACAACAAGAGATTATGGAAACTTTCAGAAACTACACCTTTTGCAAGGATCTAATCTGCTGCATGCAGCAGCAGATGGCATTTCTCAGTTAAATCCCATCCCTCACTTGAAAACTATCAGAGGATCAATGGCTGGTTTTAAGATAATTTTTATATATCTTTTTTTCTGTTTCTACATAGTCTAGTGGCGAATCACCAAGAAAGTCCACGGAAAACAACAGCAGTTAGTGATTATCATTTTGGCTTCTATGATCACCAATAATCACCAAAAATAAGCTTCAAAAAATAAAAAGGGGGATATATAAGGAATATGCTATGCACAGGCCTGTACTATAATTAACAGGGCTTCTTTGGAAAATAATGACTTTCTCATCACCTCCAGGCAAAGGGCTGGTAGCAATAAAAACTACATTGTGGAAAGACATCTTGAAAACAAGATGTTGAAGTACTGATGTGATTGATAGAAAACCATTAGTGGCTGTTCCCATAACCAGAGCTTTGAGAGAGTTGTTGAGAAAGGGCCTCACTAGCCAAAACGGTAAACAAAAGTCATGAAAGGCCTGAAGGTTTGACATTGAGGAATGTGCATTGTACATCTTTATCCCTGATCTGAGATTGTAAAGAACAGATATCTCTAGAGCACGAATAAGGAAGTAGAAGTTAACAATAAAAGGCATGCAAGGACTCGGATCTGGGCTTTTGCCTGCAAACGGCATAAGCCCCCTGATCCCCACTTTATTTCTGAGTCTTATTTTTCCTTATCCTTCTGCAGCACCGCTCGCTCCCTCTGGTCAGTTCATTGATGGGCTGGTCCCCACACCCAGTCTGTGATATTTTGTTGTGGCAGCCCAAATGGACTAGAGACCCACTGATTGCTCTATTGTTTACAACAATGCCCTGATGTGTCAAATGCTCTACAGTCTGACCCAATCAAATTTAGGCAGAGGTAGTTTTGAGGCTTTGATGCTTGTTCTGACCTCAGGAAGGCACATATTAATATCTCTTTCCCTGGTTCTCTTGGTAAATAAGCTGGCCTATGGCTTAGCTTATTGCTCTCATAGAGCTATTAGCCTCCTCTTAATTGCTACCACCAAAATCTCCATTGTTTTTTCAAGAGTGTCTTTAAGTTTCAGCTTCCCCCACACTCTGTTTCAAGTCATTTCCTTTGGGGAAGGCTTTGTACTCACTATTCTCAGGGAATGGCTCTCCCTTGAGCAAAATCTCTGAGCCAAGGGCATAAGCTTCTGCTCTTCTTAGTATGTCTCCTCCTGTCAAAACTCCACCCTATAAGGGAGCTAGGGCAAGATCAATCAGGGTTTGGTGTTCTTTGACTCCAACACGTGGGTTCAGTTCAGTCACTCAGTTGTGTCAGACTTTTTGCAACCCCATGGACTTCAGCACACCAGGACTCCCTGTCCATCACCAACTCCCAGAACTTACTCAAATGCATGTTCATGCCATCCAACCATCATCCTCTGTTATCCCCTTCTTCTCCCGCCTTCAATCTTTCCCAGCATCAGGGTCTTTTCCAATGAGTTGGTTCTTCTCATCAGATGGCCAAAGCATTGGAGTTTCAGCTTCAGCATCAGTCTTCCAATGAATATTCAGGACTGACTGCCTTTAGGATTGACAGGTTGGATCTCCTTGCAGTCCAAGGGGCTCTCAAGAGTCTTCTCCAACACCACAGTTCAAAAGCATCAGTTCTTCGCCGCTCAGCTTTCTTTATAATCCAACTCTAACATCAATACATGACTACTGTAAAAGCCATAGCTTTGACTAGATGGACCTTTCTTGGCAAAGTAATGTCTTTGCTTTTTAATATGTTGTCTAGGTTGGTCATAGCTTTTCTTCCAAGGAGCAAGCATCTTTTAATTTCATGGCTGCAGTCACAATCTGCAGTGATTTTGGAGCCCCAAAAATTAAAGTCTCTCACTATTTCCATTATTTCCCCATCTATTTGCCATGAAGTGATGGGACTGGATGCCAAGACCTTACTTTTCTGAATGCTGAGTTTTAAGCCAACTTTTTCACTCTCCTCTTTCACTTCCATCAAGAGGCTCTTTAGTTCTTTACTTTCTGCCATAAAGGTGGTGTCATTTGCATATCTGAGGTTATTGATATTTCACCTGGCAATCTTGATTCCAGCTTGTGCTTCTTCCAGCCTAGCATTTGCATGATGTACTCTGCATATAAGTTAAATAGCAGGGTGACAATATACATCCTTGATGTACTCCTTTCCCAATTTGGAAACAGTCTGTTGTTCCATGTCCAGTTCTAACTGTTGCTTCCTGACCTGCATACAGATTTCTCAGGAGGCAGATCAGGTGGTCTGGAATTCCCATCTTTAAGAATTTTCCACAGTCTGTTGCGATCCACACAGTCAAAGGCTTTGGCATAGTCAATAAAACAAAAGTAGATGTTTTTCTGGAAATCTCTTGCTTTTTCGATGATCCAGCAGGTGTTGGCAACTTCTTCTCTGGTTCTTCTGCCTTTTCTAAATCCAGCTTGAACATCTGGAAGTTCACAGTTCATGTATTGCTAAAGCCTGGCTTGGAGAAATTTGAGCATTACTTTACTAGCGTGTGAGATGAGTCCAGTTGTGCAGTAGTTTGAGCAATCTTTGGCATTGCCTTTCTTTGGAATTGGAATGAAAACGGACCTTTTCCACTCCTGTGACCACTGCTGAGTTTTCCAGATTTGCTGACATACTGAGTACAGCACTTTCACAGCATCATCTTTCAGGATTTGAAATAGCTCAACTGGAATTCCATCACCTCCACTAGCTTTGTTTGTAGTGATGCTTCCTAAGGCCCACTTGACATCACATTCCAGGATGGCTGGCTCTAGGTGAGTGAATACACCATCGTGGTCATCTGGGTCATGAAGATCTTTTTGCATAGTTCTCCTGTGTATTCTTGCCACTTCTTCTTAATATCTTCTGCTTCTGTTAGGTCCATACCATTTCTTGGAGTACAAAACGAAGCAGGTCAAAGGCACATGTGGGTTAGAGATTTCATCTTATGAGTGAGGACTGAGTGGGAAAGTAGACTCTAACCTCTCGCTCACACTCACCAAGAACTGAGCCTCTGCAACCTACAGTTGGAGAATATAAGAAATGCTGACACCTTGCCCCTCCTGGTGAGATACTATATCTCTTAATTGAGAGCTGAGGGGAGAGGAAGCCCTGTCTTCTTGGCCATGACCCAATCAATAGTGGAGCATCCTTTACACTGAGCTGAGAGGGAGCAGATCATAGCTCAAGTACGACATACTCACTGTTTTTACCAAGATTTAGTAGATTTCCTTGCCTTTATTTTTTTTCATATTCTATACGCCCTTTATTACAACTTCCAGAGACTTTAAAAGGTTATTTATTTTACAGTTTTCACCAGATGTTACAGATGTATCACCGGAGAATGAATCCATGGGGTTCTCCACACTGGCATTCCAGCAGTGGAATTCCAAACATGCACTGCTTTTAACATAAGAAAATATTTTTGGGGACATTAAAACATTTCTTAAATTTTATTTTGCAATTTAGCTGTCAATTTTTTTTTTAGGATGCAAACAGTTTTAGTCCATAAGCCCTAGGCACAGTGACTAGAGAGCTTAACAGAAAAATGGCTCAGATCCAGTTAATTCACTTTTAGCATAGGTGAAGTCACTACTCCAGCATGGCTAGTTGTCCTCACAGCAGGTAATCCCATCTGAACAGCAGATACTCTGCTCATTAGGCTCTTCCTTCAGCACCAACTTTAGCTGAGACCTAAGCTGAGGCATTTCAGCCACTATTCCATTGTATAGAAAAAAGAACTGTGAGCTGAATTTCTTAGTTTAGTATTCTTCTGGTTGCCTATTACTAATGCCTACTACTAATACAGTAGTGTCCTAAATGTAGTGACCTGGGTTACAAATCAAAATCCTATCACTAAAATAGCCACCAATCCAATCTCCAAGTATATAAGGATATCTCAGAGGATAGTCCCTTCTGCTTCACAGTTTAATTGGGCATGGACAAACACAAAATTATTTTAGAACAATAATAAAGTAAGGTAAAAATAATTACTTCTAATATGAGATGACAAGATGGAGAGTGACCTGAACTAGAAATGTGAAACCTGCATGGGGCATTACCAACACCGATCAGCTGGATGACTAAGGGTTTCCACTGAATAGAAGCTCTGTGTTAACCATATGTGCCCTGTCTATCAAAGTTCTAGAGCAATGTGAGCTGCATTAAGAGAAAGTTCATGATTTCTTAGGCAGCACCTTTGCATATAAATAGCAGTACACAACGGCAACCCACTCCAGTACTCTTGCCTGGAAAATTCCATGGACAGAGGAGCCTGGTAGGCTGCAGTCCATGGGGTCGCTAAGAGTCAGACACAACTGAGCGACTTCCCTTTCACTTTTCACGCATTGGAGAAGGAAATGGCAACCCACTCCAGTATTCTTGCCTGGAGAATCCCAGGGACAGAGGAGCCTAGTGGGCTGCTGTCTATGGGGTCGCACAGAGTCGGACGCAACTGAAGCAACTTAGTAGTAGCAGCAGCAGCAACAGTAAAAGTTGCAGAAAAGATTAAAGACTTGAAAGGGATGGGATGGAGAAAATCATGCAACACTTCTGATTGTGAAATTCTGTAACTGAACCAATGTGACTGTACTGTCCAGAGTAAAGGTGAGAGGATGGTCCTCTTTGTGCCCTATGTAGGTAAAAACACACTTGGACACTGTTCACATGTGAAGTTCATATTTTTATTAGGCTCCCTGACAAATTAACAAAATCCAAAGGAAGGGATCCCACAGAGAACCACATCATATGAAGAACACTTGAAGGACTTCATGTCTACCTGAAAAATCGGTTTTAGGAAACAAAAGAGTTATTTACAAATGCTTCCAAGCTGTTCTTAAAAATGTAAAAATTGCCTTGCATTACTCAGTACTCAAAGTCCAGTTCAAGGCACTACAAATCACTCATTTATTCAGTAAACATTTATTCTATGCCTCCTTAGAGGGAAGTCCTGTGTTAGGTGAGTGTCTAGGCCACATGGATAAGTAATGAAGAGTCTAGGAGCAGAGATATGCACATGAATAACCAACTAACCATAATACAAGGAAGAGTATGAAAGGTGTCATGTGGGTAGAACAAAACCTACTTCAAATTCAAAAATAGGAATCACTATGTCCTGACATCAGGATCAGAGAAGGCGATATTGATTCAGGACTGAAAGGTGTATACTATTTATGTGAGAAGAAACATATTGGGGGCGGTCACTCAAGGTAGGGGAAAAGCAGAAGCAAAAGTTTAGAAGTGGGAACAGCGTAGAAAAATATAGTGGAACAAAGCTGAAGAACAGAAGAGCCTGAGTTAAGCAACCATAGGTGTAGAAATATCAGGTACTGGGGAGTAAGACAGGAAGGAGGTGCCAAAGAGTACAGAGCTTGTACTCCAGGCTACAGACAATGACTATGTATGGATATCATCAAAGGTTCTAGAGTAGACAGTGCTCTGTGTGTGTGTGGCTTTGCTGTTGTTTTTATTCCTGGTATAGATTAGAGGCAAACACAAGAAAGGCAGGAGGCTTGCACAAGGGTTAGTTAGGAGGAAATAACATTCTGAAGCAGGTCACAGGCAGGTAGCAGTGGAAATGGACAGAGGAAAGAGACTCACGAGATATTTCAGAAACTGAATCATCAGGCCCCAGATCTGAACTTGTCAAATCTAAAGGACTGTGGAAAGAGCAGAAACCCCAGCTGGAGGAGGAACTGACTGAGAGGCAGAGGTGGCCGAATTAATATGAAAGCATAGCACTATTGCCCAGTTGAGTGGGTAGGACAGGACCAGGAGAATGTTCTACATTTTGCTCCAAGCACTTCTCAATCCTTCCCCAACTCATGATCACACTCCCTCACAGGCTGCTCATCAAGGAAATGCCCCAAGTCAAATGCAGAGCCAATCCTATACTTCAAAATACAAACTTGTAGAAAAGGAGATCAGATCTGTGGTTACCAGAGGAAGAGGGTAGGGGGAAATGGGAATTGGATGAAGGTAGTCAAAAAGTATAAACTTCCAGTTGTAAGATAAATAAGTACTAGGGACATGATAAATATAATTCAGGTATGTTGTATATGAAAGCTGTTAAGAGGATAATTTCTAAGAGTTCTCATGACAAGTAATAAAAAGTTTTTATATTTCTTTAATGTTGCATCTCTGAAGGAGGCCATGGCAACCCACTCCAGTACTCTTGCTTGGAGAATCCCATGGACAGAGGAGCCTGGTGGGCTACAGTCTGTAGCCTTGGAACGAGTCAGACGTGACTGAAGCAACTTAGCACACAATGTTGTATCTCAATGAGAGATGATGGATATTCATTAAACTTATTGTGGTAATAGTTTCATGATGTGTTTAAGTCAAATCATTATACATCCCATATTTATACAGTGCTTGCTGTATGTTAATTATGTATCGATAAAAATGGACGAAGAAAAAGAAAAACAAAACAAAACAAAACAGAGCCAATCCAGTCTATGAGCTTTACTAGCTACACAGTTCAGTTCTCCATGAAGGCCAGGGTAGCTTCAGGGTTAGAGAACCCCTCAGTAAGATCCTCAAACAGAGCATCTGAAAAGTACCTTCTAGTCCTAAGCCTGTGACTGGTTAACCTCTTGAAGCCTTAAATGATGAACCTCCCAAGTCTCAATTCCTTTACTGTAAGATAGGAGTGATAATGTATACCCCACCTACTTCACAGGTTTGGGGGATACACAGGAAGAGACAGAATGCTGCAAAGCACACAAATGCCAGGGGTCATTAGAAGTTCTTTGAGGGCATAAACTACAATAAATTCATGTTTGTATCATGGAGCTGACTACGGAAAGAGGGAGGGAGCAAGATGGAGAAGAAAATACCATAGTCTGGGCCCCACAGGCAGCCTAGTGTCAGCCAAGGAATATACTGCCTACCAGATCTTCAAGAAGATCCTGCATCCAGAGAAACAGGTGAGAATAACTGTCCACATCTACCTCCTTGTTTAACTGATGGGAAGCTTCACCCTGAAAGAGGCCCAGTGATCTACCCAATATCTTTAGTGGCAAAGGGTCCAAGAATAGGACCAGTAACACAGTCACAGGTTAAATGGTGTTTTCACCCCCAATATCTTACAAGCAGACTTTGAGCTGGGTAGGAAGGATTATTAAAATTCCCATTTTCCAGTTTGAAGTTGCATGACTTTTCTAGGGCAGGATTCAAATTCAGACAGTCATACCCCCAGTTCACTGCTCTTTCCCTGTTGGTATTAGCACAATCATCTCAGCATTCAGTATATTTCAGACTCGAAGTTCTGTTTTACTTTATCCTGCCTTCAGCAGTATTTCACATTCAGTCTTTCCTGGTAGAATTCTACTGACCCTTTTGTCTTAAAAACCAGTTCAGTGGCCACACTGGACACCAGAAACATGTTTCAAAAATGAATCATCAAAACTGAGCCTCCCCATGTATCCATAAATCATTTTCCAAAGTCTATCCTCACATGTGTATCATTCCATAAGTATGAATAATGTATGTACTAACACATCGACCTAGGGTGCTCAAAGAGCACTGATGGCTAATTGAAGCAATATTTATCATATAAATACCAAAAAGGCAGTTTTAACAAATGGGTGGAACAAAGACTGAAAACTTGCTGACTTTATCAATGAAAACTGATTTACATTCACAGAAGGACCTCAAAGTGCAGTGGGCAACAGAGAAAATGATCAGGATAATTCTAGTCAAAAGATCTGAACCTGAATGTGTTTTTTACTTAAAGAGGTCCAGGGAAGGCACAGGGGTGGCGGGAACGATAAAAAGAATTAACCTTGCCACTGTCTCAATGTCCTGTCTTTCCACCATAACCCTTATTTCAGGAAGAGGGCACGCATGTTTTGCTCCCTTTTTTCACTCATGGAAGAGGATTAAACTGCTGAGTCTCCCGGGGCTTGCAGAGGTTTCTCAGTGGGTTTCACCAGGGATGGGGCGACACCGCCAGGCAGCACTTCCACGGGACAGGCCAGGGAGCAGGACTGCGCAGAAGACCGCTGCTGTGGCCCGCACCTCGGCACCCCGTCTCCCAGTGCCTTGGCAGCAGTTTCTGCTGGAAAGCACCGGTCTCCCTTCCTCCTGTTCCCTCTCCTTTCTAGTCGCGTCAATTACGACACAACTCGCCACCCTTGCCCACGGTCAGCAGCGGGTAACAGATCCTAACCTCCAGGGAGCCCTCGGTGTAGGGTTCAACAGACTTGGCAATTGCCTGGTGAAGACCCCCTGCCCCACAGCCTACCCCGGCTCCGCCAGACGCGGCGGACTCGAGGGCTGCGAGCGCGGCGCTCCAGGGATGCCCGTTACAGAGCAGCACCCAAGGCAGCGAGGTCCACACCCAAAGCCATCCCAGGCCTGCTGTGAGGGGTGGGGGAGACTAAGCCCCAGACAACGCCCCCACCCTCCATTAATACAACGCAAGATTTTTAAAAGCGTCATTTACCGATATGAGTGATCACTGTGGCCAGTCGCCGTGTGAACTCCTGAGGGGCCATTTCTTCTTTTAACCAAAACAGCATTTCACCGAAAAACCACTCGGTATAAACAAAACAAAGCAACACAAATCTGTTTCTATCGGTGCTGTGGATGACTATTTAAAGGCATCTCCTCCAAAGGATGTTCGGCCCTCACACTCTTTCTCGCTCTCCTAAGGCACAAAACGAGAGTCACTCCCAGTCAAGGCCAACTCTCCACGGGCCGCGCGGCTAGAGGACGCCAGCCACTGCCCCGCAGGGGGTAAGTTTAAAGATTAGGTCCAGCAGCTTTCCCAACGCGACGACTGCCTTTGGGAGGCAGGAAAGTAGCAGTTTCAAAGGTGAGAAGAGCTCGTCGCCCCAGTCTCGCCGTAACCCTGCTTCTGGCTTCCTGGGTCGAGGCGGGTGAATAGGTTTCTGGATCTGAGGTCCGATCTTTGGCTCTGCCTCCTGGGAGGGTCGGGATGAAGTATCCTCTGTCAGCCCACAGGAGGCACGCTGACTCGGCGGCTGCGGAGGACTGAGGAGCTGAGGTGGTGAGGACCTGGAGGCATGCTCCGCGCCGCCTACGCCGCCTCACAGCGCGTTGCAGCGCTTCCCGCCTCCGCGCGCACCTTTCCCCGCCCGGGGGCGGTGCCCGACACGCCCGGAGAGGTGCGCACGCGCGTGTCCTTATTCAGGGGGATGATGTGCCCACTCCCGTAAGTGTTAGTTGCTCACTGGTGTCCGACTCTGCAACCCCAAGGACTGTAAGCCACCTGGCTCTTCAGTCCATAGCATGCTCCAGGAAAGAATACTGGAGTGGGTTGCCATTTCCTTCTCCAGGGGATCTTCCTGATCGGAGGATGGAACTCAGGTCTCTTGCATTGCAGGCAGATACTGTATGAGTCACTAGGAACCTATCTTGAATCGTCCCTTAAGACTGGGGGCGATTCAAGATCTGTCCTCCAGCTGTCGGGGAGAGGAGACAGCGACTTCAGTTTGGTATCCCTCCCTACCCCGACCCCCCACCCTACACCCCCGCCCCCCTCTCCTGGTATCTGTGGAGAAACCCAGGCAAGAAAGGGACTGGTAGGGAGTTCTGCGGCCGCCCGCCGGTGCTCTGGAAGAAGGGCTGTATGAGGTGCAGTTGACCGTCCCATCTCGTGACTCCGGGGAACCAGGGGTGGCTAGAATTTGCTTCCCCCTGTTAGGGGTTGTCTCGTTCGGTTATCAGCGTCCACTGGACACACTCGCATTTGGAGTCGGGAGTGCGGGCTGTGCAGCAGCCGGGCTCCGCAGGCGGGTACGTACGAGTGACTCCACCGTGTGGGCCTTTTACTTTGTGCAGCTCGCCAGCGCTGCGCCAGCCAACAGGCGCGCCAGCGCTCCCTCCAGGAAAGGCTCTGGCACAGCGTCCTTGAGAATCCTCCCTGTCAGCCGCAGGAGCGTCTGCTCCGCAACTATCCAGTGGTAGATGCCGTCGCAGCGCTTCATTAAGTGGCTCCAGATACTACCTGACAGGCGGAGTAACCGAATTCAGAAGCCCACGTGAACAGCCTGAGCAAATGCAAATCTGGCCAGGTTGTCCCCCAGTCCATTCTTAAAAGGAGGCACCCGGTCGCGAGAGTGCCAGGATCACCCACAGGTTCTGAGCCAATTCTAGAAAGCTCAGGTTTCCTCTTTTTCACATAAAAGCTGAACCCCAAACACCTTGGATGAAATTTCTAGTAATAGCTCCTCAACCCAGGCATTTGGAGATGTTCTTTAATGCTTTCTGCTAACAGTTGTGGGCTGTGGTTAAGAGATGGTGTTAAGCCACCTGCAGAGTGAAATTTGTGCAGATTCTTCCCTCCTATGACTGGGCTCTGTGCACTTTGCCTGCACAAGCAGAGCAACCATTTTCATAGCAACCCCTTGCAAGGAATTCAGAGAGGGGTTAAAGACCCAAAGGAGTAATATAGCTTTGGGTTGTGTTTCCACAGTAGTTTCTGGCTCTTTAAGGATGACAAGTATTTTTGAGGAACCAAATGAAGGCTTTCCTGTTGGTAGTAGTAATATCCAGTGCCCAGTGAGAGCCAACTGTGAACTGGTCCCTAGAAAGCAACATATTGCTGAGGAGACTGATAATGTGAGACTTTTGGAATTTGCAGATTCAGTGACCTCAGCTTCTTGGATTAAGTCAGGTTCTTATGGGTGAGAATCACAGATGAAAGAGAAGGGAGAAGGGAAGAGTAATGAGAAGTTTATGAATAGGAATGAGAGAAAAAGGAAAGAAATAAATCACACTCAGAAGGCAGCTCTCCTTCCCACATCTGTACCTTCACAATCTTCAGGGGTTTCCATGGAGATGAATTGGCTGATTTATGTAACAAGCAGTGTCTGTCCTCAGAAACCAGTTCTGTCCCCTCATCTTTAACACACACTCTCTGGGGCCTCAGCTACTATACCTGGGCCATGAGGGAGTAGGCCTGTGATCCCCAAGGTCCCTTTTGCAGTTCTGAAATCGTATAACTAAGCAGAAATGGGTATAGCTTTCAATAGCTCATACCTCCTTGTTCCTTCAAGAAAACAGTCATTATCTTTATTTTTCTTGGGAACATGGACAGGCTTCCTGTCTTCTCTCCTCCACCGCCCTCTTCCCTTCTGTGCCTCTTTTTATCTATCCTAATTATGATTTATCTCTTGTCTCTGACAAATTACATTACTCTAATGTATGGCAAAATCAAGCAACAAGTCAGAATAGCCTGCCTTCCTTTCTACAATAATCAGTCACATCTACCGAGTATCAATTATATGCCGAAGGTTGCGATGTGCTTAGTCGCTAAATAGTATCCGACTCTTTGCAATCCCATGAACTATATAGCCTGCCAGGCTCCTCTATCCATAGGGATTCTCCAGGCAACAACACTGGAGTGGGTTGCCATGCCCTCCTCCAGGGGATCTTTCCAACCCAGGGATCGAGCCCAGGTCTCCCGCATTGCAGGCAGAATGTTTACCATCTGAGCCACCAGGGAAGCCCATGAATACTGGAGTAGGTAGCCTATCCCTTCTCTGGGGGATATTCCTAAGCCAGGGATTGAACTGGGCTCTCCTGCATTGCAAGCAGATTCTTTACCAGTTGTGATAGGCAGTGTCAATTACAGCAGCTGTCACCACCATATAGTAAGTGACTGCTCTGTGCCACCTGGTATGATGGCAGGCATTTCACAAACATCATTTAAGCCCCACAGTAACCCTGTATGGCTTTAGTCTCATTTTGTAGATGCTGTTGGTATAAGAACCAAAGTGTGTATCACTAAACATTTGACTCTAGACCATTTTCTCCCTTCAGGTAAGGATTTGTCTGAGCTTGGAAAGACAAATCATCCTCCAAGCACTACCAAAGTAGATTCTACCTCCCTTTTGGTGGATTGTCAGCAATACCTCTGACAATGAAGAGAAAGACAAAGGATCCACGCTGGGTGCCACAAATGAGGTGAGGTACCATTGGGCCACCTGGTTTAGTCTAAATCAGTGGTTCTCAAATTAGCAGAATCACCTGGAAATATAGATGAATTTTTTAAAAATATAAACTCCTAGTCCTTGCCTTCAGGGATTCTGATTCAGTAGTGTGGGATGAGATCTGAGAATCTGCATTTCTAACAAGTACCCAGGATTACTGATGCTGCTGGTCCTGGGACCACACAGTGAGCACCACTGACTACAGCAAAGCTGTTCAAACTTCTTAGACTGCAAACCATAGCATGATACAAAGTTTACCTCATGACACAGCAGACATAAATATAGTAATTAAAACAAAATGAAAACAATTGTTGTATGGAACAATTTTTTCCCTTTAGAAAAATTAACTAAAAATGAATCACTGACCTAAATGTGAAACACAAAACAATAAAATTCCCATAACAGTTTTCATTCCAATCCCACAGAAGGGCAATGCCAAAGAATGTTCAAACTACCATGTATTTGCACTCATTTCACATCCTAGCAAGGTAATGCTCAAAATCCTTCCAGCTAGCCTTCAACAATACATGAACCAAGAACTTCCAGATGTACAAGCTGGATTTAGAAAAGACAGAGGAACCAGAGATCAAATTGGCAACATTCATTGGGCCATAGAGAAAGCAAGGGAATTCCAGAAAAACATCTACTTCTGCTTCATTGACTATGTGGATCACAACAAACTGTGGAAAATTCTTAAAGAGATGTAAATACCAGACCACCTTACTTGTCTCCTGAGAAACCTGTATGCAGGTCAAGAAGCAACAGTTAGAACTGGACATGGAACAACAACAGCATGGTTCAAAATTGGGAAAGGAGTACATCAAGGCTGTATATTATCACCCTGCTCATTTAACTTCTATGCAGAATATATCATGCATAATGCCAGTTTGGATGAATGACAAACTGGAATCAAGATTGCTAGGAGAAATATCAACAACCTCAGATATGCAGATAATACAGAATAATGGCAGAAATTGAAGAGGGCTCGAGAAGACACTTGAGAATCCCTTGGACAGCAAGGAAATCAAACTAGTAAATCTGAAAAGAATTCAACTCTGAATATTCATTGAAAAGGTTGATGCTGAAACTGGAGCTCCAATACTTTGGCCACCTGATTCGAAGACCGGACTCATTGGAAAAGATCCTGATGCTGGGAAAGACTAAGTGCAGGAGGAGAAGTGGGCCGCAGAGGATGAGATTGTTGGATAGCATCACCGACTCAATGGACATGAGTTTGAGCTAACTCCAGGAGATGGTGAAGGACAGGGAAGCCTGGTGTACTGCAGTTCATGGGGTTGCAAAGAGTTGGACATGACTTAGCAAATGAACAACAACAAACAACATAACATAGGAGAAAATCTAGATAACCTAGGATTTGGTGAAGACTTTTTAGGTACAATACCAAAGGTATGTATCATGAAAGAAAAACTTGATTAGTCTTCATTAAAATGAAGCTTTTCTGCTGTGTGAAAGACACTATTAAGATAATAAAAGGAGAAGTTATGGGTTGATAGAAAATATGTATGAAAAATATAACTCTCTGTTTAAAAAAAAAAAAAAGGACTATTACCTAAACCATACAAAGAACTCTTCAAAAAAAAAAAAAAAAAAAGGTCAACAATACTGAATCCTGTATTTCAAAGTTGCTAGGAGTTCAGTTCAGTTCAGTCACTCAGTCGTGTCCGACTCTTTGCGACCCCATGAATCACAGCACGCCAGGCCTCCTGTCTATCACCAACTCCCGGAGATCACTCAGATTCATGTCCATCAAGTCAGTGATGCCATCCAGCCATCTCATCCTCTGTTGTTCCCTTCTCCTCCTGCCCCCAATCCCTCCCAGCATCAGAGTCTTTTCCAGAGTCAACTCTTCGCATGAGGTGGCCAAAGTACTGGAGTTTCAGCTTTAGCATCATTCCTTCCAAAGAAATCCCAGGGTTAATCTCCTTCTGAATGGACTGGTTGGATAGATCTTAAATGTCCCATCAAAAAGAAATCATAATTATGTGACATGAAAGAGGTGTTGGCTAATCCTATGGCGGCAATCATATTGCAATACATAAAGGTATCAAATCAATAGGCTGTACAGCTTAAACTTATACAATTCTATGTGTCAATTATATCTCAATTTTTACACATAATACAGAAAAAAAAATTTTAATTCTGTAATTTCCATTTTGAGACATTTAGAGGAGGATCTGTTTTAAATACATGTTTTTCACATTTTTGGAAACATTATAAAATGTTGTAGTTTTCATATCCCACAACCATTTATATCAGGATATTCCCCCTTTCTTCTTCCCCTCAGAAAACTCTGAAAGGGCTCTTCGCCCTGAAGCCCACGAGAGAAAAAAGAACCCCATAAACCACAGAAAGAAATACCCATGGGGCACTCAGGTAGCCTAAAAAGTGTGAGAATAGCAGGCCCTACCCTAGTCGGATCCCACCCCAACGGACGAACAAAGAAGGGACCCCGACGGGCACGCAGCCATCTGCCGCACTGCAGCTCTGCTCTCTTCTTTGATTGGTTTTAGCGGTGACGCCCCCTCCGAATGCCTCGCTCGGATTGGCCTACTTCTTGGATCCGACTGGACGGTGGCCAGAGGAGGACAAGAGACTTCTATACGGCCTGGAGGGAGGATTTGGGTCACATCTGAGACGGAGTTGCATATCAGCAAGCGTCCAGGCTCCAGGGACATGGCGGCGGCCTGTGTGATGTCGGTGCTGCTGATGGCGACTGAGAGGAACCGGTGGCAGCTAGTCCAGAGCCTGCTGTGCTGCTGCCGCCCCGGCAACGGTGGGTGGAAAGGCGGCTGTGTTCCTGCCCAGGGATGGGGGCGTGGGGTGTTGGCCCGCCTGAGCGGTGCGAGTTTCGGGGCTTCGGGAGGCTCGGTAGAATCTGCTTGTCAGCGGATTCTGCTTTCAGTCCCACCCGTGAGAAGAAGTCCTCCTCCACCCAGCCCTCTCTTCAGCCTGCCCTTTGCCTTAGTTTCTCCCATTAGCGGCGCGTGTGAGGGGAATGGAACGGGGCCTACCATCCTCCAGGCACTCCTACCTATGGGGACAAGAATAGGGTTGACAGATTTAGCGATTAAAATACAGGATGCTGGTTAAAATTTAAATTTCAGATAAACAACACAATTTTTATTATAAATGTCTCCAATATAAAATCAAATTAAAAATATAAAACAGTATTTGTTATTTGTCTGAAGCTTAACTGGGCGTCCTGTTTTTTATTTGGCAATCCTAAGCAAGAATACCATTTATACAACCTCCTAACCATTTACAGTGTCCTTTCATAGCACTGCCTATATAGGGAGTATTATAATCCGTGTTCTAATGCAGCCCGAGATTATGCAACTAGTAAATAATGGGGCCAGGACACTTTAAAAGCCATTTCAGTTCTGCTGTCCCTCTCAGGTGTGCATTTCAAAGAAAGATTCCCGGGGAGCTCTTTTAATTGTTAGAATGAACCTAACAAAAGCAAATTTACCTTTCAGAGGGCCTGGCAAGTTGTTTTATATTTAGGTTCTTTGCTGTGGCATTTACCTTATACTTAAGGGAAGAAACTGTATTAAACTGTCAAGGAATATTGACTTACTATGTGATGATGAAAGTGTATTACATATGTATTAAATCACAATGGCCTATCATTTGACTTTGATATCAGTGGATAAGGTTATATTCATGCAAGAGATCCATACATCATTGCATAGGTAATGATTAAGGTGGTGAAGGGTATTCTGGAATGAGACACACCTGGGTTCAAAACCTAGTTTCACACTTTGATGGCAGTAGGCAAGTTACCTAATCTTTCTGGGTTTCCAGCTCCTCTTCTTTAAAGTAGAAATGATAATAATTGTATCCACTTCATAGGATTGTTGTATTAAATTCTTGTCAAGTGTCTGGGACATTGAAATTTATTAATTTTATCTATGATTAACCATTACACTTTAACTGTTAGTAAATGTGAATTTTTGGCATAAATTATTAGATAATAAGTATTTTAGTTTTAAGTTGAAAAAAGCCAAGTAATTAAGAATATTATGAATATTGTGAGTTTCAGTGCAAAGAAACGTACTATTCAATAATAGTTAAAGCAGATAATTTAGACCATAATATACCAACTTTACCAAATCACAAATCTGTAAGCCAGGGTAATATAATAAAAATTTATATTTTAGTCTCAGAAGTTGTTCCCCATGTATAATCTTACATGCTTTAATATTCATTGTGTTATAAACAGAAAGAAACATTAGCACTCTCCAAGGGAAAGAAAATGACTATAGGGTGAGAAAGCCAAAAAATAGGTTTATGGTCAGTGGGTGTTTATGGTGAGGTAGACTTAGTATGTTTTAAAACCAAATGTCAAGCTTTGTAGGAGTTTTATATTTCTTTTTATTTCCTTAGTGTTTACAGTGTTAACATAGTTCACTTACAAACTATTCTGTAAAATTCCTCTTGGGAACTCTTCCCAGTTTTTCTCCAGAAAAACCTTTCCACCACCTTGAAGAGAATGTGGAATTATGAAAATTAAAGGTCTAATCTTAGCAACTATTGACTGTTACCTAAGTGATAGTAAACAAGTCATTTAACATTTCTGAGCCTTGGTTTATCTCTAAAAGCATAACTACCAAAAACCTGTTCCACCATCCCCAAGGTTTATAAATGCTATCAATTATTACTAGCTGTTGCAAACCAGAGAAAACTTCAACCAGGGGTGAATCCAACTATTTGTATTCTTTGTGCCTGCAGCAAACCTCCTCAAAGGGCTACAGAAATTTGTACACTGGATAGACTTGTAATAAAATAAATTCATGGTAGTCCACTTCACCTGGGCTTTCAACAGACTAAGGAATTAAAGCTTTCTTTCTTTTATGGTAGACAGGATCTATGCCCTTTTGTTATTGTTAAGTTTAAATGCAATTTTGCAACAGGAAAACTGCGGTCTCTGTAATTAGTTAGGAATCTTTGTCACTCCTGATATATCTGTTGCTTGCTATCTATTTTCAAAGCTTATTGCTATGTTAGCTCTAAAATAAAGTTTTTCTTAACAAAGCTATAGCCTTTATTAAAATCAAGTCTGCCAATTAAAAAAAATGGGAAAAAAACCTGCTGTATAAGTTTCCTATTGGAAAGATACTTGTTTTTGAAGTGAATGATAATCAATGAATATATATCAGAACAATTTGCCTTGGATCTATAAATACAGAGCTTGTTTCCCTACTTGTGTGTCTTATACATAAAAGAATAATGTAGAAAATGTTTGTTTGGGTTCTTTAATTATTTAGCTGGTATGTGTAGAAAACTGAGGATCCCAAGTTTGAAAGGGCACAAAAATCTAAAATTAAAAATGAGATGCTTAAAAGGATTTTATCTTGAAGCAGTTTGATTTCTCTGCCTTGTAAGCTTGGAAGTGATTCTACATTGTGCTGCATAAAAACTGTTCGCAGACCAGAAGTTTAAACTAAATATACAGTTTAACATTTAACCATGTGCTTTGAAAGTCATGTGATGGAAGCTTTATTTGCAAAACAGTAATTTAAGCTTTTGACTTTTAGATCCAAAAGATACTTCTAGCACTTGGATACTACCTGGGAGCAACTTGTCATGCTTGCATTGTAGGGAACAAGTGTTCAAAATAAAATGCAAAAACTGTAAGCTGATGGAAGAGGCAGCACATGACATCCCTGGTACTCCAGGGAAAACATTTGATATAGGAGATACCTTTGTAAGTATTGGCATATTTTTCCTAGGGCATTTTTAAACCAGTGATATTTAGGGTATGGGATGGAAAATAATTATCCTAATTGTTTAAGCCAGTTGCCATGCATGAATATGTAGAGATAATACTAAGACTTTTCTTTAATAGGCTTTATTTTTTAGAACAATTTTAAGTTTACAGCAAAATTGGGATGAGAGTTCCCAGGTTCCTATATTGTTAACAACTTATATTAGTTTGGCACATTTGTTAAAATTAACGAACCAACATTGACACATTATTAATTAAAGTCCAGGATCTATTCAGGCTTCCTTAGTTTTCACCTAGTGTTCTTTTTCTGTTCCAGGATCCTGTTCAGGATACCACGTGACATTTAATTATGTCTCCTTAAGCTCTTCTTGCTTGTGACAGTTATTCAAATTCCTCTCTCTCCCCACCATTTTTTTTTAATGACCTTCACCATTTTGAGAAGCATTGGTCAGATAGTTAGTAGGATGTACTTGTACTGGAATTTGTCTGATGTTTTCCTCAAGATTAGGCTGTAGTTAGGGGTCTTGAGGAGGAAGACCACAGAGGTAAAATATCATTTTCATTTCATTCTATCAGTCGTTTTTACTATTCATGTTGACCTTGATCATGTGGCTGAGATAGAGTTTGTCAGATTTCTTCATGTAAACTTTTTCCCTCCCCGCTCCTTCTGTACTGTGGTCTCTGGAAGGAAGTCTCTATGCACAACTCACTCTTTAAGTAAAACTTTTTTAACTTTCCCAAATGGACCAAGATGCTTATTTTGGATGAAGCTGATAAGCCAAAGGATTAAAGGTCAAATCCACGAGTTTCACCAGAAATCAAATACAAGGACTCAGGTGTGCATGTGATTTTTGCAGAGGGCAGGTTGGAATAACTGTTGCAATATAGCTGTGAAGTGCTATATTGCCCTTTCCCCTGCCAAAAGCAATTGTTTCCTACAATCTCTGTCTAGCTCAGTTCTGTAGTAAGACAGGGACGCTTGGTCTCAAACATTATTCCTCTGAGTACTTTTATGAAAACTGTTATAGTTGATATGTCATCATAATTAGTCATTGTCTCTTTTTTAAGGTTGTGTCCCTTTCTGCCTTAATGCCAATCAATATGCTGAAGTCCTCAAAAAGTTCCTGAGAGATGATCCATTTCAAATTCTAGTGACGAAATAACTGATCTTTGAAAGGTATATATTATTGTATCTTATAATAATTTTGAAATAGAGTAATGTTTTTCTAATTAATGTACATAAAACTTATAGCCAGGATTTTTTTTTACCTTCTTATTTAAGCTCTGTGCTAAAATTGTACTAACTAGTATCTGCAGTATCTTAGTGCTTGTAATAAAGCTAAGAAAGTAAACACAAGAAGAAAAACAACCATACCAGATAGTAGAAAAACTACAGGTAACTAACTCCAGAGTATTTTGTTCTAAAATTTGGTACAGTAATATCAGTATTTTGGCAGAATTAAAAGAATGAATTTCTAATGGGTTCCTTCCAACGGTAGGGCTAAGAGAGAGAAGTCAAATGGCTTTTTATTCTGATGCTGATCTGAATTAACATTTTCCTCTCTGAAATACTAGGAAGGAATTGTATGCTGTCTGTGACATATGAGGGACTAGCCAGTACACAGGCTGTTCTTTTAAAGGACTCAAGGCAAAGGGTAGACTGGATCCGAGAAAACGCATGTCAGGATTGCAGTCTCTATGTGGCAGGAGCTGTTCTTTCCTGGTATTGCTCCTTAAGACACTGTTAATATCTCATTATTTCCTCAATAAACTGAAGCAGGATCTAATTACAATGTAGCTGAGAAGTGCTGCATTGTCTTTGTCCCCTGCTCAAAATAAGACTGTTTCCTTTCAAGTCCTGTCTGCCATGCTGCTGTAGCACCCAGGGATGCACGGTTTCATACACATTTACCAGTTTAAACCCTGACTCAACAAATGACTCCTGAGAGTTAAGGCTTATTCATATTTTGCAGGCGCTGACAGAAAGAAAGGGGCATTACCGAGAGGGAGCTCCTTGATAAGGTACAAACTACATTTTATACTGACTTACTGGTATTTAATTTCATTATGCTATTTATCTACTAAAAGTTGATTTTGAGGGGAAGATTTTTCATTGTCTTTGTCAGCTCAAGTAATACAGGGAAATAAAGACCTCACTCCACAGACAGCAGTGTGATTTATAGAAAGTTCATTACAATTTTATGTCCTGAAAGATTGTATAGAAGTTGTTTTTGAATTAGAATTTGAATATGTTATCATATCTCAGGCTCGGATGTACAACTAATGTTGATGGTTATGAACTATGATCTGCCTACTTGTGAAAACTATATTCTCAGTTGAGTATTTGTCGTCTTCACTGAATTACTTGCTTTTATTCTGGAAAAATAAATCATGTATTGTTTTTTCAAGTATGATTTTGTCAGCCAGACAACCTTGAAAATCAGGTAAATGAGTCAGGAAATGTGTTGGTGAAAAGTGGTATTTAAATTGTCCTTAGAAAGATTTATGGTTAATCAGAACACAGTGGGAAAACAATGTGAAATGTAGTTCAGATTTTGGACTTTATATAGTTTATATTCAAGGAGTCGCAAAGAGTCAGGCATGACTGAGCAACTGAACTGAACTGAACTGATAGTTTATATTCAAAGGGAACATCACTAATGCTATTAGAGCTGGTTGTCTTTCTTAACTTACACACAAGTTTTGTTGTTTGGTTTTTTGTCATGTTTCTCATATCTTGTGCATTCTTGATGATTTCCTGAATAACTGAGATTTTTCTTGGCATTTTCTGGTAGCAATTTATGTTGACCCAGGCTTAGTTATAGTAGCTTTATCACTTAAATAAATTGAATTATGTCTTGCTACTTATATAAAAATAACTTTGTCAAAAAATACAGTAGTAGTTGGTAAGAACAGATGATGAGGTAATGCTCAGAAATGGTATCGGCCTGATTTAGGGCATAGACTCTTAAGTGCAACAGCATGTTGTTTGGATAAAGAGCAAGTCAGTGTTTTCCTGTTTGTTTTCCTCTTGTCCTGGTTATTTGATATTTTAAGTTGTTCCAGCCAAGACATTTTTGACTGGGTCTATCATCTGTTTTAGTAGAGAGCTGGGGCAGTAATAGTGATACAGTGGTATAGTCAATAGTGTTACAGTGTATGAGGTGACCTGAGCGGAAATCAGTGATGAATATGGGTTACCATACAAATTTTTTAGAGGTTCCCCACACACAGAAAAATTTTAAGTCCTAAACCAAGTCTGTCCAGTAGAACTTTCTGTAGTGAAGGAAATGTTCCATATCCATGCTGCCCAACACAGTGGTGACAGGCCACGAGTGTCTACTGAAACACGGTTAATGCAACTGGGGGTTACATTTTCTATTTAGTTTTAATTTAAATAACCACAAGTAGCTAGTGGTTATTGCCTTGGACAGAATAGTCCTAAGCAATAGTTGACATTCCAGAATTTATATTTTGAATTTGTAGTTCCAAAAATGTGTCAAATGGATCGCACACCTGTTCCTTTTGTTTTGCCTGGTATTTACGTCTGTCCCAGGCTAACACCTGCTCTTGGCCCACTTTGGCACAGGCTTTAATTTCACTACCCCAAGCACAATTCTGTAGTCTGCTCTATAAGTAATAACACTCAGGCTGCCTGATAGAATCTGATCTTGCAGCCAGACAAATCTTTTGAACAACCACAAAAGTAATATTTTCTTTTTCACTAGATTATGTAATTAGCATCTAGTGCTCTGATTAGAAGCCCTCCAAGTATAATCTTGGCAAAGAAACAGCCACTGGTGGTTAACAAGTAATTTGTATCATTTGTACTTCATGTAATACTTGATAACTGGTATTCTGGTGAATAATTTTTCTTTTGTTCAGAATTGGAAGCAGGAGTCACTTTGGGAGGAAAGCTGTGGACATAAACATTGAAGAAGACAAGAAGATTCTTTGTGACACAGACTTTCTGCCACACTACGGCAGAGGAGATGGCAAAGACTGTGGCTGACCTAATTTAATTCCTGGAATGAAATGATTATGAATGTAGTGCTTGTTGTTGCTGAACGGGCAATCACATTGTGCATTGTGTTTCTTTTGGGGGTGATATGTGAAGCTTGTCTCAGTGCTCACAACAGATTAAAAGTACAGATTTTGATAGCAAAGCAACTTCAGACATGGTTTCATGTGAGGGTTATCATTGGCTTTATCCTCTTATTTCCTAGTTCTCTACACATGGTTGTATTGAGTATTTCCATCATTTAATAATATGGACTGAAAGATATAAAAGCAGCTATTTATAAAGTTTGTCTGCCTTTATTGTATTAGTCACTAACTGAATAGAGCTAACTTTAAAATGATTTTTAAGAAAATGCTTAATTTATTTTGTTTGGTATCATTTTTTTCAGTAAGGCATCTTATTGGCAGTTAGTTGAATGTTTATTGAATGTTCAATAAATTACAGTGAAGTATTTTTTCTCTAAAGTTGTTTGGCCCTTATTTTTTAAAGATTTGTACTTCTTGCCATAATCCATATTTTCAAAGGAAAAAGATAAAACAGCAGTCTATAGTAATATTTTATTCTAGTTATAAAATTATACACAAAGGATACAACAAACATGGCTCTTCATAAAAAGGTTTAATAGTTCCAGGTTAGCTGCTGCTTGGCAGTAGCATGAAGACTGATCAATTGCAGATTTCACCAGTACCGTCTACTAAACATTATGTGCTTCTTCAAGAAGAAAGAAGCAAAAATGTAAGATTCCTCCCTCCTCTGGCATGGCAAACATTTCCTGGTATACATCATGTAAATGCTCAACAACAAGGTTTTTGTTAATAAACTAATCAATAGATTTCTTTTCCCATAACAATAACATGGAGTTGCTATTTTTTGTTTTTGTTTAGTTACTAAGTTGTGTCCTACTCTTTTGTGACTCCATAGACTGTAACCTCCCCAGGCTCCTCTGTCCATGGGATTCTCCAGGTAAGAATACTGAAGTGGGTTGCCATTTCTTTTTCCAGGGGACCTTCCTGACCTAGGGGCCAAACCCAAGGCTCCTAGATTGGCAGGCAGATTCTTTACCACTGAGCCACCTGGGAAGCCCTGCGTTGATATAATTATTGACTTTCTAAAAGACCTGCAGAGCCCTATTTAATAATGTGGATTTTATTCAGGATCAAAGCCAACCATTATTGCCAGCTAAAGACATGTTTGATTAGTTTCTTGAATTCAGTAGCTTCTTCTTGACACTTCTGCCTCCCAGGGCTACACTCTCACTTTTCTTCCTCCTACTTATGTGGCCCTCTGCACATTTGATTAATTTCATGAATTCTGTAGCTTCCTCTTGACACTTCTGCCTCTCACTTTTCTTCCTCCTACTTATGTGGCCCTCTGCTGTCTTACTCTGGTCATTCTTCCTGTGTGCTCCTCCAAGTATTAGATTCACCTCTCCCTGGATATCAGTCTGAGGACTCTGGCACTTCAATGTTCAAAAGCAAACTTAACCATCTTGTTCCAGTAATGTTTAGCTCGTTACCTTGTACCTCCTTCTCTTATCTGGGCTTCCCTGGTGGCTCAGACAGTAAAGAATTTGCCTGCAATGCGGGAGACCTGGCTTCAATCCCTGGGTTGGGACGATCCCCTGGAGGCGGGCATGCCAAACTACTCTAATATTCTTGCCTGGAGAATCCCCATGGACAGAGGAGCCTGGTGGGCTACAGTCCTTGAGGTCACAAAGGGTAAGACATGACTGAGCGACTAAGCATAGCACAACAAAATTGGAGATCATTTGGCAATGGTTTCCAAGTTTGTCTCCCTGCCCTCGGTCTTAACTT
The DNA here is from genome assembly GCA_917880005.1 of Nanger dama. Classification (NCBI taxonomy): domain Eukaryota; kingdom Metazoa; phylum Chordata; class Mammalia; order Artiodactyla; family Bovidae; genus Nanger; species Nanger dama. The sequence continues at coordinate 27,741,074 of CAKJTW010000011.1, read as the reverse complement.
TATCCAATCCATTGTACTACTTGGCCTCCAGGGTGAGCTCATAAAAATTTAAATTAGTAAATAGCTTTCCTTTCTACCTGGGATAAAGTCCAAAGTCAATAGCTTTCCTGCCTTTGGTTTTGCATCTTAAAGTTATCACCAAACCCAAAGTCAGCAAAATTTTTTCCTGTGTTCTTTTCTAGGTGTTTTATAGTTTTATGTTTAATATTTAGTTCTGTAAATCCATTTTTAGTTAATTTTTCTGAAAATATAAGGTCTAGCTTTATTTCTTTCCATGTGATATCAAATATTTTCAGCACCATTTTTAGAAAAGACTCTTTTCTCCATTGCATTTCCTTTGCACCTTTGTCAAAGATTGGATCAGCATAATTGACTATATTTATGTAGGTCTATTTTGGGATCTTTTAAGGGAAACTTTTCACCTCTACTGTCAAAATTCTACTCACGATACTTCACTTCTAGGCACTTACAAGAAATCAGATGTTGTTTCTTTTCCAGTATCCATAAATGATTTCACATCTGATTAGTCACATGCCTGCCTTAATCTGTTGGGACTGCTATAACAAAACACTACAGACATATTAAAAAGAAAAGAAACAAATTTATTCTGGAGGCTGGAAGTCTGAGATCAGGGTGCCAGCATGGTCAAGTGAGGACCCCGTTCCTGGTCAAAGACTTCTCATTGTATCCTCACATAGTAGAAAGGGAAAGAGAGCTCTCTTGAGCCTCTTCTATAAGGGCACTAATCCCATTCATGAGGGTTTCACCCTCAGGACCTAATCGCCTCCCAAAGGCCCCAGCTACTAATACCATCACATTTGGTATAGGACTTCAACATACGAATTTGGGGACGATACAAGCATTCAAATCATAGCAAAGCCCAATCCCAAATCCTTTACCATCTATTGTGGAGAATGGACTGTTTCGGTTATTAAATTTCCTAATCCAATTGTAACTGTCCTTCCATCTGTCATTTAAAATAACACAATCCTTTAGCCTTCTTTTACAGTAATGTTTACATCATGCCAGCTTTGGTATGGTCATCATTCTCATGATCATTATCTGAACTCTTGGCAAATACTGTCAAAATAGTCATAGTGTCGAAATTAAACTAGTACTATCTCAACACAAAGCACAATAGTCAATCTACAGTCCAAGCCAAAGAAAACCACTAACACTGACACTCAAAATACACTTAAGTTGTACACTTCAGCTGCATCACTTAGAATAATACACAAGTAGATAACTGCAAATCATGACTGTCAACATCAGCTTGCAAGAACAACAACAGCAGGAAAGCAACCCCAACTCTGGAAGACAGATCATGTATGCCATATCTATTTGATGCTAAAAATAGTGTAACTTTCAGCTATGTGGGCAGCTGCCACAGGATTGAGGTTTTCCCCCAACCTTCAGCATTTATTGCCTAAAACTGGGACTGTTTGTGTACTGGTTTCCAGAGATGCAGGACTTTCAGTGCTAACACAACAGTTCTGGGCAAATCAGAACAGTTGGTCATTCTTCTCAGTTCATTGTCGCTGAAGTTCTAAAACCAAACCTTCCCATCTATAGCAACCTCAATTGTTTGGCCACTGTTTTCATAAACCATAACAATGCTGTTGACAGTGTTGATGTAATGAAGGGAAGACCTAGGAAAGGTAGACTCCTCTTTTATAGTACTCAGCTTCTCTTCATGACAAAAGAACACCCAACTCTTCTAAGGTGAATATAGTCAGCAGGCAGCCTTTCCCAACCCAAAGCAAAAGCCTCCTCCTCTCATGTGTTGTATGTTGATTTGACATGATTTCAAACCCACTTGTCTATTACTTACATTATTTTAACCCACTTGTTTATGACAAAGACAAAAAATAAGTTGCTTTTAAATGTAAAGTTTCCACATTAAGAATGAAATCAACTGTGTCAGGGTGTCATCATCTCATCTGTGGGTTAAGGAGCACACAGAGATCAGCAGGATAGGAGTTGAGTTCAGTTCAGTTCAGTCACTCAGTCATGTCCAACTCATTGCAACCCCATGGACTGGAGCACACCAGGCTTCCCTGTTTATCACCAACTCCCGGAACTTACTCAAACTCATGTCCATGGAGTCAATGATGCCATCCAACCATCTCATCCTCTGTTGTCCCCTTCTCCTCCCACCTTCAAACTTTCCCAGCATTAGGGTCTTTTAAATAAGTCAATTCTTCCCATCAGATGACCAAAGCACTGGAGTTTCAGCATCAGCATCAGTCCTTCCAATGAATATTCAAGACTGATTTCCTTTAGAATGGACTGGTTAGATCTTGCAGTCCAAGGGACTCTCCAGAGTCTTCTCCAACACCACAGTTCAAAAGCATCAACTCTTTGGCTCTCAGCTTTCTTTATAGTCCAACTCTAACATCCATACATGACTACTGGAAAAACCATAGTTTTGACTACACAGACCTTTGCTGGCAAAGTAATGTCTCTGCTTTCTACTATGCTGTCTAGGTTAGTTGTAGCTTTTCTTCCAAGGAGCAAGCCTCTTTTAATTTCATGGCTGCAGTCTCCATCTGCAGTGATTTTGGAGCCCAGAAAAATATAGTCTGTCACTGTTTCCATTATTTCCCCATCTATTTGCCATGAACTGATGGGGCCAGATGCCATGATCTTAGTTTGCTGAGTGTTAAGTTTTAAGCCAATTTTTCCACTCTCCTCTTTCTTTTCCATCAAGAGGCTCTTTAGTTCTTCTTTACTTTCTGCCATAAGGGTGGTGTCATCTGCATATCTGAGGTTATTGATATTTCTCCTGGCAACCTTGATTCCAGCTCGTGCTTCATCCAGCCTGGCATTTCGCATGATGTACCCTGCATATAAGTTAAATAAGCAGGGTGACAATATACAACCTTGACGTACTCCTTTCCCGATTTGAAACCAGTCTGTTGTTTCATGTCCAGTGCTAACTGTTGCTTCTTGACCTTCATACAGATTTCTCAGGAGGCAGGTCAGGTAGTCTGGTATTTCCATCTCTTTAAGAATTTTCCATAGTTTGTTGTGATCCACAGAGTCAAAGGCTTTGGTGTCGTCAGTAAAGCAGAAGTAGATGTTTTTCTGGAACTCTTGTGCTTTTTCGATGATCCAAAAGATGGCAATTTGATCTCTGGTTCCTCTGCCTTTTCTAAATCCAGCTTGAACATCAACATCTGGAAGTTCACAGTTCAAGTACTGTTGAAGCCTGGCTTGGAGAATTTTGAACATTACTTTACTAGTGTGTGAGATGAGTGCAATTGTGCAGCAGTTTGAACATTCTTCAGTATTGCCTTTCAGCAGAGGGGCTGAACTGAGGGGTTATTAGCATAAACACATGAAGAAGCAGCTAAGATGAGAGGGCATTTGTACTATAAATACCCAGAGTGTGTCTGGAAAATCTGAAAGTTCTGATTTAGGGAAAGCTAACCTTTGCTGATCCAGCTCTCTGAAGACTGTCAACAAAAAATTAGCTAAGAGTTGATCTAAAAACCAATAGAAAATTTTATCCAAGATGACTTGAGGACACAGTCTTTCATAAAACTCTAAGAACTGACTTGTTTCACCTGTGTGAAAGCACACTTGTTTCAAGTGTGTGAAAGTACAGTTGCACACTTTCCAAAACAAAGGGTTTTTTTTTAAATTTTTAATCAAAGTAACAAATTGACAGTTTACATATTCCAGATCTGCACATACAAGGGGAATAGTGGGTGATCATGACCCCTTACAGGATTTTTAAAAAGGAATATTTTCTCCTAAGGAGTTACCTTGCTGGCACCACGAGGAAATTGGTCTTTTTGGTAAAGCAGGTATTCTTGTGTCTTCTAAGGAGATCTGGTTAATGTACAATGCAGTTGCCAACGCACATGAAAAGGAAGGAGCTAGTAGCAGAAAGAGGGAGAGAATTTTATGTTTGAATTGTTTTTTCTTGTCCTGGCTTAAAATAATTTTATTTCATCAAGACCTTGGGGTCTTGACTCCTGAGGTGGTAAAGGCCACTCTTAACTGTAGTGGGGAAAGCCTGAAGTGCCCAGTCAAGATCATCTTGTCTCTAATACCCCCCGCCCTCATTCTCTGCAACCTGCTATAGCAACTTGGAACTTTTCACTTTAGGTTCACAAGTAGCTGGGCCTCAGCTCTTAATTGGTTCAGCCCACTCTCTTGAGAACTAACTGCAGAGAAAAGGTATACCTCAACTGAATTTGGATTTCGTCATCCCATTTTGCCTGCAACAATAGTGTAATTAATCTTTCATTTGTTGGGAGTGTTTCTTTCTTTATTGGCTTATTAAGAGTTGTTATCCTACATGCTATTGTCTGGTGAAATTATAAATCCCACAGTGAGCGCGTGTTAATTAAACTACTGATTAAGACAGTATCAGTCTCTGAGTATAATTTGCCACCCCCAAAAAACACCAGGATCTGAATTCACTTGTTACAACTAAATGACATTTCCCCAGGCCAGGCTTTGCTGCTGGAAACCACCAACAGGCAAGCAAGTCCCACCCTTCCTATTCACACAGTCCTAAAGCTTCTTTAGGGTACATCCTCTAGCTTCCTATTCAAACTGCAGGGGAGGGAACTGGAGGGAGGCCCACAGGCCTGCCTGACCTGGAAAAAGAAAATGCTGAGCTTACAGGGAACAAAGAGATCCCAACAATGAGTGTGAGCTCAGCGACTCTCCACAAGAGAATGCTGTGGGGGCAGCTTCCTTTGCTAGGTGACCCATCAGCAGGTTGGTAACTCCAGGGCTGCCTGGTTTAGAGCTACCTGGTTATCATGTGACCTCAGGCACCCCCTCCGTACACGCTGATTTGGTGGTTTAATCTGCAAATTGGGGATGAATATCAATGTACTGTTACTGAGGGGGTATAAAAATTACATGTGACTCCAGAGACTGATGAAAATAGGAAACAGGAAAGAAAATAGAGAATAGATGAAAATATGCAAATATCTGGAACGTAACTTGGGTTTATCTGTGTTTGGACTGGAGACAAATTTATATCCTCTTTTTAAATAGGGGACAGTCGTCAGAAGGATAAAGAAGAGGAGATTTGTAAAGGAATTTGAGGAAAGAGTGGTAGACCCCACCCCAAGTCTGGGAACCTCACGACTGTTCAAAAATATACAAGGGAGTCCTTTAACCTTTTCTGGACAAAAGTAGTTTACCTACAGTCTCCTCTTATTTATTCTACCTCACCCCTGCTGATAACTCATTTCTTTGTTGAGTCTACATTTGTGATCATAATATATAGGCAGAACCAACTATACTGGTCAAAATTGTAATTAAGATGACAAAGACTGACTGCATTTTAGTTTATAGTTAAACTATGGCAATTTCCAGTATTTCAGTTCATCCTGTAAGTATTTGAGTACTTTCTATGTAAGTACTTATACTAGACACAAAGGAAAATAACAAACTAATAGTGGTCACCCTCAAATATTGGAAACAAGTAATTGGAGTCAAGACAAAATCACAGGAAAAAACCCAACACATCCCTGTAAGGTACAGATGGGTCAGGGTTAACTTGCGCACCACCGATCACAGGCCCATAAGGGGTGTCCTGAGGATCAGAAGTCAGAGAGGGTTGAATGGATCATAGAATTTCAGAAGTGCTTGAGGATCAACAGGACTTAGATAGTCTCAGAAGGAGAAGCAATCTTTTGTTTCAGGTGTCAAAAAATAAAGCCAGGTTTTAAAGCGGTGGACACAGATTTTATTCAGTAATAATAGCAAAAGGGATGAGCTGAGCTCCACCTTGATTTGTGCAGAGGTGACAGGGTGCTTTTAAAGAGAGAATGAGGGAGCAGGGAGGGGCAGTGGGTGGGGTTTCAAGTAGTCAGGGAAGTGGACTGGAATTACAAAATGTGGGTAAGAGTGGATGGGTATCAGTGTGATTAGGCCAGCTGTGTCTGACCACTGCAATCTTAAAATTAAGAGTCTGTCTTTCCTGACAATTCCCCATCAGAGGAATGGCTTGAGAAACACAATTCTCAAATAAAACTAATTTTTGCTCAATTACAACTAAAATTAAAACTCAAACTTTCCTTTGCTCAAATAAAACTCCTTTCTATTCCTATTATAGATTGCTGATTATTCCTGTTGACAAAGCATTACTAACAGAAGTGAGAAAACTGGTTTCATGAGTCAGGAGTGAGGAGGGAACAGGCTAGCTTTTAGGCTGTGTTGACAGAAGTGTTGGAAAGACAGCAGGTAGTCTGAGTCTGGAGGCAGACAGCACTGGAGGTCGGGTGGACACCCTGATGGTAAAGACGATGGCGGCTATGAACACAGGTTAACTCTGGAGCAGGGAGAACTGAGCAAAGGCCTGGAGGAACAGTCAACTCAGGGGAAGAAGAGGGACAAGTTAAAACAAGAGGAACTATTTTAAAGGGCTGGTTCATCAGAAAGTTAAGATGGGATAACACAGATCAAGAGAGACAGTTGGAAGGCAGAGCAGACAAGGCCTGTCATGGATCTCAAGTGGGAAGACAGACCTGGAGCAAACAGTGAGAGCTGTGCTGGGAGCCCGGGGGGCTCTCAAGGTTGGGTGTGGGTGGGGTTGCGGAGGGCATCTTCCAGGAAAATCAGCAGCTTCACTAAATCTAGACCAGAGTAATGTTAACTAAAGAAAGCCAGTGGGTTTGAATTTTAAAATGTGCATATTTTTGTATCCATCTATTTGTTTCTTAACCACTATTTCTGACCATCATTGTAATACATTAACAACATCCAATCTTGGAGAAACTATATTTCTCCATCCTACCTAGTAGACATGTGACACTCAGAAGTCCAAGGAGCCCTTGATTTATGGTGTAGATGTTTGTTCACACTCCCTCCCACACACTAAAGACAACTTATCAGCAGGAAAAGTCATTTATGTGGCTTCACTTAGAACTGCATTATTCTGCAATTTCAAATTCTAGTCCACTCCCTCTTCAACCACAACCTCTAAGCGTTCATCTGGAATCCTCTGGCCACCCCCTACCTGCGCCCTCACACCCCTGGCCCGTCCAGCCGTCTCCTGACTCTTCTTCTACCCACCTCCCTGTCTCAGATGCAGGGTCACCTGGCACCTTTGCCCTCTTCTGCCTCGTTCCTATCCTTCCATCCCAGCAACCCCAGACCTTGGGTCATTCCCATCTTCTCTAAACACCTTCTGGGCTGCTGGAGAAACAACGCACCGGGCAGAGGGCACCACCACACATGGCGACATCCAGCTGTGGGCAGAGTGCCCAGTGCAGTGTGACTGGCCTCCACTCATTCTAATCTAAATATTATTTTAAAGCAGCACTTTAAAAATTCAAAAACAACGCAAAAAAATCCATGGTGAACAAAGCATCAAAGTTTTAAAATAGAGACAGGCTCCAACTCCACACTTAATTAGCCCTGCCTCACTCCCCTCACCCTCACACCCCTCATCCTGCTGTAGGCAGCCCACTGGTGCTAAACATTGCTGACTGGAAAGTGATCTTGACTCTGAATTAATATATGCATAAAAGAAACAAAGTTTCACCAAGAAACATTTACATTTACTAATGCAATACATATTTCACTTAAAAATTTTTGTTTTGATGGTAACCCACTAAATTCCATAAACCTTTGAGTGGAGAACTGCAATTTGAAAAAGCGACCACTAGAGGGATCCAAAGTATTCTCCTACTGTACTGTGATCATGGCTCAAACAAAAACAACCCCCAGTTCCATAAAGGCACTAATGTAATCCAAAGGGAAGACAAGGGGACTGGAATCAAGAGATGTTATATGACTGTCAGGAAAACACTAAGTCATTTAATCATTCCACTGTGATGCCAGGTTCCTCTTTGTTGGGGAAATAAAGGACTCTAATGAAAGCTGCCCCTCTGAATGGCTGTATATCATCTCTATGGAAACACTTTCAAATTATAGGCCTCTTATTCTAATCTGGAAAGTTTCATATGAATTAGAAAAAGAACTGTCGTTTTCATGAAAAAATCAATCTGATATTCAAAATACCTGGTGAATCATCAGTATTAAAGTGCCAGGTTTAAAAGCTATGAACTTAAAACGATCCTCTTGGAAGCCACAGTAAAAATCAGTTTTACTACTTTCTACCTTCTACTTTTAGTCTTTCAAGTTTCATGGTAGGACAATTCTTGGCTTTTGTCCAGGGATGGAAAAAGAAAGATAAAATTACCTGTAAACTATTAATACTACATAGATTCCTATATTCTAAGGCTCCCCCAACCCCCACCCATTAGCTTCCTCTGGTGATCTACTCCTCATTAAACAAATTTGCCCCTGCTAAAACCAGTACAGGAGCCAAATGAGCATGTTACCAGAAGTCACAAATCACCCAAAATTTATTGGAAAGCTTGTAATTTCAGCTTTGTAGATTTTTCTCAGGAAACACATTGTAGCAAGTAATGCTGAGAAACTTAATGGTATAAATGTTTCATTAATCTTGTTAATGATATAAATGTTTCCAGTTCATGGTAATAGCTTATCCTATCTGCCTAAGAAGGAAGGGAACAATCTAAAGTATGAATTTATCACCCTCATTTTATGTGTGGAAAATTATGTGTTCTCTCAGTTGTTATATCACTTATCAATTCAAATTTGAGGGCTTCCAGTTTGTTCATCTCCTCCGTGGGCCGGGGGCGGTGGGGAGGTGGAAGTACTGAATAGCTGTCTTCTCATGTTTTGTGCAAAGGCAATGGCACCCCATTCCAGTGCTCTTGCCTGGAAACTCCCATGGACAGAGGAGCCTGGTAGGCTGAGTCCAAGGGGTCGCTGAGAGTTGGACACGATTCAGTGACTTCATTTTCATGCATTGGAGAAGGAAATGGCAACCCACTCCAGTGTTCTTGCCTGGAGAATCCCAGGGGCGGGAGAGCCTGGTGGGCTGCTGTCTATGGGGTCGCACAGAGTCGGACACGACTGAAGCGACTTAGCAGCAGCAGCAGCATGTTTTGCGACTGTGACATAAGCTTTGAAACTTTAGCTCACATCATGGGCAAAGATACTTGGGGTATCCCTCCACAAGGAATACATTTAGAGAATTAGTTCTTGATTCAGCCTTAGTCCAAAGACTTCAAATTCCAACTTAGCATGGAGGTGGGACCGAGCAGAAACTTGGGTTAGTCACCATTTCTCACTAACTTGAGACCTGCCAACTATGTCCAGCCACAAAATCCACACCTACATAAACCATTACTTTCTTCACAAGATACATACAGGGTAGGTTTCTATTCACTGACATGGAAAAATAAAGGTAGTGAAATGCCAAATGAACAAATAGGCAAAGACAAGCCTTGAGTCTTTACTAAGGGAACTGGTGGTATAAGGATCGTAGAGCATTATGGTACTTTAAGGAACTTAGGTCTTCATGCTCTGTCCATCACCATTGCTATAAAAGGGTCTGCTGTGTTTCACGTCCTGGAGATACAGTTTCTGTCACTTGTGGAGCTGTGCTGCAGAGTCAGAAATTGGCTGTTCTTTCGTCCTTGACTCATCAATTTCCCTAATGGCCTCTGGTCTTAGAGCCAGGAGCCTGGATTTGGCTTCTCAGCCAGCACCTTAACCTCAATCAAATCACTTAACTAGTCCAAATCCTGATTTCAATGGTGTGTTGGCAAATATTTTAAAACTGGCTCTCAAGGGTTGGAGGGGAAGGGGCTACTGACTTAGTCTTTGCTGACTTTCTTGGTGTAAATACTCCCACCGTGGCCAGTATCAAGCTGCCAAGGTGAAGTCACTTAATGGAAGAAATAAGTGCCATTGTTAGCAACCAGGGTCCTTGGACTCTGTAATCAATATAAACTGATTAGAGGTCAGAGAAGGAATTTGGGCAAGGCTTTATTGGGATTTGTGCTGCAGCAGGAGGGAACAAAACAAGAGGTACCCTTGCTCACTCCCTAAGTGTGGTGGGCGGCCGGGGGATGAGCTGTTTCCTTAAATGAGGTGAGAGTAGGGCAGATAAGTGGATTCAGCAGAGTTTGTTGGAAACCTACCTACACCATAGGTACTGTGTCAGGTATTTGCCAGTGGATTCAGCAGAGAAGTGGCTTGGGTGGTCTTCCTACGCCGTTGGCCACACTGCATGTGCAGGGATCATACATAGTACCCTTGCTCCTGTCACCTCGGAAGTGACAATTGGGTTTTGGCCTTCTTTGTCTCTATTGTTCATAATTTGCCCCAACCGCATGTGCGTGCAGTTATTTTTAATCCCGTATATTTTGTGTTCTGTTGCATAGAGATGTTTGTTCAGGTGCAAGCACTGTAGTAACGGGTCCCGGGTCCCGGGTCCCGGGTCCCAGGTCCCAGCCTGTGTCATCATGACTCCAGCACAACACTGCTTCTTCCTCAGTGAAACAGAATAATGATTGGTACATATTTCTGTTCACAGAATTGTTATTTCTGCCTTCATTCATTCATTCTTTCAGTAAGACTTTGTTGGAAACCTACCTACACCATAGGTACTGTGCCAGGTATTTGAGATGAAAAAAAAAAAGAACTCACTGTCAGGAATTTAGTAACTTAAATAAAATAAAGCGCTGCTAAGTCACTTCAGTCGTGTCCGACTCTGTGCGATCCCACAGATGGCAGCCCACCAGGCTCCCCCATCCCTGGGATTCTCCAGGCAAGAATACTGGAGTGGGTTGCCATTTCCTTCTCCAGTGCATGGAAGTGAAAAATCAAAGTGAAGTCGCTCAGTCGTGTCCGACTCTTAGCGACCCCATGGACTGCAGCCCACCAGGCTCCTCTGTCCATGGGATTTTCCAGGCAAGAGCACTGGAGTGGGGTGACATTTTAACCAAAAAAATCCCACATTTTTAATCCTTAAAATGCTATACCTACAAATGCAGGAATTGTTAACTTGAATTAGTTTAATAAGTTGGGTGTACAAAGGACTTCAGATTCTGTGTCCAAAAGGTTTTATGTATGAAGGCCTATTTTTGTCATTATTCAGTATAATGAAACATTGAAGACCATATATCTAGGGAAATTTCAATAATAATTTATTTGTGTTCTATCTACTTCCATAAAGCAGTTGAAATAGTTCTTATGGAAAAAAGAAAATGTTAGAAATAGAAGACAAATCAAGTGATCATAGAGACCAGAAACAGACAGAGGAGAGATGAAGGAACAGATGGAAGTTTGGCCACTGAGCAAAATTCTCAAGTGTTAACTTCCTTAAAACCAGGAGAGTGTCTATTTCATCAGATTGTTAAATTAATGCTTAAAAAAATGTGAAACACATTGCCAGTCCAAGTTCTATGCATGAGACAAAGTGCTCAGGGCTGGTGCACTGGGATGACCCTGAGGGATGGGATGGGGAGGGAGATGGAAGGGGGTTCAGGATGAGGAACACATATACACCCATAGCTGATTCATGTCAATGTATGGCAAAAACCCACTAGTTCAGTTCAGTTCAGTTGCTCAGCTATGTCCGACTCTTTGCAACCCCATGAATCATAGCACGCCAGGCTTCCCTGTCCATCACCAACTCCTGGAGTTTACTCAAACAGGTCCATCGAGTCGGTGATGCCATCCAGCCATGTCATCCTCTGTTGTCCCCTTTTCTTCCTGCCCCCAATCCCTCCCAGCATCAGAGTCTTTTCCAATGAGTCAACTCTTCGCATGAGGTGGCCAAAGTACTGGAGTTTCAGCTTTAGCATCATTCCTTACAAAAAACACCCACGACTGATCTCCTTTAGAATGGACTGGTTGGATTTCCTTGCAGTCCAACAGACTCTCAAGAGTCTTCTCCAACACCACAGTTCAAAAGCATCAGTTCTTGGGCGCTCAGCTTTCTTGTGGTCCAACTCTCACATCCATACATGACTGCTGGAAAAACCATAGCCTTGACTAGACGGACCTTGTTGGCAAAGTAATGTACAATATTGTAAAGTAATTCTCCTCCAATTAAAATAAATTAATTTTTTCAAAAATACAGTGATTTCAATACAGTCATTGTATGGGTCCATAGTGTTTAATGTTGTTACTATTTATAGTATTAAATTCTGTGAATTTATTAAGCAATAATGGAACATCTAATCAAACAGAAGAAGGATGTGAAACTAAGAGCCTGTTTTTCTAAGTCTGAAGCCTCAGGACCTATTCTGTGCTGAATGAAACAGGCTCCTGACATTCCCTGCCCTGCTGGCCAACTCAGATTCCTGCACCTTTCCCTGGGTCCCACCACCGCCTGGCACAATGGCCATCTCCTGCATTCGGGCTCCCCTGGCCTCCTACGCTCCCCACCCAGACCCTGCCCCAGCAGCCTGGTTCCCACAGGGCCCTGCGTGTAGCCAAGACTCCTACCCCCTGCTCCTGTTTCCTCCTTCCTGGACCACCCTCCTGTCTTGCTGCAAGTCCTCACTTCTTAGAGAGGAGAAGACAGCTCAGATCTCACCTCCAGGACCTCTCCAGCCCACGCCGATTCCTTCTCCTTGCCATCCTACTGTGCATGCAGTCACACAGTAACTGAAAAGGCCTATGACCTTTGCTTCTTTTCTTGTGAGAAATGAGAAGCAAGGTGCGATTAGACCAAAAACCACATCATCAATTTTTTAAAAACAGAAATATATTTATAGAATGACCTTAGAGTGAGGGGGGATAGTAGAGGACCTAATCCCCACAGTCAGATGTGCCAGGATTCTGGAGTGTGAAGAAACTGAGGCTCGGGGCTGTTGAGCTCGCCAATGTTTGGCCCTCAGGACAAGTTCCTCTCTCAGTTGGGCACCAGTAGGCCCAGCCTTGGTTGCGCTGGCTCTGCTGCTGCCAGTGTGGGGTGACTGGGCCTCTCAGGCTTTGGTTTCCTCGTCTATAAAGGGAGGACACTAGACCAGTGACACAGACACAGTCAGAGCTGGCTCAGGCCTGACCCCCAGGAAGCTTCCATCACATAGCCTGCAGCTGTTGTTTCATACCTGGAGCCATGTCACCAGCCTAGGAGTGAGGAAGGTGACCCTCTGTTTCCCTCCATGAGGGGCATCTATGAGCATGTTTGATAAAGCATTCACTTAGGGCCTTGTGCTCCTCTGACAGCCCCATCTTTACTGTCATCGTACCTTCAGAAGTCCTAATGCTGGGTTTGGTGAGGAGGGAGCAGACCTTAAAAGGGTGTTTCACCCCCTGGGTCCGGTAAACCTGGTATTGAAGGTCTTGGGCTTTCCCACAGAAACAATGTTGATGCAATAGCTAAGTCTGCACCTTCTGTGGAGGGCTGTAGGGCATAGTGATTAGAAGCACAGACTGTTGGGCTATTTGCCTCATGGAATCTTGATGTGTGTGTGTTGGTATGGGGGGGGCAGTTTCTAAGAATAAAACAAGGAGGAATAATGATAGAGTACACCATTTTAAAAGTTACAAGACAAATGGAAGCTGAGGGAAATATTCACCGCATATACAGCCAGTGGCTCAGCGGTAAAGAATCTCCCTACAGTTCAGGAGACACAGGAGACACAGGTTTGATCACTGGGTCAGGAAGATCCCCTGGAGGAGGGCACGGCAACCCATTCCAATATTCTCTCCTGGAGAATCCCATGCACAGAGGAACCTGGCAGGTTTCAGACCATGGGGTCACAAAGAGTCGGACACGACTGAAGCAACTGAGTATGCACCCATATTACAAAAGGTTAGTATCCTTGATGTAAAATGAGAACTTGCACATTAATAAATAAAAGACAAAGGACATAGGCAGTTCACAAAAGAAGTAGAAATGACTAATAAGCATATGAAGATATGTTCAGTCTCCTTAGTTATCAACCAGCTTCAAGTCATAACATCAGTGAGATAGAATTGCTTTGTTTGTTCAACTGACAAAGGATTTTTGTAAAATGATAATAACGTAGGTAGGCTAAAGTGAGAATTGAACCTTGCTCTAAGGAATCTTGGAAACATGCATCAACTCCTTACTGTCTGCATACAGTGGAACCAAGCAAGTCCACATTTATATTATTGGAAGTAATGCCCAAAGGTGCTTATGATTATTAGAACAGATTAAAGTTTACAAACAACCTGAGTGTTCATTAGTAGAGGGGACTAAACCAACTATGTTTTTATCTTTAGAATGGAATATTCCACAGCTATTAAAAAACACATTTTAGAAGAATTATGATAACATTAAGTGGAGAGCTGTTCATGATATATTGCTGAGTGGGGGAAAGCAAGCTGTAAAAACAGCATGTACAGTAGACTGTATATTTTTGGAGAAACCTCTGGGCTATATGTGTCATGAAGTCTCTTCCTCTTACTCAGGAGAGACAGACAAATTTGAGCATGTTTTCGGTCATTTTAGCATTGGCTAGAGGTTTTTTGCCACTACTTTCTGATTTTCAACATAGCTCCTAATACAGGGTCTGCTGAGTTTGGCATCTACTGAAGTTTTGGAGGTAAGCCCAGGAAACCTAGAAGGAGGTTTGAGATACTGGATATTAAATATGAATGTTTATATGTGACTAAATATTACTGGTGTTTGTCTATGGGTGAGGAGACTGATGGGAATTTCATTTTTCCTTATTTATTTTTACTACCTAAATTTTCAAAAATAAATCTATATCCTATAATTTATGCTAAAAATGATATTTTAATGGTAATTTTGAAGTGAGGATATCTAGGAGAGTGAGAATTAATATTTTCTTCTAGATAAAAGTATTTAATGAAAGTTTAGGGACTTCCCTGGTGGTTCAGTGGCTAAGATTCCACTCTCACAATGCAGGGCGCTCTGGTGCAATCCCTGATCACGGGACTAGATCCCACAGTCCACAACTAGGAGATCCCATGTTACAACCACAAACAAAAGAACACCTGAGCCACACACAATGAAGGTCAAAGATCCTGCACGCTGCAACTAAGACCCAAGGTAGTCAAATTAACAAATAAATAATAAATATTTTAAAAATAAAATTCACAGCTGAGCTTAGAAGTAATTAAAAGACTAGAAGTAAATATGCCAAAAATCTCGAAAGTGGTATCCTGCTAGGATTATTCATAGTAAAATTATGAAGATTAATATTTCTTCTTTATACTAAATATAATCTATATACTTATTTACATACATATATAATACATACATAGAGAGACCGCATCAAAATTCTCTTGGAGAAAACAGGTGACCAACCACTAGGTTACAAGGAAACATGTGGCTTAGCAAAGCTTTTTTTTTTTTAATCTACAATTCCTATAGCTAGGGCTCCTCTGTGCTCAGAATACGTGTTGGGGATCCCTTGAAATGGCCTCAACTATGTTCCAATAAAATTTTATTCACCGATGCCAGAATTTGAACTTCATATAATTTTCATGTCATGGAACAGTTTTCTGGAGGCTTTTTGAACCATTAAAAATGTAAACACCATTCTTGTTGGCTATACAAAAATGGGCATTTGATCCACCCAAATGTGTTTGTTGTATTTGCTGACTCCTGATGGAGAAAACTAAAAGAGGTAGGGGGAATTCAGAGGGGAATTTCTTCTTAGCTGTAGAATTGATGTATTAAAATAGAAAGGAAGAAACCAGATGAAGTTAGAGAGAGAAATGTGGTAATGCAGAACCAAACTACGCAGGGTTTTAGGAGAACGTTGGTTTCAGGGACACGGTGAGGCATTAAAGGGGCTTGCTAGGTGGTGCTAGTGGTAAAGAATCTGCCTGCCAGTGTAGGAGATCCTGGCCAGTTAACTTAGTTGGTTAGAGTGCAGTGCTAATAACGTCAAGGTCTCAGGTTCAAGCCTGATCCTTGTGTGAGCCAAGTTTGTTTGACATTTTGGGCTTCCTTAGTGCCTCAATGGTAAAGAATATGCCTGACAATGCAGGAGTCGTGAGTTCAATCCCTGGGCGGGGAAGATCCTTAGGTCGGAAATACTCCCCGGAGAAGGAAATGGCAACCCACTCCAGTATTCTTGCCTAGGAAATCCCATGGACAGAAGAACCTGGTAGGCTACAGTCCATGGGGTCGCAAAGAGTCAGACACAACA
Source organism: Nanger dama (assembly GCA_917880005.1). Classification (NCBI taxonomy): domain Eukaryota; kingdom Metazoa; phylum Chordata; class Mammalia; order Artiodactyla; family Bovidae; genus Nanger; species Nanger dama. The sequence goes on along the minus strand of CAKJTW010000011.1, from coordinate 27,725,115 downwards.
GAGCACACACACACACAAAGCAGGAGACGCAAGATATGGGGGTTCAATTCCTGGGACAGAAAGATCCTCTGAAGCAGGAAATGGCAACCCACTCCAGTATTCTTGCCTGTAAAATTCCATGGACGGAGGAGCCTGGAGGGCAGAGGAGCCTGGCAGGTTACAGGCCATGGGACTGCAAAGAATTGGACATAACTAAGCAACTGAGCACACTGAGGCATTAGAGGGTTTTGAGAAGAGAAATGCCATGATGTGACTTAAAATTATAAAGTCCAAATTTAACCTGGTTTTGTAATAGGAAGTAGTTGAACTTGAATGGATGAATTCATAAATAAAACACCTAGAGAAAATTCCTGAGTCTTGATTTTTCTCCCAGCTGGGCAAACTCAACTAGTTCTTAGTTTAGTGAAATCACAGGAGAAAACACTTTTACAAAGATAGTCTATGTGGATCTCAACCTGAATGAGGTTGATTTCTCTCCATGTTTCAAAGGTTTTTCTCTATTGAATCCAATGCCATAGAAATGTTTTCAAATTCTGTTTAGATGCTGACTGGTCATTAGAAAACTCCAAAGTTTGAATACTCAGGCTGAAAAACTGTTTTTCTTTTCTGAGACTAGTTTCTGTAACTTAGCAATGGAAGTATTTTCACTGCAAGGGAAGGACCATTATATTTCTACTTTAGTCACCACTTCCCTGAGTTGAATGTTGACTGCAGAGAGAAGACTGAGAAAATAATCTTGATGACAATAGAGTTGCCTTGTGCTTCTTTCCACCTTCACAACACCTACATTAAAGGGTAATTGTGAGGAGTAAATGAGGATTCAATCATAAGGCATGCAGCACCATGCCTGGCACCTGGAGATGCTGAGTAAAGGACACAGTATGGACTTACTTGGGTTCTTAATCAGGCTGGAGAGGAAGGCACCCCTTGCTTCTGGTAATTATAATCACAGGCCCCTCTGTCCCATAGCTTCTGGTTTTCATTTCTGGGCCAGGCTTTGTGCTAATTCATTTATCCAGATGTTTCCTGCCTCTTTGTGCAAAAATACATAGCTCTGTCCCTTTAGATGTCATTGCCAGGAGTGAAAACCTGAGCACCCAAAAAGAGGTCTCTTCCCTACATTCACTCTCTCAGTCAGATTCTTCGCCTGGTTGAGGTAGTCACATTTGAAATTTTTACCTCAAAGCACTTACTACAAAATGTCCATAAGTGAAAATGGTAGCATTTAAAAAATGAAAGTGACACTTTCTTATCTCCCTGTGAGGAAAGAGTAAGATGAAGCTCTTAGCACAGCACTTGATTTAGGGTAAGCTTTCACTACTGGTATCTCAGAGATAAAAGAACACCTGGGGTTCAGGCCTTCAGACCAGGAAAGGGCATACCTCCATTTAGTGCTCACTTAGTGCTAGAAAGGGCCCTTAAAAAGTTGTGCATCTATTCTGAAAGGAAAAGAAAAGTTTTAGATGAAACCAAAACAAAAATAGTTTCCTCACTTTAAGCCTTTTAAAAAAATAATTAATTAATTAAATTTAAATTTAAATTTAAATTTATTTATTTTAATTGGAGGCTAATTACTTTACAATATTGTATTGGTTTTGTCATACATCAACATGAATCCACCACGGGTATACACATGTTCCCCATCCTGAACTCCCCTCCCACCTCCCTCCCCGTACCATCCCTCTGGGTCATCCCAGTGCACCAGCCCCAAGCATCCTGTATCCTGCATCGAACCTGGACTGGCAGTTGTTTCTTATATGATATTATACATGTTTCACTTTAATCCTAAGCAGAAGAGCTGCTTCTGAACTAGTGGGGTTAGAGTGGTCCCATCTCGCCGTCTAGTGGACAGCTAGGGAAAAGCCAAATTTAGAACAAGTTAATTAATCTAGTTTTGTTTTCTAAGTCTGTAATTCACCAAAAATGTGTTTTATAATCTGAATAATTTAAAGTCCCTATTCGATTCACTAGTGAAGAAATTTCATTCAAATTGTCAAAGCAGAACAAAAACACTAATATTTAAACTCTAAGCCCCAAAACTATCTAAATGAAGAAGTTCTGCTGAGAGAAGAGAGAGTATTCCCCAGGATTTATCAGCATAAATGTCCATGGCCATCAGTCCCATTCATCTGGAACTTCTCTAGCAACAGACTGTGTTTATTCTGGCACATGCACTGGGAGTGTCCCAGAGACCAGGGCTATGTCTTCCCAGAACACTGCTAGACATCGACTGGGACCAGAGGCATTCCATTCATTTTCGAAGAATACAACTGCCTTTTGTAACCAGAATCCTTGGCAAGGACCTGTGTTCTTGGTCTGAGGTTGTGTGTGTGTTTCCTTTCCTTTTATTACTAAGGCTGTTCATGACAGTTATAACCTGCTCTCTCCCCTTAGGTGTTTATGAGAATTTCCTTTCTGTCTAGAATGAAAACAATGGCAGTAAGATTACCTCCAAAACTAAGTAATAGTAGCGTATATGAAATATCCAGAGATGTTCTGAGACCCTCTAGTTAGTGTTGCTGCTGCTGCTGCTGCTGCTAAGTCACTTCAGTCATGTCCGAGTTTGTGCGACCCCATAGATGGCAGCCCACCAGGCTCCCCTGTCCCTGGGATTCTCCAGGCAAGAACACTGGAGTGGGTTGCCATATCCTTCTCCAGTGCGTGAAAGTGAAAAGTGAAAGTGAAGTGGCTCAGTCGTGTCCGACTCTTAGTGATCCCATGGACTCCAGCCCACCAGGCTCCTCCGTCCATGGGATGCCATTGTTAGTGTTACAATTACTATAATATTAACAATGATGTCTGAGGAGGCCTTACAAATAGCTGTGAAAGAAGAGAAGTGAAAAGCAAAGGAGAAAAGGAAAGATATTCCCATTTGAATGCAGAGCTCCAAAGAATACCAAGGAGAGATAAGAAAGCCTTTCTCAGTGATCAGGGCAAAGAAATAGAGGAAAACAATAGAAAGGGAAAGACTAGAGATCTCTTCAAGAAAATTAGAGATACCAAGGGAACATTTCGTGCAAAGATGGCTCAATAAAGGACAGAAATGGTATGGACCTAACAGAAGCAGAAGATATTAAGAAGTGGCAAGAATACACAGGAAAACTGTACAAAAAAAAGATCTTCACGACCCAGATAATCATGATGGTGTGATCACTCACCTAGAGCCAGCCATCCTGGAATGTAAAGTCAAGTGGGCCTTAGGAAGCATCACTATGAACAAAGCTAGTGGAGGTGATGGAATTCCAGTTGAGCTGTTTCAAATCCTAAAAGATGATGCTGTGAAAGTGCTGCACTCAATATGCCAGCTGCTGCTAAGTCACTTCAGTTGTGTCCGACTCTGTGTGACCCCATAGATGGCAGCCCACCAGGCTCCCCGTCCCTGCAATTCTCCAGGCAAGAACACTGGAGTGGGTTGCCATTTCCTTCTCCAATGAATGAAAGTGAAAAGTGAAAGTGAAGTCACTCAGTCATGTCTGACTCTCAGCGACCCCATGTCTGCAGCCTTCCAGGCTCCTCTATCCATGGGATTTTCCAGGCAAGAGTACTGGAGTGGGGTGCCATTGCATTCTCCACAATATGCCAGCAAATTTGGAAAACTCAGCAGTGGCCACAGGACTGGAAAAGGTTAGTTTTCATCCCAATCCCAGAAAAAGGCAATGCCAAAGAATGCTCAAACTACCGCACAGTTGCACTCATCTCACGTGCTAGTAAAGTAATGCTCAAAATTCTCCAAGCCAGGCTCCAGCAATATATGAACTATGAACTTCCAGATGTTCAAGCTGGATTTAGAAAAGGCAGAGGAACCAGAGATCAAATTCCCAACATCCGTTGGATCTGGAAAAAGTAAGAGAGTTCCAGAAAAACATCTATTTCTGCTTTATTGACTATGCCAAAGCCTTTGACTGTGTGGATCACAACAAACTGTGGAAAATTAAGAAAAAGATGGGAATACCAGACTACCTGACCTTCCTCTTGAGAAACCTGTATGCAGGTCAGGAAGCAAGAGTTAGAACTGGACATGGAAAAACAGACTGGCTCCAAATAGGAAAGGGAGTACGTCAAGGCTGTATATTGTCACCCTGCTTGCTGCTGCTGCTGCTAAGTCGCTTCAGTCGTGTCTGACTCTGTGCAACCCCACAGACGGCAGCCCATTGGGCTCCACCATCCCTGGGATTCTCCAGGCAAGAACACTGGAGTGGGTTGCCATTTCCTTCTCCAATGCATGAAAGTGAAAAGTGAAAGTGAAGTCGTTCAGTCTTGTCTGACTCAGCGACCCCATGGACTGCAGCCTACCAGGCTCCTCTGTCCATGGGAGTTTCCAGGCAAGAGTACTAGAGTGGGATGCCATTGCCTTCTCCGGTCACCCTGCTTATTTAACTTACATGCAGAGTACATCATGAGAAACGCTGGACTGGATGAATCACAAGCTGGAATCAAGATTGCCAGGAGAGAGGCAGTCCTAAGATGGTGGATGAATAGGACGGGGAGACCATTTTCTCCCTCACAAATTCATCAAAAGAACATTTCAACGCTTAGTAAATTCCACAAAACAACTTCTGAATGCTGGCAAAGGACATCAGGCACCCAGAAAAGCAGATCATTGTCTTCAAAAACAGGTAGGAAAAAATATAAAAGACGAAAAAGAGACAAAGGAGGTAGGGAGGGAGCTCCGTCCCGGGAAGGAAGTCCCATCCCAGGAAGGGAACCTTAAGAAGAGAGGTTTCCAAACACCAGGAAACACTCTCGCTGCGGAGTCTGTGGCGAGACTTGGAAGCACAGAGGGCAACATAGCAGGAAGGAAAAATAAATAATTAAAACCAACAGATTACAGGCCCAACAGTAACTCCCCAGCGGAGAAGTTGCGCAGATGCCTGCATCTGCCACTAGCAAGTGGAGGCTGGGCAGGGAGGCGTGGGAGGTGCGGGCTGCAGTGCTTTTTAAGAATTGGGCCGGAATGCTCTGCATGTAACAAGAGCAAACTAACTTGGGCTAGCAAACCAGACTGTGGGATAGCTACCATGCAAAAAGCTCAAACATAAGACAGCACCAGGACCACGCACAGAACAAAGGACGGAACAGAAATAGCTGGCTGCAGACCATCCCCCTCCGGTGACAGGCAGCCAGAGCTGTAAGGGGTGGAAGGGGGGCAATCGCAGCCCAAGAGAGACATTACCTACCAAAATGCAAGCAGGCTTCTGTGCTTAGACTTCTAGGGGTTCTGGACAGTCATCATCTGCCTGAGAAGGGACACCAGCAGTACACCAGAAAACTGAGCAGCAGGGACGGAAAAGGTGATAAGTCGCAGTGACCACACTCGCCAAACACCTGAGCTACTTGGACCTGGGAGGCCCAACCGAATCTGCACCTCTGAGGGCTACCTGAGTGCCAAGCCTGAGCGGCTTAGACCAGGGAGGTGCATGCAGCCTAGGGCTGGCCTCAGACAGTTCCCAGTGGAGCAATGTAGAGCCTGAGCAGTGTGCACTGTGGGCAGGGGCAGGCCCAGCGGGGCTGAGACACTGCGAGCACACGCCAGTGTTATTTGTTGCAGCATCCCTCCCTCCCCACAGTGTGACTGAACAAGTGAGCCTAAAATAAAAAAATAGTGTCCACCACCACCCCACCCCGTTTCAGGGCAGAAATCAGACACTGAAGAGACCAGCAAAAGAAGAAGTTAAACAGAGGGAACCGCCTTGGAAGTGACCCCACACTGCCCACAACACCAGAGAAAGGGCCAGATATATCTTTACTGTTTTTACGATCATTCCTTTTTTTTTTTTTTTGGTTGTTGTATGATTGTTTTTCTTCTTTTCTTTTTCTTCTTCTTCTTTTTTAACTTAAAAAATTTTAAGTTCTCTATTTCTCCTTTAATTTTTATTTTGTAACCTACTATTACTTTTCAAAGAAAAAAAGACCCTATTTTTAAAGCAAACACTGTATATAGTCTTTTTGGTTGTTGTTGATTTTTAATAATTCTTTTGGCTTTGCTTTTTCTTCTTCTTCTTCTTTTCTTTAATATTGTATTTTTGAAAATCCAACCTCTACTCTAGATTTTTAATCTTTGCTTTTTGGTATTTGTTGTCAATTTTGTACATTTAAAAACCCAATCTTCAGTACCCAATTTTACCTGAGATCGAGATTACTGGCTTGACCACTCTCTCCTCCTTTGGACTCTCCTTTTTCGCCACCAGGTGGCTTCTGTCTCTTCCCTCCCCCTTCTCTTCTCTACCCAACTCTGTGGATCTCTGTGTGTTCCAGACGGTGGAGAACACTTAGGGAACTGGTTACTGGCTGGATCTGTCTCTCTCCTTTTCATTTCCCTCTTTTATCCTCCTGGCCACCTCTGTCTACTTCCTCCCTCTCCTCTTCCCTGTATAACTCTGTGAACATCTCTGAGCAGTCCAGATTGTGGAGCGCACATAAGGAAGTGATTACTGGCTAGCTTTCTCTCTCCTCTTTTGATCCCACCTCATCTCATTCCAGTCACCTCTAACTACCCCCTCCCTCTTCTCCATGTAACTCAGTGAACTTCTCTGGGTGTCCCTCAATGCAGAGAAACTTTTCATCTTTAACCCAGATGTTTTATCACCAGTGCTGTATAGATGGAGAAGTCTTGAGCCTACTGTAAAAATAAAACTGAAAACCAGAAGCAGGAGGCTTAAGTCCAAATCCTGAGAACATCAGAAAACTCCTGAATCCAGGGAACATTAATCGATAGGAGCTCATCAAATGCCTCCGTACCTACACTGAAACCAAGCACTACCCCAAGGGCCAACAAGTTCCAGAGCAAGACATACCGTGCAAATTCTCCAGCAACACAGGAACACACCCCTGAGCTTCAATATACAGGCAGCTCAAAGTTACTCCAAAACCATTGACATCTCATAACCCATTGCACTCCAGAGAGAAGAAATCCAGCTCCACCCACCAGAACTCCAACACAAGCCTCCCTAACCAAGAAACCTTGACAAGCCACTGATACAACCCCACCCACAGTGAGCAAACTCCATAATAAAGAGAACTCCACAAATTCCCAAAATATAGAAAGGCCACCCCAAACACAGCAATATAACCAAGATGAAGAAACAGAGGAATACCCAGCAGGTAAAGGAACAGGAGACATGCCCACCAAACCAAACAAAAGAGGAAGAGATAGGGAATCTACCTGAGAAAGAATTCTGAATATTGATAGTGAAAATGATCCAAAATCTTGAAATCAAAATGGAATCACAGATAAATAGCCTAGAGACAAAGACTGAGAAAGAAAATTTTAACAAGGACCTAGAAAGAGTCAATATATAATGAATAATGCAATGAATGAGATCAGAAACACTCTGGAGGCAACAAATAGTAGAATAACGGAGGCAGAAGATAGGATTAGTGAAATAGAAGATAGAATGGTAGAAATAAATGAATCTGAAAGGAAAAAATAAAAATGAATTAAAAGAAATGAGGACAATCTCAGAGACCTCCAGGACAATATGAAACCCTACAATATTCGAATTATGGGAGTCCCAGAAGAAGAAGACAAAAAGAAAGACCATGAGAAAATACTTTAGGAGACAATAGTTGAAAAATTCCCTAAAATGGGGAAGGAAATAATCACCCAAGTCCAAGAAACCCAGACAGTGCCAAACAGGATAAACTCAAGGTGAAACACCCCAAGACACATATTAATCAAATTAACAAAGATCAAACACAAAGAACAAATATTAAAATCAGCAAGGGAAAAGCAACAAATAACATACAAGGGGATTTCCATAAGGATAACTGCAGATCTTTCAATAGAAACTCTTCAGGCCAGGAGGGAATGGCAAGACGTACTTAAAGTGATGAAAGAAAACTGTACCCAGCAAGGATCTCATTCAGATATGAAGGAGAAATCAAAAGCTTTACAGACAAGCAAAAGCTGAGAGAATTCAGCACCACCAAACCAGCTCTCCAACAAATGCTAAACGATATTCTCTAGACAGGAAACACAAAAAGGGTGTATAAACCCAAACCCAAAACAATAAAGTAAATGGCAACGGGATCATACTTATCAATAATTACCTTAAACGTAAATGGGTTGAATGCCCCAACCAAAAGGCAAAGACTGGCTGAATGGATACAAAAACAAGATCCCTATATATGCTGCCTACAAGAGACTCACCTCAAAACAAGGGACACATACAGACTGAAAGTGAAAGGCTGGAAAAAGATAGTCCACGCAAATAGAGACCAAAAGAAAGCAGGAGTAGCAATACTCATATCTGATAAAATAGACTTTAAAACAAAGGCTGTGAAAAGAGATAAAGAAGGCCACTACATAATGATCAAAGGATCAATCCAAGAAGAAGATATAACATTTATAAATATATATGCAACCAACCTAGGAGCACTGCAATATGTAAGACAAATGCTAACAAGTATGAAGGGGGAAATTAGCAATAACACAATAATAGCGGGAGACTTTAATACCCCACTCACACCTATGGACTGATCAACTAAACAGAAAATTAACAAAGAAACACAAACTTTAAATGATACAATAAACCAGTTAGACATAATTGATATCTATAGGACACTTCACCCCAAAACAACAAATTTCACGTTTTTCTCAAGTGCTCACAGAACCTTTTCCAGGATAGATCACATCCTGGGCCATAACTCTAACCTTGATAAATTCAAGGTCATCTTTTCTGACCATAATACATTAAGATTAGATCTCAATTATAGGAGAAAAACTATTAAAAATCCCAAAATATGGAGGCTGAACAACATGCTTCTGAATAACCAACAAATCACAGAAGAAATCAAAAAGAAATCAAAATATGCATAGAAACAAATGAAAATGAAAACACAACAACCCAAAACCTGTGAGACACTATAAAAGCAGTGCTAAGAGGAAAGCTCATAGCAATACAGGCATACCTCAAGAAACAAGAAAAAAGTCAAATAAATAACCTAACTCTACACCTAAAGCAACTAGAAAAGGAAGAAATGGAGAACCCCAGAGTTAGTAGAAGGAAAAAAAATCTTAAAAATTAGGGCAGAAATAAATGCAAAAGAAACAAAAGAGACCATAGCAAAAATCAACAAAGCCAAAAGCTGGTTCTTTGAAAGGATAAATAAAATTGACAAACCATTAGCCAGACTCATCAAGAAACAAAGAGAGAAAAATCAATAAAATTAGAAATGAAAATGGAGAGATCACAACAGACAACACAGAAATACAAAGGATCATAAGAGATTACTGTCAGCAATTATATGCCAATAAAATGGACAACGTGGAAGAAATGGACAAATTCTTAGAAAAGTACAACTTTCCAAAACTGAACTAGGAAGAAATAGAAAATCTTAACAGACCCATCACAAGCACAGAAATTGAAACTGTAACCAGAAATCTTCCAGCAAACAAAAGCCCAGGTCCAGACGGCTTCATAGCTGAATTTTACCAAAAATTTAGAGAAGAGCTAATACCTATCTTACTCAAACTCTTCCAGAAAATTGCAGAGGAAGGTAAACTTCCAAACTCATTCTATGAGGCCACCATCACCCTAATACCAAAACCTGACAAAGATGCCACAAAAAAGAAAACTACAGGCCAGTATCACTGATGAACATAGATGCAAAAATCCTCAACAAAATTCTAGCAATCAGAATCCAACAACACATTAAAAGATCACACACCATGACCAAGTGGGCATTATCCCAGGGATGCAAGGATTCTTCAATATCCACAAATCAATCAATGTAATTCACCACAGTAACAAATTGAAAAATAAAAGCCATATGATTATCTCAATAGATGCAGAGAAGGCCTTTGACAAAATTCAACATCCATTTATGATAAAAACTCTCCAGAAAGCAGGAATAGAAGGAACATACCTCAACATAATAAAAGCTATCTATGACAAACCCACATCAAACATTATGCTCAACGGTGAAAAATTGAAAGCATTTCCCCAAAGTCAGGAACAAGACAAGAGTGCCCACTTTCACTGCTAATATTCAACATAGTTCTGGAAGTTTTGGCCTCAGCAATCAGAGCAGAAAAATAAATAAAAGGAATCCAAACTGGAAAAGAAGAAGTAAAACTCTCAATGTTTGCAGATGACATGATCCTCTACATAGAAAACCCTAAAGACCTTACCAGAAAATTACTAGAGCTAATCAATGAATATAGTAAAGTTGAAGGATATAAAATCAACACACAGAAATCCCTTGCATTCCTATACACTAATAATGAGAAAGTAGAAAAAGAAATTAAGGAAACAATTCCATTCACCATTGCAACAAAAAGAATAAAATACTTAGGAATATATCTACCTAAAGAAACTAAAGACCTATATATAGAAAACTATAAAACACTGATGAAAGAAATCAAAGAGGACACTAATAGATGAAGAAATATACCATGTTCATGGATCGGAAGAATCAATATAGTGAAAATGAGTATACTACCCAAAGCAATCTACAGATTCAGTGCAATCCCTATCAAGCTACCAGCGGTATTTTTCACAGAACTAGAACAAATAATTTCAAGATTTGTATGGAAATACAAAAAACCTTGAATAGCCAAAGCAATCTTGAGAAAGAAGAATGGAACTGGAGGAATCAACTTGCCTGACTTCAGGCTCTACTGCAAAGCCACAGTCATCAAGACAGTATGGCACTGGCACAAAGACAGAAATATAGATCAATGGAACAAAATAGAAAGCCCAGAGATAAATCCACACACCTATGGACATCTTATCTTCGACAAAGGGGGCAAGAATATACAATGGAGTAAAGACAATCTCTTTAACAAGTGGTGCTGGGAAAACTGGTCAACCACTTGTAAAAGAATGAAACTAGATCACTTTCTAACACCACACACAAAAATAAACTCAAAATGCATTAAAGATCTAAATGTAAAACCAGAAACTATAAAACTCCAGAGGAGAACATAGGCAAAACACTCTCCGACATAAATCACAGCAGGATCCTCTATGCTCCACCTCCCAGAATACTGGAAATAAAAGCAAAAATAAACAAAAGGGATCTAATTAAAATTAAAAGCTTCTGCACAACAAAGGAAACTATAAGCAAGGTGAAAAGACAGCCCTCTGAATCGGAGAGAATAATAGCAAATGAAGCAACTGACAAACAACTAATCTCAAAAATATACAAGCAACTTATGCAGCTCAATTCCAGAAAAATAAATGACCCAATCAAAAAATGGGCCAAAGAACTAAATAGACATTTCTCCAAAGAAGACATACAGATGGCTAACAAACACATGAAAAGATGCTCAACATCACTCATTATCAGAGAAATGCAAATCAAGACCACAATGAGGTACCATTTCACACCAGTCAGAATGGCTGTGATCCAAAAGTCTGCAAACAATAAATGCTGGAGAGGGTGTGGAGAAAAGGGAACTCTCTTACACTGCTGGTGGGAATGCAAACTAGTACAGCCACTATGGAGAACAGTGTGGAGATTCCTTAAAAACTGGAAATAGAACTGCCTTATGACCCAGCAATCCCACTGCTGGGCATACACACCAAGGAAACCAGAATTGAAAGAGACACATGTAGCCCAATGTTCATTGCAGCACTGTTTATAATAGCCAGGACATGGAAACAACTTAGATGTCCATCAGCAGATGAATGGATAAGAAAGCTGTGGTACATATACACAATGAGTATTACTCAGCCATTAAAAAGAATGCATTTGAATCAGTTCTAATGAGATGGATGAAACTGGAGCTGATTATACAGAGTGAAGTATGGAATTTAGAAAGATGGTAATGATAACCCTGTATGCGAGACAGCAAAAGAGACACAGATGTATAGAATGGACTTTTGGACTCTGAGGGAGAGGGAGAGGGTGGGATGATTTGGGAGAATGGCATTGAAACATGTATACTATCATGTAAAAACCGAATCACCAGTCTCTGTTTGATACAGGATACAGGATGCTTGGGGCTGGTGCACGGGGATGATCCAGAGAGATGATATGGGGTGGGAGGTGGGAGAGGGGTTCAGGATTGGGAACTCATGTACATCCGTGGCAGATTCATGTCAATGTATGGCAAAACCAACACAGTATTGTAAAGTAAAATAAAGTAAAAATAAAAATTAAAAAAAAGATTGCCAGGAGAAATATCAATAACCTCAATATGCAGATGACATCACCCTTATGGCAGAAAGTGAAGAAGATCTAAAGAGCCTCTTGATGAAAGTGAGAGTTCAGTTCAGTTCAGTCGCTCAGTCCTGTCCGACTCTTTATGACCTCATGAACTGCAGCACGCCAGGCCTCCCTGTCCATCACCATCTCCCGGAGTTCACTCAGACTCACGTCCATCATGTCACTGATGCCATCCAGCCATGTCATCCTCTGTTTCCCCTTTTCCTCCTGCCCTCAATCCCTCCCAGCATCAGAGTCTTTTCCAATGAGTCAACTCTTCGCATGAGGTGGCCAAAAAGTAGTGGAGTTTCAGCTTTAGCATCATTCCTTCCAAAGAACACCCAGGGCTGATCTCATTCAGAATGGACTCGTTGGATCTCCTTGCAGTCCAAGGGACTCTCAAGAGTCTTCTCCAACACCACAGTTAAAAAGCAGAGGAGAGTGAAAAAGTTGGCTTAAAACTCAACACTCAGAAAACTAAGATCATGGCATCTGATCCCATCACTTCATGGAAAATAGATGGGGAAACAGTGGAAATAGTGAGAGACTTTATTTTGGGGGGCTCCAAAATCACTGCAGATGTTGACTGCAGCTATGAAATTAAAAGACACTTACTCCTTAGAAGGAAAGTTATGAGCAATCTAGACAGCATATTAAAAGTAGAGACATTACTTTGCCAACAAAGGTCCGTCAAGGCTATGGTTTTTCCAGTAGTCATATATGGATGTGAGAGTTGGACTATAAAGAAAGCTGAGCGCCGAAGAACTGATGCTTTTGAACTGTGGAGTTGGAGAAGACTCTTGAGAGTCCATTGGACTGCAAGGAGATCCAACTAGTCCATCCTAAAGGCAATCAGTCCTGAATATTCAATGGAAGGACTGATGTTGAAGCTGAAACTCCAATACTTTGGCCACCTGATGTGAAGAGCTGACTCATTTGAAAAGACCCTGATGCTGGGAAAGATTGAGGGCAGGAGGAGAAGGGGACGGCAGAGGATGAGATGGTTGGATGGGATCATTGACTCAAAGACATGAGTTTGGGTAAACTCTGAGTTGGGGATGGACAGGGAGGCCTGGCATGCTGTGGTTCATGGGGTCGCAAAGAGTCAGACACGACTGAGAGACTGAACTGAACTGAACTGAACTGATAGCAGGTGCTATTTTTGAGCTCCTGCTGCTGCTGCTGCTGCTAAGTCACTTCAGTTGTGTCCGACTCTGTGCAACCCCAGAGACGGCAGCCCACCAGGCTCCCCCATCCCTGGGATTCTCCAGGCAAGAACACTAGAGTGGGTTGCCATTTCCTTCTCCAATGCATGAAAGTGAAGAGTGAAAGTGAAGCTCAGTCGTGTCCGACTCTTCATGACCCCATGGACTGCAGCCTACCAGGCTCCTCCATCCATGGGATTTTTCCAGGCAAGAGTACTGGAGTGGGTTGCCATTGCCTCCCTCCGTTTGAGCTCCTAGGTATTCTAAATTGTATGCATTTTTGCTAATCCTCATACCAATCCTGCAAAACAGGCTGTAGTATTCCTTTTTAGAAGGAAACTGATGCTCAGAGAGGTTAAATTGCTTACCCAAGATCACACAGCCGGTAAGTGAGGGACAAAATCAAAACCGCACTCGAGTCTGACTGACTCCAAAGTCCCTGTTCCTACCCCAAGCAATGAGCCTCTCAATCATTCACTGCCTGCGACCTGCCCGACCTTGATTCTGGGGTCCCCTCAGTGCTGCCATCTGGGTACTAAGACTTAGTTCCCAAGACTCTCAGTAGTATAGAGCCAGTGGATCCAGGAGAAAGGGGTTAAATATGGAAATGATGAAGACACTGCAAAAGACTGCCCATGAGCTGCCCTTTCCTCCCCTGCACAACCAGTGGCTTTGACTGAGGGACGTTCTTCAAGGCTTCTGGGTTCCTTCCAGGAGCCACAGGGGAGGCTGGGTGAATAGGATGTGATCCCTGCTGCTGGAGCCCAGGGAGACACATGAGGGCTCACCCAGGGCAGATGCGGTTTGCCTTTGAAGAAATTCTCCCTCCAAGGGTCTTGTGAGGAGATTGTGGGTGACTGAAGCCCCTCCTCGCACCCGTCCTGCAGGACCAGCAGCAGAGAGGGGCCCAGCACTAATGATCATTTCACCCCAGGAGCCGCTTACTCTGAGGAATGGCTGAAACTTGTCCTCAAGGCCTTCAGTTCTCCTGTCACCTCCCTTTCTCCGACCCCACTGACGGGCAAATGAGGCCTCAGGGCCCTGCCCCACCCGCAGCCTCCCAGCAAGTGCCTCTGGAGTCCCTGGCAACAGGCACTGCCCCGGGCACTGAGACCAGGGCCCCTGGAGATGCAGCTTTTCAGTTCACACAGGGGTGCTCAAGGGCACAGCTGCTCCGTTCCTCCCGAACAGCCTTCCAGCAAGACTGCCATCCCTCTGTCCTCACTGTCTGCTCCTGGTCTAAGGGAACCAGGCTGGATGACCGCCCTAAAGAGGTGTCTCTGGGGGTTCCTGTGGATGCCTCGCAGTCACGCGGGGAGGGGCAGTGGGAGGCACCTCCCTGAGCCAGGTTGTCCTCTGCCCTCCAACCCTTAGCCGTTTCCCATATATTAGTAATCTTAGGCTGTCTAACAAATTCTCTACACCTTAGTAGCTTAAAACAACAAACATTTACCATCTGGGCTTCTTTCTTTCCTTTTTTTTTTTTTGCAGTTGGGGGAGGGTAGGCAGGGCAGGGGCGCGGGAGTGTGCTGTGCTACATGCCTCGCTTGCATGATCTTAGTTTCCTGATCAGGTATTGAAACTGAGCTGCAGCAGTGAAGGTGCCAAGTCCAAACCACTGGACCACCAGGAAACTCCCATATTATCTGTTTCTGAGGGGCAGCTCAGCTAGGCTCTCTCCTGGCTCAAGGTCTGTCCTGAGTCCAGTAAAGCTGTTGGATGGCTGTGATATTTCAAGCCTTGAGAACTGCAGGGCCACGTCAAAGACAGCTCAGCTCAGCATGGCTGTTGGCAGGAGGCTCCCATCTGGAAGCTTTGTTCATTGCTGAAGGGAAGGTACTAATAAAATGGTACAGTAGCTTTGGAAAATAGTTTGGCAGTTTTCTCAGAATGTTAAGTATAGTGTTACTATGTGACCCAGAAATTTCATTCCTAGGTTTATACTCAAGAGAAATGAAAATATATTTTCACACAGAAACTTGCATGAAAATGTTTGCAGCAGCATTATTCCTAACAGCCAAAGGTGGAAATAATCTAAATGCTATTTCCATAAATTAGAATACTTTTCAGCTATAAGAAGGAATGAAACATTGATATGGGTTTCAACATACACAGGAACCCTGAAAACAGGCTAAGCCAAAGAAGCCAGAGAGAAGACCACATACTATATTAATCCACTTATAAGAAATGTCAAGAAAAGGCAAACCTATAGAGGAAAAAATAGACTAGCAGTTGCCTAGGGCTGGGTGGAAATGGCAGTGACTGTAAATGGGCATGTTTTTTGGGGGTGGTGAAAATGTTCTACAATTAGATTTTGGTGAAGTTTGCACAATTCTGTAAGTATACTTAAAATCATTGAATTCTATAATAAATCAGGTGAATTTTATGGCATGTAAATAACATCGCAATAAAACTATTTTTAAAGGAATGAATGTGTCAATGCACCAATGATGAATACACAATAACTTCTGAAAGAAGCCAGGCGAAAAAACAATAACTGCTGTATGATTCCATTTATACAAAGTTCTAGAAAAGGCAAATTGCTCTATACTAACAGAAAGCAGGTCATTGGTTGCCTGTACAAGGTGGTGGCGGAACAGGATGGTTGAGAGGCAGAGATTACCGAGGGGCAGGAGAAACTTTGAGATTGGTAGTTTTATTATTAATGCCTTGTTTGTGATGATGGTTTCACAGATGTATCCTGCTGCTGCTGCTTAGTCACTTCAGTTGTGTTCGATTTTTGTGACTCCATGGACCGTAGCCAACCAGGCCCCTCTTGTCCATGGGATTCTCCAGGAAATAAGACTGGATTGGGTTGCCATTCTCCACTCCAGGGCATCTTCCCAATCCAGGGACTGAACCCAGGTCTCCTGCACTGCACGCAGATTCTTTACCATTGAGCAGATGCATCTGTTAGTGAAGCCCTCACAGTTGTATACATTATGTCAAACTTATCAAATGGTACCTTCTAAGTATGTGCAGTTTATCATATGCCCACTTTGCCTCAATAAGGTTTTTCATGATAATGCTATGATTTGGCATTGAAACGAAAAGTTATCTGTACAGAAGAGCAAGGAAACAGAGCAGTGGAACATAAATTTTATATTAGTGAAATAGATATTCATTAGAGGAAGAATGACGACAATCTCATATTTTGCAAAGCAAAAACAAGTGCTGTAGGACACCTAAGTAAATGATGCTATAATAGACCTTGTCACTAAGATGATGTGTAAAGGTCACCGATATTATGCTAAGGAATGCAGATGAAGGGTAGGCAGGCACATGGCCCAATTTCTGAGGATAGAGAAAAGAAATCTTAAAGCAAAGAAAGTTGATGTGACTGGACTCATACAATATGAATGCCTATCATTAAGGCATACTTCCATCTTTCCTTTGTTAGAGCCACCTAAGATAAAGATTTGTCTTACAGTTTTTACTGTCTGAGATAGAACAGGGCGCAGTCCCTCTAAGAGCCCATTATGAGAGAAGTCTGGTAGAGAACTGGGGGCACAGAACAGAGTGATGGGGCTTGGCAGTTCAAACCAGACCTTACTTTTAAGGAAAATAAACCCTTGAGAGTCCTTGGCTCTGCCTCATCACCAGAATGTAAGGCACTTGTCATCTTTTGCCTCATGTGGAGCCTTTGAAAGTGCAATCTTATCTCCTGTAGAGTCTGTTAGGGCTGGGGGTCAAGTTAGAGGACATCTCCAACCGCTCATTGTTGCTTTTTCTGTCAAAAATCTCTGGCCTTGCTCAGATCACACAGTGAGCTAGTAATATACTATTTCTAGATTTTTCAGAGTGACTCTAGAATTGTGAGATGCAGACCGAAAATGCTTAAATCCTAGAAGCATGGAGTTACATGGGTCCCTTGTCATAACTGCAGCAGTAGTGGGCAGAGCAGAAGCAGCGCCAGCTGAAGGGACCACAGACAGCGTCCTGCCCTGATGCTGGGAAGGTGCTCAACATCTGGGAGCCTCACCTCAGTTTTCTTACCCATGGAGCATCAATTTACCTCATAGAGCTCTTTGCAAGGACTAAACAAGAGAGCGTATGTCAGAGGCTGCAAACTCAAATGCCTTTGGGGCCAATCAACTCAGCGGAGTCTGGCCGACTGGAGAGCGCAGCCCCTTTCTATTTATTGATTGACGGATTTTTGACTGCACTGGATCTTTGATGTGGTGTTCGGGTTCTTCACTGCTGTGTGGGCTTTCTCTAGTTGCCACAGTTGGGGGCTACTCTTCCTTGCAGTGAGAAGAAGACAATGGCAACCCACTCCAGTACTCTTGCCTGGAGAATCCCAGGGACGGGGGAGCCTGGTGGGCTGCCACCTATGGGGTCGCACAGAGTCGGACATGACTGAAGCAACTTAGCAGCAGCAGCAGCTTTCTTGCAGTGAGTAGTCTTCTCATCGTGGGTGGCTTCCCCTCCTGCAGAGCACAGACTCTGGGAGGTGTGGGCTTCAGTAGTTATAGCTCATGGGCTCTAGGGTACGGACTCTGTAGTTGTGACACATGGGTTTAGTTGCCCCGCAGCATGGTGGGATCTTAGTTCCTGGAAAGGATCGAACTCATGTCATCTGTACTGGCAGGTGGATTTTTAATCACTAGACCACTCAACCCTTTTCAAAAGAGAAGTTTCCCTACTCTGTGCTGACCAGTTGTTATGTAGAAATATGGGCCCAATGTTGCCAATTTTTAAAAATGTTGCACAGTCCAAAGAAATATAAGTATGGTTTTTATCATTCAAACTGTGATGTGTGAAATGTCCAGGAAGTGATCAATATGATGTGGTATTAGTTGGGTGGCAGCTTCTCGGGAACCCCTTCCCCCACCCTATACATTATTCCTGGCAGGCACTGAAGCAGCAACATTCCTTGAATGTTCATATGTGTGCTGGCTCTGTGCAAGGTGCCCTAGATGCAAAGACCAGCAGAGAAACAGCCCCTATTGCAACTCTCCTTTGGAATCAGTTAAGTTGGTTACAATGCTGCAGCCTAGTCTAACCCATTGTGTCTCCAGCCTTGGTTCCTAGTGAAAATTCCAACCACCTTCTGGGATGACATATTCTCTAAAATCATCCATAAATAACACTGCTAGAACCTAATTTCTAGTTCCCATCTGAACTGCCACAAGTTTTACCTAGATTTTTTAAATGCCTTGTTGGTTTGCACTTAACCACTAAGGATTTTTGTTTTATATTGCTCTGAATCTCAGTCCACATTATTTCAAGATATAAGAGGTTTTAGAAAATCATCTATGCTTCCTATAGGTCACTGACTTTAAAGGTTCTGAACCTTTGAAGGTTCATTCTGCTTTACCACCCACCAATATTGCCACTGATGGTCTCATTTTCACCAGATACCCATGTGTCTGAGTGTTACTATTTCCATTTACACAGGGAATGTAGATAATTATCTGAGAGGCTCTCCCCAAAGCCCCCTGGGCTCATGTGACTAGGCAGCTGGTAAAGTCAGCCCCCAGCCCACCATGATGTGAACACACAGGGCAGGGTCAGAAAGCCCAAGGATTTGGAGAAATCTCAACAGGGCTTCCCAGGTGGTGCAGTGGTAAAGAATCTGCCTGTCAGTGCAGGAGATGCAGAGATGTGAGTTTGATCCCTGGGTCGGCAAGATCCCCTGGAGAAGGAAATGGCAGAGAATCCTCATGGACAGAGGAACCTGGAGGGCTACAGTCCATGGGGTCACAAAGAGTTGGACACGACTGAGCACGCACACACACACTGAGCACACACACACACACAATGCAATGTTTCCTGGATTCACAAAATAGTTGCTTTCAGCAGTCACTAGCTACTAATTACCACTGTGAATGTAACAGACTTGAATTTGCAACAGCTTGGGTATGTAACATTTGTGAATCTGTGTCATTTCTGAACTTGTCTTATGCCCTACCATCTTCCTGTGATCACAGGCAAAGTTCTTACAGTGACCCTGAGACCCCCTTACCATCATTCAGAATTCACTCCAGTCACCAAGACCTTCTTACTGCCCTTTGAATACACTTAGCCTCCTGCCTTAGGGCCCTTGCACTGGCTATTCCCTCTTCCTGGAATATGCTTCCCCAGATACTCTTTTCACTCAAGTTACTCTATCAGAAAGAGCATCTATTCACCCTGTTTAAAGCAGCATGCCTGCCTTGTTGCTGTTTAGTCTCTAAGTCATGTCCAACTCTTTGCGACCCCAAGGACTGCAGCATGGCCAGGTTTCCCTGTCCATCACTATTTCCTGGAGTTTGCTCAAATTCATTTCCATTGAGTCAGTGATGTTATCTAACCATGCATACCCCAAACCCTGTTTTACTCCTTTTCAAGCATCTATTATTCCTTGACATTGTATTATATACTTGTTTGTTTTTGTAACATTCTCAACTGGAATGTTAGCTCATGAGAGCAGGGACTTTTGTTTTGTTCGTGGATGCGGAGCCCTGGTACCTAGAATCCTGTCTGGCACAAATTAAGCTCTCAATCAATATTTGTTGCACAGTTTCACAAAGACTCACTCCTTACTAATGTCTAAGTCTCAGCCAGAACAATGTGTAATGTATTGTTTTTCTTTCAGGCTTCTATAGTGACCTTTTCTGGGAATGTAACATTCTACTGAAACTCCAGTACTTTGGCCACCTCATGCAAAGAGTTGACTCACTGGAAAAGACTTTGATGCTGGGAGGGATTGGGGGTAGGAGGAAAAGGGGACGACAGAGGATGAGATGGCTGATGGTATCACTGACTCGGAAGCAAGTCTGAGTGAACTCTGGGAGTTGGTCATGGATAGGGAGGCCTGGCGTGCTGCAATTCATGGGGTTGCAAAGAGTCGGACACGACTGAGCGACTGAACTGAACTGAACATTCTACTAGGATGTAGTTTGATAATTAAAAATCCAGCATTTCTGCCTAGACAAATTTGTCACTGTCCCCAAACTATTTATGATTCTGTCCATATTTCTGGGAAATTAGTAAATGCTCCTATTATTATTTTTTAGTGTGAAAGAATAGAATTTCACCCACAAAAATTCTGTTTGTCTAAGGTCAGACCCATAGGTTTCTTTGTGCAGTCAGATTTTTCCCTCTGGTTTCTGCTGCAAGTGTTAAACTAAGGTTTGCAACCTCCATTCCCCTCGCCCCTGCTGTCTTTGCCCAGGCCTGCACCCTCCACCCTTGTAGTTTTCAAGTGTGACTTGGTGTGACTTGTGACCCACTGGGCAGACTATCAGGGATGGAGCATGCATGGCTATCAAGGTCACGAGTGTTGTTCAGGAATCAATAACAAAGGAGAAAGCTGAGCAGGTAAGAAGAAAAGGAAAATCCCCAGGTGTCAGAAATGAATATGGGTGTGAAAACCAGAGTGATTAGTAATCAGGCAGCCTGGGCAGTCTGGGAGTGGGTGAGACCTGACCCGAATTAGTCCCCATCACCAAAAGTCTTGAATGTGACAGCATACAAAAAGAGAAAATGTGGCATGAGCCCACTGGAAGAGGGGATGGGGACTGAGATCTTACATAAAGCCCACATCTCCAATGAAAAGGAGGCTGATCCATCGGAGGTCACATACCAGCAGAGCACCAGGAGCAGAAAGACAAGGCAAGGAGAGCTGAGTAGATGCCAGGCCCTGGCCAAGCTGCCCAGGCATCAGATTACAAATTAGATCCAGTAGAAAAATTGGAGGGCTCGGCGGTGAAGTTAAGGTCAAAACCCCATTTTGACTCTCAACTGGTGAACTGCCTCTTGGATCCATGGTCCGGGATTGACTCCAGAATACGTACAACCCGTGGAATGGGACTGTTTCCCAAGGTTTTCCACTCAGAATCCCTAAGACTGAGAAGTGAAAACTTCTGTCTCTAAGGAGGCTCAGAAAGAATGGTCTATTGCCATTCATGTGGCTGCACATTTCTTTAAAGCCCCAGGTTTTCCTATCCGATTGCATAGCATCTTTGTATTGAAATCCAAAAGAAACTAAATGATGACAAGTTTTCCACTGCTCGAGAGTCACAGCTTTCTGGTTCATATTCCCAGTTTTACGTTCTCATTTTTGAGAAGCACAAAGGTTGGTTAAGACTTCGGAGACTACACAGAGATGTTGGTGGAGGCAGAGCTGAGAAGTTAGACCAGAAACCTAGAGGGAGGCCTCCTGCAGGAAGGCTTCAAGTCAGACAGGATGAGAGTCACACAGTTTGTAAACACACAGATTGGTAAACACTGGCTCCCAGAGGCAATGAGGCACTAGGGAGGGAAAAGCTGTCTACTTTTGCCATTCTGTAAACCAAATCTGATTAATTGTAGCATGTGAGTTTATCTAAGCCCCTGGAATCAACTGAAACATTCCAAATTTCCCTCCTAAATTAATTTCTATTCAGATACAGCTTATTCGTATCAACAACAAAAAAAAAAACAGCTAGTAATTGTATATTAAATATTCTTATTTACTCCATTCACACTCCATACATACTGAATAAATAAAAACTTTATTTGATTTTTACCCATAAATGGTATCTTTAAGTTTGATCATTTAAAAAAAAAAAAAAATACAACTTCATGTAGCCAAAATGCTTGAAGGATTTGGTTAACTAAGGATTTTGTTAATATTTTTATCTAAAAATATGAAAATCTGACTTGTCAAAATTAGTCTTGCAGTAGCCATGTTTGATATATTTACAGATTTCCATGAAAGTTGATTCCTCAGATGAGGAGATCTCATACAACACCCAGATCAGATACTAAGGAGAAAAAGGCTTTTGCAATTCCAAGTTAGGACTTTACATAAGAAATTCCAGTGGTGTTTACCCACTTTGAAAATTTTACTGAGTATTTTTCTTTTTCAAAATCAAGTAGGATAAGTAAATAATAATAGTACCTCAAGGACTTTCATAAATAGCAAAGCTCTATTTTCACAGCTATAAGCAAAATATTTGCACTTCCCTGAGAGCACAGCTTCTTTGAGTTCAAGAGCTCTGTGTGGGGCGGGGGGGTGTGGGTGTTTCCTGAGGCCAATGCATGCAGAATGTGATAAAAGCTAAGAAGAGAATATTTATCTATTGATTTCTGGGTGAGCTTAGCTCCCTACCCATTTCAGATCAGCCTTGGCAACTGGGGCCCTTTAACCTCTCTGACAGATTCCACCTCATCAGAGCCTCTGGGCCTCTCTCTCTTGGTCCTGAAAGATAAAGAGACCTAGCCAAGCAGCCCAGAGGCCCCCACAGCAAACAGGTCTTACCGCTAGTCCTGCTCTAACTTTGCCTAACTTCTAAGAAGTGGGTTCCTTATGCTCCTCTCCCCCTTCTTAAGAATGGAGTCATGTTCCCAAACTCCAGGGTCCCGGCATCATTTTCTAGACTTGCGTCCAAACCTGACTTCCTCCTCCTCCTACCTCATCCTCTTCCTTCCAGTCAAGGGTTCTCTATCCACTCATGGGAGCTGACTCAAGATCCAGTAGGCTGTGCCAGGACATTCTGTCTGAGTCCTAAAAGGCCTTTTGTCTCTGACTCACCTGGCACCAACTGCCTCGTCCCCCTGCTGGCAGTATGGCTTATGACAGTTAATTTCCTGTGAACTAGGTTTTTGTTGTTTCATCTAAGAACAGAAATTAGATTTTAAGAGCTCCCATCCCTAGCCTAGTTTTTTAAAAAAGCCTAAAAATTTAAATCCTGATGATATAGAGTTTCCCCAAAATGACTTGAACTAAAAGTTACAGACAGCTTCAAGTGTGGAAATCTTCTTAGTAGGTCTATCTGTCTGCCAACCCATTATTGATAGCCAGGTTTATAACACAGAGATCCTAAGTCCTCAATTTCCCAGCATAAGTTTGACCTGTTGAAAATGTGGGCTCAAAATTTGCCAGTTGCTCTCATTAAAGGACAACCAGGACAAGGAACACATTCTTTTTGAGGGAGGCTCCCTGTGTTGCCCATGATGCTGTCATTGAACTTCTTTGAAATTTCTTCCTGAAATTGTCTTTGAAATACGACTGATTCCTCCCAGAGCTCATAAGTGGTTTCTGAAGGTAATCCCAAGGAAAGACAAACATGCAAACAATGGCTGTATCATTGATCTAAGAGCACAGCTTTCCAAGGAGATCACTTGGACCGGCAAGAAAGACCTGAAAGCAACCTCATAACTTCATGTACATCTCCTTTTCTCTAGCTTGATGAAAAGAAAAATTATAATATTGACAAGTGGCCCATTTACCTGCTTATTGAATGTTTCTAGGCTGGAAATTTGTCTTGCTTTTTGGAGTCCCCAAGGCTTGCCAAACATAACAATTTCCAGGAATGTTTGCTGAATTAAAGTAGTTTAAATTGTTTCAGTTGAGAGCTTCATTAAGGTTATCAGTATTCATGGGTAAATGAGGTGTGTGTTCTAAATTTCCACAAATATGTTTGTATTTTCCCACCTCAATTTTCACAGCAGGGAGCTAAAGTGTCATACCTGACTCTAAGACACAGAGCTTCTCAAACATCAACAGGCATTTATTTATCCTCAATGATCTATGCATTAAATAGATTTTTCAGTTGTAATTTTCCAACTCTGTTTTATCTACTTTGAGCTGTAGCTTCTTCTAACCAAACTTTTCTATGAAAGTTAAATTCACTATCAACTCTAATACCTCTATCTTCCCAAACTGCTGATGTACAAGCACAAAATGGCACATCTGACATGAAATAAAACTCTATATAAAGAGATTTGAAATCATATGATGAAAATAAAGGACATTAGGTAATGTAGTTACTATGTTGTTACCATTATTGTTGCTTTTTAAGTACAGCATCTGAAATAGGATATCTTAATCTGTTTCCCCAACTCGGGGATTAGAATGAATTTCCAGTGAGCTCATTTGAAAGCGCTGAGAGTAAAGAGTAAAGAACAGACTCTGTTCTTTAAGTCAAAACTGCGCCAACCTGATCCAAAAACCAAATAGGAGGGATTAAAAAGATCCTGAAAATGAAGCTTCCAGGCAGGTGGAGTCACAGGGACATGGACCCAAATCACTGTCTAAAAATTAGAACGTATACTGTCCAGAAGAGCCGTCCTTCCTCAGAGGCCAGCAGTGTGAGGATGTTTACATAAAACAAACAAGAAACAAAACAGTATTCTGACTCTCTGGAAAAACCTTTTCTACACTGTAATACAACTGTTGGACATTAAAAGGCTAGGGCACTGGGCTGTGCCGGAGGTACAATTCTGTGCGGCAGTGACAGTTCCAGGCTACGTGGGCCTCCTGTGATCATAAAAGACAGAGGTTTTTGATGAGGAAGACAAAAGTTTTTTACATGTTCAAGAGCAAACAGGTCTTCCCAGACCCATCTCCCCAGAACTGTCAGATACACTCCCCAACCTATGATACACTCTTGACAACGGGCCCAAGGTTACCACACCAAAGATTCCATGTGGTTTAAATATAAGGAAAAGAAGAAAGAAGAAAAAACAAAACCTTTTATTTCCCTGCCTTGCTGAGTGACTCCTCCAGCTAATCTGTCAGACCAAAAGATGAGCTGTTTTGCTTTGCGTTTTCCTGCTCTGAGACGGACAGCCAGACACAATCTACGCTGACTTCGAGATGGAAAGACCTGGGTTTAAACTCCTGGTTTAGCTACTTAGAATCTGACTGACCTAGGGCAAGCACTTAGCCTCTCTTAAGCTCGGTTTCCTCACCTGTCAAATGGGAGTTTTAATATCCAGTAATCAGGTCATTAGGACAGTAAAAAGCATTGGTGTACAAAAGCTCCTGGTATTGAACCTGGCAGGGGACAGGTGTGTCTTACATGTTAAGTGAAGTCGCTCAGTCGTGTCCGACTCTTTGCAACCCCATGGACTAGGCTCCTCCGTCCATGGAATTTTCCAGGCAAGAGTACTGGAGTGGGTTGCCATTTCCTTCTCCATGTTAAGTACTCTTCTTTTCTCCTGAGGTAGGTCTCGCAAACATTCCTGGCTAGTCTCAAGTGTCCCAAAGCTGTGACTTCCAAGGAGCCTCCAGGGGTCGCCGCGGTGAGCCCCCCGGTCCAGCCCCGCTGGTGTCCGAAGCAGGGCTGAGGGAGGCGGGCTCTCCGCGTGACTCCGCCCTCCGCGCACCCGGGTCAGACCGACACGGCTCCAGGCACGATCCTCCGAATATGGGTGTACGACTTTCTGATGGTGACGCTGCCGTGGTGGGACACTCCCCGGGGCAGGACGCATTCCTCCGTCAGTTTCTGGGCCTCGGGGTCCCAGCACAGCACCGTGGCGATGACCTCGTTCTTCTCGTCTCGCCCCCAGTGATGTAGAGCCGATTGTTGCAGGGCGCGATGCCGCAGCTGGCCCTCTCGTGGCTGAGCTGGGTCACCAGGCACCAGCTGTCCTCCAGGGGGCTGTAGGCGTACAGCGCTCTCATGGCCCCTCCTGAAGAAGAAACACCGTGAGCGTTTCACTGTTTTTCTTGTTTTCTTCCCCATTAACTACTAAACTACTACTGATTAAGTCAAGTCTACCACCTTGCCAAAAGAAAGAGCAAATTCATGGCACTCAAGAAAGCCAGAGTGGGTAACTAGGGGCGGGAAGTCTCATGCTGGAAATAGGTCACAGCCCTTGAAACTCTGCAGCCCGGTGCTAATCAGATTCTAAAGGATGCCTGACTTCCTGTGACTGCTAAAATGTACCCTAAGACTGCTTCCTGGGGGAAATACCAGGTGGTGCGTCAGGCAGGCCTGGCTCATAAACCGGGCTCTGCCACTTTGGGATCTGTAACCAGGAACACCAAGACCATGGTGGTTATGAGAAAACAGAGGGATCAGGCACATAAAGCACCTGGCGGAAAGCCTGGTACATAAAAGTATTGATAAACATGACAGTGACTAAAAGTGGGGGCATCTCTAAACTGAGCATGACAGGGAACACCAGCTCTAGTAACCCATCTTGAGATCAGATCTTTGAGGCAGAGTCATGAGCCTGACCAGTAAAAACACAGGAAACCTGAAGCAAGGGAGAAAAGGGATCTTTGCCTTAATCCGTTCCCATATTTTGCATTCAGGAAGCCGCCTCTGGTTAGCACTTATTGCTGAAGTTATTTATTTTTGGTATTTCCTTAATCAGTAGTTCTCAACCCTGGCTGTACTTTAAAATCACCTTCACGTTAAAAACACCTGGCACTGTGGCCAGTATCCTCCTCATTCTGACATTGGTCTGGACAAGCCCCAGGTACACATGTTTTTGTAAAAACTCCATAATGAGTAGTCAGGGTTGAGATCTATCATCCTTAACAATTACATGCCCACTGTGGTTTGGCTGGTCAGGCTTTCCTTCCTGCCAAATGCAACCTTTTAGAGCCCTCAAAGCAAGTGGGAGAATAAAATTCCCTTGAACACAAGGTAAGAAATAATGGTAGCTGCATTCAATTTCTGTGCAATTGCTAATGCTTACAACACACTGTTCCCGTAGCAACTTCTGGCTTCCCCTTCCCAGGGCCCCATTGTCTATCTGCTCTGCTTGTCTCCTAAATGTGGGCTATTTCTGTCTCCGGGACTGAAAGATAAATTCCACCAAGGCCTGGACCAATCCCATCTTCTTTTCCTTTTCAACCCCACCCACATCATGCCATTTGCTCACTTACCAACTACATAGATACGGTCCCGGAAACTCACTGCATTGATGCATTTAGCCTCTACTGGCATGGCCGACTTTAAATTCCATTTATTGGTTGAAGGATCGTAACACTGAGTCTTGTCCGTCGCCAATTTCCCATTGGGCCCTCCCCCAATCACATAGAGCTTCTTCTTATGACTGGTAGCTGCGAAGGAACTGACGTGGATAAGGAGGGGCGCAGCCTGCAGGGGCACAGGGGCACCAGGAGAAGCTTTCAGTCACACTACCCAAATTGTTAACAGTGGTTCACAGGACACAGGCCAGGAGTCAGGGAACACAAGGCCGAGCATCCTTAGCCTAAAATCACAAGGCCTTCCCTTGAGATACAGAGAAGATCAAAGCATACTTCCCACCCTCCCTCCTGGCTCTGGTTTCTAGTCTATTTCTCCCTGAGAGTCCAGCTCTCAGCAGAGGTGAGGTGTAGACAGCAATAAGTATATACAAGATGAAACCAGCCAATGTTGGAGATTGCTTTCTCAAAAATGTATATTCATATTTATTCATGTGCTCCTTCATTCGGAAACTTTTTACTGAGTGCCCACTATGTCCCAGGCATTGTCCTTAGCACTTATAGTTAGGAAGAATTGCTGGTATAAGGGTTCCAGGTGTTATCTATAGGCAGATCTCCAGAGCTGGTTCATTTTATATAATTGAAACTTTATGCCCATTGATGAACAAAGCTTTGCCTTTTCTTGAGTATGATATGTACCTGAGATTGTATTGCTAAAGTCTTATATGAAGACGTAAACATGGTTCATCATTATAGGCACATGAATAAGGGCTGACCAAATGACTCTGGGTTTCAACAGTGTGGTCAAGGGATCTCTGTGTGCCCAGTGCGGAGAAGTCAAGGGCACATGGTGTCCTAGGAGACAGAGGTTCTAGACCAAGACATACAGACCAAGATAGGATCAAGCCTGTGCTCCACATCTGAGGTACTGGCCAGGATAGGACAGGTACCCACACAGAGTTCCCCCACCTGGAAGAAGGTCATTTCTGTGACCTGACCAGAAATGCTGAATCGATGGCACCACCAAAAATATTCTCAGTGGGAGGAGAAAGATCAGAAAGCCATGTACCTATGTTGGAAGACACCTTTTTTTTTTTTTTTTTAAGTTTTGAAGCAACAATACAGTCACTCATAGAAATAATTTATACCTCTGACCAGCAGTTATGGAATGGGTCATAGGTCTCCACGTTGTTGATTCTCTGCAAGCCGTCGAAACCTCCAAGCACGTAGACCTTGCCCCCCAGCACCACCATCTTGTGTCTCCAGCGGCCTATGTTCAAATACTCAATTTGAATCCATTTGTTTATTGAAGAATTATATTTCCAAACATCGTGCTGTGTTTCTTTACCACCTGAAAGACATATACAGCATTTAAGAAACCACTGGATGTGTAACAAGTACAGCTTCTCCCATAATTTCCCACAAGCCTGTAAGTGTTACCTCCCCAAACCAACACCAACCCCCACTTCACTCCACCAGGCAAAAAAATTCATGAAGATGTGTGCGGTGTGGCTGGGGAGACAGAGCCAACACAGGGAAACAGGGAGACACAGTGTAAGGCTGTGCCATGTGTCACCTCTGTGCTGCCAGAGTTCAGAGAAGAGGCTACATGAGCTAAGTCCAGAGAAGGCTTCAGGGAAGTGGTACCCAGGTCTGCCTAGGTGAGTGGGCGCCAGCAGGAGCCTGCACTCAGTGCTTGTATGGCCGAGGAGCAAGACGTCAGGCAGGACAGGTGAGGTTGGACGATTGTGGGTGGAAATAGTAGGGCCTTCCTTATGTGCTCAGTCACTCAGTCATATCTGACTCTGCGACCCCATGGACTGCAGCCCACCAGGCCCCTCTGTCCATGGGATTCTCCAGGCAAGTGTCCTGGAGTGGGTTACCATGTCCTACTCCAGGGGACTTCCCAACCCAAGGATCTAACCCATGTCTCTTGCATCTCCAGCATCGCAAATGGATTCTTTACCACTGAGCCACCTGGAAAGCCCGGTACGGCCCTTGACCAGCATCAAAATAGAAAGCAGCTGAAGTTCTATGTTTGCTTATTTATTAATATTTAAACAAATACAAGCATGGAGAAATCACCATGAAATCTTAGAAAATTCTTTGGTTTATATCTCTGATCTATATAAAAACATAAGTGAGTTTTTTCCTACTTTGAAATTATTTCTGTTGGAACTGAATGAGATGCTCACAATAGAGTGATGAGCTGGTAAAAAAAAAAAATTTCAAAATAACTCAATAAACAGAAAATACAAATTTCAGTTAGGGAGAGAGAGCAAGACAAAGGAGAACTGACTTTTTGGTGATTTTAATAAAATATTTTAATGACTTTGTATTTCCTTTTTCCCATCAGCACAGAGTACTACTAATTATTAATACTTAAAAGATGTAGTTTTCAGACTTTCAACTGTGCACTAGTGTGAAACTGAGTATCACTGGTGACACTCTGTGTCATGAGTGGTTTCTCAAGGGTGGAACCCCGAGGTGGGATTCCTAGGTCAGTGGTGCCCACCTTAATTTTCATAGGTTCTGCCAAAGAGCCTTTAAAGCTGTCCTGGTTGACCTTTCTTCATACCCCACCCACAGCAGATATCAGAAGGGTTTTTTTGGTTGGTTTGTTTTGCTTTACATCTTGATAGAGAAAAATGATGTCATAGTTTGGTTTTTCCCTGCTACTAGGGAGATTGAGCTTCTTCCTCTTCTGTGAGCTTTTTGTTCATATAGTTTAACCATTCTTGGGGACTGGGATTGTGCACCTTTTGGAGTTCTCTATTCAAAACACTGTGATATTGATCCCATTCAGGTAGTATCCAAAATTATAAAATACTATACACTTTCAAGGAAATGTATGAAAATGTTATTAAAAGGAGGAGAAAACCTACAATTTTTATTTCAGGATGTAAAAGAAGATCTGATTAACTGGGCAGGCATATCATGTACACAGATGAGAAGACAAGTTATTGCAAAGATGTCAGTCCTCCCCAAGTTAACCTCTATGTTGGGTGTCTTCAAGGCTTTTCATGGATTTCAGGACTTGAAGTGACCATTCTAAACTTCATTTGGAAGAGTAGATTTGGGAACATTTCTAAGAAACATTTGAAAAAGAAGGAGTGAGAGAGCTTTCCCTGGCAAATATCAAAATACCAAAAGCTATGATAATAAAAATAATGTGCTACCAGTGTAAGATGAGACAAACTGATCAATTAAAAGCAAGGTACAGAAACAGATTAAAAGATATAGAGATTATCAAAAATGGCATTAGAACAACTGGCTATTTGTTTAGAAAAAATTAAGTTAGATCCCTATTTCACATTACACTTAAAATTTAAGTGTAAATGCTATAGAAGTAACTGGAGAATATATGATAGAAGGTGTTAAAGATCTTGGGGGTGGTGAGGGGCTTTCTAAGCATGACAAGAAACCTAGAATCATATAGAAAAGAAAGTTACTATTTAAAATATAAAAAGTTAAAATACAATCACTATCTGAGAAAAAGTATTTACAATACAAATAGCTTCCCTGGTGGCTCAGACAGTAAAGAATCTTCCTGCAATGCAGGAAACTCAGGTTTCCTGGGTTGGGAAGATCCCTTGGAGAAGGGAATGGCAAACCACTTCAGTACTCTTAAAATCCCATAGACAGAGGAGCCTGGCGGGCAAAGAGTGGGACACGGCTGAGTGATTAATACTTTCACTTTCATACAATAAGAACTCCAAAAGTGACAACCAACCAATAGAAAAACAAAGAATAGGAACAGCTCATTTTTAAAAAAACATACATTTAATTAATAAATAGATGAAAATATATTCAATCTCACTTAGAGTATAAATTTGAATATTCAAGTCTATTAAAATGTAATCGATAATAAAAAATGTTAACAAGGATGTAGAAAATTGGCACTGTCATTCATTATTGGTTGAACTGTAAATTGGTACAAACTTTCTGGAAGACAATTTAACAATACCTACAAAACTTCTAAATTTACACATCTTATGACCACTTCCAGGAATCTTTCCATATAGCAGCACAAGTTCATAAATATATATGTATGAAAAATGTCTGTTGTGGCCTTTTTTCAGGGGGAAAATAGACATTGAAAAAAATTATGGTTCATTCATTCAACGGACAGCCCTGAAACTGGTCGAAGAGCAACAATAACAATCCTCACAGTAATGATAATGATGAGTAATACCGTTGAGTTCTCACCCTGTGCTTGGGATTGTGCTGTACTTTACACATATAGTACACTTTAACATATAGTAGATCATGTAATAATGTCTAGAATAAATCATTAATTGAGTACAAGTTTCTGTTGATTTAGTATAACAAGCATGCTTTTGTGTATTGCTTGTATCATTTTTTTAAAAGACAACAACAAATTGAAGACAGAGAAAAGAAAAGTTGTAGAATAAAATAACATGTATCATATATGTGGCAAAGACTGACCATGACTACCAAACCTGTCTTTTCCTCCTGAGCATATGGCTGAACTACACTTCCCAGCCCCACATCATGGGGGTCCCGGGAGGGCATGTGGCTGGTCCTTGCCAATAGAATGTGAGCAGAACTGAAGCCTCGTGTCCAGGCTGAGGCTATTGTGAGCAGGTGTGCCTTCTCAACTTGTTCAGTTTCTCTCTCTTCCCAAAATGCATCAGGCAAAGGTCACTGGTGGAATTTGTTGTTGTCTTTTAAAAAAATGATAAAAGCAATACACAAAAGCATGCTTGTTATACTAAATCAACAGAAACTTGTACTCAATTAATGATTTATTCTAGACATTATTACAAGCTGCATCATGAGACGGAAGGAGCCTAGGTCCCTGAAGAACCAAGTGGAGCAGGTGCTCTCCCTCAGCCCCCATGTACTACTGTGGTAATTCACTGAGATTTAGAATTTGTTGCCATGGCTAGCATTACTTACTCTAAGACAATACAAAACCATTTTTGTAAAAAAAAAGTAAAAACGTAAGATTGTAATGGAGCAGAGAAACTGCCATGTTTTACTTTATACTCCTTGTATTGCTTAAATCTTCTACATTAATTAAAAATATTTCTATGAGATAAAAGAAAACCGAAATCTAATCTATGGTATTAATATATTCAAGGAAGAACTGACCTGCCCTTTATTCTGGAGGAGGCCAGCTCTGGGAATAAGCTCTTCGCTAAACAAGTTTAGACTAGAGAAAACCTCCCAAAGAGGGGATGGGATGTTTGTCTCTTCCCTTGGCACCTCAAGAGGAGCTAGGTGGCTTTTGATGTCATGGGAGGGCATGAGACTGAGAGAACATAGATTGGAATGTATGACTTTGGGTAAGTTCCATGCTTTCTGAGCCTGTTTTCTCCATTTGTAACCTGGAGATTAAAATCACCTACCATATGGAGTTAAAGTGAGAGGCAAATAATTAAAGTCTACCAAAGGGTAAGTTTATTTACACAAAGTGCTGTAAAGATGGTAGAGATTGTGTCACTCAACATTTACCATGTGTCCAGACACAGTGCTAGGTATTAAATTCAAGGACTAATGGGAAACAGGCATAGAGTAATTACAAATAATTAAGCAAACAACTTAGAAGTAAGAAATGAAAAAGTATTGGGTGTTATTGGAGCATCTAAAGGTAAAATCTAATAAAGTTGGGGGAGGGGGTCAGATTTTTATTCATTACTGAATAAATTACTGAATATTCATTACTGTATTACCAATGCTCAGTGGCCTTTGCCTACAGCAGACGCCAGATGAACTCTAGCAATACTTTCCTTCTTCCTTTTCCAGAAAGTACAGGATCTGTCTGTCTGTTCCCCCAGTTCTTAGGACAATACTGCTCAAGGATTAGGGTTCGTTTAGTAATAATCCCCTCTCCACGATAAGATCATCTGAGTGCCTGGTTTCCACATGCTGACCCAGTCAGTGCCAGGTCAGTGCCATCCACACTAATTCTTCTAGGACAGTTGCCTGGCTCTCACTCAGGGAAGCGCATAGTGCCTGGGCAACTGGCTTTGGTATCACATAACTTCTGCTTACCTGAGATGTAGACCTCATTTTTCAATGTCACACATGCAAACTCCACCCACTTCTTGTTCTCACTGTCCAGCTCATGCTCTGTCATGGGGAGCTTGGCCACCTCCAGGCGGCTGCGCCTTTAGGGGATCCAGGCAGGTTACCTCTGCCACAAACCGTTCATCCTTTGTGCAGCCACCGATGATCATGAATACCTCAGACTGGAACTCGTGCATCCTGGGCTTGGTGCGCTCTGAAATGATCTGGAAAACCAATGGGAGTACAAAACCACAGAATGGTAGTGGTTCAGAGCTCAGGTTATGGAACCAGGGCAAAAAAATCTGATTCCTAACTCTGCTACGGTATGACCATGTGACTTCACCTCCTTGAGTATCACCTTCTGTATACTGGAGATTTTAGTGGTAACAACCTCATAGTTTTGTCAGAAGATTAAGTGGGCTAATATACTTAGTGTCTTGGCCTCAGGCCTGATGGATAATAAGTACTCAGTAAAGGTTATCAGTCGTAGATTTTACTACTTTTTAAGAAGTTCAGATCCATTTACAATCAGATGCTCTTCTTGCCTCTTCTCTCTTGCTTGGTTGGAAACACTGAATCCTAGAATTTAATTTCTGGCCATCTTCCACTGCCCCTTGGTTTCAATTTCTTGATGATATCCCAGACTTTGGTCACTACCAGGCCTCTTTAGAGGACTGGAAGAGAAGTCCTGACTGGGCATATAAGAGCATCCAGAGACTTAGGAGAAAAGAACCAAAGGGAACAGAATGTATCCAGGGAGGCAGGGGGACTGGGTCCCAACATCAAGCATATGACCCTTCAGAGCCTTGAACAAGTGAAGAAATTCATACCACAGATATTTGAACCCAGCTGAAGGAGCAGAGGTTTGAGGTCAGATACACCAGAGTTCCTTCCTGCTTTCACCACCTATGGCCATGTGACCTTGGAGAAGAGACGCAGTCTCTGTAAGGGCCTGTGATCACACCTCTGCCACCAGGCTGTTGTGAGCATGCATGAGGTTGTAATGTAGAGGGCTGAATCGAGCACCTGGCACACGCAGAGCCCTTTGAAAGCTAGTCAAAGGGGACAGTGGGAGTGGTGGGAGATGTCATGTTGATGTTATGAATGAAAAGGGAGAGGTGCCCTCCTCCTGGTCCAGCCAATGCTGGGCTTGATGGGGAGGTTCTACAGGTGCAGGACCTTGATGGGAGACAGAGAGGCAGCACCCATTTCCCACGTGACCAATGCAGCTTCTTTTTCCTACAAGGTTAAACTGACCTAATATGGATCATGGAACTTCAGTCTTGCCTACAGATGGTGACACACAAGTTACAGTAGCAAAGACTGAAGCCCACAAATGGTGAATCCAATCAATAGTCACATGCAATCAGGTCAGCCAACGTCCAGCATCTACTTCCCAGAAGAGACTTTATTTTTCTGTGCCAATAGTCAGACACAATAAATTTTGATCCTCAGTTCTTGAGGCCAAACCGTGGCCAGTAAGTGTGTAGCAGGGGTCTCTTCTGTGGGTCAGCAGAAGGGAGTATGACTATGTGTGGCAGGACAATCCTGGGCTGAGCCTGCAGAACTGACAGTGGAAAGGCCAGCTGGGATGAGGGTGAGGGGTGGTCCTGAGAACTTGGAGGCCCTATGAGAATTCCAAGCTGGTAGGAGAGGATTGAACAATGTATTGGCATCAAAGACAAATCTGTCCCATCTGAGATTTCTCCCTCCAGCCTCTAAACCATCTTTCCGGGTACCATCTCCAGCACCAATCTGTCCTCTTTCAGGGAGGATTTAGGGATTATAGAGTGATGTTTAGAGGACAGCACTAGCCTCCCAGAATTGGTTTCCTGTGACTCTTACTCTGGTTCAGAGAAGCAGGCCCCAGCTTCCCTCTTTAACCACCTTATGCAGAGTGCATGCTCTGCCGCATCAACAGCCTGCTGACTAGCCGGGGACCACACTAGCTGTGATCTTACTCCTGACTCCCAGGCTGGCATCCTAGTCCTGCATCCTGGCCTGCGGAAGACTTTGTTCCCACTGACTGAATCTTGCATTGCTGCTTGCTGTCAGGATCTCCCCATATCTGTCCTCAGTTTCCCACACTACCTCCCAACAACTCAACCCTGTAATCTTTTTGACATCATTGTCCATATCACTTTGCTCTTTTCCCCGGGAAGCCATTCTAGCCTTTTCACATATGCTCCCACAGTCCTGAATTTCCCTATCACAGCACTTTTCACCCTCATCTAATTTATTCTAATGTCCTTCATGGTTGGAACAGCCCTTTTCTTCAACAGGTCTCAGCACCAAGAACAATATCTGGAGCTTGTGGGCTTCCATAAATGATGGCTGAATGAATGAATGAAAGAATGGGCAAGCTAGTTGACCCAACACCTGATAAAAAGATTTTTTTTTCCAGTCTAGATCATTGTGGTAACCAGCTTCCACAAGGGCTCCCAGCAATCCCCACCTCCTGGAATTAACATCCTATGTTGATCCCTCCACATTGCTCCTGGGTTGATCTCTATGCCAATAAAATACAATAGTGACAGTATACTACTTCTGAAATTAAGTTATGAAGGCACTAGGATTCCATCTTGATTGCTGTCTTTCTTGGGTCATTTGCTCTGAAGGAAGCCAGCTGCTATGGAAGGGCCAACCATCAGCAAGGAAGTAACACCTGTCAACAATTTTGTGAAGGAGCTTGGAAGTGGATACTCCAGCCAGCTCTGAGCTTTGAGATGACTAACTGCAGCCCCAGTCAGCCCTTGACGGTAACTTCAGAAGAGCCCCTAAGCCAGAACCACCCAGCTAAATCACTCCCAGATCCCTGACAATTATGAGACAATAAATGCTGGTTGTTTTAAACTGCCTTTTGGGATAATTTGTTGCACAGCAATAGATAATATAGTCATCCAGTTCATGGATCAGGCTGGGTATTGAGACCTGCCTTCCCTGGTGGCCCAGAAGGTAACCGGGGTCAAATCCCTGGGTCAGGAAGATCCCCTGGAGAAGGAAATGGCAACCCACTCCAGTATTCTTGCCTGGAAAATTCCATGGACAGAGGAGCCTGCTGGGCTACATGGAGTCACAAAAGAGACATGACTGTGTGATTGAACACAACGCATAAGCTCAGCTATACTTTACAAAATATTAACCTCAAAGGCATGACAAATGCCAATCAGACGTCAGAGATATGCGAGTTTGCAGATACAGGGAAATGTTTGCCAGTGAATCACACACAACAATCAGGTCTACTCAGTTTATTTTCATATTGTTAGAAAGAGCAAAGAGTTGCACCTTACTGAGTACTCTTTCTCCAAAGAGCCCATATGAGAGGACTGAATAGAAGTAACCAAACTACTTGGATAAAGCTCACAGGGGTGAGCTTCTGACACTCTGTCCTCAGGAGTAAGCCCTCTTGACAGCACACATATCAGAGCAGCATTTGGTATAGAACAAGTTGGTCCCTGGAAACTTCAGAGGCAATGAAATGAAGGGGTAACTTTCTCTGCCCCGAAAGACCTCTCCCAGTGAAGGTACTAGCTACTACTACTAGATCAAATGTAAATTGACGTTTGCCTTTAGGTTCTAACGTTTGACTCTGTCACCACCACCGTGGGCTTAAAAGGAAGAACAAGGTTAAGTCTGGGGAAAGAGGGTTAGGAGGAGAAGGATGTTCTCAGGGTATCCTCCAGACTTCCACTTGAGTCATCAGGAATGAGCTAGGCTCACATAAGCAGTGAGAAGACTGAGAATTTTAGAAATCAACTAGCTATGAGATCCAACTCAGAGATCGCAATGGTTGATTGGCTCACTTACCTAGACAATAGAACAAGAATAGAACAAGAAAGTGCCCCCAAGTACTTGGGGCAATAAAACAGAAAAAAAATTAGGACTGAATAGAAAGAGAGATTTTAGCCTCAGAGAAAGAAAATGCTTAATGCTTGATTGTGCTATAAAGGAACTGAGTGAGAATAGGAACAGTCTTTATTTCTAGGACACTTATCATCTGTCAGACACTGTGCTAACACATTTCATTCATTATCTAAGTCTCAAAACAATTCCATCAGCTGGTAGGTATTATCTTCCCCATGTTACAAGGGGGAAGAAAGCTGAGCACTGAAGAATTGATGCTTTTGAACTGTGGTGTAGAAGACTCTTGAGAGTTCCTTGGACTGCAAGGAGATCAGTCCCAGGTATTCATTGGAAGGACTGATGTTGAAGCTGAAACTCCAGTCTTTGGCCACCTGATGCAAAGAGCTGACTCATTTGAAAAGACACTGATGCTGGGAAAGATTGAGGGTAGGAGGAGAAGGGGATGACAGAGGATGAGATGGCTGGATGGCATCACCGACTCAATGGATGTGAGTTTGAGTAGGCTCTGGGAGTTGGTGATGGGCAGAGAGGCCTGGCATGCTGCAGTTCATGGGGTCACAAAAAATCAGACATGACTGAGCGACTGAACTGAACTGATGTTACAAGGACTGAGATTTAGGGCAGCTAAGTTGCTTTCCCAGTGTCACACTGTAGGTAAATTGTGCAATCAAGATTAAAGTCCAGATTCACCTGACTAGAAGTCCAAGTTTCTGACACTGGGGACTTTTCTAGTTGTCAGTATTCTCTCTGGTCTAAATCCAAAGCCTATAATCCCACTCCCCACCCCTCCATCACAAATACAAAAGGCAGAACAGTTTTAGCAGCAGCAATTTTGCAGAAGACATCGTAGGGACAATTTATATAAGAGGAAACCCCTTTACATCTGCCTTTCAGGGAGTTCGGAAATGGGAAGCAGAAACAAAAATAGCAAGAATGTTGGCAATTGATCAAGACTCTATGCTTTAAATGCTGAAGTGAGAGCAGTTGCAGAGATTGATCTTGTCTTCAGGAATATGAGGGCTTTCCCATTGCTGAGCCACCTGCCAGTGACCCACATTTCAACATAGGATCCTTTTGGTGATCTGGTTCTCTATCAGTCTACTCATCACCCTTCATTTGCTTAGTGTCCTATCCTCTCTAAAAGAGAAGATATGGGAGTTTATTAAGGCAGAGACTGTTTTGTGGTGTTTGGTGTCATGTCTGGCATATAGTAGGTATTCATGATTTATTTGTGAAGAATGAAAGTGTAGCCTGTTAAAATATATAGGGTGCTGCTGAAGTAGAACTTAGGGGAAAATTATAGCACTAATGACAATATTAGAAGAAAAAAAGAAAGATCTCAAAATAATGACCTTCAATTCCTCCCTAAGAAACTGGAAAAAGGAAAGAAAATTCAATCTGCAGTAAGCAGAAGAAAGAAAATAATCAATATTAAAGTAGAAATAAGGGGAATAGAAAGTATAAAGACAATAGAGAAAGTCAAATGAAACCAGAAGCTAGTTTTTTGAGAAAATCAATAAAATTGATAAAACTCTAACCAGACTGATCAGAAAAAAAAGGAGACACAAATTACCAATATCTGGAATGAGAAATATGACATCACTGCAGATTCTACAGATATTAAACAGAATAATAAGTAGACAACTTTATGCCAATAAATTCAGCAATGGAAAAATCTTTGAGAAATACACACTATCAAGGCTAATTCTAGAAGAAATAGAATTATAGATATAGATATTAAAGAAATATAATTTGAAGTTTTAAGTTTAAAACCTTCTCTCACACACACACAAATTCCTTCTGGTTCTGATAGCATCACTGATAAATTCTACCAAATATTTAAGAATGTGCTTGCCAAGTGAGTAAGTGACAATGGATCTGAAGACAACACAGAACTAGAAAAGTACACACAGAAAGAACAGGCTCCCAAGGAGCCTCTGAAAGACAATTCCTAAACTCTCTTGGCTAATATTTCTACCAATGGCGTAATGAAGAAGGCTTGGTAGCCAACTTCAGAAGTGCTGTATAGTGGTATATATGTGTGGTATACATGGGTTGTAGAGTGGTGTGCATGTGAGGCTGTTCATGCGTACAAACTTGACAAGCTGTCCTTCTATCATTACTTCTTGATTGTTTTGTTCCTCTCCACTAAGCTTGTTCTTATTTTTATAAAATTCTGAATATAACATTTCTTCAGGAATTGTTAAGCAAAACCAGGTAGATAC
Organism: Nanger dama; assembly: GCA_917880005.1. Lineage (NCBI taxonomy): Eukaryota > Metazoa > Chordata > Mammalia > Artiodactyla > Bovidae > Nanger > Nanger dama. The sequence goes on along the minus strand of CAKJTW010000011.1, from coordinate 27,685,996 downwards.
AAATGATACTTTTATTTACCATCTTGGTACCCATTTATTCATTCAAAAACATTAAGCACTGCTTTGTTATATATATCAAGGCCTCTCCTAAAGTCTGGATGAATGGTCCAATAAGACATATTTCCTACCATAACAAGTACCCTGTCTTGAGATATTTATAGATGAGGAATTCAATGGTTAACAGGCAATGGATGGTGCTATGACGGAGCAATGCCATGACAATTTAAGAATGACATGGGCCTCTGGAGAAGGTGATGCTTAAACTGAGTTTTGATGCTGGAACAGAAGTTAACTAGATGAAGCAGAGGAAAAAGTCATTTGGGCAGCATTAGCCTGCATTCTCCAGTACTCTTTCCTGGAGAATCCCAGAGATGGGAGAGCATAGTAGGCTGCCGTCTATGGGGTCGCAGAGTCGGACACGACTGAAGCGACTTAGCAGCAGCAGCAGCCTACATTAACCTGAAGGCTGAAAAACCATGTCCTCCTTGAGGAATTACAAGCAGTGCATTAGGACCAAGAGGAGAGCAGGAGAGAGAGGTTGGTGATGACACCAGAGCGGTGAGCAGGAGGCTGGGCTCTGAGAGTTTAGGCAGAAGTGTGGGCTTTATCCTGAGGGTGCTGGGGAGCCAGTGAAGAGACTAAACCCAGGAGAAAATGATTAGGCTTGAGTTTTAGATCAGCAGGAAGGCCAGATGAGGGGCAGGAAGTTGAGTTTTGAGAAATTTTCAGTTCGGGAAGGAAATAATGAGTCTGAACCTAAGTAATGTCAGAGGAGAGCTAATGTTTCCCCCAGAATGGCCAAAGTGGGGAAACAGCAGACCTGAGGAATGGTGACTGGACTGGACAACTGGACAGGACATCCTTCCTGCATATGTGTGGCCCCTCACCAAAGTCCCGCCCTTACACAGCTGAAAGAAGGATGTGCCAGGCATGGTGCTAGGTGATTTCCAGATCTCACCTAATCCTCTCAGTAGCTGTCTACCCTGTAGTATTATCTCCATTTTACAGGCCAGAAACCCAGAGCTTCTGGACTGCCTGACTCAAACTATAAATTTAATAGCACCTTCTTCTTCATGCCCTAAGGATTTGTGAGCCAGTCTCACCTGTATCTCTGGGAGGTCTGCTGATCCCTTTACTCTGCTGGTTATCTATAGCATCTCTCATCACCAACTCACCTCATTGCCAGAAAGGTGGTACATCCTGGCTTCCTGGAGCAGTGGGAAGACTTCAGGGCACTGCCTGATGAGAGGATCCGCTTCCACCATCTCCACAAAGTACCACGGGTCCAGAAGCGGCAAGCGCACATTCTCCAGGACATAGGGGAGCAAGCAGAGTCGTTCTGATTGCTTGTGCCTGACCCAGCTCATCACAGTCTCAAACACCTGAGCCTCTTCTGTCACATAAAGGTCGTCACTCTTCAAAATGTGGTACAGAGTGTCCACAGGAAGTTCCAGGAACTCCTCAGAGTTCAGGATCTGCACAAAGTTCTGGATGATGTAACTCTGAACCTGCTTCTTTAGACTGTCCAAGGAATGTGTGTCTGCCAGCCTCAGGATTCCAACACAGTTTTCTGGGTTCAAGGCTTCTGTGAGGAAGCTGGCACAGGCGTCCACCATCCGCAGGAACTAAGAGAACAGAAGGGTAGCAAATCAGGCCAGAAAATGACCAGTCCACAAAGAGTTGATCAGTGAGTTGTATTGTAGTAGCAAAAATTTAACAAGAACCCAAGTGACCCAAATAGGGGACTAGCTAAATAAATGAAAATATGTTCATATTTTCGACAGCTCTAGGGTCATTAAGAAAGCGTGCTGTATCCAGCACAGCCAAAAAAAATTTTTTAATTAAAGACACGGGAGTGTACTTGGAACCAGAGAGGTCATGATGGGTCTAAAAAAGAGAAAAAGAAAAGAAAACATGTCGTAGAAAAATATTAAATGACATGGAAAACATTCATAATGCATTGAGTTGAAAAATCCATTCACTGAATCTTGATCAAATGTCCAGATTTAATCAGCGACTTACAGGAAGCACAGGTGAAAGAGGAACATGTTCAATAATGCCATGGGAATACAATCAGCAAAACTCAGACTGTGGGAAACTCTACAGAACAACCAGTTCAGTTTCTTCAACAAATACATCCGAAGGAGAAAGAGAGAAGTGAGAGGAGGTGGGCAGGGAGAGAGAGCTGAAGCATGAAAAGAGATTTAAAAGATACATCAACCTACAAGAAAGTATAGCACTTTATTTGGAACACTAATTTAAACAAAATAATTTTAAAAGTCAGAAAAATATTTACAACGACCAACATTTGGTGATATAAACAACTATTACTTTTTAAATTTATATATTTATTTTAATTTGAGGATAATTACTTTACAGTATTCTGATAGTTTTTGCCTTACATCAGTGTGATCAGCCATAGGTATATGTGTCCCCTCCCATCCTGACCACCCCCACCTCCCTTCCCACCCTATCCTTCTATGTTGTCACAGAGCACCAGCTTGAATGCCCTGTAAAGCAACTATGATTAATTTTAAATATGGCAATAGTGTTATGTTTATGTTTAAAGAAGTTTTGGGGGCTATACACGGAAATATTTTCAGGTGAAATGAGAAGGCACTTCACAAAAACATATGTGTATTATGATACTATTTTATTTTTATAAAGAAAAAAATTTTTTGGTCATCGCAACAATAATCCTCCCACAGAAACAAGTCCCATAGGAATGGATGAAATATACTGTATAAACTATATAAGGCACCACACTCTGTAATGATGCTATGAGATTTTTTTCTTATTTATTTATATACTTTTAAAATCCTCTAAAATGAATAAGTAACACTTTTGTGATGAAAAATTAATTTTAAAATTAATTGGCTTCCATGTCTTATTTTTAAATTATCATCCTTTTCATAAGAATGTGAGTCTTATATATGTATACAGCACTTTACAGTGACAAAGTTCTTTTGTGTCCGCTATATTATTTAGTACCCGTTTTACAGACGAAGGGTCTCAAATGCTCCAGCCCATTATATTTGCTCCTGTCTGGAGCTTAGTTTTGAAGGAGTCAAGTTCTCAATGTTATTGGTTTGATCAATTAGAGGAAAGATGGAAAGGAGGGAGACAGGGGACAGGGCCTGGTGGGGAGGATTGCTCTAAAGACAGGGCCTAGTCAGAGTACAGACAGGTAGACCTGACCGGGCGTGGGGGTGCAGCCTGCAGACAAGAGACTCTGATGATGGGAGCTGGGGATGACAGGGTTTGGGGCCTGAAGGGAAGGGCAGGACAGGTCTTGGGGTGGACCACATTGATTTAGGGTTTGTCCTTCATTTCAGAACATTCTAGGAGGTACAGGTTCCTGAAGGGGGGATCAATCCCAATGGCAAAATATTACTTTTCCCTGTCACACTACACCTTTCAATTGTCCATTTGGAAATCATTGACCTGAGGGTAAATGACCTGAGGAGAAAGTCTAGACTCTGCCTCGGACCACCCGGCCTGCTGGCCCCCACCGCCTGGAGATCTGCTCCTCGCATGAGCAACTGTGGAAACAGTTGAGACAGAAATCTAACACCTGTTTAGTTGTTTGCAGATTTTCAGTTCAAAGAGTAAAAATATACAACCGAGACCAAGCCTCGCTGAGCCCTCAGAAGCTGTAACCAGAGCCCTGTGTGGCTCTGCCCACAGAGACCTCTGAGAGGGCTGAAAAGGAACTCACTTAAATGGCAGGCTCTGGGGCAAAGCGGCAGGTACACCTCACCAGCATTTGCCTGAGAGAAAGGTGGTATGAAAATCAAATCGATTTTCTAAATAAGTAGACTATCTCTGGGAGGCCACCTCAGAACCTGGTAACAGTGGTTGCCTCTGGAAGGGAACTAGTGGCCTGCGTCAGGGTGGAGAGGGAGAATTACTTTTCACTTTTGCCTTTCTGTATCCCCTACAGTTTCATGTCTTGTGGAGGAATTATCTATTTATTCTATCTACGCTTACAAATAGAGAAAACACTAGAAGGAAATACATCAAAATGCTAATGGTGGTTATCTCAACTGTTGTGTAGATACAGTTATTAATTTGTTTTTAGATTTAGGTGTAGAGATCAAGTTTTCTGCACTGAGCAGGAAGTTGCTTTCAAAGTCAGAAAAAAATAAAATAAATATTTTCTTGTGATTTTCAAGTACACAACGAGAAAATAAAATGTAAAAAGAAAGAAAAAAGAACACATATTATATGCCAGTCCTTTCCGTTAACCAGCTCATTTAATACATACAACAACACTATCAAGTAGAGATTTGTTATTATATCATTGCTGTTTTATAAATGAGGAAACAGTTTCAGAAAAGTGAAGTAATTTCTTCAGAGACTTAAAATGAGAGGTAGAACTAAAAGTTGAAAGTCTTATCTTGTTCCAAAAATATGTGTTTTTACATTATTTCAAGTCACCTCCAGTCAAATAGTGTGTGCACAGGACAAGGGCTTGCATGCGTGCAGATGTCAAGGGCAATTTGTACACTTCACCGGAGCACTCAGATGATCTGATCTGTCCAGACCCAGGAAGGCCCAGCTGACAAGATGCCAGTACTTACTCCAGCATGATGACCACTAAGGAGCAAAGAAGGAACCAGGAAAGAGAATAAAATCAAGTACCAAAGTTCACATGTGTGAGGAACAGTGACCCACACGTGTCTCTCCCCACTCAGAAACCGCTCATCCGCCTGTTCTTCTCACTAATATGTACTGAGCATCTGTTAGATCAAAAGCCCTCAGCTGAGGGTACCAAGGCGAGCAGGAAGAAATACAGTGCCCAGGCTCACTGGAAAAGGCAGCCAGTGGGGGAGGCAGGCAAGAATCAAATAATCATACAGACTGTGTACAACTACTGCTGGGATAAACACTGTGTCACAGAGTTCAATGATGCCACTGCCTAGACTGAGAAAGTCTACCCTTACCCCTCAAGCCGTGCCTATACATCAGCACTGGCACTCTCCCTGATGGAGTCACGCCTGTCTACTCACCTTCTGAAAACAGCCCTAAAGCTTACCTGTCAGCACTATCACAGTGCCTTTCTATGCTTACACCATTTTGTCAGCCAGGACCACCTTTGTCCCTCATCTCTACCTGCTAAAATCCTCTTCCCATCACCCAAGCAAGTTTGACTCTGGAGCTCCACTTTTAAAGAAAGGACTCAAGAGAGTTCATCCCATCTACAAGTGAGAAGTTCCCTTTTAAGTTTCCCTCAAAAGGAGGAAGACTGGAGTACCACAGCCATCATTTTATCTACACAGGGCTGTTTTCTTCATTCAGAGTTGTTCAGTCTGGGACGAATGGATGCTCTTGCGAGTTTTTGAACCCCTACATTGTGTGGAAAAATTTGTGTGCACATGGAATTTTTCTGGGAATTGTGTTTGCAGGGGACACTGAGTTGCTCTCTGGTATCCATCCACCTGAGGACAAAACCAGTGCAAGAGGGACGGCCAACCTGAAGGACCAGAAAGACACAGAGCCAAGGTCTTAATCAGACTGTGCTTGGAGCCGTCCCTGCCTCTGGACATTTTTTATTCTGGCTGAGTACTTGGTTAAAACAAAAGGAGGGAGACAGAATAGAAGGGAAAGGGAAAGAAGTGGAGAAATCCTATCTATTCATGAAGTTCTTTCTCAGAAGCCACTTCCTCCTTCATGTCTTCTCCAGCTGCCCCACATGGAATCAATTCCTCCCTCCTCTGGGCTCTACTAACCAACTCACTGCCCCTCTAGCAAAACAACGATTACATTTCTATTTTGTACTATGGTCCAGTATCTCAAGGGCAGGTACTAGCTCATACTTGCGTTTTTATTTCCAGCAGCACTTAGCACAAACTCTGGCAAAAGAAGAGAAAGAAGGGAAAAAGAGAAAGAGGAAAAACATATTTTTTTCAGGTACTTAGTATGTACCACGGTCAGTGCTACATAATTTCTCATGCATTATTTTGTTTAATGAATAAATTTTCTATTTTTAATGAATACATTTTAAATAGATATTAATATTACCATTGGTACAGAGGATGGAAGAAAGAATTCAAAGGGTCAAGGGTGTTGCCCAAGATCACACAGTTGGTAGGTGGTAGAAATGATACTGGAGAACACCTGGCTAATTCTCCTCACTGAGCATCACCTTGCCTTTGTAACTGTTGCATTGTTAAGCTGACAAAATTCCAGGAGAGTCGAAAGAGGACTTGTAAGGACAAGGTGAATGGAGGGTCTCCAAGTTGCCTATATTCCCCCCAGAATGTGCTTCAATAAACACTTCTGGAAACTCTGGAAAAATTTTAAAGAGATGAGAATACCAGATCACCTGACCTGCCTCTTGAGAAATCTATATGCAGGTGAGGAAGCAACAGTTAGAACTGGACATGGAACAACAGACCGGTTCCAAATTGGGAAAGGAGTACGTCAAGGCTATATATTGTCACCTTGCTTATTTAACTTATATGCAGAGTACATCATACGAAATGCCAGGCTGGATGAAGAACAAGCTGGAATCAAGATTGCCAGAAGAAATATCAATAACCTCAGATATGCAGATAACACCACCCTTATGGCAGAAAGCGAAGAAGATCTAAAGAGCCTCTTGATGAAAGTGAGAGAGGAGAGTGAAAAAGTTGGCCTAAAACTCAACATTCAGAAAACTATCATGGCACCTGATCCCGTCACTTCATGGAAAATAGATGGAGAAACAGTGGAAACAGTGAGAGACTTGATTTTGGGGGCTCCAGAATCACTGCAGATGGTGACTGCAGCCATGAGATTAAAAGACGCTTGCTCCTTGGGAAAAAAGTTATGACCAACCTAAACAGCATATTAAAAAGCAGAGACATTACTTTGCCAACAAAGGTCCATCTAGTTAAATCTATGGTTTTCCTGTGGTCATGTATGGATGTGAGGTAAGGTGAGGTAAGGTGAAGTCGCTCAGTCGTGTCCGACTCTTTGCGACCCCGTGGGCTGTAACCTACTAGGCTTCTCCATCCATGGGATTCTCCAGGCAAGAATACTGGAGTGGATTGCCATTTCCTTCTCTAGGGGATCTTCCCGACCCAGGGATCGAACCCAGGTCTCCCGCATTAAAGGCAGACGCTTTAACCTCTGAGCCACCAGGGAAGCCCTATGGATGTGAGAATTGGACTATAAAGAAAGCTGAGCACCAAAGATTTGATACTTTTGAACTGTGGTGTTGGAGAAGACTCTTGAGAGTCCCTTGGACTGCAAGGAGATCCAACCAGTCCACCCTAAAGGAAATTAGTCCTGAATATCCATTGGAAGGACTAATGTTGAAGCTGAATTCACTCCAATGCTTTGGCCACCTGATGAGAAGAAGAACTGACTCATTGGAAAAGACCCTGATGCTGGGAAAGATTGAAGGTGGGAGGAGAAGGGGATGCCAGAGGATGAGATGATTGGGTGGCATCATCAACTCAATAGACATGAGTTTGAATAAATTCCAGGAGTTGGCGATGGACAGGGATGCCTGGCGTGCTCCAGTCCAGGGGGTTGCAAAGAGTTGGACACAACTGAGTGACTGAAGTGAACTGAACTGAAACACTTCTGAGTGTGAGGGTAGTGTTAATCAGAATCACGGGATCCCAGCCAGTGGCTGGGAAACTACTGAGCCAGTCATGGAGGCAAGAAACTCTTCTCTTTAAAAATATCTGGTTTTGCTTCTTCATATTCAAGATTATTTAGGACTTTAGGGTAAGTTTTCAGATCTCGGTCTGTCCCAATTACACATGAATTTATTTATTAAACCTGAGTGATGACAGATATTGGTGACAGATAATCAACTTCTTATTTGGGGTGGGCAGCATGTGAGGAAAGTTTACACCCAGGCACCTGACTCTCAGAGCAGGGAGACTAAAAATATAATCAAAGAAACCACTTGAAACATGTTTGCAGTTCCCATGAGAAGTGTCTGCCTCAAAGAGAATGCACCTCCCCCATCCCCACAGCCCCTCTGCTGCCTCCCTGTACACTCTCCAGAACCAGGCATACTAAAGGATCTCACCACTGTGATTCCACATTTCACTAGAGGTTCCTTCAAATCCACTCCAGAATAACCTAGTCCTATTTTGGTCCAATCAGGAATCCTATTGACCACAGTCCCTGTCTGGCTTTGGAGTCCTTGCAAATGATCTATAAAGACACTGATATTTTTAACTTCAAGCGCCAACAAATCAGTACATGTGGAGAGTGTGTTAATTGTTGAAGAGATTAACAAAATTAAAACTTATTGGAAAGTGCTTCTGAATTCACTGTAAATATTTTCATTATTTTTGTCTTCCCAAACAATAGATACAAAACATCAAGCCATTCTCTTGTGGGGTCTGTGTTGCTAATAACGAGCAGTCTTCATACAAATTGTAAGTTACCACTGATTCTAATCTTCTGTCTTTGCTCCTATCTCTCAAGCCAGACACCTGCCTAAGACTCTATGGGAATATACTCTCCCACCTTAGGAAGCCATCTGCTCCCTTCAGACTTTCAGTCCTTGCTCTAGACTTGGCTTGAAAGATCTGCTGCTTCCTGGAAGCTATACAGGGTAGGCAGGAAAGGAAGGAGCTGAGACCTGCAAAAGGTCCACTCACTAAGGTGGGGCAGGTGCTGGGAGACTGAGGCGCATAGAGGTGCACTTACCTCATAAATGGAATCAAAATGAAAACTAAGGGGCAGTGCCCAAGGGTGTGGCAAGTTTGGTAGAGAGTCAGGCAACAGACAGCCCCCGAGTTCCCAGAGGACACAACAGGAGCCCTCACAGGCTAAAGGCATGCAATAGCAGGTGCATGTGGGCCACACGAAGATTCAAGGGGCACGTGGTACAGCTGTGGCTTAGTGACTCAGCCCAGGGAGTGTGAAGGCCGAGGAGGGACACCATTATAAGGATTAAACAGAATGATGGTGTCTGGGACGTAGCTGATGCTCGAGATTTGGGGGATTGGGTGTGTATGTGTGTGTGTGTGTGTGTGGAAAAAGAGAGAGAGAGAGCACTTGTTTACAGCACAGAAGCATGTAAATAAGTAGAAGCCAGGTCCTAAGAAGCAGGTCCATGCAACAGCTGCACAAGTGGGACAGCAGGTAGAGAAGGTGAAACCTTCAGTCTTTGTTTAAAAGTTCCTTCTGCCTGAAATACGTTTTCCCAAACCCAGCTGCCACTTTTTGAAACCCAACCCATTCTATGAAGTCCAACTTCTTCAGAGCCAGAAATTTCTATATTCTGCCTTAGGGTCTGGAATCTCATTGGGAATACTAATTTTTGAGTCTTCAGCAGTAGTAATGGAGGCAGGTACAGGAGCCAGAAGTTCTGGGTTTAGACCCAGATCAAAGCTCTGCCACTTGATTAACTGAAATCTACATCTAGAAAGTGGTGGGAATAATAAACCCAACTTACAGTCTCATTATCAGGGTATTACCTAGCCTGCTCGTGCTCAGAACTACTGTCAATATCAAATAGGATTATGTGTGGGAAATAATGTGACAAATTGCTACTTAAATGTGATCTATATTTATAATTTTAATCTTTATTTCACCCTGAAAGCTACTCACAAAGTACCTTGCACACAGCAGATACTTAGCAATTTGTGTAGTTAGGTAGCAGAAAAAGTCAGAATCTGGTAGCCCTGTGGATGACATTGCAACTAAAACCTCACATCTCACTTCCTTATTCCACAGCTTGTAAACAATAAGTAGGGCATTCCAGGCTTACTGACTCAGAGAAGGGCGAGAGAGCAGATGAAAGAAGACAATTTTGGCTTTTTGTGTTTCTAAATATACTTTTAGAACTTATACTAGAAAAATAGTTTTGAAACCACCAATTAGCAGTAATAACTGGCCTTTTGACCTTCGAACTCCAGAATTCTAAGAGCATGGGCTTAAAATTTATGCCAAAACAGTAGAAATAGGAGATTAGATAATAATATGAGATTCAGCTTTTCTCACACTGGAGGAAAACCAGTTCTCTTGGAAGAGACAGGAGAAAGTAGAAATACAGTAATTGAGTGAGAAGCAGGTGTGGGCCCCTAGGATGGTTCCTGCCTTTCAAAGCAGGCCAGAACTCCAGAGTGAGAGGGGTGCTGGAAGTCCTTAGAGGTTGTGGATATGAGGACACAAGAATGTGTGCCTTGACTGCCAAGATGAAATCAGAAAAGCAGCAGTCTGGAATAGCAGCAGCAGAAGAGAAACTAGAACATGTTGTTTCTAGACAAAGGGGGCCTAAGGGCAGTTGCTCTGAGTTCCCTGTAGTTAAAGATTCTCACAGGAGAGGAAATGGACGTTTCTTATGAGGGACACGGAAGTCGCTGAGAGTACTGGCAGACTGAAAAGGCCTTGAAAACAGGACAAGGAAAATGAAAAAAGACCAGCAAGGACTGTTGACCAGAACCAGATGGATCTAAGGACTTTCAGCTGATGCCAGGAGGGAAGCGGCTGATGATCAAGAGAGAGACTGATGGGAATATAGACTTCCAGCAGGTGCCAGCGTGAACCGATAATACAAATGACCATGGTAAGCCTGGGCCAGATACCTCTTTAAACAGTGTCCTGCTACAGTGTAAATGCACCCTGGAACTATCTAAGCAACTCAAATCCTGAATTGATAAGGCTTCCCGAAGTGAGTTATCATTATGTTGACTACAGTTTCTGCCACTGGTAGAATGGGGAGGGAGCTCAGAACAGAGATTAAGTTCAAGGTTAGAAAACTAACAGACTAAGACAAATATATGCTATCACTTATATGTGGAATTTAAGAAAATACTACAAGTGAACTTATTTACAAAACAGAAATAGACTCATAGACATAGAAAACAAACATGGTTACCAAAGGTGATGGCAGAGTTGGGGGAGAGACAAATTTAGGAATTTGGGATTAACATATACACACTACTACATATAAAAATTGGGCTTCCCAGGTGGTGCAGCAGGTAAAGAATCTACCTGCAATAGAAGAGATCCAGGAGGGTGCGAGTCCCTGGGTCAGGAAGATCTCCTGGAGGAGGGCATGGCCACCCACCCCAGTATTCTTGCCTGGTGATCCTGGCAGGACCTGGTGGGCTACAGTCCATAGGGTTTCAAAGAGTCAGGCACAGCTGAAGCAACTGAACGTGCACGCACACGTGCCACACCAATGGGCCTTTGACCCAAGGGCAATCAGTGTCAATGGGCCAGCAACTCATGAAGTGACCTCCCGTGAAAAACCCTTGTCAAACATCAATAGTGGTGACTGGCTTGGTCAACTGAATTCTCACTTCTGCCTTTCTAGAGTGGGAAATCTTCAGAGAGAAGCAATCAATGTTTAACAGGAAGAGAGTAAATTAAGGAAACCTGAGAAGAGAATCAGACCATTAGAGAGCAGCTGAGTCACGTTAAAGGTGTGACAATTAAGAAACCTTTACTGCAAGCTGTGGAGGGGAAACCAAGGTAATCTGATTCATGCTGATTTCAGTCCCACTATCAGGGTGGTATAGACTTCTGTGGAGGTTCTAACATGACAAAATAAAATGCCAGCTCTGGCATACTTTCCCTGGAAGGTAGCCATTATTGTCATCCTAAATTTACAACTTAGAAAGCTGAGTCTCAGAAAATTTAAATAACTAAAACAAGTAACTGAACTTGGATATCTGGGGGAGGGGGTGCAGTGTACTGGGTTTTAGTTGCAGCACTCAGAATCTTCAGTCTTCACTGAGGCATGCAGGATTTTTTTTTAAGTTGTGACCTATGGGATCTAGTTCTCTGACCAGGGGTTTGAACCCAAGCCCCCTGCACTAGCAGCACGAAGCCTTAGCCACTGGACCCCCAGGGAAGTTCCCTGAAGTTGGATTTAAAGCCAGGTTCTGCCTGCCACCCTGCCTTATAAGAGACTATTACAGATAACTGTATATGTTTGACATCTAAAGAGATCCCCAAAGATATTTTCCAGCATTGAAAAGAATAAGATGGCTGTACACATCCTGACTTGTAACAACCTCCAAAAATTATAGTGAAGCCAAATAAAGCAAGACATCAAAATGGAGGGTTTACTGTGCCAACACTTTTGTTTAAAAAATGGAAGCAATGAATGAGGATAATATATGCACATTTATCCTGGTACATACATAGAATAGGAAGGATAGCAAAACAGGAAGAAGAAAATTATCAGTGAAGATGGCAAATGTTTCATTGTATCTCCCTATATTTCTAATTTAGAATAGATATGTTTTATCTATTAAAAATATTTTAAAAGCACAGAGTGATTTCAACAACCTATAAACTTATGTTCTTTATGGTACCTCTAGGCATGAAAATATTACCAGTTTTCTATGTATGATACTTTAAAGAAAGTATCCAGAAGCAATAGCAATCAGAAAGTGGGTTAAATACATGTCCAAAAGCTCACAGCATTCTTCTCTTATTTTCATAAGAATTAACACTCATTGGAAAATTAGTAAAATAGCCTCAGAGAAAAACTTACTATTTTTTGCCTAGAAAGTAAACGAGATTTGGAAAATTTTAAAGTGAGGGATTATCAGAATAGAAGAATCAACAATAAACAAAGCCTGGGACGTCCCTGGTGGTCCAGTGGCTAAGACTCCATGCTTCCAGTGTAGGAGGCCTGGGTTCAATCCCTGATCAGGGAACTAGATCCTGCATGTTGCAACAAAGATTGAATATCCTGCATACTTCAGCTAAGACCTGGTATAGCCAAATAAGTATCCAAAAAAGGGGGCCTCCTTTGTGGCTCAGTGGTAAAGAATCCGCCTGCCAGTTCAGGAGACAAGGGTTCGATCCCTGATTTGGGAAGATTCCAAATGCCGTGGAGCAGCTAAGCCCATGCACAATTGAGCCTGAGCGCCAGAACCCTGGAGTCGCAACTACTGAAGCCCACGTGCCCTAGAGCCTGTGCCCCACAATGAGAGAAAAGGCTGTGCAGCAACAAAGACCCAGTATAGCCAAAAATAAATAAATACATAAAAGTATACATATGTAAAAACAATAAACAAAACCTGCTCTATTAGCATATCTCTGTCCTCCTCTCCAATCTCTCTCATTAAAGCTCATTAAACTTTCCATTGAAGCTCACCACTTGGGGAAAAATGAAAAGAAAAAGAAGACAAAGAAGAAACAACTGTATGCCAAAATAATTTCCAGATATATTAAAAATTTAGGTAGCAAACCTTTAAATTTAACAAGACTAATGAACTTGTGAGTCAGTATGTAAGCAAGCAATGGGGAGGGTCATTCTAAAAATGCACACCAATGGCAAAAACCATCAAAGACGTGATCAACATTATCTGACTAAATACTAGTTTTAAACTTTGTACACTAAAAAACTATAACTAAAAATTATGAGTTATACAATCAATGGAAAATATTTGTAATATTATCACAAAAGATTATTTATGATCTAAAGGGTTTTTATAGGTCTTGCTTGGAAAATCACCCCAAACTGAAAGGAGAACAAGAAACAGAAACACAAACTCCATCCTCAGTGAAACCAAGAGACATCAGTAACCCCAAACCACACAGTATGAAGATTGGTAAGTGACTTTGCTGAGACAAGAGAGAGCACACTAAATTTGTCCCTCAGAACCCCAAAAAAGCAGGAATATTAAAATCCCCCAAGCCAAGTATTCCAGGATAGATGGAGGTTGACAGCAGGGAATTGGTTCAAGAAGTTAAGCCTTCTGCTTATCCTTCCTACTGCTTGCAGTCTAACAAGATTTATCCAATGGAGAAAGGTTCTGGACTCAGGGACACCAGAAACTGAAGGAGACACATGAGTACATCTTACTTACAGTAAAGGGGTTAAGTAAAGATTTAAACACACACAGACACACACACCACTCTATATACCCGTCTCTCCTATCTTCTCTTTCCTTGGTGTTCCTTGGTTTGGCTGTTTTATTGACAAGGAAATTGGAGCACAACAAAACGTGAAACACACCCAAAGCCACACAGCTGGTAAGCAATGGAGCTGGCATTTCAATCCAGCAATCTGGCTCCAAGCTTTGCTCTAAGCTGCGAACTCTCTCTGTATGTTACTGTACAAAAAGGACCTGAAGTCTGTACACCAAGGAAGCTGCTATATTATCTCTGAACAGAAGGAAGTTGTAGGTAATTTTATGGTTTTTTTTTTTTTTTTGGCTTGTTTGTATGGGTTCCTAATTTCTGAAATGAGTTTATATGTTATTACAATTTTGGGGTTCCTAATTTTTGAAATGAGTTTGTATGCTATTACAATTTATAAATATTAAAAACCACATGTTGAAAAACAACATTATCTCCTCCGCCTATCATATAGGACCAACTTTAACTTAGTGGGAAAAACAGAAGACCTGGTTACTAGATCCAACTGTCACTCAAAGCACATAGTAAGCACTCAATAAAATTTATATTCATTCAGCATCTACTTTGGTGTCAGGCACTATACCTGATGCCATAATTGCTATTACTGTTATTACTGTTAGTGTTACCTGTCTATCTTTAGACAAGTCAACTACCCTTTTGGGTCCCAGGAAAGGAGATTAGCATACAGGTAACAATGAAAACTGTGGCTTGATTGAATTATGGTGAATGAGGTGATTCTCTCAAAATTATTGGTCGTTTGGGAGGCATCGGTGAAGAGAGGATACTTGCCTTGTGAGAGAAATTTCTGAAAAAGCACAAAAGCTGAACTAGATCCATGACACAAGAAGGATTTCCCTGAAGTTAGATTGGCAGAATAATGGGTAGAAGGGATGCTGAGCATGAGGTTGCTAAGCCGCTCCCTCCACATAACAGGATATTTCCCTGCCAGTGAATAAGGCTGAGGGTTTAAGCAGACAATAACAGATAAGGGCTAGGGGTATACAGATGGTAACTGACTTGGCAACACAGCCAGACAAGATGTGACTAGTCCTTTGGGAAATAACTTGTTCTGTATCTTTAAAATACCCTGAGGAAACTGAGACGATAAAATTGGTTAACCCTGCAGAGACCCATTGCTTAGAATCATAGTGCATTTTCATGGTTGATTTTTCTCCCTTTTTCCACTTTCCTTCTCTTGCTGGGCTTTTAAAATCCTGCCTCAACTCCAGCCTCAACAAAGAAAATCCCATTGTCTCTGATCTCTGCCCTAAACCCCTCTTTCCCCACATTCCCAGACTCTGTTTTCTGTCCCTTTCCACTTCTGACCTGCTGATTATCCAAGAGTATGCCAACCCCCAAACTCCCAGACAAGATCTGATGCTTGTCTCCAGTCCCTGGGAATGATCTTGACCTGTCCCTGGACTCTGTTTATCATAAATCTCAACATCCTCAATGGGAGAATCTCTGTCATAACCCAATGGAACTGAGTCCAAAGCGTAATCTTAGACCTAGGCAAAGATGGTAACTCAGGATGGGACTCCTGCGATAACTGTGGACACAACTGACAAGCTATGGGCCTAATTATTTTATGAAACTAAATATAATTATTATAATCAGACAGAAACATAGTTAGATGTAAACAATAAGACAATTTTGAGGGTTCTCTATTTATCTTTCATGATACCCTTCATGAGAAGTGCTCTTCACACCCACCACAAATTGCTGACTAGTGAAGTTCCCGCTTCCCCAGAAGTCTAGACACTCATCCCTGAGAGGCTGTGTGTATAGTGGAAAGTAGGTGGCCTCTGGGCTCAGAAAGCCCAGGGTTCAAATTTCAGCCTTGTCACTTATTCTCTATGTGCCTAAATTTACCCACCCATAAGGTGGGAGAAAGTGACTATACCCCTGGGTTGTGCTAAGGAGTAGAAGGTACACGTATGAATTGGTGACTGCAGCCCCCCAAATCCCCCACACTCTAATTATGCTTCTGTAAATCACGGTCATTGTTCCTGGAGTCTAGGCACCAAGCTCCCTGGCTTCATCTCATTAAGGAGTCAGTGACTCAGCTCACCATCCCTTGGGACATTTCAAGTGAGCACAGGCCCAGCTGTGTGTGTCCCAGGTACAGGCCTGGGCACCAGGCCAGGAAGATCTCCAGAGGAAAGCACGGGGCCTGTTTGTTCACACACCTGGAAAAGGTTAGCAGCTTCCAGGACGCGCTGGACATTCTGTTTGGTGATGAGCGCCTTGCTGGTGTATGTGTAGTCCAGAAGAGTATGCATGGTTTCCGCATCCACCCCTTTGATAATGATCCTCTTCTCATACTTCTCCTTTAAATCATTGCAGAACATGGCCCTGGGAGAGAGATGTGTGAACGTGAGTCCAGCTGAGACCCTTGGCTCCAAATCTAAACAGACTCCCTTCAGACCTGTCTGCCCCGGTAGGACAGCAAGGTGCGCAGGGTCTGGACCTGGAGTGACTGTTGTCTGTCCCTCAGTGCTCGGCACACACCAGACGCCCCGTGAGTGCTTAGTGAACTGACGTGTCCTGCTCTTCTAGGCCCAAGTGTGGTTCCCAAGTCAGTCCCAGACCTCAAGGGACACCAGGAGCCCTACTGGCTCACCTGGCAGGATCTAGAACTACTTTATATTGGCTCAAAGTGTGGGGTTCTTCTGGAGGCTTGTGACAATGCCAAAGCCTTTTCCCAGAAACTGTACTCACTGAGGCAGGATCCACCAGGAGGGAGCCCTGGTGACAGAATGTACTTTCTGGAAGGGGGACTTTCACCCCAACACCAAGGGCACCTGTACCTCTAAATTCTCTTCCTGCTCCCTTTGCCACACCTCCTATTTATCTCTGGAAATTGCTGGTCAGTTTCTTTCTGCTATTTCTTCATCTACAAAACAGAGGTGACTGCTTGTGGTTTTCTAGAAACAAACATCAAAACATCAGAAAGAAAGATATTGCGAAAAGAGAGAAAAAGAGAGGAAGGAATTACTTGACCAGTTGACTTTTTGAACCTTTTGTTTTCTCCAGTGAGATCTTCTCCCCTGGGTTTCCCTCTGTCCTTCTTCCTGTCTGTTTTCATTGATAACAATCCCCTCCCCTTCTCCCTCCTCTTCTCTTCTCCCTCAACTGGCCTCTTAACCCTTCTCCCCTCAGAATATGACAGCATGACACAGACAGTAAATGTGAATTCTGTAAAGTTAACAAATCCCAGGCTGGAACCAAAGAAGCAGTGATGTCCTTTGGACAGATGACTGATCTACATGCCAGTTTTTTCAGCCGTAAACTCTGTTGGCCAGAGGGGCACAGAGTCATGTGTGGAACCACACAGCTTGTAAAGTTTGATCGTGAAGCCCTCACCTTGCTGCCTCCTGATTCCATAGAGAACTCTGCCATCACAGCAACGACAGTTTCTTAGCTCAACCTGTCTTCCTAGGGAGGAGTTGGACAGACTCATTCCCTAAATCTCCCTTTGAGTCTCTAGAGCAGAGCTACCTGATAGAAATCTGATGCAAGCTATATGTGTAATTTAAAATTTCCTAGTAACCATAATTTTAAACATAAAAAATGAGATAAAATTAATTTTGATCTTTTATTTAACCTGATATGGAAATATTATCCCTTCAATGTTTAGTAAATATTTTTAGCTACAAATGAGATAATTTACATTCTTTTTTTTTTTAATACTAAGCCTTCAAAATCCCTCATGTATACTTTACACTTAAAGCACGTCTCAGTCCAGACCAGCCATAAGTCAAATGTTCAGTAGCCACATGAGGCTAGAGTTGAGTGTATTAGGCAGTGCAGCCCTAGAACATTAATCCTGAACTCTGCTGTTGGGTCACTAAGATCTGCAAACATCTCAGGGCATAAAGTCAGTGTCACTCACATGAATGTCATATACATGAACGCATGGGAAATAGAACATTTAGATGGAGAGGGTGTGCAATGATAATGGGGTCAAATGAAGCTTCATGTAATTAAGGCAGCCTATCACTGGAATCCTACCAAGGTGAAATTTAGAAATACCCCTTCACCTGATATGTGATTTTAAAATTAGTAAAAAGTGACTTTGTTGAATCTGTATAATCTCAAACATTTTAAGGAAAACTGAAAATAGTCTGCCCTGCTCTAGGCATGTTTTAATATTAAATGAGATAGGTATATACTTGTCTAATTAAATGCCTTATACTTTGAGGGGCTCTTATGCATTTTGCAGGTCCCAGATGACATAATTATATGGGCTCTCTGAGATCATTTGTACTCTTGGTGGGTCTATTACTGCTAGACACAACTTCTGAATTCTCTGTTAGAATCTGTCACTGAACAACATCCTGCCCCAGTTCAGCTAATACATAACTGGGTGTCTGGATCTCCCAGAAACCAACCCTCAAAAGCTAGTGATGTATTAGGGGTATGTGGGAGGGAAGATGAGGAGGGGAGGAGGCCAAGCAAAGCAAAAGTCATATAGAAAATCACTTCGGCCTAATCCTGCAGGACCTCTGAAGAAGACATTCCAGAGTAGTCCCAGCGAGAGGCAAAGTTGGGCTGTGATACTCTGGTATCTCTGACAGTTACGGGCACCCCTGGGAGGTCAGTTCTCAGGCCCTTCTGGGTTTTGATGTGTATGGGTGACAAGCACTCTGCACAAGCAGAGTGAGCCCAGGAGCCTGGGGAGGGCAGGGAAAGTGCTGCAGTCCTGGTTGTTGGAAGGTGGAGAGAGCTGTGATGTCTAGGTTCCAATGCTATCTCACCATGTCACAAGTGAGCAAACCTTGGTTTCCTTCTTTATAAAATAATGTAACAATAGTCCCTACCCCAGTGAGCTTCTGGGAAGAATAAAATAATACAAAGAGGTTGGAACAATAGCTAGCACTCACTAAGGCAAGGTGTCTCTGGTCAGAGGAGAAGGCTGCGGGAGATACTTGGAGCAGACGGCCAACCCCACTCTATCTCACAACCCTGGACCTGCCAGCATTGGGCTTGGTTCCAGTCAGGTCTCTGCACAGCTGCCTACCACCCATCCAGCATAGAGTTAGGGCCAGGGCTGCTCACAGACTGGTCTAGGGACATTAGCATGGTGTGGGCACACAATAGGAGCTCAATAAATGTTCTTAGGAGAGAGAGGAAGGACGTGCTGTAAAGACTGTGTCTTTAGACACAGAGCCTCCTTGGAAGTTTTTTCTCTTGTCTGATTTGGGTCCCAAAGTGCAAGCATTTCTCTGCTTTTCTCTGAGACTTTTTCACTGATTTTCTGCCACTTAAATAAACTCTCCTTGGCCACAGACACCGTGGTGAACATAGATAAGATGAAACTAAGGAGAAAACTATATATTTCTCATAGACCAAACTCCTAGGCCTGCTGCTGCTCTCTGGGAGATACACAGAAACACTTTGGCAAGGTTGTGACCCCATGAAAGGCCCACAACTCAGGCAAAAGTAGGCCCTAGCTTTCCACTTTAATAACAGCAATCTGTCCAGTTAGATTTATAGCATTTGTAGGCCAAACAGCAGAATCTCTTTTGATTATTATACCCATTCTAAAATGTATTTATTTATTTATTCATGGCTGTGTCAAGCCTTTGTTATGACTCACAGGCTTCTCTCTGGTTGTAGCATGCAGGCTCAGTAGTTGTGACACACAGGCTTAGTTGCCCTCGGCGTGTGGGATCTTAGTTCCCCAACCAGGGATCGAACCCACCACCCCTGCACTGGAAAATGACTTCTTAACTTCCGGGCTTCTGGGAAGTCCCTAACATACCCATTTTATAGGTGACAGACCGAGGTAAAAGTTAAGTGAATTGATCAAGACCCTACAGGTTGTCAGCAATAGAATGGGACCCAGAACCTAGGGACTTTGATCTGGAGCTCACCAGTGCACTAACATCAAGGAAAACAGCAGGAGTTCAAGGCCATCTTTCGGGGATCATCCAGTGTCAGCACGGAGTGAACCAGGCCACATTTTGCTCCCTGAGAGCACAGCTAGGTTTGTTGCTAACCATTTACCCCTTAGCTTCTGCAGGAGACAAAACTGTTGTGTAATAAAAATACTTTCTAGACAGACACCAAGTCTCATGAGATTCTTGTAAAACAGAGGTAGCTATGAAGATCCTCTTTTCACAGTTAGAAATAGTCTCAACATAGGGAGTCAGTTGCCCAATACTTCAGCAGTGAGTCAGTGCCGACCCCGAAATAGAGTTCATCTCCTACAACAGCCATGGAAATAGCCATGGGCCAAAGTTTCCTGGAATGAAGTCAGGCCATGGCCCCATCCTTCTGTCTGGGCTTCGCTCCCCTCCAAACTCTGCCAGCCTCACTCCTGACTTTATTCAGGTCTCTACTCGGATGTCACTGCCTCAGGGTGACCATCCCTGACACTCAGTCTAATCACTCCCTAATGTCATCTCCATTGTTTTTCTTCACAATCCTGTACCAACATGAAGGTATATTACACATCTATTGTTAACAAGTTTAATAATTGTCTCTGCTAGAACATGAGCTGAGTGAGGGCAGGGGCTATCTGTGCTCTATGCTATATCCTCAGGGCTAGAATAGTGCCTGGAACCTAAGTAGACATTCAGTAAATATTTGGGGAGAGAATAAATGAATGAATGATAGTAAACCTGTGCTTTTAGATCTTCCATGTTTGCTTTTGACAGGGCTCTGCCCCTCCAAAATTATCAAGCATTCTACAGGATGAGGCCCAAAGAGACCTGCCCATTGAGAACACCCATCACACCCCTGAGTCCAGTGCCTGGAGCTTAAAGAGAATGCACCCACGCCAAAACTTCCCACTCACAAATTCAATGAGTTCTTCATGTTCCAACAGCTCCTAAATGTCACCCATTCAGAATTTTCAATCAGCCCAACTTTGCTTTGGTTCCTCCCACCCTCCCCAGGCCTCCACACTTACCACAGAACGTCCTGCTTCCTGAAGCTCTAACCCCAATCACAGTACTGTAAACAAATATCGACCTCCAGCACCACCCCCTGTCATTTCTAGACCAGCTACACCCATGTTGCCCCCATCCTGTTCTTCTAATCCCTTCACTGTTACCTTTATACCAAGAACTCACTCCTCTGCATCAATGAGGTATTCAGGGTTGGAATAGCTCTAACATTGATGCAAACTGAGTTAAATTCTACTTAAGGATATAGTATTCTTATAGCTGATTCACACTGTTGTACTGCAGAAACCAACACGACATTGTAAAGCAATTATCCTCCAGTTAAAAAATTTTAAAAAGGATATATGTCAATATGCATACAATTGGCCAAAAATGTTTTTTTAAGTTAGCAGTCATGTGCTGCTCAATGGACACTATATTGTTAAGAAAGGATTTTTGAGGGACCTCCTTGGTGGTCCAGCGGCTAAGACTCTGCTCTCCCGATGCAGGGGACCTGCATTCAGTACCTGGCAGGGAAGGAGATTCCACATGCTGCAACTAAGAGTTTGCATGTGCAACTAAGAATTCTCCTGCTTCAACTAAGAATTCACTTGCTGCAACTAAAGATCCCACATGCCACAGCTAAGACCTTGTGCAGCCGAATAAATAAATGTCTTTTAAAAAAGAAAGGATTAAGTAAACCCAATGTGGCCAGTCAAAGGGGTTTCCTCTGCAAAGGAAACAGAGTCAGTGGAAGCAAGGTTGACCCTAGAATTGGATGACATCACCGTCCATGGTCCCCAGCACCTCTAAGCTAAAGGCACCAAACCTTCCACCTGCCATTTCCTAGACATAAGACCTATGTAGACATGTGGCTCAGCCCAGTTTCTGACCTCAAGCTGTTCCCTAAGCTCTACCATGTAGACTCTGTCCCAGCACAGGAGTCCTGCTCACATCTCTGGCCTGCAGGCACTCCAGCCTCGAGGATGATGGGTCTTAAAGTATATGCCCATGCACAACTTGCATCAGAATTCCTGGGTTATTTATAAAGAAAGCAGAATTCTGAACCCTACCCACCTTAGACCTTCTGAGCAAAAATTCTGGCAGTGGGGCTGGGAATATAAATGTTACTAGGCTCACCCAGCCCCCACCCATAATTGTTTTGCAAATCAAAGTTTAAAAATCAGTGCCCTAGAGAGAGGTCACCTCATTTCCCAACTCAATCCCCCTTGGCTAATCCCAAGAAGAGGAGAGTAAAAAGTTGGCTTAAATCTCAACATTCAGAAAATGAAGATTATGGCATCTGGTAACATCACTTCATGGCAAATAGATGGGAAAACAGTGGAAAGAGTGTCAGATTTTATTTTGGGGGGCTCCAAAATCACTGCAGATGGTGACTGCAGGCATGAAATTAAAAGATGCTTAATCCTTGGAAGAAAAGTTATGACCAACCTAGATAGCATATTCAAAAGCAGAGACATTACTTTGCCAACTAAGGTCCATCTAGTCAAGGCTATGGTTTTTCCTGTGGTCACGTATGGATGTGAGAGTTGGACTGTGAAGAAAGCTGAGTGCCGAAGAAATGATGCTTTTGAACTGTGGTGTTGGAGAAGACTCTTGAGAGTCCCTTGGACTGCAGGGAGATCCAACCAGTCCATTCTGAAGGAGATCAGCCCTGGGATTTCTTTGGAAGGAATGATGCTAAAGCTGAAACTCCAGTACTCTGGCCACCTCATGAGAAGAGTTGACTCATTGGAAAAGATTCTGATGTTGGGAGGGATTAGGGGAAGGAGGAGAAGGGGAAGACAGAGGATGAGGTGGCTGGATGGCATCACTGACTCGATGGATGTGAATCTGAGTGAACTCTGGGAGTTGGTGATAGGCAAGGAGGCCTGGCGTGCTGCGATTTATGGGGTCGCAAAGAGTCGGACACAACTGAGCGACTGAACTGAACTGAATTGAACCCTGAGAAGGAGATTGGACTAAGGCCCATGGTCAAGGAACTAACTGGTTGTGGTTCTGGGACAGATACGCCCTTGAAAGTCTTCTCTTCCTGTAATTTCTTCTCATCTTCTGAGATCCAGACCTCCTAGAATTCCATGAGGCCTAAGGCTGCCCCCTACATTGGGAATTTGCAGGGCAGGAGTAGTACTCCTTCACCATTTCCCAACCTGGTGGGGATTCAGATGGAAGCAGGCCTTGTCCTGGCCTCTTAAGTCTTTCTCTAACTTAGCTGTTTAGACAGGGCCCCTGCAGCTTACATTCAAGTACCGCACTTTACTAGACCTAGGAGTTCTGAAACAGGATGTGATGGCAAACCCCTATTAGTAACAAACAGGGTGCAATTCCTTGTTCTTATCTGCTGCACACATGTAACTCTCATATACCTGGGGGGTGCCTTCAGAGAAGGATTTGGAGGTTCATGGCCATCTCTCCTTCCACTCTAGAGAAATGACCAACAGTACTCTCCTGTCTCTCTTCAGGGCCTGGAGTCAACTCCCTGAATTCTCAGCTGCTCGTTCAATATTTGCTCCAAACAAACAGACAGGCTGGAACCCTCCAGCTGCCCCCACCTGACTCTAAACACCATCAGACCTCAAAAGAACTGTCTCTGCCAAGCCCCTTACCCAAGTTCACCACTCCTTAAGGATGCTGCACACTACCCCTATGGGACTGAACGCCAGCCTTATTTCTATAGAAGCAGCCCTCCCAGCCCTACTGGACCACTGCTGAGGCCTCTGCATGGCATCCATGGCCTCAGCCCATCCAAATTTATGACAGAAAGAAGGGCTTGTACTGACCTGCAACATCAGGCAGAATACCCATCAGCCATCCATTTGCCATTTTTGTCTTTTCTGAAATTTTTGTCACCGAGAAAGGCAGGATTACAAATTTTTCCTTCCAGATAGAGTTGATGTAGTATATTCTTGGTTATCAAAATACTCATAGCTTTAGGACTTTGAAATGGTAAAGATTCATGATACGTGAAACACCATGATATACAAATGCATGGTCTTAATTACATAAAAAAGAATGCTTAGCTGTGAAAATACACAAATGAGACCTAGAAGGACGCATCAAAGGACACATCGGTAAACCAATGGCGATTATGAATGACTTTGTTTTTAGCTTCTTGTGTTTTTTAATTTCCTGTCATGCACATGTTAACTTTTAAGAAATAAATGTTATTTTAAAAACCTTAAAACAACAGCATCAGTCACAGCAAATGCTTGTGGCCAGAATTCAGCAATGATTCAGTCGCAAAGATATAATGGAAGTTCTTATTTTGGCTCCCCAACATCATTCCTAATCATTTTAGGAGGAGTACTCAGATTTTCCTTTGAGGAACTATCCCTCCTCCAATACCAGTCTGGGAGGGGTGTATGGAACTAGTCTCACCTCTTAGACTAAGGTTAGCATAGTCCACATGTCTTCCAAGCCACAGTGCCTGGGTCACAGATGGGCACATGAAGAAGCCAGTTCAATTGAAACCAATTCCAGAACTTTCTCCAGAATTATTGGGAAAGAGAAACTCTCTTCCCAGTGGGGCTGCTGAGCTGAGAGAAATAAAAGCTCTGAGAGGCTAGAGACCTTGCTTCCATGTGTGAAGAACCCCTGAGCGAGGGACCAACACAAAGGAGAGTGGAAACAAGAGACAGTGAAACTTGAGTCCTGATGACATTATTTGAGCACAATGATCCAACTAACCCTGAAACCAGTACCCTTGCACTTTCAAATCATGTGTGGAAATAATTTTTTTTTATATGCTTCAACCAGTCTGAACTGAGTATCTGCCATTGGCAATGCAGAATCCTAACAGACACAACTGGACAAGAGAAATCCTAAGTAACAAGTGGGCCAAATGCTAAAGAAGACTGTATAACAAGTGCCCAGAAAAAGAAACATTAAAGTACTCTCAACATTACTACACAGGGCCCTTCACAGTCTGATCTGTGTACTCTGGTTCCCCATCCCATAGCTAGCAGTTTCCAACATGTGTCTCTGTTTACATCAAGACTCTGGGTTACAGACAGGACTCTGTACATTCTACAGGGCCTTTTAAAAATTATTATTATTCTTAATTTTATTTCTTTATTTACTTGTCTGTGCTGGGTCTGCACTGGTGCTTAGGGCCTTCAGTAGCTGCTGCATGGACTTTGTAGTCGTGGCGCACAGGATTAGTTGCCCCGTGGCATGTGGACTCTTCCCAGAGCAGGGATCAAACCCAAGTCTCCTTGCATTGGTAAGCAGATTCTCAACCACTGGATCACCAGAGAAGTCTCATAGTGAAGTCACTCAGTCGTATCCGACTCTTTGTGACCCCATGGACTGTAGCCTACCAGGCTCCTCTGTCCATGGGATTTTCCAGGCAATAGACCTGGAGTGGGTTGCCATTTCCTTCTCCAGGGGATCTTCCCAACCCAGGGATCGAACCCAGGTCTCCCGCATTGTAGACAGACGCTTTACCGTCTGCGCCACCAGGGACGTCAGAGAGAAGTCCCATAGAGCCTATTTTTACTGTGCCTTTTCCTCTATTAGATTCTTAAAGGTCTTAGAGGCAGGGGTTGGATTTTATTTCTCTCTCAATTCTTATTTACTGGCCTATTGTTGGATGGATGGAGGAAAAGGAAACTACATATGCCATCCTATACTTGGGCCTGTAGGCCAAGTGAACTCCCCTTGTCTCCAAACCCAGGTTTCTCCTCTAACTGCCATGAGAATAAATAACAATAACCTTCAAGACTGATTGATGGGAGCAAGGTATGTGTGTGAAGAGCTATGTTTTCTAGTGATTTTCCAAATTGGGACTCCAGTCCCACGGTGTTTATCCTAAGCCCTGCTACCCAAGATTTTATATTGCAAAGCATGGTGATTGTTTTTCACCTTAATTTGCTTTTCACATCTTTCATCTCTTTGCCCAAAGGTTCCCCTGGCTTCCCCTAAAAACGCCACTTCCCTCACAACCCTCTTCAGTGAGATCTGCTCTGATTCTCACTTCCCTTGGGCTGGGAGCAGAGTAGCAGAGTCAGCATTTGTGCTTGTTGTCTACTGCCACATCCTGACTAGACTGTTGCCCTGGAGGCTCCTTATCACCCTCTTTTCCCAAACATTTTCCATCTCAGCCTCCTAGATTCCCATGCTGGTTTCTTACGGCCTCCATGCTATTTTCCAGAAATCGAGGCTCAGCCTGTGCTTTGTGAAATTTTTCTGAGCACTCCCTGGCTCTGACCACTTAAAAACACGCAGACTGATCCCAATCCTCACCCCGAGGTGAATGTTGAGGGTTCCCCAGTCCTAAATGTTGAGGCTTACCCAGTCCTAAAAGTTATCCATCTTGGGACAGGACAAAGATGACTATATACATGCTCCAGACTTCTCCCACCACAAGTTGCCAAAGAGGAATATGGGCCTCCAAGACTGTTCTTTGGGCTTTTATGACACAGAATCCAAGGGAAATGGGGAGGGTGAAAGATGTTCCAGCTGCAGATGGAGAGGAATTTTGAAGCAAGAAGTGAAGGAGAAGTTCCCTTAGGCCGGGCTACCCTCAAGGCCACCCAGATGTGGTCAGATTTGGGATGAACCTCCAGCTGCCCTTGCCAAGCCTTGAGCCCTGACATGGATTGCTACAGTCCCTAGGGAAAGGAGCACCTATTTCTAACTCGTCTGCCCAGATAAGACATTTTTAAAATCCATACAAAGATATCCAAAAGCCAACAGGTATCAGAGATGTGGATAAGAGAGGGGAACGGGTATGGTGTGTGTCTCCCTCAAAGTGTTTGAAAAAGAAGTTCAGAATTTGAGCTGACTTTCATATTACTTGTTCTGTTTCTGGGCTCTGCCCTGCAATGGAGTGGCATGGGTGGGTGAAAGATTGAAAGAGTTAAACTGCCTTCTCTTTCTCTTTCCAGTCTTGAAGCTCAGAGAAGAGGGGTTTGTCTTCCAGTCCCCAAGCCGTGTTTTCTTCTTCCCCTTCTCGCCAACCAATGGCACCCTCTTCCTTGTTGTCTGGCTGCCCTGAGGGCCCTCAGAGAGGACTCTGAATGTCTCTTGAAACTGTCTCCTTATCCCCACTGCCTTAGCCTTAATTGCAACCTAATCTCTACCTGTAATTTCTGCAGTCGTCTGAGGGTGCCCCTAGGTCAGGACCTCCACATCACAGCCCAGAGGGTTATTTTAACAGAGAGACTGGATCACTTTCTCACTTTCCTAATTAAAACTCTTCCCTGGCTTCCTACTTTCTATAAGGTACATTCCAAACTTTTCATCCTAACCCAACAAACCTTTCATGGTCACCCCTTCCCATCTCTCTCGGCCTATTGTCCCTTGAAATATTCTTTACTCCAACCCTACCCTTCTTGCCGTGGTCTTATGCTTGCTGCTGCTGCTGCTAAGTCACTTCAGTCATGTCCGACTCTGTGCGACCCCATCGACGGCAGCCCACCAGGCTCCCTGTCCCTGGGATTCTCCAGGCAAGAACACTGGAGTGGGTTGCCATTTCCTTCTCCAATGCATGAAAGTGAAAAGTGAAAGTGAAGTCGCTCAGTCATGTCCGACTCTTAGTGACCCCATGGACTGCAGCCACCAGGCTCCTCCGCCCATGGGATTTTCCAGGCAAGGGTACTGGAGTGGGGTGCCATCACCTTCTCCAGGTCTTATGCTTGAGCTGCATGACAACTGTAACCTGTAACCCTCCCCTATCTCTATGTTCACTCATCTGTTCTCTACATCTGCATCTGTATTCCTGCCCTGCAGATAGGTTCCTCTGGACCATTTAGCTGATGAATGGATAAAGAAGAGGTGGCACATATATACAACGGAATATTACTCAACCATAAAAGGACTGATATTAGGTCATTTGCAGAGATGTGGTTAGACCTAGCTAGAGTCTGTCACACAGAGTGTAGTAAGTCAGAAGGGGAAAACAATCATCTGTTAACACATATATGTGGAATCTTTGTCGTTTCATTTGTGTGCTGGGTCCACCAACCTCACCTTCCTGGAATTATTCATGAGACATAAACCCTCCCCTAATCCCCCAGCACCAAAATGCCCTTTATATGCCAGCCCTCTGCAAGTCTGAGCTTGCTCCACATGACATATGATCTCTTGACAGCAGTCAGCTCTTACTTGACCCCAAACCTGAGTCATTATATGCAAAATTGCTGTTGGTTACTTTTTATAGATCTCCGAGTGTCTCCTCAGAAAAAGGCCATGATGCAACTTTTGGTTTGATTGTGTTTTAGAGTCATAACAGTATCAGCACTCCTGTGACTATTGCAGCCTTCCCCAAAATGTTACATGTATTAAACGAATAAAAAAAAATCATTACAGCTGACAGAATATGTAGGTTGGCTAAGAGATATTCTTTCATAACAAGTGAAATTTATCTTTTTATACAGAAATGGCCTCTCTGAAAGAGCTTGAGAGGGCTTATACTAAAGCAGCAGAGGTGTTATAAAACACAAACTAACACAAAAAATAAGAAGATAAGAACTAAGGGATTAAAGTAGGAGAAGACTATATCACTGAAACCTAGGCTAAGGAAACATAATGCACTGAGCTTCCTGACAGTCAAAGCAAATCCAGAAGTGTAACAAGTTGGTTAATGTAAAAGTAAGCCAGGATCTGTTATCTTTATTCAATGGAAATGTACTTTTCCTTTTGTCCAGTTAGCCCTATTCTTTCTAGAAAATCCTCTTACTCCCACCCAGGTTCTACTCCAATCATGTGGTTAAAATAGAAGCTCTCACCATTTTACTGACCTCTTTGTCTGTCTCTTTCGTCAC
This sequence comes from Nanger dama, assembly GCA_917880005.1. Taxonomy (NCBI): domain Eukaryota; kingdom Metazoa; phylum Chordata; class Mammalia; order Artiodactyla; family Bovidae; genus Nanger; species Nanger dama. Next base: position 27,657,474 of record CAKJTW010000011.1, on the reverse strand, counting down.
ACACACACACACACACCTGTCTGTCCATCAGTGGATTCCTGAGCTGAGCTGCACTGACATCATGCCCCATGTCCCTGCCAGTGATTACTCTCAGATTGGGTAATTGAATGGAGCTGGGTCAATCAGCCTTTCTCGGGGACTTTCCAACTGCAGCTACCCCTCAGCGCTCTCTGGAACAGAAACTGAGAGAAGTGAGATTCAGAGCTGCCAATAGGCAAATTCTGCATCGTGAGGCTGCAGTGCACCTGAGCAGCCCCACCTGAGCGCCAAGCGAGGGTGGGAAGGGAGCTCCTGACTGCCTCCAAGGCCTTGTTCCTCTTCCCCTGGGCTCTGCTGCCTCCCGGCCCTTCCTATGCTTTGGTTATGTGGCCAAACACCTTCCTCTTTTGCCTAAGCTGGTTGACTTTGAGTTTCTATCCCTCACAGCCCAGAGAATGCTGACCACTATAGAACACTGAGCAATGGCATGGATGGTGAGCTCCAAGGTGCTTCTATCAAAAACACAGATATTCTGTATCTGGCCCTCTCATCTCAGGGGATGTTTGGTGTTTACTATATTAGAATCTAGCTCTGTAAAGGCATTTTCATCGAGGGACAGTTACATATCCGTGTATTTGATTCAGAGATAAAGGTCAGAACTTGAGATGTAAATGATGAAATTATTTCTCTGTTGTGTTTTAGTTGAATGCTAAATGGAACATTATTCAAAACTGGAGAAGAATATTTCTTTCTCTTCCTGATTGAAAGAAGATCCCTGTGCCCTAGATGCTAGGGTGGAAGTGACAGAGATGACATTTTATTGAGAATTCAAAAGACCTGACTGCACTCTGCCCTGAGACAGCAACCCCTGCCAGCATCTTCAAAAGGTCTGCAGAAGTCACTCTGTGGGCACGGCACATCTGTGCCCAGAGGGTCACGTGAGTGGCTTGTCAAATCCACAATGTTCTGAAGCATTTTGGATTTCCTAACTGCTCCTTCTAGTTTTTCCTGTGGTGACCACGCTTTATCATCCTTCCCTTTTCTGAAGTTGTGCAATAGACTCGACTCTTTGAGTACTTCCTGCTCTGACCAGGATGCCACTTAATCAGTGACAGAACCTGCAGGAGGAATATCAAGTTTTTATTCATGTCAAACATTTACAGGGTGTCTGCTTCTGCAGCAGCAGCTCATCCCACTTTCAAGCTGATTCCAGTTCCATATAAGATTGGATGATGCCTTCATGCCACACATTCTCACAGGTATATACAGTTGCTGTTGTTGTTCGGTTGCTCAGGCACATCTGATTCTTTGTGACCCCAAGGACTGCAGCACACTAGGCTTCCATGTCCTTCACATCTCCCAGAGCTTGTTCAAACTCAAGTCCACTGAGTCGGTGATACCTTCCAACCATCTCATCCTCTGTCATCCCCTGCTCCTCCTGCCTTCAGTCGTTCCCAGCATCAGGGTCTTTTCTAATGAGTTGGCTCTTGGCATCCAGGGGCCAACGTATTGGAGCTTCAGCTTCAACATTAGTCCTTCCAGTGAATATTCAGGACTGAGTTCCCTTAGGATTGACTGGTTGGATTTCCTTGCAGTCCAAGGCACTCTCAAGAGTCTTCTCCAACACCACAGTTCAAAAGCATCAGTTCTTCAGCATTCAGCCTACTTTATAGTATGCAAAGGACTACCTACAATTTTGAGGGAAAGGAGGAATAAAATGCAAGTAATGGTCCTCTTCTCTTCTAAGATCTCAGAAACTTTATTTCTGATGCATATGTGACAGCAGCAGTGAAATTCCTAATACTTGTTTAGCTCATACTACTTTAAGCCTTGTTCTATATCTAATGTAGGCCTGTCACATAGTAGCTGCATGTAAAGAATCCTTGACATTTTTTGGTTTCCCAACACCTGAATCCCTCCCTAGGTGTGGCACAACTCTGTTTGAATAAGATGGTGTGTAGCACAGAAGCCACTTCCCTATCCAGAAGCTACAAAAGCCTGATGCTCACTTTCCCAGCTTCTGTCACAGCTAACAGCCTAATGTGTCTAACTCAGACTTGACCAATCAGATAAACCAACCCCAGGCTCTGAACTGGGAGCTGGTAACACAAAGAGGCAGAAACAGAGAACCTATTTTGGTAGAAGCAGCAGAAATAGCAGCAGCCTCTGGTTTCCCAAGACAGCAGTGGAGTCGCACCAGGGGCCACAGCCGTGCTAGCACTGGCTTCCAAGTCCTCCTCACCACAGGTCTGAAGTGGCTTTAGGCTCTGGTCCTGGACACTGCCTGGCCTCTCTTGCTGCTGTCTGTTTTCTGAGTTTGGTACTCCAGCCTTCGGGAGGGGTTACCTACATAAATCCCTTCCCCAAAGAGTCAATTGATTTCTATTCCTTGGAACTAAGAAATCTGACTTATTGCCAGGAATACAATGTTGAGAGAAATACATTTATAAATGAATCCATTTTATTATGTGTATTTCAGACTAACTCACCAGGAGAGGTAGATGCAAATCATTAGCCTCACTGTGTTGTTGATAATTTGCTGAGCCTCAGAGAAGCCAAACAATTTTTCCAGTATTGCACAGCCAAGAAGTGGCAGGGGAAGGACTCAAATGCCAGTGGCAGAACCTTGAGATGGTGTTCTTTCCACTCTGTCAGCACTTACCAATTCCAGCCCCAGTGATGTCCCATACGGACTGAAGTCTTGTGCTTTCAAAGCATAGTGTCTCTTCGCCCCACATCCTGACCTGCATATTTATTTCTCACTCAGCCCCTTGACCCAGGCCAGTACCCTCAGGCATGCTGGGTCTCTGCTACCAGGATCTGTCAGCTCAGCCCCCAGACTCGAATTGGGTGAGCATTCCTACTGTATCCTGCCTATGCCTGTGTGTGTATGCACACAAAGTCAATCATTTTTACATCTTCTTGCCATTTTCAGCTTATGTGGACCACACTGGTGCATGGCAGGGAGAGAGAGTTAATGGTCTTTCACAGGCAATGTCCTAATAGCCATATTTCTGCCCAATGGAGAGGTCTATCTTCAGTTTGGGCCCCAATATGGAAACCATTCTTCCTATTGAAGTGAATTCCCTGGAGGGTGAAATGGAGACAAAAGCTATCAACTTGATGTTATTTAATTGCCAATATTTTGAAGATTAAGTCAAATAAAAAAGAATCCAACAAAGTTCTTGGCATGCAATAAATACTCAAAAAATGTTAGTTTTCCATTTCCAAACTGTGAAAAGTACTTAATGTGTATTCATGCTTAGTCACTAAGTCGTGTATGTTACCCCATGGACTATAGCCCACCAGACTCCTCTGTCCATGGGATTATTCTAGCAAGAATACTGGAGTGGGTTGTCATTTCTTCCTCCAGGGGATCTCCTCAACTCAGGGATCAAACCTGCACATCCTAAGTCTCCTGTATTGGCAGGCAGATTCTTTGCCACTGAGCCATCTGGGAAGCCCTACATACTTAATACAAGGTGTTTATTACCACGTACTTTATAAAAACAAAATTTTGAAAGCAATCTATATTCATAATGAATGATTTTCATATTATGCATCTGTTAAAAATGGTAGCTAAATAAATAAATAGTATTTATGAAAACTATGGAGCACTATAGGCTAAAGATAACAAGAAAAAGGGTGCAAAGCAAGATGAAAATTATATGGAAACCATGTTTACAAGTATAAGTATGTAATATAAGTATAAATTCATTGGAAAAGACCCTGATGCTGGGAAAGATTGAGGACAGGAGGGAGAAAGGGACAAAGGAGAATGAGATGGTTGAATGGCATCATTGACTCAATGGACACAAGTCTGAGCAAACTCTGGGAGACAGTGAAATACAGGGAAACTTGGTATGCTGCAGTCCATAGGGTCACAAAGAGTCAGACACAACTGAGTGACTGAACAACAACAAATAAGTATAAAATATGCAGGAAAAAAGGTGGGAAGAACCACCCCAAAATGAAAATTAACTTTATCAGAAAATCTCCTAACCCCTTACTGTAAAATCTTGCAGCCAGATGTGCTCTGGCATTCAGAACTGTTTGGCTTTTACCATATCATGAATACTATATAGCACCTCCAACACTCCTCAATTGAACACATTAGCACTCACCTCATCAGTGAATATATGAATACTGTCTTAAGGAACATAAAGAGTCTAAGTAGACTCCTCTCAGTTCAGAAGCTGTCTCTTCACCAGGTGAGTGGAGTTCCAGTTAGATTTGGTAATCAAATAAATTATGGAAAACTTTCCCATTTTTAGCACTTTGGGGATTTTGAAATTGCAGGTAAGAGACTATTTTGAAATTGCAGGTAAGAGACTATAGCACTTAATTATTAACCACCATAATGGTTCTGCCAAAAGGACGATATTAAAGGTGTAAAATACACAACCCAATGCTAGAAGTACAATTATCAGTTCATTTGAGTTCACCAGCAGTGCCCAGTGTGGCAGTAGCAATCCTCGATGTTTTTGCCATTAGCCAGATTTTAAATCCAGACTCAGACGGCTGTAACTCATCTTTGTTTATTCTATCACCTGCACTTGCTGGCTCCTTTCTAGATAGTTTACATTATTATGGAGAAAAAGCCAAGAATTATATCTAAACAGAGCTTAAGAGTAAGCCCAGTTTACCCTTGACCCCCTTTCTGCCATCCAGTAATTGGCTAATATAGGATAATTATTAATAAACTGTACCCACAATACTCTTCCCATTCCTGGCCTTGGGATTGATTTTTGTAGCTAGTGAGTAAAGTCCCCTTATCACAGCCTCAGGGAACCAGACCCACAGACTAAAGTACTGAGGTACAAGGCAGGGGCCAAGTCCAAGCAGAGATTTCAGGCATCAGCAGCAACAAAGGAGCTTGCTGTTGATAGCCTCAGCCTGGAAGCTTATATATTCACATAGGAAGAGTGGCTCATCACATAGGACTAAGGGTAGCCTGACAACCCCTCCCTACATCACTGGCACTCTCCTCCCTCTGCCAACCCTGGGAATCACCACTGGTTGGCCTCATGGGTCAGCCTCAGAATCTGCCATATTCTGCAGTGAGATGCTCACCTGCAAACGGACAGAACCACTGGCTTAACTGGAGATCATTCCGTAAGTGTGGCCTGGTATGCAGGAGGCACAAGCCCTTCTAACGACTTTGATTTGGGGAACTGTCCAGAAGCAAACACAAATGGCAGCTTAGTAGCAATCTTCTGAAAGACACTACAAGTCTTATAACAGTTTTGAAAACATTGTTATAAATGTTAAACCTGTACTTCCCTGATTTTTTTCTAAGCTTTATTCTCCCTCACCCTTTTCTCAGCCTCAACTCTACTCTAGTGTTTTCCCAGCTTCTTCATTCCACTCTAGACTTTTAAATAGGCCCCCAAAGGGAACTACATTGTCTGAGTTACTAATATAATCCTTATTTACAGCCACTGTGTTTACATAAGCAGCTAGAGAGTAGCTGGGCAGCAGGTTCAGAGAAGCTGCTTGGGATAATGGGAGTGATAAAGATGCTGGGGTGGATAGAACTGACAGATCTTCTGATGCGTTGGACCACATGAAACATAACCATGGAGAGGCTGTGAGCAAAAAAATACCCTAAAACTAAGCAAACGGAAAAAAAAAAGAGTGAGTTATTAACTTCAGGAAAGGCAAAAAGTTTTATAAAAAATAAAATGTAACCATAACATACAATTTGGCTCAATAGAAAACAATGTTTTCATGGGTATAATGTACACTTTTAATACAAATGTATCAAAAATGTGATAGTATTATACTGAGAGATTACAGGTAAGGGAGATGGGTTTAAGTGCTAAATCCTTATCAAACATACTAGAATATTAATGAATGATGTCTAACATTGAAAATGAAAGAGCAGTATAAGAATATTTTATAGAAATATAAATATCATAACAGAAGAAACAGTAATAGCTAAACATCGAAAATGGTGGACTCTAGTGACCAGGACTGACAGCGGGAGGAAGTGAAAAGGAATTTTTGGTTTTCATTATTAGCTTTAAATACTATTTGACTTTTTGTTAAGTATTTGCATGTAGTATTTTGATTAAAATAACTTTTATAAAAGTAAATTTTATTTGAAAGGCTATGAAATGATGGTTCACAGAAAATCCCATGGATGGAGGAGCCTGACATGCTACAGTCCGTGGGGTCGCGGGGTGTTGGACACAGCTGAGCACAAAATAACTGCAGATGACCCTTAAACATATGAAAATATATTTGGGCTTCCTGATGGCTCTGTGGTAAAGAATCCGCCTGCCAATGCAGGAGACATGGGTTCCATCCCTGGTCCAGGAAGACCCCACATGCCAAGAAGCAATTAAGCCTGTGCACCACAACTGCTGAGCCTGCACTCTAGAGCCCAGGACCACAGTTACTGAAGCCGATGCACCCAAGAGCTCGTGCTACTCAACCAGAGAAGCCACCACCATGAGAAGTCTGCACACCATAGCCATAGGGCAGTCCCCACTCTCCCCAGCTAGAGAAAAGCCCATGCAGCAATGACGACTCAGCACGGCAAAAATTAACTGATTCACTGAAAACATTTTCAAAAACATACCCCCAAAAAACAGCTATTTGACCTTATCAAAATTGAGACATGCAAATTAAAACTACCTTGAGATGCTATTTCTCATCTATCAGATTGGGAAAAACCCCAAAGTTAGATGCTATCCTGTTCTGGGAAGGCTGTAGGGAGCTCAAAATTATTGAACCCCTTTTAAGAAGAATTTGGCAATATCCACTAAACTGCAGCTGCATTTCTCTTTGACTCAGCAAACTCTCATCTAGAAAGGCTCCCCCAGACATTCCTGCATGCATATGAAAGGACATAAAAGATTATTCTTTACAACATTGTTTATAATAGCAAACAATTAGAAACAATCCAAATGTCTGTCAATAGAGGATTGGTTAAATAAACGATGGCTCCATCACTGAGAGGAAAATATTTATATTCTCAAAGAATAAGAAAAAAAAAAACCTACAAAATTTTACAACCAGCTTCAGGCCCTCCAGAGCTCAGGAGGCTATGTTGGAAGCCTCTCAGACAGAGCAGACTCTCTGCCCTTCCGAAGCCTGACCATAAGAGGAACTTGGCTCCCGGTCCCTTTCAAAATCTTAGAAACAAGCCAGGCAATGAGGGAGTGTAAGACTTGATGTCAGTCCTGGGTCCCAACCCCACTTGGCCACTGTGTCAACTGAGACACTCCAAGCTTGGGTTCCTCATCAGGAACTGGGGAAACAATTCCCCACATCAGGAGGCTATCATGAGGGTTAAGCGGGACAGTGTATGTGACACGGGTGGCACAAGGCTTTGCCTACAATAAGTGGCCAACAACACAAGTTAGTTTAAACAGCAGCACCGGAAAAAAGAATCCTGTCTCCAGGAGTGCTTTCATTATAGGGGGACAGTCACACTGGAAATACCAAGATAAGAATCAAAAAAAAAAAAAATGGAAGGAATTCCCCTTCGTGACCAGGCAGTTTGGGAAGAGACTTGTCATCCACTGGCAGACACATTCACCACGTGGCTTTCTCCAGCTTTTCGTTGCCCTGTGGCTGTTTCTGGGGCTGGCACACACTCTCCTGCACACACTCTCCCTAAGTATTTTAGACCATCAGGCTTGGAAGGACCTGAACCCAAACACCTTCTGTTTGGACTGAGAAACCCCAGGACTAGAGAAACCAGTGATGTACGCAAAAGCACATAGCTGGCAGTCCTGTTTCGTAGCCAGGTCAAGCAGCTAATGAAACTGGTAATCAGGTACTTGTTTTATGATAGCAGTTTTCTAGTGACTCAAAGCAAAAAGAATAAACCTGAAAGTAAGTGCTCAGCACATACAAAGGCTAAATTGACTTTCATTCATTTCTGAAAGGGGTTGTGATCAGTGTGAAAGCATATGATCGATACTGGTGGAGTAAGTAATGTGTTTATCTACATCAACCCAGCCTTATGGTGTGCCTACATGTTACATTTTACATACTTCTTGGGGAGTAACACCTCCAGTTTAGAAGCAGTTTGTATTGCAATACAAACAAAAATTTCTAAAATGTGCCCAATCTGTGCTCCAACAATGACTAGACATGTCATGCTGGGTTTCCATTTCCTCATCTGTAAATGGGCATATCAGGCACTTTCATCATGCTGTTGCAAAAATAAAATCAGATAACTGTCGGCTTGGCACACAGAGACCCTACTTCCTACAAACCCCGATATCCCCTTGCCTGGTCTATATACCGGACCTGATCAGTTTCACAACAGCATGTAGACCTTGCTCTTTGAATTCCAAATATTTTCCCTTAAGCATCTCAAAAATAAAATAAAATACATAAGTAAATAGCTTTTAATTTCCTTAGCCAGAACCAAGAGTTAAGAAAAATCTTGATAAGAAGAATTACAATTTTTATTTCTTCTTCAAGTTCCCCAGATAACTTTTGCATCCGCATTTCCCTTGGGAACTGGTTCCCACCATGTCTACACTGATCTGAAAAACTCTGGATCCAGCCAAATTCACAAGGTTCCTGATTCTCCCATATTCCTTCCCCCAAGAATTTGCTCACTACATGGTTCTTAGCTGAAACAGACTGAGGTGAAGAATTTCAACAAAGATATATCAAGCATTTACTAAATTCTAGGCACTGTGTGAAACTCTTCCCTCTCACATTTAATTATGACAATAATCCTGAGAGATAAGCATCAGTGTTCCCATCTTACAGATGACAAAACAGGAACTCAGAGCATTAAATTACTTGCCTAGAGTCCGGGCTCAGGAAGGGGCAGTGTGTGTTGGAACCCCGATCTCTAAGTTTGTTATAACTAAGCATCTCTAACTTCTAAAGCACCTTTGTAACTGCTTTCCCTTCCCACCCCACTCCCTACACAACAACAGTAGCCCTTGCTTTTCAGCAAGTCATTGGCTAACTTTAAGAGTGACCACATCATTTTCTCCATGTCTGTTGGTGAACAAAGACAGCATTATGTTTCCAATACAGTAGTCAGGTGCTGGGGGAAAAAAAAATCCCATAACTTCAGTAATTTTCCACCCTCTGGACTAAGACATATACACATTAAAGCTCACCATAAGGTATAAACATTGCTTTGAAATGATGCAAGCTCGCTTTTAGTAAGACTTAAATTCTAAACTCTAAAGTTTAATAGCTTCCTTTTTGTACATATCTTTAATAGACGCGCAAACCTAAACAAATAGACAAACCATCAATACAATAGCCAACCAGTCAATCGGGCTATTGCATCAATTCAGATTTCCTTACGACCTGCACCCGATTTGACTCTGGTCCTAGGCTGCTGACCTGAAATAGTTGCTGGCTGCGGCAAGCACCACGCGGTGGCAGGAGAATTCCTGGATGTCCACACACAAGATGACGTCGGTCAGAGCGTTTTCCACCCGCAGGGTCTCCAGGCCATTCTGCAGAATTAAGGAGAGTCCTGTGTCATCAAATTTTACCTTATCCCCATTTAAGATTTCTACCAGGTCTCCCCTTTTCTCGGGGGGCTCATCTGTAGACAGTGCCAAGGGCCCTTCCAAACTCTTCTCTACCACGTCGTCCATTGTCCAGGTGCCCCTTTGTCCTGCCATCAACACTCAGACTGGAAGGAGCGCCCAAGTTTCAGGCAGGTCACATTGCAGAAGCTGGGCGGATTTCCTGTGCAGGGCCCTCCACTTATCACCAGCTGTCACACACACATAACAGGAAGTCTCGCACTTTCTCATCCTGTTACTACAAACGCCAGTAACTTCTATTCTTCTTCTTTCTGTAATCATCACAAGGTTAGAAATTACTTAGAAGGGTGTGTAGGAAGGGGCTCCATAGAAAAAGAGTGGCTTCTCAGAGTCTTTTATTAGTGCTGTGAGGCTATTTTGGTCCACCTCCCCCATCATATCCGTGATCAGGAAGCCTCTGGTTCTGGTCATTACATTTGTACTTCCGGTGCTTCTATATCCCAAGGTGTCAACGACGGAATGGACATGGGACATTCTAAATCCTCTTCCTCCTTCCATCCAGGAGTCCGGGACCCCATGATAAGCCCCCACTCCAGTTCCTCAGGAACCTTGGAAAGCCCTACGTAGCTCTGACATTCTTATTTCTGTCAACACTGTGTGTCATCTGCCTTTGTCTTCTTCCCTGCTCAGGGGAAAACAATATCATGGCAATTATTAGTGATCCTTTTCCCCTCCCTATTGTTTATTGTTTTAGATATGCCTCAGGGGGCAGAGAAGAAATGGCCTCTAGAAGCTCCATCCCCAGGGTCTTCTCTCTTGGAAGACCAATGCAGGTAGGTCAACACCAGATTGCCCTAGGAAGTCTCAAGTTGGCCTGGCCTCACTCAGCATCTATTGGTCATGTGTCTAGTAGTGGATTGTCTAGTATTTTCATTGCATCTGTGGTCTCCATTAAATAGGAAAACCTGTCTTTTATTAACCTCTTGCTGTAACCTAGGAAATTTATAGGAGTTAATGTATTTTAATTCTTATAACAACCCAATGGTGCTAATATGACTTACTTAATTTTGCAGCTAAGGAAAGTGAAGCTCCGCTCAAGTGAGTGGCAGGACCCAGTTCTCAGCTCTAAAGCACCCGTGTCCTCCACCACACCCAGGCTCTCAGAGCTGTGATATCATGTTGGCCCTGGCTTCTTGTAACCCAGGGAGAGAACTGCTGGGCTTGCCTACTACAGCTACCTTAGTGCTCGGCACCTCACCAAAGCAGCTTCTGCTCTCTGCACCTGCACTCATTCCAATGGTGACTCCTTTCCTAGAGTTCCAGTTCTGCTTCAGCTCTTCTTTTCTTCCATGGATACTTACTCCTAAAATTGGGGCCTTTGATATTCCCCCAAACTAGTTCTTCATCCAGAGCTCTGTTAATCAAGATGCTTTGGGCTTCTGGGAATTCTCTAGCAGATGAGTGGTTAGGACTCCATGCTTTCATTGAGGGTGGCATAGGTTCAGTCCTTGGTCAGGGAACTACGATCTCACAAGCTGTGCCCAGGGCTTTAAAAAAAAAAAAAATTGGCTTCAAAGACAGAATATCCCATCAAAAGTGGTTTAAACAATGAGTCTCACATTGTAAGAAGCTAGAAGTGTGGAGTCCCAGGTTTATCCAGAAGTTCAGTGATGTCATCAAGGACAGAAGATTTTCCCATCTTTCACTCTATCTCCCTTGGAATGATAAAGGTATACTGACATGGTCACACAATAGCTGTCGCAGTACAAAACACCATGTTTTCACAGAACTCTGGTCCAAAATAAGGACAAAAAGCACAGATCTCTTCTTCTCCATCTCTCTCCTTTTATCGGAGAGAGAAGTACTTCCTGAAATCCCCGTGATACTTTTCCAGGCCCACTTGGCCACCTCAGACCAAATACCAGGAAATATAAATTGAATACTATGATTGGCTTGCATCAAACACAATTCATCCACTAGGACTAGTCCATCTCCCCAAGATCAAGAAATAGCCATGTGATAGCTCAACAAAGTTACAGCCTGTATACAGTTTTTGTATACGCCGAAGATGGGCTGTGTATACACCTAGCTCCCTGTGCCTGCCACAAAGACACACAAGCCAAACTCCTCCTGCAGGCCTTGGCCAGGAAGCACTCAGAACTTCACCTCTATGACTCTAAACACCTCCTCTAGGAGAGCTGAGGACAGCACATGACCCAATGCCTTTCATGGCATTTTGTCCTCTACAACCTCTCAGATTATAAACAACACTTCTACTGCTACTGCTAAGTCACTTCAGTCATGTCCGACTCTGTGCGACCCCATACACGGCAGCCCACCAGGCTCCCTTTGTCCCCGGGCTCCTCCAGGCAAGAACACTGGAGTGGGTTGCCATTTCCTTCTCCAATGCATGAAAGTGAAAAGTGAAAATGAAGTCGCTCAGTTGTGTCCGACTGTTAGCAACCTCATGGACTGCAGCCTACCAGGCTCCTCCATCCACGGGATTTTCCAGGCAAGAGTACTGGAGTGGGGGTGCCATTGCCTTCTCTGATAAACAACACTGGCCATATTCAATGCCACCCAACCACTTCAAATGTAACAAAAATTAAGAATGTAACTCAATTCTTTGTTTCTGAAGTGCTTTATCAAGGCCAAATCTTGTTCTTTAAACTTTAAGAAAAAATCTGTAACATGAATATATATCTAGTGATTAAACATGAACATGCAATTTAATAAATTATTGTAAAGATAAAAGTAAGTATAACCTGAGTATATAATGCATCACCAGGAGAGTACCCCCTGTGCGACTTCCTAGTCCTAATCACTTTCTGCCCCCTACAATTAACCACATTGACAGTTTCATACTTTCTATTATAGATTTACCAACTAAATAAGCATCCATAAATAATATAGTTTTGTGTATAAATTTTCAATGTGTATAAGCATAATTATAGTTAGGTACATTTTAGTATGCCTTCTTTCATTCATCTTCAACCACATTTCTGCCTGTTTTTTATCTTCTATGTGTTATCTGTGCCACATTTTCACATTCCACTGCTGCTGCTAAGTCATTTCAGTCATGTCCAACACTGTGTGACCCCATAGATAGCAGCCCACCAGGCTCCCCTGTCCCTGGGATTCTCCAGGCAAGAATACTGGAGTGGGTTGCCATTTCCTTCTCCAATGCATGAAAGTGAAAATGACAGTGAAGTCGCCCAGTCGTGTCCGACTCCTAGTGACCCCATGGACTGCAGCCTACCAGGCTCCTCCATCCATGGGATTTTTCCAGGCAAGAGTACTGGAGTGGGGTGCCATTGCCTTTCCACTACTGATGAATATTTGAGTGGCAAGTCAGTGGTTGTTTTGTTTGTGTTTTTCATTTATTCACCAAGTTGTGCAACCACGACCACTACTATCACGGATTTTTTTTTTTTTGGTCTGCACCATACATCGTGCAGGATCTTAGTTTCCTGACCAGGGATCAAACCTGTGCCTCATGCAGTGGAAAGGTAGAGTCCTAACAACTGGACCACCAGGGAAGTCCAGGAATATGTCAATTCTTCATTCATGGTGAATCCTGTTCACCAAGTTCCCCAATAATGTTCCATATACCTCCCAAGCCCACCCGCTCCACCACCTGAATAAGACTGTTATCTTCCCCAAGCCCTCCATTTTCCTAGTAGGCAAGTACACACAAAGTCGTACCATGAGTGTGATAAGGTCTAGATTTTAGTGCAAAGTAAAAACACAATCTGTGTGTCTATGTCAAACTGGATAAGCTCTGAGATTCATCATGAAATAGTAAATATTCCTTACAGCTACAAGCAAAATAATTCCATTCTGTGTAAACTTTATTTTCCTACCATGCAATGAAATATACAACCACTGGCAAAAGCTTTACTCCTGAGAAAAGAATCTAATTATATCTTACTAAGCTAGTTGGCTTTATGATGCTTGTAAAGAATAGATTCTGTCCCCATACAAATGGGTGGCTGCTTCAAGGAAAATTTCTATTCTTAGAAATGCTGGAGAGTCCATGCCCCACAAGAGTGACCTTCACCTAACAAAAACTTAGACAAAAACTCTAGCTTCCTTGTCTCTTTGTGGAGAGCAATGAAGTATGTTATACACCATAGAGTCCTCTCACTTCTTATCCTATTATGACTTCGTGTTCTAGTTCGCCTTTTGTCAAGCTTGCTCTCAAGATATTAAGGGGTTCTCTCTTTTTGGCCACAGATTGCCCCTTCTGACTCCACTCAGTTGTCTTCTATAATGCAAATTATATTGACAGAAACAAGTCTTAAGTCAGCTACAGAAGAAGAGCCATTGTTTCCCATGTTAACATATTGCTACTAAAGCTACCATTTATTGCACGTCAGATATAGTCCAGGAACTATGAGAGGAGTTTTGTGAATTTTTCTTCTTTCCACTAATGCAGTGCAGTTAAGTACTTTGATCACCATTTTAGAGACACAAAAACAGGCACGATCACATAGTGATCGAGCACACAATATGGATGTCATGCCTATATCCATCTAGAGGTGACCCACCCAAAGCATCACTCTACCTGAGAGGCTCCTCCAGCAATAAGAGCACGCCAGATCACCAGAGGTGCTGGAGAGTCCATGCCCCCAAGGGTGACCTTCACCTGACAAAAACTTAGACTAAAAACTCTAGCTTCCTTGTCCCTTTGTAGATAGCAATGAAGTATGTTCTACACCCTCTCACTTATTATCCTATTATGACTTCGTGTCCTCGTTTGCCTCTTGGTCGAGGCAAGGGGTTCTCTCTTTTGGCTGAAATTGCCAACTTCCAGTATTTTGCCAAAATGACTGACGTGAAGGGCAAGGGGAGCAGCACCCATTGTAGGTTCTCTAAGCTTTTAAGAAAACATGGAATTGTTCCTTCCATCACATCCATGTGCGTGTTCTACAACAAAGGTGATACTGTAGACATCTTGTTCAAAAGGAACTCCCCACAAATGTTCTCAGGGTGAAACTGGGAGAGTCTAGTGTTACCCAGCATGCTGGTGGCACTGCTGGAAACAAACAAGTTAAGGGCAAGGCTCTGGACAAGAGAACTAATGTAAACACTGAGCAGATTCAGCCCTCTAAGAGCTGAGATAGCTTCCTGAAATGTGTGAAGGAAAGTAACCAGAAAAACAGAAAGCCACAAGAAAAGTACTTGGGCTCAACTGAAGCATCAGCCTTCTCCCCTAGAGAAGCATTCTATGTAGGAACCAGTGGAAAGGAGCCTGAGCTGCTGGAACCCATTCCCTACAAATCTGTGGTGTAATAGGTATAAAACAATAAAAGACCTCTGTGTTGTATTAGTCACACAGTTGTGTCTGATTCTTTGCAACCCCATGGACTGTCCTATGGACTTCTGTCCATAGCACTCTTCAGGCAAGAATACCAAAGTGTGTTTCCATTTCCTACTCCAGAGGATCTTCCAAAACCAGGGATCAAACCCAGGTCTCCTGCATTGCAGGCAGATTCTTTACCATTTGAGCCACCAGGAAAGCCCCAAAGACTTCTGGGCTGTGGGGAAGATATTAAGGGCTCTGGTGGCAAGCCCCAGGTTTTAAATTCATGGAAGAATGTTGTCCCTGGAAGACATCAGAGAATTAAGGCAAGACATTAGACCTGGAGGAACAGCAATACCAACAACAGGGCTCAGAGTACAGAGTACTATAGATGGACATAAGGTCAGAGCAAGGTCAGTTGGTTATAATTTATGGAAAGGATCTAAAAAACACAGATCAAAGTCTCAGTTTCTTTATCTGTAAATTGTAGCTAATAACAGTATCCACCTTGATGTGTTGTGAAGAGGGGGAAATGAGTTAATATTTGAAGCCTTTCACATAATGCCTGGCATACAGTAAGCATTAGCTATTATTATTCAAGCATTTCTGTAGAAAAGAAAGTATGTGCCTTTATTCTAAATTTGGCTTCTGGCTCCAGACCAAAAAACGCCTTCAGTACAATGGTCTTTGTTAATATCCACAGGCTGTTTATTATCCCCCTGTTGTCTTGGATCATTTCCATATAGTCAGTGCAGAGGGGCCCATAGACCACCATCTCCCGCAGGGGAATAAACATTCCCAGCGCTCCACCCTGTGCGTCAGAAACATTATTCTACTGAGGGTCACAATTTACAGAAGTATTTAGCTGTCTGGGAAATTCTTCCCAGAAGTAAGGCAGATTAAAGAGGTAATTTGAAAAACACATTCCAAATGTATATAAAAACATATTATGTGTATTATACGCTATAATATTTATTTATTCAGCTGTGTCACCTGGGATTTTCATTGCAGTCCATGAATTCTCTGTTTGTAGCACCACAGTAGTTGTGGCGCACAGGCTTAGTTATTCTGTGGCATGCGGGCTCTTCATTCCCTGATCAGGATTGAACCCATGTCCCCTGCAGAGGAAGTCAGATTCTTAACCTGTGGACTACCAGGGAAGTCTCTATTATATTTATAATATGAAAATGCAATTTTTTTCAAAGAATGTATTAAAATACATAATGTATATTAATATACTGATTATAAACATTAATGTATTATAAATGATATTATTACTATGAAGAGAAACATTGTCATGTTCTTGGGTTAAGTATCCTACATTCTTTATCTCATCTTATTTTCTTATATCCTGAGAACTTGATAAAATAGGTTGTTTTCCTCTTTTACAGTTGAGGAAACCAAGGCTTAAAACTGAAGTTGGATTCACCTGAAACTATCAACATTGTTAATCAGCTATAGTATCAAAGTGTTAGTCCCTCAGCAGTGTCCAGCTCTTTGTACTCCATGGACTATAGCCCGCCAGGCTTTTCTGTCCATGAAATTCTCCAGGCAAGGATACTGGAGTTGATGAACATTCCCTTCTCCATACCCCAATAGGAAGGGGAAAAAAATTGAATTTGGGTGTTTTGTTCCTGGTCACACAGGCTGTACTAAGTAAGTCAGTTACAGCATCTGATTTGCTCATGCCCTATTCTAACAGAAAGTTTCCAGTTCATCTCTTCTATTGCCCAGTAAGTCATTTTGGGGCTTGTTACTAGCTAGAACGGATGCCCCCATCCAAAGACAGCCATGTGCACATAGACAGTAGTTCAAGGACACATGGAGCTGGCTCAAAAACATCAAATGGGACAACTAGAGACTCTCTAATTTGAAAAAGAAATACAGTTTTCCGTGAGAACCGAAATAAGAGGCAAAAAGATGTATCAAGAGATGCCATAGACTGAGTCAGAACCATGCCAAATTAAAGCCATTTGGAAACCAAACTTCTGAAAAGCAAAAACTGTAAGTAAGAAGAGGAACTTGGAAAGTTCAAGTGGAGATCAAAGCTGATATGTACAGAGTAGCTGAGACAGGTCACCCTGAGACTGGGTGGAGAGCCATGCACTCCTTTTGCCCAAATTCCATTGCTGCTTTGAATCTGGATGAGTTTCTAGCTCTAGTTGCAGCTCCACTTTGAATTTCAGAGATTTCTGCCTAGATTCCACTTCTACTGAAGTAGCTTAATAGAGACTCTTTTAATTGTATTCAAATGAGCCTAACTGGGACAGAAGCAGAGCAGAGCTGAGCGGCTCATCTCTCTAATCCCACATACCAACCACTGGGCTACCCTTCCTGCACAGACCAGAGATGTTGCCAGGTGCAGACATGGGCCTTGAAAAATAGGGTCAGAAACTATACAGCAGCCAGGACTAATTCAGGTTTGCTGTTTATAGTTGGTTAGTTAGTTCAGTCGCTCAGTCATGTCCGACTCTTTGTGACCCCATGAATCGCAGCACGCCAGGCCTCCCTGTCTAGCACCAACTCCCAGAGTTCACTCAGACTCACGTCCATCGAGTCAGTGATGCCATCCAGCCATCTTATCCTCTGTCATCCCCTTCTCCTCCTGCCCCCAATCCCTCCCAGCATCAGAGTCTTTTCCAATGAGTCAACTCTGCATGAGGTGGCCAAAATACTGGAGTTTCAGCTTTAGTATCATCATTCCTTCCAAAGAAATCCCAGGGCTGATCACAACCCTAAAGTCGACTTTCCAAATGAAAAGTCAAGGAGTAATCGGAAACAGCAAAACATCTAAAGAGTGGATTTTGTCAATAAAAAACAGCACCCAAATGTTTGCCTATTGCTAAGTGCAGGAGAAAAGCTATAAAACTGTAGGTACAAGATGTTTCTATTTTGCAAGCATGAGAGTATATGAAAATAGACCAGAAGGAAACGCATTCATTCATTCATCAAATGTTTCATGAGTATGTTCTAGGTGCTCAAGATACAAGGGTGAGCAAAAGTGACATAGTTCCTACCCTCAAAGAGCTTCTGGTCTAGTGAGGAAGACCAACACAGGCACTGTAATCATTCTAAGTGTTTGAGGGAAATGCACTTGGGGGAAAACTTTGTCATGGGCAATGTGATCTTGTCAGAGAAGTTAGCAAAGGCTTCTCTGATAACTAAGTTGTTATGGATAAATATGCAGTACCTGCATGAAGGGTTGTCCAGGCAGAGGCTATAGCATGGGCAGAGTCCAGTAAGGAGGGACACTTGCCCTTTGGAAATAGTTGTCTCTGTATGGATAACAAATTACTAAGAGCCAGGATGGATGAGCAGGAAGGAAAGGAGGCCAGTGTGAGACCTGTCACAGTGAGCCAGGTGGCATAAGATGGCAGCAGCACGGGCTGGGAGACAGGGTTAGGGACAGAAACAAGCTGATGAATGGGAAGCATCTAGGAAAGTCAAAATCAATGGGAATTGGTGATAGATTGGATATGGAAGGTAAAGGAAAGGCAATTTTCAAGAATGCCTTAGGTTTCTAGTGTGAATAGCTGGATGAATGGAGTTACCAACACTTTGACATGGGGAACACTGGAAAAGAAACAGGTCTGCGAGAGAAGAGTATGAGTTTAGTTTTTAGTTTTGCAAGATAAAAGAGTGCTAGAGGGACTTCGTTAGTGATCCAATGGCTAAGACTTCATGCTCTTAAAGCATGGGGACCCAGGTTCAATCCCTGGTCAAGGAACTAGATCCTGGATGCTGCAACTAAGACCTGGCACAGCCAAATAAATACATATCTTAAAAAAAAAGAGTGCTGCTAATGTGTTGCACAACAATGTGAATAGACTTAAAATTATTAAACTTTGCATTCTCAAATGGTTAACATGTTTAAAAACAGCAACAACAACCAAAACAGCTAAAGAAAGAAGTTTTCATTCTAGTTTTAATATATTGGGAATATTGGGCCCAGGGTATTCCAGAGTTCTGAAAGTATTAACGTCAAATGTCATGTTTCAAAATCTTCTTAGATGAAACAGTACTGAATATGCACTTGGGTTTGAAATACAAAATTAATCAAAGTTGAGTCCCTAGAGTTGAGATATTTACAACAACTAAGACATTTTCAATTTATGTGTAAATTCATCTAGCACAAAAGTGATATTAAAGATTTGATTACATTGTCCCCTCTCCCAAAATAACTATAAAGGACACTGTAAGGAAAATTTGAATGTGAGCTGTACTCAATGACATTACACCAAGGTTAAATTTCTTACATGTGATCAGGGCGTTGTGGTTATGTAGGACGATAAAGCTCTTTTGCAGGTGAAGCATCATAATACCTGCCACTTAATTTCAAACGGTTCAGCAAAATAAAATGTTTCATATAAAGATAGAGCAAAGAGTGTGTGGGAGCTCATTATGCTCTTCTTTTATGTTCTAAATTCAAAATGTTTGGAGGAGGACATAGGGAGCACACAATCTCCAGCTTAGATGGAGAACGAGGCTTGAAAGGTGCAGCCAAGAACAGGCTCAGAATCTCTGAAGGATCAGAGTGGTAAGAACATGACTTTCCTGGTAAGAACACTGCTTTCCTTATGCCCGAGTTAAGATGCTGTGCCTTGTTCTACTGATACTGTTAGTTCAGGGAAGGGGATACTACAGCCAGAACTTTCCCAGGGACTCAATCTTACAACAATCTCTCAACTGAGTAAATAAATCCAGCAGAGATGGTCACCTCTGGATGGATCATTAGAATTAAAAAGTGTGAACCTGAACAGCTGAGGATAAGACCACAGCACAGCGTGGGGTGGGGGAGATGGGGGACGGGGACTTCCAATCAATCTCATTTTGAAACATCCAGGTGGCCTTCTCACGCTTAAAACACTTCATCTAGCGTGGAAAAATGTGATCAAGTCTGTGTGACATTTCAAGCTATAGAATTTCAACACATCTTTAGATGAGAGATGAAAACAAAAAACATTGGGTTAATAATGTCCACTCTCTATATCTCCATTTCAAGGGAAGCTTTCATGTATATCCATGGATATATCATCCACATTATCCAGAGATTCTCAGATTAGCCTAAATTCTTTTAAACCTGACATACTGGAAACCTAATGCCATAAATATGATTCAGTAGCTCTGATCTTTTATGATTCTTAAAAAATAAGTAGAAATATTTTAACACATACCAAAGGCATTCAGGAAGGCCCTTTAGATAATCCCCAGTCTTTGTTAACAACACTGCTGCTCAGGATTGTGGATAAAAAAGATGTGGATGTGAGAAGATAAAATATTATTGAAAGGTACCATGTATAACCAATAGTTTATCCATAACATAATCATCTTATTAACCCTTCCAGGTACAAATATGGCAGGAGATATTGAGGGGATCAGTACAGAAAAGTGAAAGTCCCTGCTCACTTCTGGAATCTCACGCTGCCTCTGCAAATAGCCTCCTTCAGTATGAGGTATGAAAAGGTGTATACTAACTTAAACTGGGGACTGGAAAACTTAGCCATCACTTTCTCAGAGGAATAACAAGAATTTGAGGGCTTGTACCTAGAGAAAAGATCCCAGTGTGGAGAGAGTCAGGAGATTTACCTAAGGAGCTTTGGGGTCTCTTACACCCCCATCCTAATTGTCTAGGGGTTCTGCTTGACAGGAGAACAGAAGACCATTGGAAAGGACGAAACTGAAGTCAGAAAGACCTGAATTTTAATTCCAGTTATTGCATTTCTCAGTGTGGCAGTGACAATTTGCTTAATTTTGCAGAGCCTCAGCTTCACCTATAAAATGGGTTACCTATCTTATAGCATTGTTGTGGCTATCAAATGAGAGATAATTTTGTAAAGTCCTTAGCACTGAACCTGACATACATTAGTGTTAAATAAATAACAACTATTATTAAATAAAGAAAGTTACAAACCCTAAGCATAGAAGAGCAGAGACATAAATTCCCTCCAGACATGAGAACCATTTCGGCACGGCCTGACTGACTGACATGTAAATTATGTCTCGCGCTCTCAAAATAATCCACCTTAACGGAAAGTCATTTTTTTTGTCTGAAGTCGACAAAGTACATTCCTCTGCACTAGGCTGCCCCTTTCCCTAGAGGCTCTGTCCTGGGTCATTGACAGGTCCAAGATGACACTGAGGATGGGGAGTTGAAATTGGCCCTTTTCCAGAATTAAGTTTAAGTTACGACTGAGCGACTTTACCTTCACCTTAATCAATATTATTAAATGCCAACTATGAGCCAGCCACAGTGATGGACACTAGGGGATACAGAAGGGACTAAATATCCCCCAACTCTACCTCAAGGAGCTCCCAATCTAAGGAGACCAACATGAGAACAGAATATCTCTAAGGAGTGTGTGAAACATGCAGGTTACTGTGAGAAAATCAGACGTTCGAAATTACATGAAGCCTTTTAGATCCAATCTTCATATATTTTCAACAGTTTATTCTGTTCCTCAATTTAGTGCTTTTCCTTAGCAACTAAACTCTCAGCAAATGGGCTTAAGTCAATGTATATTCAAATGAGAAAACAAAGTCCATACTCTGTTTGCTTCAAAAGTTGCCATCTTTGTCTCTGAGTGCTGAGTGCTCAGTTGCTCAGTCATGTCCAACTCTGCAGTTGCATTAACTTTGTGAGTTCTACGATTCTTGTCTCTGGCACTGGAGGAGAGGTATCTAATACATTCTGAAATACTGTATTAGAGGTACCTAATACAGGGTTATGCCAGGAAGGATCTTTCTGTCATACTCTCTGTGAGAGTCTCCTTGGGGATTAGAGGTTTCAGCATATGAATTTTGTGGGGATGCAATTCTGTCCATAGTGTTCCACCCCTGCCCACCCCCCCAAATCCATGTCCTTATTGCATGAAAAATACATTACTTCCATCCCATCAGCTCCCAAAGCAGTAACTCATTCTAGCATCAATTTTAAAGTCTAAAGTCCAAACTCTAAATATCAAAATTAGATGTAGGTGAGACTAGAGGTAGGACTCGTCCTGAGGCAAAACAGCTCTCCAGCTGTGAACCTGTAAAACCAGGCAAGTCAAGTGCTTCCAAGTACAACGGTGAGACAGGCTTGTCCATTCCAAAAGGAGAAAAGAAAGAAGGAAGGGGTGATACATCCCCCAGAAATCACAACCCAACAAGGCAAACTCCATTAGATCATAAGTCTCGAGAATAACACTCTTTGGTTTGATGCACAGCCTTCCAGACCCACTAGGGCAGCAGCCCCACCTCCCCAGCTAGGCAGCCAGGGTCGTGCCCACAAGTCTTCAGTCATTTTACCAGAAAGAATTTAATACAGGGAATGTTTAACTAGATAATAAAGAATTGCTAACTAAAGGCAAAAAAAGATTATTAAGCTCTCAGAGAGGACACAATGGCAGAAAGCAGTTCTGGGCTGGGAGAACCAAGGGAAGAGGTTGGGATTATTCAAATTTAGGAAGATCCCCTGGAGGAGGAACTGGCAACCCACTTCAGTATTCTTGCCTGGAGAATTCCTGGGACAGAGAAGCCTGGTGGGCTATACTCCATGGGGTCACAAAGAGTGAGACATAACTTGAGCGACCAACACTAGATGACTAGGGGTTTGGAGGTGAGTCCCAGTGGACTGGGACCCAGACTTTGGAGGAACCAGGGCCAGCCAGCAGTGCTGGTATCTCTGCAGGGACACCATGTTGGCTTTGCAAGGTGGCAAAGCTTCAGACTGGACTGAACTGTATGTTACTTGCTAGGCTTGCCATAGCAAAGCACCACAAACTAGGTAACTTAACAGAAATGTATTGTCTCACATTCTGGAGGCTAGAAGTCCAAAATCAAGCTGTTGACTGGGTGGGCTCCTTCTGAAAGCCCTGTGAAGGAAGACTCTGTTCAAGGCCCCTGTCCTTGGCTTATAGATAGTCTTCTTGTGTCTTTTCACATTGATTTCCCTTTATGTATATTTTTGTATCCAAATTTCCTCTTCTTATAAGCACATCAGTCATATTGAATTAAGGCCCACCCTCGTGTTAACCTGAATTCCTCTGTAAAGACTCCATCTCCAAATAGGGTCATATTCTGAAGTTCTGGGGGCAAGGACTACAGCATATGAGTTTGGGGAACACAACTTAACCTGTAACAAACTATTTCTGGAATGAACCACCTCTGCCAGCGTGAAGGAGCAGCATTGCTGGATGCTGACAACAGGAAGAGGATGCCAGCCAGAAATAAACCAGAAGCAAAGATGAAAATGTCTCTTCTTCCTCATCTAGCCCTGCAGTCTCCCTAACATCCCTTATGGACAGAGCCTAAAAGGAAGTAGCTGGCCAAGAAAAATGTGGTTTGCACAGTCCCAGCCCCTGCACCACAAAGCAGAATATAGAAGAGTGGGTTTGAAAGCTGAGAGATCATAGTTTAAAAACTGACAAAGTACAGAATAGTTGCTACTTATTAATCACTAGCATTAGGACTTTTATTTTCATTTTCCACACATTTTATAATATAAAAGGAAGAATCGCAATAAAATATTTAATTGAACAAACATACTGGCTATGCTTGCTAAAACTGTACTGACAGCTGGTGGGCTGGAACATCCCCGTGCCTTAGCGCACATTCTTTTGTGTACTGATATACACCAGTGTACTGGTGGCCTTCAGAACTGAGCTACAGAAGGCCAACGTGTAATATGTGTGATGTGTAAGAAAAAGAAAAAAATGGAAGTCAAGTTGTTAGCAAGTGTGTTTCCATTTTGTAGTTCAGGCTGTGAGAGTTCAGAAGGGGAGATCATTTGCCCAAGGTCACACAGCTGGTAAGAGACAGAGCATGGATTTGAACTGGGACCTGATTCTCTGTGTCTCATCTGCCAAATGAAATTAATAGTACTTACTCAATAGAACTGTTCTAAGGATTAAATTAATATGTATATTGTGCTTGAGACATAGCCTGGAACATCACAAGAGTTCAACAAATATTGCCTGAGTCTGGGGCTTTTTCTACCATCCCAGGCTGTCCCATTATACACGCTCGTTAAAACTTTATGGCATTTGGAGGACAGAACTGCAATGAATAGAGACAGAGTTGGGAACAAAATTTCTTTAAATTTTTAAAAATCATAATATATTTTGCTATCCAATGTTTCTGCCAGCAATCATCCCTTTTGGACCCCAGGATCTAGACACAAGCATTGACTGAGCACCAGACACATACATGGTAATCACTGGAAATATAACACTGAGACAGAGAGAGTCTCACCTTCAAGTGACAAGCAGTGAGAACACAAAAAGAGGCCATGATGGATCTTTCACATCTGGGTTTCCCTGCCACAGGTGTGAGAGCCTGAATTAGGGAAACTGGATGAGGACCTGAGGAAGAGAAAGCTTTCAGGGAGGAAGTCATGTTTGAGGTGAAACCTGAAAGACAAGTAGCAGATTGTAAGCATTTCAAACATAGGCAAGAGCTTGAGGAAAAGCCTCAAGGCAAGAGGGAGCAAGGAGTCTTTGAAGAACTGAAGGAGGGTGACTGTGGCGTAGAAGTTAAGGTGACAACAGGCAAAGCTGGCGAGATCCCCAGGGGCTGTTCCTGCAGGGCTCTGTGAGCCCCAAGACCCTAGACATTATTTGGGTGATAGTGTAGGACCACAGAGGGTTTTAAGCAAGTGAGGGACAATAAGACAGGCACTTTAAGAAGATCAGCTCTCAGGACTTCCCTGGTGGTCCAGTGGTTAAGAATCCACCTTGTAATTCAAGGAATGCAGGTTTGGTCCCTGGCCAGGGAACTAAGATCCCATATGCTGTGGAGCAACTAAGCCCATGCACCACAGCTACTGAGCCCGCATGCCACAACTAGAGAGTCTGTGCGCCACAACAAAAGATCCCACGTGATGCAACAACCAAGATCCAGTGCAACCAAGTAAATAACTGTTTTTTATAAAGAAAGAAGATCAGTTCTGGATGGGGGGCGGGGGGAGGGTTTGGAGTGAGGTAAGAGGGGGAGATGGGGAAATCAGAAAAGCTGCTACTCCTAAGTCACTTCAGTCATGTCTGACTCTGTGCGACCCCACAGATGGCAGCCCACCAGGCTCCGCTGTCCCTGGGATTCTCCAGGCAAGAACACTGGAGTGGGTTGCCATTTCCTTCTCCAATGCATGAAAGTGAAAAGTAAAAAGTGAAGTCGTGTCCAACCTTCAGCAACCCCATGGACTGCAGCCTACCAGGCTCCTCCATCCATGGGATTTTCCAGGCAAGAGTACTGGAGTGGGGTGTCATTGCCTTCTCTGAGAAAAGTTGCTACTGCTACCTGCCAGCAAAAGCCAAGTGAGAGCTGATGAAGGTCTGAGATAGAGAAGTGTCATGGGGATGGAGAAAAGTGGATGCATTCAAGTAATATATAAAAGGTAGAGCCCACAGCATTTGAAAGGTGATTAGAAATAAGGAATGAGGGGCAAGAAGACGAAATGAGAGAAATAAAGGAAAATATCAAAGGTTCTACTTGGGGCAACTGGATTGATGGTGATACCCTTTGCCAGGATAGGGGCACACAAGGCAACGCAGGCTTAAGGCAGAAGAAGATGGGGTTTAGGTTTAGGGCTGAGTTTGAAATGTGCAAATCATCCCGATGGAGATGATTTCTAAGTAGCTGGATTCTTTGTAAACCATCATGTCTTATTATCCCACTTCAGCTAATGACCACAGTCCCACCTCTCCAAGCAGCCAAGCTCTCTACGAACCAACCAATAAGTGCCTTGAGTACCACCTGCTATAAATGAGAGTATTATTAGCCTCTCATTTTAATAACCGATAAATTTAAATTTGCTCCCTCCAAAATTCATCCTTAGTGAGAACAGGATGTGGGTGAATGCAACACATAATTATACATGTACTATGAACTCTATTTAAAATGAGACCATTGTTACTCAACTGTTAGATACTTTCTAAAACCAAACCTATTTTTGCTCTTTATTTTGCTACCATCAGCTAGGAGAGAGGGTCCCATTTTTTTTTTTTGTAATGTTGACCTGTTATTCATCTCAAAATTAAACACTAAGAAATGGAACACACGTTATTTGAATTTTTATTCTGGAAAGGAAAATTCTAAGCTGCTGCTGCTGCTAAGTCACTTCAATCATGTCCGACTCTGTGCGACCCCATAGATGGCAGCCCACCAGGCTCCCCATCCTTGGGATTCTAAGCTTCACAACATCAAATCAGACTTCTTAATCTGAGAATACATGGCCAACTTAGAATCAGAAAACATTATGGCTAGAACATTTAAATAAGTGGATATTATTTTTAACTCAGAAGTCCCTATGTACAAGGCTCTGTTCAACAAATTTTGTCATCTTTGGGGAGGAAAACATGCAAGTATAATTCTGGTCTCCTCCACAGTGGATCAAGTAGCAGCTGCAGGAGAATCAGTGTTGGCCTCAGGCAGAACCTCTAGTGGGACTACACCTCTGAAGACTGAGTGAATAGGAAAGCCACAGCCCACTCACGTCAAAGGAACCATGTATGTTGAGAGGGATTCAAAGAAGCCACTTCCTCCAGGAGGCCGTCCCTCATTCCATTCAAGCTGGGTAAGATGTGCTTCCTGTTCGTTCACATGGAACCCTGGGCGATTCTGCCCTGGCACTAGACACTGATTACTGGAAACATCTGTTCTTGTGCCCATTACTCTGCGACACCAGTGTGCAGTGTGAGGGCAGAAACTCTGCCTTGGACATCAGCATCTCTCTAGCGTTGGGCACAGTAGATACTCAATTGTTGCTGTTCAGTCACTAAGTCGTGGCTGACTCTTTGCGACCCCATGGACTGCAGCAGATGCTCAATAAAATCTGATAAATAAAATACTGAATGCCCTAGTCACACATTTCTCAGACAACTCTAACATCAATAAAGACACTTTGATGCTCAGAGCTAAATACTTAAAAACATGTAATTTTATAAAATCTTACTCTTAGCTCTACTGTTGTAGCCATGAGTTCAGGAAACAAACTCACTCAGAAGGACAATACAAATAGTGGAGTGCATTTTATTATACCAGAGGGCCCAAGGCAGAATCTCCTCTTAGCCAAGGACCCAGACCAGTTTTTGTGAAAACTATATATACCCTAAGTGTACATGCTCAAACCCATCTCCCAAAATTCTCTGAAACTAGACTGAACAAAGTAAAAGAAACATACAAAGTTAACCCGTGATTTGTATGCCTTAAACCTGTGATCCGCATGCCGTAAGCCTAAGTAGTTAACAGTGAACAATTATCAACAGGCCTGTGGTCATACCCCAATAAGTATAATAGAATTTATGATTCTATTCAGTTACATAGATAATTAGGGTATTCTTTTAGGCATTGGAGAGTCTAGGTATGAGCTCTGGGGCTCTTCCATCTGAGGGGTCTAGTTTTCCAGTTGGTAGTTTCCATAGATACCGGGCATATAGCTCAAAGTCCACAGTCCTGCCCAAGATGGAGTCCTGCTTTCAAGATGGAGCCTGTTCTGTTTCCTCCTTCACTACTACTAATGCAAACCCAGCTCCCTGAAAAGTCCCTTTAAAAGAAGGGATTAAGCTATGCTCCAAATAAATGTGGATTTCACTTGATCAGCCACTATGTGAAGTTTATCTTTCTCTTCTGCTCTGATCTACTTCCATGGGGCACCATTTATGCATCCTTCAATTCAAATGTATTTACTGATTACATACTCTGTGGCAAGCATTGTACTAAAAGCAGGATGTGCAGCACTGAACATGAAAGAACCAGGCCCAGCCCTTCATGGAGCTTACAGCCAGGTATCCACTGGCACCTACTCACCTACAAAACTCCAAAGACCCTGAGACCGCCACGTGGGCATAATACAGTTTTATCTTTAAGCTCTTGAAAACATAATGCATTGATAAAGCAAGCTCGTGCTAATTCAGGGATATCTAGTGGTCTGCCATTCAGAGTTAAATAACAAGTTTGCTAAATATTTTTGTTTCCCAAGCCAACTGGGAACCGACCAATACACAAGAATTCATACCGAGGCACATCCAAGTTCCCCTGGCCTCCCTCAATGCGGGCACCTGTACAGGGATATCCGTCCTGAAAAGCCAAAGGGAGACAGTGATGCCCACATTGTGCAGTCTTTCAATCGCCTGCTTACAGGCCCCCCGGTGTGAATTCAGGAAAAGGCGCCCCCTTTCGGCAGGCACATTACAAAAAGGCGTCCTTTGCTCCCCAGCCGACTTAGCCCCACTCAGGGGTGCTTGGCTGGCGATCGCGGGGTGGAGCTCAGCCAGGATTTCCAATCCCAGCATGCCCTTCGGCAGAGTCCCACGTTGAAGTTCTGCTACGGACTCGCTGGTCCCTGCACTGGGTGCAAAATGCATTAGTGCGTTTACATCTATATTTAATGTCCATAACTAAGGAAACCAGTTTTTCTGGGAAATTACTGAACTATATGGAACGCCTTTCCTAAAATCCCAGCAGCAGTCATAGAAACTTCAAGCACAATTCAAACTCATCAAACTTCTTCCAAGATCACTACTGATTTGTGCTAAATAACTCTCTAACTCTTCAAAGTCTATGACTTCACTGAGCTGTGAGCAAGTAAGAAATGGAAAATGAGCAGAGTTTCCAGTTGTGTGGTTTGGGATAAAGCCCAGCACCTCCCTGGACAAATATCAAGGTCAGTGTTCCCACAACTCGCTCGTCGCTTCGCTGAGGAAGTAAGTGCCGGCTTGGTAGCCTTTGAGCCTCTCAGAACTTGAATTCCCAGCAAATCATTTTGTGTGATTCACCCAGAACCAGCCCCTTCACTTGTGACTCTGGGAAGCGATTGTGAAACTGGGACTGCTGTGGGGAGATGTTACAGGGCTGCCCTACACCAGCTGACGTGTGTGTATGGACGGCCTGTTCTCAAAGGTCCCTCAGATGCCTGGCACCGGGCATATCTCATGACCACTTCCAGCCCAGACATCTTGGCCTTGCCTGTGTGTCTCCCTCCTTCTCCTCTCCCCTCTTGCCAGTCATCACCACCCCCCCGGGGTCCAAATTCTCCTTTCTGATTTGAGATGAGCCATTCAGTACTCCCTTCCCAAGTCACCCCAGGCCCATCTTTAAGCAAACACTTCAAAGGGCTTCCCCAAACAAATAGCTCATATTACTGTTTCAACAGAGGCCTTGACTTTATAGGTCTTTTTTCTTTAATAAAATTCACCATCCTTGAAGACAGCTGTGGTTTCAAAGAACCATCTTCTCTTTTTTTTTTCTGACGAATGGTGCAGTGGAAATCAGCTGCATGAACCTCCTGCTTCAGCTTGACTGAACAGTGGAAATCTTTTTCTCTCCCAACCCCGGTGTCTGGTCTCTGTCAGTGCATTCAACTTTTCCAAGCTTAGAGTAAAGCCCCCAGATTACAAATCAGCAGGTGGTTTACCCCTACTGGTTTAGAGTGCTAGCTATCTAGGTTTACAGACAGAAAGAGTTTAGTTTAAAACCTTGGTCGGGCCAGGGCCCGAGATCTGGACCCCTAGTGTGGCCCCTCAGTGGCTCCTGCCCACCTGGACATTCGATGGACTGCACAAGGCAAAGGACTAGCCTCGTTTGCTCTTGTGGCTTCTTCGGGCAACGGTCGTTTTACTGTTTCCTCTGATCCTTCTCGGTCGTCCTGTTCACACATCAAAAGCAGATAGTGGGCAGATTCCAGACTCAGCCTTCCATTCATGCACCCTGTAAAACTACCGGAAGGCCTCACACCCACCCCCAGAATCATACAAGCCTCACAGGGAAGGGAGACCTCATCCTAAACTTGCTGTTCACATCCTGCCTTTTGCACCAGTCTCCTCTCATCCATTTTCAAACTTCATTGCATTCCGATGAAGTTGCTTGTTTGCGGGATGGTTTTGATTCTCCACCCTAGCCACATGACCTCAGACTGCTTCAAGCAAACATCTCTCCCCTCTCTGACCCACCTGGGATCCTCGAGCCCTGGCCCCCATCTTGTAAGGAGAACATTCTCCTGTCCTGAGAATGGTGTCAGGTCAGCAGGAAATCACAGTCCCAGGCACAAGAGTACTTGCTTCTTCCTGGTTCCCTTGCCCTACCCCCTGGCAGCCCCCAGCAACACCTCACACCAAGTCCACTGACAGAGCCCTGATAAAGGCCTCAGCCCCGTAGGCTGAGTGATGACAGCTGCAGTGGCATGCACAGTCCTGGGGCCACTCCTTGCCTGGTGCCTCTGCTGGGGCATTTTTCTAGCAAATGAATGCAGCTGCTTAATTTCTCCCTGCAATCTGTGCTTCCATGGCTGTGAGTCTCAGGAGAGGCAGAATGAGTAGTGTTTTGGTTCTCTGCCTGATGAAAGTGATCCACATCCAAGGACACATTCCTTATGTGATGTGTACTGTGTCTCCAACTCTCTCTGGCAATGGTGAGCTTAGATAGCAGAAAATGCCACTGCTCATGGCAAGGATTATGAAAAAGATACTCTGCAACTCAAAGAGGTCATGCTATCAGGGAAAACGCCCCCCACAAAGACATGCAGAAATTTTCTTCCAGCCCTTTGGATCCCTGCAAGCATGAAGCCAGCTAGAAGTCAGACCCAATGTCAGGCAGCACCAGGGAATGAGGCAGCAGCTGTTACAAGGTAATTAAGTTAGGCAAAGGCAGAGGGGCCAGGAAGCTGGTGTGAGGTCAGGCAGGGTCAGAAAGGACATGGATATGCTCAGGCCTGTAAAATACCCATTGGCTGCAGACATACAGGAATGGTCCATGTAAGCACTGTCAACAGTGAGAAGACTAAGGCAGGGATCTAACAAGTCTCCCTTCATAGGATGCCAACACCAGATCCATTCTCTCTTCTACTGCAGGCTGCTTCAAGGAGGCTGAAGAATCCCTGTGTCTGTTTTCAGATGATTTTACTAACAGGAAACTTTTTTCCTAGTTGAATGGATATATATATATATATGGCTAGTTGAAGGCATGTTGAATGGATGAATGGACGGATGAATGAATGAATAGGAGAGCAAGAAGTAGGAACAGGCGCATTTTGTAGGTAGAACCAGTATCAAGGATTAAATTTAAGGCCAGGATTTATCACCCACCCCAAACCAATATCTCTGAGGACCACATTAACCATTGAGTTTCCAAAGAGGCTGGGGGTATGATTTTCATGGACTGGCACTTATAGCAACAGCAATGATAATGTGATCACTTGTCAGAGAGCTGCTGGTATGTACTAAACATTGTGTCACATGCTGTATTAGATAGGACTCTCCCATGCTCTGTGTAGCTACTTTGACAAGAGTGTTATTTCAGGAAATGGACGTGAAAGCTGTTATGTAATGCATTTGAAGAAGTGTTTAAAAATACACATAATAAAGATGTTCATAAGAGTTGTACATGCAGGATACTTTGAGAAGAGTTATTTCAAGGATGAGCATGATAGCTCTTCAGTAATCCATTTACAGAAGTGTTTATAAACATTTGTAATAACTATATTTATTAAAAAATGGTACCCACTTGGGATGGGATTCCCAGGTAGTGCAGAGGTAAAGTATCCACTTGCCAATGCAGGAGACACAGGAGATGCAGGTTTGATCCCTGGGTCAGGAAGATCCCCTGGGGTATGAAATGGCAACCCACTCCAGTATTCTTGCCTGGAAAATTCCATGGACAGAAGAACCTGGTGGTCTACAGTCCATGGGGTTGCAAAGAGTCAGACACAACTGGACAACTGAGCACGCACCCACTTGGGACAAATAAAACAATTTTTTAAGTGAAAAAAATAATAGGTCTTCTGTTATTTCAGGTAACAAAACCCAACTCAGATTGATACAAGCATTAGAAAAGAAATTGTTACAGGGAGATCACTTTGAACTCATGACCAGGAAAGCTCCTAGATTTTCCAGGGCAGAGAATGAACCAGTAGACAGTTTCTTCTTTTAACATCTGACTTACTATTTTTCTGAGACTGGCTCTTTTTGCTTCTTTTTTTAAAATATAAATTTATTTATTTTAATTGGAGTCTAATTGTTTTACAGTATTGTATTGGTTTTGCCATACATCAACATGAATCTGCCACAGTGTACATGTGTTCCCTATCCTGAACCCCCCTCCCACCTCCCTCCCCATACCATCCCTCTGGGTCGTCCTAGTGCACCAGCCCCGAGCATCCTGTGTCATGCATCAAACCTGGACTGGCAATTCATTTCACATAGGATATTATACATGTTTCAATGCCATTCTCCCACATCATCCCACCCTCACCCTCTCCCACAGAGTCCAAAAGTCCATTCTATACATCTGTATCTCTTTTGCTGTCTCACATACAGGGTTATCATTACCATCTTTCTAAATTCCATATATATGTGTTAGTATACTGTATTGGTGTTTTTCTTTCTGGCTTACTTCACTCTGTATAATAGGCTCCAGTTTCATCCACCTCATTAGCACTGATTCAAATGTATTCTTTTTAATGGCTGAGTAATATTCCATTGTGTATATGTACCACAGCTTTCTTATCCATTCATCTGCTGATGGACATCTAGGTTGCTTCCATGTCCTGGCTATTACAAACAGTGTTGCAATGAACATTGGGGTACACGTGTCTCTTTCAATTCTGGTTTCCTTGGTGTGTATGCCCAGCAGTGGGATTGCTGGGTCATATGGCAGTTCTATTTCCAGTTTTTAAGGAATCTCCACACTGTTCTCCATAGTGGCTGAACTAGTCTGCATTCCCACCAACAGTGTAAGAGAGTTTCGCTTCTTTATCCATATGGTAGAAAACACGACTACCTACCACCCACATTTATGTCCAATCTTTTCATCTCTCATGACAAACTATTGCTTGAGGGGATATTTAAGATAATATCTGTAAAGGGCTAGAAAAAGAGTCTTTGAAGAAATCGAATTGACATAAGATAATTAACATAGTCTCATGGCCTGTGGAAAATGGTTTTCTATTTGTCTACCAAAGAACTGGCCTGAACTAGATTGCCATTCCCCTATTTCAACTTAACCTCTTAAATCATGATTCAGCCTGCCGCGTTACAACCAGACTGCTTCTTGGTGACCTCCTAGCCCCTGGAATTAGGTTTCCTTTTCTTTCCAGCATGGATTACAGGTGCTACCAAGTCTTGCTGCTGGTGCTGCTAAGTTGCTTCAGTCGTGTCCAACTCTGTGAGACCCCAGAGATGGCAGCCCACCAGGCTCCCCCATCCTCGGGATTCTCCAGGCAAGAACACAGGAGTGAGTTGCCATTTGCTTCTCCAATACATGAAAGTGAAAAGTGAAAGTGAAGTCGCTCAGTCGTGTCCGACTCTTAGCGACCCCATGGACTGTAGCCTACCAGGCTCCTCTGTCCATGGGATTTTCCAGTTGAGAGTACTGGAGTGGGGTGCCATACACTAATAATATGTTGGATATCAATATTTACCCAATAATTTACATTTTGGTAATAGAAAAACAGAAAACAAAAAAGTCAACAAAGAAGTAATAAGATTATTTAAATCTGTGATAAGTGCTATGGATAAAAGAAATAAGGCAATCAGATAAAGAGTAACAAAGTTCTCAGGAGGAACTACTCCAGAAAGCTTACTCAGGAAAAGCTTTCTCAAGGAGGTGATATCAGAGCAGAGACCTGAAGGTTGAGAAGAATGCAGTCTTATCAGAGTCAGTAAAGAGGAAAAGGGGATGACAGAAGATGAGCTGGTTGGATGGCATCACCAACTAGATGGACATGAGTTTGAACAGGCTCCGGGAGTTGGTGATGGACAGGGAAGCCTGGCGTGCTGCAGTCCACGGGGTCGCAAAGAGTAGGACATGACTGAGCAACTGAACTGAACCGAAAGGAGCATTCCAAGCAGAGAGAACAGAAAGTGCAAAGTCCTTGAGATAAGCAAGAGACTGGGTCATTCAAGAAAAGGTGGTTGCAGCATAATGAGTGGAAGAGAATGGACCATATGAACTTAAGAGGAAATAGGACTAGATTACAAAGGCTTTTGTATGTGATGGTTAGGCACTGGAATTTTATTTTATGTGAAATAGGAAAATAATAGAAGATTTAAGCAGAGAAGTGACATGATTAGATTTAAATACTTAAAAGTCACTCTGGTGATGTAGAAAACAGACTAAACATGGGAACAGTGGAAGGAGGGAGGCCACAAGGGAGAGTGCCAGTAGCCCAGGAGAAGCTGATGGCATCTTGGAGTAAGGGGTGACAGAGATAGAAAGAAGAGGATGGACTGGAGCTATATTCTTCAGGTAGAACTGACAAGACTTGGCTATGGATTGAAAGTAAGGGACCAGGAAAGGGAAAAACCCAAAATTCCTCTTAGATTTTAGGTTTAGGCAACTGGTTGGAAGGGGGTGCTTTTATTACTATAGGAAAGAACTGGAGAAAAACAAATAGTAGAGATGAGAAAATTTGGGGCATATTAAGATTATATCGGAGAAGGCAATGGCACCCCACTCCAGTACTCTTGCCTGTAAAATCCTATGGACGGAGGGAGCCTGGTAGGCTGCAGTCCATGGGGTCTTAAAGAGTCGGACATGACTGAGCAACATCACTTTCACTTTTCATTTTCATACATTGGAAGGAAATGGCAACCCACTCCAGTGTGCTTGCCTGGAGAATCCCAGGGACAGGGGGAGCCTGGTGGGCTGCCATCTCTGGGGTCGCACAGAGTCAGACATGACTGAAGTGATTTAGCAGCAGCAGCAAGATGCCTATTAGGGGCTTATGTGGTGGCTCAGTGGTAAAGAATCTGCCTACAATGAAGGAGACATGGGTTTGATTCCTGGGTCAGGAAGACCCCCTGGAGAAGGAAATGGCAACCCACTCCAGGATTCTTGCCTGGGAAATTCTATGGACAGAAGAACCTGGTGGACTGTAGTTCATGGGGTTGCAAGTGTCTGATACAACTTAACAACTAAAGCACCACCACCAAAATGCCTGTTAGACTGGCAATGAGATACATCGCCAGTAGCAGCTGGATTCATATTCTGTGGTTCAAAGAAAATGTTTGGACTAAAGGTACACATTTGGAAGTCATTGGCATAAAGCAGGTCAAAATCATAAAATGGAAAGGGAGACTATATCAAGAAAATGTTGGGAAAGAAAGGAAAAAGACCCAGGTTAGGTTTGGGGCATAACCTCATTTAGAGATTGGATAGAAGAGGAAAGACAGTTTTGAATACGTTGAGGAAGAGAGATGTACTTGAAATAATCAGAAAAACATTTATTCTTTTTCTCCATGACACATTCAAACCATTCCCTTGGTTGAACTAGCTATTTCCCACTCCTTGAATAAAATCAAGGGCAATTTGTGGTGTTTGCAGATGGTCTTAAGTAATAAAAAGCCATCCAGTCACCTTTGGCCAGAGACATACACCAAGTCTAATTTCAGTAAGTAATATGAATGGCACAAAGTAATAGCCAAACCTTCTAAATTCATGAAGAGTTGAAGCTTCTGTCCCTTAGGCAAGCTCCAACCTGGCTGCCTCTAGTGGGAGAGGAAGGTATAGATGACTGGTTATTTCTCTCCCCTAAAACATGCAGTCCCTCTTCCCCCTCACTAGACTGCTTCTGGTTCCTTGGGGTAAAGCAGAGTGGGGAGGGAAGAAAAGGTAGGAAGGCAGAAAAGATCTTACTTGACTAGTCTAGTTATGAATTTAAAAAAACAACCTGGGTTTGGCAGGTATTTAGAGATTATTCTTTTCCCATGGGACTATTTATGGGTTTTTTGAGAGACTCCACCCTCTCAGGAAATCTTGCAATGGTAGTCCTCTCATTGGAGGTAAATGCATCTGCTAGGACAGATCACTTAAAATTCTTCCCTCACCATCTTGGAATCCAGACATCTATCTCCAGGGTTTGTTTGTGGTTTGTTTTTCTCCAGGGAGCCCTCTTGGACAGGATCTAAGAAAATTCCATGTCTGCTCTCTACATGTGTACCATGTCAGGTCCATGGGAAGCACTCAAGCCTCAGTTGCCCAAAACTCTGGGAGAACAGCCATCTCCAACGCAGCATCTCATTGTCATCAGAGGAGTTGCCAGCCACAGTCAGACTCCATTCCTCTGTGCCCCATTTTTTGGTGCTCCCCAGTAAAGCCCCTTTCACTAAGCTGGCAGTGAAACTGACTAGTGTCATTTCAGGGGGCGCTCCAAAGAGCTCTGGTATCATAGTTCTTTCTGTCTCAGTGCAGAGAAGAATTGAGTGAGCGCAAAGTGGTAGATAAGAAGTGATTTATTAGAATAGGATGCTCATGAATCTTACAAGCAGGTGAGCAAGAAATGCTGTGCCCCAAGAACTTTGTGGGCTACAGTTTTATAATCAAAGGAAAAGTAGGAAGGGGCAAAGAAGGCCTTCTTTGTCTTTCTGGAGTTGACATCATGTTTTCATCATTAACTCTTTCTCCAGGTTGAACAGGGAAGTTTTCTTGTCTCTGTGTGGTCAAGTTAGGTCCACGTATTGTTTTTACGTGTGCAGAGAGCATGTCCTAGGGATCACTGACTTACTGAGCTCACTGGGCACAATGCTATTCTCGTGCCACCATTGTTTTATTGTTTTGGGCCAGTCCTGTGCTTCTGTTGCATGGTTTTGTTACTAAGCAAACCTGCTTGGTTTTGTGGTTAAGCAAACGTGCTTTCCTGAGCAATCATTAACATACAGGGATCTCCTATATTTTTCTACTTAAAATCCCCTAGTGGGATTGACTATTTAATCTCCTATCTTGTCCCTCCATCCTGCCCCTATCAGCTGGAAGAGCAAGCCCTCTCACTGCTTCCATACTGTGGGGGAAAACTTATTCTGCACATCTATCTAAAATAATTTTCTCTCCAATTTCTTATGCACTTTGGTATCATCAAAACTTTTCCATAAGCTGGAGGTATTTAATCAACCAAGCAACATAAAACCCACTCTTGGCTTATCATTTTCAAGTTCTGGCTAATTATCTCTTGAATCATTTTCTAAGATCGTATAGCGAAGACAAAGTCAAAGACAAACTAGGACAAATCCTGTTTTTCAATCCTGTATGCACAGAAAACAGAAAGAGCAACCAAAGGAAAAAGTAAAACCAGGAGAATACGATATGGCAGAAGGAAGGATACCCAAGTAGTCACATGTTGCTGAAAGGTGGAAAAGATGAAGACAAAAGTGCTCACTGGAGTTGTGGCCTGGTGTAGCTCCATTTCAGTGTAGTTTTGGGGACAAAAGTTAAATTGATATGTTACATACTTTCCCAGAACTTGTTTTCCCCTTCTTCCTTGCAAACAAAACCACCGAAGCCAGCTACATTGTAAATATGATTGGTCCAAACTAACTACTACAATCAAATTTTCCTCTGGCAACGATTCATTTAGGAGTGTATTTGTCATACAGTTCTAGCCAAGATGTCAGGGGAAGTCTGTTGGAAGATTTCTTAGAGGTCTCTTTTTTCTTAAGAAGAGCCAGAAGGAGAGGGCAGCTCATCTCTTACATTGGCTATTGCCATCTCTTAGAGGAGGAAATGACAACCCACTTCAGTATCCTTGCCAGGATAATTCCACAGACAGAGGAGCCTGGCAGGCTACAGCTCATGGGGTCACAAAGAGTCAGACCTGACTGAAACAACTGAGAACACACCTTGTCATTTCTACATGGGACGTTTAGCTGTGGAGATCACCTTGATAAACGCCTGAGAATAAAACTAACACCAAAGAGGAGGACAGAACCAAGATACCTGCCACGAAGCAGAGCCAGAGTCCAAACCCAGAGCCCACTCTTCCAGTGAGGTTCTTGTTATTTAAACTCATAAATCGCCATTTTAGTTTACACAATTGATTCAGAGTTTTCTCTTATTTTAATGCCCAAAGAATCTCGAAGGTACAAAGTAGGCTTAAGGGAGGTGAAGAACTGGAGGCAGAGCATAGGTGATTCTTTTGAGATATTTTTCTGGGAAGAGAGGCAGAGAAATGGTCTAACAGTTAGAGGAGGATGAGGAATCTGGAGAAAGCTCTTCTAAAGATGGGAGACACAATAGCCAGTTTGTGTATGTGACAACTACTGATGGGAATTATCCAGCAGAAAGAGAAGGCAGAGCTGTGAGTGCAAGCATCTTCTTGCCGCCTCACTTCAAGTGCACGGCCTCTCCTGGGGTCTCTTGCTCATCTTGCTGATGCCCTCACAAAGAAGGGCCCCGGATGTCACAGAACTGCTTCCACTGTCTGACTACAACTGCTTGCATGCTCCCTCCTTGCTGCTGCTACTGCTAAGTCGCTTCAGTCGTGTCTGACTCTGTGCGACCCCATAGATGGCAGCCCATCAGGCTCCGCTGTCCCTGGGATTCTCCAGGCAAGAAAACTGGAGTGGGTTGCCATTTCCCTCCCTAGTGGTCCATTAGTGGAATCCCTCTAGCCATCTCTGAGCTTTTTATTTGTAAAAGTAATAGCTGGTCTCAACAAAGCTTGTCTCTCTCAGACAACCTCTGCTCAAGAAAGGCTGGCCAGAGTTCAGCTTTTCATTTTCTTGAGGTTTTTCCCAAGGAGATTCCAAAGTTACAGAATTTTACTCCCATTCACAAAGAAACACAGGCCACCTGAGAATCCAGCTTGTAGTTAATTGTTTATCCTCCAACCTGAGCCTACCCCTAAGCCCTCCCTTACCCAGGGCTGCAAGCAGCTCAACTTAATGAAGTTTGTTGTTACTAAATCCCCCTCTTTCCTTAGGGGTTTCACTGGTGGTTCAGACGGTAAAGAATCTGCCTGCAGTGCAGGAGGCCCCAGGCTCAACCCCTGGGTTGGGAAGATCTCCTGGAGAAGGGAAGGGCTACCCACTCCAGTATTCTTGCCTGGAGAATACCATGGACAGAGGAGCCTGGCAGGCTACAGTCTGAGGTCACAAAGGACACGACTCAAGCAACAAACACTTTCATCTTTCACTCCCTCCTTAACATTTTACTTTCCAATTACAATTGCACAAAAGGACACACACTGATGCCTGTTGGAACATATAGCCCCTCTCCTCCAAGGCAGAAAGCCTGGTATCCAAGTCAGCAGCACTGTCCCCTTCCTAGGCTACTGAAGCCATATGAAAATTAACTTAGCGTACAGGGTCTTTCCCAGGGGAACAGAGAAATTCAGTCCCAGTTGGGGCTTGAGCTATATCTGACTATGAATGTACTGAATAACTAAATGGTGATCCAAAAGGCATTGCTGTAAAAGATTTCCAGTAAAAATATAATTACAGTGCAAAGGACCAAGTCAAGAACAACGTTGATTTGCCTTTCTATTGCTTCCTGTCCAAAACAATAATTTGTTCCAAATTTCACTTCCCCTACTCATTTAGCAGTAAAACAAGATGTGTAGCCTAAAAATGTATAATACCCATGCCATGAGGTATGATTCTCTACACTCACACAGAAGCACCTGGTAAAAGCCAAACTACTGAGTTTCATTTCCTTATGAAATTTCAATAATTCGT
The DNA here is from genome assembly GCA_917880005.1 of Nanger dama. NCBI lineage: Eukaryota > Metazoa > Chordata > Mammalia > Artiodactyla > Bovidae > Nanger > Nanger dama. The sequence continues at coordinate 27,618,286 of CAKJTW010000011.1, read as the reverse complement.
TAACAAAACATTACAACTGACCAAAATATGTTAAATATCTAAAATCGGCTCCCTTTGTTGATTAAATTCAAATTAATTTACTGGTTCTTATTTTTCCATATTTTCTTACTAATGCAATTTTGGCTGAAATATAGACTGCACTTAAGAAAAACTGACCAGCTACTTTCAGGCAGAAAGTAAGAAATGCTTACTTTCTCTAACCAGTCAAATACTTTCTAAAATCGTAAAACCTGTAATCATTAGGAATGAGATTTCCCACTTAGAACAATAATTTAAGCTAAGTCACATTTGAAATTTTTAATGATTTAGACTAAAGCCTTTTAGTGCTAAATTAAATTTACTTGCTTGGTTTATTTTATTAAAATTTGCACTTGTGCATACCTTAAGATTTAGCCACCTCATATCCTTTTTTAGAATAAGGCAGTTGTTAATTAAGTACTTTTGTGATGATCTCTCTGGATGATGAGTCCAGATGATGAGTCCTTGCAGTAAATATCAACAATACATGGTTGTTGGAGAATCCTTTGGGGATTCTCCTCAGAACTGCCCTTTCTCGTGAGGACAATTTCCACAGACATGTTCTTGTTGATTTCACTCTTTTGACCACATTTGATTGGTCTAAGACTAGACACGCAGCCAAGCTGGACCAATCAGATTTTCTCTTATGGAAATTTGAAATTAATATATAGCCATTTGTATTAATATACAGCCATTCTATATATATCAAATTTGTATTAATATATAGCCATTCTAGTCAGGCTTTATGGGTACTTAAGAGGATAGATGGGACACCAAGCAGACAAAGAAGCAAAGGAAAGAAAAGAATGAAGCCCACTCTCAGAACAGAAATAAAAGAACATGGAGCTTCAAAAAGAGAGGGAGAGGGAGAGACATCTTGGTTTCTGGTGGCTTCCCCAGCACCTAATCTGGTACTTCATAGGCTCTCTTCCATTAGATTCTCTAAAATACTCCTGTAGATTTGTGTCTTTGTTTAACTTATGCAGGTTTAAGTGAGTTTCTGGAACTCTGAATTAAATTTTCTCTAAAATAACAATGAAGCCCTCACGGCCTACTAAAGCACGGAGAAAGACTGGCCACAAGAACAGGCTAAGTTGCTGAGTTCTTGGGACTGATCTCTGTCTCTTTGACATGTAAAGCACTTATGTAGATTGAATAATGCTTTCAAAATGTTTCTGACCAGACTACACAGAGTGACATCATCAAAATGGTGAAAAAGAATTTTTCTGTCGTCTTTCCCTTAAAGGTAACTGATTCTGACAATCACCCATGGACAAGAGTGCCTTTGTGGCGGTCGAGGAGTCTAACAGAAAAGTAATAGCACATAGCTGAGTGAAAAATATCTAAAGTTGGACAATCTAAAAATCTAAGAAGACAGCAAGAGGAAACAGTTTTACTTGACCTGTGTCATCCCTCCCCTCAAGGCACCACAATTTTGTGCTAATAGAGACCTACTATTTCTCCCATAGGAGAAAGAGAGTGTGTAAGTACCCATCTTCCCCAGCTGTGTATGCATGCATGCTCAGTTGCTCAGTCATGTTCAACTCTGCAGCTCCATGGACTATAGCCAGGCTCCACTGTCCATGGAATTATCCTGGCAAGAATACTAGAGTGGGTCACTATTTCCTTCTCCAAGGGATCTTCCTGACACAGGGATCGGACTTGAATCTTCTGTGGCTTCTGCATTGGCAGGAAGATTCTTTACCACTGAATGGGAGATGCTACCAAAGAGATCTACTTCTTTCTCACTCCATCTAGAATTCTGAAGAGTGCTGCATGACTTTGGGGCAGAAAGTGGTTGGTAGACCAGCAAACAGAGCTCTTGGAAGGCATCAAAGTGACAGAGGGCCAATTAACTGTGTCATGGACTCTATCAGGAAGACTTTCCATGAGCTGTTGGGAATGCCTCACCTGTAGATCCCCCAAATGGCCCACAGGAACCTCCAGTGCTATACATGCCTCACTTGCACATACCCCACCGCATGACTGGCCCCCTCTGTGCACTATGGTGGGCAGGGAGAGTAAGCCTTTGCAGACAGCTAGTAAGCACACACAGAAAGCTAGCCCAGCACTTCTGGACTGGGAGAGAGCAAACACCACTCTGTGTGCTTAGTCGTTCAGTCATGTCTCTTTGCGATCCCAGGTACTGTAGCCCACCAGCCTCCTCTGTCCATAGGATTCTCCAGGCAAGAATACTGGAGTGGGCTGCCATTCCCTTCTCCACTTCAGTCTATTCAGTTTAGTCGCTCAGCCGTATCCAACTCTTTGCAACGCCATGGACTGCAGCACGCCAGGCTTCCCTGTCCATCATCAACTCCCAGAGTTTACTCAAACTCATGTCCATTGAGTCAGTGATACCATCCAACCATCTCATACTCTGTCGTCCCCTTCTCTTGCCTTCAGTCTTTCCCAGCATCAGGGTCTTTCCCAATGCGTTAGTTCTTCACATCAAGTGGCCAAAGTATTGGAATTTGAGCTTCAGCATCAGTCCTTCCAATGAATATTCAGCACTGATTGCCTTTAGGATGGACTGGTTGGCTCTCTTTGCAGTCCAAGGAACTCTCAAGAGTCTTCTCCAACACCATAGTTCAAAAGCATCAATTCTTCCAGTGCTCAGCTTTCTTTGTAGTCCAACTCTCACATCCGTATATGACTACTGGAAAAACCATAGCCTTGACTAGACGGACCTTTGTTGGCTAAGTAATGTCTCTACTTTTAATATGCTGTCTAGGTTAATCATAACTTTTCTTCAAAGGAGTAAGCATCTTTAATTTCATGGCTGCAGTCACCAGCTATGGTGATTTTGGAGCCAAAAAAATAAAAAGTCTGCCACTATTTCCACTGTTTCCCCATCTATTTGCCATGGGACCGGATCCCATGATCTTCGTTTTCTGAATGTTGAGCTTTAAGCCAACTTCTTCACTGTCCTCTTTCACTTTCATCAAGAGTGGATATCCCAAATCAGGGATCGAACTGGTCTCCAGATTTGCAGACAGATTCTTTGCCATTTGAGCCACCAGGGGAGCCCTAAGCACCACTCTAGGGGAAACAAACAAGAAGCTGTCAGCCTCCAGCCTGGTTTTGCATACAGTCTTAAGAATTAACCCCACAGGAGGGAATAAGAATAGATGGAGTAGAAGTATCCATAGAAAAGGTCTGAAAAAGTGTCAGAAACCCTAACAGGGCTGACAGAAGATACTTGTATTTCTCTCAAGCCAGTCAGCAAGAATGGAAGGAGGTGACTGTTTCTTCAAATGCAAAGAAAAAAAATGCAAGAATTAAATGTACATGAAAAATCAAGGAAACACGACACTACCAAAGGATTATTATTATTTTCCAGTAACTGACCACCAGGAGTTGGAGAACTATGATTTGCCCAATAAAGAATTCAAAATAGCTGTTTTAAGGAAGCTCAGTGAACTATAAGGAAACACAGAAACACAACTCAACATCAGAAAAACAACAGATGTACAAAATGAGAAGTTTAACAGAGACAGAAATCAAAAAACAAAAAAGTAAAAATTCTAGCGATGAAGAATACAATGAATGAAATGAAAAACGCGTTAGAGATCATCAAAGCAGACTGGGTCAAGCAGAAAAAAAATCTTTGCATAGAAGACGGGTCATTTGAAATTATCCAGAGGAGAACAAGGATAAACGAATGAAAAACTTAGGTGATCTATAGAACACCACTAAGATAATATTTTAGGCATTATTAGAGTCACAGAGGAGAAGAGAAGGAGAAAGGAGAGGAAAACCTATTTAAATAATGACTGAGAACTTACTAAATCTGGGGAGAGATTTAGCCATCCAAATTCATAAAAATCAGAGATCCCCAAAATAGTTCAATGAAAAAGGTATTATCCAAGACATATTGTAATAGAGCATTTTTAACTCAAAGATTTAAAAAAAAGAATTTTAAAAGCAATAAGAGAAAAAAATCCTTGCATACAAAGGAACTCCCATAAGATAACCAGTGGATTTCTCAGCAGGAACCTTGAAGGGAAGGAGAGAGTGAGATGGCATATTCAAAGCACTACAAGAAAAATACTGCTAACCAATACTTTACTGTCAAAGATGTCTTTCAGAATCATCTGGTGGTCCAGTGGCTAAGAGTTTTACCTTCTAATGCAGGGGGTGTGGGTTCCATCCCTGGTCAGGAGCTGCGATATGCCTCACAGCCAAGAAAACAAAAACATAAAACAGAAACAGTATCCTAACAAATTCAATAAAAACTTTAAAACTGGTCCACATCAAAAAAGCTTTTTAAAAATGTAGAAGAGAAAAAGACTTTTCTGGAAAGCAAGAACTGCCTTACAAGAAATGTTGAAAGGAATTCTTCAAGTTGAAAGGATGCTATTACTAACATGAAAATCTACAACACGCTGGTAAAGGTAAGTATATTACCAAATTCAGAGAGTCTAATATTAGAACATGGTGGTGTGTTAATAACTTAACACTAATATAAACTTAGAGGAAAAAGTATTTTAAAATAATAGCTATAATAATTTGTTATCACTTCAGTTCCGTTACTCAGTTGTATCTGACTCTTTGAGGCCCCATGGACTGCAGCACGCCAGGCTTCCCTGTCCATCACTAACCCCCGGAGCCTGCTCAAACTCATGTCCATTGAGTCAGTGATACCATCCAACCATCTCATACTCTGTCGTCCCCTTCTCCTCCTGCCTTCGATCTTTGCCAGCATCAGGGTCTTTTCCAGTGAGCTGGTTCTTCGCATCAGGTGGCCAAAGTGTTGGAATTTGAGCTTCAGCATCAGTCCTTCCAATGAATATTCAGCACTGATTGCCTTTAGGATGGACTGGTTGGCTCTCTTGCAGTCCAAGGAACTCTCAAGAGTCTTCTCCCACACCACAGTTCAAAAGCATCAATTCTTCCAGCGCTCAGCTTTCTTTATACTCCAACTCTCACATCCATATATGACTACTGGAAAAACCACACCTTTGATTAGACGGACCTTTGTTGGCAAAGCAAGGTCTCAGCTTTTTAACATGCTGTCTAGGTTGGCCATAGCTTTTCTTTCAGAGCAAGCATCTTTTAATTTCATGGCTGCAGTCACCATCTGCAGTGACTTTGCAGCCCCCAGAATAGAGTCTGTCACTGGTTCCATTGTTTTCCCATCCATTTGCCATGAAGTGGTGAAACTGGATGCCATGATCTCAGTTTTTGAATGTTGAGTTTTAAGCCAATTTTTTCACTCTCCTCTTTCACTTTCATCAACAGGCTCTTTAGTTCTTCGCTTTCTGCTATGAGGGTGGTGTCATCTGCATATCTGAGGTTATTGATACTTCTCCCAGCAATCTTGATGCCAGCTTCTGCTTCTTCCAGCTGAGCGTTTCTCATGATGTACTCTGCCTATAAGTTAAATAAGCAGGGTGACAATATACAGCCTTGACATACTTCTTTCCCAATTTGGAACCAGTCTGTTGTTCGAACTGTTGTTCCAACTGTTGCTTCTTGACCTGCATACAGATACCTCAGGAGGCAGGTCAGGTGGTCTGGTATTCCCATCTCTTTAGAATTTTCCACAGTTTGATGTGATCCACACAAAGGCTTTGGCATAGTCAATAAAGCAGATGTTTTTCTGGAACTCTCTTGCTTTTTCTATGATCCAGTGGATGTTGGCAATTTGATCTCTGGTTCCTCTGCCTTTTCTAAATCCAGCTTGAACATCTGGAAGCTCACAGTTCACATACTGTTGAGGCCTGGCTTGGAGAATTCTTAGCATTACTTTGCTAGCATGTGAGATGAGTGCAGTTGTGTGGTAGTTTGAACATTCTTTGGCATTCCCTTTCTTTGGGATTGGAATGAAAACTGACCTTTCCAGTCCTGGGGCCACTGCTGAGTTTTCCAATTTGCTGGCATACTGAGTGCAGCACTTTCACAGCATCATCTTTCAGGATTTGAAATAGCTCAACTGGAATTCCATCACCTCCACTAGCTTTAATCGTAGTGATGCTTCCTGCGGCCCCTTTGACTGCACGCTCCAGAATGTCTGGCTCTAGGTGAGTGATCACCCTGTTGTGGTTGTCTGTGTCATGAAGCTCTTTTTTGTACAGTTCTTCTGTGTATTCTTGCCACCTCTTTTTAATATCTTTGCTTCTGTTAGGTCCATACCATTTCTGTCCTTTATTGTGCCCATCTTTGCATGAAATGTTCCCTTGGTATCTCTGATTTTCTTGAAGAGACCTTTAGTCTTTCCCATTCTGTTGTTTTCCTCTATTTCTTTGAACTGATCACTGAGGAAGGCTTTCTTATCTCTCCTTGCTATTCTTTGGAACTTTGCATTCAAATGGGTATATCTTTCCTTTGCTCCTTTGCCTTTAGCTTCTCTTCTTTTCTCACCTATTTGTAGGCCTCCTCAGACAACCATTTTGCCTTTTTGCATTTCTTTGTTAATAGATTTAACTATTTGTTAATAGTTATATTAAAAATATAAAATGTGGGGGAGAGCAAAAGGATAGAATTTTTATATATGATCAAAGTTATGTTGTTATCAGCTTAAAATGGACTATATATCAATAATATAGACCTCCATATACCTGAAGTAACAGGCAAATTTGACCTTGGAGTACAGAACGAAGCAAGTCAAAGCTATTATTTTGCCAAGAGAACACACTGGTCATAGCAAACACCCTCTTCCAACAACACAAGAGAAGACTTTACACATGGACATCACCAGATGGTCAACACTGAAATCAGGTTGATTATATTCTTTTGCAGCCAAAGATGGAGAAGCTCTATACAGTCCACAAAAACAAGACGAGGAGCTGACTGTGGCTCTGATCATGAAGTCCTTATTGCCAAATTCAGACTTAAATTGAAGAAAGTAGGGAAATCCACTAGACCATTCATGTATGATCTAAATCAAATCCCTTAAAATTATACAGTGGAAGTGAGAAATAGATTTAAGGGAGACTAGTTCTGATAGAGTGCCCGATGAACTATGGACAGAGGTTCACGACATTGTACAGGAGGCAGTGTTCAAGACCATCCCCAAGAAAAAGAAAGGGCAAAATGGTTGTCTGAGGAGGCCTACAAATAGGTGAGAAAAGAAGAGAAGCTAAAGGCAAAGGAGCAAAGGAAAGATATACCCATTTGAATGCAAAGTTCCAAAGAATAGCAAGGAGAGATAAGAAAGCCTTCCTCAGTGATCAGTTCAAAGAAATAGAGGGAAAACAACAGAATGGGAAAGACTAAAGGTCTCTTCAAGAAAATCAGAGATACCAAGGGAACATTTCATGCAAAGATGGGCACAATAAAGGACAGAAATGGTATGGACCTAACAGAAGCAAAGATATTAAAAAGAGGTGGCAAGAATACACAGAAGAACTGTACAAAAAGAGCTTCATGACACAGACAACCACAACAGGGTGATCACTCACCTAGAGCCAGACATTCTGGAGCGTGCAGTCAAAGGGGCCGCAGGAAGCATCACTACGATTAAAGCTAGTGGAGGTGATGGAATTCCAGTTGAGCTATTTCAAATCCTGAAAGATGATGCTGTGAAAGTGCTGCACTCAGTATGCCAGCAAATTGGAAAACTCAGCAGTGGCCCCAGGACTGGAAAGGTCAGTTTTCATTCCAATCCCAAAGAAAGGGAATGCCAAAGAATGTTCAAACTACCACACAACTGCACTCATCTCACATGCTAGCAAAGTAATGCTAAGAATTCTCCAAGCCAGGCCTCAACAGTATGTGAACTGTGAGCTTCCAGATGTTCAAGCTGGATTTAGAAAAGGCAGAGGAACCAGAGATCAAATTGCCAACATCCACTGGATCATAGAAAAAGCAAGAGAGTTCCAGAAAAACATCTGCTTTATTGACTATGCCAAAGCCTTTGTGTGGATCACATCAAACTGTGGAAAATTCTAAAGAGATGGGAATACCAGACCACCTGACCTGCCTCCTGAGGTATCTGTATGCAGGTCAAGAAGCAACAGTTGGAACAACAGTTCGAACAACAGACTGGTTCCAAATTGGGAAAGAAGTATGTCAAGGCTGTATATTGTCACCCTGCTTATTTAACTTATAGGCAGAGTACATCATGAGAAACGCTCAGCTGGAAGAAGCAGAAGCTGGCATCAAGATTGCTGGGAGAAGTATCAATAACCTCAGATATGCAGATGACACCACCCTCATAGCAGAAAGCGAAGAACTAAAGAGCCTGTTGATGAAAGTGAAAGAGGAGAGTGAAAAAATTGGCTTAAAACTCAACATTCAAAAACTGAGATCATGGCATCCAGTTTCACCACTTCATGGCAAATGGATGGGAAAACAATGGAACCAGTGACAGACTCTATTCTGGGGGTGCAAAGTCACTGCAGATGGTGACTGCAGCCATGAAATTAAAAGATGCTTGCTCTGAAAGAAAAGCTATGGCCAACCTAGACAGCATGTTAAAAAGCTGAGACCTTGCTTTGCCAACAAAGGTCCGTCTAATCAAAGGTGTGGTTTTTCCAGTAGTCATATATGGATGTGAGAGTTGGAGTATAAAGAAAGCTGAGCGCTGGAAGAATTGATGCTTTTGAACTGTGGTGTGGGAGAAGACTCTTGAGAGTTCCTTGGACTGCAAAGAGAGCCAACCAGTCCATCCTAAAGGCAATCAGTGCTGAATATTCATTGGAAGGACTGATGCTGAAGCTCAAATTCCAACACTTTGGCCACCTGATGCGAAGAACCAGCTCACTGGAAAAGACCCTGATGCTGGCAAAGATCGAAGGCAGGAGGAGAAGGGGACGACAGAGTATGAGATGGTTGGATGGTATCACTGACTCAATGGACATGAGTTTGAGCAGGCTCCGGGGGTTAGTGATGGACAGGGGAACCCTGGCGTGCCTCAAAGAGTCGGACACAACTGAGTAACTGAACTGAACTGATGTATCATTTTTCTGTAACCCTTAATGATAACCACAGATCAAAAACCTACAGTAGACACACAAAATATAGAGAGAAGAGAATCAAAGCACACCATTACGAAAAATCATCAATTCACAAAGGAAAATAGCAAGAGAGGAAAAAGAACAAGGGAACAAAATAGCCAGAAAGCAAGCAACATTTCATAAGGCTATAACTGCCATAGATGGTGATTCTTCTCATGAATCTATGCAAAGTAAATTGAAAACCATCTGGAAAGGATTCTCACCATTCTATGTGTCATTAAGAACATCCATAATTCATGGGAAGAGGTCAAACAGAGGTTAATGGGAATTGGGAAGAAGTTTATTCCAGTCCTCATGGATGACCTTAGGGGATTCAAGATTTCAGTGGAATAAATAACTGCAGTGGTGGAAGCAGCAAGAGAACTAGAATTAGAATTAGAGACTGATTTTTCTGATGTGGACCATTTTTCAAGTCTTGATTGAATTTGTTACAATATTGCTTCTGTTTTATGTTTGTTTGTTTGTTTGTTTTGGTTGTGAGGTATGTGAGTTCTTGTGAGTTCTTGACCGGGAATTAGAATTGGAGCCTGAAGATATAAATAACTGAATTGGTGCAATCTCATTAAAAAAAAAAAACTTTTCATGTTATGCGATATGATAGATTTTTTTCTCTCTGTGCCTCATTTTGAATTTGAATTGCTATGGCTTCAGCTTCACCGATTATTTTTCTTTTGCAGTATCTTATCTGCAGACAGCAAGGAATCAAACCAGTCAATCCTAAAGGAAACTAACCTCGAATATTCATTAGAAAGACTGATACTGAAGTTCCAATACTTTGACCACCTGATGCCAAGAGTTGACTCACTGGAAGACTCTGATGCTGGGAGGGCAGGAGGAGGAAGTGACAAAGGATGAGATGGTTGGATGGCATCATCAATTCAATGGACATGAGTTTGAGCAAACTCTAAGAGATAGTGAAGGACAGGGAGGCCTGGAGTGCTGCTGTCCATGGGGTCACAAAGAGTCAGATACGACTAAGTGACTGAACAACAACAACAAATCTCATTTACTATATTTTCATCCTTAGAAGTTCTATTTGGATCCATTTTGCATCTTCAATTTCTGTCTCAGGTGTTCCTTTGCCTTCTTGAACATATGGAGTATATTTATAAAAGCTGCTTTAACATTTTTGTTTTCTCATTCTATCATCTCTGTCATTTCTGAGTCTGTTTATATTGGTTGACTTTTCTCCTGCTTATGGATCATATTTTCCCACTTCTTTACATGCCTCATAATTTATTCCATTGGATGCCTGATAATATAAATCTCACACTTGGGGGCTGAGTTTTGTTGAATTTCCTCAATTAGTGTTAGATTTTGTTCTGGTGTACAGTTAACTTACCTAGAATCAGTTTGTTCTTTTCAAAGCATTCCTTGAGGCCAGAGCAGCCTTTAATTTAGTCTAAGGCTAATTTAGCTTCACCACTAAGGAAATACTCCTCTGACATCTCTAGCTGATGCCGTAGAAATTATGAGCTCTTTCTACTCTGCCTGCTGGAGCAGACTATTCCCAGCTCTGTGTGAACTCCAGGAATCGTTCAGTCTCCTACTTTGTGGAGATCCTTTCTGCAGCCTCAGTAGCTTCCCCTCACACGTGTGCAGATCACTGAGCCAAGGACTTAAGGGAATCTCTCTGTGAGTATCCAGAACTCTTTCTTTGTGCCTTTCCCTCCTCTCCTGTACTCTGCCTCATGCCTTCTAGCTACATTAATGTCTCAACTCCAGTTTATATCTTTTAGCTCAAAGAGTTTCTTCGTCCTACACTAAGTCCACTCAGGCAGTACACTGAGTCAATTGTAAAACTCACCTCACTTTTTCTTCCTTCTCTCAGGGGCTACAGATCTGTTCTAGTTGCCATCCAAATTCCAAAAATAGTTTTTCTTAATGGATATTTTGTCCAGTGTTCTAGCTGTTTAAGGGTTGAGGGTAAATCCAGTCCCTATTATTCAAACATATCTGAGAGCAAAATCAGCTTACAGAAATCAGACGGGAATCACCCCTTTTGTTTAAACTACCGCTAATAATATGGCAAATGCTATCAGTCAGGATAAAAAAAAAAAAATCAAGGCAATATTATTATGTATTTAGCAAATACAAACACACTACCTGTACTGTGTCAAGACTATTCCTGGTCATTTGAGTTTCGATGCAGTTCTCTGAGAGCTGTAATCAAGAAGAGTACAACGTTCCAGTCCTCAACAAACAGGAGAGCCTGGGGAGCCCATGTCCAGAAACCAGTGAGAGGATGGCCCACACTTCTCTGCCTATCTCAGTCAACACTTAGTCATGAAGTTATAATCATGCTACCCTCTTGTACTTCATTTTATTACCACTAAAGATCCTATGTATCACATTTTTCTTAGTTTTAAAATGTATACTGTCCCCACATGTTCACAATAGAAAAAAAAATCATAAATACAGAGAAATTAAAATGGGAGGAACATTGACCCAAACTTTAGATACAGGTTACAGGAGATAACAACTAAAATACAATAAGATATTTCAAAAACTAAAATTCCTTAGTGAAATTTAATAAGAGAGAACTACCAAGAATATGAATGACCATTTAAATGGAGGTAATCATAATTATGAAATCTGTTTTCTATGGAGCTAAAATCAGGAAAAAACGACAAAATTAAACCAAGCTGAGTACCCAGAAATATATTCAAGATACCAGACCTGAAGCACCTACTATACACAAAATAAGTAATACCTATGAAATATTCAATATTGGCAAATGAATTAATATTAAGTATTTAACATCTACTGTTTACTATTTTAAGCTGCTGATGTATTAAAGAACCAAATATGTTGACAATTTTTTGTATAAGATGTAAATTTTCTTATATAAAATATGTATTTCAGTGCAATGAAATGGAAAAAGAGCCAACCACAAATGATGCAGACTGGGAAAAAGTATACAAGGCAAAGGGGATTGAAAACACTTACAAAATGTCTGAAATTTTGAGCCTTACATAAAAGAGAAGGTCTCAGCACCCATCACAAATGTAAATATTTTTAAAGTATCACTATTTCCAGGATTTTGGAAATAAATACATCCAGATGTTAAATTTGCATTTCAAATTGGTCCAGTTTTTCTCATTACCAACTAGTATACAACTGTTTACACATTTGACCTAATCATTTCACTTTTAGGAATACAGCGCCAAAGATATTTGCATTCAGGGCCCAAGCTTTTATGCTAGCACTGTTTTGAATAGTTTAGACAACAAACCTTAGAAAATTTAAACATTAAAAAAACTACAGCTACAGAAAATATTTAATCAAACTAATATACTTTAGTTTGATGGGATACTATACAAAACAATAGTAAGCATTTTAACCATCTATTATTAAGCACTTGCTATGTGTCAGGTGCTGTTCTGGGTGTTTTATACTATTATGTATTGCATTTAACTGCTTAATAGTCTCTATCTTAGGTATATATTTACAGATAGGAAAATTAGGCTTAGAGAATGGCTCTGCAATTAATAATAGCAGACAGAGAAATCAGGTCTGTCTGACGCCAATTTCTGCAAAGGGGCCAGAATGCCTTTGATACATGGAAGGCGTGAATTTAAAATGTAACTGAAGGTGGAGGAACTGTATAGTTTTAAATGATCTGAGAATCATCTGGAAAACCTTCACATACAGATTGATAATGAAAGAGGAGAGAGAGAACCTACTTGCATTTACCTAGGACTGTCCACAGGAGATAGGACTTAGTGAATTCTAATCTCTAGAAAAGTGTATTTTAATAGTGGAGGAGAAATTCTCCACACTCTGTCATAGCCCAGCTGATGCACACACACACACACAGGACTGAACTCAAAAGGTACAAACAGGAAATGGCTTTGTTTCCTAATACTGTCCTTTAACATGCCTCACCCGGATCTCTTTTTAGTCCCTGGACAGGATCTCAGGAAGATCTTAAAGTTTTTCAGGCTCTGTGGCTATAGGAATAACCTCAGCTGGAGACCTTAAAAAAAAATCCTGTCCATGGTAAAGGAAAAAAAAAAATCACATCGAATTCTGCACTGCTCTCCACCCCTCAGGCTTGACCTGTGGCTAGGGGATCAGCACTAGGTAAGAAGGCATGTGTGGTCTGCAATTTCACTCTCTTGTTTCACCTCATCTTCTGGCTATTCCAGGATAAGGTTAGGGGAAGGGAACAGTCTTTTAACTCAGGCTGGTGCAGTTTGTGGTTTCTCTTGACTAACTTGGCTGAGGGTCACATACTAGGTCTTCAGAGGGGAAGCATTTGTGGGTTTGTCAGAGGCCACGTGGTATCTTTGCTGTGCATGGTTCCCTGATGTGGGTGATGTCAAGTACCCTCTGGGTAATTTAATACAATCCACCCTTGTATCTCCTGACCTCCAGAGGTAACCACCATTTCCTCTTACTCCTGGAGTCCTGGCGGAGAGCCCTCTGGGACAGGACCCCATCCAGGCAACTGAAAGCCCACTGCCCACTGCAGCATCCATTTGGCCAGGGAAACCACCATTCACGCTCCACTAAACCATTGCCCTCTCTTGAGCAACACCATCCTAGTCTTCTCCAGCCCACTTTCTACTTTCAGAATTCTCCAGATCAAAAGCAAACACCAGTGCCTGACCTCATTCCCACCTTCCACCTCAGATTTCAGAGTCTGTATGTCAGGCTTCCCTCAAACACGCTTAACCCTACGCTCTGGTTCTACAGAAGCACAGGGCTGTAATTCCTTGTCAGTCCATTACTTAATCACATCACTCCCTCTGAGGCAGATTCTGAAATGAGCCCCCTTTAAAATCCTAGTCCCCTATGAGGCTGGAGGTGGGTGGCAGAGGCTGCTAGTCTCAGGACCAGCTCTGTCCTCTTTTTTTAATGGGAGGATAATTGTTTTACAATGTTGTATTGGTTTCTGCCATCCAATACCATGAATCAGCCACATGTATACGTATATCCCCTTCTTCTTGTACCTCCCTCTCACCTCTGCCCATCCCACGCCTCTAGGTTGTTACAGAGCACAGGGTTGAGCTCCTGGTATTATACAGCAACTTCTCACTAGCTAGCTATTTACATATGGTAATGTATATGTTTGGAGAAGGCAATGGCAACCCACTCCAGGGTTCTTGCCTGGAGAATCCCAAGGATGGGGGAGCCTGGTGGGCTGCTCTCTATGGGGTCGCACAGAGTCGGACATGACTGAAGCGATGTAGCAGCAGCAGCAGCAGCAGCAGCAATGTATATGTTTCAATGGTACTCTCTCAATTCGTCCCACCATCTCCTTCCCTCGTTGTGTCCACAAGTCTGTTATCTTTTTTTTCCTATAATATTTTAGGAGATCCTGAAAGTATGTCTGACAACGTTCTTTAGAAGGAGGAGAGGTATTTATTATTGGCTTTGAGCATTTGGCCAAAATTCTGAGACATCAGAAAAATCTCATTTCATACCCTTTTATATTAAGAACCATTCAGTTATATTTCTTGACATGGTTATTGGTTACTTCGGTGTGTTCACATTAAGAAAAATTCACCGAACTGTGTGCTTACACTTTGTATATTTGGGTTGTTGTTGTTTTGTTTTTGTTTTGCAGGTTATACCTTCACAAGGAGCTTCCTTGATGGCTCAGCAGGTAAAGTATCTGCCTGCAATGCAGAAGATGCAGGAGGCAAGGGTTTGATCCCTGGGTGAGGAAGATCCCTTGGAGGAGGGGCATGGCAACTCATCCCAGTATTCTTGCCAGGGAAAATTCCATGGACAGAGGAGGTTAGTGGGCTACTGTCCATGGCATTGCGAATAGTTGGACATGAATGAAGCAACTGAGCATTCACATACTTGCATAAAAATTTACTTACAGGAAATGATCTTGAACCCGTGGTACACTGAATTTTGTGCCAGGCCTTTTACATATCTTATCTCATTTAATCAGGTTGACTGCCATTTATTAAGCACCTACTATATGTCTGTACTATGTTATATTCTTTCTTTTAATGTTTATTGAGATGTATAACATATATACAGAATATGTTCAGTTTAACAAATAGTTACAAAGTGAACACACATGTAAGCACCACCTAGATTAAAAAAATACATTTCCAGCATCCTAGAAGCTCTTTTCCTGATAACAATCCCCTGCAATATTCTTCATATGAATTATTTGATTTAATCTTCACAAACAATCCTGGGAAATTATCAGTGGTTGAGGTTGCAAGCTGGAAAATTCCCAGTGTTCACCTAGATCTGGGACACAAAATTTGAGTCTGATCAGGCAGAGTTTGGAAACCTCACTAAGCACCTTTTTCATTCAGCAAAGACCCCAGAATGGGTTTAGGCCTTTCTCTGTCTGACCTATTTCACATAACATAATGCCCTCCAGGTTCATCCATGGATCAAGCATCTTAGTCAGAAATTGAAGTTCAAGTCCCTGTTTATTTTCTGTGATAGTAGGTTCTGCTCTGCTTTCAAAACCCAGAGGGTGAACCAAGCTCCTGAGGTCCAGTTCCTGGATGTATAGCTCCTACATTTTCCTGCTTATTTCCTTAGCTCTGAATTCCCTAGACGTGCCTGGCCGCTCTCCATTAGAACTTACTTCTTTACTTGCTCCACCCTCATGAGTCCCTAGGCTCTGGTTCCAGCTACCCAGCATGTGCCTCACTCATTTAGTCTACAAACATTTATTGAGCACCTACTATGTATCAGGCACTAAGCAAGGTGTTGAAGATACAGCCATGAACAGGACAAACATGGCCACTTTTCCAAATAACTTGTAGTCTAATGGAGGATACAGACAAGTCATAAGACACTGTGATCAGTCCTATGCACAAGCAAGTCCAGGAGCCTTTGAAAGTGTAAAGGGTGGATGCTTAATTTAGACTTCAGGTTTAGGAAAGACTTTTTAGAGGTAATAAAATCAAAACTGAGACCTGAAGGATGAGAGGAGTTAGTCAGAAGGACAGAAAGAGTAGTAAAAGTTGTAGGCCTGAAGTTCTCAAAATGTGTTTCCAGACCAGCAGCAGCAGGATCAACTGAGAACTTATTAGAAATGCAAGTTTCCAGACCTACAAAATCAGAAATCTTACGTATTGGGCCCATAAGTATTTGTGATTCTAAGGCACCATATAATTTAAGAATCACTGGAATTCCCTAGTGGTCCAGGGGCTAAGATTCCATGCTCCCAGTGCAGGGGGCCCAGGTTCAACCCCTGGGCAGGGAACTAGATCCCACATGACACAACTAAAGATCTTGCATGCCGAAACTAAAGAGCCTGCATGCTGCAACAGAAAAGATCCTGCGTGCCGCAATGAAGATCGAAGATCCAGCGTATCGTGATAGGAAACAAAACATCAGAAGGCCTGGAGAGATTGTGGCTTCCTTCCCCTACAAAAGAATCATACCCCAGTTATGAGAATGATGATTGCAGTGCCTTATGTGAGACGGCAACTCCAGGCCCAGTTCAGTCGAGTGACAGTAAAACAAAATAGAGAAGGACTACCATTCATTAAGGGCTTGTGAGGTGGCGCTAGTCGTAAAGAACCTACCTGCCAATGCAGGAGACATAAGAGACGAGGGTTTGATCCCTGGGTTGGAAAGATCCCCTGGAGAAGGACATAGTAACCCACCCCAGTATTCTTGGCTGGAGAATCCCATGGACAGAAGAACCTGGTGGGCTTCAGTCTGTAGGGTTGCAAACAGTTGGACACAACTGAGTGACTAACACTTTCACTTTTTTCAAGGGCCTTAGGCTTTCAGATGCTGACCTAATCATATCTAAAAACAAAACATAACCATGAGAATAGCATGATATATTACTAAGGAAAAAGGTGGAATAAAATTATATATACAGAGTGATTCTAATCATTTTTAAATGTCAAATAAAAAGACTAGAAGGGAACACACCAAAATGTTAAAATAGCTTTCTTCCCATCTAATACTCAT
The DNA here is from genome assembly GCA_917880005.1 of Nanger dama. NCBI lineage: Eukaryota > Metazoa > Chordata > Mammalia > Artiodactyla > Bovidae > Nanger > Nanger dama. Next base: position 27,601,391 of record CAKJTW010000011.1, on the reverse strand, counting down.
AAAATAGGTCAAATTTAAGAGAATGATTTATGTGACAACATGTTTTTTATAGCAGGGATCTAATCTCTGGGGTCTAATGCCTCGTGATCTGGGGTAGAGCTGATGTAATAATAATAATAGAAATAAACTGCACAATAAACTTAATGAGATTGAATCACCCCAAAACCATCCCCCTGACCTGGTCCATGGAAAAACTGTTTCCATGAAACTGGTCCCTGGTGCCAAAAAGGTTGGGGACCACTGCTTTTATAGTACTTTAACAGCAAACTAGAAACAACTTAAATACTCAGCATAATGAAAAGGGATAAATAAATTATGTTTTGATCGTGTGATAGAATATAAAGCAATCATTCAAAGTGACAGTTTAAAAAGTATTTTTGTCAAGTCCTTGGCTCTGGCCTGCACCGAATCTGCCCCTAGAAGCAGGGCCCAGATATACGTCCAAAATTACGGTGGAAGGCAGGGCCACAGAGAACAAAAATCACCCATCTTTTATGGGGCTGGAATTTCACTTCCAGATAAGGTCTTAGCTTTCCTCTCTGACAGAATTCATACCACTGTGTGAAAATATGGACCCAGAGAACCCCAGACTAACTGGGGTTTAAACAGATTTAAACAAAAGGCAGTCTGTTTAGATCTCATCTCATGCCAACTTATCCCCCAGCACCCTATCCATTATAGATGCTGAGTTTCCTCTAAGGAGAAATGTGACCAATTAACCTCTGAATCCCGAAGCAGAACATCTTTTTCATTGCCAATCATGGCATTATCAATGGCTGCCTCTTGTTCTGCACCGGGGCAAGCCAGCCATTGGATTCTCTACACCCAGAGTCAGCAAGCTCTCCCCCAACAAAATCTGATGCATCATCTGCTATGTAGGTAATTGTATTGGAACACGCGCACACACAGTATAGTTGTAACCATGAGAAGAGTGGTAAGGACTTCCCTAGCAGTGCAGTGGTTAAGAACCTGTGCTTCTACTGCAGGGGCCTGGGTTCCATCCTGGTGAGGGAGCTGAGATACTGCAAGCCATACGGTAGGGCTTACAAAGAGAGAGAGAGAGAATAGTCATGATATTCATTAAGGAAAAATGTGAGGAAAAAAATATGTATATACAATGTGATTCCAATTTTAAAGTGCATAATGAAAAGAATCAAATGAAACTTATTAAAATGTTAAATAGCTTCTCCCTCATCTCAGGTAACAATCCAGCATAGTAATTATGTCTATTCCACAGATTCAGAAAACAGGTGACTATCTTTGAAAAACGGAATTGTGAGTGGCTTCCATATCTTTACACTACTTTCTATATTTTATATAATTCTACCCCCTCATTCCTTTCCCTAGAGGTGGGAGGCTGGGTTCTGCAGGAAAAATCCAAAGTTGATCCCTGATGCACAAATTAATGCCCTCTGCCAAGGCCCAGCCTGCCATCTGTTATAAGCCTCTGGGAAGGGAGGATGCAAGCGGGCACTGCACTTCTCTGAGAGGTCTGGTTCCCTGAAAGCCTATAAGGACCATCTTGTGGGTGCAGCTGTCTGTAAAAATTAATCTTCAAATTAAATTTTAATTAAAAACCTGAGCCATCCCTGATTAACTCAATTTAATTCAGTTTTTTTTTAAAGGAAAAAACTTAACTCAAGGGGAGCTATGCCCGAAATCTGAAATTTCCTGGTGCTGTCTCTAGTTCTCCAGCCTGAATTTCTGCCTTATCCACTCCCCTGGCTCAGAATCTATTTGTAAACCAGAGAACCCAGCTTCCCTCTGATGGTTTACCAATCTAATGCCTCTTTATGCCCATAGCTCACCCAGATCCTGTTTGAGCCTGTTGGTGACCCAGCCCTTGGCTTCTGCCAAGCCCCTGCCTCCCAGCTCTGCCCTTCTGGCTGCCCACCCAGCCAGCACCCTCACACCAGCTCTTGGTCCTCTCCCTCAGCACACGAGACAGACACAGCATTTTGTTAGTGAAGGTAACAGTGTGGAGGAGTCAGATTTTATTTCTGGTGGTGACATCAGCAGGAGTTTGGGTAGCTCCTGGCTATAGTTAATGGCACAGAGACACCCTCAGACAATTTGAGTGCTCAGCAGTTTTGCTCTTTCTTCGTCTGCACTTGCCACTGCCACACTTTTCCCACCAAGATTTGCTGTTACTATTAAGTGTCTCAAACATAAGTTCTCTGATTCTGAATGGGGTCAGACCCATCAGCCAGACCTGAAGTCCCCCAGCTCACAATAGTTCTTCAAAAAACGTTGGAATCTTGTGAAATAAAAAAGGAAAGGTCTCCAGCAGCACTGCCCGGCTCCCTGCTCTGCTTTATATTCACCTCTCAGCTGCAAGTTCACCTTACACTCCAGGGCAAATTTCATTCCTGGGCAATTTGAGGTGCCTGGACCAATAATTCAGACCTCTACATCCTCATCTTGTGGCTAGTTCTACTCTGAACCAGCTAATAGAATGGGAACGGTTTGTAAACAAATCCCTGCCTTGGAACCTCAGACAACCTTGATCCCCCTTCTTGGGTTCCCAAGTCCATGGCAGCCTGGCATCCCAGGGATATCAAGGCAGTTACCTTATGGAAGAGTCATGTCCTTGTCTTGGGTATCTTGACAGGTACTACTGACTACTACTGTCAGTTACACCTTGCAGCCCGACCGTTCCCTTACATGGTCACAATGTTTCACCCATCATCTTAGCCATTGTCAACTTCAGTATCTGTTTTAAGGTGTGCGTATGTGCTCAGTCACTTCAGTCATGTGCAACTCTTTGTGACTGCTAGGCTCCTCTGTCCATGGGATTCCTCTGACAAGAATACTGAAGTAGGTCGCCATGCCCTCCTCCATGGGATCTTCCCTATCCAGGGATCGAACCCATATCTCCTACATCTCCAGCATCTCCTGCACTGCAGGCAGATTTCTTTACCCCTTAGCCACCAGGGAAGTTTGATGATGTAAGTTTTATTATTATTCAAGTATAATGAGGCCAGCACAGGAGGAGGTGATTGCCATTGAAAAGATTGTTGTTCACAGTTCCCAAAGGGGTACACTGTGCCAAACAGGGCCATGTGGGGAAGCAGAAGGGTTGGTGAGGGAGTGGAGGAATTGAGGGGAAAATGTGGGCAAAAGCCTTCATTATGGTTTTCACAGGAAGGAATAAAGGTAAGCAGGTTTAAGATTGGCTAGTTTGAATGATTTCAGTCAACTCTGGGGCACTGGGGCTGTCCTTAGTTGTCAGGTACATAGCCCTGGGGGATTAGGACAAGGGAACAGTAGCCAAAGCTGTCCTGTGAGCACCTAATAAAGCAGATGGTTGGGATATAATCTTCGTTGGTTTGTACTTCCAGGAAATTTTTTGCTATTGGTAGGGATTTGCTAACCCTGGGAAGGACAGATGGAGAAGGAAATGGCAACACACACCATTATTCTTGCCTGGAGAATCCCTGTGGACAGAGAAGCCTGGTAGGCTACAGTTCATGGTGGTCACAAACAGTCGGATATGACTGAAGCAAATGAGCACACCTACTCGCATGAAGGACAGAAGCTTCCAGTGTCAGCAAAGCTCCCAAAAGGATCGAAATAAAGAGACTTAACCCATCCCGATGCTTAATACACATCCTCACTAGATATTAACTATCACAGTTAGTTCGATTGAAACCGAGGGTTCGAAGAGAGGTCTTTATCCTTCACTTATTTACTCAACATGCTTTATTAAACACTTACTATTGAATGAGCACTATGTTAAGCTCTGGGATACAAAGAGAAAATGGTCTTTTTCTTTAAGTAGGGAGTAACAAAATAAGTTTAAATGTCCTTAATAAACATAACAGTAACAGGAAGTCCAGTGTTCCATAACAAGAGAGGCCCTAAACACAGCCTGAAAGGGACCAGATTCGCAAAGCTCCAATTTCACTACCGCCCTACCTCCCTCAACTCCAAAGAGTGGGGCTCAAGGACAGAGCCTGTGGCAAAAGAGCTGAATAAATTCTCCTGTTTTCCCCCGACAGCTCCTCCAATAAGCTCCCTTTGAATAAAATCTTTGAATAAAACTATATTCCCTTTCCATTTCTGTGAACTAACCATGAGAAAGTCATGCAGGAGAAGCAGAAATCTATATCCAGGAAGAGGTCCATTGCAAGGCTATCAAAATTGGGGGAAAACTGATGCAACGTAAGTATCCAAAACAAGAGGAATAGTTGAGCAAAATACAGCACACCTACCAAGGTACATTATCAAGCAACAAGAACTGTGTATTGATTCAAAAGAAGCACAGAACCCAGAGTCAGACTTTGTTCTACACTCCAGCCTTTGGGCAAACTAGTTAATATCTCTGAATATGTTATCCCATTTGTAAAAAGGGGGCCAGCTAATTAATGATACTTGCTACCTCACAGTGCTATTGTGGAGATTAAATAAGACAATGCAGGTAAAGTACTTAATAAACACCTAGAATAGGGCTCAGTAAATGTTGGCCATTACTGCTCTTATTACTCATGTAAGGTCAGTGAAAACGGTTAAGTGGGTGGACTTAATACACCACAGAAAATATTCCTGACATAGTCTTAAATGAAAAAATATGAATGTATATGTGCTGTGCTTAGTCGCTCAGTGGTATCTGAGTCTTGGTGACTCCACGGACTGTAGCCCACCAGGTTCCTCTGTCTATGAGATTTCCCAGGCAAGAATACTGGAATGGGTTGCCATGCCCACCTCCAGGGGATCTTCCCAACCCAGGGATCAAACCCAAATCTCCTGGATTGCAGGTAGATTCTTTACTGTCAGAGCCACCAGGGAAGTCCAAGAATACTGAAATGGGTAGCCTATCCCTTCTCCAGGGGAATCTTTCCGACCCAGGAATAGAACCAGGGTCTCCTGCATTGCAGGCAGATTCTTTACCAGCTGGGCTACCATGGAAGCCCAAATGTATATAATAGTATGTAATCAAATTCTGAGCCTATGTGAAATGTATATATAATGTTTAAATATCAATAGTTGTACTGACAGCATAATGGCATTATGAATAATATTTGAATGAAAGATTTAATCCTGTTGCCAATTTCTCTTTAATAAAAAGTGAAAGGGAGGAATATAAAAATAAAATGAAATATAAAAAATAAGGGAACACTGATGCTTTTGAACTGTGGGGTTGGAGAAGACTCTTGAGAGTCCCTTGGACTGCAAGGAGATCCAACCAGTCCATCCTAAAGGAGATCAGACCTGGGTGTTCATTGGAAGGACTGATGCTGAAGCTGAAACTCCAATACTTTGGCCACCTCATGCGAACAGTTGACTTATTGGAAAAGATCCTGATGCTGGGAGGGATTGGGGGCAGGAGGAGAATGAGACTACAGAGGATGAGATGGCTGGATAGCATCACCGACTCTATGGACATGAGTTTGAGTAAACTCCAGGAGTTGGTGATGGACAGGGAGGCCTGGCATGCTGCAATTCATGGGGTCGCAAAGAGTCAGACACGACTGAGGGACTGAACTGAAGAAATTAAAAGCAAAACAAAACAAATTTGTCCTGGGATTCATGTCCACAGAGTTGATGAGCCTAAATTGCCATCAGTTTGGGGAGTGATTTTTTTTTAGCATGTATAACTCTAACTCATCTCAATAATTAGTAATAACATGCTGATGTAAGCCAGTTCCACACTGCAGGTCAGTGTCAGTGGGACTGCCAAGAGGTCAACCTAGGTCAGCGAGGAGGAACTAGAAAGCCACTTATTAAATGGTGATATAAAAGAGTATATTTTTCATGTATATTATTAAATATGCAAAAATATGTATAAATAGCTATAGAAAATAAAAAGTGCTAGTCACTCATGTCCAACTCTTTGTGACACCAAGGGCTATAGCCCAGCAGGCTCCTCTGTCCATGGAATTCTCTAGACAAGAATACTGGAGTGGGTTGCCATTTCCTTCTCCAATAAATAGATATAGATACACTATAAATACAGATACAAAGAAATAAAAGATTGGAAATATATTGCTAGCACGTAGCTCTCTTTGGGTTGAAAGATTATAAATGATATCCAATTTCTTCCTTATCCCTCTAAAGTTTTCTACAGTTGGCACACAATACTTGAAAATTTAGAGGAAAGGAATTTTAAAAACTACTTATTTCTTCTTTTTAAAGCAAGAGGTTAATAATGAGAAGGTAAGAGGGAGAGTGAGAGGCAGTCCTGTCATAATTCCCTAGGGCATGTGATTATGTACTCCCAGAAGTTCCTGAGTTGAGAAGTAAAAATAGGAAGAGCTGGGGTTAAATTTGGGGAAGCAATGAGTCTCATAATAAGGGCTGTGAGCAGGGCAAACTAAGGTGAGGCACCGGAGTGGGGAGACTTGGAGGGAGGGGTGGTGGGGCTACAGGGACAGGTGGCACTGATCCAGGGATTCAGCCGGGAAAGGCTTTGGGGAGGGTATGGAGAATTGTTTTAAAGGTTCAGGTGAGGACTCAAGTTCAGTTTGATCCCAAAGGAAGCAGCTGTGTCCTCCCCAAATCCCATTACCCTATCAAGCAGGCTTTTCACTCTCAGAGCTGGAACATGATTGCTGGTCATTCATGACCTCTTATATCCACCCAGCTCTTTGAATGTCCTGATTTGGGTGCTTGTTGAAACAAAAGAACTTCTCCACTGAAGTACTTTCAATCAAAAAAATTCACAAATTTTTTCCCTGTGCTTCTAGAACTAGACAGGCCTCTAGAAATACTTTAGCCAAACACCTTCATAGGTGCAAAGCACAGCGCTCCTTTTACAGATGAGGAAACTGAGACCCCAGGAGATTAGGTGAGGTGTCCAGTGTGACTAAGTTATGGCAGGGCTCCCTAGGACTCCTCTTTTTCTGTGTATTTTTCCATTACCCCATGTTGCTTCTTGTTAAACAGATCTTCTTTGTGAAGATTTGTCAGTGCATCATCATGTCCTGTCATAATAGTAATTATTATTATATTTTACAAAATAATATCTACCGTATGTCCTGACTGAATAATACTTAAGTGTTTGTTGGGGTCTATATGCGCTTACCCAGAAGCAGTCATTTAATTCTTCTAGGAAGACGGTATTATATTTCATACAAAAAGCTGAATATCAGAGCAGTTAAATAAACCATTCACAATCAGCGTCAGTGGTAACAAAGTTAGGATCTGAACCTAGTCCATCTGAATCCAAAGTTACCTTCTTGACTCTCCATAAACAAACACTGTTGGGTATATACATGAATTGGAATATTATTCAGCCTTAAAAAGGAAGGAAATCTTGCTACAGGCAACAACATGGATGCATGTAAAGGACATTACACTAAGTGAATATAAACACAGAATGATAAATATCTAATGACATCACTTGTGTGTAGAATCTAAAAAATGCTCAAACTAGAAGCAGAAAGGGCTTCCTGGGTGGATTAGCCATAAAGAATCCACCTGCCAATGCAGCAGATGTCGGTTCAATCCCTAGGTTGAGAAGATCCTTTGGAGAAGGAAATGGCAACCCACTCCAGTATTTTTGCCTGGGAAATGCCACGGACAGAGGAGCCTGGAGGGTTACAAAGAGTTGGACATGACTGAGCATGCAGCATACAAGCACATGTGGTGAGAACACTTAACATTTACACTTTTAGCAAACTTCAGGTATACAGTAAAATATTGTTAACTTTAACATGTTGTCATATGTTAGATCTCTCGTACTTATTCACCTTGCATAACCGAAACTTTACCTCCTTTGGTCCACATCCTTCCATTCTGCCACCTTCCAACCCCAGCTCCTATCAGAACCATTCTGTTCTCTGCTTCTATTGTTTAGTTGTGTCTGACTCTTGCAACCTCACGGACTGTAGCCCTCCAGACTCCTCTGTCCGTGGGATTCTTCAGGCAAGAATACTGAAGTAGGTTGCCATTTCCTTCTCCAGGGGAAATCTTCCCAATCCAGAGATCTAACCCACATCTCCTGCTGTCTCCTGCCTTGGCAGGTGGAGTCTTACTACTGAGCCACCTGGGAATTAATAGTCATTTATATACCTTCCCCTTCCCACCTGGGAAGCCCCATCTTACCACTTAAGAAAAGGAAAAGAAGCTGGAAAAGGGGTGGCAGGCACCATGTCCAGCTGCAAAGGTGGTAAGAAGCCCCTGAAGCAGCCCAAGCAGGCCAAGGAGATGGACGAGGAAGATAAGGTGTTCAAGCAAAAACAGAGGAGCGGAAGAAACTTGGAGAGTTAAAAGCAAAGGCCACAGGGAAGGGCCCCCAGATCGCAGGTGGAATTCAGAACTCTGGCAAAAAGTAAGTTGTTCCTTGTGCCTGAGGCGATGATGAGTTTTAATTCTATTCCTGTTTAAACATTTGGATTCCTTGCCATAACCACTGCCACCTATAGCTAGAATGAAGTGTTGTCTTAGAATCTATTATACGTTTAAGAATAAACGTCTGTGATAAAAAAGGAAAAGAAAAAACCAATAACTGTCCGAGGTGATAGATGTGTTAATTAGCTTGATTGGGGTAACCATTTCACAATATATATGTACATCAAATCATCAAACTGTACTGTCAAGTAAACCCCAGTAAAATTTTTAAAATAAATATAAAAATACCTTGTACTGAATACACACAAAAAATACCTTTGACTGTACAAACAAAAAATATTCTGTTTGGGCCAATCTCTCAAGGAGCTGATTCTCCATTAAATTCAGCATTCTTTAAATTTCTCTCATTAGTCAAATTGTCTTTTCTTCAATTAAAATGACAACATTTAAGCATCTTGAACTAAGCATGCAAGAACTAAATTCCAAAGCCGGATTCATTCTAATCACCTCCATAGAGTTACCAGGATAAGAATTTTTACCTTGGCTTTGTTTTTATTTCACTTGAGTGTGCAAAGTACTATTATGATGTATTACTCTAATATAACGATTTGCACACTCAGGGAAATAAAAAGGAACCCAAGGTGAAATTTTTATGAGAAACCTAACGGAGAAATCATAGATCCTCCCTTGTGTTTGTTATATTTTCCAATAATATGGCAATCTTCAAATGTTTCACATTATAAAACATCACCTCTGATATTTAAATTAATAAATAAAAAGCAAGGTGCCCTCCAATTCCTGACTAGTGTCGGGGACAAAGATCATTCAGAGTTCATCCTGAAAAGCATCTAAATTTAGAGATTTGCTACCGAAGCAAAACTTTCATGTACCAGTAATAGAAGCAGGCAGCCTTTCCAAAATATGTTAAGTATGTGTTTGAGATGCTGTCATAAACAGGGTCAGAGTATCTGTCCCTGTGTGCTGGTGACCTGGGAGCCCTCACTGTTTTCTAGGCCAGTTACAGAGAGATCTGGGGCTGGAAGCAAAGGAGATTGCACAAGAGTTAGTAGGGTGCTTAATTTAATTACATCAGTTAGGAAAAGGCTTTTTAGAACTCTTTTTAAAAAATTTGACACATGTATATATGTGCATAGTTGTTTACTTGTTTTTAATGTCAAAAGCTTATTGAGGGGCTTCCTGGTGGCTCAGTGGTACAGAATGCACCTGCCAATGCAGGAGACACTGTTCAGCTCTTAATGCAGAAAGATCCCACATGCTGCAGAGCAATGAAGTTCGTGCACTACAGCTATTGAGCCTCTGCTCTAGAGACTGGGAGCCATGACTACTGAGTCCAGGTGCCATAACTACGGAAGTCCACATGCCCTAGACTCCATGCTCTGCAACAAGAAGCCACCTCAATGAAAAGCCAGCGCACAGCAACTAGAGAATAGCCAGCCCCTGCTCACTGCAACTAGAGAAAAGCCCATGCAGCAACAAAGACCCAGCATAGCAAAAAATAATTAAAAAAAAAATCTTACTGACAGAAACAAAAAGGTCTCCCTCAACCCCTACTCCTGTAGTCCCTTGGTCTACAACTCAAAGGTAACCATGGTTTAATCTCAGCGGTCTTTGAGCTTGGATATTGTATGACCAGAGGCAAACCACTTTTCTACATCTTAAGGGCAATCTCTTTCTTTTCTAAATATTACAAATGCCCAGACAAAAGAAGTTAGAGGACAGGATCCTGGTAAGTGTTCAGAAAGTCTGGTTTTGGGTTCTGGGTTTCCTAAATCACTTCATTTCTTCAGGTTTATTTATCAAATCTAGATTATAGAGGTTATAAATTCTTCCACTCTTCCTTGCTTTCCTTCTTTTGCCTACCTAAAGCAAAGGACAAGGCATTGAGGACATAGCTAGAATTGGTGGGGGGAGGGGACAATAATAATAACAGTAATAATTTTGGTTGCTCTTCAGCACTTATTATATTCCAGGAACTGTATTTTTTTTCTCATTTTGTCTTCATAACAGTTCAATGAGGTAGGTATTTTTATCCTCATTTTTTACAGATAAGAAAACTGAGATTGCTTCCATGACCTGGCTATTATAAACAGTGCTGCAATGAACATTGGGGTACATGTGTCTCTTTCAATTCTGGTTTCCTTGGTGTGTATGCCCAGCACTGGGATTGCTGGGTCATAAGGCAGTTCTATTTGCAATTTTTTAAGGAATCTCCACACTGTCTTCCATAGTGGCTGTACTAGTTTGCATTCCCACCAGCAGTGTAAGAGGGTTCCCTTTTCTCCACATCCTTTCCAGCATTTATTGCTTGTAGACTTTTGGATTGCAGCCATTCTGACTGGTGTGAAATGGTACCTCATTGTGGTCTTCATTTGCATTTCCATCAGCAGATGAATGGATAAGAAAGCTGTGGTACATTTACACAATGGAGTACTACTCAGCCCTTAAAAAGAATAAATTTGACTCAGTTCTAATGAGATGGATGAAATTAGAGCCGATTACACAGAGTGAAGTAAGCCAGAAAGAAAAACACCAATACAGTATACTGACACATATATATGGAATTTAGAAAGATAGTAATGATGACCCTATATGTGAGACAACAAAAGAGACACAGAGGTATAGAATGGAGTTTTGGACTCTGAGGGAGAGGGAGAGGGTGGGATGATTTGGGAGAATGGCATTGAAACATGTATACTATCTTGTAAGAAATGCAGCGCCAGTCTATGTTCAATACAGGATACAGGATGCATGGGGCTGGTGCACAGGATGATTCAGGGAGATATGGGGTGGGAGGGAGGTGGGGAGGGGGCTTTGGCATTGGGAGATCGTGTTCACCTGTGGCTGATTCATGTCAATGTATGGCAAAACAAATACAGTATTGTAATGTAGAATAAAGTATTAAAAAAAAAGAAAACTGAGGAAGATGAAGTAATTTACTTGAGGATATATACTGATAAGAAACAAAGCTAAATTTGTCTAAAGCCCCAGTGGAAACACCTGAGATTTCAAGCCTTTATAGGGAGACAGGGAATATGACTGTTAAAGTGCTAAGCTAGGTAAGGGACTGAAAAAATGATATAGCACAATTTAGGGTGGTCCTGGACTAGCAGTGTGTGAGAACTGCTCTGGAATCTGCATTCAGGTTTTTGGGAGGTTGCATTGTTCACGACAGATGCTTCTGACAGAGCCTAAAATGAACACAGTGATAGGCACACTTACTAAACAGAATTCTTGGGTTGGAGACAGGTGTGCCAGCCTCCAGCGAACACAGTTTCTTAAGAAACTGGATGGACTCTCTCAAGAACAGGAGACGTCTGCTGCAGATATTCATGGTCAGGTCCAGCCCTGTTTATACCTGCTGAAAGATTTCTGGAAGGCTGCCCATCAAGCAAAAGGGAACCAAAGATGGACAAGACACACTGTCAGAACCTGCAGGCATTTGGAAGGACAGTGCCAGAGACAGCAGAGGTAGATCAAGTTGGAGTTGGTACATGCCTCTTAAATGTCACAGGGTGGTAAGAAACTGGAGATGGAGGCACTCCGCTGGGACCAGCGGCAGGAATTCCATATGGACTCACAGCCACCTGTGACTGAGACAAGATGCTGAACAGCGCTAGAAGCGGGATTATGATCATTGTCTAAAGCTGGCAGACACCATAAGCAGGAGAAGACACTTTCCATATGTGTTGATACCTGAGATGGTTTTGCAGCAAGTCATGTGACAAGGTGCTATGAGCTGTCCTTTGGCAAATCAGGCCTACCTAGAGAAGTCAGGGCAGGAGTCACTTCCAAAATATCACGTTTCTTCAGAAACCAGAGGGCCCACCCAAATTCTCATAACTGAGGAAGTAATCGGAAGAAGAGAGGGGGTGAAATCAGACATCCTTGAAAAAAAAAGTTAAGTCGCTCAGTCGTGTCCGACTCTTTGCGACCCCATGGACTGTAACCTACCAGGCTCCTCTGTCCATGGCATTCTCCAGGCAAGAGTACTGGAGTGGGGTGCCATCTGAGGTGGAAACAAACGGGGACCGGCATCCTGTGCCAGGAGATGCAAGTATGCCCCAGTCTCCTGAAGTCAGAGCCCAGGGCTCACGGGGATAACCAGTCATCCTTACCTGTGTCTGCTGTGGCAAGCTTGGTCACAAACAGGATCCAAGGCCACCTAGGTAACAGTTTCTGGCACCCCATTGACTTCAACCTGTGAAAGATGGTTTCCAGAAGAAAGCAAGGATTGTCACCCTCCCACCCCACTCCCAGAAGAAACACTTTTGTTTCAGAAGGAAAAGACAGGAGAAGGGGTAGGGAGCTTACTTTCCAGGTGACAGAAAACTCACCTCTTTTCCCGGATCTCAAAATGGAAATATTTCCAACTATGTCCACCTGGTTAAATCCTAATGCTATTATGTTTGACCCTAAGGTTTAACTGGCCTCGTGGGGTCTATGGCTGTCTCGTCCAGAGTGGGACAACCCTTCCTGGTAACTACAGAGCTGGAGAGAGTCAGACCTCTACGTCCAAAGGAGCTGCAGAGATGAGCCCCCCCTCTCCCCCCCAGAAAAGGGAGAGGGGGGGCTGGAGAGGCTTAGGTGCCATCAGCAAATAGCGTATTGTGTTCACTCCGGTCTTCACTCAGCACTCTGAGGAGGTATTGTGTAACAGACTAGCTGAGGTGTTAAATGCGTCTGTGGGGTGGGGTGGGGTGGGGCATGCTGAGATACTTTGATATTTATGGTAGTCTCTATCTTCTGAAGAATGGAACTCTGCTGTTTGAAAGGTGATGAGTGTGAATAATGCAAATTACTGAAAAAGAGATGGAGGCGGAGGGCTAGAGGGGATTGTCTAGGAGGAAGGTTGTAGAGATCGTGGAGAGGGAGAAACCCCAAGTTTGTGGCTGGAGAAAGGCCCAGAGAGAGGGTGTGAGGTGGGAAAAGAGAAGTAGCTGGTACTGAGGAGGAGTGCAGGTGAGGCCACAGAGATGTGTAAAGGGAATTGTTATGGAGCTGTGTGGTGTGAGATGCCATGTATTCTCTCTTGTGAAACCCTCTTTGTAAAACCCTCTCTTTATAAAATTTTCACTCTTCAGTGCTTTGCAGCTGGGGCTTTTATTGCAGGGGTGGCACAAATGTGCTAAGCACAGAGATGGCTGAAGAATCCAGTTGCATTCAAGGGCTTGGTATAAATACAGTGCTAGTGTCACATTATAAAGGATGTGGGAGATGTGCACAATTTCATGACAGTTGAAGGAGAGAGGAGAGGATCAGAACAGTTGGCATCAGAGTGAAACCTTAAAGGACGACCAATATTTCTCCTAGAATGAGATGGAGAGACTTCAGGTGCAAGGGACCTAGAGCAGAGGCAAGGTGGTCTAGAGGCAGGGTGGTCTGGAAGCTCATGGTATGTTTAGGGGTGATGACATTGCTACCTCCCAACCATCATCTGCATGGAGAAGAGGAGCAGGCTGGAGTGCAATAGAGAATAGATGGAGGAACTATGGATGCTTCAGTTCAGTTCAGTTCAGTTTAGTCGCTCAGTCGTATCCGACTCTTTGCAACCCCATGAATCGCAGCACACCAGGCCTGCCTGTCCATCACCGTCTCCCGGAGTTCACTCAAACTCACGTCCATCAAGTCGGTGATGACATCCAGCCATCTCATCCTCTGTCATGCCCTTCTCCTCCTGCCCCTAATCCCTCCCAGCATCAGGGTCTTTTCCACTGAGTCAACTCTTCACATGAGGTGGCCAAAGTACTGGAGTTTCAGCTTTAGCATCAGTCCTTCCAAAGAACACCCAGGACCAATCTCCTTTAGAATGGACTGGTTGGATCTCCTTGCAGTCCAAGGAACTCTCAAGAGTCTTCTCCAACACCACAGTTCAAAAGCATCAATTCTTCAGCACTCAGCTTTCTTGTGGTTCAACTCTCATATCCATACACGACCACAGGAAAAACCATAGTCTTGACTAGATGGACCTTTGTTGGCAAAGTAATGTCTCTGCTTTTCAATATGCTATCTAGATTGGTTATAACTTTTCTTCCAAGGAGTAAGTGTCTTTTAATTTCATGGCTGCAGTCACCATCTGCAGTGATTTTGGAGCCCAAAAATAAAGTCTGACACTGTTTCCACTGTTTCTCCATCTATTTCCCATGGAATGATGGGACTGGATGCCATGATCTTCGTTTTCTGAATGTTGAGCTTTAAGCCAACTTTTTAACTCACCTCTTTCACTTTCATCAATAGGCTTTTTAGTTCCTCTTCACTTTCTGCCATAAGGGTGGTGTCACCTGCATATCTCAGGTTATTGATATTTCTCCCAGCAATCTTGATTCCAGCTTGTGTTTCTTCCAGCCCAGCATTTCTCATGATGGACTATGTCAAAGCCTTTGACTGTATGGATCACAATAAACTGTGGAAAATTCTGAAAGAGATGGGAATACCAGACCACCTAACCTGCCTCTTGAGAAATCTGTATGCAGGCCAGGGAAGGAACAGTTAGAACTGGACATGGAACAACAGACTGGTTCCAAATAGGAAAGGAGTACATCAGGCTGTATACTGTCACCCTGCTTATTTAACTTATATGCAGAGTACATCAGAGTACATCATGAGTCCATGAGATGGACTCCGTCCATCGAGTCCGTGATGCCATCCAGGCATCTCATCCTCTGTCGTCCCCTTCTCCTCCTGCCCCCAACCCCTCCCAGCATCAGAGTCTTTTCCAATGAGTCAACTCTTCGCATGAGGTAGCCAAAGTACTGGAGTTTCAGCTTTAGCATCATTCCTTCCAAAGAAATCCCAGGGCTGATCTCCTTCAGAATGGACCGGTTGGATCTCCTTGCAGTCCAAGGACTCTCAAGAGTCTTCTCCAACACCACAGTTCAAAAGCATCAATTCTTCGGCACTCAGCCTTCTTCACAGTCCAACTCTCACATCCATACATGACCACAGGAAAAACCATAGCCTTGACTAGACGGACCTTAGTCGGCAAAGTAAGGTCTCTGCTTTTGAATATGTTATCTAGGTTGGTTCAAAAATAAAGTCTGACAATAGGTATACTACAACACAAAATGAAGAAGCCATCATCCCTGACTTCAGGAATTTGAGAAAGTGCTCAGTTGGGAAAGGAATGCAAATATAATTGACCCTTAAACAGGAAGAGTTTGAACTGCAAAGATCATTTATATGCAGGTTTTTGGCAGTGGTAAATGCTGCAGTGCGCCACCATCCAGGGTTGGCTGAATCTGTGGATGTGGAAGCAGGGATATGGATAACAGAGATGTGTGGAGGGCTGACTACAAACAGTACACAGATTTTCAGGTGCACAGAGAATGAGAGCCCCTAGCTCCTACATAAGGGTGATGTTAAACAATCAGTATGATAACTGCTGGGTAGGAGGTAAGGACCAGTGGCTGTGGGAAGACAAGGGGAGATATTTAGCCCAGAGGGCAATGAGGAGGAATGGAGGGTTTCCAAGAGAGAGGACCCACACGTTAACCCCTGGGAGGAAAAGCAGGAGCTAGCCTAGTAAAGGGGGTGAAAGAGAGGAGAGAGTATAAGAGGCCTAGGGAGCAAGATACAGATGGGAATGGTCTGGAGACAGACAGCAAGAGCTCTTTGGACAAGAGTCCTATGGAAAGTTCACTGAGGCTAGTGTTCAGGCTGCGAAGTGGGGCCTCAAGGTGCATCAAGAAGAACCCTAAATGCAGCTTAGAAGGAAACCCAATAAATGGTAGGTAATTTCATTTTTAATAACATATGGAAAAGAGGACTAAAAATCATGTTTAAAAGGCCTGGACACAAGCCTTCTATATTACCAATATTTACACCTCCAATCACTGGAACATGCACATCCTCTTATTTCATAAAGGCTTGACTTTATTCCTAAAGAAGGAAGAGAAAGAAAGTGAAAGTTGCTTTGTCCTGTCCGTCTCTTTGCGACCCCAAGGACTATAGTCAATGGAATTCTCCAGGCCAGAATACTGGAGTGGGCAGCTGTTCCCTTCTCCAGGGGATCTTCCCAACCCAGGGATCAAACCCAGGTCTCCCGCATTGCAGAAGGATTCTTGACCATCTGAGCTGCAAGGGAAGCCCAAGAGTACTGGAGTGGGTAGCCTATCCCTTCTCCAGCGGATCTTCCCGACACAGGAATCAAACCGGATCTCCTGAATTGCAGGCAGATTCTTTATCAACTGAGCCATCAGGGAAGCCCTTAGAGAGAAAGAGAGAAGTTGTAATTCTGATATTAGAAACCACAAACTAGTTAAATGTTTCAAAATCTGGAGATACACTCAACTTTAGGAAAAAAAGAAATTTGCAGAAACAAAAAGAAAAATAATGTCTTTTGGAGCACCTGCTTCAGAAAACAGGGATTTGTGATAACTTTGATTTGCACATGAGTTTAAAATAAAAATGTAATCTTTGCCAACAAAGGTCAGTATAGTCAAACATATGGTTTTCCAGTAGTCATCTACACAACGTGAGCGCTGGAGCATAAAGAAGACTATTGCTGTTGTTTAGTCACTCAGTTGTGTCTGGCTCTTTGCAACCCCCCATGGACTGCAGCAGGCCAGGCTTCCCTGTCCTTCGCTATCTCCCAGAGTTTGCTCAAACTTATGTCCGTTGAGTCAATGATGCCATCCAATGATCTCATCCTCTGTTGCCCTCTTTTCCTCCTGCCCTCAATCTTTCTCAGCATCAGGTTTTTTGATGGTGGTGCTGAAATTGTGGTGCTAGAGAAGAGTCCCTTGGACAGCAAGGAGATCAAGCCAATCACAAAGGAAATCAATCCTGAATATTCATTGAAAGGACTGATGCTGAATCTCCAATACTTTGACCACCTGTTGGGAAGAGCAGACTCACTGGAAAAGACCCTATGCCTTGAAAGACTGAAGGCAAAAGGAGAAGAGGGCAGCAGAGGATAAGATGGTTTGATAGCATCACCAACTGAATGGACATGAATTTTGCAAACTCCGGGGCGATAGTGGAGGACAAATCCTGGCATGCTGCTGTCCATGCGGTCGCAGAGTCGAACATAACTTCAAGACTAAACAACCACCTCCCAGTATCCCTGCGCTGTCTAGCTACCGAGGTTCTAGTCCCTTTCACTTCTCAGGTCCTCATATTTCCCGATTGTATACCAAAGGGTCAAATGAAAAGATCTCTGAGCCTAGTCCCTCAAAATTTAGGGTTCTGAAAACTCTTGGTTATGAGCTTTTGCCTTGGGACGTGGCAATAAACACCTGACTGAGTTTCCCACAAGTCTCCTAAGACGTATGTATTTCCTTAACCTATATCTACCTAAAACTGTTTCTGAATCAGCAGCCCTTGGATCTGATCCTGTTAAGCCTCATACCCGACATGCGAACTATAGTGGGAAATCCTAGTGGCCGAGCGGCCACCCCTGGAATGGGGACTACATCACCCAGGGTGCCCCGGGACGGGGGGCGCCTCCTCGGATTGGCCAGAGGTGCGTGACGCTCAGTGTTTTGGCCCGGGCGGTCACATGTTTCCTTTGTTGTGAGCTGTGGAAGGCTGGTGGCTCCAGGAGACGCCGGCGTTGGAGAGTGCTGCGCCGCCGGCTGCTAAGGGATCGCGGGGGCCTCCGCTGTTGGCCACTGCTGCTGGCCTCTTCCAGCCTTCGCCGAGAGGTACCCGGGGATGACAGATCCGGGACTGACCGAAAGGCGAGGATCCGGCCAGAGCCGGGGGCGGAGGGACGGCCCAGGTCATGCCTACGGGGGGTGTCCGCAGGAGGGAAGCCAACGGCCGCCGGCCTCTCGAAGCCAGAGAAGGAGGGTCTGAGGGAGAGATTGCGTCTGGGACTGCAGGGCCCTTGTCTGGGGCGGGGGGCGGGGGTCTCTGGGACTCTCCTGGGGGTCGTCAGCCCCGGTTCCGTAACGACACTCTGAAAGGAAGGGCACTGAAAGGCTGGCATTACCGCCCCGGAACCGCGACGCTGCTGGCGCGCCCGCCGGGGGGCGGGTTGGGAGGGGCATGGCCTCTGGGCCGGGGGTAGCAGGTGCGGGTCAGTCACCCCGCCGCCTGCGGGACTAGGGGCAGCTGGCGGACAGGACCGGGGGAGAGGGGTCTCGCATGTTGTGGATGGGCTTCGAACGGAGCGCTGCTCTTTTTAACCGAAGGAAGCGCTGAGAATGCAGATTCTGAAATCAAGACTTCGCGTTTGGTGGGGGCGACAGTTTGTTCCAGCCTGGGAGGACTGACGGGGTCAAGGTGGGTCCCAGGGCTGGGGGCCAGAGAAATCCTACTAAAGCGGTTGCGAAACGTGCTCGGCGCCGTCACCTGACCGTTACCCCCACCCCCACGGCCCGGGAGCCTTTGTTTACCACTGCTTGCCGCGGGGCCCGCGCCGGGATCCGGGCCCTGGAACGACAGCCCCGCGGGAGCCGAGGCGGGCGGGGGAGCGGGGGAGCCGCTGACGGGAGTCCCCGCCTAACCTCGCCTCCTTCCCACCACTCCAGGCTTGGGTTTCTTAATTTAGTTCGTAACGGCCCCGCCCCCAGGCTCTGGACTCTCGGGGCAGAGACTGTTAAGGCCGCGAGGATTGGAGCCCTGCGGGTGCTTGAGGGCGGGACGACGGGGCGGCTTCCGTGTGTTTATTGGCGGGTGTCTTGTCGCTGGGTGGATGTGCCCAGGCCGTTATTCCCCGCCCCGCTGAAGGTGATCTGGAGGACAAGCGGGAGCGCGCGCTTGCCTCTTTGGCAGCTGAGGCCCGAGAGGAGCCGCCGGCGGCGCGCGCTTCCGCGCCCGAGCCTACTGGCGCGAGGACCAGCTGCCCTGTCGTCGTTGGGTGGCCGCCCCGGCTTCTGTCTGAGCTTGTAGGCAGTTCTGGGGCCCGTGGAGGGCCGGATAATGAACCTTTAACTCGGTCCCTTAGTCGGCCCAGATGGTGGAAAGAGCCCTCAGGCGAATTAGTGTTTCCTGATCTGTAAACTAGGTTTAAATAGCGCTTCCCTGGTGGCTCAGACCGTAAGGAATCCGCCTGCAACGCCGGAGACCTGGATTCGATCCTTGGGTTGGGAAGATACCCTGGATAAGGGACCAGCTGCCCACTCCAGTATTCGGGCCTGAGGCCTGGCAGGCTACAGTCCATGGGGTCTCAAAGAGTCCAGCACGGCTGAACGACTTTCACAGCACCCTAACACCACGTTTTAGAGTGCCTCACAGTCAACCCCTAAGGCAGATTCACTCTTCCTTAGTTAATTTTAGTGGAGTTTAATGATTAATCATATGCTCTCTTGAATAGCTTTTTAAAAATAGTGTCTTAGTATTTGCAGCTAAGACCGTTTAGGCCCACTAGCGAGGTTGGTTTTTGTTAAGTGCGGGAAATAGATTAAAAATCTGCCTCTTGTCACCTAAAATGTGAAATTAGAATTCTGTTTTTTTTAAAAGATAGCTTTGTATGGCTGAGTCCTTTCTCTGTTCACCTGAAACTACCACAACTTTTTGTCAATCATCTGTACTCCAATACAAAATAGAGAGTTTAAAATTTGAAAAAAGATAGCTTGATGATAGCCTCCCTCCACCCCCTCCAGAAAGTGAATTCTGTATCTGGTTTTAGATGAGTTGTTTGTGGAAACAAACATCATAGCTCACTCTTCTATGATGACAGTTATAAAATCTACAAAAACAATTGTTTTAGCCACAGTGTGTTGAAGATGCGGTTTTCCTAATCTGATTTAATAGGATACTAGGGTTTTATCAGTTTTTTTCCAATAAATCTGTAGGAATTCACCCAAGAAAGTACATTTCTGTAGAAGGTAGATTGAGCTCCTTGGGTGAAGAAAGAATGGTATTTGAATAGTTCTCGTTGGTTATGCAGTCTTAATTTATTTTTAAAATTCAAGTTGGAATGACTACACCGAAAGGAGCAGCCTCTCTGATCCTGAACTGCCTCATCGCTTGTGCATTGAAGGCATTTAACATTTCTAAATAAGTACAAGATGCAAACCTCTAACCTTTATAAAAAATAAAACCACCGCTCATAAGCCTTCTTATCCAGACAAAGCCTGTGACTTAGTCTCTAAACAGGAAGAAGAAATAATATTCTGAGTTGGATCTTACTATCAGCTTTAATTTAAACTTTATTGGCCTTTGTCCAAGTTGCTAAAACTACTTAATGCCTTTTCAAAAACATTGTTTTAGCTTCCTTGTTTTTTCTGCCATTTACTTAAAACCCAAAGGTCAAGCCTGTGAAAAACAAAAAATACTATTTATTAAATGAGGGACTGCAGTTATTTTTGTATATACTTTTATCTTACCTAGGAATTTGGGACATCCTTTTTCAATAAATATTTAGGTGTGAACTGTATAAAAATGTAATAAATAAAAATATCTTAGTATATCCTCATAAGTATATGAAATATATAAGCATATATATTTTATATGATTCTATTTCTGTTTTGACTGAAACAGGGTAAGTATATGGCCACTTGACAGTTGTTGACAATTTGAAACCTTTATTCTTTCTCCTGTTAAGAACACTAGCTAAGCTAGATTTTTTTAAAGTAAAGAGTTTGTCACTCTGCCTAAATTTATCACCTAAGGGCTACCATTTTTTAGCATTTGGCACATCTTAAAGTCTACTAAATTGATGTCTAAAAGTCATTAGGCTTTGCTCTTTACTCAGTGCTTTCTAAAAAATACTTCCGCAAATCATTTGTGTTACCACAAGGTAGATAAAAATCACTGACTTAAAAGTGCTTTTGTACATAGAGCATCCATGTAGTAAAAGATTGGATCTCAAACTTGAGTGACAGAGTACCAGATGGTGTCCTTGCAGATTTAATTAATTCTAATAGAACCCAAAACACTTTTGCTAAAAGAAAACATAACTATATTATATATCTATAGGTCTTAAGATTTTAAAATAAAACAATGCATTAAATACCTAAAGGAAGCATGTTTCTAGCAAGATAAGACAAAAGACATTTAAACTTACAGGACTAGTAGTTTTGGTAGGATAGCTTTATACCAGGTATGATGTCTGATGATCAACAATTTTTTTTTTTCTTCCTTTGGGGTTTAGGAATATTAATAGCCAAAGTTTTAAAACAAGGGAGAAAAACCGTGAATGGAGAAATTCAGGTTTTTGTTCTATGATTTGAGAGAAAACAGTATTCTTTTTCAGTTACAGAACCATAATTGTTTAGTCTGACACACTATTTAAGCACTCCTGAATTTTTCATCATTGGATACCTTTTATTTCTCTTTCTCTAATTAATCAAAGTAATAATGTATTGACTATTTGAGGTTCATATAAACAAGGGATAATAACTTGGTATCATTCTAGACGAAAAAATGTAAAGCTTTTGTTGGTTTCTAGTATTGTATGGTGTGTAAATAAACGTTATTGGTGGTTTCATAAGAAAAATAGAAATGTTGAAAATAACACCTTGAAGACTGGACTTTAAATATTGCATTTGTAAAATTTGTTTTGGGAACCACTACTCCAAGAATAAAGTTTTAAGTTGAAAGTTTAAGAGTATAAATTTAAAGTGGCCGTTAAATGGAATGGTTGAAATAAATCAGCATTTTAGAAAATGGGGTGAAAAAGTTGCTTGGTTTCAGATAGTTCAGTGTTACATATGGTTTTCTGGTTATTTTTAAATAACGAATTTATATGTTACAGCATTTTCTGGCTTTCCTTCTGTTGAGCTACTGTATATCTTTAAAGATAAACCTTTTATTCATTAGTCTTTTTACTGTCTTGATGTGTTATTCTTCACTCAGAGTTCAGTTTGAGAAAATGGGAGTAGTGTGGAGCATAGCATGTAGCTAGTGGCAGTTCATTACCACAGGTTGTTGGAACATGTTAGTCAAAACTGTTGGTTTCCTTTGCCATCTGTAATTTATTAGTCTTTTTAAGCCCCTCACTAATCCATACTGTTTTAAGGCTGATGTAACTTCATTCTTTGTATAGGGTTCCGCATTCTAAAGGAAAATAAGCTTGATTGCAGTACAACTACATTCTAAGATCAATTCTGATACTATATATCTCCTTTGGACTTTGTACACTGACCTCCTCTGTCCCCTGCCCTTAACTTTTAGATTGGTAAGTATTACCTAAAAACCCTCCAGAAAATGCCCAGGTGAATTGCCTTGCCCTTCTGCTCCTTAAGGTATAATTCTAGACTAGATCAGGCATGAGAGAATCTATTCCAGTTTGCACTCTAGCAGAAACAATTTGTTTTCTGCAAGAGAAACACTGAGAATTTAAATCTATTTTAGTATCAATCTTTGAGTTCTTGTTAGATTCTAATCTTAGCCTACTCCACAGCATCTAAAATTGGATCTGAATCTGATATTCACCACCCCAGTGCCAGACAGAGGGGTAGGCTCTCTAGAATTGTTTCTTGAATTGACTTGAATAGGCTCAGGATTTTATTGTCTTCTTGGGAAAAAATACTTATTTAGCTAAGACTTAACAATCCCCTATTTTGACCAAGTTGACATATTCTTTACCAAAGTACACACAGGTTAGACTGACTTCTGCAAATAAGGAAACAAGCAAGGTAACATTCACCTCACAATCAAAGTTTAATCCAGGTATAGAGATGTGTGGTTTTTTATACATGCAAAAATCAGTAGTTTGTATCTTGGTTTTGAGATCAACATTTGAATTTGCCTAAACTTGTTAAGAATTTATGAGTTCTATTTATAAATATCTAGGCCAGAAACCAGAAGTACTTGTATTTAAATACCGTTGGTATTCTGTGCACAGTTCAATGTTCCAGTATTTTCTCAGAAGCATTCCTCTCTTTCTTTTCAATATACGCACAGAGTTGTGCTGAATTGGTTGATTTCTATAGGTACTAGAGTCCATAAGATCAAAGAAACAGAAGAACTACACATTTATATACTAAAAGATATAATTATTTGATAAGCACAATGATTCTGTATGGATAATCTAGAGAACAATTAAAAACTGAAACGTTTTTTCCTGAATTTCCCAAAATACTTGAGATTTTCTTATTGATTTCATAGTTACATAAAATATAATGACTGAACTGGTTGCCTTGAGTAATATTGATAGACCAACTCAGAATTATTTAATGACTGCAGATACAAGTAAAACATTATTATCAGACATTGTTCAAATATCCAATGCAGAGTTACCATAGGAATGTTTCATCATCTCAACTCCACCATTGTTTACTCATCTTTCATTCAAGAAACCTTACTGCAGGATAAAATTGTCAAGAAAGGAATTGGATAAATAAGGAAACTGTTTTAGGTATAGAGTAAAATTTTAATTCGTTTTAAGGAATTGTTATTCAGGATTGGTTTTTTATGCAGAAGTTAACTTCTAGTCACAAATTAAAATCTGTTAAAACCTTTTTTCAATGTATTAGTAAATAATGCCAATTATACATGAAGTAATTACTATCTGACTTACATGTTGCTGTTCTCCATTTATTTTAGGTGTGGAAAAACTGGGGCTTTGATCAAGCAAATGCTGAAAAGGTATTATAATATTTATAAACTCTTAGCATTGTTATTAGAAAATATTTGGACTACCTGAGTAGCAGGGAACAAGATCATACAGGAAGACAGCATCACATCATTTCTGTTACCAAATAAACTATCGACACACTCCTTTCTAACCCTTACAGATCTCCTCAGTCTCCCTTCTGCAGTTTCTCCAGCCCTAGGGACACTATCTCCATTCATTTTTCTGGAACATAGGCCAAAACCGTGTAGTTTTTAAATCTACCTAACAATTTGAAACTAGGTCTACAACATTGCATGAGTTCTACAGTTGGAAGTAAACTCTAGAATATCCTTAACCAGAAGAATCTATCTTTAAAATCTTCCTTTCAAGTGAGAGTGTAGCTCTAGGAGTAAAGCTCCTGAAGAAGATGCGGGAGAGAAAGAAAAGGATACTAGCTTTTCTAGACAAATCGTGTGACTTTGGCAGTCAGTCGTTGAGAGTCCAGTCACCCTTGCATCCACTAAATTATGTAGGTATTATTTTCCATCATTACATTTCTTTGGGACAAGCATTTTCCTCTTGTTTTATCCAGAGATACCTACTTATTTGGTACTTTTTAGTGATGGGAATAACAATGCTTTGATATCTGCTAATTTTTTAGACGAACTCACTCTAATTTTATGTTTAGTTTGCTTATATATTACTTCACTTATGGTAAATCTTAAACCTCTACTAGATACTGTATTTTGAAATGTGATTAAACTTGTCTTTACTAGTTAAAATACTTTGTGTAAAATGGGAAAATAAAATCTGCTGAATTACACCTGGAAGCTGAAACGATGCTCTGAAATGTTTCTCATATTCCTAAGACATTCTTGTGCAAATCATTTAGTCTGTCATCATACAAAGAGTTTATATTTTATGGTGTTGTAGACTAGTTCATGGAAAAGTTCTCGGAAAGTCTAGAGAAAGTGAGGCTGCCCAAAAAGCCAGGAAAAAGTTGCTTGAAAGGAAAAAGCCCAAATCTATGAAATAGTCTCTTTTCCATACAAAGCAGTAGACAGCTGTCTTGTTGCTGTTGAATGCTTTTAATAACGAGTGATTTTATAGCTGTTCGTGTTTTCTGGTAAAGCAGTGGAAGACCTCTTGGCAGTCATCTATCAAGGTAAATAGCCGTGGGAATTAAGAAGCTGAAAATAACATAAAAAGACCTTTAACTCATATAAAATTTTAAGACTTTTATTAATACTACTCACTCAATATGCTATCCCCAAACTTACCAGATACACATACCATAAGATACCAAATAACAAATGCAAGATACAGTAAAATTATTGGATACAGAAAGCAGAGCATCTTTTTCATTTATGTTTCTTTCTTGTCCGTTTTAGCCAAAAGGGAAATTCTTAGTACTTGAGGCATATTGTTTTGCATTCTGAACATATTTTCATTTAAACTTTGAGAAAACAAAATGTATGGAGGGTGAAACCAATTACAAGTACATTTTGGATCACATGACAACTTACTGAGAAGTGAAAAGAGAGTAAAAGGAATGGCCTTAAAAATAAAAATTTAAGCCAATTGATAGCTGTAGTCCAGTGCCTCAACCCATCAGTTATCTATTCATAGCATTTCTGAGGGAGACTTGAGGTTGTTTCTTATTAGGGAAAAGGAGCAGGGCATAAATAACATATATTTTTAAAAATACGAAAATACAGTACTATATCATTGTAGTGTGAATTTGGGGGAAATAAAGGCAGAACATATCTCACTTAGCATTTAAATATATATACCTCCTTTTTTCTATGCCTAATGCACTGATACAAGTATTTTCTGTTAATAAGCATTGAACATCTGTAGGTAACTCTTCCCATATAATCTTGATTATTTCCTTACAATAGATTGCTAGAAAGGGACTTAATGGTCAGATAGCGTACATGTTCTTAAAGGCCATTGATAGATATAGCTGAATTTTTCTGTAGCAGCACTATATTAAAATAATAAGTATTTATATTAAGATTTGAATGTAGTCAAGTTCTGTGTCGTAAAGCTTTCTGACATAGCTCTACCCTCAGTAGATGAAACCCAGTTTGTAAAAGGGAAACAGAAGGTAATATATTAGTAATTCACAAAGTACGTAGTATCCTTTCAACTAGGGGTTTAAGGAATACTATTGCAAATTGCCCCTAATGTTTTCATTATATAAATTTTTATCAATCTTTATCAAAATGAGATAGTGCTGTATACCCTGTATGAAATAGATTATGTAATTTTATTGTAGTGTTTACATCAAAATGAAATTATGTAATTGTAGTACTAAAACTTTTACATATTGAAATGTTTTAATTTTTTTACTTTTAGCCAAATAAAGAAAATCTGTAACAGTTATTTCTCAACAATTATATAGTCAACTGATGTAACAATGGTACTAATATTGGGACGAAGACTAAACAGAGAGGATCTCGGGGTGCGTGATTCACCAGCAACAAAGCGTAAAGTTTTTGAAATGGACCCTAAATCTCTGACAGGCCGTGAGTTTTTGACTTCTCTTCAGGATCATCCCATGCTGAAAACATCCTCCAGATATTTAATGAATTTCGAGATAGTCGTTTATTCACAGATGTTATCATTTGTGTGGAAGGAAAAGAATTTCCTTGCCATAGAGCTGTTCTCTCAGCCTGCAGTAGCTACTTCAGAGCTATGTTCTGTAATGACCACAGAGAAAGCCGAGAAATGTTGGTTGAGATCAATGGTATTTTAGCTGAAGCTATGGAATGTTTTTTACAGTATGTTTATACTGGAAAAGTGAAGATCACTACAGAGAATGTACAGTATCTCTTTGAAACATCAAGCCTTTTTCAGATTAGTGTTCTCCGTGATGCATGTGCCAAGTTCTTGGAGGAGCAACTTGATCCTTGTAATTGCTTAGGAATCCAGCGCTTTGCTGATACCCATTCCCTCAAAACACTCTTTACAAAATGCAAGAATTTTGCATTACAGACTTTTGAGGATGTGTCCCAGCATGAAGAATTTCTTGAACTTGACAAAGATGAACTGATTGATTATATTTGTAGTGATGAACTAGTTATTGGCAAGGAGGAGATGGTTTTTGAAGCCGTCATGCGTTGGGTCTATCGCGCTGTTGATCTGAGAAGACCATTGTTACATGAGCTCCTGACTCATGTGAGACTCCCTCTGTTGCATCCCAACTACTTTGTTCAAACAGTTGAGGTGGACCAGTTGATCCAGAATTCTCCTGAATGCTATCAATTGTTGCATGAAGCAAGACGGTACCACATACTTGGGAATGAAATGATGTCTCCAAGGACTAGGCCACGCAGGTAAGACTGATGCGTATTAACTACAACATAATTAGCAAAAGTTTTTTTTTTTTTTTTTTAATACTTTAAAGCTTCCTGAGTGTAATCTCCATGTAGTCATTTATATGTATCATCTACGTGTGGATTTATGTAATTTGAGATTTGTTTTGGATTATAACTCATTAGAATTTCTCCCAATGAAGACTAGATTCACCAGTAGCACTTTTCGTTGTTGTTCTGAGCTATGAGACAGTATTGCAAAGGGTCTTTGCAGCTAGCATGTTTCAGCCTATAATCTTCTTAACCTATCTTAAAAAGGTTATATCTTAAAAAGGTTAATTTTTCTTAACCTTTATAGGGTACCAAATTTATTCCACGTTTTCCCAAAAGATCTTTGGATGTTAAGTAACTAAAGACTGTGTTAGAGTTTGTTGGACTGCTTCTACTTGTAAAAACAATTTGTGTATTCACAGACTAACCTTTCTAACAGACAACATGAGGGGATTCTCAGATGTAAAATCAAGGTTTCAGATCTTTTCTCATTACCGCAGTTACTATATTTAAAACTATTTGAAAGTGAAAGTCACTCAATCGTGTCCGACTCTTTGCAATCCCATGTACTATACAGCCCATGGAATTCTCCAGGCCAGAATACAGGAGTGAGTTGTCATGCCTTCTTCCAGGGGATCTTTCCAACCCAGGGATCAAACCCAGGTCTCCCACATTGCAGCAGGATTCTTTACAGCTGGGCCACAAGGGAAGCCCGAGAATACTGGAGTGGGTCGCCTATCCATTCTCCAGGGGGTCTTCCCAACCCAGGAATCACACCTGGGTCTCCTGCATTGCAGGAGGATTGTTTACCAACTGAGCTATCAGAGAAGACCCATTTAAAACACCTTTAGATTTTAATTCATAAACTATAGAAAAATAATCTCTGTGCCTTAAGAATGGAAGGAATAGTATTAAACATTTTACTGTGAATAAGCAAAATTGGCTATTGTGAGACATAGTAAAGAATCTTAAATATTTTTCTAATAAAGCTGACTTTTTTGGTGTGTGTGATATAAAATACATAACATAAAATTTGCCATCCTAACCATTTTTTTATTGTTTAATAGTGCTAAACTTTTTCACATTGTTATGAGACTGGTATTTATATTCCCATACTATCTTCACTTTGTCTATAAATCTATTATAGCATAGCTCTTAAACCATATTTTTAGCATTACTTTTGATTATCAGTGTTTTGGAATGTGATTAAAATTCAGCATGTTGTGACATCTCGTGCTTTTAATTATAATTCAGCATATTATGACCTGTCTTTAAAATCTACACGAGTTTGGATATAACAAGATTTGATCTGTTCCTCATAAGTAAAATGAGATTTATGATAAACAGTGCTTATTTCACAGGCTTTGCTGTTTAAATTATTAAATGAAATAGTCTTAAGGTACTCAGCATAGAAGGTGGTACATAGCAAGTGCTTTAAGAATTATGGCTAATAGGGTAGTGTTAGCATGACCCACTTTAAGAAAACTTCCAGTACTTGACAGTCTGAACTTTATTACAAATGGGATACAATATTGAATAACTATTATTACAAAAATTAATGTAATATTTCTTTTGTATATTAGGTTTAGAGTATATTTTTTCTTCAGTCAGCTGACTTTAGTTAAAAGTAATTGTTTTATAAGAAATAAATATAAAATATTTTACTCCTAGTCTTTTAACAAAGAACAAAAACTAAAATTTTATTCTATAAAATATACTGATTTTTAAAAAATTGTTTTTAGGACTGTTAAGAGACTTCAGCTGAGCTTAAGAATGTGTAAGACCAGAGTTCTTAAATGTATTAACTAGGAAAACTAAACAGCTTTGGGGCTATTCCAGAACTTTTCTGGACAAACTGTATCCAAGGGGAGAGTCGTATATTTTTCCAAACAGAATCCCCTGTGGCAGACAGAATGGTTTGGGGTCAAACATGGTTATATTAAAATTACTTATAAAGATATGACCAGAATGAAATCAGAGTACAGCCTAAAGGTAATTAAATCAGATTATAATTAGAGAATTTTCTGATTTTCTTAGTTATTCAATTTAGAAAAACACAATTTTACATCCTATTTTTAAGGGAACCAATCCATTTCATACAGTGAAACACATCTGTATATGTAAGATTACGATACCACTTTTCTCTAGGAGACTAGTAGGAAAAAAAAAAATCAAGCTGTAGTTATATTGAATTTTCAGACTATTATAATAGCAGATATTTATTGTATATAAATTTTATATTTTATGAACTACGTGAGAACTCTAAAAAGGAATGCTTTATTGTACAACTCTGCTATCACCTGTCCTTTATATTCTGTCCTCCACTTAACTGTTACTACATGATAGTACTAATCACTAGGAATTTCCTTATCTGAACAATATGTATTCTTTGTAGAGGTTCTCAGCTTTCGGAGAAACTACAAACTTCTCTATAAGAGAAGTGACATCTCCACTTCTTCAGCTACAGCTCATTCTGACTTCTCCAGTCACTCTACTGTGTAAACTCCTCTCAGTCAGGTCATCTATTTGTTCTTTGTTAGCCTCTTGTCAGTCTTTATTCACCTTGATCTCTCTTTCAGATCTGAGATTTTTAATTGCTTAAATCCTTCTTGAAAGTCTCTTCTGATAGCTTCAGGAGTACAATTTTCCTCAGGGTCCTCTTCTTCAGTACTCTTTTTTCAGTTTGATAGTTCTTTGTCTATTGTTTGAAATGTTGATATTCTCTTGGTTCACATCTCGTTGTCTTGCCTTGATAGTTTCCTAGATGATCACATCTATTCTCATGGTTTTGATTAACATGCTTACTATTGACTATGAAAACTATATCTCCACCCCAGGCTTTTTCATTCATTCATCCATTTATTCTATCATTCAGCCAATGTTTTTTTAAAAATAGTATGTTAGTTATACATTTATATATATTTGAAGATGCATCTTTAAAGCAATAACATAGATAAAATAAATCTCACAGTTAAAAATAATTCTTTTATAATATTTAATATCCAGTCCATATTCATGTTTCCCCAGTCTTTTCCAAGCTGTTTTTTATTGAACTTGAATCCAGTCCAGGACTAGTACAGGATCATTGCATCTGTTTATTTCCATGAAGTCTCTTATTCCAAAGCATTCATTCTTTTTCATGAATCTTACTTGTTCACGGCAAGTTGTCCAGAAAAATACTCCACGATGTGTATTAGTCTGGTCACTTCCTTGTGATAGCACTTAACTGCATTTAGCTGTTTCCTGGAAACGGAAAGTTAGCTTCAGCTCGATGGTAAATAGTTAATACTTTTCTTTAGAATTCATTCTAGGTAATGTATGTATCACATACATGAAGAGAAAGACAGCATAACTGGTTGTTTTACCATTAGTGATATAAAGATTAGCTCTTGATTAGGGCGATGACAATCCAAACCCACCACTGTATAGTTAGGTTATACTCTCACAGCATCCAATATTTCTTTAGTGTTTATTGTGTGCCAGATACTCTCCAGAGCTCAAGCCATACTGGACAGTGACACCTATATATACCCATGTGTCTCTTAAATGACAGAGAAAGCCCCCAAGACACACTGTATTAAAAACAGAGTGTAAAAATTTTTAAACCGAAAAAGAGTGTGATGGCAGTTTTCTAGACAGAGGACATAGAACATAAGACCATAAAAACTTTGCTAATCAGTATTGCCAGTTATAAACCCTGGATCCATAAAGAAAAAAGTAGTGGAGACCTATCACAGAAGTAAAAAGCTTAAGAATAGTTTTTATTAATATGTTATATAAGTTTTTAGTAAACACCTAGTGCAAGCTTCATGATGTGTTAAGGGTACTGGCTTCAGAATCAGAGAGACCTGAACTGCAACCTACCTCTGCATAACTAGTTAATTCTGTGACATTGGGCCAAACACTTTAACTTCTCTATGTGTCAGCTTCCTCATCTGTAAAATTAATACCATCTACCCTGTAGGATTGTTGTGAAAATTAGAACTACTGTGTGAAAAAGGTATAGCCTAGAGTTGGACACAAAAATGCTTAATAAAAATTATTGCTAGTTTTATGAATAATCAAAATACAGTTAAAATTTGCACTATACTTTTACAGAATAGGAAATATAGTTTGAGAGACATAAATGCTTGCTATCAAGTGGTTTAAGTATAAACTGTTCATATCTACGGAAAAAAATCTGCCTTACTCCACTAAACAATAGAGATAGCTATAATCTAATAAGTTCATTATTTTGAGTTTGGAGTTGGTTAATTAAGTACTTGTTTCTTCTAATACTTCCTACTACTCTTGTCTAATAAGCAGTTACTATATAATGAAAATAGGAACCTATTGCCATAATGAGAACAGGGTTCAAGTTTTTATTGAATAAATCAATGAGAAGACCAAGGTTAAGATTTTTTTAAAGAAACACTATTTTAGAATTCAATGTTCTGAGTTTCTGTTTCTCTTAAGTGATATCTGCTATATTGGATTCATGGTCTACCATTTTTATACATGTTAGTTCATGGTTATTTTGAATGCATTTTTATATTAAAGTACTGTGTAATGTCAAAGTCTCCCTCTACCTGACCTTTGACATATCAGTATATATATATAACCCTTTCATCCACAAAGGGTTACCAGTTTTTTCACTTTTTTAAAATATTCTTTGTATACAGAAGTGTGTGTGTGTGTGTCTCTGTGTACACGTGTCCTTACTATTTTAAGAGTTGTATAGTATCACATTTATGGATATCATAAATTATTTAATCCCTCTCTTAATGATATACATTTAAGTTGTTTCTAGATTGTTTTCATTGCAAACAGTGCTCAGTGGATACTCTTATACCTATGTCTGATAAATTATAGCACAAATTACTAGAAGTGAAATCACTCAGTTATAAAATAGGTGCATTTTGAAAACTTTACCAAGATACTGTAAAAATTGACTTCCAATTATACTTTTCCAAAAATATGAAAATCCCTATTTCTTCACTCCTTTCCTTATACAGTATTTTAATAGTTTTTATAAATTTTTGCTACTCTGGAAAAGTGAAAATTTGTATCCCATAATTTTTGTGCTCAAACTTTAAACTTTATTTTGTATTGGGATATATATTTTGTATTGGGATATAGTCGATTAACAATGTTAATTGTTAATTGTTATTCTAATACTTCCTACTACTCTTGTCTAATAATTAGTTACTATATAATGAGCATTGGGTTGGATGTATTCTTTCAGATCATGTTTTTCTCTGGATATATGCCCAGGAGTGGGATTGCAGGATCATATAGTAGCTCTATTTTTAGTTTTTAAGTACCTCCATATTGTTTTCCATAGTGGCTGTACCAATTTACATTTCTGCCAACGGTATAGGAGGGTTCCCTTCTCTCCAGACCCTCTCCAGCATTTCTTGTTTGTAAATGTTTGAGGATAGCCATTCTGCTAGTGTGAGGTGATATCTCATTGTAGTTTTGATTTGCGTTTCTCTAATAATGAGCATGTGTCACATAATCTTGATTTGCATTTCTTTCATGTGAAAGTTCTAGGTTTTCCAAGTTTGAAAACCATTTACAGGTTGTTTTTTCCTCCACTGCATTAGACTCTAGTGTATCAGAATTCTGACTGGAAGTGATTGAAACCAGCGTTAGCACAGAAGGGAGATAGATGTTTTAAAAGGGTATAAGAAGGCGTTACCTTGTAGAACCTAAGGGCAGGAAGTTAACAGGATTTATAAGACTGGAACAGGCTACTGAAAATCCATCAGAAATCTAGCCATGCCCTATCTCTACCTCTTGCCTCTGCTTTTCTCTGCATATTTTCATTATTCTCTCTCACTAGTCTGGTTAAATAGGACCATTCGTGGGATTTGGTTTCTGTATTACAAGGTCAGTCCAGAGACACTGAATGTCTCCCTCTCATGTGGAAAGATAATCTCTGATCCAGACAGCCTTCTCTGGAGAGTTACCTGTGGCCTTGGAGTAGGATCATATAGCAAAAAATTGATAGCTGAAATTCTTGTCCCATATGTGAGAGCAGACAAGCTGATAGTGGCTATTAATAGTAAGGTGTTGGTTTTCTCCTTTGTTCTTTCTTAACTTGAGGCAAGAGGAAGGGATGGAGTAATTTGTGTTCATTGGAGACAACAAAAAATAACATCCATGTTTCTGCCTAGGAGGTAACACTGTAGCATTCGGCTTTAGTCTTCCCTTTTATTCTCTAAGAGTTTATTATTTCTTTTACAAAGTTGTAATCTATTTCATATCATAGTCTGCTGTTATCATTTAATATATGGTAAACATTTTCATGACATGAAATCTACAGTACCATAACCATCTCACCCACATTTAAACTCTTCCTGATTTTTTTACCAGTGAGATAAATATCTTTGTGACTATATAAGCATACCTGTAATTAGTTCCTAATAATAAATTCTTAAATAATTGCTTGTTTTTAAGAGTAAATATTTGAATCTTTCAATTGATACAACTATTTCCTTATAGAACCCATTTTGCCTATTCCAGTTTAAGGTGGAAAGCCTTACTACACAAGTTGAAACTGTCCTCATTAAGTTTAGAAAGCCGTATGGTTTATAGCTGTCATAAGCCTCTTTATGGGGTCATTTATATACATTTATATTGATGAACCATACCCAGTGATTCTTCTAGGCTCAGGAATTTTTGTTTTTTGGATACAGTAAGATCAGACTATCAGGGACAGACAATGTTAATCATGAGGGGCTGATTAATTCATTTATCTCTTAGTTTATATATATTTATTTGCAATAAGAAATGGAACTGTCAACTGTTCCAAAAAATGGAACGGTTCAAGTGGAACTATCAAAAGATATTTTAAGTCAATGCAGCCAGCATATTCTCTTACTATGGGCAACTTACCAGTTGGGAAGCCAACGTTTTCAAAGGTTGTTTGGAATCTAGACAAAGAGAGCTAGTAGACCTTTAGAACCAAACTCTTCCCAGCTAGTATAGTGTGAGGAAGTCCTACCCACCATAAAATATTCTTACCAAAGAACCGGTAATGTTCAAGTTAGCTTACCTAAGCTTCTCCTTTCCTTTAGACAAGTTACTTGAATGGACACAGAAAATGTTTGCTTCTGTGATTACTTACTCTTTTCATTCATTCATTTGTTCATTCATTTACTTGTATATAGGGCTGATTAATCCCCTCTTTTGATGTATAGTTAATACATTGAGTTTAGTACTGTCATATCCTACACACTAAAGGGCTTCCCTGGTGGCTCAGAGGTTAAAGCGTCTGCCTCCAATGTGGAAGACCTGGGTTCGATCCCTGGGTCAGGAAGATCCCCTGGAGAAGGAAATGGCAACCCACTCCAGTATTGCCTGGAGGATCCCATGGACTGAAGAGCCTGGTGGGCTGCAGTCCACGGGATCACAAAGAGTCGGACATGACTGAGTGACTTTACTTACTTACTTAAAGAGTCATTTGGTTTCTTTAGGGCTTAAAGTCTCATATCTCTATTTGAATTTATTATTTTGTTGCAATGACTTGGTATTCAGGTATTTTTGAGTCTTGGAATAGACTGTGTCACTAATATCTCTCCCTTCTTCCTTCCAGCTTCCCACTATATGGAAACATTTCTTTTGTGTTTTCTAAATGTATTCAGTCATTTTTCTTATTACCAAGGATCACCCTTAGACCCCTTTTTGTTGATGAAAATTAATTTGGTAGTTCATCTGTCCCTGGCATGTTTGCATTGACAATAAGAAGGTCTGTTATTTTAGCCAGCAAATCTTTCTGAGGTTCTTAACTGAACCTGGCAATTACTATACATTTTGTTCATATGGTTTAGAATATTTCTTTTCCTTTCACATAAATCAAAGAATGTGATCTTTTAATTTAACCTTTTCTCAAGTTTATGATAAAAGAGTATGATGACTTTTTAAAAAATATTTACCACTGTAGGAAAAAAGTAATTTTCTTGTCGCACTTTCCTAGGAACAAGCGGTGAGACTTAATACCCAAATTTCAATACTCAAGACTTAATACTTAAGCTGTGAATATTTGTTAGTTTGTTACAGCAGAAAATGAGAATTTTCACTTTAAAAGATTAATAAAGTAACATAGTCTCTAAAAATAGATTGCATGGGTATCTAGAATTTTATTTATCCTATACTATCATTTTGGCTGCCTTTTATTCTCATCACCATTATCAGCTGCAGCAACTCATTTCCTTTAAGGCAATCATCTTCCTGCCTGAGATAAGTATTTTCCAAGCTCAAGAAATAAAAAATAGCTATTATATTGAGTTAATAGTCTCTAATGAGAACACCAGACTTGTCTCAAGTTAAAAGCCATTTGGTTGCAAATGAGACCTTCAGTTAGGCAAAACTACTAGTTTGCTGATCCTTTCAGATAAACAGACACAGGCACTGAAATAATCCTTTATTTAGTAAGACTAAATGTTTTAGCCATTAGCTTTTTGTTCTGTTTTCTCTTCTTGTCCCAAGGTGCAAAACAGACAATGTATGTTTATTGGGCTAAGAAGTCTTGGAAAACCAAGCAAATTCAAGAAAAGGGAAAGTATAAAACAAGTAAAATGCTATACGTGCATGCTAAATCTCTTCTTCAGTCGTGTTGGACTCTTTGCAACCCTATGGACTGTAGCTCTCCAGGCTCCTCTGTCTATGGGATTCTCCAGACAAGAATACTGGAGTGGATTGACATGCCCTCCTCTGGGGGATATTTCTAGCCCTAGGATTGAACCCGTGTCGCTTACATCTCCTGCATTGGTAGGCGGGTTCTTTGCCATTAGTGCCACCTGGGAAACCCAAAGAAAGTATAAAACAGAATTCTGTCAAAATTACCTTAATTTTGTATTAAAACTATTAGGAGTGACTCAAACCCAGTAACAGTATTTAGCAGTTTTTGTTTTGCTCAATCAATAGGTAAGACTTTGAGGACTATCACATGGGTTTGTCTTATAAGTATTTTAAGTAGGATTTAAGGAAATAATACTAATATGGAAAGAAGGATATCTTCTGGTCATTAGTTATACTACTAAGTGACTGGTGCTATCTACTATTTACTTTTAATATTTTCATTTTGGAATTATTTGGAAAATAGTAAATATTATTGATAGTATTTGAGTCCTTCTGATAATATTTTACTATATACTAGATTAGGGTTATATTATTTTCTGGGTTCTTAAAAGTAATTTTTATTGCATCTGTGGACAGAATTCTTTCCTATGATATTTATTTCTGATTTTATAATGGAAAAAGTATGCCTGGCATGGACTGACTAGGTGAATGATTGTTAGTTAAAATAACTGCAAGTATAGCTAGAATATAGCAGCTCTATCAAAGGGATATACCAATGCTGCTCAATTCTGTTTTTTCCTAGTGAAATTGTAAAACATCACACTGACTAAACCTACAAATAAGTGTTTTAACCTGATCTTTTTTCCTTCATTTAAGTAAGAGAAGAGGGATTGTTAAAATTTTTGTTTGTGAGATTTAACATTGTAGCAGTCATAAAATGTAATTATAAGACTTTTATTTCCATGAGCCTTATGAACGAAAAGAAAAAGCTTGGCTAAGCTTTTACTTTTTCCTGTCTCTATCTTAAGTTTAAACTACAAAGTAAAAAAGCCTGTAATTAACATAAACCTCAGTATTCCCTTAGGGCACTTAAAAGTTATCTTTCCACTCTAAAAGTAGCCCATACTCATTACTGTTTTGAAAATTTGTGTTGATATAAAGGAAGAAGCCACACCACGGGAGAAAACCATCATTAGCACTTTGCTGTGATCTCTCCAGACACATTAATTACATAGTATTGATAAGACTTTTATACAATTTTTCATCTTGCCTTTTTCCTGTAGCATTCTTTTTTTTTTTTTTTAATTACAATACTGTATTTGTTTTGCCATACATTGACATGAATCAGCCACAGGTGTCCACGATCTCCCAATGCCAAAGCCCCTCCCACCTCCCACCCCACATCCTCTCCCTGAATCATCCCATGCACCAGCCCCATGTGTCCTGCATCCTGTATTGAACATAGACTGGCGCCTCATTCTTACAAGATAGTATACATGTTTCAATGCCGTTCTCCCAAATCATCCCACCCTCTCCCTCTCCCTCAGAGTCCAAAAGTCCGTTCTATATGTAGCATTCTTTATAATAAAGCTCTGTTAACATCTTTGGAGACCACCTAGCCTTTTGAGTTGGATTACCTTACTTAAGTTTAAAAAAATATTTTTAGGGAAATCCTTGGCAGTCCAGTGGTTAGGACTCTGCACTTTGACTGCTGAGGGTGTGGATTCTATCCCTGGTCAGGGAACTAAGATTCTGAAAGCTGTGTAGTGAGGTTAAAAAAAAATTTATTTTTCAAAATGATATCTGAACAAATACATGTATTCGTCTAAAGGATACTTAAATTGTACCGTGAATTTGTCTTTTTATAACTAACAATATGATGAAAAAGCACCATTTTCCTACACTTAGAAAAGTGCATTGTCTTATCTTGTGTGGTTATGCTTATCTGAATAGCTGTTAAGATTCCATTTGAAAGTCATCCTTAATATTACCAGGGTTCCAGTTCAATTAGGTATAATCTTTGGACTGCTACTCATAGAAAAAGTACCCATAGAAGTTTTCTGTGAAAAGATTATGTTATTAAACCCCTTATAAATGTTCTCAAAGTAAATAATTGATAGCCTCTATTGGTTGGCACATACTCAGAAAATAAACTCAAGTTTATAATAATGTTCCACTTTTTTTTATGACAACGGTATGCTTTTAAGAATTTAAACAATCGAGTGTGTGTTATTATTTATGCATTCTTATAATAATTATTTTAGGTCAACTGGCTATTCTGAGGTGATAGTTGTCGTTGGAGGCTGTGAACGAGTTGGAGGATTTAATCTTCCATACACTGAGTGTTACGACCCTGTAACAGGAGAGTGGAAGTCTTTGGCTAAACTTCCTGAATTTACCAAATCAGAATATGCAGTCTGTGCTCTAAGGAATGACATTCTTGTTTCAGGTAATAAGGAATTATTACGTAGCTACTTTTAATTTAATCACAGCTTGACCATTTTAAACCATGACAGTGTCTCAAAAGACTGAAAGTAGAGATGCCCACTTTAATCAGATCATATTATACAACAAATAAAACTGAAACTGACTTATTGTTCTTAAAAACAGGTAAAACATAATTTAGAATGATTTACAAAAGATTCACCAGAAAATGTCTTTAACCATATCATATTTTAAAAATATATGTTATTGGATTTCTTATTTATACTGAACAACAAAGTGATACAGTTATACATCTATATTATTTTTCATATTCTTTTCCATTATAATTTATCATAGGATATTGACTGTAATATCCTGCACTGTACAGTAGGCCATATTATGTTTAAATGCTCTCAAATGCATATAGAATGTGTACAGTTTTTAAAACTTGTTTACTTTAAGGAACACAGTAAAGTATATAAAGTGAAGAGTGCTCAGAGTTAAGGATCTCTCATCCACCCATGTTTTCTGGAATTCTCCCCCAAAGTTCATGAAATAAGATTTTTCTTAAAATTCTTAACTTGAACTTTCATTATAATACATGATATGTTACCTCTAAAGTCAACAGACAATAATGTGACAGATTTATGCAAAGTGTAACTACAGTGTCTATAATTTTAAATTTGTTAATTAAACAATTTTACCAGTTTTGCAGGTTACTCTGTTATTATACATTGAATAATATAATAACACATTATTTTGTATAGTGGTATACTTTTTTAAAAATGGCTGATTTTTAAAAATCTTTCTAGAATAATTCTTATGTCCAGGTGCTTCTGTTCTCTGACTCTTAAATGAACAGTCTTATACATTTGACCATAGAATAAAATGTAGAATAGTAAAATTGTAAAATTCTACTATTCTATGTTAAAATTAGAGTAGTAATATTCATATTCTACATTTTATTATTTGGGGCATGTAATGATTTTTTCTCAAAATAACAATGGACAAGGTTAAATCTGCTCTGTGATCTATTTCCATTTGAAGTTTTAAGGGTCTTTGTTTTATTTATTGAACTGAATGCTTAAATTCTTGGACTGGGTGAATATTTTGGTGTTTTCATTATTTATGCCTTTGGCATAGATCCCTTGGTGATATACTTGTCAGTGTGTGTGCGCAATGTTTTGCATTTATAGGTGGAAGAATCAATGGACGTGATGTTTGGATTTATAACTCACAGTTAAATATTTGGATCAGAGTTGCTTCTCTAAATAAAGGCAGATGGCGTCACAAAATGGCTGTCCTCCTTGGTAAAGTAAGAGAAACCACTTTTTGTTATTATTGCTGGTACCTTTCCAGAATAAATACCACAGATGAATCCTTCATTTTACTCACCCTCTGGGTATTTTGGACTCAGCTTTTATTTCCTTTCATTTCTAACCTCAGTACATAAACTGAAGATATAAACAATTTGACACTGTACTTTTGAATGGATATTTTGTTCTCCCAACTTGGAATTCGTAGCAGTGCAGCACATTTCTTTTCTAATGCACCACTGGCTTCTAAATGCCTGAGAAGTGCTCGAAAATAAAGAAGTACATCAAGTACAAAAACAGGCTAGGGTCTAATCCAAGCAGTCTTTTTCCTTTTACTGACTTCAGCATTCAGGCCAAGATACATTTATCTAGAGTCATATTATTTTATCTTTATTATTTGTACAAGTAGGGACAAAGCAATTAAGTGTTAAACTCACCAGTTTATTTTAAAGCAGATTTACTACTGGCTGCAGCTAATAAATATAAAAACATATAATCTGATTCTGGACCATTCAAAGTCCTTAGGAACTTTGAGAATCACTAGTAGACTAGTGGCAACTACAACAGTTTTTCAAGTTAAATTAATATAAAAGCTGTTACACAAAGCGGATAAAAATACAGCTGTGTAACAAGGGCTCACTTGGATTCTTTTCCTGCCTCTGTCTCTATCAGCTCCTCCAAAGCCACTTCAGATTGCTGAGCAGTCTAAGTAAAAGCAACATACTTGGCTTGCACTTTTTTTTTTTTTGAAGTGTGGTTGATTTACAGTATGTGTTAATTTCAAGTATATAGCACAGTGATTCGTAGTTTAGGGGTTTTATTTGTTTGCTGATTATATTCCATTATAGGTTATCACACATAACGTTTTTATTCAACCCCTGTTACCCTCTACTAAAATGATTGCTACCTCTTAAGCCCTCTCGTGGAGGCATTTTAGAGCCACCAATGAGAAAGCAGAACTGCTCTAGTTGGAACAGAGATGATGCCAGGAACCCTTCCCACTCCTTCCCTCTTATCTCACCACAAAAGCTTCTTTAAAACTCTGTACTGTAGAGCTTCTCAAAGTGCAGTTTGAAAGCTACTGTTAATTCCTAAAGGTACTGATCTGGTGTGCTGCTGCCACTGACAAAACTAGTGAAATAATGAGGACCTTACGGTAGGTGTAATGAAAATAAAACACTAACAGTATTTTCTAAAACCACTGGTTTGTTAATATAGTTTTGGGAGCTATACATCAAGAACGACAACATAAAAGGGGCAGGTAAAATAATTAAGGGGTTGAAAGAGATGAGGTCAGACTAAAAACATTATAATTCTTTATTCTGAACATAGAAAAGCATATGAAAATGATTGATGTTCCAAACATCATTTATGGATTGATGAACACAAATTTACTTGATAAATATTAGTATACTTGACTTGAAGTTACCCAAAACTTGGAAGCACTAATTCAAAAAATAAAAGGATTTCTTCTGTCCTTCCACAGCAAGTACTCAATTC
This sequence comes from Nanger dama, assembly GCA_917880005.1. Taxonomy (NCBI): domain Eukaryota; kingdom Metazoa; phylum Chordata; class Mammalia; order Artiodactyla; family Bovidae; genus Nanger; species Nanger dama. The sequence continues at coordinate 27,560,457 of CAKJTW010000011.1, read as the reverse complement.
ATGGAAAACACTTATCCCAAAAATTACATTCAAGGCTGAATTCAAACCTATAAAGTTATTTAAAGCATAAATGTTTTCTGTTAAGGAAACCTAGGATGGTTTGGAATATAGTATCTTAGAGCAAGAATCAATCTTAGAAAATACTTAATGTAACTTTTTCAATTTATGAAGAAAGTGAATCCAGAGATATGGAGTCATTTGCTCAAGGTTGCACAGAAAGTGATAAAGCAGGGGCAAAAGCTCAGATTTTCTCAATCTAGGAGCCTTTTATCTTGAGGCTCATAGCATATATTTTTAGTTTATGCATGTAATGTAGTATTAAAGTTTAACCCTCAAAATTATGTGATAGGTACTATTATTGTATACATTCTTAGACTGAGGAAATTAAGACACGGTTTGAGAGAGTATAGGTAAACTGCCCAACCAAGGTCTTAGGTGCAGTGGCAGAGCCAGTGTGGACTCTACCTCTCCTGACTTCAAAGCGTACTATATTATACCTCAGTTTCTGTACCTCTTCCATAGTTGCATGACCTTGAATAGGTTACCTAACCTCTCTGGGCTATATGGTATTGGGAGAACAGACCCACCAACAGATCATTTTAAATGTGAGAAATGCAAAATTGAAGTAATATTGGCTGCCAAGGAAATTTGCAAGAGTACAGAAAGATAGATTGTGGACATACTTGAATGACAATGTGTAAATATAAAGTTTGGCCTTGACCATTTGGCATTCATTGTTAGACTAGTAAAAGGAGTTGATGAGGTATTTTAGGAAGATTAATCTATGGTTTAGAGAGTACAAGAGTGGAGACCAGGAGGAGATTGAGAGGTATGAAGTGATACGGACCCTGAGGAAGGATAGTGGCAGCGGGAAACAAAAGGAAGGGACAGATGTGAGAGATGCTGTGAAAGAAGGCTCTGTAGAACTTAATAGTTAGATATAGATGCAGAGAAAAGTTGATGATGATTGTTCATTAAAATAATTGTAGATGTTAAACTGGAGAGCTTCTATAGGTTAAAGATTTCTTGTATATCTCATGATGCTTAATGGATTATTCTGCATGTAGCTGATTTAATAAATGGCCTGTTGATCACTTTTCCTACTTCCTCATATTTGTGAAAAGAAAATGTATATGAAAGCTCTTTGAAGTATACAGTCTAGAGTTCATTATGTGCCAGGTACTTTTCTAGGCTTTTTAGGAACTAAATTAAAGAACAAAATAGGCCCTGCCTTCAAAGATCTCACAGTCTAGTAATCCTTACCTAGTATTTTAGTTTCTAGCTTTATTCTATTTTAGAGCTTTAGTCTAGCTTTATAATATTCAAATATTTTCACCATACATGAATATGAGCATTTATGCTAAATCCTGTAATTCTCAATGCAAGTAGTATTGCTGCTAATGGGATAAAGATTCCTTCTTCAAGCTATGTCCTTTTGTGCATAAAGCAGAGATATACATATAGTACATAAACACATATACAATATGTATATGGTATTAAAATTTTCATTGGATGGGGCTATTATGAAAAGAAATTATGAAAAGAAAATATCTCCTTGGTGGTAGTGAGAGGATGGTAATTTTTAAAAGGTCCAGAAACGGAGCTAAATATATTGCATTTACAGTTACCAGGAACTTTTAAAGGGAAGAGATCTCTTAATTCTTTAGCCAACTAGTTAAAATTTAAAAATTCAAACTTTTGATAATTAAGATTTTTTCCATGTATTTTACATGTAGGTATATGTTGTTGGAGGCTATGATGGGCAAAACAGACTTAGCAGCGTAGAATGTTATGATTCCTTTTCAAATCGATGGACTGAAGTTGCTCCCCTTAAGGAAGCAGTAAGTTCTCCTGCTGTGACCAGCTGTGTAGGCAAATTGTTTGTGATTGGTGGAGGACCTGATGATAATACTTGTTCTGATAAGGTAAGCCATGTTTTCTTGCAGAAATAACCACTGATACACACAAGAAGAGAAATACAAACGGCCTAACAAATAGGTAGTTTGGTCCCCTAGTGTGAAAGGCCTTTTAAAAATTGTCTGGTACTTTATACTTTGGGAGGAAAACATTGAGTTTCAGGTTACTAAAGTGAAATGGTTTACAGAATCAAAAAATTATTTGTTCAGAATACAATTAGTAAACTAGCAAAGGGTGAGACAGTAACCAGTTATACTGCTTTCAAATGGGTCATTTTCTGTGTACTTTGAAAATATTCTTTAGAACAAAGATAAGGGAAGAAAACCTCTCTAATGTAAAAATGCTGCTGTTGCTGCTGCTGCTGCTGCTGCTAAGTCGCTTCAGTCGTGTCCAACTCTGTGCGACGCCATAGACGGCAGCCCACCAGGCTCCCCCGTCCCTGGGATTCTCCAGGCAAGAACACTGGAGTGGATTGCCATTTCCTTCTCCAGTGCATGAAAGTGAAAAGTGACAGGGAAGTCGCTCAGTCGTGGTCGACTCAACATAGGATGGCTCAAAGCTGCTGCAGTTCATTAAATTTCTGGGACAGTAGAACATGTGCCTTACTGACAGCTCTGAAAATAACCTGTTTATTCTGGAGACAAGTATCTAATGCCTGATTCATTTAACAATAGTTTACTGAATTTTGTCAATCAATAATTTTTTTCTCAAATTTTAATGTAATGTCAAATGTTACCTATTTAGAATTCATTAAATCAGAACTTGTGATAAAGTATAGTAAATTGAGGTTCACTTGTATTCTTTTGAAGAAAAGACTCCCTAAATATGTAAAGAAATTGTATTCAAATTGAGGCATACTTATCTTATGTAACAGAATTTTTAAAATCCAGATGTTAATTTTAATGGGAACAAAGCAAACCTAGTAGCCATTCATCCTAGAAACAATCTGTGTTTGTTTGTCACTCTGTTCTGCTTGATAATTCAGATATTTCATTCTCAAGTCAGCCTCCCTTAATTCTGTGAATTAATGGAATTTTATTTTAATCATGTTTTTGTATATTGGCAAACTTTTTATTAAGTAAATTTGCATTCTTAAGAAATTTTAATTAAATATTTCTATATATTATTAGGTTCAATCCTATGATCCAGAAACCAATTCTTGGCTACTTCGTGCAGCTATTCCTATTGCCAAGAGGTGTATAACTGCCGTATCCTTAAACAACCTGATATATGTTGCTGGTGGACTGACCAAGGCAATATACTGTTATGATCCAGTTGAAGATTACTGGATGCATGTACAGAATACATTCAGCCCGACAGGTAATAACTTAAAACAGACCAAAGGAAAAATCAGTGTAGGAGAGACCGAGTATAGTACCAGTATGAATATACAGTAACTTCACACTATTCATGTACACTTGGGTTATTTCACAGTTCTTTCAAAGTTCCATGTATAGCATATGGTGTACTTGTTTTGGACTCCTTCCAAGGAATGGATTATTGAAATAACGTTTTACAGTCCCGTGGTAAAGTAGGTATTGTACTATGTCTGTTGGGTTTTTTTCCCCTTGACCTTTTTCGGACTCCTGCTCCAGTTCTTATCCCTCTCTCTCGTACATTTCAAAAGAGAAGAAGTGCTCCCAAACTGGTTTCTTTGCTTCTGCAGTTAGAAACTAGGTAACATGTTGTTCTTTTGTTATAAAGAAAATGGCTGCATTTAGTTCTCTTTCATTCACAATGCATTTGTACTCTTACTCTGCTTCTACCCCACCCAAAAAGGCCTTCCCTTGGCCTTTTAATTCATAATTCTACCCTCCTTCCTTCCACCATCAAAATATTTGATGGCCCTGATGCTGGAAATCTGGCTCGACCCATACCACTTTTGAGGTGTAGTACCCACAAAGGTCGTTACTAATAATTTTCTGAGTCTCATTCATGTTCTCTTGATTTTTTTTTCTACCCAACCATTAAATATGGGTATTGCCTGAGCCTCTTTTCCCTGCCCTTTTCCCAGTTTATACTCCATTCCTGCTCAGTACTGATGACTTCAAATCTTATTCTCCTTTAAAGCCTCTCTCCTCTGCTCCAGACTCAAATTTCCACCTGCCTATTTAATATATTCTAAGGCTTCAAACTTAAAACAGAATTCACTTTCTTCCCCAAGCTTACTTTTTCTGTTTCCAAACAACCTAATGAATAGAAAAAACTGTTTCTCACAACACTTCTGACACCAGATACGTGAGTTTATTCCCACACCAGTCAACTCTCCATCTCCAACTGGCATCTTACAGTTCAATTCAGATCTGACACAATCTGAAGTTAGCTTCAGATTTTAAGGACTCAGTCCCACAAGACTGCCACTGCTTCAGATGCCAGTCACAAGTCTCAGGTTGTCAGCAGTACTTCTGAGCAATCAACTATAAATCAAGGTTTTCACAGTCCTCTCCATGAATTCAGTAATTTTCTCAGGAAAAACACTTATTTATGTTTACAGGTTATTACAAAGAACATAGAAGAACAGTCAGATAGAGAGGTACCCACAGTCAGATCTGGAAGGATCCCAAGCACAGAACTTTCTGTCCTCATGGATTTGTGGTGCTCCATCCTCCTAGCACATGAATGTGTTTACCAACCTAGAAGCTCTCCACATCCTATTTTTGGGATTTTTATGAAGGCTTTATCATGTATACATGATCAATTATAAATCCATTTCTAGCCCTTCTCCCCTCTCCAGAGAAGGGAAGGTGGGGGAGAAACCCTTTTCAAGCTTCTAATATCTTGCTTTTCTAACCCATTTTATAACTAGTATCTGTTGCTTGCATTTGCTATCCAGATGGTATGGGTTCTTGCCTTTGTTCATTCTGTCCACTTAGCCTTTAATGCATTTTCTACCTTATCTACTTGTCTTTCAAGGACCACTGCATAGTTATAACAATCTGAGATTCCCCTGTTCCAAATTAATGCCTTTTCTTTCTGATCTGTCACTATATTTAGCCTCTATTAGTAAATATTTATTGAATAAGTAAACAAATAGTGAAGTAACAGAGGGTCCTAATGTTAAGACAATTTTATATACGATATAAGAAATATAGACTGTAAAGATAATGACTAGGGTTTGGATATAACACTATTTTTCTGAAGCTGTTGACATTGAAGTATAGTCTCCAGTTAGTAATGTATTCAGAGTAACATTGCTTAACTTGATGAAAGGGACATAATTGGATCTTCAGTTTCATGGTACAAAGGGAACATAGTCTTCTGTCCCTCTTATATCACATTTAAATGAAATGAACTGCAGTTCTCTAGTTCATTCTCCTCCTACAAGGGACAGGTGAGAATGTGCCCTGCCACAGAAGAACCCTTGTTATGGTCACGTCCAGCTGTATGACAAGTGTTTATACTTACTTCTAAATTTTTTAACCAAAGCTTTTTTAATTGGTTTATTACAGTGAATATTTTTAAATATAGTGCATTTTCACTAAGAGCTACTATTTACTGAGAAGTTGACTGTGCTATACAAAACAATAGCAGAGCTTAGGAAGATAATTGCCAGCATCTAGCATAACACAGGGCATATAAAGAACTTTTTTTTTTAATTGGAGGCTAATTACTTTACAGTATTGTGGTGGGTTTTGCCATACATTCACATTTAAAGTTTAAAATAATAAATGAAAAGAAATCTGATTCTTTTTCTTTATTGTTGGCATTTTAATGATTCAGCATTTAAATATAATTAAGGAGAGAAGTATGTTTTACAATATTAAAATTGTGTTTAAGTCATGAAAAATAACATTTAAAACTTAATATGTTATTAAGTTATTTTTATTACTAGCTGCCATTACTCTTGAGACTATCATAGAGTAAAATAAACTACTGTGCAAGTCATTTCCTGATACGAGAGAATACCAGTTTTAAAGATTGCTTGTTTCAATTAATTCTGAGCACTATTTAAGAAATGATGTTAATACAATATCCTATAATTATATAGCTTAAGAATCATCATCCAAATAACTATAAAGTTCAGTAGTATAAGCCAGCTGGTACTTGAAAACTAAGAATATTATTTTTTGTGCTATTTAAAACTTTCAGAATTTATAGAAAGAGCTCATTGTGTTTTAGATGAAAAGTGTTATAGTTTGACACATAATTGATACAATTCATAGGTGGTATTCTACATAAAAGTTTTGTCATTCACTAGTGATAATGGGCCAAGTCATTCTGGCTGTATATAAACTCTAATGTAGGCATTTTTAAGTACTCACTTAAGACCCAAAATACTATCCTCTATTATATAAATCCACCAAGCTTTAATTTTTTCTACAAGAGTGAAATTTATATATAGCAAATCTGATCAAGTAAAAATGTTTGTTGTACTTATTGGTAGAACCTATCCATTGCTAGTTATGTGGAAGCAGGATAATAATATGCAATAACTGAATTAATATGAAATTTAAATAGAAGAATAATTGACCTGCATCATAAACAGATTTATGCAATAGACAGTTTTAGTGTAATTTCTTTCTTTAAAGAATCACTCATCCTTGCAAACGGAGAAGGCAATGGCAACCCACTCCAGTACTCTTGCCTGGAAAATCCCTTGGGTGAGGAGCCTGGTAGGCTGCAGTCCATAGGGTCACAAAGAGTCAGACACGACTGAGCAACTTCACTTTCACTTTTCACCTTCCTGCACTGGAGAAGGAAATGACAACTCACTCCAGTGTTCTTGCCTGGAGAATCCCAGGGATGCAGAGCCTGGTGGTCTGCCATTTATGGGGTCACACAGAGTTGGACACGACTGAAGCGACTTAGCAGCATCCTTGGAAAATATATATTATTGACAAATGAGAGTAAATTTAGCTAAGAATATCATTGTGTAGAAAGTTAACTATAAAATGTTATATGGGGAGTTTCTATACCCCAACCAAGGCACCCTAGTAACAGTGCTTTATTAATCCGGTTATAACTCTCTCATTCATTCATTCAACTTGAGGGTAATCCCATATAACTAATAATGTTCCTATCCCTTGATCATGTAATAGACACTTAGTAAAGGACTGTCCTATAATAGGAGAAGCAACTCTTCAAGGATATTTTTGTTGAACTACCATTAAGTTAACTAAAACCCTTTTCTCAGCCATGACCCCCAGTTTACTGCCCATATCTTGACCCCAATTACTGACATTTATTCTGTTTTAACACTCCCTTCACCCATGCAAATTTATCTAGTTTTCACACATAGAGCAGGAATTGGGCAAAAGGAACTTATTTCTTTTCTCCCTTTTGACTGTGTTCAGTTCAGTCGCTCAGTCATGTCCGACTCTTTGCGAACCCATGATCACAGCACGCCAAGCCTCCCTGTCCATCACCAACTCCCAGAGTTCACCCAAACTCATGTCCATCAAGTTGGTGATGCCATCCAGCCATCTCATCTTCTGTCGTCCCCTTTTCCTCCTGCCCCCAATCCCCAGCATCAGAGTCTTTTCCAATGAGTCAATTCTTCGAATGAGGTGGCCAAAGTACTGGAGTTTCAGCTTTAGCATCTGTCCTTCCAAGGAACACCCAGGACTGATCTTTAGAATGGACTGGTTGGATCTCCTTGCAGTCCAAGGGACTCTCAAGAGTCTTCTCCAACACCACAGTTCAAAAGCATCAATTCTTCGGCGCTCAGCTTTCTTCACAGTCCAACTCTCACATCCATACATGACCGTTGGAAAAATCATAGCCTTGGCTAGATGGACCTTTGTTGGCAAAGTAATGTCTCTGCTTTTGAATATGTTATCTAGGTTGGTCATAACTTTCATTCCAAGGAGTAAGCGTCTTTTAATTTCATGGCTGCAGTCACCATCTGCAGTGATTTTGGAGCCCAGAAAAATAAAGTCTGACACTGTTTCCCCATCTATTTCCCATGAAGTGATAGGACCAGATGCCATCTTTGTTTTCTGAATGTTGAGCTTTTTCACTCTCCTCTTTCACTTTCATCAAGAGGCTTTTAGTTCCTCTTCACTTTCTGCCATAAGAGTGGTATCATCTGCATATCTGGGGTTATTGATATTTCTCCAGCATGTCTAATTTTACTTTTCCATTTGCTGCCAAATTTCTTAAGGTCAACAGTTAAATTTTTTTTTTTTTTTTTGGTTCAACAGGAAAACTGTGGTATGTCTGTATGTAATGGTAAAATATATATCCTGGGTGGAAGACGGGAAAATGGAGAAGCTACAGACACTATTCTCTGTTACGATCCTGCCACAAGTATCATCACAGGGGTAGCTGCAATGCCCAGGCCAGTGTCCTATCACGGATGTGTGACTATTCACAGATACAATGAGAAATGCTTCAAGCTCTGACGCCAGCATACTTACCTCACCCAGGAAGCCACAGCAATCCAAGATGAGCGGTTTTAAAAACTCCAGAGTGGGAACTTGGTTTATCTCGTTTATGCCATGTGCACAAAAAACAAAAATAATAATTGTTGTGCCTTTCTCTCCCAAATACCAATCTTTTAAACTGTAATAAAGCCTTTTCTGTAATTGGGGAAAAAAAAATTTGTTTTGAAGGTAATAGTGGTCTTTCCTTGGGCTGTGAGAGTGTACCTTTGTGAGTATTTGTAAAAAAAAAAAAGCCTATGTGGCGTAGGAAATAATGTTTGCCTGCGTACCGTTTAGGAATTTGTGAATGGTCTCTTCATTTATGTATGTTTATCTGCAAGACTTGTTTATTCCTTATTTTGTCAATAAGTGTGTATGTGTATGTATATATATGTAGAAAATTGGATGACAGGTTTTCATTTAGGTCAAATCATGTAATGCTTAGAATCATTCTAAGGAGGGAAAAACGGTTTTAAAAATCGTTTTCACTAAAAAAATACATCCAAATTGATTAACTTTATTATGTTTTTTTCCTGTAATTGATACAGAAATGACATGATTTTCAGTAATGACAATGATCTGAGTATCATAAAATACTAAGTTATTGTGACTTCATTCTTAAAATTGCTTTCTTATATTAAAGATATTTTGGGGAGAAGATAGAAAAGCAAGTCCCCCTAAAATGGGGATTAAAGTTAAAGATTAGTTCCTAAGAAAAAGTTATCTAAGATCCTTGAAGGAAAAATGACCCACTGTGGCTCTCAAAAGTATTTATGTATCATCTCTAAATCCTCTAAGGGAAGCGCCTTTTCTTAAACCTGGCAGAAGAGCTGAAATCCACTTTGCAATATTATCTTGTGAAAAACAGGGACAGATTTTCTCCCTAGCCCAGTAGGGTTTGACCTCATTGGAATGGTGCTTTGGGTGAGGACCTCTTCCTGGTTATCCTATTTTCTTGTGAACAGCTAAAAATCCTGGGAGTCTCTACTGTTAAGCTGCCCTTAAAGGATAAAGCAGGGACCACCTATCTCAGTGGGTCCATATTTCTTTTAAAGTTAACCATCTGAAGAAACTAACAGTAGTAGTAGCAGTTTTCTAAGATAAATCTTCTTTTGGTACCCATTGTGTGAAATATCGATCAACATTCTCACACTTCTCTACATCAAATTGCCTTTGTCTAGATGTTTCAACTCCAGTATATAAAGCTTGCTAGTTTTCAGAGAAGAGTGTGAAATTTTTTTTTCTAAGGCAAATGGGATGGCATTAACTATAGCATAAGTGATTTTTGTTATTCCTGGGTAGACAAATACAATTTACAGTATTTTAGGGATGTTCCAGGTAGCCTGCTCTATTTCACCTTCCCAGGTATTATTGTCATCTCACATCTTAATTATATATCCCTTGCCATAGGAGAAATGATGCAAATATGTAATTATAGTGTCACCAGATTTTTGTTAAAACCAAAGTAGTAATCAAAAAACCTAACACTGATAAACTTACTCTTCTTTTCCCAGTTTAGAATGATACAGAGATTTCAAATACACTATACAGTATCAACTTTAATGCCTAGCTGGATTGTGAATTCTGAGGCAAATTCCAAAAACTTAACAAATTTTAGGAATTTTTATTTTTCAAATCAGAATTTGAAATGATATGTACCTTTTTGTGATAATTATCAAAACAGTTCAGAAGCCAGTTTTCTACCGTTTTAGTTGAAAAACAATAGTAGATACAACTGGGATACCTGTTTTAATTTTAGAGTAAGCATCTACTTCTGCATCATACCCTTTGTAGGTTATGGAACCTATTTAGTTCAGAAATTCTTTGTGGTGTGTGAGATAATGTATGAGAAAAGTGTTGGTAAATGCTGAGGACTATACAAATGATACTTGTTATTTTCATGTGTATTTGTAAGGTCATGCCCATCCGTAAATATAGACATTTTCTTACAGAAAAGCCTTTCTCAGTATAACCTGTATTTTAGTACTTTTGTAAGTATTAACTATTTACTTGTATTTTGTTATATGTTTATTTTAATATTCATGTGTTTATTATAGTAAATTTGAAGTGAAATCTTATAAAACAGAATTTGTTTAAACATGGACCTTATGCCAATATTTTTAAATTTTTTCTCTACATAATTTAAAACTATGTAAGTAGGTCACCAAGAACTTAGCTTGAATCCTATGAAATTAAAGTAACAAGTTACCCAGCTGATACTTTAATTTCCTTTCCCTCCTTTACTGATTTTTTATAATGAGGTTATCATAGATAAAATAAGAATTTTAGGGTATAATTAGTATATCAAAAGGGATTTATCAACAAAATTGGTGTCAGATTATATTCATACTGTCATCACATAGCTGACTTTTTCTTTTGGTTTGTGATGCTCATATAAGCCTTTAGGTTAGGTTAGTATGTATGTATATATGTGTATATATGTAGATAGATAGTATGCTCAATCTACACACATATATACAAAAATCAAGAATTTTAGCAGTTTTTGGTTTCTGATCAGAGGAACATAAAGTAAAAATTAGTTGATCTTACTAAATGCAATTCCAGAAGTTCTGTTGTTTTTTTTTTAAATTTGGGCATCTCTAGCGTACTCTTTTACATACGAAAATATATGATGAATATTAGTATGATGACTCATACAGTCAGAATCTATATAATGCATACAATTTACAAGATCAGGAAACAAATTGGAGGGAGATACAAGTTTGGTAAACATAGCCATCGATACCTCAGTGGGAAAGGAATTCAAAAGTAGGTTTTGTGGATCAAGAGAAATGTACTTTTTTTTTTTTCATGAACTTTAATCATTTTTCATGTGGTTCCTATATGTGAGTGAGCTATAACGTGATCTAATTTTTACAACAAAAAGACCTTCCTCTTCTGCTCTAATCTTCCCACTGACTTTACTGCACAGGTATGAAATGGTAGCCTATTGAATCTTTAGTAACTTTTTTTCCTAGATTACTGAAACATAGGTATTTACTCCATTTAAACCAGGTGTTAAAAAAAATGATGTAAATACTCAGGGTATTAACTTGTCATTTTTGCCTAATTGGAGTGTTTAAAGTGCCATATCTAAGTAACTTTCAGTTCATAATTCTAGAGTAAATTCAGTTTGGTAAAGGGGCTTCACACGTGGTGGTGGTTAAGCATTCACTTTTTTATATTTAGATGAAAATGTTTTTGGACTGATACATTTTCTCTTAGTGAATATGAATTGTTTATGTATCTCTACTGTCATACCCTTTTTGAAACTCAGGAAAGACAAAGGTTCAATTCTACTACTTTTGTCAGTATACAAACCAGGTGTGTTATTTTTCCTGTTGTCTGGATATGGCAATAGATTTTTAAAAAGAAATGCTGTGAGAACCCCTACATGAAAAGAGAGGGTTGAATTGTTTGTGCCTTTTGTTTCTTGAGATTTATACGTGGAAAGGACATCATCTACTCCAGACTGTATTTTCAAAGATAAGAAATTGCTATTTATGTGGTGCCAAGTGATAAAATAATGTCTCTTAAAGGCTTCCTGTGGACTGCCTTTATTTTCCTAAGCTCAAGACACCAGTTAACCTCAACATAATTTTGGCCTTTATTAGAATTTCTGTGCATTATATTGAAAGCTAGGTTTACATCACCTCACCCCATTATTCCTTTTAGTTAAATAAATAAATTCACCATACCAAGAAACCAGAATGGGGCAATTTGGTTGGCCTTTAAGGCAACAGGTTTGACTAGCTAGCTTTACTTATTGTCACATCTAATGCTAGGTATCAGAAACCACTTGAGCCGGAAGTGTGAACTGATAATTCCAGAGACATTGTCAACGTACTTCATACTTTTTTAAAATGTTTTTTATGGATGTTTTACATTTGTGTGATTGCCTTAGATATTAAATTAGTGCTAAAGATCACTAAAAAATTTTTAAATAGCAGTAGTTGTAACTTATTTTATATATTGTCCCAAAGAAAAGAATTTGTTTTAATGTTTTCAAAATAACTGCGTCTGTATTTGCTTATGTGCCTTAGGTTTTCTAGTTCTGTTTCAACTTTTTTTAATCTAAAGTTTACCTTAGATAAGTTCCATACTTATTTCCTATAAATTGCTCTTAAAATGTTTAATGAGCATCAGCTATGTGGTTGCTTGGCAGGAAAGAAAATGTTAAGGAAATGGCTCAGTGTTTGGAGTTTTACTATATTTGGGGAGGTTTTTTGTTTGATGCCAAGCTGCTTTTTAAGATGTTAAGAAAAAATCCTTGTAAACATCAATATCTACATCCAGTGTCAAAAAGTAAATCTACTTATTTTTGTTCCATTCTTAGGTACTATTTTTTGGTTTTTCCTATACAGACTCTTTCATTTATCTTTTTTGAAAAAGTTCTTAATCTTTCCTACCCAATACCCACCCCATGGTTTCTTTATTTAAATCTTGTTGAAAGTCTCTGGAGCTATCTAAGACAACACAATTATAGAGTTGAACAAAAGTGTAATGTGCTTTACAACTTGTACAGACCTGTGGCAGCCAGATGTCATTTGCTTTCAGATGCTCCAGTCTTCACAGTGAAAAAAAAACGCTCCGTGTTTCTTTGTATACATCAGTTGCGGCACACTAATACTTTCATGTCTCGTCTAAAATATACTTTGTGCGTAGTTTTTCTTTAATTTTTAAAAAGTTGTATCTAATAAAACAATGTCTTTTAACCATTATTACTTGACTACAGTTGTATTAAATTTTATTTACCAAAATCTAGTTGTGTCTTAAATATATTCAAGTGGTTGTCTGAAAAAGGAGTGGGGAAATTACAGGTTTACATATGTATTTATTGGTATGTCCACAAAGTAACGAGAAGGCCAAACAAAAAACTGAAAACCTTGGTGTGTGTGAGGAAATGGTGGCTTTTTAAGATTTTTAAAGCTTTTAACTATGGAAGTGATCCAACACATTTGCACTGTAGTGTTCTTTTGATGTGGCTCTCAAAAATACCCCTATAGTAATATCAAGAGTAAAAAACTTAAATTTTATTCCAGGTATTGAAGAGGGTACATTGTTCACTAAAGAGGCAGTGTCTGACTTTACGTTAGCAAAAGTAAAATCTTGAGAAGATGCATTACAGAAGCACAAGCAGTGCTTAACTTGTTATACTTAGTTTTTAAATTGTGCCACGAAAATAAAGCTAGTGTGTGTCTTCCCAGAATGAGGGCATGGTGACTTACTCTAGTATTCTTGCCTGGAGAATCCCCATGGACAGGACAGTACATGGGGTTGCAAAGAGTCGGACACGACTGAGTTACCAAGCATGGCAAAGAGTGTCTTAAATGATAAATGGCAAAGCTGTTTTCATTTCACTCATTTCCTCTGTACCCACACCTAGAAAGTGGATACTGCTCTGCCATAAAGCCGTTTAACCTCTCTGAGCCATACGGTGTTCTAGGAAATGCAATCATAATACTCAATTTACAGGCTTATGGGATAACTGTATGTTGAGTTCTGGCACAGAAGAGAATATATATGTTGGTTCTTTTTCTGTGCATTTTGATTTTAGAACAGAAAACGCAGTATGCAGTCAGGGAAGGAGTTGAAAAAATTGTTAGCTTGTGTTTGGAAAATCATAGACAATGGGTAAAACGTAGAAGCCTCTTGTAATTTAAATTTTCTCTAAAAAATAACCTGTGCTCTTAATGAGAGGGGAAATGAGCTAAAACTGCCTCTGTCTCTCAGCTATTAACTGTTCAGTTGCTCAGTCGTGTCCAACTCTGCGGCCCCATGAACCGCAGCACGCCAGGTCTCCTGTCCATCACCAACTCCCGGTGTCCACCCAAACGCATGTCCATTGTGTCAGTGATGCCATCCAACCATCTCATCCTCTGTCATCCCTTTCTCCTTCCGGCCCTCAATCTTTTCCAGAATCAGAGTCTTTTCAAATGAGTCAGCTCCTTGCATCAGGTGGCCAAATAATTGGAGTTCCCAGCTTCAACATCAGTCCTTCCAGTGAACACCCAGGGCTGATCTCCTTTAGGATGGACTAGTTGGAGCTCCTTGCAGTCCAAGGGACTCAAGAGTCTTCTCCAACACCACAGTTCACAAGCATCAATTCTGTACTCAGCTGTCTTTATAGTCCCACTCTTACATCCATACATGACCACTGGAAAAACCATAGCCTTGACTAGACGGACCTTTGTTGGCAATGTCATGTCTCTGCTTTTTAATATGCTATATAGGTTGGAGAATCCCAGGGATGGGGGAGGCTGGTGGGCTGCCATCTATGGGGTCGCACAGAGTCAGACACGATTGAAGTGACTTAGCAGTCTTTCCAAGCAGTAAGTATTTCAATTTCAGGGCTGCAGTCACCATCTGCAGTGATAAAAGTCAGACCTATTTGCCATGAAGTGATGGGACCAGATGCCATGATCTTAGTTTTCTGAATGTTGAGCTTTAAGCCAACTTTTTCACTCTCCTCTTTCACTTTCATCAAGAGGTTCTTTAGTTCTTCACTTTCTGCCATAAGGATGGTGTCAGCTGCATATCTGAGGTTATTGATATTTCTCCTGGCAATCTTGATTCCAGCTTGTGCTTCATCCAGCCCAGTGTTTCTCATGATGTACTCTGCATATAAGTTAAATAAGCAGGGTAACAATATACACCCTTGTCTATAAGAACTCCTTTTCCTATTTGGAACCAGTCTGTTGTTCAGCTCCAGTTTCTAACTGTTGCTTCCTGACCTGCATACAGTTTTCTCAAGAGGCAGGTTAGGTGATCTGGTATTCCCATCTCTTTCAGAATTTTCCACAGTTTATTATGATCCACACAAAGACTTTGGCATAGTCAACAAAGCAGAAATAGATGTTTTTCTGGAACTCTCCTGCTTTTTCAATGATTTCCCCACCTATTGGCAATTTGACCTCTGGTTCCTCTGCCTTTTCTAAATCTAGCTTGAACATCTGGAAGCTCACGTTTCACATATTGCTGAAGCCTGGGTTGGAGAATTTTGAGCATTACTTTACTAGCGTGTGAGATTGTGTGGTAGTTTGAGCATTCTTTGCCATTGCCCTTCTTTGGGATTGGAATGAAAATTGACCATTTCCAGTCCTGTGGCCACTGCTTAGTTTTCCAATTTTGCTGACATTGAGTGCAGCACTTTCACAGCATTATCTTTAGGATTTGAAATAGCTCAACTGGAATTCCATCACCTCCACTAGCTTTGTTTGTAGTGATGCTTCCTAAGGCCCACTTGACTTCACATTCCAGGATGTCTGGCTCTAGGTGAGTGATCACACCATCATGATTATCTGGGTCTTGAAGTTCTTTTTTGTACAGTTCTGTGTATTCTTGCCACCTCTTAATATCTTCTACTTCTGTTAGGTCCCTACCATTTCTGTCCTTTATTGAGCCCATCTTTGCATGAAATGTTCCCTTGGAATCTCTGATTTTCTTGTTTTCCTCTGTTTCTTTGCATTAATCACTGAGGAAGGCTTTCTTCTCTCTCCTTGCTATTCTTTGGAACTCTGCATTCAAATGGGTATATCTCCTTTTCTCCTTTGCTTTTCGCTTCTCTTCTTTTCACAGCTATTTGTAAAGCCTCCTCAGGCAGCCATTTTGCTTTTTTGCATTTCTTTTTCTTGGGGATGGTATTGATGTCTCCTGTACAATGTCACAAACCTCTGTCCATTGTTCCTCAGGCACTCTGTCTATCAGATCTAATCCCTTATATCTGTTTCTCACTTCCACTGTATAATCATAAGGGATTTGATCTAGTGGATTTCCCTACTTTCTTCAATTTAAGTCTGAATTTGGCAATAAGGAGTTCATGGCACCCCACTCCAGTACTCTTGCCTTGAAAATCCCATGGATGGTGGAGTCTGGTAGGCTGCAGTCCATGGGGTCGCTAAGAGTCGGACACGACTGAGCGACTTCCGTTTCACTTTTCACTTTCATGCATTGGAGAAGGAAATGGCAACCCACGCCAGTGTTCTTGCCTGGAGAATCCCAGGGACGGGGGAGCCTGGTGGGCTATCCTCTGTGGGGTCGCACAGAGTCAGACACAACTGAAGCGACTTAGATCTGAGCCACAGTCAGCTCCTGGTCTTGTTTTTGCTGACTGTATAGAGTTTCTCCGTCTTTGGCTGCAAAGAATATAATAAATCTGATTTCAGTGTTGACCATCTGGTGATGTTATACCCAAGTCATGGAATCTCCCAATGACCACCAGGGAGCCGGCATCCGATGCAAAAGCAAGAGAGTTTTTATTACCAAGCTCAAGCTGGGGCTCCCACCGTTACCAACACAGCGGCTATAGGGAGGAGCCTCAAACTCTGGGTTTCATTGCTTATATAGGGTATTCTCACGCGAAAAATGTTACCTTCTGTGGAAGGGTTAGGTGTTGGGTTCTGATTGGTTTTCATTTCCCAGGCTTAATTCGAATTTCCTGGGCAGGTCATAAGTCCTGAATGTAAAGTCAGGAGATCCTGATCTGGGATCTGATTAGCTCGCAGGTGGTGAGGTGAGGTCAGGGGATTTCCAAAGACTCTTTCCTCAGAACTCTAAAATGGAGTCTTTAACAAAATGAGGTGGCCTAGGTTCTTCTTTCCCCCCTTCTCAAGGTCCCAAGACAGACCCAATCATGGGTCCAGCTCTATATTTTCTTCCACTAAGGGGGCCGCTGGCAGAGCTGTCTATTGGGACCTAAGCACCATAAGCTGCACCATGTTGATGTGGCTCTTAATGAAGTCATTAACTTGTTCAGTAAACACAGTCCAAAGGTTAGTACTTTTGTTGTCTTCACAGTTTTAGCTTGAGCAGGTTAGTTTTGTCCAGTTCGGCCTTGCACTGGGGAGGAACTCTTCTTGTAAGGCGAACAGGTCCGCAAGCCATGTGTGGGTATAGTGGACCCAAGCAGAGATGATGTCAACTTTGAGAGCAGTTGCCATCAAGACAACAAGGTAGGGTCCCTTCCACCTAGGTTCTAGGGTCTCTTGGTGATGACAGGGCACGTACACCCAGTCTCCCGGCCGGTAGCAGTGAAGTTCAGGTGGAGGGCCTGATTAATATAGTGCTTTGAGCCTCTTCCATGTGTCCCTGTGAGAGTATTGTAAGGACCAGAGTCAAAAAAGCAACTTCTGATCATCTATTTCTTTTAACACTTCTGCCTTTAGGTTAGGGATTATTGGGGGAGGTTTCCCATACATGATTTCAAAGGGGTGAGTCCCAGTTGGTAGGGCGAGTCCAGCACCCGGTATAAGGCAAAGGGGGAGGAGAGCCACCCAGTCCCCGCCAGGCTCAGCAACTAGTTTTGTTAATGTCTCTTTAAGCATCCTATTCATCCTTTCTACTTGTCCTGAGCTCTGGGGCCTATAGGCACAGTGCAGCTTCCATCTAGCCCCCAAAGCCCGGGCTCCCCCTGGCTTACCTGAGACACAAGGGCTGGCCCATTATCTGACCTCACCTGCGCCGGAAAACCAAACCGTGGCAAGATGTCTTCAATCAGCTTTTGGCCTCCACCTGTGCGGTTTCTCTCTAGGTGGGGAAAGCTTCTACCCACCCTGAGAAGGTATCTAAGAACACCAACAGGCATTTGTGTCCATATTTACCTGGTTTTACCTCAGTGAAGTCCACCTCCCGGTACACTCCTGTGTCTTGTCCCCCATTCTCTAATTCCTTGGTTGACTGGATGAGGGACAGCATTCGTGAGCTGGCATGCTTTGCAGTTTGATACGATGTCTATTATCATCCTGACATTTTTCATGGTAATTTTGGCATATCTAATCAGATCTTGCATCTTGCAGGTGAGTGGCACGATGCATTTTTAGTAATACTTGTTTTCCTAGCTCTTCTGGGAGGAATAGAGAGCGGTCTGCTTCTCTCTACCACCCAGCCAGCTGCTGGGCCATAGGCAGGCTTTTTATCCAGTCTAAGTCTCTTGGGAGTAATTGGGCAAGTGTGGCACAACAGGGCTCCCAGGGTCAGGCAGCTCAAGAGTGGCCTCTATCATGGTATTCTGGGCCACATCTCTGGCTGCTCTGTCTGCTAAGTTGTTTCCCCTTGAGATTTGGGTGTCTGGCCCCAGGGCAGTGTATTATGGCTAGATTCTTAGGTAGCCATAATGCCGAGAGGAGAGCTTTTATTTCTTTGTTTTTAATCGTCTTACCCTCGGCCGTGAGGGGTCCCCTCTCTCTGATGGCCCTGTGTATATGGGCAGTAGCAAAGGCGTATCAGCTATCGGTGATGATGTTAAGTTTTCCTTTCCCAACTGAAGGGCTTTTGTTAGGGCGATTAGTTCAGCCCTTTGAGCCGATGTACCCAGAGGTAGTGCTTCCGCCCACACAATTTGGGTTTCGGCCCCCCCCTTCCTGGTCCATCTCGAACACTGCCCGCCCCTATACCAGGTGACCTCAGTATCCGCTAGGGGGCGATCTTGCAAGTCCTCCCGCGTCCCATGCACCTGGGCTAGTATGTCGCTACAGTCATGGATCGGGGCTTCCAAGTCCTGGTTAGGAAGTAATGTTGCCGGGTTGAGAGCAATAGGCTGTAGAAAGATGATTCTGGAGGGGTTTAGTAATAGTCCCTGGTAGTGGGTCAACCGAGTGTTGCTGATCCACCTGTTCGGAGGTTGCTTCAGCATGCCCTCAATGGCATGGGGGCGGTAATGTGTAACATTTGCCCCAGGGTTAGCTTGTCTGCATCTTTAACCATTAGGGCCACAGCTGCAGTCATGCGGAGGCATGGGGGCCAGCCCAAAGCCACGGGGTCTAGGCGTTTAGACAAGTAGGCCACCAGCTGCTTCCAGGGTCCCAAATGTTGCATCAGCACCCCTTTGCCACCCCTTGCTTTTCATCTACATACAGAAGAAAGGGTTTGGTGACGTCAGGTAGTCCCAGGGCGGGGGCTGAAGTAAGGCCCTTTTAATGGCCTTGAGCGGTCTCCATCTGTTCTGTCCATCTGAAAGGGATGGTAATTTTTGTGGCTTCATATAAGGGTTTAGCCAGTTCCGCATAGTTTGGAATCCAAAGACAGCAGAAGCCAGCAGACCCCAGAAATTCTCTCACCCTTCGAATGGAGTCTGAGGTCAGTATTTTGAGTACTGTCTTTTTCCGTGCCTCTGACAGCCACCTCTGCCCTTCAATACATACCCCAAGTAGGTGACCTCCAACCGGCATATTTGAGCCTTTTTGGCTGAGGCTCGGTACCCTAATTTTCCAAGGGCCCGCAATAGTTCTTGGGTCCCCATGAGGCAAGTCTGCTGGTCCTTTGCTGCAAGTAAGAGGTCATCTACGTATTGCAACAAGGTTAGTTGGGGGTGCTGTTGTGGTGGGGTAGCCAACATCTGAGGGAGGGGTCTTCATGGAGGACCTCATCGAAGATAGTGGGAGAATTTTTAAATCCCTGTGGCAGTCTCGTCCAGGTCAGCTGCCCATTAATCCCCTCCTCTGGATCTGACCACTCAAAGGCAAAAAGCTCCTGGCTTCTGGGCACCAGGGAAAGGCTAGAGAAAGCGTCTTTTAGATCTAGGACCGTATACCAGTGATGATCTGGCGGGAGCGAACTCAAGAGGTTGTATGGGTTTGGCACCGAAGGATGAATACCTAGAACTTGGCGGTTAACCTCCCGCAGGTCCTGTACTGGCCGACAGTCATGAGAATTTGTTTTTTTAACAGGGAGCAGGGGAGTATTCCACGCTGACTGACAAGGCCTCAAGATTTTCTGGGCTAGGAGCCTGCGGATATGGGGGTGATTCCCTGTCGGGCCTCTAAGGTCATAGGATATTGTCTGACTCAAACGGGATCGGCCCCTGGCTTGAGATCTATATATATATAGGAGGGCGGTGCCTAGCCAAGCTGGTTCCCCCTGTCTCGGCCCGCGCTTCAGGGAATTCATCTAGCCACTCCTGGATGTCCATTTGGGGAAGGGTCAGTTTTTGGTGCAGCCGATATTCATCCTCTAATTGAATTGTCAGTACTTGAATCGGCCTGCCCGCCTGATCAAATATTTTAGTTTCCCCTGGGAGGAAGTGAATCTGAGCTCCCATCTTGGTTAAAAGTCTCTTCCCAACAGTGGGAAGGGGCATTCTGGGATGACCATAAAGGAGTGGGATACCAGGCCTGTGCCCAAGTCCACGGATCTTCAGGTAGTCCATTGATATCGTTTCATCCCAGTGGCCCCCTGCACCCATGAAGTCTTTTCGGCCAGTTTCCTTGGGGCTCCAGCAAAACCAAATACTGAGCCCCTGTGTCTACAAGGAAGTCAGTTGGGGTCCCCTCCACTTTTAGGGTTACCTGGGTTCGGGGAGGGGCACTGAACCCCATCTTCCCTAATCGCTCAGTTCTTCGACGGCCAGAATGGGGGTCTTTCGAGGTCCTTTTTCTTCTGAGGGCATTCCTTAGCCAATGTCTTCCTCTTTACAGTGGGCACATTGGTTCTTTCCTAATGCTGGTCGCGTGCAGGGACGGCTCTTACCTTCAGCCGCCAGGCGGTGCAGTTGGTGCTCCCTTTTTCCCGAGTCAGGAACTGTCGCTGCCAGCAGGATACGTGCCATGTTGCCCGTCTGGCGGTCTGCTGCTTTAGCTTGTTTTTCCTCAGGGGTCTCTCGAGTATTGTAGACCCTTTCTGCCACTATTATTAAATCCTGGATACTCTTTTCACCCAGGCGTTCTAGTTTTTGTAACTTCTTCCTAATGTCTGGAGCTGCCTGGTTGACAAAATGCATTATCAAAGAAGCCTGAGTGCCTTCTGCTTCTGGGTCCATGGCCTCCATCAGCCTTTCCAGATAAGCGGCTGGGCTCTCGGTGGGGCTCTGTTGAACATCTCCTACTCTAGCTAGGTTAGTGGGTTTCCGTGCAGCTGTCTTGAGCCCCCCAACAGAGTCTGGCGGTAGACCCGGAGCCTCTCCCTACCTTGTGCCATGTTGTAATCCCAGTCAGGTCGCAACAAAGGGAAGGAGGTGTTAATTTCATATATATTAGTGGTGGGTTCTCCATTTGCCCCTGGGACCCTTTTACGGGCCTCATTCTATATTCTCTCTCTCTTCCGTGGTGAAGAGAATCTGGAGCAGCTGTTGACAGTCATCCCAGATGGGCTGATGAGTAAAAAGCACAGTCTCTAGAAGGTTAGTTAGATCTTTAGGGTTATCTGAGAATTTAGCATTCTGGGACCTCCAGTTATAAAGGTTGCTGGTAGAGAAGGGCCAGTACTGATGAGGCTAGTTACCTTCCTCGTTGGGGGAACTAGCCACTCGTAAAGGGAGGGCAAGAGTTGAGTCTACTGGCCCTGCTGGAGACATGGCTCGCCTATGGCGAGTATTTTGTGCAGGCCTCCCCTTCTGATGCGCCGGCCCTAGGTGGAGGGATAGCAGCGTCCCGTGGTGGCTCGAGGGGCTGGTAAGGGGGTGGGAAGAGAAGTTCTTCCTCTGTTCCCCCTTGTAAAATGGGGTACAGCAGCACCATTGATTCAGGTTCCTTGGAATCTTTCAGGTTCTTTCCTACACGTGTCGCCTGCACCTGTGCAGTGGAAAATCCCTGTTGAGGCAAGAAAGGTTTTACTCATGGAGGGGGGCATAATATGAGATCTTCCCACACTATGACAGGAAACTTGGTCAGGGTGTCTGCTCCATGGTCGAAAGATGATGTCTCGGACTCGGTGCACGATTTCCAAGTCAAAGATGCCCTCTGGGGGCCATCCCACGTGGAAGGTTGGCCATTCCGCACTGCAAAAAGTGATTAATTTATCTTTCTTAATTTCCACACTGAGGTCACGTGCGTGCATCTTGACCTCCTTAAAATGGTCAGTGATCAGGGATAGAGATGTAGGGTTAGACTGACTTTGCCTCATCGTTCCTAGATCAGTCAGATGTTGGTAAATTAACACAGACAGTACAGATAGCCACACAGACAGACAGAAGATACAGACCTTTGGGAGTCCAGAGGCAAAACTGAAAGTAAGACGACGGCCTCCGGCCGTTCAGCAGGAGTGACCCGCTATCGTCTACAGAGAACAGGGGCACTCCGTCCCCTCCTAGGGGATTGGGGACGTCTCCCAACGACCTGCACCGGTGACCTGCCGGCGTGTCCGCCTGAGTCATATACCTGCTTCAGAAAATAGGCCTTATCAGAAACAAAGTGACAGAGAAGAGCTTAAGGGCCGCAGATAACTCCCAGATCGTTTTCCAGCAGGGCCAATGGGAGATCCCGGACGAGCCCCCAAATGTTATGCCCAAGTCGCGAAATCTCCCAATGACCACGAGGGAGCCAGCATCCGATGCAAAAGCAAGAGTTTTTATTACCAAGCTCGAGCTGGGGCTCCCACCCGATACCGACACAGCGGCTATAGGGAGGAGCCTCAAACTCTGAGTTTCATTGCTTATATAGGGTATTCTCACGCGAAAAATGTTACCTTCTGTGGAAGGGTTAGGTGTTGGGTTCTGATTGGTTCCCATTTCCCGGGCTTAATTCGAATATCCTGGGCAGGTCATAAGTCCTGAATGTAAAGTCAGGAGATCCTGATCTGGGATCTGATTAGCTCGCAGGTGGTGGGGTGAGGTCAGGGGATTTCCAAAGACTCTTTCCTCAGAACTCTAAATTGGAGTCTTTTTAACAAAATGGCGTGACTTAGGTTCTTCAATGTTCATGTGTAGATTCTTCTCGTGTTGTTGGAAGAGGGTGTTTGGTAATAACTGTTAACAGAGACCAAGAAAATAAAAAGGCATGCCTTCCTCCTAATTATGTTGGGGTCTTGTTAATTTTCTGTATGCTATTTTGACATCGTTGGGGAACTTTGCTGGCTGGAGAGAGACTGTTCCTCCCAGAACGAGCTAATTCCTAGAGGCAAGTAAGCAGCTTGTTAGTGAGCCCAGTTTTCATACATAGACCAACCAATCTCCTATCCAGACCTCCAACTGCCTCCTTTAACTCTCACACATCAAGCCAACATTTCCTGTGCCCTAAATCACCCTGAGTTCAGATTCCAGATGACTAAGAGCCACCCACTATGTTCCCAAACCAGCTGGAATTATTCAAACTAGCCAATCCTAAACTCTATCCTACCATGCCTTGACTTTCCCATGGAAGCCCCAGTAAAGACTGATCTCCACTTTCTCCCCATTTCTTTCTGCCTCCTGCCTGACACTGATGCTCCCACTCTGACCCTGTGTGACATACTGCCGGGAGCCAGCGTGAGGAACTCCGCCCATGGCAAAGGTCATGAGGAAGGAGGCTTGGCATAAGCAAAGGCATGATCAAGCCTCAGGAAACCCCCTGTTCCTGAGCATCCAACCCCAAAACCAGAGTCTGTTTTATGCTCTCACCTACACCTCTGACTTTACAGGGGGCTCTCCCCCATAACCATTTCTCTCAGAGAAGGAGTTAACTTGCAGCTCCAGTTAATAAAAATTCCTGGGCGTGACAAGAGTGTTTCAACTTAGAAACTCCTCTGAAGGTCCTCTAGCCTCCCTGATCAGGTTCATCCGGCCACATGTGATTGTTTACACCCTCCCAACTGTGATAGGCACGAGATGCTTTAAAGCTTTCTAAATACAGACTCTTTTGAGAAGTTAGAAGATTATTAGTATAGTATTAGTGGGTTGATTAGGAATTATTTTGGTGAAGGGTTTTTTCATTTGTCATGCCAATAATTACTGCTAATTCCCTGCCCTGGGTGTGACAAGGGTGTCTCAGGTCAAACCTCTCTGCTGACAGACCCAACCATAAACAGCACAGAGAGTTTGTAGTATTAGCATAGGGCTTTTCTCATTGTTGAGTCAATGATTGCCGCCAGGCCTCCATATCCTTAGGCACCTGGGAATATATTAATCAATGCATTTTATCCCAACTAGGTTTTTCTTCCTGCTACTTTGTTAGCATTCAGCCTGTTGGGAACATTTTATTAGCCTTAATTAACAACTTGTGAAGGCATCACAGCTGTGGATTCAGCATAATTTTTTGAAAGGGCTACCTTGAAGATAACTATGGAGGAGCTATGGTGACTGGCAGTGGAAAGAATCAAGAAGTGTGAAAATCCTTAAAAATTTATTGACTTAAATAACTTTGCCTATGTTATGAAACCTTTGTGCAGAAAGTCAGCATATATTTCTGGCTCGAAGCTTCTCTAGTGTTTTCTGTGGAGGAAATAATATCAGTTATTATTAAAATCAGGCTCTGATGTGCTTTAGACATAAAAAGTTGGGGGGTATGTATGGGATGCTGCTTACCTTATGAAATTCTTTTGTCTTTGCTTTGTTTTGAGCATGTGCATCTTGCTTTTCTTTCTCTTCCTTTTGCTTTTTCGTTTCAGCTAATCTATAAGAAATTTATATGGAATTAAAGACAGACACTTCAGATACATGTATAGTCACTAAAGTTGCATCTGACTATGCAACCCCATGAGCTGTAGCCAAGGGATTTTCCCATGAAGTGGGTTGCCATTCCTTTGTCTATCAAATATATATAAATCCATATAAAAAATGCATTTGGAATATAGAAAAGGAAATATAATAGTTTTTGATGTTAGCAATACTAGACTTTTTGAGTTAATGAATTTTCTCTTTTGTTATAGATCACTGTACTTTGTTATAAATCACTGTGTCCTTGCTAGGTAAAACTGTAACTTTATCACTATCTTAAGACTAAATAGATCTTAAAGGGAACATTGGTGAAAGGTTTTCATTTGTTGGGCTGATGTTTGCTGTTAAATCTCCATATTCCCTGCCCTTATAATGAATATAAGTAGCATATAGGAGAAATAAGTATTAACCTTTAAGATTAATCATGTTAACCTTAGGTTAAGTAAATTTCTTTCCTAGTTGTAACTCACTACACCCTCACCCTATAGGAATGCAACTTTATTTGGAGGGTGGCGCCTAATTTAAGAAAAAAATTACCCCTGGAAAAATAAGTTTTCTGGTTAACTGACTGATATCAGAAAGGGCCACAAAATGTCAGCAGGCCTCATGGCCAGAAGATGATGTAAGACCCATAAGACCTTTGTATAACTTTATATGAAGCACCTGATTGTGACAAGGGTCAGGTCTGCTGAACCTCGCGTGACTCTGTATTCATCCCTATGTATAACAAAAGGTATATAAACAAACCTGAAAAATAAAGAAATCGGATCAGTTTCTGGAAAGACTGATTCCCCCGTGTCGTTTCTTTCTTGCTTCCCGTTTTCCTGGCTGAATTCCCATCTGGTACGAGGGTACTCACCAAGCCTACTAACTTTGCCGGGGCTTCTAAGATAGGACCAGGGAGGCCTCAGTGCCTCCTCTCCTGTGGGAGAACGGAAAGATGCCTGTGGCCTACATAGGTGGTGATTGGTATTCCACATAAACCAAGTTATTCAGCCTCTTTTTCTCCACTAATATTTCCTGCTACACTATCCTTTTCTAATCTCTCTTTATATCTGTAATTAATATGTTTTTTCCTAGGATGCCTACTCCATCCCCACCTTCAAATTACCCTAGATCCACCGGGGCTGGACCCCAGCAAGTTTCTAGGGGAGCTGTGAATAACATCAAACTTTTCTTTCAGTAGCATTGACCACTTCTTGTCACACAGTCACCTTTATAATGATTCACAGATCGTGTTCATTTCTATGGCTTAATAGCATACTCAGTACAGAGGTATTAATACTTAATGTTTTAGTAAATAAAACCACCAATTCAGGTTTTTATACAAGAGCCTGCATATACCTTAAAACAGGATTTTTGAGTCATAGTTTTATAAACATAATGATCAATGCATACAGTATGAAATATAACCGAAGTAACCAATCACTCTGAAGAGTCAAGACTTTGAATACTCATATCTTTTTATTTAGAGAAAAAACACAGTTGTGTGATAAAGGAGGAAAACACATTTTAGAAGGTCATATTGCTTAACACACTCCATTCTACTGAGATGTGGATGATACCAAACAGAGTAAGACTTTATAGGAATTCAGTGTCTGCAGGTGAGTAAACAGGAGGTAAAACAGACAGTGCTCCAGGAAGCTTTCCAGCATGGTGGGACAGATACAGAAATGGGCCTGACTGACCTCCAACCACAGGGAGCATAATTGATGCCACAGTTGCTGGCCTTGAAATCCATCTTGCACTGAGGCCACACCTCCTACCAGCTGCTTTCAGCCAATGACTTGCAATAGGGATTCAAAGGCACCCTTGTTTCTGGGAGACAGATCTCTTCTGATGTTGGGTTTGGGCTCCAGGACTTCCCTTCTTTGTGCAACCTTCCTTAGACTACCTGGCAAGGTAAGATGCTATCTAACTTTCTTTCCCTCCTTCTTCACTTGCTTCTGGAATCTAACAGCTCTCCCAGCCTTCTCTCTCTTTTCCTCCTGCCTTTTCCCTCAAAGGGCAGGTTTTTAAAATTCTTATACATTTGATCTCATCTTGGTATGTGCTTCTCCAGAGGACATAGGGCAAACATACATGGTATTTGGGAAAAAAATTCCCTATGGAATCATTGCGTTAAAGTTAGAAAAAAAAGATAAAGTTAATGCTGTGGAGTGATTTGGGCTTCCAAATGAGATGTATCAGTGGTAAGGAATCCATCTGCCAACACAGGACATGCAGGAGACACAGATTCAATTCCTGGGTCAGGAAGATCCCCGGAGGAGGAAATGGCAACCCCCTCCAGTATTCCTGTGGCTCAGCTGGTAAAGAATCTGCCTGCAATGTGGGAGACCTGGGTTCGATCCCTGGGTTGGGAAAATCCCCTGGAGAAGGGAAGATCCCATTCCAGTATCCTGGCCTGGAGAATTCCATGGACTGTATAGTCTGTGGGGCATGACTGAGCGACTTTCAGTTGGGCATGACTGAGCGACTTTCACTTCACTTCACTTCCAGTATTCTTGCCTGGAGAACCCCATGAACAGAGGACCCTGGTGGGATACAGACCATGGGGTTGCAAAGAGTTAGATACGACTGAGGTGACAGCATGCATGCATGTGGAGTGCTTCACTAAACCTGGTTTTCTAAAAAGTACTAGTTGTTACACTTAAATTAGGTTTGGTGGCACCATAATGTGAAAACAGGTTTTAAAGTCAAAACTGTATTCAAATGCCAGCTTTAATATTTACTGCTCGGAAATCTTTGGGCAAGATATTCAAACTTTATGGGCTTCAGTGTCTCCTCTTCCTACTTAGGCTTGTTGTGAGGATTAAATTAGAATATAAAAGCATGAACTGTTTCAGCAAGTCACCCTTCCCTGATTGCTATGTATTTCCTCACTTTACAGAAAGCTTCTGGAGGACCAGGGCCTGTCTTACTTGATGAATCCCACAGCATCTTACCCTGTGCTTGGCAGCAACTGGGAAGAAGCGACTGTAGCCTAGTACTTGGCAATGGCGCTTAATCAGGAATGGTCGTCCTTAACAACTGAGAGAGTTTTTCATTTATACATTCATTCATTTATTTGACAAATACTGGAGTTGCTAATGTGGGTCAGGCAGAACATTTCCTCCGGGATTGCAGTGCTGAATGTGAGAGTCCCTGTCCTCAAAGCATATAGAATGATGGGAGAAGCAGGCATGTGAACAGACAAATTCTATACAGTATGATAGAGGAACTTACAGGATTCCAGGGACTGAGAACTGTGCATATGGAAATACGAAACCAGCACTTTGCAAAGAGATGCTATGGTCTCTTCTTTCCAGTTGCTGCCAAGCACTGGGTAAGGTAGTGTGGGATTAATTTAAGAAGACAGGCCCTGGCCTCCAGAGCTTTCTGTCAAGCGAGGAAAAACAGCAGTCAGGGAAGGGCTGCTCGCTGTGACAGGGAAATACCATTACAACTAATGGCCTAGTTCCTTGCATTTTCCACTTCTCACCTTTCGCTTTCCTTATACCTACCATTCATAACATTGTTAGTACATTTGACCTCTGATGCATAATCTTGCTCTGCTATTATCCTGGGGCATTTAAGCATATGGGACCCATCCCTCTGTTTTAGCCTTGGGTTGTTTTGACCTCCAGTCAGCAGACCTTCACTCCCATTCACTCCAAGTAACATACAAGGCCATTCCTTGGATCATTTCATCACCCTCTTCCTCTGAAACCTTAAACTCTAAAGCCTTTCTTTAGCCATAAAAGGAAAAAAATTGGGTCATTTGTAGAGATGTGGATGGACCTAGTGAGTATCATAGAGTGAAGTAAGAAAGAAAAACAAATATTGTATCAGTTCAGTTCAGTTCAGTCGCTCAGTCATGTCCGACTCTTTGCGACCCCATGAATCGCAGCACGCCAGGCCTCCCTGTCCATCACCAACTCCCAGGGTTCACCCAAACTCATGTCCATCGAGTCAGTGATGCCATCCAGCCATCTCATCCTCTGTATTACCACATATATGTGGAATCTAGAAAAAATGGTACAGACATAGATAACAAATGTATGATTACCAAAGGGGAAAGTGTGGTGGTGGGAGGAGTTGGGAGATTGGGACTGACATATATATACTATTGATACTATGTATGTGCTGTGCTCAGGCTTCCCTGGTAGGTCAGCTGGTAAAGAATCAGCCTGCAATGCAGAAGACCCCGGTTAATTCCTGGGTCGGGAAGATCCCTTGAAGAAGGGATTCCAGTATTCTTGGGCTTCCCTGGTGACTCAAAAGGTAAAGAATCTGCCTGCAGTGTGGGAGACCTGACTTCGATCCCTGCGTTGGGAAGATCCTTTGAGGGAGTGCATGGCAACCCACTCCAGTATTGTTGCCTGGAGAATCCCCACGGACAGAGGAGTGTGGCGGGCTAGAGTCCTTGCAGTCGTAAAGAGTCAGACACGACTGAGTGACTAAGCACAGCCAGCACAGCACAGTGTCCATGGAATTTTTCCAGGCAAGAATACTGGAGCAGAGGATCGATCCCTCATCTCTTGAGTCTCCTGCATTGGCAGGTAGATTCTTTACCACTGTGCCACCTGGGAAGCCTATGTATAAAATAGATAATTAGCACATACTGTATAGTGCAGAGAACTCTACTTAATGCACTGTGGTGATCTGAATGGGAAGGAAGTCCAAAAGCGAGGGGATATATGTATATGTATGACTGATTCATTTTGCTATACAGTAGAAACTAATGCTGAGGATGAAACTCCAATAATTTGGCCACCTCATGCGAAGAGTTGACTCATTGGAAAAGACCCTAATGCTGGGAGAGATTGGGGGCAGGAGGAAAAGAGGACGACAGAGGATGAGATGGCTGGATGGCATCACCGACGTGATGCACATGAGTTTGGGTGAACTCCGGGAGTTGGTGATGGACGGGGAGGCCTGGCGTGCTGCAATTCATGGGGCCGCAAAGAGTTAGACACGACTGAGCAACTGAACTGAACTGAACTGAAAGCCTCTTCATGCAGGCCCCTGTGCTACTCATTATCCCTTCCCAGCCTGCATTCTATCATCACAGTGTCATTCCCACACTCTTACCAGCACTCAAAATTGACTCACCCTTTTGATTTCCCATTCCACTTACTCTACCACCTCCAAATATATCAACCCAGTGATTGGCCTTCTCCTCTCCTTCTCACAAACTATTGATCACAAGTGGAGAACTTCACCTAATTTATACCTCTAAAATTGTGTGATCTCCAGCTTCAACTGGGCAAGGCTTCTTGGCCAGATTTCAGTATGGACCTCCTCTCTTCTCTTTCCTCTCTCTATAACAGCTCACTCACCACTCTCCAAATGTATGCCACTGTCTTCAGTTCTCAGCAGTTGATCTTGCTTTCTCTTTCAAAGACAAAGCACATGAAGTAGAACCTCTCCTCCCGTACTTATTTCCTGTCCTCTCTGTTCTTCAGGATTTAGGTGTCCCTCCTTCATCTGAACTCTGAATCTCACTCATGTAGCATCTTAGGGAGTTCCTTCTACCTCCTCCTCTGATTTTCAACCTCTCCATGAGTACTTTCCCATTGCATTTGAACATACTCTAGCCTTTCCCATTTTAAAAATCCTTCTGTAGCCCCAATTTCCTTTCTGACTCTGTGTGTGCTCAGTCATGTCTGACTCTTTGTAACCCCATCGGCTTATAGCCCACCAGGCTCCTCTGTCCACGGGATTTCCCAGGCAAAAAACACAGAATAGGTTGTCATTTCCTTCTCCAGGGTATCTTCCCAACCCAGGGATTGAACTGATACCTCTTTTATCTCCTGCATTGGCAGGCAGGTTCTTTACCAGCTGAGCCACCAGGAAAGCCATTCTGACTCTACCCTCTTTTTAAAGTCTTTAAAAGAACTCTTAAAGTTTTAAAGTCTCTCCTTTGCCTCACTTCTTAATATACCACTCTCTGGTTCACATACTCACCACTACAGAAATCACATTTGCCAAGAGCTCCAATTACATCTTTGTTGCTAAATTCTAAGTCCTTATCTTATTTAACAAATTTGATGCTCCTGATAACATTTCCTATCTTGACTGTAGTCATACTTTTCCTTCTCTTTCATGGGCTCTTCCTCCACCTCTGCCCTAAATTCTCAATCATCTGGCTTTCTTCCCACCCTGTCAATAATTATCCTGGGTAATTTTTTCCACTGCTATGGTTTCAGTTACAACTGTATTAGTTAGATCCTAAATCTAAATTAGATAGATCCTAAATCTATCTTCAGACAGGATACTTTTATCCAAATACTTTCTAGAGATTTATGTGTAAGTCCATAATATGGAACTACTAGAACCTGAAACTCAAAAACCTCTTTTTCCAAAAAGAGTTATCTTATATTACTTTTTCTGTTTGATAGCAACAAAATTGACTGATTATCAAAACCAGGAGCTAAGAAGTAATTTTTCCTGTTATTCAACCATTCTTTAAATATTTAATACCTACTTTGTGCCAGGAATTCTTTCTCTTTATACCTAAATCTATCTGTCTAACTTCCCATCCTCCCTACCAATGCCTTAGTTTCAAGCCTTCATCATTCCTTGTATGGAAGAGCCTTCCAAGTGGTTTGCCTAAGATCAAAATTCCTTGTTGCCATGCAACTGAAACAATACTATCTGAACAGAGGATTTGTTGAAAGATAGCTGAGGCTCACAGAGTTGATGAAACAGCCAAGTGTCATACGTGGAAAACAGGCATAAACTGGGGCAGCTCTAGAGAGCAGTGAAGCAAGATACACAAAATGTTCTTTAAGCAGAAATAATCAGGATAAAACAAATTAATCTTTAACAGATAAATCTTTACCTCACAGACTTCTCGATTGAAATGCAAGTGGAAACAATTAGCTGACACCAGTTCAAGCACCTCGCTGGCTGCTAAGGGCCAAAGGGAGAAACAAAGACAAAGACGCATATGAAGAGAGAGAGACCTGAATTCCTTACGGAGAGGAAAGCTTTGTTTCTTGTCAAAATAAATGTAGTATGGAATCCCCAAAATCTTGGGTGGGGTGGAGGGAGAGGAGGAATGCTTCATGGGCTTACCCATCTCTGTGCCTTAGCCTCCTTCTCCTGGAATGCCTGGCCTCTAGCTATCTCCCCCATATTCTCTGAAAGAACTAGGATTCATTTCCTCAAGGGAGCTTCCGTGATCACCCTCTTCCCATCCTGTAACCAAGCAGGACCCTATGGGGCCCTCCCAGAACAAGAACTCCCTCCCTCTCCAGAAACTTTAATCAAAGAATAAATTTAATCAAACAAGTGAGGAAACACAGAAAGGAAAACAGTCAAGCAAGACAAAATACCAATAGTTTAGGCAATAAACAAAGTCAAGGACCTTTCCTCCCCAAGAGCTATAGATAATATCCTAAGCCATGTCCTTTGAGCTGTTTTGCAGATATTGAAACCCCCACCAAGTGGAAGAAGTTAACTTATGCGGCCCACAAGCTCGTAGATCCCAGAGCAGTTGGTACCAGGTTGATGATGTTGACTCCCACTTACCTAACTACCAACCAATCAGAAGACTGTCCACAAGCTGACCACACAGCTCTTTTTCCTGAAAGCCTTCATAGAATTTGGGTCTTTTAAGCACTAGTGTGTCCTGGACTCCTTGCTTGGCCCTGTTATAAATGCTGCATTTTCCTTCACCAGCAGGCAGTGCCAGTAAGTCTGTGGCTTTACTGCACACAGACCCAAATTTGGTTTGGTAATAATCCCAGATGAGCTCTTATGTGCCCCCATTATTTCTTTTACATGTATCCGTGAGAGTACTTTTCTGTTTACTTGACTCTTTACCTCCCTCTCCCAGATAATGGACTATTTAAAATCAAGAACCACCTCTTATTCGGTGAGGTTTAAGAATCTAGCCAAAAATCCAGCTTAGAGAAAAGGATCAGCTGGGGTAAGCTGCCTTAGTAGATAGTTTTGGAAAGACTGAGGTCGCTGGAAAGTGAAAAGGAGAGAGAGAGTGGCTAGAAGGTAGTATGCCAATGACAAATGGCCTATTTTGAATTTGCATAGGACTAAAAAAATCTTATCTGTATGTGCTAAATAATATTTTTAATGATTTCCTGGCATCTTACATAACAGTGACTTTCCCTGACCTTATTATTAGGTTTTGGGTTTCTGTCTAAATATAGGTTCAGTAGTAACTTTCTCCTTACTTCTGAGTCCAGATC
Organism: Nanger dama; assembly: GCA_917880005.1. Lineage (NCBI taxonomy): Eukaryota > Metazoa > Chordata > Mammalia > Artiodactyla > Bovidae > Nanger > Nanger dama. The sequence continues at coordinate 27,527,641 of CAKJTW010000011.1, read as the reverse complement.
AAATGCTACCTCATCTCTGATTCCTTTCCTGGTTCCCCAAATGGATTTATTTTTCACTTATTGAAGGCAAGGACTAAGTCTGTCTTATTAACCTAACTCTATCCCTAGGACCTGGCAAAGTGCCTGGCACAGAGTAGGTGATGAATATTTATTTAACTGATAATCACTATGGGAAGCAGAAGAGACTAATTGAAAAACAGAGGAATAGAGAAGCCATAAAGCCTCCAAAGTTTTTAATGATCCCTGGCTTGGTTCATACTTATTTCTTCTTTCTTGCTATGCTAAGTGGAAGTCCTGATGGATTGTTACCCAGTCTTCTATTCCTGATTTACCCCACTACTGCTGTCCCTAATCTGCACCTGTACACCTACCTCTACATCTGCAATGGTCCCATTTTTATCAAAAGCATGCAAATTATTTTCAGAATAGTGTTGTGAAGAATTCCATGGACCCCCACCTCAGCAAAACAATTGTAACTCGTGAAAATTATTTAAAAAACATTTAAAGTCTCTAGAAAATATTCTAAGGGCATTCAATAACTGAAAAAACTCATTCAAGAAAATTTGCTAAAACTTTATTCTTTTGTAAGAACAGAGTCTGTAGCACTTAAACCACTATACATTCTCTACCTCTCCCTTCCCCCGCAACTCAATATTACAGAAGCTACACTCCAAGTGGATGTGATCAAGAAGATGGGGCTTGGGCCTCCCTGGTGGCCCAGTGGGTAAGAATTCGCCTGCAATGCAGGAGACACAGATTCGATCCCTGGGCCTGGAGGATCCCACATGCCACAGAGCAGCTAAGCCCATGTGCTGCAACAACTGAGCCTGTGCTCTAGAGCCTGGAAACCATAACTACTGAGTCAGTGTACTGCACCTACTGAAGCCCATGCGCCCTAAAGCCCACGATCCACAACAAGAGAGGCCACCATGGTCGGAAGTCTACACACAGCAACTAAAGAGTAGACCCACTGGCCAGCAACTAGAGAAAAGCCCATGTGGCACTGAAGACCCAGGGCAACCATAAATAAATAAAATTATTTTTTTTTAAAAAGAAGATGGGGCTCACCTGCTCCCAGGCAAAGAGGCCTCCATGTGAGAGGGAGGCCACCAGCATGTTTCAGCCTCCACAGCTCTGTGTCTTCGTGAATATCACTAATTTCCAGGTGAATATCGCTGAGAGGCAGAAGCATCCTTCTTCCAACCAGCCCCTGTGTCTATGGCAGAAGGTCTACACCAAAAAATCAGGCCAAGCACCTGGCTTATAAAACTGACTGTTTTTTTTTTTTTTAAATTTCTAACAGAGTATGGGGATGTTCAAGCCTAAGGGAGCTTTAGAAAACAATGAAGGCAAACAGTTAAGAGGATGCTGGTAGTGTCAAGATATCAACAGATGACATGACAGGCCAGCTAGATTACCAGTGAGAGTCAGGGGGAAGAAACAGCTAAGAAGAGCCCCTAAGGATCAGAATAAATCTAAAGGCTGGCCTCGAAAACCCACAACTGCAAAGGAGTCAAAACAAAATTGAACTTCATGAAAGTTTAAAACTTCTGTGTTTCAAAGGATACCATCAAGAAATTGAAAAGACAATCTACAGAATGGGAGAAAATGTTTGTAAATCATATTATCTGCTAAAGGACTTGTATCTAGCTTGTATAGTGTAGTAGTCTCCTAAGACTGCCATAAGAAGGTATCACAGACTGGGAGGCTTAAACAACACAAATTTATTGTCTCAAGTTTTAGAGGAAAGAAGTCTGAGATCAAGGTATTGGTGGGGTTGATTTCTTCCAGGGGGTCTGAAGATGATAACATTCTATGCCACTCACCTAGTGCTTTGGTATTTTCTGTCAGTCTGTGGCATTTCTTACCCTCTGCTACATCACCCTGTTCTCTGCCTTTATCTTCACATAATGTTCTACTTGTGTGCATGTCTCTCTGTGTCCAAGTTTCCCCCTTTTATAAGGATACCCACAGTATTAGATTAACCTCCACCATAAAACTCCATTTTATTTTGGTTACATCTGTAAAGACCTTATCTCCAAATAAAGTCATATTTTGAGGTATTGAGGGCTAGGATACCAACATATACTTTGAAAGAGACACAATTCAACCCACAACATATAAAGAACTTACCACTCAATAAAATAAAATAAAAACCCAATTTCAAAATAGGCAAAAGATCTGAGTAGATATTTCTTCAAAGAAGATATACAAACAGCCAATAAGCAAAGGTGCTCAATATCATTAGTTATGGAATAAAAAAGACAGGCTTTTGGGTTTGGGGGATTTTTAGTTTAAATAAATTGGATTTTTAAAAACGACATGACAAATGTTGACAAGCATGTAGGAGAAATGGAATTCTCATACACAGCTGCTGAGCATTTAAAGCAGTACAGCTGCTTTGGAAAACAGTCTAGTTGTTCTGCAAAAAGTCAAACATAGAGTTACCATATAACCCAGCTTCTGGTGAGTACCCAAGAGAAACAAAAACATATATCCACATCAAAACTTAAACATCAATGCTTATAACAGTATTATTTGTAATAGCCCAAAGGTGGAAGCAACTCAAATGTCTATCAACCAATGAATGGATAAATAAAAAGTAGAATTTTATTCATCAATAAAAAGAGACAGAGAACTGATTCATGCTACAACATGGCTGAATTTTAAAAACATTATGCTAAGTGAAAGAAACCAATAACAAAAGGCCACTTATTGTAAAATTCCATTCATATGAAACATCCAGAATAGGCAAATCTACAGAGACAAGGGTTGATTGGTTGTTGCCTAGAGATGGAGGGTCTCAGGAAATGGAGAGTGACTGCCAATTGGCATGTGGTTTGTTTTGGGGTGGTGGTTGCATAACTCTGTGAATATACTACAAACCATTGGATTGTACACTTTAAAATGAGTTAATTACATGATATATGAATTATATCTAATAAAGCCACTATATTTTTAAAAACTATATAAATTCTTTCTTTCAAGAACCTCATCCTACCTCAAGTTGTTATTAAAACTGTACTTGAGAGTGAGAAAGAACAAAGGTTCTTCTTTGTTTCCAGTGCAATTTTCTTCTCCGAGTCTAGAAGCAATAGGATTTTACCCTGCTCAGCATCTCCTTATGTGGACAGGGAGGCAGACTTATGGATAGATAATTACAATACTACATGTGAAGACTTGTAACGGGCACAATGGGTATTGTAAGTAGAGCCAGCGCACATTTTTGAAGCCAGATGGCCCTGGGTTTGAATCCCAGCTCTGCTACTACCAGCCTCCACTTCCTCTATTATAAATCATGGACAATAATAATGAGCTGTGGGATTCCTGAAGGAATTAAAGGAAATACTGTCATTGGAGCATCTATCAGAACGCCTAGGGCAAGGCCCTGCAGGGCAGTGTTTCTCATACTTCAGTTGCATGGGAATCACCTGGAGATTCTGTTAAATTGTAGATTCTGATTCTCATTCAAGTGGGTCTGGGATAGAGCCTGAATCTCTGCTTTTCTAACAGGCTCCCATTGTGGCCCTAGTATTGCTTGAGGACCATTGGTTAGGTAGCAGGACTATGAAGCCTTCATACCCTTTGTATGAAGTGTCAGAGGAGTGTAGGGGAGGAAGCAGTAAATTAATTCTTCAGATGGGAAGGCCAGAGCTGGACTTTCCTTGAAAAAACAGTAGAGAGTTTGCCAGGAATGGGGAGGGGATGTGCATTCTAGATGAGAGGCAGAGAACAATCAAGACCTTGACATAATAGTGGAAGATGACTTCAGAGGTAACTTACAGGGACTTCCTTGGTGGTCCAGTAGTCAAGACTCCTGTGTTTTCACTGCAAGGGGAACGGGCTCTATCTCTGGTCAGGGAACTAAGATCCCAAATGCAGTGTGGTCAAAAAACAAACAAACTTAGAGACCGTGGTAAGCAACAGCCAGAAACTGGGAGAGTAGGTTGTACATGATTTTAAACCAGATGTTAATGAGTTTTAATTTTAGCCTAGGCCAGTGGTGCTCAGAACGTGGTTCCTGATCAGCACCTCCCCAAACTTGTTAGGAATGCACATTTTAGAACCCATCCCAGACCTACTGAGTCAGAAACTCTGGAGCAGGAGCCCAGCAACCTATTTTCAAAAAAGTCCTTTAGGTAATATGGAAGCACATTAAATTTGAGAACCACCGGCTCTAGGCAATGGAGCTGGGTCACTGGGAGGTATTCTTAATAGTAAAGTGAAGTGATCAGGTCCGTGTAATGGAAAGCTGACCCAAGCAGTTGAGACATAGTAGATAGGGAGAGTGGGAAGGCAGCACAAGCCAGTGGGAGGAGAGGAAGTCCATGAGCAGAGGGTGGGTGCCTGGACGAGGGCAACGGCGGAAGAGATGAAGGAGAGAGCTGACCTAAGAAGAATTTAGAAGATGGATTCAGTAACACCTAAAGACTAATCGGATATTACCTGTGAGGGTAAACAAGGAGTGGATGGTTCCAAAGTGTGTATCTCAGGTAACTGAGTGGGTGGTGAAAATAATCAAAATAGTAAGAGAAAGGAGAAAAGTAAGCCTTGGATGGCAGGGGATGGGGGCAGGGGATGAATTTAATCATGAATAGGCTCAGTTTGCTCCAGGGTCATAAAGGGAAAGGTTGTAAATGCACAGAAAATAATGGTCCAGGTTCAGGTTGGAGGCCTAAGTCCATGATCTAGATTTGGAACTTGTTGGTACATAAGGGGTAGTTGAAGCTGTGCCCATGGAGAAAATTATTCAAGAAATGAGAACAGACCAAGGACAGAAAACACAGAAATCTCAGCATTCAGGCATAGGCAGAGAAAGAGGAGCTGGGGCTGGAGAGTGAGAAAGAGCTGTCAAAGAAGCTGAGGAAAACAGGAAAGCAGCACATTGAAGAAATCTCATGTAGGAATATACGAATGTGTATCATATAGCAATGTGTTTGGCTAAAACAACAGAAAGTCTGGCCACAGGTTGTTTAAAGAAACAAGTGATATTTTTCTTATATGTCAAGTTGGTAATCCAGGCCTGGTACCGTCATAGAAGACCCGGGCTCCTGCTTTCTTTCTGTCCCATTTTTAAGGTGTTGGCTTCTAACTCCAAGGTTGAAGGATGGCTACCATACCTTCAGACGTGACATCCAAATTCAAGGCAGGAAGAACGGGACAGAGAGGCCGAGGCAGGACTGGCTACAACTCTCCCCTTTGGGGGAGTCTCTCTTGATATTCTTTGAACTTGGCTAAGTTCTCATGTCTGGAACTGAGTCACACAGTCACTCATGGCTGCAAGGGAGGGGAGGAAATTGAGTGTTTAACTCTGGCTTCAGCAGAAGGCAAGGGAGAAGGGTTGGGAGTGGATATGCATCTGCCAAACTGTTGTGCCTGCCACACCTAAACGGAGAGAAACCCAGTGATAAAGCAGGGGCTGAGGAGAGGCACAGCTTCTCTCTGTGACATGCTTTTGCACAAATAAATCTTTTACACAAAATATAAACATCAACATTGTACAAGCAGTATAGGAATAAGAGTTTTTTTTTAAAAAAAAAAGCAAAAAGCTCCCAGCTATCATTCCCAGTATTATTGTTATATATATATTTTTAAAACTCTAAAACAGACTGCCTTCATTCTGGGCCATGAAAATCCAAGCTCATTCTCCACACAAACTGTGACTATTCAAATTCTCCACTTGGTGTTATCTATAATGAATAGAATACAAAGCAGCTCAGCAAATCCTGGCAGTTTCCCCGACTTTTGTTCCTTTTATAATGGGCACAGTTCTTCTCCAGGCTCACTTATGACTGTCCTGACATTATCTGCTGCTCAGCTGGGGACACCAAACCTGAATGATTTTACTCTGAACATATGAATAAGGCATTTTGTAAAACTAGGAGAAACATAATGGCCATACAAAGTGTAAGAGTTTGGAAATGTTTGAAGAATAGAAGTTATTATGCCATGGTATGTCTCACTGCCAAGCTCAGCCTATACAAGATTTCTCTTCTGAACCAAAACACCCTGATCACTGATGTTGGAAGAAGGTGAGATCTGATTATAGGGACAACATCCCACAATATGCCTTTGGGTGTGCTGAGGTGAAGGCCAAATAAGACTCCTAACATCTAGGTCAACAGGATAGCACTCTGGGCAGTGACTGATTTCTGAAACCTGATACAGGGACTTCTCTGGTAGTCCAGTGGCTAAGACTCCATGCTCCCAGTGCAGGAGGCCTAGGTTTGATCGCTGGTCAGAGAACTAGATTTGACATGCTCAGTTCAGTTCAGTCACTCAGTCGTGTCCGACTCTTTGCGACCCTGTGAATCGCAGCATGCCAGGCCTCCCTGTCCACCACCAACTCCCAGAGTTCACTCAGACTCATGTCCATTGAGTCCATGATGCCATCCAGCCATCTCATCCTCTGTCTTCCCCTTCTCCTCCTGCCCCCAATCCCTCCTAGCATCAAAGTCTTTTCCAATGAGTCAACTCTTCACATGAGGTGGCCAAAGTATTGGAGCTTCAGCCCCAGCATCAGTCCTTCCAATGAACACCCAGGACTGGTCTCCTTTAGGATGAACTGGTTGGATTTCCTTACAGTCCAAGGACTCTCAAGAGTCTTCTCCAACACCACAGTTCAAAAGCATCAATTCTTCGGTGCTCAGCTTTCTTCACAGTCCAACTCTCACATCCATACGTGACCACTGGAAAAACCATAGCCTTGACTAGATGGACCTTTGTTGGCAAAGTAATATCTCTGCTTTTGAATATGCTATCTAGGTTGGTCATAAATTTCCTTCCAAGGAGTAAGTGTCTTTTAATTTCATGGCTGTAGTCACCATCTGCAGTGATCTTGGAACCCCCAAAAATAAAGCCTGACACTGTTTCTACTGTTTCCCCATCTATTTCCCATGGAGTGATGGGACCGGATGCTATGATCTTCGTTTTCTGAATGTTGAGCTTTAAGCCAACTTTTTCACTCTCCTCTTTCACTTTCATCAAGAGGCTCTTTAGTTCTTCTTCACTTTCTGCCATAAGGGTGGTGTCATCTGCATATCTGAGGTTATTGATATTTCTCCCAGCAATCTTGATTCCAGCTTGTGTTTCTTCCAGGCCAGCGTTTCTCATGATGTACTCTGCATAGAAGTTAAATAAGCAGGGTGACAATATACAGCCTTGACGAACTCCTTTTCCTATTTAAGACCAGTCAGTTGTTCAGCTCCAGTTCTAACTGTTGCATCCTGACCTGCATACAGGTTTCTCAGGAGGTGGGTCAGGTGGTCTAGTATGCCCATCTCTTTCAGAATTTTCCACAGTTTATTGTGATCCACACAGTCAAAGGCTTTGGCATAGTCAATAAGCAGAAATAGATGTTTTTCTGGAACTCTCTTACTTTTTCGATGATCCAGAGGGTGTTGGCAATTTGATCTCTGGTTTGACATGCTACAACTAAGCATTTGCATGCCTCAACTAAAGATCCTGTATGCCACAACTAAGACCAAGTGCTGCCAAATAAAGTAAACAAATACTAAAAAAAAAAAAAAGAAAAAGCTAACAGAGGATAATACAAGTAAACATTATCAAGAAAACTAAAGGATATAAAGAATTCTGTCAACAAATAAATTCAGCACTCACATCATTATTTATCTTTAATAACAGAGATCTGTAGTGTGGAAAACCAATTTTTAAAAAGTGGGTTGCTATTTCCTTCTCCAGAGGATCTTCCCCACCCAGGGATCGAACCAGGGTTTCCCATATTGTAGGCAGACGCTTAACTGTCTGAGTCACCAGGGAAGTCTCAATAATAAATGAAAATATCACAGTATTATATTAACTAGACACCTAACAGCTGATGAAAGACATAGGAAATGTAACCAAATTAGAATCAGAAGTCTTCAGTCTTTAAAACTTGACCCAGAAGTTAAAGGAGAACTGTTCTTATACATTTCCCTTTTTACATTGTCTAGATTCCACCACAATCAAATCATATTACAGCTGAAACTGTATATTACCTTAACTTTACAATTAATTCTCAGATATTTGTAGCCTATGGTCAGATGACCTTTTTTTTTAACAACTTTATTGAGATACATACTTATGCTGTGAACATTTCTGTACAAATTCTGTGTGGACATATGCTTTCATTTCTCCTGGGATTTGTCTAGGCGTGTAACTGCAGGGACACATGATAACTCTGTGTTTAATATTTTGAGAAACTGCCAAGCTATCTGCCAAAGCACCTGCATCTTTCTACATCAGCAACATATGAGAGCTCCAAGTTCTCCTCATCTAGAGACTTTATTGTTGTATGAAACAAATACAGAGAACTCAATCGATTCCAGCCATAAAAAGTCTCCTTTAGGATAAATAACCCCCTTTTGGCAGGCATGAATGAAAATGTCTTGCATCATTTCCTCCACTCCCCAAAGTATATGTACTGTGACTTCCCAATCCACAGAGGAGAAGCCCAATGCATGGTTTCTTTGTGGATTAGGATATAGTCTGGTAAGATCTACAAGGTGGGATACAGTTTTGTAAAATCCAAATACATCAACTTAACATTTGGTTTCTTGTTTGGACTTGGTTGGGGGCAATCATTTATTTTTAACTACTTGAGTGTGTAATTCCCAGGCACTGACTACTTTAACAGTTTGCTTGGGGCTGTACGTGTGAGGTTCTCATTTTAAAAGTCTAACTGCTGTCTGCAATCTGGTTACCTCATTACCATAAGGGCTCCAGGAGTCCCACTCCTGTTCATCTTAGGAAGGATGGTTAGTCTTCTTAGGGAGGAGGGCAAGACACCTCGGGTGTGGGGATCTCTGGGGCAGAGGTTAGCAACAATTTTCCATCTGAGTCAGATTCCCCTCCCACTCAGACAGAGCCTGGGGCTCATCACCCTTCTGAGGCTTTACTTGGTTTTCTGGTTGCTGTTTTTAGTCTTTCTACTCCTGCCCCCTACCCTGACTGCCCCTCCACCAGAGCCCTGCAAGAAGCTGTTGGCTGCAACTCCCAGAGTGAGCCCCTCTCCCAAATGCCAGCTCCTTCTCCTGGGTCAGTGCCATCATTCCTAGAACCTCCTTGACAAACTTTAATAATTTTTGTTTTTCCTTTCATTAATATTGTACATTTAACACCCAGCCCCTCCTCCCTCCACTCACACTCTTACTAACAGACTAGTGAGTTATCTAAATCATCCCATTTCTCCCAGTTAAGAGACTATAAGACCCCAAACTGACTTAAACTCTATTTTACTCCAAGACTTGAAACTAAGTTTAAGCATATTGTCAAAGTCTCTCCCACCTCAGTCTTATATCAACCTTAACCTAAATAAAACTGAAATTGAAAAATTAGGAACTTCCCTGGTGGTCCAGTGGCTAAGATTCCATGCTCCCAATGCAGGGGGCTAGGGTTCGATCCCTAGTCTGGGAATTAGATTCTGCATGCTACAAATAAGACCTGGTGCAGCCAAATAAATAAATACATAATAAATATTAAAATCAATATTTAAAAAAAGAAATTTAAAAGTTATTTAACATTTTGTTGCCTCGGCTCTGTGTTGTTTTTATCTCATATACTTGGGAATGATAGATTCCCTCAAAAGTACAATTGTATCAGAAGCATGGAAACATAGTTATGAGTTTCTCATACATATTTCATCCAAATACTAACCTGCTTTTATCAATTTTATTTGATCAGATAACATTAAACAGAAATTTCACAAATAAAATAACTTTAAAATGCTTACCCATAGAATTTAGATGACTTTAGTATTTTTAATGTTCTACTTGGTATAGAGAAATAATTCTCCAATATCAGAAAATAGCAGTGTTAATAAAACAGTTAAGTGGCAACTGATGCTCAGATTGGGATGGGGTTTGTGCGGACCATGCCCCGCAGGCAATAGGCCTTTTCTAATGGGGTTGTAACTTCCTCGTACCCAGGGTATCTAAGCTCTCAGACCTTGGTGCCAGACTGCCTGGGTCTACAACGAAACTCCGCCACTTCTTAGCTGTCTGTTAAGTTACTCAACCTTTCTGTGCTTCAGTTTTCTCTTCCTTGAAGTACATACAATAATAATCAAGTTGTTACTTAGATTAAATTTGTGAAGTGCATGGAACACTTGGTTCACAGTTAATAGCTAATTATAGCATTGTGGGTCGCCTTTTTCATAGAAGGCGAAATCCAGGTTATGATGTGATATTTCTCAACATTTGAAATGGTGGCTTGTTTAAAGCCAAGTGTGACACTGCTGGCTGTGACCATGCAACCCCTCTGAACTGTGTTATCGCTTCTGCAATCTCACCAGCCCTCAGAGCCACCTGCTGATAAGGGTATGTTGACGGCATCACCCACCAATTCTCTGAGCCCCAGAATTTGTGCACAGACCTGTTTAATGTCTTTAGGTGGATTTCTCAAACTTAAAATAGTCCAAGAATAATAATAAATTTTTTTTTTTTTTTTTAACTGCACTGGGTCTTCTTTGCTGCACAAGGGCTTCTCTAGTTGTGGCACGGGCTTAGTAGTTGTGGCTTTTAGGCTTAGATGTCCCACAGCATATAGGATCTTAGTTCCCCAACTAAGGGTCTAAACCTAACCTGTGTCCCCTGCTTTGGAAGATGGATTCTTAACCACTGGACCACTAAGGGAGTCCCCTCCCAAGAATTCTTGATTCACTCACCACTACCTCCAACTCTTGAGAGTCCCTTGGACTGCAAAGAGATCCAACCAGTCCATTCTGAAGGAGATCAGCCCTGGGATTTCTTTGGAAGGAATGATGCTAAAGCCAAAACTCCAGTACTTTTGCCACCTCATGTGAAGAGTTGACTCATTGGAAAAGACTTTGATGCTGGGAGGGATTGGGAGCAGGAGGAGAAGGGGATGACAGAGGATGAGATGGCTGGATGGCATCACTGACTTGATGGACGTGAGTCTGAGTGAACTCCGGGAGTTGGTGATGGACAGGGAGGCCTGGCGTGCTGTGATTCACGGGGTCGCAAAGAGTCAGACACAACTGAGCGACTGAACTGAACTGAACTGAACCCCCAACACAGAAAATCTGTTCTCCCTTTAGTAAATGGCACCACCCTCCACCATCTGCCAGCTCCAGAAACCAGTCCCTCTCAGTCCTTTATCTCCTAATCTTCTCCTTCCAGGCTCCAGTGCAGGTAAACACTGCCGAGGAGGCCTGGACAAGGAGGGGCCTGAAATCCATCCTGCAGCTGTGGGCCCCCTGTGCAAGGCAGGCCTGCGTGAAGGCTGGGGCAAATTTTTCTCAGGTGCCATTTGGCTTAGCAGGGGGCAATCCCTTTCTCTCTTCCCCGGTCTTCTCCCAGTTCATTACCAAGTCTTTCATACTTTCTCCACCATTCTACAATCTTTCTGTTTCCTTCCATGTCCACCACCCAGGTTAAGCTACCCTCATTTTTCACCTAGATGATCAAATTGCTTTCCAACTGTGTGGCTCCTTCTCTGTTCACACATCCCTCTAGTCATTCCCCACCCCTTTGTCAGGTCAAATACATTACTTTAAAAGGTCAAATTAAGTACATTACTCTCCGCTTAAAACCCTCTGATGACTTCCTGTTGCTTTTAGGTAAAGAGTAACACCACCTACCTGCACAGTCTTATTCTTGTCTGACTCTCAGCCCCAAACCCAGGCACTCTGCTCTCGTTGAAGTTATCCTGGACTTCTCGCACTTTGTCTCAGGTTTTATCATGATCTGACAGCTCCTGTTGCTTCCAGGTTTTACCTGATGTTTTTCCATGGGAGCCTTTTCTGCCTCCATATTAAATTTGGTCCCCCTGTGCTGTGCTATCTTAGCACCTGCCCATTTACTTCCTAGAGCTTATTCTTGTTACTGAATTGTATACACTGGGTGATTATGTATAAAAATCTGAAGTTGTTATTTCTCTTCAAGCGATGCCAACTTTCTCATGGGCTCTCATTCTTGTTGGGGTCTGGGCTAAATTTAAGCTTGCCATACCACTCGGCCTTAAAAAAGAATAAAATTTTGCCATTTGTAGCAACATGGACAGACTTGGAGGGCATTATGCTAAGTGAAATGTCAGAGAAAGGCAAGTACTGTACGATATCACTTATATGTGGAATCTAAAAATACAACAAACTAGTGAATGAAACAAGAAAGAAGCAGACTCACATACATAGAGAACAAACTAGTGGTTACCAGTGGGGAGAGGGAATGAAGAGCGGGAATACAGGCACAGAGGGAAGAAAGAATTATTATGGAATCACATGAAATCATGCGTGTGAAACTTTTGAAAATTGCAAAGCACTATAGAATTTAAAGACTCTTTCATTCAATCTTAAAAAAAATACTCTGATAAAACAACAACAAAAAAAGCTTACCAAAGTTGTATGATCTTAAACCATCTCATTTTGGGTGAACAGTCAATTTAAAGTTACAGTCCTATCAGAACTTTCCCCTCCTCGCTCTTGACATCCCAAGGTGGCCTGTGGGACCAAAGGGAAGCTTTGAGGCAGTGGCCAGAGGAGTCTTAGGTCTGTGTGCAGAGCTGTGAGCTATAGCCTAGGTCCTCACTGGCTTTCACAGCCATGTCCCTAGTCATACCTGGTCACCAGGGCCCGGTATCAGCTGCTGAGGTTGTTAACTGTCAACTCATAATCTGTTGCTTTAGTACCTTGAGACTCTGACATCTCATCTTCCCATCCCTACTCCTCTCATCAGCTGACTGGGAGCACTTCAGCTCTTGCTGGGGTTTTCAGCTTTGCCCATCCTTGGGGTCTTAGCCACATTCTCCAGCCATTACCTTCATGGTTCTCATGCTACTTTCTTCTTGCCTGGCAGAAGGCATAACAGAAGTCTGGGTTTCCGGCACATCATCTGCCAATTGTGGACATGCAGCAGCCTGGAGAATCCCAGGGATGGGGGAGCCTGGTGGGCTGCCATCTATGGGGTCGCACAGAGTTGGACACGACTGAAGCGACTTAACAGCAGCAGCAGCACCACCACCATTTCAGATTCTTTGTTCTCCCTAATGCCATTGTCTTTTCCTAAGCCCTGATCAATGTGGGACTTCTGCCAAAATTGGGCAGACTTCAAACCTGGGCCAGAGACAGTGGGCTTCAAGATTCCTTCACACTTAGCTGGATATTTCTAATCCCCTGCCTCAGCATTAGATCCCCAAAGTAGGAGAATACAGATATGTCCATGCTGACTACTTATCCTACCTCTTTCTCTGTGAAATTTATTTTTATCTCCCAATTCCCATTCTCTTTTTGGGTTTTAGCATAAGGCTAAGTGAGTTCTTTCCTGGCTTTTCAGATTAGATTGACTGTCAATCTCACAAAGGCAGAAACTGTTTTGCTCATTCTGATCTACAGTATCTAACATAGTGCTGGGCACATAGTGCCAGGACACAGAATAGAAACACACAAAAAAAATTGCTAAACAAATATTGCTTTCTTTTAAAACATATTTATTTATTTGGCTGCACCAGGTCTTAATTGTGGCACACAAACTCTTAGTTGCAGCATGTGGGATCTAGTTCCCTGACCAGGGATGGAACCCAGGCCCCCAGCACTGAGAGTACAGAGTCTTAGCCACTGGACCACAAGAGAAGTCTTGAACAAATATTTTTAATCTGCCATTACCCTAAATAGACATTAAGATCAGGAGGCCAACAATGACATTTTATAAATCCCTGCATTCCCTTATCATGCAGGGCTTTGGAGTAAGTTTCTGGCCCCATTATCCATTTATTCAACAAATACATTTTGACTGCATACTATGTGCAATGCACTGGGCTTGCTATTGACAATATAGGAGTAAATCCTTTAAAACGTTTTTACTAAACATCAAACACATTCAAAAAATTGATAACATATATGTAAAGTGAAAAAAAATGTAAGGGTAAAATTTTACCCTTTAAACCTTGGTAATTTCAATGGTAAATTTTTACCTAGTGAAGAAAACAGATTGAAGAGGGACAGAAATAGATCCCTGGAGACCAGATGTGAGGCTATAGCAGACTTGGGCAGATAGATGTGGGATTTGCTGTACCGGGGCACAGGGAGAAGGAAAAGGAAGGCTGAGCTCAAGAGATATTTAGGTGGAAAACAGTACTTGATGGACTGTTATTCATTAGTTGCATGACCTAGATAAGATCCAACCTTTCTGAGCCTTCGTTCCTGCATCTGTAAAACAAGTTAGTAATAACTATAGTTATTTGTATCCCTAACACCTAGCATAAAGCTTGGTATATGATTACACACACGAAAATCATAGCTACTGTTTTCTTTGCTGTGGAAGCTTCATAAATGCCGGCAGAATATTTTCTTGGGGCTGCAACCTGCTACCTTCCTCTAAGGAGAAAATTATATATGATGGTGCCTTCACCAGAATAGACGCCCACTCTCCCCAAGCAGCAGGGCAGTGCAGGTCACGGTGAGAGTCTGGCATAGTCTCAGCCCCGCCCCGGCCCCGGCCCCGGCTCCGCCCACAACCTTGCGAGCTCTGTCCCCCCGCCCACAACCTCTCGAGCTCCGCCCCCGGAACCTCGCGCGTCGCCGCTGCCGCCTCGGCGCGCGCCCCGCCCCGTCCCTGGTGCTGACGTCCGGGCCAAACGGGCCGGGCGGGCTCCGCCGTGCCGTGTGCTTCCGTGGGCTCCGGGGTTGCTGGGGCCTTGTGGTGGGCGGCTCTGCGGGGGCTCGGCCCGCTTCCTCCCCCCCCCGTGCCCTCTCGCGGCACCCGGCGGTGTCTGCGCTTCGGCCGGAGACCCAGAAAGAGGGTAAGTGTTGGCGGGAGCGAGATGGGACCGCCGGGCGCGCGCTCCGCTCTCCCGGGCATTGTCTGGGCGGGGGCGGCGCGGGCACGTGCGCGCCCCTCCCCCACCCCGCCTGAGGCGCCGGCCCCCTGGCTGAGGGGAGGGAGGGGACGAGTGACTGGCGGCGAGAGGCCCCGGAGGAGGAAACTGGGTCCAGGGTGAGTGTGTGTGTCTGGGGAGTCTCCGCAGCGGGAACCCGGAATTTGGGTCTGAGGGGGTGTTCTTTCTAAGGGGCACCGCGCTTTCTGAGAGGATATGGGTTCCCTGGGCCCCAGTGGCGGGAGCTTTTAGGATGTTAAACCTGGTGGCCTGCAGTGGGATTGGAGACGAAATTTGGTTCCAGCACCGGCAAGTTGTGAATTTATCAGCAAGAATCCTGGAATCTCCCTTCAACCTGTCGCCTTCCCTATCGTTCCTCTCCGCCGTGAAGGATGAGTAGGATTTAGAAAGGTGGAGGATATTCCAGGGATGGTGCCCGCGTTAAAGCATCAGAGCTGTGAGACAGCGCGGGGTTGGAGTGAAAAGCTTGGGAAAATGAGTACTTGGGAAAAAGAAAGGCTGGTTTGGTGGGTTGTGGCCAGATTGCAGAAGACAGGTTTATCTCATAACCTTTTTTTTTTTAATGAGTGTAATTATGTTTTTAAAAAAAGTGGAAGAAAATAGCACCAGTAATTCTACAACCCTGACTCCTCATTCTTAGAATTTTGATGTTTGCTTGTATTTTCTTCTAAGCTTGTAACTGTTACTGAGTTTTAACTACCATTTTGCATTCCCTTTTCTTGTTTACATGTTAAAATGCAATGTAATGTTATGGACTATTCAGCAATATAATTTACTTTCTTAATGAGCAAGGAGCAGGCATTCATAGAAAATTTTAAAAATACGGGAAAGAAAAATGAGGAAAGGTACCATAGTTTTATTGTGTAGACTTATTATCATTGAGTATATTTTCGGTTGTGGATGTTCTTTCAAAGATAGGAGCAGGTGAAGCTGTTCTTAGGAATTTCACTTTTATGAGAATTCTTTGAAGGTTTTAAGAAGGAAAGCATAATCTGACTGCTGTGCAGAGGAAGAGAGCAAGAGTGGAAGCTGGAAGGTTGGTTAGTTTACAGTACTTTGGACTAGGTCCATGGTTTGGAGATGGAGGAGAGTAGAAAGATTAACAGATATTTTGGAGGTAGAATGAACAAGACTTGGAAATGAATTGGTGAGGGAAAGGGAGAACTCTGCTTTTTGATACTTGTTTTGAGCAACTTCGAGTAGATGACCATGTTCACTGAGAAGAATGGAAGAGAGCAGTTTGAGGTGGAAGAAATCATGAGTTCTGTTTTGGGTGTGTTGCTGCTGCTGCTGCTAAGTCGCTTCAGTCGAGTCCGACTCTGTGCGACCCCACAGACGGCCGCCCACCAGGCTCCCCCATCCCTGGGATTCTCCAGGCAAGCACACTGGAGTGGATTGCCATTTCCTTCTCCAGTGCATGAAAGTGAAAAGTGAAAGTGAAGTCTCTCAGTGGTGTTTGACTCTGTGCGACCCCATAGACGGCAGCCTACCAGGCTCCTCCATCCATGGGATTTTCCAGGCAAGAGTACTGGAGTGGGGTGCCATTGCCTTCTCAGGTTTTGGGTGTATTACATTTGAAATGTATTTTAGATATGAAGTAGGTATATTGAGGCAATTGGATGTACAGGTTTGGAGCTTCCAGAACAGAGCCTAGAGTTGGAGATAAAAATTTGGGAGTACTCAGTATTTAGATGATATTCAAAGTTATGAGACCTGAGAGCAGTTCATGGCAAATAGATGGGGAAACAGTGACAGACTTTATTTTTTTGGGCTCCAAAATCCCTGCGGTGACTGCAGCCATGAAATTGTAAGATGCTTACTCCTTGGAAGGAAAGTTATGACCAACCTAGAGAGCATATTAAAAAGCAGAGACTACTTTGCTAGCAAAGTCCGTCTGTCAAGGCTATGGCTTTTCCAGTAGTTCTGTGAGAGTTGGACTATAAAGAAAGCTGAATGCTGAAGAATTGATGCTTTTGAACTGTGGTGTTGGAGAAGACTCTTGAGAGTCCCTTGGACTGCAAGGTGATCCATCCAGTCCATCCTAAAGGAGATCAGTCCTGAGTGTTCATTGGAAGGACTGATGTTGAAGCTGAAACTCCAATACTTAGGCCACCTAATGCGAAGAACTGACTCATTTGAAAAGACCCTGATGGTAGGAAACATTGAACGTGGAAGAAGGGGACAACAGAGGATGAGACGATTGGATGGCATCACCGACTCGGTGGACATGAGTTTGAGTAAACTCCGGGTGTTGATTATGGACAGGGAGGCCTGGCGTGCTGCAGTCCATCAAGTCCCAAAGAGTCAGATACGACTGAGCAACTGAACTGAGAGCACTTAGGTAAAACTATATAAAAAAGTGAATAATTGAGTGAGACTCAGGCATTCTAATGTTTGAAGATCTTATAGAGGAAGAAGATTGAGCGCAGGATAGAAGGAACAGCCAGTGAGGTAGGAGAAAAAACAGGAAACTAGTATCATGGGAGCCATGAGAAATAGGTTTCTGGTCCACGGAGTCTTGGTTCCTCAGTGCTTCTAAGATGTTTAATGAGGTGCTCACTTGGATTTGGCAACACAGAGGTTATTAGTTTGGTCATTGGCGTTACTAACCAGAATGGAAGTTGGAGGGGGAAACAGATGGAAGTAATTGAATGGGAGTGAGGAAGAGAAGACAATGAGTGTGAATTAGGAGCAAGTGTCCCTTGTTCAACATACCTTATTTTCATCTCTCCCCAAACTAAATTTGATAGTTGAAAATGGTGTTTTGTTTCATGTTTCATTCCTTTATACTAGTACGTTTGAACATTTTTCACTTTTATTGGCCATTTGTGAATTTCTGTTCCTGTCCTCTGTGCACCTTTTTGTTTGTGCTTGTCACTTTCTAATTGATTTTCCAATTATCAGGAGCTCTCTAGATTCTAAAAATATGTAGCCTGATGTAGAGCTTACAGAATTGTCCCCCTAATGTGTCTTCCCCCAGAATAAATGAATTTATTATCTGTACTCTATCAGGAAGAACATAGTTAATAATGGAAAAACCATACTTGACCATTTAACTTTTATGTATACATTTTTTAAATTGTAGTAAAATACACATAACATAAAATTTACCACCGTAACTATTTTTCACTGGTGTTAAATACATTCATACCATTGTGCAGCCATTACCACCATTGATCTCCACAGCTCTTTTCATCTTGTAAAACTGAAACTGTACCCACTAAACAATAACTTCTCATTTCCCCCTTACCCCCAGCCTGTGGCGTTTGCCATTCAGCTGTCTCTGTGTTATTGACTACTCTAAATATCTCATAGAAGTGGAATCAAACAGTATTTGTCTTTTTGTGACAGGTTTATTTTACTTCGCATAATGTCCTGAAGGTTCATCCATGTTGTAGCTTATGTCTGGATTTCATTCCTTTTTAAGGCTAGATAATATTAGTATCTGTATGTTTGTTCTTATTGTTCAGTTGCTCAGTCGTGTCTGACTCTGAGACCCCACGAACTGTAGCCTGACAGGCTCCTGTGTCCATGGGATTATCCCGGCAAGAATACTGCGGTAGGTTGCCATTTCCTACTCTAGGGAATCTTCCTGACCCAGGGATCAAGCCCTCTGTCTTGCATCTCCTGCATTGGTAGGTGGATTCTTTACCACTTTGCCACCTGGGAAGCCCCCTGACCATCTAGAGTTTGCTGAAATTCTTGTCAGTTGAGTTTTTGATACTATCTGATTATCTCATCTTCTGCCGCCCCCTTCTCCTTTCTCCTTCAGTCTTTCCCAGCATCTGGGTCTTTTCTAATGAGTTGGCTCTTCCTATCAGGCGGCCAAAGTATTGGAGCTTCAGCATCAGTTCTTCCAATGAATATTCGGGATTGATTTCCTTTAGGATTGACTGGTTTGATTTCCTTAGAGTCCAAGGGACTTTATAAAGAGTCTTCTCCAGCACCACAGTTCAGAAGTATTAGTTCTTTGGTGCTCAGCCTTCTTTATGATCGAATTCTCACATCCATACATGACTGCTGGAAAAACGATAGCTTTAACTATGTGGACCTTTGTCGGCAAAGTGATGTCTCTTCTTTTTAACATGCTGTCTAGGTTTGTCAGAGCTTTCCTTCCAAGGAGCAGATGTCTTTTCATGGCTGCAGTTGCCATCCGCAGTGATTTTGGAACCCAAGAAAATAAAGTCTGTCCCTGCTTCCACTCTTTCCTCCTTCTGTTTGCAAGGAAGTGACGGGACTGAATTCTTAGTTTTTGAATGCTGAGTTTCAAGCCAGCTTTTTCATTCTTCTTTTTACCTTTATCAGGAGGCTTTTCAGTTCCTCTTCATTAGTTACATACCAGTAGAGTGGTATCATCTGCATATCTGAGGTTGTTGATATTTCTTCTAATAATCTTGATTATTCCTGCTTGTGATTCATCCAGCCTGGCACTTCACATGATGTACTCGGCCTATAAGTTAAATAAGCAGGGTGACAAAATACAGCCTTGTTGTACTTAGTTTCCTAATTTTGAACCCATCCATTGTTCCATGTCCAGTCCTAACTTTTGCTTCTTGACCTGCACACAGGTTTCTCAGGAGACAGGTAGGGTGGTCTGGTACTCCTATATCTTTGAGAGTTTTCCACAGTTTGTTTTGAGCCACACAAAGACTTTCATTTAGTTGATGAAGCAGAAGTAAATGTTTTTCTGGAACTCCCTTGCTTTCTCTATGATCCAACAGAATACTGGCAATTTGATCTCTGGTTCCTCTGCCTTTTCCAAATCCAGCTTGTACATCTGGAAGTTCTCAGTTCACATATTGTTGAAGCCTAGCCTGAAGCATTTTGAGCATTACCTTGCTAGCATGTGAAATGAGCACAGTTGTGAGGTAGTTTGAACATTCTTTGGCATTGCCTTTCTTTGGGATTGGAATGAAAATTGACCTTTCCCCTTTGTCATGACAAGGCTGTGATCCATGAAGGAGCCATCTGTACATCTGTATATACCACATTTTATTTATCTATTCATCTGTTAATGAACACTTAAGTAGTTTCCATCTTTTGGCTCTTGTGAATAATGCTCCTAGGAACGTGAGTACATAGATACCTGTTTGAGTCCCTGCTTTCAGTTTTATGGGCTATTTACCTAGAAGTGAGATTGCTGGATCATACAGTAATTCTGTTTTTAATTTTTTGAAGAACCTCCTCACTGTTTTCCATAGTAGCCTCACCATTTTGTTTTTCCAGCAGCAGTGCACAAGGGTTCCAATTTCTTCACATTCTTGCCAACACTTTTCTAGTGGGTTTTTTATTTATTTATTTATTTTTGATAGTAGCCATCCTAATGGTGTTAGATGATAATCTCTGTGTTTTTGATTTGCACTTCCTTGATATCAGTGATGTTGAGTATCTTTTCATGTGCTTATTGGCCATTTGTTTATCTTTGCAGAAATGTCAATTCAAATTCTTTTATCCATTTTAAATCAAGCTTTGTATTTAGGTCTTTGATCCATTTCGAGTTAATTTTTGTTAATTTAGGCATTAGTAAAGGGTCCAACTTTTTTTTTTTTGCATATAAATGTCCAGTTTTCCTAGCGATATTTGTTGAAAAGCCTTTTTCCCCCAACTGAATGGTCTTGGCACCTGAGTCAGAAATCATTTGACCATATAAGCAAGAGTTTATCCTGGGCTCTCTATTTTGTTCCATCTGTCTGTATATATGCTTTTATGCAATACCATATTGTTTTGAGTACCACACTGTGGCTTCTACTAAGTTTTGGAATCAGGAGATATGAGTCCTCCAGTTTTGTTCTTTTTCGAAATTGTTTTGATTATTTAGGGTCCCTTGAGATTACGTATAAATTTTAGTGTTGAGTTTTTCTGTTTCTGCAAAAAATGTCTTTGAAATTTTGATAGGGATTGCATTGAATTTGTAGATGGCTTTGGCTGGTATTGACTCACAATATTAAGTCTTCCAATCCATGAAAATGAAGTGTGTTACCATTTATTTGTCTTCTTTAATTTCTTTCAGCAATATTCTGTAGTTCTCATTGTGTAAGTTTACCTTCTTAGTTAATTCTAAGTATTTTTTTTGATGCGTTTATAAATGGAAATATACTGTAATTTCGTTTTCAGTTGTTCATTATTTGCGTACAGAAATGTGACTGATTTTTATGTGTTGACTTGGTATCTTGCTTTTTCTGTCCATTTATTCTAACAGTTTTTTGGTAAATCTTTAGGGCTTTCTACATTTAAGATTGTATCCCCCATATTAAAATTCCCTTATATTCATTCAGTGAATACACTATAATTTGCTATGGACTATTTCCAGTTTTTTTAATTAGAAAATATATAGATAGAGGAGAACTAATACTTAATACTTTAAGTTGTAAATCTGTAAGAACAGCCCATGTATGTGTGTCACCAGGCTTGAGAGTCTTTCCTTAGGATAGTCTCTCAGAAATACTTGATCCTCTTCTCTCTTTCCATTCAGTCATAGAGAATAGAATTCTTCACCACGATCTCCTTAAATTGGCCCCAACCTCTCTGCCTTTATTTTTTATTTTATTTTTTCACCTCTCTGCCATTAAACCTGCCCCCGTTCAGCCTGTTTTGTACACTGCTGTTGAATGGAGGGTGAGAATCAGGTTCGGTGCACTTTTCCCTCATAGAAAACAAGACATGCAGTAGATTGTTTCTATAGTATCTGTTCTATGGGAGTTAGGAAAAAAGTTTCTTAAAGGCTGGAGTGCATGTCATAGATGAATTGGAACTTAATTTCATTCTTGAAGGATGAATAGCATTTCAGTAAGTGGAGAGAAGGTAGGAATGAAACGTGAACCTGTTGGAAGGTGATAAGGAGAAGTTCAGGCATGTGAACTTTGATGACTGTAGACAAGGAGAGGTAGAAGAACTAGTTCTACTAACCAAGGATTGTTTATTCTGTTGATCTGAAGAGTGAGTTTGGGGTAGGTGTGGGGAGAGACCTGTTTTGTGGCGGTAATGAAGGCTGATGTTGACCAGAATGCTGAGCAGGCAGGGGCTTAAATTTTATTTGTAATGTTGTAGTTACATAATTGTGCATGCATTGGTGATTATTATCTGTTTTGTTTTTAATTTTTAGTTTATTGGAGAGTGTATATCCTTTTTTATTGAGATGTAGTTTGTATAATGTAAAATCCACCACTTTAAAATGTATAATTCAATGTCTTTTAAAGTGTATTCACAATGTTATGCAACCATTCATGCGTGCTTAGTGACTTAAGTCGTAGCTGACTCTCTGACCCCACAGACTATAGCTTGCCAGGCCTTTGTCCAGGGGATTTTCCAGGCAAGAAGACTGGAGTGGGTTGCCATTTCCTCCTCCAGGGGATCTTCCTGACCCAGGGATTGAACTGTGTCTCCTACATTGGCATGCAGTTTCTTTACTACTGAGCCACCTGGGCAGGCCTGTGCAACCATTACTGCCATCTGATTTCCATAACATTTTCGTGATTCCAGGAAGAAGCCCCATACCTATTTGCAGTCAGTCCCAGTTCCCTCCACCCCTCCTCCCCTGGGAGCCACTTCCTCTGTCTAGGGATTTGCCTGTTTCTGGGTATTTCCTGGAAATATCAGATTGGTGCAGACATAATTGCACTTTCGGACTGTGAATTTTGAATCAAGGCTCAAACACATCTTTATCAATCAAAATGGGAACCATTACAGTCAACACATTGTTGCCAATGAGAAATAAGTTGGCTTATTCCTGTAGTGTAAAAATCTGTTCTTTGGGAACAGACTTTTGGACTGTGGGAGAAAGCGAGGGTGGGATAGTTTGAGAGAATAGCATTGAAACATATATATTACCATATGTGAAAAAGATGACCAATCCAAATTTGATGCATGAAACAGGGCACTCAAAGCTGGTGCATTGGGACAACCCGGAGGGATGGGTTGGGGAGGGAGGTGGGAGGGGGAATCGAGACTGGGGGACTCATGTACAACCATGGCTGATTCATGTCACTGTATGGCAAAACCCACCACAATATTGTAAAATAATTAGCCTCCAATTAAAATTAATTTAAAAATCTGTTCTTTGGGATTTGATGAACTCTTGGAAAGCATTTTTGCCTCCTCCTGGTTGTGGAAGCATTTTCCCTGCAAAAACTTGTCAAGGTGCTTGAAGAAGTGGTAGTTGGTTGGTTAGAGGTCAGGTGAATACAGCAGATGAGGCACAACTTCATAGCTCAATTCGTTCAACTTTTGAAGAGTTGGTCATGCAATGTGTGGTCAGGCATTGTCTTGGAAAAGAATTGGGCCCTTTTTGTTGACCAGTGCTGGTTGCAGGGATTGCAGTTTTCAGGTGCATCTCATTGATTTGCTGAGTGTACGTCTCAGATTTAACAGTTTCTCTGGATTCAGAAAGCTGTGGTGGATCAGATAGGGAGCAGACCTCCGGTGACCATGACTTCTTTTGGTGCAAATTTGGCTTTGGAGCTGCTTTTCTTGGTCCAGCCACTGAACTAGTCGTTGCCAGTTGTATAAAATTCACTTTTTGTCGCACATCAAAATCCGATTGAGAAATGGTTTGTTGTTGTTGCATAGAATAAGAGAAGATGACACTTCAAAATCAAGTTTTTAAAATTTTTGGTCAGCTCATGAGACACTCACTTATTGATCTTGTTCATCTTTCCAGTTTGCTTCAAATGCTGGATGACCGCAGAATGGTCGAGATTGAGTTCTTTGTCAACAACTTGTGTAGTTGTAAGAGGATCAGCTTTGATTGCTCTCAGTTGGTCGTCATCAACTTCTGATGGCTGGCTGCTATACTCCTAATCTTCAAGTCTCTCATTTCCTTTGCAAAACTTCTTGAATCACCACTGCACTGTACATTTGTTAGCAATTCCTGGACCAGATGCGTTGTTGATGTTGTGAGCTGTCTGCACTACATTATGACCTATTTTGAACTCAAATAAGAAAATCACTTGAATTTGCTTTTGTCTATCATCATTATCATAGTCTAAAATAAATAGAAAATACACAGTAGTAAATCATTACATTAGCAAAAAAACCCCATAAAGTGAGAAATGCATATTAAAATGATGTATAACATAACCACATTTATTTAAGAATGTATTCCAATTTCAAATGGTAAAATTCAACAGTGAAAAACCACAGTTACTTTTGCACCAACTTTATTAATCAAATAAATGTGGCCTTTTTTATTTGGCTTCTTTCATTTAATTAGCATGGTATATTCAGAGTTGATCTGTGTAGTAGCATGTGTCAGTACTTCATCCTTTTTATTGCTTAAAAATCCATTGTATGAATATTACCACATTTTGTTTATCCAGTCTTCAAAGGATAGACATTTGAGTTGCTTCCATTTTTTTCACTGTTATGAATAAAGTTGTGAACATTCACACACATAAAGGGAATTTTTGTATGGACATACGTTTTCAGTTCTGTTGAATATTTACCTAGGTATGGAGTTGCTAGGTCACATAGTAATTCTGTGTTTAGCTTTTTGAGGAACTGCCAAACTTTTCCACAGCAGCTGCACTATTTTACATTTCCACCAACAATGTGTAAAGGTTCACACTGTGTATTCTTTTTACATTTTTGACAGTCTATATTTAATATTTGTGTGTGTTTAAATAGTTTCATTGAGGGACAGTTGGCATACCACAAACTGTACACATATAAACTGTATGACATGGTAAATTGTGATAAGTTTATGCTTCTGTGAAAACATCACCACAGTCAAGATAGTAAACATATGCATTGGTCCCCAGTTTTTCTCTTGTCCTTCAGGATCCTTCTTTCTCCCCTCCCCATTGTTTCCTCATACCAGGACAACCACTGATCAAGTTTCTGTCATTATAGACTTGTTCTCATTTTGTAAAAATGTTATCATTGTAGTATATGCTTTTTTTCTTACGCTGGCTTCCTTTCCTCCGTATGGTTTTGAGATTAATTTGTGTTGTGTTGCATGTATCAAGTAATTCTTTTTACTGATGAATATATTGTATGGATACGTTGCAGTTTGTTTATCCATTCACCTTTTAATGGACATTTGGGTTGTTTCTAGTTTTTGGCTATTACAAATAAAATTGCTGTGAATGTTTGTTTTTGTATGGACATAAGCTTTTATTTCTCTTGGGTAATGCGTAGGGTGGAATGGCTGGGTCATGTGGAGGTGGTGGTGCTGCTTCAGTCACTCAGTTGAGTCTGACTCTTGTGACCCCGTGGACTGTATAGCCTGCTAGGCTCCTCTGTTCCTGGGATTCTCCAGGTGAGAATACTGGAGTAGCTTGCCATTTCCTTCTCCAGGGGTCTTCCCAACCCAGGAACTGAACCTGGGTCTCCTGTATTGCAGGCAGGTTCTTTACCGACTTAGCTACAAACTGCCAAACTGTTTTCCAGAGTAATTTTTACTGTTTTTACCTTCCCACCACCAATGAATGTGAGTTCCAGCTATTTCACATTCTCTGTAGTTTTGTCTCTTCAACATACAGAGAAGTAACAAGAAAACAGAAAGAGGCATAAAGACACCCATAATCCATCTCCCAGGTTAGTCTTTTTGGTATTTTCCTCTCCCTAAATAATGCATGTACATGGTTAGAAAATTCAGACATTGTAGTCAGGAGTAAAATGAAAAGCAAAACGACTTCCCAGAGGCACCTATTGTTATTCATTTTTTATCCTTTCTTCTAGAAAAATCTACACAGCATCTACCAGCATTTGTCGGGGGAGGGGGATTGCTTTGCTCTTTCTTCTAGTTTACATAGAAACGTAGTATACAAACCATTTGCACCTTGGTTTTTTTCACTTTACAATGTATTTTAGAAGTATTTGCGTATCAGCACATTTATTTTAATGGCTACATTGCAGAAGAGTTTTGCTATAAGAAAACACAAATTTGGACTTTCCTGGTGGTGCGGTGGATAAGAATCCACCAGTGCAGAGGACACAGGTCAATCCCTGATCTGGGAAGATTCCACAGCCACAGAGCAGCTGAGCCCTTGAGCTGCAGTCACTGAAACCTGTACACACCAGTGTCTGTGCTCTGTGACAAGAAGAGCCACCACAATAAGAAGCCTGCGCACCACATTGAAGAGTAGCCCCACTTGCTGTAACTGGAGAAAGCCCACACAAAGCAGCGATGAAGACCCAGTGCATCCAAAAATAAATAAATATTTTGTTAAAAAATAAGAAACGTTAGTTTGTTTTAATGCATTTGATATGTTAGGGAACAATTTCATTATAATGTGGATTTCACATTTTATGTTTTTGTGTTTCATCTGCAAGAAATGCTAGGTAAATGCAAAAAAGTGCACCCGGCTGAACTGAACCACAGCAGAAATATGCAGACCTCTTCTAGGTACACACCTTAGGTATCCTCCAGCAACCTCAGTTTACTTCTCTGTTATGAGCTACACCTATCCTCATCTAGTGTTATTAAAGTTTTCTGTTGATTTCAGATTAGCCTACTACCACTTCATGGTAACTTACAAGCTGTAACCTTTCAATGCTCACTTCCACAAGTAAAACTTAATTTCACAAGGTAAAGTGTTGTATTTATTGTCAGTTCAGTCAGTTCATTCGCTCAGTCATGTCCTACTCTTTGTGACACCATGAATCGTAGCACGCCAGGCCTCCCTGTCCATCACCAACCCCGGAGTTCACTCAGACTCACGTCCATCGAATCAGTGATGCCATCCAGCCATCTCATCCTCTGTCGTCCCTTTCTCCGGCCCCCAATCTCTCCCAG
This sequence comes from Nanger dama, assembly GCA_917880005.1. NCBI lineage: Eukaryota > Metazoa > Chordata > Mammalia > Artiodactyla > Bovidae > Nanger > Nanger dama. The sequence goes on along the minus strand of CAKJTW010000011.1, from coordinate 27,501,057 downwards.
CATCAGGGTCTTTTCTAATGAGTCAGGTCTTCGCATGAGGTAGCCAAAGTACTGGAGTTTCAGCTTTAGCATCATTCCTTCCAAAGAAATCCCAGGGCTGATCTCCTTCAGAATGGATTGGTTGAATCTCCTTGCAGTCCAAGGGACTCTCAAGAGTCTTCTCCAACACCACAGTTCAAAAGCATCAATTCTTCAGGGCTCAGCTTTCTTCACAGTCCAACCCTCACATCCATACATGACCACTCGAAAAACCATAGCCTTGACTAGACGGAACTTTGTTGGCAAAGTAATGTCTCTGCTTTTGAATGTGCTATCTAGGTTGGTCATAACTTTTCTTCCAAGGAATAAGCATCTTTTAATTTCATGGCTGTAGTCACCATCTGCAGTGATTTTGGAGCCCCCAAAAATAAAGTCTGACACTATTTCCACTGTTTCCCCATCTATTTCCCATGAAGTGATGGGACCAGATGCCATGATCTTCGTTTTCTAAATGTTGAGCTTTAAGCCAACTTCTTCACTCTCCACTTTCACTTTCATCAAGAGGCTTTTTAGTTCCTTTTCACTTTCTGCCATAAGGGTGATGTCATCTGCATATCTGAGGTTATTGATATTTCTCCCGGCAGTCTTGATTCCAGCTTGTGCTTCTTCCAGGTCAGCGTTTCTCATGATGTACTCTGCATAGAAGTTAAATAAGCAGGGTGACAATATACAACCTTGACGAACTCCTTTTCCTATTTGGAACCAGTCTGATGTTCCATGTCCAGTTCTAACTGTTGCTTCCTGACCTGCATACAGATTTCTCAAGAGGCAGGTCAGGTGGTCTGGTATTCCCATCTCTTTCAGAACTTTCCACAGTTTATTGTGATCCACACAGTCAAAGGCTTTGGCATAGTCAATAAGCAGAAATAGATGTTTTTCTGGAACTCTCTTGCTTTTTTGATGATCCAGCGGATGTTGGCTATTTGATCTCTGGTTCCTCTGCCTTTTCTAAAACCAGCTTGAATATCAGGAAGTTCACAGTTCACGTATTGCTGAAGCCTGGCTTGCAGAATTTTGAGCATTACTTTACTAGTGTGTGAGATGAGTGCAATTGTGTGGTAGTCTGAGCATTCTTTGGCATTGCCTTTCTTTGGGATTGGAAAGAAAACTGACCTTTTCCAGTCCTGTGGCCACTGCTGAGTTTTCCAAATTTTCTGGCATATTGAATGCAGCACTTTCACAGCATCATCTTTCAGGATTTGAAATAGCTCAACTGGAATTCCATCACCTCCACTAGCTTTGTTGGTAGTGATGCTTTCTAAGGCCCACTTGACTTCACATTCCAGGATGTCTGGCTCTAGGTGAGTGGTCACACCATCGTGATTATCTGGGTTGTGAAGATCTTTTTGTACAGTTCTTTTGTGCATTCTTGCTACCTCTTCTTAATATTTATTGTAGCATTTATGTATTTCTTAACCCATTTAATGTGTAAAACTCTGCTGCCATTTTAATTAGATTCCCTTTTGATTACCTTTTTTAAATTAAATGTCACTAATAAAATTTTTAGGGTTTTGCCCCCAACCCCTCCCCCCCCGCCTTGTGGTTTTCATTATGCAGTTTTATCATGTGATGATTTTTAGAAATGCATATGTCACAGTACAGTGCAACTGATTTATCCCATCAGTTCAGTTCAGTCGCTCAGTTGTGTCCAACTCTTTGCGACCCCAAGAATTGCAGCATGCCAGGCCTCCCTGTCTATCACCAACTCCCGGAGTTTATTCAAACTCATGTCCATAGAGTTGGTGATGCCATCCAGCCATCTCATCCTCTGTTTTCCCCTTCTCCTTTTGCCCTCAATCCCTCCCAGCATCAGGGTCTTTTCCAATGAGTCAGCTCTTCACATGAGGTGGCCAAAATATTGGAGTTTCAGCTTTAGCATCAGTCCTACCAATGAACACCCAGGACTGATCTCCTTTAGAATGGATTGGTTGGATCTCCTTGCAGTCTAAGGGACTCTCAAGAGTCTTCTCCAACACCACAGTTCAAAAGCATCAATTCTTTGGTGCTCAGCTTTCTTTCTAGTCCAACCCTCACATCCATACATGACCACTGGAAAAACCATAGCCTTGACTAGATGGACCTTTATTGTCAAAGTAATGTCTCTGCTTTTTATCCCATAACATGTACATAATTTATTTTTAAACTTATTTTTGAAAATTGTGAAATACAGCATATATATATATGCTAAAGAGCACATATAATAAGAAGATATGTTTTAAAGAAGACAAATAAGGTATCAAAATACATACTTAGCTACAACCCAGCTTAAGAAATAGGAGATCGCTAATCCTTTGAACCTCCTTGTGTCCCTCTCATTGGTCATTTTATACTTTTTTGAATATCTGAACTATTTGATGAAAAAATGAAATTTTAAAAGTGTGAACAGTCCGTGCCTCTGGTCTTGTTAATGTTGACTCCCCAGCTGACTGTCCTGCTTTCCTGAATGTGCACACCTAGCATGTACATGCATATTTGGGGGAGGATAATCTGTAAATTGATTTCTGTTTAAGGTTAATAAATTGTAAGTTTGTCATTGTTATTTTTTTTGGTAATAACTTTCTTGAGATCTGATTCACATACTATAAAATTCACTCTTTTAAAGTGTAAGTGTATTTTTTAGTATACCTACAAAATGGTGCAACTATTGCTATATCTAATTCCACAAAATGAATAGGTAGATTTTCTAGATTTAGGTAGTGTTTATCCAAAGAAAAACCAATTTTTTAAAAACGTCTTAGGTTTTAAGGTACTAGTTTTCTTTCTAGCATCTCAGCTCCCGGTAGAAAGGCATGAGACTTATCTCCATAGGATTTATTGTCAGTTTGAAAACTCTAGTGAAAAATCCCTGTTTAGTGAAGTGTGCGAGATTTGGCTTAATTTACATATTCTCAGTGACTGTGTCCAGGAGTTTGACACAGTCTTGATCTGGTCCAGTTCCTTCCTTTCCTTTCCAACGGGGACTAAAGACAAATCTACCCCCCCACCCCGCCTTTTTTGGCTTCTTTTGGAAAGAAAACTTTTATGGCTTCATAACTGAAACAACGAAATTGTCATATGAGTAGAATTACCACTTTAGATAATTCCAATGATTTTTGTCCAAATGTGGCTCTAAGGAAGTTACAGGGATGTTATATGGCCTACCTTCTGTCCACTTAAGAAGAATTTGCCATAAGTATCTCAAAACTCCTAAATATCCCAGATGGCTCAGTCTGGAGTATGTTAAAGGGATGGGGTAAAGGAACAGTAAAACCTACCTCAGGCCAGCTCTCCAGTTGTTGCAGTAATACAGTGGATAGAAGCAGGGCACCTATAATTTAGACTAGCTCTTTGATCTTAAATTCTTTTTCTTGTTACTTTGTAAGATTGGAGACAGACTTCTGTCATGAATGTGTCCTGGGACAGACCTTATATAGCAACTTCTGTGTCTTAAGCAGTTTTGTTTATAGTAGGAAGGTAGGTGTCTTGGACCTGAAATATGTAGTGCTTAAATAACGAAATATTTTTTTTGAACTCAGCTGTTTACATATCACATTGGGATGGCCACACCAAATGAGTGGCTCGTGTCACTTTGGTGCTAATAACCAACCTCTGTCAGCTTCCCACCATTCAGGTCCACTGTTAACATTGTGGCTTTATAGGTCTAAAAAAAAGACCTATTTTTTTCCCATACCAGATGAGTTAAAGATGGAAAAGGCATTAAATTTGAGGGTGGCAGACATGAACAGAAAACAGGGTTCAGTACTACCCTGTTTTAGGCTTTCACTGGCGGTCTTGAAACGTATCCCCCACAGATAAGGGGAGACTACTGTGTACCTGGTTTTGTGTGTAAAACCTAGCGTAGAATAACTAGTGTTGAGTTTTTGTCAGCACCACTTTAAGTGAATATCAGAACAAAATCTTCTCTTAAGCTGGCTATTTTTAGTTTGCAAAATGTAATTTATGAAATGGATGATATGTATTTGGATTTGTATTTGGATGTATATGCATTTGAAAGTCAATTGATTTAAATATTCCTAAAGGTCCAGTGTTAGACATATGTAGTGGAAATCACCTTGCTTCAGGATCTCCCCAATACTTTATTGCTGGTAATAAAACTTTCTAATCATGATGAACTATTCTTTTAATATCCTGCTGGATTTCATTTTGTATCTGTGCATATTTACAAATGAAATTGGAGTGTCCTTTCCCTCTAAGGATGCCTTTTGACTATAGGTTTAGATATAGTCTTTTCAGTGATAATTTTAAAATAGTTTGTTATTCTAATTTCCTTCTTTCATATCATAGTGAGTTTTTGTTATTGTCATGTTTAATTTTATTGAAATTAGAGAATATGCTTATAACATTTCCTAATTTTACAATTTCTTCATATAACTTACATTATTTAATTTAATGAATTTTTATAGCTATTTCAAACAGTATTCCTTTAGGTTCAGAGTTGTAAAGTCTGGCTTCTAAATTGCATTATGTATGTCATCTGTATTTTTATCTGTTTTTTTTAATCTTCTAAATTTATTTAGAGAGAGGCATGTTCAAATTCTCTTATGACTGTGATTTTCTTAAATTCTTGTGTTTCTGGTTTGTTTTGTATGTCTTGACATGATGTTGTTTGATGTATAGTTTGATGTATCTTTGTGATTGTGTCTTTTAATAGTAACATACTCTTCTGTGTTAAATGTTTTTTGCCTTAATTTATTCTCTCTCTTATTAATCTTGCCATGGCTACTATCTTTTTGTTTGCATGTGTGTGTATATAATAATTCTGTGTCTAGCTTCTTTTACTTACCATAAGTATTTTGAAATTTATTCCTGTTGTCGGTTGGATCAGGAATTCATTACTTATACTACAGTTGTTTACCCATTCTCCTGTTTTGTTTTTTGTAGATATTTTTGAAATGTTTATTTGGTTAATAGGGGAGAATAGATTCTTTCATTCAAATGCTTAATAAAGGAGCATTGGTTGTCTTATTTACCAAGGAGAAGATACTTTAAAACGAGAAATATAAAAAGGACAGGGCTGAAGAATTACAAAATCATTATTAATATGTTAGGAACATTGCATGGAAGCAAATGGAAAATGATTGTATTGCTACTCTTGTTCCCTCTCTTAAATCAGTTAGGAAAAATCATCTTTAGTGAAAGCACAGAACTCAGTGATTCTGATGAGATTCAAATGCCATGAGATCATGGAACTGTATATTGAGAAGGTACCTCACTTAGCAAAGTTTCAAGAACCTTATCAGATTTAATTTTAAGGATAGTCCATATTTTATACGGTTTGGTATTTGTAAGACAGGTTTCCAGGACTAGATTCTTTATAGGGCTTCTACATCTTGTCTAGCTTGAGAACTTTTAGTAAACCTTTGAGAACCTTTACTAAGAATTTCTAGTGACTCTATATTACATCATTTTTTGTATTTAAATTACACAGTTTTCTTTAAAAATTTATTTTTTATTTTGGCATTTATTTCAAAGTATAGAGCATTAAAAGATTTTGTCTTATTTTTGGTCTTTAACCTTTTCAAAAACTCAGGCTTGTTTATCTTATTTAAATGGATGTGATAACAGGGTGGTTTTGCTTTCTTACATTGTACATGGAAATGCGGGGAAATATGTATTTTTCAAGTTTGATAGTGCTTACTTTATTTATAAAGAGGCTATTTCAGAGAGACAGAAATTTTAAATTAGAGGATTCAGCATTACATACTTTTCTGAATTGGGATTTGGTCTCTTGGTATGGAGAAAATCCTTTCTCACAAATTATAAACAGTAACTGATTAAAAAAAAACAGTTTACATGTCAGTATTATTTTCAATTTCATTTGATTCAAAACCTTAAGAGGATTAATAAAACATTCTGTTTCAGACTTGAGCCTGACACTAACAGCTGTTCATATTTCCTTTTCATAAATCTCAGGGTTAAACAAGATGAACCCAAAACTTACTGTTACATGGATCATTTGTTATGCATTCCACTCACTACATCATGGTGAGAGCCTGCCTTAGCACATGTGCCTACCCTGAGCTAGCATGTACTTGAATGTGCCATGTGTGTCCTTTAATGTTGTTCTTTAGAACAGAAACAGATCTGAATTATTAAAAATGCTCATTAAGACATAAATCTTCCTGAATATGTTTGTCAGGAACTCACATCTACACCCAGGGATAACAGGAAAGCTTCATTATAGTGGCTGCATGATATATGAATTACCTTGGCAGCATAAGTTCACTCATTGGTTTTCTTCTTTACTCAGCCCACCTCTGCTGCACCACCATATTCTTCTCTTTTCTTCCTTCTATTCTCCCAGTTTTAGAGCAGAAGTCAAGAGAGCATTTTGCTTTGCCCCTTAAGTGACAGTAAAACAAAAGACTATGTTCTTCAACAATCCCCAGCCTTTTGTGGGAGGAGCCACCATGGCTCTAGAGAGTACTTGGGGAGATGAGGTGTGGGAGGAGAATACGAAGATTCTGAAGTCCACAGGATGAATGAGTGAAGGTGGTGCTGGATTCACTTATCTTTATAGATAATCTAGTAAGACTCTTGGCAAACTGTAGAAGATAGTTGGCCACTGTGGAAATGGTATGGTGCAAAACAGACGGGAACTGGACTGTATCTCCCTCTGATTCCAGGTTTATCTTGAGTAGGAGGTTTTTTTCATTGTTGTTTTTCTGTATGCAAGGAAAAGGAATGGGGTTTATTGATTTTTAAGAAAGTATTCTTTGTGTAACTGCCTAAGATTTTTTCAGGTTTTCTGTAACTATTTGCAAGCCAAATGAAGAAGGCTAGAAGAATAATACCTTACTCTCACTTTTTATAAGCTTTTAAAATAGAAAATAATAGTTGGATTCAGGACCTCTCCAAAAATAGTCACCTGTATTCTAAATTAGAGCTGGTAGGTGATGATTGTGAACAAACATTAAAGGGCATGATTTAGAATGTTTATAAATGTTGGGAGATTTTTATAAATGCTGTAAGGACATTTTAAGGCTTCAGTTCAATTCAGTCGCTCAGTCGTGTCCGACTCTTTGCGACCCCATGAACCGCAGCACGCCAAGCCTCCCTGTCCATCACCAGCTCCCGGAGTTTACCCAAACTCATGTCCATTGAGTTGGTGATGCCATCCAACTGTCTCATCCTCTGTCGTCCCCTTCTCCTCCTGCCCTCAATCTTTCCCAGCATCAGGGTCTTTTTAGGCTTAGGGCTGTTTTAAAGATAACAATGATAGGAAAAATGTTTTCCTAAATCTATGATTTACCTACATTCATAAAATTAGATAATGAGTCTCTCCCAGCCTCTCCCACTTGTACCTCTGAGATGAGTGAAAGAACTGGACTGAGAGCTGAGAGGCTTTTAAATTGTTATTTCTTTTTGAACTTTGAGTGGATAAAAAAATAAATATTTTCAAGTTAATATTTTATTTTCATTAATTTTATTTTAAAGCTTTTTATTGCTTTAGTAAATTCATATTGTATATTTTTGTCTTTGGTTAGATAAATAATCTCCATCAGTGGTGAAGGAGAGGTTTGGAAATCAGGGAGCTCTTCTTAGCTTTTCTGTGTCATAGATTAATCCTCTAAGGGCACCTCCTCTAACCTCCCTGGACCTATTTTCTTAGCTATATGTCAGTAGACTCACTGCCCAGTAAGGGAAACACCAGCCATATGCAGTGCTTATTCAGCCTTTGTAATTTGACTACTTCAAACTGAGGTGTGCTCTAAGTGTAAAAGTCTTAGTGCAAAGATAAGAATGTAAGATATCTTACTGATAATTTGTTTATATTGATTATATTATTAGAATGATAATATTTTAGGTACATTCGTTAAATGAAATATATTATTAAAATTAATTTCTTTTTCCTTTTTAAAATGTGGCACTAGAAAAATTTTAATTCTGTTTGTGGCTCACATTATGTGTCTTTTGGGCAGTGGTGATCTGGACAGTGTTTCTTAAACTGGCTCATGAAGTATTATAAATGCTCAATGAAACACACTGAAAGGAAGCGTGTCAGAGGAACTTCCTGAAGTGATAAAATATTCTGGATCTTGGTTGTTCAGTTTAATAGCTACTAACCACTTATGGCTATTGAGCACTTGAATGTGGCCATCAAAGTTTTGCATTCATTACGTCAGCAAATCTGGAAGACCCAGGAGTGGCCGGCCACAGGACTGGAAAAGGTCCTCATCCCAGTTCCCAAGAAGGGTAGTATCAAAGAATGTGCTAAAACCATTGGACAGTCTCATTTATCTCCCATGCTAATAAAATCATGCTTAAAATCTTTCATACTAGGCTTCAGCATTATGTGAACCCAAAACTTTTAGATGTCCAAGCTGGGTTTAGAAAAGGAAGAGGAACTAGAGATCAAATCACCAACATTCGTTGGATTGTAGAGAAAGCAAGGGAATTTCAGAAAAACATCTATCTCTGTTTCATCGACTATGCAGAAACCTTTGACTGTGCGGATCATGACAAACTGTGGAAAGCTCTTAGAGAGATGGGAATACCTGACCGTCTAACCTGTCTCCTGAGAAACCTATATGTGAGTCAAGAAGCAACAGATAGAACCCTATATGGAACAAGATCGAGAAAGGAGTACAACAGGGCTGTCTGCTGTCACCCTGTTTGTTTAACCTATACACTGAGCACATCATGAGAAATGCTGGGTTGGATGAGGTACAAGCTGGAATCAAGATAGGCAGGAGAAACATAAACAAACTCAGCTGTGCAGATGATACCACTCTCATGGCAGAAAGCAAAGAGGAACTAAAGAGCCTCTTGATGAAGGTAAAGGAGGAAAGTGAAAGTGCTGGCTTAAGACTAAATATTAAAAAAACTAAGATCATGGCATCTGGCCCCATTACTGCAATGCAAATAGAAGGGGAAAAGGTGGAAGTAGTGACAAATTTCCTCTTGGGCTCCAGAATCACTGGACGGTGACTGCAGCCATGAAATCAGAAAACAGTTGCTTCTTGGCAGAAAAATGATGATAAACCTAGACAGTGTGTTGAAAAGCAGAGACATTACTGTGCTGACAAAGGTCTGTATAGCCAAGGCTATGGTCTTCCCAGTGGTCATGTACCGTTGTGAGAGCTGGACTATGAAGAAGGCAGAATGCCAGAGAATTGATGCCTTTGAGCTGTGGTGCTGGAGAAGACTCCTGAAAGTCCCTTGGACAGCAAGGGATCAAATCAGTCAATCTTAAGGGAGATCAACCCTGAATATTCACTGGAAGGACTGATGCTGAAGCTCCTGTATTTTGGTCATCTGATGCAAACAACTGACTCATTGGAAAAGTCCCTGATGCTGGGAAAGATTGAAGGCAAAAGAAGAGGGCGTCAAGAGGATGAGATGGCTGGACAACATTGTTGATGGAGTAAACATGAACTTGGGCAAACTTTGGGAGATGATGAGGGACAGAGAGGCCTAGTGTGCTGCAGTCCATGGGGTTTCAAAGAGTCGGATATGACTGGGTGGCTGAACAACAACAACAGTGTTCTGAGATGTAGGAAAAGGAACTGAATTTTAAATTTTATTTAATTTGGATTAAGCTGAAACTCCAGTACTTTGGCCACCTCATGCAAAGAGTTGACTCATTGGAAAAGACTCTGATGCTGGGAGGGATTGGGGGCAGGAGGAGAAGGGGATGACAGAGGATGAGATGGCTGGATGGCATCACTGACTCAATGGACGTGAGTTTGAGTGAACTCCGGGAGTTGGTGATGGACAGGGACGCCTGGTGTGCTGCAGTTCATGGGGTCGCAGAGAGTCGGACACAACTGAGCAACTGAACTGAACTGAACTTTAAGGAGCTGCATATGACTGGTGGCTCATGTATTGGGACAGTGCAGATTTAAAGACTTATGGGATCATTTTATTCAAAGACTTGTATACCTAGGACTTGTTTACTGTATTGTTGTTTAATATGTCTATACAGTTTGTTATGAATAATAATAATTGGTAACAGTAGTATTTATTAAGTACCTATTATATAGCCTATACTGTGTAAGTACCAGAGAAAGGATTTGTACAATAAATTATTTGCTGAGACACATTGCTCATATTCTGTAATACACTTGATGTACTGTGAATTCCAGGACACTGTGTGGGCTTACCATGTTTTCATGAAAATCTGGTTTCTTTCCTTTTCCTTATGAAGGCCATTCTGTGAAAGCCAGGCTTCTTTTGGAAAATCTAAATGATGTGTTGCCTTGTTAAAGTATTTTCTCTTGAAAGGGAAATCCATGTTTCGTAACAGACGATTTTTTTTTTCCAGTGAACTTTTGAAGTTAGTTATGCCTTTGATTTTAAAAAGGATGTGTGTGTATTTACACAGACTTATAAGCTTCTGTATTATATAATATTTATTCCCTTTGTATGTGTGTACATGTATAAATGTTGAGACCAAGCAGTGTTATTAATTAATGTATTATTGCTTCACAGTGAAGAACGAATGTCATCATGTCTGGCATCAAGCGAACAATCAAAGAAACTGACCCTGATTATGAGGATGTATCTGTGGCCCTTCCGAATAAGCGGCATAAAGCAATTGAGAATTCAGGTAGAAATTCACCTGCCTTAGAAAATTATTTCTTTGTTGACATATGCCTTCCTGTTAGATTTATAGGAAATTAAATGCATTTCCACTACTGTGTATATTTTGAAGAAGTTTATGAGAGGGATTACCTAAGTGCTGTGTTTTATAGTACCATAAAAGGCCAGAACATAAAGCAGGTACACTGTGAAAGAATTAATAATGAGACAGGCTTTAAGTTTTAGCTGTCATTGTATGTTAGATGTGATCATAGTCTTAGCAATGTGTGTACTAAAATGTGAAATTATTATAGGTGGTACATGAATTGTGGGTTTTATTTTAATAATATTAATGTCAATAGAAAAGATAATGATCTCTTCAGATTTGTAGTCTCATGGCTACCGCTTAAGATAAAGCTAACTTTTTTTAAATTTTCTTGGAGTGTGTGTGTGCGCGCACATAGTCAGTCATGTTTGACTCTTTGCGACCCTATGGACTGTAGCCCGCCAGGCTCCTCTGTCCATGGGATTCTCCAGGCAAGAATACTAGAATAGGTTGCCATTTCCTGCTCCAGGGCATCTTCCCGACCCAGGGATCAAACCTGTGTTTCTGTGTTTACTGTGTTGACAGTCAGATTCCTAAACACTGTGCCCATGGGAAGATGCTTTATTGGAGTAGAGTTGATTTACAATGTTGTGTTAGTTTCAGGTATACAGCAGAGTGTTTCAGTTATACATGTATTCATTGTTTTTAGATTCTTTTCTCATATAGGTTATCACAGAATGTTGAGTAGAGTTCCCTGTGCTTTACAGTCGGTTCTTGTTTGTTATCTAACTTACATATAGTAATGTGTATATATTCATGCCAAACTCCTTATTTAACCCCCAAGAGCTAACATTTTTAAAGAATATTATTTAATGGCCTTAATTAGATATTTCACATGGTTCTCAGATGTGGTAGGTAACTTGAAGGTGGAATATAAATGATGGAAATTTGGGAAACATTGATCTCTGTACTTAGCTCTGGTGGGGGCACAGAGGCATTAAGTTACTTGCCTAAGATCATATAATTAGTGGAAGACCAAATCATCTACAATTACCCAGAATGTTTTAAGCTATCTGAAAAAAAAGTGGCTATATTTGAGTTTTTAAAACAAAATATTGCTATTTATTTAAATAATAAATCTGTGTAAGTTAGTACAGCTAGCTGAAGATCTCAGAGTCATACATAAGGTATTGCGGCTCCACAAACATCAAGGACCCCAAGGTTAATGGGGAAGGAAACTCCTGTCTGTGTAGGTGCAGTCAAGTCATATGGACCCCAGAAGTCTCTGTGGACAAAGTTATCAAATCAAATTCCAAATAATAAAAACATCTCACTGCAGCTTTTCTTCTGATTCAGTTGTAATTTTATTTAGAAGAATATGTCATTTGCTTTCAATAACAAGTCCAATAAATATGAAAGTATCATGAAACTTAAATTCATTATTCAAATGCATAGCATTGCATATCAGTTTTTATAATAAAAATAAGAATTGGGAAAGCTGATTGTTTTAGGAAACATCATAATTTCAATTTAAATCTAATCTAACGTGTTCCCAGACATTTTATTCACGTTATTTTCCCTTGTTCCATGAAAGAGATATTTTAGAATTATTTCTGAGGAGCTTATGATAACTCCACCTTCAGTGATAACAGTCTCTGACTTTTATTTAGCCTCCCCTAAGATTATCAGCTGGTTTCTATATACAGAGTTTATGTATACAAGGATACATACCATAAAACTAGGCAATATTCTTTTCATCAGGTATGAGGAAAGCTAGTCATTTGCTTCAATGCAGACATATCCACAAGAATGCTTATGCCAGCACTAGTTTTAAATTGGCAGTCTAGTGGCATATATTATGGGGAGAAAATGACATGGGTGATCAAGGGTCCAAATTTTCTCTGTAATTTTTTAAATACCCCAAAGGCCTGAGTGGTAGTTATTTCATAATACAGACACAGGATCATTATGCAAAATCCCAGGTTTTTCAAGCAGTCATTCAACTTTTTTATTCTCTTGTAATCAATCTACATTTCATAGTGTATTTTAACTCTTTGAATTACATATTACTTTGAGTAGTCATTATCTGAATTGAATTGCTTTCAGAGACGTCTTTTTGCTGTATCCTTCAGATAGTTGTGATCAGAAACTACTGACTTCCTTGCTAGATCTTAACTTCTGCCTTCTTATGAACTGCTCTTAGGTCACAGACTGCCTCTCTTTATAGCTAACTCTTTACTTTCTCCATTGAGGTTATGGTTTTTTGGAAGTCACCACATGTTTCTCTCAGAATCATCGTAGGTTTCTTTTTCTTTTTGGTAATTTTATTTTGATATGTTTTCAATCAGAAAAATCACAAGGAAAACTTGTATGTCTTTTTCCCAGATTAGTTTACCAGTTGTTTTCATTTTGCCTCATTTGGTTTATCATTCTTTTCTCCCATCCCCAACCCAAACACACATGTGCATTTATGCAGGCAGATATATATGCATATCATTTTTTCTAAATCATCAGAAGATATATCAGACACTTGTAAAGTGAAGTGAAGTTGCTCAGTCGTGTCCAACTCTTAGCGACCCAATGGTCTGTAGCCTACCAGGCTCCTCAGTCCATGGGATTTTCCAGGCAAGAATTCTGGAGTGGGTTGTCATTTCCTTCTCCAAGACACTTGTAAACACGTGTGTATTTCCTTGGAATAGATTTCTTATGTAACCACAGTACAGTTATCAGAAGTAGGAAATTTTAACATTTTACATCATATCTAACCTGCAGTCCACATTCAAGATTTACTAGTTGTCCCAGTATTATAATTGTTGCCCCCTCTCCAGAATCACGTGGTTAGTTTAGTTGTTATATCTCTTAGTTTCTTGTCGTCACCTCAACTTTTCTTTGTCTTTCTTGACTTTAATATTTTAATATATAGGCCAGTTAATTTTGTAACGTCCTTCAATTTAGGTTTGTCTAATGTTCGCTGTCGTTAAAGGCAGCATTTTTAGAAGGAGTGCCACAGAGTGGTGGAGTCTTGTCAGCACATCATGTCAGAAAACATAATATCAGTTTGCTTGAATATTAGTGATGTTAACTTTTCATTATTGGTTGTGGTGATCATCATTAGGCTTCTCCATTTCAGAAGTACTGTTCGGGGATTGCTTTTGTTGCTTGAATCAAGATAGCAACTGACTAATTGCATACTAACTTGGATTATTTTATGTTCTTTGTGCAGCTCGAGATGCTGCTGTGCAGAAAATTGAGACTATTATCAAGGAACAATTTGCGCTTGAAATGAAGAATAAGGAACATGAAATTGAGGTCATTGACCAGGTATAATGATCTTACAGTGAAAAAAACAAAACTATTAAAAAAACTGTATGTAATGAACTTTTAAAATCTGTTGAAGTAGAATTGTAGTGTATTTTTCCCCTTTGATGTTCTTTTAAAAGGTGCTTTCTCATTTTACGGGAGAAAGACCTTTTTTTTTTTTTTTTTTCAAATGAAATGGTGGGAAAAGATAAAGAAAAAAATCACTTGAAATTCTATCCCAAAAGGTAATTCCTGTTTCCTCTTGTGCTTTGTGGACAACCACAAATAAATGTCTTTGTGGACATTTCTCAATGAATATACATATGCATTAATATGTCTATATATTCTTGCAAACATCATATTTTGTCATCCTTTTAAATATTTGGCCAATCTGAGGTGGAAATGGTCATTTCTGTTAGTTTTTCTTTGATTACTTTTTGGAGTCATTTGCATTTCTTATTTATGAATTATTTGTGTATATTTTCTCTTATTTCCATTTTTTAAAATAATTAACATTTATTTTAGCGACTAATTGAGGCAAGAAGGATGATGGATAAACTTCGTGCCTGCATTGTTGCAAACTACTATGCTTCTGCAGGACTTCTGAAAGTTTCTGAGGTAAGTTTTCCTCATAAGCAGTCATTTCTAGCTACCTATATAGATGTGTCAAGAGAAATTAGTGTTGATGTGGAATCCCTGCCTTCAAAATTTTCTCATATTGACCTTTTGAATTCAAGAAGCCTAGCCTGCCTTCCTGGGTATATATGAATACATACAGTTATCATTGTGTTCACTCATATCCTTCAGTTATACCTCTCTGCACTGTCAATAATGATAACTAACATTTTCTTTCACTTAATTCTTCTTTAATTTTTAGCACTGTTGTTAGGTTGTGTAGATACAAAGATGAATGTAACTCAGTTTTAACTTGCCTTATTCCTCTTCATTTCCTTATAGTTGGCTTTGGAGTAGATTATAGATTGATTGATTTTTCTCTGACCTTTTACTGTTAATGAATGGCAGTTTTTAGTTTCAGTAGATTTACCCTATTCAAGAAGTCCTGATTTTTTTCCTGGCTACTTTTTTGGAAAATTTTCAAATATATAGAAAAGGTGAAATAAGTACTTGTTTATGCATCCCTTAGCCTCAATGATTTTAACAATTTGCCAAGTTTACTTTATCATCTTTATTTTTCTTTGAAATCTTAAAAAGTAAGTTCCAAGCATCATGATGCTTCATCCCTAAATACTTAATCCTAAGACTGTCTTCTGTGTAGTCACAATACCTAAGAGAATGAGCCCCCTAATATTATCTGATAAGCAATCCATATTCAGATTTTTCTGTTTTCCCCCAAATATCTTCAAAGCTGTTTTTTTTTTTTTTTGACAGGATTCAGTCAGGGTTCATGGAGGGGAGTGTGGTGGCACACTGCTTTGCATCATTCCCTGTGGTTTCTACTGATATGCGATACCTGTTATGTATGGGTCTTCTTGTCATCCCGTGGAGCTTTAGGGTATCTATGATACTTGGAGAAATTTGAAGCATTATTTGAGATTAATCTTAGTAGTAGTTTCTTCTATTGCAGAAGTTTCCATATTACATTTTAGAGTCTGAACTGCTTTTCTTGGACTATCATAACAAGTTACCACAAACCTGATAGCTTAAAACAACAGAAGTTTATTATCTCTTGCTTCTAGAAGCTAGCAGGCCAAGATCAAGGTGTGTGTTGGGTAGGCCATGCTCCCTCAAGACTCTAGGGAAGGATTCTTCTCCTAACATCTGGTGGTTACTGGCAGTACCTGGCATTGCTTGGCTTGTAGCTGCATCATTCCAGTTTCTGCCTTTAACTTCACATGGACTTTTCTATGTGTCTTCTCTTTTTCTTTTTGTATCCAACTTTCCTTCTTGTAGTACACTAGTGTTTTGAGTGAAAATGAAGTCAGGTTGCTCAGTCCTGTCCGACTCTGGACCACATGGACTGTAGCCTACCAGGCTCCTCCATCCATGGGATTTTCTAGGCAAGAATACTGGAGTGGGTTGCCATTTCCTTCTCCAGGAGATCTTCCCGACTCAGGGATTGAATCTGGGTCTCCTACATCTGAGCTACCAGAGTGAGGCCTCTCCAAATCCAGTATGACATCATCTTAACTTGATTACATCTGAAAAGAACTGATTTTCAAATAGAAACGTTTATAGGTTCTAGGTGGACAAGAATTTGTGGGAGATAACTGTTCAACTCAGGGCAGATTCCAGTGTCATCTGTTATATAGCTTGCCATTGGAGTCAACAAGATGGACGTCGAGCACTAGCAGCTGCATTACATAGGACTGTAGCTACTCTAAAGAGCTGGTTATTCATTTGATGTTTTGTTGCCCTTTTTTAAAAAACTATTTAACAGTACTGAACTGTGCTATTTGATGGTCTAGAAATGCACTGATTTTTGTTATATTCTGATTAGGATTTATTTAAGGATATTTAGGTATGTTTTTGTCTATTATCATCTGCCACTTAAAATTTATTTTTAGTTTGCTCTAACAAAATACATTTATAGCCGTAAACTTTTATTTTGAAACTAAGCTTTGTTGCTTTGAACTCTAAAACACTAGCCTCTGACTCTACTCATTAAAACAATTATTTTAATTTCAATTAAATAATTTCTAAAACTCACTTCTTGGAAGTAACTACAGTGTATCAGTAGTACAGTATATCTGTATCAAGTAACAGCACTTCTTATTTTTTGTGTAAGTAATAAGACACAAAAAATACCCTAGGCTGGCTTCAGTACTGGACTGTGCTATACTTTATCCTATGTGGGAGTCATTTTATATATGCTTTTTAAAATCTTTATATTTTTTACAGGAGTGTTTTATTTAGAGCGGATGATGTATTTGAATCAAGCAATATCAGACTTATTTTTTAAAGTCAAATCTGACTTCCATGTGTTACTATTAATATATATTTATCTTTACTTTTCATTTACCTTCTGAGAACTTGAATCTAGCTTTTAGTGTTAGGACTTTTGCATAATTATTTCTCATTCTGCACTTTTTATTGATTTGGTCTCTATTTTATGGCGGTAGGTGACTCAGATGGTAAAGAATCTGCCTGCAGTGCAGGAGACCTGATTAGTCCCTGGGTCGGAAAGATCCCTGGAGAAGGGGATGGCTACCCACTGCAGTATTCTTGCCTGGAGAGTTCTGTAGACAGAAGAGCCTGGTGGGCTACAGTCCATGGGGTCACAAAGAGTCAGACATGACTGAGTGACTAAGCACAGCACAGCCGTGATCCCAAAATAGATAAGGGTTTTTGGAAAGATCAAATTTTTGCCTACTTTTGCTGGATATGATTTAAAGTTTGTTTTGCTTACTTTCATTTTTGCAGGGATCAAAGACATGTGATACAATGGTTTTTAATCATCCTGCTATCAAGAAATTTTGGAATCACCATCTAGGTCATCATCTCCTGCCAATCAGAGATCAGAAACACCATCAGCCAATCATTCAGAAAGTGATTCTCTATCTCAACACAATGACTTCTTATCTGACAAAGACACTAACAGCAATATGGATATAGAAGAACGACTCTCAAGCAACACGGAGCAGAGACCAAGCCGAAATACTGGAAGGGTATATAGTTGGATGGGTGGAAGGGAGCCAAAAGAGAAGGGAACCAATATTTATTAAGTATGCACACAGTATTTCATTTTATTGGAATCATAAATATAAGTTAATTATCACTTTTGGAGATGGGGAAACTCAGTCTCTATGAGGTTAAGGTTATAGTTGTCCACAAGTATCAGAACTGAGAATTAAACCTCTGTCTTTCTGACTTTACAATTCGAATCTCTGATCATCGCCCAACTCCCAGATGCCATTCATGTAGATAGGATAGGAAAGAAACCTCAAGGAGTTGGCAGTACCTTAACTTTGCCCAGGGTCTTTCTACTTTGATCAGGTTTATTCTCTCAAGAGCAATGTCTCTTCAGTAGTTCCTCTTTGAAATTTTATGTTCTAAGATGCTTTAATAACTGAAAGAAACTTGAAAAATAATAATTAGAATTGAAAACTATTTATTACTCTTTGATCCTGTCAGTTTGTTATTTGAATTTCCATCTCACACTGCTCTGAAATTCTTGGTATAATACTTGACTATCAAATCCTCATTGGGTAAGACCAGTGGTTTTTCTCAACCATATGTTCTGTGATAGAGGAAATTCCTAGGTTGCTTTCTACATACTCAGACATCAAAGATTTGATTATTTTTGATAAAAATATTTTCTGGGGACTTCCTGGCAGTCCAGTGGTTAAGGCTGCACTCCCCCACCCCCCCCCAAAAAAAAGACTGCACTTCCAGTGCTGAGGGCATGGGTTCAGTCCCTGGTCCGGAAAACTAGGATCCTACATGCTGTGTGGCATGACCCAACCCCCACATCCCCCCACCCCAAAACTCTGATAACAAATTCATTCTGTTCATTGTTGAAATTTTTTAACTACAGAAAAGTAAGGGAAACTCAAAAGTCATTCATAATTGTACTACCCCAAATCAGAACTGTTAATATTTGGATTTCATTGTCATATAACTTATGCGGAAATATTGCATATGTTTTTCTTTTTTAATTAAGATGAATTTAGGTCATGCTAGTCATAGGATTCAGAAACCTGCTATCTTTTATGTAATACACATGCTCATGTTCATGTAACATACTTAGTGTTTACTGTGTACCAGGCACTTTCTAAGAACTGTACAAAACAATCTGAGATGCATACTATTATCACCCTTATTTTATAGATGAGGAAACTGAGACAGAGAAGTTAAGTGATTACCAAGATGATACATCAGTAAATGTAAGGTCCAAGTCTTAAACACTGGCTGTCTTTCTCCATAGTCAAACTTTAACTTAACCATTATGTGTAAATTGCTTCTTACTGAAAAATTTGTAATAGTACAGAAGGTTGGAAAAAAGGTAAATTTCATTGACCCTATCACCCATTCCCATTTCCCAGAGGTAACCTTTGTAGTAGTTTCCTGTGTATTTTTCTACATCCTATTTGCATATACAAAGCCGCTGTGTATGACTATTAAAAGCACACATATATGTGGAGTTATAGTGTACAGACTTTTTCTATAATAGTAAAATTATTCTTTCATACTCTGAGAGGAGCCATAAAACCAGAGAATTTTGTAATTAAAGAAAAGAAAAATTGAGTTAGTCCATTTGTACCTTGTATGATTTTGTGGTTTCTACCTACTGAAAATTGTCCAAATTGAAAATGAAATTTGATTATGATTTTTTTCTAGGACACTTCTAGTATTGCTGGCTCCCATAAAGCAGAGCAGCGGAATACTGATCTTACAAGAGATGAGACTTCACGACTTTTTGTAAAGAAAACAATAGTAGTGGGCAATGTGTCCAAGTGAGTATTCAGTTGAATTGTCTAATTTTCAGTCATCCAGTTTTGGTAATACCCTGGCATATTATTATCATAGTATTACAGTAGGAATAGGCTTCAGGAATTTTTTTCCCAGACTCTTAGTTGTTTTAAAAGTAAATGAAGTTCTAGAAACTTGAGACTGCTTCAGTGTGTCTGTTCATCTTTGACATGGAATAAAATTGTGCTTAGTGAAAAACTTTTTGCAGACATGAAGTTTTATGAATTTTTTAAAAACTTATTTGGTTGTGCCAGATCTTAGTTGAAGCATGTGACCAGGGATCGAACCCAGGCCCCCTCCATAGGGAGCACAGAGTCCCAACCACGGGACCACCAGGGAAGTCCCACTGTTATATATTTTATTAAGCATGTAAGTGTGGATAACTTTGGAGGAACTTTGACTTCTTCTGATCTAGTTCTATCCTTAGGGGCCTTACCTACTAAAAATGTTTGTTTGGTTGCTCAAATTGAAATGTTTTAAATTTATAACAAAGTTATAAAGCAGGTCTTGAAAACGGAATTCCTCCAAGCTAAAGGGCTATCTAACGATGTGTCTCATGTTGTCTAGTAGGAGCATCATCATTTTTGCCAATGTTTAGGAATGGGTAAAGACATAAATCTTCAACAGCTTAAGAATGTTCAGTCAGTTCAGTTCAGTCACTCAGTCGTGTCCGACTCTTTGCAACCCCATGAATCACAGCACGCCAGGCCTTCTTGTCCATCACCAACTCCCAGAGTTCACTCAAACTCATGTTCATCGAGTCGGTGATACCATCCAGCCACCTCATCCTCTGTTGTCCCTTTCTCCTCTTGCCCTCAATCCCTCCCAGCATCAGGGTCTTTTCCAATGAGTCAACCCTTCGCATGAGTTGGTCAAAGTATTAGAGTTTCAGCATCAGTCCTTCAAGTAAACACCCAGGACTGATCTCCTTTAGGATGGACTGGTTGGATCTCCTTGCAGTCCAAGGGACTCTCAAGAGTCTTCTCCAACACCACAGTTCAAAAGCATCAATTCTTCAGCCCTCAGCTTTCTTCACAGTCCAACTCTCACATCCATACTTGACCACTGGAAAAACCATAGCCTTGACTAGATGGACCTTTGTTGGCAAAGTAATATCTCTGCTTTTGAATATGCTATCTAGGTTGGTCATAACTTTTCTTCCAAGGAATAAGCATCTTTTAATTTCATGGCTGTAGTCACCATCTACAGTGATTTTGGAGCCCCCAAAAATAAAGTCTGACACTGTTTCCACTGTTTCCCCATCTATTTCCTATGAAGTGATGGGACCAGATGCCATGATTTTCATTTTCTGAATGTTGAGCTTTAAGCCAGCTTTTTCACTCGCCTCTTTCACTTTCATCAAGAGGCTTTTTAGTTCCTCTTCACTTTCTGCCATAAGGGTGGTGTCATCTGCATATCTGAGGTTATTGATATTTCTCCTACAGTCTTGATTCCAGCTTGTGCTTCTTCCAGGTCAGCGTTTCTCATGATGTACTCTGCATAGAAGTTAAATAAGCAGGGTGACAATATACAGCCTTGACGAACTCCTTTTCCTATTTGGATCAGTCTCTTGTTCCATGTCCAGTTCTAACTGTTGCTTCCTGACCTGCATATAGGTTTCTCAAGAGGCAGGTCAGGTGGTCTGGTATTCCCATCTCTTTCAGAATTTTCCACGGTTTATTATGATCCACACAGTCAAGGCTTTGGCATAGTCAGTAAGGCAGAAATAGATGTTTTTCTGGAACTCTCTTGCTTTTTCGATGATCCAGCGGATGTTGGCGATTTGATCTCTGGTTCCTCTGCCTTTTCTAAAACCAGCTTGAACATCTGGTATTTCACAGCTCATGTATTGCTGAAGCCTGGCTTGGAGAATTTTGAGCATTACTTTACTAGTGTGTGAGGTGAGTGCAATAGTGCGGTAGTTTGAGCATTCGTTGGGATTGGAAAGAAAACTGACCTTTTCCAGTCCTGTGGCCACTGCTGAGTTTTCCAAATTTGCTGGCATGTTGAGTGCAGCACTTTCACAGCATCTTTCAGGATTTGAAATAGCTTAACTGGAATTCCATCACCTCCACTAGCTTTGTTCTTAGTGATGTTTTCTAAGACCCACTTGACTTCACATTCCAGGATGTCTGGCTCTAGGTGAGTGATCAGACCATTATAATTATCTAGGTCATGAAGATCTTTTTTGTACAGTTCTTCTGTGTATTCTTGCCACCTCTTCTTAATATCTTAATATGCTTCTGTTAGGTCCAGACCATTTCTGTCCTTTATGTAGCCCATCTTTGCATGAAATGTTCCCTTGGTATCTCTAATTTTCTTGAAGAGATCTCTAGTCTTTCCCATTCTGTTGTTTGCCTCTATTTCTTTGGATTGATTGCTGAGGAAGGCTTTCTTATCTCTTCTTGCTGTTCTTTGGAACTCTGCATTCAGATGCTCATATCTTTCCTTTTCTCCTTGGCTTTTTGCTTCTCTTCTTTTCACAGCTATTTGTAAGGCCTCCTCAAACAGCCATTTTGCTTTTTTTTGCATTTCTTTTCCAAGGGGATGGTCTTTATCCCTGTCTCCTATACAATGTCATGAACCTCCGTCCATAGTTCATCAGGCACTCTATCAGATATAGTCCCTTAAATCTATTTCTCACTTCCACTGTATAATCATAAGGGATCTGATTTAGGTCATACCTGAATGGTCTAGTGGTTTTCCCTACTTTCTTCAATTTAAGTCTGAAATTGGCAATAAGGAGTTCATGATCTGAGCCACAGTCAGCTCCTGGTCTTGTTTTTGTTGACTGTATAGAGCTTCTCCATCTTTGGCTGCAAATAATATAATCAATCTGATTTCGGTGTTGACCGTCTGGTGATGTCCATGTGTAGAGTCTTCTCTTGTGTTGTTGGAAGAGGGTGTTTGCTATGACCAGTGCGTTTTCTTGGCAAAGCTCTTATTAGCCTTTGCCCTGCTTCATTCCGTATTCCAAGGCCAAATTTGCCTGTTATTCCAGGTGTTTCTTGACTTCCTACTTTAGCATTCCAGTCCCCTATAGTGAAAAGGACATCTTTTTTGGGTGTTAGTTCTAGAAGTTCTTGTAGGTCTTCATAGAACTGTTCAACTTCAGCTTCTTCAGTGTTACGTGTTTTGGGCATAGGCTTGGATCACCGTGATATTGAATGGTTTGCCTTGGAAATGAACAGAGATCATTCTGTTGTTTTTGAGACTGCATCCAAGTACTGCATTTCGGACTCTCTTGTTGACCATGATGGCTACTCCATTTCTTCTGAGGGATTCCTGCCCGCAGTAGTAGATATAATGGTCATCTGAGTTAAATTCACCTATTCTGGTTCATTTTAGTTCGCTGATTCCTAGAATATTGACATTCAGGCTTGCCATCTCCTGTTTGACCACTTCCAACTTGCCTTGATTCATGGACCTGACATTCCAGGTTCCTATGGAATATTGCTCTTTACAGCATTGGACCTTGCTTCTGTCACCAGTCACATCCACAGCTGGGTATCGTTTTTGCTTTGGTTCCATCCCTCATTCTTTCTGGAGTTATTTCTCCACTGATCTCCAATAGCATATTGGGCACCTATTGACCCAGGGAGTTCCCCTTTCAGTATCCTATCATTTTGTCTTTTCATACTGTTCTTGGGGTTCTCAAGGCAAGAATACTGAAGTGGTTTGCCATTCCTTTCTCCAGTGGACCACATTCTGTCAGACCTCTCCACCATGACCCGCCCGTCCTGGGTGGCCCCACATGGCATGGCTTAGTTTCATTGAGTTAGACAAGGCTGTGGTCCATGTGATCAGATTGGCTAGTTTTCTGTGATTATGGTTTCAGTGTGTCTCTCCTCTGATGCCCTCTTGTAACACCTGCCATCTTACTTGGGTTTCTCTTACCTTGGATGTGGGGTATCTCTTCACGTCTGCTCCAGCAAAGCACAGCCACTGCCCTTACCTTAGACGAGAGATATCTCCTCAGGGCCGCCCCTCCTGACCTTGAACATGGAGTAGCTCCTCCTCCCTCCTGTGCCTGTGCAGCCACTGCTCCTTGGACATGGGGTTGCTCCTCTCAGCCACTGCCCCTGACCTCGGGTGGTGGGTAGCTCCTCCCGGCCGCCGCCCCTGACCTCGGACGTGTGGTAGCTTGTTTCTGCCGCCGTGCCTGACCTTGGATGTGGGGTAGCTCCTCTTGGCCACTGCCCGATGTCAAACGTGGGGTAGCTCCTCTTGGCCGCTCCTGTGCCAACACAGCCTGGCACTCTCGGTCTCCACCCCTGTTATTTCCTCACAAATCTTTATTTGCTTTTCTCCTCACTAGGCATTTCCTCCATGCTGCTTGTCATTTTTGTCACATTATATCATTATTTCCAATTTTCATAGATCTTTTCCAAATCAGACTGGAATCTCTTTAGAAAATGTATCTTTGTTTGTTTTTGTATCTTGCCATAGTTGGTGTTCAGTAAATGTTGATTGGTGAATAAATTGATATATTTATGAAAATTTAAATTAGATTCAATTATTGAAACTGAAGGATTCAGAATTACACTGAATATTTGGAGAAGGGAATCAGATGTCAGAGGAGTTTTCCAAATCCCAATTAATGAACACTGATAACAAACAGGAAGTACATTAAGAATCTCAGGATAATACAGAGATGCTCAGTAGTCTTTGTAGTATTTAAATGGAAGCATAAAATATGACTAAGGCAGTTAGGTATCTATTTTACAAGTTATTTTAGGATTAGCATGCATTTAGCTAAGGGAACTAATGTGTCGTGTTGAGGTCTCACCTATAATACAAGACATGTCAGGCCAGAAAAGGCCAAAACTAGAAATTCAGGTAGGCTCACCAGGCCATGAAAAGACTGGAGAGAAACAGTTACTGACATGTTCAAACAATTATGTGTAATTTGTGGGTTTGGGGCTTTAAGGCCAGGTGGACTTTATAAATAAAGAGGAATGATTGGCATGAGAGTTATAAAGTCCTTGTTTGTTCTGGAAGAGGGTAAAAAAATATTGATTTGCTTTAGACTTTGTTAAGGATACTTGTTAGAGTATCTAAGATAACAACTAAAAGAAAAGACATAGAGATTTAAACTTTAAAAGTAGTAAACAGGGCTTCCCTGGTGGTCAGTAGTAAAGAATCTGCCTGCCAAAATGCAGGAGATGCAGGTTCAGTCCCTGGGTCGGGAACATCCCTTGGAGAGGGAAATGGCAACCCACTCCACTATTTTTGCCTGAAATCCCATGGATAGAGGAGTGTGGTAGGCTATAGTCTATGGGATTGCAAAAGAGTTGGACATGACTTAGCAGCTAAATATCATCATCGTCAATACACAGAAGTTGATTGTTTCTGTATGGCAAAGTTACAGAAAACAACTTTTAAAAGATACACTTACTCTAGCAATAAGAAAATGTAGCATAATAAAAGATATGCTGGCCTTTTATGAAAATAAAAATTTTACTAAAACACGTGAAGGAACTAAATGATTAGAGCAGTATGGCATGTTCATGGATAGGAAAGCTCAATGTTGTAAAGATATCTTTTCTTCCTAAGTTGATATGTAGATATTCTGATTAAAATGCTGATAGGGTTCATTAAATTCATAGGCTGGCTTTTATATATGGAAGAGCAAAGATAAAGATAGGACATGAGTACTCCTAAAGAAAAACTGGGTTAGGCAACTTGGCCCACTGTATCGCTAAGGATAACCATAGACATAGATGAATGTACAGAAAGCCATGACCATATTTTCCAACAGAATGTTACAAGGAGTCTCATGAAGTAAATGGCAACCCACTCCAGTATTCTTGCCTGGAAAATCCCATGGATGGAGGAGCCTGGTAAGCTACAGTCCATGGGGTTGCAAAGAGTTGAACACAGCTGAGTGACTTCACTTTCTTTCTTTAATGAAGTAAAGCCAGAGCCTTAAAAGGAAGGGCTGAGGATTCTAGTTTTGCCATGGTCAATACTTAAGGAAATGACTTGTTTTCTTTAAAGACAAACCACTTGCAACCTTGATAGCAATGAATAGGAAACAGAAGAGTTCAGAGTTCTAACTTTTGAACCTGAATTAAATCACCCCACAGGCTAGAGGTTTCCTAACCCAGGAATAAAGTATGCTAGTTTGTTTCTACCTAGTGTACCCATTTAGCAGGAAAAGCAGGATTTTTTTTTTTAATTACCTGATGATAATTAGAAAACAAAAACTTCAAGGGACTGCCTCTTCAGGCCTCCCCCTACCAAAAAAGTTTAAAGAAAAGGGTTAACTGCAAAGACTTATTTTGGTTAGGTAATATGGCTATTAAATATTGCCTGAATTTTAGGGTTTTTTTTTATGGAAAAGTTTCTCCAACTCTTCAGCTCCTGATAACCATTTTCTGCTCTGCTTCTATGAGTTTGATTTTTCTTCTTCAATTTCACATAGAAATGATACCAAGCAGTATTTGTCTTTCTTTGCTTGACTTATTTCACTTACCATAATGCCTTAAAGGTCTATCCATGTTGTCAAAAACGGCAGGATTTACTTTTTTCTAAGGACTGAATAATATTCCTATGTGTATGTTAACATGTTTATCTCCTTAAAAATATTTTTGTTTAATTGAAGTACAATTGATCTAGCAACATTATACTTGTTTTAGGTGGACAGCATAGTGATTTGATATTTTTATTTATTGCAAAATGATTACCATAATAAGTCTAGTTACCATCTGTCACCATAGCTATACATTACCTGTACATTACATGACTTGTTTATAACTGGAAGTTTAGTTTGATCCTCTGCCTATTTATAAATTAGATGTTTTTGTTTTGTTTTTGTTTTGTTCTTTTGTGAGTTCTTCATGTTTTGAATATTAACCCTTTATCAGATACATGATTGAGAAGTATTTTTTTCCATTCTATAGACTGTCTTTTCATTTTGTTGGTGGTTTCCTTTCCTGTGCAAATGCTTTTTAGTTTGATGTAGTTCTACTTGTTTTGGTTTTATTGCATCTGTTTTTGGTGTCAGATCCAAAAATCATTGCCCAGACAGATATAAAAAAGCTTGCCCTTTATACTTTCTTCCAGTTTTATGGTTTTAGGTCTTAAATTTAACTTGTGAATCCATTTTGGGTTGATTTTGGGTCTGGTGTGGGATAGAGGTTCAGTTCATTCTTTTCCATGTGGCTTTTCAGTTTTCCCAGCACCGTTTATTGAAACTATCCTTTAACTCATTGTATATATTAGCTTCCTCATCAGAAATTAATGACCAGCGTGAGTTTATTTCTTCTCTGTTTTGTGCCATTGGTTTATGTGTTTTTATTCCAGTACAATACCATTTTGATTACTGTAGCTTTGTAATATAGTTTGAAACCAGGAAACATGATGCCTTCAGCTTTTATCTTCCTTCTCATAATTGATTTGGCTATTCATAATCTTGTTGCACATAGATTTTAGGACTGTTTTTCTATTTGTAAAAAATGCCATTGGAATTTTGATAGAGATTGCATTGTATTATGAACATTTTAACTGTTTTTCCAGTTCTTGAGCATAGAATATCTGTGCCTTCTTCAGTTTCTCTCATCAGTGTCTTATAGATTTTTAGTTTTATTTTCATTTATTGAAGTATAGTTGATAGTGTCTTACAGTTTTCAGTGTACACGTCTTTTTACCTGTTTGGTTAAATTGCTAAGTGTTTTATTGTATTTGATGCTGTTGTAAATGAAATTATTGTCAGTTTCTCTTTTCTGGTAGTTTGTTGTCAGTATATAGAAACAACTGATTTTTTAATGTTGGTTTTATATCCTACAACTCTACTGAATTCATTTAATAGTTTTGTGTTGGAGTCTTTAGGTTTTTCTATGTATGACATTATGTTTTGTGCAAATAGAGATAATTTTACTTCTTCCTTTTCAGTTTGGATGCCTTTTCTTTCTTTCTTTCTTTTTTTTTTTTTGGTCTAATTGCTCTGGCTAGGACTTACAGTACTGTGTTGAATAAAAATGGCAATAGTGGACATCCTTGTCTTGTTCCTGATGTTAGAGGAAAATCTTCTGGCTTTCACCATTCAGTATGATCTTAGCTGTGGGCTTGTCATGTGTGGCTTTATTTTAAGAAATGCTTCCTCTATATGCAGTTGTTGAGAATTTTATTATGAATAGATACCGAATTTTGTCAAATGCTTTTACCTCATCTTTTGAGATGGTTATATAATTTTTAGTCTTCATTTCATTAATGTGGTGTGTTGCATTGATTTGTAGATGTCAAACCATCCTTGTATGCCTGGAATAAATCTCACTTGCTCATGTTGTATGATACGTTTAATATACTGTTGAATTCTGTTTGCTAATATTTTGTTGAAGAATTTTGCATTTACTTTTATCAAGGATTGTTGTTTAGTTGCTCAGTCATGTATGACTCTTTTGTGATCCCATGGACTGTAGCCTGCCAGGCTCTACTGTCCATGGAATTTCCCAGGCAAGAATACTGGTGTGGGTTGCCATTTTCTTCTCTAGGAGATCTTCCCAACCCAGGGACTGAACCAGCATCTCCTGCATTCACAGGCATATTCTTTACCACTAAGCCACCTGGGAAGCCCTTTATCAGGGACACTGGCTTATAATTTTCTTGTAGTATCCTCATTTGGCTCTGGTATTGGTAATTTTGGCTTCATAAAATGAGATCGTTGAGTGTTCCCTCTTCTTTTATTTTTTGGAAGAGGTTGAGGATTGGAATAAAATCTTTATCTCTTTGGTAGAATTCACCCATTAAACCACTGGTCCTGGAATGTACTTTGTTGGGAGGTTTTTGTTTGCTGATTCAGTCTCCTTACTAGTAACTGTTCTGTTCAGATTTCTATTTCTTCACCATTCAGTCTGGGCAGGGTGTCTGTTTCTAGGTTTTATTCATTACTGCTAAGTTGTCCAGTTTGTTGATGTGTAATTGTTCTTAGTCTTTTATGGTCTTTTGTATTTGTGTGGTATCAGTTGTAAATCTCCTCTTTCATTTATAATTTTGTTTGTTTGAGTCCCTCCTCTTGCTAAGTCTGTGTAAAGATAAAGTTTGTCTATTTTATCTTTTCAAAAACCAACTCTTATTTCTTTGACCTTTTCTATTGTGTTTTTAGTCTCTGTTTCCACACTGATCTTTGTTATTTCTTTCCTTTTCCTAACTTAGGGTTTAGTTTGTTTTTCTCTTTCTAGTTCCTTAGGGTATAAAATTAGGTTGTTAATTTGAGATTTTTTTTTCTTTATGTAAGCATTTATCACTATAAACTTCCTTCTTAGAACTGTTTTGCTGCATCACTGCAGTTTTGGTATGCTCTATTTCCATTTTCAGATGTCTCTAGGTATTTTTTAATTTCTCTTTTGATTTTTTTTCCCTATTAATTGGTAAGTAGTATGTTGTCTACTCTTTATGTATGTGTAAATTTTCCCATTTTCTTCTTGTAATTGATTTTTAATCTTGTTTTAAGTAGTAGTTAATCGGTTTGTTAGGAACAAAGATTTCAAGTCGTTTTTTTCTCCCTATTCTAGGTATATACCTCCTGATAAGAGAGAAGAAAATGACCAGTCAACCCACAAGTGGATGGTATATGTCCGAGGCTCTCGTAGAGAACCCAGTATTAATCATTTTGTCAAGAAAGTTTGGTTCTTTCTTCATCCCAGCTATAAACCAAATGACCTTGTGGAAGTTAGGTGAGCACTATTTGAGTTATTAAACCTAAGAAGTACAGAATTACTGAAGTGGAAAGAAAGTGGTTTAACTTAAGAACACACCTTTGAAATTCTTGTATTATTAATAATTTATTCAGCTTTGGCTTTTAGTCACAATATAATTTTAGCTGTGGTTCTTTATTGCAGATTTCTGTCTCACTGAATAGGTACCATCCCCACTTGTCAGGTTGTTACCATATGAATTACACCAGCTTATTCTTCTCTTCTCTGGAAATAACTTGTTTATATACATATAGATAAGTATAAAAATGTTACTGTTTTTATGATTATCAGAATATATTAGAACTAAATAAAGGATTCTGACTTTATAGAAATATTAAGTTCCCCATGATCTCAGCCTCTCAGAAGTAACCTTTAATGATATTTTTTTCTCTGTTTTTAATCTAGCAGAGCTAAGTTTTTTGTTGTGATTATTTCACAAAGATGAAATGATTTTATACACACACACACACACACACATTATATATATATATATATACACACTCTGGTAAAATTTGTTTCATTTAGGTGTATTGTTCACATCTATATGTGATGTGACCTATCACACATATGTTCACTATATGAATGTATTGTAGAAGTGGTTCTGGTTTATTATCAGTGAAATCTCCTGTATCTTCAGCTTTCTTCAGAACATTCCTTTAGAGCACTCCTGACTCTTAAGTAAAACTTGACTAATTCCTGAGAACACTGTTTCTCCTGAGAAAACTTTCAAGTGGCAACTTTTTTTTTCCTCTTACACACCGTATATACCATTGGTTCTAGAAATGGGTGCTTGTCTGTCTTGCTTGTATTTGTGGCTTCCAGACCAGTTTTCCCCTTCTTTTCTCTAAAAATTTCTGCTCCTTTGAAATTTCATAAGATCTGCTGCTTCTCCTTTTTGAGAGCGTTTACTGATTTCCTAGTCATTCCTCTTTCAAAAACAGTTTTAGCACCTAGTGTGCCGATATTCTCTCTACCAGTACTCTTGCCATCACTCTTGAGGACTTTGACATGCAGATAGACAAGTCTTCCAAAACCTTGGTCTCCCAGTTCATTGATTTCCTTACTTTAATAATAATATTATGGTAGTGATGTACCATGGAATCTAAGCTGAGTAAGGAGAGAAGGAGATTACATTGGGAGATTACATGATAGCAGTAATGGGTAGTGAAAACTGGTATGGACAAGAAATGAAAATATCTGTGGGGGTCAAAAAATAAATCTATTTCTAATAAATAGATTAGAAATGGAGCTGGAAGATAGGCGTTGGTAAAAAGTCAAATACTTGGAAATGAGATTTTTGTAGCTAGTACAGAACATACATTCTTCATATGGATATTTAGGTATATATTAATTATCAGCTTATCTGTCCTTTAATATGCACTTAATTCTCATAAAAACATGGATCTGATGCTAGATTTTGTTAATTTGATTCCTGTACTAATACTATACTATTTTAATTGTTTCACTTAATAGAATATGCTGATCTTAAGTAGACTATGTTCCCCTGATTATTATTATTATTATTCTACAATTTTTGTCTTGGTCATTCTTGAGTACATATGTTGCTCCAGATTACTTCAGATTCTAAGTGTCAATTTATGGATTGAAATCACATTGAATTAATGATTAATTTTCATACTTTTCATGATATTGAATCTTTCTATTTTGTCTTCCCAAGAGAATGAATCAGTGTAAGAGTTTTCCAGTGCAAACAAGGTTTTTTTCTTTTACTTCCTTTGTTTTCTTGACATATTTCATTTGATAGAACCTTGGAAAAGTGTTGCTGTTCTGTTTTATTCTAATGGTACAGATTGATAAAGGAGCAAGTACATTCATAAGCTTTCAGACATTAGAGTTGAAAAAACCTTGTGATTTTGTTTCAGTCTATACCTGGTTCATGAAACCTTTTAGAAATACCCAGTACAGCTCATCTAGCCTCACCTAGAATTCCACTGGTGACCTAGATTTGTTTTCTTTGCTAGGAATACCATCTTCCTGTTGTCTGTCTTTGCTTATACACACATACATATGCTTATGTGTACACACATGTACACAGTGTAGCAGTCTTTCTTAAGATCTGCAGTTTATCCTTTAAGACATAACTCAGAAGTTAACTTTCTCAGTGATTCCTTCTTTGCCCTACTTTCTTACAGGGGTTAAAATACAAGTAAATGATTGTTTACTTGAATTCTTGGAATAGTAACAATAGTTTGTACTTTAAGATAACTTAAGATTAACAGTATTTTATGAGTTTAGATATCCTAACTCCAAATTAGCCCATTGTTTTAGTACAGATATTTTAGTGATTTTGTTAAATAGTAGGTGAGTTTAAAAGCACTTTGTCCATAGAGATATAAATATTAATATTAAAAATATGTCTTAATGTCCAGGCAAAAATTCCATACAGTAAAACAGCAGCAACAACAACAGTTTTAGGAAAGCATTTTATTTAATATAAAACATGTGAATCAGTTAAAATGTATTAATCATATTTTTTATTGATGATAAACATCTGATTTACTAAAAGTAGGGTTAGAAGCTCATTATGTAAAACCCTAATACTTTAATGATGCAAATCAGTGTCCATGTTATTTTTAAGTTCTCATCCCAAGAATTGGACTTTGTGAAACACATGGCTTCCTTTAGGTTGTAGAAAAGTATCATGCAGTAATATATGAAATTGTATTTACTAAGAAATCTAATCTGCAGGTAAAGGTCACGTTTATAAGATTGTATTTTAAGTCTGAGGAAATCCAGGGGAGAGATCATGCCATAACTCCTTGTCAAATTCCTCTTGCCTTTTACATCTAGAGTATCTTCTGTTAGTCGTACATGAACTTTGTTTTCTGAAATTTATGAGGTTTCACATTTTATGTTTGACTCATGCCACTTTGACAGTATTCCATAATTAGCTGTGGTGCTATATCTGACCAGTTATGTTTTTCACAGCTTGTGAATTACACTGTTACCACATACTTTTACCAAGAGCATACTTTACTGTACGTTTTATTAAGTACAATACTATGATTTTTAAATAGTATTTTAAAAGAGAACCTTGCTTGTGTATTTCTAGAGAAACAGTTTGTTAATGATCAACCATACCTCTGTTTTCATAGCAAGTAATGTATATAAATTTGTTATTACACTTACTAATTTACATGTATGTCTCCCTTACTAGATTCAGAACCTCTGGATGTTTGGGAATTTTTCTTAATTGTCTTTATCTAGAATCATGCCTAGCATGTAGTAAATGCTCATTTCATGTTGAGTGAATGATGAATTCATGATGTGGGCCTTTCTATTTGTAAGTGGCTATGTTTGTTTGGAAGTTTTTTAATTATATTGAGGACTATAAAGAAAGCTGAGCACCTAAGAATTGATGCTTTCGAACTGTGGTGTTGGAGAAGACTCTTGAGAGAGTCCCTTGGACTGCAAGGAGATCCACCCAGTCTATCGTAAAGGAAATCAGTCCTGAATATTCATTGGAAGGACTGATGCTGAAGCTCCAATACTTTGGCCACCTGATGCAAAGAACTGACTCATTGGAAAAGATCCTGATGCTGGGAAGGATTGAAGGTGGGATGAGAAGGGGATGACAGAGGATGAGATGGTTGGATGGCATCACGGACTTGATGGACATGAGTTTGAGCAAGCTCTGGGAATTGGTGATGGACAGGGAAGCCTGGCATGCTGCAGTCCATGGGGTCTCAAAGAGTCGGACACAACTGAGTGACTGAACTGAATTATATTGGGGAGAGTCCTAACTTCCTTTAACCTCTAACCAGTACACTTCCATACATTTTGTGACACCACACAGAATCATTATAAACTCTTTTCCATATAGCTGTTGTTCAGATATTTTGAGAGCACTGTTAGGTCTCTTCTGTTTTCCTCTAAGCCAGACATCCACATTTGTTTCATTTGTTTATGTGACTTTGTGTTCCTCTGCCCTCCAGGTTATATTCTCTGGCACATTCCAGTTTATCTGTATTCTTAAAATATTCTTCTTAGAACCGAAATTTAAACTTCAGGTATGACAGAACATTAACCCGTGTCCTTGATTTAATTTAACTCTATGTTCTTTACGAGACCTTTAAGATGTTTCTTGTGTCAAAGTATCTAGAGTAATGTGATGAGTAGGTAAGATCTTTTCAGCTGACCTGAAATTTAAGAATAATCTCTCTGAACCAAAGTGCATGTGTGTTTCCCATGCACTGTGAATCTCCTTGTCAGAGCACATTACCTGATGAAGAGCATGGGTAGATTCTGCTCCGACAAACTATCTGTTTTCCATTAAGTTCAGTTGCCATGGCCATCCTTAGCCAACTTTCTAAAAGCTGTGACTGTAAAGTTTGATTTTAGGCACAAGACAGTCACTACATGTTTGCTAGGCTTAGGACTTGATACGGGATTTCAAACATGAAGAACACATGGTTGTGGTGTTAGAATATTCCTGGCCTTTGTGTGTGAGAGACTACAGTGGACTAGGCCCCCAAAGGACTGTCCTAGTGAGCCTCTTCAAATTGTATCATTAAAAAAAAAAAAAGGATCATGGGGGTTGGGGGACTGCTCTGGAGCCTGTTACTTGAGATTAAATCTCAGATTCACTACTTAATTGCTGTGTGACCTTCGGCTAGTTACTTAGCCTCACTGTATCTCAGAGAGGATATTTCATATTGTGGTTATAAAGATTAGTTAATAGATATAAAGGGCTTAGAAGAGTAGTAGAATTATGCTAAACAATATAAGTATTTGCTTCTACTGCTGTTACAAGAAACAAAATGTGTTTACCCTTCAGGGTGGACAGCTTAGTGGAATGTTTTAGATTTTTTGAAGGTCCTATGGAAGAAGAATTTATTTGTGATTGCAGAAAGCATACGACTTGGCAGGAGGAAAATGAAATATTTTTATAACAGAGCTCTTCAGAAATGTAAGCCCTTTCTTGCTCCCTGGCCATCTTGGCAGCTGCTCTTGGTTGTGGCATCCTGTACCTAAGACCAGAAGATGGTGGCCTCAAGAAAATGACAGAGTCACTGGAGTCAATCAACTCTGGGTTCCAGCTGATTAAGAAAAGTGGAAAGTATGTGCTAGGCTACAAGCAGACTCTGAAAATGATCAGACAAGACAAAGCGAAACTGGTCATCCTCACCAACAATTGCCCAGCCTTGAGGAAATCTGAAATAGAGTATTATGCTGATTGGCCAAAACTGGTGTCCATCACTACAGTGGCAATAATACTGAATTGGGCACAGCATGTGGAAAATACTGCAGGGTGTGCACACTGGCTATCATTGATGCAGGTGATTCTGGTATCATCAGAAGCATGCTAGCACAGACTGGTGAAAAGTAAGTTGTGTACAAATTTTCTTTAATAAAACTGGCCAGGCACAAAGACAGAAATATAGATCAATGGAACAAAATACAAAGCCCAGAGATAAATCCACACACCTACGGACACCTTATCTTTGACAAAGGAGGCAAGAATATACAACAGAGAAAAGACGATCTCTTTAACAAGTGGTGCTGGGAAAATTGGTCAAACACTTGTAAAAGAATGAAACTAGAACACTTTCTAACACATGCACAAAAATAAACTCAAAATGGACTACAAATCTAAAAGTAAGACCAGAAACTATAAAACTCCTAGAGGAAAAACATAGGCAGAACACTCTCACATAAATCACAGCAGGATCCTCTATGACCCACCTCCCAGAGTAATGGAAATAAAACCAAAAATAAACAAATAGGACCTAACTAAACCTAAAAGCTTTTGCACAACAAAGGAAACTATAAGCAAGGTAAAAACGATAGCCTTCAAAATGGGATAAAATAATAGCAAACAAAACAACTGACAAATCTCAAAAATACACAAGCAGTTCAGTACCAGAAAAATAAACAACCTAATCAAAAAATGGGCCAAAGAGCTAAACAGACATTTCTCCAAAGAAGACATACAGATGGCTAACAAACACATGAAAAGATGCTCAACATCACTCATTATCAGAGAAATGCAAATCAACCACAATGAGGTACCATCTCATGCCAGTTAGACTCGCTGCTGTCAAAAAGTCTACAAACAATAAATGCTGGAGAGGGTGCAGAGAAAAGGGAACCCTCTTACATTGTTGGTGGGAATGCAAACTAGTACAGCCACTATGGAGAACAGTGTGGAGATCCTTTAAAAACTGGAAATAGAACTGCCATATGACCCAGCAATCCCACTGCTGGGCGTACACACTGAGGAAACTAGAATTAAAAGACACGTGGACCCCAGTGTTCATTGCAGCACTGTTTACAATAGCCAGGACATGGAAGCAACCTAGATGTCCATCAGCAGACGAATGGATAAAAAGTGGGGGACACATGTACAATGTTGTAAAATAACTAGTCTCCAATTAAAATAATTTTTTAAAAAACTGTCCAGGGCTTATTTAAATTTAAAAAAAGAAATGTAATAGGAAGTTTCATTAAATAGTGGATTTGGAGTCACTAGAAGTGATCCTAAAAGACTGGTTGGCCATTTGAATTAATTAGTTGGACGAGGAGTTATGCGTCATTTTGTATTTTTAAGAAAGCCATTTTTAAAGTCCAAGATTCTGTGAGTTTTTCTTCTTGGTTATTGATACATTTCACCCCCTATGAGGAATCTGTGCTGTGTTTGTTGCTCAGTCGTGTCTGACTTTGTGACCCCATGGATTGTGACCCACCACACTCCTCTGTCCATGGGGGTTCTCCAGGCCAGAATACTGGAGTGGGTTGCCGTGCCCTCCTCCAGGGGATCTTCCCAACCCAGGTCTCCCACATTGCGGCAGATTCTTTACTGTCTGAGCTACCAGGGAAGTCCAAGAATACTGGAGTGGGTAGCCTGCCCCTTCTCCAGGGGATTTTCCTGACCCAGGAATTGAACTGAGGTCTGCATTGCAGGCAGATTCTTTACCAGCTGAGCTACCAGGAAACCCCTTGAGGAATCTAGAAATACAGATTTATCTTCAAGGGAAGCAGTCCTTTTTGTGTGAAACACATAATATCTTTTGAGGTAGAATATTCGGTAGCTGATGTCTCATCTGTTGGTAAGTCTTAGATTCCTTTTTTGCTTCCAAAAATATGGTTAGGGAGAATTTCCTGTTAAAATCCTTGTTCCTTTTTCCTGGTTTGTCTGTATTCTGTCTTCCTGCAGTCCTTCCTATCCATTCACTAAAGTTTAGACTATAAATGATGGAGCACAGCTGATTTACTCTGTCCTTTGTAAGAGAAGTTCAGCATACAAACAGTATGATTGACGAATATTACAAGATGAATTAGGCCATTCACTTAGCTTTACTGGAATTTAAGTGACTGAACCTGTCATCTATAGAATTTTCTTTAATTATTCTATGTTTCTAGGCCCCACTGTATCTCTAACTTTGGATTCCTTTTCAGGCTGCTGTCTCAAGTCAACCTTCTCACTTGATTCCACGTCTGTCTTTTATTTCTGTCTGAATTTATGCTGACATCATGGCTACTTCTCTTGCTATCTCAGCTGGTTTCTTCCAGGGCACTCTTGTTTCTTTGCCTTTTTTTTCCCCCTAGTTTATAATACAAGTGTTGCTTTCTCTGCTTTCTAGGTTGCTGTCATACTCAGGGATTTTTCCTGCCTTGGGCTCTCCTGGTAGCCTCTGGCCTTGTGCCTGATGATTCATACCTGTTCTTAGACTCCTCTCCAGGATGTGTTCTTGGACTCCCTCTACCTTACTGAATTCACGTCTCTCCATAGTTTTCCAAAAGCACATCCCACTGAAAGTCCTTTCTCCCTGCAGTCTTGGTATCCTCTCTCATTATAGTAATTCCAGACCAGTGATTCATAATGAACATTTTCACTTTAAAGTATTCTCTCTTTCCTCCATTAACTTAAACCATGTTATTCTTAAGTACAGGAAGGTCTCAGTTACATTTTTAAACTTTTTATTATGGAAAATTCCAGACATAGACAAAGTAGAGTATATTGAATCCTCATGTACCCACCACCAATTATCAACAGCAAACCAGTCTTTTTCTCATCATTCTTCCTTTTTATTTTCTTCATAAATTACATTTTGACTGAAAATTCTCATCTGATTAACAATCACAAACATTCCTCTCTATTCACTAAAATTATGTAAAGTCAGATATAATTTTTTTTAAGTCTTCTTAGTAGATAGCTTAAATAAATTTGTCACCTTTGGATTGAATTTTTTTTTTTTTGCCAGAGTGGAGGAGTAAGTGAGTGTTTAGGGGTAAGGAATGTCCCTCACTCACAGCCTCTGTCAGGTAGCAATCCAGGGTTCTGGCTTTAATACTGCGACATCCATCAAATCACCTTAGTTCCCTGTCTGTGAAAATAATGACACTGGATTATATGGTGTAAGTGTCTTAGCTCTAAGTATTCAGTGGTTGGAAGTTTAATGTAGATTTGAGTTTAATTTTTTTCTTTTATAGTTTAGCATTTTAGCAAAATTCAGCATATTGATTTAGCATCAAGTGAGGAAATATAAGTAATCATCAGAAACATGTGAAGTTCTGACTTACCCATTATGGGAAAACTTCCTTTTCTAGAATGAGAGTGAACATGGACTAATACATTAATATCTGCTTTTCCCTAGAGAGCCTCCTTTTCACTTGACCAGAAGAGGCTGGGGTGAGTTTCCTGTCAGAGTGCAAGTTCACTTTAAGGACAGCCAGAACAAGCGGATAGATATCATACATAATCTGAAGGTATTGTAACAAAACAAAGCATTGCTCCCCAGAAATGAAGTGTCTCTTTTCACCTGCACCTGAAGTGGTAGGTTAGACCTTCTGAGAGAAGTTAACCACTTCAGATAGTGGAAGGAGGAGAGATCTGTTTGAGTGTGTTCTGCTTACTGCTGCAGCATTTGTCCTCTAAAGGTTGAGGGAAGGGTCACTTTGCAACAAACTATGTTCTTTAAAAAGATGAGCTGGTTGAATAATCAGAAGACTTGATCTCTGATCAGAGCTCACTATTACTGTGTTACCTGAGGCTAATAAGTAAATGAAATCTTTTCCTTTTTAATCTATATTTTACTTTTTACATCTTAATTTTCTGTAGAAAGAGGCACAAATAATAATCTTTGTCTATTTATCGCCTAAGAATAAAGATAGAAGTGCACATATTTTAGAAAATATAAAGTCCTGTGCAAGGTTGTAATACTTTTGGAATCCTTAACTGATATATCCACATGGTTTATTATGTAGCCATTATAAATTTATTTTACAAAATGTTTTCTGTACATGGGGAAACTACCATTATAGTAAGTGAAAAGCATAAATACAAAACTATATATAATATGAGGTCAACCAAGATTTTAAATAGATGGAAAAAAACACAAACTAAAAAGTTGGAGTAATTGAAGTAATGACATTGTGGACAATTTCTCCTGCCCCTTTTTCTGTATGTGTGTGTGTTTCTTTTCCAATTTATATAATAAGCATTTAGCGTTCATAGTTGGACGACAGAGCATTTTTGTAAATTACCCTTATGCCCCTCTCTGTAGTAGTCTCATGTACATTTTCTGTCTATAAGATATAATCCTAGTGTTGAACTCCTTCCAAAGTACCCTTACTTTGCAGTTTACCACATTATTCGCATTAATTGCTTTCAGATGAATCTGAGTACATTTTCAAAATTCCCTCTTTGTTCCCTTTGTTCTACAAATGTACCCTTTTCAACCTTAAATCCACCTGAAATTTGTCCTCCATTGTTGGTAAACAGCACTGCTAAACTTCATGTTTAAGTTATTTTCTAGAGATTACTGTAAAACAAGATTTTCTTAAAACCTCAGTAAAGAACTGAAACCAAATAAAGAATATTTAGCCACTTTGTTCAGTAGGGCAGGATATGTTCCCACTTAGAGGAAGGTCTGAAATAGTCTTGCTTTCCCCTTAACTTATTTTAAGCACTGCACATGCCATCTTATATTGCACTGGGCTCAGCCCTGATCCCTAAAATAAAGGGAATTGTTTGCATAGTTTTTATACACATTGTATTGTCCTTATAACTTAGAGTTTCTGGTGAATGAGACAGTTTTAAAACAGCAGTATTTTAAATGTTACCAGATTTTTCTCAGTTTTACTATTTATCATATATTGATTGGCCTTGAGAACTTAAGCACCTCTATTGTGACCATTGATCTTTATTTATACTAGAGTATCATATTTCCTGCTGTTTCTTTGTTAACTCTCAGAACCTTCTTTGATTCATCCCTCTGTGTTCTAAATATTAATTCACTTGCCGACCATGACTCTTTCTTCATAATTTTTCTTACAGACTCTCCTTCACCCTTCCCACTCTTCTTGACTATTAGTCTACTCTGTCTCCTGATTAGCCTTTTTAATTCCAGTCTATCTCCATTCCCCTCAGTCCGTTCTGTACACGACTGTCAGATTATGCTTCTTCAAACACGAGAACCGTTACGTTATTCCTCTCTGAGAAGCTTTGATTGTTATTCAAGTTTAGATTCCCCTGCCTAGTATTGGAGACTCTTCACATTTTGACTTGACATACTTCCCCTAAATTATATCACACTAATCTCCTGTGTGAACGTCCTGCTCCAGTCAAGTCAATCTCTATTCATGTCCCAGAGATACTTGGGGCCTTTTCTGATGTTGTCTTTTATCCTCTTCCCTTCTCGTATGCCGGTGTGGATTCTTTCCATTCTTTAAGTGCCTGTGTAGCTTTTCTTGGTTATTAAAGTCCACAGTGATCTGTATTCTGAGATTCTGTAGTATATAACAATTTATATTTGATACTGTAATAATTATAATGCATACTAAAGACTTTGTTAAGAGTTCTGTAGCATTTAAAGTTTCCAGGATGAATTCACATATCCTTGAATAGTCATCTGAACCTCTCCTAGTCATCACCATGGAGCACAGTAATTCCCCAAACATTCTGTTTATCCGTTTAGTAAATAAACTTTTGGAAGCTTCTTTCCTAAATTTACTTAAAACTGTGTGACCCCTGTCCCCCTCTTCTAACCTTGATCTCATTTATCATTGTTTGATTTCTGGAGTAGGACAGAACAGGATTTTGTTTATTAAGAATTCTAAAAATGTTGATAACTTTCATATCTCCTTAAATCATTCCTTCTCCAGCTTAAACCTGTTCTTGTAACATTGCTTATATGCTATGCTTTCCAGTTCTGTTGCCATTTTGATAATAGTTCTGTTTTATCAATGTCTCTGCATAAAACAAGGTCCCATAAATAAAATATAGGCCAGTGCAGTTTACAGAGAGACTGTATTTCTGTGCTCTAGAGAACATGAAAATGGATATAGCCTTAAAATTGCCCGTATCTTTAATAACAGTCACCCTGTTGGTGAAGGTTTAAGTATTAAAACTCCAGATCTCTTCCATGCTGCTATTATAAATCTACCCTGTATTGCCTTTTAAATTATGAATACTAGATCTCATGACTGAGTTGTCATCTCTGTGTTGACTGTTAAGGAGCTCAGCCAAACTTGAAATCTACCTCTTGCAAGCCTTTGTTGTTGTTTCGTCGCTAAATCGTGTCCAACTCTTTTGTGACCCCATGGACTGTAGCCCTCCAGGCTTCTGTTTCCACGGTGGATCCCAGGCAAGGATACTGGAGTTGGTTGCCATTTCCTTCTCCAGGGAATCTTCCTGACCCAGAGATCAAACGCAAGTTTCCTGCATTGGCAAGCAGATTCTTTACCATTGAGCCATCAGGGACATTTTTGCAGACTTTTAAAATTTTACATTTACTAACCTATCCCTGGCTTCATATTTTTCCCCTTCCTTCCCCTTCCCCCTCTTCATCTCTCCCCTCCCCTCCCCACTTCATCATTTTTACCTATTGAACTTACTGTGTACAATTTATATTGGCAAACTGCCACAAATCCTTTTTAACTTTTAATTTAAAATATAAAATGCAAGAATATAAACATATCTTCTTTGTATGTAATTGTAAACTTTTTGTTTATATAATTAACATTCCTTCTATACTTCTTTCTCTCCTCTAAAATAAACCATCCATGATACAAATATACTGGTAGTTAATAATATTGCCTAAATTTTCCTTCATTTTTTCCAGAAGTGCTTAATAAATATATAAGTATTTAATTGTGCCATCATATTGCATATATATTTTTATAGCCTGTCTTTAGAATAACTGCTTATATGGCTGAGGTTGTTTTATTTATTTTATTCAGTTTTTCTCTTAGAAAATTGAGGGCTTTTATTGATGTGATAAATCAATAATTTACATTATGAAAAAGTAGATATTATGAAAGGAAGACTTGCAGTGAAAGTGTTTTAGATAAGATTGTGTCCTAAGATTTATAAGTTAGCATAGTAAAACTTAATACTCTTACTTCTTTCAATAGCTGGACAGAACTTACACTGGCTTGCAGACTCTTGGAGCAGAGACGGTAGGTTATTTTCCTGCAGTATTATTTGGGAACAAGTAGAATGAAAATTGATCTTCATTTTTAATTAGGAAAAACATGAATGCTAAATGTAAAAAAATTTCTCCTCCCATTTTTATTTATTTTTTTAAAATTGTGGTAAATTTACACATAAAATTTACCAACTTAATCATTTTTAAGTGTTAAGTGGTATTAAATATATTTACATTTCATGCAGCTGTCACTACCATCCATCTCCAGAGAACTCTTTTCATCTTGGAAAACTGATAATAACTCATCCTCTGCCCACAACCCGTGGCAACCACTCTTCTACTTTCTCTGTCTATGAATTTGACTGCTCTACCATATAAGTAGAATCATACAGTGTTCTTTTGTGTGTGTGTGACTGCCATATTTCATTTAGCACAATGTTCTCAAGGCTCATACACATTGTAGCACATCAGAATTTCCTTGTTTTTAAGGCTGCAGTCTCTCAATCATGTCCAATTCTTTGTGACCCTGTGGACTGTAGCCTGCCAGGCTCTTCTGTCCATGGGATTTTCTAGGCAAGAATACTGGAGTGGGTTGCCATTTTCTTCTCCAGGAGATTTTCTCAACCCAGGGATCGAACTCAGATCTTCCTCATTGCAGGCAGACTCTATCGTCTGAGCCACCAGGGAATCCTTTTATTAAGGCTGAGTAACATTCTGTTGTCAGTATATGTCACATTTTGTTCATCCATTTATCTACCAATGAAAGCACTTAAGTAGCTTCCATTTTTTGGCTGTTGTAAATAATGCTGCT
This sequence comes from Nanger dama, assembly GCA_917880005.1. Lineage (NCBI taxonomy): Eukaryota > Metazoa > Chordata > Mammalia > Artiodactyla > Bovidae > Nanger > Nanger dama. The sequence continues at coordinate 27,458,817 of CAKJTW010000011.1, read as the reverse complement.
GAGAATGTGGATCTATCCGAGTCCCTGTGTGTAGTATTTTTGGGGGTAGAGTTGCTTGATCATACAGTAATTCTGTTTTTGATTTTCTGAAAAACTGCCACACCGTTTATCATAGCAGCAGCACCATTTCACCTTCCCACCAGCAATGAATAAGGATTTCAGTTTCTCCACATCTTTGTCTGCACTTGTTACTTTCTTTTTGTTGTATTATCCAGTAGATGTGAGGTGGTATTTCATTGTGGTTTGGGTATACATTTCTGTAATGATTATTTATGTTGAGCGTCACTCAATGGTTTATTGGCCATTGATATATCTTCTCTGGAGAAATGTTAGTTCAGATCCTTTGTCATTTTTTAATTGGGTGTTTGGTTTCTTACAGCTGATTTTCAGGAGGTCTCTTTATATATTCTCAATATTAATTTCTCAGCAGATATTTTTTCTCATTCTGTGACTTTCCTTTTCATTCTTTATTGTGTTCCTTTGATGCACACAAGTTGAAAATTTTGATGTAGTCTATGTGTTTTTTTTAATCTGTACATTTTATATCATACCCAAGAAATCATTGCCCAATTCGGTGTGACAATACTTTGCCTCTATATTTTCCACTGAGTTTTATTGTTTTGAGTGTTACGTTTAGATCTTTGATCTACTTCGAGTTAATTTTTCCATATAGTATAAAGTAAGCATCCATCTTCATTCTAATGCATGTGGATCTCCAGTTTTCTCAGCACTGTTTGTTGAAAAGACTATACTCTTCCCAATCAGTGGTCTTGACACCCTTCAGAAAATAAGTCGGCCGTATATGTGAGAGAGATTCTTTTTAGTGTGTGAGAGTATATTCTAGCCTAATGATCTATGCGCCTGTCTTTATGCCAGTACCACACTCTTTTAATTACTATGATTTTGTAATAATATCTTTTGAAATCAGGAGGTATGAGACCTTCAATTTTGTTTTCTCATCCCATCTCCTTCCCCTGCCCCCTACCCCCCACTTTTTAGTGTTCATGATATATTAGCAGTAGCCATTATGATGAGAATTAGCTAAGTTAAACCTTACTCTCTTTATGGAAATGCGCTGCATTAGGTCAGAACATATTTATTGATCCTGTACCATATGCTAGGTACTGGTTCAGGTACTGAGGACGCAAAAATCAACAAATCGATCAGCTACAATTCTCAAGGGGTTTTATTCTTGGTTGTGTTGAGAGTGGGGAAAAAGTATATAGTAAACATAAATGCAGATAAGATAATTTCACTTACAAATGAGTGCTATAAAGAAGAGAATAGCTGGGAGACAAGGGAATTGCTTTTGCTAGGTTAGTTAGGGAAGGCCTCTCTGAGAAGGTGACTTTTGATTGAGACCTAATGGTGAGAAAGAGGCAGTCATATGAAGATTGGGGGAGAGTGTTCTAAGGTATAGGAACACTAACTGGAAAGCCCCCAGTTTTATGATTGGTTTCACTGAGTTATTTATTAAGCTAGATTAGATTATATCCTGGGGTAAATTATATCCTGGGGTAAATTATATCCTGGGGTAAATTCTTTAGTTATTGAGATTGAAGTATAACTAGGAATCATTTGCCACATTTCTTAGAGCACCATGTTCTGAGATGGGTTTGGGGCTTTCTGTGACATTGATGACATTGATGATGGATTCATGAGCCCAGTTGTTGCACGGTTATGTAGGTAGTGGATGTTGAGCTCCATCGGCATTCTCTGGGAGAAGACTCCGTTTATCCTCAGTCCTCTGAGTCAGACATCTCAGATGCCCCACCATCTTTGCCTTTGACCATTCCAGCCCCTATGAAAGCGTCCTCACCGATAAAGCAGTCACATGAGCCAGTACCTGATACCTCTATGGAGAAAGGTAATATATATTTTTCCATGTATGGAAATGCATTTTACCTTGTATGGAGCGTTCCTTTCCCTCACTTGATAGTGAACTGCTGTCTTCAGCGAGTTAAGAGTATATGGAAAAGAAATTTTCCATAAGTAGGCATGCTGCTCTCCTACAGAGAGGTAGTATGAAAATAGCCAAGTCCTTACTCTTCTCAGAAAATTTTTTTCATAAAGTTCTGTCAGCATTTCATAGAACCTAGAACTCACTGAGAAAAACATTTATTCTTTGAATATAATGGTTTCCTCTGATAGATACAGGAAGAATTTCTTATTTGGACTCTGATTGTGTGAACAAGAAACTTGAATATTAAGTATCTAATCTTACTTAAAATAGAATATAAGATTTGTTATCATGCATTTTGACCATGGCATCATTTCATTTAATAGGCATATAATGAAGTATTTAGGTGTTTACTTATATAATACATAAGATGCAATATAAAATTGATTCTGAATTGTATTGATTTAATTGGTAAGCCTACATTTATTAATGTGTGTTAATATTTTAGTTTTTTAATAAAAATCTCAACTTTATTCCTCTTAAATTTTAGTTGTATCGTTTTTATGGGCATTTAATAAAACAGGATATCATTAGATTAAACATGTGCTTTCTTTTGAGTTTTTCCGCTTTGAACAGTTTTTCAATTCATATATAAAAAGTGGGAGAACATAATGAACTTGTGTAAATTTTATTATATATTGTTAGTTAATATGTTTTCTGATTTTTTGAAACAAGCATTTTAATGAAATATGATTGTAGGTGTGATATTTACACTTTACCCCAAAATATATAAAGCGGTACTAAATACCTGTCTACTCTTGTTTATTTTACTACTGGTAAATGGCTTAAATAGTTGTTGAAATGATAAGAAATTTCAGAGTGATTGATGACTTATTTGCCTCTTTCATTTCAAGAAGGATTCCCAGCCAACACTGAAGCTGAGAGACACACTACATTTTATTCTTTGCCATCTTCATTGGAACGAACACCCACCAAAATGACAACATCCCAGAAGGTTACCTTTTGTTCTCATGGCAATTCAGCTTTTCAGCCAATAGCATCGAGCTGCAAAATTGTGCCACAAGGTCAGATTCCTAACCCTGAGTCACCTGGAAAATCCTTCCAGCCTATCACCATGAGCTGCAAGATTGTCTCAGGTATACATGGTGTATGTGAAGTTGGTGTGCGTAAAAATTATTAGAATGACAAAGCAAAGTGGTTTTAGTTGTTTTTTTTTTTAACTTCTTCTAAGCAGGGTTTTTGTTAGCAAGCAAGCTAGGAACTTCCCTGGCAGTCCAGTGGTTAAAGCTGCACTTCACTGCAGGGGACCCAGGTTTGATCCCTGGTAGGGAACTAAGATCCTGCATGCCACGTGGCAAAACAACCAGCCAGACAACAACAGAAAACCCAGAAGGTTAATCACTATTGATTTGCAAAGCCGAAGTGTCACAAAATAGAAACAAGAGTCATCCATACAGAAACAATTGAATGAGGAAAGAAAGAAAATTCAAAGCAGTCAAATTGTCATCTAGAATCAGCACAGGTAAATTGTTTGCTAGGATGTCTGACGGAAAGCTAAGACAGGGTGAGGATTATATTTGGAAACCAGAGTGACTAATAACAGAGAAAACTTAGTGTCCTTTGGTTTGTAGTTGAGCTTCAGGGGTTGATTTGAAGTTGAGATATCTTTTACACTCACTAGCCACACTAGAAATTTACCCATTCCTATGATCAGTAGGTAGTTCTGAGGCTTCATTTCCACTGAGGTTGAATTGTCCACTTCGTCATAAGTTTTACATTTACGTTAGGTAAATTTCTAGTAGAAATATGCTTTATAGCTTTGGCTGTGCACCCTTAGAGAAGACATGAAAGTCAATAGAAATACCTAGGCAGAGGGAGGACTCTATATAATACTTAAGTGGGGGGGTGGCCTTTAGTGCTAAAAATAGCTAAGCAGAAATGTGATCCAAGTCCTTGAAACTGATGATAGGTAAAGAATGTATAATTTTACACCCCACCCCACCCCCAGTTAGAAGCATTTTGGAACTTGCTGCTTCAGAGGTGGAGTTGGCTGAACATGTAAATCGTTTTGAAGTTTAGAGAAACTCATGGATGACCGATGTGATCACTGCCAGTTGAGGGTGTTTAATGGTGTATTGGTCGGTAACCTTTGAGAGTGTTCTATGGAAACATGGATCTCTGGATTATGTCTGTGACATGGTATTGAGAGATACTTTTGGGTGGGGTGAGTTTCATATTTTCCTATCAGAAATTCATTGCAAATCAAGATTTGGTTCCTAAGTCGAGATGTTCACTTAGTAATTTCTTCCCTCACTTTAGTGTCTTCAAGTGTAACCAATATGATAACAGCCTGCCCAAGCTGTTGTTACCTAGGGATTCAGCAGTTCCACACTTATCTAAAGCACTCGGTTTTCAGCTTCAATGTGCTACTGGGGGTCTTGTTAAAATACTGATTTATATTCAGTAGATCTAGGGTAGGACCTTAGACTCTTTCTAACAGGCTTCTTGCTGCTGTTGCTGCTGCTACTGCTGGTCCATGGACAAGGATGTAGAGGGTGAAATACTCTAGTCCCTGGCCTCAGCTGCTGCTACTGCTCTCAGTACCTGAAACTGAAAATTTCATTCTCTTCTCCCAGTTTGTCACCTTGGTCCTGGTGGCTCCTCCCCTCTTCCATTTTCTTTAGCATCCTCCTAGATAGACTGAATATATCTCTTTTGTTTAGTTTATTTTGTTTTTCTTTTTCATTAATAAAGGTTCCCCCATATCAACCCCAAGTCCTTCGCCATTGCCTCGAACCCCAACTTCCACTCCAGTCCATGTGAAGCAAGGCACTACCAGTTCTGTTATTAATAATCCTTATGTTATCGTGGACAAGCCAGGGCAGGTTATTGGAGCCTCCACTCCTGCAGGTGTGTGTTTGAACAATATTCATGCAATCCCCAAGGTGACTTAGTAGCCAGATAATGGGAGAATGAAATCTTCAACCATGAACAAGAGGAAATACATCAGAGTAACTCCAGTGCTCTTTCTCCAAGAGACGATTTACTTTCTGTTAAAGTTATTTTTGTAGAAATTAAGTTTTTTTTTCCTAAAGACTCAAACTGAGTCATAATTAATTTTATAAAAAGAGAAAAATGTAGATTATATTCTCATTTAGACTGTATTTTTTTTTGGACAATGTGGTTATTAAATTTTATAAATTAAGCTTTAGAACAGGAATAGCTTTCCAGGCCATATATGTTTTTCCTCAGTGATAAAGGTAATCTTTACTTTTCCACAAATTAGATAAAACTTGCATGTGGGAGGGAAACTGAACTCTAGTTATTAAAAAAAAAAAAAAAAACTAATGGGAAGAATAAGAAGTCTTTGGATTCACTGTGTTTATCATTGTAACCTCAAATAAATAGAGTGCTTTTTAGATTTGAGGTACTTAAAACATTTTATTTATTTTCTTCAGTCAACTGTTTAAACACATGTTCTTCTGTGTAAAAATTCCTGTAGTCTTCACTTCTAATTAAAAGAAGTGAAATAAGAGGAATGACTATAATGAGACTGATTTTTTTTTTTAACTTAATTGATTTTTAACACAGATTAATGTATTTGGGCCTTTGCAAGTATTTGGAAAAGTTATGTTCTTTAACAGTGATTATAATTATAGAACTCCTTTAAGAAAATGCTACTTTCAAAGATTCCGTTTTGAATATACTTAGGGATGCTAAGAAGGTATCCTTTGAGGATGTTTAGTTTTAGGAATAAGCTGGTCTCTGCAAGCAAGTTTGGTAAATGGAGGAGGTGACCAAATTAGTCTATTTTTAGTCTTGACTCCTATTGACTGTTGATAATGTGACTTACTTTGATCAGACCCTAAAGACAGTTGTACTTACAGAGTACAAACTGTTTAATGTTGTCAGTATTTTGCAATAGGTGTAACCTTCTAGCGAAACTACTTTGAAGGAACTCACATTCAGCTGAATGCATACATTTTGGCACATTGTGAAATAACCAGCACCATTATGTTACAGTGTCTCTTTCTATAAAAGTACAGATACATAATGTCTACTTAGTTTACTTATTCTACTATACTTCCTTATTAGCTTCTTGTCCCCTTTTAGGATGAAGTGGTCAACTTAATGGGATGAATCCTTAAGTGTTTTTTCTATAATAATCTCCTGGTTGTAAGTTTTCAGCCCTTCAAAATGAACACTAAATAGTGGGGAGAAGAGCAGGGTGGTGGAAAATGGCTTCAGAATTCCATTTTGTAAATTTTACGTTGTTCATACTTTGTTTTTAAATCGACTTTTCTTGTCAGGAAGTCCTACCAGCAAGCTCTCTACTGCCTCTCAGGCTTCCCAAGGAACAGGTTCTCCAATTCCTAAAATTCATGGAAGTAGTTTTGTAACATCTGCTGTCAAGGTAACACTCTTATTGCACTTTGCTAGTTTCTAAAATGGTACATTCAGGTTGAGCCAGAATTTGTCAGGTGATACTGCAGATTTCATTAAGTAGAATCTTCAAGCTAAAAAGTATCATAAAGATCAAGTACTCCAAACTCCCCTCCCTTACCTATGATTTTTTGTTGTTGTTGTTTGGACAGCTTTGTTACACTTTTTTTTAATAGAGTAATGATTCTTCTCTTTCTACAGTCTATTTTCCCCCTCCCCCACCTTCTTCAGGGTAAGAAGTCTTTTGAAATTTAGAACCCCAAACAAGATCTGATTTGTTCAGATCATAGCACTAGTTATCTGCTCACTGTTTGGCAGAGACAGTCAACACTGTTGGATTAGTGATTCAGACTGTCATTATCTTGGCTGCCTTATGAATAGAACCTCTGAGGTAAAAACTCCTGTTTGAGAATTCCTGAAAATTCAAAGATCATCTCTTACATGACTAGTGCTAACACACCATTTCTTTGTTTAGGTACTTCATGGTGATGATACTGAATAGTTTTCTGATCCAAGGCGAGATTTTTCTCTAAATTCCGTGTAGTCTGTGATCACTGTATTATAAGAATGCTTGAATTGTAAAAACTCCCTTAATGGCTTTAATTCTCTACCAGTGTATTTTTTCATATTGGTTGATGGTATTTCATTACAGTTAAGCGGTGCTTTTAACTTTGTTGCTTGCCCCCAACATTTTAGAAAATTACCTCTGAGAGTTGGCTTTTGTATTTGAGAACTAGAGACAAATGACAGTAATTTTGAATTTTGACCCTTGTTGTCTTGCTAATTGTTCTTTTTGCTGTATTGTTTTTAAAATTTTTAGTGAAAAAATAGCCCTCTGCATCCTGAGTATTTATTCCAGAGTAAGGGTAACAGATCAAGTTACAAGTAGTGTTGAATGGGTGTGTGTATTGAAACACTGTAACTACCTGTTATATTCATTTTTTATGCAGTGCCTAGACTCTAGGGATAGAAAAGGAAGTAGAATATAGTACCTGTCCTTCAGTAGCATCTGGCAGGGGACTGGACATGAAATGAGTGAGTCAACCAGACACTAGAGATTGTCTTTGCAGCTTATAGTGGGCACATATGAGTGGGTTCTTGCCAAGTTATAGCCTTACTTTGAATTAGCCTCAGAAGCAATAATTAAAATGCAGGTGGACTTGGAAGACCCCAAAGAGTTTTGGGTTTTTGTTTTGCTTTTTGGTGTATGTTGCTGGAGAATGTCACAGGCTTGTATTAAATATAAGTGACTAGAGTGTCTGAAATCACTGACTTGATCCTAATTGTACAATACATATTTTTACAAACACAGCAGGAGGATTCTTTGTTTGCATCTATGCCACCTCTTTGCCCAATTGGGAGTCATCCTAAAGTTCAAAGCCCCAAACCTATAACTGGAGGACTTGGAGCTTTCACAAAAGTAAGTATTGCTGAGGGGATTATCCCACAAATTGCTAAGTTCTTATTACAGAATCTTTTTTGTGGCATGTTGGAGTTGATTGATGCTACCACCCCACAACATGAAACTTTTTTTAGTGTGTTTCATCTGTAAGACTGGATGTAAGACTGGATCCTAGACGTGCTTCCATTTGTTTAGTGTTGTTGACAGGGCTTCCCCTGGAGTTCAGAAAGATGGGAACTTCAGCGAGCATCAACAGTGCATTTCTCTCTAGTGCCATTCTGCCACCAGTGCCTAAAACAAATGACCAGATTGGTTTGCAGATACACTGTATCAAGTCCACACCCTGCTTTTGGTCCCTTTAATAGTTACTATGGGCTGTATTAGGCTTCCCAGGTGGCTCAGTGGTAAAAGAATACCTGCCAATGCAGGAGCCACAGGAGATGTGGGTTCAGTCTCTGGGTCAGGGAGATCCTCTGGAGAAGGAAATGACAACCCACTCCAGTATTCTTGACTGAGAAATCCCATGGACAGAGAAGCCTGGTGGGCTACCATCCTTGGGGTTGCAAAGAGTTGGACACTACTGAGCATGCATGCATGCTGATTTAAGGCTATATTTAAGCAGTATTTTTACCCATCTAGTGGAGTCATTTTTTACAGACCAGGCTTCCTTAATTTCTGCAGACAGGATAAATTCAGATATTAGTAGCATTGTTCATGGACTGTTTATTCAGTATCATTATCATGTTTGTTGCAAGGTAATCATCAAACAAGAACCTGGTGAAGCCTCTCATGTACCCACAACAGGAGCTGCCAGCCAGTCACCACTCCCCTCAGTATGTGACTGTGAAAGGGGGTCACATGATAGCTGTGTCCCCTCAAAAACAGGTTCTAACTGCTGGAGAAGGGACGGCCCAGTCACCAAAGATTCAGCCCTCCAAGGTTTGTGTTGGGTAAGGGTGGAGAAGTCAACCTGTCAGTGAACGTTGTTTGCCTGAGTCATGGCCAAGTGGTGCAAAGATTCAGGGTGAGAGCATCATTGTTGATCCTGGGAAAGCTTGTGGACTTAAGTCTATGTTAAATCTACCTGTTCTTGCCATAGTCATTGACAAGAGCAGTAACATGTTTTGTAGAGGGGCTGGGGACAGTCCAAGAGGTAAAGGGACACTGTGTTATTTCTCTGGCAGTAAAGGCAATTGACGTCTTGGACACAACTGTGTACTTAATTCAGGTCTAAAGTGGGTAATGGAAAGGATCGAGGTCTGCTGTTTGCTTGTTTATTTCTGATAGGAGAGTGCTATAGTTTGTACCTCTGCCGTCTTGGCTGTGTGATCTGTTGAGTGATTCCTGGCTCCTTAGAGAGTGTATTTTCTTTGTTATGTGGAGGTTTGGGGAATTTACATATTGGGAGAATTGTAAAGCAGAGATACATGTTTCCCTGTATCCGTGGTGCTTAGGACTGTCAGAGTTTATCCTGCTGTTATTCATGTATTGTCTTAATCCTCAGACAACCTTGCAAGGTGGTTATTTTGACCGCTGTTCTACAAATGAGGAAGTTGTGGCTCTGAAAGGTTAAACAACTCCCTTAAGAGCATACAGCTATTATAATAAGTGACAGAGAATTTGAACCCAGGTCTAGTGACTCCAAAACTCCCCATTCTGGACCTGTTAAAATTTGGGGCCATTCAGCATGCTTTTAGAACATCCAGAGTTAAAATTATTTCACTTAATTTAGGGCAGATATTATCCTAAAGCTGTTACAAGTATTAAGTGAAGTGCTTGCTTTTCAACTTAAAAATAGAAAAAGGTTTTAGATATTTTGGTTAGTCTAGATAGCTGCATGTAGATTGAGTTAAAAATTCATAGTGTTATAGTTGGTTCTATCAACTGATGATTAAGAATGTATAGATACTGAGGCTCCTATCTCAGACTTACTGATCAGAACTTCTCTGAGGCCCTGGGAGTTTGGATTTTTAACAAGCTCTCCTGTTGACTCATACGATCAGGCAAATTTAGGAACCATAGAGCTACAGCATCAAATCTGACTTGGGGGTTTCCATAGGCAGAGTCACTAAAACAGGCAACCCCCAGCTACTTCCTGATGCTTCTTCCGTTGTTTTAGCCTCAGGGATAAGCATTTTGTCCAGATTCCTTTTGTGAATCAGTTACTGTCATCTGGTCTTCATACTCAGACATGTAGACATGTCCTATATGTTGTTTAAAATCTATTTTTGTTCACCTAGAAATACATGGTATTTCTGATTTGGGTTTTGAATCATTATAGCATTGCTCTTTGTCCTCAGAAACTCTGAGAAGTTTCCACTTGTTGCTACTTTTGCATTTTGCAAATCTGTTCACCCAGTAATATTGGCTTTCTTGTCACATGCCCACCTACCTAATGGCAAGGCAGGACCAAGAGAAAATGGATGATGGGTTTGTGCTAGAATAAAACCATGCTTTGAATAAAATGTAAAGGCACCTGATAAGAAAAGCCACAGAAGTGTGAAAAAATTGCAGAGAAGCAGCAGAACATGAGAAAAGACATCTATTCCAGAAATTTAGTACCTGCTTTAGACTCAAAATAAGGAGATGTGTGCACATACAGGCTGTCCCTCTTATTGCTGAGGTGCAGTGAGAGAAAGCAAGACAGAAAACAGAAGGGGGAACAGAATGGTACTCTTAACTTCCACACAGCTTTGGCACAATAGAAATAACAGCTTAGTTTTTTCATAGGGATAGAGGTGCTGCTTTTGACATGAAAGAGACAGCTAAGGAATTGGTGGTTCACATGAGAAGGAAGCAGTGTGGTTTAGTGAAAAGAGCATGAGCTTTGTAATTAGAGATTGTTACACACTTAGATCTCAGCCACTTATTACTTGTGTGAACTGGGCAGATTCATCTCTCTGAACCTTGTTTTTTCATCTAATAAAAGGGAACATTGCCCTTTCTTTGCCTTTCAGTGCTATAGGAGAATTAGAGATCATTGTATATAGAGTACCTCACACAGAGCAGGTGCTAAATCAGTGATGGCATATAATGTTACATGAGATATCAGTGTGTGAGTACCATGGAATAGTTGCTATCATTGAGCACCAAATAAGTGACTGTATTTTTCAGTGTCTGGAGGGAAAGTCACATATATGAATCCTCAGCTTCAGGTTGCTAGTTTCTGACTTGCAGAGGTTACAGTGCACAGGGAGGGCAGGAATGAAAACACCGAATCAAAGCATGAATCAGAGTTAAGTGTTTATAACAGTACAGAACAAAAGTGAAACTGCTTTGTGAAACTGTTGATAGAAGGAAACATGGAAAGCAGAGACAAGTGTTGTGGGAGGGGAAGAAGAGAACATTTGGTAAGTGATTTCAGGCTCTAGGCCCAAATGTGGTGGTGGTGGTTGTTATTTTTCTTTTTTAAGCTAGTTGGGGGTTACAGTGTCCTACGTACGAGACTTAGCTGTGGTGTCATAGACGTAAACCCTGCATAGGGCTTTCTCCAGTAGAATGCCAGGCTTCCTCATTCTCCTCAGTGTTTTAGAGTAAAGGAAGGAAATTTCATCTTGTGAGTGGTTTGTTCTTAACGTACAGGCTCTGCTAATAAAAACTGCCCTCCTGTGGCCAACATGGTGATGTTTTATTTGGCTTTTGAAGAGATTAGATACATTATATTCTGGACATTTTGAAGCAGTTGAATGTGAGGATAGAGGCTGGCACAAGGAGAGAAAAGCAAGCCAGATGCATGGGATTGGGGAGAAAAAATAAATGCATGAATGTATTATTTTCCTTTTTTTTACATTGAAGTATAGTTTGTGTACTGTACTATATGTTACCTGTGTACAGTGTAGTGATTCACAATTTTTAAATGTTATACTCTATTTATGCTTATAAAATATTGACTGTATTCCCTGTGTTGTACAGTATACCCTTGTAGCTTATTATATACCTAATAGTTTGTATGTCTTAATCCTCTATCCCTGTACTGGCCTTCCTTCCTTCCATTTCCCCATGGTAACTACTAGTTCACTCTACTTCTTTTTGAGTCTACTTCTTTTTTGTTATAGTCACTAGGTGTATTTTTATATTCCACATGTAAGTGGTATCATATGCATATATTATTTTCTTTTTAGATCTTTGTTTTCTTTGTTAATTTAGGAACATGAAATATATGTAATTTAGCTTAGTCAGTGGATTATTAAGTGTGATATATTTTGGAAATGTAAAGACAGACGTCTTAGGAAAAAAGTTCAACTACTAGAACAGAAATTCCCAAACCAGAAGCTTAAATAAGCTTATTTCTCTCATACATAAAACACCAGTAGGCAGTTCTGATATGTTGGTCCCACAGTCCTCAAGAATGTAGACTCCATCATGTCTGTGTCATTTTCAGCGTTTGGTTTTCATCCTGTAGCCCCTTCACCTCATGCCACCAAGTCACGTTTCTGGTCAGCAGGAAGAGGGAAGGGGAAGGGGTTTTAGGGAGAGCAGAACTGAAGAGTCGCACACACCACTTCTGTTCCTATCCCTTTAGCCAGAAAGGAGATGTCACACCTCGGTGTGAAGGAGCTGGAAAATAGTATTCTATGTGGCCATGACCGTGCCTGAAAATTGGAGGTGCTACTACTGTGTGAGAGAAGCAGAGAATAGATATTGGGGTTCAGCTGGGATATATTCCTAAAAGGAGAACTGCTTTAATAGGGTGAATTTTCAGTTTTAGTAGCTATCCCAGTACCCTCTGGAGTGGCTGGACAAGTTTATCTTTCTACAAAAGTTCCTGTCTCCCCATATCCTCTAGCCAGTTCTTGGTATCATCAGGCTTTAAAACTTACCCCTCCAGTCTGATGGTTGAACAGTACTTTCTTCTTTATCTTTTTGCTTTTAGAAGGTAGATCTTTTGCTGTTCTTATAACCTTATAGATGTCTTCTTATTTAGTTTCTGGTGAGTTCTTTTTATAAAATAAATAATTGGGGAGTGGGAAACACTGCCCCAGTTTTCCATAATTAAGTTGTTCCTTCTAGTTGAAAATCGTACTATTGACCTTGTATTAAAAGAGCTCCAAAATATTTTCTTACCTGAAAGAGTTTATAGTCTTTTCAGGACAATGTATTTCTAATTTTCATTGGTTGGTGCTGGAACCTTTTTAAAAAAATTGAATTAAATGTTTTTCTAGCTTAGACTTTTTCTTTTTAACTGAATGTCTACCTTTAAGGAAAGAGATGAGAGGGTATAGAAAAAGATAACTTTTCTTAAAAATCAGTTGGAAGAGGTGTCACATGTTATACCATATAATGAATGACATTAATTACTAGATGTTCTAATGATGAAGAAATAATTGCTTCAGACAGAGAAAGCACAGAAGGAATTAATGAAGAGGTGATATTTAAAAGTATATAGTGGAATTTATAGTTTATATATGAGAATGTTTATTGTAGTTTTCATAATGTTAAGTTTAAAGTTATCTAAATAGTGACACAGTGTGAAATATTTACTTAGATTATGGTATATCTATTCTAATACATTATTTTTTGGTCACCTAAAAATGTTTTTGAAAAACAACAGCATTGGAAATCCCTGTAACATGATGTTAAATTTAAAAATTATAAAACTATATATATCCTAATTTTTGTTTTCAAAATGTACATTAAAAAGAATCAGAAGTAAATAATTAGATTATTTCAAGGTGAGTAGAGTTTTATTTTTCCTTTTTATTTCTGTTTGTCCTAAGTATTTTTTTTTAACATATACTACTTTTTATAATTAAAGTAAGTTATAGATAGTAGCTGGGGTTAAGACAAAAGCTGTAATACTTTATTGTAAAATAACATCCAGATTGTGAGAAATACTGCTGTTCACATCATAGATAGCATTCCTAGACAACTGAATTAGACAGTATATGTGTTATGTCTAGGAGTTTGCTTTGTTCTTTGCTGAAACAGAGTGACTATACTGTTTTAAAACCTTGAAGGACTATGAGAAGAAGCACTGCTGGATTTTTCTCTGTTTTGAACAGGTTGTTGGGGTGCCAGTTGGGTCCACTCTGCCTTCAACAGTGAAGCAGGCTGTGGCAATCAGTGGTGGTCAGATCCTTGTAGCCAAGGCTAGCTCGTCTGTCGCCAAAGCAGTTGGTCCAAAGCAAGTTGTGACCCAAGGAGTTGCCAAGGCAATTGTGAGTGGAGGTGGAGGAACCATTGTCGCTCAGCCGGTGCAGACCTTAACCAAGGCTCAGGTCACTGCTGCTGGCCCTCAGAAGAGTGGATCCCAGGGTTCAGGTACTGATACTAATTGAGGGCCCTTTCGGCAACAACCACTTCCAAAATTCTCTGTGCTAGTGATTTTATTTGCTATTTGGTTCTCTCTAGGACAACCTAGTAGGTTAAAGTTGTAAGGAGTTTTATAAAAACATGTTAATCTTTTCATGTAACATTTTACATAGAAATCTATAATGCTTCTGCTTTAAGGTATGTGTGTGAGAGAGGGAGATAAAGAACAGTTGAAATAGAGTATATTTCTTGATACTGCTTTCAAGTCTGAAGAATAATTCTCATTTGTCCTCATTTCCACTTTGGGTTCTATTTCAGATATAAGATCTTGGTATGTTCATTTGCCAGCAGCATTTGGAGATACTTGACTAAGGCGTTCTCTACTAAATAAAAGTTGAAACACTCTAAATGTTTTAGTCTTTGATGTGTTATTTCTGTGAGGGCAGGAAGAAATATACTTAAGGCATTTGATATGTACTAATTTTTGATGAGGCTAAAGAGTGGTTGCTGTGAGTTGGGAGGATAATGTCCAAAATGAAGATTTCAGAGATTACGGATTGTTGCTGATGACAGAGTTCATTTATGGCATTAAAAATTAGTGTTTGACCTATGGCTGATTCATGTTGATGTTTGGTAAAAACCAGCACAATACTATGAAGCAATTATCCTTCAATTAAAAATTAATAAATTAAAAAAGAAAAATGAATGTTCAAGATGGACTGGAGACGTGGTCTTTGGAGTTTGGAAGATATAGCACCTGAGAAGGCAGAGAATTAAATAAGTCTTCTACAATGCTGTCACTGAGAATGATTATCTTTAGCATAGAGCACAGTACTTTTGAGTTAGGAGTCTGCCTTCAGCAAATGAGCGGAAGTAACTTGAGATTTCAGGAAATAAAAGCAGAAAAGAGAGGGAGATACAGCTCAGTAGGCTCCTCAAAGGAGGCAGGGCTCTTTCTCCTCCCCTGGAGTGAGTGGTAATAATGGTTTAAAAGCCAGACTGCAGAGCAGAAATGTTCCTCTCCTGGCCCTGCTGCTAAGTCACTTCAGTCGTGTCTGACTCTTTGCGACCCCAGAGACGGCAGCCCACCAGGCTCCCCCGTCCTGGGATTCTCCAGGCAAGAACACTGGAGTGGGTTGCCATTTCCTTCTCCAATGCATGAAAGTGAAAAGTGAAAGTGAAGTCACTCAGTCGTGCCTGACTCTTCACGACCCCATGGACTACAGCCTACCAGGCTCCTCCATCCATGGGATTTTCCAGGCAAGAGTACTGGAGTGGGGTGCCATTGCCTTCTCCCTCCTGAGCCTACACCTTGGATATTGAGGTAAAACAGAAAATAGCTAGGGGATTCCTGGGGATGTTTTATCTTCAGAGGACTGACAGTTTTAATTACCACAAAAGAATAATGTGCAAGGAGGCTAAGGTTCTAGAAGGTGTAAGGATCACAGCATGAGTTCCTGGGGTTGGGGGCGTAGTGAGAAAGTGAAGGAAGAAAGGATGAGGGGATAGGTTCAGATCAGGGACCTTGAGCCCCTGGGAACGGGCTCTGGGTATGCGTGGTAGAGAGGTTTGCGGTTCTTACGTGGTTGCTACGCACAGTGATTTAAGATGAGATTAGTTCTGGTCATAACGGAGAGAGATGGCCCTCAGTTCAGGATCAGTTCCTGGTTATTTGGGGCAACTTCCAGGGTTCTGCCTCCCAAAGCTTTGCACAGTGAAGTAGTAATGAGAAGAATACTCTCAGGCAGGAGGAGGCAGTGAGCGTCCTTGCCCTGAGGTTGCTCAGGTGGTTCTGTCGGGTTTGTTTGGTGGAGATTCTAATGCAAAGTAACTGCAGAAGTTTTCATGTTCAGAGGTTTTACAGCCATGTGCACTGAGAAGGAAATTCTAAGTGGTAAGTGAAAGCTGTTTAACATAGGTGAGACTTTTAAAAGATGAATTATAGTTTCATAGTATATGTGTCAGTAGTTGACTGTAGCGTTTTTAGTTCCTAGGAAGTGAGGGAGACTAGAAGTCTTGTTTCAAATCAGTAAATTCATCGTTACTAGAAATTGACCATAAAGGGGCTTTAAACAAATGCAAAGGAAATGTTATTTCACATTTGAAATGTGATTATTTCATTAATTGTCTAAACCATAGTGCTTTTGAGAGTTGAGTCACTATTAATATTTATAGTGGGTGCTGTGTTCTAAGTCGTTTGAGTTGTGTCCAACTCTTTGTGACCCTATGGACCATAGCCTGCCAGGCTCCTTTGTCCATGGGATTCTCTGAGGCAAGAATACTGGAGTTGGTTGCCAGGCCTTCCTTTAGGGGATCTTCTAAGCCAGGGATTGAACCCAAATCTCTTATATCCCCTGCATTGGCAGATGGGTTCTTTACCACTAGCGCCACCTTGGAAGTCCAAATTATAGCTGGGACATGGGTATAAATTGTAACTGCTTTAGGCAAACCAGGATATATGGTCACTCTATTTATATACAGATATATAAACTTCTTTATAGTTCATAGCAGATTCTTCTAGTATGTAAATTTTTAAATTAGCAAGATAAGTAAGAATATCAGCCTTTAAAGCATTGTGCAGCTAGGAAGCAGACTGTAGAGTTTTTTGTTTTTTTTTTTTAATTTATTTTTAATTGAAGGATAATTGCTTTACAGTATTGGTTTGGTCTCTGCCGTACAGCAACATGAATTAGCATTCAGTGTATATATGTTCCTTCCTCTTGAACCTCCCACTCACCTTCCACCCTTTCCCACCCCTCTAGGTTTTTACAGAGCCCCAGTTTGAGTTCCCTGAGCCATACAGCAAATTTCCGTTGGCTGTCTGTTCTACATATTGTAGTGTACTTGCTTCTGTGCTCTCTCTGCATGCTTGCCGCTCTCTCATTCCTCAGCCTCGCCCATGTCAACAAGTCTGTTCTCTGTCTGTGTCTCCGTTGCTGCCCTGCACATAGGTTCATGAGTACCATCCTTCTAGATTCCACATATATGTGTTAGTATATGATATTTTTTCTCTTTCTGACTGACTTCTAGGTTCATCCACCTCATTAGAACTGACTCAAATGCATTCCTTTTTATGGCTGAGTAGTATTCTGTTGTATAAATGTACCACAGCTGCTTCATCCATTCGTCTGTTGATGGACGTCTAGGTTGCTTCCATGTCCCAGCTTTGTAAATAGTACTGCAGTGAACATTGGGGTACACGTGCCTTTTTCAATTTTCGTTTCCTCAGGATACATGTCTAGAAGTGGTACTGCTGGGTCATATGGTAGATTTGTTCCTAGTTTTTTAAGGAATCTCCAAACTGTCTTCCATAGTGGCTGTATCAGTTTATATTCCCACCATGTTTATTAATATTTTTGAATAAGTATTTTATTTTAGAACTAGCATTCTCTAGTTTCAATTTTAGAACTAGCATTGCCTTCAGTTCCAACTTAACTGTTTTTCCTCTTTTTTTCCCCTTTATTTCCTTTACCATTTTAGTGATGGCAACATTGCAGCTTCCAGCTACTAATTTGGCCAACTTGGCAAACTTGCCTCCTGGCACTAAACTCTACCTTACAACAAACAGTAAGAACCCTTCGGGCAAAGGAAAACTGCTGCTGATCCCTCAGGGAGCCATCCTGCGAGCTACCAACAATGCTAGTGAGTCCATCAATAAATCATTTGCTTTTTGGGTCTTTGAGTGTGTTCACCTCATCCACCAGAGGGGCAGTTCTTACCTGTTTCAGAAAGCATTTTCTTAGCTTTGTTTGTGGTAACATGGTGACATTTGCCCACATGGATTTAAACCATACAAATATTTTAACTAGCAATGGATTTTTAAAATAATCATAGTCTTGGGAGGTGGCACTGTTTTCTTGGGTTTATCTCCTAGAGTCTGGGTCAGAAACAAATACACTGAAGAGGTGAGGATGTTGAGGCTGTTTTGGGGAAAAGGCTAAGCTGAAAATAAAGAAGAGTTCTTTCTGTCAGGGGTATCTAAAAACTGGTAACACCTGAGAAGATTGCTGAACGCCTGTTTTTATCTTGAAGGGGATGGGAATAGGATTGGAATAAGTGTCTCTGCTTGCCATTATTTAGATGTGCATCTTAAATTTGCTAGTTTGGGAAATGGCAAGAGAAATACAGGCTCAACTTTAGTGTATAAGATGTAAAGCCCCAAGGAAATTAGATGGTTTATACTTATATAAATGGTTTATAAACTTTTGCTTTGACATATAGTGAAAAACAGTTTGAGTGGTGTTGAAAGGGTAAGAGGAATTACTTCTATCTGAGTCAGAAGTATAATTGGTACAGCAATTAGGTTCGTTAGAGATTAGCCACTTGCCAAAATGCAGTGTGTAATTGTAACCAGGCAAGGGCTTGTGTGCCCATGGTATAGAAAGGCAATTTCTGACAGGAGGAGTTTGCAGCAGAGCAAGGGTTTATTGCAGGGCACCAACCAAGCAATTGGGAAACAAGTCTCAGGTCCACTCCAGCTTGGTCTTTGAGTTTGGGGTTTTTAAAGGGGAAGAACAGAGAAGCCAGGGTTAATCATCATCTCGTAACATTTCTTAGTCATAGTTTTGGGAGTCAGCATGTCTCTGGTTTATGTTTCTCTGGCCAGGTGGTCCAAGGCTCAGGAGTCTGTTCGCTCATCTTGCCCTGGAGAAACTGAGTTTTTACTTCAGTGATGTTATTTGCAAAAACAGTTTTAGTACATGATGTTATTAACAGTGGCAGTTTTAGTCTTCTGACTCTGGTTGATTAATGTTCAGTTAGCACAGGACTGAGGTCAAAGGGGACAAGAAAGGGAATAAAGTTTTGGATAGAGAGATTCTTCATAAACTTGACAGGGAAATTTGGTTTTGGGGGACTGGGTTTCAGAAGCTAGGCAATGATTTTGTTTACTGACTGTAATGAGTGATTTCCACTCTCACCCTGGTGTTTTTCCTCACACCTAAGCAGTGATGTATCAAAAATTTAGCTATGTAAGAAAAAGACAATGTAAGTATTCCAAAAATCCATTCAGAGAGCTCCTCAGAGTTTAGTTTTTGTATGTCACCAAAAAGAAAGTAAAAAGAGGTACAAAGGCTTTAAAGTGGAATTTGAAAAGCAAAATAGACTGGAGTCATTATAAATATGACGAAAGTCTAGTTTTTTCCAGAGCAGGGTGAGATGGAAAAGAGATAGTACTGTAAAATTACACTAAATTCCAGCAGATGAAATTGAATCAGATGCCAAAAAGTTTGGGAGCTCTTCTCTGAGCACATTAGGTGTTGATTAAAAACACTTGGTTAGAAAATGTATCAAACTCAATCTCCCACAGCTAAGCCAGAACACTTGCAAAGAGAAGTTCTTCATTTCAGTAGTCAGAGCTGAACTAGTTGACCTCCATTCAGTCAGAAGTAAATAATATTTCCATCTTCTGCACCCGGAAATTCTCACTCTTGTCACAGAAGTCTGTATCACCAAAAAGGAGGAAAGAAGGAAAGGGGAGGAATGCAGCCATCGTGACAACATTGCTCTGGGCTCATCTGTTTTCTCTGTTAAGGCTCCTCTTAGTATTCTTATGACTGTGCTGTCATTCATTGCATTTTCAGACCTCCAGTCTGGCTCAGCTGGCGGCAGCAGTAGTGGTGGGGGAGGCGGCGGCAGCAGTGCAGGAACAGGCGGAACCGGTGGAGCCCAGAACCCTGCTGGGCCTGGAGGGATATCCCAGCATCTGACGTACACATCCTACATCCTCAAGCAAACCCCTCAGGTATGGTCATCTGTCACTGGTACCTTCTAAATCACCTAGTTATTTATAAAGACTGCCTTTAATTGTAGTGGATTTACCTTTACAGCTCTGGAATCAGGGGGTCAGTACTATTAATAATAACATTTCAGCCATGTTTTATTTGGGGCTTGCTACGTTTTGAGAGAAAATCAAGTAGAGATTCAGAAAGACTCAAGTAACTTATCAAGGATCTCTCTGCTGAGCTAGATGGTAGAATTTGGGTTTAAACCCAGGTCTTCCTGAGATGTTTGCTATGCTGTTGCCTCTCATGGGTTTGGAATAGTATCAGTGTGTAGTTGAAAATTTTCTCTTAGACGGGCGTAACCAGATAGTACCAAGTTATGGTTTGGAATTAACATTGGATTCAAGGTTAGGGACATGTTTCTGCCATCTTGCTTTCCCTTAATTCTTTATTTCTGCCATCTTGCTTTCCCTTAAACCTTTCTTTCCCCTCTTTCTTGGCTCCTCTTTCTTTCTTGGCTTCTCTTTCTTTCTTGGCTCCTCTCCAAGTAAGGGAAAAGAATTTTGGTTCCAGGTGTTCTAAGTAATCCAGCTGTGAGGACTAGATTGTAAAACTTGAGCTTCCAACAGCCTGCTGTGTAACTCAAGTGCAAAGTTTGAGAAGTAGGGATAGCTGTTGGTAGTGACACTGAGATCAGAGCTATTCTGTTTGTTTTCATGAGTAGCAGAAATGAAGGGAGCATTGTTGCTTATAATATGGGACCTTGTGATTTAAAGTCATTTGAACTTCACAAATTACTGATCAGGTCTTTGTTTGTAACTTAGGGCACATTTTTAGTTGGCCAACCATCTCCGCAGACATCTGGGAAACAGCTGACTACGGGGTCAGTGGTCCAAGGAACACTGGGAGTCAGCACATCCTCTGCACAAGGACAGCAGACATTAAAAGTCATCTCTGGACAAAAAACCACTTTATTTACCCAGGTAAATGCACACACACACACATACCAAATATGTGGTAGTTATGGCATTTATTTAAATATTACAGCTTGTTTCTTTCCACAGAATAATTATAGTTATCTAAGAGAATAAGTGATAAAATAGTATAGAATAATAAGAATAAAATGTCAAGATTTGGGAAAATATAAGTAGAATGAGAAGATGAGACCAGAGAGTTATTTAGATATGCAAACAGTAATGTCTTGTATATTTGATAAAATTTGCCAAAGTTAAATAAGATGATCAGTTGTAAAATTCTATTTGTGAGAGGAAGAAAAATAACCACATAATATTTTCTTAGAAGAAACAAAGATTTTCTTGACCCTTCGTTCTAAAAATTTCTCTGCAGGTACTTTGTATCAGAGATTCTGAATAGTATTATAGGTTATTTCAGCCACACTATCCATATTGTAAGTAAATGCTATAGGAAGCTTGGTATATGTTTCTATAGCTGCTTTAGTATAGGCGGAAGAGTAATGACAGGGAATTTTGACTGGGCGAGGGGTATCATAATCATATGTAGGAGAATCTACAGCTAAATTTCAAAAACTTACAGATGAAACAAAGTGTAGAAGGTATAGACAGTGTGACGCCATTTTTAACAAATAATGCACTTTTTGTGTCTGTGTAAATCAGCAGTTCTCAAAGCACATCAGATTTTTGTCAAATGCTTTTTCTCTATTGAGAAGATCATGTGGTTTTTTTTTTTTTTAAATTTGTTAATAAAGTGAATCATCGCTATTTCAAATGTTAAAACAACCGTATATTCCTAGAATTAAACCTACTTGGTTGTGATATTTTTAAATACTCTCTTAAAGTATTGTTGAATTTGATTTGGTAACATTTTGGGTAGAATTTTCCCAAGGAATATTGGTCAGTAATTTTCATTGCAATTTCTGTCTGATTTTGGTATCAGCATAGTGCTGACCTCATAAAATGAGTTGGAAACTTCTCCCTCCTTTTCACTTTTTAGAGAATTTATATCAACTTGATATTATTTCTTAACTGTTCACAATATACCAGTGAAACTTTAGTGGCCTGGAGCTTTTCTAATTGGGAAGGTGTTAATCTACAGTTCCAATTTATTTAACACATATGACTGTTCAGGTTGTTTAGTCTTAAGGAGATTTGGTAGTTTATATCCTTAAATGAATTGGTTTATTACATCTGTGTGTGTGTTTGTGTGTTTATTAGTTGCTCTGCTGTGTGCGACTCTTTGTGACCCCATGGACTGTAGCCCACCAGGCTCCTCTGTCCATGGGATTCTCCAGGCACAAATACTGGAGTGGGTTGCCATTCCCTTCTCCAGGGGATCTTCCCAACCCAGAGATTGAACCTGTGTCTCCTGCATTGCAGGCAGATACTTTACCTTCAGAGCCATTAGAGAAGCCCTTTATTACATCTAAGTAGTTGAATTTCTTGGAACAAACTAGTTCATGATTTTCCCTCATTATCCTTTTAATGTCTCTAGGCTATTTAGTGATGTCCCCCTTTTCACTCTGGACTTTGATAATTACATATCTTCTCTTTTTTCTTGATCAGTCTAGTTAGAAGGGTTATCAGTTTTGTTGATCTTTTCAGATTACCAGCATTTGGTTTCCTTGAGTGTTGAATTCCCTTTGATCAGATGCTCTGCTATATTAAACAGATAGCAGGCTCCAGAATTCTTTAAGCAGTTCTTTAAAATCTTAACTAATTTCTTCTAATCTGCTCATGTTGCACCCAGTACAGTGACTTTCTTTTTTTTGTTCTGCCACAGCTAAGATCTTTGCTGTTGCTTTTTATTAAGGTATAATTTGCATAGAATAATGCACACATCACAGTGTACTGCTCAGTGAGTTGGATGGATGTCTGTGCTCTTTCAAGCCTATCCCAGTCACGCTTTAGAGCATTTCCATCACTCTAAGACATAACCTTCATTTCTCATTCCACTTTTTTTCTCTTACCATTTTTCTATTTCTTTTACCATAGGGTAGCTTTTGTCTGTTCTTCAGCTTCATATCAATAAAATTATAGACTTTTTTAACTTCTATTGTTGAATAGAATGTTTCTGAGATTTATCCATGTGTGTATTGATTTTTGATTTTTATTCTTGAGTAATGTTTTGTTGCTTGACTCTGCTCTCCTGTTGATGGATGCTTGGGTTATTTCCAGGTTTTGACTTATGAATGGTACCGTTAAGAGCATTTTTATACAGATCATTTGTATAGTAGAATAGCTAGGTCATAGGGTAAGTATAAGAAACTGATGTATAGTTTTATATCTGTCACTATCAAAGTGGTTGTACCATTTGATTCTCCCATGAGTAATATGGGAGCGTTCTAGTTACTGTACATCCTCACAACACAGAGTATCATCATTCTTTTAAATTGTAGCCATTTTTGTGAGTATGAAGTGATATCTCATTGTGGTTTTAATTTGCATGAGACCCCAATATAGATTAATGTCACGACTTCTTCTGGATTCTAGTCATGACTCCATGCAATAATTTAACCAACCTGCAAAACTGAAAATGCTTACTCATGCCTTTTATAGAAAAAGTTTGCTGAACCCTGACAAAACCTCTAAAACTGTAATTTGTTGAATGAGTCTCAAATGCTAAATGCTCTGCCTATACTAGCACCATTACATTACCCATTTAAATCCAGCCCCTGATTAGATTTTCATGTCTAAACATTATGTGTTACATTTAGGAGCACTTTGGGCTCAGGTTTTTAATAACAAATGTCTCCCTACCTTTGAAGGCACAGCTGCCAAATGGTGACTTGCAAATACATTCATTTACTTGGTCTACATCAGGGATAAAGGAACATTTGTATTAAAATGTCATGAACTTGAGAGCTTGTTGGAAAATACACAGATAAATACTTCATATAGTTTTGATTAGCAAGGCTTTCTTGGGGATGTGTTATGGGGGGCCGGATATGTAGGTAAAGATTGAATTGTGCCTGTTAACCAGGGTAACGTTATTACTCCAACCTGTTTTGTCTCTGCAGGCAGCCCCAGGGGGTCAGGCATCTCTAATGAAAATATCTGATAGCACCTTGAAGTCTGTACCAGCCACATCCCAGCTCTCAAAGCCTGGAACCACAATGCTGAGAGTTGCAGGAGGGGTAATCACAACTGCCACTTCCCCAGCTGTAGCCCTCTCAGCAAATGGGCCTGCACAACAGGTGAGAAGTAGCAATGATAGTAGAAAATCATAATGAAGCATAAAATCAGTAAAGGAAAAAAAAACACAGCATAAGCTAGTCATCAGGCACACTAATGACTAATTGTTCTTTTTAAAAAAAAATTCAAATATTCACATACCACAAAATTCACCATTTTAAAGCATACAGTTAAGTGGTTTTTATTCTCAAGATTGTATAACCATCACTACTATCTAATTCTATTCTGTTTTTATTACTCCAAAAAGAACCTTAGTACCCAGTAGTAGTCACTCCCATTTTCTTCCTCCTTCTCCCAAGTCTTAGGCAGCTTCTAATCTACTTTCTTGTGACTGGCTTCTTTTGCTTAGCATAATTTCAAAGTTCATAAATTTTATAACATGTGTTAGTACTTATTCCTTTTATAGCCAAATAATATTCAGTGTTATGGATATACCACACTTTGTTTCTTCATTCATCAGCTGATGGATATTTGGGCTGTTTTCCCCTTTTGATTATAATGATTAATGGTGCCATGAACATTTGTGTACAAGTTTTATGTTGCAGGCAGAGTCTTTACCAGCTAAGCCATGAGGGAAGCCCTTTATATAATCCTGTGTTTTCATTTATCTTGTCTTTATACCTAGGAAGGAACTGCTAGATGATATAGTAACTACATTTAACATTTTGAAGAACTACTAAACTGGTTTCCCAAGCAGCTGCACTGTTTTAGAGTCCCGTCAGCGATGTATGAGGGTTCAAAGTTTTTCCAGTCTTTGCTGATAATTGTCTCTGTCCATGCTTGTTGTTTTTGTTTGGAGCTTTTGTTTGTTTTAGCATTTATATTGGGTGTGAAGTGGTATTTCACTGTGGTTTTGATTTCCGTTTCCCTGATGGCTAGTGATATTGTGCATCTTTTCATATACTTACTGGCCATTTGTATATTCTCTTTGGAGAAATGTCTATTCAGGTCCTTTGCCCATTATTTGGTTGGGTTATTTACTCTCTTTCTCTTACTGAGTTGTAGGAGCTCTTTGTATATTCTAGATAGAAGTCTTTTACCAGATTTGCAAAAATTTTCTCCTCTCTTATCTGTCTTTTCACTTTCTTGAATCACAAAACTAACTTTAATGAAGTCCTATTTACCTGTTTTCTTTTTAATAGAGTTTTTTTAAAATAATTTTATTATTTATTTTTGGCTGTGCTGAGTCTTCATTGCTGCGCAGGCTTTTCTCTTGTGGAGAGCAGGGGGTTACTCTAGTTTCGGTGCGTGGGCTTCTCATCATTGTGGCCTCTCTTGTTATTGAGTGCGGGTTCTAGGGCGCATGGGCTCAGTAGTTGTGGGTCCTGGGCTCTAGTGCATGGGCTCAGTAGTTGTGGCCATGCTCGCAGGGTTAGTTGTTTTGTGGCATGTGGCATCTTCCTGGATCAGGGATTGAACTCGTGTCTCCTGCATTGACAGGCAGATTCTTTGCACTGGGTCTTGGTTGCTGCAGATGAGCTTTCCCTAGTTGTGGCAAGCAGGGGCTACTCTTTGTTGCAGTGTGTGGGCTTCTCATTGCAATGGTTTCACTTGTTGCAGAGCACAGGCTTTAGGTGCACAGGTTCACTAGTTGTGGTGTGTGACTCTAGAGCACGTAGGCTTGAGTAGGTGCAGCTTGCAGGCTCAGTAGTTGTGGGACATCGGCTCAGTTGCTTCATGGCATGTAGCATCCTCCTGGACCAGGGATCAAACACATGTTCCCTGCATTGGCAGGTGGATTCCTATCCACTGCACCACCAGGAAGTCCCTATCAGTTTTCTTTAATTGCTTGTTTATGCTAGTAAAAAACCATTGCCTAATCCAAAGTCAGAAAATATAAGCCTTTGTTTTCTTCTAAGAGTTTTGTAGTTTTGGTCCTTACATTTACCCCTTTGTCCATTTTGAATTAGCCTTTGTATATGGTATGAGATAGGGGGCCAAACTTTATTGTTCTGTTGGTAAGTATCCAGTTGGCCAACAACATTTGTTGAAAAGTCCGTTTCCCTTTTGAATTGTCTTGACACCCCAAGGTGCTCACTTCCCAGGCTTCCCACCTCCTGCAACTACTGCTTCTCCTCACATGCCTACTCATATCACTCTACTTTGCAGTTCCTTGAACATATGTTCTTTCTTACCCCTCTGACTTTCTGCATGCTCTCTCCTGCCAGGGAAGACCCTCTTATCTCCCCCTTTCCTGTCTTCGAGATATCCCTAACGCTCCCAATGCTCTCCCTCCCATCCCTAGGCTGACAGAGTGACCCTCTCACTTGTCATGCTGCCTTGTACCCTTGCCTGCTGTAGCCTTCATCTCTGTCTGGTAACCCTCTCCTTGAGTGCTCTTATCTCGGGACCCTGATATTTAACACTGCTTTGTATAGAAGTTTGTTGAATAATATGACAAACTTTAAAATATTAACATTGAGTTTTTAATAAAGTCATGCTATTCCATTTTCACATTCTGAGGTTATGTCCAATGCGGGTGATAAGTTGAAATACTGTTTTGTCAGTTCAGTCGCTCAGTTGTGTCCGACTCGTTGTGACCCCATGGACTGCAGCACACCAGGCCTCCCCTGTCCATCACCAACTCGTGGAGTTTACTCAAACTCCCAGCACCAGGGTCTTTCCAGTGAGTCAGTTCTTTGCATCAGGTGGCCAAAGTATTGGAGTTTTGGCTTTAGCATCAGTCCTTCCAATGAATATTCAGAATTGATTTCCTTTAGGACTGACTGGTTTGATCAACTTGTAGTCCAAGGGACTCTCAAAAGTCTTCTCCATCACCACATTACAAAGCCTCAATTCTTCAGTGCTCAGCTTTCTTTGTAGTTCAACCCTCACATCCATACATGACTACTGGGAAAACCATAGCCTTGACTAGACGGACCTTATTTTATAAAATGATATAATAGGTGGTGAATTTCTTAATGTGGTAATCCTATAATATGTCCTCATTTTAAAATTTTTAAATGTCCTGGCCCATGAAGTCTGAAAGCATCAGTTCAGTTTCAGTTCAGTCGCTCAGTCGTGCCGACTCTTTGTGACCCCATGAATCACAGCATGCCAGGCCTCCCTGTCCAGTACCAACTCCCGGAGTTCACTCGACTCATGTCCATTGAGTCAGTGATGCCATACAGCCATCTCATCCTCGGTTGTCCCCTTCTCCTCCTGCCCCCAATCCCTCCCAGCATCAGTCTTTTCCAATGAATCAACTCTTCGCATGAGGTGGCAAAAGTACTGGAGTTTCAGCTTTAGCATCATTTCCTCCAAAGAAATCCCAGGGTTGATCTCCTTCAGAATGGACTGGTTGGATTTCCTTGCAGTCCAAGGGACTCTCAAGAGTCTTCTCCAACACCACAGTTCAAAAGCATCAATTCTTTGGCGCTCAGCTTTCTTCACAGTCCAACTCTCACGTCCATACATGACTACTAGAAAAATCATAGCCTTGACTAGACGGACCTCTGTTGGCAAAGTAATGTGTCTGCTCTTGAATATGCTATCTAGGTTGGTCATAACTTTTCTTCCAAGGAGTAAGCGTCTTTTAAAGAAGCAATTATTTTACATGGTATGACATTGAATAGGTAGTTAATAACAGCTACTAGCTAATATTTTGGGTGTGCTAAATGGCAGTCACTGTTCTAAGTAAGTTATTCTACTTCTTAATTTTTATTATTTCTCGTTCTATGGTTTAGCAGTCGGAAGGAACAACTCCTGGTTCATCATCTACTGTGGGTTCTGTCATGAAAGCTTCTGGACAGCAGCAAGTGTGTGTGAGTCAGGCCACCGTGGGATCCTGCAAGGCTCCTGCCCCCTCTGTCATCAGCGCCACGTCCCTGGTGTCCACACCAAACCCCATCTCTGGAAAAGCCACAGTATCAGGTCAGTTGTATAATCGTTTTGTTTCCCTTTCCTTTCTTTGGTCTAGAATATCTCTGGAAGGTCTTTTCAGTTCAGTTCAGTCGCTCAGTCGTGTTCAACTCTTTGTGACCCCATGAATCACAGCACGCCAGGCCTCCCTGTCCATCACCAACTCCTGGAGTTCACGCAAAGTCATATGCATCGAGTTGGTGATGCCATCCATCCATCTCATCCTCTGTCATCCCTTTCTTCTCCTGCCCTCAATCATTCCCAGCATCAGGGTCTTTTCCAATGAGTCAGCTCTTTGCATGAGGTGGCCAAAGTACTGGAGTTTCAGCTTCAGCATCAGTCCTTCCAATGAACGCCCAGGACTGATCTCCTTGCAGTCCAAGGGACTCTTCCCAAAATTTTGTATAATAAATTGTTAAAAACCATTAACTTGGAAGCATTTTTCATATAGCTGCTTTCTAGATGAAGTATTATTTAAAGGTAGGTATAAATTTACAAGTCTGAAATTTTTTTATGGATTGAGTAAGAATTTTTAAGTGATATAGTAAAACTTCAGCCATGTGGAACTCTTCTGGGTATTTCTCATCAGTTTTGAGTGGACCTCATGGCAAAACATCATACATTTCTTTTTGCTTTCATAAAGTACATAAAATGTAAAATGTAAAATTTTTAAATGTAAAGATGTAAATTTTGAGTCCAAGACATGATTTTTAACAGTAGTTACTGTATTAAGTTGTGTCAGAATGACATGCCTGAGGTTTGGTGAAATGTATCCTATCTCCATGCCCGTACTGAATGGCCCCAGAAACGTGTGCCTTTTACTTCTTCGGGTAAACTAGAGCACTGATCATGAAGCTGGATAGCCTAATGCTTACCTCATGACGTTTAAATGCCTAGGGTACTGTGTTACATGTAGTAATCATTATGTAAATAATTGCTGCTATTGTCATTTTCAGTTTCATCGTTGTTAGTCCACGTTCCCTTATCTACAATTCTGAAATTCAAAAAGCTGTAAAAACCAAATGTTTGCTTACTGTTGTTCTTCTCCATAACTATTTTAGAGAAAAATCTGACCTTCTTTGACAGGCTATTTATATGACTTAATACAGCCTCATGAAAGACCCTGATGCTGGGAAAAATTGAGGGCAGAAAGGAGAAGAGGACAACAGGATGAGATGGATAGCATCACCAACTCAATGGACATGAATTTGAGCAAACTCAGGGAGATAGTGGAGTACAAAGGGGCTTGGCATGCTACATACAGTCCATGGGGTTGCAGAGAGTCAGACATTACTTAGTGACTTAACAATAACATATATCATATACAGACACACATGTACACACAGAGAAACATACATAAATACAAACACATACATATAGTCAACTCATTGGAAAAGACCCTGATGCTGGGAAAGATTGAGCGTGGGAGGAGAAGGGGTTGAAATGAGATTGTTGGATGGCATCACTGACTCAATGGACATGAGTTTGAGCAAACCTTGGATATAGTGAAGAACAGGGAAGCTTGGAGTGCTGCAGTTCATGGTGTCTTAAAGTGTCGGATACAACTTAGTGAATAAACAACAACACATGCCCCAGTCCCTTTGAATAAAGATTATGGATATTCTTCCTTTTACTGCATGTAGTTTGCTAAAATAAAAGCACAGGCTTGTGAGCTCTTCAGTCTAAATAAATCATCTTAACAACTCTTGGGTATTTTCAAAACTAACAAAAAGAGATTGTGGAAATTCTCGTTTATTTTTCCCATGATTTCTACCTCCCAATTAAAACGGACCGAATTTTTTTTATGTGGGTATTTTTATTTTTCCTTTTTTTTACGGCTGAGGAATCGGCCTTAAATCCTTTCAGGGAGGCAGTGGCCAGGGGCAGTGGTCTCTTTTGTTTCAACTACTTTGTGCCTGACACGGTGCACAGAAGTTGTCTTGCTGGGGGCAGATGCCCTTGTGGCCTGATCCATTTCGTGCCCCCCTTATCCTCACATGGGAGTCTTCATGTGGCAAGTGCCCTAATGGCTTTTAAGTGCCTGACCTGTGCCTACACAATATTGGTTGACCTAGTCCTCAGTTGTAAAGAAGACACAAGAGAGACCCTTACCCGTTCGGGTGGCAGCTACTGGGGCCTTTGGAACACACCAGAGGGTAACCTTGGCCAGAGTTCCTCAGTTGCTTCCACAGCACTTGCCTGTTGGCAGAGGGTCCCTATGAAAAAGGAGAAGCAAGGAGGTGGGGGGAAGAGACCCCAAGTTCCCTGTATGAGCCACCAGAAATGTCATGGTCCAAGCACATGTTGGGAAAGAATTTCCAGAGATGAGACAGAATGAGAGGGAAATAAAGTTTATAGGTGGGGAAGAGACCCCAGGTTCCCTATACGGTCCACCAAAAATGTCGTGGTCTGAGCACATGTTGGAAAAGAATTTCCAGAGATGAGACAGAATGAGAGGGAAATAAAGTTTATAGGTGGGGAAGAGACCCCAGGTTCCCTATACGGTCCACCAAAAATGTCGTGGTCTGAGCACATGTTGGAAAAGAATTTCCAGAGATGAGACAGAATGAGAGGGAAATAAAGTATTAGAGTGGGAGATGCTGTTAGAACAGCGGGCCAGCCCAAGGGAGAACCGACCATGTTGTTGTTACTATAATTATCACTAGATTCCATTGTTCAGTTGCTCACTTGGGTCCATTGTGACCCTATGGACTACAGCATGTCAGATTTCCCTGTCCTTGACTGTCTTCTGGATTTTGCTCAAACTCATGTTCATTGAATTGGTGATGTTATCCAACCATCTCATCCTCTGTTGTCTTCTCCTGCCTTCAGTCTTTCCCAGCATCAGGGTCTTTTCCAATGAGTCAGCAGCCCTTCACATAGGTGGCCAAAGTGTTGGCGCTTCAGCATCATTTCTTGCAATGAGTATTCAGGGTTGATTTCCTTTAGGATTGACTGATTTGATCTCCTTGCAGTCCAAGGGGCTCTCAGGAGCCTTCTCCAGCACCACAGTTCAAGAGCATTAATTCTTCGGTATTCAGCCTTCTTTATGGTCCAATTCTCACATCCATACATGATTACTGGAAAAACCATACCTTTGACGATATGAACCTTTTTGGCAAAGTGATGTCTCTACTTTTTAATACACTGTCTAGATTTGTCATAGCTTTTCTTCCAAGGAGCAGATCTTTTAATTTCGTGAATGCAGTCACCATCCGCAGTGATTTTGGAGCCCAAGAAAATAAAGTCTGTCACTATTTCCATTTTTCCCCATCTATTTACAGTGAAGTGATGGGACCGGATGCCATGATCTTAGCTTTTTGAATGCTGAGTTTTAAGCCAGCTTTTCACTGTCCTCTTTCACCTTCAAGAGGCTCTTTAGTTCCTCTTCGCTTTCTGCCATTAGGATGGTGTCATCTGCTTATCTGAGGTTGTTGATAGTTCTCCCAGCAGTCTTGATTCCAGCTTGAACTTCATCCAGCCCAACATTTCACACGATGTACTTTGCATATAAATTCCGTTCATGACTCCAAATCAAGACCCTGTGTTTCATTTGCTTTCTGGATGGTTAAGTACCAAAACATTAAGGCTCATTTATTTTACCATGGTTTCTACCCCTCAGTTAAGATTGACCAATTTTTTTAATGAGGATTGCCTGTTCTCTGCTAACTGAATGTTTAGAGGTAGTATATTAGCACTGGGTCGAAATTATAGAAGTGGAAGGAATTACTATTGTAAGAAATGAATGCCTTCTCTTTTTTTCTGATTTTTCAGTTTAGTTCAGTCGCTCGGTTGTGTCTGACTCTTTGCGACCCCATGAATTGCAACACGCCAAGCCTCCCTCTCCATCACCAGCTCCCAGAGTTCACTCAGACTTGGGTTCATCAAGTCAGTGATGCCATCCAGCCGTCTCATCCTCAGTCGTCCCCTTCTTCTCCTGCCCGCAATCCCTCCCAGCATCACAGTCTTTTCCAGTGAGTCAACTCTTCGCATGAGGTGGCCAAAGTACTGGAGTTTTAGCTTTAGCATCATTCCTTCCAAAGAAATCCCAGAGTTGATCTCCTTCAGGATGGACTGGTTGGATCTCCTTGCAGTCCAAGGGACTCTCAAGAGTCTTCTCCAACATCACAGTTCAAAAGCATCGATGCTTCGGTGCTCAGCCTTCTTCACAGTCCAACTCTCACATTCATACATGACCACTGGAAAAACCATAGCCTTGACTAGACGGACCTCTGTTGGCAAAGTAATGTGTCTGCTTTTGAATATGCTATCTAGGTTGGTCATACCTTTTCTTCCAAGGAGTAAGCGTCTTTTAATTTCATGGCTGCAGTCACCATCTGCAGTGATTTTGGAGCCCCCAAAATTAAGTCTGACACTGTTTCCACTGTTTCTCCATCTATTTCCCATGGAGTGATGGGACTGGATGCCATGATCTTCGTTTTCTGAATGTTGAGCTTTAAGCCAACTTTTTCACTCTCCTCTTTTACTTTCATCAGGAGGCTCTTTAGCTCCTCTTCACTTTCTGCCATAAGGGTGGTGTCATCTGCATATCTGAGGTTATTGATATTTCTCCTGGCAATCTTCATTCCAGCTTGTGTTTCTTCCAGTCCAGTGTTTCTCATGATGTACTCTGCATATAAGTTGAATAAGCAGAGTGACAATATACAGCCTTGACGGATTCCTTTTCCTATTTGGAACCAGTCTGTTGTTCCATGTCCAGTTCTAACTGTTGCTTCCTGACCTGCATACAGATTTCTCAAGAGGCAGGTCAGGTGGTCTGGTATTCCCATCTCTTTCAGAATTTTCCAGTTTACTGTGATCCACACAGTCAAAGGCTTTGGCATAGTCAATAAAGCAGAAACAGATGTTTTTCTGGAACTCTCTTGCTTTTTTGATGATCCAGCGGATGTTGGCAATTTGATCTCTCGTTCCTCTGCCTTTTCTAAAACCAGCTTGAACATCTCGAAGTTCACGGTTCATGTATTGCTGAAGCCTGGCCTGGAGAATTTTGAGCATTACTTTACTAGCATGTGAGATGAGTGCAATTGTGCAGTAGTTTGAGCATTCTTTGGCATTGCCTTTCTTTGGGATTGGAATGAAAACTGACCTTTTCCAGTCCTGTGGCCACTGCTGAGTTTTCCAAATTTGCTGGTATATTGAGTGAAGCACTTTCATAGCATCATCTTTCAGGATTTGAAATAGCTCAACTGGAATTCCATCACCTCCACTAGCTTTGTTCATAGTGATGCTTTCTAAGACCGACTTGACTTCACATTCCAAGATGTCTGGCTCTAGATGAGTGATCACACCATCTAGTGGTGTGATCTAGTGATTATCCGGGTCATGAAGATCTGTTTTGTACAGTTCTTCTGTGTATTCTTGCCATCTCTTAATATCTTCTGCTTCTGTTAAGTCCAGACCATTTCTGTCCTTTATCTAGCCCGTCTTTGCATGAAATGTTCCCTTAGTATCTCTAATTTTCTTGAAGAGATCTCTAGTCTTTCCCATTCTGTTCTTTTCCTCTCTTTCTTTGCATTGATCGCTGAAGAAGGCTTTCTTATCTCTTCTTGCTATTCTTTGGAAGTCTGCATTCAGATGCTTATATCTTTCCTTTTCTCTTTGGCTTTTCACTTTTCTTCTTTTCACAGCTTTTTCTAAGGTCTCCCCAGACGGCCATTTTGCTTTTTGGCATTTCTTTTCCATGAGGATGATCTTGATCCCTGTCTCCTGTACAGTGTCACGAACCTCATTCCATAGTTCATCAGGCACTCTGTCTATCAGATCTAGGCCCTTAAATCTATTTCTCACTTCCACTGTATAATCATAAGGGATTTGATGTAGGTCATACGTGAATGGTCTAGTGGTTTTCCCTGCTTTCTTCAATTTAAGTCTGAATTTGGTAATAAGGAGTTCATGGTCTGAGCCACAGTCAGCTCCTGGTCTTGTTTTTGTTGACTGTATAGAGCTTCTCCATCTTTTGATTTTTAACATGCACTAAATTAAGTCTCCTTGCTTTAAGTTCTGGTTTCCTGAGATACTGCTGATGAAGCTCTATATAATATTTTCATAAGAGGCTCATTATTTTTTACTGTCCATTAATTTTGTGTACATGGATTCTTGTTTTTTTAAATTAAGGTATAATCTTTATAATTTTTGATTAATTTTTGTGTGTGCATTACAAATTATTTTGAACAAGATTCCATTGTGACTGGAACAGAGTAAGCAAGGGAAAGAGTACTGGGAGGTGAAGTCAGAGTGATGGGGCCAAATCATATAGGGCCTTTGTGAATCATTGTAAAAACATTGATTTTTACTTCAAGAGAAGCCATTGTAGGGGTCTTCCGCTAAAGAGTAACGTGAGCTGCCTGTATCTTTTAATAAGTCATTGGCTACAGCATTTAGATTAATCTATGGTGCACAAGGTGAACGCAGGGGACAGACCAGGAAGTAGACACTAAGAAAGAAACTTTGATGTATCAGGGACCACTGGCAACATCAGACTAAAAGGAGTTCCAGAAGTAAACAGAAAAATTTAGTAATTACATTATCATTGGATTTGTCAGTAGCAGTACTGGAAGCTGGAATATTGCTTTTCAAAATTCTAAAGGGGAATTCTTGTAGTCTACAGTTGTGCTGCTGGCACAATCTTACTAAGTATAAGGGTAGATATTTTCTGACAGGCAGCCTTTCAAATGTATTTTCTTAGACTGTGTCTTGGAGCATAATTAAAGTATGTTTCATCAGAATTAAGAGATGTAGACCAGGACAAAGGACAAAAATAGAAGGAAAGCAAAGGGAACTCCCAGGGTAGCTATGAAGTATGCTCCACAGCTGAGACCTCTGCTGCAGGCCTAGAAACAAGCAGTCTAGATGGAGCAGATCAGAGCACTCTGGGAAGAATAGCTCTGACTTTAAAAATAGAAGTGTAAATTATTTAAGAGGTTTGACCGTATGGAGGAAAACTCTGTATTTAAGGGGAAGTTTGTAGTGTTTCTGAAGGATATGGGAAGACTTTGGTGTGTTGTTGAAAGAGAACCAAATAAGCAAATGAAAAGGAGGAAAATTTTTAACTCCAGAAAATGAAATGGAATCATAGTATCATGGTATTCATTGGATCAAGAGAGGCCATTATTGGAGGAGAGGAAGATAGGGTCTAAAGCTTATCTACCCTATAGTAAGTCATTGTGTAGCATTAAAATGTTACATCAGATTGAATCAAGGCCTACAATATACACATTCTTTTAAAAGACCAAAAGGATTAAAAGTGGATACTACCTGTGAACAAGATAAAGACAGGGAGGTGGAGCAAAGGATGGCTGTTTTTAGTTATATGCTTTTTAGCCCTTTGTAACTTTTCAACTGATAAGCATGTAGTGTTAAAATAGAAATAAGAATTTTTAAAATATGAAGAAACCAGGTAATTGTACTCTTGGGTGGGGGTGGGGGGAGCACATCTCAGTAACTAATTACTGCCTGACGATCTAACATTCACTGATTCCAGAGAATGATTTTGTTTACTGAAGGCTTTGTTCTTGAAAGTATTTGAGATTATTCCTTTTCTTAATCTAACTGCATTCCAGTGCCTTAAAGTATCTTTAGCCTCTGTTGGTATTAAGTTATTCTAACATGCATTTCTGTTGTTTCTTGTGTACTCTTTTTGTTACACTTTTACTGGCCCTCTGAATGCCTAGAATAGTTTTATGATGGAAATGGGAGTATGGAAATTGCTTTAAAGCAAAGTAGGAGAGGGTGAACCTTTCTAAAATAAGTGGAGACTATCTGGTTTGAAAAATAAAGGCTGCACAGAGAGAGGAAACTGTAAGTTCTGTTGAGTACATAGATTGAAGCATTAGATACGTAGAGATGTTGTGAAGGAGATGTAAATAAATTAGGACCAGATTAAAATGGACTCCAAGTGCTTTGACTAATTTTGGAAACATATTCTAGGCAGACCAGAGCCAGAGAAGGTTTTCAAGTAGGAAAATGATAATTATCCAATCAAAATACAAAATTTTACATCCAGTTTGTATGTATCACAGCTGTATGTAAAACAAATAGTCATAGAAAACTAACATGGAGAAAACTATCTCAAAATGATGATACTGGTTGTCTGCAGTAGGACTCTGTGGCTTTTTTCTATTATTTCCAGTTTTTCAAAAATTTTTGTATTACTTACAATAGCAGGGTAAAAATAAGTCATTATTGTTACATCATTGTTTCATTGAGAAACCTGCTTCATCCATTGCCTCATGCTTCTGGCTCTTTCTTTATCAAAAGAGTAAATGTCCTAATAACGTCCTGCTGTGAGAAAATGTGAATGCTAAAGAGGGCAGGAACTTTAAGGAATCATCTGATCTTCAGCTTGGCCTTATCTTCCAACTTATTTTAGGATTGTTAAAGATTCACTCCAGTCAATCCAATCCCCAGCAGGCTGTCCTGACGATCCCCAGCCAGCTCAAACCACTCAGTGTAAACACATCTGGAGGTGTGCAGACGATACTGATGCCTGTGAATAAAGGTAAGTCTTTTCGCCTATTGGGTGTGGTTGTCCCTAAGTCTGTCTGGTGGGAAGATCTCTAGTCTGTCCTTTAGTGGCCATTCCTGCCTTGTACAGCCTGCCCTTGAGCTGTCACCATACTCTCTGGTACCAGCTCTGGGACTGAAAGTAAACCCAAGTGATCCATTGACTTCTAAATAACTGCTCATTTCTAAAGATGAGCAGGGAGTTTATCTTAAACATTTACGAGAGTACAGGTCAATTGGGTTTTACTTTATGAGGTTAGTGACCAAGCCTGCATTTCTATGGTGACAGTAACAGTTCAGTTACCCTGGTACTAATAGTAAATAGCCCACCTTATAAATCTGTGTGTAAAGCAGGGACTTACCATTTCTGTTACACTGAAATTGTTTTTGTGCTAGTCATCTACAGTAGAACTGTCACCTTGGGAGATAGATTATTTTCATTAAAATAATTTCTGTATTTCTTATATCCTCATGTCCTCTTTTGCCTGTTAGTGGTTCAATCATTTTCTGCCAGCAAATCACCTGCCATTCTGCCTGTAGCTGCCCCAACAACAGTTGTCCCCAGCCCTGCTCCAGCAGCTGTTACAAAAGGTATGTCATTTCCCACAGTATGTTTTATGCAAGACATTACTATCATAAGACTCCCTTGAATTTCAGCATCCATGAATCAGTTGCTTCAAAAATATGTAGGGTGTTTATATACAGACTTCATTGAGGGAAGTACAGAGATGCGTAAAGTATCATTTCTGCCCCCCAAGAATTTATAGAGAGAGTTGTAGTAGACAGCAAGCAATGATAGATAAATGCACAGTAGATCTGAAAAATGAATGCTGAAATATTTCAGTCTAGGATGTGTGGTTCATAGAACGTGAGGGGTTGTGAAAGTGGATAACACTTTGGTATAGGACATGGATTTTAACCAGAACTTTAGGAGTGAAGCATTTTTGACTGTGGAGAGGCACGCCAGATTAAGGAGACAGTAGAGATGAAGACTCAGAGGGCTTGTTTGGGCGAGTAGACCAATCAAAGGGACTCACCTGGGGGTACAGTTATGTAAAGGAGCTGTAGGTAGGGTCAGATGTTGGCAGCTGGCAGTGGGGACACTTATGACTATTGACTGGATGGAGAGAGTACAGTGTGTTAGAACAAAACATTTTGATATCTGTAACATCTACAATAATGATAACTACCTTGTGTAAGAGCCTAAAATAACCCGGCACCATGCTAGTTGCTTGGTTTTATATATATATATCACTAAAAATGGGCTCGATAAAGGACAGAAATGGTATGGACCTAACAGAAGCAGAAGATATTAAGAAGAGGTGGCAAGAATACACAGAAGAACTGTACAAAAGGATCTTCATGACCCAGATAATCACAGTAGTGTGATCACTCATCTAGAGCCAGACATCCTGGAATGTGAAGTCAAGTGGACCTTAGAAAGCATCACTACAAACAAAGCTAGTGGAGGTGATGGAATTCCAGTTGAGCGATTTCAAATCCTGAAAGATGATGCTGTGAAAGTGCTGCACTCAATATGCCAGAAAATTTGAAAAACTCAGCAATGGCCATAGGACTGGAAAAGGTCCGTTTTCATTCCAATCCCAAAGAAAGGCAATGCTAAAGAATGCTCAAACTACCTCACAATTGCACTCATCTCACATGCTAGTGAAGTAGTGCTCAAAATTCTCCAGGCCAGGCTTCAGCAATATGTGAACTGTGAACTTCGAGATGTTCAAGCTGGTTTTAGAAAAGGCAGAGGAACGAGAGATCAAATTGCCAACATCCGCTGGATCATGGAAAAAGCAAGAGAGTTCCAGAAAAACATCTATTTCTGCTTTATTGACTATGCCAAAGCCTTTTACTGTGTGGATCATAATAAACTATGGAAAATTCTGAGAGAGATGGGAATACCAGACCATCTGACTTGCCTCTTGAGAAATCTATATGCAGGTCAGGAAGCAACACTTAGAACTGGACATGGAACAACAGACTGATTCCAAATAGGAAAAGGAGTACTTCAAGGCTGTATACTGTCACCCTGCTTATTCAGCTTACATGCAGAGTACATCATGAGAAACGCTGGACTGGAAGAAACACAAGCTGGAATGAAGATTGCCAGGAGAAATATCAATAACCTCAGATAAGCAGATGACACCACCCTTACGGCAGAAGATGAAGAGGAACTAAAAGCCTCTTGATGAAAGTAAAAGAGGAGAGTGAAAAAGTTGGCTTAAAGCTCAACATTCAGAAAACAGAGATCATGGCATCCGGTCCCATCACTTCATGGAGAATAGATGGGGAAACAGTGGAAACAGTGTCAGGCTTTATTTTGGGGGGCTCCAAAAGACTGCAGCCATGAAATTAAAAACGCTTGCTCCTTGTTTGCTCCTTGGAAGAAAAGGTATGACCAACCTAGATAGCATATTCAAAAGCAGACACATTACTTTGCCAATTAAGGTCCGTCTAGTCAAGGCTATGGTTTTTCCAGTAGTCATGTATGGGTGAGAGTTGAACTGTGAAGAAGACTGAGTGCCACAGAATTGATGCTTTTGAACTGTGATGTTGGAGAAGACTCTTGAGAGTCCCTTGGACTGCAAGGAGATCCAACCAGTCCATTCTGAAGGAGATCAACCCTGGGATTTCTTTGGAAGGAATGGTGCTAAAGCTGAAACTCCAGTACTTTGGCCACCTCATGCAAAGAATTGACTCATTGGAAAAGACTTTGATGCTGGGAGGGATTGGGGGCACGAGAAGAAGGGGACAACCGAGGATGAGATGGCTGGATGGCATCACTGACTCGATGGACATGAGTCTGAGTGAACTCCGGGAATTGGTGACGGACAGGGAGGCCTGGTGTGCTGTGATTCATGGGGTCGCAAAGAATCGGACACGACTGAGCGACTGAACTGAATTGAATGATCAAAGTACCTGAAAAGAGCTGTTAATACCCATTTTGCCAATAAGAAACTGAAGCTTGGAAATACTAAGTCTGTACTTCCCAAGTCTAGAAAACTAGAAGGCAGTGCAGTCAGAATTTGAAATACTTCTTTTCAGGCATTCCAGGATTTCTCACAATAGTCTGGAAAGAGATGGATTTGAAACTTACAGGATGACCATCTGAAGCAAGAGTTGGCTGACTGCAATCTGCTGCTCATTTTTAAATAAGGTTTTATTGGCACACGGCCATGCCGATTCATTTATATATTGTCCGTGTGTGCACTGCAGCCTCTGAGTTTGGTCATTCCAGCTGAGTTCACATGACCCACAAAGCCTAAAGTATTTACTGATTCGTTCTTTTAGAAGTATGTCAGTCATGATGAAAGATGCTAACCTAGACCAGCATCTCTCCTCAGTAGCAGATATATATCATAGTCCTCATACAGATTCTGATTCAATTAATTTTGGACTGGGACCAGAGCATTTCTGTTTGATTTTAATTAAGCATACCATTTGATGAGTTTTGACAAATGCATGATCCCAGCATCCCATTCACACTATAGAAATTCCCATCCCCTGTAGGCAGCCACTGTTTCAATTTCTTCGATAGGTTAGTTGTGTCTTTTTTTAACTTTATGTGAATGGAAGCACATGCATTCTTTTGTGTCTGATTTAATTCACCCACTCAGTGTTTTTTGAGATTCAGTCATGTTGTTGCTAAGTAGTATTCCATCCTGTAGGGGTGGATGGATAGACCATAATATGTTTATCCTTTCTCCTGCTGGTGGACATTAGGTTTGTTTCTAGTTGGGGCTATTATATGTACGTCTTAGAAGAGCCTATCCAGTAAATAGCTATCCCAACCTGAAAATAGTGATTATATGATTTTGTAATTGAGTGCCAGATTAAATGATTGTATTTACAGGAATTCCCTGGTGTAGTTAGGACTTGGTGCTTTCACTCTATGGCAGGTTCAGTCCCCAGTTCAGGAACTAAGATACCACAAGCAGTGCCATGTGGCCAAATAAATAAATAGTGTATACTTGCATCTACAGAACTAGAGTGTCTGAACTTTTTCTGAGGACTTCCTTCTGTTTCTTGAAGTCTCAGAATCACTAGTGGTTGGGGGAAAATGTCTTGCTGACAATGGAATTAGCAAGGTCACTCAATACAAGTTGGAATACATGTAAAAGCCACTTTGAGTTCTGTATAGAAATTAACTGCCAACAATCCACTAAATATTTATGAGAGAAACTTAAAGACCTAAAAACTTGAAGGATATACAATTATAATTAATTAATTATATGTTTACTGAAATACCTGATTTTATTCTTTCTCCCAAAATGACATGGGTTCAGTACAGACAGTCCCAGTCAGAATCTCTAGTGTTGTTTTTGTGTTTGTGTAGAAGTTGACAAGATAGTCTAAAATGTATATGGGAATGCACAGGCCTAGAGTAGCTGAGATAATCTTGAACAAAAGCTGGGGGACTTGGGTCACCAGATGTATATATACTGTAAGGCTACATAATTGAGATAGTGTAGTATTGGTTCAGGAACAGGTAGAATGTAGGGGTCAGGCAGTGGAAGG
This sequence comes from Nanger dama, assembly GCA_917880005.1. Taxonomy (NCBI): domain Eukaryota; kingdom Metazoa; phylum Chordata; class Mammalia; order Artiodactyla; family Bovidae; genus Nanger; species Nanger dama. Next base: position 27,417,993 of record CAKJTW010000011.1, on the reverse strand, counting down.
TACAAACCATTGGGTGTAAGTCAGGCTCAGAGATGTACTGTACAACACAGGGAATATAGCCAATACTTTGTAATAACCGTAAATGGAAAATAACCTTTAGAAATTGTTTTGAAATTAAAAAAAAAAACTTTTTTAAGAGACAGAATAATTGAACAGAAAGACAGCCCAGAAATAGACACACACATATATGGTAACCTGATTTATGACAGACTCAGCAGGGAAAAGATGTTCTTTTCAATAAGCTGTACTGGGTTAATTAGATATATCCATTTGGGGGAAAGAAGAAAACTTGGCCCCTACCTTACATCATAAAATTTAATTTGCATTGGGTTTTAGACCTAAATGTGAAGGATGATGAGAATATCTTCATGACTTTGGGCAAAGAAAACACAAGAAAAGTAGCCATGAAAGAATAAATTGATAAATTAGACTTTATTAATACTAGGAACCTCACTGTATCGGATGGACAAAATTAACAGTGAAAGTCGCCACATACATTCTGAAAGATATTTGCAATTGATACATCTGACAAAGGAGTTCTCCCCAGAATATAGAAGACCTGAAAGTCAGTATGAAGTAGATGCTGATTTTTTTTTTAAAGACCAAGAAGTATAAACCCATACTTTACAGAAGAGGATATCTAAATACAATGAAATGAAAAGTTGTTCACCCTCATCAGTTGTCAAGGGAATGCAAGTTAAAACCATAGTGATACTATTCTTTCACCAGAATTAAAAGAACTGCATTGCTAAGTGTTGATAAGGATGTGAAGCACCTGGAACTCACATACCCTGCTTGTAGGGCTACAAATTGACATAATAACTTTGGAAATGAGTTTGGCAGTTTCTGATAAAGTTAAACGTGTTATCGACATGTTATGGAGCATGTGTTCCAGGAGGTACACTTCTAGGAAATGCATGCATATGTGCACCCAGAGATATATACAAGCTTTGCCTTTTTTTTTTTAATAGCCAAAAGATGCTGACACAAAAGGGTATGCACGATGTGAATCCAGTTATATAAAATTTAAAGTGGAATTGGCAGAGAGGAATGTTAGAAGCATAAGGGACCCTGGTTGAGTACTGGAAATAACTCTGCATTTGGATTGGGGTGCTGGGTGTATGGATGTATATGTAGGTAAAATTTATCAAACTGTACCCTTAATATTTGTGCATTTTTTGTAAGTTATGCATCAGTGAAAGGGGGAAGATAAAATAGTGTATCTACAGGGGTCTACTAGGTCTACACGTGTAGACCTTTGCTTATATGAAACTATTGAAGGATGATGAGTAGAAAATGACACTAGCACACTCCTTTAGGTGCGTGTACTGGTGCTCCTGTACAAGATGAGTTGTAAGGGAATAGACTGTCAACAGGGAAGCTGGTGCAAAAGAAGTGTGTGTGTGTGTGTGTGTGTGTGTGTGTGTGTGTGTGTGTGTGTGTGTGTGTGTGTGTGTGTGTGTGTGTGTGTGTGTGTGTGGTGGTGGGTAGACTGTCGTGTGTGTGTGTGTGTGTGTGTGTGTGTGTGTGTGTGTGTGTGTGTGTGTGTGTGTGTGTGTGTGTGTGTGTGTGTGTGTGTGTGTGTGTGCAGTTTTTTGATCAGAGACTATAGAAAGAAGACATGCTCCTGACACGGTTATCTTCCGTCAGTAGATTTGGAAAGATCACGGCATCTGGTCCCATCACTTCATGGCAAATAGATGGGGAAACAGTGGCTGGCTTTATATTTCTGGGCTCCAAAGTCACTGCAGATGGTGATTGCAGCCATGAAATTAAAAGACGCTTACTCCTTAGAAGGAAAGTTATGACCAACTTAGACAGCGTATTAAAAGCGGAGACATTACTTTCTCAACAAAGGTCTGTCTGGTCAAGGCTATGATTTTTCCAGTGGTCATGTATGGATGTGAGAGTTGGACTATAAAAAAAGCTGAGTGCTGGAGAATTGATGCTTTTGAACTGTGGTGTTGGAGAAGACTCTTGAGAGTCCCTTGGTCTGCAAGGAGATCCAACCAGTCCATCCTAAAGGAGATCAGTCCTGGGTGTTCATTGGAAGGACTGATGTTGAAGCTGAAACTCCAATACTTTGGCCATGTGATGCCAAGAACTGACTCATTTGAAAAGACCCTGATGCTGGGAATGATTGAGGGCAGGAGGAGAAGGGGACGACAGAGGATGAGATGGTTGGATGGCATCACCCGACTCAATGGTCATGGGTTTGGGTGGACTCCAGGAGTTGGTGATGGACAAGGAGGCCTGGCGTGCTGTGATCCATGGGGTCACAAAGAGTCGGACACGACTGAGCAACTGAACTGAACTGAAAAGCCTCATGTGATAAGCTCGGATTTTTTCCAAGTACAGAGATCTGATTTTTTGTTTTTTTGCCATGTGTCTCAGAACACTAAGATAATGCTAAAAGTTGATAAACTTAGCTGGAGAAATGATAAACAAAAGGATATTAAACTTGGAACAGGCCAGCATTGTATTTTAATGTGGCGTTGTTCAAGTGTATGTGTGTGGTCTTCCATAGTGGTGTGGTTAGCCCTTTAAGAAATATCTAAAAGCCATTTTATTGCCCTGCCTTTGTCATGAGATGCAGGCTAACAGTTCTCCCCTTGTCTGCTGATCCCGTGACGACAGGCGCCATCCCAGCACTCTGGCCGTGTCTCTGCAGCTGTGGCAGCATCCTCACTGGGTTCCCATTGTTTCTGTCCACAGGTGTTGTTCCATCATTGAGCCCTAATAGCGCTCTCATTGTTTCTATTCCCTTGTAGTGAAGACGGAACCGGAAACACCTGCACCAAGTGGCCCCTCCCAGGATGGTCAGACAGCAGTGAAAACAGAAGACAGTTCTGAGCTGGGAAACTATGTCATTAAGTAATTGTTTCAGTCCTTTCTAAGGCGGGTGTGCTTTTAGTATGTTATGGTACTTGAAAAAAACCGTCCCTGTGACAACTATATATAGAGTTGTCTGTATGCGATAAGCCCTTTGATGGGTAGAAGCTTCTGTCCATGTGTGGTGAACAAGTATTACCATTTGCTGCACAGCTCAGGAGGCTTCATTTAACACCTCGATGTGACCTCCAAATGGCACATCATTTGTTGCCTCAAGAGCCTCGGATGCAATTACAGGTCTCCCTCCCTTTGAGCTTGCCAACATGAAGTTTCTTTGCTCCATCTTTGGGTGTGAAATTTCTTATGATGTAATTGCTCAGGTGTGTGTACATTTTGTGTTGCAGTGTCCACACATGTGCCCAGTCTTAAACAGCTGCCTTTTATGGCCCATACACACTCAGTGCTGCTTCTAGAAATACTGAGATTTTCTCATTCTAAACTGGGGGAACCCACTTCTAGCATATCTTGAAGTATCTCAAACTGCTGGACGGTAGAGACTTAGCCACTTTCACGGAGGTGACAGCATGAACTGTAATAACACTAAGAGTCTCTAGTGACAGTCACACTACAGAAAGATTACAGGACTGTTTTAAAACATAAAATGAAATGTCAGGTTTGCATTATTTGTCGTTCCTGGGGTCTCATCTTGTTTTAGTGCTGACTTTAAGCATTAAATGCTCTTTGTTTATAAAGAAGGCAATATATAGAAGGAAGGACATGCAGGTATAGTTGGGTTTAATTCCCTTGTAGAGGAGAAATATTTCATACATACATAAATTCATACATGTATACACACACACACAGAGACCGCTGTATGTATTCGCTACCCTAATTTTCTTTTGTCCTTCTCAGGATAGACCATTTAGAGACCATCCAGCAACTCTTAACAGCAGTAGTAAAGAAGATCCCATTAATTACTGCAAAAAGTAAGACCACACTGAGTATATGGGAGGCGTGGTTTAAAGCTGTGACCTGCTTGGGGTATTGAGTCAATTTGAATCACGTGGTGTTGTAATTAATACTGGCGGTAGTTATCTTGGGGGGTGGGGTTTAGCTGCAGCTGTAGCTTATTTGCAGGGTTTAGAATTCACGCTGTCTTGGTCAGTCAGTTAGTCTTTTACTACTTTCACTGTTTGATCTGCAGAAGGAATTTTTTTTGTTATAGTACAGAAAATATAAATATGTAGTGTATGTATAAAATTGTATTTGTTTTTAATGTCTATTAATAAGGAAAATAATTAGCATTTGCCCGCAGCATGCCAGACTCTGCAGGCTTATTATACTTACTTATTTAACCATGGTCTCCATGGGATACATGGTGTCATCTCCATTTCACAAATGAGAAAACTGAGAGTTAGCAAGGTTGAGTCACTTGTTCAAAATCACAGTAGCTACAGGTCATGCAGTTTTGATTCCGGAGTCATTTATCTTTCATCTGACACTCCTGTCACTCACTCTGTAGAACTGCACGACTATCAAGACCTCCAACAGTAAAGTCTCCTCTGTCCCTGCCCGTTGTTAGCAAGACTGAACCATTTGCTTCTCAGCCCTGGTTGCTCTGACAGAGGGCATGACCGACAGACTGTGGATACTTAGGTGTCTGCTCTTGGGCAAGGTCACCTGTGAACATTTAGAGGGAAAGGATGAAGCAGATCATCACTTCACATTCATGGGACTATGAAATGATGAGCCGAGTACAGACTACCCTGCCTTTTTTCCAGTTGTAATAGCGAAAATTAATTTTTTCCCCTCAGGGTTTAGGGGGTCATTTTGAAGTAGCTCAAAGTCAATTTTCAATGATTCTTCTAGCCCAGCAGAAAAATTTTTAATCTTTTTTAAAAATCAGGTACAAATAAAGAGATTGTTTGAGCTTAAAGGCAGTTTAGGAGCCATCTTCCTAGTCATTTGATTTTACAGTTAAGAAAACTGAAGCCCAGAGTGATGATGTAGGTTGCTCACGGCGCCTTAGTTAATAGGCCAGGGCTGGTTCTCAGGTCTGCTCCCAGTGGAATGCCATTGCCACTTATTTTAATAGAAAATCTCCTGTCATGATGAAGCTTTCTCAACCACAGAAGCCGATTTCCCAAGGAGGGCTGTTGTTTTGAGTACACATGAATGAGATGCCTTCTCTTCTAAGGACAAGCCCTTCTGTATTATGTTGCATCGAATTTCCCTAGTAAGGAACATAGCCCATAAAGAGGTCTAAAGAAACTTCTTGGACATGCCTCCAGCAAATAAGATTTTATTTAAATCTTAACTTTATTCAGAATTTGCTGGATATGTGCATTCTAGGTGAAGATGCCAGCTGTTTTTCTGCAAAATCTGTGGAGCAGTATTATGGCTGGAACATTGGGAAAAGGAGAGCTGCTGAGGTAATCCCATGTCTGCCTCTTTGATATGCAGGCCACCACTGAGAGCCTGTTGGAGAAAATAATCAAACACATGTGCATTCTGGCTGCTTCCATAAACATTGTCATATGGAGCAGTGATAAATTCTGCAGCATATTTTGTTAAATATTTGATGGTAGAACTTTTCCTTAGTTAAAAATCTCATTCTCCAAAGACTTGTAGGTAGCCTTTGAAAGACCTACTTTCTTTTCCTGCATTGCTAACAATTTCTAAAAGTTTTTAAAGAATTATAATATGTTAAAATTAAGTCAACTATTTATTGTTCAGTGTGGCAGCTACTCTGCCAAACAGTGAGGCTATAAGAGGAAGTGGCAAGTACAAAGGCGTGCGTAGGAAGCTTTGAGAAAGCCAGTGATGGGTTTGGGGAGGGTGGGAAAGTGGGAGATCACAGGCTGGGACCAGCTGGAAACACCTTATAGGCCAGGCTTAGGAATTTCAGTTATTTTATAAACATTCGGTAAACGTTCTTATAATTATTTTTTTAACTGAGGAGAAACACCATCAGATTTTTTTTCCTCAGAAAAAAATTATTCTAACAGGTTAGCATGGTAATTTGCAGTTGGGTGATTTATTTGAACATGCTCTTAAGTTGAAGGATTTCATTATGTGCCCCCCACCCCTAATTTTTTTTAAGTGGCAAAGAGCGATGACAATGCGAAAGGTCTTACAAGAAATACTGGAGAAGAATCCAAGATTTCACCACCTGACTCCACTTAAAACCAAGCACATTGCTCACTGGTGTCGCTGCCATGGCTACACCCCACCTGACCCCAAAGCCTGAGGAGCGATGGGGATTCGATCGAGGATGTACTGACCCAGATCGACAGTGAGCCAGGTAAGCAAGGCGGGCGGTGGGGGTGTACTCAGCACCATCGGCAGCTGACAGGCGTCTCCTTGGAGCACATGCTCGTTTCTCAGCCTTCAGGGCTCTCAGGCTACATCAGCTCCAGCAGGTCTCAGAGCTCTTTCCTTCACCTGAGGTAAAGGGACCCGAGGACTCCAGGGGTTGCCATGGAAAACAAAGTCTCCACTCACCTCTCACCTCTCATAAGGATGTGTCTTATCCATCCCCCTGATAGTCCCTACCAAACTGTTTGTGCCCAGTGTCCCAGTCCCAGCCAGGGATGCTCCAGCCCATGGCATGCAACAGACACACACCGCTGATTCAGGTGCCCCCTCCTCTGCATTAGTTCTCCTTTGGAAACTTTCTTAATCCACCTCCTTTCCTCCCAGAAGAAGTACTTCTTCTTGTGTGACCTACGAATCTTCTTCCCTGAAGATGGGGACAATGTCTTATCTGTTATTTTATCTCCAAAAACCTAGTCTGGAGGTGTACTGCCTGGTGTTGGAGGCACAGGTGTAAACAGCTAATAATGTTGCAGATAAAATGAATTGTTTTTTTATAAAAAGACAAATAACTATGTGGGTGGGGGGTACAGGGGAGCTGGGCATAAAGATACATGGGGAGAATGTTTTGAGTTTCACCTTAAAGTATTGTTTTCTCCTTTTAACCGCATCTTTATAGAAAAACAGACCCTTCACTTTCCAGTCTGAGGAAGGGTGGAGCACAGGCACAGTCTGGGGGTCCTTTAAGACTTAACACAAGTCTCATTTTCTCCATGAAGCTTTCCTGAGAGCCCTAATGCAGGGTGGCCTCCTCTTTCTCCGATCTCCAGTGGTATTTAATGTCAAAACCTTGAGGGTTTCTCAGATTTTTATTGCTAAGCGCTTTGGAGAGCAGAGGCCTTGTTGATTATTTCTGTGCTTCTCTGACAGGGTATGTAAAACACAGTATTTTTCTTGTACTGGGCTTTCTTATTAATATGACTGATTAAATCTGTGAGCGTCCTGCCAGTAAAGTAGAGTTGGATGCTTTGCCTCCATCCTGCTGGATGTCTTTAACCCCATGTCGCCCTTACTCACTTAGCATAAAGTAAAAGGGATGCAGAGAACATTACCAGAGCCCCAGCTGGCTTTAAAGCTCTATATATACTCTGTTGGGCTCTGTATAAATCAGCTAAAGATGGGATGCGTGGAATACACTAAAATGGTAGTAGTACTCAGCTCTAAGCAGAACATGGGTGATTTTTAATCTCTTCACTGTTCATTTCTAAATTCTCCAGATGTAAAAAAAATTTTTTTAATCAGTGAGATGGGAGGATGGCCTCGTTTTTAGTGGCAAGAGTCAAAATTATGTGCTGTTTGACTCAGATTGCCCTTAATAGCACACATGTCTTAACACAAGATGCCTGTCTTGGTGCTTATCTCACTTACAAATTACTAGTTCCTATAATTATAGGTCCGTAGAATTTTAGAACTGGACAGGAAGTCAGCTCCCTGGTACTTAACCCTTCTGGGTCTCAGGCTGTTGGTCCCTTGGAGATGCAAAGTCCCTTTTCTTTGGTCACCACAGTCGTAAGACTGATTACCTCTCATTTAGAGTGCCCATCATCATTCTCATCTGCTGACAACCTCTGCCGGAAACTGGAGGACCTGCAGCAGTTTCAGAAGAGAGAGCCGGAAAATGAGGAGGAGGTGGACATCCTCAACGTCTCAGAGCCATTAAAGATAAACATCAAGAAAGAACAGGAAGAGAAACAGGAAGAGATGAAACTCTACCTGCCACCAACACCGGGCTCTGAATTTATTGGCGACATCACACAGAAGGTAGGGGGCTAAGGCCTGTGCTGTGAGACCCCTAACCTGGGGGCTCGGTGCCTTAGAGACTGACACCAGACTTTCTGGGGAGATAGATATAGATGGTAAAACTGGGTGAACTGTCTGGCACCTGCTTTCCCATGTCAGGGCCTTTGGGCAAGAAAGTGAATCACACGTGTAGAGCTTGCTCATCGAACATGACATTGGAGCAAAGGCAGCTAGGTGTAGGCAGTTTTGTATTTTTCATCTCCTTTTTCCCTCATTTGCCTCAGTAGAAGCACCTTTCCCTTCAGAGGCAGGTCAGAATGTGCTTTCCCTGACATTGTGAAGAGCCCTGCCAGGGAGTGGATGTGGCACTGACTCCCTTGGGGTGCAGGAGAGAACTGTCCACCTGCCTCTGGTGGAACGGAGCTTCACTGCATCTGCATGGCTGCCTGGGACCCAAGTGAGAGACTTGTTCTTTTTCCCCTACAGAGGAAATAAAAAATGGGGCAGTTTCCAAGTATATCTTCTTTGTTTTGCAAATAGGGCCTCAGAGTCTGATGCAAGCTTTCCGGTGTGTAGCTCCCACTGTCAGAATTCATAGTAGATTCTGTGTTCTCTCATGAAGGAGATTTGGGCATGAGAGAAGGATTCTAATAGCATTTTCAACAATCCCTCAGAAACATGGCACAATAGGGTAACAGATTCTTCTGGTTGTTACATTCTGTGTTGCTTCTCCCTGAGTTTTGTCCAGGACATTTGTAAAGTGTCTCTTCCACCCAGACGTCTCCTTGGGTATCAGAAATGTGCTTGTTTTTAATGCACAAATAGAAACAAAAGGCCTCCTTCTGCTCTTCCAGATTGGGATCACCCTGCAGCCTGTAGCGCTGCATAAAAACGTGTATGCGTCGGTGGTGGAGGACATGCTTTTGAAGGTGGGTGCCTGTGGGCAGCAGAGGGGCTGTCGGGGGCTGAAGCACCATGGGGCAGGACACACTGGATCCCAGGATGCTTTGAAAAAGACAAGGACAGAAATGGAACAAAGATGACAGGCTTTATGATTTCTTTCTTATTTTTAAATCAATTGTAATTCCTCATCGTGTCAAAGCAGCTGCAAGAGTTCCTGTGCCAGTGTCACTAACAATATTTTTAAATGCCATTTCAAGTGCTTTCTAAGTAGCCTGAAGTGCAAGTCAAAGCTTTCAGTGCTTTCGGAGGTGACTCGCATGTCACAGTAGAAACAGCCACAACTGTCCCAGCCCTCGGCAACAGAATGACAGAACCAGGTTCCTTACCCAGCTGTTCTTTCCTGGTGGATCCCCTCCAGGGGTAGGGATACCTGACAAATAGCCCTCACCTGTTTCCTTTATTAAAGCAGTGTCTGATTAATGAAAATTACCCCCTTCACAATTCAGAATCACGGCCTCTATGCTGCTGCTGCTGCTAAGTCGCTTCAGTCGTGTCCGACTCCGTGCGACCCCATAGATGGCAGCCCACCAGGCTCCCCCTTCCTGGGATTCTCCAGGCAAGAACACTGGAGTGGATTGCCATTTCCTTCTCCAATGCATGAAAGTGAAAAGTGAAAGAGAAGTCATTCAGTCGTGTTTGACTCTTTGAGACCCCATGGACTGCAGCCTACAAGGCTCCTCCGTCCATGGGATTTTCCAGGCAAGAGTACTGGAGTGGGGGTGCCATTGCCTTCTCTGCATGGCCTCTATAGTTGTGGCCTATTATTCAAACCTTTAGTTTTTCCTTAAGGACTTTGAGTCTTTAGATAAACAGTGGTTTCCCAAATTTAGGGCCTGGGATGGGGGTCAGCTGCATCCCTCTGGCCAGCATACAGGTGGCATTTTTAGAGTAACAGCATCTTCTTCTACAGGCTACAGAGCAGCTAGTCAGCGACATCCTGAGACAGGCTTTGGCAGTTGGATACCAGGCAGCATCGCACAACAGGTACAGTTCTCACTTCCTGACAGTTCCCATCAAGATGTTTTATACTTTAAATCAGCTCAGTAGGAGGTGGAGGTGTCTGTGCTTGGGACATTCTCAGAGCCAGACTTTCTCAAAACGACCAAGCAGACGCCTAAGTCTCTCTCTTGGTTATAAGAGGTCTGTGTTGTCTCTGTCTCTGCTGCAGAGACACTGTTTGGTAGGATTCTGATATGTTACAGGGTTGAATATATACCAGTTCTTTGCCACTGAAGATAATAGCAGTGTTTCAGACTTGGGGTCAGGCATTGCACATTACCTAATTTGTTTTTTTGTTGCAGAACTCATACTCTGTCTTTAGAAATCAGGAAAGTGGGCTCTGAAATGTTACCTTGCCTGGCTTTCCTAGCAAATACATCATAGAACCTAGATTTAAACTTCAGTCTCACTGGCTCTATACCCACAGGCTGATCATTCCTCTTTGTGGCCTGTCACTGATTGAGATGCTGAATTTTCCTTTTGTCCCACATCCCAGCATTCCTTTCAGACGAAACAAATGTATTTCTTTAAAGGCTGTTGTAAATTTATTAAAACTTTAACAGAGTACCTGAGGTCATGAAGAGACCTAGATAAGAGGATTGCTAGGTCAGACTTGACAGGGATATAACACAGTGGGCAGTATAGAGAGCTCTTTACAAAGAGTGGGAAACAGAGGAGTTCCAGTAATGTTGCTGCTGCTTGTCCTGCTAGAGCTCCAGGAGTGGGCCGAGTGCCTCTGCGGCCCCTGCTCACCACCATGGTCCTGACTGTGAAGACACAAAGCAGCTTGAGTGCTTTTGACAAGAACATTTAACATCACACTTGGTCTGGCATAGTGTCCAAGAGATGGGAAACATGGTCCCCAAGTTCTGTGGTGCTTTGATTCAGCTTTAATCTGGCCAAGACTGAACTACAGCAATATTCTGTTCTCTACTTCACTTCATTCCTTTTTTTTTTTTTTTCAGTCTTCAAAATCTTTGTTTTCCCTTAATCATTCAGCCAACTTCTTAAAATTCATCTCATGCCTGTGAATAGGAAGTTAGATTTGAGCCCTAAGTAGGGCTGGCTGGGAAAAGGGTAGGCCACATCTCCCAAGTCAGAGGAATTAATGGAAAAGAAGAGAGGTGGGGGAGAGAAGGCACAGAGCTGCCCCCACCTCCAGAGTGGCCCCAAACCATGCCTGTCACTCATTATTATCCCCATATAATTAATTTAGATATTTGAGAGAATTAACTTTTTTTTTTTTTTTGGACCAGGATTCCCAAAGAAATTACAGTGAGTAATATTCACCAGGCCATTTGCAACATTCCTTTTCTGGACTTCCTCACAAACAAACACATGGGGATACTGAATGAAGACCAGTGAATGGAATGAATGTGCTCCCAGGAAAGCAGGATTCAAAGCCTTGAACTGTGATAACTCTTCTTTTCTGGAGAAGAGAGAGTATCATGGCCACCAAACCATTGCCTCCACCTAATACCACCGGAGTGTTCAGTCCCAGGTCAATCCCTTTAGGACAGAAGTTTGTTTCCTGATTCTAGAGTTAAGCTGTGAGTGGGTGCATGCTCTGTCAACTCGCATCTATTCACTCTCTCTGCAGGTTCCATGAGGGTCCAGGGGTGTTTTCCAGGGGGCACCATGGGCCTGAATCTCCCCTCCAGGAGGTGGGAAATGAGTCTGGCAAGCTAGAGTTCTACCCCGTTCTGTGGGTTGAGGCTCCAGGTGCCCCAACAGTTACCCTGATAACATCTGGAGGAGGGCTGGGCTTCGGCACATAGCAGTGGCCATGGTGGGGAGGATCAGCACTCAGCCCCGAGTCGACTCAGGAAGCAGTGATGCCGTGTGGAAACCACACGAGCTTGGGAGGCCACAGACTGAGAATTCCTGTTTCATGGAACACAGGACATCACTGCAGCCAGTCTCAGCATTGTCAGGGGGTGAACAGAGTCCAGCACAGGTCAGGAAAAGGTTTGACTACAGCTGAGAAGCCCTTACTGTGTTAGTCACAGACCCGTGCAGCTTGGAGGATGTGCCACAGAGCACTGGTTCATACTTAGGCGTGGTCTGCAGGAGCTTCTGCTGCTGAGTCCACTTCGGTCCCTCGGAAAGTTTATCCAGTTCTTCTCTGTCAGTGAATTGTTCCCAAGAAGAAAAGTGTTTCAAACAACACTTGTATGTGCCTTAAAGGTAGAGAAAACGACTGTCAAAGCCAGGTGACAGGGAGGTCAGTGTTCAGAAGCAGTGAGAACAGGCTGGTCGTGAGCAGAGCCTGGTCCGTGGGAGACGGAGTGGATAGAAGGCAGGTTAGCAGCACCCTGCATGATGTCCAGTTTCAGTGTCGACCCAGTACCCCAACCTTCCTAAGAAAGTCTTCTGTGTAAGTAAAGAATCTGTTCTCAGTTAGGAATCTGCTCCAAGGAGATCTGAAACCTACCCAAGTCAAAGAAACTTACCCAAGCAAGGTAATTCATGTTTTCCTGAGTCCTCTAGACGTTCAAGTCAGGAAAAGACAGGGAGGCAACTACGAGAAATCTGCCCCTTTAAATTCAGCATCTGAGGACTGCAAGTGCAGAAGGAAATCTATTCGGTAAGGCATAGGGTGTGCCCTGGTTAAGAGTAAAACAGTCAGTGGTGAAGACTCAAGATATTCTGTACATAAAATACTCCAGGCAAGGTTAATGGGCAGGTGTAGACTCATTTACCAGTGAACGATGACTCAGATCTACAGGATCGAAGATTTGATCCAAATGAGAACAGATTTAGTTCTTAGGTATGAAAGCCTCAAGAAATTATCTTTTTGTAAAAGAAATAGTAAACAGTCCTCATATATGTTAATGTTTCAAATGTATTTGTATCATAATATGTAACATAATGTGTAACAATATCTACAGTAAATCTTTTGGTATTTGTGATGGGTTTTTTCTGAGTTTGGGGCTTCTCTGATAGCTAAGTTGTTAACGAATCCGCCTGTAATGCAGGAGTCCTGGGTTTGATCCCTGGGTTGGGAAGAGCCCCTGGAACAGGGAAAGGCTACCCACTCCAGGATTCTGGCCTGGAGAATTCCATCGACTGTATGGGGTCGCAGAGTCAGACACGACTGAGCGACTTGCACTTTCTGAGTCTGGAGCACTGCGCATGGGTAGGGTTTTTCTTAGGTCAGGTCCCAAAGAGCTGGGGCAAGGCAGAGGTATATTGGTTTGTATATTTAATTTTACTTCTTTCCAAAAAGAATTTGCAGCTAGTAGAAGAAGGATTACGGTTATATAAAAATCTGAAAAAGTTTTGGAAGAATGCATGTTGGCCCTGGAACATATGATTTCTGACTGCCTAGAGTGAAGGAAAACAACCTGATTGAGCTCAGAGCCTCCTTAAAGCCAAGGCAATGAGGGAAACAGCTTCCAACCAGGAAGCACACTGGTCCGTTTGGCAAGAATGGGTCTCTGCTGAGGCCTGGAAAAAGTTACTCCTGTGACCTGGTCCTGCTGGGACCATCTGCTAGCACAGAAAAACTACAGGAACTGCAGAAATATTTCAGAAATGACTGTTTATATCCACCCTTAATAAGAACTAAAGGCTTTCTTTTGGGAAGCTTTGGTTCTTCAAAGGTAAGAAGTTCTTTGGGGAGGGAGGCCCTGAGAGACAATCCAAGTATGTAGCTTTCTTGGGACCAGACTTCACTTAGTATCAGCCTTTAGGGAGTCGAGGTCTGGGGAAGAATAGGGTCATTGCTTAGGCCCCTTTCCTGAGTGTTCTGTGTGTCAGCCACAGTTCTCACAGCAGCCACAGGACAGTGTAACAGATTAAACTTTTAATTTAATTAAAAAATGCTTATTGTATAGAAACTTTAGCAAATATTGTAAGATGTAAAAAATTTTAAATTACCCATAGTTCCCCTTCACGGAGATAGCCACTATTAATATTTCAGTACATTTCTGTCTTTATGTGTATTATTTATATGACATACATGAGTTGGGATCACATGGTTGAGGCTATTATCTCAGTGGCTTCTTAAGGCCTTAACATAATGTTACTGAGGACTTCCCTGGTGGCTCAGATGGTAGGTAAAGTGTCTGTCTGCAATGCGGAGACCTAGGTTCGATCCCTGGGTCAGGAAGATTCCCTGGAGAAGGAAAATGGCAACCCACTCCAGTACTCATGCCTAGAAAATCCCATGGATGGAGCAGCCTGGTGTGGGCTACTGCCCATGGGGTCACAAAGAGTCGGACACAACTGAGTGACTTCACTTTATGTTACTGGAGTGGTCTTATTAAGACCTAGAGTGAGTGGAGCAAGTTTCTTCAGAATTCAGATCTCATAATTAATGAAGTCTAGTAAGGAAAGCTGTTGCGTTGGGATTTGTGTGAAAAGCTGTCTGTTTTTGAGCGTGGAGGATGCCTTCCTAAGGTCAGGCCTCTCTCGGGCAGTGATGGGGCTCCTAAGACAAGCTCAGGGGGAGGCATAGCTGGCTGTGCCGTGTGACGGACAGGGGCTATTGCTGGACCAAAGCAGCAGAAGGGATGCCTGCACAGGAGAGAACATGTACAGCAGCTGTGCTTTGCACGGAAACCCAAGTTCTCTTAGGGGGAGGTCGGGTTTGCAGATTAGGAAAGCGAAGTCTAAGCTGCTGTCAGCTAATGAGTGGAGAACCAAGGTTTGTGCCCAAGACTGTCTTCAAGGATAGTCTTGTTTTGCCCTGGGCTCCTGGTGGGGCTGGGGAGATGTGAGTTCTTGTTAAATACTACATATGACACCAGTGCGACTACAGCCCTGGGTGAGCATTCCCAGAATCTACAAGCCCAAGGGAGAGCAGCGGTAGCCAAGGCACATCAAAATCCTGTTACCAAGAGGAGGGTAAAGGAAGACATGAGAAGGCGTTCGTGTTTATAATGAAATAAATAACAAGAAATTGAAATAGTACATTTGCATTTTAGTAAAATCTGAGATTGTACAGTGAATCTGTTTGCTTCTCACAGAAGGCCCAGCAGGCAGTCTCTTTTCCCTTAGGAACATCTAACATGCAAACCAATGAACTCTGAAATAATAGAACCCTTTGTGTAAGCATATGGTTTTGCTTCTCTGTTTTAAATGATTCTCTCAGATCATTTCCTTTGCTGGAATGAGGGGAAAGGCTGTGCCTGCCAGAGCTGGGAGCTAGCACCTCTGAGGGGACGGCCCCCTCACAGCCTGAGCTGGAAACACTGCCCCACCTCCACTCTGAGCTGCTTCTGAATGCCACCTCCTGTGGCGAAAGTAAAGGCTCAGCCAGGCTAAGTCACTTGGGAGCTGGAGAGGGATAAAAATCCAAAGGGAAGTCCTTGAGTTTTCTTAACAAAACTGTCCTTAGCTTGTGCCTATAATCTCTAAAAGGACACAAATGTTTCAAGGGCTGCTTGCAAAGAGGAGAACCAGGCTGGTTCCAGGTGGCTGCACTGGCTGGACTTGATCGATAAAGTCAGCAGAGGGACTTCCAAAACCAAAATGAGCTGGTTCCTTAGCAGCTAGTGAGCTCCCTGTAATGAGATGACATTTTAAGGCCTTTTGGGCCATCCTTGCCCCCAAAGACACTCCCCAGTTCTTAGTATATAGTAGTTCCCATCTAGTCATCAATACACTAAGGGAACAAAACTGGTGTTAGTACTACAACGTGGGGCTCAGAAACCAACAAGATAAATGTCCTTCATTCAGCACTTCACTCATCCCAAGGAATGTTTTGTTAAAACCAGGGTCATCTTGGCCATAAAGAAATTACGTTTTTAAAAAAGAAACCCTACGATTGATATTCTTTTGGGGAAGCTTGTTCCTGGTTACTTGGCATTATCATGAATCACATGCAGGTGATAACCTAAGATTTCTTCTACAACCTGTGGGGGGCCGCTGATGGGACTATCCAAGGACATTACCTTGAGTTACCGTACGTTATAAAATTATCATACAGCCTGGACGTTACTGGATCTTTCAAGGATCTGTTATGTCCATATTCCTCTACCCCCAGAGACCAATTCAGTTCACAGAATTGATCAAGGTCTTCAGATTTAAAAACTGAAGGGCGCCCTAAAGAGGCAATTTTAAAAAGATCTGAAGTTTTCCACACACTTCCCAAGGAAGGAGAGGGTGGCGGGGCCCCAGCACTGAGCTGGGTGGTGCCTCTGTTCTGCTCACAGCACCGTGTGGCTTGCAGAGGAGTGGTGCCCCCTGGCAAGAACGGAGGACCCTCCCCTGACAGGGCCATCCAGTCCTGAGACCTCATGGCAGTCCCTGGTGGTGGGTTCTGATCCCCTGTGGCTCGCTCTTCGGTGGGCAGTCACACGTTGAGGATCCGGGGAGCCGAGGCCTGAAAGATGGCTGAGGGGTTAGGGGCAAACTTTTCCTCACCTCAGGGGCCTGAAAAATGAAATTTGGCCACAGATCAGTGGAGCTCTTCCTCAACTTTCCCCCCTCCCAGCAGCTGCAGACTGCTAACCTGAAGGGTCGGGGTGGGTGGTGTCCACAAGACCTTACCTTCTGCTTCCGAAGCCTTTGGGTTGAGTCAGAAACTGAACAGCCCTACAGCTCCCTTCCAGCCCCTCCTCTTTCTTACATGGACTCAGGGACTTGGAAGCTTGTCACTAAGCAAGTAGTCAAGGGTAAGGCTGGGATTTAGGAGGGAGGCAACACCCTGCTCCCAGAGAAGCCAGTGCTAGGGGAACACACGTGGCTAACGACAAAGCAGCACCTTGGCTTTCAGTTTGTGAGCGATGGTTACGGGGGTTCAGAAACCACTGCCCCTGCCATAGTGCTATCCTACACCATCCACATCTGACACCTAGTCCCTAACCTAGAAAGAAAAGCCGCTGTTCCCACCCCACCCCCCACCCCACCCCGCAGCCAGGCACCAGCTTCCCACTGACCTGGAAACTCGCCCTGGGGCTGCCATCCCATCCAGAGCTGTGGGTTGTGATGACTTTGGTGGGCTTCACTTTGGTGGATCTTGATGGCTTCACTCCAGTCCAAGCCTGGAATTCCTGTCTGGAACAGAACACACCACAACCTTGCACAGGGCCGGCTGTCCCTCAGGGGCCTCGGCCCTTGCCCTGTGCTTCTGGAATGTTCCTGGCCAGTGTCCACTGCTTAGCTGCTGCTCTGGCTGCAGATGTTACTTTCTCACAGAGGCAGAACTAGCAGAGGAAGTAGACCCCAAACAGCTCCACCAGAAACTTTCTCCCACATTGCCAGGGAGCAACAGGCACACACTGCACTGGGAGTGAGCAGAGAACTCGGGCGACAACAGTATCTTATTTGTCCTGAACCAGGAGCTCCTCGTGTGTGCTGGGCCTCAGAGACCACACGTTCTAGCCCTGCTCTCCGGGGCTCCCTGTACTGTCTCTGGGCCACGTCAAGGGGCCCTAGAAGCCCAGAACCAGCGAGGTCGCTTGCCTCCAGCCCGTGTCACTGGTGGCCCTTAGGTCCAGGGAGGGGCCGGCCTGGACAGCGCACAGCAAGGCATGGTCATACCTGGTTACAACTGAGGGAGGAAAGTGAGGCCCAGTGGTCTGTTAGTTCTCTATAACCTGTGTTAATAACTCCTGTAAAAGAGTAAATCATAGTGACCATCTCAAGAAACTAAAGACCACTTGGCTTTTGCATGGCGCCGTGCACGTGGGCACTCTTTCACGGGAGCAGGGAAGGAGGGTGGTCTGCATGGGGGTAGGGACTGCTGGCTGCTTGGAGGGAAGTGACAAGGCTGGCACAGCCTAGCTCCATGTGCTCAGAGTTACATCCTTTTGACAAAAACTAACTCCTCTTAAAAAAAAGGACCTATTTCAATTCTGTCAACTCCCCCTACTAAATTAGCAGAGACCCCCTGGGCCCACAGGAACCCCTGGCCAAGGGGAAAAGTGTACAGCTGACCAGGGGCAGCACCCACATGTGGGTTGGGTCTGTGCCTATCCCATCCACAGCCCTGGCCAGGTTCCAGGCCCTGAAGTCAACAAAGCCTTTTCTCCTTAGCTGCAGCACAGCTGGGCACCACTGGGCAGGCCACGTGTGCATGGTACAGCTGTGTCTGTCCATGGTCAGCACTTGGGTACCAGGAAGTGGATTGGACCAAGGCTCTATCGGATAATTTTTGCTTCCAAAGCTGCAAGGTTTCAAAGACCAGCTGGCTGCACCATCTGCTGCTCTGCGTCTCCCGGGAAGCAGGTCCTCCCCTGGGCGTGCCCTTCTGTCCCTGCACTGAGCTGAGCCTTGGGTCAGGCAGCCCAAGCCAGCTGCCCCAGGGTGGCTGCAGGAGTCTCAGAGCAGGAAGTGACCTGGCCCAGTGGCTAGAGCAGACCCCATGAGTGTGGGGCAGGAGATAAAAATACAGGGCTAAGCTGAGTCCACTGTGCCTCCCTCACCAAGCAATTTCCACCATCACCCACCCTCACATGAGCCTCAGCTGGACTCCGATGCCCACAGTTCCTCCTACTGAGGGGCAGGGAGCTACCACGGCATTGCAGAGAGCCCAGTCTGAGGATACTGAGACCTGGTTCTCAGCCCAACATGACGTCAAACAAATCCCTCAACTTCCCCTAACCCTTCAAGTTGGGCACTTAAAAAGTGTGGCACTTTTCAAGTCTAGCACTTTGATGGTTAGCCCTTTAACTGACTCACCAAGGAGAGAAAGAGATGACAGGAAGAACTGCCAGAAGTGGGCGGAACTAGAACCTGGGCCAGAAGTGTGCACGTGTGTGCACACATACACATGTACACACTTCTGGAGCCAGAAGTGTGTGCACGCACACACACTTCTGGAGGGAAGGCAAGCTAGTGAGGCATGTCAGTTCTCATCTGGAGACCAGGGGCCAGGTGACGTGAGACCTACTGGGGTGGAGAGGAGCAGCCACGAGTACCCTTGATATCTCTGGGCTCTCATGATCTGTTCATTATCTTCACTTTGTGAATTTATTTAAATGGTTTTCTTAGGTAACATGCATCTTGCAAGAAGGCAGGCGGGATGGAGTTGCTTATACCGGTAGTAGAGCTGGGAAGTAGAGGGTCTCAGAAGTCAGCTTGCAGGGTGACAGGAGAGCCGGGTTCAGCAGCAGTCCTGTGTCTCTGGCAGGTGACCCAGGCAAGTCAAGCTCTTACTATTTCTGCTTTACAGATGAGGAAAGGGTCAGAGGCACCAGGTGACCCACCAAGTTTATACACCAGGAAGGAGAGCTCTAGTGAGTCCCAACTTTTGCCCAACCACTGCCAGACATATGTCAAGCAGCTACCTGATTGAGAGGGGGCAGCATCTTAGGGGATGGCAGCCGGTTTGGGGGCACGAATTTGATCTGCAACTCCACTCTGTTCTACATGACCTCTTGCCAGACACTCAAGTGCCTCATCTATAGAATGGGGACAGCAAGAACTGAACTGATTTCAGGGGGTTATTGTAGTCTTGGGCTTCCCTCGTAGCTCAGCTGGTAAAGAGTTTGCCTGCAATGCAAGAGACCTGGGTTCAATTCCTGGGTTGGGAAGATCCCTGGAGAAGGAAATGGCAACCCACTCCTGTATTCTTGCCTGGAGAATCCCATGAAGAGAGAAGCCTGGCAGGCTACAGTCTATGGGGTCAGACACGACTGAGCAACTAAGCACACACACTGTAAAGTCTTGGGGGAGATAATCTATGGGACATCCTAAGCCTGGGGTCTGGTACGTGCTAAGCAGTACCTTTAGTATCACAGGAACTGGAAGGACCCAGCAGGACATTCAAACCTGCCATCTATTTAACAGGTGAGGGACTGCTTCTGAAAGTCCAGCCTTGCTTGGACACTCCCAGTAAGCAGGAGCTCAGCACCATGCAAGCTTACTCATCTGTCAGTTCTAATTATTGGCAAGTGTGTCCTTCCCAGAGCTGAAGCTATCTCCCTGCAAGCTCCACCCCGCTCTATACCTGGAACATCAGCCCTGTGAAGGCATGGCACACCCAGGACCTCTGGCCTTCCAGGCCTGTCACCAATCAGCTCCCTCCAGCTGGTTCAGATCAGGGCCCGGTCATGCAGCAGTCAGCACCTTCCACTGCCTGGCTAGGGTGCCAGCGCTGCAGCTCAATGCTCTGCCCCTCACATTTCTGTAGCTCGGCTTGAGCACAAGACCCACTCTGCAACAGCCACTCCCCATTGAGTTCCTTAAAACCTGCATGCCCATTAAGGAATCTCTGGGGAGATGGGATGTTCTTGTGTCTTGATCATGTGTTCAGGTGTATACAAAAGTCACCCATCTGACTGATTTTGCTGGATGGAAATTATACCTCAACCACAGTTGATTTTAAAAGTAACAAAGTTGAAGGGGAAAGATCATACCTTTTGGCCCTTAATTTGACAGGTATGAATTCATATTGAAGAAATTAAGGTATAAGAAAAGATTTAACTATAAGAATGATGATCTTGTAAGTTTTTTTTTCCTCTAAATTTTTTGTTGTTGTTGTTAAAGGTAATACATGTACTTTTTTTTCTTTCTTTTAAGCAGTGATTCAGGGAATTCCCTACTGGTCTAGTAGTTAGGACTCCGCCTTCACTGCAGGGGGCATGAGTTTGATCCCTGGTCAGGGAACTAAGATCCTGCAAGCTGCATGGCATGGCCAAAAGAAAGCCCCCCAAAACAAAGCAGTGGTTCAAAACAGCAGAGTGAAGAGCCCCTGAGTCTCCCTCTATTCCTGGCAGCATCTACAACTCCTTTTCCTTCCTTTCCCTAAAGGTTACGATTTTCTCACGTATCCATGCAGAGACATTTTACGCTTATTTCAGCAGATATGGATACATCAATAACCCCTTTAACAACAGATAGTAGCAAACATACTGCTGTGCACCTTTTTGACATCTTCTGTTTTAGCCCCTCCTATGGCAGAGCTATAATTAACCAGTCCCCTACGTCAGTAGGACAATGACACTGTTTCCATCTTCTATACATTGTTGACACGTACCTTATTACTCCTTAACTCCCGCCCCATGTTCAAGGTTACATGTAGGGAAATTTTCTCTAAGTGCAGTAACTAGATCAAAGAACCGTGTTTTTAATAGCCCCACATTAGCAACACCCTAAATATTTAATGACATGAGAACACGTTATTATTTGGAGGTACATATCAATATATGGTTAATGTATTGATATACCCATTAAGAGAAAACACTTACACATCCATTAAAACTCATAGAGGAGCGTCTAGTAACAGGGACCAGCAGCCACATACATGAAATAAAAATGTAGTTACAAATCCAGCCATGTAAGAATTACAAATGGATATGAACTCAAATGCATGTTAAGGATTAGAAAGAACTACCAGTCTGGAGTAGGATTGGGGATACTAATTTTTATGTTGTAATTTCTGTAATTTCCAGTTTTTCTACAGTGACTATGTCTCACTGTTGTAGTAAGAAGAAAGCCCTCACTTATCCAGGAGAGGAGCACACGCCTGTCAGTGAGCCAAGTCAGCTGCCCTCAGTGGGATATTGAGGGGGCATCTGGTCCTCACCACCAATGCCCTCGGAGGGCACTGGCAGCTGGCCTGCCATTACTACTTCCATGGCTGAGCCCTTCGGGCGGAAATTAAGATTTTAACTCATACGAAGGCAGGCCTTTCTGACAGGACTGCCCCAGAGAGTGAGGTAGTGAGCTCACCCTCAGGGGAGGTGTTTGCTCTCTGACTCTTAAGTCTGGTCAGGGAGCATCGATGGAGAATCAAAGGAGTGACCTCACAGGCTGCCTGAAGCTCTCGAAGTCGGGTGGGATGGGGGATCCGGGCGCCTCCTCACTCCTGCCCACTTGGTCCTCCTGGCTCCGCGATCCAGTCTCCTGGGACCACGGGGTCTGGGTACAATGCGCTCCCCTGCCCCCAGCCTCATACCTGTATGATGTGGTCGCCACTGCAGCCGCATCCGCGTCGCCGATGGGGAGCACGTAGACCCCCGGCCAGGGGTTGCGGGGGCTTGGCCCTGCGGCTGCTTGCTCCCGGTGCGCGTCCCTGCGTTGCATCTCTGGACCCCGAGGGCGCCGTCCACACGCCGAAGTCCCGCTGGTACTGAGTGAGCGGCACGTCCCGGCCGGGGGCCCGGGAGGCTGCGGGAGATGGGCCTCTGCGCGAGGGAACGCCGCCCGGGATTGGCTCCTCGCTCTCGAGGTCTGAGTAGCTGTGCAGGGTCAGCGGCACGGCCACGTCGGAGCGGTCCAGCTGGTTCCAGCGCCGCGCCAGGCAGCAGAGGCGGCTGATGCAGGGCCACGCCATGCCGGCCCGGCGTCTGCCGCTCGGCTCCCCGCGCTCCGGGCCGCACCGCCCCCCTCCTGCGGCCCCGCCCCCACAGCCCTCCCCGCGCCGCCGCAGCTCCGCCCCCTGGCCTGGGACCGCCACCCAGGGAGCGAGAGCTGGGCCACAGCTCCGCTGTGCGCACGGCTAGGGGTACAGAAGCGGGGCTGGGGTTAAACTGAAACCAGCTGGAGGCACTTACAAGTATCCAACTTGAAGAATGTTCCTTAATTTAATCCAAAGTTCCCCAAGTGCTATCCTACAAACTGAACTTGGCTTCGCAGAGGCCAGGGGCCGGATGGCAACCATTCCTAGCTGGTACTGAGTGAACAGCCCGCTGGGCCCCCGCCCACAGGCCACTGGCTGCCAGATTTGTGCAAGGCTGCACAGGGGGCTTGCGGGCAAGCACGAGAAGATGTAGCGATGAGTGGATCAAAGAGACTTAAGGCTGTACTTCCCGGAGAACACGCGTTTGAATCAGCCTTTATAATGCCAGATTTGTGAAAACCAATTCAGCTTTCCACTGAGAATTGACATTAGCCCTCAACTGACATTTCCTGAAGTCTAAAATCCCTAATTTTAAAGCATGTCTCCAAAGGCTTGATTTAGCTTTATAAAGCTGCCACAAATCTTTGGCTACTATGCTATAAAAGTTCCTCTCCCTCCTGTGCAGAGCTAAGATAATCCTCCAAGCTAAAGGTCAGTCTGTTTCAGGCATAACAAGGTTATCAGACAATCCCTGGCCACACAAGCCTTCCTGAATTGACACAAGCCCTCAGTGTGCACTGCAGACTAGTTACTAGCAACTATGGAAACAACATTAATTATCCAGTGCACCATCTCAGGCATATACCTGGATGGTATCCAGCCTGCACCTCAGAGGAACTGCAGTGCCCTGGCCAGTCAAGAGATTCCTCTCCCAAACTATTGCATTGCTGGTCTTAGCTCGAAAGCACAGTGATGTGACACAACGACTGCCCGAAGTGGCAGCAGCTCAGCTGCCTGGGCCCAGCCATGACCCAAGGCAGCAGCAGAGGAGCCCTGCGTTCTGTGAAGATGCTGGGAGACGACACACCTGCTCAGATTACCCACCTGCTGTGTGTGACCTCCACGCACCACGGCCGTGGGTCAGCCACTCGGGAGACTCGTGACTAAAACACTCCGTCCTGCAGGAGAAGAAAAAAAAGAGCAGCTCTTCTTGTTTTGACTCCTTCATTCATTAAACAGTTGAAAGAGCACTGACTATTGCTGTGTGCCTGGAATAATGCTGGATGCCTTCAGGAGGTTTACAGAGCAACGGGTGACAAGACATGGAAACCAGTGTACCAGGGCTTTCCAGCAGCGGAAAGGGGCCCAGGGGCCTGGACTCACCACCCACAGTGAGGGTGGACAGCAGGACCGGGTGGGAACACAGGGGTCAGGGCCCAAGGGTTCAGTCAAGGGCAGCCAGGGCTGGATCACAGAGGGCCTCGGTAGCCACACTACAGGGCTCACAAGCCGTTTTTCACAGGCGACAACAGGAAGTGTTTTCAGCACTCTGTGGCCATATGGAGAAGTACAGGACATTTCAGAGAGCAGCTGGAGAGCAGTCTTTATAGCCAGGTTAGGGACAAGGGACTGGGACTTAACGCACAGGTCCTGAGAGTGGAGAGAAGGGGCTGGATTCTAGAAACAAGAGGTGAGAGAGGGAATCTAGAATGGCCCAGGTTTCTGGCTTAAGCCAGGAGTGACATTTGACATGCCTGCACAGTGGGATCCAGGACCTAGAACTGTTTGACAGGCAGCAGACACAGGTACAGAGTGACAGAGCTCAGAAGACAATTTCACAGAGGTAACTGAAGCCACAGAAGTGGAGAGAAAAGAGAGCTAAGGCTGCACTTCTGGGACCCCACACTGCAGAGCGCAGTAGAGGTGGCAGAGGCCGAGGCGCACGAGCCAGGCAGAGCATGGCCTTGGGGTGATCACGTGTCAGCAAAGCAGCCAAGATGAGGAACGAAGGTACCTCAGCGGGCACACAGGAGAGTATGGACAGTTGCCAGAGCCTTGGACAGTTAGGCTTGTGCTTCTGGAGCTGGATGCTGACCTCCAAGGCCTCTCATAGGTAGATACTTGACCTTCTAAACGTGCCTTTTCAGACCATCACAAATCAGAAAGAGGAGACATGTCTTCTTCATTGCCTGTTTTTCGGGTCTGCCCACAGACACAAATCTCATTTTGGACTCCATACGGAAGCTCCATATGATCTCAGCTTCCCATCCCATCTCCGAAAAACATTTCTTGCCTCATCTGTAAGTCACAGGGTTGTTAGTATTAGCTACATATTCAGAAATGTCAAAGCACAGCAGTGTGACCTTGGGTGGTTCCCACACACACCACTCTGGCTTCTTACTGGCAAGATGAGGGCTAGGTTAAAAAAATTATCTTGCCTTGAAGTGACATTAGTTTAGAATAGAATCCCCTGCCTGGCAAGAATGACCAGTACTTCACAGTAGAGAAGAGTCTAGCCTGGGGGGAGATGAAGAACCACCATAGCCAAACAATTCCTTGGTGCTGGGCACATACTGCCATTTAGCTCTTAACATTGTGTGAGGTGGGTACTGCTCCCTCCTCACTGTCATGAAATGCAATGCTCCGTGCCCACCAACATCCAAGCCCGGCCCTCTATAGCACAAGGTGCAAAATTTGGCATAACTTTTGAGATCACCAAAAGACCCCAAGACTCCCCTATAAATCCTTTCAAGAAAAACTTTTAAATTCTCAATTACATTTCCTAGAAATAAACCTCAATCATGAGAAGTTGTTCCACTACAGTGAAGCTATGACAACAACCCGTCTGCTATGTCAGTAAGATGCTCCACTTCAAAGAATGTACATTTTCCAATATAAGATGCAATTAGGCTCAGATTCAAGTTTGAATTTATCCAAGATAGTTCCTTCTAATTCTTAATTTAGCTATAATTTTAACCTAGAAAGCAAAATCTAAAGATAACTTTTTGTATACGACACTCACTGCCACAAAGTATTACCTACCTTTCCTGGGAAAAATTTAGAAAACATTGCAGCTGTTATTTCAGACCATGCCAGAGAGAAGATGTTCTTAATTTTTACCTGTCAACCAAGCAAGGAAAGGGGTAGGTAAGTAAGAGTAAATATTTTGCAGAGGTGCTAGAAGGCCGACATTAAAAAGCAAGTACTTCTGACCTTTCCATGTGCACACTCTTCAGGTTCAGGCGCATGTTAAACAGAATAACAAACAGTGAGATTCCAGGCCAGCACTAGTGCTCTTCAAAAGAGACACACACCCTCTGTTTACAAACTATAGAGATATAAACCTTTATTTCACAACTTTGTCATAATTCACTTTCTAATGAGACATGTTCTGGGGACAGTTTAAAATACTGGGAAAGCTAGATGCTGAGTATCTTCCAGGCAGGAGCAAAGATGTGGTCACTCCAGGGCCGCTGCATTCTTGGGCCTTCAGGCAGCATAGACCAGACGCGCCAGTATTGTCCAGCCCCGTTACTTAGAGCCACCTCCTTTTTTGGGGCTGTTAGTCCTCATTTCATGCCAAATTTTCACTAGAGGCTCCCTGTTCTTCCAAATGAGTTCATGACCGTAAGTAATATACCATCTGGGGAGAAGAAGAACAAACCAGGTCCAATATTCAAACAGTATGACATACAAATAACAAGTACCATGATACCATGTTGACATTTTAAAAACTGAATGCCACTGTCACTTACTAACCAGCATATTAAAATAGCTGATTACTTAACATAGATCAATGACTTACCTTTAATATACAGACTATATAAAAGATGGAAGTAGAATGGAACCAAACGTGACTACTCCAGAAGTACCACACGCATACTACTTTTAATTCACCACAGCCCTGCAAGTCAAATACTATCACTTTTCCCATTTACAAACATGAAGAAACTGAGTCTGAAAGAAAGTCATTTGCCCAAACGCTAACAGCTTCTAAGTGGTCAATCAAGGACTCACTCACAGGTCAGACTGATTCTAAATCTGGACTCTTTTTATTATGTCAAGTGTAAGAAATGTCAAGAGTTAGAATTTACTAATAATGATGGCTATACTTAAAACAAGAGAAAGAAGACCACCCTAAGATTCAAATGCAATTATAAAACTCTTACAAGAAACAAAACACTTGTCAGGACCTTCCATTAATAAAGTGTCTTCTAAAATATTTTTAACCTTGTTTCAAGCAAAGAGTCAAATACTTTAATCTTATGGGTACATTGTTTTGATTATACGCCTAAGTTCAAATGTAACTGGTCATTTGGTTAAATTAAAATTAGGAAAATATTTCAAACGAACTTCTGCCTCTTTTGGCAGCAGCATCACAGTCTAACGCTCAGTCTGAAACTCCAGCTCTGCAATGACTCGCTGCGTGACCTTGGACAATTCCTCCTTTCAACAGCTTCCTTGCTACAAGCTGGAATATCTCACAGGATTTTAAGAGTATTAAATGAGACCTTAGCTTAGGCACACAGTAAATATTCAATATACATTAGCTATCATTACTGCAGCAGTACAAGGTGAAGACCATAAAATGTGCTCCAGGGACATAAAGTCAAAGAAATGTGCAGAGGGTTACTAAGAGAATCTGTACCATTTTGTAAACATTTCTCAATCTAGATCAAAGATGTCAGAAAAGATGAATTCTGGATATGACTGAGATCGAGTAAATGAAACGAGCTGAAACTAGAAAACAGCAAAAAGAAAGGATTCCTCTGCCTTTCAGATCCTGGACTTCAAAAATGCACCTGATCCAGTTTTCAGAACAGAAAAAGGTCATCTAATTATAGTTGAAAAAAATAAGAAACTGCTGAGGAAAAGCTCCTTTAAGTATACATTTAAGTATATAGGTAAATTTAGAGTTCATAAAACAGAACCCATCACTCTTTATGTTTCTCATACTGTAATATCAGGTCAGTTTCTACTATTTATAATGTGCTGCTGTTAAAGCTCGAACTCACACATGCTATTCTTTAATCATCACTGAAAATTATAAATGGCATAATGGCACTTAGTTCCACCGCCTACTGGGCAAAACTGCTCAACTAAGAATAGATTTTTATTTTTAATTAAAAAACTAAGTTTTCCCATTGTCATGAAATAAAGTAAAAGCAAATAAAGGTCAAAGGTAACATTTATGCAAGAAAACAGGAGCCATCATAGATCCAGCACACCAGACAGACCAGGTCTGCTGAAGGCCTCTCATCTGTCTACAGTTCTGTGGTGGCGTCGCTACAGCACTGCTATGTTTTAGGCCTGAACCACAAGTGGGAGATCTTGTAACCACAAGACAACTGTAATCACTATGGTGTGATAGGCGAGAAGGCTTTGGATCTGGGTACAGATGCTCAGTAAGCAGTCAACGCTCACTGATGGCGTCTGCCTCTACTCCAGCCATGCTGCGCGCACCAGCACGCTCACCCCGCTCACCTCAGGCAGAGGACCAGTTCCACCCACTTGGGGTGTCTGCCCAGCACTGCTGAGGTCAGCAGCATGGGGACTGGGCAGGGCAGAGGTGGCTGGAGAGTAGGGGAAGGAATACAGCACAGACTGGGGGCTGGGGAACAGTATCCAAGAAGGGCTAGGAACTGTAACGGATCATGAGTTGGGGTGATAAGAGGTTAAGGGTAGGGTAAAGGCACAGAGGGTCTCTCTCTACAAATGACCAAGGCAGAAGAAGGACCAAGAGTCTCTCATTCCCACTGCACATGTGAAGAAGCTCAAGACCAAAGCAAACCAGACTGCGATTTCCTTGCCCTCACAACCTTACCTGCCCTGCTTCCATACCTGAACTAACTGCCTTACTTAGGGGTAAGGAAGGAGAGGACCTGAGAAAGTCAGTCAGTCATACTCAGACTTACATTCCAAAGAGAGCTCCCCCAAGATGTGCTGCATGATCAAAAAATTTCCATCCCAGGATCATTCCTGCTGTATCCATGGCAATAATGGCTTTTAGGGCCTGAAAGCCAGAAAAGAGAACAGAACTGATACAAGTTTGATTGTTCCAGCATTGACATTTCTAATTTAAGGGCAAGAATTCAGTCAACATAAAAACATCACCCTGTCCCCAGCACTTCACGTCATAAAAATACTCACATTCCCTGCTGTGAATGTGAACATTGGAAGGAAGATGATGGCGAGTCTCCCCTTCCGGGATCTTAGTGCAAACGGCTGCAAGGACAGTCATGATTGCGCCAGACTGCAAACCAACACATAGGGGAAAATGTGAAACTCTCGTTGTTCACCTAACTGTTTAGGACTACAAAGTCTAAAGCAGAGATACTTCTTCCAGAAAGCTTATAAGCCATACATTTCTCGGGGAGCAAAGTTAAACAACTTTCCATTACTAATGTACAAAATAACAAGCAAAGGGGCTCCAAGTCCACGATACAGTAACCACCTGGCAAGGACTAAACTACAGGCAGTAAGATGTAACAATGTCAGCACTTGACAAACTTCAGGAACCCTGTCACATGCATCACCATATTTAGAGACTAAAAATGGACTTCTCAAACCTCAACAGAACTCCTTCAATCAGCAAGTGAGCATGAATTCTCCCAATACACACGTGTGGAATTCCTCCCAAATTTAATGCTTTATCATAACTCATGTGAACTTTGTATCCTACTTCATAACACTAAATATTTTCCTTAAAAGAATTTGATAAATGTTCTGCTCCAGGAAAGCATGCCAAGTTTGTCCCGTGGCTCTCCATGACCCACCCCTCACAGAATTCTCCCAGGGACACACATACATCTGCCTGCTTGAGAAGCACTTTCCTTCACAACCTTGTATCTGAGAATAAAGATAATCAAAACTCCACAACCTTATGACCCGTAAGTCTATCATCTCTTGTTATAACTGAAATTATAACTGCTATACAGTTTTATCATCTATAGTATTTTTCCACATTGCTACAAATCTTCATAATTTAAATTGATGATGGCTATGAAATACCTGCTGGATAAATTATGATAATGTAACTAAACTTTCTTAATGTCACACATGTTCCCAATTTCTCTGGATGGTACAATAACTGAGAAACTGGATCATAATCCCTTGTTTACATTAAATCTCAGGATCATTCATTTAAACAGTTGGGCCCTATGCTAGACGCTGAGGATACAGAGGGAATAAAGTCAACAACTCCTGCCTTAATGGAGCTGACAGACTGGCATGAAAGACTAAAATAAGTAAAAGCAACAAAGCATGGTCACCTATGATGGCAAGTTTGGCAACTGCCAAACTTTTCCAAAGTGGTATTAGTGCTTTACTCCATCAGCATTATATGAGATTCCAGTTTCTCCACATCCTCACCATGATCTAATCATCTTAGATATAGTGATATCTCAGTATGGGTTTTATTTTCATTTTCCTACTAATGATGTTCATCTTTTCACGTGGTTATTTGCTATTCATATATCTTCTTTGAAGCATCTATTCAAACTTTTGCCCATTCTATCATTTCTTTATATAGTCTGACACACGTTTTATCAGATTTCTGACGGGCAAATATTTTTTTTAGGATGTTATCTTTTAACACTGTCTTTGGAAGACTGTAAATTTTTAGCTTACATGAAGCCTGATTATCATTTGTTTTCTTATGGGTCCTGCTTTGTGGTATCTCAACTATGAAGTCTTTGTCTAATGTAAGATCACAATGAGTTTTTTCTATGTTTTCTTCTATAAGTTTTTATCTTAGGTTTTACATTTAGGTCTGTGTTTCACTTTGAAGAAAACTTCAAAATACTCCTGAACCAGATTTAACGTTTAATATTCTGCCACATTTCATTTATTTTCTCTCTATACAATACTTTTTATCCTGAAACATTTGAGAGTAGATGGCATGTATCAGACCCTTTTACTCCTAAATACTTCAGTGTATACTTCCTTATATTAATATATCCTACAAAACAGTTCTCAACTTCAAGAAGTTTTATATTGATACAATATTTTCATTTAATCTGCAGAATATACTCCAGTTTTGTTCATTCTTCCACTAGTGCCCTTGCAGCTGTTTCCCCCATTTATTGCATACGGTTGTCCTGTCTCTTTGCTCTCCTAAAAGCTGGACCATTTCCACAGCCTTTTTTTTTTTTTTTAGGGGGGTCCATTTTCATTAAAAGCCTCTGATTAAAAAGGTGAAAATAAAGGATATCTGCATAGAGTAAGCCAAACATTTTCCTAAACAAAAAGCTGTGAAAATTCCCTGGTGGCCCGGTGGTTAAGAATCTCTGCTTCTACTGCCAGGGGCCAGGGTTTGATCCTTGGTTGCAGAATTAAGATCTTGCAAGCGGTGCAGTACGACCAAAAAAATAAATACAATAAAATGTCATTAAAAATAAAAAAGCAAGTTGCCATTTATTCAGACACATAAATACTCTTAAATCTGTGTAGATAAAGGTCACTTTGAGAAAATTTTAGAAGGATAATGGGACTGCTTATCTTTAAAATAGTTAAGTACAATAAGTTACAGTCACAAAAAACTGGCTTTACATAGAATGGCTATTAAGAATTTTCTTTAATATTTAAATTTCTGGAATGAGCACTTTAGGCTTTCCAGGTGGCTCAGTGGTAAAGAGTCCGCTGGTATTGCAAAAGGCCTGCAATGCACATGCCCTCCATTCAATCCCTGGGTCGGGAAGATTCCCCTGGAAAGGAAATGACAACCCACTCTAGTATTCTTCCCTGGGAAATCCCATGGATAGAGGAGCCTAGTGGGCTACAGTCCATGGGGTTGCAAAGGAGTTGGACATGACTTAGCAACTAACCAAAAACAATGAGCACTTTAGATGGAGAAAATAATCATCAATAAAGAAGGAAGAATCCCTCAGAAGAAATGGAGTAGTCCTCACAGTCAATGAAAGAGTCTGAAATGCAGTACTTGGGTGCTCCATTCATTTTCAAGGCAAACCATTCAAACATCACAATTATCCAAGTCTGTGCCCCAACCACTAATGCTGAAGATGATGAAACTAGATGGTTCTATTAAGACTTTCTGACACCAAAAAACGATGTTCTTTTCATCATAGGGGCCTGGAATGCAAACGCAGGAAGTCAAAAGACAGCTGGGGTAATAGCCAAGTTTGGCCTTGGAATACAAAATGAAGCAGAGCAAAGGCTAACAGGGTTTTACAAAGAGAATGCACTGGTCATAGAAAACAGCCTTTTCCAACACAAGAGACAGCTCTACACATGGACATCACCAGATGGTCAATACTGAAACTGGACTGATAATATTCTTTGCAGCCAAAGATGGAGAAGCTCTATACAGTCAGCAAAAACAAAACTGGAACTTGGCCCAGATCATGCGCTACTTATTGCAAAATACAGAGTTATATTGAAAAAGTAGGGAAAACCATTAGGCCATTCAGGTATGACCTAAATCAACTCCCTTATGACTAACAGTGGAAGTGACAAATAGATTCAAGGGATTGGGTCTGGGAGAGTGCCTGAAGAACTATGGAAGGAGGTTTGTTAACACTGTACAACAGGTGGTGACCAAAATCATCTCCAAGAAAAAGCAATGCAAAAAGTCAAAATGGTTGCTGAGGAGGGCTTGCAAACAACTAGGTAGAGAAGCGAAAGGCAAAGGAGGAAAGGTAAGATATACCAATCTGAATGCAGAGTTCCAAAGAATAGCATGGAGAGGTACAGTCTTAAGTGAACAATGCAAAGAAAGAGAGGAAAACAAAATAAGAAAGACTAGATACCAAGAAAAATTATAGATACCAAGGGAACATTTCATGCAAAGATGGGCTCGATAAAGGACAGAAATGGTACAGACCTAACAGAAGCAGAAGATATTAAGAAGAGGTGGCAAGAATACACAGAAGAACTGTACAAATATGGTCTTAACAACCCACAAAACCACTAAGGTGTGACACTAACCTACAGCCAGACATCCTGGAGTGAAGCTAGTGGAAGTGATGGAATTCCAGCTGAGCTATTTCAAATCCTAAAAGATGATGCTGTAAAAGTGCTGCACTCAATATGCCAGAAAATTTGGAAAACTCAGCAGTGGCCACAAGACTGGAAAAGGTTGGTTTTCATTCCAGTCCACAAGACTGGAAAAGGTCGGTTTTCATTCCAGTCCCCAAAACTGTTCAAACTACTGCACAATTGCACTCATTTCACATGCTAGCAAGGTAATCCTCAAAATCCATTAAGCTAGGCTTCAACAGTACATGACCGAGAATTTCCAGATGTACAAATGGATTTAGAAAAGGCAGAGGAACCAGAGATCAAATTGCTAACATCCACTGGATCATAGAAAAAGGGAATTCAAAAAAAAAATCTACTTCTGCTTCACTGACTATGCTAAAGCCTTTGACTATATGGATCACAACAAACTGTAGAAAATTCTTAAATTTTCTTAAAAGAGATAGGAATCTCTTTAAGGCAGATCACCTTACCTGTTTCCTGGAGAAACTTGTACGCAGGTCAAGAAGCAACAGTTAGAAATGTACACGGAACAACAGACTGGTTCCAAATTGGGAAAGAGGACATCAAGGCTGTATATTGTCACTCTGCTTATTTAACTTATATGTAGAGTATGTCATGCAAAATGCCAGACTGGATGAAGCACAAGCTGAAATCAAGATTGCTGGGAGAAATATCAACAACCTCATATATGTAGATGACACCACCCTTATGGCAAAAAGCCCAGAGAACTGAAGAGCCTCTTGATGAAAGTCAAAGAAGAGAGTGAAAAAGTTGGCTTAAAACTCTCAAAAAACTATGATCATGGCATCTGGTCCCAACACTTCATGACACATAGATGGGGAAAGAATGGAAACAGTGACAGATTTTAATTTCTTGGGCTACAAAATCACTGTAGATGGTGACTGCAGCCATGAAATTAAAAGACGCTTGCTCCTTGGTAGGAAAGCTATGACCAACCTAGATAGCATATTCAAAAGCAGAGACATTACTTTGCTGACTAAGGTCCGTCTAGTCAAGGCTATGGTTTTTCTAGTGGTCATGTATGGATGTGAGAGTTGGACTGTGAAGAAAGCTGAGTGCCGAAGAAATGATGCTTTTGAACTGTGGTGTTGGAGAAGACTCTTGAGAGTCCCTTGGACTGCAAGGAGATCCAACCAGTCCATTCTGAAGGAGATCAGTCCTGAATATTCACTGGAAGGACTGATGCTGAAGCTCCAACACTGTCACCTGATATGAAGAGCAAAATCACTGGAAAAGACCCTGATGCTGGGAAAAATTGAGGGCAGGAGAAGCGGGCAACAGAGACAGCATCACTGACTCAATAGAAACGAGTCTGAGCAAACTCTGGGAGGCCGTGAAGGACAGGGAAGCCTGTGTGCTACTGTTCATGGAGCTGCAAAGAGTCAGACACGAATGAGCAACTGAACAAACAACAATGGGGAAGCAATTTCAATGGTATAGGATTTTAACGCTCGTCTTTAAATTCAGCTAACCGTGTTATGTTTGTTTCACTGGAGAGAAAGTTTAATTTTACTAGTTTTTTCCTTTTTCCGAAAATAAGGTCTCAACCTGATTTCTTCTGAGTTTTGTTGACTTTTTAAGGCTTTATTTAAAAATCTAGGATATAAGTTACATAAGTTACATATCTGCTATAAAGCATGAAAGGTGAGGGGTTACTCTTTAACTTTCAAATTCTCAGTGACACTGACATTCACTCTTTTTAATATAGTATATGCTGATAGATTGGAGAAGGAAATGGCAACCTACTCCAGTATTTTTGCCTGGAGAATCCCATGGACAGAGGAGCCTGGTGGGCTACAGTCCATGGGGTCACAAGAGTTGGACATGACTTAGTGACTAAACCACCAACAAGCTAACAGATTATGGGGGCAGATGTTGAACTTCTAGCCAGAACAAATCTTTCAGGGAGTCATGAACCCAAACCCATATAGACCCTAGAGGTCTGCCTCCTTGGTTAAAGGTAAGAATCTTTTATTCTCCACTTATAACTTGATTATACAGCCTATAAGTTATGCATAAAGGTCAACTCATTATTAGTTAGGAAACCAATTTTCGTTAAGTACTTTCTTTTCTTTAATCTTCATGTATGTTATCATATAAAAGCTTTTTGTGTGTGATTTTTTTAAACTATGAATTTTAAATGAATTTACTTTAAGAAGCCTTTTGCTTCTGCAAGCTGCTGCTGCTAAGTCACTTCAGTCGTGTCCGACTCTGTGCAACCCCATACACGGCAGCCCATCAGGCTCCGCCGTTCCTGGGATTCTCCAGGCAAGAACACCGGGAGTGGGTTGCCATTTCCTTCTCAAATGCAAGAAAGTGAAAAGTAAAAGTGACGTCAATGAGTCATGTCCAATTCTCAGAGACCCCATGGACTGCAGCCTACCAGGCTCCTCCGTCCATGGGATTTTCCAGACAAAAAGTACTGGAGTGGGGTGCCACTGCTTTCTCCTCTGCAAGCTAAATACTGCTAAAAACCCCAGGTGTTATATGTAAAACAGATAAAAGACAACTCTGAAAAGCTTAGAAAGGAAAGCAGCCCAGCTAGAAACCTTAGGAGCCAAGGAACAACATAGTGGTGAGTTTTCTTTTGGCCTCCTGCTGCTTAGACTGGGCTCTGGTGAAGCTCACCACCTGGAAACACCAATGAACTCAGACAAAACAGGTCTGTACCCAAAAATGCTCACTCTAGCCAAAGGAACAAGAAAGCGGTCTAGCAAGACAGAACAGTTTTCAGACAACAACCACTCTACTCCAGACAAACATTACAGAAACAACCATGGTCTGATCCCCATCAGCAAAAGCTGAGTGGAGAGTCTGGACTTCCATTCTTAAAGACTAACAAGGCAGCCCACCCTCTGACAGGGTGGTATCAGTGGAGGTCACTCACGCAGCAGTAATAAGGCACTCTTGCTCCTCCTAGACAGAGTGGTATTAGCAGAGGTCTACTGAGGAGCCAGAACTCCCCACCCTGCAGCAACAAGAGCCCTTCCCCATCATGGTCAAAGGGGCTAGAGTGGGGAACCTGGACTACCAACCTCACCCAGCAGTAGTGATCAGAGCACTGTCAGAGGAGGCCTGCCACACAGATTTAATTAAGATTAAAGTCTCATAATGTAATATCCAAAATGTCCAGGATTCACTTATCAGGGAATTCCCTGCAGGTCCAGTGGACTGTTCTCAACACTTTCAGTGCCATGGCCCAGGTTCAATTTCTAGTCTGGGATCTAAGATCTCCCAAGTAGCATGACCTGGCCAAAAATAAATAAAATTAAATTAAAATTAAAGTCACCCATTATTCCAAGAACCAGAAAAATCTTAACTCGAATGAGAAAAGATACCAACCATCATGATGACACAGATGTTAGAATTATTTAACAAGCATTTTAAAGCAGTCATCATAAAAGTGGTTCAATAAGCAATCACAAACATGCTTTAAACAAGTTAAAAAAAAATAGCATAGGCTCAAAGAAATAGAAGATATCAAGAAAAATGAAAACTAAAAACTCTAATAACCTAAATAAAACAACGAATGACTCAAGAAGAATGGAAAGGACAGAAATAATTAATCAGTTACCTTAAGACAGAATAGCAATTACCCAATATGAACCACAGAGACAAAATAGACTTTAAAAAAAGTTACTGGGGTTTTAGGGATAATAAACTGTCTAACATCATGTCAGAGTCCCAGAGAGAGAGAGAAGAAAAAGGGCAAGGAAGAAAAGGGATCTGAAGAAATGGCTGACCAACTCCCAAAAGACATAAACCTAAATATTCAAGAAACTGAGTGAACCACAAACAAGATAAACACAGATGTCCATGACGAGACACACAGTTAAAATCCTGAAACTAAAGACAAAGGAAAAGGTCTAGAAAGTGGTACTAGAAAATGACATCTTACCTGCAAGGGGAAAAGCTACTTGAACAACAAAAAATTTCTCTTCAGGGACTATGGAGGTCAAAAAAAAAAAAAAAAAAAGTGGCACAACATTTTTCAATTGCTGGAAGAACTGAGCCTGGAGTTTTATATCCAATGAAAATATCCTTCAGAAATGAAGGGAAGAAAAAAAAATGAAAGGGAAATTAAAACACTCTCAGAACAAAGAAAACTTGAGACTCCATCACAGCAGACCTAACTGGCTAGGGGCTGAAGGAATGGCTAAGAGAAGTTTTCTACACAATGAAATGACAGAAGGAGGAAATCTTGGAACATCAGAAAGAACAGATCAAGGAAAAAGTAAAAATTATGTGTAAATACAATAGACTGCCCTTCTATCTTGGAATTTTCTAACTCATGTTTATTGGCTGAGCAAAAATCATAAATGTATGCAGAGGAAATATTTAAGACAATTAAAATCTAGAGAAGGTATGGGGCAAAAAGTGAGGTAAGGCTCATTTCACTCAAATTGGTAAAATGATACCACAAGTAGATTGTGGTAGTGATATATATAGATTGTATAACTTTTTAAAGTTTGCTCTGGGTACTACAAAGAGATATACTCCAGAACACTATTGGTGTTTAGTTGCTAAGTCCTATCCAACTCTTTGTGACTCCATGGACTGCAGCACACCAGGCTTCCCTGTCCTTCCAGAACACTATAGGTAAGTCAAAATGAAATGCCAAATGAATCTGCACTAGCTATCATTTTGTTTCACTTGCAACTTTGTAAGAAAGAGACTGAAGATACTCTCCTAACTAAGCAAGAGAAATCAGTTTATGTATAGTTTAGATCAGTGATAAGCTAAATCAATGAAGTTACAGCAAGCAGGTTATCATAATGCTGGTAAGTCGCTTGTCATGTCCGACTCTGTGCGACCCCATAGACGGCAGCCCACCAGGCTCTCCCGTCCCTGGGATCCTCCAGGCAAGAACACTAGAGTGGGTTGCCATTTCCTTCTCCAATGCATGAAAGTGAAAAGTGAAAGTGAAGTCGCTCAGTCATGTCCGACTCTTTGTGACGCCATGGACTGCAGCCTATCAAGCTCCTCCGTCCATGGGATTTTCCAGGCAAGAGTACTGGAGTGGGGTGCCATTGCATAATATTGGTATGCAAATTCAGCCAATGATAAACTATTTATAAACACAAACATACAAAATCTATGGGATGCAGCAAAAGCAGCTCTTAGAGGGAAGTTCATAGCAATACAATGCCTTCTTTAAGGCGAAGAAAAATCTCAAATAACTTCAAGCCTAACCCACCACCCAAAAGAAATGTGAAAAAGAACAAACAAAACCTCAAGCTAGCAGAAGGAAGCAGACATTAAAGATCAGAGAGGAAATAAATAAAATAGAGATAACAGGGAAAATGAAACCCAACACAGTAAACAGCTGGTTCTTTGACAGGGTAAATAACACTGACAAATCTCTGGTTGGGCTGACCAAGAAGAAAGGAGCGAAGATCCAAATAAAATGAGGCATACAAGAGGAAAAATCATAACTGATACAACAGAAATACAAAAAGCCATTAAGGGAATACTATGAACAAATATATGCCAAGAAATTTGACAATCTAGAAAAAAACGGACAACTTTCTAGAAACATACAATCCACCAAAACTGATTCAGGAAGAAATAAATTATTTGAACAGAACAATTGCTAGAAATGAAACAGAATCTAAAATTTAAAGAAAAATCCCTGAAACAAAAGTCCAGGACCAGACAGCTTAGCTGGGGAATTCTATCAAACATACAAAGAAGAACTTAATACTGCTCCTTCTCAAACTCTTCCAAACGACTGAAGAGGAAGGAACACTTCCAAAGACATTCTATGAAGCCAACATCACCCGGATACCAAAAGCAAAGACACTATCAAAAAGAAAATTACAGCTCAGTATCCTTGATAAATACAGACACAAAAAAATTTCAACAAAATATTAGCAAATTGAATCCAACGACATATGAAAAAGTCATACACCATGACTGGATTCAATCCCCAGGTCACAAGGAGGGTTCAATATATGCAAATCAATCGATGTGACACATCAAGAGAAAAGACAAAAACCACATTGACCATCTCAACAGACACAGAAAAAGCACTTGATACACTTTAACATTCACTCCTGATAAAAACCCTTACAAAAATGAGTAGAGCGGGAACATAACATAATAAAAGTTATTTATGACAAACCCATAGCCAACATAATATTCAATGGTGAAAAGCTGAAAGCTTTCCTGCTAAAATCTGGAACAAGACCAGGATGCCCACTCTTAGCACTTCTCTTCAACATGGTATTGGAAGCCCAAGCCACAACAATCAGACAATAAAAACAAATAAAAGGTATTCAAATTGGTAGGGAAAAGGTAAAACTGTCATTATACACAAATGACAAGCTACTATATATCAATAGAAAATCCTAAAGACTCCACACAAAAACTACTAGAACTGATAAATGAATTCAGTTAAGGTAGCAGGACACAAGATTAACATACAGAAATCAGGTGCATTTTTTACACTAACAATGAAATATCAGAGACTATAAACAAACAATGCCCTTTAAAATCACATAAAAAATAATAGAAACCTCACCGAGGAGGTGAAAGATATATGCTCAGAACTATGAAATATTAATAAAGGGAATTAAAGATGATATAAAGAAATGGAAAGATATCCCATGCTCTAGGCTTGGAATGATTAATACTATTTAAATGGCTATACTACCTAAAACAACCTACAGATTTAATGAGATCCCTATCATATTACCCATGACATTTTTCACAGAACTAAAACAAATTATCCTAAAATTTACATGGAACTATAAAAGACAGAATTGCCAAAGCAATCCTGAGGAAAAAGAACAAAGCAGGAGACGTAATCCTTCCAGACTTCAGACAATACTACAAAGCCACAGTAATCAAAACAGTGTGTTAGCACTGGGCTCAACAGACATGCAGCTCAATGGAACACAACAGAGAGGTGGGCGTGGTACCCACACACCAATTAATCTTCAACAAAGGAAGCAAGAATATAAAACAAGAAATAGCCTCTTTACAAGTGGTGCTGGGAAAGTTGCAGAGCTGTATGTAAGTCAATGAAGTTAAAACATACCCTCACACCATGAACAAAAATAAACTCAAAATGGCTTACAGACTTAAATGTAAGATATGATACCATAAAACTCCCAGATCATAGGCAGAACATTCCCTCATATAAATCATACCAATGTTTTCTTAGGTCAGACTCCCAGGGCAATAGAAATAAAAACAAAAATAAGCAAATAGGATCTAATCAAGCTTACAAACTTCTGCACAGCAAAGGAAACCACAAACATAAAAAGACAATCTATAGAATGGGAGAAACTATTTGCAAATGATGTGATGGACAAGGGCTTAATTTCCAAAATAAACAAACAGTTTATACAATATCAAAAAAACAAACAACCCAATTGAAAAATGGGCAAAAGTCCTAAATAGATATTTTTCCAAAGGAGAAATACGCAAGGCCAATAGACATATGAAAAGATGCTCAATACAGCTAATTATTAGAGAAATACAAATCAAAACTATAATAAAGTAACATCTCACACTGCTCAGAATGGCTATCATTAAGAAGTCTACAGATAAAAAAATCCTAGAGAGGGTGTGGAGATGAGAGTGTAGATCGGTGCAGCCACTATGAAAACCAGTATAAAGATAACTCAAAAAAAACTAGAGTTGCAATATGATCCAGCAATCCTACTTCTGGGCACCCAGACAACACTATAATTCAAAAAGATACATACATTACTACATACACAGCAGCACTATTTAAAACAGCCAAGACATGAAAGCAACCTAAATGTCCACTGACAGATGAATGGATAAAGAAGATGTGAGACATATGTATAGTGGAATATTACTCAGCCATAAAAAGAATGAATAATGCCATTTTTTAGCAGCAAGGATGGACCTAAAGATCATCATACTAAGCAAAGTGAGAAAAAGACAAATACCATATAACATCATTAACATGTGGAA
This sequence comes from Nanger dama, assembly GCA_917880005.1. Taxonomy (NCBI): domain Eukaryota; kingdom Metazoa; phylum Chordata; class Mammalia; order Artiodactyla; family Bovidae; genus Nanger; species Nanger dama. Next base: position 27,377,879 of record CAKJTW010000011.1, on the reverse strand, counting down.
TCTAAATACAACACAAATCAACATTCCTATGAAATATAACCAGGCTCACAGATATAAAGAAAAGACCTGTGGTTGCCAAGTGGGTAAGAGGTAGGGCAGGGAAGGAGTAAGAGTTTGGGATTAGCAGAGCAAACTATTATATATAGTTTAGATAAACAATAAGATCATACTATACAGCAAAGGCAAGTATACTCAGTATTCTGTGACAAACCATAATGGAAAAGAATATGTAAAAGTATATACGTATAACTGAATCACTCAGGTATACAGAAGAAATTAACACATTGTAAATCAACTATACTTCAATCAGAGTTCTAAAACTTAAAAAAACTATTTACAACTTCAAAGAAAAAAAACTCTAACATTTTTACATATACTACTTCCTACAATAAATACTTCATTGATCTCTGCCATCTCAAGACTAAAGGTATATTTAGCAGCAAACAAACTTTTGAAAATCAGAAAATTTGAAAGGCTTCCTGCCAATAACTAGTTAGAAATTCCATTTTTAAATAAGTTCAGAACATACACAGCTCTAACAAAATCCTTACCAAAATCTAGTCAATATTCTTGCTCCCTTGTGCCAATGTTAACTGGCAAATATTCTTTAACAATCTTCATCTTTCAAAGGCAATAAGGCCAGTACTTTTAATTTTCTACCACAATTCTGTCAATAGTATTTTTTTCTCCACGTTTCTCATTAAATATACTATATACTGGAGAAGGTAACGGCACCTCACCCCAGTACTCTTGCCTGGAAAATGCCATGGATGGGGAGCCTGGTAGGCTGCAGTCCATGGGGTCGCTGGGAGTTGGACACGATTGAGCAACTTCACTTTCACTTTTCACTTTCATGCATTGAAGAAGGAAATGGCAACCCACTCCAGTGTTCTTGCCTGAAGAGTCCCAGGGACAGAGGAGCCTGGTGGGCTGCCATCTACAGGGTCTCACAGAGTTGGACACGACTGAAGCGTCTTAGCAGCAGCATACTATATACCTGATGAGTTGGTTTTCTTTCATTTTAACCAAGAAAGAATAAAAGTATCGGGGGATAATAATTACATCCCGCGATGGCTCGATAGTATTTTGATGACGGAACAGAAACCACCACTTCCACCTTATGCTTCTCACTATGCTAAAAGCTCTCTAAACATTTGCATTGCAAATCAGAAATAGGCACGTTATCACAACTTTATATTGAGAAACAGGTTCAGAGAGGTAAAGTAACAAGTCCTGGAAATCACAAATAAGTGGCAGAGCTAGGATTCAAACCCAGTCTAATTCCAAATACCAGATCCCCTGAACTAATGAGAAAAGTACTCCCGCCTTCAGAACCTCCAATGTCCTCTAAAGAAGACTCAGCCCTTTCAGTGTATATCAGATGTGTGTAATGTTTGTTCCCCAACTAAACTAAATTTGAAGTCAAAGTCCATGTCTGATTCATCCCAGTCGTCTTCACAAAACAGGTACTTAGTTGACAAATGAGGTACAGAATAGGTTTGAGATATATAAATCATACTGGCTCCGAATTTTATATAGAAAACATTCCACAAAGAAAAAAGGGTAGGGGACTAAAGTTAAGGCATAAAGGTCACAGGACAAGATACCAGCCTCATCAGGAAAATTAAGTAGACACAAATCTGAGAAATAGACAAATTATGGCATGATTATTTTACTTAAGGGTGCTTTTCTGAAATTAAACATTTGTAGAGTTTCTTTAAACATAACATTTCTATTTGAAAACATTTAAGTGCATTAGTATTTATGCACAATTAAATGTGTAGTCTTTAAAGAAATATGTAAAGATTTTCACGTGTCTAGAAATTTGCCATTAAATACAAAAGAAAACAGACTTGTAATTTTTACAAAATCATCCAGAACATAACTGAGACCAGGAAACTGTGATCTTGCTCACTGGATGCATTCCCAGTCTCTAGCAAGTACAGTGCCTAGCAGTCCAACCTGCATAGCACACAAATACTGATAAAGAAGAGGATACAGTACCAGATTCAAATCTCTATTGAGAATTTTTCAATGCTAGATTAGGTTCTCTGGTTTATGGGGATTGGATACCCACTATTTTGACTCCTCCTCATGATATGTACTCTGTGCCAGTACATATCAGTGAAAGACTTCACTTTCACTTTCCACTTTTATGCATTGGAGAAGGAAATGGTAACCCACTCCAGTGTTCTTGCCTGGAGAATCCTAGGGACAGGGGAGCCTGGTGGGCTGCCGCCTATGGGGGTCACACAGAGTTGGACACGACTGAAGTGACTTAGTAGCAGCAGCAGCCAGTTAAGTATATATAGATGACTAAAAGCTATAGCCTGAAATTTATAAGGCTTTACAAATGTATACATTCTATATTAGATTCAGATTAGTTAGTAGTATTATTTTAATATCAATTTCCTGCTTTGATAGTTGTATTGTGGTTTTGTAGCTAATAACAAGCTAATAACAGGGTTAAGGGTAATAAGAATCTTTGTTCTAATTTTGCAACTTTCTTGTACGTCTAAAATTATTTCAAAATGAAGTGAAAAATTTTAACTAGAAATACTTACTGCACCAAGTGATGGTCCATATCTTCCTGTGGCAACTTTACACACATAACTGACAAAATTGGAAATAACACCTAAGAAATAAATCACATATAAGTAATTTCAGTGAGGTATAAAAATGGCTTCCATTTCTGCCCTCCACCCCATGAAGACCAACAGCTGGGTTTCTTCCCCAGTCAAGGTGCAGGCGTAAATACTTATCCTGCCTATCACTTCAGATATATTATAGGGAAAGCAAAGTACTTTGCTTTCCCTAAGTAACTAAGTAACACAGGGTCATTCACTCTACCTCTTAATTTTCATTTTCCTCATCTACACAGTATGAAGAAAGACTATGGCCCAAACTCACCAACTGTCTGGGAATTCTCTGGACTACATGCTATACACTAAATCAGAATCTCTGGAGTAGGACCAGGGAGTCTGTATTTTACCCAGTTTGCCAAATGAATGTGCTGCAGATCTAGACTAGATGATTTTTTAGGACCCTTTGGCACCAATGTCATCTGACCTTGAGTGTGGCTAATTTCGAAAAACAACTTTCTGTGGAGCAGGAATTAATGGCACTTGAAAGAGACTCTTTGTACTTACAACAACATTAATGCTCGGGGGAAAGAACCACACACTTAGGCCAAAGATGGCACTCAGCTTCTGTTTTGAGGGACCAGATGCACACGAGTAATTAACAATGATTAAGTACCCCCTCTGGACCTTGTGGTAGATGCTTCTATTTTCATCCCTTCTACAACCCCATGTCATGAGAGTGAGTACCATTACCCTCAGAGAGGCACAGTCTTTTCTGCAACATGATATAGCTGGTACCAGAAATAGGATCTGAACCTAGGTCTTCCGTCTCCCCAAGTTGAGTGTCTTTTCACTACACATAACTGGCAGATATACTGTTTTTAAATAAAAGGATTTTAGAAATGAATTTTTATACTTTATGGCTTTAAGTACATTTTGCAAACAAAATACATTTTTTTTGGAGACAGTTCACTTCAGTTGCTCAGTCGTGTCTGACTCTTTGCAATCCCATGAACCGCAGCATGCCAAGCCTCTCTGTCCATCACCAACTCCCAGAGTTTACACAAATTCATGTCCATTGAGTCGGTGATGCCATCTAACTATCTCATCCTCTGTCATCCTTCTCCTCCTGCCTTCAATCTTTCCCAGCATCAGGGCCTTTTCAAATGAGTCAGCTCTTCGCATCAGGTGGCCAAAATACTGGAGTTTCAGCTTTAACATCAGTCCTTCCAATAAACACCCAGGACCAATTTCCCTTAGGATGGACTGGCTGGATCTCCCTGCAGTCCAAGGGATTCTCAAGAGTCTTCTCCAACACCACAGTTCAAAAGCATCAATTCTTCTGTACTCAGCCCTCTTTATAGTCCAACTCTCACACCCATATATGAGCACTGGAAAAACCATAGCCTTGACTAGATGGACCTTTGTGAACAACGTAATGTCTCTGCTTTTTAATATGCTGTCTAGGTTGGTCATAACTTTCCTTCCAAGGAGTAAGCGTCTTTTAATTTCATGGCTGCAATCACCATCTGCAGTGATTTTGGAGCCCCCAAAATAAAGTCTGACACTGTTTCCCCATCTATTTCCCATGAAGTGATGGGACCAGATGCCATGATCTTCGTTTTCTGAAAGTTGAGCTTTAAGCCAACTTTCTCACTCGCCTCTTTCACTTTCATCAAGAGGCTCTTTAGTTCTTCTTCACTTTCCGCCATAAGGGTGGTATCATCTGCATATCTGAGGTTGTTGATATTTCTTCCATAAATTTTGATTCCAGCTTGTGCTTCTTCCAGCCCAGCGTTTCTCATGAGGTACTCTGCACAGAAGTTAGATAAGCAGGGTGACAATATACAGCCTTGACATACTCCTTTTCCTATTTGGAACCAGGCTGTTGGTCCATGTCCAGTTCTAACTGTTGCTTCCTGACGTGCATATGGGTTTCTCAAGAGGCAGATCAGGTGGTCTGGTATTCCCATCTCTTTCAGAATTTTGCACAGTTTATTGTGATCCACACAGTCAAAGGTTTTGGCATAGTCAATAAAGCAGAAGTAGATGCTTTTCTGGAACTCTTGCTTTTTTGATGATCCAGCAAATGTTGCAATTTGATCTCTGGTTCCTCTGCCTTTTCTAAAACCAGCTTGAACATGTGGAAGTTCACAGTTTTTGAGACAAGCAAACTTTAATCAATCAACTGCCAATTTAGCAGCGTTTAGGAACCTGGAATCCTGAGTTATCATTTTCATGCTGAGATAAAGAAATGCTGCCAAGTCCAGGATGACTAGAGTGGTTCCATGCTAATGTATCCTTGCAACAAAATGAACGAACTCATTCTTGACAATCTTACTGGAGAGCTCTAATCAAAAGCTTTCTGGAAACCGAACACACTTCAGAAATTAGTGTAAAGTTACTTAACAAAGATTCACATGATTAAAGCAGTCGAGAAGTTTGAGAACCACTCATCTACAAAATGGTGGGCCTGAGCTAAAGAAACCAAGGACTTGGGAGACAAAAATGACATGCTTAAGTACTACACCAGCTTGTATCCTTCTCTAAATACAATTTGAGAAACAAACATGTACTGAGGATTACTATAGAATGTGGCTATAATCATTCCCTTTATTCCTTCTCCAGATAGGTGAGAGCGCTTAAACTCTGGATAGGCCCAAGATGAAAGCTGATTACCTGCAGATAAGTATACTGCCATGAACTGCTCTTGACCCAGAATGTTCACTATGCTGGAGGAGAAGCTCCACAAGACATACATATTGGCTGCCATGTGAAACAAGGAGAAATGACTGAACGTTGACAGCAACATTGGAAAACAAAGGACCTCTATAAGAGAAAGAAAATGTCCTGTAATTGTGCACACACAGCCAGGAAAAATGATCCATTTTAGACTTTTTCATTATCATTATGAAAAAAAACATGCACAACAAACCAGAGCCAGTTAGAAGACTGGAGAAGATGGTTTAAGATAGCATTTTTCAAAGTGGTACAAAGCTACCTTAAATCTCTTTTCTGTAGCAACCAATAAAAATTCTCAGGTCAACAAAAGCAACTTGTCCTATGGAAAAAGTTAGCTAGAAAAAATAATTAGTAAATTATTTAAATCACAGAAATAAAACTGTATATAAAAGTCTCTTTAAAGAATAAACTTAAGTCACTAAAAAAATTCTATGGAAATCTACTATGTGCAAGGTACATTTTAGGTGCCTGGATATAGCTGTAAGAGAAATAGGTTCTTGTCTGCCACAAGCTTACAGCCTGTCCTCCAGATCTTGCTTATAACTACTGACAAGATGGTCATATTTCTTATAGCACTTCAATCACCATAAAGCATATTTCTTTCATATTACTTCTGCTGCTGCTACTGCTAAGTCACTTCAGTCATGTTCGACTCTGTGCGACCCCATAGACGATAGCCTACCAGGCTCCCCGTCCCTGGGATTCTCCAGGCAAGAACACTGGAGTGGGTTGCCATTTCCTTCTCCAATGCATGAAGTGAAAAGTGAAAGGGAAGTCGTTCAGTCATGTTACCTTACTTCAAAATAAAAATCACACAAGTTAGACTTACTTGAGGCTGGATTGGATGTGAAGTATCTGATCATTGTCCGCTGCAGAGAAGGTACTCTCCACAAACAAAATACAAAAACATTTGCAGCTATGATACCTACAAAATAAACATTTCTAATTTAGGAAATTAAAGAATAAAACAAAGTCTAACCAAAAGTCCACATTAATAAGATTTTCTACCACATTAAAGAGTATCACACACACAAAAAGTATTACATACTTGGGAGAGGGGGTAAGTTAAGTAAGTGAAATCAATGTTTTTGAGTATCAAAACTGTCATGGGTTGGTAAAGTCAGAAAATTTCTGTAAAACTGCAAATGCTCTAGGAGCTAACTTTCTTCACTCAGCTCCACATTTTACTTCTTCTCAATAAATAATCAGATCTGTAATTACTGTTTGAAAATGGCCAAGTCAAAGACAGAAGTAATGTACAGAATTAGGTTCTTTGGCCAAGAGTGAAACAGCTAAAAAACATCACTTCTTTTTCCAAAGGGAATGGTATGCTTCTTTAACTTTTGAATAGCTTTCAGAAACACCTATGGATCATTTGTGCAGGGACTTCCCTGGTGGCCCAGTGGTTCAGACTCTGCATTTCCACCGCAGGAGATGCAGGTTCGATTCCTAGTTCGGGAACTAAGATTCCACATGCTGCTCAACACAGCCCAAAAATAAGTCTTAAAAAAAAAAAAAAAAGATCATCCATATAGATGAAGATCCACAGGTCTGCAAAAAATACTCATTATTTAAGAATTCAGGAATAGTTTGGAAGAATTTTGCAGTTGCTTTTGAAAATATGTTTACATGTGGGCGTCAGGTGACTTTCATTTTTCTGCAAGAAGTGAAGTTGCTAGAACTAGCACTAAATTAAGTAAGCTTTTTGACAAAATAGTTAAATAGTTAAAAAGTCTATTGACTAGTAGGTTTATGACACAATAGTTAATTCTAGGGAAGAACTAAGTTATTAAGAACTGCAAACTTTAAAAACACATTAATTTTAGGTACCACAACTCCTTACACATAGTAGGCACACATCTACTTGAATTAAAGAAATATAAACATGTATTCATTCCTCCAATCTCTTTAAGAAACAAGCAACTAGCCCTTTCAATTTCAATTCTAGCAACATTCTGCTGAGCCAGAATTTCTCATTCTAGTACTCTTTTTACTAGACAGAGACACAGATAGCCAAGGGGATTTCTTTTGACCTGGTCACTCTAGCACTTCAGATACCAAACAGTTCCTTAGCTGGGAAACAGTATACGCTGGTCCCCAGAAGCAAGTGAGTAGGAAAGGAGGTGGCAATCCTCTGAAGAAGCAGTGCACACTGTCTAAAGTTAAGGGTGAAGAAAACTAGCAGGACTGACCCTGTCCTGCTTACACTGTAACCTGGGCAACAGGCCTAACATCTCAGCCTCAGTTTTCTCTTTTGTAAACAAACAAAAAAACTACCTCAAAGAGTTGAAAGATGACTAGATGAGAAAATACGACTAAATGTAGTGATCACACAGTGATAACTCAAAAAGTGAAAATTATGGTATAAAGGGAATAGCCTTTTTAGGTCTGAATCCTAAAGGCATGCCCTTAGAAGGTTTGTGGCCTGTGGCAGTTCATGGCCTTCACTTCAGTTTCTTCATTGTAAAGTGAGAATAAAACCTACTAAACATCATGAGGGTCGTATGTGTGTGTGTATGTGTCACTCAGTCATAACCGACTCTGTGACCACATAGACTGTAGCCCACCAGGCTCCTTTGACCATGGAATTCTCCAGGCATGAATACTGGAGTGGGTAGCCATTCCCTTCTCCTGGGGATCTTCCCAACCCAGGGATCGAACCTGGGTCTCCTACATTGTAGGTGGAGTCTTTACCTTCTGAACCACCAGGGAAGCCCCATAGTATATACATCTAGTATGTAGATTACTCCAAGAAAATGGTTCCCTCCCCCTCTTTTCCTTTTAGAGGTGGAAGTGTTTAAGGTCTCTGTTTGTATCCCCATTTAGGAGAAGGGTTACTTGCCTCCTCCTAACTCAGTCATGCCTAGGACTAGCTTGGCACTATTGATTTGGAAAGGTTGTTGGTGCCTCAGTGCCTACCTTTGCCAAAACTGATGTACTTGATTTTATCAGCAAGAATACGGAATAAAGACTTCCAAAACTTCTCTCCTTCATAAAAGCAGTGAAAAAGTTGGCCACCCAGAAATGTTAGAATCAACTTTTTCAGAACTCTGAAACTAGCCAAACGCTTGCAGCAATCCAACTTTTTTTTTTTTAAGAAAAATGATGAAATTCAGTAAGAATAGTGAGCTTCGAGGCATTTCAACTTGCTCTAGTCGCAGGCCTCACTTTCCAGATATAAGTTACATGAAAACAATCCACTTTCCCAGTGCTGCCTGGCAACCACCAGAGACTGCAGAATGGAGCTGAATCTCTTCCAAAGCCTTGTTCCCAAAGAACTATCATCATCTGACCTATCTGATAATAATTTCTTGGAAGACCCCACTAGCAAGGATGTCTGTATTTGATCTGACTGGGAGCTCAAGTGAAAAATTCATTCCCCAGGAGGAATCTGTCAAAAGCAATTATAGACAAGTGTTTAAGTTCCCAGCTGGCTGAGGTGATAGATTATAGAGATTAAACAAAAATCTTAAAAGGAAAATATTAGCAATGAGATATTCACAGGTGCTTACAAAACCTCACATATTCCTGGGATCTAGAAAGTCACAAGAATAAAAAAACAGTAGACTTCAAGATGGTATTTGTTACTAGAGACAAAGAATGATATTACATAATGACAAAAGGGTAAAAAAAAATTCTTGATATCCACAAGGAAGATATGACCATTATAAACATATATGCTCCTAACAATAGAAACCCAAAATGTATGAAGTAAAAATTGACAAAACTTAAGGGAAAAATAAATGACTCAATAGTTGGGAAACTTCAACACTTCATTTGTGACAATGGATAGAATTAGATGATCAGCAAGGATGTGGAAGATTTTAATACTATAAATCAACTTGACCTAACAGACATCTATAGAACATACCACTCAAGAGAACACACATCCTTCTGAGACACACACAGACCATTATCCAGGACAGACCATATGTTCAGCCACAAAACAAGCCTCAATAAATTTTCAAACTGAAAATTTCAAAACTGAAATTATAAAAAGTATGTTCTCTGACAACAGTGGGACAAAATTACAAGTCAATAATACATTTGTAAAATTCAAAAATATGTAGAATGTAAGAGGAAGGGCCTCCCCTTCTAATGTTTCTAAAGGAATGTTTACTAAAAAGGGGTGTCAACGCTTCCTGTTTGTAAGTGTGTATTCATGATGAATAAGGAGAAGAGGAAGACTTGGGTTCTCTGTTGGCACGGTAAGCAAAGAGAGAGATGCTTGACAGCATGCTAACTGAAGCCAGAGCAAATATGTCTCTATCAGGTTATCAGAAACTCTTCAGTAGAAAGCTGAGGCCTTAACTGATTAGTGATTGATCACATTGGATTTGGTTAAAAGATGGAAGTACTGGCTGGGTTAAGCATCCAAAGAAAAGAATGAAGCAGACTAAGTGTTAACCTAGGTTTCTGGATTTGAAACTGAGCTTCTCGTCACTCAGGTACAATTTTGTGATGATATATTTTTGCCTGTTTTTTTTTTTTTGTATTGCTCTTAAGAGTCTTTTCTCAGCATATTATTCTGCTCTTGCCTCTGTCCTCCTTGGGGCACTTCAGTTCTGCATGCTACCCCTGGGATCTCTACTGTTGCTATGTGAATGACAAGATGTAAGTGACCATTATAGTAAATACTCTTTGTAAAAAAATTTTTTTAATGTTTCAAAAAATGTATACATTTTATGGGCTTCCCAGGTGGCCTAGCAGTAAGAACCCACCTGCCAGTACAGGTAGACTTAAGAGACCAGGGTTCAATCCCTGGATCGAGGAGATCCCCTGGAGGAGGGCATGGCAACCCACTCCAGTATTTTTGCCTAGAGAATCTGATGGACAGAGGAGCCTGGCAGGCTGCAGTCCAAAGGGAAGCACAGAGTCAGACATGACTGAAGCAACCTAGCACACATACACATACATTTTATATATCTGAGGAAAAACATGAGCTGAAAGGATACATGAATCCTAATGTTCACTGCAGCACTGTTCACAATAACCAAGACAGGGAAGTAACCTAAACATTCATCAAAAGAGGAATGGATAAAGAAGATGTGGTATACATATACAATGGAATATTACTCAGCTACCGAAAAGAATGAAATAATGCCATTTGCAGCAACATGGATGAACCTTGAAACTATCATACTGAATGAAGTCAATCAGACAAAGGAGGAGAAATATCATATGATATCCTTTATGTGTGGAATCTAAAAATAAATTATACAAATGAACTTACTAACAGACTTATGGACTTAGAGAACAAACTTATGGTTGGGAGGAAAGAGACGAAGGGACAGTTAAGGAATTTGGGATGGACATGTACACACTGCTGTATTTAAAATGGATAACCAACAAGGATGTACTTACTGTACGGCACATGGAATTCTGCTCAATGTTATGTGGTGGCTTATATGTATAGAATGAGTCTGTTGGCTATTCATTTGAAACTATCACAACGTTGTTAATCAACTATACGCCAACATAAAATAAAAAAAATTTTTTTTAGAGAATAGTCTTTTTAACAAATGGTGCTGAAGCAAGTAGCTATCTACCAGGAAAAGAATGAATTTGGACACCTTCCTCAAACTGAATACAAACCATAATTCAAAGTGAATCAAAAACCTAAATGTAAAAACTAAAACTACAAAACTCTTAGAAATTAGAAAAGGTGGAAATTTTTGTGACCATGGATTAGGCCACAGTTTCCTTGATATAACACTTAAAGTACAATAAAATAAGAAATGAATAAAATGGACTTCATTAAAATTAAAAGTTTGTGCTGCAAAGAACACTATTAAAGTGATGACAATGCACAGAATAGGAAAAATACTTGCAAATTATGTCTAAAAAGATCTAATATCCAAAATATATAAAGAAATCTTACAGCTCAACAAAAAGACAACTCAAAAAAATGAACAAAGCAAGACTCCCTGGCGGTCCAGTGACGAAGACTCCATGATTCCACTGCAGGGAGCAAGGGTTCGATCCCTGATCCAGGAACTAAGATCCCAGCGTGGTCCAGCCAAAAGAAATCCTTGGACAAAGTTTTTTTTTTTTTTTTGACTGTGCTTGGTCATAGTTGTGGCATGTGGGACTTAGTTCCCTGTCCAGGAACTGAACCTGGACCCCCAGCATTGGGAGTATCGAGTCTAAGCCACTGAACCACCAGGGAAGTCCCTGGACAAAGGATTTAAACAGATATTTCTCTAAAGAATAAATGGACACTTGCATATGAAAAGATGCTTGGCATTACTAGTCATTAGGGAAGTGCAGTCAAAACAATGAGATATCACTTGCCATACATTAAGACGGCTGTTATCAAAAGAAAGAGAAGAAACTAACAAGCATTGGCAAAGATAAGGAGAAACGAACTCTTGTACATTGTTGGTGAGAATATAAAATGGTACAACTACTGTGAAAGTCAGCAGTTTCTCAAAAAGTTAAACACAGAATTATCATATGATGCAGCAATTCCATTCCTAAATATACATGCCAAAAAACAGGAAGCAGGGACTAAAACACACTTACACATAAATGTTCTTAGCAGCATTATTCATGACAGCCAAAAGGTGAAAACAAACCAATGAGACAGATGACTGTATAAATAAAATGTAGTGTATCCATACAATGCAATCTTATTCAGCCTTAATACAATGGAAAAAAGTCTCTTCAAGTGGTGTTGGGAAAGCGGGACAGCCATGTGTCAATCAGTGAAGTTAGAATACACTCTCTCATCATACACAAAAATTAACTCAAAATGGCTTAAAGTCTTAAACATAAGATATGACACCTTAAAACTCCTGCAAAAGATCATAGGCAAAACATTCTGACATAAATCATACCAATGTTTTCTTAGGTCAGTCTTCCGAGGCAACAAAAATAAATAAAAACAAAAACAAACAAATGGACCTAGTCAAACTTACAAGTTTTGCAGAGCAAAGGAAACCAAAAACAAAATGAAAAAATCAATCTACAGAATGAGAGAAAACATCTGCAAACAATGCAACTGACAAGGGCTTAACTTCCAAAGAAGAAATACAGATGGCCAACAGACACATGAAAAGAGGCTCAACATTGCTAAGTATTAGAGAAATGCAAACCAAAACTAAAACTATAATGAAGTATCACTACACACTGGTCAGAACGGGCATCGTGCTGGAAAAGATATGTGGAGAAAAGAGAATCCTCCTCCTACGCTGTTTGTTGGAATGTAGGATGTTGCGGCCACTTTGGAAAACAGTATGGAGGTTTCTCTGAAAACTAAGAATTACCATCAGTTCAGTTCAGTTGAGTTGCTCAGTCATGTCCGACTCTTTGCAACCCCATGAATCGCAGCACGCCAGGCCTCCCTGTCCATCACCATCTCCCAGAGTTCACTCAGACTCACGTTCATCGAGTCAGTGATGCCATCCAGCCATCTCATCCTCTGTCGACCCCTTCTCCTCCTGCCCCCAATCCCTCCCAGCATCAGAGTCTTTTCCAATGAGTCAACTCTTCTCATGAGGTGGCCAAAGTACTGGAGTTTCAGCTTTAGCATCATTCCTTCCAAAGAAATCCCAGGGCTGATCTCCTTTAGAATGGACTGGTTGGATCTCCTTGCAGTCCAAGGGACTCCCAAGAGTCTTCTCCAACACCACAGTTCAAAACCATCAATTCTTCGGCACTCAGCCTTCTTCACAGTCCACTCTCACATCCATACATGACCACAGGAAAAATCATAGCCTTGACTAGATGGACCTTCGTCAGCAAAGTAATGTCTCTGCTTTTGAATATACTGTCTAGGTTGGTCATAACTTTTCTTCCAAAGATTAAGCGTCTTTTAATTTCATGGCTGCAATCACCATCTGCAGTGATTTGGGAGCCCAAAAAAGAAAATCTGACACTGTTTCCACTGTTTCGCCATCTATTTCCCATGAAGTGACAGGACCAGATGCCATGATCTTCGTTTTCTGAATGTTGAGCTTTAAATCAACTTTTTCACTTTCCTCTTTCACTTTCATCTAGAGGCTCTTTAGTGCTTCTTCACTTTCTGCCATAAGGTTATCATCTGCATATCTGAGGTTATTGATATTTCTCCCGGCAATCTTGATTCCAGCTTGTGTTTCTTCTAGTCCAGCATTTCTCATGATATACTCTGCATATAAGTTAAATAAGCAGGGTGACAATATACAGCCTTGACGTACTCCTTTTCCTATTTGGAATCAGTCTGTTGTTCCATGTCCAGTTCTAACTGTTACTTCCTGACCTGCATACAGATTTCTCAAGAGGCAGGTCAGGTGGTCTGGTATTCCCATCTCTTTCAGAATTTTCCACAGTTTATTGTGATCCACACACTCAAAGGCTTTGGCATAGTCAATAAAGCAGAAACAGATGTTTTTCTGGAACTCTCTTGCTTTTTCCATGATCCAGCGCATGTTGGCAATTTGATCTCTGGTTCCTCTGCCTTTTCTAAAACCAGCTTGAACATCTGGAAGTTCACGGTTCATGTATTGCTGAAGCCTGGCTTGCAGAATTGTGAGCATTACTTTACTAGCATGTGAGATGAGTGCAATTGTGCAGTAGTTTGAGCATTCTTTGGCATTGCCTTTCTTTGGAATTGGAATGAAAACTGACCTTTTCCAGTCCTGTGGCCACTGCTGAATTTTCCAAATTTGCTGGCATATTGAGTGCAGCACTTTCACAGCATCATCTTTCAGGATTTGAAACAGCTCCACTGGAATTCCATCACCTCCACTAGCTTTGTTCGTAGTGATGCTTTCTAAGGCCCACTTGACTTCACATTCCAAGATGTCTGGCTCTAGATTAGTGATCACATCATCATGATTATCTGGGTCGTGAAGATCTTTTTCGTACAGTTCTTCCGTGTATTCTTGCCACCTCTTCTTCATATTACCATATGATCCAGCAATTCCACTCCTGGGCATATATCTCAGACATACCTCAAAAGATACATGCACACCTATATTCATAGCAGCACTTATTTACAATAGCCAAGATATGAAAAAAACCTAGATGTCCATCGACAGATGAATGGATAAAGATGTGGTACATATATACAATGGAATACTATTCAGATATAAAAAATGAAATACCGTTTATAGCAACAAGGATGCAACCAGAGATCATACTAAGCAAAGTCAGAAACAGACAAATATTGATGTATCACTCACATGTGGAATCTAAAATATGACACAAATGCACCTATCCAGGGCTTCCCTGGTGACTCAGAAGGTAAAGAAACTGCCTGCAATGTGGGAGACCCAGGTTCAACCCCTGGGTCAGGAAGACCCCTTGAAGAAGGGCATGACAACTCACTCCAGTGTTCTTGCCTGGAGAATTCTGTAGACAGAGGAGCCTGGCTGGGCTACAATCCATGAGACTGCAAAGAGTCAGACATGACTGAACAACTAACATACCCAGGCACACACTCAAAACAGAAACAGACTCACAGAGAACAGACTTGTGGTTCCCAAGCAGGAGGAAGCTGGAGGAGGGATGGTGGGCTGGGAGGCTGGGGTTAGCAGATGTAAGCTTCAGTATACAGAAGGGATAAACAACACATCCTACTGTGTTCAATATTCTATGATAAACTATAATGGAAAAGAGTATTTAAAAAAAGGAAGGTATGTGTATAAATATATATATAACTGAATCACTGCTGTACAGCAGAAATTAACACAACATTGTAAATCAACTACAGTTTTTTTAATTGGAAACAAAAACAGTATTCAGCATTAAAAAGAACAAAATTATGATATATGTTAAAATGTGAATGAACCTGGAAACCAGTATGCTAAACAGAAGCCATACAGAAAAACATACTTTATAATTCCACTTATATGAAATATAGGCAAACTCATAGAAACAAAAAGTAGAATGGTGGTTACCAAAGGCTAAGGGGGTAGAGGAACAGGAAGTTATTGTTTAACAGGCACAGAATTTCTGTTTGCTATGAATGAAAAGTTTCAGAAATCGATAGTGATGATGTTTGCACAACACTGAATGCACTTAATGCCAGTGAATTACACACTTTATGACTAAAATGATAGATTGTATGTTATGTATATTTTATCACAATAAAAAAATATCCAAAAACTGTAGTTGCTGATAGAAAAAGTAATAATATATGGAATCCTTATACATTGCCTAAGAGAATATAAAATGGTACAGTCACTTTAGAAAACCACCTGGCAATTCTACAGAAAGACACTGGGAAAAGTAGATATCCACATTTAAAAGGATGCACTCAAACTCTTACCTTACATCATCTTTTCATATGCTAGTTGCCCATGTGAAAGTCATCTTTGGATAAATGTTCAAATACTTTGCTCATTTTGCTACACCATATACAAAAATTAACTAAAAACTGATTAGAGACCTAAAGCTAAGACCAAAACTATAAAACTCCTAGAAAAAATAGGGGAAAGTTTCATAACATTAGATTTGGCAATGATTTCTTGGATATGACACCAAAAGCACAAACAAAAAAGCAAAAATAGACAGATGTGACATCAAACCTAAAAGCTTTTGTGCAAAGAACATGAGTGAAAGGCAACCTACAGAATGAGAGAAAATATTTGCCAATCACATAGCTGATAAAGGGTTAATAGCTAGACCATATAAAGAACTCCTACAACTCAACAAAAGCCAACCTGATTAAAGTGAGTGAACACCATTAGAGAAATGGAAAAATCACAATAATGTGTCACCTCACACCCATTAGGAGGGCACCCATTTTAAAAAGAACCATAAACAGAAATTTTCAAGTGCTGGCAAGGATGCAGAGAAATTAGAAACCTTGTACACTGTTAGTAGGATTGTAAAATGGTGCAAACAGTATGGAAAATACTATGGAACTACCATATAATTTAGCAATCCCATTTCTGGGTATATATCCAAAAGAACGGAAAGCAGGGACACAAAGAGATTTGCACACCCACGTTCTTGGCAGCACTGTTCACAAGATCCAAGAGGTGGAAGCAAAAGGCCATCAAAGAACAAAAGGATAAACAAAATGTGGTGCATATACACAACGGAATAAATTATTCAGCCTTAAAAAAGGAAGTCCTGTCACATGCTATAATATGGGTGACCTCTGAATACATGTTAAGTGAAATAAAGCAGTCAAAAAGACAAGTACTGTATGACTCCACTTATATGAGGTATCTGACGTAGTCAAATTATAGAAACAGAAAGTGGCATGATAGTTACCAAGGGCTGGGGAAGGGGTATAAAGGGAAATCACTATATAATGGGTACAGAATGTCAGTTTCACAAAACAAGAAGAGTTCTGGAGATACTTCATAACAAAGTGAACATACTTAACTCCATTGAACTGTACACTTAAAAATGGTTTAAATGGTGTATTTTATGTGTTTTTTACCACAATTTTTAAGAAGTTAAACGGAGTACTACATGACCTAATAATTCCACTTCTAAGTATACTCAAAGAGAAATGAAAACATATGTCCACACAAAACACATACATAAAAGTCTGGTAGCAGCATTATCATAACATGAAGCCAAAAAGTGGAAATAAATGTCCATCAACAGATGAATGAACAAAATGTGATCTATCCATATAGTGGAATATTTAGCCATAAAAAGAAGCACATACTGACACATGCCACTGTAAATGAACTCTGAAAACATTACACCTAAGTGAAAGAACTGAAATACTATACATCAGTAAAGCAGCAGCCACAAAATGCCTCATATTATGTGATTCCATTTTTATGAAGTGTCCAGAACAGGCAAATCCACAGAGAAAGAAAGTGGCTGTTCTAAGGACGAATGGAGGAGAGGAACAGGGAGAGACTTGCCACTGGCTATGGGGTTTCTTTAGGGGATAATGAAAATATTCTAGGCTTACATGATGCTGACAGTAGCACAAACCTGTGAATATAATAAAAACCACTGCATTGTATTCAAGTTAACACCTGAACAACACGAGTTTAAGCTTCACAGGTCCACCTATATGAAGATTTTTTCCAACAATAAATTCTATGTTACTACATGAGCTATGGTTGGTTGAATCCACAGATGCAGTGTTTGTGTCAGTCGCTCAGTTGTGTCTGGCTCTTTGCAACCCTATGGACTGTAGCCCACCAGGCTCCTCTATCCATGGGACTCTCCAGGCAAGAATATTGCAGTGGGTAGCCATGCCCCCTCCAGGGGATTTTCTCTACCCAGGGATCAAACCTGGATCTCCTGCACCACAAGCAGATTCTTTATCATCTGAGCCACTGGGGAAATCCTCCACAGATGCAGAACATCCAACAAAATGCCATCTATAAAGTTATACACAGATTTTTGACTGTGTGGATGGTCAGCACCCTCAAATTGGTGTCCAAGGATGAACTGTGTTTTTATTTTTAATGATGAATTTAAAAAGGATACACTGATTTGGGAAGTACTGCTTGAGGTTCAATGATTTCAAGTCTATCTTCCTCCTTAGCCAAGGAAGGGGTTACAACCTTTCTATTTTCCTGAAAAAGACTATCCCAGTGGAGTTCAGTAGCTGACTACAGCATCCCTTCTGTTTCTGAGATGGGCCAGTTCATCCCTCCATAGCTCTCCTATCTGACTGAAGCTAGACGTGGCCAGTCCAGACATTGACAAGCACATACATCCACAGCAGCCAAAGAACTGAGTTCAAGCAGTCCCTACCTCAGGTTCCCTGAGAACCAGGACTACAGGCACAAGGATCATTCTGTCGGCCTGACACAGTGGCTATAATTTCTTCTCCTGGAAAATATCCACAAAACAAATTAAGCACTGGTCCCACAGCATCCTAGAATCAGGAAAAATCCAAAAAGACTATCCATCTTCCATCTTCCTATGAAAGCAAGACTAACGACAACCTAAATATCCATTAATAGAAAACTTGTAACAATAGTATTCATTTGTATGGACTACTAAAGCACCATTCAAAAGAACGATCTTGGTTGCTGGAATTTCCATTTCTTGATCAAGGTGCTAGTTATGTAGATGTGCTTGGTTTGTGAAAATTAGTTGCACATGAAGATGACATGTGCAAGTTCTCCTAGGTACACTTCAATAAAACATTTTTTAAAAAGCATACAATAGATCTGCTTGTATCAGTAAGGAATGTCATTTTAAAATACTAAGTGAAAAAAAATAAAGATGTAGAGGAGTATGTATTACATGTTACCATTTATTGTTGAAACCATAGTTAGGTGTAAACATAAACGCCTATAAAACAGATGCTTTGGAAGAATACATAAGCAACTAAAAAGGCAATGGTTATGGATGGGGAATGGAACTGGAAGTCTACAGGGAGAGAGATTTATTTTTTATATATTCTCTAACATTATTTTAATGTTACCATGCACATTTATTTTTTTCACAGTGATAGACACCTGCTACCTTGGGACAATCTCTGCAATCTGGGCTATGAATCAGCGTCAGATACCTGGGATCAGGGAAGGCTGTGTGGTTTATCAGAAAAGAAATGAGTGGAGGTTTGCTATAGCAGAAAGTCAAAGGATGTAATAAAAGGCATATTTTCTGAACTAAAGAGTTTGTTTCCCATCTCCAACCTTTCCAGCTGTGTGATCTCAGACAAGAGCCTCAGTTACCCCATTTGAACAATGAGGATACTTCTAACAGGGCTCTTAAGATCAATAATGACTAACAATAATATGTGTATTTGCAAAGTACCTACTAACATGGTACTTGCAGCCTAGTTGGCACTAGAGCATTAGTTTTGTTATCCTTTCCCCTAGAACTAAAACTAAAAAATAAACTAATCCTGGTAGAAACAGAAAAGTAAAGAAGAAAAACAGACTTTAGAGGTTGGGACACGAGGATCAAGGGCTGGGGGCGCAGCAGTGCTTAAACTTTGGAGCTGACAGTAGATATGAACTAGTATAGGAACTATGATGCCATCTTGTTGAGATTTTGCTCCCCATATTCCTTCCCCCTGTCCCCTCCTTGCTCAGATACAATAATTTGGTGGGTTCTTCCCTCTCAGCTTTACCTGAATCCCAACTCAGTAGAGTCAGCATTCTGCTAAGCCAACAGGAAGACCTGACAAGTGTCTCACAGGCACCTCTAAAAGCTAGAAGTGGAGGGGAATACTCTCTGCAGGGTTGCCTGGGGACCTCCAGTACAGGCTTAAAGTCTTCAGAGTAAGGCAATACAGGAGAAGAGCTGAAACATAAAAGTGCCAGGGATGAGTCTAACTTTGAAGAATGCAACTTGATGCAACCCCTTCATCCTACAGACACCAACTGAACTTTAACAATTTTTTCAGAGCAATATGAAGTTTAGGGAGATGTATCTGTAACAATTAAGACCCAAAGAAAGTCCTAAACTAAGTAAGGAAAAAAAAAAAGATTAAGGGATTAAGACCAGTTCTTTGGTAGATATTGACACAGTGACTCCCAAGGACAAATTGAGGTAGAAGGGTCAAAAACCAGGGGCAGCCATCAGCTACTATCGGCTTTCAGGAAGGACGTTTTTACATCACCTTTCACTTTCTGCTACAGCAAACCTCCACTCATTACTTTTCTGATAAACCATACAACCTTCCCTGATCCCAGGTATCTGATGCTGATTCATAGCCCAGACTGCAGCATAATGTCCCAAGGCAGCAGGCGTCCTTCACTGTGAAATGAATAAATGTGCATGGTAACATTAAAATAATGTTAGAGAATATATGAATTTCACCTTAGTGATTAAGTAAACTATGATAAAGTAAATCCCTTATGATTTAAACTGTTCTTATCCAAACCTAGGAATCCAAAGAGATGTGAATTACCCTGAGATATCCCTTGCTACACCTAAAGCTAAGGAAACAAATGCATCTGGATAAAACATATTGCTGTCTGAATTTGCTATAACCAAAATCTTGCCTCTGAGATTCAGACAGCAAGGAATTCTTATATGAAACGTTTGGTGTAAAACTGCAAAACCTTTAACCTGCTAGAGATTTCAAACTGCCAGCATCTAGGTGTGAATAACACAGACAAAGAAGCACACTAGTCTCACAGAGGTTTGAGACTCTGTCAGTAGCCTCCTAAGGACTTCAGTTCTTTCAAAACACACACACACAAAAGAAAACCACTCAGAGAACATCCACAATTCAAGGAAAAGGTGGCACAGAATAAATCTATCACCCCGTAAATCAATCCTCAATAAAAGCCAGCTGAGCCAACCTCCCTTCAGATCAACCTAGAGGAAGCAACCAAGTGCTAAACAAGCAAGTCAGTGGGATGAACTGGCACCTCTGGAGAGACAAGACATAACTAAAGCATAAGTTTATTAACCACTGATATCTTACTATGCGGCTGATTATGAAGCATCACAAGCTAGTGTTGTAAGGCTAGATTCACCGCTATCAGCATAATTATGTCCCGAAAGAGGAGTCTGAGATAACACTGAACAGATCAAAGAGCATCTCCTCAGCCTTTAAAAGCCACTTAATGAACCTGACAATAAATATTTAAGGTCATTAGCACGACCATTCACATTTATGCGATTTGAAGTACTTTATACTCAAGCTCTTAGTGAGACTGCAACATTGTCTAAGGGAAAGAATTCTGATTTTTAACTACCTCCAGATAGGTCTTTGAATAAACTATTTCCTGGCATGAAAAAGGTTTTAATTTCTGATCCCACGTTTCCTCAAATGTTAAATGACAAAATCTTCATCATCTTCGAGGAACACTAGGTATCAACTAACTGTGAGGCACTCTGAAAATATCAAAAGAAATTAAAACTTTGCTACCCTAAAGACTATTAATTTTCAAAAACAAGCAAACAAACCAAAAATCCCAATTAATTCCAATGGAAACACAAGTGTTATTACAGAGCTTCTTTTGAAAGTTATCATTTATTAAGATTTCACTGACTAATCAATTATATAGCTGGCAATATACTTTGAAAAAGCTCAACCTTTTGATTCAAGATCTCATCAACACTGAGTCACTCAACAGATTTTAACTGAATGTCTTTACTATGTGCCATATATACTGTCACCTTGCTTATTTAACTTATATGAAGAGAACATCGTGCGAAATGCTGGACTGGATGAAGCACAAGCTGGAAACAAGATTGCTGGGAGAAACATCAACAACCTCAGGTATGCAGATGGTACCACCCTTATGGCAGAAAGTGAAGAAGAACTAAAGAGGCTCTTGATGAAAGTCAAAGAAGAGAGTGAAAAAGCTGGCTTAAAACTCAACATTCAAAAAACAAAGATCATAGCATTCAGTCCCATCACTTCATGGCAAATAGATGGGGAAACAATGACACACTTTATTTTCTTGGGCTACAAAATGACTGCAGATGGTGACTGCAGCCATGAAATTAAAAGACACTTGCTCCTTGGAAGAAAAGCTATGACAAACCAGGACAACATATTAAAAAGCAGAAACATTATTTTACCAACGAAGGTCCTTCTAGTCAAAGCTATGGTTTTTCTAGTAGTCATGTATGGATGTGAGAGTTAGACCATAAAGAAAGCCGAGACTTGAAGAATTGATGTTTTTGAACTGTGGTTTTGGAGAAGACTCTAATGTGGTCTTGGAGAAGACCCTAATGCTGGGAAAGACTGAAGGCAGGAGGAGAAGGGGACAACAGAGGATGAGATGGTTGGATGACATCTTTGACTTGATGGACATGAGTTTGAGCAAGTTCTGGGGTTGGTGATGGACAGGGAAGCTTGGTGTGCTGCAGTCCATGGGGTCACAAAGGGTCGGACAGAGCTGAGCAACTGAACCAAACTGTGTGCCAGATATATGCTAGGAGTTATAGCAAAAATGAAAAATCTCAACATTGTTCTCAAAGATGACCCATGTACAATTATATAAAGCAGGTTGCATTCAGTTCAGTTGCTCAGTCGAGTCCGACTCTTTGCGACCCCATGAACGGCAACATGCCAGGCCTCCCTGTCCATCACTCCCAGAGTCCACCCAAACCCATGTCCACTGAGTCTGTGATGCCATCCAATCGTCTCACCTTCTGTCATGCCCTTCTTCTCCTGCCCTCAATCTTTCCCAGCATCAGGGTCTTTTCAAATGAGTCAGCTCTTCGCGTCAGTGGCATCCAGTCCCATCACTTCATGGCAAACAGATGGGGAAACAATGACAGACTTTATTTTCTTGGGCTACAAAATGACTACAGATGGTGACTGCAGCCATGAAATTAAAAACACTTGCTGTTGGCCAAAGTATTGGAGTTTCAACTTCAACATCAGTCTTTCCAATGAACACCCAAGACTGATCTGCTTTAGGATGGACTGGATGGCTCTCCTTGCAGTCCAAGAGACTCTCAAGAGTCTTGAACACCACAGTTTAAAAGCGTCAGTTCTTCAGCGCTCAGCTTTCTTTATAGTCCAACTCTCACATCCATACATGACTATTGGAAAATCCATAGCCTTGACTAGATGGACCTTTGTGGACAAAGTAATGTCTCTGCTTTTTAATATGCTGTCTAGGTTGGTCATAACTTTCCTTCCAAGGAGTAAGCGTCTTTTAATTTCATGGCTTCAATCACCATCCCATCTGAAGTTATTTCAGAGCCCAGAAAAATAAAGTCAGCCACTGTTTCCCCATCTATTTGCCATGAAGTGATGGGACCAGATGCCATGATCTTAGTCTTCTGAATGTTGAGCTTTAAGCCAACTTTTTCACTCTCCTCTTTCACTTTCATCAAGAGGCTCTTTAGTTCTTCACTTTCTGCCATAAGGGTGGTGTCCTCTGCATGCATTTTAAGTTATTAAAAAGTGCAATGAGTTCAGAAAAAAATATTCCTGCAGGAAATAATGTCTAAACCATAAGCTTGAAGACTAGATCAATTCCATCAGAGAGACAGAAAAATTAAACCTTCCAGACATATGAAATAGTCTAAATGAAGAAACGAATGCATCTTTTCTCCACTTAAGTAGGTATCAAAAATTAAGAGTACCATTAAGTCTAACCATATTTGAGGGAAAGTAGTATTTTGCTATTTCTCTAGGAAGATTTTTTTCCTTTATCTGTACAACTGTTAACTTACAAATCCACTTCCTGAGTTTCTCAAATAACTGTATAATTTTTAAAATATTGCACAAGTTTTACCTTGAAGAGCCAGAACTGTCTTCCATAAAAGTCACTCAGTCGTGTCTGACTCTTTGCGACCCCGTGGACTGTAGCCTACCAGGCTCCTCTGTCCATGGGATTTTCCAGGCAAGAATACTGGAGTGGGGTGCTATTTCCTTCTCCAGCTATCTTCCATAAAAGCTTACCAAAAACAAATGAAATTATCATGGTGATATACATGCTGTGCTCACATTTAAAGAGGATCTTATAAACAGCATGGTGTAGAAGAGAAAACTGGCTCTAGGATGAGACAGACCTGGATTTTGAAACTCAGTTCTTACTTACTAGCAGTGTGACCTTCGAAAAGTCTCTTCTCTGAAAGCCAGTTTCCTTATCTGTAAAAGGGGAGAGAACTACCCTGTAGGCAACCCTGTGAGGTAGGGAGACAATATGTATAAAGTCTGCTGCATAAATAAGGTACTTAATCAGCGTTCCCTTTGAGTACTTTAATAGGACAGTAATAATTAGTCATAAGCTATTCACAAGCTAGGACTTAACAACAGAGATCATTTGATAAGTATCATACTAGATCAAAATTAGAAAATAACCCAGAGCCTCATATGTACAGTACCTTTATGCCACAATATTTTCAAACCATTACATTAGTCTGAAGGTACAGAAATTCTGTCTTCTAAACCACTGATGAGCATGGTACAAAAGCCATTGACTATGACATACTGTACCTTTTGGTTTGATTTCTCTTCCCTTGAATGGCTAAAACGTGTAAGCTAACACAAACCTGTCACAGTCCGCTGGCCATCACTTAGGTTATTCCACCACTTGTTAATCTAAAACAGAAGGAAAATTGCTTATCACCATATGGTAAATACTTTCAGTCTATGTAAATGAAAAGCAAGAAAGAAAAATGCATTGTGCATAAATCAGAGTCCTCATCAGTAAAAATCTCTACTGAACAACAGACATAACTATGCGGTAGAGTGGGAAGCACTGGTGTTTTACAGTCGGACAGCCTGCATTCTCTACACAGAGCCACAGATCAGCTCTATGACCTTCGACAAATTACTTCTAAACTTCAGTTTCCTGATACATAAAATGGAGACGGTAACAAGTTACCTAGCAGTGCTATTGTGAGGCACATCAGTGCATGCAAAGCACCCAGCACACTATCAAATTAAGTGATTATGCACCAAGGCCCGATCTAGTTTTAAAATTCCAACCAAGAATATTTTCTACCAAAAATACCTTACTTTAAGCTATAATATTAGATTGAGGTTTAGAAAAAGACAGAATCCTAATCAGGGACATACGTTGAGCTTTTTATAACTGATATATGCCTAGATGGGGCTTCCCTGATGGCTCAGTGGGTAAAGAATCCACCTGCCAATGCAGGAGATGTGAGATCAATCCTTGGGTCAAGATCTCCTGGAAAAGGAAATGGCAACCAGCTCCAGTATTCTTGCCTGTGAAATCCCATGGAGAGAGGAGGCTTGCAGGCTATAGTTCTTGGGGTCACAAAGACTCGGACAAGACTTAGTGACTGAGCATGCTGAGCTGATGTTTAGAATTTGCTTTACAGTAATCAGTGGTGGGAAAGGATGGGAAAGAAAGGGGACTAAATGAAACAAAGTCGCTGTGTGTCAGTAACTGCTGGTGCAGGATGACAGGGGTTCATTATACTATTTTCTTTATCCTCTTTACTCTTTTACTTTACTTTTGAAATTTTCCAGGATCAAAGTTTTATTCGTGCATAATTTATTTATTAATTTTTGGTCATACTATGTGGCACGCAGGACCTTAGTTTCCTGACCAGGGATTGAAATCATGTCCCCTTGTAGAGGAAGCCTGAAGTTCTGACTACTGGACCGCCAGGAAATTCCCTCCGTGATTAAAGCTTTTTAATTAAAAAATATATACATGTTTTCACCATGAAACTTGAGCCAGACTTTGTATACTAATACTGAAAGAAATCCAAGGTTAAAAAAAAGTTACAGATCAGAATGTATTTGATCCATATTCAACAATGATTTCATTTTTGTAATTCAGTTGACCCTTGAGCAGCACAGGTTTGAACTGCACTGGTCCACTTAAACACAGATTTTTTCAGTAAATATGTACTACACCATATATACTATACGATCTGTAGTTGGCAGAACCCACCAATGAGGGACCACTGTTACGGAGGGCCAACTATAACGTTATATGCAGGTTTGCCACTACGTGGAGGATCAGTGCCCCAACCCTTGCACTGTTCAAGGGTCAACTGTAAAATTAAATGTATGTGAGCTCTCACACCTTACTTGCTACAGTAGTGTGGCATGGGATCCCAAGACTTTTATTTCCCATGTTTTATTTATGTGTTATTTCAACTTTAATAGGATTTTACATTTTATATCCTATCATTTACCTATCTCAAACAAATTCATCTTGGGATGAAGATCATGTATATCATTTGTGTCATCTGCACCATTTCAAGGAATAATTTGAATACCAAAACTTTATACTTCAGCTTTATACTGTCTACTTTATACTGTATACTGTATACTTTATACTTCAGCTTTATACTGTAGCTTTTAAAGGGATCCAGGAATGTGGAATAGGTCAGCATTACAATCTTCTCAAACATATTGTACTAAATAAAAACCATTGCTCTTTATTGTAGGTTTTACCCGCAAAATTACATCAACTGTTCTGACATAAAGCCTCTCTAGAACAGGTAGGGCTTGTGCTTCCTATGTTGATGGGCAAACAAGGAGGAATGACTCCTCTCTACTTAGAGGAACCTCAACTATCATTAAGAAAAAGAACACCCACGGCTGCCCTCTCAGCCTCTCGCTGGCCACACAGCCATGCCTGCCCTCTCAGCCTCTCGCTGGCCACACACTGATAGCTGCCCTCTCAGCCTCTCGCTGGCCGCACACCCATGCCTGCCCTCTCAGCCTCTCGCTGGCCACACACCGACAGCTGCCCTCTCAGCCTCTCACTGGCCACACAGCCATGCCTGCCCTCTCAGCCTCTCGCTGGCCACACACCGACAGCTGCCCTCTCAGCCTCTCACTGGCCACACAGCCATGCCTGCCCTCTCAGCCTCTCGCTGGCCACACACCCACGCCTGCCCTCTCAGCCTCTCACTGGCCACAAAGCCATGCCTGCCCTCTCAGCCTCTCGCTGGCCACACACCGATAGCTGCCCTCTCAGTGGCCAGGAAAGAAGCAGAAGGGGAAAGCGATGAGGACAGCAGCTCATCTCCACACTGGAGGGCACTGTGCTGCCACGACAAAACAAGGAAGTGCCTGAAAAGGAAAGATTCACAAACAGCCTACAGGCTCTGCTCAGTAAGCACTGTCAAATGAAATAAAACATATGCTTTCTGTAAAAGGCGAGGAAGGCCATTAACAGGCATAGGAATTAAGGAAAGATTCTAAAAGCTCCGCATTTGTACCCTTTTCTTGCATCCTCAATCCAGGCACAGTTATAAACATCAACAGTAGGTATTTATCAGAGAGATATAAACATCATGGCACTAAGAAGCTTTTAAAAATCCACACAGTTATCTCTACCCCTCAAACATAAAACGCCCTCTGATTCCAACAGGTACTCCAAAATCATCCATCCAGATGATGCAAGTAAAATCAGTGGCCATTAGTAGAGCCGGAAGAAAATGCAAAACAGTAATTTTTAACAACTATTTGTGGTGATTCTTTATATATGTGGGTAGAGGGACGAACTTCTTGAAACACTTAACTACAACAGTGCCAGCCATGTAAAACGTTAGTACTTGGTGGCTCTGTGGGTAAAGAATCCACAGCAGTGTATGAGATAAGGGTTCAGTCCCCTGGTCGGGAAGATCCCCTGGAGTAGGGAATGGCAACCCACCCCAGTACTCTTGTCTGGGAAACCCCTTGGACAGAGGAGCTTCATGGGCTACAGTCTGTGGGGTCGCAAGAGTTGGACACAACTTGGTGACTAAAACTACTACAATGAATAAAGAAGAATATTAAGTGCACTGACTTCATATTTACTGATAATGTTGCTATTAAAAACACTTTATAATAACCAGACTTCAAAAACTTATCAACTGGAATAAACAAAAGCCATGTTTTATCTTTACCTCCTTTCTGAAGTCTCCCTCCTTCTGTGGTCTTATGCTATCCAACCAGTCAGCTTTTATACCATCAAAATAACTTTGGACCTTGGATTTCAGTGATTCATATTGCCAAATAGCAGCTGATCCAAACGCACAGCCTGTAAACTACATAAAACAAATATATTACAAAAAAATTTTAAGAAATAGACCTATACATAGTTTCAAGGATATTATTTCATTTTCATCGCTTTTTACGAACATAAGGAACATCAGGTACACTGAAACTTATTAGGTGAACATTTCACTGTTTCCCATTTTATTAACTTCATCGTACCCTGGGACCTGTTTACAATTAGAAACTCTTCAATAAAATTCAAAATATCAACTCAGTATCACCTGCAATATTATACCAAATAAAAGGCCCATGAGTTTCTTCTCCAGGGCTTACATGAGTGAACCATGCGCTAACAGCAACTACTGGGTTCATGTTTTCCTATAATCACGACTCCAGGTCCTTTTGATGCCCCTCCATGTGTCATTCAGGAAGCCCAAACGTGACCCACAGCACTTTAACAGCACACCTGAGGCAACGCAGGTAACTCATATTAATGTGAGCTCTTACCCCAACAGTAAAAAACAAAGGCTTGACAAGAGTCCTTATAGGGTAGGGAGAAGGGTAAAAGGCTGTCTCTTCTACAGGAGGAATCAAAGCACTTCTCTTGTATGCTTCACTACTTGTGTCCGATCTTCGTGGTTCAACCTTCCTGGGTGCTTTTCTGAATCCACATTTTTGCTGAATAAAAAAGTTAAACCTATAGAAGAAAATGGCAGATTAGAAACTGAACTGCATCTTGCAAACAGCAACCTCTATGAGCCTCCGCTCTTAACCTGCAACATCACCAACTCAGTTTATTCTCACTCTGCAGCCCCAAAGCCACCAAGACTCCTACTCTCAGGGAGGATTCAGTCAAAACAGTGAACTATGCTCTTCTGAAAAAGAGAGACAAACTACAGCAGCTTTATAGGGCATGTCTGGGCTATTTCTGTGTATCAATAAATAAAACCATTTGTACTCATCCTCCACACAGTTTACAATCCAATAAAAAGCTTTTTCTTTTCTCAAATGGTCATTTCTCCCAGGTAGACCAGGCAGAGGCCTCTTCCTGACTGTTCTCATTATACTGTAAACATACTACCTTTCTACACTCATAAAACTGCTTGAAAGCAATCAGACAGATCTTCTCATCTTGTAACCTACACCCTGAAACACTCTGGTTGAGTAAAAAGAAAAATTTCATTTCTGTGGCCTGGATGACATCTAAACAAGTAAGTGATTCAAATATATGTCTCGAGTCCCAGTCTCAATTTTCTTATCCTGTATTTCCAACTATATACTGAATATTTCTACTTGGTTGGAGAAGGAAATGGCAACCCTCTCCAGTATTCTTGCTGGGAGAATCCCAGAGACAGAGGAGCCTGGTAGGCTACAGTCCATGGGGGTCACAAAGAGCTGGACATGACTAAACATGCAGACATGCTCCCCATTACTTCAAAACCCAATATATTCAAAGGGGAATTCAGCCCCATCTACAAACAGCTCCATTTTCTGACTTCCTTACTCCTTCGGTGGTCCCACAGTTCTCTGAACCACTAAGATTAAAAATCTAGAAGTTATTCTCTCTCCTTAATTCTTACCATCTCCTTAATTCTTACTATCTAATTAAAAATCAACTCTGGCAAATAACATTCTTTCCATTCTTAATTTAGTCCTTTATCTCATGCCTAGTTTATATCAACAGCTTATTCAAATAGTTCAAACATTTTAACATGTTGCATTTTCTTCTTTCCTCATATTATTCTTCCACAAACATTCAACGCTTCCTCAAATGCTCTCTCACAGGACCAACATTCTCTCCTTAATTCCAACACAGTCCCTTAGCTCATCCCTTCTGCCCTGGAATACTTTACCATTTCCTAACAGGTTTCATTGCTTTTAATACTGCCCTACTCCAATTCATCCTTACATTTTATTAAACGCAAATACATTTACCATCCGCCTGCTTGGAACCACATAGTAAATGTCTCATCATCCTATCAAACTTAGCAACACTGCTCCTTTGTCACAGGATGTGCTTCTCTAACTTCTGTGCCCTTCAAACTTCAGTTCATGTCCTCCTCCAAGAAGCAGTCCTAACCTCCCCCAGGCTGAGTGTATTCTCTGTACTCCCAGAGTCCTAAAATACCTTGTATATACTCTTAACCTTCTCTCATTCACTGGCTGTACTGTAACTGGATTATCACTTCTGTACTCATTATATCTCTACCACCAAGGCCAATCCCTAATAAAGAAAGGGTCAACAATTACTTCAGAAAAAAAGAAGGGATCAAGAACAATTATTGGTTTTATTTTGAATAACTGAAAGGAAAGTGGTACTATTCACTAAGACAAGGAAAATCAGAAGCACCAAAACAGGAAAGCAGAAAGAGAGATGAATTAATTCCACCTTAGGCACTGTTTAAAATGCTTGCAGTCATTGCAGCACAATTCTATCAGCTAAAAACTGGAACTTAAATTGCTATCAACTGGGGAATGGAGAAAGTCTGGTATATTTATACAACGGAATACAGTTGTCTCTTGGTATCTACTGAAGATTGGTTCTAGGATCCCTTGCAGATACCAAATTCTGGATGTTCAAATCCCTTATAGAAAATATAGCTGACATTCCCCATCAACATGGTTGAATCCATGGATGAGACACCTGGAGGTGTTCAGGGCCAACTGAACTACTCAATGAAAAACTACTGATCACACATCACAGATGAATCTCAAAAACACTGAGCAAAAGAAGTCAAACACAAAAGAGCACATGATGTGACTGTGTGATTGCAAGTATATATACACACGAAGCTGAAAAAGAGGCAAAAGTTATATGTGGTTAAAAAATAATAATCTGTGGTGATCAAAATCAATAGTGATTGCTTAAAGTGGGACTTGATTGGAAAGAGGCAAGAGGGAACTTGCTGGAATGATGGACATTATTTTTAGGTGAGTTGCACAGGTGTATACATTTGTCAGCACTAAGGGGCTATACACTTAAACATTTTACCATATGTAAACTATATTGCAATAAAGTGTTTTAAGCACCCAGGTGGTATCTAGCAGGCATCTGGAAACATAAAACTCAGAAAAATGGAATAGCTACTGTTACTACTATTACTCATCTAACTTGCTCTTCAAAACTGACTCCACAGCACAGTTCAAATTTTCAGATATCACGTGGTAAGGATGGGTAATGATAAAGTAATTCACCTTAAAACTTTTAGTAAGTCAGAATTTGTACTTACAAATAAGTGCTACTCCTTTCAAAAATCTATTTTAGAAAGCAATGTACTTATTCAAACAATGCCAACTGTTACTCAGAATGACTCTGAACTCCTTCAGCATCTGTTACCAGGCTTATGAATTTGTTGTTTGTTCAGTTGCTAAGTAGTAGCCAACTCTTTGCAACCCCATGAACTGCAGCACGCCAGGCTTCCCTGTCCTTCACTATTTCCTGGAGTTTGCTCAGATTCATGTCCATTGAGTTGATAATGCCCTCCAACCATCTCATCCTGTCACCCCCTTCTCCTCCTGCCCTCAATCCTTCCCAGCATCAGGGTCTCTTCCAGTGAGTTCACTCCTCAGATTAGGTGGCTAAAGTACTGGGGCTTCAGCATCCGTCCTTCCAGTGAATATTAAGGGTTGATTTCCTTTAGGATTAACTTGTTTGATCTCCTTGCTGTCCAAGGGACACTTGAATCTTCTCCCGCACCACAATTTGAAACCATCAGTTCTTCGGTGTTCAGTTTTCTTTAGGGTCCAACTCTCAGATCCATACTTGACTACAGGGAAAACCAAAGCTTTATACTTCAGCCAATAACTACTGAATGGCAAACTGCAAATCTACTTTTCTATTTCTTGTTCTATTGCCTGCTTTTTCTGCAGAGGCTAAGAAAGATAAATATCTTCGCTTTATGAGGCTCTCCTATGGCTGCTGCTGCTAAGTCGCTTCAGTCGTGTCTGACTCTGTGTAACCCCAAAGAGGGCAGCCCACCAGGCTTCCCCCGTCCCTGGGATTCTCCAGGCAAGAACACTGAAGTGGGTTGCCATTTCCTTCTCCAATGCATTAAAGTGAAAAGTGAAAGTGAAGTCACTCAGTCATGTCAGATTCTTAGCGATCCCATAGACTGCAGCCTACCAGGCTACTCCATCCATGAGATTTTCCAGGCAAGAGTACTGGAGTGGGGTGCCATTGCCTTCTCCACTCCTATGGCTAGGGATGGCCATATTACAGAGTTCCAACAAAATGAGACTTAATTATTTAGAAACCTCTTGAAAAGGTTTTGCTTATCCAGTAAAAATGGAGGTATCACTAATGTCACATCCCTCCTTTTTTTTTTTTTTACCTTGAAAAAAGGATGTAAGTCTCTAGAGACAAGGCAGTCATCTTGAATGTCAAGAAAAAGGCCAAGGACCTCAGGTACTAACCTTGACATTTTTTGAGCTACTGAGCAAAGACAACAGTTACCTACCTCGAATCATTTTAAGCTAAGTACTTCTCATATATTTAAGCAACAATTAACTTACAACCAAGGGCATTCCTCATGCGAAGAGTTGACTCACTGGAAAAGACTCTGATGCTGGGAAGGATTGGGGGCAGGAGGAGAAGGGGACGACAGAGGAAGAGATGGCTGGATGGCATCACTGACTCGATGGACGTGAGTCTGAGTGAACTCCGGGGAGATGGTGATGGACAGGGAGGCCTGGAGTGCTGCAATTCATGGGGTTGCAAAGAGTCGGACACGACTGAGCGACTGAACTGAACTGAAGGGCATTCCTAACTGCTAACACCTTTAAAACTGTGTCAATCCTTTGCAATTGGATTTGATTTTTCTTAAATACTCCAAAGTAATTTAGACTAATGTGCTTAGTCACTCAGTCGTGTCCAACTCTTTATGACCCCATGGACTGTAGCCCACTAGGCTCTTCTGTCCATGGGATTCTTTGGGCAAGAATACTGGAGTGAGTAGCCACTCCTTTCTCCAGGGACCTTCCTGACGCAAAGATTGAACCCAGGCCTCCTGCACTGTTGGCCTCCTACATTGTGGGCAGATTCTTGACTGTCTGAGCTACCAGGGTTCAAGCCCTAATTTACAGGGAGGTCTAGTAAACAAAGTAACACCACTGTGTCAAAAACAAAAAGGTGTGACACAAAGTAGGAATACATTTCCTTTCAATGTTTCCTTATAAATGGTTACAAATTGTAACCCAGTGTAGTTGGCAGCTGGTTTTTTTGTTTTGTTTTGTTTTTACGTTGTACCACAAGGCTCCCAGGACTTCAGCTGTCTCATCAGGGGCTGAACCCGGGCCATGGCACTGAGCTCCTATAATCCTAACCACTAGGCCACATTTTTCTCTTTTTAGACCAAGAAATATGAAGGATGAGATTTCTTCATATCTCCAATAGCTTAATACTACAGGACATGTACTCAATCGCTTCTAATGAAAGACTACTTCAACAGTTCTTCAACTCATTTACAATTCTGAAGCACAATATCTGAGAAGGAACACAAACATGCCAAATTGGGAATCTGGCTTTGACACAAAGCCAGACCTTTTGCCTAGACTAATATTTATCTTGAGAATCTCAACAAAAGTGTGGGCTGAGGACACAAAGAACATGTTACACAAACTGGACCCAGGTACAGTTCAGATGCAGAATATATATGTTACAGCTGGAGATACAGAACTTGTTGGATAGAATTAAGTACTGCGACTTGGTTCGCTGAACACTTATTCCTTTCACTTAAGGTACATTCCCATGCTGCAGGGACTGGGAAGCTACAAACTGTTTTCCAGATGCCGTTTCGGTTAGAGTTTGTGACATGACCAACGCCTTCTCATCAGCTTTGCCAGCCAGAACTGGGTTTAGTGAGGAGGCAGCACAAAAGGGGTCACTCCCGTGGAGGGTGGAGGCAGCACAGCTCTTACTCCAGTCAGCAGATCCCTATCTAGCAGCAGCTTCCCAGTTGCCTCATTTATTATTGCATAACGGATCGCCCCAAGACTTAGTTGTCCTAAAAGCGTAACTGCATCTCGTGATTCTGTGAGGCAGCTTCCCTCGGCTGGGCAGTTTTCTGCTGGTCTCATCTGGAATCGCTCATGCAGCCAGTCATCTGGCTGCTCAGCTGGAGCTGGAGAGGCTATGATGGCCTCCCTGCCATATCTGGAGCCTCAGTATTGGCTGTTAGCTGGGTCTTTCTAAATGGTCTCGGTAATCTCTAGCCTAGTCTAACGAGAGCTTTAACCATAGCAGCGAGAGTGTTCCAAGACAGAAAAGGATAACCTGCAAGGCCTCTTGAGGTCCAGACTCTGAACCTTGCACATTACTTCTTCCACATGCCACTAATCTAAGCAAGTCACGAGGCCAACCCTGCTTCAAGAAAAAGGGAAACAGATTCCAGCTTCAGATGAGAAAAGCTGCAAATGACTGTGGCCATGTTTTAAAATCTACCACATAACTGTGGCAGAAGCAGTTATGACTCTGAAAGCATAGTCTGGAACAGTAATTCTCACAGCTGGCTCCTGAAGGGGAGTAGAATACTCCACCCCCAAATATGCTACTTTGGCATGGGGATTATTTTGAGCTGAAGGCAACTGAGAAGCAGCAGATATAAGAAAAACTCTCTGCCCTGACCTTATAGGCCTAGAAGCAGGATACACACGTAAAGGTGTAACCCCACCTGTCTCTACCAGGAAGGACAGAAGTTAACCACAAAACAATTCGAGACCCTTATGAACCCAGAGAAAGCATCAGAGGAATCTACATAACAATCTTTACTAACTCACCCCCATAGTAACTTCCCACTATTTGCTGCCCTAGAAACTCAAGGTCCTTTCCCTTTGCGTTCTCATTTCTCTAAAAACTTTGTGGTTCTTCTGTTAAAATGCTATATAAGACCAACTTCTAACCATCCCTTTTGGTTACTCATCACTGAGTACTCCCAGGTATACATACACAGCACGTTTTCCCGTTGTTAACCTGTTTTATTGTTAGTCTGGCAGGGCCCCAACCAATAAACCTAAGATTGGTAGAGGGAAAACAGCTTTTCCTTTCCTATATTATACCTTAGTATTGCCTGGTAAGCTCTTAAAAATAGAACACCACAGCTTCACATCAGACCAATTAAATTAGAATCTCCAGGGATGGGACCAGAGCATCAGTATTTTTAAGGGCTCCCCAGGTTTCTCAAGTGTGGGAAGGTTGAAAAGTTGCGATTTACCACAGATGTGGGGAAAACTTTAGTCTCTACACAAATCACCTGGGGATCTTGTTAAAAAAGTTTCTAATTCAGTAGGTCTAGGGTGAGTCTGAGATGCTGCATTTCTAAACAAGCTCCTAAATTACAGACTGACAAATTATGGCCTGCAGAGAGAATTCGGTCTCCCAGCTTAAATTTAAAAAGAGTTGTTTAAAAGAAAAATAATATGTGACAAAGACCTACATGGCCCTATTTTCTATCTAGACTTTTATAAAATAAGTCTGAGAAACCCCTGTCCTAAACTGCTGGTTCATGAACCACTTTGAATAACAGGAGCTAGAAACTAATCCTCCACTCTTCCAACAATATTTCTACTTAAATTACAATAGTTATCTATAGGTTAATCCTAACTGACTAGAATATTAAAAATAGGATTTGTAACCAAACGAAGAATTTCAATCGGAAAGTTTAACTAGGACTGACAGCATTTTTGGCTCATTCCCAGCATAACATCTACACCCTCTTTCCCTCTGGAAAGAATACCCTGGAATTTCCAGCCATTTGGTTGGGGGAGGTACACCAAGCTCCTGACTGGCATAAGCATGTCATAGTTATTTTCTTAAAACTCATCTTGAGTTAATATGTGGAAGATGAAAAGGGAAACAAATATACCAGATTTACTAATTTGTCAAGTACTTAAATACATCTTAAGACTGTCATCACAGTCCAAATTTAAGATTTACGCTCCATATAAATGATACATACAACTGACAAATTATACAGGTTTCTTTCAAGCCTAAACCATTTTTCAGAAGTGCTGCCAATAGTTTGATGATAAAGTTTCTAAAAACTCTAAGTGAGATGTTCTTCATTTTCTGTAAAGAGCCAGACAATAAATATTTTAGTCTTCGTGAAAAACAACTTAAATCTCTGTGGCATACTGTTTAGTCTTTTAAAGCACAGAAACCATTCTTCGCTGGCAGGCTGCCTTGGGCCTGCCATTATAGTTTGTAGAAATTTTGAGGAATATCACCACCTGTAGTTCCTGTTAAAAAAAAAAAAAGCAAATTCTCAGCCACACTCCACTCCTGTTACAACAAAAAATCACAAGGACTAAGCCCAGACCTCTGTTTTAACCATATCACTGACTTCATTCCTCCATATACTAATTTTAGAACCTCGAGAAGTGAAAGCATCTAATAAAGCTACATACAAAGAAACTTGCTTCTTTCTAGAAGTTACATTTCGGGCTTACCCACAATGTCTTTTTCAATGTCACCACAAAAATGTCAATTTCAAACTCTGCATATGAATGACAAACTAAAAACTTGTGATGGTAATCTTCAACACCACATGTATTTGTTTCAAATGGTCTCCAATTTTTACTGGAGCCTCCTCTTTAACCAAGTTGTTCTTCTTTTCCTTTCCCTTCCTAACACAGATCTTGAATATTGAACACCTGTTGCTTCCTAATAGCTATATTCACTCTTCTTCCCTCTCAAACTATGCAATTTCAACTGGGGTTTGGAATCAGGACCGCTGATATAAACTACCACCTCCATCCACCTGACCTCATTCTCCCATCTCCTCAGGAGTTTTCGGTTAGTGCTGAGGCTCCATGTTCCCCTGTACCATGAAGTTAAGTACAATGTAAGCCAGTTTACCACAAATACCTGATCCTACATTCAGGGCTTGTTTAGAACTACAAGTTCTTTCCCTCTTCTCCCACAACCCACCTCCTTTACCCCAACTGACCTCCTGCCCACCGGGCAAGTCGACAGGATTGAGATAAGGCCTGGGAAATATAGTATACAGACACTCCAGATGATCTGAAAATTAAGGATGGCTCCACCATACTGGAGTCTCAACTATTTACCACTGGCTACAGCTGGTGTTGACGGAGAAGGCAATGGCACCCCACTCCAGTACTCTTGCCTGGAAAATCC
This sequence comes from Nanger dama, assembly GCA_917880005.1. Lineage (NCBI taxonomy): Eukaryota > Metazoa > Chordata > Mammalia > Artiodactyla > Bovidae > Nanger > Nanger dama. The sequence goes on along the minus strand of CAKJTW010000011.1, from coordinate 27,341,158 downwards.
CATGGATGGAGGAGCCTGGTAGGCTGCAGTCCATGGGGTTGCTAAGAGTCTGACACGACTGAGCGACTTCACTTTCACTTTCGTGCACTGGAGAAGGAAATGGCAACCCACTCCAGTGTTCTCGCCTGGAGACTCCCAGGGACGGGGGAGCCTGGTGGGCTACCGTCTATGGGGTCGCACAGAGTCGGACACGACTGAAGCGACTTAGTAGCAGGAGAGCTGGTGTAGAACTAAACACAAGGCTTCTTGCTATCATCTATCAGGTAGACCTCAGGCACTCATCTAACCAAGTAAGAAAACAGGGAACTGAAACTCTGTTAAACAACAGAAAGAAAATTCAGAGCCAAATACACACTAGAACCTTAGTTAAGGGATTTCTCTCAATTCATAGTTGAACTATTCTAATGCAAAAACAGCAAATACTGATAAACCAAACTCTTCACACAGCTTCTACTCAGGAAAAATGAAGTTTTCTTTCCAAGTCATCTGAAAACCAAATATTCCACTGTCTCAACTCGTTTAACAGAAAAGCCTATCCTACAACTGTGCAAGAGGCAAACAGATGCCCTCCTCTGACTCCGCCTTCCTTCATAAATTCTTCTAAAGTAATATGTAGAAAAACAAAGCTTTTATAAAGATCGATAAGAGAATAAAATCTCGGCCCTACAACTCTACCAGCTGTGTTAATTCTTTATTTGCTCGCGGAATTATGAGGTATGGTGCCCAATCTGCCCTTTACAGATTACTTCCCCTTGCCGACACGCCCCTCCCAAGAAAGAGGCTAACGGGGGCTCACGGAGATCTGGGCCGAGGCTGGTCACTGAGCACCCGGGGCGAGATGGCGCGACGAGAAGCGAAGACTGGACGGAGGCGTAAGGGGGAAGAGAGAGAGGAGGGACGCATGAGAAGAGGGGTTCTGAAGCAGGGGGAGGCACAAGAGGCCCACACGGCCTCCACACCTAAGGATGCGCGGCCGGAATCGCAGGTCTGAGACGCGAGAAGCCCGGAAGTCGGTCATTACCTGCGCCGGAGCAGCCGCGACGGGGCCAGGGCCGCAGTGAGCTCTTCGTAGCTGTGGCCGCCCACTGGCGGAATCCACGCTTGTCCACAACCCCAGCCTCTCTGCGTCCAGCCTCGCCACGCCATCTTCCCAACCTCTGCCCCACCATGGCCCGACCTTACCAAGCCCAGCCGGAAACCACTTCCGGGGCGAGGGAGAACCATAGAGTGCCGAGGAGCAACCTAGAGCGCCCCCCGTGCGGCGAAGGCCACGTTCGACCTACGGAAAGACTACGACCCGAAAGCCGACAGCCAGTCTCCCGGCACCGCTCGATCTGGACTTTGGAGGAGCATCGTCTAGGGGCCCGGCCTACAGCCTACTGGGCCAGGGGAAAAAGAGGAGGGAAAACGAATTTACTGAATAATGCCATGGACCAGGCACTTTACCTAAGTTACTGCTTTTATTACTCACAAAACACTTAAGATAGATATTATTGTTCTTGTTGGTTTGTTGTTTTTTACCGAAGGGAAGAGAATGGACGAACCAATATCGCAACTCGTTTCCTTAAATTACTACTCATTTTACTGCACCTCACCATTTCACGTCATGATACACTCAAGAGTTTGTGCATATAACAAAAGGTCCAAGTCTGGCATGAAAAATCTAGATTCTAAATAAAACTCAAACTTTCTGATCAGCTCTTTCCTACCTGTCAACTTTATTTTCTGCCATTCCATCCCTCCCTCTTACCCTAGCTGTGGTCATACTGAATCATCTGCAGTTTCTGAAAAACACAACTTTTCCAGTCCCTCCTTCTCTGAAGTTCGTATTACCATCATCACTGCCCAAACCACCTTTCCCTTCTCTTCCTACCTAAATAATTTGTCCTTCAGACCTACGTGGAGCATCACCTCTTCTAAGAAGCTGTAGGAAAAAGTTCTCCTCCATCCTGGCCAGATCTGAAAGTTAAAGTGACAAAGTCATTAACAGGACAAAAACACACCAATTTTATTAAATTTTTATATGCTCATGGAAGCCGTTACAATAGAATGAAGATCAGAAGAAAAGACTACAGCGGGAAGTTTTTATATCTTTTCTACAAAGAAACAGGGCTTTACTGGTGGCTCAGTGGCAAAGAATCCACCTGCCAATGCAGGAGAGGTGGGTTTGATCCCTGAGTTGGGAAGATCCCCTAGAGTAGGAAATGGCAACCTATTCCAGTATTCTACCTGGGAAATCCCATGGACAGAGGAACCTGACAGGCTGCAGTCCATTGGACACAAAGAGTCACACACAACTTAGCAATTAACACAACACAGCAGCAACTACAAAGAAACAATCTGTGAAGAACTGACAAGATGATGGGGCTTCGGCTAGGAGTAGGCCAACCAGCGTTAGGTAGTGCTTACCTTCCTTAGTAGGAAGATAAGTGTTAGGTTAACAAAGTTTGTTGCAGATTGCACCAGTGTCTCATTGAACAATAATATTAATAATTATTAGTAATAAATACTCATAATAATCAATATGGAGGCTGCAAAGAAAAAAGAGCTTTATTTAGGGTCTCAAGAATCGCAATTCAGAGGCACAGATTAGGGTAAAATGAAACATCTTCTGGGTAAGAGAAGGAATCAGAAGCTTATAAAGGCAAAAGCCATAAGATTGTTCAAGAATTAGGGAGTTCCCTGGTGGCCTAGTGGTTAGGATTCTGGATTTTCACTGCCAATGACTTGGATTCAATGCCTGGTTGAGGAACAAAGATCCCGTAAGCCAAAAAAAAAAAAATTATTGACCCTGAGGCAGTCTCTTAAGGCGTTTTCCTTAAGGGATGGACTCTTGCCAGTTATTTTAGGCTAAGAGCTTAATAAACAGGTAGGCTGTCATGAGTTAATTTTCAGTTCAGTTCAGTTGCTCAGTCGGGTCCAACTCTGCCACCCCATGGATCACAGCATGCCAGTCCTCCCTGTCCATCACCAACTCCCGGAGTTCACTCAAACTCATGTCCATCGAGTTGGTGATGCCATCCAGCCATCTCATCATCTGTCGTCCCCTTTTCTTCCTGCCCCCAATCCCTCCCAGCATTAGGGTCGTTCCAGTGAGTCAACTCTTCATATGAGGTGGCCAAAGTACTGGAGTTTCAACTTCAGCATCAGTCCTTCCAATGAACACCCAGGGCTGATCTCCTTTAGGATGGACTGGTTGGATCTCCTTGCAGTCCAAGGTACTCTCAAGAGTCTTCTCCAACACCACAGTTCAAAAGCATCAATTCTTTAGTGCTCAGCTTTCTTCACAGTCCAACTCTCACATCCATACATGACCACAGGAAAAACCATAGCCTTGACTAGACAGATCTTTGTTGGCAAAGTAATGTCTCTGCTTTTTAATACGCTATTTAGGTTAGTCATAACTTTTCTTCCAAGGAGTAAGCGTCTTTTAATTTCATGGCTGCAGTCACCATCTGCAGTGATTTCGGAGCCCAAAAAATGAAGTCCGACACTGTTTCCACTGCTTCCCCATCTATTTCCCATGAAGTGATGGGACCATGATCTTCATTTTCTGAATGTTGAGCTTTAAGCCAACTTTTTCACTCTTCTCTTTCACTTTCATCAAGAGGCTTTTTAGTTCCTCTTCACTTTCTGCCATAAGGGTGATGTCATCTGCAGTCTGAGGTTATTGATATTTCTCTTGGCAATCTTGATTCCAGCTTGTGCTTCTTCCAGCCCAGCGTTTCTCATGAGGTACTCTGCACAGAAGTTAAATAAGCAGGGTGACAATATACAGCCTTGACATACTCCTTTTTGGAACCAATTTGTTGTTCCACGTCCAATTCTAACTGTTGCTTCCTGATGTGCATATGGGTTTCTCAAGAGGCAGGTCAGATGGTCTGATATTCCCATCACTTTCAGAATTTTCCACAGTTTACTGTGATCCACACAGTCAAAGGCTTTGGCATAGTCAATAAAGCAGAAATAGATGTTTTTCTGGAACTCTCTTGCTTTTTCCATGATCCAGCAAATGTTGACAATTTGATCTCTAGTTCCCCTGCCTTTTCTAAAACCAGTTTGAACATCTGGAAGTTCACAGTTCATGTATTGCTGAAACCTAGCTTGGAGAATTTTGAGCATTACTTTACTAACGTGTGAGATGAGTGCAATTATGCGGTAGTTTGAGCATTCTTTGGCATTGCCTTTCTTTGGAATTGGAATGAAAACTGACCTTTTCCAGTCCTGTGGCCACTGCTGAGTTTTCCAAATCTGCTGTCATATTGAGTGCAGCACTTTCACAGCATCATCTTTCAGGATTTGCAACAGCTCCACTGGAATTCCATCATCTCCACTAGCTTTGTTCATAGTGATGCTTTCTAAGTAAGGCCCACTTGACTTCACATTCCATGATGTCTGGCTGTGGGTTAGTGCCACACCTTCATGGTTTTGTGGGTCATTAAGACCTTATTTGTACAGTTCTTCTGTGTATTCTTGCCACCTCTTCTTAATATCTTCTGCTTCTGTTAGGTCCAGACCATTTCTGTCCTTTATCGAGCCCATCTTTGCATGAAATGTTCCCTTGGTAGCTCTAATTTTCTTGAAGAGATCTCTAGTCTTTCCCATTCTGTTGTTTTCCTCTATTTCTTTGCATTGATCGCTGAGGAAGGCTTTCTTCTCTCTCCTTGCTGTTCTTTGGAACTCTGCATTCAGATAGATGCTTATATCTTTCCTTTTCTCCTTTGCTTTTCGCTTCTCTTCTTTTCACAGCTATTTGTAAGGCCTCCTCAGAGAGCCATTTTGCTCTTTGCATTTCTTTTCCATGGGGATGGTCTTGATCCCTGTCTCCTGTACAGCGTCACGAACCTCATTCCATAGTTCATCAAGCACTCTGTCTATCAGATCTAGTCCCTTAAATTTATTTTTCATTTCCACTGTATAATCATAAGGGATTTGATTTAGGTCATACCTGAATGGTCTAATGGTTTTCCCCACTGAATTTGGCAATAAGAGTTAATTTTAGGCTGAGTCAAATAATTATCTTGAGTTTCTGGAGCACTGAATAGATCTTCTGGATCCTGCAATTAAGATAATAAGTTTTTCAAATGTCAGATCCTTCTCAGAAGAATCTGAGAAGGCTGAGAAGTGCATAGGTCACACTTTCTCAATGATTTTCCCAACTCTCTAAAATACAGAGCTCTCTTAGCAATACTGACTTCATTTTTATTTTACTTTCACATTGGTCTCCAGTCTTTGGACTGATAAGGATCCATCTCCTTGAAAGGAAACATTTATTTTCTGCCTTTAGAAAGAAAAGGAAGAGGGCTGTGTCTGCATTTGCTGCTGCTTTTATGTTATATTTTATATTTGCATTTACTGCTTCTTAATTGCCTTTGGCTCAAAATAACTTTTATGTCAAAGAGTCACATTTAGAGGTGACATTTTGGTTTCCATTAAGTCCTTCCTCTTAGACCTTCACTCTGATTTAGATGACCTTGAGCGCTATAATAATACTACATTCAATCTATAAATACTTATTAAACACATAATGCCAGGCAGTATAGGCTTCCCTCATAGTTCAGTTGGTAAAGAATCTGCCTGCAAGGCAGGAGACCCTGGTTTGATTCCTGAGTTGGGAAGATCCACTGGAAAAGTGATAGGCTACCTACTCCAGTATTCTTGCGCTTCCATTGTGGCTCAGCAGGTAAAGCCAGGCAGTATCCTACATCTGGGATATATTTTAGAAGACACTATCTCTGACTTCACAGAGATCCTGCTGTACTGAGGAAGAAGGGTGCAAGTCAATAAACAGGAAATTACAATACACTGGAAGAAGTGCTATGGTCAGAGAAGGAGAAGGCTCTCTAGGGGTTTAGAGGAGGGGGAAATAATGCAGTCAAGGGATAAGGAATGGGAGGTAGGGGAGAAGGCATCTCAGAGAAATTGATGGAGTTTACCTGGAGAAGAGAAGGGCTGAAATGTTCTAGGTAGAGAGAATAGCATTTGTGATGTCTTCCAGGGCATGACTTACTTAAGAAACTAAATTAACCTTGGATTTGTCAGTTCAGATCAGTTCAGTTGCTCAGTCATTTCTGATGCTTTGAGACCCCATGGACTGCAGCACACCAGTCTTCCCTGTCTATCACCAATTCCCAGAGCTTGCTCAAGCTCATGTCCATCAAGTCGGTGATGCCATCCAACCATCTCATCCTCCGTCATCCCCTTCTCCTCCTGCCTTCAATCTTTCCCAGCATCAGGGTCTTTTCAAATGGGTCAGTTGTTCACATCAGGTGGCCAAAGTATTGAAGCTTCAGCTTCAGCATCAAAGTTGTATATTGTCACCTTGCTTATATAATTTATATGCAGAGTACATCATGCAAAATGCCAGACTGGATGAAGCACAAGCTGGAATCAAGATTGCAGGGAGAAATATCAATAACCTCAGATATGCAGATGACACCACCCTTATGGCAGAAAGCGAATGAATATTCAATGAATATTCAGGACTGATTTCCTTTAGGATTGAGTGGTTTGATCTTTTTGCAGTCCAAGGGACTCTCAAGAGTCTTCTCCAACACCACAGTTCAAAAGCATCAGTTCTTCAGCACTCAGTTTTCTTTATGATCCAACTCTCACATCTATACACGACTACTGGAAAAATCATAGCTTTGACAAGATGGACCTTTGCTGGCAAAGTAACATTTCTGCTTTTTAATATGCTATCTAAGTTTGTCATAGCTTTTCTTCCAAGGAGCAAGTGTCTTAAATTTTATGGCTGCAGTCACCATCTGCAGCAATTTTGGAGCCCAAGAAGATAAAGTCTGTCACTGTTTCTGTTGTTTTACTATCTATTTGCCATGAAGTGATGGGACTGGATGCCACAAGCTTAGTTTTTTGAATGTTGAGTTTTAAGCCAGCTTTTTCACTCTCCTCTTTCACTTTCAGCAAGAGGCTCTTTAGTTCCTTTTCGCTTTGTGCCATAAAGATGGTGTCATCTGCATATGTGAGGTTATTGATATTTCTCCTTGCAATCTTGATTCCAGCTTGTGCTTCATCCAGTCTGGCATTTTGCATGATGTACTCTGCATAAAAGTTAAATAAGCAGGGTGACAATATACAACATTGAGATACTCCTTTCCCAATTTGAAACCAGTCAGTTGTTCCGTGTCTGGTTCTGTGGCCTCTTGACCTGGATACAGGTTTCTCAAGAGGCAGGTAAACAACCTTAGAGGCTGCTGGGTCACAAACAGCTGCCAGTCCTGTGAGGAGGTCATCCAGGTAAGAGAATTCTGGCTTTTTGCCACTTTTTGGGACCCTGTGTGCCCAGTGGGGCCCGTTCTGGACTCCCCAGGCCCTGGGTATGGTTCCACACAGAAAATAACATGTCTGTGAGAAAGTTTCAAGATCTCAAAAAGCCTGTAAGAGAATAGTGTTCAGCCATAAAAGGAATGAAATACTGCCATTTGCAGCAACATCGATGGACCTAGAGATTATCTTACTAAGTGAAGTCAGATAAAGAGAAATATATGATATTACTTATATGTGGAATCTAAAAAATAGTGATACAAATGAACTTATTTACTGAACAGAAATAGACTCAGAGACACAGAAACAAACTCAAACGGGGGAGGAAGGGATAAATTAGGACTTTGGGATTAACACATACACACTACTATATACATATAATAATCAACAAGGACCTACTGTATAACACAGGGAATGGTATTCAATATATTATGATAACCTATAATGTCATCATCTTTTTCCAGAAAGAATCTAAAAAAGAATATATAGAAACACATATATGGGCTTCCCATGCAGTCCATGGGGTCGCAAAGAGTCGGATATGACCGAGCAACTGAACTGAACTGATGGGCTTCCCAGGCAGCACAGCGGTAAAGTATCCGCCTGCCGACACAGGAGACGCAGTTTCGATCCCTGCTTTGGGAAGATCCCTGGAGTAGGAAATGGCAACCACTCCAGTATTCTTGCCTGGGAATTCCATAGACAGAGGAGCCTGATGGGCTACAGTCCGTGGAGTTGCAAAGAGTCAGATAGAGCTGAGCACCAACATAGGCACACACATATACTGAGTCATTTTGCTGTAGATATGAAACATTGTATATCAACTGTTCAGTTCAGTTCAGTTCAGTTCAGTCGCTCAGTTGTGTCCGACTCTGCGACCCCATGAATCGGAGCACGCCAGGCCTCCCTGTCCATCACCATCTCCCAGAGTTCACTCAAACTCACGTTCATTGAGTTGGTGATGCCATCCAGCCATCTCATCCTCTGTTGTCTCCTTTTCCTCCTGCCCCCAATCCCTCTCAGCATCAGAGTCTTTTCCAATGAGTCAACTCTTCACATGAGGTGGCCAAAGAACTGGAGTTTCAGCTTTAGCATCATTCCTTCCAAAGAACACCCAGGACTGATCTCCGTTAGAATGGACTGGTTGGAACTCCTTGCAGTCCAAGGCACTCTCAAGTCTTCTCCAACACCACAGTTCAGAAAACATCAATTCTTCTGCACTCAGCTTTCTTCACAGTCCAACTCTCACATCCATGCATGACCACTTGACTAAATGGACCTTTGTTGGCAAAGTAACGTCTCTACTTTGCAATATGCTATCTAGGTTGGTCATAACTTTTCTTCCAAGGAGTAAGCTTCTTTTAATTTCATGGCTGCAGTCACCATCTGCAGTGATTTTGGAGCCCCCAAAATAAAGTCTGACACTGTTTCCACTGTTTCCCCATCTATTTCCCATGAAGTGATGGGACCAGATGCCATGATCTTTGTTTTCTGAATGTTGAGCTTTAAGCCAACTTTTTTACTCTCCTCTTTTACTTTCATCAAGAGGCTTTTAGTTCCTCTTCACTTTCTGCCATAAGGGTGGTGTTATCTGCATATCTGAGGTTACTGATATTTCTCTTGGCAATCTTGATTCCAGCTTGTGCTTCTTCCAGCCCAGTGTTTCTCATGATGTACTCTGCATATAAGTTAAATAAGCAGGGTGACAATATACAGCCTTGACATACTCCTTTTCCTATTTGGAACCAGTCTCTTGTTTCATGTCCAGTTCTAACTGTTGCTTCCTGACCTGCATACAGATTTCTCAAGAGGCAGGTCAGGTGGTCTGGTATTCCCATCTCTTTCAGAATTTTCCACAGTTTACTGTGATCCACACAGTCAAAGGAAAACTCAGCAGTGGCCACCGGAGTGGAAATTCCAATCCCAAAGAAAGGCAATGCCAAAGAATGCTCAAACTACCACACAATTGCACTCATCTCACATGCTAGTAAAGTAATGCTCAAAATTCTCCAAGCCAGGCTTCAGCAATATGTGAACCGTGAACTCCCTGACGTTCAAGCTGGCTTTAGAAAAGGCAGAGGAACCAGAGATCAAATTGCCAACATCTGCTGGATCATGGAAAAATCAAGAGAGTTCCAGAAAAACATCTATTTCTGCTTTATTGACTATGCCAAAGCCTTTGACTGTGTGGATCACAATATCAACTGTACTTAAATTTAAAAAAGAAGAAGAAAAAAGCCTAGAAAAACTTGTACATTTGCTTGCAGAAAGACTAGAGGCTAATTGATACAAGTTTCCTCATTTTAGGTGGAATTTTCCCAGTTCAGTTTAACAGTTGTGGATGAAAAAATTAATAGTCGGTCTAAGAAAGGAATGGAAACTTTTATTAGAGCCAGTCTGAGGGTTCTAAACTGGGAGACAGTCTTTCAGAAAGCTCTGAGGACTGTTCCACACGTTAGAGGTCAAAGCATAGTTATGTGAGTTTTTGAGACAAATATACATCAAATGATGTATTATTGACAATTTACACAGTGCAGATCTGCACACGCAAAGGAAGGAGTGGGTCATGTGTCGCCGTGGCCCATTACAAGATTAAGGACGACGGCTATCTTTCAAGGAGGTCTGGTTACTGCCAACGTACCACACACTCTCAAGGGGAGCAGGGAGACCCCAAGCTGCAAGGAAGTTTTTTGCTTAAATTTTTTCCTGTCTTGCCATAAAACAGGCATTTTATTTCATCACAGTGATGACTGATATCCTACTAATTAGAAATGTTGGTTCATTTTGTCCACTGGGAAAAACACACAAGATAAGAGCAGTGAGTTTCTGCTTTATCCAGGGCCAGTACTGAGGACTGTGGCCCAGAAGACAGCCTCTCAGAGCCTCAAGGAACTGCTCCTAACAGGCAAGGGAGGGATCAGTATGTGTACACATTTTTGTGGAAAATTGTGTGTGCGCACCCAAACGCTCATTTGTGTCCAACTCTTTGCGACCCTGTGGACTGTAGTCTCCCAGGCTCCTCTGTCTATGGAATATTCCAAGCAAGAATACTGGAGCAGTTTGCCATTTCCTACTCCAGGGATCTTCCTGACCCAAGGTCGAACGTGCCTCTCAGACACTGTAGGCGGATTCTTTACCACTGAGCTACCAAGGAAAACACAGGTAGTGAGGCAGGAAAAGCTTACTACTAATCACAAAGAACAGACATCTCAAGGTAATGATCAGTCATGTCCGACTCTTTGCAACCTCGTGGACTATATAATCCATGGAATTCTCCAGGCCAGAATACTGGAGTGGGTAGCCGTTCCCTTCTCCAGGAGATCTTCCCAACCCAGGGATCAAACCCAGGTCTCCTGAATTTCAAGCAGATTCTCTACCAGCTGAGCTACAAGGGAAACCCCTGTCTCTGTAAGGGAAGATGAAAGCATCTGGGGCCATTGAAATCCTTCCTTAGATATGCATCTTAACTACCAAGGGGCCCTTGCATCCAAAACACGGAATGCACTCTCCTGCTTTTCTATCCTGAATTCCCCTCAGGGAGCACTGTTGCTGGTGACTGCACGACCCACTGTAAGTGGGGCTTGACTTAGCCCTTCATATAAGGAGATGATGAGTGACACTTTTTGTTCTTTTTTAAAATAATTTTTATTGGGTATAGTTCATTTGCAATGTTGTGTTAGTTTCAGGTGTTCAGCAAAGTGAATCACCCTTATACATATATCTACTTTTTTTCCGATTGTTTTCCCATACAGACCATTGCAGAGTACTGAGTTCACTGTGCTATACAGCAGGTTCTTATCAGCTATCTATTTTATAAATTGTACTGTATGTATGTCACTCCCAAACTCCCAATTTATTCACCCCACCACCCCTGGTAACTATAAGTTTTCTATGTCTGTTCTTTAGGTACATCTTTTAAATAACTCAAAGGATAAAAGATATTTCTTTCTTAGAAGTCAGATGTATTCAGATATGATTTATATACAACATTCACCCTTGTAAGCATGCAGTTCAATGATTTGTGACAAACACATTCATAATCAAGATACAGAACATTCCCATCACCCCAAAAAGTTCCCTTGTGTCCTTTTATAGTCAACCCATAACCCTACTCCCAGACCCTGCCAACCACTTATGTTTTATGTCCTACAGTTTTGCCTTTCCAAGAATATCATAGAAATGGAATCATATAGTATGTTTTGTTGTAAATATATATCTTCATTTCTTTTGGTTAAATACCTAGGAGTGAAACAGCTGGATTGTATGGTATAATGTTTAATTGTACCAGGAATCGCCCATGTGATTGAACCATTTTACATTCCCATCATCAGTGTGTGAGAATTCCAGTACTTAGGTTCAAAACTTTGTTGCTAGCAATACTAATAGGTGTGTAGTGGTATCTCATTTTGACTTTAATTTGAATTTCCTAATCAAATTATTCTTTTTAGTAAGCAATATTTGTCTAGAGACACAGTGGGGTGTTCTTTTGTTTTGTTTTTAGGCCGTGCCACGAGGCATGCAGAATCTTGGTTACCCGATCAGGGATTAAACAGATGCCCCCTGCAGTGGAAACGTGGAGTCCTAACCACTGGGCAATCAGGGAAGTCCCTGGAAACACAACGTTTTAAAACTTGAGGCATCCTAGGTTGCTGGGGAGATCTTTTCCGGTCTTGTGGCTGCAGGGGCATGCACTTCTTGCCTCTGGTCAGAAGAGGGCAGGAGAGGACAGAAAATGAGCTTCCCAGGTTTTAGCCTGTCAAGGGCTGCATCAATCGTATTGAGGTGCATTACAGCGTTTATGGTTTTTCTCTCGAACTCCTGAGAGGCTGCCTCGTGAGACTTGACTCCCCAGATTAATCTTGTGACGTGATTTAACCAACCTTATAAAATCCTAGGGACTGAGCTACCAAAACTGAGCCACACTGGTAGAATCCTTAATAAGTATACCCTCCAATGTCATGCATCAGAGCTTGTGTTAGGGAGAACCATAGGCCACTAAGCTGGTAAACTCTGTTCTTCTCCAACTTTTCAGGAGCTGAGAGAGACTGAGGCAGGTCTTTGTGGGGGACATGTGTGGGACAAGTCTTCAGACTCCAGTTGGCTACAGGACCTCCTCTCTAGGACCTGGATGGGGGCAGTTCAGACGGGGCATGGCACAGATCTTCTGGGGCTGGGGCTGCCGGGTGCCCCAAAAGTTGTACTCTAGCCTGAGCCCTGGGCTCTGCCCTGGCAGCTAGAATGAAAAGGTCCTGAGGAGGGTGGCAAACATCAGCAAGAGCTTCATCTGAGCCAGCTAGTCCCCTAGGCACAGCTGATGCCCTGGAAGCAGAAGGAAAGGTCATGAGGCAGCAGGTGGTCCTGCAGGGGTCCCATCACACCCACCATGCACAACCAGTGCTGAACCCGATACCTGTGGAGAGTGGCAGGAAGACTTCCCTGACCACAAAATTTCCATCCTTGTCCAGGAAGTGGCCAGGGTTGAACTGTCAGGGGGTCCCCCAACACTCAGGGTCACAGAGTAGAGGCCAGGCTGGGCAAGATGATGGTGCCCTGCAGAGACGAGCTGGTATAGCTCAAGGAGCTCAGCTGACACAGCACCCAGCTGACACAGCTGGGCTGACATGAGCTCAGAGAACACTAGGTGTGCAGGCGAGAGTCACCTGGGGCCAGGGAGCCCAAAGATTGAGCAGAGAGGCCCTCACAGCAGTGAAGTTGCTGGGCATTACTCTCCTGGCTAAGGGGCACCCACCTCCATCCTAAGACTCCCAGCCTTGGCTAGAGACACAGCTTCTGTCTCCGAGGAAGAGGGCCAGTGGCTGGTGGGGACCAGAGGGGACCACGTCCTACACGGGGCAACAAACAGTGGTGGTGTGTGTGCATGAGAGCAAGAGGAGGAATGGAATAGCAGACAGACAAAGGGTAAGGAAGACTGAGTAACGAGGCAGAGAGAGAAGAGACAGAAAGCATCTTTGCTTAGAATTAGGGAGAGGAGAGGGGAACGACTTCTAACCCTAAGCCGAGCCCCTCACTCTACCTCAAAGGAGTGAGTGACTGGAAAGAGGATCAGACTGATCAGACGGGAGCAGACAGGAGCCAATGCTTTCCTGTTGCTGACTTCTGCTCCATACCTCGCAGGCCCTGGGCTGAGCAAGAGGCCCAAGGGGAGCCAGGAAGGGGTTTGCTGTGGCCCCCGGGACCTGGGACACCCAGCCCCAGGGCTCCGAAGCAGGCCTCTTATTCTGTGGCTCCTTAACCAGCACCAGAGAATCAAACTGGTCATCCCTGGGGGACTAGAGAACTGGCCACGTGATTCTTGGTTTTGACAAAGACATCTTGAAATTAAAGACAAAAACTCAGCAATTTGAAGCCTGCACACCAAAGAGAAGCCAATGAGGAATGCAGAAAACAGAGCATGTGTATACTTTCTGAAGCCCTCTCCTCTCTTTTTCAGTTGATCTACTGAAGCCTGAAGGAAAAGGCCTGACCCTAGCCATCCAGACCGACAGGCGCCCAGGCCTCGCGACTCCATGGCTTCAGGTAGAGGCTTTTGTTTGGGAGGCACTTGCTCCTGCTGCTGCCTGAACAGGCTGTTTCCTAGCTATAGTTCTGGGACTTCGACCCCACACTCTTGTTTTCCCTCCCTGGGAAGAAGAAACCTTTGCATTACGGCAGTTCCTAACAATCTCCTTTGCAAAGGCTCCGGGCAAGATGCTCTTTTCCCTTCAGAGTCATTTAAGCCCTGTTTTGGGTGATGTTCTGGACTTCTTGCAAAGTGGCTGAGCAACCTCAACTCGTGGGACTGGCTCAGACATAGCCAGTACTCAACAAGGGCAACCCTCCTTCTCCTCCAAATTATAGAGCCATCTGCCTCCTGGGTGCCTCCTGGGGACTCTAGCCCAACTTCCCTGTAAATGGCGGCTTGGAGTCTATAATCAAATAGAACATCTGAGGAGACAGGCTTGATTGGGGGCCGTTGCTGTTGTCACTGTCACTTGACTCAGAATGGTTAAGAACAGTTTAGGAATATCTGTAACATTTAATGATCTACTGTCAAGCTTTGATTCTACTTTCAGGAGACATCTCTTGCCCAAGCTGGGAAAGCTAGATATTGATTCCAGGCTGTTAATGGTTCCCTGGAGCTTTTATCATAGAACAAACTCCTAAAAGCAATTGGCAAGAATGTGCTATTAATAAGAAAATTTCTATATAATTGGTTCCAATTTCATCCATCTCATTAGAACTGAGTCAAATTTATTCTTTTTAAGGGCTGAGTAGTATTCCATTGTGTATACGTACCACAGCTTTCTTATCCAATCATCTGCTGATGGACATCTAGGTTGCTTCCATGTCCTGGCTATTATAAACAGCGCTGCAATGAACATTGGGGTACATGTGTCTCTTTCAATTCTGGTTTCCTCAGCGTGTATGCCCAGCAGTGGGATTGCTGGGTCATAAGGCAGTTCTATTTGCAATTTTTAAGGAATCTCCACACTGTTTTCCATAATGGCTGTACTAGTTTGCATTCCCACCAGCAGTGTAAGAGGGTATACAGAGTGAAGTAAGCCAGAAAGAAAAACACCAATACAGTATACTGACACATATATATGGAATTTAGAAGACAGTAATGATGACCCTATATGTGAGACAACAAAGAGACACAGAGGTATAGAGTGGACTTTTGGACTCTGAGGGAGAGGGAAAGGGTGGGATGGTTTGGGAGAATGGCAATGAAACATGTATATTTTCTTGTAAGAAACGAAGCGCCAATCTATGTTCAATGTAGGATGCAGGATGCATGGGGCTGATGCACAGGATGATTCAAGTAGAGGATGTGGGGTGGGAGGTGGGGAGGGGCTTCGGCATTGGGAGATTGTGTTCACCTATGGCTGATTCATGTCAATGTATGGCAAAACAAATACAGTATTGTAATTTAAAAAAATAAATAAATTTAATAAAAAATAAAATAAAATACAGGAGAAACAAAAAAGAAAATTTCTAATCCCAGATGGCATAAAACAGAGCTGAACTCTAGTTCCCTCTTTTTCAACTTGCCTTAATTTAGTATAACTCTTAGACCACCAGGGCCTGAGGCCTCCTACCAGACTAACAGCAGAATGAGTTGATGACATGGTTCTGTCTTTACAATCCAGGAGACATTTAACCTCTGAACCTGATGGTCAAATACTGCCAAGGACTGTTCAGTATTAGCCAACCTAACAGAACAATAGACAATGCAAAGCATCTCCATCCAACATGCTGGCTCATTTACTTTACTAAAATGGGACTTTTGGAACAATATGAATGGCAGGGAGTATGGTAAAAAGGACCAAAAAAAGAGTTGGAATCAGAAGGACATGAATTAAACTCAGTTAAGTTTCTTACTGTGTGTTTGGGGCAGTTACATGAGCTCTCATAAGCTATCTGTTTAAAAAAAGAATAACAATAGCAACATCAAAAAGACAGGATTATTATGAAGAAGAAAGTACATGGAGGCGGGGACCTCAAGTCTGATCAAATTAATAAGAATTTAATCATCACATCCTGCCAGGCCCTTGCAATCAAGTCTGCCCTGAACCATGGTTGTAAGAGTTGAACAAAGATTCTCATGATGGAGAAGATTGGGCTCCCATACCTCCTCTCTCACCATCATTTCCATGGTGTACCATCTTGTACCATCAAGGCTTCCAGCAAGAACAGGCTGGAGCATCAGTGCTGAGCCAAAGCCCCTTTCTGAGGGAAGGCTTGGGGCTCTGGCCGTCACCTCCATGCACTGGGTACCAAGATGAGAGACTCTGCCACATCTTTATTAAAATTGGCAACCTTATTATCTGTGCCTCTTTAAAATGACACCCCACTCCCCAAATGATTCTTGATACCTGGCATCCACTCCCCGTGAAACCTTCTCTCCTTGCGAGTGGGCTGGCTGTAGGGACTCCCTTCTGGCAAGTAGAATATGGCAAAAGTCAGGATATCATGTGAGACTGGGTTACAGAAACACTAAGGCTTCTGTCTTCTCACTTGCTCTAGTGGAGTTCAGCTGTGTTAAGCTCCCCTCTGTAGATTCCCAATGTCAAGAAACTGAGGGTGGCCTCCAGCCAACTGCCCAGAATCAACTGAATCCTGAAGATGTGGGGCCTCCCTGTGGAGCCTTCAGGGGAGACTGCAGCTGCAGCCCAACAACTTCATCATAGCATCGTGAGAGATGCTGAATCCGAGCCATCCAGCTAGGCAGCACCTAGGCCCCTGACCCACACACACTCAGATCTCTGACTCTCAGAAATGCTGCTCTTGTAAGTTGCTAAGTTGGGGGTAATTTATTATGCAGCAGGAGAGGTAGGCTTCCCAGGTGGTGCTAGTGGTAAAGAATCGACCTGCCAGTACGGGAGATATAAGAGACACAGGTTCTATCCCTGGGTTGGGAAGATCCTCTGGAGGAGGGCATGGCAACCCACTCCAGTATTCTTCCCTGGAGAATCCCAGGGACAGAGGAGCATGGTGGGCTACAGTCCATGGGGTCACAAGAGTCAGACAAACTGAAGCAACTGAGCATGCAAAGAGAGATAGACAGTTAATTCAATAAACATCTTTTACTTAGGATCTGCATGACAGCCAGTCATTGTGAAGACTGAATGCTGTAGTGGACACAAATCCCTTAACACAGTGAGGCTTGGCAGAGAGCAGGTTACTAGTTATTAGAAATTATTAGAACCCATTTCATGTCAGAAACTGTCTCAAGTTGGATCACTAGAGAGCTATAAACCTCAACTCTATCTTTTTTTTACTCCATTCAAAATGTATTCATGTCAAACTTTCATCATTTAAAATGAGTTAGAGGTAAGAAGCTACCATTTGGAAAAATAATCCTGTATCTTTTAAAAACTCCTACTTAAGGCACCACTCAATATATATTGTCTACTGGCCTTCAAAAGTGTGTTATGAATTATTATCTTCATAATAACTTCTTGGAGGGTGATAAGCCTCAAAGTTTTCCTCATGCAGGTATGCTTTTATTACATGAGAGTATAACTAATTTGGATTTCCTCTTTTGTCTTGACCCCAAGGTAGCTCAGACTCAAGTTTATGTACATATACAGTAGCTGGTTTTGACTTAAATAGTTTTTAACTTAAATAGATTTTAACTTTATTTCTCTCTCTCTCTTTATTCAGTACTTATCCTTTTAACCTCTAAAATCACTGAGGATGGTGATTGCAGCCATAAAATTAAAAGACGCTTGCTCCTTGGAGGGAAATCTATGACAAAACTAGACAGTATATTAAAAAGCAGAGACATTACTTTGCCAACAAATGTTTGTATAGTCAAAGCTATGGTTTTTCCAGTAATCACATACAGATGTGAGAGTTAGACAGTAAAGAAGGCTGAGCACTGAAGAATTGATGCTTTCAAACTGTAGTGCTGGAGAAGACTCTTGAGAATCCCCTGGACTGCAAGGAGATCAAACCAATCAATCTTAAAGGAACTCAACGCTGAATATTCATTGGAAGGACTGATGATGAAGCTGAAGTTCCAATACTTTGGCTACCTGATGCGAAGAGCCAACTCATTAGGAAAGACCCTGATGCTGGGAAAGATCAAAGGCAAAAGGAGAGGGATGACAGAGGAAGAGATGGTTAGATGGTATCACGACTCAATGGTCATGGATTTGAGCAGACTCCAGGAGATAGTAAAGGACAGGAAGCCTGGCAAGCTGCAGTTCACGGGGTCACAAAGAGTTGGACATGACTTAGCAACTAAACAACAACAGCCACTTAACCTAATTATAAAATGGAAGAAACTAGACAGGCATTTCCAAGGATATAATACAAAATGCAGACCAAGCCTAAGGTACATAAAGTGCAAATAGACTAAAAGTTTATAAGGAGGGTTAAGAAATACAAAACACCCATTTGGTTGAATGTTATTAATAGTGATGTGCAGCCATTAATAGTGATGTGGACCAGTTGTGTTCAAATTGTGGTCCTGGGACCCAAAGCATCACCACCACCTGGGAACCTGTTAGAAAGGTAAATTCTCAGGGCTCACCCCCAGTGCTCTGGGAATGGAGCCCAGCAATGTCCATTTTGGGGCTTCCCTAGTGGCTCAGACGGTAAATAATCTGCCTGCAATGAGGGAAACCCAGGTTTGATCCCTGGGTCAGGAAGATCCTCTGGAGAAGAGCATGGCTACCCACTCCAGTACTCTTGCAAGGAGAAGCCTGGTGGGCTACAAGTCCATGGGGCCACAAAGAGCTGGACACAAGTGAACACTAACACTCTCTTTCCTTTCTTTATAATGTACATTTTAGTAAGCCTTGCAGGTGATTCTGGAAGTTTGAGAACCAATACTGAAGAATCAGAATAATGAGTTAACTCACATAAAGAATTCAGAATTACATATTCAGCATAATCATAGATAAATTTTAAAAATGTGGACAGAAAAGATTGGGAAGAAGAACATTAAAATATGTGCAGGGGTTGCTTCTGAACAGTGCAGAACATTTAAAAATATCCCTAAATGAGTATATTCTTTCACAATTATAACCCTCTTGTCTGGAAAGCCATAGATGGAGATGGATGCATGGATGACTGACAGAGAGCCGGGAGACAGGCATAAGCTGGAACAGGTGGCTGTGCTGGGCAGGCTGCCCAGCGAAGGGTGCTTTCTGCAGGCGCTGGATCGGTCGTGAGGTCACACGGGGCCACCTACCTTGAGCACAGGGTGGCCATGCACACGGGTGGAGGTCACACACCGGCGCACAGCGCCTATGCAGCACTGCTGAGGCGCTGCACCTCGTGGAGGGTGGCGCAGGTGTGGGGCAGTTGCTTGCGGTCCTTGTAGCAGATGGCTCCAGAGGTGCCCAGCACTGCGTCCAGTTCCTGCTGCACCCTCTCTGCTGGCAGCTCTGAGTGGGTCCCAGGATGGTGCTGCAGCCCAGCCTCCGCACCATCCTGGTCTGCACCCAGGGATAACCATAGAGACTCAGGGCTCCTAGGTTGCCCCACCTCACTCAGCCACCCTTGGTCCCAACAGTGACAAGCTTTCTCTAAGGCAGAGCTCATTAACAAGATTTTGCAGGGTTTGCTTCTCCAGGGGTTCTGGAGGGAAGGAGAAGGATCCATATGTGAATACCCACTATGTACCAGTTTTTCTATATACAAGGAGTCCTATAGAGTAGGAACGGTTTTCTCCATTTTACAGATGGGAAAACTGAGGCTGCGACCAGACAGGTACTCTGCTGAAGGTCACAAGACTGGTGGAACCAGGATGTGAACTTAGGTCATGTCTAGTCGGTCCCTGAGAGAACTCTAGCCACATTTTCTTTGTGATCTTGAGTGGGCATTAACACAGGGCCTGGCACTTAGAGGTGCTGAATCAGTACTGAATGAGTGAATGAAATAATTCCGCCTCATCTCACACTGGTTCTAAGTGGTTGAATTACTTACCCAGAATCACTCAGTAAGCAGCCAGGAATAGAAGTCCCCTCCCTGACTCCTCTCCCCCTTCTGATTCAAAGCCATGAACACTTCCCACACCACAGGGGTCAGAGCAGGGCCCCCCTTCCCAGGGCTACAGACCAAAGCCAGTGACAGGGGCCATTGCCTTCAGCCCAGAGGCCCAGAGCCCAGGGGCAGTCAGCAGGGTGTACCCATTGGCCCCCTTATCCTGGATGGATCCATGCTGGATCGTGTTGGATCATTCAGATGAACACCCAGTAGAGTGGTGGCGTGGTGTCAGTGCCTCCCAGAAACAGGTCAACCACCACCTGGATCAGGTTCTGCTCACTGAATGTGGAGACAGGGTTGTCCGTGGCCTAGTGGGCAGGCGATGGAGAGGGCAGCTCCAGATCTGAAGCTCTCCTTTAACAGAGCCCTGGGGTCTCCCTGAGCGAGGCCTGGCCAGTCCCTAGACTTGTGACCAGAATTCTCCGGGTAGAGGGGAACTGTCCCAGGATTGCTGGCTCTGACATCAGCTAGGTCTTCTGCTTCCCACCCCTACCCATGTCTGCAGGAGCCAGCACTGGCCTGGGAGAAGAAGGGAGGGAAAAACCCAAATGGTGGCTGCTTTGGAGTGCTCTGAAAGATTTGAGGCCAGGGTGAGGACCTGAGGCCATGACTTTGAAACGAGATGCAGCTGGGAAGACTGCCCCTCCGTACCTACCCTCCCACCCCGTCCCTCCCCATGCTCCGGCCCTCCCCCCCACCTCCAGCCCTCTGCAGCCCTCTCAGGCCCACCTTGATCTGGGCCAGGTAGCAGCTGATGAAGTCCTTGGGGGCCTCAGATGTCCTGAGTTTGTGCCTGCTGATCTCCCAGTGGATATAGCCCTGCACAGCCTTCTGGTACCTAAACATATCCTGGTAGGAGCCAGACAGGCAGCGAAAGGCCCAGGGGAACAGGTCATTTAGCTGTGGGGTAAGAGGCTCACCCAGGGGCTGCTCAGGTGCTAGCACTGAGTCAGGGGAACTGAGAACGTTGCTGGGGATGCTGAAGGGGGCTGAGACCTCTGATGTGTGCATCCCAGGAGGAGCCCAGAAACAGGCCCTGTGGCCCTCTCCCTGCCTGACACTCACGTGGCTGTGCCCTGGCTGAGGCCCCTGCCTGCATCGGACCCCAAGGTGTCCAATTACCAGCATGCTTGCCTCCTTGAGCACCAACTTACCCAGCACCAAATGGTGCCGACAAAGGTCAGGCCAAAGTTGATGGTTTGAATGGTTTGAATCAGTTACTGGAAGAAAGGATCCTCTGAAAGGAAGTGGTGGCCGAACATGAGGGCCCCAATGACTCTGGCCGTGGATCTGACAATGGGTGCCTGAGGATCAAAGGGTACACCTGGGAGCAGAGGGGCAGGGCTCAGAGTGAGGAGGCAGAGAGCACTGTGCTGAGCACTCTGCATTTGGCTGCTCATTGCATCATTCATTCATTCTCAGTCCTCAGCAAGTGATTACTGAGCACCATCTATGGGCCAGGCTTCGTGATACAGGTGGTGGGTTTGCAAGGAGAGGTGCTGGAGACATACACCACTTTAAACACACTAGAATGTGGGGCAGGTGTGTTCCAGCTGGGAGCAAAGGATGCAGGGACCTGGGATTCGGGGAGGGCTGCTTAGCAGGTGATGTCAGCCAGGTCTGAGAGGAGCTGGGGTTTCTCACAGGGAGGGAAGGGGTGTGGATTAGGATATTCTAGAGGAGGAAGAGCATGTGCAAAGGGTCTGTGGTGTAAACGGCCCGAGATGTTGGGGGAGGACATTTCCCCATCTGTAGAGAAGGGCTTCAGGCTTCACCAAGGACTGGACATTCTGGGCCTGTGTCCACCCACCTACCCACACTATAGAAAGTCCCGATTTACTGATGTAGCATAAGTCCCCTCCTGGACTTGCAAAGGGTCCACTCTTCTACAGTTGCAAGCACACACACACACATGGTTCGGCCTCCCTGCAGGAGTGTGCTGTGTGCTGCGGGGACTGGGGGCTGTCCAGGCCACTCCTCACCCTGTTCCCGGTGGAAGGCCGCGACCAGCTCTGCTGCCTCTTCCTGCAGCCTCAGCCCCAGCGCCAGCGGACCTCGGCCCAGCTGCTGCAGCGTGGCCAGGCAGAAGCGTCTCTGCTGCTGCCATCTGTGCCCATTGCTGCAGATGACCCCTGGGCCAGGGGTGCTGCACATCCAGCAGGCCCTCCCAGCCTCCCTGGCCAAGACTGCCCGGCTCGCACCCAGGTGGGGAGGGTAGACCCCTGGGGCCTTCCCAGTCAGCTCTGGGATGGTGCTCTGTCTGGCCGGCCAGCCAGCCAGTGAGGGGCATCTGTGGCTCGTGGGGTCCGTGAGCCTGGTGCTGTCCATGCTCAGCTGTGCCCTCCTCCCAGGCTGCCAACCTGATTTTGCCTTTAAGAGTCCCCATAGGAACTGGAGGAGGAGATAAAGGAAGGGAGGTCAGGGCCTAGAGGGGAGAGCAGGGGGTGGAGGGCATTCTCTGAGCCAGGTGCTGTACTGGGCACCTTTGGGTGTATGGCTCACTTAACCTCCCCCTGCCCTGTCCCTGGGAGGCAAGAGCAGTCAGTCTCCCCATCTAACAGGTGGGTACACTGGGGGACAGAGAGTGAGCGCCTCGTCTAGAGCAGAGCTGAGACTTGACCCAGGTCTTTTTAACCCCTGGGGCTGGTTCCTCCCCATGCCACCCCCACCCCCCTTGCACAGGGTTATCTGAGGAGACCCGAGTCCTCCCGGCAGGTTCCTCCATGTCAACAATTCTGGGTCACCCCACTGGACCCCTGTGTGTAGTCACCACCCAGCCAACCCGTCCCCAGCAGGGAGGGCAGCCTTGCCTCTTTCTCCAACTAGGTCCCAGAAGGGTGGGGTGAGGGGCCAGCCTGAGAGCTGCTCTGAGTGGGAGACCAGGGCTTCCTTCACCGCCCAGAAGCCGCACAGCACCACCAGCGGCGTGGGGCCCACCCACACTGAACACGCGGCCGTGAGTCTGGGCCAGCTGTGGAGAGACGGGGTCTCAGGTTGCAGAGACAGCTCAGCTGACCCCATCCCCGCACCTTCCTTTTGGCATGACCTCCTTCTCACAGCCAGTACTCACCTTCTCAGAGCACTCACCACCCATTCATCAGATAAGCCAATGCCCAGCGGGGGTGTCAGCAGGGGTCACATCACAGGCTCCCTGTGGGCTTAGCATAGTCAGGGCCCAGAACTTACACACATGGTGTCTGATCGTTGAACCTCAACGGCCCTGGGAACTGGGTATGTTCCACCCATTTTACAGATGATAGTAAATTATCACTATACTTTCTCCAAAGCTTAGTGTCCAGTGCAGCCTTTACACAGGTTATTTTAGCTGTAGCGCACCATCAATGTGTGTATGAGGTACATATCACTATCTTTATGTTATGATAGTGGAGGCCAGGGAATTCTCTGGTGGTCCTGTGCTTAGGACTCCACGTTCTCACTGCTGGGGCCAGGTTCAATTCCTGGTGGGGGAACGAAGATCCCACAAGCTGCTCAGCACAGCCAATAGAAAAAGAAGAAGAGGAAGAAGAAAGACAAGAAAATGGAGGCCAATAAAGAAAGTGGAAGACCAGAACCTCACACCCACGTCCCATGACTCTCACTACAGTGCTGGAGCCTGGGAATCATGGTCCTCACATATCTTCAGCCAGAATTTTAAAGAGTACTTAGTTGTCATCAATAAGAGCTGAGCCTTGTCACGCAGAAGGGAATTGTTTCCAGCCCTCCAGTTCTCATCGGAAGGACTGATGCTGAAGCTGAAGCTCCAATACTTTGGCCACCTGATGCAAAGAACTGACTCGATTGAAAAGACCTTGATGCTGGGAAAGATTGAAGGCGGGAGGAGAAAGGGACGACAGAGGATGAGATGGTTGGATGGCATCACCGACTCAATGAACATGAGTTTGAGTAGGCTCCGAGAGTTGGCGATGGATAGGGAAGCCTGGTGTGCTGTAGTTCATGGGGTCACAAAGAATCAGACACAACTGAGCGACTGAACTGAACTGAACTCCAGTTCTCAGCAAAAAATCAGTTTTGGCCTGGATTCCAAACCCCTCTCCTTGCAACAGAAGCCCTTCTACTGGTGGGATCCACCCAACCCAGAAAGGGCCTTAATGCCACAGCATTACTTGAGTGTACCCTTGAGTGTCCCAGTCTCCCAATTCCCAACCAAAGTGGCTTTTCAGAAAATGGCCTCCAGGCACAAACAGCACCCTCTTGGAGCAGAGTCTGGTGAAATAATGTTCTCCACTGCATTACATTGGCTGTGAAGCTCTGCCTCAGGATCCTCTTGGGTGAGCTCTGGGCAAAGTCCCTACAGTCAGTATTTGCAGCCCCCCCATCCAACTCTGGACTGGATAGATGAGGAAATGAAGGCTCGAGGCCATAACACAAGTGAACGGCAGGGGCAGGATTCACCATGATGTGTGTCTGAGCCCAGTTCCTTACTTCTAGTGTCCCTGGGCTGAGGGTGAGGGTTCTTGTGCCCACCCCTCCGGAGGGCCTCCAACTCAGGACAGATTCCCTACCTGGAGCAGCGTTGCTGGGTGCAGCTGAAAGCTTAGTTGCCACAGGTTTCCAAGGATGGGGAAAGGGAAGGGACCAGGAGGAAGGTGGTTCCTTTCCCAGAAGATGATGCCGAATTTCAGGAGCAGGTAGGAGGCGGCCAGTAAAGCCAGCCAACTGAGCAGGGCGCACATCTCAGGCCTGCCACCCCCTCTCCCCTTGGCCTCCGGCCCTAGCTGCAGTGCGCCCCAGCCGTTTCTTTAGTCCTCCATGGCCACCCTCCTCTCTCCACTGCCTGACCCTTGCTTTTATGCCAGCACTCTTGGGCAGTGTCATGAAGGGAGGCAACCCCAGGAGTCTTCTCATGATGGAATAAATCCATTTGGTCACACCAGTCACCCCCAGCCTGCTACTCAGCAGGGCCACAGGGCTCTGGCCTGCAACAGGTTGGGACACTTTCACTCCCAGAGCAGCCTCACCCCTGGCCCGTGGAGCTCAGCCCCTCTCAGTTGACTGCCCAGGTAAACCCAAGGAAGACGGGGCAGTTGCTGGCTGTGGCATGGTCTCCCCCAGGAGATGCTCTTCTGGCTCAGCACGATGCCAACTGGGCTTGGCTGTCTTGCTCCCCTCTGCCCAGGTGCTAAGCAGCCTCTCTGGAGGCCCCACCAACCTCCCAATCCCAGCCCTATCCTCTAGTCAGTTGGGACTCTCTATCTGCCCAGGGGTGACCACGTTTGTCACTTGTCACTTTCTGTAACCTCTGCTTTTATCTCAGCTATCCTGCAGTCAGATGGTGAAGTCTAAATCCTAGCCCTCCCCTCACTAGGTGAGGATCTTGGGCAAGTTTTCGGCCTCCCCCAGCCTTGGTTTTCACCTTTGTACAATGGAGATGTTAATTTTAGGCACTGCCTCAGGAATTGTTGTGCCAGGTGTGGCAGGAGATAAACGGTATTCTTGAGTAAACTGAGGATAGTTTAATGAAAAGATGATGCAGGGAGCTTAAATCAGGTGATCTGTGACAACCTAGAGGAGTGGGATGGGGTGGGAGGTGGGAAGGAGGTTCAAGATGGAGGGAACATATATATACCTATGACTGACTCATGTTGATGTATGGCAGAAACCTACACAATATTATAAAGCAATTATCCTCCAGTTAAAAATAAATAAAAAAATTTTTAAAGATTTACAGAAGTGTGTGGGCAGGGGTTAGGGGAATCACAAAGCACAGTGCAGTGCTCAGGGAAGCCACGTGGGGAGTCCTGCCCACTAGAGCCGCAGACTGAGTTAAGGAAGGTGGAAAAGCTCTGGAGATGGATGGTGGAGATGGCTGCAGAGCAGAAGGAGTGTACTTAATGCCACTGAACTGTACACTTCAAAGTGATTTAAATTGTAAGCTTTATGTTGTATACATCTTAACCCAATTTTTAAAAAAAGTCAAGGGACGGAGATGTGAGCAGATCCTGGAGCCCGTTGTTTGGTGGAGACCCCCAGCAACTCTTGGTGGGTCATTGACCAGAGATCTGGCCTTCAGTAGTGGGATGTAGCTGTTTATGGCAACCCTGCAGGAAATAAATACCCCATCATCACTCTGCTCCACCCTCTGATGTCTATAAAGTAATGTGCCTCCCAGTCTCCCATTGGTCAAATCCAATTAAAAACTATATAGAGAGAAACCGGGTAGCAAATGTAAAGTTGTGCTGCTGCTTTGGAAACAATCTAGTCCCAAATGGTTTGTCACA
Source organism: Nanger dama (assembly GCA_917880005.1). Lineage (NCBI taxonomy): Eukaryota > Metazoa > Chordata > Mammalia > Artiodactyla > Bovidae > Nanger > Nanger dama. Next base: position 27,315,134 of record CAKJTW010000011.1, on the reverse strand, counting down.
GCCATGTGATCCAGCAATTCCACTCCCTAGGCGTACATCCAAAAGAAATGACAACATGTGTTCACACCAAGATGTGTACACAAGTGCTCACTGCTGTGAGCATCATTTGTAATGGTCCAGAATGATGAATGGTCCATCAACTGATGAATGGTCCTCAGACCTCACTCTGCATGTGGAAACTCTTCTCTAACTCCATCCCCACAGTCAGTGCTTCTTCATCTCTTCTGCCTTCATTCACACAGTTCTCTCTGCCTGGAGGCCCTTCCCACATGTCTCTTCCTCTGGAAGTTTCATCTGTCTCCAAGAACTATCTCATCTGGATATGATGACAAGGATGCTCCCCTGCAGGGCTGTTAGGATGAGCTGAGATAATGTGAGATGAACGTGCTTATGAATAATGTACATGCCAGTACAAACATTGTCACTGCTGCAGTTTCCACAAAACTACCGCCTTCTGCTTTTTATACGTTGCCTTCCCCTCTCCAACATGTCAGATTCCTTCTTTCTCAAATTATTGCTTAAGAGATTGAGTGTGAGTGTGAAGTCGCTCAGTCGTGTCCAACTCTTTGCAACCCCATGGATGGTAGCCTACCAGGCTCTGGGTCCATGGGATTTTCCAGGCAAGAATACTGGAGTGAGCTTCCATTTCCTTCTCCAGGGGATCTTCCCAACCCAGGGATCAAACCCGGGTCTCCTGCATTGCAGACAGACGCTTTACCGTCTAAGCTACTAGGGAAGCTTAAGAGATTACACTTGTCTAAATGCCTCTCAAGCCAACCTCCCTAGTCTCTATCCACTCGCTCCAGACACCCCACCATCACCCACAGTGGTCTTCATCTTGCTCTGGCTTGACTCCTTGGCTCTGCTAACTAAGTGGGCATCCACTCCAGTTTTTCTACAATATGACATGTTCCTAAGTGCAGATGCCTTATCTCCCCGTCTTTGGGTTTCTCCAACTGTGTCACCCGATTGCTCAGAGTCCTGAGTTGCCATTAGTGGTTGTGGGCTCACTAACAGAAGGACTGGCGGCCCCCGAGGCCAGTCCCATGACTCTTAAGTTCCTGTGTGTGAGCACACCAGTGTCCCCTGCATGAGAGCTCCTCCGTGGTGGTCCTTCCACACACGTCTAAACTTCTGCTTCACTCCCTTCTCTCCCTACTGCAGTTGGGGGAGGGCTTGGAGTACCTCACATGTAACCTAGTACACCCTTCTGAGTGAATTCAGGTGGTTTTGACGGTTTGGGCATGTGAGGATGGTGTTCTAGGGGTGGCTGGGGTGGATGGTGCTGGCAGTCATGAGGGTTTTAATAGAGGCTTTTGCACAGATGCAGGGAGTTGCTCAGTGCTTGTGGTGGTGGCTCTGGTTTTGGAGATGGTGGTAGGATAGAAAGATGGGTCTGTCATCTGCCTCGTGACCCACTGACCACATTCCAGTCAGGTCCAGATATATACAGGGTGTCTTGGCTAGGAATGTTTCTCAGAGCTTCCTCGACAACAGATATATCCTTTGAAGCCTTTTAGTTAAGAGACAGGAGATTGCCTGGTCAACATTCCTAAGTGTGTTGAACTTTGACAAACTCCTCTCCCTCCCCAACTAACCCCCTGGCTCCTGAGGGGGATGTGGCTCCTGGAAGAGACACACCCAGCACACGGCGGGCCCGGGGCACTAACCTGGTCCTCAGTGCTCAGCCAGGCCCTCAGTGTTGGGTTGTGGGGTGTGGGCTCCCCAGTAAGATGGAAGAAGAAAGTCCACACAGTTCCCACTTAGAAGGAAGCTTCCACGCAGAGTGTCTGACCCTGTGGTAAACCACCCTCAAATTGTACCTTCCTAGCTGGCCTCCATATGATTCCAGTCACCACTGCCACCCAGGCTATCAGGCTCTCTGTTTTCTTTTAGAATTCTAAGCCAAGGGTGGACAAAACTCAGACTCCTTCCTCTTGTTCCTCTAGGAACAACTCAAATCAGCTAAAGATGTCTTAGCTAAGCACCTTCCTGTGTGAGGTGTTTGCACATGGAATCCCTAAACCAGTTCTTTCTATAGTACCATGGAGGATGTTCTACTAAGCTGTTATGGTACGGAATCCCCAGAGAAAGAAAATCAAGCACGGCTTTCTTGACATAGAAGCCAGTTTTGGCCTAAGTTATCTTATAGTCTAAGCCTGGCCACAACACTGGCCCTTGAACAGGTTTCAGTAATTAACGATCTACAAGGAACAAAAGAATACAGAAACAAACAAGTGTTATCCGGCAAGAGAAGTATAAATAGCAGTGGTAATATATGGGTTGTAAAGATTCCCAGTTCTGTGTCTCTGTTTTGATGGTAAACACTAGCCTGAGGGGCTCAACCACCAGATCCATGGAAGCCAGAGGGACCAGGATGTTGCCCTTTTCTGACCCTCTTGAACTGAAGCTTGGACTCTGAGGACCACCCAAGTCCCTTCATGAATCTTCATGATTCCTTAGCTTAAATTTCCCCAGTTTTGCTCTTGAGGAGACACTGCATCGGGCAAGATCCCCCATGTTCTCCTTACTTCTGCAGTTAAGACCTCCTTCTCCTCTCCTGCTCTTTAGCTTGGGTTGTATCTTTTGGATCTTCAGCCACCACAAGGCAAACCCAGGTTGGGCTAACGTTTACTGCTTCTGCCTCACGGATGAAAAAAAGAAAGGATGAACCGATTTGCTCAAGAAAGTGGTAGGGCTATGATTCTAACCCAGGTTTCTGTCTCCAAGTTCAGTTTTCTTTTTCCACAGCTGCCTCCCATCTGGGAGGATGCCAACACACTCAAAATGAAGTTTATTAAAGGCCAGGAGAAAAAGAGAAGTGACAATCTCTGAGCCAGTCACTCTTCCAGAGGTCCTGATGCGGTTGCAGAGCCCTCCCTCATAGGACCAGGCTGGCCCCAGGTCTGCCTCTGCATCCTGTCTTATGCTGTACCCAGAAACCTTTTCTTCAGAACTAAGATGCCCTTTCCACTCACTCTTCCTTTCTCTGCATTCCCTCATCCAGGGGGACTGCCTTCCAAGGCTTTTGAAGAAACAGTGGATAAGGACTACATATCACAGCCTCAGCTGAGGGGCCTGTGCCCCAGGCAGGAGCTATTTCCCCAAACAGACTGCTCCTTGCTATGTGACAGATGTCAGATAAAAGATAGCTTTCATCTCGAGATCCACCCAAACCCCTAACCTGCACTCAGGGCCTGGAGGGTGTTCCCTCCACACACACACTCCACAGGCACCAGCAAGGTCTGGGCTATCTCTAGCCCCAGTCTCACCTCTCCCTCCACTCTAGAGGGAAGGAGACAAAAATAAGGAGGAACAGAGACCACTAGATATAGAAGAAATGGGAAGAGGTGAGGGAGGAGAGGTCCCTACGTTTATCTCTGCATACATGAACAAAGAGAGGGACTTGTGCTTCTTATATTTGTTTTGAATTTGCACAATGCACCTAGTGCCTACTGAAGGTGAATGGGGACAAATGCAGTGGGCTCTGGGCAGTTAGGGGAGGTCCCCAGAGAGCTGGAGCTATTTCTGGGAAAGGTTGGGAGACCCCCAGATCCCTAACTAAAGGAGAGTCAGACTCAGAGACCAGACCCAGGCAACCGGGAAGAGGCCAGCCCTCAGGGACATACCCTGCTTTGCATGTTATAATAATAATAATTGTGTCTCTTTCATTCTCCAAAGGATCCCTGTTTGACCACTCCCCACGAACAGCCTCCAGTCTCCAACTCTGAAAGTCTCCAGGCTTTGCAAGAGGGGAAATGATGACATGACATCTCACTGCAATGGAGTCTTGGTCTTGAGAATACTATTGAGTGTTCCAGTTCTCACAGGGAGTTGCTTTCTTTCGACCTCAATTTGAAGAGGGTGAGTGAAGCTGCAAAAGACACTCCCATACCACTGTTTGCCCAGGTACAGGATCCCAGGGCTCAGGAGGAGGCTTGGTGCTTGAAGAGCATGGCACAGGGCAGTCAATGCCCTCCCCACAGGAAAGCACATTGGCACACCCACATCCAGTACCCTCTGCCATCACAGAGCTCCAGCGGCAGGTGAGTTATTCACAAACCGGACCAATGTCTTTATTATACTCAGCTTATTCCTTCCATGCAAACAAGATTTAGGAAAGCTTTTATTAAAAACACCATATGTATTTTACACGGTCAAATGGAAAGATCCAAAATCTTATGAAGGACACTGGAAATGAACTGGGACAGATGTCCCGACAGCGCCTGAGCTTCCTGTCGGCTGGAACGAGTGGAGACACACCGTGCTCCAGAAACTCCATCAAGAAACCAAGAGTTTTCCCAACAGCAGATTCTGAAAGGGGTCTCCTGAGTCTGCTACCTAGTAGACGCAGTTGTCAACAGAGATTTTCTGGAAGATGAGCAGCTTTCCTCATGGGCCCAACTCTGAGGGTGACTCCAGTACTGACCTAGGACAAAGTATTGAAAGCAGAGAGAGGTGGTCTCTCTGTGGGTACAAGGTGGCTCGCCTCTGGCAGCGTGATTTATGGGGAAAACCTGGCCATACCTAGGAATGGGTGGTAGCCCTTATCTCAGGCAAGCGTTGTTTGCTTATCTACCTGTGAATGCCAGTGGTTGTATCACACGGTGTGTGGCCAGGACGGACTGCCTATAGTCCTGATCAACTGCTGAGCTCCCAAAGGAAACAGGCACCAAGGCACCTCCTCTAGGCAAGTAAAGAATCCGCCTGCCAGTGCAGGAGACACAGGAGATGTGGGTCTAATTCCTGGGCAGGAAAGGTCCCCTGGAGAAGGAAATGGCAACCCATTCCCGTATTCTTACCTGGAGAATGCCATGGAGGAGCCTGGTGGGTTACAGTCTACGGGGTTACAAAGAGTCGGACACGGCTGAAGCGACTGAGCACAGTGCGGCTCTAGGGAAAACCCTTCTGTTGATTGCCTCAAGATTTTGGCCTCCGTGAGGCAGCTTGGCGGGCTAGTCCAGACAGTTTGGGGCAGGGAACTCCTGTGGCTGGTCTCAGGGGGGACCCAGAGGCCTTTGGAGTGGCCCTGGGCTCACATCCTTGTATTAGACCTTTAGATCCTTCCACACTCAAGGTGAGAAGGCACGACCTCAAGGTAAAGAATACTGCTGACAGGAGGAAAGGGTGTCTGCAGAGCCCAGGGAGAGCTGGTCCAGGCACCACCCGGGTGATGAAAGATGCCGGCTGTTCTACGGTGCTGGCTGCCTGGAGCAAGAGCAGAGGATCACAGAGGAGAGAAGGAGGCAAAAAGAGAGACAAAGAGACATTTTTCCTTCTTTTTCAAAGCTACTTGTGTCTGTTTTTGATCTTCAGCACTCAACAGATTTCCCAGCCCTTAATGAACGTGAGTCTGAGTGAACTCTGGGAGTTGGTGATGGACAGGGAGGCCTGGCGTGCTGCGATTCATGGGGTCGCAAAGAGTTGGACACGACTGGGCAACTGAACTGAACTGAACTGAATGAATGCTCCATAAATAGTTTGGGGCCAGGTGGGGGTGGGGGGTGAGGGGTTGGCTGGGGATGTGGGGTAGGGGTGGGGGTGGTGGGAAGAATCCAGTAGAAGGTAGAGTTCAGGTACTGGGAAGCTGGGAGGGAAGAGCAGCTTGGTCAGTAACATGGGAATGAGAAATGAGAGCTCGCAATCCTTGAGGGTTTGGAGGCAAGGTCTGTCATAGGCCCACAGGAAAGGGACATGTTTTCTATCATCAGTGGTTAGACTAGCCCCCAGGACCGCAGCCTACTAGATTCTTTGTCAAGGGCACAACGAAAGCTCAGGTGCTGTCAGGACATCTGTCCCAGGTCAGAACAGTGTCCCTCAGTCCCTGGAACCAACAGTTCTGGGCAAGGAGAGTGTTTTTGCCGCAGCACCCGAGGGCTCACAGCGCCTCCCCCAGGTGGGAGAGGGGCTTCCCTTTAGGAACGGGCTGTGGGAGACGGGTTCCCAGCACTGACAGTTCTCACTTGGCAGCGGCTGGCTTCATCTTCCTATGCTGAGTCCCCCTGAGAGGGGGCGGGTGGGAGTTGGTCTGCTCTCAGGCGGGAAACAGCAGCAGGAGTGGGGAGAAGCTCCCAGGGACAGAGGTGGCTGCCTGCCTGCAGAAACACTTCATCTCCCTGGTGGGAGCTAGGAGGAGGGACGCAGTTCTGGAGCTATGCTTCAGGTGAGGTTACCAGGACCCAGGGTTTCAGGGTGTATTTGATCAACAGTAACCAGAATTGGAAGGACTTCCTTGGTGGTCCAGTGGTTAGGGCTCTGTGCTTCCACTGCAGGGGGCAAGGGTTCGATCCCTGTTCAAGGAACTAAGATTCTGTGTGCTGGGTGGCCGTGGCCAAAAAAAAAATGTAGCTGGAAGGAATCTTAGAAACGATATGGTCCAGCATGTGCATTTATTTCTGAAGCAGGAGGACTACCAGTAGTTGGGATCAAACCATCTGGGTTTGAATTCTGTGTAATTTACCACATATGGCATGTGTGACCTGAGAGAACTTAATCTCCATGGACCTGTTTCCTCATCAGCAAAATGTGTTTAATGACACCTACCCAGTATAACTGGAGAAGGAAATGGCAACCCACTCCAGTAATCTTGCCTGGGAAATCCCATGGACAGAGCAGCCTCGTGGGCTATAGTCCACGGAGTCTGAAGAGTCAGACACGACTTAGCAACTAAACTACCACCACTACCACCCAGTATAATAACTGAGAAAATTAAATAAGGTCATATTGCAGGTGCCTCTGCAGCACTTGGCACATGGTGCTCGGGTAATATGGGTACTCTCACTCCCAGTCAAAGGTGAAAACACTGATAGGTTATAAAGATCATTATGTTTGAAACCTTAATTAAAATATGATAAGTCAATTCAGTTCAGTTCAGTTCAGTCGCTCAGTCGTGTCCGACTCTTTGCGACCCCTCGCAGCACGCCAGGCCTCCCTGTTCATCACCATCTCCCGGAGTTCACTCAGGCTCTCGTCCATCGAGTCCGTGATGCCATCCAGCCATCTCATCCTCTGTTATCCCCTTCTCCTCCTGCCCCCAATCCCTCCCAGCATCAGAGTCTTTTCCAGTGAGTCAAATCTTCTCATGAGGTGGCCAAAGTACTGGAGTTTCAGCTTCAGCATCATTCCTTCCAAAGAAATCCCAGGGTTGATCTTCAGAATGGACTGGTTGGATCTCCTTGCAGTCCAAGGGACTCTCAAGAGTCTTCTCCAACACCACAGTCCAAAAGCATCAATTCTTCGGTGCTCAGCCTTCTTCACAGTCCAACTCTCACATCCATGCATGACCACATGAAAAACAATAGCCTTGACTAGACGGACCTCTGTTGGCAAAGTAATGTCTCTGCTTTTCAATATACTATCTAGGTTGGTCATAACTTTTCTTCCAAGGAGTAAGCGTCTTTTAATTTCATGGCTGCAGTCACCATCTGCAGTGATTTTGGAGCCCAAAAAATAAAGTCTGACACTGTTTCCACTGTTTCCCCATCTATTTCCCATGAAGTGATGGGACTAGATGCCATGATCTTCGTTTTCTGAATGTTGAGCTTTAAGCCAACTTTTTTGCTCTCCTCTTTCACTTTCATCAAGAGGCTCTTTAGTTCCTCTTCACTTTCTGCCATAAGGGTGGTGTCATCCGCATATCTGAGGATATTGATATTTCTCCCAGCAATCTTGATTCCAGCTTGTGTTTCTTCTAGTCCAGCGTTTCTCATGATGTACTCTGCATATAAGTTAAATAAGCAGGGTGACAATATACAGCCTTGACGTACTCCTTTTCCTATTTGGAACCAATCTATTGTTCCATGTCCAGTTCTAACTGTTGTTTCCTGACCTGCATACAGATTTCTCAAGAGGCAGGTTAGGTGGTCTGATATTCCCATCTCTTTCAGAATTTTCCACAGTTATAAAATAGAGGATTTTATGAGACAAGTAGTTTGTTTCTGTACCTTGAAACGGGCTTTGCCAGGTCACAAATTCCCTGTAGCTGAGGTGGCTAGGTATTTGCCAAAGCTGCTTTGTCCTCAAAGCAGTTTTCGCCTCCTTGGCACACAGCTAGACACTGCATGGCCTCCCTTGAAGCTAGGTGCAGCTACAGAAGTTGAGTTCTAACCAGTGGAATTTGAGTGGAAGCAATACATACCATCTGTAGGCAGGGCCCACAAAAACTTCCTGTTCAACATGCCATGCTCTTTCCTCCCTGGTTTACTAGCCTGACAGAGTGGAGCTGGCTGAGGACTTAGGTCTAGAGGTTGGCAGAATGACGAGGGAGGAAGCCTGGGTTCAGAGTGACTACAGGAGCAGGACTCTCACTCCACACCTCCAGCACAACACTGTTCTGTGACAGGCGTGGGGTCATGGTGATAAGCTGCTCAAAGCTTGGCTGGTTAGAGCGGTTAGCACGCTCTGTTTGGATTCAGGGAATTATGAGCTGGGCGAGCACAAAGTGGTGATGTGAAAATTGCCTTTAAAAGGCACAGTTCCTAAGGCACTAGCCTAATGCGTTCCCCTTTTGCCTGGCAAAGAAATAAAGCCACTCTTTTCTTCTCCATTAAAAAAATCAATTTAAAGACAACATATAGAAAAACGAAAACAGAAACAACCTAAATATCCAGCAAAATTGGATTGTTCCTATGAACAGCACACCAAAGCCATCTTCTCAGTAAGACTGGCCAGCTTCTCTAAAATTTACCCTCTGGTGCCCTTCCCTGTTTTATTCTTTTTCTTCCTTATCATTACCTAATATTCCACATATCTTACTGATTACCAGTTCTCCCAATAAGATGTAAACTCCATGAGGGCAAGGATGTTTACTGTTTTACTCACTACTGTACTATCACTTCTTAGAAAAATGCGTGCCTTATATTATATGCTCAATAAATATTTTTTGAATGAAACAAATATATGAACCTCTATAAGAAAATGCTATAAAATTATTAAAATTATGTTTCTGAAGAATATTTGACATGAGAAAATATTCACAATATATTAGTTTAGATCATACAAACTGTGTAAGTCATCCTAATTTTGTGTTTAATGAGTTTTATCTTTTTTTAAATACTTTATTCAACGTTACAATACTGAATTGGTTTTGCCATACACTGACGTGAATCAGCCACAGGTGTACACGATCTCCCAGTGCCGAAGCCCCCTCCCACCTCCCAGTGGGAGTTCTATCTTAAATGAATAATGCTGTTATGTGTTTAGAAAAAAGACCTGGAAAAATATAGATCTAATTGTTAATAGTGGTTACCTTCTTTGTAGGATGCGATTAAGATGCATTTCCACTGTCTGCACTCCTGACACAGTGGCCGGCTTCCAAGAGGCAGCCACTCTTCCAGGCCACAAAGGGGCTCTGTGCAGAACTAGCAGAGAACCACCACATTCTGTGGGTTAAAGTCATCACAGAGCCCACACTCAAGGGGGGTGGAGCAACAGACCCCATCTCTTCATGGGACAGTGGCAAGGTCCCAGGGCAGGAGAGCCCGTGAGATGGGAGACACAGCTACAGCCGCGGTTCTAAGCACACTGTCATGGCAGGGCTCAGGCAGTTTTGGGTTTCTTCGCTGCATCTGTCTGCATTCTTCCAAATTTTGTACAAGAAGCATGCATTACTTTTATAATCAGGGGAAAAAAGGAAGCTCTTTAGAAAATATGGCACAGGATCGGCAGGCAACCATCAGTGCAAGGTCAGTTTTCAGTAGCTGAGCCTTTCTGTGACACAACCCCGCCCCCCAACCCCACCCCCCCACCCCCGCCATGGCTCATTTTCTTTCAGTCTGGGCCCTATTTCTAGGTGATCAGTCAGGAAAGGGGCAGGAGGGGAGCGGTCACATCACTGAGCCACACTTCGAATGCTGGGCATTCTGACTTTCTGGTATTCCTGGTTGTTAGGAAATGTTTAACAGTATTCCTACATGCTGTTTCTCATACATCCTCTGTTCCTTGTCAGTTTCTGTTGTCAGAAACTAGTGGAGCGGCAAGCCGCTCCCAGGACTGAGGTCATGGGATGAGACAGGCTTGATTCTCCTTCAGTAAACATTCTCCTTAGGACAAAACTGCTTAGTCTAGATCCTCTTTCTTGAGATATGGATTATCTCCTGACCTTGTGACCATTATTAATCCCTTGTTCCCTTGGTAATGGTTGCTGTACCTCATTTGGTTTTCTGATCTTTATCATCATTGAAAGAAATTTCTTGTACAACAGCCTATATATACTCACAGAAGAATCATTAAAGTATCCTTGCTCCATCAGAGCTTGGGTCCCCATGTCTTTCTTTCTCTCTTTCCTCTCTCTCTCTCACTCTCTCTCCCTCCCTCCAGCTCTCTCTTTTACTTTCTTATCATCGACTCTGGACCACCAGGTTCTGGTCCATTAAAGGACCCCAACACCCCATCATTCTACATAAGGCCTCTTTCCCTCAATGCCACTTCATTGCCTTTGGAGAAATTATTTTTTTGCCATGATCATAAAGAAACTCTGTAACACTGATTTCTATTAACAAATATTCACTGAGGCACCATTCAAAAGTTGGCTAAGTAGTATGATACTTATTAAGCACCTTCTGTACGTAAAACATAATACTTAAGCCAAGAATTAAAAGGTATACAAAATGTACCTATAATTAAGGGTATATTTAATAAGATTATTTACTGCCTTCAAGTTTATATTCATGGGATGAAATATAAGGAAATAACCAGCCATAATATACAAAGCAAAAGAAAATAAACCTTAAAATAGATTTTTGAGCAAAGTGTTGTAGGAACTGTTAGGTAGGTAGAATAGGGAAACGGAGTCCAAAATGGCGGTGGCTAAAAAAAAAAGGAAGGTCAAAGGAAGTTCCAAGGAGCAGAGTGAAGACTTCAGGTAGAACAAACAGCACTCCTGGCTAAGCCCAATTTGCAGAGGGCGGGCCCAGGGGAAGGAAACATATAAAAGGAAGAGCCAAAGCGCTCTCGCTGTCTGTCTCTCTCTTTCTTTCCCGCGTGCGTGCGCTCTTTCTCTCTCTCCCATTCTCCTGTTATCTTCTAAATAAAATAGAGCTGTAACACTGATTTGCTTAAGAGCTGTAACACAATTTGTCCAAGACCTGAGAGCTGTGACATGCTGGAGGCTCTAATGTCTGTTGCTCCAAATCTTTGTTGTAACGAGACAAAGAACCAGGGAACATACACTCGCGTGACATCTATGGTGCCGTAACATACACTCTCGCGTGACAGAGCCAAGAGGAACTTGGTTTTAAGAGAAAGGCTTTGTGCAAGGCATAGTATTTGAACTGAATTTAAGATTCCTCTGTTCATGGAATTCTCCAGGCAAGAATACTGGAATGGGTAGATTCCCTCCTCTAGTAGATGTTCCTGACTCAGGGATGGAGCCCAGGTCGCCTGCATTGCAGGCAGATTCTTTACTATCTGAGCCACCAGAGAAGCCTAAGAAGGAAAACATGGATTTGTTTGACAAGAGAAGATCAAGGGATTCCAGGCTGAGAAAGTAGTAAAGATTTAGAGGTGTGAAAATATCGACTTGGGCTTCCCTGATGCTCAGAATCCACCTGCCAATGCAGGAGACATGGGTTAGATCCCTGATCCCAGAAGATCCCACATGCCTTGAAGCAATTAAGCCCGTGAACCACGACTACTCCCCCCCCACCCCCACCCCCGTCCACCCCACAACTACTGAGCCTGTGCTGTTAAACCCAGAAGCTGCCCCTGCGTTCGGAAACTACTGAAGCTTGTGAGCCTAGAGTTGCTGCTCCAAAATAAGAGAAACCACCTCAGCGAGAAGCCTGTGCACTCCAACTAGAGTAGCTCTCAATCGCCGCAACCAGAAAAAGCCTTCACAGCAATGAAAACCCAACACAGCCAAAAAGAAACAAAAAATAAAAATACTGGCTTATATTTAGGAATACTGAGTAGAAAAGAGGATTGGAGCCAGATAATGAACACCCTGACTGCCAAACTCAGGAATATAGGCCACTCTACAGGTAACTGTCTCCTGAAGACTTTTGGAAGGTAAAATATTTGATCAACTCGCATTTTGGTTTGTATTTTGGAAGTGGTATATACAGTGATTTGGAGAGGGACAACTGCGGCAGGGAAACTAGCAATGAGGCTGTAACTACAAAATTAAAAAAAAAAAAGGGAGGCGAGTCTAAATTATGGCAAAAGGAGAGAGAAGGGGGTGGTGATGTGATGCATAGGACCTGAAGTGACTGAGTTTATTGGGAAGGGGCAGGCTTCTAGCCTGAAAGACCTAAGGAAGTCAGAGGAGCCACTGATTAAGACAAGGAACACTGATTTTCAAAAGGCTGTTTGAGGGCTTGGCGCTCAGCAGGCAGCAGAGACTGGTCCTAAAGACAGGCCAAGCCCATAGTTGAAAGTCTGTCACTGTGCTGCTGGGAGTGAAAGAATCCAGGCAAGAAAAACAAAGGGAGAGGGCAGAAGGCAGGGCAATGCCTCCTCCGAAAGGGACAAAGCAGCTTACAGAGGTGGGAGGGAGACCCAAGATAGAACAGAACTGAAGGAAGGGAAGTCAGTGTCACATGCAGCAGTGAGCTTTGCTAGGATGACCATGCAGAACCCTGCCACCCTTGTTACCCTTCTTGGAGGGCAATTCCAGTGCATCCAAAAAGTGGTTGCTTACCTTGGTGCCATCCAAGAGAACTTTCCACAACGCCGAGAACATTCTATGGCATATGTTTGTGTAGCCACAGGCCACAGGTGGTGACAAAGCACTTGAAATGTGGCAATTGAGGAACATTTTTAACTTAAGAGCTGAGCCCCTTAATTTCTATGACACTGGCTTATTAAAAGGGCTGGGTTTAAGATCCGCTTTCTGATGACTCAGCACTTTAGTTGCTCAGTCATGTCTGACTCCTTGCAACAAGTTCATGATTTCATGGAGGATGTGTCTCTATGGGGTGGACACAAGCACAGAAATAGCTAAAGAATGTTTTGCAAGCAAAAACAGTTTTCAGTGGTTTTCTCCTGTAAGATAAGATAGACATTATGCTCCCAATTTTTCTGAGGAAGAAGCTGAGATTCAGGCAGGAAAAGCAGCAGGCCCATGTCCCTGTGGTCATCCATGGGAGGTGATGAATTGTCCTCCCAGTGCTTACGGCCAGGTTATTCCTCTCACACCAGATGAGGGGAAGTCAGCAGATAAGAGTGACGGGGAAAGGACATGTAGGTGACTTAGATGGAGCCAGTTGGACGGATAGAGACCCCAATAATGCCCACAGAATGGCTGTAAAGAGCCTGAAAGATCCAAAGTAAACACAGATGAAGGAATTCATCTGTTTGAAACCGGGAGCTGTGTGAAATTAGACTGAAAACGTGAGCATGTGATTAACATCAATGACAGATTGAGTCAGAGTACAAGTCAGGATGGATCAGGAAAATCCTGCAGGTAGTTAAGATATTTGGGAGGTTCTACCAATGTAATCCCAGCTTGAGGAGCTGAGGACCTGGGTTAGGGGCTGTTCAGTTCAGTTGCTCAGTCGTGTTTGACTCTTTGTGGCCCCATGGACTACAGCACACCAGGCTTCCCTGTCCATCACCAACTCCCAGAGCTTGCTCAAACTCATGTCCATCAAGTCAGTGATGCCATCCAAACATCTTATCCTTTGTCTCCCCCTTCTCCTGCTGCCTTTAATCTTTCCCAGCATCAGGGTCTTTTCCAATCAGTCAGTTCTTTGCATCAGGTGGCCAAAGTATTGGAGCTTCAGCTTCAACATCAGTCCTCCTAATGAGAATTCAGGACTGATTTCCTTTAGGAATGACTGGTTTATCTCTTTGCTGTCCAAAGGACTCTCTCAAGAGTCTTCTCCAACACCACAGTTCAAAAGCCTCAATTCTTCAGTGCTCAGCTTTCTTGTAGTCTCTTACATCCATACATGACTACTGGAAAAACCATAGCTTTGATAAGACGGATCTTTGTTGGCAAAGTAATGTCTTTGCTTTTTAATATGCTGTCTAGGTTGGTTATAGACTTTCTAAGGAGCAAGCATCTTTTAATTTCATGGCTGCAAACACCATCTGCAATGATTTTGGAGCCCAAGAAAATAAAGTCTGTCATTGTTTCCATCGTTTTCCCATCTATTTCCCATGAAGTGATGGGACCAGATGCAGCGATCTTCATTTTTTAATGTTGAGTTTTAAGCCAGCTTTTTCACTCTCCTCTTTTAAGAGGCTAATTCCTCTTTGCTTTTTGCTATAAGAGGTGGTTTTTATCTGCATATCTGAGGTTATTGATGACTCCGCAGAACTGATACCAAATAGTTTAAAAGCTTTCTGCATACAATATGACATATTGAGAAATGTTAGAATGAGTACCCTTTTGAATGGGCACTTAATTCTCAATAAATTAATCTGAACGAATTGGCTGAAAGAGCAATTACATTGTTTGGATTGCTGAGAACCCTCAACAAACTGTTCATTTAAAACATATTTCTCCACAGCCACGGATCTCACAACAACCCTTCCCACTTCCGACTCTTATTAGCAGCACAGAGCTTGATTTGGTGACCACGCCCGGGACCCAGGCTGCAGAGACTTCGGCCCACTGTAGTGATTCAAGGCAAGGTGTACTCCACCCCCTGCAACCAGCCAGCCCCATTACTGGTCCCTCCCCTCTGTCCCTTCACTGCTGGATATTCAGAGCCGAGGTTCCAGGACTCCAAAGCCACTCAAAGACAGCTTAGTCCCCTTCCAGAGAATTATTTTCCACACCAAGAGTTTTAGAAAATCCAAAATAATTTTATTCACTTTTTTCAGATTTTTGCTTCCACAAGGTGTTCAGCAAACATGCTAAGGCGACGGAATGTCTCGTTGGTCACGACATGCAATGCTGGCCATTCAGCGGGTGACAGCAGTGGCCACGCCCACCGGAGCTACTGGCCCCACGGCACAGTCGGGCTTGGTGGAAGCACACCGAACCACACGGCCATCAGCAACCTGAGGTAGGTCTCTTTACAGTACAAAAACTTCTACACCAGTGTGAGACACTGATTAGCAAGAGCTGCTTAAAGTCGCGGATTTGGAGAGAGGAAGAGACTCTGCGGCAACCGCAGGAAGAAAGGAAAACAGACCCACAAAATCCTGAACCCTGTCACTGAACTGTGGGGGTGTGAGGCCAGGCAAATGAAGAAGGACCATCGCGCCAAGCAGCAGTGGGCTCCAGGGCTTAGAACCGATGGTTCAAGGCGCCCGGAGAGCTCCGTGTGTTGGCCAGCATTGGGAACCTGAGGCAGTGGGACACTCGGAGCAGACTCAATGCTTGCTGAGAAGCAACAGCAGAAAAGAGGAAGGCAGGAGGATGCTCCCCCTTGGCCGAGGAAGGGTCTGTGATTCTCGGTCCCGGTGGAGGGGAGGAGAGGGGTCTGGGACTCTGACCCACTGCTCTCCCGACAGAAGCGGTGAGGTGACAGAGGACAGAAAGCAGGAGCCCTGAGAATTCACGGTGCTCTGTGCGGCCTCCATGGGCCCCACTCTGCTCACCCCGGCGTGGCTGCTGGGAAGGCAGCAGGGGGGCCACTGGAGGGCCGGTTACTGCTACACTCCTTCCTTCAGACACCCAGAAATCCCAGCACCGTGAAACAGCCAGCTGGGGAAGAACGCACGCTACCCTTCCTATAGTCTAATAGCAAAACCAGACCTCTAGTGCAGCAGACTGTACAAAAATGATAGAAAGGAATCTGCACTGTTCTTAGCACAGTGCTTATTTTAATATAAAATAAACAGCTTACATTTTCACTGGAAATATAGGCTATGTACAGAATTATATATAGATATAGCTACACGTATAAAGCTTCATTATAGGCCTCTGATACATATATAATAACGGTTCCCTGAACCTTTTAGAGTGCAATTAAGAACAAAAACTAAGTTTTGTTTACATGAATATGGAATAAATACAATAATCAAAATAGGACTCTCCCTAAAAGTGAAACACACAAGCCAATCCTGAACTGCTGTGCGATAGATAAAATCGGGAAAGGCAAGGTTTCGGCAGGAGGACGCAGTGAGGGGCCCGCCCCAGGCAGGGAATGGCAATGCTTCAGAAAAAAAGAGATGTGGGCGGCGCTGGGGGAGTTAGCCCTTGACGGCGATCTTGTTCTCTGCAGCAGCAAACATGGCATAGAACCGGGAGCTGTCGTTGGAAAGAAGGACGGATGGGGTGTCGAACTCCACCACCTGTAGAGGAAGGAGACAGCAATGGCAGGTGACTTGGGGACACTTGGGGTGCCCTACAGGGTCCACAGCTCAGGAAGAGGGGCAAAGCCCCAAACCCCCGGAGGATGGAATCAACGTGGCAGTTCAGCTAGCTCTGCCATGCCCACCTGGGTTCTCTCTCTTTTTAAAAACTAACCAGAGTTTAGTTAAGAGAAAATTTAGAGACACCTCCAGAGGCCTTCACATTAAGTCTCCATTCTTTCAACCTTGTGTAAGAAGGAATCAATCAAAAGGTCCCATATGCTGCAGAGGGAAGAAACTGCAGCTCAAGTCAAAGGCGTACCAAGCACATGGCATCTTGTTGTGCAAGCTGATCCAAAGCTATGGATGGAAAAGAGTCTTAGTTGGCAGAAAAACAAAAGGCAAGTGAGTGTAATGGTTCAACTCAGTCAATTATCCATTCCCATGATGGACCACTAGGCAGTCACCGGAAATCACACTGCAGTAGAAACGGAACAGTGTGCTGGCAGAACCTGCCTCCCAGACAGAGGCCACATACTCACTCCCCCAGCCTCCCTTGCTGCAGGGCGAAGGTGTGTGACACGACTCTGGCCAAGGAGAGAGAACAGGACATCTCCTGGGATGCTCTTAGGAAAGGCTATCCTGTCCAACAGAGACGGGCATAAGGACAAAGTGTCTTCCTAGGGCTGGCCATGTGATGGTATGAGGTTGGGTGCCAGAGCAGGCATGCTGTACAGTAAGGGGGGAGGCAGATACCGGCTCTCTTAGGGGACAGGCAGGGTATAGGTAGGTTCACATGGGAGAGCGAGCACAGGAAAGGGCATTTTAGGGAGACAGAACTGTATGAGTAAACACAGAGGTGGAGATGCTTAGGGGATCCAAGATGGTTTATAGCCACAGCACTGAAAGGAAATAGCAGGAAATGAAAACGCCTAGGGGCCAGTATGTGGGAAAGCTGGGAACAGCAAGAAGTCTGGCACCACTACATGACTGCAAAAAGCAGACGTGTGGTGGCTGGTCTCAACAGCTTTGGAATATCCCTGTGAGTGAACTACAAAGTACACATGCTCTCTGACCTAAGTCAAAGTGTTACTGTTCATAAGCAACAAAAGAGCAGGTAGTAAAGCATAATGAGAACCCAACAGGCATGCTCCAGACTCAGTCTCTCGACTGGGAGGGCTGCATCCCATGCAAAAGGAACCAGGCTGGAGTCACTGTGGCTGCTTATCTGAATGCTATGAGGGCCATCAGCCCAATCCTGCCAGGGGCCAGTTCTCCCAGACAAGGCCACGTGCCAAACCAAGGTCCCTTGGGGGCTCAGTACCTGCCCCTGGGCCAGCACCATAATCCTATCAGAGCCTAGGACCGTGTGCAGGCGATGGGCAATCGTCAGCATGGTGCAGTCAGCGAATGCTTCTCGGATGGTCTCTTGGATCAGTAAGTCTGTCTCGGTGTCCATGGCAGCTGTGGCTTCATCTAGAATCAGAATCTGTCAGGGAAGAGAGGAGAAAGAGGGATCCAACCAATTCCTTAAGCATTCTAATTAATCTAGGTTTCACCAAAATGTGTTTTAGGCTTTGAATTTTATATCATATATTGTTTTTTTCTAAATAAGTACACACAAATGTAAAAATACTGTTTTGTTTAGAATTGATATAACTTCAAATTCATATGTTTGCCTTGATTTCCACAAATATGTAAAATACTGATCTAACAAACTATTCACCTCACTTGCTCTGTGACTCTGAGCAGTGACTTTTCTGGACTTCCCTTTTCCAGTTTTAACATGAGGGGACTGTATTTGATGATCTGGACATGTCTTACAGTTTTAAAATCTTTTAAGCCTATGGCTTCCAATACTACAACTACTCACAGGACAGAAAGAAGCTGCCCTTGGAAACCGAAGGCTCGAGGCCATCAAAAATAAAAACAAAAAAGCAAACAAAATATCCATATACCCAAATTGTGTCAAGGTGAAACATTTCTGGGTATGCTCTTAAAAAAATGCCACTGAGTGACATCCCTGGTGGCTCAGTTGTGAAGAATCCACCTGCCAACACAGGAGACATGGGTTCAATCCCTGGTCCAGGAAGATGCCACACAGCAACTAAGCTCAAGTGCCACAAACTAAAGTGCCACAACTACTGAGCCTGTGCTCTAGCACCCAGGAGCTGCAACTACTGAAGCCTGTGAGCCCTGGAGTCCACGCTCAACAGGGTGGTTGTTGTTCAGTCGCTCAGTTGTGTCCTTCTCTCTACAACTCCAAGGACTATAGCACGTCAGGCTTCCCTGTCCTTCACCATCTCCTGCAGCTTGCTCAAACTCATGTCCATTGAGTCAGTGATACCATCCAACCATCTCATCCTCTGTTGTCCCCTTCTCCTCCTGCCTTCAATCTTTCCCAGCATCAGGGTCTTTTTCAATGAGTCACTTCTTCACATTAGGTGGTGAAAGTATTGGAGCTTCAGCTTCAGCATCAGTCCTTCCAATGAATATTTAGGACTGATCTCCTTTAGGATGGACTGATTGGATCTCCTTGCAGTCCAAGGGACTCTCAAGAATCTTCTTCAACACCACAGTTCAAAAGCATCAATTTGTCAGCACTCAGTCTTCTTTATGGTCCAATTGTGATACCCATACATGACCACTGGAAAAACTATGGCTTTGACTAGATGGACCTTTGTCAGCAAAGTAATGTCTCTGCTTTTTAATATGCTGTCTAGGTTGGTCATAGCTTTTCTTCCAAGGAGCAAGTGTCTTTTAATTTCATGGCTGCAGTCACCACCTGCAGTGATTTTGGAGCCCAAGAAAATAAAGTCTGTCACTGTTTCCATTGTTTCCCCATCTATTTGCCATGAGGTGATGGGACCGGATGCCATGATCTTAGTTCTTTGAATGTTAAGTTTTAAGCCATGGCAATGAGAAGCCCACACCCAAGCCTAGCCACAAAGATTCAGTGCAACCAAAAAAAAAAAAAAAAAGTGCCACTGGGCTCGGAGCCAAGAATGCCTTTAGACCTCATGCCACAGGCAATGGCTATTCTTCCATCTTCCTGTGCTTCTGCTGACTCCCTCCTCTGCCACCCACCAGACTGCCTTACCTTACAGTGACGGAGTAAGGCTCTAGCTATGCACAAGAGCTGCCGTTCCCCCACTGAGAAGTTATCCCCATTCTCCATCACTTCAGATTCAAGTTTCAGAGGTAGCTGAGCAATCTAGGGAGAAACGAAACAGAGATTAGAAGGGTTAAAGAAAAAAAAACCCTAAATTTTGAAAGAAAGAAACAAAGCTAAATTTTGTAATAAACCCAGTGGCAAAAATAAATTTTTCTTAAACAGATGAAAGAATTATTAGACAAGAATCTGGCTCACTAAGAAAGAATATACAGGTGTGATGATCACATAGCAGGACCACATTTTCTAGGCCATTCCATATTTCAACTAAACTATCTATTAGTCTCATGCCATCAAAATGTCCCAGAAATTCCAATACTTTTATGTCCTGAAATCCTGTCATTTTTGGTCCTGAAAATATGGTCATGCAATGAGAGATGGGGTAAACAAAACTACTCTCTTTCTGAAGGCCAAAGCTGTAGACCCATGGCTGTCAAACTTTTCTTCCTATAAACTATAGAACCTGTTCCTCAAATGAAATTGCTTGAAGAAGCCCAATAGAAAGGTCATGAAGGCAGAGCTGCTCCAGTTGAATTTGGGCAGGAGATCCTGGGCTAGTGTGTAGGAGCACAAGAGACTCCACTCCAGGCCAGGGGTAATCTTAGTTTGTGGCCCTTGGAGGGTGCCTGCTAAGTTACTCTGAGAGGTTTATACGCACATTGCATGCTTCCTGTGGACTCAAGAAGTGATAAATCTTTTGCACATATATACATGCTTCAAAAGGATGTTGTACTGTTATGATTAATAAAATAGAACTTGATTTAAAAGCATTACTGAACTCTGAGTGGTTGTCAATATCTTCTCAATCAATGGATGGTACAATAAAAGGGAAATATGACCATGGGAGGGAATAAGAGAGGGGAGGTGAGGAGAGGGAAATACCGACTTTTATACCCATTGTGAAATGCCTGGGAAGCCTTGCTCTGAAGTGCTCCTCCACAGACCTCCTGGAGGTAGCGGGAAAGGCTGGGCTGGACAGAGGCAGCCAGAGCTGGCTGCAGAATGACCACGGCATCACCAAGTTTCCACCCTTGAAATTCTAGCAGAGTTCTCCCTCAGGTCTTTACTTACACATTCTTTCATGTGTGTCCTTTCTAGGGCATCCCAGATCTGGTCTTCAGTGTACTGGTTGAAAGGATCCAAATTTGATCTAATGAGAAACATAATAGGAATTTCTCAGGGATCCAACACATAAGCAACCACCCTGCACAGGCTGACTGTGGTAAAGGTTTAAACAGCGGGCTCAGACCCCTCAGGCCACAGGTGGAGGCCAAGGAGTGCTGCTGCCTGCCTGTCACAGGAATGAGCCTCCCTTTCTTCTTTACAAAGCAGTATTATTTTTATTATGTAAGTGATACAAGTTAGTTATAGAAAAATTAGGAAATATAGACATAAAAAGTAAAAAAACCATATATATGTAGAATCTTAGCATGTGGGATCTTAGTCCCCCAATCAGGGATCAAACCCATGTCCCCTGCACCCAAAGTCCAGAGTATTAACCACTGGACCACCAGAGAATTCCCTAAAACCAATATATATTTAATCACTTGTCATATCCTTTGAAACAAACACTGTTAGCATTTTGGCATATATCTTTCTAGATTTCTTCCTACGCATATGCATACTAAAATACATCTCT
This sequence comes from Nanger dama, assembly GCA_917880005.1. Classification (NCBI taxonomy): domain Eukaryota; kingdom Metazoa; phylum Chordata; class Mammalia; order Artiodactyla; family Bovidae; genus Nanger; species Nanger dama. Next base: position 27,294,135 of record CAKJTW010000011.1, on the reverse strand, counting down.
TATATGTATAAACTTGGAGAAACTCCCTCTCTCTGCTGCACCAGGGTGAGAGCCCTGTCACTGGGCAGGGGTCTCAACAGCTAGCTGACCAGAAAAGGAGCCAGTCCTGCAGGAGAGGGAGGGACAAAGCTGAGCAGAAAGGGGGTCAAAAGGAAGGATTTCACTGGTACCAAAAATCCCTTTGGGAACTGTTCTTGCTTACTATACCAAAAGTATGCACCTCAAGGACATTAAGATTGACACCAAAACAACAGGACTAGATAGCTCTTAAAGTGTTAAAGACAGGAGAGGAAGCTCTTTGTTGTGGAGGATGAGGTGAACAGGTGGTGAGGAAACAGATATTGGGTGGAAGGTGGGCTGCAGAATTAATTTGGGGTGTCTTGTTTCGATCTAAACATCACATTTGTGGGTCTAGCAATCTTAAAGATATTAAATATAATTTGCTTTGCTCATAAATTACACTTGAGGTGTGGGAAACAGAAAAACCTTTGGGAGAACTCTAGCTCCTGATCCACACTCGTCTCCATGTCTGGGGTGACTAATCTCGGGCATGCAAACACAAGCAGGTCATTACCGAAGAATTCTTTAGAGGAGAGTGTAGGCTGGCACATGCCATATCTGGACTCCTGGGAGACTCACTAAACAGTCCCACTTTCTCGTGTCCCTTCACACATGTGCTTCCCACCACTTAGAACATGAGATCACTCCCCACCTTTTTGACGTGAGAGGCACTGGTAAAAGCAAGGGCTTTGGAGCCAGACTGCTTGATTCCTTCCCAGTTTCTGTCAGTGACAACTGTGTGACCCTGGCCAAGTTAGCCTAACTTCTCTACACTCAGTTCCCTTAAGTGTAAGGGATAAAAGAGCAGCTCTTTGGACTTCCCTGGTGGTGCAGTGGATACGAATCTGTCTGCCGATACAAGGGACGTGGGTTCGATCCCTGGTCTGGGAAGACTCCACATGCCTCAGAGCAAATAAGCCTATACGCCACAGTCACCAAGTTCAAGTGCTGCAACTACCGTAACCTGAGCCCCGACAGCCTGTGCTCTGCAACAAGAGAAGCCGCCGCAATGAGAAGCCTGCACACCGAAATCAAGACCAGCCCCCACTCCCTGCAACTAGAGAAAGCCCATATGCAGCAACGAAACCCTAGTGCAACCAAAAATAAAAAAGAGCACCTCCTCCAAAGGCAGCTGTGGGAACTACAGTTCACGCACGTAAAGCACTTGCAGGGGCGCCTGGCGCAGGCTTGGCAGTGTGTATGTGAGAGCTGCTATTACTGCATCATCACGACACTGTTCCTGCTCCTTGGCTATGCTTCCTTCTCATCCTTCAGCTCTCAACTTAGCTGGTGTCTTCAGGAAGGGTCTTCTGGCCCTTCAGGCCTGGATTGGGGGTTCCCCCTGCTCACCCTTATGATGGCACTCGTCACTGTTTCATTTGTCTCTCTCCTCCACTGGATTAGAATCCCTGTCTGGATCTTATTCACTGTTGTAGCCTGGGTATACTGTCTAATATTTTTGAAAGAGTAAGAGCCAACTGGGCTTGGATCCCTTCTCTGCCTCTTACCATCTGCATGACCTTGGACAAGTCACTCCTCAGTCTCCTCACCTATAAAATGGGGAGACAGTGACGTGACATGACCTGGTACGTTGCTCTGAACATTAGAGATGTGTAGATATAGCGCCATGGTAGACATTTGATAGCTGGTGGCTGTTAAACTGACCGGGGATGTGGTCACTTTAAATGCCTAGATACACTGTTTGGTGGTTTTGACTCATATATTCAGTACATTTTCCAAGTGGACACAATAATCCCATGTTCCTGAACACCAGGATCCTTCCTATGGAAAGTCTAGATGGGGAAGGCTGATCTCTGCAGGCATGTCATCCAAGAAGAGCCCTCTCAGTTAAAGAAGGCAGTTCGATTTGTTGATAACCTTAAACGGAAATGGCAGACCACAGGCTAAGTCAAAGGAGAATCTCACCCATTTCTAATCAAAAGACAAAACTGAAAGATGCTGAAAGCACCTGATCATCCTTGTCCCTCTAACACTCTGGCGTCTGTCTGCACATGCATCAGGGTTGATGAAATCTGTGTCTATGGCTCTCCTCTCCAGCCACCTTTTAGGGGAACTTTGTACTGATATACCACAGATCAGGGACAGACTCAACACGTGTTCTCCATCCCAAGTCTGGGGGAATAAAAAGCTTAATCATTTCCCCCTGATTCAAAACAGACTGGTGGGAATTCCCATGGGGCAAGATTAGCAAGACAATCCTCTGAGAGATGTTTATCCGGATAGCAAGGCAGGTTTTCATAATAAAATATCCTCTCCTATTTGTGTGGTCTAATATGGACTTCCTCATACTTTTATAGCGGAATTCTTGACCTTGAGGGTCCTAATAGGGTTTTTAGTTTTGAACCAAAATGCTTAGAGCTCTTTTTTAAAACAAGAGACTTCCCTGGTGGTCCACCGGTTAAGATTTCGCCTTCTAATGCAGGGTGCATAGATCCCACATGCCTCACAGTCAAAAAAACAAAACATAAAACAGAAGCAATATGGTAACAAATTCAATAAAGACTTTAAAAAAAAAAAAGTTCCAGGACTTTTGTGGTGGTCCAGAATTCCTCATCATCCTAGAAGAAGGGGTACCTACTCCCATGGGAAATCATGACTGGCTTTAAACAGGGGTTATGCTTAAAGCACCTGAGCAAAGACCATGCTTTGCCTGGTTTCACCCTGCACTGTGTTCTCTATACAGCCACCGCACAGGGCTGCCCGCTGACGAGCGGCCTCTGCCATTACAGAGGATCAGCTCTTCCTCAGGCGATAGGATCTGCGGTTCAGCACCCGGCTGCTCAGATATGGCTCCTGCTCTAACTGTAGCTCCCGTTTAGAGCCAGCAGAGCCTCTTGGGTTAGAATCTGCCTGTTAGCCAGCTCTGCTAGGTCAATTCCTATTGTGTCTCCAGGTATCCAGGTCTAGCCTGACAGCCTGCTCAGGCTCCTAAGGCTTGGGGCTCCACCTTACTCTGGTTCTATCTCCAAGCTCCCGGGAACACTGCCCAGTCTCTACTACTGTGATCCATTTGCCTGTAGAAAATTTGTATTTACCTAAGGCTGGAACTCCCAGCACCAGTAACTTGGTAAACTGCTACCTATGGTTTGATACCTCACTTTTTGGATTTCCGACTTAGCCTGTCACCTACTGCTCAAATCTTTCCTTTCTCTATGTCTTCCTGGAAGGACTGCATAATTTTAGGCTTTAGATTTGACCACTTGTTCAGATTCTTCCCAATTCTGCTGAGTCAAGTCCTTTCCACAGAGTTAAGACCTCAATAAATATATGTTCAAGACTGAAGGGTCCTTGGTTTTCAGGAAAGGAATGTGCAGATAATTTCTCTAGAGTTAGTCTAGGAAGTATTCTCTCTCTTTTTTGGCTGTGAGGCTTGTGGGATTTTAGTTTCCCAATCAGGGATCAAACTGGGGCCCTCGGCAATGAGAGTGAGGAGTCCTAACCACAGGCCTGCCAGGAAAGTGCCAAGGAAATGTTAATACTGTACACTGATGCCTAGCAGCATGAGTTGAAGAGTATCCCCCAAAAGACATGTTGAAATTTAATCCTCAGTACCTAAGAATGTGACTTTATCTGGAAATAGATCAGTGTAGATAGTATTAGGTGAGATGAGGTCAGCCTGGAGTAGTAAAGGAGGGTGGACTCTCAGTCTAGGACACCAGTCCTAGAGAGAGGGCCACATAAAGACAGAGACAGGGAGAGAACCCATGTGACAACGGAGGCAGAGACTGGAATGATGAATCTACAAGCCCAGCCCAGACTGTTGGCAAACCACTAAAATGTAGTGGAGGCAAGGAAGGACCCTACCGGCTTCAGAGTACGGCCCTGCTGACACTTGATGTCATCCTTCTAGCCTCCCGGAACTGTGAGAGCGTCAAGTTCTGTGGTTTTAAACTGCCCAGTTTGTGGTACACTGTTGCAGCATCCCTAGCACACAAACACATCCAGTAAATTCATCAGATAGTCTAATAGACAAGCAGGAAGCACACCAGAGTGCGGACCCTGCCCACTGAGCAGCTGTCCCATCAGACTCGGCAGACATGTGGATGGGCTTGACCTTCAACCTCGCCCAGGCCCATCACACCAGCTGAGGGAGCCCCCAGGACTAAGCCATGGGTTCCAGATTTATAGGGAATATTTATGTACACCAGCAGGTGTTGCTGTTTAGTCTCCCAGTCATGTCTGACTCTTTGCCACCCCATGGACTGTGGCCCTCCAGGCTCCTCTGTCCACGGCATTCTCCAGGTAAGAACACTGGAATGGGTTGCCATTTCCTTCTCCAGGGGATCTTTCCTACCCAGGGATTGAACCTTTGTCTCCTGCATTGCAGGCGGATTCTTTCCTGCTGAGCCATTAGAGAAACCCCAGCAGGTGGTATAGCTAGACATTAAGGCAGACCAGACTGATCTCAACAGGGAACTCAATCAAGAATGAAAAAAACAAAAACACATCCTCATTACAGTGGCCAGATGGTCCTGGTCTGACCCACAGAAATGAAAGCAAGCAAAGTTATGTATCCACTGCATCAAGTACTCAGCTGGGTGGACAGAAAGAAAATCTGAGAATGAAGGTTATTTTTAACAGTCAGAAGTCCTGGAGTCCTATGTTGCCCAAAGTGTATTTTCATCTTTGGTTTTTTATATTTTATTTTTAGCAATATTCTAACCTCACCTACTGACAACTACAGAATAAGGTCAAGAGTATCTCCTGAGGGTAATGAGGATACAGCAATCCCTTCCAGGCACACAGAAGACTCCACGCTGAACCACACCGTCCTCTGTCCATGTGGGCACCTCCCTGCAGCCTTGGGATGAGACTACGGGACCCTCAGACCTTCTGACAGGAAGCTAAAGGAAAGCTCAAAATAGTCATTCAGAAATATGGACTGATTTTGGCTTTTAGTTAAGAGTAGAGCATATGAAAAAGACTAAAGAGAACAGCAGAGTTTGTGTGACAATTTTTCTCAAGAAAGGGGAAAGAAAGAGACCTACTGCAAATCTGAAAGCAGATAATGAAATTTTAAAGATACTGGAAAAAGAAAGGTAACTAACAGTCAAGACGCCTGAGGAAGCAGGCCCAACCTTGGTGCTTGGAGAGACAGGGTTACCTCTCAAGGTTATGACTGAGGAGGGTGCGGTGGGAACTTCAGGAGACAACACAGCAAGTACAGTAAGGAGGCTCTGAGCCAAATAGCCCAGATTCAAATTCTTATCTTTGGGCAAGTTATTTAACCACTTTGGTCTTAAGCTTTTTCACCTATAAATGGGTATAATAATAGTACCTACCCTCATCAAATTTTGAGTACTTTAATTTTGATAAATTAATACAATATAAATGCTTAGGACAGTAGGCCACGTAAATCCTCAATAAGCTTAGCTAATACTATTGTTATTGTTATTCTTTAGAGTAGCAGTACAGCGTGACTTTTTTTTTTTTTTGGCCATGCCACAGCTTGCAGAATCTCAGTTTCCCGACCAGGGACTGAACCTGGGCCCCAGAGGTGAAAGCCTAGAATCCTAACCACTAGGCCACCAGGGAATGCCCCAGAATGACCTTTTCCTTTTTTAAAGACAATTTTAAAAGACCAGTTTCAGGTTCACAGCAAAATTGAGATGAAGATACAGAGATTTCACACATACTCCCAGGCAGAAAGACTTCAACAAAACTTAGATAACATCTCGTGTTCTTCATAGTTACCTTAGATTTACCGTTCCTTGCTGACACTGAGACTAGAAGCTTTTGGGGAATTCCTCGATTCCACAGACTCAGATGTCAAAAAAAAAAAAGGGGGCCCCTTACACAACAGAATGATTCAAAGACAGATGGAAAACCTTGAGATTCTAAGAACTGCTTCAAATTTGCAGCAGCTTCCATTTCTTCTAGAGCTCTACGTGCTTCTGCCTGAAGGTGTTTTGGCCCGGAATGAACCAAAGCCAAGGGGGATCAGCTGTGGGCTCAGGTGTCTTTGTTGTAATTTTGAGTTGAGAGCGTGAGATATTCATCAAAAGTGGAAAAAGAAATAAAATGGGCAAGTAGAAAAGGAGAGAAAAGCGTCTGAACAGGAAGAAGTGAGAACACTGCTTCCTGATAATGGATGGACACTAGGTAGAGATGCTCCCGGTGATGAGATGTACTCATCCCCGGTGAGGAGACTGAGATGCAGAGACACACCAGAGTGACAGCTGAGGACAACTAGTCCCTCTGAGGGGCAGACTAACCAGCAGCCAAGCCAGACTGCAGACAGTCCACAAGGATGGAAAGCGAGGGTGGAGGCAAAGAAATAGGCTTCCTGAGACCAGGAAGCATAGATCCTCTGGTAAAAGAAAAGTATTGTCAGGACTATGAAAGAGGGAAGGTCAGCCAAAGTGTTTAGGTCTGGATGAAAACGGACCCCTCTTCATGGAGATAATCATCAGAGCAAACGGCAAAGGAAGGTACTGGCTGGCCTCAGACACACAGGAGCCCTATAGCTCAAACCCAGACAGCTGAATGAGGCAGGCCTGGATGAGCTATTGGAATGGATTGGATTAGGACGAGCTATTGGAATGGGCTAATCCAGGGAGGGGTGTGCCCCTAAATGGTCTGGTCTATGATTTATCCATATTTATATGCAGGACAATTCAGACATTTTTATCTTTCAAGATTCTGAGTTTTGTTTGTTCAATTTTGGTTTTACCTTGAATTCCCTTCTGATACACTTTAACTGCAAGTTGGAATATCCAGGAGATGTACCCACCCCCAATGCTGGTTAATGATGGTGGAGATACAGTTCCAAAATTTGGAGTCTCTAGGAGGTAGCTGGAGAAGGCAATGGCACCCCACTCCAGTACTCTTGCCTGGAAAATCCCATGGACGGAGGAGCCTGGTAGGCTGCAGTCCATGGGGTCGCTAAGAGTCGGACACAACTGAGTGACTTAACTTTGACTTTTCACTTTCATGCACTAGACAGAGAAATGGCAACCCACTTCAGTGTTCTTGCCTGGAGAATCCCAGGGATGGGGGAGCCTGGTGGGCTGCCATCTATGGGGTCGCATAGAGTCGGACACGACTGAAGTGACTTAGCAGCAGCAGCAGGAGGTAGCTGAGGGAGCAGATGATCTAGCCTGCCCTTGCCTTGGGAAACTCATTACAGGTCTTCTTATTTTCTAAGAACAGCAAAAGAATACCAAACACTGGATATTCTTTGGGATCTATGAGAAACTTGAGAGGATAAAGGAAAGGTAGGTCTGGGATTGAATTTGTCCTCAGTGTCTACTACTGACCTAAAAAGTCAAAATTCCAATGAGCAGAAAATGAAACTTATATGATTTCCTAGGTTTGCACAGCTGACTGACTAAACAGTGCTCCAAGCTCAATGACTAAAACCTCGGGCAGCAGCACACCAGCCATTGAGCCTGTCCGTTGGGGGCAAAATGCCTCTGGAGCTGATAACAAACGGCCCCTACTCCCAAACAGGCTGCGCTTCCACAATGTTCCACAAACAGCAGCTAGCAGGTCAGTTCTTAACCGTTAACTCCAGAAGCCGAGTCACAGACTTAAATGAAGTGCTATAAAAATGTGAAATGAACACTGATACTTCTTGGTAGCAGCATATTCATGGGAAGTCTATAACATGTCTTACTTTCTGCTGCTAAGTCACTTTAATTGTGTCCGACTCTGTGTGACTCAGAGACGGCAGCCCACCAGGCTCCCCCCGTCCCTGGGATTCTGCAGGCAAGAACACTGGAGTGGGTTGCCATTTCCTTCTCCAATACTTTCTAGTTCTCTTCTAAATGGTGATTTTAAAAAAATTAAGAAAAATATGTGGGTTTTTTTTTGTCCTGAGCCAAAAAATCATTAGGCCAATTTTATTCTTAAAGGCATTCCCGTGGCACTTAAAAAGAGAGAGATTTATAAGAAGGAAGGGCAGATTTGATAATATCTCTTAATTTCTTAACTTTAGACTTGAGTCTTCAATAAATTCTAATTCTCTTTGATGTTGCTTGTTTGACCTTGTTATTTATTTACCCAAAGGGAATGATTAATCATCATCGAAACTGCCTGCAATTTGGGAGACCAGGGTTCAATCCCTGGGTGGGAAAGATCCCCTGGAGAAGGGAATGGCAGCCCAGTATCCTTGCCTGAAGAATTCCATGGAGAGAGGATTCTGGTGGGCTACAGTCCATGGGGTTGCAAAGAGTCAGACATGACTGAGTGACTAACACTTTCATTTATCATCATCAACAGAGCCAGTCTGTGCTATACAAATTCACTAGTGTTTTAGAGAAATGCCAAAATAAACACACCTAAGAGTACTGACCCCACATAAATGTAGGTAAGAATTCAGTTTATCTACCGAACCTCCTCAGATCAGTGAGTTCAAATGTCATTTCTAAAAGTGGTGGGGGGTGGGAGGGATGAGTCTGTTTTAAAGACAATTCTGAACACTGTGGTTATTTGAAATTAAATTGGTATCTTTTCTTGGAAACTGCTAAAAAGTAGAGAAAATGACAATATCACTTTTAGAGTGATTTTTAAAAAGAAGTGCTATCTAGGTCAACTATATGGTTGAAGCTATTTTTATTTAGAGAGTCAACTTTAATAGAAATGGACACAAATTATGAAAATCAATGGGTTGTTTTTAGGAGGCAAAAGCTTAAGGCTAGCCTGATAAAGCACAGGAAAAGACAATGGGGTTAAATGTATTTCCTTAATAGTTACTGTTATAACAGGTCGAGAAAAGAAATGTGTTTCTTTTGGCAATCTGGCAGATTTCAGAGAGGGGCATCATTCCAGAGTAAGAACCAAAAGTTTGCAGAAGATACTAGAAAATGAGAAACCATGAGGAGTAATAATGCCTGAAAACCATCGAGAGAACTGCAACTCTTGAGTGTCCCCAGGAGAGAGGACAGCGAGGGATGGTGGCTGCTTCCATGCACAGAATGCTCGCCCTCTGCCAGCCTCCACGCGTCTATAAAATTTGTACAAATTCATTCAGTCATCACAACAACAGATCTTAGTAACATCCCCATTTCATGGAGGAGGGAACAAGCTTAGGAGTGGCTAAGTAACTTGTCTGAAGACAGAGAGTCCAGATCTCTCTGACTTCTTACCATCCCGCTGCAGGACCCCTGGGTCCTGCTTAACTAATGAGGTGACTAGTACTGTGGAGCTGCTCTTCCTGCAACAGGGAGCGCATGGTGTTGGGAAAGTGCCGCACCAGAGGCCACTGGATCTCAGTCCCTGGTGGGGCTCTGTCCCGCTCACCTGGCCTGCAACATGGCACGAAGCGCGTAGGGCTGAGGTCTCACCTGACAGTACCGCTGAACAGCACCGGCTCCTGGGGAATGATGGAGAGCTTGCTCCGGAGGTCAGCAAGGCCAATGTCACTGATTCTCACTCCATCGATCTTGATGCAGCCTCCACACAACTCCACCAGGCGGAAGAGGGCCATGCCCAGTGAGGACTTCCCTGATAAGTCAGAAGACAGGCAAGAGTCATTCGATCGGCAAATTCTGGGAAGACAAAACTGGCTTTTTTCAGGGCAACATCATCTATTTTTCTATTTCTGTTCAATCATTATTTCGATGGATATCGTAGATAACTCAGATAATGCAGAAAGTGACAGCCAGAAAAACAAAAACAAAAAACACGGAACTCTCTGGAGCTACCAAGCATATACGCTTATCCACATACTGGAGCCTGAGAAGGAGAGGGAGGGACCATTACCCTCTCCTGAGAGTAAAATGGAAAACGTCTCCTTTTCACCTTAGGTACAGGTACACAGGGTTTGATGCTTCTCAGGCAAGAGCCAAGAGCTAGGAGCTTGAGGCAAGTCAGAGGACAAGTTATCTGTCTTCTGTCCCCTTATCTCAGCAGAGAAAACCAGGACAAGGCCTTTCACTGCCACGAAGCTAGGGAAGGGAGAAGTTCTAGGCTAAATACAAGGAAAGGAGTTTGGGATTTGAGAAAATGAGTGACTGTAGATTCTCTACCATGATAGGAAAATGTAGATAAGCAGGTCTGAGGGATAAAACAGCAAGTTCAGGATCACAGTGATAGGCAGAATAGCCTTTCATAACTGACTCTTCATTTAAAAAATGATATACACAATTCAAGCAGATAACATCAATTGCCCATAATCTAACTACTGCTTTAAAAAAAAATTATGCATGTACATTATCTATTTATTTATTTGGCTACAGTGGGTCTTAGTTGTGGGATCTTTTTTTAAGTTGCTGCATGTGGAGTCTAGTTCCTTGACCAGAGATTGGACCCAGGACCCCTGCACTAGGAGCACAGAGCACCAGCCACTGCACCACCAGCAGTCCTGCTTGCTTTTTTTTTTTTTTTTTGACACATTTCCTTTTAGTTTGTTTCCTTAAGAGTTGAGATGATAGCAGAGAAATATTGTAACTATCTTCTCCACTTAACATTACATAGCAAGCACTCTATTACCTTTTTGAGATAAAGTTTTAGTGGCTACAATAATTTCCATTGTGTGGCTGTACTCTTATTTAAACAGTCTTCTAATGTTGCACATGTAGTTTAATTAAAACTTGCTAGAATAAAGCTATAGGGCTTCCCAGGTGGCTCAGTGGTGAAGAATTTGCCTGCCAAGTTTGATCCCTGGGTTGGGAAGATCCCCTGGAGAAGGAAATGACAACCCACTCCAGTATTCTTGCTGGGAAAATCTTATGGACAGAGGAGCCTGGCAGGCTACAGCCCACGGGGATGCAAAGAGCTGGACATGACAGTGACCAAACAGCAGCAGCAGAATAATGCTCTGGTGACCTTGTCATCACTCAAACTGCTCCTACCTCAGAAAATTTCCCTGAAACAGATTCTGAGAACTGAAACGACTTTGTTAAATACTTACATATATATTTAAAAAGCTCAGTGCTCTTCTCCCATCAAAAAAAAAAAAAAAAAAAGTTTGACATAGTCCTGTCTATCTCTCTGCAAATCAGACCCACAATTTAGATGCAGAACTATGGGGTTTTAGTTGTTTGAGAAGTTTTCCTGGTTGTCTTTTAAAAAAAAAAAAAAAAAAACACCTTTTTAAACTAGTTTATCTATTTATTTAAAAAAAATTTTGGCCACATGCTGAGGCATACAGGATCTTAGCTCCCCAATCAGGGATCAAACTCAAACCGTCTAGATTGGAAGCCAGAGTCTTAACCACTGGACGACCAGAAAAGTCCTAGTTTTCTGGTTCTTCACTCTCCTTCCCTTCTCTGCCTCCATGTACTTAAACAGTCCTCATGGCAGCCCCTTGACTGTCTACTCAGAGGTTAATGAGGATATAAATATCTGCCTTGCCCCAGTGTCTGTTGCCACAGACCTGCAGTCTAGATCTGACCCCTGTCAAACAACCTCAGGGAACCCTGACTGTCCATCTCCCTATGGCAGGGGTCTTCATGTCCATCTGCGAGTTGGAAAACCCGAATCCATGTGGTAGAACAGTTCTCAAGGAGCCTTTCCTCCTGGGAGTGGCTTTTGCAGGACTAGGGGATCTGGCTAGTGGTCTCTCACCCAGGTAGAAGGGAGGAGGTGGAGGGGCCCCTTCAGTGCCAAGGCAGTGGTTCAAGATTTAAGGTGCTCAAATAAATGGGGCTCAAAGGAAGGAATGGTGCTCAAATAAATGATGAGTACCATAAATCCTGAAGGAATGATGGAAGGAATAGTGCTTAAATAAATAGGTTAAGTTGTTCTGTTTTAACAAAAGATCTGAGTCTAGACTACCTTTGCACAGATGGAATGTGCTGGTAAAAAAAAAGCCATGATGTCCTCAGGTGGTTATAACCATGGCAGAGAGCCAGGACCTATGTTACAGTCTTGAAAGGACCTTATTAGGATTACAGTTTAGACTTTGTAAGTCAGGTTATTTAGAATTACTTTATTTTTATTTCTCATCTACTTATACTTTAATAAAGTCTTGGTGAAATTTTTGATCTGTCTTAGTGTGTTAAAAGGACATCACAAGAAGGGAGGTCAGAGGTCTCAGGTGAGCAGTGCAGCCCTAGGGGGCCAAAGCAGCAGAGGGAGTTTATGGGAGGGAGCAAAGTAAGAGCCATGGGTACAGTCGTCCTCATGGCTAGGCATCCTCTCTCCAGTGTAAAAACCTAGAGGCTGTATCTTGTTTTGACGTGAAATAATGCCTTCAAAGAGGGAGCAGGAAATAGCTTTTTCTTTTCTGCTTACCACATTCTTTAAAGTAAATTGACTAGAAAAGACTATTTTTTAATGGCAAGAAAAAAATAAGCCAAAGGAGTTTTGATGCCAAGGGAGCATAGAGCCTAGAAAGCTCAAGAGAAGTGACTCAGAGAGAACTCTTACACAAGGGTGAACAGATTAGTGAAAGAAGCCAAGACTCAATCTTGAAATGTTATGGAAAGAAACACACTTCTAAGAATAGTAGGGAACTAAAATGCCTAAAATGATGGCCTGTTCTCTATTTATTTACAACTGATGTCAGATCAAGAAAATAATTTCTGTCTTCGAAGGAACATAGATTCCTTATTTAGAGCTATGTTGCCTTCTAATAAATATGAGACTATACTTGTAACACATCACAAAGACCTTAAGCTTTTTGTATATTTTGACTTCATAGAAATAAGGATGTTACTGTGGTGCTATCCATAAAAGCGAAAAATTGACAACAATGCACTGCCCTTCAATTGGATCTGGGTTAATATAAATTATGGTATATCCATAAAACAGAATTTTATGTCATACTGCATAGAAATCATGTCATAGAATATCAATTGACATGGAAAATACGTGGTAATTTTATAAATAGGCCATGAAACAGTGTATAAAAGTACCTCATTTCTGTAAAATACATTTTTTGATAGCCTAATAAGATATCCACCAAAATGTTAGCAGTTAATTATCTCTGGGTAGTGGAGTTATGGGTACCTTTCATCTTTTGTACTTTGCTATATGTTTCCAGAAATATTCTACTTCTGCTCTACTGACTAAGCCAAAGCCTTTAACTGTGTGGATCACAACAAACTGGAAAATTCTTCAAGAGATGGAAATACCAGACCACTTTACCTGCCTCCTGAGAAATCTATATGCAGGTCAAGAAGCAACAGTTAGAACCGGACATGGAACAACCGACTGGTTCCAAATTAGGAAAGAGTACATCAAGGCTGTATACTGTCACTCTGCTTATTTAATTTATATGCAGAGTACATAATGCAAAATCCTGGGCTGGATGAAGCATAAGCTGGAATCAAGTTTGCTGGGAGAAATATCAATAACCTCAGATATGCAGATGACACCATCCTTATGGCAGAAAGTGAAGAGGAATTGAAGAGCTTCTTGATAAAAGCGAAGAGGAGAGTGATAAAGCTGGTTTAAAAAAACTCAACATTCAAAAAATTATGATCATGGCATCTGGGCCCATCACTTCATGGCATAGATGGTACTTCATAGATGGGGAAAGAATGGAAACAGTAACAGACTTTATTTTCTTGGGCTCCAAAATCACTGCAGATGGTGACTGCCATGAAATCGCTCCTTGGAAGAAAAGTTATGACCAACCTAGATAGCGTATTGAAAAGCAGAGACATTACTTTGCCAACAAAGGCCCATCTTGTCAAAACTATGGTTTTTTAGTAGTCATGTAAGAATGTAAGAGTTGGGCCACAAGAAAGCTGAGCACCAAAGAATTGATGTTTTTGAACTGCGGTGTTGGAGAAGATGCTTAAGAGTCCCTTTGCAAAGAGATCAAACAGTCAATCCTAAAGGGAATCAGTCCTGAATATTCATTAGAAGGACTAATACTGAAGCTGAAGCTCCAATACTTTGGCCACCTGAGGTGAAGAACTGACTCACTGGAAAAGACCCTGATGCTAGGAAAGACTGAAGGCAGGAGGAGAAGGGGATGACAGAGGATGAGATGGTTGGACGGCATCACTGACTCGATGGACATGAGTTTGAACAAGCCCTGGGACCTGGTGATGGACAAGGAGGCCTGGCATGATGCAGTCCATGGGGCTGCAGAGTCAAACATGACTGAGCAACTGAAGTGAACTGAACTGACACATTTCAAGTGCTCTGCATTGAGAATGTATACTTTGATGATTAGAAAAAATATTAAATGTTTTGAAGCAGTGTTGAAAATAAACCTCAAAAAGTGGTTTCACCTTATGAAAATTAAATTTAAGAAGTATACCACCATCTTTTACATATCCTGTGTGTGTGCACACATGCTCACGTGGTCAGTCATGTCTGACTCTTGGCAACCCATGGACTGTAGTCTGCCAGGCTCCTCTGTCCATGGAATTTCCCAGGCAAGAATATTGAATTGGTTTTCCATTCCCTACTCCATACATATCCTATGATTGCAACTAAATAAAAATTATGTGGGAAGAAAAAAAAAAGTGGTTTCAGAGACCTGAGACACTAACTACTCATCTAACAGGAATCTGGTTTGAAGAGATAAGAGTGACATTCAATAAGTAGCAAATCATGGGCCCTAAACTTGACTCTGGTTGATTTAAACGTTTCTTCAGAGAGGGGATCCTTACCTGATCCTGTTCGACCCACGATGCCAATCTTCTCCTTGGGTTTGATGGTGAAGGACACTTTCTTCAGGACCAGAGGGAGATTTTCTTGGTACCTCATTTCTGCATTCTCAAAGGTGATCTCTCCTTCTTGGGGCCAGTCAGGGGAGGGAGCCTTGTTCTTAATTCTGGCAGGTGCTTCCAAAGATAGAGTCTAGAGAGACAGAAAAGGCCAGTTCAGACTGACCACAGATTCTAGGGTAGCTGCAAGGTTTTGTCATAGAAGTAAGACCAGGATACCCAGAGCACCAACAGAGACAGCTGCTGCTCTGTTCTCTTGCTGCGAAAGAGTCCCTGGCAGTAAATGCTCATCACCAATAAAGAGAGAACAATTGCCTCTACCCTTGGCAGTCTACAGTGGCCTTCTATCCCTCTTTAGCCACAGCAGATTTAATTGGAATTCCCCTTGAAATATGGTTCCATCATTTGAAAACCAATGGCCTTTCTTTGGAAAGAATGATGCTAAAGCTGAAACTCCAGTACTTTGGCCACCTCATGCGAAGAGTTGACTCACTGGAAAAGACTCTGATGCTGGGAGAGATTGGGGGCAGGAAGAGAAGGGGATGACAGAGGATGAGATGGCTGGATGGCATCACTGACTCGATGGACATGAGTCTGAGTGAACTCGGGAGTTGGTGATGGATAGGGAGCCCTGGCGTGCTGTGATTCATGGGGTCGCAAAGAGCTGGACACAACTGAGCGACTGAACTGAACTGAACTGAAACTCAAAGGAGCAAAACTAGCATTCATGGAACATTTAACGAGAGCCCAGCACCCTGAGCCATCTCAGTCAATCCAGGAGACTCAGACACTAATCCCAACTCTACCACTAACAGCTGCGTGAATTGGATATACCAATTCTTCAATCTTTGTCTTAGTGTCTCATCTGTAAACTCTAGGGACTGCATTAGATGATTTTAGAAATCCATTCCAGCTTAAAAATGCTGTGCTTAATAATAATTATTGGGTAATTTTGGCCATCTATAGTCACACCTCCCCATGTTTTTAAAACTCTCGGGCGATTAGTCATGGAGCCTATAGCCTCACAGGGAAGTAAAGGTCAAAGACTGCAGTGCTCTGGTGGCTGGCGGCAGGGACTCAAGTCTAAAACTGTGTTGAGACAGGCTTCCAGGCTGTGGATGGGCAGCAGGGAACCAGTTCTCAGGAATTTGATTGATTTGTGCAAAGTACACTCTGTACCATGGCTGACCATCACCCTGACCTTTTCAGCAAGAGACCCACACCAATAGTGATATTGAATCAAACACAACATGTACAGTCACAAATTGCCCACAGACCAGAGCCCCAGTCAAGAGGCTCATGTATAAACGGCTATTAGCAGATTTATCAGATAGCTATCTGCCATTCCTCCTGATAACAATCATTTATAAGTTTAGGAAATATCCTATGACTGATCAGGTTCATTGCCAAAACAAATCAGTGGGACACGTCTCTGCTAGAAAAAGCAGTTACATAACATACTAGTTCTCAGTGAAGGGGCAGTTCTTCAAAACAGTGTTTGTTAAGTCAATATTCTAGTTGGAAGTTGGAATGTATTCTGCCCATGTAAATGACGATATAAATGAAAATAAAGTCTCTGGGTAGTTTGCAAAATAGCTAACTCCTGAGAAATGAGTTCAACGTGAGAATGTTAACTACTCAAGACTCTGTTTCTCTCTATAGAAAATTGCTTTCAGACCCTGAACTAGGAGGAAGATACCACCCCACTGCAGGACTGCAGGGTTTCCTGGGGAAGGTGGGAAGAGCTGGATCATCTCAGTACCAATGCAGTTAACTGGTTTCTGAACTGTGAACACAGTATAGAAGTAGGCATGGAGCCTTTGAAACTCCAGACGTCTGGGTCCTATCTCAAACCTATTGCATCAGAATCTTCAGAGATGAGGCCCATGTTAGTCTTTGCCTCAAGCTCCATATAGGACTCAGATGGCCATCCCTGGTTAAGAACCAAATAAACTAGACTAAGACTTGAAATAATACCTGGTTTTAAATAGTACAAGGAAAATATTACATTAGTCTGCTTAATTGAATTAATGAGGTTAGGAACACTTTGAAAATTAGATGATGAATGTAAGTTCTTAATCAGACCACAATTCACAAATATACTTGGAAAATCTTATGATATTCTCTTTTGCATTCCATGCATACTGGAGAGATGCTGCCTCTCCTGTGGGACAAGATGAGGCAGAGAAAACAAGCATCTTCCTGGGACATTTATTCCAGGCGGTAAAAGGGTAAAACTGCTGCCCGAAAAGTCAGACTGCAGCAGAAGGCCTGCAGGAGCCTGACCTTGATGTAGTGGTCGATCCTCTCCACTGAGGTGAAGCGAGCTTCTGTCTCCGATGCCAGTCTGACAGTAAACTGGAACAGCCCTGTCAACTGATCATGGAAAACAACAATCCAAGAGAGAATTTATTATTAATATACACCAAGGGAATGCCAGCAAACCTCCTTCACCTCAGGGATCACAACTCAATTGTGAGAACTAACTGTGGATAGACAGCAGCTGGCTTTAGGGACCAAATCATCCTTTAAATGTTTAAGACAATGCCTAATAGCCCCCAGTCAACTGCAACTCTCAGTGAATCCAGGTGGCACGCAGTACTGGCACTAACTTTTCTACACCTAAATGCTTTCCGTCTGTTTATACATTTCCAGAAATTCAGCTGTATCTGAATAACTTCTGGGCTTCGTAATTGTATCTATACCTGGATATAGCAGCAACCATAAATGGAGACTGTACAAACCTGTAAGCAGCAGTGAGAATGCTTCCAGGAAAGTTAACAGAAACGAGGCTGGGCCAAAACTGAATGCAGAGCCCCAGTCTGTGTACCCCAGACTGAGTACTCTGAAACAGAAATATATATAACACAGATTTCTCCCACCCCCCACCCCCAGCCCTCCAAGAATCAAGTTAAGTCTGCGAGACATGGACAAATACCTTTGAGTATCTATAAAGATATAGATCTCTTCTTAGGTTTCCTCTGGCCACTTATTTTTATCTTTCCAATACAGAAAAATGTCAAACATATACAAGAATAGAGAGGACAGTATAATGGGCTCCCACGTATCAAACATTCATCTTAAAAAATTATCAGCTTATAACCAGCACTGTTTCATCTGTCCTACCCCATCCTGCCATATATCTGGAATCAAATCTCATATAGCCTAAGTCTTATCCATAAATACTTCAGCTTCTATCTCTCTAAAATTTAAAATCTCCTTGAAAACCATTACCATATCTTAAAAAAGTTAGTAACAATTCTTTATCATCTTTAACTATCTAGTCAGTGCTAAGTTCCCCGCTGTTCTCTGAGCTATCTGAAGACCTTCAACCATCCCTAAGAACCAAAAAGGTTTATGTATGTAACAGTACTGGGAAAATTTGGGGCCTGAAAATAAAACACACAGAAGTAGTATATTGAGGATATGTATTTCTTAGAAGACTAGGAAGAGGCCAGAGAAGAAAGGTTAGTGAAGACATAAATCTACAATTAAGAAACAATTTTCAAAATCTGTTTATTTAAGAAAAAAACAGCACCTACTTCATAAACACATGCAATAGAGTTTAATCCCTTTATTCCCATAAAGTCAACCTTTAGCATTCATGGGGAATTGGTTCCAAGATTCTGTTAAAAATCCAAGGATGCTCAAGCCCCTTATATAAAATGGCCTAGTAATTACCTACAACCTACAGACATTCTCCTATCTCCTTTAAGTCATCTCTAGATTACTTATAATACCTAATGCAATGTAAAGACTTGGTAAATAGTTATAAATACAACATGCTACATAAATAGTTGTACATCTATAGTAAATTCAGTTTTGGGAACTATCTGGAATTTCCCCTCCCAAATATCTTTGGTCTGCAGTTGGTTGACTCTATGGATGCAGAACTCGGGGATGTGGAGGGCTGACTGTGTTCCAGTCTACAGTGCTACTGCCAAAGCAGATGGGGAGAAGCTCTAGGAGCCAAAGGTAAAACAACAGCTTAGGGCAGAGCCGCCTACCAGGCCTCTCCTAGGCCAACGTATGAGAAAGACAACACCCTCATCCCAAAGACTAACCTGCACAGCATAGGAGATGGCAAGCCCTGCGTATGCTGGGGGAATCTGCCCATGCATGAGAACAATCATCAGCCCAGTGGTGGTGATCAGGGCAATGCTGATTAGGTCCAGCCGCACTGCCAGCCATCGCATCGCACAAGTGAACAGGAAGAAAGGACTCTGGTTGTTATCCAGTAGCTCCTGGTACCTGTGAGGAAGACAGAACACCTAATAAAGTAAATAAAGTACCGCACAACCCCAGTCATGGAGGATGCCAAAGCACTGATGAGTTCTAGGTAGAGGGCTAATGCTAAAGTATAACACTACTGCTTGTAACCAGGAGAGTGATATGGAAACTTAAGGAGTGCAGAGTATTCCAGGCTCCACACACAGGAAGACACGAGGGTTTCCTAGTTTCACCCTTTGAAAGAAACATATTCAAGATACTAGGAAAAACATATCTATTTCAATAGCATAGGAAAAGCAGGAGGGAAGAAGACCAAATAAAGAGGCTGCTTAAGCTTTAGAGAATTGTTTTAGGTCAGGGGTCATTTTCTTGAGGAAAGAGAAGTTACAAACGCAAACTGCAGAAATGGCACAAGAGCAGGAAAACAGACTCTGGGACTGAATACGAGAAAGCGGAAATGGTCTGCTGACATACTTGTTTCCCAAGGCCATGGAGCAAAGAACCAGAAGCAGTGAGTGAGTTAAACCAGAACAGGAAGTCCGAGACAACCTTTGTCACTGCAGGAAGGAGACCCTCTGTCATCAGGGGTCCTAGAGAGCAGCTCTCAGCCCACCTGAGGGTCTGGGGTCACACACAACTAGAACTCCAGAGTGGGAGGCCTGGGTAGGAAAAGATACTTTGCCTTAAAGAAAATCCCTTTCCTCCTTATAAGAAGATATGTGCACTTTAGAGAAAATTTAGGAAACATAATAAAAAAGAGGTCAATGTAAAATTCGGTACTCTCACCACTCAGCTAAAATCAGAATCCATATTCTGCTGCACTTCCTCTCAGTATTTTTTCCAATGCCCTCACGTGTATGTGGGCACACACCTACACATGTACACGGTCAACGTATTCTACTCTATTTTTTTCTTAAAGTTAGGGTACATTTCTCAGAATTATTTAACTAAACCTTCTATCCTAAAGTTACTTTTTTAATGTCAATTACTTAATTTTTGGAATGAACTATATACTCTATAAGACAGAATATTCACAAGGTACAAAAGGTTTTACCATGAAAAGTCAGTCGTTCTCCTGCCCTCCTCCAGCTACTCACTTCCACTGTCCAGTGGCAGCTGTTAGTTTCCTGTGTGTTCTTTCAGAAATTCTAAATGTTATAGACACATATTTAAAGGAGCAAACTATACATGCACATCTGTATCTTGCTCTTTCATCTCATATAACTTGGAGATCATTCCATATCAATACCTAGGAAGCAGTCTCATTCTTTTCAGGGGTCACATAATATTCCATTTTATGGAGACGCCACAGCCTATTTAACCAATCTTCCACTGAAGAACATTTAGTCTAGTTCAACCTCTAGTTAACATAAATCTCCACAATGACTATATAAGTATAGAAATTTCTCACACAAACAATATTAACAACTAAATAAAATGTCAATCTAAATACTCTATGAATATCTTACTTTTCCAAAAAAAAAAGGAGCAAAACTCTGTCAAATATAACCATTCAGAATTGAAAGCTAATAAAGACTCCAAATATGTTTTTGTCTTCCCATTTGCTCAGAAGGGAGTTCCACCAAGCAAGTGAATCTTAATCAGCAGAGATCATTAAATCACTAATACTCTTAGTAATGAGCTTTATAATCCCCAATTTTGACTTTGAAAGGCTTCTTAAACTCTCATTAAATGCTGAGATGTTGACTCCCTGATGAGCCCTCTGGCCCCCATGGAACTAACCTGTGCAGAAACTCCTGCCCTTTGTTGTAAGCGTGGATGGTGGCAAGGCCCTGTATGCTGGATGTGATGTGGGAGAGGAAAGGTGACTGCGTGATATTATCTAGACGTTTCAGCTCTCGGATCAGGACCCTGAAGAGAGAACGAGTTCTGTGTCAGAGGAGTGGACTGGCAACTCTGGCTTCACCCTTTGCACTGAAAGACACAAAGACTTCCTATTTACCTGGAGACAATGTGCAGAATTGAAAAGAGAATGACAAGGGGCCCCACTGCCACGAGGAACCACGGGAAAACTCCTGCGATCATTCCAACACAGAAGAACACCAAGATGACGTTCTGAATGAACATCTCGGCCTGGAACGGCAGGCGCACGTCGACTGGGGAAATGGTAAAGGAACATGTGTCAGATGCTGGGATCCACAAACAGCCAGAATTTTTAAAAAACAAAAAAGACTCCCAAAGAGCCATATCTGAAATTTGTGACTTTTTTTGTATTTAAACAGTCTGATCAAATAAAAATCTGGTAATGTAGTTGCTCTAATTTTTCTTGTCCCAAGAGCATTTAAGTGATCTTTCTCACCTGTGCCCTCTTTTTGGTTCACTGTGCTGCCCAACCCCTTAAACATTTTCCACTTTGCAAAGTAATATATGTTTGCTATAAAGTCTTTAGAAAATAAATATGCAAAAATTAAATAAACATAGTCTTATTCTTACCAATATGAATGAACTGCTGCTAACATTTAAGAAACTTCTCATGGAAAATTTTAAACATACACAAAATTTTTAAACATACACAAAAACTGGAAGAGTATAGAACCTCTAAGAGTTAACATTTTCTTCGCCCATTTTGGACATCTCCTCCCTCCACCTATTCTCATACAAATCTGAGACACATTGATACCACTGATTTTCATCAGTCTCTTTTCTATTCATCTGTGCGTATGTGAGTTTAATACAAACATGATCACATTACACACATGTGTATCACTGTTTTGTGTATCAGTGATGGTTTTGATCTCTTGTTACCTCTGGCCATAGCTATACATTGGCCTATCAACATCAGAAACAAACTCCTTCTATGGAGGCAACACAGTAAGTAGTTAAAAACGTTAGTTCTGGGGTCGAAAAGATCTGAGCTCAATTTCCAGCTTGCTATTTAATAGTTGTGCCATCTTGAGCAAGTCAGCCTTTCTAGATATCAGCTTTCCCATGCATTCGGTGGGTGAAATGATACCCACACCTCATGGGGCTGCTATGATGGCTAGGATAATGCATGTAAAACTGCTTGCAAAACAGTAAGCCCTCAAAAAATGTCAGGTAGCACCACTATTATTACGGGCTATGGGAGTACAGTCGACCTTTGAATGACATGGGGGTTAGAGACACAGACCCTCCATGCAGTCAAAAATCTGCATGTAATCTACAGTCAGCCCTCCATAGATGTGGTTCCTCATCCACAGTTTCATATCCGCAGACTCAACCACCCTGTTGTTCAAGGGTCAAGTGCATTTAAGTTCTGGTGCTGGCACAGCCCATGAAGCATTCAGCATCCCTGAAACCTGTCCAGGAACCTACGCACCACCCACAAGTAAATATGTCTTTTGGACTCTCAGACACCCTGTCCAAAGCCTTTATGCTCAGCCCTCTGAACTGGTTTTCAGGTTAAATAAGATCAAATAAGAGCTCACATGAAAGATGAAAAATCAGATCGGTCCTTAGCCTAAAGAGAAATTGCAACGTGGAGAAAATGCCCAAGCTAACATGTTCCTGATGCAAATATTACAGCCACTGTGCTGGGTGGTTTGTGCTCTGGAGCACAACAGAGAGAAGCAGTGAGAAATACCTTCATCCATGTCTTTGGAAAACCTGTTGAGAATTCTTCCCGTGGGAGTAGTGTCAAAAAACTTCATAGGGCTTCGAAGGATTCTTCGGAAAAGCTCATCATGGAGCCGGGAGGAGGCTCGCAATGTGCCCTGAGGAGCAGAGTACAGAGCAATCAGAGACTCAAAACTCAGCAGGCTCAGTGCCCACTCCATGGGTCCAAAGCCAGAGAAGGGCAAGTGGCTGTGGACGAAGGAGGTGGCTAACTGGAAAGGGCTAAGGCTGACGGGATGCAGGTCACTTCGGCAAGAGGCATCCTGCTTCAGAGGAGCTCCCCAACTCAGAATAAACCCCAGGGGTGCCAGGCAGAAGCCTGACCCACAGCCACCAGTGAGAAGAGGAGCAGAGACCCCAGTGCATACCTTGACAAAGACCACTCCGCGAACGGCTTTCAGGATCAGCATGACTGCCATGGAGAGGGCGTAGATGCTGGCGTAGTAGTGCATGAGAGGATTGTCCTTCATGCTGTTGCTCACAGACGTTCTGTTTTCTTGAGTCACTGTGGCGTTCTGTTTGGAAGCAAGGTTCTATGAGGCAAGACCCTCAGGGACGTCCAAGAAGCCCTTTGTCAGGGCCACTCTTGGCTCTAGGCAGGGTACGAGAAGCAAACTCTGGGAGCTGGCGGAGACAAACACAAGGCAGGCCCTGCCTGTCCCCCCTCTCTTCTCTAACGACGACAGACAGCCTATAGATGTGCTCCTGGTAAGCACTACTGCTCTGTGAGTTGGTCAGGGAGCAACTACCTGGTGAAGTTACATTAGGGACTCATCTCTATAATCCTGGGTAATCTTTGTTAATCACCTCTTTTCACAGAAAACTAGAGCACTTTCCCTAAGATGAGCCAGGGAATATGAAGAGACGGCCATATTATTAGACGTACAATTTTCCCATCAATCAGGAATCTTACCCCACTTCCTTGCTTGATCCAGTAACTCAACCACCAGTTGCTGAAAGCGGTGCTGCCCACATTCAGCATGAAAAGGGACAGAATGACCAGGAACGCCAAAGGGCCCCCAGCAGCCTGGATGTAGACCCCATACACTGACCAGGGCACAGAGCCCTGCCCCTTCTCTTCCATCTGCACGAGCTGCCCTAGGTGAGGAGAAGAGAGACGCAATTCAGAAAGGAAAAGTTGCTTTTCTAAAACGAACTCACCTGTAGAAGAGGTGAACCAAAGCCTACAGTTTCACAGAGTCCTAGGTTAGAATTATTTCTCCCTTTTCAGGAGCATTCATTTATCCATTTAATATCTATCTACCAGGTACCCACTATGAACCAGGCCCAGGAATAAGCCCTGGAGAGGCAAAAAGGATTAAGACCAGGTCCCTGGCTCAGATCATCCACATACAGATAAATAAGTACAAAATTATGATAAACTGTGCTAACCCCAGGGCTGGAACCACTTGCAGGGCAGCATGGGGGCATTCAGGAAGTGCACCTAACCTTCTTGGGGGAGCTGTGAGGGGCTTAGCAGGGAGGTTCCAGGGGAGACTTTCTACGTGGTTGATATTGTGTCTTTTTTTTTTCCCCAGCTGCACAGCATGACTCAGATTTTAGTTCCCCTATCAGGGTTGAATGTACACCCTTCGCAATGAAAGCATGGAGTCCTATCCACTGGACTGCCAGGGAAAAATCCCCATATTGAAAGGTAAGCCAGAGTCAGCCAGGTGGGGAAATGATAGGCGTAGGTGTGAGGGAATAGGAAATCAGTATACACAGATATCCAGTTCAGCATGGCTAGAACATTCTGTGTGCCTAAGGAGTGGCGGGAGATAAGGGTGATTAAGCAGGCTGTGGTCAGGGGATAAAGGCATTTGAACATTATCCTTCAGACAAGAACTTCTCAAGAGAATGGGCTACAGGGGTGTAGAGATTTGACTCCCAGCCCTACTGTAGGAGATGGGCCTGGGATGGCCAGACCAGCCACCTCAGGCAGCCTCTTCCATGCATCCCAGCATCTCAGACAAAGAATGGATTTTCTATCTGTGCCACATCAGGAAAAAGATTTTTAAAATGCTGCTTTGAAACTGGGAAGCCACTGAAAGGCCTCAGGCCCTAGGCAGTTGGCTGGTCTCCTGTTTTTAACTAGATCTCCTAGTTGTTCATGTGGAGGACAGATTTAAAAGGAGGGAGAGATGATAAAGGTCAGAACCAGGGTTATTTTCTTGGGCTCCAAAATCATTGCAGATGGTAACTGCAGCCATGAAATTAAGATGCTTGCTCCTTGAAAGCAAAGCTATGACCAACCTAGACAGCATATTAAAAAGCAGAGACATTACTCTACTGACAAAGATCTGTCTAGTCAAAGTTACAGTTTTTCTAGTAGTCATGTATGGACGTGAGAGTTGGACCATAAAGAAAGCTGAGCACTGAGGAATTGATGCTTTTGAACTGTAGTGTTGGAGAAGACTCTTGAGAGTCCCCTGGACAGTAACGAGATCAAACCACTCAATCCTAAAGGAAATCAGTCCTAAATACTCATTGGAAGGACTGATGCTAAAGCTGAAGCTCCAATACTTTGGCCACCTGATGTGAAGAATGGACTTATTGGAAAAGACCTTGATGCTGGGAAAGACTGAAGGCAGAAGGAGAAAGAGATGACAGAGGATGAGATGGTTGGGTGCCATCACTGACTTGATGGACATGAGTTTGAGTCAGCTCCAGGAGTTGGTGATGGACAGGGAAGCCTGGCGTGCTGCAGTCCTTGGGATCACAAAGAGTCGGACACAATTGAGCGACTGAACTGACTGACTGAAAACCAGGGTGTGGCCATGGGGATGGAGTATTCAGGAAGTAAATTCAGTAGGATGGGGTGACTGTCTGTGGAGGAGAAAAAACATTTAAGGATATTTCCTAGGGGCTCCCTGGACTGGTCAGGAGATTGATGTTGACAAGAGAATACAGAGAAAGCCCCACCTCTTTATCACACATGCTGTGCAATTATCTTGGAACAAGCCACACAGGCCTCGAGCACTTTACGATGAGTCTCTAGGTCACATATCCCCTAAAGACACTCTGTTTTTTCCTACTGCCTGTGGCAGGAATTGACAGATGTCTCAGCCTTCTGTGCTGTGTTTGCTTTGTGAGAGTAAGGTATCTTCAGTTACACCTGAATTCAAGAGCTCATACAGGGCTTATTAAAAGAAAGAAAAGAATCAGTATGATCAACTCCTAACACCCAATGTCTGCTGCGGTTTTAAGACCAAGGAAATGAAAACAACACAGCAAACCAGAAAAAAAAGTCCTGAATTCAACATGTCAGGTGAGAAGGTAACACAGAAGAAATAACTTTAAAACAGGAATGCATTTCTATTTATTATCTACAAAAGTGAAAATGCCTAAGGTATTGCAAACAGCTTCTCTAACTCTCAAGATTTGTTTTGGTTGATAAGATGAAGGGTTTAAAAAACAGGACCAAGGAGTCTGGATAGGAAAATCAAGCAGGAAAAATCTTGGCTGTAACTCTTCACCACAGCCCTGCTGATGCCTGCTTGGGACAAGCCAAGGAGTGATCATTGTACCAGCGGAGAGGGCAGAGGGGGGTTAACTGAGGATGTGGGCATTCTTAGAGCTGGCATGCCTTTGCTTTGGTTGGCATGACTTTTAAAGAGCAAAGATGAATCACAGGAAAGAAAGGTATACCTCTACCCATGATTCAAATGTTCCGTAGTCAAGATGATTCAGCTATGACTATCTACACCTCACTCCACCCTGCACAGCAAAAAAAGGCAAAGGAGTAAAGGTCATTTTTATTGCCTTGGTCTATTTGAGCAAACAGAAGTTGCCTCATGGTCTCCCAATAATCATGTAAGAATCTTGTTTTTCTAGAAATATAAGGCCAGGTGTTCCACAATGGACAATGATATCAGGCAGCACGAACTGCTACATGGCATAATTCCTGATAAACGTTAATGACACACTTTACATCATCTTTCTGCACTGCCACACTGGCACTCATGAACGCCCTGGCTGGCTGATGACCTCAAGAGCATCATCAATGCCAAAAAGAGGCAAGCACCAGGTTCTTACTAGTCCATGTGCCACAGTCATCATCAGGCTTTTGCCTTGATGGTGAAGTGTGGTTATAATGGCAAATTTAACTGATGATCACAGGGCTGGGAAAATTGCTGTGAACCTCATGGGCAGGTTAAACAAGTGAGGAGGGATCAGCCCCAGATATGATGGGCAACTCAAATATATGGAAAAACGGGAGCCCCCATCCCATCATTTTCATTGTACTGACAACTCATCTGGCATCATGGACCATGAAAAAGCAAGTGTGTGAAAACACACTAGAGGGAAAACCATGGGATCCTTTTTCTAGGGATGTAATACATATATGCAAATAAAATGCCAAAACAAAACAAAAGCAAAAACTTTAATGACAATTCTCAAAAAGGTTCATTACCTTCCTCTGGCTTCACTGCTTTCTCCTTCTTTACTGATCCTGTTTTAGGACCCTTCTCTTGTGTTTTCTTCTGTGAACCACTGGTTTCCTTTTTGAATTAATCTAATGAAAAAAAAAAAGTGTCTCCAGTTATCATGATATGGCCATTCAGATAAATGTCCAAAGGACATGTTAGCAAATCATCCATGGAGTTGCTGCTCTTATTGAAAAGAGACACGTCCAACTTCTTAAAAGTTAACTTACGTAACTTCCCTAACTCCTGACATCTTTGTCTGGGTTCCGGCTATTCCATAGACCCTGCTCTCCCCAAAGTCACTAAAGACCTAAATTCCAAACACAGTAGACTTTATGCTATTCTTATCCACTCTAACTTGTGCAAAGTATCAGCTGGATGACATCTATAAAGTGCCTAAACCAGTAACTGGGACACAGTCGGTGCTAGTTAATAAGTGCCAAGTTGGCAGCCAAGACACCATGGATAATTTTCAAATGTATGCAGGATTTAATGTCTCTTCCCTGCCACATTATTCATTTGATTATTAAGACAGGAGCTTTCATAATGCTCTGGTTAGGATTTAATGGAGTTTAAGAGATTAAGTTATGACTGAACAATAGCACACACTGAGCCCACATCCTTTCCCTTGTCATTGCCTTACTGATGAATTCTCAGTGACAGAAGACCCTGGTTCTCTAGTCCCACAGTCCTGCCCTCCTAGAACAGAACCAGTGTGTGGACTAAAGCACAGTAGTCTGGTCACTGGAAAACAGGGCCCCTGCCAGCAAGACACAATGAGTTCAGCAGAGATTTCTCCATCATTCACTATGGTAACATCTGTCTCTCAGTAGAAAGACACACGCACATACACCACGCAAATCTTACCTCAACTGGGGGTGTCTCTCCCAGCAACAGGTTATTAAAAATAGTAGCATAATCACCATTTAGATTCATCAATTCCTCATGAGTGCCTCTTTCTGTAATACAGCCCTCTTTCATGAAGATCACTTCATCACAGTCAGCCAGGTACTGGAGACAAAGACAGGGACAATGTAGTGTGGCTGATTATTTGTGCAAATACATCCAAACGCCTACACCTTACTTCAGCGGGTCTCACCTGGAGGTGACCAAGCCCCCCCCAGGGGACACTTGGCAATATCTGGAGACATTTTTGATTGTCACAATTTGGGCAGGGGGAGGAGGTATACTACTGGCATCTGGTAGATGGATGCCAGGGGAGGCACAGGACAGGCCCCCACAACAGAGAGCTAAGACTGAGAACTCCTGCTTTAGTTTATCCTGTCTTGTGATATAGTTCAAAAAGCAGATTCTCCAGTTTTTGATATCAATGTGCTGATGAAGCCACACAGTCTTATAGTAAACTTTACATCCCTTTACTAGACGCAGAAGTACACATAATTAGACTTTCTGTGGCAGAATGGGGGTTAGCCCCCTAAACTTGACAACATAAGCAAAGCAGATGGCAACCTCCTTGAGCTGCTCTCTGAAGTGGCTGCTTGTTATGGAATGACAGAGTGAGAGAGCTTGTTTTTTCTAAACAGTACCCACTCACATATAGATGTTAACAGAATGCTTTCCAAACTATCTCTTACCCAGACTCCATTTTCAGCCTGTTCCTCTTAGCCCTTTTACTTACTGATTTATATGCAGAAGCTAACATGCTTCAAGGATCTCTGATTCAGATGGCCATCTGGTACAAGCTTTATTGGTACAATGAGCCAAGAGGCTATTTGCTGAGGAAGGGAACACCGTGATTCCAGGGACTTCAAGGAGCACCATGAAGGTACCTGGACCAAGCCCGCCCCCTGTTTCTGACTGCCCAAGTCAAGGTGGGTAGCCTGGGGAAGGAAGCACACACCTGTAACTGGTGGGTAATGAACAGAACCGTCTTGGACTTGAGATGCTTCTGGATAGCACTGTTGAAGATGTGGTTGCCCACGTGGGCATCTAAGGCACTGAGGGGGGTCATCCAGGATGTAGATGTCTCGGTCACTATACAAGGCCCGGGCAAGGCTGATCCTCTGGCGTTGCCCGCCACTCAGGTTGGCTCCTCGCTCACCAATCTACAGGAGCCCAGAAAGCACAAGGAAGCCTCCAGTCCAAGTCTAGAACGACACTCAGTGGTTGCCTCAGTTACCTCTCCTCTCTTCCACCCAAACCAGCTCCTTCTCTTCATTTCCCCTCCTGGATGGAATACCATTGTATCCTCCAGGGCCCACACCAGAACTGGGGGTATCAACCCAAATGCCTCGTCCTCTCCCACAACCATCTGGTTACTAACCAACCCTGTGTCTGAGCCTTACCACATCCTCTGGATGCCCCATTACAATCCATTCTCCATGGGCAGAATGTCTTTTCAAAACACAAAGCTGACCATCTTGCTTAGTCCTAAGGGACAGAATCTAAGCCCCCAGATATGGCTGGCAAAGCAGGCCCTTTACCAACTGGCTTTCCAGCAACTCTTAGCCTCCACTGTCAATGCCCCTTCTATACTCCTGGAATCTGAGCAGGTGTGTCTGCTCAGTTAAATTGTGTGTCCATTATGAACGCGCATGACTACTGTCATGCCTTCTCCTGTACTTGTCTGCTCAGTTCTGGCATCTTTTCCTCTGTGAAGCCTACCCTCCCCTTCTCGACTAACACCCAAAAGAAAGGGGACTCTTTCATCACCTTATTTTGTGCCTATTTGTCAGTATGTCTTTCCCAGTTATAAGCTTGTTGAGATTACAGATTATTGTCCTTTTCTTTTATACTCCCAGTGCTCCCAGAGGCTTCTGCATAGGCAGCTGGCATATAACAAGAACTTAATAAATGTTACTAAGTGAAAAAAAAATCGATTGTCAAACAGTAACTGGCTATTTTTTTTTTAATGTTGTCCTTAAAAAATTTCAATTAATTCAGAGGTTGTCAAATAAGAGCATGTGTAAGAATTCCCTGCAGGGCTTGTTAAAATGGACTGAGGGCCCCCACCTCTTGAGTCATGAGTCAAGTAGGTCTCTGGTGGGGCTGAGAGTCTGCAGGGACGTTGCTGATCTGCTGCTAATCAGGGGACTGGAATCTGAGACCCAGTAAATTAATCAAACCACTCCAGTCTGGTTTGAGGGCTTAAACAGAAGTCAACTGAATAAAAGTCAGCCTCAGAGACCTCAAGGGCAGGTCATGGAAGAGGAGCATTAACACTGAGGGCCAGTTCCAAAGACAAGCCTCAGGGAGCTACTCAAGGGCAGAGAAGCAATGAAAGGCAGCTATACGTTAAGGCCTCTTTCTTTCTAGAGGGGGTCAGCTCTCTAGAGAGATACATGAGTAAGAAGAGGCTGGAAGAATAAAGTTCAAGGAATCTCAACAGGCATATGATTGAAAAATGGTTTTAAATATGAATAGTGCAGAAAATATGAACTGTTCACCAACAATGGGATTTTGTTTAAAATCCACAACACGTGAAATTTATGTGCTTAAAATAGGCAATGTTGCTATCCCTGCCCTTTAGGAACAAATGTGTTCCTAACATAAAGTCTCAATGAAAGCAAAACTCCTGTGAAACCTCTTCTCCCACAATTTAAGGTGCGTGCCTAGGAGGCAGTTCTGGTACAGCTCTGCCCCCCAACTATCAGAATCCTCTCTGCTAAACACTCTGGCCCACCAGGGGCAGAAGGCCGGTACCTCTGTCAGATCACTGTGGGGAAGGATGGCCAAGTCAGGCCTCAGGCAGCAGCAGTTCAGCACAGAGTTGTATCTGAGGGACACAAAAAGACCCAGAGTCAAGGGAATGGTTGGGGTAGAGCCTGCTGACTTGGGCTGCCTTGTATCTCCCACGGCCAAGAGGAAAGCATGACAGAAACCAAATATTCCTTGCCTTTCTTCATCAAATTCCTTCCCAAAGAGGATGTTGTCTCTCAGAGTGGCATTGAGGATCCAGGCCTGCTGGGCCACATAAGCGAAGGTTCCATTGACTGCAATGCTGCCCTCTAGAAGTGTCATCTAGGGAAACAAGACACCATCCAATGGCATCACAATGCAAAGCCATCACCCTGAGTCAGCAGAACCCCCACGTTCCACGAGGGAGTTGACCGTCTAGTCGGTTTCCTTGGATGCTTTTGTAATCCATATCCCGCTCTCACCTTTGTTCCACAGCAGTCAAGAAAATCAAAGTTCTCCTTGCTTATTATGTGTGACGGGAGCCCAGCATAACCCATGACTTGAATGAATGAATATTTCATTCAGCAGCTCATAAGCTACTTTATCATCCTTTCTTCCTAACTGCAAACTGTTCTAATTAAAGGAACCCAAGCAGAAAGCGCTTGCAGAATTCCCTGGGGAGGATGCTGCAAGGATTTAGAGCTAGTCCCTGCCTCATGATGAGGGCAGGCCAACTCATCTACAGAATTAATCCAGGCTGTTGGCTAGGTCAGCTGCTTTTGTAAAATGAGGACCAGAGGGGGAAAAATTCTAGTTAGACGTTAACTAGCATTTTTCACTTTCATGCACTGGAGAAGGAAATGGTAACCCATTCCATTGTTCTTGCCTGGAGAATTCCAGGGACAGGAGCCTGGTGGGCTGCCATCTATGGGGTCACACAGAGTCAGACACGACTGATGTGACTTAGCAGCAGCAGCAGCATTATAGAGTATTTACATAATGGTGACAACCCTCCACTCCAATGTGAAGAGATTACACAATAGCTGTGTGCTTTGAATTATGTTTTCAATTGCAGAGATTGACATGAATCAATTTACTGATTTTACTCTCTTTCAGGGTTCTTTTTGAAGGGACTAACAGTAGATGCTTATCTTGGATTATGAATGCTATAGCTTGAAATGGTTTCATTAACCAATCTGCACATACAAGTTTGTCCTCTCAAACCCAGTAACGCACAGTGGACACACACAAGAATGTAACATATTGCCAACTGCCCACACACAGGTAAGCACTCTCCCAGATAATGCACTCAGAGTACTCAGAAACCTGGAGGGTCTACTGTGGAAATCCAGCTCTTCCAGCTGCTACAGTGCAAACACCCCACACTGCAGACCACCAATGAGGAGTTAAACTCTAAAGAAGCAGGGCTGACAAGTAGCCTCTGCCTCTCTGTCAGGATTTGATCCAGAAGCAAAGACCCATTCAGTTTTCAATTTCACTGCTGCCCGCCAACCCTCCCTTTCAGTCTGCCTGTGTCTTTCATCACTGGCCCTGAAATTTGGCTGATGACCAGAAACTATGTAGGAGGTTCTTGGCTCTTAGCAAACATCAACCTCTGCACAGTCTCATAAGCCGGAAGGGGCAGGGGGTGGGAAGCAGTCCCTCCTGACGATTTGGATGCAGCTTTCCTCAGACCACCCTGAACACCTTTGCTCCACCAACTGTGACAATGACGCTGAACAAGACAACATAACCCATAGAGTGGATGCTACATGAAAATCTTCCCCAATCCCTTGTTTAATTTCCTCAACATGGACAAATGACTTGGAGGACCTTATCCATCAGCAGGAATAATCTTACATTTATCCTCATCTCAATCATCTAAGCCAAGCTCGTTTAATCCAGGTTTTAGAAGCACATGGGGTTTTGCTTTATACTCCTGATTATTTGGTTCTAAAACATAGTAGAAGATAATCTGTTTTAGTTGGATGATGCCCACTTGAAATGCTGACTTCTGGGCCCTCTGAGCACTATTCACTCACTGCCTTGGGCTGTGCTAGTGTGTCTAGAAGGCCTAGCACCCCAACCAAACCATGAACTCCTCAAGGGCATAATTCTTCCAGTGGTTAGCTTGAAAATGGAGCAGGTCTTTGTTGCTAGCTCAAATCCTGAAGGCCCTCTCTCTGACAGGGAGGTTGCTGCGGCTGGTCCATTTGTTGGCAGTCTGTAGTTTGTCAGTCCCTGACCTCTGACATTCCCCAACACACTGTCTGGCACACCTGTGGCACTCAATAAATATGTGCTGAATAAAAGAAGGCATGAGGAACAAGTGACTCCAGCTGGGTATCCATGGGTCATTCACCAGGCGCCCGCTGAATCCCATCCCAGATACAATGCTGTTGTTAAGGGGTAAGAGTGGGCGGGGAGTGGCAGGAGCACGATACAGACCAAGGGTCCTTTTGTTTCCACCGTTCCTGACTCTTCTTCAGGAAATAAGCTTATTTTTTCCTGAGACTCTTGTTAAGCAGAATCCAGAGAAAGAAGCAGAAAATGCCCGGGACAATAACAAAATCTTACCTGGCCTAAAATGGATGAAATGAGAGAAGTTTTTCCACTTCCCACACTGCCACAGATTCCAACCAGTTTACCCTAGACAAAGCACATGCGAGAGGAAGGTCATTAAAGGATACTGACCATTCATGTCAAGGACTTTGGACTTCTTTGAGGAAAAAACATTAATGACAGTCCATCACTATGGGAACTGTCATCCTGAGGACCCAGCGAGTCACTTACCTCTTTTCTCCCTCATCAGCCACCCACGTCATACGGTTTCTGTGGGGATGCACTGAGGGAATAGATGTGTAAGCCTTTAGAAAATTTAAATATGCCACAGGCATTAAGGAGTCCCACATCACTTTTAGAAAGGCCCAAACCTTTCCCTGCTCTGTTGGCAACCCATGCTTTTCGATAACTTGTTTGTTTTTATTGATGGTTTTGAAAGAGAGGACAGGACTCTTGAAAATCATTTTATTTCCATTTTATATGATTTTTTCCTCAGGGTCTATAAATCATTTTCAATGAAAACTACGTGCAATGTGCACTATTGTTTCCATTTTTCTACAAAATATTCCCAAGAATCTAAGGGCATATTTTTACCATCAATCCCACATGAGAGTAGAAAACCAAGCCTGTGGTTAACTGAATATCCCCAGGCAAAATGATGAGTTCTCCATGGGCAGTATTAACAGTTTTCAAGAACAGACAGATGATTTTAACAGGGCCACTTGTTTAGCAACACTCTATCATCTCAAGCCTGGCATGGAGGAAGGGGATGGAGAGTGGGGGTGTGGAAAGAACACGGATTCTGGAGGCAGACAGGTCTTACAAAAATATTCTTGACAAAGTTTTTGACATGGTCCAGGGGGAGAGATTACAAACGAGTGTAAGAGACCAAGTCACAGGCTTAGACTCTGCATTGGCCAGGAAGCTTAACACAAAGAAAACTCTGTTCTGACGACTACGTGGTGGCTAAAGAAGATGTCAACAGTGAAGCAAGTGCCTGGGACACAGAAGACATCAGGCAAATGTTAACTTTCCTCCTCTTCCCTAAAGAGAGGGGCTGGGGGAGTAATAGCCAAAGGTCTGTCATGTGAACATGGACTGTAAAGGGCAGGAGGGTCAACAGATAAAAAGAAAAGAGTAAACTTTATCTGATTACAAGAAATAATCCTCTAATAGAGTTGATTAGCAATGTAATAGAGTTGCCTCAAGATAACTGTTATTTAAATAAGAAGCCTGCTGTTAAAAGGTAACTGAAGTCAAAAACTGACTTGCACGCCCTCCAATGATGAGCCATGCTAGCCATGTTTCATGTGGTCTCATCCATCTCCCTCTTGTCTGTAACTTCCAACAGCGAGGAGCTTTTTGTTTCCCTTTAGTACAGCTCTGGATCTGTGTAACATACCTCTCTGTACAGTCCAGATCTCACAACCGTATGTGACCACTGGGACGACTATAGCCTTGACTATACCTTTATCGACGGAGTGATGTCTCAGCTTTTCAACACACTGTCTAGATTGTCATTGCTTTCTGCCAAAAAGCAATTGTCTTCTGATTTGATGGCTGCAGTCACCTTCCACAATGATTTTGGAGCCCAAGAAGAGGAAATTGGTCATTGCTTCCACCTTTTCCACTTCTATTTGCCATATGCAGGTCAGGAAGCAACAGTTAGAACTGGACATGGAACAACTGGTTCCAAATAGGAAAAGGAGTACGTCAAGGCTGGATACTGTCACCCTGTTTATTTAACTTCTGTGCAGAGTACATCATGAGAAACGATGGGCTGAAAGAAGCACAAGCTGGAATCAACACTGCTGGGAGAATACCAATAACCTCAGATATGCAGATGACACCACCCTTATGGCAGAAAGTGAAGAGGAATTAAAAATCCTCTTGATGAAAGTGAAAGAGGAGAGTGAAAAAAATTAAAGCTCAACTTTCAGAAAACGAAGATCATGGCATCTGGTCCTATCACTTCATGGGAAGTAGATGGGGAGACAGTGGAAACAGTGTCAGACTTTTGGGGCTCCAAAATCACTGCAAATGGTGACTGCAGCCATGAAATTAAAAGACGCTTACTCCTTGGAAGGAAAGTTATGACCAACATAGATAGCATATTCAAAAGCAGAGACATTACTTTGCCAACAAAGGTCCATCTAGTCAAGGCTATGGTTTTTCCAGTAGTCATGTATGGATGTGAGAGTTGGACTGTGAAGAGAGCTGAGCACCGAAGAATTAATGCTTTTGAACTGTGGTGTTGGAGAAGACTCTTGAGAATCTCTTGGACTTCAAGGAGATCCAACCAGTCCATTCTGAAGGAGACCAGCCCTGGGAAGGAATGATGCTAAAGCTGAAACTCCAGTTCTTTGGCCACCTCATGCGAAGAGTTGACTTATTGGAAAAGACTCTGATGCTGGGAGGGATTGGGGGCAGGAGAAGGGGACGACAGAGGATGAGATGGCTGGATGGCATCACAGACTCGATGGACGTAAGTCTGAGTGAACTCTGGACGTTGGTGACGGACAGGGAGGCCTGGCGTGCTGCAATTCATGGGGTCGCACAGAGTCAGATACGACTGAGCGACTGAACTGAACTGAATGGGAGTGGATCCCATGATCTCAGGTTTTTAAATATTTAGTCTTAAACAGGCTCTTTAACTCTTCCTTCACCCTTATCAAGAGATTCTTTA
Source organism: Nanger dama (assembly GCA_917880005.1). Classification (NCBI taxonomy): domain Eukaryota; kingdom Metazoa; phylum Chordata; class Mammalia; order Artiodactyla; family Bovidae; genus Nanger; species Nanger dama. The sequence continues at coordinate 27,258,322 of CAKJTW010000011.1, read as the reverse complement.
GTTCCTCTTCGCTTTCTGCCATTAGAGTGGTATCATCAGCATATCTGAAGTTGTTGATGTTTCTCCCATCTGTTTTGATTCCAGCTTGTAACTGTAAAGAAGGCAGAATGCCAAAGAACTGATGCCTTCAAACTGTGATGCTGCAGAAGACTCCTGAAAGTCCCTTGGATAGCAAGGAGATCAAACCAGATCAATCTTAAGGGAGATCAACCCTGAATATTCACTGGAAAGACTGAAGCTGAAACTCCAGTATTTTGGTCATCTGATGCAAACAGATGACTCACTGAAAAAGTCCCTGATGTTGGGAAAGATTGTGGACAGAGGAAGAGGGTGTCAGAGGATGAGATGGCTGGATGGCATCACCAATGCAATGAACATGAACTTGAGCAAACTCTGGGAGATGGTGAGGAACAGGAAGGCCTGGCATGCTGCAATCCATGGGGTCGCAAGAGTCAGACATGACTGGGTGACTGAACAACAACAACAACATGCCTCACACCACGTTAGAACCCCTGAAGACTACTTCCAAGGAGGTAGATGAGCATTCCTTTCCACCTCCATCACCACCACCACAGTCCAGAAAACCAATGCTTTTCTTTGGTTCTCCTGGCTTCACTCCTTGTTTTCCTACACTCTTCTGAATCCAGAAGCTAGAATGATTCTCTCCATCTGTAAGTCAGATCACATCACTCTTTTCCTCCAATCCCTCTAGTGGCTTTTCTATCCATTCAGAGTAAAGCAGAAGTCATTATGAAGGTTCTGGCACGCCAATCCTCTCTGATTTCAGCACCCTCCCCTCTCTCCCACGCTCACTCTGCTCCTGTGAAAAGCACAATTAACACACATGGGGCTTTCGTGCTTCTGTTCCCTCTGCCTGAATGCTCTTCTTCCTCCATGTATTTTCATGGCTCATTCCTTCAATTTTTTGCTCAAATACAGGCATACCTTGCACAGACTGCAGGTCTCGTTCAAGATTATTGCAGTAAAGCAAATATCGCAATAAAGTGATTCACACAAATGTTCTGGTTTCCCAGTGTTTGTATTAGTTATGTTTACTAGCACAAGCTGGAATTAAGATTGCCAGGAGAAATATCAATAACCTCAGATATGCAGATGACACCACCCTTGTGGCAGAAAGTGAAGCGGAACTAAAAAGCCTCTTGATGAAAGTAAAAGAGGAGAGTGAAAAAGTTGGCTTAAAGCTCAACATTCAGAAAACGAAGATCATGGCATCCGGTCCCATCACTTCATGGGAAATAGATGGGGAAACAGTGGAAACAGTGTCAGACTTTATTTTTGGGGGCTCCAAAATCACTGCAGATGGTGACGACTGCAGCCATGAAATTAAAAGACGCTTACTCCTTGGAAGGAAAGTTACGACCAACCTAGATAGCATATTCAAAAGCAGAGACATTACTTTGCCGACTAAGGTCCATCTAGTCAAGGCTACGGTTTTTCCTGTAGTCATGTATGGATGTGAGAGTTGGACTGTGAAGAAGGCTGAGTGCCGAAGAATTGATGCTTTTGAACTGTGGTGTTGGAGAAGACTCTTGAGAGTCCCTTGGACTACAAGGAGATCTAACCAGTCCATTCTGAAGGAGATCAGCCCTGGGATTTCTTTGGAAGGAATGATGCTAAAGCTGAAACTCTAATACTTTGGCCACCTCATGCGAAGAGTTGACTCACTGGAAAAGACTCTGATGCTGGGAGGGATTGGGGGCAGGAGGAGAAGGGGACAACAGACGATGAGATGGCTGGATGGCATCACGGACTCGATGGACGTGAGTCTGAGTGAACTCCGGGAGTTGGTGATGAACAGGGAGGCCTGGCATGCTGCGATTCATAGGGTCGCAAAGAATTGAACACGACTGAGCAACTGAACTAAACTGAACTTTATACTTTAGCCTATACAGTGTGCAATTACATTACGTCTAGGAAAAAACACTTTATCTATTTTAATATAAAAACACTTTATTGCTAAAAATGCTAACCATCATCTGAGTCTTCAATGAGTCGTAATGTTCTCTGATGGAGGGTTTGATATATTTCTAGAATTACCAAAACATAACAAAAATATGAAGTAAGCAAATCCTGTTGGAAAAAAACATCTACAGGCTTGCTTGATGCAGGGTTGCCAGAAGCTTTCAATTTGTAAAAAAAAAAAAAAAGGCATCATGCCTGTTATTACTTTTTTTTTTGGCTGTGCTCTGAGGGATGCAGAATCTTAGTTTGAGGCCTTCCCTCAAGTATTCTATTTAAACTGCAGTGACACCTGCTCGCTGTCCATCAAGCCCTTCATCCCCTTTTCTTTGCAGCCCCTTTACCTGTTTACCAGCTGCCTTTGCTCAGAAGAAGGCAAAATCCAGGAGGGCAGGGATTTTGGTTTCTGCTGCTCTGTAACAGTGCCTGACAGACAGATGGCACTCAAAATGGCTGTGGAGACTTAGAATTTACGATCACCACGGGGGAAGGGTGGGGGAAAGGATAGTTAGGAAGTTTTGGACGGACATGTACACACTGCTGTACTTAAAATGGATAACCAACAAGGACCTACTGTACAGCACAAGGAACTCTGCTCGATGTTATGGCAGCCTGGATAGGAGGGAGTTTGGAGGAGAATGGATACATGTATATGTATGGCTGCGTCCCTTTGCTGTTCACCTGAAACTATTACAACATTGTTAATTGGCTATACCCCAACACAAAATAAAAAGTTTAAAGACAAGTGGCTGTGGAGTGGGCAGATATATCTACCCCTGGGATTTTCTGGATGCTGCAGTCTGCAACACGCTGCTGGCCCCAATCATATTCAGTAAGTTAAGCCTTAAGCTGGAGTGTCTGGTAGTCACTCCCTATAGGGAGACTTCTGAGAGACTCTAGTCCTGGGCTGTAATATCATATACCATATTGGCCTTTACTTTCATTAAAATATAAAGTTACAATAGAATTGCTGATGACAGCACCACTGGGAGTACCTATTATACGGCAGGTTCTGTGCTATGCATAGCCCAGCACTAATGAGCAGCTCACAGAGAGTTATAATAAGAAATCATTATTACAGCTCACACATAACAATCAAATCTACTCAGGGCAAGATTGTGGAAAACTCGCTTGAATGCTTCATTTCCTTGTTTACAAAATTAGTATCTCATGAGAGCATTTGTATTATTTCTATTGTTATTCATTTCTAGTGTTAAAAAGAATCTCTTCTAGAGAGCCAGGTTGGCTCTTTAGTGCAAAATCACTCCCAGCCATGAAGCACTTTGCCCCCTCTCCCCAGAGGACAGCCGGGAGACAGTTACCTCTTCGATCTCTAAGTCGATGTTGTAGAGTGTCCTCTGCAGCCGGAGGCTCCCCAGGTGGATGTGCTTGCCCTCTTCCTCCTCAGGGCTGGGCCGCTCATCACTGTCCAGGAGGAGGTGCCCCTTCTGCTCGGCCAGCACCGCCTGATGTTCAGTGCGCTGCAGCTGCCTCACCTTCTCTTTCTTGCCCCTGGCAGCCCTCTTGTCTTTTTTTCGTTTTGGGGGTCAGCTTGGGTGAGTTCTGGATACTGGAGTGGGAGGAGTCCCATGCCAAGGTGGCATTTTCATCTCTATCGTGAGGTGAGGGCTGGCTGGTTTTTTTCTTTATCATGTGAACCTCTTCCATTAGAAACAAACTCTGATAGGAGTTGTGAGAGAGGTGCAAAGATGAGACACTGGATCAAGACCAGGGAGACAAGCCTAGGGCGTACACTCACGTAGCAAAACACATCAGGCTATACAGTGGAAGGAAGCTGAAGGGCAAAAGGTAGCTCATTAGTGTAGCCCAGCCTCAGGCCCATGGAGAGGTCACGAGAATGTGGGGACACCTCGGGAGGGATAGGGGCCTCCTCAATTGGCCCACACTCTGTGCTACCAGTTACATGCTAAACTCCTCTTTCCTTTTCCACCACTCTCAAGAGGACCAGGGATATTTAACTGACTGGTCTGCAGCCCTCTGTTCTCATTCAGCAGGTGCTGAGTGGTAGGCAGTAAAATGTAAGCAGGAAAACCAGAGGGCACATTGCTCTCCTGCCCTGACCCTCATCACTCTGCCATCCAGACCACTCCTGCAGGGACCCCAAGCCTGAGCACTTTCCTCACATACCATATGGCACAGGGATATGCTGAACTGAGCTGATGACCAGCCCTAGCTCTCTCCAGTTAGAAAGGAGTACCTAAGGTTTGATCGACGGCAGAGTACATCTTCTCACCAACAAGTTTTCATGTCTTCCAAGTCCTACCTTGGAACTTGTGAGAATTCAAACAAAGGGCTTGCATGAAAGGGAAGGGTATCTCCCTCAGACACCTCGCTGAGAAGAAAGCAAGACTCCCCCTCCCACCCATTCCCCAACCCCATTGAGGCATGTCAGGGGAAGAAAAGAGGAATGCTTGAAAAGCTAAATGTCTTGGAAATTACATCGGAAACACTGACCATAATAAATCTCTGCCCAGAACCAACAGGTGCCCATGACTTTGAACCCACTTCTGACACCTCCCTTAACTAAGTGATCTTTTCTACAGGATGCTATACCAGTTGGATTCCCAATATGATTAAACAATTTTTTTTTAAACATTAGAAAGTCTTTAGAAAAAGATAACTTTTAGTGGCAGGACTCTTTCCTTAGTTACTTCGTTACCAAGAACCCCTAACTATTTTAAAAGCCTTTTAAAGTTTGCAGGTGCTATTAAGTGTACCATATAATCCTGTTGCCTGAGAGCAAGCCCCTTCTCCTAAATCCTAAACTCCTAAAGTTGGTTTTTACACTCCTAAAGTGCCACATCTCCTACCCACTCCTAATCCTCCATCGTCCCAGAAGTGTCATATTTCTAAATCTGGATAATCTTTGCTCTTGGTCAACCTTTAAAAAAGAGTAGTTTAAAGTTTAGTTGTCTGAAAAGAGCCACTGGTTTCATTAGTTCAGAGCCTTCCTGAGAAGACTCGGCTGAGAATAACATGCCAAATATTCTACCCATCTTCACAGACTGAACCACATGCTGGCAGAATTCCCGTCATTTCTTTTACCTAAAGAGTTACTAAAAGGATCTTTTAGGAGAAGGCAATGGCACCTCACTCTAGTACTCTTGCCTGGAAAATCCCATGGATGGAGGAGCCTGGTAGGCTGCAGTCCGTGGGGTTGCTAAGAGTCGGACACGACTGAGCGACTTCTTTCACTTTTCACTTTCATGCATTAGAGAAGGAAATGACAACCCATTCCAGTGTTCTTGCCTGGAGAATCCCAGGGTTGGCGGAGCCTGGTGGGCTGCCATCTCTGGGGTCGCACAGGGTCGAACACGACTGAAGCGACTTAGCAGCAGCAGCAGCAGCAGGGCTCATATACTATAAAAACTATGCTAGTGCCTCTGACTTGCACAGCTTGTCCACATTTTCCCTTCCCACAGGCATCCTACAGCCCCGTACTCCTCCCAGGAGGATTTCCGCCTCAGTCACTCTGCCCAGACACACTGAGGCACACAAGGGCCCCATGCATCTGAATTCATATCTACATGGATTTGCACCTGCCAGGCAAAAATCTTAGAGGTACATAAACCATAAACCTTAGCTTCACCAGAGGACGATGACCATCCAAACATTACTCTCAGTCACTGAAACAATCAAATTGGAGTGTATCTGTTGAGCAAAAGAGGGGACCACTCATAGAGTTGCCAGATAATATATAGGACACCTAGCTAAATTCTGATTCAGGACAAACAATGACTAATCTTTTAGTCTAAGTACATCTCATGCAGTTATTAACTGGGTGTCTTGTGTTTTTATTGGCTAAACCTGGCAACACTATAGTGGTGACTGTCTTATCAGAAAAGTTATAAGGCAGCTTCTCACTGCCTTTCTGTAAGTTATCATCCTCCGAGAAGTAGAGGCAGGGGAGGAGGAGAAGACTGACAAAAGGAACTAGCCAGAATGCGACTTATTCTGATGGGGTATATAGCAGAGCTGTGGGTGGTTTTGCTTCTATCATTAACTCTGAACTTCCTGGGTAGAGAAAGGATCTATAGTGTGAAAAGTCATCTGCTAATATAAGTGCTCACTAGTAAGTGAAAAGAGAGCTCTCGAGAAACAATAGGAGTGAACAAATCTACACTATAAATTCCCATCCCTTCATCTAAAATGTCACCAAAGCCATTCACTAAAGAAGACTGATAAACAAACAGGGGACTAATTAATGGTCAAAACATCTGCCTTAGAGGTGAACACTTTGATTATTACAGATCATTTCAACTGATCTATGTTTAAGTTAAGGCCTTTCAATATATTTTCAAATCTTGATTAATGTATTTTCTTAGTGTAGAAGCTTTTATTTGGTTAGTTTCTAGATCTTCTATTTCTCTGCTGAGACTATCTTTTCATTTCTAAGGTCTTTTTCTGATAATTCCAACATTTGGGTCATCTCAGTGTTTTCAACTTTCTTAGTTCTTTGTATGTGAGCAATTTTGGATTGTATCTTGGGTATTTTGAATATTATACTATGAGACTCTAGGTCCTGGTTTTGAAGCCTATCAAAAATGTTGTGCTTTTGTTTTAGGAGGGAATTGATCCATTTAGGATTGATTCTGGTCTGCTTCCTATGGGGTGTTAAAAACAACAGGCCTCAAATAGAGTCACTGATGGTAAGCCCCAAACTAGGACTTAACTACAGTTTCAGCTCTCCCAGGAATGGAATATTAAACCAGTCAATCAGGAATCACCTGATCAGCACTAGCTAGGAATCATGCCTGAGAGACCCCTGCTGCTGCTGCTGCTAAGTCGCTTCAGTCGTGTCTGACTCTGTGCGACCCCATAGACGGCAGCCCACCAGGCTCCCCCGTCCCCGGGATTCTCCAGGCAAGAACGCCGGAGTGGGTTGCCATTTCCTTTTCCAATGCATAAAAGCGAAAGCTCAGTCGTGTCTGACTCTTCGCGACCCCATGGACTGCAGCCTACCAGGCTCCTCCGTCCATGGGAGTTTCCAGGCAAGAGTACTGGAGTGGGCCATTGCCTTCTCCAGAGAGACCCCTGTTATCCCCTAAAGGAGAGCAACCTCACAATAACCAACACAGCTTTCTTCCTAGGAAAACATCCTTGTTCCCGGTCCCTTCTGCCTGTAAATCCTTTCATTCAGTATAGCTCCTCAGAGCTTTCTCTTTACAGCATGCTGCCCAATTCATGAATCACTGAATAAATCCAATTAAGATTTTTTCCATTAAAAAAAAAAAATCTGCCTTAGTCAAAGCTAGACATTGTGGGTTCTGCAAAATAAAGCTCTAATTACGATCAAACCATTTCTTTTCACGTGGCTCTGGAATTCGGCCTTCTAGCAACCAGGTTAAGGTGATGGAGGGTTGGGCCTGGGGGCACATTCTTGAGGACTACCTTTCTTGACCAACAAGGCGGAGAACCTTACTTTTGTATTGCTCTCAGCAGCCAAGAAGGATTAGCAGGAGCTACTCTCAGCAGTGGCTTTGTCAACAGCCACTTTGCCAACAGCTGGGAATCCAGCCACACAGGTGCTGTTTCTTTTTGTTTTTGTTTTTAAAGTATTAACCACTTCCAAATATCTACCTCCCTCCACCCTCCCAAATATATCTACTTCTTGTATCATGTATTTGTGTTATTCTGAGAGCACAAAGAACATAGTCAAGGCACGATCAACTAATCTCTTGCAAGGAAAAAAAAATCCTTACTTCACTTCTCAGTATGGCCTAGCTTTATACTATTCCCACGTCACTGCATTTCCTGCATCACGAATGACCAACATACAGGACAGAAAAAAGAATCAAAAAGAATTTATGACCAGCAGCATTTTCATAAAGGTAGATGTAGATCAAGGTGAGGAAAAGCTGATAGTCCCCTGATCATTCTAACTGCCTAGGTTTGAATCACTTAAAGGCCCAGTAAATTATAACAAATATCCATGTTAAGTCCAGGCAAAAGAGACTAGATCTGAAGAGGAACAATGAAATTTTGGGAGCCGAGAACTACATAGGCTGTCTATAAAATGTAAAAAGTCTTATTTCTATGGAAAGGCCCTCTGAGTCTTTCACTGACTTCTTTCTTACTAACTTGCCAAAAGGCTAAAGGTGAAAAACATCAAGTGTAGCCAGCCCATGTGGCCCACTGGAATAAAGGCAGCAGTTAGTTTTGCCATGGACAGATCCTGACATGGAGGGGCGGAGGGAGCCACTTACCTTAAATCTGTCAACAGCCACAGATGCTTCTGAGAGGGACTTCACTGAAAACGGTGTAACTTTCAAAGCAAAAGTCATGGAATTGAAGACAGTTACCACTGTGAAAGCCTAAAAATAGGAAAAGAGGAGAGATTGAGCCTGATGAGGCTCTGTGACTAACACAACAACATCAATTTCCTCTCAGGTTTAAGGAGGGCTACAGCTTAACTGTCAAACGTCGGTATGCATCAGATATATTTCCAATACATTTTTTAAAGATAGAATTTTTATGAGACCTCCAATTAAAATTCTCAGTGAATCTAAATCAATTGATGATCTGTATTTCAGAATTAAACCCAAAGCTGAGGTGACTAAAAACAAGCATTATCTGTGCACTGGGGCTAAATCTCCATTCTTCGACTTGGATTAACTGCATGAGTGAAAAATCCAAATCTAGTAATAAGAGAACCAGAGCATTTCTACATGTGGTGTTTCTAAAATGTCTCCAAGCTCATTGACCTGTGCTGCTGTTAGATCAAAGCCAAGGGTCATGTGAACAGAGAAGGTCACCACGCTGGCGATCACCATCACAATAGGAGCCACGCCAACAGTGATGCTCTGAAAGTACCCAGCTTTTTCCAACATCCGACGTTCATCCTCTCGGATTTCTAAGGAAAAAAAAGCAAGACAGTTTCTAAAAAACAAGTCGAAAGAAACTATGGGATACTGCTTATCTGTCACCAAACACGACTTGGTAGATCTTTGCCCACCATGGGTTTTAAAAGGACCCTGTAACATCTATGACGCAAAAACTAGGTCAATATGACCATCAATTATAATTTAATCATGAAAGCTGGTATGCAAGCCTGAGGTTTGAAATGGTACTTCTCAGTACAATAATCATCTTCTGCCTTGGTCTGATTCTTTTTGCAAATTTCTTATGTTCAGAAGGAATGAACACATTAATCATGTCTGCTGCTGGCAGTTATGTTTGCTTACCTGGTTGTTGTTCATTTCTAGCTTAAGTACTTACAGGGAAGACTATACAACAATAATGGAGAATTAAAAAGGAACTAAGATTTACTAGGGTGCCTACTGTATGTTGGGGCTAGGAAAGAGGCTTTCACACAAAAAAGCAGTAAGGATGACTGAAAGAAGATGAATGAGATAAAATACAATTTTTGTAAGCAGAATGACTTTTCTTAAATATCTACAAAACTAACAACCTTATTAACAGAGTAACCATGGAGATCAAAAGACCTCAGAGTAGGGAAGTATGACAATAAAGCAGTGAAGTATTTTCAAAACATTTTCAAACACAGAAGCAATTCTTTTGAGAGGCTACACACTGACCTTAAAGGTATTACCACTGTCCCAAACACTGAGAAATATATTAAGAGCCAGCTCTCAAGCCATACTTTAAAAAAAATTTCATTTCATTGCTTTAACATTTATCACATAACTTACCCAAGTCTGTAATGAGTAAGAATGCTCTTTTCAAGCTAATACACACAGGTAAAGATACCAAAGTCAGGAGCTGAAGGATGAGTGGAATCTCAGAAAGAAGATTAGAAAACTGAGAAAATCAGAATTTAAGAGCCAGAAGGGACCATCAGTGGTGACCCTGCCAACAACAGGCTTGGCAGGCATCCTGTTAGCATCCAATTGTTGCATTCTATTGGCAACAAACCCACTAAAGAAGGGGCCCGATCCATTGCTGGAACTTCTGAGTGGTCACTTCCTTCTGATGACCACTCATAAATAAAGTTTATGGAGTGTCCCTGAAGGTTTACTCAACAAATCAAGCAGTGAAAATAAAACAGCTTCCTTAATTTGAACACTGTATTTCTTCTGTTCACCCCAAAATTGCACCAACTTTTAAACTGGAACATATTCAGGTTAGCTCACTATGAGATTATGGTTGATGAACAGGCATTTCTATTATATTTAAATTAAATTTAACTGTAACTATGTCTTCTCATTTGAACTCTAAAGTGTCTTTAAATATATTTTTTCTTAAATGTCACTTTTTAAGGCCCAAGATTTCAACTTTGTTAAGATCTTTAGGAATGCCCAGCTAAGGTGTTAATTATTCTTCCAAATTTTGTGGCATTTACGTACAACATGCTTACATCTGCACTGAATTTATGGATCAGAGTAGGGCCAGGCACTGCAAACCTTGTGACTCAACACAAATCAATTATTTGAAAAGAAACTAAAAAACTACCGAGTGAGCAGAAGAGTGAGGTCCAGAGTCCAGCTGTCCTGAACCCCGGCCCAGCTCCTCTCCCAGCACCACCCCTAGGTTCTTACACCTGCCTACTCGTACTGCACACACACCCACCGAGGGGGGGGGGGCAAAGTGGAGCTCTCAGCAGCCACTTGCTACTGTTTTCTGTGACGACCTCATGTCCAGATCGGAAAATCACAGGCAGGGTGAAATATAGATAGGGGGCTTTGAAACTGAATCAATTACTCATAACCAGCTGAGTTATTTTGGGATAAGTCAGGTCTCAGTTTTCTCATTTACAAGGCGAGGTCATGAGCAACAGTCTCTAAGATCCCTATCAACATAATGCTCATAGGATATTAGAAGAACATATGATATTCTGATCCTACAACATTAGGATTCCCAGTAGCTAATGTGCTCAGAGAGCAAAGAAGCCAATATACATATACCAAGTTTTTAAACTCACTTTGTACACTCTGAGAGAATGCTTTGACCCAGGCATACATTTTAATAAATTTAATATAGGTGAGGACTTCATTCATCTTCTGGACACGGTCATCTGTGATGGTCACACATTTTCTCCTGAAATATGCAGTGATCCGTGAAACAAACATCTGAAAGGAAAAGCAATGTAATGCCAAATCAGAGCTTATTCAGAATTAGGAACTGTCTACTCTTTCTGGGAAGTAAACCCACTTAAGATTATTATAAAAGTGAGCATCCTGTAGTTGTACTGCCTTTTTTTTTTAATTTAATATTTTTACTATTTACTTATTTGGCTGTACTGAGTCTTATTTGTGGCATGTGGAATCCTTAGCTGTGGCATGTGGGATCAAGTTCCCTAACCAGGAATCAAACCTGGGCCCCCTGCACTGGGAGCACAGAGTCTTAGCCACTGGATGTCACCAGGGGAGTCCCTGTACTGCGTTTTAATAAAAGTAGTCTCTTAAATGATAATAGTACTTGACTCATTCCTTTGGAAGAAAGTTAACGCAAGTATTTGCCCTCAGAACAATCAGGGGTATCAAGCTACCAAAGGGAAGCAGGAGAGCTATATCAGTTAGCATATGCTTGAAATGGAGTGACTCAACAGTTCCTGTATTACCTGGGGGCAGAGTTCACCTGCTGACCTTCTCCTCACTCACACTTTCTTTTTAAATCTCTTGTAGGAGCTACTGCCTTTATTCTAATAACATCCAACTTCCCCTGAAGTAAAAATTCTGCCTGTATGGACTGTACACTGTTTAGCTCTTTCCAGACATTTCCAAACCAGGTACCTGCTTAAAGAACTTTCCAGTCAAAGATGTGATATCTCAGTGGTGTCAACTATATAAAGTCCAACAGAAATAATTCATCTATGGAGAAGCTGCCAAAATACAGTCAAAAGGCTTACTCACCATTGCAGGATAAAAGAGGATAAAAACAGCTGATCCCAGGAAGCCTGTTGGTCCCAGAATAATTACATTATAAACCATGCCCAAGATGGCAATAACAGGTCCTCCAGCCAGCAAGCTGCCAACAGCAGCTGCCTCAAACATCCTCTGCCCGTCGTTTGAGCACAGGTTGATGAGCTACGAGATACAAACAGCGGTGAGTGGACACTGCAAGGACACAGATGCTGGCTCAGCAGGAAGGTAAAGGACAGAGCAGGGACTCGAGGGAAGGGAAAAGCCCAGGCTGGGAGCTCTCTCTCGCCCTGAAGCCATCACAACCACTCACCTCACCCACAGACTTCTCCTTAATGTTCTTCAGCTTAAGGATCTTCTTAAATGCCATGGTTAGGATGGCTCCCCGCAAGCGTACCCCAGTTCGGTAATTCAATGCCCATGTCAGTGCGAGTGACCAAGAACGCACGATTTCTGTCAGGAGGAGGCCCAGGACTAGCAGCAAGCTGTACTGGAGGTTAGACTCTGTGTCCTGGGTGTACTCCAAGAGGTGTTTCACCACGAAGGCCTACAGGGAGAAACACACACCGCTGTCAGCATCTCCACCGCACCCACACACCACACCACAGTTTTATGTTAAGTTAGAAAGAGAAGGCATCTCCACTGTACAGTGACAAGTGCCTAAGCAGAGAAAGACCTTCTCGGAGGACCAATTACTGCTGATGGCCCACCCTCGGCAACTTATGCAGGGCATTTTGCAGGAGGCAGGTCTAATTTGAAACTTTTCTTCCTTTGGTTACCATCAAAACTTATACTCTTTCTAATGTAACATAAACCTGTCCATGAGCTGAAATTCATTCTCAACACACTGATCATTAAAAAGTATATATTTGACCTTATTCCAGTATCTCCACACAATGATACATTTCTTTACATGAAATTAAGACCTTTCTTTTTTTTGGATCGTTTCAAACGTGCTTATTTGATAAAAAGGAACAGTGTACCTACAGTTGGACTGGGGAAGAGTGAGAAGTGCATTTGCAAAACATTCCTGAAAATAAACATCAGCAGTTTAATAGTACAGAAGAGAGTAAACAAAGCAGACTATCCACAATCCAGAGCCCCTCCCACGGGCCCCTCCCCCATGCCCCACTCCCTCCCAAAAACAAAAACATGTTACCTCAGGTAGCACATGTCTAACACCACCTGCAGGGAGGGAAGGCAGCAGCCCCCAGAACCACCGAGTGCCACCTCCAGCTCTGAGGTCCTGCAACGCCGGAGCACACACTCACACAAGGCACATTCAGCAACAGGATTAAATACCAGGAAGTGGGAAGTCATGTACTTTTATTGAAAATTTTAAAAAAAAAGTACCATCTTCAAAGAGCATCTCACAGACACTGTACAACAGGAGGAGCATTGCGGTAACATACATGGGAACATACAGAGTTGAGTTACACAGGGCTAGCCAGCCAACAGGTCGTCTGGCCGCGACTGTTGTTTTTAACTACACACAGTGGAGATACAGCATTGAACCGAGATCTGTTTCCAAAGTCCGGAGGAGCGCATCAAGCTGACAGCACTTAATTGGTTACGGCTCCTGAAGCTGCAGTGAGTCTGCAATAGAGGAGATTCTCCAGGAATAAAGACCTCGCTGCTAAGGAAAGAGAGTTAAAAACAAAACAAAACTGGAAAATTCCCCAAAGGGGTGACTCGTGCTTAAAATCACTGGCGCTATTGGGTCACTAGGCCGTGAGGAGTGACCTCTCCTCAGGACGGAATACAAAAATCTAGGCCTCAGGAAAAATGGGTGGCATCCTTCAGAGTCTTTTCGAGTCCTTACAGCTAAAGTCGATCTTGCAAAAAAAAAGAAACAAAACAAACCACAGCAAAAAGAAAGCCAAACCAATCCCCCTCCCTAAAGGGAGAAAACAAAATTAAGGAGAAACCCATCCACCATCTACCCCAATCTTTATAGCAAAGGGTGCTGAAGCTGGAAACCAGCGCTTGACTGGCAGCCCAAAATGGAGGCCAGATGCAATCGTCCCGAAGCAGCTAATGCTGAATTCCAGACTCTCTCTGAGTGAATCGGTATTTCTTGTTTTTTTTTTCCCCTAAGAGGAAATTAATACCAGATGTTGACTAGATCCTAAGAGATCCCCACCAATCAGATTTCCGTCAAGTCTCAGTAAACAACCTGATCAAGTAAATAGGAGATTTCAGATGCCAAGAACTGTGTATCCCATCGCTCCCCTCCCTTGGATTTTTAGGTTTTATATCCACTGCTTGGGTCACCACTGCACACAGCTGGGTTGCTGGTTTACTAGCAAGAAGGTTGGCTTCTTTTCCAGTACGCAATCCGAAATGTGGAACTGAGTCACTGAGTGGCAGGGCCAGAACCCCATTTTCCTCACGTGAAGCAACTCAGTAAGATGGCGGTGCGGTAAAGCATTTTCTCACACACCTCGGCACTGACGGAGCCGTCTCCAAAGGAAGGCGTGAAAGGACAGCAGGTTGTAGTTTGGGGTTCCTTCCTTCCCATACCTTTATTGTGCCACTTTTCAGCACCAGGCAATAGCATTAGCACCTCCCAGAGGGAGGAGAAGGGGGAAGGTAAAAGACAAAATGAATGCTTACACTATATAAAACTTTCAAAGGGGAGGGAAAAGAGGAAACAGCAGATTAAAGAATTTTCAACACACACAGTGTTTTTAAAAAAACAATTACATTTCAAACCATTTTGTATGGAACAAAGGAAATAAAAAGGTTCTCACGAAAAAACCAGCCAAAATTTCATCTTAAAAGGTTACAAATTTATCATTTAAATTTAAACAAACTGGGAGAAAACTCGAGATTGTCAGCATAGCTGTCTGGCTGTCCATTCCCAGTGAATAAACATTACCTTACCTGAACTCTTGGCGAGAGATTCTGCCCAGCTTGACTCTCTCATTCTGACCGCAGAATACAGCCATCCTGAAAATTCTAAAGAACAGCTTCTGTCACTGGTTCCACTACAGAGACACTCCCCCAAATCCAGATCCTGACAGCACCAAGCAAGCTGCAGCTGGAGAGAGGTTGGAAGGGCGGGGAAACTTACCTCTCTAGAGGCTTTTCACTGTCCTTTCCCGCAAAGGCCCATGAGCAGAGTTAGCATTCACCAAGAGACTGCACTGCAGGAGGAAGCCGTCTCTTGCAAATCTACAGGGGCGGATGCTAATTCTTTACACACAAATCATAAGTCAGGCCTGGTCTTCTAAAACTGTTTTAATCCAAGAAGGCCACAAATCACCTCTGCAAGTTTAGCAATTTGGCCACTCATCGGAGGTCAGGATCATACCCTTATAGATTTTGGTTCTCCATTAACACTGTGGTGACCCTTAGACGCCATGTGCAGAGTGCTGGTCCACTGGTGTGACTGAAACCTGTCTTGATCATTAATGTCCAGCCCTGGCCAGCCAGCAGTTTAAAAAAATGAAACAACAGACATTCACTTGATTGTGTTTCATTAGCTCTGCATATGGCTACCAAGGTTCAGTGAGGCCGGAGGGGAGATTAAAATTTAAAAAAAAAAAAAAATATATATATATATATATATGGTATTTGGGGACTCAGTTCTTACGTAGATTTCTGTAAGAACAGATGAAGACAGTTTGAAAGCCCTGACATGTTAGAAAATGTGCAAAAATAAAAAATGGATATTCTTCCAGAGGATTTAAGTCCACAGATGGAAGATATGCTCACTGCTAATAGTAATCTCAAACCCAATTCTTCAATTTCCAATTAAAAAGAAATTTGTTAGAACTGGAGCTCTGAAAAACAGAAATTTCCGTTGCTTACAATCTGAAATCTTTTTTGTCAATGAGAGACTGTGGATGGAACCACTGCTTTCTTGGTCGTTCCAGGGAAAAAGTTTCCTGAAATAACACAGGCCTTAAGGTGCTGTTTCATAAAGAGAGTTAAGAAAAAGGAAAAGCGTGCTGCTATTTTCCTATTGAAGGAAGGCTCTCAGCTTTCCCTGGCATTGAGGACACTTTACTAGAGATTAGTAGTCCAGTGCACGGTGCCTTAAAAGAGAGCTGAAAGAATATGCAGGTGCTCAAGGGAGTGACTGTAAGGCCCCCAAGCTGAACAAGCATAAGTGACTTTTTTTCCCAAGTGAAAAATTAAAATCCCAACAATATGGAATTTTGCCAGGGGCGGGGGTGGAGGGGAGGTGGGAGAGCCAATGAAATTCTAGCATTGACCAAACAGAATCAAGGAAGCCTGTATACCATGCTACCCAGCTGAAAGAATTCTTCGAAAGATCAGAACAGCCACCAGCCCTGTAGTGAAACAATGACAGAAGCTCTTCTTGGGGGAAGCTGGTCCTATGAAAACGTTTGCCATTTTGGTCAGTGACATGATATTCAGGTACATGGTCCCTCTTACTTAAAAACTTATACCAAAGTGTGTTAGTTGGTCAATTAATAAGAAACCCAATACCAGAAAAGGAGTGTTCTCTGCTTCAGAAAAGAGATCAAAACTTTTTAAAGGCATCAAACATTAAAAACAAAAAAACAAATGAACAAACAACGACAACAAAAAGAACATTAACAGAAAAACTGCAAATTAGTTTTACCTAATTACCATGCATCTTAGGCCCATACTTACCAAAACCATGAATCTCCAGCTTACCCACACACGGAAAATGCACAGAATAAGGAGTACTACTGCTCCAATGCCTCAAGGCAAATATGTAGAAAATAGATTCAATCAAAGTCTCAAGTGTAAGGGCAGCACAGTGGGTGCAAGAAACAGGTGTCTAGAGAACAGTGTGGCGGTCACTCTTCTCCCTACTCTGCTTCAGCAACACTAGGAAGACCAGGGCTGCCACCTGACACCTGCTACGCAGCTTACACTATAAACCAGAACTGAAAATGGACTCCAGGTTAGACTCTCAAAATCTCAACAGTCCTCCAGCTTCTTGAGGGCTCCTTTGCCACAGAACTGGCAAACACGTGACAACTCTGCCTCCAGACCTTCGCTGTGTCACCAGCACCAACTCAACAGCCTATGCCACACAACGCCACTCACAGCCCAGCGAGACAAGCTGCCCGAACCAGGAGTGTTGTTTCATGTCAACACGCAGCACAACAGCATGGTCCTGTGCAGAGACGGAACCACTCAGCTTCACCCCCACCCCAGGGAAGCAAGCCAGTTCTGCTTCTTCTCTGGTAACACGGCCCCCTCATCCTTCCAGTTTTCACAAACCACTATGCACCCAATATCAGTTGTCCCCTGGCAACAGACCTGGAGGATCTCTAAGGTTGCTAACTAGCCCAAAGGTGAGCACACCCCCTGAAACAGAATAAGAATGTTAGAGCTGGCCATGGCCGGGCCCCTGGAGACTGTCAGAAAGGATGGTTAGGACTTACTGGTCCACTGAAGCCCGCCAGCTGCGTGATCATCAGGCACACGATGGAGAGGATAAGCCTGGTGCGGCAGAAGGTCCACACAACCCTCCGGAGGGAAGCAGCGTCGGGCCCAACTTCATTCAGTTCTTCTTGCCACAGTCTCTCTAGTCTTAACAAGGGCACATATCCTCCGTTACACATCTTTCCAGGGAATACGCACACCCCAGCCTCCCTGCTGCCATCACTCATACCAGTCTCTCCTTTAAAGTTATGTACAGAGTCTTCACCTTCTGGGGAAAAAGACTCTTCCTGGTAACCACATATTTACCCTGTATAGGCAGCCTCTCAGGATTCAGAAAATGATAAGAACCAAAGTCTTTCCTTCCACCCACAAAAATTATCCCTGAATAGAATCTGTCTTTCTCAAGGGTCCCCAACCCTTGCTGAAGGACCCTCTGGTAAAGTATAAAGTTGTAAACTAGATTTTAATCATGACAATCGGCTACCACAAAAATGTACTCTGTCACAAGGCAGCAACATAATCTCCCTGCCGACTCAGGAAGAGAAGCGGGGCTGAGAGAGAGAGAGAAAGCCCGTAGTTAAAACAGGATTCAAGGTAAAATAGGAGATAAAGCAAAAGAGCAAAGAGAAAGTCACCCCCAGGCTACCCTCCCTCTATAGCACGGCTCAAATCTTAAAAGGACTCAGAGTTCTGAACGTGGCACTGCCAGACCTGCACTCCTAGCTCAGGCCCTACATATCCAGTCTGTGGGAGATGAGGGTGGACCAGAGACGCCTACCTTCTGCAGTTCACCTCGGAAGACTCATACTTGGACAAAGACCACACATCCTCCATTAAGAGTTCCCCCTTCTTGTGGGCTTTGCGAGCCAGAGGAGAAAGCCAAGAAAAAGTCATACAGGAAAAGAGCCCAGCATTGTCCACTGGGTGCTGGTGTCTGAGGAGAGAAAACCCAAAGCACAAAATTGTCAACACACATGGAGAGGCTAGCCAACACTTAAAATATGCTGTTTAGTTAGTATACAGCACTCTTAGCAGTGAGAGACTTCATTTTTGGGGTTCCAAAATCACTGCAGTTGGTGACTGCAGCCATGAAATTAAAAGATGCTTGCTCCTTGGAAGAAAAGCTATGACCAACCTAGACAGCATATTAAAAAGCAGAGACATTACTTTGCCAACAAAGGTCCAAGCTATGGTTTTTCCAGCAGTCATGTATGGATACGAGAGTTGGACTATAAAGAAAGCTGAGCACCGAAGAACTGATGCTTTTGAACTATGGTGTTGGAGAAGACTCTTGAGAGTCCCTTGGACTGCAAGGAGATCAAACCTGTCAATCCTAAAGGAAATCAATCCTCAATATTCATTAGAAGGACTGATGCCGAAGCTGAAGCTCCAATACTTTGGCCACCTGATGCGAAGAACTAACTCATTGGAAAAGATCCTGATGCTGGGAAAGATAGAAGGGAGGAGGAGAAGGGACAATAGATGATGAGATGGTTAGATGTCATCACTGACTCGATGGATATGAATTTAAGTAAGCTCTAGGAGTTGGTGATAGACAGGGAAGTCTGGCATGCTGCAGTCCATGGGGTCACAAAGGGTCGGACATGACTGAGTGACTGAACTGATACTGATGACTAAACTCAAGTTTCCCCAAATAATCTTAGCTCAAATTTTTCTGGTGCTTCACAGATATGCCATTAACTAGTAGAACCTCTTACTTGGAAGTGGTCCGGATGGGCTTCAGAACACTTAAGCTATGATGGTACTTTCCTTTGGGATGTTCCTCATCCAGGATTCTGAGCTGAGAATGCATGGAGGGGTCCAGAGAAAGGCCTTCCGCTCGGGCTGCTGTTTCCAAGGCATCCTGGCAATCCAACTGTTTCAACAGAGAGGGAGAAAAGGCAAAGCACAGTTAATGAACATGAGAGAATCAGAGAGGACCAAATCTACTGACACAACAGCTCAAATTGCAAACCTGATTCATCTCACCCAGGAAATCCCAAGGGTCAGGAGGTTAAACACTCACTTGTGTGATATGAACTCACTAAGGAACATTCAACCGGATACTTAAAACTTCTACACTAATAGACTTCATTTATTATTATTATTATTATTTGAGCACTTTCAGAAAAACTAAGCCGAAAGTACTGAGCTCCCATAGACCTCCTCACCTACCCTCTTCTCCTCCGTAATTAACATCTTGCATGAGTGCACCACATTTGCCACAAGTGATGGGCCAAGACTGATATGTTCAGTTCAGTTCAGTCGCTCAGTCGTGTCCGACTCTTTGCAACCCCATGAATGGCAGCACGCCAGGCCTCCCTGTCCATCACCAACTCCCGGAGTTCACTCAGACTCACGTCCATTGAGTTGGTGATGCCATCCAGCCATCTCATCCTCTGTCGTCCCCTTCTCCTCCTGCCCCCAATCCCTCCCAGCGTCAAAGTCTTTTCCAATGAGTCAACTCTTCGCATAACGTGGCCAAAGTACTGGAGTTTCACCTTTAGCATTGACATGTTATCACTAACTGAAATCCAATTTATATTAGGATTCACTCATTGTGTTGTATGTTTTAAAATTTATATTTTTATCACCAAAATGTTTTATCTTTCATTTCCCAATACAGACTGAGAGTCGATTACTTCACTACTAACTGCAAATTCTATTGTCTATTTTCTATGACAAAAGTTAACAATCAACACCCCTCCCCACTAAACAGCTCCATCAGGCAGAAAAAGCCAGAATGCCTACATGCCTCCCCCTCTCTCTCTTGTTAGCAACAAGGAGTGCAGAATTGGGGCTCTCACCCTGGCTGCCCAGCGAAAGAGCTCCTATCCAGACTTCCACAAGCAGAGGGTCTCATGGGTAGAAATACAAAGTTATACATATTTACTACAAAGTTTATAAACACCAATTAATCATATTAATAAAAATGCATGTAATTCAAACTCTGACTATGGCAGAAGAGGGTGGGTCAAAAATCTGGACACATCCAAGATTTTTGCCTGTTTATTCTAAAAGTAACCCAAAATTACTTTTTTTTAAATTTTATTTTATTGAAGTGTAGTTGATTCATAGTAGTGTATTAATTTTTACAGTAGAGCAAAATGATTCAGTTATGCATACATATTCTTTTTTAAAACCTTTTGTATTGGGGTATATAGCTAATTAACAAACAATGTTGTGATAGTTTCAAGTGAGTAGAGAAGGGACTCAGCCATACATATGCATGTACCCATTCTCCCCAAACCCCCTACCATCCAGGCTGCCACATTAACCACTGAGCAGAGTTCTATGTGCTATGCGTAGGTCCCTGTTTGTTATTCATTTTAGCAGTGTGTACATGTCTATCTCAAACTCCCTAACTACCTCTTCCCCCTCCAGCAACCATAAGCTCGTTCTGGAGGTCTGTGAGTCTGTTTCTGTTTCATAACTTCATTTGCATCATTTCATTTTAGAGTCCCCATATAAGGGATGTCCCCTTCTCAGTATGACTTACTTCACTCAGAATGATAATCTCTAGGTCCATCCATGCTGCTGCAAGTGGCACTATTTCATTCTTTTCAATGGCTGAGTAATATTTTATTGTATATATGTACCACATCTTCTTTATCCATTCCTCTGTCAATGGACATTTAGGTTGCTTTCATATCTTAGCTTTTGTAAACAGTGCTACAGTGAACACTGGGGTGCGTATATCTTTTGGGATCATATTGTTCCCCAGTTATATACCACGGATCATAGAGTCACACAGATCCCCATACAGAGTGGGATGACAGGGTCACACACACATATTCTTCCTCATATTCTTTTCCATTATGGTTTATCACGGGATACTGAATATAGTTCCCTGTCCTATACCATAGGGCCTTGTTGTTTATCAACCCAAAGTGACTTCCGCAATTACTGTTACAGAAGCAGAACCATTCTTTTCCTCATGAAAGGGTTTATAAGGAACCTTATTCTTTTCTGACATTCTCACAAATATTTCTAGCAATTATTGTGAACTAGCAAGAAAGAATAGACTCTAGGATCAAGAAAAAGTTAAGTGGTGTAGCACCTAACACACTGGGCCTTACACAAAGTGGAGTCTCTATTTTCACACACTACCTCTTTTACACAGAGAAGAGAAGCAACTCAAATATGAAGAGGCAGCTCTTTAGTAAGTCTTACAATAGCATAGTGTGCTATCTCTCCAACTTTATTATTTTTCCTTTATAAAACTCTAGATCTTTTGTATTTCCAGGAGAACCAAGTTCAAGAGTTAGGAGAGTTTTCTAAACATCTTTGGACAGTATGGATTCAGAAAAGGAAAACTTGGGGGAATTTCCTGGCTGTCCAGTGGTTAGGACTCTGAGCTTCCACTGCAGGGGGCACAGGTTTGATCCCTGGTGGGGGAACTAAGATCCCGCATGCCACATGGCATGACCAAGAAAGAAAGAAAGAAAGAAAGAAGTATCAAAACTTATGTTTTTTAAAAAAGGAAGACTTGGTATGCCATCCATTAGCATTCTTATATAAGAATGGCATAGCAGCATTAAGAGAAAACTAAAATCTTCACATCTTATTTAATTCATTCTTTCAACAAATAACTTACAGAGCACCTATATACAAACTGTCCTAGATACTGGGAATAAAACTATTTCAATTTCTACCTTTATAGTACACTGATTTCATTTTATTCATCTCTAAAATGCTTAGTTTCATCAAAACCTATGAAAATAAAAGTGAATGGACTTAATGATAACAACAAACAAAAACTGATCTTAATGCATGAGTTTTGTTCCTTTCACTATATGCATGATGTCATGTTCTACCACCTTCTGGGTAGTTACTTCCCATAGTGGAGAATGTGAAGTTCAAAGGTTCTCTAAAAACACTCAGATGAGAGCAGGCAGGCAAGGTTTCACTCCCCCAGGCATATCATGAGTGCTACACCAGCATGAGAAAATGCCTGTGACATATCAAGAGACTGAGGGCTCTTGTACTGTTTTTGACTTTCATACAAGGCATTCAGTATAATTTTATCCTGTCAAAGAAAAATCCCCATAAAAGTATTTGAAAAAGTAGCTGAATTAATTCTCATATTTTCATATAGTAATAACACATGGAGTAGGAATGACCACCATAAGGGTATGGAAAAGTCTATATTGTTGATCTAAGACAACTGAAAGTTACCATTCTAAGCAGCCCACTTAATAAGTCACAGCATATTTTTGCTATTCTTTCCTAAACTGCTTCTCAAACTGTCAATCTGGTTGCCATATCCTACTCACTGCCTAGATGACAACAGTGAATTTGTTGGAGATGATAGGATCCATGCAGAACCCTGTTTTAAGTCCTGCTCCATACTTGCCCCCAGCTCCTTCAAAGACAGGAGTCTCAAAACAGTAAGTAGCAGCTGTTTAGCTCCCGGCAAGAATTCTTAAATGATCAAATAACACTATCAAGAAAATCAAGACAAAACCCCCTTACTCCAATAAAACTATACTCTCTAAGATCTTAAAGTATTTATACTCCTTAGGCCACTGTGGGATTTTCCCATAGTTGGAGGCCTCTGTGAAGTACAGTGGTTTTGCATACGGATTTTATTTTCTTATTTTTATAATCCAGTTTATATATTTATTTTTGGCTACGCTGGATCTTCATTGCTGCATGTGGGCTTTCTCTAGTTGCTGCGAGCAAGGGCTACTCCTTTGCAGTCCGAGAGCTTCTCCTTTGCAGTGCGAGAGCTTCTCCTGTCGTGGAGTACAGGCTCTAGGGCATGCAAGCTTCAGTAGCTGCAGCTCCAGGCTCAGGCGTTGTGGCCTGAGGGCCCTAGAGCGCATGGGCTTAGTTGCTCCGTGGCATGGGAACCTTCTTGAACCAGGGACTGAACCCGTGTCCCCTGGATTGGTAGGTGGATTTTATCCACTGTGCCACCAGGGAAGTCCCTGCACATGGATTTTAGAAGATAAGATATGGGCTCACAGGCTGATTCTGCCACCAACTTTCTGCATATTACCAAGTCACTTTAAGCTTCAACTTACTCATTTTTACAATGGTACATGCACCTACCACAAAGTGTTGAGAATGAATTAAAGTGAAAGTCGCTTAGTTATGTCTGACTCTTTGCAATCCCATGGACTATACAGTCCATGGACTTCTCCAGGCCATAATACTGGAGTGGGTAGCCTTTCCCTTCTCCAGGGGATCTTCCCAACCCAGTGACCGAACCCAGGTCTCCCGCATTGTAGGTGGATTCTTTACCAGCTGAGGCACCAGGGAAGACCACAAAGTATTGAGAAGAATGAATAGGATAATGAAAAGTGTTTAGCAAAATATTGGGTATAAGTATTAAACAAACATTTAATACACATTAATTACACACCAACTGATCCACCTGATAAATCTTATGGACTGTCTCAACCATTCCTCTTTCCTTTAGCTTTCCCTAATTGTTTCAAGATTAGGGAATTCATTTCCTCCTTCCTATGTCTTCCCTGTACTACACCACTGCAGTGGGATGCTTCTGGCAAGAGAAGAGCTCCCGGAGGGCAGGCTGACTAACTCTTGTTTGTATCCCTGGCCCCTGGCTCAGTATAGGGCCTGGCACCTATTATGCAAATGCCAACTAGAATATCTCAGTATTGCTCCACAGTCTGCATTATCATCATTTAAGGCTACATGATATACCACTAAGAAATCTTGTTAACCAATACACTTCTAATGTTTTGTGTATTATTAATAGTGTAATAAACAATTATAGTTTATTTTTCTTTCTGGATTATTTAGGATAAATTCCACCAGTGGGATTATAGGATTAAAAGTATAGCTCCTAGCAACTAGACATATATCCAGTTTGCTTAATTACTCATTATAAAATGTGTATTCCAGTGATATTGCAAAAGAGAACTTCTATTAGCTTTAGTCCTTTCAGTTCTATCTTGTCGACCCAAGGCTGCCTTTGTCCCACCTACTCTGGAACATTAGCAAGAAATAGAGGAAGTTAGGACAGCCTTCTTTGTCTGCAGCCAGATCTCATGATTAGCATATATCTGTAAAGGCAAACCGCTTACTTGAAGGTGATGGGAAAACGTGGACAAACGAACTTATAACAAACCAATATAGCATTTACTGTGTGCCAGGCATTGTTTTAAATGTTTTACAGACACTAACTTCTTATAATTCTCACAATTACCCTATGAGGTAGACACTCTCATTCCCCTGTCTTACAGCTGAGGAAACTGTAAAGTAACAACAGGGACTTGAAGAGATCTTTAAAAAGCAGAGACTGAATCCAGGCTCCAGAGTTAAGGCTCTTAATTACTAAGCTATGTGCCTTTCAAATAAAAAACAAGCAAATAAATCATTACTGTATAAGATGACCTCGGATGTATCTTTATAGAAAGCCAGCTCTCCTCTCTTCCCCAGGGTGAGTATCAGATTAAAATAAACTCTGACTCTCCAAACTAACCTCATTATAACCAAATGGTACTTTCCAAAGTCAAAATCACATATACATGATTAGAACACTAGACTGTAAACAGATGAGTTTACTTAATTGCAAAAGTGCACTTCCAGGTGGGTTTTCAACCAAAGATGAGTAGATGCTAACAGATGAATACATTACAGACTGATATTTTTAAATAAAGTAAAAGCATATTTATATCACCCTGCTAGTAACTGCAGAGATGTCACAAATGTCTAATTGTATCAGGCTGGATGCCTAATTTCTCTTTCTTTCTAGGCTTTCCAAAAGAAGTTTACCTGGCCAAGCAAGTCGAGGAAAAAAATTGTCTATTTAAAGCAAAAACAAATATATTCTACTATATTAACATTCTGTAAAGCAAGTTATCAATGTTCTAAGACTGACTGGATTACAAATGGAAATGAACCAAGAAAACTGACTCTATATACTCAAGCTATATAGGCTTGCTATATGAACACATAAATAATATAACAGGGTAGGGAAATATGATTCAGTAGATATCACTGGGACAAATAAAAAACAGACTGGAGATGAACTGAGATTCATGTTTCATATCATACATTAATCCATCTGGGATTAACCCTCAAAGTTACATTAAAATGGTGAAATAAACAGAAGAGAATTAAATAGCATTTTAGCACACTGATGGAAGGAAAATAGTCTCCATCTTCCCCCAAAGTCAGAAACTTACCAAAGGCAAAATGGATGGCTTGAACATAAAAAGGAAAACTTTCGGTGTAATGAAATTAGCACAAGAAAAAGGAGAATACAGCTTAAAAGTGACCAGGTAACTAACATAATATTTTGAACAGTCAGCTTTTATTGAAAAACATATGTTTTACCCATCCATTCAGTATTTATTGAGGGACCTACAACACGCCAGGCACAGCTCTGGATGATGGGGAAACAGGAGTGAAAAAAACAGACTCACACCTCAAAAATCACTGCTTTCATGCAGGTTATAGTCTAGTATTTATAAAAGTTCAAAATCCAGAATAATCTACTAAATTGATTCAAAAGTATCCATCTCTCAGCTTCTAAATTCAATGTCACCAAGCAAGAAATTAAATTTTAAGATACAATTATACATACCTTAACATCAGTAGAATTAGAGATAAAATCCAAGCGAACAAAGAGGGAAACATAAGAAAACATACATCTGAACCTTGACTGGGTTTCTAGTGAGTTGCTGGCACGTAGTCAGGGAAACCAGAGAGGCAATGGCATCTCACTCAAGTACTCCTGCCTGGAAAATCCCACGGACGGAGGAGCCTGGTGGGCTGCAGACCACAGGGACGCAATTGAGCAACTTCATTTTCACTTTTCACTTTCATGCACTGGAGAAGGAAATGGCAGCCCACTCCAGTGTTCTTGCCTGGAGAATCCCAGGGATGGGGGGAGCCTGGTGGGCTGCCGTCTATAGGGTCGCACAGAGTCGGACATGACTGAAGCGACTTAGCGGCAGCAGCAGCAACAGTCTGGGAAACAAACTGGTCACATGTAACACTTTATACATGCCTTGTCTTCATAATATTACTGTAGAAAGAAAATTCTCCCCAAGAAAAGATATAATTTAAACCCAATGGTATACAGGGGACTAGATGCTTAACAGATGATTAATGGTTAAACCACAGTAGATTGACACAGTAGATTGACACTACAGTGCAATGTTGTCCCAAAGAAAAAAATATAAGACACAAATGTAATTTAAATGTTTTTAGTAGCCACACTAAAAAGGGAAGAGAAACAGGTGAAATTAATCATAAGAATATACTTTAACCCAATATATACAAAAAGTACCTTTTAAACATCGATAAAAAATTACGAGGTATTTTATATTCTTTTTGGTTCTAAGTCTTTGATACCTGGTGCGTGTGTTCTATATGGCAGATCTCAATTCGGACTTTCCACATTTCCAAGGCCCAACAGCTGCCTGTGGCTGGCAGCTACAGTGTTGGATAGCGTAGCCTAGTAGTCTTCAACTGAGGAGGATTTTTGCTTGCCCAGGAGACATCTGGTAATGTTTGCAGACATTTTGGTCATAACTGTGCATTCAGTGGGTAGAGGCCAGGGATGCTGCCGAGCAGCCAACCAGGCACAGGACAGGCCCCCACAACAAAGAAGGATTTAGCCCCCAAATATCAGTAGTGCTAAGGTAGCCCAAGAGAGCTCAGCTTAGCTCACATACTAGTATTCGGTATATGCTGACCTAGGGAAATGCGTTTTATGGCCTATTTGTTTTTATATTACAATGCTTTAAGTCAGTTTTAGAAGTAACTTCTTAAGGCTTCTCTTGAGATGCACTAATTTTTCTGTATTTCTCCTAAGGAGCTTTGCAGACTGAAGGGCTCTCCATAGACAGAGGACGCAGCCACAGAAGGCGTCCACAGCAGCTGATTCATTCTAAAGGGAAAAATACTGCTTGATCCAGGAGTTGAGAAAACATTCAACAAAGAAATTACTGCCGCTGTTTATATCTTCCTGAGGACTCTGGCTAGGAGACTCAGGTGGAGCAGAGTGAGGACGCTGGGGAACCCAAAGGGGACAGTGAAATTTAGATTCAGCCATTGTTTGAATAAAGGTCAGGGAAACACAGAGCCATTTATATGCCCATACCATGAGGAAAGTAAGGAACTTTCGATCCATAAGCAAACAGAGATACTTGCACAGGAGCCTTCCCTCCTCTGTGCTCCAAGACCATCCCCCAGGGCTGTGATAACAGGCTCACTGTCACACCACAGGGCTTCTGCTTATCTAGCTTGTCCATTTCATTTTAACAGGCTGCCAGAGTAGAATGTCTGCTGAAAGGGCAACCTCGGGCTTCCCCCTGCCTGGAGGCCCCTGGGACAAGATACCAAGGGCCGATGGTCATTCCTCAGGCTGAACAGTTCCTTCCCGACAGCAAACAGCAGGGTAGCCTTCTGAATGAAACCCAGGGGCTGAGGAACCAACCAGGTGCACCTCTCAGCTTCCAAAGGGATTAAAGGTTGCAATACTCCAGTCTGACCAGCCCCACAAAGAAAGCCGCCCTAGGGGCACAATCAGAATGGACTTGCCTCAAGAGCCTGGAGCATATTCTTCTCAATTCACAAGATAGTAACAAAAATACAGAATGGCTAGCCTCTTCTTACAAACTCTTCTGGCTCAAGTAAAAGCTTTTCCGTAGGTGTCCCACTCCATAAACATTTAGAAAGACAAACTTTTAAGGGAAACTGTTACAAAGGTAACAGTTTTCAAAGAAACTCAAAATGTTAAAAATTAAAGAGAAAGTTACATTTCACTTTAAATTTAAAAAGAAATTTAAAAAGCTGATGCCCTTCCAAGAACATCTGACTTCAGGCTTCCCCATGCTCCCTCTCAATAAGTTAATACCACAAAGGACAATTCCCCCAGATCTCAGCACTTTCTTATTCCAATGTGTAATTAACAAGATCCTGATCATCTCAAGCATTTCCCTTAAGAAATTCCAGAGAGTGGCCACTTCAGTCTAGAGGGACAGCAAAATTTCAGAATGCAACCTTCACAGGAAGGAAGCATAATATATTAGAAATGGCTCACTAGTCAGAGTTGCGGAACCTGCTAACGTCAGCCTTATTGCTCAGTGGCTATGGATTAATTTGTACCACAGCTCACTCATTTGTAACTAGGCTGCATTACCCTAATGTCCAGGATCTATTAATACAATCCACAAGTGTAAATACGTAAAACCAGTGGATGTGCCTTGTTACCACCATGGTAAAACAGGTATTTCTCTGCACCTCATAATCTAGCATTACCCCAGAATCAGGAGAAAAACTGGAGGGCTTTCATTTGTTTCATAAACTAAATTCCAAGAAACTTTCCCCAAGTTCCTATTACATCGGGGGATGAAATTAACTTTGTTATTACAAGGATAAGGTTTCAAAGGATAAACTGAAAATAAATCTCAGAAGAAGAAAAGGGAAACACTTGGAGCCCCACTGGTTGAGAGGATGGAAGAGACGATCCTGTGAGATCTAGGGAAGAGGTTCTCAGCACTGGTAACACATTTGGATCACCAGGGCAGCTTTAAAAGCACTGATTGCCAGAGCATGACCCCAGAGACTGGTTTAATTTGTCTGGAGTGTTAGTATCTTTTTTAACATTCTTCAAGTGATTTTAATATGCAGCCTAAACTGAGAACCACCAATGTAGATAACAAAATGTTGGCATTTTACATTTGACAAAACCCCTAGAAGACTTTCAGGCTTTAGCTTAAAAAAAAAAAAAAAAGCCAAAATATAATTTGTAAATGAAACTCCCTTCAGTGCCCAGTACGGTGTGTGCCTGTGTTAAATGCCTCAAATAAGACATGAGTGGGTCCATTATGTGACCTGTACTGCAGAGCAGGCTGGAAGTGCTGACAATAGTGAGATGCAAAGTAAAGGTGGATATTTGGGCAGCTGGCCTATTTTTCCACTGTGAGACTACATTTAAGGAAACTAAGGAACTGCCTAACATCATACCTGCTTTAGTCAACAGAAATTGTCATTTGATATGTAGTAAGAGTTGATTCTTTGAACAGCTAATTCAGAAAATAATCTTAAACAATTTAAAAAAATATGGCATCTAATTATCTAAATAGGTTAACTCACAGAAAAGGGGGTAAGGGGGAAGGGATCGACTTAATAAGATTAATTCTAATTAGTGGCCTTTTGCAGCACAAATTAACTTCATATTAGTCTGTAACTTTGATACTGAGAGGTTCAACTATTGCAAAGACTTACAGAGGCCCTGCTCCCTGTTCCTGGCACTGGCCTTTTTTATTTTTGATTAAGAGAAAGTGAGGGACAGAATGATGAGACATTTTAGAAAGCATTAACACAAGGCTGCGTATGCATGCTCAGTCGCGTTTGACTCTCTGTGACCCCCTGGACTGTAGCCTGCTAGGCTCTTCTGTCCATGGAATTTTCCAGGCAATAACACTGGAGCAGGTTGCCATTTCTTTCTCCAGGGGATCTTCCCAAACCAGGGATCGAACCCATGTCTCATGCCTCTCCTGCATTGGCAGGTGAGTTTCTTTACCACATCACCTGGGAAGCCCCAGTACAAGGCTGCTGCTGCTGCTGTTGCTGCTACTACGCTGCTTCCGTCATGTAGTCTTCAGTACAAGGCTACCTTCAGTCATGTAGCCTTCAGTACAAGGCTACCTCAAAGCAAAATCCAGGTTTCAATGAAAATTTTTTCATTAACCATTTGTCACTTCCAAGTTACAGATTTTAACAAAATAAAGGCTTGAGTATTTAAAATTGCTTGAAAAATACATTGCTAGTTCCAATACTTTTCTTCCCTTTTGACAGAAAGCTCCTTTAACTCGTGCCAACAAGCTATATTTATTTCCCTTAAGCAGCATTTCCTGGCTAAGAAGCAGCAGCCGTGCTGCAGATGGCGTAAAAGAGCTCATGATCAAGGCGGCAGGCCAACCTCAGGAGACCTGCGGGCTCTAGACTCAGTCACCACGCAGGAAAGCCACCTGGGCTCTGCACCAATGGCAGCGCTGTTGTCATCCCCACCAGAGAGCTCCTGGCTGCTATTGGAGACCAACATCTGGCACCAGGCCAGAGACCGTATCATACCGTACTAAGCTCTATAAAGCTTTATAGATGCCTTCAGGGAAAAGGGGGCAGGGAAGCAGGTGTTCTTACTCTTCCTATTACTGACTGTCCAGAAAATATGCTGAGTCACTGAGTACCAATCAAGAGAAAAATAATGCAGAGACTGCAATACTAATCTCCTTCACCCCGCTCTCCTTCCTAACAGCAAGGAGACTCACAGGTAATATTTTTGATGCTGAAAACACAAGGGCATAGAAAAATTCACATACCTTTCATCCATAAAGAAGAGCTTTCAGAGTCAAGTTTTGTTAAAGTACTAAACAAAACTATTTTATGACAACAATAGTTGTCCCTAGGTAGAGGTGTTAAGGGTGATTTTATTTTTCCTGTAATCTTCCATAATTTGCACATTTTCTGTAAGAGACCAAAATTCTTTCATAATAACATATCCTAGAATCCTATTTCTTGGTAAGAGATTACTATTCACATCCTTTTCTCTAGCATATAACTTGAGCTCACTCAAATAGTTCTTCCACTCACTAATCACAAATACTCCAACCAAGGCTAAAGTGTCAGCCGTACACAGAACTAAAGGAGACTCTTGGTGAAGGTCACTGGACTCTGTGAATACTTGCTTTGTTACTTTGCCTAGAGGCAGAATATTCTAACATGGGTAGAAAGCAAATTCCACCAGTGGTACACTTGACAGAAGGGACAAAAAGAGTAAAGTAGTAAAGGCACATGAACTTTAGTTGACTACTCCTTATTTTGCATGTTTCCTTCTTAGATTAGACAGGCTAGGGAAAAAGTCACCCTTGGCTTTAGCTTGAGCACAGTGAGGAAACCAGCACCACCAAAAAAAAAAAAAAACTTATAAAAGCATCACAGAGCTTTGTCTTATTTTTGCTTCAATTTTAATTTAAAGCAACTAAAATACCAACTCCTTGGCCTGTTATTCAAGAACACACATCATCTCCTTGCTGTCTACCTGAAACTATCATAACATTATTAATCAGCTATGCTCCAATATAAAATTAAAATTTGAAAAACAAACAAAAAACCCCATTGGCCTTTTTTAAAATGAGGAAAAAAAAAAAAAAACTATCAAAATAAACTGCAGATTTAGCAAAACAAAAAACACACATCATCTGAAACTCATGATCAAGCCCTCTATATCTATGACTTCACACCTGATGCTCAAAGCCAACAGTTCTTTGGTTGGCCTACCCACAGCTTGTTGGTTCTACCCACAGCTCTTTCTTCCACCAGGCATGTTCTTCATTTCTCCAAATTCTACCTGTTCTTCAAGTCTCCAACCAAGTTCTACCTCCTCCTGAAGTCTTCCCTGATCTCAGAGACTGAAGAATTCTTTTCTTCTTGTTAATTTCCACAGCATCTAGATTTTAGTAATCTACATATATGACTATGAGTTGAAGCTTCTAGGGAGGGCAGGCAGGGCCAGCCTCAATTTACCATCATGTGCACCAGAACACTTCATTCAGGGCTGTGTGTACATCTTGGAGAGTGCTCAAATGTTTGCTGAATTAAAAAAAAAAGAATATATATCACATCTTAAACCAACCAGAGTTGGTAGAGTTATGTGATCAACATGTACATATCTGAATGCAATTATAAGAAAAGGAGCTATGCTCAGAGAGTCACGCCTCAGACACGGAAACAGTGTTAAGGAGTTGTCTGGACATAAATCTTCATGTTAGTTGGAATAACACCAGCCTAACACCAGCCAAGATTAGTACTTATGCTCAAAGAACTAACAGCACCAGAAGGCACCCCTATTAGCACATTGGGATTAAAGGATGTCTGCAAATCATCAAGTTGTGTGTGGCCACAAGCTTTACCTCAATAGTCTTGACAAAAGGAAGGTGTGAAAATGCATTATTTTAACTAGCTCTAAGCAGATGTAATTGGAGAAGGCAATAGCACCCCACTCCAGTACTCTTGCCTGGAAAATCCCATGGACGGAGGAGCCTGATAGGCTGCAGTCCATGAGGTCACTGAGGGTCAGACACGACTGAGCAACTTCACTTTCACTTTTCACTTTCATGCATTGAAGAAGGAAATGGCAACCCACTCCAGTGTTCTTGCCTGGAGAATCCCAGGGACGGGGGAGCCTGGTGGGCTGCCGTCTATGGGGCTGCACAGAGGCAGATACAACTGAAGTGACTTAGCAGCAGCAAGCAGATGTGATAAAAATATCTGAAGGTGTGAATGATCAGAGCAATTTTCCCAAAGAGTATTCCAAAAGATTTGGTCACAATATTTGGCAAACTATATACTCTGCAACTTTGCTGACAGCAAAAAAAAAAAAAAAAAAGACCAACTTGTTTAAAATGCGTTTAATAGTTGGCGCTTTACTTCTGACTTCTGTTTGACAGTTTCATGCGTCCATGTTAAACTGAAACTATCAAAGGCTAATGGTGGTAGATAAAACTTGTTTTCCAATTAAGAGCCACAAATGTATCCTTATCTTTCGTTACTTTGGGAGGTACTGTTTTTCATTTCTGATGGATAATAATAGGCAGAGCTGGCATCTGGGAGGTCTTGTCCCAGATTTCATCTCTACCAACTAATACAGAAACAATGGCTATGATTATAAGACACGAAACTGTAATCTCTACCCAATTATCTACTTAAATTCTTTAAAAAGGTAAATGGTATGCTTTTACAGCCATTCCACTTCCCAGATACTTAAATTGTCCATTTTTATACCATCGCTGAACCAGAAATTTGTCATTTTGCTTTTTTCCTATTAGCAAACTGCTAACATACGAAGCGAGATGAAGATGTATTTGTATCTATGAAATCTGGAGTTTTGATAGATAATATTCAAGAACATTCTAGGTGATATGTGAATTTTTAAAAACACTTTATCATTATATATGCCTTTTAACATGTGTAAAAAATATGT
Source organism: Nanger dama (assembly GCA_917880005.1). Lineage (NCBI taxonomy): Eukaryota > Metazoa > Chordata > Mammalia > Artiodactyla > Bovidae > Nanger > Nanger dama. Next base: position 27,225,133 of record CAKJTW010000011.1, on the reverse strand, counting down.
TATATAAACCTATAATTCTATTCCTTAGGTCAAGGCTGAGCAAAAGAAAAAAGTTGATTAAAAGAAATAGTTTAACTCAAAAACAAAAAAAAGTTCAGAGGCTACAGGATATGGTAATAAAAACAGGAAAACAGTACCCATATTTAAAAGTTTAGGAAACATCAAAGGATAATGAAAATTAAATTCATGTGGACTCTGGAGATCTCACAAAAGTGGTTGGTATCAGCCTCCTGTTTCCTCAAGATGAGGCTGAGTCACATGAAGGAAACTTTCTGTCTGGTGCCTGACTTAATAATTTAGGAGGACAAAAGGCACAACAGTGACTCCACTTCCAACTCTTCTCTACTCACAGAGGAAACGTTTCCTGCTGCCACTGCGTACCTAATGTCAGTTCTGCTCTAACCAAATGGACAAGGGCCTCTGTCCTTAGAAATTTCACAGGACCACGCTCTGTCTTTCCAGGTTCCATCTCTTCCTGTTTTACAAGCTAGGCATGGGCAAGCTTGCTCACTAAGGCTTCATCTACATGGATGCACTAACGACTCTAAAACTTGTCCCAGCTCCATTCCTTATCTGTACTCCGTCTACTGATCACCTTATCTGGATGCACCTCAAATTCCACATGTTCAAAAGTAAACTCATGCTCACCTCCTTCTCCTTCTTTCTCTCCCTATATGCCCATCAATAGCCTTACCACAGGCACCCCAATGTCTCCCTCCTTCCTTGCAGAAATACCCCTAAGACTCCCCCTTTCCTCCATCTTCACTATTAGACTTGGATCCAGACCCCTGGCCTCTTTCACTTGGGCTGGCACAGAAGCCTCCAGACTGTTCCCTGTATTCTGTCTCTCTCTCTCTCATACACATTTTTCATATACTGCCTCAAAATTAATTTTCCTAAGATAAATGAAGTCTTAAAAATCTCAGCTCAACTGCATTAGCTATTAGGTCATGCAAAGTAAAATTACAATGAGATATATCAGACATACCTATCAGAATGGCTAAAATTAAATTAATAACATTAAATACTGGCAAGAATGCAGAGAAACTGGATGACTCACACATTGCTGGTGGGAATGTAAAATTAAACAGTCACTCTGGAAAAAGAGTATTGAAGTTTCTGATAAAACTAAACATGCACTTAACATATGACCCAGCAATTACATTCCTGGAATTTACCCAGAGAAATGGAAGGTTTATTCACAAAAAATCCTATACACAAATGTTCAGAGCAGCTTTGTTTATAATAGCTACAAACTAGAAATAACCCACATTTCCTTCAACAGATGAAAGGTTAAACAAACTGTAGTCTATCTATAACATGGAAAATACAATTGATACACAACAAATTAGATGGATAGCAAGGGAATAATGCTAAGTGAGAAAATTCAATGTCAAAAGGTTACGTACTATATAATCCCATTGGTACAGCTTTCTTAAAATGACAAAATTACAGAGATGGAGAACAGATGAGTGTTTGCCAAAGATGGGGAGAGGGCAAGGGAGGAGGCTGTGGCTCTAAAAGGGGAGCACAAGACATCCTTTTGGTGGCGCTGATTTGTACCTTGACTGTGATGGTGGTCATACGAATCTACTCGGGGAAAACTACATAGAACACACACAAACAAGTGCGCATGAAACTGGCAAAGTCTTAATAAAGTGGGTGCATGTCATCCCTGTCAATCAATGTCCTGTCGTGATTTTATACTATAGGATGCAAGAGGTTACCACTGGGAGAAGCCAGATAAAGTATGTATGGGATCTCTCTGTATTATTTTTACAACTGCATGTGGATCTACAGTCATCTCCAAATAAAAAAATTAAGAGAAAAAAACCCTTTCAATGATTTCCAGTAGTTCCCCTATGCCCATAGTAAAAGATTCCTTAGCATGACATGCAGAACTTTCTCACATGCCTCATATGCCCTAGACTACTAGCTCTAAGAGCTAACATTCTTTGAGCACAGGCTACGTGGCAGGCACCATTCTAAGCATTTTATATGTATTAGCTCATTTAATACTCAAGGCATCTTATGAGTTAGGTTCTACCATTGATACTATTTTAATTCCTAAGCCACTAAGGCACAGATGATTTAACAGCTTGACAGCATCCTCACTTCATTCATCCTCTGTGACTTTTTCCAGTATAAGTGCTATACTAAATGTCAAGCATTCAAAAGATATTCAGTAAGTGAATTAACATAAAGTCTGGACAAAAGGACACAGAAGCGTTTTAACATTAAAGAAATGTTTTAACATAAAGTCTGGACAAAAGGTACAGAACTGAGACCTTAAGGATTTGACACTGATTACCGTGAATCTATGTTTCTCCAAAGTTAAGCTTGAATAGGAAAGCACTGTACCACAGACAGTCGAAACAGAAAATATCCATCAGTGAGACAATGTTGATTAATAAGGCAACAACTTTCATGTAGCAAAGAGGGACAAGTAAGGTCAGGCTAATGAAACTCCAGTGTCAGCTGTAGAGCCATATCTTGCTCCAATTTTCACAGAACAAATACATGAACACAAACCTCAACTTCCTACCCAGCAACCCCCATTCTTTCTTACTACTTCTGCAATTGAAGAGTTTTTCCCCAGATGATGATGTTTCTTCCATATTAAAATGCATATTCATTATTTCCCTTGAAAGAAATCATTCAATAAAGACTCCTTTACACTCATAGGTTTCCTTGAAAATTTCAACTGATTATCCTCCATCAATCTAGAATTGTTCCAAGTACGCTCTGAAATCTGAATGAGAATCTCCAGTCACCTTTTAAAAAGCAGACAACAGAGGCAAAGGGAGGGAACAATTATAAGTACAAGAATGAACTATAACGCTTCCTAGTCCCACTGCTCCCTGCCCAGCTGTTCCCCTCCCCAACCCTGCATAAACTGTCTTCTTTCAAGCAACACCTTTTCAGAGGAGAACTCAAAGGGGAAAAACAGATGACAGGTTGAGAGCCAACCTCTTCTCCTTCACAAATAACCATAAATTCTTAACAATGACCTAAAGTCAGGAAAGAAAAAGAAACCTTTTTCAGTTATGCATTTTGTGAAGAAAGAAGGTATGGTCTAGCACAGCAAAAAGATAAGGAGAGGGAATCGGGCAGGGCAACACTGACCGGTTGAGTTCTCTTGTACTTGGAGTCCTCACGGTCTCGGTGCTGCCCTGAATTGCTGGTTCTCTCCCGCACATTTCTATAACCAGGGCTGGGGATGATGTATTCTTTTCCTATGTCAATGTCCTTCATCTTCTCTGAGTGGAGGGTTCACAGACTCTTGGTTCCACTTGAGAATTCCTGGAATTAAAAATGCATCAAGGACAGGTATTTCCTAAATTGTGCTTAATAAGTAAAAGTACTTTAAAATAGGGAGAAAGAGACAAAAGCATTAAAGTTTTCTGTCATTATATCTATAAAAATAAATTCTCAAACATCTTTCAAGTACCATTTTATTCTTCTCAACTAAGTTCAGTTGCAATGCATAGAGCATTTAGATAAGTCTTTTTAAAAAAGGCTTTCCAGAAACAATTTTAAGTTTGTTCCAAAAAAATTTTACACCTGAATTTTAAAAACAAATTCCCCATGGATTACGGAGAGTGTCCTAAAATTAGCTAGTAGTGATGATTTCACAATTCTGTTAATATACTAACCAAACACCAAGCTCTATACTCAGGTGAATTTCATAGTATACAAATATCTCAATAAAGCTGTTATAAAAAAACAATAGCAAAAACCCTGTTCCCCACCCTGTTCTACGACGTCTTATCTAGCATCTACATGAAAGGCTGTTCTAAACTCCAGTTAGCCTGATTAATCAATACCCGGTATCAATTCTGGTTACTTTAGAAAAAGTAAAACACATACATACCCTCTCTAAAACATTTCCTCCACCCTAAGATGGTCAAAGCTTCCCAGATACAAGCTGAGAAAACACTTTTATAACAGCCTCACTAGAAATTAAAGAATTGTAGCTGTGTTGCCTTTTGAATTCCATAAATTCCTATCAATCACTGAGAATGAAAAGTACAACATTGCGGACATAATTCTGACAGCTACAATTCATTTTTTAAGGTATCAGAAAACAAGAACACTTACAAATCCTCTAAATAAAAAGGACTAAATCTCCACCATAGAGACTTGTTTCCAGCACAAAAGAAAGCTTGACTTCTTACTTTCCAGAGGTCTGGCTCCAGTACCCTGAGTTGATATTGCTCAACTACTTATCTTTCAAAGAAAAAAGTCACCTTGTCCAATGACAAACTGTACCATAACACCGGCTTACAACCAAGAGCGCAGCAATCACGTCACTGAGACCTCATTAAGCCTAAACTATAAACAGACCTGGCATCTGCCAGTGTCCCCAGTGTCAGGATGCAGCTGCAGATCAGAATAATCCTGCTTGTTACAGGGATCACTGAAGTCCAACCTTCCCCGCCAAAGGTTCCTCAACCTCGCCAACTATCTGGAAAGCAGAAAAGATCAGTTCTGCTTTGAAAAAAAGCAAGAGGAGAGGAGCAAGTTTGAAAGGAAGGAGGCCATAGAAACTCACTCAGAATGCCAAATGCCAAGTCAGAAAGACCACAGGAATCACCTCAATTGCCTATTATTCATGTAACCTCAGCTTCTTCCGATCACTTTGTTCCAGGTTATTCTAAGTTGGAAGAGTGTGGGGAGTAATTTTCCATTCCCTCTAACATTCCTGCTTCTTTAATTTCCTGGGCCAAGAGGTAGAACAATGAAAGTAGGCAGGTCTTGTCCAGGGACAAAGCTACTATCTCCTGGCCTTGAACATAAGGAGGATTCCATCTTCTGTGTATCAGGAAGGCCAGCCAAGAGCTAGGAAGTCCAATAGATCTGGGAAACAAGGCCCAAATCTGAAGAAAACAATTACGGAAACATCAGTAGGCCAGAGGTGGGGGTGGAGGGGAGGGTACTATTTGCATTTCCCTCTTTTCTTCTTTCTGTTCTCCCTTAAAGTTAAGGGAAAGGATTTTCATTTACTTCTGAGTCAGAGCTGTACAATGACAGCAGAATAATCAAAGTGAACGAACCCATAGAGTTGCTCGGCACAGAGGTCTCTTGGTCAGCGACTTTTTTAACCAAGACTCTCCTTCAGTGCTAAGTGTAGACCTTCTCCTGCACAATGATGCAGTCAAAACTGCCTGGGGGAGGAGTTTGCACAGGATTGCAAGGACTGGAAGTAGTCAGACTGGTGTTCCCAAACTGCCTTCACTGCAATATTCCTTAGGTTTCCAGCACCTCAAGAATGGGGTTCCAGGCCCTGCAGCCACACAAAAAGACCTGAAGCCACAAGCGTATGTACTTACCACCTCCCTGAAATCTACTTGTCTCCAGCCTACTGCACCTTTCACTGACTCACCCTGGAGACCCCAGAATGACCTATCCATCTTCTTCAAAACCTTCTGAAACTTTGCCAGTTCTTTCTGTGTCCATCTGCCTCCTGCCTCCCCCATGTCTGTGCAAAAACCGAATGACCCCTATGTGATAAATACAAAGCCCCACGCAGCTCTGTGCGGTGGAAAGGGAAAGGGCACTAATGACTGTCAAGAGATCTGGATTTCATTCCGGACTCTGCCAAGGGTTTCCTGTACGTGCTTCTGTCACGAACCTCCATCTATCCTGTAGCCAAAACGAGACGATGAATTCTGAGGTCGCTGGCTGCTCAGTCCCCTCTGTGCGGCTTAAGCCGGGGTGCCCCAAACCGCCTCTCTACAACTTTGAAGAGGGGGCTTCTCTCAGGCCAGCATCCCCTAGGATGCCCTGGCCGTAGGGCGTTCCCACGGCCAATTCTGGCCTGGAAAGGCGATAGCGACCCACACACACGGGCCGCGTGCGTAGCACCACCTGGTGGCGTTAGCCGGGAATGTAGCCGGCACCCTGATCACTCATCCCACCCTACCTGCCTTCCGAGGACCTCACCTCCAACCCTCCCGGTCGCGTCCCGAAAATGAGGCGGCGGGAGACTAGAGAAAGGCCAGGCCGCTTTTCTCAGTTCTCCGACTTCCCGCGGACTGCTCGCATCCTCGATCGCAGTCCCCTACCCTGGGCCGAAACACACTGGGTGAGGATGGCCCCCGCGACAATCCGAGGGAGAAGGAAGGAGTGCGGCAGTCACCGACACCTACCTGTGCCCCAGCTCCAGGACGGCCGCGCCGGCCACTCGACCACGCTCCGGAGCATTAGCCCCCGGAGCAAAACAAGCCTTTATAGCGGCATTGGCTGCCAGACTGCGCAGGCGTGCTGCACAAAGAATTTCCAAGACTGAAGGGAATTGTAGTCCCGCTTCCTGGAGCCCCAGGCTCCTTTCACGGCTAAGAACTATATTTCCCAGAAGCACCGTAGAATCCCTGGAGGAGGTGCGGGCCGCTCCTCCCTTCCATTGCGCTCCAGGCTCTGGCACCATCCTCGCTAGAGTTTCTGCGATCCTGTCTGGAATCTTCTCCAAGGCTCTGTGTTCCAGCTGAGTGGTCGGGAGGGTTGACAGTAGCCTTCTGTGGGCTGGCTGCCCAGTGTTTGTAGGCAGGACGGTCACGGCGATGCTTGGCCGTTTATGCACCAGAAAACACTGTGAAGGTCATCGTAGCCTATAGGAGACCAGCCGGCCCCTAATCTTATCTGTGTGGCCCTTTTACCACTGCGTGCTCACGACTCTGCGTTGTCACCTTTCTCACTTTAATCCCACTGTCCTTCACATGTTGTTGTGCTGCCCACGTTCTAGAAAACAAACGCCAGGATGAGTTTTTAGAGTTGCAAGAGCCTTAGAAAGGACATGCTAATTCATCCCTTTCTTTTTATAAATGAAACTGAGGTTTCCAAATAGACTGATCACTTCATTTCTCTTTGTGTTTCATTTGTACCTTCAAGATGATCATAACATAAATACCTACCTAGTCTGTATCTTGTGCTTTACATACTTGTTTTTAAATCTCCGTGTCAACCCAATGTATAGGTATTATGGTTATCCATTTCAAAGATGTTTTTTTTTAATGGAAGGTAAAATGACTCCTCTACCTTTATAGCTTTAGCTAGTATGAAACACCAATGTAGGGAATTCCCCGGCTGTCCAGCTGTTAGGACCCGCCACTTTCATTGACAAGGTTATATGCAGCTTCAATCCCTGGTGGGGGAACAAAGAACTAAGATCCCAAGTGACTTGAACCACAGCAAAATACAAACAAACAAAATGCACACCAATGTACAATAAAGCTGAAGTAATTAATACAGTGTTTTGCCCAAGAATGTGGAGAAGGCAATGGCACCCCCACTCCAGTACTCTTGCCTGGAAAATCCCATGGGTGGAGGAGCCTGGTAGGCTGCAGTGCATAGGGTTGCTAAGAGTCAAACTTTCACTTTCATTCATTGGAGAAGGAAATGGCAACCCACTCCAGTGTTGTTGCCTGGAGAATCCCAGGGACAGGGGAGCCTTGTGGGCTGCCGTTCATGGGGTCGCACAGAGTTGAACATGACAGAAGCAACTTTGCAACAGCAGCAGCCCAAGAATGGATTAATAAATCAATGCAATAAAGAGGCTAGAAAGACTCATGCATACATGTAAACCTGATCTGTAACAAAGAAAACATCACAAATCAGTAGAAAAAGAAAGAAAAGACTATGGATAATGTTGGAACAAATGGTTATCCATATTTCTTAAAACTCAGGGGTTATAGCTTCATACTACATAGATCAAAGGCCCAACTGAAAGGGAAAAACTTCAAACATTTAGAAGAAAATGTGAAATATCTTTGTGAACTTCTTAAATAAGATACAAAAGCAAATTAATAAAATAAAGTTTGATTAATATTTATCATATTTAAATTTGTTTCTATATAAGATGCCATATGGAGAGGGAAATGGCAGCCCACTCCAGTGTTCTTGCCTGGAGAATCCCAGGGACGGGGGAGCCTGGTGGGCTGCTGTCTATGGGATCGAATGGAGTCGGACACGACTGAAGCGACTTAGCAGCAGCAGCAGCAGCAGCAGCAGCAGCAAGATGCCATAAAGCAAAAAGATAAACTACAAGTTATAACTGACAAAGTTTTTAATACAAATAATTCCTACAACTCAATAAGAAATGCTAAATAACTGAATAGAAAAATTGGCAAATGATGTAAATAGACAGTTAATGGAAAAGGAAACTCAAGCAGCCACTCAAATATGAAAAGAGACCCAGGGAGATAAGCTCAAGATGGTGGAGTAAAGGACTTGAGTTCACCTGTGTTATGTAAATTCCAAAATCACAAACAACTGCTGAACGACTATCAAAAAAAAAAAAAAAAACCACTGGAACCTACAAAAAGATACCCTACATCCAAAGGCAAAGAAGAAACCACAAAGAGATGGCAGGAGGGGCAAAATCACAATAAAATAAAATCCCATACCTGCTGGGTGGGCAACCCACAAACTGAAAAACAATTATACCACAGAAGTTTTGCCACAGGAGTGAAGTTCTGAGCCCCACCTTAGTCTTCCCAGCCAGAAGGTCTGACAACAGGAGAAGGAGCCCCCAGTGAATCTGGCTTTGAAGAACATCAGGGTTTGATTGCAGGAATTCCACAGGACTGGGGAATACAGAAACTTCACCCTTGGAGGGCACATACAAGGTCTTGAGCACACCAGGGCCCAGGGGAAAAGACACCCAATCTTACTAATAATTAGGAAATGGAAATTAAATTAGCAACAAGATACCATTTTATGCCCACCTGATAGGAAAACATAAAAATCTTCCAATATTGTGTTTTCAGGATCTAGAGAGACAGGATGCTTCACACATGCTGGTGGAGTATCGACTGATAGAACCACAATACAGTTGGCTAAATTAATAGGTTGGAAATGAACTGTACTGTTAGACCCCAAGTTCAGTTCAGTTCGGTTGCTCAGTTGTGTCCGACTCTTTGCGACCCCAGGACTGCAGCACGCCAGGTTTCCCTGTCCATCACCAACTCCCAGAGCTTGCTCTAACCCATGTCCACTGAGTCGGTGATGCCATCCAACCATCTCATCCTCTGTTGTCCCCCTTCTCCTCCCGCCTTCAGTCTTTCCCAGCATCAGGGTCTTTTCCAATGAGTTAGTTCTTCACCTCAGGTGGCCAAAGTATTGGAGCTTCAGTTTCAGCATCAGTCCTTCCAAAGAATATTCAGGACTGATTTCCTTTCAGATGGACTGGTTGAATCTCCTTGCAGTCCAAGGGACTCTTCTCCAACACCACAGTTCAAAAGCATCAATTTTTCAGTGCTCAGCTTTCTTGAGGTCCAACTCTCACATCCATACATGACTACTAAAATGATTACAGCTTTGACTAGACGGACCTTTATGTAATGGTAATGCCTGCTTTTAATATGCTGTCTAGATTGGTCATAGCTTTTTTTCCAAGGAGCAAGCATCTTTAATTTCATGGCTACAGTTACCATCTGCAGTGATTTGGAAGCCCCCTAAAATAAAGTCTTTCACTCTTTCCATTGTTTCCCCATCTATTTGCCATGAAGTGATGAGACCGAATGCCATGATCTTATTTTTCTAATACTAAGTTTTAAGCCAGCTTTTTCACTGTCTTCTTTCACTTTCATCAAAAGGCTCTTTAGTTCCTCTTCGTTTTCTGCCATAAGGGTGGTGTCATCTGCATATCTGAGGTTATTGATATTTCTCCTGGCAATCTTGATTCCAGCTTGTGCTTCTTCCAGCCCAGCGTTTCTCATGATGTACTCTGCTGCATATAAGTTAAATAAGCAGGATGACAATGTACAGCCTTGATGTACTCCTTCTCCAATTTGGAACCAGTCTGTTGTTCCATGTCTGGTTCTAGTTATTGCTTCTTGACCTGCATACAGATATCTCAGGAGGGAGGTAAGGTGGTCTGGTATTCCCATCTCTTTAAGAATTTTCCACAGTTTGTTGTGATCCACTCAAAGGCTTTGGCATAGTCAATAAAGCAGAAGTAGCTGTTTTTTGTTTTTTTTTTTTTAACTCTTCTTGCTTTTTCTATGATCCAACCAATGTTGGAAATTCAATCTCTGGTTCCTCTGCCTTTTCTAAATCCAGCTTGAACATCTGGAAGTTCACAGTTCATGTACTGCTGAAGCCTAGCTTGGAGAATTTTGAGCATTACTTTGCTAGCATCTGAAATGAGAAGGGAATGGCAAACCACTTCAGTATTATTGCCTTGAGAACCCTGTGAACAGTATGAAAAAGATCCCAAGTAAACCCTACAATTCAGTGTCTTGTAGTCAAGAAGTTTATTTCGCTCCTGCATAGAAGTCCCAGGTGAGTGAGTATACCAGATCAGCAGTATAGTTGTAGTGTTGGCACTTAGATGGAGACCCAGGGTGAACGCTGGAAAAAATGGAGTGTGAAGGAGGTGTGACTTGGCCTTAAGGCATCAGCCAAGAAGCAACATTTCTCATTCCACTCACATTCTATTGGTAACAATTTAGTCATATGGTTGCATCTAACTGAGAAGGAAGCAAGAAAATGCAGTTCTCAATGAGACAGCTAGGAGCCATCTACAATTCTGTCACAATGGAAGAAGGAAAGAACAGATTTTGGTAAAAGCTAATGTTCTATCACATATGCCTATCCTGAACCTAGCTATTCTATTTCTACATATATGCTCTACAGTAGCCATTCTCAATCTGAGCTTCTGCAAATGAATCAAACCCTACACAAAATTATGAGTGACTATTTTCTCAATTCTCCCAAGGAAAATACATAGCTAAACTCATTCTGGGCTTCCTGGTGGCTCAGATGGTAAGAATCCTCCTGCAATGCAGGAGACTTGGGTTCGATCCCTAGGTTGGGAAGATCCCCTGGAGGAGGGCATGGCAACCCACTCCAGTGCTCTTGCCTGGAGAATCCCAGGGACGGGGGAGCCTGGTGAGCTGCTGTCTATGGGGTCACACAGAGTCAGACACGACTGAAGTGACTTAGCAGCAGCATCCATATATATATATAGATAGATATAGATAAAGTTATAGATATATAAACATGTATCTATTGAGAATTCTTTAAGCACCTCTGGCCATCCAGTGGGAGAAGAAAATTTTTTCTCAACACACCTCAAGCCACCTCTCCAAGGCATACTAGTACTTCTGACCCTGCTTAAAACACTGTAGTACCCAAAAGGTGCATATCTGATACCTTCATACAAAATAAAAAGCCTCAAAAAAATCTCCCTGAAATACTTTAAATATGTTGGTTTGTTTACGTAGGTTTAAAAAAAAAAAACATAGATGAACACTATACAACCCTGGATCAAAGCTTCAATACATTAAGGTACCAACTACTTCGGCTTGTCCAAGGATAGCTTGGGCCAAAGACTTAACTTATTTACATGGTATTAATTGCAAAGCATCCCCTTCTCAAAGTGTATTTGTGTTTTGAAGTGTTTCAGAGGATGATGCTCTCCAACCTTCAAGCAAGGAGCTAGAGAATCTATGTTCCAATGCAGAATTGTATGCATCTTTAAATATATTTATATTATGTAATGTACCTGGTCTACTTATTTATTCAATATTTGATGGAGATACAATGGAAGCAAAATAGACAACCTTCCTGATCTCATTGGTTTAGAGTCTGGGATAAATATCAATCCAAATTTAAACTGTAACTGTGCTGTGTACTGGAAAAGAAAGGTTCATGTTACATCTGAAGAACAGTAGGAGCTATTAGTGAAGTAGTAGGAGCTAGTAGTGAAGTAGTAGGAGCTAGTAGTGAAGATGGTGGAAGGGGGCAGAGAAGAGAGCACTCCAAGCAGAGGGAACTTTAACAAGGGCCAGGTGGTGGAGAAGGAAGGGAAGGTCTCCAGAGGTAGACCATGCTAAAGGTCTTTAGAGTAACAGCAGAAGCCAGCCATTTCAAGGTTTTAAAAAGTGAATAGATTACGGGTGGAGAAATCAAATTTACATTTTGAAAATGTCTCTGAGGCCAGCAGACTGGAGGAAGAACTAGATAGCTTAGAATGGAAGATAAGTTTCTAACTAGGAGTGACTGTTGTCATCCAGGATGGTGGTTTAGACTAGAATTGTGGTGGAAAAGATGAAGAGAAGTGGACAGACTCTTGAGAAAAATTTAAGAGGTAAAATTGACAGACCTTGTTGATGGATTAGATACAGTAGGATGAGAAAGAGAGGTGTCGTGGGTAACAACTTGGTTTCTGGTTGCAGGACTTGATAGATGGTAGTGCCATTCAGTGACATAAGAAATGCTCTACTGCGGCAATCCCCCGACACCCTCCCCTAGCTAGCTTGTCAGGAGCTAATGTCAAGAATGATCACCCCACGTCTGCTGTGGCACTCGTGTTGAATTCTTCTGTCAATTATAAAACAAAATTTCTCATTTGCAGATCAATTTTACAATTGTCATAGAAGAAGATTTTTTAAAAATTAGGACTTCCTGGTGGTCCAGTGGCTAAGACTCTGAGCTCCCAATGCAGGGAGCCCAGGTTCAATCCTTGTTCGGGGAACTAGATCCTACATGTCACAACTAAAGATCCCATATGCCACAACAAAGATCAAGGATTCTGCATGCTGCAACTAACATAAGACCTGGTGCAGCCAAATATAAATATATTTAAAGATTAGTTAATAAACAGAATCTTTTATTTAACATCATGATCATGGAAACAATACAGTACAACAGAATAATGTGCCTTTAATGGTCTCAGGCAAATTAGGAAAGAGAAGAGGATTTAAAATGTAAACAATACTGAATGAAAGCCAAATGACGTCATAACATGTTTTACAGACAAATGTTCCACAGAATTTTTAATAGAGAACTGTGTGGGAAAAGGCAATGGCACCCCACTCCAGGACTCTTGCCTGGAAAATCCCATGGACGGAGGAGACTGGTAGGCTGCAGTCCATGGGGTCGCTAAGAGTCGGATACGACTGAGCGACTTCACTTTCACTTTTCATTTTCATGCATTGGAGAAGGAAATGGCAACCCACTCCAGTGTTCTTGCCTGGAGAATCCCAGGGACAGGGAGCCTGGTAGGCTGCTGTCTATGGGGTCGCACAGAGTTAGACATGACTGAAGTGACTTAGCAGCAGCATACTGTGATGAATTATCAAATTGGCTCAACAAAATAACAGACAGGTATTCTAAAAACTAGCTCTTTATTATTAAGAGGGAAAAATGACAGCAATTATCTAATATTAATAAAACAATATTATCTACCTCATTAAACTAGTGTTGTGTTGATTCTGTAGTCTTGTATGTAGTAGTTTATAAATTTTATAGTGGTATATGATTTTATAATTTTATAGTGGTATAAGAATTATGAGCATAAGGACATTATACATGGTTTTATGAATATACATATTAAGTAATATTATAAATAATTGAAGTCAATATCAGGGGTTTAGGAGAATTATTTCCCTTAAAAGAGATCTGAACCTTATTCAAGTTTGGGAAATCCTGGGCTATGCAATTAAACCAAACTTTAGCTTGGTATACAAGACCTTTTGTGATCTGGCCCCACATAATACCACAGCTTCATTTCCTGTCGCTCTTCTACTCAAATCTGAGGTCCTTTCAACACTAAAGTGAAGTGAAGTGAAGTCACTCGGTCGTGTCCAACTCTTTGCGACCCCATGGACTGTAACCTACCAAGCTCCTCTGTCCATGGGATTTTCCAGGCAATAGTACTAGAGTGGATTGCCATTTCCTTCTCCAGGGGATCTTCCCGACCCAGGGACTGAACCCGGGTCTCCCACATTGTAGACAGACACTTTACCATCTGAGCCACCAGAGAAGCTTCCATGTTTTTACTCTAGCTGTTGCCACCACCCAGAACATCCACATAAATCTACTCAGTTAAAATAACCAACATCACAGTTTAGGATTTTACAGGCCTTAGAATTTTACTCCTCCCAGAATGACAAGTAAGGATTACTTACTCAAGCCAATAAAAGTATTCAGTATATCTAACATCTCTAACAGTAATATATGCATGAAGGATTCTCCCACATCATGAAGTATTGGACTGGAAACCCGTTAGGTCACAAGTGAGAGGCAACACGGTTCCACTAAGCCAGAGAAGCCAGAACCAACAGTCCAGCTACGATAGAGCCTTCTAAATAGGACAGGCCTAGACAGATTGGAAGAATGGTCACTCCCAGTCTTTCCAAAAGGCTTCTCAGGTGTGATGTTTTATAAATATGGGCTTTTGATCAGATGAAGTGATAAATAACTATGGTCTACCTTGGTAATAACATTTCTGGCATGAATGTCAGGAAAATTTTAAGCTGATACAGGCTGTGTTTATTTTTCATTCAAAATAATTCACTTATTGAATTCCACAAGGGAAAAATATGTACTCTTAAAGCATAATATTATACTCATTATTGACTGCAAGACAACCAATGAGAAAAACCAACACTGCCCTTCAGCTCCTAAAATGTTTTTTTCTGAGTATATTTGAGAGGTAACAATACCAAAGCATGTTTTTAAATTCTCATCCTAAAATTAGATCTAGGTGGATGATACATGGCTTCTGGCTGGTAGGTCACTGATCTAAAGAAAAAGAAAGAAAAGAAAATTCCTCCTTGAGGCAGTCTAAGTTTATATTGCTCAGGGATTCAGAAACAGCTTGAAATCAATACTTCTTTTATCTCCTGTGTGTTTGTGGGTTCTCACGGTTCTAAGCAAACTTTAGGTTTAAAATATTTATCTAAAAAAAAAACACTTACCTCATTTATTTTTTAACTTTCTTGATTTTTACCTATGCTGCAGCATTCTACATTCTATCTGCAGGAAATCTAAGACAAATTTTTTTCAAGTTTTCTTTCTTCTAGATTTACTCTATTTACCTAAAGCAGTGTTTTCCCAAAAATATTCATGAGTACTAGTTCTGAAGATAGTCTGAGAAATGAAATTTCCAAAAGTTATCTACATGTGGGAAGTCATATACATGATATTTTCAAGTCACATTAACATTTTAGTTAAATACTCTGAGAAATCTTACAGTAATACTACCTGATTCTCCTTGTTTAATTCATCATTTCTCAGAGTTATTTGGACTTGAACAATGAAAAATGATTTTTCAGAAAAGCATTGAACATTCCATAGAACTAGAGTTCTGCAGAAAATGCTTTGAGAAATGATGGTCCAAACTCATCTTTTTAAAAAAGAAAAAATAAGTAAATAAACTTCCTAAAGGGGAAAGAAGTCTCAAAAGATGAAGAGTGACGCTGAGAATGATTGTCCTTGTCAGCATTCAGCTGAGTGAAGCTGAGAGGAAACACTCTTCTGCTCATGGGAACTGGGGTTGATTCAGTCAACTCAGACATTTTAAGTCCAGAAGATTCCATGCAGGCTGAAGCAACCTTAATAATCTTAAGACATTGAGGATAACAATAACAACTACTCTTACTGCCACTTTCACTGTTTATTGCTGCTCCAATTCATTAGCTGGTTAGGATGGGACAGGCAGTGTATACATATTATCTCCAGCCACATAAAACTTCTGCAAGACAGGTTTTATCCTCTCAACCTTAGAGAGGAGGCAGAGAGAGGGTGACATGATTCTAATAGGATTTGGTCTTAGACCTTTTTACTATCTCATACTAACTAGCCTGAAAAGCTTCTTCCCTGAAGCAACATCTTTCTTGGTTTTCCTAGCCACTGAAGACACTCCCTAGAGCTTTCCCTAAGAGAAATCACTCTAGAATAACAGGTGAAACCACTGATGACTTTGGCCCATGTACACATATGTCTGGCTTCTACCAGGAACCAAATATTTGCACATTCTTAATCTGACAAGACCGCGATCACCTAGGCATGGCATGGTATTTTGAAATTACTTCCTAAGGCTCCTTAAGAATCAAACAAGAAAATTAATCTTAACACTCAAAGGCAAACATGAACACCTACTGAGGCCAAGGAGGTAATGTAAGTGAGGGGAGCTGGTCAGGAATAAGACAATAGTTGGTGACAGACACTGTGATGATCTAGTGAGAATATTCTTCATCCAAAGAGTTAACGACTTCGCAACTCTGGCAGAAAGCATTGTGTATAGTAAAAATGTGAGCCCAGTATTGCTTGATCTTATCTTTCAAATGAGACTAGAAACAGTTTCTACATGAAATCTCCCAATTTTTAAAATGTTGGCAACTAACAAATTTCCTAAAAACACAGCGGGTCCAAAAGCAACATGAATTTGCAGGCAGATTTGTCATGACCTTACAAATCAACTTCCATTGAAAACCCTGCCATCTCCCCTTCACCCACTCCTCCTCCAGTCCAAACTGCTTCTGACACACTCCAAAAGTCAAAAGTTAAGACTTGCCAGTACAGAAGTCATATATAAAACCTCTGAGTCTGAAGTTGATTATATGAAAGAAGACGCCTCCCGCCATTTTGGGGGAAAGATGACAGCAGGGTTAAAACAAGTGTGTGTGCTACTTGAAGGAAACAGCAGGCCTCCTGTGCCTTTCCCATGGTGCCCTATATGTCACTGGGGGTGTTTGTTAGACAGATGGCTATTGACACCTGACACCAGAATTATTCAAAGCTAGGGCATGAGGTGTGGCCTATAGTCTTTTAAGATCAACATCATCACTAAGTCCCCAGAGAAGAGCCAAGGAGAGGAAGACGGAACGAGGTTGGCCCCATGGGGACGGATTCCTTCTCTGCCTCATCCTCTACCTGCTGCTTCAAGGTAAGATGGGACAAGAACAAGAGCACAGCATCCATATAAAGTCTGGGGAACAGAGAAAACAGGCTAATTCTTTTTATTTCTAGTTAACAAATGGGTGTTCATTTTGGAAAAAATGGAAAGTCATGACACTGACAGTTTGGTATAGCACTTTCTAGGGTCCTAAGGGTTAGCTGACTTTTCCCTTAAGCTACTTCTCTACTGCTCCTGCTTCCATGGGCCTCTTTCCTTTCTCCATGTCATTCTCTTTCCAGGTATATAATGTACCCCATGGTTTCTGGGTATCAACTGTTGTTGAGAGAAGAAAATTCTTCCTTATTTCTCTTTGTTGTTGTTCTTTAGTCCTTCAGTTGTGTCCAACTCTTTTGTGACCCCACGGACTGTAGCCCACCAGGCTCCTCTGTCTGTGGGATTCTCTGAGGCAAGAATACTGGCGTGGGTTGCCATTCTCTTCCCTAGGGGATCTTCCCGACTTAGGGATCGGACCTGAGGGCCCAGGTCTCCTGCATTGGCAGGTAGATTCTTTATTGCTGAGCCACTGGGGAAGCCTTATTTCTCTTAAGCAAATGAAAAGGAAAGATGCCAAGGGAACTGAGGTAGATGAAAAGTTCTGTTGTGACTTTTCAGTACAACTTTTCAGTATAATTTCCCAGTCTAGAGTAATTTTGTGTTCATTATTGAGACTAAGCAAAGAGGTATAGCACAAAATAGAGACAGACAAAAATAGACTCAACCAGGAGATGCTACCACATACATTCTCTGTTTCTGCCCCACAAAGTGTGATTAGAACAGGATTGGGTATAAGAGGTGTATCAAGGAACTGTTTATAAGATAGTCTCAGTGGTGATGAGTCCTGAGTTTTAGAAGAGAACAATCAGCACAATGCAAAGACATATAATCATTAAACTGAAAACTGAGCTCCTTCCTTAAGGTCCTATGGATGGATTTCTCACTGCTGCTACTGCTGCTAAGTCATTTCAGTCATGTCCAACTCTGTGCGACCCCATAGATGGAAGCCCACCAGGCTCCCCCATCCCTGGGATTCTCCAGGCAAGAACACTGGAGTGGGTTGCCATTTCCTTCTCCAGTGCATGAAAGTGAAAAGTGAAAGGGAAATCACTCAGTCGTGTCTGACTCTTAGCAACTCCACAGACTGTAGCCTACCCAGCTCCTCCGTCCATGGGATTTTCCAGGCAAGAGTATTGGAGTGGGGTGCCATTGCCTTCTCCGGATTTCTCACTACCCACCTGATTATTTCTCTCATTATTAATTCATGACCATCTATGCCCTGTTCATATAGTGAAGAGGAGAACTGTGATTGCAAAATTTGTCAGTGACATTCACCCAAATGGCTCAAGGACAGAGGTTGTGGTGAGATTGTTAAGAACATAGCAGGACACTAAAAAGTGGTGCTCAGGGCTGAGTTTGCATACACATGTAGACAAGTTTTGCATGGAGAGAGAAAGAATGGAATTGAGAATGGGGCTCTGACTCAGCTCACCATCAACTTCCACCATTTGCCTACTACTCCAGCCTAGCCCACACTGCCTAGTCCAAACAGTAGAAGTCTACCTGCTTCTTCCATAACCCCTGCTGTCTCTCTGTGCAGAAACATTTCCCAAACCCCAGCCCTGGCACTCTTCTCACAGTCCCTGCCCTCTACAGGGAGAGGAGATACATTCACCATCAATTGCTCAGGCTTTGACCAGCATGGGGTGGATCCTGCTGCCTTCCAAGCAGCGTTTGCCAGAAAGGCCTTCCGTCCAGCCACCAATGTCAGCATCCCCATTCGTGTTAACATCTCCTTCATTCTGTCTGCCATCTTGGAAGTAGTAAGTCCTGACCCAACTCTGTAATGATCTAGTGATGAGCAGTGGGTGCACTGACTGGATTTTGTAAGTTAAGAGCTCAGTCTATGGGATAGGGAGGCATGACAGGGAATGCTACAATGATACAATGCAGATAAAAGCTCTCCCTTTTGGGGGATACACCATAAGAAACATAATCCCCATGGAATACTCTCATAATGGTGTTTTCACTTGCATTTCTCATGTACCCTGGATTATATGACCTACATTTTTAGTGGTTTATGATTAAAAATTATAATTGCCATACAGAACAGCCTTGGAAATGATTAAGAGGTGGGTAGTGTCACTGGATTTCACTTCATTAAGTTAATGATCTCAGATGAAAACTGTTTTTCCAGGATGCACAGCTTCAATTGAGGACATCATTTCTGTGGCTAAATATGGTATGATGGACTCAGTTTCCCCTTTGCTATAGTACCTCCCTTTTTCCACTGCAAGGTCCAACTTTGAGTATTAAAATGGATAAAGCTGAGAATATCCACAGATTCAACAAGTTCAAACAGAGCCGGACCAATAATGAAAATATAAAATTTTCTGATTCATTTTGCCAGTTTAAGGAGGGCAGAGACAGGGCTCAGGAAGCAAGTGGCATAAACCAAGATCATGGAAGCCAGTACTTCAGTGGCTCCATCCCAGGGCATCCAAAGCCAAGCTCCAGGTCTCCCCAGAGAGCACTGAGGAAGAAGTGAAAGCAGAACAAGTTTGTCGGTGACAGCATGACATGTCACCAGAGGTGTGGTGGGAGAGCAAAGAAATAAAGAAAGGAATGTGGAGTGGAAGAGACAGAGGAAGACTAAAGCCAGTTCCCATCTCCTGTTTATCCCATACTATGGTGTTCTCTAGTTCTGGTACAATCCATTCATCACCTGGAACCCAGAGGAATGCGGGAGCATCAGGAAGCTGGGCATGGCAACTAAGAACCTGTGGCTTCCAGATATCTTCATTGAGGAGGTGTGAGTGACAGGGCTGAAAAAAGCAAGAAGGAGACCATATTTCCAGGGAAGAGCATGATGTAACCAATGGGGCCCAAGCACAGACTCAACCAGAAAGAAGCAGCATCTGAAACCCTCAGAACACAGAGATAGGTAGAAGGGGGAGGTCAGATGAGTGGGGCTGGAGCACAGAAATGGGCAGCCTGGGAAAGGATGAGGGCCAGGTCTGATGAGGAGCCCACAGCTTTTCCTTCTCTGTCCTTTTCACACTCAGCATGGATATACGTCAGACTCCACCAGGTCTCATGGCTTATGTCAACAGTAATGGTCACATCAAATATAGTAAGCCAATGCAGGTAACCAGCATCTGCAACCTGGACATCTTCTATTTCCCCTTTGATGAACAGAACTGCACCCTCACCTTCAGCTCTTTCGTCTACACAGGTGAGTGAGAATCACATGCTGAAAGAGAAAGAAAGGGTTTGAGAAGAAGAGGACAGAAAGCTTGGAAGAGTGAATGAATCTCACTGAAAGGGGTGCGGAAGCTAAGTGGTAAGGAATCCAACAGTCTGGGCAAAGGGGTTGGGAGGCTTGGGGAAGGCTGAATTGTCTGGGTCTCCTTTGCAGTGGAAAAGATGGTCTTGGGCATGGAGCAGGATGTGCAGGAGATTTTAGAAACATCATAGAACATCGTTTGGAGCAAGGGGGAGTGGGTACTTCAGAGTATCCATCAAATGATGAAGATGACTGTGGGCACCAATGGCTATGACCAAATCATCTTCTATGTGAGTTCGGGGGCCCTGGGTGGGATCTTCTTCTACATGCATAGCTCATGTCCTCCACTAGAATGTAAGCTCTCCCACCAGAAAACATGCTCCATGGAGGCAGAGGTTGCTATCACTCTTTTCACTGAAAAATCTTCTGTACCTAAAACAGTACCTGGCACTCAGGAAATGTTGATTGAATGGATCCTCCGTGAGGAAGAAACAAAGCTCCCACAGCAGTGATTTACAATGAGCATGAACCTCCACTCCATGTCCCCCACTCACCGGCTACCAGGGCTCTTAGAACTTTGGGGAGGACAGGAATTTTTATATTTATTTTTAAAAAGAAGTGGTGGAAAAGTTATGAAACACTGTCTTAGGGATATTATGATTCCAAATCCTGGTGATCCCAAAATGTTTGTTCTGTCTTGCTTTCTCTCCCACTGATTTTAAACGTCCACCAGCAAAGGCACTAGAGATTACACCTTGATGAGGAAAGCAAGCAGAAATACAATGCACACAATACCTAAGAATTTGGTCCCTCAATTCTGCTGAGAGCACATTGGCAGGAATAAAAAAATTAGGTGGAGAAAATTGACATATGGGCCAAGAAGGAATGAAATACATTTCAACGGTAAACAGCATGGTAGAATTAAACCATGGGAAGACAATGTGATGATTAAGATGACTTTGCTGGAGAGGGAGAACAGAGAAAGGGACTTGGGGTAACATTTCCTTACTAGAAGGTTTGATCTGGGACAAATCTAAATTCTTGCTCTTAGCTGGATTGGCAGCCTCCCATCCTTCTCAACTGCCTCCCTCTCCCCTCCCCACCAGGTGGCCATCAGGCGCAGGCTCACCCTCTGTGTCATAAACCTCCTGGTGCACAACAGCTTTCTGGTCGCCATTGATGCCCTCAGCTTCTACCTGCCAGCAGAAAGCGAGAACCGTGCCTCATTTAAGATGACACTCTTGCTGGGCTACAACGTCTTCCTGCTCATGATGAATGACTTACTCCCCTCCAGTAGCACCTTCCTCATCAGTATGACCCCTCCCACCTGTAGGAGAAGAAAAGTAGGGTGGGGCATGGCATGGGGGAACAGACAAATGAAACAGGTCAGAGTGAAAAGAGATCCTGGAAAAGGGCCTCTTTTCTGGGGAAAGAGAAAATAAAAAGTCCTGGCTGGTGCCTCTGACCCTCAGGCAGGCCCAACTTCCCTCCAGGTGTCTATTTTGCCCTGTGTCTGTCCCTGATGGTGCTCAGCCTGCTGGAGACCATCTTCATCTCGTACCTGCTGAGCCTGGTCACCACCCAGCCCCCACCCATGCCTCGCTGGCTCCATTTTCTGCTTCTACACTGCACCAGCCTAAGGACATGCTGTCCCGCTGTAACCCAGAAGGGAAACATGGGCCTTGCCCACCTGCCTGATGAGGGAAGTCAGTACTGCCCACACTTTCCTCTTCCATCACCTCCACTTCTCTGCTCCCACCTCCTTCCCTCCTCACTAACTCCCCAGCTGACCTTGGTGGCCCAAAGCTGAGTCTGTCTCACCTTAGGTGTGAAGGAGCCCATGGAGTTGGTGGGGAAGGTGCCACATCCCAGAGAGACAGAGCTAAATGGGTGCCCTGGCTCAGTGAGGAACCAGCAGGAAGAAAAGGCTCAGAAGCTGCACCTGGTTCGTCTGTGGGTGCGGTTAAGCCACATGATGGACACCCTGCTCTTCCGTCTCTTCCTGCTCTTCATGGCCACCTCCGTTGTCACAGTCATTATCCTCTGGAACACCTAGGCAGATACCTACCTGCGAGTTCCAGGCCAGAGTTTCTCTTGCCCCCTGAAACGAGTCAGGCTCTCATCCCTGCCCAAATCCCACTTTACAGCTCTGGCAACAACCTTGTTTTCGTCCCAGTTCCTCTGCAGTTTCAGACCAGATCTGGATGGTTTCCTAAGCTCTCCCAAGTCAAGTCCTTGCTCTGGCATGCCATCAGCTACCCTCAGCCCTCCGGTGAGTCCTGCCTTTCTGGCTCCTTAGGATTCAGGTTCTTAGAATACTTCCTTGATCAAATTTCCTCCAGTAAACCCCATTTGCAGAAAGCATGGGCTCTTCTCTGCATTATGTTGTAGTTTGAAAACCTTGAGGTTGAGAGACTTCTTGTAGAAGCTTCTCACTACCAAAGTAAGAAGGATTTTCTTGTTTGTTTGTTTGTTTTTAGACTCTACTAGATAACATGTGAAAGCAGGGAAATGGTAGAGAAGGAGCCAAAATCTATTATGAGGAATTAAAATATAGACTAACCCCTAAATCCAGTTATCCTAGATTTAAGCTTTTGCAATTAATGATGTGCCAGAACCAGGCAGCCTTTGTTTACAGAGTGAAGCCTTTTGTCACAGCCTGACATGTGACTCATTCATCATTAAGGGCTAAGAGTGTTAACATAATCCCAAATTCTGCTAACTGCCGGTGTTGCAATCAGAGTTGATCTGTCCTTAATTATGCTAAGAAAAGAACACTGGGCTAAGGAGAGCACATTTGAAAATGGCATCTGCTTTACTTGGGAGTAACACAAATGACCCCACATGAACTGGAAAATTTCCCTTTCAAACACTTGCCTTTTCATTTTGAAAGTCTTTGTGTCTTGGCCCATTATTTCCAATAGCTTTTTTGGGGGGGTGGACATTATTATTTGCCTGGGGCAGGTCTTTTAGTTGCAGCATACAAACTCTTAGTTGTGATATGTGGGATCTAGTTCCCTGATAAGGAGTGCAGTCTCAGCCACTGGATTACCTGTGAAGTCCCTTCCAATAGCTTCTTAGGGGAAGTGGAGACCCCACTGTATCACTCTACACCAGAGCTGTGCTGTGATTTGTGGGACAGCAGGTTCAGAAAAGCACAGATTTGGGAGCAACTTAGTTACAACTTGAAAACAATCTTTAATTTTTAGCAAGCATTTCTTTTCTTTAGTTTATTCTACTACTTTCTATCTGAATCCTAAATTTCCCAGGTCATCAGTTCATTTCAGTCGCTCAGTAGCATCTGCCTCTCTGTGACTCCATGAATCACAGTACACCAGGCCTCCCTGTCCATTACCAATGCCCGGGGTTCACTCAAACTCACATCCATCGAGTCGGTGATGCCATCCAGCCATCTCATCCTTTGTCATCCCCTTCTCCTCCTGCCCCCAATCCCTCCCAACATCAGAGTCTTTTCCAATGAGTCAACTCTTTGCATGAGGTGGTGAAAGTATTGGAGTTTCAGCTTTAGCATCAGTCCTTCCAGTGAACACCCAGGACTGATTTTCTTTAGAATGGACTGGTTGGATCTCCTTGCAGTCTCCTCTAGCACCACAGTTCAAAAGCATCAATTCTTCGGCGCTCAGCCTTCCTCACAGTCCAACTCTTACATCCATACATGACTACTGGAAAAACCATAGCCTTGACTAGACAGGCCTTAGTCGGCAAAGTAATGTCTCTGCTTTTCAATATGCTATCTAGGTTGGTCATAACTTTTCTTCCAAGGAGTAAGCGTCTTTTAATTTCATGGCTGCAGTCACCATCTGCACTGATTTTGGGGCCCAAAAATAGAAAGTCTGAAACTGTTTCCACTGTTTCCCCATCTATTTCCCATGAAGTGATGGGACCAGATGCCATGATCTTCGTTTTCTGAATGTTGAGCTTTAAGCTAACTTTTTCACTCTCCTCTTTCACTTTCATCAAGAGGCTCTTTAGTTCTTCTTCACTTTCTGCCATAAGAATGGTGTCATCTGCATATCTGAGGTTATTGATATTTCTCCTCGCAATCTTGATTCCAGCTTGTGTTTCTTCTAGTCCAGCATTTCTCATGATGTACTCTGCATATAAGTTAAATAAGCAGGGTGACAATATACAGCCTTGATGTACTCCTTTTCCTATTTGGAACCAGTCTGTTGTTCCATGTCTAGTTCTAACTGTTGCTTCCTGACCTGCATATAGGTTTCTCAAGAGGCAGGTCAGGTGGTCTGGTATTCCCATCTCTTTCAGAACTTTCCACAATTTATTGTGAGCCACACAGTCAAAGGCTTTGGCATAGTCAATAAAGCAGAAATAGATGTTTTTCTGGAACTCTCTTGCTTTTTCCATGATCCAGTGGATGTTGGCAATTTGATCTCTGGTTCCTCTGCCTTTTCTAAAACCAGCTTGAACATCTGGAAGTTCACGGTTCACGTATTGCTGAAGCCTGGCTTGCAGAATTGTGAGCATTACTTTACTAGCGTGTGAGATGAGTGCAATTGTGCGGTAGTTTGAGCATTCTTTGGCATTGCCTTTCTTTGGGATTGGAATGAAAACTGACCTTTTCCAGTCTTGTGGCCACTGCTGAGTTTTCCAAATTTGCTGGCATATTGAGTGTAACACTTTCACAGCATCATCTTTCAGGATTTGAAATAGCTCCACTGGAATTCCATCATCTCCACTAGCTTTGTTCATAGTGATGCTTTCTAAGGCCCACTTGACTTCACATTCCAA
This sequence comes from Nanger dama, assembly GCA_917880005.1. Taxonomy (NCBI): domain Eukaryota; kingdom Metazoa; phylum Chordata; class Mammalia; order Artiodactyla; family Bovidae; genus Nanger; species Nanger dama. Next base: position 27,200,396 of record CAKJTW010000011.1, on the reverse strand, counting down.
GATGTCTGGCTCTAGATTAGTGATCACATCATCACGATTATCTGGGTCATGAAGATCTTTTTGTACAGTTCTTCTGTGTATTCTTGCCACCTCTTCTTAATATCTTCTGCTTCTGTTAGGTCCAGACCATTTCTGTCTTTTATTGAGCCCATCTTTGCATGAAATGTTCCCTTGGTAGCTCTAATTTTCTTGAAGAGATCTCTAGTCTGTCCCATTCTGTTCTTTTCCTCTATTTCTTTGCACTGATCGCTGAAGAAGGCTTTCTTATCTCTTCTTGCTATTCTTTGGAACTCTGCATTCAGATGCTTATATCTTTCCTTTTCTCCTTTGCTTTTCACCTCTCTTCTTTTCACAGCTATTTGTAAGGCCTCCCCAGACAGCCATTTTGCTTTTTTGCATTTCTTTTCCATGGGGATGGTCTTGATCCCTGTCTCCTGTACAATGTCACGAACCTCTGTTCATAGTTCATCAGGCACTCTATCTATCAGATCTAGGCCCTTAAATCTATTTCTCACTTTCACTGTATAATCATAAGGGATTTGATGATACAGTCAATGAAAACATGACCAGGAGCTGACTGTGTCTCAGATCATGAACTCCTTATTACCAAATTCAGACTCAAATTGAAGAAAGTAGGAAAACCACTAGACCATTCAGGTATGTGAAAGATCTATCTAAGCTTAAATCAGGAGCACTGACATTCACCTAAATAAATTAGCTTGTCTGTTATTATTTTGGCAGTTTCTTAACTCACAGCTTTCAACAAAGTGGGCCTTAGAAAGTATACAATATAGTAATAATAACAGCCAATAGTTACTGAGTTTAATATGTGAAAGGCACTTTTTTAGGTGCTTTACATGAAGAAGCACATTTAATCCTTACAGTAAACCTGTGAAGTAGGAACTATAGATCCACAAATATCTTGGAGCCAAATGTGAAATTTTTAAGACTTTTAAAAGGTAACAATTATACATGTACTATATAAATCACTAACACCCCAAATCAGGTATGGATAGCACTCTCTCAGTTCAGTGCAGTTCAGTTCAGTCACTCAGTCGTGTCCACCTCTTTGCAATCCCATGAATTGCAGAACACCAGGCCTACCTGTCCATCACCAACTCCGGAGTTCACTCAGACTCAAGTCCATCGAATCAGTGATGCCATCCAGCCATCTCATACTCTGTTGTCCCCTTCTCCTCCTGCCCCCAATCCCTCCCAGCATCAAGGTCTTTTCCAATGAGTCAACTCTTCACATGAGGTGGCCAAAGTATTGGAGTTTCAGCTTTAGCATCATTCCTTCCAAAGAACACCCAGGGCTGATTTCCTTTAGAATGGACTAGTTGGATCTCCTTGCAGTCCAAGGGACTCCCAAGAGTCTTCTCCAACACCACAGTTAAAAGTATCAATTCTTTGGTGCTCAGCCTTCTTCACAGTCCAACTCTCACATCCATACATGACCACTGGAAAAAACATAGCCTTGACAAAATAATGTCTCTGCTTTTCAATATGCTATCTAGGTTGGTCATAACTTTCCTTCCAAGGAGTAAGCATCTTTTAATTTCATGGCTGAAGTCACCATCTGCAGTGATTTTGGAGCCCCCAAAATAGTCTGCCACAGTTTCCACTGTTTCCCCATCTATTTCCCATAAAGTGATGAGACCAGATGCTATTATCTTCTTTTTCTGAATGTTGAGCTTTAAGCCAACTTTTGCACTCTCTAATCAAACACAATATTTCTGCAGTGAAATCTATGAATATTCACATTTGGTATCAAAAATGAAATTAAGGATAGCCCCATATCAGTTCAGGTCAACTTTTGCCACCAAAGGATTTATAAAAAATAATTTGGTTTTCAAAACTCTTTAGGTTTTAAAACTGTTGTTTTTGTATTATTATCCCCATTTGATATATTCAAATAAATGAGATAAGATAAATGAGAAGATGAAGTACAGAGTGCAGTGATGGCCACTATCTCCCAAGTTCCCACGGCTACGCAGGTGACAGAGCTGCAGTGTGGACAGAGGCAGCTAGCTAGAGACCCAGGACTGGGCCTCTGCCACACAGCCCTCCAGACTGATGAAACTAGACAGGTTCTCTAAGAGTCTCGCGTTGAGACTTCAACCCACTGAAAGTCTTCATCAGCTAACACTAGAGGAGAATTAAAACAAGAAAAGCGGGGCTTCCGGATAGTCCAGTGACGAAGAACGCGCATGATGGGACTGAAAGATCCCACGTGCCTCAGTGAAGACCTGGTGCAGCCAAATAAATAATGAATAAAATAAACATTTTTAAAAACCAGGAAGAGGAAGTCCCTGATAAGGGTCTCTAAGACAAACTTGCTTTTCAATTTCCTCTTACTCCCTCCCTCAGTCTTTTTGACTGCTCACCCCTCCCTCCCCCACCCACATAACACCAAGTTCACTACCTGTACTTCCTCCACTGCTTTCTGAAGCACATATTTCCCCCAAATCTGATCTAGGCAATCCCTCTTCCCTTGTAGTCTCTACAGATTTAGCTTTTGCTGCTGATGTCTATTGCCAGATACTTTGGGATGGTCCACTCTTGTGCCCTATCCTGAGACAGCCACCTCACCTGGAGACTCAACACTTGACTTTGTAGAGTAGCTCACTTACCCAGATTTCACGAGATTCAGAAATTACGCCAGATCCACTTGCATCATTTTGGTTTTCCCACCTATCTTCATGGTACATATTTCTCTACTTATTTTCTTCACATTTTTTTTACATTACATAACTTTATGTTCCATCTGAATAGAAAATATGCACTTTATCTTTTTGACATATGGATTAAGATGTTGTATTTCCTTTCAGTAAGAGAAGGTATGATGTAATTATAGTGATTTTATTTATTTCAAAATCAAAATCTGAACACATGATCTTAGCACACAATGGATAATCAGACAGAAACTTTGAGATCACAGAGCTCCCAGAATATTAACAAATGTGGTAGCTGTTTCTCTGTCCCATCAATAACAGAATCATATGATAAGCACCCTCTGGGCTAATGACTTTCCTCTTGTTATGGGCAACTCTGAAAAGCTTTGAAAGATAGTTTATGACCTCTATAGGAAAACCTGCTGACAAGCAACTGGTCCTGCCCGGGCCACCTTGCATTTGAGGGCCTATTTCTGCCAACAGCTCCTCACCTGTCCACTCATCTGCTACCCTGTGGATCATGCACATATTTTTTCACTTCTTTTTTCTCTAAACCATTATAAGCTGTATTTCACCATGTTTTCCACATTCTGGGGGTTCCATATTAACTCAACATTCAAGTGTATTATCTCATTACTGTCTTTGCCTCTCTCTCTTCTTCCTGAAGACCCATTCTAGGATATGAAGTCACAGACTTCATTTCAAGCCTATCCTTTCCCTTCTCTCCAATCTGTGATTCTCCCTTTGATAAACTCTCTTATTTGATCATTCATTGGCACTGCCTCTTCTATATAGTAGGGGAAAAGATAATATAGCATAGAGACTTTGGAATCTGGCAGGCCAGGGTTCTAATCTGATTTCATTAAGTACATGAGTGGCTTAGTCTTCCAGCTTTAAATTTCTTCATTTGTGAAATGGAGCCAATAACACAGATTAAATTATTTTTAAAAAAATATGGATTAAAAAAGCATTTATAGGCTTACAGAAGCTAGAAAGTCTAATGTGATACTAGAAAGCATCCTTTCATTATGCAGACTGACACTGAGAGTGCAAAATCAACTTTGAGGTAGGAGACACTAGATGAAAAGAATTATAGACTCTCAAGCACAATTCCCTGTTTTTCAGATGAGAAAAATGAAGTGGAGAAATATGAAGTGATAAATATGGGTTATCACATTTCAAGACAGTTCAGGCCTGTAAAGTGGCAGCCACAGGTGAGTAGTCATCCTGGGCTGTTTTCCCAGTAGCCTCTGAGGAGTCCCAGAACCTTCCCTTTCTCTGTTCCAGGCATTGTAGCCAACCTGACTTCAGCTAGTGACTCACCCTGCAGTCTGGATGTTTTGGCTGCCTCCATACTGCTGGATCCTTAGCCTGGCCAATTGCCTCTGTATGTGATTACCATCAATCAGGGCTGCAAAACAGTGGCCCTCACTTCCCCTCCTACCAGCCAGTTCTGCTCTTGCCAGGTTACAGTTATAATCCCAAATCTGGTCTCTAAAGGGCCCCAGATGAATGGGGCCATCAGAGAGTCATGCAGCATGATCCCCCATAGAATATGCTAAGGTTAAAGATGCTGGTAGGGCTTCCCTGGTGGCACAGACAGTAAAGAATCTGCCTGTAATGTAGGAGACCCAGGTTCAATCCCTGGGTTGGGAAGATACCCTTGAGAAGGAAATGGCTAGTCATTCTAGTATTCTTGCCTGGAGAATTCCATGGACAGAGGAGCCTGGTGAGCTACAGTCCATGGTGTCACAAAGAGTTGGACATGATTGAATGACTAACAAAGGTGTTGGTATATGACTTACAAAATGACAGCTCCTGTCCCTACTGTTTGCCTTTGGAGCCAAACATTGTCTAGGCCAAGTGATTTCATATTTGAAAACCTAGGGGCCTAATAATCTAGTCCACGAGACTTCTCAGCTATGGAGTAATGAAAAGAATAAGGAAAGAACAATGGAAATAGGATGATCTGGGTTTGAATCTGGATTCCACTGATTTTCACCTAGACGGACACTGAGCAAGATTTAGATTTTTTACCTCTCTGTATTTCAGTTTTTTAATCTGTAAAACTGGGAATAATGGTACTAAGCTCTCAAAGCAGTTGTGAGGATATGAACACCAAGTAAAGTACATAACACATTATAGGGCACATAGCACAAACTCAATAAATGGTGGCTCCCGCTAGGCCATTTCTGAGTGTCACTTTCATTAGAAACTTAGAGGGGACAGTCAGAAATAAAAGGCCAGGCCCTGGCTCCAGCCCTTTGGAGCCTACCTGCTGCAGACTGCTGCGATTCCCTTCTCCAGGGTGTTCTGCCAACCTCCAGCTCCACCAAACTGCACCCAAGGTGGAGGCCCCCTCCTCAGTCACATCACAGGAACATTAGTTAACTTCTCTGATATGGCCTCAGGACTCTCATGAGGATCCCAAACACCTTTCTTACATCTGCCAAAGGTGCCTGTGTCTCTGTCCCCATTCATGGGGCACTGCCAGGCCAGATAGTTAACTCACATTTATTGAACATCTTTTCATACCTGTTAGCCATCTGTATATCTTTGGAAAAATGTCTACTCAGGTCTTCTGTCCATTTTAAAATCAGGTTGTTTGGTTTTTTTGATATTGAGTTGTATGAGTTGAGATACCCATTTAATTGCAGAATTCCAAAGAATAGCAAGGAGAGATAAGAAAGCCTTCCTCAGTGATCAATGCAAAGAAATCGAGGAAAACAATAGAATGGGAAAGACTAGAGATCTCATCAAGAAAATTAGAGATACCAAGGGAACATTTCATGCAAAGATGGGCTTAATAAAGGACAGAAATGGTATAGACCTAACAGAAGCAGAAGATATTAAGAAGAGGTGGCAAGAATACACAGAAGAACTATACCAAAAAGATCTTCACAACCCACATAATCACGATGGTGTGATCATTCACCTAGAGCCAGACATCCTGGAATGGGAAGTCAAGTAGGTCTTAGGAAGCATCACTACAAACAAAACCAGTGGAGGTGATGGAATTCCAGTTGAGCTATTTCAAATCCTAAAAGATGATGCTATAAAAGTGCTGCATTCATTATGCCAGCAAATTTGGAAAACTCAGCAATGGCCACAGGACTGGAAAAGGTCAGTTTTCATTCCAATCCCTAAGAAAGGCAATGCAAAGAATGCTCAAAGTACCATACAATTGCACTCGTCTCACACACTAGTAAAGTGATGCTCAAAATTCTCCAAGCCAGGCTTCAGCAATATGTGAACTGTGAACTTCCAGATGTTCAAGCTGGTTTTAGAAAAGTCACCAGATATCAAATTGCCAACCACCACTGGATCATGGAAAAAGCAAGAGAGTTCCAGAAAAACATCTATTTCTGCTTTATTGACTATGCCAAAGCCTTTGACTGTGGATCACAATAAACTGTGGAAAGTTCTGAAAGAGATGGGAATACCAAACCACCTGACCTGCCTCTTGAGAAATCTGTACGCAGGTCAGGAAGCAACAGTTAGAACTGGACATGGAACAACAGACTGGTTCCAAATAGGAAAAGGAGTATGTCAAGGCTGTATATTGTCACCCTGCTTATTTAACTTATATGCAGAGTACATCATGAGAAATGCTGGGCTGGATGAAGCACAAGCTGGAATCAAGATTTCAGGGAGAAATATCAATAACCTCAGCTATGCAGGTGATACCACCCTTATGGCAGAATGTGAAGGAGATCTAAAGAGCTTCTTGATGAAAGTGAGAGAACTGGACATGGAACAACAGACTGGTTCCAAATTGGGAAAGGAATACGTCAAGGCTATATATTCTGATTCGGGGCTATTATTCTGATTTAGGGCCAGAGTGGCAAAGGTAAAGCACATTAAGTAATTTTGATACATAATAAAGATAAGAACAAGTCTTTTGTAACATAAAATCCGAGGCAACATGATGGAAGGATAGGTTGGACCTAAGTCAGGGAGTTCTTTACATCATGCTAAGGAGGGAGATTTCATCCTATAGGTCAGTTTTCTAAGTGTGGTCCCAGGAGGAGTAGCTGCAGCAGCACCTGGGAAACTTGTTGAAAATACGAATTTTCAGACTCAGCAATCTTAACATAACTGCTACAGACAATGGGAGCCACTGAAAGATTTCAAGTATAAGAAAGATATGGTCAGCTCTGCATTTCAAATTACACAGCCTACACAGTGGAGGATAATTTAGAAAAAGCCAGACTAGGAGTGATGCCACTAGGTGTGAAGCCTGGGGGCTTTGATGGTGCCGTACAGTTTCCAGAGAGATTCTTCACCTTGGTATTCTATCCTCCTCAAGGTTGGATTGTGCTGCACAAGGTCATCCTCCAAAACAAGAGGCAGGTAGAGGATGACAAAAATGCTTTTCCAGGTGAGGATGCCCATTGCTAAGCTGAAACTCAAGTTTAGGAAACCCCAGGCGAATGCAAGGATTTCTAGAAACACCCACACCTTAAGTCGATGGTATCCTCCAACAGACCCAGGACTACATCCCAAACAGGAAGCCTAACTGGCCCCAGACTTGTCCAAAGAAACAGCTAAAGCCGAAATTCAGAGCCTCTTTTTAGGGGTCATGGTTGAGTGCTCAGGAATTCTAAAGATACTGAACCCAAGATGGAGATTCCAAAGATGCCCAGAGAAAGCTGAGAGTGGAGGAAGTCCTCATCCTCCCACAATGACCCTGTAATCAGCTAAGAGTTTCTGAACCATCTCCTAGTCATGAGTGACCAACAAACCCCACAGCTTGGCTTAGGAGAGACATATATCAGAGCTAAAATGGGAGTCTTAGAGACTTCCCAGGATATTCCAGAGAATGTTGGAGACAGCTATTTCTAATGGCCTCAGAAAATGACAATCTAGCTACTGAAGTTCTGTTTAAATATGGCTACCTTCCCCCATCTGAGAGCCTATTGGAGAAGGGAAGGCGGAGGCAGGCATATGCAGGATGGGTATCCAAACCACATTGGTAACAAGGAACTCTGTGCTAGCATGAACTCTGAGAGCTAACCTAAGCCAGTATGTCTCCTAGACAAGAATTCCAGGTGCTTAATAATTTGTCTGAGATGGAGGACTGGCCAACATGAAAAGCACCTTTTACAAGTAAAGAATTCTGAAGGTAGAAAGAGACTCAATGTTCATGATGAAAAACTATGTGATTCTTACGTGGCTTGTTATAAACCATAAGCACTAGAAAACCTGAAACCCTGGTTATTTTAAGTACTATCATTTTTATTGCTTTGTTTAAAAATGTTCTCTAGTTCATCATTTTAGGTATTTTTTATAAAAGATGATCAATAGATTGTAGGTGTTCAATTCTTGCGGTTGATAACAAAATTTATATTTTCCTCATGTATTTATTATGTTCTAAAATATGATCAGAAAATACAAGATCCCATTGCCATCTCTCTATTTACTTGGCTCCGTTTCTTTTTTTTCCACATACTCCTACCAATACCTGCATTGCAGGAATGTTGGGGGATGACATAAAATTAGACATATTAGGTTGGTGCAAAAGTAATTGCATTGTTGAACTTTCCTGTTTGATACTGGCATACATTCTTAAATAAATGTGGCTATGTTATACATCATTTTAATGTGCATTTCTCACTTTATGTTTCTTTGCTAGTGACTTATTACTTACTGTTTATTTTACATTTATTTTAGACTAGGGAGATGACGTTAGACTAAAAGCAAATTTGAGTGATTTTATTTGAGTTCAAGACAGGTTGTGAAGCAGCAGAGACAACTTGCAACATCAGCAATGCATTTGGCCCAGGAACTGCTAACAAACATACAGTGCAATGGTGGTTCAAGAGGTTTTGCAAGGGAGACCAGAGCCTTGAAGGTGAGGAGCACAGTGAACAGCCCCTGGAAGTTGACAGCAACCAACTGAGAGGATCATCAAAGCTGATCCTCTTACACATAAAGAACTGAGACACAAGAAGCTGCTGAAGAACTCCACATCGACCATTCTATGGTCATTCAGCACTTGGAGAAAATTGGAAAGGTAAAAAACTTGGTAAGTAGGTGTCTCATGAGCTGATTGAAAATCAAAACAATCATCATTTTGAAGTATTGTCTTCTCTTATTGTACATAACAACAATGAACCTTTTCTTGATTGGATTGTGATATGCGATGAAAAGTGGATGTTATATGACAACTGGCAATGATGAGCTCAGTGGCTGGACTGAGAAGAAGCTCCGAAACAATTCCCAAAGCCAAACTTGCACCAACAAAAGAGCCCTGGTCACTGTTCAGTGGTCTGCTGCCGATCTGATCCACTACAGCTTTCTGAATCCTGGCGAAACCATTCCATCTGAGAAGTGAGCTCAGCAATTGATGAGATGCGCCCAAAAACTGCAACACCTGCAGCCAGCATCGATCAACAGAAAGGGCCCGATTCTCCACAGGCATGCCCAACTGCACAACCAACATTTCAAAAGTTGAGTGAATTGGGCTACAAAGTTTTGCCTCATCTGCCATTTTCACCTGACCTCTTGCCAACCAACTACCAGATCTTCAAGCATCTTAACAACTTTTTGCAGGGAAAAACACTTCCATAACCAGTAGGAGGTAGAAAATGCTTTTAAGAGTTCACTGAATCCAGAAACATGGATTTTTATGCTACAGGAATAAACAAACATTTCTCATTGGCAAAAACGTGTTGATTGTAATGGTTCCTAATTTGATTAATAAAGAAGTGTTTGAGCCTACTTATAATGATTTAAAATTAATGGTCCAAAACCACAGTTACATTTGCATCAACCTAATACAGTGCCTGGCATACAATAAAGCACTCAATATGTTAGTTATCACCTGCAGCAACCGCAGCAGCAGGAGCAAAAATAGCCCCTGAGATCTCCAGATCCCAGAGTTGAAACTCCGATTCTCCAGGTTGGAAGCAAGTCTGTGCCTCAGTGCTTTATTTCTCCTGCTTCTATCACCTCCATCTCCTGACAGCTATGTCTACTTCTGAGTCCAATCAGAACTTAGGTCCTATTTTTCAGCCAACTTTATTAAAAACAAGGTATGTATCAACTATCTTCAGCCACTTGCAGCAAGGCTTGAAGTTAACCCTCCTTTCCAAATCCAGGGCCTGTGAGTATAGCCTACCTGTGGAACCCAAGTGTCCCTTGACAGCCCTTCACTCTTGGCCAGTCCAGGAGTCCAGCACCCCACAGGTGTGTCCATGTAGACACAGACACAGTAGTACTTTGGTCCTATATGACACGATGGCCCAATCCCTTGGCCAAGTTTCCAAAGAAGGGAAGTAATGACTTACAGAGCTGGTAGGACTGAGGAAACTACAGACATTTCAAACTTTAAACAAAAGACATTGCAGCCTTCTGTTCTATATTTTCCAACTTTGGGCCCCCAAGTCAGTCCTGCCTTCCTTAGCGGTTTCTATTTTGGGCTGTCATGATCTTACATTCTGAACAAAGTTTCTTTTGTATTCTAGGTCTGACTCTTCATCCCTTCTGAAAGAAAACATTTTCAAGTCTTTCTGGAAATGTGACTTAAGATACTTAATATAACAATGTTCCAATTCACTCCTTTGGTTAGATTGTATTTTTTATAAAGATGTGACATAAGACATAACATTGACACAGGCCGTTAATATTGATGGTAGCTGAGATTACTAGTTTATGATAATGTATATCACTATTGACAACACAAGAATGTTAAAAACAGATCTGTTAACTTAGTCTTGTGACATCTATTATCATGGAATCAACACAAAGAGTAAAACTTGTATAGAAAACATTAGTCTGGGGGAGAACAAATCAGGAAGGCAGAAAGACGAAAGAGGAAATCTAGCTAGGGGATGTTGGAAAAATATAAACAATAGATAATGAATCTATGAATAAAGATTTATAATTTTGTATTTGCAATTATTCTTAATAAATATGTAACCAAATCACTAAATATTGTCACCTTTCCAAGTCTGCAGATTCCCTGGCTTTAGGAAAGTAATAATTCTTATTTCACCAGTCCACACTCTCTCATTAAAGTGAGTTATTTTGTTATTGATCTCAGTCCAGAGCTGCCAAACAGGATACTTTTCCCTTAGTCTTGGCCCAACTTCCTCCCTGTCTGGAGCTCAGAAGGCAATCATGGACAGGGGCAAAGCAGGAAATTGCTGTGACCTCTCTGGCCATAGTCTCTCAGCAGGGAGTGGTCAGCTGTCATGAGCAGTATTCAAAACCAGGAACCAAGGTATGGTTGTTGCTGCTGCTAAGTTGCATCAGTTGTATCTGACTCTGTGTGACCCCATAGATAGAAGCTCACCAGGCTCCTCTGTCCCTGGGATTCTCCAGGCAAGAACACTGGAGTGGGTTGCCATTTCCTTCTTCAATGCGTCATGTTCAACTCCTAGCGACCCCATGGACTGTAGCCTACCAGGCTCCTCCGTCCATGGGATTTCCCAGGCAAGAGTGCTGGAGTGGGGTGCCATTGCCTTCTCCAAAGGTATGGTTGGAGCTCCTTTAAGCTTAAGGGTTTGGGGGCTACTGGCAAGTCCCCAGAGGAGAGTCCAGAAGAAGAGGATGGAAGAAGGGTGGCCCGTTGTGGGAGGATTCCTCCTCTGTCTCACTGTCAACCTTCTGCTTCAAGGTAAGATGGGGCAAGAACAGAGAAGACCAGAGTGTGGTTCTGAAGGATATATAGGAACTTTCTTCTAGCACATGAAGGACATTAGAATTAACAAGTTAAATATTTCTTCCATAATGTCAGTGTCTTGATTTCCTTTTGGTGATAGATAGAAAGACATTCCGCTGCTCAGGACACAGAGCTCTCCTCACTCCCCTGCCTGCACAGGGATCTCATTTCACTACCTTTCCAAATCTGCCTTTTCTTGTCCTCCAGTGCACTTTCTACCACACCTTCATCCTAACCTCCTTACCTCCTTTGATATGATGTCTATGAAAAGAGTAGCCCTGAAAGAGTAAGCAAAATACCAAGGGAGGATAGGAATCAATCTGAGGTAGAAGAAAACAAATACTTTGCCTCCATGGGGAAATATTTGTTCCCAGTCTGGGTATGTACCTTAAATATTATGGAAAGAGATGGAGAAAGAGAGGAGAAGGCAGGAAAAAGATTAAAAAAAAAAAGGAAATGGAGCAAAGATTCTGCTCAGGTACTACCCAAATAGCTCCCTGGCCATGGCCAAGGGCAAAGATCCACACAGCGCTTACTATGATTGGCCCAGCGATATGGTCTAATGAACCCAGTGCTAGAAATAAGTCCTAAGCTATCTGAGATCACTAAATCTGAGAAGGGCAAAATAAGCTAAAGCACCAAAATAACCACACATTCAGAATACCTACTTTGTGTTTCCCATATCTGCCTAGTAAGTAAGTAAGGGCAGTTATTTATCTATCTTATCTTCTTGATAAATTAACTTTGTCTTAAGTAAACAGAGGCCCTTGAAAATGAGGATGAGAAATCATTAAAGCAGATTTATAAGTGACCTTGACTACAAGTCCAAGGGCAGTGCCAGGTGGTGCTAGCAGGTAGATCCAAGAGACTTATGATGGGTGTACCACAGGCCTTCTTGAAGTGGCTGCCATTACATCAAGGATGAGTTTGCATACAGATTTGGGCAGATTTTGCATGAGGATGAACAATGAGAATGAGAATAGGTACTGACTCAGCTCACCACATCCATTTCCACCATTTGCCTACCAGACCAGCCCATCCTCTCCAGCCCTGGCAGGAAGGATTTTGACCTTAAGGTCTTGGCCCAAGAAGGAGGAGGGCTCACCCACTCCTCCCAGTGAGTCCTCTGTTTTCTCTCTCCGCAGAGAGGCTCCCATCCTAGTAACAGAGGCTCTGTCTCACAGGGTCTCTGCTCGCTACAGGAAGAGGCAACATTTTCACCATCAATTGCTCAGGATTTGACCAGCATGGGGTAGATCCTGCTGCCTTCCAAGCATTGTTTGACTTAAAGGTCTTCTGTCCAGCTACCAAGGTCAGCATTCCCACTCAAGTCAACAATCTTTCATCTGTCTGCCATCCTGGAAGTGATGAGACCTGGTCCCCATTTTCTGTTGCTTCTAACAGGGGATAATAATCCTCTGCCCTCTCAGCCCAACATTGTATTGGTCTAGTGGTGAGCAACAGGTACTCTGAATGGATTCTGGACCAATTAGAGGGTTTTCCTATGGGATGAGGAGACACAGAGAAGAAGGCTGCAGTGACATTTTTTCAGGAAGGATTTATCCTTGAGTCCTGACCTTTATGGAAGGTCCCAGAAAGAAGTGATCTTTATGTCAATTAAAATCTGAATTGATATTCATTGCAACACTATTTACAGTAGCTAGGAGATGAAAGCAAAATATATGTCCATCAACAAATGAATGGATAAAGAAGTTGTTGTACATATATACAATGGAATATTACTCAGCCATAAAAAGGAATGCATTTGAGTCAGTTCTAATGAAGCAGATGAACCAAGAGCTTATTATACAGAGTGAAGTAAGTCAGAAAGAGAAAAACAAATATAATATGTTAACAAAAATACATGGAATCTAGAAAGATGGTACTGATGAAACTATTTGCAGAGCAGCAAAGGAGATGCAGACATAGAGAACAAACTTGTGGACACAGTGGGGAAAGGAGAGGAAGGGATGAATTGAGAGATTAACACTGAAACATATGCATTACCATGCATAAAACAGATAGCCAGTGGGAATATGCTATATGATACAGGGACTCAAACCCAATGCTCTGTGACAACCTAGAAGGATGGGATGTGGTGGGAGGTGGGAAGGAGGTTCAAGAGGGAGGGGACATATGTACACTTGTGGAAGATTCATGTTGATGTATGGCAGAAACTAACACAATATTGTAAAGCAATTATCCTCCAACTGAAAAAATAAAAATAAAAAAACAAAAAACAAAATTAAGACCTTTCTTTAAAAAACCAAACAAACCTGAATTGTTCCTAGATACAAGGGGAGACAATAAGGAAAAGATAGATCAGTATCTAAAATGATGCCTGCTCCAATAAATTAGTAAATATTTATAAGAATATGTAGTGGGCATGGGCCAAATCTTCTTGCACTGATAAGCCTGGATGGGACTTTCTTCACTGGGATGCACAGCTCCAGCTTCTGACATCATTCCTGTGGATTACTACGGTAAAGCAGATCAACTCTCCCCCTTTCCCACTAGCAATTATAAGCTTAAATTTTAAGAGTGACTTAAAGGTTTTCCAGACCTCTACCCAATGTATAAATCTTTCTTGGACCAAATAAGTCCATCTAGAACTGGTCCAGGGGACACAAATCTCCCTGGGCAGCTTAGGAAGATAGAACTGGTAACCCAAGAAAATGGCCAAGTGGTTGCAGACCAATGCACTGGTACAACCCTGGGTCCAAGTGGTTTTAGGCTGTATTTAATGTCTGCCTAGAAGAAAGGCCATTAAGGTGTACTTTGCCAATGCTGCTGCTGCTAAGTCGCTTCAGTCATGTCCGACTCTGTGCAACCCCATAGACGGCAGCCCACCAGGCTCCTCCGTCCCTGGGATTCCCTAGGCAAGAATACTGGAGTGGGTTATCATTTCCTTCTCCATTGCCAATGATGCTTGGCTAATAAAGTAGGGGAGATAGGGTGTGGTCATTAGGGACCCCAGTGGGAGTAAGAGGATCAGAGTTTAAAGACTACCTTCCTGGTGGTCCAGTGTTAAGACTCTGTGCTTCAACTGCAGGGGACACGGGTTTGATCTCTGGTATGGGAAAGTTTTGCCTGCCATTTAGTATGGCCAGAAAGAAAGAGAAGAAGAAAGGGAAGGGCTGGAGTGGCTCTACCATCACTCACCTCTGCTTCTACTGACCTGGCTGTAGATGTGGGACAAGCCTTTCATTAGCTAGAACACAGTAGAGTGCATCAGCAACAACAGACTCACTGTACCAGCTGAGAACCTGTGGCTTCCAGATATCAGCATCATGGAATCGTGCATATCTGGGTCAGGGAAAGCCAGCATGAAGCCCATCTGAAAAGAGCAACCAAGGGTCAGTGCAGGGCACAGGGACACCAGCAGATTCAGATCAGGGCACACTCTCAATGAGTTGACTTTCACAAAACACTATGAGCAGAAGAGACAAGAGAGAGTGACCTTAGAGAAATAGCCCCAAGAGGGAGCACAGTAGGAAAAGACCTGGGAAGGGAGGGAGAAACAAGCTTATGAAGGCATTCACAGTGCCTATCTCTCTCTGCCTTTCACGAGCAGCGTGGATGTCGATCAGGCACCTCCAGGTCTCACTACATATCTCAGCAGCCAAGGTCGAATTATAGTACCACAGGCCAATGAAGGTGACCAGCACCTATAACCCAGACATCTTCTACTTTCCTTTTGACCAACAGACCTGTATGCTCACCTTCAGTTCCCTCCTCTCCACAGGTGAGTGAGACACGTTGTTGCAGCCATTTAAGGTTCAGAGGAAGATGTATCAGTGATGCAGGCATTTTTAGGAAGGTTTTAGATCAGTGCTTCTCATCTCTGGCTGCCCACTGAAGCTTTTTAAAAATACCAACTGCATTATATAACTGCATTACCCCAGAAATTCCAAGTTAATTGTTCCAAATGGGGTTCTACTACTGTGATTTCTTTCTATGTCCCCAGGTGACACTAACGTTCAGACAGGATTAAGAACTACTGCTTTTTCAATAAAGTTAAAAAAAAAAAACTGCTTTACCTTAGATAGCCCTTCCACCAAATGAGTCTAACCTGACCCTGACCTGCTGCATGTGTATAATTTTTAGCTTAAGCCTGTTAACATTAACAGCCAATACACTTTAACCAGTAATTAATGTAACTGAAGCTACCAGGTGTCCTATGGCAGAATCAGACAAATAAATCATTATAACTGGCATGCATGTAATTATAAAAATACTGAGCTGTTCAAGATTTATTCCACTGAAACAACACATAGAGTTGGGGGACTGAGAAGAAAAATAGGAAAGACTCCTCAAATTCTTTTTATTTATTTTATTACCTTATTTTTGGCTGTGCTGGGTCTTCGCTGCTGCACGCAGGCTTTCTCTCTAGTTGCAGAGCATGGGCTCTAGGGTACATGGGCTTCAGTAGCTGTGGTACAGGCTTAGTTGCCCCAAGCCATGTGGTATCTTAGTTCCCCTTAGCCAATTCAGGGGACACCAGGGATCGAACCTGTGTCCCCTGCATTGGCAGGCGGATTCTTAACCACTGGACCACCAGAAAGGCCCTCCAAAATTCTTGACTAGTGTTTGAGTCATAACTAATCTTCCCATAACTTTGACTATAACAACCCACCCCCCAAAAAAAACCTCCTAATGCTGCAGCCCACACATATATGAATTGCTGGTCCTATGACCCACTTCTGAGAAAACTTAGATGCCTACTTTAAAAGGACAGAGAGAAGAATCTGTGGAAGAAGCTCAGTGGGAGAGGAATTGAATCTTGTGGGCAGGAGATCTGAGGATACTCTGGACAGAGTTACCCTGGCCTACTTGCAGTGGACAGCATGCTCCTGGACAAGGAATTGTGGGTGATAACAGATATACCTTGAAATGTCACTCAGACCCAGGGGGAGTGGGAGATTCTGAACACCAGCAACGCAACCCCAAAGATGTTGATGGACAGCAACCTATATGACCAAATCATTTCCTATGTAAGTCCAGGGGCCCCTGATTGACTTCTGAGTTGCTCTTGATTTTCCTCTTCATCTAAGGCCCTTTAGGATGTAAAAATAATTCTAAGGAGTTGAGCACCTGCTCCTCATTCCACTTTCTACCCTAACTGCCCTCAAGAAGGATCCTCAAGGCATCTGCCCTGCAGACAGGAGGAGCAGCTGGATTTTTATAAAAATGGATGGTCCTGTCCGATGGTCTAAAGGGGCCCCATTTGCCCACAAAAGTCTATAATCGTGTTCCCAGAAAGTGGGACATAAGGGGAAATTAGACAATGAAATTGGTGGCACTACTGAAGAGAGCACAATTCAATGCATCTATTACCCAGAGAGGTCAACCCATTACCAGCCTAACTGGACATCAGCAAGGAATGGATAAGCAAATATAGAGCTGAGTGCTCTGGCATCAGTTATTACTGGACATCAGCAAAGAATGGATAAACAAATATAGAGCTGAGTGCTCTGGCATCAGTTATTTGCCACATTCTCCACACTCCTTCCCACCAGATGGCCAGCAGCTGCAGGCCCAGCCTCTTCATTTTAAACCTCCTGGTGCCCAGTAGCTTTCCGGTCACCACTGACGCCCTCAGCTTTTTTTTCCTGACAGCAGGAAATAAGAACCTTGCCTCAACCACAGTGAGTTACCATTTCATGCCAGTCAGAATGGCTGCGATCCAAAAGTCTACAAGCAATAAATGCTGGAGAGGGTGTGGAGAAAAGGGAACCCTCTTACACTGTTGGTAGGAATGCAAACTAGTACAGCCACTATGGAGAACAGTGTGGAGATCCCTTAAAAACTGGAAACAGTTCTGCCATCAGTTCAGTTCAGTCACTCAGTCGTGTCCAATCTTTGTGATCCCATGACTCACAGCACGCCAGGCTTCCCTGTCCATCACCAACTCCCAGAGTTCACTCAGACTCACGTCCATTGAGTCAGTGATGCCATCCAGCCATCTTATCTTCTGTCGTCCCCTTCTCCTCCTGCCCCCAGTCCCTCCCAGCATCAGGGTCTTTTCCAATGAGTCAACTCTCCACATGAGGTGGCCAAAGTATTGGAGTTTCAGCTTTAGCATCAGTCCTTCCAATGAGCACCCAGGACTGATCTCCTTTAGGATGGACTGATTGGACCTCCTTGCAGTCCAAAGGACTCTCAAGAGTCTTCTCCAACACCACAGTTCAAAAGCATCAATTCTTCTGCACTCAGCCTTCTTCACAGTCCAACTCTCACATTCATACATGACCACAGGAAAAACCATAGTCTTGACTAGACGGACCTTTGTTGGCAAAGTAATATCTCTGCTTTTCAATATACTATCTAGGTTGGTCATAACTTTCCTTCCAAGGAGTAAGCGTCTTCTAATTTCATGGCTGCAGTCACCATCTGCAGTGATTTTGCAGCCCCAAAAAATAAAGTCTGACACTGTTTCCACCGTTTCCCCATCTATTTCTCATGAAGTGATGAGACGAGATGCCATGATCTTCATTTTCTGAATGTTGAACTTTCATATGATCCAGCAATCCCACTGCTGGGCATACACACCGAGGAAACCAGAATTCAAAGAGACACATGTACCCCAATGTTCATCACAGCACTGTTTATAAAAGCCAGGACATGGAAGCAACCTAGATGTCCATCAGCAGATGAATGGATAAGAAAGCTGTGGTACATATACACAATGGAATATTGCTCAGCCATTAAAAGGAACACATTTGAAGCAGTTCTAAGGAGGTGGATGAAACTGGAGCCTATTAAACAGAGTGAAGTAAGCCAGAAAGAAAAACACGAATACAGTATGCTGGTGCTGCTAAGTAGCTTTAGTCGTGTCCGACTCTGTGCAATCCCAGAGACTGTGCAACCCCAGAGACAGCAGCCCACCAGGCTCCCCCGTCCCTAGGATTCTCCAGGCAAGAACACTGGAGTGGACTGCCATTTCCTTCTCCAATACTAATGCATATATATGGAATTTAGAAAGATGGTAATGATAACCCTATATGTGAGACAAAAAAGAGACATAGATGTATAGAACAGTCTTTTGGACTCTGTGGGAGAGGGTGAGGGTGGGATGATTTGGGAGAATGGCACTGAAACATGTATATCATCATATGTGAAATGAATCACCAGTCCAGGTTCAATGCATGATACAGAGTACTCGGGGCTGGTGCACTGGATGACCCAGAGGGATGGTATGGGGAGGGAGATAGGAGGGGGTTCAGGATGGGGAACACCTGTACACCCCTGGTGGATTCATGTCAATGCATGGCAAAACCAATGCAATATTGTAAAGTAATTAGCCTCCAATTAAAATAAAATAATAATAATAAAAAGAACCTTGCCTCATTCAAGATAACTCTTCTGCTGGGTTACAACGTCCTCCTGCTTATGATTAATGACTTACTCCCTGCGAGTGGCACCCCCTCATCAGTATGCCCCCTCCAGCTCTTGAGAAGAGAAGGGTGGGAGGGACTGGCTGAACTGGCTCAGGGAAGGGAGATATACTGGGCAAAAGAGGCTGTGCTTCCCAGGATGGGATTGGAAGAGAAGAACGAAGTGCTGGTGCCTCTGGCCCTCAGGCAGGCCCAACTTCCCTCCAGGTGTCTATTTCGCCCTGTGTCTGTCCCTGATGGTGCTCAGCCTGCTGGAGACCATCTTCATCTCGTACCTGCTGTGCCTGGCCACCACCCAGCACCCACCCATGCCTCTCTGGCTCTATTTCCTGCTTCTACACTGCACCAGCCCAAGGACATGCTGCCCCGCTGTGCCCCAGAAGGGAAACACGAGCCTTGACCACCTGCCTGGTGAGGGAAGTCAGCACTGCCCAGGCTTCCTCCTCCATCACCTCCACTTTTCTGCTCCTGCCTCCTTCCCTACAATCCCCCAGGTGACCTTGGTGGCCCACAGCTGAGTCTCTGTCTCACCGTAGGTGTGAAGGAGCCCATGGAGTTTGTGGGGAAGGTGCCAGGTCCCAGAGAGAGAGCTAAATGGGTTCCCTGGGTCAGCAAGGACCTAGCAGGAAAACAGGACTCAGAAGCAGTGCTTGGCCAGCCTGTGGGTGCAGTTCAATCACATGATGGACACCCTGCTCTTCTGCCTCTACCTACTCTTCACGGCCACCTCCATCACTATGGTGATTGTCCTCCGAAACACCAAGGCATGACATCCATATCCACTTCTCCCTACAAACTACAGCATGAAGTTTCTCATGGTCTTAGGGCCAGAAGACACAGGCCCTTTCCTAGTCTTGACCACTTACCTGCAATGACTACCATGTGTATGTATATGTTCAGTTGCTTCTGTCGTATCCAGCTCTTTGCGACTCCGTGGACTGTAGCCCACCAGGCTCCTCCATCCATGGGACTCTCCAGGCAAGAATACTGGAGTGGGCTGCCATTTCCTCCTCCAGGGGATCTTCCTGACCCCAGGATCTAACCCAAGTCTCCAGAATCTCCTGCATTGCAAGCAGGTTCTTTACTGTTGGAGCCATCGGGGAATCCCAGTGACTACCATGTTCCCTCTAAATTCCCAAAACAACACAGCCCTACCAAGCAGGTTTAGGACTGCCCTAGACAATCTCCTGACATCTCACATGCCTCATGGGCATGTGGGTCCTCATTCCCACACACTTCAGTGTTCCTTATCCACACCTAACTTCTGACTCCCTTATCACTGAAGATTGGGGTCAGAGGAGTCTCTCCTCGATTGATTGCCCCAATAAATAAGCTTCCAGGAAGCACTGGCTCCTCGATGCATTTATGATAATCTCCACAAACACTGCGGTAAAAAGCGCTCTTGTAGATAAAAAGCCCAGAGATAAACCCACATACCTATGGGTACCTTACTTTTGACAAAGGAGGCAAGAATATACAATGGGGCAAAGACAGACTCTTCAGTAAGTGATGCTGGGAAAACTGGACAGCTACATGCAAAAGAATGAAATTAGAACACTTAACACCATACATAAAGATAAACTCACAATGGACTAAAGACCTAAATGTAAGACTAGAAGCTATAAAACTCTTAGAGGAAAACATAGGCAGAATATTCTATGACATAAATAACAGCAAGATCTTCTATGACCCACCTCCTAGAGTAATGGAAATAAAAACAGAAATAAACAAGTGGGACCTGACTAAACTTAATAGCTTTTGCACAGCAAAGGAAACTATAAACAAGGTGAAAAAAACAAGCCTCAGAACAGGAGAAAATAACAGCAAATGAAACAACTGACATAAGATTAATTTCCAAAATACACAAGCAGCTCATGCAAGTCAATACCAGAAAACAAACAACTCAACCAAAAAGTGGGAAAAAGACCTAAACAGACATTTCTCCAAAGACATACAAATGGTTAATAAGCACACGAAAATATGCTCAACATTGCTCATTATTAGAGAAATGCAAATCGAGACTACAATGAGATATCACCTCAGACCGGTCAGAATGGCCGTCATCAAAAAGTCTACAAACAATAAATGCTGGAAAGGGTGTGAAGAAAACGAACCCTCTTGCACTGTTGGTGGGAATGTAAATTGATACAGCCACTATGGAAGACAGTATGGAGTTTTTTATTCCTTAAAAAACTAGGAATAAAACCACCATATGACAGCAATCCCACTATTAGGCATATACTCTAAGGAAAACAAAATTGAAAAAGACACATGGACCCCAACGTTCATTATAGCATTATTTACAATAGCTAGGACATGGAAGCAACCTAGACATTCACTGACAGATGAATAGATAAAGAAGCTGTGGTACGCATACACAAGGAATATTAGTCATAAAAAGGAATGCATTTAGGTCAGTTTTAAGGAAGCAACAGTTAGAACTGGATATGGAACAACAGACTGGTTCCAAATAGGAAAAGGAGTACGTCAAGGCTGTATATTGTCACCCTGCTTATTTAACTTATATGCAGAATACATCATGAGAAACGCTGGGCTGGAAGAAGCACAAGCTGGAATCAAGATTGCCGGGAGAGATATCAATAACCTCAGATATGCAGATGACACCACTCTTATGGCAGAAAGTGAAGAGGAACTAAAAAGCCTCTTGATGAAAGTAAAAAGAGGAGAGTGAAAAACTTGGCTTGAAGCTCAACATTCAGAAAACTAAGATCATGGCATCTGGTCATCACTTCATGGGAAATAGATGGGGAAACAGTGGGAACAGTGTCGGACTCCATTTTTGGGGCTCCAAAATCACTGTAGATAGTGATTGCAGCCATGAAATTAAAAGACACTTACTCTTTGGAAGAAAAGTTATGATCAACCCAGATAGCATATTGAAAAGCAGAGACATTACTTTGCCGACTAAGGTCCGTTTAGTCAAAACTATGGTTTTTCCAGTGGTCATGTATGGATGTGAGAGTTGGACTGTGAAGAAGGCTGAGCACTGAAGAATTGGTGCTTTTGAACTGTGGTGTTGGAGAAGAGTCTTGAGAGTCCCTTGGACTGCAAGGATATCCAATCAGTCCATTCTGAAGGAGATCAGCCCTGGGATTTCTTTGGAAGGAATGATGCTAAAGCTGAAACTCCAATACTTTGGCCACCTCATGTGAAGAGTTGACTCATTGGAAAAGACCCTGATGCTGGGAGGGATTGGGGGCAGGAGGAGAAGGGGACGACAGAAGATAAGATGGCTGGATGGCATCACGGACTCGATGGACGTGAGTCTGAGTGAACTCTGGGAGATCGTGATGGACAGGGAGGCCTGGCGTGCTGCGATTTATGGGGTCGCGAAGAGTCAGACACGACTGAGCGACTGAACTGAACTGAACTGAACACATATATATGGAATCTAGAAAGATGTTACTGATGAAATTATTTTCAGGGAAGTAATGGAGACATAGACATAGAGAACAGACTTATAGACACAGCTGGGTGGGTAGAAAGGAGAAGCGTGAGATGTATGGAAAGAGTAACATGGAAACTTACATTACCATATGTAAACTAGATAGCCAATAGGAATTTGCTGTATAATTCAGGGAACTCAAACTGAGCTCTGTAACAACCTAGAGGTGTGGGATGGGGTGGGAGGTGGGAGGGAGGTTCAAGAGGGTTGAGACATATGTATACCTATGGCTGATTCATGTTGATGTTTGGCAGGAACCAACACAATTCTGTAAAGCAATTGCCCTTCAATTAAAAAATAAATAATTTTTTAAAAGCCCCTTGTAGAAGCTTTGATACTTCATTCTAAACAGGTGTAATGGGATTTGACTTGAAGTCTCTCAGACATTTTCAGATATTCAAAAGAATGAAAATATTCATCTCATTTGCAAGAAATTATTATAAAATATTTAAATTAAAAATGTCCCTTTCATCAACCATTTTCATTTCACTTTCCTTTGTGTCAAGTTTTATTCTGACAGGTTCTTCTAATATCACAAAATCAAAAGAGGGCCTTCTGAATATATATACATACTTGAAGAAGGGCCAGGAAGACTAGTTAAGGGCCTCAATTAAAGAGTTCAAATTAAATAGTCCTATAGCCACATAAAGGAATGCTCTGCAGCCATTTAAAGTGAGAATGTAGATCTATGTCAAAACCAGGGAAACAGGTCCATGATATATAGCGTGGAAAAAACAAGTTATAAAACAGTATGTATATAAAATTTCTGTTGTTTCTTTTTTAAAAAAAAGAGTGCTAGATAGAAATGCAGAGGGAAAGATATGGATAGCTGAGAGTGAATGTGTTAGTTTCTTATTCATGTCCCTTTGTGACCCCATGGACTATAGCCCACCAGACTTCTCTGTCCATGGAATTCTCCAGGCAAGAATACTGGAGTGGGTTGCCATTTATTTCTCCAATGGACAGCTAGACATGAAAAACAAAAATAACAAGAGCTAACTTTGTCCAGGATAATGGTATTATGAGGATTGCTATCTTCTTTTATATTCTTGTCTGTGTTTTCAGTGCATGCGTGCTGTTACTCAGTTGTGTCCAACTCTTTGTGACCCCATCAGCTGTAGCCCACCAGGCTCCCCTGTCCATGGAATATTCCGTGCAAGAATACTGGAGTGGGCTGCCATTTCCCACTTCAGCGGATCTTTCCAACCCAGGGATCATATCTGCGTCTCCTGCATTGGCAGGTAAGTTGTTTACCATTGTACCCACCTGGGAAGCTCGTGTTTTCAATGAGCGTGTATTATATTTACTCTCTGCCAAAAACCCTTCCTTCTTGGTGGGGTAGGGGAGTTGTCCCAAGAGGCTTTCAGGATCTTAGCTCCTTGACCAGGGATTAAACCCAGGCCCTCGATAGTGAAAGCACAGAATCCTAACCAGTGAACTGCCAGGGAATTCCCCAAAACCTATTTTTTTAAAAAGAGTTCCGTATTAACAGTACTTCATATCCCTACCAGCACATATCTTGGGAGGACTCCAACAGGTAACTGGGTGGGGGCAAGGACCTGAGGAGAGAGAGAAATTGAAAGGGGAAGTGAAAGAATACCAAGGATGAATATCTGTATTATGTTTTAATTATATTCAACTAGATGAATAGATTTCAGAGATTTATTTACATTTCTGACTCCCCTTAAAGAGTGTGCTTTCCTAAAAGACAATGTCTCACCCATTTTTACAAATGAGTATATGGTACCATGACGCCTGGCACATCATAGGTGCTTAATAGACTTGTTGCAATGTATGAATGAACACCAGCCAGCCAAGAGTCAGTGTTTATTAGCTCTAGATGCGATCCCTTTATCCCACCTTGGTATATTTTATTTTATTTTCCCATAGCTTATGTAGAAAATTAGCAGTCCATTCTTATATGTCAACTATCTTTGTTCTTAGAAACAGTCCTTATTACACCGACAATGGTATTTCTGCTTGTAGATTCTCTCACATTTCCTTCTTTCCATTACTCGAAACATCAGAAACAATCAGAAACTTGCCCTTGACTTTTGCTAATAACTTAACATGAAAAGTGTTTACCACAACTTTGAGGAATTTCAAGCTCCTTAAGGTCACCTTTGCATCATTTCTTTTCCTTTCCCATCCCCACATTTGTGTTTCTCTAGACGTCAACTTTGCAGTCCTACGTCACACATAGGTGACTATAGGTTTTCTGTGCCAAGACCATTACAATTGACAATATCCTTTGCAAAGCAACTACCTGTTTATGTGTTAAGGCTGAGGCAATTCTTGCAGTTTAAAACATGACCTGACAATGAGGCAAAAATAGTTTAAGCTATAGTTTAAGCTCTAGCCTAGATGTGTCAGCAGGAATGTTAGGGGTATTTCACCATTTCAGAGGATATACGTATGATTTACAATATCCTTTTCCCTTTCAAAAAAACCCATATACTTACAACTTTATTTCCTCCATTTGCTAGTATAACCCTCTGTTAAGAGCACATATTGAAATTTATGAATTCTTTGGCCCTGGATATACTGCTACTCTCTTCAAATGCTTATGTTTCTAACTTTTAGGTTGCCATTTCTAAGCTCCCACTCTCTCTTTTATTAGCAGTATCTGGTATATCCTCACAACCTTCTCACATGTCAGTGTTTCTTGTCTTTTTTTTTTTTTGGTCACACCATGAGGCATACAGTATCTTAATTCACCAACCAGGGATCAAACCCATGCCCCTGCAAGGGAAGCATAGAGTCTTAACCTCTGGAGCATCAGGGAAGTCCCTCTGCATTTCTTTTATTCACTGAACAGTTCTAAGAAAAATCCCTTCTTATTTATTGTTTTGGTGCCCCATATACCTGCCCATTCTTACTGTGAGTTTTATCTCAATACTGCCTTTGATTCCTTTTGTCTTCTAGAAATCCAGAATATCTACAGACAGTACCATGTTTCATACTTATCCCCTCTCTTCTTTCACCTCTCTGCTTCTCTTGCTGAAAACCAAGCCTGTCTGCTCTTTCAACACTGTTTTCTCTGACCTTCTTCTGTCACTACTCTTGTATTTTCTCTTACATCTTCCTTATACCAACATCTTTCATTATTATTTCTCCTTTACTATGTGTGCCCTGCTTAGTCCCTCAGTCGTGTCCAACTCTTTGCAACCTCATGGACTGTAGCCCACCAGGCTCCTCTGTCCATGGGGATTCTCCAGGCAAGAATACTGGAGGGGTTGCCATGCCTTCCTCCAGGGGATCTTCCCAACCCAGGGATCAAACCAAGGTCTCCCACATTGCAGGCGGATTCTTTACTGTTTGAGTCACCAGCAGGGAAGCCCAAGAATACTGGAGTGGGGTAGCCTATCCCATTTCCAGGGGACCTTCCCAACCCAGGAATCAAACCAGGGTCTCCTGCTTTGCAGGCGGATTCTTTACTATTGGACAATTCATTTATTTTATTATACTTAGTAATTCAGAGGTGATACTCCTGATACTAATTTTCCACCTATATAGCATAGTAGTAGGAATCTGTACAAAATAAGTAGCACTTTATAATTATACCACGAGAGTTTTCTATAACTTGTGTGGCCATCTGTCTCAATGAACCACCAGAAAGCTTACTGAGCAAAAACAAGGATTTCTAATGGTGCAGTTTAGCAGACAGAAGATAAAATGCAATTAGGAAATAAAATCATTCTTCAAGTTTCTTCCCTTCAAGGTAAATTGAGTAATTCTGCCAAGTTACCCCAAGACAACATGTCCAATGCCCAGGTCTCTCTTACTCTCCTACTACCTGTTCCACACTGTGCTAACATGGTATTCACTAGACCCCAAAGGAGCAGCAGTTCTGTCTGCTTGCCTAGTTCCCACGTCTGACCAAAGACCACAACTCTTGCCTATTTCCTCATACTTTTTGAGAAAAGATCTGCTTAGAATTCTAGTCTCAGGGATCTTGAGTTCACAAGCTACTTTCTTTTACTCTACTCAAGCTTACACTTGGAATCCATCTTCCATGTATTATTTAAACAAATTTGAGACATTCAATCATCCAAAGTAGTTTCTTATTTCAGTATTCAATAACTGTTAAGCAATATTTTGAATCATTAATGCAACCTTTTAACATATTAAGTACAACACACAGCTGGCATGCCAAAACCTTACACAATAAAGGTTTTTCTTCCTTAACTTTTCAAACTTTTTATTGCAATCTAGGATACATACAGAGAAGTGTACAAATCTTGTGTGTACCACTGAATGAATTTTTAAAGTTGATCACACCTGAATAGCCACCACCCAAGTGAAGAAATATAACAACTCTTGGAAAACACTCATTGGGGCCTTAGCAGTTGTTGCTCCCATTCATTCTCTCCAAAGGTAATCATTAACCTGACTTCTAGACTAGTTTAGTCTGTTTTAGAGTTTAGATAAGTGGAATTACAGTAGGTATTCTTTTATGTCTGACTTCTTTCCCTCATGTTATATTTGTGAGATTTAGCCATGTGTGAATAGCAATATTTTGTTCATATTCATTGTTGTATAGGTTTTCATTTAATTATTTTTAGATCAGTAATTGTAATGTTATTTATGGAGTTAACAGACTTGAACTTACATCAGATTAAAATCACTGCTCACTTTCTGATATTAAAAGAACATTGGCAGATTGTTTTCAACCATGCATTTAACTAGATAATTTAACTGTACTTGCTTATCTCCCTTTATACCCTCAGTTAAAAGGTATAATATCTTAAATCATTTTTGTAACAAGGAAGATGACTAAAAGTTGGGATGCTAGATGTGTGGTTCAAACCTTTCACTCTTCAGGTCAGGGTTCATTCCAGAGTTGAGGGTTCTCTCCTGATTATATGGTATTGTGCTCGGTGAAGGAACTGGTGTACACCGAGTGTATGTCTCCATCTTTCCTACCCATTTCCACGTGGATATTTTCTCATTTGCCCAACATGTAGAAGTCACTCAGCCAGTTTCTGATTTCTCTCAGAGGGAATTGCTCTGTGTGTGTCTGTGGGAGGAGGGATGTTTAGGAGACTCCTATGTAACCACCTTGGTCTCCCCTAAATTTGAATATTTGTTTAAGCATAGTTTAATTCACAATAAAAGCAAGGTTTTTGTTTCTAGAGAGGTGACAAGCTGATTCTAAAATATATATAAAATTGCAAATGCCTAATATTTTTAAAGAGAAGGAAAAAGATGAAGAAATTACACTATTTGATTTTAAGTTTTACTTTAGATATACAGTATGTGAGGCAATGTAAGGATAGACATAGATCAACAGAACACAGAGAGGATCCAGAATAGACCCATGCATGTTAGTCAATTGTCTTTTGATAATGGGTCAAGATAATTCACTGGAGAAAGAAGAGTCTTATTAAATGAATGGTGCTAGAACAAATAGATATTTATGTTGACTATAGATATTGACACATATCATATGCAAATATGCACATATCATAGGCATAAATATAAAAGTGAAAACTATAAAAATTCTGGGAAAAAAATAGAGCAAAACACAGCAATCAGAGAAGAAAAAGAAATAAAAGGAATCTAGATTGGAAAAGAAGTAAAGCTCTCACTGTGTGCAAATGACATGAAAACCCTGAAGAAAACCCTGAAGATAGTATCAGAAAATTACCAGAGCTAATCAATTAATTTAGCAAAGTTGCAGGATATAAAATCAATACACAGAAATTACTTGCATTTCTATATACTAATAATGAAAAATCAGAAAGAGAAATTAAGGAATCGATCCCATTCACTATTGTAACAAAAAGAATTAAATATCTAGCAATAAATTTATCTAAGGAGACAAAAGAACTGTACACAGAAAATTATAAGACACTAATCTGGCCCCATCACTTCATGGGAAATAGATGGGGAAACAGTGGAAACAGTGTCAGACTTTATTTTTGGGGGCTCCAAAATCATTGCAGATGGTGACTGCAGCCATGAAATTAAAAGATGCTTACTCCTTGGAAGGAAAGTTATGACCAACCTAGATAGCATATTGAAAAGCAGAGATATTACGTTGCCAACAAAGGTCTGTCTAGTCAAGGCTATGGTTTTTCCTGTGGTCATGTATGGATGTGAGCGTTGGACTGTGAAGAAGGCTGAGTGCAGAAGAATTGATGCTTTTGAACTGTGGTGTTGGAGAAGAGTCTTGAGAGTCCCTTGGACTGCAAGGAGGTCCAACCAGTCCATCCTAAAGGAGATCAGTCCTGGGTGTTCATTGGAAGGACTGATGCTAAAGCTGAAACTCCAATACTTTGGCCACCTCATGTGAAGAGTTGACTCACTGGAAAAGACTCCAAGGCTGGGAGGGATTGGGGGCAGGAGGAGAAGGGGACGAGAGAGGATGAGATGGCTGGATGGCATCACTGACTCAATGGACGTGAGTCTGAGTGAACTCCAGGAGTTGGTGATGGATAGGGCGGCCTGGCGTTCTGCGATTCATGGAGTCGCTTCAGTGCAATCCCTATCAAATTACCAATGGCATTTTTCACAGAACTAGAACAAAAAATTTCACAATTCATATGGAAAAACAAAAGACCCCGAATAGCCAAAGCAGTCTTGAGAAAGAAGAATGGATCTGGAAGAATCAACCTTTCTGATTTAAGATTATACAACAAAGCTACAGTCATCAATAGAGTATGGTACTGACACAAAAACAGAAATATAGATCAAAATGGAACAAGATAGAAAGCCCAGAAATAAACCCATGCACCTATAGGGACCTTATTTTAGACAAAGGAGGCAAGAATATACAATAAGACAAAGACAGCTTCTTCAATAAATGGTGCTGGGAAAACTGGATAGCTACATGTAAAAGAATGAAATTATAACACTTCCTAACACCACACACAAAGATAAATTCAAAATGGATTAAAGACCTAAATTTAAGACTAGAAACTATAAAACTCTTAGAGGAAAACATAGGCAGAAGACTTGATGACATAAATCAAAGTAAGATCCTCTTTGACCCACCTCCTAGAGTAATGGAAATAAAAACAAAAGTAAACAAGTGGGACCTGATTAAACTGAAAAGCTTTTGCACAGCAAAGGAAACTATAAGCAAGGTGAAAAGACAGTCCTCAGAATGGGAGAAAATAATAGCAAATGAAACAACTAACAAAGGACTAATTTCCAAAATACAGAAGCAGTTCGTACAATTCAATGTCAGAAAAACAACCCCATCAAAAAGTGGGGAAAAGACATTTCTCCAAAGAAGACATAGAGATGGCTAACAAACACATGAAAAGATGCTCAAAGCTGCTTGTTATTAGACAAAACTACAATGAGATGTCACCTCACACTGTTCAGAATGGCCATCATCAAAAAGTTTACAAACAATAAATGCTGGAGAGGGTGTGGAGGAAAGGAAACACTCTTGCACTGTTGGTGGGAATGTAAATTGATACAGCTACTATGGAAGACGATATGGAGAGTTCTTAAAAACTAGAAATAAAACCGCCATATGACCCAGCAATCCCACTCCTAGGCATATACCCTAGGGAAACTAAAATTGAAAAAGACACATATATCCCATTGTTCACTGCAGCACTATTTATAATAGCTAGAACTTGAAAGCAACCTAGCTGTCCATCAACAGATGAATGGATAAAGAAGTTGCGGTACATATACACAATGGAATATTACTCAGCCATAAAAAGGAACACATTTGAGTCAGTTCTGATGAGGTTGATGAATCTAGAACCTATTATACAGAGTGAAGTGAGTCAGAAAGGGAAAGATAAATATTGTAGTCTAACACATATATACGGAATCTAGAAGAATGGTACCGAAGAATTTATTTACAGGGCAACAATGGAGAAACAGACATAGAGAATAGACTTATAGACATGGGAGAGAGGAGGAGAGGGTGAGATGTATGGAAAGAGTAACATGGAAACTTACAATACCATATGTAAAATAGATAGCCAACGGGAATTTTCTATATGTCTCAGGAAACTCAAACAGGGCCTCTGTATCAGCCTAGAGGGGGTGGAATGGGGAGGGAGATGGGAGCCAAGTTCAAAGGGGAGGGGATACATGTATGCTTATGGCTGACTTATGTTGAGGTTTGACAGAAAACAAAATTTTGTGAAGCAACTATCCTTCAATTAAAAAAATAAATTAAAAAGAAAAAATAGAGCAAAACATACTATAACATTGTGGTAGGCAAAGATTTTGTACACTGAACAAAGGACTATAAAAATAACCAGATGTATTAGAAGAAGCAAATATAATTTCTAAAAATTAAAAATACAATTATTGAAAATTAACAACCACAGTGGATAAATTAAAGCAAATTGTTGTTCAGTCACTCAGTTGTGTCTCTTTGTGACTCCATGGACAGCAGCACACCAGGCTTCCTGTCCTTCACCATCTCCCGGAGCTTGCTCAGTCACATCCACTGAGTCGGTGATGCCATCCAATTAGATACAGATAAAAAGAACTGATGAGTTGGAAAACAGGCTGAAAGTGGTAAAGAAAGACAAAGGATTGGAGAAGGAAAAATGAAATGAGGAAAGAAAATCCTAAATGAAACTAAAAGAAGTCAAGAAAGGAGGAAAAAAAGAAGCAGAGCATGGAATAAGATGGCAGAAGTAAATCCAAATGTGTTAATAATAAAACAAATGTAAATGTGTTAAACTCAACAATTTAGTTAGTGTTTGTTTAGTTGGATCTTAAAAAGACACACCTAAAACCAAAGGACATAGAAAAGCTGAAGGTAAAATATAGGAAAAGACGTGTAAGGTAAATACTAATTATAAGCAAGCTGGAATGGTTCTAACAACATCAGACAAATTTGTCATTAAGACAAAAACAATTATTCAGAATAAAGAGAATCTCAACATAAAGATAAAATGTTTATCCTATCACTTGGGAGATATAAACATTATAAACTTAAATGTATTTAATAAAATAACTTCAAATATATATAAAGCAAAACTGGAAATAATTACAAAGACAAAGTGACAGTTCTAGTATCAAAATAGGAGAAAGCAGCAGGAAAAGGGGGTCGTACTGACACAAGCAACTGTCTGGATGGATCTCCAAAGAATTTTGTTGAGTGAGAAAAGCCAATCCCAAAAGGTTATATTTGCATGATTTGGTCTATATAACATTCTTGAAATGACAAAATTATAGAAATGGAGAACAAATGAGTGGTTGCCAGGTGGTAGAGTAATGGGGAGGGAGGTAATTATAGCTATAAAAGGGTGACATGAAAGATCTTGGAGTTAATGTTCTATATCTTGAGTGTATCAACAGTAATCGCAATATCCTGATTGTGGTATCTCAATATAGCCCATCCCAAAGTTTTCAATAAATTGTGTGTGAATTAGAACCACTTGGGGCGCTTTCAGGCACATGTGCAAACCTCCAAATGAGGGCTGTAGGCCTTTAGAGACATTAGACAGGGAAGGGTAAGTGGGAAAGTTCTATTTTAGGAGAATGGCAAAATAAAGGATTAGGTTAGGGAAAACTAGATAGAGGAAACCTTATAAAGAAGCTATTCCAATAGTACAAACAAGGGATGATGCAAACCTATATTGTGGTGCTAGCTGCAGGGACAGAGTTCTGATAGGTTTATGTCACAAAAAAGGAGCTTAACCTCTCAAGCAAGCTTCTTAACTCAGTATTGACAGTAATCCCTAAGGTCCTTAGCTGGATAAAGGATATAGTTCTAGGTCTGCAACAAAATAATTACATGTTCCTGCCTTGTGAAATCAGCAAGCGGCCCCACCACAAGAGAGCACACTCATCCCTTCCTGGTGGTCCATACACTTTCTCTGAGGCACAGTTCTTTCCAGAAGGACTACATGATACATTTATTAATGACCTCACCTGCCCCATCTTCCAAGTCCCCCAGTTTTCCTGAAAGGTCCTTGTAACTCAAATTTGAGACCACTTATCTAGACAAAGATGCTAAATAGATACGTCTCCCCTAGTCTTGGCCCAATTTTCTCCATGCCTAAAGCTCGGAAGGCATACTTGGACAGGGGCAAAGCAGGACACTCTGCTGTGACCTCTCTGGCCACAGCCTCTCACTAGGGAGTGGTCAGCTGTCATGAGCAGCATTTAAAACCAGGAATCAAGGTGTGGTCTGGAATCTTTTAAGTTTCAGGGTTTGGGGTTCCTGGTGAGTCCCCAGAGAAGACTCCAGAAGAGGAGGATGGACGGGTGGTGGTCCACTACAGGGGGATTCCTCCTCTGCCTCAGTGCCAGCCTTCTGCTTCAAGGTAAGATGAGACAAGAACAGGGAAAGAGGGTAATACTGTTCTGAGAAAATTCCAGAAACCCTCTCATTCCCCAGAACTAGAAAGCACCCAAAGGAGTTGAGTTAAACATTTCCTTTCTCTGTAATATCTATGTTTTGGTTTCCTTTGGGAAACAGATGAAAAACCTATTTCACTAATCAACACACAGCTCCTGTCTCATTTGCCTGCATAGACATCTACTAAATCGTCTGTTCTTCCATTTTACTGCCTCTTTGATTCCATTCCTTTATATTAATAATGTTCAACTTGTCCTTCTACCAGATTAGTAACTATGAACAGGGTAGTCTGGGTCCTTCTGACAATAACATAACTCCTTTCCCACCTTGCTTTGGCAGATGTGGTAGAGAGGTGATATGGAGGAAAAGGACAGTGTTTGCTTCCCCCCAGATATGTTTCTCCTTAGTTTGGAGATGTACCTCATGAGATAATTGGAATGGGGAGATGTAAAAGAGATATGGGAAAGAAAAGGCTGGGCTTAGCTACAGGAATAACCATAGTCACCTGGGGTTGGGGTGCTGGGGAGGTGGGCAGAAGGACTAACATTTCATCATATAGCTCCACCAGCCACATGGTGGATGATCAATGAGATCTTATCGAGATGCTGATGATGAAAATGCCTCCCATAGATCTTAGAGGAAATCGCTGAGTTTGAGAAGGTCACAGGGCACAGGACATTGTAGGTAGTCAATAAATTCACATTGACTACCACGTTCCTTAAGTTTCCACGTGTTTGACATCACACAGATGTTTGTCTCTAAATTTTTCCTTTCAGGAAATGAGAAAACATGAAAGTGGGAAGGAACATTGAGAAACAAAATTTTAGAGGAATTTTGTTCAGTATCTACAAGGAAGAATCATAACAGAGCTGGAGAGAAGAAAAGAATGGTCAGACAAAGGCCAATACTTTAGGGTCACCACTATGGAAGGAAGAGGCCTTCCCAGAGAGGCAGTTTGCATATGGATTTGGGTAGGCTTTATACGGTACCAAAAGCACAGGAAGAAAGGGCTGTGCCTTGACTCAGCTCACCACATCAATTTCCACCATTTGCCTACCACACCAGCCCATCCTCCTCAGCTCTGGCAAGAAGAACTTGGCCTTTGGGACTCTTATCCCAGGAAGGGCGGTGGTGGGTGGGGGGCAGTGGTTCACATGACCACCCCATGTCCACATTTCTTTCTCTGCAGAGAGGATCTCAGGTCCCAGCCCTGGCACTCCTCTCACTTAGGAAAACACAAAAGCCCTATTCCCATCTCACAGGGTCTCTATTCTCTACAGGAAGGGCAAACACTTTCACCATCAATTGCTCAGGCTTTGACCAGCAGGGAGTAGACCCCACTGTCTTCCAGTCTGTATTTAACAAGAAGGACTTCCGTCCAGTCACCAATTTTAACATCCCTACTCGTATCAACATCTCTTTCACCCTGTCTGCCATCCTAGCAGTGGTAAGTTTTGACTGCTATATTTTTCTATAGGTTGCCAATAGAAAACAAGAACTCTTTACCTTGTCAGTCCAACGTTATAGCTGTCCAGTGGTAAGCAATGAGCCTCCTGAATGGATTTTGTACAAGTTAGATGTTCATCCTATGGGGCTGAGAGACATGACAGGGAATGCTGCAGTGACATTTTGGCAGGGAACATTGTCCTTGAATCCTGCCCTTATAGGAATATTCCACTTAGGGAAAAAAAAAAAACAACAACACATATTCCCAATGGGCTCCCATGCTGTTTTTTCTCCTTACAGTTTCTGTGCAACCTGAATTTTTCTGACCTATCTTTTGAGACTTGTAATTGAAAAACTGAACATGGGACCACTTAGGAAACAAAGGGAAGAGGTAGACTAGGACCTGATTTCATAGCACTAATGATCTTGAATGGGGATTTTTTTTTTTTAATCAGGATGCACAACTTCAGCTGCTGACATCATTTCTGTGGTTAAAGTTGGTATGTAATCCCAGCATTTTTCTCTCTTTCTTCTTGCCTGATTTTCTGGCTTTGTTTGCAAAAATCACATTTGTTAAAACTGACAGTGCCCAAGGAAATACAACCAGAATGGGGCCATTGCTGGTGACAAATAGCTTTCTGGGCTGCCAATCAACTTTGAAATTCAGATGGAAAAAACAGGAAGAAAAAGGGCAGTATAGTTGGAAACCCCTAAGTAAGCTTCAAGGCTCAAAAGTATCCAGCACCCCAGCTTAAGGTTTCCTGTAAGCAGGAAGTGAAAAGCCAATAAGACTTTGTAAACTAGAGGAGAGGGACATTATCACCAGAGAGAGAAGAGGAATCAGAGTTTAAAAGGAAACGTGGCTAAAAAAAAATTAAAAAGCAACATGTATAACAATGTGCACAGTATGAGTCCAGGTAAAGAAAAACTAATGCTGGAATATATATTTTTTCTAGAATGATGTATAAAAAAACTGTTAATAATGGGACTGAGTTGGGGAGATGAACTGAATTGGAGTGAATTAAGGAGGGAAAAAGTTATTTTTTATATTATATCTTTCTGGAGTTGTTGAAGTTTTATCATATGCCCATAGTACATACATTTAGGAAAACTTCAGACATATGTATGTATATTTTAAGGGACTCAAGGGCAGCAAATGCTGATATAAATTAGCTTCAGGTCTGAGCCATAACCATCTCTCTGTGCCCTGTATCCTAGAGCTGGAATCACCCGTTTATCAGCTGGGACCCAGAAGAATGTGGTGATATCAAAAACTCACCATCACAGCTGAGAACCTGTGGCTCCCAGACATCTTCATCATAGAATCGTGAGTATCAGGGCTGGGAAAAGCTAGGGGAAGATCTTCTGCAAGGAGCAGACCAGGGCAGTGCGGGGCCAACCCATGCAGTGGGGCCACTGAAAACTTATCTCAGAGAAGAGCACAGTCACAGCTCAACTTTCCCCTAGAAATGCGAAGATGGTGGGCAGAAGAGATGGCGGATCATCAAGACAGTATGGTACTGGTACAAAGACAGAAATACAGATCAATGGAACAAAATAGAAAGCCCAGAGAGAAATCCACGCACCTATGGACACCTTATCTTTGACAAAAGAGGCAAAAATATACAATGGAAAAAGACAATCTCTTTAACAAGTGGTGCTGGGAAAACTGGTCAACCACTCATAAAAGAATGAAACTAGAAGACTTTCTAACACCATACACAAAAATAAACTCAAAATGAACTAAAGATCTAAATGTAAGACCAGAAACTATAAAACTCCTAGAGGAAAACATAGGCAAAACACTCTCCAACATAAATCACAGCAGGATCCTCTATGACCCACCTCCCAGAGTAATGGAAATAAAAGCAAAAATAAACAAATGGGACCTAATTAAACTAAAAAGCTTTTGCAAAACAAAAGAAACTATAAGCGAGGTGAAAAGACAGCCTTCAGAATGAGAGAAAATAATAGCAAATGAAACAACTGACAAAGAACTAATCTCAAAAATATACAAGCAACTCCTGCAGCTCAACTCCAGAAAAATAGCCAACCCAATCAACAAATGGGCAAAAGAGCTAAACAGACATTTCTCCAGAGAACACACACAAATGGCTAACAAACACATGAAAAGAGGTTCAACATCACTCATTATCAGAGAAATGCAAATCAAAACCACAATGAGGTACTATTTCACACCAGTCAGAATGGCTGCGATCCAAAAGTCTACAAGCAATAAATGCTGGAGAGGGTGTGGAGAAAAGGGAACCCTCTTACTCTGTTGGTGGGAATGCAAACTAGTACAGCCACTATGGAGAACAGAGTGGAGAGTCCTTAAAAAACTGTAAATAGAACTGCCATATGACCCAGCAATCCCACTGCTGGGCATACACACGGAGGAAACCAGAATTGAAAGAGACATGTGTATCCTGGTGTTCATCACAGCACTGTTTACAACAGCCAGGACATGGAAGCAACTTAGATGTCCATCAGCAGATGAATGGATAAGAAAGCTGTGGTACATATACACAATGGAATATTACTCAGTCTTTAAAAAGAATATATTTGAATCAGTTCTAAGGAGGTGGATGAAACTGGAGCCTATTATACAGAGTGAAGTAAGCCAGAAAGAAAAACACCAATACAGTATACTAACGCATATATATGGAATTTAGAAAGATGGTAACAATAAGCCTATATGTGAGATAGTAAAAGAGACACAGATGTATAGAACAGCCTTTTGGACTCTGAGAGAAGGTAAGAGTGGGATTATTTGGAAGAATAGCATTGAAACATGTATATTAGCATGTGTAAAATGAATCGCCAGTCCAGGATCGATGCATGAGACAGGGTGCTCAGGGCCAGAGCACTGGGATGACCCAGAGGGATTGGATGGGGAGGGAGAAAGGAGGGGGGCTCAGGATGGGGAACCTATGTACACCCATGGTGGATTCATGTCAATGTATGGCAAAAACCACTAAAATACTGTAATTAGCCTCCAATTAAAATGAATAAATTTAAAAAAGAAAAAGAAAAAATGGCAGAGCAGCAGCATTGGGAAACCTTGCCTTAAGAGCAAAACTTAAACAGATGCCTGCCCCCACTTTTGCCACTTAGCATGAATGTGGATCAGACCCCAGACGGCCTCTCTGCATATGTGTCTAATGACGGTCACATTGTGTATAACAAACCGATGAGGGTGACCAGCATCTGTAACCTGGACATCTTCTACTTCCCATTTGATCAGCAGAACTGCACCCTCACCTTTAGCTCTTTCCTCTATACAGGTGAGTTGCACTGAGTAACTGGGGTAAAATGAGATCAACCAGTGGGGCAACAAAAAAAACGTTCAGGGGCCAAGTCATTTTTTATGTATAAAAGGGGATAGTGGAGTATTTGCTAGTTGTGGGTGTGTGGATGGTGAGGAGAAGTTGAATTTTAGAGACTTTCTGAAAAAGCCCAAAACTGAAAGGAGGCAACTGGGCAGCAAGGAAGTCACATTACAGGACTAGCTGAAAAAGTAACTAAAACAGTCATCAAATCATCTCTGCAATCCCAGCATAGAGCAGGTGCTGAGCAGATATGAACTGGGTGTTTGTCTCCCCGGCAGAGGAAAGCATGTTGCTGGGCATGGAAAAGGAAGTGTGGGAGATAATGGATGACTCACGTGACCTTGGCCGCACACAAGGAGAGTGGGAGCTCCTGGGCATCAACAAGGCTACCCTGAAGATGTCTGTGGGCACCAGTCTTTTTGACCAGATCATGTTCTATGTAAGGCCAGAGATTCCAACATGATTCTCCATCCCCCATAGCTTCCTCATCAGACCTTTCTAAGTCTCAGAGACTTTCACCACTTACCCTAAGACCAAAAAGTCCCTAGGTACCATAACCCTCACAGCCTTCCTCTCTCCCAAGTCCCCAAAGCAACCCCCCATCTCTGAAACTATCATCCCTGGCCTAGGTTTTCTTCAGTGGGTATGGGGGAGTCCTATTTGTCACACAAACACTGATCCTCCCCAAAAGAGTTACTGTTGGAGTGAGAACATCAAGAAAGGAAGGGGAGGGATTTCCCTGGTGATCCAGTGGTTGGAACTCTGCACTTCCAATGCAGGGGGTGCAGGTTTGATCCCTGGTCATGGAACTAAGATCCAATAGGCTGTATGGTGCAGACCCAAAAAAAAAAAGAAAAGAAAGAAAGGAAGGGACTGGACTTATCCCTTGGTTTCATTTCAGTTCTAACTTCACCTGGTTCTCTGCTCTCCCCTCCCCACCAGGTGGCCATCAGGCGCAGGCCCACCCTCTACATCATAAACCTCCTGGTGCCCAGTAGCTTTCTAGTCGCCATTGATGCCCTCAGCTTCTACCTGCCGGCAGAAAGTGAGAACCGTGCCCCATTCAAGATGACACTCCTGTTGGGCTACAACGTCTTCCTGCTCAATATCAATGACTTACTTCCTGCCACTGGCACCTCCCTCATTAGTATGTCCCCTACCTCACAGTTGGGAAATGAAAAATGAAAAAAAACATAGGCAGGGTAGGCAAGTGAACTGGCTAGATCTGCTGAGACAGCTAAGGTTCAGTCATCTTAAAACAGGCTTGAGGTGAGACAGAAGAAAGGGGGGCTTGGTGGTCCCTCTGGATCTGACTCACCCGAGTGTGCTCCTTCTTGCCACCCAGGTGTCTACTTTGCCCTGTGTCTGTCCCTGATGGTGCTCAGTCTGCTGGAGACCATCTTTATCACCTACCTGCTGCACCTGGCCACCACCCAGCCCCCACACATGCCTCGCTGGCTCCACTCCCTGCTTCTATACCACGCCAGTCCAAGGACATGTTTCCCTGCTGTGCCCCACAAAGAAAACACAAGCCTGGGCCTCATATCCACCCACCTATCTGGTAAGAGAAGTCTACATTGCTCACCCTGTC
This sequence comes from Nanger dama, assembly GCA_917880005.1. Lineage (NCBI taxonomy): Eukaryota > Metazoa > Chordata > Mammalia > Artiodactyla > Bovidae > Nanger > Nanger dama. The sequence goes on along the minus strand of CAKJTW010000011.1, from coordinate 27,161,527 downwards.
TACACTGGGCCCAGCTTCCCAGTCTCCCATTTCTCTAATCCTGTCTCCTTCCCATTTCATGGCTATATCTCTGTCCTCGCTATAGGACTGAAGGAGCCAGGAATACTGGGAGCGAAGGAGTTGGGACCCAAAGAGGCAGACCTGAATGGGGGCTCAGGATTGACAAGAGCCCAGCTCGCTGACCTGTGGGTGCAGTTCGGCCACATGATGGACAACCTGCTCTTCCGCATCTACCTGCTCTTCTTGGCCACCTCTGTCACCACGGTCCTTGTCCTCTGGAACACCTAGGAGTAGAGTTCTCGTGGTGCAAGAACACTCAGTGTTCAGGTTTCCTTGGCTTCCACTAACCATCCCAGATCCTGTTCCTCTGCTCCAGTTGACATACAACAGTCCCAAAAACACACCCATGTTCCCTGCTCCAACCCTCCCTGGGCTTAAACAGAACCACTGTCGATGCTCTTAGAAATGATATTATATTTCCAAAACACAATTCAGAATATACATGCTTATGCTAGAAATATAATTTTTATTGGAAAAGAAAGGCTTTATAGTAAAGACTACAAATATTTACCAAAAAGTAATTCATGTTGCTGGAATAGAGGTCAGGGATTAAACCTCTTTTTAAAAATAGGCTAAAATACTTATTTATTATTTTAACAAATATTTATTGAGCATCTACTACCTGAGAGATACTATTCTGAATTCTGAAGATACAGCGGTGAACCAGGCTGGCAAAAATCTCTATCCACAGGGAGCTTACATTGCGGGTGGGTGGAGACTGACAGTAAAGAGAAGTGAAACACAGAGTATGTGCTGAGTGCCAAAGGAGAAAAAGCAAAGCAGAATGGGCAATGCAGGGAGGGAGCTGCAAGTTTAAGAGGGGGTCAAGGAAGACCTCAGATAACTTCCTGACAGGCTGGCTCCTGAGCATTGTTCCATGATAACGCCAGTGAGGGACCAGTCTTTTCCAAGACTGGCTATAACCCAGTCTTTTCCGAGAGGTTTAGAGGTTATATAACTTGCTCAAGGTCATGCGGTTCTTGCTATTTTTAGTTCTTTTTTCAGGGATAGGTATGTGATTAATGAATGTTTACTGAGCCCAGGTGAGGGGATAAACAAATGTCCTTGGGTAACCCTGTTAGAAGAGCTGACTCATTGGAAAAGACCCTGATGCTGGGAAAGATTGAAGCTGAGAGGAGAAGGGGAAGACAGAGGATGAGGTGGTTGGATGGCATCACCAACTCGATGGACATGAGTTTGAGCGAGCTCTGGGAGTTGGTGATGGACAAGGAAGTCTGGAGTGCTGCAGTCCATGAGGTCACAAAGAGTTGGACCCGACTGAGCAACTGAACTGAACCCTGTTGGAGATTTTAAGAATGAAGCACAATATCTGTCCTCAAAAAGCTTCTGGCACAGCTGGAGAAATAAAATATATGTGTAAATAACTTCAGTGAAATGTAGAATACGTTTTTAAAGTTTTGTTGAGCACCACTAAAGAGAAACTGCAGTAATTCCCTGGTGGTCCAGTGGTTAGGACTCAGTGCTGTCACTGCTGGGGTCCTGGTTGGGGAACTAAGATACACGGCATGTACAAAGCACCCAACAGGAGATAGAGAAAAAAAAAAAAAAAAACTGCTACAGAGTTCAGAGGAGAAAGGACTCTTCTAGCTGGAGCAATGCTTCTAATTCTGGCTGCACATCAGAATTATCTGAGGAAAATTTCAAATAATCTTACAACCCAGGCTTCACCCTAGACCAACAAAATCAGAAGCTTTGGCATGGGTTTTGGTATGTTTGAAAACTTCCCAGGTGATTCTAATGTGCAGCTACAGCTGAATATACTGGGCTGGATGTTAGGAAAGCTTTGTGTGGAGAAAGTAATGAATAGAATACAAGAAGAGATGGAGACATGAGGCCTGACAGGACTGCCTGGTCACAGTATACCTCTGGGGTTCAGCACAGTTCAGTTCAGCTCAGTCGCTCAGTCTCTCTGTCGTGTCCAACTCTTTGCGACCCCATGAATCACAGCACGCCAGGCCTCCCTGTCCATCACCAACTCCCAGAGTTCACTCAGACTCACGTCCATTGAGTCAGTGATGCCATCCAGCCATCTCATCCTCGGTCGTCCCCTTCTCCTCATGCCCTCAAACCCTCCCAGCATCGGAGTCTTTTCCAATGAATCAACCCTTCGCATGAGGTGGCCAAAGTATTGGAGTTTCAGCTTTAGCATCAGTCCTTCCAAGGAACACCCAGGACTGATCTCCTTTAGGATAGACTGGTTGGATCTCCCTGCAGTCCAAGGGACTCTTAAGAGTCTTCTCTAACATCACAGTTCAAAAGCATCAATTCTTTGGCGCTCAGCCTTCTTCACAGTCCAACTCTCACATCCATACATGACTACTGGAAAAACCATAGCCTTGACTAGATGGACCTTTGTTGGCAAAGTAATGTCTCTGCTTTTTAATATGCTATCTAGGTTGATCATAACTTTTCTTCCAAGGAGTAAGCGTCTTTTAATTTCATAGCGATGAATGGTGCAGTCGTCACCATCTGCAGTGATTTTGGAGCCCAAAAAAGAAAGTCTGACATTGTTTCCACTGTTTCCCCATCTATTTCCCATGAAGTGATGGGACCAGATGCCATGATCTTCGTTTTCTGAATGTTGAGCTTTAAGCCAACTTTTTCACTCTCCACTTTCGCTTTCATCAAGAGGCTTTTTAGTTCCTCTTCACTTTCTGCCATGAGTGGTGTCATCTGCATATCTGAGGTTATTGATATTTCTCCCAGCAATCTTGATTCCATCTTGTGCTTCTTCCAGCCCAGCGTTTCTCATGATGTACTCTGCATATAAATTAAATAAGCAGGGTGACAATATACAGCCTTGACATACTCCTTTTCCTATTTGGAACCATGTCCAGTTCTAACTGCTGCTTCCTGACATGCATACAGATTTCTCAAGAGACAGGTCAGGTGGTCTGGTATTCCCATCTCTTTCAGAATTTTCCACAGTTTGTTGTGATCCACACAGTCAAAGGCTTTGGCATAGTCAATAAAGCAGAAATAGATGTTTTTCTGGAATTCTCTTGCTTTTTCCATGATACAGCAGATGTTGGCAATTTGATCTCTGGTTCCTCTGCCTTTTCTAAAACCAGCTTGAACATCTGGAAGTTCACGGTTCACGTATTGCTGAAGCCTGGCTTGCAGAATTGTGAGCATTACTTTACTAAGCGTGTGAGATGAGTGCAATTGTGCGGTAGTTTGAGCATTCTTTGGCATTGCCTTTCTTTGGGATTGGAATGAAAACTGACCTTTTCCAGTCCTGTGGCCACTGCTGAGTTTTCCAAATCTGCTGGCATATCGAGTGCAGCACTTTCACAGTATAATCTTTCAGGATTTGAAACAGCTCCACTGGAATTCCATCACCTCCACTAACTTTGTTCATAGTGATGCTTTCTAAGGCCCACTTGACTTCACATTCCAGGATGTCTGGCTTTAGGTGAGTGATCACACCATCATGATTATCTGAGTCATGAAGATCTTTTTGTACAGTTCTTCTGTGTATTCTTGCCACCTCTTCTTAATATCTTCTGCTTCTGTTAGGTCCAGACCATTTCTGTCCTTTATCGAGCCCATCTTTGCATGAAATGTTCCCTTGGTATCTCTAATTTTCTTGAAGAGGTCTCTAGTCTTTCCCACTCTGTTGTTTGCCTCTATTTCCTTGCATTGATTGCTGAGGAAGGCTTTCTTATCTCTTCTTGCTATTCTTTGGAACTCTGCATTCAGATGCTTATATCTTTCCTTTTCTCCTTTGCTTTTCACCTCTCTTCTTTTCACAGCTATTTGTAAGGCCTCCTCAGACAGCCATTTTGCTTTTTTGCATTTCTTTTCCATGGGGATGGTCTTGATTCCTGTCTCCTGTACAATGTCATGAACCTCTGTCCATAATTCATCAGGCACTCTATCTATCAGATTTAGTCCCTTAAATCTATTTCTCACTTCCACTGTATAATCATAAGGGATTTGATTTAGGTCATACCTAAATGGTTTAGTGGTTTTCCCTACTTTCTTCAATTTAAGTCTGAATTTGGTAATAAGGAGTTCATGATCTGAGCCACAGTCAGCTCCTGGTCTTGTTTTTGTTGACTGTATAGAGCTTCTCCATCTTTGGCTGCAAAGAATATAAACAATCTGATTTCGGTTTGACCATCTGATGATGTCCATGGGTAGAGTCTTCTCTTGTATTGTTGGAAGTAAGATGGTAGGTGTTGCAAGTGGGCATCAGAGGGCAGACACACTGAAACTATAATCACAGAAAACTAGTCAATCTAATCACACTAGGACCACAGCCTTGTCTAAGTCAATGAAACTAAGCCATGCCCATGGGGTCACCCAAGATGGGCGGGTCATGGTGGAGAGGTCTGACAGAATGTGGTCCACTGGAGAAGGAAATGGCAAACCACTCAGTATTATTGCCTTGAGAACTCCATGAACAGTATGAAAAGGCAAAATGATAGGATACTGAAAGAGGAACTCCCCAGGTCATTAGGTGCCCAATATGCTAATGGAGATCAGTTGAGAAGTAACTCCAGAAAGAATGAAGGGATGAAGCCAAAGCAAAAACAATACCCAGTTGTGGATATGACTGGTGATAGAAGCAAGGTCCAATGCTATACAGAGCAATGTTGCATAAGAACCTGGAATGTCAGGTCCATGAATCAAGGCAAATTGGAAGTGGTCAAACAAGAGATGGCAAGAGTGAATGTCGACATTCTAGGAATCAGTGAACTAAAGTGGGCTGGAATGGATGAATTTAACTCAGATGACCATTATATCTACCACTTGGGCAGGAATCCCTCAAAAGAAATGGAGTAGCCATCATGGTCAACAAGAGTCCAAAATGCAGTACTTGGGTGCAATCTCAAAAACGACAGAATGATCTCTGTTCGTCTCCAAGGCAAACCATTCAAAACCACAGTAATCCAAGTCTATGCCCCAACCAGTAACACTGAAGAAGCTGAAGTTGAACGGTTCTATGAAGACCTACAAGACCTTTTAGAACTAACACCCAAAAAAAGATATCCTTTTCATTATAAGAGACTGGAATGCTAAAGTAGAAAGTCAAGAAACACCTAGAGTAACAGGCAAATTTGGCCTTGGAATACGGAATGAAGCAGGGCAAAGACTAATAGAGTTTTGCCAAGAAAATGCACTGGTCATAGCAAACACCCTCTTTCAACAGCACAAGAGAAGACTCTACCCATGGACATCACCAGATGGTCAACACCAAAATCAGATTGATTATATTCTTTGCAACCTCTGGGGTTACATTTAGGTAAAACCATAACAAATGATCAGAATTCCTTGGCAGTCCAGTGGTTAGAGTGCTGTGCTTCCACTGCAGGGGTCACAGGTTTAATCCCTGGTTGGGGAACTAAGATCCTGAATGCTGTGTTCATGGCCAGAAAAAGAAAAGTCAATGAGAAGATGGGTTCTTAACTTTGGGAAAGGATTGTGTCCCCAAATTTGGGCTTCCCAGGTAGCTCTAGTGGTAAAGAATCCACCTGCCAATACAGGAGACATAAGAGACATGAGTTCATTCCCTAGGTTGAGAAGATCCCCTGGAGTAGGAAATGGTAACCTGCTTCAGTATTCTTGCCTGGAGAATCCTATAGACAGAGGAGCCTGGTGGGCTATGTTCCACAGGGTCGAAAAGAGTTGAACACAACTGAAGTGACTTAGCAGCATAGCAAATGGGCCTCATGGGATCCAGAGGTTTGTGCAGCAGAAGTTAAATAGTGAGATCCAAGCAGAATCCCAACATACTCATTTTGGTGGTACTCAGGTGGCTCGAGTGTCCAGAACAAACTCATAAAACCACCAGTCAGAAAAATTTCCAGTAGAATGCAAATAGTACAGATTTTGGCAAACAGTTTGGTGGCTCCTCAATGTGTTTAACACAGGATTACTACATGATCTAGCAATTCCATCCCTAGATATATACCCAGGGAAATGAAAACATATGTCCACACAAAAACTTGTACTCAAATGTTCACAGTGACATTACTCATAATAGCCAAAAAGTAGAAACAACCTAAGTGTCTATCAACTAAAGAATGGATAAATAAGAAGTTATATATCCATACAATGGAATATTATTTGGCCATAAAAAGAAATGAAGCACATGATACAGGCTACAACATAGACGAACCTTGAAAACATGCTACGTAAAAGGAAAACCAGTCACAAAAGATCATATATCATATAATCCTATTTATATGAAATATCCAGAATATGCTAATCCATAGAGGCAGAAAGTAGATTAGTGGTTGCCTAGGACTTAGTGGGGAAAGGGGGAGATGAAAGAGGAGTGGCTGCTAATGAGTACAGGATTCCTTTGGGGGATGATTTAAAAAAGTTCTTTTTCAAAAATATAAATTTATTTATTTTAATTGGAGGCTAATTACTTTACAATATTGTATTGGTTTTGCCATACATTGACATGAATCCCTAAAATTAGATAGTGGTGACAACTGCATGACTCTGAAAATAAACTAAAAACCACTGAACTGTGTGCTTCAAGTAGGTGAATTTAATAGTATGTAAATTATATCTCAACAGAGGCATTAAACAACACCAAAAACTAAATAACCCCACCACAAAATTCTCTTTGCTCACCACTCCCAGCTTATTCTCTCATTCCACTGCTCCCTACTGTCATCTCCCAGACTCTCTGATTCCCAGATACATATATTCAACATTCATCAATGTCTGCCCCTGGCCCTCCTTGACCTTTGGATGACTCAGCAGGGGCTCACAGACCTCAGCTCCCTACCCATCTATCAGCTCTACATGTTTCCCATATGTTGACATCACTCACAGCTTCAGCTCACATACAGATTTCACCATTTTCAATTATATGAAATCCTCACAGCCAGACCAGCTAGGGCTCTTTGATAGGAGAAGGGGATTCAAACATTACACCTAAGACAAGTTTCCAGAGCCTTGGACTCTTTCCCATTGAGATGGAGGATGTTGGGGGATGCAATGAAGAAGAGTAACTGCTGCAACTGAAGAAGAAAATACCGGGCTGGGGTAGCTGATAATCCCCACTGGTTGGCTGGCAGGTAGACCTCCAATACATGCAACAAGTCATCAGGATCAAATGAGAGCTTCTGCCTCTATGGACCTTCCTGTCATCTGCTCCCCAGAACAGCAATGTGAAATGAATGAGTAAAGAACTCATTCATTATTTACCAGTCTTTAGTGTACTTAGTGCTTCCTTATATTCTACATATTTTTTAGGTGCTGGGGATATGGCAATGAATAAGACAGACAGGAGAAGACTCAAAAGACAGAAGGACATTGATGATATGATATACTGATAACTGTCCTAAAGAAAATAAATAGGGTAACAGGACAGAGGAATAGAATAGATAAACAGAATGTTCAAGGAAAGCCTCTGTGAGAAAATGACATTTGTGCCAGCCAAGAAATGAATGATGAGATGTGTCCTGGGATATCATCCTGATAGATTCATCAGGAGAGGTTAGGATGTAGCATAATAAACAGGCTCTACATTTATGGAAGTAGATGAAGGTAGCCAGGACCTTTGATGAGCAAGGTGAGAAATTGGAGGGAGAGTCCCATGTTGGTTACTTTGTTACTATTGTGCAATGTTTAAGGATTGTGAGGGTGAGCATTAATAATCTCCTCAAAGAATTTAGAACAGTATATTTCAAATGGTTTTGATCATGGAATCTATTTTATTCATCCATACATAATGCCTCACTCAAAAAGAACTGGTGATAATAAGAGAATGGAAAAGGAACAAAATTAAAAGTTGCAGCAAACTTACTGCTATAATTACATATGGATTTGTTTATACTATAAAAGAAAATATGAGTTTACATGAGTCTTTTAATTAAACAATGCCCTATACCCTTTAAAATAGGCAATAAACAGCAGCAGCAGCAAGGCCTTGTTAACATGGGATTGCTAGAACTATTTTTGATGCAAATACGCATTGCAGCACCTTGAAGGAGAAAATCAAACAATTCACATGAATAGATGATGATGAAACAAAGCTACCAGATCATTATCAGAAAGCAATTATAGCAGCTCAACCACCTCAGGTCAATGTGTTGATAACAAAAACCCCTAAAAACTGAGAGAATTCTGACATGAGGGTGTCTGCTTGCAGGTAGGAGCTTTTAACTTTCCCAGGGAATACAGGATCTTAGTAGAGTGCCTAACTTGAATCCTGAGGACACTTGAGTAATGTGCAAATTTTAGTTTACAAATGCCTCATTTTAGCAATCCTGTATTGGCAAATCCTTGCAGCTGTTGTTTAGTTGCTAAGTCATGTCCCACTCTTTGTGACCCCATGGACTCCTCTGCTCCTCTGTCCTTGGGATTTCCCAAGTAAGAATACTGAAGTGGGTTTTAAAGCAAAGCTGAAAGGAAAACCTGAAAGAAGTTCTTGGATTTGTCAGCCCTTCAGGAGTCTCTTACCAGTAGCCCTCCAGTGGGGACCCTACTGATACCATTAGTGACTCTAAGATATGTCAGAAGATCATACCTACATTACCCATATTTTCCTGACAAGAATTTGGACACATTATTGGGTTTTTGCTGATCTGTAAAATCATTTATATGAACAGTCTGATAGATCGTAAATTATTTCTTACATGAAAAGAAATATAAAAGTTGCAAAGAAAACAAAGAACAGGTATCAATTAACATGCATCTGTGATTTTCATCATTGATCTACTGTTGAAGTTGATGTATTGATAAACTATTACTCCATTTGTTCTTGTTGAGCAAGAACTCTGCTTATTTGAGTATTAATGGGTCTAGAGTAAAATAAAGACAGTGGTTTTTGCAGTTTTCATGAAAGATTGTTAGTTTAGGCCTTTCCTTGGTTTGAACACAGAAAAGTTGTTTTATCAGTAATAGCCATCATTTACTGAGTACATTTGACCCTTGAACAGTATGGGTTTGAACTGAGAAGGTCTACTTTTACACAGATACTTTTCTTTCGTTTATTTGTCTGGCTGTGCTGGATCTTAGTTGTGCCATGAGGGGTTTTTAGTTGCAGCATGTGGGATCTGACCAGGGATTGAACCCAGGACCCTGCATTGGGAGTGTAGAGTCTTAGCCACTGGACCACCAGGGAAGTCCTCAGAATCTATTCAATAGTAAATTCTGTAGTACTACACAGTTCAAGGTTGGTTGAACCTGGGGTTGGTTGAATCCACAGATGCAGAACCACAGATAAGGAGGAACCACGGACATGGAAGTCCCACTATATTAGAAGCAGATTTTTCAACTATGCAGAGGGTAGGTGCCCTAATTCCTATGTTGTTCAAAGGTCAACTATATTTTCTATATGCCAAGCCCATTACAGTCATTATCTCATTTGATCCTCACAACAATACTATGAGGCAGATATTAGCATTAGATATCTTCCTAGGTGGCACTACTAGTAAAGAAACTTACAGCCAGTGCAGGTTGATATGAGACTCAGGGTCGATCCCGCCTGGGTCAGGAAGATCCCCCTGGAGGAGGGCATGGCAGCCCACTCCAGTATTCTTACCTGGAGAATCCTCATGGACAGAGGAGCCTGGTGGGCTAAGATCCATAGGGTCACAAAGAGTTGGACACTACTTAGCACACAGCACACACATCTACGTAGAAAGAGAATAAGATCCTTTGCCAGGATCATATAGCAAGTAAGCAGTAGAACCATTTTTAATCCAATTTTGTCTAACTCTTAATCCTATGTTTTAACACATCCAGGTGATAGCCAAGGAAAGCAGATACAATAATTCTTGAACATGAAAAACTAAACATTAGACTCTGAATCCAGAATGATCCTCATCAAAAGATTTATCCCATTTTGTTCTGATAACTCTTAACTCAGGGTGTCGGTCTTCACTGTGGCCAACATCAGACTTTGGACTTTCCAAAGCTCTCATGATTTCCTTGCTTCTTACTGGAACCCTCAGAAACTAGCTTGTTCACACAAACACAGGAACATGTGTATAACTGGTGAAATCTGAAAAAAACTCTAGGGATTATACTGTGTAAAGACAATTTTCAGAAAAAAGGCAAAATTTTGACTCTTGTACAAATATAAAAAGGGATACATATTAAAGAATTGACTGGGTGATGTCAGCAACATGGCGAAGTCAAAAGCTTCCTTTGTGGGACTTCCCTGGTGGTACAGTGGATGAGAATCTGCTGCCAACGCAGGGACACAAGTTCGATACCTGGTCCAGGAAGATCACAGGGCCATGAAGCAACTAAGCCCCCGTATCACAACTACTGAAGACCCCTTACTCTACGGTCAAAGAGCCACAGCTACTGATCCCAAGTACAGCAACTACTGAAGCCCACATGCCTAAAGCCTGTGCTTCACAACAAGAGAAGCCACTGCAATGAGAAGCCTGTGCTCTACAATGAAGAGAAGCCCCGCGTGCTGCGATTAGAGGCCACTTGCATGCAGCAATGAAGACCCAGCACAATCAAAAATAAATTTAAAAAAATAAATAAATCTCTCTTTGTCTCTCCCCTTCAATCTACAGTAAGACATCCAAAATTCAACTAAATTACCGCTGCCCACCACACCAGGATGCCACAGAATTTCAAACACCTGTACATCTAAAAGAGAGTAGACAGGAACACATCAAGGAAGGAAAACTGGGAACAGCAGAGTTGGTGGCTGCAATCCTGGGCCTCTGCCCATGGCAGCTGAATCCACAGCCCTAGAAGACATGGAGGCAGCAGGGGAGGCAACACACGACTCTAGCAGCTCCAGCGTCCACAGACACCCGGGGAAGCGGCCGCAGTGGGGCCTGGGGCCCCCGTCCTTCCTGACACTGAGGCATCCATATCTCGGCTCCTCCCCCAAGACTCGCAGTGGAGCCCACGAACCTTCACGCCAGCCAGAACAGAAGCGCCCGAGTGATCTGGGCTCCCGGTTATCTTAGCTCTCCAGCGACGGGGTGGATCCTGTGACTCGGGAAATTAGCGGCAAGGGAAGGGACAACCACCCCGGGGCAATAGGAGGCAGCTGACAGCCGCACTGGCAGAAGCAAGGCAGCAACGACCCCAGGGGCAGCGACGACCCCAGGGGCGTAAGAAGCTACAGCGAAGGCACAGAGCCATATCTGCTACCGAGCTGACAGCAAGTATTGGCTCTCAAATAAAACCAAAGGCAGCCCAGGTTAAGAAAAACCAAAAACTTGTACTATAGCACCACCTACCAGAAAAAAAGAGCCTCTAACTTCCAACCTGTCACTACTTCAAATGTGCAGGCAGAGGAATAGTTCATCAGGTGCTATGAATAATCAGTTAACGTTATACCACAAAAAGAAAATGACGAGTCTCCAGAAATCAAACTTAAAGCACAGAATAATAATCTAACGGATAAAGAATTCAAAATAATTGTCACGAAGAAAGTCAATGAGCTACAATAAAATTCAGAAAGGTGGTTTAATGAACTCAGGAATAAAACTAATAAACAGAAGGAATACTTTATTAAACAGATGAAAACGCTAAAAAAAAAAGAACCAAGCAGCTAAAGAACTCAGTAAACAAGATGAAGGATGTATAAGAAAGCAATGGAAATGGACAAGATAATTACTGAGTTCAAAGGCAATTCTAGAAACAATTAGAAGAGGAAAGATAAATAAGATTTTTTTAAATGAAGGAAATGATTAATGATAAAGGGTAAAATTCATCAAGAAGACATAACAGTGATTACTATATATGCACCTTACATGGGAACATCAAAGTATATAAAACAATTAACAGACCTACAGGAAGGAATTGACAGCAACACAAGAACTGCAGAGGGCTTGGCTAGGTCATCCGCACAGACAGTCAACAGGGATATAATGGCCTTAAATGGAACGTCGGATCAAACTGTTTTAATAAAGATTTGTATAGCAGATTCTATCCAATACAACAGAATACACATTCTTCTCAAGTACATATGGAACTTTCTCAAGGACAGATCATATGCTGAAACACAAGTCTCAATACATTTAAGAAGACTGAAATCATACCAAGCATATTTCCCAATCACAACAGTATGAAACTAGAAATCAACTATAAAAAGAAAACTGGAAAAAAAATTCCAAATATGTGGAGACTGAACAACTTGATACTGAAGAACCATGAGTTAATGAAGAAATCAAAGGAAAAATAAAAAATTACCAAAAGACATGAAAATTCAGTACACCAAAACCTATGGGATACAGCAAAAGCAGTATTAAGAGGGAAGTTTACATCAATACAAATCTACCTCAAGAAACAAGAACACTCTAAAACACAAAATTTAACTTTATATTTAAAAGAACAAGAAAAAGAACAAATGAAGCCCAGTCAGTGGAATGAAGAAAGTAATAAAGACTGGAGAAGAAATAAATGAAATAGAGATTTTGAAGACAATAGAAAAGATCAGTGAAACAAAGAGCTGGTTCTTCAAGAAGATAAATAAAACTGCCAAAATTTTTGCTAGATTAACTAAGGGAAAAAAGAGAGAAGGTCCTCAAAATAAAATCAGAAATGAAACAGGAGAAATAAGAACAGATACCACAGAAATACAAAAGATTATAAGAGAATATTATGAACAGCTATATGCCAATAAATTGGACAACCTATAAGAAATGGACAAATTCTTAGAATTGTACAACCTTCCAAGACTGAATTGTGAAGAAATGGAAAATCTGAAGAGAGTGATTGCAAGTACAGAGGTTGAAGCAATAATCAAAAAGCTCTCAAAAAACAAAATTCTTAGAGGAAAACACAGGCAGGACACTCGATAACATAAATCAAAGCAAGATCCTCTATGACCCACTTCCTAGAGTAATGGAAATAAAAACAAAAGTAAACAAGTGGGACCTGATAAAACTTAAAAGCTTTTGCACAGCAAAGGAAACTATAAGCAAGATGAAAAGACAGTCTTCAGAATGGGAGAAAACAATAGTAGATGAAACAACTGACAAAGAATTTCCAAAATATACTAGCAGCTCATACAACTCAATGCCAGAAAAACAAACAACCCAATCAAAAAATGAGAAAAAGACCTAAACAGACATTTCTCCAAAGAAGATATAAAGATGGCTAACAAACACGTGAAAAAATGCTCAACATTGCTCAATATTAGAGAAATGCAAATAAAAATTACAATGAGATATCACCTCACACCCATCAGAATAGCCATCTTCAAAAAGCCTACAAACAATAAATGCTGCAGAGGGTGTGGAGAAAAGGGAGTGCTCTTGCACTGTTGCTGGGAATGTAAATTGATACAGCCACTATAGAAGCCAGTATGCAGATTCCTTAAAAAAACTAGGAATAAAACCGCCATATGACCCTGCAATCCCACTCCTAGGCATATATCCTGGGGAAACCAAAATTGAAAAAGACATGTATCCCATTGTTCATTGCAGCACTATTTACAATAGCTAATACATGGAAGCAACCTAGATGTCCATTGGCAGATAAATGGATAAAGAAGTTGTGGTACGTATACACAATGTAATATTACTCAGCCATAAAAGGAATGCATTTGAGTCAGTTCTAATGAGGTGGATGAACCTAGAGCATATTATACAGAGTGAAGTAAGTCAGAAAGAGAAAGATAAATATCATATACTAATGTATATATGGGCTTCACTTGTGGCTCAGCTGGTAAAGAACCCACCTGCAATGCGGGAGACCTGGGTTCAATCCCTGGGTTGGGAAGATGCCCTGGAGAAGGGAAAGTGTACCCACTCCAGTAATCTGGCCCTGAGAATTCCACGGACTGTATAGTCCATGGGGTCACAAAGAGTCGGACATGAGTATGAGACTTTCACAATGTGTATATACGGAATCTAGAAAAATGGTACTGAAGAATTTATTTTCAGGACAGCAATGGAAAAAAAGACAGGGAGAATAGACTTATGGACATGGGGAGAGGGGAGGAGAGGGTCAGATGTATGGAGAGAGTAACATGGAAATTACGTTACCATATATAAAATAGATAGCTAAGGGAATTTGCTGTATCTCTTAGGAAACTCAAACAGGGGCTCTATATCAACCTAGAGGGGTTGGGTGGGGAGGGAGATGGGAGGGAGGTTCAAAAGGGAGGGCATATATGTATACCTATGGCTGATTCATGTTGAGGTTTGACAGAAAACAACATAATTCTATAAAGCAATTGTCCTTCAATTTTAAAACAAATTAATTTAAAAAACTGATCTATCAGGGAATTGAGAACACTACTTATATATTTTAGGATATTAAAGGAGTATTGTCAGTATTGTATGTCAAAAGGAGGTCTGTCTTTGAGAGATGCGTAATAAATACTTATGCAAAAATTTTAAAACAAAGCTCTCAAAAAACAAAAGTCCAGGACCAGATAGCTTCACAAGTTAATACTAGCAAACAATAAAATATTTACTACCCATTCTTTTCAAACTCTTCTAAGAAAATTTAAAGGAGAGAATACTTCCTAATTCCTTTTACAAGGCGAAAATCACCCTGACACCAAAACCAGCCAAAGACAACACAAAAAGATAAAAATTATAGGCCACTATATGTTATGAACAGAGATAGATGCAAAATACCTCAACAAAATATCATCAAACCAAATACAACAGTATATTAAAAGGATTACGCACCATGATCAGGAATGTAAAGAATGGTTCAACATCTGCAAGGTGATCAACATGATATATCACATTAACAAAAAGAAGGATAAAAACCATACAATCATCTCAATAAATGCAGGAGAAGCACTTAAGATTGCACATCCATTTATGATTAAAAAAAAAAACACCTCTCAATAAAATGCATATAGAAGGAATGTACCTCAACATAATAAACCCCACATATGACAAACTCACAGCTGGTATTACACTCAATGGTGAAAAATTGAAAGCTATCCCTGTAACATCAGGAACAAGACAAGGTTGCCCACTCTTGCCACTGATTCAACATAGTATTGCAAGTCTTAGCCAGAGCAATTAGGCAAGAAAAAGAAATAGAAGTCATCAGAACTGGAAAAGGAAAAGTAAAACTGTCACTATTTTCTGATGACACAATTTTATAAACAGAAAATCCTAAAGACTCCATCAAAAAAACTATTTAGAAACAATAAACAAATACAGTAAAGTTACAGGATACAAAACCAATATACAAAAATCTACGGCATTTCTGAGACTTCTTTGGTGGTCCAGAGGTTAAGACAATGCTTGCAATGCAGGGAGCATGCGTGTGACCCCTGGCTGAGGGACTAAGGATCCACATGCTGTATAGCATGACCAAAAAAAAATCCAAATCTGTTGCACTTCTATACACTAACAATCAACTAAGTAGAAAGAGAAACTAAGGAAACAATCTCATTTATAATTGCAACAAAAAGAATAAAATAACTAGGAATAACTTTAACCCAAGAGGTAAAAGACCTGTACTCTGAACTATAAGACATTGTGTTGAAAGAAATTAAGGAAGACACAAAGAAACAGAAAGATAGTCCAAGCTCATGGACTGGAAAAACTAACATTGTCAAAATGTTCATATTACCTAAACCAATCTACAGACTCAGTGTAATCTTTATCAAAACACCAAGGACATTTTTCACAGAAATAAACAAATGTTTTTCTAAAATTAAATGGAACCACAAAAAGCCCCGAATAGCCAAAGTAATCCCAAGAAAAAAAGAACAATGCTGGAGGTATCACACCCTCTGATTTCAAACCATATTATAAACTATAGGAATGGCATTGGCAACATGGTATTGGCAAAACAGCATGGTATTGGGAGTGGGGGTGTGTGGAATACATAGAGCAATAGAATAGAAATGAGAGCCCAGAAATAAACCCATGCATATGTGAACAATTTGCAACAAAGGAGAAAACAATATACGATGGAGAAAGGATATTCTCTTCAATAACTGGTGCTGGGAAAATTAGACAGTCACGTTTAAAAAAGCGAAACCAGACCGCTATTTCACACTACACACAAAAACTACCTCACAATAGATTAAAGTCTTGTGTGAAAGACCTGAGACCATAAAACTCTCTAAAAGAAAACCTAGGCAGTAAGCTATTTGACATCAATGTTAGCAGTATCTTTCTAGATGTGTCCCCTCAGGCAAGGGAAACGAAAGCAAAAAATAAAGAAATGGAATTGCATCAAATTAGAAAGCTTTTGCACAGCAAAGGAAACCATCAATAAAACAAAAAACTTAAGGAATGAGAGAAGATATTTGCAAATGGTATATTCAATCAGGATTAGGACAACTCAACACAAAAAACCAAAACAGCTCAATTTAAAAATGAGCAGAAGAGCTGAAGAGACATTTTTTCAAAGAAAACATACAGATAGTCAACAGGCACATGAAAAGATGTTTAGCATCACTAATATTAGGGAAATGCAAATTAAAAACACAATGAGATATCACCTCATGCATGCTAGATTGGCTATTACCCAACAGACAAGAAATAAGTGTTGGTGAGGATGTGGAGAAGAGGGAAAACTTATACCCTGTTGGTGGAAATGTAAATTGGTGCAGCCACTGTGGAATACAACACGGAGGATTTCTCAAAAATTAAGACTAGAACTATACTATGATCCAGTTACCCCTCTTCTGGGTATTTATCCAAGGACTACAAAAACATCAATTTGAAAAGATATATGCTCCTTTATGTTTATTATGGCATATTTACAATAGCCAAGGTATGAAAGCAACCTAAGTGTCCATCAATAGATGAATGGATAAGGAAATGTGGTATATACATATATAATATGTATATATACATACACATATAATAGGAATATTACTCAGCCATAAAAAGATGACATCTTGCCATTGTGACAATATGAAGAAAACTTGAGGGTATTATGCTAAGTGAATAAGTCAGATAGAGAAGGAAAAAATACTGGATGCTTTCACTCATATTTGGAATATTAAAAATAAACAGAAAATCAAAATAAATGAAGAAACCAAATTAAATAAAAACAAACATGTAGATATAGAGAAAAGAGTAGTGGTTTCCAGAAGGGAAGGGATTGAGGGAAGGGAGGGCAAAATGGGAAAAGGGATCAACTCTATGGTGACAGATGGAAATTAAACTTTTGGTGGTAGAGTATACAGAAGTAGAAATATAATGTTGTACACATGAAACATGTTATAAATCAATGTTACCTCAATAAAACTAAATTTAAAAAATAATTGATGGGACTCATATGCTATGAAAGAACCAGGCAGATGTTATAACTAATTCAAAAGTCAAGAAGCACAAATCTGTATGGAGAAAAGATACTGAATTGCAAATAAAGGCAATTTTTCCACAAGAGAGAGAGAGAATTCCACTGGAACTCTATAGGATGAGATACAGTTTGCATTTTGACAATGTTGAACTTTACCTGAGCCTGTGTTTGAGAAAACAACAATGGTTAAGAAGCCAACCTACCAATCTTTTGCTTTCTGAAATCTCCCCACCCTTTGTGTTCCAGGAAATGGCTAACTACAAAGAACCACCATTCCCCCTGCCCACTCTTTCTCATAACTCCGTTGTTTACCTGTGAGTCCAGACCCTAACAAGGCCAGGAACAGAGCCTCAACTACTAGCTCTTTGTCACATAAATGATTAACTGAGATTAGCACTATTTATCCCCTGAAACTAGCTAGACACAGAGATAAACATTTCCTGTTCAACTGACTGAGACTTTCCTGATTACAAAACAAACTCAACTGTAAATTTTCACCTGTAATGTGTCTACTTCTCTCTATAAAAATGTCTAAGTTAAACCACCTGGCCAAGGTATTCTGATCCATGGATCTAGGTGATCTCCCTATTACAATAGCCTGAATAAAATCAGTCTTCTTAATTATTTGATCTTGGCTTTGACAATACTCTTTAGTTCTTATTCAGTCACTAAGTTGTGTCTAACTCTGCGACTCCATGGCCTGCAGAATGCCAGGCTTCCCTATCCTTCACTATTTCCTGGAGTTTGCTCAGATTCATGTTCATTGAGTTGATAATGCCATCCAACCATCTCATCCTCTGTCACCCTCTTCTCCTCCTGCCCTCAATCTTTCCCAGCATCAGGGTCTTTTCCAATAAATTGGCTCTTTGTATCACATGGCCAAAGAATTGGCTTCAGCATCAGTCCTTCCGATGAATATTCAGGGTTGATTTCCTTTAGGATTGACTGGTTTGATCTCCTTGCTGTCCAAGGAATTCTCAAGACTCTTCTCCAGCACCACAATCTGAAAGCATCAATTGTTCAGTGCTCAGTCTTCTTTATGGTCCAACTCTCATATCTTTACATGGCTACTGGAAAAGCCACAGCTTTAACTAGACAGACCTTTGTTGGCAGAGTGATGTCTCTGCTTCTTACTATGCTGTCTAGGTTGGTCATAGTTTTTCTTCCAAGGAGCAAGCATCTTTTAATTTCATAGCTGTAGTCACCATTCACAGTGATTTTGGAGCCCAAGAAAATAAAATCTGTCACTGTTTTCACTTTTTTCCCATATATTTGACATGAAGTGATGGGACCGGATACTATGATCTTCATTTTTGAATGCTGAATTTTAAGCCAGCTTTTTCAGTTTCCTTTTTCACCCTCATCAAGAAGCTCTTTAGTTCCTCTTCACTTTCTGCAAATAGGGTGATAACATCTGCATATTTGAGGTTGTTGATATTTCTCCCAGCAATCTTGATTCCAGCTTGTGATCCATCCAGCCCAACATTTCCCATGATGTACTCTGCATATAAGTTAAATAAGCAGGATGACAATATATAGCCTTGTTGTACTCCTTCTTCAATTTAAAACCAGTCCATTGTTCCATGTCTGGTTCTAACTGTTGCTTCTTGATCTGCATACAGTTTTCTCAGGAGACAGGTAAGGTGGTCTGGTATTACCATTTTTTAAGAATTTCCCACAGTTTGTTGTGATCCACACAATCAAAGGCTTTAGCATAGTCAATGAAACAGATGTCTTTCTGGAATTCCCCTGCTTTCTCTATGATCGAATTAAAGTTGGCAATTTGATCTCTGGTTCCTCTGCCTTTTCTAAATCCAGCTTGTACATCTGGAAGTTCTTGATTCACATACTGCTGAAGCCTAGCTTGAAGGATTTTGAGCAAGACAGACAGGTCATAGTGGAGAGTTCTGACAAAACGTGGTCCACTGGAGGAGGGAATGGCAACCACTCCAGTATTTTCACAGCAAGAACCCATGAACAGTATGATAAGGAAAAAGATATGACCCTGGAAGATGAACCTGCCAGGTCAGAAGGTGTCCAGTGTGCTACTGGGGAAGAGTGGAAGGTAATTACTAATAGCTCCAGAAAGAACGAAGTGACTGGGCCAAAGTGGAAACAATGCTCAGCTGTGGATGGATCCGGTGGTGAAAGTAAAATCCAGTGCTGTAAAGAATAATTACTCAGTTACCTGCAAGTTAACATGAGCTATAATTCAAAGGCAATGGACAGGGCTAGAACCAGAAAATGGAAACAATTACTCAAAACATCAGCTTTTCATTGAAGTACAATTTTTTTCTATAATCTCCTCCTTTTTAATCAAAAATAATCTCAAAGAAAGATTATTCTTGATCACAAGATAAGGCTAGTCTCATAACATATGGCTTCACTGTTTACAGTGGCAAAAAAAAAAGAGCTGTAATTTGCCCTTTGAGGTGAGGTGAGGTGAAGTCGCTCGGTCGTGTCCAACTCTTTGCGACCCCATGGACTGTAACCTACTAGGCTTCTCTGTCCATGGGATTCTCCAGGCAAGACTACTGGAGTGGATTGCCATTTTAGGCATTCTTAAATTTGCTTTGCTGTTCAGTTCAGTTCAGTCGCTCAGTCGTATCCGACTCTTTGCGACCCCATGAATCACAGAACGCCAGGCCTCCCTGTCCATCACCAACTCCCAGAGTTCACTCAGACTCACATCCATCAAGTCAGTGATGCCATCCAGCCATCTCATCCTCTGTCATCCCCTTCTCCTCCTGCTCCCAATCCCTCCCAGCATCAGAGTCGTTTCCAATGAGTCAGCTCTCCGCGTGAGGTAGCCAGAGTACTGGAGTTTCAGCTTTAGCATCACTCCTTCCAAAGAAATCCCAGGGCTGATCTCCTTCAGAATGGACTGGTTGATCTCCTTGCAGTCCAAGGGACTCTCAAGAGTCTTCTCCAACACCATAGTTCAAAAGCATCAATTCTTCAGCGCTCTGCCTTCTTCACAGTCCAACTCTCACATCCATACATGACCACTGGAAAAACCATAGCCTTGCTAAACGGACCTTAGTCGGCAAAGTAATGTCTCTGCTTTTCAATATACTATCTAGGTTGGTCATAACTTTCCTTCCAAGGAGTAAGTGTCTTTTAATTTCATGGCTGCAGTCGTCACCATCTGCAGTGATTTTGGAGCCCCCAAAATAAAGTCTGACCCTGTTTCCCCATCTATTTCCCATGAAGTGATGGGACCAGATGCCATGATCTTCGTTTTCTGAATGTTGAGCTTTAAGCCAACTTTTTCACTCTCCTCTTTGACTTTGATCAAGAGGCTTTTTAGTTCCCCTTCACTTTCTGCCATAAGGATGGTGTCATCTGCATATCTGAGGTTATTGATATTTCTCCTGGCAATCTTGATTCCAGCTTGTGCTTCTTCCAGCCCAGCGTTTCTCATGATGTACTCTGGATATAAGTTAAATAAGCAGGGTGACAATATACAGCCTTGATGTACTCCTTTTCCTATTTGGAACCAGTCTGTAGTTCCATGTCCAGTTCTAACTGTTGCTTCCTGACTTGCATACAGATTTCTCAAGAGACAGGTCAGGTGGTCTGGTATTCCCATCTCTTTCAGAATTTTCCACAGTTTATTGTGATCCACACAGTCAAAGACTTTGGCATAGTCAATAAAGCAGAAATAGATGTTTTTCTGGAACTCTCTTGCTTTTTCCATGATCCAGTGGATGTTGGCAATTTGATCTCTGGTTCCTCTGCCTTTTCTAAAACCAGCTTGAACATCTGGAAGTTCACAGTTCACGTATTGCTGAAGCCTGGCTTGCAGAATTGTGAGCATTACTTTACTAGCATGTGAGATGAGTGCGATTGTGTGGTAGTTTGAGCATTCTTTGGCATTGCCTTTCTTTGAGATTGGAATGAAAACTGACCTTTTCCTGTCCTGTGGCCACTGCTGAGTTTTCCAAATCTGCTGGCATATTGAGTGCAGCACTTTCACAGCATCATCTTTCAGGATTTGAAACAGCTCCACTGGAATTCCATCACCTCCTCTAGCTTTGTTCGTAGTGATGCTTTCTAAGGCCCACTTGACTTCACATTCCAGGATGTCTGGCTCTAGATTAGTGATCATACCATCACGATTATCTGGGTCGTGAAGATCTTTTTTGTACAGCTCTTCTGTGTATTCTTGCACTTCTTCTTAGTATCTTCTGCTTCTTTTAGGTCCAGACCATTTCTGTCCTTTATTGAGCCCATCTTTGCATGAAATGTTCCCTTGGTATCTCTAATTTTCTTGAAGAGATCTCTAGTCTTTCCCATTCTGTTCTTTTCCTCTATTTCCTTGCATTGATCGCTGAAGAAGGCTTTCTTATCTCTCCTTGCTATTCTCTGGAACTCTGCATTCAGATGCTTATATCTTTCCTTTTCTCCTTTGCTTTTCACCTCTCTTCTTTTCACAGCTATTTGTAAGGCCTCCTCAGACAGCCATTTTGCTTTTTTGCATTTCTTTTCCATGGGGATGGTCTGGATCCCTGTCTTCTGTACAATGTCACAAACTTCATTCCATAGTTCATCAGGCACTCTATCTATCAGATCTAGGCCCTTAAATCTATTTCTCACTTCCACTGTATAATCATAAGGGATTTGATTTAGGTCATACCTGAATGGTTAGGCGGTTTTCCCTACTTTCTTCAATTTGAGTCTGAATATGGTAATAAGGAGTTTATGATCTGAGCCACAGTCAGCTCCTGGTCTTGTTTTTGTTGACTGTATAGAGCTTCTTCATCTTTGGCTGCAAAGAATATAATCAATCTGATTTCGGTGTTGACCATCTGATGATGTCCATGGGTAGAGTCTTCTCTTGTGTTGTTGGAAGAGGGTGTTTGCTATGACGAGTGCATTTTCTTGGTAAAACTCTATTAGTCTTTGTCCTGCTTCATTCCACATTCCAAGGCCAAATTTGCCTGTTACTCCAGGTGTTTCTTGACTTCCTACTTTAGCATTCCAGTCCCCTATAATGAAAAGGATATCTTTTTTGGGTGTTAGTTCTAAAAGGTCTTGTAGGTCTTCATAAAACCGTTCAACTTCAGCTTCTTCAGTGTTACTGGTTGGGGCATAGACTTGGATTACTGTGATATTGAATGGTTTGCCTTGGAGACGAACAGAGATCATTCTGTCGTTTTGAGATTGCATCCAAGTACTGCATTTCGGACTCTTGTTGACCATGATGGCTACTGCATTTCTTCTGAGGGATTCCTGCCTGCAGTAGTAGATATAATGGTCATCTGAGTTAAATTCACCCATTCCAGTCCATTTTAGTTCACTGATTCCTAGAATGTCAACGTTTACTCTTGCCATCTCTTGTTTGACCACTTCAATTTGCCTTGATTCATGGACCTGATATTCCAGGTTCCTATGCAATATTGCTCTTTACAGCATCGGACCTTGCTTCTATCACCAGTCACATCCACAGCTGGGTATTGTTTTTGCCCTGGCTCCATCCCTTCATTCTTTCTGGAGTTATTTCTCCACTGATCTCCAGTAGCATACTGGGCACGGGTGGCAGTAAGGAGATACCCCTCGTCCAAGGTAACGAGCAGCAGCTGTGCTTTGCTGGAGCAGCCGTGAAGAGATACCCCATGCCCACAGTAAGAGAAACCCAAGTAAGATGGTAGGTGTTGCAAGAGGGCATCAGAGGGCAGACACACTGAAACCATACTCACAAAAAACTAGTCAATCTAATCACACTAGGACCACAGCCTTGTCTAACTCAATGAAACCAAGCCATGCCCGTGGGGCAAGCCAAGTCAGGTGGGTCATGGTGGAGAGGTCTGACTGGAGAAGGAATGGCAAACCACTTCAGTATTCTTACCTTGAGAACCCCATGAACAGTTGCTTTGCTGTAGGTTTTCCCAAAACCTCAAATGCAACTTTTAAAAGCCTCTTGAGGCTAGGCAGCTATCATACCCATTGGGTGAATTTCTCTGTTCTTGAAGACCGCAGGCTATGTTAAGATTCTTGGGTCTGGCAGAAGGTGGCCTTACCTACCTAAAAGCTGGTAACCCTGTAAGTTAGGTGACAGCCAGTATTCCTGGAAGGGTTTGTAAGCACTGGCTCCATAAAGTCAACTTTGGTTCCTTAGAAGTGTCTGACCACCTTTGATTGAATAAGTGTCATTCTCAAATATAACATTGCAGGCAGGGCACTGGTTATTTAATCAATATTTTTAATGTGTTAGTAAAGAGGAGATGATTCTTACTAAATCAATCCCAGTAACCATATTGTCATGAAAATATAATCAAAATATGTCATGAAATTAAGAATAGTCAATAAAAGTTTCCAAATTCTGAAGAGATCGGGCAAGGAGAAAGATATAATTTACAGATAGTTCACTTCAGGGACTTCTCTAGTGGTCTAGTGTTTAAGAATTCACCTTGCAGTGCACGGGACACGGGTTCAATCCCTGGTCAAGGAACTAAGATCCCACACGCCATGGAGCAACTAAGCCCTCACATCAGAACTACTGAACCTTCATGCTGCAACAAAAGACCCTGCATGGCATAACTAAGGCCCAATGGAACTAAACAAATAAATAAATAAAAATCACATAAGGAAACAAACCACGCAGAGACAAAGCTAACAAACTGCTAGTATACTAAAAACTAGGTGTAATAAAATGATCTGAAATTGTAAAATAAATATATTGTATATATTTTCATAAGAAAATTCAGAGAACTTTATTTGATGTCAATATATCATTCAGCAAGAAACAAACTGAGGATAGACTTCCAACCAGAAGTGGTTAGGAAGCTTGACCCTCAGTGGCTACAACTCAGTTTATAAAGCATGAACGAGTAAGTATACTGTTTTCTATTGTGACTGGTTACTAGAAACTTATATTCTTTGTCACTGCATAAGCTTGCAGTGTTTATACACTAAGACCCTTACATGCAAATGAATTCCTTTCTGAGAGTGCCCAGTTTATTAAGTCCAACAGAGTTAACTGAGGTACCCAACTAACACAATTGGCTATATAGTACTATACTATAATAGGCCTATAATACTTTTCACACAAATAATACATAGTAATAATACACAAACAATACATTAAAATATAGAAACAAAGAAGACATTTAAAATCATATAGTACAGTATCTTGGAAAGTACTGTAGTACAGTACATCCAGTGGTATGCTCATATCTTTGAAAGTTCACAACTTGACGGTGAATATGGAGGGGACTCACTATCGCTGATTTAGCTAGGAAGCTGTAAGGTCACATGCATATGAAGAAAGCTTAAAGTCAATGTCAAAGTTGGCATCTCAGAGAAATCAGAACAGTTTTAAATTTTGATTACATGACTATGAGTGTTTGGTTTAGGGCTATTTGGTCAGAGGGTATACATTATATACACAGCTGAGAAGAGAATTTGTTACCCAGAAGCTAACACTGGGGAAATCACTAGGGACACAGATAAACAGGTGAAAAATATGAAAGAGACATATGGTAGGCAGAATAGTGGCCCCCTAGAACATCAGACCACCTTACTTGCCTCCTGAGAAAACTGTATGCAGCTCAAGAAGCAACAGTTAGAACCGGACATGGAAAATGGACTGTTTCAATATTGGGAAAGGAGTACATCAAGGCTGTATATTGTCACCCTATTTATTTAACTTATATGCAGAGTATATCATGTGAAATGCCAGACTAGATGAATCACAAGCGGGAATCAAGATCGCTAGGAGAAATATCAATAACCTCAGATATGCAGATGATACCACCCTTATGGCAGAAAGCAAAAAGGAACTAAAGAGCCCCTTGATAAAGGTGAAAGAGGAGAGTGAATAAGCTGGCTTAAAACTCAACATTCAAAAAATTAAGATCATGACATCTGGTCCCATTATTTCATGGCAAATACATGGGGAAAAAGTGGAAACAGTGACAGATTTCATTTTATTGGGCTCCAAAATCACTACAAATGATGGCTGCAGCCATGAAATTATAAGATGCTTGCTCCTTGGAAGGAAAGATATGACAAACTTAGACAACATATTCAGAAGCAGAGACATCACTTTGCCAACAAAGGTCCATCTAGTCAAAACTACGGTTTTTCTAATACTCATATACAGATGTGAGAGTTGGACCATAAAGAAGGCTGAACACTGAAGAATTGATGCTTTCAAATTGTGGTGATAGAGAAGACTTATTAAGAGTTCCTTGGATTGCAAGGAGATCCAACCAGTCAATCCTAAAGGAAATCAATCCTGAATACTCATGTGATACAAAGAGCTGACTTATTGGAAAAGACCCTGATACTGGGAAAGATTGAGGGCAGGAGGAGAAGAGGGTGACAGAGGATGAGATGGTTGGATGGCATTATTGACTCAATGGACATGAATCTGAGCAAACTCCAGGAGATAGTGAAGGACAGGGAAGCCTGGCGTGCTTCAGTCAACGGGGTCGCAAAGAGCTGGACATGACTGAGCAATTGAACAACAAGAAATGTCCATATCTCAATCTCTAAAATTTACCAGTATGTTTAGGTCACATGGAAAAGGGGGAGTTAAGGTTGCAGATGGAATTATGGTTGCTAATCAACTGACCATGGCATGAGAAAATTAGCTTGGATTATCCAGGTGGACACACTGTATTCACAAAGTTTCATATAAGTAGAAAAGCATTAGAATAAGAGAAATGATTCAGTGTTGCTGATTCTAAAGACAGAGAAATAGGACCCTAAACCAAGAATGCAAGCAGCCTCTAAAACCTGGAAAAAAAAGAAAATAGATTTGCTCCTGTAGCCTCCAGAAGGAATGCTGTCACACCAAAACATTTATTTTAGCCCAGTGAGACAAATTTCAGACTTCTGGTTTACAGAACTGTAAGCCAGTAAGTTTGTGATTTGTCACAAAAACTATAGGAAACTAACAAAAGAGGTTAAGAGGCATATTGAGATAGAAGGAATTATCCAACATATGTCTAATAAGAGAGAATAGAAAAAATACAATTTTTTTAAATAACTGAGAACTTTCCAGAATTAAAGAGATGAATCTACAGACTGAGAGATCACACCAATATTTGAAGATAGTAAATATCAGATAATCCACAACCACACATGTTGTAGTGAAACATCTGAGAGAGAAGCCTTAAACCTCAAGCAAGGGCAATGACAAGACAACCGGAA
The DNA here is from genome assembly GCA_917880005.1 of Nanger dama. Taxonomy (NCBI): domain Eukaryota; kingdom Metazoa; phylum Chordata; class Mammalia; order Artiodactyla; family Bovidae; genus Nanger; species Nanger dama. The sequence continues at coordinate 27,135,097 of CAKJTW010000011.1, read as the reverse complement.
CTCTGTTTCCAGGGAGGTTACAAATGTCAGTGGTCAGCTAATCCTATCAGTATTCAAACTTAGACTCTAGGTGTGGCCTGTGCTCTTTTAGTCTGGGAATTCTTGGGTCCTGGTACAGGCTCATAGGAGAATTTAGACAAAGAAGATGGACAGAACCTGGTTCCACAGGGAGAGACTCTCCTTCTATATTGTTCTCAGTCTTCTGCTTCCAGGTAAGAAATGGGCAACACAAGAAAAGAAGCAAGGACCCTCTCTGGGAGAACACCTAAGATGTGCTTTCAAATTTCCAACTTCTAGAACTTATTTAAGATGAGCATAATTATTTCATAACTATGTTACCGTAATAGCCAAATAGGCTCTCCTCTGAAAGATAGAAGATCCCCTTCTGTTGACATGCTACATAAGGACTCTTCTACTTTTTTTTCATGAACCATCCCCAGTTGTTTTCTCTACCATTTAGCCTCCATGACTATCCACCTTTCTATGCACAGGTGTAATTCTTTCTCTCTATAGCTCTGAAACCTACTCCATTGCAGCAAAGGGCCCACTTTCAGCTACAACTTCCCCACTAGTTACTGCATCCAAGTGCCCTAGGTTAGGTAAGATGTCAGAGAGCAGCAGGTGGAGAGTAAAGCTACAGTGTGCTTTACTGGTATACTGGACTTAACATGGTATACTGGAAAGAACATGGGATTTAGCACTAGAAGGTCTGGGTTTGAATCTTGGTCCCTCACTTGGCTCCCTGTGTAACCTTAGGCAAACTGCTTGACTTCTCAGAGCTCCCATTTTCTCATCTGTAAAATAGGGCCACCTTGAAGCGTTGTGAGGATTCAATGAGAGAGACCACACGTGCCTGGCATTTGATAGGTGTCAATAAATGGCATTTTATCTCTTTAGGCTGTCATGTGACTTTTGGATATGGGGGAAGTGTAGGAAGACAAAAGTATAGTTTCTAACTGATAGGGGCTTGAAAGGATTCAATGAGGAGAGGACTGAACAAGAGGTGCTTTAGAGGCCAGTGCAGAGAAGAAACACAAATTGTACACCTAGTCTAGGCAGTTAAAAACATGATAAATGTCCTTTGGCCAGGCACAGTGATTGACAAATGAATATTCATTGCTCACAGAATGATCCAAGGATTTGCCTAGAGAGCACTGTCACTCTGGGAAAAGATAAGGCTTGATGTTCTCATCACAGAGGTCACCAACCGTCTTTATTTCTCATTCCAGATAGCTACTTTTCTAATAAATTTTCTCTAGTAGAAAATTAGAATCTACTAGTCAGAAGAAAGGGGAAGGCAAGACCTCAAAAGCTCAAATTAGAAGGCTGATATAGGGTTGAGTGGCAAATAGGGAGAAGGAAGGTTGGGGTGTTAAGGTGAAACAGATATGTTCTCTTTGGGGCCCTGGGAATGTAATTCACTCTGATGCCTATTGCTGCCCCATGGCTCAGTGTTTGCATAAAGATTTGGGCATGCTTTGCATGGAGAAAGAAACCTTAGCTAGGAGCCCAGAGCCCTAATTCAGCTCACCACATTAGTTTCTATCATTTGCCTTCCAGCCCAGCCCTACTTTCCTCACCTTGTAGGAAGTGCCTGGCGCCTGGATCATGGTGATCCTTTTCGCCTATTCTCTATCTCATTCCTGGGGGTATATGGTACAGAAGTATTAGACAAACCTGGGCTTACATCAAGTCCAGTTTCTGCCTCTTATGATCTGTTTGACTGCAGAAATTTACTTCCTCTTATTGAAACTCAGTTAATTCATTTATTATATGAGGATAAAAATAGTTTCTACCTGACAGGGGCTTGGAAGGATTAAATAAGGTAATCCATTTAAGGGGCTTGAACTCAATGCTCAATAAATGTTAGGTATCATTAATATCGACTTCCCTGGTGGCTCAGATGGTAAAGCATCTGCCTACAATGTGGGAAACCCTGGTTCAATCCCAGGGTCAGAAGATCTCCTGGAGAAGGAAATGGCAACCCACTCCAGTATTCTTGCCTGGAAAATCCCATGTAGGCTATAGTCCATGGGGTTGCAAAGAGTTGGACACAACAGAGCGACTTCACTATCATTAATATCACAGGCTACCCCCAAGCTCCTGACCTCGGACCCTCTCATATAGGGAAAATAAGTGTTCTCCCCTAATTCTCACACATTCTGTGTTGACCACAGGAAGAGGCAGTACTTTCACCATCAACTGCACAGGGTTTGGCCAGAACGGGATGTACACCACTGCTCTGGATTCAGTGTTTGAGAGAAAGGCCTTCCGTCCAGTCATCAACTTCAGCATCCCCACCATAGTCAACATCTCCTTCACTGTGTCTGCCATCCTAAATGTTGTGAGTACTGACTCTCTGGCCCTCCTTAGTATCCTTAACCTTTTCCCCACTCCCAGCAAGGCAACCCCGAAACCCTTAACCACACACCGAAGCTTCCTCCATCACTGCTATAAGCATGTGCCCTGTGGGGATCCCAAAGTAGTCTCTATCCAGTTCAGCAGGATGACGTATAACCATACATAGAAGATTCTTGTCACCCACTGACTCTCTTCCCTGGCTGTACACCAATGTCCAAGCTCCCCTTCAGAAGTTCTGGTTAGATGGAACATGGGCATCAGAATTTTTTAAACTTCTCAAGTAATTCAAAGATAGAGCCAGGGTTGAGAAGCACTACTCTAATCTAGTTCTGCCATGAACTCTTCTGCCCGTGGCCTAACACATGTTTTGATCAAGATTCTGTCCTTGACCAGTAATGTTGGATTTGACCACAGCACAGCTTTTACACACCTTGAGGCTTGATAATAAGAAATGAGCAACGGTTGGGATGCACAGACTTTGTACCACCAACATGCTGGAAACAGGAAATTCTTTTGACAGGATGAACAGTTACAGCTCTTGTCATCATTTCTGTGGCTGGAAATGGTAAGACCAACACTGTTTATTTTTATTCTCTCCCTATATTTACAGTCAGAATGGATTCTAAATAAAGATTATGACCGTTTATGTACCCCAAAACATAACATTGAAACATATGAGAGAGAAATTTAAAAATCTACAAGTATGATGAAAGGCATCAATAAACAGCTTTCAAAAATCAAGTCAAAAAAGAATAAACATACAGTGATTTTTAAGAAACTTGATTTAATAAACATATCAAACTTTGTACAATGATCATGCATAATCTTTTTGACACAAATGGAATATTCTCCTAAACTGACCATATTTTTGGCCACCAAGAAGGAAAGCAAAAGTTATCTAGACCAAATCTCTGACTATAATACAAAATACAAAGAGTAGCCCCCTTCCCCAAAATCTTATTTCTTAGGAATTTAAAATTAAATTTCTAAAATATGTTTGACTAAAGAAAAAATAAACAGCTAAGTAGAAATTAGAATAAAGAGGATTACATATGAAAGTCTAATAAATGTAGCCAAAGTATTGGGTCGGCCAAAAAGTTCGTTCACATTTTTCTGTAAGACATTACAGCCAATTCAATATAACTTTGGAAAATTTTATGGAAAATATCTACCTTAAGTTCTTTAATTAGAAAATGAGGGGGAAATGAAAATAAATGACTTCAATTTCCAACTTGAAGAGATTGGCTGAAGGGAAGGAGAGAGGAGTGGAAGAGTAGTCATAATCACCTAATCTTGCTCTCAGAGTGTGCTTCCCAAATGGGGAGCACTGGCTGATTGCACCACCTGGAAGCTTAGAAATGCACTTGATGTAGCACCTCTCCTAGTGAGACTAACAATCCCAGCATGTCCAAGACTGAGGAATTCTCAGAAAATGTAATTTTGCTAAATTCAAGTCTCCAGCAAACCAGGATGAATTAGTCACCCTATCTACTGAATCAGAATCTGCATTTCAACACAGTCTCCAGATATTTCATATGCACAGTGAGGTATGAGAAGTGCTGGTCTAGTATAAATTTTTATTTAATGTGCATATAGCCTTTTGTTCTGGCTGTGGTTCCACAAACTGCAGCTGCTGACATTGTAAATGCCTTGAGAACAGACAAGACCCCAGGCCTCAGAATTGGATAATCCTTGAATGAAGTTTCCAGAGAAGGTCACCAGCTTTGGAAAGGAGAATTTGGAAAGGTCAACCCAGAGACAAGAAAGGACGGTGCCTTGCACCTGCCAAGGAGAGGAAGACCACCAAGTCTCTTGGTTTCATAGAACCAAGGACTTGTTCAAGGCGATCCTTGCAGTAGAAACTGATCAAAGGGGCCTATAACACAGTTAAAACCACCCTGGAGACTAATACATAATACCTAAAAACAGCATTACACTCCACAAAATCCTTTCACATGCCTAATTTTATTCAATCCCACTACCCCCTGCCCTTACTTCACACGAAAGCAATTCTATCTCAGAGAGGCTAAGCCACTGACCTTTCAACTCTGAATCTCAACCTTTCTGCAGAAAGGACAGGATTTCTCTGATCACCAGTAATTTCCCATGGAAGTGAGAAAGCAGAGGGATCAAAGTTTATGAAGAAATGGACATAAGGAGCTTCAATTCTATCTGCAATTCTTATTTCTTGAAAAAAAGCCAAAATATATTTATCATAATACTGACTCCACAGAGTTGGGTGTTAGATACACTGATGTTTGTTACATTATTTTATATACTTTTCTATGTGTTTGAAATACTTCATAGCACTTCTATTTTAAAGAAAAATTTAAAAGGCAGAGAAAACAACCCTGATTCCTATCAGGCTCTCAACCTCTCCTCCATCTGGGCTCTAGGTCTGGGACAACCCATTTATCAGTTGGAACCCAGAGGAGTGTGATGGCATCTCGAAGATCAGCGTGGCAACCAAGAACCTGTGGCTCCCAGACATTTTCATCACGGAATTGTGAGTATTAAGGGCTGGGGAAGCCCCGCCTTCTGGCAACAATGGTGCACAATCTATCAAAGGCCACTGTAAGTGGTCTTACATGGCTGAGAAAGGAGCAGATGGGTAAGAAGAAAAAACATTGCTCCTGCCCCCACCTCATTTCTCTTACAGCATGGATGTGGATAAGACCCCAAAAGGCCTCAAGGCATTCATAAGTAATGAAGGTCGCATCAGGTATAAGAAACCCATGAAGGTGGTGAGCATCTGTAACCTGAACATCTTCTACTTCCCCTTTGACCAGCAGAACTGCACCCTCACCTTCAGCTCATTTCTCTACACAGGTGAGCTGAAGTGGAGTCTTAGGGATGGAGTGAAGAAGAGCAACCAATAAAGCAACAGAAAATAATGTATAAAAAATTATGAATAAATTGTGACAAATGGGCTTCCCTGGTGGCTCGGCAGTAAAGAATCTGCCTGCAATGCAGGAGCTGCAGGAGACACAAGTTCTATCCATGGGTCATGAAGATCCCCTGGAGAAGCGCATAGCAATCCACTCCAGTATTCTTGCCTGGAGAATCTCGTGGGCAGAGGAGCCTAGCAGGCTACAGTCCATAGGGTCGCAAAGAGTAGGACATGACTGAAGTGACTTAGCATGCACAGTGATCAAGGGCAGCAAAGATTAAGTCTGTTTGGATGCTTAAATATTTTCCATAAAATATTTCCTACGGAGTTAGGAAAATATTGTGCATTTCCATCCCCAGCTCCTAGCAAATTTCCTGACATATGGTAGGCACTCAGAAATATTTGTTGAGGGACTTCCTTGGTGGTTCATTGGTTAAGAATCTGTCTGCCAATGTAGGGGACATAGGTTCAACTCCTGGTTGGGGAACTAAGATCCCACATGCCCTGGAGAAACTAAGCCCACATGCCACAACTAAGACCCAATGCAGCCAAATTAATAAATAAATATTTTTATAAAGAACTTTTAAAAATTGTTCAATCAAAGGATGGGAAAAGAGTTCAGTTGAGTCAACAGGAGACTATCTTTGGAAAATTATTTGGCTCTTCCTTTCAGTGGAGTACATATTGCTGGGCATGGAGAAAGAAGTGTGGGAAATAGCAGACACATCCCAGAACATCATTCAGACCCATGGAGAATGGGAGCTCCTGGGTATCAACAAGGCCACCCCAAAGAAGTCTGTGGGCACCAACCTGTATGATCAGATCATCTTCTATGTGAGTTCAGAGGCCTTTGCTTTTTCCTTCCTTCTTGCTTGCTGCCTACAGTCTCCACCAAATGGATATCTCCCAAGTTTCAGGGCTTCTCAGTTTTACCACTTCTGCCAGAGACCAGAACCCTCTCTTCTTGCTGCCTAGCCACATATTCCTCCTAAAGCTCATGGCTCTAATCTAACTCTCCCTTGGCAAGTTCTACACCAAATTATGAAGCTGTCTGCACAGCTCCAGATACCAGAGTGATAAGAGACCAATGAGGAAGGCAGAGACAGAAACAGTCACTACTATTCCAAGCAGCCTCTGAATCCCATATTCACTTCCCTTCCTCTCCTTCTCACTAGGTGGCCATCAGGCGCAGACCCAGACTCTACATTATGAATCTCCTGGTGCCGAGTAGCTTTCTGGTCACCATTGACGCCCTCAGCTTCTATCTGCCAGCAGGAAGCGAGAACCGTGCCCCATTCAAGATAACTCTTCTGCTGGGCTACAATGTCTTCCTGCTCATGATGAATGACTTACTCCCTGCGAGTGGCACCCCCCTCATCAGTATGCCCCCTCCAGCTCTTGAGAAGAGAAGGGTGGGAGGCACTGGCTGAACTGGCTCAGGGAAGGGAGATATACTGGGCAAAAGAGGCTGTGCTTCCCAGGGTGGGATTGGAAAGAAAGAACGAAGTCCTGGCTGGTGCCTCTGGCCCTCAGGCAGGCCCAACTTCCCTCCAGGTGTCTATTTTGCCCTGTGTCTGTCCCTGATGGTGCTCAGCCTGCTGGAGACCATCTTCATCTCCTACCTGCTGCACCTGGCCACCACCCAGCCCCCCACCCATGCCTCGCTGGCTCCATTTTCTGCTTCTACACTGCACCAGCCCAAGGACATGCTGCCCCACTGTGCCCCAGAAGGGAAACACGAGCCTTGACCACCTGCCTGGTGAGGGAAGTCAGCACTGCCCAGGCTTCCTCTTCCATCACCTCCGCTTTTCCACTCCTACCTCCTTCCCTGCCCTCACAACTCCCCAGTTGACCCTGGTGGCCCATGCTGAATTTCTGTCTCTCCATAGGTGTGAAGGAGCCCATGGAGTTGGTGCGGAAGTTGCCAGGTCCCAGAGAGACAGAGCTAAATGGGTGCCCTGGGTCCACGAGGGCCCAGCAGGAAGACAAGGCTCAAAAGCAGCACTTGGTCAGCCTGTGGGTGCAGTTCAGCCACATGATGGACACCTTGCTCTTCTGCCTCTACCTGCTATTCTTGGCCACTTCCGTTATCACAGTCATCATCCTCTGGAACACCTAAGCATGGCATCTGTTTGCTCCTGCACATCCAGCTCAGAGTTGCTTTGGCCTCCATGGGTCAGCCAGGTCTTTGTGCTTGTTGAGTACTGACTGTTATGACCCCAAAGATGATAAAGTTTCCTGCTACATTCCATGCATCTCAATCCAGCCCTGCCGGTCAGTCTCAACCCAATTACAATTACAAGAGCAATTCCTCTGTTCCTGTGTTCTGTTGGCTTCTCTCAGCTCTCCCATGAGATTCTGGGCTTCCCCTTTATATCTCCTGCATAGCAGTTCTACCTCTTCTGCCTACTTAACTGGCCCCAATAAATCATTTTGCAGACAACTCTGGCTCTTTATCATGATTTGGGATAAAAGTTAACTATCCAGGACTGATAGTTTCAAAATATCATCATGTATCCCTCTGCCTGTGATAAAGGTTTGATGACAATTCAATGTGACAAATGTCCTGTACTAGAAGTTTTAATTTTCTTAGGCATTTTTAAAGATGTATTTCTTACGCATGTGCTAAGTTGCTGTAGCCCACCAGGTTCCTCTGCCTATGGGATTCTCCAGGAAAGAATACTGGAGTAGGTTGCCATGCCCTCCTCCAAGGGATCTTCCCAACCCAGGGATCAAACCCAGGTCTCTCTCACTGCAGGCGGATTCTTTACGGACTGAGGCACCAGGAAGCCCAAGAATACTGGATTGTATAGCCTATCCCTTCTCCAGGGGGATCTTCCTGACCCAGGAATTGAACCGGGGTCTCCTGCGTTGCAGGCAGATTCTTTGCCAGCTGAGCTACCAGGAAAGCCCTTCTTACTCATAGATAGAAACTTTTATTCATCTTTTTCATTTTCTTGCACTAACTTCAATTTAAGACTCTCCTAATTTATTTTGTTTTATTTTATTCTTTAATTTTCTAAGTTGAATTCTCAATTAAAATATTCTCAGTCTTCCTATAAATTTTACTCTGACACAGTTTGAGCTGTATCCTATAGTGTTATCTCTCATTGTTAATTTCTAGTTTCCTGAATTATCATCAGAGATCACACAAACTTTAGAAATTTCTGAATTTATAAAATTTCTTTCTGGCTGGATTCATGATTGATTTTTTGTTTCAGGACATTAAAAGTATATATTCCCTATTTACATGTACTTCTATAAATAGAGCTTATTGATTGAATCATTTAAATCCTCTCCGTGTGTGCTATTTTATTCAAATTATCTGAGTAGTTGTAGTTTTTCTTTTATATACTTGACTGCTATTTCATAAGATACATAAAAGTGTATGGTTATTATATCTTGAATTGTCCCTGATTTGATCCTTAAATAATGGCACTATCTATTCCATTCAATGTGTTCTGAACTTCATTTCCATTTGTATGACAATAACGTTGCTACTCTAGCTCTGTGTGTGTGTGTGTGTGTGTGTGTGTGTGTGTGTGTGTGCGTGCGCGCGCGCACCTGCTGTTGTATCCAACCCTTTGTCACTCTATGGACTGAAGTCCTCAATCCATGGAATTTTCTATACAAGAATACAGGAGTAGGTTGCTATTCCTTACTCCAGGGGATTGTCCCAACCCAAGAACCAAATCCTAGTCCCATGTATCTCCTGCATTGGCAGGCAGGAAATTTTTTATTTTATATTTATTTATTTTATTAATTTTATCAATCATCAATTATTTATTTAATTAATAAATAAATTATTGATTATTTTATTAATTCTCGGTTAATTTTGAGAAATTGTTATGCATACAAGGTACAAATATTAAAAGGTATGAAAGAGTAAAACACATCTACCTTTCATCTCTGTTTCCAGTGAGCAAGCTCCCTATTTTCTTGTGCATCTTTCAGGCACTCATTTTCCACCTTTCCTTGTCACTTTGCTTTTGATGAAGTTATGTAAACAACATAAAGCTGGATTTTATTTAATTTAACATTTCTTTTGATAAATGGATTCAGCTTTGTTTGCATTCAGAAAAAATACAGTTGGTTTTATTCCTTCCATACATTTTCTGTTTATGATTTATATTCCTTGGTGTTGTTTTCTCTATTTGCCATTCCCTTACTTTTGCTGGCTCGGTCTAATTTCTATTAATTTTTTTCCTCCTATAAATTTTAAGTTCTATAATATTTTTAAAGTACTTTCATGATCATGTTCCTAACAACTATAATTAGACCAATATATTTTCATTAATTTTCAAAACTAAATTATTATACTGATTCCCCACCAAGAGAGTTTATTTTAAGCAACACTGCCCTCCCTCTAATCTTTCTCTATGCTGGAATTTCTGCTATTCACAGGTTAGCAGATCTGCCCTCCAAGCTCTTTTTCATCATGCCCTCATTTCTCTGTAGGTTGGTTTGGTGTTATAATCAATCTTCCAGACAACCAATTCCGTTCTCAGTAGTGACCATTTCTATTCTTAGTTCATCTATTGAATGTTTTAATTAAAAACACTTTGGGAAGGCCTTCCTTGGTGGCTCAATGGTAAAGAATTCATCTGCCAAGGCAGGGGACATGAATTTGACCCCTGATCCAGGAAGATCCCACATGCCGCAAAGCAACTAAGCTCATGTGCCACAACTATTGAGCCTGTGCTCCAGAGCCTGGGAGCTGCAACTACTGAGCCTATATGCCGCAGCTACTGAAGTCTGTGTACCCTAGAGCCCGTACTCTGCAACAAGAAAAACCACCGCGATGAAAATCCTGCACATGGAAACAAGAGAGTAGCCCCTGTGAGTCAACACTAGAGGAAAAGCCTGCATAGCTACAGAGACTCAGCACAGCCATAAATAAATAAATAAAAGTATGGAAAAAAATAAAAACACATTTTTTACTCTCATAAAGCCTTTAAATGTTCTGATCAAATACCTCAAACATTATCTTCTCTCTCTTTTTTTTTACCTTTTTACTTCAGTAGGAGCCTCTGTCCTAAATATCCATCTTGGTAATTGAGATAGTTAACTTTACATGTCAATTTAGCTAGGCTATAATACCCAGTTGTCTGGTCAAAAAATAGACTGAACGTTGCTGTGATTAATATTTATAATCAACAGACTTTAAAATAAAGCAAATTACCCTCCAAAATGTGGGTTAGCCTCATCCAATCAGTTGAAAATCTTAAAAGCAAAGACTAATGTTTCTGATGAAGGAATTCTTACTCAATGCAACATATTTGTCTATAATACCTTAATAAAGTAGAGTACAACACAGAAACCCTGACTGAGTTTCCAGCCTCCTGGTCTGGTCTGCAGATTTCAAACTCAGCACTTCAAAGCAACTTTTACCTGAATTTCCAATCTTTCAGGTTATGTTACAGATTTAGCCTCTACAATCACAAGAGTCAATTTCTTTCCTTTTTAAACAAAAAAATGTTTTGACTGCACAACATATAGAATCTTAGATCCCAAACCAGAGATCCAACCCATGCTCCCTGCATTGGAAATGCAGTCTTCCCAAGCACTGGGCCACCAGGAAAGTCCACAGAGTCTATTTCTTAACATCTAAAGATTTCTCTCTATTTTTTTCTTCAGAAAATATAAATTTTGTTTCTCTGTAGAAACAGAGAGGCCTGATCCTTTATATGCTAAGTTCAGTTCAGTTCAGTTCAGTCGCTCAGTCATGTCTGACTCTTTGCGACCCCATGAATTGCAGCATGCCAGTCCTCCCTGTCCATCAAGAGGGATATAAAAATATATAGAAATTACTTTCACTCTCAAACTGCCTATTATCTTGCTATATAGTCACTTTTGAATGTGAGCCATTAAATGCTCATCATTCAAAACTTTTTGCCCCACAAATTGCAAATATAAAGAGAAAGCAAAAGAAGGGATCTATAAAGTAAGAGATTTAAGATGTATCAGTTCAGTTCAGTCGCTCAGTCGTGTCCGACTCTTTGCAACCCCATGAATCGTAGCACACCAGGCCTCCCTGTCCATCACCAACTCCCGGAGTTCACTCAGACTCATGTCCATCGAGTCAGTGATGCCATCCAGCCATCTCATCCTCTGTTTAAGATGTATAACTTCAGTTTAATCATGATAAAGTATCAAACAAACCTAAAATGACTGCAATAATTTGAAATAACAAACTTCCCATACACCCAGAGAGCTTCACTGGTGAGTTCTGTCAAATATATAAAGAATAATTAATATCAATTCTACACAATCTCTTTCAAAAATTAGAAGCAGAGGGAATATTTCACAACTAATTCTGGACCCGTGTTATTACCTAGACGCTAAAATCAGACAAAGACATTACAAAAAGAAAACTAAAGATCAATATCCTTTATGAACATAAAAGCAAAGATTCTCATCAAAGTACTAACACACTGAAATCCAGCAACACATCAAGAGGATTATACAGCATAAACAAGTAGAATTTATCCCAAGAATACAGGTTGATTTAACATAAAAAAACTATTAATGTAATACTATATTAAAAGAACAAAGGGCAAAACCCACATGATCAATTCAATAGATACAGACACTGCATTTAACAAAAATCCAACACCTTTCAGTATAAAAACAATCGACAGACTGAAAATAGAATGGTACTTCCTTAATCTGATAAAGTGCATCTGTGAAAAACCTGTTGTCATCACAGTAGATAGCAAAACACTGAAACTTTTTCCCATAAAATTGGGAACAAAATAAGGATGCCCATTTTTCCCACTTCCATTCAACACTGTACTGTTAACCAGGGCAACTGGCAATAAAAATAAATAAAAGGTATCTGTTGGGAGCCAGTGTGAGGAACTCCGCCCTTGGCAAAGGTCATGAGGAAGGGGGCTTCAGTATGCGCAAAGGTGTGATGAAGCCTCAGGAAATTCCCCTGCTCCAGAGCATCTAACCCCAAAACCAGAGTCTGTCCTGTACTCTCACCTACGGGGCTCTCCCCCATAACCGTGCAGCTCCAAGGCAGTAAAAATTCCTGGGCGTGACTTAGAGTGTTTCAACTTACGGGACTCTTCTGAAGGTTATCTAGCCTGCCTGTATAGGTTCCTCCGGCCACAACAGCCCTCCAACCTTGAGAGGCATGAGATGTTTTGACTTACTAAAGGCAAATTCTTGTGGAAAGTTAGAAATTATTAGTATAGTGGGTTGGTTGAGAATTATATTGATAAAGGGTTTCTTCATTTGTTGTGTCAATAATTGCTGCTAATTCCCTGCCCTAGGTGGGACAAGGGCATCTCAGGTTAAACCTCTCTGCGGACACATGATGGTTTACTACCTCTCAACCATAAACAGCACAGAGAGTTTTTGAGTATTTTGAGAGTCTTAACTAACATAGGACTTTTTCTTGTTTTGAGTCAATGATTGCCGCCAGGCCTCCATATCCTTTAGGTACGTGGGAATATATTAATCAATGTATTTGGAATATAGAAAAGGAAATATAGTAGTTTTTGATGTTAGCAATATTAGACTTTTGAGTTAATGAATTTTCTCTTTTGTAATAGATCACTGTACTTTGTTATAAATCACTGTGTCCTTGCTATGTAAAAATGTAACTTTGTCACTATCTTAAGACTAAGTAGATCTTAAGAGGAACATTGGTGAAAGGATTTTCATTTGTTGGACTGATGTTTGCTGCTAAAATCTCCATATTCCCTGCCCTTATAATGAATATAACTAGCATATAGGAGAAATAACTATTAACCTATAGGAGAAATAAGTATTAACCTTTAAGCATATAGGATAAATAAGTATTAACCTATATGAGAAATAAGTCTTAACCTTTAAGATTAATCATGTTAACCTTGGGTTAAATAAATTCCTTTCTTGATTGTAACTCACTACACCCTCACCCTATAGGAATGTGACTTTATTTGGAGGGTGGTGCTTGGTTTAAGGAAAAACACCCTTGGAAAAAATAAGTTTTCTGGTTATCAGAAAGAAAGAGTTGTAAATGTCAGCAGGCAGAAATGGCTTGAAGATGATGTAAAACCCCTAAGAATTTTTTTTATGTAAAGCACCTGATTTTGATAAGGTCAGGACTGCTGACCCCCACGTGACTCTGTATTCATCCCTATATGTAACAAAAGGTATATAAGCAAACCCAAAAATAAAGAAATCGGATCAGTTCTGGAAAGACTGATTCCCTCATGTCGTTTTTCTCTGCTCCTCAATTTTCTAGCTGAATTCCCATCTGGAGCGTGGGTGCCCGCCATTCAGATGGTACAAATTCCTTGTCTGGAATTTTATTGGTACCCCACGTAAGCCAAGTGATTCAGCCCCTTTCTCTCTCTCTTACTATTTTCTGGCCGAATTCCCATCTGGTGCATAGGACCCGCCAAGCCTACTAATTCTGCCTGGGCTTCTAAGATCGGACTGGGGGTGGGTGGGGAGGGGGAGCCTGAGTGCCTCCTCTCCTTCGGGAGAACAGGAAGACGCCTGCGGCCTTCGTAGGTGGTGATTGGTACCCTGTGTTAACCAAGTTATTTGGCCTCTTTTCCTCTGCTAAATTCCTAGTCCCTCTCTATCTGTAATTAAATAAGTTTTTCCTAGGCCGCCTACTCCGTCTCCACCTTCGAATCACCTGGATCCACCGGGGCTGGACCCCAGTAGGTATCCATATTGGAAAGGAAGAAATAAAAACTATATTTGCAGATGATAGGATCTTATAAATAGAAAATCTGAAGGAATCACTACAACATCTATTGGAACTAATGAATGAGTTCAACAAGATTATAAGATACAAGATCAACGTATAAAAAAGTATTTATATACATAGCAATAAACAACTTGAAAATAAAATTAAGAATTATTTAAACAATGGACTTCCCTGGCAGACCAGTGGTTAAGAATCTGCCTACCAATATAGGGGACATGCATTCAATCCCTGGTCTAGGAAGATTCCACAGACTGCGGCACAGCTAAGGCCATGCACCACAACTACTAAAGTCTGTACACCCGAGAGCCCATGTTCTGCAACAAGAAAAGCCAGCACAGTGAGAAGCCCACACATTGCAACTAGAGAGAAGCCCCTGCTCATCACAGCTAGAGTAAGCTCTGCGTAGCAATGAACACCCAGCACAGCCATAAGTAAATAAATCTTTTATAAAACCTTACTACAGAGTACAATAATCAAGATATTGTGGTACAAACACAAGGAAAGACATATAGAGCAATGAAACAGAACTGGGAGTTCATAAATAAACATTTATGATCAATTAATTTTTACAAATGGACCAAGGCAATTCAACAGGAAAAAGAAATATTTTTCAGCAAATGGTGATGGGATAGCTAGATATCAATATGCAAAGAGTGAGTTTGGATCCCTATCTCACACCATACACAAAAACTAACTCAGAGCAAATCTCTAAACCTAGATGCAAGAGCTAAAACAAACCATCAAGAAAGTGAGAGGAAGAAAATATTTGAAGACTCTGCACTTCCAATGCTGGGTGTGCAGGTTTGATCCCTGGTCAGAGAACTGAGATCCTGCATGCCACATGGCGAACCAAAAAAAAAAACAAACCAAACATTTCTTACAAACTCAACAATACACAAATAACCGATTTTAAAAGGAGCAAAGAATCTAAACAGACGTTTCATCAAAGAAGACATATAAGTGACCAATAAGCATGAAAAGATGTTCAACATCTTAGTCCTTGTTGTTCAGTCACTAAGTCGCGGCCTTTTAGAATGTTGTCTAGGTTTAGTCATAGGTTTTCTTCCAAGGAGCAAGTATCTTTAAATTTCATGGCTGCAGTCACCATCTGTAGTGATTTTGGAGCCGAAGAAAATAAAGTCTGTCACTGTTTCCCTTGTTTCCCCATCTGTTTGCTATGAAGTGATGGGACCAGATGCCATGATTTTAGTTTTCTGAACGTTGAGCTTTAAGCCAACTTTTTCACTCTCCTCTTTCAATTTCATTAAGAAGCTCTTTAGTTCTTCTTTGCTTTCTACCATAAGGTTGGTGTCATCTGCATATCTGAGGTTATTGATATGTCTCCCAGCAACCTTGAGTCCAGCTTGTGCTTCAACCAGCCAGGCATTTCCCATTTATTTAGCCTTTCCATTCAAAAAAGATGTCCTATTCATTAAAGGGAACTGGAATGCAAAAGTAGGAAGTCAAGAAACACTGGGGTAACAGGCAAATTTGGCCTTGGAATACGGAATGAAGCAGGGCAAAGGCTAATAGAGTTTTGCTGAGAGAACGCACTGGTCATAGCAAACACCCGCTTCCAACAACACAAGAGAAGATTCTACACATGGACATCACCAGATGGTCAACACCAAAATCAAATTGATTATATTCTATGCAGCCAAAGATGCAGAAGCTAATACAGTCAGCAAAAACAAGACCAGGAGCTGACTGTGGCTCAGATCATGAACTCCTTATTGCCAAATTCAATTAAATTGAAGAAAGTAGGGAAAACAACTCAGAGAAGGCAATGGCACCCCCACTCCAGTACTCTTGCCTGGAAAATCCCATGGATAGAGGAGCCTGGTGGGCTGCAGTCCATGGGGTCACTAAGAGTCGGACACAACTGAGCGACTTCACTTTCACTTTTCACTTTCATGCATTGAAGAAGGAAATGGCAACCCACTCCAGTATTCTTGCCTGGAGAATCCCAGGGAAGGGGGGAGCCTGGCGGGCTGCCATCTATGGGGTCGTACAGAGTCGGACACGACTGAAGCGACTTAGCAGCAGCAGGGAAAACCACTAGACCATTCAGGTATGACCTAAATCAAATCCCTTATGATTATACAGTGGAAGTGAGAGATAGATTTAAGGACCTAGATCTGATAGAGTGCCTGATGAACTATGGACGGAGGTTCATGACATTGTACAGGAGACAGGGATCAAGACCATCCCCATGGAAAAGAAATGCAAAAAAGCAAAATGGCTGTCTGGGGAGGACTTGCAAATAGATGTGAAAAGAAGAGAAGTGAAAAGCAAAGGAGAAAAGGAAAGATACAAGCATCTGAATGCAGAGTTCCAAAGAAGAGCAAGGAGAGATAAGAAAGCCTTCCTCAGTGATCAGTGCAAAGAAATAGAGGAAAAGAACAGAATGGGAAAGACTAGAGATCTCTTCAAGAAAAGTAGAGATACCAAGGCAACAATTTCATGCAAAGATGGGCACAAATAAAGGATAGAAATGGTATGGACCTAACAGAAGCAGAAGATATTAAGAAGAAATAGGAAGAATACACAGAAGAACTGTACAAATAAGGTCTTAATGACCCACAAAACCATGAAGGTGTGACACTAACCTACAGCCAGACATCCTGGAATGTGAAGTCAAGTGGGCCTTAGAAATCATCTCTACGAACAAAGCTAGTGGAGGTTGAGCTATTTCAAATTCTGAAAGATGATGCTGTGAAAGTGCTGCACTCAATATGCCCGCAGATTTGGAAAACTCAGCAGTGGCCACAGGACTGGAAAAGGTCAGTTTTCATTCCAATCCCAAAGAAAGGCAATGCCAAAGAATGCTCAAACTACCACACAATTGCACTCATCTCACATGCTAGTAAAGTATGCTCAAAATTCTCCAAGCCAGGCTTCAGCAATACATGAACTGTGAACTTCAGATGTTCAAGTTGGTTTTAGAAAAGGCAGAGGAACCAGAGATCAAATTGCCAACATCCGCTGGATCATTGAAAAAGCAAGAGAATTCCAGAAAAAAAACCCACCTATTTCTGCTTTATTGACTATGCCAAAGCCTTTGACTGTGTGGATCACAAAAACTGTGGAAAATTCTGAAAGAGATGGGAATACCAGACCACCTGACCTGCCTCTTGAGAAACCTATATGCAGGTCAGAAAGCAACAGTTAGAACTGGACATGGAACAACAGACCGGTTCCAAATAGGAAAAGGCGTATGTCAAGGCTGTATATTGTCACCCTGCTTATTTAATTTATATGCAGAGTACATCATGAGAAACACTGGACTGGAAGAAACACAAGCTGGGATCAAGATTGCTGGGAGAGATATCAATAATCTCAGATATGCAGATGACACCACCCTTGTGGCAGAAAGTGAAGAGGAACTAAAAGCCTCTTGATGAAAGTGAAAGAGGAGAGTGGAAAAGTTGACTTAAAGCTCAACTTTCAGAAAACGAAGATCATGGCATCTGGTTCCATCACTTCATGGCAAATAGATGGGGAAACAGCGAAACAGTGTCAGACTTTCTTTTTGGGGCTCCAAAATCACTGCAGATGGTGACTGCAGCCATGAAATTAAAAGACATTTACTCCTTGGAAGGAAAGTTATGATCAGCCTAGGTAGCATATTAAAAAGCAGACATATTACTTTGCCAACAAAGGTCCTTCTAGTCAAGGCTATGGTTTTCCAGTGGTCATGTATGGATGTAAGAGTTGGACTGTGAAGAAAGCTGAGCACTGATGCTTTTGAACTGTGGTGTTGGAGAAGACTCTTGAGAGTCCCTTGGACTGCAAGGAGAGCCAACCAGTCCATTCTGAAGGAGATAAGTCCTGGGTGTGCCTTGGAAGGACTGATGCTAAAGCTGAAACTGCAATACTTTCTTTGGCCACCTCATGAGAAGAATTGACTCATTGGAAAAGACTCCGATGCTGGGAGGATTTGGGGGCAGGAGGAGAAGGGGACGACAGAGGATGAGATGGCTGGATGCATGAGTCTGAGTGAATTCTGGGAGTTGGTGATGGACAGAGGGAAGCCTGGCATGCTGCAATTCATGAGCGACTGAAGTGAACTGAACTGAACTGATTCAGGCTCAACAGTCTAACAGTTGGCGAGTAGGTTGGTGGACAATGACCTCTAGGGGGTGGTGTTGCCTAACTCCATATACCACTCGCCAGTATTTCAGGGCCTAGCCAAAGAACATTTTCTTTTCTGTTTTTTTCTGCCATTCTCCTCCCTTAAGTTTTTAAATGAAGTTTCTATTGAATGACCTCAACCTGTTTTAACTGAGCTTTTGAAAGAGTTTAAAGATATTTTTCTTCAACGCTCAGCCTGGACAAAGAGGGCTGTCATACCTCTGGAGACTAGTTACATCTCTGGAGGTGATAGTAAAAAGAGAGAGACTAGCTAGCTAGGACATGAACAGTAAAAATCTCAGCTATCCAATAGCATATTAAGAATCCTCAACTTTCAGAACAATGACTCCAGAGGTAAAAGAAACTAGAAAAATAAACACTCACAGTAGTGAAAAATTGGCTCTGATCAGTTCAGTTCTGTCGCTTAGTCGTGTCCGACTTTTTATGACCCCATGAACTGCAGCACGCAAGGTTGCCTTGTCCATCACCTAGTCCCGGAGCTTACTCAAACTCACGTCCATTGAGTGGTGATGCCATCCATCCATCTTATCCTCTGTGGTACCCTTCTTTTCCTGCCTTCAATCTTTCCCAGCATCAGGGTGTTTTCCAGTGAGTCAGTTCTTCACATAAGGTGGCCAAAGTATTGGAGTTTCAGCTTCAGCATGAGTCCTTCCAATGAAGGACTGACTTCCTTTAGGATGGACTGGTTGGATCTCCTTGCAGTCCAAGGGACTCTCAAGAGTCTTCTCCAACACCACAGTTCAAAAGCATCAGTTCTTCAGCACTCAGCTTTCTTTATAGTCCAACTCTCACATCCATACATGACCACTGGAAAAACTATAGCTTTGAGTACATGGACCTTTATTGGCAAAGTAATGTCTCTATTTTTTAATATGCTGTCTAGGTTGGTCATAACTTTTCTTCCAAGGAACAGCATCTTTTAATTTCATGGCTGCAGTCACCATCTGCACTGATTTTGGAGCCCAATAAAATAGAGCCACTCACTGTTTCCATTGTTTCCCCATGTATTTGCCATGAAGTGATGGGACCAGATGCCATGACCTTAGTTTTCTGAATGTTGAGTTTTAAGCCAACTTTTTGCTCTCCTCTCTCACTTTCATCAAGAGGCTTTTTAGTTCTTCACTTTCTGCCATAAGGGTGGTGTTATCTGCATATCTGAGGTTATTGATATTTCTCCTGGCAATCTTGATTCCAGCTTGTGCTTTATCCAGTCCAGCAATTCTCATGATGTACTCTGCGTATAAGTTAAATAAGCAGGATGACAATATACAGCCTTGACGTACTCCTTTTCCTATTTGGAACCAGTCTGTTGTTCCATGTCTAGTTCTAGCTGTTGCTTCTTGACCTGCATTTCTCAAGAGGCAGGTCAGGTGGTCTGGTATTCCCATCTCTTTAAGACTTTTCCACAGTTTGTTGTGATCCACACAGTCAAAGGTTTTGGCATAGTCAATAAAGCAGAAATAGATGTTTTTCTGGAACTCTCTTGTTTTTTCAGTGATAGAGCAGATGTTGGCAATTTGATCTCTGGTTCCTCTGCCTTTTCTAAAATCAGCTTGAACATCAGGGAGTTCACAGTTCACGTATTGCTGAAGCCTGGCTTGGAGAATTTTGAGCATACTTTACTAGCATGTGAGATGAGTGCAATTGTGTGATAGTTTGAGCATTCTTTGGCATTGCCTTTCTTTGGAATTGGAATGAAAACTGACCTTTTCCAGTCCTGTGGCCACTGCTGTGTTTTCCAAATCTGCGGGCATATTGAGTGCAGCACTTTCACAGCATCATCTTTCAGGATTTGAAACAGCTCCACTGGAATTCCATCACCTCCACTAGCTTTGTTCGTAGTGATGCTTTCTAAGGCCCACTTGACTTCACATTCCAAAATGTCTGGCTCTAGATGAGTGATCACATCATCATGATTATCTGGGTCATGAAGATCTTTTTGTACAGTTCTTCTGTGTATTCTTGCCACCTCTTCTTAATATCTTCTGCTTCTGTTAGGTCCAGACCATTTCTGTCTGTCCTTTATCGAGCCCATCTTTGCATGAAATGTTCCCTTGGTATCTCTAATTTTCTTGCAGAGATCTCTAGTCATTCCCATTCTGTTCTTTTCCTCTATTTCTTTGCATTGATCGCTGAAGAAGGCTTTCTTATCTCTTCTTGCTGTTCTTTGGAACTCTGCATTCAGATGCTTATATCTTTCCTTTTCTCCTTTGCTTTTCACCTCTCTTCTTTTCACAGCTATTTGTAAGGCCTCCTCAGACAGCCATTTTGCTTTTTTACATTTCTTTTCCATGGGGATGGTCTGGATCCCTGTCTCCTGTATAATGTCACGAAACTCACTCTATAGTTCATTAGGCACTCTATCTATCAGATCTAGGCCCTTAAATCTATCTCTCACTTCCACTGTATAATCATAAGGCATTTGATTTAGGTCATACCTGAATGATCTAGCGGTTTTCCCTACTTTCTTCAATTTGAGTCTGAATTTGGTAATAAGGAGTTCATGATCTGAGACACAGTCAGCTCCCAGTCTTGTTTTTGTTGACTGTATAGAGCTTCTCCATCTTTGGTTGCATAGAATATAATCAATTGATTTCGGTGTTGACCATCTGGTGATGTCCATGTGTAGAGTCTTCTCTTGTGTTGTTGGAAGAGAGTGTTTGCTATGACCAGTGCATTTTCTTGGCAAAACTCTATTAGTCTTTGCCCTGCTTCATTCCGCATTCCAAGGCCAAATTTGCCTGTTACTCCAGGTGTTTCTTGACTTCCTACTTTAGCATTCCAGTCCCCTATAATGAAAAGGACAAATGGGTATATCTTTCCTTTTCTCCTTTGCCTTTTGCTTCTCTTCTTTTCACAGCTATTTGTAAGGCCTCCTCAGACAACAAGTTTGCTTTTTTTCATTTCTTTTTCTTGGGGATAGTCTTGATCACTGCCTCCTATACAATGTCAAGAACCTCTGTCCATAGTTCTTCAGAACTCAATCTGCTAACAGATCTAATCCCTTGAATCTATTTGTCACTTCCACTGTATAATCGTAAAAGATTTGATTTAGGTCACACCTGAGTGTTCTCTCCCATCAGGAAACTTCCATAAGCCTCTTTTCCTTCTCCATCAGAGAGCAGACAGAATGAAAACCACAGTCACAGAAAACTAACCAATCTGATCACATGAACCACAACCTTGTGTAACTCAATGAAACCGTGAGCCATGCTGTGTCAGGCCACCCAAGACGGATGGGTCATGGTGGAAAGTTCTGACAAAATGTGGTCCACTGGAGAAAGGAATAGCAAACCACTTCAGTATTCTTGCCCTGAGAACCCCATGTACAGTATGAAAAGGCAAAAGACAGGACACTGAAAGATGAACTCCCCATGTCGGTAGGTACCCAATATGCTACTGGAGATCAGTGGAGAAATAACTCCAGAAAGATTGAAGAGACAGAGCCAAAGTAAAAACAAAACCCAGTTGTGGATGTGACTGGCGACGGAAGTAAAGTCTGATGCTGTAAAAAGCAATATTGCATAGGAACCTGGACTCTTAGGTCCATGAATCCAGGCAAATTGAAAGTGGTTAAATAGGAGATGGCAAGAGTGAACATCGACATTTTAGGAATCAGCGAACTAAAATGGACTGGAATGGGTGAATTTAATTCAGATGACCATTATATCTACTACTGTAGGCAAGAATCCCTTAGAAGAAATGGAGTAGCCACCACAGTCAACAAAAGAGTTCAAAATGCAGTACTTGGATGCAATCTCAAAAACGACAGAATGATCTCTGTTCATTCCCAAGGCAAACCATTCAATATCACAGTAATCCAAGTCTATGCCCCAACCAGTAATGCTGAAGAACCTGAAGTTGAACAGTTCTATGAAGACCTACAAGACCTTCTAGAACTAACACCCAAAATGTCCTTTTCATTATAGGGGACTGGAATGCAAAAGTAGGAAGTCAAGAAATACCTGGAGTAACAGGCAAATATGGCCTTGGAGTACAGAATGAAGCAGGGCAAAGGCTAGTAGAGTTTTTCTAAGAGAATGCACTGGTCATAGCAAACACCCCTTCCAACAACACAAGAGAAGACTCTACACATAGACATCACCAGATGGTCATTACCAAAATCAGATTGATTATATTCTTTACAGCCAAAGATGGAGAAGCTGACTGTGGCTCAGATCATGAACTCTGATCACTAAGCAACAAGTAAGCCCAGCTGAGAAGCATGAAAGGCTCTAAGATTTACCCTGAAAGTGCCCTAATCCATCAGCTCAATACATAAAAAAACCCAAAGCCCTGACTGGCAGTGTCTAGAAAAGTCCAACTCTTATACATGTATCAATGGTACTCTGAAGGGGACATATCAAACCATTATTTTGACATCTTTACAGGTAGAACCTGGAGAGGAAAAAAGTGTCAGTTAGAAGAAAACACAGGGTTGGCAGTGATTTCTTGAATACGACACCAAAAGTACAGGCAACAAAAGAAAAAAACAGGTAAGTTGGACTTCATCAAAATTTAAAACATCTGTGCATCAAGGGACACTACCAACAGAGTCAAAAAGCAACCTGAAGAACTGGAGAAAATATTTGAAAATCATACACCTGACAAGGGATTGATACCCAGAATATATAAACAACTCCTACAACTCAACAACAACAAAATTGATTTTAAAAGGGCAAAGGACTTGAATAGACATTTCTCGAAAGAATATATACAAATGGTCAATAAGCACATGAAAAGATGCTCAACATCACTAGTCATTAGAGAAATGCAAATCAAAACCACAATGAGATACCACTTGACACCTGTAAGGATGAACATTATAAAAGAAAACTTTTTCAAAGAAAATAACAAGCTTTTGGTGAGGATATGGAAGAACTGGAACCCTTATGCATGTAGGTGACAATGTAAAATGGTACAGCTGCTGGAAAACAATATGGTGGCTTAAGATTAAATCATGCAATCCAGCAATTCTACTTCTGGATGAAGTGAAGTGAAGTGAAATCGCTCAGTCGTGTCTGACTCTTTGCGACCCCATGGGCTATAGCCTACTGGGCTCCTCCGTTGATGGGATTTTCTGGGAAAAGGTACTGGAGTGGGTTGCCATTTCCTTCTCCAGAGGATCTTCCTGACCCAGGGATTGAACCCAGGTCTACCTGCATTGAAGGCAGACGCTTTACCCTCTGAGCCACTAGGGAATCTCAAGCAGGGACTCAAACAGA
This sequence comes from Nanger dama, assembly GCA_917880005.1. Classification (NCBI taxonomy): domain Eukaryota; kingdom Metazoa; phylum Chordata; class Mammalia; order Artiodactyla; family Bovidae; genus Nanger; species Nanger dama. The sequence goes on along the minus strand of CAKJTW010000011.1, from coordinate 27,111,750 downwards.
TACTTACACACTCATGCTCAAAGCAACATTGTTCATGATTAGCTAAAATATGGAAACGACCCAAGTGTTGTTTCACTTGGGTTCACAGTGCATAGATAAGTAAAATGTAGTGTATACACAGAGTGGAATATTATTTAGCCCTATAAAGGAAGGAAATTCTGACATATGCTACAACATGGATGAAACTTGAGGACATTATGCTAAGTGAAATAAACTAGTCACAAAAGAACAAAATTGTATGAGTCTACTTAATCTACTTAAATGAGGTACTTAAAATAGTCAAAATCATGTAGACAGTAGAATAGGGGAGAAGAGAATGGGAAATTATTAATATTGTTTGATGGATACAGAGTTTCAGTTTCACAACAAGAAGAGTTCTGTGGATGGATGGTGGTGTTGGAAGCACAACAGTGTGAATGTACTTAATACCACTGAACTGTACACTTAAAATGGTTAAGATGGTAATTTTTATTATTTTTTTAATTTAAATTTATTTATTTTAATTGAAGGCTAATTACTTTACAATATTGTATTGGTTTTGCCATACATCAACATGAATCCACCATGGGTGTACACGTGTCTATCCCTGGTTGGGATACCATCTTGGTAATTTTTTTAAAGATGATGCATTTTATTTTATTTACTTTTGGCCATGTGTCACAACAAATGGGATCTTAGTTCCCCAACCAGGGATAGAACCCATGCCTCCTGCAGTAAAAGAATTGAGTCTTGACCACTGGACCACCAGGGAAGTCCCAAGATGGTAAATTTTATGTTACATGTATTTTACTACAATTAAAAAACAAAACAAAAGCATAAACCTCAGCTGGGAGGAGCCTGAAATTACTTCTACTTCTCAGTCTAAAGTTAGTAAGACCAGTCATTCATTCAGCAAATATTTCCTGGGCATGTACCACGTGCCAGGCACTCTTCTAGACAACTGACACACGTAGGGAATAAAACAGACAGAAGGCCCCAGTTTTCACAGAGCTTACATTCTAGACTGCTTGATATTCAAGACTCATTTTGAAACCTTAATGGCAATATATTGATTTACAAAAGAACTAGAACTGGTAGTTGACCAATACAAATGGTCTTTTAACATATGAAAGTATGTTCAACCTCACTCAAACTAAGAGAAATGCAAATTAAAACTATACTCTGTTCCCCTACATATTGATAGAAAGTCCAAACTTTGACAACACATTCTGTTTATGAGGCTGCAGAGGTACAGGCACTCTCATACATTGCCTGTGTCAGGGCAAAATGGCACATTTTCCATGGATAGCCATTAAGTATTCACAACACCAAGAGCAATGAAGGTTCAGCAGGCTTCACAGTGAGTTCAACAGAGTGTCCCCTGCCATGGAAATCGAATTCAATTTGAACTAATCACTCTCCTTTAAGAACAAATTCTAGGACTTCTCTGGTGGTACAGTGGATAAGAATCTACCTGACGATGCAAGGGACAAGGGTTCAATTCCTGGTCCAGGAAGATTCCACATGTGGAGGAGTAACTAAGCCCATGTGCTATAACTACTGAGCCCAAGCTCTAGAACCCACAGGTCACAACAACTAAGCCCGTGGGCCACAACTACAGAGCCCCGTGCTCTGCAACAGGAGAAGCCACCACAATAAGAAGTCTGCACATCACAACGAAAAGTAGCTCACTGAAACTAGAGAAATGCCACACACAGCAACGAAGACCCAGTGCAGCCAAAAATAAATTTAAAAATTTAAAGACAATTCTAAGAAATAAATGAAAATGTATAAAGATATCAATGTGCTAATTCACTTCAGTCATGTCCAATGCTTTGCAACTATGGACTGTAACCCGGCAGATTCCTCTGTCCATGGGATTCTTCAGGCAAGCGTACTGGAGTTGGTTGCCATGCCCTGGGCTCCAGGAGATCGTCATGGTCCGGGAATCAAAATCCTGATTCCTATGGCTCCTGCACTGCAGACAGATTCTCTACCACTGAATCACTGGGGAAACCCAAAGATATCAATAGAAAGGTGATATTAATAGTTGCAGCATTATTTGCAATAGAAAAAAACTGCAAAAATAATCTGAATGTTTATCACACAAGAAACAAATAATGATATACCAAACTACAGAATGTTACAGAATCATTGAAAATAGCTATAGTTTGTCTACATTCCACCATATAGTAAATAAAAATTGAATTTGTTGCAGACAAAAACGTATCATCACAATAATAGCTAATTCTTGGACTTTCCTGGCAGTCCAGTGGTTAAAACTCCACACTGCAAATGCAGGGTGCATGGATTCAAATCTTTCTTGGGGAACTAAGATCCCACATGCCATACAGTACAGCCAAAATAATAATAATGATGCTAACACTTATATTGCATTGATAATGTGTCAACAGTGTTCTAAGGGCTTTTCATATATTATCTCATATAATCCTCACAACAAACTAATGAGGTAAATACTGTTATTGTTGTTGTTCAGTTGCTTAGTCATGTCTGACTCTTTGTGACCCCTTGGACTGCAGCACACCAGGCTTCCCTGTTCTTCACTATCTCCCAGATTGTGCTCAAATTCATGTCCATTGAGTCGGTGATGCTATCTAACCATCTCATCCTCTGTTGCCTCCTTCTCCTTTTGCCTTCAATCTTTCCCAGCATCAGGGGCATTTCCAATTAGTCGGTTCTTTGCATCAGGTAGCCAAAGTATTGGAGCTTCAGCATCAGCATACAGCACTTTTTGTTTATCAGTTCATTCACTTGGGTTGCTTCCATGTTTTAACTATCATGAATAAATAATGCTGCTATGAACATGAATATATAAATATCTGAGTCCCCTTTTTCACTTTTTTGGGGTATATATCCAGATGTAGAATTGCTGGAAACATAGTAATTGTACGTTGCATTTTTTGAAGAACCACCATACTGTTTTCCATAGAACCTGCACCATTTTACATTTCCACCAATAGTGTATAAAGATTTCAATTTCTCCACAACCTCACTAATGCCTCTTATTTTCTGGGTTTGTTTGTTTTGGTAACAGTAATCCTAATGAGTATGAGGTGATAGTTCACTGTACTTGATTTGCACTTACTAATGATTAGTCAAGGAGGGCATGGCGACCCACTCCAGTATTCTTACTTGGAGAATCCCCATGAACAGAGGAGCCTGGCAGGCTACAATCCATGGGGTTACAAAGAGTCCAGCATGACTGAGTGACTAAGCATAGCACAGCACACAATGATTAATCACGCTAAACACCTTTCATGTACTTGCTGGCCACTTGTATATCTTTTTCTGGAGAAATGTCCATTCAAGTCCTTTGCCCATTTTTGTTTTATTGTTGTTAAGTTTTAGAAGCAACAACCAAAAAAAATTAACAGGTCAAGAAGGAGTTTCTGTAACAGACATCTGTTAAAACCTTATCTATCCAGCTACCAATCTACAGAATTACAAGGGCTGGATTTACCACTCACGCTTTCTGAGGTGAAAGTGTTCCTCGATCAGTCTTATCTGACTCTCTGCGACCTCATAGACTGCAGCCTGCCAGGCTTCTCTGTCCATGGGACTCTCCAGGCAAGAACTGAAGTTGGTTGCCATTTCCTTCTTCAAAGGATCTTTCCCACCCAGGGATTGAACCCGCATCTCCTGCATTGCAGGCGGATTCTTTACCTTCTGAGCCAGCACTTTCTGAAGTGTCTGGAGTCATTTAAAATTTTCTACAATTGGACTTTCCATACCCTCATCACAACCCCACACAACCCCCTTGTGTGTGCGTCCTGTTTATTTACTCACCCTTCTTTTCTCTTTCGTCCTGTGGGTTTGTAGGATGGTCAAACATCTTCTGCAATGTATACTCATTTAGTTGAAAACATTTACTGAGTTGCCATCTGCCTTTCCTTCACCAAGCTAAATTTTCCAAAATTCTGAAGAAATAGTTTTCATTCAGCACGGTCACTAACTGGTACAGGGAAGAAATGACAAGGCCCATCAGACCCACGAGGAGTGTTCCTGAGGAATGCAGACCAAGCCACAGCCACTGCGTGGAAACAAAGCTCAGCCGTTGGAACTCCAAATCCCTACATGCAACGCGGCCATGAGTTATGGTTAAGACCCTTGCGGAAACTTTGCCACATGGGGAAACACCAACAGTTCTCGTGTTGAAGAAGCGCGCTGCCTTGCTGCAAAGCTCCTTCCAACCAAAGGACACTCAAGCTGCCTCACCCCTTTTCCACTGTGTCCCCAATGTCCCGCACTTCGGCAGGCCTGGCTGATGTGCCGCAGTCACAGGCTCTTTCCCTTAGGGTGCCACACTTCTCAAGACTCCAGTCTTGTGGCTTACGTCCAACTCCACTTTATACAATTCTTGGTTCCAAATTTATTTCCAATCTGATTAAGACAGAGTAGGGTTTCAATAAATGCTGACAGATTGAATAAATGAAGATGTCATAAAAGAATAAAATTTTAGCCACACACAATTTGGTTCTTTTCCACCAGCTCCCAGCCCATTAAAAACTGTAGTCCTCCGTTTTCTTTCTCCTCACCTAATGTGAGCCGGCACCTTGGGAGTCCAGACCGAGTAAGTCATTTCTTACCCTCAGGGCACTCACAAGTCTACATAAATAACAATAAACTGTGGAAAATTCTTCACAATAAATTGTATAAAATTCTTCAAGAGATGGGAATACCAGACCACCTGACCTGCCTCTTGAGAAACCTATATGCAGGCCAGGAAGCAAGTTAGAACTGGATATGGAACAACAGACTGGTTCCAAATAGGAAAAGGAGTATGTCAAGGCTGTATACTGCCACCCTGCTTATTTAACTTCTATGCAGAGTACATCATGAGCAACGCTGGACTGGAAGAAGCACAAGCTGGAATCAAGATTGCCAGGAGAAATATCAATAATCTCAGATACGCAGATGACACCACCCTTATTGCAGAAAGTGAAGAGGAACTCAAAAGCCTCTTGAAAGTGAAAGAGGAGAGTGAAAATGTTGGCTTAAAGCTCAACATTCAGAAAACGAAGATCATGGCATCTGGTCCCATCACTTCATGGCAAATAGATGGAGAAACAGTGTCAGATTTTCTTTTTCTGGGCTCCCAAATCACTGTAGATGGTGACTGCAGCCATGAAATTAAAAGACGCTTATTCCTTGAAAGAAAAATTATGACCAACCTAGATAGCATATTCAAAAGCAGAGACATTACTTTGCCAACAAAGGTCCGTCTAGTCAAGGCTATGGTTTTTCCTGTGGTCATGTATGGATGTAAGAGTTGGACTGTGAAGAAAGCTGAGTGCCGAAGAATTGATGCTTTTGAGCTGTGGTGTTGGAGTAGATGCTTGAGAGTCCCTTGGACTGCGAGGAAATCTAACTAGTCCATTCTAAAGGAGATCAGCCCTGGGTGTTCTTTGGAAGGAATAATGCTAAAGCTGAAACTCCAGTACTTTGGCCACCTCATGCGAAGAGGTGACTCATTGGAAAAGACTCCGATGCTGGGAGGGATTGGGGGCAGGAGGAGAAGGGGACGACAGAGGATGAGATGGCTGGATGGCATCACCGACTCCATGTGCATGAGTTTGAGTGAACTCCGGGAGTTGGTGATGGACAGGGAGGCCTGGTGTGCTGCGAATCACTGGGTTGCAAAGAGTCGGACACGACGGAGCGACTGAACTGAATTGAACTGAACTGAATTTGGCAGAAAAATTATGGAACTATAACTTCACACTGACCGGGTTCCAACACTAGTTTTTCCACTTAATCCAGTGGGGTCGACTGAGACTTCAAAAAATGTTTGTTGAATGAATGAATAAAATGTTCTCACAGAGACGTATGACGAACTAAATGCGATAATGCGCACATTATCACAATCAGCGCATAATATTAATAGAATTACTGTTCTCCCTACCATCCCACGTTCTGTATTTATGTAGACTTGTGAGTGCCCTGAGGGTAAGGAATGTCTTACTCGGTCTGGATTCCCCAAGGTGCCGGCTCACATTAAGTGAGGAGAAAAAAACGGAGGACCACAGTTTTTAATGTGCTGGGAGCTGGTGGAAAAGAACCCGCCTGCCGATGCAGGAGACAAGCGACGCAGGTTTGATCACTGGGTGGAGAAGATCCCCTGAAGGAGGGCATGGCAGCCAGTCCAGTATTTTTGCTTGGAGAATCCCTATAGACAGAGGAGCCTAGAGAGTTACAGTTTATAGGGTCGCAAACAATTGGACACGACTGAAGCGAAGCGATTTAGCACGCAAGCACGGGTGGAGATTAAACATCCAGAGCCGCTTCGCAGAGAGTACGAGTCTCATTATCCCCTAAGAACGTCAGTTTGCTCGGGAACAAATGATGGCAACATTTGTTGCCACAAAACTCCTCCTCGCCGCCCGGGTGCCTCAACTGGCCGCACTGGTCGCACCCGCGCCGCTGGGCCCCACTGCTCTCTGCCTCGCAGCTCAGCCCTCAGGCAGACCTAGGGGAGACGCATGCGCATTCTTCTGCCCTCGGCTCCTCCCTTCTTTCGCTGCTCCTTCGCATTTCGAGTGCTGAGTCTTTTTGTCCCTTACTGCGTGCCGTGTCAGTTTCCATGCGGAAGTGGTGGCCGTGAGAGAAGATGGCGGCCACTGTGGTGGCGCCGCCTGGTGCTTTGGCCAGTCGGGTCAACAAGCGCAGCGGCGGCGGCCCGGGAGGCGGCGGCGGCGGCGGCGGCGGCGGCGGTGGGGCAGCCAGAGCGGCGGAGGAGGAACCGCCGCCGCCCCTACAAGCAGTTCTGGTGGCCGACAGCTTCAACCGCCGCTTCTTCCCCATCTCCAAGGACCAGCCTCGGGTGAGCGACGTGCTCGAGAGCTGCCGAGGGCCTTGTAGGTGGCAGGGCTAGAGCAAGTTATACTGTGTGGTGAGGCGGCCTCTGGAAGGACTTGTGCCCGCTGTCTTTCCAGAAATCGTGTTTATCTGGTTAGGAGGAAGGCGGAGAGACGGTCAAAAGCCCTGATGACTGCCTGACCAAGTGAGTGGCTGGCAGATTTGGGCACGCGTAGTGCTGTTCACCTCCAGGTTTGGGAGGCCCGCAGGACTAACCCTGGACCAGTGCTTGTGAGAAGCCTTCACACGAGGATTCAGTACCTCACGAGGAGGCTGCGCAGCTTTTATGCATAGGAAAAGAGATTCTTACGTGAAAGAAAATGTCACCTCCTTTTGCCTCCAAAAGGGAGGTTCTGGGCCTAAAAAGGAGCAGACTAGTCTGATCCCATAGTAACAGCTGTTTTGGATCGTGTACAGTGTTTTTTTTTCTTTCCAGCTTTTGATGACAGTCAGTGCCATCTGTCAAAAGGAGAACAGAACGGGTTCGGTGGCTGGTTGCCGGCATCCCCTGTATTGTCTAGACGCTGGGGAATTGGACTCAGCTACTCCTAATGATTGCTGGATTCCTCAGCAGTCCCCATTTCAAAGAAAAGGACTTACATTCTGTTTACAGAAAACCGTCTTTGACTCCCCACCCCACCTCCAAATAGTCTAATTGGCTATTTTTGGGGGCAGCTGATTGGGATGGCTAGCCCCTGGCTCTTAGAAAGAGATCAAGGAAGGAAATCTTACAGGGAAAAAGGCCTTAGTGGTGTTTTAAGTTTCTGGAGGTATGACTGATTTCTAGTGTTAGAAATCAGGGTGGTCTGTTCTGTTATCACCTCTGTCTGATGCTAAGCAAGTAGATTCTATGCTTACTGTATCCAAATTGCAACACATTAAACTCACGTTTGGGCTTCCCGAGTAGCTCAGCTGGTAAAGAATCTGCCCGCAATGCAGGAGACCTCACTTTGATTCCTGGGTGGGGAAATTCCCCTGGATAAGGGATATGCTACCCACTCCAGTGTTCTTGGGCTTCCCTGGTGGCTCAGATGGTAAAGAATCTGCCTGCAATGTGGGAGACCTGCATTTGATCCTTGGGTTGTAAAGATCCCCTGGAGGAGGGCATAGCAACCCACTTCCAATTTTCTTGCCTGGAGAATCCCCTTGGCCAGAGGAGCCTGGTGGGCTGCAGTCCATGGGGTTGCAAAGAGTTAGACATTGGACATGACTGAGCCACTAAGCACGGCAGACTCATGTTTAGAGCATTCCATACACATCAAAGGTAGGAGCCTGATTACTTTTAAATAGGAAAGATAAAACTAGTGTTTGAATATACTGACAGAAGAGTGAAATTGTGGTTGAAGTAGGAGAAAGAATGGTTCTCAGAGGATCCTCACAGATAACAAGTCTTCAGACTTTTTTGTCTCTTATCCTCCAGGTCCTCTTGCCCCTGGCCAATGTGGCACTAATTGACTACACTCTGGAGTTTCTGACTGCCACAGGTGTACAGGAAACCTTTGTCTTTTGTTGCTGGAAGGCTGCTCAAATCAAGGAACATTTACTGTAAGCTCTGCAACTTTTCTTTCCGTGTTTCACCATTTTTTCCCTGGTTTCCTTAGGATGAATGTAACTAAGGGGAAATTATGAGGGAGAAAAATGTGTCTATTTGTATCCTATTGTAAGGTCTAAGGGCATTCTCTCCACTTAGGAGGTGAGCAGCTGAAGCTGTGACAAAGATGAAAGAACAGCATTTGAATTTTTCTGAATCTCATAAAGTTTAGTCCCAGTGAGTTTTGCTTTTTATTTGGTGGCTCCAATATGCCAGTTACAAGAGTAACATCTTTGTTTTTCCACTGAGCTTCTAAATGTTGAGCTCTTCCTCATCTTTGTATTCCTGGTACCTAGCTTAGTACCAAGCACATAGTAAACACTTAACAACAAATGTTGAGTGAAATCTTTTTGAAAAAGAGTGACTCTCAGGATTTAAGGAAGCTTAGGAAATAAAGGCTAGGATTAGCATGATCTTCATCAGACAGCTCCTAAATTTGATATGAGCTTCAAGAGAAAAGTTTGTCCCTAGAATACTTCGAATAACCTAAGTCTCAGTGGGATTTTTAGTTCCAATCCATGTTTGGGGATGGGTCAGGGAATGGAGAGGAAATAGCCATGCTTCTCTAGCCCATAAAGCAAGATTATATACTGAAAACCAGATTTATATACATAAAACAAGACACTATACTGAAACCATTAATTATAGTTCATTAATCTCTTTGAAGTTGAGGACGCTGGCAAAAAAATCACAGCAAAGGAGTGTGAATGTTGAATGGTGGGGGGGAATAGAGAAGCTCTGCATGATCTTTATGTTTGGTTTACTCATTCCCCTCACCCCTCCCTTCCCTTAGGAAATCCAAGTGGTGCCGCCCAACATCCCTCAATGTGGTTCGAATAATTACATCAGAGCTGTATAGATCACTTGGGGATGTTCTCCGTGATGTTGATGCTAAAGCTTTGGTGCGCTCTGACTTCCTTCTGGTGTATGGGGATGTCATCTCAAACATCAATATTACCAGAGCCCTGGAAGAACACAGGTCAGGATGGGAAAACAGTAGAGGTGGGGTTTGGGACCAACAGAGCCCTAGGACTGCTTTTTTACAGCTCTCTCCTTCCTGTCCTTTATAGGTTAAGGCGGAAGCTAGAAAAAAATGTGTCTGTGATGACGATGATCTTCAAGGAGTCATCCCCCAGCCACCCAACTCGTTGTCATGAGGACAATGTGGTAGTGGCCGTGGATAGTGCCACAAATCAGGTGCTCCATTTCCAGAAGACCCAAGGCCTCCGACGTTTTTCTTTCCCTCTGGTATGTGTTTATCTGGGGTCCTTGAAGTGGGAAGGTGACAGGCTTCAGCAGGAGAGATGAGTTAAAGTCCTTATAACTTCTCCACAGAGCTTGTTCCAGGGCAGTGGAGATGGAGTGGAGATTCGCTATGACTTACTTGATTGTCATATCAGCATCTGCTCTCCTCAGGTGAGCTCCTCAGGTCAAAGGCTGCATATCCACCGAGTAAAACTCTGAGGGTATTTTACTCCCTTAAATGACAAGGTATATTTCTTCTCCCCTTCTCTCCTGTCTGGTCTATAGCAAAGAGTTCTTGACCCCAGTAGCTCATTGGCTGACTTTCTTGGGATTCTGGCCCATGTCCTGCTGTCACAGTGTCTGATATGTCTCTAGGAGGCTATGTTTGCTTCCAGAGAATAGTATTTAACATTATCCCCCTCTGACTTCTCCACACAGGTGGCTCAACTATTTACAGACAACTTCGACTACCAAACACGAGATGACTTTGTGCGAGGCCTGTTAGTGAATGAGGAGGTAATAAAAGGCTCCCAGTGCTTCTGTAGAAGAGGGCTGTGATATTATCTCACATTGATAACTTTTGGTTCCCCCACCCCCCCACCCACCCTGCCTTTTTTCCTCTGTTTCTTCATTTGCTTTTTTATTTTAACCAACTTCAGGGAGAGTACACCCTGCTGACACACAGAAGATTCATTTTTCGTTTTTGTCAGATCTCCAACACCATCTGACCACCAGTGGACATGTTAAAAAATCTCAAAATCAACAAATTGATTGCTAAAAACGTGACTATCCACCATTACACATAATGTGAAAGTTTGTTTTCCCTTGGGTAGGTGGGGAGACTTTTGGTCCCGTCTTATATTTTATTGAGCTGTAGGAGGAAGGAAAATAGCTGGAGGTGAGAGGGAAGCAGTACAGAGAAAAGTCTCAGGCCACTTGGCTGTGACATTGAGAAGCAGTAGGGAATTTAAGGAAGTTAGAAGAGAATTATACTGGGGGATGTTCTTTCTCTCTTGCTTGCTTGGGTGACCTTTTTTTCTCCCCATTTAGATCTTAGGAAACCAAATCCACATGCATGTGACAACTAAGGAATATGGTGCCCGGGTCTCCAACCTACACATGTATGCTGCTGTCTGCGCAGATGTCATCCGCCGATGGGTCTACCCTCTCACCCCAGAGGCTAACTTCACTGACAGCACAACCCAGAGCTGCACTCACTCCCGACATAACATCTACCGAGGGCCTGAGGTCAGCCTGGGCCATGGCAGCATCCTGGAGGAAAATGTGCTCTTAGGTTCTGGCACTGTCATTGGCAGCAATTGCTCCATCACTAACAGTGTCATTGGCCCTGGCTGTCACATTGGTGAGTATAGGTAGGGAGGTCAAACTGGCCATCCTAGGACCAGGAACTTGGGGGAACCCCATGAGTCCAGAAAAGGATACAGAGGGATAGTCCCTGAGAATAAGGAACTAGAGTGGCTGCCTTAATAAAGGAAGGAACAGGGATGTAAAAACAGTGATACTTCTAATTTGTGATCTGTGAGCCTATTATTGGGTGACTTTTCACATTCCAGGGTACCCTGTATTCACATTCAGGACCAACTGGATAATTAACATGCAATAACACCTGTTTAGTACATTGCAGTTTACAAAGGGCTTCTGTGTACTTTATTTCATTTAATCCTCATAAAAACCTTGTGAGGTATTATTTATAGATAAGTTTTATAGATAATCAAAAGGCTAAAAGTGGTTGTCCCCCCAAGGTCATGGCTCATATAAGAGGTAATGCAGGTACTTGATTCTAAGTCTAGTGTTCTTTATACTCTTTAATCACTCACTTTGGTTATAAGAAAGTGATGCTTCTAATGGAACTGCCCCATTAAGAGAACAATAAGATTCTGACTTTAAAATGTACCAAAACAAAAGCAGTAGAATAATTTGGTTCTACTTTTAGACAGGAGTGTGATTCTAATAAGTTTCTTGAGTTCAAGGGATCTCCAGAAATCTTAAAGCTTCTCAGGTCCTTAAGTTCAGTATGCAGTCAAATTGTTGTAAACCTTGTGGAGGGTAGTCAGGCTGAGCAATGTTCCGGTCTCTGGCCTGAGCTTAGAGAGGGAGAGGGAATTTATGGTGATTTGGGGATGGAGTAGTAGAGCTGGATGGGAGCTCTGCTGGTGTCAGTCAGCCCCATTCTCCACAAATGGTCTGAGAAGTGGTTTGGTCTGGAATTGGAGCCATGGGTGACCAGGAGTCTTTCCTGTCCTGAGCCAGGTGATCATGTGGTACTGGACCAGGCCTTCCTGTGGCAGGGTGTCCGAGTGGCTGCTGGAGCACAGATTCATCAGTCTCTGCTCTGTGACAATGCTGAGGTCAAGGAAAATGTTACACTGAAGCCTCACTGTGTCCTTACTTCCCAGGTAAGACCTGGTCCACATGGCACATAGGCCACGAGCTGAGTTGTGGTTATGCTGAGCCAGAAAGTGCCTTATGGCCACCAAATCCAACCTGAATTGAAATTCCCAATCCAGTGCTTTCATTTGCTTTCTACTTGACTTAGTAAAGTCACTTTCCTTTGCAGGGAGTACTTTTCCCACACATTAATGGATCTGTGCAACCCACTCCTTTTTTCTCCTCCAGGTGGTGGTAGGCCCAGATATCACGCTGCCTGAGGGCTCAGTGATCTCTTTGCACCCTCCAGATGCAGAGGATGATGAGGATGATGGTCAGTTCAGTGATGATTCTGGGGCTGACCAAGAAAAGGAGAAAATGAAGCTGAAAGGTGTGAGACTCAGCAGGTGTGGGGCATCTGTGTGTCTCTCTGCCCCATAGAAGTACCAATGTTTCCTCCTAAGGGGTTGGTGCTTCTCCTGGGCCCTTGCTAAAGATCAGTGTCTTTTCCAGGTTACAATCCAGCAGAAGTCGGAGTTGCAGGCCAGGGCTACCTCTGGAAAGCTGCAGACATGAACATGGAGGAAGAGGAGGAACTACGGCAGAATCTATGGGGTAAGCTAGGCCTCATTCCTGCCACCCACCATCTAAATCAGATTATTTTGAGGGAGTTTGAACACTTCAGAATCATACTGGCAGTGGTTTAGTCCCTAAGTTGTGTCTGACTGTTACGGCCCAGTGGACTGTAGCCTGCCAGGCTTCTCTATCCATAGGATTCTGCAGGCAAAAATACTGGAGTGAGTTGCCATTTTCTTCTGCAGGGGATCAGAATCAGACTGCTTGTTCATTAATTTATTCATGCAGACAGAGCAGATATATTGCTCTGTCAATGGCTCTTCCGTTTTCTTTTTTCTTACCCCTTCTGGATTCTCAGGACTCAGAATCAACATGGAAGAAGAGAGTGAAACTGAAAGTGAGCAAAGTATGGATTCTGAAGAGCTAGACAGCCGGGCAGGCTCTCCACAGATGGATGACATCAAAGGTACGTGGCCAAGGGAGCAGTGTCTGGGACAAAAGAGGAGAATATCCAGTTCGGTTGGGCATAAAGTGAGGACTGGATGACTTAAAGCATCCTGGAGCAGTATTGGCCCATGAACTTATTCTTGCTTTGATTTTAGTGTTTCAGAATGAAGTCCTCGGAACACTACAGCGGGGCAAGGAGGAGAACATTTCTTGCGACAATCTAGTCCTGGAGATAAATTCTCTCAAGTAAGAGCAGCCTCTCTCTATTCTCATCTTCTCGGGGTAATCCTAGGTGGCGGAGGTTCTCTCCTAATTCTTCCCAAATAGGAACATGTTCCCTCGACATCGCAACTGGACAAGGCTGGTAGCATTTGAAACAGGGAGAACATTGTTCTAGCCTCAGCATAGACTTCTTTCTTCCAAAATCCTCCCTTTCCATATTACATCTGAGTTCCTCTTCCGCAATGTCCTGCCAAAGTCAAAGTCCTACAGTATGCTGAAAGGGCCAGTGAAGGCCCTGGTGTCACCCCAGTGTCCCCACAGGTATGCCTACAACATAAGCCTGAAGGAAGTGATGCAAGTACTGAGCCATGTGGTCCTGGAGTTCCCACTGCAACAAATGGATTCCCCGCTAGACCCAAACCGCTATTGCACCCTGTTGATTCCTGTAAGCAAAGATTGAGGCTGGGTACAAGGGGTTGAGTGGAGACAGGTATACATTTTGGGGGCTTGAGTTTAAAGGAAATCAGGAGTAGAAGGTCTTATGGGGTATATGTTACTTGTGGTTCCTTTCTCTTTGCCTCTGGACGCAGATTGAGTTTTAGAGCAGGTTTGGTTGTCCAGGGGAGTCAAGTTAGTTTCAGTAATGAGTGGCCTTTGAGATTCCAGTATTAAGGTGGTACTAGACCCAAAGGCATACGCAGAATGGACTGGATTGTCATACTCTGACTGTCATACTATCATACTCTGTCATACTCTGATCTGACCGAGAATAAGGTGAACATTTAGACTGGGAACAGATATTTTGAAGCAGCCTGCAGCATCTGACCCTCTTCACCTTCCCTAGGAAATTTCTTTTTCTCCAGTCCTGCCAGCAGCTCCCAGGTGCCTATGACAGTTCCACAGAGCCTGTATAATCTCTTGTCTTTTTAATTTTAAATTTTGTGACTTGCGGGATCTCAGTTCCCTCATCAGGGATTGAGCCCAGGTCATAGCAGCAAAAATACCAAATCCTACCACTAGACTACCAGGCAACCACCTCTTGTCTTGAAAGACCTATGTTATCATTATTGATTCTCTTTACTGTCCAGGTCTAGGTGCCTGCTCAGGAATATATTGCAGCTTCTCCTCTTTCCCACAGTTGCTCAAGGCCTGGAGCCCTGTCTTTAGGAACTACATAAAGCGAGCCGCTGATCATTTGGAATCTTTGGCAGCCATTGAGGACTTCTTTTTGGAGCATGAAGCTCTTAGCACTTCCATGGCCAAGGTGAATACCACCCCAAGCCACATAGTCCTGCATTTACTTTGAAACAGGCTTTGGTGACCTCCATGGAGACACAGTATAGACTGACATGAATCCATATGGGGTTTGCTTAATAGTGTCATCTACCTGTAGTGTTGTGCTCATTGCTGGGATAGTACAGCTTGGAGCCAAGCTAGTAAGGCAGCCATTTGGAGGTTGTCCTGGCAATGTGTGGAGCACTACAGTTACAGAAGTCAGACCCCAGTATCAGAGTGAACAGCTCACTCTTGTCTGTTCGGGAGGAGACTGCAGTGTAGAGGAGGCAGCTGAGGGTCTGGTAGGAAGGCACTAGATCTTGCTGCCTCTTCCTCTGTTATCCATTGTATCTTGAACCCTGCAGGGCCCCTGAGACCTCTTCTGCTGGCCTTTTCTAGGTACTGATGGCTTTCTACCAACTGGAGATCCTGGCTGAGGAAACAATTCTGAGCTGGTTCAGCCAAAGGGAGGTAACTGACAAAGGCCAGCAGTTGCGCAAGAACCAGCAGGTGAGTCAGGCTGCCTTCCTCTCACTGCAGTGGGTGTCTGGCTTCCAGCCCCAGACTCCAGGTGATTGGTCCCTGGGCCTCTGGTTGTTTATCCACTAAGGAGAACAGGAGGGTTATGTGCGTCCCCCTCAGTAGCTCTCCACTCTGCTTCCTTACAGCTGCAAAGGTTCATCCAGTGGCTAAAAGAGGCAGAAGAGGAGTCATCTGAAGATGACTGAAGTCACACTGCCTGCTCCTGTGGGTGTTGCTGATTAACCTCAAGGTTTCTGGGCCAGGACATGTGAGAGACTAGTTCAAAAGGATGAGTGACCACCATCTGAACTGAGACTGGAGCAGAGGCTGGAACTATAGTATTCTTCCCACCATCAGCAACCATGTGCCTCCCATCCTGACTGGGGAGTGGGGGTGAAGGAAGTTGGGCTGGATAACAGCTCTGCCTAAGGCCTGCTAAGCAGGCCCTGCGGTTAGAGGAAGACCAGAGGAACAGCTTTGTGCTCTGGTTCCCCTTAGGAAATAGCAGAGAGCAGCTGGCCCTCTCTGCTGCTTGTATTTGTTAATATTAAAAAAACAGAGAGAGGGGTATATTTGGTTTCTCTCCAACTCTTGATTGATCAACCATTGATGTAGGGGACCAAAGAGTGCTGAACCTCGGATGTAGTGGTAGCTTTTTCTTAACCACCTGGTGGAGAGGGAGAAGAGGGCTGTTGTGTCTACTAGATGGTACTGTGGTGCCTCACCAGTTGACCATTGCCATGGTCGTGATAGTGAAGGGGCTAGATTCTTCTCCAGCCTTTGCAGACCAATTTGTGGTCCTGGAGTGGTGTGTCCAAACCAGGTTCCACAGAGAGTCCTAGTCCAAACAGTTTTCTTCAGAGGGTGATGATACCAAGCATATGTAAAGTCCATTAACCACCTGCCAGTCCATTACATGCTTTGTCCAGTTGATCCAGGTCCACTGTCAGGGAAACAGGGCTACTCTTCATCTTCAAAATAAGGGAATTTGTTCAAGGTCTCATGACTCTTGGGGGGTAAAGTTAAGGACTTGATCCTCATCCAGAATTCTTTTTCCTTCACCATTTTCAGTGTCTCAGTGAAGGGAAATTCCCCTAGATGCAAATACAACCTCAGGCCAGCAATGGATATTCTTAAGAACAGAGGAAGAATCTGAAATGGGCTGTCCCCTAATATGTGTTATTTTAGTTAATCTTCACATCAGCCCTATGAAGTAAGTCTTATCCCCATTTTCTGATGAGGAGTCTAAAGTTTATAGAGGTCCCATAAGTAGTAAGTGATAGAGCAACGATTTGTTGTTAGACTCTAGAACTGGAGTTTGTCAGGTTCCAATACTGTCTGCTTTAACTTGGACAGTGAGACATGCCCTTCTGTCTTGTCTTGTTGAGTTCTTTTTGCTTTCCTATAATCCTCACTCTGCTAACACTTAACTCTGGCAGATGTCTCTGGTAACAAGTGGCCCTCTTGGACATCAGATAAAATGGTTGCCTCTCTTCATTTCAATTGGGTAGAAAGGAGTAAGCTGAGGAAGGGGATACTGAACTGTGTTCAGGAGTGTGAAGGGGCATTACTCAGTATTTCTGAAGAGGGAGAAATAGAGTGGCTGGGATTTGGCTTAATTTGCTTTTCTTATTCAGTAAATCTCAGTTACTGGGTTCGATCCCTGGGTCGGGAAGATCTCCTGGAGAAGGAAATGGCAACCCACTCCAGTGTTCTTGCCTGGAGAATCCCATGGACAGAGGAGCCTGGTGGGCTACAGTCCACGGAGTCACGAAGAGTTGGACATGACTGAGCGACTTCACTTCACTTCACTTCACTTCTTTGTCAAATACAGGACCTAGTGACTAGAAAGCATGTGAAGGTTATAGATGGACCTTATAGGGGCAGTTAAGTACAAATAACTGTAGAGTACCTCTAATTTATACCTAGTGGGTGGCAGAGATCAGAAGTGGCCTGTAGAACTTTTAGAAGGAAGATATTCCTTCTAGTTTGGGTGCTTAGGGAGAAGGCTTACAGGATTGTGCCAACTGAGTGGCCTTAAAAAAATGAGTAGAAGGGAACATTATAAGCAAAGCAAAGGGTTTCCACTTGAGTATGGCAGATTGAACACATGAGCTTTTTACTCCCTCCAAAACCCCTTTCAATGTCAACAGGAATTTTTCAAAAGGCATGTGACTCTATGACAGGGAAAACAAGGCGACAGCAATGAATGAGAGACATCAACATTTTGGAAAAAAAGTAAATGGGAAGGTGAAGGTTGAGCTAGCAGAGCAGAATGAGATGGGCTCTACCTGCTGAGGTGATTGTTAATAAGAAGCAAATCAGTGTGCCCTTCTGAACCCAGAAGAGGCTCAGGAGAGGGGGTACGGATTGGGACTGAGAACTGGGGTTAGGGGAGGGGGAATCAAGAGATGTGTATGAGAAAAAGCCCCCAGGTCCTTTATCTGATCCAGCCAAGTGATTACCCCTACTTCTCTGCAAGAGATAGGAGCTTTAGTCTGGAAAAATGGTGGGGAGGCAATTTTCAAAGAACTACTTAAAAGGTTTCCTAAACCCAAAGGTTGTGAGTTTCTAGAACTGAGAAGAGTCAATGAGTGCCCAGCACAATGAACAAAAATAGCACCATGAAATCTCAGAAACTCAGGGAAAGTATAAACCTTTAGAACCACTGGATTTAATAGGAGACATGGTGGGGATGAGAGTGAGGGGCTAGATTGAAAATGAAGGATAAAGTGAAAGTATATGAGTGGCAGGGCTCTGAATGTCACCACAACTGACATAGCCCCTAGGCCAAAACAATTGGCAGACAAAAGGCCTACAAATACATTTTTGTTTCAAAAAGAAATCCATCTTTCCCCCACTCATCACCCTACAGTGAAGCTGGTTATTTAATAAGACCTGTACATGGACAGAATTTACAATTAGCCTTTTAGTATTTCACTCTTAAATGTGAGTAGACCATTAAGGGCCACCAGACAGGACTGAAGCAACTTAGCAGCAGCAGCAGACATTTGAGGAACCTTGTAACATGAAAGGTAGTGATCATAACAAACAGGAAATTGAAACCAAGGAATTTACAAAGTAACTTTCTGAAAACTTTAGGGAGGAAAATGCTATAATTCTCAAAGCTCAGAGAAGATATTGTGTCTTTGAATAAATGCTATGCAAAGGAAAAGTTGGAGAACAAAATAATTCTTAGAAATTAAAAAAATAGGTAAATGATTTTTTTCCAACTGGAAAACTGGAATAGTACGAAACCAAATAGGAGGGAGATTATACTATGTCCATCCTTATATACTTACTGAGTTTTTAATTGTGAATATTTTACCTGTACGATTAGACGGGAAAGGTTGGAAATACTTTTAAGAAATCTTGCAAAAAGGTGAAATCATTTAAAAATAAAGTAGATGATAAGAAAAAAGGATCAATTCACAAGGTCCAACATCTAGCAGGAGTTGCAGAAACAACAGGAAAAAATGGTAGTAATGTTACTAAATAATTCAAGAAAGTATTGTTGAACTTCTAGATGGGAAGTGCTCACCCAATGCCTAGCACAGTGAAGAGCACTAAGGCATATCACCAAGAAATTTGAGAACCCCCAGGGATAAAGAGTACTTCTTAAAGACCTGCAAAGAGAGTTAAAAACAAGTCCTGTACAAATGCTTAAGAAAAATTAAGAGATCAAACTGATCATTTAATAGCAACACTAGAAACTAGAAGACAATGGAGTGACTCAGAATTCTGAAGGAAAATTATTAATACTTGAAATGCAGAATCATACTCTCATCTTTTCAAGTTTCTCCCCAGTTAATCTTTTTTCAAAACTTTTTATTGAAATATAGATGGTTTATAGTGTTGTCTTAGTTTCAGGTATACAGCAAAGTCATTCAGTTTTATACATATATATACTTTTTCGGATTCTTTTCCATAATAGTTCACCCCAAATTTTTATTTCTCATACTTTTAAAGGAAACTACCAAAGGACGTGTTTTCATACTTTTGAGGAGCAAATTATTGAGGAAACTGGGATCCAACACAGAAGAGAGGTAGAGAGTTCAGAGAATGATGCAAAGAAGTCCAAGGATGAAAGCTGTTCACAAACTTGAGACAGCCAGCAGTGCGGACCAGAGCAATGGAATGGAAGGGTCTATCTAGTACATTTAACTGAATTAGTAAAATATGAATTGAGAAGCTATTAGATTATGTGGAAAGACAATGATAAGTACACTATATAAAAGGGAAATGCAAGAGCAAGGCAATGATTAATGCCAGAAAGAAAAGTTGGAAACATAGTCAAAATGTCAATACTAAGTACTATATTTTCTTAACCAAAATCCTAAGAGGTTAGGGGAGATGGAGAAAAGGTAAATACATCCATCAAAATTGGAAATCAATAAACAATGTCTAGAATGCATAAATCAGGGCTTCCCTGGTGGTCCAGGGGTTAAGAATCCACCTGCCAATGCAGGGGACATGGATTCAGTCTCGGGCCCAGGAAGATCCCACATGCCTTGGAGCAACTAAGCCCATGCTTCACTACTGAGCCCATGCGCCTCAACTAGAGAAAACCTGTGCACAGCCGTGAAGACACAGCACAGCCATAAATAAATAAAATTTTTGAAAGACAATGTATAAATCAAGAAGTAATATGAGCTTAAAAAATGTACACTGGGGTCAGGGTGGGGAGGGAACAGGATTGCTGTTAAATGTTTTCTTAATATTTGTCTGTGCATGCATATTACTTTGATAAAAATTTAAAGGGAAGGTGTGAAATGAAAATATATTCAGTGCGTGAGCAGGGGCTGACAAGTAGGTTGAACAGATTTAAGTCAAAACTTTATAGACAGGATACAATGAAAAAAAGACTGTAGAGGTAGGTAGAGGTTAGATTATGGAGAGCTTTGAATATCATGCTATGGATATTTGGAAAGTACTGCAAAATGTGGAGAGGTTTCTAAGCTGAAGAGGTATCTGAAAGGTCCTTAATCTTGAAATGCTTATTTGGCAACAATATACAAAATGGAGTGGGAGGAGCCCACACTTGTTACTGTGGCCTAAAAGGACCTATGTGGTCTGGTCCCAGCCTACCTGACACTCATCTACCACCATCATTGTAGTCAATATGACCTTCTTTTTGTTCTTCAAAATTGGCAAGTTTATTCTTGCCTTAACCCTTATACTTGCCTGTCCCTCTGCCTAGAATGCTCTTCCTTCAAGACCAGACCTTCTTACAGCTGCTTCCTCACTAGTTCTAGGTCTTCAGGCAAATGGAAGAGGCCTTCTCTGACTTCCCATATTACTCTTTCCCCTGTTACTATCACATCACTCTGTTTTACTCTTTTTCATAGCGTTTCATAGCGATTGTCACTCTGAACTTATTTATTTACAAGCCTGTATGTTGCTACAGTCCATGGGGTTGCAAAAAGTTAGATACCACTGAGCGACTGAACACTGTGCCTCCTTCCAAATGAGTGAAAAGCCTAAGAACAGCCTTATCTGCCTTGTTTTGCTCTTTCATGCAGTATGCCTTGCACATAGTAGGCACTCAGTATTTATTAAATAAGTTACCTAAAGCTTAGGCATGAGGAGATCGGTTAGAAACGATTATACTTAGCCCTGGCTTGAGACTTCATGTCCCAGTCAGGCAGGCATCTTCATACTTAAGCTCATTCTGCAATCAGTCCATTTATTAAATCAGTACTTCACACTTAGGTCCTGAGGTTACAAGAAGGAATCAGAACTTGATCTTGTTCTGTCCTTAAGCAGTTGTCGGGTAGACTCAATGACAGCAGCTATGCTTCTCAGCAGACCCTAAAAGGCCAGGTCGATGAGATCTCCTCCAGAGATACTCGGTCAGAACCCCTTCTCTGGGAAGCAAAGCAAGCCCTACATTAATGCCTCCCCAACTGCAGAGGAGCAGCCGATCCCCTTGGGTCCAGAGCCAGGGCCTTGAAGAATCCGGGAACCCAGCCATCCTGGAGAGATCTATCCATCCAGCTCCTGGGGGCGTAGGCGACTGCCGCCACGCTCCCCCGGGCCTGGGACCAGAGCGCAGGAGCAGAGCACCGCCTGGTGGGTGGGCGGGGTGTCCGCGGATCCGGCGGAGAGCCAGGCCATCTGCCGCGAGGCCAGAGCAGCTCGGCGGCGGCCGGGGGCGGGGCCGCGCCGGGGCGGGGCGCGCCGGGGTCGAGGGTGGGGAGTGGACCTGGCCGCGGCCCAG
This sequence comes from Nanger dama, assembly GCA_917880005.1. Lineage (NCBI taxonomy): Eukaryota > Metazoa > Chordata > Mammalia > Artiodactyla > Bovidae > Nanger > Nanger dama. The sequence goes on along the minus strand of CAKJTW010000011.1, from coordinate 27,090,409 downwards.
AGCCGGGAGGGCCGCGGCCACCGGAAGAGTTGCCGTAGCCAGCCGAGCCGGGAGAGTGGGGAGCGGAAGCGGCGGCCGCGACCGCGGCAGGCGGCGCTGGGACCCGGGAGCGGCCGGAGAACAAGGGAGCTGGCGCCGCGGCCGGCCTCGGAGCTGGGCTGAGCCGCTGGGCCGCGCCGAGCGCCGCCGCCGCCGCTGCCCGAGAGGCCCGGCCCGGCCTCCCGAGCAGGCAGCGCGGGGGCCGCCGGGCCCGAGGCCGGAGCCATGGGCGAGACCAAGATCATCTACCACCTGGACGGGCAGGAGACGCCGTACCTGGTGAAGCTGCCCCCTGCCCGCCGAGCGCGTCACCTTGGCGGACTTTAAGGGCGTTCTGCAGCGACCCAGCTATAAGTTCTTCTTCAAGTCTATGGACGACGATTTCGGGTGAGGATGGCTCCGCCTCGCCTCCAGGGGACCCCGGCCACTCCGCTTCTAGGGGCCCACTCGACCAGTTTGGACGCCACCCCCCACCCCCACCCCCCACCCCCCACGCCTTGCTACGCTGGCTTCTAGCCCTACTCTGGATTCTAGGGGCCACGCGGCCGTTCGGCTCCCGTTGGCTTTTTCAGAGGCTGGACTTTCATCCCCTCCAGGGGCTCCCTTTTCCCCTCTTGTTTGGGACCCTGGCCCCCTAGTTTAAAGGGGACGTTCAACTCCCTAAGAGCAGTCTGTTCCAGCTCAGTCAAGCTCCCTCACCTCAGAAACCTGCGGCCCACACAGACAGACACACCCCCATACCCATTCCAGAGCGCAGTCCCCAACCCTCCTGCCAACGGAGCCACCTTTCTAGCAGAGACTCAGGGTGTTTGGCACTCGGCTTTCGCCTTCTCCATCTTTTCAGCTCCACAACTCCGAGCCATATTTGGAATATGGAGCATTTAGGGGCTATGCTGTGGGACCTTGAATTGGCTGAGGGTTGCTCAGGCTGTAAACTAAGGCCTGCAGCTCTGATGTTTACTTAGTTGTCTCCCACGTCCCCTGTGGGCCGTTAGGGATGTTGTCAGGGAGCAGGGCGCCTCACCCCCGAGGAGGAGTCCCCGCTAGCCCAGGTGCAGATTCCCTCGCAGAACCGGGGGCCTCTTTCCTCCAGATGGTGGCCAAGGAGGAGACCTTGGAAAAGGCCTCAGAGCCTGCATGGGAGGGCTAGGAAGGGTCTCTTGGTGTTTATCCTCCCCTCCCTGGCTGAGTCTTCTTCCCCCAGCTGCTGGGCTTTGGACTGGCGGAGTTTGGAAGAGTGACTTCCCCTTTAAGAGGGGATGGAATGTTGGAGCAGGAAGGTTCTGTAGCAGCTGGCCTGGGAGGGGGAGCCTGGCTGATCCCCTCATCCCCCCCTCCAACTCCCAGGGGACTGGGGGGGGGAGGCCCCCACACTAGCCTGCCCTGCAGTAACTGGGCACTGGGCCTGAAGGCCTGCGGGAAAGGCCTTCCTGGGCCCTACAGGCCTAAAGGCCGCCTCTCCAGCCATAGCCTGAGGCCTACAGTGCTCTTTAGAGCCGAGGCCCAGATCTGAGTAAGGGGAGACATTCTTCTCCTTGGTGTTCATCACCCTGGCTTCTCTCCAAGGCCCCTTGCCCTCCTGGCTCTGGGATGCTAGCACCTTCTCTGTCTTCTGCCTGGCATGTTTTCGTGTCACCTTTCCCCCTGGAAGTCAGGGTTTGATAATCCCATGAGCTCATATGTGTGAAAGTGCTTTATAAGGTGGGAAGTATTATGCAGCTTCTAACTGTTCTTGATTCTGTTGCTGTTCCTGCCTTGGGGTGGAGTTCTCCTGGTGTAATAATGATTGTCTGGCTTCAGTCCAGAGACAGACACCCCTGATTGGAAGATGGTGATGAAGGATCCATCTGCAAGGGGGACTTGGGGAGATGCCTTGGTCTGGTAAGGGAAGAGTGGAGTTAGAAGAGCCCAAGATACTGCCTCAGGGTATGGGATAGGGGAAAATCAGCTGGAGTCCATTGGGGCCAGCCTAGGGCCAAGTGCCTTAAGGGACTAGATTAGGCCTGTGTCTCTACCCTCTATTCATCCCAGAATCCACTAGCCCCCACCTCCTAAACCTAGACCTCTGAAGGCCACCTCCCACTGTCCTCAGGCTGCTGTCAAGCCAGACCTAACTGAAGTCATAGAGGGCCCCCATTACATCTACTCACTATTGACTTAATATCTTTGAGTCCACTGTCAGTCCTCTCACTCCTAGTTTGACCCAATCAATAATATGGAACCACAGGTCTGATTTTCTATTTATATTTCTTTCTAAATTACATTTAAAAATATATAACTCTTGAGTTAAACATTCATTCAGATACTCCTGAAGCCATCTTGCATTCATCAGTGGTACTTGAACCATCTTTTATAAAATATTAGAGTAGGCCATTTTAGCAGTGTTGAGAACAGTGGTAAAAATGACGTAGAGGAGATTGATCTTGTTTATCCCCAGAAGGATTAATGATAAGGAGACCTGGTAGGGCTATCTTGTCACAGATAACTAATAGCTGATGAATGTATATATCTATATTTCATTTATTACACTCTTTTATGGTGCTTATAGTGCACAGACACTGATCTAAATGACTTTCAAATCTTTACTCATTCAGATCCTCTTAACAGTCCTGTGGAACAGGTAGTAATATTTTCAGTTTATAGGTGAGGAAACTAGAGCACAGAAAACATAAATAATTTCCTTATCCAAGGTCACACAGCTAATAAGTGGCAGAGCTCTTTAGGAACCTGGCTCCAAAGTCAAGGCATTGATCACACAACTGTAGGTGTTATCACCATCACTTAGCAAATACATCCTCTCTGAGGGAGATGCTGAGCCTTGGCAAGCTGCGGAGGTGACAGGGCTGCCCCCCTATCCTAGCCCCATGGTAAGGGGGTCAGGCAGGGCCCTGTGACCCCTGCTGACAGATGGGGAGGTGGGTCAGGGAAGGAAGGCTGCTGTCTCCTCCATCTCTCCAGGCTCACTTACCAGGTTCTGGTGTGTAAGGTCTGAGGACTCCCAACCCCCATCTGGTCTCCAGAAATATTTGTCAAGCTCAGGGTAGGCCTGGTCCTCTTAAATGATTGGAGATATAGAAATAAACATTAAACATTTTCAGCACTGAGGAGATGGGGATGGATGGGAGAACAAGGTACTAGAGGGGCCGTGAGCTGTGGGAGGAACAGCACAGGCCGCTTAAGCGTGTTGCTCCCGCTGCCACATCCCACACTGGCCTGTCTCTGGGCCTTCTACCTAGGGTACTTCTCTTCCCTGATCTTCTCCAGGTCCAAATTCTTTCCTCTGGGTTGTACTTCTGAAAGTTATGGCACTTAGGAATAAGTTTATCCTTAAACCTACCCTGGTCGTAGCCAGGACCCTACACTCAGTAATACTCAGCAGATGTCTGTCCAGGAAACACATCTGCTGCCCTTACAGCCCCAATCGCTTCCACTTGCAGCGTACTCACATGACCTGTGTGCATTGGTCAGTTCCTCCAAGAACAGGGCAGGTTCTGGGTCTGATGCTTCTTGAGCACCATGCAACGGCGAGCGCAAAACTTAAAGCCCACTGGGCTCTCAGCAAAGGCTTTTTACTCGATTGAACAATGAGTGATAAGCGGATTTGTTTGGTCCCTGCCCTTAGAAACTTACACCTAGTTAGAAAGAGAGTATGGATCCTGCAAAAAATTGACAAAGTTAATAACTAGTTTTTAGTGTATGTCTGGCCTATGTCAGGCATTTACAAATCTCACTTTCTCATCCGAGAATGAGAAAAGGCTTGGAAAAGTTAAGAAAATTCTCTGAGAGGAGGGCTAATGAGTGGCAGAATTGGAATTTGAACCCAGGTTTGTCTGATTCCACTTGGTATGTGTGTGTATGTGAGTGTAAAAGTGCTGTTGAACTCTGAGCCATTCAGCTCCATAGTGGGAGGGGGAGGCCTGTCTGAAGTCCCCCAAGGCTGCTGAAGATCAGCTGATCATTGTGAGTCAGCAGAGCCTTGGTGACCTGTCAGTGACCCCCCAGAAAGAGAGGAAACATCTGTACTGTGGAGCTGTGTGGTGGGGCCTCCAGGGGGAGGGAGTGGTGGGGACCCAACAGCAGTTTCCCACCACAGGGGTGCTGAGACCCTCTCCAGAGAAGGTCGCAGTCCTTGCCCCATGGCCCACATACCTTCTTTCAGTTTGAGCCTCAATTCCCATGAGGGCTACAAGCTTGGGGTCCCCTTGCGATCAGACTGGCTAGAGGGTCTGAGCTATGTCTGTGTCTCTGTTTACTAGTCTCCAGGCTTTCTGTGGTGTGCCTACACAGGATGATTTGAGCTGCTTTCTTGGGGTCGCTGTGGGGTTGAGGAGTCAGAGCTGAATGGGAGGGAGGAGGGTATGCTCAGCCTTTGAACTTGGCTGTGAGTCCAGGAATGTGAGCGTCACTAGGAGCCAAGCACATCCCTAGCTCTGGGCAGGAGCTGCTTTAAGAACACGAGAGGACTGGGCTTCCCAGCCTCCTTCCTGTCTTCCCTCTCTGCTTGGAGCTCCAGGCACATGTCTTCCTTTTGCCCTGGATCACAGCTTTCTAGTTCTGTGCTCCTGAGATGTCTGATGCAGTCTGGCAGGGGTTGGAGGGGAGGAGGGGGGTCAAGCTTTTCTGTTCCCTTTCCTGGCCCCAAACTATAGTTATAATCTGACTTCTTGCCTCACTGATGCACCAGGCCAAACTGCACACCTGAGACTGTATGCTACCTGCCTCGCTTATACCCCGCATCACTGTCTCCCACACCCCCACCCTCCACACAGACCCACATCACCTCCATCACTGTATGGGAAATAATGTGAAATACCCTGGGAAGAATATAGGCTTTGGAGTCAGACGAGCTTAGAGTGGAATTCCAGCCCTGACATCTAGCTCTGTAACCTTGAACAAGTTTCTGATTCTATTTCCTTATTAATAAAATCAAGATAATATTGTCTACACAGTGAGGCTGATGTGAAGATTATACATTCTAACTGTAGGGGGATAAGATGGTATAATAGGTAAGAATAAAGGCTTTGGAATCAGGCTGACCAGGATTCAAATTCTAGCTCTCCATTTATTAATTGTGTGAGTGTAGGTGAATTTCTGAACCTGCTGAGCCTTGGCTTCCCCATCTGCATCTATTTTATAGCATTGCTGAGAATATTAAATAAGTGATACTAGTAAACTGCTTAGCATAGTGCTTGACCCATAGTACACGCTCAGTCAATAAAGGCAGTTGTTGCCAGTGGCAGTGGCAGTGGGGGATGCTTGGTAAATGCCTTCTCCCCTTCTCTTCCCTAATTTCCTTCAATTCCTCATCCACACCTCCCAGAAGAATGTCAGGATTCCCAACTGAGAAGAGGACAGTGATAAGGGTGTGCTTTTTCCTCGTTTAGGTTCAGAGGGAAAGATAAAATCTAGCACAGGAGAGCCATGTTGGGATGAGTACCGCTCTTGAGATTCTAGGGGTGACTGAGCTCACTAGGGACAGTGATTTATCAGGTGTAATTTGCAGTCACTCAATGGCCAGGAGAATGCCCCAGGAAGGCAGCTGGCCCGGGCATGGCTGGTGTCCTTCTGGTGGTGATAAAGATCTGTTCCTGGGCCACCGCCCCCGCTCCCATTTGAACAGGCTTATGCTGGTGGTTCGCTTCCCAGTTAGGGTAGAGGAGCCCCTGAGAGTTAGGGTTGTATTTCCCACCGCGGAAGCTCACTCTGACACCCTCCTTTCCCTGCAGAGTGGTGAAGGAGGAGATCTCGGATGACAATGCCAAGCTGCCCTGCTTCAATGGCCGGGTGGTGTCCTGGGTAAGGAGCTCGCCTCAAACCCTCTCTCCACCTGCATTCCTGCAGTGAGCTGGGTGGAGGAAAGGCATTGCTGAGACCGTAGTTTGATTCTTCAGTGTCTGAATCTTCCTTGAGTTTTCTAACTGAACTCTCTCACTCCAGATCATGTCATAGCCTTGGTGAAAAGTGAGAGTGGTGGGAAGGGGGAGAGAGACAGAAGTACACACTGGAGACAAAAAACGTCTCCTCTGTCCTTTGTGGCACTGGTCAGGTTTCCTTCTGTCACGTGCCGACCTCTACCTTGGACCTCTGACCCTTGTTCTCTGCCCCCATTCCATTTCGCCAGCCCATGCCTTTCAGCCTCCTCGTCGTCTCAGCTGACCTTGCACAGCCCCGTCTCTTCTCCCCTCATGGCCCCTGCTTCATTCTCCCCAAGTCTTCATGCCCTGCCAGAAGCCAGCTAGCCCCTTTTCCCTGGGGCCTCTGTGCCCCAGTACCCAAGCATCTTCTCCCCATCAGCTGGTGTCAGCTGAAGGCTCACACCCAGAACCAGCGCCCTTCTGTGCTGACAGCCCAGCAGAACTGCCACCGCCCATGGAGCGCACAGGAGGCATCGGCGACTCCCGGCCCCCATCCTTCCAGTGAGTGTGACCAGAGGGTGGGGAGAGCCCCTGGGGGAGGGCTGCCTCAGCTCAGCTTGGCTGGGGGAGGGGGCCCCCAGCCTGTGCCCTCCCTCACCGAGTCCTCTCTTCCCTACAGCCCTCACGCTGGTGGGGGCAGCCAGGAGAACCTGGACAATGACACAGAGACAGACTCCTTGGTGTCTGCCCAGCGAGAGCGGCCACGCCGGAGGGATGGCCCAGAGCACAGTGCGTCCTCCCTGAACCCACACCTTCCCCACCCCCAGCATCTCTCCCTGCCCCTTCCACCCAGCTACCCAAATTTCTGCCTCCCTTCCTGAGCTCTGGATAGGCCTGGCCCCAGTACAGCCCCTGGCTCGTCCTTCTTGCCTCCTTCTCTCCTTCATCAAGCACTGTGAGCCCAGCTGCCTCCATCCCCTGCAGCAACCCGGCTGAATGGAACTGCCAAGGGGAGCGGCGACGAGAGCCAGGGGGTTATGACAGCTCCTCCACCCTGATGAGCAGCGAGTTGGAGACCACCAGCTTCTTTGATTCAGATGAGGATGATTCCACCAGCAGGTGGGGCTTTGGTTTCCTGGGTACTGTGGGATAGGTGACCCATAGGAGCCCTGACCCCTGAGGATGCTGGGCCTCTGGGCGGGATGTGGGCTTTGTGGTGGGGACCCAGACCCTGCGATGCCTCTTATGGGATAGGGCTGGGCCAGCCTGGTGGGGAACGACTGTGGGCCCCACAGGTTCAGCAGCTCCACAGAACAGAGCAGCGCCTCACGCCTGATGAGGAGACACAAGCGGCGGCGGCGGAAGCAGAAGGTTTCCCGGATTGAGCGGGTATGGGGCCAAGACGCTGGGGTGGGTGGAGCAGACCGAGCCCCCTGCCCCCAGCAAGAAGAGAGTTTGTGCTTCCTTCAGTCCCTCCCCTTGGTCAGGGTACAGCATCCTAGAGGGGAGGTGGTGCTGAGGGCTAGCCTTGAGGAAGAGCTTGGTGGGAGCAGTGAGTTCCTGCCACCCCCTGCCTGATGCTCAGGGCCTCTGTCTATTCCAGTCTTCATCCTTCAGCAGCATCACGGACTCCACCATGTCACTCAACATCATCACCGTCACTCTCAACATGGGTGAGTCTCATGAAATGACACTTTCCAGCACCTGCTACATGCCACACTGGGAGTGCAGAGAGACACACAATACGTTCCCTTCCCTCAAGGAGCTCCTTTTCTTAAGCATAAACTGCTATATACACTGATCCATTCAGTATCTCACAATCAGAGCTATGACAGAGATAAGTACTATGGAAGCAGAGAATGGCATCCAGGAAGGCTTCCTAAAGTGATTCTGATGCTTCCCCGCTTTCTGCTTTCCATCCCTTGCATTCTTGGTCTCTGATTTCTGCCCTAGGTGTTCTTCTTTAGGAGGTAGCAGGATGTAGTGAAAAGAGCCCCAACTTCGGAATTTAAATCTGAGTTTGAATCCTAACTCTGCCCACTTTATGGCTTAGAAAAGTCACTCAAATTCTCTGCACCTCATTTGTCTGCTCTGTAAAACAGGATTGAGTCCCTACCTCATAGCCCACAAGGATTAAGTGAAAGTATGTTTGAGTATGCAGAATACAGTGCCTGATTCAAGTTCAATAAATGTTAGTTCTTGTCCCTTTCTACCCTTTTTTAATGAAGGGCTTAGAATTTGGGTAGGAACATTGTTCCTGTCTCAAGTTCTTATTACTCCCTGTAGAAAAGTATAACTTCTTGGGCATCTCCATTGTGGGCCAAAGCAACGAGCGTGGTGATGGAGGCATCTACATCGGCTCCATCATGAAGGGTGGAGCCGTGGCTGCTGATGGACGCATTGAGCCAGGAGACATGCTGTTACAGGTACCATTGCTCACCCTGGGTGGTGGTATGGATGGAGACGGGGAAATGTCCGCGCCCTCTGTATCCTGCTTCTTGGTATGGGGATGACCCCCTAGCCCACCAAACTTAGCTTCCCTACCATCTCCCCAACACAGCTGTATATTCCACTCCTGGTCCTTTTCCCAGGTAAACGAGATCAACTTTGAGAACATGAGTAACGATGACGCGGTCCGAGTACTTCGGGAAATTGTACACAAACCAGGGTATGGATGGCATTGAGGAGGAGAGGGCAGGTATTTCTGGCTAACAGGGAAGGGGCTTGGTTTGGCCTCCACACATCCTGCCCTCACTAGGGACACCCTTGCTTTCAGGCCCATCACCTTGACTGTAGCCAAGTGCTGGGACCCAAGTCCACGTGGGTGCTTCACACTGCCCAGGAGTAAGTGAATGAGAGACTGGGCCCTAAAGCTGGTGCTTAGCATATGTGAGCCCGGTCTCTCCTTCCTTCTGTGTTACCCTGAACCTCACACCTACCCTACTGGGCCAGGCAGTGGGCAGGGCAGGTAGTCCCTGACTCCTCATCCTCCCCGCAGGTGAGCCTATCCGACCCATTGACCCCGCGGCCTGGGTCTCCCACACCGCAGCCATGACCGGCACCTTCCCTGCCTACGGCATGAGCCCCTCCCCTGAGCACCATCACCTCCACCAGCTCCTCCATCACCAGCTCCATCCCTGACACAGAGCGTGAGTGTCCAACCCTGACCCCTGGGTCCAGCACATAGGACCAGCTGGAAGGGACTGCTGAAGGCCCACCTGGAGACTCTTGCTTGAGCATCCAAGGGAGCTGGAGAGGAGAGTCGGTCTGTTCCAGCCACCTCACTCTGCAGTTTCCCTCAGTGGACACTGACCCTCACCAAACCGTTTGCTTCTGAACCTGTACTGAGCACCTAGTAAGCCTCAGTTTCCTCTTGTAAAATGGGACTGATGATATGCACTTTACCAGGCTTCTAGGGTTTAATGAGAGGATACAAGTAAAACATCAAGCACAGTGTGTGGCATAAAGTAAGCACTCAGTAAATGACTGCCTTTCTATTATCACAGCATACATTATACACTGGGCTAAGCACCTTCATTTATATTATTTAATTCTCTCTTCAAATATCCTTGTAAAATAGATATTAAAGTCCCTATTTTTACAGAAGGGGAAACTGAGTGTCCCAAATGTTGGTAATTTGCCTGACATTGGTCCATGTTATTAGGCAGTAGAGCTGGAATGCAAACTCCTGTGTACTTGACTGCATAGCCCCTTTCTGCCTCACCATTCTACCTCCCACCCTCAGGCCTAGACGACTTCCACCTGTCCATCCACAGTGACATGGCTGCCATAGTAAAAGCCATGGCCTCCCCTGAATCTGGGCTAGAGGTCCGTGACCGAATGTGGCTCAAGATTACCATCCCCAACGCTTTCATCGGTGAGAGGGCCCCATGGTGGGATGAAGGATGGGGTGGAAAGTGGTGGGGCGGGGCAGGCCAGGACCCAAGAACTCCCTTGGGCCACCCCTTGGAGTTGGAATCAGCACCAGCCTCATGGCTCCTGTGAGGTCAGAAGAGCCCAGGTCTGGTGGGCCTCCCAATCAAGTGGCAGCCTTGCCCTCAGGCTCAGATGTGGTGGACTGGCTGTACCACAACGTGGAAGGCTTCACTGACCGGCGAGAGGCCCGCAAGTATGCCAGCAACCTGCTGAAAGCCGGCTTCATCCGCCACACTGTCAACAAGATCACCTTCTCCGAGCAGTGCTACTACATCTTCGGCGACCTCTGCGGCAGTACGTGCCTCCCCAACCTCCTTGCCCTGTCTCCTGGTTGAAAGTGGGAGTGGCCTGGTTGGATGTGGCAGCAGACTCTAGGGAACCCAGATTAGGGGGCAGCAGAGCTAGGGGAGCCTCAAGACCTGACAGTTCTGTGTGGTAGAGGCAGAGCCCAGACCAGTTCTTAGGCAGAGCCTAGACCAGTTCTTCACTGCCCTGCCCAGCCCCCTTGGGGCTGGCGTTTCTGAGTGCCTGCTCTGTGCCTGGCACCATGCTGGTTGTTTCTAAAGCATCATCTCACTCTCACTCTCACTCAATCCTCACAACCTCCCTAAAGCCCTTGGGGAGATGATTCTGTTTTCAGATGAGAAAACTGAGACTTATATAAGTTAAGTAGTCTACTCCAGGTTTCACAGCTGGAAGCAGAGAAGCGAGACCTTGAGTCTAGGTCTTTCTGGCTCCAGAGCCTTTGTTCTTCCCACCACATCAGGGCTGTCCTAGGTATACAGTGCTGCAGAAACATTGCCCCAACAAGGCCAGTCAGAGTTCCTAGCCTTGGTTCCTGCTCAGCCTCAGAGAAGATTCCACTAAGACAGGAACTGGAGCTGGCCTGAGGCCTCAAGTCCCCAGCCTCCTCAGACCCCTGAAGCTATGCCTCACACTGAAGCTAGAAAATCTGTGACAGGGCCAGCCTGTAGAGGACTCTGCAAGTTGTATCAAGGGATCTGGACTTGATTGTGAGACAGTACAAAGCCAGTGAGGGTTCTTAAGCAGAAGTCTGCAGGGAAGCCCCATTCTCCAGAGCCAGTAGACAGCCCTTGGAGAAGGGAGTCCTCAAAACAGGACAGCAAGGCTCAGGATTGGGAGCTGAAGCCCAGCCTCAGAAGCCAGTTCTGCCTCTGCTTCAGCTTAGGTTCAAGGGACTAGAAAGGCTGTTCTTGTGGAGTACAAGTCGCTGCATGGAGGGGAGTGTCCCTGGCCCTCAGCAGCTCCAGCATGGCCCCATGGAGGAGTAGATGCATAAGGCTTTGGAATTAGACAGTTCTGAGTTCAAATTTTAGCTCCACCCTTACTATGTGAACATGAGTAAGTGACATACCCTCTCAGTGCCTCAATTTCTTGATCTGTAAGATGGAGTTAATAGTAAAACCTATCTCATAGGTTTGTTTTGAGAATGATATAAGCTTAATATATATAATGCTTTTAGCGCCATGTTTGGCCTACAGTAATCGCTCTAAAGGGAAAAGCTTACCCATTTATCATATATTTAATTGATTCTAAGAAGAACATTTTTTCACATTTCAGTATCTGAAATTGGAGTGCATCTTATAATCAGTGACTCCTTAGACTCAATCAAATATAATTCTTATTATCATTATTTAGGAGAAGGCAGCCCTGGCCCCAAACCTTAAGAGGCACATAAAGCTTCTCAGGATAGGTGTGGCTTTTGCTCAGAGACACTGTGAGATACTGTCCATCCCAAGGGCATTCTGGTCTTCTACCCATGAACCAAGTCATGAGAAGCCGAGCTCAGGCAGAGGCTGGCAGAACAGGCCTTTTCCTTCGTACTGGCCGAGGTCTCAACTGGGAATATTGCAAGCTCTAAAGGAAGAGCTGGGGACTTGGGTAGCCCAGGAGCACGCAGTCACTGCCCATGGGATGACCGCCTAGTGGCTGAAGTAGTCGCCAAGTCAGCGGCCTGCTTCCTACCACCACCACCACTCATGCCAGCTTCTGGCCTTGACCATGGATGGTTTTGCTGGTAGACTTCATCGGCTGCCTCAGCTCCCTCTCCTGACTCCTCCTCCCATATAAGTTTGGGTCAGCTCCCTTAAGGGCTGGGATCAAAGGGCTCAGCCTGGATCCAACAACTGGCCCCTAGGGCAACTGCAGCTCTCTCAGAGCTCTGGCATCTGGTACGATGGGGTGTGAACTTAGTCCTAAGTGAGTGAGGAGGGCAAAATTTCACCTAGATTTCCCCCAAACTACTTTCTTCTTACTAATGCCCTCATCTGGAAAGGTAAAGTTAGCAACTCTGAGCTTCTCCAGTTTGGGTTGACCTCTTCTGGCTGGTCATTTAACTTCTCTGGACTTCACTGTCCTCATCTGGAAAAAAAAAAATGTGACTAAACTACCTTCCTCATAGGGTTGTGGTAACACTTGCATGAGATGAAGTGCTTCTTATTGTGCCTGATAAAGGGCAGGTGTGCAACACCTGGTGGCTATCTGGTACTTCAGCCTCCCATACTCCCCTCCCTACCGTTTACCCTCTAAGCAAACTGAGGAGAAAATTGCCAAATAAGAATTTTGCCCTTCTTCCAGCCCACTGAGGAAGCAGGAGAAACTGGGCATCTGACCATCTAAAGTGGTGACTTGGAAAACCATCCAAGGGACGGTTTTCTCTCGGCCTGTCTCTGCAGGGTCTCCTTCCTACCACCTCTGGAGGGTGGCAGAGGGGGTCTGAAGGCGTGAGCCATCTCTGGCCTATCCCTCCTCCCATTCTGGCAGCCTCTGCTGTCGCTGTCTTCCCAAGCACATCCACCCGACCCAGGCTGGGGATCTCTGCCGACTAAGGGTGCCGAGGCATGGGACAGACCTGGCTCATGCGTCCTGGGCTTCCCTCCACAGACATGGCCAACCTCTCCCTCCACGATCACGACGGCTCCAGCGGCGCCTCCGACCAGGACACGCTGGCCCCTCTGCCACACCCAGGAGCCGCCCCTTGGCCCATGGCTTTCCCTTACCAGTACCCGCCTCCCCCACACCCCCTACAATCCGCACCCAGGCTTCCCAGAGCTGGGGTACAGCTATGGCGGGGGGCAGCGCCAGCAGTCAGCACAGTGAAGGTAATGAGGAGAGGGCCACGGGCGAGCCCCAGGCTTCCTCCGCAAGCTCTGAGTGTCTCCCACCCTGTCCCTGCCTGTCCCCTGCAGGCAGCCGGAGCAGTGGCTCCAATCGTAGTGGCAGCGACCGGCGGAAGGAGAAGGACCCTAAGGCCGGGGACTCGAAGTCGGGCGGCAGTGGCAGCGAATCGGACCACACGACCCGCAGCAGCCTGCGAGGGCCGCGGGAGCGGGCGCCCAGCGAGCGCTCGGGTCCTGCCGCCAGCGAGCATAGCCACCGCAGCCACCACTCGCTGGCCAGCAGCCTGCGCAGCCACCACACGCACCCAAGCTACGGCCCCCTGGGGTGCCCCCTCTCTACGGGCCCCCCATGTTGATGATGCCCCCACCGCCCGCGGCCATGGGGCCCCAGGAGCCCCTCCGGGCCGCGACCTGGCCTCTGTGCCCCCGAACTGACCGCCAGCAGACAGTCCTTCCGCATGGCCATGGGAAACCCCAGTGAGTTCTTTGTGGATGTGATGTGAGCAGGGCCCCTCCCCCACTACCATCCTACCCCGCCCCAGGCTGGCTGCGTTCTTCTCTCCGTCCGTCTTTTTTATTTTGTCTGGTACCTGAAAGGGAAATAAATGGAACTAAATCCAGGCGCGCTAACTGCTCGCTGGGTGCAGCGAGGGTGGGGTGCACCCACTGATCGGCAATGCAGCCTTTAACCTGCCACCGGCCCCAGCTTGTCCCTCTGCCCACTAACTGCTGCGCAGGACTTACCAGGATGGTTCATGTCCCTGGAACCCAAATGGCTAGTGCTGCCCCTTACCCTCCCCCAACCCCCCACACATATTTCAAGAATTGACTCCAGAGGTGCCCTTGAAGACCTGCATACCCCTCATCCCTGCCTCCCCTCTCCCAGTTCCTTTTCACCATTCATTTAGCGGCATCATCCCTCTACTAATCTTGCATGCATGCCAATTTCTTGACTTTTTCCCTTAATACTGACACCAAAAAAGACTTGGTTCATCTGCCCCTCCTCCTAACTGTCCCCACCTACTGCCTCAGCCCTGCACCCTAGAGCTGCAGTCCCCTCCAGTAACCATGCATACTAACCTTGCCTGTGTGCAACCTTAGCAGAAGCCCAGAGGGCCCCCTCAGTTGCTTGAGCTGCTAGCAGATCCCAGGGAGCATCTCTGCTCTGCACCCAAACCTATACCCACCCCATGCCTGCCCTGTGTGCTGGTTCCTTCAGACCCCTAACCCTGCTAATCAGCAGGCTCATCTCACCTCTGGACTGAAACATTTCTTTTCTTTTCTTTTTCCTCTTCCAATTTTTCCTGGGCCTGGAGCAGCCAAGAATTTCGGGCTGTTTGACTTTCTGTAAGTCCCCTGCGAGAGGAGGCCCAGCCTCTGAGGAGACCAGGAACCTTGCTTCAGCAGCCCCTCAGGGCTTCCCAAGGATATTCAGCCCCCATACCCACACTTCAAACATGTAAAGTCACTAGACTTCTGAGAATCACCCCAGCCTCTCACCCACCTACGAGAGCCTCTGTTCCCCTTTCCCCAGAGAGCTCTCTGCTCTCTCATTCCCTCACTCCCTTTTTTCTCCCTCTCTCTGTGTCTGTCTGTCTATCTGTATCTCTCTCTCTCTCTCTCTCTCTCTCAAACACACACACACACACACACACACACACACACGTGCCTATGCAAGTTCACTTAAGCCTCAGGGCTGGTCCCTGACCAGAGGGGCTGGACCCTCTCTCCCAGTCCTCTCCCATGTTGTGGGGCTGGTCCCCTGACTTTTCTCTCTTCATAGCCCTCACACCTCCCACACATGTCCCCATCATCTTCCTATCTGAACAAAGCCCATAAGCTGGACTCAGCACAAGATACCCCAGGCAACTAACAGATTGTTCTCATTCTGCCCCCTGCCCCCCGCCCCCATTCTGTGTTTTCACAGTCATCATGATAACTCAGAGCAAGGTTGGGCAGGAGGACTTCTGGGACTTCAGATAGAGTACCAAGTTTTGTGGGGTGGTTTTTTCCCCCTTAACCTTATTCTCCCATTTAAACAAATCACAACTTTATCTATGAGCCTGTTCTATAAATTCTGGCTCACCTAGGCTTCCATATTTTTAGACCTGAGGTGTCAAGAGTAAGATGAAGTCCTAAGCTCCCGAGTTTTGGTGTAAACCAGGGTAGGGGTATTTTGGCATTCATTTATTTAACAAATATTCCCGGCGGCGGAGGGTGGGGGGTTGGTGCATAAGGGCTGTGTTAGAAGTGTAACTCAGTCTTGTCTTCCTTCTGGGAGCTCTAGGTTTGCTCCCAGCCCAGACCATGGTTGCCTCTAGCCACTACTATGGGGCTGCCTCCTGTACTTCTCTTCCTCCTCTGGTTCCGCCATCTCTGATTCTCTTGAGGATTCTTCCACTATTGCTCATGCCTTAAGGGTCCCTGTATTCCATCATTGGTCCACTTCTCTTTCTATTTACTCCCCAAATAGTGTCAACTGCCATTGATATGCTGGTGATTCCCAAATATATATCTCCATCCCTAACTGCCCTTTATCTTTAGATCTGTATTTTTATCACCTGCTGGATATCTCCTTGGACATGTCCAGATAGACGCAACTCTTTCCCTCCCTACTGCCAAGTATGTTCCTCCTGAATTCCAATCCTAGTTACATTCATCACTCTTCATAGGCTCACCAGCTAGAAACATTTATGGGCTTAAATTCCTTCCCATATTTTATTAGTATATCATATCCATTCCATTCCAAGTTTTCTTGAATTTGGCCCTTCCTCTCCCCTCTGCCTCTACTCTAGTTCAGAGGAGCTTGGGATTTGGAGTCAGGTTATTCTGGGTTTGAATCCCAACTCTACTACTTTTTGGTTGTGTGATAAGAGAGTTATTTAATCTCTCTGAGCCTCAGTTTCCTCATATGTAAAATGATAATAATACCTACCTCACAGGGTTGTTGTGAGGATTTAAATTAGATATTGTACGAAAAGTGCCTAGCACAGTGCCTGGCACACAGTAGAATAGGTGCTCAATAAATGGTAGCTATTATTATTACTACTACTATTGTTATCATCATTATTATTTACTCTAAATTGGTAGGGGGTAGGGTATATATTGAGACTTCCCTGGTGGTTCAGACAGTAAAGCGTCTGCTTACAATGCGGGAGACCCAGGTTCATCCCTGGGTTGGGAAGATCTCCTGGAGAAGGAAATGGCAACCCACTCCAGTATTTTTGCCTGGAAAATCCCATGGACGGAGGAGCCTATTAGGCTACAGTCTGTGAGGTCACAGAGAGTCGGACACGACTGAGTGACTTCACTTTCTTTCACTTTCTTTAGGGTATGTATTGAGGACAAAGCTCCTAGAAAGATAGGAGTAAGCCTTGAGTGCTGGTTCAAGAATTAGATGTGCCTGTATTCAGTCACTTCATGGCTTAAGACTGTGACCCTGATCTGTAGGAGGTCAGATTTTCATCCTGCCATATTCTGGTTTCTATCAGAATTTTAGGAATAGTAGGATTTGCAGCTACGTTTGCCCTTTCTTGCCCTTGCTTCCTCTTATGACGGGCTTGGCCTTGCCTAGGGAAGGCAGCATGATATCTCTCCTTACAGAAAGAGCCAACAGATATTCTTCAGGTCCTGCAAGAGCCAGGCAGGCCTTTCATGTGCTAGGATTGGCTCTGTCTCCTCTTAGCTTGAATGTGAAGATCATTCATCAAAGAAGGGATTTCAAATCCCATGTCCAGTTAAACTCAACTTGCCAACAGTTTTTCTAAGCCACATATATGCCTGTCAGTAGAAGACACACAGGTCCTGACCTTGAGGACCTCACACTTCCATAGGTATATAGTTGAGGTAGAACACAAACATATTTTGAAAAACTTTAGCTTTTCTTCTAAATATTTGATTCCTTACTCCTGCCCCCTACCTTAAGTCTTGATTCCTGGGAAAAGGCTCATGTCTAGAACAAATACACGATGCAAAAAAGCTTGGGAAAATCAGGGTGATGTTATAAAGCAGTTAACTCAGCACAAAAACTTCTACTGCCAAGTCCTGTGTGTGTGTGTGTGTGTGTGTGTAAAATGACAATCAGTGAAAGGCCTACAGCAATCCAAGGCTTAACAGATGGGCTTCAACAAATGGCAGTAATCCTCTGCTGCTGCTGCTGCTAAGTCGCTTCAGTCGTTTCGGACTCTATGCGACCCCTTAGACTGGACTATGCAGCCCACCATGCTCCGCTGTCCCTGGGATTCTCCAGGCAAGAACACTGGAGTGGGTTGCCATTTCCTTCTCCAATACATGAAAGTGAAAAGTGAAAGTGAAGTCGCTCAGTCGTACCCAACTCTTAGCGACCCCAGGCTGAGGCTCTCACAAACTCTCAAAGAGGAACAAGAGGGATTGCAGAGACTACAATTCCCAGAATGCTCAATGAGGAAAAGGAAGTGAGCATAGCAGCGTATCCTGGATTGTGTATTTCGGGTGGGGCCGAATAAAGCCCCTCCTACTCCCCCACACGGCACGCCTAGCCCCTCCTTCGAGTCTCGAAGGCTGTCGGTAGTCGTAGTTCTACCAAATCTAGGGGAGCTTAAAATTGTAAGAGATAAGGCCGAGAGGCCTGTTGGGATTTGTAGTCTGCGCCGTCGGCGGATGCGCACGCGCAGTTGAGGCCGGGGCGGGGCCGCAACACTGCAGTGAAAGCCGAGGCAGCGGGCAGGCGAGCAGGGGGCGGGCGGACATCTTGGGATCCGGAGAGTGGCCGGGCCGGCCGAGCAGAGGGCCGCGGACACTAGGTGAGCTCGGGATCTGGCCGTACGGGGTGAGGGAGGACGCCTCCCTGGCTGCCCAGCTTTGCCGTTCACTGCACTGCGCTACGCGGAAAGCAGCCCACACCCGGGAGTGGCCTCAGCCTTCAGATCAGAAAGGGAGCTGACGGCGGGGCGGGGGCGCCCGGGGCGCGGTTGCAGGACCGGCGCGGAGCGGTGCCCTCCACCTGACCCGCCCGGAGCTTCGCTTGAGAGGGAGACCCTCCTGGAACCCTCCCAGACAGGGACGCCGCGCGGCAGTCCCCTCCCTGAGATCGTGACAATCTCCTAACCCTCAGCGCCTCCTCCTCCCGGGGCAAGGACAATTCCCCCATCCCCTAGGACAGTGACACCTCCTTGTGCCTCTTCCTTGGACTGTGACAAGCTCCCCACTCTGCGGCACCCTCTCCTTGCAGTTGAGTGACAGCCCCCGCACGCCGTGGAACCATCTTTACCCGTGATGTCCTCCTCCCCGGGGCGAAAAGCCCACCACCCGCGCATGCTTATACACCTGCATACCACAACAAGCCACGTCTCCCCAGCTTTCCCTTATTCACCACTGTTGGTCTCACCAAGCCGTTTTTTCCTCTTCAAAGCCTTGACCTTTGCCATACTGGAAACTCTTTTCTCCAGGTGCCCCCACCAGCTCTGTGGGCTCACTTGAGTATACTGCCTGGCTGTTGCTGGCAGTCTGTCCCTTAACTAAATATTCCTTTCCTGACCTGGGCACCATCTCTGCTTCTCTGATGCCCTGAGCTCCCTACCACCTGATCCCTGTGAACTTGCTTCTTTGCCCAGGGCTCTACCTCCATTTTGCGCTTTCTCTCCTGGTCTCTGGGACTGAGGAATGGGAAGTGTCTACCACTTTGAGAGATTTATTCTCTCAGCCTGGGACACCTTGACTGCTATAGTAATACACTTTATTTTTCAGTTTAGAACTGAAAGTCTCCTAAACTGCCCCTCTTGTGAAGTTAACACCAAGGCTAATCCAGGAAATATAGAACTAAACCCTATTTCTCCTTGCAAACAATCTAAATTAGTTGGACCCAAATAATTTAGATAGTTCCGGGATTCTGACCCTTGTTTTTAGGCATTCAGGTCTGAAATGAATTATGTTGCAGGTCTGGAATCAGAATTTCCACTGGAAGGATCTCTTGATCTTATGAACCTGCTCTCCCCTTCCTCACAACACCCCTGTATTCTTATTTACTTGGGAGCTGAGGGGGAGCTTCTCTATTTCAAAGAGAGGTGGTCAGAAATAACTAATAAGCTGCTTGGGTCACTGAAGTGTAGTCTGTCAGGGCTGGGGCCTTTCTTCTCTGCTCTTTTGCTTGTTTGTTTGACTGCCTGGGAGAGGCTGGAGCAGCACTCCTGGGATGATGTCAGGGCCTTAGGGCTCTCTTTTCTCCTCCCCAATCCCTGCACACCCTTTCCTAAAAGGTTTAGACTTTTGTGAATTAGAGAGCCAGAGGTTCAGGCCCTGCTGCCTTCTTTGAAGGGTAGTGGAGGCTGAAAGTAGTGCTCCTAAAGTTTTGCCTGGGGGCCCCAGGCCTGAACCAGCTGGAGTAATTCCTACCGCCATTCCTGCAGCTGCAGCCGCAGGCAGGCCTTTGCAGTGAGTGACTCACCAGCTAGAGCCTGATTGAGAGTCTGCACAGGAAGGGGCCTTGCAGAGCTCAGTGCTGTGAAAGGGGGAGGGGGCTACTCTGGGCTCAGTCCCAGGAAAGGGAGGGTCAGAACGGCCTTAGAATCCTGGGCCTAAGTCCCTCTCCTTTGCTCCCTTCCAGTATGGGATAAACAGGAACTGGGGCCTGGTGAAAGGGAGGGGGCTTGGCTGAGAGGACTGTAGGGTCACTTGCTGGAGGGTTGAGTCAGGAAAAGGCCCAGCCAGTGACTTGGACAGCCCCTTAGGGTACAGGGCTCAGATTCTGCCGCCTTCCCCTTACACTGCCCCCATCTATCCTAGGTCTCTTCTCAGAGCGATGGGCTGCGAAGACTGAGCTGCCGCCATGATTGGAGGCTTATTCATCTATAATCACAAGGGGGAGGTGCTCATCTCCCGGGTCTACCGAGATGACATCGGGTGAGTGCTCTGGCTGAGCCAGCTGTGCCCCAACTCCCATCCCTCCTCTCCAGCATGCAGGGCCAGGTCTCTTTCTCCCAGAGGCTTGATCTGGACTATTCCTCACCCCCTTGCTGCATCCTGGATGCTCAGCTGTTACAGCCTGGTTCCCATTAGGTCTGGTGGTATTGGCCAAGCAGCCAGTTGCTGGCCACTCAGTGGGACCTGTGAAATGGCAGGACCCCCACAGTCCTAGGAACTCTTAGCCTTGCTGCTTCTTGTTCCCTGTAGTGACAGACCTAGTTGCTGGAGATGAGTGCTTTTGCTTGAAGGGTTGATCCCTCCTTTGAAAAGGGAGATTTGTCTCTAGCGGGTGGAATTAGTGGTCAGACTGGCAGTACTAATCTAAGTCTTGCTCTCAAAAGCCCTTCTAGTGGTGAGAGCCTTCACTGGACTCTTCAGGCTACTGAATCCTCTCCCACTCCCTTTCTCAGGAGTCAGGCTGCTGACTCAGCTGTTTTCAGTTCCTCTTAGCCACTCCAGGAAGAGAGGTGATGAGCAAGCCTGAGGCATTCTCTGGGTCACCAAGGGGTGGGCAGGGAGGCAGTGCTGCTTTTCTGGTCTATCAGAATAGACCAGGAACAGCTCCTTGTCTGTGTCCTCAGACCTCTACAAGGAGACACAGCCTCACTTATTCTGCCCCACCCTGCATGCCACTGACCTTCCTTGACAGAGGGGACTTGTCCTAGCCTCAGGAGCTCTGATGAGATTAGGTTCCTCTGGTTCATGCTGCCCTGTTTTTCTTCCTGGAATTGCTTAGACTAAATAGTCAGAGATGGGCCTGCTACAGTGGCTCCCAGCTTCATGGCTAATGGGGATAGCCTGGCCTTTGTGCCTGTTTGTTGGCTGGTGGCGGGGCATGAGCTAGAGACATGGCAACACCTGGCATGCCTGTACCCATCCACACCCCTTCTCCGGCCCTGGAGGGCCTGGCTGAGCCGACCAGGGCACACACTGTCTTGCATGCCTTGCTGTGCTCTCCACCCCTTGCCTGTGGCCCATCTGCTTCCGCCGCATGGTGTGTGCTGCCCACCCCAGTGTGTTGTGTCTCTAACCCTCTCTCTCGTTACTGTCACTCTCCTCTTCCCGGTGGCGTCATTTCTCTCATCCCATCTCATTGGCTGCTGTAGCAATAGGTAAGCGGCCTGTCAAGCTGCTGCCCAGGCAGAGGTGGGTGTGGGGGCCCTGCCCCCCATCACTGTTCTCTTCATTCTTTTTTTCATCCCTGAACTTGCCCTGGAATTAGATCCTGGACAAGATGGGTGACCCAGCTCTGTGACCCCTTGGCTTTTCCCTCAGTATATTAGCGCCTTCTCTGAAGGCATGCTGGCTTTGCTACCTTCTGGAGGACTCAGCCTTCCCCGCTGGTGGAAAGACTGGAGAAGAAGCAGGGTCTCTCTCTTTTCTGGGCCTGGAGCTTACTGAGAAGCTATAGAGGTGGCAGCAGGGAAACTGCAGCCAGGCATGGGAGTCAGGAACATATTTGTCTAAATCCGATAGACCTCACTTTATTATCTGCCCTACTGTCACTGCCACTTGACTTCCCTGTCTCTCGTGGCCAGATGTCAGCCTGGCTCCGGCCCTTCTCTTGGGCCCCTGCTGGGAGGAGTCTTAGAAAACTGGCCTGACAGTTAAAGCATTGGCTTTCGAGTATGTGTCAGGCTTCAGCAGAGAGGAGGGTGGCTATTTGTTAGCAGCTGTGGTTGATCCCCACGGAGTGAGGTTTGCCTGTACTGAGCAGCCTCTGTGTACTCTTCTCTCTCAGGAGGAATGCAGTGGACGCCTTTCGGGTCAATGTTATCCATGCCCGGCAGCAGGTGCGCAGCCCCGTCACCAACATCGCTCGCACCAGTTTCTTCCATGTTAAACGGTCCAACATCTGGCTGGCAGCTGTCACCAAGCAGAATGTCAATGCTGCCATGGTCTTCGAATTCCTCTATAAGATGTGTGACGTAATGGCTGCCTACTTTGGCAAGATCAGTGAAGAGAACATCAAGAACAATTTTGTGCTCATATATGAGCTGCTGGACGGTGAGGCTGGTGGGGCAGTGGGTCCCGGCTGGGAATAAGCCTGGTGGGGCCTGGCCTGGAGGTGGGAGTAGGTCTGAGGCTCGCTCTAGTGCTCTCTAAACTTTGTTTCCTATATGGTCTTTTGAGCCAGGAGGACAGTCCAAATCCAGACCTAAAGACTGATCTGAAGTGAATACAGAAATAGGCTAGCGAGTAGAGGTGGGGGAAGACCGAAAGGTCTTTGGTGGCTGGTCCTCCAGCTGTTCAGTTAAGCATGTTTCATTCTCTTAACCTTGTGGTTTGGGCCTTACTACACTGACTGTCCTACCAGCTTTTCACATCAAGAGCTGCCTCAGAGCCTGGATGAGGATGTGATATTACAGTTTCCTCTGGATGCAGTTACCTCTGTAGGGTATGATTTAAGTGAACTGAGGTCTTCTACCTTCCCACATCAACTCTCTGTATTTTAAGGGCTTAGGGCTTCTAGACTTCTTACCCACTGGCCGTGTGACTCTTCTGATTTTTTTTCTATTTGAAAAAAAAAGTGATGTTTTAACTGTTTTCTTATAAAGCATAAATTCTAGAGTAAATGCTACAAAGCTAGAAAAATCTTGCTGTAGATGATGCTACAATGTCTTTTAGGGCTATGCTGGCC
Organism: Nanger dama; assembly: GCA_917880005.1. Classification (NCBI taxonomy): domain Eukaryota; kingdom Metazoa; phylum Chordata; class Mammalia; order Artiodactyla; family Bovidae; genus Nanger; species Nanger dama. The sequence goes on along the minus strand of CAKJTW010000011.1, from coordinate 27,067,859 downwards.
AGATGTATCCAGGCCAGGAGGGATGGGAAGTAGGAGCCTTCAGCTTTTTGTAGGCACTGATGAATCCCTTCCTTTTGCAGAAATCCTAGATTTTGGCTACCCACAGAACTCGGAGACAGGTGCATTGAAAACCTTCATCACCCAGCAGGGCATCAAGAGCCAGGTACTCAAACTGTCCAGGCTATAGACAGGGTGGAGCCCAGCCTCCCTTCTTCCCAGCTGGCCCCAAGCCTTTTCTGAGCTGACTCATGAGCCCATCCCTGATAGGAAGTGTTGGCCTGAGCCTTCTGCCATGACTGCAGGCCTGTTTGCTCTGTGTGGCCTTCTCCCACCCCTGGAGCTTGCCAACTCAGCATCTCTGTTACTGGGAATACAGCTCAAGCAGTTTCCTTTTATGTTGCAGGGAGGGGAGGTGTGGGCTGCTCTGGAGGCTTGATATTCCTCAGGAGGAGAGAGCCTGGGCCCCCTTCTGGGATCCAGGCCTCATAGCCTTCTCCTTTCTTTTCTGCCTGCCTCTTCACATTTGCACTCATCTGCTGCTTCCTGTGGGCACCGTGTTGGCTCTGTGTTCTCCAGCATCAGGTAAGCTGTTCCCTCAGCTTCCACCTTTGCAGCTTTGCTCAGTTTTCTCCAGGCCCTGCCCCATGGGGGAAGATGGGTCACACGGTGTGAACTAGAAGGGTGAGGGGATGAGGGTGGAGTGGGGATGGAGATAAGAGAATTGAAGGGGATGAGGAGTGAGGCCTTGTTGTTTGTGTCTGCGCCCCATATAGACAAAAGAAGAGCAGTCTCAGATCACCAGCCAGGTGACCGGGCAGATTGGCTGGCGGCGGGAGGGCATCAAGTATCGCCGGAATGAGCTCTTCCTGGATGTACTGGAGAGTGTGAACCTCCTCATGTCCCCGCAAGGTGAGGGCCCTTGTGTGATGAAGCTGGAGGGAAGCCAGGGCAGGATATTGGTCCTGACTCAGCTGCTTCTGGTTATCTGTCCATCACCAGGGCAGGTCCTGAGTGCCCATGTGTCAGGCCGGGTGGTGATGAAGAGCTATCTGAGTGGCATGCCTGAGTGCAAGTTTGGAATGAATGACAAGATCGTCATTGAGAAGCAAGGCAAAGGCACAGCTGATGAAACAAGCAAGAGGTGCCCGAAGCAGGGTAGCTGGTGGGAGAGGGTGGACCTTGGACGGCTGAGCACAGCCTGGTGAATCACAGGTTCCTTCTAGATTGCATGTCTGCAGTAACGTAAATTCTCACTTCCCAAGGGTGTGCTTGGCTGGTTGCTCTTGGTATCTGTGTTGAAGAGATGAGGGGGTTGTCCTCACCCTACTCAGAGTAAGCCCCTTTTTTTTGGTCCCAAGGACCAAGATTCTTCTGTATATACTGATGGCCTCTGCCCAGTATGCCTGAAACTTTTGTGTTCCATACAGCAGAACTCTCAAAAGATAATGAGTTTGCAAAGCTTCCACTCATCTGTAACTCTAGGAAACGGACCCCTCAAGTGAGAAAGCTGCATTCTGGCAGCTTTCCATAGATGACAGTGCAAGCCTTGTCCAGGCTGTTGCAGCCTTTGTGGGTGGGTGGGTCTCCCAGCCCGATTCACTGCTGCCAGCCTCGTATACCAACAATACCTTCTATCCCTGCTTGCAGCGGGGAAGCAATCAATTGCCATTGATGACTGCACCTTCCACCAGTGTGTGCGACTCAGCAAGTTTGATTCTGAACGCAGCATCAGCTTTATCCCACCAGATGGAGAATTTGAACTCATGAGGTGCCAATGGGGTGTGAGGAACAGGGGTTACTATTGGCAGAGAGCAGGGAGAGGGGGGAGGACAGGCTCTGCTGTGCCAACCTAAAGCTGTCACACCCCTGAAGGTATCGCACCACCAAGGACATCATCCTTCCTTTTCGCGTGATCCCACTAGTTCGGGAAGTGGGACGCACCAAGCTGGAGGTCAAGGTGGTCATTAAGTCCAACTTCAAACCCTCACTACTGGCTCAGAAGATTGAGGTGAGGATAAGGGGCTTAGGGAGGAGGCAGCACTTATTTCTAAGTATAAAGGCAGGTGATGTCAGGATTCAACAGAGCTCCCTGACACGTGTGTCACTTCTAGGTGCGGATCCCAACCCCACTGAACACTAGTGGGGTGCAGGTAATCTGCATGAAGGGGAAGGCCAAGTATAAGGCCAGTGAGAACGCCATCGTGTGGAAGTGAGTCTTTCCTTCGTGAGGGCACAGTAGGGTTCAAGAAGCCTTCGTGTACCCTCTTGTTAAGTGTCACCTTTTGTGCCTGCACGTGTGTGTGTGTGTATTAGGGGAGTGGGGGTGACTGCTCCTGGAGCCCCTGGTTGTGTTCTCATCCCTTGTACCTCTGTGCACATGGCCTGCACTGGGGTACATGCATGCATGCTTTTATCACAATTCTTTAACGTTTCCCCATTTTCCCTTGTACCTCTGTGAAGTAGAAAGCAAGGGATAGCTTGGCCATGTGTCTAAGCAGAAACTGCATGCAGTCCGCAGTGCTAAAGGAATAACAGACCCAAGGTTTCATAGCAAGAGGTTTTCAGAGTCCTCACCACCTTGCCTTGCCCTGGCACCTCCCCTGAGCTTCTGGATTCTTTTCCCCCAACAACCTCCTTAAAGGCACAGTAAGCCCCCTTGAAGCTTTTCTTAGCTACCAGGGGCCCGTGCTGCCTGTTGACCCTGTGTTTCCAGGATCAAGCGCATGGCAGGCATGAAGGAATCGCAAATCAGCGCTGAGATTGAGCTGCTGCCCACCAACGACAAGAAGAAATGGGCTCGACCCCTATTTCAATGAACTTTGAGGTACGGCAGAGAAGGGGCTTAGAGCAATGTGTGCTAGGAAAGACCTTAGAAATCCTTCCAGTCAACCTCTGCACCTACCACCTTGCTGATGATGAAACTGAGACCCCTGAGAGAAGTGATTTCAATTCACAGACCCATTTCTTCCCCTGCAGCCTTCCTCCTAGAAATTGATATTCACACTGACAAAAATCTTTGACTTCTTTTGGCTTGTCATAAAACAATTCTTAGGAAAAACTGAGATTGCTTACATGCTCAGTAAGACACAAGACAGGAAAATGGCCTGACTTTGCTTTATGCACATTAGACATGTAATTTTTTCCACCGTACTGTTTAAGTCCATAAAACTGAGCAGGATAAGTATATTTTAAGGTAGATCTTTGGTTGCTGTCACCTGCTGATTAAGGTCATCAACAGGCAGGGCCTGACTTCAAACCCAAACCATAGATTGCTAGTTATTCTTTTTTCTTTAGTAACCTCTTAGGGGGCCCCTCACCATCCCAGCTTTCCAGAGCTTCTTTCAGGGTCCCAGTCATTCAAACCCTTCTAGTAAAGAGATGAGGTTGGGCAGGGCTGTGGAACCTCCCCAAGGAGACCGGCTATGAAAGGAAGGCCACATCCCTAACTGGAGCTATCCCTTGCCCAGGTGCCATTCGCACCTTCTGGCCTCAAGGTGCGCTACTTGAAGGTGTTTGAACCGAAGCTGAACTACAGCGACCACGATGTCATCAAATGGGTGCGCTACATTGGCCGCAGCGGCATTTATGAGACCCGCTGCTAGCTGCCTGGTGGCCGCTAGCCCACCTCCCCACCCACCCTCTTCCACAGGTCTGGGTGCCCTCGGCCACCACACATCAGTATCTCCTCCCTCCTGCTTTGCTGCCTGCCCTTTGCACTAGCCCCCGAGTCTAGGTCTGGACCAACCACATTGCGAGTAGGACTGGTGGAGCAGTCCCTGGGCTCCCTGAACAGGGTGGTTTCAGAGGCTCCTACTCCACCATCCATCTGCCTGCCCTAGCCCACTGCCAGGCTCTTGAGTTCTGTGACCAAAGCCAAGTGGGCTCCTTCTCCTCCCCTCTCCTATGGCCACATCTCTGGAGTGGGAGGGTTGGCTGCCCCTCACCTCGGAGCTCCCCCAAAGGCCAGTAACGGATCCCCAGCCCTCAATTCCTACTCTGCTTTGGGATAGTGTGAGCTTCATTTTGTACACGTGTGACTTCGTCCAGTTATAAACCTAATAAACTCTGTAGAACGGAGCTGCTGGCTAAGTGTTGAAGTGGGAGCTACACGGGGAGAGGGTTTGGTGGGACTGCCCCTCCCCTGTCTTAACTCAGCCTTAAGTGGAATTCTCTTCTAAACTCTTTTGTCATATCTTAATTGTTATGTCCCTCAGGGCCAACCAAGCCCTTACCCTGACAGGTATTTCCCCCAGAAAGCCCCTCTGATAGCCTCAAGGGCAAGCAGCCCCACCTGGCCTCAGTTCCCTGATGGTAGAAATTCTTACCTAAAATCATCCTCAGTTTTAGGCAGGTATTTTTCTAATTAGCAGAGATTAAGCAAGGTGTACATTTGGTCTTCCCAGCCATCCTTAGAAACTGACAGACCTCTTAATTTTATCCTCTTCCTAGTTATTCAAGCTTCCCAGACCTTGGTGGGTATGTTGTAAAAAGGAAAAATTTCACTCTTTCCGGGCCTCTTATGCCCCCCACCCCCCACCCCGTGGTTGAGGGGTAAAGAATTCGCCTGCAATGCAGGAGACCAGGCTTCAATCCTGTGTCAGCAAGATTCCCTGATGGAGGAAATGGCAACCCGCTCCAGTATTCTTGCTTGGAAAATCCCATGGACAGAGGAGCCTGGCAGGCTACAATCCATGGGGTCACTGAACAGGCAGGCAGGCCTCTTAGATAATTCCTCCCTCCATGCCTCCCCCTTGCCAAAGAATTGTGTGAACAGGACCCTGAGGGGAATGCTCCATATTCTGCTAATGTGTTGGAGCAAAGATCTGCCATCACCAGTTTTTCCTTGCTTGGTCTCTGCCTTTTAAACCTAAGAAATCTATTAAGAGAAAATTTCAAAACAAGTAGAAAATATATAATGAACTCCCATCATAGTGGTTCAACTTGTGATCAGCTCTTTAATGTCACATCCAAACTGTGTTCATGCTTAATCCTAGTGTCCTACAAAAAAAATGTCACAACTTACATCTGGATCCAGACAAGGTCCCTTGATTGAATGTTGTTGAAGAAACCAGATAGTTTTGTAGTTTCCCTGTGAGAATTCCACTTTCCCTGTGTTTCAAATAAAATGGAAATCTTTATTCCTCAATGACAAAACGATGAATGGGTGTGACTTTGACAATTTTGGGGCTAGTTTGGAAGAATATTCACATTAAATGTGAAGCGGTAGCATTTTGAGGAAATGCCTAACTTTTACCTGAGGGAAACACTGAAAGGCAATAGCCTTTACGGTCACTTACTGAGACCCAGGTTGCGGAGAATTCTGCTTTGGGTGTAGGTTGGGAATAATAAATACTAATGAAATTGCACAGACCGTGTCGATCTGGTTTTCTTGCCCAGTGGCGGTCAGTGAGGAAGTGCCCGGGGGTGATGGGAGGCCCAAAGGGCGTTATTCGCTTAAGTCTGCTGAGCCATCAAGTGTGAGAGGTCGTGGGCCGGCTGGCTACCTGAGAAGACAAGCAGCCCGTAGAGCCTGAAAACCGAACAAAATCCGCGACTGCACAAAAAGGCACCAGGGGCTTGAGAGCTCAGGCACCAGCGTGAGTCAGCAATGCTCTCAGCGGGCTCGAAAATGGACAAACACGTAGCGGCTGACGCGCCTCTGGGGAGCATGTAGAATCTAGCAAGGCCAATGTGCTTTATCGACCGCCCTTCTCGGGAGGTTCCCTTCATGGCCTGATAAACCGCGAGCTTCCCTGCACCCCGCCCTCGCCGCCCGCAGGATCTCCACCTCCCAGAAGTCTGAGAACCGTACATGTGGCTAATTCTTTAGTGAGAAAGAGTCGCGCAAGCGCAGAGAGTGCGTCTCAGCGGAGACTGAGCGGCGCTTGCGTATGGTACCGCCAGCTCCGTTCGCCCCTCCCACGGGGCTCTGCGCACTCCGCGCCTTTCTTACGTCGCCGTTTCGCATGCGCTTTGGAAGGAAGGGCGAGCTTTCGGGGAACCAGTAGGGGGCGGGCCTTGACCGGGGTCTCACAGCGACTGCGCGGATGGGAGCCTGACTGGAACATGGCGACTTGCGCTGAAATCCTGCGGAGCGAGTTCCCCGAGATTGACGGACAGGTTTTCGACTACGTGACTGGTGAGCCGAACCGAATCAACAAGCTGGGGATGCCGAAGTGGAAGTCAGGGCGGGGGGAAGTACTAAGGCAGAGCAGTGGCGGGGACCGCCGCTAGGCCTCTCCTCTGTGTGACCTCTTGTCCCGAGGACCAGTTGGGTCTGGAGCCCGGACCGGGGCCGCAGTACGGGGACCAAAACTACTTGTATGTCTGCCTTACCTGGTATCTTCCTCGTGTCGTGACACGCCCTCCCTAGGCGTCTTGCACAGCGGCAGTGCGGACTTCGAGTCTGTGGATGACCTGGTGGAAGCTGTGGGGGAACTGTTGCAGGAGGTGTCCGGGGACAGCAAGGATGACGCGGGCATCAGGGCCGTGTGCCAGCGCATGTACAACACTCTGCGCCTGTACGTGCCAGGGCAGGGGGATTCGTGGGGAAGATGGGAGAGCGGACAGTCAGGTGACAAGACGTGAGAGAAGGTCTGATGGCCATAGAGCTTTTTCCTTCTCTTCTAACCCATTGCTTTCTATCCCTACCCTCAAGGGCGGAACCACAGACCCAGGGAAACAGCCAGGTGCTACTAGACGCCCCCATCCAGTTGTCAAAGATAACACAGAACTACGGTGAGAGAGAGGGAAGATTAAACTAGCTGCCCTACGTCCTCCACCCGTTAGCCATCTGCCCTCTGGGGCTCAGGACTCTTGGTACCTCTTTTCCACAGGACAAGGTTGTAGGAGTTAGTTGATGTCTTTACTGAGGGCAAATGAGCCATTAATAAAGGGGTTAAGATTGGGGAGGTCTCCAAGCTCTTGAGTGTGGTAGGACCCATGGGTCTTGGAGCTGGACAGATTTAGGTTCACTTCCCAGTTTTGCAGCTTATAACCTACTGCATGATCTTGTAAGAGTTGCTTAACTGCTCTTAGCGGCTGTATCCTTAATCTGTGACTTGAGTTTTTGTTTTAAGTGTTGAGAGAATTGATATCTATCTCCAGGATTTGTAAAGCTTTTCTTTAAATGTATGTGTCTGTGTCTGATTCATGTTAGTCACTGAAAATGTTAGTTTCCTTTCGCTTACGGAGAAGGTGACTGCTTTTCTTATCGCTTACAGACTGTGGCACCAAACTTCCAGGCCTGCTAAAGAGGGAACAGTCCTCGGTGAGGAGGGAGAGGAAGAAGAAAGGGAGGGGTCTGTATCAATGGTGGGGGTGAGAGTTGACTGTTTCTAAGTATTAGAGTATCTTCCTGGGGCATTTCTGATTAACTTTCCCTGAGTCCTTGAGCCTACACCATAGGATGAAATGCATTATGTTTGGACCCTTAGACGGTGAATGCAAAGAAGCTAGAGAAAGCTGAGGCTCGATTGAAGGCAAAGCAGGAGAAGCGCTCAGAGAAGGACACACTCAAGACCAGCAATCCTCTGTGAGTTAGTGAAAAGGGCTGAGAAGAGAGCAGAGCAGTCCCTATTGAGATGGAAGGCTGCTTAAGAGTGCTAAAAGCCATCCATTTCTTCCTTTAAGAGTCTTGGAAGAGGCATCAGCCAGCCAGGCAGGCAGCCGAAAGGAAAGTCGGTTGGAATCATCTGGAAAGAATAAATCCTACGATGTGCGAATTGAGAACTTTGATGTGTCTTTTGGCGATAGGTGAGGCAGTGGCAGTGGGGGAGTGGGCTGATGGGTTTTTTTTTTTTTTTTTTTTTACAGTTAAAGGAGAATTTGGAGCTGTGAAATGGGGCTAAAAATAGTTAGGTTTCTTTTGTTAAACTTGCTGTGCAGCTATCTCTAGAGCCCCCTTTGTCATCTTCCTGCTACCCGTGCAGGGTACTGCTGGCTGGAGCAGATGTGAACCTAGCATGGGGCCGCCGCTATGGCCTGGTCGGTCGGAATGGGCTGGGGAAGACGACACTGTTGAAGATGCTGGCCACCAGGAGCCTGCGGGTTCCAGCCCACATTTCCCTGCTGCATGTGGAACAAGAGGTTGCTGGAGACGACACCCCTGCCCTGCAGAGTGTGCTGGAGAGTGACACAGTGCGAGAAGACCTCCTGCGTCAGGAGCGGGAGCTCAACGCCCAGATTGCCGCTGGCAGGTGAGGGCTCCCTGGGGTGGACTGACCAGCAGCAGCCGTGCTTCGCAGAGTGCCTGCCTTGGTGGCACAATCCGCCGTTCGAATACCCATCCTAGTAAGCAGCAGGACTTAGAGTTTGGCTCGGTAGAGCTGTGCATTCCTTGTTCCTGGCATGGGGCCCATTGCCCTCCCTGCTGTGAGCAAGTCCTTCCTGTGCTCTGTTCCTATCCCAGCAACAGTGCAGCCAGTAGCCTGTTTTGCAGCTGTCCTGAGGTGCAGGATAAAGTAGTAAACTTCTCCCGCTCAGCCTGATTGCTCTTCCCCCATTCCTAGGGCTGGGGGCTCACAAGCTGCACAGCTGGCAGAAATCTATGCCAAGCTGGAGGAGATCGAGGCTGACAAAGCACCTGCCAGGTATTTAAAATTCCTTTTCTTCCTTCAGATTTTATCTTTCCTTTCTGTTACCTGTTCCAATTCAGGTTCTTTCATTTCTTCACTCCTAGAGCATCAGTTATTCTTGCTGGGCTTGGCTTTACCCCCAAAATGCAGCAGCAGCCCACCCGGTGAGTGGCCCCTACCATACTTGGCTCTGAACACTGTTTGCTGTGCCTCTGCCTCTTCTCGTGAACACTTACTCGCCCCTGATGCAGCTCTGTCTCTTTAGGGAATTCTCAGGTGGCTGGAGGATGAGACTGGCTCTGGCCCGGGCTCTGTTTGCTAGGTGAGTCCCCTGGACCTGTATGTGGATACTATGGAGGATGAGCTTGGCTCTTGGGAGGTGGCAACAAGTCGCTGACCTGAAACCTCAAACCATGCATTCTTCTTTTCCATAGGCCAGACCTGCTGCTGTTAGATGGTGAGTTTGAAATGCGGCACCCTGACTTTGGGGTGCAGAAGGGTGGCGTTGTCCAAGTTTGCAGTTCTCCAGCCCTTCAATCCCAAACATGTCCTCCCCTGCTTTTTCAGAACCCACTAACATGCTGGATGTAAGGGCCATCCTGTGGCTGGAGAATTATCTGCAGGTGAGTGCTTCCAGGTGTGGAGCAGGTCTGGGGAGCATCTGCCTCCAAGGCCTCTGGGGTTTGGGAGCTGCTTGCCCTCCCAAACCGGGCCTGCCATCCTGTGACCCCCCTCAGACGTGGCCCTCCACAATCCTGGTCGTCTCCCATGACCGCAACTTCCTGAATGCCATAGCCACAGACATCATCCACCTGCACAGCCAGCGGCTGGATGGTTACCGGGGAGACTTTGAGACCTTCATCAAGAGCAAGCAGGAGCGACTGCTCAATCAGCAGCGTGAATATGAGGCCCAGCAACAGTATCGCCAGCATATCCAGGTGGGAGAACAGACAGGACTGGGGACCCGCCCCATCCCATGTGTACTAGAGTTGTAGGGGGTGAGGGAGCTGAACATGCCTGAACTTGTCCACCTGCAGGTTTTTATTGACCGTTTTCGCTACAATGCCAACAGAGCCTCCCAAGTGCAGAGCAAACTCAAGATGCTGGAGAAACTGTGAGTACAGTGTCCCTGACCGGGCCCTGACTCCTCTGTTTTGTAGGGAATGCCTACAATTCTCATCTTACCCTCCCCTTTTAGATCTCTCCTTTCCTACAAATCAACTTTAACTTCCTGCAGGAAGGCCTGCAGGGAAGGCCTTCTATTCTATTCTTTTACTATTCTTGGAGAGCTCATCTTGCTCCCAGACCTTGGCAGCCATCAGTCTACTTTGTCTGTATATATTTGCTAATTCTGGACATTTCATATAGACAGATTTGTCCCTGTGACCTTTTTTATGTCTGGCTTCTTTCGCATAATGTCATGTTTTTGCAGTTCATCATGTAGCATGGATTAGTACTTTACTCCTTTTCCTGGCCAGATAATGTTTCATTGTACAATTATCTCACATTTGTTTAATAATTCATCAGGTGGTGGACATTCGGATTGTTTCCCGTTTTGGGCTGTTAGGAATAATAATGCTGCTATGAACAAGTTTTTGTGTGGATATATGTTTTCTATTCTCTTGGGTACATAGTTAGGAGTGGAATTGCTGGGTTATGTAATAATTCTATGTGTAAGATTTTGAGGGATTGCCAAACTGTTTTTAACAGCAGCTGCACCATTTTACATTCCTACCAGCAGTATATGAGGATTCCAATTTCTCCACCTCTTTGCCAACATTTATTATCTGTCTTTTGAAGTTTAGCCCTCCTAGTGGATATGAAATGATACCTCTTTGAAATCTTGATTTGTATTTCCCTTGTTACTAATGATGTTGAGCTTTGGAGGCATTTTTTATTGAAGTATAGTTGATGTGCAATATTATATTTTTCAAGTGTACAATGTAGTGATTCACAATTAAGATTATGTTCCATTTATACTTATAAAATATTGACTATATTCTCTGTGTTGTGTATTAAATACATCATTGTAGCTTATTTTATACCTAGGAGTTTGTATCTCTTAATCCTTTACCCTAGTCTTGCCCTTCCCTCCCTCTCCTCCACCCACTGGTAACCACTGGTTTATTCTCTATATCTGTGAATTGTTTTTTTAGATTTAATTTTTTAGATTCCACATATAAGCAATATCATACAGTATTTTTTTTTCTGACTGATTTCACTTAGCATAGTCTTCAAGTCCATTTATCTTGTTACAAATGGCAAAATTTAATTCTGTTTTTATGGCTGATTTGTTGTTTAGTCACTAAGTCGTGTCCAATTCTTTGCGACCCCAGGGACTGCAGCACCCCAGGCTTCTCTGTCCTTCACTGTCTCCCAGAGTTTGCTCAAATTGATGTTCTTGAGTTGTTAATGCTATCTAACCATCTCATCCTCTCCTGCTCCCTTCTCCTGCTGGCCTTCAGTCTTTTCCCAGCATCAGGGTCTTTTCCAATGACTTGGCTTTTTGCATCAGGTGGCCAAAGTATCTGAGCTTCAGCCTCAGCATCAGTCCTTGCAGTGAATATTCAGGCTTGATTTCCCTTAGGATTGACTGGTTTGATCTTATAGTCCAAAAGACTCTCAAAAGTCTTCTCTAACATCACAGTTCAGAAGTATCAGTTCTTTGATGCTCAGCCTGTTTTATGATCCAACTCTCACATTCATACATGACTACTGGAAAAACCATAGCTTTGACTATACAGACCTTTGTCAACACATTGTATATGTGTGTGTATATGTATATCCATTCATCTGTGGATGGATGGACACTTAGGTTATTTCTTTGTCTTGGCTATTGTAAATAATATAGCTGTAAACACAAGGATGTGTGTATCTTTTCCAATCAGTATTTTTTTTCGGTTATATACCCAAAAGAGTATTGAAAGTTTAATTTTGAAGCAACATTTCTAGACATACAGGTGGTAGGGGAGCTTAAAATCATAAGGCTTAGGATCTTGTGACATTGAAACATATAGTATATTAACTGGGAGAACAAAAAGCTACCCCCTAAAAAACCTCTATTCTTTTCATCATATGTATTACTTGTATGATAAGAACAAATCCATTTTTTAAAGAACAAATCTAGTCTGTCTTCTCTCTCCTCAGACCAGAGCTGAAACCTGTGGATAAGGAGCTGGAGGTAGTGATGAAGTGAGTGCTGGGTCAGAGGGGCAGGTGGGAAGCTCTTGTTTCTGGGGCTGCCCTCAGGCTCATCACCCCACCTCCTGCAGATTCCCTGATGGATTTGAGAAGTTCTCACCACCAATCCTGCAACTGGATGAGGTGGACTTCTACTACGACCCAAAGCACGTCATCTTCAGCCGTCTCTCCGTCTCTGCCGATCTTGAATCCCGAATCTGTGTGGTATGGCTGCCATCTCTGTTCTGTGAACTGGGACTGAACTCTCCCAGTGTGGAGATTGTGTTGTGGATTGGTCATGTGGGAGGGAAGGTCCACAGGCGTAGGAGTCAGAGCCTGGGCCAAGGACGTCACTGTACTTCTCCTGGTCCCTCTTCCAGCCTCACAGGGCCACTCTGCAACATAGATAGAGAGCCTTGCCTGTGGTGTTTTATAAGTACTTAGAGCAGTTCTTTGTCTTATTGGTCTCAGGTCTGAGTGTCCTCCTAACTGTGGACCATAAAGGAGAGAGCATGGCTCAGGGTCAGACTTGGGATGCTAACTCTGCCATTTCTTAGCTTGGTTACTAAACAGACTCCTCATTCTTGAAAGAGAGATGACATCCAGCTTGCTCTGCTGTTGAGAGAATTAATTCCCTTGCACTTAGTGGGTACTTGGGTATTGGTCCCCTTCACAGCTTTACTGTTTACTTCATTTTTCTCTACAGTTCTTTAAAATTTTTTTTTAGTTGTTGGAGTCACTGGGACTACCTGGGATCTATTCGCATCTCCTCTGCTTCTGTATCCCACTCAGGGATGCTCTTTATATACTCATGTGTCTTCTTGCAGGTTGGGGAGAATGGGGCTGGGAAGTCTACCATGCTGAAGTTGCTTATGGGGGACCTGACACCTGTTCGGGGCATCAGACATGCTCACAGGTGGGGCCCACACCTCCGCTTTCCAACCCCTCCTGTGCTGTAGCTACACTCCTTTATGGTCATTGCTTTCCATCCCCTCTCCACCTTCCCATCTGTCTGCAGGAATCTGAAGATTGGCTATTTCAGCCAGCACCACGTGGAGCAGCTGGACCTGAATGTCAGTGCTGTGGAACTGCTAGCACGCAAGTTCCCTGGTGCGTTAGGGATTTGAGCTGAGGAAAGAGGCCTGGGCCTGACACCTCCCCCTAGGCTTACCTTGGGTTGCTGAGTCTTGGTGTAAGGATGTGGGCATTAGGGGTGGGGCTGGGTGGATGGTGAAGGGAGGGAGTTGGGCCTGGAACCCACACGGTGGGGTGGGGCCTATTGCAGGACGGCCTGAGGAGGAGTACCGTCACCAGCTGGGCCGGTATGGCATCTCTGGAGAACTGGCCGTGCGCCCTGTTGCCAGTTTGTCTGGGGGCCAGAAGAGCAGGGTGGCCTTTGCTCAGATGACCATGCCCTGGTGAGCAGCCTTGACTAGAGCTTTGCCCTCCACTTTCCCCTCTTGCCTAATGGAAAATGATTGTCTTGCCTTGGTATCAGAGCTCGTTTTCTCCCAGCCCCCTAACTTCCCATCTTTCTGGGTTCTGCCTTCCAGTCCCAACTTCTACATTCTGGATGAACCCACAAACCACCTGGATATGGAGACCATTGAGGCTCTGGGCCGTGCTCTCAACAAGTTCAGGGTGAGTGTACCTTCACGCTGCCCACTCCTTCCTGGGCCTCAGCACGCCTTTGGGCCCCTCTGAGAGCCCCACGGTCTCTGTCTTGCAGGGTGGTGTGATTCTGGTGTCCCATGACGAGCGCTTCATCCGGTTGGTGTGCCGGGAGCTGTGGGTGTGCGAAGGAGGCGGCGTCACCCGGGTTGAGGGGGATTTGACCAGTACCGAGCTCTTCTCCAGGAACAGTTCCGCCGTGAGGGCTTCCTCTAGGGCCATGAGGCTGAGGACTGTGCCCAGGACATGGACTGTCTTTCAGACCCCTGGGCCACCACGTAGGCAGCCATCTCCTGCCACGGACTTCTTGGGGACAGCCTTATTCATAAATCTCTCTTTTTGACTGGAGCATCCTCTGCACAACCCCGGAGCCCCACCTAAGGGTCTTTGAGGACTGGTCCTCCAAGGGGAAGGGAGTGGGGGGGCTGCCCTCTAGGACTCTAGATCCCTCCCACTGCCCCAGCTGCGACTGGGCTCTGATGGCCGGTGTGTAAATTAAATATCCATGCATCTCCCTTGCTCACTCTGCTGCTCCTGGTGTAAGGCTGCAGTGTTCGCCCATGGTTAAGGAGTGCAGTCTCTCTGATTTGGCATTTTCCTGTGACATTTGCGTCTGTCGTGTGGAGGAGGCCTTGGAAGCATCAGTGTTGCCCCTGGGGGAGATGTCATTAAAGCCACTGGGGGTCGACCTTGCAGTGGACCAAGCTTATAATGAAGGGCAGTGTATTCCATCGCTGCAGTGCTGTGCTCTCCAGCCAAGGCTTACCTGAAGGGGTCTGGGTTCTGCTGTCTCAGCCCCACTGCTTGAGTGAGTAAGCTGATTCTGCAACCTGGCCTCAGACATGGTTTGCCAACTGCTTTCTCCAGTGATCTTTGGCCCAGGCTCACTCTGCTTCTCTGAATTTGACCCTTTGGGGCCAAAGAGAAAAGTGAGAAACTGTCCCCATTTTGCTTGATTGGTTTTTTGTTCCATATTTTTTCTCTTAACCACATAGGAGAGGCCTGGGAAGTAGGAAATTGAGAATGGGGTCTAAGGCAAAGAAAAAGAACATCTTGGTTTCAAATTAACCAGTGTTTAAATGGGGAGAGGGAGTTGTTTAACAGAAGTAGTATGATTTATAAGTAGTATTTCCTGGATACTCAGCCACTGTATGTAATTGTTGTGCAGAAGATGCTAAAATTGCTTTCCTCTTAATGACTGGAGAAAACAGCATCAACAAAAGGAACTTGTCTCCAACTTCGTGGAGAATTGTCATCATAAAGTTCAACCAAGGAATCTTTACCCAGCCACTATGGGTCTTGTGATACAGGTCGCTGAGGAGGAGACACCTGTCTGGGGGTAAAGGAGAATAAAGTCGGAAGGCTCTGCACCAGTGAACCTGCTGCGCAGCCAGCAGGGAGGGTCACTAAATCTTCCTGCTTCCTCAGCCCCTGTCTCAGGAGTCCTCAAGAGGTGGTGTTCTAGGCTTGTCTGTGACCACTTGCATCCTCACAGTTCCAAGGACCACAGGCCCCATCACTCTCTTCCAACCGCAGACCTGCATGTGGGCCAGTTGGGGCCATCCTGGGTAGGGTCTGTGCCTCCCTATTCGTCAGCCCCTTCACCCCTCACCAGCTTGTCCATGTCTGAGTTATCCCAATTCTTTAGAGAAATGCCACTGAAACTTCAGTGGCAGAGTGCTTCTTTGGAGGTGGCTGTGTGTGTGGAGAGCAGTGGAATTGGATCTGTGATCAGATCCCAGCACTATTACTGGTAATAGAAGGGCTCACCTATATTAATTAGCTGGGAAGCCATGACAAGTCAACATTTGTACACCTCCTCGGGGTCTACATAAGCACTCAGAGTGATTCCTGTGTGTCCAGTCTATGGTTTGGAGGGCCATCATAAGAAAAAGCAGTACATTTTTTTTGAATGACTCTAGACAGGTTTGGGTTCAAAGGAAGGAAAAACTTTAACAACTCAAACTGCCTTCTTACAGTTCCTGAACTCTGGAACTGTTCAGACCCATGGCTATATAAAGAAGGACTCTTTCATATAGGAGGCAGCATTAGATGGCCTCTAGGCTGGCTCCCAGTTTTATGATTCCATTAAATAAGAGCCTGTATGTGTGACAATACAGACCTACACTGCAGGCCTTCAGAAAATTAAGATGAGTGAATTGCAGCAGTTGAGAAAGACCCTACAAATAAGTGTGTAAGGTGAATTTGGGGGATTGGGGTCATTTGGGAGTTGGGTAGAAAATTCAGCAGTGTCAGCCTGCTCTCCCAAGAAACAGAGCAGAGAGAAGGGAGGAATCTGACACAGGGAAGCGCCCCATTCCACTCTAGAGAGCCTTTCCAACTTCTGCCCCTGGGAGTCTGGTTCTTCCACTAGATCCTTCGGTCAGGAGCTGGCCAGGTTGAAAGGCCTCTGCAGTCCTGGCCTCCCTGCTTCTGGCCTTACCACACTCAGCAGTGCCTCAGGCAGCCTTGCTGGTCCCCTGTGGGAGGAGGAATGCAGAGGGATCATAGATCCTTCCATACAAGTCTACACAGCAATTGAAGGTACCAGTCGTTTATTTCAACACTGGAATTGCTGTCAAGGTTTGTGGGATGTAGACAACTTTAGGTACATTCTCACTGGTTTCCAGGCAAATGTAAGCCAAGAAGGGACCATTTACCCTCACTGGCCATTCTCCAGCCTAGTTTGTCATTTAGAACCTAACATCCTACTAAGAGGGCTTCCCTGGTAGCTCAGCTGGTAAAGAATCTGCCTGCAATGCAGGAGACCCTATTTCGATTCCTGGGTTGGAACAATCCCCTGGAGAAGGGATAGGCTACCCACTCCAGTATTCTTGGGCTTCCTTGTTAGTTCAGATGGTGAAGAATTTGCAGTGCGGGAGATCTGGGTTCAATCCCTGGGTTGGGAGGATCCCCTGGAGGAGGGCATGGCAACCCACTCCAGTATTCTTGCTTGGAGAATCCTCATGGACAGAGGAGCTTGGCAGGCTACAGTCCATGGGGTCGCAAAGAGTCAGACACAACTGAGTGACTAAGCACAGCATGGTAGCAGCATCCTACCAAGAGCCACCTTCCAGGCCTGGGTCAGGCTCACCCTCAGATGGCAAACCAGACAATGCCAACATCAGAGCACTATGGCTTGTCACCAGCCTGAGTGTGTAGACTGGATGTCAGAGTCTGGGAAATCCCACAGGCTAGCACGGTGGGCCTAAAACCTGGCTGAACCTGGAATGATGGATTCTCCTCAACCCTGGCCCCCTCCAGGTAGGCTTCAGTGCACTTTATGTGTCCTTCACTGTAAGCTCCTTGCCATTAGCCTTGTGGTTCCCACTTGGCTGGATATCTTTGAAGGCCAGACCCTGGCTTGCTCATCTTTGCATCTTCTGTCCCTGTCACAGTTTGGGTTCCCTGGGAAGCAGCTTGAAGAGATTGGAATGTTTATTAGTGCAATGCTCCAGACTGAGCAGAGAGAGAAGTTGGGCTACAATGCAGGCCCAATGAAGCCCTCAGTCAACCCCACATTCTGGAACTGGCAAGGTGTTCTGAGTTGAGGCGATGGGTCCAGCCTTATTCCACCGAACTGAACAGTCTTGAGTGCTGGCCGCCACTGGAAGGAGCAATGAGGACAATGGAAGAGGACATTTCATCAGCTGAGGCAGTTACCCTTAAGGGGTGACAGCTGAGGACTTGCTGCCATCGATGTTAAGCAGCCAGTGTGCCAAGTCTTTTATTCCTGGAAGCTCATCATAGCAACCACTCCCATGCCCAGCATGTAAAGAAGTGCTCAGTAAAAATGCTTGAGCGGACTTCCTCGGCAGTCCAGCAGTTAAGACTGCTTCTACTGCAGGAGGTGTGGGTTTGATCCCTTGTTGGGGAACTAAGACCCCACATGCAAAAGCCTGAGAAGTGAATATTTGGGGGAAATTGAGAAAAAGTAGGGAATGACACTGGAGAAGGAGAGCTTCCAGCCCTAAAGCCACAGGGTCAGAGCAGTAGAGGTAGAGGCGCACAGGCAAGGACTTGTGGGCTCGGCCAGAGTGAGGAAGGGCTCCTTTTTCTGGGCCAGAGCCTTGATATGAAAGCTTTGGGACATGATATTATGGAGGTGAATTTTTGTTTTCAAACGTCTCCTTCTTTTAAAAAGAATTATTAAGAAAATGACAATTGTTATTGAGCTCTTGTTATGTAACTGGCACTGTAGTTGCTTTACCTACACTAAATCCTCACAACCCCTCGCACTGGTGCAGTTGTCCCCTTTTTTTATAGATGAGGAGATGAAGTTGACATGGTGGGAGGATACAGGATCATCTGGCTCCAGAGCACAGCTCTGAGTGGCCACACTGCTCTACTGCTCAGCTCCTAGTGTGACATGCTGAATAGTGAGAATTTATTAATTATATCACTTAAAACTCATCATTAATTGCATGGGATGGGAAGTGAGGAGTTTGAAGATGCTTCTCTCAGGAGAGCAAGCTGATGGATAAGGAATACCTCGCACAGTGGCTGACACAATCTAAGTGCTCGGTGATTCGTTCATTAAGTGATTCAAAACGTGTGGTATAGTGGAAAAGTCATGCACTGGGATTAGCCCAGCTCTCCCACCAACTGCATGTGTGCTAAGTCACTTCAGTCATGTCCAACTCTGCAACCCTATGGGCTGTAGCCCACCAAGTGCTTCAGTCCATGGGATTCTCCAGGCAAGAATTCTGGAGTGGGTTGTCATTTCCTCCTGCAAGGGATCTTCCTGAGCCAGGGATCAAACCTGCTGCTCTTGTATCTCCTGCACTGACAGGTGGGTTCTTTACCACTAGCGCTACCTGGGAAATGATGCACCACTGACTGCATCTTAGGCAAATCAACATTTCCAGAGAAAATTATCCCTATCCACAAAATGGGCATAATGCAGTTTATCTTGCCTGTTTCATGGGTAGGAGAAAGGGTTAAATTAGATTAGTTCCTGCGTAAATGGAATAATTTTTTTTTAATGAACTGTAAAATGTCATGGATCCAGAGGGTGTCATTTCATGGGAAGAGTGAGAAGACAGCAGTCTGGAGCCGCCTCTGGAGACAGGCAGATTCTCACGAGCACAGACAAGCACTCCAGACCATCATCAAGATGATGGCCCCAGGAGGGCCACCCCACAGTCCTCATCTGCTAAACCAGGAATCAGAAAGCCTGAATGCAGGAGCGCAGTGTGAAACTCTGCCTGGAACCCACTGAGTTGCATGGGGAGAGGCAGAAAACACCATGCAATTTCAGCCCATACTAATCATATGTGTAAGTCATACCCTGTTGGTAATTCTAGGTTTCTCTTTTCTTTATGTTAAATAAATGGGTGGTTTGGAAGTGACTTCTGCTGCACTGTATAAAGGGAGACCTTTGAAACCCTAAATTAAAATAAATATTTGTCAACCCATGCTACAGCATTTTTAACACCAAAGAATGCTTTCACAAATGTTCTCTTTCAGTCTTGTCTCCTCAATCATCTTGTTATATGTGACTCTTGCTGAGTTACTCCCATTTTATAGAACAGAAGCTTGAAGCAGAGAGATGTTACATGTCTTGCTTAGGTTCAGATACCTCTGTGCCTGCAGAGATGGGGTGGTAACCGAGGTATCCAGGTCTCCAGCCTTCTCACATCTTTCGGATTGGCTGTTCTCAACTTTGCTCTACAGCTATTCATACAGTGGGCGATCTCTTATCATGCATGCCGGTGAGTATGCCCAGGGTCATGTGCCCTCCTGTCCTTTTAGGAAAATATTTTGAACCCGAAATGAGGGGGACCAGCTGTGACCCTATTTTAATTTGCTTTAAAGTTGTAAATTAGGGAGCAAGCTCTGGAGTCAGAACTACATTCAAGTCTGGATCCTATTATCTAATAGCTCTGTGACCTTGTCAAATTAAGCTTCTCTGTGCCTCAGTTTCCTCATCTATAAAATGAGAATAATAGTCCTTACAGGACTTCCGGTGGTCAGTGGTTGAGGATCTGTCTGCCAATGCAGGGAACAAGGGTTTGGTCCCCGGTCTGGGAAGATCCCAGACCTTGGGACTTGGAGAAACTAAACCTGTGTGCCACAACTACTGAGCCTATGCTCTAGGGCTGCCAAGCCCCACACTGAGCACACAGCCTGTGTGCTGCGCCTACAGAAACCCTCGTGCCTAGAGCCTGTGCTCTGCAACTAGAGAAGCCACCTCAGTGAGAAGCCCACGCACCACAATGAAGAGCACTTGCCGCAACCAGAGAGCCTGTGTGCAATATCGAAGACCCAGCACAGCCAAAAATAATTAAAATTTTTAAAAAATGGTTCTCACATTGTAGGGTTATGGTGACTATTAGATAATATGAGCAAAACTCTCATCATGGCGTTGCAGGCAGATTCTTTATTCCTTGAGCCACCGGGGAAGCCCTCCCTGATGGTTAGCCATTATGATGATTGTTAGTTGCGGCCTTCACTCCTTTACTGGTTAGTGAAATGTTGCTCACAGTGTCCTACAGCTACAATCCACTGTGTTTGGTCATGGTGCCTCAGTCAAAAAGACAGGCACCCACGCCTCCTATTTTGTGTCCTTGAACCTAGAAGGACCTTTTCTTGGATTCTTCTTCCACTGAATAAATATTTTCTTTGGATTATTCTGCACACACTCACATGCCCCTCTCATTCTGAATGTTCTATATTCAGTTTGTTTCCTTACTCAGCACTTTGCTCCAGATTGGTGACTCCCCATCAGTGTAGGAGTCTGGGGTTTTTTTTTTTGACTGATTGAGACCTTTGAGCATAGTCATTCTGAACCTCTCACCACCAAGGATTTCTGCGTCTTTCTTCTGCATGAACTCTACCATGTGGTACACTCAACTTGGGAGCAGAGTTATCTTAGTGTAAAACTAGTAAGAGTCAGCAAACAATGGTTGAGATGTAGAAGCCATTCAAGAGTTGGCAAACTGTGGTTTGCTGGTGTATGTGTGTTTCAGGGTTGGGGGCACATTTAAGAACCATCAGGTTGATGAGTGTACATTTAGCCAAGGAACAATGCAAGTGATTTGAAGCGCACAAGTGATTTGAAGAGCACATTAAATACTCAAATCAAGAATGCCAGACCCCTGCAATGGACAGACCAAGAATAGCTCAGTGGGGGTCCCTAGACCTGCCTGAGAAGAAGCAGACTTTATCTTGTGGCTCGTCCCTCTGGCAGGTCTTGTCCTTCACAGACTTTGGATGTCTTAGTCTGTCAGAGCTTGACACCACAGGCCTCTGAACTCCATTTGCTAACTCCCCAACTCCATTCCAACTTTATCTGGTTTCTTTGGCTTGTGACTTAGTTTGCGTGACCCATCTCACCCAGAGAGGATGTACTAACCAGAAAAAATGGATTTTCAGGGCCCCTGTTGACTGCGTTTCTGGTGATAAGTTAACCAGCTGACGCCTGGTTTATACATCAGTCTCTTCTAAGTTACAGTAGTGTGAGGCAGAAGCCCTTGGCTTGATCCAACAATGATAATAGTTTATTGGGCACTATGTTCCAAGCTTTATTCTAATCACTTTACATGAATTAACTTGTTTTATCCTCACAACAAACTAATAAGGCATGGATTATCTGCATTTTATAAGCGAGTAAATGGAAATCCAGAAATGCTTTAAAAAACAAAACTAAATTAACTTGCCTAGGTCTACCCAGCTCCTGAGTCTCTGAGCTGGGGTTTGCCCCTGAAGTCAGAATGGGCCCAGTGCTTCAGCTTGCCCACTCTAGCACAGCAAGACACCCAACCATGTTGGTGTTCAAGATCTGAGTGATAAGGAGCAGCTCTGTGCTATGATGACCTCAGCAGGTACTGAGGCCCTAGGGTAGCCACACCTGCCAACCAACCAGGAGCTTAACATTGCATTTGGAAAAAATTTTATTTGTGAAACAAACCTAGTTTGTTTAATAATTGTTTTCCCTTTAAAATTTAATCAAAGACCGGACTTACCTGGTGGTGCAGGGGCTAGGACTCTTCACTCACAATGCAAGGGGCTCAGGTTCAGACACTGGTCAGGGAGCTAGATTCCACATGCTGCAACTAAGACACTGTTCAGCCAAATAAAATATTTTTAAAAATTTAATCAAAGACATAATATGGTGCTAATCAGTTTCTGATAAGCCTTTAGTAATCATACTTGCTGACCCAAGTTATTTCATTCCAGCCTCCAGAAAGAAACACTCTTTAATTTAGCCTGGACACCCTTCAGTGACAAATCAAGGGAGACAGTGCCAGGAAAATAAACAGAAATTAGAACAGTTCCTGATAAATGGAGAAGGAGCAACATAGTCTGTCTCAAAGGAACTTTCTTTTTATACTTAACTTTTTTTCTTTTTCTTCTTTCTGTATGAAAACCCTTTCCTTCTGAAATAATCTCTCATAATGTACTCTGCGTATAAGTTAAATAAGCAGGCTGACAATATACAGCCTTGAAGTACTCCTTTTCCAATTTGGAACCAGTCTGTTATTCCATGCCCAGTTCTGTTGCCTCTTGACCTGATATAGATTTCTCAGGAGGCAGGTCAGGTGGTCTGGTATTCCCATCTCTCAAAGAATTTTCCACAGTTTATTGTGATCCACACAGTCAAAGTGCTCCACACTTCACTGCAGTTAATAAAGCAGAAGTAGATGTTTTTCTGGAACTCTCTTGCTTTTTTGATGTTCTGATGGATATTGGCAATATGATCTCTGATTCCTCTGCCCTTTCTTAATCCAGCTTGAAATTCATGTACTGTTGAACCCTGGCTTGGAGAATTTTGAGCATTACTTTGCTAGAGTATGAGATGAGTACAATTGTGTAGTAGTTTGAACATTCTTTGGCATTGCATTTGTTTGGGATTGGAATGAAAATTGACCTTTTCCAGTCCTGTGGCCACTGCTGAGTTTTCCAAATTTGCTGGCATATTGAGTGCAGCACTTTCACAGCATCATTTTTTAAGATTTGAAATAGCTCAACTGGAATTCTATCACCTCCACTAGCTTTGTTCATAGTGATGCTTCCTAAGGCCCACTTGACTTCAAATTCCAGGTCTGGCTCTAGATAGGTGATCACATCATTGTGGTTATCTGGGTCATGAAGATCTTTTTTGTACTGTTCTTCTGTGTATTCTTGCCATCTTCTCAATAGCTAATGCTTCTGTTAGGTCCTCACCATTTCTGTCCTTTATTGTGCCCATCTTTAAAGAGATCTGTAGTCTTTCCCATTCTATTGTTTTCCTCTATTTCTTTGCATTGATCACGGAGGAAGGCTTTCTTATCTCTCCTTGCTATTCTTTGTAACTCTGCATTCAAATAGGTATATCTTTCCTTTTCTCCTTTGCCTTTAGCTTCTCTTCTTTTCTCAGCAATTTGTAAGGCCTCCTCAGACAACCATTTTGCCTTTTTGCATTTCTTTTTCTTTGGGATGATCTTGACCGCTGCCTCTTGTACAGTGTCACAAGCCTCCGTCCATAGTTCTTCAAACACTGTGGCAGCCCTTAACTCTCTCCTTAGTGTCTTTCACGAAACAGAAATCCTTAATTTTGTAACATTTTATTTTAGAGTAATTTCAGACTTGGAGAAAAGTTGCAAAATGCAACAAAGAATTCTGCTCTTTCCTTCAGCTGGATTCCTAAATTATAACACTTTGCCACATTCTCTGTGTTGGGTGTATGTATGTATTTTTTCCTAAATCGTTTATGAGTAAGTTGTAGACATAATGTTCCTTTATTTCTAAGTACCCAATATGTTGTTTTCTAAAAACAAGGACTTTACTTACATAACCACAGTATAATTATCAAAACTGGGAAATAAACTTTGATATAGTAATATTATCTAGAGATTAGATACTAATTTATCCAAATGTTTCCATATGTATCGACAATTTCCTTTATATAAAAAGAAAAAATATACATTTGATTCAGGATCACACATTGCATTCAGCTGACCTATCTCTTTAGCCTCCTTCAGTCTGAAGCAGTTCTGTAACCTTTCTGTATCTTTCATGACCTTAACATTTTGAAAGAGTACAGAATATTCATTTTGAGAATGTCCCTCAGTTTGGGCTAGTCTGGTGTTTCCTTGTGATTAGATTCAGGCTGTGCATTTTTGGCAGGAATATCACAGAAGTGAGGCTGTACCTTCTCAGTACATCTTATCAGGAGGCATGTGATGTCAATTTGTCCCATTACTGGTGATGTTAACTTTGATTACTTGGTTAAGGTGGTGTCTGCCAGGTTTCTATGCTTTAAATTGCTATTTTCCCCTCTGTAATTAATAAGTATCTTGTGGAGAAGAAATACTTAATTTTTATATAATCAGAATCATCAATGTTATGCAGCAGTGATTTGTTCTTTTGAAATGTTTTAGTCCTTCCCTGCCACCCCTAGGTAACAGATTTTCTGCAACACTGTTTTTCTACTAATTGTATAGTTTTATTTTTCTTATTTATGTTGTAAATGGTCTAGAATTCACTATGTATGTGTTGTATATGAACATGGTTTCACCTTTCTCTATATAATGAACCAGTTTTTCCAACATTATCTACCAAAGAACCTATCCTTTCTTCAATGATGATGATGCCATATTTGTTGCATATTAACTGAAGCAACTTAACATGCACACATATTCTCATGAATATCATGTCACACACATGGGTCAGGTTCTCTATGCTAACACTAGCATACTGGTTTGATTACTGCAATCTTATAGTATGTCTTGGTATCTGGTAGGGTAAGCTGACCTCTCTCTTCTTTTTATATGTTGATTTCTAATTTTGAAACTTTTTTCTGTGTATATACATATATATAAATATATAGGAGTAAATTTGTTACACTTCAGAAAATTCTCACAGATTTTAATTGGGATTGCATTGAATGTATAGATTAACTGGAGAAAAATGAACATTGTTATACATTTCTGGTTATTTGGGTCACCTTCTGTGTCCTTTGAGCATTATAGTTTTCTTTATAGAAGTCTCATATGATCTTGTTAAATAAATTCCAGGATGCTTTATAATTGTTGTCATTGTGAAAGCATCTTTTTATTATATGTTCTACTTGGTTACAGCTGATGTAGAGATAAACTATTGATTTTTGAAGACTGATCTTATATCTAGCTACCTTACTGAATTCTCTCCCTAGCTATAATGGTAAATTTTATGTATACATGTTTTACCAAATAAAATATGGTAAATTTGTTGTATGTAAATTATACCTCAATTAACCTGACATAAAATATTAATTGGGACATTAATGGAGGCTAAAACTTGTAGGCAAGATCTTGATGAAGATCAGGAGAGTTACATAGAATCAAGCAATCACTACAAAAGTACTTATTTAATCACAAAAAGAAAAAAAAAGAAAAATAGTAGCATTACAGTGAACAAATCTGGCAACATTATCTGTGATAATTCAGACAAAATCTGAAGGCAGTCTGCTAGAGAATTCCCTCTTGCTGGAGAGGTCAGCCTTTTTGTTCTATTCAGGCCTTCAACTGATTGGGTCAGGCCCACCTACATTATGGGCTTCCCTGGTAGCTCAGCTGGAAGAGAATCTGCCTGCAATGCAGGAGACCCTGGTTCAATTCCCGGATCGGGAAGATCCCCTGGAGAAAGGATAGGCTACCCATTCCAGTATTCTTGGACTTCCCTGATGGCTCAGGTGGTAGAATATGCCTGCAATGCGGGAGGCCTGGGTTCAATCCCTGGGTTGGAAAGATCCCCTGGAAAAGGGAATGACTACCCACCCCAGTACCCATTCCAGTATTCTGGCCTGAAGGATTCCATGGACAGAGGAACCTGGCAGGCTACAGTCCATGGGATCACAAAGAGTCAGACATGACCGAGTGACTAACACACACTACTTACTTATAGTTCACTAACTAAATTTTTCTTCATTTTTATTTTATATTGGAGTATAGCTAATGAACAATGTTGTGGTTTCAGGTATAGAGCAAACTGATTCAGTTATATACATACATTTGTCTATTCATTTTCAAATTATTTCCCCATTTAGGTTGTTACATAATATTGAGCAGAGTTCCCTGTGCTATACAATAGGTCCTTGTTGCTTATCCATTTTAAATATAGCAGTGTGTACATGTCCATTCCATACTCCCTAACTATCCCTTCCCTCTTGTAAGTTCATCACTAATTTAAATGTTAATCTCATCCAAACCCATTCTCCAAGTTGACATATGAACTGCCAGCTATAGCTAAACACATTATGTGATCTGGATTCAATGGGAGAAGAGAATATTTTGAAGACCATTTTTACAACAATTAGTGAAATTAGAATATTGACTAGTTTAGACAATAGAACTATTTTCAATGATAAATTTCCAGAATTTGACAGCTATGCTATGTTTATGTAAGAGGGTGCCCTTGTTCTTAAGAAAGATATATTGAACTATTTAGGGTTAAGAAGCACAATGTGAAGAACCTATAGTTCAGAAAAATGCTTATCTTGAGATTTTTGTACACTCAAAAAAATTATTTCTAAATTAGAAGTTAACAAATTAATGGTATGTCAATGTATATTGGGTATCTTTCATAAGGAGAAGCATCTGCCACCGTCTTGTTTCCTGACCTCAAGAAATGGCTTGAGGTCCTATGGCTTCCTATGGCTTCCACCTAACCATACAACAAGAAATATTTTTGAGGGAATACGAATGAACTAAGCCATCTTCCAGTTTGGATTTCAAACAGGGGCTGGGATTTTGGATATTAAGCTTGAGATAGGCTTTGCAGGTGGTTCAGTGGTAAAAGAATCTGCTTGCCAATGCAGGAGATGTGGGTTTGACCCCTGGGTTGGGAAGATCCCCTGGAGGAGGAAATGGCTACCTACTCCAGTATCCTTGCCTGGAGAATCCCATGGACACAGGAACCAGGCGAGCTACAGTTCACGGGGTTGCAAAGAGTCACACACGACTGAGCATGCACCACACAGGCAGGAAAAAACACTTTTTTCTACACATAAGTCTCCTGGAACTCAGATATGAGTGTGTAGACACTTCTGAGGTTTGAGAAAACACATCTACTGGCCCCAAACACAGGGAGGCAACCCACAAGCGTAAGACAACTGAGTTGAGCTTTGCAACAGTGACCTGGATGCAGAGCATTTTCTGAGATGCTTTCCCTTCAAATTTGCCCTCTCCCCACCCCATACCACCACCCTCAATAAAGGTTGTTGGCACTTTTGGCCCTAAGCGGGGCAGTGTTCTCTTGACTTGGGGCAGGGGGAGGGGCAAGTTGAGTCCTCCATCCTGGGCCAGCTCAGAGGAAAAGCAAAAACCTACAGGCTAGGTTGGTGGTGACCAAGGTGAGCAGGTATTCTGGATAGGGACAGTCCGCTGGCAGCCCAGCGGACGGCTTCACACAGAGTTTAGAAGATAGGGTCAATTTCAGTAACAGAGTCAGTAAATTTTCTCATGTTATCCCTCTAACTGAGTCAGCCAACATGTATTGGGCATCCACTGTATGCCAGGGCCCGTGGTGGAAAGAGTGAGTCACTCCCAGAGACTCTCATTGGCTCAAGAGGTGAATGTGAGCTATAGGTTCAACCACTTGCCCTGTCCCATTCCCTGTCTGTCTCTGCTGGCTCCCACCTCTGCCCACTGGCTGCGAACAGGGTCTCCTGTTCTCCACCTGGTTCTCTGCCTGTCCTTTTGCTTCTTGAGGTCAGCCAAGACTGATGGGAATTTTCAAAAGGAGGTATATTAAGAGATTTAGGAAATTCAAGTGAATATTAACTAAACTTACTGTGATAATTGTTTTGCAATATGTAAATATATCAAATCATTGTGTTGTAGGACTTCCCCGGCCTGGTGGCTCAGTGGTAAAGAATCTGACTCCCAGTGCAGGAGACAATGGTTCAATCCCTGGTCGGGAGAATCCCATACGCTGTGGAGTAACCAAGCCCCTGCACTACAACTACTGAGGTCTGCGTGCCCGAGAGCCCCTGGTCCACTGCAAGAGAAGCCACCCCAACAAGGAGCCCACGTACTGTGACAAGCAGTAGCCTCCCCCACACTTGCCACAACTAAAGAAAAGCCCCTGCAGCAATGAAGATGCAGCACAGCCAAAGATACATAAATAAATTTATTTTTAAAAATCATTGCTGTGCACCTAAAACTAATTCATTGGTATATGTCACTATGTCTCTATTTGTTTACTTATTTTATCTGTGTATGTGACTGTGTCACGAGGCATGCAAGATCTTAGTCCCCAGACCAGGGATCAAACCCATGCCCCCTGCAGTGGAAGTGCAGAGTCTCAACCACTGGACCTCTAGAGAAGTCCCTCAACTTTTTAAAAAATTCAGAATAAAAAGAGATTTATGGAAAATCAAAGAGAAGTAAACCACAAAATAAACATGAATAAATTTGTATTGTCTGTGGCAGCGACTGTATTGTCTATCACAGTAGTCTGTGGTCTGAGGGCAGACCATCTGGGTTCAACATTCGGCTCTACCGCTTTATTAGCTTATCATGAACAAGTTACTTGTCTGCATTTCATTTTCCTCTCATGTAAGATAGTAATACTACTTGTCTCGAGCTATTTTCATCATTAAAGGAGGTGACTGATTCACGCATAGTGCAGTGCTCAGCCAATAGTAAGGGCTTGACAAATGTTAACCTAGAGAAAACAACAGCAGCAACAAAGCATTCCTACTTACCCTTTCCTTAGTTCTGACCCCGTTTTTTGGTGAGCTGACCCCCTGCTGCCTCTTCACTGCATAACTCCCACTTAGGATTCCACTTACATGGCTTCCCCGCTCAACCACCAGGTTAGTTGCTGCTCCTAAAAGCTCCCAGCTAAAAGCGCTTATGATATCCCTGTAATGCAGCCCTCATCCCTAGCCTACGGTAACTGTGTGTTTGCCTTCTTCACCAGAGTGTGAGCCTTCCAAGACAGAGGCTATGCCTTTGTAGCTCTCTATCCCCCACGTCCTCCCCTATACCTGGCATACGGCAGAGCACTCAGGCTCCAAGCCATTCCCTGCCTAGAATCTCCTCCACCTCCTGAAACTGGGTTCTGGGACCCTCTGGGTCTGTGCTCCCCATTCTGGTCCTCAGACACCTGCCATGCTGCAGCCCCTCTATCAGCATGCCTCCCAGCTGGGCCTCAGAGACCCTCCACAGAACCCCCTCCTCTCCAGGGGCCTGGCTGCCTGCACCCTTACCCCATCCTGCAAGACACTTTACACCTCTGGTTGAGCTGCAGACCCACTTCTCACTCCATTTGCCTCAGCTTAGACAGCCTCCCAGCAGGAGGATCTTAGGGCCAGCCCAGCTTCCCAGCAAAGCTTGGCTTCGCGTGTTTTCTAGTCTCTGACAGAGACACCATCTTCCTTGAACACTGTTTTACAGTCAAGCTTTCCTCAGGAACTGAGGCAAGGACGTCTTTTTCCATTTTTGTGTGTTTGAGGACCCTTAATGACTGTTCTAGAAGAAACACAAGCTGGAATCAAGATTGCTGGGAGAAATATCAATAACCTCAGATATGCAGATGACACTACTCTTATGGCAGAAAGTGAAGAGGAACTAAAAAGCCTCTTGATGAAAGTGAAAGTGGAGAGTAAAAAAGTTGGCTTAACATTGTTAACAACATTCAGAAAACGAAGATCATGGCATCTGGTCCCATCACTTCATGGGAAATAGATGGAGAAACAGCAGAAACAGTGTCAGACTTTATTTTGGGGGCTCCAAAATCACTGCAGATGGTGACTGCAGCCATGAAATTAAAAGACGCTTATTCCTTTGAAGAAAAGTTATGACCAACCTAGATAGCATATTCAAAAGCAGAGACATTACTTTGCCGACTAAGGTCCGTCTAGTCAAGGCTATGGTTTTTCCAGTGGTCATGTATGGACGTGAGAGTTGGACTCTGAAGAAGGCAGAGTGCTGAAGAACTGATGCTTTTGAACTGCGGTGTTGGAGAAGACTATTGAGAGTCCCTTGGACTGCAAGGAGATCCAACCAGTCCATTCTGAAGATCAGCCCTGGGATTTCTTTGGAAGGAATGATGCTAAAGCTGAAACTCCAGTACTTTGGCCACCTCATGCAGAGAACTGACTCATTGGAAAAGACTCTGATGCTGTGAGGGATTGAGGGCAGGAGGAGAAGGGGACGACAGAGGATGAGATGGCTGGATGGCATCACTGACTCGATGGCCATGAATCTGAGTGAACTCCAGGAGTTGGTGATGGACAGGGAGGCCTGGCGTGCTGTGATTCATGGGGTTGCAAAGAGTCAGACACGACTGAGCAACTGAACTGAACTGAACTGAATGACTGTTCCCTGCAGCTTTGTGTTTGTACATGTAGCTCTTGGCTTGTTCAGAAGGGGCAAAGCACAAAACACCCATGAGGAGGTGGTCACTTGCCTGGACTTCCATGGAGCCCTCAAGGTCAGGGCTGGAACTGCCTAGGGATCTGGAGTCCCTGGAGGGCCTGTCCACCCTACCCCAACCCCACCATCTACCATTTCTCCCCAAGTCTGGTAGAGGAACATTCAACTCTGAATGAGGCTGGAAGAGGGTTCAGTAGAGAAGGGAGCAGAAAGGACATGCAGTCAAGGCTTAGACAGTGTGGAAAGAATAGGGCTGCAACTCTGCTGGAGCTCCCAGTGAGCTAGGATCATTGTGATATTGGCTATGCCACATGTACCATCCTTGTGCATTTCTACTCATGAAGTTCCCTGGGAAAAGGCTAAGCTGTTTCCACTATGCTAAGTGGTTTGAGCCAGTGAAAGGCTTGAAGTGGGGGGTCAGTGCTCAAGAAGGCAGAGGGTCCCCCTTGGAACCAGTGTGGAATAAGTGACTAGAATCAGGATAGAGTAAATAGGGAGGGAGTGAGAATGCCGAGCTTAACTTGAAAGCCCACTCCCCACTAACTGCCCCCCCACTCCCAGGTCTCCTCAAGCTCTCTTTGCAGAAGTTGAGTGTGGCCACTGCAAGAAAGTTTGCATGGGTGACACCAGACATGGTCACTTTCCCAGGGCTCTTGGGGGAAGATTTTATGGACTTTCCTAATCTTTTGCAGCATAACACTGTCAGTCTAGCAGATAACAAAAGAACCTGAATACAGGCCGCCGGGATGTTTTCTCCTGCAGGTGCTGCAGTGATGTGGTTGGGGTGGAGGTCATTTCTATGATAGGGCAGTCTACAGCCACCAGAAGGCTCTGCAGGTTGAAAGGCCTCACTTCCAAGGTGGTGGGCAACTGAAGGTTCCTGGAAGTTATAGCCTGAGAGGGCAATCCACCAACCCTCCCCATCCCCAGAAAAAAAGTGGGGAGATGGCACTGCAGTGGTGGGAAGGTTGGCAACTGGAGAGGGAAGAATCGCTGCAGTGATGGGAATCCCTGCATGGAGTGGACTGAAGTGGTCACACTAGCTGAAGACACCTGCAGGATGGGGGAAGGTTTCTGCAGTGATGAAGGAGCACTCTGCAAAGGAAAGGGTCAGGCTTTGGGGATGGGGGTCCTATGGTGATGCGGCCCTGGGGTTCGCTGCAGTGATTAGGGTTTCTGCAGTGATGAAAAGTTGAGCCATTGTGGGGTGAGGGGTGAAGAGGGTAGAGGTGGGATAATCGGGGTAGCTGGAGTTGCTGCAGTGCTGGTTTGAGGGGCTGCAGGTTGAGCCCCTTCTGCTGCACCTGCAGAACGCCTCATTTCCTGAAGGACGGAAAGGGCGGGGCCTCAAAGGCCCTGATGCTGGGCTGTGCGGCGGCTGGGATGCGGCTCCTGCACTGCGGTGCAGGGTCTGGCTGGAGCTTCAGGGGCTGGAGCGGCAGGGGCTGGCGCGGAGGCGGTACCGCGCCCAAAGGGGGCGGGGAGCAGCAGCCCCGCCGCAGCGGCGGGCAGGGCCCAGACCGGCTGGAGGGGCGGCCTTCCGAGCGGGGGCGGGACCAGCAACCTTAGGGGCCGACGCCCCTGTGCGGACCCAGAGCGGTCGCAGCGGGAGTCCAGAGCGGGCGCCCCGCAGGTGTCCAGACTGAAGGCAGCCCGAGGCGCAGAGGCAGCACCACCCACCGAGTCCTGTCGTGCCGCCTAGAACTCCGCAGAGGACGCGACGGTGAGGCTGAGGCTGCCCGCGGGGAGGAGGACGATCCCTAGACCCAGCCTGCAGCATCCCCCGTCAGTTCGGCTGTGGGGGCAGCGGCGACTGCAGCGTCCCCCCGCCCCAACCCCCCATCCCAGATCAGTTCTACCAGGATGGGAAGAGGTGCCCTGGACAGATCCAGCAGAATCCCCCCGGTCACCTCTCTCGCTCTTGCCTTCGTAAGACCCCCTTCCTTTCCCTTCCCACTTTGTTCTTCCCAACCGAACCCCTCCACCTCCGGCCTGCAGCCCGTCTCAGCGCCCCTCTCAGTTGAGGCGCCAGAGAAAGACTGCAGCCCTTTGGTTCCCCATCCCACTCCGCCCCTGCTAACTAGGTGCGCCCAGAAGGATGCTGGCCCCTTTAAACCCTTGCTCCCCACCCAGAGCATCTTCCGTCTCTCCACCCGCGCCACTTCCAACAGCTGGCAGCCGCGGAGACCCCGGGGGCCGGCAGGTACTGGGGTGGCGGTGAGGCCCGGGAGGGGGGTAATGGAACAACTGTGACACCCCACCCCCCCACCCGCGCCGCCCCTCCAGGAGCCGGTGAAGGGACTGCTGGGCGCCCAGAGCTCCAGTTAAACATTAACCCTCCGCTCCCCGGTCCCTGTGCTGCCTGCAGCTGCGCTCCTCCCGGGCTTCCCAGGTAACCAGCAAGGATGCCCATCTCGCCACCACCCCCACCACCCCACCCCCGGTCTCCCTACCCTCGCCACCTGTCCGCCAGGTCGAGCCCCAGGGCTCAGCCTCGCGCCCCCTGCAGGTCCTTGTCCCCGTGCCGGAGTTAAAAACCTCCCCGCCGGTTTTCAGGAGGGTGGGGCCGGGCGCCCCGAACTCACGCTGCGCACCCCTCATAGAGCGCCCCCTCCCCCAAGGGCACCATGCCCGGCCTGTACTGCCCCTCCAGCTGGACGCCGCTGCCCCTCACGGACTCCTGGGTCCGGGCCTGCGCCAACGGACCCTGCCTCAGCCTGCGGGCCCGGCTCACCTACCACAATCCGCAGCCGCAGCCGGTGGACGGTGAGGCCCGGGCCAGGGGGCGTGGGGTGGTGGACAGCGCCGGCCTGGCAAGGTCTGACATCCCCTGTGCCCTCATACCGCCCCAGGCGTGTTCGTGTATCCGCTGGCGGAGGCTGAAGTGGTTTCGGGCTTCGAGGCAGAGGCCGCGGGACGGCGCGTCTCCTTCCAGCTGCAGAGTCGGCGCCGCTCGCAGGCCGCCTGCTGCAGCGCTCTGGGCCCGGCGCTGGGGGCCTCAACGCCCCGCCGCTGCGCGCAGGGTGAGTCCTGGGCGCTCCCGCCCCATCTTCTGAAAGCGAACGCACTGTGCATCCCACCCCTCCCTGTCCCGTCCCCCCGCCCCCTCCCGACACTGTGTTTCATTCATTGATTCACCCTTTCATTCGACCATAGAGGACTGGGCCCCTGATGCTGACCAGGTGCTGGTGGGATGTGAACCAGGCCAGATCCGAGGCTTGCAGCCAGGTGGACAGACAGCAAGCAGTCCACAAGGCTCTCCCCTCTGGAACTTTAGCTCCGGGGCCTGGGACGGTGTTTTGGTTATCTCTGAGTCCCAGCATCTCTCAAAACAAGTGACCCAAAGGGGCTCAGAGAGTGCTGGGTGAGGAGATGGAAGCCCTCCCTCTGCTAGGATTCCTGGCTCACTCTCTATTCTTTTATTTATCCGTCCATTCACTTGATTCCTACACCTGGGGTTTACCATCTGGGTAAGAAGAGGGACAGAATGCAGTGGTGTTGAGAGCTGGCACAAGCCCAGCAGGTAGTTGGAGGATAAAGGGAGCTCTGGGCTGAGGCCTCGGGAATATTTCAGAGAAGGTGAAGCCAGCATTTGACTGAAAGGAAGGGTGGGATGTAGTAGGAAGGTTGAGAGGAGAGAAAAGGCAGTCTACTCAGGGGCAGTGGTGTAAGCAAAGGTTCAGAAGCAAGTTATACAGGGTAATGGCGATAAAATGCCTCATGTTCAGAGTGATTCATGGTTTCAGCCACTGGTGTCACCTCCTTTGAATCCAGAGAGGTATGAAATGCAAGTGTTGTTCTCCTTCCCCCTCTAACAGATGACAAGAGTAACAGCAACAGCCTTTTACATATTGGGTGCTTCCCGTATATTGCCTCATTCATTCCTCACCACAGTCATATAATTATGACCCCCATTTTACAAATGAAGAAACCAAGGCTCCTCTAAACAGGAGAGTTACTAAACAAAAGACAGAATCAGAAGTTACAGATCAGAGACTCAAAACCTGACACTGTGTTCTTTCACTGTATCAGGCTGTCCCACGCCTCAGATGCTGGAGATAGAAGCCCCTTTCTTCCTTCTTACCTTCATTTCTTCCTTCCATTTTTATCCCCTTCATTTATTCAGCAAGTATTTTTCAGAAGAATGGGTAGATGATCATCCTGGGGAAATGAGGCCCAGGAGGGCTGTAAAGGTAGGCTGGGGCCCAACCATGTAGGGTTTTGACTGCCACCTTAGACACCTGGCCATCTTCCCTTTAGCAGCAGCGGTGCTGCCCATGATATCACCAGTCCCCAAACAAACCCTTTGGTCTAAGTAAAATGGAATACTTGGTATGCAAATGTCCTCTAGCCAGCTTCCAAATAGATTACTATTCCTGAATTCCTCTTGGGCAGAAAATTCTGAAACTACAAAAAAAAAAAAAAAAGAAAGAAAATTCTGGAGCCGCAGCTAGTGGGCAGTGGGGAGTCCTCAACCCTCAACCATTCATGACGTGGCGTGAAGTCGCTCATTCGTGTCCGACTCTTTGTTGACCCCCGTGGACTGTAACCTACTAGGCTTCTCCACAGGGGGATCTTCCCGACCCAGGGATCAAACCCGGGTCTCCCACATTGGAGGCAGACGCTTTAACCTCTGAGCCACCAGGGAAGCCCTTCAACCATTCATGCGCAGGGTATTTGTGAGCAGGAAGGGTCCCAGGCAATGGGAGATGTCAATAAGCATTCTTTAGGAAATGAGGCCTATGTGTTGAACAGGCTGGAGCAGGTAAAGAAAGAGAGGCAGAGGGTATGGGTCCCACAGGACCTTGGGGGTGGTGTGGACATCCCTCTTCTCCTCCTCAGCTCTCCATTAGCAGTGATGTCACTTCTGCCTTTCCTGATGACAGCCAGATCCTTCTGCCATCAACTTGCCTCTCCTTCTACCACCATTCATCTCATGCCTCCATCTTACATCACCAATGCATTAGCCCAATCTCATTAGCCCAATCCTTCCAACCTCACAAATTTATCCTTGCCCAAGCTCCCTGACTCTGTGCCTGTTCCCACCCTGTATTCCCCCATCTCCTCTGCTTCCAGCCCCCTCTGATCCCTTTCCTCACTCATAGGTCATCTTGTCTTGGATCTGGCCCAGGCCCGGTCCACGCTGGTGCTGCCCACAGGCCTCATCGCTGCGGCCGGCACCATGACGGTGACCCTGCGGAGCAGCCGGGAGCTGCCCTCCAGGCCTGACGGGGTGCTGCGCGTGGCTCTGCCCTCTGTGCTCACCCCTCTGGCCCCGCCAGGCCCACCGGGGCCCCCAGGCCTCCGGGGCTCTGTGACGACAGGTTGGGCCTATGGTGATTCCCTTCGTCCCTCCCTCGGCTTCTCTGGGTCTAGTGCGGGTGAGGGGGCCTTGGCAGGGTGTCCTGGGGGATTGGCAGGGTGGGAAAGGGCTGAAGCCAGTCAGCCAGAGGGGCTAGGGACCCTGGTAGTGGCCGAGTGACCCTCCTCATGTTCCTT
Source organism: Nanger dama (assembly GCA_917880005.1). NCBI lineage: Eukaryota > Metazoa > Chordata > Mammalia > Artiodactyla > Bovidae > Nanger > Nanger dama. The sequence continues at coordinate 27,032,587 of CAKJTW010000011.1, read as the reverse complement.
TCCAGCCCCACCAGCTGCTTTGGAGTGAGCAGCCCTCAGGGTGAAGGACCAGCCTGGGAGGAGTCAGCTGCTCCTCGGGATGTGTTCTTGGGCCCTGCCCGTTGCCCTGCCCCATACACCTTCTCTTTTGAGATGCTGGTGACTGGGCCGTGCCTGCTGGCAGGTGGGTATCCCTCCCAGTGTAGCTGACTGGGAAACAACTCAAGGCTCAGGGATGGGAGGAACACAGTACAAAGAAGATGGGGACCTAAGACCTAGGAACCTCTAGTCTCCCAGTGAGATTATCCACTGGCTATTCCACCCAACACTCACACCTGTAGGTTTAACGATGTTATTTCTTTACATTCCACTCCACTTACCAGTGAGAAGAGCGATGCTTACAATGAGACCAGTCCAAGTGATGAAGTTGAGTTTCCTTGTGCAAAAGGTGGAGGAGGATGTTAAATCAGCAGTTGGTTGATATAGAACTGTTTGACCAGCCAGGAACACACCTGGGATTTCCCCTCCCAGTCCGTGAAAGCAGGCAGACCCCCCCTTGTCTACCCTATAGATTGGACTCTGAGAGCTGAGCTGAATCAGTCATGATCCTGCCCCCTGCCTCCCATTATTGTCTGGGAAGGTGATATTAGTGCTTTTGGGACTGGCTTAGGATGGCATGATCATCACCTCTTCCTGCCTCTAACTCCCTCAGGACTGGAGAGCCCCTCTCATGCTCTTCGGGCTGATGCCCCACCTCATGCCAGCTCTGCAACCACCATCTGTGTCACACTGGCAGAGGGCCACCGCTGTGACCGGGCCTTGGAGATCCTGCTGCACCCCAGTGGTGAGAGACTGGGGCACATGGTGGGCTAGTGCTGCCTGCTTCAGCACCACCTGGGGAGCATTTTTCAATGATTTCTGGACCCAAAGCCAAATAATTGAGTCATTGATGAGGGTGGGCCCGGCAGTGCAGGGAGGCTGAGCCTGAAAAGTTCTCCCAGGATGGTGGGGCTGAGTGCTTGGGGATCTAAAGATGGGAGCTTCCCTGACAGAGCTGTGTCCCCTCCTCCCCAGAGCCCCACCAGCCCCATCTGATGCTGGAGGCCGGCAGTCTGAGCTCAGCAGAGTACGAGGCCCGGGTGAGAGCCCGTCGGGATTTCCAGAGGCTGCTGCGAAGGGACAGTGATGGGGACCAGCAGGTATAATGGCCTAGGGTCCTGGCCTCACCTCTGGCTGCATTAATGCAGGAGGAGCAGGGGAGCAGGGTTAGGTTGGGATGGGCAGGAGGCCTCTACTCTCAGTGGGAACTCTCAGTAGCTGCTGCCACTGAGACAGGCTGATGAGTACTATCACAGCAGGCCCACGCAAGTCTCCCTGGAACGTGTCTCAGAGGATGGGGTATAGGACTGACACAGACAGAGGACAGCCACCTGCCTCTGCCATTGCCTTTGTTCTAATGACACAAAAGGGTGCCCCTTCTGGGTGGATTGCATAGACAAAGGTCCCAGGCTAAGTCCTGCTGCCAGCCCAGATGGGAGTTTCAGGAAGCCTGGCCCAGGATGACTCGGGGCTCCCATGCTCAGGTGTGCTTCCTGCGGCAACGCTTCCACAAGGACATCCTGCTGAACCCTGTGCTGGTGCTGAGCTTCTGCCCGGACCTGAGCTCCAAGCCCGGACACCTGGGCACAGCTACACGGGGAGCTCCTCTTCCTGCTGGATGGCAGTAGTGTGGCACACAAGGCCTGTGGGGCAGGGTGTGGGTGGGCTGGGGGTTAGGCGAGGCAGTGGGTCTAGGTGGGCTGGGGCTGCCTCTCAAAGACACACACACATACACACCTACCTCTCTCCTTCTCATACTCACACACACATGTTTCTCCCCAATTACAAGACCCACCTCTCATACATAAATTTACACTAGGTCACACCCAATCCCAAACCCCAGGGTTCACATGCACCTCCACGGTCTCATGCTCAAATGTCTCTCACAGGAACTCAGAGTCTCCCTTGCACCCTGGGATCTCGCTCACAGTCACACACAGGGCCTTGCCCAGATTCCCTCATCTGTTCCCTCATCCCTTGTTGACCTTGGTGCCAGTGGGGCCTGCCTCACCCTGCCCTCCCTGGCCCTCCCCAGGATGCCATCATTTTGGCTGTGAAGTCACTCCCGCCCCAGACGCTCATCAACCTTGCCATGTTTGGCATCTCGGTGCAGCCCCTCTTCGCAGAGAGCCGGCCTTGCAGTGATGTGAGTGTGACCTAGGGATTCGGGGGTTGGTAGGGACATCTCAGGGGCTTCCCAGTTGGCACAATGGTCAAGAATCCACTTGCGAATGCAGGAGATGCAAGGGACACAAGTTGAATCTCTGGGTTGAAGAGATCCCCTGGAGGAGGAAATGGCAACCCACTCTAATATTCTTGCTTGGGAAATCCCATGGACAGAGGAACCTGGCGGGCTACAGACCACAGGGTTCGCAAAGAGTCGGAAACACCTGAGTAACTGGGTGTGCACACACACAGTCCTCCCAGCCCGGTATGGCCAGCCCAAGCCTTCTTCCCCCAGGAAGCTGTGCAGCTGATCTGTGAGAGCGTTGACACGCTACAGGCTGTGGACGGCACCCCAGACGTGTGGGCTGCTCTGGACTGGGCCCTGGGGCAGCCCCAGCAAAGGGCCCACCCTAGGCAGCTTTTCCTGCTCACCGCTGCCTCACCCATGGCCGCTGTGACCCACCAGACCCTGGAGCTCATGAGGTGGCATAGAGGGGCAGCCAGGTAGGATAGAGTGGGCAGAGCCAGGCTCCTGAGATTGGCCCCCAAAGAGGGCTACTGAGACCACAGCTGCTCCCCTTCTCTTGTCAGGTGCTTCTCCTTTGGCTTGGGGCGTGCTTGCCGCCAGCTGCTCCAGGGTCTGTCTGCTCTCAGCAGGGGCCAGGCCTACTTCCTGAGACCTGGGGAAAGGCTGCAGCCCATGGTGAGCTTGAGCCTGGGCCCTGCTCCCTTCTCCTCAGGGTCCTTCTCCCAAGTGGCAGAGTCTGAAACAGATCCTGGTTAGGTTGTGAGGTCTCCAGGGACCCTGCTGTGGGGTGCTGCAGGAGGCCAAATGTGTGGGGGACATAGCCTCTGACTACTCCCCAAATCTTGTCCTAAGTTTTGTCCTGGTACTGAGCCTTATCTTTGAAATGTCTTGCCCCATCCACATGGCACAGGCCAGGAGGACAGTTCACACCAAGCCTTGAGGACTGAACACTCTGTCTCCTTGCTCGTTTCTACCCCTGTTCCTCCTCTTGACCCAGCCTGACCATGCCCTGCTTGCCTCAGCAAGGCGCTGGGCAGATAGCGGCAGCAGAAGGGTGCCCTCCCCACTCCACTGGCTGTGTGGCACCTCTTTCTCTCCCGTGGGCTCCCTCTGGTCATCCCTCACAGCTGGTGCAGGCCCTGAGGAAGGCACTGGAGCCCGCGCTGAGTGACATCTCTGTGGACTGGTTTGTTCCGGATGCAGTGGAGGCCCTGCTGACACCCCGGGAGATCCCCGCGCTTTATCCCGGGGACCAGCTTCTTGGTTACTGCTCACTCTTCAGGGTGGACGGCTTCCGGTCCCAACCCCCAGGGGTAGGCCTGGGTTGTGGGGCGGTGGGAGGTGGGCCTGGGATGGCTGAAGCCCCTGTGTCTCTTCAAAACCCATTGCCTCTTTTCGGTGCTTCTCTCTGCCAAACTCATCTACTGCTACCCCTAGACTTCCCCAGGGACCAAACTGGGTGCCTCAGGTGACTGCAGCCTGCCTCCCTCATAAGATCTCTCACTGAGCTGTCCTAGAGTGATGCCTTCGGCCACCAAAGCACACAGAGAGCAGCACCAGCATTAGCTTTGAGGTTTTTGTTGAAACCTGCTCATTGTTTCACACGGCGCCCTACAAAAAGCAACATCTAGACTATTTCCTGTAACACTCAGGGCCACACAGAGCAGCGTCTTGATGAAATCTCAGATCCCAATTCTGATGCGTACTGACCATTTGATTTGGGGCAAGTCAGTCAACCTCTCTGAGCCCTTTACACTGACTTTTTCATAGGGGTGTTTTAATTAGAAATTCATGACTTGCACGCTGTTGGTAGGATATTTGACACAGAGGTGGAGTTGGATACATGAGTTATTTTTATTAGGAAAAGCTTTCTCTCTCTAGAAGAACCAAGCATGCTAGCTCCTTTTTGATTGGGAGAGCTGTAAAATGGACTGTTTGCCTTTTTCCCTGGCTGCCAGGAAGCTCAGGGCCAAACCTAAAGCCCAGTCATAGCAGCTCTAGTAATGCTGTGGTCAGCATATATGTTTCCTCCTTTCTTAGTACTGGGTTTTCATTTCTGCTCTATAATCTGTATTGCCTCTTGCAGTGAGCTATCTTAAATCCTGTTTGGAAAAAGATAAGAGTGTATAACTATAATCAGTTTTTTTTCTTCAATGTCTGTCCCTCTCCAGGGCCAAGAGCCTGGCTGGCAGAGCTTGGGTGGCTCGGTGTTCCCATCCCCAGAGGAAGCACCATCTGCCACCAGCCCTGGCACTGAGCCCACTGGCACCTCAGAGCCACTGGGAACGGGCACTGTGTCAGCAGAGCTGTCCAGCCCATGGGCTGCTGGGGACTCAGAGCAGAGTGAGTGCCTGTGTGTGTGTGTGTGTGTGTGTGTGTGTGTGTGTGTGTGTTAGAGGGGAAGTGGGCATTGGAGAGGCTAGGGCTGGGATCTGCTCTACCTCTCCATAGGTACTGATGCTCTGACAGACCCGGTCACGGACCCTGGACCTAATCCTTCTTCTGACACAGCCATATGGCACCGCATCTTCCAGTCCTCGTACATCCGGGAGCAGTATGTGCTCACCCACTGCTCTGCCAGCCCAGAACCAGGCCCAGGCTCCACAGGCAGCAGCGCATCCCCTGTCTCCCAGGGCCCGGGCTCCCCTGAGGGCAACATTCCCCTGGATCCCCCTTCTCAGCAGGGCTGCCGAAGCCTAGCCTGGGGAGAATCTGCCAGCTCCCGCTCCTGTCCCCTGCCTCCATCCCCACTGGCTCCAGTCAAGGTGAGATTCCATCCACATCCCACCATGTGTCCAGCAAACATTTATTGACCATTGGCGGTATGCCACAGATTGTGCAATGGTTACTATTAAGTCTACTTGAAAAAACAGATAGGTAATGATGATATATAATGATACCATGCGACACATGTTGACAAGCACAGAAGCATGACATTATGGGAGTTCAGAGTCAAGGTGACTAACCCTGTCTGAGGGAGTCGGGAAAGCAAGAGCCTCTTCTGGAAGAATAAGAAGTCAGGCAGGCAGAAAGGGAAAAGACATGAGTAAAAACAGACAAGCCCATGAGTAAAATGGGCTTGTGAGATGACACAGGGAAGGGGGCCAGGGGCCAGAAGGAGCCTGGTCTCACCCCTAAGGGTGTGAGCAGCCATCTAGGGTTTCAGACAAAAGGGCATGTGGCTACTTGTGAATGTATGTCTGATCAGGCCAGGAGCTCTGCACTCCTGACCAGTGGACTCCACTTCTCAGGTGCAGACTGGGGCTTTGAGTGCTGAGGTGCTGGGCCGTCGACGCAGAGTGGCTCTGGCTGGCCGAAGCCTCTCATCCCCCAAGGCCAGGTGAACCCAGTCCCTGGACGCCCCCGGCACCCCTCTCTAGGTCTAGCCCCCGATGGGCCAGGCCCTGAGCCAGGGCAGCAGCTGGGACAGGGCCTGGATGACTCAGGTGAGGGTTATGGGAGAGCTGCGTTCTGTCACCCTGTGGGCTGTGGGGAGGTGGAGCCCAGGGCACCAAGTGGCCCCTGCTCCTACCATTGTTCCTCCCCAGGAAACCTGCTCTCCCCAGCCCCCATGGACTGGGACATGTTGATGGAACCACCCTTCTTGTTCACCGCTATTCCCCTCAATGGGGAGTTGGCCCCTCCAGCAGTAGCACAGCCTCCCCAGGCTCCACGCTGCCATGTGGTGATCCGGGCCTTGTGTGGGGAGCAGCCCATGTGCTGGGAGGTGGGTGTTGGGTTGGAGACGCTGTGGGGGCCTCAGGATGATGGCTCACTGCCTCCGTCACCCCCCGAAAGAGCTAATGCTTGGGACCAAGCACTCCATCGACTGACAGCAGCTTCTGTGGTTCGGGACAATGAGCAGCTGGCTCTTCGAAGAGGGGCTGAGACCAGGGCTGAGCGGGGTGAGTCCCTGGTGGGCGCAGTCAGGGCTCAAGGAAACCATACGGGGCAGAGACTGGCAGAGGCACAGCCCTGTGTGATCCCTCACTGTACCTCACCTTGCTCACAAACGATTTGAGGCAGCTCACCCACATTATCAAGAAAAAAAAAGTTAAGCAGGGTAATGTGGGGGAAGGGATAATAAAAGGAAACAGAAAATGAGGTTATATTAAAGATATACACTGTGAGGTTATGTACCCTTGCAAGCAGGGGACCCAAAACTGGCCAAGTTTCCTAACAGCCAACAGAGAGGGAATTTCATCTTGTAATGATTCACAGTGCCCATAATGTAAAACCAAATCTCTCATTTAGGAAGATTATTAAAGTTAAAATGTCAGTTCTTCAGTTGCACTAGCCACGCTTCATATGCTTAGTGGAAACTCTAAGGAATAATACCTACTGGATCCCGTGGCTACCACACTGGATCACGCAGATGCAGAATATTTCCATCATTACAGAAAATTCTACAGGGCAGTGCTGAAACGAGTGGATGGAAAAGGCACCACTCAATGCTTCCTCGGGGTTGTGTCCAGAATGTTGCATTTGTGGGTAGCCAGGGAGCCTAGCCTTGCTAATACAAGGTGGTTGGAGCATTTAGCCTAACCGCTTCTCATCAAAGTTGAGGAGTCTGAGCTGGCCCCAAGAAGGAACTCCATTCTGTTCAAAAGTGGACAGAGGGCTGGGAATTCCCTGGTGGGCCAGTGGTTAGGACTCCATGTTTTCACTGCCAGGGCAAGGTTTGATCTCTGGTTAGGGAACTAAGATTCCACAAGCCTCAAGGTGCTGCCAAAAAAAAAAAAAAAAAGGACAAAGGAAGAAACCATGGCATTATGGGAGCAGCGGGTGTTTTTCTGTGAACCTCTTTGTAGAGAGTGGGTGGTGGGCGTGCACCCCCTCCCAGCCCACATGCTGCTGCTTGGTTTCGTAGGTCACGCCCGGAGGTCCTGGCTCCGAGCCCTTCAGACGAGTAAGGTCAGCTCTGCCCCTTCTCGCTTCACCTGTCCTGTAGCTGTGGACGCTACCACCAAGGAGGTCCTACCCTCAGCCCTGCAGGTGCAGAGCTCAGGTAAGCAAGGTCTGTCCCAGGTGGCCTCCCAGGAGCCAGTTCTCACCTCACTGGCCACCCTCCCAAACTTCTCCCTATCTTCTGTGCCCGTACAGAGCCAGCTGAACCTGCCCGTACCCCTCCTCTCTCTCAAAGCCATGTAGATGCAGCTCCTTTCCCCTCAGCCTTCCACTCTAAAGGTAACACATTTGAGGAAGCGGAGCAGGGAGCAGCAGGCTTAGGGACCACCACTGAATGGCTCCAGTCAGGACTGAAGGGAGACTTTCTGGCAGGTGGCTGGGACCCGGACCAAACTGGCAACTCCAGTTCTGCTTTGGGGGACCATGCAGCCCCCATAGGAGGGTCTCATCGCCCGCTTCCCCGGCCTCCTTCTCGGATCAGCCTGGGCCGTTGGAAGTCCAGAGGCCCAGACAGCCACAGACTCTGCAGCCCCAACACGGGCCAAGTCAATGGCAGCAACAGTGAAGGCAGCGGCCATGACTACCTACCCTTGGTGAGGACTCGGGAGGTGGAGGGTGGCGCTGCCAGGGCCAGGCACTGTCTCAGCTCGCTTCTCCCCCACCTCCTCTCTCCTCAGGTACGCCTGCAGGAGGCGCCCGGCTGCTTCCGCCTGGATGCTCTGTTCTGTGCAGCGGTGAGCATCTCGCAGGAGCGCCTGCGCCGCGCCTCACCCTTTGCTGTGCACCGGGCCAGCCTCAGCCCCACCTCGGCCTCCTCTCCCTGGGCACTTCTAGCCCCCAGTGTTGGCCAGGGTGGCAGCACCACAGCCTCTTGCAGCCCATCTCCTAGCTCGGGTTCCGAGGGTCCGGGCCAGGTGGACAGTGGGCGGGGATCAGACACTGAGGCCTCAGAGGGGTCGGAAGGGCCTGGTGGTGCTGACCTGCGGGGCCGGACTTGGGCCACGGCTGTGGCGCTTGCGTGGCTGGAGCACCGCTGTGCGGGGGCCTTCGGCGAGTGGGAACTGGCAGCTGCGAAGGCTGACTGTTGGCTGCGGGCGCAGCACCTGCCCGACGGCCTGGACTTGGCCAACCTCAAGGCTGCAGCCCGCGGTCTCTTCCTGCTGCTGCGTCACTGGGACCAGAACCTGCAGCTCCATCTGCTGTGCTACAGCCCCGCAAACATGTGAGGGTCACCCACTGCTCCGGCTGGCACCCCCAACCAACTCAAAGTCACTGCCACCCAGAGCCGGCCTCTCGGTGCTGGGAAGGGGTGGGCTGGCGACAGCCTGTCCCCACTGCTTCTCATTCCCTCCACAGAATCATCCTGCCCCCACAAAAAGTGCCTGCCTGTGCTCTCTCTTGCCCCTCCCACCCCCTGCTCCTGCCCCTTCCCCTCTGAGCTCTGTGCAGTTGCAGCAGGAGGGGAGAGAGCCACAGCCCCCCAGATCCTACGCAATAAAGTGCCTCTTGGGACTGTCTTAGAGAGTTCTTTGTCTGCCACGTGCCTGTCTCTCACAGCTCGGTCCAGGCACCTCCACGGAGGCTGCAGAGCAGACTTGGTTTATTGGGAAGGGCAGAGTCCATCCCCATCCGGGGTCCCGAGAATGGACTGGAAGAGAACAGCTGGGTCTCAATGGACTTTCTTGCTGTGAGGGATGGTCTTGGGGAAGGGCTGGGGGCCCAGCCAGAGCTGCAGCAGGATGACTGCATGGCATGCATGCAGGGTAGCAGAGCTGTAAGACGTGGATGGGTATGTGTTCCAGGAGAGCTCGATGAGCCCCAGCACCAGCAACCTAGAAAAAAAGAGAGGTTTTGGGTCTCATCTTGTCTCTAGGCCTGCAGCTCTTCAGCTCACCTACTGCTCCTCCGCGGTCATGGCCTTGGGATGAGGAGCTTCCCACCCCTGTCCTCTCCCCCAGGGCTGTACCAGCCAGTACCTGAGCAGGTGAGTGAGCCAGCGGGCAGGCGTGGCCCACAGGAGGTAGGGCAGTGTGTGGAAATACCAAACGTAGAACTGGTAGTGAAGGGAGCGGCTGAAGCAGATGCCAATGAAGTTGGAGGTGAAGAGGGTAGAAACAATCTGTAGGCGGTGGTCAAGGCCAAGGGCAGGAGCAGAGGGGTAGGGAGATTTCAAAGCAGGCAGGACAAAATTTTGGGGATGTCTAACAGCACCTGGCTCTGTAGTTCCTAGATACATACTTTTGGGCACATTTCTGAACCTCTTTGGACCTGTTCCTCAGTCTGTGTGGAGGCAATAAAATCTAGAGCTGTAAAGCCTAGGGAGCCATCATTCACTAGCTGTGTGACTTTGGCAAATTACTTAACCTTTTAAAGCCCTAATTTTGTCATCTGTAAAATGAGGATAAAACAGTTTCTTGTGAGCTTTAAACATATGTAAAGCTCTTATGACAGCGCTAAGCAGAGGGTGCCCCCTCATAATGGTAACTCAATGATATTTAGAATGAAGAATAAAACATGCTCAAGTGTGTAAAGTGCTCAGCACAGGGTTTGGTACAGAGTAGGAGTTCTACAAATGGACCCTGTAGCTATTACTGGAACCTCCTTTCCCTCTCCCAGATCAGTAGCTGTCCAAGGTTAGTTGAGCAGGACCCTATCTGCACCTGGAGAGGGCAAGACTTACTTACCTTCCTATGACTTAAAGGATATGGTTGGGTGTGAGGGGCTGGGGTGGAACCTTCCTTTTGGAGGGATCCTTCAGCAGTGACAGGATACCTTCCCCTGTCCTAGGGAGAAACCATTGAAGACAACTTATCAAACCGCCATAGTGGGCCACACAGAGCTCAACATGTCCCAAGCAGCCCCTAAGGCCTAGGCCCTTCACTCTTTCCCCTATGTCTGCCCAAGGAACTGCCCCCGCTTTCTCACCTGTGCCACCTGCAGAGTGCAAAGAGCAAGAGCACGGTGAGGTGGGCAGTCAACAGTGCCAGGTGGAAGGCGCGATGCAGGAAGAGGGCCTCGGGAGAAAGCGCCAGTTCACTGTCCAGCGGAAGAGAAACTGGCGGCCAAGGTCAAAGGAACGGGATAGGTAGCCGATGGGGTTCTTCAGCAGGAAGGGCAACCCTAGCACCACCTGAGGATGAGTGTGACATCAGCAGAGCTGCCTAGGCTCACCCTCAGCCTCATGCTAATCACTGAGGGGAAGAGGGATAGGGTATAGATCCCAGAGGTTCCCTAATTGCCACTAGGAATAGCAAGAAAGCCAGCCCACCCACCCAGACCAAAACCTTGGGCCAAAAAGCCAAGGAAGGACATAATAACAGTGCTTTATATTTAAATTCATCTAGTCATAAATGTGCACAGCTAGAACGGTTCTCTGAGACCATCTAGTTCAACACCCTTGTTTTATAGCTAAAGAAACCAAAGTCTAGAGGTGGTGGCTGTCGAGATCAGAATCAACTCCAAAACTCTGTCCCCTGGCTTTGAGGATGTCTCTAAAACGAAAGGAGTCCAGGCAGAGTGGCCGCCACTTCATCAGAAAGGGGACAGGGTAAGGAGGGAATACCTGAAGGACAGCACAGATGCCCAACTTGGGGAGGGCCCCACGGAGGCCAAATTTCATGAGGAGAAGGAATAGTAATCCAGGGGCGAAGAGCAGCACATTCATCTTCACAGAGACTGCCAGGCTGGAGTGGATAGTGGGGAGGAAGAGTGAAGATCAGCTTCATCAGGGCCATGTACCCCCGACCATCACCACAGCAGCTCCCCACTCCCTGCCAGCACGCTCCAGGCAGAGGGTGAGCACTCATACTCAGAACCTCTGGAGGGGTTAAGGCAGCCTGGGAAGAGGCTGGGATAGGGAGCTGATACATTGTCTCTACACTCAGACTGAGTGCAAATAACATATTGAGTACTTAGTAAGTGCAACTGACCAACTCCAACCACAGAAGCAGCTTGGAGGAAACAGGATAGGAAGGGGGTGGTGTGTGTGTAGGCGCCTGGGGATGGAGACTTTCTACACATCCTGGACTCGCAGGATGCGAGTGTAGCCCTTAACTGACCTACACTGTCTGGCCATTCCCTTACTCCCTCTGCTGCAGAAAACTGGGGAGAAAATGATGGAAATACAGAAAATGAAAGAAGGGTCCACAAGGGAGGGGTGTTGACCTGAAACAGCAGCAGCCCCAGCTCCAGCGCTGGGCGAGCAGGAGGTTGACACTGAGGAAGAGCAGCACCATGGCCGCTGGATCATTGAAGAGCCGCAGCACAAAGATGGAGTGGACACGATAGGAGGCACAGCACATGAAGAAAAAGACGAAGGGAGGTACCTGAGAGGTGGGCACAGTGGGGGACAAGGTCAGTGCCCCAACCCTGAACCGTCCCCACTCCCCAGCCCTCCCACTCTGGGGGCCCCTGTTCCTGGTGGTGAGAACTCACCTTGTGGGTCTGGTGGTAAATCAAGAAGACAAGCAGCAAAGTGGCCAGGTAGAGCACAGCAAAGATGTACTGGGCCATGCGGATGTCAGTGCCTCGGTCAGTGGCATAGTAAAGCCCCATAAAGATGTACACGAAGCCAGCTGGGTACCTGGAAGAGAAGGAACATGAGTCCAGGTCAAGCTATTCAGCCTGGCATCCAGCCAGCCCCTCCCATCCTCGCTGAACCTCTGACCCCACTCACACGAGAGGTCCAGTGTCACCTTGCAGTTGAGTGTAGTCATAGGTGCCATTGATGACGCCCTCTACCTCAGCCATGTAGGCTTTCCAATCAATCTCTGTATCTGCAAAAGGACAGGATGGTGTGGTTACTTCACTGTCCAGAATTGCTCTGCCTCACTCCATCAAAGCACAGAGTTCCAGCTCATTCTTGGGACTTCTATCATAATCCCTTCTCTAACTGATCTATTCTCTGCATGAACCCAGGTACCTCAAAATCAAACATGTCTGTAATGGAATTCAGAACTTTCCACTCCAAATGCGGTTCCCTTCCTGGGTTCCATGAATGGCACCATTAACCTCTCACTTGCCCAAGTCACAGACCTGGGAAACATCCTTGATCCTTCTCTTTCATTTCCAACTCTCAGTCACCAAGTCCTGCCTATACTTCATTCTAAATATCTGTCTCATCCGCCGTTCAATTTGGGCATAACAATCTCTAGCCTCAATGGTGCAATAGCTCCCTAATTAGGCTCCCAGCTTCCACTTTCATTGCACTATATTTTATTGTCCACCCCGCAACCAGAGAGCTCATCCTATAATAGAAACATCACATTTCTCTGCTTAAAACCCTTCAGTGATTCCCCATGGCTCTTAGATAATAAAGACCAAGTTTTTATTATTCCCATTTTTAGAAAAGAAAATTATTAATGAGGTTAAGTAACTAGCTCAAGATCAGTAAGCTAGGAAGGGAAGAGTTGAGATTGGCACACATGGAGCTCTAAATTCTTAATCATCATACTATCTCCTTAACACAGCTTAGAGATACCTTCATGATGTGAAATCTCATCTCTTAGTACTACTCTCACTTGATTTCTGAGTTCCAAGTCTAATTATTTCATTTCTTCAAAGGAAGCAGACTTTCTCTTTTTCAATGGGAGCTCTTTGGAACAGGATTCTCTCCTAGAGTATAATCTGCCCCCCACCCCTTTCTCTCTTTCCTCGGGGAACTAGCTCTTATTGTTGGAAAGGGACTCTAGGAAGCCTTTTCTGACTCCTCAAGTCTGGCTGAAGTGCCCACCTTTGTCCATTACAGAACTTTGTCTAGTACCATTATGATGAATATAATGTAATGTAATTTTCTGTTAACTTATCTTTGTCCAGGTCTGCATACACAAGTAGGAAATCTGTCTATCTTTTTCACCACTATACCCTTGGCACCTAGTATGGTGTTAGCCATATAGTAAGCACTTAGTAAATATGTAGTGAACTAACTGTCTTTATCAAGTAAGCTCTAAATCCAGTGCTTTCTGACTGGAGAGGAGTGACCAATAATGCCGAACTGACTGTAACAAAATGCTATCACAGAGAAAATACTTCAAGACCTCAGAATTCAACAGATGAGGAGACTGAGACCCAGCAAGGGATGTGACGTGTCCAAAGCCATAGAGACAAGTAGCTGCTGCTGTTGCTAAGTCGCTTCAGTCGTGTCTGACTCTGTGCGACTCCAGAGACGGCCTCCTACCAGGTTTCCCCGTCCCTGGGATTCTCCAGGCAAGAACACTGGAGTGGGTTGCCATTCCCTTCTCCAATGCATGAAACTGAAAAGCGAAAGTGAAGTCGCTCAGTCGTGTCCAACTCTTAGAGACCTCACGGACTGCAGCCTACCAGGCTCCTCCGTCCATGGGATTTTCCAGGCAAGAGTACTGGAGTGGGGGTGTCACTGCCTTCTCCGGAGACAAGCAGCAGCAGCCATTAATTTGGACCCAGGTTTTCTGGGGGAGATTAAGATCGAGTTTGGTTTTCTTTGGAGCAGACTTTGGATTTGGGTAAAAGATATTGGTCTGCAATTGATGGCTGAGTGGATCACGGGTCTAAGTTTGAGTTCCGAATGTGGGTCCCAGTTTTGATTGGGGGTTCGGTCTCCCTCCCCCTCCTCCCCTCCCCCTCGGCGCACTCACATGCCACCCTGTGAATGACCCAGAAGGTGATGCCCACCTCCGCCAGGCAGAGGCAGGCGGCCACCAGCAGCGTGTAGCGCGGTTCCAGCAGCAGTAGGCGCCGCTCTTGCCAGGCGCGCCGCAGCCACTGCCCGCACAGTCCTGCCGCCCGGGTTGCGGGACCCGCCCGGCCGCGTTTCCGCAGGCCTGCCGCCATCTTGCCGGTGCGCCGCTCTTGTGGGCCCGCTACCCCGGAAGCCCGACTCTTTGGTACTTAGGTTCCGCTCCCAGCGCCACGTGTCCCAACGGACTGAGCGCAGACAGGAGTTGTCTGAGTCCTTGTTTACGTCTCGAAAATTTCCTGCTTTCACATCTGTCTTACCTGATGGCGTGCACACGAGCGGGAATAGTCTTACTCCTCAGTACATACTTAGCCCTGGGCGCAAAGGCGCTAACGTGAACGTTTGCCTAGAAAAGTAACGTTTCTTTCTGCCCGCGCCACGTTTCTTCCGCAACTCCCCTCCCCACCCCTGCCCAGCATAACACTTCGCCCGTATTGATATCTGCGTTCATGCCCGTCTTTCTTGGAGAGCAAGACCCGTGGTCGCACTACTCCCGCCACCCCTCAGAGCCTTCCAGGTGCTCAAAACTGGGAAGAAATGAATCTTTTATTAATATTCAGGCTTCTTAATGGCGAGAGCTTGTCAAACTGAAAATGAGGTGGGTAGTGACGACCAGGAATGTGTGACACCATGAGTGTGGCTCTCAAAAGTTAGTGAGCAGTGCATCCAGAGAATTCAGCGTATGGATGATACGACTTTCCCACTCGGAAGATTCTTTCCCGAGCGTTTAGCAGAGGACGGAAGTTCCACGTGTTTATGTTGAGCAACTGCAGATGCCGGGCGGAGACACAAAGGCCACGCTCCCACATGCCACCATTCTCATTGGCTACATTGGAGCACCACGCCCCGCCTAGAGGTGGGGGCCAGTTGCCCTCACTGCCCAGCAGCCACAAGCAATGGCTTGTCTGGGGCCTTCCGCACCGGTGCCGGAGTTACCGGAGAAGAACTGCGGGTACCGCGAGGTCCAGTACTGGGACCAGCGATACCAGGGCGCTGCCGACTCTGCCCCCTACGAGTGGTTCGGAGACTTCTCTTCCTTCCGTGACCTCCTAGAGCCGGAGTTGCGGCCACTGGACCGTATCCTCGTGCTAGGTGGGTAGTTCCGGGGCTGCCCAGTCCAGGTGGAGCTGGTTGGATTGGCCCCGCCCCTCGCTCTGCCTGCGGCTCTCCGAGGACACTCCAGTCAGAAGTCAGGATCCAGTACCTTTGGAATCTCGGCAGTATTTCGCCGGGGCAAACAGGAGCCAAGAGATTCTTAGTCCCGGGACTTTCAGGGGAAAGACAGTCTCTCTGATCTGAAGGTGGTAGGTGACCCATGACCCCGTTACGAACCCTGAGGAGGCTGCCTCGAGCACTGGCGAGTTCAGAGGACCTAGTTCAAGTCCCAGCGCTAGTTGACTGTATGATTTAGGACAAATCATAAACTCTGAGCCCCGAATTCACTTTTAGGGACTGCGAATTCAAGTTGGATAAGGCACGTGCGTTCACCTTGAGCGGAATGCCTAGCGCTTTTCTGTTTGTGCCACTGGGTCATTGTCTCCTAGAGAGCTCTCTTGACTCTCCAAACTAACTGAAACTTGGTCCTCTGTCGTCCCGCTCCCCCACTTCCTCCCCCTCGCCGTGTGCAGTGAGGATGATAGTGCCCTCTGACGGGAGAGTGCAATCAAGATTGGTGTGATTCCCCAGAAGGAACAAGTTCTCGGGCGTAGGGCTTCCCTGGTGACTCAAACAGTAAAGAATCCTCCTGCAATGTGGGAGACCTGGGTTCGATCCCTGGGTTGGGTAGATCCCCTGGAAGCGGGCCTGGCAACCCGCTTCAGTATTCTTGCCTGGAGAATCCCCATGGACAGAAGATCCTGGTGGGCTGTAGTCCACGGGATCTCAAAGAGTCGGACACGACTGAGAACAGGATGGGTCTAATAGAGATCCACCTAACCCCGACCTTGGAATTCTCTTCCACTGCCAGCCTTGAGGGCTCCAATGAAGTTTGATTAAGTAACCGATTTCTTCCCAAAATCTTGATTTTTTTTTTTTGATATTTTTAAAAGCATGTGTATGATTAAGTGAAATATTTCACATATGTGAGACATTTATATGTAAATATATGTAAGGCATAAATAATAACTCGAATGTGTGTATATATACCCTACTCAGTTTGAGAAACAGAGCATTCTTCTGACCAGAAAGTGCTTAAGAACTTGGACCCTGGAGGCAGCCAATTATGTAGGGATCTTGGCACATGTAATCTTGGCTGTGGAATCATGGACAAAATCATAGAATCGTAGCTGTGGATCCTGGACAAAATACTTAAATTTATGTGCCTCCATTTTCTCAGCCTTAAAAAAAAAATAAAGAGTACATACTTACAGCTTTTAAGATGTTTCAGTGAGTATGAAGGATACCTAGAAAAATGCCCAACAAAATTAAAAGCCTTGTATATTCAACGTTTTCTGTGTGAGCCCCTAAAGCTCTTCCTGCCAGAGGTTAAAAACTCTCTTGAATTTTGTGGCTTTAAACTGTTACATTTATTTATAGATTTACCATAGATCTGTGTTTTTCAAGCTTTAGTGTAATAACCTGGAAAACTGGACCCACCTTGATTTTCTAATTCTAGGGATGGTTTAAGGCTGGTCCCAGGGATTTGTATTTTCAACAAGCCTGCAGGCTGATTCTGGTGATTGGCAGAAAAACACTGCCTTAAATTCTGCTTGACTAGGAGATATCCTTTTCTGGATAGAGGAGGGAAATGTCTAAAGATCAAAAGAAAAACTTTCCAGACAGAATTCCCAAGATCTAAGAACAGGACCCACAGCTTGGGGAGTACCCTGTGTCACACTGAACACCTGATGCTAGGGAATGTGGTGGGCCCTTTCTAATTTATTTAATCCTCATGACAACCCTTAGAAGTTAGTGAAAAATATTATGAGACCTATTCTAGCTTAGGGTTCAGTAACTTTTTTCTGAAAACTGCCAAACAGTAGATATGTTAGGCTTTCCAGACTATACAGTTGCTGTCACAACTAGAAAATGGTGATGGCTGCTATAATAGTATCTTCTCTATGGAGCTACTGGGAAAATAAACTGAGATAATCCTTATAAAGTACTTAGCGTGGGACCCAGTGTTCAAAACCTGTTAGCTATCATTATTGAAAACAGGAGTCAGAGAGGCACTTTCTCTGGGAATGCTCAGAGAAAGAGGACCTTGCCTGAAGACTTGTGTGTCTAGTCCCTATGGCTAGGTTCCTCATTGCAGATGAGTGTATGTGGCTGCCCAGTTTTGCTGTCATTATACTTCTCTGGTTCTCTCTTCTTGCCTGACTCCAAGTTCTGTAGAATCTTCTGATTATATTTTTGTCTTAAGTGTGTATTTCCTAGAGACACAAGGGACTGACCAGAGGATTGACTGTCCAGACCCCATGATGGCTATTTTTCCTGTTATAAATTAGTGAATACGTATTCTGGTTTATACTTCAGTTGCTTGGTGTTGGGGATGGCATTCACATAGCTCTGGGCTCCCATATGATGCATTCCTGGATCTTGGATCCAGAGCTCTGCTTCCCTAAGGTGCCACCTAGGGAGATAGTAGCTGTTCCAAGTCTCATCTTAGTTGTTAGTCCCAAGTCACTGCTTTGTGGGCATAAAGTGGCCCTGTGGTCAAGTTTTATTTTCCCTGCATCTTTAATAAAGTTGTCTTGGAAGACGCCATTCTTGTCCCAAAGGGGACAGTGGGTCTGTCCACACTTTGACAGAGCACTGCAGGCATATGAGGTCAGGTGCTGGGTGGTGAAGGCATTGTGGATCAGAGAACTTAGTGGGATTTCAGCCTGAACTGAGTTAGGGTCTCCTGCTCAGTTACCCTCACCTCCTGTTGTGGTTCTAGGGTTTGGAGGCACACATTGGGTTTTCCCAGGCAAGATAGTACTCTTCCTGAGTCCCAGAGTCTGAGGAACACAAGAAGGGCAGCTGAGGACCAGTCAGCAGGCATCTGTCCAGGTGCCAAGCTCTGCCTGTTAGATTAGGGCTATCCCAGCAGCTTATTTTGTGATCCTCTTAGGGAGGCAAATGGGGATTAAAGGCAATCTAATCCCAAGATCTGGGAATCCCCATGTGAGGTCACCAAGAACTGTCATCCAGGCCTGTTCTCAGTGATACTGACCACAAGAGGGCCTGGAAGAGGCGAATAGATCTTTGAGGAAGGCCATGCCCATTGGGCAGTAGGTCCACATCCACTCCTCTAGCCTCCACCCTCCCTCCATCCCTTTGGGACTGGTTCCCAGAAACTTCCCACCAGAGTGTTAGGATTCTTCAAGACTCTTGATTGGTTGTCAGTTCACCTGAACCTGTTAGCCCACCCACCTAAGGTGGGGACAGGGACTCTCCCATGTGCTCCTGCAGCCTGTCCCTAGTGAAACACTCATCACATTATGAGGCAGTTGCCTGATTACACATCTGCTGCCCTCACCAGAGCATCAGCTCCTTGATGACAGGGGCTCTGTACATCAAGAGAACAATATGTGGTGCTCAAGCGTACATGAAGGAATTATTGGGTTGGCCAAAAATTTCGTTTGGGTTTTCCTATAAGATGTTACGGAAAACCCGAACAAACTTTCTGGCCTGTGTGTCCCCACTGAAGTTTCCCCTTCTACTTGTTAATTCTGCCTTGGAAACCCAAGATTAAAAACCTCTAACATGAAGTCTTCCCACAGTTGTTGTCATCAGAGGAGAGATTAGGAATTAGGATAATACTAGGATTATCCTATTAATAATACTGCATGCCAGTATTATCCCCAGGGCTTCCCTGGTAGCTCAGTTGGTAAAGAATGCACCTGCAATGCAGGAGACCCTGGTTCAGTTCCTGGGTCGGGAAGATCCGCTGGAGAAGGGATAGGCTACCCACTCCAGTATTCTTGGGCTTCCCTGTGGCTCAGCTGGTAAAGAATCTGCCAGCAATGCAGGAGACCTGGGTTTGATACCTGGGTTGGGAAGATCCCCTGGAGAAGGGAAAGGCCACCCACTCCAGTATTCTGGCCTGGAGAATTCCATGGACTGTATAGGCCATGGGGTCTCTAAGAGACACGACTGAGCAACTTTTATATTATAATATTGTCCCCATTCTGAGTCTGAGAAAACTGAAGTTGAGAGTTGAATGACTTACCAGGGCTATATGACTCGGGATATCAGAACCCAAATCCTTGAACTTTTAAGTTCAGAGATCCTACTCTTTGGGTGTTTTAGCTGTTAAATTTAGTGCATCACATCCTGTATGTAGGGTAGGTATTGTTGTCTTCATTTTTCTGGCGAGGAAATCCAAGTTCCTAGTATGTAAACAACTTGCCTTTAGTCCACACAGCCAGGAATGATAGAGCCAGGACAGGTGCCCAGATCTGTATGACTCCTGGGCTCATGCTCTTGTACCATGCTGCTTCTCCCTCAGTACAGGAGGCTTTGGGCTTCAAGAAAACAGGCCAAGAGTGGATGGATAATTGCGGAGGTGAGAACCAAAGCTAACCTAGACTTTTGTCACCCACCCCCTTCTCACCCTAGGCTGTGGAAACAGTGCCCTGAGCTATGAGCTATTCCTTCGGGGCTTCCCTGATGTGACCAGTGTGGACTACTCATCAGTAGTGGTGGCTGCCATGAGGGCTCGGTATGCCCATGTGCCCACACTGCGATGGGAGACCATGGACGTGCGGGCACTGGGCTTCCCTAGTGGCTCCTTTGACGTGGTGCTTGAGAAGGGCACACTGGATGCCCTGTTGACTGGTGAACAGGATCCCTGGACTGTGTCCTCTGAAGGTGTCCACACTGTGGACCAGGTGCTAAATGAGGTGAGGGAGCAACAAGGGAAAGAGGGCTGTTCAAGAGCTGGGGAGGGTTTCCCTGGTAGTCCAGTGGTTAAGATTCCTCGCTTCCACCGAAGGGGGCACAGGTTTGATCCCTGGTTGGGGAGCTAAGCTGGAGAAGGAAATGGCAACCCACTCCAGTACTCTTGCTTAGAGAATCCCATGGAGGGAGGAGCCTGGTGGGCTACAGTCCATGGGGTTGCAAAGAGTCGGACACGACTGAGCGACTTCACTTTCACAGGGAGCTAAGACTCCACAGGCCACAAGGCCAAGAATAAATAAGCAATTTTTTTTTAAGAGCTGGGGAGAAAATAAATAAATAAAGAGCTGAGGATGAAGGGTTAAGGTTTTAGGAGACTTGAAGAACTTAGAAGCCAGAGGAGGCATGGTTTGGAGCAAGTAGTGGGTCACCTGCAGGACTCTGGTTACCTGAAGGAAGAGGATGTTAAGCTGGGTCAAGATTATAGGGGGTTGGAGTGGCCAGGCTCCCAGAGGTTGAGGACTGGATACTGAGTTGCCACAGAGATGAGGCTGTGGCCAGATCACAGATAGGGAAGGTCAGCAGTTGAGAGGAAAGCAGTGCCCCCTGCATCTGACATCATTCCCATGCTCCTACCTATCTAAGATGTAGCCTGACCCCCATGGAACAGCCAGAGGCAGAGAGGGAGCCTCACCCTTTTGCCATGGAAAGCCCTGAGCTACTAGATGCAGGGTAGAACCTGAGGTCTCACTGGGAGGGCATCTGGTGCAGTACTGACCTTTGAGAACCTGGAGGTGGGCTTCTCACCAGTGGCTTCTCTATCTGCCTTGCAGGTGAGCCGAGTGCTGGTCCCTACAGGCCGGTTCATCTCATTGACCTCTGCTGCCCCCCACTTTCGGACAAGACACTATGCTCAAGCTCATTATGGCTGGTCCTTGAGGCATGCAACCTATGGCAGTGGTTTCCACTTTCATTTCTACCTCATGCAGAAGGGCAAAGAGCTCAGTGTGGCCCAGCTGGCCCTTGGGGCACAGATCCTCTCACCCCTAGACCTCCCACCCCACCCTGCTTCCTCCAGGACTCAGATCATGAGGATTTCCTCAGTGCCATTCAGCTGTGAGGCCAGAAACATGGTCCTTCAGCTTCCCTTTCTGCTCCAGGCTCAAGTATTTGGTATTCCTGACTCAGGGCGGTCAAGTCCAAGATGCTCACACCCCAGGGGCATCATGCCTAAGACAGAGCTGATGGAAGCAACCCCACATGAAAAAAATACAGGTGCAGACTTCTCTTGGATTCCCCAACTGCCTCCCCTAACATACTGAATCACCAGTAATTCATCTCCAGCACAGCCCTTCTGCATGCCAGCCAGACTGGACACTTACGTACCAGGGGCCTGTTACTGACCCCCATCCAATGTAGATTAACTGACAGAAGGCTGCAGACTTTGAATCTAGATTGCTTCTGACCCCAGCTCCAGCCCCAACTCTGGTGACCTATCCTGCTTAGGTTGTATTATTTACCCAAGGAGACCACACTATTATAGTGTTTCCAGGCCAGACTGACCTGCCTATGTTTACTTGGCAACCTTTCTCTGCCAGTAACATGTACCTGAGATTCCCAGTACCTTATCCCCTCCCTAAAAGAACTGGAGCCATTTGGGGCTGACTTTTTAGCAAACCAAAGCAGCAGCCACACACACACACACACACACAGGGAGGTCTGTGTTTATTCACTCCTGGTACAGTGAGGATGGAGGAACACTTACAAAGGACACCCCCAGGGGTTGAGAACATCTCCAGGGCCACAGGTGTCATCCAAAGATGCAGTGCAGCCCCCGTTTGGAATCCCAGGGGCAGGACGCAAAGGTCCAAGGTAAAATCAGACCTGGGCCCTTGGAAGGTGATACCTTGAGGGGAGGAGGTCTGCCAGAGAGCCGCCTGGAATCAGGCATGGGCAGACTGGTCATGTGGTTGGTTACCATGTTGGGGGCTTGTCCCATCCCAGCCTCAACACCCATCCTTTCTGCCAGGCGCAGAAGAGCGTGGCCGAGACCGTGGTGGGGCAGGGCATGAACCATGAGGGGAATTAGTAAACAAAGAGTCGGATATAAAAATACAAATGTGCTGAGGAAGTCCCTTAGAAAGAGGCTGAGGCTGGGGTCACGCCAGACAGGGGTAGGGCTAAGGAGCGGCTGGGCTTAGAGGGGTGGGAAGCTCATGCAAATACGCAGCCAAACATCCCTGGCTGCGCGCGAGGTCCGACACCGGCAGGCAGTCGGTTTGCAGACCAGACCTGCCGGAGAGGGGCGGGGCAGGGGAGCCGTGCGGGAGGGGATGGGCCGGGGGTTGAGGGCCGCGGGTCTCTGTCCGTTCCGGTGTGCGGGGTGGGGCTGCGGCCCGAGGTTCTAAAGTGCAAGAGCGCGGCTGCGGGCTCCGGGCCGGCCCGCGCCGCCGCTACCGCCGCCGCCGTGGTGCTGAAGCGGACAGCTCCGGAGTGCCTGGCGGCGGCGGCGGCAGCGACTGCAACCCGAAGGCGGCGCGGCCCCTGCAGTCCCCGCCCGCGGGCGCCTGGGCCGGGGCGGGGGCGACGGCAGCCGCATAGCCGGCCCGCGCTCCTGGCCGCCGCGGGGCTGGGCCCGGAGCCCGCCGCCTGAGCCGGCTCGTCTACACTCCGGACGGCGGCTTCTCCCCATCCCCTTCAGCACGTCGTCTATCCGGTCATCCTCGATCACCACTGCGCAGGGAGAAAGCGCGTCAGCCGCGCGGCCTCGGGGTGCAGCGGCGAGTTGGGCCCCGCGTCCTCGCGCCCCACTCAGCTACTGCCCGTGGCCCAGAGACGCCCCTGGGACCCCCGTGCTACAGTGCCCTGCCCATCTGCTCTTTGCTGCCGATTCAACCCAAGGCCGACCCCCAGCTCCCATAGACCTGCTCCTCTCCTTGAGGAGGAACGCCCCTCTTTCTAAGACTCCAGCCGTTCTACCTTCCAGTCCAAACCCTCCCGCCGCCTGAGCTCTCCTACTTCCGAGCTGATGGGAAAGCTTTTGCTCATGGGATCCCCCTCTTCCACCCTCCCTTCAACAGAATCCCCTCCTCAACCCGAATCTCCATCTATTCCAGCCCTCTCCCCAACCTAACCTTGTGGTTTCAACCCCTCTTCCGATCCTGGTACCAACAGAACCCCTTCCCCTTGCAAACAACCAGGACAACCGAACCCCCGCCCCCTGCCCACTCTCCAATCGGCATCCCTCCCCTCGCGAAGATTCTTCCGTAGCATACACCGACTCAGCGTTTGATCCTGTAGAAACGGCCAGTCGCCCAACGTCCCCACTTCAGGCAGCCCCGGATGCCCTGGTCGGCCCCTCCCCCTCGCCCGTGTGCCAAGGCTCTACTTCCAGAGGTGGCGAGCATCGAATCCGGGGCACTGCGTTCCCAGAAGAGGGGAACAGGGGGACACAACACTGCAGCAGGGACCACCCTCTACCCGCCACCCCCTCCCCCCCAACCGCGGCTGGCTGCGCTGGTCTGCGGCAAGAGCTGAGGGCGCTTGGCGGGGAACTGCAGCCGGAGGGCGCCCGGGGGAGGATTTCTGGGTCAAGCGGCGACTTCGGGTCCCGGCCGTGTACCTCTCTTGGCTCGCCCGATCTGGCCCAGCTTGGGGGTCGCTTGGCTTGGTTGCCCGCGAAGAAAGAGTTGGTGTCCTGCAGGCGACAGCTGAAGGAGAGGTCAGAGCCCTCGGGGTCGGCGCCGAAGCGGCCCATCTTGTCCTCGCTGTAGGGCAGGATCTCGGACATGGCGGGCGCGGGACTGCGGCGGGGCGCGGGCGGCGGGCTAGCTGCCGGACCGGCCCTCGCTCAGCAGGGGAGCCGGCGGAAGGATGAAGTCATGCAGCATCCGGGGCTGCGGAGCCAAGCGGGGCCTCCTCCCCCGCGCCTCCGCCTCCCCGGCCGCTGGGCAGGCGGCGGCGGCGGTGGCGGCGGCGGCGGGGACCGGGCGGGGGCGGTGCGCGGGGGCGGGGGGCGGCGGTGAGAGCGGAATGACGATGAGCGCCCGACTGCCGCAGAGCGGGGCGGGCGGGGCGCAGGGAGGAGGGGCGGACCCCGGCCAGGGGGTGGGAGGCAGGGAGCCGGGGTGTGTGTGTGTGTGTGTGTGTGTGTGTGTGTGTGTGTGTGTGGCCCGGACCGGGGCGCCTCCGGCTTTCTGCGGAGATGCGGGAGCGAAAGTGGGAGGGTCCTGCCATTGGCGGGAGTGGCGCCTGGGCGAATCGTGCCGGCCACAACGGGTGCAGAATCTGGCGGGGAGAGGCAGGACTTGGGGGAAGGCAGGAGCGACCCCGGCGTGCGAGGGGCGGGAGGAGAGTCTTGCACACAACCTCTGAGATGCTTGCTAGAGGCTCTGGAAATTGGGGAGCGGGTCGGGGCCGGAAGCAGGACCAGCATTCGAAGCTGGGCGGACACCGGAAGCGTGGCCGGGGGAGAGTCGGATACGCGGGAAGGTGTGCGGGAACCCGCAGGACGCAGGAATAGCTCAGGCCAATGGGTGGTGTCCCCACCTTTGGCGCGCTCTCGTGTGGGATTGCTCTTCGGGTCGGAAAGTGTCATCTGGAGTCTGTGTTTCTGTGACCGCCCTCTGTTTCTGTCTGTGCCTATTTATTTGTCAGTCTATCTCGACGTCTCTGTGTCTCTGCCTTGGTGCCCCATTTCTTTTTGTGTCCTAGTCTCTGTCTACGTCTCTCTTTTTTAAAATTTAAGCTATATTTTGAGAAAGACCTTTGCGTTACACAGCAGTAAAAAAATATGTATTGTACATTGTATGAGTATGTGACCAACTCTTTGCGACACCAGTGACTACTGTAGCCCACCACGCTCCGTCCTTGTAATTTTTCAGGCAAGACTACTGGAGTGGGTTGCCATTTCCTACTCCAGGTGTCTACGTCTATCTCTTAAGTGTCTCTGTTCTTCTATATCCATGCTTGGGTTCTTGTGTGCCCTGGTGGTACTTGGGGACCTCAGGAGCTGAGAGAACCGCAGCGCGCGGCGGGCGCTTTGAGCCCGAGTTTCGGCTCCAGCAACAGGGCTGGGGGTGCAGGTCTGCCTCGGTGAGCGCGTGTCGGCCCAGTTACCGAGACTCCTCCAAGGAGAGAGCCGGGATTAGAACCGAGATTAGTGCCGAAACTCGGAGTCACAGCGCGCGCTGCGCGCTGCGGTTCTCCCAGCCCCCGAGGCCCGCGCTGCGCTAGCAGTGTAGGAGGAATGAATGACGGCGTCGCGGGGGCACGTTGGCTGCAGGTGACGCGGGGAAGCCCGGAGCGCCTGAGGACGCGACGCGCGCCAGCGAGTCCGGAGGTAGAAGGGGGAGGGACAGAGGGCGTCTCCGCCTGGGTGCTGGGGATCACGTGACAGTTCTCGCCGCACCGGAGACCGAGCATCCTCTTCTCTCCTCCCTCCTCCTCTGGCCGTCAGCAGCCTCGTCACCGGCTTGCTGGCGGGCTGGGGCTCTGGCGCAATCTCTGGCCTTGGGGGAGGGAGGTGTCGCACATTCGGTGACAGTGACGACAGCGCTGATAAGGATAATAATCATCCGAATAATTATTAAGTCCATACTCAAGGCGGAGGTTTCTCTACCGTTTCCGAAGCCCATTTCCTCCTTCCCGCTAAATCGCATGCTGGTGAGGAGCCTAATGCTGGGTCTTGTTCCTCCAACAATTGTTAGTTCCAGGGACACAAAGGCGAATGCCATCATGGCCGCCCTAGGACAAGGCTCGGGAGTGCCAGAATTGCCTCTGTACAGCCTCACTCAAGAGCAAAGACCTGAGTGAAATGAAAGTTGTTCAGTCGGGTCCTACTATTTGCGACCCCTATAGTCCATGGGATTCTCCAGACCAGAATAGTGGAGTGGGTAGACTCGCTTCTCCTGGGATCTTCCCAACCTAGGGATTGAACCCACGCCTCCCGCATTGCAGGCGGATTCTTTAGCAGCTGAGCCTCCAGGGAAGCCACCTGTACAGCCTCACTCAAGACCAAAGGCCTATCCCTATCAAACCCTCCTCTGCTGTGTCCTGGTCTCTGGGATGAGGGCTGGAGCTGGAGGTGGAAGCCCTGCTGGCTGAGCAGAGTCTCCAGACCTGGAAGGACAGGAAAGCTGGAGCTCAGGGTTACTAGCGGAGAGTCCAAAGAATTCCACCCCTGCTAGAGATTGTTCAGCCCTGGGTTCTAATCCAAGCTCTACCACTTCCTGTGTGACCTCGAGCAAATAGTTTTCTAATTGACCCCACAATTGTTTTTTTATAATTAGTTCGTTAGTACTTGTAACATTTTAGGGAGATACGGAAAATCACACAAAATCTTTCATATATACCCTTCCAATCTTTTTCTCATGTATTTGCATAAATGAATACATACTTCTCTGAGCCTCCATGTTCTAGTGTGAAGCTTAGAGATGATAGAGCCTACACTAACAGTTTTGTAGAAGAACTTGTCTTAAGGTGAAGTGACTTGTCTCAGGAGGTAATGCACTGACCCTACCAAAAGTGATCAAGGGCCCATCTGGGTTCTTTCCAAGAATAAGATGAGAGCACTGGGTGGGGAATTGAAACATTTCTGGTTTCTCCTCTCAGAATGAGAGAGAATGGAGGAATAGCAATTTAACTTGGAGTTTATTTGGTTAGTTCCTTCTTAAATAAGCTTACTCCTGTAAAACACATGCTGGATTGTGATTAAGGCAAAAGACTTAAGTGCGAAATTGTAAAGATATAGTAATACATGATTCAGCTATGTTGTGAAAATTTGGAGCGAGTTCTTTTTTTTTTTAAATAATTTTATTTATTTATGGCTGCACTGGATCTTCACTGCTGTGCGTGGGCTTTGTCTAGTGATTGCTCTCTAATTCTGTTGCATTGACTTTTCATCGTGGTGGCTTCTCTTGTTGCAGAGCACTAACTCTAGGCACAGGGCTTCTTCAGTAGTTGTGGCACTTCTCAGCATGTGGAATCTTTCCAGAGCAGGAATTGAACCCATGTGTCTTGCATTGGTGGAGAAGGCAATGGCACCCCACTCCAGTACTCTTGCCTGCAAAGTCCCATGGACGGAGGAGCCTAGTGGGCTCCATGAGGTCGCAAAGAGTCGGACAAGACTGAGCGACTTCCCTTTCACTTTTCACTTTCATGCATTGGAGAAGGAAATGGCAACCCACTCCAGTGTTCTTGCATGGAGAGTCCCAGGGACAATGGAGCCTGGTGGGCTGCCGTCTATGGGGTCACACAGAGTCAGACACGGCTAAAGTGACTTAGCAGCAGTAGCAGCAGCAGCCTTGCATTGGCAGGTGGATTTGTTAACTAATGGGCCACTTGGGAAGCCCAGAGTGAGTTCTTTAAATTATGATCCTCTACTTAAATTCTGATGTTCTGCATCCCTGTCCATGAGATGAAGATTCATTTTCACAGGTAAAGTGAGGTAAAGTTTGCTTGGATTGTTGTGACAATGCATTGAATTTCTTTTGAAAGCCCCTCAAAACCTACTAGTGGGACTGAATCCATACATTCTCAGCAGAATAATATGCCTTTTGACAGCTGAGTATTAATGACACTTTTATTCACGCAGAAACTGTAGGCCTGTGTAGTGAGCTGGACAGGGTCTCCCCTAAAACTTATGTCTACTTGGAACCTCAGAATAGACCTTATTTGCAAATAGGGTCTTTGCAGATGTTAATTAGTTAAATTAAGCTACGGTCCTACTAGATTAGGGTGCATGCTTACTGGTGTCTTTGTAAGAAGAGGACAAATGCACAAGACATATACAAGCTTGGGAAGGCCTTGTGAGGAAGCAGAGATAGGACCGGTGTGGCTGCAAGCCAAGGAACACCTAGCGTTGCTAGGAGCCACAAGAAGATGGAAGAGGCAAGGAGGGATTCTTCCTTAGGGCTTACTGAGGGAGCATGGCCCTGCCTCCATTTTGGACTTCTAACCTTTGGAACTGTGAGAGAATAAGTTCCTGTCTTTCTTTATGTTTTTTTTTTCTTTGTTCTTTGTTTGTTTTCTGGCTGCACCCCAACGCATTAGTTCCCTGACCAGGGATCAAACTCGCACCTCCTAAAGTGGAAGCACAGTGTCCTAACCATTGGACTGCCAGATAATTATAAATTGAGTTTTTAAGTTACAAGTTTGTTTTAAGCCACTCAGTTTGTGGTACTTCCTTACAGCAGTCCTATGAAACAAATACAATGTTACAAGTATCTTGGGGTCATCCTTTTACATCTCTCATGATCATATCTCTCCTTCCTTAAGCTCTCTAGGGACACTTTGCTCTCACTCTGTCCCTCAAAGAAAGCCTATACCATGAAGGTATTTCCGGGATTCTTCTTTTTAGCAGAGGCTGATAAATTACAAAAAAGAATGAAGCAGATCTTTGTGGATTGACACGGTAAGATCTCTAAGACCTGTCAAAATATCACCAAATAACAAGTGTAGAGTGTGATTTCACATGTGTGAAAATGTATACACATATACATATGCACACTTACACACACACACACAGTGTATTTAGATAAGTAAATACATGTAAAAGAAAGAAATACATACCACACTGCTGCTGCTGCTATTGCTAAGTCGCTTCAGTCATGTCTGACTCTGTGCGACCCCATAGATGGCAGCCCACCAGGCTCCCCCACCCCTGGGATTCTCCAGGCAAGAACATTGAGTGGGTTGCCATTTCCTTCTCCAATGCATGAAAGTGAAGTCGCTCAGTCGTGTCCGACTCATAGCAACCCCATGGACTGCAGCCTACCAGGCTCCTCCATCCATGGGATTTTCCAGGCAAGAGTACTGGAGTGGGGTGCCATTGTCTTCTCCACCAAACTGCTAATAATGGTTATCTCTGAGAATGGTACAGGGATCCTGGAAGACTGAAGTTCATCTTTTATTCTATATACTTCTGGAGTATATTACATCTGCAATAAAAGAGTTTTAGTGATTTTTAAAAAAACTTTTGAAACCAATGATATAGTCCATTTATCAAACATCACACTCTGACCTGAGACAAATCAGTTGACTTAAAAGAGATTCATGGTTAAGAACATGGAGTTTAGATTCAAAGCAAGAATCTTCCTTCTCCTTGATGTGTGACTTTTTAGGTATGTTATTAAGTTTCTCCCATCTGGACAATGATATTGGTAGACTCTATCTTACTGAGTCATCATGAGGATTGAAAAAGTTAACATTCATAAAGTGCTTTGGTAGTGCTAGATAATAGAATTGTTAGCTCTTATGCAGGAAAGTGGAAAGAAGTTAAAAGTAACCTCATCATTAGATACATTGATTAACATTTTATTGCATGTCCTTTCAATCTTTTTTTAAAATCTAACCTGCCTCTTGAGAAATCTGTATGCAGGTCAGGAAGCAACAGTTAGAACTGGACATGGAACAACAGACTGGTTCCAAATAGGAAAAGGAGTATGTCAAGGCTGTATATTGTCACCCTGCTTATTTAACTTATATGCAGAGTACATCATGAGAAAGGCTGAACTGGAAGAAACACAAGCTGGAATCAAGATTGCCGGGAGAAATATCAATAACCTCAGATATGCAGACAACACCACCCTTATGGCAGAAAGTGAAGAGGAACTAAAAAGCCTCTTGAAAGTGAAAGAGGAAAGTGAAAAAGTTGGCTTAAAGCTCAACATTTAGAAAACGAAGATCATGGCATCTGGTCCCATCACTTCATGGCAAATAGATGGGGAAACAGTGGAAACAGTGTCAGACTTTATTATTTTGGGCTCCAAAATCACTGCAGATGGTGACTGCAGTCATTAAATTAAAAGATGCTTACTCCTTGGAAGAAAAGTTATGACCAACCTAGACAATATATTCAAAAGCAGAGACATTACTTTGCTGACTAAGGTCCGTCTAGTCAAGGCTATGGTTTTTCCTGTGGTCATGTATGGATGTGAGAGTTGGACTGTGAAGAAGGCTGAGCACCAAAGAATTGATGCTTTTGAACTGTGGTGTTGGAGAAGACTCTTGAGAGTCCCTTGGACTGCAAGGAGATCCAACCAATCCATTCTGAAGGAGATCAGCCCTGGTATTTCTTTGGAAGGAATGATGCTAAAACTGAAACTCTAGTGTTTTGGCCACTTCATGCGAAGAGTTGACTCACTGGAAAAGACTCTGATGCTGGGAGGGATTGGGGGCAGGAGGAGAAGGGGATGACAGAGGATGAGATGGCTGGATGGCATCACGGACTCGATGAACGTGAGTCTGAGTGAACTCTGGGAGATGGTGATGGACAGAGAGGCCTGGCGTGCTGCGATTCATGGGGTCACAAAGAGTCGGACACGACTGAGCGACTGAACTGATGCTTTTATACATTTTTGCTTCACAAAAATGAGATTTTAGAATAATTTTCCCCCCACTTAACTATATGGAGACCATTTCCTGATAGTATTAACTCTGATGGAATGTTTGGATGTGTGTATGGATGTTTGATTTATTTAACAAGACTTCTACCTTTGGACATTGAATCCCCTCCCATTTTGTTATTATAGATGGTGCTGAGGTGAACATATGGTATAGGAGAAAAATAGCCCAAATATTTTGTAGCTGTTCCAATCAAGAAGTAGACTCTTTTTCTCCATCCCTAAATCTGGGCTCGATCATTTGACTTGCTTTTCTCAGTAGGGACCTTAGCAAATTTAATGCCAGTAGAGGCTTGCAAAGTGTTTATGTACTGGGGCTTGCCCGTTTTTGGCGGCTAGGCAATGGCACCCCACTCCAGTACTCTTGCCTGGAAAATCCCATGGACAGAGGAGCCTGGTAGGCTGCAGTCCATGAGGTCTCTAAGAGTCGGACACGACTGAGCCGACTTCACTTTCACTCTTCACTTTCATGCATTGGAGAAGGAAATGGCAACCCACTCCAGTGTTCTTGCCTGGAGAATCCCAGGGACGGGGAGCCTGGTGCGCTGCCGTCTATGGGGTCACACAGAGTCGGACACGACTGAAGCGACTTAGCAGCAGCAGCAGCAGGAATTCTTATAACCACCATATGAAGAGGCCTGGGCTAGCCTCCTGGTGAAGGAGAGACCACACAGAGACTGGGCCCAGTCATCTCAGCTGAGGCCCGAACATGTAAATGATGTCATTCAGCTAGGCCATTCAGCTCCTGGTGAGCTGACCCAGACCTGAAGAACCACGCAATCAACCTATTGAACATGAAAAGTAATAAATGTTTGCTATTTTAGTCCATTAAGTTTGGGCAGTCTGTTATTCATTCAAAGCTAACTGATAAGACATGCTGTAGATAATCATGCTGTAGATAACATGCTTATTTCCTAGAACAATTTCCTAGAATTCGACTTTCTAGGTAAAAATTATGTACACATACCTGTTGATACATATTGCCAGAAAGACTGTATCAGTTTATAAGCCACCAGCAATATATGAAGATGCTCACTTTCCCCATCTTTGTCAACATTGGATACTAATGTGTGTGTCATCTTCATGACTATACGGTTCTTATAGGTTAACACATAAAACATTTTCCATTCCCTTTCAATTCACAATCAATTTAGAGAAAAACTGACCTCATAAAATTAAACTTATAGGAAAATAAGAGCAGGAAATAGAAAAATAATAGAATGAGAGAATAAAACAGAGTCAAATATAAATACAGAGGAAATAAAATAGAATATAATATAAATATAAAATAGAAGAATCTCTAAGCCATAAGGTACTTAACATGTAGTCAGGGATAGTTGTGAATCTGGATAAATTATCTGGGTTATGAAAGAGGCATGGAAAGTAAATATCCATTTAGGCCAAACCTAGTGAAACTGGAAATACTGTATATAGAGGTACCAGCCTCTTTCTTATGTGGTTGCATTTAATTCTCACAGCAATACACTGAGTAGAAACGATCCCACCTTGATGAAGAAGAATGAAAGGTCAGAGCTTTCAAATAAAGATTATATACCTGATAAAGAATGGAGCCCAGATTTGAATCCAGGTCTGTTTGGCCTGAAAACTATGTGCTTCCCTTATTCTTCCAGAGAAGATGTAACAGAAGACTAGCAACTAATGTTGGGAGGCAGTATGTACTCCTTTTGATTCATATTGCCAAAGTGCTCTCCAAGAAGGGAGTCAGATTGCCTGGGTTTGAATTTGAATTCCAGCTCTACTACTCAACAGCTGTGTATCACAGCCTCTCTATGCCAAGGTTTCCTTACCTACAAAATGGCTTCCCATTTTGTGTGCCATGAAGATAAATGAGTATGTTGATGTAAAAATACCTGGAACAGTGGCTGGCCATGGTACAGTGCTATATAAGCTTGCTACTTACAGCATGGTATTACAACAGCCATGGGACTATTTCTATGAGTCTGTTGCTGGAAAGTCCTTATAAAGAAGTTTGCTTGTACTCACATGGCCATGTCATGGTGGGATTTTCCATATGACAGGACTGACCCTGTGCCCATGTTTCCCTCCATCCAGGCTTGGGGGAAGTGGGAAAGAGGTCAGCAATGTGATGCCACATTGTCATCTCATTGAACATGAACTCCTGAGACTTGCCCCATGTGGACAGGGAGAAGGTTGTGCTGCTGCAGACCACAGTGTGGCTGGATGAGAAAGTTCCTTACTCAGGGAACCCTTGATTAACCTAGAAGCCATGTTCCCATCTGGGAAACAGAACAGGCTTCCTCCAGCCATACAATTCTCATTTCCACCTATAGGATTTTAATAATAACTACACCAACAATAACAATAGCATCGAGAGTACCCTTTATGTGCCAGAAATTGTCCTAAGAACTTTACAAGTACTGTTTCATTTAATTCTCACCACCATCCTTTGAAATAGATACTATTCTTATTTCCATTCTAACCAGAGAGGAAATTGAGCCTGAATCCAGAATCCTTCATCCTAACTATGACACTGTACTACCTCTTATTTGAGAACATGCAGTTTTGGGGTGAAAAATGCCAAGAGAAAGAAATCCAGCAATTTCTCAGTCACACATCATCTACCCTTTCTCAGCCACAAGAGCATTCCATGTTAGAGATGAGGTCAGAGTCAAGAATCCAAGGTGTGGATTTGCTGCCATTCCAAGCCTTCTCAGGTCAAATTGAGAGAGGTGGGAAGAGGATGAGACACCTTTTTAAAAATTTTGTGTTTTTTTAATTTTTTTAAAAACGACCAGACATTCTTCAGTGAAGCAGACTGCAACACCACCAGGCCTGATTAAGGAATGACAATATGGAAGGCAGATGGCAGATGCATAGACGCCACGCTACTGCCTTTCAGTTAAATATTGCTTGGTGTTTTTTTTTTCTTGTAAACCTCCCAAATAAAGTGGTTTGCTTTTCTCAAGTTAGAAGTGTTAGTTCGTCTTTTCTTTAAATATCTGTGTATGGCTGTTTTTTTCCCTGCCGATTTGTCACCATCTGTAACCCTCCCTTTGT
This sequence comes from Nanger dama, assembly GCA_917880005.1. Classification (NCBI taxonomy): domain Eukaryota; kingdom Metazoa; phylum Chordata; class Mammalia; order Artiodactyla; family Bovidae; genus Nanger; species Nanger dama. The sequence continues at coordinate 26,999,430 of CAKJTW010000011.1, read as the reverse complement.
GAGATGATCTGATGACAACAATTATCTTGGAGAGTAAAGTGCGGTCTTGAAGCAGTGGACTCAGAGTGTGCGCAGTGTCTGTATGCTGCCCAAGCACTTTGTGTGTGTGTGTGTGTGTGTGTGTGTGTGTGTGTGTGTGTGTTGAATGTGTGTCCATAACCTCAGGGCAGAACACATATCTCTGGGTGCCTGGTAAGTGTATACCTTTTGTGTGAATATGCAGTCTGTGCGTGGTGTTGTGTGTGTGTGTTTGTGGGCCGTGTGTTGGGCTGAGTGCCTGCCTGTGTACTTTGGGTCTATGTGCTCCCTGTATAAATACGGTGCTGACACCCTGAATGTGGGTCACCTCGGGCATGCTGCTATGTGTGTGTTGGCTGAAGAGGGGCAGTGCGGACAGCTGGGGGAAGACGTTCCCTTGAGAGCGTAATTTCTCAAAGGTGTTTGAAGGGGATGGGGAGGGCCTGCAATTTCGGGGACTGAGCAGGGTTTTCGGTCTGGGTCAAAGAAATGTAAACTAAGGGAGGCTTGCAAGAAGGTGTTGCTGGGATGGGGTGCTGACCACAAGGCGGGGAGGGAGACTCGGAGCTTCTGGAGGGCGGGTGACTGGCTGGGTGCAGCTCTCTGGGGCGGGCCGCGGGCACCGGGAGCCAGGACCGGGCGCCGGACGGATGGCGGGGCGCGGCCGGCGCGCTCCTCCCCTCCCCCACCCCTACCCGGAGCGCCGCGCCGCCGGGGGAGGGCGGCGGCAGGCGGGGGGCGGTGGCGATGGCGGGCGGCGGCGGCGGGGCCCGGCCCGGGGCCGAGGCCACGGCCTGGGCGAGAGCCAGCCGCCGGGAGCCCTAAAGGTGCCGCCGGCCCCGACTCCACCATGAGCGTCGCGCTGCAGGAGCTGGGCGGCGGCGGCAACGTGAGTGCGGGCCCCGGGCTCCGGGGAAGAGGACCAGGGTTGGGAGGAGCGGGGGCCCGCGGCGCTGGGGAAGCGGCTCCGGCTCGCGGACTAACTTGACGGGCGGGGGTCGGAGGGACCCAAGCTGGCTGGAGGGAAGGGCCTCGCACTTGAAGCAGGAGGGGCTCGGCCGGGCGAGGGGGCGCCGGGGGCAGGGCCGTGGGCGCGCAGCCCTCTCGCCTGACCTGGGTCGGCGCCCCGACTGTCTGGCAGATGGTGGAGTACAAACGCGCCACACTGCGGGATGAAGACGCTCCCGAGACCCCCGTAGAGGGCGGGGCCTCCCCGGACGCCGTGGAGGTGGGCAAGGGGGGTCCTCCCTGACTCACCAGGCCCCCAGCCCTGGTACGACGCCCGGCACACCCAGGAGCTCTCTGGGTTGCCCTGGAGCGTCACCTGCCCCCACCTCAGCTCCATCTCTGGCCTCTGCGCTAGGACTATGGTGAGGCGACTCTAAGCCATGACGTTGCACAAAACAGGCTCAGGGCTCAACTCAGCCTACCTCGTTGCCCCTGTGCCCCAAGTTAACCCTGTTAGCAGTCTTTGCTCCATGGCTCTGGAAACTGCCTGGGCCTTCACCCTCCGGGAGGACTTCCGTGGTCCGGTCGCCCACCTGAAGCTTGCTACTCCAGGCCTTCCTCTGTTCCCCAGGCGGGATTCCGGAAGAGGACTAGACGCCTCCTGCGGTTGCACACCCAGCTGGAGCTGGTCTTGGCTGGTGTCTCTCTACTGCTGGCTGCCCTGCTTCTGGGTTGCTTGGTGGCCCTGGGGGTCCAGTACCACAGAGGTAGGTATTCCCACTCCTGTCACTAGCCCTCCTAGCTGTGGGGACTCTGGAGGCTGATGGGGGGAGACTTCTGCCAGCTGTCCTCTGGCCTCCCAACCTCCCTGTTGGAAGGGAAGGCCTCATGCGCCCTCGCAAAGCATTTGCCTCTCCCAGACCAACTGACTATCCCCTACCCTCCCACACCCCACCCCCTCATGTCCCCTGCCACAGACCCATCCCATAGCACTTGCCTCACAGAGGCCTGCATTCGAGTGGCTGGAAAAATCCTGGAGTCCCTGGACCGTGGAGTGAGCCCCTGTGAGGACTTCTACCAGTTCTCCTGCGGAGGCTGGATTCGGAGAAACCCTCTACCTGATGGGCGTTCTCGCTGGAACACCTTCAACAGTCTCTGGGACCAGAATCAAGCCATCCTGAAGCACCTGCTTGGTGAGTGGGCCTACCAGGGAAGCGTTGTATCAGGTACGTGCCTCATGCCAGCACAGGGCTCGGCACTTAGTAGGTACTCAATAAATGTCCAGGAATGAATAAGAGGATGACTGCCAGCCCTCCTGGGACAGAGGATGCAGACACTGGGGGTTCCTGAACGGTGAAGATGAGTTGAGAGAGCAGATCTCTGAGGACAGTGAAGTAACTCTCTTGAGCACTGGAGCATCGCTGAGGGGGTGGTAGACACCAGGGAATCTGTTGGGCTTCGAGATCTTTCAGAGTCTCCCTGGACAGGGGAAAGGAAGCTCTGCTCTGCTGTGGTTGACAGTCTTCCCATGTCTACATTAGGAGCAGTGCCCCCTTGAGAAGGCAAGGGGAGGGATCAAGCAAGGGTCTGGACCCCTCTCAGCAGTTAGCATGGTTGCCACCTGGACCTGTGTTCTTTCTGACAGAAAACACCACCTTCAACTCCAGCAGTGAAGCTGAACGGAAGACGCAGCGCTTCTACCTCTCCTGCTTACAGGTGGAGCGCATTGAGGAGCTGGGTGCCCAGCCACTGCGAGACCTCATTGACAAGGTAGGCTCCTGGGGTCGGCTGTGGGTGGGGGAGCAAGACAGGCCTTGGGAGAGGATGTGGCCCCAGAGAGCTTCGGGGCCTTGTGCCAGAGCTCCCATCATGGTCTCCATTCAGATTGGTGGCTGGAACATTACGGGGCCCTGGGACCAGGACAACTTCATGGAGGTGCTGAAGGCAGTAGCAGGGACGTATAGGGCCACCCCCTTCTTTACTGTCTACGTCAGTGCCGACTCTAAGAGTTCCAACAGCAATATTATCCAGGTACTGGGCTGGGGAAGGGTGGGGGAGGGACTTATGGACTATTTGCTGAGGCCACACTCCCTTCCCCTGTGATGGGCTGGCTAGGCTGGCCTCCCTGCACAAGAGTCCAGATTTCAGGGGGAGGGCTCACTGCTCATCTTGCTATTGCAGGTGGACCAGTCTGGGCTCTTTCTACCCTCTCGAGATTACTACCTAAACAGGACCGCCAATGAGAAAGTAAGGAGGATTCTCAGAATATCCACCCGACACCCCTATTGAGTTAGGCTGATCCCTGTTTACTTTTCCCTTTGCTCAGGGTCAGAGTGGGGAAGCTGAGCCTATCCTGTCTCCGAGCCAACTCCTTTCTTTCTCCTTTTTTTTTTCCTTTTCTTTTAATTTATTTATTTTTGGCTCCACTGTGTGGGCATGCAAGATCTTAGTTCCCCAACCAGGGACTGAACTCGTGCCCACTCCCTCAATACCCTGACTCCCCCAACACCCCCACCTCACCCTGTGCAGTGAAAGCTTAGAGTCTTGACAACTGGACTGCCCGGGAAGTCCCCCTTCCTTCTTCTTTCTCTCTTCATTGTCCTTTCCCTGCATTCTTCCCTTGCTCCTTTCTACCCTTTCCTTCCTCCTTTCTTCTTCTCTTCTTTCCTTCTCTTACTTTTCCAGGAAAACACTTATAGGCACCTACTGTGAGATGTACATTTCAAAGCCTCTGTCACTGGATGCTTTCAGTGCAAATGGGTTCATGGGCCTAGATAGCTGAGAGCAAGGCTCACAAGAGGGGCCTCTAGGGCTCAGGCGAGATACCACAGCTGGAGAAGTTTTCCTCAGGAGGTTGCATTTGAGCCAGGCCCTGCAGAATATCTGGGGCTGGGTGAGGGCATGCTGAGTTTAAACAAAAGTGTTGAAGAAGGAAAAGCTAAGGTGCGTTTGGACAATAGGAAGGGGTCCAGTTTGGCAAAGTGTAGAGCTCAAAGCAGATGAGAGAGTGGAAAGGTGGGGAGGGACTAGTTATTGAGGGGAACTGCAGTGCTACACAATGGCACCCCCTCTCCAGTACTCTTGCCTGGAAAATCCCATGGACGGGGGAGCCTGGTAGGCTGCAGTCCATGGGGTTGCACAGAGTCGGACACGACTGAAGCGACTTAGCAGTAGCAGCAGCAGCAATGCTACACTGAGTTTACTGTATAGGCCCCAGAGAGCCACTGCAGGCTCTGGGGCAGACCAGGACTGCCCCAGTGAGTGGTGCTTTGGGAAGGCAGTTTGGCTGGGTGTGAAAAGTAGATGCAATAGAGGGAGCCTGGAGATCAGTTACTCAAAAGTGTCTGCAGTACTCCAGGCTCTGAGTCTCTGAGGACCCAAACGGGGGAAGTGGCAAAGGGAAAACCAGGAAGGGGAGGATGCAAGAGACATGCGTGTGCGCTAAGTGGCTTCAGTCATGTCTGACTCTTTGTGACCCCATGGACTGTAGCCCACCAGGCTCCTCTGTTCATGGGATTCTCCAGGCAGGAATACTGGAGTGGGTAGCCATTTCCTTCTCCAGGGGATCTTCCCGACCCAGGGATCGAACCCTTAGTCTTCTGCATTGGCAGACAGGTTCTTTACCACTAGTGCTACCTGGGAAGCCCCGCAAGAGACATAATTAAGTCCAAATCATGAATTGTTGATGCTGGATGTTAGAAGAGAGGAGATGAAGGAGGAAGAGATAAAGATAGTTGATGCTGTGTGCCAGAATGATTTTGGGATGGAGTGGTCCTGAGAGAATCTGGGGTATTTACAGGGACAACCAGTTTCAAGCACATTGTGGGTTGGGTGTTGCTGTCGCAGGAAAAGACAGACTTTGAAGTCAGACCTTGATTTTAATCCCAGCTTGGCAGCTTGGTGCAAGTTGGTGAAGGTCTCTGAGGCTGTTTCTTCATCTGAAAAATGGGAATCATAGCATCTACTTCATTGTGTGCTTGGGGGCAGCAGGAGGATGCAGGTATATGATTCTGTATGTGGCAGATACTCGAAATGGGAGCTGCCTGTTTCAGCGATGTGAGTGTGAAGGAGCTGGGTGCCATCTCTCTGGAGAGGTCAGCAGGCAAGTATGAAGATTGAGTGGGGTCCTGAAGAGAGTACAAGCCTGGAGGGACACAAAGGCTTGAGAGGCCTCTCCTTAAAAGCCTAGACAAAGGCTTAGGAGAAGTGAGAGAGAGGGCAAGACTAGAGACTAGAAAGAAGGAGATCCTTGTATTTCAAGAGGCAGAGGGAGGAAGAGAGACTTCTATGGAGCAAGGCAACCAAGAAGGGCTTTGTGCTTCTTCCATTCGCCCCCAAACATTACCAAGCATCCCTCAGACAGACCCTCTGCTAGCATGTGGTGAGCAAGACACTACCATTCAGTGGAAGAGAAGGCAGGAAACAGGACTTACACAGTTGTCCTATGAACAGTTGCTGTTAGAGGAGAAGTGTGGCAATCTGAGAGTCCTTTAACACAGAGCCAGCCTGGTCCTAGGGTGAGGGTAGGCTGTGGAGGAGAGAGAGAGAGTCCTAGGCAAAGGAAACGGCTGATGCAAAAGCTCTGAGAGGGGACAGGGCATGTCTTGTTGACATATTAGAGAGGGGAGTGGGAGGGGAGAGTGGACCAAGTGCTGGACAGGTTGGTAGAGTCCTGTTATACATAAACACTATGGGTCAAGTTTAGCATTGATCCCAAAAGAAATGGAAAGAGAATCTCAAAAGTGGGGGAGTGGTGTGAACAGATTTGTGGTTTTCATGTCACCTGAGTCAGGGGAGGAAGGAATTTTGAGAATTCAGGAGAGAACCGCATGGTTGACTCCAGCGGTGTTACTGGTTGTCTTGAGTAGTGTGTTACCAGTTGTCTTGTGTAGGCAGTCTGTGCCTGCATCTTGGGAAGCTGCAGCGCCAGAGATTTCTTATCCTATCTGCAGAGTTCAGGAAAGTCTCAAAAGTAAGTCTTGGGACTTTCCTGATGATCCAGTGGTTAGGGCTCCATGCTTCCAACTCCAGCGGCCCAGATAAGATCTTGAAAGCTGCATGGTGTAGCCAATAAATAAAGTAAGTCTTAAGCAGAAAGTAAGGAGGTAGGGAAAGAGGGGTGAGTTGGGGAGGGGTTGGAAAGATCACTGGTTGAACCAAACATCCCCTTTAGTAGCTGGGATGACTGGAATTGGTACTCAGACTTATGACATCAGCAGCAAGGACGAGGGAAGGTGGGAAAAAGGAGATACTTCCGAAGTGCAGAGAATGGAAGAAGAGATGGCCTTTGGCAGTTAAAGGAGCCCAGAGTGGGGCAAGAGTGAAAGTGGTCCCTGGGAGGTCCATAGGAAGTCAGTGCTGAGCAGGGCTGAGGGTCTGTGCACAGGATTTCATCCATCAGTCAACAATATTTATTGACCACCTATGATGTGCCAGATGCTGTGCTAGAGCCTAAGAACACAGTGGAGAGCAGAGCATACAGCCCCTGCTCCTATGCAGCTCAAGTGCCAGCAGGGCCTGAGGCGACTTGAGTTTGTTCTGAGCCCAGGCAGTGCTGGGGCTGTGGCCCTGGGGGCATGGAGCCTAGGCCACATTTGGACTCTGCCATCTGCTCGTTTATGGTATGAGTCAAGAAGTCATGTTGTCTGTAAAATGGAACCTAGTACTCACTTTAAGGGGTTGCCTGGGCTCTTGTGGTGGAGGAGGCGGGAGATATGTGTAAAGCCCCAGCAGAGAATTTGATACATGTACATACATGGAGTCACTACATATTTTTCTCTGTATTTCCTTCCCCTTGGAGGCCAGAAGGGAAGGCAGCAAGTCTGAAGCCTAGCAGGATGGGAGGTAGAAGGGAATGAAAGCCAAATGTAGACCAAATTCCTCCATGGGGTCCACCCAGCTGTTAAGTGAAGGCACGTGGTCACTGATGGGCTGGGAACAGTAGAAGGGCTTCAGGAAATGAGAGGGGCAGAGGGGTATGGGAAGCAGGGCCACCCACTGGACAGAGCCTATTCTGTGCTAGGCCCTTTTCCAGGCCTTTGGGATACAGTGGTAAATATGCCTCTGTAACCTGGAATGGTGCACTCCTGGAATTTTACCTTTTCCTTGGGTAAACAGATGATGAGCAAGGGCACAAATAAACAAAAAAAGATCCTAGCAGATGATGATAAGCAGTATGGCAGAAACGATGAGGGTCATCTCAGAAAGCTTCTTTGAGGAAGGTCCACAGAAGAAATGGTGGGCAGGGGCAGCAGCCAGAAGAGTCCTCTCAGCCTTGGGCAGGACTTGTTGCTGGGCTCTGAGGATGACTCGGGGCCCCGACAGGTGCTTACTGCCTACCTGGACTACATGGAGGAGCTGGGGATGCTGCTGGGCGGACAGCCAACCTCCACGCGGGAGCAGATGCGGCAGGTGCTGGAGCTGGAGATACAACTGGCCAACATCACAGTGCCCCAGGACCAGCGGCGGGATGAGGAGAAGATCTACCACAAGATGAGCATTGCAGAGCTGCAGGTGGGGCAGGCCAGGAAGTGACACCTGTGGAAGGGGTCAGCCCCCAGCCCAGGCCACCCGGCTCCCCTTTGTGCTGTCTGCCTGAGACAGACAGTCCTCTCCTTGTTTCCCTGCTGTTTCTGAGCTTCTCGGCTGCACCATTGCTATCCTGGAAGGAAAAATAGTGTCCATTTTAGGATACCCCCACTGGGCCATCCTTTGACCTCTTTCATGTTACCTGGGGTTGCATAGAGGGATTATGTTAAAAATCTGTGACAACTTGTACAAGATGCCCACAAAACAGTCAGAAGAGAAATAGAAGCATCTCCTGGAAGGCCCTCACTGTGCCAAGTATCAACCTCTTAGTCTATGAATTATGGAGAAGTTGAGTAAGGGCGATTCTGGAGTAGAGGCCAGGTATGTAGGGACCTTGTGTGGTGTCTGGGGAGTTGATCCAACTGTTTGAAAAATATTTGAAAATCTGTAGCCCAACTAAATGTCACAGATGGTTGTTTTCCATGTATAATAAGTGACTGGGTTCCCAGATTGACGCACACTTAGGCCTAAAAATGGGTTTATTTTAGGAAGGGGCCACCAAGCAGCTAGTAGCTGTTGCTGTGGTGATGGAAAGGGCTCCTAGCTCCAGTGTACCAGTGGGGGAGGGGGTCTGCTGAAAGCCAAGGGGACAGGGAGGCTTGAGACTTTTTGCTCACAGGCCCTGGCACCCTCCATGGACTGGCTGGAGTTTCTGTCCTTCTTGCTGTCACCGCTGGAGCTGGGTGATTCTGAGCCTGTGGTGGTGTATGGGACGGATTATTTGCAGCAGGTGTCGGAACTCATCAACCGCACAGAGCCAAGGTTGGGGGAGCCCACAGTGTCAGGGGTGCGGTTCAGGGCTCTGTGCAGGCTATTCTCCTAGGCTGGGGCTTCAGGGGGCCCACTGTGGTCTCTGTTCCCATACCTTGCTCCACCCCAACTTTGACAGGCAGGTGCGTGGTCCCAGGATCAGAGATAGAGATTCTGGGAGAATGCCCATGAATGACTCTAAGGGATTCCTGTTATCTGCATGTTGGTAGAGCTGGTTTGGGGGGCTGGAAATGGTTCCTGCCTTTATCTTATGTTCTGGTCACTTGCATACCAGTGTCCTGAACAATTATCTGATCTGGAACCTGGTACAGAAGACAACTTCAAGCCTGGACCACCGCTTTGAGTCTGCACAAGAGAAGCTGCTGGAGACCCTCTATGGCACCAAGAAGGTGGGTTTTCTAACTCTGCTCCCACCTTCAAATCCAGTCAGGCTGATGTTTCACACCCTCTGTGTGTTAGACACCATTTAATTTACACGTGGAGCACATGGCTGAGAATCAAGCTAACAGGTTCCAGTCCAAACTCCTCCATTTTTTGGCCTATGGGACCTTGAGCATATCTCCACCATTTTGTCTCTCTTCATTTCTGGGTTGGAGAAACAGGGATTTCTTGTGGGGTTGTCATGAGGACTGAATTCATATAAGTGAGGTACTTACCAGTACATGCTGTGTACTGGTACACTCAACTTTGATAATGAGAGTGAAGAAGAAAATGAATAAGTGCCGTGCTCAGTTTCAAGAAGCCCTGTTAAGTGGGGGAAGGAGATATGTAAATAGACATTATATTCTGGGGTGCTCACGCTGAATGAAAGACCTTCTTTGTGATGTAGGACAGAGGTGGGGTAGCACATTTTACCTGGGGGTGGAGTAATGGAAGGGAGAAGGGCATTCCAGGCTGAAGGAGTAGGATGTGCAGATCCCAGAGGCCAGGAGGAGTGTCGTGGTGTTGCCTGAGTTCTGGCATGACTTTGAGGAGTGGGCACCCGAGAGGCTGAGGGTGGTGAGGCTGGTCTGGGGTGATCCACAGAGGGACCTGAATGCTGTGCCTAGGAAGCCTGCCCTGGCTTCTTTCAGGGATGGAGAACCTGGGACAGTTTTAAGCAGTGGTGTAACTGGTTGGATTTATGTATTAGGTCATCTTTCTGCAGCTAAATGGAAGACAGATAGTGGGGAGTGACAGGGGAGGGGATGAGAATGGAGTTGGACTGTCTAGTTAGGAGGCCACTGAAATCTTCAGATAAGAGATGATAGTGTTATAGGGCAGGGGAGTGGAAAAGGGTGGATGGAGGAGATGATTAAGGAGCAGAGTTAGAATCTGGTGGTAGACTGAATGTGGAGATAGGGAGATGGAGGAAGCTGGTGACTCCCAGGTTTCTGGCATATGGGACTGACTGGATGTAAGACTGAGATGTACAGCTGAGTAAGAAACATCTGGGCCCTAGTGGGCCTCTGAGAATAAGAGGAGGAGAGTGCTGAGAATAGAGTGGGCAGCGTACATGTGCCTCCTGAGGTTTCACTGCTGGGGTTGGCATGCTTTGCAGTATTGCTCTTCATTTTCCCTGGAGTCTGAGGGAGAGATGGCACCCCAAGCCCAGGGCTCTGATGTGTGGAGCTGAGAGGGGCTGGCCCCAGAGGCAGAGAAAGACCCTCAGACTGGAGGGCAGAGCCATCTCTAGGGACCTGCTCTTTGCCCTTCCAGTCCTGCACACCGAGGTGGCAGACCTGCATCTCCAACACCGATGACGCTCTTGGCTTTGCTCTGGGCTCCCTCTTTGTGAAGGCCACATTTGACCGGCAGAGCAAGGAAATTGTGAGTCTTCAAGGTCCTTCCAACGCTACGCTTCATTTTAGTTAAAATTCACTGCCTCTATTTGTATGTACATAAAGAGAAAAAAGGCTTCCCAGGTGGCTCAGCGATAAAGAATCTATCTGCCAATACAGGAGATGCAGGTTTGATCCCTGGGTCAGAAAAATCACCTGGAGAAGGAAGTAGCAATCCACTGCCATTATTCTTGCCTGAGAAATCTCATGGACAGAGGAATCTGGCAGGTGTCCATGAGATCACAAAGGAAAAACAAATTGTGACTAGGATGGATTATAAGGCAGCATTAAACTGATGATTGTTAAGTGAAAAAAAATATATGTTGCACAACATAATTCTATATAGGTAATCAAAAGAGTTATCTCTGAGGGATAGGATTTTTTTTTTTTTTTTTTGGCCGTGCCATGCCACGCAGGACGACCAGGAATCAAAACCATGCCCTCTGCATTGAGCGTGCAGAGTCTTAACCACTAAGGCTGCCAGGGAAGTCTCTGAGGGATAGGGTTTTTAAATGATCTAGTGTCTTTGACTCCTCTCAGTTTTCCAGTTTTCTGCTATTAATGCCTGCCTTTCATAATCAGATAAAAATCAAAGCACTATATTAAATTATAATGTTAAGTCAGTTATCAGTATTTTTGATTCATTCGGAAAAAAACCATGACAGTCCCAGTGCTTTCACAAATCATGTTTCTTTCTCATCCTTTCCGGAGGCTCAGACTTATTTCAAGAGTTTGGAAGGACAGGGATGGGGCACCAGGGTGGACAGGGACAAAGGATGCATTAATGTGTGTGGGAGGCCGACTTGTGCACCCTCCCTCCCAGGCAGAGGGGATGATCAGCGAGATCCGGACCGCCTTTGAGGAAGCTCTGGGACAGTTGGTTTGGATGGATGAGAAGACTCGCCAGGCAGCCAAGGAGAAAGTGAGCAGTGGCCAGAGTTGGGGCGCCATCTTGAGGTGAAGATGGAGAATACAGTTTTGGGGGCCCCTGGGGAGGGAAATCCTTAACCGGGTCTCTTCAGGCAGATGCCATCTATGATATGATTGGTTTCCCGGACTTCATCCTGGAGCCCAAGGAGCTGGATGATGTTTATGATGGGGTAAGTACCTGCCTATGAGTACTGAATCTTAGCTCTGTGGAGGTGGGGAGGGCATAGGGCTCAAGCACTGAGAGGTTACATAAGAGGTGCTTGTTGGTTCCTTTCAGAGGCAAATGCTGGCTCTGTGCCAGGCTGCAGGCTGGACAGCAGCAGAATGCAGTGTTTACAAGTAGAGTTTTGTAGTCAAACCTGTTTCTACCCAACTGTAACTTTAGACAAGTTATATAACCTCTCTGGGCCTCAGTTTTTCATCTGTAAAAGGGGGTCCTGTTAGCACCTACCTGATAAGATTGTTGTGATAATCAAAGAAGACAGTATATAAAAAATAAAGAACCTGCAAAATAATATTGACAAGTTATTATTTGTTAGCTATTTTATACCCATTTTACAGCTGAAGAAACTGAGGCTCAGAAAGGTGCTAACTAGTAGCCAAACTGGGACTATTACCTTCTCTAATGTGTTCTCTTACTTGTTTTCTACTTCTTACCATTCGCATAGTATGAAGTGTCTGAAGATTCCTTCTTCCAGAACATGTTGAATTTATACAACTTCTCTGCTAAGGTGATGGCTGACCAGCTCCGCAAGCCTCCTAGCCGAGACCAGTAAGAATGGGGGCTGCCGACACTTGGGGCCACAGGAGAGGTGAGGGAAGTTTTCAGAGCAGACAGAAGGGGATGGCAAGATGGATCCCAAATGAGGCACCAGGTTCTGGTAGGATGTAGGTCAGGCTGCTGGACATCAGGAGAGTCAGGCTCCGTCTCAGCTTCTCCCTCCCCAGGTGGAGCATGACCCCGCAGACAGTGAACGCCTACTACCTTCCAACCAAGAATGAAATCGTCTTCCCTGCTGGCATCCTGCAGGCCCCGTTCTATGCTTGCAACCACCCCAAGTGCGTCTGAGACAAGAGGGACTGGGTGCTGGGCCCTGGGCTTGTGGATGAGCTGGGAGCAGGGCTGGAGGTGAGATTGAGGTGTCCCTCCACCACGCCCTCACTCAACATTCCTCACCTCCCAGGGCCCTGAACTTTGGTGGCATCGGCGTGGTGATGGGCCACGAGTTGACGCATGCCTTTGATGACCAAGGTAGAGGTCCACGCAGTTGTGTCCTCCAGCCTAGAATTGCTCATGGCTCCTGTAAAACCTTGCGATGTTGAGAGCAGGCCCCATGGACCCTAGCCGGGAGGAGGGTGCGCAGAGGGAGGGTTCTGTGGATGAGAGGCGATGGGGGTGCTGGTGCCTCCAAGGGTTGCGTTCTGGTCTCAGTAGGATGTAAAGGTTCATTTTCCTCAGGGCGGGAGTATGACAAGGAAGGGAACCTGCGGCCGTGGTGGCAGAATGAATCGTTGGCAGCCTTCCGGAACCACACGGCCTGCATAGAGGAGCAGTACAGCCAGTATAAGGTCAACGGGGAGAAGCTCAACGGACGCCAGACGCTAGGGGAGAACATTGCTGACAATGGGGGGCTTAAGGCTGCCTACAATGTGAGTGGCCCTCTGAGGGCTAAGGCTCACCTGTTCCGGGGGTGGGGGCAGGGCAGGCCCCAACACGCTTGCCACCTGTGTTCCTAACCCCAGGCTTACGAAGCATGGCTGAGAAAGCATGGGGAGGAGCAGCAGCTGCCCGCTGTGGGACTCACCAACCACCAGCTCTTCTTTGTGGGATTTGCCCAGGTACTGTCCTTCTGGGAGGCCAGGGGTCTGCCCTTCTCCGGCTCCCCTCCCAGGCATGTCATTAGAAGTCTGGGGCATGCAGGAAAAGGGACTGGGAAATGGGGCTGAAGTGGGAGTGTGGAAAGTGGTCTGGGAGAGCCTCATGGTCAGCCTCCTGTGGGGCCCACAAAAGCATGTGAGGAGGCTGGAGGAGGGAGGTTTCAGGAGGCTTTTGCAGATCTCGAAGGGCAGGGGGTAGGGAGCAGGATTGATCTTCATGATGCTCCTGTGAGGTGGCTGTGGAGGAGGAAGCTCGGGGACAGAGTGGCTCGTCCAGGGGTACCCAGGAAGACAGGAAGTGGCAGACTCAGCAAGGTCTCCAGGTACTTTGCACTACGGCAGGCAGTCTCCGGGCTGGACTTCTTCCTCTCAGACACGTCCATCCTGGGCAGCCCTGTGTCCAGGCAATTTTGAAAGGCCTTCAAGGAATTTCAGAGGGCAGGCGCCTTCTCCTCCCTTGGTGCTGATAGCAAGGCCTTGGGGCTGCGATGCTGGCTAAGCCGTGTTCTGCGTCCCAAGGCCTCCTGAGCTAAGGGGCTGGGGTGGTGGTGCCTTGTGTCCCTGGGATGGCTCTGCAGCAGGGGCCTCGCCCACACTAGACACTCTCTGTCCCCGTGTCTGTCCTGGCCTGCAGGTGTGGTGCTCGGTCCGCACACCCGAGAGCTCTCACGAGGGGCTGGTGACCGACCCCCACAGCCCTGCCCGCTTCCGCGTGCTGGGCACTCTCTCCAACTCCCGCGACTTCCTGCGGCACTTCGGCTGCCCTGTCGGCTCCCCCATGAACTCAGGGCAGCTTTGTGAGGTGTGGTAGACCTGGGTCGGGGGGAGAAATGGCCAGCTCGGGTGCCAGAGCCTGGGGTAGCTTGCCCAGCCAGGCTGTCTGGTCTGGGGTTGAGGGAAGGCACATGCCAGCTGGGCTGTGTCCTGTCCCTCCACACCATAGGTGTGACATGAGTCCTAGTCCCTCCTCAGCCACCACATCGTGCCTCTGCTTTGGGGGTGCCCCTGCCTCCAGCAGAGTCCCCACCATTCACTGTGATGTTCTGTGTCACCCTGCCTGGAGGAGGCCTAGGCAGGGGCCACCCGCTCCCACCAGAAGGGGTCCACCTCTTTAGGCCCCCAGCTCAGTGGGTTTGGTGGCCACAGGGCCTGTTGTGCCTGCCTGGCCACGCAGGGCTCGGCAGATGTGCCTCCCACACATCTCCCCAAGGCTCACTCACTGCTCCCTCAGGCAGATGGAGCTCCTTTCAGCCCCCTGCCTCCAAGGGCGACTCTTATTCCATGTTCCTCGTGTTACTGCTCCTAATACTGCTGCCAGCCCTCTCTGACGGACTCCCTGTGCTCAGCTCTTAGTGGAAGTCCAACAGCCTTCACAAACCTTTCTGTTGCCTCCCAGGGTCCCTGGGCTCAGCGGGGATGTGTGTACATGTCAGGGATGCTAGGCCCTGCATCTTGGGGTTACAAGTCTTAGGGGGTGACTGATTCTCCCTGGACCAAGCAGGAAAGCAGATAGAGTAGGAAGAGTGAAGGTTAGAGTCTATTTTTACAGGAAAAAGGGTGGGGAGGGAGTGGTCTTGGCCCTGGAGGACCCTGTGCCAATAAATAGACACGCATCAGTCAGTCTGTCTCTTCCTTCAGTCCTGTTTTCATTTACTCATTCCACCAGTATTTATTGACTACCTGCTGTATGCCAGGTACTCTTTAGGCACTCATTTATTCACTCACCAGACACAGGGGACTGAAAATTGAAACCCCCAAAAGACAAAAAAGGTAGGATGAGGAATGGCACAGAGTTGAGCCTGGCGCGTGGAGCATATTCTCCGCTCACTGGTGGGCATATCCCACCCCTGGCTGGTCTGTAGCTGGAAGGGTCTGCCATGGCCCCCATGGATGCATGTAGCTGGGCCTGACACTGAGTCTGGGTGTTGGCCTGGAAGATGGGTGGCCAGGGTCGGCCTAGAAGATGGGTGGCCCTTACCCTGCAGTGGAAGGCAGCCCTGGCCAAGGTAGCACTCCACTCCTAGCAGCTTGGAGCACTAGCCTCTGCTTGTGATGAGAAGACGTGCATTTCTCCATGTCCTCAAAGGCTTAGCTTTCCTTAGAGTCACTCATCCCACCTACACAGACTCATCAAGCCCTACCAGGTGCCAGGCACAGAGCCCACAGGTCTGGTGGCCACGGAGCCTGCCACCCTCCAGAACAAGTGAGGGAAATGGAGCGTGCATGGAATACCTCTGTATTCTAGGCACTTCTGCTAGGAGACTCATTACTTTCTTCATTCATTCATTTATAAATTTATAGATTTATAAGTAATGGGTTGGCCAAAAGTTTGTTTGGATTTTTTGTGACATCTTACAGAAAAACCCAAATGAACTTTTTGGTCAACCCAATATATTGATTACCAATAATGTGCCAGGCACTGGTGATGCCAAGATGAAGATGATTCCTTCCCTCGGGCGACTCTTCTGTTGGCACTTTCACCTTCATGAACTCATCTGATCCTTACAGCAGTATATGCTATACGTGCTCCAGTTTCCATTTTACAGATCTAACCACAGTCACTTCACTGCAGAGACCTGGATTGAAATTGAAGCTCTGACAGCTATATGAGCTTCAGCCTGTCCCCTAACCTCTAAGACCCTGTTTTTTTATCTGTAAAATGAGAACCAGAGTAAAACAGTGGAAAGGGTCCAATCTCAATTCTCTTTATAATGTAGTATCCCCTAAGGTTTAAGTACAGGTGGGTTTATTAAATTAGGAAGGGTAAGAGTGAAGGTTTGTTAATGATTGATGGGTTCCTGGTCACATGTCCTGCATGCTGTATCCTGTCCCAACATCAGACTGTCCCCATAAAGAGCTGTCTCTGTCAAGTGACTTGGATATGTGGCTGCCTGCCAAGGGAAGGAAATCGCTGGCTCCTTGGGGAAAGTGGGCTTGGGAACTCTTAATATCAAAGGAAAGCATGTCTTGAGTCTCTGCTCTGAGAACACAACTCTAGGAGGGGCAGCAGAGTGTACTGGAAAGAGGAGAGCTGTCACATCTGGAAGCCTGGTTCTGGCTCCAGCTCTGCCACCTGCAACTGTGACACCAGGCACGGTTTATCCCCTCTTCAGATCTTAGTAACCTTGGCAGTCTGTAAAATAAGTGGGTTGGATGAGATGACCTCAGAGGCCTAGATCAGCTTTAATGTTTCAATAAGTGGCTTCATAGGCTTAACAAGTTCTAGAACCCAAAGAAATACTAAGAACTGGCTTATGAAGTTTGGATGTTGCACACAGAATGGGATTTATAATGTCAGTGTCATGATGGAGGAGAGAGGCTTGGTATCATAAAGCCTTGCCCTTCCCTTGACACTTGACTTCAAAGACCAGCTTGGAATACTGACCAGCTGGCCACTGTGGCATTAAAACTCCATATTTGCAAAAGGTCAACATGTCAAATAATGATAAGCAGAAGCCCTGATTTACCAAGTCTCTTTTTGCTTAGTGAAGTCGCTCAGTGTCCGACTCTTTGTGACCCCATGGACTGTAGCCTACCAGGCTCCTCTGTCAATGGGATTTTCCAGGCAATAGTCCTGGAGTGGATTGCCATTACCCTTTAAAAATATCACCTCGTTAAATTCCCACAGCTTACAAGGAGGTTCTATCATTGTCTCTATCTTACAAGTAGAGAAACTAAAGAAAAAAATTATATAACTTCCAATGTCAGCTAAGACATACTGCATTAAAGTCAAATTTAGAATTCAGATGCTCTTAATCACCACCATTAGTTCTCTTAAGTCATGACAGAGTTGAAACTCAAGCATATCTATCTCTTCTGGGCAATTCATCGTGCTTCCAAGTGGGGCTGTTAGCAGCAGGTGCATTTCCATGGCACCCAGCTCACTCAGGCCAGGTACATATGACAACCAGGTAGCTACAGGAAACCTAAGCACATGTTGAAAGTAAGTGAGGCAATGCTGTTTGTTGAGCACTCTGCAGGTGCTTGGTTCCAGAGGCAAGGCAAGGTGAACATCAAGTGACAGGTGTAACCTTCACCTTTAGTAGCCTGCCAAGTTGACAAATACCCATCTGTAATATGCTCTTGTGTGTTAAAGCAGAAGGAGGAATAAAGGATGGTGCTCCTCAGTGGGCACATGACAGCAGTTATTAGTTAAGGTGCTGGGCCATCATACCCTACACTGTCCCATGAAAGTTGGACTAATTCCAGTGCACAGTACAGACATGCCAAACAACATAATTTCATATCTGGAGGTACTCTGGAAATGTCATGTTGGAAGAGAGTCGCCCATTAAATAAGCACAGTGTCAGTAGACCAATCCTGACTCACAAGTGGAGACTCCTGAGTTTCCCAGTGCTGAGCTCTGGGCTCCAAAGAGACTCCTAGTGGGCCGTTACCATATACAAAGATGACCTGAAGATGAATGCAAAGCCATTCAGTCATTCACTTATTTAACAAATACTTGTCAAGGCCTACCACAAGCCAGGTATTAGACTGGGTGCCAGGGGTACAAAGATGAACAAGACACAGTTTCTGTTCTTCTAAGAGCTCAGAGTGGAGTGAGGGAGAGGTAGGTACCAAGCAACATAGGAACACAGGGAAGAAATTGATAACCTGAAAGAACAGGAAAGGCTTCCTACACAGGTGATACAGAGCTGGAGTACAGAGGATGGGAAAATTTGCTAGCTAAAAGCAGTAATGAGCAGGGGACTTCCCTGGTGGTCCAGTGGCTAAGAATCTTCACTCCAATGCAAGGGACATGGGTTCAACCTCTGGTCGGGAAGTAAGATCCCACACGCCGCACGGCAACTAAGCCTGCATGCCACAATGAAGACCCAGCGCAGTTGAAAGTAAATAACTGAATAAATTTTTAAAATAAAAAATGGTGAAGGGTATTCCATACAGAAGGAACAGCTCAAAGGGGCAGAGCATGTTCAGAAATAGTAAAATGTTTAGGCTGATCAGAAGGAGGTAGGGGAAAGGGGCATAATAAAGAGGTTGTAACAGAAGAAGGGAAGTTGTAACAGTCATTATGAAAAAGAGGGGATTGTAACAACTCCTTTCAGTCCTGGGAATTAATGGTAGGAAGGGCCACAATGCAATCTGACTTTGAAAAAAATCAGGCAAAGAAAATAGCAGCCCAGTGGAAACAGTGCAATAGTGTGTCCTGTCTGGAGCATTTCTAGTGTTATAGAAATGATGCTTTGGGTTGAATGATTTTCAGAGCCTCCAGAAGAGGTGGAGTTCTACAGCTCAGGCCATAACTTTGGGGGAAGCATGGCTGGTCAGTGGGTGCAATTTGAAGGAAGGTGGTGCGAAGGGAAAGGTGATGGGCCTTGACTGGAGAGCAATTTGGTCACAAGGCTGGGAGTCCAGCCAAATGGTAGGAAGGAGTGCTTCTGAGAGAGCAATTTGACTGAGATGAAGCTTGAGGCAGGTCATCAATGTATCATCAAGCCTTGAGAATAATTGTGGGATATTTGCATTTGGCCAGAGAGGTTTGGGGCTTGAGTGCTTGGAGGTAGGGAGCAAGGGGCAGCCCTGCAAATCCGAGGAAGCTGGAAAATGATAACTGCTTTTTCTCCAGTTGCCCGGCAACTAGCCAGACACTTTATATACTCTTATTTTATTCTCATAAAAACTTATGAGGGAGATACTTAATTACTCAGATTTCATAGAAGAAGCCAAACAGAGGTTAGGAAGCTTGCCCAAATATCACAGCTGGTGAAGAGCAGAATTTGGTGTTTGTTCTTTTTTTAAACTCACAATATACTTTATTCAATGACCTAAGTCATCAGCTTATTTCCATGTTAGTACATGTTTTTGTGAAAGGCTGTATGCTGTTCCATTATACAGATGCGCCATAATTAATGCACTAGTTCCCTATTGTTTCCCATTTTTGCTTCTGACTGGGTTGGTCTTTTTTTTTTAATTTTTTGTTTTATATTGGAATATAGCTGATCAACAATGTTGAGATAGTTTCAGGTGGATAGCAAAGGGACTCAGCCATATATGGTTTTATTATTTTTAAAAAATATTTACTTATTTTTTAGGCCGTGCCACATGGCACGTCGGAGTCTACTTTCCCAGCCAGGAATCAAACCCACACCCCCTGCATTTGAAGCATGGAGTCTTAACCACTAAACCACCAAAGAAGTCCAGAATTTGCTTTTAAATACCAGGTCTATCCTCTCTAAAGCTTATGTTCTTCTACTCATCCTTAAATTTTTAATTTTGAAACATTTTAAACAAAAAAACAGTTGAAATAAAGTACAACAAACATTCCTATACTCTTCATCTGGAGTCACCAGCTGTTAACAGCCTCTCCTCTAAGGTAATGGTGGGGATATGATTGGTATAAAAGACAAAATTTGAGATCTGACAGAAGAAGTCATGGAAATAGGAAAGATTTAGGAGAAATATCTCTATAGTGACTGAAGAAAGCATGACAAAACATGGACATCTTGAAGCCATAAAATAGAATAGCTGTGTGTGTGTGTGTGTGTGTGTGTGTGTGTGTGTGTGTGTCCGTGTGTCTTAGTCGCTCAGTCGTGTCTGACTTTTTGCGGGCCTCGTAGATTGTAGCCTGTCAACTTCTCTGCCCATGGGATTTTCCAGGCAAGAATACTGGAGTGGGTTGCCATTTCCTATCCCAGGAGATTTTCCCAAACCCAGGGGTGAAACCCTTGTCTCTTGCATATCCTGTACTGGGAGTCAGATTATTTACCACTATGCACCACCCAATTTCTGTCAGCATACTAGGGCTGGGGCAGTCACTGGTGATGGAAGGTCATCCCCAGAATTCAGACACTGAATGGAAAAGAACAATAGCTTTTAAAATGGGCATCAGACCTTTACGTCAACATCTATACAAATATTTAGCCAACATTCATTCAATGTTAACTGTGCTAAGTTTTTTTTTTTTTTTTTAAACAAACACTTTCTGCATTTTTTAAATGACTCAGAGCGGAGCAGAATTACTTCTCTTTCTCACCTTCTAGAAACATACACAGAGGCCTAAGAGTAGAACTTTGAGGTCTACCTAAGAACTTTTGAGATTTGCCTGAAACACTCAAGAATTTGGGAGACTGAAAGACCGAGTTTCATTCCTGATTCTATTACTTACTATGATTTTAATCTGTAAAATGGGCACAATCCTACCAAACTCAAAAAGTTGTGATAACAATATATATCATTTAAAATAAGACCTGACATAAACTATGTTGGTCACATCCCTCCTAAGTCATAACAGGGAGAGGAAGACCAAAAGACAGATGGAGGACAAAGACCTTATCTTCCGTTTTTAGCTCCAGAACTTCGCCTTAGGGTAGCACTGGATGTATTTTTTCTACTCCATCTGTCTCCGCAGGTGGATTTAAGATGGTATCCACATCCTCACGGTAATATCACAACACTCTTTTTCAACGGGTGGTGATGGTGATTTATTTAGTCGCTAAGTCGTGTCCGACTCCTTGCGATCCCATGGGTAGCCCGCCAGGCGCCTCAGTCCATGGGATTTTCCAGGCAGTAATACTGGAGTGACTTGCCATTTCCTTCTTCAAGGAGAGAGGAATGTTATTAGGTGAATATGCCACGGGGCTAGATACATTACACAAACTTCACAAAGACTGCAATCAACAGTCCAGTACTTCGAGAATCTCGTCCATTTGTCCCACCCGCGCAGTCACTGTGGGTACTACACACACCGCGGCCGCGGCTCACAGCCAATTCAACTCCTACTGCACCAAGCGCCCCCGAATCCCAAACAGCGTTTGGGTCGCCTATGGCGCGTGGGAAGCTGGGAATTGTATTTTTCTCGTGGCTCTGGAGAGCGAGCTCAGCGGACGGGGACTCCCAGGCCGCGAGGGTGGGTGGGTCGCCGCGGAGTTTCCGGTCGCGGGCGGGCTTTGGAGGGGGAGGCGCCGTGGCGACGCACGCAAGGGCACCTGGGAAACGGGGCGGTGCGCGCGCAGCGGGCCTGCACTGGCGGTGGAGATGGAGGAGGGTGGCAGAGACAAGGCGCCAGTGCAGCCCCAGCAGCCCCCAGCGACGTCTCCCGGCGGCGGGGACGAGAAGCCGAGCGGCAAGGAGCGGCGGGATGCCGGGGACAAGGACAAAGAGCAGGAGCTGGTGAGGCGCGGCCCCGGGAGTCGGCGGAGGAGGCGGCCGTGGGCTGAGTCACGGCGGCCCCGCAGGCCTCGGACTCGACTCCTAACGGCCCCGCCGACCCCGGGAGAGGGCAGATAGGGGCGACCCTCGGGATTCCCGGCACCCCGCCTCTCTGCCCCCTCTCCCATCCTCCGTTCCGCGCTGTCACCTCCGCCGCCCCTGCCGGTCCTCACCATCTTCCTCACCTCCTTCTCGTGAGATGGGCTCGGGCTGGTAATTGTCACCCCCTTTTTCAGAATGGCTTTCAAGCAGAGCCTGGCCCAGAAGCCAGGCTGCCTTCCCACCAGGTCTGCTAGCTCCCACTCCTTGTCCACTTGGTCCCCCTAAGGAGGCAGGCTCACTCTCCACCTGCCCCAGGGTGATTGGGAGGAGGATGTGTTTAAGATTCCTTCTCTTGATGGGCTTCTTCCTCCAACTCTCCAGTCTGAGGAGGACAAACAACTTCAGGATGAACTGGAGATGCTCGTGGAACGATTGGGGGTGAGTCACGGTGTTAACAAGAGCCGGTGCATATACGAATCTTTCTCACTTGCTTTATTCCACTTTGGGCAGCAACTCTTATATGAGATACAGGGAAGGATGGAGTGTATTTTAGAGTCATGTTGCAGTCATGTTGTGAGGCAGGGAAGTAAAAAGAGATGAAACATTTTTGTGGCTTCCTTTAATGGGAGAAAGAGTTCTTGAACTCTTAACTGGGGACATTTGTTTTTGTGCCAGGCAGAGAGAGAGAGAGAGAGAGAGAGAGAGAGAGAGAGAGAGAGAGAGAGAGAGAGAGAGGGTGTGTGTGTGTGTGTGTGTGTGTGTGTGTGTGTGCGCGCGCAGGAGCTGGACTATGCAGATGGATGAGACACAGTTACTTTCCTAGGGGAGTTGTTAAACACCTCTGTATTATGACTTAAGGGATGAGATTTCTTTTATCTGAGCCTTGATATCTCCTGGTCAGGAGAAGGACACTTCCCTGTACCGACCAGCCCTGGAGGAACTGCGAAGGCAGATTCGTTCTTCTACAACTTCCATGACTTCAGTACCCAAACCTCTCAAATTTCTGCGTCCGCACTATGGCAAACTGAAGGAGATCTATGAGAACATGGCCCCTGGGGAGAATAAGGTAAAACTATTCCAGAAGCTGGTGGAGGCCTAGTTTGGGAATTCCTCTTCATCTAGACCATGGGGCTTATCGTGAATCTCAGGAAGCCTAGTAGACCTGAGATCCTGAGCAAGTTCAACAGAACTCATCATAATCAAAACTCTCACGTAAGAGTGAGTTGATAGGAAGATTGTTTTCAGAAAGGATAATGTTTTTGTCATTTATGTTGGACCTTGGGATTTTATTATGATTTTTATCAATTTACTTTTAACCTTAATTTTTTTCTATTCTTTACACCCCATGCACCTATTCCATTTGGTTTATCTCTAGAATATTATCCCCAGCTCAGTAACTTTTCTGCCTGTTGGTACAACCCTAATCCAAGAAATGTTCAGTTCTCACCTGAACTACTGCAGCAGCCTCCCAACTGACTGACTCTCTTCCTTTGGTCTCTGACCTCCTACAGTTTGTCTTTCATAGAGCAGTGATCTTTAGAGTGTGAATCTTTTCTGCTTAAAACTTTTGAATAGTTTACTATTGCAGTTGGAATAAAATTTAGTCTCCATCTTTCTCTAATCTCCCTGGCTATCACCCTCCAGTCATGTTGGTTCAAAAGGGAGATTACAGCAGGCTTAGGTAATATAAAATGTTTTAAGTTTTTAACATGAGATTGGTGATATAATTAACATTTACTTTGGGGGATAGTGACAGTGATCTTGATTCCATAATGTAACATTCCCCTTACCCTGAATTTGACTTCAAAGGAGTGGTTTCTTTGTAGCGTTTTGCTGCTGACATCATCTCTGTTTTGGCCATGACCATGAGCGGGGAGCGTGAGTGCCTCAAATATCGTCTTGTGGGCTCCCAGGAGGAATTGGCATCATGGGGTCATGAATACGTCAGGTAAGACCTTTTCTTCTTGGGAAGCTGAAGAGGTTCTGAGTTATAGTCCTGAATTCTGTCTTAGAGTACCAGTGTATCGCGTTTCCCAGATAGTGAATTCTTTGACCCACAGGGAAGTGCTTCCCGTGAAGGTCTGTTACTCTAATGGTCTGGGCCTGTCCATAGGCATCTCGCAGGAGAAGTGGCTAAGGAGTGGCAGGAGCTGGATGATGCGGAGAAGACACAGCGGGAGCCACTGCTGACCCTGGTAAAGGAGATTGTCCCCTACAACATGGCCCACAATGCAGAGCATGAGGCCTGCGACCTGCTCATGGAAATTGAACAGGTGGATATGCTGGAGAAAGACATTGATGAGAATGCCTATGCAAAGGTCTGCCTCTATCTCACCAGGTAAGTGAGCAAGGTAGGGAAGGGTGGCAGGCCTACCCTCTCCAGTACTTCTTTCTCAATTGTAACTCCTTTATTTTCCAAGAGTGTCTGCTTCAAAGATAGCAATCAAGCTGTAGTTAATTTGCTAACATCTGTGAACTTCTTGAAGACAGAGACATCATGTCTCCTTAGTAGTCCCAATAACTAGTGTAATGTTTGGTGTATATAGTAGGCATCCAGTACTTTGGCCACCTGATGCGAAGAGCTGACTCATTTGAAAAGACCCTGATGCTGGGCAAGATTGAAGGTGGGAGGAGAAGGGGACAACAGAGGATGAGATGGTTGTATGGCTTCACCAACACAATGGGCACAAGTTTGAGTAAACTCTGGGAGTTGGTGATGGACAGGGAGGCTTGGCTTGCTGCAGTCCATAGGATCTCAAAGAGTCAGACACGACTGAGTGACTGAACTGAAGTGATAGTAGGCATCCAGTATCAGGTAAGTGAATTAAACAGGGTAAATGAATATCTGATTCCTTTATTATTTTTACTTTGGTAGTTGTGTGAATTATGTGCCTGAGCCTGAAAACTCTGCCCTACTGCGTTGTGCCCTGGGTGTGTTCCGGAAGTTCAGTCGCTTCCCTGAAGCTCTGAGATTGGCACTGATGCTCAATGACATGGAGCTGGTAGAAGATATTTTCACCTCCTGCAAAGACGTGTATGTAAAGGAAAAGTGGGCAAAGTGATAAGCTGATGGATGGGACGTTTACGTGAGGTGCTGGGACATGTAGTTTCTGGTCAGGGCTTGAAAGGCTATTCTAGTGGATGGGGGCTGAGCAGATGTGGCGGCTTTCTCCTGCAGGGTTGTACAGAAACAAATGGCATTCATGCTGGGCCGGCATGGGGTGTTTTTGGAGCTGAGCGAAGATGTGGAAGAGTATGAAGACCTGACAGAGATCATGTCCAATGTGCAGCTCAACAGCAACTTCTTGGCTTTAGCTCGAGAGGTGAGATTCTTTGTCCTTAACCATCAAGGTGTTTTGGTTTTGATTCCACCTGGCATTTTACCTCCCTGAAGCTTCCGACTAGACTCTCCTTGGTTAGAATGGCGATTTAGTGGGATAACAGAAGGGACGGCTAAGGGAGGACTGGGGAGCAGTTGTGACCCTCTGACTTCTCTTCAGCTGGACATCATGGAGCCCAAGGTGCCTGATGACATCTATAAAACCCACCTAGAGAACAACAGTGAGTGGACATCTCCATGTGTGTGGGGATTGGAGGACTGTAAACTGTTTCTTGTATTGAGTGTTGGCTTGGCCCAATATGCTTGTCCTGTAGAGCTCAGAATTCCCGCATGATTTTTCCCTACGTCACTGCTGGGGCCACAGATGGAGGGTTCTAAGGGGCCAGCTCAGGATCACCTGTCATGCTATGTTCCTTTCTTGTTCTACTCTAAACCTTCATTTTCCCCCTCCTTTGCAGGGTTTGGGGGCAGTGGCTCTCAGGTGGACTCTGCTCGTATGAACCTGGCCTCCTCTTTTGTGAACGGCTTTGTGAATGCGGCCTTTGGTCAAGACAAGCTGCTGACAGATGATGGCAACAAATGGCTTTATAAGAACAAGGACCATGGTATAATTCTGTTTCTATTCTGTGTAATTTTGTTCAATCTTTTTGTCCTTTTAGGTGCATGTGTTGTTACAAGGGATTCCCAAGGCAGTTCTTTGGAGAGTTCTTTAATAAGAGTTTTTCAAGGGTAGAGCCTAAAAGACTGATTGATTTTTCCTTGGTATAGGAATGTTGAGTGCAGCTGCATCCCTTGGCATGATTCTGCTCTGGGATGTGGATGGTGGCCTTACCCAGATTGACAAGTACCTGTACTCTTCTGAGGACTATATCAAGGTTGGTCAGACATCTCCCTCCCATGTGCTAGGGCCCTCTCGGGGCCTCCTTTTCACTGGTAGGTCTGCCTGGTTTTTGACTCCAGTTAAGGCAGATGACTATAATGAGGCCCATGTGGCATCCTTTGTGGTGAGGAAGGTAGAGTAGCAGCCCAGGTGAAGAATCTGTTTGCATTTTGTAGTCAGGAGCCCTCCTGGCCTGTGGCATTGTGAACTCTGGTGTCCGGAATGAATGTGACCCTGCCCTGGCACTGCTCTCAGACTATGTCCTCCACAATAGCAACACCATGAGACTTGGTTCCATCTTTGGGTAAGGCTTCTTGCTTCTCCTTTTGATAGTACTCAGCCTGTAAGCTCTGTGAAAACAGAATTGGGCCCTTCCACCTTTGTATAGCCAAAGACTACCACTGTGCCTATTTGGCTCTTGGTGACTGTTTGTTGAAATGACCAGTCCCGTTTTTGTTTCTTCCTTGTCTTATCCTCAGTTGTGTGTTGGGGACTGTCTCTCTTTGGCTTTTGCAGG
The DNA here is from genome assembly GCA_917880005.1 of Nanger dama. Taxonomy (NCBI): domain Eukaryota; kingdom Metazoa; phylum Chordata; class Mammalia; order Artiodactyla; family Bovidae; genus Nanger; species Nanger dama. The sequence goes on along the minus strand of CAKJTW010000011.1, from coordinate 26,973,529 downwards.
CTTGGCTTGGCCTATGCTGGCTCCAATCGTGAAGATGTTCTCACCCTGCTGCTACCTGTGATGGGAGATTCCAAGTCCAGTATGGAGGTGAATAGAGGTTGTTGATCATTTAGGGGAAATAGGAAAGGTATTCTGAGTCCTTCCAGTCTCTCATAAATAGTGGGGAAAAGAGTGTGTGTGTTGTGGGGCAATGGGGGAGGGGAGAGAGTGGGGATGTGTATCATTTCAGTGAAATTGCTTGGAATTGGGTTTCTAAGCCTCAGGGGACATTGAGGCTAAAGAGTTAATGTTTTAGTATTGAGTTCCAGCCCTTGGGATCCATGAGGAAGTATCAGACTAGAGTGGGGAGGAACTTTACTCAGCTTGGGGTGGGTATGCTATTTTAGTCATTAGCCAACCTTAAATTTTCTTACTTGTGTAGAATTATTTTAGTGATGGATAAATAAAGTGTGGTGGCTAAAAGCATAGGTTTTAGTCAGGTAGACCTCAGTTCAAATCCTGCCACCTCTGCTTACAGGTAGTGTGATCTTGGACTTGTGATTCAACCTCCTTAGGCATCCTTTTCCTTGTCAATATAAGGAATAACAGTAGAACCTGTTTCATGGGGTTTTTGTGAAGATTAAATGTTCAGTTCAGTTGCTCAGTCGTGTCCGACTCTTTGCGACCCCATGAATCGCAGCATGCCAGGCCTCCCTGTTCATCACCATCTCCCGGAGTTCACTTAGACTTACGTCCATCGAGTCCGTGATGCCATCCAGCCATCTCATCCTCTGTCATCCCCTTCTCCTCCTGCCCCCAATCCCTCCCAGCATCAGACTTTTTTCCAGTGAGTCAACTCTTCTCATGAGGTGGCCAAAGTACTGGAGTTTCAGCTTTAGCATCATTCCTTCCAAAGAAATCCCAGGGTTGATCTTCAGAATGGACTGCTTGGATCTCCTTGCAGTCCAAGGGACTCTCAAGCATCTTCTGCAACACACAGTTCAAAAGCATCAATTCTTCGGCATTCAGCCTTCTTCACAGTCCAACTCTCACATCCATACGTGACTACAGGAAAAACCATAGCCTTGACTAGATGGACCTTAGTCGGCAAAGTAATGTCTCTGCTTTTGAATATGCTATCTAGGTTGGTCATAACTTTTCTTCCAAGGAGTAAGCGTCTTTAATTTCATGGCTGCAGTCACCATCTGCAGTGATTCTGGAGCCCCCAAAATAAAGTCTGACACTGTTTCCACTGTTTCCCCATCTATTTCCCATGAAGTGATGGGACCGGATGCCATGATCTTCGTTTTCTGAATGTTGAGCTTTAGGCCAACTTTTTCACTCTCCTTTCACTTTGATCAATAGGCTTTTAAGCTCCTCTTCACTTTCTGTCATAAGGGTGGTGTCATCTGCATATCTGAGGTTATTGATATTTCTCCCGGCAATCTTGATTCCAGCTTGTGTTTCTTCCAGTCCAGCGTTTCTCATGATGTACTCTGCATATAAGTTAAATAAGCAGGGTGACAATATACAGCCTTGATGTACTCCTTTTTCCTATTTGGAACCAGTCTGTTGTTCATGTGTTAATAGTATGCAAAGCAGTTGGCGTAGTGGCTGCTTGATGGTCTTGTCATTTTGGCCTGTCATCAGAAGGGAGTTGTTACCTAATGTGGTTTCAGTGGACTCTAGGAGTTGGCTATCTTGAATCAAGATAGGTGAACAACTATTTTAACAACTTACTTAATATTTGATAATACTTAATGTTTAATAACTTGATATTTAGTAATGCTAAGTATTGATTTTCCCATTTCTAGGTGGCAGGTGTGACAGCTCTGGCCTGTGGAATGATAGCAGTGGGCTCCTGCAATGGCGATGTCACTTCCACCATCCTTCAGACCATCATGGAGAAGTCGGAGACTGAGCTCAAGGACACTTACGCCCGTTGGCTTCCTCTTGGACTGGGCCTCAACCATCTGGGTGAGAGAATGTCTCTCTGGGCAAAAGACTGGTATTGACTGGATACAACAGGGAGAGTTTATGAGTCAGGCTGTGCTGGAAGGGAGTACCTGTCCTCTGACCCCTTGAACCTCTCCTTTAGGGAAGGGAGAGGCCATTGAGGCCATCCTGGCCGCTCTGGAGGTTGTGTCTGAGCCATTCCGCAGTTTCGCCAACACACTTGTGGATGTGTGTGCCTATGCAGGTCTGTGTGTTTGTTCCTCCTCAGGGACGTGTCACTTCTTTCTTGGGCCTCCTTTCTTAGTCATCCTGAATTGCCTTAGATTCTTTAGCTTGTGTTCCTAGAGGAAGCTTTTCCTTGGTGCCTTCTCATCTCTTTCCTTTCTTTGCCTGACCACCCTGCCCCAGGCTCTGGGAATGTACTGAAGGTGCAGCAGCTACTCCACATTTGCAGTGAGCACTTTGACTCCAAGGAAAAAGAGGAAGACAAAGACAAGAAGGAAAAGAAGGACAAGGACAAGAAGGAAGCCCCTGCTGACATGGGAGCACATCAGGTTCTGTGGGCAGCTGAGCACACTCCAGGGAGGCTCTGGGAAAAGATAATACGGATTTGGTTTTGTTTTAGAGCCTCTCTGGGCATTGCTGAGTGTTGAAATAGCACGAGACAGGGTTCCTGCATGAGGGGTCAGGGTGTGCCCCACAGGACAGCTTTTCCTTCTTAGATGGCTTGAGTCAGGGGTGAGTTTTATGTTCCATGAGCTTACTGGGCTTTGCTGGCTCTTCTGCAGGGAGTGGCTGTATTGGGGATCGCCCTTATTGCCATGGGGGAGGAGATTGGTGCAGAGATGGCACTACGAACCTTTGGCCACCTGGTGAGTATCACATGAAGATTGAAATGTATTGGTTTTGATGCCTAGAATTCCCCCAGGAGATTTCCCTGATGGGTTTTCTCAGTCAGGAAATGGTCTTTCTGCTGCACCCTTGCTACAAAACGTAAGGCCCCATCTACCCATCTGTCTGTTCTTGTAACTGAACTTGTTCTTTCTGCTTTCTATGACACCCTTGTTATTTTATCACCAGCTGAGATACGGGGAGCCTACGCTCCGAAGGGCTGTGCCTTTAGCACTGGCCTTAATCTCTGTTTCAAATCCACGACTCAACATCCTGGATACCCTAAGCAAATTCTCTCATGATGCTGACCCAGAAGTGTCCTATAACTCCATCTTTGCCATGGGCATGGTGGGCAGTGGTAAGTATTGATCAGAAAGAAATCTTAGGCATCTTGGGGGAAGGGTTGGAAGCCCTTTTTCAAGCCTCTGTGACACTTAATATTTCCAGGTACCAATAATGCCCGTCTGGCTGCGATGCTTCGCCAGTTAGCCCAGTATCATGCCAAGGACCCCAACAACCTCTTCATGGTGCGCTTGGCGCAGGTAAAGAGTAGAACTGTTCTCCTTAGAGTGAGCGTGCCATGGGAAGTGTCTGTGTGATGGAAGGGAGATATGACGCTGTGTGAAGGGAACCTTAAATTTGGCCTGAAAGGAGAATGTGAATGCGTTGTGAGATTTGTGTGGCCGAGTTAGATGATTTCTCCTTAGATGTGACTTCCCCACCTCCACTTCTCTCTGTACTTTTTTTTTCCCCCAGGGCCTGACACATTTAGGGAAAGGCACACTTACCCTCTGCCCCTACCACAGTGACCGGCAGCTTATGAGTCAAGTGGCTGTGGCTGGGCTGCTCACTGTGCTTGTTTCTTTCCTGGATGTCCGCAACAGTGAGTTCCTGTCAGGAATCTTACCTGGTGGCACAGAGTGCCCTCTTTCCACCCCTAACCAGGGCCTCCTTGGTAATTTAGGAACAAGACTCAAGTTAACTGTGTACTCCTCTGGGTTTCTGAGGTTCTTTGGGCCTCATGAGACTTCCATCTCTCATACTTTCAATCTTAACCAAAGAGATTTCCTTTGAAGATGAACCGAGCCCATTTTCTGCCCTGAGGGGAGAAGTGATTATCGAGTCTGTGGGCTTTAGGCAGAGTCAGGTGGTGCCATCTCCAGTTTGTAGTAGGGTGTCTGTGGGGAGGGCTATGGGCTCAGCTGTACAGCTGAGGGGTTAAAGAGTCAGGGCTGGAGTGGGGTCCCAAGATTTAGGCCAGACCTGCTCTGATGCCTTTAACTGTGTTTGTCCTGTGTGCTTCCCTCAGTCATCCTAGGCAAGTCGCACTATGTATTATATGGACTGGTGGCTGCCATGCAGCCCCGAATGCTGGTCACATTCGATGAGGAGCTGCGGCCACTGCCGGTGTCTGTCCGTGTGGGCCAGGTGAGGGGTTGAGCAGAGGGGAGGGCCCAGGCTGTACTCCAGAACTTGTAGAATGCATATATGCCATTTCTCTGAAACGGATGGGCACTGGGTTGCTGTTGCACTCCTATCAAGAGTCCTTCATCTCAGTTTTCTCACCCTACAGGCAGTGGATGTGGTGGGCCAGGCCGGCAAGCCTAAGACCATCACAGGGTTCCAGACACACACAACCCCAGTGTTGTTGGCTCACGGGGAGCGGGCAGAATTGGCCACTGAGGAGTTTCTTCCCGTCACCCCTATTCTAGAAGGTTTTGTTATCCTTCGGAAGAACCCCAGCTATGACCTCTAAGTGGCCACCAGAGGCTCTGAGCTGCAGCTGATATGTCAGCAGGTCATGCTTCCTGCTGCCAGGGGTGGACACTGCTCCAGACCTTTAGGGGAATCCAGACCTTCTTTTGTTACTGAGTGAGATAACTTTGTTGAATAAAGACCTTTATCCCCGAGGTCCCTCTGTGTCTATTTTCTGGGATACTGTGGCTGGAGGCCACACTGGGGTGGAGAGTGGATGTGAGAGGGTATTGTTTGTAGCAGCTCTGAGCCTGGGCTAGCAGGAAGGCTGCTGTGAATGGAAAATGCCAAGCCCCTTTCCCTTCTCCCCTCTTTCCTAATCATCTTAAAAAGTGGTTAATCTTTAAGGGGCATGAACTTTGAAAAGCTTATATATGTCATGAATCTCCTTTTAGGAGAGATATGTATACAAATTTTTACGCAAACTCTTACAAATAACTTTGCAAGGGGCTTGAAGATCCCAAGCATCCCCCCTATTCTCACCTGCCAATGCGCACCCACCTCAAGCCCATCATTCCCTGGCTTTGGACTAAGGATCTCTCCTCTTATGAGGCAGCAAAGTTAGCTCCACTCTTCCTAACTTGACTTCTGTGCTGCTGAATGAAATGGACATCTTTACCTCCTACAACCCTCTTGTCCTTTGGGGAGGCTGCTAGTTGAGGGATTTGATCATGTTAACATTTACCTCTAGGCTGTCTTGCAAAAACGGTACAAGAAAGCTTGACCCTGACCTTCCTTAGTAGAGCAATGGGAAAGAAATGACCTCCTTCCTGGAATGTAATCACTCATGATCTGTAGTGCTCCTCCCTGGTGGGGGCTGGTATGAGTATAGCTACAATGCCGGTAGGGCCCTGGACCCCTATGGATGCAGTGGAGGAGAACAGATGGCCCTGTCAGATAATTGCTGGCATTTGTCCCACATTTGAACTATGGTTTTACCCTCTGAATAGTAATCGGCACTTAATAGGTCATCAACAAATGGTCTAGTAAAACAACAACAAAAAGAGTGTGTACTCTGTTTGTTTATATTTCTAGTGACAGCAGATCAATGGTTATAGATGGGACTGGAGAGAAAGATGATTCTGAAGGAAGAAAACTTTTGAGAGGGATGGAATTGGTCAGTATCTTGATTGTAGTAGGGGTGGTGATCATATATCTGTCAAAATTAATCAAATTGTACTTATTTTTTGGCCACCCAGCTTGTGAGATCTTAGTTCCCTGACCAGGGATTGAACCCAGGCCCTCAGCAGTGACAGCGCAGAGTCCTAACCACTATACCACCAGGGAATTAATTCCTTGTATATTTTAAATATGTGCAGTTTGTAACAAAGTTTTCAAACATGAAAAAAAATTGGTGATTGTAAAATGAAAACATAAAAGGTAATTCTCTTTCCAAGTTAGTGATTGTCGTTTAAGAAATTTTTATAATGGCTCTTAAGCTTTCACATTTAATGTCATTCAGCAAAAAATAAATGGAGACATTCTGCTTTAGACTTTCTAGTTTGTGAGTATATAAATGAGAAAAACAAATCCTATCCTCACAAAGCTTACAAGAAGAAAACAATTATGTTATGTTGCGATCAACTCTATACTGGAGTCTGAGCAAATACTCTGGGATCTCTGAAATAGGGCCTAAGTGCCTGAATAGGTGAGGGAAGAGTTTTCATTTTTAAAGTTTTTCATTATTTTGCTAGGGGGCTGCTTTGTTGTGTATGGGCTTTCTCTAATTGCAGAGAGTGAGGGTTACTCTTCTTTGTGGTGCTTGGACTTCTCATTTACAAAAAAGTGTCTTCTCTTGTTGCTTAGCAGGGCTCTGGAGTGTTTGGACTTCCACAGTTGTGGCTCTCAGGCTTGAGAGTACAGGCTGTGGATGTGGTGCACATGCTTAGCTGCCCCGAGGCAAGTGGAATCTTCCCAGACCAGGGATTGAACCCTGCATGGGCAGGCAGATTCTTAACCACTGGGACACCTGGCGAGTACTTTTAAGTCTTTACTGAGTTTGTTACAATATTGTTTCTGTTTTTGTGTTTTGGTTTTTGGCCTCAAGGCATGTGGGATCTTAGTTCCCTGACCAGGGATTGAACCCCTTGCACCCTGCAATGGAAGGCAAAGTCTTCACTACTGGACTGCCAGGGAAGTCCCGAGGGGAGATTTTTGAGAAAACATTCTTGAAGAAAGATAAGTTTATCCAGAGGTAAAGAGGGCAGGATACAGCCAAAGGAGTCAAAAGCAAGAAGGCAGACAAGCTACTTGCTTTCAGAAACCATGGATAGTTTGATTTGGCTAAGTGTTACATAGAGTTAGGGGAAACTGTGCTAGGAGCTAGGGACACAGGCTTAGATCAGGTTTAGAAGAGCTTTGTTAAGAAATTGACAGTGTTTCTCTATGGGCACCAATGAAAGAACAGGAAAGGGACATTCTCAGCTAGCTATCTCAGTGAGAAAGCTTGCCATGGAGGCCTGGAGACCAAGTAAGTGAAATGAACTGAATTAGGCCAGTAGATGGAGGAGCTTGGAAGGCTGCAGTCCATGGGATCGCTGAGGGTCGGACACGACTAAGCGACTTCACTTCCACTTTTCACTTTCATGCATTGGAGAAGGAAATGGCAACCCACTCCAGTGTTCTTGCCTGGAGAATCCCAGGGACGGGGGAGCCTGGTGGGCTGCCGTCTGTGGGGTTGCACAGAGTCGGACATGACTGAATTGATTTGGCAGTAGAAATGGGGAGGGCAGAAGAATTTTTAAATACAAAATCAACAGGACTTGATTCTAATTCAAACACCAATAGGACCTGATGTTTGATGAGATGTAACATGGACAGGAACGAATATAAGATGAAATCCAAATTTCCTGCCTGGGCACTAATCACTGAGAAAGAATACATGAGCAAGACACATTTGGGGGCAAAAGGCGGACACTATTCAAGTAGGGAGAAATGACACATTTCTATCTAGGTATGCATAATTTAAGATGGCTGTAGGGTGATTAGGCAGGCTACAGTCCATGGGGTCTCAGAGAGTCAGACACAACTGACTAAGCATACAGCAATGTTTTAGGTAGTACCTTGTCCTGACAGGAGTTTAAGATTAAAAAAAAGAAAGTATTGAACTTGTTACAATATTCCTTCTGTTTTATGTTTTTTTTAAAAATATTTACTGTTTTTTGGATGTTTGAAGAATATTGAGAAGGATCTATCATTTTTGACTTTTTAAATACTCTTTAAATTTATTTTTAATTTAAGAATAGTTGCTTTACAGTATTCTGTTGATCTCTATCAAAAATCATGTTTCGATTTTCTGGCTGTGAGGTGCGGGGAAATCTTAGCTCCCCAACCAGGAAAGAACACACATCCCTTGCACTGGAAGGTGAAGTCTTAACCACCGGACCACCAAGGAAGTCCCCGACTCGAGTTCCAGAGTCATTTCTGAGCTAAGAAGGAATTGCCATGTAAGCAGTAATTGACTTTTATTTATTAGTTTTCGTAGAAAGAGAAATGAGAAGAGCAGAGAAGGGAGGCAGCCATATACCATAACGTACAGAACTCCAAGAATGTAACAGAGCAGCTACGTGTGCATTTTCATTCTCCTTATGGTTCTTCCTGTGTGTCTATTTCTGCTCTTCTCTCTTTGGAGCTTAAGTTACTCTGATACAGTTCAGTTCAGTTCAGTCGCTCGGTAGTGTCCGACTCTTTGTGACCCCATGAACTGCAGCACGCCAGGCCTCCCTGTCCATCACCAACTCCCGGAGTTCACGCAGACTCAACGTCCATTGAGTCCGTGATGCCATCCAGCCATCTCATCCTCTGTCGTCCCCTTCTCCTCCTGCCCCCAATCCCTCCCAGCATCAGACTCTTTTCCAGTGAGTCAACTGTTCGCATGAGGTGGCCAAAGTACTGGAGTTTCAGCTTTAGCATCATTCCTTCCAAAGAAATCCCAAGACTGATCTCCTTTAGAATGGACTGGTTGGATCTCCTTGCAGTCCAAGGGAGTCTAAAGAGTCTTCTTCAACACCACAGTTCAAAAGCATCAATTCTTTGGCGCTCAGCTTTCTTCACAGTCCAACTCTCACATCTATACATGACCACTGGAAAAACCATAGCCTTGATTAGACAGACCTTTGTTGGCAAAGTAATGTCTCTGCTTTTGAATATGCTGTCTAGGTTGGTCATAACTTTCCTTCCAAGGAGTAAGCGTCTTTTAATTTCATGACTGCAATCACCATCTGCAGTGATTTTGGAGCCCAAAATAATAAAGTCTGACACTGTTTCCACTCTTTCCCCATCTACTTCCCATGAAGTTCTGGGACCAGATGCCATGATCTTCGTTTTCTGAAAGTTGAGCTTTAAGCCAACTTTTTCACTCTCCTCTTTCATTAAGAGGCTTTTTAGTTCCTCTTCACTTTCTGCCATAAGGGTGGTGTCATCTGCATATCTGAGGTTATTGATATTTCTCCTGGCAATCTTGATTCCAGTTTGTGCTTCTTCCAGCCCAGCGTTTCTCATGCTGCATAGAAGTTAAATAAGCACGGTGACAATATACAGCCTTGATGTACTCCTTTTCCTATTTGGAACCAGTCTGTTGTTCCATGTCCAGTTTTAACTGTTGCTTCCTGACCGGCATACAGATTTCTCAAGAGGCAGGTCAGGTGGTCTGGTATTCCCATCTCTTTAAGACTTTTCCACAGTTTATTGTGATCCACACAGTCAAAGGCTTTGGCATAGTCAATAAAGCAGAAATATATGTTTTTCTGGAACTCTCTTGCTTTTTCAATGATCCAGCAGATGTTGGCAATTTGATCTCTGGTTCCTCTGCCTTTTCTAAAACCAGCTTGAACATCTGGAAGTTCACGGTTCACGTATTGCTGAAGCCTGGCTTGGAGAATTGTGAGCATTACTTTACTAGCGTGTGAGATGAGTGCAATTGTGTGGTAGTTTGAGCATTCTTTGGCATTGCCTTTCTTTGGGATTGGAATGAACACTGACCTTTTCCAGTCCTGTGGCCATTGCTGAGTTTTCCAAATTTGCTGGCATATTGAGTGCAGCACTTTCTCGGCATCAGCACTTTCACGGCATCATCTTTCAGGATTTGAAATAGCTCAACTGGAATTCCATCACCTCCACTAGCTTTGTTCGTAGTGATGCTTTCTAAGGCCCACTTGACTTCACATTCCAGGATTTCTGCCTCTAGGTGAGTGATCACATCATTGTCATTATCTGGGTCGTGAAAATCTTTTTTGTACAGTTCTTCTGTGTATTCTTGCCACCTCTTCTTAATATCTTCTGCTTCTGTTAGGTCCATACCATTTCTGACCTTTATTGAGCCCATCTTTGCATGAAATGTTCCCTTGATATCTCTAATTTTCTTGAAGAGATCTCTAGTCTTTCCCATTCTATTGTTTTCCTCAATGCAATTTGTTTGCTTTGATTGCTAAGGAAGGCTTTCTTATCTCTCCTTGCTATTCTTTGGAACTCTGCATTCAGATACTTATATCCTTTCTTTTCTCTTTTGCTTTTCACTTCTCTTCTTTTCACAGCTATTTGTAAGGCCTCCTCAGACAGCCATTTTGCTTTTTTGCATTTCTTTTCCAATGGGGATAATAATACAATGCATAGTAATACAATACATTTTGTAGGCTATTGTGAAGATTGAGTGAAATCACAAAGGTCATCATTGGTGCAACAAGTTTTGCCAGATTATATGTGTTTGAATACAAAGAGTTGTGTGGGAAGGAGAGAGAGAAAATAGCTTTTGCTAGGTACCTAGGCACAGTTTTAACCACTTTCACAAGAACTAACTTTTTAAACCTCACAATCCAATAGTGTGAAAGCAGGGTGGGTAAAAGCTCAGAATTGAGCCAGACTGCATAGTTTAAATACTCCCATTTTACAACAAGTATTAAGTAGGTAGGTAGTAGGTACACTGCTGGGAGAGTAAGTAGAGAAATTTGGATTAAAATCCAAGGCTGACTCTAAGTAACTTAGTTTTGGCTTTACTATGTCCCTTCAAGCAGTTCAAAATTTTTTGGCTGCCAGGGAGAGGTCTTGGATTTACTTATCCTATCACTATTTGAACTTTCCATGACTGATTTTAGTCCCTCCCTGGGAGTGGCTGATCTTTATAAAAGACAAATCTATCTCCCTATTTGTTGTTGCTGCTGCTGCTGCTAAGTCGCTTCAGTCGTATCCGACTCTGTGCGACCCCATAGACGGCAGCCCACCAGTCTCCCCCATCCCTGGGATTCTCTAGGCAAGAATAGTGGAGTGGGTTGCCATTTCCTTCTCCAATGCATTAAAGTGAAAAGTCAAAGTGAAGTCGCTCAGTCGTGTCCGACTCTTCGGGACCCCATGGACTGCAGCCAACCAGGCTCCTCCGTCCATGGGATTTTTCAGGCAAGAGTACTGGGTGGGGGTGCCATTGCCTTACTCCCTACTTAGAATATTTCAATTATTTTAGCGTAACACCCAGTTTAATAGTTCTATATCTAATAAACATTATTTTCAAAGGCTGCCTAATTTGTATTTTTTCCGTTTTTGTCCATGGTTTACTGCGGCGGGACCGAGTCTTTAATGTCAGTATTCTCAACCCTCGGCCAGCACTTCGCCTAGCACTCAGTATGCACTCAATAAATGCTTGCTCAAAGTATGAATGAACCAAAGAGTCGCGGAACACAGACGCGGAGCCGGGTCGGCCTGGGAGTTCTAAAGTTCGGGAGGGGACAAGAGGCGGGCAGTGGCTGTCACATGATAAGGCGGGGTAAATCCCATGTGCTCCGCGGCGCCGGGCGCTGCTCCGCCCTCTGCGCCGGTCACGTGGGGCCGCCGGCTGCGCCTGCGGAGAAGCGGTGGCCGCCGAGCGGGATCCGTGCGGGGAGCCGGAAATGGTTGTGGACTACGTCTGTGCGGCTGCGTGGGGCTCGGCCGCGCGGACTGAAGGAGACTGAAGGTAAAGCCGCCATGTCCGGGCCCGACCCGGCCCCCCACCCCCTCCCCCCGCATCCGCCGCCATCCGGGCCGGGACCGGCTACCCTGCGCCGCCGCCCCAGCGCCCTGGCCCCGCGGCCCAAGCCCGGGCCCCGGCCCGCCAGGGCCTGATCCCCGGCCCACGTGTGCCCGGCCTGGCTCGGCCTGGCTGCTGGGTGGGGGGGGGGAGCGCGGGGCCGGAATATGCGGTCCCCGCAGGCCGGGAGGGCGCCGGGTTCCCCGGCCGCTAAGTGCCACCCGGCCCGACCCGAGGAGGCCCCGCGGGCGCAGGCACCGCGGCTCCCGGCCCGCCGCCCCCTCCCCCCTTTGCGGCCCGGCCGCCGGGAAGTGACACGTTGTTCTTTGGCACTGGCCGGCGCTGCGCAGGAGGGCGCAGGGGAGGGAGGCGGCGGCGGCGGGCAGGGAGGAGCCCCCGGCCCCGCCCGCCCTCCGGGCCGACCCTCACTTGCTTCAAACCGGCTCTTCTTCGGCCGCCGCCCGCCTGCCCTTTTACGGCCCGACTGCCGCCTTTCCTGGCCTCCACTGCCGGGCGGCGGCAGGCCTCGCCTCTGGCCCCGCGTGGGTGCCTCCGCTGCTACCCACGGCAGGCGTGCCTCTTGTGCCCCTAGGCCAGGCCCCGAACCCGGTGTCCCCGGGTGGGGGGGTGGGGACACCACGGCCGAAGCTGCTAGCTCCGTTTGTGATCCGGGAGCCTGGTGCCAGCGAGACCTGGAATTTCCGGTCTGGTTGGTCTTGGGCCCCGCGGAGCCAGGTTGATACCCCTCACCTCCCAACCCCAGGCCCTCGGATGCCCAGAACCTGTAGGCCGCACCGTGGATTTGTTCTTAACCGAGGGGGTGAGTGAAGGGGCTGTTGCAGCTGATCGGGGGTGGTTGGAGATGGTGAGGGTTTGACAGAGTGTTGGTGGGGACACAAGCTGGGTCTTTAATGTTCCTTTACCCCCTTGGCGCCCCCCGGGTTCATTGTGGGACCCAGCCCTTGCTTCCAACCCCCTCCCCCACTCCATTTGCCTTAAGTTTGTGTCCCTTTCCTTTTCTGAGCCCCACTGTTTCCCAACAGGTGCTGGGGGACCCTGATGTGGCACCAAATGAAATGAACAAAGCTCCACAGCCCACAGGCCCCCACCTGCCCCATCCCCTGGACTCCCACAGGTAATTAGGGAGGAATTAACAGGGACTGGGGTGGGGGTTGGGGAGACCAGGCAGCCGGGTCAGGAACAGGTTCCAACCTCTGGATTTTCCCACCCCCTTCTGTGTCAGGGCAAAGTGCAGCTTCCTGCTGCCAAATTGAGACAGGGCCCCCAGGCTGTTCCCAGGGGCTGTCTTGGGGAGGGTATATGTGGACTGTTGAGGCTCTTGCCACGGATCTGCTCCCCTTCATCAGCTTGAGTTTCTGCACCACCTGGGTTTCCCCTCTTGCTGAAATCTGGTCTCCCCCCTTCAGCCAGTGTTTCCCCGGGGCAGACAGCACCGGTGGTGTTCAGTACGCCTCAAGCGACACAAATGAACACGCCTTCTCAGCCCCGCCAGGTGAGGGGCTGTGGGGAGGGGAGTAGGGGGCCTGGGTGGGAGCCATGTAAAGCTTAGGCCAGTTTGGGCCTAGGATGGAAGCTCTGGAGGCCCTGTACCTGCCCCAGTTTCCTGACAGTTGCGATGTGTTCTTTCATGCGGCTCTGCACTTTGCACTGTTGATTACTCACGGTGGCTGGCCCCTCGGGGAGTATGTTGTTGGTGGGGATGGCATTGCTAAGGGTTCTGGTGCCTTGAGAACTGGGGGCAGCGCTTTGGGCCCTGCTGCCAACTCCTGCTTTCCTATTTCCTCCTTTTACTAGGAGGTCGCCATTGCTCCGTTCCTCATCCCTTCTTTCTCTTTGGACTGTGGAAAGAGAAACATTCCAGCTGGTTCTTAGCTTTCTCTTTTCCTAAATTCTTCCTCACTAAATGGGAGCGGATTCTTGTCCTGCCTCCTCATTTTTCCCCCTCATCACCTTGGGGATAATTCTCTTCTTTCCTGTCCCCATGTGCTCTCAGGGAGGATTCAGGTCTCTGCAGGTAATACCCCTTTGCTAATCCTGGACTCTCTCCTGGTCTCACCCTTACCCTCCTCCCTAGTCAGGGGCTAGACACAGGGACTGGGGTTCCTCAGGGTGGGGACTTGTTGGCTGTCCAGGTCCTCAGTCTGAGGCTGACCAGTGCATGTTAGGGGCTAAATCTTGCATAGTGCGAATCTGGGAACTGGGAAACTTGCATGTTAGAGGTTCGCTCCTCAGTACCTTAGGATGGTGCAGTGCATGCTGGGGAGTATGCTGCTGAAAAAGGCTTTACTTAGGCATGATGCATCTGGGTGTTAGGAAGCCTCTGCTGAAGGATAGCGTGGAGGAGGTGACATGAGTATGCATGGCAGGGAGGGAGTAAATATCCCAAGTGCAAAGTGTGTACCTGAGTTTGGAGGGCACACGTGAGTTCAAGAGGCCACTTAACCATCAGTTGGTCAAGTGAGTCTTGGCAGTGTTGGTCCCATGTTCCAAAGCCCCTGGTACTTCTCTCCAGACTAGAGATATAGTGGAATGGCCATTTTGCTGTCCACTTCCTCCCCTGCCCAGTGTCAACTGCCTTCCTCCCTCCTGACAGCACTTCTACCCTAGCCGGGCCCAGCCCCCCGAGCAGTGCAGCCTCCCGAGTGCAGAGTGCAGCCCCTGCCCGCCCCTGGCCCAGCTGCCCATGTCTACCCTGCTGGATCCCAAGTAATGATGATCCCTTCCCAGATCTCCTACCCAGCCTCCCAGGGGGCCTACTACATCCCTGGACAGGTGAGGCTGGAGGCTTGGGTGCTGAAGCCATACAACCTTGTTCCCGTTCCCCCACCTCCCCCCACCCGGGATCCTCCAGTCCCATCTCTCCTAGAGGTGGGACTTTCTTCTGGTCATTGCCCAGAGTTGGCTTGTCCTGTCTTGCCCTGCATTCTCTTTGTAGTCTGATGTGGTATCGCTCAACTTCTCTCCCCTCCTTATCCCCCTTCCCCTCCATCAGGGCCGTTCCACATATGTTGTCCCGACACAGCAGTATCCTGTGCAGCCGGGAGCCCCAAGCTTCTACCCAGGTGCAAGCCCTACAGAGTTTGGGACCTACGGTAAGCAGGGTCTGAAGTTGGAGAATGAGTCCCAGGGAGCATGTAAACTTGCCTAATTTCTAGGACCCTTCCGAGGCCTGTCTCTTGCTCTAAAAATGATAGTGATAGTCAGGATTGGTGCTTAATATGTAACTGGTATTGGGGGGGTGGGGAGAGGATTTTACACTATTGTTGAGAGTTGTAGAGTCCTCCCCACATCAAGGAATATAGTTCAGGTGGGTGCTAGTTTGAGGACCTGTCAGTAAATATTCCTGACACTTGTTCCATGGTTGGGGGAGCCCGTGTAACATGGATTTGGGAGGTTTCTGTAGCTGTTTTTCATTTATATTCTAGGGAAGGATTAGTCTGTTCTTTATGGCAGTGGTTTCCAAAATTTTTGACCATCAGGAAAAATTTTGAGTATGTACTTCTAATACATGTATGTTTTTGTTTGTTATACGTATGCATAATTTAAACAAATAACAATGTTGCTTGTCAAAAACAAGTGGAGGTTATGGATGATATTAAAGAATGTATCCCATTTTGGAGACCATTGCTTTAAGGAATTTTCCTCATCCTGGGCCTGGTTCATAATGTTACTTTTTGTTTCCCTTGCCCCTTAGCAGAGGGCTGGAGACTGGAATTGGACTCAGGTTGAATGGAACAGGGTTGGCAAATCTGTTTTAATCATTCCCAGCCAAAGACCTGATTCTGTTTCAGGTTAAGTAGTTGCTGCTCTCTCAGAGTATATGTGTGTGTTTGCTGGGGGTGGGATGCATCCATGTTGCCTTATGGGGCAGAAGAGGAACAGACATAGTAGCTGGTGTGTGGTGGGGAAGGAGTGCCTGCCTACAAGGGGTGTGTGTGTCAGTGTTAGGAATTCTTGTAAACGCAGTTCAGACTGGTTCCCCAGCTTTGACAGACACCTAATTCCCTTGGGGAGGAGGAGGGTGGGGCAGGGTAAGGGGCCGGCTATGGGTGATGAGAGGTTCTCCAGGGGCTGGGAGGCATTTGTGCTCAAGCAGGCATTTGTATGTGGTTGGGCCCTGACCCTGCCACTATTCTTCCTTTCCTTGTCCCCCCCTCCCCCAAGCTGGCGCTTACTACCCAGCCCAGGGTGTGCAGCAGTTTCCCACTGGTGTGGCTCCCCCACCTGTTTTGATGAACCAGCCACCCCAGATTGCTCCCAAGAGGGAGCGGAAGACGGTGAGTAGCAGCAAGGGGTTGTAGGGGACATCTGGGAAAGCAAGGATCAAGGTCAGGCACTTTGTGGGTCAGGGAGCAGGAAGTTGAGGGAGATCTTCACCTGAGAGTAGGCAGAGAATGGGGATGTGTGAAATGCTCAGGTTCTTCTTAAGGTACTACAATTTCAGTATAGAAGAAGCTCACTAGAAGATTGAAGTGTCTGGTAGGGAAATTCTTGAGAGACCTGGGTTCTCTGTCCATAATATCTAAGTTTGGTTTTGGGTTTCTGGTGGCTTGCCTTGAAAATGGTTTGTTTTCTGTGTCCCCACCCCCAGTCCTGGAAGCTCTTGAGGCCTCCGCCCCTGCTCAGTCCTCAAGCCCTGGGCGTGGTGCCCAGAATAGGGTGCCAGGGCTGGGGAAGCCGCTGAGTCACCCTGGCTCCACCCACTGGATCTAGGCCCTGCCCCCAGAGATCAGGCAGACTAGCCACAAGTGAGCCGGATGGGTGCTAGATGGGGGTCCTGGGCCCCCAGGCATGCAGCCACTTCTTGGTGACTGGTGGGGCAGGGATAAGGGAGGGAGGGGCATTGTGATGTACGTGTCTGCTCTGTGAGGTCAAGAGTGTCTTAGGGGGTGGGGTCCAGGGCAGAGACTACAAGAGCTGCCGGATGGGTTGACAGTAGAACTCACAGGGTTTCTGGCACCCACCCACCTGCTTCCCAGTAGGGGGTGGGGGGTTGGCTTGGAGTCTCAGGAGCGGGGCAGGGTGGAGAGGTGGGCTGCTCCTGTTTCCCACTTATCCCGTAGCTTTTTTTCCCCAGATCCGAATTCGAGACCCAAACCAAGGAGGGAAGGATATCACGGAGGAGATCATGTCTGGGGCCCGCACTGCCTCCACACCCACCCCCTCCCCAGGTACTTGTCTGTCCTTTGAGTAGATGCCCTGAGTGGGATGGCTGTTCTTCCCTGGATTCCCAGGTCCCTTGATCTTTTTCTTTAACTAAGGGACTTATTTCCCTGCTTTCCTGGATTTCTAGGCAGCTAAAGTAGAAATGGCTGTAGCAGGGTTGTGGGACTCTTCAGGGCAAACTTGGTAACCCTTTGTGTCCTGCAGACGGGAGGCGGTCTGGAGCCTCAGGCTAATGGGGAGACATCCCAGGTTGCTGTCATCGTCCGGCCAGGTAAGTAAGCAGGTGGGGCATGGCTCTTATGGGGAAAAGGAGTGTGGCCGTTGAAAATGCCAAGCAAGTAGAGTGACTTGAACTGGGTGTCAGAGAAGAATGACTTAGGTCTCAAGTAGCAGTAGTTAAGAGCAGATTGGATTTTGAGTGAGAATGAAGAAGACCTAGGGGGAGAAGACTGGTATGTGTAGGAGGGGCTATTAGGTTGGGAATGCTTGGCTGGGAGGAAGAACAGCAATCACAGGGAAGGACTCGCCTCTAATTACCTGTTCTTCCTATGGTGCAGATGACCGGTCGCAGGGAGCAATCATTGGGGAGCGGCCAGGGCTGCCTGGCCCGGAGCACAGCCCTTCAGAATCCCAGCCTTCATCACCTTCTCCGACCCCATCACCACCCCCAGTCTTAGAACCGGGGTCTGAGCCTAATCTCGCAGTCCTCTCTGTTCCTGGGGACACAATGACAACAGGGATGATACAGACCTCTGTAGAAGAATCAACCCCCACGCCCCCTGAAAGTGGGGAGCCGTGTTGCCTCTCTCCAGAACCCACTCCCCTCTCTGAACCCATATTGGAAGTAGAAGTGACGCTGAGCAAACCAGTTCCAGAATCTGAGTTCTCTTCCAGTCCTCTCCAGGTTCCCAGCCCCCTGGCATCTCACAAGGTGGAAATTCTTCCTGAGCCTAATGGCACAGTCCCATCTGAGAATTTGGAACCAGAGGTGGAGTCAAGCCCAGAGCTTGCCCCTCTCCCTCCTCCAGCTTGTCCCTCTGAATCCCCCATGCCTATTGCTCCAACTACCCAACCTGAGGAACTACTCAACGGAGCCCCTTCACCACCAGAGGACTTAAGCCCAGTCAGTGAACCAGAGGAACAGGCCAAGGAGGCTACAGTGTCCGTGACTCTCCCGACTGTCCTTTCTGCTACCCCAGCTGTGGCTCCTCCAGTGGCTTCCCCTGCTCAGGAGGAGGACGTGGAGGAGGAGGGAAGAAGAGGAAGAGGAAGGAGAAGCTGAGGGTGAGAAGGGAGGAGAGGAATCCCTCCCCGAGAGAGCACCCCTGTCCCAGCCCATCTATCCCAGAATTTGGAGGTGGCAGTAGCCACCCAAGGTAAGGTGCTGCTGGCTGGTGGAGGTAGGGCAGGCTGGGTGTGGTTTTTTCCTTTGTTGATGGGTGACCTCTTGGGCCATTGTGTCTGGGTCATAGAAGCCCTGTAATGGAACTCTCAAGGGCTAGATTAAAGTTGAGAGAGGATGTGACAAAAGGAATATTTTACAGTGACTTCTTTTTATTTTTCCCAGAGGTTGGGGTACTCCTTAAGTTATTCTCACTCCTCCCCCAAATAGTGGCAGTGTCTGTGCCAAAGAGGAGACGGAAAATTAAGGAGCTCAATAAGAAGGAGGCTGTAGGAGACCTTCTAGATGCCTTCAAAGAGGTAAGAGAGCAGAACGTGGAAGGAGCAGGGCAGAGTGTGGGTGTGGAACAGTGGAGACAGTGCAACCAAAACGGAATGTGCAATGGTTCCAGGCGAACCCAGGGGTACCAGAGGCGGAAAACCAGCCTCCCTGTAGGCAGCAATCCCAGCCCAGAGCCTGAGGGCAGCAGTGTGGCCCTGCGATCTGAGGAAGGAGAGGAGACCTGGGACTCAAAGGAGGACAAGATTCAAAATGCAGAGAACATCCAGCCGGGGGAACAGAAGTACGAGTATAAGTCAGGTATGTGGAGAGAAGGGGTGAGAGGGTTGAGCATGCTTGTCAGGACCCAGGAGAGAGCAGTGTGATTGCTTCATTCTGTCTTCTTGCAGATCAGTGGAAGCCTCTAAACCTTGAGGAGAAAAAGCGTTACGACCGAGAGTTCCTGCTCGGCTTTCAGTTCATCTTTGCCAGTATGCAGAAGCCTGAGGGACTGCCCCACATCAGTGATGTGGTGCTGGATAAGGTTGGTGGGCCTGAGGGAGAGTTTATGCTGTTTGGCTGACTGAGGAGGAGCCAGAGGTCCTGAAAGAGTGGTCCGTAGCTAGCCCTGTCGTGTTTCTGATACGGTCTCTGTCTTTTTCACAGGCCAATAAAACACCATTGCGACCGCTGGACCCCTCTAGACTTCAGGGCATAAACTGTGGCCCAGACTTCACTCCGTCCTTTGCCAACCTTGGCCGACCAGCCCTTAGCAACCGTGGGCCCCGAGGGGTGGGCCAGGTGGGGAGCTGCCCCGAGGGCCGGTGAGTGGGACTGGCAAGGGATGGGATTGGCAAGGGATGCGCTGGGGGTGTTGGCCCCTGTAGCTCATTGAGGGGTGGGGAGAAGTCTGCCCTGGAGATGTATGCGATGGTGATCATTGTGGTGACTGGTTCCCTGTCTTTTGTCCCCGCTTCTTGCTTAGCAGGCTGGCCTGGGACCCCGGCGATCTCAGCAGGGCCCCCGAAAGGAACCACGCAAGATCATTGCCACAGTGTCAATGACTGAAGATATAAAGCTGAACAAAGCAGAAAAGGCTTGGAAACCCAGTAGCAAGCGGACAGCGGCTGATAAGGACCGAGGAGAAGAGGATGCTGATGGCAGCAAAACCCAGGTACCTGCTAGTTGTGCCTTGGTCTCCAGTTCTCTTCAAGGTCTACCCTCTGAGCCAGCCTTGACCTCTGCTTCTGGCCATTCTCATCACTAGCATCTGTCCGACTCCCCACGGCCCTCTCCCCCACTCCCTGCAGCCCCTGAACATGTCACTGGATTCTATGTCTTCCCTGTTCCCTCTCTTCTCCAGGACTTGTTCCGCAGGGTGCGCTCCATCTTGAATAAGCTGACACCCCAGATGTTCCAGCAGCTGATGAAGCAGGTGACGCAGCTAGCCATTGATACCGAGGAACGTCTCAAAGGGGTCATTGACCTCATCTTCGAGAAGGCCATTTCAGAACCCAACTTCTCCGTGGCCTATGCCAACATGTGCCGCTGCCTCATGGCGGTTAGTTTCCACCATTCTCTAAGCTTTGTGGTCTGGTTCTCACTTCTCGTCCTAAGCCTCTGAGTCCAGCTTCTTGGTTCTCCTCCATCCTATGCTGGTGATGGCAGCTGGAAGGAGGCAAAGCCAGGCCAGAGGTCTTCAGGGGTCACGTAGTTGAGGACTTTTGGCCGTTTTTCCTTGCCCTGCCCTCGACTAGTCTGAATGTGATGTTCTCTTTGACGTACAGCTGAAAGTGCCCACTACAGAAAAGCCAACGGTGACTGTGAACTTCCGAAAACTGTTGTTAAATCGATGTCAGAAGGAGTTTGAAAAAGACAAAGATGATGATGAGGTTTTTGAGAAGAAGCAAAAAGAGATGGATGAAGCTGCTACGGTGAGAGAAACTCCACTCCCAGTTCCACTGCTTCACCCAGTTGCTCGCAGAAGTGGGAGTGGGGATAGTGGTGTTTGGGGGTTCTCTGCCTTAGAATGTGAGTGCTTGGTGCTAGGTTTAGGAATCCAGGTAGTGGAGGGAAGGTTTTAACTGAATGGCTGGTGTCTTTTAATGTGATCCCTGTCCTATGACTGGCAGGCAGAGGAACGGGGGCGCCTGAAAGAAGAGCTGGAAGAGGCTCGAGACATAGCCCGCGGCGCTCGTTAGGGAATATCAAGTTTATCGGGGAGTTGTTCAAACTGAAGATGTTAACAGAGGCAATCATGCATGACTGTGTGGTTAAACTACTTAAGAACCATGATGAAGAGTCCCTCGAATGCCTTTGCCGTCTGCTCACCACCATTGGCAAAGACCTGGACTTTGAGAAGGCCAAGGTAGGGGTCCTGGGGTATGGGTGAGGCCAGGCTGAAGCACGTGGGGTCTGCCGCACCCTGACCAGAACTCTTCCCAGTAGTTGTTGTCGACTTAGCACTGTGTGCCCCTGAGCTGCAGTGGTGGGGCTGAAAGCCTGAGGAGTGGCGGGGTCTGTAGCTGCAGGTGACCTTGATCCCTTTGCTTCTTGCTAGCCCCGGATGGATCAGTATTTCAACCAGATGGAAAAAAATCATAAAGGAAAAGAAGACTTCATCCCGGATCCGCTTTATGCTGCAGGACGTGCTGGATCTGCGAAAGGTGTGTGTGCCCTCTTTTCCACCGTCAGTCTGCTGCCTCTGACCCCACAGCCCCCACTTCCTGACACTGGTCTGGTCTTCTCTGATGTAATTCCCCTGTAACTGGCTTGTCCCACAGAGCAACTGGGTGCCACGCCGAGGGGACCAGGGTCCCAAGACAATTGACCAAATCCACAAGGAAGCTGAGATGGAGGAGCATCGGGAGCACATAAAAGTGCAGCAGCTAATGGCCAAGGGCAGCGACAAGCGGCCGGGTGGCCCTCCAGGCCCACCCATCAGTGAGTTTGAGGCTGGGACTGAGGGGGAACAGTATGGGGGTTATGCTTTCCACTGATGACTTCTTATTAGTGCCATGTGTCTGGGCCACTGAGACCCCGTGATGGAACTGAGGATCTGAGGAAGGGAGGCTGGTGGCAGCTCCCGAAACAGGGTTGCTGGGACTTATTTATCATTCCAGTGTGCTTTCCTTGCTGTCCCAGGCCGTGGCCTTCCACTTGTGGATGATGGTGGATGGAACACAGTACCCATCAGCAAGGGCAGCCGCCCTATTGACACTTCTCGACTCACCAAGATCACGAAGGTAGGGGGTGTATATGTTGGAAGGGATGATGGTGAGTGATGGGAGAATAAAAGAGTGGTCAGACGGGCCTTAAGCATAGGCTTGGATCTTAGTCCTCTTGCTTCCTGAAGTTGGGAAGGTGACAACTTGAGTTTTCCCCCTTAGATCAATTAGTTAGATTACTGGGCAGGACTGCCAGGAGTGAGTTCACATTGGTCTGAACCAGTGATCAGCACCCTGACATATGTACCAAATCCAGCCATTCTGTGTTTCTATATACCCACAAGCTACAAATGAGAGTTTTCTACATTTTTTAATGGTTGGAGGAAAAAGGTGATACTTTGTGACAAGAATTTTTATAAAATGTAAATTTCAGTGTCTGTAAGGTCCTGGCACAGAGCCACAGTCCTGCCTTGTGAATGCTGTGTGTGGCTGCCCCTGTGCTACAGTGGCAGCTAGTGGAAACTGTATGGTCTGTAAAGCCTGAAGTATTTACTGGTCTGTGGCGCTTGGGGCTCTGTGTCACCGGTGGGGGCTGCCTGGGGGCTTTGACTGGATCAAACCCATGACTCCACTCTCTTTCCTTCCTCAGCCTGGCTCCATTGATTCTAATAACCAGCTGTTTGCACCTGGAGGCCGATTGAGCTGGGGCAAGGGTAGCAGTGGAGGCTCAGGAGCCAAGCCCTCCGATGCAGGTATGGAGGCCACCGTCACTGTGGTTTTTCAGCTCTCTTGAGGGCAGAGCCTTGTCTGTACGGGAGGCTTTCACTGCATAGTGGTTAGATCATACAGGTGGTGTGTACTGGGACTGGGGACTGAACTACCTTAGTGCCAGAACTAGGACCAGGTGTCTTTAATCTGAGTTTTCTGCTTCCCCAGCATCAGAAGCTGCTCGTCCAGCTACTAGTACCTTGAATCGCTTCTCAGCCCTTCAACAAGCAGTGCCAACAGAAAGCACAGATAGCAGACGAGTGGTGCAGAGGTGAGGTTTCCTTGGTGTCTCTGTTCATCACACTGAGAGTGCTCACTCGGTTTTGGCTGCTAACACAGGAATTCTTAACACCTGTAATGCTCAGAGCTCCTGACTGAATTGGGGTGTATTCCTGCTGCCAGGAACAAGGCCAGACAGTTCCTCAGTGTGTTTGATAGTTAAAACAGGAGTGCACCTGGGCAGTACAGGTGAGAGACGATGTGCCTGTCTTCCAGGAGTAGCTTGAGCCGGGAACGAGGTGAGAAAGCTGGAGACCGGGAGACCGCCTAGAGCGGAGTGAACGGGGAGGTGACCGTGGTGACCGGCTTGATCGCGCCCGGACACCCGCCACCAAGCGGAGCTTCAGCAAGGAAGTGGAGGAACGGAGTAGAGAGCGGCCCTCTCAGCCTGATGGACTGCGCAAGGCAGCTAGCCTCACGGAGGATCGGGACCGCGGGCGGGAAGCTGGTAAGGGGCCAGGGGAGGGGAAGAGAAGAGTGTGGGCTGGTTTGGGACCAACCAGTCCCTAGACAGTATCTTCAGGGCTTCAGACCCTGTTTGCTAGGAAGACTGGAACTGATGAATCTGTGATATGTTTTTCTCTGCTCAGTGAAGCGAGAAGCTGCCCTCCCCCGGTGAGTCCCCCGAAGGCTGCGCTCTCTGAAGAGGAGCTGGAGAAGAAATCCAGGGCCATCATCGAGGAGTACCTCCATCTCAATGACATGAAGGTAAGCTGTGAGAGCGGTCTGAGGGAGGGATGACAGGGCGGATGGGAAGGGGCCTGTGCTGACAGGCGGGGCTGGTCTGAGCCACACTGACTGGCCTCCCTGCTGTGCTCTGCCCCCCGCAGGAGGCAGTGCAGTGTGTGCAGGAGCTGGCCTCGCCCTCCCTGCTCTTTATCTTTGTGCGGCACGGCATCGAGTCGACGCTGGAGCGCAGCGCCATCGCGCGGGAGCACATGGGCCGGCTGCTGCGCCAGCTGCTCTGTGCCGGGCACCTCTCCACTGCTCAGTACTACCAAGGGTACGACTGGCCTCTGCAGGCCCTCCCGTTCTTGCCTTCTCACATCTTTCTCTTCTTTGTAGGACCCGTGAACCTTGAATAAGAGTGTAGGCTCCTCAGCCATTCTGGTCAACATAAGTTTTGGCGTGGTTTGGGCTGAGCTGTCTAAGGAGAAGAAGGTGGCCTTAGTGTGAGATAGGGCTTCCCTGATAGTCCGGTTGGTAAAGAATCCACCTGCAATACAGGAGACCCCAGTTCGATTCCTGGGTCGGGAAGATCTGCTGGAGAAAGGGATAGGCTACCCACTCCAGTATTCTTGGATTTACCTTGTGGCTCAACTGGTAAAGAATCTGCCTGCAAAGCGGGAGACCTGGGTTCAGTCCCTGGGTTGAGAAGATCCCCTGGAGAAGAGAAAGGCTACCCACTCCAGGATTCTGGCATGGAGAATTCCATGGACCATATAGTCCATGGGGTCACAAAGAGTCAGACACACCTGAGCGACTTTCACTTAGTGTGAGATAATTGCCCGTGTTTAGGAAATGTTCCTGAGGAGGGTCCTGCAGTTGATCCCTTTAGCCATGCCTTTGTTGCCTCAAAAGGAGGGCAACAAAGGAGTACAGGCTTGTCTTAGAAGGTCCTGACTTTTAATTCCCTATGCAGGCTATATGAAATTCTAGAGTTGGCTGAAGACATGGAAATTGACATCCCTCATGTGTGGCTCTACCTAGCAGAATTGATAACGCCCATTCTGCAGGAAGGTGGGGTGCCAATGGGGGAGCTGTTCAGGTAAGCCCCTCTGGTGGAATTCAGGGAGGTAAAGATAGGAAGGAGAGAGAAAGGAGATGTGGTGGGTCAGAGCCCTGGATTTAGGAACTGATGGGCTAGTATGTTGAGAGTGTGTGGGAGGCTAATGTAACAATGGAATGTTTATCTTATAGGGAAATAACAAAACCTCTGAGACCCCTGGGCAAGTCTGCTTCCTTGTTGCTGGAGATCCTGGGGCTCCTGTGCAAAAGCATGGTGAGTGAGCTTTTCAGAGGTGGTTTGTTTAGGACGCCTTTTCCCACCATGTGATTTGGGGTGCTGGTGGTGACCCTGAAGCCTCATGGTCCTTTGGCAGGATGGTGGTGCTGGGTTGGTAACCGGGAGGGAAAATGGTGAGGCTGGCACTCTTGCTCAGACCAGTTCCTATAATAGGTTCTGGCCAAGGCTGGAAGAGAATGAGAATCTAAGGCCTTCTGGAGAAGGAAATGGCCATCCACTCCAGTATTCTTGCCTGGAAAATCCCATGGACAGAGGAGCCTGGCAGCTACAGTATGGGGTGGCACAGAGTTGGACAGGACTGAGCAGCTGAGCACAAGGTCCTAGGCCTTTGATTGATGAGCTAATTCATTTAGCTAGCCTCTTTTAGAACATTGACCACATGCTGGGCAGAGTACTGTGAAATTGCAAAGCGGTGTCTGTTTGGTGATGTTCACGACAAAAACTGCTTTATTAAAGTTAACTGACTAGCAAATACAAAGGTGAAATGACTGGAAGGGCAAGTTGTCTGTGGTGTTTAGTGGTGGTGAAATGCCGGGAAGTACAGTTTTAAGAGAGTTCAGCTCTGGAACATGGAGGGAGTGTCTTTGAATCAGAGAGGAGTTGTCCTTTCATATTCTTTTTAGGCAAAAATGTGTACCAGAAAATTTCTAAGAAGTACAGAGTAATAACTCAAAAGAAAAACATATTGGTCTAGTAGTATTTCATTGACTCCACGTGCCATGGATTTTGTGACATTTATGCACTGCTAAGAAAGAAAAAACTTACGGTCTTAAAATTTTTAAAATGTAGTATGTCAGCTGTGAGACAACTCAGTTTTAATGGTGTTAAGATGGACGGTTTTAAAGTCCATGAAGTACTTTTGTCAAGAGTTGAGACATCATCCTGAATATGTTGTCGTAAAACTGTGATGGCTTCAGAATCTGTTGCCCCTTAGAGAAAATGAACTCAAAAACTGCTGTTTTCTGATTTGCTTTGGGGTTACATCTGCTTCTACATTTTTTCTGGACTTGGGAGCTGAACACTTTTTAGAAGTTGTTCTCTCCCATAAGCATTTGTTACTTGCAATAATGAAAAACTAAGCTATTTTAGAAAGAGAAATGTAGGTGAGTGTGGGAAGGCTTGGATGAGGTATTTTGATTTGGTTGTTTACCTTTTGTGGTCCAGCAATTCTCTGAGAGTCCTGTGACCTAGCTGACATTTTCCGAGAGGCGCTCAGGCCGTCTCCTGAGTCTCATAGCACTGTGGTAGGTAACTTCTCGTGCCTGCATAGTTACTTGACTGATGTCTGCGCTCGGTACTAGACTAGCCATGGGTGCACTGTTCCCATGCAGTATCTTAGCATCCTGAGCTGTTTGCAGGTGTCTGGTGAGATTACAGTATGCGTTTGTTAGATGATATTTGTGAAGCTGTTAGATTCTTGGAGAGAACGAGAGTTGTCTACTGAGTTGGTCTAATGTTTTCCAGGGTCCTAAAAGGTGGGGACGCTGTGGCGAGAGGCTGGACTCAGCTGGAAGGAGTTTCTGCCTGAAGGCCAGGATGTCAGTGCCTTTGTCACTGCGCAGGTTTGTGACTGGATTTGGGTGGACTCTAGCACTTGGGGCCGGCTAGTCCTCTTCTTTTCTGTTACCTCATGTGATGCGTTTACCTCCGGAACATGGGCCTTTCTGCTTGCAGAAGGTGGAGTATACCCTGGGAGAGGAGTCAGAAGCCCCAGGCCAGAGGTTGCTCTCCTTCGAGGAGCTGCGCAGGCAGCTGGAGAAGCTGCTGCAGGAGGGCTGCAGTAACCAGCGGGTGTTTGACTGGATAGAGGCATGTTTCTCCTTGAGACTGGCGTGGAGAGAGAGAGAGAGAGAAAGAAGGTGGTGCTTGGTGGGGGCAACAAGAATGGAGCCTTTCAGGCATAATTTAGAACTCTTGAGCCATTTGTTTCTCTTTCTCCTGCACAGGCCAACCTGAATGAGCAGCAGGTGACATCCAACACGTTAGTTCGAGCCCTCATGACAACTGTCTGCTATTCTGCAATTATCTGTAAGAGGAGCCAGGGAGTTGGTGGGGCAAGGGTGGGTGGTTTTGGTCTTTACCTCTAGTTCTGAACCAGGCTGAGGGTGCATTATTCTACTTACCCCTGTCTTTCTCCCTATAGTTGAGTCTTCTCTCCGAGTGGATGTTGCAGTGCTGAAAGCACGAGCGAAACTGCTACAGAAATACCTATGTGACGAACAGAAGGAGCTGCAGGCGCTCTATGCCCTCCAGGCCCTTGTAGTGACCTTAGACCAGCCCCCTAGTAAGAGCCAGGCCACGGGAATGGTGAGGGTGGGTCGGCTGGAGGAACTACCAGACCGTAGGGGGCAATGGTGGAAAAGGGTGTCAACTGAAGAAAAGTGGGTGGTCCCTGGAGAGCAAAATATTCTCATGGTTGAGTCCTTTTCTCTCCAACACTGTTTCCTTATTGACAAGTGGAAGGAGTCAGACTTGGCCTTGAAGGTTAATTGACTGCCTGTTTTGTGCTTCCCCAATGGCTCAGTAGGTAAAGAATTTGCCCTAGCAATGCAGGAGACATGGGTTTGATCCCTGGGTGGGGAAGATCCCCTGGAGGGAGGAAGTGGCGACCACTCCAATATTCTTGCTGGGATAATCCAACGGCCAGGAGAGTCTGGAGGGCTACGGAGTGTGGTGTCACAAAGAGACACGACTGAGTGACTAAGATTGTACTCCTGCCACACACTGTGTGCCAGGGCATTGGAGTTGGGATATTAGCAGTGATTAAGTCAAACATAGTTCCCACATGATCATGGAGTTGGGTAAGTGTTGGAAGATGGGTCCTGCAGGATACTCTGGGAGAGTTTACCTAGTCAGAGGGAATGAGTGGGGAATTGACCCGTGGGGACTTAAATGACAAAGGGGAAGGGGGAGACTTACATGTATATGAACTGTATGTGTAAAGGGAGGCCTTGAGGTTGAAAACATTATACAAGGTAAAGGGAAGGCCAGTGTGGAAGAGCACAGCGGACAGTTGTATGTGAGGCAAGTGGGGTGGAGAGATGGATGTGGCCAGGTCATGCAGGACTCTAAACCATGGGATGAGTTTGGGACTTTAGCCTAAGGACAGGAAAATCAGGCTTTGTGGAATTTTAAACAAGGATTTTAAAAATTCTTTTTAGTGTTTAGATCATCCTGGCCATTAGTGGAAAGAGTGATTTGGAGTGGGGTGAATGTGGCTAGATCAGCCGATCAGGGCGTCTTGGTAGTGCTGCTCAGCCTCTCTGGTGGAAATGGGGGTGGGAGAGGGGGTGGGCAGATTCAAGACACACCGGCCTGGGGATAGGGTGATAGATTGGAAGTCATATATGACTCCCAGGATGGTTTTAACAGGTGAGATGATAGTGGGGATGTCATTTACTGGGCAGTAGGGACCACTGGATCAAGTTGAGTTTGGTCATATTGAGTTTGTGGTCCTGGTGGGGATGATCAGAGATATCAGTCAGGTAGGTAGTAGGTCAGGGTATCTGATTTGGAGAGGAAGAAGTCAGGGCTGAAGGCCCATTTCTTGAGGCATAGGGCATATTAGGAGAGGGAAATGGTCTATAATGTTAGATACTGCTTGAACAGGTCTGAGAATTAGGGCCTCTGGTATGTGAAAACATGGAGGTTACCCTGGCAGAAATAGTATTTGGTAAAGCAGGGGGCAGGATCTGGATTGGAAAGGACAGGGTAATACTCAGGGCTGAGTCAGGAAGTAAACAGTAAGTGCAGACAAAATTTTTTAAAAATACTTTTATTATTTGATTTGGCTGAGCCAAGTCTTAGTTGTAGCTTGTGGGATCTAGTTCCCTGGCCAAGGATCGAACCCAGGCCAACTGCATTGGGAGCATGGCAGTCTTAGCCTCTCAACCACCAGGGAAGTCCCTATAAGAAATGTTTGAATTCAACTAATCTCTTGTCAAAAGACAAATCTTTTGTTTGGCTGTGAAGAGATAGTAGGTGTTAAAAGGAGGCTTTTAGTATTAGGTGGGAGAAGCTTGGGCTTATAAATATGGGGCAGAGTGGTGGATCCGTTGATTGTGTAGAGTCACTGGGATACGTATGCATGGGGTTTGGAAAACAAGTTTGGGATAAGTGATGAGTTGCTGCCATTGCTGAGGGATAGGGGTTGGAGGCTGTCCATAGCCTCGGTTGTGGCTTTGAGGATGTGTGCTTGAGGAACATCCTGGCTTGCAGTTTCTCTTAGATGGTCAGTCGGTGTTTCACCGAGGCCTGGACTCTAGATTCTATGCTGTATTTAAAAGAAATGTAATCAACTTCTCAACCTCCTTTTGCTTTTAAGAATGTACTGTTTTCTTTGGAAAGACTGGCAGTGCATGTGGGAAATGGAATAGATTATGTTCAGGGTTGTACAAGTGCTTTGGAAGGCTGACTGAAAGCTCTGGGGGAGGGAGTAGCAGAGCAGAGAGGGTGCTTGAATTGAGCCTAAAGGAATTCACTAGGAAGGTGATAAAAGGTGACAAGAGAAACAATGTTCCTAGCAAAGGATACGTCACATGTAAAAGTGTCAAGGCCAAAGGGGGGATGGATATATGTTCAGGAGATGAGTGGAAAGTAAGAAAAAATTAGGGTCAAGTTTGTCAGAATTTGTAAAATGGGGCCGGAGGTGGGGTCAGTGAATGTTCCAGGTTATACCCTTGACTTTTGTGGGAGATACGTCTCAGCCTTTTGTGATTCCTCAAATTCAGGAGTACCAATTCTGCAGTATTCCCCACTCAATAAACATATCATGTGTGGAGAAGCCTGAAGTGGGGCTGGGCAGGTTTGTACTTTTGGCCAAGTGACTCATTCTTGGGAACCAGTGTCTTAGATCATGAGATTAGCATGGTGTCAGAGACCTAGTCACTCTGGGATAGCCAGACATACAAATGTCAGCATGTTGGGTCAGGGCCTCATTTCAACAGTGGAGCTTAGGGGTGGGATTCCTGGGCGGTGGGATGGGCTGCTTATGGACAGCATGCCTCTAACTGCTATTCTGCCTGCTTGCAGACCTGCTTGGGATGTTCTTCGATGCGCTGTATGACGAGGACGTGGTGAAGGAGGAAGCCTTCTATAGCTGGGAGAGTAGCAAGGACCCTGCTGAGCAGCAGGGCAAGGGCGTGGCCCTAAAATCTGTCACGACTTTTTTCAAGTGGCTTCGTGAGGCGGAGGAGGAGGAGTCTGACCACAACTGAGGGCGGGTGGGGCTGGGGACTTGGAGCCCCATGGACACTCGGATGGCCAAGCCAGCCGCCTGGACTGCAAGGGGGTGCGGCAGCAGCGGCGGCGGTGGCAGTGGGTGCCTGTAGTGCGATGTTGTCTGAGCTAATAAAGTGGCTGAAGAGGCAGGATGGCTTGGGGCTGCCTGGGGCCCCCCTCCAGATGCTGCCAGGTGTCCCTTTCCTCCCCCTGGGGCACAGAGATATATTATATATAAAGTCTTGAAATTTGGTGTGTCTTGGGGGGGGCACCACCGCCTGCCCCTGGGGTCCTTTTTATTTTCTGAAAATCACTCTTGGGACTGCCGTCCTCGCTGCTGGGGGCATATGCCCCAGCCCCTGCACCACCCCTGCTGCCTGGGCAGGGGGAAGGGGGGGGCACGGTGCCTGTAATTATTAAACATGAATTCAATTACGCTCACTGCCTCTCTGCTTTATGGCCTGCTCCCTCTGGAGAAGGAGTCTGGATAGGTGGGCAGCCTCCTTTCCAGAGCTGGCACTGTAGCACACTTTTCCCTCTAGGCACCCCTCTTTCCTCTTTCCCTGTCCACGATCTGGAGGGTTAGGGAGTCTGGCTTGGATGGTTGGCCCTCAAAAATGGACATGGTGGGGCTCCCTGTAGATTAGGAGGGGAGAAAGGGGGCATAGCTGTGGGGGGTACTTGATAGGACACACTTGCTGATCTTGATCTATGACAATGTGCTATAAGACCCCTGTATGTGAAGACCGGGGTTTCAGGCTGTTTTGAAGTTAGCAGTTGCTACGGCTTTGAGGTCTCATCTGTGACATGAGAGCCCAGGATACAAAGAATGTCTTCTCCCCCTATGCAGTATGAGTAGCAGCCCGGGCCCAATGAGTGAGCGTGACCCGTCCAGCCAGTCCCCACCCTTGGTGCCTTGGGTCTGGGAGCACAGGCCGAATCTTTAACGACTCGGCCCCAGGCCGCCTCTACGTGGCTGTGACGTCGGCCTCGCCCCGCCCGCCTTGGGTGGTGACGCGGTGGCCACGCCCCCGCGCTTACGTCACCAGCCCGGTTCCCTCTCCCGGGAGCGTTGGCGGACGCGCGGCTCCCACCCCCCCTCCCTTCTCCACGGGCTCTCCCCTCCCCGTTGGCGGCCGCGGCCCGACCCTCTGCAGGGCGATGGCCCGGACCCCGAGCGCGGGCTAGAGTGGCTGGGTGCCCGGTCATGGGCTGTATCGGCTCCCGGAACCCGGCGAGTCAGGGTAAGAGGCGGAGACCGGGCCCAGGTTGGGGAATCGGGCTGAGGCTACCCGGTGCGCGGGCCGCCGCGGGCGGGTGGGGACCTTGAGGAGGGGGCCGGTGTTGGGAGAGGGAGGAGCCTGCACTGGGGAGGCGGGCCCGGCAAGAGGAAAGAGCAGGCCGAGCCGGGAGTCGGGTAAACCGACTCAGGCTCGCTCCTAAGGCCTGCTACTACCTCTGGGCTCTGCAGGGTGGACTCGTGGTCTTTCCGCTTGCATCCCCAGCGCTGAGGGTGGCAGGAGGCGCATAGCCTAGAGAAGGGCTGCTCAACCCTCTCCAGCCCGTGGCGACTGACCTTGCATGCCCACTCACAGTCACCTCCCTCTCTGCCTACACTTCTCCTCTCACTGTCCTGGGAGTGGCCCCATGTTGGGAACCTGTCTTCTCCTAGCTGTGTCCCAACCCCCCTTCAGGAGGTAGCCTGCAGACGCTGGCCAAGCATCCTACCATGGAGTTTTTGACCAAACTTATTACCCCCTTCAGAGGTTGATGGAAGGGGGACTGCAGCCCCATTTGGGGGCACCTGTGAGCACATGATCACCTCTCATCTGTAAAAATCTGTTTTAGTCCCCTGACCCCACTCCCAACAAACACAGAACTCACTCTGCCCTGTGGAGGGAAACAGGAGCCCAGAGGGAGGCTGTTGGGGCATCCTTTCCACAACTGCTGACCACTGCCTGGGCCTTGGTTCCTATAGATTGTGGTGCACACTGGGGCCTGGCCTTAGTTTAGTGTCTGAGGTAGGCCAGCCTACTTTACTCCTGTGTCATGGATTTCCCCAGGCCTAAAGCCAGGCAGTAACTTGTGACATGTGTAGGGCTGGGTTTGGAATGAGTCCTGGGCTTTTAGGGCAGGCGGTCAGGCACAGAGGCCTTAGTGTGGGTGTTACTTGAGGCTCTTTGGGACTGAGACTCTAGCTGAGGCATGTATTTGACTGGGGTTCCCATGAGGAATTCTAGGATTTGTAGTCTTAAATTAATCTCATGACTTTTGAAGCTGAGAAGCAGCAGGCTGCTCTGATCCCTCTGGCCCTGCAAAGGCTTGGCGTTCAGGTAGTCATTCCCTCCCTGTAGTCAGGAGAGTTTGGCTGACCCCATGACTGGCCTAGAGAGCCCTGATTAGGTACCAGCTGGGGGCCAGGGCTGGCCTGTAACCTTGTGTCTTCCTTCCGGTTGGTAGCGTTTCTGGGGACCACCAGCTGGCTGAGGCTCAGGGACAGAGACGGCTGCTCCAGCTAAAGGTCAGTTGTGATGTACAATTGCCTGTTGGCACTGTCTAGGGGATGGGCCTCAGCTCTTGAGCTCCAGAGAGCTCAGCTGGGCCCAGGCACTCCCACCTCCTCAAAGCCATGAGGCAGAAGTGTTCTCCTTCTGTGACTAGGCACAGGTTCCAAGTGGGGAGGGGACTGGCTCAGCATCCGGAGCCAAAATAGGAATAGAACTGGGAGCTGAGCCTGGAGCGGTTCTGGGCTTTTGGTTCTCCGCATCAACACAGCCAGCATGCCTATGATTTCTGTGCTGGGCAAAATGTTTCTGTGGCAGCGTGAAGGGCCCGGAGGACGATGGACTTGTCAGACAAGTCGAAGAGGTGAGGCCAGGGACATAGGTGTGATTTGGGAGGTGATGGGAAGCTGAGGAGTAGGATGCTCAGGCGGCAAGAGGAAAATTACTCTGGGTAGCTATTGGGAACCAGGCTGAGTTAGGAACGGACAGGCTGGGGCCAGACAGGGTATCAGGAAAAAGCCTTAGGGGACTGGGACGAAAGTCAGAAGAAAATCACAGTTTTGTCAGAAAAGAAGAGTAAAGAGCTGCGCATAAGCTGAGGCTGGCCAGAGGAAAGAACCATAGCAAGCTTGTAAAGGGTCCAAGTTGGTGGTGGGGAGAGGGGGTGATGTTGGTGGAAGAATGTGGTGTGTTTTCCAAGAGGAATGGGTAGGTTGAGAAACCTGAGAAGGTTTGGAATTTATCAAAGTTTAGGTTTCATTCATACCTAGGGTTTTGATGGCAGAATATATCTCGAGGAAAATGGTGGGGAGTGTCTGCCACAAAATGGCCCCGGAGGCATGAAGGTCAGGGCTGTTGAGGATGGGGGCTTTCAGGCTTGTGGAGAGCACCAGGTGGATGCTTAGGTTCTAGGGACTGGGGGATGGGGTATGGAGGGCAACACCGGATGAAAGTGGGGATCTTGGCAGAAGTAGGAGCCCAGCTGAAAGCCTTTCCCCACCCCCTCAGTGGCCTCGGACCCCGCGTGGGCTGTGGAGTGGATCGAACTTCCTCGAGGCCTCTCTCTGTCTTCCTTGGGATCTGCTCGGACTCTCCGAGGCTGGAGCCGGTCCTCCCGCCCTTCCTCAGTGGACAGCCAGGACTTGCCAGAGGTGCTGGGCCCCTGGTGTTGGTAGGGGAAGGGGGCCCCCTGCATCCACGTGAAGGGGATCTGTGTGCCCCACCCCGCTTCGCCAGCCAGCCTTGCTTCTGGCTCCCTTTTCCTGCAAGCGGAGGCGCTATCCGGCCGCCGGGGCCACAAGGCCGCCCCCGCGCGCCGGTCTGCTCTGCTCGGCGCTGTACCAGAGGGCGGGGCTTGCTTGCGCCTTGGGCCCTGACGTCAGCGCATCCCGGGCCGTATCCCGGGAGACCCTGTTGCATGGTGATGGGTTGCCAGGGAGACATACACCTTTTTCTGTGGGCCTGGGCCGCAGCTGCGCGAGCGCAGGCAAGGATGGCGATGGCTGGGGGAGTGATGGGAGGGCGAGAGAGCGAACCAGGGAACACCCACCAGGTGCTCCGCCCCCATGCTGGGCCTGAAGCTGCCGGCACCACCCTGGGGGCCCTGTCAGCCAGGTATTGAAGGGACGGGGGTGGGCCTGAGGTCAAGGGGGCAGATGGAGTCCCTCTTCTGAGGGGGTGGGAACCTTTTGGAGGAGAGGTCAGCAGTGCCGGGGATGAGGCGTGTGCCTCTGACTTCATTCATTCATTGAGGGAGACGTTTCCCAGGGTTGCCAAGGGGCCCTGAGCTAGCTGTAGGGTGGAGGCAGGAACCCAGGTGAATCAGACTGAGGCTTTGCCACCCCCAAAATCCCTCAGGAAAGATGCAAGGACATTGCTGAGCTGGGGGTGCAGGCATACAAGAGAAGACAGAGACACTGTGGACTGAAAACATAATTAGAAGGTGGTGGCACTTGAGAATCAAGCCTTAAATGATAGGAATCATTTTGTCAGGCAAGGATGGCATTCTTAGCCCAGGGGAAAGCTGCATTCCCTTGCCTGGAGGGAAGGCGGAAAGGTGGGCTTTCACTGGTGGATTCCAAGCAGGCCTGGAAGCAGCCTCGGGATTGGATTCCTTCAGTGCCTGGCTGTGCAGCATCCACTCCATTGGGCACTGGAAGAACCCAGGAAAGATTTTAAATAGGGACATGTTGTGACCGGTTGCACTCCAGGAAAATTACTTTTTTATTTTTATACTTTGCCTAATTCATTCAGCCTATGTATTTTCACAGCTGCTCTGTACCAGACCCTGTGTTAAACACAGGGTGGGTGCAGCAGTGCCCAAGGGAGACCACATTCCTCATAGAGCTGAAAACCAACAAGAAGTAAGGAAACACAGGAAACAGACCATAGTGACACACACAGAGTGTGTTGGTAGAGGATGGCAACTGGCTATAGACTACAGAGAGAGCCTGGACTACTGCTCGGGTGGCCAGGAAGGCGCTCTGAGAGACATTTCAGCCAAGACCCTGAAGATGAGGAAGAGCCAGTCATGGGAGGCGGGGTGGGGAACACTTACGTACACAACATTCTGGGCTGAGAAAACAGTGTGGAATTGGAACTTGGGGGACCACCACTTGTGCTAATCTGAGCAGGGGCCACTGAGGGTGTACCCTTGAGAAAGGGCTGTGGCAGTAGGAGTAGAAAGGATGACAGTAGTATAGAAGGTAGTTTGGAGATGGAGTCGTTAGGTGTTAATAACAGATCTGGGTAAGCAGGCTTAGGGGAGAACTGATGGTAATGCTGATGGTAACTTTAGAGCCAGATGGAATGGGAGAATGGTGGGGTGGAGCGAAGTCAGGAAATCTGGTAGCAGGGCCACATATGAGGAGAAGGTGTTGGGCTTGGTTTTGATCATACTGAGTGTGTGGCCCTTGTAGGCTCAAGAAACAGCTAGAATGGGGGATCTGAAGACTGAGATGGGCAAGGGGGAGAGGACCTGGAGAAGTCCCACTTGCCATGCATTTGGCCTCTCCTCTTTGCTGTTCTCAAAGGCCCCACTCCATTTAGTTGTCAACCTGCTTCCCTCCCTGCAAGCCAGGATGTGGCGGGTTAGCTGCAGATCTACTCCCTTGGACCTGCTCCCATCTATGTTGTTTCCTGGGTGGACACAGTTTGCAGATCCTGGCCTCTTACTTTCTGACATATCCCAGCGGCTACTGGGACATCAGAGATGCTCTGGCATCTCTTCTCAGTTCCCACATCTGCTTGATGCCTTGGGTGGAGTATGGGCCTGTGGGGGACACTGCTGTCAGAAGGGTACTCACCCTCTGATGCTGTCACCCAAGGTGAATGTTGGAGACACAATCGCAATGCTGCCCAAGTCCCGGAGAGCCCTAACTATCCAGGAGATTGCTGCGCTGGCCAGATCCTCACTGCATGGTATGCACCCCCTTTGCCCTTTTGCACGTGCCCTTGGGGACTGTATCCTGTGAGCTTTGGCTGGGCTCCCTCTTTCCTCTCTTTCTCGAATGAATCCCAGCTCCCTTCTCCCAGCCAAAGACACTTATGGATTCTTAACTACCATCACCCCTCCCCTCTCTTCCCAGATGCTCCTTGGTCTGTGTCCTTACCAGCTTTCCTCATTCTGCACCCTCTTCCAGGTATTTCCCAGGTGGTGAAGGACCACGTGACAAAGCCCACTGCCATGGCCCAGGGACGAGTGGCTCACCTCATTGAATGGAAGGGTTGGAGCAAGCCAAGTGATTCGCCTGCTGCCCTGGAATCAGCCTTTTCCTCCTATTCGGACCTCAGTGAGGGTGAACAAGAGGCTCGCTTTGCAGCAGGTGGGTACTGAAAGGGTTGATCGTAGGGATGCTCATGTTCATCTCCTTGGGCCTGATGTGGGGGTTGGAGTCTTTCTGTACCGCTGTGTCTTCCCTCTCCTGTGTCTAAGCTGAGCCCTCATCTTAGCTCACCTCTGCTAAACAAACTCTGTCCTTCCTGTCAGGAGTGGCTGAGCAATTCGCCATTGCAGAAGCCAAGCTCCGGGCATGGTCTTCGGTGGATGGCGAGGACTCCACTGATGAATCCTATGATGAAGACTTTGCTGGGGGAACTGACTCAGGTGAGGGAGATATCTCATGCCAGTGTTGCCAGCAGAGGTGGAACCTGCCCGACAGGCCTTGTGGTTCAGAGCTCAGCCTTTGTTTTGGAAAGGGAGACCCAAAATGTCCTCAGCCTGCAGAAGGGGAGAGGAGAAGGACATACTGTCCAGACAGTCCTTGACATTCCAAGGGCGGGACAGCTGGCTACTGCTGGTGAGTGGGCAGTCAGCAGTTGGAAATGGGAGTGGTTCCTTTTCCATAGGTGCTGAGCCTTCTTTGCCTGTCTGTGCAGTTGGGCTTCACAATCCTTCAAGTGAAAGTCGCTCAGTTGTGTCTGACTCTTTGCGACCCCATGGACTATGCAGTCCATGGAATTCTCCAGGCCAGAATGCTAGAATGGGTAGCCTTTCCCTTCTCCAGGGGATCTTCCCATTCCAGGGATTGAACCCAGGTCTCCTGCTTTGCAGGCAGATTCTTTACCAGCAGAGCCACCTTCAAACAAACAAACAGACAAAAAGCCCAGAGATCTCACCGATGCATTCTGTGCAGCTGATCTCTGAGGGTCTGCTGTGTCCTGCCTTGCCCTCTCAAGGCAGCCTTCTGGCTGGCTGTAGCAGCTCAGAGGAGCTGCAGTGCAGCAGCACAGCTCCCTGCAGGGCTGGGGCCCCCAGGAAAACAGGAAGACTTGCTGGGCCAGACCGCCTACAGGGCCTCTGGCTCCAGCTACGGATCCTTGCCCCGTCCCTCCAGCCGAGGCCTGCCTGTGGATCTTTCCCTGGGCCCGGACTTGCAGAGGGGACCCTGCAGGGGCTGTGCAGCTGTGCAAAGGCCCTCCTTTCATCTTCCAGTCTCTAAACCACGTGGCTGACTTTCTCTGCAGCTTCTAGGCTCAAACCTCACAGGCCACCATCCCCCCACCTCTATGCCTTTGAAGATTGCCTCTACCCGGTGGCCCATCTCCTCTGGCTAATTAACAAGTTCTCCAGGGTGGGCAGTACATTAGAGCAGATTGGAGATTGCTGCTGTGGTCTTAAGGGGACTGATTAGGATGCCTGAACCACAAGTGTTTTTGTTTGAGTTCCAGGCCTATTTTGACCCCTGGTATAATGATAACGACCAACATTTATCCAAGGCTACTACTAGCCCCTGTGGAATCTGTGGAAGTTAGAAACAGGGACGCGTGTTTCTGGTGGGGATAGCCTCGTGCTAGGGCATGCTGCTTGGCGGGGACTGTGGGCTGAGTTCAGCCTTGGACAGGCGCCCTTTGTGCAGTGAGCCACCTGCGCCATGTACGGTATCCCTGTATTTATTGACTCTCACCAAGTTCCAGAGTCTGTTGTTCTCTCAAAAATCCCATGAAGTTATAACCTCCAGTTCACCGTTAAGGAAACTACCGTTAAGGAAACTAAGGCACTGAGAGGTTAAGCAACTGGCTCCAAGTTACTCAGCTCCTATGAGGCTGGGAGCCGGGAGGATGTGGCTTCTGGGCGGGCCAGTTGAAATGGGGCTAGCAGGGCTGTCTTCTTTCTCTCCCCCTGCAGACCTGGCTGGGCAGCTGCCCCTGGGCCCCCACCTCCAGGACCTCTTCACTGGCCACAGATTCTCCCGGCCTGTGCGCCAGGGCTCCGTGGAACCTGAGAGCGACTGCTCGCAGACCGTGTCCCCAGAGACCCTGTGCTCTAGTCTGTGCAGCCTGGAGGACGGGTTGCTGGGCTCCCCAGCCCGCCTGGCTTCCCAGCTGCTGGGCGATGAGCTGCTCCTCGCCAAACTGCCCCCAGCCGGGAAAGTGCCTTCCGCAGCCTGGGCCCACTGGAGGCCCAGGACTCGCTCTACAACTTGCCCCTCACAGAGTCCTGCCTTTCTCCCGCTGAGGAGGAGCCAGCCCCCTGCAAGGACTGCCAGCCGCTCTGCCTGCCACCAGTGAGCAGCTGGGAACGGCAGCGGCAAGCCTCTGATGTAGCTTCTTCTGGGGTGGTGTCCTTAGACGAGGATGAGGTGGAGCCGGAGGAACAGTGACCCAAATCATGCTGGGTGGTGGCATGTGTCCCCTGGCTGCTTCTGGGGACAGAGCCTCCGTGCCCCAGCGTGGGCGAGGCTTCCAGCAGAGCTCCAAAGCCTGGAGGGCTCCTGGGAGCACTCACTCCTCCATTGTGTGTTTGCATGAAAGTGTTCAGAGGAGGGAGGGGCCAGGCTGGGGGCGCATGTCCTGCCCCCACTCCTGGGGTTTGCCGGGGGATGCCCGGGGCCCCTGGGGCATGGCTACAGCTGTGGCAGACAATGATGTTCATGTTCTCAAATCAAAAACACCACGTACACATTTCCTCCTTGGGTGATGTGAACCCCTAAGGCGGTGGCTGTGACTGGGCTGTAGAGCAGGAGGGAGCCCCACCTCTCCCACCCTCTACCCCTGCCTCTCCTCTGCTTCTCTTCTCACCTCCAAGTCCATGTGCAGTGCTTGACAGAACTGCCCTCGCCCGGGGGGCTGGCTCCAAGCCTCCTGGAGCCTCTGGATCGAGCTGTCCCCCAAGGGCCCCTCGCCCAGCTGGGCTTGTGCTGTGCTTCACCTCTCCATCGTCTCTAAATCTTCTTTTTCTTAAAGAGGGGTCTCAGTCTATTCTTTCAGTCGGATCTTCTCTGGGAGGCCATGGAATGACGAAAGCCTGTGCCCTTGGCCCTCTTCCTGGCCCCTGTGATGGGGTCTAGGCCTTCCCCAGCTACTTGAAGGACGTGTGGGCAGGGTCGTGGTGGCTTGGAGCCCAAAGGCTGCCCCATTCACTCAGGAGTTCTCTTTAGGATGGAGTTGGAAGAAGGGATGGCCCTGGTTGCCACGGGGCAGTGATCTGGATGTTCTTCCAGAGAGGGCCACAAGGGGGGCCACATGAGTGCCAGGCAGTTGTCTATGTCGGAATTGTGCCAACAAAAGACAGTCATGAGGGGAGTGTCTCTCCTTGGGGAGGAAAGAGGGTTGTGTCTTTCTTGGCTGAACAAAAGGGCAAAGCTACCTTCCTGGGGCCTGAGCCTCAGCTGGGGTCTGGATGAGCAAGCAGCGGCGGCCTCTGCAGACCCGGCATTCCACGGACAGCGGGCTCTGGAGTTTACAGCTCTGGGGGCTGCGGGTGGCCGCTCAGTTTGGAGCTTTGTAGACTTTGGGAGGTGAGAGGGCCCAAGGTAAGAACAGAGCCGAAGGGCACAGGCATTCTATATATAAGTGGCTCATTAGGTGTTTATTTTGTTCTATTTAAGAATTTGTTTTATTAAATTAATATAAAAATCTTTGTAAATCTCTATATACATCTGGTCATTGGAGGTTCCAGTATAAACCCATCTTAGTTCTACCCCTTCCCTCTCAAAGAGGGAGCAGGGGTCAAGCGAGCCCACCCCCTTCTGGCCAGGCCAGTGCTGACCTTCCTGCCCTGGGAACACTTGCTGCAGGTGGGCGCCGGCTCAGATTTCAGGTAGGATGAGTTAGGAGAAGCTAGCACCCCTGGTCTGGAGGCGAGGCTGGAGCTCCTGTGTTCCCATGGTGGAGAGAACAAGAAAGCCGCAGGATCTGGGCTGACAGCCACGGCCACTGCCATCCCAAGTCACACCTGAGGGGATCACTGGCACTTGTCATCGCTGTCAGAAGGGCTGCCCTCCCGGGGAGGCCGTGGCGGGAGCGAGGCCCCCAGAGTGCATGCACCTCGGTGGTCTCGGTGTCACTGCTGCTGGTGGCACTGTCACGGAAGCTGGCGAGGGGCGGCCGGACTTTCACGCCCTGTGCTGTGACAGAGCCTTCGATAGCCTTCCGGAGCTGGAAGGGGAAGAGGGTCAGATGTGTAGACTTGGGGCTCCCTGCTCAGATTCCTCCCCAGTGCTCCCCCAGGCCGGCTAGAGAGAAGCCTCTGAGCCTTTGTGGGAGTGGCTCTGCTGGCCGCCATCAGCTCACCTCCTTCAGGGTGACAATTCCAATGAGTCTGCCAATGCTGGTGACATACGCATGGTCCACTCCCAGCAGAGAGAAGATGGTGTGAGTCTGCAGGGTAGGGAGAACACACACTGGACTTGATACGTGAGGACCCAGAACAAGGTGGCGGAGGGCAATAGGGGGTGTCATGCATGGTGAGGGGAAGGGGACAGGACCACCAGAGGAAAAACAACAATAATGAGAACGTTTCTATAACCAAGCCTCAGAAACTTGACAGTGGGTATGTTTATGTTGCTTACGCTGATGGGGGAAGGGACGGGGAAGGCTTCTTTGTTCCATGTTAGAAAGGAGGACAGAGAACAACTGTTGAAATACGACAGCAGATGACTGGCCAGGCATTGGGCTAGGTTTTTCCTATATGGGCATTTAATTTCGGTAGTGCCTGAGAAGTAAGTACGGTACCCATTCTATAGGCGAGGAGCATGAGGCTCAGAGCTCAAATGACTTGCTCAAGGTCATCAGTAAGAAGTAGCCTTGCAGCCCCAGGCAACTTCTCGTCACACTACGTGGGAGGAAGCACAGCCCCTGTCATCCTATGCAGCTGTCCAATTAGTCATGGACCCAAGTTCCACACACACCCCACTCCCCTAGGGGTACTGGCCCTGAATCCTCTACCTGTAACTCACCTCTGTGGCTGATAATGCTTCCCGTGGGCCCTTGGGGGCTGGCCAGTTTTGATACCCCTCTAATTTTGGCCTGCAGCACTCTACATTTCTCATATACTTTGCCTTTTCTGCTAGCCCAGCTAGCATCCTGGCTCCTTCTGAGATGTAGTTTGTAGTCCAGGGGGACAACAGTCACACCCATCCTCCCCATGTTATTCTTGCTTTGGGCCCTCCCCCAGGCCTTCTAAAGTAATCAACAAGGGTTCAGAAATTGTCAGGCAGTTCCCCTCATGCTCTGAGTGGATTTTCTCAGGCCAGATGTCTTGAAAAACACTCTACTGACTCAGCAGTTCCTGGAATTTTTGGCCTATCATTTATCGCACTGTTCTGAGTTTACTTGTAAGCCTTTTGGCTTAATATTTGAATCAAAATGGGTACTAATAACCCAGATTCTAGAGTACCAGTTACTCAGAACTCATTGTAATCATCTTAACAATTTAAAAATGTTTTATTATACAGTTGCTAAATTCTTTAGAAAAGGATTTCCAGAACTTTCCTAACTTTCTCTACCTGAGGCATGACAGTAATCATAAAGGGAGCTAGAAGTTCAGTTTTAGAATACGCTTTCCTGTGCTCCTTCCATGCCCTTGTCATAACTGTCCTGTGGTTAGTTAGCAAGTTCCTCCTCCTATCTAGCTTGAATTCTGTGTGCTACAAGTTATCTTTAATTTCATCATCTGCCTTTGGAGGGAAACATTGTTATAAGATTTCCTGTTTCAGTAATCCTTTAGTCTTGCCTTCTTATGGTTTAATAATCCCTTTCATCTCCCAAGGATCCTATTAAATAGTTCCCCTTGATTTTCAGTTCTCCACAATTCTAATCAGAGTAAGCTTCTGGCAGACAATATGCTTTTTAGATTTGCAAAACACTTGTCCCACTAAGCCTTACTGATTGACTTTCTGAACATCCTGGTGGTTCTCCCAAACTCCCTTAGCTTCCTCACCAGGATAGGGCTGCCACATTGTAATGAGCTCCGCTTTCTGCTTCCTTTCCCCCTAAGTTGGCTCTGCCATCCTAAGAGCTTTCCCAAACTTGAGTTAGACCCCAGACTCCCCAGAATGGCTCAGAAGACTCTTCCCAAACCCGCCTCGGCCTGTCTTTCCAGCCTCAGATGCCATCCGGCACCCCAGCTTCAAGCCTCACACGATCACTCATCCTTTCCTGAGAACATCCATTTCTGCCACACTCACCCCTCCCTCGTGACACCATCTTTTAACGTCTCCTGTTGCTTGGTTCTCAGTGTAAGCAGCAGTAGTAATTCCAAAAGGATATTGAATACTTACTATGTGCTGGGCACTGATATAAGTGCTTTACATGTTATTAACTTTAATCCTCAGAAAATCCTATCATGTAGGTACAAGATCCCTTTTTATAGATAAGGAAAGTGAAGCACAGAGAGGCTAAGAAATGTGACAGGGTTAAAAAGCTGGCTACCACATGGTAGGATTCAGGTTCAGCCCAATGGCCTCCTGCTGGCACTCTAGCTCCTCCCCTCTACCCACTGGTGCTTTGCAGGTGGCCCTGAATGAATGAGGTACTCCGCTGGTGTGAGATGTCCATTTGCACAGGTTCCTAACTAGCCTCCCATGTGTTCCTCTCCCTTCTAAATATTCTCTTCCTGCACTTCACTGGACTACCTACTGACTCCTCAGGCCCACAAGGACAGCTTGAATTCTCATTTTTATGTTCTTATCACTTTCAGTTCTTTGCACTTCTGTTGGTTGGTTCCTCAAAGGCTTCTTTTCTTCCTCTGATTTTTAAGTTCGTAACAAACAGCTACTTGTCCTTTTCATTTTAATTTAATTAGACACCAGGGAGCTCACTAGAAGGGCTGTACTTCTTAGGCTTAGGAACAGTGAGTTGACAAGGAGAGGGACAGTGTGGCCTTCTGAAAGAATCCTGGAAGTAGGGCTGGGAAATCTGCCCTTGGCCCTGACTGCTTTACTGACTTGGGCAAGTGACCTCCTCACTGCCTCAGTTTCCCCATGTATAAATATGGTTATCCACAGGCTTTTGGATTCCAGGCCTAGTTCTGCTACTTACTAGGTGTGTGCCGCCGCCACTGCTGCTAAGTCGCATCAGTCATGTCCGACTCTGTGCAACCCCACAGACGGCAGCCCACCAGGCTCCCTCTGTCCCTGGGATTCTCCAGGCAAGAATACTGGAGTGGGTTCCATTTCCTTCTCCACTAGGTGTGTGACCTTGAACAAACTGCGTAACCTGTCTGAATTTCAATGTCCTCATAAAAACTAGGATATCACAATATCCATTTTACAGAGTGGTTGTGAAGATTAAAATTAAACATGTGAAGAACTTAGCCCACTGCCTGGCACGTAGCTGACACTAAAAATGTCAGCATTTTCATTATCATTGTGTGATGTTTGAGGATTAAGTAAGATGATAGAAAAGCTTTAGAGGTCTTAGGAAGAAAGGCTTTAAATAAAAGCCAGATGTATTATTTACAGGCCTATCTTCTTTTTTTTTCTTGCAATTGCATGGCAATTTTGATCTGGGGTCTTTACCCAAAGGCTTATAAGCTCCTTTATTACCTTTTGCTTTTTTTTTGTTTTTGTCCCCTGTTCTTCCTGCCCTCCTTGTCTGGCTGGCTGGCTAGGCTGGCTTTTGGGCAAAGATGGTGTCTACGCTAGCTGCCCAAGCTGCAGACATTGGGAATGTTCCTTCTCATCCCCCGTGCCTCAGAGGCTTGCACGTTAAATCTGTCAACAATTTAGCTGAACTCTCCTGGTGTCTGCCTGAGCAGCCTGCTGGTGTACCTGTGCTCCCTGCCTTCCCTGAGAGGCTGGAAGATGCCCAGTTATACCGGCCACTTCACCCTGGGGAGCCTGATGCAGTCCTGCAAAGAGAACCCCTGCCCTCCATGAGCATCAGCCTCACTCGTCACCAACCTGTCTGCACTCTGGTTTTCTGTGGGCTGTTTTGCCCTTCTGCTTAGCTATCTTCCTGTGTCCCTGCCAGTTTTCCTTTGGCCTACATTAAGTCAGACTTTCTGGGGTCTGACATTCCAAGCCCCCTGCTAGGCACTTTTCATCTTTGTTTATCTCTTCTCTGCAGTATCCCCAGTCCTACTTGGATGTTTGTTCACTTGTTTATTAGATTCTTTTCTCCTGCCTGTTTCTCACCCATTTTTTCCCTTTGTGAGTGTATCAGCCTCCTCAGGCGCTGGCAGCCTCCTGCCTCACTCTCACCCTAGAGGGTCAGAGGCCTTCTGGCTTTCACTCAGCTCCAGCCCTGTCTTTGTTGCTGTTTTGGTGCAGAGTTCCCACGAGCAAGTCTGAGCACAGAAAAAATGATGCCTGGCTCTACCGTAGACAGGAAGGGGCTAAGGGGCCCTGGCTCTTGACCTCCCATCATTTGAAGCG
Organism: Nanger dama; assembly: GCA_917880005.1. NCBI lineage: Eukaryota > Metazoa > Chordata > Mammalia > Artiodactyla > Bovidae > Nanger > Nanger dama. The sequence goes on along the minus strand of CAKJTW010000011.1, from coordinate 26,929,045 downwards.
ATGTGTTTGAAAAACATGTCAGCACAGAGCCCACTCTCTGCTGTCTGTTTTTCCCCTCGCTGGCTTGAGTCCAAGTTTGTAGGAGGCCTCTGGCCCTACCTTGTGCAAAGAGGTCCGCTCCACCAGCTGGAAGGGTGCAGGGTCAATTTTGCAGTCACTGAAGTTGACAGGTTCATCTAGTTGCTGCTCTTCCCACTCCAGAATCTAAGGGGACAAGACTAGAAGGGTTAGGGAGGTGCCAACAGCTCCTCTCAGCTACCTGAAAGTCAGCCTGCCTCTTTTCCTACCCCACAGTCCCTCCCACGGGGATAGCAGCCAAGATGATGACTGAACACACCCAGGAAGAAACAGAGTCTAGAGTCCAGTCACACCTTACCTCCTCAGGGGTCATCTCGCCTTCCAGGTCTGAGTCGCTCTAGGAGAGAAGAAGGAAGGTTGACAGCTTGGGGGCTGGGGGAAGGGAGTGTCTCTCCCCAGCACAGGGAAGCTTGCCCCACCTATAGCCTGGCCCTCCCCTGTCTCCTGCTCTGGAGGAGCCACAGGAGGAAAGGGAGCACTTACTGCCAAGGAAATTCGGACCCGCTTCAGCTTGCGCTTGTCACATTTCCCCGACTTCTCCAACTTTGTTAGAGCCAAACCAGAAAGAAGAGGAGTTGGTGTTATAGGGAGGAGGGAGGTGAGGGAAAGTGGTGGGGCTGGGAGGAAGGGCACACCGCAGGGGCTGCTGACATCCAGGAGGACAGGGGGCCAGGGCGGATGGAGGCAGGCACTGCAGGCCAACGGAGAGGGGTCTCAGTGTCAGAGAGGTGGAGAGAAAGCGCCAGATGGAAAGGCTCCAACCACTCACCTCTGAGGTGGGCTCGGTGGGTGGACTGCCACAGAAGAGGCTTCTGAGGGCGATGCCAGCCTGCTCCATGTTCCCTGTGTTCCCAAACACAAGGCCCTGAGGGCAGTGCCATCTTTGCTGGAGAGGACCAGGAGAGGTGAGGAGGGCAGGGGAGAGGCATCTTGCTGCTATCCCTGGTGCATCTGGGCAGGGACCTTGTGGGTCTCCGGGGCCGGTCTCTGGCTCCATCCTGCTAGCTGGTGGGCTCACCTGTGGGGCTCTCCTTGACATTCACGGTGTTGCTGGGGCTCCTCTTGAGAGCAGGCTTCAGGGGCTTGTGAGTCTCGCCCCGGGCTGCAGGGAAGCCCTGGTCCTCTGTGTTCACCTGCATAGGCAGGAAGGGGTTGGGGAGCCTATGGTCCCTGACCACCTCTGTGTTGCCATCCTCTCATACAGTCTACACGATGGCATTTATGAAGTCTGGGTGGCCCTGCCATGACACCTTCCCCCTCACCTGGAAGCGGACGGAGGTCTCAGGGCTGGGGGACTCTCCTGATCGGAGGGTGAAGAAGTCTGGGCAGCTCGGACGCTCTTGCATGTACCGCCGCCGGCGGGCTGGGCTCAGCTGTGCCCCCAGCAATGCCACCACTTGTGAGCGCTCGATGGACCCCAGGAGGATCATGGACTCTGGAGAGAACAGGTAGGAGGACTCAGGAGCCAGGGAGAGGCCCTCCTACCCACTGGTCTTCTGTTGCACCCAGTCAGGGACCTTGGATACAGGCCACATACCCAAGGGAAATCCTGGCCAGGTTTGCTGGCTTACTGCCTTTGGAACCAAGGAGGCTGGTCCTGAGCTCCCACCCCTCCCCCTTCCTGAGCAGCAACGCTGGGAGATGACCCTCATTCCTGGTCCCCCTCCTGGCTCACCAGGGGACTCTACTAGGGCCAGCATGCGGCCCTTGGTCCTGTGCAGTGCCAGCCGCAGGTCCCGGAAGGTGCAGCTGAGTGCCACGTGGGGAACGTCCCGCACCATGATGTCCTCCACTCGCACCCGGTACTGCCTGAGGGCCAAGAGAGGCACTCTCTTTGCGGTCAGTATAGGGAGGGCATCCAGGAGTACTACCATCCCAGGGCTACAGGGAAGGCCCCAGAGCTTATGGGGACAAGGGTGAAGGACCCAGGAGCACCCTCTGCCCTTATTCGATCAGGTGGGTCAGCCATGGTTGCCCATGGAGTGAACAAGGGCGGTTTTGGCCAGGAGGCAGCAGGGTGGCTGGTCTCCCAGCCTCACTTGCTGGAGGTGTGTGTGATGGAGTCCTAGGATGCCTTCTGCCCCTCACCCACACCCCCCTCGCCACCCAGCCTTCCGTACTGGTGGCGGCCCCAGCCCAGCTCAGGCAGGTAAGGCAGCTTCTTGATTCGGATGATGCTGTCATAGAGTGAGGGCTGTAGGCTCTGGGCAACGGCATTGGCCAGAATGACGGCGATCATAACAGGCAGGATGTGGGCGATCTGGCCTGTGAGCTCGAAGAACGATCACGGCCGTGGACACAGTGTGCGTCACTGCTCCTGCCAGCGCAGCCGCCCCTGGGGACAGCCACCTTCAGTCTCCTCAGCGTGCCCAGGCCCCAGGTGACCGCCCCCCCCACCCCCCGCCCAACTCTGGGCTGGACCCTCAGGGCTGCCCTGTGCAATCCTGGGGAATGGGCCTGTGCGTCTGAGGGAAGCCTGGTCTCTGCCAGCAGGGGGGCGCCAGAGCCTCAGGCCCTACGGCCCAGCCACAGGGGTTTTCCAAGCGGGATAGACACCTGGAGTACTCACCCACCACTGCATAGCCTCCAGGAACAATCCTGTAAGTGCTGCTGTCTGTGTGAATGCCGTCAGGGAACCAAGCAGCCATGCTTTCGCCCACCAGACGCCCAAATGCTGCTCCTTCAGGGGAGGGGGTGGGAAGAGAAACAGGTAGTGGAGGGGGAGGGCAGGGACACTAGGAAGAGAGAGGGTCAGAGGGTGGGGGAAGGGGCCGGTGGGTCATTTGGTGCAGGGGACTACCCTGCGGGGGGGGGGGTGGGGGCTGGGGCTGGACCAAACCCGCTCCCAGGCAGAGAGGGGAGGGCCAAGGGGTGGCCAGAGGGTGCAGGCTGGAACAGGCAGCTGAGGACTCACCAATGACAAACACCGGCATGAAGGCCCCACAGGGCACTGGGATGGTGGTAGCCAGTGCAGACATCCAGAACTGCAGGCAGGAGGTCGTTCAAACAGGTGGAGGCACCACCTGGCCCGACAGACCCCAGCTCCACCCCAGAAGACTACCTTGCTTATCAGTCAGACACAAATGTCCCAGTTATCTCAGAATCCCCCAGAGGTGAGGAAAAGGAGGACTTTGGAACCAGTTAGCTTGGGTTCAGCTTCTCACTTTGCTATCTAGCTGTGTGACTTTGGGCCAGTTACTTTTAACCTCTTTGTGCCTCAACTTTCCACCTCTAATACAAGGGTACTACCAGTACCTTTCTCATAGCATTGCTGTGAGGCTTAAAGGGGTTAATATACGGAAAGTGCTTAGAGGAGTGCCCAATACCTAGTAAGCCTGTGTAGGCTATACATATGTAAGGAGCCCCACCTTCATGAGAATGAAGATGACCAGGGTGAGGAAGACATTGGCCCGTGGTGGGTTCCAGGCCTGTGAGGTTCCAGGTGGCTCTAGTTCCTCCATCAGACCCTGGCGGACCCACGTCCGGTTGTCAAACAGGGTGACCAGTGTCTCTTTCTGTGAGAGCTGTAGGTGAATAGGGTGCCTCAGTCTGGGGGACAGATAGGATGGAATGGAAGGGGCCCATAGGCAAGCAAGGGCTATTGGCTTTCAAAGGGATACATCCCAAGAAAAGGTACATGTTCCTGTTCAGCCCGGGGTTACCTGTCCGGCCATGAACTGTCCAAAGCCAGGGGGAAGGTCAGAGTAGAGATGAGTAGAGTCACCAGAGCCGGGAAAAGCAGGCGTCTAAGAGATGTAGGTTTCACAGCATCAAATACCAACCTCAGGCTGGTGATAGGCTTGGGTGCCCTCACATACCTTATAGCTAAGGTCACAGCAGAGCCTTGGCTCTTACATAAAAGCACACAGTTCTGAGAAAAGGTCCCTTTGCCACTCACAATACAATGGCCCTGAGGTGATGGCCATCTTTCTTTCAGCTCCTCACTCCCTAAGTAGGTAGCAGCAGAGGAGAATCCATCCCCCAAGCCCTCTGTGGGCACCTCTAAAGCTGTGACTCCGCGCCTTACCCTCTGCCTCTGTCTTACCCTTACGCCTGCCTCTGTCTCTTGGTGGTGACTTAAGAGTGAAGGTGTTGTTGGGGAAAGCTAGGGTTACTCATGAAGCTGACCAAAGGTGCCAAGGGAGCAGGTTGCCCTTTCCCTAAAGCATGTCAGTCCCAAGAGGAAATCACGTCTCAGGCCTCCCAGCTCCCAATCCTTGGGGTCTCAACTGAGCAGGAGGAAGAACTAAGACTCAAACATTCTTCAGGGGGCACTGCTATCTGGGCCAACTCAAGGGCCTACAGGAAGCCTTAGTCTTTGATCCAAAATGCCCTCTGCCACTGACTAAATATTCAAAAGTAGCAATTTTCAGGTAATTTAAATAAAAGTCAAAATGTTCAGTCTGGAAAACACCATTGGACAATTTCCTCCAGGGACTGCCCATTTTTGACTGGGCCACTGTTTGCATCTCACTTGTTACCATGCCTCCCCTCCCCACTGCCAAGGGAATGACCCTCATACAACCCAAAGAAGAATCAGCTCACTTCTTCATGAGGAAACGGTTGATGGTCTTCTGCTTCCGCATCACCTGGACGATCTTCCGGTTCAGGTAGACAAAGAGTGCTCCCCGAAGCCACTGGCGATACTGAAGAGGGAAGAAGCACCCTCGTAAAAGGAGGTCTTCCTTCTCTCACCTCCTGTCCCACACCTCAGCTCCCTCAGCTCCTCACCCAATAACAGCAAAGGCTGGCAGCTCCTGGAGGTCGAAGGGGAAGTCAAGCCGGAACCGGGTTTTGAACAGAGCCGTGATGGTCTCTGAAGGGAAGCAGAGCAGCAGAGGGAGGTAGGTGTAGCCTTGGAGAGCCCCACCTCATCTGAACCATTTCAGGGCTTGACTCCTGAACCACGCTGCCCCACCTTCATCACGGTTCCAGACAGCCAAGACCCGGAAGATGAAGGCGCTGAAGGTGGCAGCAAAGAAGCCCCGCCAGTAGTTGCGCACCGCAAAGAAGGTGGAGGTGACCTCGATGCTGAACAGCACACCTGTGGGGGGTGGGGTCAGGGAGAGTGCCCTTGAGGCCTGGGCCTGGCCCATGGCCTCGGACCCAAGGGCCAGGCTGGGGCTGAGCCTCTCTGCCCACCTCCAATGGGAGCCGCAAAGCAGCAGCCCACCCCCACGGCACAGGCGGCGGCCAGCATCTCTGTGTTCCGGGATTCATTCTGGCAAAGAGTGGTGGGAAGGGGAGTCGGCATTAGCGTGGGCTCAGCAGTCCACCCCACCCCATACCTTCCCCAACGTCCCCCTTACCTCGTAGATGCCCCCAAACAGTGAGAGGAACTTGCTGAGAAGGGCGGCACACATGCTTGCAATATGCACAAAAGGGCCCTGGGAGGTAGAGGCAGGTGGTGAGTGGGGCTGGGGCACACCTGGATGTTGGCCCGGCTCCGTCCTCCCCTGGGAGGGACTCCTTCATTCCCCAATCTGCACTGACCTCTTTGCCAAGGGGCATCCCACTGCCGAGGGCACAAGTCAGCCCGATGACCTTAGCTACGAAGGTCTTGAGGGTGAGGTATTCCTTCAGCACCACCCCCCGCAAGATGGTCTTCATCTCGGGGATGCCGGACCCTGGGGCAGGGGGTGAACAGTCCTAGGAGAGTCACCGGATGTGCCTGTTTCAGGAGGCCCATCTCCGCCCTCTCTTTCTCTCCTATTGTACCAACAGCCTGAGGAGCCAGGATCTGTGTGAATCCGGCAGAGAAAGTGATGAGGACGACGGGGTAGGTGACCCAGGCCAGATACTGGAGTAACAGGTTAGTGTTCAAGCCCCGGGACATCCACTGCTGAGCTGTGGAGAGAGGACGTATCATTGGCACTCCGGTGCATACACCCAGTCCCCGCCTGGCTGCTGGACACAGCTGTGTGACCGCTGTCCCAGGGCGTACTGCTCAGAGCCAGGGGAACAAGGTAGGGAGCGGGTTAGAGGGCATTCACTGAGACAAAGATCACTGTAGGTGATAGGGTCAGCTGGACAGGGCGGCAAGAAGTTGTGGCCTATGGGAGTGGCAGTGATTACGCCTGAAGACAGGGCGGTCAGGCCGGCCAGGGGAAGTGGTCAGTGGACAAGTGCGGCATGGAGGAAGCAGGCTTGTTCTCTCCCGCCCTTCCCCACCAGCCCTTGTCCTCACCCTGCAGACAGGCAGCGATGGCGTAGTCCATGGCCCAGCTGACCAGGGCCATGAGGAGCCCCAGCAGGACTAGGGAAGATCCAGTCTTCACCAACCCTGGACACCAGGAACTTATGGCAGTGTACGGTACAGACTGGGAGCAGGCAAGGGAAGAAAGGGATGCTGGCATCAAAGCATACCTATCCCCGTCCACCCCGCCCCTCCCCTCCTGGGCAGCTGTCCCCCTCAGCACAGCTCAGCCAAGTCCCCTGCCCCAACCCAGGTCTCACTGCGGCATCGGGCGCAACGGCTCTGTCCATACTCCAGGAGCTCTGGGGGAGCCCGAGGGGAAGGTGGACCCCGCCAGGGTTCGGGCCCTCCCAGGCGGATCCGAGCAGCTTCCTCTTTGGCAAAGGCCCCAAGGTCCTGAGTATAACGCCCATACATCTGAGTAATAGAGGAGATGGGGGGTTAGACAAGGGCAGAGTGGGGAGGCAGGGAGAGCTCCTGGGGCCTCAACTCCCCTTCTCCCAGCCCCCACATTATGTACCCCTTTTTAAACCCATTTTCCCACTTTGGCTTGGGGTGTGGGAACAATGCACACTGTGGATTGTGGGGGCTGTTCTGGATGGAATGATGGGGACAGCCAGGGTACAGGGACACAGCTCTGGGGGTGGCAGAATAATCGGTCCTCTTCTCACAAGCCTGGGGAGGCGGGGAGCAAAAGAGGAGGAGTGGGAGGGAAAGCCTCAGAGAAGGAAAAGATGGAAAAACCTAAAGCAGTGTGCAAGTGGGAGGAGGGAAGGTCAGAGAATAGGGGATGGTCAAGGGCACATGAGTAACAAAAGGGCCTCATGGAACTGGGGGCAGCTGAGCTGGGCCTAGGAACAGGCGGGGCCCCAATCCTTATCACGTTCCTGCTGGGCCTCTGGCCTGTGACCGACTCAGCTGCACCCCCTCCCACCCACCCTAATCCCCTTGTCCCCATTCTCCACTCCCACCCCAGCCTGTCAGCCCAGCTGGGAGTGGAAAGTCTCTCTGGGTGAGTAGAGAATACTTGGTGACCTCAGCCCCACTCTGGAGCTGCCCTGAGACCTGTGGTGGGTTAAGGGACAGCAGAAGCTGATGGCTTGGCTGTGCTTGTGGATGATGGGGTGATGGGATGGGAGAGTGGCTGAGCAGTGGCTAGACCTGCCAAGCTGGGCGTGTGTTTGGGGGTGGGGAGGAGTAGATTCCGGCTGCCACCCGCAGAGCTTCGGGATACAAAGGGCTCCTGTTGGGGCTTGGGGGAGTGGAGGGAGGGAAAGATAGAGATACACAGAGAGAGAGAGAGAGAGAAAGACAGAGTGATAGAGAGCAGGAAAGGGAGGAGAGGGAACCAGAGTGGAGAAAGGTCGGGGCAAGGGGCGGGGGAGGGGGGGCCGAGTCTGGAAGGGGCACAGAAGGGAAAGGAGACTAGAGGGGAAGAAGGGAGAAGAGAGTAGAGTATAAGAGGCGACGGCATAGGAGGGGAGGTGAGTGTGTGAGAAAGACAAAGGGATCGGAAGGACCAGGGGGAGAGGCTAGAGCAGGGAGTGCCCAGGAGAGAGCCTGACCCTGAGAACTCTGTTCCAGAGATGAGATAGAGACAAGGAGAAGGGAGACGTGGCTGGTGCCCGGCTACCCTGACCAATGCCCCATTCTTGGCCCATGCAGACTGGCAGACACGTCCCAGGCTGTGTAAAGGCTTACCCCTCTCCCCTTGCTCCACCCCCCACCCTGCCACCTCTCCCTGTCATCCTGTTTCATCCAGTCACTCTTGCTTATAATTGGGCACCTCCCTGCCTCAGATACAGCCCAGGCCCCCTCCTCCCGGAGAAGTACCTTCCCTGCCTCCTTCTGGGCAAATTCCTGCCAACAATGATAAAAACGGGCTACAGGGCCCACTCCCTTCCCTAGAGTTTGGGTCCTCCACCTCAGTGACACAAGCAGAGGCAAAAGGTTTCTCAAACACTGAAGTTATAGTGGTGGCTGTGAGTCAGCTCAGATCCCCAGGACCCCTGCTTCTAACGATGTTGAGGGCCGGTCCTGGGGTGGGTAGGGGCTGGACACCCAGAGTCAGCCTGGACAAAGGTCCCAATTCCCACACCCATTCCTGCTTGACCCATCCTCCTGTAAAGCTCCTGTTCCCCAGGGTAGCAGGTAACCTTTTTCCCCCAAAGAATCAACTGAAGGATTCCTACCCATGCTGGGTTGCCAGCCACTCCAGCGATAAGGGCCAGGGCTGGGTTTGGGTCTGATCATCTTTCTAGCACGTGCCATGCACAAAGTAGAGACAGAAGGAATGTCTTTGGATGTTGGAGATACAGTGGAGAGAGAGAATGTTCAAGGATGTGGGTAGTGCTGGGAAGGGGTAGTGGGGTGCTGAGCCCTGGCCCCAGGTGGTGGTGGGGAGGAGCAAGGAAAACGTTGCTGGGGGACAGTAGAGAGAAGGACAACTAGGACAAGCAGCTGAAGTCCTTGTCCTTTGCAGGCCCCCAGCCTCAGCCAGAGACCTGAGTGCAGCTTTCCACCTTTTAGCCCTTCAGGCTCTCAGTTTCCCCAGGTCAGAGGGCGGGACGGGGGTTAGGTTAGGCCCCCCGGACCTCGTCGCTTCCACAGGTAACTGGGAGCAGCGGTCCGGGAGCACATTCCTCAGGGCTCTGCTGGCTTCACTTACCAGGGTCTGCTCGTACTGCAGCGCCCGCGGCTCCATCCCTTCCTCCGCCGCCGCCGCCCCCGCCGCCGCCGCCGCCGCCATCTCCGCTCACAGCCCTCTGGCCTCCCGCCGCGGCTCAGGCTCTGGCCCGGCTCGATTCCCGGCCAGCGGAGCCCGCGCCCACAGCCGTCCAGTCCCTGCAGCCCGGGCGGCCGAGTGCAGAGTGCGGCGGGCCCCGGGCGGGCGCTGCTGGCACAGCCTCCCGCTAGCGTCCCCTCCTAGGCGGGCGGGCCGAGGGCGGTGCCCTCCGCGCTGCTCCGCCCGCCGGCCCCTCCGAGGGAGCGGGTCCTGCCCGGCCGGGGTCCGCGTAGAGGCCGCCTCCCGGGCTCGGGAGAGGCGGCAGGGGGCGCGGGCAACGCGCGAGCCCGCGACCCCACTCGGTGGAGGCCGGTGGCTGAGAGGGGGCGTCCCGGGCCAGGGCGGGGGGCGGGTCCGCTGGCACGTGGAGGGGGCCGGACCGCGGCTGCGGCTCTGCGCGCCGGGTCGGGAGGGGCTGGACAGGCCGGGGCTCTGTAGGGCCTGGGGCGGGAGCTGCCGAGCTGTCTAAATCAGATTTCGGGCCCAGTCCCTCAGCGGCAGTCCCCTCTCTTGCTTCTCCGGAGGGGCCAATGGCTGACTGGCCAGGAAAGGTCCCTGTGCTCTGCTGGGGGATGCAAAACAAAGCTAGGGGGTAACTCGGAGGGGGTCGCTAGGCCCAGAAACGGGGGTTGCTTGGAACTAGGACCCTCGGTCTCTCTCATCCCCTTCCTTTCTCCTTCCCTTCTTTGCGGGTCCCCCAGGAGCACCCCCAGGGAGGTGCACTTTGAGCCACCTGGCCTACGGCTAGTGCGGGGGGTTGGGGTGGAGATGGGGAGAGAAAGGGAATGGGTGAGGCCAGAGGGAAGGGAGGTCTAGGTAGGTGCCTGGGAGGCGGGTGTGGTGGGGACAGAGGTCGCTTCTCCCTGCCAGGGCCCAAAGAGAAACCGGAGTAGGTGCTGACGTCTAGCAGCCATGGGGGAACACGGCCTGCTGGGGCTTAGCGTTCTCTATGAGGGTCCGGAGGACAGAGCAGAGGGGGTGAGCACTGGTGTATGAGCAGCGTCAGGGAGAGTGTCAGGAGAGGCCAGTGCCCAGGAAACAGGCAGTGTGCAGGAGGAGGCAGCGCCGGGGTGAAGGGCGCGCGGGAGGTCGCAGGGGGCTCCCGGGTAAGGGAGCAGTGCCCAGGAGGGGGCCGATGTGAGGCTAGCACCCTAGAGGAAGGGGCAATGTAAAGAAAGAGGTGGCACCTGTAGGACAGAGAAGTGCCAGGATGAAGAAGCACGTAGGAGAGCCTGTCTAGGAGAGGACCGTGGTAGCGGAAAGGGAAGAACAGAGTTTAAGGGGCAGGGCTCGAGGAGGGCAGTGGGTTTGGGGTTAATGCCCTGCTGAAGGGGTGGTGTGAGAGAAGAGAGCAGGAAAGGGGACGGTGTAGGCTTTCCTCTTCCCCATGGTGACATCATGGCAAATTCCCAAACTGGAGGGACCCGGCTCAGGTGACATCCAGCTGGGACGAGCCGGCCCGGGCCGGCCTGGGTGGCAGCAGGAAGGGCTGGGTTTTGCGCCCAGTCGGGCCAGCGCCCTGGGGGGCGGGGTGCTGCTCCCCTCGCTCTCTGTGCGCACTTGCCCTCGGCGGGCACGCAGACCGGCAGGGTAAGGCTCGGGCCGGGCTTCTCTGGGCCAAGGATCAAGGTCTCTAGCTGGGGCAGGCCCCTTGAGCATTCCAGTCTTCCAGACCCGGCTTCTGAAGAGGGCGCAGTAGAGCCTCGGGAGAGAGCCGGACGCGACGCCACCTCTGCCGGAGGTGGGACCCATCGTGTCGCCGCCCGGGGCGGGGTTTCTGGACCCGAAACCAGCCCTCAATTCTGAAACCTCTGGGAAACAATCGTTCGGGGCGGAAGTTAAGAAGCCCCGAGAGCTAGGCAGCGGAAGTGGCCGCGGAACAGCTCTTCTGTGCGCATGCGTTATTGTATTCCTTTGGTGCTGCAGTTCCAGCGCTGCGTCTTCTTAGCGCGTCTCTTTTCCTCCACGCGAGGGGGTGCGCTACCCTTAGCTGTGGTGGTGGCACGCTCAGTCCCTCTGCTCCTCTCGTGGCCTCCTCACCATGGCGGGCATCCTTTTTGAGGATATTTTTGATGTAAAAGACATTGACCCGGAAGGCAAAAGTTTGACCGAGGTAAGCAAGGTTTGGAGGGGCGGTTTCGGGAAAGGGGCTAATCTCCTCGGGTACCCGCCCCTAGGCCTCTTGTCCACCCACTTTCGCTTGGCCTTTCCCTACCGGCGGGTCCTGGTGTGGGGACCTTTCTCGAGAAATAATTTTATAGATAAGAAAACGGAGACTCTCGAGCTCTCCCTGGTTTCCACACAAGCTGTGCTCGCTGCCTGGGTGGCCTTTTCTCCTGGTGCTGGTGGACTCCAGGCATCTTTTCTAATCGCTCCCCGCTCTGGACCGGGCGCTGTACTGAACACTTTACACGCACTTTGGGGTTCCCTGGTGGCTCAGAGGTTAAAGCATCTGCCTGGATTGCTGGAGACCCGGGTTCGATACCTGGGTCAGGAAGATCCCCTGGAGAAGGAAATGGCAACCCACTCCAGTACTCTTCCCTGGAGAATCCCATGGAGGGAGGAGCTTGGTAGGCTACAGTCCATGGGGTCGCAAAGAGTCGGACACGACTGAGCGACTTCACTTTGTGTCACTTATTCTCTTCCAAGAGTAGGCGGTGTCTTACCCGTTTTGCTCTGAGAGGCTAAGCAGCCCACCCAAGTTTGAACAGTGAATAATCCGACTTCACAACCCATTCCTCAGGGTCTTTAGCTCCTTGTAAAATCCTCTCAGAGTTTAAGAGTAGACTGCTTGGTATACACCTCTTTATTCTGTCATTTATCAATAATTGTCCTGGGTGTCTCTTCTTTTGCCTGGACACTGATAAATTCTTCGGGACAAACACCAGTTCTTAGACATCTTGATAATTAATCCCCTTAGCACAGCACTTGACACAGGAAGAGGAAACGATGAATGAATACCTTGCCCCAAATCAGGTTATTTCTTCATCACCTAGGTTGGCCTAGAACCTGGATATTATTTATTGCCAGAGAATCTTTGATTCTTTTCTGTGGATTCTGTCCACTGGCCACAGGTTGTCTCCCCTTTCCTTCTTGCATGTGTGATTCTGATTGAGCCTGCACTTCTGTGAGAGCAGACGAGAGGCCAGTGAATACAGACTGCATTAGACTGAGTATTCTGTTGCATCCAGGCCCCTGAAATACCTGTCTGCCCTGCCCTGTAGGGTCTGCCCTGGGCCACAGGCAGTTAACTTCTGCCACTCTTCCCCTCCAGTGTCTCGGCTGCATTGTGAGAGTGAATCTTTCAAGATGGACCTCATCCTTGATGTGAACATTCAGATTTACCCTGTAGACTTGGGTAAGTATTGAACACAAAACAGCAGGAGGCTTTTGCCATCTCAGCTGTTTTTTACCCTCTGATACCGCTGTTGTTTTCAGGTGACAAGTTCCGGTTGGTCATAGCCAGTACATTATATGAAGATGGTACTCTGGATGATGGTGAATACAACCCCCACAGATGATAGGCCTTCCAGGTGATGGGATGGAAAAGGGAACACCTGAAATGTGCCTGAGGACTAAGTGGATAGGTGTATAGAAAGACCCTTACTTAAATCATGAAATAAATGATTATCAACAGACTCTGTGTTAGCTTAAGAAAAGTGTAGCACTTAAGAATCCAGACATCCAGGTGTTTATCCAAAGCAGTGATTACAGTGTGAGTTGTTACTTTTTGATAGTGGAGGAAATGGACACTGAATGACCTAGGCTCTGTGGGCCTTGTGTCTTGGGAGGGAGTTTGGTGTGATGGAAAGGCTTTGGACACCCACTCAGTTCACATCTCAGCTCTACCACTTATTTGTTGAATAACCTTAACCTCCTTCAACCTAGTTTTTCTCATCAGTAACATTGATGGTCATACCTAGCTCATGGGGTTTCTGTGAAGATTGTGTTATTTAGAAAGTGCCTGGTGTTATGATGCTGGCATATAGTTACCAGTTACCATCTTTTTAAAGGGCCTCTTACTTTTGTTAACTGTATTTAAGAATAACTGCCCCTATTGTTCCACAGGGCTGACCAATTTGAATATGTCATGTATGGGAAAGTGTACAGGATTGAGGGAGACGAAACTTCTACTGAAGCAGCAACACGCCTGTAAGTTCCACGGTCTTGTGAGAGCCCTTTCCCTCCTCATTTTGTGAGAATTTGGGCTCTGCTTTGAAAATCTGGACCATCCTCAGGCTCCCTGGATTTCTTTCTTCAAGCACCTCAGACCTGGCGGGACCCAGAAAGGAACTGTTTTGGGAACAGTTTCAGTCTGAAATGTAGGCTGGTCAGTTTGCCCTCTGTCAGGATCTTAAGGCCTGTGATCTAAATGAGAAACTGTTAATCTTGCTGAGTAAAATGCCAGGGAAAGTTACTTCTCCAAGAACTAAATGCAGCATAAGTGATTAAACTGCTAGGCTTTTTGTTTGTTTGTGTGTGTGTGTTTTGCTACTCTGCAATCCAATCCCTAGTTCTTTGGTTTCTCTGCCCAACTATTTTTTCCTTTTCTTTAAAACCTTATTAAAACAATATGTGCCCTTTGCAAGAAATTTGAAAAGCAGAAAAGTAGTATGAAGAAGGAAAAAAGTCACCTATAATTCTATAAACCAGAGGGAATCTTCTACATAAACATTTTTGAATGTTCTGGGTTTTTTTTCCTATGTACTTTTTTTCTTTGAGATTATGTTGTTTATTACAATGTTTTGTTCTGTTCCATTTGCTTAATGTTATGTAAAACAAGTTTCCTCATGTCAATTTAAAGCTTTTCCTAAACATTTTTTTTTAAATTCCTAAACATTTTTATAGCTGTGTAACATTCTAATAAATGGATGTATCTTGATTGATTTGACCATTTCCCTTATTTTGGTCATGGAGTATTTTCCACCTTTCTGATATAAAAACACTGCCTTGCACATATCTGTGCCGTCATCTTTGTCTGAAATTTGTTTCCTAATGGCAGAACTCTAGAAGGGTGCCTTTTTTTCTTAGGCTGGCATGGAGACTAGCTGAGTAGCAGTTTTTGCTCTGGCACTCAGACTCATGGGACTGGGTCTTCTGTTTCAGCTCTGCCTACGTGTCCTATGGGGGCCTGCTCATGAGGCTGCAGGGTGATGCCAACAACCTGCATGGATTTGAAGTGGACTCCAGAGTGTATCTGCTCATGAAGAAACTGGCCTTCTGAACCACCCAGGAAGCTAGCCTTGCTGTTTAGTCACTCGGGTCCTGGATGTTGGTTCAAGCCCGAATAGCAGTTGCTGTTGTTCATCTGTTCAAAAGGGGCTGACTCTCTGTCCACCCTGGGTACATCTTTAGCAGGTCTGGACTCAGTGGGAAACTGACTTGCTGGTGAAAGACCCAGTGGGAGAGCTTAAGATGAATCAATAGCTGTTTTATGTACATGATTTTTTAAATTAAACTTTACTTTTTCAGACTCTTTTCCCTTCCTTTTTAAAAAGGTTTTCCCATTTTAAAACCATTTTTTTCAACTTGCTTATGGTACATTATGTTTCTGGCCCACAGCCAGATGGTCACATGTCAATACAGAATCTATCCCAACGTTTCAGTATCTGGGTTCAGGATTATCTCAGGCTCCTGGCTGACCATCCCCAACATTTCCCCTCCAAGGTGATTTTCTGTGTGGGAGAGAAAGTGTTGTGCTTTTGGCTCCTGAGGGCACTACCCATTTGGCATAGAATTTTGAATAGGCAAGGAGTCTTGCTTGTGTTCTTCCAACACTTTCAGTCTCTCAGGAAGTCATATCACGTTAACTTGAATGTGTTGCCTGCATAGCCTGGATGCATTCATCATTTTTATGGAAGCTTTGAGATGAGGCTTTTAGACAAACAGGACACAACTGAAAAGGAGAGCAAGAATGATCTATCTGGTGGTTGTGGAAGCAAGTGGATGAGCTAGCTCTGCTCTGCATTCTAGGGGTGATCTGGAGGGAGGGTAAGTGGCGGTGGTTTTCACCAGTGACACTGAACAGAGAGCTGCCACACAGACCAGTGAAGTGGACAGGGCAGCAATACCAATTAGGTTGGCAGTTCAGTGCCAGTGCCCTGGACAATACACTAGCCTGACTGTAGTCACTAATTCAACAGTAGTGGGGAGAGTAAAGTTGAGGCAGTGGTGATGCTTGCAAGGACTCCAGCATCTGAGCTCAGTCTTCAGCCTGGCATTTGTGGTCTCAGAAAGTACATGGGACCCTGCTTTCCCCTGGGAAGTTCAGGGTAACAATTCAGAAAGATTGTGTTTGTGTGTATTAAGCCGTTGTCTCTTGGTTTCCCAGTTTTGCCATGGGAGCTGGTTGTCCTGCTGGGATGCCTGGGGTATTTCCTTCCCCATCATTTTCAGGTCTTTACTGGAGGTGTTAGGAATAGTATTTACAGAAATGGGTTGAAAATGAATGGCCTCTGAAGGGGAGTGGGAGATGGGTTGGGGTGGTGGTGGAGAAAAAGATGTTTCCTTTGCTATACTGTGGGGTGAGGGAGAGTGAGGGGAGAGGGAAATAGGACATGAATTGAGTTGGGGTGAATTTTTATGGAATCCTAGAACCTTTTCCATGCAGTCAAAAAAATTTTTTTGTAGGGATTGGAGAAGGATGGATTTAGCTAAGAAAGGGAACCTAATTAGCAATAATGGTTTGTTGGGTAGCAGACTGTCCTAGCTGCCGTGGAGTGGCAGAAGAAAGAGAGCTGGCATAATACAGTTGAATAGAGATAAGAGTGTCCTCGTTGTAACAATTTTTGTATTTTCCGTAAACGGAGGAAGGGACAGAATCAGCCAGATAGAATGACGAGTTAGACATAGAGGCAAGTTAGTTTACACTGGAGCAGCCCATAAGTTGTTTGCATTTGCCCCAGGGTAAGTCAGATGCCAGCCCTGGATGCCTGGAGCTTTCTGGCTATGTACTTTTTGTAGTCTTGCCATCTTTGTCTCAGCTGACTGTGCTGAAAACTTTTGTCTTCAGTCTCTTTCTCATATCATGTACTGGGTGCTGGCTTTCATGTACCATGAAGTGTTTCATTTGATCATTAGATTTAGCCTCCGTTAATATTTCAGTAAATTAAAATTTCTGCTTACCTTTCCCTTGACTCCACATTGTAATTTGTAGTGTGGATAAACGGATTTTCTTCTATGCAGAAATTGTCACCACCTGAGATTTGGACGGCACTTTTGAGCTTTGTGCTTTTGTTGATTTTTTTTTTCTTCCATGGCAACTGTTCTGTTCAGGAAGTGGGGTAGGGGGAATACCTGGAGAAGCCTAAATTGGTCGCCCCACCAAGAGCTTTAGTTTTCTACTCAGAACTCACTTAACTGTTGATGTTTACTCTCTAAGGACTTGGAAATTTCTTCCAATAAGTAGAGACACTGATACATTGGACAATGCACCACACTGGGGAGCATTTGGGCTCCAGACTAAGTCAGCGTAGGGTGTTTCTTTTCCTGTTCACAGGCTATGAAACCACTGGTAACTTGCTCCTCACCTGTAAAGCAGAAATGTTAATAACCTACCTTATAGGGACGTGTGAGTGTTAGAGGTAATGTGCATTAAGTTCCTGACATGATGGCTTTCACTCTGTTGTTTTGGAATGCCTTTAATGACCCTGGGGTCTTTGTGGTGTTTGGAACCCTAGGTTTCTGGCTCCTCTACCTAATGGTAGCTTTTGCTGTCTTTTGGGGAGTTTGAAGTGGGAGGGAAAAGCTTCCAACAGCTTTCCTACAGGAGCCTCTGGAGGTAGTGTTGACCTTTGCAATGGAGTGTTTAGGGCAATATAAACCTCTTCTTCCTAAGTACCAAGGTGACATTTATTCAAAAAGCCCCATAAGCCTAGCTTCTTTTCTAGACATCCCCAGGCAGAGTTTATGGTGGTTACACAGGTTTGTTTTTCAGATAGTAGATACTTCTGGAAATTGGGAAATGAGCCTTCAACTTGCACTTGACTTGTACTTGCCCCTCCTGCTGTGTGAGCCCTGGGAGACTGACTCAAGCCACTTCCTGCATTTCCCCCTGACCTCCACAGGAGGGAGGCAGGAACCCGCGCCTGGCGAAGCTTCCTGCTGAGCTGCTGAAGTGCTGGCTGTTTGCTCAGCTGTCACATCCAAGTCTCATCTTGTCTTGACTGACCCCATCTATACAGCCTTACCTGGGGTGTAAGGCTCTCCAGAGCTTCCTGTTAGCTTCTCTCAGGGTGGGGGCTGGGGGGAGGGATCTGTTGCCCATGAGAAGAACATCTTCCCTTCACTTTTCAGGTAGCTTTGAGTCCTGTCGTTTCTTCATTATTTAATCCCTCTCAGTTTTGTCTGTTATGGAGGAAATTTTCTGAAAGACCTCTCATTCATTTCTCAAGAGTAAGGGTCTCCTAAGAGAAGGGGATCAGTGCTCCATTAACAATGATAGTAAAGAGAACAGAGAGACTGACCTTAGTTCTGAGCAGAAAACACAGGCTTTTTTTCCCCTGAGATAAGTTCTACCTCTGTTCAGAAGTTAGGCCAGGTCAGGCCTTTGCAGAATTATTACACGAAAAATATATAGAAAATTAGTAAGTTGTAAATTGGTGCAGAAAATAGACCAGAGATAACTAACTGCTCTGGTGAATATTATTGATGGTTTAAAAAATAGCTTTTGAAGTTTTTTGGCATATAGTAAAAATTATACTTTTTCTATCCTGCGTGTCCCCTTTACCAGGACTTTGGGTGTCCAGTGAAAGCAGCTGATAAAGGCCTACCTCGTGGATATTGTAGGTTCAGTTCTAGACCACTACAATAAAGTGAATATCACAGGAAGCAAGTCACACAATTTGTTTTTGGTTTCCTAGTGCATATAAAAGTCATGTTTCCATGATACTGTGGTCTATTAAATGTATAATAGCACCAAGTCTAAAAAAGTAATGCACATACCTTCATTAAAAAATACTTTATTGTTAAAAATGCTAACCATCATCTGACAACACAAGGTTGCCACAAACCTTCAATCTGTAAAAATACAGTATCTACAAAGAGCAATAAAATGAGGTATGCCTGTATAGCTGCAGTTGTCTCCCAGGGCCTCTCCTACAAGTAAGGGGACTGTACGTGGAGGCTGACGGCAGTGCTGAGTACCTTACTCTTCCTGAGACAGATTTCGGAAGTGAGAGTGGGCTGCAACTAGAAGAGACTGGAAGAGTTGGGTGTGATGGCTGAGGGGTCAGGAAGCAGGGGTTGGAGCTGGACCATGGGGATGGGTGAGGTGGGTGAAGGAGAGAAGAGTGTGTATTGTCCAGAAGGAGGATGGGCTGGGGAAGGAGAATCTCCAGGCTGGAGGTAGGGTGGCAGGGAGCCCATGTCTGAAGTTCCCAGAGGAATATCCGGGGCTCCTAGGGCCCTGGGTGAGGGCCCAGGAAAGAGTCCATGAATTCCACTTAAGGGTCCTTGTGTTCCATTCAGGTGTCCAGGGATTTGGCCTAAGGACCTGGACGTTTGGTTCAGCAGACCAGGAATCTTGGCTCTGAATCCTTGCAGCCTGTTTGGAAGTCCAAAGCCAGTAGTTCTGGCTGAGACACTGGAGTTGGTCTCCAACAATCCAGAAGTCCTGTTTGGGAGCTTGTTCAGTGTGAGCAATGGAGAGATGCTGCCTGGGACAGCTGTGGCGGGTGGGGCCCGCTTGGCACAGAGGCTGGGCCCCACTACAAGCAGCAGGAAGCGCACCTTTCCTCGGAGCAGCTGTTGGAAGTTCAGGAAGATGGCACTGGGATCCTTGTGAGCGGTGGTCCTGCCCTGTAGAGGAAGCTGAGGGCAGAGGATGGGCCTGAGGCCAGAGACCTGGGCCAGATATCATGCCTGCCTGTCTACGTGGGGAAGATAAGGTGCCAGAACCCAGGCTTTGTGACTGGGAGGATGCACTCCTTAGCAGGTCAACTCTTCCACCCTCAGGATTTCCAGAATTTTCTAAGGAGACTGAGTCAGAAAAGAAATATTCTCTAACTCCCTTGACTGGGGACTTACCTGGGTTCCTAGGAGGCCCTGCAGAGCCCCAAGGAGGAGGCGGACCTGCCCAGAAAGCTGCACCAGGAGGGATGAGAGGCAAGTGGGGCCCATCTGTCCCCGCGCTGCCATCACTGCCTCCAGCAGAAGGGTTGTGGTTCCCAGAACGTCCTGTGCTTTGGTCTGCTCCTGGGAAAGAGATGGAAGAGAGACTCGGACAGCTTCAAAGGGTATTCAAATGGCGGGTGGGGAGCCTGTAAGAGCAGCCAGCAGAATGAATCATAGGAGCTGAGAATTGGACAGGACCTAGGTCCCACCCAGCACAGGAATTCCTTCAGTCTCCCGACAATTGGTCATCAGCCTCTGTTGAATAACTCCAGTGTCCGGTAACCCAGCTGGCTCTTAACATGTAATTTCAGTAAGAAAAGCTCTTTTTATTTTTATTTTTTTCCCGTTCTTACATTATTCTGTAATCTGCCCTATTATAGCTTTTACCTCTTGGTTCTAGTGCTGCAAATCCAGTCTTCCTTCTACAGGATGTTAGGATCATATGATTTTGAAAAACTTAACATCCTTAGATACGAGACCATCGTAAAAATGATAAAGATGAAGGGAAGGGACTTACTGATAAATGGCAGAACAGAATCTACAAGGGATCACTAGCAATTGCCCCTCCTCCCTGGCCTGGTCCCCAGAAGACCTGAGGGAAGCAAGGGAATTCTAGGTGTCTTGAGGGCAGAGGAGCTGACCTGCTCAGCAGTACTCCCTTCTAGTAGGTTCTTCAGTCTCAGACTAAAGCAGTTTGTACTCTACCATAAGATGGCTACTCTTCTCCAACCCAATCACATGAGCTTTATTTTTTTTTTCAACCATTCCTCACATAACATATTTTCTAACCTCTCACTGTTCAGGTTTTCAGGTTGCTTCGACATGCTAGTTTAATATGGGCCCCTGAGTAAATTAGCATGCATCTAAAAGAGGATCGCTAGTACTCAGTGCAGTACTTTAAGGGTAGTCCACAGACACAGAGAACAAACCTATGGATACCAAAGGGAAATGGGGGTGGGGTGAACTCAGAGATTGGGATTAACACACATACACTATTGACACCATGTATAAAATAGATAATTAATGAGAACCTACTATATAGCACAGGGAACTGTAGTCAGTGATCTGTGGTGACCTAAAAGGGAAGGAAGTCCAAAAACAGGGGATATGTATATGCATAGCTGATTCACTTTGCTGTACAGAGGGAACTAACACAACATTGTAAAGCAACTATACTCCAACAAAAACTTTTTTTAAACGTGCAGTCCACTCAGAATAGAGCTTTTTAGGAATGTTTTTACAAAGTGGATGTTAAACATCTAAAGCCACCTAGGATCTCTAGCTTTTAAGTAGCTGCTGCTTCAGTAATATTATAATGCTAAGTTTGAGGCAATCCAACCCTCTCAGGTCTTTTTCATAGTAAGTACTAGGGCTAAAAATTTATGTAAGGGAAGCAGGGGCACTGTGGCCTGAAAGTTGGAAGCGGATTTTATTCAGTTACTTCACACATCCAGAGTTTTATATATATCTGTTATAGACATCTTTGGTTTTGACCTAGCCTTTTAGCAATTTGAACCTTCATTCTGTCTTGTTATTTTGGCTGTGCCTCCCAGTTTTGTGTCATCGGAGGATGATAGATCCATCTTGCTTCTTCACCCCAACTTAAGGTTGAACAGATTAAGATGAATAAGTTCTGGGGGTCCAATATACAGTGATTACAGTTCATAATACTGAATTATGTACACTTGAAATGTGCTGCTGCTGCTGCTGCTAAGTCACTTTAGTCGTGTCCGACTCTGTGTGACCCCGTAGATGGCAGCCCACCAGGCTCTTCTGTCCCTGGGATTCTCCAGGCAAGAATACTGGAGTGGGTTGCCATTGCCTTCTCCAATGCATGCATGCATGCTAAGTTGCTTCAGTTGTGTCCGATTCTGTGTGAGCCTATAGACAGCAGCCCACTAGGCTCCTCTGTCTAGGGATTCTCTAGGCAAGAATACTGGAAGGGGTTGCCATTTCCTTCTCCATAAAATGTGCTAAAAGAGTAGATTTTAAATGTTCTCACCACAAAAAGGAAATATTAGGGTTTCCCCGGCCGTCCAGTGGTTAAGAATCCACCTGCCAATACAGGGCACATGGGTTCGATCCCTGGTCCAGGCAGATCCTACATGCTGTGGGGCAACAAAGCCCATGAGCCACAACTACTGAGCTCCTGGTCTAGAGCCCTCCAGTGGCAGCTACCAGGCCTGCATGCCCTAGAGCCTGTGCTCCACAACAAGAGAAGCCACCACAATGAGAAGTCTGTGTACTGCAACTAGAGAGCAGCCCCTGCTCTCTGTAACTAGAGAAAACCCATGCAGCAAAGATGACCCAGTGCAGCCAAAATAATAAATAAATAAGAAATCTTAATTACAGGATGTGATGCAGGTACTAGCTAATGTTAACCATTTCATAATATATGTATATTATATCAACACGTTGTATACTGCCTTAAACTTACCCAATGCTATATGCCCATGATATCTCAATAAAGCTGAAAAAGGGAAAAATCTGAATTTAAAGGTCAAGGAGGCTAATAGTATGCTAGAAAATAAATCGACTACTGTTTCTTGCCTTAAAAAAGAAAGGTTGAATGGAAATAGGTCAAAGGCATGGCCACGAGAGACC
The DNA here is from genome assembly GCA_917880005.1 of Nanger dama. Lineage (NCBI taxonomy): Eukaryota > Metazoa > Chordata > Mammalia > Artiodactyla > Bovidae > Nanger > Nanger dama. Next base: position 26,907,269 of record CAKJTW010000011.1, on the reverse strand, counting down.
TCTCTCCAGCTTTTCATGGTCAGCCTTGACTCTCTTTAACATATTGGGCCACAAGCCATCATCTTGTCCAGAAGATATCCCCATAGTAGAATGCATACTGGGTTAGGGGTGGCCAAGTTGAAGTGGAGCTCTTTTAAAAGAGAGCTCAGAACATTTGAAAAATCCATGGGAATCAGTAGGAAATAGATGAAAACAGGATTAGGGAAACCAAGGGAAAGGATGGCTTTCTTACCATCTGGGTTTTCCATTCTCCCAAGCTGAAGTCCACAGCAGGCAGAAGGACAGGTGTGGACAAAGGGTTAACGTCTGGACACTGGCTCTGTTGAAAAAGATTGGTGGGGTGGTGGAGAGGGCACGTTATGGTGGCCTGATTACCAGGATAGGCTTCCATGCGTAATACAACCAGACCGGAGCTTTTAAGAGAGCATTTGATTATAAACCATAATCTTTGTAAAGGGGTAGTAATTGGAATGGGGGAGGGGTGGTCTTACTAAGACAATATTGGAAGGGTAGTGATTGGATTGGAGAGTGAGAGGGAGTGGTGGGAGGGAGGGTATCTCTCCAGTTAAGTGGGCAGAAGGGAGAGTGCTTGGGGATTCTCACCAGTCTGCTGTGAAGGACATGGGAGTCACGAAGCAGTTTATTTAGGAGTCGGGGGTCACAGGCAGGAGGAGCCGGGCTGGACAGAGTTATTCTTGCAGTTAGGGAGAAGGATGACCACGAGGAGCAATTCTTAGATGAGGAGAGGTGAAGTTGAAAGGGGTGGATAAGGAAGAAATCATTGTCGTTTGGCGGTCCAGAAATTCCTATTTAGGACCCAGACCTGAAATCCAGGGAATCTGCTGCTCAGAGGCCACCTCCCCCACATCCTGCCACCACAGCACATTTCCTTTCTCTTTTCCCTCTACCAGGTTCTGATTTGGCCCTAGTTCTCCCAAGGGTTTTCTTACCAGTCAGCTCCATTCTGGCCAGGCTGTCTGCTTGGAGTGGCTCCCTGAATGGGGCCTCTCCCCTGAATCCGTCCTGGGGCCATGGAGGCGGCTTGGGCTCTTGCACTTCTGGGCAGAGTGGGGTGGGGCACAGGTGGGGCACAGGTGGGCCAAGGAGGAGGAGGATTTAGAACCTATCCTGCAAGTGACAGGAATGATGAACAATTAATGGAGTTTCAAGGAAAAGAGACTCTGCCTGGCTAGGGGAACAGATGTTGGGAGGGTGTGAGATGCTGACCAGCCTAGAACTGCTAAACCCCGACTGCTCCAGTCATCTTGTGATTGTACCAGATGGTGTCTCCTCTTCGTCAGAGTTCCTCAGTACCTTTGAGGTGGCGCCCGGTGCCCCAGCCCCCCGCCAAGAGCAGGAGGACAGAATATGTACACACACATCTAACTGCCTCAAAATCTGAGTAACCCTGCCTGTTTGGCTGGAGAAAACCTGGAATGGGGATAGAGAATGGACGCCCGGGGGCTCAAACCTGGAGAAAAAATTGGAAATGACTATAGGGCCAGGACCAGGAGCTAGCAAACATGTACAATGTGCTCAGAGGTAGCTTGATGAGTGGGGTTGAGGAGGGGAATTGGACCAAAATGAAACTGAACTACTAAAAGTCGGTGATTAAAAGATTGAGAAGATGATGTGGGAGAAATTAATCTCTCATTCTTTTTCTATCTACTCCAACACATAAAGCCTCTTGGGGTTTTTCTTTGGTTATTCAAGGAGAAGAGATGGGCTAACAGTTCTGGAACTTCCTTCCTGAAGCAAGTTGCCCAGGAATGAGCACCTGCTGGGTGAGCTGATGCCTGCCTTACAGGGCTTACCTCACCTTAGACACCCACCATCTCGGTCTCACAGTCCTCACCTTCCTCCCTGCCCCCTCTGCAGACCCCTTCCGGTTCCTTTGCAGGACCCCCACATGGCTTCCTTCTTCTTTCACAAGTTGTGCAAAGAGGCCTGCACCTGATTCAATATTGGGATTTCCTGTAGGTCTGTCAACATTCATGAGCCCTCCTCCCATTACCCTCTCCTTGTGCCCTGGCTTGCCTGGCCCAGCTTCCCCAGCCCCAGGATTCAGAACCTCTTAAGCTCATTAGGAATGACTGGGTATGAATGGGGGTTGAGGCTGTATCCACCACGGTGCCATGTTCCCTAAGTCTGAAAAGCACTTTCTTTCTTGTTTTCTCCCTGGGCTCATGTCCCCTTTCTTGAGGGCCAGCCAGGACTGTGCTGTATTCCACTAAGTCTGTTATCAGTCCCTCAGAACCCAGCACCCCACCCCCTACCCCTGCTCTGTCCTGCTCCTCCCATTCTGGGAAGGCCACACTCTTCTCGGCAAAGGTCAGTGCCTGTAGGTTCCAGTTTGTCTACCCCTCCCCCAGCAGAGAACCCAATTCCTCTTTCCTGTCCTTCCTACCCTCACTTAACTCCAAACCTGGCTTGCCACTCACCGGGTAGAGAAGGGCTCCAGGACTCAGGTCCAGAGCAGGCAGCACTCTGGGGAGCAGATGGGTAGGAAAACAGGTGGCTGTTGGGGGCACTGCCTCTCTGGGGCACTGGGGTCACACGCCTGCCCAGGCCAATTCTGCCCAATCAGAGAGCAGGGAACCACTAGACACAAGCAATGGCCCCCGGAAGTGACGCTTTCTCCTCCCACCTGCGTAGGACTTGGAGCCCCTGCCTGGACCACGGTTCACCGTGGAGCCCAGCTTTCCCACTCACGAATACCACACGGAGGATTTGAATAGGGGGATCTGTGTCTTCTTAGGAGCTGGGAAATCTGGGAACCGGCTGGGGGAGAAGATGGGAGGGAAACAGTTTTTTTCCTAGGAGGAATCTGGCAGGACATTTTCACCCCCTCAGGAAGAGGTACAGAGGTCTGGTTTTAGACTGGTGGGTCTCTCGGTCTCTGGCCGTCCAAATTTCTTTTCCCTGGACAACACACCTGCTGCTAAAATCTGTTAAGGCTCTTGCTTTCCTGCTTTCATCACCAATAACACCCTGGGGGCATGTCTTGTTCCTCCTTCGCCAGTGGGAATGTGGGTACTGCCTATATTGAAAAGACCCTGCCAGGGATCAGCGTTTCCAGGAAGCAGTCTGGACAGTTTGAGAGGACTTCAAGGTGAGGGGGTGCTTGTGCTGGATTAAGCCAGGTTCAGGTGCCCCTCTGTTGGGGCCCTATGGCTCTGATGGCTAAGCCCACTTATCTCTGTGCCAGGGCCCTCTTTGCCTGCCCTTTCTCCCTCTCCCATCTCCCACCACTCCACATGTGACAAGAGGAATAACCAGGCCCATGTGTCCCTGTCTTAGGAAAGACAGCTGCTGAACCTCCCCCGCAAATACCTCCTGCTGGCCCCCCTCTTCCACTGGCCTTGGCTCCAGTTCCTCTGCTTTCTCCTCAGTCCCACTCTCCCCACAGTCTGTCCTCAGGGGCCTCCTGGCCTGACCTTATTCCCACCTCCTCCCCCCCCACTTCATCCTCAGGCTCTCTCCTGCTCCTCCTCCCAAGGATGGGGCTCTCTGCTAAGGAGTATGGCCTAGATCCCAGAATTCTCCAGTTCAGCCAGACCAGATGCCTCCCAAGATTAAGAAGGAGGGTGCTGGGATGGTTGGGAGGATGGTGGGAGTGTGGGGGTGGGAGGTGGCAGGGAGGCTGTCATGACCGGGAAAGCAAGACAAAAGAGGTTGTGGGTAGGATGGAGAGGCAGAGGGTCCCCGAGGTGAAGGAAGAGGGTGGGGAAGTGTGTCAGGCTGGAGAGGAGGATGGTTGGATGGGCCTGAGCACAGGTAATAGTAGGGAGAGAAACGCTGTCAGCAGACAGAAAGGGGATGCCGTCTGTTTCTGGCTAAGTTCCTATCCCAGGGACAGAAGAAAGAGGAGAGATCTCAGAGGGGATGTAGGGACACAGGCTGGGCAATGAGAGGGGTGTGGGGTTTGAGAGGTGCTGTGGGCCCAGAGACAGGCGAAGATGAGTTGATGGGCCCGTCTTGCCCGTTGTCATCCTTAAAGACAATTCTTCATCCTTCCGGCAGGAACTCAGTCCGAGCGCAGTGGCCTGCCCAGGCCTCAGGCCGTCTCTGCCCCTCCGTGGCCTGGGGCTCCCGTCCCGAGCCGGACGCGCACCTCCTGGTCCAGTTGCCCCAGGGACGCAGCCAGCGGGTGGGTGGGTGGGGGGCTCCAGATCCGCCTCTCCTCCCCGCTTTGCGCCCCCTGGTCCCTCCCCCCCCCTATCCCCTCCGCTCCCCCTTCCCCTACAGCCCCTCCCTCCTCCCCTGCCCGGTTCCAGCCCCTCCCTCCCCTCCCCCACTCGCGATCCGGGCCGCTGCTGCTGGGCCGGACCCCCCGGGCTCAGCCCGGCCCCTCGCCGAGCCGCCGCCGCCGCCCCGTTTGCTGAGGAGGAGGCCCCCGGCCGGGGCGCCGGGCGCGGGGGCATAAAACGGGCCAGAGCCGGCGCCCGGGGCACTAGGAGCCGCGTACGGCCCGGGTCAGCGCCCGCCCGCCCGCGCTCCTCCCGGCCGCTCCTCCCGCCCCGCCCGGCCCGGCGCCGACTCCGCGGCCGCCCGACGAGCCCCTCGCCGCACCGCTCGGGCCCTGGCCCCGGCCCCCTCCCGCCGCACCGCCCCCGGCCCGGCCCTCCTCGCGTCTCCCTCCTCCCTCTGCTGCTCCCTCCTCCCTCCCGCCTCCCCAGCTGTCCCGTTCGCGTCATGCCGAGCCTCCCGGCCCCGCCGGCCCCGCTGCTGCTCCTCGGGCTGCTGCTGCTCGGCTCCCGGCCGGCCCGCGGCGCCGGCCCCGAGCACCCCGCGCTGCCTATTCGGCCCGAGAAGGAGCCGCTGCCCATTCGGGGAGCAGCAGGTAGGTGGGCGCCCCGGGGAGGCGCGGGCGGGGAGTCCGGCTCGGGGCAAGTCTGCGCCCGCCCGGAGGGGGCGCAGGGCGCAGGTGGCTCGGTGCGGCGGGCGGCCCGGAGGGTGCCCAGGGACCCGGGGCCCGGCCCGCAGCGCCCGGGGCGGGCACACGCCAGGAGCGGGACAGCGGCCGCCAGCCAAGCCCGTCCCCGCAGGCTGCTCCTTCGGCGGGAAGATCTATGCCTTGGACGAGACGTGGCACCCGGACCTGGGGAGCCCTTCGGGGTGATGCGCTGCGTGCTGTGCGCCTGCGAGGCGGTGAGTGGACCCAATGGCTGTGGCCAGGGGCCCTGTGGGTCGGGGAGCGCTGAGGTCTTGGGACGTCGGATGGACCCGGAGCTGCTGAAGAGAAAGAAGCCAGTCTGCAGATATTTGGGATAATTTTTTTTGGCGGAGGAGGCACGAGGGCGGATAGAGGAGAGGAAGCGCCCCCCTTCAAGTCTCAGGTGTTGCCTATTATTGATCGTCCACTATGTGTCAGGCTCTTAGCCAACTCCATTTCATCTCTCACTTAACTCCTAGTACAACCACGTTAGACAGAGTATCATTACTCCCGTCTTTCAGATAGGGACCGCACAGCCCAGAGAGGTTAAGTAACTCGTCTAGAGTCACGCAGCTTGTAGGTAGCAAAGCACTCTTGACTCCTGGGCTGACCTTGCCCTTGTCCGATGCCTTCCCGGCTTGCCTTTGATTCTCAACGATTGATGTTTTCCCTCACTCGGCTTTCCATCTCTGTGAGCAGCCTCAGTGGGGTCGCCGGGCAAGGGGCGCAGGCAGGGTCAGCTGCAAGAACATCAAGCCCGAGTGCCCAGCCCTGGCCTGCGGGCAGCCGCGCCAGCTGCCTGGACACTGCTGCCAGACTTGCCCCCAGGGTAAGACCGGCTCCGTGGAGAGGGGAGGGGCGGCAGGGCCGAGACGTGTGGCTGGGCAGAATGGAACGGTCAACTGGCCCTCTCCTTGCCCACCTGAAACCCGTGTCCCCCACCCCGGGTGCAGAGCACAGCAGTCCGGAAAAGCAGCCGACGGGCCTGGCCTTCGAGTATCCACGGGACCCAGAGCACCGAAGCTACAGCGACCGTGGGGAGCCAGGAGCTGAGGATCGGGGGCGTGGAGACGGCCACACGGGTAGGCGGGGGCCGGGTAGGAACTGGGGTTGTGACAGGCGCCGGGCCGCAGTGGCGGGTGACGGAACTAGGGACATCTTCCTCCCCTCGCAGACTTCGTGGCGCTGCTGACCGGGCCAAGGTCGCAAGCGGTGGCGCGGGCTCGAGTGTCGCTGCAGCGCTCCAGTCTGCGGTTCTCCATCTCCTACCGGCGGTGAGAAAGAGGAAGGAGGGAGGAGGGGGTCAGCCGGGGCCCAGGGAGGGAGAATTTGGAGAGGCTGGAGCAGCGCTTCTGGCCCAGGCTCAGAGCCGGTGCTCAAAGGATGCTCATTACCAGGCTGGACCGCCCTACCCGAATCCGCTTCTCTGACTCCACTGGCAGTATCCTGTTTGAACACCCTGCAGCCCCGACCCAAGATGGCCTGGTGAGATGATGCCATTTATGAGTACTTATCCCATCTGGGCACTATGCTGACAGCATGCTCTACATTGCCTCCTTGGGTCCTCACAACAGCCTAGTGGGAGAGAGGCACTGACATTATGATGCCCATTTTACAGGTGAGGCTCAGTAGCAGAATGTGATTTGTTCAAGGTCATACAGCTAGTTAGTGGAGGATCTGGGATTTGAACCCTGGCATCTGGTTCCAGGGTCTTTCCTTACTCGTCCTAGGAGAGCCTGGGGGCAGCTTCCTGTATCTCTTTCTTACCAGACATGGGCCTCTCAGCAGGCATGTCCTGTATACTGAGAAGGCCTTCTTGTCTCTCTGCTCCAGGTCTGCGGGGTGTGGCGGGCAGTGCCTCGGTTGTCCCTGCGACTCCTTAGGGCAGAACAGCTGTATGTGGCACTTGTGACACCCACTCACCCTTCAGGGGAGGTCTGGGGACCTCTCATTCGGCACCGGGCCCTGGCTGCAGGTGAGGGGAGCCAACCGCTCCTGGACATGAAGTTCAGAGTCTTCTTGGCCCCCAGAAATGGAGTGGGTTGAGGGGGGGGCACTTTCTGATGGGCTCTCATGGTCCTTTTTTCCCCCAGAGACCTTCAGTGCCATCCTGACCCTGGAAGGCCCCCCACAGCCAGGCATAGGGGGCATCGCCCTACTCACTCTCAGTGACACAGAGGACTCCTTGCACTTTCTGCTGCTCTTCCGTGGGCTCTTGGAGTCCAGGAGTGGGGGTAAGCGGGATGGGGGCAGATGCGTGAAAGGGTAGGGAGAGCACCCATCTTTCAGAGGTTTCACATGTGCGGCTGTTGCAGGACCAGCCCAGGTTCCCCTGCGGCTCCGGATTCTACACCAGGGGAAGCTACTGCGAGAGCTCCAAGCCAACGCCTCAGCCCAGGTGAGGGAGGGTCTGGCTCCAACTGCCGCCTGCTCTAGTCTCTTGCTGTGCCCACCGTACCCTCCTCTGCCCCCAGGAACCGGGCTTTGCTGAAGTGCTGCCCAACCTGACAGCCCAGGAGATGGACTGGCTGGTGCTGGGGGAGCTGCAGATGGCCCTGGAGAGGGCAAGTGGGCCAGGGCTACGCATCAGTGGACACATTGCAGCCAGGCAGAGCTGCGACGGTGAGGCAGGATGAAGCTGGGCACCCCGGGCACACACAGTGAGAGGCACAGCAAAGTGCCAGAGGAGGGGCCAGGGTGGGTACAGGAGGGATCCTGGGGGGCTGGGGTGTGAATGGCCGTGGGGCAAGCCTGCGTCCACCTGTCCCTCCCCTTTGCAGTCCTGCAAAGTGTCCTTTGCGGGCGGATGCCCTGATCCCAGTTCAGACGGGTGCAGCGGGCTCAGCCAGCCTTACACTGCTAGGAAACGGCTCCCTGATCTACCAAGTAAGAGTCAGGGGGTGGGGCAGGGGCGGTGCAGGAGGTGAGAAGGCAGCAGGGCAGGGCAGGGCTTTAGACTACAAAGGTTCAGGCCCCAGCCCTTCTCTGCTACTCTCATTTGCCCTCCCCACTCCTGCCCTCCAGGTACAGGTGGTAGGTACAGGCAGTGAGGTGGTGGCCATGACGCTGGAGACCAAGCCTCAGCGGAGGAACCAGCACACTGTCCTGTGCCACATGGTTGGACTCCAGCCGGGAGGACACAGGGTGAGTACTTCAGGGAGACCAGGGCTGCAGGGCCCAGGCAGCAGAGTTGACAGTGTTGGAGGGCCGTGGGAAGCCTGTTGGATGAGCGGGGATGTTTGGTATTATTCACTCACTTGCAGTCTCTCTCACTGATGCATTGATTCACTGGACTCATTTTTAGTGAGCCTTGGGCTAAGGATTGCAATACAAAGAAAATCAGATGTGGCCTCTGTCTTCAGGAAGCTTGTATCCAGTGGAAGGAGTTACATAGGGAGGCCAGTGCAGCAGATCATGTAATAGTAAACATGATAGCAATGACTGCCAGTTATTGAGCCTTTCTAGATGCCACAAACTGCACTGGTTGCCTTGCTTACATTATTTTGGCCCTCACATTACTCATCTAACAGATGATGAAGAGAAGGATCAGAGAGCTTAAATAATTCCTCAAGATGGGTTACATTGGTAGGAAGTAGCAGAGAAGGGGCTTGGACCTGGGCCTGCCGGTTCTTAGCCAGTTACTGGTGCATGGCAGTGTGTATGGGTTTAGTAGGGATGCACAGCATCATGGAAAGGGTTCAGAATCTTGGGCTTGTGTGAAAGCTGAGGAGGGTTCATCTGGGGCCTTGCAGGCTGCAGTTAGGGCTCACTCTTCCCTGCCCCCTCAGGCCGTGGGTATCTGCCCTGGGCTGGGTGCCCGGGGGGCTCATATGCTGCTGCAGAATGAGCTGTTCCTGAACGTGGGCACCAAGGACTTCCCAGACGGAGAGCTGCGGGGCCACGTGGCTGCCCTGCCCTACAGTGGGCACAGCGCCCGCCATGACAGTGAGTGCTCTAGGGGTCTACCCCCACCTTTGGTGTCCTCTAATTCAAGCATGTGAGGGATGTTGCCAGAGGGCCAGAGCCTGGCACTTCTTTCTCTGTGCCTGAGCTCCAGTTGGCATCTGGAGAAGGTGAGGATGTTCAGGGTGGCCCTGCTGGGAGATGGTCCCTCTCACCACAGTGCAGGCCTCTCCCTTGCTGCTTCCCCAGCCCTGGGCCTGTGGACAGTGCCTGCTAGTTTGTGGAGTCTGTGGCGAGGGAGATGGGAAGTGCTAGGGTTAAGTCGCTGCTTTCAGCCATCTTCTCATCAGTCATCTCTCCTCTGTCTGGATCCAGCACTGCCTGTGCCCCTGGCAGGAGCCCTGGTGTTGCCCCCGGTGCAGAGCCAGGCAGCAGGGCACGCCTGGCTCTCCCTGGACACCCACTGTCACCTGCACTATGAAGTGCTGCTGGCAGGGCTTGGTGGCTCAGAGCAGGGCACCATCACTGCCCACCTCCTCGGGCCTCCTGGAATGCCAGGGCCCCGGCGGCTGCTGAAGGGATTCTACGGCCCGGAGGTGAGGAGGTGTTGGTGGGAGCCAGTTTGGAAAATAGCTGCCTTTTAGCATGAAAGGCTCTGTGGGCCTGGGCAGGGGAAACAGAGTGCAGGCAAGCCTCAGGAGTCAGACAGACCTGGGTACAAATCTGGTTCAGCCTTTTAGTATCCTTTTATCCACCTGCGTCCTACTCTGCGGGGATCTTATGGGTAGTATGTAATGTCCTGGACCTCCAAGGGGTGGGTGGGATGGACCAAGCCCCTGACAGGGCTGGGTTGCCATGGACCTGGGGCTTCTGAGCTCTGCACCATTGCTGATGGGCTTGCGTCTCTTGAGACCTTACTGAACTTCCCTGGGTCTCAGTTTCCTTACCTGAGAAACTGGGAATGGCAGGCTTAGTCCGAGAGTGCCTTGTTCTGTCCCCTCTTCTGTCTGCTGCCAGGCCCAGGGTGTGGTGAAGGACCTGGAGCCCGAGCTGCTGCGGTACCTGGCTCAGGGCTCTGCCTCCCTGCTGATCACCACCAAGGGGAGCCCCCAAGGGGAGCTGCGAGGGCAGGTAGGGAGGCAGTGCGGGCCTGTTGGGATGGGTCAGATTTGGGTGAGCACTGTGGTGCTCTTTGTTAGTCACTTGCCCTCTCCGAACCCTGGGGGCAGTAGAATTGCACACACTCCCTAGCTCGCTGAGAGGATGAAGCCAGACTAGGTACTTAATGAGGTGAGAAGCTGACCACCTGTCCTTGGTGGTGGGATGAGTACTGCGGCTAAGAGCACCCTTCTGGGGCACAGTGGGTGCTCTGGGTGTCTTGGCTGCCACTGGTGGAGAGGCAAGAGGGAGCCTGGGTGCTGCCTCAACCTGCCTCTCCTCTCAGGTGCACGTTGCCAACCAGTGCGAGGTGGGCGGCCTGCGGCTGGCGGCAGCAGGGGACAAAGACATGCAGGTGCCTGGGGCTCTGGAGGCGGTGGCGGCCATGGTGGCCCCACTGCCCGCTGTGCCAGGCCCAGACACCCCACCGCCAGCCAGACCCGGTGGCCCCGGTCGGCTCCGAGACCCCAGCAGCTGCTTCTTCGAGGGGCAGCAGCGCGCCCACGGGCCCGCTGGGCTCCAAACTATGACCCACTCTGCTCGCTCTGCACCTGCCAGGTAGGAGGCCCCGGAGGGGCGCACTGGGACCTGGGTTCTGGAGCCCTGGACCAACCCTCAGTCTCTCCCTGCAGAGACGCACGGTGATTTGTGACCCCGTGGTGTGCCCGCCGCCCAGCTGTCCAAGCCCGGTGCAGGCGCCAGACCAGTGCTGCCCTGTGTGCCCGGGTGAGTGCCCTGCAGGAGTGGAGAGGTCATGGAGGGTCCACCGTGGGGGCACTGAGGCCTCTGGGGAGGGAAGCAAGAAGGGGGCCATCCTCTGCCTTCATTATTTCTTTGGATCCACAGAGAAACAAGATGTCAAAGACCTCCCGGGGCTGCCAAGGAACAGGGACCCTGGCGAGGGTGAGCTGGAAGTGTGTGAATGCAGGGGCGGGGAGTCCAGCAGAGCTGCTGGGTAGGATTGGGGGGCAGTGGGAGGGGAGTGTATTTACTGGGATGGAGGTGGTTGAGGGGCACAGGTTACAACTGACACCTGAGAGGCTTCATTAGAGTCCTTGGCCCACAAGTGGGCCCTGGGGTTAGACCACTGTGGGTTGGCCTGAAGCTCAAGCCTGGGTTCTGGGCCTAGGTAATGAACTCAGCACTCATGGTGCTGGGCACTGTCTCCCACCAGGCTGCTATTTTGACGGTGACCGGAGCTGGCGGGCAGCAGGCACCCGGTGGCACCCTGTCGTGCCCCCATTTGGCTTAATTAAGTGTGCTGTCTGCACCTGCAAGGTATGGCAGCCCAGCTTTCTCTGATGCTAGAACCCCTAAGACCTTCAGAGTGGGAGGGGGCTTCTGAGAGAGGAAAGCCCAGTCTTGGTGGTCAAAATAATAGGAGAAGTCCTTTGCACAATCTTTTCAGGGGGTGGCCACACCATGGGACTTGGGCTTCCCTGGTGGCTCAGATGGTAAAGAATCTGCCTGCAGTGCAGGAGATCTGAATTTGATCCCTGGGTCAGGGAGATCCTCTGGAGGAGGGAATGGTAGCCCACTCCAGTATTCTTTCCTGGAGAATCTCATGGACAGAGGATCCTGGCAGGCTACAGTCCATGGGTCACAAAGAGTTGGACACAACTGAGCAACTAAGCATAGACAGCACACACACCATGTGACCTGCAGGACCCCAGACGGAACGTGGACCCATGGCAGGAAAGTGCCAAGTCCTAACCACCAGGCCACAGGGAACTCTCAGTCCTTGGGCTTTGAGAGTTGGCTTCCTGTAGGAAAAGGGCAAGGGCTGATTTGGGTGAATTCTGGCTCTCCCAGCTGACTAGCTCCATGTAACCCTGGGTACTTCCTGTATGTCCCTGAGTCTCACTTTGCTCGCCCAGAAGCAGAGATGGTAGCATCTACCTTGCAGGGCTACAATGAAGATTTGAGTTCAGGTATATAAAGTCCCAGGCTTCTCAGATGGCACTAGTAGTAAAGAACCTGCCTGCCAGTGCAAGAGATGCAAGAGATGCATATTTGATCTCTGGGTGGGAACGATCCCTTGGAGCAGAAAATGGCAACCTATTTCAGTATTCTTGCCTGGAAAATCCCATGCACAGAGGAACCTGGAGGGCTACAGTCCATAGGGTTGCAAAGAGTCGGACATGACTAAAATGAATTGGCATGTGTGTAAAACCTCAGTCCAAGCCCTCTGGGCTTCCCTGGTAGCTCAGCTGGTAAAGAATCTGCCTGCAGTGCAGGAGACGCTGGTTCGATTCCTGGGTTGGGGAGATTCCCTGGAGAAGGGACAGGCTATCCACTTCAGTATTCTTGGGCCTCCCTTGTGGCTCAGCTGGTAAAGAATCCACCTACGATGAGGGAGACCTGGGTTCCATTCCTGGGTTGGGAAGATCCTCTGGAGAAGGATCTCCAGTATTTTGGTTAGGAGAATTCCATGGACTATATAGTCCATGGGGTCACAAAGAGTTGGACACGACCAAGCGACTTTCACTACAAGACCTCTGAGTGAAAAAGGTCATGCATCTGAGGTATGTGAAAGGAAAAGGAGGAGGCAGAAGGCTTGCATGTTCTGCCTTTCTCCTGACACCCCTTCACTCCATGGATCCCTGCAGGGGGCACCGGGGAGGTGCACTGTGAGAAGGTGCAGTGTCCCCGGCTGGCCTGTGCCCAGCCCGTCCGCGCCAACCCCACTGACTGCTGCAAGCAGTGTCCAGGTAAGGGGGACAGGGGCACCGGGGCCTCTAGGGGCAGATGAGGCTCTTCATGCCTTGTCCTGGGTGGGGGCGGATGTGTGGTGAGGGGATGCCTTTTGAAGGTGGAGGGAAGGGATGTCTTAGCTAATTCAGCATTTACCCAGCACTGCTCTCTGCCTAGCCTGAAGTTAGGGATCTACATGCAGCAAAAGAATGTGCATGTGTTAGTGAGGGATCCAGTTCCTGTCCCACCCACCCACGCACCCACTCACCCATCCAAATTTATCACCTGCTAAGTGCCAGAAACTGCTAGGTGACAAATATGGCCTGGATGGCCCTACAGAGCTCACATCTACTGATCAATTTCTCCTTGCCTCCTCTCCCCTGCCAACAGTGGGGTCAGGGGCCCACCCCCAACTGGGGGACCCCATGCAGGCTGATGGGCCCCGAGGCTGCCGTTTTGCAGGGCAGTGGTTCCCAGAGAGCCAGAGCTGGCACCCTTCAGTGCCCCCCTTTGGGAGATGAGCTGTATTACCTGCAGATGTGGGGTGAGTGGGGGCTTGTGTGAGGACCTGGCCTGGGGGAGGGAACTTCCCAGGGAGGGCAGGCTCCTGGGGGGGCGGGCTTCCCCTAGGAGGCTGAAGGTCACTGTGCCCCAGCACCTCTGGGGACCCTCAGGATCTGGTCTGTCCTGCACCAGGCAGGGGTGCCCCACTGTGAGCGGGATGACTGTTCACCGCCACTGTCCTGCGGCCCAGGGAAGGAGAGCCGCTGCTGCTCCCACTGCACACCCAGGCGGCGGCGTAAGTGGTGTGGGGTCTGGGGCGGCAGCTCCGGGATGGGGATGCCTGGGGAGGGGAGGGAGCACTGGCCACAGGCCGGGCGCAGTGCCCTCTGCTGCACAAGTGTGGTCCTGTCCCCTCCCACAGCAACCTTGTAGGCTTGGTCTCCATTGCCTTCTCTTCACCAAGGAACTTGCTGACCCTCAAAGGGTTCAGGCGACTAGGCTAAAGTCACACAGCTGGTGTGTGCTGACTTGCTTCAAGAATTCTGACCTTTCTGAGATCAGAACAGGGAAGCTCCACTGTGTCCTCTGTGTCCCCCCCACCCCCTTGTTCCTCTTCCAAACTTCACTCCCTCCTGTCTCCCAGCAGCCCCAGAGACCAGGACAGTTCCAGAGCTTGGGAAAGAAGATGAAGGCTCCTAGGGAGCAGCCAGAAGGCCGTACGACCAAGAGGATGGGGCCTGGGCCGAGGGAAGGAGGGGCACCGAGGACCCCGCGTTCTCCTGCGGGGAAACCCAGTGCCTTTGGCCCCTCTCTTCTGCCTCTTCCCCCCCCCCCACTACCTCTGGGAACCACAACTGCACACGGGGGAGGGGCAGCCAGGGCAGACCAAGGCCATGTCCTCTCCAACTCTGGCCTTGCCACCCTCCGGCCCCTGCCTTGGAAGCCCAACCCCTTTCCTTCTGTACATACTGTCACTGGCTTGTTGGGATTTTTAATTTATCCTCACTCAGCACCAAGGGTCCCGCCCACCCCCCCGCCCCCCCCACACACTTCATTCCTGCTGCCCCTGAGCTGAGCAGAGTCATTATCGGAGATTTTTGTATTTATTAAAACTTTTTTTTTCCAGTCTTTGGGCTAATGTTTGTTTCTTTGTGACCAGGGGCCTAAAAGGGTCCCAGTGGAGAAGGGTCTGAGGGACGGAAGGGAGAGAGAGGGGCACTGGCTCCACGGGGCTTCGCCCTACATTTGGGGAGCAGGGAAAAGACCCGGGGAAGGGGGCAAGACAACACAACAGCCGGTGTAGGATTAGATCCTGCAGAGGGGCCTAGGCTGTCTTTGAGATGGAACAGAGCTTCAAGAATAAGGCCACTGGGCACGGTGTTTGGACACTAGTTTCTGCTGACCTGCCCAGGCCAGCATTTTTGCAAGTATTTTAGTGTCTCAGCCCTGGAGGAGGACATGGCAACCCATTCCAGTATTTTGCCTGGAGCATCCATGGACAGAGGAGTCTGGCAGCTACAGTCCCTGGGTTCACAAAGAGTCAGATACAACTGAAGCAACTTAGCATGCATGCACGCATAGTGTCTCAAAATAGGTGATGGCAGGATTTACAGTTTGATTTGTTACCCTGGGGTCAGTCAGGTCTTCTACTTTGCAGCAAGTTTGACTGAGCCTCTGAGCTTCTCCAGCGGAAACAGACAGAAGGTAATACACAGGGACCCTAACCAGAGGAGAAACTGGGTTGGTTCTGGTACACCTGGTGTTTGAAGAGAAACCTCTTTCACATACAATCCTCCTCTTTGAGAATCACCTTTCCGTATTCTCTAGTGACTCCCCTGGGCTATCTTTTATACCACATCAGATTTTGGGTCTGTCAGAAAAAGGATAGCCACTCAGAGCCATCACTTGATGGCGCTGCTGGCAGTCAACAGTGCACTTTAGGCCAAGTCAGTGTCTGTGGAAAATTCTGAAAGAGATGGGAATACCAGACCACCTGACCAGCCTCCTGAGAAATCTGTGTGCAGGTCAAGAAGCAACAGTTAGAACTGGACATGGAACAACAGACTGGTTCCAAATCAGAAAAGAAGTACGTCAAGGCTGTATATTGTCACCCTGTTTATTTAACTTATACGCAGAGTACATCATGAGAAACGCTGGGCTGGATGAAGCACAAACTGGAATCAAGATTGCTGGGAGAAGTATCAATATTCTCAGATATGCAGATAATATGACCCTTATGGCAGAAACCGAAGAACTAGAGTCTGTTGATGAAAGTGAGAGAGGACAGTGAAAAAGTTGGCTTAAAACTCAACATTCAGAAAACTAAAATCATGGCATCTGATCCTATCACTTCATGGCAAATAGATGGGGAAACAATGGAAACAGTAAGAGACTATCCTTTTGGGCTTCAAAATCACTGCAGATGGTGACTGAAGCCATGAAATTAAAAGACGCTTGCTCCTTGGAAGAAAATCTATGACCAATCTAGACAGTGTATTAAAAAGCAGAGACGTTACTTTGCCAACAAAGGTCCATCTAGTCGAGGCTATGGTTTTTCCAGTAGTCATGTATGGATGTGAGAGTTGGACTATAAAGAAAGCTGAGTGCCAAAGGATTGATGCTTTTGAACTGTGGTGTTGGGGAAGACTCTTGAGAGTCTCTTGGACAGAAAGGAGATCCAACCAGTCCATCCTAAAGGAAATTAGTCCTGAATATTCATTGGAAGGACTGATGCTGAAGCAGAAGCTCCAATACTTTGGCCACCTGATGTGAGATGTTTGACCCTGATGTTGGGAACGATTGAAGTGGGGAGGAGAAAGGGATGACAGAGGATGAGATGGCTGGAGGGCATCACTGACTCAATAGACATGGGTTTGAGTAAACTCCGGGAGTTGGTGATGGACAGGGAGGCCTGGCGTGCTGCAGTCCATGGGGTCACAAAGCGTTAGACACAACTGAGTGACTGAAGTGAATGTTTGTGCAGGTATTTGAATAATGTATGACTTCAGACTACAGAGGGTGCCTCCTCAGGATGGGGGAGAAGTGAGGGCCAGAGACGCAGCCCAGGCACTTCCTGGGAGTATGGAGTCTGGGTTCCACCACTCTAATGCATGTCAGCTGCTCAATGTGTAGGATAGCCTGCATTCTAAACAAGAGTTGCTTGCTTTCAAAAAAGTTTCTGGATTATTTCATTGCATTTCACCCTTAGTCTTTTATGAAATAATGAGAACTAGAAAAACAAAGTGTGACACTTCTGACCCAACAAAAGTGGCTTCATAAAGTGACACAATTGGGATAAGGAGAGAGTGTGCTGGAGTGGGCACATTTTAGCTCACCAGATTTTAGGAAGTCAAGAGGATGAGCAAAGGAGAAAAAACACAGAGCATAGTCTGGAATACTGGAGATATATTGTTGTAGAGGACAAAAGGGAAAAACTCTTAGGGATCCTGAAATGATTATGGTGCCCTGAGAATGGAGCTGCCCCTTATAACATTGTTTGGCTTTGCTATATGATCTCAAGGACAAAGGGAGCTGCCAGAGTGATTTCTGCTCATCATCGTAAATCACTGTGAATGTGGTAACATACAAATGTATGAGAAAGAAAGAAAAATTCACCTGTTAGAAAGAATTCCAACCCCTAGATAACCGCTATTAAGAAATCATTGAGTATTTTTCTAGGTCTCTGTTTGCCTGGCTAGAGCCCCACTTGGGGTCCTGGCCCTGTAGTACCTTTGTTCCTACTTGTGGAGTGGCTGAAATGCTTTCCTTGACCCAGCTGAGGGTATTTGTATGATCAGCTCAGAGGCTGGAGCACATATAAATCTGCACAAATAAGCAAGGCAGGAGACTGCATTTCAGAGAAATCTGATCCTCTGCATTTAAAGTGGCAGAGGAGGCAAAATCTCAGACATTTTGAAAAAATGGTGAAAAAAATCCTCACCAAATCAGGGCACTTGGCGAGTTGACATTCAGTGATTTGATTTCCGGGGATGACCGGAGCCCACAAGTGGGGTTCCAGCTCCTCAGCTGAAGGGTGTTGGGCAGGCCTTGAGCTGTCTCATCCTCTGGGGGCAGCAGACGGCTGGTGGGGCTGTCTCCAGTACCCCAGCTGCCCCTGGGAGGAGTCTCTCAGCTCTCTTCTTGTCCACCTGCCTTGACTGGGCTGGATCCTGGGCTGAGACGCAGCCTCCTCGTGAGAGGCCAGGCATTTTCCTCATCTTCTGGAGTCTGTCTCGCCTAGTTGAGCCCCTGATCCTACTGTGGAGACAGAGACTCCTTACTCTCCATTACCCTCCATTTATGCAGGGGACAGGCGTGCAGACAAGTGGAGGTAGCAGGGGCCAGTGGGAGGAGAGTTGCGACAAGGATCCCACTGCGTTCTCCCACGCAGTGGGCAGCGAGGCTGCTGCCGACTGGGCACTGGGTGACAGCTCTGCCACGGAGCTGGCGGGCTGCGTGGACCTGCCTGTTGTTGCTGGCACTCTTCCTCGTGGCCGTGGTGCTTAACATGGAGTGCTGGGTCCTGACCAGCCCCACTCTGAAGGGAGATGAGGGAAGACAAGAGGAAAACAGAGGCAAGCTTGTGTCTTCTTAAGGTGATTTTTGGGAGCATTGGCGTTTGTGTGTGCACACACACACACACACACACACACACACCCCTGAAGTGTGAGAGAGTGGAGTATCCACACTGCATCTGTTATTTACACCCATGTTTGTTACAATGTGAAGTTTTCAGTTTCCTTTTTTTCTGTCTCATTCTCCCTTACATGAATCTGAAAAACAAAGCCAATGAACTTGCTCTTTCTTTATTTTGTAATGATTTATTTATTTCATTTTAGTTTTGGCTGAGCGGGGTCTTTGTTGCTGCAATCGGGCTTTCTCCAGTTGTGAAGAGCCTGGGCTACCCGCCAGTTGTGGTGTGCGGGCTTCTCGTTGTGGTGGCCTCTCTTGTGGAGCACAGGCTGTAGACCAGTGAGCTTGCAGCACTCGGGCTCAGCAGTTGTGGCTCACGGGCCCCAGAGCGTGCAGGCTTCAGCTGTTGAAACTCGCGGGTCCTTTTACTATATACTATTTATCTCACAAGTAATCAATTTTATCACTAGCAGTGAAAGTGAAAGTGTGAGTCATTCAGTTGTGTCCGACTCTTTGTGACCCCATGGACTGGAGCCCACCAGGCTCCTCGGACCTTGAAATTCTCCAGGCTAGAATACTGGAATGGGTAGGCATTCCCTTCTCCAGAGGATCTTTCCAACCCAGGGATCAAACCCCAGTCTCCTGCATTGCAGGCAGATTTTTTTACCTTCTGAGCCACCAGGGATAGCTATTAATTGCATGCAAAAGACACAAGATAATTTCTAGGGAATAGTTTCTTTCTTCCATCTCTATCTCCTTGGCCAACCAGGTCTCCTCTCCAGAGACCCCCTATTACCTATTTCTCACATATAAGAAAATCTTTTAAGAACAAGATTGTCCAAGTTTAAGTTGTTTGCACGGCTATATAGATCAGCGCTTTTCAAAATTTGATCTGCGTATGTCTTATCTGGGAGACTTGTTTAACTGCAGCCTTTGATTCAGAAGGTCTAGGGTTGGCCTGAGAGTTTGCATTGCTGAAAGGCTCCTGGTGACGTGATGTTGTGGGCACAGAAACACAGGGTGAGTAGCAATCATTTCACGTTTTAGCAAATGTGCCATGCCACTCTAAGTTTATTCACTCAACTAATATTTACTGAGCATTTTTTTTCGGTGCCAAGCACTGTTCTTGGTTACAGGGACTCTGCGGTGAATTAAACTGACTGAAAGTCCTGCCTGTGTAGAGTTTATATTCTAGTGGAGGAGCACAGACAGTACACACAGTGAGTATATAGTGTGCCAGAAAAGGTGGAGCTATGGAAAAAATAGAGCAGGAACAGGGAACTAGGGGTTCCTGGGGAGGGAGGATCTGCGTGTAGTTTTAGTGAGGACGACCACAGAACGCTCTGGTGAGGAGACATTTGAATAAAGACTTGAAGGAGGGGGTGGGAATGAACCATAGATAATGATTAAAAAAAATTGTGAGTGGGCTTAAGTTTCGTATCAGGAGAGAAGGGAAGAGACTTGCCATAATCTGACATACATGTGAAATCAATACGTCAGTAGATAAGTAAACTCAAAAGAGAGCAGATTCTGAGAAAAAGAGCCCCTTGGTATATTAGGGAGAGAAGTGGATCTCCATAAGAACAGAGGATGAGGTCTTGATTGAATTGTATGAAATCTCTTCTTTTCACAGTTGAATTATATACTACATAAAGATGAAGGATGACTAGAGAAAGAGCTAAAGAAGTAACTATTACCCAGTACAATTAGGTCACATGCCTTACTGTGTCAGTTCTGCCTGTAAGGTTTGCTTACAAGATGCAACCCATCCAGGCATTTCTGAGTCTGGAAAATGAAGAAGGAAAGAAGAGCTACTCACAACGGGAAGGGACCTTACGGCAAAATCTCTGCCAAGGAGGAGGTTGCAGTTTAGTGCATATTTCGTGGTTGGAAACATTAGAGGCCAAAATGCCACATGAAAGAAAGAGGTTTTCAGGTTGGCAGCCAAGGAAGGCTGTAGTTTGAAATCTCACTGAATGCCACCTAAAGAAGCACCATGCAAGAGAACTCTGAGGACAGCAGTTGAACAGAAAGAAGGGGAGCAGAGGGAAGATGGTGGGGGTAATACCTGGTCGACTCATCCTGGAAGGGCGGGTTCCAGAGACTGGAGGACCAAAGATGCCTCATTCTTCCCAAGCAGCTGGAATCAGACCAGCTTCAGCTTGTCTTCCAGAGGAGTGGGAAGCCCGGCCCTTTGGGGGGGCGGTGGTTGGTGGGGAGGCCTGGCACCTCTCCTTCTGACCACCCTACTAGGTCCCAGGAGGTCTAAATCCCATTTACTTCCAGGGCTCACCCCCTCCCCCAAGACAAACAGAACTGCACCTGCTGGCTGATGCCTGAAATTCCTTTAGCAGATGTTTTCCTTCCACAACTGGAAGATGGGAGTTTTAAAATGCAAATGACTGGTTAAGATATTAGGTCACCTGCTAAAGTAGAACTACCGGTCAACAAGTAAATGGTTAGTGTCATATCTTGTTACTTTTTGACAAGGAAAAAGTTAGAAAAAAGGTAGACTGAAAGGGAAGAGGTAAGGAAATAGGGATTTTTGCAGCCCAGCCTGCAGGCAGAGACGTTGACAAGGGCTGGGCTATTTACCTTCAATAGCTCCGGGGAGGGATAGTCGCTGTGCGGAGAGGAATTCTGTCCTGCACATCTGTGTGTTCTCCCAGCTTAGTGGGAACTTGGCCACTCAGACATATGATTCACATCAACTGTGTTTTTCATAAGTTTTAGGTTTTTTTTTATTTTAAGCAAGATTGATGTCATTATGAAGGAACTTTTCTCATAGGTTCCAAACGGAGGTACCACTTAAAATGGCACCAGGAAGACCTTCAGAAATAGTTTTTAAATTCTCCCTCCTCTCTTTCAGACAGAGAGGAATGAGAGGACTTCCTGACAGGAACAGAAAGAAGCAGGGTTTTATTTTTGTCTGATCATAGATGTAATGGTTCTTCAAGAGTGATTCTACATTCTTCAAAATGTAACATTATATTTTGGCAAACAGGACAGTAGAAAATGAAGGAAATTCAATGTTAATTACTTAATAAAATAAAAATGTCAACTCAGAAAAAATACTCATTAACCTTTGATTTTTTTCCCTTAATTTTTTTTTCTGCACATGAATAGACCATGATTTCCTTGAACACTTCAGATGGTATTTCTAGTGAACAATCTTTTTTTTTATTACAAAAATAATATTTGCTTGAAGTAGAAAATTTGGTTAGAGGAAAAAACCCAGGATAAATTCTTTGCAGAGAAAACAAATTTTTTTGAAGTATTTGCTTCCTTCTGTGGGTTTTGTGAGTTTACCCTGTGTTTACTGTATTATATCCCATTTTCCTTTACTTGGCCCCCATTGTCACACATCCCCTGAGCTTTTGCCATGGATGGTCGCGAGCTTGAAGTGAGACAGTGCCTGTTTTTGCCATATCTGGGTACAGCCAGAGACTGGGGCCAAGGGACCAGATGAAAATCCCGAAGATTTTCATCTGAATGCTTTCTCCTTGGGGTAAAGTCGGTCCTCTGGTTTGGCTTTAGCTAGAAAACGGGCCGGGCAGGTACCTGGCGCCTCGGAAGAGGAAGGAATGCATTTGGACGCCTACGGTGGAGCACAGTCGGGGACAGCAGGAGCCGCGAGGGCGCTGGAAAGGGGTGGAGAAGGGAGGCAGGGATGCGCCACCGGCGGGCGGGGCGGGGCCGCTCCCGAGGTCAGTCAAAGGCGGCTCCGAAACTGGACTGAGTTCTCTCTGCATAACTGTGGTCACCTTAATAGTGTGCAACGTTTGTATTCATTTTGGTTGCCAAGAAGACTCAGCTAACAGGATTTGGGCTTAGTAGGTGACATTTGTGAAGAAAGAGAGGCAGTTGAGAGGGGGCTGGGGGTGCGGTAGGAGGGACCTGGGGAGCCAGAACAGCCTGCTTTGCTAGTAACTCTTCTGGTCGCTTGACCCCCATCACCAGCTTGCTTTGGGAAACTTCACAGTATAGCTGCGTTGAACTAACAGCAGCTTAGTGTCGTGGTGTGAAACCAAGGCCTGACGCTTTTGATGTGATCCTGGGCAAGTCACTTGACATATCTGAGCCTAAGTTTCCTGCAAAATGGTGAAATAATGGTTAGCTGCATGATTGTTATAAGGCCTATAGAGAAGGCCTGTAAGGTGCTTGGCACAGAGCTGGCACTCAGTGACTTCGCTGTAATTGCATCTGATGGGTGTGAGAGTCATTAAGGGGGTGGAAAATGCTAGGCATGCCTATGAAAGGATGAGGTTATGTTCTGGTAGAGGAAACTGAACACTCACATCTCCACTGTGTGACAGGATCAAAATGACGACTGTGGGTATGACCACAGCCCTTCCACTGGAAGAGTCCTTCACAGCCAGCCTCATCCTCCGTTTTCTTTCCCAGCCCTGAGGAAGAATTCTTTCTTCGTGGGAATGAGGCTAAGCCCATCTACCTAATCAAGTGGTAAGAGAGTTGGGGCAGGGGTAGAGGTGAGCGTGGAGGATTGTGCAGAAGTGTAAGTGGGCACCAGAGTGAAGAGGTTCTAACACGTTGCTGTGGGCTGCGTTTAT
Source organism: Nanger dama (assembly GCA_917880005.1). Taxonomy (NCBI): domain Eukaryota; kingdom Metazoa; phylum Chordata; class Mammalia; order Artiodactyla; family Bovidae; genus Nanger; species Nanger dama. Next base: position 26,884,871 of record CAKJTW010000011.1, on the reverse strand, counting down.
GGGTTTCCTTTAATATTTTTCAAGATAGGAATAAAGATGGAATTCTTTTTCTGTGGTAAAACATACATAACATGGGCTTCCTAGGTGGCGCTAGTGGTAAAAAATCTACCTGTCCATGCAGAAGATGCAGGATCATCCCTAGATCGGGAAGATACCCTGGAGAAGGAAACGGCAACCCATTCCAGTATTCTTGCCTGGGAAATCCCAGAGGAGCCTGGCAGGCTACAGTCTATAGGGTCTCAAAGAGTTGGACATGACTGAAGCGACTTAGCACGCATGCACATATAACATAAATTTTGCCATTTTAACCATTTTTAGGTATACAATTCAAGGGCATTAAGGACATGCACAGTGCAACCATCATCACAGAACTTTTCATGATCTCAAACAGAAACTCTGCACCCATTACACAAAAACTCCATAACCCCTCCCCTCCCCCAGCCCCTGATAACCTTTATTTTGCTTTTTGTCTCTATGAATTTGTCTATTCTAGGTACATTATAGAAATGGAATCATACAGTATTTGCCCCCATGTCAGTCTTATTTCACTTAGCATAATGTTTTCAAGGTTCATCCATGTAGCAGCATGAATCAGAATTTCATTCCTTTTTAAGGTTACTATTCCTTTGTATGCATTGTTATAGTCTACATTTTGTTTATTCATTTACCTGATGATGAGTATTTGAGTTGTTTCTACTTTTGGCTCTTGTGGATTGTGCTGCTATCAACATTGGTGTACAGGTATCTGGCTGAGTTCCTGCTTTCAGTTCTTTGGGCATTTATCTAGAAATGGAATTGCCAGATTTGGTGGTTATATGATGATTCTAATGTTTAACTTTGGAATGCCACTTTAAGTGCCTCTTTGTTCTCATTTTCTTTCTCAAATCCTCTGTCTGTTATAGTCCCTCCCCTTCTCTATTTCATGACGTTTTGTTGTTGTTGTTGGAGCAACTGGATTTCTTGTCTTTAGAGAATGATTCACATTTCAGATTTATGTATTCTGTCCTTGCAGTACTGTTATTTTGCTCCTCCATCCCTGTATTTCCTGTAAACTGAAAGTTAAATATAGGGTCTTGATTAGATTCTGGTTCATTTTCCACAGGAACCTTTCATAGAGGTGCTTTATATTTCCCATTTGATCATATCCGGAGGCACAGATTCTATTTCTTCAATATAAATACACTCTGACAAATAGTGCATCTTAAAGGATATATATGGAATCTAGAAAAATGGTACTGATGAACCAATTTGCAGGGCAGGAATAGAGATGCAGACATGATTTTTGGGCATACAAGGGAAGGAGAGGGTGGGATGATTTGAGAGAGTAACACTGAAACATATACTTTACCATAAGTGAAATAGAGATGCTTGAGATGATTGTGTGCCATTTGCCAAGTCACTTCAGTCAAGTCCAACTCTTTGTGACCCTATGTCTCCTCTGTCCATGGAATTCTCCAGGCAAGAATACTGGAGTGGGCTAGTGGTAGAGAACCTGCACTCCCAAGCAGGAGACCTGGGTTTGATCCCTGGGTTGGGAAGATCCCCTGGAGGAGGAAATGGCAACCCACTCCAGTATTTTTGACTGGTGAATCTCATATACAAAGGAGCCTGGTGGGTTATAGTCCATGAGGTTGCACAGAGTTGGACACCACTGGGCGACTGAGCACTCAGGTAGAACAGATAACTAGTGGGAAGTTCCACATAACACAGGGATCTCCCCCTGCTCCTCTGTGACAACCTAGACGGGCGGGATGGAGCAGAGATGGGAGAGAGGTGCAAGAGGGAGGAGACATGTCTATACTTATGACTGATTCATGTTGTATGGCAGAAACCAGCACAATATTTTAAAGCTTTATCCTCCAATTAAAAATAAATAAATAAATACTCTGAGAAGTAACCAGCCAGGCATCTGGTTTATTAGGACTAGACTTCTTAGAGCTACATGTCATAGGAAAGGAGTGGGGTTAGGATGTAATGGTCAGCAGCTGCAGCACTCTTTCATAGCATCCCTGGAAAGTGTCCCCTCTCCCGCCCCTTTAACCTCAGATCTTTTCATTCTAGGAGGAGGTGATTTTGGAGTATTCAGGAGCTGCCTCCCAGAACCTTGATCTCGCTACTGCCTCTGACTCTCACACCATGGTGTTGAGTCTGGCCCACTTCCTCTTTCAGGGTGGTTACTTTTCTGGTTTCAGATGCCACTCGTGTTATGAGTCTCTTTTGGACCTTCTCACCGTCCACCCAACTGGTATTACCTCTGTCTGTACATGTGTGAACCTCAAATGTGATTAGAGTTCAAGTTATTTTCCATGGGTACAGAACACTAATGTCTCCAAATGTTTTGTGACAGCTTCAGTGGCATAAGGGTACCTGCAGGGTGGTGCCTTTCAACTCCACAGGCCAAAATATGTGTGTATGTGTGTCTAAGGTCAATAACAACAATCCCTGAGTGTCAAGATTCTTACTGAAAAACACTTTTTTTTTTTTAACAATTTCTGCTACATCAGGTTTTTAGTACTTATACAATAAAAGTAAAATTAATATAATATGCGGAAATTTTAAAAAGCATATAAAAAGCAAAACTAAAATAATGTGTCACCTCAATACCAAGAAATACCTACTATTAAAATGTTGGTACAACCACCAAGACTTTTCTTGGGCTTGTGGATACACATGATTGGAGTCGTCTTGCTTTTCTGGTCACGTGTAACAGAAATCATCCTCAGTAAGACTAACCAAAGAGAGAGAAATGTGTTTGGAAGTGCATGGCCTTTTGAGGCTGGAGCTGGGCACTGCTCTCTGCTCTGAATAGCTCTGCGGCCAGTGGACTTCTGGATGGCTCACCATACTTGCTCTGGGGGCCTCCTCCCCCAGCCCTCACCCCTGGTGCATGCAGGTGTTCAGGGGAGAGCGTCCATCACCTTCGTCGGCTACCTCTTCCCTCAGGGCTGATGTGTGGTTCAAGATCAGTTAGTCTTCTGTGGGCAGAGCTGTGAGCATGAGGGGAGGAATTCTTATTTCCCCGGCATTAAAAAAAATGTTTTTAATGAAGTATAGCTGATTTTTAATGTGTTCATTTCTTTCCCAGCATTTCTAAAGTCCTCTATATACCTAGGATGGGAAAGAAGTAGATCTGAGTTGAGTCAAGAAGTGCAGAGAAGGACAAAGCTCTGTCACACGGACGCAGCACTCTTGCATTTGGCAGCTGCTGATTAGAGCCGTCCCTGTTTGCTCAAGCTGCTTTGATCTGGGATTCTGTCTCTCGTTTCTGAATGAGACTGACCAATATCTCTGATTGTGGCTTACCTGCTGCAGTTCCCCGTTTTGGACACTGGTCTTTGCTGCCTTTCCAAGTACAAAGTGGTCTGTACTGTTGGGGCTGAGGGTTTGGATTATAGATCCTCAGTCTCAGCTGTGCTCAGAGATTCCTTGGCTGTGATCTAGCCCCACATCCCTGGAGAGGGAATTTGGCCAGAGAATGGAGTCACACAGGAGAGCTGTGGCTGCCTGGGTCCCACCTGTGTGGGGGTGTGGGTAGGTAGGTAGGCAGAGGAATTCCCAGACAGAGAGAACCATTGTGAGCCAGGCAGGCACACTGAGGCATTTCCTAGGGGCCAAAGTATGCTTATGAGATGATCCATTCTTTTGTGGGCAGCAGTGGTACTGGCGCTACTGAGAACTTGGTTTCTGTTGCTCTGCAAACACAAGGACTGCCTTTTACTGTGGGCTCCTCTCATCTGTCTCCTCCTCTGGACCCTCATGTTTCTTTCCTGGCTCCTCCTCCCCATCCTCTGCTCTAATTAATCAATGCCCTGCCTGGTGAAAACCTTGTCCTCCAGGTCACTCTCTGGTATGGAGACTTGACGTGCATGAACTCCAGTGACACTGAGCCGGGAGTGATGGGAACGATGTCTGAGTCCAGCAGAGACCTGGCGACAGACATGCTCCCAGCTGGGGTGATGGAGCGGACCTCGCAGAGGAGGTGGTAAATGAGCCCGGCTGTGGAAGATCCCTAAGATGTACACGATGCCCTAGGAGGGAAGGCCCCAGGTTCTAGGGTGGGGGATTTCAAGGTGAGAGTGTGGGTTCAGTGGAATGGGAGAAGGAAGATGAGGTGTTGGGGGGATGAGGTTGGACAGAGCCTGGAGAAGGTCTTGGATATCATACGTATCTGTACTGAACAGCCAAGGGCCCCCACAGTTCAGGGTTGAGAGGATGGTTCGGAGGTAAACTGTGTCCCTGGGCCAGTATAGTCCTTAGATGTGGGCAAGCAGGACTCTGCCCCCAGGCAGGGCTCAGAGGTCTCAGGGCTTCCAACTGCCTGCCTGGGAGTATTCGGAAAACACACTTGGATGTCTGGGATGGGTTGGGCCGGGTGCCTAGAGCCTAAACTGGTCCTGTGAGGGTTATGGGCTCTAGAAGCCTGTTCCTCAAAATTTTCCAAGTCCCACTTGGATGACTGAGAGCCAGGCTACCCTCCCGGCAGAGCCCGTAGCCAGTCCCAGGACCCATGCGGGCCCTGGGCCTCCCCCTCCGCTGACTCTCGGCCCTGGGTATCGGGTGAACCAGATGCCCTGAGGAGCTCTGGAACTCCTGCCAATGGCGTCACCCTGGGGCTTGTGCTGGGACCCCACTTCCCGGAGGGCCGCCTGTGAGTGGATTGCTCCTGCTGCCGGCACTGTGTGTGGGGATCACATGAGTTTGAGTCACCCGGGACTCAGGACCAACTCAAGGCTCTGGGCTGCTGCCAGCCTGGAGCCTGTCTGTGTGTGGCCATGGTGTGGCTCCGGCCTGGCGGGGCTCTAACCTTGGGCTGCCCTGGGGCCACAGCGCCTGAGACGGGCAGGGGGTGGCAGCGAGTATTCCCTGTGCCCCCTCCCCACCCTGATGGGGGGCCTCTACACACCTGTGGGGCATTCTCTGCTTAGCCACAAGGGACCTTTCCCCTGGGGGTCCGCACTTGCTGTGAGGTGATGGGGGACATGAACGAGACTGTTCCTTTTGCTCTGGCCGTGGGCATCCTCACCTTTCCTTCCATGGAGTGTGGAAGGCAGGGCTGTGGCCAACAGGGAAAGAGGTCACATTCTAAAAATACCAGGTTATGGCCTAAAGCGTTCTGGAGGGGTTGGAAGACGTGCTGTTATGTTCGCACTGTAAAGTCCCCAGTGGCAAATTTAACATAATAGAAAAATAAATAATTGCTTTCCTGCCTCCTCCCCAATACTTTGAGTAAGACTTGCCTTTGTGATCAATATCAAGGAAGCACCTTACAAGCTTTGAGAGAGTCGCTGGAAGCCAGCATGCAGGGCCGCACTGCAGATGATGCAGTGATGGAGCTGGCATTAAATAAATATTAGAGAACCAGAGAGGCAGGGCAGTCTCTACTGTTTCAGTATAAACAGGTTCTGAAGAGCCACAGCACTCTGAGTAAAAGGTAGCCTTGCTACCCTTTCCTCCCGGTGAGATTTATGAAGTTAGCTAAGAATGACAACCTTGGCCATAAACGGTGTGAAGAGATGGTTCCTGTATGTTACAGAGTCTTCAGTGCTCTGCTGCTGCTGCTGCTGAGTCGCTTCAGTCGTGTCCGACTCTGTGCGACCCCATAGAAGGCAGCCCACCAGGGTCCCCTGTCCCTGGGATTCTCCAGGCAAGAACGCTGGAGTGGTTGCCATTTCCTTCTCCAATGCATGAAAGTGAAAAGTGAAAGTGAAGTTGCTCAGTCGTGTCCAGCTCTTCGCTACCCCATGGACTGCAGCCCACCAGGCTCCTCCACCCATGGGATTTTCTAGGCAAGAGTACTGGAGTGGGATGTCATTGCCTGACTGGACAATAAAGAAATACTGAAGTGAATACGCTCAGTCGTGTCCGACCCTTCTCCAGGGGATCTTCCTGACCCAGGGATCGAACCCGGGTCTCCTGCATTCCAGGCAGACGCTTTAACCTCTGAGCCACCAGGGAAGCCCAAGAGATACTGAAGTATCTCTTTAATCCATCAGTGTGGCTCCTGTGGGCCCATGAATTTTGGCAGTACATTATCAAATCGAATGGTTGATGTTGATGAGGCTCCACCAAAAATATTGGCCCGAGAGGTCTGCCGTGGGCAGCGCTTGAGAGATTTCAGACCCCAACCCCTCACCCCTTTGGACGGCACCATCCATCTTGGTCTTGAGGAGATGGTCACTCCCCTCCCCTCGGGACCAAGGCCTACATCCTAGGCCTGAAAGCTTGCCTGGCCCTCTGCACTGGTGGACCCAGGAGACAAGAGATGTGTGCTGATGGCATAAGAGACCTGGAGCAGGGGAGGGAAAAGTCCCAGGCCAGGAGGAGGACGTTCCTAACAGAAGGAACATGGGTCTGTCTCTTTGGGGACCAGGTGAACAGAAGCCAGACCTCCTCTGAACGCCTCCCTCTCTCACCCTCCATGGGGTCACCGGGTCTGGCTGGTTTGCTGCAAGCTGTGTGGCAGGATGGGCTGGGCGGGGCGGGGCTGCATCACAGTGACTATGGCTCTCAGGATCTTTGGAGTTTTCTTCTTGTGCTGCTTGGACTCCTTCAGGTGGCTCTTCCAGTGTTGTGGCTGGGAGTGAGAACCCTGGCTGCTGGTTTTGGAGGAGCAGATAGATGAGGAGGCTTTGGATGGATCATGGCTCAGTATTCAGTGTGTCACCCTGCATGTGACCCCATTCTCAGTGTGGGGCCCTACCCTCACTCTGCTGGCATGCCAGTCCAGGGACACTCAGTTTTACCCTTTCAAATAAAAATGCCTCCAGTGTCTGTTGGAATAAGGGGAAGCAGGAGATAGGTGGGGCAGGAAGCGATCTTCAGTTCTCCTGTTCTTGACTCCACATTCACCGGCTTTCTTCCCCTCTCTCCACTTTCATAGGGGCCTGGTGCCCCCCGATTTGTGAGCCATTGGGCAGCTCTAGGGTATAAAAGGAGTTTTTCTTTACTGCCCCACAGCTCAGGCCTGAACTTGCTTGGTTCTGCTTCATTGGTTACCATTTGTCTAACTGCTTTCCAGCTTCCAAAATGTTGCTTTTTACATGTCTCCTGTTCTCTCTTTCCTTATGGGTTTTAATATTAAAAACATTAAAAAAAAAAAAAAGAATTTCAGAAAGCAGTGGAGATGAATGCGTGGGCCCACTCCACTGCCATTAAGCTACCAGAGTGATTCTTCTAACATCTAAATGCGATGATATCTCCCTTCTGTTCAAAAGCACTTCCATGGCTCCTGATTGGCAGCAGGGTAAGAAATGGAAATTGAGTACATGGTATTTTTAAGGCTCTGCCCCAAGTCAAGGTTTACTCCTTTCATGGACCAGACTGTACTTGATTCTATTAATTTTAATGAAACAGACATTTTAGGATACATAGAGAAAGAAAGAGTTAAAAGTTCACTTCTGGTTCTCTGTTCAATGCCAATGCTAAAACAGTACTTGGCAGTTAACTTGCATAACTTTTCTTTGGGGAAACTTTAATTGCTGAGTGGTACTGAGTCCTGAGCTGACTGGTCTTGGGGGTCAGTGATGGTAGAGTGTGGTGTGTGTGTGTGTGTGTGTGTGTGTGTGTGTGTGTGTGTGTTCACACCTGCAGCCTGCAGCCCTGAGTTGGTGTGGGGAATTTCCGGTTTTATGTTGCCAGCAATGAGAAGGCAAACTCTTTTTTTTGTATTCTTTCCAGGGCATAAATTGCAGCTGGTGATAAAATTTGTTCAATCCACCTCACTCTTAAATCACATCAGACCACACAAATGCTGAGCCTACGTTATCCTATTAGAACTACACCAAAGGGCCAGACTTTCCCCTAGAAGTCTTGAGAGTTATAACTCCACAGGTGAGTTGGCAGGATCATCTAAAAGATGGCAGTCTCCTTTGGAAGCTATTGCTCAAAGACAGTATCAATTTATTTACCTAATACCTTATCAAAGAAAAATACCATCATAAATGTGGCTTCAACAGAGTATAGGACCCCATGGTGACTTTGCTAAACATCTCTTTAAAAAGGCAGAAAAGACTCCTCCCTCTTCCTCAAAACAAGGCTGCATGATCAGGCCAACCAAGATGGCTGTTCTCTTGCTCTCTGTATATCTCTGCTCTATCAGGGCCTGTTTCACCAACACCCTACTCACACCACAGAGTATCCTGCATACTTGCCCCTGCCCCAGTGATGATTAAAGCATCTCCACCAGCTTATCAAAGGAGTGGGGGAGAGGTGTGCCCTTCTCCTGGTTTCCCTGGTAACTGATGGGTCAACCTGATGATCAGTTTCCCCATAACTGGCAACCTTTACCTGCCCTTGGGAGTGAAACAACCATATCAAGCCTTCCATCAGCTGCACACAGTGGAGTGTCGCTCCAGACCTTGCTTTAAACAAGTAAGCTCCCCATCCACTAGACCACTGATGTTTCTGTCTCTGACTCCAGGCTCTTTCTTTGGTCTTGAAACTGGGCAAGCACAGAGCTCATAGGCCTGGCAGTGCAGCCCAACAAAGACACATTGATTTTCCTGTTCCACCACATAGAACTACCCATGCTTGCCAGGCAAGGGCCTACTTTCTTTTTCATTACTTAGTTATTATTTTTAAAAATTAGAGTATAATTGCCTTACAATGGGCTTCCCTGGTGGCTCAGAGGTTAAAGCGTCTGCCTCCCAATGCGGGAGACCTGGGTTCGATCCCTGGGTCGGGAAGATCCCCTGGAGAAGGAAATGGCAATCCACTCCAGTATTCTTACCTGGAAAATCCCATGGATGGAGAAACCTAGTAGGTTACAGTCCATGGGGTTGCAAAGAGTCGGACACAACTGAGCGACTTCACCTGCCTTACAATATTGGTTTCTGCTGTACAACATTCATCAGCTATATGTATACGTAAATCCCCTCCCTCTTGAGCCTTGCTCCACCCACCCCCATCCCTCACCACTAGGTCATCACAGAGCACTGAGCTGAGTTCCCTGTGCTATACATATCTTCCCCCAGCTATTTCACACATGCTGGTATATTTTTGTCAATCTTACTCTCTCAATTTGTCCTACCTTTTCCTTCCTCTCTGTGTCTACAAGTTTGTTCTTTGCATCTCTATTCCTGCCCTGCAAATAGGTTAGTTCATCAGGTTCTACTTTATTTTACATGAGGTTTTGTTCAGTCTTTTCCCCTCTGTCTGGAATACCTACTCTGATTTTTTTCTATTCCTGCTAGGTTAGCCTACTTATTGCTTTCTAACATTCTTGTCATCTCACCTCAGAGCCTTGGCATTGGCTATTTATCTGCCTGGACTGTTCCTCCCCCATGTCTCCATGTGGCTTTCCCCTCATTTCATTGTCTCCACTAAAATCCTACCTCTTGGTCATTATTGTAACACCCTCTACCCAAAGACCACCAAGAACCCACCTGCAGTGGAGTCAGTTAGGTTTATTGCTCATTGCAGTAGAGGAGAACACACACCATGGGGAGCTGCCAGGTCTCAGTACTGGGTGGGGGGGTGGGCATCAGAAAGGCCTTCCAGGGTTGGGGCTTGTTTCTATCTAGATCCATCTTGGTCACAGAGTGGCCTTGTCTAAAGTTGATGTTCTGTGGAATTGTTTATATTCTGCAGGAGAGTGCCAGAGTCCAGCTGTGAATGCTGGGCCAAGACCTGGACGGCGGCAATTGCTGTTCTCTTTAGCATCATGGAATCCCCAGCACACAGGAGATGGTGGAGGAGAGGGTGGCAGAAGGTGAAAAAAATTTTGTTGAACAAATGGATGAGGTTTGTCCTTGGCACATTCTTACTCCACATTCAAGGAACCTCTCTTCTGGAAAGTGTACCTGGTGGTCCTAGGCTGGCCCTGATCTGAGCCTCTCCTGTGCACTGCACCTCTCCTTACAGCAGTCATCTGAGTCCAGCCAAGAGGGTCTGCACTCAGGCTTCCCACCTTGCTGTGAACTCCTTGAGGGCAGGGGTTGACTTTCCCTTAGGACCTCAGTGCAAGCACAGGGCAGGTGCCTCATAAGTCAGTGACTGACCAGCTGAAAGCTCAGGTTGACTGCACCTGAATGAAGGCGTGAGTTGCACACTCTGGTAGTGTGTGTTCTGAGAATATAGTCTGCAGGCCACTGGATGGGAAATAGTTAAATAGGAGCCACTGGGGCACCAGCAGCCAGAGGGTGTGTTTGTGAATTTGTGATTCTCAAGAACAGCTTTAGACTGGAGGACTTTGGCCCTCCCATGGGGCCTCTGCTGTAACTCCATCTGAGTTTGGTTCTCCCTCAAAAAATCCTCCCATCTTGGCTACCCAAGACCCAGAAGAGGCTGACTGAAGGCTATAGGTCCCAGGAACAGGATAAGAAGGGGCTATAAGAGCCTGCTGCTGCTGCTGCTGCTAAGTCGCTTCAGTCGTGTCCGACTCTGTGCAATCCCATAGACAGCAGCCCACCAGACTCCTCCATCCTGGGACTCTCCAGGCATGTCCAAAATGGGGATCGTGTACACGGGAGATGGAGTTAGATGATTATCTGGTTCTATTCTCATTTGTTGTTGTTTTTGTTCAGTTTCTAAGTCACGTCTGACTCTGAGACACCATGGACTACAGCACTCCAGGCTTCCCTGTCCTTCACTATCTCCTGGAGTTTGCCCAAACTCATGTCCATTGAGCTGGTGATGTTATCTATTTCATCCTCTGCTGCCCCTTTCTCCTTTTGCCTTCCATCTTTCCCAGCATCAGTCTTTTCTAACGAGCTGGCTCTTCTCATCAAGTGGCCAAAATATTGGAACTTCAGCTTCAGCATCAGTCCTTCCAATGAATATTCAGGGTTGATTTCCTTTAGGATTGACTGGTTTGATCTCCTTCAAGTTCAAGGGACTTTCAAAAGCTTTCTCCAGCACCACAGTTTGAAAGCATTAGTACTTTGGCTTCAGCCTTCTTTTGGTCCAGCTCTCACATCCGTACTTTGACTATATGGGCCTTTGTTGACAAAATGATGTCATTGCCTGGGTTTGTCATAGGTTTTCTTCCAGGGAGCAAGTGTCTTTTAATTTCATGGCTGCAATCACTGTCTGCAGTGATTTTGGAGCCCAAGAAAAGAAAATCTGTCATTGTTTCCACTTTTTCCCCATCTATTTGCCATGAAGTGATGGGACCAGATGCCATGATCTTCATTTTTTGAATGTTGAGTTTTAAGCTTTTTCCACTCTCTTTTACCCTCATCAAGAGGCTTTTTAGTTTCTCTTCACTTTCTGTCTTTAGAGTGGTATCACCTGCATATCTTGAGGTTGTTGATATTTCTCTCACCCATCTTGATTCCAGCCTATATTCACCCAGCTTGGCATTTCACATGATGTACTCTGCATATAAGTTAAATAAGCAGGATGACAATGTTGAGCCTTCTCATACTCCTTTCCCAGCTTAGAATAAGGTGGGACTAGTGGTAAAGAATCTGTTCTCATAGCAACTCATTAAAGTAAGAAAGTCTTACCATTATTTATAGGTGAAGAAGCAGTGGCATAGAGGGTTAGTAACTTGCCCAGAGACATACAACTAGTGAGTGACAGAGGTGGGATTCAGATTCATGTCTGTCTAATCTCCAAACCCATGTTCTGGACGCCTGCATAGCCTGTCTTCCCACAGCCCTTTGTGTGGTCCCAATGAAGGTGGGGGTCTTCTGGACATTTGAATTAAGGAACCCATTCAAATAGCTCTCTGGACCAAGAAGTCCCTAGAATCAAGGTTCTGATGCTCAGAAGTGCCAGGCAGGAAGTAGCTGCCTTCACAGAACCAGTACAGGTAGGGTGGCCTAGGCCTGGCAAAGCAGAAGAGACAGCAGAGAGGACTCCAGCCTGAGGCCTGGTGAGACCTTCAGGCTGCCTGTGCCATCTCCACAGGCCCTAGGTCAGCCAGGATTGGATGTACATGAAAGTGAAAGTGAAAGTCGCTCAGTCGTGTCCGACTCTTTGCAACAAAACCTTAACTCTGGTGGGCATTTCCTTGCCTGTGGGTGCTGCAGCTTCCTCCTGTGGCCACTAGGGTCCCAGGGCCCCTCCCTGCTGTTCTGCGCAGGCCTAGTTCTATTCTCAGAGAGGATTGGGTGCTACTGAGAGCTGGACTGTGAAGAAGGCTGAGCACCAAAGAACTGATGCTTTTGAACTGTGGTGTTGGAGAAGACTCTTGAGAGTCCCTTGGACTGCAAGGAGATCCAACCAGTCCATTCTGAAGGAGATCAACCCTGGGATTTCTTTGGAAGGAATGATGCTAAAGCTGAAACTCCAGTACTTTTGCCACCTCATGCGAAGAGTGGACTCACTGGAAAAGACTCTGATGCTGGGAGGGATTAGGGGCAGGAGGAGAAGGGGACGACAGAGGATGAGATGTCTGGATGGCATCACTGGATGTGAGTCTGAGTGAACTCCCAGAGATGGTAATGAACAGGGAGGCCTGGCATGCTGCAATTCATGGGGTCACAAAGAGTCGGACACGACTGAGCGACTGAACTGAACTGAACTGAAGGCCTTTTCTCCACCCTGTGGCCTCCCCTTTCAAAGAACAGCTCACAGTATTCCTAGCAAAACCCATGTATAAAAGCCTGCTGAATTTTTAGAAAATTATACCCTTTCACATTTAATAAAAGGAAACATAGGTCTTCTCTATAGGTATGGCAACCACATGATTCTGTTCCCAACTTCTAGCTGAGATGGCATAGCAAGTTCATGCTGTGGCCTACGCCCTCTGTTCCAAATACAGAGAAATAATAAATAAAATAGAGAAAATGATAAACAAAAGGACATAGTTGGGCCCCTAAACCAAGATAGATATCTTTGTGTACCAGAAATGTAATGTGATGAGTAGAGCTGAGGGCCTGGTGGCCTCAGGGTCTAAAAGCAGCAGTAGCTGCCAGAGGCTTAGCTCCTGGTTACAAGCTCTGTGTAGGACAGGGGACAACTGCCAGGCTCCTTGAAGCCAGGGGTGGGGTGAAGCTCCCTCTGCTTGTGAAAAGAGTCAAGGAAAAAAATAAAGCCAATTGTCCATGTACAGCCTGGGGCTTAAAATGTGGAAAGATGAAGACAGACTCTTGACTAGGAGCTGAGCCAAGCCACCCTCTGGCTATATGCCTGGGTCTGTGATATCCTCATACCACAGCAGAGTGGGAGCCCTAAAGTGCTATTCTAGAACCTGGTTTTGAACTGGGTCTGGGGTCCCAGCTCAGGACAGAAACAAAGTGAAAAATAGTTATTAAACAAAAATTTAAAAATTCCCCAACTCACTGAGATTCAAATCAAAATACAAAAATACTTAATGGTAAGAAAAACAGTCACAGAATCAATATTTGGAATTTGAATTTATTCCAGAGTAATTTAATTTTGTGAAAATCTTGTAAAGAATTAAAAATAGTGTTTTGAATGCCTAAAGAGGCAAATTAAAGTTTAACATTAACAAGAAATGAAATAAGAACAAGGAGATACAAAAAGAATTAATTAGAGCTCTTGGAAACAAAAGCTTTGATCATTAAAAAATGTAGTAGACAGAATAAATGTAGACTAGATACCAAGAGAGAATTAGTGAATTAGAAGACATAGGAATTAACACTAATATAGTACATGGTGACAAAGATTTAAAAATGTGAGAGCAGTTATGAGATATGAATTATAGACTGTATGGAGGACAATGTATGTCCAATAAGACTTTTGGAAGAAAAAAGTGAATGGAGCCACAGTGAAGTAATAAATGAGGGAGTAGTAGCAGAGAATATTTGGGGAGAAATTGCAGACGATCAGATGCAAAGAGAAAAGATCTTATAGTAGACCCAAAAGAGAGTATTTACAAAGAACTTCTGGCCTCAGCAAAAGCCGAGACAAGAGATGGTGGAGTAGAAGCTTCAAAGTCCAACTGGACTTTTATACCAAGTTGCTTCAAGGAGATCCAACCAGTCCATTCTGAAGGAGATTAGCCCTGGGATTTCTTTGGAGGGAATGATGCTAAAGCTGAAACTCCAATACTTTGGCCACCTCATGCGAAGAGTTGACTCACTGGAAAAGACTCTGATACTGGGAGGGATTGGAGGCAGGAGGAGAAGGGGATGACAGAGGATGAGATGGCTGGATGGCATCACTGACTCGATGGACACGAGTCTGAGTGAACTCCAGGAGTTGGTGATGGACAGGGAGGCCTGGCGTTCTGTGATTCATGGGGTCGCAAAGAGTCGGACACGACTGAGAGACTGAACTGAACTGAACTGAACTTGCAGTTAAAATGAAAAGAAAAAGAGTCATTTCCATATATACTCTCATTGAAAGAATTATTATCGGATGTACTTTGAGGAAGAAAAGATGAACCCAGAAAGAAACGGAAGGGTACAAGAAACAATGTTAACCACAGAAAGTGATAAAGATATGTTGATAAATCTAAATGAGCATTGTCTATGAACAAAATTTAAAAATTCTTATTTTTGTTAAAAGTATGCATATACATATTTTATAAAGTCGCTTAATTCTCAACGGTTCTAAAGATGGTCCCCAATGATCCTTGCCTTTTAGTCATACACTTGTGTTGTACCCCCTACACTGAATAGAGCTAACTTGTGCAACCAATAGGATGTTGCAGAACATAATGGTGTATGACATCTGAGGTTACATGATGAAAGACATTCCAGCTTCCACCACGGTTTCCTCTAGGCTTCCTTCTGGGGAAAGGAGACTGCCGTGTGGTGAAGACACTCAAGTGGACCCAAGGAAAGGTTTGTGTGGCAAGGAACTGAGGCTTTGTGCTAATGATCAGCACTTATTGCCAGGTATGCCAGTGGATCACTTTGGAAAGGGAACCTTCAGTCTTAGTCAAGCTTTCAGATGATTATGGCCCTGGCTGGGCTCTTGACTATGATTTCATGAGAGATTCTCTCATCTCCACCTAGCTAAACTCCTGAATTTATGACTCATGGATACAAAATGAAGTAACAAACATTTATTGTTATTTTAAATTGATTAGTTTTGGGTGATTTGTTATACAATAGATAATTAATACAGGTGTACCTCTTTTTATTGTATTTTGCTTTATTGTTTTTCACGGATACTATGTTATTTGTTATTGTTGTTTTTACAAATCAAAGGCTTGTGGCAATCCTGCATTGAAAAGTCTATCAGCGTCATTTTCCCAGCAGCATTTGCTCATTTTGTGTCTTTCTGTCACGTTTTGGTTATTTTAAGCAATATTTTAAGCTTTTTTCATTAGTAGGATATCTGCCATGGTGATCTGTGATCAGTGATCTTTGATGTTACTATTGCAAAAAATTACAACTCCTTGAAGTTTCAGATGATAATATTTTTGTGATCAAGTATTTTAAATTATAGATACATTATTTTTTATATATAGTGCTATTGCATACTTAATAGACTACAGTATAGTGTAAGCATAACTTTTATATGCACTAGGAAACCAGCAATTCATGTGACTTGCTTTATTGCAATATTTGCATTCCTGAGGTAGTCTGGAACCAAACCTGCACTATCTCCAAGGTACACCTATATAATTTAAATGAAAATTTGCAGCCCCTTGTTCCCTCTTACTCCATCCCAGTTCCCATCCACTAAAGGCAAACACTTTCCACTCCCTTTAGCTAGTATGTTCTTGTTATTTGCCTCCATATTTTTACATGCCTTATTTTTCATTAAGTATTATATATTGATTTCCTGTTTTGGAAGATGATGTTATTTTTCTCCTTCCCAAATTCTCCAGCACTTCCCTTTAAAAGTAATTATATCATATTTTCAATGCTAATATTAGTATTACCACATCAGTAGTATTCACAGCAAACTTTGAATTGTGAGATGACTACATTTCCTTTCTTCTATCACTTTCTGTTTTCTTTGGTGATAAAAATGGTCTATCTTTTTTTGTTTGATTAGGTTTCCATTCCTAGGAGTGACTCATTCTCAATATGTCTGAATGTGTTAGGTAATCTATTAATTTCATATTTTCCTTGGGGATATTGCCTCCTAGAGCCCTTAGTCCCCCTCTTTCTGAACAGGGTGGCTTCACCCAGGCCTGCTGTCCAGCTGTCTTCCTGGGACATTCCTTCTCTGTCACCCTGGGGATTCCCTTTGCCTGTAGCCTGTGTCTTTTATCTTCCTCTTTCTTGATTTATTCCTTCATTTTGATGGAGTATATTCTCCAGTAGCTTCCTATGCAAGGGTGTGTAAGGCTCAATTTTTTTTTTTTTTTTTAGCATTTTCACCTTTGAAAATGTATATTCTACCATCACATTTGAATGATAGTTAGGTTATACATGTAATTCTGAGTGAGAAATAATTTTCCCTCAGAATTTGAAGACACTGCTCTCTTGTATTTTAGCTTCCAGTGTTACTCTTCAGAAGTTCATTGATATTTTGATTCCAGATCCTATATAAGCGTTCTTTCTTCTCCTGGAAAAATCTTAGCCTCTTTTATCGCTATTGTTCTGATATTTAATGATTATATGTTTTGGTGGGATCTTTTTAAAATTATTGTCCTGAGAATGTGGAGATTCTCTTACTCTAGGAAACTCATGTCCTTTATTAGAGGTCTTTCTTAAGTTATTTTTGATACTTTTCTCTCTCCGTTTTCTCTTTGTAGATTTTTATATTATTTGAATGTTGGTCTTTCTGGGTTGATCACTTAAAGGTCTTATTTTTCTCTGCTATTTTTAATCTCTCTCACGTTCAGATTCCTTAGTTTTATTTCTAAATCTTATTCTAAAATTCCATTTCTCTACTCATATTTTTATTATTCATGTATTTCTACTTGTCTCTCTGAGGATACTAATTACAGATTTTTAAAAGCAGTTTTTTTCCTGTTCTCAAATTGTCTTTATTTCCTAAGAATTCCTTCTTATTTACTGGTTTATTTTTGCTTCTCCACACAAGAAATTAAAATGATTGATGATGTTTGTTTGTTAATGTTTAGGATAAAATATAAAAAGCAGTCTGTCAGCTCTGTGTACATCAGTGGTGTTTGTCCAAGGTAGATCTCACTGTTGGACTGTCTAGCTGACCATTTTCTCATGGGTTCACAAAAGGATTTCTGAGACTTAGAATGAACAAAAGAATGTAAACACATGGAACAGTTATGAAATATTAATTGCATATTAGATGAAAAAGGATGTCAGTCAACACCATGCAAATTGCATTCTCTGACCACAAAACACATAAATTGAAAATCAACAATAAAAATCACATTAAATCTTTCACATTAAATCTTCCACATGTTTAAAACTGTAAGGAGTCACTCCTAAATAAAGAAGTTACAAAATATATAACAGTGGAAATTACCAACTGTTTAGAATGGAATGATAACAAAAATACCATGTATCACAACTTGTAGGATGAAGCCAAAACAAATCTGATTTTTGGGGCACATATTACAAACAAGACAGGATTAAAATTAATTAAACAATCAATACAAAGAGCTAGAAAAAGCATAACAGAGCAAACCCAAGTGAAGTGTTGTTACTGTTCACTTGCTACGTTGTGTCTGGCTCTTTGTGATGCCATGGACTGCACTACGCGAGCCTTCCCTGTCCTTCACTATCTCCCAGAGTTTGCTCAAATTCATGTCCATTGTGTCAGTATGCTATCTAACCATCTCATCCTCCGCCACTCCTTTCTCCTTTTGCCTTCAATCTTTCCCAGCATCAGGGTCTTTTCCAATAAGTAAACTCTTTGCATCAGGTATCCAAAATTGTTGGAGTTTCAGTTTCAACATCAGTCCTTCCAATGAATATTCAGGCTTGATTTCCTTTAGGATTGACTGTTTTCATCTCCTTGCTGTCCAAGGGACTCTCAAGAGTCTTCTCTAGCACCATGGTTCAAAAGCATCAATTCTTTGACATTCAACCTTCTTTATGGCCCAATTCTCACATCTGTCCATGACTACCGGGAAAACCATGGCTTTGGCTATACAGACCTTTGATGGCAAAATGGGAGTGAAAGTCACTCAGTCACGTCCAGCTGTTTGCAACCCCATGGACTATAGAGTCCATGGAATTCTCCAGGCCAGAATACTGGAATTGGTAGCCTTTCCCTTCTCCAGAGGATCTTCCCAACCCAGGGATTGAACCCAGGTCTCCCACATTGCGGGAGGATTCTTTACCAGCTGAGCCACAAGGAAGCTGGCAAAGTGAGGTCTCTGCTTTTTAATATATTGTCTAGGTTTGTCATAGCTTTTCTTCCAAGGAGCAAGTGTCTTTTAATTTCATGGCTGCACTCACAATTTGCAGTGATTTGGGAGCCCAAGAAAAGAAAATCTGTCACTGCTTCCACTTCTTCCCCTTCTGTTTGTCATGTAGTGATGGGACTGGATGTCATGATCTTAGTTTTTGAATGTTGAATTTTAAGCCAGCTTTTTCATTCTCCTCTTTCACTTTCATTTAGATGTTATTTAGCTCCTCTTTGCTTTCAGCCATTAGGGTGGTATCATCTGCATATCTGAGGTTGTTGATATTTCTCCCAACAGTCTTGACTATAGCTTGTGATTCATCCAGCCTGGCAGAAATTAAAAGACGCTTACTCCTTGGAAGAAAAGTTATGATCAACCTAGATAGCATATTCAAAGACAGAGACATTACTTTGCCAACAAAGGTCCATCCAGTCAAGACTATGGTTTTCCAGTGGTCATGTATGGATGTGAGAGTTGGACTGTGAAGAAGGCTGAGAACTGAAGAATTGATGCTTTTGAACTGTGGTGTTGGAGAAGATTCTTGAGAGTCCCTTGGACTGCAAGGAGATCCAACCAGTCCATTCTGAAGGAGATCAGCCCTGGGATTTCTTTGGAAGGAATGATACTAAAGCTGAAACTCCAGTACTTTTGCCACCTCATGTGAAGAGCTGACTCATTGGAAAAGACTGATGCTGGGAGGGATTAGGGGCAGGAGGAGAAGGGGACGACAGAGGATGAGATGGCTGAATGGCATCACTGACTTGATGGACATGAGTATGAGTGAACTCCGGGAGTTGGTGATGTACAGGGAAGCCTGGCATGCTGTGATTCATGGGGTCGCAAAGAGTAGGACACAACTGAGGGACTGAACTAGAACTACTCTGCATATAAAGTAAGTAGGGGAGGAGATTAGTAAAAATAGGTTAGCAAAGTAGGACACAAAGAAACAAAATACAAAAGCAGTTTAGTGAAAAAAACAATATACACAAGCTTTTATTTTTATTTTAAAAATTATTTATTTATTTACAGTTGTGCTGATTCTTTGTTATTGTGCATGGGCTTTATCTAGTTGTGGCAAGCAGGGGCTATTCTCTAGTTGTGGTGTGTGGACTTCTCATTGAGGTGGCATCTTTTGTGGAACGCAGGCTCAAGGGTACTCAGACTTCATTAGCTGCAGCTCATGACCTCCAATAGTTGTGGCACACGGGCTTAGTTGCCTGAGGGCATGTGGGATCCAAGTCAGGGTTTGAACCTGTGTCTTCTGCATTGGCAAGTGGATTCTTAACCACTGGACCACCAGGGAAGTCCACAACACACAAACTCTCAGCAAGATTCATTAAGAAAAAAAAAAAGTCATGAATAAGCAATATTAGAAACCAAAAATAGACGTAACCAGAAATAAAGTAGAAATTTAAAACAATATAGTAAGAGAATGATACAGCAATTTCTAGACAGTGAAATTAAAAATGGAGAAAATAGATATTTTTTTGAAAATATGATAATCAGATGACCCAAGAATGTATAGAAATTTTTGATTAGCCAATAATAATGGTACAATGAATCAAAGATCTCTCTCTTCAAAATACATGAGTTTTAGCAGGAAGGTTTTATTGAACCTTCAAAGAACTACTTCATAGAATTGAACCAGGCAAGTTAATTTTTGAGGCTGTGATACAAACCAAACAAGACTGGCTCAAGAAAAGAAAATTATAAACCAATCTCACTGGTAGCCATACTCTAAGATGGCCCCTAGTGATCCACATCTCCTGATATTCACGTCCTTATGTAGATTCCCACAGTGGATTGTGGCTTGTCTGTGTGTTCACCAGAGTGCTGCAGAAGTAACAGCATACGTCTGTGGAGGCTAATCCATAGAAGCCACTAGGGCTTCTCTGCCTTACCCTACGGACAGCTCGCTCTAGAGGAAGCCAGTTGCCATGTCATAAACACACTCAAGCATCCCTGTAGAGAGAGCCATGTGATGAGGAACTGAGCCTTCTGCCAACAGGGAGCACTAGTTTGCCAGTCATATGAGTGGCTCACCTTAGATGTGTTTCCTCTAGTCATAGTTAAGCCTTTGGATGGCTGTTCTATGAGACCCTAAGACAAAACCACCCAGCTACATTCCTCACATATTCTTGACCCACAGAAACTAAGAACAGATGCTTGTTGCTGTTTTTATTTACGTGTTTATTTTTGGCTATGCTGGGTCTTTGTTGCTATGTGGGCTTTTCTCTAGTTAGTGGAGAGTGGGGGCTACTCTCTAGCTGTGGTACAAGGGCTTCTCATTGGGCTGGCTTCTCTTGTTGCAGAGCACAAGCTCTAGGGTGTGGCTTCAGTATGTGCAGCACGTGGGCTCAGTAGTTAGTTCCCAGGCTCTAGAGCACAGGCTCAATAGCTGTGGCACACAGACTTATTTGTTCCACAGCATGTGGCATCTTCCTGGATCAGGCACCAAATCTGTGTCTCTTGCATTGGCAGGTGAAATCTTTACCACTGAGCCACAGGGAAGTCCTATTGTTTTAATCAATAAGTTTAGGACAATTGTTATTATTGCAGTAGAGGACTGATACACACATTTGAGCTTCTAGAGGCAAAAGTTATAAACAAAAATACTAGCAAAATGAAATAAGTGGTGTATAATTAGAGTTTGCCCCAAAGTGCAAGAATGCTTAGCTTAGAAAAATTTATAAATATGATTCACCATATCAAAAGATCAAAGGAGAAAATGTATACTCATTTAACAGATTCAGAGAAAACATTTGATGAAATTTTAAATTCATTCATGATAAACCTTACCAATTTGGGGTTAGAAGGAAACTTTTTGAACACGATGAAGGTTACCCATCAATAATCCACAGCAAGCATACATAGCACAATTTCAGCAGCATTTCTTTTAAACTTAGGAGTGAGAAAATGATGCCTGCTATCATGACTTATTTTCCCCACTGGAAAACCTTGCCAATGCAAGAGCACCAGGGGTTTGAGAATTGGAAAGGAAGAAATGCAGGTGTTCTTCTGGCAGATTTGCCTATATAGGTATTCAAAAGATTTTATACATAAAATACATCTATTTGACAAGCCTGGAACTCTTACCGTCTGCTAAGGTTTCCACTACAGATGCAAGAAAAACGTGTCCTTGTGTTTTCAGTCTGTCTGATTGTGGCAGCCCAGACTGAACAGGGGAATACAGGGAAAAATTTTTGCAAATCCCAAATAACCTTGTGAACAGTAAAAGCCTGATTTATTAAAAAACAAACCAACCAAACAAAAACAAAAAAGAATCTACAGATAAACTATTAAGGTATTTATTTCAATTCAGCTATATTTCAGGACACCAGGTCAACACAGAAAAAATTACTAGTCTTTCTACTCATCAATCATGACCAGTTAGGAAATGTAATAGGAAAAATAAAGATCTCATTCATAATGGCAAGATAAAGTGTGAAGTGCCCAGTGATTGATATAACAGAAGATAGGAAAAATTTTATGGAGAAGATGACGAAGCATTGTGGGAAGAATACAAAAAGATTTGAAAATGAATGAAGAGACATATGTTCATGGATCAGAAGACTCAATGTTCATGCCAATTTCTCCCAAATAATCTATAAATTTAATTAAACTTCAATGAAAATTCCAATGAAGTTTTTTTGATGGAGTTTGACAAAATGATTTAAAAACTCATAGAGAAGAGCAGTAGCTAGATAATTTTGGAAAAGAACACGAGGAGGTAGGATGGAAGGAAGACTTAACCTACAAGATAAGAAGACTTAGTGGCATTGTAAAGGAATAGTAATTAGAGAGTAGGGTAGTGATACAGAACAGAGAGCCCAGGAAGAGACCCACGCACATATGGAAAAGATACACAACAGCTGATATTTCAAATCAGTAAGGGAAACAAATTACTTTAAAAATAAATGATGCTTGAAAAATTGGTTATCCACATGGAAGAATATCAAATTAGGCTGCTAGTTCCATACTCCAAAATAAAGAACTAAAAAGCTAATCCTTAAAGCTTTTAGAATAAATATAGAGAGAAGACTTTTGGGCAAGTAATGATTTCTTAAACAGAACACAAAAATAGATCATAAAAGGAATGAATGACATCTTACTTGTTTTAAATGAACAGCTTCTGTTCAAAAAAGACATCTTCAAGAAACTTGAAGATGAAATTCAGACTAAGGGAAGGTATTTGCTACTTAGAGAACTGACAAAAGATTAACATCTACAATTTGTAAAAAAAAAATTCTACAAGTGAAATAGGAAAGAGATAAATAATACAATAGAAAAATATGAAAGGGTGATTAAGACAAAAAGAAATCTGAAAGAGCAACTGCTTTAATAATCAAGGAAAAAAATTTAGACTATATGAAGATACCATTTCACATCCATATTGGTGAAGTAATTAAAAAGGGCTACTGCCAAGTATTTATAAGGAGGTACAGTAGATAAGCAGAAATTTTCATAGGCAGCTGGTGGGAAAATAAATTGGTACAATCACTAAAGAGCAATCTGGCAAGGTCTGCTAAACCTCAGATATGCAAGTCCTTCAAGTGTGCAATTGACTTCTGGAGAAATCCTCGCACGAGCACTAAGAGATGGCACACGTCATCAGATTCCACCTGAAAGCAGTCCTGCTACCGGAAGATGAAACATGAATAAAGTCCTGTGACAATCATAAAAGAGAGTCCAATATAACATTGCTTATAATAGGGAAAAACTGGAAATCATCTACATATCCACCAAAAGAGAATGAATAAATAAAGAGAATACTACAAAGCAGTGAAAATGTGCACATATAAATAGGGATAAATCTCAAAAGCATAATGTTGAGAAAAAATCACTTTGTGAAATGATATGTAGAGTGTGATACATTTTACATGAATGTAAACATTCATGTTTGGAAACATGAATATTGCATATAGTTACATATATATATGTATGTATGATACACACCAGGGAAAGATAAATACCAGAATCCCCAGAGCAGGGTGTTGGGTATTTAGATGTAAGGTAGTGAGCATCTTTGCTTGTTTGTTTGAAATGTTGTAGTCAAAATCATCATAACCCAGATCTACATAACTGTTAGTTCAGACAGGACTCCTGAGATCCCTGTGTGTCCATATGTCCCGACACTGGAGTTGATGGTGGCCTCTCCCAGTAAATCCTGAGCTCCCTCAGGGGCATGGTCTTTTGCTTGCCACATTCCTAGAGTTTGGCAGAGTGTTCAACCCATCCTTGTTGGTTGACTGACTGACTGACTGGCTGATTAAGTGGAAAAAGAGGGAAATGTGAAAGGAGCAAGACTAGGAGGAGGGAGAGACTGAGACAGGCTTTCAGTGTCTGCCTCTGTCAGGGACTGTGGAGAGATGCGGATAGGCTTGAGCAAAGCTCGAGAGATGAACTGAGCTGGCGGAGGTGTGATTAGAGGGAGAAGCCTAGGAGGTTCGCTGAGCCTCTCACTGGGTGATGGTAATGGCGGAGTTGCCACCTGACATTTGATCTCTTTAGGTAAGAGCCCTGAAGGGCATATAGGTCGAAGAAGTCGATGAGTTTAATTTTTAAATGTTTTGTGTTCTTCTAGAAATTATTTATTTATTGTTTATTTATTTATCTATGTATTTTTGGCTGTGCTGAATCTTCATTGCTGAGCGGGCTTTTTCTGATGGTAATGAGCAGGGGCTACTCCTGAGTTGTGGTGTGTGATGTGTGATAATGTGTGATAATGTCATCTTATCCTCTGTCGTCCCCTTCTCCTCCTGCCCCCAACCCCTCCCAGCATCAGAGTCTTTTCCAATAAGTCAACTCTTCGCATGAGGTGGCCAAAGTATTGGAGTTGCAGCTTTAGCATCATTTCTTCCAAAGAACACCCAGGACTGATCTCCTTTAGAATGGACTGGTTGTATCTCCTTGCAGTCCAAGGGACTCTTGAGAGCTCTTTTTATTTAGCAGGAGTATGATTCTTGACAACACCTCTATAATGTGTTAATAGATCAGTTTTACATATTAGGCATAGTAAGAAGATAGTCAGAGGCAGTCAGGACACAGAAAGAAAGTCTACCTTGGTCTCTAGTTTTGGAGGGAAGGATAAATGTGGACACAGAGGTGGGTACAGAAATAAGGAAGGGTGGAGAGAAAGCAACAGGACTTTGAGGCAGCTCAAGATAATGGCTTTGGCTTCTATGGCAAATAGAGAAGGAATATTTATTATGGAAAACACAGGTAACAATAAAAGAAAATAAGAATAATTCTAAGCTTTTGCCATAATCACTTTTTACATCTTGTGTTTCCTTCCAGAGTTTTCTCTCAGCATACATGCTGCTCCTAAGTCACTTCAGTCGTGTCTGACTCTGTGCAACCCCAGAGACGGCAGCCCACCAGGCTCCCCTCCCTGGGATTCTCCAGGCAAGAACACTGGAGTGGGGTGCCATTGCTTTCTCTGCTCAGCATACATATACAAGTATAAATACATAACATGAGAAGTCAGTCCTTTGTTCTGATTGAAAGAATAAGAACAAACAAATCCAATAGAATATACACCTTGCAATTTTGGAGCTACAAGCAGAACAGTTCTCGGTGTCAGGAGAAAGCGCCCCCTTGTCCTGAGCGATCTCCCTACAGGTCTATAGTTGTGCAAACCCTGCAAAGACCCTCTTCTGGCACACAGAGGTTTGAGGCGCTGTGACCTGGAGAAGCCAGACTATCTTGCACAACATATTGAAAGATCACCTTTGTAGTGGGGCAGTGGAGTTGCCTCTCCAATAGACTGTTCTTGGAGAAGTGTTTCAGATCTACATATGAATTTAGCGCAATCCTAGAGGCAGAAATTATACTTACTATTACTTTGCCAACAAAGGTTCGTCTAGTCAAGGCTATGGTTTTTCCTGTGGTCATGTATGGATGTGAGAGTTTGACTGTGAAGAAGGCTGAGCGCCGAAGAATTGATGCTTTTGAACTGTGGTGTTGGAGAAGACTCTTGAGAGTCCCTTGGACTGCAAGGAGATCCAAGCAGTCCATTCTGAAGGATATCATTCCTGGGATTTCTTTGGAAGGAATGATGCTAAAGCTGAAACTCCAGTACTTTGGCCACCTGGTGCGAAGAGTTGACTCATTGGAAAAGACCCTGATGTTGGGGCAGATTGGAGGCAGGAGGAGAAGGGGATGACAGAGGATGAGATTGCTGGATGGCATCACTGAATTGATGGACGTGAGTCTGAGTGAACTCCGGGAGTTGGTAATGGACAGGGAGGCCTGGCGTGCTACAATTCATGGGGTCGCAAAGAGTCGGACACGACTGAGCAACTGAACTGAATTGATGAACCAATTACATATGAGAACAAAACAACATTTATATGTGTGTTTGTGTTTTTGTTGCAAGGGAGATTGTCCTAGATTAAATGTGGGGGTGTATGTGTGTGTTCTTCCTTGAGAAAGTGCCAAAAATACATTCTGGCCTCAGGGATGCAGCCCCCATCTGAAACTGGGGGTGGGATTGGGTGAAGCTTCCTGGAATCGCTGAAGGGTTCATTCAACAGATGGGTTCCCAATGAGTGGCCCAGTTGTCTGGGGAAGTGACATGGCAGTATGACAGCTCCCTTGGTTTACAGAGGGTGTAGAAGACCGGCAAGCAGACGCTTGAGAGGGGCTGTGGGAGAGACGCAGGAGAGCGGCTCTGGCCATAGGAAGTGGAAGGGACTGGACCGTGTACTGACCCCAAGTCTTTGGCTGCAACCTAAGGATAGGTAAGGAATTTATTTGAAGAGGTGTTATCTCAGGACCCACAGTGAGCAGTGGAGCCAAGAACTCAGACAGCACCTTTCAGGCTTGTCCTCTAGGAAAACTTGTTCAAGCAACAGCACTGCTTTTACAAATAAAGAATTCTGTTTCACAAGAAGAAAGTGAAAAAGTCACTCAGTCGTGTCTGACTCTTTGCAACCCCATGGACTGTAGCCTGCTAGGCTCCTCTGTCCATGGGATTTCTCAGGCAAGAATACTGGAGTGGGTTGCCCTTCCCTTCTCCAGGGGATCCTCCTGACCTAGGGACTGAACCCAAGTTCACTGCATTGCAGGCAGATTCTTTCCACATAGTTTTTATTAAACAATACTGTAAATATCTCTTCATATAATTAAGCATGCTATGCTACGATGTTCAGCGGTCACTGCATTGTGAATAGAACATGGCTTATTTTTTTAAATTAGAGGATAATTGTTTTATTGTGTTGGTTTCTGCCATTCAGCAACTTGAATTAGTCATAACTGTGTGTATGCGTTCAGTCACTCAGTTGTGTCTGCAGCCCCATGGACTGTAGCCTGCCAGCTTCCTCTGTCCATGGAATTTTCCAGGCAAGACTACTAGAGTGGGTTGTCATTTCCTATTCCAGGGGATCTGCCTAATGCAGGGATCAAACTCAAGTCTCTTGAGTCTCCTGCACTGGCAGGCAGATTCTTTACCACTAGCGCCACCTGGGAAGCCCCCCAGTCATAATTTTATATATATATATATATATATATATATACACACACACACACACACACACCTCCTTCCCGCCTCCCATCCCACCTGGAACATGGCTTAATAACTACTGTGTTGGAACTGTCCACTGGACTGGACCTCATCAGTGACAAAACCAAGCCCCTCTTGTTATCTGGCCAGTGCCATATGCTTGCCCTCTTCTAAGGACCAGGTAAGTCAGTTCCTCCATCTCTCACCTCTCAGCACCTTCCTGCGGTTGTTGTGGATCACCTGCTGAAGTCCCAGCATGCCTTGTTCCCAAGCTCACAGAAGTCATAGAGAAAAGAAGGCCCAAATACATCGAGGAAATACTGAGGCAAAGACATGGCTGGGATCCCAGCACAGATTCCCCGTCCTCCTGCAGTTATAGTCTTGGCTGAGCTGAGCCCTTTCCTCACAGTGTTTGGATTGGATGTTGGACTAGGTGAGTCAGGCTTCTTGGCACCCTCCTCTGAGTTGAAAGTCACATTGAGATGGAGTTGTTGGCAGATCAGTAGAATAATTGGTCCTTTGCACAACCCAAGTCCTCCCATCCCTCTCTCTGAAACTAGGTCCCACTGTATCTTGTGAGGGTGTAGGCTGGACCAAGTCACAGGAGCTAACCGACATCAGCCTCCTGTGGTGACCTGGGTCCTGGGTCCCAAATGAAGGAGGCACTTCCCTCTGGGCCTTCAGCCTCTTTCTGTGGCCAGTGAGCGCACCCCCTCCCAAGCAACCCCAGACAGACCTGGTTGGAATGCCAGCTCCATCACTGACTGGTTGGGTGACCTTGGCCTCACCTCTGTGCTGGGATCCCTGCCATGGCTTTGCCTTAGTGTTTCCTCAGTCCACTTGGGCCTCTTTCCTCCATGCTTCTGTGAGCTTGGGAACAAGTCCTCAGAGATGAGTTTTCCTCATCCTTAAAAATGAAAAAAATGTTATCTGTTTCTATGAATGTAAAAAGAGTCAATGCATATAAATGTAACAGGACCTTAAAACTAGATTTTCCACCAGGCACTAACATGTATTATAGATGTGAAAATCCAAACTGCGATGCCAAGTCACCTTCTGGAGATTTTCTAAGGAAATGCCAACATCTGTTCCAAGACTTTTGAAACCCCTTGCCCCCTTTGAGACTCTGAAAAAGTAGAAATAGAGGAGGCAGAAGGATATTGTGAGGAGGATTTCTTTGAAGAAATCTGTGCTGTGAGTCCTGTCTTGGGGCTGGGGTGAGTGCCTGCTCCCTCACCTCAGACCTAGTGAGGGTGAGTGTCTAGGGGTGGAGAGTGCTTAACATATGAACCTTGGATCTGGGACCTGGGGGCCTGGCCCTTATGCACTTAGGGATTCTGGAAGATAAGAGAAGGGCTCACTAGCTGCTCTTGTTGGGCGGCTGCCATCATCCTTGGGACCACCTCCCTCTCCCAGAGTTTTTTTGGGATACAAGAAGCATGGGAGTTTCTGCTGGCCAGATGTGGACCTCACAGCAGAGAGCCTATAAGGGCTCCATGTCTTGGGTCCTGTGTGGAGGGACCCCTCTAGCCAAAGGTTAGTGCTGAGGAATCCTCAGATGACCAGCTGAAATGAGATTGGACTTGAGATACAACCACAGGTTAGGGAGAATTTGGGAAGAAAGGGGCTGAGTGGGAGGAAGCCTGTGGAGAGGGTATTAAAGCACTCCATGAGAAAGAGGCAGAATTCAACATCTGCCTGGCAAGGAAGCTTGAAGTCAACTGCCAGCTGTTGCTGCCCCTTCACCGCCTGCTCCCGTGGAGTAGCAGAGTTGCAGCCATGGCAACTGGCTGGGAGATCCAGTGGAAAACCAGAGAAGAAGCCAAGTTCTCTCCCCTGTCCCCACTGCGGGGTCCAGCTGGGCAGGCCAGGCCGGGGGAAGAGAGAGGATTTAAGGTAAAAAGAAGTCCTGAGTTTTGATGAAAGCCTGGATTTGCATTCCAAGTACTGAATCCAGACTGTGTTTGCAACCCCAAGAGATTGCAGACCCTATTCTAAAAATGAGCAGAAAGTCTCAGGCTAAGGATGTCATCCAGGCCTGGAGGCTTTCCTCCTGGAATACTGTAGGTGCAGGGAAACAGCATACAGTTGCCTAGGGTTCTGAACAGAGCGTTTAGCAGCTGCAACACATACAGCAATCATTCTTTCTTCCCTACCCACCTGATCATCCCTGATATACAGTCCGTGCTTGCTCTGACACGTGTTCCTCCAGCTCATATGTTATACCTGAAGCATGTTGACTGTCTGAATGCCAAGGCCAAGGTTTATGGGCAACAGCCCCCCTTTTTTTGCCCCTGATTATCTTGAGCCTAATCTCCCTAGAAGACAGATGAGTTTTATGACAGGCACGATCCTCCGGCGGGGAGAGGGGATCATGCAGTGTGTTTCCCATTTCTCAGATGGAGGAAGCACTACCCAAATCAGGCAGGGAGATGGAGCCAGGCAGACTACCCCCTCCCCATCATTTATCCGTCTTAAAGCCCCCATCTGTGGTCTTAAGCTTCCTGCCCCACTGGCTGCTCCTCTGTTAAAAAAAAAAAGTTGATGATAATAGGGCAAATCTCACAGAGTTAAGACTATGAAATGAAATCATGTATGAGGTTGAATTCTAGGAAACTGCCAGTATTCAATGGTCTTTTCACTCTCAGAAATGGCAATTTAAGATGGTTCAGCCTAATGTGTAAACAGTGCTTTGTGAACTCTAAATTGTTATTGTGTTAGAAAACCAAAATAACAGTAACAACAAAATCCTTCCATCCATGCTCCCTAATGAGTCTCCAGAATTCTGTTTGCAGGAATGTCCCGAGGCACTGCGGATTTGTGAAGTGGCTACACAGGACTGCCTGAGACCAGAGAGTGCCCGAGATCTCAGCTCTGTGCTTGTTTCTCCCAGGACCCAGACAGCTCCCCCTCTCTCTTCTGGTTCCTTTGCAAACACTTGCACAAGTAACAATTCTCCCCACCATAAATGTCTGAAGTTTCACTACTTTGGGTCTGCTGCTGCTGCTAAGTCCTTCAGTCAGGTCCGACTCTATGCGACCCCGTAGACGGCAGCCTACCAGGCTCCCTTGTCCCTGGGATTCTCCAGGCAAGAACACTGGAGTGGGTTGCCATTTCCTTCTCCAATGAAACTGAAAAGTGAAAGGGAAGTCGCTTAGTTGTGTCCGACTCTTCGCGACCCCATGGACTGCAGCCCATCAGGCTCCTCCATCCATGGGATTTCCCAGGCAAGAGTACTGGAGTGAGGTGGCATTGCCATCTCTGACTTTGGGTCTAGATTAGATGGGCATTTATTATATTCACTCTGCTTGGCACTCTGTTCTCTCAATTCTGAGGACTCAGATTTTTTAGGTTCAAGAAATACTCATTGAAGTAAGTCAGACTGAGAAGGAAAAAGATCGTATGACATCCCTTATGTACAAAATCTGAAAATAAATGATACAAATGAACTTATTTATGACATAGAAGCAGACTTACAGACTTAGAGAATTAACTTATGGTTGCCAGCAGGGAAGAATGGGGTAAAGAGATAATTAGGGAATTTGGGATCGACATGTTCATGTATATTTAAAATCCATAACCAACAAGGTCCTACTGTAGGTCCTTCTGTTTAATATTATGTGGCAGCCTGGATGCGAGGGGAATTGGGGCGAGAATGGATACATGCATGTGTATGGCTGAGCCCCTTTGCTGTCCACCTGAAACTATCATAACATTGTTAATCAGCTATACTCCAATATAAAATAAAACAGAAAAATAAAATAAAATACTGCCTTAAAAATCCTTTTAGTTTTGGAACTCTAAAAAAGAAATACTCATTCTTTAAAAAGAGATATCTCCCACCAGCGGATAAATTTGACTATGTAAAAATTTAAAACATTTATATGATAAAATACTGTAAATGCAACTGAAAAAGGATTCAGAAGGTGGAGGGGATGAGTGAAATGGGCAAAAGAGGTCAAAAGTATAAACTTCCAGCCATTAGATAAATAATTCCTGGGGATATGATGTATAGCTGGTGCCCATACTTAATAATACTGTATTGTATATTTGAAAGTTGCTAAGACAGTAGATCTTAAAATACCCAACAAAAGAAAAATTATATAGTTAATGTGTGTGGATGAATATTAACTAGACTTTTTGTGGTGATCATTTTGCAATATATTGAATCATTATGGTAACACCTGAAATGAATATAATGTTATATGTCAATTATATATCAATTTTAAAAACGGCAAAGAGACAATTCACAGGAAAGGAATCTCAAATGGCTAGTAGACTATGAAAGGGTGGTCAAACTGACTAGAAATCAAGGTCATACAAATAAAAATTATAATGAGGTATAATTTCTTATCCATCAGTCTGGCAAAATTAAAAAGTATGAAAATACTAAGTCTTGGTGAAGTTGGAGGAAAAGTGGGACAGCTATATACTACTTGTTGGAGTATAAATTGAAAAGCAGTTTTCCAGAATATAGTAAAATTGGAAATGTGGATTTCCTATCACTCTGCAACTCTACTTTTAGATATATACTTGGAAAAGCTTTACCCAATTGCCTAAAGCACATATTTTTATATTGTTTTATTGTTCATGATGGTAAAAAAATTTGAACTATTGCATAAATCCACCTATAGATAAAGTACTATATAAAAATGTGGTATAGTCAGTATTACTATGAGACATTCTGTAACAGTCCAGATAAATTAACTGGTTTACTCTCCATAAATGCGGAGAAAGCTAAAACTTACACTCTTATGTGAAAACCCCAAGTTATAACAACATATATGCAGAATATTATTACTTAAGTAAACTTTAAAGCTACATGCAACGGCACTGTATTTGTTCGATTGTTTAGTTGCTAAGTCATGTTTGACTCTTTGTGACCCCATGGACTGTAGCCCGCCAGGCTCCTCTGTCCCTGGGGTTTCGCAGGCAAGAATACTGGAGTGGGTTGTCATTTTCTACTCCAGGGGATCTTCCTGAACCAGGGATCGAACCTGCATCTCCTGCTTGCAGGCAGGTTCTTTACCGCTGAGCCACTGGGAAAGCCCATTTATTGTACAGTACACATGTATATTATATAACAAATGGGCTTCCCCATATTTATATATGTGTGTATATATATAAAATGGACTTGGAAAGATCCATAAATTCATTACAGTGGTATTGCCTCAGAAGAAACATCAGTTTTATCTGTAGTTTTATTTCTCTAAAAATATTACTTGAAGCACATCCAGTAAAACATTGTAAATTATTAGTACTGAATAGTGGGAACACATTACGTTATTTTCTATTTTAATTTAAAATTTTAACATTTCTTTAAAAATTCCCTCTCTATTCTATTTTTATTTTTCTGGAACACCTGTTAGAAGGAGATTGGAACTTTAGACTTTATTTTCCACATCTCTTAAATTAATTCATATTTTCCTCTTCTTGTGCTGCATTTCAGAAGAATCCGTCAGCTCAATTTTCCAGCTCAGTAATTCTTACAAACTGTCATTACTTTGTTATCAGCTCATCAGCTTAATTTTTAAGTTTCCTTTATGGCATTTTTTATTTTCAAGCGTTCTCATTGGTTCTTTTTCGGCACAGCCTGCTTCTTATTTCTTGCATGCGAGACCCTCACTTACTGGTCTGAGCATTTGGATTATGTTTGGGTCTTGCTGAGAATAAACTTTGCTTCTGAACACTCCTTTTCATTGTCTGCTCCACTTTTTCATGGTGTTAGCCTTGCGCAAGAGTGTGCTGACTGTTGACTGTGCTCATCACTGGAGCTGAGTGGTGCTCTCTAGTATCTGCTTCTGCTACTTGCTCAGGAAAACAGCGGGATGGGGGTGAGTGGGGAAGGAGAGGGCAGGCAGGTGGGAACAGGGCGGTGGCCGTGGCTGGTCTTGTGGCATGGATGCTCCAGTTTCTGGTGTGTACCGCACCCTGCCTTATCTCTTTGACTCCAGCCCACAACCACCCTGTTGCCGGGAGGGAGAGGTCCCGGTCGCTTGTGACTGGCTGGTGTCTGAGTGAGTGTGGGCAGGGGTTGGTTTTTGGAGACCAAACACTGCTCCCGTGGTGGTCCTCTGTTTGGGTTGCCTTGGTCCCCTCCAGCTCCCGGGCACTCCTTCCTCTGGGCCTGGTGCTGTCCTGACCACATTTTGGATTCTGTTATTGTGTTTCTTCAACCCAATACCCACCAGCGTTTCACCCAGCATTTCATCTTTAGAAGTTCTTCGTGGTTTCTAATCCATCAAGGGACCCCCTTCATAATTTTGAGTTGCAGATTTTAAAAAATACCTTTTTTTTTTCATTTGTTAGTAATCTTTCTTATTTATAGGCTACCATCTGTGAATCTCAAGCCTGGAGAAAGAGCTTAGGGCTAGCCACGTAGATTTGGAAGTCATTTGGATAAAATAAAACTTGAAGCTCAGAAGGTAAAAGAAACTCAGAGAGAGCCTGTGCACGGAGAGAGGAAAAGCAAACCAAGGATGGAATTTAGGAAATTACCCGTGCTTGAGAGGTTCGGATAAAATAAGGAACCGGTGGGCAGGCGGGGTGGGAGAAGCAGCGGGAGACTCGCGGAGAAGCGGGAGAGAGAGGAAGGGCGCACGTGGAGACGCCGGGAAAGGCCGCGAGGGAAGCACTGAGGTTGCCGGGAGCCCTTGGGAGCTGCCTCACCTGACGGCTGGGTTCAAAGCCAAACAGCGAAGAGTTAAGGGCCGGGTAATGAGAAGAAAGCCGAGGCAGACAGCGTCCCGCTATGACCTCGGTGTAGAAGTGGAGGGGGCCTCGAAGGCAAAACGCCAGCCAGGATGGGGTTCTGGGAGACCCTGGCTAAATCCCTTCCATTTATTTGAGGCTTCCTGACACCCACCTGTAAGGAATTTTTCCTTGGTAGAGGAAGCAGATAGAAGTAACAGCTTTGGTTATTGTTTCTGTTTATAATATATACAGCAAGAGGTATTTTAGAAACACTTCCAATTCCCGTTATAAATCCATCTTTGTTAAGAAGCCTTCTTAACTTTCTTTTCATGAATTCTTTTCCATTTTTAATTTCCATTTTATGACATTTTTCCATGTCGTTGATGCAAGGCATGTACCATTAGGTGTCATATTTTTTACACTGGGGAAAATAATAAAAGGGGCAGTCACAGCTTCTGCCCTTGAAACAGCTCAAGGCCATGCTCCTCAGAAAAGCCTCCTCTCTGTTTACTCTGACACCAGGAGAGCCACCCCAGCTCTCAGATCCATAACTGCCTAGGCCAGCAAAGAATTTGGATCTTTGGCAAAGGGCCAAATCAGTGGGTAAATATCTGCGAGTTGCTTGGCACCAGAGAGGAAATATGATGTAGGTTAATGCTGTGAATGGACTCTGATTAGAGCCCTGACACTTTCATCATGAGGTGGGAAAGACAGGGCTGGGTCCAAGGAGAGCCTCCTCATGTATAGGCATTGGCAGAAGGCAAAGCTACCTCCTTCTTTTGCACTTAATGAAGCCATGATGCATGGAGGGATGGCATCTAAAACAGAAACTTTTTAGCATCTGAGCAAGAGATGCTGACCACGAAAACGTGAAAGTGAAAATATTAGTCACTCTGTCATGTCTGACTCTTTGTGACCCCCATGGACTGTAGCCCGCCAGGCTCCTCTGTCCATGGAACTCTCCAGGCAAGAATACTGTAGTGGGTAGCCATTTCCTTCTCCAGGGGATCTTCCAGACCCAGGGATTGAACCCAGGTTTCTGGCATCACAGGCAGATTCTTTACCATCTGAGTCACCATGGAGCGTGGGTGATAAAAATGCATAGGTTGCCGATGACCCTGTGTGACCTTCCACATGCGGTGCTCGACTAGTGAGGGCAAATTTAAGAGAAAACAGTACTTAGAGTGCATAGCTAGTGGCTTCAGGAGACAGATGCATGGGACCGGAAGCTGACCTGGTTGCAAGCTGGGTTGCAACCTGGTGCAACCCAGCCCACAACTCAACCCTCTCCTCGATGAATATTCTACCCCTAATATAAAAGACTCCCTATTTAAAGGGCTAAAAGTAAGATAAAGTGGAGAGCAAAAATCCTGGGGTGTGCCCCTCACTCTCAAGGATGCCAGCACCCTTCTCTGAATGTGCTCTCTGCTTTTGCCTCAGTAAACTGCTTCTTTGCAGCACAGGAGTGAGCCCTCTAATAAAGGAGTTGCTGAAAGGGAGGTGGAGGGTCTACTCTCCTCTCTCCTCACAGCCACCGGCCTTTCTTAGTGGGTGTGCACAGTTCTCCTCTTCCTGCTGCTCTATGGAGGTGGAGAAGTCCCAGCATCCTGGGCACAGCCAGTTTGCTCTCTCCGTGCCCAGGATCACCTCCCTAAAACACCACAGGATGCCATTTTTTTGGCCTTCAAATCTTTGGTGTTTCCCCCAACCCTCTCTGCATGCTCTGACCCTTTTTTTCCACTTTCAATCACTCCACACTTTTCGGTGGAGCCTCTGAGAAGAGCTGGGCACTGTGTCGGGTGTTGACAAGTGTAAAAATGAGCTGATAGCTTGCAGCCTGGCAGTGGGGTGCTGGGGTCTCCTGGAGCACATGGTGCAATAGTTCCAGCATCGAGACTTGTTCCACAGCCACACAGCACCTAAGGAGGGAGAGAGTACTGGATACAGATGATCCAAAAAGAATGTTTTCAGGAGAATTGGGGAGGGCATCCTGGACAGGGGGACTGGCACATGCGACGACCCAGAAAGACGTTGGTGGTGCCTTTGGTAAAGGCGGGTGGTTTTGTTGTCTAGAGTCTGGAGAAGGAGGGGGTGACATGGAGGGAAAGGTGGCCTGTGAAGGGCATTGCGCCAGCGCTCGGTGGCGAGGCAGTGGGCAGGCGGAGGTTGTAGGGTGGCCACCCCTGCATTTCCTGCAGCTGGCTCTGGGACCTGTGTGGGGTGCATTCTGAAGGGAAC
Source organism: Nanger dama (assembly GCA_917880005.1). Taxonomy (NCBI): domain Eukaryota; kingdom Metazoa; phylum Chordata; class Mammalia; order Artiodactyla; family Bovidae; genus Nanger; species Nanger dama. The sequence continues at coordinate 26,849,286 of CAKJTW010000011.1, read as the reverse complement.
ACTGTGGTGGGGGCAGGAGGACGGTTAGGGGACTTGTGCTGGCCAGACAGCTGGTGCTGAGGAAACAGGCTCTGCCAGCAGTGGGGGAGCTAGAGAGACGGCTCCCACTCCAGAAGGTGAAGGGTGGTGAGAGGCAAGGGTGTGGCTGGCATTTCTGTACAGAATTCCTGGTCAGGTGATGGGGATTGGAAATGTGAGCTGGGGAGAGGAGTGGGGGAGGGCGCTGGAGTCTCATCCTCCATCCTGCTCCCAGGGCCCAAGATCCCAGCGGCGTACTTTCCAGCCCCACTCTGGTCAAGCCTTTGCTAATGGTGTTCTTTCTGCCTGATGAGCCCTCACTGCTCGCCTATCTTCACCTGGTAAGTATTAATCATGGCTCATAATATAAACATAATTAGAATCACTTTGAGCCCTCACCTTGAGTCCAGATAGGATGCTGACCTCTCTGTCTTTCACCTGTAAATACTCACAACAAACCTCCGAGATAGGCATCGTTACTGAAATTGCAAGATGAAGAAATTGAAGCCAAGAAGTGGTTAGGTTGTTGATAATCACAGTAAGTGGCAGAGCCAAGATTTGACTTCATGCTTTTAAAAACTATGTTAGAGGGACTCCAAGGCCCAGCTTCTGTAACACCTTCCACATGGAACTAGCCTGTACCCAGCCTCTTCTCCACCAAGTGGGATTCCCCTCTTTGGGGCTCCCTGTTGCCTCTTTGGGGCTTCCAAGCTCTGTGCTGATGATTCTGGGCTCTGAACCTAGGCAACTGTGAAATTGGGGGATGCTAGGACCAATTCCTACCAGTTCCAGGAAACTGGGGCTCAGAAAGGGCAAGTAATTTTCATACTGACACACAGAAAGTAGTAAGACTTTATAGGAGAATGAGCAAAGACTGCTCGAAGTACTGGACTGTACTGAAATAGGCAGGACATGAGTACAGATACCGAGAAGGTCCCAGTACCTTTGATCAGCCACTTCTACCCATCATGGATAACCAAACCCTTCCCAGGGTTCAGTGGTCATGCTCGAAGATTTTTGAAGAGCATCGTTGCTGATGAAACCTTCTAATGACCTGACTGGGTAGGGTGTGGGGGTGAGTGTGAAGGGTCATAGGTTCAGAATGATGTTCTCCTGAGAAGAAGAAGCAAGAAGGAAGAAGCCCAGACCCAGAGGGATGTGATCAGGGTGGAAACACTGTCAGAGAGGGAGGGAACCACAGCAGCTGATAACATCCACCTTTCTTCTTTAGAGGAGGGTCAGAATCTTTGGGGCTTGCTAAGACAATGGCACCTCTTTTGTAGGAGCTTTAAAGAACAGCCTGGGCTGCCCAGTCTCTGGAGTGGAGGGGCTTACAGCTCTGGATCTGGGCACAGACCGTTGCTGCTTCTCTCTGGCTCCTGCCTGATCCCCCTGGGGGTTTTAGCCTCTCTCACGCCTCTACCTTTCACACAAATAGTGTGCCTCAGCTCCCTTTGAGTCTGACACAAGGGGGCCCATCTCTCTGAGACTTGACTCTGGGCATTTAGGACATATTACTTGGGTCCAACTCTCTCAGTAGTAACATGTTGGCTGGAGAGTCCAGGGTCATCCAGACAGGGCAGCACCTGGGTTTTTCTGAAGGCCTTTTCCTGCAAAAGGGAAAATGGTAGCCTCTGGTACTTTCTCAAAAGCAGGATTCCCTAGTGTGAATACTATGTGGGTTGACAGTTGACACAGAAGGATGATTCTGGGTGTATGATTGTGGGAGATTTGTCTTGTCTCTACTTTTCCACATGCTCTAGATTTTCTAAAATGAACAAATATTACTTTTTTAAGGAAAAAAATGATTTAAAAAATGTTTATTTGAAAACTTGCAACCAATGATAAGAATGTTAACATATATTTAAAAGATTAGAAGGAAAATGCTCTCAAAATTCTCTTTGCTTCTTTCTGGGTAGAATGTCATCTGATCCTCTAAATATGAAGTTCATACTACGCCCACCCCCAGTCTCCCTGCTCTCCTTGCCCTGTTTATTCTTCATGCTATTTATTATGACCTGATGTATTTTACTAGCATGTGAGATGAGTGCAATTGTGTGGTAGTTTGAGCATTCTTTGGCATTGCCTTTCTTTGGAATTGGAATGAAAACTGACCTTTTCCAGTCCTGTGGCCACTGCTGAGTTTTCCAAATTTGCTGGCATATTGAGTGCAGCACTTTCTGGCATCAGCACTTTCACGGCATCATCTTTCAGGATTTGAAATAGCTCAACTGGAATTCCATCACCTCCATTAGCTTTGTTCGTAGTGATGCTTTCCAAGGCCCACTTGACTTCACATTCCAAGATGTCTGGCTCTAGGTGAATGATCACATCATCATGATTATCTGGGTCATGAAGATCTTTTGTACAGTTCTTCTGTGTATTCTTGCCACCTCTTCTTAATATCTTCTGCTTCTGTTAGGTCCATACCATTTCTGTCCTTTATTGAGCCCATCTTTGCATGAAATGTTCCCTTGGTAGCTCTAATTTTCTTGAAGAGATCTCTAGTCTTTCCCATTCTGTTCTTTTCCTCTGTTTCTTTGCATTGGTCGCTGAAGAAGGCTTTCTTATCTCTTCTTGCTATTCTCTGGAACTCTGCATTCAGATGCTTATATCTTTCCTTTTCTCCTTTGCTTTTCACCTCTCTGCTTTTCACCTCTCTTCTTTTCACAGCTATTTGTAAGGCCTCCCCAGACAGCCGTTTTGCTTTTTGCATTTCTTTTCCATGCGGATGGTCTTGATCCCTGTCTCCTGTACAATGTCATGAACCTCATTCCATAGTTCTTCAGGCACTCTATCTATCAGATTTAGGCCCTTAAATCTATTTCTCACTTCCAGTGTATAATCATAAGGGATTTGATTTAGGTCATACCTGAATGGTCTAGTGGTTTTCCCTGCTTTCTTCAATTTGAGCCTGAATTTGGTAATAAGGAGTTCATGATCTGAGCCACAGTTAGCTCCTTGTCTTGTTTCTGTTGACTGTATAGAGCTTCTCCATCTTTGGCTGCAAAGAATATAATCAATCCGATTTCAGTGTTGACCATCTGGTGATGTCCATGTGTAGAGTCTTCTCTTGTGTTGTTGGAAGAGAGTGTTTGCTATGACCAGTGCATTTTCTTGGCAAAACTCTATTACTCTGCTAGTAATGTAATGCTCAAAATTCTCCAAGCCAGGCTTCAGCTATATGTGAACCGTGAACTTCCTGATGTTCAAGCTGGTTTTAGAAAAGGCAGAGGAACCAGAGATCAAATTGCCAACATCCGCTGGACCATGGAAAAAGAAAGAGAGTTCCAGAAAAACATCTATTTCTGCTTTATTGACTATGCCAAAGCCTTTGACTGTGTGGATCCTAATAAACTGTGGAAAATTCTTCAAGAGATGAGAATACCAGACCACCTGACCTGCCTCTTGAGAAATATGTAAGCAGGTCAGGAAGCAACAGTTAGAACTGGACATGGAACAACAGACTCATTCCAAATAGGAAAAGGAGTATGTCAAGGCTGTATATTGTCACCCTGCTTATTTAACTTCTATGCAGAGTGCATCATGAGAAACTCTGGACTGGATGAAGCACAAGCTGGAATCAAGATTGCCGGGAGAAATATCAATAACCTCAGATATGCAGATGACACCACCCTTATGGCAGAAAGTGAAGAGGAGCTAAAAAGCCTCTTGATGAAAGTGAAAAAGGAGAGTGAAAAAGTTGGCCTAAACCTCAACATTCAGAAAACAAAGATCATGGCATCCGGTCCCATCACTTCATGGGAAATAGATGGGGAAACAGTGGAAACAGTGTCAGACTTTATTTTTGGGGCTCCAAAATCACTGCAGATGGTGACTGCAGCCATGAAGTTAAAAGACGCTTACTCTTTGGAAGAAAAGTTATGACCAACCTAGATAGTATATTCAAAAGCAGAGACATTACTTTGCCGACTAAGGTCTGTCTAGTCAAGGCTATGGTTTTTCCTGTGGTCATGTATGGATGTGAGAGTTGGACTGTGAAGAAGGCTGAGCACCGAAGAATTGATGCTTTTGAACTGTGGTGTTGGAGAAGACTCTTGAGAGTCCCTTGGACTGCAAGGAGATCCAACCAGTCTATTCTGAAAGAGATCATTCCTGGGATTTCTTTGGAAGAAATGATGCTAAAGCTGAAACTCCAGTACTTTGGCCACCTCATGTGAAGAGTTGACTCATTGGAAAAGACTCTGATCCTGGGAGGGATTGGGGGCAGGAGGAGAAGGGGACGACAGAGGATGAGATGGCTGGATGGCATCACTGACTTGATGGACGTGAGTCTGAGTGAACTCTGGGAGTTGGTAATAGACAGGGAGGCCTGGAGTGCTGCATTCATGGGGTTGCAAAGAGTCTGATACGACTGAGTGACTGAACTGGAACTGATGTATTTTATGTTTGTTGAGTTGTATTTTTTCTGCTTTTCTCACTAGCATGGAAACAACACAAGAGCAAGCCCTCTGTCAGTTCTGTTTGTCTCTGCTGCCCAAAGCAGACCTGAGCCCAGTTTGTTATGGTCAGCCTAGTGAGCGATTTTAATTTTCTTCTTCATACATTTCTGAGATTCCAGCTGTTTTCCAGTGAACTTTTATTACTTTATGAGCAGAAAAAAATGAATCAATATTATTTTTTCCTCCATGGAAATAGCACAATGGAGTGACATCTCAATTATGATATCTGAGAGTAAGCTTCTTTTACAAGGAAGCTGGCATTCTTTTAAGTCTCAAAAACACTTGAGAAATCTGTGGGTGTGAGTCATATGTCTGCCTGGCCGGACTCCTGCTGAGCTGGGTGAGAGCACAGATGTGTAGAGAAAGCTGCTCATTGTCAGCAGGGTCCCCAAAGGTACACAGGGCCAACTGTGAGAATTTGCTCTGCAGGAGGCTAGCTGGAAACCTGTGCTCCGTGTATCTTTCCTCATCTGCTCACCCTTGGATCTTTGGTTAGAAGGTGCAGAGACGTGTTTGTCTACAGAGCTCTTGAAATTTGATCTAGTCCACCTGAATTAGATCTCCAGAATTAGATGCCTGCTCTCTCCTCTGGGGGTCCCTGCTTCCCTGGGAAGATAAGCGGGGGGCTGGTCTGGTTCCAACTGTTGAAGCTTCTGGGGAGGAATGAGGCATCTTTTGTCGTCAGGCATCTGGGGCCTGTCCTGCAGGATGGGTCTGCCAGGCTCTTCCTGTTCCCTGTTCCTTCCCTTGCTGCCCTTCTTCCTCTAACTTAATTATTTGCCATGCAGTTCCCATAGCCTGTTTTCTATGCTCAGGGACACGGCTTCTTCTGTTTTTTTTTTTTTTTGGCTGCACTGTGCTGATTGTGGGATCTTAGTTCCCCAACCAGGGATTGAACTTGGGCCCACAGCAGTGAAAGTGCTGAGTCCTAACCACTGGATGGCCAGGGAATTCTCAAGAACATGGCTTCTTTAGATGATGTTCAGTGATAACCTCAAACCACAGCTCAACTTGCCTGCCCTCTTGGAAAACTGCTCTATGCTCTTTGAAGATTTCCAGCCTCTGATGACAGCATTTCTGACCACACAGTCCATCATGGAACTGCAGCGTTCTCACTAGTGGGATTTCAATTTGCAATCCTTTCTGTAATCCTTTTTGCATGCCCTTCTACGGTGGGCATGTTCTCCTTTCTCTTTCTCTCTCCAGACTTCCAAATGTTGTGATTATACAACCTGTGCAAGGAGGTTCATTCCAGTAGAAGCAGTGGCCTCCTAGTTGGGCTAAGGGATACCTATTTCTATAGAGCTTGCTTGAGCTATGTTTCATTTCATCTCATAATGTGTCAGTTGACATCCTGGTTTATTTGCACCTCGTCTCCTCATTTTGAGAGAGGTCCCAGGCTCTGAAAATTCCTGTGGACTCTAGGGTGCTGACACTCTGAGCTTACCTTTAGCTCCTCAGGAGTCCCTCCCTGCATCTTTGGTACCACTGAGATCGTTTGCATCCCACCGACTCAGATATGTCCCTTGACTTTGTTTTCCCCCAGAATCAATTACACATAACATTTATTTGATATATATTTATTTATTTGGCTGCACCAGGTCTTATTTGCAGCACGCAGGATCTTCAGTCTTCCTTGCAGCGTGTGGATCTTTTAGTTACAGCAAGTGGGATCTAGTTCCTTGAGCAGGAATCAAACCCAGGTCCCCTGCATTGGGAACGTGGAGTCTTAACCACTGGGCCACCAGGGAAGTCCCCAAAACATTTCTTTGAGAAGCTGACTTTATTGAAAAGGGTAGATTAAAAATATTTTTATTCATAACTCACCTCAAAAATTGCTGTACAATCACAACTTTGATCCCTCTTTGGCTAATATCTGTTGAAGAAGATAAATCTAGATTTTTAACAATGTCTGCCATTAATTCTGAAAAGGTTGGATTTTTTACATCACAGGACAAATGGTTTTAGCATTAGTTATTAGATATCCCTGCCCACCATCAGTTTTAAGAACTGCAAAATCTCGGTAACCTACCTCTCCCTCTGTGTTCCCATCATCTTTCACATTTCTTTAGCTGCCTTACTGATGGAAAAACCACCCAGCATAAACAACCATCATAAAAAAATCCCGGTAGCTGGAACTCCTCACAGATCCCTCCCTCCCCAGGGTCAGCCTCCACTAAGTGCCTGGGTCCCCCTTCTCCTCTCCAGAATCTGCTGCCAGTTACCCCAGCCCTGCCCCCTTTCCCCTCAGAGCAGAAGGGAATAGAGTCACTTTTGTTTTTAAACAAGTTCTCCAGCCTCCTATAATTAACATAGAACACAAAAACAAAAAGAACAGAAGAATGAAGGCATCTGAAATCCTCACAATATACAAATGTGGAGGAGAGCCACTATTACCATCTCTCTCACATTCAGCTCTCCAGCCTCAGGCACAAATGCACACAGGATTTCCCACCCAAGAGACAACTTCAGGCCTACTTCTATCCACAGCTTTAAATGGATCTTCAGTGGATTAATTATGACCTTGGATCGTGACAAACTCTCATGTTGATCCATGATTGGTCTTTCACTTTATTTACCTATTGATATACTCATGAACCTGCTGCTAGTTTTAAGACCACCATATTTATTCTGTTGCTTCCTTTGTTCTCCACCCTTGAGAGGTTTATCTTCTTGAGTTTTGTGTTTATTATTACCAAGCATCAAAAAGTAGCTGTATCCCAAATTTTGAGAAAAGTCAAGGAGAGACAATCTACTTTTTAAGAAGAACAGCAAAAAAGGGAGACTTTCCTATCAGATATCAGTGATGTAATGGGGCTGGGAAGACTAGGTTAGCCATCCGATTCACGTTCATCTCCCACCTTCCAATCTTGTACCCCTCCTGGATTCTAGAAGCACCTAGAGAAGAAGTCCTGGAGTCCCCACAGAGAGGCCTGGAAACCATACTCACACAGTAGGCTAGACAGAGAGGCTGATAGACTGACAGCATTAAAAAGCCATCCTGGAAGCTGGCAGGTTTATTGGGGACAAGGAACATGGCTTCTGAGATAGGAAGATACACTGTGGATCCCAAGACCTTGCAGTGTCACTCACCCTTATATGGCTTTATAGGGACAAGGCAAAGCATAGCTGGGGTCAGAAGGACAGTCTTGATTAGATGACTTTATCCTGCAGCATGGCCTCTGTGCTGAGCTGCTCAAGCTCCGCACTGTCCTCGCCTAAGGGGCACGGCTGGTACTCAGCACCTGGGGCCCATTTCCAGGAGGAGCAGCAATGGTACCGGAGGCTGCAGAGGCCATAGACAGTGGCCAGCACGACAGCCCCCAAGCCCAGGAGCCAGCAGAAGGTAGTGGTAACAAGGGCGAGGTCCACAGGGCTGTCTGCCTGCCAGGGCTGCAAGGAAAGTGGGGCATGCAGCATCAGGGTCACCACTAGCAGCCAGGAGCCAGACACCAGCATCAGCCAGGCCTTGAGCACACAGAATGGGGGGCTGGTCAGGGGCCCAGACCTTGATGGTGAGCACCAGGGCCAGCAGGAAGGCAGGCAGCATCAGCACGGTGTGCACTTGGAACTCCAGGGCATTCCTGTGCTCCATGAGGGCCACCATTTCCAGCACTCTCACAACAAGGGCCAAGGCTGTGGCCACCCACTCCAGCTTCATGCTCTGCTGCACCAGCCATGCCTGGCTCATGAGATCCACCAGGGCACTGAGCTGGAAGAATGCAATGTTGGTGGCATCCTGCCACGCATTGTGATGCTGGAAAGGCCTCCAAGGGTTCTCCCAGTCTACTGGGAGAAAATGGTTGGTTCCAGGAGGGAAGAAGAACTCTCCCAAGATCAGTATCATGCCGGCTCCCCTCTTCACCACTGCCTCTGCATGCACTTGTTGCCATACCTCTGGCTTTGCTTGTCCTTTGGGGGGAGTGGGAGGAAGAGGAGCTTATGCCCCCGTGAGAGGGCCCAGGACACCAGAGCAGAGCCCAGTGGAATAGATGAGCAGGGCCAGAGTCAGGTGACCCAAGAGAGTGCCCATGCCTCGGCCATCAGGGTGCTGGAGGGTCAGGGCTTGTGAGTGACTCTCCCCACCTCTTAACTCTCAGAAGAGGCCCTGTGGCCCCACCTCTGTTGCCCACACCGGAGGAGGGCACAGGTCCCATGTGGGCCCAAGTCATCTTCAAGTAACTGAGCGCTGGCCGGGCTCCTCCCTGATGGCCGGGTTCCAGAACAGGGCGATACCCTTACAACAGACAGGAATCTGCTCCCTTCCTCAGCCCAGAGCTTGCATCCCACTGTTAGAAGAATGCATGTGAAGTACTTGACACCTTGGCAGTACAATAGGTGTCACTTATTATCATGTATTACTACGTCAACTGGGATGCCCTGGGTTTTACCAGCCAGTGAATACAAACCCAGGCTCACCACCGTTGATGGCCAAGTTACCCACCCTCACCTGAACCCCTATGTCCTGCCCTTCCCCAGGTCTTTCCATGGCTATAAGGGAAGGGCTGTGACTCAGGTTCTGGATGTTGCTTTCTGCCGCACCCCCGTACTGGTGCTATTTCTGAGCCGTGATGCTACAGCTGCAGGCCCTGACTGGGCTGCCCTGACAAGACACAGTGGCGGTGATGGAGCCACTGACACTTGGTTCCTCCTGCCCTGAGGGGCCAGGGCCACATCTGCCTCTTGTCCTGGCCACCAGATCTTGGCTTTGCCTTCTTCCTCCTTCTCTGGACAAACCCCTTACCCCTACTCTGCGCAGGGCTCTGCCTGGAGCAGGCACTGTCTTTGGGTTTTTGACATGTAGCAAAGGATACATAGAAGAGTTTAAAACCTCACAATGGAGTTTTTAAATGGACTGGAGAGGACAACACCAAGGCCAGTAGAGACAGGGGCAGATAGACTTTCACGTGGGGGAATTGGGGAGGAGGTGGCAGTTGAATTTGGTCTTGAAGGTTTAGGCATTGGAAGTGGAGGGCCCTGTGGTAAGAGATCACAAGAGGAAACTCTAGACTCAGGGACTGAAGCAAGGGGATGGGAGTGAGGCAGAAGGGGAGAAGAGGCAGGTCTGGGTGGGAGTGGGGGACTTAATTATTGGACCATTCATTTCTATCAGACCAAGAGCCCCAGAGCTTGGAGCTGAGAGATGACCTGGGCAGGGGCTGTATCAAGTGAGCTGTCCATGGGAAATGCCTGGCAGCCTCTTCTGGGATCTATTCCTGAACTGTCTGCTGTTCATATGCCTCAGGTGGACAAGAGGATATGCAATGTCCAGTGGTATGAGGAACATGGGGTGGGGACAACAGACCATGGGTCAAGGGGAAGAGAAGACTGGGGCAGAAGGAGAGAGTACATGGACCGGTCTCTTTTGGGAGCAGGTGAACAACAAACTGCAGAGTGCATCATGTGAAATGCTGGGCTGCAAGAAGCACAAGCTGGAATCTAGATTGCTGGGATAAATATCAATAACCTCAGATATGCAGATGACACTACCCTCAGGCAGAAAGCAAAGAGGAACTAAAGAGCCTCTTGATGAAAGTGAAAGAAGCGAGTGAAAAAGCTGGCTTAAAACTCAACATTCAGAAAACTGAGATCGTGGCATCCGTTCCCATCACTTCATGGCAAATAGATGGGGAAACAGTGGAAACAGTGAGAGACATTATTTTTTCAGGCTTCAAAATCACTGCAGATGGTGACTGCAGCCATGAAATTAAAAGACGCTTGCTCCTTGGAAGTAAAGCTATGACCAGCCTAGACAGTGTATTAAAAAGCAGAGATATACTTTGTCAACAAAGGTCCATCTAGTCAAAGCTATGTTTTTCCAGTAGTCATGTATGGATGTGAGAGTTGGACCATAAAGAAAGCGGAGCGCCAAAGAATTACTGCTTTTGAACTGTGGTGTTGGAGAAGACTCTTGAGAGTCCCTTGGACTGCAAGGAGATCAAACCAGTTAATCCTAAAGAAAATTATTCCTAAATATTAATTGGAAGGACTGATGCTGAAGCTGAAGCTCCAAAACTTTGGCCACCTGATGGGAATAACTGACTCACTGGAAAAGACCCTGATGTTGGGAAAGATTGAAGGCTAGAGGAGACGGGGAAAACAGAGGATGAGATGATTAGATGGCATCACTGACTCGATGGACATGAGTTTGAGCAAGCTCTGGGAGGTGGTGATGGACAGGGAAGCCTGGCTTGCTGCAGTGCATGGGGTCATGAAGAGCTGGACACAACTGAGCGACTGAACTGAATTCTGAACAACCAGCTGGAGGCCCAAGCCAGAAACCAGGCCATTGTCCTAGGCTCCTCCCTTCCTCCCACCCACACAACCAGTCCCTTACCACATCCAGCCAGTTCTTCCTCCAGCAGAGGCAGACTTTCCTTTTCCTCTGACCACCTCATCTCAGCTCTCTGCTGGCCCATGAAAGCATCCTCCTGACCCTCACTGGCCTCTCCACCTCCTGGTTTCTCTTTTCTATATAGCTGCTAGAGAGGGCCTGCTAGTATTCACAGCTGATGGTGTCATTTCCCTAATGAACATTCTTCAAGTGCCTTGTGTTGGCTGCAGGCTGAAGTTACGTGGCCGGGCAAACAAGATCCTGTGTGGTCTGTCCCCTTCTATCACTCATGCCTGTATGCCTCCACCTACCAATATTATGCTTCAGCTCCTCTGAGTTCACTGTATTTTTCTAGAACATTCCCGTGCTTTTCATTGCCTTGGTCTTTGACCAGTTGGTTCTCTCTGTCTGCAAAATCCCCTCCTACTTTATCTTCTTGGTAATCTTCTACCCAACACCACTTGATTAACCAGGGAAGTGACTCTGTGTTTTGACTGTACTCTGCCCAGGCTCACACAAAACCAGTTCTGCGTGTGTCGTATCATCTCTGCTGCACTCTGGAGTTGCTGCTCTCAGATTTCCCTTCCAGAAAGGACTTGCTGCCCAGTTGCCCAGCTTTGGTGAGCTGACAGCTTCAGTTATAGTCTCCTTCAGGGTCAACCTCAGTGTTCCTGCTGACAGCACATCCTTTCAGGGTTACCTCCAGCCAGCTGCCCAATTAGATGGTGTCATAAGAGCCCAGCCACTCCCCCCAGCACCAGATCCTCTAATGGGTGATGAGCAGCGTGTGCAGGCAGAGACCCCAGCAGGCCTGCATCATAGCTGGAGAATTCTCCCTGCCCACTCCAGCATCTGCCTTTTTCTTTTCACAAGTGCTACTCACCTGTGAAACTTTTAGACTCCTTATTCCATATTAGCATCTGTTTTTAGGAGTGGTTGGAGAAATTAGTCGGTAAAATGGAGTTTGAGAAATTATCACTCCATCACCTGGCTGGCAGAGAGGCCAACATCCCCTGTGGTAGGTGGAGTATGGACAGCTCCCAGCACAGGTTGTTGGTCCCATCACTGAATATTTCGCTGGTGGTGACTTGGGAGAATGTGTAGGTAGAGAATAACAAATTAGCCTGTGTGATGATAGGCATTAAAAAGGTAGGCAGAGGCATTTGAAAGAAAAACATGTCTGTGTAATTGTACACACGTGTGCACACACACATATGGATAAATGGGGATGAATAGTCGGGTTGATAACCTACAGGCACATCATGAAAAGGTGAGGGCAATGAACAAGCAACTGAAAATAAGTGTGAGAGCCTAAGGGTTTCTTTGGCAATTTACAAAAGAATTCTTCATCTTACACAGTTGATGAAGAAAAAGAGCTGGAGATGAAAGTCAGGATTTAACAGAGTAGCTGAGTAACATAATACGGCTCCAAAGATGGCTGAATGGTCATCCAAGGCAGATGTGTGGGACCCTGACACGTGGGATGGGGACTCTGGGTAGACACCCTGGAAAGTACCAAATCCCTGAATTTCTGCCTCCGAGTAATGTGGCAGGTAACGGGCCAGTGACTCTTGTGGTCATGCCTTGTTTCCTTTGCTGCAGAGGAATTCCCTGGTTAGATGTTGTGTGGTCTGTATTTTCATATTTCCTGTATTCTTTGGCTATGCCACCTTGCTTGCAGGATTAGTTCCCTGACCAGGGATAGAACCTGTGTCCCCTGCAGTGGAAGCCCTAAGTCCTAACCACTGGACTTCCAGAGAAATCCGTGTTTCACGTAATCTTGATCCCCTGGCCACTGGGGCCTTGATGTTGGAGAGATTGTCCCCCTAGGCCTCGCTAATTTCTAGAGATAGCAAACAACTTCCCTGCAAGTGCCACTTTGATGTGAAAACCAATCAGTCCGAGGCCACATTCCCAACTCTCTCCTTTATCAAACTTTCACATACTCTGTTCTAAATCACCCTATGGCCAGGTACCCATTAGCTAGCATCCACCTCTATACCCCAGAGCCCAAGGAGACCATTCAAACTATCCAACCCTGAACTTACTCAGAGTATCTACATTGCCTCGCCCATTCCTTCTCACAAGATCCTTCTTGAAATCTGTGAGTATAAATTTCTTCCTTCATGACACTCATTTTCATATCTCAGGTCTCACCATGCTCAATTAAAACAAGTCCTTGGGGCTTCCCTGGTGGTCTAGTGGTTAAGAATCTGCCTGCCAATGCAAGGAGCACGGGTTTGATCCCTGGTCCAGGAAGATTCCATGTGCCTTGGAGCAATTAAACCTGTATGCCACAGCTACTGAACCCATCCATGAGCCTAGAGCCTGTGCGCCACGAGACAAGCCACCCACTTGCTGCAGCTAGGGAAAGCCTGTGCGCAGCAACAAACACCCAGTGAGCCAAAAGTAAACAACTTGATAGATTTTAAAAATCCTCAGTACAGTCTTAGAAAAGATACATGTTGCACAGGATTCCTCATCTGTGAATCGGGCATTCTGTAACTACTAGTGCTGTATTTCATGGTTTATGGGCATGAAAGGCAAACCTACAAACCTATACCAGGCGAATTATCTATCTCTGTGGGTCGAACTGTTGACTTTGGGGATAGAAGGGACCTAGTGCAATCAACCTGCTACCGTGTGACTAGTTGGTCTCCTCAAGGAATAACACCACCCTGAGCACTGGTCTTTGTTGCTGGCAGACTGGACATTCAGAGGCCACAGCAGGTAGACTGCCTTTGGTAAGAGTGAATACATGCCGTTGGGGCCTTGAGTAGCGTCTTTCTCTGCCATCATTGTTACTTGGCTCATGTGTCCATCATGATGACAGTGGGGTGGCCACTGATAAAGGCTGCCCACATCACTTTGTTTGCTTGGCACCTCTCCCATGGTGGATGCCTCCCTGGCTGCTGGTACTGAGTGCTGCAGGTTGGACTTTCTAGAACCAGTTGCGGAGAGAGTTAGGCATGCAGAGTTGGGGTAGAGATTTCATTGGAGGGCAACGAGTGTGGAAGAAAAGGGGATGGCAGGACTGAGCAGGGGCAGCCATCAGGTGGAAAGGCAAATATGATAAACTGCCACCTAGTGGGGCAGTTCCAGACCAAAGACTGGTACAAAGCTAGGCCCTGTGCCGCCATCTTGCTCAGTGATGGGCGGGGGCCCACCCCAGTGAAATGAACAGCTGGAAGCAGTCAGCAGCCACACCCCTCGAGGTTGGTCAGCACATCTTTTTTTTTTTTTTTTTTTTGCCCACGTCATTTGTTTGGCACGTGGGATCTTAGTTCCCAGACCAGGGATGGAACTCTCGCCCCTGCAGTGGCAGCACAGTCTTAACCGCTGGACCGTCAGGGAAGTCCCAGCACGTCTTTTCTTAGGGTCTGGAAGTGCGTCTTCCTTGTTTCCATGGGCTCAGACTCAAGAACCAGGCCTTGGGTCAGACCACAGGCATGAGACCACACCACCGAGACCATGCAGGTAGTAGCTGAGGGCAAGGGGAATTTAGAATGAAGGATAGAGGAGGGAGGCGATGGGTCCCAGTCGTGGCCCCTAGAGTGAATGGGGTCTCTATTTCATCCCCTTAACTTCCCTCTTGTAGGTTTTCGTGAAAGAAGACAGGCCCCCAGAGTCTGGCCCCCTGTGTGTGGAAGAGCGGGTCCATGCAGCACAAGGCACGCGCTGAACGAGACACAGAGCTGCACGCCCTGTTTCTCCTCTGAGAAACTTTGAGATCTGGGATGAGATGACAGCCTCAGCATCTGGGTCCACGATCAAGGTCAGTTTCCAGTTTTGAGCTGAGCCCAGCCAGTGTGAGCATGACAGGGCCTGGCTGTTACTGCTCAAGGGACTCTGAACAGGAAACCCTGGACATCTCTGTTCCAGAGCTCCCAAGGGGCTGGCAGAAACTGACGTGTCTGCATCGTGACTCTGGTCCATCCTCAGTCCATTTGCCTCCCCTTTCTTTCCTGGCATTACTTACCAGGGGATTTTGTGCCTCTCAGCTCAGCCAGCCTCTGCTTCTCAGAAAACGCCACCGGCACAATCTGTGTGGCATCCTCTGCTCTGCTCCTCGAGGGCACCTGTGACTGTGGTCTGGCCCGCTGGCCAGCTGAGCGCCCAGCATGGCTGTCAGTAGTGGGATTCTGCGTGTGTTCTCAGAGAGTGTGGCCTGGGTAAGCCACTTGGGGTGCAAAGAGTTAAATAAGCAGCCCGAGGGCACCTTCGTGAGATTATGACCCTCAGGGACAGCGTGAGGCTGGAGGAGGGTGGCCACCAGGTCCCTCAGTCCCTCTGCAGTGTGGACTCCATCTGGGCTCTATTCCCTGAGGGCCAGGCAAGAAAAGAGATTCTGGGTTAGGTGCCAAAGACTGGGACAGGAAGAGGCCAGGAGAGCTGCAGTGCCTTCCAAATAAGAGCTGCGATCCAGAGAGTAGCTGGTGCCACAGAGGGACTGAGTGCTGGGGGCAGAGGGATCCTCTGTGGTCTGGCTGATGAACTTTCTAAATAACTTTAATTGAGGTATAATTGACATGTAGAGTTATATTAGCTTCAGGTGTACAACATACTGATTCAATTCTATACATATTGCAAAATGATCACAATGTCTTGTTAATATTTGTCACCACAGAGGGTTCTTGTGATGAGAACTCTAAAGATCTACTCTTAGCAACTTCCAAATATACAATACAGTATTATTAACTAAAGTCACCATGCTGTACATTGCATCCCCATGACTTATTCATTTTCTATTAGAGGCTTTTATGGAAACAGAGCAGGACTCCCAAAAGGAGCAGAGATAGGAATCCAATTGTCTCCCTCAACCTCTCCAGGCAAAGCACGACACACCATGAGAGGTACTGGGGTCTCTACCTATTACCTACACTCCAGTCACCCTATGTAATTATTGTTATCATATGTTCTATTGGGGGAATCATGTGAAACTGCCATTTTTATAGATCAAAAAACAGTGAAATACTGGCAATTTTATTTGGCCTAATTTCGTATAGAGAGTTGAATTGAAGTTGTGTGCTTAGTCGCTCAGTCATGTTCGACTCTTTGAAATCCTCTAGACTATAGCTTGGCCAGGTTCCTCTGTCCATGGGATTTCCCAGGCAAGAATACTGAAGTGAGTTGTCATTTCCTCCTCCAGCGGATCTTCCTGACCCAGGGATCGAATCCACATCTCTTGCATTGGCAGCTGGATTTTCTACCATTAAGAAGTTAGAGATATACATATATTCATTCCCAGAGTAGATGTCTACTTATGGACCTTCCCATAACCACTGTTCCTAGAGCACTTCCTACTGACCAGGCATCAGACAGAAGTATTTCTGTGCATTCTATACTCACAGCAGCCCAAAGAGAGTACTCACAGTAGCCCAAAGAGTATTATCCCGGTCTTTCAGATGAAGAAGGAGGGACGCGTGACTACATCTTCCTGACTTACAAACCCATGTTCTTGACCCCTGCACAGACTGCCCTCTCAAAGTCCTTTATGACCTCCAGGGGCTGAAGTGGGGTTGGGGACTGCACATTTGAGTTAAAGAACTGTTCAGAGAGCTCTACAACAAGTGGCCACTATGTGACAGTCAGAGACAGATATGTATAGAGTTTGTGTGCTTATTTAACTTCTATGCAGAGTACATCATGAGAAACGCTGGGCTGGAAGAAGCACAAGCTGGAATCAACATTGCCAGGAGAAATATCAATAACCTCAGATATGCAGATGACACCACCCTTAAGGCAGAAAGTGAAGAGGAACTAAAAAGCCTCTTGATGAAAGTGAAAAAGGAGAGTGAAAAAGATGGCTTAAAGCTTAACATTCAGAAAATGAAGATCATGGCATCTGGTCATCCTCTCAGCCTCATACATCACTTCATGGGAAATAGACGGGGAAACAGCAGAAACAGTGTCAGACTTTACTTTTTGGGCTCCAAAATCACTGCAGATGGTGACTGCAGCCATGAAATTAAAAGACGCTTACTCCTTGGAAGGAAAGTTATGACCAACCTAGATAGCATATTCAAAAGCAGGGACATTACTTTGCCAACAAAGGTCCATCCAGTCAAGGCTATGGTTTTTCCAGTAGTCATGTATGGATGTGAGAGCTGGACTGTGAAGAAGGCTGAGCACCGAAGAATTGATGCTTTTGAACTGTGGTGTTGGAGAAGACTCTTGAGAGTCCCTTGGACTGCAAGGAGATCCAACCAGTCCATTCTGAAGGAGATCATTCCTGGGATTTCTTTGGAAGGAATGATGCTAAAGCTGAAACTCCAGTACTTTGGCCACCTTATGCAAAGAGTTGACTCACTGGAAAAGACTCTGATGCTGGGAGGGATTGGGGGCAGGAGGAAAAGGGGACAACAGAGGATGAGATGGCTGGATGGCATCACTGACTCGATGGACATGAGTCTGAGTGAACTCTGGGAGTTGGTGATGGACAGGGAGGCCTGGCGTGCTGCAATTCATGGGGTCGCAAAGAGTCGGACACGACTGAGCGACTGAACTGAACTGAAAGCTTGAAAGAGATTCCAGGTGGCGCTACTGGTAAAGAACCCTGCTAATGCAGAAATCATAAGAGACGCAGGTTTGATCCTTGGGTCAGGAAGTTCCCCTGGAGAAGGGAATGGCAACCCACTCCAGTATTCTTGGCTGGAGAATTCCATGGACAGAGGAGCCTGGTGAGCTACAGTCCATGGGGTTGCAAAGAGTTGGACATGACTGAAGCGACTTAGCATACAAAGCTAAAGAAGTTCATGAGACTCTCTTTTGGAAAAATAATACCCCCCAAATCTTACTCTTGCAGATTTTGCATAAACGTGTCCATGTGAACATCTTGCTAAGGGCACTCCTCTGGCCTTAGAAGGAACTTGAGCAAAGGAAGAGTGCTGTAGATAAGCTTCATTATCAAGGCCCCTGATAGCTCAGTTGGTAAAGAATCTGCCTGCAATGCAGGAGATGAGTTTGATCCCTGAGTTGGGAAGATCCCCTGGAGAAGGGAAAGGTTACCCACTTCAGTATTCTGGCCTGGAGAATTCCATGGACTATATAGTCCATGGGGTCACAAAGAGTCTGACGTGACTGAGCGACTTTCACTTTCACTTCACTTCATCGAGGCCCCAGAGGGGCTCCTTTGGAAGCTGATTTCACAGAGCAGGCCTGGGCAGAGGTCTCTGGTATAGCCAAGGAAAGTCTGCTGCTGCTGCTGCTGCTGCTGCTGCTGCTGTTAAGTTGCATCAGTCGTGTCCAACTCTATGCGACCCCATAGACTGCAGCCCACCAGGCTCCCCCGTCCCTGGGATTTTCCAAGCAAGAGTACTGGAGTGGGGTGCCATTGCCTTCTCCAAAGGAAAGTCTAGTACCCCTGTAAGTTCCATCTTGGACCCAGGTTGTATAAACCCAGACTCCAGGTGGCCTGTGCCTGTTCCGCAGGCCACACTCTGGAAAGGGGGTCCAGTGTCTTCAGCGTGGGCGTGGGGTGGTGTGGAGTGTGTATGTGGAAAGCCTTACACTTTCCCGTTGGCGTTTCCTTGGCTGAGAGCTCAGCAGCTCCCACTTGTGGCCACTAGGGGAGATGCTTCTCTGGGAACTGTGTGAAGAGCCTCATCCTCTCTGTCTCCCTTCCCGGGCACCTAGAGTCCCTGCGTCTCTCCCGCTGTCATCATCAGGTCCAGTTCTGCTGATGAGGCCTCGTCGGCATCCTGTGGCCTCCTATTTCAAGGAACAACTCACACGGGGAGGGGGTACAGCAGATGGAGGGAACTTGTGGGTTCTCCTTGCAGGGTATGAAGAGGCAACCTTTTCTTTCCTCAGGAGACTCTGATCCTCTACAAAATTCCATAAGTAAAAACTTAGCTAAAAGTTTAAATCAGAAAAATAGAAAATTCAGTTCATGTTTGTTTTGTTGTTGTTCAGTCGCTAAGCCACATCCGACTCTTTGCGATCCACCCTGGACAGCTAAGGCTCCTCTGTTCTACACTATCTCCTAGAGATAGCTCAAACTCATGTCCATTGAGTCACTGATGGACATCTCATCCTTTGTCACCCCCTTCTCTTTTAGCCTTCTATCTTTCCCAGCATCAGGGTCTTGTCCAATGAGTTGGCTCTTCACACCAGGTGGCCAAAGTATTGGAGCTTCAGCTTCAGCATCAGTCCTTCCAATGAATATTCAGGGTTGATTTCCTTTAAGATTGACTAGTTTAATCTCCTTGAAGTCTTTTCCAGCACCACAATTAGAAAGCATCGATTCTTCAGTACTCAGCTTTCTTTATGATCCAACTCTCGCATCCATACACAACTACTGGAAAAGCAATAGCTTTGACTATTTGGACCTTTGTTGGCAAAGTGATGTCTCTGCTATCTAATAAACTGTCTAAGTTTGTCAGAACTTTTCTTCCAAGGAGCAAGCGTCTTTTAATTTCATGGCTGCAGTCACAGTCCAGAGTGATTTTGGAGCTCAAGAAAGTCTGTCACAGTGTCCAATTTTTCCCATTCAATTTGCCATGAAGTGATGGGACCAGATGCCATGATCTTAGTTTTTGCCAGCTTTTTCACTCTCCTCTTTCACCTTCATCAAGATGTTTTTTAAGATGTTTATCAAGTTCCTCTTCACCTTCTGCCATTAGGGTGGTGTCATCTGCATATCTAAGGTTGTTGATATTTCTCCCAGCAATCTTGATTCCAACTTGTGATTCATACAACCCAACATTTCGCACGACATACTCTGCATAAAAGTTAAATAAGCAGGGTGACAATATACAGCCTTGACGTATTCCTTTCCCAATTTTGAACCAGTTCATTGTTCTATGTCCAGTTCTAACTATTGCTTCTTGACCAAGATACAGGTTTCTTAGGAGACAGGTAAGATGGTCTGGTATTCCTATCTCTTTAAGAATATTCCACAGTTTGTTGTGATTCACACAGTCCAAGGTTTTTTAGCATACTCAACGAAGCAGAAGTAGATGTTTTCCTGAAATTCCCTTGTTTTCTCTATGATCCAATGAATGTTGGCAATTTGATCTCTGGTTCCTTTGCCTTTTCGAAACCCAGCTTGGACACTGGGGGTTCTCAGTTCACATACTGCTGAAGCCTAGCCTAATGTTTAACTCAAGTTGAAGAATAGAGAGTGTTGAAACTTTCCTGGAGTTCAGTGGTTAAGATTCTGAGCTTCCAAGGCAAAGGGAACAGGTTCGATCCCTGACCAGGGAACTAAAATCCCCCATGCAGTGTGGCATAATAAACAAAACAGCTAATTTCTTTAAAAAAAAAAAAAAAAAAGGAACAGGGAACATTAAACTATTGTGGAGTACACCTGGATTCTGTTCTGTAATTTGGGGAGGAAGATTGCCGGGCTCCCAGGAGTGTCCCTACAGAGTCTGTCTCCTCATGGCTGTGAGTTCCTGGAACCTGTGACTGGTCTTTGTTCATCTGATAGCCCCTGACCCAGCAACTGGATCTCTAACAGTGTTTCCAGGATGAACAAATGAGCAGAGAAAGAAGGGGACAGAAAAGGGGAGAGAAGGAAGTAATGAGAGGGATGGAGAGACAGAGACTGACTATAACTTATTCAAAAGAACTTACGTATTCTTTTCAAGACTTTAGACATAAAGAAGAGAGGGGGCTATAAAGGTGGATAAGTTGGTGTTCCTTGCACTGCAGTGATTCACTTTCTTGTGAAAAAGAAAGATATGCCACTAACAGTGGAGTTGGGGTCCCAGGTGGTGCTAGAGGCAAAGAACACACCTGCCAGTGCAGGAGACGTGAGAGCTGTGGTTCGCATCCTGGTCGGGAAGATACCCTGGGGGAAGGCATGGCAACCCACTCCAGCGTTCTTGCCTAGAGAATCCATGGACAGAGGAGCCTGGTGGGCTACAGACCATAGGGTCTCAGAGTAGGACAGGACTGAAGCTATTTAGCACATAGCACACCTGGGCCCTCCACAGGGCGAGTTCTCGGCACGAGGTGTGCTCCGTCCAGGGCTGTGAGCATCAAGCTATCTGGTTAAAATGTTCAGAAACTTACCTGATTCTTGGCTGTTTGTAGGTGACTTGTTAGCGTGTTTGTTTATATCTCTGAAATCTTTTAACAGTCTCTGTATCCTGAGTATCTTGAACCTCCACGAAAATGATGTAAGTATGCCGTGTGTGTGTGTGTGTGTGTGTGTGTGTGTGTGTGTGTGTTGGTCGCTCTTTGGGACACCACGGACTATAGCCCTCCAGGATCCTCTTTCCATGGGATTCTCCAGGCAAGAATACTGGAGTGGGTAGTCATTCCCTTCTCCAGGGGGTCTTCCGGACCCAGGGATTGAACCCTGGTCTCCTGCATTGCAGGCAGATTATCATCTGAGCCACCAGGGAAACCTAAGTATGCCTTGGTGGAGTTATTTCTCATTCATTGTTCTGTGATCTTGGATGGAAGTCAAATGTTTTTAGCTCTAGGAAAATTTCTTGTTTTCTATTTTTAAAATTCCCACCCCCCCCATATGTTTCTATTTCCAGTTTCTAGGGCCAGTTTTAGTCAGATGTTGAAATCCTGGACTGATATCTATAGCTCTCCTCTTTTCTCTCACATTTCCTATTTTGTCATTTTTTAAAAATTTATTTTCTGATCTACTGGTCCTTCTACTGAAAATTTTTTCACTGATCAATTTTTAATTTCCAAGAGTGCTATCTTATTTACTGAGTTTTCTAGTTTTAGAGTATTCTGTTCTTTTTTATGGAGAAGGCAACCTTTTTATGCTTGTAATAGCCTCTCAAGTTTCCCTGAAGATACTGTATGTATATTTTTAAGTTTTCTTTTGTTCCCCGAGTTAGCCTTGTTTTCTCCAAGGTCACTTATCGTGTTTTTTTTTTTTTTCTTTCAACTTTTTATTTAAAAAATGTTCAAACTTACATAAAGTTGAAAGAATACTATACTGAATACTCATATATCCTTTCCCTAATCATCAGTCATTAGTATTTTGCCACATTTACAAACTATTTTGATTTTCTGAATCATTTGTAGACATCATCATTTTAGTCCTAAGTACTTCAGCATATATTTCTTTTAAGAATAAGGACATTTTTCTACATACCACAAGATCATTACTACACTCCAAACACATATCACTAACTGAATAATATCTTCTGATATTCAGTTCATACTTAAATTTTACTGGGAATTCCCTGGTGGTTCACCCATTAGGACTCCAAGATTTCACTGCACAGGGCCTGGGTTACATCCCTGATTGGATCCTGCAAGCCTTGCTGTTCAGTTCAGTTCAGTCGCTCAGTCGTGTCTGACTCTTTGCGACCCCATGAATTGCAGCACACCAGGCCTCCCTGTCCATCACCAACTCCAGGAATTCACTCAGACTCAAATCCATCGAGTCAGTGATGCCATCCAGCCATCTCATCCTCTGTTATCCCCTTCTCCTCCTGCCCCTAATCCTTCCCAGCATTAGGGTCTTTTCCAATGAGCTAACTCTATGCATGAGGTGGCCAAAGTACTGGAGTTTTAGCTTTAGCATCATTCCTTCCAAAGAAATCCCAGAACTGATCTCCTTTAGAATGAACTGGTTGGATCGCCTTGCAGTCCAAGGGACTCTCAAGAGTCTTCTCCAACACCACAGTTCAAAAGCCTCAGTTTTTTGGCACTCAGCTTTCTTCACAGTCCAACTCTCACATCCATACATGGAAAAACCATAGCCTTGACTAGACAGACCTTAGTCGGCAAAGTAATGTCTCTGCTTCTGAATATGCAATCTAGGTTGGTCATAACTTTTCTTCCAAGGAGTAAGCGTCTCTTAATTTCATGGCTGCAATCACCATCTGCAGTGATTTTGGAGCCCCCAAAATAAAGTCTGACACTGTTTCCACTGTTTCCTCATCTATTTCCCATAAAATGATGGGACCAGATGCCATGGTCTTCGTTTTCTGAATGTTGAGCTTCAAGCCAACTTTTTCACTCTCCTCCTTCACTTTCATCAAGAGGCTTTTAGTTCCTCTTCACTTTCTGCCATAAGGGTGGTGTCGTCTGCATATCTGAGGTTATTGATATTTTTCCCTGCAATCTTGATTCCAGCTTGTGCTTCTTCCAGCCCACCGTTTCTCATGATGTACTCTGCATAGAAGTTGAATAACAATATACAGCCTTGACATACTCCTTTTCCTATTTGGAACCAGTCTGTTGTTCCATGTCCAGTTCTAACTGTTGCTTCCTGACCTGCATGTAGGTGTCTCAAGAGACAGGTCAGATGGTCTGGTATTCCCATCTCTTTAAGAATTTTCCACAGTTTGTTGTGATCTACACAGTCAAAGGCTTTGGCATGGTCAATAAAGCAGAAATAGATTTTTTTCTGGAACTCTCTTGCTCTTTTGATGATCCATCGGATGTTGGCAATTTGATCTCTGGTTCCTCTGCCTTTTCTAAAACCAGCTTGAACATCAGAAAGTTCATGGTTCACGTATTGCTGAAGCCTGGCTTGGAGAATTTTGAGCATTACTTTACTAGCATGTGAGATGAGTGCAACTGTGCGGTAGTTTGAGCATTCTTTAGCATTGCCTTTCTTTGGAATTGGAATGAAAGCTGACCTTTTCCAGTCCTGCAGCCACTCCTGAGTTTTCCAAATTTGCTGGCATATTGAGTGTAGCACTTTCACAGCATCATCTTTCAGGATTTGAAATAGCTCCACTGGAATTCCATCACCTCCACTAGCTTTGTTCATAGTGATGCTTTCTAAGGCCCACTTGACTTCACATTCCAGGATGTCTGGCTCTAGGTGAGTGATCACACCATCGTGATTATCTTGGTCGTGAAGATCTTTTTTGTACAGTTCTTCTGTGTATTCTTGCCACCTCTTCTTAATATCTTCTTCTTCTGTTAGGTCCATATCATTTCTGTCCTTTATCGAGCCCATCTTTGCATGATATGTTCCCTTGGTAGCTCTAATTTTCTTGCTGAGTGGACCAAAAAAAAAAAAAAAAAATTCTGCCATTTCTGCTCAAATTTACCTTAATAGCAATGATTTTTTCTTCTGAATCCAGGGTTGGGTTAAGAGTCACATATTACAGTTAGTTATCATTCCTTATTCTCTTTTAACTTAGAACAATTCTCCCTTACACATTTTTTGGGTAGTTTTTAGGGTACTGACTTTTTCAAGAGCTTGGACTAGCCATCTTGTGGATTATATTAAATAGGTTAAACATTTCTGGCAAGTACACTCGCTAGGTAATTTTGCACACTTAAGATTGCATCTTGTTGTTTCTTTAGGTGTACAGTCAGTTTACTCATCCTGGGCAGTAATAATATACACATGACACTGTGTTCTTTTGAAGGCATCACATTTAAAGGCACACATGCTCACTTGCCCATCGTGGGTGATACTGACTTGGATTACCCAGTCAAAGTGTTTGCTTTATCAACTTGTTTTCTCTTGAAATTAATAAGGCATATTTGGGGAGAAATTTTAAGACCTTGTAAATATTCTGCTCCTTATCAGATTTTTCCCCATAGATTTTGTACCAGTTGTCCTGAGTCAATTTTTCACTATGATGATTGCAAAGTGGTGAAAAGTGGTGATTTTCAAATTTAACCATTCCCTCCACTTTTATCAGCAACCCACTCCAGTACTCTTGCCTAGAAAATCCCCTGGACGGAGGAGTCTGGTGTCCATGGGGTCGCAAAGAGTTGGACACAACTGAGCGACTTTCCTTTTTTTTTTCCCTGGCTCTGTAAGATGTTTCAGGTTCATCTTGTGCTTTCCATGTCCTAGTCCTGGCATCAGCTATTTCTCCAAGGAGTTCTAGGCCCTTTTATTGGTTGTCTTTACTGTTGGAGGATATTTTCACTGAGTGAATTGTCGTTATAGGTTAGCAGTTTTTTCCCCTTCTGTATTTTAAAGATGTTGTTCCATTGTCTTCTGGTTTGCATTATCTCTAAGTCAGTGTTTCATCATTTAAAAAACTTTTGTACATTCCATGTTTTATTTTTATCTGCTTTTAAGATTTTTCTATTTAGCTTATCTTTTAGCTTCTTTAGATCTGTGGAATGATATTTTCTCCTTAAATCTGAGATGTTTGAAATGTTTCAGCCTTATTTTTTCAAATATATTTTTTCATGCTATAATATCTCACATCTCCTGAGACTTCAGTTACACCTGTTAGACTGCCTAATATTGTTCTATAGGTCACTAAGGCACTGATCAATTTTTGCTTTCTTTCTCCCTGTGATTCAGTTTGGTAAGTCTACTGCCTTGCCTTCAAGTAAACTGATTTTTTCCCCTGCAGCATCTAATCTATTCTTTGACACATTTGGCAAATTTTTATTTCTGATATTGTTTTCTTCAATTCTAAAATTTCCATTTGATGCTTTTAAATAGTTTGCCTTTATCTCCTGAATTTCTCCAATTGTTCACTCACTATGTTGTTTTCCACCTTTAAATCCTTGAACAATTTTATAATGGCTTTATAAAAGTCTGTGTCAATTCCAACACCTCTTACCCTGTTTGAGTTTTTTTTTAACTGTTTTTTCCTTGATTTTTAATCACATCTTACTACTACTTTACCTGTCTAATGATTTGACCATCAAGCTGTACATTGTACATGCTACGTGGTGGGAATCATGTGGCTTTCCTTTAAAGGTTGTTGAGGTTTATTTTAGCAGGCAATTGATTTAATGGTGAATCAATTTGTTTTTTTTTCTTCAAGGCTTGTTTTAAGCTTTATTAGGACTGGTCTGGAGGAGTCCTTCCTTAGGGCTAGACTAACCCTACTCCTAAGGCGTGGCCTTTCTGAGGCTTTAATTGAATTGCATGTTGTTTAGCCTCTCTGGTTGGAACTGCTACATCTCCCAGTCCTGTGAGACCTCTGGAATGTCTGAGCAGCTCCCAACTTCTCAATAGCTGTTTTCTGCCAGGCTTTGCAGACTCTCATTTCCCTATGCTCAGCTGAGTATTCAGTCACACCTTGAGGGGACCCCTACACAGATTTCCAAAGTTTCTTCTCTTACAGCTCTCTCCTTTTCAGCACCCAGTCTCACAGATTTCAGCTGTTTCAACAGCCCTAGACTAATTTCTGCCTCCTCAGCTCAGTGACCCACTGTTCTTGCCTGGGCTCTACCTCTCTGTCCTGTGGTCTAGAAACTGTCTCCAGGAAGAAAGCCAGGTGATTGTGGAGCTCACATGGGCTTTTCCTCTCTTAGGGATCACCGTTCTGGATCACTGGTTGTCCCAGTATCTAGAAAAGATTTCTTTATGCTTTTTGTCTAGTTTTGTAGTTGCTTCTGGCAGGAGGGCTAGTCCAGTGCCAGTTACCCTGTCATAGCCAGACCTCTTGGAAAGTTTTAAATGCCAAATATATTTTTTTAATGCCATGAATTTTTAATTTCTTCTTTTCACTCTGGTAAATTGGATGAACAAACCTGTTTTATATTACCCTTTTTCTTCCTTTTTGGGTACTTTTGGATTAATAAAATATTTTCTATAATTTCCTTTTCTTTCTGTTAAATTGTCAGTTAAGCGTTCTTTCACTATTTTAGTTTTGTAATAGTGATTATCCAATAGGATGACAACTTGATTTTTCTTACTTTGTATTTGATTTGGAAAATTTGCCAACAGAATTTTGTTTTTTACTTCTATTATAGTTTTACCCTGATATGTCTCAGAGTTGACTCTTCTGGTCAGTTTTCCTATGTACATACACAGACACATTTGACATATAGATTTAGGTAATTTTTATTTCCAGAAAGTATTCTGGGATTATAACTTTTGGGTTAAACATGTCATATTCATTTAATTTATAATCTACTTTGTATTGGTATAATTTATATAAAATAACGTTCACTTTCAAGTGTATGGTTTCATGAGTTTTGACAAGTAATACACAGTTGTGTAATCATTATTATAGTCATTAGTGGACTACAGCTTTAAATATTATTTCCATTCCATTTTTTTGTTTTGCGTTTTCAGCAAATCCAGTTATGTGTGTGTGTGTGAGCGTGCTCAGTCGCTTCAATCATGTCCAACTCTTTGCAACCGTGTGGACTGCCAGGCTCCTCTGTCCATGGGATTCTCCAGGCAAGATTACTGGAGTGGCTTGCCATGCCTCCTCCAGGGGATCTTCCCGACCCAGGGATCAAATCTGAATCTGAATCACCTGCATCTTCTGCATTGCAGGTGGATTCTGTAACCGCTGAGCCACTGGGGAAGCCCAGATATATGTATATGCCTTTTTTGCCTGTTGTCTACAGTGATCACATTTTCTCTGATCATTTTATCCCTTTATTCACTTTTTCTCTCTTGGCTATATCCCTTATTATATTTTTAGTTGAAGTTGCATCTATTCTCCCTTGAGCATCTTGTGATTTAATCTTTATTTCTGTAATTTTTAAATTGAAAAACAGTTAAAGATTTTATTGAGGTATTGACTCATAACATTATATTAGCTTCAGATGTACAACATATTGAGTTAATGTCTATACATAACTTATTTTTTTTTCCTTCTATCTCTTTTCTGAGTTTGATCAGCTCATTACGCATCTTGATTTTTGTTTATTTCCCATCCAGAAAATTTGAATTTTGGTGTTTTATATTTTCAAGTGCCTATTTAGTAATATTTAGTGTTGGATACAGAGAAGGCAATGGCACTCCACTCCAGTACTCTTGCCTGGAAAATCCCATGGATGGGGGAGCCTGGAAGGCTGCAGTCCATGGGGTTGCTAAGAGTCAGACACGACTGAGCAACTTCACTTTCACTTTTCACTTTCATGCATTGGAGAAGGAAATGGCACCCCACTCCAGTGTTCTTGCTTGGAGAATCCCAGGGACAGGGGAGCCTGGTGGGCTGCCGTCTATGGGGTCGCACAGAGTCAGACACGACTGAGGTGACTTAGCAGCAGTGTTGGATATCGCGTCACAATTTTCATCTGTTTGTGGTTTGGAGGTGAATAAAATCATCATCTGAAGATACTGTACTCTCACTTATTATTTTCTTCTCATTGTGGCTTAATGTACCTGCTACACTACCTGTGATTTGTTTATATAACAGTGTGTTGAATTTTCCTGGTCTGCTAATGATAGGTGTTTGTTTTGGGCGAGAAGTAAAGGACTTGGTGGTTTACTAAGATTCTTAGTTCTGGAACGCCCTCTTTTATAGATAAGTGGAGTGAGATTTCTTTAATAGTTTGTGCTGTTGTGAGGGAGAGGTTGGTGTGTCTTCTGATTCTGTGATTTTCTTTCGTTTCTGTAGGGCTCCTCCTGTCCACCATTTTCTCTCATTTCCTAGTCTCCAAGTAATGCCTCCCACTTTTAAGGTGGCTTCCTCTCCCCAGGAGGGGAGCCTTTCAGAGACTGTTACTTTTGGTCCTGAGCCTTTTGGGTCTCTCCTAGAGTCCTCAGTAGCCAATGTCCTGGCCTGCCAGTTGGCAGGCCTGCTCTTAGTCTTTTCTCTCCCTCCTCCCTCCTTTCCTTTTTTCTCTCTCCCTCCTCCCTCCTTTCTTTCTCTCTCTCTCTCTCACCCCTTCCTTTCTGCATGTCTGCCTGGAGGTTTCTTCAACACTAAACAATCTCTTCCAGCTTTACTGAGATGGCCTACCACATCCATGGCCAAACATACCTTTTAATTGGAATTCGGTTGCTGACTCAGCTGGCCACGGGGCTCCTGTAGGCACCAGAGGGCACAGCAGTTGGTCTGTAGGCATCTCTGTCAGCTTCCCCTCATGTCAGTCTTGCAGGTTTTCTCCCTCCAGACCTGTGGGCTATGGCCAGTCTCAGGACAGCTGCAGTGCAGGGTGGTAGGCACGTCTCAGGGGGCAGATGGAGGTAATCATAGGAATACTGGATACCTTGCTGGTAAGGAATCAGTAGGCTTGTCTCCAGGCTAACTGTCCCTTCCTGTAGGCTGGTGATGTGAGACTGCAAGGTCTTCATCACGTGAAGACTAGGCACATCCTTCTCTGCCAGCTTGGGGTGTTTAGGCCTGTGGACATCTTACTCGGCACCACCAACCCCTCCCTAAAAGGAGTTCATGGATGGCAACAGGTCTTTCTTGGGCATGAGCATTTCAGTGGCTCCTGTATTTGTGGCCGGAGCTGGAGAATCATTCTCAGCATTCTTCTGCTCAAGATGAGGCCCTGTCTTTCCAAAGTGATGCCTTTTGTCTATGTTCTCCCACTGCTAGGATTCCCCGACCCCATCCTTCTTCCCCTCAGTCTTCACCTGATTTTCTGCTCTAAAGTGAGCTCTGGAGCCAGCTTTGCTGGTATCATATGTCTAGTTATCTTTTTACGTGTAAATTAAAGTTTGTGTAATCTCTGCCTTGTAGTCACAATGTAGATACGGATTTTATGTGATTTGAGTCACTCTCCTTGTTAATTTGTATGGGTTTTAGTGGTTGTATGAAGAGACCTGGATGTAAGAATCTGTCATCATCCCATGTGAACTCTGTAGAGTCATTTTTTAAATCCTGATTTTATTTATTTTGGAAACATTCCTCAGTTTTCCAGTGATCCTCGATTAACTGCTCGTATTTAAGAGCCTGGCACAAAAAGGATATGAGGAGCCCTGAGTGAATGTTGAGGTGGGGATGGGCTTTGCTTTGGGGTCATTGTGTGGGAGCCTGCTGTTATGCTGGGGGCCTCTAATTCCATAATGTGCAATTCTATTTTCTGGGCCACTCATTTCTCTAGGGAAAGAAATTCTATTCTCCTCACTGAAGGGTGGAAGTCTGTTTTGACCAGAGGGGAAATGGGGGAAGGGCAGAATGGAGGGGTTGTGTAAATTCTACATAGACTTTTAATTAGCCACCGTGTTTTCAACCCTACTTGCCGTCTGCTGTACTACTCTACTCGATTCCTTAGAGAACTGAACCTCTCTGATATTCTGTAGGGCGACACAGCTCTTTTCGGTATTTTTCTCTGTGCCAATATTCAAATCTGCAGCTTCCTTTATTCTGGACTTTAGTTGTCACTCCTTCTTCTGCTTCCTGTCTTCCAGAATTTTGTCAAAATCTCTTACTGGCTGATGGATCTTCTTTCTCATTCTCTTGTAGCTGTAGGTTTATCCATTAAAAAAAAAAAATCCTTCACGTTAATTTTAGAAAGGATGTGGAATGGAAATAAACAGAGATGTTTAATCTGCTAATTTTAATTAGAAATCTCTTCTGTTAGAGTTTTAAATGTCTAAAAGGAAAGGAGCCTCCTTGGGAAAGGAAAGAAGATGGTTGGTCTATGGGTATAAGAACCATCAGGAGGTAGATGTGATCCTGACCATTACTCCTGGCCCAGATGCTGCCTGATGTGGTTGGGTCTTAGGACTGAAGCACGTGCCTGTGGTTTGAAGTAGGACTTCTGGGTGAGGCTGCGACCGAAGATTCTGCCTCTACCCCGGAGCTGAAGTGTCACATCCTACATAACGTAATGTTGAAAGTGTAGTTATGTGCTATATGGAACATCTTTCCCTGTCTTTACATGTTTGTGTGCTGTGTGATACCGCACATGGTGGTATCCATTCATTTGTTGATGGAGCCTCAGTTTGCTTCCATGTCTTGGCTACTGTAAATAATGGTGCTGTGAACACTGGGGAGCATGTGTCTTTTCAGGTTAGAGTTTTCACCTTTTCCAGATATATGGCCAGGAGTGGGGTTGCTGGATCATATGGTAGCTCTAGTTTTAGTTTTGGAAGGAACCTCCATACTGTTTTCCACAATGGCTTCCTCAATTTACATTCCCACCCACAGTGTAAGAGTGTTCCCTTTTCTTCACATATGTTTTCAGTTCAGTTCAGTTCAGTTCAGTTGCTCAGTCGTGTCCGACTCTTTGCGACCCAATGAATCGCAGCACGCCAAGCCTCCCCTGTCCATCACTAAGTCCTGGAGTTCACTCAGACTCACGTCCATCGAGTCAGTGATGCCATCCAGCCATCTCATCCTCTGTCGTCCCCTTCACCTCCTACCCCCAATCCCTCCCAGCATCAGAGTCTTTTCCAATGAGTCAACTCTTCACATGAGGTGGCCAAAGTACTGGAGTTTCAGCTTTAGCATCATTCCTTCCAAAGAAATCCCAGGATTGATCTCCTTCAGAATGGACTGGTTGGATCTCCTTGCAGTACAAGGGACTCTCAAGAGTCTTCTCCAACACCACAGTTCAAAAGCATCAATTCTTTGGTGCTCAGCCTTCTTCAACCCACTCCAGTAAGTACTGTTGCCTGGAGAATCCCAGGGATGGGAGAGCCTGGTGGGCTGCCATCTATGGGGTCGCACAGAGTCAGACACAACTGAAGCGACTTAGTAGCAGCAGCAGCAGTAGCAGCAGCCTTCTTCACAGTCCAACTCTCACATCCATACATGACTACCAGAAAAACCATAGCCTTGACTAGATGGACAAAAAGCGTTTATTATTTATAGACTTTTTAATGATGGCCATTCTGACTGGTGTGAGGTATTGCCTCATTGTGGTTTTCATTTGCATTTCTCTAACAATTAGTGATGTTGCTACTGCTAAGTTACTTCAGTCGTGTCCGACTCTGTGCGACCCCATAGACAGCAGCCCACCAGGCTCCCCTGTCCCTGGGATTCTCCAGGCAAGAACACTGGAGTGGGTTGCCATTTCCTTCTCCAATGCATGAAAGTGAAAAGTGAAAGTGAAGTCGCTCAGTCGTGTCCAACTCTTTGCGACTCCACGGACTGTAGCCTACAGGCTCCTCCGCCCATGGGATTTTCCAGGCAAGAGTGCTGAAGTGGGGTGCCATTGCCTTCTCCGATTAGTGATGTTGAGCATCACTAATTTCATGTGCCTGTTGGTCATCTGTTTGTCTTCTTTGGAGAGATGTCTACTTAGGTCTTCTGTCCATTTTTTGAGCGAGTTTTTTTTTAATATATATTAAGTTGTATGAGCTGTTTGTATGCTTTGAATGTTAATCCCTTGCCAGTTGCATCATTTGGAAATATTTTATTTCATTCTGTAGGCCTTTTTTTCCATTTTGTTGATGGTTTCCTTTGCTGTGCAAAAGCTTTTAAGTTTGATAAGGTATCACTTGTTGATTTTTGCCTTTATTTCTTTTGCCTTGGGAAACCAACTAAGAAAATATTGGTATGATTTATGTCAGAGACTGTTCAGCCTATGTTCTCTTCTAGGAGTTTTATGGTGTCATGTATTATATTTAGGTCTTTGAACATTTTGAATTTATTTTGGTAGGTGGTGTGAGGGTGTGTTCCAACTTCACTGACTTACATGTAGCTGTCTAGCTTTCCCAACAGCCCTTACTGAAGAGACTGTCTTTTCTCCATTGTACATTCTTATCTCCTTTGTTGAAGATTAATTGGCCCTACATATGTAGGTTTATTTCTGGGCTCACTATTCTGTGCCATTGATCCGTATGTCTATTTTTGTGTCAATATCCTGCTCTTTTTGATTGCTAGAGTTTTGTAATATTGTCCTCAGTCTAGGATAATTAGGCCTTCAGCTTTGTTCTTTTTCCCCAGGATTCCTTTTGACACTGGGTCTTTTGTAGTTCCACATAAATTTTAAAATTTTTTGTTTTAGTTCTGTGGAAAATGTTATGGGTGTTATGATAGGGATCTCATTAAACCTGTAGATTGGCTTGGATAGTACGGCCATTTTAACAATGTCAACAGATGATTAGTTTAAGAAGATGTGGTGTGTATATATGTGTGTGTGTGTGTATGTATATATGTGTGTATATATATGTATGTATATATGTGTGTATATATATGTATGTATATATGTGTGTATATATATGTGTGTATATATGTATGTATGTATATATATGTATATATACACACACACACACATATATACAATGGAATATTACTCAACCATAAAAGAATAAGGACTTCCCTGTGGTGCAGTAGATAAGAATCCACCTGCCAGTGCAAGGGACATGGGTTCCATCCCTGATCCAGGGAGATTCCACATGCCTTGGAGCAACTAAGCTCCTCTGCCACAGCCACTGAACCTACACTCTAGAGCCTGCAAGCTGCAAATACTGCAGCCTACACACTCGCCCTTCAGTCATAGCTAATGAGCCCCCTCGTGCCACAGCTACTGAAGCCTGTGCTCCACAGCAAGAGAAGCCCCCGCAATGAGAAGCCCACACACTGAAACTAGAGAGTAGCCTCTGCTCTCCACAACTAGAGAAAGGCTTCATGCAGCAACGAAGACTCAGTGCAGCCAAAAATAAATAAATTTTAAAAAGAATGAAAAATTGCCATCTGCAGCAACATGGATGGACCTAGAGAATATCATACTAAATGAAGAAAGTCAGACAAAGACAAATATTATAAGATATCTATAAATAATATAGATGAATTGATATACAAAACAGAAACTGACTCACAGACATAGAAAACAAACTTATGGTTACCAAATGGGAAAGGGAGGGAGAGATGGATAAATTAGGAGCATGGGATTAATAGATGTAAATTACTTTACATAAAACAGACAAGCAACAAGTGTTTTCTGTAAAGCACAGGGAACTGTAGTCCATGTCCTATAATAATATATAATGGGAAATCATCTGGAAAAAATCTGAATCACTTTGCTGTCCACCTGAAATGAACACAATATTAGTAAGTCAACTATATTTTAATTTTTGAAAAATGTTGACTGTTTAAAAAAAGATGTTTAACACTATAACATTAGATGAGATTGCCAAGGGAGTTCTATAGAAAGAGAAGTGAAAGAGTGCCCTGGAGTGCTCCAAATTAAAGATGTACTAGTTGAAGAACCAGGAGGCCGAGAAGGAGTAGCTAGTGAGGAAGAAGGAAAACCCAGAGATAGTGGTGTGTTATTAGAGAGAATTTTCCAGGAGGAAGAGGCAATGAACTCCAAGAGGAAGAAGCAGTGATCTTGCAACATGGAAGTCACTGGTGATATTGTTCCAAGACCTTTGAAAAGACCAAAGCCTGACTGAAGTGGGCTCAGTAGAGAACTGGAGACAATGAATACAAGGATACTTTCAAGTGGCCTTTTTTTTTTTTTTTTTAAGGAAGGGGAGCAGAGAAATGGGATGGTAGCTAGAAGGAAAGGAAGGGCCAAGAGTTTTTCTTCAACCAAAGGAGAAATGATAGTACGATAGTATGTTTATGGGAAAGAGTAGAGAGGGAAAATCTGATGTTGTGAGAGAGAAAGAGGTAGATTTACTGGGGAGATGTCCTTGAGGTGAGGGATTGGCTTTACTCAGGACCCAAAGGTTTATCCATAGTCAAGGAGGTAAGACAGAATATGCCAGCTCAGATGCAGTAGGTGGAAGTTCAGCACAGTCCTTTTCAGACAGATTTCATTTCCTCAGTAAAACAGGATTGCAAGTAAAGAGTGAAGACAGAGAAGGTGTTGGAGGTGTGAGGTGAAAACAGGTGAAGAAATCTTCATTCAAACCTATAGGAGAGTGAAAGGATTATAGGATATATCAGAGGATTGGCTACTGACAGTTGAGGTGTGTTTGAGGTTCGTGGTCATGAGTTTAAAGAGAAAACAGTCAGCAGTTTAATATCTTTTTCTCCAGTCAGGTTCAGGTGCATGAAGACAGGTGTGGAGGAGGGTGTAGGGCTGGATTTAACTTGGTTTCTCATGATTCTAATTGAGTATCATGAAGTGAAATAGGGGCAGGGGAATTAGATTGTGATAAAGAGAGCAACTGTAAAAATTGGCTGAGGAAATTAAATTTGGCAAGGAGGGAAGAGGGGACATCTGGGGAAAGAGGGATGAGAAAAATGGACTTTAGGGCCTTGTGTGGAGTCTGGTTAATAAGGGAATGAGCTAGAAATATGGAGGATGAGGGCAGGAATTGGGAGCACAACCAAGATTGTTGGCTTTAATTACTAGTAAGTGCATATCTATAGATTTATTGTGAAGTATGTGGTGGAGGACAAAATCAGGTACTAAGAATTTGGGGGTGGTGGTAGCATGGTGGAGGGATGCTCACTAACTCCTCTTGCTCAGAATCCCAGGAGTGTGTCGTGTTGTGTGTGTGTATGCTTTTCTTAATCATTATAGTAAAAATAGAAAACACTTTAAATATGTAGAGCCCACAACTTTCATACAGCAAAAGAACAGTCATTCTTTGGCAAGAACTACCTGAGTTTGAAATATTGGTTGGCTTTCTTTGTTCAAGTCCCTAGACAGCTGTTGAAAATGATATAGGAGTAGAGTTGGAGAGCTGGGAAGTAGCTTAATAAAAGTAAAGATTGAAGCAATGTGAGTGACAAGACTGTCTGGAGAGAATGTGTACATCAAGAAGGGAGCCCAAGAGTGGACTCTGGGGAGAAACTATATTCACTGGGCTGTGCTGTGCTTAGTCAGTCAGTCTTGTCTGACTGTTTGTGACCCCATGGACTGTAGCCCACCAGGCTCCTCTGTCCATGGGGATTCTCCTGGCAAGAATACCAGAGTGGGTTGCCATGCCCGCATCCAAGGGATCTTGCAACCCAGGGATCGAACCCAGGTCTTCCGCATTGCAGGCTGATTCTTTACCTTTTTATGACTGGGTTATCGACATATTGGATTATCTGCGTGAGATGTCATCAGCGTGCTTGGGTTATCAACATGACCCGGTCATCCCATGATGACGTTATCCTCAGACTGGATGGATATATATATTTCTGGTAGCCAGCGTGCCGGGCACAGAAGGTGCTGCCTTCAGCTTGGAGTAGCTTGTTTGGACTAGGCTTGCTGGAGAGTTTCTATTCTGATTTAGGAGGCTGCACAGGTGCAGATGCGGCACAGGAGGCTTCCGAGGCTGACCACCGACCCATCGCCGCCTCCGGATAGCTTTTCTCAGGATCGATGGTACCCCGCCTGGGCTTGGGGTCCTTGATTGAGACCAGAGGCCTGATCCCTCAAGGGTGGCTTCCCAGAGACTGGAGGACGCAGACCCCAGGAGGAAGCGAAAAGGATGAGGTTCTGACTGGACCCTAACCATCGCCCATGGTGGCCCTCGGCCCCAGTCAGGATGTCACTGAGTATGTCGTCCGAGTTCCCAAAAATACCACCAGAAAATTTAATATCATGGCTTTCAATGCAGCCGATAAAGTCAACCTCGCTACTTGTAATCAGGCCCAGCTGGACCGCGACCTGAGCAACAAGGACATTTACCAAGAGGAGGAGATGCCCAAGTCGGGAGCTGGCAGGGGTTTCAGCTGCAAGCTCTGGGAAGAAGCGCTAAGAAAGAAATATGGCATTTTCCTCAAGGAGTCCCAGCCCGAGGACCAGCCCTGGCTGCTTCAAGTGGACGGCGGATTGGGCCGGAAGTTCTTGGGCATAAAGGAGGCGTGACAGAGCACATATCCTATTACATCTTCACCCAGTGCCCCGATGGAGCCTTTGAGGCCTTCCTGGTGCACAACTGGTACAACTTCATGCTGCTGGCCAAAGGCCCCATGCTTCACGGCCTGGGAGGAGTGGGAGAGGAGAAACCCAGTGCCGAACCATTTAAGCATCAAGCAACAGCGGCAGTGGAAGGACCGGGAGGAGGATGACAAGGAGAGAGAGGAGCCAGGCTGCAAAAAAGCTGCTGAGCTGGGCATCAGCGACCTGGAGGGCGACCTGGAGATGTCCTCCGACCACAGCAAGGCCAGCAGAGAGGAGGGCGGCTGGGGCCCCAAGGTCAAAGAAGGTGCCACCCAGCAAGGGGGGGCAGGAAGAAGAAGGGATCAGATGACGAGGCCTTTGAGGTCAGTGATAATGGCGACTTCAAGGGCCAGGAGGTGGGCTACCTGTCTGCCAGCCGCAGCAACTCCCAGGGGGAGCTGGAGGGCAAGCCCAAGGTCACCCAGCAGGGGGAGAGCCCCAAGGGCATGGACAAGCAGAGCATGAGCTGTGATGAATGCCAGAAGGAGAAGCTGCCCAGGAGGACAAGAAGGCCTCCATGCTGCAGGAGAGGACGCAGAGGAAGCACAGCAGTGAGAGGAGTGACATCAACAGAGAAACCTCCTTGGTGCGCTTTATGGTAAAGAAGAAGCCCCTAAGAGGGAGCAGAAATGGTTAGGAGGCAACAGCTGGCTGGGCACACCCAGCACCGAGGCTGGCAGCACTTCCTCCACCCTTCAGGCAGCTGCCAGCAAGCTGGAGCAGGGGAAGCAGACCATCGAAATGCCGGTGGCCAAACGACTGCGACTGGACACCGGGCCCCAGAGCCTGTTGGGGGAAGTCAACCCCCAGCAATGGTGATGTGAAAGTGACCAAGGATGCTGGGCCCTGCTACCTGAGGTGGAAGCCCATGACCCCCAAGGACCAGCTGAGAAATTTCCAGACCAGGAAGACAGGGCTGTGTGGTGAGCAGACTGGTCAGATGCTCAAGTTCATGAATCCCAGTACAAGATGATCAATGATAAGATGCCTTGCTCCCTCGGGAATCATGCTCCCCACAAATAAACATACACTATTTTTAATAATAATAATCTAATGAGAAGGATGGGAAGAAATGTAGAAGGGTCCAGAAGACACAGGGAAGAAGAACTTTTCAGAGTAAGGGGTAAGGGCCCAAAGTAAGGCACAGTCAGGTTGCTCAGGCTGAGAACTGAAGGTTGTGCAAAACTGGTTGCCAAAGCAGTGGCTGGAGTCAGAGTTGTGGCCAAGAAGATCTGTGCACAAGAAGGCTCCTGTATCACTCCAACCTGTTCCTGCCTTCCATCAGGTCCATATCCTTCCACTGAGATCCCATCAAGAAAGTGGTCAGCTACAGTCTCTGCAAGAACATAATACAAGAGTGTTAGTAGAACAAACAGAGGATCTTCCCAACCCAGGGATCCAACCTGAGTCTCCTGCATCTCCTGCATTGGCAAGTGGGTTCTTTACTGCTGTGCCATCTGGGTAGACTCCTACTATCAGCTTAATCTGAGGGTTGAGACAGGGTGTAGGTCTTACCATCTACCGTTGCCTTTTTAAATTTTATTATTTATTTATTTATTTTGGGCTGCCTTGGGTCTTTGTTTCTGCTGGGCTCTCTCTAGCTGTGGCGAGCAGGGACTACTCTCTAGTGTGGTGCTTCTCTTTGCGGCGGCTTCTCTTGTTACGGAGCATGGGCTCTAGGCACACGGGCTTCAGTAGTTGTGGCTCCCAGGCTCTAGAGCACAGCTCAATAGTTGTGGTGCACAGGCTTAATTGCCCTACTGTATATAGGATTTTCCAGGACCAAAGAGCAAACCTGTGTTCCCTGCATTGCAAAGCAGAGTCCCAACCACTGGGCTACCAGGGAAGTCCATCTGCCCTTGTCTGGAGTCTCCTGGAGACCCTGCTGCCCCTGCTCACTTCCAGAAGCCTCCAGGCCTTCTTGCATTCCTCCACCCTTGTTTCTCTCCCTGCAGCGGGAAGAGTGGCAGTTGATTTAACACAGAGGTTTACATAACAGTCAATTTTATGAGCCATTTTAGTAGGTGGAGGGCTTCCCTGGTGGCTCAGATGGTAAAAAATCTGCCTGCAATGCGGGAGACCCGGGTTAGGAAGATCCTCTGGAGAAGGGAAAGGCTACCCACTCCAGTATTCTTACCTGGAGAATCCCATGGACAGAGGAGTCTGGCGGGCTACAGTCCATGGGGTGGCAAAGAGTAGGACATGACTGAACAACTTTCACTTTCACTTCACTTTAGTAAGTGGAATAGCGCCAGGAATTTTTGCGGCACATCTCCACCGAGGCTGTCACAGTGCTTCCACTCTATTCTCACAATTTTTCCATGAAGGTAGAAGAGGCTAAGCAGACGTCCTTCACTTTTACCCCAGGAGAAACCGGGCAGGAAAAGCGACTTTCCTAATGTTAAGATTGAATGTTTGCATCCCCTTCTTAAACTCATATATTGAAATTCTAACTCCTGGTGTGTTTACATGTTGAGGTGGGATCCTTGGGAGACTGTTAGTCATGAGGGTGGAGCCATAATGAGTGGGATTGATGCCCTTATAGGACGAGACACAGATGATCCCTTTCTCTACCATGTGGGGATACAGAGGTGGCCGTCTGCAAAGGGGGCTTTACCAGGGGCCCCACCATGTTAGTGCTGAACTTGGACTTAAACCCTCCAGGGCTCTGAGATATTAATGTTAGCTGTAAAAGCCACCCAGTCTATGGTATTTTTATAGCAGCCCAGTCGGACTAAGATACCCAGGCTCACTCTGTAATTTGGTAGCAGAGCTTTCTGCCTCAGTGCATCAATACTCAGACTGTTGCTACAACCCTACAAGGGGAATGTATCAGTCAGGGTCCAATCAGGAGATGGAAACCATACAGAAAGTTGAACAGGGAAAGTTTAATACAGAGAATAATTAACTGTAACAAAGGATTGGGATAAAGAAAGGCTGGCTTACTTGGTGGAGAAAACTCAGATGAGTACAGGAGTAGTGGTTTAGGGAGCAGTCACTACCCCTAGAGCTGAGACAGACACAAAGGAGGAGCTAATCTTCTTTGTAAGAGGGTCTCCCTCTGAGGCTGAGCTCCAGACCTCACTGAAGAAGGGGTAACAAGAGCTCACTGGGTGGTGAGGTCTGCTGAGGCCCTGAGCCAGAAGGGCTCACTGAGGAACAGTTTCCTAGGGGCTGCAGGGAGCTTCCACGAAGAGGTGCCAGTGCTGCTGGCTGCAGGGTGCTACAAAAACCTTGTGTGTAGAGACTTCCCTGGTTGTCCAATGGTTAGAGCTCCACACTTTCAGTGCAGGAGACACAGATTTGATCTCTGATGGGGGAACCAAGATTCCACATGCCACGTGGCAAAAAAACCCAAAAAGTATTTATCAAACTGGCAGAATTCCAATAAAGGTCCCATGCCTTACTTAGATTATAACTGGCAGATCACTAATCCCCATGAATCCTCAAAATTTATAAGACAAAACAAAAAAACCCATGCATGTAGCCACTAGGTGCTGCAGAAGTCTGCTGCTGCAGGATACTGTCCAGGGGAACACAATGGAACCTGGAAGACTGGCCCCTTCCTCCTCCCATCTCTTTCCAGTCTCCTCCGGTCTCTCTCCAGTGTCCACTACCAAGAAAGCTTAGCACTTGGCCAGGTAGCAAAGAAGAAATATTGTAAGGTCCAGCTCAGTTATCACTGAGCTATATATACACTTGGAACTGAAAGGCAATAACTTGATAAATGGCAGATGGAACAGAGAACCAGGAGTCCTCTGATTAAGTGTTTTAATTCCATTAGGTAGCTCTTGGCTTCAGATGGAACTTCCAGAGAGGAAAATCTCCAGGGTCAGGAAGGAGGAAAAGGGACCCAGGAATTCCAGGAAACAGATCAGCAAGGGGAAATGCTATACGCCATCAGGAAATGCTGTTGGGAAAGGGAGGAACCCATAATAAATGTTTCTGGGTACTACTCAAGAAAATTTTACAAGTATATCAACCCACATGACCACCCTCAGATCAAGAAATAACATTTCCAGCACCCCAGAAACCTCTCTGGTTCCAGTCCCAGTCAACATAGAAACTCTGCTATTCTGACTCCTATTATGATAGATTGGTTTTCCTGTTTTTTAATTCACTTATATGGAGTTATGCAGCACTTGCTCTTTGGTGTCTGCTTTCTTTTTCATTGTCTCTGTGAAATTCATCTATGTTTTTTGCCTCTATTTCTTTGCATTGATCGCTGAGGAAGGCTTTCTTATCTCTCCTTGCTGTTCTTTGGAACTCTGCATTCAGATGCTTATACCTTTCCTTTTCTCCTTTGCTTTTCGCTTCCCTTCTTTTCACAGCTATTTGTAAGGCCCCCTCAGACAGCCATCTTGCTTTTTGCATTTCTTTTCCATGCGGATGGTCTTGATCCCTGTCTCCTGTACAATGTCACGAACCTCCGTCCATAGTTCATCAGGCACTCTATCTATCAGATCTAGTCCCTTAAATCTATTTCTCACTTCCACTGTTGCAAAGAAATAGAGGCAAACAACAGAATGGGAAAGACTAGAGATCTCTTCAAGAAAATTAGAGATACCAAGGGAACATGCAAAGATGGGCTCAATAAAGGACAGAAATGGTATGGACCTAAAAGAAGGAGAAGATATTAAGAAGAGGTGGCAAGAATACACAGAAGAACTATACAAAAAGATCTTCACAACCAAGATAATCACGATGGTGTGATCACTCACCTAGAGCCAGACATCCTGGAATGTGAAGTCCAATGGGCCTTAGAAAGCATCACTACAAACAAAGCTAGTGGAGGTGAATTCCAGTTGAGCTATTTCAAATCCTGAAAGATGATGCTGTGAAAGTGCTGCATTCAATATGCCAGCAAATTTGGAAAACTCAGCAGTGGTCACAGGATTGCAAAAGGTCAGTTTTCATTCCAATCCCAAAGAAAGGCAACACCAAAGAATGCTCAAATGACTGCACAATTGCGCTCATCTCACATGATAGTAAAGTAATGCTCAAAATTCTCCAAGCCAGGCTTCAGCAATACTGTATGCAGGTCAGGAAGCAACAGTTAGAACTGGACATGGAGCAACAGACTGGTTCCAAATAGGAAAAGGAGTACATCAAGGCTGTATATTGTCACCCTGCTTAATTAACCTCTATGCAGAGTACATCATGAGAAACGGTGGGCTGGAAGAAGCACAAGCTGGAATCAAGATTGCCGGGAGAGATATCAATAACCTCAGATATGCAGACGACACCACCCTTATGGCAGAAAGTGAAGAGGAATTAAAAAGCCTCTTGATGAAAGTGAAAGTGGAGAGTGAAAAAGTTGGCTTGAAGCTCAACATTCAGAAAATGAAGATCATGGCATCCGGTCCCATCACTTCATGGGAAATAGATGGGGAAACAGTAGAAACAGTGTGAGACATTTTGGGCTCCAAAATCACTGCAGATGGTGACTGCAGCCATGAAATTAAAAGACGCTTACTCCTTGGAAGAAAGGTTATGACCAACCTAGACAGCATGTTGAAAAGCAGAGACATTACTTTGCCAACAAAGGTCCATCCAGTCAAGACTATGGTTTTTCCAGTGGTCATGTATGGATATGAGAGTTGGATTGTGAAGAAAGCTGAGCGCCAAAGAATTGATGCTTTTGAGCTGTGGTGTTGGAGAAGACTCTTGAGAGTCCCTTGGAGTGCAAGGAGATCCAGCCAGTCCATTCTGAAGTAGATCAGCCCTCTGATTTCTCTGGAAGGAATGATGCTAAAGCTGAAACTCCAGTACTTTGGCCACCTCATGTGAAGAGTTGACTCATTGGAAAAGATTCTGATGCTGGGAGGGACTAGGGGCAGGAGGAGAAGGGGACGACAGAGGATGAGATGGCTGGATGGCATCACTGACTCGATGGATGTGAGTCTGAGTGAACTCAGAGAGATGGTGATGGACAGGGAGGCCTGGTGTGCTGCAATTCATGGGGTCACAAAGAGTCGGACACGACTGAGTGACTGAACTGAACTGATACTTACTTTCATGTAGAATACATCTATCTTCATGGTTTCAAGTTGATAGTTCCAAAATATATTCATCATATGCAAATTCTCTTCTATTTCTATATCTGCCATATTAAGATTCAAACTTCACTCCCTAAATCCTTTGTCTCTACTGTCCCAACACCTATCTGAGTTTGGTTTCTAAAGAGAAAGCTATTTTTCCTCCTTGAAATAAAATTTTGAAGGTTTTCTCTATCCTTTGTAGCAGTTCTGCAATTAAATGCCAGCAGTGTTTCTCTGAAAATGCTGTTTGGTCAAATTGTTTTCTAGTCTCATTTTGGAGCACCTTCACTTCGTCCTGAAATTTCTATGAGAGCCTCTTAACTCTCTTAACTGCTAACTTTTTATTTTTTCAGAGTTAGACCATCGTCTATGGCACTAGCATCTCTTATCTCAACACCATATCATTTATTGAAGTATCTGTCACTCAGAGGTGAGCAAGTAACAGGTCCTCAGAAAATTCACTTTAGTGCCACAACTTGCCAGATCGGGATGGGTTGGGACTAATGAGCCAATCCCTTTTCTCCTGCCCTTGGGGCTGCAGTGGGGCTCAGCAGGTGATGCAGGGAACTTCGGTGGCAAGAAGGGAGTGTGTTGGAAGGATACTGGCAGATTTCATGAGGCCTGAGGATTGACCTCAGGAGAGTTTGGTAACCAAGTTCCTCTCCCCTGTTTTTGTGCATATGCGAGCTCTCTCTATCTGGCTATATGAGGGGTCTCTTCTTTGCTTCTCTCTGCCTGTGTCCTGACTCCTTCGCTTCTCTCCGCTCTCTCTTCTTGACCACATGCCCAATAAAATTTGGCTATTTCAGCCTCAGTCTCTAAGGCCTCCAGGTGAAGGGCCAGTGGAGTCTTGAGAGAGGGGACCCGTTTGGTAATATCTCCTCCCTGTGCTTTGGATCCTCAGGATCCAGGTCACCAAGATGAGGG
This sequence comes from Nanger dama, assembly GCA_917880005.1. NCBI lineage: Eukaryota > Metazoa > Chordata > Mammalia > Artiodactyla > Bovidae > Nanger > Nanger dama. Next base: position 26,806,165 of record CAKJTW010000011.1, on the reverse strand, counting down.
GAAATTTGGTGCAGTCGTGGCCTCTGGGGTTGTGGGGAGGAGGGATCTCTAAGAAGGATGGTCAGGAGAAGTGATGGGTGATTTTATTTTATTTGTTTTTTTTTGTTGTTCTTCTTTTTTTGTGATGGGTGATTTTAGTGCCCAGGAAAAGAGGAGCAGGTAAGGTCTGGCACTGAGAAAATCCTCCTCGGAGTTCCCCATCTAGAACACCTCTGCGGTTGGCTGTGCTCTACCAAGAGTCTGGGCCTCACTGGCTCTGGAATGGGAGGGCAGTGGCTGTAAGGAAAGAACTTCCTTACAAGAGAAAGCAAGAGGTGCTGATGGGAAGTGGGTGGTGGGACGTTAGGAAACCTGCCGACATTCTGTATACCAAGGAAGGGGTATTACGCAAAAGGACAGGAAAGCCCCATGGGAACTAAGCAGAATGAGGGACTGAGGTTTTGGCGCCCTAAGGACCAGGATTGAATTCTCACTTCTGTCATTTCTTAGGCAATGTGAACACTGAGTGAGGACTTTAGTCCCTCTCATACCAGTTTCCTCTTCCATAAATTGAGATAATAACACCTACCCTAAAGTGTTAGTCACTCAATCATGTCTGACTCTGTGACCCCATGGACTATAGTAACCAGGCTCCTCTTCCCTTGGTATTTTCCAGGCTAGAATACTGGAGTGGGTTGCCATTTCCTTCTCCAGGGGATCTTCCCAACCCAGGATAGAACCTGGGTCTCCCGTATTGCCAGCAGATTCTTTACCATCTGAGCCACCAGGGAAGGGTGTGTACTAAAATTAGAGATTAGGATTGCCTGATCATGGTATTTTAGAAACTATAAAAACCAGGAGAGAGAAGGTGGGTGGGTCTCTGAGAAGTTGGTGTGGGTCTTTCTGATTGCAAGGAAGATGTTTTGACAGTGCAGGCTTACTACGCAAGGCCTTTTAGGGCTTCCCTGCTGGCTCAGATGGTAAAAATACTCCTGCAATGTGGGAGATGTGGGTTTGACTCCTGGGTAGGGAAGATCCTCTGGAGAAGGAAATGGCTATCCACTCCAGTACTCTGGCCTGGAGAATTCCACGGGACAGAGGAGGCTGTCAGGCTATGGACACGACTGAATGACTTTCACTTTCACAGGCCTTTTAAGGACCTTCCCATGATGTTTGAGACCTCAAATTAAATGACTGGCTCAAAACACAAAACAAAAACTCCACAACTGAAACTGACAAATATTAAGTCAACTGCAACTCAACTAACTCATAAATGATGCTGTAAATTATTCCTAAATACAAACTTTACGAGAGTTACACAGGCCGTAGTGTGTCAGCAACAGAGTGCATGGCTTTGTATTTTGGCTTCCCCACTTACACATGTGATTTTGAACAAGTCACTGAATCTTTCTGTGCCTGTTCCTTATCTGCAAAAGAAAATAATAACGGTGCTTACTTCAGAGAAAGAAAGAAATTAAAGTTGCTCAGTTGTGTCTGACTCTTTGTGACCCCCATGGACTGTAGCCCATCAGGCTCCTCCATCCATGGCATTTTCCAGGCAAGAGTACTGGAGTGGTTGCCATTTCCTTCTCCAGGAGATCTTCCCAACCCAGGGATTGAACCCAGGTCTCCCACTTTGCACAAAGATGCTTTACTGTCTGAGCCACCAGGAAGCGGCCGATTTCAGAGGGTGGCTGTAAATTACTTAGAATGTGCCTGGTACATATCAGGTCTGGCTATTAGTATATTTGCTGTAGGATGAGGGTGCATTTTTAAATGCTTGCTGTAATTAAGGTAGGGCCTGCAAAGTGTGGGACTGAGCTTCAAAAAGTTCTTAAAATAGACCTGATCATGTTTGAGTGACTATATTTTTTACAAAAATTAGGTATAACCTAGCTTGTAAACCACAGATATGTCATTGTATCTTCATAAAGATGAATGGTTCTCTGCAGGGTACTACTGCTTCCTAAAGTATTTTGGAAATTTGTATTTTTGGTCATGATAAATAGGGGTTAAAGCTGGCATTTTGTTGGGCTGGCAAGAGATTTCTCTTGTGTCCCTCAGGACTTTTAAATAGAAGTAAAAACTTGTTTATAATGATCCATTTCTATAATCTAACTGAACCTGGAATTATGTGGGTGAAAACCTGCTTATAATTATTTGAGCCCAGAAATAATTTCATTTTGCAAATGAACACAAAGTGTTTGCTTGTTTGGGGGTTTATTGGCACGGTTTAGTTAAATACCAAATTTCCTCGGAAGCAACAACTGTAAATATCAAGGAAAGATTATATTGTGTTTTATTGAATACTTTACTAAAGAGTTCACCTTTTTAAGAAGTCACTGGTGGCAATCCTCTTGTATTATTGGAGTTACCAAATCTGTCTGCATTTTAACTGCATTTAACTGCATTTTCATAGTGATTCTACATTTATATAGGAATATAGTGATGTAGTCTATATGACAAAATGTCATTTCTAAAGGGAAAGTGTCAACCATATTCAGTTGAATATTGAAGATTTGGTTTTATAGCTGCCCACAGTGAATCCTTGCCAACATGCAAACTCTGCAATTCTTTTCTAATAAACAGTGACCTCAGCAAGATAAAGTGAAGATTTTTACAAAGAAACATATTTGTAAAGTTGATAGCATAGACTTCCCTGGTGGCTCAGATGGTAAATAATCCATCTCCAGTTCAGGAGACCCAGAATTGATCCCTGGATTGGGAAGATCCCCTGGAGAAGAGGATGGCTACACACTCCAGTATTCTTGCCTGGAGAATTCCAAGGACAGAGGAGCCTGGTGGGCTTCAGTCCATGGGATTGCAAAGAGTCAGACACGGCTGAATGAGTAACACACACACAAAGTTGATAGCATATCATACTTCTGGAATTTAAAGGAAAAGTGTGAAAATGAGAATTTTTAAATAATTTAAAGGCTTGCAGCCTGGAGGAGGGCATGGCAACCCACTCCAGTATTCTTACCTGGAGAATCCCCATGGACAGAAGAGCCTGGTGGGCTATAGTCCAAGGGGTTGCAGAGTCGGACCTGACTGAGTGACTAAGCACACAAAGGCTTGCAAAATAGGGTGAATAACATATTGTAGGAAAAAAAACTCAAATTACCAGTGAATTATAGGTTGTATAAATGATGACAGGAAAAAGATCCAGCTGAAATGATATTTTTATTCCACTGAATTCTGATGATACTGTTCTAAGAAAAATCAAAGAGATGGTGAAATCTGCTGAACAGCAGCTGTGTAATGAGATCAGGCTGGACATTTTTATTTCTGGTGGATGAGAGCCCCCTGGGGGATAAGAAAGCATTCTGCTCACATCGGTGAGGTTAAGGACTACAAAAAGCTGCTGCGGAAGTTTGTTTTCAAAATTACTGACAATTGACACAGAAGCGTTGAAACCCTTAAATCCTTCAATGCTTAAGGGCTGAAACCCTTAAAAATGATTTCATAGAAACAATAATTCCCTTTTCTAATGCCATTGTATGTGCCACAGATTGAACCTCAGCTATAATTTCTGGCAACATAGGTTTGTGGGCCATTAAAAAAATTAGCAACAGATGTTTAGCACAATGCAAAGAAAACTATTTTTATATTCATTTTGGATTCCTTGCCATTTTTCATGATTTTCACTGTTACTCTGATGCCGTCCCAAGGAGGCCACCTTTGAAGGCTAACTTCTCTAAGCTTGTCTTCTCTTCCAGTTGAGCCTCTATTCTTCACCACCTGATGAAGTGAAAGAATCCCAGGCCACAGTGAAATAAATGAAATCCAAAAGTCATGTGTAAAATGTAGGACTGTGTTGCTTCCATGGTAATAAAAACTATTTTCTGGGAGGTCTCTATTATTAAAAAAAAAAAGGCACAAAGGTAATATATTGAAGCATGTTGTCCACAACTATCCATATACCCAACTGAGTTCTGATTCAGGTATGTTCAACCTGTCCTCTGTTTCTCCCATGACCTCCCCTGCCCCCAAGCCTGGCCTGCACTTTCCAAAGCCTGCAACAGCATTGCCTGATTGTCCTGCAAACTCAGCCACACACATTGAGTTAAGCACCTTCCATGTAATCACGGAGACTTAAGCAACCACACATCCTATCTCTCCATCTGTTTTTTTTAACATGTGTGTGTGTGTGTATGCTTGTGCACAGAGACAAAAATGATGACAAATGGCTAGCTTTTAGAGCACCATGAACTATTAATATACATGTCTACCAAATTACCTTTTTTGAAAATTTATTTTATTGAAGCATATTTAATTTACAATATTGAGTTAGCTTCTAGCATATGGATACAGATACTAGGCACAGTGCTTCTGTGCAGTCGTGTTGGACTCTTTGAGACCCCATGGACTGTAGCCTGCCAGGCTCCTCTGTCCGTGACATTTCCCAGGCAAGAATACTGGAGTGGGTTGCCATCTCCTCCTCCAGAGGATCTTCCCGACCCAGGGATCTTTCAGACTTAGGAATCAAACCCACGTCTCCTGTGTCTCATGCACTGCAGGCAGATTTAGTTATAGCAAAGTGATTAAGTTTTAAATATATATATTATTTTTCATATTCTTTTCCATTATAGTTTATAACAGAATGTTGAATATAACTCCCTGTGCTGTACAGTAGGAATGTTGTTTATCCATTCTATATATAATAGTTTGCATCTGCTAATCCCAAACTCCCAATCCATCCTTTCTCCACCTCCTCCTTCCTCCTTGGCAACCACAAGTCTGTTCTCTATGTTTGTCTGTTTCTGTTTCATAGATAAATTCACTTATGTCCTATTTTAGATTTCACATATAAGTAATATCATATGATATTTGTCTTTGTCTGACTTACTTCACTTAGTACGATAATTTCTAGGTCTATTCAGGTTGCTGCAAATGGCATTGTTTCATTCTTTTTATGGCTGGGTAATAGTCCATTAAATGTACCACATCTTTTATCCATTCATCTGTCAGTGGATATTTAGGTTGCTTCCATGTCTTGGCTATTGTAAACAGGGTTGCTATGACCACCGGGGTGTATGTGTCTTTTGAATTATAACTTTGTCTGGATATACGCCTGGGAGAAGGATTGCTGGGTCATATGGCAACTCTATTTTTAGTTTTTTGAGGAACTTCTATACTGTTTTCCTAGTGGCTGCAGCAATTTACATTCCCACCTACAGTGTAGGAGGGCTCCCTTTCTCCACACCCTCTCTAGCATTTACTATTTGTAGACTTTTAAATGATGGTCATTCTGACCAGTGTGATGTAGTATCTCATTATGGTTTTGATTTGCATTTCTCTAATAATTAGCAACACTGAATATCTTTTCACGTGCCTATCGGCCATCTCTATGTCTTCTACAGAAGAATGTTTATTCAGATCTTCTGTCCATTTAAAAATTAGATTATTTTTTGCTATTGAGTTGTATGACTTCTTTACATATTTTGGATATTAATACCTTATCAAATTTATGATTTTCAAATATTTTCTTCTATTCAGTTGCTTTCCTTTAACCAATCATTTTTCTGAAGTTGCAGAGCAGAATAGTTGTGCTGTATTTAGTTTCAGGAAATTTTTTTGTGTGTAGTATGACACTACCTGCTCATGTAAGTGACATCCTGTGTGAAGCCTGCATTTGCACACAGGATTTATATGCAGACAAGACAACATACCATGATTTACTTGTAGACAGAATCAAGTTCAGAAAATTACTATCAACTATCAAACCCAATACCCTTTTTTTATAACAAATACTTTGTAAAGCCCCTGTATTATCTTGAACTGAAATTCATAGGTAATAAAATTTATCTACATACATTATTGCAAAGACTAGATAGACAGACAGATGAAACTGTAATATCTGTCAATGCCTCCCAACCAAAGATCCTCAGGAACATACCTACAGTTGAATAAGTTAAACCTATTGCTCACTGCAAGTGAGAATACGTACCACAGAGAAGGGACTTGGAGGGTTTCTTTGTGACTTTCAGGAAGATTCATGAAAGTAGTGCTTTGCTTTGAATTGGATGCTATCAAGAAGCGGGAAATGTCCTATAGTTGGATATTTTGATAAATGTTGCCCAGAAGGAGGGCATATTAGAGCTAAAGCTATCATTGTAAAACAGCAGTCACCCATACTAGCCAACATAGGGAGATGTTTAGTCATTTCTCTGGTTTGGACCACATTCACATTTGTCTGTGTTCAGACATGACTACAGAGTGCTCTTGTTTTCACCTTGACCCATCAAGCTCTCAGAGTGGCCTGGTCTGATGATCTCTGAAATGGTTAATATGCCACGGGAGAACACAGTGCTGAGCACTGAGGGCCAGGCTGATTCCCAGGTGTCAGGGACGGCTTCTGTCATTTTCATGTCCTAACTGAAATTAAAAGGAGACATAAAAATGATCCATAATTAAGTAATGTACATTTCCATATGTAAATGCTGTAGCATAATTATACTAAAACACATAACGGAGTCAAATGATCGCACTCCCTTATATAAGTCAGTTTGGATTTAAAAGTGAGAACATTGGAAATGTTTTCTTACAATAAATGCAGAAGAATGAAAGAGTGGTTCCAGCTATCATCAGAATTTAAATTGGTGTTAAAATATACAATAACATACCAGGTCATTTAAATATGATAAGAGAAAGAAGGAACAATAGCCTTAATGGAAACAGGAATAATAACCAAATTATAGGCTGTCAAAGAAGAAAGTATAAAGAAGAACAATATTTTCATGACACATGGGCCTTATTTATGAATAGTGAGGAAGAAAAAACCTTTCGTATAATATGGAGCAAAAGAGTGAAGAAATATCTCAGAGTTCATATCTCCTGTATTGAAATTTCAATACTCATTCAGTGCATGCACACTAGGAATTTAAAAGATCTTTAAGATCATAGAGCCTATATGATAAACTGAAAGATAATGCATATTTTAATACAATGAGATTCTCTCCAGGCCCCTGACTAGCACTTGTTGCTAAACCTGAGTCTCAAACTGAGGCAGACTAAAAGGATAAACTCTAATCCTACAGGGCTGGTGCTATGATTAAAGATGTCTGGTAGCTCATACAACTCAATAACCAAAAACAAACAACCCAATCAAAGAATGGGCAAAAAGCCTAAATAGACATATAGATGGTCAACAGCTAAATGAAAAGGTGCCCAATGTCATTAATCATCAGGGAAATGAAAATCAAAACTACAATGAGATATTACTTCACACCTGTCAGAATGGCTGTCATCCAAAAAGATGAGAAGTAACAAGTGTTAGTGAGGATGTGCACAGATGGTGGGAATCTACGTTGGTGCAGCCACTGTGGAAACAGTATGGAGGTTCCTCAAAATGTTAAAAATAGAACCACTGTGTGATTCAGCAGTTCCACTTCTGGGTGTTTATCCAAAGGAAACAAAAACACTAATTAGAAAAGATATCTCTATCACCCATGTTCACTGTGGTATTATTTACAAAAGCCAAGATATGAAAGCAACCTAAACGTCTGTCAGTGGATGAATGGACAAAGAAAGTGCCATGTATAAATGTAGAATGGAATATCATTCAGCCATGAAAAAGAATGAAATCCTGTCATTTGCAACAACATGGATGAACCTGGAGGACATTATGCTAAGTGGAATAAATCAGAGAAAGACTGGTACCATATAATCTCACTTATATGTGGAATCTGACAACAGACAACAAACACAAACTGAACTCATGCATAGAGAGAACAGACTGGTGGTCACCAGAGATGGGGGTGGGTGAAATGAAAAAGAAGGTTAAAAAGTATAAACTCCAAGCTATAAATCAATCAGTCATGGGGTTTACAGCTAATACTAGTTTATCAGATATTTGAAAGTTGTTATGAGTGTAGACCATAAAGGCTTTCATCACAAGGAAGGAAAAAAGAAAGAAAGAAAGAGAGACATGCCTGGGAAGGACCTGTTTGGAGTCCCTTTAGTCTGGTGGTGCTCTAGTTTTGATCCTTTGTCAATTGTTCTTTTTTTTTTATATATTTATTTATTTCTTCATTTGACTGCACCAGGTCTAAGTTGCAGCATGTGGGATCTAGTTCCCTGACCAGGGATTGAACTTGGGGCCCCTGAATTGGGAGTCTGGAGTCTTAGCCACTGGACCACCAGGGAAGTCCCTTTTGTCAATTGTTCTGCGCTTCCTGTTAACTGGACGTTTGGGGCACTATTGTCGGGTCATGAAGCCTTGTTATTTCTAACTTAGAACATTCATGAGTCCCTATCATTTGCCTTTCAAACCCGATCTATTTCTTGTAACAGATTGTCACCAAATCTCAACCATCTTGCCAGAAACTGTTGAATAAGGAATGAACCGAAGTGTTTTTATGACCTGAGGAATGAAACTGCCATCTTTTCTTACTTTTCAAATATTAGCGACTAAAAAAGAGGTTGGTGGGCACGTAGGAAATTCTCAGAAGCCCCAATGATGAAAATAAAAGATGTTTTACCAATGAAAATAAGATTTCTCTCTGCTTAATGTAGGCCTTGTGTTTCCCAGTGGTATTGCTCTTCCTGCCCCCAACCTCTCCCAATCAGCGAGCTTTTGCCACTTGCTGCCTCCCTTGGTGCATACTGGAGAGCAGTTTGTCAAGGAGTTTGCTTTTAACAGTGTGTAGGAGGAGGTGGGAGAAGGCGATGGCACCCTACTCCAGTACTCTTGCCTGGAAAATCCCATGGGCGGAGGAGCCTGGTGGCTGCAGTCCATGGGGTCGCTGAGTTGGACACGACTTCCCTTTCACTTTTCACTTTCACACATTGGAGAAGGAAATGGCAACCCACTCCAGTGTTCTTGCCTGGAGAATCCCAGGGACGAGGGAGCCTGGTGAGCTGCTGTCTATGGGGTCGCACAGAGTTGGACACGACTGAAGCGACTTAGCAGCAGCAGCAGGAGGAGGAGGAGGTGATTCTAGATGCTTAGGGCTAAACTTCAACATATGAACTAATCAGGTCAATGCTACTTCCCACTCTAGATCTGAGAGCGCAGGAAACTGTTTTGTTTGCTGATTCTTCTCGAGTGCTTAGAAGGAGCTAGAGAAATACTGTACTCAGAAAGACACTAAGAATCAGTCCACCCTCCCTGATTCAGCCATCTCCCTCCCTAATTTCCCAGATTAGGCGTGTAACCTCTGAGCACCTGGGGCCAGCCGGCCCTCGCCCGGCCCGGCCAGCGTGGGAGAAGAGCGCTCGGCAGCTAGGGGGTCCCGGTTGGGCATCCACGCAGGACGCGGAAACCTTCTCAGCCGCTCAGTCTCTGCGTCCTGAATCTGTGTCTTGCCAGGCAGCTGACGGTACCAACGACCCGGGAGACGCGGATACACAACCTCTTCCCTGCCCTCTACCCGGCCCCGCGGCGGCGAGGCAGGTACTCCAGCGCGATGCTGCGCGCTCGTCCCTTGGGCGCCCCCTGGGATAGTTGCGCAAAGGCGTGGCAGCGACCCGGCAGCCTCTTACCTGACTAGCGGTGGGCTCGGGGCTGATCTCTGCCCCAGCCCCTAGTAGGGGAGAGGAAAGCGTACAGGAGTGAGGGACCCTAGCACACTGGCCCAGAACGTCTTTAACAAGTGGGTAGCCGTGGAGCAGGCACAGCCCCACGGACAGCCTGGCAGAACTGGGCTCTGTGCATTCCTTACAGTTTACTAGGTAGTTCCGTGCCCTTAGTGCAGTTTTAATTTTGGTTTCACTAAAAAGAAACAATCAGAAGTACAAAGTGAGTGAAAGTCAAGTGTCTGTTCCAATTCTGTCTCCCAGTACTGACGCTCCTAGCTCCTGTCCCAAGACATCAGGACAGGTCGATGGGCTAGGCAGTGAGATTGGTTCTTGGGTTCTTGGGGAATGTGTACCTGGAGAGTGGGGTTGCCAGAGGAAGTTAAGGAACTGTTTTCAGGAGGGCAGAGGGCCTATGAGGGTGGGCAGGCAGTGCTGGGAGAAGGCGAAGAAGGACTTTTTTTTTTTCCTGGTGTGTGTGTGTGGGGGGTGGGGTGGTGGTGGGTGACTTGGGTCACTGTCTTTAAAGAATTGCTAGTTAGAGAGGAAAACCCTTTTGTTACCAAGGATGCCATTACCAGCTAGGGGATGCCATACCCCAGAGAGAGGTAGAGAGAGAGAGAGGCTTGTGAGGATGGGGAGGGGATACCCCCAGCCAGGGCTGAAGAGGTTGGAGAACTTGAAATATCCTTCCCGTGGTCCCTTTTGCACCTGCAGTCTAGTGAAGTGCAAAGAAGTTTGACAGTAGGTGCTCCATAACCCGGGTGGCTTCCCAGGTGGTACAGTGGTAAAGAATCCACCTGCCAATGCAGGAGACTCAAGAGATATGGGTTCAGTTCCTGGGTTGGGAAGATCCCCTGGAGAAGGAAATAGCAACCCACTCCAGTATTTTTGCCTGGAAAATTCCATGGGCAGAGGACCCTGGCAGGCTATGGTCCATGGGGTTGCAAAGAGTTGGACATGACTGAGTACAAGCAGAATGAACTGAGTGGTCAACTGTATACTGTTCAGTCATCAAACCAGAATAATGCCCACTGTGGCCCTTGAATTAACTCCCAGCCCCACCTCACCAAGATACTGATAACACCCTCAGCTGGTGTGGCTTAGGGGGACATCCTTGTCCTATGTGTGTGCATCTCTCCTCATTATTTCATCATCCAGTTTTATTTACTGACAAGTACCAACACCAGCACTTTGTTGATGCAGCTTGGGCAACACTATGGGGCAATGCAGGACCAGTTCCACTAGTAACTCGTAGAGTAAGTTCCCTCCCAGTGTTTCCTGGGGAGGAGAAGGAGGAACTGGGAACAAGAAGCAAACCTTTGTTTGCTACTCCCTTTATAAAGACAGCATCAATATTTGGTTTCTGTATTACAGCAAAGTCCTGGTTTTCCTCCCTCTTCCCTGGCTACTCTTTATTGGTCTGCCTCACAAGTGTCTGTCTTCTTTTTCTCAATTAGATAAGGTCCTCCAAGTCCTGTTCCAAGCCCTCTTCCCTGTACCCTTCCCCGAGGCGATCTCATCCATCCTCATCAATGGTTTAATGACTGTTTTTGATTTTCAGATTGCCCTCTCTACCCATCCCTTCCTCTTGAGCTCCAGGCACGTACATCCACCTGCTTCCAGGATAGCACCTTCATTTCGTGTCTCCATCCAGAATTCATCTCTTCTTCCACAGCCCCCATTAAGGATTTCATTTTCTCGGTAACTGCATTTACTTTCTTCTTCAGCTATACAAGCTTTGGCTTGTCCCACCCTCCAGCCCCCTCCCCTCCCCTACTGATCTCCAGCCTTGATGTCCTGGTTGCTGCTACTGCTGCTAAGTCACTTCAGTCGTGTCCGACTCTGTGCAACCCCATAGATGGAAGCCCACCAGGCTCCCCTGTCCCTGGGATTCTCCAGGCAAGAACACTGGAATGGGTTTCCATTTCCTTCTCCAATGCATGAAAGTGAAAAGTGAAAGGGAAGTCGCTCAGTCGTGTCCAACTCTTAGCGACCCCATGGACTGCAGCCACCAGGTTCCTCTGCCCATGGGATTTTCCAGGCAAGAGTACTGGAGTGGGGTGCCATTGCCTTCTCCGGATGTCCTGGTTGGGGAGGTCTTAATCAGCTCCCCAATCCACGCACTGTTCTCATCCAGCCACCATCACTTGTTAGTCACCTAACTGGTCTCCCTGCTTCCAGGTTTGCCTTCCTCCAGGCCTCATCCACATGGAGCCTGAGTGATGTTTCCAGAATGGAAATTTGATCACTACTTTCGGTTTTAGGATAAATGCTAAATGCCTTCATGTGGCCTAGAAAGATTCTGACCCTTGTCTGCCTTTCTACTTTCCTGGCTCGTCCTGACGCATCCTACTTTCATGCAATTTCTGCAGTGCTTATGCAATGACCTGGGGACTTTCCTATGGCTTTTTCTCTTTTCCTCACATCTCTTTCCCTTCCTCCAGGTTTCTTCCTTCAGGCGCCTGTCTCCACACTGTTCTAGTAAGCTTTCCCAGATTCTCAAGTCTGGTTTAGCTGCCCTTCATCACAGTCCTTTACAGACTGTGCTTACCTTGCTATCTACTTGCCTTTCTTCTCCCACAGCCACAGGTGGTTTGAAGTCAGACACCTGGGCATCTGAGTCACTTCTTTATTCTCAGATCCTAGCATGGAGTCTGGCATATAGTATATGCTCAATAAATATTAACAGCTTAAATAAATAAATGAAAGAATTTAACATGTGAAAATAGATGAAAACCAATCAAAGGAGAGCAAGCAAAGGTTTTCTTTTCAAGCTTGCTGCAGCAAGGGAGTCAGCTGCCATTATTTGCTTTTTGGCAAAGGCTCAGGTAGGCAGAGGAATGGGAAGCATCATGGTGGGGAAAAAAACAGAAGCCTTCAGGGGATGCTTTGTTTGGAAGCTGTTGTCATAGGGAAGCTGTAGCCAGGCTAACTAGAAGTGGAGTCTCAAATGATTGCTTAGAGACGCATATTTGGCTTTTTCCAGCTGGTCCTAAGCTAGAAAGTGAAGTCACTCAGTTGTGTCCGACTCTTTGCGACCCCATGGACTGTAGCCTATGAGGTTCCTCCATCCATGGAATTTTCCAGGCAAGATTACTGGAGTGGGTTGCCATTTCCTTCTCCAGGGGATCTTCCTGACCCAGGGATCAAACCCCAGTCTCCCGCATTGCAAGCAGTTGCTTTTACCACCTGAGCCACCAGGAAGCTCCCTAAGCTAGAAACAGGGCAAAAACTAGGGAGTTCAGTTCAGTTCTGTCGTTCAGTTGTGTCCAACTCTTTGCGACCCCATGAATCGCAGCACGCCAGGCCTCCCTGTCCATCACCAACTCCCAGAGTTCACTCAGACTCACGTCCATCGAGTCAGTGATGCCATCCAGCCATCTCATCCTCTGTTGTCCCCTTCTCTTCCTGCCCCCAATCCCTCCCAGCATCAGAGTCTTTTCCAGTGAGTCAACTCTTCACATGAGGTGGCCAAAGTACTGGAGTTTCAGCTTTAGCATCATTCCTTCCAGAGAAATCCCAGGGCTGATCTCCTTCAGAATGGACTGGTTGGATCTCCTTGCAGTCCAGAGGACTCGCAAGAGTCTTCTCCAACACCACAGTTCAAAAGCATCAATTCTTCGGCGCTCAGCCTTCTTCACAGTCCAACTCTCACATCCATACATGACCACTGGAAAAACCATAGCCTTGACTAGATGGACCCCTTAGTCGGCAAAGTAACGTCTCTGCTTTTGAATGTGTTATCTAGGTTGGTCATAACTTTCCTTCCAAGGAGTAAATTAGGGAAGCTGTTAGTTATTGATCAGGTCATGCCCATTGTGTGTCAGTTGTTATAGGGATTATTGTTTGGCTACCTGGACTGGTTGGTAGTGACTGATAGCTGGCTAACTTTCTACAAGTCTGATTTGTAGATCGCAGACTGGCTTTCTGGGCTGGCTGCTGCAGACTGTGGGTCAGAGTTTTATTTTCAATATATGGTCTGGTCATTGCCTGTATGTGTATTCAGGATCCCTAACTAATACATATTGAGTGTCTGCTGTATGGTATACACAGCACTCTGTGTGAAGTGTTGTGTATGAAGAGCTATGTTTATTTCCCAGAATACCTCTGTAGGGTAGATATTACCATGTCTGCTTAACCCTGATCACTTCTTCCTTTGAAGCTCATGCTAGTCACATTTTCTATCTTCTGTACTTCCTTGATGCCTTACCACACTGCCCCCTCCAAATTCACCAAGAACTGGGCTCCATGTTCTTCTCACCAAGGTTGCCATCTTCCAGGTATGTCAATGTCCTTAGTTCTTTCTCATAGTACTAGACTCCCAGTTCTGGACTTCCTTATCTTCACCTGGTCATCAGGTACATAGGCAGTATCACCAGGAATGGCCTCGTCTCTGATGTTAAACCCTACCTTCTACCCTCCTATGCATGTCTGCTCAATCACTTCAGTCTCGTTCGACTCTTTGCAAGCCTGTGGACTGTAGCCCACCTGGCTCTTTGGTCCATGGGATTCTCCAGGCAAGAATATGGGAGTGGGCTGCCATGCCCTCCTCCAGGAGATCTTTCTGATCCAGGGATCGAACTCTTGTCTCCTGCATTACAGGTGGATTCTTTCCCTCTGAGCCGCCTGGGAAGCCCTCTACCCTCTTAAGAAATAATATCCTACCCTTTTAACTCTGTGAGGCAGTAATTATTTCTGGGTAAGAGCATTATGGTAGATTTCCAAATACTTTAAACTATTCTTTGTTATTTTCTAAGATGTCTTAAATACATAACCTGAAAAGGAAAAAAAGCCTCTTTTTAAAATTTATTTAAAACATTTTTAAATTTAAAACTCAGTGTCACCTACCTGCACACCCATCGCTCTATCATTCTCCTTCTGGAGGGTTCAGGGAAGGGAAGAAATCCATAGAACACCATACAGTTGTAGTCACGCTGCAGTCAGACCCTGTAAGGATAAAGTTCATTTAAAATGAAGTTTGTTGTTGTTTAGTCGCTGAGACCTGTCCAACTCTTTTATGACCTCATGGACTATCGCCTGTCAGGCTCCTCTGTCCATGGGATTTCCCAGGAAAAGAATACTGGAGCGGCTTGCCATTTCCTTCTCCAGGGGATCTTCCCGACCCAGGGATCGAATCTGGGTCTCCTGCATTACAGGCAGATTCTTTACTGTCTGAGCCATCAGGAAAACCCAAAATGTAGTTATTACTACTCTTTTGGAAGGTCTCTAACACATGACAACATGTTGACTTAAATCATATTTGAGTGGTCCTGTTCTGTTATGCTGAGTATAATGACTAATTTTTTGTGTTAACTTGCCTGGGCCATGATACCCAGTTGTTTAGTCAAACATCAGTCTAGATGTTGCTGTGCAGGTAATTTTACAAATGTGATGATTTAAATCAGTAGACTTAGGTAATGTGGTTTGGCTTCATTTCATCAGTTGAAAGCATTAAAAGAAGAGTCTGAGGTGCCCTGAAGAAAAATAAATTTTGCCTCCAGGCCACCTTCAGATTCAAGATGGCAACATCAACTCAACTCTCCCCCTGGGTATCCAGCCTGCTGGTGTGCCCTGAAGATTCTGGACTTGCCAGTCTTCACAATCTTATGAATCAGTTCCTTGAATTCTCTATCTGTCCACATCCCATTGGTTCTGATTCCCTAGAAAGCCATGACTAATACTCTGGGCAAGGGCCAGATGTGCAGGACAAGAATTCTGCATACAGCACAAATGAGATAAGCAGGACCCACATCTGTGTATTACCTCCCACCTCTGCCTCAGTGAAGAAAAGTGTTAGTGTTAGTCACTCCATCATGTCTAACTCTTTGTGATGCCATGGACTGTAGCGCACCAGGCTCTTCTGTCCACGAAATTTCCCAGGCAAGAATATTGCAGTGGGTTTCCATTCCCTTCTCCAGGGGAACCTCCCAACCCAAAAGTTGAACCCATGTCTCCTGCATTGCAGGAGGATTCTTTACCGTCTGAGTCAACAGGGAAGCCATCAGTTTTCTGCACCTTTAATTCCTGCTCCTTGCATCAGGCCCAGCATCTGATAAGATATTTACGTTTGTTGACTGAGAGATTCTAATTTGGAAGGTGGTTTTCAGCCAGTGTGTGATGTCATTGGCATTTTAAGCTTCTAATTTTCAAGCTAAAGGAAGAAGAGTCTTACCATTATCTTTGAATAAAGGATGCTCTACTAACAGGTGGAGAAGGAAATGGCAACTCACTCCAGTATTTTTGCCTGGGAAATTCTCAGGACAGAGGAGTCTGGGGGTCTACAGTCCATGGGATCCCAAAAAGCTGGACGTGACTGAGAGACTAACTTTCAGTCTTACTTTTCACTACTAACAGGAAGAGATGTGTTTATCATAAGTCAGCCTAAAAGTAAATCTCTGCTGAGTTTTCGGGGAGGGGGCACAGCCACATTTTATGGAGAAAAAAGAACAAGAAAAATCTAACTTTTGCAGTTTCTCAGTGATAAGTGATCATACGAACACTTGCTATGGCCCTTCTCAAGACTTTATATGAGAGAGATAAAGTGGGGGCCTTGGGAATTCCTTGGTGGTCCAGTGGTTAGGACTCGGCACTACCACTGCTGGGTCCCACAGCTTGGGAACTGAGATCCCACAAACTGAGGGATGTGCCCCTCTCCAGAAAAAAAAAAGCATAAAGAATGAAGTGAGGGGACCTGAAGTTTAAGGTTTACTAGCTTTGGGGTAAAGTTGACTCTGTTTCTGGGTTTTTAGGTGGGGACACAAGGAAGGATGTTGGCCTTTGCTTAGACTGGGGAGGAAAGCTGAGGCTGGCCTGGTTCCAGCTGGGGAAGTCATTTCTCTTCTCTAGACCCAGAGTGTTCCTTCCATCCAAGCTCTTCCCTGTGACTTGCCAGGCCCCTGCCCCACTTCCATTCCTTCCCTTGTTCCCCTTCTTTGCGTTTCCAGGGCTCGTCTCCACACTCATGCACCCTACTTCTTTAGGGAGTGTCCTGTGATGTTTTGGAGGACAATGTACAGCCCATCTTGCCCTCCATCTGCAAATGCATATTCCTCTCTGTGCGTCATAGAGCTTTTCTGGCTTTGAGGACAGCACCTCTGACTGTGTGGGTGTGGCAGAACTGCAGCTGCCTCATTGTATGGGCACTTTTCTCTGTGGTCCTTTCTCCACCACTGTGGTCAGCATCTCCTCCCTTCTTCCTGCCTCTTCAGACTTCCAAATGCTGGCTTTATCATCTCACACAAGCAGACATATGCTGTCAAGAGCAGTTTTCTAGTTGTACCCAGAGATAAATATTTTTATATAGTTTGCTTTCATATATTTCACTGAGGATGTGAAGTTATTAACACCTCCTGCTTCTGGGAGGAGCTCAGTGAGTACAGTGGCTGAAAGTTCTGCATGTTTCAGGAGCTGGCGTTCTCAGATTCCCTCTCAGCTTGGAGTCCTTGCATCTTCACAACTGCTTGCCTTCTGCTCCCATCAGCTGAAACCTGGGCCTTTTCTTTGATCTCACCCCAGAATCACTCACACAGACATGTGTATGTGTTATCATAGACTTTATTGAAAGACTCTACATAAGCAATGGAGTTTTATGTCAAAGCAAAACCAAACAACTTAAAATTATACAAATATAATCCTCATTTCTTATACCCACCTTTGGGAATCCCTCCCTCACTTCCTTCCTCCCCAGACTTGAGCCCTGCTAACCTGATTGCTGCCCTATCCCCTCATTCCTCATTTCCTCAGGCAGAAGTAGCCTCATCCACTTTAGATGAGAAAACAGTAACAACAAAACCAATTCTTCTTCCGGCTCCACTTAGTATGAGTAAAAGACAGAGCAAAAACCACCACAATATTGTAACTAGACTTCAGTTAAAATAAATGAATAATTAAAAAGAAATGAAGAAGCAGAAGTCCTCACTACGATGGGAAGACAGAGCCCTCTCCCTGGGACACATTTTGCTACTTCAGCTGCAGGCCGATGCAGCACACACACCAAGCCAGCTCTGCCCCAGACGCACAGAGCCCTGCAATGTCCCCAGACACCCTCCATTTTCTTCTATTTCCTCATTCTTCTCTTCCTCTTGGATCCCAAAAGCTGTCAGAGGAAACCACTACTATTCTCACTTCATGTGAATGCATGATAAGGATCCACACTGGCTATAGCAGGATAGGAGAGAGACAGGTCTGGAGAGAAGAGGGTGGTAGACAGAAGTAATCCTTGTTGATTTCAGAACAGGGAAGGGGACCCCTGGGATGGAAAGCCACACTGCAGATCCCAGGATGCTCCTGCACGAGGCACACAGTGGGCATCCTCATTACAAAGGGTGAAGTGCCGAGACAGTTTCTATACCTAGACACCCCCCGTCTAGCTGTAGGGCCCCTGCCCTGAACTTCTCAGGCTCTTCACTGCCCTCACGTAGGGGGCACGGCTGGTACTTGGCACCTGGGGCCCTTCTCCAGGAGGAGCAGCGATGGTGCCAGAGGCCGCAGAGGCCATAGATGGCAGCCAGTATGACAGCCGCCAAGCCCAGGTGCCAGCAGAAGAAGGTGGTGACAAAGGCGAGGTCCACAGGGCTGTCCCCGTTCCAGGGCTGTCCTGAGGGAGGTGCATAGATCAGGATGGTTAGATGCAGCAGCCAGTTGCTGAGTACCAGCCCCATCCAGGTCTTGAGCACCCAGAGTGAGGGCTGGTCCGGGACCCAGACCTCGATGATGAGC
Organism: Nanger dama; assembly: GCA_917880005.1. NCBI lineage: Eukaryota > Metazoa > Chordata > Mammalia > Artiodactyla > Bovidae > Nanger > Nanger dama. The sequence continues at coordinate 26,787,946 of CAKJTW010000011.1, read as the reverse complement.
ACCACGCCGACCAGGAAGGCAGGCAGCATGAACAGGCGCGTGCACGCGGCTCTCCAGGGCGCTCTTGGTCTCTATGTGGCTTATCATCAGCAGCACCAGCACGCAGAAGGCCAGAGCCTCCGCCGCTCGCTCCAGCTTCATGTTCTGCCGCGCCTGGCACGCCTGGCTCACGATGTCCACCACTCCGCTGAGGAGGAAGAACCCGTACATGGTGACGTGCTGCCAGGTGTCCTGGAACACAAACGGCCGCTTCGGGTCCTCCCAGTCCACCATCACCATCCGGTTTGCTCCCGGTGGGTAGAAGAGCTCGGGCAAGATAGCGATCAGGAGAAGACCACCTTCACCACTGCTTCCGCAGAAACCAGCCGCCACCACCGGGGCCTCGCTTGTCTCTCGGGGGCAGCGGGGGTTTGAGGAACCTCTGTCCCCGTAACAGAGCCAAGGACACCATCAAGGAGTAGTAGAGCGCTATGACGAGGAACAGCAGCGCTGCAATCAGGTGTCCCCCGAGGGTCCCCATGGTCCGGTGTGTGCGGCAGGGCCACTGGCTGGAGATGAGCAGCGACCTCACGCGCTTCTCGGGAGCAAGAGTGGCTGCTTTTGAGCGACGGGAGATTCTCCTGATCTGGCCGCACCTGTGCTTCCCACACAGTGGAAGGTGCAATAGCCTGAGTCACTCCGGGGTGGGCGCGGCTCTTTCGGAGGCGTGATGGTGTATGTGCCTTGCACCTCACTCTGTTCCTTACTTAGATCCTAGGCCGGGGATTTCAACCTTTGCCCCGCGCTGTTGGCCCTTTCTCTCACAGCCTCCACCCCACCGCTTCACAAGGAGAGGGGAGGCAGACAGTTGGGTGTGCCAGCCAAGAGGGGTGGCAGCTGATTCCCTTTACTGACTGTTTCTTGGTGCCAGGCATGTTACACACACACACACACACACACACACACACACACACACACACATATTTTTTTCCCCCTCAGTTAAATCTGTCACCAATTCTGTGAGAAAGTTATTACCAAACAAATTTTACAGGTGACATGAAGGCTCAGAGTGGGGAAGGGACCCAGCAGCCAACACAGCAGAGTCAGGATGGGACTGGATCTACCCGTTTATCTGCACTGTGACTGAATCTCGCTCCAACGTTTGTAGCTCACAGAGGGATAAGCAAGTTACTGTCTTCTGGAGCCTCAGTTTCTTGATCTGTAGAATGGGAATAATAATTCCTTTCTGGGTTTGTTGTGAGGATTAAATGCAGACATATTTTATTGTGCTTTGCTTTATTGAGGTTTTGCATATATTATGCTTTTTAAACAAATGAAAGATTTATGGTAACCCTGAGTCAAGCAAGTCTATTGGTGTCATTTTTCCAACAACATTTGTTCCCTTCTTGCCTCTGTGTCACATTTGGGTTGTTTTCACAATATTTCAAAATTTTTGTTATTATTACATCGTTATGATGGCCTGTGATCACTGATCTTTGATCATTGATCTATTGTAATTGTTTTTAAGTAATAAAATACTTTTTAACTATGGTATGTATATTGCTTTTATAGACACAATGTTATTGCTAGACCATAGTATACAGTGTAAATATAACTTTTTTTTACATGCACTGAGAAACAAACAAACCAAAAACCCATGACATTTTATTTATTGTGATGATCTGGAACTACACCTGCAGTATCTCTGAGGTATCCATGTAAAACAATGTACGTAGAGTATCTGATCTATAGTAAATACTCAAAAATGACAGGATTATTAGTAACTTTACTAGAGTTATTACTAATATTTCTTGCTAAATTCTCATGATGCTGAAGTTATTGGAGTATTTCTATGAATGATACCAAAGTAGGAATCATAAAGAAGAAAGTAAAAACTTAATTATTTTTAAAAATTTGAAGGTTTTTTAATAGAATTTCAACATCAGAATTAATAATTTATGTATTAAAATTACTGTTAAAAAACCAATTTTGAGGAAAAACAAATTAAAATTTTTCTCTGTATGTCACAAAGTGTTAGTCTTCTTACAATATAATAGGCTTTTATAAATCAAGAAGTTAAAAATGAATACCTTAACAGGAAAATGGGCGAAGGACATAAAGTGATTATTCCTCTAAGAAGAACTATAAATTAACAAAAACTATAAATTTAACAACCTATGAAATACAAGACAATTAATCTCACTGGTAAATAAGCAAATAATAATAAAAATAAACATGGTACCTGTTGTGGCCTGAAAGTTTGTCTCCCCAGGATTCATGTTGATGCTCTAGTCTCCGGAGTGATAGTGTTTGGAGGCGGGGTCTTTGGGAATGATTAGGCTTAGATCAAGTCATAAGAGCGGGACCCTTGTGATGACATTCATTTCCTTACAGAAAAAGAAAGAGAAACGAAGATCTCTCAGAAGAGTGTGAATTCTGTTGTTGTTGGGTAGAATGTTCATATATATTTCATCTAGTTGGTTTATTGTGTTGTTCAAGTCCTCTGTTTCCTTACCTATCCTGTGTCTGGTGTTTCTCTCCATACGCATGCACTGAGGAAAGGCCCTGTGAGCACACAGCCAGCAGGCAGCTGTCTTTAAGTCTTTAAAAGGCTTTCATCAGAACCCAACCATCTGGACTTCCCTGTCAGTCCAGTGGTTAAGACTTCCCCCTCCCTCACCAAAAAAAAGAAGAAGAACCCAACCATCTTGGCACGCTGATCTCAGATTTCTAGCCTATAAAACACGAAAAATGAATATTTGTGATTTAAGTCACCCAGTGAGCAGATTGAGCTAAGACTGAATTTTGGTACTGTGAGGTGAGATGCTGCTGTTAACACCTAAGACTGTAGAAGCAGCTTTGCCACTGGATAATTGGGAGAGTCTGGAGGTACCTGCTAGAAAATTCTAGGTCAAGAGTGCCATGAAGGGACAGTTAAAAATAATTCAGTTGATGACCTAGAAGGAAAAAAGGACAACTATAGAAAAAGTGTCCCTTTCCTTAGAGAATGCCTAAATACTCACCAACAGGATGTTGGTGGAAATATGAGCTATAAAGCCCTTTCTGGTGAGGTCTCAGATGGAAATGAGAAACATGTTACAAGACACGTTGAAAAGGTGGTACTTATAAAAAGTGGCAAAGAACTTGGCTCAGTTATGTTCATGTTTTAGTGTTTTGTGGAAGGTAGAATTTATGAGAAAAGAAATTGCCTACTTAACTGGGGAGTTGTTGTACCAAGCTGTTTCTGACTGTGACCGCATGGACTGCAGAACGCCAGGCTTTCCTGTCCTTCACTGTCTCCCTAAGTTTGCTCAAACTCATGTGCATTGAGTCAGTGATGCCATCCAACCATCTCATCCTCTGTTGACCTCTTCTCTTCCTGCCCTCAATGTTTCCCAGCATCAGGGTCTTTTCCAGTGAGTCAGCTCTTCACATCAGGTGGCCAAAGTATTGGAGCTTCAGCTTCAACATCAATCCTTCCAATGAATATTCAGGGTTGATTTCCTTTAGGATTGACTGGTTTGATCTCCTTAGGGACTCTCAGGAGTCTTTTCCAGCACCACAGTTCAGCCTTCTTTATGGTTCAACTCTCAAATCCATACATGACTACTGGAAAAACCATTGCTTTGACTATACAGACCATCACCAAAGTGATGCCTCAGCTTTTAATACACTGTCGAGATTTGTCTTAGTTTTCCTTCAAAGGAGCAAGCGTCTTTTAATTTCATGGCTGCAGTCCACAGTGATTTTGGAACCCCAAAAGTAAAGTCTGTCACTGCATTTGCCATTAAATGATGGGACTCTGAATGTGAACGTGAAAGTCACTCAGTTTTGTCCGACTCTGTGACCCCATGGACTGCAGTCCATGGAGTTCTCCAGGCCAGAATCCTGGAGTGGGTATCCTTTCCCTTCTCCAGGGGACCTTCCCAACCCAGGGATTGAACTCAGGTCTCCCTCATTGCAGGCAAATTCTTTACTGCTGAGCTACCAGGGAAGCCCAAATGATGGGACTGGGTGCGATTGACTGAAGAGATTACTAAGCAAAGTGTTGGAAGAGAGGCTTGATGCCTCTTAATTGATTATTGTTATTGTTGTTTAGTCACTAAGTCGTGTCTGACTCTTTGTGACTCCATGGATTGTAGCCTCTGTGGACTAGACTCCTCTAACCACAGGATTTCCCAGGTAAGAACACTGGAGTGGGTTGCCATTTCCTTCTCCAATTGCTTATAGTAAAATGCAAAAAGAGAGGAATGCATTGAAGAAGCAATTGTCAAGCAAAAAGATCTTAAACTTAAGGATTTCAAAATCCTCAGCCTGTCCATATTGCAAAAAAAAAAAAGAGATGTTCTGAAGAGAACAGGAAGGTGTGGCTCAACAACCTCTTGATAAGGGGATTAGCATGGGATGAGACTACAGATCTGATTAGCCACCCCATCAGAAACACTGCCAGTTTCAACTGAAGGGAGTGGAGCTGAGACTAAATGAGGGAAGGCTGTTTGGCTTCTTAGGTCCTACAGGCAGCACTGGATGGTAAAGCTATTTGGCTGTGAACATGTGCTATTCTTCAAGACAAGGAGAAAAGGACCCTGAAGGCAATTCAGAGATCATTAGGGTTGCTTCCTTGGTTTCAAAATGTGATGGGGGTGTGGGGGGGTGGGACACTACCTCAATCTCAACAGGCCAACAGTGGTCTTCTGGAACCTTGTGGGTAGGGTCACCTGGAGCCATGGGGTGGTAACCTGCCAAGTAGAGCCACAGGGATGGTGTCACCAATCCAGTGGGTCTTAAAGGCAGGACCATTGCTCCAAGGGGCTAAGGGCAGAGTATCTGACCAAAGAGAATTCTTCCTAGCCTTAAGATGTAATGATATTGACCTTGCTAACTTTCATACTTCCTTGGGACCGTAACCCCTTCCTTTCACTTTCTCCCTTTTGGAAAGGGTACATCTAGCCTATGCCAGTCCCATGACTGTATTTGGAACCACACAACTTGTCTGGTTTCACAGGTTCACAGCTGAGAAGGAGTTTTGCCTCAGGATGAATCATACCTTAAGTCTCACCCTTAGCTGACTTAGATACTATTTAGATAAACCTTTAGGCTTTTGATTTTAGAGTCGATGCTGGAGTGAGTTGACACTTTTGGGACTGATGGGATGGGATGAATTTTTTGCATATCTTTATGACTTTAAGGGAGGCCAGGAGCAGACTGTTATGGACTGAATGTTTGTGTCCCCTTACAGTTCACATGTTGAAGCACTAATACCCCAATGTGACAGTAGCTGGAGCTGAGGCTTCTAGGAGGCAATTAGGTTCAAAAGAGGTTATGGGGGCGGGGGGGGATCCGGCCCCTATGGTGGGATTAATGTCCTTATAAGAAGCCTTTGACTGTGTGGATCACAATAAACTGTGGAAAATTCTGAGAGAGATGGGAATACCAGACCACCTGACCTGCCTCTTGAGAAACCTGTATGCAGGTCAGGAAGCAACAGTTAGAACTGGACATGGAACAACAGACTCGTTCCAAATAGGAAAAGGAGTACATCAAGGCTGTATATTGTCACCCTGCTTGTTTAACTTCTATGCAGAGTACATCATGAGAAACACTGGACTGGAAGAGGCACAAGCTGGAATCAAGATTGCCGGGAGAAATGTCAGTAACCTCAGATATGCAGATGACACCACTCTTATGGCAGAAAGAGGAACTGAGAAGCCTCTTGATGAAAGTGAAAGAGGAGAGTGAAAAAGTTGGCTTGAAGCTCAACATTCAGAAAATGAAGATCATGGCATCCAGTCCCATCACTTCATGGGAAATAGATGGGGAAACAGTGGAAACAGTGTCAGACTTTATTTTTTTGAGCTCCAAAATCACTGCAGATGGTGACTGCAGCCATGAAATTAAAAGACGCTTACTCCTTGGAAGAAAAGTTATGACCAACCTAGATAGCATATTCAAAAGCAGAGACATTACTTTGCCGACTAAGGCCTGTCTAGTCAAGGCTATGGTTTTTCCTGTGGTCATATATGGATGTGAGAGTTGGACTGTGAAGAAGGCTGAGCACCGAAGAATTGATGCTTTTGAACTGTGGTGTTGGAGAAGACTCTTGAGAGTCCCTTGGACTGCAAGGAGATCCAACCAGTCTATTCTGAAGGAGATCATCCCTGGGATTTCTTTGGAAGGAATGATGCTAAAGCTGAAACTCCAGTACTTTGGCCACCTCATGTGAAGAGTTGACTCACTGGAAAAGACTTTGATGCTGGTAGGGATTGGGGGCAGGAGGAGAAGGGGACGACAGAGGATGAGATGGCTGGATGGCATCACTGACTCGATGGACATGAGTCTGAGTGAACTCCGGGAGTTGGTGATGGACAGGGAGGCCTGGTGTGCTGCAATTCATGGAGTCGCAAAGAGTCAGACATGACTGAGTGACTGAACTGAACTGAACTGAAGAAGACAGAGATGAGAATGCTCTGTCTACTGTGTAAGACATGGCAGAGAAGGTGGCCATCTGCAAGCCAGCAAGTATGTCTTAACCAAGAACTGAATTGGCTAGCTCCTTGGTTTTGAATCGCCCAGCCTCTAGAGCTGAAGAAATAAATGTCTGTTCTTTCAGCCACTCAGTCTGCCATATTTTGTCATGGTGGCCCAAGCAGAGTAAAACATTGACCCATTAGTTGTTTAAGAGTGTGCTAATTGCCACAAATTTGTGAGTTTTCCTTCTGTAGTTGATTTCTAACTTCATCCCATTGTGGTTAGAGAAGATACTTGATATGACACCTATCTTTTAAAGTGTTCTGAATTGTGACCTAACCTGTGTTCTCTCCTGGAGAAGGTCCACGTGCACTTGAGGAGAATTTGTGTTCTGGTATTGTTGGGTAGAGTGTCCACATGTGTTTGTTTTTAGGTGGAGGTCAACGTAAGGGAAGACCTTCCAGCTGGCCCAGGTTGCAGTGCCAGCAGCTTTATTATTGCATAGTGGATTCAGAGGTAATAAATTTATGGAGGCTGTGTCAAGTCCAGATATGAGAATCACAGTGAAGGCTTCATGATTCTGGAGCAAAACCATGGCCGTGTTGGCAAATGGCAGAGTGACATTTTGAGAAACTGGATCTTAGCTTGCTATTGGGCTCTTCTGGAGACTTTACACTTTCCATACTGAACACTAGTATGGTAACCATGTTTTCTGGATATTTTCTGAATCTAACATCAGGCTGCATAACCATGCTCCATCATCAAACTGATATGTACAGTGAGGCCGGGCTTGAGCATGACCTGAAAGCAAATATAAGTGGCGGGAATGTGTTGCTCACATTCCTAGCATGCTTCCTCCCTCCCTCTGCTCCCGTTGCCAACACCTAGTAGAGCAGAGTAGAGCTCTCTCTGACTACTTGATGGGGAGGAACTTCAAGCTCGGGTCCTGGTGGCTCTCCCAGAGATGATGTGCCGAGCAGCGCTAGAGTTTTGGTTCAGATGGTCCTGAAGAACGGTGTATGAAACAAACGCTCTAGAGGGCAGAACCTTGAACGGAATATTAACATTAAAAAGAAAATTCTACTTTTCCTGGAACAGCTCAAGGACCACTGAATCCTGTGTGTGTGTGTGCACGCGCATTCAGTTGCTTCAGTCATGATTGACTCTGTGAACCTATAGACTGAAGCCCTCCAGGCTCCTCTGTCCATGGGATTCTCCAGGCAAGAATACTGGAGTGGGTTGCCATGCCTACAGGGAGATCTTCCTGATCTGGGGATTGAACCTGAGTCTCCTGTGTCTTCTGCAGGTAGATTCTTTACTACTGAGCCACCAAGGAAGGCCCACTAAATCCTGGGTAATAGTTAAAATCTTGTCATATGATCAATGGCCTAGAAGAACTCAGATGAGAGGATTTATAACAAAGAAGTTTGGGGAAGAATTAAAGGCTCAAACTCTTGGAATGGGCCCAGAATATTCATCTCTTGTGAATGCTGAACAAAATGTTCCCCCGGGTGGGGTTTTCAGTGACCAGGGACCAGGACAGTCCACTCTGCAATGGCATTCTGCCCCCTCCCCTCCACCCAGTGTGTGCTCAGTGGCCTCATGTTTAGTGTCGCTGTGGTGGCTGGGGTGGAGCTTATCTGTAGCCTTAAGAATACCGACTTCCTCCCACAGAGGATGACATAGTTCCTCCCACTCCTCGATGACAAATAAAAGTGGTAAAGAATGATAAATGATGAGCCAAAAAAAAAACACCAAAAAACCCCACCAACTTATGGCTGCTGCATTAGTGAACGGATATAAAAATATTTTTCCATCCTAGCAACACTAGACCCTGAGGGTTGAGAGTTTTAACACCAAAGGGAAGAATATACCCATCAAGGGACACACTGATGATGTCATTGAACTGGAAGCAGAGGCGTCACATGGGTAGTTCAGGCTCCTCAAGGCACAAGGCAAACAGGCTAAAAAGAGGGTTATGGTGTTGGCTGCAGGTAGTGGACACAGAGATGTATTAGGATTGCTGCTGCACACAGAGGTTGGGAGCAGAAATGCAGATGAAAGATGGCACTTCACCAGGTTGGCCTCTTAGATGACATGTCTAGTGATAGTTAAAGGAAGGTACTTTGTAGGTAAGACTACTGAAGGCTCTTTGATTCACTTATTCATTCAACAGTGAATACGGCTAATGCCAGATGCTGTTCCAACCCTGAGAACAACAAAGAAGAGAGACAAGACACAAATACTCAAGAAACCAAGAAAAATGCTAGAGAATGAAAATGATAAGCTCTCTCCCCTCAAAAAAGGCCATTGTGACACTGAGTTACTCCTTCCCATCATAGAAATAATGTTTAAATCAAGATCAAACCGGCGTTAGGGTCTCTCTGTGTGTGCTAAGTTGCTTCAGTCATGTCCAACTCCTTGCAACCCCGTGGACTGTAGCCTGCCAGGCTCCCTCTGCCTATGGGATTCTCCAGGCAAGAATACTGGAGTGGGTTGCCATTTCCTTCTCTGGTATTAGGGTCTAGCCATTCAATATCTGACTGAATTTTTGGGTCAACCTATTACATAAAGACCAGAAGAGGAGATGAAGGAAATAAAAACAGCCCTGGGAAACCCATCTCCCCACTGTTAATGTATGCTATTCCAGTCTTTCCAATGATATTTTTCTCCTCGCAACTAGAATCAGATTTTGGTTTTGCCATCCAGAACCCTGACAAAGACACTCCAGGTATTAAGGCCATGAGTAATTTTCTTTCCTTATCTATCTTTTTCTCCATTTTATAATGAGCAAGTATTATTTTTATAATCAGAAGCTATCTGAAAACTTAAAACCAACGTTGCAATTATTTAATGCTTGGAGAAAAAGCTTAACTATCAGGACATCACAATGTGGCAAATTCTGGGACTTCCATGGTAGTATAGTGGATAGGAATCCACCTACCAATCGAGGGGACATGGGTTCGATTCCTGCTCTGGGAAGATTCCACAGGCTGTGAGCAACTAAGCCTGTGTGCTTCAACTACTAAGCCCATATGTTGCAACTACTGAAGCCCATGCATCTGGAGCCCATGCTCTGCAACAAAAAGCCACCACAATGAGAAGCTCCTGCACTGCCACTGAGAGTAGCCCCCGCTCACCGTAACCAGAGAAAAGCCTGTGAACAGCAATGAAGACCCAGTGCAAACAAAAATAATAAAAAGAAATGCTAAAAAATTTTAACTGTGGCACATTCTGGATGGTAGTTTTATGGGGAATGTTAATTTGCATCTCTATTTTCTTATATTTTTCAACTTTCCCGTGAGGCTTTATTAATTTAATTTTATGATAAAATCATTAACATAAAAAACTGTAAGAATTCTCTTTAGTCATCAAAATATTTCTTTATACATTTATAATCATGTGCAGTTATATATGCAATACTGACAACTTTTAAAGACACCAAAGGTCATGAAGACAAGTAAAAGGAGTAATATAACATAGCAAATGCCAACACAGAGTGAATAAGTGTTAACATTTTGTCATGTTTTGCTTCAGGATTTTAAAAAATAAATAAACATTCAAGTCCTTCTCAGTCCCCAGTCCATACCTTTCTCCGTTCACAGGTAGGGCCAGGCTTGGTGTGAACCTTTCTTGTCATTCTGTTATTTTGCATATGTCTGAATCTCTCCAACTTATCTGATTGTTTTCTATGTATTCCTAGTTCTGCAGAAACAAGCAGCAGAAGAAACTCTTCTTGAACAAGGCACTGGTCATGCCTCAATTAGAACCCATGGAAGAGAAGTTCCATTGTAATGAAGTCAGTGCAGTCAAACAGAAAAAGGTGGGGGTGGGAGGCAGGATTCAAGAATCATGCAAAATATAGTTAATGGGAACCATATGTCAGGGTGGCCACGTTCCAGTAAACCGGGTGAGTACACAGCTGTGTTGGACCTAAATTCCTCTACTCCCAACTCCTATTTTGTCCACAGGCTAAGTAAAGGTAAGTAGAACTAACCTTTATTACCAGCCCCCACACCAAAAGTGACCACGAGTCTCTAGTTTGTCTTACCCCATTTCATCATCTGCTGTCATCTGAGTGCTCCTGGGTCTCAGAAGGAGACAGTGCCTGATAACAGTCATCTGTGCTTGCTGACTGATAGTTTAATCTTGAGCAGATGAGTTTCAGTCACTGTGATATCTCAGTTAGTCATTTTAAACCTTTCATCTCCAGTTGAAATAGGAAAAATCCTTAGCTTTACCCACATCTAAAAGGAATTTTAGGCATTAGCCAGCAGGTGCTCGGATGTGTTTGCTGTGGGGAGGGATTCCTGGCCCCTCCCCAAGTTCTAGTTTATTGATCAGGAGTTGTTGGGCCTGGGCATTCATGTTTTTAAAATCTCCCCTGCAGACACAAAAGACCAAATGCTGTATGATTCCACTTCTATCCGTATTATGTGAGGCACCTAGAGTGGTCAGATCCTTAGAGACAGAAAGTAGGTTGGTTGCCAGGGGATGGGGTGGGGGGATGGGTATTAGTGTTTAATGAGGACTGTCTCAGTTTGGTAAGATGAAGGAGTTCTGGAGAGGGACAGTGGTGATGTTTACACAACAGTATTGATGCACTTAATGCCCCTGAACTGTATCCCTAAAAATGGTTAAAATGGTACCTTTTTATGTTGTGTATTTTTAACCACAACTTTTTTTTTTTTTTTAAGTGAAAGATGAACTCTCTCCTGGTGATGTCATTTGCTGTCAGGTTGAAAACCATCCTACGTTCTTTGTAGTGACTGATGGAAGGATGGGTTTTTGCCTTCGTGCTTGAACTGGCCTCCTAATCCCCTGGGAGACTCAAACTGGAGCCGTTCGGGTTTCATTTATTGTTGCTGCTGGGGAAAGGTGTGAGGAAGTCTCACTGTCCCTTTAAGAGTTGTCTGTCCCTTGCCCAAGACTGGCCCTGGAGACCCTCTCCATGCCCCTCACAGCTCTTCTTCTTGGGTGGCTGGATGGTGACACCTCTCCCAGCAGGCTTTCTTCCTGGTCCCTTTCCAGACCTGTGGCTGGAAACTTCTCCCGCTCTTCCCTTATTCCAGACCTGGATGTGCTTGGTTTGTTTCAGCCCTGTCAGGTGATTCATGCAGGTGTAACTCACACAGGAATAAATCTGCCAGTTAATGTCAAATAAGGATGCCCACGTGTGGTTCTTTGTATCTCCTCTAATGAGATGTCATGCTTATCTAGTGTGCGATCCAGATGTTAGTGGAGCATCGCCCTACCTTTTGAAATGTAGGTGAAGTTGACTCATTGTCTACCCATCCCAGACTCTCTGAGATCCAATACTCTGTCCAAGGTTCCTGTGCATTCCAAGGCTGGGGTTACCCTCCCTTCGGACTTCCGAGTGTGTGAATCTGCTCGAAACACTTTCTGTAGCACAGCACTGCTTGGTCTGTTTTTGCACTGCCCCGAGGTGAGCTCGGGCTTCCCAGGTGATGCTAGTGGTAAAGAACCTGCCTGCTAATGCAGGAGACATAAGAGATGCAGTTTCGATCACTGAGTCAGGAAGATCTCCTGGAGAAGGGCATGGCAACCCACTCCAGTATTCTTTCCTGGAGAACCCCATGGACAGAGGAGCCTGGGTTTATTACAAGTGTGAGGATGATGATGTTAGGTGATAATATCATCCAAAGCAAAACTCCCAGCATTAGGTATTGGATATTTCTGTTTTTTTTTTTCTTTTAAAGTCCATCAGCAGTATCTTATGTTCTATTCTTATTACATCTTCCAATGGGTAAAACTAACTTATGGTGTCAGAAGTCAGGATAGTGGTCTTTGTGAGGGGGAGTGGCTAGGAGGCATCAGGGGGACTTCTGGCACATTTCTATTTCTTGACTGGATGCTGGTTACACAGGTGATTTGCGAAAAATCTATTGAGCTGCACACTTATAATTTACCCACTTGTCTGTATTTTTGTTATGCTTCAATGAAAGAAGAAGCTGGTCAGCAACCTCACGTCCAGACATGTTGCTCAATCCTCTCTCTCCATCCAGACCCTTTCTGGATCAGTATGAAGAATCCATCCCACTCCCACACCATGAGACAGATAGACAGGTCCTGAAGCCATCTCAGGAGCTGAACAGCTCCAGGAAACAAGAACACAGCCCATGGGACAGACAATCTTGACTCTCAGGACACTTTAGTCTGCCCACCTGTGGGGCTCCTCCAAGGACAGCCCTGAGCCTGGAGTTCCATGCTGCAGCATGACCTTTGCCCTCAGCTTCCTGGGCTCCAGCTTGGGGGCTCACTGAGCATGGAGGGACCTGGAACATGCCCTTCCACAGGAGTGGCAGTAGTGGTGCCAGAGGCTGCAGATGGTGGCAGCACAATAGCTCCTCAGGCTGGGGGCCAGCAGAAGGTGGGAAGAAGCTTGGGGTCTCTGGCAGGAGGTAGGGGGAATCACACGATCACCCGCAGCTGCAGCAGCCAGGGGGCTGTTCAGCGGGCTGTTTGTGCCCTGAATACCCACACCCAAGACATTGGCCATCCAGTTCCTCTTCATGTGCTGCTCTGCCAGACATGTCCGGTTCATCATGGCTCCAAATGCCCAGCAAGAAGAGCGAGGTACCTGCTGCCCTGGCATGTGGAGAAGGACCAGCTTCTCAGCCTCTTCCTAGTCCACCATCACCATCTGCTTAACCTTGGGAACAGAATTTAGTATGACGGATACTAAGAAGGCAACTGCTTCCCCCACCTCTTCCAAGAGTACCTGCTGCCATCACCTCTGTTGTCACGTCTCTTCTTAAATGTGGTCCCAGCAGGGCAGGGCCCAGGACTCGTCACAGGGGACAGCTGCCCCTTGCATCCCACTGGGAGGAGCCTGGAAATGGCTCAACAAATAGACAGGTAGTTTACCTCTCAAGAAGGTGTTCCCGGAGGCAGGAGGCGGTGCCCCAGTAATGCCACTTTGCTCCCTGTGCTTTCAAAGATGTGTCTGCCCAGCATCAGGCTAATGTGTGACAATGTGATACAATGTGACAATTGTGCGTGTTGCTACAACCATGGTACCACCACACCAGGTTTCATCATCTGGGACTACAAGGCCAGTCTGATGAACACGAGTGTCTACTTATTAGTGGCTCTTTGCCCCCAGGATTTGCAATGTCACCGAGGGTCTTAGGATCGTGCAGAACTTCTCTTCTATGGAATTCTCCCTGCAAGTCAGCTGTGGGCCCTGTTCCATCAGCACAGAGCTGGTCAGGTGTAAATGCACTGCCCGTACTGTGTCCTGGGCACTGACCCTGCAGTGCTGCCCTCAGCAGGCCGTCGGGGGCGCTGCGGCCTGGGGCTGCTGGCTTCCAGCCCTTTCTTGGCCTGTGGTGCTGCCATCACCAAGGGTTGCCCAGGCTTGCCACTGCCCTAGCTGGGTCTCTGGGCTGGGGCTCCATGGGCAATGGCCTCGATGGACAGCTTGGATGGCCCTGGTCTTCTTGGTTTAGATCCCTGGCAGTTCTCCCCAGGGAAGGATGCTGGTGCCAGGTAAGGTGGAAATAGCTCCTTTTCCATAAGAGAGGGGACCCCACATGCAGGAAGATTCTTGGAGCTCTGTGGGGCTCTCCCATTCTGTGAGATCACTCTCCTTGGTCCTCCTCCTAGACTATCTTCTCAGTGTACAATACCTGTGGCTGTGGGAAGCTGGGTGGAGAAGAAGACTGAGGACCAGCCTCCCAGTTTTTCTAAAGCCACCCTCATTTAGACCTTCTGGGTTTGAAGAGAAGTGGGGTTTGTAGTAGAAGATGCCTTCCTCCTTTGCAGCCAATATTCTCTTTGGCGTTGTGTTGTTTCTTCTTGCAATGGTTCTTGTCAAGGACTCCAGGGGGTCAGTGACCTCTGAACCCTGGCTATTAACAGAGTTCAAGTTCTTACTTTTCTGGACCTACCTCAAGCTCGCACCATTCAGGGGTGGAGGAGAGGGGGAGCTTAATGGACATAGTTATTCTGTTTGTCTGCTCAGTATTTGAACCCCCTTCCTCTTTTTAAGGAATTCCCCACCTACAGAGCAGATACAGCAAGAGTCCAGGTCCTCACAAGGACCTAGAAATCCCAGGTTTGTCCTTGTCCTTCATGGCCTCCCTTGGAGTGGACACAGGCTACACACCCGCCCTGGACTCTACCTTGGATCTTAGCCCTGCACATGATATCTTTACTAAAATTCCTTTCTGAGTAAATCTGCCAAAGACAGTTTTGTGGTCTGTGGCTAAGAATTCTGCCCTAAGGAAAAAGGTTTCATCTCTACCCAAGCATATTTTCTTGTCTCTTTTCCTTCCTTCTTTCCCCCTCCCTTCTGCTCTTCTTTCCATTCTGCCTACCTTCTGCATTGAGCAGAAACCTTAAAGGGCTGCAATTGGATATGGGGCAGGGATGACTCTGTGGTCATCTAGAATATCCTCAGGTCTTGTTCCTGGAGTGAGTGACCTCAGGTTCTGGCAGAAGGAAAGAAAACCCTCTCTGGAAGAAGAGCCTAGGTCTCAAATTAATTCTCAAAATAGTCATTTCAGATAAAATGTCCAGAAAGTACACCAGCATACATGGCATGTAAAAAAAAAAACAACAAAATAAGTGGTAGAATCAACAGAGCCAGAGAAACAGACCCACCGGGATCCCAGATACTAGAGTCACTAGATTCAACTTGTAATACAGCAATGCTTACTGTGTCCATGGAGATAAAAGCAGGATTTGGAGTTTTATGTAAGGATATGGAAACTCTGAAAGCAGATTGCTGGCTTTAAAAAGAATCAACTAGATATTATAGAACTGAAAAGTAGGATTATGCAGTAAGGTTAACAAGAAAGTAGAAAGGAAGATAAGTCAGAAGCCATTCAGAACGAAGCCCAGAGGGCTCCAAGGTGGAAAATACAGATGAGAAGATAAATGAGACAATACAGTGAGAAACTCCAATATATGTTTAACTGGAGTTTTGGAAGGAAGGGAGAGAGAAAATGGAGCAGAGACAATATTTGAAAAGATAATGGTTGAGAATTTTCCAGAATTGATGACATAAGTCAATTCTCTGATTTAGAAAGGCCAGACAAGAAACTCCCATAGGTGATAGGAATCTTGGAGAACCAGTCATTAGTTAAGCCAAAGATTCCCTCCTGTGGAAGTTCTCCTTTCCTGACCAGGTGTGAAAATACTTGTGGGAGCTGGTGGGGGTATTTTTTTTTACAGAGGACTTTTTGTTTTTCTATTATTTATTTAGTTTGTTTTTAAAGATGGGAGAGGTTTGACCTTGTTCATAAGCTGAGGGAAGAAACTAGTTGGGAATGAGAGGTTGAAAACACAGGAGAGAGGAGGGGTAATGCATAAAGTTTTTAGAGAGAGTCGGACCCATACCATGAATAATTATAATAGTCGTCATTTATTGAGGGCTTCCCAGGTGGCACAGAGTAAAGAATCCACCTGCTAATGCAGGAGATAAAGGAGATGTGGGTTCGATCCCTGGGTTGGGAAGATCCCCTGGAGAAGGAAATAAAAACCCACTCCTATATTCTTGCCTGGAGAATCCCCATGGACCGAGGAGCCTGGCAGGCTACAGACTATGGAGTCGCAAAGAGTCGGACAGGACTGAGCACGCATGTACTATTTATTGAGCATTACCTGTCAGAGTCTGTTTCAGGAACTTGTCACACATCAATATTAATTCTTAAAATATCTAATAATCAGTGTTTTTATCCAAACATCACCGATAGGTCCACTGATGCTCAGAAAGTTCAAAGGAAAAGACAGCGGTCACATAGTAAATGGTGGCACTAGGAGCCACATCAGATCCGACTTCCCCCAAAGCCAGGGTTCGTTCTACTCTAGAGGTGGTGTCAGAGCTCCAGCTGGCCCCAAAGACCTTTGCTAGTTGTCTGAGATTGGATGGAAGGAGGAAAGGATGCTTGTGGAGGTGGAGATGTTTGGAGAATATAGAGAAAGGATTAGGAAGTTAACATACGCATAACCTGGAGAAGGAAATGGCAACTCACTCCAGGATTCTTATCTGGGAAATCCCACTGATGGATGAACCTGGCGGGCTACAGCCCATGGGGTTGCAAAAGAGTTAAACACGACTCAGCGACTAGATACCAACAACAATACCTAACATCAGGCCACCCAAAATGGTGGCTCTCTCGCCACCTGTACATCTGCTCAGCCAGTGCCTGCTGCACCTACACTGCTCACCTGACTGACCTTTCTACATTCTTGACCCCACCCCAGCTAATGAGCGTTCTAATTTTAGAGCAGAACATCTCCACCTGATAGCTTATCAAAGGGGTGGTGAGGGACATGCTCCTCTGCTGGTTTCCCTGGTAACTCATGAGCCACCCTGACAAATGCCCTCATAACTGATAACCTCCCCTGCCCCGGCGAGTGAAGCAGCCACGTCCTGTCTGCCGAGTATGCTGAGGTGTTGCTCCAGAACCTTGCTTCAGACAGGTGAGCTCCACATGCATTAGGCCATTGGTGTTTCTGACTCCAGGCTCTGTCTTTGGTCTTGAAGCTGGGCAAGCACAGAGCTTGTGGGCTGGAGGATGCAGCCCAACAGTGTGGCTCAGGATCTAGGCTTGGTTTTTCCCAAGAAAGTGGTAAAGGATATGATTTGAGGAGTTTGAGAGATGTGGGAATTCAACAAAGAAGGAGCCACCAAGGAAGAATCCACTGGGGAGGAGGGGAGAAGAGAGGAAAAGAGTGGAGTTAGATGAAAGAGGAAGAGGTCTCCAGAGGGGGTCCAGAGCCTGGACATGGAAACCCGCAGGAGCGCCAAAGCCAGGTGCAGGGGGAGGGGCAGGAGCAGAGGACCGGAGTTGAGGGGGAGGGAGATGCGAACGCAGTGTTGCTCGGGCGGGGCTGGAGTGAAGGGAAAGCTGGACCAAGAGCGAAAGCCACCACTGCCAGCCTGGAGGGGTGTTGCAGAGGCAGTCCGAGGATATGGAGAAGTGAGGGGAAGTTTGAGGAAAAGCAGAATATTGCAGAGTCTCGGGAACTTCCCCCAGTATCCATTAAATACGAAGGGGAAAACAGCAACTTTGCAGTGGGAAAATCCAGCAGAGCAAGAGATCTCGAGATGGATGCTGTTTTATTAGGGAGGGATAATCCGACAAAGCTCCTGGATACCTGGCAAGAGACAAGTGAATAAACAGTGGGCATCATTGCAGTCCTTGCGGCAGTAACATCCCCAACAACCTACAGCCCAAAGATGTCCCCAATCCCACTTCAGGGCAAATTTAATCTGTGCTAACGTGTCACCGTGTCCCGTGGGACTAACGAGTTGCCCTTGGGCAGCAGTGGTTAACACATGCGCATTTGACTGGGGTCTTCCGTAATAAGTGCAGTGATTCTAACATGGGGATTTAGGCGTGGTGGCAACACGGGGAAAATTGCTTAGGAGCTGGCGTGAGAGGAGTTTCGGTCTCAAACAGGACTAGGTACCCCTGCTGCCCTCCACGTTAAGGACCAGCTTAACTTGATCCCGAACCTAGCTTCTTCCACCGGTCTGCCCCTGCTTTCTCCACGGCCTGTGTGTATGTTAGCGGCGTGCTTTCCCCTAACCTCCGGTGGGATTCTGGAGCCAGGCTCGAGAACCAAACGCTCCCGGGCGGTCTCTTCTGAGAAGCGCGCCACTGCCCTCCAGTGGGCAAGCTCTGAACTTCCTGAGGTCCCGGGGCTCTGCGCACCGAGGACCAACCCCAGTGCCAGACCCGGGGTTATGCCCACCACCAGCCTGCACCACCCCCTCCCAGAGGTGCCATCCATGATGGCCTCCCTGCAGTTCCTCAAGCTCCCTGTGCACACAGTGTATTCCCTGGCTGGAATGCCACCCTGAGCTCTTCTCATTGCCCAGATCCAGTTTCAGTATCCACCCCCTACAGAAGAGTCTTTGCACAGCCTGTCTAAAGCAGGGTCCTTCGCCTAGCTACTTTCTGTCATTACTCTGTTCCTTTCCTGCAGAGTAGTTATTGCAGTCTGTAAATATCTTGTTTATTTATTTCTTCTTTGATAGTTTTTTTTTTTTTTACTACGGTCCCTTGGGTTCTTCTCAATATACAATCACACCATCTGCAAGTACAGAACTTTTTTTCTGCTTTCAGAATTTATTCTTACAATTTTATTTTGTTTTAATAATGCTATAGAGCCTTTAAGGGCTTCCCTGGTGGCTCAGATGGTAAAGCGTCTGCCTGCAACGCAGAAGACCGGAGTTCGATCGCTGGGTCTGGAAGATCCCCTGGAGAAGGAAATGGCAACCCACTCCAGTACTCTTGCCTGGAAAGTTCCATGGACGGAGGAACCTGGTAGACTACAGTCCATAGAGTCTCAAAGAGGTGGACATGACTGAGCGACTTCAATTTCACTTTATAGAGCCTTTAAAGTAAGTTAGCTAATAACAGTCACAGTGGGTATCCCTTCTTCCTGCATAATATTAATGGAAATGGTTTGAAGGTTTCACTGTTTTAGTAAGATATTTGCTACTGATTTTTGGTAAATATTCTTTATCACAGTTAAGAAGTGTCCTTCTATTCCTATACTGTACTGTTTTTACTTTTTGGGTCCCTTTTGTAGTAACCAATCTATTTGAATTTTCTGTTTCTTTTGGTGTCAATTTGTATTTTTCCAGGAGTTCAACAGTTTTCTCTAGATTTTCAAGTTGGCCGTTATAGAGTTGTTAATAATATTGTCTTATAATTATTTTTCTCTCTTTTTATCTGTATGGCTTTTCTAATATCTACTACTGTTTATATTTGATCTCTCTTATTTGTCCCTTATGGTGGGCATTGTCTCTCTTGTTTGTAAGATCAGTTGATCTTACAAAACACTTAGATTTGGCATAGAACTGCCATATGACTCAGGAATTACACACCTATGTATACATTCCAAGAATTGAATACAGAAACTCAAACAAATACTTGTACACCAATGTTCATAGTAGAATTATTCACAATAGGCAAAAGGTGGAAACAGTCCAAATGTCTGTCAAAAGATAACCAAAATATGGATAAACAAAATGTAGAATATACTTACAGTAGAATATTATTCAATCATAAAAAGAAATCAAATTTTTATACATGCTACAACATGTATGTATCTTGAAAACATTATACTTACTCTAATACACAAGACACAAAAGGACCAGTATTGTAATGATTCCATTACAAGGTATCTAGAGTAAACAGTTTATGAAGTGGAGTAAAGTTGCTCAGTTGTGTCTGACTCTTTGCGACCCCGTGGACTGCAGTCCACCGGCTCCTCTGTCCATGGGATTTTCCAGGCAAGAATACTGGAGTGGGTTGCCATTTCCTTCTCCAGGGGATCTTCCTGACCCGGAATCAAACCCAGGTCTCCCACATTGCGGGCAGGCGCAGGCAGACGCTTTAACTTCTGAGCCACCAGAAAATAGGTTACCAGGGGCTGGAGGGGGGAGGGAGAAAGGAGGGGTTTCTTTTAATGGGTACAAAGTTTTTGTTGAGGATGATGATAAAGTTTTGAATATAAATAGTGGTGATAGTTATACAACATTATGAATGTATTTAATGCCATGGAATGGCACACTTATGAGATGTTAAAATGATAAATATCATGTATATTTTACCACAATACAAAAATTAGACTTGTGATTTCTTCTTTCTTTTTGTCTATTTCAGTGATTTTGGCTTCTACTTTTACTAATCTGTTTGGCTAGATTGTTTGTTTGTTTTTAATTTCCTAAGAAGAGTTCTTGATTCCTTTAATTTCAGCCTTCTTTAACAGTGAAGGCATTGAAGACTATAATTTTCCCCAGAATATGGGTTTAACATACTAAAACATATGCTCCATTGCTTTCTAGATAATTCTTGGTTTCTATTTTGATTTATGTATTGATTTAGAGGTTATTTTTATTCTAAGTTGCTAATAGTTTGGGGGTCCTCTGTTTATTATTCATTTGAATTCTAAAACAGTGATCAGAAGAACACATCTTACAAAATCTTCACTTTTTGGATTTGTAAAGTTTTATCTGTGGCCAAGTACATGGTGGATATATAGTATATGTGATACATGAATATAGAACTATAATATTGAAATATGCTATATAAATAGTTAAATGTTTTATTGACATAAGAAAAAATGCATGTTCTGTATTTTTAGGTTTCAAAGTTCTATATGCATTTATTAAATTCAGCTGGTTGATTTTAATACTCAAATCCTCTATGTTCTGGCTAAATTTTTATCATCTAGATCTGTCAGAATTTGAAAGAATTATATTAGAATCCTTTAATTATGCATGCATGTTTTAAAATGAGGTTCTTCTTATATTTCTAAAAGTTTTTGCATTATATATTTGGCTGCCAAGATGTTTAGTTTTAGAGGTTTATGACTAATGCCTTCTCCTTAAAATGTGCCTTTTGTGATTACGCATTATCTTTGTCTTATTTAATACTTTTTATCTTAAGTTTCACATCATCTGTGTTGTCATTTCTTCTTTCCTTTTGTTTGCATTTATCTGCCATTTCTTTAATCATCAACCTTTCTGTATCACTTCATTTTAAGTGTGCTTCCAATAAACGTTATATATTTGGATTTTGTTGTTTGATTTAATAATTGCTATATTTTATGTGGAAAGTCAGCTCATTCACATTTATTGTCATAGTTAATATCCAAAATATATAAGAATTCTTGTAAGTCAACAAGAAAATGACAACAGCCAGTACAAAGAAAGGAAAAGGTGAGGAAAAGGAGTTTACAGAATAAAAAAATAATACAAATAACCAGTAAACATGTGAATAGATAGCTCACCTCTAAACTCATGGTTATCAGGGAAATGCAAATTAAAACCATCCAGAAATATACCGCTGCTACTGCTGCTAAGTTGCTTCTAATATACTGCTGCTGCTGCTAAGTGTCCGACTCCATGTGACCCCATAGACGGCAGCCCACCAGGGCTCCTCTGTCCCTGGGATTCTCCAGGCAAGAACACTGGAGTGGGTTGCCATGTCCTTTTCCAATGCATGAAAGTGAAAAGTGAAAGTGAAGTTGCCCAGTCGTGTCTGGACTCTTAGCGACCCCATGGACTGCAGCCTACCAGGCTCCTCCATCTGTGGGATTTTCCAAGCAAGAGTACTGGAGTGGCGTGCCATTGCCTTCTCTACAGAGCCATTAAATTGGAGGGAAAATGAACAAATCTGACCATAGCAAGTGTGGGGGGTGAGGACTGGGAACACGACTCATTTGTTGACAGTAACTTGCCACACTGCTGCTGAGCATGCATTGCAACAGTGCAGCCCCGATTCTAGGTGTGCACCCTACAGAAACTCTCACACTCACACACGTGCACAAGCAGATATGGACTAGAATGTCCACAGCAGCATTGTTTGTAGTCAGGACAAAAGACAAACAGTCTGATTTTTTCATCAGTAGGATAAATAAATGCAACCTGATATTAACACAAAAGTATACTATATTTCAGGGAAAATGGATTTGTATTTATCAAAAACCCCAAAACTCATGTAGCACCCTGCTACATGAACCTTATGGATATTAGCTCATTTACTAAGTGAACCAGATTTGAATTTATCAACAGTGAGTCAGGATGGGTAAATCCCCAAAGCATCATGTTGACTGGAAAAAGCAAGTCACAGAAGTATCCAAATAAGAAAGCTTGAAATAGTTAAAGCAATGTTATATAATGTTCAGGAATCATTCACATTTAATAAAAGCATGTAGAGTTTTCCCTCGGGGGTCCCTGAGGGGCCACATCAGGCAGAATGTTGCATTTCTAGTGCTTCAGTTCAGTTCAGTTCAGTCGCTCAGTCATGTCCAACTCTTTGCGACCCCATGAATCGCAGCACGCCAGTCCTTCCTGTTCATCACCATCTCCCGAGTGCTTAGTGATGGCTAAATTATTCTCTATATCTAGATGTAGCTCTGAAATAGTTCATAAAATGGTAAAAGGGAAAATCACCCACTCCCATTTACTCCAGTCTTTTATGTTTATTTTTGTATACTTGTGATTATCCCATATATATGAAATTCTGTTTCTTTCTCTTAAGATTTCCTCATGTTATAAAAAAACCTCATCAATGTTGTTAATGACAGAATGATATCCCAACTTATTGTAATATACTTATCCAATTCCTAATATGTTGATTCCAGTGTTAATAAGCTCTTCGTTATTTTTCAGCACAAAGGATGTCTGCTTTGGGGAGTATTGGGGATTATTCCTTCTGAAACATTTTCACATGTAGAATTACAGTATCAAACTGTGTGAGCACTGAAGCCTCAGTTCTTAGTATTATTACATTTTGCCCAGAAATGGACCTGTTCACTCTCCGCCCGGCAGAGCATGGTTGACTACCTGTCTCTGCATCTTTGTCAGCACTAAGCACAAAACACCTTTCTCTCTCTTTTTAAAGAAGCTTACTATTCTGATCGGTGAACACAGAAGCTTATCTGTATTATTTTGAGAATATCTTTCCTAACTGCTTATCAAAAAGTGCATAAAGGGAGAAAAGTTCGACTGTGGAGGGCACCGTGGGACCCGTCGTCTCTCCCTGCGGCACCGCGGCAGGTGCAGCGCGAGCATCCGGCTTCGTTTCTCCTTTTCTCCTTCGGGACTTTGGTTCTCGGCGCCCTGGGGACGGTGGCTCTGATCCGGGACGCCCAGCCCCCACGGAAGCCCAGCGAGGTGGTTGCGGCCGGGGTCATAGTTGACTGTTCACTGTCATTCTTTCTTGCCCAGCTTGCCGCACGCATCTGGCTCTCCCCTGGGCTGGCGGACGAGGGAGAATTTTCAGGGGCTGCCTCACAGCCCTTTTCACAGCTCCTTTTCACCCAGTGACACCCAGGCCGTTGACATCCGCCCACAGAGCAGGGGCACACAGGGCTCCATTCACCCTCTCCAGCCCGGGTGGGCGGATCGGCAGGGCATCCTCCTCCCCCGCCCCCAGCGACCCCCACCCCACCTCGGACCACACACAGGCAGGGTGGGACCAGAGGCGCTTTTCCTTTCCCAGGGAGCGGATTGGAATCTGGGGGAGAGGTGAAAATTGAGGAAGTTGGAAAGAGAGGCGTGAGGGCGTGGGGTGAGAAGTGGGAGGCTGTTTCCAGGGGAGGGAGGGGAGGAACGTTGGGGTTGGAGAGGAGGGGCTGAGACGGGGTTTCCAGATCCGAGAGAGGACCTGTGGAAGGGAGGGGCTGAGGGTGGGACAGGGAGATGTGGGGTGGGGGGCCGAAAGTGGAAGCCCAGGCAGCATTTAAGGGGGCAGTTCAGACTGGGCTGAAGTTTACCAGAGTGAGAAGGGATTATGAGAGTAGCAGGTTGAAAGGAATTTCAGGAAGGGCTGAGGCATTGCTGAGCCTGGGTTGCCCCCTGGAGGGGCCTGGGCGTTGCTTTGGCCAAGGGCTTTGCTCCAAGCCTCCACGGGGCCTGAGGAAAGTCTGTGGCTCCATACCGGGGGTCCAGATGGAGGAAGGTGATGACAGGTGAGCAGGCGCATTCAGCCCATGGAGAACATGCAAGGATGTATCTCCCCAGCTGTCAGAAGTCTCCTGGGGGTGGCCTCTGAAGGGGCCAAAGAGGTCATCTGGGAAACAGAGAGAACAGAGAGGG
This sequence comes from Nanger dama, assembly GCA_917880005.1. Taxonomy (NCBI): domain Eukaryota; kingdom Metazoa; phylum Chordata; class Mammalia; order Artiodactyla; family Bovidae; genus Nanger; species Nanger dama. The sequence continues at coordinate 26,763,906 of CAKJTW010000011.1, read as the reverse complement.
GACCCACAGCCAGGGAAGAGTTCTCTACTAGAGGGAGGATGGGAAGAAGGTCAAGGACAGCCTTGGGAAGTCCAAGATTCTCCAGGGATCGGCTTCTGTCAAGCAAGAAAATCCCCACCAGTGAGAGGTGAAATCGATTATGGTTCAGCCATGCTATGGGAGACTGTGAGGCCTTTAAACACTGTCAGCTGATGCTCCTCAGACCCTGTGGGGCACATTCTTTGGGAGAGCTTGTTAAGATGCAGATTCTGATTCAGCATATCTGAAGTGGGACCCGGGATGCTCCATTTCTCACTAGCTCCCCGGTGGGACCTGTGCTGCTGCCTCAGCACCATAGTAAGCAGCAAGAATGTAAGGCCTTGTGTGTTGACATGGGGAAATATTTAGGTTTATGGTAAAGTGAAAATAAAATAGTCTATATGGGATGGGCACCATTTGGGCTTTTAAAAAGTGTGTCTTACACAAACACACAAATGTATACATACACAAAAAAGATGCAAAAACATACCAACTCTTTTTCCCTAGGAGATGGGATTACAATGATATTTTCTACTTTTTGCTTATCACTATTTTCTGAATTTTCTTCAATAAACATATATTCCGATTGCAAGAAAAAAGGTTCTTTCAAAACCACAGCAGTTACCTATTTTAAGAAGAAAACTCAGGCAGAAGTTCACAGATTTCCCTCAACAGGACTAGCTGTTCATCTAGCCTCCTGGGGCATCTGTTTACACACTGCATGGGGATGGGGAATCCCAGTCCCTGAAACTTGCCCTTTGGGCTTACCTTCGTCCTGCTAGAGTTTTGCATAAACCCCCTATAAATGTATGATTGCCTGAGTGACCACACAGGACAAAGTCCCACTGAGGTAAATTTGGTTATGGCAAACTCTATGAGTACATTTGAATAGAAGCATTAACGTGAAATGCTCTTAGTGGCTATCAGTTATATTGTTGCTTGTATTATATATACTCCCTGAGCCTGGAGACCTTAGTATTATGAATGGAAAACCTCTTCTATTTCTATGTCATCCTGTAATTTATACTTTGATGTTGATCATTTTGTCCTCAGAGGTCAGTGCTTGTATTGTCTCCCTTCTATGGAAAAAGCAACTAATCTTCAGGGAGTTAAACAAACTTGCTCAGGTCCAACAACTGGTAAGATGCCGAGTCCTGAGTCTCTTAACCCAGAATGTCTCACTTGAGAATCTAATTTCTTGACTTCTGTGCTGTACTGAATCTCGCAAGACACTGGACTCAGGTTCAGAAACCTATCCTTCCAATTCATGTGTAACCATATCTCTGGAGCTCTGTTTTCTTGTGTGTGGGGTGTGTGGGCCTGTGCAGGGGCCAGGAGTGACAAAGCCTGTATAGCATGGCTCAGTCTTTGGTATGGGGGAGCTGAGTGGGTTCCCTTAAAGCAAAACTGGGCGTGTGGAAGGAAAGATGTGGTGATGGCAGGGTGGGGATGATGAGTTTGTTCATATGACTATGAAATCTAAAAGCTGTTTGTACGTGCATGCCAAGTCACTTCAGTCGTGTCCAACTCTTTGGGGCCCCATGGACTGTAGCCTGCCAGGCTCCTCTGTCCGTAGGATTTTCCAAGCAAAAATACTGGAGTGGGCTGCCATGTCCATCTCCAGGGGATCTTCCTGACCTAGAGACTGAACCTGCTACTCTTATGTCTCCTGCATGGGCAGGCGGATTCTTTACCACTCACCTCACCTGGGAAGCCCAGAAGCTGATTACTTTGAATTAACTGAATGTCTTTAAGATAATCTTTTTTCTTCTCTAGACTTCTCTGCAAAATAAGAAACACTTCTATTATGTTTCCCCTGTCTTCAAAAGGATTTAGTATATCAAACTGTTAGGTAGTTAGAATAGGAAACAGGAGTCCAAAATAGCAGTGGATAAAAGACAAGGAAGGGAAAAGCCCCCGAAAATAGAACAAAGGAAGGTCAAAGGAAGGTCCGAGGACCTGAGTGAGGACCTCAGATAGAACAAACAGCACTCCTGGCTAGCCCTATTTACAGAGGGCAGGCCCAGGGGGAGGAAAAAATGTATAAAAAGAGAAGCCAAAGCATGCTCTCTCTTTGTCTCCCACATGCTGGCGTGCTCCTCCACTCTCTTCTCTTCGCGTCTTTGGGTTGGCATGCCCTCATGCTTTGAGGATGGATTCTCCTGCTATTATCTAAATAAAATAGAGCTATAACACTGATTTGTCTAAGAGTTATAACATGGTTTGTCCAAGACCCGAGAGCTGTGACGCACCGAGGGCTTTAATATCCATTGCTCCAAATCTTTGTTGTGATGAGACAGAATCGAGGAGCAGCATACACTCTCCTGACATCTCGCAAGGGAAGTGACAAGAGGCCCATCGAGCTGGAAACCAGGACACTGAAAAACAAACTCAGCAGAAAGCTCACGCAGCTCAGTCTCAGATTCCAGAAGACCTCTGGTTAAGGTAGAAGGTCCTCGCTCCTATGGCTGGAGGGCCATATGCCTAATGAAATTTTAATTCCTTTACAATCTCTAATTTCTTGTCTCCTCAACCCCCGCAAACAGTCGAGTGGCAGTGGGTGAACTGAGGGACTCTGGAGAGGCTACTCTTTGGTATGTCTCAAAGGCACTATCTGCTGAGCCCCAGGAGCTGTTACCCAAGCCAGTGGGGGTTCTTGTGTCCTTAATCTTTTCTGTGCCAAGGATCAGGCCAATGAAATCTGTGAGCACAGGTCAGGTATATAGCAGATTTTCCGGCAGGCTATGAGGTGGGTCCCTTGACACGTTTTCCCCACTGCTTTTTCCTCCTGTCTCTCAGCTCTCTCCTGGGACTCGAGCCCAGCCAAAAGCCAGGATGCCTGGCTTCAGGACCTAATGAAGCTCAGGCTCTGATGTCTCATTGCAAAAATTTAGTGAGAGACAAAGCAATAAGAGGTGGATTTGTTATGTTTCAGAGAGAAGTGCCATTTCAGAGGGTGTGGGCCATTGCTGAGGGCAAGGGCTGGGGCCATAGAATGTGGCCTGGCTAGGTTTTGCAAGCGGGGGTGAATTCATATGCTAGTGAGTGGGAGGACCACCCCAACCATTGAGGAACCACCCACTCCTCCCTCTTTTGACAGTGCCTTAGAACTGTCCTGCCACCTCTGGGTGTGTCTGTTAGCTTACAGATTTGGGATTAAAGTTTACTTGAATTTGATTTATCATGTTGGGCCCAATTGATTTTAATCGGTTTGCATTATGCCCTTGTGCTATGTCATTTTTTCAAAGGCTGCGCTCTGCCTTCTTCCCTCCTGTTTCATGCTCCTTTCCTCAGCCCCATTGTTCCCTGGTGGCTCAGAGGTTAAAGCCTCTGCCTGCAATGCAGGAGACCCGGGTTCAATCCCTGGGTTGGGAGGATCACCTGGAGAAGGAAATGGCAACCCACTCTAGTATTCTTGCCTGGAGAATCTCATGGACGGAGGAGCCTGGTGGGCTACAGTCCATGGGGTCACAAAGAGTCAGACACGACTGCGCTACTTCACTTCACTTCCTCAGCCCCATCCGGGCCTACAGTGTTGCCTCTACAGTCTTCTGGAGGGACAACCAGAAAATAGCTGGCCTTGGGAGGGAAACACTGTATAATATCCAACCCCTTAATCCTGCCAAGCACTGGTCATGCTGGAGATCTTGGGGACGCCCAACTCCAGTACGGGGACCCCAGAAGGTCAACCTGCCTTGATCTGCTTAGGGATCTGGTCCTCAAAAGGTTGTCACATCTCAACCTGCTCAGGGATCCACCAGTCCCAGGGGTCCCAGGAGGTCGTCACGGCTTGACCTGCCCAGAGATTCAATCTCCAGGAGGCTGTCATGCCCCAGCCTGCCTGGGGATCTGAACCCTGACCTGGGTGGGGATGCCTGGCTCTCAGGTTGCTTATCCTACTGGGTAGGATAAGCTTCAGAAAGACTCACCCCTAAGGAAGTCCAATCATGGAAACAGAAGGAAGCCTATTACTGTGGGACTGTGCCCAGTCTCAGCAATAACTCAGGAGCCCAATGAGAACCCCATTGCCTTTCTGGAAAGGCTAAAAGAGGCCCTCCAAAAGTTTGCCAATCTGGACTTAGACTCTTACAAGGGACAGGTGATTTTAAAGGACAAATTCCTGTCCCAATGTGCATCAGATATCAGAATTAAGTTACAACAGCTACAGCAGCAGGACCTTGCTGCCTCTTTAGATGAGATGGTCCAGACAGCCACCAATACCTTTTATAACAGAGAAAAGAAAAAGGAGGCCAAGGCCCAGGAGAGGGAGAGAAGGAAAGAGACAAGGCATGCCCAGATGCTGGCCGCCCTCCAGGGAAGCCCTATGGCAAACCCCGAGTCCTTGAAGGACAAGGCAAATGCCTAATCTGTAGACAGGCAGGGCATTGGGCCAGAGCGTCCAAACTGTGACAAGTCTCCTAGAACGGCTTGCTACAAGTGCCATCAACTGGGACACTGGGCAGCACTCTGCCCTCGGGACCCAGGAGCCTCAAGGTCAAGCACCAAGCTTTGCCTCATGATGGTTCAACAGGACTGAAGCAGCCAGCTCCAGCCAGCCTGCCTGTCACAGATAACCATCACAGGGCTGCAGCCAAGGGTGCAACTGGATGTGGCAGGTAGATCCGAGAATTTCTTGGTTGACACAGGGGCTACCTACTCTGTCTTGATTTCCTACTCCAGAACCTTCTCCCAAACCTGTACCATTTTGGGTGTTACAGGAAAAGCAACTTCTAAAAGATTTACCCAAACACTTCTTTGTTGCTGGGATGGGCAAATATTTTCCCACCAGTTTCTGGTGGTCCCTGAGTGTCCTACTCCCTTATTGGGAAGAGGTATACTCACTAAACTGGGGACCACCCTTGTGATGGGAAGCTTTACAGCCACTAGAGCCCTGCAGCTCCTGGTTACTACTGAAGAACCCATTACACCTTCTCCAATAGAGAGGGAACAAAAACTATGGGAAGATAAAATTAACCCTCAGGTATGGGCCCATGGAATTCCTGGACAAGCCCACCAGTCTGAACCGGTCATCATTGTCCTCCGAGATCCCACTCGGTTTCCTAACCGGAAACAATATCCCCTCAAAATAGAGACTCTGGATGGACTACAGCCTTTAATAAATAAATTCCTTGCTTGTGGGCTATTGGTCCCCTCAAATTCACCATGTAACACCCCAATCCTCTCAGTAAAGAGAAAGGACAGAACCTGGCGAATGGTTCAAGATCTCCGGATCATAAATGAAGCTGTAGTCCCCTCCATCCCACAGTACCCAATCCCTATGTAATCTTGGGAGAAATCCCACCCAGTGCCAAGTGGTTTACAGTCTTGGATCTCAAAGATGCATTTTTTGCATACCACTGGCTAAAGAATCCCAATCTTTTGCCTTTGAGTGGGAGGCCCCAGGAGAAAAACACCAACAGATGACTTGGACAGTATTACCTCAGGGGTTCAGAGATAGCCCCCGCCTGTTTGGACAGGCCCTTAGCTGGGATCCCCTAGATCTGGACCTGGGACCTAATGGGAAAATATTACAATATGTAGATGACCTACTAATCTCTCCAGATGAAAAAAATGCCCAACAACATGCAATTCAGGTTCTAAACTTTTTGGCAGAGAGGGGATATAAAGTCTCCCATTCTAAGGCACAGATGGTCGAGGAAAAGGGAGTTCAGATTACACATGGGTCCAGGAGGCTGTCCTCTGGTCGGGTACAAGGAATCCTCCAGTTGCCCTCCCCCACGACTTGAAAACAATTGCGAGCTTTCCTGGGGCTAACTGGATATTGTAGAATCTGGATACCCAACTATGGTCTAATTGCCCAGCCCTTATATGAAAGCTTAAAGGGTCAGGATGATTCAATCCCACTGATGTGGGGAACTCCTCTGAGAAGGCAGAGGCTACATTAAAACAGGCCTTAATTCAGGCACCTGCCTTGAGATTGCCCGACTCAGAAAAAGCATTCCACCTTTATGTTCAAGAAAGAAAGGGAATAGTCTTGGGAGAGTTAACTCAAAAGTTGGGATCTGAGACCCAGCCTGTAGCTTACTTATCCAAGAGGCTCGATCCAGTCGCTGGAGGCTGGCCCCCTGCCTTTGAAATCTTGCAGCTATTGCAATCATGATAGAAGATGCTTTAAAACTCCCTTTGGGGGCAAGCTATTTTTACCAGCCACCAAGTAAAACAACTCCTAAATGAGAGAGGCAATTTATGGATGTCTGATCAAAGAATCCTCAGATATCAAGTAATGCTGATGGAAAATCCAGGCCTCACTATATTCCCTTGTGAGGTTCTTAACCCAGCCACCCTCCTGCCTACCCTCGAGGGCTCTCTCTCCTTTCACTCTTGTCTGGAAACCTTGGACCACTGGACAAAACCCTGAGAGGGATTGTCAGAAGATCCTCTAACCAATCCTGAGGAAATCTGGTATACTGATGGAAGCAGCTTTGTCTTAGATGGAAAAAGAAGAGCTGAATATGCAGTAGTCTCCAGTTTTGCAATCATAGAGGCTAAGCCTCTGCCACCAGGTACTTCAGCCCAATTAGCTGAGCTCATAGCCCTCACTTGAGCTCTGGAGCTGGGAAAAGGAAAAAGAATAGCCATTTACACTGACTCCAAGTATGTCTTTCTGGTGTTACATGGACATGCTGCTGTTTAGAAAGAAAGGGGTCGCTTGACCACCCGAGGGTCCCCAATCAAATATGATGATCAAATTCTTAGACTCTTGGAGGCAGTCCATCTACCCACTGAGGTTTCGGTCTCCCACTGTAAAGGACACCAAAAAGGGAGCACGGAGGAGGTACGAGAGAACCAAACAGCTGATCAGGCAGCTAGGAGAGCAGCATTACAGAACCACGACCTAATAGGGGTTGCCACCTTAGTTCCACAGACTAACTTGCCAGAAACTTCTTCATATACTGAAGATGAGACTCTTAAAGCTAAGAGTGAGGGCTTTCAAGAAGATCATATGGGCTGGTTCCAAAAGGAGAGACTCCTTTTTCTGCCTGGGAACCTCCAATGGAAATTGGTTAATTCCTTACATGCCACCACTCATTTAGGAGAAAAGGCCCTCCAAAGATTACTAGAAAGGTCCTTCAGAGGAACAGGCTTCCAAACAACTATAAGGCAAGTGGTCTCCTCTTGTCCCACTTGCCAATTAACCCCCAAGGAACTCGAAGACCTCAGCTGGCCCAGCCCGTTCAACGACGTGGGACTTACCCAGGAGAGGACTGGCAGATGGACTTTACCCAGATGTCAGTTTCTCAAGGGTATAAATACCTATTAGTCATGATAGATACATTCACAGGATGGATTGAAGGATTTCCTACCCAGACTGAGAAGGCTGAGGAGGTAGTAAAGAAAAACTGCTCCATGAAATCATTCCAAGATTTGGTCTGCCCAGGTCATTACAAAGTGACAATGGGACATCATTTACTTCTAAGGTCACCCAAGGGGTCTCTAAAGCATTGGCCATTACTTGTTATCTCCTTTGTGCCTGGAGGCCTCAGTCTTCAGGAAAAATAGAAAGAGCCAACCAATTCTTAAAATCAGCGATAAAAAGATAACCCAGGAGACCTCCCTGGGATGGAAGGAGGCTTTACTGATAGCTCTTCTCCGCACCCACATTGCCCCTAAGGAACAGCTTGGTCTTAGTCCTTATGAGATGCTATATGGGAGACCTTTTGTTTATGTCAATGACCTCTTCCTAGATCCAGAGGTTCAGACCCTCCAGTCTTATACCATGGCCACTGGGCAATTCCAACAGGATATACACTTGTGGGGTATGAACCAGGACCCAAAAGATTCTAAGGAGTCACCACTATATGCTCCGGGGATGCAAGTCCTAATTAAAGTCTGGAAAGATGGGTCTCCAAAGGCTCAACTACAGCCCACATGGAAAGACCCCTATCCTGTAATACTTTCTACCACCACAGCAGTCAATGTACCAGGACACAACTCCTGGATTCACTAATCACGAGTCAAGCCATGGAAGAAAACAGAAGAGGACACTCAATACGCCTGTGAGCCCCTGGGAGCTCTCAGACACCATTCAGGACTGCAAGTGAGTGCCATTCTAATGAACACCCCCAAAATTAAGTTTCTGGGGATAAGATTTCTCAGGATCGCTCTAAAGAGCCAGCACAGCTTGGCAGGGATTGTATTCCAAAACAGACAGGAGATAGATCTTCTGATCCCTGAACAAGGAGGGACCTGAGCCATCCTGGTGATGTGAATTTGGAATTAGCTAATGCCCGTACTAATCCTTGTTACACCATATTGATACAGCTTATGATTGTTCCATGTATTATCAATTGTCTAACCTGTTTTGTCTCTGCTCAGGTCAACAAGCTACAACATGCGGTGCCAGTTCAACAAAGACACAATACTATAGCCAACCATGGAAAACATCACTCACCCTTAGATGGACACTGCTATGAGGACTCTGAGGCCTGAGACTAGCAAGAGGGGGAGGCCCAATACCCCTCGCCATCCCAATTCAGCAGAAAGTAGCCAGAAAGAACTCGACCCCCTATTCCCAAAGAATTGGGCCTCCCATCTCTTGATGGGGGAATGTTAGGTAGTTAAAATAGGAAACAGGAGTCCAAAATGACGGTGGATAAAAGATAAGGAAGGAAAAAGCCCCCGAAAATAGAACAAAGGAAGGTCCGGGGACCTGAGTGAGGACCTCAGGTAGAACAAACAGCACTCCTGGCTAGCCCAGTTTACAGAGGGCAGGCCCGGGGGAGGAAAAAAGCATATAAAAAGAGGAGCCAAAGCATGCTCTCTCTCTCTCCCTGCGCTGGCGCGCTCCTCCACTCTCTTCTCTTAGCATCTTTGGGTTGGCATGCCCTCACCCTTCGAGGATGGATTCTCCTGCTATTATCTAAATAAAACAGAGCTGTAACACTGATTTGTCTAAGAGCTATAACACGGTTTGTCCAAGAGCCGAGAGCTGTGACGTGCTGAGAGCTTTAATGTCCGTCACTCCAAACCTTTGTTGTGATGAGACAGAACCGAGGAGCATACACTCGCCTGACAAAACTAACTGCATATTTTGACTAATAATTGCTTTTGTGTTCTTTTATTAATCAAAGTCGCTGTTAACTACTGCAGCTTCTAATCAACATGAAATAGAAATGTCACCACACGGAGCAGCTGCAGTTCTATGCAAAAGAAGGGAATTTGGCATTTCGTTGGCCTGTGCAGCTTTATAAAAGGTAAATATTTAACTGTTGTTGAGGCTTTTAAAATAGTGAAAAAGACCCATGAACCTCTTAAGAATCTATCCTAAAGAAGTGATTTAAATTGCAGAAGAAAAAAATGTATTTATAAAAATGTTCATTACATTATTTATGATACCTTAAAATCAGAAGCACACTGAGTGTTCATCTGTAAATAAATTAGAGCATATTTGCATGTTTTCACATGGCATATTTTGCAGCCATTAAAAGTTCTATTTGGTCTTAGAGTGAAGAAAGATTTGCTATGCAGGGTACCAAACCCAGAAGCCATTAAAGGAAAGCTAACAGATTTGACACCATAAATATTAAAAAGGCTTGTCCTTGAAAGACACCATAAACAAAGTGAAAATATGAACGACAAACTGAGATAAAATATGCAGTAGGAACAACATTAAACTCGTGTATTTTAATTTTCTCCATAAATCATTCTTTCTTTCAGCTTCTCTTTTCCAAGGCTGAGCCATGAAGCGCACTTCCCAGAAAAAGAGGGGAGGGACTGCCTCGGGCTGGGAGGCCCTTGAGAGACTGAGTCTCAAAGCTGACTTCCTTTACCCTGTTAGCAAGACAGGGGTCTCAGATGGCAGCCTTTGTGGAGAAAAGAAGAAGAATGATTTTATCCTGAAGCTTAGCCTTTAATAAATCAAGGACCAACTTGGATGGACTTGAGCATAAATGTCTACACAGTGAGAACTACTACCAAGAGGAAGTGGGAAACATAGCCAGCCTTTCTTCAGGGAGGACTGTGGGCAGAAGAGGAGGTCAGGAGGAGCAGGTGGTAAGAGCTGTGCGTCCTGGGTGTCCCAGAGTTGTAGATAGGTAGATGGAAGGGAATGTCAAAACAGAAGAGAGACCCCTGGGCTTCCCTGGTGGCCTAGTGGTAAAGAATCCACATGCCAATACAGGAGACACAGGTTTGGTTCCTGATCCAGGAAGATCTCCTCTGTCCCTGGGATTTTCCAGGCAAGAATACTGAAGTGGGTTGCCATTTCCTTCTCCAGGGGATCTTCCGGACCCAGGAATTTGAACCCAGGTCTCCTGCATTGCAGACAGACTCCTGCATTGCAGGTGGATTCTATACCAACTGAGCTACAAGGGAAGCAAAATCTCATGGACAGAGGAGCCTGGCGGGGTACAGTCCACACGGTCACAAGAGTCGGACACGGCTTAGTGACTAAACCACCAGGAAGATCTCACATGCTCTGGAGCAACTAAGCCCTGGCCACAACTACTGAGCCTGTACTCTATAGAGCCTGGGAACTGCAACCACTGAAGCCTGTGAGTCCTAGAGCCCGGGCTCTGTAACAAGAGAAGCCACTCAGTGAGAAGCTGGTGCACTGAAAGAGAGCAGCCTCTGCTTGCTGCAACTAGAGAAAACCCATGCAGCAATGAGGGCCCAACAGAGCCAAAAGGCAAGTAATTAATTAAATAAAATTATTTAAAAAGATGCCTCTAACTCTGTTTTCTTTGGGGGTTCTGGGAAGAGAATCCTCACCAGGTACCTGCCCTGGTGCAACCCTTCTGCTTGTTTAGGTAGACAGAAGCCCAGCATTTAGCTACCAAGAGTCTTTTCCTATGTTTGTTGGCATGAAAGGTGTCCAAAATTTCATGCATATCCTTGGGAAGAAGGGACTGACCCTACAAATGAGGACTGAGCAGTCGTCCAGGCTGGGACCTAAATGGGATTTGCAGCCAGGCTTCATGGGGCACCAATAAGACTGGAGTGAAGAGTTCATTGAAAGGACCACTGGATTCTGAACAAGCTCAGAAAGACTTTGAGTTTATCAGCTAGAGATGTTAGCAACAAATGTTGGCAAGATGTCTGCTCAGTGACCAAGAAGAAACATGGCTACAAAAATAAGAGGCAGTACCAGTACTTGTGCTCAGGAACTTAGGGACCTGTCCTCCCCTTCACCATGAGGTCATACAAACTCCATCCCCTATATACCCAAGTGCCATCTCAGAGAATTAACAGGAAGAGTATTTGAGTTAAAGTAATGAATAGGGTGACTGCAATAAAAAGATCTTAAAATAGTGCCTTAAAAAATAGAAGCTGGTTTCTCTGTTGGATGAAAGTCTACATGGACAGTGCAGATCTGGTATGGCAGCTTGAGGGGGTCTGGACCTAAGCTCCTTTCTTGTTGCCCTTCTGTTCTCAACACATGACTTCTGTCTCATTGTCTGGGACGTCTGTTCTAGCGCCTGACATCCTGTCTGCTTTCCAGCTAGTGGGGTGAAGGAAGACAACTCACTCAAGTCACACTACCCTCCAGTCCCGGTCGGGGCCTGAGCTGGGAGTCCTGCACAGCACATAACTCACGTGCTGCTGTCCAGGATTTGGTCACATTCTTGCACCCAGTTAGATGGGAGGCTGTTGAGAAATATCTGGGAAAAAATGGGGAAAAATATTAAAAAACACTCTGTCCACCATCACCCCCACCACTTCCCCCTGAAGCAGGAACTAAATCTTCCGTGTGAAGTTATCCTCCTATATCGGGATAGAAATCATTCTTATCACCCAAGTCAAGGAACTCAAGGCTAAGAAAGCTGGATAAACAAACTTTGTTACCTCTTCATTCATCTACCATCCAAGCCCCTTTGTTAAATCTTCACAAATAAGTGTTTCTTTGTCTAAAAATGATATATGAATAGCCTTCTTTGGTCACTTTGGGGGTTCCTCTTCTACAAAGCTTATGTGTGTACAATTCTCCTGCTAATCTGTCTCGTGTCAATTTAACTATTAGACCTGCCAAAAGAACTAGTCAAGAAGGGTAGAGAGGAGTTTACCCCTCCTCCACACAGTACATATATATGGCAAAGAACTTTTATCCAGAATACAGAAAGAACTCTTGTAGGGAATTATCTGGAGGTCTAGTGAACTCTGTGCTTCCCCTGCAGGGGGCATGGGTTCAGTCCCTGGTCAGGGAATTAAGACTTCATGGCACATGGCACAGCCCTCGAAACAAACTCTTATAAATCAATAATAATTAAAAAAATTATTAAAGATAGACAAAAGGCTTGAAAAGAAAAACTTCATAAAACAAAATTCTCTGATCAATAAGCACAGGAGATGTTTGACTTTTTAGTCATCAGGGAAATACATATTAAAGCCACAGTAAGACATTGCTTTAGACCCTTTAGGATGAATAAAATTAAAAAGACTGAAATTCCAAGGGTTAGCAGGAATGTGGAACAGTTGGACTTCCATATATTGCTGGTGTCTATGTATCGATGAAATGGGACAACCATTTAGCAAAACTGTGTTGCAGCTTCTTATGTAAAGGTAAACATATACCATCTTATAACCCGGTGTGGTGGCGGAACAATACCCCTTGACCCCATACAAAGATGTGCACATCCCAATCCCCAGAACTTGTAACTATATTGCAATATGTGGCAAAAGGGACCTTGAGGATGTGATTAAATTAAGGATTTTGTAATTAAGAAACTGTCTCAGATTATCAAGGTGGGCTCAGTGTAATCACGAGGACAGGGAGCCATAAGCCAGATAATTCAGGGAGCTTCTAGAAGCTGAAAAAAGTCCAGAAACTGATTCACCCTTGCTATGGACTGAACTATCACTCTCCGCAATTGATGGGTCCCTATATGTTAAAAGCCCTGAACCCAGTGTGAATGGTACTTAGAGATGAGGCCTTTTGGAAGTCATTAATGTTAGTTGTTGTTCTGTAGCTAAGTCTCGTCTGACTCTTTGTGACTCCAGGAACTACAGCACACTAGGCTTCCCTGTCTTTTATTATCTCCCAAAGTTTGTTCAAGCTCACGTCCATTGAGTCTGTGATGCCATCCAGCCATCTCATCCTCTGTCGCCCCCTTCTCCTCCTGCCCTCAGTCTTTCCCAGCATCAGGGTCTTTTCCAATGAGCTGGCTGTTCACATCAGGTGGCTAAAGTGTTGGAGCTTCAGCTTCATCCTCAGTCCTTCCCATAAATACTCAGGGTTGATTTTCTTTAGGGCTGACTGATTTGATCTCCTTGTAGTCCAGGGACTCTCAAGAGTCTTCTCCAGCATGATGAGGTCATAAGAATGAGGCCTCATGATGGGATTAGTGCCCTTCAAAAAAGAGACACCAGAAAGCACCCTCCACTCCAGCCCCCATCACTGTGAGCACTGACGCTCTGATCTCAGCCTTCCAGAGGCCAAACCCGAGAAAATTAAATTCCTGTCGATTAAGACACCCAGCCTATGGTACTTCCTTATGGCAGCTGAGCTGACTAAGTTACCCCTAGAGCCTCCAGGAAGAAATGTAGCCCTGATGACCACAATTTTAGCCCAGCGAGACCTGTGTCTGACTTCTGACCACAGAACTATAAAATAATGAATCTATGTTGTTGTAAGCCACTGTTTGTGGTAATTTGTTACAGGAGCAATAAAAACATGAATACACGCAGCAATTTCTCTTCTAGACATTTACCCTAGAGAAATGAAAACAAAAAACACTATAAGAATACTTGTACATGAATATTCCTGGTAGCTTTATTCACAATAGTGAAAACCTAGAAATAATCCAAATGTCCATCAACAGGAGAACTAATAAACAAACTGTGCCATAATCAGACAATGGGATATTGTTTAACAATCTAAAAGAATGAAGTATTGTTATATGCAGCAGTGTGCACGAAGCTCAAAAACATGTTTGTTGAGTGAAAGAAACCAGACACAAATGGGTATATACTGCATGATTCCATTCACATGGTGCTCAAGAAGGGGTGAAACTGATTTATGATGGTAGACACTGGAATGATGCTTGTCTGTGGGGTTTGAGCACAAGGGAATTTTCTGGGGTGATGGACATAGCCTGTGTTTTGATTAATGTGTTGGTTGCATAGGAATAAAACCTTATTGAAACCTTTTGTCTTATACATTTGAGATCTTTGCACTTCACTGTGCTTAAGTTTTCCTCATCCAAAAAAAAAAAAAAAAAATGGTGGAAGGACTTCCCTGGTGGGCCAGTGGTTAAGACTCCACACTGCCACTGTAGGGCTGGGATTGGATCCCTGGTCAGGGAACTAAGATCCCCACAAGTCATGTGGTGCAGCCGAAAGATTTTTTTAGAAAAGGAAAACCAAATATTGGGGGCATCGCCCAGTCTCTGATATGTCATTTATATTTCCTATATATTTTTTTCACATAATGTAAAAATCTGTTTGTACAGTAGTTATTGTTTGCCGCTATAGTTGATGAATCCCTAAATTACACTGCCTTAACACTAAAATGTTTCTAATTCACAGGAAGCCAAATGGGTGCTCCTGATCATTGCATTTGTTTGCATCAAGCCAGCAGTAGGGTTGGAGCTGAGAGAGTGCATGCGAGTTCTGTATAGACCATGCCTAGCAGAGACACACATCATTTTTCTCTCCTTCTGTTGGTCTGAATTTCGCCACAAAGCTATACCTCACTGATGAAAGGCAGGTCATTTTGTAGTCTAGCCAACAGCCTTAGAAGGTGATGAAAAGGATTTGAGGTTAGCAGTCCCTGCCACAGCGTGTTATTAGCTAGCCTTAGTTAAGTATTTACAGTTCACCAGCAACTGTTCTAAGGGCTTTATTTTTAATCAACAACACTCTGAGGTACATACTAGTTTAATCTCCATTTTACAAGCGAGGAAACAGATGTAGAGAAATTGGTTGTCTAAGAGGTGGAGTCTGGATTTGAACTCAGGCAACCTAAGACCAGAGCATATGGCCATAACCACCATTTTAATGCTGCACCTCTTTAAAGACTGCATGATATGCTGAATGTTTGGATGAGACAAATTTTGCTTAGCCATTTTCATATTGTGAGAGATTTAGATTATGTATCATTGGGGCCTCTATAAATAATGCATTGCTGAACATCTTAACAGCTCTTTTCCCCTCCATCACAGATTAATTCCTTAGGATTCATTCTTTTTATCTTTTAAAGTTTGCTAAATTAGGCAGATGAGTCTCTACTTCCTTTCTGAATTATGCATTGCATACAAAGGACCTCATTATTGACAAGCCGTTCATCACTGGATGTTAAATGTTTTGGTTCAGCTCTCTAAGTTTGCAAATTGCTCTCTACAAAATATTAATCTGTTTTTGTTGATAGTTGGCCCTAAGATACTTGAGTAGACAGACAGTTCCTCACTTTATACAACAGTTATCAATGTTGCATGGGGAGAGATTTCACGGTTTTATCTGATCCAACTCAGCTGATGGAAGAAGAAGATAGTTCTAAAAATGGGGGACAAAAATAGAAGTTTTATAAATTGAGTCACATTTTTTACTTACTAAGGGAGCTTGCTCTCCAAGACAGCTAGGAGAAATGCCTCAATAAATGAAATTTAGCTTTTGAAACAATTAATAGCCGTTAAAGTCAAGATAGAGAAAAGGACCAGACTGGAAGCTGGCAAATTGGGTCTCAGTTTTGAAAGTGATTCAGCTGTTACAGAGTAATAGCTAACATTTACCAGTATTTACTGTGCACCAAACACCCTCAAACACAGTTCTCAGCACTTTACAGACTTTGTCTCCTTTAACCCTTGAGGCAAACCTCTGGAGTTTGTGTCATTAATAACCCTGTTGTACCAGCGAGGAACTGGGACTTGGACACATTCAATGTGGATGTGCTACTTTTAAAAGCGGAGAACCACCCCCAACCAAATAGTTTAGGAAACCTCATAAAATGCAGCTTACCTCTTTTTAGATTTTTCATATGACAGGGGTGGGGGTAGGTTGAGAATTCCACTCAGGTAGATAATTCCAAAATCCTAAAATACTCTTTGCTTGTCAGTTAAGAATAGGGAATAGGGTGGAAAGTTGACTAGTCTGGTGAAAATCTAACCTTCCTTGAAAGCGAATGGGAGGGATAGGCTACGGAATGCTGACTGATCAACTGATTGATGACCCGCCAAGAAGAGGTGACCCACTGGAGAGTCGGCTGTAGTCTCCACGCTCTCACTTGTTCTTTCTCTATTCCAAGCTCTCCCACCAGGTGTCTGGGGACTACTCCCACCCCCTTCTTCCTTCTCTTCTTTCACCCTCTTCCATGGCCTCTCCCAGCCCCCTGCCAGGCCCAACCTTTCCTTCCTGTCTCTTCCCTCTTTGTCATTCAAGCCACACCCTTGGGAACCTTCTTGAAGTTCTCAGAAGGGAGGTGCTGACTTTCAACAGGCCCCATCTGTAAAATGAGAAACCCATTTAATGAGAAATCTGTTTAAATGAGAAATTCTGTCCCAGACCCCTATCCTTATTCCAAGCCTGCTTTTCCTCGTGTGGATCAGGGATGTGTCACAGGAGCTGTCGGATCCCTGAGGACTGTCTTTCAGTCTCAGATACCGCAGGAAGCCCAGCGCTTGCTCTCAAGGGGCTGCTGGGCAGACAGGTCCCAGGATTTCTCTCTGGCACTCCTGCAGGCACAGCACGGAGCTGAGGATAGCCAGACACTGGGTGAGCTTGGATCACATCCTGTGTGCAGGACCCACGGCTTCTGGTGTCCCCACCTGGATGTGGCAACCTCCTCCAGGGCAGGGGAGGATTCCAGGGAAAACAAGATGAGAATGATTGTGCAGTGGGTGTGTGTATGCAGAAGGAGGCCTGGTCTGGGCCCCCTGAGCAGAAACCCCCACTGCCCAGCCACTACTGCTGGGGAATTTGGTCTTGTGGCAGCATTGGCTTGGGTGCAAAGGCCCACAGGAGGTACCTCACCAGATGCCTTCCTCAGGGAACGCAGCCTCCTTAGAAAGGAAAGACTTTAGGAATGCACGCGGGCTTGCTTACGGGCACCATGCACTGTATTTACAGAAAAGAATAGAAGACGTGAAAACACCCATGTGCAGTGAGGACCTAGCTGACTAAGGAGCCACAGGGGCTAAATGGACTGTGATTGTGCTTGTGGATGGTGGATGGCAGGCACATTGGGTGGCTTTCTGCAGTGGCTGTGGAGCAGGGGTTAAGGCGTGTGAGTTACACATCCCGGACTGGGGCCCTGGTATTACAACTTTCTTGAGCTGATCTTAGCCAGACTGCTTAACCAGAGTTTATGGAGCTGAAAAGTAGGAGTTCTAATGCTACCTTACAGGTTTGCTGTTGTTTTGGTTTTGGTAATTACAACAGAGTTGGTGTGAAAGAGCCTGGCATGTAAGTCAGTGCTCCATAACATTAGAGAAGCCTGGATCTGGCAAAATCAGTAGGCCTCATGGTTTGTACAGGAAATTGTCTGGTGTGGCAGAACTCCTGTTAGGAATACTTTGGTTACCACCTGAGGAACTGCAAACAGTAGTTGCCTCCCAGAAGTTAGCAGGGGCGTGGGAGGGAGGGTCATTTATTTTTTGAATTTTGCCCATATATGTCCATTAAGAAACGGACATATGCCCCTGATACTCCTTGGAAGAAAAGTTATGACCCACCTAGATAGTATATTCAAAAGCAGAGACATTACTTTGCTGACTAAGGTCCGTCTAGTCAAGGCTATGGTTTTTCCAGTGGTCATGTATGAATGTGAGAGTTGGACTGTGAAGAAGGCTGAGCGCTGAAGAATTGATGCTTTTGAACTGTGGTGTTGGAGAAGACTCTTGAGAGTCCCTTGGACTGCAAGGAGATCCAACCAGTCTATTCTGAAGGAGATCAACCATGGGATTTCTTTGGAAGGAATGATGCTAAAGCTGAAACTCCAGTACTTTGGCCACCTCATGCGAAGAGTTGACTCATTGGAAAAGACTCGGATGCTGGGAGGGATTGGGGGCAGGAGGAGAAGGGAATGACCGAGGATGAGATGGCTGGATGGCATCACAGACTCGATGGACGTGAGTCTGGGTGACCTCCGGGAGAAGGTGATGAACAGGGAGGCGGTGATGAACAGGGAGGCCTGGCATGCTGCAATTCATGGGGTCACAAAGAGTCGGACACGACTGAGAGGCTGAACTGAACTGAACTGATGTCTATTTTTTTTTTTAAATAAGTAAAATTTAAGTTTTTAAAAAGAACACACTGTATTGTATTAGTGTTTTAATGTTGTCAAAATATCAATATATATATATATATATATGGTTTTTATTCAAACTTCAAAACAATCTTGAGAAGTAGATATTTATCTTCATTTTATAGATGAAGAAATAGAAGATCAGACTTAAAGTAAGGTCCCACGGTTCATGGTTAGAGAGGCAGAATGTAGCCTCTTTCCCAGGGCCCTTTATTGTAAATGACATACATTACTGTGTAAGTTAAAGGTGTACAAGATGGCCTGGTCCTTTTAAAACAAGTGGCTTCTGCTATGGCAGTTAAGAGCCTGAGGCCACACCCGGGACTACTATGGCTTGATCTGTGAACCTCTGTGTGTCCTGGGCAGGGGAAGCAGGGGACCTCAGTGCCTCAGTTCCCGCTAGTATCACTGCTCTGATGCTTCAAGGATAAAGACAAGGGATTTGAAATTCACACCAACTTGCTTACCCTACACTTCAGTCACATAGGCCCCTCCTCTCTGCAGCAAGGGGGTATCCAGACAAGACGGCATCATCGGCTCTTCCCCTCAGTGATGTGAGGAGGAGTCCTTTTCTGCCACCTGCATCAGTATCACCTGGGAGCCTCTGCGCTCCCAAGGGCCCCACATTTAGTCTGGGGTAAGTAGGGCCGGGCGTCTTTGAGAAGCTGCCCAGGAGATGCTGATGTGCCCCCAGGTTGAAGGCCACTGGATTGGAGGACTGTAGTCTGCCTGCTGGGCAGTGCTGAGGCCCACCTGAGGCGAAAGTCGAGAGCTGCACCTTTGCCTGCATGCAGTGTGATAGGCTGTGAACAACAAGGGGCTGTGATGCACTCTGGTTCCAGGGCACCACTGGCAGAAGCTAGCTGAAGGAGGCTGGCTGACATCTGCTGACTGGGTCATTTCACCTACTTGGTTATTCTGCGTCTCTTCACTAGATGCTTTCTGGTGGATGCCACCATGTCATACCGAGATCTGCAAACTTGGGCCCATTTTCATATGTGTCTACTCACATCCTCTGCCCAGCCCTTATCTTCCAATCTTCTTCCTTCCAGGCCCCTGACCAGTCAGCCAAGCCATCAGTCACCGCCTATGCATTGTACATATTCTAACTTCAGGACACTTCTCTTTCCACACAAAGGGGATGATGAGATGTACCATCTGAAACACTACCAGTTTATTGGAGGACTGCATCCGTGTTTTTCAAGGTCACCCTAGAGGAGGCTGTAGTGTGGCTAACATCACATTCAGTTTACATGTGTATAGGAAGCTGGCCCATCTGTAACCCAAGCTCAGGCTTTTTCTTCCTCCCCTGGCTGGCTGGCCAGGAGTCCCACCTGGGAGTGAGCTGAGGGCAGTGCACTGGGGCCTGTGGTGGGGGCTGTGCAGCAGGCCTGTGGCTTCTGGTCCTGCCCCTGCTCAGCCCTGGCTGAGCCATCTCCACCTCACAGTGGGCCGATGCCGGGCCTGCCAGATCTTACCGCTCGGAGGGCCTGACAAGACCCAGCTCACAGCGGGCAGTTCTGGCTGCTTGGCCCCATGCATGTTTGTTTTATTGGTGGATGCATAGTTCTCTGCTGCAGAGAGCGTAGCCTTGCTAGTGAACCCAGGGTCTCATTGTGAGTCTCCCTAGAGCTTGTCCCCAATCCCACTAGGCCCCTTTTCCCACCACCGAGGACTTCAGCACTGCAATGTCAGCTCGGTCATATGGCTCAGGTGACAGAGCTGCTTGTGTTGTTGGGTAACACTTGCAGATACTAGTGCAGGGGGTGGGCACCTAAAGGGGGCTTCCCCTTCCTTCTCAGGTGAGGATCTGCAAGCTAACCGTGTTAAGTTCTTAGAAAGACAGAACCAGAAAGAAAATGAAGTTGCTCTTTTTTGGCCCATTGTGTGCTGGTTTGGATCTTTGTATGTACATGTCTCCCAACTAGTTCTGGCTTGCTTTAGGGCAGAATTAGGATCACAGCCCCTCTGCCCACCTAGCTCTGGGATCCTGGGCAAACCATGTCACTTCTCTGGGCCTTGATGTTCCCCCTCAATAAATTTGGGATAACGTCAGAGCCCACCGTGGCGCTGTGAGCATTAAGAGAAAGAAAACACACAGCCCCCCAAATGGTGTCTGCACACAGTCAACCCCTTAAGGGCTGGCTAGCATTCTCCCCTGTGACCGTCTGACAAAAAGCCCACCCCTACCTCAGTGCTCAGTAAATTTATGGTAGTGTGTTAGTGGGTGTCGATGAGTTCATGTAACCCTTGGATCATAAGTTGTTAACATGTGTGTGTGTTAATAGGTTTGTTTACAGTGCTTCTAATGATGTGTGGATTCTTTGGGGGCTAGGGGGTTGTTCTCTCAAGCTGTAAACCAGGCACTGCTCTGCTCCACACTCTTCTCAGTGTTTCCAGCCCACCTGCTGTATAGCCTGCGGTCTCACAGACACCCTGAGCCCAGGACTGCAGGGTGTATGTGTATGTGGTTTGTGTGGTTTGTGCATGCGTGTATCGTTTGTATGTATGTATGTGTGTGCTCTTTGTGTGTTGTATGTATGCATGTGTCCTATAGTTAAGTCCCCAGAAGCAGGAAAAAGTCACAGACTGACCCTTCCTGGGAACAATCCTGATGCCTTATCCACCTCTGAGGACACCGAGCCCCACCCCTGCTCTCCCAACTTGACTGGAGACAGCATCTGTGCATATTTTTGTATACAAATATAATACTGTAATATTTGTATCTCAGCATCTAACCTAGGGCTCTGGCTAAAAGTCTGCTCAATTCTGTAGGTGCTTCCATAATTCAATAGGTAAAAAGCAGTCCTGGAATGGTCTATTCTGGGCAGTGCTGCAGTGCCCTCTAGTGGATTCTCTCTGAACTTCATAAACTCTAACTTGTGGCAACACTAATCCTTGAGCTGGAAAGCATAGAAGTTTGTCCTCAGAAGCCAATCAGGCTTGGCCTCCATTACTGCTAGTCATTCTTCTGTCATGCAGAAAGCGAGGCTCAGCAGGAGCTGAGGCTGTGTGGGTTGAGACTGGGGTCACACTGGGGAGGGGGTTGAAGTCAGCCAACCAGATCTGAGCCCTCCAAGGGCAGGGGCAGAGGAAAGTCAGAACACAGCTTTCTTCCCAACCCTCTCTTCTTTTTCTTCTCAGGCAAAAATGACTCAACAGATGACAGGCTAAAAAAAAAAGGTATCTAAGGCAAGATGGTAGTTTGAGCATTCTTTGGCATTGCCTTTCTTTGGGATTGGAACGAAAACTGACCTTTTCCAGTCTTGTGGCCACTGCTGGGTTTTCCAAATTTGCTGGCATATTGAATGTAGCACTTTCACAGCATCATCTTTCAGGATTTGAAACAGCTCAACTGGAATGCCATCACCTCCACTAGCTTTGTTCGTAGTGATGTTTTCTAAGGCCCACTTGACTTCACATTCCAAGATGTCTGGCTCTAGATTAGTGATCCAATCATCATGATTATCTGGGTCATGAAGATCTTTTTGTACAGTTCTTCCGTGTATTCTTGCCACCTCTTCTTAATATCTTCTGCTTCTGTTAGGTCCATACCATTTCTTTCCTTTATTGAGCCCATCTTTGCATGAAATGTTCCCTTGATATCTCTAATTTTCTTGAAGAGATCTCTAGTCTTGGTATCTCTTCTAGTCTTGAAGAGATCTGTAGTAAAGTAATGCTCAAAATTCTCCAAGCTAGGCTTCAGCAATATGTGAACCGTGAACTCCCTGACGTTCAAGCTGGTTTTAGAAAAGGCAGAGGAACCAGAGATCAAATTGCCAACATCCACTGGATCATGGAAAAAGCAAGAGAGTTCCAGAAAAACATCTATTTCTGCTTTATTGACTATGCCAAAGCCTTTGACTGTGTGGATCACAATAAACTGTGGAAAATTCTGAAAGAGATGGGAATACCAGACCACCTGCCCTACGACTTGAGAAATCTGTATGCAGGTCAGGAAACAACAGTTAGAATTGGACATGGAACAACAGACTTGTTCCAAATACGAAAAGGAGTACGTCAAGGCTGTATATTGTCACCCTGCTTGTTTAACTTCTATGCAGAATACATCATGAGAAACGGTGGGCTGGAAGAAGCACAAGCTGGAATCAAGATTGCCAGGAAAAATATCAATAACCTCAGATATGCAGATGACACCACCCTTATGGCAGAAAGTGAAGAGGAACTGAGAAGCCTCTTGAAAGTGAAAGAGGAGAATGAAAAAGTTGGCTTGAAGCTCAACATTCAGAAAATGAAGACCATGGCATCCAGTCCCATCACTTCATGGGAAATAGATGGGGAAACAGTGAAAACAGTGTCAGACTTTATTTTTTGGGCTCCAAAATCACTGCAGATGGTGATTGCAGCCATGAAATTAAGATGCTTACTCCTTGGAAGAAAAGTCATGACCAACCTAGATAGTATATTCAAAAGCAGAGACATTACTTTGCCAGCTAAGGTCTGTCTAGTCAAGGCTATGGTTTTTCCTGTGGTCATGTATGGATGTGAGAGTTGGACTGTGAAGAAGGCTGAGCGCTGAAGAATTGATGCTTTTGAACTGTAGTGTTAGAGAAGACTCTTGAGAGTCCCTTGGACTGCAAGGAGATCCAACCAGTCTATTCTGAAGGAGATCAACCATGGGATTTCTTTGGAAGGAATGATGCTAAAGCTGAAACTCCAGTACTTTGGCCACCTCATGCGAAGAGTTGACTCATTGGAAAAGACTCGGATGCTGGGAGGGATTGGGGGCAGGAGGAGAAGGGAATGACCGAGGATGAGATGGCTGGATGGCATCACGGACTCGATGGACGTGAGTCTGGGTGACCTCCGGGAGAAGGTGATGAACAGGGAGGCGGTGATGAACAGGGAGGCCTGGCATGCTGCGATTCATGGGGTCACAAAGAGTCGGACACGACTGAGAGACTGAACTGAACTGAACTGATGTCCATTTTTTTTTTTAATAAGTAAAATTTAAGTTTTTAAAAAGAACACACTGTATTGTATTGTATTGTTTTAATGTTGTCAAAATATCAATATATCTATCTATATATATGGTTTTTATTCAAACTTCAAAACAATCTTGAGAAGTAGATATTTATCTTCATTTTATAGATGAAGAAATAAAAGATCAGACTTAAAGTAAGGTCCCACGGTTCATGGTTAGTGAGGCAGAATGTAGCCTCTTTCCCAGGGCCCTTTATTGTAAATGACATACATTACTGTGTAAGTTAAAGGTGTACAGGATGGCCTGGTCCTTTTAAAACAAGTGGCTTCTGCTATGGCAGTTAAGAGCCTGAGGCCACACCCGGGACTACTATGGCTTGATCTGTGAACCTCTGTGTGTCCTGGGCAGGGAAAGCAGGGGACCTCAGTGCCTCAGTTCCCGCTAGTATCACTGCTCTGATGCTTCAAGGATAAAGACAAGGGATTTGAAATTCACACCAACTTGCTTACCCTACACTTCAGTCACATAGGCCCCTCCTCTCTGCAGCAAGGGGGTATCCAGACAAGACGGCATCATCGGCTCTTCCCCTCAGTGATGTGAGGAGGAGTCCTTTTCTGCCACCTGCATCAGTATCACCTGGGAGCCTCTGCGCTCCCAAGGGCCCCACATTTAGTCTGGGGTAAGTAGGGCCGGGCGTCTTTGAGAAACTGCCCAGGAGATGTTGCTGTGCCCCCAGGTTGAAGGCCACTGGATTGGAGGACTGTAGTCTGCCTGCTGGGCAGTGCTGAGGCCCACCTGAGGCGAAAGTCGAGAGCTGCACCTTTGCCTGCATGCAGTGTGATAGGCTGTGAACAACAAGGGGCTGTGATGCACTCTGGTTCCAGGGCACCACTGGCAGAAGCTAGCTGAAGGAGGCTGGCTGACATCTGCTGACTGGGTCATTTCACCTACTTGGTTATTCTGCGTCTCTTCACTAGATGCTTTCTGGTGGATGCCACCATGTCATACCGAGATCTGCAAACTTGGGCCCATTTTCATATGTGTCTACTCACATCCTCTGCCCAGCCCTTATCTTCCAATCTTCTTCCTTCCAGGCCCCTGACCAGTCAGCCAAGCCATCAGTCACCGCCTATGCATTGTACATATTCTAACTTCAGGACACTTCTCTTTCCACACAAAGGGGATGATGAGATGTACCATCTGAAACACTACCAGTTTATTGGAGGACTGCATCCGTGTTTTTCAAGGTCACCCTAGAGGAGGCTGTAGTGTGGCTAACATCACATTCAGTTTACATGTGTATAGGAAGCTGGCCCATCTGTAACCCAAGCTCAGGCTTTTTCTTCCTCCCCTGGCTGGCTGGCCAGGAGTCCCACCTGGGAGTGAGCTGAGGGCAGTGCACTGGGGCCTGTGGTGGGGGCTGTGCAGCAGGCCTGTGGCTTCTGGTCCTGCCCCTGCTCAGCCCTGGCTGAGCCATCTCCACCTCACAGTGGGCCGATGCCGGGCCTGCCAGATCTTACCGCTCGGAGGGCCTGACAAGACCCAGCTCACAGCGGGCAGTTCTGGCTGCTTGGCCCCATGCATGTTTGTTTTATTGGTGGATGCATAGTTCTCTGCTGCAGAGAGCGTAGCCTTGCTAGTGAACCCAGGGTCTCATTGTGAGTCTCCCTAGAGCTTGTCCCCAATCCCACTAGGCCCCTTTTCCCACCACCGAGGACTTCAGCACTGCAATGTCAGCTCGGTCATATGGCTCAGGTGACAGAGCTGCTTGTGTTGTTGGGTAACACTTGCAGATACTAGTGCAGGGGGTGGGCACCTAAAGGGGGCTTCCCCTTCCTTCTCAGGTGAGGATCTGCAAGCTAACCGTGTTAAGTTCTTAGAAAGACAGAACCAGAAAGAAAATGAAGTTGCTCTTTTTGGCCCATTGTGTGCTGGTTTGGATCTTTGTATGTACATGTCTCCCAACTAGTTCTGGCTTGCTTTAGGGCAGAATTAGGATCACAGCCCCTCTGCCCACCTAGCTCTGGGATCCTGGGCAAACCATGTCACTTCTCTGGGCCTTGATGTTCCCCCTCAATAAATTTGGGATAACGTCAGAGCCCACCGTGGCGCTGTGAGCATTAAGAGAAAGAAAACACACAGCCCCCCAAATGGTGTCTGCACACAGTCAACCCCTTAAGGGCTGGCTAGCATTCTCCCCTGTGACCGTCTGACAAAAAGCCCACCCCTACCTCAGTGCTCAGTAAATTTATGGTAGTGTGTTAGTGGGTGTCGATGAGTTCATGTAACCCTTGGATCATAAGTTGTTAACATGTGTGTGTGTTAATAGGTTTGTTTACAGTGCTTCTAATGATGTGTGGATTCTTTGGGGGCTAGGGGGTTGTTCTCTCAAGCTGTAAACCAGGCACTGCTCTGCTCCACACTCTTCTCAGTGTTTCCAGCCCACCTGCTGTATAGCCTGCGGTCTCACAGACACCCTGAGCCCAGGACTGCAGGGTGTATGTGTATGTGGTTTGTGTGGTTTGTGCATGCGTGTATCGTTTGTATGTATGTATGTGTGTGCTCTTTGTGTGTTGTATGTATGCATGTGTCCTATAGTTAAGTCCCCAGAAGCAGGAAAAAGTCACAGACTGACCCTTCCTGGGAACAATCCTGATGCCTTATCCACCTCTGAGGACACCGAGCCCCACCCTGCTCTCCCAACTTGACTGGAGACAGCATCTGTGCATATTTTTGTATACAAATATAATACTGTAATATTTGTATCTCAGCATCTAACCTAGGGCTCTGGCTAAAAGTCTGCTCAATTCTGTAGGTGCTTCCATAATTCAATAGGTAAAAAAGCAGTCCTGGAATGGTCTATTCTGGGCAGTGCTGCAGTGCCCTCTAGTGGATTCTCTCTGAACTTCATAAACTCTAACTTGTGGCAACACTAATCCTTGAGCTGGAAAGCATAGAAGTTTGTCCTCAGAAGCCAATCAGGCTTGGCCTCCATTACTGCTAGTCATTCTTCTGTCATGCAGAAAGCGAGGCTCAGCAGGAGCTGAGGCTGTGTGGGTTGAGACTGGGGTCACACTGGGGAGGGGGTTGAAGTCAGCCAACCAGATCTGAGCCCTCCAAGGGCAGGGGCAGAGGAAAGTCAGAACACAGCTTTCTTCCCAACCCTCTCTTCTTTTTCTTCTCAGGCAAAAATGACTCAACAGATGACAGGCTAAAAAAAAAAAGGTATCTAAGGCAAGATGGTAGTTTGAGCATTCTTTGGCATTGCCTTTCTTTGGGATTGGAACGAAAACTGACCTTTTCCAGTCTTGTGGCCACTGCTGGGTTTTCCAAATTTGCTGGCATATTGAATGTAGCACTTTCACAGCATCATCTTTCCAGGATTTGAAACAGCTCAACTGGAATGCCATCACCTCCACTAGCTTTGTTCGTAGTGATGTTTTCTAAGGCCCACTTGACTTCACATTCCAAGATGTCTGGCTCTAGATTAGTGATCCAATCATCATGATTATCTGGGTCATGAAGATCTTTTTGTACAGTTCTTCCGTGTATTCTTGCCACCTCTTCTTAATATCTTCTGCTTCTGTTAGGTCCATACCATTTCTTTCCTTTATTGAGCCCATCTTTGCATGAAATGTTCCCTTGATATCTCTAATTTTCTTGAAGAGATCTCTAGTCTTGGTATCTCTTCTAGTCTTGAAGAGATCTGTAGTAAAGTAATGCTCAAAATTCTCCAAGCTAGGCTTCAGCAATATGTGAACCGTGAACTCCCTGACGTTCAAGCTGGTTTTAGAAAAGGCAGAGGAACCAGAGATCAAATTGCCAACATCCACTGGATCATGGAAAAAGCAAGAGAGTTCCAGAAAAACATCTATTTCTGCTTTATTGACTATGCCAAAGCCTTTGACTGTGTGGATCACAATAAACTGTGGAAAATTCTGAAAGAGATGGGAATACCAGACCACCTGCCCTACGACTTGAGAAATCTGTATGCAGGTCAGGAAACAACAGTTAGAATTGGACATGGAACAACAGACTTGTTCCAAATACGAAAAGGAGTACGTCAAGGCTGTATATTGTCACCCTGCTTGTTTAACTTCTATGCAGAATACATCATGAGAAACGGTGGGCTGGAAGAAGCACAAGCTGGAATCAAGATTGCCAGGAAAAATATCAATAACCTCAGATATGCAGATGACACCACCCTTATGGCAGAAAGTGAAGAGGAACTGAGAAGCCTCTTGAAAGTGAAAGAGGAGAATGAAAAAGTTGGCTTGAAGCTCAACATTCAGAAAATGAAGACCATGGCATCCAGTCCCATCACTTCATGGGAAATAGATGGGGAAACAGTGAAAACAGTGTCAGACTTTATTTTTTGGGCTCCAAAATCACTGCAGATGGTGATTGCAGCCATGAAATTAAGATGCTTACTCCTTGGAAGAAAAGTCATGACCAACCTAGATAGTATATTCAAAAGCAGAGACATTACTTTGCCAGCTAAGGTCTGTCTAGTCAAGGCTATGGTTTTTCCTGTGGTCATGTATGGATGTGAGAGTTGGACTGTGAAGAAGGCTGAGCGCTGAAGAATTGATGCTTTTGAACTGTAGTGTTAGAGAAGACTCTTGAGAGTCCCTTGGACTGCAAGGAGATCCAACCAGTCTATTCTGAAGGAGATCAACCATGGGATTTCTTTGGAAGGAATGATGCTAAAGCTGAAACTCCAGTACTTTGGCCACCTCATGCGAAGAGTTGACTCATTGGAAAAGACTCGGATGCTGGGAGGGATTGGGGGCAGGAGGAGAAGGGAATGACCGAGGATGAGATGGCTGGATGGCATCACGGACTCGATGGACGTGAGTCTGGGTGACCTCCGGGAGAAGGTGATGAACAGGGAGGCGGTGATGAACAGGGAGGCCTGGCATGCTGCGATTCATGGGGTCACAAAGAGTCGGACACGACTGAGAGACTGAACTGAACTGAACTGATGTCCATTTTTTTTTTTTAATAAGTAAAATTTAAGTTTTTAAAAAGAACACACTGTATTGTATTGTATTGTTTTAATGTTGTCAAAATATCTATCTATCTATCTATCTATATATGGTTTTTATTCAAACTTCAAAACAATCTTGAGAAGTAGATATTTATCTTCATTTCATAGATGAAGAAATAAAAGATCAGACTTAAAGTAAGGTCCCACGGTTCATGGTTAGTGAGGCAGAATGTAGCCTCTTTCCCAGGGCCCTTTATTGTAAATGACATACATTACTGTGTAAGTTAAAGGTGTACAGGATGGCCTGGTCCTTTTAAAACAAGTGGCTTCTGCTATGGCAGTTAAGAGCCTGAGGCCACACCCGGGACTACTATGGCTTGATCTGTGAACCTCTGTGTGTCCTGGGCAGGGAAAGCAGGGGACCTCAGTGCCTCAGTTCCCGCTAGTATCACTGCTCTGATGCTTCAAGGATAAAGACAAGGGATTTGAAATTCACACCAACTTGCTTACCCTACACTTCAGTCACATAGGCCCCTCCTCTCTGCAGCAAGGGGGTATCCAGACAAGACGGCATCATCGGCTCTTCCCCTCAGTGATGTGAGGAGGAGTCCTTTTCTGCCACCTGCATCAGTATCACCTGGGAGCCTCTGCGCTCCCAAGGGCCCCACATTTAGTCTGGGGTAAGTAGGGCCGGGCGTCTTTGAGAAACTGCCCAGGAGATGTTGCTGTGCCCCCAGGTTGAAGGCCACTGGATTGGAGGACTGTAGTCTGCCTGCTGGGCAGTGCTGAGGCCCACCTGAGGCGAAAGTCGAGAGCTGCACCTTTGCCTGCATGCAGTGTGATAGGCTGTGAACAACAAGGGGCTGTGATGCACTCTGGTTCCAGGGCACCACTGGCAGAAGCTAGCTGAAGGAGGCTGGCTGACATCTGCTGACTGGGTCATTTCACCTACTTGGTTATTCTGCGTCTCTTCACTAGATGCTTTCTGGTGGATGCCACCATGTCATACCGAGATCTGCAAACTTGGGCCCATTTTCATGTGTCTACTCACATCCTCTGCCCAGCCCTTATCTTCCAATCTTCTTCCTTCCAGGCCCCTGACCAGTCAGCCAAGCCATCAGTCACCGCCTATGCATTGTACATATTCTAACTTCAGGACACTTCTCTTTCCACACAAAGGGGATGATGAGATGTACCATCTGAAACACTACCAGTTTATTGGAGGACTGCATCCGTGTTTTTCAAGGTCACCCTAGAGGAGGCTGTAGTGTGGCTAACATCACATTCAGTTTACATGTGTATAGGAAGCTGGCCCATCTGTAACCCAAGCTCAGGCTTTTTCTTCCTCCCCTGGCTGGCTGGCCAGGAGTCCCACCTGGGAGTGAGCTGAGGGCAGTGCACTGGGGCCTGTGGTGGGGGCTGTGCAGCAGGCCTGTGGCTTCTGGTCCTGCCCCTGCTCAGCCCTGGCTGAGCCATCTCCACCTCACAGTGGGCCGATGCCGGGCCTGCCAGATCTTACCGCTCGGAGGGCCTGACAAGACCCAGCTCACAGCGGGCAGTTCTGGCTGCTTGGCCCCATGCATGTTTGTTTTATTGGTGGATGCATAGTTCTCTGCTGCAGAGAGCATAGCCTTGCTAGTGAACCCAGGGTCTCATTGTGAGTCTCCCTAGAGCTTGTCCCCAATCCCACTAGGCCCCTTTTCCCACCACCGAGGACTTCAGCACTGCAATGTCAGCTCGGTCATATGGCTCAGGTGACAGAGCTGCTTGTGTTGTTGGGTAACACTTGCAGATACTAGTGCAGGGGGTGGGCACCTAAAGGGGGCTTCCCCTTCCTTCTCAGGTGAGGATCTGCAAGCTAACCGTGTTAAGTTCTTAGAAAGACAGAACCAGAAAGAAAATGAAGTTGCTCTTTTTTGGCCCATTGTGTGCTGGTTTGGATCTTTGTATGTACATGTCTCCCAACTAGTTCTGGCTTGCTTTAGGGCAGAATTAGGATCACAGCCCCTCTGCCCACCTAGCTCTGGGATCCTGGGCAAACCATGTCACTTCTCTGGGCCTTGATGTTCCCCCTCAATAAATTTGGGATAACGTCAGAGCCCACCGTGGCGCTGTGAGCATTAAGAGAAAGAAAACACACAGCCCCCCAAATGGTGTCTGCACACAGTCAACCCCTTAAGGGCTGGCTAGCATTCTCCCCTGTGACCGTCTGACAAAAAGCCCACCCCTACCTCAGTGCTCAGTAAATTTATGGTAGTGTGTTAGTGGGTGTCGATGAGTTCATGTAACCCTTGGATCATAAGTTGTTAACATGTGTGTGTGTTAATAGGTTTGTTTACAGTGCTTCTAATGATGTGTGGATTCTTTGGGGGCTAGGGGGTTGTTCTCTCAAGCTGTAAACCAGGCACTGCTCTGCTCCACACTCTTCTCAGTGTTTCCAGCCCACCTGCTGTATAGCCTGCGGTCTCACAGACACCCTGAGCCCAGGACTGCAGGGTGTATGTGTATGTGGTTTGTGTGGTTTGTGCATGCGTGTATCGTTTGTATGTATGTATGTGTGTGCTCTTTGTGTGTTGTATGTATGCATGTGTCCTATAGTTAAGTCCCCAGAAGCAGGAAAAAGTCACAGACTGACCCTTCCTGGGAACAATCCTGATGCCTTATCCACCTCTGAGGACACCGAGCCCCACCCTGCTCTCCCAACTTGACTGGAGACAGCATCTGTGCATATTTTTGTATACAAATATAATACTGTAATATTTGTATCTCAGCATCTAACCTAGGGCTCTGGCTAAAAGTCTGCTCAATTCTGTAGGTGCTTCCATAATTCAATAGGTAAAAAGCAGTCCTGGAATGGTCTATTCTGGGCAGTGCTGCAGTGCCCTCTAGTGGATTCTCTCTGAACTTCATAAACTCTAACTTGTGGCAACACTAATCCTTGAGCTGGAAAGCATAGAAGTTTGTCCTCAGAAGCCAATCAGGCTTGGCCTCCATTACTGCTAGTCATTCTTCTGTCATGCAGAAAGCGAGGCTCAGCAGGAGCTGAGGCTGTGTGGGTTGAGACTGGGGTCACACTGGGGAGGGGGTTGAAGTCAGCCAACCAGATCTGAGCCCTCCAAGGGCAGGGGCAGAGGAAAGTCAGAACACAGCTTTCTTCCCAACCCTCTCTTCTTTTTCTTCTCAAGCAAAAATGACTCAACAGATGACAGGCTAAAAAAAAAAAGGTATCTAAGGCAAGATGGTAGTTTGAGCATTCTTTGGCATTGCCTTTCTTTGGGATTGGAACGAAAACTGACCTTTTCCAGTCTTGTGGCCACTGCTGGGTTTTCCAAATTTGCTGGCATATTGAATGTAGCACTTTCACAGCATCATCTTTCAGGATTTGAAACAGCTCAACTGGAATGCCATCACCTCCACTAGCTTTGTTCGTAGTGATGTTTTCTAAGGCCCACTTGACTTCACATTCCAAGATGTCTGGCTCTAGATTAGTGATCCAATCATCATGATTATCTGGGTCATGAAGATCTTTTTGTACAGTTCTTCCGTGTATTCTTGCCACCTCTTCTTAATATCTTCTGCTTCTGTTAGGTCCATACCATTTCTTTCCTTTATTGAGCCCATCTTTGCATGAAATGTTCCCTTGATATCTCTAATTTTCTTGAAGAGATCTCTAGTCTTGGTATCTCTTCTAGTCTTGAAGAGATCTGTAGTAAAGTAATGCTCAAAATTCTCCAAGCTAGGCTTCAGCAATATGTGAACCGTGAACTCCCTGACGTTCAAGCTGGTTTTAGAAAAGGCAGAGGAACCAGAGATCAAATTGCCAACATCCACTGGATCATGGAAAAAGCAAGAGAGTTCCAGAAAAACATCTATTTCTGCTTTATTGACTATGCCAAAGCCTTTGACTGTGTGGATCACAATAAACTGTGGAAAATTCTGAAAGAGATGGGAATACCAGACCACCTGCCCTACGACTTGAGAAATCTGTATGCAGGTCAGGAAACAACAGTTAGAATTGGACATGGAACAAAAGACTTGTTCCAAATACGAAAAGGAGTACGTCAAGGCTGTATATTGTCACCCTGCTTGTTTAACTTCTATGCAGAATACATCATGAGAAACGGTGGGCTGGAAGAAGCACAAGCTGGAATCAAGATTGCCAGGAAAAATATCAATAACCTCAGATATGCAGATGACACCACCCTTATGGCAGAAAGTGAAGAGGAACTGAGAAGCCTCTTGAAAGTGAAAGAGGAGAATGAAAAAGTTGGCTTGAAGCTCAACATTCAGAAAATGAAGACCATGGCATCCAGTCCCATCACTTCATGGGAAATAGATGGGGAAACAGTGAAAACAGTGTCAGACTTTATTTTTTGGGCTCCAAAATCACTGCAGATGGTGATTGCAGCCATGAAATTAAGATGCTTACTCCTTGGAAGAAAAGTCATGACCAGCCTAGATAGTATATTCAAAAGCAGAGACATTACTTTGCCAGCTAAGGTCTGTCTAGTCAAGGCTATGGTTTTTCCTGTGGTCATGTATGGATGTGAGAGTTGGACTGTGAAGAAGGCTGAGCGCTGAAGAATTGATGCTTTTGAACTGTAGTGTTAGAGAAGACTCTTGAGAGTCCCTTGGACTGCAAGGAGATCCAACCAGTCTATTCTGAAGGAGATCAACCATGGGATTTCTTTGGAAGGAATGATGCTAAAGCTGAAACTCCAGTACTTTGGCCACCTCATGCGAAGAGTTGACTCATTGGAAAAGACTCTGATGCTGGGAGGGATTGGGGGCAGGAGGAGAAGGGGACGACCGAGGATGAAATGGCTGGATGGCATCACGGACTCGATGGACGTGAGTCTGGGTGAACTCCAGGAGTTGGTGATGGACAGGGAGGCCTGGCGTGCTACGATTCATGGGGTCACAAAGAGTCAGACATGACTGAGTGATTGAACTGAACTGAACTGAACTGAAGGCAAGATGGCACATAAAGATAAAAATTCTCTCCTATCAGCCTAATACTTGACACCCACACCTAATTCATCAGCAAATCTTGTTGGTTCTGAACCCAAAACACATCCCAAACCCATCCCCCATAGTCAGACCATTGCCTGAGCCACCATCACCTCCAACTTGACTTATCCCCACAGCCTCCTGGCACATTGCCTGGGTTTTGCTCTTCCTCCCCTATAATCCAGACTCCATATAGTGCCAGAAAGTTCTTCTAAAATCATAAACCAGATCACATTGCCAGGCCTTTGTTTAAGAAGGCTTCACTTGTTCCTTATTTCACTTGAAATAAAACCCAAATGCCTCCCTGTGGCCTATGTGTAGAAAGATGTCATCACAGAGGGTGGGCCCAGGACCAAAGGATAGGAGTGGCAGAACTTGAACTTTGACACAGGAAGGGAGGCATTTTCTAATAATCAAAGCCGTTTGAGTTGTCTGCTCCACAAGGGGTGAGGTCCTGCTGGGGCCGTGCAGAGCTGGTTCTGAGATTTGTGTACGAGGCTGACTGGGGGCTGCAGTGGGTCATCTCCTGCTGCCTTCCTGTGCCAGAATTTTCTATCTCTGGAAACAAGAAATGTGAGAAGGAAATCCCCACTTTGTTGGTGGCAGCAAGATAAACAGAATCTGAACACAGGCAGTACCCGTTTAGGAAGGGTCAGCCTCTGCTTCTCCTGGAACACTTCCTCCAGGGAGGAGCACAGAACCTGATGGGCAGCCCTTTCTTCCTCTTCCGATGCTGGGCAGGCCAAGTCTGTCTGCCTCTTGGCAACTTCCTTGTCTCGGCCCCTCTTCTTTCCCTTTGCAGAGTTCTGATCACTCCTCCAAAAGCCTGCTGGAGATGATGCTGCATGTTGGGAGCATAGAGATGCAAGGTGTAAACTCTGTGTTGAGAAAGTTCACAGACCAGGGGATCTGGGCTGGCAAGGAATTACAGCTCCTTGAGGATGATGCTAGACTAGGGTGGAAGGTGAGGGAAGGGCAGAGCACACATGAACTGGAGAGTGTCAGATCAATGCTGGCCGGGCATCACTCACCCAGGGAGCCACATGGTCGTGGTATCTGGAGAGTCCAAGGGTGGTGTCCAGGCTTGGGTGGTTTTTAAAGATCCTCAGGTGGTGTTTCTAAGATGAGTAAGGGTGCGGGTCCCTGATTTCACTGGGAAGAGTTTCATCTTCAAGACACCTGGATTAGAATCCCAGTGTTGCCTCTTGAGAGCTGGGCCTGTGGCATCTACCTCTGAGGTGCTGGAAATGATCAGGAGGAGGAACGGGAAGGAGGGAGGGATAGAGGAGACAAGCAGAGATTTCTTGGGCAGTGTACCTGGCCAGAGAACGCCAGGCTGCAGGCAGGTGTCTTTGCAGATGGCCACATCACACGGACACTGCTGCACTCCAGGCCACGGGTACAGTTGTGAGCACCCACACACTGCAGTTGCCATTTCTGGAGCATCTGCCACCAGACTTGTTAAGAAGGAGCCAAGATGGAACCTTCACATAGGGAACACAGTGAGTGCATACATTCATGTGTGCATACATTCATGCGTGCATACATTCATGCGTGCATGCTAAGTCGCTTCAATTGTGCCTGACGCTTTGTGACGCTATGGACTCCTTCCAGGTTCCTCTGTCCATGTGATTCTCCAGGCAAGAATTCTGGGGTGGATTGGCATGCCCTCCTTCAGGGGATCTTCCCGACCCAGGGCTCAACCTGAGTCTCTTATGTCTCCTGCACTGGCAGGCAGGTTTTTACCACTAGCATCACCTGGGAAGCCCAGGCAACACAGTAAATCCTTGCAAAACATTATGAAAGGGAACTTCCCTGGTGGTCCAGTGGTTAAGACTTTGCTTTCCAATGCACAGGGTGTGGGTTCAATCCCTGGTTGGGAAGCTAAGATTCTACATGCCTTGCAGCCAAAACACCAAAGCATAAAACAGAAACAATATTATAACAAATTCAATAAAGACTTTAAAAATGGTCCATGTCAAAAAAATCTTAAAAACCCAAATACATTATGGAAGGATTTTCACCACCACTCTCTGACGTGAGTACCATGAGTATCCATTACAGAGAAAGAAACGGGTGCACCAGGTAAAGTGGTTTGTCTAAGACACCCAAAGTTAAATCTTGGACTGAATTAGAATGCAGACCTGTCTCAGGCAAAAGCGTAGAATGAGTCTGCCTTACTCACTATCCAGCTTAAGAAATAAAATATCATAGACATAGTTGAAGCCTCTGTAGTCCCCAGCTGAACTCCTTAACTCTCTCTCCTCTAAAACCATTCTCCTGAATTTGGTGTTTATCATTTTCATGCATCTTTGTATAACTTTACGATACATGCAAAAATTCATAAACACTACATGGTATTCTACTGCATGTTTTGAACCATTTACAGTGTCATAGCAATGAAAGCCTCTTGCTATTGGTGTTTTCTTCTCAAAATAGTTCTTGACATTTATCCATGTTGATTACATGTATCTCTAAATTATGTTTTATCATCACTTAAATTTTTTTTTAGTTGCACTGAGTCTTCATTGCTGTGCCTGGACTTTCTCTACCTGTGGGGAGCAAGGGCTTGTCTTTATTGTGGTGCTGGGCTTCTCGTTGCAGTGGTTTCTCTTGTTGCAGGGCACAGGCTCAGGAGTTCTGGTGCACGGGCTTTGTTGCTTTGCCGCATGTGGAATCTTCCCAGACTGGGGATCAAAGCCCTGTCCCCTTCACTGACAAGCGGACTCCTATCCACTGTACCATCAGGGAAGTCCTAAAAATTTTTACTTATGTATTTTGAAATTTGAGATATAATTGACATATAACATTGTATTCGTTGCAGGTATATGACAATGATTTGATGTATGTCTATTGTGAAATGAATGGTCACCACAATAAGTCCAAGTAACATCCATCACCACACAGTTATGGGTGTTCTTCTTATGAAAAAAATTTTAAATTAATTAAATAATTTTTTGGCTGTGCTTGGTCTTTGTTGTGGCACTTGGGTTTTCTCTAGTTGCAGCCAGCAGGGGAGGCTCTCTAATCGCAGTGCGCGTGCGTCTCATTGCAGTGGCTTCTCTTGTTGGGGAGCACAAGCTTGCGGGCACGAGGACCCAGTAGCTGCGGTGCTCGGGCTTAGTTGCTCAGAGGCATGTGAGATCTTCCCGGATCCGGGATTGAATCCATATCCCCTGCATTGGGAGGCAGGTTCTTAACCATGGGACCACCGGGAACTCCTGATGAAAACCTTTAACACCTACTCTTATGGCAGCTTTCAAATATGTAATTCCGTCTGGTTAACTGTCGTCATGAGACTGTATGCTCCATCTCCAGGACCTACCTTATAACTTGGAGTTTGTCTCTTTTGACCACCTTCACCCACTTTGCCCACCTCTCACCTCCTTCCTCTGGCAACCACAATCTGTTTTCTGTATCTATGAATTCTGCTTTTTTTTTTTTTTTTTTGAATAAGATTCTCCATATGAGCAAGGTCACACAGTATTTGGCTTTTTCTGTCTGACAGTTCACTTAGTATGGTGTCCTTAAGATCTATCCATGTTGTCACAAACGGGAAAATCTCCTTCTTCCTTTGGCTGAATACCACCCCATTGTGTATATTTGCCACACTGTCTTTATCCATCTGTCTGTCAGTGGACATTTGCTTTCATGTCTTGGGTACTGAAAATAATGCTGCCACGCACATAGGGATACAGATATGTTTTTGAGTTTTTTTATTTCATTTCTTTTGGATAAATACCCAGAATGACATGATTTGCTGGGTCGTATGGTAGTTCTTGGAGAAGGCAATGGCACCCCACTCCAGTACTCTTGCCTGGAAAATCCCATGGTCAGAGGAGCCTGGTAAGCTGCAGTCCATGGGGTCCCTAAGAGTCAGATAGACTGAGTGTCTTCACTTTCATGCATTGGAGAAGGAAATGGCAATCCACTCCAGTGTTCTTGCCTGGAGAATCCCAGGGACGGGGAGCCTGGTGGGCTGCTGTCTATGGGGTCGCACAGAGTCGGACATGACTGAAGCGATTTAGCAGCAGCAGCAGCAGCATGGTAGTTCTCTGTATAGTTCTATTCTTAGTTTTTTGAGGTATCACCATACTGTTTTCCACAGTGGCTGCACTAATTTACATTTTTTTCCACACCAGCATTTTTATCTCTTTTTTTTTTTTGTAATTGCCATTCTAACAGGTGTGAAGTGGTTTATCATTATGATGTTGATTTGCATTTGCCCAGTGATTAGTGATGTTGAACCTTTTCTTTCTTTTAAAGGTACAGGCATACTTCATTTTATTGAGCTTTAATGCACCCTGTGGATAGTGCATTAAACATTTTTTATTGGGGTATATTTGATGTGCAATATTATATATGTTTCAGGTGTACAACATAGTGATTCACAATTTTTAAAGGTTATACAGCATTTATCATTATTACAAAATACTTGCTATATCCTCTGTGCTGTACAATGTATCTTTGTAATTTCTTTTATACATCATAGTTTATACTTCTTAATCCCTTACTCCTAATGTACCCCTCTGTTTCTTTTTGTTATATTCATTATTTTGTTTTATTTTTTAGATTCCACATGTTGGCAAGATCACACAGTATTTGTCTTTCTCTGTCTTATTTTAGTTAGCATATTACCCTCCAAGTCCGTCCACGTTGTTGCAAATGGCGGTGAGCCTTTTCATGTGCCTGTGGCCATCTGTATGTCTTCTTTGGAAAAATGTCTACTCAGATCCTCTGCCCATTTTTTCTATTGTTTTTATAGTCACCTTTTAAAAGTCATGATTCTGTTGACGGCCCCTTAGGTTGCTCTCAATTTTCCGCTATTATAGACAATGCTGCCACAGACATTTCTGTGTGGGTGACCTTGTGCAGGCATGGGAGAGTTTCACAAGGGTGGGTGCACATGTAGGAGTGGAACTCCTGGGCTCAGGGCGTTGTGCTCTTCAATTCCTGCAGCCTATGTGCCAGCTATGTGCACTATGCCCTCCCCCACATTTGGTGGAGCCAGATTTCACATGTACAAGCCTACCTTCCTATTCTGGGCTGAATAGCCTTTTGTGATAAAAACAACAGAACAGTTACACAGCGAATGCATCGAGACCTCGTTCTTGTCTGTTAAGTCCTCAGCAAAGCCTGGATGGAGGTCGTTAAGGCAAGCTGTGCCATCATTAATTCAGGAAGAACATCCTGTTAAGAAACATGGAGTGAGAGACGTAGAGTGTGCTGGGAACTTGGACGTGCCTGTTGGCCATCTCCACCAGCAATCTGCTTCAAGGCACCATCTTTTTGTCTCGACCTTGTGTTTGAGGGAATAAACAGGGAGCTCAATCTTCTGGGTTTGCCTGGCATGATCCTAGTTCATGCCAGTTGTCCCAGCAAAAGTATTAATAGCATCTTCTTTGACTCTTCAAAGTGCTTAGCTTGGAAAGATAAATTACACGGTCATCCTTGCTATAAAGCGACAATTTGGATCAGTTTCCTATCCAAAGTGTTCTGATTTTTGATACTCTGCTGGGACTGATGCAGAGATGATGGAGGACTTGGAGGGCCTGGGGGCTGTGAACCCCGGGGTCAGAGCCACCACTGTTGCTGCAAAAACAAGACTGAAGATCGAGGTACAAGCCCTCAGAAGCTTTCAGAGAGCTGACCACAGCCCCTTCCCCTGAGAAAGTCTGGTGTGCTCACTGAGGAGGCCTGGCCTTGCTTCCTGGGCACTGCCCATGGGACGGCCAGCTCAGGGGCAGGTGGTGCCGGGCAGCCTGGCAGGCCCTCCCCCTCCCAGGCTCCTCAAGATCGGAATCTGTTCCAGGCCACCAGACAGCGCTCCCTGCCAGCCCGTTCACAAAAACGGTTCCTGGACGTGCTTCGTGAGTTGTGGCCAAGCTCTTGTGACACCACCTCCTGGAATTACAAAGAGATCCTTTGTGGGCAGCCGGCTCCAGCTAACAGCTTGCGGATGGCTGGACTCCCCTGGCACTTTCTTTACTAGACAGCCCCCTCACTCATGTCCATTCACTTCCAGACAATCTGGGATCCTAGGTGGATAATTGGGCCATCTGATCAACCTGAAGAGGTAGGTCAGGGCAGCCTTCCAGCCTTAAAGCTTCCGGAGGAAATGACAGGGCATAATGGGAGACCTGTGGGGGAAACAGCTCAGGGCACCGGCATTCAGGGGTTCTCTTCCAGCACTGGGCCACCTCCCAAGCACAGGCCACCAGCTTAGCGGCATGCTCATGTGACAAAGGCTTATCTTTAGAAATAAGTCCACGTGGGATTTAAAACTGAGCCGCCTCAGCAGCTGAGTCTCTTACTTTAAAGAATAGACACACTGAGGATGACTCCTACCAGAGGCCTTTCCAGACGCCTCTGGGGTTACCACCTCCATGAACTCTTTGTTGAGCTGCCCCACCCCCACCTAGGCCAGAAAATAGTGTACCCTCTTGCAGTTGTGCCTCCCCTATGATCCATGATGACTGTAGACACACACACACACACACGCACACATGCCTATCACAGCAGAATTATTCCCCCAAGGACAGTGGCAGGATCTCATTTAGTTCTGCATTCCCCTTTATGCACTGGGCACTTAGTACAAGTTTCCTGAATGAAGAAATGAGTCAGTCCTGCACCTAGAGGGCTTGATCCCGGAAGCTGACTGGATAGAGGAACTCAAGTGATAGGTCAAGTCTCTTTTTCACCTTCCTCATTTTTGTCTGTCTCAGTTTCTGCTGTGAGGACAGACTGTTTCCATGTTCGGGAGGAGGGTCACCAGCGAACCCTAATTCTTAGCCCTAATTTCTGCTCTGGGAAAAGAAGGCAGCTCCATGGGCTTCCCATAGTCCCTCTGCCACCCCTGGGCCCATGGTGGGCGGGGAGGCGGTCCTCTGACTGGAAAGCCCACTAGAATCCTATGGTTGCACTGGAGAGAGACAGCTCCCCAAAGTGAGGGGATGGAGGTGGTCCTGAAAAGACAGAGTTAATGGACATCCAGAGCATAGCACTGAAGCTTGAGGAATTCCTAGGAAGAGAGATTCAGAGCTAGAGGACTCTGGGAGCCTCTAATAACCACAGCCAAGGAGCTTAGTTAGGCCTGGCCAAGTTTTACAAGGACATCCCCTCTGCAAGCACAACAAGTTGTTACATCTGCAGGTTCCGGACATCAGTTAACAGTGAGTGGATGTTAACTGAGGGCCTGCTCAACACCAGACACCATGCAGGCCTGGTGGGGGTGGGGCTCAGTGGTCAGCAAACCTGACACGTCCCCTGCCTTCCCATGGCTGGCCATTTACTTGATGGCTGTGTCCACTGAGTGGTCTCCACTGAGTCTCACCTCCTAGCAGGCTTTGATTCCAGGATGACTGGGGTGGAGCCAACTT
This sequence comes from Nanger dama, assembly GCA_917880005.1. NCBI lineage: Eukaryota > Metazoa > Chordata > Mammalia > Artiodactyla > Bovidae > Nanger > Nanger dama. The sequence continues at coordinate 26,723,368 of CAKJTW010000011.1, read as the reverse complement.
CCCAACAGTTAACATTCTCAGAACTGGGCTTGACAGCACAGCCCCATTTCGTTCTGGCAACAGTGCTATCTGTAGATTTTAGGCCTTAGAGTCAGAAACAGGTCCTAACTCAAGGAAAAGAAAAGAAAAAAAAAACAGGAGAGAGGAAATGAGAGGGTGGAAAGAGAGAGAATCGGACAGTCAGTTCACCGAGCTGAAGGAAACCATGGACAGCCCCCCTTTAGGGTGGGCTGTGGCTGTATGTGGACTCTAGAGGGTGCTGCTCCACGGGCTCAGCATCAGCTACCTTCTTTCCCCGCGACTTCTCTCAGGCCTCCAATGCCCAGAACAAGGCTCTGATTGACCTGACCTGGGCCGATGCCCATCTCTGGGATGGGGGATCAGGTTCTGTGATTGGCAACCTTGCCCTGTGGAGTTGAGGAAGGGCAGGTCACCCAAAGGAAGGGTGAGAAGGAGGGAAATGTATTGCGTGAGTGTGTGTTCAGTCATGTCCTACTCTTTGCAACTCCATGGACTGTATGTAGACTGCCAGGCTCCTCTGTCCATGGAATTTTACAGGCAAGAAAACTGGAGTGGATTGCTATGACCTCCTCCAGGGGATCTTCCTGACCCAGGGATCGAACCCATGTCTTTTATGTCTCCTGCAATGGCAGGTAAGTTCTTTACCGCTGAGCCACCTGGGAAGCCTAGGTGGTGTATTGGGGGTGGACAAAAACATCAGCCATGTACCATCTAGATGCTGTTATCTCCACCTTCTAGGCTTAGAGAGGTTAAAAGGCTTGCTCAAGGTCACAGTGATGGTGAGTGCCAGGACCTAAACCCAAACTTCTTGGCTGCAGACCCCACACTCTTAATCTCTATACCATGGGTGGGGGATAGTGGGGGTACCTCACTTGATCAGAAACAGTAATTTAAGAGGATAACATAGTGGTGAAGAGTTTGTGGACCAGTTAGAAGGGAATCACAATCAAACAGGCCAGAGAGGAAGGACTAACTTACATCAAGGCAAGAGCTAAGATGGATGGGAGGACATGAATGACTGGAGAGCAGGAAGAGGAATGTTAAGGAGCTAAGACCTGTCACAGTTGATAACAAATAGGATGAAGGAAAAAGGAAGCAGAGAAGTCTGTGCAGCCACTCAGGTGTCCTGTGTGGGCACCTGGTGGATGACACTGTCCTTCCTGGAGCAGAACCCAGAGGAGGAGGTAGAGTGTTGAGGGTGGAAGGGAGATGAGTCTAATTTTGGACATGTTGGAGTTGAGATGCCTGAAGAACACCCCAATGGAGATGTCCAGGAGCCCGTGGGAATGGGGTCTGAGTGTGGGAAAGAGCTGCTGGCATAGCTGGTGTCCCCCAAGGGCACCAGGTAGCATGAGACTCCCAAAGGCAAGCCTGGGGATTGCAGCATTTAGGGGCCATTCAGAATACTTCCCTGGTGGGCCATTCACAGGACTTCCCTGGTGGCTCAGACAGTAAAGCGTCTGTCTACAATGCAGGAGACCTGGGTTCGATCCCTGGGTTGGGAAGATTCCCTGGAGGAGGAAATGGCAACCCACTCCAGTAACTCTTGCCTAGAAAATCCCATGGGCGGAGGAGCCTGGTGTCCATGGGGTCGCAAAGAGTCAGACACGACTCAGCGACTTCACTTCACAGAATACTTCCCAGGGACTGGATTTCATGAGAAAACATCAGGGAAGGGCTCTCATTTGTTACTGCCCATCAGGGCGGTTCTTTCTGCCCTGCCCCCTTTCCCCATCGTGCCTCACCCAGTCTGTAAGTCAGTCCTTATGTTCCAGTGTCCAGAGCATTTCCTGAGCAGAGCCTGGTCTGGCCTGCCGAGCGGGCTTTGTGGCACTGCAGCACTTACTACATTATAGCAACTTAATCAGGTCAGTAAATACTTGCCCTGCTAGACCTGAGGTTCCATGCAGGCAGGAGCCATGCCTGTCTCCCTGGGGTATCCTTGTAGGAGGTGGGAGACACTCCCCGCCCTTTTCCAGGGATGTCTATTTACATGGTTAGTTTCCAAGGCTCAGCTGAGGACCAGGTTTCATGTATTAAAACTCACTCACATTCCTGTGGCCCTTCTCTCCCTTCCTTCACCTGTGCCCCTGAATCCATGGACAGCCAGGCTATCTTGGGAGCTGGTGTCGTCTCCTCTCCTGTTTTTCTGCACAAGTAAAGGGCCCCTGGGAGGGTTCTGCATTTGGGCCAGTGCCCCTGATCTGGGCCTACATTTGGGCCAGTGCTCAGCTGTGAGGCTGAGGAGATGCTCCATCGGCTCAGAGAGACACCGGCTTTGGGATGTCTCATACACTCACTCAGCTAATATTAATAATAAAGAGGAACCTTGGTTTCTCACTTATTTTTATCCTCGGTGCCTTGGGAACTTTATGGAAAGGGAGGCTGATGGGAGGGCAAGACTTGGCCACCTACTGGCCCCCTCACCTCATTTAATCAGGGGGAAAAGGGAGGCAGATCTGGACAGACCAGAGCAGACTTCTGGCCTCCAATCACAGCCATTTATGATGCTTTGTCCCTGGGAAGACAGGAGACAGAGATAGCCAAGTCTTGTCCTACCGTCACTCCCCTTCCTATAAAGTTCCCAAGGCGGGGAGGATAAAAATAAATGAGAAACCAACGTGCCTCTTTATCATTAATATCAGCTGAGTGAGAGCATCGGTCTCAGAGCTCTGAATGCAACGCAAATCGTGGGCAGTGCTCTTGTGCGCACAGTCCACACACCATTCCAGACAACAGTGATGTTACAACAATCCCAGGCTTCATCCTGATGCATTTTTGAAAAGCCCCTGTCGGTCCACCAGCAAGTAGTGGTGTAAGTAACAAGAACGGAGCAGGAGTCCAAAGGTCCGAAGGGCCGATTAGGTAGGTAGCATTTCCTTGGCCCATGAGTAGCCTCCAGCTCTGATAAAAGTCTCTCAAACTGCCTGTATTCTGCGTCCAAAGTAACTCTACAAGCTGAGTGTCCTGTCTTCTTATTCTACAACTTTTGTTCACTTAGCAGAGCGTCCAGCACTAGCAATAATAATTAGCATTGACTAATAATAGTAAATGACCCTACCATTTATCGATGACTTATTGTGGGCTAGGTATTCCATTCAGGCTTTTCCATGTTTCTCCTAGGAGGTCGGTGTTGTAATTTTAGGAATATGGAAGTGGAGATTCAGAGAGAGGAAGCAACTTGCTCAGGTCACAGTGCTGAGGGGAGGTGGAGTCAGGTTCATAAGCCAAGTCTGACAGACTCTGAAGCCCCGTTCTTTTGCTGCTGTAGTGCTCTCCCTCTGGCTGGGAGCAAGCAATAGGTGCCGTGGGGACTCCCAGAGTAGCAGCAGGGACCCAGACAGGCCTGAAGACACACATTCCCAGAAGGAGGAAGCTATTGGGTCTGACCCCCGGAGCGGTAGCTTTGGCAAACAGGGAGAAGCAAATGCCTCACCTGTCCAGTGACAGCAGAACTCAGGCAGGTCAGGGGCCATTTTCAGCTGGGCTGGAACTGGATGAAACTGGCCAGAGCCAGTATCAGGGCAGATACTGGGGAGCGGGGATGAGCGGGGAGAAGGGGCTGGGGATTCTAGTGACCCCTCCCCACCTGGGGCAGGTACAGAGGACTTGCACTACCCAGAGACTCAAGGCAGGGCCTGGTGAGGGCTTGAGCTCTGCAGAGGAAAGGAGAGCCCCTGGGGGTGGGGGTACCACTGACCCTGGTGGTCCCGAGTGGGCCTCTCTAGGGATCCTTTCACATCAGGTGGAGGTGAAGGGAAGAGGAGGGGAAATGCAAGACGCAAAGGCATTATCTTATAAAGTAAATGTAACAGATCGACTTCTCTCCCTGAAACCTTAAAACCTATGGGGACTTCCTGTCTTCCTTGGGGAGAACTCCAACCTCCTTCACATGGCTGCTGAAGTCCTCTGCAATGTGGCACTGCTGACCCACCAGTGACTCCTGGACTGTCACCACCCCCAAAACCTACTTTATGATCTGGTGTTCCTCCTGACCTCCCTCCGACATTAGGCTCAACTTTTTATTTATTTATTGAACTTTTATTTTGTATTGGGGTACAGCCCATTAACAGTGTTGTGATAATTTCAGGTGAACAGCGAAGGGTCTCAGCCATGTACATACATGGATCCATTCTCCCCTAAATACCCCTTCTGGGAGCTTCTAAGACACATCAGTGCCAGGCCCTGCCCCCCCGCTGAGATCCCTAGACATGGGCAGCCTTCATTTTTAAAAACTGCCCAGATGATTCTGATGTGTGGAAGCTGAGAATGCCTGCTGCTCAGCCTTCTTGTCTGTCACCCTCTACTGGCCAGCTTCTCTTATTTGCCAGGCCTTAGCCCTGTCTCAGCTCCATGCCTGCCTCCTTAGGAAAACTTCCCTCACTCCCATCATGGTGTTCTTGACAAGGTGGGCTGGGTGCATGTCTGTGCCTGGGCCCTCTACTGTCCTGGGCTTGTCCTGTGTTTCCTGGACACCTGCCTTCCCCCTCTGACCGTGACCTCCCTGCAGTCAGGGGACCTGATCACAGTTGTTCCCTCACACCTGGCATGCAGTAGCTATTCAATAAATGGCTGAAATGATAAATACCAAGTCAAAATCTGCCTCCCTTAAAGTCACCCTTAGGGAATTCCCTGGCAGTCCAGTGGTTAGGACTCTGCACTTCCACTGCAGGGGGTGTGGGTTTCCATCTCTGGTCTGAGAACTAAGATCCTGCAAGCTGTAAGGTGCAGTCAAAAAAAAAAAAGTCATCCTTAGTCCCTGATATTTCTTCCTTCCTAATTAAACATGAAAGCCCCAGTCTTTTCCATTTTTTAACTTTCCCCAAACGGCTATGGGTATTGGTCTTTAATTAGCACTTTTGGATCCCTCTGGGTCCTCGCTGTCCTCCTGAGCGGGGAGCTGGCTCTCTGTTCCTGCAGACATTAGTGTTTCCCCAAATAGCTCCTAGAAAAAGGAAGTGCAGTGTCTCCACAAGAAAAGACAGTTTGCAAACAGGAGCTCTGCGCAGGCAGGCTCAGCGGCAACTGAGGCATCCCCCTCTCTGGGAGATGTTTAAAGCACCTCCACTTAAGATCACAGAGAGATTTAGTCAATACTCCTCTATTTCCTCCTCCACCCTTCCTCAAGGGAAGCCAGAACTGAGCTCCTGTCAGAGAAGACAGGGGCCGTAGAAGAAAGCGGAGGGGATGATCCAGGTTGGATCGGAAGAAGATGAAGGCCAGAAGCTACCAACAGGGTGTTAATTGGCTTTGGAACAGCTGAGAACTTCACCCTGGTCCAAACACCCCGAGGCAATTTCCAATTTCCGAAAGCAACTGTGGAGGAAGAGGCCTGTACCTTTCTCGCCTCCTTGAATGGGCAGCTCGGAAGTGGGGGAAGGAGCCAGGAATCCACGGGGCATCCTTTTCCTCCGCCAACTGCCCACGGCCTGGTCGGAAGCCAGGCTGCCTGCCTCCTGGGGCTTGGGACTGAGCCCGAGAATAAAGGAAGCTGCGGCCCCGGCTCCCATCCCGGAGAGGAGGCGCTGACGGCAGCCAGTGCCCGGCCCTGCGGGGATCAGAGGAGAGGAATGGCTGTTGCCAGAGCATTGCGTGTGGACAACTAAGCTTTGTTAGATTTCTGGCTCCATTGACTTTTCTTCTCTGAGATCAGTTTCCTCATCCGAACATGAGGATGTTGTTGGGTCAAGTGTCAAAGGTTATTTCTAGGCTTGCCTTCTGGGGCTGGTGAGAAACGGAGAAAGCAGAGAGAGAGAAAAGCGCGGGAGTGATTGTGACTCAATGCATGTCTGCAGATGACCACAGTTCTTGACAGGAAGCCCTGCTCATAAAGAAAGAGTGGAGAGTCTCCCCTACCTCTCTGATGAGATGTCAGATGGGGAAATTGAAGCCCTTGGAGCTTTATTTACGTTTTTAAAATGTTTATTTATTTGGCTGAAGCGGGTCTTAGTTGCAGCACTCGGGATCTGCATGTGAACGCTTGTTGCAGCATGTGGGATCTAATTCCCTGATTAGGGATTGAACCCTGGCCCCTGCATTGGGGGCTTGGGGTCTTAGCCATTGGACCACCAGGGAAGTCCCCCAAGGAGTTTTAAAGACTCACACATGATCACATGGTAGCCAACAGAGGACCTTTGTCTACTACAGGGATGGTAGGTTGGTGGAACTTCCTATGCCAGCTCTCAGAGATTGACGAGGACAGGGGCCGTCTGCAGCACTGCACTGAGGAAACAGCCCGGAGCTGATGAGCAACATCTGCCCTAGGCTTCGGAGGAGGAAGCGGCAATAGGAATCCCATATTTTGCCCTTCTTACTGGCTGATTCAGTAAGTCGTTACTTCAAGCAGGTCAGTGGTCCTTATACTGCAGATTCAGTGGAAAATAAGACAAGCCCTGGCTCTCAGGAAGCTAACGTTTTAGAAAGGGAGACAGACAATGCATACATAGACGAATGACTATGTAATATAATCTCAACTAGTGCTAAGTATAAGGAAAATAAAATAGTGCAATGGGAGGGACAGTGAAGGTGTGGGGGAGGAGGGAGGAGATCAAAGTGGTCAGAAAGGTGATGTCTAAGCGGAGACCTAAATTCTGAGAGGCAGCTCTATAGGAGCTGAAAGAAGAAGAGATGCAGACAGAGGGAACAGCCGGTGCAAAGGTCTTGAGGTGGTGCCTACAAGTGACAGAGAGAGATCAGATCTGAGGCTGCCTAGGTGGCACTGGAGGTCAGCGAAGGAGGTGGGAGTGGCGTTGTTAGCTGTCAGCTCCATGAGCCCATCTGAATGCTGACAGGCCTCCCACACCTAGCCAGTCCAAAATGACATCCTCAGTCTCTATTCCCCCTTCCTGCCCCAACCACATTGCCCCTCCTCAAGTTTTTACTTCTCTTCCTATAAATGACCACCCATCCCATTGCTCAGACTACCATGCTATACAACGCCAGCCCTGTCACCATCACTTCTTGCCCTCCTTGCTGGACTCTCTGCCTCCACACTAGTTCTTAACTGAAGCCCCAAAAGCACTCATCCCCCATCACTTATTTCCCCAAAGCCCTCTTCTCCTAGTTTTGTCTTTCTTACCACTATCCCCAAACCACAAACCCAGGAACACATATTTATCATTTTTTAAAAGGAGAATCTGGAGTTGGTTCCAGCCCCAATTCAATTCGCATACATTCTTCTAATTATCCCAAAACTGACCGTGTGTCCAGACTGGTTCTGGGGCATGAGTGTTAGTTATTATATGGCACCTGCATTTATTAGATATTTGCAGTACTCCCAGCCCTGTGGCCAGAGCATCATCATAGCCCTGTGAGGGCGGTATGATCATTGTCCCACCTTCACCCCCATGGATACTGGGACTCAGAAAGGTTCAGCTTCTTATCATAAGTCCCCCAGCTGGTAAATGACTGAGCTAGGATTTAGACTTAGCTCCTTCTGATGCCAAAGTCCAAGGTTTTGCTTCTACATTAATCTCCCTCCTAGACACAAACCGGCAAAGAATGATGGGCCCAGAGAGAGGCATCTTGACCTCAGTCTGGACGTTCTCCCTTCACTCCAAATCAAAAGCTGGAGGAGCCTTCTCCTGGGTTCCTTGGTACTTCATCAACCTGAAAAGATAAGAGGGCGAAGACTGTCTGCTCACTTGGCCCTGCAAAGATGAAAGCTCTCCTTATCTGGCCTGGCTCTCAGTTCCTGTCCCTCCACCTGCCCTCTGCTCACGTCTGTTCTGTCGCCAGGTGGTCTCCTTCCTGCCCAAGATTGCTGTAGCCCGTACTCAGGTGCCCTCCAGCCTGTCGGCCTCTTGATCAGGAGCCATTCCCGTGGGAACCATAGTGCCAACATCCGGTGAGGACGGGCCCTCCGTTACCTGCTGGCCCTGCAGCCTCTGCTATCAGGCCCGAGAACAAAGGAGCCTGGTGCCTGCCACTAGGCAGGCTGTGTTTGTCCAGGGCGAGGCCTACCCTGGCACAGATGTTGAGCAAACAGGACTGCCGGCCTCACAGATCCGCCTTACGAGCAGGACTTCAGCTGGGAGGTGTTGCTGCCAGGCCACCTGCCGAAATGTTCCCCTGTCCTACTACACCCAGTACCCCAGGGCAGAGGGGACTCTAGGGCCAGCCCTCCTGTCTTGGGCCTCAGGTTTCCAGCTCTGCAATGAGAGAGTTGCACAAGGTGATCTCCAAGATCCCTTCTGTGACCTAGAACCTTGAACGATGTTTCTGGGAGTCTCTGGGGCTTGAGAACAGATTGAAGGGGTGAAATCTGGGAATCTCATGGCATCCTCCCCCACCCCTCACCCACACTCCAACCCCATGTACCCTCACACACCTCTGGCCAGTAGGACTAACCTCTCTAGAGCAATGTCCCTGAGCACTGGATCCATGACCTCATTTACACTAATGGAGCTTTTAGGACTGGATCTAGGATACTTCATGGTCAAAGGATTAAGTGTGACCATTTTGCTTCTGAGGCAGCTCAGAATCTGAACTCTTACTCTCTGTCCTGAGAAATCTCATGGTCTCTTGGCCCTGGAGGAGGTTCAGAGGGACGGATGTTTCTCCAGTTAGGATAGTGAGAGGCTGCATGGTGATAGTGACTCTCGGACTTTAGAGTGCATCAGAATCACCTGGAATGCTTATTTGAAATGCAGACTGTTGGGCTCCATACCCCCAGAAATTCTGAGTCCCAATATCCAAGGTGGATGGGTGGCTTAGAATTCTGAGTTTTTAGCAGGCACCTAAGTGATCCTAAGGTGTCTGATGAAGTAGAATGAGTGAGTCTGAAAGCTATATAATCCTTAAAAAAAAAAAAAAAAGAGCTATACACTCTGATTCAAATCCCATTCTGCTACTTATGAGCACTGTGACTTGGGGCAAGTCACTAAGCCTTTCTAGATGTCAGTTTTGTTTGTAAAATGGGGCTATAATAACATCTACATCTTAATAAACCTGACTGATTTTTTTTTTCAGAGTGTTTTTGCACTTTGCAAATGTTTGTTGAGCAAATGGGGTAGGAGTCTATTCGCCCAATTCAGAAACCTGGGGATTCTCCTTAATGTCTCTCTCTACCCGTGCTTCTCAACCACCCAATCACAATTCCCCTGAGCTCTGTGTCCTAAAATATCTTAGACCTACCCACTTCTCTCCATCCCCACAGCCACCACTCTGGTCCAAGCCACCATCTTCCTCTGCCTGACCACTGCACAGCTTCCTCACTGACCTCCCTGATTCCACCCTTGCCTCTTCTCATTGTTCCTTCCCAGGGAAGCCATGTTAACCTGATAAAGTAATGCCCCTGCTTCAGACCCTAGCTCTTAGGAAGGCCTTCTGAGCCCCCCGTCCAAAAATTCCTCTGCTCCCCATAGCTACTCCCAAGCTTCCTTTTGGCTCCCCTCAGCCTCCAGCTCTACATTTAAGATACTCTGAACTTCCTTCCATTTCCTCCAATGAATATCAGTTTCTCTTGCCCCTGGGACTTCACACAAAGTGTGTTTGCTTTGCTTGAGACTGCCCTCCCCGGTCCCCAAACACATATCCTTCGCGTAGTATTCATCTTTCATATTTCGACTTGAATGTCGTTTCCTGAGGGCCAGACACAGCCATGCCCCTCGCATGTGCTCCAGCAACTCCGTCCTTCCTCCATAATAGCTGTTACACTCTGCGGTGATGACTTCATGCCCTCCTCCAGCGCTGTGTTAGCTCCAAGAGAACACAAACCTCTGTCTTATCCATTGCTGTATCGCCAGAAAACTCTAGTCAGTCTTTGGCTCAAAGAATGATGAAATACACGAATGAATAAACAAGTGAGAGGGTCCCAGTCACAGGATGTGTCGCAGAAGACGCCCACCTGGTAGTGCATAAGCTGCGATTAGGTTGGGTCCGGACGTGCCTGTAAAGACAGCCACATGGGGGCGGCCTCAGGCACGCACAGACCACACGGGGGCGCCCCCGGCTCGTTTTACGTGAATGGCACCTCGGACTCAGGTTCGGTTACTAATCACCACTGGGGACAGGAGGCGGGCTTCTCCCTCTGATGGACAGTATCGCTCCGCCCAATCTAATTCATCTTTTCTTTGGCCCCGCCCACCCCAGGCCTCAGAGAACCAGAGGGTGGGCGTGATGGAACCACTGCCAACTGAACTCCGGCGGAGTGCTGTTGAGGCCGAACCAGCGTGCCTGGCGGTCTGTGAGTGGGCGGCTGGTGGCTAGGGGCGGGGCCTCCCGCGATGACAGGCAGCAGACAGCCCCGCCCCTCTCGACCAGAGCGGCCGCGCCAGCGCTGGGGACAGCAGAAGTGAGTACGTGAGCGGCGCAGCAAGAACCCAGCTCGGACCCCGGACGGCGCGCGCACCCGTGTCTCAGATCCGAGTCGGGCCCGCAGGAGACCGCTGGATTACTGTGCACACCGAACTACCACCACTTGCTCCCTCCCGCCCCGGCCCGCCTCCCCGAGTTCTCTGGCTCCGAGCTTTCCAAGCGCCCGGGATCCTCCTGGACCGGTCCGTCCAGATTCCCCAGGACCGACCTGCCCGCTTACCCCAGGATCGCCCGGCTCAGGGCGCCGCTTGGGTCCCGGAGCCGCCTGCCTGGATTGCACCCTCTCCTTGCCTGGATCTCCTGGGACCGTGCGCGAGCCTTCTCGCGCCCGCCGAGCGGATCCTCCTGCGGGTGCCCGCAGCCCCGCCGGCGCGGCCCGGCGCGGCCCGGCTCGGCTCCCGGAGCCAGTCCCGGCCATGGCCCGAGCCCGCCCGCCGCCGCTGCCGCCGGGGCTCCTGCCGCTGCTCTCTCCGTTGCTGCTGCTGCCCCTGCTGCTGCCCGCCGGCTGCCGGGCGCTGGAAGGTGAGCGGCGTCGGGGGAGTGCGTGCAAGGGTTAAGGTGTCCGGGGTCGCCCGAGCGGGGTCCGGGGGTGGGTCCGCGGTGTCGGTCCGATGCGGTCCTGGCGCACTTCGGAGGAGGCTCGGCCACCCGCACCCTCTCCAGAGGCTGGAGTTGAGGTGGCGGGGACGCCTTGGGCGCCGCCTCGTAGGTTCCAACTGCCAGCTGTCTGCCGGTTGTGGGATCGCAGGCAGCTCGACCTGCCTGCGATCCTGAAAAGTCATGGCCCGGCGGTGAGCTTCTGTAGGAGTGCCAGGCACTCAGGACAGAGGAGCGGGGCCATCCGCACCTCCTGGATGCAGGGAAGTATGCGAGACCCCCACCAGGCGAGGCCGGGGCTCTGAGGCTGCTGCTGGGCTCCCCAGGTTGAGGGGCTGCGTCGGCGAGGAACCTCTTGGAGTCCGTGAGAGTGTGAGTGCGTGCACTCCGCTTTGTCAGGGGATGGCTGCTGGGATGGTGAGGCGGGAGCCTGTTATTGTTGACGGTTTACCGAGCGCCAACTACCCACAAGGTGCTGTGTGCACCGTCGTTGCACTCTGCTCTGGAGCTCCCCCTCTGCCTTCTTGCAGGACCCCCACCCCCAGTGCTGGGGTCTCCACCGAACTCCAGAGGTTGTGCGGTTTGTCTCAGGTAGAGCTAGAGCTGATGCCTTACCCATTATCCAGTGGAAAAGGCCAGGCTTCTCCGTGGGTTGTGTGAAACCTGCAGAGAGGGCTGCTGGGAGTGGGGGGTTGCTCCAACTTCCATAGGACTGTGCCTGGATGAACAGGCTAAGTGGTTTTGGCCCCCCGTGGGAGAGCTCACATACATTCACTTGACACAAGCCTGCGGGGACAGGGGCACTGACACGGGCAGACAATAGACAGACAGACAGATACACATACATACACACATGGTTTTCTAAAATTTTTGGAGCCATTAAATGAGGAAATAAAAACCTGAATGTGGAGGGAAGGACACCACAGACTGGGGGAAAACTGAGATGACAGGCAGTACTTCTATTTGGTATCTTTAACCGAGCTAGTCACTTTCTTAGTTTAAGAACAAAAACATGAATTCTGTGTGACTTGGTTTGTTCGCATGTTCACAGTCGGTAAACTTGAAGGTTGGAAGGAAAAAAAAACAGAGTTACGAGAGAAAGGCATCTTCTGGTGCTTTTTCATTTTCTCAGGAGGAAAAAAAACATGCTTCTGAATCCCCATCGTCTTTTATCTCTGAGCCCATTGGTGCTGACAGACTGATTCACACGGGTGGACACATGCAAATCCAGACAGACACACCGAGGTCGCACCCACACTTGGCGCACACTCACCCACATGTGTGTGATAGGATCACAGGCGTGAGAAACCAGTGTGGAGCTTTGTTGTTGATCGCCTCAAGGGTGTGAGCCTGCTGGAGTTCTCAGGTCTGTGTCTTAGCCTAGGAGAGCCGACCCCAGCACATGCGCTTACGGAGCTGTGTGTGCCAGGCCCAGAGCCCTTGTTGTGGGGTGCGGTGGGTGCTGATGCTGCGAGTGGGGTGAGGGGGGTGATTTGGGTTAGGTGAGCAAGGGCTACCTGAAAAAGCTCACCCCTGTCCTTCCTTCTTCCCTCCCTGTGTCCCTTCTTCCTCTTTCCCTGCCTTTATTTCTCTTTTTCACTCTTCACAATCTGCTGGTCCCTTTAGACCCTAGCTGGCAGGCCCTAGCTGGGAGCTGGCATCCAGGTTTCCAGGCCCAGGACATGAGGGGCAGACCAGGAGAAGCCTGGTGAGCTGCAGCAGCCCAGAAAAGAGAGGGCAGTGGGGCTGTGGCCCCTCCTCTGTCCCTTCCTCCCTCAGCTGTTTAGTGGGGTCTGGGGCTCTTCCTGACTGCATGGGTGGTAGCTGGGAGGCCAGGCCAGTGTGGGGTGCTCCTAAGAAGGTGGCAGTGCCTCCCAAGTGTGGCTTTCATTAATTCCTTCACGTTTGCCATATATCAGAATTTAGGGTCTTCAGTTAGTGTGAGAATGAAAGAAAGAAGAGAGATGATGCCTCAGGTGCTGACCCCAGCCCAGTGGTCCGCCTACCCACCCTCCTGCCCTCCCTCACTGTGACCTGGGATAGTAGTGGAACCCACCTCCTAGGGGTGTTATGAAGATTGAATCCTTAATGTGTGTCAAGTGCTTAGCACATAACTATTGTTATTGAAGGATTAACTGTTGTTATTATTATTACCCTAGGGTCTGCTCCTTGGGGAGCTCCAGAAAGTGAAACTGGTGTGTACACTTGCCCTGCAGGAGGGAGCTTAGAGGAAGCAATGATGGGGGAGGAGAGGTTGGTCTGGGGAATTGCTATCCCCCTCCCCCAACCTCCATTTCTCTCAAGCTTTGGGAGGGAAAGGATGGGGTAGGAAGAGACTTGACCTTGACTCCTGCCTGTACCCTATCCTTATTCAGGAACTTGAAAGGGGGATGGGTAGATTTGGGGGTCCTGGGCTGGGCCAGAGGGCAGGGCTAGGTGGGACACCCAGCACCGAAGATCTCTTCAGCATCCCCAAGCTTTATGGGCGGAGGATCTCACCCCTTTACTCCAGCCTTCCCTTTGGTTTTGCTAGTATTTGGTTTGCCCTTGGCCTCTGGGGTCGTTATATTTAGGCCAGGTTCTTGAGCTGTGGGTGCTGTCCCTCATGGTCTCATTGGTTAGATGCCAACTAGCACCTAGTTGCTCTTCCATCTACACACTTGGGGTTCACCAGGGTTCTGCCTCCAAATATTTCAGTTTTCCATGAGGGTAGAGCCAGGGTCCTTGCTTGTCCTCCTTGGTTAAAGAAATACCATTCCTTGCCCTCTAATTGTTGGAGAAGGAAATGGCAACACACTCCAGTGTTCTTGCCTGGAGAATCCCAGGGACGGGACGGTGGAGCCTGGTGTGCTGCCGTCTATGGGGTCACATAGAGTCGGACACGACTGAAGTGACTTAGCAGCAGCAGCCCTCTAATTGATTCCCCCGCCCCCAACATGCGTACAAATTGCCCTCGAATTTACCCTCAGTCATGGGGAAACAGGGCCACCTGGTTGCTCACTCCTCTTTCATATCACGTTCCCCAGTCCCCCAAGCCAAGATCATTCTCCCCTTAGGGATCATGAGTGGAGTCTGGTAGGTGAGCGGACTAGGAACGGGGTATGGGATGAAGAAGGATGTCCAGACCACAGGGTCCTTATACCTCAGGTAGGATGGGGAGGTCCCTGCTAGGAAGAGACCCTTTGGAGAAAAGAGAAACAATTACCAGATATAAGAGGTCGGCCTTCTCCCAGGCAAGCCCTGTTGCTGCAGGGGCAGACTCTGCCTGGGGAGAGAGGCGTGTGTGAGTTCACTTCTTTCTCAGTGGCAGTGACCACTGAGGTGGCAGCTGAAAAGTGATAGCAGGCTGGGGTTTCTGCGGCTTTCCCATGTGTTTGAGTGGCCTCTCGTGCCCCTCACTCGTCTGTCTTGAGCTGGCACCTCAGAGCTGTGACGAGGGACAGTGGCGGGTACTCCAGGGAACCAGCTTGCCTGTCACCGTCTTCCCTTTAACCAGAACTGCTGCCGCTGCCGCCACTGTGGCCTCAGCGGCAGCAAGCTAGCCCAAAGCTGCCATGGGCAAGGCCTCTGCCACCCGGCCTTCCACTAATTAAACAGCATGAAGAGGCTGAATCACCAGGCCTGCATAGTTTGAAAATTGTAGCCCTGCCTGTTGTGCTGAGTCAAACTGGTTTGTCGGGATTGGGCAGCTGGGGGTGGTGGAGAGGGAGACTGGGTACAGCTGGGCACCTGATGGGGTGGGAGCGGCCCCTGCCCCGAGGGCTGGCCCTGGCACCCGGTCTCCTGTCGCCTCTCTGGGCAGACCGGCTGTGGCCAGGATCCCAGGGAAGCCCTTAAAGGCGAGCTGTGCGTCCGCCTTCTGGCTGGCTGGCAGGGCCACGACTGGGTGGGGGCCATTAGTCCTCTTTGTTAGTCGCATTAGTCATGTCCAACTCTTTGCGACCCCATGGGCAGTATAGCCCACCAGGCTCCTCTGTCCAGGGGATCTTCCCAACCCAAGGATTGAACCCAGGTCTCCTGCATTGCAGGGTGGGGGCCGTGGATGAGCACTGAGGCATTTGGGCTCCTGCCCCTTGCTTCCGCCTCCCTTCTCCTCCCTCTCAGGTTTATTTAATTATAAATCCCCGTGATCGGAGGGGAAGAATGAAAAACAAAATGTGTTCCCTGTTCTGAGATGCTCCCCTCCTCTCTGACCCAGACCTGAGGGCCTTGGGGCTGTGACAGGGGGAGGGAGAGGGAGGTCCTCCAGGTCCTGTGGCAGGGTCTGCTTTAGATCCCTTCCTCCTGGCTGACCACCCTGGGTGTGCAGGTTGGTACACGCATGTGCATATGCTGAGAAACAGGGGAGGGGCGGGAGGGGAGAATACAGGACAGATCGCTCCAGGTTGGTTGTCTGAGGTAGGGATCCCAGTGGGGAGAGGGGGACCAACTCTGGACGAGTCTTCCCTCTCTCTTTGCAGGCAGCATCCCAGGGCATGCCTCCTCGCTCAGACCCTGTGTGTCTGTCCTCCTGCCCCTGCACATTCTGTTGGCCCAGTCCAGGAGTGTGGCCTTACCTGCCACCTCACAGTCCGTGGTCTGGAGTTTGGGCTGGCTATTCCTTGCTCCTGTTCTCTAGGTTGTTTTTCATTCTCTGGGTCTCACCGGCACACCTACTCGGCAGGGTGCTTTTTTGACTTGGGGCTTGGGGATGCTGTGGGATCTAGTAGCTCCATAAAGTCATATGCCCCTGGCCCTTCACTAGGGCAGGTGCCAGGTTCCCATATGGCCCAGTGAGGCCCTCAGACACATGCCGGTTGCCCATGATGTTCTCCTCCTGGGCCCCCAACTTCCTCTTGGACGTGTTGCCCGAAGCTCCTGAGGCTACCTGCCTTCATCCTAGCACCCCCACTCTACCACGGCCCCAGAGCTGGGGATGGTACCATTGTGCTAGCAGGGAAGTGGCCTGCTGCTTGGGCAAGGGCTGTACCTGGGGAGGCTGCACCCTGCCACACCCAGAAGCATCTTCATGCCCCTGTCCCAACCCCAGCCTCGTGACCCGTGACAGCTCCTGCCTGGGCCAGGGCCACAGGAAGCCGGTCTGGGGCTTGTTCCTTCCCGGTGCCTCTGGTCAAGGCTGCCCCAGTCTCTCTGCTTTCTCAGCAGAAGAGTGCCCTCTCCCAACTCTTCTCCATTTCGCTTGAAAATTCACCTCACAGAAAGAACGGGCTTGCAGAATGTGTGTGTGTGGCATGTGCATCGAGAATGCAACTCCGAGGCTTTACGCCACCTCTAGATATTGATACGCATACTACGTCTGCATGCTCCTGTGGAATGTTTCAGTACAAGTGGGCATCTGCGCGTGTGCAGCTGATGCTAGTTGTGTATGACTGTGTAAGAGCATGTCACGGCGTCTGTACAGGCAAACTGGTGTTTGTGTTTGCACTTGACTACACTTAAGACTGTGACGTGTGGCTGGCAATAGCGTGCGGCTGGGTGTGTAGGAAGAACGCACTGTTGGCTGCACACGCCCTCGCGGATGCATATGTCTCAGGAAATCCGCACATATGAAGGCTGAGAGAGTGAGTCTTTGCCTAAGGCATGCCGAATCTGTGTGTAGGAAAGATTCATTGTATATGGATGTCTCAGGAAGACTGATCTGTTTGGACCAGATGTGTCCGTGTGTCTGTGAAAGGCAGACTGTGTGTGAAAGCGTGTGTGTGTCTGCGGGTGGCTGTGGCTTTGTGTGTTTTTGTCCACCATATGTGGGACTGGTCGCTCTTTAGCCCCAGTGGTGGGAAGGAGCCCAGCCACTGAGAACTCGGTGAAGTGTGTGCCTCTGTGTGCACAAGCGAGAGCCATACAGCTGCTGCCACGTGGCCATTCCCATTGGCCCCGTGAAACCTGACAGGGTGCTACTTTCCTTCTGAGCATTGAAGCCCCAGTCCCAGAGAGTTCCAGAAAGGCCCGGTGGCCACTTCCTCTGCTTTCTTGCGGGGGTGGGGGTGGTGGTGGGGTTCCCTGCCCAACAGAGCCTGTATCTGCAAGTGTCCACCGCCCTCTGGTTCCCCTCCAGCAGCCACATGGCGGGACAGAAGGGGGTGGGCATGAGGTGGGCAGCTGGGGAGTTTGGAGACTGCTCCTTCATTCCTCTTTTGTCCTTGTCCCCTGTACCTATATCCTTTACCCCAGCAAGTGTGTACTTACACACACACACACCCTACACATAGGAAAGGTGGGCTCTGGAGAGGTGAGTCTCTCCCCACAACACCACAGACAGATTCACACCCCACCCCCACCCCCGACGTTCTTCCTGAGGCTGGGACACAGGCACCTCAGGGTCTCCCTCCTGCAGAAGGGAGCAGGCCCTTCCCCTCCCCAGAGAGCAAGCCCCTCCCCAGCAGGGTGCCCGAGCCCTTCCTCAGGCACACATGACTCGAAATCTAAGTCCTCTCCTCATTAATGGGAAAAATGTGCCGAGATTGAGCGATGGCCAAGGCTGAGCGATGGCCAAGGGCCGATCCCCCCGCCCCCTCCCCCTCTCGCTCCCCAGAAATTAAACAGAAATGAAGAGCCTCCCCTCACCAACCTCCCCCAACCGCCGCCCCCCCTCCCCAGCGCCCCCTCCCTCCCGCCTCTCAGAGCCAGCGCAGGGCTTGTTTTAAACTGTGGAGGAATCTGGCTTGGAGGGGGGAGGGGGCTGAATATTTGGGTTTAAACAGTTCCAGATGGGTTTGGCACAGGCTGAGCAGAAGGAAGTGAGGGAGAGGGAGGAGGGAGGCAGCTCGAGGGAGCGGTGGGAGCCCTGGCCGGCTCGGTGGCGGGCGGCGGCGGGCAGCGGGCAGCGGGTAGGGACCAGCAGGCGGACTGCCTGGGGGAGGCGGTGCACTTGGCTCGCGGCTCCCAGGGGCTCCCAGGGACCGCAGCTCTCCGGGCTGCTGGCTGGGGAAGAGGCTACTTGGCAACTCCCTCTCCGTGTCTGTCTCCTTGGGCCTCCTGTCTCTCCATCTCGCTGTCTTTTGTAGTCCACCGCCGGCCATCCCGGCTGTCTGGTCCTAGCCCGCCGCCCCGAACATCCCTCCAGCTTGGGTGCCGCCCACCATCCGCCCGCTCCGCCCCTCCCTGCCTGTCTCCCTCCCTGCCTGTCTCTGGGCCCTTGCTTCTGGCCAACCCCTCTTCTCTCCCCGACCCCGCCACCCCCGCGCTGAAGGTGGTGTCTGTCTGTCTGTCTGCCAGAGGGGCCTGTCAGGCCACCGACGATGAAGCTGGGATGGCTCACCCCTCAGCCCGGCCCTCCAGGGGCCAGCTGCTGCTGCAGGAGGAGGAGGGAGCCACGCTTCCCAAGTGAATGGCTGCTGCTGGCCGGCCCCCTTTGCCTCACGTGAGGGCCTGGGCCCACAGCTGCCCCGTCCACCATCCCCAACCCAGCTCAGAGCCAGACTGCAGGAAACTGGCGAAGACCACAAGCCTGGAGTCTGTAGGGTTTGGGTCTTTCCCTTCTCCAAGTACCTCCAGCCTGCCCCTACTGGTGATGTAGAGGCCCCAGGAGTTCTGGGGCAATCCTGCCCCATTCCAGCTTGGAGTTGAGGGGAGAACCACTGGCTGTCTTCCAGGCTATGAGAAAAGACTCAGGACCTCTTTCCCACTCCTAAGTCTAATGTTGGGGTTTCACTGCTGAGAGAAGAGTTATTAAGCCAGAACCCAGATCCAGTTCCTAGGGGAGCAAGTTTGTGTCAGAAGCATTAATAGACCCATCCTGTGGCCAAGCAAAAGGAAACAGACAAAAAACCCGAAGCTTAGAATGGGATTGGTGCTGCAACAAACCTCTGACCCTGGATACACAGAGGAAGGCATCTAACACTAACTTGGGGGTTCACGGTAGGCTTCTTGGAGGAGGTGACAGATTGGTTGAGACAAAGTATACAGGTGTTTATACAGGAGCTTTCCAGGCTTTCTGTTTCCTCTTTACAGAAGGGCATATTGCAGTCACAGTACCCTGGTTAAGAGATTGGTTGTGGAGTCAGACTTGAATTTGAGACACATTTCAAAACTTTTCACCTCAAATTCTAGCAGTTACCTTAGGTCCTATATATGTTGTCCTTGGGCTTCCCTGATGGCTTAGACAGTGTAGAATCTGCCTGCTATGCAGGAGACCTGAGTTCGATCCCTGGGTTGGGAAGATCCCCTAGAGAAGGGAATGGCTGCCCACTCCAGTATTCTTGCCTGGAGAATCCCATGGACAGAGGAGCCGGGTGGGCTACAGTCCGTGGGATGGCAGAGTCGGGCACAACTAAGCCACCAATACTTTCACTTTTTTCACATACTGTATCCAGGCATCAGTCTTCTCATCTGTAAAAGGGATACACCAACAGTACTTTTATCCAAGGATTACAGGAACAACTGAACTAGCTCTGGAGGAGCTGGCTGGGCCTTGGTGGTCCTCACCCCATTCTCAAAGAGCATTCCTGTCCTGTCCGCCAGAGGTGGTTGTGTAGGAGGCTGGGTGGGTGTGGGCTCTGGCCTGCGACTGTTCTCCCATTCTCCTGGGCATGTGTGGGGCTGCGCTTTTGTGTTGGGAATGGAGTCAGGGGAGGCCTGGGCAACAGGGTCTGAAGCACACGGCCCTTTGTTCCAGGATAAAGGCCTTGCCAGCCCCTTTGTGTGAAGATTAGCAGAGCCTGTAGGTGTGTGAACCAGCCCTGGCTCCTGCCTCATTAACCCAGACCTGGGGTCAGCAACTAACACCCACTCCCAGCTGGCCCAAAAAGACATCTTTGAGGCTGTGACATCTCTGGAAGTGGCTGCAGGGTCTCCTCTGGGCCTGGGGAGCTGAGAGCTTTGGGAACCTGGGAGTATCTGATGGGAACTTATGTCTGGCATCCTGGACTTTCCTGGGCAACCTCCTCTTTCTCCTTATCCTAAGCTTGGCCCCTGGCCTTTTTTCTCTTGTTGCTTCCACAGAGACCCTCATGGATACAAAATGGGTGACATCTGAGTTGGCATGGACCTCTCATCCAGAAAGTGGGGTAAGACCGCCTCTCCATTTCTCCTGAGTGTTGCTTGCCAATTAGCCCCTGTGCCTCAGCAGGGCTGCTTCTGTCCCCTACTTGTCAGTTTCCCCACCTGTGGCATCCGCATCGTCTGCACCTGTCACCTTCCTCCTGGCCTGCTGGTCCATCTCTGAACGTGTTTTCATCTCTGACCCTTCAGCCTGCCTCTGTCCTTCCTCCGACGTATACACCATCTTTGTCCCGTTCTCCCTCTGCCCACCCCTCAGCCTGTCTTCAGCCCATTCCCATCCCTTTCTACCTGGCAGCCCTTTGCATGTCTGTCATCTCCCTCCTTCCTGGGTCCTTGGGAAGAGCACTGGCTTGGCAACAAGGAAGCTTTGGTTCCAGATCTCTGACTTGCTGTGACTTTGAGCAAGACAGTTTACCTTTCTGGGCCTCCATTTCTTGAATGTTACATTCCTATAGTCCTTGACATCTCCAACGTGTTCTAATTGACCTCCCTCGATGGCCTTCACAACTGTACTAAGTTCTGGAACACTGGGTTTGAGTGACATTACAGACCCTCAAGTCACCAGACCTGATTCTGTGACCTTGGGCAAGTCCCTGCCTTTGTGAGTCTTGGCTTCCTCTTCTCTGGAGTGGGAACAACAGATGTATCTTCTTAAGGAAGTGAAGGTTAAATGTGATGGTAATAGTTGTAATCAGTGTTTATTGGCCCTATTTAATTCCTCACAGCCTCATTTACTTTCAATCAGTCCCATTTTATAGACAATGAAACTGAGGCATAACGATAATAAGTAATATAGCTGATACTTACAAAGTACTTATCAGGTGCCCCATTCTAAGTGCTTTATTCAGTTAAAGTAATTTATTCCTTAAATAT
Organism: Nanger dama; assembly: GCA_917880005.1. Taxonomy (NCBI): domain Eukaryota; kingdom Metazoa; phylum Chordata; class Mammalia; order Artiodactyla; family Bovidae; genus Nanger; species Nanger dama. Next base: position 26,702,560 of record CAKJTW010000011.1, on the reverse strand, counting down.
CTTTGTTCTTACCATGTTCCAGACGGGGAAAGGGAGGCCAGGGAGGTTAAGTGACTTACCTATAGTCACATAGCAAACAGAGAACTGAGACTGGAGCCCACTAGTCTATATGCTCAGCCGCTGCACCATGGAAACATCTCTGTGAAGTCAATGTAACAGGTCAGATCTGGGCTTGTGATAAACACCCAGCAAATGCTGGTCTCACTGTCCATCTTTCTCACTTGCGCAGTGGGAAGAGGTGAGCGGCTATGATGAAGCCATGAACCCCATCCGTACATACCAGGTGTGTAACGTGCGGGAGTCCAGCCAGAACAACTGGCTTCGCACAGGGTTCATCTGGCGGCGAGATGTGCAGCGGGTCTACGTGGAGCTCAAGTTCACTGTGCGGGACTGCAATAGCATTCCCAACATCCCTGGCTCCTGCAAGGAGACCTTTAACCTCTTCTACTATGAGGCTGACAGTGACGTGGCCTCAGCCTCCTCCCCCTTCTGGATGGAGAACCCCTATGTGAAGGTGGACACCATCGCGCCCGATGAGAGCTTCTCCCGGCTTGATACTGGCCGTGTCAACACCAAGGTGCGCAGCTTTGGGCCGCTCTCCAAGGCTGGCTTCTACTTGGCCTTCCAGGACCAGGGCGCCTGCATGTCGCTCATCTCTGTGCGCGCATTCTACAAGAAGTGTGCGTCCACCACTGCAGGCTTTGCACTCTTCCCTGAGACCCTCACTGGGGCTGAGCCCACTTCACTGGTCATCGCCCCGGCACCTGCATCGCCAACGCCGTGGAGGTGTCCGTGCCCCTCAAGCTCTACTGCAACGGTGATGGGGAGTGGATGGTGCCTGTGGGCGCGTGTACCTGTGCCACCGGCCACGAGCCAGCCGCCAAGGAGTCCCAGTGCCGCCGTGAGTGGGGACTGGCCTGGTGGAGGGGTTGGGGGACAGGCCTCGGCCACCACTGCCCACTGCCCCTACCCACCACTTTCCCACCTGCCAGATCTGGGGCAGAGGAAGGAAAGGGAAGAGGGGTATCAGCTGCCAAAAATGTCGTACAAGAAGGAGATGAGAGAAAATGAGAGACACCAGGATCGTAAGAGAAATAATGAAACTAAAGAGAGAGGAAGGAAACCATGGGGAATCCTTGACAAAGAGGCACCTGGAGAACGTGCTCAGAGCCACATGAGGCCAGCAGAGATGCCTGCTTGTCCAGGCCCAAGTGTATGTGTCCCCTGGAAATATTGGGTGGGCCTTGGAGCTCCAGGCACCTCATGCTTGGCCATTTAACCTGGGGGTCTCGTCTGCATCTTGAGACGCTACATTTATAGTACAGAGATCAGAGGCCCAGTCTCTGAACTCCTGAATTCTGACTCTGCCACTTACCACCTGTGAGACCTTGGGCAAGTCACTGAACTCTTGAACCCTGATTTCCTTATTATGTGCAAAATGTGGGCATTAGTGGTGATTCCTTCATGGAGCTGTAATGGGGCTGAACTGAGTCAATGCATGGGCGCCCTTGGAACAGTGCCCGGCACATGGGGAAGCAGAGCACCATGTAAGTGTCTGCTGTGACTTGCAGGAGTCCTGGGATGAAGGGGACAGGGATTGTTTTGTCCTTGATTGATACACAAGAGCAGTTTTCCCAGGTGGCACAGTAGTAAAGAATCCACCTGCCAATGCAGAAGACATGGGTTCAATCCCTGGGTTGGGAAGATCCCCTGGAAATGCCAACTCACTCCAGTATTCTTGCTGGGGAAATCCCATGGACAGAGGAGCCTGGGGGCTACCGTCCATGGGGTCGCAGAGTCAGACATGACTGAGCACGTGCACACGCAGGCGTGCAACAAGGAGGGTAGGGGGCCTGCCGCTGGTGGCTCGCCAAGACTCCTAATACCTCACAGTCCTAGACTTTCTAGCTATCACCCCCCGTTCACGAGAGGGTCTCTCACCTAACCCTCACCACAGTCTTGTATGGGAGATTCCAGTTACCTCTTCTGTTTAGCCAATAAGGAGGCTCAGAGAGGTTCTGCTTTCCAGGCCTCATGGTGGGGAATGTGGGCACTGGGGCTACAGCCTCATTCAGCTGCTGTTCCATGCGTGTCAAGGTGCTGAGGGCGTTGTCTGCCCTCCTGGCGCTTGCAGCCTGAAGCGCCAAAGGGTGGGAGCCAGCTCTTAGCACAGCCCTCGGTGTGGGGGGGCTGGTGGCCCAACCTGGCTGTGAGACTTCATGTCTGTGCTGTCATGGGAAGGTGAACAGTGCCTTGCCCGGCGCCTCTCCACTTCACTATGGGAACCTGCTCCCAGACTTCCTCCTCCTAAGTGGAGAAAGGGGGTGGGGGTGATGAGCCTGACAGCCTGAAGAGGACCTAACACTCTGCAGGTCCCTGGCAGGAAATGCATGCTGGTTCCCATGGCAACCAGGCTGGCCTGGCCCCTGCCCCCTCTCCCACTGGCTCAAAAGAGCCTGGATGGATATCACCTTAGTCAGGGGAGATTAAACCCCAGAGAAGGCATAGCCCCAACTCCGGGCATCCCACACTCAGGATAACCTTCTAGAAATCAGTTGTGTATGGACAGGGTGACCATATGTGTTAGTGTGTCCAGGGCAGCCCTGGTTTACACCCATCAAGCTATTGTGATTATTGTGACCCCTTTTACTCTCAGAGCAGTCCAGTTTGAGTAATAAATCATACGGCCATCATAGATATAGGGGATTTCCAGAAACCCAAGTCCAAATAGAGGTGCCAGGTGTTCAGGCACCAAGCTCTGGGCTCCCTCTTGCGATTGGGGTTCCCCTTGTGGACATTTTGAGGCCTCTGAACTCCAGGTGACCTCAGCCTTCCTGCCTGGTTTCTTTCTCTCCTTTTCTCACCCCTTCTCAGCCCCCACCCCTGCCCCAGGGCAGAAAGGAGCTGCTGCCTTGCTCCTGGTGGGCGGGGAGAGAGGTGGGCCGTGAAACTCAGAGTCCTCAGAGTCCCCACCGCTGGTTGTTCTGGCGTGTTCTTGAGGCTCTTCAGGAGTGATTGTCCTTGAGTTTCAGGGAGGGGTGGGGCATCCCAGGAGAGAAGAGGATGCTGCCAGCCTGCTAGTGGTCTCTTCCCATCCCCCTCCTCTTCCTCCTCCCTCTCTCTTCCCTGCCTCGACAAGTCCAGGCTGTCCAGGTGATGGAGCTGACGTCTTCTTCCATGAGGCCCCAGGGGTGGGGGTGGGGGAGGGGGTGGGGAGGAATCCGCTGACGTGGGGTTTCCACGAGGCAGAAGGGCCTTTCTGTAGCTGCAGTCAGAGTTAGGCAATACTAGCATGGCCCGCACAGTCTGGGAGGTGGAGGGGCCAAGACCTGTGCTGGGGAAGGGCCAGATTCCCATGGAGGTGTGGAGGGTTGTGTCTGCAGGGAAGGGAGCTGAGACTTCCATCCTCTTCTCCCCCACAGCCTGTCCCCCTGGGAGCTACAAGGCAAAGCAGGGAGAAGGGCCCTGCCTCCCCTGTCCACCCAATAGCCGCACCACTTCACCAGCCGCTGGCATCTGCACCTGCCATAACAACTTCTACCGCGCAGACTCCGACTCCGCAGACAGTGCCTGTACCAGTGAGTGGTGGCGCGTCCTCATGTTCTCCCACTCCAGGCCTTCCCTCTGCAGGCCAGGCCGGGGATGCCTAAACAGTCTCTATGAATATCTCCACTTTCCAGATGGGGACACTGAGGCTCAGGTTGGGGGTTAGATGTTGTGCTCAACCACGGCGCAGGTAGGAAGTGACCAGCCCCTGAGCCAGAATCCAGGTGAACTGAAAGGCTTAGCCCTCCACCGATACTTAATAAGCATCTGCTAGCTCCTAGCCAGATATCAGGAACTGTCTAGGACCCTCCAGTTTACTGCTGCTGCTTCTGTCTAGGACTGCTATTCTTTTGGTCCAGCTCCAGCCAGAGAGGGGGCCTCACATCCCTGGGGCAGCCTGGTATTCTGCTTTCTCTCTACTCTGGCCTTTGGTGCCAGGCATTGCCAGGTACCAGGAATGATGCAGTCAACTGTCCTAGGAACTTGCAACCTGGTGGGAGAAACAGATGTGGAAACAGATAACAACCGTATAATGTGCTAAATGCAAAGCTGGAGGGATGCCCAGGAATGGTTATGGGAGTGCGGAGGATGGGGAGAGGAGGAATCAAGGAAGGTTTCCAAAAGGAGGTGACCTCTCAAGTTGAGCCTTAAAGGCCAAACAGGAGTGTGCCCAAGAGGCATAGGAAGGGTATTCTGCATATGAAAGCAGAGGCAAAAGCAGAGGTAGGACGCAGCTTGGAGCACACAGGCACTCTGGGCAGAGGGTGGTCGCGGGACCCCAGCTCACTGCTCTCCCCTTCACCTTCCCCACAGCGGTGCCATCTCCGCCCGGGGTGTGATCTCTAACGTGAATGAGACCTCACTGATCCTTGAGTGGAGTGAGCCCCGGGACCTGGGTGGCCGGGACGACCTCCTCTACAATGTCATCTGCAAGAAGTGCCACGGGTCCCCCGGGACCATGACCTGCTCACGCTGTGATGACAACGTGGAGTTTGTGCCTCGGCAGCTGGGCCTGACCGAGCGCCGGGTGCACATCAGCCACCTGCTGGCCCATACGCGCTACACCTTCGAGGTGCAGGCGGTCAACGGCGTCTCGGGCAAGAGCCCTCTGCCCCCCGCTCTGCGGCTGTGAATATCACCACCAACCAGGCTGGTGAGGAGGGCACACGGGAGGGTAGGGCCTGGTTCATCTTCCCCCACCCAGACCGGAGTTGTCTGGGGCCTGCCCATGGACCACTTGGGGAGCCCCTGAGAACTGGGTCCTTGGGGGATGCCAGAGCCCGAGAAGCCGGTGCTGAGCCCCACCCCTTCCCCAGCCCCCTCCGAGTGCCGACACTACGCCTGCACAGCAGCTCCGGGAGCAGCCTGACCCTGTCCTGGGCACCCCCAGAGCGGCCCAATGGAGTCATCCTGGACTACGAGATGAAGTACTTTGAGAAGGTCAGAGCCTCACAGGGCAGGAAGAAGCCCTGGGGCAAGAAGATCGCCCCAGATAGTGTCGGAGTCCCCTGGGAGGGAAGCTTTGGGTACTGAGGAGGGTGGGCATGGGCCAAGGGACGTCAGGACCCACTGAGACTCAGTGTCCTCCTGACGTTGCAGAGTGAGGGCATCGCCTCCACCGTGACCAGCCAGAAGAACTCCGTGCAGCTGGACGGGCTGCGGCCCGATGCCCGCTACGTGGTCCAGGTCCGTGCCCGCACGGTAGCTGGCTATGGGCAATACAGCCACCCAGCAGAGTTTGAGACCACAAGCGAGAGAGGTACATGTCCCCCACACCGGTCCCCATGCTGCCCACACTTGCCACCCCTCCACTCACCTGTGCCTCCCCCTCGTCTCTAGGCTCCGGTGCCCAGCAGCTCCAGGAGCAACTCCCCCTCATCGTGGGCTCAGCCACAGCTGGGCTGGTCTTCGTAGTGGCTGTGGTGGTCATCGCTGTCGTCTGCCTCAGGTACTGGTGGGCTCGGGGTCCACTGGAGCATTTCTTTAGTGCCCTTGAAACCTCTCAGCACATGCATGACCATCACCCACATCAGACCTGGAACCACAGCCTTCCTAGGCCCAGGGTGTCATTGCTGGAGAGGCCCTTTCCAATCCACACCCATGTCTTCATTATATCCCCTCCCTGTCCCCAAATTCCCTCCGGGATCAAGTCCACTGAGCCCCTTGCCCACAGACCCAGAGGCAGCTGTAACCACTGACCATGGATGGGACCAGGCACTGGGCCGTCCCCTGTGCACTCTGCCCCTCTTATGAGCCCAAGGGTTCACTGAACGAGGGAGCCTGGACTTGTCTCAGGCCTCCCTTCTCCCCTTCCCCTTAGGAAGCAGCGGCACAGCTCTGATTCGGAGTATACGGAGAAGCTGCAGCAATACAGTGAGTCTGTGTCCTCATTCCCACCTCCCAAAGCTCCCTTGGTCCCTGCAGGGCTTTGGGGATACCTTCTTCCCTGGCTGGGACTTCATTCCTTTAACTCCTCCCCTGGCTGCCCCGTCCTGCTTCCAATTAAGTGCCATTTCCTGAGCCCCTGCCTCACTCCTGCTAGCCCCAGAGATGAGTGAGATGTGACCCCTGTCCTAGGGGTAGGTAGTCTTGTGAGAAAGACAACATACGTACACACAGGAAACAATGAGAGAACAATTCAGTGTTAAGTTGGGGGTTCCTGCTACAGAGGACAGTGAGAGAGAGTTCAAAAGAGAGGAAGGCTTCCTGGAGGAGGTAGCCTTGGGCTGAGCTGAGACAGGTGAGATTTAGCGGGTTTTAGAGAGGTGGAAGGGGGAGCATTCTGGGCTAGAGGAGCCTCTGGAAGGTAGTGGGTGGGGTGGAGAGAGTGCCCAACTGTGGGGGCAGTGAGAAGACTGGTTTGACAGCTGCTGGGAAGCCAGGCTGGGTAGCTGCAGCCAGTCCTTGGAGGGTCGTGAAAAGCAGGCAGAGGAGTTTGGACTTGACTGCACCATAGGTAATCTGAAAGGCTCTCAAGCTGGGGAGCAATACAATGAAAGCATTGTTGTAGAAAGGCAGGTATGCGGGCTAGATAGGTGAGAAAAGTCCAGAGGCAGAGAGCCCAGCTGGGCAGCTATTGCAGTAGTCTGGGTGTTGACGGCCTGGCAAGGTCAGGGGCAGAGGGAATGAGGGGAGGGGGTGGGTCTGAAACAGGCTTTGGCGTGATGAGAGATGAGGGAGAAAGAAGAATACTAGGTGTCCAGCCCTCACCAAGGGGACAGTGGTGGGGTGGGGACAGGGGAGCTCTAGCTTCATCAGAAAGGAATACAGAGCAGGCTTAGCAGGGAGGTTGGGAATGTGCTCCTATGAGAGCAGGGGATAGGGAGGAAAACGGGCAGGATCTGGGTGGCAGAGTTCCCTCACTGTCCTCAGCCCAAGGATCTGGCTCCCTCTCATGCTCACCTTTTCTTCCTCTAGTTGCTCCTGGAATGAAGGTTTATATCGACCCCTTTACCTATGAAGACCCTAATGAGGCTGTGCGGGGAATTTGCTAAGGAGATTGATGTGTCCTGCGTCAAGATAGAGGAGGTGATTGGAGCTGGTGAGTCTGTTGGGGCAAACAGTGGGGAGGAGAGGCTGACGGTTACCCCTGGGGGAGGGTGGAGGCCAGTTAGGTACAGAAATAGCTTAGTACCTGTGCCCTGTGCTGTGCAGGGAGTTTGGAGAAGTGTGCAGGGGCCGGCTGAAACAGCCCGGCCGCCGGGAGGTGTTTGTGGCTATCAAGACCCTGAAGGTGGGTTACACGGAGAGGCAGCGGCGGGACTTCCTCAGCGAGGCCTCCATCATGGGTCAGTTTGACCACCCCAACATAATCCGGCTGGAGGGCGTGGTCACCAAAAGTCGGCCAGTCATGATCCTCACTGAGTTCATGGAGAACTGTGCCCTGGACTCCTTCCTTCGGGTAAGAATCCCCTTCCACTCCCTAGACAGCTAGGTTGGGTAAGCCACCTGCTCCCACAAATCAGGCAGACTCTATACACGCCCAAATATTTGCTGAGGTGGCCCAGTGCAGGGAGAGAGCTGGACCTTCAGAGCCAGGAAGACCAGAGTTCTCATCCTGACTTTGCCCTGCTACTGCCTGTGTGACCTCAGGCTTTACTTAACCTCTCTGAGTCTCAGCTGCCTTGGTTGTAAAACAGAAGTGGAAGAGCTCTTTGGGTCCTCACAGGAGTTAATCAGGTGATATATACAGATGCTGGCCACACAGGAGGGCAGCTCCTTACTCTCAGTGACAGTGGATGTGGTCAGAGGGGTACACGAGGCGTGGTCTTGAAGGACCTGGGAAGGTGGGCAGGCAGGGAGGTCTTGGATGGAGCCAGGGCTGGGCAGCAGGGGATGGGCTGCCTCCTGAGCCTCCTCACTGTCTCCAGCTCAACGATGGACAGTTTACGGTCATCCAGCTGGTGGGCATGTTGCGAGGCATTGCTGCCGGCATGAAGTACCTGTCCGAGATGAACTACGTCCACCGCGACCTGGCTGCCCGCAACATCCTCGTCAACAGCAACCTGGTCTGCAAAGTCTCAGACTTCGGCCTCTCCCGCTTCTTGGAGGATGACCCCTCTGATCCCACCTATACCAGCTCCCTGGTACAGGAAGCAGCTGGGAGGGAGACTGGGGGCGGGGCCAACCAGGCAGGGGCTCGGGGCTGGGGACCAGCCCCGAGACATAGGGTGAAGGGCGTGTGCCCCCCTCACCAGGGCGGGAAGATCCCCATCCGCTGGACTGCCCCAGAGGCCATAGCCTATCGGAAGTTCACCTCTGCTAGTGACGTCTGGAGCTATGGCATCGTCATGTGGGAGGTCATGAGCTACGGCGAGCGACCCTACTGGGACATGAGCAACCAGGATGTGAGTTGGACCTGCCAGAGCACTCGGGTGGGTGGGAGCTGCTGGGGAGCCTAGTGGTGGCTCACTCCAGGGTTCCTGGCTCTTGGCTCAGGTCATCAATGCCGTGGAGCAGGATTACCGGCTGCCCCCACCCATGGACTGCCCCACAGCACTGCACCAGCTCATGCTGGACTGCTGGGTGCGGGACCGGAACCTCAGGCCCAAATTCTCCCAGATCGTCAACACCCTGGACAAGCTCATTCGTAATGCCGCCAGCCTTAAGGTCATCGCCAGTGCCCAGTCTGGGTCAGTACCTCAGCCTCTGCTCCCAAGCCAGCAGCCCTAACCTGCTTCCCCCGACATCAGGACTCATCAGGTCCCCTCTTCTTCCCACAGCATGTCACAACCCCTCCTGGACCGCACGGTCCCTGACTACACCACCTTCACAACAGTTGGTGACTGGCTAGACGCCATCAAGATGGGGCGGTACAAGGAGAGCTTTGTCAGTGCGGGGTTTGCATCCTTTGACCTGGTGGCCCAGATGACCGCAGAGTGAGTGTGCCTCACATTTGGAGGGCCGGGGCTGGGGACTCCGAGCTGGGCCCGAGTGGTGGGCAGGAGGGGAGGCACTGACGCTGCTGCCCTTGGCCCCTCTGCAGAGACCTGCTCCGGATCGGGGTCACCTTGGCGGGCCACCAGAAGAAGATCCTCAGCAGTATCCAGGACATGCGGCTGCAGATGAACCAGACGCTGCCTGTGCAGGTCTGACACCAGACTCCCACTGGGTGCGTGCCCTACCAAGGACCGTACAGGAACTTCGACCAGCCGACTGGACTTTTGGACTTTTGGACGCCCAGCCTTGGGCTGTGGCCCAGAAGATGGAAGATTGGGAAAGGCCCAAGCTGGGACTTCTCCTCCAGGCCTGTGCTCCCTCCCCAGGAAGTGTGCCCCAAACCTCTTCATATTGAAGATGGATTAGGAGAGGGGGTGACAACCCCCTCCCCAGCCCTTCGGGGCCCAGGCCTTCCTGCTTGCTGGTGGGGGGATCCCCACCACCTCAGACTTGGCTGTTCATCAGTGCTGGAGGTCCTGGCACGGTCAGGTGGGAAATAAGCCTGGGTTCTAGGGCCCAGCCCTGGCAGGGGTCTGGCCCCCCAGGTAGGCAGAGAGCAGTCCCTCTCTCAGGAACTGGAGGAGGGAACCCTGGGAATGGGGAAACGTAAGCCCTCTGCCAGAAGCCAGCTGGCACCTCCAGTTTGCACAGGGACTTGTTCTGGGGGCTGAGGGCCCTGCCCCACCCCCACCCTTGGTGCTGTCATAAAAGGGCAAGCAGGGGCCAGCTGAGGAGCAGCCCCTTGCCCCCCAGAGACTAACTCTCAGAGCCAGAGGTCGGATATGTGTGTGTGTGTCTGAGTGTGTGTGTGTGTGTGTGAGCGTATGTGTGCATGCACTGGCCTGCACAGAGAGCATGGGTGAGTGTGTAAAGGCTTGGCCCTGTGCCCTGCCGTGGGGCCAGTTGGGCCGTCAGCGGAATAAAGGCAATAAGATGATTCTCTTGCCCCTCCTCATTCCACCTCCCAAATTCATGGCCCCTCAGCCCTGGCCCTTCAGAATTCCCAGGAGTCATTGGGAGGCCAAATGCAGGCTTCTCCAAGCTCAACTTGCTTTTTGTGTTTCAGCCTTGTTGCACCTAACTTCTTGGAAGTGAGGTGATAACAGTATAGAGCAAACTCCCCTAGAGCTTCTTCCTTCTAAGGCCCAGCCATTCCCATTCCAGGGGCTGTCCGGGCAGACACTCGCTTCTGGATGGTGTTTTATAGACTGAGCCCTTTCATACTCATTGTCTAGAAGGAGCTGGGGGTAGAGGGAGTTGATCAGCTCCCAGGGTCACAGGGCCCAGGACAAAGAGGATAGGACCACACTGGTGTTCAGATGCAGAGGGCAGTCCTCTTCAGCAAGTATCTACGGAGAAGTATGGCTACTCTTTACTGAACAATTCCCATATTCCTGGCACTGGGCTAAAATGCTCCATTTATACATGGATCTTATTTAATCTCATAACAACTGAGCCAGGGAAGGAAGTATTTTTATCTCTTTTTTACAGAGGAGGAAGGGGAGAGGTTAAGTAACTTGCCCAAAGTCGCTGAGCCAGTAAGTGAGGCCTGAGGCTGGGATTCCCACCCTGAGACTGCCTGCACACTTGAAAGGTTCAGAGGATAAATAACCAGAACCAGGGAGAGGGTTAGGAAAACAGCTTCTGGAAATAAATGTCAAAGGAGAAAGGGGATGGAGTGGGAATGGGGACTCAGAGGCCCCTTAGATGCAGAAAGGTATGTGTGAGTTGGCGGGGGTGGAGGTGGGGGTGCATATGCAGTAACTTTCCCAGTGTCAGAAGGAGGGAACCTTGGGCAGTAAACCTTTGTGGCGCATGGAACAGGTTTCCAAGGAACCTGCCGATCCCAAATTAGAGTCTGGCTGGACCCAGTAGGGAGTGTAGGCAAAGCCTTGTGGATCTCCTGGTTCACACGGAGCAGTCCTGCACCTCTTTCCAGGCAGGGTAGAGCTCGTAGCGGAATTCTAAGTGGGGGCGGTAGCTAGGGTTTGGCGAGGCTGAAGGGCTGCAGGCAACGGGCAGCTATTTCAGGTGCAGGGAGGCAGACCAGGCCGGCGAGAGTAGAGTTGGTCCAAGGCGGAGGTTGAGGCATTCGACCCGCCAGCCCAAAGCCTGACAGGGAGAGGGGCAGGGGCCGCTCCGCCCCTCGCCGCGCGCTCCCGCGCTGGGGCAGCACCCGTAGCGCGGCTCCTTAGTATTCCCCCACGGAGCCCAGCGGCGCTGCAGAGGCTGCCCGGGGAGGGGCGCCCCGCGAGAATCAGGCCCGGGGCGTGGGGGCGGGGGAGGTGGGCCTGGGAGCCTCGGGGATCCGGGACCCGATGGGACGGAGCCCTCCTCTCTTCCCTAGCTGGGAACTCTGCCGAGGGCGGGGGGGCTAGAGGGGACGAGGTGGGGGACCCAGGCCGCCTTGGACCCGGGCGCCGCCGCTGTCATCGGTGCGAGGTGTCGCGGGCGGCCAGAGGAGGGGAGGCGGTGTTGAGTGGCGTCCTGCGCCGCATTCCCGGGCTGAGGGCTCAGATAAAGGGGAGGGGGTGTTCCAAGCTGCTGCTCAAGGGTCCCCTTCCTCCTCTCGAGGCCCCGGGACGGGGGAAGGTCCGTAGCCCGCGTCTCCTGGAGTGACCCCCTCACTTATTCTTTCGCTGTAATCATTTTAGCGGCACTCTGGGATGGGGGGCTCGGCATCGCCGCAGTGGGTAGGCGAGAACGCCGAGGGAGGGGTGAGGTCTGGGGGCCGCACAGTGAGGGGGCACTTGGTGGGTGCGCTCCAGGACGAAGATTTCAAGGGGGCATAAAGTACTCTGTTGAATGTGCCTTGTGCAGCACGGGACACATACCTCCCTTCACTTGCGTCCGGATTTGTTACTCCCTGCAAGCACACCATGTCCCCAAGTCACGTCCTTACCCGTGTTCTTCCGTCCTGTTACAATACTCTGCCTGGCCCCACCTCCCAGCCCACACACCTAAGAGCTTCCCACGGAAGAGAAGAGGTGGGGGAAGGGAGAACAAAAGCCATCCCCTTCGTTGAAGGCTCCCTCCCCCCAGTGCATTCCTACCTGGGCCGCGTAACCCTACTAACAACCTGTGTCTCACTGGGGTCTGAGATGAGTCCTCAGTCCTTGCGCAGTGATGTAGAGGGATGGGGCGTGGTTAGGGCATAGGAAATATGAGGATACTCAGGAGTCTGGCTTTCCTGGGGGCAGGAGAGGAATGAGAGGTAGTGAGGTCTTGATCTGGTTAGAGTCTTCCTTAACTAATTACACACTCCTGGGGGCAGAACATTCTTCTCCCAAGCTAGTGCTTGAAAAGGGAAGCCAGAGGGCTGAGGGTGGGGGAGAGTGTTGAGCCTAGAGTTGGGGCCGCTTCCCCTCACCTCCCTCATCCCATCTGCCCCAGAGAGGCAGTTGCAGCCCCAAACGGCCCATGTCATGGCCCCTCTCAGTGCCTGAGTGCAGAGAGTAGGGACAGGTAAAGACAGTAAGCTACTCTAGGCTGTACTCAGCCCCCCACAGTATCCCCCTACCCCACACTGGCCCAGGGAGAGGGTCCTGGACAAGGAACTATTAGATCTAAGCCTGGGTGGCCAGACCCTGAATTCAAATCTGGAGATCTGGGGCAGGGCAGCTGCAGATTTAGAGTACAGGCAGACCTGGGGTCAGAGCCCATCTTTTGCTCTTTGACCTTGGGCAGGTTGACTTCTCTGTGCCTCCATGTCCTCATCTATAAAAAGGTGTAGTGATCATTTCTACCTCATGAGATTGTTGCAAACATGAAATCAGTTAATACATGTAAAGTATGTGCCAGGATCATAGTAAGTACTCAAAAATGTCAGCTACTATTTTTATTAGTATGGCGTTTGAATAAAATATAAGAACAGATAGGAAAATGCCGAGTAGTGCTTGGTGCATAGCTGGGATCCAATAAACTAAGGCATGGGGTGGGGAAATCCACCAACCCCATTCTAGCCACGGGAATGACTGGCATTTTGCTGCAGGCTTAGCGCAGGCTGGCCCACTTCCTGGGATAGTTCTACTGGGGCCCAAGTGGCTTGAAAGCAATGAGAGTGAGGGTGCTGAAGCTTGCTAAGGGGTAGAGAATGCAGTGGCTGAAGGACCGTGGTTTCTGCATGTGACCCCTTAGTGCACTGATCCTGGGTGTGTTTGGGGTGGGGAGGGGATTGTTTCTCTCCAATATTCATTCATTCTTCAAATATTTACTGGATATTTGTTGTGTGTCAGGCACTGTGCTGGGCACTAGGATACTGTGATGAACAAGAACAAAGACAGACTCTGCTTCAAAGAGCTTAGTCTAATAGGGGTATAGATGCTCTTCAAATAATAATGCAAAAAAAAAATGTATATAATTACAAGTCAAGGTAAATGTTACTGGTGCAGGGTCAAATTCCAGCTCTAGTGACCTGAACTAATCTAGTGCAAAGCCGAGCATCCTCTAATGCCCTGCAGAGGAAGCGGGGCCCTCATTACTCTCCAGGTCCCTTTATTTAGCCTTTTGGTATCTGACTCTGAGTATATCTTCATTCACTCCATCCCTGCCTCACTTCATTTATTCAATATACCTTCACTGGTCCCTTCCATACGCCAGCCTGAGTGTATGGAGCTGAAGGTGTGGGGATGAACTGGTTACAGCTCCCACTCCCTTAAGGTGTGGGGGACACAGCTCACAGGGGGACACTGATATATAAACCAACGAATACAATGTGGTGCATAAGTACTACAGCTAGGTAAGCACCCAGGGCTGGAGGAAGGGACCCAGGCTTGAATTAAGCCTTGAAGAGGGGCAGGGAGGCAAAGAGGAGGGACAGAGCTGCTTGCCTGTCAGACCCACCCCCAGACCCACTTGTTTGCAGTTAGCAAGAGGGGAGCAGGGAGCAGTATATACAAAAGTCCTGGGCTAGGTAAGAAAGGGCACAGAGGCCATTCCAAGTCAGGATGAGGAAGGAACAGGGCCATGGACAGATGACACTGACCAAGGCTTCCCCTTTGCCACGATTCCTCCTCCATCAGGCCGTCCATTTCTCACAGCCCAGGGGGGGCTGGCTAGTCTTGGGCGTGTGGTCCCAGCAGGTCTACAACTCAGGCATCCTCTCCTCTCCTACTTCTGTGGCCCTCTGCTCTGCCTGTTCCCTACTACACACAGCACATCTGTCTACAGCATTTCTGAGCACCTGTTGTCTTCTATCCCCATTCTACAGGAGAGATGATGTGGCTTGGGTGAAGTCGCAGAGCCAGTCAATGGCAAAGCCTGGATCTGAATCAGACTTAACCCATCCACGATTCTGTGTTCTTCCCACTACATCAAGATCCCTTGGCAGGGGTCCTAAAGGAACCTAGAAGTGCACTCGGACCACTTTAGAGTGACACTCTTCCCCCAGCCCTGCCCTGGAGGGGGGTCTGCACTCGTGGGCAAGGGCTGCCTCAGTGTTCCTTCTTCAGAGAAGGGAGGGAAAGAAAGAGGAGGAGAGCTGGGCCCCCAGGTGCTGAAGGCCCTTGTCAGGGAGTACATTCCAAGAGTGGGATAGGGTTCCACCTTGGGGGTGGGTCTGACAGGCAAGCAGCTCTGTCCCTCCACTTTGCCTCTCTGCCCCTCTCTGTTTCTCATTAATTATTCCTGTCTCATGGAGCAGGAATGAAAACAGACTCGAGATCTGGCTGGAGGCCTGCTGTGACATCAGCCCCGAGGTGGCTGCCCTGACCCTGACTATTGGGGGCTGGGGAAGACCCTCTTTCCCACTTTGTCTTAGCCGGACGGGGAGAAGGAGAAAGGCAGGAGACAATCTTGCCTGAACCCCTCTCCCTTCCCTGGGCATTGAACTTCGGGCATGTGAATGAAAGAGGTGGCATTTGCCTGAGGGGACCAGGAAGGGTGTGTCTGTGGGACTGTGTAGGGGGTGTACAGGAGGCTGCTGTCCCCTGAAGCCCCTGCTTCCCACAAGCCTACCACTCCTTCCACTCAGCCACCCCAGCACCGCTCCCGGGCATGGTCCTCCCACATCCTCTCCACCTGGTTTTGAAGTCACCACTGCACTCTTCCCCTGTCATACCTTCCTCCCAGCCTCACCTCCCTTGAACTTTCTGAGCCTCAGGTTCACAGTTAGGCTTCTTCTCGGTCTTGGTACCCGGCCGACCAGACTCTTCTTGGCTCCAGCCTCTTGGCTTTCACACCCAGATGCTGACCTCTCATCTGCAGTGACCTCCTCCTCCTTCCAAATTGGCCTCCACTTAGTACAGCATACTGGACTATGCTATGATCCTGGTTATATCACTTAGCCATCTCCTCCAGACTGCAAGTCTGATAAGCCAGGCTCCCACCGCTTCCTCCTGTTCTGCCTAGTTTCAAAATCTTTGGTCCCCAAACCCCTTCTCCCCACCTGGGGGCCTTCTGGTGTATACTTCTCTCCCAGCCCAACCTGGACTATTCCCACTCCCAAACAATCCCACCATGATCTCTCTGAGCAACATTTTTCTTGTTTTGCTCATTTCCAATAAAATTCCCTCTGTAGCAGCTGTGTAGACTTTTCTACACTACTTGAGCCCACACTTGCACCTTCTTCCGTTCTTACCTCCTACTTGACTAAAATAATGCATTCTTGCCAGGCACTGAGTCGCAGGCAATGGAGAAAAGTGTGCTGCCTTCAAGAAGCCTCCAGCAGGGGAATATAAAGGCAAGTGATAGGGTGATATAGGGATATTCCAGGTGTCACTGCTGGATTTTGAAGGGGAGAATGACATCATGAGCACAGTGTCTGGGAAGTGAAGTGAGGCCAGTGTGGGATGTATTGGAGGACACAGAGATGGTGGCAGGTAGACAGGGGAGGAGGCCACAGTCTAGGTGAAGGATAGTAAGTCCTGGGTGGAGATGGGGTGAGGAGGTGCTGCAGAGATGACGAGGAGAAGATAGGTGTGAGGAATAGGTGCAAAAGTAAGTAGCAACACACTTAGTGACTGATTGGGTATGGAAGGGGAGATACAGTAAATGTCTGAGCCTGGGAGATTCTGAGGACTGGGCAGTCAGGCATCTTTTGGTACCATTTATGGATTCAGGAGTACAGGAAAAAGAACAGGATATGAGAAGGAGAACAATAGGCTCAGTCTGAAGCTTTCAAAGAGAGGTGCCCAGTAAGCCATTGAATATATGGATCTGGAGCTCAGGAGAGAGGTCTGAGTTAGAGTACCAGGCACAGCATGGAGTCCAGGGATGAAGTTCAGATCATGGGCAGGATTGCCCAGGAGAGTTGTACCAAGAAGAGAAAAGAGGTTGAGGTGGGTTTGTGGGGAATGCCCCCTCACTGCTCCTAGGCATCCTTCATGCCTCTCTGAGAGCTCTTATCACATGAATTACCTGTTTGTCTTTTGTCCCTGGATGTGGGCTCCTTGAAGGAGGCAACACATCCTTATGACGCATATTTCCCAGGAAGATATACATGGGTCTGGCACAAGATAGAAGCTCATTAATGCCTGAAGGATGGAAGAATGATTATAGTAGTATGTTGCTGCTGCTGCTAAGCCACTTCAGTCATGTCTGACTCTGTGTGACCCCATAGACGGCAGCCCATGAGGCTCCCCCGTCCTTGGGATTCTCCAGGCAAGAACTCTGGAGTGGGTTGCCATTTCCTTCTCCAATGCATGAAAGTGAAAAGTGAAAGTGAAGTCACTCAGTCACGTCTGACTCTTAGAGACCCCATGGACTACTACCTACCATCCCGTTCATGGGATTTTCAAGGCAAGAGTACTGGAGTGGGTCACCATTGCCTTCTCTGAGTAGTATGTTGAGGGCTTACTATGTGCCAGGCACCTTTCTAAGTGCTCTACATTTAGTACTTCATTTAATCTTCAGGACAACTTAACATTTCCAACTCTCAATGGAAATGTACTCTTGCCATTTCCATATTACACATGGGAAAACTTGACTAAGAAAAGTTAAATAACTTGTTTGAGATCAAGTGGAAGTAAGAGTCAGGATGTGAATCCAGGTAGTCTAAGTCCAAAGTTGATGCATTTTACTCCCACACTATTCTGCTTCTCAAATAAAATCTTGTAATAAAATCAACTACTCTTGATTGCCATTACTGAATGCTTACTGTGCCAGGTTCTGTGCTAAGAACATTATTAGGTTATTTAATTTATTTCTATATAAATGAATGAATAGATAAATGTTTTGATGGATGGAGTGAAATATGTGGTATATATATATATATATATATATACAAGAAACAAGTGGATGAATTATGGATTAATGAATCAATGAGTAAAGGAAGAAATAAGTGGCAAATAAGTGGCAGGATGGATAGATGGATAGATAAGTGAATGTCTGTATGAACAAATAGTTGAATAAATGGATGACAGGTAGGTGAATGGATAAATGGATATATGGATGGATTAATAGTAGGATGAATGAAAGGACAGGCAGCAAGTGTATGGATAAGAGAATGCATGGGTGGATGGGGGATGAATGAATATGTGAAGAGATGAAAAAATAAGTGAGTTGGTGAGTGGATAGAAGGAGAAATGGAAAGATGAATGGATACAAAAGCATAGATGAGAAGATTGTTAGGCAGATGAATGGGTGAATGGATGGATGAGTACATAAATGAATGGATGAATGGAAAGACTGATTAATGGTAGCATGAATGGATAAGACAATGGGCCTATGGATGAAAGGATACATGAATGGATAGATAATTAGATGATTAGATGGCTGGATGATTGGATGGTTGGATGGATGAGTGGATGTTTAGATGGTTGGCTGGATAAAGGAATGGATTCTTGTATTTGGGGCTATAAAAGAGAATAAGAAAACCCACAAATTATAGCCTTAATCCTTTTCCTTCCATGTAGCTATGACTTCTCTTAGCCATTTCTTCCACATTGGCGTATGGAGTATATCTTGTCCTTACCCACCCTCTGCAAACCCACAAACAGGCACCAAAGTTTGGTCCTAAACACCTCCCCACACCCCCCAGTCAGAGACATCCTGGAATGGATTCCAGCAATCCTGATTCCTTTCCTGGTCTTCTGCCTTGATGTCCAGGGAAAGCACCTTCCAAATAACCAGCCTAGAAAGAAGGTGAGTGGTGGTTGAGGGGGAGGATGGGAGTGATGGGTGCTCCCCGCTCCATCCCCTGTGTGGTCTCTTTAATAGGCCTAACCCAGAGCCCCAGGACACAAGCAGATGCTAGGATGGAAGGCTGAGATTAAAGTAGGAAACTAACAGGCATCTCAGAAGGTGTTCGGGGCACAGTGTTAGGGAGAAAGGAGTGTTCTCTGGGGCTGGCAGGACAGCCATATCTATTCTTAGGTAGAGAAGGCGTTTTCGGAATAGCAGTCAGGTCAGGCAGGCTAGAAGGAATGAGGCAGGCTCCATCTCTGAAGGCATTCATTAGAAGTCCTTAGCTGTACCACAGGGGAATTAATGGCAGCCGCTTCACATGGTCACTGAGAAAATGAGACAAGATGATGCAAAGAAAATGTGTAGCACACAGTAACAGATGCTTCCTAGAAGTAATAATGTGTGAAGTTTTCAGTTTTTCTGGGGAAGATAAGCTGACTCCCTGCTCTGTATCTGTTTAGGAAGAAGTATAGGTTTGGGGGATAATTGATGTCATGGGTATAAGGTCCCAATGGCCTCGGGGAACCAGCATAGCGTCATGGGAACCTCCTGGTGAAGCCTTCTCCTGCTTTCTGCCCCACTAGCTCAGGTCCTTGGGAATCTTCAAGGCTTGAGCAGTGGCATCGGGGTACAGATGGGAGTGGATCTAGCCATGGAACCCCTGAGGAAGCCAGACCAGCCCCACAGACCCTGAGCCTCCCTCTCTGGGCCAGGCGCCAGCAGGCAGGGCACCCTGCTCCATGCTGAACAAAAAAGAGCTGCTTGTTGTGGAGGATGAGTCATAGGGCCCTAGAATGGCCTGGGGAAGAAAGAAGGGGAGAGGATTCCCCCCTCCGATCCAGGAACAGGCCTTCTCCCACAGCCTGTGAGTGTGTGAGGAGCATGTTGATCCAAGGAAGCGGGAAACTGAGATTTATACCTTTTCCCTTTCCCACTGTTCTTCCTTTCCTCTCTCTTGTCTCATCTTATCTCCACCACGTTGACATGTTTTCAGGTGGAAGAACAGAGGCTGGGCGTCTTACCTTGAGTTTTACAGAGGGCTCTAATATTGAATAGCTGAACCTGACTCAGCTGGGGGCACTTTCTGCTCCTAAACTAGGCTTGTACTGGGCAGAATATATGAAAGGGGGAGAAGCGAATGATTATGTCTTGTGCTAGACTTGATGTATTTTCACACCCACCGCAACTCTATGAGGTTATGAGGAACACGTTATTACCCCATTTTACAGTCTCAGGGAAGTAACTCACCCAAGGTCACATGCCCACTGAAGTTAGAGCCTGTATTTGAACCCTGGGTACCTGACACTTGACAAGGGTGGTACTTAGAGAGGGGCCCTGAAGACAGGAGTTGGGAGAGGAGGCAGGAGTCTCCAGTGGCAGGGGGAATACTGGAGTGTTTTTCTGTTTGGCTTAGCACCAGGGCTGCGGCTTGACATGCCTCTCTGCTATGAGACTAGTTCTGCATATGCAAAACGAAGATGCTGAATCTGTGCCAACAGGGATGTACCCAAACCAGCCCCCCACCCGAGGGCTCAGGAAATGACACACCTGAACTGCAGAACAGATTGTTGGACCCATCTCCAGGATCATCTCCCAGGATGGGGGTTTGCAGATGGCTGATCAGCAGCCCCTATGAGGGCCAGGTGTCCTGGGCTGAAGAGTGGCCTCCAGGCTGACCCAGACCCAGCAGTGTGGTGTGGTGGACAACTCAGCCTCGGCGGTGGCCAGGGCTCAAGTCCTGCTATGATCTTAGGCACATTACTAAACATCTCTGGGCCTCAAACTCCTTTTTTTATAAACAAAGGGAGAAAGCCTTTTCTGCCTCCCTTCTGGGTGTAGGGCCTGGAGGAAGAGACCTTCTATGTCGTGGGGGTCTGACTCTGGGTCAGAGCAAAGTCTTGGGAAAGGTGAGAGTTGAACTGGATCTCCACTTGACCTCTCTGCTGGTGAGGACTGTTAGGGAGCATGAACCAGCACCTTAGGGGCTGCCTATGATTTTTTTCACAAGGCTAGCTGTGCACAGGGCCAGCTTCCTCTTGATTCCCTTGCTGCACTGCCTGAAACACAGCGTTTCTGCTCCAGGGGACTAGGAGAACGGCAGGCAGGGGTGGCTAGTAAGATGGAGATTTGCATCTAGTTTGGCAGCTAAGTTTTACCGAGGGCAGGGCTGGGCTCTCAGCTCTAGAACATCCTCTGCTCCCAGCACAGGTGGGGTGACCCAGGCCCCAGGAAGGACAGCTGGCAGAGCCCCAGCGCCCACATTCTCAGGCTTGAGGCAGAAGTCTGAGTGACCAGCCTCACTCTGGGGGCCACAAGTTGTATAGAGGCTGGGAGTGCCCAGGGAAGGGATGTTGGGGTCCAGGGGTCAGTGTGTGTGTGGGTTCATTCCTTCTTCCACACAGGCCTTTGCTGAGGCAGCTGCTCAGGCAGAAGGGAGACTGGGGGAGGGGAGGGGAGCGCTTTGCAAAGGAGGAGGCAGGAATTCTGGTTGGAAATCATTCAAATGAGGCTATGAAACCAGAACCCTGTCTCAGAACAAATTGGCCAGATTTGGCCTGAGGGGAAGGGGGGTTACCAGGGGAGGGGAGGAGGTTGGGCCCCCGAATGAGGGGGGGAGGGGGCTGGACAGGATTCGGATGTGTGTTCCCAGGAGGAGCCCAGGCCAGAGCTGTGATGGGGAGAAGGGGCAGCCGTCCACTGGGCGGCTTGCTGTGGCACAGGAGGGAGAAGCCAGGTGCCCCAGCCACCCTTGCGCCTTTCCTGAAGGGGACAGGGCTAGGCCACCACTGCCACTCTCTAGCACGGCGCAGCTGTGACTTTGCTGCCTCCCTGCCCCGTCCCTGCTCCTGTTCTACTTCAGAAGCAGAGGAGCCCCTGTGACTCCCCGTCTTACCAAGTATTCATTCAAAATTTGTTTCCCTTTTTAAGCCTCCTGCTCTGTGCTAAGCCTGAGGGTACACGGATGAACTTGGCTGAGCCCTCAGCCGGGCGAGAAGGAATAGATTGCTTAAGGCTTTGAGGTGTGACTTGAAAAACAGATTCTCATTCCTTGTCCTAACTGGGGAGGTGTCTTGGGGGTGCCCCTCACAGAGCAGAGCTGCCCTGGGAGGTCTGGGGAAGGGCCTTTCCTCCCCAGTCAGAGCCAGGACCAGGCATGGGTCGAAAAGAAGGGGAGGGGTGGGCAACGGGGGGGTTCACTGCGGGGCCAGGCGGGGCACACAGTGAGGAAAAACCAAGGCCTTCAGAGACCCATCAAAGAGCTGCTGTGTGAAAGAGGCAACCTTGGAGGGGTCACTCGGGTTCACACCGCCTGGAGAGGCATGAAGGCCTCGTCTGCTGGGGGGCGGGGTGGGGGAGCCGGCTAGGGGACGGGCCAAGGGAGGGAGCGGCCGGCTGGCGGGACGGTAGGTTGCTCTTCCAGGGCCAGCTTCCTGTCCCGCAGGGAGCGCGCTTCTCAGGAGAAGTCCTGGCAGTCTGCCTGTCGTGGTCTGGGTGTCTGGACCCCTTCTCCAGGAGGAAGCAAGGTTCCTCAACCCCCAGCTCCCATACCTCCTGGTCCAGAGTCAAGGGCCAAAACCAAGTCTGAGAACAGGATGGAAGGAGGACTTGGACTCAAGCCCTGATCCAGCCCCCTTTCCGCCCTGACCCTCCGCTAGCCTGATCCCCACCCTGGGGTCTGTCTGCTGGCTGCTCCTCCTGACACTGCGCCCCCATCAGGCCGGCCTCTGCCTTTGTCGATCTTTCTGTCCCTATCTCCTCCCTCCCTGTGACTCAAGTCCCAGGCTGTGGAGAGGGAACCAGAGACTGGTGGGCACGCCTGCCCCCATTCCTTCCTGAGCCCACTCACCTTCTAGGGACCTTGCTCCCCGCCACCTCCAGTGTGGGGGTCTCGGAGGCCTCTCTGCCCTGCCCGCCCCCCTCCCAGAGCCAACAAGAGGCACCGGATGCCTTCCTGTTTTGCCCTCAGTGTAGATTCTGGGGGTCTTCACTGACCTGCCCCCTCAGAGTGTGGGCACCCCCCACCTCAGCGACCTCTCAGAATTCTCTGTTTCCCCCTCAGCCCAGTGTGGACTCCCAGAGTCCTCCTCTGTGAACTCCCCAACGGGAGTCCTTGAGGAAAGGTACTTCTGAGGGAACGGTCTTGGGGGGCGGGGGGCGGGGGGGACGGGGTGGGGCTAGGGAGTCATGGCTTAGGACGGGGGGGGGCCTCCCTTCTGGCTCCTCCTTTGGGGAATCAGGCTGTGCCGGACCTCTCTTCTCAACCCCTCCTCTCGACTGAGGGGGCTGCTGGGGCGGGTGTGTGAGCTGGAGGGGGATGGGAGGGGCAGGGGAGGTGGGGGAACCGGTCTTGTGTTGTTCTTGGCTTGGAGCCCCCCACCCCAGGGAAATCCTGACTCTGTGGAAAACTGAGCAGGCAGTCAGGCAGGGGAGGAGGAGTTGGAAGAGGAAGAGGAGGAGAAGGGAGGAGGAGGACAAGGGGCTCAGGGTGAGGTGGGGGCAGGGGGCTCCTCTCATAAATCAATCCCACCAGCTCTCAGGCCTGACAAAACCAGAGACCCAGGGTCCTTTGGGGGGCTGGGGCCAGGGAGGGGGGTGCAAGCCATCTGAGGGGCTGTGAAGGAGAAAAGGCCGAAATGAGGGACAGCATCCTGCTCAGAGGCCCTGCCTCAGGCCCCCAAAACAACAGGTGTGTGTGTGTGTGTGTGTGTGTGTGTGTGAAGGAGGGGGTCTGAGAAAACAAGTTACAAGTACAGGAGCTGAACCAGGGTGGCTGTGACAGATTGATGGGTGTGGGGGTTTCCCTCTGGTCAGCTATTCAGAACATTTTTATTGCCCTGAGTTCTGGCCTGGTTCAGCTCCCGAGGAACGGTGTGATTTCAGACAAGCGTTTGACCTCTCCAGGCCCCTCAGTCTCCTCAGATGTGAGAGAGTGTGTGATGGGCATGGGAAGTGGTCTGGCCCCACTCTGCCAAGCCCTGACACTGCACCCCAGCTTGTCTCGGTGCCGTTGTGTGGAACGAAGAATATTGCTCAGGAGCTGGCACAACAATAGTTAAAGAGTCAAGGTGCTGCTGTTTGATAGCTGTGATCTTGGGCTGGACACATAACCTCTCAGAGCCTCAGTTTCTGTATCTGTCAGATGGGCCTAATAATGCCTCCCTGGCAGGGGCCGTTACACCAATGAGTGAAACAATGCATGTTAAGTGCTTGGGATGGCAGCTTCTTCCTTAAAGGCTGTTGTTTATTTGTGCCCACCTCTTGAGTGTCTGCAAGTTTTAGCCTTCCAAAGATAACTATCAAGTGGCCCAGCTCCAAACCTGTGACACAGAAACCCTTGCAATCTGCCCCCTCAGTATTTCCAAGGACTCCTGAGATTTCTGTGCTTCTCCCCCTGCCATCCTGACATGGCTGGTGCCCTCCTGACCCCTTGCCGCACTCAGGACACAGGGACTCAGGGCTGTGCCTCGTGGGCCATTACCAAGGTCTCAGCTCCGGCAGGACGATGCCGCCAGCACAGTGTAGCCAAGCACGTGCCCTTGAGCTTCAGCTGCTGTCCTTCGCTTTAGTCCTGCTGGTCACTGGCCTATTCCTGCAAAGAAACAATGCCATTTTCTCGGTCCTTCCTCTCTAGGTACTCCTCTCAATGTCCTGTTTCTGGCCCTTACTCCATCCCCATTCAGATCGCTGTGTTTTTAAAAAATATTTGACTGCACTGGGTCTTTAGTTGCAGCATGTGAACTCCTAGTTGTAGCATGTGGGATCTAGTTCCCTGACCAGGGATTGAACCTGGGCCCCCTGCATTGGGAATGCAGTTTCTGAGCCACTGGACCACCAGGAAGTCCCCCTTGTGGTCACTGTCAGAGCCCCTGGGGATCTCTTTGGGCTGCCCTCCAGTCCCAGCTGGACCTGGGCCTTACCCGGTTCAACTAGATCCCTGATATGGTACATGCAGACATTGCAACCAGCAAAAGGGGCCAACTTTTGACGTACAGTATGTGCCTCTGTGCGAATGCCGAGAGACAGCAGTATATCTTAGAAAGTAGTATTTTCTTTGCAACTATATCATATGATTATTCCCCAGGAAAATCACTTTGGCCAACCTGTCTTCTACCCTCAGCTCTCCTCCTTGCTCCCACCTTCTTTTCCAGGTGGCAGGGAAGGAAGGGAAACCCACAAAGTGTGTTTTTGGATGTTTAGGGAGTGGGGAGACAATGGTCCAGGCCACTCCAGGTTTCTACTCTTGAGTCTGAACAGACACACTGGACTGGGCCAAGCCAAGGGCTCAGCTTGGGGAGAATTGAGAGGGGAGAGGGTTCCTCTTTCCCAGGAGGCCCTGCCTTCCTCTGGGATTTCATACCCTAATTCAGCCCCAAGGGTCCATGCCCCAAGATAGGAGAACCATGATGGAATCAGAGACCTAAGAAGGCCTGGACTTCACTGAGTGGCTCTTGTAGGGACCAGACCTCCGACGTCTGAAGGTGTGGACTCTCCATGGTGAAGGAAGCCTGGATGTAGGGGCTGGCTTATAGGCTGTCAGAGAGAACCTTGACAAATCTGTCTTCTCCACTGGAGGATGGGGTCAGTACAGGCATGCTGTGGGAGCACTTTGGCCCGCTGGGCCCACTGCTCTTGAGAGGCCTAGTCTTCACATGAGTCGCCCCTGAGCTCTAAGGAGTCTAGCCAGCTCAGCTAGTAATGTCTTGAGAGACCATTTCTCAGACAGCAGGGTCCCCACTCTGCAACCTGCATAACGAGCAGGCAACCAGGCTCTGCTTGACCATTCCCAAGGACTGGGCAACTCACAAGGTAGCCCCTTCCAGGTTGGGTGGTTGAGATGATTGAGAAGTTAGAAATGGAGCGTCTGACAAGCTTTCAAGGCTGGTCCCTCTGTGGAAGTGAAGAGGGATCGGGGCAGCACAGCTGGGATGTCTCTGTGAGGGAGGGAGATAAGGCAGGCTGCTTGTTTAGGGTGAGGCCTAGATCCTGGGGGAAATTAGGCCTGAGAAGTAAGGGCAGAGAAGGCAATGGCACCCCACTCCAGTACTCTTGCCTGGAAAAATCCCATGGACGGAGGAGCCTGGTAGGCTGCAGTCCATGGGGTCGCTGAAAGTTGGACACAGCTGAGTGACTTCACTTTCACTTTTCACTTTCATGCATTGGAGAAGGAAATGGCAACCCACTCCAGTGTTCTTGCCTGGAGCATCCCAGGGACGGCGGAGCCTGGTGGGCTGCCATCTGTGGGGTCGCACAGAGTTGGACATGACTGAAGCGACTTAGCAGCAACAGCAGCAGGGAAGTAAGGGACAGGGTTTGAGTCTTTGCTCAACTAATGAGGGAGTCCTTCTTTTCCTGGGGCCTCAGTTTCCCTAACTGCAAACTTTATGGGCTGGGCCTGGGGACTTCTAAGGGCTCTGCCCCTGGCAACGGATGCTTTTCCACAAGTCTATGAATAGTTAGCGAAGAGGGATCAGGTCTTGGTCCATGGGGGCTGGGCTGGCGTGAGATGCTCAGAGAATGGGCCTTGTGTGGGTCTGGACAAGGTTCCCTTTCATTTCGTGAGGCCTTGGCAGCAGCCCAGGGCCCACAGACTCTCTCTCCCGCCAAGGTCAACCTGACCCTGACCTGGGGGGCACCACTGCCTGGGGCAGTTGAGGTCAGGAGTTGGTGACATGGGAGAAGGAGCCCAGTGAAGAGGTCCAGACTCCTGTCCTCTGGCTGGGCTGAGAGTCTGAGCAACTGTAGTTCTGTGTCTGGAGTTCCTGACACCTACCCAGGGCTCCACCCCACCCCCATTGCAATCTTGGTGGTCCTTGGAAAGACCTCCACTGGTCTTGGCGTCAGAGAAGTTTGGTATGGAATCCAGGCCTGTCACTTACTGGCCCAGTGACCTTGGGCGATTCACTGCCCCTCCTCATCTACAAGTCAGGGCTGCTTATGCTACTTTGGAGGTTGCTGGGGAGATAAGACACCTGAGCAAGCATCACACCCATCCATGGAAGCCCACTGATCAGAGACAGTGACAAGGAACCAGAACCAGATTGGACTCACTTCTCGCTGCCTCAGCCCTCTGTCTCATGGTCTGTTTGTCCGTCAGAGCACTGGGGGCTTCCAATTCTCAGGCCCTAAAATCTGTACAATTTAAAGTAGTCAAAACAAACCCTTCACTCAATTTATGCAGAAAGGGAACAAGCTCCTGGCTGGGCCTAATGGGTTCCAGGTGTGCAGTGTGCCCTGCAGTGGCTGGAAGCAGCTATGGGGGCTGCGGCTGTGACTCTGCCCGGCTGGCTGGGGGGTTCAACCTGGCCAGACCTTTCCAACCTGGCCCTTTAGCCTGTGAAGAATGTAGAGTGGGGTCAGGCCTACCCAGTATGGTGGGACAGCCCACCTTGTGCTCAGGAGCCTAGAGTTCAGAGCCAGGAGGTGCACACATGGGCGTCTCCCAAACTGCTTCCCCACCTCTCCCCAGCGCCCCTCAGTGCCGCCGCTCCACTGCCCCAGTCAATGCTGAGCACCTTAGGTGACTCTGGCCTTGACTTCAAGAGGTTCTGGGGTTGTCAAGATGACTTTCACAGACCTGTAAAACTCCTTCTCACAAGAAGTCAACCATGGGAGTGACCTCCCAAAGAGGCTCAGGGAACCAGGTGGGAGCCCAAGGGACAGGAATGAGGTTTCTTTTATTACCATTATATATTAATCATCAGGTTATATAATCAGAGTGACAGTCATTATTTATTAATGGTGAACCATGGGGCCAGGCACTATATTCAGTGCTTTCCATGCATGAGCTCAAGCATGGCCATACATGTCTAGGCTCTTGTTCTCTCCTGGAACAGAGAGGGGACAGGAGGCTCAAGGGTCCCAAGGGCCTTGCCTGAGGATCACTTGGTCAGGAACCTGCTGAAGTGGGGTTTGAGCCCAAGGCTGTCTGACCTGAAGGCAAGGCCCGTCCCACTCTACCATACTTTTCACAGGCTGGTCCAATCTGTCCCTAAGGTGTCAGGGAGAGTGCAAGAGTGCACAAGCGTAAGTGTGTATGCAGGACGTGTGTAGGCAGGACCTGGTTAGAAGGTTCAGTTCAGTTCAGTTCAGTTCAGTTGCTCAGTTGTGTCCGACTCTTTGCAACCCCATGGACCACAGCATGCCAGGCCTCCCTGTCCATCATCAACTCCCAGAGTTTACCCAAACTCATGTACATTGAGTCAGTGATGCCATCCAACTATCTCATCCTCTGTTGTCCCCTTCTCCTCCTGCCTCCAATCCCTCCCAGCATCAGGGTCTTTTCAAATGAGTCAGCTCTCCACATCAGGTGGCCAAAGTATTGGAGTTTCAGCCTCATCATCAGTCTTTCCAGTGAACATCCAGGACTGATTTCCTTTAGGATGGACTGGTTGGATCTCCTTGCAGTCCAAGGGACTCTCAAGAGTCTTCTCCATCACCACAGTTCAAAAGCATCAATTCTTTGGCACTCAGCTTTCATTATAGTCCAACCCTCACATCCATACTGACTACTGGAAAAACCATAGCTTTGACTAGATGTACATTTGTTGGCAAAGTAATGTCTCTGCTTTTGAATATGCTATCTAGGTTGGTCATAACTTTCCTTCTAAGGAGTAAGCAGCTTTTAATTTCATGGCTGCAGTCACCATCTGCAGTGATTTTGGAGCCCCCCAAAATAAAGTCTGCCACTGTTTCCAGTTTCCCCATCTATTTGCCATGAAGTGATGGGACTGGATGCCATGACCTTAGTTTTCTGCCCCCAGCTGCCTCACCCCCTCACCTCTGGACTGGGCACCCCTTCAATGTGAACTGGGCAGCAGAGGAGACACTCAGTATTGGGGCCATTGTGAGCTTTGGCCACTGGGGCCAAGTTGAGCTTTAAGCCAACTTTTTCACTCTTCTCTTTCACTTTCATCCAGAGGCTCTTTAGTTCTTCGCTTTCTGCCATAAAGGTAGTATCATCTGCATATCTGAAGGTGAAGGTGAAGTCGCTCAGTCGTGTCCGACTCTTTGCGACCCCGTGGACTGTAACCTACTAGGCTTCTCCGTCCATGGGATTCTCCAGGCAAGAATACTGGAGTGGATTGCCATTTCCTTCTCCAGGGGATCTTCCCGACCCAGGGATCGAACCTGGGTCTCCCGCATTGGAGGCAGACGCTTTAACCTCTGAGCCACCAGGGAAGCGGTTATTGATATTTCTCCCAGCAATCTTGATTCCAGCTTGTGTTTCTTCCAGTCCAATGTTTCTCATGATGTATTCTGCATAGAAGTTAAATAAGCAGGGTGACAATATACAGCCTTGACGTACTCCTTTTCCTATTTGGAACCAGGTTAGAAGGTAGTACAGGGATTTTTCCCTAGAGTGATGCCAGAAGCTTACACCCCCATCAGCTGGGCACACTGTCCCCTTGTCCAGACCCAGCCCACCCCTGCCCCCACCTGCCTCACCCCCTCACCTCTGGACTGGGCACCCCCTCAATGTGAGGTGGGCAGCAGAGGAGACACTCAATATTGGGGCCATTGTGTAATCATTCCACTCCCACCCACACCAGCTGGGCCCTCAGGGACAGACTGGGTAGTCACTGCTGGGGAAGGACTGGAGACCCACCCTAGGACTGCAGGTGCTCTGGGGGCATGACTATCTCAGCCCTCCTGTTTGGGTAATTATTAGTAATAATCATTTTGAGTTTCTATTGTCTTAATAATCTTCCCATACAAATAGACCTCTTATTGTTATAACTTCTCAAAACACCTTGTACTTTCCTTCCTAACACCAATTTGTAATTTTAAATTTGTTTGCATGTCTCTTTGGTTAATTCTGTCTTCTGGCTAGACTGCAAGTTCCAAAGGGTAGTCTACTTTCTGCTGGTGCCGTAGTGCCCGGCACAATGCTGGCACATAGTCCACACTTGACAAATTTTTGTTGAAGATATTTATGGATGAATGAGTGAATTGGAGGCAGTGGAAGGCTAAGAATAGGTGAAGGAGGCTAGGAGGGGAGAGAGGTATGAGGATGCAGCTTTGGAGTCTGTCTATGGAGCTGGGTAGGATGGCACTGTTGGTGGCTCCTAAGAAGCCAAGTGTGGCTCTGGGATGGGGTGGCTAAACTCTAGGGCATCATCACCTGCCTGTACTCAAACTGTGTGTCCCCTGCCCCACTCCTCCCGGGGCAGGAAATCAGGAGGAATCTGTGGATGCAAGCCTCTCTTACATCTCCAGACCCTCAGAACCCAGAAAGGTCACCAGCCAAAGATCTCCCCCACCCCTTCCACGGACACTCAAAAGAGAATTCTTGAAGGACCTCAGTATTTGGGCCACTCGGAGGTATGGAAAGCCAATCAAGACTAGAGTCACAGGAATGGACTTTTCCCAGCCTGTGTCCGATTCCCCTGTGTCCCTAGAGCTGTTGAGCTCATAACACCCCTAGCCCTCAGTCCCCACTCCTTAGCCCCAATATTCTGGGAGGGTGGAAAGGGAAGTTTTTAGGAAGATCTGGGTTCAAAACCAGCTCTGGCAAGTTCTAGATGGGAGACCTTGAGCACCCTTAGCTTCCCCATCTCCAGAAGGGAGGTGATAATCTCCACTATTAAGTGTTGCTGAAGACCATGTGTGCAGAGTTATTCCAGTGTGCGACATCAAGGAGGCACTCTGTGAAGGGCAATTCCCGGACTCTCATTCTTGCTCTGCCACCAAGGAGCCATGTGATCTTGGGGAGGACACACCACCTCTTGGGCTCAGCTGCATCTGTCAAACAGGAGGGTTAGATCAGATCATCTTGAAGGCCCCTTCCAGCTCTAACTTGCTTGGTTCTATTCTGAGCAGGGAGCCCCACCTCTGGGGCAGGGGCAATGGGAACATTCTTTCAGCTCAGATTCAACCCAGGCACATGCCTGCCCAGCCCCATCTCGCACATTTAGCCTGGAGCTGTTGCCACGTTAGCCGCGCCCTTGGCACCAGGCTGTTCCCCGCCCCCGCCCCCGCCCCCTTGCCAAGGCCACAGGTGGGTGGCTCCATTCCTGTCCGGTGGTAGGAGCCCAGGAGGACAGAGGAAGAGGATGGGGAAGAAGAGGGAAGGGTAACCTGGCTGGAGGAATGTAGTGAGGGCTAGGTCAGGGCCTTGAACCCTGCGGAGTTCATTCCAGCGCTGTCACTTTCTAGTCGTGTGGGTCCTTGGGCAATTGGCTGTAACTTCTCAGAAGCCTGTTTCCTCATTTACGAACCAATAATAACAACAACAATTTCTACAACCCCATTGGATTTCTGTGAGATTAAATAAGAATACATGTCAAGTGACTGGTGTTCTGGAGTTTTGTTCTCCGGGGTGGGGGTGGGGGTGTGGAAAGCTCACACATCCTTTCCTCAGCCCCTGGGGAGGAGGAAGTTTCTTGAAGGCATATGCGGGCGCTGGGGCGACTTTCCAGTGGGCCTGCGGATCTCACCCCGTAGGCTGAGCCCCTTCCCCCTGGGCTGGCAGCTTGGGGTCCGGGGCCGGGGAGCCCCAGCCCGCAGCTCAGGGGGGTAGGCTGCGGCCAGAGCCAGCCTCCTAACCCCCACCCGCACTGCCTCTGCCTCCGTGCTAGCGTCTTTGATCTGCAACCTTCAGGGGGATTAAGAGCCTGAGAGCCCCTCTCCCCGGGGTCCCCCGCTCCCCGCCGCCGCCCTCCCTCTGGGCTGACCTCCCAGTCGGCGGCCCGGGCTAGGGGCTGGCTCCGCCGCCGGTGGTCCCCGCTCCTGCCCGCCGCGCCTCCGGGCAGGCCGCTGGGATTACAGGGGCAGCGGCCGCGGCGGGCGGCTTCCGGGAGCTCTGGGGTAGGGGGGTGCTGGGGCCCTGGGGTGGGGGGTGGGGGTGGGGCGGAACGAGTGGAGGGGGCTGGGGACGGGGTGGGTAAGGGCCCCGGCGCCTCCCGGCCATTTTGGCCAGGGAATCGGAGTAAACTGTTTAAAAGAAAAACTCTCCGGAGGAGGACGTAACCTTTTCTTAACATCTGGGGCTCAATTAGCTAATGACAGCAAAGCCTTCTCCGGTGTCGCTGACCCCTCTGCAGCAGCCCCGCTCCCCCACCCCTGGTATTTATACAGCTGCGGCCCCTCGCTGGGACGCGGGGCAGGGGGCTTGGCTGGGTTATCTCGGTGGAGATCCGCCACCCACCCCAAAAAAGAGAAAGAAAAGGCTTAGCGCACGGTCCCGCCCACCGTCCTGCAGCCCTCCTCGTCGCCGCTGGCTCTCTTCCCTTCCCGCTCGCAGCTCTGGTCGCTGCCTCCGCCTTCTTCCTCCGGCCTCCTCGAATCTCTGTGCTTTGCCGCTTCTGCCCATTTCCTCACTCCTCCACTCTTTCTCCCCTTTCGTGTCCGCCACCCCCCTTGCCTGGTTGTCTCTCTTTTCGCCCCTCTTTCTCTGTCTTTTCTCTCTCTCCCCAGCGGCTTCCCCACTCTTTCTAACTCTGAATAGCTCCCTTGTTCCCCTCTGGGTTCCTGTCTCCCTCTTATTCTCCTGCTTCCTCCCCACCTTTGTCTGTCCCTGTCTCAATCGCTGAATGCCTCTCTGTCCTCCAAGAGGTGCGTCCTGCCCTGGCTGCCAGGCAGACACTCCTGAGGGAGCGGGCCTGCTGCTGGGCCCGCTCTGGGCCAAGCATCTTTTCCACTGTAGAACTGCGCAGGCTTAGGGCTGGACGCTTGCTGACTTACCTGGATCCCGGGTGTAGGGAGTGTGGGAGGGCCATTTTTAAGGTGCTAGCTCTTCTTGGTTAGAGCCAGAGGGAATCCCTAGAGGCTTCTCAAGATGCCTGGCCACTCCAGCTTCTGGAATCTCACCCTCCCTGCCACTTGCTCACTGCCACCCAACCCCAACACCCCCAAAACAGTTGGCATTTTGAATTCAGATGCAAGTGCAGACACACACTTTCCTCTTTGTCTTCCTTCAGCACAGTTAAAACAAGGAGGAATCTTTTAAAATAATTCACCAACACTGAGAAAAAAAAGTGGTAAGTGCAGAAACTAAAAATAGCACAAAAGAGACCTGTCCAGAAACAGCAGTAGGGTAGCAAAGAAGAGAATAAGGTTTGGAATTAGGCTAGATTCAACTCAGAACTCCATTGTTTAAACAATTCTGTAATCCTGGGCGAATCACTTGAGCCTCAGTTCCCTCACCTGTAAAATGGGGATAATAATAATTATTAAACAATAATGAAATTCTTTGCCTAGAAAACTGCCTATAGTCAGTGCAAGGCGAAGTTCTTTCTTTAGGACATTTGCTTTTTATTTTCTTGGAGAAAATCTTGCAGTCTATGGTTTTTCCAAGAGAATAACATTTTCCAGGAATTCTACTTCCTTTTATAAATATACTTGAAACTCTCGCACCCCTTGCTGACTCCTCTGTATAAGAAAGAAGGCTTCAGATCCCTTTCAGGGAAGAGCTCAGGTGGTTAGCGTTTGCAGACACCCAAGTGGGAGGAGTTCTGAGCCCTAGGGTTGACTCTGGGTAGGACCCTCGGCTTACAGAATCCTGGATGCAGAGCCGGGTGCTTCGCATACAGGATCATGAATCTCCCCGAGAACCAACCGAAAAGGGTACTATTAGCCTGTTTTACACCCGGGGAGACAGAAAAGCAATTTTCTAAGTACCACTGCTATCTCGGAATAGAAACTAGACTGGATCCCAGGGGTCTATCCTCTAGAGCCCGGGAGGAGGTCTCCCCACCGGCAGAAGAGGGAAAGGTGCGGGGACACTTTGGGCAGGCCGCGCGGGGCAGAAAGGCACAGCTGGCACTCTTTCTGGGAAGCACTGGTAGGTGGGCTCCACCCTCCGACCCGGAGCCGCCGGCCCTGGGTGCAGGGGGAGGGGGAGACTCTGGGAAGATGTTGAGCCCCGGCCGCCGACGCTGAACTGGCTGCCTGCGCGCCGGGCTCGCTGCCGGCACCGGATGGAGAGTCCCGAGAAGGCTTAATTTGCAGGAAGACATTCTCATCAGATCTCGGCTCCGGCAGCGGAGCGCTGCTGCCGGGGGTCGGACGGGGCTCCTCTTAGCACCCCTCCCCCGGGCCCCGGCTGGGCGAGAAACAGAGCTGGTGGTAAAAGAAACTGGAGCCGCGGCGCCGGGGCGGCCGCGAGGGGCTGGGGCCTTGGAAGGCCTGGCTGCCTCTTGCCAAGGTCAATCAAGCCGTCCCCGGCTCGGGAGGCGCGCGCTGAATGCGCCGGGCGGCGAGGGGCGAAGGGCCGGAGGTGGGGGGCCAGGGTGGGGCAGGGGTCCGGCCCCGATGGACGCTTCCCTCCCCCTCTCGGGGCAGGTAATCTGGCTTCCCGGGCCCCGGGGAGGATGGAGTCATGGTGCGCGGGCCAGAGGCTGGGACCCAGGCTGCGGGGTCTGACCCCTCAGGCGGAAATAGAGTCTAATTAGAGACGTTTTTATGCTAATATGCACCTGGCTAGGCTTTTCTAGGGCGGAGAAAGTGTGTCGTGTAGAAGGGAAGAAGTTCCGGAGAGAGCAAAGTTCCGGAAGCACTTGATTCCATGATAAAAGGCTCCAAGGCTCTACTCAACCGGCTGAGTGGCCTCGGGGAAGTTACTTGAAGATGCTATTGGGCTTCAGCTTCCTATTCTGAAAAAAAAGGGACACGGGTCAAGTTTCTTCCCAGGCTGGTCATTCTCAGCAACAAAGTGCAAGTCCAGCCCTCAGCTTGCTGTGGAGGCTGGAGAGGGGATGAGTTTCGGGAGGTGTGAGGTATGTGGCAGAGGGCAGAATCTTGGGCGTTGCAGAGCATCCCGAGTCATAAAAACCAGAGACACATTTCCAAGGGCCTGTGGCTGACTGTCCCCACTGTTAGCCACTTGTCAAACTAGTCCACAAGTCAGAGTGATGGGCCCGGGGAAGGAAACTAAAGGGTCCCTGGATTGATGGCAGCAGGTCAGAAGGAGGAGGGTCGGTGGTAAAAGAAGATGGGAGATGGGGCTGGGCAGCAGGGAGAAGTGGGTGTTTTATGGTAGGACTCGCTTGAGCTTAAATATAAGTTTGGGGTGGAGGGGAGAGATGGATTGAAGATGCCAAGGAGAAAAAGGGCAGTTGACTGATGGGGTCATGCCCTGGAGCAGGTAGAAGGGTGGGAGCTAGACCACAAGTGGGAAGGAACTGGAGACACTTTGGGGTGGTAGGTGGTGGGAGGAGGAGAGGCTATTTGACCTGGAGGGAACACTTCATTGGCCTTACTCAGCTCAGTGATGGAGGAGGCCTCAATGTGGTCATCTAGTGGAGAAGGCAATGGCACCCCACTCCAGTACTCTTGCCTGAAAAATCCCATGGGCGGAGGAGCCTGGTGGGCTGCAGTCCATGGGGTCGCTAAGAGTTGGACACGACTGAGCAACTTCACTTTCACTTTTCACTTTCATGCACTGGAGAAGGAAATGGCAGCCCACTCCAGTGTTCTTGCCTGGAGAATCCCAGGGATGGCGGAGCCTGGTGAGCTGCCATCTCTGGGGTCGCACAGAGTCAGACATGACTGAAGCGACTCAGCAGCAGCAGCAGCAGTGAGGAGTAAGAGTGGACATGGGAAGAATTTACCTTGGAGATGGAATTGGGAGTAGGGTGGGCAGGATGGAAGTGCTGATGAGCAAGGATGCTGCTGAGGTTAGAGTACAAGGATTTGAAAGCAAAGTATAAGAAATCTTTGAGGAGAGAGGAGAGCACTGGCAGTTAGTGAGGTCGCCGTATGTCCTTCCATTCATTGCTCCATTTAATTCCCTAGCACACAGTGCAGTAGGTGTTATCAATCCCCTTTATAGATGGGGAAGTGGAGGCTGAGAGTGATGAGGATCTTGGCCCAGGGTAACATAGCTGGTAAGAAATGAAGGCCCGATTTGAACCCTGGTCTTTCTGCCTCAGAACGGAGGCTGCTCCCATTTTGCTCCACTGGCAGGAGTTCTGACCCTGAGGCCTCAGCGGTCTTTCCTTCCCCAGGTGTGGCCATCCTGGGGCACTGACCCATTTGGCTGGCAGGAAGGGCTGGGCTTTTGACTCCTGCAGTCTGTCCTGAGCTTGCAGGAAACTTCCACCCTGCTGAGATGAGCGGGAGGGAGGGGGGCGTGGGGGGGGAAGAGTGGGCCTTTTCCCCCCTACATGAGACTGAACCATATATATTTTTCTGCAAAACGCCATTTTATCTTAGTATTTCTGTATATACACCCGTTTTAAAGTTGTGTACTTCTCCTTTGTATGGTTATTCAGTTTATTATTTACTTTTTCTTACCACTGGACGTTTATATTGTTTCCACAGTTTTGCAATCAGAGTGCTTTAGTGCACAGCCATCTTTGTAAGAATATCTTTGAGCAGAAAGAGTTTTTTCCACAGGATAGATTCCTAGAAGTGGCATCAATGGATCAGGGATATGCTTGTTTTAAGTTCTTATGAATAGTACTAAACATCCCTCCAAAGAGGCTGTATCAATTTATAGTCTCTCCATCAAAGTATGAGCGTCCCCATTCTTTCACAGGCTTGCCACTGAGTATCATATAATATATATACATATTTGCCAATCTAGTGAGCAAAATAGAGTCTTTCACTCTTGTTTTCATGTCTGTTTCCCTGACTCTCTGCAGCTCAGTCCGAGGCCCTTAGCTGAAGAAGGCGTTGTTTGTGAAAACCTGAAGACAAGCTCAAGAATGAGTAGCAGAGATGTAGGGCAGCGCTGAGGAAGAGCTTAACATCAGTGAGTGCTATCAGGACCTGTAAGGGAGGCAGCTCAGCTCCTTTCTCTGAGCATGTTCCTGTACTCTGGGTAGATCAGATGCCTCCCGAGCACTGAGTGAGGGCTGGCTTGGTGGTGTTTAGTCGCTCAGTCATGTCGACTTGCAACTCCACGCACTGTAGTCCACTAAGCTCCTCTGTCCATGGGATTTCCCAGGCAAGAATACTGGAGTGGGTTGCCATTTCCTTCCTCCAGGGAATCTTCCTGACCTAGGGATCAAGCCTGCATCTCCTGTATTGCAGGTAGATTCTTTACCACTGAGCCACCTAGGAAGCCTGAGGGCTGGCTGCCAGGGTACAGGCTACAGGAACAAGCTAATAGGCTGCACGGGCAGAGGAAGGCAGGTTTCAGGGAAGGCCCAGGAATGAGTTTAGCTTCCTGAAAGAGCCAAGGAAGATGAGGGTCACCAGGTCTGAGTGCTCAATGGAGACTGGGAGGTCCATAGGCTGAAGAGGTGAATGATGGAAAGAGAATAGGACTTCAGATTCTTGACTTAGTCAAACTGGAGGTGGGAGGAGGTGGGGAATGGTGGGAGCACCCCTCCACCCCAGACACATACACCTATGTGCATACCTATCCCTAGGGTATTCATAACATAGTTGATATTTTTGAGTGCTAATTATATGACATTGACTTGTGTTTCCATTTATTGAATGACTTTGTCCTGTAATAATTCTATGAGATAGGCATAATTATTATCCCCATTTTAGAGATGAGGACATGGAGGCATAGAGTTAAGTTGCTTACCCAAGGTCGTGATGCTCGAAAGTGGCTAAGTTATAATTCAGACTTAGCTTATGGCACTTCGGAGGCCAAGCTTCCAGCCATTATACACATGGCTTTTCACAGCCTTCCTCAGCCAGTATAATAATAATAACTACCATTAACTGAGAGTAAACCAGGAACACTATATTTTTGTCTCTAATACTTACAAAAAGTCTATGTAAAAGAAGGTGTTATCCTTAATCTAAAGATGAGAAAAATGAAGTTCAGATAAGCTGAGTACCTTGGCTAAGATCACCCAGCTAAAAAGAACGAGAGTCAGAATTTGCACTCAGATTTGTATGAATCTGAAGCCCCAGCCTCTTCCATGTCACCACAGGACCTTCATGACATAAGGAGAGGAGAAATGCCTCAACACAGAGTGGTCAGGACTGAAAGGGGCCTCTGAAACCAAATTCTCCAAATTCTCTTTCATTATAGACATAGAAAGGGGGCGTTCCCTGTTGGTCCAATGGTTAGGACTTGGCACTTCAAATGCTGGGGCCTGGGTTCAAAAAAAAACCCAAGTCATTTAGATGGAGAAAGAGAGGTCCAGAATTGTTACATGTCCAAGGTTACTCAGTGAATCTCAGAACCAGGCACTTCCCCAGGCGCCTGCTGTTCTAGAGGGACTGAATTTTTGCCTCATCTCTACCTGTGAGTGCAGCCAGGAGGGAGAAGCTATATGTATGTGTGTATGTGGGCAGGGCGGGCAGAGGGGCTGTCTGCCAACCCCTCCCTCGTCAGCGAGACTGACTGGGAAGCAGAGTGGTTGTTTGGAAGAGGAAATCTAGGGAAGTCATCCTTTCCCTGGAACCTCTTCTCCTCTACATTCTCCTCATAGCACATACACACACACATACACATATCTACCTCCAACTTAAGCACAGCATGAGCTGGTATCCTTGGATGGAGCTTCTTTTGAAGGCTATCTAGAGCTTCTCACCATCTTGGTTGACCCAAGGACAGCCATTTCACGTTATAAGGCTCCCTGATAAGTTAACACATTGTCCTTTCCAAGGGTACATTTGAAAATGCAGATTACCCTGGGACCTAGCAACACAGTAAAAGGACATGTCAGTCATTCACACCTTCCTGTGAATGATTCTCAGAATCCCTAAATTCTCTGAATGTTTTTTAAATGTGGATTTAAATTTCATTAAAATATGAAAATAATTTAGCAGTTATAAAGACAGAACTTTTTGCAGTTAAACATTTTTATGGTCTAGGACTTCTGTTCCTTAAGTTGGGACGGCACAAACAGGGTCTGTGAACTTCTGGGAGCTCATAGATGGGGTCTATGAGAATTCCTTTGGAGAGGTATGTTCATATGCATTTGGAAGACTAAGAATCCACCTGCCAATGCAGGAGACACAGGTTTGATCCCTGGGTCAGGAAGAACCCCTGGAGGAGGAAATGGCAACCCACTCCAGTATCCTTGCCTGGAAAATCCCATGGACAGAGAAGCCTGGCAGGCTACAGTCCATGGGGTCACAGAGATTCGGACACAACTTAGTGACTAAACAAGAAGAAGAAGCAAGGATTAGACAGGTGGAAGCTCTGTTATGACAGGCCTTCCAGCCTTGGACCATCTCTGCTGATGCCCAGAGATCTGGGTTCTAGTCTTGATTACTTAACTACTTGGGGCCTTGGTTCCTCCAGATATAAAATTCATACACTCTTCACCACTTTTCTAGCATTCTGTCTGCCGGGCATGTGCTGGCTGCCAGGAAGGATAGGATGTGAATGACGTTCAAGTTTGTGAGGTCCAGTCAAACTGGTGAAGGCAGAATCTGGCCCCCTCCTGTGTGATAGTTCAATTCAAAGGGTAGACAAAGGCCATGGGGATCTAGCAGCTCAGGTGGTCTTTGTAGGTAAACTGGCTTTGAGCTGGACCTTTGGTCAGGACCACATCGAGTGAGGGCCCTGGCCCTATGGGCAGAGAGGATGGGTGAAGTGGGCTGGGTTGGATGGGCTTGTGGACATTGCTGGAGTGTGGAGCACGTTTAGGGGACAAGATCTCAGAGATCATCTCATCCAACTCTCTAGGGCATAAGGCAACATCATAAGGCCCAAATTGGTTCAAGAACCTCCCCCAATCAAACAGCCAGTTGGACTGTGCACATAGCAAGGAACTGAGCAAGAATTTTTCAGTCTGAAGCTGAGTTCCCAGTCTCAAGAATGTTTTCAGGGAGTAAAGTCCAGCCCATGCTGGCAGCCCCCTTCTCTACTACACACCCCATGAAGCCTGCCAGAGGCTCCAACGACCCACCTCTCTTCCACCCCCAGGGCTTCATAGACACACTGGCCCACACACCTGGGGGGCATTTTAATTTTATTTCTACTCAACAAAACAGCCACATCCTGGCGGAAACCAAGGTGGAGGGAAGTCACGCTTCCGAAACCCTAGTCCATGGGCTGCAGTCACTCAAGCTGGAAATAGGTGTAAAAACCAGAACCTGCAAAAGGCCTTCTCAGACCCCAGCTTGCAAAATTTCCCGAGCTGGGAAGCTGGGAATAGCTTCAGTCAATAGGGCACAGACAGCCCGTCTCTCCACTTGGCCCTGGGAGCTTTTCCCTCTCTTTGGCCAGGGAGGGCTCTCAGGCCATGCCTACCCCTTTGGGCTGGAGGAAATCCTCCCCTCCCACAGACTTCTTGGGGTCTGCTGCCATCCAGTCTATATGGACAGAGAAGTGGTTTGTTAGCCCCAGGACTAACAGGGCAATGCTGAGGTGGTCAGGAATCAGGATGGGCCCCAAAAGACCCAAAGTCTGTGATCACCTCTCTCAGGAAAGATGAGGAAAGAAGATGCTAGTGATGGTAGCTTCTGCCCCATTGGCTCCTCAGCCAAGCACATACACCATCACAAAGGACAGCTGTGAAACCCAGATTTACCAGGTCTAGCCTATGACCGCCATGACCACCTCCACTGCCTCCATCTCCAGCATCACCATGGTCTCCATCTCCACCACCACCGTCTCCTCCGTCTCCACCACCCCTGTCTTCATCCCCATAACCACAAGTGCCTTCACATTCACCTCAGCAACTTCTGCATCACTGCGCACCATCATCTCCACTCTAACCACCAGCTCCACCGGCACCGCTGTTATCAACGTCATCATCATCTCAGCCAGGACCTCCAGCTCCACCACTTCCATCACGGGCAGTTTCTCCACAGCTGCCGTGCTCACCTCCGCTAACATCACTGCCTTTGTCACAGAGCCATCTCCATCCCACCGCCTCTCTCATCTCTCCTAACTCTTCTGTTGCTTGCCACTACCGGTGCAGTTACCCCACCCATGCCTACCTCTGCCCACTTTCAACCATCCACACGACTTAGACTGTAAACAACTGCTATTTGGGTTAGCCCTTCAACTTCTTTCCATTTGGCCAACCTTGGAAAGGCCAACCATAGACCCCGTTTCCCCAGCTTTTCCTTTGAGACTGCTCATGGAAGGTGAAATTAAATGCCGTGCTCTTTAAGTTAAGGAAGATTCTGTGTCTCTTGCCATTCCTGATTTACCAGGTCTATCATTCTGTCCTGGAAGGAAATTGGATTACTCTGACAAAAATGTGTTCTTTGGAAAGCAGTGCTGGTTATTACCTAATTCCTTATGACCTAGTGTTTGCAGATTGATTTTTTGACGACGTGTCCCAGTAGTTTTCTATTGTAGCAGCTTGGTTGACGGGCCCAGCACTTGCAGAGGCATCTGCTTTCCCCCAGGTTTAAGGAGAGGCAGGAACAGGCTGCCTGGGTCTCCCTCTTGTCTCCAGGCCCCTCACCAGTTCCCCATAAATCCCCTCAGAGTGAGAGGTAGTGATCTGATTCCACCTTGGGCCAATTCTTTAAGTACCTAAGCATGTAAGTCATCAGGACCGTGGATGTGAACACACAAGTTTTTCCCTCATTCCCCCTTGGCTTTCTGCCTTCTCATGATCCCATGCGGTGCCTCTTTAGCTTTTAGATCACAGCTGACCTTTTAAGCTAAGAAAAAATTAAAAGCCTCTGCGTTTTTAGTGTCATTGCTTATAGGCTTTTTCTCCCCAACTCAAAATGAGCCAGCAATCCCCTTATCCCCTTTTGTTGGCCTGTTAGAGTTAGAAAATGTTTTTCTCATTCTTTTGCTGCCTTGTACAAGTTATATCTCATTTCTTTTTCTGAACGACTCTTCTGATTTTATCTCCACAGCCTTTTGTTATTTTTTTTGTATGTACCCCTCCTTTGTAACCTGGCCTGATTTCCACTTTCTTTGGCACGGCCGTAGTCGTTTTAGTTCTCTGAGAAGCTTTCTGCATAACTAATGAGTAATCTCTGGGTCCCTTTGAGCTGTTTTATGCATCAGGAGAGTTTCATTCTCTTCTCCTAATTTTGTTGCCTTATGTGGAAACGGCCCATTCTCCTTAGAGGGTGCTTTTCATTCTTAAATTCAGTTTTTGTGCTTTTCATCTTGGTTCTCAAAGCGTGGTGCAGAAAGCTTTCAGAAAAGGCCAATTTCGGAATCTTGTTTAAGTTCCTGCTTTTCTTCCTTTCTCTCAGGTGGTGGTCCCCTTTCTCAAAACCCCCTTCCTTCTCCAGGGCTTTTGCTGTGTGACTGTTACACCTAGTTGGCACCTGGGCCCCAGGACACATACTGGGGTAGCCACCCGGGGAGGCAACTAGCGCCTGGGTCTGGTCACGGGTGCCCACACTGGACTGAGGGAGAGTACTCACTGGAGTGTTTGGTTACTGTGTGGGGATCTCTTCATGCACAGACCCATTTGCTTGTTCTTGAACGCCTTCATTTCCTCTAGAATCTCTGTTTTTGTTTGGGGGCCCTGCCAACTGTGGGCTCACAGGGCGGG
This sequence comes from Nanger dama, assembly GCA_917880005.1. Lineage (NCBI taxonomy): Eukaryota > Metazoa > Chordata > Mammalia > Artiodactyla > Bovidae > Nanger > Nanger dama. The sequence continues at coordinate 26,661,113 of CAKJTW010000011.1, read as the reverse complement.
TGAGTCTTCCTGACAGCCAGGTTGATAACGGCCTGGAGGAACACACCAGTTGGTAAGGTGCACAGACCTGAAATCAGGTTAATGACGTAGAAGGCGGCAGTTTCAAGGCATGAAGACAATAGTGTGTGTGTGTGACGTGCTCTGCCTCTGTGCTAGGGAGGCTTCTCCAAGAGAGCCTTATCTGAGGGGGTTCAAAGGTAGGTAGGTATTTGCCAGGAAGAGGGTTGAAGGGCATTCTGGGCAGAGAGGGCTAAGTGGGACAAGCTGAACCCCCAGACTCCATGAAGGCCTGTGGTCTCCACAATCCTCCGCTGGTCTGGTTGAATCATGTCCAGACAGCCCTGCCAAGGCCTCTTTCAAGACCTCTCTAAGAGGCCCCAGCGCTCCCAGTCATGTGTGATCATCTCTACACTTGCCTTCTCAGTGAAGACTTTCTCCATCCAACCTGGCCTCTCTGTGTCCCTGCACCCCTGGCAGGAGGCTTGGTGCCTCACTCCTTAACGTCTCTAACAGTAGGAACTCCGTGATCCTTTCTTCTTCTTTTTAATATTTTCTGTTCAGAATTTTCTCATTTTTTTCATCTTGGCTGGTGTGTGTTCATTCATTTATTTATTGTTGGCCACACTGCATGGCATGTGGGATCTCGGTTCCTTGACCAGGGGTGGAACCCATGCCGCCTGAAGTGGAAGCACAGAGTCTCCAACACTGGACCATCAGCGAAGTCCCCATGCCCCTTCTTGACCTCCTTCCTTCCTCTCTCCCCTGTGAGGACGCCCTGCATCCCGGCACTTCTCTCGTCTTACCTTTCCTTGGAAGTTTCCTGAGCAGGAGCCTTTTCTTCCTGACCAGCACTTACTTGTTGATACCCCCTGGGGCCCTCTCCCCTCCTGCCTCTGCCCACCTCTGCTCACTCAGTTTGCTCCTTTTGGATGGCCCATCTAGTTCCATGTTTCAAGGACTAAGCTCTCTCCGGCCCATCTTTCCCTCTCTGGAAATCTAGATCCACATGTTCAGTAGCCCGAAAACATCTCCATCACAAACTCAGTGTTTGCACACCTGAGCTCATTTCTCCTTCCTCCCGACTCGTACCTCCTCTCAGAGTTTCTGTCTCAGTGCCCCATGTCATTCACCCCAGCCAGAAGTCATCTTGAGTCCTCTCTTTCTCTCCACCTTCCTTCCCAAAGCCAGCCTTGTTCCTTCTTCAGCCCCATCCCTCCTCTGTTTCCATACCTGCCCCAGTTCAGGCCGTGGAATGCTCCTCCTAGACCTGTGCCTGCAGCATGCTCGCTGGTTCCCCATCTTCAGATTCTCCCACAGTCCACCTATTAGGATGCTTTTTACCGATACTTTGTAAAAATTTGAGATATAGTTTGGTTTGCGTACAGTGAAAGCACATATTTTAAGTATGCAATCTGACAAATTTTTATAAAATATTACAATTTTAATAAACATATTGCATTTAATAAACATAACCACCACTCCAATGAAGACATAGAAGTTTTCCATCATCCCTAATGTTCCTCGTGATCCATTTTGGTCAATCCCTGTTCCCCTGGGGAAGTACCGCTCTGATACTGTTCATCGTGGTTTAGTTTTGCCTATTCTATATAACTTTACATCAGTGAAATCGTATAGTTTGTAGTCGTTTGCTTGGCAGCGTGTTTTTGAGATTCTTTCCATGTTGTAATCATTTAAAAGTGAATACTTATTAAATCGAGTCTCCTGCTTACCAGTTTTCAATAGCTACCAATTATCCAGTTCCTGGCCCCTGCGTGATCTGACCTCCTCTCCAATATTGCCCATCCTTTGACCTTAGCCTTTCAGAATACTGAACCGTTTGTTCACCTACACAAACATAGCACTTCGTGGGTGAGTCTGCTCATCTCCAAAACTCCTACTCATCTGGCAGCACTCTGTTCAGACGTAGATTCTGTGAAGGTTTCTCTGACCTGTTCCCACCCCCAGGACAAAGAGTCTGTCATCTCCACTATAATGGACTATGTCCACTATTCTAGTCACCCCTGAGTCCCCACCCTTCATTGATTGAATACATGTCTTTCTTAGCCCGATTCCTGTGTCTTGTACATTATTTATCATTGTTCCCATTACATTGTATGTATTATGAGCTTGTGTAACTCCTTAGCTATGCTCAGAAATATGGAAAGATTCATTCTCTTCCCAGAAATTCTTCCTATGGAAGATGCTCTTGTTGCCTTCTCAAGAGACATTCCTTCAGTCTTTTTGCTAACAGATCTTGGTCTTTTTCAAGTATCTATGTGTCCAGAGATCATTCTGGCAGTGACTGGTTGAGGAGTGGCCTAGTTCTGGGCAATGAGACTTAAAGGACTAGTGTTCAGGGAGCTTCTGGGAAAGATTTTTCTCCCTGTAAAGAAAAAAATGAGAGGTAAATAACTACTTTTATGTATTCCTCTTTCTTCTTTGGTACACTTTTGTATGAAGGTGTGATGTTTGGAGATATGGCATCCGCCTTGTGACTACAAGGCAAAGGCCAAGATAACAGAGCCAAGGATCCAGCAACTGGCGTTAAACTAACCCCAGATCCCCCTACTTTCAGACTTCTTATTATGTGAGGTAATTAAATGACTTTACTGCTTAAGACAAAATTATTTATTATTAAATAAATAACGGCCTGGGAGTACTCTTAGTTCCTGGACCAGGGATTGAACCTGGGCCATAGCTGTAAAAGTACCAAGTCCTAACCACTGGACTGCCAGGGAATTCCCTTAAGACACAATTAGCTGGGTTTTCTGCAACTAAAGACATTCTTAACTGATGAATTTTGTGAATAAACTTTTATCCACAAACTTTTGGAGATAATTGTAGAACCTATACATTTTTATGAGATTATGAAGCACTTCATGTCTAGACAGTGCAGAACAGTCTGTACTTTCCCCCTCAAGTGACTGTGCCACGTCTAGTCTACCTTGAGCGGGCCTCGGGGTGACTTTCTATTTTATTCATGTTTCTCCTCCTCTGGGCTTCTGACCTAGACCCTCAGCCAGTCATTTCCATCTAGTTTTCCCCTGACTAGAGCTGGGGAGAGAGGGTTTTGGGTCCTAGATTATCTTTGTAGCAACGCAAGAAAAGTGTTGTTACCTTATTTTTTGGGAAAAGTTGAAAATCAAGCTAGTGAGAAACCTAATTGGAATTACATAGTAAGCGAAGGAGCCACACAGTGAACTCTGCCCAAATTCATTGTCTTTACCTCAAACCCTGGAGAAGGCAATGGCACTCCACTCCAGTACTCTTGCCTGGAAAATTCCATGGATGGAGGAGCCTGGTGGGCTGCAGTCTATGGGGTCGCTAAGAGTCGGACACAACTGAGCAACTTCACTTTCACTTTTCACTTTTATGCATTGGAGAAGGAAATGGCAACCCACTCCAGTGTTCTTGCCTGGAGAATCCCAGGGACAGGGGAGCCTGGTGGGCTGCTGTCTATGGGGTCGCCCAGAGTCGGACACGACTGAAGTGACTTAGCAGCAGTAGCAGCAGCTAGACTTTCTTGGGCTATGAAGTAGGTGGTAGTTCCACGTTGCTTTCAGTGGTGGCCATGAAAATGCACTGATTAGATCTCCTACTGCGGGGAGTGTGACTGACCCATGGCCCCAGCTGCTGTGCATTGTTGCTGGGGACTCACTTCCCGAGAGCTGCTCCCTCTGCCCGACACTGAGCACAACAAGGTTCCTAAGACAAGCCTATTCCTGAGACTTCTCTTTAGCTCACAAACTTCCTACTGGCTTGGCTGAACCCTCCTAAGACCTACACTTCAGGGACTTCCCTGATGGTCTAGTGGCTAAGGCTCTACACTCCCAGTGCAGGGGGCCTGGGTTCAATCCCTGATCAGGGAACTAGATCCCACTTGCCACAGCTAAAGATCCCTGTAACTAAGACCTGCTGCTGCTGCTGCTAAGTTGCTTCAGTCGTGTCCGACTCTGTGCAACCCTATAGACGGCAGCCCACCAGGCTCCGCTGTCCCCGGGATTCTCCTGGCAAGAACACTGGAGTGGGTTGCCATTTCCTTCTCCAAACTAAGACTTGGTGCAGCCAAATAAATAAGTAAATATTAATAAATAATGTTACCAATAAAAAAACTACACTGCTGTCTGAGACTGTACCCATCCCAGCTCCATCCTTCCCTCTGTCCCTCACAGGGCTCAAACCCACAATACCGTCTGACAGTTCTGGTTCACTTCCTTTTCTCTCACAGATGCTTCGGCAAATAACTCTCTTGCAAATCTAATCCCATTTGGGGTATGGCTTCTCAGAGGACCTGAACTAATGTGCTTTGGTTTGTTAAACCCCCAAAGTCAATCTGGCTTCCTGTATACAGAACACCTGGCCTGCACTGTTGTTCTCTTCTCTTTCCTTTCTGAGTGTGTGAAGGTCTTAACTGTGACTATGCCGCTGTTCTAATGGGAGCAAGGTAGACTCCCCTGGAGAATATGTGCATACCTGGAAATTATTATCTCCTGAGTTCAGAGAAGCTGAGGCACTCACCTAAGGGCATACAGCTCATGCCAAAGTGCCCACACATCTACATGCTATGCACGGAGTGGGGAGACAAAGTCAGAGTGAAGAGACAGGGTCAGGATGCAGTGCGGGGCAGGCAGAGGGCATAAGGAAAGCAGCCCCTTCCTGCCCCTCCCAGCCAACTTCCCAGGCTGGTCTGTGTGTTTTGGTGCCATGGCAACAGGCTGCTCGTATAAAGTAAAGTTTAACCTTAGGACACTGTGGGAGCTAAGCTAGAAGGGTCTAGAAGATACCAGACCTTCTAGCCTTCCAGCCTTGCTCCAGCTTGGAGATGCTGCCCAGCTCAGCCAAGCCCTTGGTCATGGAGAAGTGCCTTTGTCTGTTCAAACTCACTGCTTATCCAGCCAATTGGTTCACCTGGTTGGCCCTGCTAACTGTGCTTCTGGAATGCTCTGTTATGTTTGTCTAAATCTTCTCCATGTCTCACCACCACCTGGAAGCCTTCCATGATTTCCCCAGTCCACAGAGCCCCTTTCTCCCTCTGAGCTTGTCTAACACTTTCTGTACTATCTGGGGTATTCATAGTGTGATGTTTGGACTTGGTTGTAATCTGATTCAACAAGCTCCTAGTATGTGCTAGACCTTGTGCTGAGTGTTGAATGCTCAAGTGGATATTTTGGGGCCAGGTCTGCCTAGGCTCATTAGACCTCAGACAGGAGAGCAGCAGATCGTCTAGAAGCTTTAGCTTTATGAGCAAGAGAGGCCCACACTGGCTCCCAAGCTAAGCAGGACAGAGGATGTGGGTTGTGGCTAATTAGAGCCCTGCATCCTAGTGCAGACAGGTCCCTGAGTCTCATTTTTCTCAGCTATAGAAAGGAAATGATAGAAGGTACCTCACTGGGTTGTTCTGAGGGCAAATGAGATAATACATGCCAAATACCTAACACAGCGATGGGCCAACCCCCTGAATCTCCCTAAATGAAGGCCCTGCACTCTGCTCTTTCGCCAGAGAGCGGACTGTCCTGGGTCGGCAGATTAAAGGAGGCTAAGGCCTGCCCTCTAGGAGCTCAGCATCCAGGGCTTCCACACATTTGTTCCATCAGCTCTGGGACAGGACATGCTATTCCTGCATCAAAAATGACAGAGGAACCAGGGCTCCGAGAGGCTGAGCCCCACCCTAGATCACCCTAGAGCAGTTAAGCAGTGGAGTTGGCTTTAGAGTCAGGCCTGAGACACAGGAGAAGCCCTAGGTAAATACACAGAGCCGCTTGGGTTAGAATACTTGATACAGTGAAGATGTTAGTTTTGCCCAAAGAATTCTATAAATTCAACATAATGCCAATCAAAACTACAAGATGTATGTGTGTGTGTGTGTGTGTGTGTGAAATTTAACAAGCCAATTCTAAAGCTAAGCTGGAAGAGTAACTATGTCAGAATAGCCAAGAAATATTTGAAGAAGAATGACGAGGGACGACTTGCCTATCAGATAACAAAACACCGCCAAGCTGTGCTAATTAAAACGGCAGTGTGCTGGCACGGGACAGGACGAATGAATGGATCAAGGTCACAGAACAGGGAGTTTAAAGAGGATTCTTGAAGAAAAAGGATTTCAGTAGAAACAGTACGGAAAGGATGAACTCTTCAAAAAATAGTGTAGAGACAATTGGCTCTCCTTGTGAAAAAGCAAAGTTGATTCCTGCTTCACACCATTCACAAAATACATTCCAGATGGATTAGAGAGCTAAGTGTAAACAACAACAACAACAACAACAACAAAGCTATGAAACTATTAAAAGAAAATACAGGAGAATTTGTTTATAACCTTGGGGGAGGAAAGGCTTTCTTTAGCAAGACATAAAACACAGAAACCATAAAGGAAAAGATTGCTAAATTTGATTACATTCAAATCTGAAAGAAAAAAGAAGACACCATAAATACTGTTAAAAGACAAGTGACAGCCTGGAAGAAGTTATCTGCAACATATGCAAACGGAAAGGATTAGTATTCAGGGTATATAACAAATGCCTACAAATAGTAAGTAAAAGATAAACCACTCAAAAGAAAAATCGAGTAATAGTTCGGAACTGCAGATGGCTGATAACAATGACTAGCCTCGCTAGTCAGCAAAATAATGCAAGCCATATAACACCAAGCTAACATTTTTTACTCATCAGATTTGTAAAATTTTAAAAAGATTCATGATAGCTACTGTTGGCAGCAATTTAAGGGCACAAACACCTTTTCCACTGTTGGCAAGAATGGAGTGTGTTGTGGTGTTTGTAGAACTTGATCTGGCAGTGCTTGTGGAAAGCAAAGGGCCCAGACTGTCCAGCACAGTGAGTCCACATCTCCACCTGGAGAAATGCTCCAAGTGCACAAACCTTGACCACAGGGAGCCTTGGTGACAGCAGCAGAAAGGGGACAATCAGACACAGCCCAAGGGGCCTTTAGTAGACAAAGGGCCAAACACATTTTTGAATATCCACATCAGTAATGGTTTTCTGGGTGTGTGCCTGCTAAGTCGCTTCAGTTACTTCTGACTCTTTGTAACCCAATGGACTGTAGCTTACCAGGCTCCTCTGTCCATGGGATTCTCCAGGCAATAATACTGGAGCGAGTTGCCATGCCTCCTCCAGGGGATCTTCATGACCCAGGGATCGAACCTGCATCTCTTATGTTTCCTGCATTGACAGGTGGATTCTTTACCACTAGTGCCACCTGGGAAGCCCAAAGGTGTTCTGAGGCTCAAACAAATGAGGTAGACCTCTGCATCCTGAAGTGACAAGGTCTCATTACCAGAGAGAAGCAAGTCACAGGATAATCTGGCTTTATTTTTATAAACAGGGATGCAGGCTTCAAAATTATGTGCATGAGGAAGAATATTCTGAAAGTATACCTATCAGACTGACAATCTCTGTGGAGGGGAGTGGGACTGTGTAGGAGCCAAGAAGGGCCTTAACTGAGCTATTTAAGTTTCTTTTATAGAGAGTATGTATGCATGTATTACTTATATAATAACAACCACACATTGAAAATAACTAGAAAGACCAGCTCTTACTCAATGACCAGCAATTTATGCCCCTACTTTCCAAGCCCTGCATCTGCTGGTGCTCTGGACCTGTTGCTTAGATCACATCCCTGAGTCCTGACCGCACACATCCCCCACTGTTCATCACCTCTACTGCACTGGGCTCCTCATCAGTTCTTGATCTGTGATACTTGCCTATCATTCAGGAACAAAGAGGAATTGCTCATGGCCTTAGCTCCAGAAGAGCACATGGTCCAGTAAAATAAGAACTTCAGAAAAGATGTGGTTGGAAAAACCAAGGAAGGCTTCCTAGAGGAGGCGGCATTTGAGTTGAGTCTTGAAGGATGGATCATTTTTATTCTAATCTCACCCCAAATTCTGTTGAAAATTGCATAACACCACTACAGAAAATTTGGATAACAGGGACAAATCACCCCCATAATCCATCACCCTAAGCCAATAACTTTTGCAAATTCCCTTCAAGTATTTTCCCCAAGGCACATATATATTTAAGTATTGCTATGACTTCCCTGGTGGCGCAGATGGTAAAGTGTCTGTCTACAATGTGGAAGACCTGGGTTTGATCCCTGGGTTGGGAAGACCCCCTGGAGAAGGAAATGGCAATCCACTCCAGGACTATTGCCTGCAAAATCCCATGGACAGAGGAGCCTGGTAGTCTACAGTCCATGGGGGTCACAAAGAGTCGGGCACGACTGAGCGACTTCACTATATGAACTGAATTGTGTTCTACCAAAATTCTCACGTTGAAGTGCTAACTGAATATAATAGTATCTGGAGATAGAGGCCTTTGGAAGATAATCAGAGACAACTGAAGCGACTTGCAGCAGCAGCCGCAGCAGGTTTAGATGAGGCTGTGAAGGTGAGGCTCTCAGGGTAGGATCAGTGCTCTAATGAGAGGATTGAGCCTCTGGAGCACATTCTCTTTGTGCACGCACTAAGATCATGCAAGAGCACAATGAGAGGTCAGCTATCTGCAACCCAAAGAGAGCCCTCGTGTGGACCCTGCTGGCACCTTGATCTGTGAGGGATAAATTTCAGTTGTTTAAGCCACCCTATCTATAGTATTCTGTTATGACAACCTGAGAAGTCTAACACAAGTATGCAATCTAATAATGTATTTGATTATATATTTTGTTTTGATATAATATTATATCATAGCTCTTTTTCACATTACTGCTGTTAATGGTTGTGCAATACGCCATTCAGTGAGTAGACCACGATTTAATTACCCATTCCCCTATTGTTGGATTTTTAGGTTGTTTCTTATTTTTAAAGCTGTAATGAATATCCTTGAGCATATAGGGTTTTTCCCCCTTTTGGGTTATTTCCTTGGAACAAATGCATTCTTAGAAGTGGAAATACTGGGTCAAAATTTATGAACACTTTTATGGCCCTTGAAACATGTTGCCAAATTGCTTCTAAAAAGTATAGTTCCAGAATACACTGAAGGCTTTGTTAGGCAAATACGAGAGGTGTAGGAGTGGGATGGGGGTCCCAATTCCAGGAAACAGCATGTGTGAAGGTGCATTGACCAGTACAGACTTATGTGATTTATCCCTTGAATGCCACAATATGACCACAACGTAGAATTCTATGGTAGATTACACAGTTGCAGATTTACGTAGCAGATTTACATAGTCAGCTTTACAATCTCAAACTAGTTATTTAAAATGTTTGTCCCTTGGTATCCTAATCTAAATATAAAATGTAGATAATAAAGCTTTCTTAAAGGGCTGTGGACAGGATTAACTTAAAAAAAAAATACTGGCATTGTGTCTACAGTGAAGTATTAGAAACTCAGTGTCCAAAGGTAGAGTGTGGTTTGGTTTTTCCCTTTGGTTTGGCTGCACTTTGTACCTAACAAGCTTAGAAGATAACCATCTAAAACTAATTGAGAAGACTTCCCTGTTGTCCAGTGTTTAAGAATCTACCTTCAAATGCAGGGGACTTGGGTTTTATCCCGGGTTGGGGATGGTTTTAGTGGCTAAGTCGGGTCTGTCTCTTGTGACTGCATCAGCTGTAGCCCACCAGGCTCCTCTGTCTTTGGGGTTCTCCAAGCAAGAATACTGGAGTGGGTTGCCATTTCTTTCTTCAGGCTGTGTACTCCTAGCTGACCTCAAAGTCTGAGCCCAGTTTCTATAGTCCCTAAACCCTGTCTGTTTTCTCAGGAGCAGCCAAGACCTTGGGTTCAGGGTACGTCAATCATTGGCTGCCTTTGAGGCCTCAGGAGAATCCCAAGTCATGGGTCCTAGATTTGTTTCTAGACACTTTCTCTTACCAGTCATGTGTTCTTGGTCAAGTCATTGACTCTCTCTGAGCAACAATCTCCTTGTCTGTAAAATAGGAATGAGTGGGATTGCTGGCAAGATTTAGAAATACAAATTGGGTAGCATAGTAGGTTTCTGAGAGATGTCTTCCACTGGAAAACAACTGCAACTCAGAGGGGTAGCAAGGACCCCAAAATCATCATGTCACAGAGCCTGGAACAGACTGGGCGTGAGCCCCATCCAGGTGCATCCCGTAGCCACTTGGCCTCCTCTGTGGAGACTCACGGTTGGGAGTGACACATGCCATTTCCCAGTCTCTCAGAATGGAAACTGTAGCTGCGTGTTGTCCCCAGGCAGCATCACGGTGTGTGGAGTGTGGTGTTTGCTGAGGCTGGTGCTTACTACATTCCACAACAGCCTCCCAAAGGAGAGAGGGAGCCCCTGCTTCTGGGCCACAGGGCCTGCGGAGTCCTGCGGAGCTGCAGTGCTGGCCCCAGGGCTGGACAGAGCCAAGCTTCTCAGCCCCACTCCAAGTAGCCAGAGTCAGGCCGGCCTGCTCAGCTCCCAGTCTCTTCTGCACATTCCCAGATGATAACTTCAGGACCAGATTCCCCAAACCAAAATTAGGACATGGGCTTGCTCAAAGGATTCTTTCCATGGCTGAATGTATTTATTTGAGTGTTCTTATTGCAGAATAAAAATGAACTCCACCGGAGGTTTAATGAATCATTTTAATTGGAAGGCACACAAATATGTGCAAACAGGGCGTCTTGGGCACATTAATGATGTCAAGAGAAGTCTACTCCTCAACAGCTGAGGCAGTGAAGTCTTTGGCCCAAGGGTAGAAGTGGAGAGATGGAAGGAATGACTGTGGGCAGAAGTTCCTTGCTTTGAACAAATTCTTCCAAACTAGCAGCTTTTCAACAAATTTTAAAGGGAATGAAAAGAGATGATGATTAGTCAACCTGGAATGAAAAGACGTAAATGGATGCAGTGTGAGCAAATCCAAGGATCAGAGAGCAGGTGATCAAAGGGGTGGCATTGTCATTTTACTCATCAACTGCACCCCCTACCCAGCTCCCCACTCCCCCACCACCGCCCCCCCGCCCAACACGCACAGCTTGGCAGCCAAGCAGTTCCTGTACCAGCCCCACTGCAGACTCACCTGTGTGATTACCCACGCCAGGCTGGCCTCTGCACTAGGGGAGACGAGGTTCCCATCCCCTCATGGACAGTGTCTGTCTACCTTCAAAGTTGCCTGCAACCTACTGGACAGAGGGAGAGGGCCGGCAGAGGGAACGGAGGGAGGGGTGGGTGGCCCAGAGTGTGCAGCAAGGTTATCCTGATGGAGTTTCCACTGGTCCCAGAATAAGATTGGAATCCCGGTAGGTCTGCTCACACTTGTCTTAGGGGACACACAGCTCATCCCCCAGACTGCCCCAGGCACAAACCTCTCTGAGAAAATCACGTGCTTGGGTGGGCAAGGCCTGCATCCTGCTTCTGTGGTAAAGGAGCAGTCAAGGGAGGAGCCCCTTGAGGGACAGCTTGTCACCTGCGCCCAGGGGAAGACGTGGGGCCCTGGGCTCAAATCCTTGTTCTGCATCTTACTATGTGGCCTTGGTCAAGGGACTGTCAGTTTCCTCATCTGTAATCTGGACCTCACAGCCTCTCTTATAGGCCTGATCAAATACACAGAGCACCTGTTTCATTGTCTGGCGCACAGTAGGCCACTGATAAATGGTAACTGTTAGTGCCATTACAACACACGAAAGTATAAGGGATACCGACATTCATAATAATCATAGTAGTTATCCCCTTCTCGTCCGCGCAGGCAGAAGGAAGCAAGGAGAGAGGCTTTTTAGCCCCAAAGCCTGATTGCTCAGGGGCCACTCACATTGCCGTTAGGGAGACTGGCTCTGCCAAATCTACGTCGCCTTTCTTACACAAATCTGCTCAGGCCCAGGGACCTGGCAAGACCCTGTTCTTAGCTGGATAGGAGGACACTCTCTCACACTCTGTAACAGTCAAGACCAACATCAGGGGTGTCTCACCCTCTTGCCACTCCTTGTGGAACCCCAGGAAGCTCCGTCTCCAGCTCTCATAGCCCTTGCTCGTGAACCGTCCCCCCATCCCTCCCCTGCTTGCTCAACTGGCTTGTTGACACTGCATGTCACTGGCCTCAGTGCTCAGCGTGACCCTAGAGGAGATGGAGATGCAGAGAGATGCCCTGCTTCCTGCCCACTGTCTGCCCTGTCTCCACATGTGCCAGGCTAGGTGGCCGGTACCCCTACTCTGTGGATGTCCTCAGCCTGGCCTAACCTTGCAGCCGGGCCCCCATCCCTCCCCTCACCTCCTGCAGCTTGTGGCGGATGGGCGGCAAGGCGAAGATCTTAATTTCTCCCGCTTCTAATCAGCACGGCTGGGAGACCAGCAGGCAAGAGCAGGATGAAGTGAAAGGCCATGGGCCTAGTCTACAAGCCACCCAGTCACCAGAGCCCAGCTTCCCTCCTAACAAACCATGCAGCAGACAAATTATCTCTGTTGTTCCTGGGAAATCTGCAAGTACTTACCTGTGTTGTTAGCATCTGGGCCGCAGGCTGGCAGTTCAGGTGAATAGGCCGTGGCTGCCCTGTGCCGGGCTGCCTGTGATCAAAACCAAAGTGGCCACCACGGTGCTCTCAGGTGAAGACAATGTCAGACTCAACTGGGGCCTCACCTGGCAAGGTGACCCCTGGAGCCAACGCACGGTGGGGCCTCGGGAGCTCTGAAATGCAAGTAGAGTGGGAGGCTGGAATAGCCCAGCCTTTTCCACAGACTGCCTGGCACTCTGGAGCCGGGGTAAATGGAGGCCCCGTGGCCTGGCCCCCTGAGGCAAAGGCCCTGGGCCCAGGGATCTGCATTTTTATGTAGCTTTCCAGATGACTGATGCACAAAGTTTGGATGTTCTTCAAGATCCCCTCGTCCATGGAGTGCTTAATTGTGATAAGTATCATTTACTTAATGCTTTCTGAATGAATACATGATTTCATTTACATTCTCATACCTGTGAGAACCCTGTGAATGTACCCTATTTACAGAGAGAATAACTGACTTGCCCAATCACATGGGGCCAGGGCTGAGAGTCAAACTGAGTTGTGCCTGTCTCCAAGCTCTGTTCCAGGCCCCTCCCCAGAGTTATTTCCCACTTGAAGCTACTTGTTCCATGCTATGTGGGGGTTAAGTGGCATCGCCATGACATTGCACGTGGAGTGACAGCTCCTTCTGCCAGCAGGGACAGCAAGGGTACAGTGCAGGAAGCCTTGAGGTGTCTTGTTCCTGCCTGATGGGGGAAGCTGTTCTCAGCTTCCTGTGCAAAGCAGGGAATAATACTCAGTTCCCTTTATCCCACTGGGGCAGAAAGTGACGCCTCAGTGTGGAGCAGGAGGGACAGGCCAGAACAAGCAGACATATGGCATCGGGAACAGGATGCAGAGCGGAGGACCAGCATGGTGCCCATGGAGGGAGGCCCTCCCTGGAGACAGCAGACCTCGCCTGTTCAGAGAGAAGAGGCAGCTCTCCTTAATACAACTGACAGAAGTTGCACTTAAATGAATTCTGAGCATATGTATCCTGGAAACTGATGGTCAAGGCAAAACTCTGGTGTAGCCAGTGTGGTACTGGGTGGGGGGTTGGCAGTGACAAAGAGTTGGGGTGAGAAGCAGCAGAGTTGGGATGGACAGTGAACGAAGATGTTGATTCTAGCCTGGAGAGCAGCAGAGACTGGGTTTTCATCAGTTCCTCGGTGAAGAGGAAATTGGAAATTAATATCAAAATCCCGCTGAGTAGCGTCCATAGTTTCCATATGTAATCATGCTTGGCTTAGCTAGGTAGTAAAATGTTTATGATTTTCTTTCCAAGGTTGAGTTTAGTCATTTTCAATGAACCATTTCGTTGGCTTCATAAAGTTCTGAATTAAAGAACCCCTCTAGGTGATGTGCTAGATGGATGGGTACCTGTGCCACGTGGACCCTCCCAGCTATTAAAGTCAAGGTCTGGGGCTCAGACAGCTGCCATGACTGGGCTGGGGTGCCACATGCCACGTGATGTGCCAGCCTGACAAGGAATGCACCGTTAGTCTGTTCTGAGCACCTCTCATGGCATTTGTGATTCATATACAGAAATTCAAATTAGATGTCCCCTCCCCCAACATGTACTTTTGGTAAACTGAGGCATCACTGCCCTGCCAACTGCCAGCTAGGGTGGAGGTGAGTGGGCGTAAACATTGTGATAAGGCAAATACCAGTGCTGGTCCTTCCTGCCCCTTCCTGGGCAGGGCAAGGAGTGCCACAGCCTCTTACCGTACCCCCTACCCAGCCCATCTTGATCTTTAGTTCACTCTACACGAAAACTTGGAGACATTTAAAGACCGACATGCAGGATTCCCTTAACATCTGCTGGGAGCTGGAGGCAACAAGGGTAGCAGGGCAGGCTGAGGGCCTATGGATCCCATCGTCTGTCTACACACACTCACACAGACACACATATACAGACACACACTCACACAAACACACTTACACAGACATACACATTCAGATGCACAGACACACAGAGACATTCACAGAGGCACATACACACAGACACACACTGACACACTCAGACACACAGACACACTCAGTCACACAGACACACACACAGACACACACTCAGACACACAGACACACGTACACACACACAGACACAGAGAAACACTCACATAGACACACACTCAGACACACACAAACACACAGACACACACACTCACACAGACACTCTCACAGACACACTCACACAGGCACACTCAGATACTGAGACACACAGATACAGTCACATAGACACACACACTCATACAGATGCATTCCGGCACACATATATACATGCTCACTCACAGACATATTTGTTCACAGGCTCATAAACAGGCCATACATACAGCCAAAAGTAGACCATACACACTTATACCCAGAGACACACATTCTAACACACTGTCACATGCAGACATACAGCTGCACAGACACTAGCGTGTGACACACCTTTCTATGCAACGCACAGACTCCACACCCTCAGACACACCCCTACGCGCAACACGCCCCCACTGCAGTTGTCCCTCGGAAGGGAGAGGGCCTGGTGGCCCCAGGAGAGTGAGGCCTCGAGCCAAGCCCTGCGCAGCCCCGCCCAGGCCACGAAGGTGCGGCCTGATGATGACCGAGGCTTGGGCCCAGCGCCCCCACCCCCACCGCCCGTCTGGGCTTCTCTCCCACACATCAGCAGCCTCTCTCACCACAGTATGTCCCCGCTACAACCTCTAACACACACACACTCTTGCTCTCTTTCTCTCAAGCACACGGAGCGTAGTCTCCCCTGGTCTCTCCTCTCCCCCTCACCGCCTCACTGTCACACGGCTGCTCCGGCTCCAGCCTCTCCCCATCACATCCACGCCATTCTCCTGTCAGCTCCCCCTGGCCCCCACCCCAGCTTCGGTCTTTGTCTCATGCATAAATACACACAGCCCCATGCAGACACGCTGTATCTGTCTGTCTGTCTCCCGCACACCCGGAACAACTTGAGCGATGGCAAGTGGGAGAGGGTGTCAGGCCTGATGGAAGCTGTTATTCTTAGCCCTGTCACTGAAGACTTCCACCGCGACCCCCCCCGCCCCCGACTCAGTCCCTGCCCTGCCCGTCACCCTCCCCTCGAGACAGAGCCGAACCTGAGGCCCAGCTAATCCCCATCTGTGGAGAGGGAGGGGCGGCGGTAGGGGATTGCAGCCCAGCACTGAAAAGGAGCAGAAAATGGGATTTATTTTTGCTGCACCTCCCCACCCGACTCTGCCTCCAGCTGCTCAGAGAGCAGTTGTGTGGGGGACCTGGTGGAAGGGAGGGAATTTGCATTTGAAAACACTTGTTGGTTGGCCTGAAACATTTGGCGCCATTGCTGATCCAGTTCGGGATGTGTGTGTGATCTGTGTGTGTGTAGGGTGCAGGCACAGTAAGAGGTGTGGGTGAGAAGACACCAAGGAAGAAGGACTCATGAGGGAACACCAGGCAGTGTCTCTCTTGAGTCATTTCTTCCCCCTTTCTTGCTTTGGGGGTGGCAACCAGCCATAAATAGATGAGACCCAGCTCAGCTTCTGCTTAACCCCAGGGCTGCTGGCTCCAGGCCCTCAGGCCTTCATACCTGCCAAGAGCTGAGGGGAGGGCATCCTACCCCTAGGAGGTCCCACAGACACACCTCCAACATTTGGTCTTATCCTCTAAATGTCTCCTTCCCTGTGTTTCCTAAACTGGAAACTTCAGAGGTCACTACTCCTTCCCTTTCTGGATGGTGGGCAGAAGGTGACCCCCTGCACCCACCGAGCATCCTCTGGTGCCCACCGTCGCACCGCAGCCCTGACTGGCCCATTCTACGTTCTTGTCGGGTCTTTGCTGGTCTCCTAACCCTCAGTCTCCTCTCCTGCCATTCCATCCTCCAAACAGCTGCTGGTGATTTAATAAAAGGAAAACTCAATAAGCTCTGACGACGTCATTCTCCTGCTCCCAGCCCTTCCCTGGTAGCCCACAGAGTGGGTAGAGAGTCCTAGGGTGGCACAGCAGGCCCCTTGCTCCACCCATCGTACCGTCTGGAGCCAGCTCCCCTGCAGTATGCGGGCCAGCCCGTGCCTCTGTCTCGGCACACGCTGGTTCCTTGGCCCGCGGAGACTTGTCCCTCCTCGTCACCTTGGGTGAATGAGAATCCAACTCAGATGTCATCGTCCACTTTGAAAATGTCTGTTTCCCCTCACCTACCATCACATGGCTAGCTTTCATCTTCTCTCTCTCTCCAGCACTTGCACAAGCCTTAATTTTAGCCCTTAAACCATTGCCCCTCAAGGTCCCTTAATTATTTCTCTCCGAAGCCTTTGCCAGTTCAAGTCCTTTCATCTGAGCGCTGTCTCGTGCCCTCTGCATCTGCAGCCTCACCTCGCCCTTCCTTTGGGATTTTCCACCCTGTGGCCTATGGTTGGCCCCAGACTTTTCTGCCCCGTGTTGTCCACACTGCTTTCCACGTGTGGGTGTGGGGTCACCCTGCTGGCCTGTGAGCCCCTTCAGGGTGCAGGGGTAGAGTTCCTGCCAGGGGTCCCGGGAGCTCTGAGTGGTGCTGGGCTCACAGTCAGCACTCAAGGACTTCAGGGGGCAAGTTTGAGTCTGGGAGAAAAGTAGGGGGTGGGGAGGTGGGGAGAGGGTCTCAGCAGGTGCTGGGTGAGCATTGGCTGCATCCCCCTGGGACTCTGGCTCAGGAGCAGGGCTGGGGACACGAGGCAAGGCCTGTGCTCGCCTGGCAGCTGTGGGCAGAGCCTGTCCCCAGCAATGGTGTCGGAGGCAGGGGCCACTGGGTATCCTCTGGCTCTGACACTGGCCCGTGAGCATGCAGGAGAGAGCGGTTCAGAGCAGGAAGGGCTGAGAGAGCCACAGGAGAGAACCAGAGACAGACACTGAGAGGCCTGGGCAGCCTCTGGGAGTGAGAGAGAGAGACGCAGCGACAGAAGAGGGACAGAGAGCGACAGGAGGAGACAGAGAGGCAGACACCACAAGAGAGGCAGACAGATTTGAAGGGAGAAATGGAGTCACAGAAAGAGAGACAAACAGAGAGACAAAAAGGGAGGGAGGCAGAGAGGACAGGAAGGGGGTGGGGGGCAAATATCAGGGGAAGGACACATTTATGAGTCTAACATGCCTGAGGAAGGGCCATTAATACATGCACGCAGGAGCAAGGAGGAAGCCAGGAGGCCACCTGAAGAGACAGGCAAGACTCAAGCCTGATTCTGGGAGGGGCCAGGGCAGGCCTGCGATACAGGTGGTAGGAGGAGGTCAGGGCCTGTCTGCTGGGCTCCTCTTCTTGGCTGTGAGCTGGGGGTGGAGGGACACCCAGAAAGTAGGCTGGGTGGAAGGGCTTTGCAGGGTCAGGGGAAAGCCTGGGTCAGGCCTCGTTCATTTCAGGATCCAGAGCTGATCCCCAGGAGCCCCAGGAGAGGGCCCCCAAACGAGAGAATGCCGGATGGCCTAGAAGGGTCCAGAGAAGCTTCACGAGCCTGTCAGCTCAGCAGGGAGAGGAGTCCCTCGGAGCCCCTCACTGGGACGGTGCCCTGAATCTGTACCCAAACCCCAGGTGGGTTTCCCAGGGCCTTGGCAACCCTTTCCATCATTCCACCACCCAACAATGAGAGCACACTGGAAGTCCTTCCTGCTGTCTAATTCAGATACCTCCTATTGCAACTACAGCCCACTCAACTCCTTGGAGGTTAAAAAAAAAACAAAACCTCCACCGAAATCTGAAATGCCACAGAGTGCTCAGACAAAGACCCCTTTCTGTACAGTTCCACCCCCTCCCACACCTCTCCCCCCCCCCACTCCCTTCCTTACTGCAGGCTAAATTGGCAGTGGAGAGGTTTTGAGTCAACAAATGCAGTGGGCTGGGGAAGGGAGCCCTGAAGGGGATTCCTGTCTGGGAGACATTTGCTGACAGCAGTTACTGTGACAACAAGGAAGGCTGGCCACAGACCCACGGGCAGCCCTGCTGGCCTGCGGCTGCCCCACCCCCTCCCAGCTCCCCTCCTTCTGGCCCCTGTGCTCCTTACTTGGTCCTTCCTTCTGTCTTTACTCAGCAGTCTTTGGACACCCACCGTGTGCCAACCCTGCTTGGCAATTTTGTATTTACAGTCTCATTCAGCCTTCACAATAAATCAGTAAGTTACCTACTGTTCTCCTTTAACCGAGCAGAAAGCTGAAACCCAGTACACGGAAGTGACTTGCCCAAGGTCGTGCAGATGGTAGAACTGGGATTGGAATCTGAGTCTGTCTGGCTTCCCACATCAGTGTGTGGGCCTCAGGCCAGTGTTAAGAAACTGGGGGGCCAATCAGTGAGCTCTCTGAAGGCTGAGACTTCACAATTCTTAGCTCTTCATCCCTAGCACTGTGTCCAAAGCCTGCACACAGTAGGTGCTTGGGACCTGCTTGTGGCAAGCCAATAGCCAATATGCATGCTCAGTCGTTTACGACTCTTTACCACCCCATGGACTGTTGCTTGCCAGGTTCCTCTATTCACGGGATTCTCCAGGCAAGAATACTGAAGTAGATTGCCTTGCCCTACTCCAAGGACTCTTCCTGGGCCAGGGATCAAACCTGCATCTCCTGCGCTGCAGGTGGGTTCTTAACCCACTTAGCCATCATCAGCAAGAACATTAGCTTACTGAGGGGAAGCTGGGAGTCAGAGAAGGTGGGGGCCCCAGAGGGGGCACCTTTCTACCTGAAAGCAGCTGTGCCTGCATTTGGCTAGGCAAACACTCAAGGGCAGTTATTGAGTGGCTCCCGTGCACTGGACAATGTGCTAGAACTTCTGAGCACAAAGATTTAAAACGTACATTTGTACTTTGCCCTACAGAACGTCTTTGTGTAGCTGGAGACAGACACATAAACAGATGGGGTTAGTGGTGCTATAGAAATCAGTCCTAAATGCTGTGGGATTCCAGGTGGAGTGTGGACCTAACTGTGAAAAGAAAAACAATAAAGCTTTTGTAAGATAATGTAGAAAACTACCTCCTTGATCTCAGAGTAGGGTAGTTTTTTTGAAACAATACACAAAAAATAACACCAACCATAAAGGAAAAGATTAATAAATTTGAGTACGTTAAAATCCAGAAGACTTGTCCTTCCAAAGACATCATTGAGAGAGTAAAAAGGGGGACTTCCTTGATGGTCCAGTGGTTAAGATTGCATTTCCATGGCAGGTGGCATGGGTTTAAGTCCTGGTGGGGGAACCAAGATCTCACATGCTGCAAAAAAAAAAAAAAGTGAAAAGGAAAGTCAGAATGGGAAAAAGATTTTGCAGCACGTACAACCAAGAAGGGCTTCATCTCCCGACTATGTGAAGAACTCCTATAAATGAGTGTGCAACCTAACAGACAAATTGAACCAAAGAGCTGAACACTTGGAAAACCAAATGGCCAAAATACATGACAACGTGCACCCTCTGATTAGTAACCAAGGAAACTCCTCATGAGACTTCACTACAGTACTCAAAAAGATTAGCAACAGTGTAAAAATCTGATACAAATACATGTTATACAGAGTATAGTAAGTCAGAAAGAGAAAAATGAATTTCACATATTAATGCACATATATGGAATATAGAAAAATGGTACTGATGAACCTATTTGTAGGGCAGGAATAGAGAAGCAGGCATACAGAACAGACTCTGGACACAGCAGGGGAAGAAGAGGGTGGGATGAATTGAGAGAGTAGCATTGACGTATATTCACTACCATGTGTAAAACAGAGCCAGTGGGAAGCTGCTGTATAGGTCAAGGGAGCTCAAACCAGTGTTCTTTGACAACATAGATGGGTGGGATGTAGGGGGTCGAGGGAGAAGATCAAGAGGGAGGTGACGTATGTATACTTATGACTGATTCACGGTGTTATAAGGCAGAGCCAACACAATATTGTTGAGCAATTATCCTCCAATTAAAAAACTGGAAAAAAAAGTGTTGGTGAAGATGTGAAACAGGAGTTCTCAGATACATCTTTGGAAGCAGCCCATCAGTAGTCATGTCAAAGATATGCACACCCCAAGAGTGGATTCATGGACAGGAATGTTCATGGCAGGCATTGGTCATGAAGGCCTCAAACCAGAACCAACAGATAGTGTAGACTGGGCAAACTGAGTGCAGGGGAAGAGATCCAAGAGCACAACGAATTCTTCCTGAGGGGCTGGGCTATCTGGAAGGTGATCTCTGGTTTAGCTTCTGGAGGATGAAGTTTCCCAGCCAAGGAGAAAGAAGGGAGGGCGTGCTAGACATAAAGATCATCAGATGCACTGGCAGGGGAAATAAGCAGCTCCCAGGTGGGTGGGGGTGTCAGGGAGAAAAGCAGAAAGGAGAGAGAGGGAGCAGAGAGCGGCTGGGACTTGTAGAGCTGAGGCCTTTGAAGGAAGTCTGGCTTAAATACAAAAGTAGGAGAGAGTCAGGAGCTGGGAGCAGTGAGAGAGGAATGGAAACCAGTTAGAGGCTATTGCAAAAGACAGTAAGGACTGGAAATAAAAGAGCATCTGAGGGATGGAAGGGATAGGGTAGACTTGGGAGCCGTCTCAGAGATAGAATAGAGGATCTGGCGGTGGGGGCGGAAACAGGAGCCGGATGGAGCTGAGGAGACTTCCAGGTCTCTGGCTTAAGTGGATGGTGACACTAACTGACCATCCAGAGGCCAAGGGAGAGTTTGTGGGGAGGAACTAAGAGGCCCAGTTGGGGACATGCTGCTTTGGTGTTGTCTATGGGACAGACAGACAAACATCCAGGACATCCGGACAGGTGAAAAGGAAAGAGGAGGGCCGATTAGAAACTTAAGAGAGGGCTTCGGTGCCGCTGCGTCTGGGAGGGAAGCTCACAGGGCCTGGGTGGTCTGCGGAATGAAGACTGGGTATTAGAAATAAGCAGGGTTGGGTCTGTGATAAGCAGGGAGACGGAGTAGAGGGAAGTTGGGGGGCGTTCTGGTCTGAGGATCTGTTTCTCTGTCAATTATACTTGAGGGCCGGGGCAGGCCGGGAGCTGATAGGGTGGCAAAGGTTTAGAACAGGAGCTGACCACCAGGGGCCTGGTGGCCCGAGGGCCAGGATGATGTCAGGGACCATAAATCCGGAGTGGCACCAGGCTGCACGGTTGGGTGATTTTCCTATGCCTTCTTGTAGCCTGGGAATCCTGATGGGGAAAGCAGATGACTGGAATCCTCCAGGGCTGGGAAAGGCAAGGCGAGGGGGTGTGGGAATCCAGTATGCCAGCGAGAATGAATGATGTGGCCAATCCCAGGCAGGTCGATGGGGGAGGAAGTCGAGTCAGGAAGGAGCTGACAGCTGGCAGGGTGCCTTGGCCGAAGCTGGCACTCCAGCCTATAGCTGAATGAGCAAGACAGGATGGGAGAACTGGAGAAATCTCTGTGAAAGGAGATCAAGTTTTTTAGAGGGAAAGGAAAGAAGTTGTGCCCCGAGAGGGGAAAGCTGGAATTTTAAATTTTATAGGAGCTGTACCAGGTAGTCGGAGAAGGCAATGGCACCCCACTCCAGTACTCTTGCTTGGAAAATCCCATGAACGGAGGAGCTTGGTAGGCTGCAGTCCATGGGGTCACTAGGAGTCGGATGCAACTGAGTAACTTCACTTTTATTTTTCACTTTTATGCATTGGAGAAGGAAATGGCAACCCACTCCAGTGTTCTTGCCTGGAGAATCCCAGGGACGGGGAGCCTGGTGGGCTGCTGTCTATGAGGTCACACAGAATGGACACGACTGAAGCGACTTAGCAGCAGCAGCAGCAGTACCAGGTAGTATGAGGGTGGCTGAGGTGGAGAGAAAGTCGATGGAGGTGAGGAAACAGGAGCCTACAGGTGAGGGCGTGAGGATGTCCATGTGGACATTTAGGTTGCCCAGGATGTTGAGATGCAGAAGAAGCTGTGAACCAGCTGCCCAAGTCCACACAAGATGATGGGGACCTCTGGATGGGTAGGTGATATTGGCCAGTTTGGATCAGGGTTATCCTGGCCGGGTTGTGGGAAGCTGGAGGTCTGATTTCGAGTGGGAGAGAAAATATAATGGATGGACTGAGGTGGCAGAGGGAGGTGGGAGAATGCTGACTCCTCAGCTTGCCCAGGAGCCACGGAGCCACTTCCTGCAGGCTTACCCCATCTCTTTCCTCTGGGCCGTCATTGTCCTTTGAACCTGAAAGACTGCACTGAACCCTTGAGTATGCACAACCCTGATAGTACTTGCTTTTCTCCCTCAAGCATCCGGATGGACTTAAATTATCTTTTGACTGTGCAGGGCTTGTGGCTTCACAGGGCTTTTCTGTTGTGGTTTGTGGACTTGCTGCGTGCTTCCTTGTTGCGGCTCGGCCCGGCGGGCTCATTCGTGGTGCTGGCTTTGTTGCCCCGGGCTTGTGGTCTTCTTCCCTTGTCACCCTGTTCCCTGCGTGGCGGCGTTCTTCCCTGCCCCGGGGTCCTGGCTTCTCTTGTGGACTGTGGCCCCCATCTGCCATGGCCTTGTTTCCTGCCTGGGGCCTGGCTGCGCTTGGGCTGTGTGTGGGGCTGTTCTGGGTCCCACATCATCCTCTGGCCTTTTCTCTCTCTCCCATCCCTCTGGGTCACACAGAGCTTTTCCACCCTTGACTCCCACAAGGAACATCGAGCCAATATGAAGTGTGGCTATACATGATGGTGTCCCATAGCATGGTGACTCACTTGTCTGAGGTACCTCATCCCCCTCACCCACTACCAAAATCCTCAAGGCCTAGCCAAGGAGGTGTCACCTCCTTTCTGAGCTCCCCTTCTCAATAGCAATTTGATAGCAAGATTCTTGGTCCTTTCGTTTGGCATTTGTTTTCACCAGTCTTAAAGCTGGTTGCTAAGTGTGTGTAGGTAAGGTCTCTGAAGTGACTATGGGCACAAATAAGACACAACCTTTGTGAGAAGGAGCTTGCATTCTGGTCATACTGCCCGTGAATTCCAATTGGCTTCTCTGAAGGGCTAGGACTTGCAAAATGAAGGCCAGTGGATCCCCAGGGAGATGGGGTAGGAATTCCCCTGAGGCTAGCTGGAGAGCCTGGCAAGTTGACAGAGGCCATGCTCAAGGATCTTGATGTAGCAGATGTTGGGGGTGGGGGTGGGAGGAAGGTTGGAGGAGGGGTCAGGAATTCTGGATATTTAGAAATTTCAGCTAGTTCTGAAGTTTTCTTCTAGTTGAGGACCACCATTGGGGTCATAAAGTTGAGCACATCGGAGACTAACAAAATTAAAAGGGCCCAAGGGAACTCAGACTTGCCACTTGATACAAGTGACAGCCATTTATGAGCCCTGCTTATCATCAAAACTCATCACTGTGAGGTACATGTCAAGTGGGCATGTCACCAAAAGTTCTCTTTTTTTTTTTAGCAGGTGGCTTATAGTTTATAACTCTAAACTCCTCAGGACTTGCCAGGCTGCTCTTGCTCAAGGCACCAAGTGCTAACAATCTCTCTCTCACCACCACCGTCTTTGGATCTTTTGACTTCCAAAGTGAGGTTCCCAGAAAGAAAACTATCGCATATTGAGTACCATCATATGCCAGGTGGGCTTCCCTGGGGGCTCGGTACTAAAGAATCTGCCCGCCAATGCAGGAGACGTGGGTTTCATCCTTGGGTTGGGACTACCCTCTCCAGAATTCTTGCCTGGACAATCCAATGAACAGAGGAGCCTGGCAGGCTACTGTCCATGGTGTCACAAAGAGTCAGACACCACTTAGTGAGTAAATAACAACATATGCCAGGCACCTGAAGTGTTTATCTCACTTAATCCCCTAAACTTTCTTACGTTGGAGAACAGTGTGAAGAAAAATGGTTCAGATCAGTAACCTCTGCTGACACAGGTTCAGGTTGTCCTGTAGCTCATTAGGACAAACTTGGGACGTCTCTTAACCTCCATAGCCTCAGTGTCATCTGTAAAATGGGGTTAGGATGATTTGTCTTATCAGGAATGTGGTAAATATTTATTGCCACCAGCCTCATTTTATAGACCAACAAACTAAAGCCCAGTTGTAAACAGTTGTAGGTATTTGTACTCAGGTCTGCTGGTTGGTTCAGGCTCTTTCCTCTACCACTCCACCACCAGGCAGCGTGGCGTTGGTGAGAGGAGTGTGTGCCATGGTGGGGGGCTCCTGGCAGAGGCTGGGGGTCTCCCTGGGGGCTGGGGGTGGGGAAGAGCACCTGTGGGGCCATTAGGAATGGCTTTTATAAGCCTATTCCACCAACTGGCTCCCTCCCCCAGGTCTGCAGCACATTGAAGCTCTTCCTGTTTGCTCCCAAGCAGATGGTGCTGGAATCTCTCTACACCAACTCCCATTCATAAATCACGGCCTTTCCCCTGGTGCTGGAGCAACCATTCTAATTAGAGTAGGGGAGGTGTGTGTGCAGGGATGTGTGTGAGTGAGTGTGTGTAAGGAGACAGAGACCGCTGGCCAGGAGACCCCCTCATCTGCCCACTGGGGCTAGAGCCCCTTCCCTCAGCAGCTCCCCCTTCTTTACAGAGGGAAGTCTAGGGGTCCCAAACCTGAGGAGGGAGGCCCTGTGGGAGTGTTTCCTGCTTCACATGGCACTACCCCCCACCCCCACCCACCAGAAGAGACCTTGGGACCAGGTAGCCATTCCTAACTCCACATCCAGTCTCACTGCATGGTGGTATAGGATAGAGGGGTGGGGTGGGGGATGTTAACAGAGCCCCTAGTGTGTCCCTGGAACCCTGATGAGCACCTGAGCAGCTGTAAGGGGAGGGGACTGGAGACAGGGCTGGAGAGCTGCTCCCAGCGGGGTCGGCTCTTATCTGCAGGAGGTGAGAGGCCAGTGAGTGGAAGGTGGGGAAGAGAATGACAAGCTTGAGGGAAGCCAGGCTGGGGACCCTTGCTGGGCACCTCAGAGCTCTCTGGGTCCCTTATCTCAGGCCTGCTGGGCTGCGTGTGCCAACTTTGTTTCCATACATGTTTACGTACTCCAGTGCATGAATGACTTTGGACTCAGGTGGATCTGGGGCTGTTATGCCTGTAAACTCTAAATCATTCTTCATACTTAAAAAAAAAATTTATTTATTTGGCTGCGCCAGGTCTTAGTTGCAACATGCGGGATCTTTAGTTGTGGCATGTGGGATCTAGTTCTCTGATCAGGGATCTAGTTCTCTCAACCTAAGACCCCTGCATTGCGACCCTGGAGTCTTAGCCACTAGACTACCAGGGAAGTCGCTGCCTTGTTCCTACTTGTGAAGGAGTGTCAATGGGCTCTTGTGGGTGGTGGGGGATTGATTGTGGCTT
The DNA here is from genome assembly GCA_917880005.1 of Nanger dama. Classification (NCBI taxonomy): domain Eukaryota; kingdom Metazoa; phylum Chordata; class Mammalia; order Artiodactyla; family Bovidae; genus Nanger; species Nanger dama. The sequence goes on along the minus strand of CAKJTW010000011.1, from coordinate 26,635,448 downwards.
TGGGTATGTGTGAGAGGGTATTGGGGCATTTAGGGTGGGAGTGGGGGCCTGGGTGTTGGAGTCTGGGTGAGCTGGTATGAGCAGGTATTACTTACGGCTGTTGCTTGTCTGTGACTGCCTGTGTTCAGGACACGCGATGCTACACACCTGAGTGTACCTGTTCCCTCTGCCCCTCGCAGTTCACTGTTAGGGGACATGGGAGGGGACGAGAGCACCTTCCCCTAGGGGCAAGCCAGGAGGGGGTGCCTAGTCACCCAATACCCCCACCTATGGACAGTGGCCACTCTGGAGGGGTCACAGCTGACCCTCAATCTCCCTCCTCCCCATATGCCCCTCTCTGTCAAGAGAGCCCTGTGAATGGGCTTCTGCCTGGGACCCTTATTCAGGCGGGTCTACTTTGCAGGGGGCCTTCCTTTTCTTCCCCTGCTCTCAGAGAAGTCTGAGGCTCTCCCTGAGACCTATGTCCCTCACTCGTCTCTGGTCCTCATCCCTGTATCAGGGGGCACCCCGGGGAGTGGGGTGCTGCTGAAAGGGAATCCTTATTTCCCCTGCCTTTCCCTCCCATTGCTTGCCTTCAGCACTTCTGCAAGCACCTCTGAGCTGTCCTGGGGCAAGAACCCTAGCATTAAATACAAGCTTCACACGTGCCACTTGCAAGCACATGAGAGTCCAGTGTCTCCAGTCACTGGACTAAGTCTCAGTTGCTTCATCTGCAGAATGGATATTAAATTGCCTGCCCTGCCTGCCTTGAAGGGTTATTGTGAAGCTCATGGGAGGTAATGCTTATAAAAGCAGCTAGAGATGATGAAAGACTGTGCACATGGCCGCTATTATTACTTCTGGGATGTCTTTTAACTCACCAACTCTAAATCCATTTCTCAGACAGAGAGACTGAGCCCTGGAGAGACTTACCCTGTGTTGCTCCTGTGGCTTTTCGCCAGGATCCTGGCCCCTGGTCCCCACCCCCTCTCTCCTGGTCAGGCTTCCCTGGTGGCTTAGATGGTAAAGAATCTGCCTGCCTGCAATGCTGGAGACCCGGGGTCAACCCTGGGTCAAGAAGATCCCCTGGAAAAGGGAATGGCAGCCCACTCCAGTATTGTTGCCTGGAGAATTCCATGGACAGAGGAGCCTGGGGTCACAGAGTCGGATACAACTAAGCAGCTAACAGTTTTCACTTTGGCCCCTGGTTCCCACCCCTCATTCCTGGTCCTTTAGCAAAGGAGAGCCCAGAGCAGCCCAGAACTTTGCTACGCCTTCCTCCACCAGCCCTTCTTGTCTGCTTTGAAAACTTTTAAGCATCCTTCAGGCAATGATGCAGAGGGCACTTCTGCTGGGAAGACGTCCCTGATCCTGAGCGGAACAGGAGTCCTGCTTCCCGGATCTCTGAGCACACCTCCTGGCAGCTCTTACCAGGCTGCTCTGTAATTGTTTGTTTTTCCAACACTGTTTCACAATTACCGTGCAGTTTACAAACACTGAGAGTGCAGTGTGATCCAGCTACTGCAGCTACTGCTGAGGTGCCGCCCAGGTGTTAGTTCCTGTGGGGCCAGCCCTTCCGAGGCCACCCCCTATGCCAGCTCTTACCTGTGACTGCCCCCCACCCCAGGGCCCAACCCAGAACCTGGCTCCAGGAGAAGCTTGGTAAACAGTGACTGACTGAAAACAAAACACCGCGAATGAGGGAAGGAGTGGAGTTTCTGGGAACAAGACAGAAGGGAAGAGACGGTTCTCGTTAACATCTCTTCATGAAAGCCAGCAAGTTCCTACATCCAGCTGGTGTCTGAACTGGGACCAATCATAAAACAGGGAGGCCCCTGAGGCTGAGGGCAGCTGGCTGGCCAGTGGGCTTTATAGGGCGATTTTATGGACTCAGCTGAGATGTGGTGATGAGAAGCCAAACTTTAAACATCCTCTTAAAGTTTGCTTTCACTCCCTCAGGCTCCTGAGCTGAACGGAATTGAGGAGAAGGCCTAGTGAGGAGGTGCCAGTTAGAGGGGTGATGAGTGCAGCATTATCCACATGGATCAAAAGGAAGTAGGCAGGAAGTGCAGCAGGAAGGGTATAAGTTAGCTCCGAGGAAGGACTTCTTTCTGCACTGGGATGTGGCAGCGAGTTACAGGGAGGGGAGCAGCTGCACCGAAGCCCCTCATCACTCCGTTACTTAACTAGCTTGTGCCATGTTCATTTCCGGTAGCCTCTGCTGTCGGTTTGCCAGGCTGAGGGGTGGCTGGGGGATACCACCTCTGTTCCTGGTCTCATCCTGCTTTCTCCTGTCTCTCCTGCTCTTGCCCAGGAAGAAGCCTCCAAGAGGGAAAGAGTAAGAGGAGCTGAGGTGAGTACCAGGATCTGCTCTGGAACCGGGAGCCCAGCGAAGGCCAGCACCCTCAGGCCTGTGAGCACTGGGCCTCCATGGTCTGAGGTATGACGCTTTCCTTCCAGCCTCCCTGCCTCTGTGGTCTGACTTGTGGAAAGGAGAAAAGCAAGCAGCCTGAGGGACTGAGAAAAGTGCTGAGGAGAGATTTAGAGGTGAAGAAAGGTCAAAGAGATAAGGAAAGAGAAAAATCTAAGAGAGGAAAAAGCAGAAAAGAAATGTGGGAAGGAGATTAACTTGCCCAGAGCCCATGCTGCAGGCTTGGGATGATGGTTTTAGCAATCTTCACAAGCCTGCAGGGAGCTGTTAGCATCTTACAGACCAGAGGCCCTGTGCAGAGGGGTCCAGGGCTCGTCGGAGGTTCCCCAGCTGACCACGTCCTCAAACCCAGGGCTGTCTGACTCCAGCCCAAGGCAGGTTCTTGTTGTTCAGTCGCTCAGTCATGTTCAGCTCTTTGCAACCCCATGGACTGTAGCACACCAGGCTTCCCTGTCCTCCACCATCTCCTGGAGTTTGCTCAGTTTCATGTCCATTGAACTGGTGATGCCATCCAACCATCTCACCCCCTTTTGCCTCCTTCTCCTCCTGCCCTCAATTGTTCGGGTAGGTTCTACGTCCTGAGAATGCTGGGCTTCCACCCTCTGGACGGGCAGAGTTCTGGCCCGGCCTCTGTGAGCTCAAGTCGCTGGGATGCTCTGAGGCTGGTGTCCTTTCGGCCAGTCGGCAGCAGATCCCCCTGGGTCCTCTGGGCCCAGGCCAGCCCGGGCCTGCTCTCTGAAACTGGGCTTGTGGCCGGCCTGTCTGCCGAGAGGATTGACGACTATGCTCTCGGGGAATGGAGATGTCAGAGCCCAGTTAAAGGCTTTTCAACTCGGGCCAGAGTCCTCAGCCACGGAGAGGGTGTCCTTTGCCTTGGGGGCCACAGTGCACACTCTAGAAACCTCTGGTCCAGCTCCTGGTGGCCAAGAATAGTCAAGGTCAGGAGGGGGCAGTGGCTCTGCAGCCTCACCCTAGCCTCTGGGGGCTGACTCCTGCAGGGGCTGGAGGGACAAGGGAAAGGGGAACAGTGTTCTGCAAGGCCCCACCCCATCCATACCAGCTGTGAGTGCCAGGGGAAGGGGGCGTGGGGCGCAGTATGGGCTGGGTGGGGATGGGGGTCCTGATCCCTGGGCTTGGTCTCTGAGTGAGCACCACCCGGCCCCTTCTGACTCTCTAGGGCAGGGAAAGTGAGAAAGAAAGAAAAAGGGGCACCTATCACATGCCAGGAACTTTACATACATTAGCACATTTATTCCCCCCTCACCCTCCAAGCCCGAAGGGAGGATTATTATCCTCATTTTACAGAAACAAAGTTCAGAGGTTAAATATCTCACTCAGGCCCACACAGCCCCCAAACTGTGGAGCTGGGATTCAAACCCAGGGCTGCCTAACTGCCAGCAAGGCTTGTGTGCTCTGGGACAGGGTGAGTGGCCCGCTTTCCAGAGGCCCCTGGACTAGGGCATTCCCAGGCACGCTCCACGTGTGCATCTGGCCTCTGGGGGCCCAGGCCTCCCAGCTCTCACAAACACCCTTCAGACGTTTCCGGATACTTCCCACCCCTGCTCTGGGGTCTTTGGGAAAACCGGGTTGCCTTTGAAGGGCCCCCACTGCAGGCCCATCAGCATCTCTACTATTTCACACTTTCCCTTCAGGATCATCAGATGAGGAACAGCTGGGCCCATAGATTTATTAGGGTTTTGCAAGTGATTCCATCCGCTCTTCCAGCTAAGCTCCACCCCACTCACATTAGCAGCCTCTGGAAAGCAAAGGAGTTCCTGTCTCGGTGCCCCAAACCCCTTAGCTGGGGTGAGTTTTGCCTCTCCCACTTCCCACAGCAACCGGCATCCAGCCATACATCTCCCAGAGACAAAGAGGAAGAAAAGAGAGAGAAGAGTGAGACAGAAAAAGAGTGCGTTTCATCCTTCTATTTGGGAAAACAAAGCACAGAAAACCTCTGGCAGGAGAGAACGAAGACCCAGGTTTCCCTCTGGTGCTATCAACCTGTGTGGCTGGAGGCTCTGTAGACCTCAGTTTCCATGTTTATAGAATAGGGGATCTACCCCGCGTACCTCTCAGAGGGGAGGTGAGCATCAGAGCCAGCGCCCTGCATCCAGGCACGGTTCAGTAGATCTGCTGATGTGGGAGCCCCACTAGAGGGTCAACTCTCTCCCATTTGTTCTTCAGGGGTCACTCTCTGACCTGCACTGGTGTGACATGCCCATGCAGAAGCTTATGATGGGCACGTGACTTCAGGAGAACCAAAGGGAGGAGACACAAGAAGCAGTGGGCACTGGGCACAGTGTGAACATTCATTGCCAGACAAGAAACACAAGGACCTAGCCACTTCAGGGGTCAGATTTTCATGTGTGACCAGTTGTCACAGGGACCACTTGTAAGAGCTGGGCAAAACCCTCAGGGAGTCGAGCTGAGGGCCCCAACTGATGATACTATTTTAGTAATGAATCATTATTAATCATTCTAATTAGTAAACCAAATATATTAATATTTGGTTAACTGTTAAAGTACTAATGATGGTACTTACAAGAATGATTATGACCATCATTGTAATAATGCTGGGCTGAAGGAATTTTTGTTTTTGCCAATAGACAAATCAGAAAACAACCGAGATATACAACTGTGACTGCAGGACCAGTGTGTAATGACAACAAAAAATAAGTCGGCATGTGTCCAAATAAGTATTCAGGTGTCAAAATGCCAACGGTCACCCTTGACCACCAAGCTTGGCCAAAGGGCTCCATTACAAAGAGGTTTTGTGCAGTGATGTCCTGGCTGTCAGAGTTGGCACAGGCGAGGGCAGTAAGGCAGCCTGGGCCTGGAGAGGGCTGACTTTGCCTGGAACCTTGACAGTGGACCCTGGGAGACCCTGGCTGCTGGAGCTCAGGGGAGTAAACCGAGCCAGCATAGTGACCAAAGGGAGCAGAAGTACCAGCCAGCAAAGGGTGATGTGATGAGAGATGGTGGTTGGGGGTGGGGATGGTGAGAAGCACGCTGAGAATTGGCAGCAGAAAAGCTCTCATGAATGCTGTGCCAATCCTGCAGCCAAGCACTGCAATATAATCACCAGGTATTAAGAAAATAGACATGATGGGAATTCCCTGGCAGTCCAGTGGTCAGGACTCTGCACTTTCACTGCCGCGGGCCCAGGTTCGATCCCTGATCAGGAACTAAAACCAGAAAAAGAAGATAGAAATGGGGTCTCCAGGCAACTGGCGACACAGGCAGATGAATAAGACAGAAACTAACAACAAAGAGAGACGACTGAAGTCCAGGGGCAGCGCAAGGCTCACCTACCTCTGCCTGGAGGAGCAGGGATGGGCTGCTAGAACCAGAAATACAGCCATGTCTTACACCTGTAATTAGGCAAAATGCTTACTTTAGTTGTACGCATAAGGTTGTAGTCAACTCTTTCTGTGATTTGGCTATTTACCAGGAATTCAGTAATTTCTTTCTTTTAAAGTCCCCACTTAAGAACTTCAGTGGTGATGGTCCTGCCTAAACTCCCAGCGTCCAGGCAGAACCACTCACATTGTAGAGCCCAGAAAGGGACATCCTGACAATTGAACCTGCCCTGGGAACCTTGCTAAGCTCAGAATCCCCCTACAGGGGTGAGCAGCCCAATCTATAAAGACGTGGGAGAAGCCATGCTGTCTCCCAGATTGGCAGAAAAGCAGGGTCACCATACAGAACTGGATAGTGATCCGGTCAAGAACAGATTCATTGTGTTGATGGGCTGGGAGATAATCATGGGAGAGGAGAGTGTGGGGCAGTGACCTTTGATTCTCCACTGGAAAAGGCCTTTGGGAGTTACTGAATCTTCTTTGACTTCTTCTAGGCTCCAGTTTGTCCGGACCCTTAATCAGCTAGAAGGGGCCATCATCTTGGATACATGCAAGGGAAGCTCCAGCCAGTCTGGACTGGAAATAGCACCGCATTTTCAATACTCAGACATTTCCTTCTGAGGGGAGGGTCTGGTGTTGGAGCTCACACTGTCCTTGGACTGAATCCCTAGAAACCTGATGGAAGGCCTCACACTGTCTTTTTGTAATCATGCTTGCCACTTGGTGTTGGAAGGAAGTTGGATGTATTGAAGAATCAGTCATTCTATGCTGTGAAACAGGAAAACTCCAGCAACCTAAAAATCTTGAGGCCCCGAGGCTTTCAGGGAGTTCTATTGTCACCCTCCCCTGGGGCCAACTTGCCATGGGGCTGTGCACACAGTAGGTTTTCATGAGCACTCTTGCCCTCTCCTCCCTCTTGGGGTAGGCCCCAAGCACTTGGGGTTATTATAACAGGTCAAGTCTCACTCACCAATTTGTTTAACCTCACACCGTGTTGGATATAAATTCCTTAATCTAAATAACGGTCACTCATTTTCCCCCTGCTCTGAAACAACAGGCATTTCATTCACTCCAGCTGGCAGCGCCTGGCAGACTGGCTAACTGGCTCTTATGTATGGGCTGAAACGTGCTGCGGCTTGTCCCTGCTCCATCTCTCCTCCTCCTCAGCTTTTCTACAAGCCACATGCAAAAATCTGCCCCATTACTCGATTATCACATTTCATATGAAATTAGGTATCGCAGGTCTTATGTTATTCACTTAGCTTGGCGCAGACTGAGGGCATGACTCAGAGGCACTCCCAGTTTCACCTCCTTCCAGCCGTGGCTCCTCCTTTATCCTGACCCCTGGGACACCCTGTCCTACTAGGACACCCTTCTTCATCCTGAGGCTTCTGTTAAACCACACTCTCAGGCCCCTTAGCAGGACAGAGCATTTCCGACCAGCTTCAGTTCCACCCTTTTGAACCCTGACCCACCAGTGTCTCCTGGAAGTACCCAGATGAATGATTTCCATTTGCCTCACTGATGGTGTGGCCCGCAGCCTTGTGGACCAGCCCTGTGCTTACCTCGGCCCTGGCGGCTTTTTTATTCTTCTCCCTGTCACTAGACTAATGGGTTCTCTAAAAGCTCCAACCCTCCAGGCTGCAGTGTCAGCAGCTCTGGGTGGCCCAGCACACACTTCCTCCAGGTACACGTGAGCGTGCTAAAAACCCTGGTCCCACCCACACATCCTGGTCTGGTAGCTTCCCCCGTCCCACTTTGCAGCCTTCACATTCTCAACTCCCACATTTACATTTCATCAGAGTCAACCTCAGGCTCTCTGTGATCCCCTCATCAATCCGCAGTGATGTTTTTGGCTATACCCTCTGCCCCTGGAAATGATTTCCCACCGTTCCAGGGGCAGACACACATGGACCTCCTTTTCTTCCTGGCACACTTTCCCTTCTGTGCCCAACTGTCTCCAGAGCTGTCAGGAAATGCATTTGGGTTTTATTTGCTTATTCAGCAAGGTTGTCTGAGTACCTACTATGCATAAGACCAGATCTTTCAGGATTTATAACCTAGAAGGAGAAGTGAAGAAAAAAAAAGTACAACTAGTAATAACATGAGAGAAAGTGCCTCTTATGAGAGAGAGAGAGGAAAGCAGGACACTGGTGAGACTTAAGCTCTATATCCACTCTGGGAATTTTGGTTTTCATGTCTGAATGCCAAGGACCCCATGGAAACAGTGTAAAGGACTTGGGTCTGATGACTGAAACTCAGGAGACTCAGTGAAGGCTCTTAAAGAATGAATCAGTTGTCCTTTTGCTGTCCACCTGAAACTATCACAACATTGTTAATCATCTATACTCCAATATAAAGTAAAAGTTAAAAAAAAAAGGTTCTGCCCTGTGGACCCAGAATTCACCTTTAGCTAGAAGAGAGTGAAGGAATCCAGGTTGAAAGATCCAGGTTGCCTTTTATAATAGTGAGCTGAATCAGCTTCCTAAGAAAGTCTTCCCTTAATTTGGGGGTTCCCTTTGGCAATAAGCCCTCTTAATTGCTCTAAAATTCACATGACTGTTTGAAGCAAAATTATAACATTGTCTTGTGGGTTTTATAATATATGTAGATGAAATACATATGATAACTGTAGCATAAGGAATGGGGGTAGGAGGTAATAAACCTCTGTGGTTGGAGGTTTCTACATTTTACTTGAAATAGTAACTCTAAGTGGACTGTGAAAAGTTAAGGATGTATGTTGTAATCCCTGGGGCAACCATTAAAAATTAATGCAAAGAAGTATAGCTACAAATCCAATAGATATATTTATATGGAATTCTAAAAATCCAAAAGAAGGCAGGGAAGGAGGAACAAAGAAATAGAAAACACAGGGGGCAAATGAAACTAAAGTCAACCATATCAATAATTATATTAAATATTAATGGGCTAAACATTGCAATTAAAAGGCAGAGATTGTCAGAATAGATTTTTTTTTTTAATAAAAATGACCTAACTATTTGCAGTGTACAAGAGAAGTATTTGAAAGTCACAGATAAGTTTTAAATAATGGGTGAAAAATTATAAACATTCAAAAGCTGGAGAGACTATCTCACTAGACAAAATAGACTTAAAGACAAAAGGTATTACCAGAGATAAAGGGGGACATTTTATAATGGTAGAAGGGCTGATTCATCAGGAAGGGAAAACACTCCTATGTATTTATATGTATGCAAAATACTTTTATGTATGCAACATATAACAGTGCTTCAAACACATGAAGCAAAAATTCACAGAATTAAAGGAAAAAAATAGATAATATCGATCCTATTAATATAATTAGAGATGGAGATTTCATCAGTGAAAATGGAGTTTCATCTCCAGGACAAATGGGTTTGGGAGGTTAGCCCCCTATCAAATGCTGGTCTATGAGCTGTGGTGAGACAGACACCTCAAAGAAGCCAGGAGGGAGCCAAGTAGCCATTCAACAAAACCTGGAGAGATTCTTTGAGGCTGACACACTGATGGCCCCAGGTGATTTTCATGGGCAACCTACAGCTCAGCTCTCCCTGAGGTGGGGAGGCAGTCGCTGAGGGTGTTGAAGCTGGTTCTGAAGGTAGGGGGTGCTAAAGCCCAAGTGGCAGTGGTTACTTTTGTGGGCTGTTCTGGAACAAGATGCCGGGTTGTAGAGTGGAAAGTAACAGTGAAGGCCAAAAAGAGCTTCCTGCCATTCATTATTAGCAGCTAAACCTGATGAGGAGGGCTCAGGTGTCAACAATCGTAACAAAAGCTAACCTTTCCTTTAATCATTGCCAAGACTGATGGGGTCTGAAGAAGCAAGAGGCAGCCCAATGGTTAGCAAACTTGAGTGTGCAGCAGAATCATCTGGAGGGCTTGTTAAAACAGAATGCTGGGCCCCATGCCCAGAATTTCTGATTCAGCAGGTATGAGGTGGGGATCAGATGCTGACGCTGCTGGTCTGGAGATACACTTGGAGAACCACTAAGGTAAACAAGTGCCAAGGGGACCCAGAAGAGGGAGTCTTTTATGATACACTGAGTCAGTGTGGAAGGTCATAGTTGGGGGTCAGTGCAAGGGACATGCCAAGTAGAGGAGACAGAAAAAACAAGGTTCATTTATGGGGCTGAACTATGATGTCCATATAAGGAGTAGCACAGGAAAGCCTGGTGAGTTGCACCGGAACCCAAATCAGGCTTTGCCTAACTTAGAAATAAAGAGCTCAGGCTTAGAAATCAGATATGTGAATTCAAAACCTGGCTCTGTCACTTACTGGCTGTGTAACTTAAAAGATGGAGAAGGAAATGGCAAGCCACTCCAGTCTTGCCTGGAGAATCCCATGGTCAGAGAAGCCTGGCAGGCTGAAGTCCATGGGGTCACAAGAATCAGACAGGACTTAGCAACTACACCACCAACCTAAAAGAGGTTACTTAAACTCTTGGAGCCTCAGTTCTACAATCTGAAAAATTGGCCTAAGGCTGATACTCCTCTCAGGAGTGCTTGTGAGGGAGTGCAGGCAAAATCCTGGCCCAGAGTAAGCGCTCAGGCAGTCAACACTCAGGTTCTGGCTGAACACAAGGCTAGGGTTTGCAGGCAGAGTGCATGGCTGACCCATCCATGGGCCAGTGTTGACCGTATCAGGCCTGGTCTGCAACTTTAGCAACAAGCTAGTCAGATGATACTTGTGAAAGCGTTTGTGAGGACATGAGCTTTTGGCTCAAAGAGTTCCAGGCCTCCAGTTGAAGGCAATCACATTCCTGGAAGTCAGGCAGCCCTCCAGCCCTGCTCTGGGCCTTCCTGAGCCCCTCTGTAAACACAAGGGTGACTGAAGCAGCTCTCCTGGGGGCAGGCAGAGGAGCTGACAGCAACCTAGCCTCAGGATTTATCAGCAGCTTTCCGAATTATCAGTTGGCATCCAGCAGTGTGAAAGGCAGCAGCTTTTGGATGTCTTTTTTTTTTTTTTTTTTACAGTAGGAAGCAAAGGGGATTTAGTCCATCTGCATTAAGGAAAGGGAATTCATCACCCATCCCTCTGCCTCCACCTCCTCGTGTTCTGAGATAAATTGATTCATTTCCATGAAAATTTAAACTCAGAGAAGAATCCGTGCTGCTGTGCCTTTTAGACTGAGTTAAATGAGGAGGGGGGAGCTGTGTGCCCAAAACAGAGAAGCTGGCCTGTCCCCACCCTCTGTTGGTGCCACCCTGGACCCCATGATGTGGGCACAGCTCCTGAGTGGTTCGGTATGGTTCTGAGGCTTTGGCTGGCAGTGCTACAGGAATGTGGGTGCTGGTTTAGATTAGACTGAGGTTTCCATAACTCCTTGGAAATTGGAATCTGGCTCCTGCTCCCCACCTTCCTTGGGAGTCCGGCTTTCACCAGGGCCACCACCCCTCACCTCAATCCCATATCCTCTTCGTACCAGCTAGGGCCTTAGCATGTTCTGGGGCCGTGTCCTTTCAGGGTCTTACCGTGGAGTATGGGAACTGATGGGGTGAGAGGCGATGGTCCCATAGCCAGGAATCTCCTCTGGCAATTTCCTCACCTGGGGGCTTGTCCACAGAAAATTCTGCCCCCTCTATAAGGAAGCCTTGCCCCAGCACCACCTCAGTTAGCCCCCATCCCTACTTCCTGCTTCCTGTCTTTGTGGTTTGAATGGCGCTCAGGATAAAACCAAGCCCGGTCATCTTGGGAAGGATTGTTCGTGGTTGGAAATCATGAGGAAAATTTGAAAAATAGTCAAAGAAAATCCTGCTTAGGGAAGCAAGTTTCTGAGCAGAGGGAAAAAAAGCCAACTGGCAAAGTCCAACAGGAATAATCAGAAATAGTCTCTGGATTATTCACCTTTGGTATCTTCCACTCCCTCCCCGTCCTTCCCCGTAGCATGGGTAACTGAGAGATACCCACATTAAGGTGATTGTCTAGGAAGAATCAACTTAGAAATGAAGCCAAATTCCTGAGCAGTTTCTACTGCAGTCCTGATTCCCTCAACATTGCCTTCTCCACCTCCTCCTTCATCCAAATGCAGCTCTCGTTATGTATCTGCTCCCTGGGGGCTGTTGGCCTGGGCAGATGTTTGTGGCAGAACCCTGGGACCCATCCAAGGGTTAGACCTGCGTGGGGAGGTACAGTTTAAAGGTGTAGGTGGATTTATCTCATCGGCCAAGTATTGCCTGAGTGAGTGTCTGCATGAACAAAGGGACAGTTAACTCCCCTCACTTAGCCTTGCAAATCAGTCCCCCAGCTTTCCCAGACCAGGTGGGGGAATTTTCCTCCCTTGGGACTGAGTAATAAATGAGGCATCAGCCCAGGGGGAGGCAGGGGACCTGGTTCTGAACTGGCTGAATCAACCTTCCAGTTCCCCCTACCCCTGCCCCACACCCATAGCTTTAATTCACCCTCTATCTTCCCTTGCCTCCAGTAGGCATCAGCCTCCTTGATTCCACTCACCACAAAGCAACCTTCTTAGAAAGCATGTCTAAACAGCCCGGGATTTGCACAGAAGGACAACCAGGTGTGGAGCTCTGCAGAGGCCTTGAAGAGGGATGCAAGCAAAGGCTCAGTCTGGTTAGGCCTGAGCTCTTAGCTCCACGGGGGGCGGGGCGGGGGGGGCGCGGCGGGAGGTGGCGGGGGATGGTTTTCTATCTGCAGGTATGGGTTGGTCCCTGCTGGGGTCTGGGGGAGCTCATCTCTGTGGAGCATGTGGTTAATACGGCAGCCATAGGTGCTTAACAACGCCCCCTCTCCCCAACCCTGACTTCTTTAACTATTCTGGGGGAGGGAGTGCTCCTCTCTGACCCCAGACCTCAGTGCCTGCTCTGTTCTGGGAGGCTGGGCCTCCATGGACGTTTGTGGAATGACTCTTGAGGCATCTGGGAATGCAGCTTTGGAGTAGGGGTGAAGATGGATCGTGTTTCTCTCCCAAGCCCTTCCCCAGCTCCTTGGGACCCAGGAGCAGCAGGAGCTGGGCCTCTGAGAGTTGACTGGCTTATTTTTAGTTCGGATTCTAGCTCATGAGGTGGATGGCTTTTAGTTTTGCTGATTTGGGGCCAGGTCCTGGCGATCTCCTAGGCCCCTGGCTTGTTCTGTTGAAGGTCTGTGGGATACAAGCAGCCAGAAGCCCCAGGGCTTCCTGACTGGGGGCACTGGCAGAATGCAGATGGCCTAGCCAGGCTGTTCTGGGGCCGGGAGGGACCAGCAGCCCCAGTTGGAAGAGGAAGGAACCTGGGCCTCCCAGCACTGAGCCTTTGGTGATTTGGGGTAGGAGGGGTGTAGACTTAACATCCTGTTTAAATTTGGCACTCGTTGAATTTTTTAACAGGGGTTATGACCTCCCTCCTCCCTCTCCCAGACCTTCCTTACGTATTCCTCTAATCAATTTTTCCCGTTTGGCTCTAATTCTGCTCTTCACCTTGGAGCTTGGGGCCTGACTGAGGGAGAAGCAGTGTGATCACTGTGATCTGAGTGCTGCCTCTGAATAGAGCTGACCAAGGACGGCAGCAGCCAGGGGACTGAAGATGGGAGAGAGAGGAGACACAAGGGTGTGTGTGTGTGTTGTCACATGTAAGTTGTTGTGGCTAGAGGTGCAGGGGGTCTGAGAGGAAAGGCAAGACAGAGGGAAAAATGCCTAATTACAGCCAGGCACAAGTGCCCGTGAGCCCAGGCCCCTGCCGGCCAAGCAGAGGCGCTGTGAGTGAACACCCAGCCCCTCTGTGACTCCCGGGCGGAGGGAGCCCACATTCCTGCCCGGCAAAGGCTGCTTTAATCAAGGCTCCAGATCCTTCCTGCAGCCGCCCGGGGGACTGTAACGCTAAACACATTAGTGTGTGAGATTGAAAGGTAACACATTCTCATGGAAGCCCCCGGAACAATGGGCCTCGGGTCTGGGTTTCATTTGGAGGAACTGTGCGGTGGGAATTTCTCTAATCAAATAAAAGGAAAATGAAAAACTCTATCGTTCGCAAACTTTAATGCTCTTAATTGCATTAATTTGAAAAACATACAAGGTCTTTCTGAGTGTGGTGTTGGAGCCTGGTAGGACCCTGACTGGGGAGAGAAAGGGGTCTGATGGCAGAAAAGGGTGCCCAGGAGAGGCAGCCAGAATGGCCAGGGGCGTGGGGGATGGTCTGGTGGAGACCTAAGAGATAGAAGGTTAGGCCCCTGTCCCCCTGTGACCACGCCCAGCCCTGGTATTTCCGGGGCCTCCACGGTAGCTAAAGAGGCCTGAGAGCCCCATCAGGCCACTTGGCTTGGACCTGCTGCTGTCACTCACTCACTCATCTGCCCAAACCCGAGGGGAAGGGCAGCTTCTCTCTGCTCTGTCAGCACCCACAGCCCAGGGCCAGCTGCTCATCTTGTAACACACCCCACCCCAGATGCCTCAGAGGCCCACATCCCAGTCTGCCCCTTCATTCCCATTCTGCCATATCGGACCTGCAAGAATGTACCAGGCTTGGGACTTCCCTGGTGGTCCAGTGGTTAAAACTCTGCACTCCCAATGCAGGGCACTGGGGTTTGATCCCTGCTCAGGGAACTAGATATCACATTCCCACATGCCACGACTAAGACTCTGTGTGTACGTGTGTGTGTGTGTGTACCAGCCTCTTTCTGCTCTGACCTCTCTCTCCATGGATGATGGAGCAGAAAGAAACAACCTACATTTGGGTGTAGAGTCTGTCAGGGTCGGATCTGAGCTCCCTGAAGCCTGAAGGAATTAGGGCCTTCCCTCTGCTGCAGGGCCTGGGACTAGGGGAGGCTCGGGTCTCCAACAAGTCGGGGCTGAGGGATGGTGGGCCCTGCAGGTGGTTGTGGAGCCTGAAGATTCCCAACTGAGGCACAGCCCCCTGGAAGCCTGGGCCTGTAACTCACAGACATGCCAGGCACCGGACACAGCGGGGGCTTAACTCAGCTTCTCTCAACCTTTATGACTTTGAGGCAACCGACCTTCATCTGTTGGAATAATGTAAACACCACGAGGCCTGTAAATGCTGGGTCTCCTCAGAGGCCTCCCAGTCCTTAGGAGACAGTAGGGGAGAGAGGGCTGGTTGTTTGCACACAGGAGCTTCAGGCCTTCAGTGTTAGTGGCCGCACTGAGGGCCCTCTTTCTCTATCCCATAGTTTCCTCGTTGAATCACTGTTGTTTCGTGGCTCCCCCAACCTGGAATTCCCACCTCACCCTTGAACTTGTGGGAAGCTCACTTCATCTTGTAAGTGTTACCTCCTCTGTGAAGGCCTGCGACGTCCCTGGGAGAACTGAGTCCCCTGGCAGGTCGACTGCTGTTTAGTCGCTAAGTCACCGCCGACTCTTTCGCAGCCCATGGGCTGCAGTGAGGCTTCCCGGTGGCTCAGACAGTAAAGAATCTACCTGCCACTGCAGGAGACCTGGGTTCGATCCCTGGGTTGGGAAGATTTCCTGGAGAAAGGAATGGAATCCACTCCAGGATTCTTGCCTGGAAAATCCCATGGACAGAGGAGCCTGATGGGCTGCAAGTAATCTGCCTGGCTCCTCTGTCCATGCAATTTTCCAGGCAAGAATCCTGGAATGGGTTGCTCTTTCCTTCTCGAGGGGATCTTTCGAACCCAGGGATCAAACCTGAGTCTCCTGCTTGGCAGGTGGATTCTTTACCACTGAGCAACCAGGGAAGCACCTGGAAGGTCAACTGGGGGCATGTTATTGTTCCTTTTCTCCAGAAAGCTGAGGTTCTGAGAGGTTTGTTGACTTGCCCAAGGTCACGCAGCAGCAGAATCAGGACTAATATTCCAGATCATGGCCTCCATCTTCTAGCATTTGCTGTGAACCCAGCACCATGCTGCTTACCTTGTACATGTGAGTTGCTGCATTTACAGTACCCTGGGCTGCAGGGACACATTCTTTCTCAGCACCACCACAGTGCCTCCCAAAGACAAAGACGGAAAACCAGGAGGCTTCCAGCACGCTTCCTAAACCTTTTGTCAGCTATCCGCCAACACCACCTACTTAGAGCTCTGGGTGTGGACAGATGAGGGACACAGTCTTTGCCCAGGTGGAATGCAGGCTTCTAGGGTGGCCAGACCTGTACCCTCCAGGGGCAAGTCGGGGAGAGGGGACAGCCTGCTTCTAAGAGTCCAGCTCTTGTGCTGCTTCTGCCTCTTACCAGCTGTTAGACCATGAGGAAGTGAGGCAGCGCCCAGCCTCAGTTTTTCCATACATACCACAGGGAACTAGAGGCCCAAGGCCTCTAAGGACCCACCTAGCCCTAGGATTCTAGGATTCTGTGACTTCTGAGAGTGCTGTGGTCTGGCTACACCTGAAGGCAGGGATCAGCGGGGGTCCTTGTGAAGGTGCCTTGGTCTGCTCTAATCTTGCTTCATTGTCTGCTGGAGCTCAGAACTCAGAAGCGGGGCTCATCTGGGGAAGATGATTTACAGAAGCAGGATGTGCTCAGGTTGGCGAGGGCTGGTGGTGTGCTCGGGGGGCAGGCAGATGTGCTGCCTAAGTTGGCAGATGTTATTTTTAGGAATTTCTGAAGGCACAGTGCTGGGGGGCGGGGAGGGGGGTCTCCTGGCCTTGTCTGTCCTGTGTTCCGGCAAATGCTCAGTGACTTATGAACATGACCTGATTTAATCCTCCCACCTGATCTATCAGGGAAGAATATTGCCTTCCCATCTGTCCCAGATCAGCGGCAAATCATCCCATAAGGTGTGTAAGGTTACCTGGCTGGGAAGAACTAGAGCAGAGGTTCAAACCCAGGTCCAGGTGGTGCCAATGTTCAGGGCTTGTCTCTCCACCAGGCCACTCTGCACCTTGTCTCTGTGGGGTGTGGGGATGCAAATGACAGAGCTGGCAGGTGAATCCAACAGCAGGGATATGCAGGGAGGGGCGCCTCAAACGAAAGGGTTACAAACGGTATACCGGTGTGCCTCCATTTAAGCAAATCCAGTATACCCAAATCTAAAAATAGCCCCTTCTATTGGAACTCTTTCCCATATGAATTCATTCCCATAGAAAAAGAATCACTGAATCCTTTCTTCAAGAAGCCAACTCCATTAGTGCATTAAAAATATGACTCAAGTTGCCAAATGTGATTTCATATGCAATCCCCTCTCCCCACTCCCAGCCCCAACATACTTCTCACTCCCAGTCCCGAAGGAATACTCTGCCTTGCCTGAAGAAAGGTTTGTCTACAGTAAGGGGGGCTGGTGATCAACATGGCAAACACATGTCCTGGATTTTCTGAGACTGCTCTCTAATGTTAGGTTTCCAGAGTCCCGTGGGGATACGTGGACCTCTCAGGCCTTGTGGGGTGTGGGGGTGCAATGCTATGCACTTGAGTTCATACAAGGTGGTCACCGTGGAGAGGAGGATGCTATCCTGGCAAACCCATTTTCCAAACTGGCAGGGCTGAAGGGTAACCTTGGTTAGAAAGGGGAGCCCAGAGCCAAGCCTCTGAAGTAGGGTATGGTGTGCCATGCTGGGGGTATGGGGTGAGTCGGCTGTGAGGCAGCCCCCTGGGTTCCTGGGATCTATTAGCAGCATGCCATGCAAAGCAGGCAGGCTGCCGAGACCCAGGGCTCCCTCCCGGCGCGCCTCTGCATGGGAAGTAGGCGGGCCGTCTCTGGAGGGTGGCCAGGGAAGAGCAGCTCCGTGATTAAAGGCTTGGAGACCAGGACTTTTGAAGCGAGACCGGGATGGCTGGTTATTTATGCATTTAGCTCTGGGCCTGGCCTCCACCCCACCCCACCCCACCACCCAGCAACTCTGACCTGCAGCCCAGCCCTGGGCCCCACACTGGGCTCTGGGAGGCTGGTAGGGAGGGCAAGGACTTCCAGAACCTTGACTGGGGCCCTGGGGTGTGCTGGTGGGGTCTTGAACACAGCCTCATGGATCTTCCTGATGGGCCGCTGGGGTGAGAGTTCCTATCCCTGTTTTAGGTGGAGACACTGAGTTGAAATGACCAAATGGGACAAGGACCCAGTTCTTCTGATTCCATCTCATCACAGCAAAAACAGAAGTAACAAAAATGTGGGAAGGGAAATCTGATGAACGTCTCTGACGATGGGCTTGTTTCCCCAGGGCTGTTGATGTGTGAAATGAGAGTTATTAAAATAGTAATAATAAAGAGGTAGACGCTATGTGCCACTTACTGGGCAGCTACTGCATGCTCAAGATTACTGCATATAATCCTTCCAACAGTTTCCTGTGGGAGATGTTACCATCCTTGTCTCACAGGTGAGGGAACGGAGACTCAGAGATTTTGCCTGACAGGTTTGTGGTCACAGGAGCAGGATTTCAAGCTTGGATTGCCCTGTCTTCAAGGCCCACAGTCCTTCCATCACCCCAGGGCCCATGTAGCAGTTACATGGGGGCTCCTGGAACTGCTCTCTCAGTACAGCTTGAGAGAAGGATGTTTCGGGCCACGATGGGGGCCATCCTGGGAGCATCTGTAGGGCACAGGAAGGTGACCCCAGGAGGCTGTGGGCTGATTAACTCTTTCCCAGGGACCCACAATGGCTTGCCTCTACACAGTGGCTTACCCTCTATGCGCTGGTTTCCCACCATCACTAAAAACTACTTCCCACGTCAAGTCCTACCCATCCTTCAGGCCTGAGCTTGGGTGGCTCTCCTTCTACAACTCCTCTCTCTTCTGCCAATCATGTATGTACTCCTCTCTGACCTCTCTGCATCCTGTGTAGCAGGTAGGGCTCTGGGCCTTTCCTGTTTGTTTGGCTCAATAGTTGGAGGAGAGAGATTGATTTACCTTTAAGGAAGGGCTTCCTGGCTGAAATTTCAGAGTGGGGATTATGGAGCTCCAAGCCTGGAAGCTTCAGTGAGTCATGGAGAAAGGTTTCTCTTGGTGAACTGGGTGATATGGCAGCAAGGACCACCCCCCTCCTGCCCCACGCGCGGGCGCGCAGCACACACACACACACACACACACACACACACACACACACACAGCCTCAGACAGGAAAGCGGCTCTGGTCCCACATTGCTCCTTCATGTTGGAAAGCCTGGGGTTTGCTGGCAAGCACACCACAGTCCTTCCTCCTAAAGCTGCATAATCATGGGTTCCACCACAGTCCTGCAGAGAGAACTCAGGATCAGGGGTCCCACAGGCCTGGGGTTTTCGTGGCCTCAGTCTATGTGTGTCTGTATGACCTTGGGCAAGTCAGTTCCCCTCTAGGGGCCTCAGAACTGGCCAGTGGGGGACTTCCCTGGTGGTCCAGTGGTTAAGACTCCACCATTTCACTGCAGGGTGTGTGGGTTCAAATCCTGATCAGGGGAACTAAGATTCTGTCTGCTGTGCAGCACAGCCAAAAAGAAAAGAACCGGCCAGTGTGCTTTCCACTGGATTCAGGAAATACAGGGATCAATAATGGAGATCCCTGACCTCAAGGAGCTGCTGGTCTAGAGAAGGATACAGTCGGTAAACAGATCATGGATAAGTCAAGGTGGCTACTTCTGCAACAGAAGGATGGACAGTTCCTGAGGGGAAATAGGGAAGATCAGAGTAGACAGTGATTAAGCCTGCCAGGGGGAGTCAGGAGAGTCCTCACAGGGGAGGTGACATCTGAGGATTTGGGGGATGATGGGAGTATATGAGGCAGAGAAGGGGTGCAGGTACCTCACTTTGGGCTTTACCTGACCTCTGTTTCTGACTTCTGATAATGATGTGCTTTGGCTCTCAGAGAGGGTCTTGGCACCCCTAGGGAAACAGCAGCTCAGCCTCCATGTAAATCCTGGCATGATTCAGTGGGAGAGTGGCTCAAACAGGACGTGGGTGTAATGACTGGAACAGAAACCAGACAAGGAGGCAGGGGCTTTAAGAGGTAAAAATGTGCCACAGGGGTGGGGAAAGGTGAGGTGGTAAAAAAAAAAACTACAAAATTATTGGAATAAGGAAAAAAGACTGGAAGGAAGAATGCCAAAATGCTCCCAGTGGTCAACTTGGAGAGGATGTGATTATGTATGGGTGATCCTTTTTCTGCTCCTACGCACTACTCGGCACCTGCCAATTTTTCTACAATGAAGCATTTATTCAATAATCAAGAAACAGAACAATCGGAACTTGTTTAGAAGTCATTGGTGACCTTGGCAAGGGCAGGTTCGGTAGAGATGTACAGCCAAGCCAGATTGCAGGGCATTAAGAACATGGCAGGGGGTGAAGAGGCAGAAGAAGTGTGCGCAACACTCAGAGAGGTTTGGCAGGAAATGGAAAGATGGAGATGGTACCTGGAGGCAGCGGGGACCTGCAAAGATGTTTGTTTTTATTTAATGGGCGGTGGGGCGGGGAGGAGGGGCGGTGTTTAAAAGTAATGAAATTTCCTGTATTAAAAAAAAAAAATCAAGATCTTAGAAAAGACTTCTGTGTCTCTTCTGGGCTTAAGACACAGAAGGAGAAAATTGACTGGAATTTTTGGGACTTTTCTGTGGCTTTGGGGGACAATAGAAAAAATGGTGTGAAACCGGGATTGTCTTAGAAAATCCACTCTTTGTGGCTGTTGAATACTGCGTAGGTTTCCTGTCAGAGGGGATGAACAAATGAAGGGGAAAATAAAGAGGATGCCGAGAAGTAGGGACATCCATGATCACAGCAGCATCATTTATAGTAGACAAAAGATGGAAGCAAATCAAGAGTCCCCTGACAGATGAATAGACAAACACAATGTTGCATATAGACACAATGGAATGCTATTCAGCCTTGAAAAGGAAGGGAGTTCTGACATTACAACATGGACGAAGCTTGAAGATATATATCACGCTGAGTGAAATAAGCCAGTCATAAAAGGACACATACAGTGTGATCCCACTCACGTGAGGCACTTGGAGTAGCCAGACTCACGAGACAGGAAGTAGGATGGTGGTTGCCAGGGGCCCAGGGGGTGGGGGAGGTGGGGTGTTATTGTTTGATGGCTATAGAATTCAAGTTTCAGTTTTGGAAAAAGAAAAATGTTCTGGAGATGGATGGTGGTGATGCTTGCAAAACAACTCGAATTTGCTTCATGCCACTGAAATATACACAGAAATGGAAAATGTTATGTGTATCTTACCACAATTTTAAAACATTAGAAATGAATAAAAAGAATAAGAAAGGAGAGGGGGAGAAGAAGGGGGAAGAAAGGGGAAACCAGACTCTCGGGAAGCAGAACTGGGGAGGCCTGGGTGTCCTCCTTATGAGGATAATTTTGGAAAAATGGGAAGAGCACTTTCTGTTCAGAGCACAGAGCAAGTGGAGGGGGAGACAAACAGAAGTATGATGGAGTAGAGTGTGGGGTCAGGTCAGACACCCAGATGGAGAAAGTAAAGTGTTAGTCGTTCAGTTGTGTCTGACTCTCTGTGACCCCATGGAATGTAACCTGCCAGATTCCTCTGTCCATGGAAGAATACTGGAGCAGGTAGTCATTCCCTGCTATGGCTAAGATTTGGAGAGCAGGTTGGAATTTTTCATTCATTCAATTGTTCCATGAGGGAAGACTTCATCAACAACACATTCATGCCAAGTAGAGAAAAATATCTCCCCTTTCCCAGGCAGACATAGCCTCAGGGGTGCAGGCTGAGTCAACAGACAGCACCTCTGGAGGAGCAGGGGTTCCCACCCCTGCTGGCCACTCGGCTGAGTGCCTCTGAATTGTAAACAACATACCTAAATGTACCCACTGGCTCTTTGTACCAGGTGCCATGCCAGACCCTGTAGAGTTTCCGGAGCTGTAGAAGACAGCCTTTAAGTATCCAGTGTTGCCAGGGTTAAGGGGGCAGATGGAAGAGAGCAAGGGGGGATCGGTCGGACAGCATGAGCCTAAACCCTGTGTGCACTGTTTCTGCAGGGCTCTGCCACCAGGAAGCAGGGATGAAAAGATGGCAGGAGTAATTGTGGTGGTATTGGCACTCACATCCAGTGCAGGTCCAGGGGACAGAGACATGGAGAGGACCACACTGAAGTGGCTGGTCTAGGGTCCAGGCTGGAGGGGGGCGCCTGCCTGGGCTGGGGATGAAGGCATCACAGAAAAGCAAATATATGTTCGGGCGCTTAGTCTGCTCACGGTCTGGAGGAACTGGCTGATAATACCAGGTACCCTCGGGCAGAGATACTTCTCTGTCCTAAGCTGGTACTCGGAGCTATATGGTCAGTGTTGACTGCTTCTGGATCATCCCTAGGGCAGGATGCTGAAAACTAATTGTACCTAGAGGTTATCTGACATGCCCACTGCACCTGGGCTGTGCTGCTTTCTCCACTGTCAGACAAGATCGCTATCTTGCCTATATGTGACTTGGGCTTTCCTGGTAGCTCAGAGGCAAAGAATCTGCCTGTCAAAGTAGGAGACATGGGCTCGATCCCTATGTCAGAAAGATCCCCTGGAGAAGGATATGGCAACCTACTCCAGTATTCTTGCCTGGGAAATCCCATGGAGAGAGGGCCCTGGTGGGCTACAGGCCATGGGGATGCAAGAGTCAGACATGACTTAATGACTAAATAATGGAATAATATGTGACTTACGGTAACAATTTGGGGTTGGAGGACCAGAGTTCAAATCCCAACTCTTAACTCTACAGTTTATAAGCTATGTGACCCTGGATAAATCTCGAGTTTCTTTCTCTATAAAATAAACTCAATTAGACCATCTCCTACCCCCAGGAATTTATAAAGATTGAATGCCTTAATATATAAAAGCACCTACTACAATGCCTGTTAAAACCAATGGATGTTCAGCAGCTGTCACTTTACACACACACATGCACATACCACTTGTTTAGAATGTCTGCATCAAACCTTACGTTTGCTCCCAGGCCCATGTCAGTAGGGTTGGCATGATTGGGTTGGCCCAAGCTTCTCCCTGGGGGTATTCAGAGACCTGATCTGTTTGCTTGGTCCCAAGTCTCTCTTCTCCCCTCCTGGTTCCTTCCCCACCTCCAGTGGGTTAGATACAGGGTTGCCTCAGCCAATCGCAGCAGGGTGGTATGGAGCTTCAGTAGCAGACCCTGCGTTTCTATGGTATTTGTGGTGAAACACGATGTAGTGTGTTTTGTCATACCCTATGATGAGGTGGAGTAGATGTTGGGAGCTCTCCAACAGACAGCTGTCCTGAGAACAGCCCAGTGACCTCCCGCCTGGGCCCCCTCTGCTAGCATCCTTTACTATAGGGCAATGGTTCACTTCATGCAGCGCCCACTTACTATGTATCGCAGTGGGTACCTAACACGACCTGATGGATTGATGAACACATGAATGAGAGGATTAGCCATTCATGGGAGTCGATTCTGCACACACTTACTGATGTCTCCTGGGGTCACACACTCTATCTCTGACAATTCAGACCTGAATAAAAACTGGTCCCCACTTTCAAGGAGCTCAGTATGGGGGAGGACATAGACTTCCTAGCCTTACCTGGGCTTAGATTGCCCCAGAAGTGTGATCCATACATTCAGTCAGAGCAGGAAGCAGGTAACTACCTCTGCCAAGGTAAGTCTGGCAACATGGGTTTTGAAGGAGGAATTGGACCAGGTATTCCAGGGTAGCTTTCGGTAACTCCAGAAGTTTCTGATAGGAGGGATAGGGGTCTGCAGTCGCATCTTGCTTGTCCAAAATCCACGGGGACCTCAACAGGGTGATAGGAGCTAGGATGGAGCTATAGCTGTTTCTATATAGAAGGAAGTGGAAGGGGGTGGTTGGCGAACCTGGCTGCATCCATCTCTCCCAGTTGTAATCAAGTCATTTCCAGTCAGGCAAGGAGGATGGCATGGAGGAAGAGGGAGGAACTGGGTGGGCTGGACCGGCCTGGCACTGGCGGGACTGACTGTTGGGCGGGAGGATGCTGTTTATTTGACTATGATGTATATTTAAAGGTCTCAGTTACAATGGGCCCCAGGCGCTTTTTAACAAGCTGCAGCTGTCTGGTTGCTCATTAGCTTTCCTGACATCTTCTCCAGGCTGGTCCTGGGGGAGCAGCCCCAAAGACCCTCCCCGTGGGCCAGGGCTCTGGAAGGCTGATTTCTTGCCCCCAGCACCACAGCCACCATGATGAATGGCGCTGCTGCCCCATGCAGACAAACGCCTTCCCTGGAACAAGCCCTGTTTGCTTAAGACAAACAATCCCAATCGACTGTGGTGAAAGCCCCTGGATGGAAGGTCCTGGCCTCACCTGCCACCGCCTGCCCCTCTGCCTCCGGGCGTTGGGGGAAGACCCATCAGGGGGCCAGGCAGCTCTAGGTACTCTTCTTAGAGTGGGGACAGAGGGAGGTCCCCAAGGACAGCAGGCCCTGGACACCTTTGGAGGGGAACTGAGAGAGAAAATAAGCCTTGCAGAGAAGTGGAGAAGCAGGGGCTTCATGGAAAGCAGGGTCCTCAGAAACTCAGCGTCTTGGCTGCACCCTTGGCTTGGTCCCTCGGACATAGACTAGGCCGGTTCATTGGATGAATGGTTCTCAACCCTGGCTGTGCACTGGGGTTACCTGAGGAGCACTTAAGAAATTCTAATGCACAGACCCCATTCCCAGAGATCTGATTCAGCTGGATTTCAGAAACTGTCATTTTCCCCCAAAGCCCTCCAGTGATTCTAATGTGCAGCCAAGGTTGAGAACCATTGGTTTGGGTGGTTCCCAAGGTCTGACTCTATGGTTTATTAGGTCTTCCTTAAAAATTCCTGGTTCCTTAGCAAACACCTCCAGGAAGCTATTGATTTGCAGAATGTAGGCCCCAAAGTTCCTCTACTCAGAGTTCCTCCACCTGGACTGGAGTGGGAAGAGACCTCAGAACTCATCTGGTCCAAATCAGTTTTAGAGATGGCAAACTAAGGAGTCCCTTTCTCCACATGAGAACTCCAGCCCACGTGGAAAGTGCTTTGTTCATTTAAACAAAGACAATGTGGGAAACTACTCCTATTACAGGTGTAATAACTGAGGGTTGAGAGCAAGATTGGAGCACTGGAATTAGAGCTACCCTCTGTCTTCCCAATCAGATTCCAAGCCCTGTAAAAGCAGGGACCAGGTCTCCCCACTTTTTGTGTCCTCCTCTCTTGACTTAACAATCAGTGGCTTTGTGGATGGCTGGGTGGGCTGAACGGGTGGCACCACTGCTAGATTTGTCTCCAGGTCACCCAGGCTACCATCACCGCTGTCACTGCTGTGACTGTTGGAGGGGAGGAAGCTGAGGGAGGCACTGATAGAACCTGGTAGGCTTGGGACTCAGGGGAGGGCCATTAATACGGCGTAAGTTCCCAGAGCTGGTCTTCACAGACTTGCTGTGAATTGTGGGCAAGGCCACATTACATGCCC
Organism: Nanger dama; assembly: GCA_917880005.1. Classification (NCBI taxonomy): domain Eukaryota; kingdom Metazoa; phylum Chordata; class Mammalia; order Artiodactyla; family Bovidae; genus Nanger; species Nanger dama. The sequence goes on along the minus strand of CAKJTW010000011.1, from coordinate 26,610,435 downwards.
ATTATTCTTCACTGTGAATTCATATCCCCTAACATCTATCACTGGAGAAGGCAATGGCACCCCACTCCAGTACTCTTGTCTGGAAAATCCCATGGACGGAGGAGCCTGGTAGGCTGCAGTCCATGGGGTCACTGAGGGTCGGGCACAACTGAGCGACTTCACTTTCACTTTTCACTTTCATGCATTGGAGAAGGAAATGGCAATCCACTCCGGTGTTCTTGCCTGGAGAATCCCAGGGACGGGGGAGCCTGGTGGGCTGCCGTCTATGGGGTTGCACATCAGACACGACTGAAGTGACTTAGTAGCAGCATCTATCACAGTGTAATCAGGAAGCTCTGTCCTCAAAAGGCCAATTTTGCCAAAGGAAGAATATGTGTCTAAGGCATGGGGGAGGGTGGGAGGGAGAGGGGCCCCGTGCTGGGTGACAACGGGAGTTAGTGCTCTGGATTGGGTCTGTATAACTCTCACCAAAGATAAAGACCCTGCCCTCAAGAAACTTACAGTAGAGGAGCAGAAGCTGTCTGGAGAAGAGCAAAGTGGGCCACAGAGGGAGGAAATGCCCAGAGGGGCTGGATGTTGACAGAGAGGAGGTTGACAATGAGGCTCAGTGGGGGTTCTCTGGCATGGTCCGAGGAATCTGAAATCTTTTTAAGCTTCCGTTAGCAGAGTCTGTTGTGCAGATGGGTTTAAGGCTCGGCTAGTGGATGGCCTGTGCAGGAGAGGGAGGCAGGATAAGGGCACACAGCAACAGTCAAATGTGTCAGAAACGCTCCTCTGGGGGAAAAGGAGGTGATTTGACAAGGGTGGGAGAATGGACTCGAAATGCCTTTTGTTAGAATTCGTTTAAAATAACTCCCGCAGGAAGCAATAATCCATCGCAGTCCTCCGCACACGGTGCTGATTTGCCCAAGTTGCGGGGAGATCTGGTGCCGATTACCAGGTTTCGGTGCATTAAGTAACGCAACAATAAAATTTGGGTCATTGCAGCACAAAGTCCCCTTTATTTTGACAAGTGTAGTTTTTACTCTGAAGTGTTATCATAAATAATTAAATTAAACCGGCAAATGGCTTGTAGTCTGCTTTGCTGCAGTAACAAAGTCTCTGTAACCCCAGACACTAAGTCACTCTGCTGGGGGATTCTTGGCACAGAACCACTGGGAAATTTTGCAGCACTCAAGAGTGTCTGAACTAGTCAAGAGAGGGTAGACAAGGTTCATCTTGCCCTCCCTCCTGTCCCCTTCCCATCGGGATGTCCCCTCCACATGGCTGTGCCCATCCTGGCATCTGACCTGTGGTCTCTTGAATCTGAAGGGATTGCTCCCCAGCCCTGGGCTGGCCTGGGCTGGAGGGGTCAGGGGTCCAGTGCACACACTGGGTGTCATTTTTTTTTTTCATATAATATCTGCCCAGGCACCACGAAGGTGCTTTGGATCTTAGGGTTGAAGGGCTTGTAGAGACTCTCCAGGCCATATGGCTCCCCACCCCCACTTGCTGCTCTCATCATCTTATAAACAGGGAAACACAGGCCCAGGGAAGTGAATGACTTGCCCTGGTGCTTGTTAACTGATGAACAGGGATATGCAATATGCACAGTGTGAGTGGAGAAAACTCAGAGACCCAAAGGCAGGACATGCTGGAGGGACAGGGCTGTAGGACAGAGAAGTCAGGGGGAAGATAGAAGGGGTCACAAGGAGAGGGGCAGGAATGAGGTTTGTTGGCAGGTGGGGAGGTTTGAACCAGGCTCTCAGGGGTCATCCAAGAGAAGACCTGAGGAATAATCATCAGAGTCCTCAAGCATCCAAACCACTGCCCACTGCTTCTAGATGGTTCTTAAAACAAGCAAGAGAGAAGCAGGGAGATCTCTCCAGCAGAGAGGGAAAAGCAGGGTGCTGGGGGAGAATCCCCAGCAGCAGAATGTGCTGGTTAGAAGCAGGGAGGAGTGTTCAGATCTTCCTCAAAAACGACTGGAGAGCTTTTCCCTCCTCTCCCACCCATCACTCTTCTCCCTCCCGTCCTCTCCCAGCATCTGACCTGCCGGACATCAAAGTACCAGCTTCCTGCCTCTTCCTGGGGCCCTCAGTTAAGGTGGCAGCTGGTAACTAGGTTGAAAGATGGGTACATTTCCATCATCCCTTCTTTGGGAGGTATTCTAGGCCTGTGGGTCTCCATGGAAGGGACAGCTCCCTTCTTAGAGCCAGAATTCCCAGCAAGAGTCCCAGAACTCCAGCTCCCTCAGAGTCCCAGGCCACACTTCCAGGAACACCCAGGGTCTCCAGGCTGAGCCAGCTCTGGGGAGAGCATCCTTGGTGGAGGAGCCCATCAGAACAAGGTGTCTGACAGTCCACATGGCCCTTCTGCCCGCTCCCTCAGACTGGCTGTTTTTCATAGCACCTTCAGTGGGAAGGAAAGCATGTTGTTCTAACTCCAAGGAACTCTGAGCTGTGTAAACAATAAGACCTGGAGCTTGGAACAAAAATCACCTACAGGGCAGAAAGAGCTGCACCAGAAATTCCAAAGAGAAGGCAGCTGAGACTCCAGTGTTCCAAGGTGATGTGGAACAGTGCACACTCAGATACTGGTGAGGTGTCCAGGTGGCATAGGGTTTTGGCCCGGGGCTGTTGGTCTTCCGTTGGAGGGTAGTGGAGGGCTGGTTGGTGGCCCCTTCTTTCTCTCTGCCACCCAATGCCTCCTTCACAGAGAGTGTTCATGAGGGAGGGGGAGCCCAGCTGCCCTGGAAAACCTGACTGAGGAGGCCTGTGCTGAGAAGCCAGCTACTAGTCTCTCTACCTCCTAAAGGACTATGGGTTCAAGGCCACCCCTTGGGCAGTGGTGGCAGGGCAGGGGGTGAGAGGAAGAGGGGATCCATCTCAGGTGGGATCTGAGACTGGTCTCAGAAACCCATGTCTGAACTGGGTCCTCGGGGCACGCCTTCTGCCCTGCACTCCCTGCTGGCCTCCCCAGCCTCTGAGCCCCAAGGCTAACGTGGGTACCCTCCTCTGGGACTCACTGTCATCTATCACTCTCAAACCTTGTCATCGCAGTCTGTCATCTTCCTGCCTCTCTGTAGACCGTGCATGCATACTCAGTCAATTGTGTCTGACTCTCTCTGACCCTATGGACTGTAGCCCATAGGCTACAGGCTCCTCCGTCCATGGGATTCTCCGGGCAAGGATACTGGAATGAGTTGCTGTGCCCTCCTCCAATGGATCTTCCTGACCCAGGGATCGAACCCATGTCTCTTACGTCTCCTGCATTGACAGGTAGGTTCTTTACCACTAGCACCACCTGGTATATACTGTAGGTGCTCAATAATGCCTGTTGAACAGGGCATCTCTAGACAAGGCCTGATACTGGGGGGCCTCTTCAGAGTGGATGGCTTCAGTGGGAGGTGTGTTTGCCTGGCGGCAGCTGCACTTAGCCTTAAGGGACCAGTTAGGGAGGAGGCCCAGGAGGCAGAGACTGTGCACTGCCTTCAGCCCAGCCGGCCGCCCGCCGGCCACCCGTCTGTTCCCTGTCACAGCCGGAGCCTGTCTCCTTCTCACCGAGTAGGTCTGGGGCTACCGGCATTCCCTCCCCTGTCAGGCAGGCACTGAGGGGATGCGTGTGGCCAGGTTGGGGGAGGGGACTTTAAACAAACAGCCTTGGCCCCAGCCAGTGCCAAGGCTCACCACCCCCCCCCCCCAACAACCCCCAGACGGAGGCGGCTCGCTGGGCCGTGTGACAAGGAGCCAGGAGCCAGCCGAAGTCATTTAGCAAAGAAGGATCTAGTGCTCTGCCTCCCGCACCCCAGATAGCGCCTGGGTGCCCCTCCTGCTCTCCTGCCTCTTTGGGCCTTTCACCCCCTAATCCTCCAAGTGGGGAGTGGTCACGTGAGCCCCCAGCTCTCGACAGGAAGCTGTCGGCACTGCTGGCTCACAGGGCCGGCTCCCTCACCACCGGGAAGGCAAGTCGCTTTCCCCCAGCCCGGCTCACTGAAACCCAACCCCTCTTTCCAGCTGCAGCACGAAAGAGCCCCAGGCCCAGCCTTCCCCGGGACCCTGCAGCCTGCAGATCTCACGGTCAGGGAATTTTCCCTGTGCAGTGTTCCAAGCCAGCAGAGCCTCCAGAAAAAGGGCAGGGAGAGAATCGACCATCCCCCCCAACCCCTGCGCTGAGCCCCCCACCAGTCCGGGGAAGGCGAGACCCAGAGGACAGAGACCATCCTTTCTGGGAAGGCCAGTGCCTTGGGAAGCAGTCCCGGCAGGATCCAGGCCCACATGAACGTGGAATAGTCAGTCCCCAATTCTTCCAGCCCTTTCCTCCCAGGGAGGACACTCACCTAGGTTTGCCCCCTGACATCCCAACAGCCATGCATGCTGAGTGTCAGAGTCAGGCCAACTCAGAAGGGCCTCCCATGCTCTGCAGAGAAGGGAACTGTGGCTTGTTAGCGGGGAGGCTGAGGTTTCCAGAACTTACCACTCCTTTACCTGGGGAAAAGCCTATAAGAAAAAAAAAATGTGGCTTTTGTTGCTCCTAAGAACTGACTTTCCTTCTAAGGAGCAAGTGTGGCCAATATTTTGGCCACCTGATACAAAGAGTTAACTCATTGGAAGAGACCCTGATGCTGGGAAAGATTGAAGGTAGGAGGAGAAGGGGGCAACAGAGGATGAGATAGTTGGATGACATCACTGACTGTCAAATTCATGGACATGAATTTGGGCAAACTCTGGGAGATAGTGGAGGACAGAGGAACCTGGCTTACTGCAGTCCATAGGGTCACAAAGAGTCAGACATAACTTAGGGACTGAACAACAAAAAAGACTGTTCCTAAAACCTAGCTAGTAAACTGTTGTCAAGCAGCAGTTCTGGTAATAGTAGAATAGAACGGAAAGATCCCATAAAGCCAGGAATGGTCTGAACCCCAGCTTCACCACTTATGAACCATAGGCTGGTTCAGCTGGAGGGATCCCCTGAGATATGTTATAAACAATTCTGAGCCTCCTTTTTCTCACCTATAATACGTGACTATTATTTGCCATGTCTGTCTCCATTCATTTAGTGACTATTAAGTACCTGGATACCTACTGTGTGTCAGGCTTTAAGGTAGTTGCTGGAGACTAAATTATAACAGCATCTCCACCTGAAAGGTCATATCCAAAGATGTGTCTGAAGGTGCTTGGGAAACCGAAATGTTGAAATAAATAGATAAGGACCAGCTGTAATGATCGCATTAACTTCCTGCAAATGGGGCTGCTAAAGTGATTTTTAAAGTTCTTAAAAACAGTTTTAAGTAAGCCAGACCTGTCTCTGTAATCTGGCCTGCACTATTTATTTGCTTAGCAAACCGTTTCTTCATAGATAGTGTAAAAGGAAAGACTTCAGGCCCGCCTGAGGCAGAATGTATCCCAAATTTAGAGTTAGTGGGGTTGCTCTGAATTAATTAGGTCTTTCTGTAGCTTAATGTATAAACCTGGGCTCAGGAAATTTGGCCTTTAAAGCAGGTGCCCTTTCAAATGAGGTGGGTTTCATGTGACTATTTTAACTTCAGCTCCATTACCCTTTATGGGCTGCAGGGCTGGTGGGGGAGCTGGAGGGGAGGGTTCTGGTGTGAGTCTGCTTCCGTGAATAAGGAGCCAAAGGAACCGTAAAACAGCTTTCTCCCAGCTCGGTAAATTCACACTTCAGCCCCTAGGCAGGGGATCTCCTTCAGCTGAGGTGAAGGGAGGTGCCAAGGCTCCCAGTCCTACTTATGGGGCTGGCTGCCTGCTGGGGTTTCCTTCTTCATCCTCTCACTGGCCCCTCATCGTCTTTGAATTTCCAACCCCCTCCCCAGCTTTACTGAGGTGTAACTGACAAATAACATTATATAAAGTGTCCAAATAGGAAAAGGAGTACGTCAAGGCTGTATATTGTCACCCTGCTTATTTAACTTATATGCAGAGTACATCATGAGAAACGCTGGGCTGGAAGAAACATAAGCTGGAATCAAGATTGCCGGGAGAAATATCAATAACCTCAGATATGCAGATAACACCACCCTTATGGCAGAAAGTGAAGAAGAACTAAAAAGCCTCTTGATGAAAGTGAAAGAGGAGAGTGAAAAAGTTGGCTTAAAGCTCAACAGTCAGAAAACGAAGATCATGGCATCCGGTCCCATCACTTCATGGGAAATAGATGGGGAAACAGTGGAAACAGTGTCAGACTTTATTTTGGGGGCTCCAAAATCACTGCAGATGGTGATTGCAACCATGAAATTAAAAGACGCTTACTCTTTGGAAGGAAAGTTATGACCAACCTAGATAGCATATTGAAAAGCAGAGATATTACTTTGCCAACAAAGGTCTGTCTAGTCAAGGCTATGGTTTTTCCAGTAGTCATGTATGGATGTGAGAGTTGGACTGTGAAGAAAGCTGAGCGCCAAAGAATTGATGCTTTTGAACTGTGGTGTTGGAGAAGACTCTTGAGAGTCCCATGGACTGCAAGGAGATCCAGCCAGTCCATCCTAAAGGAGATCAGTCCTGGGTGTTCATTGGAAGGACTGATGCTGAAACTGAAACTACAGTACTCTGGCCACCTCATGCAAAGAAGTGACTCATTGGAAAAGACCCTGATGCTGGGAGGGATTGGAGGCAGGAGGAGAAGGGGACGACAGAAGATGAGATGGCTGGATGGCATCACTGACTTGATGGACATGAGTTTGGGTGGACTCCAGGAGTTGGTGATGGACAGGGAGGCCTGGCATGCTGTGACTCATGGGGTCACAGAGAGTTGGACACAACCGAGTAACTGAACTGAAAGTGTACAATGTGATTTGATAAACATATACATTATGAAATGATTATTGCAGCTAATTAACTATAGCTATCACCTCATATAGTTACCTTTTTTTTTTTTGATGATAGTATTTAAGATTTCTTAGCAAATTTCAAGTATATGATATAGGACTATTCACTATAGTCACTAGGTTAGTGTATAGCTAATGTATAAGTCCTCAGAACTTTTTCATCTTATGAAAGTCTGTACCCTTTGACCAGCATCTCCCCTTTTCCTCTCATCTCCCAGCCCTCAGCAACTCCCATTCTATTCTCTGTGAGTTTGATTTTTTTTTTTTTAGATTCCACCTGTTTTACATAAAATATTTCTGACTTTTTTCTCTTTGCGTAAGTGTACTCCAGTTTCATTCATGTTCTTGCAGATGGTTGGATTTCCTTCTCTTTTAAGGCCATTGCATAAATATAACAATCTTCTTTATCCATTTATTCACCAACAGACACTAGGTTGTTCCCCTGTCTTGGCTGCTGTGAATAATGCTGCTATGAACCTGGGAATGCAGCTATTTCTTTGACATAGTGATTTCATTTCCTTTAAATATATACCCAGGGTGAGAATGTTGGATTGAATGATCTAGTTTTAGTTTTTGGAGGCACCTAATACTGTTTTCCATAAAGGGCTGCACCAACATGCATTCCCACCAACAGTGTACAAGGGTTCTCTTTTCTCTGCATCCTTGCCAACATTGTTATCTCTTATATTTTTGTTAACAGACATCCTAACAGGTGGGCTTCCCAGGTTGCATTAGTGGCAAAGAACCTGCCTGCCAATGCAGGAGACATAAGACACTCGGGTTCGATCCCTGGGTAGGGAAGATACCCTGGAGGAGGGCATAGCAACCTACTCCCGTATTCTTGCCTGGAGAATCGCATGGACATAGGAGCCTGATGGGCTATAGTCCATAGTGTCACAAAGAGTCAGACACCACTGAAGCAACTTAGCACACACCATGCACACATCCTAACAGGTGTGGGATATTAGCTCACTATGGTTGTGATTTGCATTCCCTGATAATTAATGATGTTGAGTACCCTTGCAGATAGATATCTGTTGGCCATTTGTGAGTTTTCAGAAAAATGTCTATTCAGGTCCTTTGCCCATTTTTAATAGAATTATTATTATTATTTGCTATTGAGTTGTAAGAGTTCCTATGTCTTGGATATTAACTCATTTTTGGATACATGGTTTGCAAATATTCTCTCAGATTCCATATGCTGCCTTTTCATTTTGTTCACTGTTTCTTTTTTTTAATAGTTATATTTCTTTTTGGCTGTGCTGGGTCTCTGTTGCTGCTGGGGCTTTTCTTTGGCTTTGGTGAGTGGAGTCTGCTCTCTAGCTGTGTGCAGGCTTCTCACTGCGGTGGCTTCTCTTTTTGTGGAAGGGCTCTGGGGCATGTGGGCTTCAGTAGCTGGCCTCTCCCAGGATCTAGAGCACAGATTCAGCAGCTCTGGTGCATGGGCTTAGTTGCTTCACAGCACACGGGATCTTCCCGGATCAGGGACTGAACCCATGTCTCCTGAATTGGCAGGTGGATTTTTACTGCTCAGCCACTGGGGAAGCCCTGTTCATTGTTTCTTCTGCTATGCAAAACTGTTATACTTTGTTCTAGTCCCACTTGCTTATTTTTTCTTTTGTTGCCTGTCCTTTTGAAGTCAAATCCAAAAAAAAATTGCTGAGAAACAATATCAAGAAGCCTCCCCTACATTTTCTTCTAGGAGTTTGAAGGACTTGGATCTTATGTTTAAGTCTTTAATCCATTTTGAGTTGATGTCTGTGTATGGGATAATATCGGGGTCCAGCTTCATTCTTTTGCATGTAACTCTCCATTTGGACTTCTTGTTCAGGCTTGTGGAGACCTACAGACCCCCCAGCCATCCGAGTGTGGTCTGAGCTCCAGGTCACTCTCTCATTTAAGAACCTTTGGGCTAATTCTGAAATTCCTCAGCCCCCCATCTCCTCTTATTACCTGCTTGGTCGGATTCCAGGTCAACGGTCTCTTTAGCCAGTCCAGCATGAGTCACTAGTCTTATGTGACCGTCTGAACTGAGCACTCGTGGCCAGTCTGAATTGAGATATGCTCTAAGTGCAAAATATACACCAGATCTTGCTGACTCAGTGTGAAAAGAGTAATATGAAATACTTTGTGAATAATTTTTATATTGATAACACATTGCAATAGTAAGTTTATGGCTATATTGGGTCAAATCAAATATATTTTAAAAATTAATTTCACCTGTTTCTTTTTAACTTTTTAATGTGGCTACTAGAAAATCTGAAATTGTACCTCTGGTCCCCATTCACGGCTCACACCCTGTTTCTCCTGGATGATGCAGCTCTAGAACATGGGCTGGAGGTGGGTGAATTTCAATGACCTTCCTAAATCTCTGCTTCCTTTAGTTTCAAATAGGCTTAAAAGTATCTGCTTCAGGTTATCATTACAAGAACTCGGATGAGTTAACAGTTGTGAGAATGCCTAGTGTGTACAAGGTAACATAACACATTTCCTTTCCAGATCACATTTTCAAAACACCTTGATCACTGGGTCTCCATTTGAGATGCACCCAGATTCACCTGGGCAGTGTTCTATAAAATGTTCCTAGGCCTGGGGTCCCTTTCTGGTTTAATTGCTTCATGGGGCCTGCGTATTAGCATACTTTCAAAGCTGCCCAGGTGGTTCTTCTGCCTAGCCAGGGTTAAGAAGCCCCTGGCTTTAGAAGAGCTATTTGCTCCTTCCCTGCTCAATCCTCTGACCTCCTTGCTTTACGTGGTGTCCTTTTATTACTTTACATGTGTTTTGTGCTACTTTAATTATAACCAACGTTTCTGAAAAACCTACCAAATGCCTGGCACTTTACATATATTCTCTCTAATCCTTTCCACAGCTCTGCAAGTAAATTAGATTAACCCCATTCTGCAGATGAGGAAGCAGGGGGCTTAGAAAGGTTAAAGTAACTTACTTGTTCAATAAGTGGAGGGGAGGCAGGGGGAAGTACTCAACCCAGCCAAGTCTGACTCTAGAGTGCAAGCCATTGACCATGAGACTACACTGCCTTTTATTCAATTCTTCAGGAGCTAGCTATAAGCTTCCAGGGGCAGGGAAGGTTTCTTCTTGTTTGCGGAGGGACTCAAACAATGCATTCACTTGTATTGTGTGCTGTGCTCAGTTGTGTCCAACTTTTTGTGATCCTATGGACTGTCGCTCACCAGGCTCCTCTATCCATAGGATTTTTCAGGCAAGAATACTGGAGTGGATTGCCATTTCCTTCTCCAGGGGATCTTTCTGGCCCAGGGCTCGAACTCACATATCCCATGTCTCCTGCATTGTAGGCAGATTCTCTACCCACTGACCCACTGGGGAAGCCCAATGCCTTCAGTAGACCTTTTGATAAATACCTAATAAACCTCAGAGGACCTGTTGGAGAGCATCCCTGGGCAGGCTGATGGGCCGGAGGCCTACCTAGGAACTAGGCTGCCATCCAGCTGTGGGCCAGCATTCTCAGGGCTGCCCTCCCCAGGCAGGCCCCTAGCAAGGGCAGGAAGCCTATGGAAAGGACAGCAGGCACGTGGCAGAGGCTCCTTGAACATTCTTCTATAATCAGTTTCTGGGCAACTCTCTGGCCTGGAAGCAGTATTGAGAACCCAGGCTCTGCAGGGCCAGGATGGCAAGGGGCCTGATTTGTTTGGCTCTGAAGTGGTGGCAGGTGCCCCAGCCTCAGCCCAGCTGTGCCTCCCCTCTCACAGACCCCCTCCCCAACCTGCTGCAACCAAGGACTTCTTGGATTTTCTGGTGCTAGCTCTGAGTCCATATCATCTTACTCTTTGCAAAACAGGGGTTTTGCAAAGGTTGACTAAATGTGATTCAAGTTGTCTACTTTGGTTAAGACTTCAAATATGAACATTCTTAAATCAGGGTGTGGAAGCTTTACTTTGACCCACACAGTAGACTCCCCTACAGTTGTCCCAAAGGAGTACAGGCCAACTGCACAGTGACATGGGAAGGTGATTTTATGTCACGACAAGTGATGGGGGAAATCACTTCTGAAAATGGCATAAGCACAGTTTAAAAAATTTTTTAATAAAAAGGGGTGGGAGACCTGGGAAGGAATGACACAAGAATGTTGCCATTGGTTGTGTTATGGTGGTAAAATTATAGATAATTCTTTTTCTTCTATTTGCCAAATCTCCTGTAATACATCTATATGACTTTTACAGTAAGTAGAGAGAATTCCTTTGGGGTGATCCATCCCAACAAAAACCATAGGATTTAATCGGTACTCCTTTGTTTTTGCCTCAGTCCAGGCCGTCTCACCATCACCCCTTCCTGAGATGGCAAGGAAAGAGGGGAAATCTGGCCAGCCCCTGCCTTGGGGTGAGGACTCAGGCATCTTTCCCCACAGCCAGTTTGGGGGTGGAAGACTAGAGGGCTGCCTGTCCTCACTTGCATCTGCTTCAGGAGCAGGGTTCTTATTTTTCATGATCAGGCCCCTGTTGCTCTGCAGTGAGCAGGAAGTGAAGTGAGAAGACCTCCTTCTGGGGCTCCCCAGTGCCTCCCTTAGTTTGGGGGCCAAATGCTGGAGAAGGTCACTTTTGACACTCGTTCCAGCTGGGCACAAGGGCAGGGCAACCCTGTGGCTTAGTCTGGGGTGTACAGGCTTGGCAGGTGTCCAGAATTGCAGTTACTAAGAGCAAACCATTTCCCCTCTCCTGGTAGGCTTTCTCTTCCTGGAGTGGCTGGGGACTCCACCCTGAGGCTAGCCCAACTCAGCCCACCCTGCCACTTTGGGCTGACCAGACAAGCAGGCAGTGGATAGAGTGGTTCTGAGCTATGGACTTAAACGGGTCCTGGTTCAGATCTTGTCCAGGTTTGCCGCTAAATAGATGAGCAACCTTGGGGAAATGACATCCGGTTGGAGCCTCTTGTGAAAGAGGGGCTAATAACCCCTGTGTGGCAGGGCTATGATTAAGGTCAATTGAGAGAAAATGGATGGAAAACACTGAGAAAGGCTCAGCAAGCAACAGCAGTTACTGTGGGAGCCACACAGCCTCGGTCTCCCTGGCCCCTTTGGAGCCTGGCTCTGGGGGGCTGGGGCAGGAGGTGGGTAGGGAGTAGCTCCTGGATTTGACCCTAAGGATCAGCCCTTTTTAGTCGGCTCCTCTGGCCCTGCCTCCTCTGGCTTTGAGAAAGTCATGTGACTCCAGGCTGCCACTTAGCCAACCCTGCTCCTCCCTCTCTTTATGTCTGCTCACCTCTGGAGGAGTGAGGCAATCCCTGGGAAAGAACCTCCCTCCTCCTTGGGGGTATAATCGCTGTCCTCTTGCTAGAGGCTGGATGATGGCAGGGAGGAAGAGGGCTGGCCTCAGCCTGGCCCTCCTGCCCTGGCTGTGCCCCCTGGCATGTTTGGTCAGGAGACAGAGACGCTAGTCTGGAAGGCTCTGCTGGTGTTCCCCTGAAAACATCACCAGGCTTGAGGAGGGGCAGATTTCTGAGGGACAATGGCTATTTTTATAGTGCTTGCAGCACTGTGATAATAATATTAATCGCTGTAATTATTATGTGTGGCACTGTAGCGTTTGCAAAGCCCTTTCTCATACCTCATTTATTCCTCACAACAAACAACCTTGTGGGATGATATTATTACTATCTCCATTTCACAAATGAGGCCATTGAGGCCCAAAGAGTAAATGATGACCATAGGTGAGTGAGAAGTGATGGCTCCTGATTGCAAATTCTAGAGAAATATGGCAAACAGGAGCTCAATAGCTAGACCCCTGGGGATTTCTCCATTTGTTCTGAGTGCCTACACACACTAAGAGGAGGTCCTTTCCGTCCTTTCCGTTCGCTGTTCAGTAAAGTAAGTGAGAATCCGATTAAAGTGGAGGTGGGGAAAGCATGGGGGAGGGGCGGTGATTTTCCCCAGGTTCTGAGTATGAAATTAACGAGTTGAGAAAGCAGATGCCTCTGTCCCATGGAGAGTGAGTTGGCTCTATGCTGGGGGCCTGTTAGGCGGCCCCTACCAGGACACAACCCAGTCCTTCCCACTGTGTAGCCCCAGCCTTGGAGAAGAGAGCAAGGTTCACCTTTCTGGTGTATCCCTGGCCTTCAGGGGAAAAGAAATCTCTGGAAAGGTTTTCCAGGGAACAACACTCCCGTCCCTCGCCACCCCACACCCTCAGCCACCACCACCACACACACACATACAGTGCTCAGAGGGGCAGGAATCTTTCCACTTGTCCTGGTCTTGGGTTAAGTGTCCACATGTCACTGACCTGCTAGAACAGGGAGGCATCGGAGAAGGCTTGTCAAGACCAGCAGAGAGTTGCTGGAAGCCAGCCTAGTGTCCATCTCCACCCTTACCCCAAACCCAATGGCAAAAACTTGTTTCAAGTTTTTGTTTTCAAGACTTTAGGGGGTTAAAAAAAAGAAAGAACTTTAGACTTCCAAATTGCTGCAGTGGGGGTGCTGTGGGGAGGCAGGAGGAAGGGAAGTCCTGACCAAGTGTCCCAAAGCCGATCGTCAGTTTAGTTTGGCCACTGCCCGGCCCTGCACCTTTGCCACCAGCCGTGTGATGGTACTATTTTCAGCATGAGTGGCAGAGTGCACACGTTCTCCACACAGTCAGTTGATTTCCCCACTGGGAGGTCTTGGGGCCCCACCAGGGGTGGTCAAGCAGGGCCTCCGAAGAGTTCCTGAAAACTTTATGGCTCTTCTTGCTCCGCTCAGTGCCTCTCCCAGGAGTTGCTCAGATAATAAAATATGGGATTAAAATAACAGGGACCATTTATTGATCACCTACCATAGGCCGGGTTCTGTGCAAGGTGTTTCATTTATGTTACCTGACGCATTCCTATTTTGTCCTGCTTCTAAGGCAATAGCATCCTACTCCAGTGTTCTTGCCTGGAGAATCTCAGGGACGGGGGAGGCTCATGGGCTGCCGTCCATGGGGTCGCTGAGGGTGGGACACGACTGAGCAACTTCACTTTCACTTTTCACTTTCGTGCATTGGAGAAGGAAATGGCAACCCACTCCAGTGTTCTTGCCTAGAGAATCCCAGGGACGAGGGAGCCTCGTGGGCTGCTGTCTATGGGGTCGCACAGAGTTGGACACGACTGAAGTGACTTAGCAGAAGCAGAAAGAAATCTACTATGTAGAGAATGGGTATATGGATTCCTCTTCATTAAACTTGTGGCTGATAGATTCGTTCCTTTTAAAAAAACCTCCCCCTCCCCATGCACTGCCCCCAAAAAAGCCCACATTGTTTTCATGGGAAAAACAGACTTCATTTATGTTGCTTTGCTTTGCAAGGAAGCTTCCAGGAACCTCAGTGGGTGCTACTTTTGCAGCCGTTCTTCCTTTCAGGGAGGCTGGATTTTAGAGTCCATTTCTCTGGCTTTTCCTCTCTCTTGCTCAGCAACTGAGGCCTTTCTAGCAGAGTTGGAGCTGCAGAGGTTCTGGGTCCAGCCATGGACTGGTAGGCCGTCGGGGGCCTTGAGAAGACTCCCCTCCCAGCCACAGGGGCCCTGGGCTGCTGCAAGAGCTTCCAGGAGGGTGGAGGGGTGGTGGGGAGGGCTGTTGGTGTAGGGTGGGAACATTCCTCCAGCTGGTGGCAGGAGCTGACTAGCCAGAGGCCTTGTTCATGGCCCAGTGCAGTGTGGCTCTTGTGTTTATGAGCTTTGTGAGATTTAGAGCATTCTGTATTAGCCACAGGTTTTTGGGGGTCACATCAAAGGTTAGAAAGCCATGGAAAGAGTTCTTTCCCCATGAATCACACTTCCCCAAACTGTAATTCTCTGAGAGGAGCCGGCTTGCTTTATGGAGCTGGCAGGAGAAAGGGGATCACAGGGGCTCCTGGAGCATTTTCCCGAAGAAAAATTCTCTGGAGGGCTAGACAAAGAAATTCTCAGAGAGGAGCCAGAGGAGGAGAAAGACCCACTGGGACCAGGTTGATGGACTAGGGTTTGGGGGTGGGATGATGGGGCAATAGGGCTTCAGATGCCACTGGCCAGGAAGAACTGCATTGCTCAACTCCAGGGAGCACCCTGCCTTGTGCAGTACACAACCTGCACAGCCATATATAGCAACACTTTCTTTGCTCCCTCCTGGATAAACTGGTTATATCTCTAATGGGCTCCCACAGAATCCTCTAGATAGTCAAAGAATATGATTATCATATGCTTATCTGCACCCCATTCCCAACCACTTCCCAGTCGCACTTTTGAAAACAAGGACCCTGTCTTCTTAGCCTTTGTTTTTCTGCCTGACGCAGAGTTTAAGCTCAGCAAATGTTTGTGGAATGAATAAACATTGTTGAAAGAATTCTTTTAGCATTTGGGGACTGGCATGTGTGCTGTGTGAGGGCTAACTCAAATATTAGGAACCAAGAAGAGCTTTGATTTCTTTGAAGAGAAAGTATTGGGTTGGTCCAAAAGTTTGTTTGGGTTTTTCATCAGATGGTATGGAAAATCCTAAACGAACTCTTTGGGCAACCTGCTGCTGCTGCTTCTGTTAAGTCACTTCAGTCGTGTCCCATTCTGTGTGACCCCATAGACAGCAGCTCATCAGGCTCCCCCGTCCCTGGGATTCTCCAGGCAGGGGTACTGGAATGGACAACCTAATACTATCTAAATACATCCACTCCTTTAAGACCTTGATCGGCCACTGCTTGCTTTTAGGATGTCCCTAGGATGGATTTTTGTTCACTTAGTTCCTCCTTCATTTTTCAAACACTTACAAATCTCTGTCTCAGGCACCACGATGGGGTGCCCTTGAGAAACCCACAGTCCTGATGGGGTGATGGACACACTGGCTGGTCATTACAATGGAGTGGTCAAAACTGCTGAAACAGAAGGGAAATGTGAGGCGTGGGCAGGGGCTGGTGAGCATACGTGGAGGGAGACCATCTTTGCTCAGCTCTTATCTAGGCTTGGCTCTTCAGCACAGAGAGTTAAGTGTATACTCCAGGGTCAAATGGCTAGTGAGTAGATCTCAAACCTGATTCTTCAACTCCATACCCTATGACCAACCAGCCACCAGCCTTCTCTCTGTACTTGAGCCCAGGTCTCAATAACCTGTCCACTCAAAATCCCCCATAGCCTCACAGAGCCTCTGATATAAGAGGAGGCATCAACCACAGCTATGGAGTTGATTCCTGAGCCATCCTGCTGACCTGTCTGGGCCTCCTTTTATCTGTGGTTATCCTGTTAACAATCCAGCTTGTTCCCAGCTCCACACCTATCTCGCTCAACAGTTTGCTGCTCTGCTGACCTATTTGGCAGCTCTCATGCTCCCTACTTTGTTCCCCAGGCTCTGCCTGGCAGTTGCCCTCATGGTGGATTATGGCGCCTTTGCACCCTCGGGCACCTGGCCTCCAGGTTGTCATGGGGGCTTCTGTTCCTCCAGGTCTGGGCACATCACACTTCAACACGCCTCCTGCACAAGACAAGCCTGAACAGAGTCACTGCTCTTGCCGCCCAATATCCTCAGCCATGCTCCTTTACTAAGACTGCGCCGCTTTCCTAGGCTTACCAACCAGGCATTGCCCATCCCTGCCCTGTGGGCTGCAATAGGAGAGACACCATGGGCTCCAGAGTCAGACAGACCTGGTTCAACTTAAGCACCTGTCAGTTTTCAGAGGTTTCTTCACTTCCCTGAGGCTTCTTTTTCCCTCTGTAAAATGGGAATATGTAGTCTGCCTCACAAAAATATACATACAATCTGTACCTGGAATATGATGAGGAAGTGGGAGCTGACAGCATCTACTGCTTGTATAACTTTTTCAAAAAGCTTTTCATGTATCTAGGCTTGGCTCCTTTGAGCACAGAGAGGTTAAATGTCTACTCCAAGGTCATGTGGCTAGTAAATAGGTCTCAAACCCAATCCTTCAGCTCCACGTGTTGAGACACAGCCCCATCTCGCTTCTGTGCTCAAGCCTCAGCTTTGATAGACTGTCTAATCTATGGATCTTTTTTGACCCTGAGATGTACAGAGAAAGCCTGAGTTAGCCTATTTTACAGCAAGGGGACGTGGGCTCAGTGTTTAATAAGTGAGTTGCCCTCAGTCGCACTGCTCATCAGGGAGGGAGCTAGGTGAGAACCACTTGATTCTGCATTCTGTGGCCTCAGAATAAATCCTTCCCATCTTTCTCCTCTACTGTCAGAGCGTCCAGCCCTATTCTGAGAAAGCCATCTCTCCCCACTATCAAGGTGTCTGAGTCCAGGCATCATTCTAGTTCTTTCCATGGTCCTAAGCAAACCCTTCAGGTGGAGAACGTTGGGAAGGACCCTGCAGATGGCTCTTGGGGGCTGAAGAACAGTGCCCAGAGCCCTGGGAAGGAGGATGCTGCTGGGTGAAATCCCCTCCTCAAGCCCCCACATCAGCCCAATCTCTGCTCTCCCCGCACCTCAGCCCCTGGCCAGATCAGCCTTGTGGCCAGTTGACGGCGCCGCCCAGTCCGCAACCCCCAGCCCCAGGCTGCCAAGGTTGGCAGCCTCGTGGCCACGCTGCACAACTCCGTGCCTTTCCTCCTCAGTTTATTCCTTCCAGATACGCAGTTGCTGCTTTTTCTTTGGATCACTTTTCTGTGTTATGCTATTTCAGTTGTTTTTCCACTCCTTCCCCCACACCCCTACCTTCCCACCATGGCAGGATTCCTGAGAAGACTTGCTTTTAGAGAAAGCTGCACACACATCTGCTCTCTGGCTGCAGGGAGGGCCCTGTCAGGGGCTCGGGTCTCAGGGAGGCAGGCCACACTGGGCAGTAGAGGCCGGGGGCAGGGCCCGTGGGGCCTGGCAGCAGAGGCCCGTGGTGGGCACGCTTCCTACAGCAGGCAGAGCTGAGCCTCAGGGGCCGGGGGTGCTGCCAAAGACCTGAGGCCGCAGCTTACCAGCTCCCTGGCTCTGCTGGCTGTGGCTGCTGGCTCGCTCGGCTCAGATCTGCGTATGCCAGACTTGAGGTGAGAGAGAAACCAGGAGCCTTGGAAAGGCCCTGGCCCTCCATCTTTTTCATTGGAACCTTTTTTGTCAGTGGTTCTGAGGGGTTAGGGGTCCTGTGTGTGGTCGATGTGGGTGTAGTTATGTGTGCTAGAGAGTATGTGCTGGTTGCATGCAGGCTTGGAAGTCACAGAGCTTAGGTTTAATTCTTGACTTCTCATCAAAGGCAGTGTGAACCTGGGCAAGTCACCATGAAGTGGGTGTGATACCATGCCTCCTTTTCAGCCTTGTTATAAGGGTGAACTGAGTTAATACATGAGAATACTTCCTGGCACATCATAAGTGCTCAATAAATATTTTAGCTATCATTATTTTATATGCATGAGGGTATGTATGGAATTTAATAAATCTGGGGTGGTCCTTCTTGGACTTTGGAGTGTGAAAGTCACCTGGGAAGCTTATTAAAAGTGCTGGCTTCTGGGCCTCACTTGCAGAGATTCTGATCCAGCAGGTCTTGGGTGGGCTCAGGAATTTACTTTTCAATCCAGAGACCCCAGTGGTATTGATACACTGGCCCAGGATCTGCTCTGGAGTGTCTGAGGTATCTGAGTGAACAGACCCTTGGGACCCTGGGCTCTGGCACCTCCATCAGAACTGCTTTGCAAATGTCACTAGAGACCAGATAAAAGAAGGGTGGAGTGGATGGAGGCCCAGAGGTGGGCAGGAGCCATGCTAGGCAAAGCCTTGAGGCTCCAGGAAGTTGGAGTTTTAGACACAGAATTGACACAATTCTACCGAGTGATTGAGTTGGACCAAGCCCAGGGCACAGCAGATGGCAGAAAAAAAGAGGGTGTAAAACTGCAGTTAACTGAAGGCCAGGGTGGCAGAAGAGTCTGTGCCTGGACAGAAGCAGAAGCCCGTATCTGGAGGAAGAGAGAATCACCCAGATTGAGCAGCCGTCATCTCCCTGCTCCCTCAGGCTGGGCATCTGAACTGCTGGCAGAGAAGCCAGGCAGGGCCTGATCTCCACAAGCTGATCACCTCTCCAGCTATGCCAGGCTGTGGCTGGACGCAAGGGCACGACTTAGGATAAGAAACTGGCTCTGTTGACTCATCTGTTCAAGAGCTTACAGGTCTTTATTTTTTTTTAATTGTTTTTTTTCTCTTTCTCTCTTAGTAAAGATCTTTTGGAAAAATTACTTGTTTTGAGTGAACTAAGAAAAGAAGGAGGTGGGATGTGATGAGGCTGCGGGGAGGGCTGGTTGCTGCTCCAGGGAGGGGCCTGGGGAGACCAGCAGTGAGGCCACTGATGGAGCAGGCCTGGAGTGAGGGGTCGGGGCACCTCTGAGACCTGGGGGCTCACCTGGGATCTCCTTTCAGGTAGTGGATTTAATGTATTTATTGTGTGTGTGTGAAGGTGAGTGAGTGTGCTCATGTGTACGTGTGTAGGCGTCTCTGCACACAGGTGAGTGTTCCATGCATGTATGCTTTCAGTTCATTTAATGACCATAAAATATTCGTTGAGTGCATACTATGTGCCCAGTCACTGTTCCAGATGCCTGGGATACATCAGTGGACAAAATGCAATCCTTGCCCTCAAGAAGCTTACTTTCTATGGGGATTTTGTGTGTGCAGAGGGGATGGGTATATGTTTGTGTGTATGAGTCTGTTGTGTACACATATTGAAGAAAGAAGAATAATAACATATGAGTGCACAGACAGATCTGGGTCAGGAAGCAGCTGCCATTTTCTAGGCATGTAATCCTGGGCAAAATAGCAAAATATTTAACTTTTCTGAGCCTCGTGGGTTTTTTGTTGTTTTTTTTTTTTTACAAAATCAGAAAATGATCTTTTCTCTCACAATTGTTGTGAGACTAAATGTAAAAATACTTGGAAAGCTCTAGGCTAAGTACCTGATATATGATAGTTGCCAAATGATATTTTTTATGTCTCCTGTGGAATTGGAGGAGATATTTGTATGTGTATTGATATATACCAAGTGTGCGTTTGTGTCTGGGCAACATGCCCTGTGTGTCCAAGAGGCTGAATGTGTGAGTTCTCCCTGAGTGGAACCTCCCTCGCTTGGGATCTGTCCTGTGGAGATATCTCAGATCTGCTCAAAGGTGATGCTGTTGCCTGGAAAGTTCCATTCCAAGACAGAAGGTCCTTTATAAAGCTGGGAGAGAAAGGGTGCTAAGTCTGGAAGCTCATGAGTTGACCCATTTCAGCCTTGGTTAGATCTGTCCTGAGTCCTTCCAGCCACAGTGTGACTGCGTGTTTGTACTTCCATTTTTAATCCACGCAAAGACTCTTGGCCTCCCTGTCACTGACACCAACCTGCAACAACTTGCAGTTTCTGTTTTCCCAGTTCCATGAGGCCCTGGCCATGCTATTCCCTCTGAACTTCCTTCTTATCCCCCAGATCATTTGTTATAAATATAATTAGGAAATGGTCCCAGAAGGCCACTCTGGGGGCAGGACTGAGTTTCTGTGTAAGCTGCTTGGGACTGCCAAGACCCTTGCTTTCAGCAAGAACTTGAGCTTGTCAAGTTTCTGCTCTTTTCCCTCTACCCTCTCTCTCAAGGAGAAAGCCCGTGGTTTGGGCTACGTCTTCAAAGAGACTGACTCAGAGTATCTACCTTCAGCCTCAGTGTCCCTCCTCTGACCCAGCTCCAAGTATCCATCAGATATTCAACTGAGCAGCTGAGATTCAGTGTAACTGATGACATAGCCATTTTCTCGACCACAAACCAGCTCCCCCTGGGCATCCAGCTGTTCTAATGAATGACTCCAACATTCTTCCAGACATGCCAGCTTGAAGTTCTGAGTCATACCTCACATGTCCTTCTTAGAGCTGATCAGTTATCCAGTGGGTCCAAGCTCATCCCCCAGCCAGTCCTTCCCACTCTTGCTCCTGCTGCACCACTCCCCACGTTAGGCTGCCATCCTCTCCAGCGTGGGGTGGCCTCCCCTGCCTCCAGCCTCCCCCTTTACGACCAGCCAAGCCACCGTACATGTGCTTATGGCTTTCCGTCAGCCACTGTCTCCCTCCATCCACAGTGCCCTCTCCTCTCCTCCACAAACTCTGCTTCAGCCTAACTGGTCCCCTTATGGTCCCCAGGACACCACACACTCTTGCTACCTGACCTTAGCTGAAGTGGTTTCCCTTGCCTAGAATCCTTTCCTCCATTTCAGCCTTTTACCTAAATTATAGACATCTCTCATGGCATACAGCATCCCTGGCTGAGATGCACCCTATGGTTTTAAAAACATGATGAGGAGAAGCTGGGAAACTTGGAGGAAGGGAACTAATTGCTAGTGATTTGCATAGAGGTAGAGGATTTAATCTGGAGAAGGCAATGGCAACCCACTCCAGTACTCTTGCCTGGAAAATCCCATGGATGGAGGAGCCTGGTAGGCTGCAGTCCATGGGGTCACGAAGAGTCGGACATGACTGAATGACTTCACTTTCACTTTTCACTTTCATGCATTGGAGAAGGAAATGGCAACCCACTCCAGTGTTCTTGCCTGGAGAATCCCAGGGATGGGGGATCCTCGTGGGCTACTGTCTATGGGGACACGACTGATGCAATTTAGCAGCAGCAGCAGCAGCAGAGAATTTAATCTGCCATTGGGGCAGACTTTTGCTTTGTTTTGCTTTTGCTTTGTTTTAACACCTATCTTAAACTGTGTAGTCACTGTCCGCGTGAGTGCAGACGTTCACTGCTCTGGTTCAGCAGTGTAAACAGACATGCCTTGGGAGATAGGGACTGCCTTTTTTGTTCCTTTTTTCCTAAGATTTGAGGAAAAGAGTTGTGGAGGAAGGGAACCTGAACTGGTCCCAGTGGAGGCAACTATTTTCAGCTGAAGTTTGGAGAGTTGCTTGTAAAACATTGCAAGCAGAGACAAGCAGGCTTCCTAAGGAGGTTGGAGAGGCCCTGGCACTGCTGCTTTGGGACCCATGTGATATTTCTTGACACAGAGTTGGGGAGAAGGACACGCTGTTCACCCCTGCACACAGAACACAACATCCCTCTGGTACCCTGGTGGCCATCAGAGGGGGCAGCAGCCATGGATGCTAAGGACCCCTCAAGGGACCATCTCCGGCAAAGGCTCCTTTCATGGGCCTCCATAAGCCCCACATGGTGACTGCTGTGGATAGATGGGCTTGTGACATCCTTTGAGATGTCCCCCTAGGAACACCCAGAAGTATTTGAGGAAATATTGCATGGAGTAGGGCTCAGTGTCATTGTGACTCATTTTGTTAAAGTAGCAACAAATCATTTCTACCCTTGGCAGGTGAAAACTAAATACACTAGAGATAGATATAAATCCGTATTGCACTGTTAACTGTGGTTGCCTCTGGGTGCCAGTATTCTAGAGAATCCATTTTCTTCTTTATATTTTTATGGAACTCTCCAAATTTTCCACTACAAGCACTTGTAATTAGAAACACAAACGCTACATATAAGGAATATTTTCTCTTTCCTTCTTCTGGGCCCAGCGGAAGGCCCTGCTGCCTTAGGCTGCTGAGCTCCGACGGTAACTCTTGGGTGCAGCTCTGTGTTTATTCATTGTTTTAGGTCCTTGTGCCAGCTCCTTGAGGAGAAGGAACACTCCTTCTTCTCAGCCCTCCCCCATCTCTCACTCTGCTTGTAGGAGCTACTTCTCAGAAACCGCCTGGCCTGCTTCCACCCTTGGCCTTCACACTCATTGTTCCATCTGCTGGCACCCCCTCCTCCTGGGTCCCCCACTCAGACAGCTTGTGGGCTTCCTGCTTCTCACCTTCAGTTTTGACTCAAATGTCTCAGTGGCGAGGCTTTCCCTGAGCAGGCTATTTAAAATTGCACACCCCCTTTCCTGCTTTGTTTTTCCCTCCAGCATAGACTTCCATCCACCATACTGTGTATCATACTTCCTTATTGTCTATCTCCTCATACTGATCTGAAAGCTCTAGAGGACAAGGATTTGTGTCTGTTATTCTCTGCTGTAATCTCACCACCAGGATGTATGTACAGAAGATAAGTGTTTGTTGCAATGAGTGAACACAGTTTATAACAATACTAGTTCCCATGTGGCAGATCTTGTGCGAAGTGCCTGGTAATCCCCTCCTTCAGGCTTCATGGTGTTTTGAAGTAGGTAGCTTTCTCTCTGTTTGAAAGATGAGGAAACCAAAGCTCAGAGAATTAGGTCCTCAGCTGAAGGCAGACCAGAGCGCATGGCAGAGTGGGGTGAAAAGCGGATCCGTTTGCCCTGGGGGCCAGGGACGTGCCATTGTAGGAGCCCTGTCTGGCCTCATGGAGGTCCCTCCCTGTGCTGATGCCCCTCTGCATCTTGGGCACCAGGCCCCCACTGTGGGAACCACAGTGCTGCTGCCCAGAGCTGGCATTCCTCCAAATGGGCTCCCCTCCCAGTCTGGGTCCCTTCTGGTGACCCTGCGGTCAGAGAAGCCAATTTGTTCCTCCTGTTCCTCACTGACTCTACTCTGGGTGCTCTAGGTATAGTATAAAGGAGCAGACCCAGAGGTTTTCTTTCTTCTCCCTCAACACCATTTTCCCAAAGGGAGCTTGGGTGCTCCTTGAGAACCTTCTGCAGACCAGCAGGGTGGACTAACAGCAAGAACCAGGAGATTCAGGTTCAAGTTCTGGATTCACAGCTCATAAGTTATGTCATGACCTTGGGCACGTCACTTAACTTGTGCACTGACAGCATGAAAGGAATTATGCCTTCCTTGTGGTCTGCCTGCAGTGTTGCAATGACAGCTAATGCAGAATCTGCCTCATGGGGCTATTGTGTAGAAGTGAAGTGAAAGTGAAAGTCGCTCAGCCATGTCCGACTCTTCGCGACCCCATGGACTATACAGTCCATAGAATTCTCCAGGCTAGAATAATGGAGTGGGTAGCCATTCCCTTCTCCAGGGTATCTTCCCAACCCAGGGATCAAACCCAGGCCTCTGGCATTGCAGGCGGATTCTTTTTTTTTTTTTAAATACTTTATTCTACATTACAATACTGTATTTGTTTTGCCATACATTGACAAGAATCAGCCACAGGTGTCCACGATCTCCCAATGCCAAAGCCCCCTCCCACCTCCCACCCCACATCCTCTCCCTGAATCATCCCGTGCACCAGCCCCATGCGTCCTGCATCCTGTATTGAACATAGACTGGCGCTTCATTCTTACAAGATAGTATACATGTTTCAATGCCGTTCTCCCAGATCCTCCCACCCTCTCCCTCTCCCTCAGAGTCCAAAAGTCCGTTCTATACCTCTGAGTCTCTTTTGTTGTCTCACATAGAGGGTCTTCATTACTATCCTTCTAAATTCCATATATATGTGTCAGTATACTGTATTGGTGTTTTTCTTTCTGGCTTACTTCACTCTGTATAATCGGCTCCAATTTCATCCATCTCATTAGAACTGAGTCGAATTTATTCTTTTTAAGGGCTGAGTAGTACTCCATTGTGTATTTGTACCACAGCTTTCTTATCCATTCATCTGCTGATGGACATCTAGGTTGTTTCCATGTCCTGGCTATTATAAACAGTGCTGCAATGAACATTGGGGTACATGTGTCTCTTTCAATTCTGGTTTCCTCGGTGTGTATGCCCAGCAGTGGGATTGCTGGATCATAAGGCAGTTTGCAGGCGGATTCTTTACCAGCTGAGCCACAAGGAAAGCCAAGTGGATGCTTAACTTGCCTTGTGGTACAGAAACAAGATTCGCCCCTAAAGAGCCACTGACTTGCCACGTGCAGGCCCTGCTCGAGGGTGGGTATTGTCTGAGTACTGTCACAACAGAAGAGAAACTGGCAAGTGGCTTTGTAAGACACACTAGCGATGAATGACAGGTGATTCTTGTATCAACCTGGCAGCTGCCTTCCAGGAGCCTGAGGATTTATCTCATGTGGACATTACAACTGACCACCACAAGCCAAGCACGAGACAGGACGAAGACTGGTGAAAAAGGAGGAATGCCTTCTGGAGGTCAGTCTTCAGGTCCCAGGATCAGGGACAGGGATCCCCACACCCCAGTTCTAGTGCCCCCAACCCTGAGGGGTCTGGGAGATCTTGCCTCACCTCTCTGGACTGAGACCTGGAAACCTGGGTGGGGCAGACTCTGCAAGGCTTCAGGGGGTGCTGCCTGAAGGTGGGGGTGGCAAGCCCCATGTCTCTGCAGAGGAGGAGTCACTGAGCACGTTCTGGGAACGTGGGATCACCCAGCACACTCCCCACCCCAGCCCAGAGCTCTAGGGACACAGGTTCTCTGAGCAAGCATGCTTAGTCCTGGGGGGCTGGTGGGGGGCAGGTAAGTGGGGGCTTTGATTGAAGTGGTGTTTTATTAATGGTGAATGGTGAAGATGGTGTGTTTATGTATCTTCTTAAAAGTTCTGGTATGATTAAAAATGATTGGTTCGTTAGTCACTTAGCAGAAGAATAATTCAGCAGAGAAGATGAGGAGGTGGCCGGGGTCTGTCAGTAGTATCCTGCCTTGATGAGCACCATGGCCAGAATGCCCAGGGGAGTGATCGGCAGGAGTCTGAGTCTCCCTTTGTTGAACTGCTTCAGGAAGAAAAATTTTGTCCAGTCCACCTTCAACTGGCTGTTGAGAGGGTACCAGAATAGACAGCGAGCCACTTTGGTTATCATCTCGGTTATCATCTTAGCACCATGCCTGATAGATAAGGCTTAATAATCGTTGACTGCCATTGTTATCAGTGGCGACTAGCCTGGGAACTGGGCAGGGTCTGCAGTCGTAGGATGGGTCATGGGTGTGGATTGTAGCTAACCATTAACTCCAGTCACCCACTAATCTTTCCTAGAGTTTCAGTCCTCAGAATTTGCAATTCCTTGTTCAAGGTCACATAGTCATGACTTTTAAAAGGCCTTGATTGGGACACTTTTCAGAACACCTAACCTCTTTAGTCAGTACGCTATATTTCTGCTGGGAGGTAATTGTTGCCATCTCTGCTGGGCTACACAATTTGAGAACTAATTTGCACAAGCATCAATTGCCACCATGACCAAGGCATGGAGCATAATTATCTCAAGTGGAAATTGTGATTGAGCGTATGAATTGAGGCCTGATTTACAGGGACTGTGAATGAGCTGCCACCTCCAGAGCCCTCTGTGACTGTTAGATGCTGGGGCTGTAATCAGCTGGAGCCTGTTTCCAAACACCCACTCTTGTTCCAGTGGGTCAAAAGTCCTGACTCCGGTGAATGTCAAGATCCTTGCAGAGTTTGTGGCAGAACTGAAACTTTCCCATCATCTAAGACTTGATTCACAGTTTTCAAGGGACTTCTTTTTCCTGTCTTTGTTACCTAGTTGTGGTAGAGTAAGTACGATCTGAAGTAATCCATCTGCTATCACTCCCCTGACAAAATCTCTTTGTTCTCCTACCCAGTTTCACCCAGGAAGATCTAGTTCTGTTTGTGCCTGAAGGGAAAGAAGACCAGGGATCCAGGCCTTCCCTTCTCCCTCATGTGAGTGATCGTAATCCATGGGGGAATTCATCTCTTGCCCTCACCATGGCCAAGGTCTGCTCTACACATGGGCCCAGAGGCCACACTTTTAGTACTTCTGAGAAGCTGATGATGGCATCTGTGACATGGGAGGTCTTTCATCCTGAGGCAAGGGTATGAGTTCTGCCAGCCCTCTGTACCATCTGGAAGCAACGTTGGGAATATTTGCAGGGTCATAAATGGTATTTGATTGTTTCATGGCATGAAAGACTTAATTTGAGCCTTAATGGAGAGAGCAGAATAACAAAGATTGAGGAAACATGGCCTATAAGAACAAAACGTGCTGAGTTTGAGTAAAGCTACACATTCTACACGTTGTAGTCAGCACTCAGAACACTGCAGGTAGGCAGAGCTGGAACCAATGTCCACAGATAACTCTCCAACTTTATTTTAACCTCCTTTTACCTTCTCACAGACCAGAGTCTTGTCATAATTATCTTGGTTATACAATCCTTGTTTGTATCTCCAGAGAGACAGCCGTGTTTGGAAGAAAGAACATGAGTCCCCAAGTCTGAAAGGAGTTCCAAAAAGAAGGAAATGTGTAACAGTGAAAAGTTGTGAGGTTTTGACTCAGTCAGGCTTCAGTTCCAACCCTTGTTATGTTATACACTATCTATGAGAACTTTACAGCTTCTCTGAGTTTCAGTTTGCACAGTTCAAAATGGAACAGATAATATCTATCCTGTTAGATTGTTATAAAAATCATTAAAACATATGTAAAGCATTAAAAAGCTGGCTCATATTAGGTATTAAATAAATGGCAAGTATTAATATCTGTAAAATGAAGGTATTTCATAATACCCAACTTTGCAATATGGTTGTGAAAAGGAGAGGGGAATGCTTTTGGCCTGTAGCAGATGTCTAGTAAATGGTAGTTGTTAGTCCTGTCTTGCCATGAACTATACATCTGCCTTTCAGCAAAGTCACCTCTACTGCCAGTGAAATGGGAAGTATTTCTATTCTACTTACCCCATAAGGACTGCAGCGGCAACTGGCATTAATTAAAGGTGCCTCACTTGATTCTTGCAGTTGTGATAAATAAAATCACATACAATATATTGGAAGCCAGACATGGGGCACAATGTACCAGAATGAAACACACTGGGAGGCAAAGGACTTGGGTTCTTGTCCTGGTGCTATCTTTTGTCAAATGACCATAAGCAATCACCAAGTAATCAGACCCTCAGGTACAGACACTGCTGACCTCTCAACAGCTGTGAGAAAATACAAACGTGAGAAATTATCACTATTATTCCTTGAGGGTAAAATCAGTTTTCCCTTTTTCATCTTTGGAACCCAGCAGAGCCCTTGGCATATAGTGGGCACTCAGTACTTTTGTTTAATGATTTAATATTAATAAACTGTCCAGAAGTCATAATCATTAGTAAACTTTTTTACCCATTAACTTATAGCTTTTGGTCTGTGATTTTTTTGGATCCCTGGGCTTTTATCTCAAAGTATTTGTATTCCACGCTAGCCTTAACATACTCAGATATGTTATTTGGGTGCAATGGAAAGTACATACACAAAAAAACTGGCAGTAAAGAGAGAAGGAAGTGGGTCTTCTGTATATGGCAGCTGTAGGGGGACAGCTTCTCAATCCTCCTATACCCAGCTCTAGTTTTGTTACCATTAATCTAGGTTCCTTATTCTTCTATGTACCCATTCTATAGGATTCATCCTCAGAGTGAAGGTGGTGGGCACCACAGAGGCTTGAGCTGCTTTTGTTGATGACTCTTCATGTGTATTAAGAGTGTGAAAGATGTCTACAGTTCTCCTAATGGGAGATAGCAAGTGGAAAGCAGCAAGTAGAAACACTGATGAAGGTGCTGGGCTTCCTGGTGCCAAGGGAGAGATCGGGAAGACTTCTTGGCAGTAGTGGATGTCACATGTACCCTCCACCCTACAGACTGTTCCAGAATTGTTATAGTGCTTGGTCCCTGAGGGCTTTGGTAGAAGAGGAAAATGTATGAAGACTGAGAGAAGGGAGATGGAGAAGACCAAAATGCCAATAGACACCATCATGTATGCACTGTAATAAATTGCCCTTGGCCAAGTACACTGGCCAAAGGTGGCTGTTTTCCAGATCTGTTATCTATCAAGTCATCCCATGTAACTAAAGAGCATCTTAAGTAGTCATTTTTAATACCATCTCCTCACTTCAACTTCTCCTCCCCCACCCGCCCCACAGTCTCCTCCCACCCTGTCTTTTCACCTTCCCTACACTGAAGTCCCACTAAAGATAATTTCAGACAAGCCTCACTCAAACACTCCAGTGGGGCTGGGTGTCCCGCTGCAGCCTTCAACTCACTGCACTGTAATTTCTGGTTTATTTATTTACTGTCCAGCTCTGAAGAGTAGGACCTTTAACATGCTTAGCATGTGTGTTTTAGTTGCTCAGTCATGTCCAACTCTTTTTGATCCCACGGACTGTAGCTCTCCAGGCTCCTCTGTCCACGGAATTCTCCAGGTAAGAATAGTGAAGTGGGTTGCCAGTCCTTTCTCCAGGGGATCTTCCCAGCCCAGGGATGGAACCTGGGTCTCCTGCATTGCAGGCAGATTCTTTAACCTGAGTCACCTGGGAAGCCCTTTAAATCCCAAATACCCACAACAGTGCATCACACAAAAGATGCTTAACAAATGTTTATTATGTGTACCAGATTATACGTCTAATTTATTGCATCCCCCCAAGATACTATAATAACTAAGCAGAGTTACATGTCAGTCTTTTCTTTATATACAATAGACAAAAACTGTTAGAAAGCTAGATACCATTCAGCTTTTTCCCCTGGTACCAGATCATTATACTGCTGAGTTCCTTCAAACTATTTAAATACATCATTTGGTGCTGCATAATTTGTTCAAGACCACAGAAGAAAATGTAAAGTTTTTCCAATTCATTTTACAAAACCAGCAAAAATCTACAACAAAATCCTGCAGGAAAAAGTAGACGAATTTCATTTATAAACATCAATTTAACAGTATATTAAACGTAGCAAAACTGAGCAAGATACAAAAACTAAATCCTAGTTACACGAACACAAATGCTATAGAAATAAAGACCCTCTCCCCACTGAGTCTACTTATGACGCAGACGGTAGCTTTTATATCCCCCCACCCCCACCCCTAGCTGGCCCTCACCAGAGGAGGGTGCTGGCCCTAGCCCTCACACTGGCCCCAGCTCTGGCCCTATCAGCCTCATCTGCCAGGGCCTCACGGTACTGCACTGGCCAGTGTTGGGGTTCTTTCTTATGGAGCTTGGCCACGAACCCCAGGACTTTCATCTTGCTGGTTTCCAAGTTGCTTCGGGGACCCCAAGAGAATTCACATTCCGGTGGGTTGGTGTGAGGCACACGCCTGTAATTGAGGTATCTCAGCTGCACGAAATCTTCCATAATAAGCCTCTTCGGGTACCCAAAGAGGAAGTGATACTTTGAGGGGCGCACCCCCAACCGACGCAGCATCGCCCAGACGTGTGCCTCTCTGGCGCTATTACCTTTCATGTAGATTAGGCCCAAGATCATCATTAAGAGACCCAGCCTGGGGCCATCTCCTCTCAGAGCCTCCTCCTCATCCTCAATAGGTTTTAGCTTGTTGATCAGGATGTAAGTGTGGTGCTTGCGGTCAAGCTGTTTCAGCTCGAAACCGAAGACGTACCGCAGATGCTCTGCGGCCCTTGCGATGATCTCAGGGAACAGATCCTTTAAGTCTCCGATAACGTATTTCACCATCTCGGAGCGAGTGACGGGGCTCTTCTTCCTGTCCTTCAACAGCAGAAATTGCACCAACTCGGCTACCGTCCGATCCAGACGGCGGCAGGCTCTACGCCGGGCCAAGGTTTTGGCTGCCAAAGCCCTCGCGCCTTTCGGGGTGAGAGAGGGTTCCGTAGCCCCCTCTTCCCTTACAGCGCCAAGGTCCTCCTCGGGGCTCTCCTGCAGGAGGGGGCTCGGGGCCATCTCCTGCGAGGCGGTCAGAGCCTGGGTCTCACCGTCATGGCTGCCATCCATCTCCCTCTCCGCCTGAGGGATGGGGAGAGCCCCGCTCTCGGGTTTCTGCAACATGTTTTCGGGTTAGGCAGGTGCAGAGCGCGTACGCGGGCCGCGGGGTGTGCGAGCCGCTGCACAAGCCCCGGTGGAGGGGTTGGACAGCGGCTGGGGCGGCTGCAGGAGCACTAGGAGAGATGACACGGGGTTTTGCGGCTGCTGGGCTGTACCGCAGAAGGCTTGGGACGGCTGCCGCGGCGCGGCCACCGCGCAGCCTCAGTGCGCACTCGCAGGCCGACTTGCCAGACTTCTTCCGGCCAACTCAGCCAAGATGGCGGCCCCGAGGCCGCGCGCAGCCCGTCCTCTTCCGGCTCCCGCTGGGGTGGGAGTGCTCACAGGCTTCTCAGGATGCCCAGGCTGTGGAGGAGTCAGGGCTGATTTTTAGTCTGACAGGCTGGAGGCGGGAGCAACCAGGCTATCCTAAGGTTTCAGGGTAGAAGGATGAAATAGGGATGGAGTCCTAGCCACGTCCCTTCAGCAGGTGCTTATTTCTAAGTGCGCGTGTCTAAGATTTTGAGTGATTCACTGTGGCACAAGTGCGGTCTGCATGGAGGTAAAGCCTGGGAGATGAAAGGCTGTGCGGGACAGTTCGTGACAGACCTTGAACACGATGCTCGGGAGACTGAAATCTGTTTAAAGAAGGGGGATTTAAACAAGGGAGTGTCCGGACCGGATCTGTACCAGCTAGTCTCTCTGGTGGCCCTGTGGGGTATGGATTGGAGAAGGGCTGGCCAAAAGCTGGGAATCTAGCTGGGAGTATTGGTATTATTATAGTGCAGAATAGGAACTGAGATGTGGCCTGTCTTGTTCATTGGCATATCCCCAGTGTCCAGAACAGTGCCCGGCGCATAGAGGCACTCCATAAGTATTGTAAAATGGATGACGAGAGGGTCAGGATAGCAGATTCTACAGGAGTCAAAGAAGATGATAAAAGATATATCGAGGTACAGCTGGCAAAAATAGTAACTAACTGGAGGAAAGGGGAGGGGTTTTGTGTTTAACCTAATCAAACTTAATTACTCCCATTATTTCTTTTTGCCTGCTCTACTCTGACCTTTACCGGTCTGTCTCCCAACCCCCTTTCTCTCTCCAGCTCCTCCTCCCCCTTCTTCCTCTACCTCTTCCTCTCTCCTCCTCTTTCCTCCCCCTCCTGTCTCTCCCTCTTCTCTCATTTCCTCCCCTTTCCTCCTCTTGCTCCACTTCTCTCTCTGCTTTCAAGCCTTCCTTAGTTGTTTACTGCCATGTCAGAGTCACCATCAGTTCAGTTCAGTTCAGTCGCTCAGTCGTGTCCAACTCTTTGAGACCCCATGAATCGCAGCACGCCAGGCCTCCCTGTCCATCACCATCTCCTGGAGTTCACTCAGACTCATGTCCATCGAGTCCATCGAGTCCGTGATGCCATCCAGCCATCTCATCCTCTGTCGTCCCCTTCTCCTCCTGCCCCCAATCCCCCCCAGCATCAGAGTCTTTTCCAGTGAGTCAACTCTTCGCATGAGCTGGCCAAAATATTGGAGATTCAGCTTTAGCATCATTCCTTCAAAGAACACCCAGGACTGATCTCCTTTACAATGAACTGATTGGATCTCCTTGCAGTCCAAGAGACTCTCAAGAGTCTTCTCCAATACCACAGTTCAAAAGCATCAATTCTTTGGTGCTCAGCTTTCTTTATAGTCCAACTCTTGCATCCATGCACGACCACTGGAAAAACCATAGCCTTGACTAAATGGACCTTTGTTGGCAAAGTAATGTCTCTGCTTTTAATATGCTGTCTAGGTTGGTCATAACTTTCCTTCCAAGGAGTAAGCTTCTTTTAATTTCATGGCTGCAATCACCATCTGCAGTGATTTTGGAGCCCAAAAATATAAAGTCTGACACTGTCACCATAGCAACTTGTATTTAACACAGGCCTTATTGTGCTCTAGGCTCTGTTCTAACCATCATTCAAATATTAATTTGTTTAATCCTCATTAAGGTAAGTACTTTAATCACTGTCCCCATTTTATGGATGTGGCTTTTCTATGAGATTTTGGACGGTGGTGCCTGGTCGGCTGCCATCTCTGGGGTCGCACAGAGTCGGACACGATTGAAGCGACTGAGCAACAGTTGCTGTTTACTAGCTATGTAATCTTGGGCACATTACTTAAACTTCCTGCCCCTCAGTTGCCTTGTGAGTAAAATGGGCATAATACTAGAGACAACATTGTGGAGATCATGTGAAGAAATGCATAGAAACCGTTTAACGCAGTGCTTGGCACATAGTGGTCAATAAGTGGGTTTTTGTTGTTTAGTTGCTAAGTTGTGTCTGACTCTTTTGCGACCCCATAGATTGTAGCCCACCAGGTTTTTCTGTCCATGGCATTTACCAGGCAAGAAAACTGGAGTGGGTTGCCATTTCCTTCTCCAGGGGATCTTTCTGACCCAGGGATCAAACCCACATCTCCTGCCTTGGCAGGTGGATTCTTTACTACTGAGCCAACAGGGAAGCCCTCAATGAGTGTTAGCTATTATTTATTGCATATTTTTAATGTACTAATTTTTTACATGTATTAACTCATCTACTTCTAACAGCCCTGCTAGGTAAGTGCTATTATTATTCCCATTTTATAAGTGAATAACACACAAAGAGGTTAGGTAACTTGCCCAACATCACACGACTGAGCCACTATTTCAATCATATAGTATGACTCCAGAGACCATGCTCTTAACCACTATATTCAGTTCAGTTCAGTCATTCAGTCATGTCCAACTCCTTGCGACCCCATGAACCACAGCACACCAGGCCTCCCTGTCCATCACCAACTCCCGGAGTCCACTCAAACCCATGTCCATTGTTTTGGTGATATCATCCAACCATCTCATCCTCTGTTGTCTCCTTCTCCTCCTGCCCTCAACCTTTTTCAGCATCAGGGTCTTTTCAAATGAGTCAGCTCTCCATATCAGATGGCCAAAGTATTGGAGTTTCAGCTTCAACATCAGTCCCTCCAATGAACACTCAGGACTGATCTCCTTTAGGATGGACTGGTTGGATCTCCTTGCAGTCCAAGGGACTCTCAAGAGTCTTCTCCAACACCACAGTTCAAAAGCATCAATTCTTCAGTGCTCAGCTTTCTTTATAGTCCAGCTCTCACATCCATACATGATTACTGGAAAAACCATAGCCTTGACTAGACGGACCTTTGTTGGCATAGTAATGTCTCTGCTTTTTAATATGCTGTCTAGGTTGGTCATAACTTCCCTTCCAATGAGCAAGTGTCTTTTAATTTCATGGCTGCAGTCACCATCTGCAGTGATTTTGGAGCCCCCAAAATAAAGTCAGCCAGTGTTTCCACTGTTTCCCCATCTATTTGCCATGAAGTCATGGGACCGGATGCCATGATCTTAGTTTTTTGAATGTTGAGCTTTAAGCCAACTTTTTCACTCTCCTCTCTCACTTTCATCAAGAGGCTCTTTAGTTCTTCTTCACTATCTGCCATAAGGGTGGTGTCATCTTCAAGAAAATTAGAGATACCAAGGGAACATTTCATGCAAAGATGGGCTCGATAAAGGACAGAAATGGTATGGACCTAACAGAAGCAGAAGATATTAAGAAGAGGTGGCAAGAATACACGGAAGAACTGTACAAAAAGATCTTCACGACCCAGATAATCATGATGATTGGATCACTAATCTAGAGCCAGACATCTTGAAATGTGAAGTCAAGTGGGCCTTAGAAAGCATCACTACGAACAAAGATAGTGGAGGTGATGGAATTCCAGTTAAGCTATTTCAAATCCTGAAAGATG
Source organism: Nanger dama (assembly GCA_917880005.1). NCBI lineage: Eukaryota > Metazoa > Chordata > Mammalia > Artiodactyla > Bovidae > Nanger > Nanger dama. Next base: position 26,576,351 of record CAKJTW010000011.1, on the reverse strand, counting down.
ATGCTGTAGAAGTGCTGCACTCAATATGCCAGCAAATTTGGAAAATCAGCAGTGGCCATAGAATTGAAAAAGGTCAGTTTTCATTCCAATCACAGAGAAAGGCAGTGCCAAAGAATGCTCAAACTACCGCACAATTGCCCTCATCTCACATACTAGTAAAGTAATGCTCAAATTCTCCAAGCCAGGCTTCAGCAATACGTGAACTGTGAACTCTCTGATGTTCAAGCTGGTTTTAGAAAAGGCAGAGGAACCAGAGATCAAATTACCAACATCCACTGTATCATGGAAAAAGCAAGAGAGTTCCATAAAAACATCTATTTCTGTTTTATTGACTATGCCAAAGCCTTTGACTGTGTGGATCACAATAAACTGGAAAATTCTGAAAGAGATGGAAATACCAGACCACCTGACCTGCCTCTTGAGAAATCTGTATGCAGGTCAAGAAGCAACAGTGAGAACTGGACATGGAACAACAGACTTCCAAATAGGAAAAGGAGTACGTCAAGGCTGTATATTATCACCCTACTTATTTAACTTATATGCAGAGTACATCACGAGAAACGCTGGACTGGAAGAAACACAAACTGGAATCAAGATTGCCGGGAGAAATATCAATAACTTCAGATATGCAGATGACACCACTCTTATGGCAGAAAGTGAAGAGGAGCTAAAAAGCCTCTTGATGAAAGTGAAAGAGGAGAGTGAAAAAGTTGGCTTAAAGCTCAACATTCAGAAAATGATCATGGCATCCGGTCTCATCACTTCATGGGAAATAGATAGGGAAACAGTGGAAACAGTGTCAGACTTTATATTTTGGGCTCCAAAATCACTGCAGATGGTGACTGCAGCCATGAAATTAGAAGACGCTTACTCCTTGGAAGAAAAGTTATGACCAACCTAGATAGTATATTCAAAAGCAGAGACATTACATTGCCGACCAAGATCCGTCTAGTCAAGGCTATGGTTTTTCCTGTGGTCATGTATGGATGTGAGAGTTGGACTGTGAAGAAGGCTGAGCGCCGAAGAATTGATGCTTTTGAACTGTGGTGTTGGAGAAGACTCTTGAGAGTCCCTTGGGCTGCAAGGAGATCCAACCAGTCCATTCTGAAGGAGATCAGCCCTGGGATTTCTTTGGAAGGAATGATGCTAAAGCTGAAACTCTAGTACTTTGGCCACCTCATGCAAAGAGTTGACTCATTGGAAAAGACTCTGATTATGGGAGGAACTGGGGGCAGGAGGAGAAGGGGACGACCGAGGATGAGATGGCTGGATGGCATCACAGACTTGATGGACGTGAGTCTGAGTGAACTCCAAGAGGTGGTGATGAACAGGGAGGCCTGGCGTGCTACGATTCATGGGGTCGCAAAGAGTCGGACATGACTGAGCGACTGAACTGAACTAAACTGAAGTCTTGATTCCAGTTTGTGCTTCCTCCAGCCCAGCGTTTCTCATGATGTACTCTGCATATAAGTTAAATAAGCAGAGTGACAATATAGAGCCTTGACGTACTCCTTTTCCTATTTGGAACCAGTCTGTTGTTCCATGTCCAGTTCTAACTGTTGCTTCCTCACCTGTATACAGGTGTCTCAAGAGGCAGGTAAGGTGGTCTGGTATTCCCATCTCTTTCAGAATTTTCCACAGTTTATTGTGATCTATACCGTCAAAGGCTTTGGCATAGTCAATAAAGCAGAAATAGATGTGTTTCTGGAACTCTCTTGCTTTGTCAATGATCCAGCAGATGTTGGCAATTTGATCTCTGGTTCCTTTGCCTTTTCTGAAACCGACTTGAACATCTGAAAGTTCACGGTTCACGTATTGCTGAAGCCTGGCCTGGAGAATTTTGAGCATTACTTTACTAGCATGTGAGATGAGTGCAATTGTGCGGTAGTCTGAGCATTCTTTGGGACTGGAATGAAAACTGACTTTTTCCAGTCCTGTGGCCACTGCTGAGTTTTCCAAATTTGCTGGCATATTTAGTGCAGTACTTCTAGGGTTTGAAATAGCTCAACTGGAATTCTATCACCTGTACTAGCTTTGTTTGTAGATGTTAATTATTATTATTATTGACCATACTCTGCTTTGTATTATGGTTATTTTTGCGCTTGTCTTATTCCCCTCCAAAATCAAATATCCTGAAAGCTAGGTCTGTGTCCTTAACTCTTATGAAGAGCCCCTCAGCATCAGAACTCAGTATGTACTTGTCATTGAATAAATGATGAAAGGCTTTCCTTCCCCCACCCCGCCCCAGAGAAAATAGCATTTCTTTTAAGTAAATATCTGACAGAGTTTTCTAGATGTAATCATGAACTCTATATTTTTAAGAGTCTGAAAATATAAAGTATAAAACCCATTTATACTTTAAGACTTAGAAAAGCTGAAAGTATGTGAATGAAGCAGGAGGATGTTTATTATAGTCTATCTTGAGGCTATTATTAGTTTCTATTATGCCAGACATTTTATGTACAATATAATTTAGTCCTCACAAATCCCTATTAGGAAGGTATTATTATCCTCATTTTGCAAATGGGAAAACAGTCACTGAGAGGTTAAATCACCTGTCCCCAGCTACCCATCTGCTAAGTGCTAGACTAGAAATGAGAACCTCGATCTGTCTATTCTGAAGTCTGTACTCATGACCACAATGCTGGACTGCCTGGTTGTCAGTTTCTCCTGAGGGTAGAATCACTCCTACCTGAAATGGCATCCTTGCAGACAAAATATTCTACTTACATATCTTTCTTTCTCACTTCAGGCTTTGCAAAGGAGAGTTAGAGGAGGCAGCTGCATGCAAAGGAGCATGCAGGAGACACACTGAATGGAAAGAATTTTGAGGGGCAAATTAGTAGTAATGTGACTGGGTTTTGAAAACTCAATCAATAATATAATCCTACTTATTAAAAAAAAAACTACTGAAACAACATGGGTGAGTTTGGTTGACATTGAGTAAAAAGAAGAAAGACACAAAAGATACACAGTATGATTCCAGTTAATCTGATGTTCAAGATGGGTTCAGCTGATCTTTGGTGACAAAAATGAGAACGGTGGAGGCCTGGAGTGGGGTTGACTGGAATGGGATAGGCATGAACTTTCTGCGGGTGTTGGAAATATTCTGAATCTTGGTTTGGGTGTAGATAATACATTTGTCAAAACTTATTAAACTCTGCCCTTAATATCTATGTATCTCTTGGTGTATAAATTATACCTTAAAATTATAAAAATAAAGTTTTAAAATTGAGGAATAATTGATAGATAGCATTAGTTTCAGGTGTACAACACAATGATTTGATGTTCATATATACTGTGAAATGATAACCACAGTAAGTCTAGGGACCATACATGGTTACAAAATTTTTTTTCTTGTGATGAGAACTTTTAAGATCTATTCTCTTAACAAGTTTCAAATGTGCAGTACAGTATTATTAACTACAGTCACCATGTAAAAATAATTTTTAAATGAACAGACCCTTTAGGTATAGGAGGTGATGAAGGATATGAAAGTTGAATGACTTTGCTTTGCCACTTAACAACCCCTGGATGCTACAATGTTTTTTACTGAAAGGGGCCTAGACAATCAGTTGTCATTTTGATTATGCTGACCTTATACTAGACCAGCAGGCTATTTTTTCACCAAATATTTATTTATTTTTTGTGTGTGGTGGGTCTTTATTGCTGTGTGCAGGCTTTCTTTCATTGCAGTGAGGGGGCCTACCCTTTGTTGTCTTGTGTGGCCTTCTCATTGCAGTGGTTTCTCTTGTTGAGCATGGGTTTCAGCAGTTGCAATGTGGGGCTCAGTAGTTGTGATGCATGGGCTTAGTTGCTCCACAGCATGTGGGATCTTCCCATACCAGGGATCTAACCAATGTCCCCTACAAGGCAGATTCTTAACCGCTGGATCCCCAGGGAAGGCAAGGCCAGGCAGACTTTTAAAACAGTCCTTCCTACTTAAGCTGTTAAAGGGAGGAAATGTGTATTTCTCCTTCTTTGATGGGGTTGGGGGTGGAGGGCAGCAAAACAAAACTTTGAGAACTGTTGGATTGAAAGCTTCCTGAAGGGTGATGCTTTGTAGCCTAAACTATAGTGTTTGAAACCCTACAGTGCTTAGCACAGTTTAGTATGTGGAAAGGGGTAAGGGAGTCATACTGGAAAAGCAGACTGGCAGGATGAATTATCCTGGAAATGTCTGGCACTCTGTGGGTATAGAAAAGGTGTGTTCTAGAACAAGGCACTGAACTGGATCAGAAAACCTGACTTCTGGTGTCCCAGCCCATTCATTTATTCTTGCAGAGCATACTTAACCTCTCTGGACCACTGTTTCCTCATTTTTAGGCCTGACAACCTTAGCCTTTGCCAATTCCCACAGTTATTTTGAGGTTCAGGTAAAGGTGAAGTCGCTCAGTTGTGTCCGACTCTTTGCGACCCCATGGACTGTAACCTACTAGGCTTCTCCATCCATGGGATTCTCCAGGCAAGAATACTGGAGTGGATTGCCATTTCCTTCTCCAGGGTATCTTCCTGACCCAGGGATTGAACCCGGGTCTCCTGCATTGGAGGCAGATGCTTTAACCTCTTTGCCACTGAGGTTATAAATGTAAACATACTTTTAAAATGTTCTACCATTAAGAAACAAGTTAAAAAGTACAGGGTTTTTTTTTTTTTTTAAGAGACGTGGTAGAAAACGCAATAATAAGTATGACTGGCCTCTCATGCAGACATTTTGGAATGAGCTTACGCATTCCTGGTTGAAAAAACTGTCTGGCCAAAAAGATTAAATAAAAAATGTCAAGTCCTGACACTCCATCTAAGGCTAGTGACTGCTTTGGTGGAAAGCCAGAGTTATCTTGTTGGATTCCTTCTAAATTTGTCAGTAGAGTCCTCCAAGCTCTGAGTGCCTTCTTCACACAGATTCTGAGCAGTGTCTCACCCCGGATCTGAGTGAGCCCGAAACTGCATAGGTGCTTATGTCTTCTCTATTTCTCCTGACAGTTTGGACAGCCGTGCAGCTGATCCGGCTCAAAGAAGGGATCAGAGGAAGAAGAGCTTTGTCCCACATCCCTGGGCCAGGGACAGAATGAAGCCCAGTTCTGTCACAGCAGAGTGGGCAGAGTGTGAAGCCCTGGGTCCTGTATGTGTGGCTGGTATTGAAGCAGGATGGCCAGGCAGATGATTCGATCTGACTTGGGTAATGAAAATTGTTTGTTACTGTTTGAAGAGCAATTGTGTAAGCAACAGTACTCTTGTGTTTGGCTGCCTGTGACCCACCAGTGTCTGTAACATAACACCCAACCCAGAGGAGGAACAGACCCTGGCCGGTGGGGGGAGGAGAGAGATGCAGGGGCAAGGGCCCCCTCTCCCTCCCTCCCTTTTCCACTGTCCCACCCGCTCTCTAAACCTCGAAGGAGAGTTGGCGAGAAGGCATTTGCCACCTGGACACAATGAGGCCCAGTGCAAGGGGCAGGCGCGAGGCTGGCGGGGGAGCCAGGGCCCTGTTCTGAATGGCTGTCGCCAAGGGGCTGCCAACAGCCCATCTCTATCTCCCAGGGCCAGGGCGGGGGCCCATCCACCCCCAACTCCAAGGCCCAGCTCACGCCATTTGCTGGCCGTGACCAGAATGCACGGGACACAGGGCCTTTGAGCAGCTGAACAGAGCCGTTTCCCCTCCGCTGGCCGCCAGTGCACTTGGATTAGTGTGGGCTCTCCGAGTCCCTTTGTTGGCTGCTTGTTATTCTGCACGCACTGAGCACTGTGCATTCATCTTTATTAGTTCTAATTGCTTCCCTATTCTAATGGGATCTTGATATTCCCATACAATTGAAAGGAAATGTATTCATTAAAATAATTCTTCTCCTAACTGCCGCTTCAAGCTGCTCCTCTAAGTGACATTGTCTCTCCAGCCACAGCCTGCTGAGGCCTCTTATTAAGACTCTAGTCAAAAGCCAACTTGGGGCAGCAAACTTTCCTTGCAGGAGTTTCCAGACACTGAAGAGAGGGCGCTTTTTAATCGGCTCACACACTGAAGCTGGAGGCCAGCTGGTAGAACTGGGGGTGCCTGCTGCTTGGGGTGGGGCGAGGGAGAAGGGTGGCCTCCAGCACTGCCTGCCTCCCATAACAATGCCCCCTTTCTGCACACCGACCTGGCTCATTTGGACAGGACTCTCCCCCACTGTCATCTGGGTGGAACTTTCTGTTTATGCCACAAGCAGTTACTAGGTGTGTTCTTAGAGCAAGGCGCTGAGTAAGGTGCTGTGGGAAGTATGGAGCCGGAGCTGCAGTCTTGAAGTGTTTATGGTCTCTGTGGGTGGCTGCCCGCTCAGAGCCCCCTCAAGTGCGGCAGGAGAGGGGAGGCTGGGAACAGTTCTCAGTGTTCAGAAAGCTTCATGGGACAGAGAACTTAGAAAAGCGGGTACTCTTCCAGAAATGTGTTTGATTTAATAACCAAAATCTTTCAAGACATGGGGTCATGGGGGTAATACAAGAAACTTCTTCGGGACATTGGGAACCACCGATGTATTGGGGGAAAATAAGCCATTACGAAAAATCATGCATGTGTTAACACCTGCTCTTTCCGTGAGTGGTGTAAAGACTGCTCCAGGAGTTTTGGAGGCGTGTAGGGGAATGCAGCTGGGCATGAAACTGTTGCTTGAATTTTCGTTACTAGCTAAAACAGTCCTGTGAAAGAAGCACAATTGTTCCCTGTTTTACAAATGAGATGTCAGAGAAGTTAGATAATTTGTCCCATGTTAAGAGTTGGGAGTCACAACTTAAACACCAGCTTTCTGATCCCAAAGCACAGGCTGCTTTCGCATCTGTCAGGACCATCAGAGGAGATGTAATGTGGAAAGGGCATTTAATCTCCCTGAAGGATTTTAGGATGGTGGGTTGTCAGCAGGTAGAGAGTGGCGTCCCCAGGAAGGAAGAACCTGAGCAAAAATGCAGGGACTGGCAAGAACCTGGTGAATCAGGACATGGCAGGAGTCCCGGGGGCCCAGTGATTGGACAGTGTGCAATTGGACAGTGTGCAGGAGGAAGGCAGGAGGGTTTGTGGGGGCCAAATTTTATAGAGCCTCGCCTGTCAGGAGTTTGGATTTTTATGCTATAGGTACTTCTCCAAGGAGGATATTTGAGCCTTTGGATAAACACAATATTTCTTTCACGAGCATCAGTTTTCTTTGAGGTGAGTAACTTTAAACATCTTCATATTAAGAGAAGTTCAGATATATCATGGAATAGCATGCAAAATTCTCATGAATTTTAAAGAGAAAACGGAAGACTTCAAAGAGAGCTTGGGTGTGCTGGCAGGAGCTTCAGGCTGTGAGGTCCCCTGGGGGGAACCAAAGGCATTTCTTTTGTCTGCTGTTGGTGTACTTCAGCGGAAAAGTTTGAGAAGTGCTGATTTCAGATAAAATGTTTTGATCCCAGGAATAAAATAATTAGGTATATTTCAATAAGAGTGGCAGGGGCTTGGAAGTCAGGTTGGACAAGGTAGGGAGAGAGGAGGAGACCAGGTAAAAGATGGTTGTAGTAAACTCAGGAAACGGGAAGGGCCTAGGGGGCTACCTGGGCCTCAGGCCCCTCCTCTTTTCCCCCAAGCCTCTTTGGAGGGCATCTGCCCCACCTGAAAGCCACGCCTTCCTTTCGCTGAAAATCTTCCTGCCTGGCCATGTCACCCACAACACTGCCCACCGGCTGCCTTCCAGCCCAGTAGGTTTATTAGCTCAGCTGCTGGAAGGTACCAGAAGGCAAGTGGTTGGACCAGTGATTCTCTGGGGTGGGAGTGAGGAGAGGTGGGTCTCGTGGTGCTGTAGTGTCTTGCTGTCCTTTACTGGTGGGCAGTGTGGTGCTCCCAGCGTGGTGGCCGACACCCTGTAGTCAGGAAAGACTCGAAGGAAGGGCAGAATGAGAACCTCAGCCTCGGACCAAGACTTAGCATTAGCAGATGAAGGGAGCCCACCGTACTTAGCCAGTCTCTCCTTTCAGGTAGATGACTTTTTAAGGTAGTTTAGAATTTAACTCTTGAAGCATTATTTTTTAAAAAGCATTAAAAAGTCCTTAGTGCTTTATTTTTTTTTTCTTCTCATTTTAGAAAGCATTGTTTATTATGGAACAGTGTGACAATCTTGACCATTTACAAGAAAACAAACAAACAAAACACCTATAATTCCACATGCAGGGATAACTACAATTAACAAATACCCTGGCATGTATCTTCTGCCAGTTTTTCTAAACATGTATTTTTTTTTCTATTAAACAGTTATATTATATATGCTGCTTTATATACACACTATATATACTTTTTGACATACTGTTAATCTCTCACAGTAATAAACATTTTTCTATAATGTAATTATTTCTAATTGAAACTATTCACAGATCCCGTACCACCTTTAATACCTGTTGTTACATTTTAGGCTGTTTGCAGAATTTTTTAAATTAAATACAATATGATAAACTTGTTTATGGCTAAAGCTTTCCTGTTTCCCAAGATTATGGACATCATTATATAAGAATACAACCTTATAGATACATGATTTTGAAAGACAAAATTGAGATTATTCTGTATGTATTTCTAATTTATGCACTAAGTCCATTTAGAAAATCTTTTCATGTCAACACAAGTGAATCTGCACAATTACATATTAAATTAGTTTTCTTTTAAAATAGACAATACTTTTACAAAGTTCAAAAATCACAATGGTATTAAAAAGTATAATTGAGAATTTTTGCTTGCACTCATGTTCCTCTTCACCTGGTTTCTTGATTTCCCTTCCGTAGATTCCACTTTTAATAGTTACAGTGCCCCTTTTTGAAAATACAAGCAAATGCAATTATATACACCTTGCCCTTTCTTACAAAGAAGTTAGCATACTATATAGTTATTAGGTACTGTGCTTTAAAATAGAAACTTAATAGTAAGTAGTAGAGACTTTTTCATATCAGTATATAGTTCCTGGCATTTTATGGGATAGATAGACAATAATATCTAACCAGTTCCATATAATCAGACATTTGGGTTATTTCCAATCTTTTACTATTACAAGTAATGTTATAATCCATACATATATCATTTCTGTATGTGTCCAAATATATTTCGAGGAAAAATTCAGAGTGAGATTGTTGAGTCAACAGGTAAATACATTAGCAACATTAATAGAAAATGCCATATTGCCCTTTATAGGGGTGTATCATTTTCTGTTCCGACTAGCAGTGTATGAGGGTGACTATTTCCCTACAACTTCCCCCAATCAAGTGTATTTTGGATATGTATAAATCTGATAGGTGAAAAGTCATTGCAACTATAATTTGCATTTATTATTAATAATGAAATTGAACATCCTTTTATATTCTTTAAAGCCATCTGTATTTCTTTTTTTCTGAAAAGGGCCATTTTTTTTTTCCTATTGGGCTATTGATCTCCTTGATATCTAGAAACAAATTATGTGAGAGTGATTGACCCTTTGTGAAATAGGTTGCAGTTTTTTCCAGTTAGTCTGTGTTTTGTGTGTTTTAGCCATTCAGACTTTTTAAAAAGATTTTTATATAGATGTAGTCATCGGTCTTTTATTTTATGACTTCTGAATTATTGAATCAATTAGAAAGGCCTTCATTATTCTAAGATTATAAAGGAATTCTTTTATTCTTCTGGTGATTTTATGTTTTTATTTTGTGCCTTTAAACCTTTGAACCAACTGACTCTTATCCTGGTATACTATGTGAAATGCTACTCTAGCATCTGTCTTTTCCAGTTAGTCAAACACCATTTATTAAAAATCTCATCTTTCCCTCACTGACTTGGTATTTATCATATACCAAATTCTTATATATATTTGAATCTCTTTCTGTGCTTTATTCTATTCCACTGGCCTGTATGTCTATACAGCATCTTTTTTGGCAGCCACAAAATATTATGTCTTATGTATATAGCATAATTTATTTGACTAATTCATTTTGTTAAACAGCTAGGTTGCTTCCAATTTTCAACATTCCAAAGTGAATAAAATCCTTATACACATTTTATATGTGCATGTGTGTGTAGTAGTTCCATTCTTTCCTTGGATAAACTTTTATACATACAATTACTGGGTCAAAAGTTACATGTCTTCTTTGGCTTTTTTCATACATACTGCCCAAATGCCTTCCAGAAAGACTGTACCACTCAACACTCCCTCCAACAGTGTATGAGTGCTGATTTCCCCTCACCCTCACCAACTCTCTGTATTATCATTCTTTTAATCATTGCCAATCTGATCAGGAAAAAAAAAGACCTCTCATTGCTGTTTTAATTTGCCTTTCTTTGAATACTAGCGAGGTTGAATATTTTTTCAATTTATGGTAGTTTTTGATGTACAGAAGTTTTTAATTTTTAATGTAGTCAAATCTATCAATCTTTTCCTCTATGGTTTCTGCTTTTGTTGACATGTTTAGAAAGTCCTTCCCCATTGTAAGATTTTAAAATATCCACTTATATTTTCTTCTAGTACCTTTATGGTTTCATTTCCATCTTTATCCATCTGGTATTCATTTTGATGAATGGTGTGAGCTGGGAAAGAACTTGTATTATTTATTTATTTCCCAAATGGATACCCCGTTCTTTCATCACTGTTAAGCATATATTTGTGAGTGTGTGTGCATATAACTATTCCTAGAATGAACGTCTTGAATAGCTGGATACTGAGGGTTGGGTCATCAGAAATATCAGTCATACTAAACAGGCAGATATGACACTTTCAACATATGTGGGCTTTTAAGCACCGACCCACATTTGATCTTCAAATCCCAGCACTGCAACTCAGGGCTTGTGCAACTTTGAACGAGCCCATCTGTGATCCGCCTTGAGTCTTGGTTTCTTCATCCACAAAATGGGGTAGTAATACTTCTCAGACTGAAGCCCTCCTCCCACCTCCCTCCTTCACCTAGTGATCGCTGCAGGCCCTTACTGTAAATAGGATATGCTGGGGAGGGGAGGGGGTTGAGTGCTGTGTTTGCTTTTATAGGCTTTCTATCTTTACACTTGTGCTCAGACGCTCATTTGTTACGTCTTGCTGGTTTTAGTGTCTTTTCATTAGCAGCCTTTCTCTCCCCTTCTACATATGCAGTTTTTAATCATATGCCAGCTAGGAAACGAGACAACTGGATTGTTAGAAGCCTATATAAGAGTAAGTGGAATCTGAGTGAAGGCCTGAGGGCCTCTCCTGTTGTATATAATATAGTGGGTCTCAACCCTGGCTGCACATTAGAATCACCTGGGGAGATTTTAAAGCATATCCATGCCTGGGCCCTACCCCAGACCAATTAAGTCAGAATCTCTGGCAGTGGGGTCCAGCCCTAGGTGTGGGATGAAGGTCCACAGGTGATTCTAATGTGCATGCAGGGCTGGGAACCACTGGCTGAGTGCACTGGCTTCCTGAGATGGGTATTCACACTCAGTGGTCTCCTTCTCTGGTTTGCTCCAAAACGTGCCTCAAGATGTGGGGGTTGCTCTGCAGAACAGAAGGCTAGATGGCAGAGATGTCAGGGAGATTCTGGAGGCTGTGGGGCTTTCTGGAGAGAGCAGCTCTAGTTCCCAGGCCTCTGTCATCCTGGAGGTCACGTACCTCAGGACATTTGGAAACGGTGCCCCTGGGGGCTCTCCTGAGGACTGTGAGAGGTGATGAGAAGCAAGTCTTGAGAAAATAGCTGTAGTTATTTCTGTTTTGTTTATTTGTGTATTCTCATGTTCTCTTGGCTCCTTCTCTGTCCCCCAAAACACATGTAGGTGATACATGTCAGGCCATGCTTGGTTCCCAGCTTTGGTGAATCCTTTCTAGCCACAGATGGAGCCACTCTCTCGGAAAGGTAGGCTCACTCCCACCAATGATTGGTGGACCCACTTTGTTACCTGGAAAAACAGATACAGCCAACAGAATGGGTCCCAACATTATAACTCTTTGCTTCTAGATCAGCCTTCTTCTTATTCTCGAGTTTTGATAACCTAACTGTGGGCGCATGGTCTGGAGCTCTCTTCTTGGTGTTTCACCTGGTTCATTTGTGACTAGGGCCTCCCTGTTCCACCAGACTCTGGGGGAGAAAGTTACTAATGAATGAAAACTCCTCCAAGCTTACCAATGAAGGGAGACTGTGGAGAGAGATGACTAGAGTTTTCCCTTGGGATTTCTCACTCATCACCAACACTAGTCAGTGGCTCCACCCTCCAGCACACACACATACACTGAGACAACTCAGGATCCTTCAGAGTAGCCTTTATGGCAGGTTGGGGATAACAAGAAAAATAAACAGAGAAGAATAACATGACTTCATATAATCTCATTTGCAAGATATGACTTGATCATGAGGGCTCAGGGCCCACTTATCCTAGCGTGGGGCTGCCTCTGTGTAGTCAAAACCATCACAGCAGTCCCAGAAAGCCTGTCCAGCTGCCCTCTTGAGAGTTCAAGTGAATCCACCAAAATAATGAAGCCAAGAAGGAGATGAGTTTCTCTTCTCTCTGGTGTCAGCCTCTAAATTCCAGCTTCCTATCCTATGAGCTGCCTTTTCTTGGGATGACTGAAATGATTGCTCCTTTTTATGGTCATTCATTGAGGCTGCATATAGCAAGGAAAGGGGTGGGCACACACCAGCTTACCTCAATGACTTGACTGGTTTTGCCAGAGGTAAGGTTTATATCCACAAAGATGATGATTTTTCTTTAGATATGTCCAGTTGAGAGACAGCATTGTGAAATCCTCTGGTGTTGATTCACAGTGAAGCCATAGATGGGCAAACTGAGGGTTATTTATAGACCACTGGTGATGTGCTTCTCAAAGAGGTCCCAATAGTTGTTCCAGGAGAAAAGTATAAGGATCAATCCGTCTGCTGAGGATTCTTCTCTACCTGGAAGTCTATGTGATGTAGGTCTGCCTAATATGGTGATTTCCTTCTTCATACTCTTCAAGAGAGACTTCATTCCCTGTTTATGGGGGAATGGCCTTACCCTAGTCACTTCAGTTGTGTCTGACTCTTTGCGACTCCATGGACTGTAGCCCGCCAGGCCCTTCTGTCCATGGGATTCTCCAGGCAAAAATACTTGAGTGGGTTGCATTGCCCTCCTCCAGGGATCTCCCCAACCCAGGGATCGAACCTGAATCTCTTACATCTGCTTGCATTGGCAGGTGGTTTCTTTGCCACTAGCACCACCTAGGAAGCCCAAAACAAGAATGTAGAAGGACAGAATAAATCACTGGAGTCTGAGCGTGAAATGCTAATAGATTTTCCTAATGCTTTCTGTCTGGTCTATGTTCCTGGAGGTTGAATGGCCATCATCCTGCATTCCTTCTGGGTTTGGTAACCCCATAAACACTGGCCCACTGATCCTCAATGGAGACAGTACTGCCCCCTAGAGGCGTTTTAGAAATAACTGGTGTATTTATATTACCCTGGTTGCTGGGGCACTACTTAAAGGAGACAGAGAGGGCCAAACTTCTTGCCTTACATGAGGCAGTTTTATCCAATGATCTGTCCTGCACTGCATGTGACATTTGACATTTGAATGTCCCACCCGACAGTCATACAGGTAGAAAATCTCTTTATATTGGTCTGAGCCTAGAACCTAATTCCATTTTGAATATAAACACAAAGTACTTTTTGCATAGTTTTAATATACACTGAATTTTTCACGAGTGCTACTATCATATAAATCAAGAGAATACTGTATTTTATCTTTCCCAGGAGTTGTTCACCATTTCAAAATCACAATATGAACAGCAAAATCCTCATTGTATTTGAGTGCCAAAATAACACACTTCTGTTCAGCTACATTCATATGTATCTGTATGAATATATAGTATTTGTTTAATCTTGTTTCAGCACATCAAATTTAAAGAAGTACCCATAATGTTGCAGTCAATAATGTTTAACTGCTCTTAAATTCAAGCATATTCATTGCAAGTAGGTACAGTTATCTTCTATCTTGTGTAGTTATGCTCAGACACATATAGATTAAAATGCATATTATTTTATTCTAAATTATTTTCTTTTAGTTCTTTATCTTATGGTTAGGGTTGTATATTGATTCTTTAAAGAATTATGTGTATAGGTAGGTCATATTATCTATAAATTTCATTTCAGAATAGTAAAAGTGGTCTTACAAAATATTTGCTAAAAAAGGGAGCATTGAGTCTGATAGAATTGGGATGCACTGCTCTTGGTAACCTCCTGGACGATGTTCTGTTTTACCTAATTTTCACAACAGCTGTATGAGCCAGGTCCTATGATGATGCCCTTTTACACAGGAGGAGTCTGAGTCACAGGAACATGAGATGCTCTGCCCAAGGTCACATATCTGGAAAGGGGAAGCCAGGATTCTAGAGGCCATTTATGATACCAGGTCACTGTTCTGGCCATCTCCATCTCTTGTGATTTGTCCAGGTGCCAGGCACCTTCCTACCTGAAGCCCATCCTCTGGCCCCACTAGGTCTTCTACAGGACCCACCAGAGACTCAGACTGAAAGAAGAAAAATGACTTTTTCCTTTTGGATAACATTTCAATAGAGCAAATCCAAGGGAAGTGCTTTGCACAGAGCTGAGCGCCAGTGAACTTTGTTGAATGAATGAGTGAAAGATTTGGTAGAGTGGTGCTAGGTCCTTTGGAACAGCCCCTGGATTTTTAGGAATTTACTTCAGTAAGTTGGTGTTTTGAACTGTGGTGTTGGAGAAACTCTTGAGATTCCTTTGGACTGCAAGGAGATCCAACCAGTCCATCCTAAAGGAAATCAGGCCTGAATATTCATTGGAAGGACTGATGCTGAAGCTGAAACTCCAATACTTTGGCCACCTGATGCAAAGAACTGATTGATTTGAAAAGACTCTGATTCTGGGAAAGATTGAAGGTGGGAGGAGAAGGGGACAACAGAGGATGAGATGGTTGGATGGTATCACTGACACAATGGACATGAGTTTGAGTAAACTCCGGGAGTTGGTGATGGACAGGGAGGCCTGGCGTGCTGTAGTCCATGGGGTCACAAAGAGTTGGACAGGACTGAGCGACTGAACTGAACTGAAGTTGGTGTGAGTCTCCCAGTGATTGATACCAGGTTCACAGGACTCCCAGCTCAAGGAAGGAGACTTCCATTGTTTCCCTGGGGCTGAGGAAAAGCTGGCCATTCTTTTCCCTCAGGAGGCACAACTACTGACACAGGAGCCAGAGCATGTCCCTCACTCTTGCCCCATACTCACTGATGTGGGCCTCAGGCCCTGGATGCGGAGTGTCCTTTAAATAGCAGCTTTTCTTCAAGTCCTTGCCTGTGATCTAACTGATGGTGGCCTGGGAGAAGCCAGCTCCTTCAGTGGGTACCACAAACAGACGCTGCACTGTGTTTCCTGTGTGTCTTTGGCAGGTCTTACTCTGAGCTCCTGCTTCTTTCCTTCATTCAGCAAATGTTTTCTGAGGGGTAGCTTTGTAGCAGATGCTGGGGTGCAGGGATGAGCAGTAACACATGGTCCCCAACCTCCAGAGACTCAGAGTTAGGACAGAGGACTGGCTTTTTAGAATCTATCTATCTATCTATAATTTATTTATTTGTTTGCTTTTGGCTGTGCTGAGTCTCCACTTGCTAGAGCTTTTGCTCTAGTTGTGGTGAGCTGGGGCTACCCTCTGGTGCTGTGCAGGCTTCTCATTGCAGTGTCTTCTCTTGTTGCGGAGCACAGGCTCTAGGGCACGCGGGCTCAGCAGTTGCGCACAGAGGACTGGCTTTTGCAGTAAAGTATGGAACGCGCTATAACAGTGAACTATACAGAGGATCTGGGAGCCCAAGGGGGCAGGGCAGCTGACAGGGCAGATTGGGAAGAAGAGGGAAGCCTTCCTGGAGGAGATGTTGTCTCCACAGAAATTTAGCAAAGGCAAAGGATGACTCTAATAGGCAGGGTCCCAACAGGGAATGATGGCACACTAAGTTAAGATAATTTGAGGAGGGTTTACATACAGAGGGGTTATTTGCAAGAATGTGGGTAGGAGTGGAGGAACATTATAAAATATCACAGAAACACAGGCTAGCAGCAGCCCCTAGGCCAGAAGAAATGAGGAGGAGGTCTCTGTACCACAGAAGAAAATGTCCTGCAGATGAGTCTGCCTCGATAGAAGGAACGGCTCTCCATCTGGGAGCAGGCAGCTTTATAGGACTGTCCAGAGAGGGGAGTAACTACCCTGGCTTCACTCTCTGCTGTGCTACAGTTGCTCCTGGTGCTTCCCGTTGTCTAAACCCAACCAGAAGCCATAGAGCCCCGGAGTTCGCTATGGGATCCATACAGGGCAGCCTCTGGGGCACAGAGCAGGATGCAGAGTGAATCTGGACGGGCCAGCAGGTCTTATCCAGCACACTGGGTTAGAGAAGGGTAGATGTAGAAAAGCATGTAGATGGGGGAACTGTGTTCTTTATGGCTGGAGTGTGGAGTAAACTGGGCTGAGAGCTGTCCATCATGAAAGACCTTGCATATCTTCCTGAGGAATTTGAAAATTTATCCTAAAAGCAGGAGGAGCACTGAAGGATTTTAGGCAGGAAGTGACAAGTTTAGATTTGTGTCTGTAAACCCTTCTGCCTGGCGTGCAGCTGACCTGGAAGTACCATTTCAGATTAGAGATGGTGAGGCCTGAATCAAGACAACAGCCATGGAGAGAGGATGTGGATGGATTTGAGGAATGTTTAGGAAGTAGACTCAAGATGTGACCAGCAATTGGGCAGGAAAGTGTCAAGGCCTCAGTTTTTGGCTTGAAGCTCTGGCACGAGAGGGAACTTCATGGGAGCAGGTTAGCTGTCCGGCTGTCACCTCCTGGGCTTTGGTTACTGGATTCAGACTTAGATCGGCCCTCATTAGCAAGACTGTAAGCTTTCAAGGGGCGCTTTGGAGGGGCTTTTTAAACATGCAGCAGGTTGGCCCCACCTTGGCCATTCCGTGAGCAAATCAAGCTGGGGAGCACGAGACGGCATCTTCTGCTGCCTGCCTGGGATCCCCTGAGCCAAGACCTGCTCCCCTCCAACCCTTGCCCCTTTCCATATGGAGAGAGGATGTGTTTTCTTTTAAAGCGCTTCGCTGCAGGGGCAAATGAGGCCCAGCTGAGGGGGGAGAGCCAGCAATGAGGCAGAGCATGGGCTCCACAAGCTGGGGCGAGCCCTGGGTTCCTGTCATCCCCCGTTTCCTTCCTCGCTTTTCTGAAGGCCCTGGTCCCCGTAGGCTCATATTTCATCACTCGGCAACTCTGAGGAACCTGCTATCCAGTAACAGGGCCCAATTCCTCGGAGTTCTCTGCCCAGAAACCTGGAATAATTTTCTTTTGTTTTAGAGGGAAATGCTGAGGTAGTTCTTTCAAGTCCTAAGAACTTGGGTCGTCATGGCAACACGTAAGGGTGGGGTGGGTGAGGTGGGGGCTTCTTAGCAGCATTTCGTTTCAAATGCCAGATTAAAGGAAAAGCTTCTTTGGAGTTTGCCTCATTAAGACATAGCTGGGTGCAGGCTGGCTGGATGATTTTCTGGTTCATCATTTTGCACGTTACATTTTGCCTACATTTTCTCACCTGATGGACAGTCTTCTGGGACTTTTCCCTGAGAGTTTTGGCTCACGCACCTCTCCGAAAATTTCAGCTCATTTCTGGCAAGAGAGTTGGTGGGAGTGTTTTCTTTGTTCTGTCCGGGGCCTTGTCCTGTAAGCCCCTTACTCACAATAGGACTGCCACTTAAAAGGAAAACAAAAAAAAAACAAACAAAAAAAACAAGATAATGTGCTTACTGAGGTCTTGTTCAGTCTGTGGAAGGAAGGATGCTCACTGAGCAGCCATTTCACTCCACACTACACTTTTAGTCCAGGATCCTTCTCCCATTTGACCTGAACCAAGGACCAGGGGAGTCCAGCGCTGACTGGCTCTGGGGGATGCCTTTCACTTGCTCTCTGGGGGAATCTCAGAGAAAATAAAGGTGGTAATGTTTAACCCAGAGGCTGAACTCAAGTATTTTTCCCCCTAAACTGAACCATAAATCCTGGCTTGACACGACTTCAGAATTCTTCAGCTGGCACTGGCCTCCGCACTCCACCCTAGTCCAAACCTTCTTCCCCAGCAGGGGAACTTGGACCCACAAACGATACTCAGTCACCTTACAATCACCCGGGTGTCAACTAAAATATTCCCCACACTCAGTCACTGAGTCTTGGCATTTATTTCTTCAGCGCGACTCCTGGATTCACCTAGTTGCTAACGTTCTTATTAACAAGAGCCCGTATATATTGACCGGTACTGAGAGCCAAGATTTCTATGCATCCCCTAATTTAACAGTCACCCAAAACCCTGTGAGGCAGGTACCATGTCTTGGCATTTATTCCTTCAGCACGACTCCTGGATTCACCTAGTTGCTAACGTTCTTATTAACAAGAGCCCGTATATATTGACCGGTACTGAGAGCCAAGATTTCTATGCATCCCCTAATTTAACAGTCACCCAAAACCCTGTGAGGCAGGTACCATGCTTCTCGTCTTACAGAGGAGAGAACTGGAGACCTAAAAAAGGCTAACTTGTCCAGAGCCGAGGAATTGGTCAGGCAGAGCCAGGTCTGTCTGACGCTCTTTCTGCCAGGATGGTCCGAAAGCTTTCATTCCCTCTCCTAGACCCTGGCAAGCACTCTCACACGGGCTCCATACCTGTTTCCTGGAAGGTAGCCGCTAAATGATCTTCCAGAAGCTCTCTTGTCATTGCTTCCTCTGGTATGCTCCGTTTGGGAGGCGTGGAAACCACAGCTGTCTTGTTCAGTTTGGTGTCTATAGGCCTTAACCCACAGAAAGTGCACAATTAGCACTTATTTACTTACTGAGTCAATGAAAAAGATCTCTTTCTGCCACCAGCCCCTCCCTTGTTCTCTCTTTTGGGTCCCTCCAAGCCAGAGCCACAGCTGGCCTTCACCATCAGACATGACTTACCTGGCTCCTGAGCCAGTCCTGTCCAGGCAGGTAGAAGCCAGTTTTCACGTGTGTTTACAAGGTATATACCTGTGGAGTTTCTGTAGCTCTGGCTGCTTCTGCTTCTGCAGGGAAAAAGTATTAATATTTCTGCTGCAGTAGATCCAAGATCTGGGGAGAGTCCTGGACTCCCAAATGCCCCCTGGGTCCCTTCCTCCCTCCGCTCCCTCACATATCAGCCTCATCTATAGAGTAACTATCACCTACTGGGTTGGACACTCCACATACATTACCTCACTGAACCGTCACAGCAACCTCAAAAAGCAGATAGTGGTGTGTCCATTTTAGAGATGAGGAAATAAGGCTTGAAGGGACTAAGTCACTTGCTAAAGGTCTCAGACTGGCACCAGTACACGAGGGATTTGAGCAGGGGCTTCTCTGTGGTTGAAGCCTTTGTGATTATTTTCTTCCCTGCCCTTCCTCAAAGGGGCCAGGCTCTGCTTTGTCCTACCCATCAAACCTCAAAATTCCGTCTCACTTTCTGGAACCTGACAATCTCAGGGGCTAATAATCATAGTAAGAACAGGTACACTTCTGTAGACATCTGTGTATGCCAGAAGCTCCACAATTGGCCTTATTTAATCTTCACCTCCTAAGAAGTAGATGGTGATCATCTCTGCCTTATAGATAAGAAAACTGAGAGATTAAGTGTCACCTCCAACGACTGATAACTACTGAGGGGAGGAAGTTAGGATTCAAACCAGGTGTGTCAGAGTCAAGAGTTCATTTTCCTCACTACTCTTTCTAGAGCCCTCTGTCTGGGAATGAGGCCTTGACAGTCCTCTGCTGCACCCCACTTCCAGCTGAGGTCCAGCCTCCCAGAACCTGGTCACTACTACCTCTTGGCTTCTGGACTCCTGCTGCTCGGCCCCACCTGCCTGATGGACCAGCTTTCCCGGTTGACCTGAACAGAACTCTGCTCTCCTGCTCCTTTGGTTGCTGTGTTTAGTATGTCTGGCCACCCTAGCAGCTAAGCCAGTGCTTTGGTCCAGCTCCTGCCACAGCTCAACGCCCCCTGTCCCTTTGCCCATGCATGAAGGTCCCTGTGTGATTCCTACCACCCGCCATCGCCCTGTGAGCTCGACAGGCTTCGGTACCCAGCTGTCTGGGCGGCTGTCTAAGGAGGCCCAAGTGAGTGTCGGCTCCTCCGCCTGGCTTCCTGGGCATCACAGAGCTCCCCTGCTGCTATCCACCAGTGATGAACTCTTTTCTTGTGGCCCTGGGACACCCCCCCCCGCCCCGGGGGCCAGTCCCTGTGCCTGGCCTCCTTGGCCTCGTGGCTGAGGCATCCCGCCGGCTGCCGGCTCCCACTGGCCTGCTGACTGGCTCTGCCCTGTTCTGCAGTTTGCTGGCTGCCTGCATCTCTCTGCCCTGACTCCCACCCCTTGTCTCCTTGTCCTTGAGGAGTGCCTGCTCTGAAGCCTCTGCGTGTCCCTGCAAGCCCCAGGTCCTGCCCTGCAGCCTTGCCCAGTCACCCCTCACCCCACTCGACGGGACATTATCCAGCCTTTTTCCCCCACATATCCTGACTTGGACTCTGCTCCACTTTGAGCAGAATCAATCACTCAACTAAAAATAAAAGGCGGGGCACATGTGCAAGACTTAGTGGAGGTACTGAGATGGCCCAGCTGCCCCCTCCCCAGGCCCGCTCTTCCACGCCTGCGCCCTTTGTGCCTGCTTGAGCTGTTCTACTTGATTCCTCCTAAGACGGCAGGCCCCCACCTCTCACGCCATCTCACTGAAGGGCCCCCAAGGCTCTGAAGCCAACTCTGAGGATTGTAAGCCAGGGCTTTCCCATGTTCTTTGCACACAAAGAAAAGGCAAACTAGGGTAAATGGAGTGATGGCTGGCAGCCAGGGAGGAGCCTGCCAGGAGGTCCAGACACCCCAGGCTTGGCCCCAAGCGCTAAAAGGATGGATGAGTCTCTGCTCACCTGGAACCCATTCTGCCGAGAGCAGCTCTCCTCTGAGCCTTGGCAATAAACAGTAATAGCTCCCTTTATCAAACGATTAAAACATACCAAGTGGTGTGTTAGGCATTTAGATACATCTCATCTGGTTCTCTAAGGCAGGTAATAATTATCCCCATTTTACAGATGAGGACCTAAAGCTCAGAGGCATTCAACGGCTGCTCAGGGCCTCTGCCTCTCTGAGCTTCCAGGAGGCTTAAAAAGTTAGCCTGTGACAAACCTGCCCACATCCATGGTTTCCTCCTTACGTGCCCATCTTGCAATGAAGCAGGAACTCTTTGAGAGCAGAGCTGGGTCTGGTTTCTGTCTGCATCCCACCCTGCCTGGAACACTGTGGGAGCCGCCTTTTCTCCATGTCCTTCTAGGAAGCCCCAGAATTCTTTGGCCCAACTCTTGCTGTGATCCTGAAGGAATAAACTCAAACTCAAGTGCCCTCCTCAAGGAAGGCCAGACCCCTTATCTGGGAAGAGGGGCCAAGCTGCTGACAGGTGGCTTGTTGACTGTGGTTGTACATGGTAAAGTGTTTCCAGGACAAATGCTGTAGGAATCCATATCTCTTTGCTCCTCCTCAGCAGGGCATCTGCTCACACTAATGTCCCTGGCTGTGGCCTGGAGAATCTGTCCCACTTCAGACATTGAGAAATCTCAGGTGTCTCTTTAAAGGTGATCCCATCTTTATGGATGTGAGGGCTTCCCTTGTGTCTCAGCTGGTAAAGAATCCGCCTGCAATGTGAGAGACCTGGATTCATCCCTGGGTTGGGAAGATCCCCTGGAGAAGGGAAAGGCTACCCATTCCAGTATTCTGGCCTAGAGAATTCCATGGACCGTATTGTCCGTGGGGTCACAAAGAATTGGACACGACTGAGCAACTTTTAGTCATTTACTCACCCATCTTTATACCCAGCTCCTCTTGGCGACCCCTGGCAATCCTTGAGAGAGGAGAGGCAGGGAATTGAGCAGTGAGTCCTATTTCCACACTCCTGCCTGCATTCTATCATGTTAAATAACAGTGTTGGGTCAGTGTGACCCCAGAAATTGCTGAGCTGGTCCAATCTCTCCATTTATAAATAGTGAAGCCAAGGCCCAAAGAGAGAGTGCTTCCTGCAAGATCACACGTGAGAAAACCCTGACCCTTCATTCAGTGCTCTTCCCACGGGGTATGCTTCCCTGGTGGCTCAGCGGTTAAAGCGTCTGCCTCCAATGCGGGAGACCCGGGTTTGATCCCTGGGTTGGGAAGATCCCCTGGAGAAGGAAATGGCAATCCACTCCAGTATTCTTGCCTGGAGAATCCCATGGACGGAGAAGCCTAGTAGGTTACAGTCCACGGGGTTGCAAAAGTCGGACACGACTGAGTGACTTCACCTTCTTTCCTCCCTTCAGTAACCAAGGTTCTGCCACTGAGTTCCAAGTCCTGGAAGTTACTGACTTTCCTCTGTTGCTTCTTGGTTTAGAGGACTTTGTCTCACCTGTGGGGAGAGGGAGTGGGCAGGTAAAACCACCAAAGGACAAAAACCACAGGCACCATCATGGGCCCTCACTGGCCCCTGCAGCTTCACAGAATGGCTGGACCACTTGGGCTCTCTGTTGCCCACGCTCCCTCTGTTCCCATGGTGTGGGAGGGCTGCCTCTATTTTGAGGACTGTGGTTGTTACGGCTCCATTAGTGGCACAGACTTTCTTGCAAGGCAAGTTCTGTGCTCTTTGGCCAAACAAGGGCCTGGCTCATCCTCAGCCTGGCAGGACCAGGAGGGTTAACTGGGAGCTGCCCTCCCCGTCCTCCTTGTCTCCCTTTCTTCCAGAGGGAAGGCGCGAGCTCTCTGCCATCTGCATATTTTCAGCTGAGTTATATTTTGCATAAAGTAAACTTAGCAAACAGAGATCACAGTGAGAATATATTTGGCTTTGAAGCATCAGTGTTCTGACAGGCATTTCCTATTAGCTATCTCTGAGCCGACCAGCCCGGTTGGGTTTTGCTTAAGTGGCATAATTCTCCTGCAGTGGAGACAGCTCATTCATTAGTCATTCCAAAAGCCAAATACAAAATACCCTTCTCTAAGCCAACTCCACCAACCAGCCCCGCAGCCCGCAGCCCAGGCGGAACAGTGAAACTGTGGAGCTTACAGGCCGGCAGAGGTCAGTCCAGGAGCCACCTGTCTGAGGACCTTGGTGGAAGGCTTTGGCTTGAGCCCTTTGTTCTCTCTGGAACAGGAATGACACATCTTCCTCCGGTTGGCAGAGGCCTGGGAAGCTGTTTGGAGGATGGGCTCTGCCCCATTTCACTACTGAGTCACTCACAACAGCTAGAAGACCCAATCGAATATACTGTTTGGTTTATGGTTTTTAGGTCCTAGAAGCTAAAGGTACTTGTTCTAAGAGGAAGCAAAGGAATGTGTCCTTTCCTGCTTGGGTCTCTGCTGAACTCAGCCCTTCCTTGATTGGCATCCTGCATGTTTATCTCTTTTAATCCCTGTACAGTGAGGGCCAACATACCCATGTTACAGATAAGGAAACTGGAGCTCAGAGAAGTGACTTGCCAAAGGTCACACAGCCCAGGTTTGAGACTGTCAGACTCCAAAATTCATATTCTGTCCTCTGTCAGGAAGCATCCTTCAGGATGATTATTTGATTTTAAAAATGAAGATCTTGATACATATGATGGTGAGGATCTCTTTTTTTCAACTTTGGAAGACCTGAGAATGCCCCTTAGTCCAGGCAGGGTGGGCTGAAAAACCAGCCAGGAGGAGGCAGGGAAGGCATGCTGTTCTGAGAAGAAGGCTGAAAACACCTGGGCTGGAAGCTGGTGGTGGTGGCGGTTCTGATAGGGGTGGAGCCTTACTTGAGGGGGCCCAGGAACTGGGGCCAGACGAGGGACAGGGAAGGAGTTGTTACAGTTCCACCACCCAGCTGGGGGTTCCACACGTGCCCCACTGCTCGGGCTGGCTGACAAACCCTGACCAAGCAGAATGCCACGTGGTAAAGACTCCACTAACACCCAGTAATGAGGGGAACACCGGAGAAGCACTGAGAAAGTTCCTGTGCAGAGGCCACGAGCTGGTGGTTGGGACCACAGCTGCCGGTCGCTGTCAGACTCCCCAGAGGGCCTAATTAGCACTCCAGGTGGATGAACACACTCACAGGTGCCCAGACCAATAGGGAGGTGGGGGTGGGGTGGGGTGGGGGAGACAGGCCAAATATATATTCTACCTCTGATTTGTGTGTGTGCATATATGCGTGGGGGCTTACCAGATGGTAGTGTAAAGAACCTGCCTGACAACGCAGGAGATGTAAGAGACACCAGCTCAATCCCTGGGTCGGGAAGATTCCCTGGAGAAGGGCTTGGCAACCCACTCCAGTATTCGTGCCTGGAGAATCCACATGGACAGGGGAACCTGGCTCGCTACAGTCCAGAGGTCCATACTCGCAAAGAGTCAGACACGACTGAAGCCATTTAGTGTGCATATATGAATGTATAAAAGCTAGAAATGAGAACCTCAGAGTCCTTTCAAAGCAGACCTCCAAAGCTTCAACTCTATACTGGTGCCCTCCTTAGCCTGGCATTAGACCTTCCTCATTGCTGGCCTCGACTCACCTGTGAGGCATCGTCTCCCAGCATCCCCTCCATCTCTCCACTTTCTGTTTCAAACTATTTGTTGTCTCCAAACACATAAAATACTTCCTCTACAGCTTTTCTGCTTGCTGTTTTCTCTGCATGCATTTTATCTCTCCCATTCATAGCTAGCCTCACCTAGCCAACTCCTACTCACCCTTCAAAACCCTGCTAAAATGTATCAGAAAGCCTCCATCTCCCAAGGTTTTTTTTTTGGTTACTGTGTTCCTGACCCTTTTTTTTTTTTTTTTAACTCTGGTAAATTATTGATTCTAGTACACTGTGGGGGGACCCTATCCTATTTTATCTTTGGATTTCCAGGTCTCCGTGGAGAACTGACACATAGAAAATGCTCAGTCAGTTGATACAGCAGCACATCCTGAATGGCTGATGATTTGAAAATGTGCCACAGAAACGCTGTGCCTCAGGCCCGAATGAAAACACAGTTGATCTATGCAAACCACATCTCTGATGTGGTCCCACCTCATTTATATACTCAGCCTGATGTAGTGTTAGTTAAGTTGCTCAGTCGTATCCAACTCTTTGCGACCCCGTGGACTGTGCCCACCAGGCTCCTCCGTCCATGGGATTCTCCAGGCAAGAATACTGGAGTGGGTTGCCATTTCCTCCTCCAGGGGATCTTCCCAACCCAGGGACTGAACCCAGGTCTCCCGCATTAGAGGCAGATGCTTTAATCTCTTAGCCACCAGTAACTGGCACATATTAAATGCTCTATGAATGGGGGCTGACATTGTTGCAGTTGTTTCTCAGGACTCAAAATGGACGCAGAAGAGTTCATAGAAACAACGCTGAGTCTGGAGGCAGGGCTGCAGTTCTGTGTCTAAGACTCTAAATTGTTGTTCAGTCACTAAGTCATGTCCGACTCTTTACAACCCCATGGACTGCAGCATGCCAGGCTTCCCTGTCCTACACTATCTCCTGGAGTTTGCTCAAACTCACACCCACTGAGTTGGTGATGCCATCCAACCATCTCATCCTCTGTTGCCCCCTTATCCTCCTGTCCTCAATCTTCCCAGCATCAGGGTCTTTTCCAGTGAGTCGGCTCTTTGCATCAGGTGAACAGTATGAAAAGACTCCAAATAACTTTGGATAAGTCACTTCAGCCTCACTAGACTTCAGTTTCCTCATCTAGAGTGACAGATATAGCCAGATGTCCAATAGTTGGGCCCCTTCCAGCTCAAATGTAAACAAGCCCAAACAAAACCAAAGCAAACATCACCGGTAGATCTTAGGAAATCCAGCTCTGATCTTCCTGGTGTGACTTTTGATCAGAAACCAGGGAACCACCCCCAACCTAAATGGCTCTTCTGGGGTTTTTCTTGTCCCAGGCAGGACCAGTCCTCAGGGAGGCAGAAACTCCTTGCCAAACTGGCAGCCAGTCATACCCACTTCACCATCCCAGAGAAGGAGGGAGAGAGTCTGTCATGGAGCTTTTGGCAAAATCCTTCTTCCTCCCCAAACACTAGCTATGATTAGCTGTGTCCTCACCACGAAACTGCAGGGGTGTGTGCGGGTGAGTCACAGATGTTCAGATCACATTTATAGAGTGCTTGCAAGGCGGGGGGTGGGGGGCCGGTGCTTCATGGCTGTCAGAAGCACACAAGCTCCCTTTCCTTAGCTCTAGCTGTTGTTGAAACCTTAGGACCCAAGTACTTGCGGTTACAGAGCTTAAGAACCATCCTCTGATGCTACCCAGTTTCCAGGCAGTTCCTTACACCAGGCCTCTGCCATTCAGAGCAGGCCCCTTGGAGGTGGATGGGGACTTGCCCCCCACACCATCGTCCCTACCTCACCCTCCCGCAACCCCCTCCCCCAACAGCAGGACTGCCACGGGACAGACCCAGGCCTGAACCCCTTTCTCCCTGATCCCTGCCATCCCTGGTCCGTGCCATCCTCCGAAGGGACTGGGAGATCTCTCGAGGAGTGGTTGATCTGAAACTCGCGATCTCCCAGCCCCAACCCCCCCGCCCCATACCCCTAGGCTTACTCTGTGGCTGCTGATGTGAAGCAGAGCTGTGGCCACTGGTGCAGGAGTCCCAGCCCTTCTGAGCTGGGTGCTCTGTTCCCAAATGCCCCCTCATGCCTCCATCCCATCTGGTGACGGAGGACCCTGAGCTGCAAGTATGAGCTGAGAAAGAGGTGGAGGCCTCGCAGGCGGAGGAATCCTGGCAGGCGGGCAAGTTGCAACAGGTGGACCAGGGCTGCAGCATGCAGCCCGTGAATCACCTGGGTCCTCGCTGCTTACTGGACAGAGCTGGAATAATGACAATAATAATAGAGACCCAGGGTGCTGTTATTAACACCCACCTTTCCTCCCAAGGATGGTATCTCTCTTCCATCCATCTGACAACCCTCGGGGGTGGGGGGGCAGGGAGTTGCTGAGGGCAGAGATTTTGTTACCCTGTCTTAAATAGGGAGGAAACTAAGGCCAAAGTTATTCTCCACTGAACCTGGGTAGTCCTGAGAAAAAGACTGCTCCCCAGTGTTGTTCTGAGGTCGGGAGAGCCATGCAGCCCCACAGTTTCTGGCCCTCCCCACTGGCAAGGTTTTTGTTTTTGAGTTCTCACAGTCTTTCCTCTAATATTTACTAACAACAGATTTAGGGCTAGCGATGATTATTATCCCCATTTCACAGCTGAGGAAACTGAACTTCAGAGAGGTTAGGTAACTTTTCCATGGTCACACAGCAAAGGAGTGGCAGAACCAGTATTTGAACCTGCTGGATTGAACTGTGCTGTCCACAGTCAAGAATCCCAGCATCTCCAAGGCTGGCTTCCAAGTCTCTCCTGGCCTTTCTCCATTGTCTTCCCCTCTCAGATTCACGCTATCTCAAGATTAGGGCTCTTCTCAGAGTTCCCTGGAGGACAGCTTTCATTTTCATCTCTGAGCGGCTGTGGAAAAGTAGAGACTCAACACTTTAATTCTGGGGTCTTAGTAATTATCTTGTATCTACCACCCACTCAGGTCTACCCACTAGTTATTATAATAACAACAATAATAATTTAGGGAAGCAATGATGATGATCACAGCATTCACTGATTCCCCACATTGGAGGCTGGACATAGATATAGACTCACCCTTTTAAAAATTTCACAATGGTTCTGGATTTGGAAGTCAGGAACGTTGTGTTCTAGTCTTGGTTCTGGCAAGGATATCAGACCGCATATGGCTGAGTGAGCCCCTAATCCCTCTGTGCCTTTATTTTCCCCTCAGTAAAATGGGAATAACAGTCTTGCAAGGTGAAGTGCTTTAAGCTTCTTGAGAGAACTTGGTAATAGGACCATTTTTTTTCTTTAAGCATCATCACCCCATATTTACCATTTAAAAAGACCCAGGAGCCTGATGCCTCAGTGATGCATTCGTTGTCTTCATGCCCCAATCTCCCACTGCTCTGGCTGCCCTTGGGAGAGGGTGCTGGGTCGGGGCTAGGGCAGAGGCTGATCTCTGCGTTGCAGTGGGAGTCTTACTTTTCCAGTTCTTACCCTCAATAGCTGCTTCTGCCAAGGCCCTGGAGCTAGAAAAAGCGAGGCTATTGCCTGAGAGCAATAAATGCTTTTATTAGCCCTTTTATTAATGATGGTCGGTATTCGTTGAGAAGCTGGGACAATAGTTATTCCAGTAAAAGGATATTAAGCTCCCGCAGACAGGCCGTGTATATCTAACAAGCTCTGGCCCCCTCCTTCCCCCGACGCGGCTTTATTAGGATGCAGCACACCCCTGGCCTCCTAGCAACTCCAAGAAGAGAGAGGAGGGGTGGGGGGAGGAAAGGATAAGCTGGTGTCATTAAACACACAGCCCTTTTCAGAGGTTACGGTAAACCAATCACAAGAAGCTTTTGCTTCCCTCTTGAGAGCTGGGGAGCCTGTGTGATTTTTGCCTTTTTTTTCTTTGCTGCCTCTGGGTTCTTGGCTATTTTACAGCCAGAGCTGCTAGTGATGAGTTGGTAAAGGAGGAGGACATCCTTAAACCATTTGTTAAATGTGAGACCATTCCCATTCTTTATTTTCAGCTATTTTACATTATTTTTAATTTAACAAACACATTTGTAATACTTACTGTATGTGGCAGTGTTCTGAGTGCTTCTCATATATTTATTTAATCCTCATAACATCTCTATGAAGCAGATGCTATTATTATTTCTATTTCATAGATGAGGAAATTGAGGCTCAGAGACATGAAGCAACTTGCCCAAGGTCACACAGCTAGTAAGTAACAGAACCAAGTTTGAACCTATACAGTTGTCTCCACTGTACTCCATCTGAAATTGAAATTGAATGTGAAAAGAACTAGAAAGTATTTCTGAAATTCAGCAGCGTTATCACTTTACCAAAAGGAATTAGATATCTTCACATAAGTAATATATAGTAAATTATAATAACAACCCTGAAATTCATAATATCTGTGAGTTGAAAGCATCCTTAAAGATCATCTGATCTGATCCTCTGATGAATACAAGAATTCTGTCTGCAACATCCCTCATATGTAATCCTCCAGCTTTTGCCTGAATTTCTCCAATGACTGGGAACTCACTACCTCACCAGGCAGATTATTCTAGCTTGGCACACGTTTCACTGTTACAAAAGAAAGTTCTTCCTCAGGCCAGACTGAAATTTGGCTCCCTGTTACTTATTCTCATGTAGCTACCTTTGTCTTCTAAAACTGGGAAAGAAAAAAAAAGTCTCCAGTTTGTATAGGAAATCAGTCTTGAAGCACTTAAAAACAACTTTCATGCCCTCTTAAATCTTTTTCCTCTTTGGGGTTAAACTTCCTTAGTTCTTTTATGGTTCTCCTTTGTTAAAATTTCCAGATTCTCTATCTTCCTGTTTCCACCCCTCGGATGTTGTCAGTGTTCATCCCAGAGCGGTGTCAGAAGGAAGCACAACACATCAGGTGTGGTCCAGGAGCACTGAGAACAGGATCACTTCCTGTTCTCCTTGTTTTGAACTCTACCCTCCAGTGATGCAGCCTAAACTCACCTTAAGTGCTCTGAGAGTCACAGTATACCCTTGACTCACGCTGAACTTTGACTTCCCAGGTGGCTTAGTGGTAAAGAATCCACCTGCCAATGAAGGAGAGGCTGGAGACTCTGGTTTGATCCCTAGTTCAGGAAGATCCCCTGAAGGAGAAAATGGCAACCCACCCTCTCCAGTATCATTGCCTGGGAAATCCCATAGACAGAGGAGCCTGGTGGGGTACAGTCCACAGGGTTGCAGAGTCACGCATGACCGAGCATGCACGAATACTGAACTTGTAACCAATGTGTGGCTCTTTTAGCTCCCTCTTCCAAATTCTGAAATTATACTGCTGAGCTGGGTTTTTGTTTTGTTTTGAGCCCAAGGGTAGTAAATTTCATCTTGTTAAATTCAGTTCCTTGTCCAATCTATCCAGGTAAACTTGGAACCTTACTCTTTTACCCTATTTAATAGTGATGTTGTATCATCTGAAATTTTGATAAATATGCTATCTGTGTTCCCATCCAAGTTGTCATCAATTATTTTTTTAAGCTGAATAGGAAAATTCCCTAGGCTAGGTTTGTGGAGGAAGATGAGGTAAAGCTAGAGTGGTTCCAAAAGACATTTTCTTTTTGGATTGACAGCTGTTCCTGGTGTTGTGCACTTTCTGGGAATGTGAGTGTCTGGGTAACTGAGTAAAGACTCATCCAGCAGCATCACTTCTGCGTCAGAGCTTGTGACCCATGACGAGACAGGAAGGCAAATATTGATAACTTGGTTCATAGATCTGATTGCTTCCTATATACTCTTTGCTGACAAGACCTGAGAGTTGAAAGGGGGGATGTTATGAAATAGAAGCAAGGCTCACTGTGAGGAGACAAACAGGACTCCCAGACCAGGTGATTGCTGTAGGCATTGAGATCTCCAGAACTGAAAAAGAAGACATTCTTGGAGCGAAGACAGAGCTAACAGAAAAAAAAAAAAAGAGCTTTGGCACACTGCATCGAGTTTGAATAAATTTTTCTCAGCTTGAACAGCCATTCTCTTCTGTTATTCCTCAGAGGTCACACCTAAAAGCCAAAAGAATCAGACTGAGGCCACTTCATTGGGGTTCACAGCAGGGGGGTCTCTGTTTATGCCAGAGGTGTTGGAAATCAATTTAATGTCAAAGTTCTCCTCCCCAGCCCACTCCTTACCATTCACCACAGGGGTGTATTTTTTAAATGTCTTTCTAATATTCACTCAAATTGTTCTTCTCCTTGCCCGTTTTGTCAGTCTTTTTATTCTCTAGCTCCCACCTCTTCTCCTCCACAGGCTCCGCTCTAACCCCCTCAGGAGTCTGGTGGGCTGTGGTGTCCCAGGCACTTGAGTTGGATGCAGCTGTGGGGCTGGAGGTCGGTTTTGGTGCCCGGGGGTAATTACTGGTGCCTGAGACTTATGGGATTCCTAAGACAGTCACGGAGGGGAAATGGGCCAGGCTGCCAAGTCCACGTCTGGCAAGCAAGGAAAGCCGGTCTGTGAGAGAGCCTGGAGCCAAGAGGGAAACAATGTCAGGGGCAGACAGAGCAGTAGATGCTGAACTGATGAACACGCAGAGTTTTTAATGTGTCACTGGTGGCCAACGCAGAGGCATGCTTCATGGGGCTAAGGGCCCAGGCTGGCAAAGAACATCCCCAGCCCCATGCCTCCCTACTCCGTACTCCATCTCTGTGCCCATCTCTTTCTTGCTCCCACAATGCACTGGGATGCTATTTTCATTCATCCAGGCTGCTATAACAAAAACACCATAGACTGGGAAGCTTCAAAAGCAAACACTTATTTCTCATACTTCTGGAAGTTGGGAAGTCCAGAGTGGAAGTGCCAACTGACTCAGTGTCTGGTGAGATCCCATTTCCTAGATCACAGACCATCATTGTCTTACTGTGTCTACCTGACAGAAGGGGTGAGAGAGCTCTTTGGGGTCTCTCTATTTTATTTATAATTTTTTGGCTGCACTGTGCCATGTGGCATGCAGGATCTTGGTTCCCTGACCAGGGATTGAACCAAGGACTCTTAATCGTGGACCACCAAGGAAGTACCTGGAGTCTCTTTTAGAAGGGCATGGATCCCATTCATGAGGGCTTCATCCTCGTGACTCAATCACCTCCCAAAGGCCCCACCTCCTGTTCAGTTCAGTTGCTCAGTTGTGTCCGACTCTTTGCGACCCCATGAACCTCAGCACGTCAGGCCTCCCTGTCCATCACCAACTCCCGGGGTCCACCCAAACCCACGTTCACTGTTTTGGTGATGCCATCCAACCATCTCATCCTCTGTTGTCCCCTTCTCCTCCTACCCTCAATCTTTCCCAGCATCAGGGTCTTTTCAAATGAGTCAGCTCTTCGAATCAGGTGGTCAAAGTATTGGAGTTTCAGCTTCAACATCAGTCCCTCCAATGAACATCCAGGACTGATCTCCTTTAGGATGGACTGGTTGGATCTCCTTGCAGTCCAAGGGACTCTCAAGAGTCTTCTCCAACACCACAGTTCAAAAGCATCAGTTCTTCGGTGCTCAGCTTTCTTTATAGTCCAACTTTCACATCCATACATGACCACTGGAAAAACCATAGCCTTGACTAGATGGACCTTTGTTGGCAAAGTAATGTCTCTGCTTTTTAATATGCTGTCTAGGTTGGTTGTAACTTTTCTTCCAATGAGCAAGCATCTTTTAATTTCATGGCTGCAATCACCATCCTCATGATACCACCACATCAGGGATGATACAGGCCTTCAGTCTATAATAGACTTGAATTGTTCATCTACTGGACTTGATGCACAGGGCCCACTCTCAACTCAGGAGGTGCATCCCTTCCACTCAAAGGGCCTGTAATCAATGTAAGAGATGCTCCTGTTACCTGCTTCAGCTTGCTGGAGTCCCACTAGGTGGACCACCTCCACCTGGCCTCCCTGCTTGGCTAGGTTTCAGGGAGTTGGACACTCACCATCGGGCCCTGTGCCCAGTAAGATCTGAACTCAAACAGGGGGTGGCCACCTGTTTGATGGAAACCACTTATCTGTACAGAGCCAACATATCCATTAATTTAGTAATGGCACCCACCTGCCAATGCAGGAGATGCAAAAGATTCGAGTTCAATCCCTGTGTCAGGAAGATCCCCCAGAGGAGAAAATGACAACGCACTCCAGTATTCTTGTCTGGGAAATCCTATGGACAGAGGAGCCTGGAAGACTACAGTCCATGGGGTCGCAAAAGAGTCGGATGTGACTTAGAGACTAAAAAAACAACAAACTTGTTCAGTTAGGTTACTAAAAAGATGAGTGTAAACAGAATCTGTTTTTTAGTCATATACATTAAGGGAGTACATAAACCAAACCAACCCCTACAGTTTGTCTGGATTGGGTATTTCACTTTACGATTTATCTTTAAGTCACACTGATCTAGTTAAAGGCCATAGGCCTTATTATTATTTTCTGTTATTAGCCAAATTCTTGTTTGCTTGTGGTCTGATTCTTTCAGGTGTAGGCTTGTATTAATTTGTAGGGCTGAGTTATTTATATCATATTACAGTCTAGTCTATCCATTTCCTACGTGGTTTCCTCCCAAGATGATCACCAATTCAAAATGAATTAAAACCCTAAACCCAGGAGTGGGACAAAGGAGTGAAAATGGGATTTGAGAGAACGAAAGGATCATCTCTTGGTATTTTGGCCCAGTTGTCCTAGACCCCAAAGGCAGATGGAAGCCCTCAGCTTAGAGGGGAGGGAAACAGGAAGATAAAAACACCAACTCCACCCAAATGACTCAAATGAAGGTGTGTCTTAGAGTCTTTTGTTTTCCTGAAACTCGAGGCCTGAACCTAGGAGAGCACTGTCCAGCTGCCTGTGCTCAAATGGGAGCTTCATAAATCTCCAAAAAATGGCTGACCCTTTCTCTTCTCTCTTTGGCTCTGTTTCCTTCTTTGCTGAGGGTCCTGATTTATCAGAGCAGAAGGGGAGTTGCATCAGTCAGTTTTGAATCAGACAAAACCAAACCAAATGGACAGCCTTCCTTGGAAATGAAAAATACTGGTGGGAATTTTTTTTCCAACACCCCTGACTTACTAAGCAGCACTAAGTATATTAGAGGAGAGTGGACAGGATTTCAGATATATGAAGGGAGCGGCAATTTGAACCCTGAGTTGGGTGGGGCTTGGGTAGGAAAGCAAAGGTATGGATTCAGCCTCATGATTCTCCCTCTTCCCCTGCAGATAAGAGGGGAAGAGACAGAAGCAGTGCAGGTATGAAGCTGTACATCTGCAGGAATGCCCCTGTACTTGCCGCTACAAGGAGTAAACAGAAAAGAGTCCAGGAGAGGAAAAGAAGAGGTGAGTGAAGTTGAACAAGAAAATACTCAGGTCAATAACAGTGATCATAAGAATCACTGAGGGTAAGAGTGATAATAAGAACTATATGCTGCATTCATCCATTCAACTTGCATTTGTTCACTGCTGCCCTGGGCACGGCATGTTCTAGGGTCTGAGGATACAGCGGTAAATAAAATTAAGCCACTCCTTCAGGAAGTTCTAGAATAATTACTGTCAGGCAGGTAACATTCCTCATCTCATCTATTGACCCTATGAAGTGGTCACTATTATCCTATCCTACAAATGATAAAACTGAAGCACAAAGAAGCTTTTATATTTTGGGCAAGTCTCACAGCTGAGCCAAAATTTGGCCTCAGGTCCCTCTGACTCCAGAGCCCCTAGAGTGAGATATGCACCCCACTCTAGTGAGTCCCCAGTGAAGCCCCACTGGCCCAGCCTCAGAGGTGAGAACTCATTGGACCGACCACTTTCCTTCCTTGAACTTGATTCTATTCATCCATGGCAGAGGGGATGGATTCACTGATCTCTGAAGTCCCCTCCCGCTTATTTGGAAACACATTCTATACTGGTATCCTCCCTGCTCCCAAGAGCTTCTCATGGAGATGAGCGGGAGGAGCTAAGTGGATGTTCAAAAAGAGATGACAGCCTAGAGTAATGTTTCCCACACTGGGTTCCAAGGATTTCTTTCCTGGGATTCTGAAGTTTTCTATGAGAATTTGATGTTTGTGAAACAGATTCCTTGAGAGCCCTCAGTTCCAGAGAGAAGCAGTCCTAGAGTTGCCTTCTGACCAGCAGAAAAGGGAAAATGATGGAGTAGAAGGAAGGGTGGGGAGAAGGGTCTGCTGGACCTTGGGAAGCAGCCTGTCTGGGCAGTTACCTTTCTTCCTGGAGGTACAGGACTGGGGCAGTCTCAGCATAGCCCCTCCCCTTAGCCTGCCTTCTTCTTTAAATACCTGCAAGTCATGAGCCAGAGGGAGGGGTTATATGTATATTTAAAGCTGTTTTACAGCAGAAACCAACACAGCATTGTAAAGCATTATCCTCCAATTAAAAAGACTCTCTCTCTAAAAATACCAGCAAGTTCACATGCCCCCTGAAGCTAGGAGAGGAGAAAGGCAGTGGGGAAATGGGTGGGGGGGTGCCCAAGGTGGTTCAGGGTGCACCCAGAACTTTGAGGGTCAGGCTAGAGCATTTGAGGGAGGAGGGACATGCCGCCAAATGGTCATGGGTGCCCAAACAAGGCGGCACGGGTCCCAGCTCTTCCCCTTAACCCCGGCTCACCTCACCCGGCTGGTTAACTGTTCTAATGTGGAAAATGAGGCAAGAGTGTGAGCCTGGCTTGCCCAGGAGCTAAATGCAGCCCAGGTCCCCCTGATAAGCTTAGTCAACTTATTAAATTACCCAGGAAAAATGGAGATGGAATATTAATTCCACACACCTCTCCCCCTCTGCCTGGGGAACCTGCCTTCTCTGGGTTTCACTTTTCAAAGCCTGAAATAGATATGGAGATTTTGTGCTTAATTAAAGGAGAAGGGTGCTCACTTCAAGTCTTTTCAAAATCATTTTGGTTCTAAGCTCAGTGGAGCCAGTGAAGACCCAGTCACCATCTGGCAGGAAAGGTGTTAACTCGGGTCTCCAGTCAATTCTAGACATCAGATTCAGAAACAAAGAGAATTAATTTCGAGTCCCCCTGGGCTGGCCCCTCCTAGCCGGTAAGCCGAGAGCCTCTGTATTGACTTGCTAGGTATTAAAAAGTTTAGTCTTCTAGGTCACCTGCAGCACAGAATGCCAGGTGCCAGAGCCTGCCCCACTGGGCAGGATTATCTTATCAGCCAGGCTGATAACACTCAGGAAAGCCTGGCCATAAGGAGCAAATATTTATAAGCCCAACACCTTTCAGTCCATAACAGATTAGGCACAGGATGGCAGCAAGGGCAGGGGGCTGAGTCAGCAATCCGCTCTGGGCTTCGGAGCCTGGCTCCCGGTCAGAACCCTCCTGTGCATGTTCGGCTCATGAAGAAGGCATGTTGAGTGCTGAACCATGTAGGAGGCGCTTTCCCACCTATTCCCTCACCAGACCCTCATGACAGCCTGGCGAGAGAGTTATTGTGTTACTCCCATTTTACAGTGGAAGAGACTAAGGTACAGAGAGGTTCACTGATTCGCACTTTCACATCGCTAGCAAGTGAGACTTAAACTAGGATTTCTGGTTCCAGAACTTGTTTGTTTTCTAAGCTGCAGCAGTGGCCTTGACTGGCTCTCATTCGGCCATGCTTTAAATTCACAGCTCCCCAAGGAGCCCCCTGTGCCCCTCAGTTCCCTGGTCACAAGCTTCTCTCACTTGGCAGATGAGGCCAACCAGAATCTGATAAAGAGGAAAAAGGAGATAGTGACCCCATGGGAACAGTCACTAAAATAGCCCTGGCACCAAAACACACATATCACTGTGGGCTCTCCAAAGGCTTGGAATTCATTCCTTTGGGTCTCCTGGTCTTTTCTGTTTATTCATTCTCCCTGGGAGAGGTGATTAAATGATTAGATGCAAATGAATTAGAATGAGAGGTCATCCTTGGTGTCAGAGGAGGTGTCACTGGTTCACTCTGTGCTAGTGTGGAGGGAGGCTGCGGGGAACCTGGAGGAAGCCCCTGGGTTTCTTCTCTGTCAAAGGAGACTAAATGATCTTAGACATCCTTACTTCCTGAACCTCAGCAAGATCTCCTGGGACGAGGAGCTCCATAACCCTTCTCTTTTCATCCTCAGCCAGGAGATCAGGAGTATTCTGAGGAAACAACTTCTAAACTGACTGCAAAAGAGGTGAGTAGCTGGGGTCAGGAAGCAGCCCATGCAAAGGCCTGGAGGTAAGTGCCAACATGCGTGTCTGAGCAACTGTGGTTCCAAAGCGTAGGTTACAAGAGGTTGAGAAATAAGGTTCAGAGATAAGCAGGAGCCAGATTACAAAAAGTCTTGTAAGACCATGTTAAGGAGTATGGGCTTTATCCTAAGAGCAATAGGAAGCCAGAAAGGAGTTAAAGCAAATAAGTGGTGTGACAGTAGGTGTGTTTTAATACTTTCCCTCTGTAACAAATGTGGAGACTAGATTGGAGGGCGGGGAACAGAAGGTGATGGGAAGAGGAAGGGCAGTGGGAGAGAGACCCCACCTGAACTTTCTGCTTCCCACCCCCCTTCCTCTGACCTAGGTTGGCCTGGTTATGATACCTGTATTTGCAAGAGTAATACTACCAGGCTTCCCAGGTGGCTCAGACAGTAAAGAATCTGCCTGCAATGCGGGAGACCCCAGTTTGATTCCTTAGTTGGGAAGATCCCCTGGAGAAGAGAATGGCAACCCACTCCAGTATTCTTGCCTGGAGAATCCCCTGGACAGAGGAGGCTGGTGAGTTACAGTCCATTGACTTGCAAATAGTCAGAAATGACTGAGTGATAAACACTTTCACTTTTTCACCATTTATAGTTGCTTCCTTTGTGCCAGGCACTGTGTGGGGTGCTGTCTGTGCTTTGTCTCATTTATGCCTCACGGTAACCCTACAAGGTAGGAATGCTTACCACCTGGAATTTATAGATGAGAAAACTTGGGTCAGAGAGGCCAGGTGTCTTGCCCTCCGTCACACGGCTGGTAAGTTGCAGCAGCACTACACAGGCAGAGATGTGGCTCATTGTTTTTAACCATGGGTGCCCTGCCCCCTGAGATACCACCCCCATGGTTAGCCTGCACTTTCAGGGCAGGATGGAGCTCTGTTGGCCAGCTTCCTGCAGCAGAGGAGAATTGGAGCAGAGGTCCTAGTTAGCACAGATGTGATTTGCCGTGGGTACCCTTTAAACAAGCTGTGTGGTGCACCTGGAGAGGGTGTGAGGACTTTGGGAGCGTTTGGGATCCCATGGCTGGTTCGCCTTTTGGGTCAGAGGAGAAATAGAGCCAGGCCTGGGGCAGGCTGTGGTGCTGCAACCCTCCTCTCCATCCACCTCTCACATGATGAGGCCTCTCAGAAGCCTTGAAACCTCAGGAACCACTTCTCAATCCAGAGGGGACCCAAGAAGTCACAATTCGCAGGAGCTAGAGAATGCAGAGGGAGAATGGTTGTTAATTCTTTCCCACGCTGCCTTTTCTAGAGGGGAATAGGATACCAGGTCTGGGTCAGGGAGCTCTGAAGGGCACCCCAAGGTGGTTAGCACAGGGGCAGTGCTCCCAAAGGCCAGGTAGAGTAGAAGGGTAGACTGACATCTCTGATTTGATTCCCCCAAAGTCACTGGAGACCCCCAGTGAAATTCACCCACTTCTATCCCATGATACAGAACAAAGAGGTTACTTTGCTGAGAGCCAGGAGCGCAGGCTTCTGTGCTGGGCCCTGCCACATCGGGCTGGGCAACCTTGGTAAAGGTCCCTCGCCTACTTCTTTTCCCTCACTGGATGGGGTGAGCCCTAAATGCCCCCTCTCCCAGCCCTGGAGTCCAAGTCTCCAGAGTCTGGATGAGCCTGTGGTCCAAGCTGGCTGGCTTCATAGCCCTCTCCAGTCATGGGGGCCCATCCTCTTTCCCAGGGCCACCCTGGAGCCAGGCTAGAGAGCAGGCCAGCGGTTCTGCCCTGCCCCACTCCCCCAATTCCCCACTTCCCCACTCCTCCACTCCCCTGTTACTCTAGGAGGACACCAACCCTTCTGGGTTTGCTCTGTCAGTTGGATAGGGCAGGCTTGCACCTGCAGAAGGGCACTCTAATTTATTTTGCATCATTTTACATTACCTGGCTCCTGGGCCTCCAGCTTGACATGCAGATTTATGTAAAAGAGACCCGACATGCAAATGAGCCAGGCCTGCCACTTGCTTTAGTAACAGGCAGGGCCTCATCACTGGCTCCTCTGGCCCAGCTGTTCTCCCCATGGCCCATGGATCTCTCAGGCCGAGGTCTGCCTCCCTGCTGCGCTGCCTCTGCTCTGCTCTGCTCGGAGCTCAGGCCAGCTGGGAAGTCAACTTGACAGTGAGGTTGGAAAGCAGAAAGCTCCAACCCTGCTTCCCCAAGGAGTTTCTGGCTGTGACCTGTTAGGAGACAGTGGAGAGATAAAGACAAATACCCACAACTGACCAGAGAGAAAGAGGCCACCTGAAAGAAAGGTGCACAGGGATTCAGAGGGGCCAGGAAACAGGGCTGCATATAAAACAAGCATGAACAGAGAAGGACAGGCAGATGGACAAAGAGCAGGCAAAGCACAGAGAGGGGGAGAAGAAAAAAAAAAAAAAGCCAGCATAGACAAGAGACAGGAGAGATGGGGACATAGGAGGGGGCTGCTCATGGAGGGGGCGGACACCAAGAAAGGAACAGATTTCAGAGCTGCTGTGGAGGAAGACTAAGGATATAGCAACAGCCGGGCTGCGGGGAAGAAAAGTGAGGGAGGAGTTGGCAATGATGACAGCTTGACGTTGGGGAGTGGGAAAAAGGAGTCACAGGCGGAAGTGATGGGGGAGACCTGTGGGGAGAGACAGGGGAGGCGCCCTGTGAGAAGCCCTGACAGCAACTTGGCTGCCACAGGCAGGAGTCGTGCCACCGCCTCGTAAACCGATTCCTATCTGCCTAGCTGTACGTGGGCTTCTGTGCTAGCTCAGTCATCAAAAGTCCACCTGCCAATGCAGGACATGAGGGTTCCATCCCTGGGTCGGGAAGATCCCCTGGAGAAGGAGATGGCAACCTGCTCCAGTATTCTTGCCTGGAGAATCCCATGGACAGAGGAGCCTGGCGGGCTACAGTCCATGCGGTCTTAAAGGAGTCAGACTAAACAACACCTATTACTACTTATATACCTACATATCTATAGAGCACACTTATAAAGCACGCAGATATGCAGTGGGTAGAAGAAAACATTCTACAGACATGAGGTTCTAGAGAGGGAGCTTGAGGGGTTGTCCAGTGTGGCAGTAGCCGCTGTATGTCTGTCCTCACAGGACCTAGGGAGAATTCATAGCTGGTCACCCCAACCTTCCGGCTGGAGTGCAGCCAACAAGCGGGGTCCAGGCTGTTCCTTGCTCACCTGTCCCAGCCAGCCTCCCACTTCCTGTCCCTTGAATGCACTTGGTTTGAGCAAGAAAGTAAGCAAGCAAACAAATCAAAACAAAGAGGGAACCCATCATGCTCCCACAGCCTCTTCTGTAGGGAAATTGACATTGTGGGAGGAGGGAGCGAGCAGAGGCCCTGGGTAGGTGGTCTTGAACTCTGGCAGGGTGGGAATACTCCCTGGGCTTTTGGATAATCTCCACCTCCGCACTCTGCCCCCACTAGAGCTCCAGGGAGAGGACAGAGGAGGCATTTCTTAAAACCTGAGGTGTCGACACTGAAGGTGTCCTCAGAACCCCTCCAGCTCAACTTCATCATTTTGTGGAAGAGGGCACTATGACCCAGAAAGTTCCAGCAGCCTGGTTAGTGCCTAGTCCCCATAGTGTGGGGTAGGGCTAAGGGACATTTTTTGTTAAACAACACTTGTTCCCTCCAGATGGTCCCCTCAACACTGACTGACCTTGCCCTCTATGCCTCTGGGATTCCACTGACTTGCCCATGTCTGTCCTGGATACACACGCAGCCCCTTGAAGGGTGGACTGTATTTTTACTCTGAGATGGATGAATTTGGTACATATTGTGAAACTTATGGGTGCAGACACTTCTGTGCACTTTTCACCTGTGCTCCAGGAAGACCTAAGGCTCTCTGGGTCACCTTTACCATCTCACCAGCTAGTACTTGCCAGTTCCCAGCAGATAAAGCCTGCAAATAGCTGAGTCCAGTGAAAGTGTCGTGTGAGCCGTGGGATTTTCACCTGGCAGAGATCTACTCTAAGCTGGGGTCTCCAGATGCCTGGCTTATCTCTGGAACCCCTCCTTGCTCCTCCTCCCATCTAGAAGTTCAGGTCAGCTCCTCAGACTCCCATCACTGCCTGGGCCTGACTCAGTCTGCTTGGTTCAGCCAGAGGTCAGGTAGCTACAATCCAGGCCCATCTTTTGAGTCAAAGGCCAGCCTCATGTGTCACTCCCACGTTAACCTCTGATTCGGTGGTTTTTCACTCCTTGGAAGGAGAGACCCTTTGGGGGACAGGATTAAGGCTGGGAAATCTCCCCTCATGCTACTGTTCATGTCCTTGAGACTTTGCATGTTGGTATCAGGGGATACATGGACCCTCTGAAGCCCTCAGACCAAGACAGACAGACCCAAGGGTCCTGCTGGCAGGAAGCCAGGGTCCCCGGGAGACCCAAGGCCCCAAATCATTTCAGAAGGAACTGAAGCCCTAACAAAGTGACATTTCAGGAGACTTCCCACAGAATGGCTTCTTTCCCTCTTTCCATCTCAAGAATTCCTTTTCTAGGCAACTGTTTCTTCCTTGTTGAAAAGTCAGATCTAAGCTATACCCTAGCTTCATATCAGGCAAGCTGAAATGGCACATAATGCCCAGCTCAGCTCTCCTTCCCCTTGTACTCTCTCTCTCTGTGTCCCTGTCTCCAGCGGCCCCACCCAGGCAGCGCGTGCCCCTGACCTCATTTTGCTTTGTCTCAAGCCAGGGCTCAGCTGAGCACCAGACCCTGAAATGGCTCCAGAAGAGGTGCAGGGTAGATGATGCATTCTTGGGGAGTTGAAAGCTTGCTCGTCATGTCACCTCATCATCCAGCGGAGACCATGGATGTTCATGATCTCAGAAAAAGGGCCTCTGAGGGCAAGAGTGGATGGGAGGAGCAGAGAAGCCCCAGGAGAAAGGGAAGGGTAGGCAACCCGGCTGAAAATTCCCTCTGCAGATTCCAGATCCTGAGTGCTGCCATATCCCCGCCCCCCACCTCCCCTTTCCAAAAGTAGGTGATAGAGAGGCTGTGGACTGCGGACTCTGGGCCTGGCTGGAGATGCCGAGAGGCCTCTGTGTGAAGGAGGAACGATGGGAGGGCTGGACTCTCTGGGGACCAGGGGCGGGCTGGGGACCTGGGAAGATCCTTGTGGAAGGCCCAGGACACAGGGTGGCCAGGACTCAGAAGAGTAAGAGCAGGCGCCTCGCCAGCGAGGGGTCCGGCCAGCCCACAGGGTGGCCCAGCCTTCGAACGTGCCTTTAGATGGAGAAAGCTGCTTAATCTCCCCTGGAAATCAGGAAGTTGGAACCCACACAGCTGATTACAGGACCAGAGGAGTGATTTCAGAGGAAAGATGAAAAGAATTAAAGTCAGCTCAGGAGGGAGCAGAGGAGAGAGAGCTGGGAGGTGGGGGCACGTGCTGAGGAGTTTGTCTGCAAAGCCCCTGCACCCTGAGCCTGGCTGGGAGAGCTCTTGTAGGGGCAGGTGGGGGCTTTGCTGAGGTGGGGGTATGTGGGTGAGAGTCAGGTCTGTCATGTGGAGGCATTCTGAGGGGTGAGGCTCAAAGCTTAGAGGAACTACCGGGGGTTCTGAAGATCATGAGAGAGCACTGAGAGGAGACCCCCAGAGGCCAGGAATAGAGCCTAAGCCTTGATTTCCAATCCAGGCAGGGCCCTTGTGTGTGTGGCGGTGGTGATGGGGGGTGCTGTTGTGTGGGGTGGGGCCTGCTCCTTTCCACTGTCCCTCTCCTCCAGGCCTGGAAACTCCAGCCCCAAGTCTTCTGGCTAAGCAGGAAAAAGGACAAGAAAGTGTGTGGTGGATGGGTTATCTATCCTGACAGACAGTGTCACCCAGGCCATCCTGGGGCTGAGGGGGCAAGGACAGGGGCTGTTGTCCCAGGAGACCCTGGGTTGAAAGACAAGGACTGCCTTGTCCTGCTTCAGGTCTAGACAGGAGAGTTGAGGCTGGAGGACAGCTGGGCTCAGGCGGAGTCTCTGGTGACTGCTCGGCTCTGTTGTCTGCCCCAATCACACACACACACACATATGAACCACTCAACCATACTCGCTTGCTCTCATATTCTCTCTCTCTTTCTCTCTCACATACACACATGCACACTTAAACATACATTTAAATAACTTGCAGACGTATATTAGCAAAAACATTCCATCTGGGCTGGGATTTCTCTCATTGCTTTGAATTCCCTGAGTTTTAACTTGAAAAAAAAAAAAATAGGAAGAGGCAAAGATTTGACTAATGTTGGGTTAAGGTTTTTTTCTTACCCCTTTCTTTCTTGGTTACCGACTGCCAAGAATTTATGTTTGTAAAAGGAAAAGAATTAACTGTGTTGATTAAGAGGCAAACTCCCTGGAAATGTTCCCTCTTAACGCTTTGGTGCCCTCTCAGCAAGCGATGCTGGGGCTCTCTGGTCCAGGGCTTCACAACCTTCCAGGGGGCTGGTACTCCCCAAAGGGAACTTACAGAATGGAGGCAGGCTGTGCCCTTCTGCTGTGCGAATGTGTATGAGGAGGAGCAGATGTGTGGGTAAAGCTGTTGTGAGAGTTCATGTGTGCATGTGGGTGCTGTGAGTTTGTGTGTGTACGTGTGTGAGTGTGCAAGTGTGGGAATGAGTGTGGTGACCACATGTCTGTCCATCAGTAGATGTGGGGTGTGCTGGGCATCTCTGCCTCCCTCTGGCTGTGTAGTAAAACACCAGGAAGGTGGGGGACTTTCAACTTTACCACATTAAGTAGGGGGGTTGCTACAATCTAGCAGGGGCAGGGGGCCAAGGGGTTGGGGGTGGGGAGGTTTTAGCTGAGGAAGCAGGTTCTTTCCTGATATCTAGCAGCTGTTACCACGGACTGACCACAGCCAAAGCCAAGCCTGGCTCAGTGTCCTTGTGTGGGGAACAGGGGGTGGGGGAATTCTCTCCTCTTTCCATCTCAGCCTAAGCACCCACCAAAGGTGTTCCCTCCCTGTTCTCCTTCCACAGCTCCCCCAGCCCTTAGGAAGAGCCTGGGCTGCATGGCTCCCGAGCTTATCCTCTGGGATAGGGCAGCCCTGGAGCTGGGACTGAGGGCTCTGACTGGAGAAATGATGTTGTAGAGAGAAAGAGGAGCAAAGAAAGGAGAGCTCCTCAGAAGCTCTGAGCCTCATGCATATACGTCCAACCATACTGAGCTACTGAGCCCTCCACCTGGCCTCACTCCTCCCAGACTTACCTGGACAGACCTTCTGTCCCTCCTTTGTTTAACCAATCCCTACTTGTCTTTCAAGTCTTAGATGTCCGCCCCTCCAAGAAGCCTCCCTTGCTCCCATCCTTGATGACAGCCCCATGGGCACATAGGCACGCTCCACCTGGTATCATCCTCACATCCTCTTATCTGTTTGCCCCTGGACCCTGCACTCCTTGAGGACAGAGACGTCGTCTTCTTTATCTTGAATTCCCTGTGCTTAAAACCATGCTGGCAGCCAGCAAGGGCTCAGTTAAGGCTCACCCCCTTGAATTTAAGGCCCTTGATTGTTGAAATCAGTGTTAGTCACTCCACATGCTGTGATCTAGATTGCCTTATATACACACCCCTGCTATGACACTTACCATAAGACCCTAGACTAATCTGCACACATATTTGACCCTCTTAACTTTCTGTGAGTTCTGCAGAACAAGAATTTCATCGCAGTCATCCCCAGGACCTAGCACAGCATCAGACAAATAATAAAGGCCCAATAAATGTCAAATGAATGAAAGAGTAACCAAATGCATGATAAAGATCCAAGAACATATATAGAGAGA
Source organism: Nanger dama (assembly GCA_917880005.1). Taxonomy (NCBI): domain Eukaryota; kingdom Metazoa; phylum Chordata; class Mammalia; order Artiodactyla; family Bovidae; genus Nanger; species Nanger dama. The sequence goes on along the minus strand of CAKJTW010000011.1, from coordinate 26,531,866 downwards.
CTGATGTAGCTATAAAGATCATTAGGGGCTAGAGTGCGGAGGGGAGACTGTGCTATCAGAGCAGGGTGGAAGGAGAGAAGGGAAACATTAATCGAGCATTTAATGTGTGCCACAGCCCCCAGCGCTGCACCTGGCACCCAGGGGTGGTCATTTCACTGTACTGTCTCCATCTTGTGAGGGGGGTACTTCCCTCATTTGACATATCAGGAAATTGAAACAAAGAGAGTTTAGGTGACCCTTACCCAAGGTCACCCGCTGAACAGATTCAGCTGGGATTCAAACCCAGAGAAATATGCTTCTCCCACTGTGCCATGGTTCACAACGGAGGTGAGTTTTTGAGCAGATTTGAAAGATGAGAGGGACATGGCTTTGTAGAAAAGGACTGCAAGCCCAGGCAGGTGGAAGACTGAGGGTTCCTGGGATTAATGCTAGCTAGCTTGTCCCATGAGTTTACGTAAGCTACTGTGTGTCCAGGAAGCAAGGGGAGACCCAACATGACAAGGGAAGGTGCAACCGTGGAGAAGGCAGCAGAACAGAGAGCAGCCCAGGGAGGCCTTCAAAAATAGATCTGAAGCCTGCTTTGAAAAGGCAATGGGTGGAAACTGTCAAAAGGAGCCAACACAGATGTAGGATTTATCAGATGGCAAATGCTATGCTGAGCACATATGAACACATTTAATTCTTGCAGCAAGGCTCTGAGGGGATCCTGCTATGATTCCTGTACACAGGGGAGAGTGGAGACCCAGAAAGGATAAGTAAGCTGCCCCAGGTCACAGGACTGGTTAGGGTAGACCTGGGATTTGAACCCAGTCTGATTCCAGAGTTTGTGCTCATGGCCACTGAACTAAGGAAGGTGAGCAGGGATATGGAGGTCCCTCAACCTGGACAGTCAATGTAAGTCACACTGGCAGGCTACCAGGAAGTATGATCTGGATCTGGTTGGAGGGTTGTTGTTCAGTCACTAAGTTGTGTCCAACTCTTTGCAACCCCATGGACTGCAGTACTCCAAGCTTCCCTGTCCTTCACTATCTCCCAGAATTTGCTCAAACTCATATCCATTGAATGGGTGTTGCCATCTCATCCTCTGTTGTCCCCCTTCTCCTCCTGCCCTCAATCTTTCTCAGCATCAGGTCTTTTCCAATGAGTTGGCACTTTGCATCACATGGTCAGATTATTGGAACTTCAGATCAGTCCTTTCAGTGAATATTCAGGGTTAGTTTCCTTTAGGATTGACTGGTTTGATCTCCTTGCTATCTAAGGAACTCTCAAAGAATCTTCTCCAGCACCACTAAAAAGCATCAATTCTTTGGCACTCAGCCTTCTTTATGGCCCAACTCTCACATCCATACGTGATTACTTTGATTTACTATGATTACGAGCCATAGCTTTGACTAGACAGACCTTTGTGGGCAAAGTGATGTCTCTGTTTTTAATATGCTGTCTCGGTTTGTTATAGCTTTTCTTGGAAGAACCAAGTGTCTTAATTTCGTGACTGCAGTCACCATCCATAGTGATTTTGGAGCCCAAGAAAATGAAATCTGTCACTACTTCCACTTTTCTCCATCTATTTGCCATGAAGTGATGAGACTGGATGACATGATCTTAGTTTTCCAAGTATTGAGTTGGAGGGTAAGAGGGGTCAAGTTAAAGGAAAGATGCAAATCTCAGGCTAGTGAATGAGGACATCATTTCAGACTGGGGAGCACTTAAAAGGCAGGGGGCTGGGGTGGACAGGGACAAAGTATCTGATGATCTAAACCTTCTCCATGCACATGGAGAACTTTGCTTCAAGGACTCTGGGGTTCATCACCCCTGTCCCCAGCCCCCTGGAGGGAAGCCCCAGAGGGCTATGATGATGTGGGTTATTCCTAGGGTACTCTCCTGGAGAACTCTAACCTACTTCCTCTCCACCCTCCCCTACCTGTGAGCAGGAGAGTCAAGCCAGAGATGGCGAGTGGGCCCACTCTGGCTTTGCCTTTGTTCCCACTGGATGCCTGCTGTCCAGGGGGACTGGGCCTTCTCCTCTTCTCCATTCAGGCCAGGAGCCTGGGAAAGGGGACTTGCAGCCTCCTGGTAACTCAGCTCTGACATCTCCTGATTAGAGCGCATCTTTCCTCTCCCAGTCATGTTCCTTTGTGGTTTGGGTGGGTGTCAGTGTCACAGGCCAGCCCATGCCCCTGCCCAGAGCATCCTGAGGCACTTGGGGAGAGGGCAACAGCCAAACTGTGGTCTGAGAGGAGGTTATGATTCCCTCACTGTCCTGGTCTCATGGTTTTGCGGGGCTGGCTCTTTTTGAAGGGAGGTGCTTTGTATCAGAACACCAAGAGCTGTTCTCTTGAATACTCATGTTCAAGAAACACTTTCTGTCCAGCTTTGGAACTTTGAGTCTGGAGGGAACCAGCATTCTGGAATCCTCTCATGACCTCTCTTACAGCCCCTGCAGATCAGCTGTCAGCCATCTTCTCCGTCCTCTGCACTGGGCAGAAAAATCATCTTAAAGCATATCTTGGAAAGTTCCTCTCAAACCTTTACCTTGGTACCACAACCTTATAGTCACCAAGCATTCTCACATCCTTGGCCCATGGGACCCTCCTCATATCAGCCCTATAAGGCAGGCAGCTCAGGGATTATTAGACCCATTTTACAGATGAGGAAAACGAGATCACCTTGTGGTGAGTCATGCTGGCCCACTGTTAGACTTCTAGGCACTGGGATCAGAAGGCAGCCTGGGAGCGGAGGGGCTGGGATCAAGATCCATGCCAACCAAAGAGACGGGATTGGAGAGATGAGTGATCACAGGTCTCTGTGTCCAGAAAGGTCCACCTTGAGTCACCTGCCTTTCTCTGACCCAGACACCAGCAGCTTTCCCGCTGAGTGATGGTGAGTCAGCTCCCAGCCTCTCTCAGCCAGGCCCTCCTCCTTTTGGCTTTCGTAGCGTCTGACTCAATCATCTGTTTCAGGTAGGCAGTATCTGTGGCGCCTTCTGGTGTAAAGCCCACAACTAAACAAGAGGAAACATTTGAGAACTATTTGTGAATAAAGGACACCAGGAGCAGTGTTCAGGCTCTTCAGAGAAAAGAGATGCCCAATCTAGAGGGGCAGTAGCTATGGCCAACCACAGTTACATAACAGCATCGCCATGACACCCTGCATTGCTTTAGCACCACTTCTGAAGCGCTTCAAGCACTTTCGGCTTTATTAGGCTATTTGATCTCGTAAAAGTCCCACAAATGGGTGGTGATAGTTACTATAACCATTTTATGGATGAGGAAACTGAGGCCTAGAAAGGTGTTAAGTGATGCACCCAAGGCCTTACAGCAAGGGAGTGGGGAAAGAGGGCTGGGTCTGTCTTGTCTTTAGAAGTTTCTCTAGGGGTTCTGTTTCTGGGACTCCCTTTTGGTGTCTACATTCCTACGAGGTAAGGTGTGGACGGAGGAGGTGACTGGCAGCAGGCTCAGAGACTCTTCCTGTGCAGGATCACTGAGAAACAGTGAGTCAGGCTCCCTGATATTGAAGTCAATTTCCTCTTTCACTTCCCCAAACAATTGTTGGGGAGTGAGCTCACTTGTTGATCCTCAGAGTGGAGCTGAGGGTACCTGCGCAGCTGCCCCTGAAGGGTTTGATAGTTGTGATCTTAAAAAGAGGCTAGTGCTCTTGCCTTGGGACTCCAGCCCTCCTGACCCAGCAGTGCCCCAGCCAGGAGGGCATCTGGCTAGCCCTGTGTGTGGCCACAGACTCAACACTTGTTTCCTGACCTCCAATACTGTTCCCATTCAATCCTGTCCATTGTTGAGCTTTCTTAAGCTCTCCCCTGTTCTCACAAATTGTCAGTGGAGTCCCATTCCTTCCAGCCTCATTTTGGCCTTCAAGACCCCACCCCATCAAGTTCCAAACTGTCTCCCCAGGCTTTGCATCTCTGCCTTGTCCTTCTCTATAAAACCCTGTCTTCAGCCAAAACTGTAGGGCTTGTCTAGACGTGTTTTGTGTTTTCCCAGCTCCACAGTGGACTGTGATATTATTCCCTTTGTCTGGAAAGCCACTCCTACTCTCTCTGCTGGATTTTTATCCATCCTTCAAAACCTTTGATGAATGTGATCTCCTTCATGAGGCCTTCCTTGATTGCACCAACCAGGAAGTGCTCTCTCCTTCCTGGGATGTCTCACTTGGTGTACAGGTGTCTATACAAGCAATTCTCTATGTGTTGTGACGATGGTATAAAGCCTTGGATGTTTGCAAAACTTCAGAGGTTGCAGAATTCTGCAATACCACTTGTGCATGCACGTGTGTTTGGTGTGTATGTTTATGAGAGGTGAGCACAGTTACATATAACACCTGAACACAACAAGGGATTGGACCCTTACTGGGTTTTGAATGTGTCAATCACTTCTGCTCGGCCAATGAACAGAAAGTCAGATGTATTCCCCCAGAGGAAAAAGAACCCTAGCCATAAAATCCATAAACACTTGGAGGAAGCAAAAATAGAGAGAAGAAGGAAAGTGAACAATATGTATTGATCACTCTGTATTCCAGGCACAGAGTCAGAGAGGAGACTTCATGTGAACAAACGAGCTCACTTAAGGCTCATAATAGCTTTTAGAGGTGGGGATTATTGCCCTCATTTTTCGAATATGTGCCATTGAGGGTCAGGGTCTTCAGGAAATAGACTCTGAGAGGAAGTCTGTGTGCAGAAAGTTAATTGGTGACTGTTCATGGAACAAGCCCTGAACAGAAACAGGCCTGGGCTGAGAGAGAGGGTTGAATGGCACTGACATTGCCACGAAGTCTCAGGTGCTCCCATGGGGCTGCTAAAGCTTGGATGAACCTTCAAAGATGTTCCCCCATCTAGGCAATGGGGCTGGGTCATTGCACCCCTAGGAAGGGACATAACTCAGGCAAGACTGTTCCCTGCAGCTGAGGGCATTTCCTGAGGAGGGCCAGCACTGTCTGCATGCACCATTCTGGACTTGAGAAATGCCTGCCCTGCACACACACAGCACTGCTGGCAAGTGGGAGGATTAGGGACTGAACTCAGGCCCATGCTTTGTCCTGGGCACCATCTGACTTTCAGTCCATCTCATAATTCAGCTTGGCCACCCTGTACCCAAGAGGCACCTTCAGGAAGGCCATGCCCAGAAAGTCCCCTGTGAAGAGAACAGTCTCCCTTTTTGGGAAGGTTCAGTAGATCTAGTGTCAAACCATAGCAGTGAGAAGGCAGGTAATACTGATAAGTTACTGATGTTTTCTGATTCTCACACTTTGGAAACTTTGATGGTGGAATACGAGTGTAATATCCAAAGTATGTCACAGACAGGAAAAACACCCAGGACAGTCAGAGGGCTGGCAGGATGCATCCCAGCTGAACATGAACCAGACCTGGTGGACTCTGGAGGACAGGACTGCAGCTCTCCCCCAATGCCATGTGCTGGGAAATAACCTGGGGAGGGCTTTCTTCAGAAAACCAAGCTGAGAGGGGCAGGTCATTTGATTGAACTCGACATCTGGCTCAGCATCTGAGATGCATGTAATAATCTCTGCTGTAAGTTTCTCCTTTTGCAAGGACCATGTCTTACTCAACTCTGTGTTTTCTGAACCTGGCACAGGAAAATTTGTTACATGAAATCTGAATGACCCTGGGCAAGACCCCACCCTGCTCTATGCCTCAGTGCCCTCATCTATACATGAGAGGTTTCCCAACTCTGTTTCTCCTTGAAACAGGAGAATCTGGTGAAGCTTCCTTAGGAGAAGGGAGGTGAGGGGGCCACGTCCAGGGCCTCCAATCCTGCTTTACCCAGAGCAACTCCCCTTGTATTTGTTTATGCATCCATACGGTTTCACTTAAACTGGCATTCCTCAGCTAAAAGCAAAGCCTGGGAACCACCAGGCTGCATATGATATTTGAGGTCCTTTCCACACAGCTCTGACATGTGTGGATGTGAGCGAAACAGATGAACAAATGAATTAATGAATGAGTGAATTAATGAACTCTTAGTATACCTAGCTAACATAGGCCAGTCCCTGGCCACACCATTCTTAGAGCAGCTGGCCAGCCACCCTGGGAAGTTTGGAAAGAGACACAGGGCTTTCCCGACATTCTGTCAATTGTAGGAGTCTGTCTGTCTCCACCACGGCTGTGGATGAGGCCTCCTCCCTGCAGATCCCTTGGATGCCACCCGGTCTGGGCTGTACTCAACTTTGACTCTCCTAATATGTTGACTCAGCTGAAAGAGATACTGACAACAGCTGTGCGAGTCACTGGCTGGTCTGGCGAAAGCATCCTCAGGTTTTCTCAGTGTGTGTCCCAGGGTGTGGCACTAGGCCTGCTTGTTTCAGCTCCCTTCCCTCCTGGGGAAATGGCTCCTGATTTTGGCCTTGCCCCCCTCCCACCATCTCTCCTTTCCTTTCTTCCTCTAAGTCAGTGGTTCCTAATCCTGACTGCATGGATGGGAATCGCCTAGGGAGACTTAAAAATTGCTGATGCCCAGAGATTGTGATTTCTTGCTTTGGGATGTGGCCTTGGGAATAGAAGTTGAAAAAGCTCCCCAGGTGATTCTAATATCCAGCCAGCGTTGAGAACGACTGGTCTGAGGACGTGGACTAGGATTCCCAGCCTTAGCTGAAACCATTTCTAGCCATGGGGTTCAGATGTCTGCTGCAGCTGGGGAGGTGTGGGGCCCAGGTTTCTCTCAGCAATGGAGAGATAATTGGAAGTGGAAAGAAATACACAGTGCCACCCTTGCCCCACAAACCTAGCGCTGAGTCCCATGGGAGGAGAGCCCTCAAAGGAAGCTGAAGGGGCTATTTTCATAAAGGGTCCTATGAGATTCAGGCAGGTCAGTGCTGTTTGGGGTCCAGGTGACAGGGTGTGACCACATGGGGGAGGGGCACAGGACACTGTGAAGCTCAAGTGGACAGAGGACACCAGGTGGGCAGTGTGTCCCTTTTGAGGGAGCTTTGGGACAGTGCCCTGGGCATGGGCGGCAGCGTTTTCAGAAGACCTGCTGGCAGCAAGTCCCACTCTGGGGTGTCTGTGGGCTGCATAGCATCAGAGAGCAAACAGGGTTGGGGGAACAAAGCTTTGGTGAGATATGGGGTCTACTCCCCATGACAGTCCTGCTGATAAGCACATGTGGGGTGCTCCCAAGGGGCCCCCTGAATCAGAGTGAACCTATGGCAGACAGGATCCAACAGCAGTAAAATCTGGTCATTTCCATGGGTGGGAATCCATGTGCACTTGCAGGATGGTGAGGTCTGAGGACACTACACTCTTGACGCTGTCTGGTGGTGGTGGTGGAGTGACCAGGTACGACAGAGGGAGACCAGAGGAGCAGACTGTGTGATCTGCTCTGAAAGGCCCCCTGGTTGGATCAGTCCCCCAACAGCTTTCTCTCCAGTGCTCACATCTGATCAGGGTCTTCTCAACTCAAGGCTTTTCTGCATGCATGTTCTCAATGGGAATTATGTGCTTTACTTCCTGTGCAAGTTTTCTCTTGAAATCACATTTTCTCCTCAATTAGAGAACCTCTTTAATTGTTAGCAGGAGCTGAGGTTCGGTTCCTTGCATGGACAATATCATTAAACACTGGAAAATAAACAAACTGGAAAAGTTTAAGACATTTTCGAACCCTTTGCTTCCCAGAGGGTGTCTGGGGCCCAGGGCAGGACAAGGTTCTGCTGGTCTGGGTTTATATTGTGTTGAAGACTTGACCCCTCCAGCTGTGAGAAGCCAAACTGACAGCGGGTTGTTTTTACTAAACTTCCCAGGATTGCAAACTTGATTCAAGAGGCATTTGCACTGATTTGCGCTGCAGTCTCCAGTGACCGCTTCCTCCGCGGGTAGAGTGCGTGATGGGAGTGGCCAGTGGTCCTCGGAGCTGACAGCTGGTGTAAACCATCGCAGTCCTCTGCAGCTATTCCACAGGGGCCAGGGAGGCGAGGGGAACTGTGGGAGGGGTTGGTGTGTGAGAACGCTTCTTCCCATCTTGCTGAAATGTGAGTCTAATGAAATGATAATGAGGTTGTGGCCTTTAAGCTCCATTGAGCTTCTTGCGCATTGTAATTTTACCCAGAGTGGGGCTAGTTTTTGAAATGATTAAAACTATCGATTCCTAGGCCTGTGTGGCTTGAATCTGAATTCATTACAGGCCCAGAGGTGAGGGATAAACATTTCTCCCTGGTTCAGCTGGGGAAACAGATCCCATCTTGTCTGCGTCTCCTACCCGCCCACCCAGCTCTCCAGCAGACCTCAGGGAAGCGCGACTAACTGGTATGGGAACCTCTGGCAGTGTTGGCAGACAGACAAAAAATAGGACCCAGCATCCATAGAGTGACAAGTTATCAAAGTCCCAACCAGGAGTCCCAGACCATTTTCTGGGACCTCTCCCTCATGTTGGAGGAGGGAAGCGCTCAGTGTTTAGTCTCGGTGATATTTTCTCACTGACATTATAAGTGAAATGTCTTTTCTGTGGAAAGAAACACAGAAACCCTCCAAAGTTTGACCCAGAAGAATCCTGGAAGGAGAAACTCCAGCTGGAAGGGTGGCTGACAATGTGGGGTGAACTTGGACTTCCTGAGCCCCATCTTTCTTAGGATAAAATGAAGGGGTTTCTCTCTCTGATTTTTGCTATCACCACCGTTCTGGTTCCCAAGAGCATAAGGTGACTCTCTTCAAGTTGAAACAGCTTGGCATCTTAAAAAATAACCTTACTTTGAAAATGGTATGGGTTCTCCAAAAATTAAGAAATAGAACTGACATATGATCCAGCAATTCCACTTCTGGGTATTTATCCAAAGGAAATGAAAACATTAATTCAAAAAGATATATGCACTGTCATGTTCATAGCAGCATTATTTATAATAGCCAAGCCATAGAAACAACCCAAGTGTCCACTGGTAGATAAATGGATAAAGAAGACGTGGTATACACGTATACAGTGGAATATTATTGAGCCACCAAAAAAGTGAGGGCATTATGCTAAGTGAAGTCAGACAAAGAAAGATACTGTGTGATCTTGCACATATGTAGAATTTAAAAACAAACAAAGATCAAAACAAACAAACAAAAAAACACTGAACTGGATGAAGGGGATCAAAAGGTACAAACTTTCAGTTATAAAATACATAAATCATGGGATGTAATGTACAGCATGGGATGTAATGTACATGGGATGTAATGTACAGTATAGTTAATACTGTATTGCATATTCAAAAGCTGCTAAAAGTAGACCTTAAAAGTTTTCATCACAGGAAAAAAAGTATTGTAACTGTGAGGTAATAGATATTAACTAGATTCATCATGGTGATCATTTCACAGTATCTACAAATATTAAATCATTATATTATACATCTGAAGCTAATATATGTCCATTGTATCTCAATAAAAATAACCTTAAACTATTAAACTAAATAATCTAAACCATTAAAGGAGGCCAAGTGAAGTGAAGTGAAAGTCGCTCAGTCGTGTCCAACTCTTTGTGACCCCATGGAATGACTAGTCCATGGACTTCTCCAGATCAGAATACTGGAGTGGATAGCCTTTCCATTCTCCTGGGGATCTTCCCAACCCAGGGATCAAACCCAGGTCTCCCACGCTGCAGGCAGATTCTTTACCACTGGGGAAGCCCCAAAGGAGGCCAAAAGAAAATTACAGAAAATGTCAATAGCATAAAGATAGTCATGCTTCTTAAGTATGGGTGTCTTGTATCAAAGTGCCGTTCTTAGCTCTGTTCTTGTCTTAAGGGCTAAAGCAATTTATATACACTTGGCCCAGCTCCCTGATGTGTCCATGTGGGGGCCGCCATATTAAAACTGGTCAATCTGCCATCTTAATCTCCTTTCTGACAAGCCTAAGAGATCACATTTTAATGGCCCACCTGGGGCCTTCCAGGAGGATTGGTCTGAGGAGCAGTTCTCCGCCACAGTGTGGGGGTGGTGTAAATGACTCAAGGACACAGTTGGGGAGCTGTCCTCCACATGGGGGCAAAGCAGCCCAGCAAAAGTCCCCTTGACCCCATCCTCTCCTTTTTTTTTTTAACAGCCACATTGGGCAGTTGTGGCTATAAAATACACATCAATGATTATATTCAGACTGAAGCATCAAGGTCTGCCTTCAAGGTCACACACACCACGAGCATGTCCATTTTGGAAATGGTGTGATACATTTCCAGTTTTCCTACTCACCTTTTTACAAGTAAGCATCACTATCCCGAGCTCTCTCTATGCCAGGCGAGGGCATGCCCTTCCTTTGGGTGTGCATCTGGGGTTCCTCCATCTTATCTTTTCTCTGTGTGGTCCCCACTATACTGTGGACTCTTTGAAGGCAAGGTTTCATTTTATCCCCTTTTACATCTCATGGCCCAGCACTGTGTCTAGCCCAAAACATAGGTACCTGGGCAGATGATTGTTGACTGAATGAATGAGGGAAAGAATCCATGATGGAGGTCATTTGTCATTTAATTCTCAGGACAACCTTGTGAGCCAAACAGGGCAGGAATATGAGCTCTAATTTCCTGGAAAAACAACGACAACAACGGAACTCCAGGAGGGCAGGGGCTTGGTTAAGGTCACCCGACTCCTGGCGCTGGCGCCAGGGCTGTGCTGAGGCTGGTAGCTCAGAGAGGTTTTGCTGTCCACACCTGCTTGCTCTGGGACTTCTAAGAGACCCGTTCAGTCTTTCCCAGAGAGCCTCCTACACAGGTGGTTCCCTCGGCGGTTCAGATCAAGGTCCCCTTTTATTTTCTCCCCCTGCCCCACCCCCGGCACCTGGGCTTTTGAAAGATCAGGCCCTAGCAAACCAACTGCAATTATGCAGTAATAATGATTCCATTTTCTCATTTTTATTAATAAAACACATATGCGATGTGTCACTAAGAGCATTCCGTGTAGAGAAAACGAGTTTCCCCACCAGGTGAATAAAATTTCACCCAGAGGCAGGCAGTTCACAAACCACCTTCTGGTCTGGGAATCATGGGCGCTGCACTCCGCAGCCCAGTGGCTGGGCCTCTGCCGCTAAGCCGGCTGCCTGCCCCGAGTCTCTGACATTGGAGGAGACAGGGGGCCGTTTCAGCTGCTCCCGGCTTGCCTTGCCATCCCCGCTGGAATCAGCAGACCCTGACTTTTGGAGAAGCGTTCCTGCGATGTGTCAGCTGCTCCGGGGAGAGCCCAGAGTGATGTATTCCAAGACCTGTCAGGAGAAAGGGTTTACGGTCAGTTAGGAACTGTAAACTCTCTCCCAAGGAATTGCCCATGGAATTTTAATACTCTGTGTCCGCCTGGGCACTTCCTGCTACTCTGGCCCGCTCCTCGATGCATATGGAGCAAGGTTCAGGTCTGAGGGTCCCCTGGGAGGGTACACACCGCTTTCCTCCATCCAAGTGTCACGGGTGGAAATGGGAGGCGAAGCTCAGACAGGACTCCGGCCTTGCCGCCGCCTCGGGCCTTGGCAGGGCCCCCTGCCGTTCATTCTCCCCACTCCCTCCCCTTTCTTGGAGCAGGAGTGAGGCCCAGCACAGGCCCGAAGCAGCCAGAAGTGGAACTCTAGCCTGGCTCCTCCTCTGCCTTTATTTAGGCAACAAACTCTGAGGGCCTCCCTCATGAGGGCCCACTGTGCGCTGGGCCAAGGGAGCTAGGAGCTGGAGCAGTCAGGGTTCACGGTCCCTATCCCCATGACCCTTGCTGCTGCTGTTCAATTCTAATCACCTACAGAAAGATGAAACAGGAAAAAAAGGGAGAAATAAGAGAGAAAGTTGCTGGAGGATGAGTGTAGTCAGGAATGACCCAAAGAGGAAGTGAAATAGAAAACTATGGGACCTCCCTGGTGGTCCAGTGGTTAAAAATCCACCTTCTAATTGCAGGTTATGGGGGTCTGATCCCTGGTTGGGGAACTAGGATCCCGCATGCCATGGAACAACAAAGCCCATGCGCTGCTGGCAACTACTGACCCCACAGGCCTTACAGACCATGCTCCACAACCAGAGAAGCCCCCCGCACGCCACTGTGAAGACCCAGCACAGCCAAAAAAAAAAAAACAAAAACCCAACAGACTGTCAAAATTTTTTTAAAAGAAAACCATGAACGGTTTGGGAAGCCCAAATTGGCCTCTTCCTACAAAATGGCTCAATCTTCCACGTCTCTCTGCGAGGAAACTCATTTTCAAAATTTATGCTGATAGCTCCGAAGTCTGTGTTTCTTGCCCAGACTTCACTTTTGAGTATCAGAAACACCAACGCCCGCCCGCCCCGTCCCCATATCCAACTATCTTTACCTGGAGGTTGCAGAGGCAACTCATCCGTGACCAAACTCACTATCTCCCATCAGCTGTATAGTTATACTCTCTGATTTCCTTTTCCTTCTCTGCTGAACAGTCTGAGGCTAGTCCTCCTGTGTGGGTTTACATCAGTGTCCCCAGAGCCCCGTTCAGCCCACAGTACGTGGTAGGCATCCAGGAATATTTGTTGAGAAACAACCAGTCCTACTTCATAGAAAAGTCAGCTTCTATAGGATCTATTTTCCTAGTTTTCCCTTGTAACTCTTCTCATCTCTTTCTCCTCAAGAAGTGACCATCCTGTGGCTACAACTCTCAAGACTGTTGCTTTAGCAAAACCCAAATGGAACTGGTGAGATTTCTTCATCCCACAGGGAACTCTTTGACCATTGGGGTGGGGTGGGGGGTGTTGGAAGGGGGTTGTCAGGACTTGCCTTTGTATCCTAAGTCTTCCAGCCCAGGGCTGGATTTGCATATGTTAATATGGAGCATTGGAGCCGATTAATGAGAAGCAGTGGGCCATGTGGGTGAGCGGAATTCCTCAGAGTATTTTTTTCAGATGTCTTAATTCACTCTCTTTGTTGTATTTCGGCAGATCCAGGTGTTTGGATTGAGTTGGTCCTGGTCCCTGCTCCCCTCCCCCAAATCTCTGAAACCACAGATTTTTCTAGATGCTAGATTCAGCCTTTTGTCCAAAGGGTGATGTGGAGGTGTAGCATTCTGCCCACCTGGAAACAGCCCCAAAGAGCTGGCCTGAGGGAGCCGGCCCTGGCCTGGAAAGTCCCAGGCCGAGGGCTAGGGGTTGGGGGTGCTCCTGAGGGGGTTAGAGGGAGAGGATAGAATTCCTGAGACAAGATCCCTCTATGGAGACAGCTTGCTGGGCTTCCAGCCTTCCATCTGGGTTCCACTAAAAACACATTGTGCGTGTTTCTGTTGTTCTTAAGTCTGGGTTTATTTCAAGGGGAAAATTATAAAGAAACATCTCTGCCTTCATTTCAACAGCAGCTTGTGCTTGGGTAGATTTTCATCTGTCTGGCCTGTCCTGCCTGGAGGTGAAGGGAGGGGGTGAGGGTGGGGTCACAGAGAGCAGAGACCCCGGGAGACTGAAGCCCCAGGCTCTGCTAGCTGCCAGTGTCCCAGACCACCGGGTCTGTCACAGCTCACCTTCCCAGCTGGATGGTTTGAGAAAGAGAGGTGGGGCTGAGGGATGCACAGGGCAAGCAGAGATTGGCTCAGGCTGTCCACCTGGGAAAGCTCCACAGGCAGAAAGACAAGTGACAGCGTCCCCACAGACATTTGAAAGCCTGCCCCTGTGAGCCCAGGGCAGCACTCAGTACGTGACCACTGGCGGTGAGTCTGGGTTCTATCCTGATAGGAAGTCAGATGTAGCAGAGGCTCATCCTGAGGCTTCAGGTTCTGACCCAGACCGAGAATCTGCAAGGTTACCTGGAGCCCTTGAACCTGAATCAACCCTCACCTCAGAGACACAGAGAATGAAGGTCAGAGCTAGAGAGGCCCTCAGCCACATAGCCCAGCTTTGCCATTTCACAGGTGAGGAACCAAGGCTCAGTGGGGAGAAGCTACTTGCTGAGGCCACAGAGGGCCACTTGGTGGACCAGACCCACATCCCAGGTCTCGGTGCTATCTGGTACTTTTCTGCAATGCTGCTTACGAGGGTGGGTGGGTGGCCAGTTCTCCATGGAGCGGCCAAGAGCTCTCATAAACACACCATTCAGGGATTAGCAAGTACACGTGCACATAACACGCACACTGGCTCTTGGACCCTGTCAGAGTACCTGCACCCCCAGCACAGCTGGGTTCCTCCAGGGCTGTCTTGGACACTCAGGCTCTGGCAGACACAAGGACTCTGAACACCATGGTAGATATGGACCCGTCTTTGTACGGAGCCGATGTTAGACAAAGAGAGAATTCGCACCCTGGGCGCTAGGCCCTGGCCTTTACCCATCAGAGAGCAGTTCTTAACAGGGTCTCTCTCTTCCTCTGAGAAGGGCCTCAGCAAGGACTCAAGCTGACCTGCTTGGGAAGGCTTTGATTGCCCCCTGGTGGCTATATCTGGCATCTTTAGCCCCCCGCTTTCCAGGCCCTCAGTCTATTCATTCAGCAAATTTGTACTGAGCCCCCTGCTGTGGGCCAGGAAACCCAGTGGTCAGTAGACTGTAGGAGATTGACATGCAAAGGGAGAATTATAACACCGCTTGATTAGTGCTATTAGGAAAGGGTAGGGCACAAAGGAAGTTTAGGCAAGGAGCCTAAGAAAGACTCCGTAAGGGGGTATGGGCTGACATGCTTCCTGGGCTATGCATAAGCACTCAGTTATTAAGGTTCATTTATTTGGAGTTTATAGTTTACCAAAAGATTGCATTTGCATTTTTAGTTTATCCTACCAACAGTGCCATGAGGTATGTATGATAGTCCTTGTTTTTCAGATGAAGACACTGAAGCTCTGCTCAGTGATTTGCTCCAAGTTACAGTCTTGTAATTGACTCACTTAATTAGTACGGTTTCCAAACTACTTCATCTGGACCAGACATCCAGGGGGAGGTGGGCATACCAGGCAAGGGCTGCCAGTGGAGATTGGTGGCCACCTCTGCTACCAAGGTGTTGGTAAGGTGGAGGTTAGAACACCTCTCTGCCACCCTCAGTAAGCAGGCTTCTGTTCATCCAGAGCTGCACAGTGAGGCCTGGTGGGCCTCATGGGGCAAACAAAAACTGAAGCGTTCTGGGCCCGGTGATGATATCCCATTCTCATCTCATCACACACTGGGAAGTGAGGGACACAAGGGATGTTTCATTCCTCTTTGCTGCCGCCTGCACGTAGTTAACCTCGAGCTCAGGAGCACAGGGTGAGCACTGAATGTCCCTCTGAATGAGATCCTTGGAGCCACCACAAGGTGGGCCTGCCTTGGGGTGGGGAGCACAACTCCAGGAGCAACCTTGTCTTTCACGCCCACGCACAAGCTGGAGGTCCCAGGTCCTTGTTAAAGAAGAGTGAAAAAGCCAGTGCAGTTGTTAGAAACAGGCAGTGACAGTGACCAGCAGCTGCAGGGCACAGCCCAGGCAGTACTAACTGGGAGATCAGCCACCACTGTCTGCCCTGGAGAGAGAGACCTAGTGTTCCTGACCAGGGGGCGATGAGGGTCCATTTAGGCTCTCCTCATCCTCCTGTGTGTGTGTGCTCAGTTGCTGCCAAGTCAGTCCTGGCTCTTTGTGACCCCATGGACTGTGGCCCACCAGGCCCCTCTGCCCATGGGATTTTCCAGGCAAGCGTACTGGAGCGGGTTGCCATTTCCTTCTCCATTATCCTCCTGACCCAGGACTAGTTCATCACGAGGTCCTGCTGACTCCCTTCCCAGACTGTCTCAGCAACCCCACTGCTACCCCAGGATCTACATCTCCTCATTTCTGCTTAGAATCTGGTTTGTCTCCTTGCTGTTCTCCCCCTCCCTTCTTCATGCAGCTTCCCTCACAGGCAGGACCAGTGCCTCAATCACACCTGCTGGCCTCCCTCAGGGTGAGTCTGAGCCTCAGGAGTACAGACATCTCATAAGGGTGGGGGGCCCTCTGGGCAGGGGCTGGGTTGAAGAGAGCCTCAGTGTGGTAAAGCATAGGGGCGGGCTTGAGTGTGAGGGGCCATGTGCAGAGGTCTGCTGCACTGACGGGGCAGGCTACTGGGCGTGTTAATGTTGAGATGAGAGACAACGTGAAGACTCTGCTGGGGCTCAGGGTGACTTGTAACTCCCCCAGGATTCTAGGCCTGTGTGTTTCCTGCTGCTGCTGCTGCTGCTAAGTCGCTTCAGTCGTGTCTGACTCTGTGCGACCCCATAGACGGCAGCCCACCAGGTTCCCCCGTCCCTGGGATTCTCCAGGCAAGAATCCTGGAGTGGGTTGCCATTTCCTTCTCCAGTGCATGACAGTGAAAAGTGAAAGTGAAATCACTCAGTCCTGTCCGAGTCTTCGTGACTCCATGGACTGTAGCCTACCAGGCTCCTCCATCCATGGGATTTTCCAGGCAAGAGTACTGGAGTGGGGTGCCATTGCCTTCTCTGGTGTGTTTCCTAATGAGTTCTAAAATGGAGCTCCTAGGAAGCAGTGTGTTGCAAGGGCAGGACTCAGTGAAGAAGATGCTTCAGACCAAAGACACTGACAAGGGGTGGAGGATTTACTTTTAATGAAGCTTCTCTGATAGCCTATCCCCGACCCAACATTACAACAGCTATTCTGTCATATTTAATGCTGTTTAATCTTCACCACAGTCCTATAAGGTGACGAAACTCAGAGAGGTTCAGTAACTGGCCCAAGGTCACAAAGCTGGAGAGTAACAGCACCAAAATTCAAACCCAGGCCCCTCCTGATTCCAATGTGATTTGTTACAAGAACATCTGTAGACCTTGCTAATTTCTGGACATGATGTGCAGACTTTCATGAAGGAGTCAGATATTTGGGAAGACAAAAATGTTCAAGGGAGGGGGCACCAGGTATGTTTAGGTAAGCAGGTTGCCCCTGCCACAGAGTCTGAGCTCCCTGCTAGCTCAGTCTTATCCCAGGACACATACTGTCTGCTGTGTATTTGGTCTTGTCAGTGCTCTATAGAACTGCGTTTTCAAGGACTCCATCACTCCCCGGGCATACAAATGTCTCTCCTTCATTTTTCCTGTTAAGCAGATTTAAAGAATGAACTAAGAATCTTGGCCACCATTAATTTCACAGCCTACAATTATTTGCATCCCCCCTTTTTTTTTTGGCTTGAGGCATTTTAAAAAGCCCTTATGATTCTTTTAATCCCTTTTAGTAGAGCAATTCCATTCTCTTCTCTCTTAACCTCCTCTCTCCTGAATGTCCCCTACCCTACCCCCACCATGGAAAGCTTTAAATAATGCAGCAAATTCTTGTTTCATTTCCTTTTCTCTGTTTCCAGATGGATTTTTCTCCCCAGAACATCCCTGGGAATCATTTCTGTCAGATGCTTCACTAGATGTCCCTTGGTCTTTAAGCTCATCTATCCCCTCCTCCCACCCCAAAATTGCAATTTGCTATTTTAATTATACTTTCTCTTGCCACACTTGAGGCTTTCTTTTTTTTTCTCCTATTGCAGTCCTTTACCTTTCTTAGATTTTAATCCTTTCTTCCAGTGCAGAGAATTCATGAAGATTTCTGGATTTCTCCAGTTTCCTTCCTTGCTGGTAAATAATTCTTCTTAGTCTGTGTATGATTCTCATTGTTCAGATACTGAATTAAGTTGCTGAGCAATGAAGCCAGGGTGCCCCATGTGAACTAGTGGCCCCGTCCAAGCACAGATTGAATCCCCACCCTGGAAATGCTGTGTCCCTCGGCCAGTCTGGTGGCTGCAGTCCTGGGACTGACTGTCTCCTAGACCCTAGGAGAAGGGTGGCCCTAGGGCCACTGGCCACATGCCTCTGTCTCTCTGGCCAGCTGGTGAGAGCTCCTAGGACTCTCCAAATTGGGTTCTATAAGTTGCTCCTTGCAGGCTGGGCCAGCCTTGACCAAAGACAATCTGGGTCACCAGCAGCTGCTTCCCAGATGCCTGCTGCGTCCATGGGCTGAGGCTGCAGCTGGACCTGCGTCTGGGCAGGGATTGAATGGGGAAGTAACCCATGTGACGAGGAAGCTAATGAGGCCTCTACGCGAGAGGAGGACTGTACGGCAGTTCTCCAGTGCATTCCAGGCATAGAGGCTGAGCTACTCACCACAGACAGGAACTACTTGAAAGCTGCCACCCATCCTGTTTGGGCTCACAAACCTGTCCCTGTTCTGTCCTTCAGACAGGTATGTAGGTTAGGACCAGTGAAGGTCATTTACTCTGGGTGTGTGTTGTGTAAACTTCAGCTTTGAGCCTGGCTCAGTCAGAAACACGGGATCTTCCAGGGTGACCTAGAAGTCCTGGAGAAAGGGGTGATACACCGATAGCTCTGTAACCTGGATGGGGTGCATTAGCACCTGAGCCTCAGGGCTGATGCGATACAGCCTCCATGAAGGGCCAGTAATGGGCCACACTGACATTATTACACAGGTGAGGACATGCAAGGGACATCATTCTCCCAGTCATTCATTGCTTATCCCTTCTGTAAGGGATCTGAGATAAGAGACCCATTGGAAAGTGGAGAAAGAGAAAATGCTGTGGAGATCCTGAAGTATTAGGTAAGGTCTGAGGTTGTCTCCAGTGGGAGTGAAGAAAGTGGATGGGAGGGTGGTCCTGTGCAGCCAGGTGAGCAGGCAGAGTGAATACAGAGGCAGATCCTGAGAGTCCTGGAGCAGGCTCACTGGGGGATGAGAAAGGAGCAGACGGGCTGTGCACTCCTTGTGAGCTTGCCTCCTTGTCCTGGAGGGACATCTGGAAAACCAAATAAGATGGCAGAAAATGAGGTAAATAAATGGTTCCAAAAGTTGGGGTCACACCCATTTTGTGAATAATCGTGACACCTACTAGGTGTGCTGTGTAAATTGTGCTTTTCTATGCAAAAGATTTGCTTGTGGATTGGCCTTTTATGCTTCCTTGAATAGTTCAAGGGTGGTACAATGTCAAAGAGTGGCTTGGAGAGGTTTATTTTGCTCTTTTCCTCTTCATTAGGCAGTCCTCCAAAAAGCACTAAATACAAATAACATTTTTTTAAAACATGGGCAGTTGTTGTGAATCAACTTATGTTGATTAGATAAGTTGTAATCAACATAAAGATGTGATTATGTTGTAAAGTGTAAAGTGTGTATGTAAAGTGTGAATCCAAGCCCCATAAGAAAAGTTGCTATTTTCATTGATCTGTAAAGACTCAGCTGAATGCCCACTACACCTTGGAGACAGGTCCTCAGATCTTGCTTTCAAGCTGATTGCAGTTTCTGGGTCTCTCCAGGCAGAGCCTACAGTTCCCACTACAGGGGTATTCGGTGGGGTAGTGGTTTGACGCTGGCTGGAAACAGAAGCTCAGAGTAGTCTGGAGCCAGGAGTGATGAGTTTGTGAGCCAGTAGAGATTTGGGGCTGGCTGGATGCAGGGGGTACACGGCTTCTGGGGAGGAAGGCAGGTTAAAGTGGAGGTGTGAGGGAAGTTCTTGGCGGTCCAGTGATTAGGACTTCAAGCTTCCACTGCCAGGGACCTGGGTTTGATCCCTCATAGGGAACTAAGAACCCACAAGTTGTGTGGTGTGGCAAAACAAGCAAACAAAAAACAAAGATGGAGGTGGGAGAGAGTCTGGTTGTTCAGAGAGATGGAGGGGTCAGTTTGTTGAAAGGGTGGGTGTCTGGGAAGGAGAAGAAGGAAATGAGGTTGGAGAAATGATGATGCCATACCCTCAGGTGCTGGGGGAAGGAGGCAGGTCTGTATCCCTGAGCAGGACTCTCCACTGAATGCTTCCAAGCCCAGAAAAGCTAGTGAAAATTGGATTTTAGGAACGGTGGTCAGATACAGGATAAATGGGAGGGTGGGGGCCAGCCAAGGAGGCCAGGAGGGAGAGGCTGTGACTCTGAGTCCAGCATGAGAAGCAAGGGCCTGGAACAGTGTGTATGGCTTAAAGATGAAAGGATTCATAAGAAGTAGAATGGAAAGGACATGATGGTGGGGGGTGGGGGAGACAGCCCAAGTGGGAGGACTTGAAAGGAGGAGAAAAATGACCCAGAAGCAGGCAACATGGGTACTTTCTATTCCCAGATGAATTCTCTGGAGAGGACTAGCTAATCAGGCTAGTTACTGCTGTCCAGCCCTCACTAACATGGACACTAGAGCAGAAGAGAGAGTTCCCACAACTCTCCCCTGCCCCAAAAATGGCAGGTCGAGACAGGTAGGGGTTAATGTGGTCTGCAAATAAACTGCAGGTTAATCCTCAACAGTGCTTAATGCAGGGTAAAATGTGATAAATTATTCACATCGTACAGGGTAATAAGCAGGTTGAATTGGTGGCACCAGGCCTCTTGAGCTGTATTTTACACTCAGGTCCTCCTCTTATTCCTCTTATTTAATCATTTTCAGAACACCTGACTTAAATAGATGTTTCAGGTCTCATTTTTTTCCTTGCAAAAATAAATTAGATCATACATTCATCTCATGACATCCTGACATTTACCATATTCTTACATTAAAATAAAGATGATTAGGAAGAAAGGAGCTGAGTAATTAGGCACAGGAGGAAGCTGGAACACACTCTTCCAAAGGTTACCCCTTCTGGCCTTCATGGAAGAAGAAGGTCTCTTCTACAGAGAGGCTTCAGAAAGCTCATTTGCATAGGAGATGCTCCCAATTGATGGTTCATCTGAGGGAAGGAAAACTGTTTCTTTCGAGTTGACAGGGATTCTCTCTCCTGTGCAGCAGGGTGTCTGGGCAGAGGTTCTCACAGGCCTCCGGGGTGTCTGTAAAATGTATTATCATGAATAGGCCTTTTGTAGCCAAGAGCCTCCCACGAGTGGGCAGCCGTTCAATGGCTTCCATCCACAGCAGCTAATTGCCCTGAACAATGAGGGATTTGCTTTACCTTCCTCAGGCAGTCTCCCCAAAGAGCACAGAGACCTCTGGAGGAGAGGTTTCTTGGGGAAGGAACATTTTTCTGGTAGTTCTGCTATTGGTGGAATTTAAAGCCGGTGCAGAAGCGCTGGAAACCACAGAAAGAGGATGGCAAACTAAGGCATCGATGAGAGACGGAAGGAGAGCACAGAGAGAAGAGGGGTAGAGCTAGTGGTAGCGGATGGAAGAATCAAGCCCAAGGAAAGAAGTGGCTTCTGGGGCAAGGAGCTGAGGTGGACGGTAAGGTGGGCAGGGAGCAGCCAGGGCTGCGGGTGAAGTTTTGGGAGAAAGAATTAGGGCTCTCAGAAAGAAAAAGAAGGGACTTCCTGGCTGGTCCAGTGGCTCAGACTCCATGCTCCCTATGCAGGGGACCTGGGTTTGATCTCCAGTCAGGGAACTAGATCCCACATCCCACATGCTGCAACTAAGTCATGGTGCAGCCAAATTAAAAAAAAAAAAAAAAAATATATATATATATATATATATATATGTTAAAAGCATACAGTTAAAAAAAAAAAGGAGTCAGAAAGGAGGGACATGGGAAGAGGTTAACCAGAGAAGGAGCCCCAGGAAGAGTATGGGAGGCAGCCCGCATCCCCAGCTGTTCTGATGAGCCCAGCTAAGGGTAGTTTAACTGAGCTGTCATCTCTCCTTTCCCCAAATCTGCTTCCTTCTGTATAAAGCAGGACATGCATGCACACACACATATGTGCATTTTCCGATTTCTTTATTGCATTACTGTCCATAAAGTACTCGGCAAACTCAAGCTGCTCGCTTCCTCCCCACCCCTGGGTTGTAGGGGTATGTATGCTCTTCTCCTTCATATCAACAGCCAGGCCAGGGAGGATGTTTTTGATGTTTAATTAGAAATACCAGACAGATGGGGACTAATAGGGTTTGCAGATGCTTCCAAAGTGGTGGGTTCTTTGTGTCCCAAAAATGGGTTTTGGGTGCCCTGGGCAGCCCATTCAGCATGTCCAGTGAGATGTGACAGTGACCCTGACCAGGACAACTTCTGAGAGAGGGGCTGGCATGGATGGGAGTGGCTGGGCCACAGCCTTGCTAGCTTCTCTTACAATGGGAAGAATGGTCGGCAAAGGTTTAGAAGTGTCTTAATGGATATTCAGCAGTGAGGATAGAAAGTCCAGATTTAGTTGCAGAAGGCAGTGGTTCATGTGTACTGCATCAAAGAAGAAATCAGAGAGGGATGAGGCGGGGTGGAGAGAGGGGCAGGGGTGGCAGCCCACATTTGCCAGTAGGTGTGAAAACCTGAAAACACTCCAACTTTTACCATTGAGGCAGGAGGCACCTGATTGATGTTCAGTGATGGAGTGGGCCACAGGAGTGAGAATGACTGAAGCAAGTCTTTGCGGGGAGAGGGGGGGCTGGCAGGCAAGCCTGGAGCTAAGGGAACATCAAGCTGCAGAAGTGTCTGTGTGCTGCCTGGTAGGACCCCCCACCCCATGCCCCACACTCAACAGCCCTGCTTCCAGCTTCCTAAGCAGGTTCATCTGAGCACTCCTGTTAGTGCTACTTAGCAATAGATGATGAGCCAGGATGTCAGCACCAGGCTCTGGAATGTTCCTGTCCACCATCAGTATGGAAGGGAGGATCCCTGTCCAGGCTCCCCTGGGCAAGACAATGCTGAGGACGGCCAGTGGTGGTGTGGAAGCTGGAGATGAGGCATCGGTCATGAGGGTAGAAGGGCTACTGGGCACCTTGAAATACTGACTTCCCCAGAGCCTCAAACTAGAATAAAAGTTTATAGCATTCCCTTGAGGTTCAGCCCTTCTGAATGTCTTACTTAAGGTTCATCTTTATTTCCTTCAGTCACTTGAATAGAACCAGTAAATACTGAGCCCACATTTAAAACTGGCCCTTAAAGAGCCCCCCAGTCCAGTAAGTCCAGTTTGAGGGGCAGACAGGTACACCAGTCATTTCATACTAAGTGCACAGATGTTTAAACAAGGTGCCAAAGTGGCATCAAAGAGGGAAGAGGTGATGTGAGGATTAAATAGTTAAAAACCAGCAAACATTTATTAAATGTTTACCACATTCCAGACACACTGCTATGGCCTTCCATCAATTAATTCCCTTAGTGATTAGAAAAACTCAGTGAGGTATGCTCTGTTATTATTCTCATTTTACAGAAGAGGAAACAGGCAAGGAGGGTTTTTAAAAATGATCTAAATTTACATAGCTAGTAAGCAAGAAAGCAGGATTTGATGCTACTACATCCAAGTGACTTTCTCAGTAGATGAAAGAGATGCTTGCCTGGAGAGAAAGTGGAGGAGAGAATTGCCAGCAGAGAGAAATGCAGTGAGGTCACATGACATGTCCTGGGAGCAATGAGTAGCTCAGTTTCAGAGGAGCAAAAAGTATAAGAGCAAGATGGAGTGGACTAGGGACTTCCCCGGCAGTTCAGTGGTTAAGACTTCACCTTACAATGCAGGGGTTGTGGGTTCTATCCCTGGTTGGGGAACTAGAATTCTATGTCTCATGGCCAAAAAACCAAAACAGAAAATAGAAGAAATGCTATAACAAACTCAGTAAAGACTTTAAAAATGGTCCACATCAAAAAAATCTTTCAAAAAAGCAGTGGACTGTGAGGTTGGAGGGGCTAGACCATGTGGGGTCTGAGAGCTTAAACAGCACCCTCTTGTCACGAGGTACCCTTGAAGGGTTTTCAGAGGGAGCCCCAGAGTCAGATATACTTTTAAGAATGACCACTCTGGCTGCAGGATGGACTGGGGTGATGGCAATGGGGAAAGGGTTAGGGGGCTGTTATGAGCAAGTGAGATGATGAAGAACTGAACAGTGAAAGAGGGGGTATCTTTCTGAAATGATTTTTAGAAGGTTGATTGCATGTGGTGGCTAAAGGAGAGATAGTAAGGGTGCATCCCAGGTTTCTGGCTTGGAAACTGCCATGGCTACCAGTTGAGGTAGGAAGAGCAGGTTTATGGGAGGGTGAAGGTAGGGAGCCAAATGAGTTCAATTTCAGACACGCTGCTTTGGGGGCCCCTGAGGGACTTACAGATGCATAGAGAGCAGTGGGCAATTGGATCCAAGGATCTAGATGGGTGGGTGTTGGCCACCGTTCCATCTTCTCTGTCCCATCCTGCAGACAGTTCCTCCCTGGGAGCAAATGATAGGAAACATGAGACAATGGAATCTGGAGTTGGCAAGACTGAGTGTGATTAATGCAGAAGAAATGAAGTCAGTGTTGGATGGCAATACACCCAGACTCTGTTAGACACAGCAGAAAGTGATCAAAGGTGGTAATGGATGCTCAGAATATTCACTCCACTAGACAGGGGGAATCCTTAAGTGGTTTGAAGAGGGAGTTCGATAAAGGCTTGAGTGTCTTTTATTTTTAGCGTGAACTTTTATTCAATACAATGAAATTTGTTGAACAGTCATCATAGTCACTGAGTCAACATGTATTAAACACCTACTGTGTGTCGCACACCTTTACATGAGCTAGGGATATAGCAGTGAAGAAAACAGACAGAAATCCTTGCCTTCTGGAGCTTCCCTTCTGATGAGGGAGGGTAAGAAGACAAATGATAAACAAAAAAGAATGAAATACGTAATATTTGGGTTATCAACTTACAGAGCTACTATGTTGTACTGTTCTCAGTTGTGTCTGACTCTTTGTGACTCTCTGAACTGTAGTCCATCAGGCCTCTCTGTCTACGGAATTTCCCAGGCAAGAATACTGGAATAGGTTGCCATTTCCTTTCTACTCCAGGGGATCCTCCTGACCCAGGGATCAGACCCTAGTCTCTTGCTTCTCTTGCACTGGCAGGCAGATTCTTTACCACTACACCACCTGAGCATGTGTGTGTGCAGTACTTGCTCAGTCATGTCCGACTCTTTGCAACCCCATGGGCTGTAGCCTGCCAGGTTCCTCTGTCCATAGAATTCCCCAGGCAAGAATACTAGAGTGGGATTGTCCCAATCCAGGGATCGAACCTAGGTCTCCTGCCTTGCAGGTAGATTCTTTACCATCTGAGCCACCAGGAAGCACCTGAGCATCTTCACAGAAATTAGAGGAAGGCCACTCCTCTGGGCTGAGGCCAGCCAGTGGCTAGTCACAGAGCTTGGCGAGCAGAGTCTGGGTCTGATCTTGCTTCTTTGGCCAGGCGTCCAACCCACACAACTTTCATGGCAGCCCTAGAAAGAATGTCAATTGAATGATGGAGACAAATAAAATAAGGAAGGCAGGTGGTAAAGGAAAAGGGATGTTACAATTAAAAACATAAGAAAGCCTCAGCAAAGAAAATGACGCTTGAACAGACTCAAAGGGGATGAGTAAGCAAGCTGTGTGGCTCTCTGGGGGTAATGCATCCCTAGACAGAGGGGATGGACAGTGCAAAGGCTTGAGACAGGATCCTGCCTGGCATCTCTGAGGAGCAGCCATGGGCCCAGCGTGGCTGGAGCACAGAGGTGGCTAGAGCAGGGAGCACAGGGGAGAAAGGGGTAGGAGATGGAGCAGAAAGGCAGCTGGGGGCCAGACACTGGAAGGACTTTGGCTTTCACTCTGAGTGACAGGGGAAGCCTTTGAAGGATTTTGAGCAGGGGAGGGACATGACTAGACTTACTTTTAATGAGCTCCATCTGGCTTGAAAATACAGTTCAGAAGGGAAGAATGGAAGCAGGGAGTGTTGAGGGAGCTTCCACAGTGACCAAGATGGGGTGATGGCAGTTCTGACAAGGGAGTCAGCAGAGGAGGTGAGAAGTGGTCAGAAGCCAGATATGGTTTATGAAGCCAACAGAATTTGCAGATGGATCAGATACAGGGTGGGGAGCACACCATGACCTGAGCCATGGAAAAATAGATTGCCATTTGCTGAGAAAGAGAAGGCTTCAGGAGGCAACACTGGTTGGGCACAATGTCAACATTTTAATTTGAGCACTCTTGGGAATGTGCAAAACCGCCCTCCCCTGTAATAGGCCCTGACCCTTGCAATGACCCCAAATTACAGAGGACAAAACCCAGAGCCAGAATAACTTGTTTGAATCTTGCCCTGCTAATAAGTGACAGAACAAGGATTCAGACAGATCTGTGTGACTCCAAAATCCAGGTTCTTCGCCCCATACCACGTGATCTCAGAGAATTTCCTTCCCCTCTGATGACCAGAAAGAAACTACCCCATGAGCCACATGGGAGCTGAGCCTGTGCCTCCTCTATGTCTGTGTTCCCAGAGTCTGGATTTGGTTGAAGAAACTAGTCAACAACACTCCTCCTCTCAACTGGAGTCATGCAGATAGAAACACAAGTCTTTCTTTGACAAGCCTGGGGTGGAAGATGAGGCTTGATGGGTGTCCACAGGGAGCTTCTTGATGCTGGCCCCCACCCTGCAGAGCTTGGTTGCTGCTGCGGGCCACATCATAGACCCCTCCCCTGGAGGCAGTGTCCTGCGGGCAGACCTTCTCTGAGAGAGAGGGAGGGAGAGGAAGGGGGTGGCCTTGGCATGCTCTGGTCTTTTTCTTAAACTTGCTGTTAGATAAACCATTCCTCTCACAGGAGCATGGAGATGAAGGTCTTCTCAGGTTTGACCCCCACCCCAAACCTGGCATGTGATGCCACAGCTGCTCAGAAAGTGTTTGGGAAAAAGAGTAATTTTTTATGGCTAAAATACAAGCAAGTACTTACTACCTTTCAAAGACTAGAGAAGGCACTTTGCACACGTTTCCTCCTCACCATTATATAATCCTATGAGGTAGGCAATATTTTTATTTCAATTTTACAAGCGAGAAAATGGAGACTTTGAAAAGTTAAGTACTCGACCTAGAGTGGAGTCAGGATTTCAACCAGGTGGTGTGTCCCAGAGTGAGACCTCCGGATGAGCACATGCACTCCCCCATGTGCTGGTGAAGCCCCCACGTGCTGAGGGCACAAGACACGCCATTAGACACTAGCATGAAGTGTGTTGGGAACCAGATGAGTGAGCTGTTAGTTCTGCCTAGAGTTGGGGCAGGGACAGAGGGGGTTGTGAACAGTCCTGGAAAGAAGGTGACAGCTGACATGGGTCTCGAAGGACAAGAAGGAATTTGTCCAAGGGATGAGATTAGGGGAGGGAGGAAATGGCATTTTAAGTGGAGGGACTGGCTTGGGCAAAGATCCTGTGCCTTGAACAACATATGGTCAGTTCAGTTGCTCAGTCGTCTCTGACACTTTGCAACCCCATGAATTGCAGCACGCCAGGCCTCCCTGTCCATCACCAACCCCAGAGTTTACACAAACTCATGTCCATCGAGTCGGTGATGCCATCCAGCCATCTCATCCTCTGTCGTCCCCTTCTCCTCCTGCCCCCAATCCCTCCCAACATCAGAGTCTTTTCCAATGAGTCAACTTTTTGCATGAGCTGGCCAAAGTATTGGAGTTTCAGCTTTAGTATCAGTCCTTCCAAAGAACACCCAGGACTGATCTCCTTTAGAATGGACTGGTTGGATCTCCTTGCAGTCCAAGGGACTCTCAAGAGTCTTCTCCAACACCACAGTTCAAAAGCATCAGTTCTTCGGTGCTCAGCTTTCTTCACAGTCCAACTCTCACATCCATACATGACCACTGGAAAAACCATAGCCTTGACTAGACGGACCTTAGTTGGCAAAGTAATGTCTCTGCTGTTCAATATGCTATCTAGGTTGGTCATAACTTTTCTTCCAAGGAGTAAGCGTCTTCTAATTTCATGGCTGCAGTCACCATCTGCAGTGATTTTGGAGCCCCCCAAAAAATAAAGTCTGACACTGTTCCTACTGTTTCCCCATCTATTTACCATTAAATGATGGGACCAGATTCCATGATCTTAGTTTTCTGAATGTTGAGCTTTAAGCCAACTTTTTCACTCTCTTCTTTCACTTTCATCAAGAGGCTTCTTACTTCCTCTTCACTTTCTGCAATAAGGGTGGTGTCATCTGCATATCTGAGGTTATTGATATTTCTCCCAGCAGTCTTAATTCCAGCTTGTGCTTCTTCCAGCCCAGAGTTTCTCATGATATACTCTGTATAGAAGTTAAACAAGCAGGGTGACAGTATACAACCTTGACGTAGTCCTTTTCCTATTTGGAACCAGTCTGTTGTTCCATGTCCAGTTCTAACTGCTGCTTCCTGACCTGCATATAGGTTTCTCAAGAGGCAGGTCAGGTAGTCTGGTATTCCCATCTCTTTCAGAATTTTCCACAGTTTATTGTGATCCACACAGTCAAAGGCTTTGGCATAGTCAATAAAACAGAAATAGATGTTTTTATGGAACTCTCTTGCTTTTTCCATGATCCAGCGGATGTTGGCAATTTGATCTCTGGTTCTTCTGCCTTTTCTAAAATCAGCTTGAACATCTGGAAGTTCACGGTTCACGTATTCCTGAAGCCTGGCTTGGAGAATTTTGAGCATTACTTTACTAGGGTGTGAGATGAGTGCAATTGGGAAATAAGGGTTTCCCTGATAGCTGAGTTGGTAAAAAATCTGCCTGCAATGCAGGAGACCCCAGTTCGATTCCTTGGTGGGGAAAATCCCCTGGAAAAGGGATAGGCTATCCATTCCAGTATTCTTGGGCTTCCCTTGTGGCTCAGCTAATGAAGAATCTGTCTGCAGTGTAGGAGACCTGGGTTCAATCCCTGGGTTGGGAAGATCCCCTAGAGAAGGGAAATGCTAGGCACTCCAGTATTCTGGCCTGGAGAATTTCATGGACTCTATAGTCCATGGGGTCGTGAAGAGTCAGACACCACTGAGCGACTTTTACTCACTTCACTCACTTGGGAAATAATGTGTGGACCAGATTTTTCAGAATAGGATCACAAAACGGCAGTCCGCCTTCCAAATTCAACCTGAAGACAAGTGTAGTATGTACTTGTAAGTTGTATACTATAAATGTATTTTTAATTGTCCCAACATTTAAAAATTGAGTAATTTCTCATAAAATTCTGGACTTCTGGCTTTTCTTGAAACGCTGGAAGATAACTGCATCCCCCTAGTCTTGCGTTCCTGTGTGGCCACCTGTGCTGAGAGCTGAGGATCCGCTTCCTCCTTCAGGTGGCCACGTGCTCCCTCCCACTGCCTCCAACTCCCAGCACCTGCCTGCTTCTCCCATTTGTTTAACAAACCTCCCTGGCTCCTACAGGCCTTGGAGTTTGCAGCCTTGAGCTAGATACTCAGACGGAGCTTTGACGGGGCTGCTGTGCCATGGCAGGACTTTAAATTTTATCCTGAAGGTTATGAAAGAGAGGAGCACGTGATCATGTGAGCACAGAAGGCAGGGGGATGGGAGAGAGATGGAGGTAATGTTGAAATTGTTAGGCACGAAGATACCCATGGATCCTTCTGGAGAATTCCTCTTCTCGGTGAAGCAGTAGTTATTCCAGGAGGGTCACTGTCATGGGCACTGGACTTGGAGTCAGAGGACTTGAATTTTAAAGAAGCCTGTCCTTTCAAACAAGACCTCCAACAACTCTGTCTGTTTAGGAAAGGAGGAGACTTGGGTCAAAGTCCTGGCTTTGCCATTTGCTCTCTGCATATTTCTGACAAGTCATTAACTTCTCTGAGCCTCAGTTTCCTCAGCTGTAAAACAGGAGTAACATTACCTAGTTTACAGAGTAGTTGTGAGTATTGAATAAAGGAAGGTGTTTGAACATGTTTGTAGACTGTAGAGGTTCCAGAGAGAGTAGATTACTGGGATTGATCTTACAGGAAGACCTCAGGTGCAGGACTTGGTTCTGGGAATCCCAGACACCTAGAGGTGGCACAAACCCCAAAATATCTGGGTTTCCTGCCGCCCTGGGGCTTTTCCTAGTGACAGACCACATCAAGCTGCATGAGCAAGAATATATGCATAAGGATTTATGTCACCTGCCTCTTCCTACCCCCTCAACACCACACACACACACACACACACACACACACACACACACACAGAATCTGGTGGAAGGGTTAAAACACATCATGTAGTCTGAGCTGGATTTGGCTTCTGGGCTTGGGGCGGGGCAGAGGGGACCCAAATCTCCTGCATCTAATATACACCATCCCGATGACTTAGGGAGGGAGGCCGCACAATCTGCCTGGTTTTCAGCCTCTCCTTTCTTCTCTCCCTTCTCTGCCCTGCCGCTCTCTCCTCCCCCTCCCCTCTCACTCCATCTCCAGCCCTGCAATTCGTCACTGCTCTGTGTCCATGCCCTCTGTGACCGCGTCTCTCGGCAGCACTACTTTTGCATTTTGATGTTAAAACAATATTTTACCCAATATATGACAGCACTTGGAGCATTTGCAAAGGCCTTTCACATCTGTTATTTCGTTTGATCCTCACCAGGTCACTGTCAGGTAGGCAGGGAAGGTATTATTAGCAAGGGTGATAGTCAAAATATTTAACAACCAATATCCAAGGGGCCCACCAATTAGAATGGATGCAGGCCATACCGCTGGGCAAGGGCTGGAACCATCCTCCCTTAGTGGAGAAAGGTCTGGGGAGGGGAGGGGCTCCAGAGGAGGGACCAGGCAGGAAGGGGCTGGGGAGGGGGCCAATTTGAAGGACTCGGGGAAATGGCTTTTTCTCAAGCACTGTAGAAGCATGTCTGTTTCTCAAGCATGTATAACTGTACCAGTGCCTACAGCTGACTGACTGTCAGGCCAATTGCAGGGATGTAAGAATTTAGGTCCAGGGAGGTCAGTCACTTGCCCAGGGTTGGAGGTGAAAAGAGGACCAGAAGTTAGGTCCCCAGACTTCTCAGGCAGTGACTTTTCTGCTACTTCATAGCGCAGGCTAACTGCAAGAGCTTTTATTTGTATCTCACCCTCCATGATGACAGCACAGCAGCCTGGAATACTGGTGACTGCTGCTCCTGAAATATGATCCTCCGCCTCACACTTCCCTTCACACTTCTTTTGCCAAGTCTTATCTGCTCTCTGTCTCCTGTCTCCTTCTCACATGTGTCGTGATCCTGCCCCCTGAATTCCCTGACTTGACTGTCTCATGACCCCATTTTCCTTTGTACTGCCTGTTCATGCTTTTGTAAACATAATTTTCATTAAACTAATAGTGTTTGGAAGTGAAATAGTCCTACTAAGTATTAATATAGGGCTTCCCTCATAGCTCAGTTGGTAAAGAATCCGCCTGCAATGCAGGAAACCCAGGTGTGATTCCTGGGTCAGGAAGATCCTCTGGAGAAGGGATAGGCTACCCACTCCAGTATTCTTGGGCTTCCCTTGTAGCTTAGCTGGTAAAGTCTCCACCTGCAATGTGGGAGACCTGGGTTCAATCCTGGGGTTGGGAAGAAAGGCTACCCACCCCAGTATTCTGATGTGTAAATTCCATGGGCTGTATAGTCCATGGGGTCACAGAGTCAAACACAACTGAGCCACTTTCACTTTTCAAGCATTAGAATAATGAAAAAACAATTGCTCTCTGGTTTATTGCTCCTCACCTCTGATTTCTGCTTCTCAAGAGGTAATGACTTTCAACATGTTTTGCTTTTTCTTCAAGTATTTATCTCAGATTTCTAGTGGAAGTAAATGCTTATGTTGCAGTTTTAGATTTTTTCTATTTCAGATATTGTCTATTGACTTCTAGCTCAGATGCTGTCAGTGTCCCACCTCTGCCCCTCAGACATTCGCATGCAGCATCCTTCCTCCTTTCTAACTGCAAGGGTTGCATCTCTGTAGCTGAAGGCTCTGAGACTCTGCCCTCGCATGCAGCAGGCTGACGGGAAATGCATATGCCACCTTCCCCACCCGCAGCGGTCCTCACCCAGCGACTTTCAGGAATTGGTGTCTAAATATCTCAGCTTCCTTCCATTCAGGTGGAATAATTCTGATTCTATGTTATCACCCATTTTCCAGAGTTTTCCCAGAGGGAATAAGTTCCAGTTACTCATTCTTTATTGCTTGTTTCCCCCTCCCTGTGTTGCTTTCCTGCTTCTCTCTGAGTGTTGCTTGCACTTCCAGATCCAAATAAACTACCTGTCCTAGTCCCAGGGTCTACCTCTGGGGAAATCCAAGAATGTATCTTTCTTACAGGCTCTTTCCCTGCCGCGCGTGCACACACCTACCCCCACACCCTTACCCCTCCACACATATTCTTTCAATATTATTGAAGCACGGTTTTTAGTTAAATCAACATTCAGCATTTACACGACTATGACTATGTAAATACTGCTCACAGCTGGCTGACATAATAAACTATGGATGATTATATTTCTTTTTTTAAATAGCATTTTCCCACTAAAGTTAATAATTGCTTCTTTTCTCCCCTGCGATCAGTTTTCTATGCACTTATCACCCGTCCTTCTCCAAACTCTCTTACAGGCTAGAACTCTTTCTAATACTCAAATAAACTGGATTATCTATACATATGTTCTACTGTCTTCTTGAAAACTTCACTCCTGGAGCCTGAGGTTTTCCTGCCCTAGCCTGGATCAGTGTCTCCCCTGGATTGCCTTACAACTGTCATCCTGGAGCTTCCTTGATCATCTTTCTGGAAAATTCTTTAGTCTTTCTCATGTATTAGATTCTTTTTCTTTCTTGAATCCCATGTCTTCTTTCTTGGTTTATTCCTCATTCTCTCCGTTAGGAGCTTTATAAGAATGGGTATATCAGAGACATTTTTGAAACTTGGCATGTCTGCAAGTACTTTTGTTCATGTTTATTAACAGTTTGACTGCCTAGAGAAGTCTAGATATAAAATAATTTTCTTTCAGAGTTAGGAAGAAACAGCTCAGTGGTCTTTGAGCTTCCATGCAGCCATGCTTTTATTTGTTTTTGTTTTACTTTCTATAGTAATTTATTTGAATGATATGTTTAATATTTATACATGGATTTTTTTAATAGCTGTTCTGTAATATGCTTATACATTTTTGTATTTGAGATGCTTTATATATTATTTTAGTTTTTTATTTTATGAAAAATGTTATGACATTATTGAGATATATTATTGGATTTATAAAATTCACTCATTTCAAGTGTACAATTTAGTGATTTTTCACAAAATTACCAAGTTGAACAGTCATCACCACAAACGAGTTTTATTTATTTAGTTTTCAGAGACATGAAGCTTTTGTCAGGTTAACACATGATTTTGCCAGAGCATTTATTTGTTTTTATTAAGTTGAAGTGAAGTCGCTCAGTCGTGTCCGACTCTGTGACCCCATAGACTGTAGCCTACCAGGCTCCTCTGACCATGGGATTTTCCAGGCAAGAGTACTGGAGTGGAGTGCCATTTCCTTCTCCAGGGAATCTTCCCAAACCAGGGCTCGAACATGGGTCTCCTGCATTGAAGACAGACGCTTTACTGTCTGAGCCACCAGGGAAATCTTTGATTTTTTTAAAATTTTATTTATTTATTTATTTTTTAAATTACAATACTGTATTTGTTTGCCATACATTGACATAATTCAGCCACAGGTGAACACAGTCTCCCAATGCCGAAGCCCCTCCCACAATCTTTGATTTTTAAATGAATTTACTTGATAACTTGGCATAATAGAAACCCAACTTAGGACATGGTCAATGTCTCAACCTGAAGTCAGTCATCTCTGGCTCATGACCATAAGTCAGTTCTAGAAAATTTTTATCACCCCAGTAAGATTCCTACTGCCTATTCAGCATTGTTTTGAGAACTCTGATGCATAATGAACCCCAATCCTTTCTATGTGGCCCAGTTTTTCTCTCTAGGAATTTTAAGGATCTGCCTTTCTATTTCTGATGTCTAAAATATTACAATGATGTCAGTATAATCTTTTATACCATTCTGGAAAATTTTTAAATGATTTCTTTGGCAATTAATTTCCAGAATTTTCTCAGTGTCCTCTTTCTTGAATTCCTGTTCTTATATTGAGCTTTCTAGAGTAATTCTCTTGGAGAAGGCAATGGCACCCCACTCCAGTACTCTTGCCTGGATAATCCCATGGAAGGGGGAGCCTGGTAGGCTGCAGTCCATGGGGTCTCGAACAGTCGGACACGACTGAGCGACTTTCACTTTCACTTTTCACTTTTCATGCATTGGAGAAGGAAATAGCAACCCACTCCAGTGTTCTTGCCTGAAGAATCCCAAGGATGGGGGAGCCTGGTGAGCTGCCGTCTTTGGGGTCACACAGAGTCGGGCACGACTGAAGTTTCTTAGCAGCAGCAGAGTAATTCTCTAGTGTTCTAATCTTTCTTTCCTTAATGTTTTTTTTTAAATCTCTTGTTGCTTTATTTTAGAGAGACCTTCTAAATTGTTTTCTTCCAAACTTATACAATAAAAAAAAATTAACCCTCTTTATGCCTAAAAGCTCTTTCTTATCTCTGAAGGTTCTTTTTCTATAGACCCAATCTTGTTTCATGGGTACAATGGCTTCATTTCCCTCTGAAGATATGAATAATGCTGTTAAAATTTCTTTTTCTTGAATTGGTTGTTTCTCCTGAGCCCACTGAAATCTCTTTGCGTGTGCACTGGGCTGGTTGAGTGCACTGGGCGGGTCCAGGGTGGAAAGCGGGCGGGAGAGGCGACCGGCGCTGCTGGCCTGAGACTGGCTCCTCACACCTGCGGATGAGCGCGGTTAGGACAACGGGGTTCCCGGGGCAGGGCAGAGATGCCCTCTTTCCCCCAGGCCCCCATGCTGGGCAGAGCCTAGGCCTGCAGCGGAGGAGTGGATCACATCTCAGTTTATCCAGCAGACACTTGCCCAAACTCTTTCCTCTAGAGGGTAAGTCAGGCTTTCTGAATTCTGGTAGCCTATGGAAGAAAAGTTATGACCAACCTAGATAGCATATTCAAAAGCAGAGACATTACTTTGCCAACTAAGGTCCGTCTAGTCAAGGCTATGGTTTTTCCTGTGGTCATGTATGGATGTGAGAGTTGGACTGTGAAGAAGGCTGAGCCCCGAAGAATTGATGCTTTTGAGTTGTGGTGTTGGAGAAGACTCTTGAGAGTCCTTTGGACTGCAAGGAGATCCAACCAGTCCATTCTGAAGGAGATCAGCCCTGGGATTTCTTTGGAAGGAATGATGCTAAAGCTGAAACTCCAGTACTTTGGCCACCTCATGAGAAGAGTTGACTCATTGGAAAAGACTCTGATGCTGGGAGGGATTGGGGGCAGGAGGAGAAGGGGATGACAGAGGATGAGATGGCTGGATGGCATCACGGACTCGATGGATGTGAGTCTGAGTGAACTCCGGGAGATGGTGATGGACTTGGAGGCCTGGCGTGCTGCAATTCATGGGGTTGCAAAGAGTCAGACACGACTGAGCGACTGAACTGAACTGAAGGAGGTCAGAGGTGGAGGAGACTTTTAATTAAGGTAATATTAAGGATGGAGATTTTTACTTAATTCCCCTGATTTCAGTATGGTGCCTTATGGTTTTGTCTGCTTTTCCTGGTATCTTCTCCAAGTCCACAGTCTCTCTAGTTTGGCCACTCCAGAGGCCTGCATTTTGCTGGGTGGGATGGAAAAGCCACCTGGCTACAAGGAATGGAGAGAAGAATCAGACTTTTAACTCTTGTTTTCAGCCCAACTCCATCCCATTAGCTTCAGAGTTACCTGGTACCTCTATTTTCTAAACTTTCCAGGGTTTGGTGGGTTTTCTGTTTGTTTTTCTTTCTTTTGTTTTTTTGGTTTTGGTTTTCATATCAAATTAGCTTCCTTCTTGAAGGCTTTTCCACCACCTGTCTGCCCTGCAGCAGCTTTCTTGTCTTTGCTTCATCAGTTAATACTCACCCAACTACTTTTCGTCTTTCCAAAATTTTTAGTATCTTCCATCAGCTATTGTCTCTTCTCTTGTTCCTGGAGTCCTTGTGGTTTTAAACTTTATTATTTACTGTCATTTTTGGAACAGAGTCAAATGCATATGTTTAATGTGCCAAGTCTAACCAGAAATTCCCTTCCTTTTCTGTTGCCACAGTCTATAGCCTGACTCACATTTCTACTCTGGACTGCCCCCAAACAAATAGTCTCTTTCTGGCCCCTTTACCTTTGCCAGTAAAGTTTATGGAATATTCTCCTTATGGAATATTCTCTTTGCATCCTTCAAGGCTAATATTAAATATCATAGCCATGAGAACTTCTCCAGTTATCACTGCTAGAAAAATACCTTGCCCTCTTCTAATTCCTACTGCGTGTTTCAGCTCTCCTAAGACACCCCCTACCAAGTGGTATGTACATCCATCACCTTTCTTATATAAGTTCCTTGAAGGGAGGAACAATATCTTAACATCTTGAATTGCTTTCAACCAAATCAATAGGTTTTTGTGGAATAATAACTGTAATAATCAAGTGTTTGCTGTAATGTGTACATTTTTTAAATGTGCATTTCAACCACAATGGTTTTTAACACTCACAGTGTTAAAATTCTGTAAGGTAGAGTATTCAGTTCAGTTCAGTTCAGTCGCTCAGTCGTGTCTGACTCTTTGCGACCCCATGAATCACAGCACACCAGGCCTCCCTGTCCATCACCATCTCCCGGAGTTCACTCAGACTCATGTCCATTGAGTCCGTGATGCCATCCAGCCATCTCATCCTCTGTCGTCCCCTTCTCCTCCTGCCCCCAATCCCTCCCAGCATCAGAGTCTTTTCCAGTGAGTCAACTCTTCACATGAGGTGGCCAAAGTACTGGAGTTTCAGCTTTAGCATCATTCCTTCCAAAGAAATCCCAGGGATGATCTCCTTCAGAATGGACTGGTTGGATCTCCTTGCAGTCCAAAGGACTCTCAAGAGTCTTCTCCAACACCACAACTCAAAAGCATCAATTCTTCGGGGCTCAGCCTTCTTCACAGTCCAACTCTCACATTCATACATGACCACAGGAAAAACCATAGCCTTGACTAGACGGACCTTAGTTGGCAAAGTAATGTCTCTGCTTTTGAATATGCTGTCTAGGATGGTCATAACTTTTCTTCCAAGGAGTAAGCGTCTTCTAATTTCATGGCTGCAGTCACCATCTGCAGTGATTTTGGAGCCCCCAAAATAAAGTCTGACACTGTTTTCACTGTTTCCCCATCTATTTCCCATGAAGTGATGGGACCAGATGCCATGATCTTCGTTCTCTGAATGTTGAGCTTTAAGCCAACTTTTTCACTCTCCTCTTTCACTTGCATCAAGAGGTTTTTTAGTTCCTCTTCACTTTCTGCCATAAGAGTGGTGTCATCTGCATTATCTGAGGTTATTGATATTTCTCCCAGCAATCTTGATTCCAGCTTGTGTTTCTTCAGGTATGACCTAAATCAAATCCCTTATGACTATACAGTGGAAGTGAGAAATAGATTTAAGGGACTAGATCTGATAGATAGAGTGCCTGATGAACTATGGAATGAGGTTTGTGACATTGTACAGGAGACAGGGATCAAGACCATCCCCATGGGAAAGAAATGCAAAAAAAAAAAAAAAAGGTAGAATATTAGCTTCAAGTTTTGGATGAGGAAACAAGATGTTAAACTTGCCCAAGGTCCAAGCAGGAGGCAGGATCAAAAGTCAAATCCTATTCTCTTTGTCTCTAAAGTCCAAGTGATGTGTTTCAGTAATCTTTTAAAAAAGTATTGTTAGTTATCTTTGTTTTATTAGCTTGGATATTTAACATTCTTCTTCCAACTATGCGCTGTTCTCTCCACTCTGAAAGTGTAGGTGTATTGTGGTTATACCATTCATTTTAAACCCTTGTCCCTCCAGCTGGAATCTTCAGGTTGGCCCCTGTGTACCCCTATCTGTCACTCATTGGGCATTTACTCTCTGCCAAACAGTTAGTAATAAATATGGTTAAGAGCATGGGCTCTGAAGACAGATTTAAATCCTCTACCTACAGCTATGAGTATGGGCAAGTTATAACCTCTCTATGCTTCAGTTTCTTCCTCTATAAAAGGAACTTAATAATAGTAGATATCACATAAAGCTACGGTGAGAATTAGATAAATCAAATACACACAAACTACTTAGATAATAAGTGTGCAGAATTTAATGGTACCTCTTATTTTCACATGCTTCATCTTATTTAACTTCACACCGACCCTATCAGGTAGAAATTATCTTAACTTCGTAGTAAGGAGCCTGCTATACAGATATACACTGAGGTCCATCTGATGCCAAAATCATGTTCTTAACCACTGTACTACCCAGCCAGCGAGACAGATGCTGTATGTGGACATTTTCCAGGCTTTTAAAATTTGGTAAATCCATGAACAAGACAGTGAATAACTTGATCTCCAGAGAGAAAGTGAGAACCTCATTCTGTGTATGGATAAGAGCCATCCTTAGCCCTGATAACACTAGAGTTGGGAAAGCAGGGCTCCAGCCCCCACTGCTGTGTGACATCCTCCCCACACCCTACCCTTGTCTTGTTTCCCTCATCTGTAGGATGAAGGGTTGCACTGGCCATCTTCAAGAGCCCTTTGGTTCTCTTGCAGTCTCCCAGCAAAGCCAGGGTACTATCCGCTGAATGCCAGCACCATCTGGTGGCCGTGGGCCATAACCCAAGCCCGTTCCTTCCACTGCCACCTGGTGGCCGCTAATGCCACAGTAAGTTTGCATGGCATTTTGAATTTTAAAAAATCAAAACATTCACACGTTATCTTTATAACAACCTGATAATATATGTAAGGTTGATATTTGTATTCCCTTCTACCAACAGAAAACTGGTGTGCAAAGAGGTTAGGTAATTGGCATGGAGTCACACAGCAAACTGGTTGGGTGTCAGAGCCTGGTCTAAAAGTTTCTGGGATATTAAGCTACTTCTGGAAACAGATCTAGTGGACATTGTTGAGAACCCACCAAGTGTAAGATGCTCACATTCATTTAGTCTGAGAATATCAGTGAGATTCTGTGAGGCTAAATCATTCATTCAGCATGGTCATACAGAGGGAGGATCTGAACTCAGATTCTCCAACTCTACCCAACCATATTGCTCTTCTTCCTCCTTCATGCCTGGGACTGGCACACAGAACAACCGAGTCTTCTACTCTCCAGAATCCTATAATTCCTCTTCGGGACTGAGTCTCTACATTTTGGCTTGGCTCATAGTCACCCAGAATAAAGACTATATTTCCCAGGCTCCCTTGCAGCTAGATGTGGGTGGGACTCGTATAAGCAAGTGTAAGAAAGAGTCTTTGAAGGAAATGGGCATAACCTTCTTTGTTGGCAGTTTCTAAAACAGTTCCTAGTGATCCTACTTCCTGGATGTCACATTTTTGAGTAATTCCCTCCCCTTGGGTGTGGGCTGGAGCAGTGTTTCTAAGAAATAGAATGTAGCATAAAATGATGGGAAGTCACTTCTAAGATCAGCTTACAAAAGACTGTCCATCTTGCTCACATTCTTGATGTGTCTTCTTGCATGCTTACTCAATTAAAACAAGCTGCGATATTGTGGGTGGAGAAGCCCACGACAGGGAACTAAGGCCCTCAGTCCAACGGCCTGCAGGGAAGCGAATCCTGCCAGTAACCATGGGAGGGAGCTTGGAAGCCAGTCCTTCCCAGTTTGAGCCTTGAGATTCACAGACTGAGCCAACACCTTGGTGGCATACTTGTGAGAGACCCTGAGCCAAAAGGCCTGGCTAAGCCATGCCTGGATTCCTGAAATTATGAGATGATACATGTTGCTGTCTTATGCCTTTTTGGAGTAGTTACACAACAATAGATAACTTACGTACCTTCTCCTTTCGTTTTCTCTCCCTTGCCAGTCAGAAGGTGGTTTGATGGTTTGAGAAGACAACTTGGGCCAGGATATAGACTTGGGAACTGAGGACCCCCATGAGGAGAAATGAGATAGAAAGAGTCTGGGGCCTGACACAGTGGAATATTACTATTATTTTGAATTTTCTTTCATTTTCAGCAGAGTCCAACTCTTCCCTTTTTGTTCCAAAGAGGTATATGTACTTTTAGTGTAAGCAAGGCTATCCCAAGCAAAATGGTAAAATAGGTGAAATTTGCATTTGATGCCTGTTTGTTCCTGCATCTCTACTCTTTTCTAGCTCTTTCCCTTGTCTGATGCCCAGTTCATGTCTTCAGGGCCTTCCTATGACCGTCTTAATAGAACAGATCCCAGCCTCACACTTCCCTCTTCACTCTCTTTTTGCTATTGAATTCCAGCAGGGCTCTTGTGATGCCACTTCCATCAGGAGTCTGACAAGTGTGTGCATATTTGCTTGCCGGAGTATAGGAGGAGTGGCAGGGGTGGGGCTGGAAGACAAAATACTTTAAGTAGCTTTCAAATGATGGTATTTTTGAAATTGTGGATTTATCAGAAAGAGATATTTTAAAATAGTGAGATCTTCCAGGTTTTTCTCAGCTAAGTGCTTGTGGACTGCTCTGTACTCTAAGGCTGAAGAGAAAGGATGTGGGAAGGCCCTAGAATGAATGGGTGAATGAAAAGGAAGGGCAACTGTTGTCAAGAATACAAAATGGTAGAGAATACATATCTTACTTCCTTTATGACTTTGGGGAGCAATTTATGGTTCCTGAGTTCCCTACCCACCTCTCACTCTCATTCTTTTTTTCATTGCCATTCTAGTAATACTTGGATATAAAATTTTATTCTCACTAAAGGTCAGAAGAATTTGGCTTTTTGAGCTCTTCATAATTTATTTTTTATTATGGGTCTTAATAAATATTACGTTTTAATTGTTTCTTCCTGCCTAGGGAAGATCAGGGAGTATTTCTCATATCTTTGTTTCTGTCACCAAGCATGGTGCCTAGCACATAGTAGGCTCAAGCACTCAGTACATGCTTGTGTATGCCTAAGGGGGTTATTTATTTCTTAGAAAGTATCCTCAGGTCAGAGGATGCTATCCATGCAATACCCCCTCCACACACAAATACAAACTGTTATTGCAGAATTCATTTACTTATTTAATAAGCAATTATGGAGCTCTTAACCATATGCCAAGTACTGTTCTAGATGCTTAGGTTGGAAACAAATGAAACAGAGCCTCTGCTTTCATGGTGCTTATGTACTAGTGGGGAAGACAGAAACTTAACCGATAAGTAAGTAGAATAAACGGCATTTTGGAGGATGATAAGTACTGTGGAAGAAAATAAAGTCTGAAAGGGTGGTGAGGGAGTCCTGGGGCAAAGAAGGTAGCCTATGTGAGAGTCAAATGTGCCCCCCACCCCTAGATATTCTGAGTGCTCCCCTATACTTCCTGGCTTCCACTGCAGCAAAGAAGAGCCAGGTGGCTGGTGTTGGTCAGTGGACTAGGAGCAGAAGGGGTCCATATTTTCAGGCCAACGCAGTTCAGAGTTGGTAAGCCTTTTCTATCCACCTTCCTCAGAGAACTTAGAGGCATGTGTTCAACTGAGAGTGTCACCAGATGGGAAGAACCTGAGTCCCGGATGGAGGCGAGTACTCCACCCCCATCTGCTTTGCTTTTGTTGCCCTAACACAGTGGCATTTGAACAAAGTCCCAAGGAAGCTGAGGGAGTGAGCCATGTAGCTAACTTGAGAGGAAGAGGGTTCCAGGCAGGGGGAACCGGAGAATGACATCTGGACCAGCTTGACTTACTTCCAGACAACCAATTTCACTTCTCTCCAGCTGTCTTGGGTGGTTTGGCTTATACACCAGGTTCCTTTTTAAAAAGGAAAAGAGACTAATTTATTTTGTGATTGTGAGCAAAGAAAAGTGGTACAGCCTCTTAGCCTCTTCCTCTCATTCCCAAGTCTCAGACTTTTTTATTTCAGGATAGATGTTGGTTACTCTGGATGTAATGCTGATGGTAATGTCTGGATTGTGCTTTCCATCCTCCCTGCCTGGAGAGAGCTGGATGAGTAGGGTTGGGTACCAGGCTATCATCCTCCTGAAGCATCCCTTCGGTGGTGCTCCCCTTCTAGCTCCTGGCCATCAGAGAAACTCACCCTCACTGATTTCCATGCTCCAAGGCTCCTACATCATGTGTGGGGCTTTTTTTTTCTCATGGATTTAATTTCTCTTAAGACCGCTTCACAGAAGTTCCATTTTAATTGCTATATGCTCAGTTGTTTTGTCTTACTTAAAAGACAAGTTTAATACATCCAAACATTCTTTGGTCTAGATCTTAATGACCTGTACAAGGAAAACTTTGATGAATAGTACATTTTAAGCCAAAACATACTCTCTGAACTCTAAACATAGTACAGCTTTTGGTGCTTTTTTCAAAGGCAAGGAAATCATAACAATATTTTGTATAGAAAAATTCTAAATATAAAATATATAAGCTGATTCCACTTTTACTTTTCTCTTTTGTTAAAAATCCCAATGCCTATGTTTATATAATTACACATGAAATTTTCTAATACCAATGTTTCTCAAACTTAAATAATGTTCAGTTTCCTTGTGGGGGAAAAAGAGTCTCATGGACCTCTAGAGTTGACTTAAATTATTTTTTATGATGCTGCACACACATATATATCTATGTGTACATATGCAAACTTGAAACTAAGGAAAAGGTTAATTTTTATGGATTTTATACATCTATAAAACCAAAACAAATTTATAAATTAAATACAAACAAAACTACAAAATGGGGAAATTAAAATTTACAATGTTGATTTAATATAAGGAATGGTATTTTGCTGAAACCAAATTGCCCCTCACAACATAAATATTTTACTGACTGCAATAGCACAGACCTATTTAACCACATACCTCGTGATGACTCACTTCTCCCACTAACCTTTGTTTGTATGGTATACCACAATATAATTTGGCTATAATTCGTTGTGACCACATCATTTATTTTTTAAATCCCTCTGTGTTTTTTTCCTCATACGTCTGCAACAATTCACTTAGTGCTATTTGCCAATCACAAATCCAAACAGAGGCAGTGAAACTGCATTCCCAGAATAACTATAAAGGATTGATAAATATATAAAGATATTCCACCCCACCAGTAATCCAATACAAATTAAAATTAGAGCCACTTCCATTATCAAACTGGCAGAGCTTTTGAAAAGGATAAAATAAATGCTGGTAGGTATATGTGATGGGCACCCTTGAACACTTCTGTTGAGAATGAAAACTGGCCTGACCTTTCTGGAAAGAAATTTGGCAGTAGGTATTCACAGACTTAAGAGCTTTCAGAGCATTTCAATTAGTAATTTCACTTACAGGCTTTTATTCTATGGAAATAATTTTGAAATGTAGGCAAAGTTTTCCTTATAAGGATATTCAATGCAATGTTCTTGTTAATAGTGAAAAATAAGAATAAGTGTCCAAAAATAATAGCTTTAACTATATTATCCATAATTATGTAGCCATTACAAATATTTATGAACAATTTGAATAACAAGATATAGTGTTCAAGATAGAACATTAAGAAATATGGCCATTGGCAGCAACATGGGTGGACCTAGAGATTACTGTACTAAGCAAAGTAAGTCAGAGAGAGGAAATACAGACACCATATGATATCACTTATATGGGGAATCTAAAATGACACAAATGAACCTATCTATGAAACAGAAATAAACTCACATACATAGAGAAGAGATTTGTGATTGCCAAGGGGGAGCGAGGGTAGAAAAGGGATGGACTGGGGAGTTTGAGGTTAGCAGACTACAGGATGGATAAACAGCAAGGTCTTACTGTATAGCACAGGAAGCAGTATTCAATATCTTGTGATAAACCTTAATGAAAAAAATATGAAAAAGAATATATATATATACACACACACATGTAAAACTGAATCACTTTGCTGTACAGAAGAAATGAACACACATTGTAAATCAACTATACTACAGTAAAATTTAAAAAACAACAAATAAAAAGATATAACATGGAGGAAAAAATAGAAAGCAGGATACAATACTGTATTTTATACATAGTTCTATTGTACAAAAAATGTAAATATGCAAAGTAAAAGACTCAATGAAAATAAGCCAAAACAACAAATGCTTTTTTCCACCTAAATGTAAGTAATTTATGCTTTACTTTTTTGTAGTTCCCGATTTTTTTCAAGTTTTCAGTAATCAGTATACAATTGTTTTGTTTTTATAATTACTGTCAACAGTCCTGTAAAGGATAGCATGTCAGCTTGGACCATGCTCAAATAGTCCTTACCATGAGTTGGAATTGCTTCCCTACAATATCTATCCACAGGTCCCAGATTTACTTTCTAGAGTTACACAGAGTAAGTCCACAACTGCTGCAGGGATATTTCAAAAGGGTCAGTTAGCAACCTTCCCTACCTCCCACCTCCATAACCCAGCTCCCCACCCCCACTTCTGTCAATTTCTGCGCAGCCCCGCACTTCAAACTGTTCTCTGCCAGACAGGGTTTCTGATCTCACTAGCCTGCTTACCTTGCTCCAGACAGGCTCCTATTTAATAGGTTTCCTCTAAAAATGTGATAGTCAGACCTGAAAGCAGGTCTCCAGAGTTCTAAAGCACAGTTGCAATTATGCCACTCCTCTGCTTAAGAACTTCCAAAAGCTCTTACCAGAAGAG
The DNA here is from genome assembly GCA_917880005.1 of Nanger dama. NCBI lineage: Eukaryota > Metazoa > Chordata > Mammalia > Artiodactyla > Bovidae > Nanger > Nanger dama. The sequence goes on along the minus strand of CAKJTW010000011.1, from coordinate 26,487,717 downwards.
CAGATCCTCCCCCCCACCCCACCCCAGCTTGGCATTAATGCCCTCCTGGATCTGGTTCCAGCCTTTTCTACCTCTAACACACTGTATATCTGTGCTTTCAAACTATGGGTTGCTATGTATTAGTGTCATGAAATCAATTTATTGACCAGAATAATAAAAAAGAGTAGAATAGGATAAAAATACCAAGTTGCATTGCACATACTAAAGGCAATTAATATCACAGGAAGCACACACACATACCCACATAGTCAATAGGTCATAACTGAAGTTTATTTCTTACTGTGAGTGATGATCAAAAAAATTTGAAAGCCACTGCCCATGCCAGAGCCACCTCGGGTCAGCAGCTTGTCTCTAAAATAGCTTTGTACTGCTTTGATCCCACTGTTCCTTCAGCCAGGAATTCTCTCTGCTGTCTACTGAAATCCAGGGTCCTAATAAGATGGCGCATCCTCCTGAAGTGTTCCCCATTTTCCCTCAGGTGTGATCCTGAAATGATGGTCTCATTTCTTCAGTTCAGTCCCTCAGTCGTATTTGACTCTTTGAGACCCCATGGACTGCAGCACACCAGGCTTCCCTGTCCATCACCACCTTCGAGAGCTTGCTCAAACTCATGTCCATCGAGTCAGTGATGCCATTCAACTATCTCATCCACTGTCATCCCCTTTTCTTGCCCTCAATCTTTCCCAGCATCAGGGTCTTTTCAAATGAGTCAGCTCTTCGCATCAGGTGGCCAAAGTATTAGAGTTTCAGCTTCAGCATCAGTCCTTCCAATGAATATTCAGGACTGATTTCCTTTAGGACTGACTGGTTGCATCTCCTTGTAGTCCAAGGGACTCTCAAGAGTCTTTCCAACACCACAGTTCAAAAGCATCAATTCTTCAGCGCTCAGCTCTCTTTATAGTCCAATTCTCACATCCATACTTAACTACTGGAAAAACCATAGCTTTGACTAGATGGACCTTTGTTGGCAAAGTAACGTCTCTGCTTTTTAATATGCTGTCTAGGTTGCTGCTGCTGCTGCTGCTGCTGCTGCTAAGTCGCTTCAGTTGTGTCCGACTCTGTGAGACCCCATAGATGGCAGCCCACCAGGCTCCGCCGTCCTGGGATTCTCCAGGCAAGAACACTGGAGTGGGTTGCCATTTCCTTCTCCAATGCATGAAAGTGAAAAGTAAAAGTGAAGTCACTGAGTCGTGTCCAACTCTCAGCGACCCCATAGACTGCAGCCTACCAGGCTCCTCCATCCATGGGATTTTCCAGGCAAGAGTACTGGAGTGGGGTGCCATTGCATTCTCCGGCTGTCTAGGTTGGTCATAGCTTTTCTTCCAAGGAGCAAGTATCTTTTAATTTCACTGCAGTTACCATCTGCAGTGATTTTGGAGACCCTCCCAAAATAAAGTCTGTCACTGTTTACATTGTTTCCCTTCTATTTGCCATGAAGTGATGGGACTGGATGCCATGATCTCAGTTTTTTGAATGTTGAGTTTTAAGCCAAATTTTCACTCTCCTCTTTAACTTTCATCAAGAGACTCTTTTTCTTTGCTTTCTGCCATAAGGGTGGTGTTATCTGCATATCTGAGGTTATTGATATTTCTCCCAGCAATCTTGATTCCAGCTTGTGCTTCATCCAGCCTGGCATTTTGCATGATATACTCTGCATATAAGTTAAATAAGCAGGGTGACAATACATAACCTTGACGTACTCTTTTCCTTATTTGGAACCAGTCTATTGTTTCATGTCCAGCTCTGTTGCTTCTTGACCTGCATACAGATTTCTCAGGAGGCAGGTAAAGTGGTCTTGTATTCCCATCTCTTGAAGAATTTTCCAAAGTTTGTTGTGGTCCACACAGCCAAAGGCTTGTTTCTTACAGCACTCAAAATGGCTTGCCTTGTACTGTAACTTTGTACACTGAGTTCTTAAGAGTACCTGGAGGGCAGGGTGGTGTCTTACCCACCTTTGAGTCCTTCAAAGACCCAGAAGCATAGTGAACGTGGTTGACGCTCAATAAGTGTCTTCCCAACTGAATATTTTCTATATCTCCTCCCAGGAACATTTTTGGTATTTTCCCTCCTTCTATTTTCTTGACTGTAGGCCCCAGCAGGCATAAGATCCTGGGGTCCCTGTTATCTGCAGTGGTGGCTCTAAAAATCAGTCTATCCTGAAAGTGTTTATCTTTCTTGAGAAGTAATACAAGAAATAAATATATGCTTTTATTCATTTTAAAGATATCTCCTTTATTTGAGAGCTTATCTCTCCTATACTTTTGGTGTTAAGATGTATTTTTATGGAGCAATGTTGATGATAAACTAGAAAATAATAGTTGACTTTTAGTGTGTGTGTGCTAATTATCTTTACTTGGCAAAATAAAAAAACCTAGTAATTCTATGTTTGACTTTAAAAAGATTAAAATTAAAATTTGCTGGTTGCAAACTCTGAAAGCCTGGGAATCAATTACCCTTTTGGGCTGGCTGAAGATAGGTTCACTTTCTTAAATGCTAGATAAATTCACTAAACAGGGCTGGAGGAGGGTTTCTCATCTCAAGGGCTATTATTTATTGATCTGCGCTCCTCCTGTTTCCACTCTCTAGTTCCTAAATATGTTAAACTGAAGTGAAGTCCCTAAGTCCTGTCCGACTCTTTGCGACCGCATGGACTATAACCTACCAGGCTCCTCTGTCCATGGGATTTTCCAGGCAAGAACACTGGAGTGGGTTGCCATTTCCTTCTCCAATGCATGAAAGTGAAAAGTGAAAGTGAAGTCGCTCAGCGACCCCATGGACTGCAGCCTACTAGGCTCCTCTGCCCATGGGATTTTCCAGGCAAGAGTACTGGAGTGGGGTGCCATTGCCTTCTCCGCCATTTCCTTCTAATTACCCCCTTAAATTCCTTGACCTAAATGTATCTCTGGCCCTTTAAATGGGGGCGTGGCGTAGCGTGGCGGACCGCCCAGGAGAGACCCGGGGAATGATAAAGAAAGCGGAAGCGTGGCCAACGGGTATATACTGCGCGTGCGTGGGGCTAGAGCAGGGGGCGGGGTTACGTGGTCCGGGGGTTGCGGGGGCGGGGGGGCGGTCCTAGGCTGGCGCGGCGGAGAGCTCAGGTAAGGAATCTCCGGAGAGCGGCCCGACAGGGTGGGGACGCCGGTCGGGGGCTGTACGCGGGACGGCAAGAGAACGCGGGCCGGGTCCCTGAGCCTTGCTCCTTTCCGACAGCGGCGCGGCTTCAGACAGGCTAACTGGACCAAGGCCCACCGACCGGGCGGGGTTGTTTTGGGGCGGAGGGAGTACCCTGTGTTTGGCCTGGAACTGGGTTAGTTTCCACTTGTTGGTTTTATGGAATGAGAGGCTCAGGTGCCGAGGCACTTGCTTACCCAGATTGTGAGTTTGGAGGCCGGTAGTCACTCCCTCAGAAGGAACAGGTGTGTAACCTGCCTTTGGGGCCTAGCGCACAGGTGTAGGCTCTTCCATCCCTCGAGGCCAGGGATGAGTGTGCTTCTCTAGCGTGGAGCCCAGGCTTAGGCGGGTGTGTCCACCTCTTAGGATTTGTGCGCACCCTGTGAGGTTCGGTCCATTTCTTTCTGGTTGCGAAGTGTGCCCTAGAGTGAGGGCAGCAGGGGACACGTGGGTCTCTAATGTTCGAGGTCGTTCCTGTGTCCTGGTTAGTTCTCCAAGTGTGGTACTGGGGGAGTGGTGGTGGCCGGGAAGGGCAGAGTTGCCTAAAATGTTTGGCTGTGTTTCAAAGGAGAGAAGGTGGGATAAATTAGTGTCATTAAGAGAGGATCCATGCCGCCGGTTTTCAGTAACTGCTGGGGACCATTCTCCAAACAGGCATGCCTCCTTCATACCCTGCTAATATTAGATTGATACTAGAATGGTCAGGAAGGCTGTGTCCACTACCACACTCCCGGCACCCCAAAGAACAAACCAAACGTGGTTGTTAACTTGTGGTGCCAGCTTTACTCCAGATGTCAGCTATTAGGAGATCAGTTATGAATCAGGTGTTTCAGGTATCTGATGTAAATAGGGATGGAGACGCTACATGTGTCTGTGTAAGATATGGGTTTGCTCATGGGTAAACTTAAGAGTAGATACTGAAATCTCTGGTAATAGCTGGTGTATTCCATAGAATGCAGAATAAAGATAAATGAGAAAAATATTCTGGTTGATCTTTTGGGTTTCTTATCTCAAAGAGACATAGGTGAAAAAAAATTTCTCCAGGGGTCAAGGGAATAGTATCTTGCTTATCCTTTATACATTTCTTTTGTACTTGGACCAGTATCAGCAGATGGGTGTTTTCTGTCTTCCAGAATACTGGGACATCCTGGTGACTTTTCAGCTCTTTCCCACCCTTTTACAGACATTTCAACCACTGTAATATCAAATGCAGTTATGTATGTTTCATGTTAATGAAAAGTAAGGTCTGTTGAACTTAAGTGTATTTAACTTTTGATATGTTTATAGTTTTCACAAGAGTTTAGATATCTTAACCTACAGCTTCAGGTGTCATCTGTACATATTTGTAAGAACAAACTGTTCTATTCTTAAATGTACCTTAATGTTTGAATTATCTTCATTCTTTGTAACAGCCTTTCTATTACTTCATCCAACCTTAAGCACCGCAGAGAGAAGAGAAAACTCCTACCTCTAATATTTATAAATCTCAGGAAAGGACACTGGTTGGCCAGATTGGATATAAGAGTGTCATGTGCTTATTCTTCTGGCTAAGAAGATAGGGTATTTGATAGGCAGAACCACCAAAATTACATGGTTGAAACCTCTGTTTCTGAAGTCCATGAGTAAAGTGAAATGAGTACCCTCAAGTGTGATGCCCAGTTAGCTACAAATAACATCGTCCTTGATTAAAACTACCTTCACATGGATCAGTATAAATTTTCAAGTCCTCTGCTCTATGTGCTACACCAGCATAATTAAATTAGAAAACACTTTCAGACTTTTTCTGTCTTACATGTAAGTATCTGGTTGCAGTTCAAGGTTAAAGTGACTTATTTCCACATCACCTGTGACTGGTGGTGTAATATCTTTACTGCTGGTTTCTGAAATCTTATTTTTCCAGTTTTTCCTAAGCCTTTGAAGAAGGTTCCCTGGTGGCTCAGCTGGTAAAGAATCGGTCTGTGATATGGGAGACCTGGGTTTGTTCCCTGGGTTGGGAAGATTCCCTGGAGAAGGGAAAGGCTACCCACTCCACTCTTCTGGCCTGGAGAATTTCCATGGGGTTGCAAATAGACGTGACTGAGTGACTTTCACTTTTGAAAAGTACCTTGAAAATTGAGTACCACCACAGTACCCTGTGAAGGAGTCATGACATATGATCTCTTAGGAAGTCAGTCACAGCCAGTTTTTGCTCCATGTTGAAACAGCGTGCTGTATGTTACTTTGAGCACAGGTGAAATGGATTGTGTGTGAGGCATGTGAGAAGTGAGACTGATGAAAGGCCAGCAGATACCCATCCCTTCCCCCACACACTCAGAAGTTTGTAATTATTGAGAGGAATGGTGTGCAGAGTCCAGCCCCTATGAGAATCATCTCTTTATTTTCCTTTCTGTTTGCCTACGATAATGGTTGAATTCCTGTGAACTGAATGAATGTACGATGTGCGTGCTTAGTCACTATAGTCATGTCTAACTCTTTGCAGCCTTATGGACTGCAGCCTGCCAGGCTCCCCGGTCCATGGGATTCTCCAGGCAAAAATACTGGAGTGGGTTGCCATGCCCTCCTCCAGGGGATCTTCCTGACCCAAGGATCCTGACTCAGGCGTCTCTTAACCCCTCCCGCATTGGTAGGTGAATTCTTTACCACTAGTACCTCCTGGAAAGCCCCGAACGTATGATATATTTTTACTATTTTCATCTTGGCCTATAGGTTGAATTAATGTAAAACAGCACAAAGTGTTTGAAATTATGGAGTTTGTGTCATGTTATACGTGAGCAAAATGGTCATTTAAAGAAATGTTAGAGATTGAAAAAAACTTAATTGCAGAGAGGGGAACTTGCAAGGTGGGGGGCTTTTGGGGAGTAGAATGACTAACCGTATTTTATTTTGAATGACCAGAACTGCTGTTTAAGGCTCTAGAAGCTAGTGATGCAGCATTGCTTGGCTGTTTCTGTGGGGAGGGTGAGTAGATGCATGGATTGGTGTAATTATGCTACTATGTAATTAGGCACTGGGAATACAGTGATGGAAAAAGGATAGATGTGATCTTTGCTTTCTTGGAACCCACATTCCAGTTGAGGGAAGGAAATGGAGGTTCAGACAGTGAAAAAAATGATTGTAATGTGATAGGTGTAATAAAAGGAGAACAATGTTACAGGTACCTACTAACTGGGAACCTAGTCTAGTTGAGCAGGAAAAAAAAGACTTTTGAGGAGGCAAAGGTTTAACTGATATCTGAAGGATGAATATGATCATCTGTAGTTGACAGGCCTGATTGCATAAAAGTGGAACTCAATTCAAACTTGGCTTATTATGGCATAGATTCCTATATGCCAAGAGTCAAGTAGTATCCTCTGAAGCTTAACAATTACAGGTAATAAAACTGATATATTTAATTCATAACACAAGAGTTATTCCTATCTTCTAATTCTTGTTGATCAGTAGGTATTTATTGAATGTCTGTGTAGCTGTGCAAGTTAGTGAACCCAGCGATGTGGAGTATGCAAAGACACTTGGTCCCATTTCTGTTGTACAGTTGGGGAGAAAAGATGTAGTCACATGGTAAGTTAACTAATGAATCAATATAAGGAAGGTGCCAAGGTGCCATTCTAAAGACGTTCATTCTGGATTCTGAGGATGCTCAGGGAGGAAAGGTTCCCAGAAGGAAGGACAGAAAGAGGAAATTTAGATAAATGGAAGGACAAGGAAGGGGGATGTGAGCTAGTGTGAGCAGACATGGAGGAAAAAATGGAAGCTATTCTTGAGGGACTCTGGATACATATAATAAGGTTAGTTTTAAAGGAACTATTATTCTTCCTGGAATGGTTTAAATTTTATCCTGTAGGCATTAGGGAACTGTTAAAAATGAGCCCATTTACCAGAGTAAGATAATAGAAAACCTCACAGAAGTTCATTCTCTGTTATATTTTTATTCACAAAACAAGCCACAAGAAGACAGCTCAAAACAAATAGAAAAGAAACATTTGGATTGGAAAGACCAGAAACAAAGTTGGCATGTAAAGTTGCTTCCGTGTCATGATTTTGTGATGTCTTTCAAAGGTTATAGTATAGTAGGAAAAAACCCAACTTGATTTGATTTCAGTGTAATGTGGTATGTGTCCAATATAACACTTTTGGGAGGAAAGGAGTGTCAGCAAATTAAGCAGGATCCTGAAACTTCAACAGTTGGGAATGTCTGCTGAAGTTTAAAAAAAAAAACTAGTAGAAGAATTCCACTTTAACCTGGCTTAATATAGGTCACATTCTAGTGTTCTTATTCAGTTGGCCAGTGTTGTAATGGGGTCATTGCTGTTTATATGGTACATCCCCCACCCCCCGCCCCCACAGGTGTTTCTTTGGCCTCCTTTATTCACTGGTCAGGAATAATTAAGAGGGAGTAGCCTTGGGAGCTCTCAGGATGTCAGACGATCTTTGGTTGAAGCTATTATTAGTTTATCAGCCCTCAGAAATAGACAACATACTGGGTAATCATGATTCTGTGATATACTTTCTCTGTTACATTAATCTGATTCATGTAACCTGTTGTGTAGTTTGAAGGTACACTCTGGCATGGCGTCCCCTTGAGAACTATAAAAACCCTAGATTATGGGATGGTTGGTTGAAAACTAGTTATAGAATTGTATCTCAAGAGGAAATTACTAGTAGTTCATTTCTTTGTTCTGCATCAAGTGTGTAATATCAGTCAGTCAGTTCAGTTGCTCAGTCATGTCCGACTCTTTGTGACCCCATGAACCTCAGCACGCTAAGCCTCCCTGTCCATCACCAGCTCCCAGAGTTTACCCAAACTCATGTCCATTGAGTCAGTGATGCCATCCAACCATCTCATCCTCTGTCGTCTCCTTCTCTTCCTGCCCTCAATCTTTCCCAGCATCAGGGTCTTTTCAAATGAGTCAGCTCTTTGCATTAGTTGGCCAAAGTATTGGAGTTTCAGCTTCAATATCAGTCCTTCCAATGAATACCCAGGACTGATCTCATTTAGGATGGATTGGTTGGATCTCCTTGCAGTTCAAGGGACTCTCAAGAGTCTTCTCCAACACCACAGTTTCAAAAGCATCAATTCTTCTGTGCTCAGCTTTCTTTATAGTCCAACTCTCACATCCATACATGACTACTGGAAAAACCATAGCCTTGACTAGACACACCTGTGTTGACAAAGTAATGTCTCTGCTTTTTAATAGGCTGTCTAGGTGTAATATCAAGTACCATGTATTAAGCATTTCATCAGTAGTCTGCATCTGGGAAGAGTTTGCTCAATAAATATTTGGGCAATACCAAGTGACAAGGGAGGGGTAGGTATTTCAGAATGCTGGTGATATGGCCAGAAACAATTGAAGTTTGCTAGTGTATTCATTTTCTATTTCTGCTGTAACAAATTACCACAAATTTCATGGCTTATAAAAACCACATATTTATTATTTTGCAGTTCTATAGTGCACCAGTCCAGCATTGGTCTTACTGGGCCAAAATCAAGCTGTGGCAGGGCCAGGGTCCTTCAAGAAGAGAGTCCATCTTCTTGTTTCTTGCAGTTTCAAGAGACTGCCTAAATTCCTTGGCTCCTGGCACCCTTCCTCCATCTTCAAAGCCTGCAGCACAGCACTTCTCTGACCCTGATTCTGTTGTCACATCTCTTTCTCTGACACTGTCTTCTGCCCCTTTCTCACACTTTTAAAGACTCTTTGGTTACACTGGGCTCATCTGGATAGTCCAGGGTAGTCTCCCCAACTCAAGATGCTAACCTCTGCCATTCAGTTTATGTTTTGCTTGTTTGTGTTTAGTCACTCACTCGCGTCCAACTTTTTGCGACCCCATGGACTGTAGCCCACTAGGTTCTTCTGTCCATGGAATTCTCCAGGCAGGAATACTGGAGTGAGTAGCCATTTCCTGCTTCAGGGGATCTTCCCCATCCAGGGATCGAACCCAGGTCTCCTGCATTGCAGGTGAATTCTTTACTGTCCAAGTCACCAGAGAAGTCGATTCAGTTCATGAGGAAACTTTGCTATTATTGTTATTATAAGAAGTATAGCCTTCTGGTAAGGTGACCTTTGAATATACTTAGCACTGGCTAGACTTTTACAAAAGTACCAGATCTTGTTTCAGAGTCTTTAAAAGAATTTGGAAATCATGCAGTTTTAAATTTCTTGAATACTTGTTCTGTGTTCAGACATTATTCTAAATGCTTTACAGTCATTATATCATTTGTTCTTCACAGTAACTCTGCAAAATAGGTAGTTGTATTCCTGAGAGTTGGGAGTCTTGATTGTGACTCTTCCCCCTCCCCCTGCCAGAAAAAAAAGAAAAAGTGGGGGACTGTGTTGGCTTATGTAGCCTAAATGCTGGAAAGCTATGTCCGGAGCTAACATCATACATAAAAGATGGGAGCCTGGGGCCTGCATTATATCAGGACACTCTTTCCTCCTCTTCTCTGGTTCTGGTTATAGGTTGCTTTCATTCTTGAGCAAGAATGAAATTTGTACCGAGAGAGTAAATTTTGTTGGTAGAGACAGTGACGGATGCATAGTTGGTGTTGATATGTATAAAATAAATGATTTCCTTTTCTGCAGAATGGGATGGGGTAGAGGTGGGGAATATTGTTTAACAAACAGCAGGAGTAGCTCTTCCTTACCAGTTGCATTTTGGTGCATCTTGGTGAAGGACCCTGGCTGTACTGTGCAGTCTTTGTTACTAGGGGCTTTTTTGTTGACAGCCTCTACAGGAAGCAAATAGTTTGAAAGAGCTTTCCCCAGAACAAGAGGTGATGCTCTGGGTAAGCAGCACAAATGGCCACAATATTTCATCTTACAGATACAGCAATAGAGGAGCTCAGAAAGGGTAGACTGATTGACCACGGTCACAGATAGGAACTGGTAAAGTCCAGATTCAGATACGATTTTAATTGACTCCTTGGTCTATATTCTTGCCAGTTTGCCACCATATCACACTAACAGGAGCTCAGTGAAGTGAAAGTTGGAAATGAAGTAGGGTGGCACGGCAGGGTGACATTCTTTTTCAGAGAATGCTTGATTTCTTGAAACTTCTTGAGCCTGGTATTGGAGTTCACAGATGCTGAGCTGTTTTGAGAACCTCTTATTAACTCCAGATAGAAGATATAAAAAGAGCCAGGAAAAAATTGTTTTCCTTTCGTAGTTATTTTGGGGACACAAATGTGAAGAATGAAACGTTTTAGGTTATAGAGTCATTTAAAGTTTTTGTTTTTGTTATGTGGTTTTTTCCACTGTCTTAAAAATATGTATAAGAATAAAACTTAACTGTCTTCAGGAAACACTGATTGTGAATATTTGTCCATATTTGTAAGCATTCCTTGACTAATTGAAATCATTTTTGCTAAGTGGTACAAATAAGAGGGAACTTTATTGAGAAGTAATTTGTCATGAGCCAATTCAGTCTTCTTTGAAGAAAGGCTCATAAAGGCTAATATTGCTTCTACCTTTGGCTTACTGCAAAAGGAGAAGTACATTTAGTACCCGAGATTGGAAAGATGCTTTCAAGTGTTGCCAGACACAGAGTACTCTCAGTTATGTTTTCTAGGAGTGTAGTTGATAGCATGTGTTTGTAGGCCAGAGCCTCAGAGTCTGTCTTCTGTGACAAGTGAAAGGAATTAATCTGTTTGGTAATACACAAATGTTCTAGCTACACAAATTGGTTTCAGCTCTTGAAAATCAGTCTTCATGAGTCTATGTCTTATGCATAGTAGATATTCATTTTAAAAAATTATAAAAAGAAATATCGAAGGAAGTGGAATTTACGTTAAGCACTTAAAAATGAGCCTGCTGGTGCTGCTAAGTTGCTTCAGTTGTGTCTGACTCTGTACGACCCCATAGATGGCAACCCACAAGGCTCACCCATCCCTGGGATTCTCCAGGCAAGAACACTGGAGTGGGTTGCCATTTCCTTGTCCAATGCATGAAAGTGAAAAGTGAAAGGGAAGTCGCTCAGTCGTGTCCGACTCTTTGCAACCCCATGGACTGCAGCCTACCAGGCTCCTCTGTCCATGGGATTTTCCAGGCAAGAGTACTAGAGTGGCGTGCCATTACCTTCTCCAAAAAATGAGCCTAACTAGATAAAATTGTCAGTGAGTTTTCGGCATGTTATTTTTAAAAGAACAATAACAACTAATTCTCAACTCCCTTTAAGAAAATTAATTTTTCAGTGGCTCAGTGGTTGTCAGCTTTTTTTTCTGCCTTCACTTCAGTAAGGAATAAAGAGTAAGAGAAGTTTGTCTGGTGGGGAAGTTTGATGGTACGTGAGCACTTAGTTGCTCAGTCATGTCTCTGACTCTGTGACCCCGCAGACTATAGCCCGCCAGGCTCCCCTGTCCATGGGATTTCCTAGGCAAGAACACAGGAGTGGGTTGCCGTTTCCTTCTGCTGTCTGTGGGTAGTAGATCATTTGAGAAAGCTTCCTACTGAGAATTAGTGTTCATGGGGTACCTTGGAAAACACCTAGTCTAGAAAACAAAATTACCTTTGGTTTTATTATTATCATTACTGCGGCATTGTTTCTGTTTTCATATTTTTGTTTTTCCATTGGATACAGGCAGAGCTAAGTAATAAACGTTTTAAAGTTTGGTCACTTGTATCCTAATTATTAACAAAAAACATGTAAGGGCAAATTTAATGGTTAAACTATATATATTTTTTTTCCTGAGTATATTTTTAGTTTTTCAGAAATTTTGCAGACAGTTTTCTAGACAGTTTTTTTTTAAAGTAAACCAGATTATGTTTCTTTTTGATATGATAGTGTATCATTTAGAGCTGTGAGAAAACAAAATGTGCATACATTTCTTTTTCTTTACTCTCTCTGCCTTCCCTTATCTAGCCTTCTTTCTGGAAATCTCTGGTCAGCCGGGGCATTATTCTACACTGCCGTCATTGTTGCCTCCCCTAATAGAGCTGAGCCTTTAGATTTGCTAGCGTCCTGTTACGTGACTTGCTACCCGTTCTGGGCCCTCTGTGTCTACACGAAGTTTCCCTCAGAGGTCTCTGGCCCTGTCTGGATGCTGATGATGAAACTTCTATATGCTTATCTTCACGGAGAACTGGAGATCTGCTCAGGTTTGGGAATGTGAAAAAGGGGGTTAACTGCAGATTTCGGCACCAGTTACCTCTTGTTCTTAGGTACATAAATCTGGTTGGTACTAGGTCTAGTGGTTGAGCTTGTCCTATGTCATCACTGTCACCAGATTTAGGACTTTGGGTGGTGGGCCACTTGCCAGACTCATAAGTCAGATAGTCCTCCTTTGTGCTCCCATAAAAACCCTCCTCCCATATCATAGCTCATACCCTAGGATTTGATTTCTCTTTGTCTATAATCATATGATTGAGTGAAATCAGTTTCCACAAAAGTCTGACCCAGTAAGTGTTTGGTATGTCCATTTGAGGAAATCTAAGTAATATGTTTTTCTTTTTTGAAAGGAGATCATCATTCAGTTCATCATGATCTGAGGCCAAAAAACAAAACAAAAACTTGCTTGGATTGACTGAATACAGTTATTAAAAGTAAACATGGAAAATGAACCAGACCATGAAAATGTGGAACAAAGCCTCTGTGCCAAGACTACTGATGAGGAACTGAACAAGTCTTTCAGTCTAGAAGCTTCACTTTCAAAATTCTCTTACATAGATTTGGACAAGGAACTGGAGTTCAGAAATGATCTGGTAAAAATTCAGCTTTTGTCAAGTGATGATGTTTAACCAAAATGTTGCTTAGAGTGCACTTTATAATTCAGATTCTAAATTCATCATTTTTGCATAGATGAATAGACATCTATATACAGTTTTATGAAACAATACTCTTCATTTCTATAGCTGATTATAGTTTATAAAACACTCTAATACATCTTCTCATTTGAGCTTCACAACACTCTGATACTTCATTTTTACAGGGGAAGAAACTGAAGTGCAGCTATGTTAAATGATACCTCTATCATAGTGCTAGTGGTAGACTTAGAATTCTTGTGCAGTGATTTTTGTTTCCTCATTGATCTGATATCAATAGGTTTTTGTGATGATATGAATATTTAATAACAAGTTGTTTGACCTAATTATTCACCACCATAATTTATGAAATAATTAGGAAATTCAGTGTCACACCTTTGTATATCTCTTATGACTTAGAAGTTTAGGGTTTGTCGTAAGAAATGCTGTTTTGTTTAAGAAAGCAGATGCCAAAGCCCTTCAACAGAAGCTTTCTGGAAAAGATTGTGAGGATGTTGCCATCAGTGCATATTTGTCCTTGATAAACTCTGAATATGTAGATAGAAAAGGAAACAGTTCTGTAGTTTTTGACCTAACCCTTAATATCATGAATTATTAAGTTGGCTTTCCATGAGAAGAGTTTGGTGGTCTGTTTGTCTTCTAATGGGTAATGGTTCTAATCAATTAAAACACCCTCCCAATTATAAGAAGGAAAGCATTATTATGTGAGTATTAATTTCTTTTCTCTATTTAGATTGATGATAAGGAGTTCGATATTCCTCAGGTTGATACTCCTCCAACACTGGAAAGCATACTAAATGAAGTAGGTATATATTAACAGTTGCTGTTTTATCATGTTGATTTGAATACTTCTGGGTTATAGTGAATGTTTCCAGATCTGCATTGTCCAGTAAGGGAGCCAGCAGTCACTTGTGGCAATTTAAACTGATTACAGGTAAAGAAAATTAAAAATCCATTTGCTCAGTTGTACAAGGCACGCTTCAAGTAATCACATGTCACATGTGGCTAGTGGCTATTGTAGTGGACAGCATAGATGCCAAGAGTATTTCCATTATTGCAGAAAGTTCTAGATTGTGAGCTTTTCAGGGGCAGAAGCCATATCTTGTTCATCTCTGTGCCCAGGATAATAACTCATACTTGGGCCGACTAAAGAAATGTTTTATTAAGTGAGTTGAAATAGTAAATTCATGACACTTTTGAGATTTGTATTATGTTTTGATAATGTCATCTCTACCAGTGATATTCAAATAGCTCGTCCTCAGGAGATACAAAAGCGCATCCGCAGCCTTGTAATGCACTTCATCACCCTTCTATATAAAGAAAATGAGGCCGCCGTAGTTTATCTTGTGAATACCATCTCGATTAAAAAGTTTCTCAGAGCTCTGAAATGATGTTACTTTCTGAATTAGCAGATCATAAAGTCTTTATAAAGGAGCTCTTTGGAAGTACATGTTGATGAAGTGTGCTAGCTGTTTTGTACCCTGCATCTGCTGACAGTTCAACTCAATCTTCTTGATCTTTTAACAACTTGCTTAAGACTCCCATTGGAAGTTTTAGCTCCTAATTTAAGAAAGATTTTTAAAAATCTGTTTCAGATCCATAGAACATTTTATAAAAGATGATGCAAAGATTCCTCAACAGAAATGCCCACTGGCCCCATACGTGGGGTTGGGCCCTGGTTTGCCTTTTTTTTTTTTTTTTTGGCTCTGGCCCCTTTATTACTTCTTTATACTTTTAGGTTTATGGGCAGTAATATATAGGATGCAAACTACTTTCTCTGTGAATTACATCTTTTATTCTTTTAAAATATCAGCTTGATATCGCTGTATCTTTGAATATATTTTTAAACGTTATGCTTGATCTGTATTAAGAAGACTCGAGCATTTATAATTTTGACCAAGAAGGCTTTGGTCAGTGAGAGACTATCCTGTTAAAGTCATATTTACTTATTGCTTTCTAATAGAGAGGACATCTTTTATTTAGAGATGAAGAGATTAATTTGTCAGTTTTCATAACATGTTAATCACATAATTATTTCAATTACAAAGTGAGAACTAAAAATAGTCCTAGAGGATGTGTACAAAGCCCTGTTTGTACATCTTTGTACAATAATGTCAAAGTAATGCTCTTATGAATGAGGCTGTAGTTTATAATGAAGGAAAGCTATCTTTGCAGAATTTACATACCTACTAGTATCAGTAAGTATAATGATCACTAGTGGTTAACTGAGAAGATGATACTGTTATCTTCCTCACTAATCTGGGTGCCTTGTGCATTTGGGTCACAGTGTTAAATATTTCGATTATGAAGTGCTGTGTGATTGTTTCTGATTTTGAGAGATAAATAGAACTGGAAATTGGCTGACTGTCACACTACCAGGGAGCTCAACAGGTGGACAAGTGAAAATAATTTAAATTGTAGAACGTGAAGACTAAAAGGGAAGAAGTACTGAAGAGTGATTTTAAGAAGGAAAAGGGACAAAAGTATAAAGTGTAAATAAGCACTTGCTCCAGGATATGTGGGTGCATATATCCTATAAAATTTATAAATAAACCTGAAGAGATGCTGGGAAGAAGTGGCCATCTATTTTACAGAAAGTCAGAGATTACTGAGACATGCTAAATCTCAGAACTTAGATCATGAAATAATGTTACTGGGCCTTGGCATCCTTTGAAACTGTGCTACTTCTGAGATTTTTAACCTTGAAATTCTGTTCTCTAATAATAATCCTCCCCCATGCCTACATTCTCTTCCTTCCATTAAAACCCCATATCTTCATCATCTTTTTAATTTTTCTCTTTTTCACGTTAACCATTCATACCTAATAGGTGTGTAGTAGCATCACATCAGTTTTAATCTGAATTTCCCTGAAGATTGATGAAATTGTGTTACTTGACATATGTTGTAGCCTTTTGGATCTCTCTCTTGTGAATTGCTTTTTCATGTCTTTTGCCCTTTTTCTGTTGAGTTGATTTTTAAAGTATTTTTAGGAGTTCTTTATATGTGATTTATATAAGCTTTCTATTAGATGTATGTATTGCAAATATCTTCTTCCATTCTGTGGGTTACTTTTTCCCTCAGTTAATGGTTTCTTTGGATGAGCAGAAGTTCTAAGCAGTAGTTCAGCTTACTAAGTTTTTCCATTTTTGTTAGCTTTTTGTTGCATCCTATTGAAAATTTTGCAAAGTTCAAGGTTATGTTGATGCCGTCTTATTTTAAAATCTTTATTGTTCTACCTTTTACATTAGATCCACAGTTCATGTAAAATTTGTGTGTATGATGGTGTGAGGTATGAGGCAGCAGCACTTACTGAGCACCATTTTCTGTGGTGTCACTTTTAGTTTTAAATCAGGTGATCGTATATGGTGGGTGTGATTTCATTGGTCTTTCTGTACTTGTCCCAATATCACAGTCTGTTTGAACCTTTATAATAGGTCTTGATATCCAGTAGGTTCAAATCTTCCAGCTTTGTTGTTCTTTAAGATTGCCTTGCTTAGTCTTTTGCATTTCTACGTAAGTTTTAGAATCAGTTTATTGGTTTACACACACACATACCAGGTGAAATTTGATAGGATTGTGTAGATTCTACACATCAGTTTGTGAGAATTGATATCTCTACTGTGTAGCTTCCATGGTGGCTCAGTTGGTAAAGAATCCACCCGCAATGCAAGATACCCTGGTTTGATTCCGAAGATCCCCTGGAGGAGGGCATGGCAACCCACTCCAGTATTTGTGCCTGGAAAATCTCCATGGACAGAGGAGCCTGGCGGGCTGCAGTCCATGGGGTCTCAAAGAGCTGGACACAACTGAGCAACTAAGCATAGCACACACCGTGAAGCTAGTAATTTTAAATTCAGCCTCACTGATACCCTTAATTATCTTCCTCATTTTCTTCCCCCACTTAATCCTGTAAGCCCTCAACCCTGGCTTAATTTAGCTAATCTATTTTCTTTAATTATATGCCTGGGCTGCTTAAGAAAATCAAATAAGATTCTGGCTGACTCTCTTGTTTAAGACCTTGGTTCTGCATTTCATTTATGAGTTGTTTCTGTACCCTTTCCCTAAGGCAGTCCTTCCATTGCACAGCTCTCAAGTAACACATTACTCCTTGCAAACCTTCATCCTGTTCTTAGCACTCCATTTGTATGTGGAGATATCTGAAAAACAGTTGGAAATGTGGCCTAAACCTCAAGAGAAATGTTGGTACTAAAGATACAAATTTTGGAGTCCTGAGCGTGACATGATATTTGAAGCTATCGGTGTGGATTAGCTTGTTCATACAGAAAGTGTGTGAAGTAGCAAGAGCCAAGATCCAAGAATATAATCCTGGGAACAGAGTCACTCAAAGGTTGGGCTGAAGAGAAAGTAGAGAACATAACTAATGGAACAGGCCACATAAGTTGAAGGAACAGTAAATAAGAGAAGCATTGGGAACTAAGGGAAGAGAAAATTTCCAGAAGTGAGGCTTGGCCAGTGGTATTACTTGATGCATATGGGGCAGTAGCATGCTAAAGGAAAATAGGCTGGCAGATTTGACTAGTAACTTCAAGAGTAGTACTCAGTAGCCAGTAATGGGTCGATAAAGTGGAGTGTGGACTGCTGTCTTAAGAACGTGGATAGAAATAAGGGAGAAGGTAGTCCAGCTGAAACCGAAGGTATGATCAGAACTTTTTTCTCTAATGTCTGCTGCCTAGAATCAGCTTGTTTGAAGCTAGACCTATTTTGCTTTATCTGCTGTTCTTTCTTATCTCAATTAATAGTATTACCTTTTGCCTAGTTGCTCTAGCTAGAATCCTTGGAATCTTTTTGACTTCTTTCTTAAACTTAACCCCCTCTGTCCCCCATAAAACACTGTTTAAATGGTAAACAGGAATCTTTAATTACTTCAGTAATGTCTCCTTATTCCTTCTCTTGACCCCTTCAGCTGCATTCCTAGACTGAACTCTTCTCTCTTCCCTTGACATTGCAGTAGCCTTCTTCCTGGTTCTTATTAGTCTCCGTGCCCCAGTCTTTCCCTCTACTCTCATTCATCTTCATTCTACCCCATTTATCTTCTTAAAGATGATTCTCATCATGTGTTGATTTCTTAGAGATCTTGCCTTCCAACTGCCTGTGGTATGCAGTACATTAATTTATTAAGTAAATGAGTACTGATTATGTGTCCGGCATTGTACTAGGCACTAGGAATACAGTGGTGAATGTGGGACCTCCTATCACCTAGCTTAATGAAATATAAAGCTTTTTACAATGTGGGTCCCAGCTTATGTTTCTAGGATCCTCTCCAACTCCTCCTTGTATACTCTGCTCATCTTAGACTACTTCCTTTCTCATTGGCACAATCCATATTATGAAATCACTGTGTTTGCACATGCTGTTTCCAACCCAGAATGCCTTTCTTCTGTTTGTCATGTTTATTAAGGCATACTATTTATAGTCAGGTGGTATTTATTTTCTTCAGTCAGCTTTGGCTGTTAGTTAACTAGTAAAGCACCTAGACAGGTTTGAATATGAAGAAATATTTGGCAACTAAAAATATAGTCTGCATAACTGCTCCTACTTTCAGCTACAAGAAATAACTTTTTGGAGTGAAAAAGTAGAGAGAGATATCTAGAGTTGAAATTTAATTCTGTACTGTGCTTCTCTGGTCAATAGCAATGCACGGGAAAGGGGTGAAAAACAGTAAGCACATGTTTATTTTGGAGAAACCCATTAATGCCTGTTTGACTTACAGAGTATTTGGACTTTTGAATTTATGTATCCATGTTCTTCTAATTTAGACTGATGATGAAGATGAATCTTTTGTTCTTGAAGATCCTACATTGTTAAACATTGATACTATTGATTCTCACTCTTATGATACTTCATCTGTGGCAAGCTCAGATAGTGGTGACAGGACCAACTTAAAAAGTAAGTATTTTTTTTTTTTTTAAGTTGAAGTATAGTTGATATACAGAGTTGTGTTGATTTCTGTGATATAGCAGGAGTGACTAAGTTGTACATATACATATATATTTTTCATATTCTTTTCCATTATCCCAGGATATTTCCAATATCCCAGGATACTGAATGTAGTTCCCTGTGCTATACTGTAGGACCTTGTTGTTTATCCATTCTTTATGTAATTCTACTAACCACAAACTCCCAGTCCCTTCCTCTCCTACTCTTCTACCCCTTGGCAACCACAAATCTGTTTTCTTTGTCTGTGAGTCTCTTTCTGTTTCATAGATAGATTCATTTGTGCCATATTTTAGATGCCACATAAAGGTGATATCATATTGGAATTTGTCTTTCTTTTTCTGACTTAATTCACTTGGTATAATAATATCTGATTGCATCCATGTTGCTGCAAATGGCATTATTTAATTCTTTTTTTTTTTTTAATGACTGAGTAGTCTTCCAGTATATATAGATACCACATCTTTATCCACTCATCTGTCAGTGGACATTTAGATTGTTTCCATGTCTTGGGTCTTATGAGTAGTGCTGCTATGAACATAGGGATGCATGTGTCTTTTTGAATTATAGTTTCGTCTGGCTGTATACCCCAAAATGGGATTGCTGGATCATCTGGTAATTCTATTTTTAGTTTTCTGAGGAACCTTCATACTGTTTTCCACAGTGGCTGTACCAGCTTACATTCCCAGTAACAGTGTAGGAGCATTCTCTTCTCTCTATACCCTCTCCAACACTTGTAGACTTTTTAATGATGGCCATTCTTACTGGTGTGAGGTAGTATCTCATTGTGGTTTTGGTTTACATTTCTCTAATAGTTAGTGATGTTGTTGAGCATCTTTTTATGTGTTTGTTGGCTATCTAGTTGCCAGGTTTTCTGTCCATTTTTGATTGGTTTTTCTTGTTGTTGAGTTGTATGAGCTGTTTACATATTTTGGAAATTAAACCCTTGTTGGGTGTATCGTTTGCCAATATTTTCTCCCATTCTGTAGGTTGTCTTTTCATTTTGCTTAAGGTTTCCTTTGCTGTACAAAAAGCTTGTATGTCCCATTTGTTTATTTTTGTTTTTATTTCTTTTGCCTTGGGAGACCAAAGAAAACATTGGTACTATTTATGCCATAGAATGTTCTGCTTATGTTCTCTTCTAGGAGTTTTATAGTGTCATGGCTTATGTTTAAGTCTTTAAGCCATTTCGAGTTTATTTTTGTGCATGATGAAAAGGTGTGTTCTACCTTTATTGCTTTATATACATCTGTTCAACTTTTCCAGCACCACTAAGCTGAAGAGGCTTTTTCCCCCATTTTATATTCTTGCCTTCTTTTTCGAAGATTAACTGACTGTAGGTATATGGGCTTATTTCTGGCTCTCTGGTAAGTATTCATTTAAATCACACTTGTATATAATATGGTCTGCTGAAGCCCTGCATGGAAAGCAGTGGAAATACAGTGCTCGTTAGGCCTTGAAGATTTTGATACTGTTGAGAGGAGAGCATAGAAGGTGGCTACCATGTGAGTCTTCTGTACCTCCAGGGTGTGTGCTCAGTCGCTCAGCTGTGTCCAGCTCTTTGCAGCCCCATGAACTGTAGCCCACCAGGCTCCCTCTGTCCGTGGAATTTTCAGGGAAGAACACTGGAGTGCCATGCCATTTCCTCTTCCAGGGATCTTTCCCGACTCAGGGATCATTTCCTGTATTGGCAGGCGGATGATTTACCACTAGCCCCACCTGGGAAGCCCCCAGTAGGAAGCCAAATATAGCCAGGGAGTCCCAGAAGCAGGAGAGCCTTTAGGGGGCACACACATCAGACCTGGGAGCAGTGTCCGTGGTGGAAATGTGGAGTTGTGTGGGAAAGGTGGTGGAAATCACCTCACCAGCCTTCTGTTCCCTCCGCTCCTTCCTCCACCACCTTCCTCCCGCCGTCTAAGGACAGCGCCAGCATTTCTTCATTCCCTTGGAGTGGGTTCAGAGGAGAGTTGCAAAGATGATTAAAGATTTGGGAAAAGGACTTCCTGACCCTAAATAGCTTCATTTTGGCTGCTTTCACCTTCCACATTCTTGGAGAGCACATGAAAAGGAAGGAGAAGTGGAGGAAGCATAATGTAAATGCTTTATTGAATTCATGTGTAACTTTAATGTTGATAACTTGTTGGTGTATTTTTCTTCAACTTTTTAAATTTTGCCCGTATCAGGGCTGTATTCTTTACGTTGTCAACTCTTGTGAAATAGGGCCCATGGCTGGGTATATTAACTTGTTCATCAGTTTTTTCTACAACTGAACTTTGTTCTGTTTTATGGAGATATAATTGACATACAGTACTGTATAGATTTAAGGTATACAGAAAGGTTACTTAACACCTTTATCACCTCACATAATTATAATTTTTTTCTGGAGTAAGAAAATCGAAGATCTACTTTCTTACTAACTTTCAAGTATATAACAATGTTGTTAACGGTAGTCATCACACTGTACATTAGATCTCCAGAACTTATTCGTCTAAAAACTGAGTTTATACTCTTTGACTAGCATCTCTGTATTTCCCCGCCCCCTGTATATCACTAGTCTAGTCTCTGTTTCTATGAGTTGCTTTTTAAAAGGTAGTGATTTTGTTTCTTTTGGGTGTACAACCCAGAAGTGGGATTGCTGAATCACATGGTAGTTCTATTTTTAATTTTTGAGGGACCTCCATGCTGTTTTCCATAGTGGCTGCACCATTTACATCCCTACCAACAGTGTCCAGGGACACTGTTGCATCCCCACCAACTCTTATCTTTTGTTGTTTTGATACTAATGGGTATGAGGTGATATCTCATTGTGGTTTTCATTTGCATTTCCCTGATAATCAGTGATGTTGAGCACCTTTTCATGGACCTATTGGCCATCTGTATGTCTTCCTTGGAAAAATACCTATCTATGTCCTCTGTCTGTTGGTTTTTTTGCTCCTGAGTTGTAAGAGTTCTGTTTATATATTGGTTATTATGGGGTTAAGTGTTTGCAGATATTTTTTCCTGTTCCATAGTTGCCTTTTATGTTTTGATTGCTTCTTTAGCTGTGCAGAGGCTTTTTAGTTTGATGTAGTCCTATACACACACACACACACACACACACACACACACATCACTTTTGTTGCTTGTGCTTTTGTGTCATACATAACTAAACAAATCTATGCCAGTACCACCATCAGGGGGTTTTCTGTTTGCTTTTTCCTAGTTTTGTGGTTTGAAGTCTTATGTTTAAGTCTTTAAGCCATTTAATCTTTCTGAGTGGTATAAGACAGAGATATGATTTCCTTCTTCTGCATGTGATTACCCAGTTTTCCTAGCACCATTTGTTGAAGAGAGTGTTCTCTCCTTATTGAGTGTTCTTGGCTCTTTTGTCAAATATTGGTTGACTATATATGCAAGTGGTTATTTCTGTGCTCTCTATTCTGGTTATTGATCTATGTCTTTTTAAATGTTCGTACCATACTGTTTTGGTTACTGTAGTTTATAATAAAGTTTGAAATCAGAAAGTGTGATGCCTCCAGCTTTGTTCTTTTTCAGATTACTTTGGCTGATTAAGATCGGTTGTGTTTCTATAAATTAACAATGAAATATATAAAAAATAATCACATTTACAGCAGCATCAAAAGCAATGAAGTACTTAGGAAGACGTTTAGGAACAAGGAGTTGAAAGAGTTGTACACTGAAAGGTAAAATACATTGATAAATTAAAGAAGACAAATGGATGGAAAGCTTTTCCATGTTCACGGATTAATTAAAATGTTCATACTACCCCTACCTATGTATAGATTTAGGTCAGTCCCTATCAGAATCTCAATGACATTTTTTCACAGAAAGGCAATCCTAAAATTTGTATGGAATCACAGTAACTTAAATGTTTTTGATGATTTGGTCATTAACCTGCTTAAAAGCTGTGGTGTCATCTTTTACCCACATAGTAATGTCCGAACTGCTTTGTATGGTGTCAGTCTGAAGCCTGCTTACTATTTTGACATAAATGCTGAGTACTCCCACTTTGCCTCCTTGCCCATGCCTTTTGTGTACTCACACTCCCCACACACACTGTACACGATTACATCTTCATATTTTTCTTGTGCCTTTTTTTTTTGTTCGACAGACTCCTAGTTATCCATCAAGGCCAGATCAGATATCTTCTCTTTTCTATAGCTGTCCTTGATATCCCCTTAATAAACAAGATTAAACTCTTTTATTTTGTTTCTATCATGCTTTATTCATTTTCTTTTCTAACATTTATCCTTTAATTTGAGTGAGTTACTCATTAGTCCCTCTAGCTAGGATATGAGAGCCTCGAGAGTGGGAACTTTGAGCTTTTTATATTTGTATCCCCAGAACATACTTTTAGTCATGAAAGCCAGGTGTTCAGTGAAAGGGAGTAGGTGTTCCGTGTTTGGTAAAAGCTTAAAAAAGTATTTTTGCACAGTGATGAGTAGGGTAAGTGAAAGGAGCTGTTAGTAGGAGCATCAGAGAATGAGTAATGAGTAGGAAATTTGAGGCAGTTGGTTGGGAGAATGAGAGGGTTGTTACAGACAACAGTAGCGCAAGAATGCTTGCAAAGGTGGAAGGCCGGTAGAGGTGATGTAGACCAGTAAGCAGGCCTTCTCTATAGGCGACCTTCTGATGAGTAGCAGAGCCTTTTGCTGCAGCTATTAACGTGAGCAAGGACTAGGTTGAATCTGTGAAGAAGAGATGGTGGCTTTATTCATTCTCCTGCTGTGCTTCTCTGAGGTTCAGGGTGAATTTAGTATAACATTTTAATGTGAGACTGTTAGATTTTATACCTCTTCAGAAAACAGTGCTAACAAATGAATACAATATTGCTTACTGCTTTTCTTGTTTTTATTTACTTCTTTCAAAGCTTTTCAGTTTTTATTTTCTGTTCTTAAACATTTTCCTTTTTTTTTTTTCTTAAAGAAAGAAGAAATTACCTGATTCTTTTTCACTCCATGGATCAGTTATGCGACATTCACTTTTGAAGGGAATTTCTGCCCAGATAGTGTCTGCAGCTGTAAGTATTTTGCTCTCTTCCCCCAGCTTTATAACCTGCAATGGCATAATGAAGCAGGAATGAGCATAAAACAAAGCACAGCACTTCTCTTGGCCCGAGGCTTAAGAAAAACAGAATCTGGCTTTCATGGGTTTTGTGTGATTATTTTTGACTCATAAGACATAGCTACACATTTTGACATAGAAATTAGTGCAGCCATGAAATAAAGGTCTGCCCGGAGTCTCGGGTGTGCCTAAATGAAATATGGCAGCAAGCCTAAAAGAAACACTATCTGCCTTTTCTTTAAATTCCTTTTCAGTTTAGTTGCCATCTTGTGTATTTGGTTGAGGTAGAGCGGTTTTTTTTTTTTTTTTTTTAGTGTTTTCATATGGAGGAATGATTGATCAGAATCTTTTACAACTGAGTGATGTTTTTATAATTCACAAAAGTCTTTTCATGTACCTTATTTCATATACTCTTACAACTTTGAAAGTAGGGAAAGCCATATCCTATTTTACAAATGAGAAGACAGACTTGGGCAATATTAACTTGTCTTACATCATTGGGTTAGGAGATAGCAGAGCAATTACTCAAAATTGGGGGTTTTGGCTCCAAGTCTAGTGCTGCTTTTATTGTGAAACGGGGGTGGTATTGGTGAAAGTGGCCAGTGTGTAATGGCTGGAACAGAGTATCTGTGTCTGTTTTGAAAATGGTTTGGAGCACTGGATTAGTGTGAAAATATTTAATAGTCCATTAAGACAATAGATACTGATTCTGGTATGTTTATCAAATTTTCCTTTGGCCTCAAGGCTTATAGTTTTACATAGTCTTTCAGTTTTGGTTTTCTGAATTCAATATATAGATTCTATAAATAATAGTAATAATAATGATGCTGATATGAATAGTGATTCATATCCCAGGAACTTTGATATGTTTTTATGTTCTTGGAGTTTAATCAGTGTTTTGCATAGTCAGTTTGGACAAAGTTTTATTTTTTATGAGGATAAGAGATTGATACAGAAGTGGATCATGACACCATAGCCACATTGTAATTTTTAGGTTTATCAGTGAAAGCTCTTACTGTAGAACCACCCCCTTGCTCCCCGCAAACCAGAACAAACAAACAAAAACCCAAAAACAACAAAAAAAGGGGAAAAGTGTTCTCTGTGGGCATTTGGTATACCCTGGCCCAGCTCATATATCATGAATTCAATTTAAATAGAGAGATAGGCAAGCAATGGAGGAAACCTGGGCAATTGTCCTTCCTCTTTTAGGTGGAGAGTAACTCATATTTGCTAGAATGGGAACCACCTGTTGAGGATTACATTTCCATGACGTTTTCTGAATTTAATCCTTATGTAGGTGATGAAATTCATTCCTTTCAAAATCAAGATGAACCAGAACAGTCATTTGACCCACCTGTGCAGTTTTAAAAATATTTTGAATAATGGAGACTGAACTAAAACTCAGACATTGAACAATGATTAGATAAATCTGTTATTTAAAAGGGTTTCTCTTTTCTCTTGAAGAGGAGGGGAAAATTCTAATAAATCCCAGAGTGTTTGCATTCTGTTCTTATTTCATTGCCATGGCTGAGCTCCTTTGGTATGTTAAAATGAAAACTGCTTTTCTTGTGACGGTCTTCATACTTTGTTTTTCTAATTTTGGATTACCAGCTCAATTTAAACTGTATGCTTTTCTGTGATGGTTGGTTTATTAACATGTAAAGCTAGTTATGTTTTGGGGTATCTCCCTCTGAATGGCTGTTAATAATGCCTTCAGCCATGTGGATAGTGATGTTATTAGGGCTTCCTAGGGTGTTGACCATCATAGCCTTGTAGTTTATGCCTGGAGATAACTTAGGAGAGATGAAACTTGTGAAGTTGTGAACTTTGTTGTTTAATTTTGGAATCCTCCTCAAGGTAATATGGCATGGGATTATATTTAAAATTGACTCAAATTAAAGTGTATTTATCATTTTTATGATCACCTAAGATAATGGAGATATCTTAAGATAGTGATTTTGTAAAATGTGTCCATTGCATAAAAATTTCCTAAGAAAAAGCAAATTCCTGGGCACTCTCCCAGACCTACTGACTTGGAATCTAGTTCTAGCAGTGTAGCTAGGGATCTGCATTTTAACAGATATTCCAGGTGATTCTGATGCTCCTTGACTTTTGAGAATCACTATCCTAAGCTGTAACATCAGTGCTAAAATTCGGTAGTTGGGGGCAAAGTGATGGCTCCACCTCTTGTCTGAATTATATATGTAAACAGAGGGCCTTATACCACTTTTTTTGTTTGTTTGTTTAAAAGTGGAAATATCTTTTCAAATACTTTATTTTTAAATTTTATTTAGGACAAAGTAGATGCTGGCTTGCCTACAGCAATTGTAAGTATATTTTAAATAATCTTTTAAAGGTAAGCTTTCTATTACTGGGTTTTCTTAGATTTATTCTTCTGATACTCAGTTATTACATACATTTTATGAGAATAAATTCATATGTCATTTACTGCCAGTAATCATTTAAAATTTATTCATGTTAAATATTCTCTTTGTTTCTAGTGTATTGTTACTCTTCAGTTTTGTTTTTTGAGATGCATTTAATGGGATACTGATTAGCCCTTTTCCAGATTTATTTTATGTGGTACTATCCTGCCCAAGTACATTTGCTCCTTCTGTGACTTGACCTCCTTTTGGTTATAGGGAGTGGAAACAGTGTTCGGTAAAATGACTTTGTGGTAAATAGTACATTTAACAGCTCTGAGCTCCATTGTCAAGCTTGCCAAATAGTAAATCTGTGGGGGTGATTATAGAGAACTGGGGGATATTGAAAGCACACTAGTGCCCTCTTTTCTATTTTCAACTATTTCCAGCTGCCTCCTGCAGCTCTCTTATTAGTCAATTGGTGAGGGAAGTGGGCTGAGTTTTGAGTATTTCTGGCGCCTTTTGGCTCTTGTGAATGAGCTGGGGAAGGTCTTTCCTGTCCTTTTCCCACACCTCATAGGAGGCTCTTGGTTGGGTCATAAGTGCCTTTACTTTGTCTGGACCCTTGAACTTTTTTTATTTTAAATTGCTATAGAGGAAGTTAAGTGGCATGTTTTTACCTATAATGTTGAACATATGATATTTTAGTATTGTTACCCTTAGAGTAAATTTAGAGATATGCCAAGAAATAAGATGTTCTGAGTTTTATCTTGCGTTTTGCCTCCTAGATGAAATTTTCCTTATTTATAATAGTTGGTATGTTATCTGGTGTCTAGGGGAAAGAAGACCAACAAATTTAATTCTGATTATTTCAAGATCCTTGATGTAATGTTTTAAAATATAATCTTCTCTTTTGTTCTCAGGCAGTATCCAGTTTGATAGCAGTGGGTACATCTCATGGATTGGCCTTAATATTTGGTAAATTTTCTAGCTGCTTATTTTAAATATTAAGTATTTGAGTTTTTAAAAGATAATGTCTCTTAATCACAGTTTTTATAGTAAACTTTATTTTTCTGAAAAATGCCAGAAAAACTTGAGTACCATTCAGCATTTTTATAGTTAAAAATTGCTTGACTCAGCTTCATTTTGTTGCTCATTGCAAGTTTATTTTCTTCTCTATGAATTTATAAGCTATCATATCATATCATACACCATTTGACTCTCTGCAGACGTACACAAAAAGAATGTAAGGTTGAGAGTGACAAGGTTTGTCATTTTGTCTGCCTCTGGTTTGTGGTGGTGGTAATTTTTTTATTCTAAATCATATCTGAGTAGTAAGTATTTGAAAAGATCTTCAGGGAAAGATTTCCAGGCTTTCTCAGTAATTTTCAGTAACTCTTAACTGATAGTAAGGTTTTTCATTTACATTGTAAACCCTTCTAAACTGAAAGTTTTTTTAGCCCATAATCACTTTATTTTTTGGGTTGAGATGAGAACTTTGTTAGTTTTGTTTTTATAGTATGTGATAATCCTAAGTACTTTTTTCATTTATTTTTTTCCTCTGTGAGACTAAAATAACCCTGATTTTCATCTTTCTTTGCTTTTGCCCTCAATACTAAGAGCAAAACATTTTGTTCTACTAGAAAATGTTTTCCTGTCATTTTTAGTGTTCTCACGGATTTTAAAGCTTTTGGAACTCTTTCAAATGGAATTTCTGATGACACTGTATTTTAGTAAGGATGCTACAGAATATTGTTTATGGAATACCTGGGAACACCTTAATAGCAGAACCATAATTTAATCTTTGTGGGCCTTGCATCTTTATCATAAGTGAATAGTTATTTTCCCTTGTTTTTGAATAATTTGACTTCCAAGTTTTCCATTATACCAGAAGCCTATTCATCATGTGATTTTAACATCTAGTCTTTCCAAAGGTGATGGATACAAATTATTGTCTGGAGATGAGAAGAATGGAAACAAAAATATGATTCTCTAGAGAAAACTTTAAATTGATTCTTTAATTATTTCTCTTATTCCACGATATTTGTTCATAATAAATTTAAATGAGCAAAAGATTGAAGATACACCAAAATCTGCCATCCAGAAATAATTCCTAACATTTCTATGTGACCTTGTAATCTTTTTTCCTGTACATATGTGTATATATGTGCACCCCCAAATTGGATCATGTTAATTTGTAACCTGCTTTTTCATTATAATGAACATTTTTCTATGTAATTATTAAAATCATCTGTAATATCTTTTTTCCTGTGTTACTAGCTTTTTTGTTTTAAATTTAAGTATGGTTGATTTACAGTGTTTAGTTTCTAGTGTACATCAAAGTGATACAGTTCATGTGTGTGTATATATATACAGACGCCCACCCACATACACACACATATATATTCTTTTTCATATTCTTTTCCATTGTGGTTTATTACAGGATATTGAATATAGTTCCCTGTGATATACAGGATTATGTTGTTTATCTATTTTATATGTAGTGGTTTGTATCTATTAATTTATCCCTCTCCTTTAGTAACCATAATTTGTTTTCTGTGTGAGTCTGTTTCTGTGTAACATCATTTTTAATGGCTATATATGTATCCTGTTAAATTGATTCACCATTTAATCAATCATTTTCTACTGTAAGACATTTAGGTTGTTTCTAAGCAAAAATATAGAGTGATGACCATCTTTGTAACTGCAGTTTTTTGTGCGCATGACTGCTGCTTTCAGACAAATTCCTAAAAATGGACTTGCTTATGTCAGGGTATGAACATTTTAAACGCTTCTGATGTATATTGCCTAACTGCTTCCTACAAAGTTTTACCAACTTGCTCTCCTATCAGGTATAAGAATGTTTGTTTTCCTGTGAGGGCAGGGTTGGTATTAGATTGATAGAACTTTGGGAAAAAATATTGAAAGGACTTTTAGTTAGTCACCTTATTTACATATGAGGCGTTTGAGAACCGGAGAGGTTAAGGACATATACAAAGCCAAATTCAGAATCAAAGTATACTGAATCCCAAGATTAGTACGTTTCCACCCCTCCAAGTTGTTCACCTGTTCTGAGAGAAATGGAGGCAAATTCCAAGATACAAAAAGGAAAGAATGCAAGAACTAAGATGAATGAGGATAGACTATAATGCATATGTTTATCTATCAGCAGAACATGTTTATTTTTGTTCCCCCTTACCAGTACTCACTCTCAACTCTATCTGCTTTAATATCTCTTCCTTACCCCCCAAGGTTCTAAGAATATGTGCCTGCTTATAATCAAACCCATGTAGAACTCACTGCAACAAATTAAAATGGAGTCTTTTAAAATAAAAAGCTAACAGGGGAGAAGAAGAGTACATTGTCTTTCATTGCTGTCTCAATTTCCTTGGGCCTGCTTTCTAATTTTTATAGACCCAAGCAACTTTCTCGTGGATTTGATGAAACGGTAATCTTTCATTAAAGTCTCATGAAAAAGTATGCCATAGTGAGCATTTTGAGAAAATATTATAACACTTTAGTTACGGTTTGGATTTTTAATCATGCAGTTAATAAATTTTACTCATTTTTGTAGGAATCAGATATCTGGGCAATGAGTTTTAACAAACGGATTAAAATTTGCTTGAAAGTCGGGAACAAATAGCAGAGTAATAATGCTAAGAAGTGTCTAGATTTGAGGTCTGGATTAAATCTGATCTTTTAAACATCTTTGTTGATCATAGGAAAAAGTGCAGCAGGAAGAATTTAAGTACCATTAGAGTCTCTTTGGAATGAAGGCCTGGTTCATTAGAATAGTAATCATAAGTTTCTTAAGCATGATGTAAAATTCTTATTCTTAAGGAAGTAAAGGTATGTGGTATTTGTTATATATCTTGGTTCTTACCTAATTATAGGATCTCAAAAATTTGACTCTTACTAGAGATCTATCCCTGTCGTAAGGCCCTTTAGTTTTTCATTTTTTGAGTTGTTAGTACACCTTAGTGGATTATTTTTTGAAATTGTTTTAATCAGATTTAATGGACTCAGGTTTACTATGCTAAAATTTGGATATTATGAATTTTTTCTGTTTCCATAGCCAATACCGAAAGATAAATGCTAGACATATCATTTAATCACATTTTAGTATCATTCTGGTATCATTCACACAGATAACTAAAGTTTACCACTTATACTCTTAAAATTTTACCTGTCTTTTCTCTGAACTTTTGAACTGATTTCTTGCTTTTCTTTCTTTTGATCTTTTCTCCATGGATTCAAAGGAAAAGGTATAGTAATTTTGATTTGCATGAGTGACTATTTCTTTTGACCTTTATATTGTTGGAGAATGTTATCAATTACAGTTGACACCCTCTTTTGAAATGCTTATTGAAAAGAACCAGCTAATTGAAATTGGTTAGAGAATTGTTAAAAATTACAAATATATGCATACCTTCAATATTTTAAATGAAAATAAGTATTCATTTTCCCCGTAATCTTTTGATACAGTCCAAAACTGAGTTTTTTTCTGCCAGTTGGAGGTCTGCAGCATCCTTTTGGCACAAGCTGCATCAGTGATGGGTTGTGCAAAATCTATACTTTTAATTAAACAAAAGAGGTAAAAGCTTGGGTACCTGTGAATCACCTGAGGTGTGCAAAATTTTAAATTTTCATAGAACTTTTCAGTTTTCTGCAGTTATCTTGTCCATACCTTCATGACAGTTATTTAGAGCAACTTATCTTTACCAGATTTTTCTAAAACATCCATTTAGCTGTCATAGAAACATAGCTTGATCTATTTCATCAGTTGACATATTGTTTAGTTAACCTTTTTTAAGTGCAGTAGTATTTATAGTGGCATGAACAGATTTGGAAATGAACACAGTTGATTCTTCCTAAGCATCTGCATTCTAGAGAATAGCCAGTTATTTGTGGGGAGTCAGTGTATCCTGGGCTTTAGTCAGTAAGATTAAAGAGGGAATCAGTTCAGTTCAGTTCAGTCCAGTTGTGTCCGACTCTTTGTGACCCCATGAATCGCAGCATGCCAGGCATCCCTGTCCATCACCAGCTCCTGGAGTTCACTCAAACTCACGTCCATCGAGTCAGTGATGCCATCCAGCCATCTCATCCTCTGTCATCCCCTTCTCCTCCTGCCCCCAATCCCTCCCAGCATCAGAGTCTTTTCCAGTGAGTCAACTCTTCGCATGAGGTGGCCAAAGTACTGGAGTTTCAGCTTTAGCATCATTCCTTCCAAAGAAATCCCAGGGCTGATCTCCTTCAGAATGGACTGGTTGGATCTCCTTGCAGTCCAAGGGACTCTCAAGAGTTTTCTCCAACGCCACAGTCAAAAGCATCAATTCTTCGGCACTCAGCTTTCTTCACAGCCCAACTTTCACATCCATACATGACCACAGGAAAAACCATAGCCTTGACTAGATGGACCTTAGGCAGCAAAGTAATGTCTCTGCTTTTGAATATACTATCTAGGTTGGTTATAACTTTCCTTCCAAGGAGTAAGCGTCTTCTAATTTCATGGCTGCAGTCACCATCTGCAGTGATTTTGGAGCCCAAAACATAAAGTCTGACACTGTTTCCACTGTTTCCCCATCTATTTCCCATGAAGTGATGAGACCGCATGCCATGATCTTCATTTTCTGAATGTTGAGCTTTAAGCCAACTTTTTCACTCTCCTCTTCAGCTTTCATCAAGAGGCTTTTTAGTTCCTCTTCACTTTCTGCCATAAGGGTGGTGTCATCTGCATATCTGAGGTTATTGATATCTCTCCCAGCAATCTTGATTCCAGTTTGTGTTTCTTCCAGTCAGGCATTTCTCATGATGTACTCTGCATAGAAGTTAAATAAGCAGGGTGATAATATACAGCCTTGACGTACTCCTTTTCCTATTTGGAACCAGTCTGTTGTTCCATGTCCAGTTCTAACTGTTGCTTCCTGACCTGCATACAGATTTCTCAAGAGGCAGGTCAGGTGGTCTGATATTCCCATCTCTTTCAGAATTTTCCACAGTTTATTGTGATCCACGCAGTCAAAGGCTTTGGCATGGTCAATAAAGCAGAAATAGATGTTTTCTGGAACTGTCTTGCTTTTTCCATAATACAGCAGATATTGGCAATTTGATCTCTGGTTCCTCTGCCTTTTCTAAAACCAGCTTGAACATCTGGAAGTTCATGGTTCATGTATTGCTGAAGCCTGGCTTGGAGAATTTTGAGCATTACTTTTACTAGCATGCGAGTTGAGTGCAATTGTGCGGTAATTTGAGCATTTTTGGCATTCCCTTTCTTTGGGATTGGAATGAAAACTGACCTTTTCCAGTCCTGTGACCACTGCTGAGTTTTCCAAATTTGCTGGCATATTGAGTGCAGCACTTTCACAGCATCATCTTTCAGGATTTGAAACAGCTCAGCTGGAATTCCATCACCTCCACTAGCTTTGTTTGTAGTGATGCTTTCTAAGGCCCACTTGACTTCACATTCCAGGATGTCTGGCTCTAGATGAGTGATCACACCATCGTGGTTATCTTGGTCATGAAGATCTTTTTTGTACAGTTCTTCTGTGTATTCTTGCCACCTCTTCTTAATATCTTCTGCTTCTGTTAGGTCCTGACCACTTCTGTCCTTTTCGAGCCCATCTTTGCATAAAATGTTCCCTTGGTTTATCTAATTTTCTTGAAGCGATCTCTAGTCTTTCCCATTCTGTTGCTTTCCTCTATTTCTTTGCATTGATCACTGAAGAAGGCTTTCTTATCTCTTGTTGCTATTCTTTGGAACTCTGCATTCAGATGCTTATCTTTCCTTTTCTCCTTTGCTTTTTGCCTTTCTTCTTTTCACAGCTATTTGTAAGGCCTCCCCAGATAGCTATTTTTCTTTTTTGCATTTCTTTTCTGTGGGGATGGTCTTGATCCCCGTCTCCTGTACAGTGTCACGACCTCATTCCATAGTTCATCAGGCACTCTATCTATCAGATCTAGTCCCTTAAATCTATTTCTCACTTCCACTGTATAATCATAAGGGATTTGATTTAGGTCATATCTGAATAGTCTAGCAGTTTTCCCTACTTTCTTCAATTTAAGTCTGAATTTAGAATTAAGGAGTTCATGATCTGAGCCACAGTCAGCTCTTGTTTTTGTTGACTGTATAGGGCTTCTCCATCTTTGGCTGCAAAGAATATAATCAATCTGATCGGTGTTGACCATCTGGTGATGTCCATGTGTAGAGTCTTCTCTTGTGTTGTTGAAAGAGGGTGTTTGCTATGACCAGTGCATTTTCTTGGCAAAACTCTATTAGTGTTGGCCCTGCTTCATTCTGCATTCCAAAGCCAAATTTTCCTGTTACTCCAGGTGTTTCTTGACTTCCTTCTTTGCATTCCAGTCCCCTGTAATGAAAAGGACATCTTTTTTGGGTGTTAGTTCTAAAAGGTCTTGTAGTTCTTCATAAAACTGTTCAACTTCAGCTTCTTCAGCATTACTGGTTGGGGCATAGACTTGGATTACTGTGATATTGAATAGTTTGCCTTGGAAATGAACAGAGATCATTCTGTCATTTTTGAGATTGCATCCAAGTACTGCATTTAGGACTCTCTTGTTGACCATGATGGTTCCTCCATTTCTCCTGAGGGATTCCTGCCTGCAGTAGTAGATATAATGGTCATCTGAGTTAAATTCACCCATTCCAGTCCATTTTAGTTCACTGATTCCTAGAATGTTGACGTTCACCCTTGCCATATCTTGTTAGACCACTTCCAATTTGCCTTGATTCATGGACCTGACATTCCAGGCTCCTATGCAGTATTGCTGTTTACAGCATCAGACCTTGCTTCTATCACCAGTCACATGCACAGCTGGGTACTGTTTTTGCTTTAGCTCCATCCCTTCATTCTTTCTGGAGTTATATCTCCACTTATCTCCAGTAGCGTGTCGAACACCTACTGACCTGGGGAGTTCCTTTTTCAGTATCCTATCATTTTGCCTTTTCATACTGTTCATGGGGTTCTCAAGGCAAGAATGCTGAAGTGGTTTGCCATTCCCTTCTCCAGTGGGCCACATTCTGTCAGACCTCTCCACCATGACCCTCCCATCTTGGGTTGCCTGGCAGGCATGGCTTAGTTTCGTTGAGTTAGACAAGGCTGTGGTCCTAGTGTGATTAGATTGACTAGTTTTCTGTGAGTATGGTTTCAGTGTGTCTGCCCTCTGATGCCCTCTTGCAACACGTACCATCTTATTTGGATTTCTCTTACCTTGGGCACGGGGTATCTCGTCATGGCTGCTCCAGCAAAGCGCAGCCACTACTCCTTACCTAGGATGAAGGGTATCTCCTCACCACCACCCTTCCTGACCTTCAATGTTGGATAGCTCTTCTAGGCCCTCCTGTGCCCCCGCAGGCACCGCTCCTTGGACGTGGGGTAGCTCCTCTGGGCCGCCGCCTCTGGCCTCGGACACAGGGTAGCTCCTCCTAGCTGCCATCCCTGACCTCGGTGGTAGGGTAGCTCCTCCTCGGCCATTCCTGCACTGTTGCATCCTGGCACTCTTGGCTGCTGCCCCTGACTTCGGACATGGGGTAACTCCTCTTGGCCGCTGCCCTTCGGGCATGGGGTCCTCCCGGCTTCTGCCCCTTACCTCGGACGTGGGGCAGCTCCTCTTGGCCGTGCTTAGTGGGAATGGAGAGCTTTAATTCTGTGTGTGTTAGATGATGATCAGATAAAGTACTTCTGCGGTTTTATGATCATTGATGAAAAATGTTTCCTAATCTCCCTTTTCTTCTTCTTTGGTCTTAGAGAATATTTTAATGTGCACAAAGGAGTAATATTGAAGAATGGTGAATACTGACGATAAAAGTAGAGCTGTACACATATAATTTGATTTTGATTCTAGGATCTAGGTATTTCCTTCTTTGATGATCCTTAGGGTATAGTTAAATTAGGGGTGAAGAAATAGAGCATTAGGTTAATTTTTGGTATGTGGAAAGAGCAGAAATTCTTGAAGTATGTTCAAATTTAGATTTTATGGCTATTGTAGACTTTATATGTTATTTATGGCTTTTCTTTGTTACTTAGTCCATTACTCATAACCCTGGAATATGCTGAGATCGACCCTAAGTAAAGTGTATTTTGAAAGATATACTAATAAAGAAATAGATGTAATTCATTGCACTGTCAGTTTAGATGTGCTTTTTGTGGTGTCTGGGCTTTGAGTTCTCTTAATTGATAAGCTACATATTATTAAAATAATTCTTTGCATGTGTATCATTAGATAGTTTGCATTTACAAAATTTAAGCTCTGTACCAACTCTGGGAAGCTTATAGGAAAAATGATAGTCTCATTGCATTCCCCCCTCTCTCCACCACCCCCCCCCCCCAAAATCAAGAGCTTCCTTAGAGGAGTAGAACATGGAAAGCTCTGATTTTCACCTTTCTTTCTTCTGTTTGGGTCCTTTTGTTCCTTTTGTGTAACTTCAGAAGGTGTTTGAGAGAGGTTTTATGTTTGTCTTCACCAAGTACCTTTCCTCAGAATAGTCTAGAAAAATCTGTACTACAGAATGTTCTAGTAGAAGAAACATCTTCAGTAAGACCCTCTTTCTTCTTTTTGCAGAAATTCTATCTTTTCTGATTTTAGTTTAAATTGTATAGGTTTATTAATATGGTATCACAAAT
The DNA here is from genome assembly GCA_917880005.1 of Nanger dama. Lineage (NCBI taxonomy): Eukaryota > Metazoa > Chordata > Mammalia > Artiodactyla > Bovidae > Nanger > Nanger dama. The sequence continues at coordinate 26,451,774 of CAKJTW010000011.1, read as the reverse complement.
ACAGAGTGTGTAATGACACCACTAAGAATTGATAAGTATCTTTGTGGAGTTAAACTATATTACATTTTATACACTGTCCATTACCTCACAGCCATGCTACCTTATAAAGGGACATTATAAAGATAATGAATACATTGTAAAAGTCAAGGGAAAAACATTGACAGTCTTCATTAACAGAATCCTATGGGATATAAATTTAGTAAATATTTTAGGAGTGACCACTGTTGATAATTTGGTCCCTGTCTTAGCTAGTTTTTAGTACACAGTCAGAAAAAGAATCATGTCTGGGTTTTTAATGTAGAGGTTAGTTGTGTCTTTTTCGTTCCCTCTTTACTTCCCTTTTCTTAATGGTACCCTTATTCTCTAATTTGTCATACTCCTTAAATTCTCCTATGCTTACTTTGCCTGAGTTATCAGTTCAGTTCAGTCTCTCAGTCATGTCCTACTCTTTGCGACCCCATGGACTGCAGCATGCAAGGCCTCCCTGTTCATCACCAACTCCCGGAATTTACTCAAACTCACGTCCATTGAGTTGGTGATCCCTGAGTTATAAGAGTACTTAAATAGTCAAATTTAAAGTAAGGACTTTGTTAAAGCAGTAGTTAGTGTCTTTAAGTACTAGTCTATCAGAACTGTGTAGTTTGGATATCAAAGCAGAGACTATTCTGACACTACTCTTGCTTCGAGGGCACACAACCAGGCTAAATGGACTTTTTGAGGCTGGTGCAGAATTTCTGTCTTTGTCCTCTTAGTTTTTCAGTCCAGTCGTTGGACTACTCACATGACCTACAGTGGTAGTATGTATACAACACTGTTGCCCAACCAATGAATCTTGACAATTTGCAGAAGAGGGTGTAAGGATCATCTACTAACTGTATAACGTAGCCCTGAGATCATGAAAAACACCATTAGGCATGCAATTCGGTAGAGCAAAGTAAAATGTGATGTCATTTTTAGAGTCAGAAAAAAGGCAATTTTAATAGTTTGGATTAAACTGGAAAAGGGAGCAAAATGTATGTAAGGATGGAAGGAAATACGGAAAAAATCTGTTCTTGTGATAATTTTAGATGTGAATAAACATAGGACCTTTAAAGTACAACAGACATTGTATATTATGAATTTTATTCCTTTTCAAATGTTCATCTTGGAAGGCTAAGATCTAAAGTGACATCATAAAACATCAAATATTTTCTGTGTGCTGGATACAGCCACTAATTGTGTCAGAACTGAGACAGTTAATTCTGACATTAATTGTGTCAGAACTCCTGGGAAGGTGGGGATTGCTATTTGAGCCTACTTGTGAACATAGAACAGTATTCTTACAGTATTCACTTTGGATGGGCGAAAGGGCTTAACTAGTATTATTCCTTGCATTTGGGAATGAGGCTCTTTCTGATGATAACTGGGTTTACCTTTTGGGAGGAAGATTTGCAAATATGGCATCTGTTAAGATGATTGTCAGATGCCTTCTGTGTGCAAGGCACTGCCCTAGGCATTCTGGGGATGTCAATTCTCTCATGATCTCAGCCCTTAGATAGGTCATAGTCTAGGAGTGGGAGTAAGAGGTATTCACCTCCCAAAAGTAGCACATAGATAGTGAAGGGAAGCACAGACAGTTGCTGGGGGAGTTAAGAGGACTCCTGGTTGTGCGAGTATGGTGTTCCCCCCACCCAACTAAAAAAAAAACCAGTTAAAGTTGGTAGACATGCTTTATGTTTTAAATTATTTTATTGTTTTCAAGTGGGTACAATAATGAGCTCTATATAATATAAAATAAGCACTGCCTGGGAGAAGCCCTAGAGGAATTTCTTCTAATTATTAGATAATAAAGTTTAGTAATATCCAGATGCTTCCTAGAGAAATCAGAGGTGATTATGGCAGAATCCTTGCCCTTAAGTAACTTTATTTAGTAGAGATTTGAATTATTTGCTTTTAGCATATCGCTGTTGATGCTTGAAAAGAATTTCCTTAAGTTATTTAAACATACCCTATGATTTTATTTATACTGTTCATTTGCCTGGTAAATCTTTTCTTCAGGGATGATATAAATGTAAATTTTAGCCAAACTGTAAATAAATTTTGATTTCTGAAGTTTTAAATCTACTGTAAAAGGTGATATTTCATGTACCTTGCATTCTAAAAATGGCAAAAATACAGTTCTAGAATGAAAGTTAGTTGGTTGTTCCAAGAGATAGTTTTCTTAGTATTTTTTTAACATTAGGAAGTTTTGTTTTATGTTTCCTTGTAGTTATTGTTTTTTCTGCATTCTTAGTGTCTAATTCAATGCCCACCGTCTAGTAGATGCTCAATAAATATATTTTAAGAAGAGTGTAACTTCATTTGATTCTTTTGATTCTTACTACCTCAAAGTGTTTGAAAACAAGCCTATGCTATGTACATACTTAGTCACCCCTTTATTTCTTTCACTTGATTTTATCAATTGCTTTCTTTAGATCAGAATCAAGCTTTGCGACTCTGCTTGGGTAGCACTAGTGTTGGAGGTCAGTATGGAGCTATCTCTGCCCTCAGTATCAACAACGACTGCTCAAGACTTCTCTGTGGCTTTGCTAAGGGACAGGTAAATAGAAACTTTATTTTACCTATAAGACAGTGTAAAATGAATTAAACCTCTTATCTCTAGGTCAGTATCTTGAAGACAAAAACATCTTATAAAGTGATATATCTGTCTGTAGAGCTAACCTGAATTTGCTTGGTCTGACTTTGGTCCAAATTTTTAAGTTACTGACTGAGCCAAAGTCCATGATTTTTAATATCTCAATTCATGTGTCCCTATACGTAAATAGCTTTTATAAACCAACCAGGCTGTTATACAAAATGTACTTTCTGTTTGTAGTGAGGATGATTGTTGTTGATTTTTAAGTACAGTATATTCTGCTTTGTAACTGTGCCCCTGAACACAAATTTGGTATTTTTACTTCTGACACCGGGCAGTAAGTTTTGTTTCTTCCCTTCTTACTTAACTTACATGTCACTAATTGGTTTGGCAATAAGCCCTTTTATAATTTTTACCAGTGCTAAAGAGATTGACTCATTAAAGAAATCTCTTTTATCTTCCAGTAAAAGAATAAGATTTAAAATCTGAAGGGAAAAGTAGACTGGGTAGGATGAGGGGAGGATGAAGATGAAATAAGGGCCCCATGCTTTCGTGGATCTGCAACCTTTAGTTATGTTTTAACTTTATAGTTCTTTGTCTGCAATGTTTATAGGCCAGGAATAGATTATTTCAGCCAAAAGCCAAGATACTTAAGTCCAAAAAAGAGCAATAAATTTGTTTTTAAAGCATTTAGTTGTCTTATAGATCACTATGTGGGATTTGGCCAGTGGAAAGCTTCTAAGATCAATAACAGATGCTCATCCTCCGGGAACAGCAATATTACATATTAAGGTACAGTTCTTATTTTCTTTTCTAATAATCTTTATTATGCCCTTGTATGCATTTTAAAGTAGATTTCTTTATAAACAGAATCCTTGAAAGTGAACTGTCTTTTATGTGACTGGCCCAACAAGATGTTTTCCCAAGTAAAATCCAGAGATAGGCTATCGTGGTAACATTCAGCTATAAGTTGTATTGACGTCTAGTAGATACAGCAGGAAAGAGAGTAAATTGAAGTGATCCTAGATGAAAGATTGGCAGCAAAGACAGGCAGTACTCTGCTGAAAACTCACGTGCAGATTTTAAAAGGTCTTTTGCTTAGTCCACCAGGATTTTACTGCTGAGGTTGTGTGCCCTGTCACACTTTGTTGGGAATTACTTGAAGGTTCAAGGCACCCGTTGTGAAAGAACCAAGGTTTGCATTATGTTTAGAGACAGATTTCTTGGTTTATTTTCTTTCAGGCCTCCAAAGGAAAAGCATCAAGGTTCGAATCTTGACTTTTCTCCTTACATGCCTGAAAAAAATAAAACCACCTTAGGTAACATTTAATTTATAAATACAATGTGAACCTTGGTTTTCGTATGCTGTCAAGTCCATGTTCAGAAGTATAAAACATACAGGGTTATAACTAGGGAAGTCTAAAATCAGATCTGGATTTTAATCATGTACACATTTGGTTAGTTAGCTGTGCAGACCTCTCTTATCCATACATATGCTTTTTAAAGTCTGGGAGCATCTGGAGTTTATGTGTTTGCATCTCAGTTATGTTACATAAAAGGTCTTGTGACAAAGCAGCATTGAAGCATTTAGTAACAATGAAAACAACCAAGACAAGGAGAATTTCTCCTCTTTCTGAACATCATGTCGGTTTCTCTTGACCTGTTTTCATATGGCATGAGCCAGCTTCTAATATGTTATTGTTTGTGTTATGTCTTATCTCCTTTAATAGATTAAGGTCTTTGAAACCAGGATCTGTTTCTTTTTATTTCTGTGTGTTACATGTAGTAGTTGCTCAGTAAATGTTTGTTTGGTGGTTTATGAAAACCCAATCCATTTGCAGAAAAAAGCAAAATCTTTGGGAGAAACAATAAGAAACAGAAGAGGTAAAGACAGAGAAAAGGCAGAAGAAACAAAAGCAGAAGAATGTAGCTGACATTGAAAGCACACTTGTGTTGCTTGGGAATGCCACAAGTATAGACACTTCTCAGCAATTCTGAGCCCTGCTGTTGACAAAGGCTACTTATGCTGTCAACCCCTTACTCATTATTCTCCGCTCAAGCCTACACATCCCATCAATAATAATTTGGGCTTTAATTCATACACACACACATGTCTCTGTGTGTACGTGTGTGTGTGTGTGTGTGTGTGTGTGTATATATAAAATATCTATTTAAAATTAAATGTACTACGGTACTAAATCTATCATAAAATACACAGGAAGTAGAAAATAAACATTATGAGTGCTGTTACTTTCTCTACACTCCACTTCCTGCAGCTGCTTAGCTAGGCCTTTGAGAACTGCGGTGTAGGGCTTCTGTACTTTGCCTCTGTGTGGTTGAAGAAGGTGCACTTCATAGTAGCCTCCGGTACCTCAGCCGTTCTGGAAGGGTCCAAAGGCATGCCAGTTAGGATGGCTTTACAACCTTTGGGGTTAGGGAGACTAGTCACTGGAAGTGATATAAATTAAGTTATTCAATTTTATATCTATTGGCATGCACATCTACCAGGCCACATCAACCCTTAGGACAGTCTCATTGTGAACATTATTTATTGAGTTTTCCAGGGTAGATAATAGTAACTAAAGTATACTTTATTGAAAAACACTGAAGGGGCAGCACATTATAGGAAGAGTTGCATGAAAAGTTAAAACTCTTTTTAAATATAGTAGATTAACTCTTCAGTTATTCAGAAAACATATTCTAACGAGCTTATTTCCCAAAGACATCAGATATCTTTTACTCTGTCTTTATTCTTGAGAGCTAGGCAGCTGTAAGTATATCCAAAGTATCCTATTCAGCTTAACAGTACATTTGAAAAAATTAATATAAGAACCCAAGTAGAGAAGTTTAGGGCTTTTATGAATCATAGTTTGTATTTTTCTTTTATCCTTTTGAGAGGGTTTTACTTCTTTAAAGTTTCAGTTTTTAATGATATTGAACCATTTTTATTCTAAATGTGGATAAGTTTGTATGTTTAGAGTAATGAGGTCAGTCTAGGTGATTTCAAATGCTATTAAATGTGTTTGTCTTGTATTTTAAAAATTTTATAATTTTTCCTCCTTTTAACATTTGACTGGTTGTTTAAAAATCGTTAAGAAAATAAATTCCTTCTCTGTTTAGTTTACAGATGATCCAACTCTTGCAATTTGCAACGACAGCGGAGGCTCTGTTTTTGAATTGACATTTAAGTAAGACTATTGGACATTTGTAGACAAATTAAAAGATTAGCTCTAATTTAATGACTTGAAGTTGAATATGAAGAGGTCTGGAAAACCCAAGTGATTGTAAATAGGTTGTGGCTGTGTATTACAGTTATCTGGGGAGGCTTATAGAACATACGGACACCATGCCTGGTCCCCCCAAATTCTGTCTCAGTACATCCGAGTTGAGATTCTAGACTCCTCCTCCCCAAAGTGTTCCTAAACTCTGTCAGGCTTGGGAGCCATTATCCTGGAGTATATCAGTGATTTCATTGTAGACCCCGGGCCCAGTTGGTTATAACCATAATGACCAGGTGAACAAGGTTCCTTTTGCCTTGGAATTGCCCTGTTAACTCTTTAAATAAAGGGAAAGACTGTTTAGATATGTGTAAGAACATTATAAATCTGAGTTTAAAAAGACAAATTCAATGTGTATTGTTTCCAAAGTTCTTCAAAGTAAGGACTATGTTTCTTACATTTCACTTGCCTCCTGACAGTATCAGGTCCAAAGTAATTGAAAAATACCAGTTCAGTCTCTCAGTCGTATCCTACTGTTTGCGACGCCATGGCCCGCAGCGTGCCAGGCCTCCCTGTCCATGTCCATTGAGTCGGAGATGCCATCCAACCGTCTCATCCTCTTTTGTCTCCTTATCCTCCCACCTTCAATCTTTCCCAGCACCAGGGTCTTTTCCAGTGAGTCAGCTCTTCGCATCAGGTGGCCAAAGTATTGGAGTTTCAGCTTCAACATCAGTCCTTCCAATGAGCACCCAGGACTGATCTCCTTTAGGATGGACTGATTGGATCTCCTTGCAATCCAAGGAAATTTCAAAAGTCTTCTCCAACACCACAATTCAAAAGCATCAGTTCTTCGGTGCTCAGCTTTCTTTATAGTTGAACTCTCACATCCATACATGACTACTGGAAAAACCATAGCCTTGACTAGGTGGACCTTTGTTGACAAAGTAATGTCTCTGCTTTTTAATATGCTATCTAGGTTGGTCATAGCTTTCCCTTCCAAGGAGTAAGTGTCTTTTAATTTCATGGCTGCAGTCACCATCTGCAGTGATTTTGGAGCCCCCACAAAATAGTCAGCCACTGTTTCCCCATCTGTTTGCCATGAAGTGATGGGACCAGATGCCATGATCTTAGTTTTGTGAATGTTGAGCTTTAAGCCAACTTTTTCACTCTCCTCTTTCACTTTCATCAAGAGGCTTTTAGTTCCTCTTCACTTTCTGCCATAAGGGTGGTGTCATCTGCATATCTGACGTTATTGATATTTCTCCCGACAATCTTGATTCCAGCTTGTGCTGCTTCCAGCCCAGCGTTTCTCATGATGTACTCTGCATAGAAGTTAAATAAGCAGGGTGATAATATACAGCCTCGACGTTCTCCTTTTCCTATTTGGAACCAGTCTGTGGTTCCATGTCCAGTTCTCACTGTTGCTTCCTGACCTGCATATAGGTTTCTCAAGAGGCAGGTCAGGTGGTCTGGTATTCCCATCTCTTTCAGAATTTTCCACAGTTTATTGTGATCCACATAGTCAAAGGCTTTGGTATAGTCAATAGAGCAGAAATAGATATTTTTCTGAAACGCTCTTGCTTTTTTGGTGATACAGCAGATATTGGCAATTTGATGTCTGGTTCCTCTGCCTTTTCTAAAACCAGCTTGAACATCTGGAATTTCACGGTTCATGTATTGTTGAAGCCTGACTTGGAGAATTTTGAGCATTACTTTACTAGCATTGAGATGAGTGCAATTGTGCGGTAGTTTGAGCATTCTTTGGCATTGCCTTTCTTTGGGATTGGAATGAAAACTGACCTTTTCCAGTCCTGTGGCCACTGCTGAGTTTTCCAAATTTGCTGGCATATTGAGTGCAGCACTTTCACAGCATCATCTTTTAGGATTTGAAATAGCTCAACTGGAATTCCATCACCTCCACTAGCTTTGTTCATAGTGATGCTTCCTAAAGCCCATTTCACTTCACATTCCAGGATGTCTGGCTCTAGGTAAGTGATCACACCATTGTGATCATCTGGGTTGTGAAGAACTTTTTGTACAGTTCTTCTGTGTATTCTTGTGGCGTCCTAATATCTTCTGCTTCTTTTAGAAGCATACCATTTCTGTCCTTTATTATGCCCATCTTTGCATGAAATGTTCCCTTGGTATCTCTAATTTTCTTGAAGAGATCTCTAATCTCTCCCACTCTATTGTTTTCCTCTGTTTCTTTGCACTGATTGCTGAGGATGGCTTCCTTATCTCTCCTTGCTACTCTTTGAAACTCTGCATTCAAACTGGTATATCTTTACTTTTCTCCCTTGTTTTTTGCTTCTCTTCTTTTCACAGCTATTTGTAAGGCTCCTCAGAGAGCCATTTTGCTTTTTGCATTTCTTTTTCTTGGGGATGGTCTTGCTCCTTGTCGCCTGTACAGTGTCACTATCCTCTATCCATTGGGTACTCTCTCAGATCTACTACCTTAAATCTATTTCCCACTTCCACTGTACAGTCATAAGGGATCTGATTTAGGTCATACCTGAAAGGTCTAGTGGTTTTCCCTACCTTCTTCAATTTAAGTCTCAATTTGGCAATAAGGAGTTCATGATCTGAGCCACAGTCAGTTTCCAGTGTTGTTTCTGCTGACTCTATAGAGCTTCTCCATCTTTGGCTGCAAAGAATATAATCAATCTGATTTTGGTGTTTACCATCTCGTGATGTCCGTGTGTAGAGTCTTCTCTTGTGTTGTTGTAAGAGAGTGTTTGCTATGATCAGTGTGTTCTTTTAGCAAACCTCTGTGAGCCTTTGCTCTGCTTCATTTTGTACTCCAAGGCCAAATTTGCCTGTTACTCCAGGTGTTTCTTGACTTCCTACTTTTGCATTCCAGTCCCCTATAATGAAAAGAATATCTTTTGGGTGTTAGTTCTAACAGGTCTTGTAGGTCTTCACAGCAACATTCAGCTTCAGCTTCTTCAGCATTACCAGTCGGGGCATAGACTTGGATTACCGTGATATTGAATGGTTTGCCTTGGAAGCAAACAGAGATCATTCTGTTGTTTTTGAGATTGCACCCAAGTACTGCATTTTGGACTATCTTGTTGACTATGATGGATACTCCCATTTCTTCTAAGGGATTTTTGCCCACAGTAGTAGGTATGGTATGGTCATCTGAGTTATATTCACCAGTCCATTTTAGTTCGCTGATTCTTAAAATGTCAACATTCCCTCTTGCCATCTTCTGTTTGACCACTCCCAATTTGTCTTGATTCATGGACCTAACATTCCAGGTTCCTACGCAATATTGTTCTTTATGGCATTGGACTTTGCTTCCATCACCAGTCACATCCACAACTGGGTGTTGTTTTTGCTTTGGCTTTGTCTCTTTATTCTTTTGTAGTTATTTCTCTACTCTTCTCCCATAGCATGTTGGGCATCTACAGACCTGGGGAGTTCATCTTTCATTGTCCTGTCTTTTTACCTTTTCATACTGTTCATGGGGTTCTCAAGGCTAGAATACTGAAGTGGTTTGCCATTCCCTTCTCCAGTGGACCACATTTTGTTAGAACTCTCCACCATGACCTGTCTGTCTTGTGTGGCCCCACACGGCATGCCTCAGTTTCATTGAGTTTGACGAGACTGTGGTCCATGTAATTAGATTGGCCAGTTTTCTGTGATTGTGGTTTCTGTCTGTCTGGCATCTGATGCCCTCTCTCAGCACCTACCGCAGTACTGTTGATTTATTCAGCTGATGTTTTTTGGCTATCCCCTGTGTGTAGGCATTGTTCTAGATACCGGAGTTATGGCTGTGAACCAGTCAAGGTTGCTACTCTGGTAGAACTTATATTCTAGTTGGGGTGGGAGTAGGGAGACAGTCAATAAACCAACATGTAATAACTTTAAGTATGAGTGCTGTGAAGAAAATAAAACAGATCAGTGTGCTGGAGTGCATTTGAGAATCATTTAGGAAGGCTTCTCTCTGAAGGTGACATTTAACAAAAACCTGAACGATAATCTGGTCAACAAGTGAAAAGACCTGGAAGAAGTGTTCCAGGCAGAGGGATATTCAAGCACAGAAACTTTGAGGTGGGCACACCGTGGCCTGCTGGAGCAGTGGACAGAAGGCCATTGTGGCTGGAGCACGTGTTTATCAGGAGCAGTAGGAGAGGAGGGAAGGCAGGAGAGAGATCATATAAAATCGTACAGGACATTTTAGACCTGGTAAGAGTCGATTTTATTTTATGTACAGTGGTAAGCCACTGGAGAGGGAGACGCCATAGGAGAAGGTGGTAAATCTGACCCTACGTTGAAAAGGACATGCTGATGTCATGTGGAGTTTGGATTGTTGCGGGCAGGAGTAGGAATCAGGAGGCTTTTGTAGTCATCTGCTGTAGAGATGTAGTGCCTGGATCATTGCTAAGTTGGTTCTGCATTTTGGGTTACATTTTCAGGAGAGTGATGGGAGTGAGAACTTGTGAATCTCGATGCCTGTTTAGCGGTTCCAAGGGTGAAGTTTGCTGTATTGAACCTCTCCACTCTAAGCCCGAGTTGAAAGATCATCCCATCACACAGTTTTCCTTATTGGCCATGGCATCCTTAACAAAGGTATTTAGAAGATGAAGCTTATAACTTAAGAGACTTTGAATACCAAAAATCTGAAAATTGCAGGGTAAATAGTGAAAATGTATTTTTTCCCCTAAAGATACTGGTCATTGGATTGAAGCCATCCTTGAAAGTGTGGATGACTTTTCCTTATGGACGGGTGAGTAATTCTCTCCATCTTATGGGCAAAAAGACCATGTTGGGAGGTTGGGGAAGATGATTCACGAGTGGCAAATTCTGTGAGGCTGTCAGAAAGCTAGATAGAATGGAAATCAGCTCTCTGTCTGCTTACCTTGATGTGACCAAAACAGTGTCAGCTGGCGACCAGAGCAGTGTCCTGGGGATAACAAGATCTGTACTTCCCTTCGTTTGTTCTGTTACGTTTTCTCTCATGAACAGCAGCCGCTTTGAAACTGAACTTCTGATAGAGAGCACCCCACTGTAATATAGTGGGAATTGCTCTGACGTATTCTTTCCAGGGTGTCTTCTGCCTGTGATATTTCATTTCGGGGGATGCTTCTCGCAATGTATTGTGCACACCTCGGCATCTCTTTTCCTTCCTGCTTGGATGCTTTCAAAGTGATGTTTTCTTCCAGTGAATATCTAAGGAGAGGCATGGATGGGATGGGATGGAGAATGATGGTGTAGAACCAAGACTAGTCCAGAATGTAGGCTCTGTACCGAGGGAGCTCACTCTTCAGTTTTCTTATTGGTACTCTCTCTCTGGGCCCCAGGGGAAACAAGCCTGCCCTTTCAGATGGTAGAGCCTGCTCAGATTCCATTAACTGTTCTTAGGTGACCTTCATTGGCTAATTGAGATTTATCATGGTATGTGTTTGCATCTTTGTTTTTGTTGATTTTCTCCCAATATTTTATTATGAACATTTTCAAATAAATAGAGAAGTTGAAAGTATTTTACATTAAACATCTATATACCTACCACTGTAAAACTCTACCATTAGTATTTTATTGTATACTTCATTATATACCTGTTTATTGTCACTCATCAAATTGTTTTTTTTTAATGTGCTTCCAAGTAAATTGCAGAAATTAGTACTCTTTTTTCCCCCTAAATATTCAACATGCATATGATTAAGTACAGTTCAGTATTCAAAGTCTTACCTTTGGCAGAAAAATTTACATACAACAAAACACACAGATCTTGAGTGTACATTTGCTAAACTTTGCTGAATATAGATACTTATGTAACCCAAACTTCTGTCAAGATGTGGAACATTACTGTCCACAACGAAGGTTCCCTCTTGACGCTTCCCAATCAATCCCTACTCCACTGGAATTTTAATGAGAAATTAGGAGAAGTTTTTACCAAGGAACACCAGTCCATTGCTGTTTTAAACCAGAGTTTTCCCTTTATTCTTCTTGTGTTAACAATGATTTTTTTTCCCTTCTTACCCAGATGGATCCTTCCAGCGTTCCTTTGCTGGCCTGGCACTTTGTGGCAGTGCATAATTATGTGAATCCCATGCTAGCCTTCTGCAGAGGAGATGTTGTTCATTTTCTCCTGGTAAGTCCTAATATGATGCTCCATCTGTGCTGAAGTCCTTTGTCATAGGTTATCATTCTGATTGACCAGTAGTTTAATGTTGTGTCAAAGAAATATACTATCCTAATCCTTTGGAGAGAGAGTGACCTATTTAATTTTTGAGGCTTTAGTGGTTAACATGGAAAACCTTCAGCTCCATGCCTCCTCATGGTGTATTTCTTATTTCCATCTCCTTTGACTAACAAATAATTAATGGTGTATGTGTATGTGTAAATATTTGAATGTACATAGGTCTGTATTAATGGCTTACCTACCTATATATAGTGTGTTTATTAGCAAGTATCATTGAGCACCTACTATGTCCTTTACATTGTAGTGGACATGAGGCAATTGGAGGACATATAAAACTTAATTTCTTCTTTAAAATAGGTTAAAATATGGTTTGAAAGGCAAAACCAGTATGTTCATTGCTAACAGTGAGGACAGTTTAAGGACTCTACTATGTGATGAGAATTTAAAACTTGATGTAAGTTTGGAGTATGAAGAGATTTGTATGGATTACAGAGGCTGTGGAAGACTTTATGAAGGGTACAGGGCAAATACTACAGGAGGGGTGGATATACATATTGGGGAAAATAAGATGAACTGAAGATACAGAGATAAGAATGTGCCTGTGGAGTCTCAAGTGCCTCACTGTCCACCTAGTTTCTCCAGCCTGAGATCTAGGAGTTGCCTTTTAGTTGCATTTTCTCTCTCTTCCTGCTCTATCACACATCCTGTTGACCGTAATTTACTTCCTTTTTTTTTGTCTCCCCTATGCTGCTTCCCTAGCCTAAACCACAGGCATTTCTAACCCAGGCTCTGAAATAGCTTCCTAACTAGTCTTTTGCCTCAGTGTCTTTTAATTTCTTTTTTTAAATTGACTGTTTTAATTTGACATATTTTAAATTGACACTATTGAGTTAGTTTCTGGTGTACAGCAAAGTGATTCAGTTTATATATCAGTTCAGTTGCTCAGTCATGTCCGACTCTTTGCGACCCGTGAATTGCAGCACGCCAGGCCTCCTTGTCCATCACCAACTCCCGGAATTCACTCAAACTCATGTGCATCGAGTCGGTGATGCCGTTCAGCCATCTCATCCTCTGTCGTCCCCTTCTCCTTCCACCAGTCCCTCCCAGCATCAGTCTTTTCCAATGAGTCAATTCTTCGCATGAGTTGGCCAGAGTACTGGAGTTTCAGTTTCAGCATCAGTCCTTCCAGTGAACACCTAGGACTCATCTCCTTTAGGATGGACTGGTTGGATATCCTTGCAGTCCAAGAGACTCTCAAGAGTCTTCTCCAATACCACAGTTCAAAAGCATCAATTCTTCAGCCCTCAGCTTTCTTCACAGTCCAACTCTCACATTCATACATGACCACAGGAAAAACCATAGCCTTGACTAGACGGACCTTTGTTGGCAAAGTAATGTCTCTACTTTTAATATGCTGTCTAGGTTGGTCATAACTTTTCTTCCAAGGAGTAAACATCTTGTAATTTTATGGCTGCAGTCACCATCTGCAGTGATTTTGGAGCCCCCAAAATAAAGTCTGACACTGTTCCCACTGTTTCCCCATCTATTTCCCATGAAGTGATGGGACCAGATGCCATGATCTTCGTTTTCTGAATGTTGAGCTTTAAGCCAACTTTTTCACTCTCCTCTTTCATTTTCATCAAGAGGCTCTTTAGTTCTTTTTCACTTTCTGCCATAAGGGTGGTGTCATCTGCATATCTGAGGTTATTGATATTTCTCCTGGCAATCTTGATTCCAGCTTGTGCTTTTTCCAGTCAGACATTTCTCATGATGTACTCTGCATAGAAGTTAAATAAGCAGGGTGACAATATACAGCCTTGACGTAGTCTTTTTCCTGTTTGGAACCAGTCAGTTATTCCATGTCCAGTTCTCACTGTTGCTTCCTGACCTGCATATAGGTTTCTCAAGAGGCAGGTCAGGTGGTCTGGTATTCCCATCTCTTTCAGGATTTTCCACAGTTTATTGTGACAGTTTATATATATATATTCTTTCCCAGCTTTTCCATTGTAGATATTATGAAATATTGTATATAATTTCCTGTGTTTTACAGTAGGCCCTTGCTGTTTATCTTTTATCTATAGTAGTTTGTATCTGCTTATCCCAAATTCTTAATTTATCCCACTCCCTCTTTCTCCGTGGTAACCATAAGTTTGTTTTCTATGTCTGTGAGCTTGTTTCTGTTTTGTAAATAAGTTGACTTGTATCATTTTTAGATTCCACATATAAGTGATTTCATGCATTTGCCTTTGTCTGATTTACTTAGTATGACAGTCTCTAGGCCCATCCATGGTGCTGCAGAGGCATTGTTTGGTTCTTCCTTGTGGCTAACACTGCACTGTATTTATGCACCACATCTTCTTTATCCATTCGTCTGTCGATGGACATTTAGGATGCTTCCATGTCTTTGGCCTTGGTGTCTTTATTTACATAGGCCAACGTCTCTGCCAGGAAAGCTCTGTGCTCTCTTCAACATTATCCTAGCTCATGATTAGCATTGCCTTCCTTGACCTACTGACCTCAGTTAGCATTTCCCACTACAAACATCCATAATACCTTCTTTTATAACATTTAGCACTTCTAAAATTCCTTATTGAACATTTTTCTTCTTCACTAGACTGAAAGCTCCATAAGTCTAAAACCAACCCTACTGCTGTATTCCAACTACTAGGACAGTACTTAAATATATAGAAGGTCAGTAATAAATGTTAGAATTAATAACAGGGAGAAGCTTATTGCTGAAAATAAAGTTGAATATATGGCGTGGATCTAGATTAGAGGTTGGCAAACTATGGCCTGTGGGCCACACGTGGCTGGCTACTTGATTTTGTGAAGTATTATTTCATGCCCGTTTGGTTATGACTTATTTATGGCTGCTTTTGCACAACAGTGGCGGAGTTGAGTAGTTATGACAGAGATTGTATGCTCTGCAGATCTGAAAATATTTACTGTATGGCTTTTTACAGAAAAAGTTTGCTAACCTCTGATCTAGATTGTATAATAATTGCCCTGGATTGGTAAAGGGAAACCATCGCAGGTTCTTAGGTAATTAAAGTGATATGATAAAAGTAACATTTTAGGAATAGCACTGTACAAATAGCAAAAAGAACAGATTATAGGAGGTTGGAGGGAAATGAAGGGTTTTGGTCTTGTAATAAAGCAAATGAGGTCTTTAGACAAGGATGGTTGCAGTGAAAGTTAGGGATGGCATTTTGAAGGAAAGACAAAGCTTTTCAGGGGAACTGAAGGACATAAACAAAACATTGCATTTCTGGCTGTTTGAGCTATACTAGTATCATATTTCAGAAAAGCCTAGTTTTGGTCACTGCAGCATCTTTTTTCCTTTTAATGTACTTTTGTTTTACTTTTTTACACCATGCCACTAATCTTATTTTATGTTTTAACTCTGGCTAAATACAGTTATTGATGTGATGAAGTTAGTTAGTTCTGAGTATGACAGAGTGAATATTACATTTGCCAGTACAGGCATACCCTGGGGATATTCTTGGTTTTGTTTCAGACCACTGCAATAAAGCAAATACTGCAGTGCAGTGAGTTACGTAAGTTGATTGGTTTCCCAGGGCATAGAAAAGTTATGTTTGCACTACATTGTAGTCTTTTAAGTATGTAATAATATTATCTCTTTAAAAAGCAGTGTACATACCTTAGTTAAAAAATACTTCATTGCTTAAAAAAAAGCCAAAGCAATTACAATAGTAACATCAAAGATTACTAATCATGGATTACTATAACAAATAATACTGAAAAAGTTTGAACTACTGCAAAAATTACCAAAATGTGACACAGAGACAATAAGCAAGTGAGCAAATGTTGTTGGAAAAATGGTGTCAATAGATTGACGCAAGGTTGCCACAGACCTTCAGTTTGTAAAACACACAACATCTGGAAGCACATTAAAGTGAAGTGCATTTAATACAATGGTATGCCTAAACTGACAGCTTGACCACTGACCAGATATACCGTGGATTATACCAGATATACTACATACACTTGTGAGTGATTTTTTTCATTTGTGTAATAGTTTCTTTAGTTGTCAGTATTTGTTTTACCCATATTCTGAGTGGGAATCATGTTCTAGGTAGATAGACTAGGTGAGAAACTTTTTAAGGTCTCTCAAACAGTAGCTGATATTCAGGTTGTTTTTATTTCATCATCAGGTTAAAAGAGATGAATCTGGAGCGATACATGTTACTAAGCAAAAGCATCTTCACCTATACTATGACCTCATCAACTTTACTGTGAGTATTATTGAAATGAAATACCCCCATTTACTTTATGTAGTTGTTTTGAGTCCATGTTCTGTTAAAGCTCCCAGGATTTTTGCCATAAACCATGACCTTTAGGATCATATAAAATATGGACAGAAGTGAAGTCCTGCTTGTACTGGAAAAAGTCTTGACATTGGTGTGATGCCACACATTATTTTTATTGTCCTTCAGCCTGCTGAACACTGGCAAGATCACCAAAAGTTTTCTTTAATATCTTGAATAGCTCAAAGGGTAGATCAGAATAATTTCTTCAGGATCATTGCCGGGCTTTCTTTGTAAACACATTTTGGTACTTCTGAGTATGTCCTCATTGGTTCAGGAGATACTGTTTTCTTGTGGCTAAAAACGTTGCAGAGTTCTCTCTCTACCATGCATCTCAGTCCTGAGCAACCTTTGGGTTTTTAAAAAAGATTCTTTCCTTTCATATCAATTTTTATAATAAATGATTTATTAATTTAGTTGTACATTGCTTTTTAAATCTTACAAACTTGATTTAGAAATAACACTTTTTTCCCATATACATTTCATGAAATAATTTTGTTCAACCTCTTCCCATGTTTATTAGACATCAGTGTTTTGTCATTATCAGAATCCCTTGTAGAATTGTCTAACATTTGTCTAGAATTCATCATCGTCACTTACATTTAAGATGTTTGACTTACTTCTCTGTAAACATCTGCATATGATTCTGTCCCTGGAAAAAATTTCCCAACCACAAGTAGCCATTCTAATAGTAGGACAGTGGGTATTTTTCATTTGTCCTGTGACATATTCATGATGTGACCCCTAAGCACATTGCTTTGTAAGTTACCTTTAAAAGGCTTGTTTACAACGTGTCAGTAATTAAAATAGTGAGAGTCTAATCCCAAGAATAATTGCTAAACATGCTAACATTCTTGTTTATTCTTTCTCTTAACCAGGTGACCTTTGAAAGCCTGTAAAAGCTAGCACTAAGTTTGTACAAGGCTAAATAATGTGTCTTTTCTGAGTGGTACTTTGTTTCTCAAAGTAATCAAGAGAGCACATTACAAAAGTTCTTTGTAAATGGTTTGAGTGTCAAACTCTGTTTTCTGAGAGACAATTTTTTTGAAAAACCAAACCCTACCCTTACAGCAACCACTACAATGATAAAGTATATACACATGTAGCATAGTTAAAATAGAAAAATTGATCCATTTTCAACTTGATTGTTTTTGATTATTTGATTATGTAAATAATTTCTGAGCATGGGAAGAGATCATATAAATAAACCAAAACTAGTATCAGAGAAAGCTCAGGGGAAATACTTTGTTCTGGCTAATTTAGAATTCTAATTGTACATATTTTAAGACTTCATTTATTTCTTGAGGAATTTAGAATTTTCAAAAAATATTTTGAAAATAAATTTTATATATAACCCAAGAAATTTAATCAAAATTACATCCTTTAGCAGATTTTAACATTATTATTACTTTTAAAATTGTAATAGTACTCATTAACAAATATTCAGACTATATAGAGAAATAGAGCAAAGAACTCTGCCATAATTTGTAGGTGAAGGAAATATATATTTTTAAAATAGTTTCCATTTTAAAATATGTAGTATTTAAATGCTAATGATCATTCTTTGACCAGCTAACTTTATGAGGTTTCATTGCCATTCTGTTTGATTAATGTCAAAAACAGCAGAAATGCAAAGTTAGTCACTTTTAAGTTATTAAAAAAATTTGGTAAAAACAATTTATCCCATAATATCTATCAGGGCTGTTAGTTAGCCTTCTTTTACATTATGAATCACTTTAATACCATCAGAGCTCAATACTGTGCTGTGCATTTGCTGTTCTTTGGCCTGGTACTGAGTAGTTCTTGCTGTGATTGTGTTGTCATCACCTGATTGATTAAATGGTTAAGGTCCTCAGTGTCATCTCACTGAGTGGCCAAGCTTTCTTCTCGTCCTGGATGATGATGTGGGATGGGCCTCACTTTTGTGTTTCTGTGTGCTTGAATTACAGTGGATAAACTCACGCACAATTGTGCTCTTGGACAGTGTAGAGAAGTTGCATGTGATTGATCGGCAAACTCAGGAGGAGCTGGAAACAGTGGAGATCTCAGAAGTTCAGTTGGTCTATAATAGCAGCCATTTCAAATCACTAGCCACTGGAGGAAACGTGAGCCAGGCACTGGTAAGCATAATCTGTTATTTTAGTATTGTTTTGATAAACTTGATATTTTGTTGTTTTATTTTAAGAATTCTGAGTTTTTATGTCTTGATGTTTCTTTGAAAACCACTAACTAGATTGAAGTGGATGTGAATTTATTTGCACGTATTCAAGAATGTGAATTAAAACAATAACTCCTGTTATCTGCTATTCAGAAATGTGACTAATACCAAAGAATTTTAACTTTTATACTAAAAATAATGAAGTGAAAATTAAAGTTCATAAGAAAGAAATTGTAAAAGCAAGATATTTTAGAAAGCTTTATATGGTGACAACAAGCCTGATAGATTTAAGGAATTAAAGACTACAGAGACAGGTAGCTTGTGAGGCTTTGGAAGTATATGGATAATTGCTAAAGACTTGAACAAGTATGAAGACTGGTCACTGAAAGGCAAAGAGAGCTTTGAGAGAAAAATTCTTTAGGAATGGGAGATAGATGAAATGTAGGAGTCTGCAGAGAAGGAAGACCTAAAAGTTATTTTAGTATTAATTTTACTATATTTTAAGCAATGACAATGGCATTTAGCAATTTATACAGGTGTGTGTTTCAAGTCTTTGCGACCCTATGGATTGTAGCCTGCCAGGCTCCTCTGTCCCTGGGATTGTCCAGGCAAGAATACTGAAGTGGGTTGCCATGCCCTCCTCCAGGGGATCTTCCCAACCCACATCTCTTATGTCTGCTGCATTGGCAGGGGGTCCAGTTCGATTCCTGGGTGGGGAAGAAACGCTGCAGATGGGATAGATTACCCACTCCAGTATTCTTGGGCTTCCCCTGTGGCTCAGCTGATAAAGAATCCATCTGTAATGCAGAAGACCTGGGTTCGATCCCTGGGTTGGGAAGATCCCCTGAAGAAGGAAAAGGCTACCCACTCTAGTATTCTGGCCAAGAGAATTTCATGGACTGTATAGTCCATGGGGTCACAAAGAGTCAGAAAGGATGGAGTAACTTTCAGTTCACTCTTAGCCACTAGTGCCACCAAGGAAGCCCATTTACATAGGTAGTTTACAGTTAAATTACTTAAAATTGTGGTCTTATGTTTCCTAAGTCAGTAATCTTTAAGCAGGAAATTTAGACTATTGTGGAGCTTCTCTGTATAATTTCCTGGAAAAAATAGTAATGAAAGTCTTATTTATGAGTGTCTAAAGCATCACTATGAACAAAGCTAGTGGAGGTGATGGAATTCCAGTTGAGCTATTTCAAATCCTGAAAGATGATGATTTGAAAGTGCTGCACTCAGTATGCCAGCAAATTTGGAAAACTCAGTTTTCATTCCAATCCCAAAGAAAGGCAATGGCAAAGAATGCTCAAACTACCACACAATTGCACTCATCTTACATGCTAGTGAAGTAATGCTCAAA
This sequence comes from Nanger dama, assembly GCA_917880005.1. NCBI lineage: Eukaryota > Metazoa > Chordata > Mammalia > Artiodactyla > Bovidae > Nanger > Nanger dama. The sequence goes on along the minus strand of CAKJTW010000011.1, from coordinate 26,431,951 downwards.
ATTCTCCAAGCCAGGCTTCAGCAATACATGAATCGTGAACTTCCTGATGTTCAAGCTGGTTTTAGAAAAGGCAGAGGAACCAGAGATCAAATTGCTAACATCCACTGGATCATGGAAAAAGCAAGAGAGTTCCAGAAAAACGTCTATTTCTGCTTTATTGACTATGCCAAGGCCTTTGACTGTGTGGATCACAAGAAACTGTGGAAAATTCTGAAAGAGATGGAAATACCAGACCACTTGACCTGCCTCTTGAGAAATCTGTATGCAGGTCAAGAAGCAACAGTGAGAACTGGACATGGAACAACAGACTGGTTCCAAATAGGAAAAGGAGTACATCAAGGCTGTATATTGTCACTCTGCTTATTTAACTTCTATGCAGAGTACATCATGAGAAACGCTGGGCTGGAAGAAGCACAAGCTAGAATCAAGATTGCCAGGAAAAATATCAATAACCTCAGATATGCAGATGACACCACACTTATGGCAGAACGTGAAGAGGAACTAAAAAGCCTCTTGATAAAAGAGGAGAGTGAAAAAGTTGGCTTAAAACTCAACATTCAGAAAACGAAGATCATGGCATCCGGTCCCTTCAGTTCATGGGAAATAGAAAGGGAATCAGTGTCAGATTTTATTTTGGGGGCTCCAAAATCACTGCAGTTGGTGATTGCAGCCATGAAATTAAATGATGCTTCCTCCTTGGAAGAAAAGTTATGACCAACCTATATAGGATATTCAAAAGCAGAGACATTACTTTGCCACAAAGGTCCATCTAGTCAAGGCTATGGTTTTTCCTGTGGTCATGTATGGATGTGAGAGTTGGACTGTGAAGAAAGCTGCGCACCGAAGAATTGATGCTTTTGAACTGTGGTGTTGGAGAAGACTCTTGAGAGTCCCTTGGACTGCAAGGAGATCCAACCAGTCCATTCTAAAGGAGATCAGTCTTGGGTATTCTTTGGAAGGACTGATGCTAAAGCTGAAACTCCAATTCTTTGGCCACCTCATGTGAAGAGTTGACTCATTGGAAAAGACTGATGCTGGGAGGGATTGGGAGCAGGAGGAGATGGTGACGACAGAGGATGAGATGGCTGGATGGCATTACCGACTCGATGGACATGAGTCTGAGTGAACTCCAGGAATTGTTGATGGACAGGGGAGGCCTGGCATGCTGCGATTCATGGGGTCACAAAGAGTTGGACTGAACTGAACAGCATAGTATCTTGCTCAAATCTCCCTGAGATATTAGAACTTCAGAGCATAAATATATGTGAAAGAGTCTTCCAGTATTTTCAGAATTTAGAAATTAGGCAAATCCAGAAGAAGAAATGGTAATTCAATAGAATTCACTAGGCTAAGAATAATCATTGTCTCACACTTAGATATTTTCTTTTGTCTGGAAGTGTAAAAGTGTCAGTCACTTGGTCATGTCTGACTCTTTGTGACCTCATGGACTGTAGCCCACCAAGGCTCCTCTGTCTGTGGAATTTCCCAGGCAAGAATACTGGAGTGGGTAGCCATGTCCTTCTCCAGCGGATCTTCCTGACCCAGGGATCAAACCTGGGTCTCCCACGTTGAAAGCAGATTCTTTTCCGTCTTAACAGGAAAAGCCCCCAGATCAGCTCTCCCTGACTCCTAGCAACTGCAGCAGCAGTGGCGGTGGTGGCAGTCTGAGGAGTGATTATTAAAAACACTGATAGACTTTGAACTTGTGCTTTCAGCCATGATGGAATAGTGGGGAGTGGATTTGCTCTCCTGTCTGGGGAAAAAAAAAATCAAGGAGAAAAACCAAAAACAAAACCAATAATTTTCAAGACACTAGTGAACTTGAAAATAGAATGATAGAATCTATCGAAAATGAAACAAAAAAATTAAAAAAATGTTAGTGACCAGTGAGGTAGCGTGAAGGAGCCTAATGTGTAGTAGAAATCTCTGAAGGACAGGAGAGAAAAAATTAGAAGAAATAATGGTCTAAAACTTTCTAAAACAATAAACGCAGAATTTCAAGAAGCTCAGTGAACCCAAACACAAGTAACATGAACAGATTGATTCAAATGAATTGGAACTATTAGGGCAGGCACAGGAGAAAGACACATTAAATGCAGAGGATCAGCAGTAAGTGTAAGAGCAGATTTCTCGTCTGCCATAATCTGCAGTGGTCTCCAGACAGATACACCAAATGGCCAAAAAGCAGATGACAGGATATTCATCATCATTAATCATTATGGAAATGCAAATCAAAATCACAATGAAATACCACTTCATGCCTCCCGCGATAGCTGTAATCAAAAGGAGACAATGACAACTGTTGACTACAATGCAGAAAAATTGGAACATTCATATTTTGCTTGTTGGACATAGTGCAGCCACTGTAGAAAACATTTTGGCAGTTACTCAAAATATTGAAGATTCCATGTGTAGAGCAGTTCTATTCCTAGCTAGCTACTCAAGAGGAATGAAGCCATATGTCCACAAAAACACTTGTACACAGATGTTCATAGCAGTATTATTCATAATAGCCAAAAAGTCAAAACAGAAAAAATGTCCACCAGCTGATAAATGGATAAGCAAAATATGGCATGTCCATGTAGTAGAATGCTGTTCCTCAGTTTAAGAAATGAACTATTGCCACATGCTACAACATGGATGAACCTCGTGTATTAAGTGAAAGAAGCCATATGGAAAGACCATGTATTGCTTGATTCTATTCATATGAAATGTCCAGAAATGGTAAATTTATAGAGACAGATGTAGATTAATAGAACTGGGACTAAGAGTGGGAATGAGAATTAACTGGAAGTGGGTAAAAGTTATCTTTGTGGAGTGATGGAAATATTCTGAAATTGGATTTTGACAATGGTTCAAAATGAACAACTGTACATTTACCAAAATGTTATTGTATACTTAATGAGTGAATTTTATGGTATGTAAATTATATCTTAATATTGAAGTTGACTATTTAAAACAAAAATAATGATATTTTGTGGTACATACTTAATGATATGTAGAAGTAATAGGATGACAGGAATAGCACATAGCAGGGAGTGGGGAGAAGGAAGTATATTACTGTAAAGTTCTTAACATTATACACCAAATTGTATATTATATAAATGTAGACTGAGATTAAAATTGCATATTATAAACACTAGAGTAGTCACTGAAAAAGTATCCCTTTATAAGTCAATATAGCAAAAAAATGGATGTTAAAGATATTAAATTCAATGAAGCATAAAAAAGAGGTAGTACAGGTGGAAAACAATAAGATAATCTAAATCCAACTATACCAATAATTATAGGAAATGGAAGATGTCTAAACATTTCAGTTGAAAGGCAGGGATTGTCATACTGGATTTAAAAAAGCAGGACCAACTCTATGCTGTCTACAAAAAGCTCTCATTAAATACAAAGTCATAGATAAGTTAAAAGTAAGAGGAAAGAAAAAGACATATTGTGCAAATACTAATAATTAAAATGGCTATTGTAATATCAGATTAAGTAGATTTCTGAGTAGGGAATATTGCCAGAGATAAAGAGAAATTTCAAATTGATAAAAAGATTAATACATCAAGAAGACATAATCTTAAAGACTTAAGCACCCAATAGCAGACCTTCAAAATATATGAGATAACAAACCTAAAAAGAGAAACAGACAAGTCCACAATTAGAGTTTGGAAAATTCAAAACTCCTTTATTAGTAATTAATAGAATAAGCAGACAGAAAACCATCAAGGGTATACAGAAGACTTAAAAGAATTATTGACCAACTTGACGTAACTGATATTTATAGAGTATTCCCCCAGCAAAAGCAAATTACAAACTTTCTCAAGTGGAGATGGAGCATCCAATAAATTATATGCCAGGCCATAAAGCAAACAACAGTAAATTGTTGAATCATCCGGGTAAATCTGGAGAAAACTCAAATATTTGGAAATTAAGTAACACCTTTATTAATAACCCATAAGTCAAAGAAGAAATCTCAAAGGAAGTTATATATTTTGAACTAAATGAAAGTGAAAATTCAGCATATAAAAATCTGTGGTCTCAGACAGCTCATACAGCTCAGCATTTTTACACAAAACAAAGCAGAAGATCTAAAAAGAAAAAAATCATATGATTATCTCAATAGATGCAGAAAAAGCCTTTGACAGAATTCAGCATCCATTTATGATAAAAACTCTCCAGAAAGCAGGAATAGAAGGAACATACCTCAACATAATAAAAGCTATATATGACAAACCCACAGCTAACATTATCCTCAATGGCGAAAAATTGAAACCATTTCCCCTAAAGTCAGGAACAAGACAAGGGTGTCCACTTTCACCACTACTCTTCAACATCGTACTGGAAGTTTTGGCCACAGCAATCAGGGCAGAAAAAGAAATACAAGGAATCCAAATTGGAAAAGAAGAAGTAAAACTCTCACTGTTTGCAGATGACATGATCCTCTACATAGAAAATCCTAAAGACTCGACCAGAAAACTACTAGAGCTAATCAGTGAATATAGTAAAGTTGCAGGATATAAAATCAACACTCAGAAATCCCTTGCATTCCTATACACTAATAATGAGAAAGTAGAAAAAGAAGTTAAGGAAACAATTCCATTCACCATTGCAACGAAAAGAATAAAATACTTAGGAATATTCCTACCTAAAGAAACTAAAGACCTATATATTGAAAACTATAAAACACTGATGAAAGAAATCAAAGAAGACACTAATAGATGGAGGAATATACCATGCTCATGGGTTGGAAGAATCAGTATAGTGAAAATGAGTATACTACCCAAAGCAATCTACAGATTCAATGCAATTCCCATCAAGCTACCAGCAGTATTTTTCTCAGAACTAGATCAAATAATCTCAAGATTTGTATGGAAATACAAAAAACCTCGAATAGCCAAAGCAATCTTGAGAAAGAAGAATGGAACTGGAGGAATCAACTTGCCTGACTTCAGGCTCTACTACAAAGCCACAGTCATTAAGACAGTATGGTGCTGGCACAAAGACAGAAATATAGATCAATGGAACAAAATCGAAAGCCCTGAGATTAACCCACATACCTATGGACACCTTATCTTCGACAAAGGAGGCAAGAATATACAATGGAGTAAAGACAGTCTCTTTAACAGGTGGTGCTGGGAAAACTGGTCAGCCACTTGTAAAAGAATGAAATTAGACCCCTCTCTAACACCATACACAAAAATAAACTCAAAATGGATTAAAGATCTAAATGTAAGACCAGAAACTATAAAACTCCTAGAGGAGAACATAGGCAAAACACTCTCCGACATAAATCACAGCAGGATCCTCTATGATCCATCTCCCAGTATACTGGAAATAAAAGCAAAGATAAACAAATGGGATCTAATTAAAATTAAAAGCTTCTGCACAACAAAGGAAACTATAAGCAAGGTGAAAAGACAACCTTCTGAATGGGAGAAAACAACAGCAAATGAAACAACTGACAAACAACTAATCTCAAAGATATATAAGCAACTTATGCAGCTCAACTCCAGAAAAATAAATGATCCAATAAAAAAATGGGCCAAAGAACTAAATAGGCATTTCTCCAAAGAAGACATACGGATGGCTAACAAACACATGAAAAGATGTTCAACATCACTCATTATCAGAGAAATGCAAATCAAGACCACAATGAGGTATCATTTCACACCAGTCAGAATGGCTGCGATCCAAAAGTCTACAAGCAATAAATGCTGGAGAGGGTGTGGAGAAAAGGGAACCCTCTTACACTGCTGGTGGGAATGCAAACTAGTACAGCCATTATGGAGAACAGTGTGGAGATTCCTTAAAAATTGCAAATAGAACTGCCTTATGACCCAGCAATCCCACTGCTGGGCATACACACCGAGGAAACCAGAATTGAAAGAGACACATGTACCCCAATGTTCACTGCAGCGCTGTTTATAATAGCCAGGACATGGAAGCAACCTAGATGTCCATCAGCAGATGAATGGATAAGAAAGCTGTGGTTCATATACACTATGGAATACTACTCAGCCCTTAAAAAGAATAAATTTGACTCAGTTCTAATGAGATGGATGAAATTGGAACCGATTATACAGAGTGAAGTAAGCCAGAAAGAAAAACACCAATACAGTATACTGACACATATATATGGAATTTAGAAGATAGTAATGATGACCCTATATGTGAGACAACAAAAGAGACACAGAGGTATAGAATGGACTTTTGGACTCTGAGGGAGAGGGAAAGGGTGGGATGGTTTGGGAGAATGGCAGTGAAGCCATTCCTGTGTATTTTCCTGTAAGAAACGAAGCGCTAATCTATGTTTGGTGTAGGATGCAGGATGCATGGGTCTGATGCACAGGATGATTCAGGTAGAGGATGTGGAGTGGGAGGTGGGAGGGGGGGGCTTCGGCATTGGGCGATTGTGTTCACCTATGGCTGATTCGTGTCAATGTATGGCAAAACAAATACAGTATTGTAATTTAAAAAATAAATTTAATTATAAGAAAAACATTCTTTAAGTTTCTATCTTAAAGAAACAGAAGATCAAATAAATTGGAAGTATATTAAAGGAAGAAATAACAAAAGTGAACACAAATCAGTTAAGTAGGAAATGGACAGACAGAGAAAATCAAAGAAAATAAAGCTTGTTTTTTTAAAAGATAAATAAAATTGATAAAACACTAGTGAGACTAATTCAGAAAAAAGGTGCAGTTATTAATATCAGGAATGAGAGAGATACAATCACTGTGTAGTCTGAAAATATTAAAAAGATAATATAAATAACTTTATGCCTAAAAATTAAACAATTTTAGATGAAGTAGAAAAATTCTTTGAAAGGTACAGATTACTAAAGCTGACCAAGAAAAAATGAAAATCTAAGGGGTTATATGTTAATTTGATTTCCTACAAAGAAAATCCAAGCATAGATAGCTTCACTAGTAAAATCTATTATAATTAAGGAAAAATATATGAATTTTACATAAAAATATTTTTAAAAATAGAGGAAAAGGGAGCATATAATTCTTTTTATGATATCAGCTTACCTCTGATAATAAAACTGAAGACATTGCAATAAAGTATAATACAGACCAATGACCTCATGAGCATGGAAGCAAAAATCTGTAAAATAGTAGTAAATAGAAATCAGCAATGTATGAAAAGCAGAATCATTATCAAATGTATTTATCCAAGTCACGCCCGGCTGGCTTAATATTCAAAAGTCAGTGTTATTCACTATATTAGTTTATTGTAAAAGAAAGGTCATAATACCATCTCAAAAGACGTAGGAAAAGCATTTCACAAAATTCAGTATCTGTTTCTGATAAAATTCTTAGCAAACTAGGAATAGAAGGGAGCTTCTTTGGCTTGGTTAAAAAGAACATCTACAAAACTCCTACCACTAACATTGTACTTAAATTTAAAGTGGTACTGCCAGAAACCCAGACTGAAGAAAAGTGCAAAACCCTGATTCTGATCTTCTAGAGGAAATATAGAAGCAGAGGAACATGTTAAAAGCTTCCCCTGGGATGCTATTAGCAAAATTCAGATAGTAGGAAACTCCAGTGAATAAGTGTTCCAGTGTCTTCAACAAATAAACTTCATGTAAAGTAAAGGACTGTGAGAGAGAGGCACACTGACTCTTAAGAGATGTATCAGCCTGCTTCAGTGTGTGGCCCTTATTTGAGTCTTGACTTAAACAAATGAAATGTAGAAACAAAGAATAAAAATCTCAGTAATGTTTGACATTTATGAGGCAATTTGAAATCCAAACACTGATCAGATATTTGATATTGAAGAATGATTGTTAATTTTTAAAAATCTGTCAATGAAATTGTGTGGTTATATTAAAAAGGATTTATTATGCATATACTGAATTTTTGTAAATGAGGTGTCCAAAATCTGAGATTCATTTCAGAATTATTACTGTGTTATAGAGGAGTCAGTGGGAATTATAGATGAAACAAGATTGAGCTTATAATTAATGAAGCTATTTACTGGATACATTGGGTTCATTATTTTATTTTGTCTACCTTTGTTTATATTTTTATAATTTCATAAGAAAAATGACTAGTTATCAGTTCTTGACCACATATATTTTGGAAGATTTATAAATGCTACTGTATTTAAGCCTCTCAGAAACTGCATGGTTTTCAAAGATGGAAAAACATAGTGTCAGAACTTTGAAACTTGTTTAAACTCTGATGACAGAGCCTAAATTTGCAACCCAGATTTATCAGGCAGGAAGTCTTATTTCTATTTGTTGGACTGTGCTGACTTTCATATACTGTGCTGCTTTATTTTCCTGTTTGTTTTTGTGTTTTTTGTTGATATTTATTTCAAAGAACTTGGAGGTATCATTTCAGTCAGCCCCATTCTTTGCCAGAAGCAGTGATTACCTGTCATCCAGTAGTGGGCAGGTTGCAACAGTTTTTCTTCAGATTTAGACGTTGACATATTCCCTCCCTTTTTTGCATTACTCTGAAAGATAAAAACCGTATACGAGCGGACAGCTACTTTTTGCACTTTGTCTTTTCTGCCACTTCCACAGCCAGAGTGGCACTGGACCGACATTTTTCCCCACTCACTCACAGGATGAAACTATATTGTCTCTGTAATCCACATTCTTGAAAATTTGAGATTTCTAATGCATATGGTTTTTTACCTTAAAATTCTTTTTCTCCAGGCTTTGGTTGGAGAGAAGGCTTGCTATCAATCCATAAGTAGCTATGGTGGTCAGATCTTTTATTTGGGAACAAAAGTAAGTTCTTCCACTTTGTGACTTGCGTTTGTTTGTGTCAGGAGAGTTGGGGCTGAAGGAGGTTGCTGGTAAAGAGAGCAGTACATTACAGAGTGAATACTGATCAGCAGTAATTGAAAACTTTGAAGGGTTAGATGATCATGATGTTTAACTAATTTTTAAAAAGATTGCCCCTTAATATAGGTTATTAGAAGATATTGAATATAGTTCTCTGTACTGTACAACTAATTAATTTCCTCTACTTTGAGACATACTATATTTTTACTTTTGTTTAGGTTCTGGTTAATAATAGGATGCTTATTTTCTTTATTCAGAGATATACTTTCTCAATCTTCCTTCACATTTATGTTTTCATGACCAGAAGGATAACTTGATTGTATATATTTGTCATGTAATTAAGAAGTGCTTTAGCTTAGATCAGCTTGTGCTCACTCACTTGATTGTGTCCAACTCTTTGCGACCCCATAGACTGTAGCCTGCCAGGTTCCTATGTCCATGGGATTTCCTAGGCAAGAATACTGGAGTGGGGTTGCCATTCCTTCCTGTAGGGAATCTTCTCAATCCAGGAACTGAACCCGTGTCTCCTGCATTTGGCAGGTGGATTCTTTATTACTGTACCACCTGGGAAGCCCTAGATCAGCTTAGGGTATATTATTAAAAATGCATTGAAATATTTGACTTAGAATAGGAACTTTTTGTATATCAATTTGTCCCCCCCTTTTGAACTTTTTATCAATTTGTTTTTTGTTTTTAAAGCTTTTTGTCTATCAGTTTGTTCCTTGTTTTTTAAACTTAGCATGGAAAAACTTAGCATGTTGGGAGATTGGATTTTCCTTCTTCTTTGTCCATGGAATGAACTCCTTGGACTATAGACTTATTCACTTTTAAATGTTTGATGTACTCTTTTTTATTGTCCATACCACATGGCGTGTAGGTTCTTAGTTCCCTCAACTAGGGAGCAAACCTGCCTGCAGTAGAAGCATGGAGTGTTAACCACTGGACTGCCCGGGAAGTCCCTGTTTTACTTTGTAATGTGGGCTCTTGAACGACCCTTTACTTTTAAGTGTAATATGAAATATTTTTACTTAAAGAGATATAAAATGAGATGTAGAACTGAGACAAATGTGTCTCTCAAATAAGTCTCTTGGAGATGATAAGTCTAATTTCCTTCTTGTTTTCTAGTCTGTTTATGTGATGATGCTGAGGAGCTGGAGGGAGGTGAGTTCAGAGTAATTTTATATATTAGCACTGTTGAATTGCATACATCTTAGCATTTTTTGTTTTGACTTTTTAGAAAGAGATTATTTGGATTTGTGCTTTTTAATTTCAGAAGCGTACATCAAAGCCATTCTGTCATATACTTGACTTGATAAAACTAACTCATGATAAGGTTTGGCTATGTATATAGAAAATGCAAAATACCAGTGGTATAAAAGATCTTTTTCTTATGTAACAGCAGTCTTGGAGGTACACAGTCTGTGGCTAATATGGCAACACCATGGTCTTTGTCATACTACCCTATTTCAAAAAAAAGTATATTTCACCATTCTTGTGTATGGATTCTAGTCTCAAGGTCATTTTATGTTCCAGTATAACTGCTGGAGCGCCAGCTGTTAAGTCCACATTCCAGGAAGGAGGAAACAGAAGAGAAGGCTGGCCCTGACCTTTTAAGGTCACAATCCAGAAATGTCCAAATAACACTTCCTCTTATCATTGGCCAGAAGTTAGTCACATGGCCCCAAGTGGCCACAGGAGAGTCTTAGAAATGTCCTTTAGCTGTCTAAAGGTTTATTGCTATCTCAAACAAACTTGGAATTTGTTATGAACGTGGAGGGATTGAATGGATATTGTGGCAACTAGCTGTTTCTGCTCCAGCAGCATTCTAACCGTTTCCTCTTTTCAGGTTTAGGCTGTAGCTCCTTATACCAACTTATACAGTCACTGTACTATCCAGTGCTTTATGAAATTGTTTTCCTTGGAAATAAGATAGTCACATGGTTATTATAATTTTAGCTAATAAGCAACAACTTCTGTAAAGATACTAGGTAGAATAGAAATTTTTACTGGTGATTGGTCAAAGGGGTGTGGTTTCTCTCATTTATTTTAGAGAGTGGATCACCTCTTGAAACAAGACTGTCTTACAGAAGCTTTGGCTCTGGCATGGTCTTTCCATGAAGGAAAAGCGAAAGCAGTAGTAGGTAAGTCAACAGAACACTGGTGTAGTAGCTACTGCTTTTCTGGAGCAGAGAAAATGAATAATACTAATCATTCACAGAACACTTTTTACTTAGTGTTCAAGTGCTTTATAAGCAAGATGTTATCAGACCTTACAGATTTTCAGGAAAAAAGGTTAATGACAAATACAGGATATAGAATTTTAAATGTCACTTTAAAAATTCATTTCATAAAGAAAATTTAACTGTTAGAACGAAAGGAAAGTAAACTGACATGCTGTCTGGTCCAGTCGATGGGAGGTGTTCCTGTTATGGCATATTACCCAACATTTTGCTATCTAGATTTGTTACATCTATTGTTAGCATAGGTTATCAATAGAAGACCAGAGCAGTTTCACTACTGAAGAGGTGGATTAACTTCGGATTTATGCTGTGTTTTACTTCTCTGCAGGATTATCAGGGGATGCCAGTAAGCGAAAGGCTATTGTTGCAGATCGGGTGAGTATTTTAATAGGGTCTTTACTCGGGTACATCTTGGACGTGATTAGGTAAATGACTAAAGTCAAGGAGAGAGTGTATAAAAAGCAAATCAGATGATAATTCCTTGGTGTTACTGTGAATGCTTTTGTAAATTCCTTCTTATCGCCTTTTCTTTTTTCCCTTGCTCACTCTTTAATGAAGATTATAAATAGTGAAATAGCCAGAAGACAGCAGACAGGAGGAGGAAGAAAACCCAGGGATCTGGATTGTTTCTGAACTTAATTGTATCCCATAGGATGCTGACATTTGTTATAAACTGATAAATAATAATTAGAAATACTATATGTGCAAGCATTTGTATTGCCTGAGGTAGCAAAGATGGCTGATGTTTATTATTATTATTGTTCAGTTCCGTCTCTCCATCATGTCTGACTCTTTGTAACCCCATGAACCACAGCACACTCTGTCTATCACCAACTCCCCGGAGTTTACCCAAACTCATGTCCATTGAGTCAGTGATGCCATCCAACCGTCTCATCCTCTCTTGTCCCCTTCTCCTTCTGTCCTCAATCTTTCCCAGCATCAGGGTCTTTTCAAATGAGTCAGCTCTTCGCATCAGGTGGCCAAAGTACTGGAGTTTCAGCTTCATCATCAGTCCTTCCAGTGAACACTCAGGACTGATTTCCCTTAGGATGGACTGGTTGGATATCCTTGCAGTCCAAGGGACTCTCAAGAGTCTTCTCCAACACCACAGTTCAAAAGCATCAATTCTTCGGTGCTCAGTTTTCTTTATAGTCTGACTCTCTCATCCATACATGACTACTAGAAAAACCATAGCCTTGACTAGACGGACCTTTGTTGGCAAAGTAATGTTTCTGCTTTTGAATATGCTGTCTAGGTTGGTCATAACTATTCTTCCAAGGAGTAAGTGTCTTTTAATTTCATGGCTGCAGTCACCATCTGCAGTGATTTTGGAGCCCCCAAAATAAAGTCTGCCACTGTTTCCATGTCTATTTGCCATGAAGTGATGGGACCGGATGCCATGATCTTAGCTTTCTGAATGTTGAGCTTTAAGCTGTTAATTAGCATTAATATGGCTAATGTTAATATTTAATACTAGCTTTGTTTTCCTAGTCTAGGCTTGCCTGAATTCATATACTGTTGTCATTTGTCCCCCTTTTTATTGTGCAAATGCATTGGTAAAAATTAGATTCCAAATTAGTATAAACATTTAGAAAACATATACAGAAACTTGTCATTCCCAAGACGTGTAAATGATTCTCTTAGTTTCTGGTAGAAAGAATTGCCTGTATGTGTTCTTTAGGGAAAGATCTATACAGAGGATAACTGAAGAGGTAAACATCAATATTTTATTTCATTTTATTTCACACTAATGGCATCTGGAACCTGGAGGTATTTATTAGGAAAGATTAGCAAATTGGTACTAACCCTGAGCCTGGGGTTAGAAAGAAATTAGGCTGGGGTTAAAAATGGAGAAATAAAGCCACTAAAATTTTAAATTGTATATATATATTTTTTTCATAAAATAGCCAAGCCTGATTCTGTAGATCATATATATTAAGATGACATATATTAAGTATTAAAAAGCTTTAGAGACATATTTTAATTACTGTTTTCCTTACAGATGGTAGAAATCCTATTGCATTATGCAGACCGAGCTCTAAAAAAGTGCCCAGACCAGGGGAAAATCCAAGTGATGGAGCAACATTTTCAGGTACACATTTGCAAGTGGCTCTAATAGACATTACTATGAACAGGTCTAGTACTGGTCTTTTGATATTATTTGAGAATGGAACTCTCATGTTTTGCTTAAACATTTTTCAGTATTCAGAGCTTTATTACAGGGTTTGTGGAACATTCTCAGTTATTAAATTTTGAAGTAACAGGTGTACAGACACATGGTAACAGATGAGTAAATGTTGTGAGGTGTCAATGCTTAAGTACTTGGTGCTTCATGGAAGGAATGGATGTGTGTATGAGGGTACATACCTGTGAATTTACACCTTACACTTTGCTGATGACTAACACTTTTGTTGACTTGTTGGACAAGTGGACTACCAAGGTTTAAATTTAGTTCTCTTAGGAGCACCTGTGATTCAAGAATAGGTACATTGCAAAAAATTATGATCTCTTAAATACACTAATAAAAATTTAGTTTCTCTTGAAACTCAGTGCAAATAGAAGTCAAGGAATGATTTAAAGATCTGCACAGTGTTTATTAGAGTATTTACCATTTGCAACCATCTCAAAGTATATTTGTTGGGGGTCTGTTTCTTCTTCACTCTGAGGTCTTACTCCCCTCCCCCTGCCTCCTCTTTTAACAAATATTTGAGGGTCTGGAATGGTACAGCAGTCAGCAAACATTTTCTAAAAAGGGCCAGATGGTAAAATTTAAGCTTTGTGGGGTACATATGGTCCCTGTCACATGTTCGTCCATGTGATTTTTTTTTAACTTGTTTTTAAACAACTCTTTAAAAGTGTAAAAACCATTCGTAGCTGGAAGCCATTCAAAAACAGGCTGTGGACAGGACTTGGACAATGGGTCAAAGTGTGCAAACTCTGGTCTAATATGTTCTAGGCACTGGACAATAGTGTGCAAAAGATGTGTGTTCCTTGTTATCTTGAAGTTAATAGTCTAGTCAAAATAACTTTTCTTGTGTATATTAGTGGGCATGTTTAGAAGAAATATAGGGTTTTGGAGTTGGAGGAGCAGACACAGCTCATATCTTTTTATATTTCCATTTGATGCTCTTAACTTTGAAAGACAAGAGTAGATATGGCAGTAAACAGTTGGAGGGTATCAGAGCAGGATTTGATTTCCTGAACTGTACTATTGAATGCCATAGTAGTGGGCTTCTAGCAAAGTAATGTTTATTACGTTGTGGCTAGAGGCTCATTAAATTTGTAGTGAAGAAGAGAAAGGAGCTTATATAAGGTTATAGAAATAGATAAGCTAGGAGGAAAACATATGGCAGAAAGAAAGCATTTGGGGACAGAACTATTTAGGACTAGTACCTGGTATATAAATGATTTTGTATATCACTGCAGTATATAGAGAAAAGAAAACTCAGTATTTTAACAAGAGAGTATCTGTTATCAAGAAGTGGTAGAAAAAAAAAAAAAGAAGTGGTAAGATGGTACTCATGTAAGAACTCTGGTTGTTGGAAGGTGTACTTTGGTGAAAAGAAACATCCAACAGGGAATGCTTAGAGGGGTTAATGAGGAGGATATGTGTGTGTGTGTGTGTGTACCCATGGCATGCGTGTGAATATACACATAAGGTTGAAACCACTTTGTTGGGGAACAACCTGGTAGAGAGCTATAAAAGAAAAAAGGAAACAAAAGTGATATTCTGCCAGAGAAATATTAAGGAATCTCAGCATGACAGGAACTGTAGATGATGGTTTCTAAGACAGATTTTAAAATTTACTGAGAAACAAACCATGGTAGTAATGTGTTCTTTAACCATCTAGATAGTTGTCAAAAGTTTAATTCTGCTAAAAAGAATCTAATTAAACTTTGATTTATTAATCATGTAGCTTCATAGGCGGTAAAGAGAACAGTGATGGGAATCATTATTCTGAATTTACTTTTTACCAATGATTGGGGAAGTAGAAGAGATAAACTATGATAGAAAAATTATCTCTTTATTTTAAAGATTATAATAACATCTCATGAGGAAAAATAACATTGTGAATCCTGTATTTTAGAAAGCAGATATTTCAGGAAAAAATATATGGGCACAGTCTCATGGTTATAGGCCAAAATACTAACCTACCCTAAATACTAAAAGATTCACGAAGAACAGTGAATCTTTTTATTTTGTATTGGGGTATAGCCAGTTAACAGTGTTGTGACAGTTTCAGGTGAACAGCAAAGGTACTCAGCCATACAGATACATGTATCCATTCTCCCCCAAACTCTCCTCTCGTCCAGTCTGCCAGATAACATTGAGCAGAGTTCCGTGTGCTATACAACAGGTGCTTGTTGATTATTCATTTTAAATATAGCAGTGTGTACATGCCTATCCTGAACTCCCTAACTGTCCTTTATTCCCATCCTTCCCCCAGCAACCATAAGATCGAAGAACAGGAAATTCTTAAATTTTGACACAATAACCACAAACAATCCAAAGAGAAAGGACATGGGGAAAAATGTTGAGAAAAGTATGTCTATAAAACACAGAACATCTGCCAAAGTTGGAGAGGGGTAGATAACCCAAAGATATTTGTCAAAAGCATGAAAAATCTATATGACTATCAGAAAAAGAGACTCGTATGGTCCAGGTTGTACCTACCAAAATACTAAAGGACACGGAGGGATTTTGACAAAGATTAACCTAATACATATATTAAATGCCAAGTACTACATGAAGGGTGTGGCATTCATTTTTGTTTAATTCTTGCAGCAACCCCATGAAGTAGATCCTGTTTTTATGCTCATTTTATAGAAGAGGAAGTTTAGGCTGAGAAGGGTTAAGTGACTTCTGAAGATAATATTGCTGATAAAGTGTGGGGTCAGAACTCCAGTCCAGGATATTCTGACTTCAAAACCCAGCTCTTAAGTAACCATTGTACTGTATTGTTTTCAGAGCAGGTTCAGGGAAAGGATGTGTGAGAAGGGGTGATATTAGTAGACGATCAGGAATGATTATTATAACAAACATCCAAAGTATTCAGTGCTTATTGTGTGGCAGACACTGTTACAAACCATTTACATGTGTTAACTTGTTTAATTCCTGTAACTCTGTGAGGTGGGTTTTGTCATTACTCACATTTACGAGTGAGACCAAGGCACAGAGAGGTTATATCACCTGTTGCAGATCACATAGCTAGTGAACAAGAGCTGGAATTAGAATCCAGGACTGGGACTTCACAGTCCACATCTGGAATGCTACACTCTACCCTGGAGCAACACTTCTGGTTTTGCTTCCCTTTTCATGAGCACAGAGAGTGGTCTTTAAAATGGAAAAGTCCGGATAAATATATTAAAGAAACAGGCTGAAGCCCAGCATGTGTTTCATATAGTTACATTATGATTGTTCAGATCTCAAGACCCAGTGGAATTATAACCCATAGTCCTATTTGAACAGTCAGAGCTATCTAAATAATTTGTAAGTAACTTTGGATCAGTTTTCAAATAAGGCACACTTGCTTAAGCATGGATGCCTATGCAGAGAAGACAGCTTATTTCACTCGGGAGGACTATACTTTTGAAAAAGGTGATCTTTAGCCCATTAGGATGAGTAAAATACATGCCCAAATGGCCACAAATCTGTTGTTTAAAGTGTTAAATTGTAAATATTTAATCATAGTAAAATAGGTTAACTCTTACAGTGTAATTTTGTAGAAGAAAAGTAGATGTAGAAACTAGCCACTGTAACCCCACTGTGATTTGTGAACACTTTCTATGAGTTCACTTAAGAACAACCTTGCTGAACTCATAAAAACTGCGCTTTTGGAAGGAATGTGAGGACACTACATTCATGCAATGCTTATTACATAACATCTTGATTTTGTTAAAGCATTTGCCTTAGTTTTGCATTACCCTCATTGCTGAGATGGATTAGTAAATAATAGATTTACAGATGATGAACATTCCTACCCCAAAGAGTATTCTTGCAGGCCTAGTATTAATTACTTTCTAGGGCTCTTTCATATCGAAGTTTTTAATCATTGATTTGGGTGAAGATTTATTGAGTGGCTTGTCAAATTTGGATAGAACCAAGAATCAGGGTCCAAAATGATCTTGACAAAGTGCAATCAAAATTGTTATGAGGTGAAATTTAGCAAAGGTAGACATCAAGACTCGCACTAGATTCAATTAATCAAGTTGAAGCATCCTGGGTTGGGAAACTAGCTGGACAGGATTTTAGTTGACCATAAACTTAGTATGAGTCAGTTGTGTATTAAGACCCAGATAGCCACTGGGCTATGTGTTGAAAATAAAACCCTAAATAAGATAGTTTATGGACTGTTGACCAATTCTTATCCAACAACTGGGCTGGTGGGAGGTTTTAAAAACAACAGTTAATGGTTTGTCAATTTTATTTATCCTTTCAAAGAACCAGCTTTTTGCTTTGTTGATTTTTGCTATGGTCTCCTTTGTTTCTTTTGCATTTTTCGACTCAGTTCTAATGAGATGGATGAAACTGGAGCCGATTATACAGAGTGAAGTAAGCCAGAAAGAAAAACACCAATACAGTATACTGACACATATATATGGAATTTAGAAAGAGAGTAATGATGACCATCTATGTGAGACTACAAAAGAGACTCAGGGGTATAGAATGGACTTTTGGACTCTGAGGGAGAGGGAGAGGGTGGGATGATTTGGGAGAATGGCATTGAAACATGTATACTATCCTGTAAGAATGAAGCACCAGTCTGTGTTCAATACAGGATACAGGATGCATGGGGCTGGTGCACAGGATGATTCAGGGAGATGATGTGGGGTGGGAGGTGGGAGGGGGCTTCGGCATTGGGAGATTGTGGACACCTGTGGCTGATTCATGTCAATGTATGGCAGAACAAATACAGTATTGTAATGTAGAATAAAGTATTTAAAAATAAAAAATTAAAAAAAATTAAAAATAAAAAATAAAAAAATAAAAACAACAGTTAAAAAAAAATACCGGAGTTGTTTAATCTGGGAGAAAGTAAGTGCAGACGTGACTGCTTTCGGATGGTGAAGGACTGTCATAGGGAGATTTATTGTACTGCAGCAGAGGCAAGGCTAGAATGTGAAAGTGAAAGTCGTTCGGTTGTGTCCGACTCTTAGGACCCCATGGACTATACAGTCCATGGAATTCTCTAGGCCAGAATACTGGAGTGGGTAGCCTGTTCCTTCTCCAGGGGA
This sequence comes from Nanger dama, assembly GCA_917880005.1. NCBI lineage: Eukaryota > Metazoa > Chordata > Mammalia > Artiodactyla > Bovidae > Nanger > Nanger dama. The sequence continues at coordinate 26,413,672 of CAKJTW010000011.1, read as the reverse complement.
TCTTCTCAACCCAGGTCTCCTGCATTGCAGGCAGATTCTTTACCAACTGAGCTATCAGGGAAGCCCATAAGTGAGTAGAAATCAGAAGGTCTAGTTCAGTTTTAAATGATCTAATGATTATGTAATAAGTCTTGGACTGTGTGCCTCCTACTGTCGAATGTATTGAAGTAAAGGGATGATGACCAGCTAACTAGATTTTTTTGATTAATTTAAATTGGAGGATTATGACAATATTGTGGTGGTTTTTGCCACACATCACCATGAGTCGGCCACAGGTGCACGTGTGTCCCCCATCCTGAGCCCCTCTCCCCTCCCCCCTCCCCACCCCATCCCTCTGGGTTGTCCCAGAGCACCAGCTTTGGGTTCCCTGCTGCATGCATAGAACTTGCACTGGTCATCTGTTTTATATAAGGTAATGTACATGTTTCAGAAGGTGAAGGTGGGATGATTTGAGAGAATAACAGGAGTGTTTATAAAAGACTTTGTTTTGCTGAGTGGGAATATCTGAGACTTCAGTATCATTATCAAGAAACTCATTGGAAACAGGTAACCAGTAATCCAATTAGTGGAAATTCCTAAGACTAGATTCTGTCTCAGTCAGAATACTGAGCACTGGGACTTGCTTGTGGTCCATTGGTTTAGACTGTACACTTCCAGTGCAGGTGGTGCAGGTTTGATCCCTGGTTGGGGTACAAAGATCCCGCATGCCCTGTGGCATGGCCAAAAAAAAAAAAAAACGAAACTGAGCATTTACATTTTACCAGCAGGTGGCACTCATGCCTGCTATCTCAGTTTTAATCTTTACCTTTAAGAAGGAGCCTCACCTTTTCCTTAGAATCAGAATGTATAATACCATTCAGTGTTTTTGCTTTCCTCCAAAGATCAAGCAATATTTGCCCTGTCTTAACTATAGAAGATAGCTTTTGGATCTTGTGATGTTTTTGACAGGCTTTGGCTTTTATTTGTCTAAGAAAGGTTTGAACCTATAATTATAATTTATTTGCACAATAGCTAGTAAGATCAAAGAGAATTAAAGTATTCTCTTGTCTCATACATCTTGAACCTTGCCTTTTCTTCAGGCTGTCTTTCTTATCCCCAAAACAAAGCGTGAAAGTGTTAGTTGCTCAGTCGTGCCTGACTTTTTGTGACCGTATGGACTGTAGCCCACCAGGCTCCTCTCTCCATGGGATTTCCAGGCAAGAATACTGGAGTAGGTTGCCATTCCCTTCTCCAGGGAATCTTCCTGACCCAGGGATTGAACTCGGGTCTCCTACATTATAGGCAGATTCTTTACTGTCTGAGCTGCCAGGGAAGCTCCTAAAAACAAAGTCAGATAGCAAACAAATCCCTTCTTTGCCCCATGCCATTTCCCATAGTCTTATTATGCCTCTTGTTTGTACAGTCTCAGCAGAGCCACACATAGCTGTCTTCATCTCGTCACCTCCCTCTCATTCCTTGTCTATGAATTCTGTGGGCCCTTTCATTCCTCATCTTATTGGTCTTCAGTAGCAATCAACACAGTCAACAGCTCTGGAAACAAGTTTGTCTCTATGGCTTCTCTGGTATCATACATTCCAGGTTTTTCTTCCTTTCTCTCTTGCTACTAATGTCTGTCTTTGTTCATTCTCAAGATATTGTCTATCACTTGAGAGTATTTGTTAAAAATGCCTTTTCTTGAGTTATTTCCCTGTTCTGCTGAGTTAGGCTGTCTGAAATTGGTGACCAGGATTTGAAATCAGCCCCTGAGATTCATCAGCATGTTGGAAGTTTAACAATCATTACTTTATCTTGTGACATAGGTAAATAGCTATCTTACTGTTACCTCCAACCTAAGTTGTTCTGAGTTCCAAGATCCCTATAGTTAAGTTGTCCATTTACAGCCTCACTTGGATGTTTTATAGGTGCCTCAAACTCATGAGAGTTTTCCCTGGTGCCTCAGATGGTAAAGAATCTGTCTACAATGCAGGAGACCCAGGTTTGATCCCTGGGTCAGGAAGATCCCCTGGAAAAGGGAAGGGCAACCCACTCCAGTATTCCTGCCTGGAAAATTCCATTGACAGAGGAGCCTGGTCGGCTACAGTCCATGGGGTTGCAAAGAGTCAGACATGACTGAAGACTAATATTTTCACTTTCAAACTCATGAACTGCTACTGCTGCTAAGTTACCTCAGTCGTGTCCGACTCTGGGCGACCACATAGATGGCAGCCCACCAGGCTCTGAACATTTCCTCTCAAAACCTTATCTGATGACCCCTGTTTTAGTGATTGGATCCATGTCCACCTAAAGTAAAGTGAATGATTCTTGTCTTTGACTTGTTCCGTTTCCTGCATCTTGACTATTCCTCCAATTTAACCATTCTGTCTAGTCTACCGCTGGCCTGTTCCACATCACCATCAATCTTCTGGTATATTACCATAGCCTCTGCATTGATCTTCCTGTACGTAGTCTTATTGTACTTTAGAGACCATTTTTCCACACAGCAGCCAGAGAGAAATGTATTACGTTTAGACATGAGACTCTCAGGATTTTAAAATATCTTAAGGGCTTCTCATTTCACAGTAAAGACTAAATTCCCAGGCGGTTTCTGTGTGTGATCTATCCCTGCCTGTATTCCCCTAATTCTCTGTATCCCTTTCATACCTCAGAGTTCTTTTCAGATTCTTGGTATTCCTGTTCTTTCTTGACTCAGAGCCTTCGCCCATGGTGTGTTCTATGCATAAAAAATGCCCCCCTTCCTTTTTTTTTAGCTCCTGTGTATTCTCAGGAGCCAGCTTAAACATCACTTCCTCTGACTTCCAGATAGTTAGATTCATTTCTTTGTAAAAATTCTCACTTAAATCACTAATTCAGTGTCAGTCTTCCCCAGGTAGACTTTGTAAGGCTAGGGACTTGTATGAGTTCCGAGACCATTTTTTAATCTTTTCACCACAGTATTCCCAGCATCTGGTTTAGTGCCTTTGATTTTGATAAGTATTTGTTGAAGGAATTTTTAAAAATACATGAATTTATCTTGTATACTGTGTTTGCCTTAAATATATTTTAAACCTAGCTGTCTTCAGTCTAACTCTGGGAGGTTTGAACTGACAATAAAACTTAGCCTTTGCAGCACAGATGTCCACAGTCATGACTAATATTACTGTATGCTGTGTGCCTGGCAGGTATCTCATTTAATCTTTATAACACACTTGAGGATTAGGTATTATTTATCCCCATTTTACAGATGCTTACAAGTATAAACAGACGCAGAGGGAGGTTGAATAACTTGTGTAGTATCATACAGTAAATCAAACCACAGTAGGCACCCAGCCTCTTTGACTTGAGGGCATTGACCCTATGCTATACACCTTGCAGTTTATTCTTTGAAAATTTCAGACCAGTACGTTGTCATCTAGGTCACTTTGCAATAAAGAAGACCTAAATAATAATGTGGTTTTAGGAAGATGCTAAAATATATACAAAAATGAAAATACAAATGAATTCATTTTAGGGTAATCATAGTAATCATATTTAAATGGTCTTGGGCCCTTTTATTCCTCATCTTATTGGTCCTCAGTAGTAGTCAACACAGTTAACAATTCCAGAAACAGTCTGTCCCTTTGGCTTTTTGGTATCTGAGTTCTGTGTTAACAGTGTTCTCCACCTCTAAAGCTGCCGAGTGAACTGTAGAAGCGTTTTCATGTATTTTTGGTTATTTTATCTTGCTACATTTATCTTTGTTTATTCATGTGACAGAGTAGAGGTTAAATAAATAAACCCAAAGCATTTAAAAAATATGAATTAACCCTTAAAAAATTTGAAAAGTTATATAATTTTAAATATCTTTAAAGTGAAACCGTACGTTAATCATTACCAGGCTCCCTTCCCAGTTTCATTTTACATTTCCATGTCAATAAGAACATTCAAGGCCTTTGTTATTGCAGCCGTTGGCATTTATTTTTGTATTAAGAGTTCATGCCAAAGAGTGGACAGGGACTAAAAGCTAAATGTAGGATGAAGCAGGAGAGCTTTCCTTATCTAATTCATGCTTCCTGAAATGATTTGAAGAAGGAAAAACAGTATTGGTGTCCAGCACACTGCTTTATCTCTGAGGCTTGTTTAAAAATGTTCGTTGTAGGGAGTCAGATTTTTTTCCTTACCAGATTATTTTGTTATAATGATATCTGAAAAGAAAAAGGAAAAATACATATACACACTTATGCATACAGAAAGCTATTTATATATAGCTGTTCACGGTGTTTGTGTACTAATACTGGAATACCAGCTGTTTAATTCTGAGCGCCTGCAGAGATGGATTGATTTGTTGATCTATCTATCTGAGATGTGTGTGTGTTTAGGTATGTGTATCTGCTTTGGTGTACATATATACTCTAGACTTTAAGATTTTGATCATTATCAAACAATGCATTTTTTATTATCTGATTTTTAAAATATAAATTATGAGAATTATATTGCTCTAGTTATATTGCAAAGGAATCTGCATCTACTATCTCATTTCTTTTCACATCATCCCCATGAAATAGGGAAAGCCAGAGATTGTATCTTTAGTTGGCAGATGGTAAGATAGTCACAATGCAATAAAATGATGTATTCAGTCACTCAGACAATTGACATGCTTAAATTTAGGTCTTCTGTCAGCTCAGCATGTAAGTCACATATCCGTATTGTCTTTTAAAATTAATCTTAAATAGACAGATATCTAACAAGAGAAACAATCTTCTTTGGTCACTTGATCACTTACAGGGCTGTGTATTGAGGAAGAGATTAGAAAAATGTTTACTTTTAAAAATTCTGGAGACCAAAAGTTCAGCTGTTTCTCAGGGATGGCCTTGTATGCTTTTGAGACTCAGAGGAATCTCCTGCTTAAAGCAGAGGTTGCTCACAGTGTCTGTGTTGCAAGACAGTCAAATAAGCAGCACACAGTATAGGCAGGAGGACTTGGAGTTTGCTTGTGGGTCCTTGATCTCCCAATATCTCATTGTGAGGCATGTGTAGACAGGTCTGGCTGGATGGACTGAGGGTTTTGCTTCAGTAGAAGAACTGTTCTTTTTCTTTTTCTTTTTTAAATTATGTACATCTGTTTATTTTTGGCTGTGTGTCTTTGTTGTTGCAAGTGGTCTTTCTCTAGCAGAGTTCCATGTGCTATACAGTAGGTATATGTTGGTTATGCATTTTAAATACGGTGTGTACATGTCCACCCCAAACTCCCTAACTATCTCTTCCTCTCATTCTTCTCTCTGGTAACCGTAAGTTCATTTTCTAAGTCGGTGAGTCCCTTTCTGTTGTGCAGGTTCATTTGTATCATTTCTTTTTAGACTCCACATATAAAGGATGTCATTATTTCTCCTTCTCTGTCTAACTTCACTCAGTATGACAATGTCTGTATCCATCCATGTCGGTGCAAATGGCATTATTTCGTTCTTTTTATGGCTGAGTAGTATTCCGTTATATATATAAACTGCATCTAAAGCCATTTATCTGTTGATGGGTACTTAAGTTGCTTCCATTGCTAGGCTATTGTAAACAGTGCTGCAGTGAACACTGGGGGCATGTGTCCTTTTGGATCATGTTTTTCTCCAGATATATGCCCAGCAGGTTCATATGGCAGTTCTGTTTTTAGTTTTAAGGAACCTTCATACTGTTCTCCATAGTAGCTGTACCTGTTTACATTCTCACCAACAGTTTAGGAGATTTCCCTTCTCTCCACACCCTCTCCAGCATTTATTGTTTGTGGATTTTTTGATGATAGCTATTCTGGCTGGAGTAAGGTGACATCTCACTGTAGTTTTGATTTGCATTTCTGTAATAATTAGCAGTGTTCTTTTAATTAAATTTTAAGTGTTTAGATCATTGTACATGCATGCTAAGTCACTTCACTTGTGTTCGACTCTGTGTGACCCTGTGCACTGTAGCTTGCAAGGCTCCTCTGTCCATGGGATTCTCTAAGCAAGAATACCAGAGTGGGCTGCCATGGCCCCCTCTAGGGGATCTTCTGACCCAGGGATGGAACCCTCATCTCTTATGTCTCCTGAATTGGCACAGGAGTTCTTTACCACTAACACCACCTGGGAAGCTCTTGAATCATTGTAGATTCACATTTATTTGCAAAAATTAATGTAAACAGATCCATTGTACTCTTAACTCAGTTTTTCCGAGTGGGAACATTTTGCAAAACTATAGTACAAGTACTTAACCAGGATATTGACCAGTGCAGTAAAGATACCAAAAAACAGCGTCACCACCACATGCATCCCTCATTATGCCCTTCTGTAGCCATGACTACTCTCTCCCCCTACCATTTCTTAACCCTTGGCAACCATTAATTGTTCTCCATTTCTATCATTTTGTCATTTCAAGAATGCTAAGTAAATAGAATTTTTAGTATGTAACCTTTGAGAATTGACCTTTTTAAATTCAACTTAATTCCTTGGGGATTCATCTAGGTGGTTGTATCTGTCAGTAGTTTGTTGCTTTTTATTGCTGAGTTGTATTCCATAGTATGCATGGACATACTACAGTATGATTAACCATTCACTCGCTGAAGGACATCTACATTGTTTCCAGGTTGGGGCTGTTAAAAGTAAAGCTGCTATAAACTTTTGTATATAAGTTTGTATAAGCTTTCTTCATTTCTCTGAGAGAAATGTTCAAGAGTGCAATTGCTGGATTATACAATAGCTGCATTTTAGTTTTTTTTTAAGAAACTAAAAATTGTTTTCCAGAGTGGTTGTACCATTTTATATTTTCAGCAACAATATATGAATGATCTGGTTTGTTCATGTCCTCACCAGTATTTGGTGAAGTCACTCTCAATTTTATTTTTGCTATTCTCATAGATGTGTAGTGATATCTCATTGTGGTTTAACTTCTGTCAAATTTTGTTCATGTGTTTTGCCTATGTTCTAATTAGGTTTCCATTTTACTGTTGAGTTTTGATAATTTTAGATTTTTAAAAAAGGTATTCTACATTCTATTGTTTTGTCAAATAGATGATTCTTCCAGTCAGTAACTTTTCTTTTTACACTTTTTAGCAGGGCCTTTTGAAGATCAAAAGTTTTAGATTTTGATGAAGTCCAGTTTCTTTTTCTTTTATGCTTTGGCATCATGTCAACTCTTTGCCTAACCTAGGATCCTGAAGATTTTTTCCTGTGTGTGGTTTTTTTTAGGTTTTACAGCTTAATGTTTATACTTAAATCTGTGATATTTTGAATTAAATTCTACATAACTTAGATTGAAGGTTTATTTTTTGGCTTGTAAATGTCCAAGTGCTCTGGCATCATTTGTTGAAAAAGCTATCTTTCCCCCAGTGAACTGCTTTGGCACCGTTGTAAAAATGAGTTGGGCATACTTGTGTGGGTCTGTTTCTCAGTTCTTCTTTCTGCTTCGTTGATCTATGTATCTGTACTTCTGCCAGTGCCACAGTTGTGCTTCCTATAGCTATATACAGTAAGTTTTGAAATTGGATAAAGTGATTCTTCCACTTTATTTTTCATATCAAAATTATTTCAGCTATTCTAATTTCTTTTCCATATACATTTTATAATATTCTTGTCTGTACAAAAAACCTTGTGAAGATTTTGATAGAAATTATCAACATATTATACATATGTATCACTTTGGGCAGAATTAACATCTTTACCATGTTGAGTCTTCCAGTATGATTGCTGTACATGATTTATTAGATTTATACCTAGTCGCCTTGCCTCCTGCCTTCCCTCCCCTCCTCCTTTCTTTTCTTTTGAAATTGTAGATGGGATTGAATTTTTTATTTTGTGGCCATGTGTTCGCTAATAGCATATAGTTGGTTTTTGTGTCTATCTTGTATCCTGGAATCTTGCTGGACTCACTTCTTTGTTCTAGGAAGTTTGTGTAGATTCCTTGGGATTTGCTATGTAGACAACCATGTTATCCACATACAGGAACGGTTTTATTTTTTTCTTCCTAATCTGTGCCTTCTCCCCCACCACCCCCAATACCGCTCCTGCTATGACTGGAACTTCCAGGGCAGTATTTTTAGGGCTGGAACTTCTTCCAGTGTTGAATAAGACTGGTGAGAGCTGACATTCTCGCCTTGTTCCCAGTCAGAGTTAAAACATTTGATTTTTCACCACTAAGTGTAATGTCAGTTGCATATTTGTTGCAGATACTCTTTATCAAGTTGTGGAAATTTCCCTCTCTGTTTTTCTAAGAGTTCTTTTTCATGAATGGATGTTGAATTTTGTCAGATATACTTTATTCATTGTTTGATATGATTTTTTTCATTTGTCAATTCAGTTCAGTGGCTCAACATGTCTGACTCTTTGTGACCCCAAGAACCACAGCATGCCAGGCCTCCCTGTCCATCACCAACTCCTGGAGTTTATCAAAACTCATGTCCATTGAGTCGGTGATGCCATCCAATCATCACATCCGCTATTGTCCCCTTCTCCTCCTGCCTTCAAACTTTCCAAGCATCAGGCTCTTTTCAAATGAGTCAGCTCTTCACATCAGGTGGCCAAAGTATTGGAGTTTCAGCTTTAGCATCAGTCCTTCCACTGAACACCCAGAACTGATTTCCTTTAGGATGGACTGGTTGGCTTTCCTTGCAGTCCAAGGGACTGTCAAGAGTCTTCTCCAACACCACAGTTCAAAAGCATCAATTCTTCGGCGCTCAGCTGTCTTTATAGTCTGACTCTCACATCCATACATGAGCATTGGAAAAACCATAGCCTTGACTAGGTGGACCTTTGTTGGCAAAGTAATGTCTCTGCTTTTGAATATGCTATCTAGGTTGGTCATAACTTTCCTTCCAGGTAGTAAGCGTCTTTTAATTTCATGACTGCAGTCACCATCTGCAGTGATTTTGGAGCTCTCCAAAATAAAGTCAGCCATTGTTTCCCCATCTATTTGCCATGAAGTGATGGGACCAGATGCCATGATCTTCGTTTTCTGAATGTTGAACTTTAAGCCAACTTTTTCACTCTCCTCTTTCACTTTCATCAAGAGGCTTCTTAGCTCCTCTTCGCTTTCTGCCACAAGGGTGGTGTCATCTGCGTATCTGAGGGTATTGATATTTCTCCCTGCAGTCGTGATTCCAGCTTGTGCTTCCTCCAGCCCAGCATTTCTCATGATGTACTCTGCATGTAAGTTAAATAAGCAGGGTGACAATATACAGCCTTGATATCCTCCTTGTCCATGTCCAGTTCTAACTGTTGCTTCCTGACCTGCATATAGATTTCTCAAGAGGCAGGTCAGGTGGTCTGGTATTCCCATCTCTTACAGAATTTTCCACAGTTTATTGTGATCCACACAGTCAAAGGCTTTGGCATAGTCAATAAAGCAGAAGTAGATGTTTTTCTGGAACTCTCTTGCTTTTTCCATGATCCAGCAGATGTTGGCAATTTGATCTCTGGTTCCTGTGCCTTTTCTAAAATCAGCCTGATCATCTGGAAGTTTACAGTTCATGTATTGCTGAAGCCTGGCTTGGAGGATTTTGAGCATTACTTTACTAGTGTGTGAGATGACTGCAGTTGTGTGGTCTTTTGATCATTCTTTGGCATTGTCTTTGTTTGGGATTAGAATGGAAACTGACCTTTTCCAGTCCTGTGGCCACTGCTGAGTCTTCCAGATTTGCTGGCATATTGAGTGCAGCACTTTCACAGCATCATCTTTCAGGATTTGAAACAGCTTCACTGGAATTCCATCACCTCCACTAGTTTTGTTTGTAATGTGCTTCCTAAGGCCCACTTGACTTCATTTCCTGGCTCTAGGTGAGTGATCACACCATCATGATTATCTGGATCATGAAGATCTCTTTGTACAGTTCTTCTGTGTATTCTTGCCACCTCTTCTTAATATCTTCTGTTTCTGTTAGGTCCATACCATTTCTGTCCTTTATTGAGCCCATCTTTGCATAAAATGTTCCCTTGGTATCACTAATTTTCTTGAAGAGATCTCTAGTCTTTCCCACTCTATTGTTTCCCTCTATTTCTTTGCACTGATCACTGAGGAAGGCTTTCTTATCTCTCCTTGCTGTTTTTTGGAACTCTGCATTCAAATGGGTATATCTTTCCCTTTCTCCTTTGTAAGGCCTCCTCAGACAGCCATTTTGCTTTTTTGCATTTTTTTTTCCATGAGGATGGTCTTGATCCCTGTATCCTGTACAATGTCATGAACCTCCATCCATAGTTCATTGTTAATTAGGTGATTTATATTGATTTTTTTGAGTTTTAAACCAATTTACATTCCTTAGGTAAATCTGCTTGGTTATGAGATATTATCCTTTCTAATGTGAATATCTGTGTTCATAAAGAATGGTAACCTGTTTTCTTGTGATTCCTTCGTGTGATTTTGGTGTTGGAGTTATGCTGACTTCATAGAATTTGTTGTGAAATTTATCTCCTTTTCAAAATGTTATGGAAGAGTTGATTTTAATAATAATAATTATAATACGTGATATTATTTATTCCTTAAATGTTTGATAAAATTTACCATTGAAAGTATCAAAGTCTTGAGTTTTCTTTGTAGGAAAGTTTTAAAGCACATTTTCTTAGAAGGTTATATAGTTCTATTTCTATTTGAATGGGCATTGATATTTTCTGTCTTATATTATCAACACTACATTAATAATGAAAAAAAAAAGCATGGCACTGCTAAAGACAGACATGTAGACAAACAAAAAAAAAAAGAAAAAAAGAAAAAAAGAAATTCAGCCATGTTATCTAAGTTTCATCATTCAGCAACAACTCATGACATTTTCATTACCCTTTTCATATCTGGAGAATCTATAGTGATGTCATCTCTGTTATTTATTTTGTTAATTTCTGATTTAATTTCATTGTGGTCTGAGAACATACTTTGTATTACTTGAATCTTTTTAAATTTGAAACTTGCTTTATGGCCTAAAATGTGTCATTTATCTTAGTAAATGTCCTGTGTGTTGAAGAAAAATGTATCCTTTGCTGATGTTGGAGTTCTAAAAATGTCAATTTATAGATTTCTTTAAAGCTATCAATTCAATGGGGCTTCTCTGGCAGCTCAGCTGGTAAAGAATCTACCTGCAATGCAGGAGACCCTGGTTCAATTCCTGGGTCGGGTAGTTCCCCTGGATAAGCTAGTTCCCTTGGATAAGGGATAGGTTACCCACTCTGAGTCAGTAAAAAGTCAATTCAGTATGTACCACTGTCATTACTGACTTTATAATCTTCAAATGTGGTTAGTATTCCTTCTTTGAAGAGTTTTAGAGAAAGTTTATTTTTAGGTGGAAAGAATATTTATTTTCTGATGTATGATTCCTTTCTAGTTTTTTTGTATTGGGATCAGATAATGTTTTGTGTACTAATTCTACTCTTTGGAGTTTATTTAGGGGTGTTTTTGTTGTGTCTGTGGCCCAGTGTATGATCACTTTTCATTAGTGTTCCGTCAGTGCTTGAAATATAGTGTTTTGTGTGTTTTCACAGAGAATAAATAGTTCATTATCAGTCAGATTTTTTTAAATTGTTAAATATCCTAAATCCTTATCCTTTTTCGTCCACCCAGTTTCTCATGGACAGTGAGAAGTGAATTGAAGTGCCCTGTTACAGCGCTCTTTTCTCTCTTTTTCGTTCCATCTTCTAAGCCTTAGGAGCATTAGCACTGTCTAATATAGAATGTACCATGTTGTAATTTGGCATATAGAAATAGGAAATTGATATTCATGATGGTTTATTTACTCAATACCATTTTAGCCTGAATTTTACTTTAGCTGATAAACAACATCTAATCTGATCACAATCCTGTTTTTCTTTGCATGGAGTTTGAGGGTTGGCTTTTTTTAAGATTTTAGATTTTTGCTTTTTCAGATTTCAATCTGAAAATCTTAGGTGAATTAAAACAAATATTTTTGTTTTTATTTTTTTTTTAAAGAAAACCTTTTACCAGTTTACTGTACTTCTGATATTTAAGACTGTGTCTTTTATTCCAGTGATTACCTTTGTAATTATAGTATTGTATAGTTCCTGCCATCCTCTATTTTGTTTGGTGGGGGGCATTGATCCTTTCTGTTATTAAATTTAGCACAATTTTCTTTATTCTTCTGCCTTAGCATAATTTTCTTTATTCTTCCTCCTCAACCCCTCCTCTGTACCAGATTTTAACCATTATCTTTTATACTGTTAAAACTGTTTCTACTTCTAAGTTTGTGAGTTTTAAAGGATATCTTTTGACTACCAGTATGCAGATGAGGCCACTTAATCTCCCTCCAACCTTCTTTTTTCTTTCTCTTCCCAATTTGTCTTCATAGAAGTCTTTTCCTTACTCTCAGGGTATCTGTTTGTTTTAGGCTTACTTTTTAAGTTAAATATAGTTCTTGCTGATCGCCAGTGCTTTTGCTATAGTTTCCCCAGTCATTTCTTGGCTGCTGAATTAGATCCTTCAAGAAAGGCTAATGCCCTGGTGGTCCAGTGGTCAGGACTCTGCACTCTCATTGTTGAGGGGGCCCAGGCTCAATTCCTGTTAGAGAAACAGATTCCACAGGTCACGCCAGGAGGCCAAAAACCAAGGGCTAATGAATCACCTCCTGTTTCATCAATAAAGTCTTTAACTACCCTGAAGCTGTAAAGCTCACAGTAGTGGCTGTATGATTTCCAAAATTCTTATTTTCAATTGAAAGCTTGAATTTTAATCATTAGCAACATGTTCCTTTTTTCCCTTAAAGTGACAGCTTTACTGTGTTCCATTTCTGAAAAAGTTTTCGTCATACACTCAAGTCTGAACAGGTATCATTTTCTGTCAATCATCATGATAGAAGTGATTGGTTCAGCTCACAACTCAAACAGTTGCACAGGTGCTTTTGGTGAGACAACTATAGTGCTTTGCTGTGCAACAGAAGTGCTTTAGTCCTATTTTTTGTTTCATCACACAGAATTTTTTAATGTAACTTGAAGGTTGAGATTTATAAAATTAATAAAAAGCACAGCTTCATCAAAGACAGTCTTTTTTTTTTTTTTTTTGACTGCGCTGTCATTGTTGCTCATGGCCTTTCTCTAGTTGCGGTGAGTTGGGGCTAGGTGCTGTGTGCGGGCTTCTCATTGTGGTGGTTCCTCCTGTGATGGCCGTGAGCTAAGCTGTCCTGTGGTATGTGGGGTCTTTCCTGACCAGGGATCAGACCCGTGTCCAGCTGCATTGGTAGGCGAGTTCTTAACCACTGGACCACTGAGGAATCCCCTACGGGCAGTCTTGAGTGAAAATGGCATTTTTTCCCTTTCCTCTGAGGGTATGACTGTGAAGAATATGATGACTGCTAGTATAGATTGGTTCCACTGCTTGGATTCAGGCTAAGAAGACAGCAGTTTAACTGACCCTTGTTGTATTATATTTGCAAATGTGAACATGCTGAATAATAAAAGTGAAATCTTCATATTATTATTAAGATTATAATATCATGAAAATGTTTGACTTCACAAAACTCATGAGTCTTGAAGACCTCCTGTGGTCCTCTTATGAGTCACAGTCTGAGAACAACTGATATCATAATTATGCTAAATGATTAGAAAAAGGTAAAGAAATATAATCATTTAAAATAATATTTTCTCTTAGTGGTGAAATTACAGAGGGCATTTTATCTTTTAAAATGTCTTTATGTATTTTTCAGATGTTCTTTGAATTCATATTACTTTCATGAAGAAGGATATCATGCTTCACATTCTTGGCTATAAAATGATAGGCTTCTAAACAGAAGATGACAAATGTTTAATAAAAGACACATCTTTTTTTCCAGATATGGAGGTTATTTGGTCAAGATTTGGCCAAAAGTAAAATAATATGGAAGAGTTAAAAAAGGAAGCCTCAAGAGAACAATGATTTTTGAGTTGTTGAGTCTTCAAATTGTTGGTTTCTAGCTTTTGTTTATTATTATTTATTTATTTAAATTTTTATTTTTACTTTACTTTACAATACTGTTTTGGTTTTGCCATACATTGACATGAATCTGCCATAGGTGTACATGAGTTCCCAATCCTGAACCCCCCCTCCCACCCCATATTGAAAAGCATTTTGCCTTTCCTTCAGTTCAGTTCAGTTCAGTTGCTCAGTCGTGTCCGACTCTTCGCGACCCCATGCATCGTAGCACGCCAGGCCTCCCTGTCCATCACCATCTCCCAGAGTTCACTCAGACCCACGTACATCGAGTCAGTGATGCCATCCAGCCATCTCATCCTCTGTCGTCCCCTTCTCCTCCTGCCCCCAATCCTTCCCAGCATCAGAGTCTTTTCCAATGAGAGGATCTTAAAAATGTTGTTCTGTTATCTTTTGTCATTGAATATTACTGTGGGGAAATCTGAGGCTAACCAGGTGTTTTTCTTTTTTTGTCCTCTCTCAAAATTCATCTTATTTTACTGGCTACATAGTTTGGGTAATCCAGTAATTTTACTGGGTCTCAGAATAATCATCCTAGGCCTTTTTTTCCCTTCACTGTTAATATGTAGATTGATGGCTGTTAAAAAATCTCAGGAAGGTTTTCTTGGATTGTATCTTGAACTATTTGTTCTATTCTGTTGATTTAGTTTTTTTATTCAGGGATTTCAGTTATGCATATATTGATGTTTTCTCTTCCTGTTTCTCCCCCTTTCCTCCTCCTTCCCTTCTCACCTTTCTCCCCCAATTCTCTGCAAGCTGGTTCTCACTCATTACTGTGCTTACCGTCTAATCACGAAGATAAAACACCTTTTACCACTGACACTGATGATATCCTAACCTATAAATAAAATGTTGATCTTTTTTCATCCCCAGTACTGTATTAAACAGTGATGATCACGCCTTCCTTTTTAAAATTCTGTATCCTGTAGATATCTATGATTGTTTGCTCTTTTTTGTTCTTTTTCTTTTCTTCTAACTTTTAAACCTTTGTGACTGTTCCTGAGTTGGATTTTGTTTCCATTCTCTGACCATGTCATAAATATTGGTCGTCCTCAAGATGTAGTTCACTGTTCACTGATTTTTTTCCCCTGTTATTGCTGGACAGTTTTATTAATGTATAATATTTCCTCTCATAACTTAGAAGTGTGTAATT
This sequence comes from Nanger dama, assembly GCA_917880005.1. Classification (NCBI taxonomy): domain Eukaryota; kingdom Metazoa; phylum Chordata; class Mammalia; order Artiodactyla; family Bovidae; genus Nanger; species Nanger dama. Next base: position 26,398,650 of record CAKJTW010000011.1, on the reverse strand, counting down.
GTTACCCAGGTGTTTTAGATTACTATATCCAAGTGCTCACTGTTCAACATCTAAGTAAAGATGTTCCTCAAAGCTATTATGATAGCCCAGGCTACATTTAGCTTCTTCCTTCTGACACTCCCTCTTTTATTCCTTATTTCATGACATAGTCATCTAACCATCGCTCAAACTAGAAACTTAGCAGTTTCATAGACTCTTTATGCCTTCCTACCCACAACCAGCCTGTCACCAACCTCTGTAGTTTTTCTTTATAGTTATTGATTCTGTCTGCCATTTTTTATGCCTACTCTCACTAACCCTCCTGTTAATCTCTTGCTTAATCTCCTGTTTCCATCTTGGACTGTAATGGCCACCTGTCTTCAATCTTGGTTTTTCAGATCCTCCCTTTATAGAATCAGCAGAATGATTTGTCTGCATGTATTAATCTGGTGGTTCCACTCTCCATTCTCCCTGTAGTTTATCCTTAGTACTTAATACTAGGCTAGGCACTTAATTCCTTATTTAGGCCTTTAATAAGTCTGAATATACTTTAACAATTCTACCTAGTAATTATAATATTTGAAGTTTTATGGGTCTCCCCCTGTTTGTAGTTTCTGCTGTCATTTACTTATGGTACATTATTTCATGAGGTGCTTTAATTTATTTTTTAAGTTAAATTTATTTATTTTAATTGGAGGCTAATTACTTTACAATATTGTATTGGTTTTGCCATACATCAACATGAATCCACCACGGGTATACACGTGTTCCCCATCCTGACCGCCCCCTCTTGCCTCCCTCCCCCGTACCATCCCTCTGGGTTATCCCAGTGCACCAGCCCCAAGCATCCTGTATCCTGCATCGAACCTGGACTGGCGATTTGTTTCTTATATGATATTATACGTGTTTCAGTGTCATTCGCCCAAATCATCTCACCCTCTCCCTCTCCCACAGAGTCCAAAAGACTGTTCTATACATCTGTGTCTCTTTTGCTGTCTCGCATACAGGGTTATCGTTACCATCTTTCTAAATTCCATATATATGTGTTAGTATACTGTATTGGTGTTTTCCTTTCTGGCTTACTTCACTCTGTATAATTGGCTCCAGTTTCATCCACCTCAGTAGAACTGATTCAAATGTAGGTGCTTTTAAAATTTTTATTTTGAGCACATCTTTAGTGGGACTTTTTCAGGTCTTATTTTGCCTGTGTCAAATACTGTTTCTGGAATTTTCTTCTTTCAAGTGCCCAAGTGAAGTGAAGTTGCTCAGTCGTGTCTGACTCTTTGTGTCCCCGTGGACTGTAGCCCACCAGGCTCCTCTGTCCATGGGATTCTCCAGGCAAGAATACTGGAGTGGGTTGCCATTTCCTTCTCCAGGGGATCTTCCCAACCCAGGGATCGAACCCAGGTCTCCTGCATTGCAGGCAGATGCTTTATCCTCTGAGCCACCAGGGAAGGCCTCAAGTGCCCAAGGAGTATCCGTTTTTCACGATCACCTTTTATGTTCATTTCTTGATATTCATTACTAGGGAGATAGTGTAAATTCAAGTCCCAAATCCACCTATAGGCAGGATCTTGATTATAAATTCTCAGAGAGTACGGATTTATTCCCACTGAGTCCAGGCATCCAGGCAGAGACAGCGTTTCTTGTGATCTTTCTATGCCTATAGGCAGTCCTCGTCCCCCCCACCCCCCCACAATTTCCTTTCACTAAGGAGGCATCTTTTAAGAATCCTGGTTTTAGGAGGGTCTTTGTTTTACTTCTTTATGTTGCAAGAATCAAGGCCTCAGCTTGTTTCTGACGTTAAAACCCAAGCTCTTATATGAATAACAAATTTATAAGACAGTCTGAGTGACAGCTCAGGCCTTACCTTATTGTTTTGGTTTGCAGTTCCCTTTTCAATTTTAAACCATGGGTATTGCCCCTATTTGGGGGCAGGGGGAGCTCAACTAGGTATTTTAAAGAGTGTTTATTAAATTTCCCCAATGTTTCTAAGAAGTTTTTTTGTTTTGTTTTCTCCTGGAGATTATTCATCTCACTCTGTATTCTCACTCAGGGTTTATTTTTATTTATTTATTTTTTTCTATTTTCAATATTTTTATTAGGTAAGTGGTTTTAGTCTCTTTTTAAAAAATTTTTAAATTTATTTATTTTTAAAATTACAATACTGTACTTGTTTTGCCATACATTGACATGAATCAGCCATAGGTGAACACAATCTCCCAATGCCGAAGCCCCCTCCCACCTCCCACCCCACATCCTCTACCTGAATCATCCTGTGCATCAGACCCATGCATCCTGCATCCTACATTGAATATAGATTGGCGCTTCATTTCTTACAAGAAAGTATACATGTTTCAATGCCATTCTCCCAAACCATCCCACCCTTTCCCTCTCCCTCAGAGTCCAAAAGTCCATTCTATACCTCTGTGTCTCTTTTGTTGTCTCACATATAGGGTCATCATTACTATCTTCTAAATTCCATATATATGTGTCAGTATACTGTATTGGTGTTTTTCTTTCTGGCTTACTTCACTCTGTATAATCGGTTCCAATTTCATCCATCTCATTAGAACTGAGTCAAATTTATTCTTTTTAAGGGCTGAGTAGTACTCCATTGTGTATATGTACCACAGCTTTCTTATCCATTCATCTGCTGATGGACATCTAGGTTGCTTCCATGTCCTGGCTATTATAAACAGCGCTGCAATGAACATTGGGGTACATGTGTCTCTTTCAATTCTGTTTTCCTCGGTGTGTATGCCCAGCAGTGGGATTGCTGGGTCATAAGGCAGTTCTATTTGCAATTTTTAAGGAATCTCCACACTGTTTTCCATAATGGCTGTACTAGTTTGCATTCCCACCAGCAGTGTAAGAGGGTTCCCTTTTCTCCACATCCTCTCCAGCATTTATTGCTTGTAGACTTTTGGATCGCAGCGATTCTGACTGGTGTGAAATGGTACCTTATTGTGGTCTTGATTTGCATTTCTCTGATAATGAGTGATGTTGAACATCTTTTCATGTGTTTGTTAGCCATCCGTATGTCTTCTTTGGAGAAATGCCTATTTAGTTCTTTGGCCCATTTTTTGATTGGGTCTTTTATTTTTCTGGAGTTGAACTGCATAAGTTGCTTGTATATCTTTGAGATTAGTTGTTTGTCAGTTGTTTCATTTGCTGTTGTTTTCTCCCATTCAGAAGGCTGTCTTTTCACCTTGCTTATAGTTTCTTTTGTTGTGCAGAAGCTTTTAATTTTAATTAGATCCCATTTGTTTATCTTTGCTTTTATTTCCAGTATACTGGGAGTTGGATCATAGAGGATCCTGCTGTGATTTATGTCAGAGAGTGTTTTGCCTATGTTCTCCTCTAGGAGTTTTATAGTTTCTGGTCTTACATTTAGATCTTTAATCCATTTTGAGTTTATTTTTGTGTATGGTGTTAGAAAGAGGTCTAGTTTCATTCTTTTACAAGTGGTTCACCAGTTTTCCCAGCACCACCTGTTAAAGAGACCATCTTTACTCCATTGTATATTCTTGCCTCCTTTGTCGAAGATAAGGTGTCCATAGGTGTGTGGGTTTATCTCAGGGCTTTCTATTTTGTTCCATTGATCTATATTTCTGTCTTTGTGCCAGTACCATACTGTCTTAATGACTGTGGCTTTGTAGTAGAGCCTGAAGTCAGGCAAGTGGATTCCTCCAGTTCCATTCTTCTTTCTCAAGATTGCTTTGGCTATTCGAGGTTTTTGTATTTCCATACAAATCTTGAGATTATTTGATCTAGTTCTGTGAAAAATACTGCTGGTAGCTTGATGGGAATTGCATTGAATCTGTAGATTGCTTTAGATAGTATACTCATTTTCACTATATTGACTCTTCCGACCCATGAGCATGGTATATTTCTCCATCTATTAGTGTCCTCTTTGATTTCTTTCATCAGTGTTTTATAGTTTTCGATATATAGGTCTTTAGTTTCTTTAGGTAGGAATATTCCTAAGTATTTTATTCTTTTTGTTGCAATGGTGAATGGAATTGTTTCCTCACTCAGTGTTTAGACTTAATACAGCTCTAACACGTTTCAAATCTATGGTTTTAGTTTCTGTTTTTGAAGAATCTAAGTAAGATCCTAATGTAGTCGGGAGGAATATTGATAACTAAAGGAAGCAGGATGGTGGCGCAAAATAGCCTTTCAGAATTGTAGGTCCTTCCGGTTACTTCTCTCTCAGATAATGAGGATTCCTTTGTTTTTGTTCTTTTGTCAAAGGATTGTTAAGCATGTGGTATTCTCTTCTTCACATAGTGTCTCTTTGATAGGATATTCTTCTGCACATAACCTAAGCCTTCCAGGATGTTTAAAGGAAACCATTGCTCCTCAGCTAACAGAAAATGAAAGAGCACTACTGAAATGTTAATGCTTGAGTACTTGACAAGTTCTAGTCATAATAAGCTACTGCTCCTTCCTCAAACGGTTTCTCTTTAAAAGGCCAAAATTATGGGTTGCCATTAGCTTGATGTGAGTCTATACATGATGAATTTTAAAAAATCAAAATATTTTAAAACTGAGAAATTAAATCAACCTTAAAATAGCTGGTTTGGAGGATTGTGGCAAAATATGGGCATCTTTAATCACCCGAGCCACCAGTGGGACCAACTAACTGTATTATATTTCTAATTTGATCTATTTCTTTCCTTGTAGATTTTCTTTACAGAAGTGTGAGATAGTTACATATTTTCAATGTTGTTACAATGTTGTATGCTATTTATTAACTTAAAATATCTACATAATATTTTATTTAAATAGCAAATTAACTGTTTTCCCATGTTGTATATTTAATTTCAATGTCTCCTCCCCTCTGCCTCCTTCTCTCCTTTCTTTTATTATAGAGCTGTAGAGAATACCTTAATACATTATTATTTTTTTTCTTAAATGTATTTAGGATGTATTTCCAGACAGAATTACTGGGTAAAAGTGTTTTCACATTTTTAAGCCTTTTGACACAGAATGCCAGATTGCTTACCAAAAGTATAGTTATATAGTTATACCAGTATAGTTATATAGTTATACCAGTATAGTTATATAGTTATAACTATACCGGTATAGTTATATAGTTATACCAAAAGTATAGTTATATAGTTATATTCTCCCAACAGCTTAACAGTACTTGAAACAGACTACTTTTATTATGTTTTGTGTCTATCCAGGGGCCATTGGACAGAGATGTGGTTCTGATGCTTTCTTTATTGTTTCTCTACAGGATATGGTACCCATCATAGTTGATTACTGCCTTCTGCTACAGCGGAAGTGAGTATATATTGCCTGTCAGATTCAGTTATTTTGAATCCTACTTGCCTCTTGCTTATATTATAATATACTGCTATGAATTTGACTGAATGGTTTTTTTAAACAGTGAATTTACAGAAATTTGTTTCTTTAAAAATTTTCAGTCCATTTACCTAATAAAACTAGCTTGTCCAGTATAGATGCTGTTGGGTATATCATCTGTAAATTTATGTGGCAGAATAGTGGAGATGAAGAACATAGCAAAAGAACAGTACTACTTAAAGATCTTAAAAGTGTATGATTCATGCACTACATATATATATCTATATATAGAGAGAGCATATATATATATAGGCTTTTTTATGAATCATCACTAAAACACAGTATTTTATACCATTCAAAAAAAGGCAAGATTTATTGTGTTTCTACAGTGTTGGTTTTTGGAGCCTCTTTGTTTAAAAGAAGTCAATGTAAATAAACTCTTGATTAGATTCTGTTTATTTAAATAGTAACTGTGTAAATTAACCAGCCTGTGCTATTTCATAATTCTTCAGATTTATAATAATAGTTAGCATCCTATATTCCAGATTTTGTTCTAAGTACTTTTCATTAATTTGTCTATCTTTTATAACAAGTTATTTAACTTTTATAATAGTGAGGTAGGTATCAATTTATAATAATGAGGTAGGAATCATTATTATCTTCATTTTACACATGAGGTTCCAGAAGCAATGTGTGATTAAGTAATTTGCGAAGCTTACTCATGCCTCTTTTGAGGAGCAAAGGTAGAGTTCTTGTGCAGGCGGTCTGGCTCCTGGGCTTTGCTCTTAACGTCAGCTTGCGCTACCTCTTCGGTAGTGAGGACACCTCTGAGGATCCAGGGCAGACACTCCCCAAACTCTGTGCAGTGCTGCCTTGGACTCATGGATTGATGTTTGTTCAGGCTGCCTAAATCACACACAGTTGGATCATACTAGAAAGGATCAGTGAAGGTTATCAAGAAGACAGTTATTTGCTGCGTCAGACCTTCAGTTAAGTCACGAAGGACTCTGGCTTCTGTTTACTTAGGGCTCATTCATTCCAGTGTTTTAGCTATAACATTAAATGTAATTATCTAGTGAGGTATATTATATTCACGGTTGGGGTATTGTTGAGAACGTTGTTTTACATTATACATTATACTGTATTTACATTTACATTATATTGTCTTCTTTATAAAGACCCGTGGACAAGACATTTCTCTTATATCTAGTGGGGTGTTGTTTGGTTCTGTTTATGTATTTAGTGTACACTGTCCAGTGTTAGGATTGATGCTCTTGGCTCCCTTCAGACAGTCTCTGAATTTGTTATTATCGCATCATCAAAGCTGAGTTCTTCACATTTTTTAATTGTTAAATTGATAGTTCAGAAAGTGAATTTGGTAATTTTCTCTGTCAATTTGAAGTTATGAATGATAAACTCCAAATAGAATCTTTAATATGAGTATTAAAAGTTATATAGAAGACCTTTGATGGCTCTCTGTTATTCAGAGTGGATTTTTCTGCTACACTCTCTGTAGGGAACTAAGTTTGAAGTAATAAACATCTGTTTTGAAATTAGCCCTTCCAGGAAACAAAGTCTGCACCCTGAAGAGTAATGCCTAAGTACAGAGAGAAACATAAGAGCCAAAAACTTTTTTTGTATGTACTCTTCTTTCTCCCTCTTTCTCTGATGCTCTAATAAATATTCTCCCAGGATGATGAGAAAATGTCTTAGAATTTTGTTTTATTTTTATTTGAAGTTAGAGATGCAGATAGGAGTTGCTGAGTTATATTTTTCTTGCTTCTTTATTATAGCCTCTTACTGGTTAAGAAAGAAACATAGTTTTGCCATTAATCTTAACCAGCCAGCCCTGCATGCTGCAGTTTGTCACAGGAGTGCCTTATTTGTCAACTTTTATGCTCTGGTTACTGAATTTTTAGCTCTTTAATTCTCCTCCCCCTGACTTTTTGTGCTGAGCTTAAATACATAATTATCTTTCCTAGCATGTTGTTTTTAACAACCCATTACAGAATACAAGGGCTAGCAAATACGACATTTTTCTTAAATTTATTAGAGTTACTTTGTTACTCTTATTTTATCTTTCTTGTAGTAAAGCTTCATTAATCTCAGTTTCTTTTACTTGGCTAGTAGGTAATCACAAAAATGTAATGGACTATTGATTTAAAATGAAACTAACATGAAAAATACTTCAATAAATGCAAAGGGGAAAATGATGCAAAAATTACATTTGTGGCTATGAGAAAAAAATTAATGGATACAGAACCCCCCCCAATATTACAAATACTGTTTATTGAAAAGCAGCATGAAGCAAACCTAGAGCCTATTATACAAAGTGAAGTAAGTGAGAAATACAAATACCGTATATTAATGCTTATATATGGAATCTAGAAAGATGGTATTGATGAACATACCTACAGGGCAGCAGTGAAAATGCAGACATAGAGAACAGACTTTTGGATGCAGGAGGGAGGGGAGAGAGAAGGTGGGATGATTTGAGAGTGTAGCACTGAAGCATGCTTACCATATGTGAAGTATATGGCCAGTGAGAATTTGCTGTATGATACAGGGAACCCAAAGCCGGTGCTCTGTGACAACCCAGAGGGATGGGATGGGGAGGGAGGGGACACATGTATACCTATTGTTGATTCATGCTGATATATGGCAGAAACCATCACAATATTGTAAAGTAATTATCTTCCATTAAAAATAAAAGCCTATGGGACTTCCCTGATGGTCCAGTGGCTAAGACTCTGCACTCCCAGTGCAGGGGCCCCAGGTTCAATCCCTGGTTGAGGAGCTAAATCTCACATGGTGCAACTAAGACCTAGCACAGCAAAATAAATAATAAATAATAAATAAATCAATAAAATAAAAGACTTAAAAAGAAAGCAATGTGGGGTTCTGTGCAGTTGTAGCCAGTCCATTTATCATTTGTCCCCTTCCAGGACTTCAGGTGAAGCAAGTCCCCATTCCATTACTTTCAAAATCTACTCTGTCCTTTTTGTGGAACTTGTCATAAAGACCACATCTGTGGATGAACCATCTACCACTTTTCACAGCTGATGTGAGGCACATATGTAAAATTATACATTTAGCAAATAAATAAGTAATCAATCCTAACAGATAAATAGAATTAGCACAGTTCTTGTACTGAAAAAGAGAGACTTAAAGAATCAGTGAATTACATACATCAGTACATTGTATGCATGGAAAACACAGATTGCCAGTCATCAGAGAACTGAAAACAGTGATATTGTTTAATTTATAATTAAATTATATGGGGAAAAAACCTAAAGACAATTGTCCATTGACACTGTTGAAATTATACGTTGCTGATGGCTATGTGGATTGGTGCTGTGATGCTTTTGGGAGATAATTTAGTTTTTTAAAAATTTATTTATTTTTTAATTGGTGAAACATTGCTTTACAATTTTGTGTTGGTTTCTGCTATACAGCAAACACGAATCAGCCTTAGTTATATATATGTAAAATATCCCCTCCTCCCTTCCCTTCCCTCCCCATCCCACCCCTCTGTGTCACCACAAAGTGGCAGGCTGGGCTCCCTGTATTATTTAGCAACTTCTCTATCTGCTTTACACATGATAGTCTACGTATGTCAGTACTGTTTTCTTAGTTTGCCCCACTCTCACCTTCCCCCACCTTCCCCCACCTTCCCATGTCAATAGGTCTGTTCTCTACTAGGTTCATCAGTGAATTATTTTTCTAGAGTCCATATATGTGTGTGTGTGTGTTAATATACAATACTTGTTTTCTCTTTCTGACTCACTTCACTCTATATAAGAAACTCTAGGTTCATCCACCTCTCTACAACTGACTCAAATTCATTCCTTTGTATGGCTGAGTAATATTCCATTGTTTAAATGTACCACAACTTCATTATCCATTCGTCTGTTGATGGACATCTAGATTGCTTCCGTGTCCTGGCTATTGAAGATGTTGCCTCAGTGATCATTGGGGTTTATGTGTCTTTTTGAATTGTGGTTTTCTTAGGGCATATGCCCAGTAGTAGCACTGCTGGGTCATATGGTAGATTTATTCTTAGTTTCTAAAGGAATCTTCATACTGTTTTCCTTAATGACTGTATCAGTTTACATTCCCATCAGCATTGCAGGAGGGTTCCCTTTTCTCCACATCCTCTCCAGCATTTATTTGTAAATTTTTGATGATGGCCATTCTGACTGGTGTGAGAATTTAGTTTTGGTTTGCGTTTCTCTAATGAGCAGTATTGAGCATCTTTTCATGTGTTTATTGGCTATCTTTATGTCTTCTTTGGAGAAATGTCTGTTTACTGGTCTTCTGCCCTTATTTTGATGGGGTTGTTTTTCTGATACTGAGCTATATGAGCTACTTATATATTTTGGAGATTAACTCTTTATCAGTTGCTTCATTTGCAATTATTTTTTCCCATTCTGAGGGTTGTCTTTACACTTTGTTTATAGTTTTCTTTGCTGTGCAAAAGCTTTTAGGTTTTTTTAGGTCCCATTTGTCTGTTTTGGTTTTTATTTCCATTAATTTAGTAGGTGGGTCGGAGAGAATCTTGCTGTGATTTAGGTCAAAGTGTGTACAGCCTGTTTTCCTCTAAGAGCTTTATAATTTCTGGCCTTACATTTAAGTTTTTAATCCATTTTGAGTTTATTTTTGTGTATGGTGTTAGAAGTGTTCAAATTTCATTCTTTTACACTTAGGTGTCCAGTTTTCCTAGCACCATTTAAATGCCACACTTTAAAAAAAAAAAAATCTTTTGACTTTAAATTTCTAAAAGTAGAATGCTAAGGAATTATTAATAAGTACCCCAAATGGAAAGACTACATAAGGAGATATTCATTGTGGCCTTACTCATAATAGTGAAATAGTAGAAATAAGTTTTTCCTACAGGAATAGCTAAATAAATTCTGATGTTTTGGCATATTGACACATAAGTTAGATAAAATGATAATTTTAAAGAGTGACTAGAAACTTAGAATAATGCTTATCATATAATTGCATGAAAACAAAATTCAGATTATATCAATGATGAATATAACTCTAAAATTATTTCTGGGGATTTCCCTGGTGGGTCAGTGGTTAAGACTTCACATTCCAGTGCAGGGGATGCATGTTTACTTCCTGATCAGGGAGCTGAGATCACACATGCCTCTTGGCCAAAAATCCAATAATAAAGAAATAAAAATAAAAAGCAGAAGCAGTATTGTAATAAATTCAGTAAAGACTTTAAAAATGGTCCACATAAAAAATCTTTAAAAAGAAGTAAAGTTATTTTTTGCAGAAGAAATGCAAAATAAATAAAACAGTTATTGAGTGTGGCAGCATTTGATTAATTACATTTTTTTGTTTTTGCAATAAAAGTTTCCAGCCATGTTTTTAAAATAGTAAACATTTTCTTTTTCCTTTCCCTCAGTTATCACTACCTAAACCCTTTGGGAAGCAAGGGGCAAGAACTAGATAAAGAAGCAAATTGGCCATGCAGATTAGATGGGAAGATTTAGATACCAGGAAAGAGGAAAGGATAAATTGTGAATAGTCCACTTAATTTTTTTCTATTTCATCATAGTCTCTGTATTACCTGCTCTGATATTGGTATTGTCTTTAAGAAGCAGTGTGTCGTAAGGGATTCAGCACAGAGTTTAGGCTTGAAGACTGATTCAAATTCTGACTCCATCCCCTTGTTAGCCAACTGACTTCCAGCAAATTATTTAACTTACTCAGAACTTTTTATCTGTAAAAAGTATTGGGCAAATTAATTAGGATAGTATATATAATAGATTTTTCTTAACATAAAGCTCTATGCAAATGTTGTTGCTATTTTTAATAAACTTGGACGTTGAAATAGGAGAAAGTTGAGATATACTTAGTAGACTGAATTTAATGGATGGTTGGAATGTTCCTAAAAGTATTTTTTCCCATTCTGTTACAGGGATCTTTTATTTAGCCAGGTGTATGACAAATTAAGTGAGAATTCAGTGGCCAAAGGAGTGTTTCTGGAGTGCCTTGAACCATATATTTTAAGTGATAAATTGGTGGGGATCACACCCCAGGTAATGAAAGACTTGATTGTTCATTTCCAAGATAAAAAGTTAATGGAAAATGTGGAAGCCCTCATTGTACATATGGATATCACCAGCCTAGATATTCAGCAGGTGAGTTTATAGGCAGTCTACTAAATTATGGAATAGACATCATTCCTTTATTGATTATATTTATCTGATTTTATTAGGCCTCACTCTATCAACCCCAATTATTTTTGAGCACTTTTTGGTAATAAGAGGTCTCATAAACTTGTATTTATCAGTATATTTCTTTGAAGTGTTCTTTACTGAGAGCTAGATAAGAAAATCCTGCAAGCCTTTGGTTTCTTTGACAGGCCCCAGACCTCTTAGCGTAGAGTTTGTATTTGGTAGTTGCTCAATAAATAATTATTGGCTGATCCTCCTTCATCAGTTTGTTCACTACTACAGTTTTCATCTTGCAAATGAATTTCAACTATAAGTACTTTCACATGAATAATAGAATATTTTTACTTTAGAGAGTATGAAGCCATTTTTTTGAAAAGTTAGTTTATATGTCCAGAGTTGATAACTTTCATACATTGTTTTGAAATACAGAGCATAGTATAAGAAGCAAATTTGCAGACATTTTAGCTTGATTAGCCAACCTGCTGTTTGATAAAATGCTTTTAGTGTATCTGAGGTCTCCAGAACAATTTTTAAGTCCTTAATTGAGGAGCAAGTATGTATCTGACCTAAGACACTTCACTAACTCTTCATTTAACTCTTCAGTTTCATGTTAATCCAACTATGAGCAAAGGCACAAAGATACCAAGGGGCTGAGCCCTATGATCTAAAATATGAGTGACTTACAAAGTTACAAGGACCAATAGGTTTGTTTTTTTTTTAATGTGCAAAATCACATGGAAATGAAGCGTTTGAAAAATGATTATTGTTTTCTTCCTGGAAGATTTGTAGGAATGCCTATGAGTTTGCAAAAACCAGTTCCTCTTCTATATATGCCTTTCTGTCATGTGGGCAAGTTGGCATAATCTTCACACCTGACATTAGGTCCATTGATTTGAGAGCATGTTATCTTTCTGATATAAGAGAAATTTCTAATTTCTTCTCCTTCCAACATTTTTAGCTTTTCTCTGAAACTGGGTTAATATATCTACAATTTTTCATGTTAAAAAGCAGTTTAAACAATCTCCCCTCAGATTCCTTTCTGTCTGCATCAGACCTTCCCCTTCTTCCTTTGCCTTACCACCACATCTCATTTCCCCTTGGAGCCAGATTCCTTCCTTCCCCGCTCTTTCTCTCCTTTCTTTCCCACACTTTGAAAGTATTTTCTAGATTGCTTCTTCCATTTCATTCACATCCTAATAATTCTTCAGCTTTGCTTTCACTATAGTCTGTAATGACCTCCATGTCCACTATATCAAATGGTATTTCCCAAATTCCTTCAACAGCATTTATTCATTAATTCAAGAAGAATTTATTGAGTGACAGGCTCTGAGTATGCTTTCATGAACCTAGTGGACAAGGCTGATAAGGCTTATATTAGCAAAAAAAAAAAGTTTGACAGTAAAAGACAAGTAAACCAAAAATATCCAAAACAAGTCTTCTGTTAAAAGCCAAACAGGCAATAGGTAAAGAGAGAATGAATGAGAGACTATCTTAGATTATTATAGAAAACTTTCTTGAGAAAGTAGCATTGAGTCTTGATTGATTCTGGAATCTGAATGGCATGAGGAACCAGTAATGCAAAGATCTTGGAGGAGAAGATTGTTATGGGTAAAAGCAACAGCTGATGCAAAAACAAAAAAAAAAAAAAAGATATGCCTTGGGTATTAACATGCTTAGTCACTCAGTCATGTCTGACTCTCTATGACCCTATGTACTGTAGTCCACCAGGCTCCTCTGTCCATAGGATTCTCCAGGCAAGAATACTGAAGTGGGTTGCCATGCCCTCTTTCAGGGGATCTTTCTGATCCAGGAATTGAACCCAAGTCTCCTGTGTCTCCTGTACTGTGGTCAGATTCTTTATCATTGAGCCACAGGGGAAGCACTTTGGTGTTAAAAGTTACAAATGAAAAAAAACAACGTGATTGAAAGAGAGGTAGCACTTTCAGGGCAGGGTACAGATTTTTCTATTTTATTCTGAGTATTAACTGAACTCATCAGATGATTTTAAATGAGATTACTCTTTGCTTAATGGTAGCAGAATGGAAAATCCCATAGACAGAGGAGCCTGGTAGGCTGCAGTCCATGGAGTCGCTAAGAGTTGGACATGACTGAGTGACTTCACTTTCACTTTTCACTTTCATGCATTGGAGAAGGAAATGGCAACCCGCTTCAGTGTTCTTGCCTGGAGAATCCCAGGGACGGGGAGCCTGGTGGGGTGCTGTCTCTGAGGGCGCACAGAGTTGGACATGACTGAAGTGACTAAGCAGCAGCAGCAGAATGAGAGATGGGGACCAAGTAGAGAAGAAGCAAGGAAATTGTTAAGAGCTAGTCAAAAGGAGGTATACTGGCCAGAGATGGTAGTGGTGAGGTGAAGAGAGATGGCTTGACTTTGGGTATGTTTTGGAGGTAGAGCTCATTTTCTGATGAATCAGACCTGAAGGTGTGGAAGGAGAGAATTTAAGACTCTTGCCTAATATTTTGGTTTGAGAAGCTAATGTGGACAGTAATTCCTTTAAGAATATTGGAAGACTGGGATAGGTCTGAGTGTAGGAGACAAAATCAGGAGGTATATTTTATAGTTTTATTTTGAGATACTACTAGATATAGACATTTAGATGAAGATATCAAGTCAGTGATTGAATACGTGGGTCAGAAGGGAGGTTCAGTTCAGTTCAATCACTCAGTCATGTCCGACTCTTTGCGACCCCATGAATCACAGCACGCTAGGGCCTCCCTGTCCATTACCAACTCCCGGAGTTCACCCAGAATCACGTCCATCGAGTCAGTGATGCCATCCAGTCATCTCATCCTCTGTCATCCCCTTCTCCTCCTGCCCCCAATCCCTCCCAGCATCAGAGTCTTTTCCAGTGAGTCAACTCTTCACGTGAGGTGGCCAAAGTACTGGAGTTTCAGCTTCAGCATCATTCCTTCCACAGAAATCCCAGGGCTGATCTCCTTCAGAATGGACTGGTTGGATCTCCTTGCAGTCCAAGGGACTCTCAGGAGTCTTCTCCAACACCACATCAAAAGCATGGATTCTTTGGCGTTCAGCTTTCTTTACAGTCCAACTCTCATATCCATACATGACCACTGGACAAACCATAGCCTTGGCTAGACAGACCTTTGTTGGCAAAGTAATGTCTCTGCTTTTGAATATGCTATCTAGGTTGGTCATAACTTTCCTTCCAAGGAGTAAGCATCTTTTAATTTCATGGCTGCAGTCAACATCTGCAGTGATTTTGGAGCCCCCCAAAATAAAGTCTGACACTGTTTCCACTGTTTCCCCATCTATTTCCCATGAAGTGATGGGACCAGATGCCATGATCTTCGTTTTCTGAATGTTGAGCTTTAAGCCAACTTTTTCACTCTCCTCTTTCACTTTCATCAAGAGGCTTTTTAGTTCCTCTTCACTTTCTGCCATAAGGGTGGTGTCATCTGCATATCCGAGGGTATTGATATTTCTCCCTGCAATCTTGATTCCAGCTTGTGCTGCTTCCAGCCCAGCGTTTCTCATGATGTACTCTGCACATAAGTTAAATAAGCAGAGTGACAATATACAGCTTTGACGTACTCCTTTCCCTATTTGGAACCAGTCTGTTGTTCCTTGTCCAGTTCTCACTGTTGCTTCCTGACCTGCATATAGGTTGCTCAGGAGGCAGGTCCGGTGCTCTGGTATTCCCATCTCTTTCAGAATTTTTCAGTTTATTGTGATCCACATAGTCAAAGGCTTTGGCATAGTCAATAAAGCAGAAATAGATGTTTTTCTGGAACTCACTTGCTTTTTCCATGATCCAGCAGATGTTGGCAATTTGATCTCTGGTTCCTCTGCCTTTTCTAAAACCAGCTTGAACATCTGGAAGTTCACAGTTCACGTGTTGTTGAAGCCTGACTTGGAGAATTTTGAGCATTACTTTACTAGCATGTGAGATGAGTGCAATTGTGCAGTAGTTTGAGCATTCTTTGGGATTGAAATGGAAACTGACCTTTTCCAGTCCTGTAGCCACTGCTGAGTTTTCCAAATTTGCTGGCATATTGAATGCAGCACTTTCACAGCATTATCTTTCAGGATTTGAAACAGCTCAACTGGAATTCCATCACCTCTACTAGCTATGTTTGTAGTGATGTTTTCTAAGGCCCACTTGACTTCACATTCCAGGATATCTGGCTCTAGATGAGTGATCACACCATCGTGGTTATCTTGGTCATGAAGATCTTTTTGTACAGTTCTACTGTGTATTCTTGCCACCTCTTCTTAATATCTTCTGCTTCTGTTAGGTCCATACCATTTCTGTCCTTTATTGAGCCCATCTTTGCATAAAATGTTCCTTAGTATCTCTAATTTTAAGAGATCTCTAGTCTTTCCCATTCTGTTCTTTTCCTCTATTTCTTTGCATTGATCTCTGAGAAAAGCTTTCTTATCTTTCTTGCTATTCTTTGGAACTCTGCATTCACATGTTTATATCTCCTTTTCTCCTTTGCTTTTCACTTCTCTTCTTTTCACAGCTATTTGTAAGGCCTCCCCAGACAGCCATTTTGCTTTTTTGCATTTCTTTTCCATGGCAGTGGTCTTGATCCCTGTATCCTATACAGTGTCACAAACCTCCGTCCATAGTTCACAGGCACTCTATTAGATCTTATCCCTTAAATCTATTTCTCACTTCCACTGTATAATCATAAGGGATTTGATTTAAGTCATACCTGAATGGTCTAGTGGTTTTCCCTACTTTCTTCAATTTGAGTCTGAATTTGGTAATAAGGAGTTCATGATCTGAGTCACAGTCAGCTCCTGGTCTTGTTTTTGTTGACTGTATAGAATCCCAGGGACGGGGGGTGCCTGGTGGTCTGCTGTCTATGGGGTCACACAGAGTTAGACACGACTGAGGTGACTTAGCAGCAGCAGCAGCATAGAGCTTCCCCATCTTTGGTTGCAAAGACTATAATCAATCTGATTTCGGTGTTGACCATCTGGTGATGTCCATGTGTAGAGTCTTCTCTTGTGTTGTTGGAAGAGGGGAGGTTAGGAAAGCTATAAAGATATGTATGACCTTGACACTGGCTGAGAGGAATAGAAGAGGACCCCGAACATGCCTTTGTCTGGAAAAAACTCTCCCATGACACCTCACTTCCATTTTTCCTCTGAACCTCTTTGGCTATTCCTTACCATTCTCCTTTTTGACCTCTATTCTTCTACTTCAGTCTTCTCCTCTCACTCAGTACTATAATTTAGCTCTCACAGAAACAGAGTATGATGTACTCCATACTTGAGGTCAGGGCTTTGCAGGTAACTCAGTGGTTAAAAAAAAAAAAAAAAAAAATCCACCTGTCAGTGCAGGAGACACGGATTTGATTCCTGGGTCAGAAAGATCCCCTGAGGAGAAAATAACCCACTCCAATGTTGTTGCGTGGAAAATTCCATGGACAGAGGAGCCTGGCAGGCTATAGTCCATGGGATTGCGAAGAGTTGGACACCACTGAGCAACTGAACTTGATCCTTCAAGTCATCTGTGTTCCTTTTCCTGTTTTCTCAAATTGATGTCTCTCCATCCTTAACCACTTCAAGCTCCTTTCATCCTTTCTGCTCCTTCTGCCTGCAAAACCGCTCATTTCCTCCTCTGCCTTTGGCTTACATACATGCATCTCTTTTGTTCAGTCACTCAGTCATGTCTGACTCTGTGACCCCCATGGACTTCAGCACTCCAGGCTTCCCTGTGCTCCACCATCTCCCAGAGTTTGCTCAGACTTACGTCCATTGAATCAGTGATGCCACCCTACTGTCTCATCCTCTCTTGCCCCTTATCCTCTAGTCTTCAGTCTTTCCTAGCATCAGGGTCTTTTTCATTGAGTCGGCTCTTCATATCAGGTGGCCAAAGTATTGGAGCTTCACCTTCCAGTGAATATTCAGGGTTGGTTTCCTTTAGGATTGACTTGTTTGATCTCCTTGCTATCCAAGGGACTCTCCAGCACCACATTCTTTTCCAGAAGTCTTTTCTAGCACCACATTTTGAAGCTATCAGTTCTTTGGCACTCAGCCTTTTTATTGTCCAGCTCTCACATCCATACGTAACTACTGGAAAAACCATAGCTTTGACTATATGGACCTTTGATGACAAAGTAATGTCTCTTCTTTTTAATATGCTGTCTAGGTTTATCATAGCTTTTTTTTGAAGAAGCAAACATCTTTTAATTTCATGCATTCGTTAGGTCCTCTGAACCTCTTTGGCTGTTCCTTACCATTCTTCTTTTTCGACCTCTGCTCTTCTGCTTCAGTCTTCTCTTGTCACTCAGTACTATAATTTAGCTCTCATAGGAACAGAGTTTGATGTACTCCATACTTCAAGTCAGGGCTTTGCAG
Source organism: Nanger dama (assembly GCA_917880005.1). Classification (NCBI taxonomy): domain Eukaryota; kingdom Metazoa; phylum Chordata; class Mammalia; order Artiodactyla; family Bovidae; genus Nanger; species Nanger dama. The sequence continues at coordinate 26,380,809 of CAKJTW010000011.1, read as the reverse complement.
GTGACTTAAATATTGCTCCTTCAGGGATGACCTTCTGAATACACCAGACCAAGACAGGTTCCTTTATAGACTTACCACATTTGTAAATGAACTATTTGCGTAATTGAATATCTTCCCCAAATCATAATTCACATACCATCTTGTGCCCCTTCTTTTGGTGAGTGTCCAGGATGAATGGAAGTGCTGTCAGGATACAGACTAGATCTGGACTTGTCTTACGTATTATCCCAATGCCGAGGAGAGGAACTGAATATAAAAGTTTAGTAAATATTTATAGAACTAGAGAACAAAGGTAGAATGGATATGGAAAGGGGGAGGATAGAGAAGAAATAAAATCATATATTGGAGGATGTTTAAAAGTAGCTATTATACTATTTAAAGTAACATTGAACCTACAACAGCTCTTACCCTGGCATTGTGTTTGAGTACTTTAATTTCAGATTTTTTTCAGAGAAGGAATAAGAAAAATTAGGAAAGAAAATTCAAAATCTTCCCCATAATGAAAGCTTTAAGGAAAATAATTGGTGAGACTTACTAAATTGTATGGACCAAGCAACATTTCCTTTTTACAGATTGTTCTCATGTGTTGGGAAAATCGACTATATGATGCTATGATCTATGTCTACAACAGAGGCATGAATGAATTTATTAGTCCAATGGAGGTAAGATTCTTTCTAATTTGTACACATATTTAATATTGTCTATTAATGTTTTTTCCTTCTCTCCATTTGCTTTGAATAGTTTGTTTTCATCCAGTCACTTTAAATTGTCTTTTAGGTTTTAGACTTGCACCCATTGTTGTTCAGGACTTTAGATAGTCTTTATAATTTTATACCTTCATATACCTATATGCCATTGCATTCCTTTTATCTGCATAAGTAGGTGTTTAAATCCCAGGAACAATAGATAAAAGCCTGTGAGACTCTAAGCTTTTTTCTAAAAGATTTTCATGTTACTGTAGCTCTTCCAAAAGTTATAAGAAGCTTATTCTATACTATGGAATAATTATTATTAATAAAAATTATTCAATTCTATAATAGAGTAATACTCTCATTACTCTATATGGAGTAATGGTACTATTGAGTAATGCTGTTTTGTAGCCATATTCTGCTAGGGGAAACTCCTGAAAACATGAGAAGTCGTTATTTGTTAATAGCTAAGTTGCTTTTCCCATTTCAGAATTTTCTAGCATTCATTAGAATTTCTTATTATCCTTAACATTAGCAAAGAGCACCTAAAAGCATTTGGGTTTATTTTTAAAAGAAACAAACCTGTCTCCATCATGTTCAGTTCGGTTCAGTCGCTTAGTTGTGTCCGACTCTTTGCAACCCCATGAATCGCAGCACACCAGGCCTCTCTGTCCATCACCAACTCCTGGAGTTCACTCATACTCGCGTCCAGCAAGTCAGTGATGCTATCCAACCATCTCATCCTCAGTCGTCCCCTTCTTCTCCTGCCCCCAATCCCTCCCAGCACCAAAGTCTTTTCCAATGAGTCAACTCTTCGCATGAGGTAGCCAAAGAGTTTCAGCTTTAGCATCATTCCTTCCAAAGAAATCCCTGAGTTGATCTCCTTCAGAATGGACTGGTTGGATCTTGCAGTCCAAGGGACTCTCAAGAGTCTTCTCCAACACCACAGTCCAAAAGCATCAATCCATCATGTTAGTTCCTTTAAATTTGAAGACAGAATTAAGGGTTATGGATTGTGGGTATGTCGGGAAGATCCCTTGAAAGAGGAAATGGCAAACTACTCCAGTATCCTTGCCTGAAGAATCCCATGGACAGAGAAGCCTGGTGGGCTGCGGTCCACAGGGTCACAAAGAGTCAGACACGACTTAAGTGGCTTAGCACGCATGTAGTGCCCTGCCAGCCCACTGTGTTATTACAGTGACTGCACTACCTGGGTCAGAAGATCCAGGTGTCTCCTGAAGGCGTCCAGTCAACATTTTTGCATATTTAATGAACATCCGAAAGCATTTACACTATTATTTAAGTCAGCAGTCATTCCATGATATTTCAGTTTTCTTTTCACTTGGAAGGTGAATATCCCTTTAGTTCATAACTCCTTAAATTTTGTGTACTTCCTTTCTCTTGGTCATTTTCCAGATGAGTGCCATAGCCTTCCCGCACTGGTTTTGATTTTGATTGTCTGTGTTTCAAATAAGTATTCTTAACATTTGAACACCTCTCAGCTGCCTCTTCAGTGAGGTCCATGACCTCTGTGCATGCAAAAATGCTCTCCATTTTTAAACCAGAATTAAACAATTAAACCACAATTAGGAATAATTAATGCAGTTTCTAGTTTCTCTCAAAATAATCCCTGCAAACAGATTCTGATTTGATGCATTCTATGTTTATAAAAATGGTTGTGGGTTTTGTTATTGCTGCTTTTGAAGTTTTTGTTTTGTGTGGATATTTTATTGCTCAGAATCTGGTTTGTATTTATAGCTATGCATCTCAGATGGAACACTTTACTGTTGAGGTTGCCTTGTGTTTTGTTGAGTAGTTTTCAAGTTTAATGACTTTCAGCAGGAGCTTGGCGTTTGTTATTAAATAGTTATTTGGAGATTTTAGCAGTGGGAAGTTAGAGGCATCCTGTGATTGCCCTTTTATAATTCTCTGCCTGTAAAGAAATCACTATTCAGTGTTTAAAGTTTAGTTATTTCAGTTTAAAGAGGTCCAAATTAAAAGAATCTGAAAAAGAATAGATATATGTATATGTATAACTAAATCACTTTGCTGTACACCTAAAACTAACACTGTTGTAGCCACGCTTCCGGGAAGCAAACTCACTCAGAAGGACAGTGCAGATAGTGGAGTGCAGTTTATTACACCAGTGGGCCCAAGGCAGAGTCTCCTCTTAGCCAAGGACCCCGACCGACTTTTGTGAAAACCTTATATACCTTAAGTGTATTGCTCGAGCCCACGTCCCCAAATTCCTTAAACCTAGACTGGAAAGTGTTAAAGGGAGATACAATCAGGTTACAGCCATGATTCATAATCAGAAAGGTCAGCTAGTTATACATTGTAGCCTGCACCAGTGGGCACCATAAAGATTACAAAGGTGATTGACTACATAGGGGATTATTACATTCTTTTTGGCAACAGAAAATATTAGGTTGGGATCTGGTGTTTATCAGTCCAGGAGGCCAGTTTGGCTGTAGGTATATTATCCTGTTGGCTACCAGGCACTTAAGTCCAAAGCTTACTCAAAGTGCAAGATGGAGTTTCCTTCTTTTTCAAGATGGAGTCAGCTCAGCCTGTTCCTTTTCTCCCTCAACACAACATTGTAAATCAACTATACACTAATGTGAACTAAAACTTTTAAAAAGAGGAACTGTATTGCCTTTTGAAATTTTCTAGTTTTTCTAGAATGAAAGATAGTGTCATCATATTTGAGATGATACCATAGTCTCTGAAATCTTTCCTTAGTTCTAGTTTTGGCTGCTTCTGATATAATAGTGCCTTGTGTTGGGAGGGAAAACTTTTCCTCTACCAACTGAAACCGAATTGTGGGGAGAAGACTGTGAATTAACCGACAGTGGACAGACTGACGGGGAAAAGACAAGGTTTCTTCACACTTGTGCTGGGAGGACTCATGAGTCAGTCACTAAGCAGCCAGAGGGAGAGGCTTATCTACCAGTTCAATGCAGCTCGGGGTGTGATGGGGGAGGGATTTAGGTTTCCTTGGAAAATATGAAGAGCTTTATTGGGCTTTTGGGTACTAATGAATAGTTGGATTTGCCCCGCTTCCCAGTGCTAACGGCCTGTCCTCTCCCAAAACAGTAAGCTCCCTCCTAGGAAGGCCAGCGTAGTTTTGCCATTAATCTTGTATTTTCATAGGCTCTGCTTCCATTTCGACATCTTTTTCTGTAGCTGCTGATTATTCACATGTTTTCAGCTTACAGTAATCTTACTTACTGTTTTGGTGGGCTGCTAATCCTTTGATTTGCTTACTATTTTTAAAAAATAAAGCTCCTTTAGGAGTCTAAGGATAGCTTATATTAGAAATAATGCTCTCAACAAAGACTTTCTTCTAACTGGTATTTGTTAAATGGTTTCTTTCAGTGAGGAATATGACAACAATGATTATTTCCTAGTGATCCTACTGAAACAGTTTATGTCCACATTAAAAGTTTTTATATTTAATCTTAATAGCAAATGACTAATTCAATCAAAGAAAGGTGATTATAGCATAAGATTTTAATTATTTTTTGAAATATTTTTTTAAAGATGATGTTGATTATTCTGTTAATTTTCATGCAGAAACTTTTCAGAGTCATTGCACCTCCTTTGAATGCAGGAAAGACGCTAACAGGTATTAATTTTCTAAGCCTTAAATGTTTTTCTCTTTTTTGTGTTTAAAAAAATTATTTAAATAACAGATTTCACCAATTTTATGTGTACAGTGTGAATTTTGATAATTGTACATGGTCATGTAACAGCTGACATATTCAAATTGTAGAAGGAGCTATATCATTCCACACTAAAAGTTTCCTTCTGTCCCTTGTACTCTACTCCCCACACTCCCATCCCTGGCAGTTTCTGACCTACTGTTTTGTTTTTAACTACTATTCATGTAAATAGAATTACATAGTATTTAGTTTTGGTGTTTTATTTATTTCACTGAGCACAGTGTTTTTGAGATTGACCCATGTTGTTGCATATATAATTTTGTTCCCTTTAGTTGCTGAAAATGGTAATCCATGGGTTGGATATACTGTCATTGGTTTATCTACTCATCAGTTGAAGGACCCAGTTGCTTCTGTTCTGGAGCTATTATAAGTAATGCTGCTCCATTTGTGAATGAGTTTTGTTACATTTTTAATTAAACTTTTTATTATGAGGAAAAAGCGAATGGGACTAGGTAATGTTAAACCACCGTGAAGCTCACTGTTCTTACTGAGATTCAGGCATTTTCCTTGAATTAAACATTCCTAGGATTATTGGAAACCTTAAGTAATTTCGAGAGTTCTGGAAAAGTTGGTTTTGATCATATCTGCCAGTGTTCTCTTTGCTTTCATGGAGGAGCAGATTATTGGAGGTTCTCCCTCCATCATCTTATAGGTCAGTCCCTCTGGCTTTTGTTTTTGTTTGGTTTGGCCTTTTTCCTCTCTGTCCTTGTCCTTGGATGGTTTCTGTTCTGCCTTCAGATTCACTCTCTTTCATGTCAACTCAGCTGTTAAATCCATTCTGAATATTTATCTTCCATGATCATATTTTACAGTTCTGTAATTTTTATTAGGTTCTTTTTTTATTCTGTTTCTCTCCAGCATCTCTTCATTTATCTGTTCAGATTTTCATGTAATGAAACATATTTTGTTTTGTTTCATTGAGGATAAATATAATAGTTGATTTAAAATTCTTAGCAGTTCTAACATTTTGTTCATTTCAGGTTTGGACTTGATTTTCTTTTCCCTTAAGAAAAACATAATATGTTTTATTTTTGTGTTTCATCACATGAAATATGAAATATTTTAGATTGTATCCTGAATATTTGAATGTTACATTATGGAGATTCTGGATTCTTTTTTCCACCAATAATTTTTTCTCATTGTTTTATCAGGTAATTTTCTTGACTGAGATTGAATTGCACACTCTTGTTTCTGTTGTGGCTCCAGTCTCTTCTCAAAAGGCCCTTTGTCCTTAGCTGGTTTACTTTGATTCTTTTCCATCTGTGTGGTTTAGGGGTCAGTCAGTAATGGAGGTAATCAAGTTTGAAGATCCTCTTTCTGGCTTACTTTTTTATAAGGTTCTGCCAGTCTGTTGACTGTTCACATCACCTAACTTCTCAAGCTCCCCAACCAGAAAGATTGCTGGTTTTCCCACGTGAGCCCCCAGCTGCTACTGTGCTTGGCACACAGACTGCAATTGGTCTCAGACTGCAAACCTCCAGTGATGGTAATTTACTTGTGCACGTCCCTGTCTCCTCTCCTCTGAGCACACGAACTCCACATTGAAACCAACTACTCTAGGACCTTCAGGGGTGAACTCTCGTCTTGGTTCTGATTTTTTCTTTCTGGATGAGCTGCTCTGGCTGCTGTTCATACACAGCAGCTTAGGGGTCAGTCACTAATGTGGGTAGATAGTTTGAAGATCCTCTTTGACTCTGTTTTGAGATTTCACTACTCTCTTCCACATTCATGGCTTCCTTCACTTTTCTGGTCCCCTCTCCCAGAAAGATTAGTTTACCTTCTGTTATAGCCTCTGTGTGCAGTTACTGTGTGGGTGCCAGTCTGTCCTGTTCCCAGAGAATGTGAACTTCCCACCAGATTTGTCTACTACTTCTGTTCCCTTTTAGTACCTTCATATCATATTTAGGTTTTGTAGTCTTTTCTTTCTGTAAGGACAGGAACAGGGAAGATCATTTGGTAGAGTCTTAATCCCTCTTTATTCTTAGTCCCTTTTCAGTAGCCCTGAAACTAATCCTTTTGAAACAAACTTGAAAATTACCTTTCATGTATCAGTTCAGTTCAGTTGCTCAGTCGTGTCTGACTTTGCGACCCCATGAATCGCAGCACACCAGGCCTCCCTGTCCATCACCATCTCCTGGAGTTCACTCAGATTCACATCCATCGAGTCAGTAATACCATCCAGCCATCTCATCCTCTGTCGTCCCCTTCTCCTCCTGCCTCCAATCCCTCCCAGCATCAAAGTCTTTTCCAATGAGTCAACTCTTCGCATGAGGTGGCCAAAGTACTGGAGTTTCAGCTTTAGCATCATTCTTATATTCTTATATGTAGCAAAAATGAAAGCAGAATATAAAAAACTCCATGTTCTGGTTCATAAAGCACAACAGGTTTAAAAGAATAGAAATCATATAAATCCTGCTCTCAGACCATAATGGAAAATACTAAGAGAAAGAAAGCTGCTGCTGCTGCTAAGTCGCTTCATTTGTGTCCGACTCTGCGTGACCCCAGAGATGGCAGCCCACCAGGCTCCCCTGTCCCTGGGAGTCTCCAGGCAAGAACACCGGAGTGGGTTGCCATTTCCTTGTCCAATGCATGAAAGTGAAAAGTGAAAGTGAAGTCGCTCAGCCATGTCCGTCTCTTAGCGACCCCATGGATTGCAGCCTACCAGGCTCCTCTGTCCATGGGATTTTCCAGGCAAGAGTACTAGAGTGGGTTGCCGTTTCCTTCTCCAGAAAAAGCTGGGAAATCTCCAAATACTTGGAGATTAAACAACACGCTTCTAAATAATACATGGACAAAGGAGAAATCACAAGAGAAATTTAACAGTATTTTGAAATAAATGGAAATACTTAAAAATTTGTGAGATGCAGCTAATGCAGAGCTTCGAGGGAAATTTATAACATTGAATGCATATATGAGAAGAAGAAAAATCTAAAATCAATACTCTAAGCTTCTACCTTAGGAATTTAGAAAAAGAACAAATTAAATCAAAGTGAGCAAAAGAAAAATAATAAAAATTAGAAAAGAAATTAATAAAACTGAAAATAAATCAGTTGAGAAAATTGTTTATGTGGGGGCGAGGTGGTTGGTGAAAACCAAAAGCTCTTTCTTTGGAAAGATCAATAAAATCTGAGCCTTTAGCCAGGCTAGCTTGGATAAAAAGAAGAGAAGACACAAAATTACTAATGTCAGAAATGGAAGAAGGGATAGCTGTCCAGGTCCTATGGGCATTAGAAAAGTGATAATAAAAGAGTATTATGGTTAATTCTATGCCCATAAGTTTGATAACCCTAATGAAACAGGCCAATTTTTTGAAAGATAAACTCACATAAGAAGAAATAGTCTGAATAAGCCTATACCTATTAAAGAAATTGAGCCAGTAATTAATAACCTTCTAAAACAGAAAACACTAGGTCCAGTGTGTTTCACTGATGAATTTTGCTAAACTTAAATTTAAGGGAGAAACTATACCAATTGTCTACAATCTCTCAGAAGACGGAACTCAGGGAATATTTTCTAGCTTTTTCTATGAGGCCTGATACCAAAACCAAGACACTGTAAGGAAATAAAACTTATAGACCAGTATCTCTCATGAATATAAAAACAAAAATTCTCAACAAAATATTAGCAAATTGAATCTGTCAAGTTATAAAAGAATTATACACCACAACCAAGTGAGGTTTATCCCAGGTGTGCAGGGCTGCTTCAACATTTGAAAGTCAATTAATATATTTCATCACATCAGTAGAATGAGAGAAGAAAAATCACATGATCATATCAGTAGATGCTGAAAAAGCATTTAACAAAGTTCCACTTCTATTCATGATAAAAACTCTCAGCAAATTAGGAATAGAGAAAAACTTGTGGAACTTGATAAAGAACATCTACAAAATACCTACAGCTAATGTCATATTTATTGATGAGAAACTTAGTGGTGAGGAGCAAGGCAAGGATGTCCTTTCCTTACCACTGCTTTTCAACATCATACTGAAAGTCTTAGCTAGTGCAAAAAGATAAGGAAATAAAAGGTATATGGATTGGGAAGGAAGAAATAAAACTGTTTACAGGTAACATCATTTATGTAGAAAGTCTGAAAGAATTGACCCCAAAACTCCTGGAACTGATTAGCAGTTGTTACAAGTTTGGAGATACAAACTTAATATACAAAAGGCAGCCACTTTACTATATACCTTCTGAGAACAAGTGGAATTCGAAAATAAAAGCACACTGCCATTTATCCGTTCAGTTTAGTCACTCAGTCGTTTCAGACTCTTTGCATCCCCATGTGCTGCAGCATGCCAGGCTTCCCTGTCCATCACTAACTCCCAGAGCTTGCTCAGATTCATGTCTATCAAGTTGGTGATGCCATCCAACCATCTCATCTTCTGTTGTCCCCTTCTCCTCCTGCCTTCAACCTTTCCCAGCATCAGGGTGTTTTCCACTGAGTCAGTTCTTTGCATAAAATGGCCGAAGTATTGGAGCTTCAGCATCAGTCCTTCCAGTCAATCTTCAGGACTGATTTCCTTTAGGATGGACAGGTTGGATCTCCTTGCAGTCCAAGGAGCACTCAGGAATCTTCTCCAACACCACAGTTCAAAAGCATCAATTCTTTGGCACTCAGCTTTGTTCACAGTCCAGCTCTCACATCCATATATGACTACTGGAAAAACCATAGCCTTGACTAGATGGACCTTTGTTGACAAAGTAATATCTCTGCTTTTGAATATGCTGTCTAGGTTGGTCATAACTTTTCTTCCAAGGAGCAAGAGTCTTTTAAATTTCATTGTATTTCATGGTATAAATACCATTTATACTAGTACCCTTATGTATGAATCTGACAAAGTATGTACAAGATCTAAATGAGGACAACTACAAAACTCTGATGAAAGATATCAAGGAACTCAATAAATGGAGAGATATTCTGTGTTCATAGATAGGAAAATTCAGTGCTGTCATGATGTCATTTTGTACCAAACTGATCTATAGGTTCAGTGCAATCCCAATCAAAATCCCAGCAAGTTATTTTTGGATATTAATAGTCTTATTCTGAAATGTATATGGAGAAGCAAAAGACTCAGGATAGCTAAAACAGTATTGAGAGAGAAGAACAAAGTTGGAGGACTAACAGTACCTAACTTTCAGATTTAATGTAAACCTAGCTTAGAGGGTAAAGTGTCTGCCTGCAATGCAGGAGACCCAGGTTTGATCCCTGGGTCAGGAAGATCCACTGGAGAAGGAAATGGCAACCTACTCCAGTACTCTTGCCTGGAAAATCTCATGGATGCAGCAGCCTGATAGGCTACAGTCCATGGTGTCGCAAAGAGTTGGACACAACCGAGCAACTTCACTTTCACTATAATCAAGACAATGTGGTGTTGGCAAAAGAATTAAAAAAATAGATCGGTAGAACAAAATAGCTCAGAAATAGACTCTCATAAGCATAGTTGACATCTTTGAAGCAGCTTTTGGTGTAAAGATAGTCTTTTCAACAAATGGTGCTGGAAAAACTGGATATCCACCTGCAAAGTGACAGCTTTTTAATATGCTGTCTAGGTTGGTCATAGCTTTTCTTCCAAGGAGCAAACATGAATTTAGTGAATCTAGACACAGACCTTACACCTTTCACAAAAATTAACTCACAGTGGACCATAGACATAATTGGAAAATTCAAAACTGTAAAATATCTAGAAGACAACACAGGCAGTAATTTAGTTGACTGTAGTCATGGTAATGAATTTTTAGATACAGCACTATCCATGAAAGAAAGATTATTATCCATGAAAGAAGTAATTGATAAGCTGTGCTTCTTTAAAAGTAAAAACTTCTGCTCTGCAAACGACAACATCAAGAGAATGAGAAGGTAATCCAGACTGGGAGAAAATATTTGCTAAAGACTCTTATCCAGAATATCTAAATAACTCTTAAAACTTGACAATAAGAAAATGAATAACACAGTTAAACAATGAACAACACAAACAATGAACAAAGACTTGAACCAACATCTCAAAGAAGATACGCAGATGGCAAGTAAACATATTGAAAGATGTTCAGCACCATTAGGGAATTACAGATTAAAACAGCAATGGGATGCCAGCACACACCTCCATTAGAATGGCTGAAATCTGAAACACCAACACCACCGAATGCTGGCTAGGATGTGGAGCAATAGAAACTCTCATTTATTGCTGGTGGAAATGCGAAATGGTATTGCCACTGTGGAAGACAGTTTGGCAATTGCTTATAAAACTAAACATGCTTTTACTGTATGATCCAGCAACGGCACTCCTTTACCCAAGGAGTTGAAAATCTATCTCCACAAAGGCGTCACAACAAATGTGGATAGTAGTTCTCTTCATAACTGCCTAAACTTGGAAGCAACCAAGATGTTCTTTAGTAGGTGAATGAGTGAATAAACTTGGTACATCCACACAATGAAATATCATTAAGTACCAAAAATAAATGAGCTATCAAGCCATGAAAAGATGTGGAGGAAAATTAAATGCATTACTGAGCGAATGAAGCCAGTCTGAAAAGGGCGACGACTTAGGATTCCTATCATATGACATGAAGTAAAAGGCAAAACTATGGAGACAATAAAAGAATCAGCATTTGTTAGGGGTTAAAGGGAATGGAGGGACAAATAGGTAGAGCAGAGGATTTTTAGGGCAGTGAAACTGTTCTGTGATATAATGGTGGATATATGTTAGTATACATTCGTCAAAACCCATAGAGTGTACAGGGCTTCCCTGGTAGCCCAGATGGTAAAGAATCTGCCTGCAACGCAGGAGACCCAGGGTCATCCCCTGAGTCAGGAAGGTCTCCTGGAGAAGGCAATGGGCAGTCCACTCCAGTATTCTTGCCTGGAGAATTCCATGGACAGACCGTGGGGTCGCAAAGAGTTGAACATAACTGAGCGAGTGACACACTACAGAATGTACAGCAGCAAAAGTGAGCCCTAATGTAAACTGTGGACTTCGGTGGTAACGATACGCTAGTGTTCGTTCATTGATGACAAGAAAGGTCTCACTGGTGCAGGGTGTTGGTAGTGGTGGAGGTTGTGTGTTGTAGGAATGAGGGATATACAAGAAATCTCTATACCTCCGTCTCCATTTTGCTGTAACATGATTAAAACTTCTCTACAAAAGTAAAAGTTTATTGATTGAAAAAAATGTTTGGAATTGAAGCAGAATGTAATTATTCATGTAATTTTGAGCAATTCAAGTTTATTTGCCTGTACAACAACACAGACTTGGAGTCTTTATAAAGGATTATTAAGATATGTACAGTTGCTTGCCTTATTCCAGTATTCTTGTCAAAAATTTCAGTTCATCAGTATTACCAACCATAAATTCCTACCAGCCATAAGGATTGCTGATCACTTCACCCCTTCTTGATGCTCTTATACTATTCTTTGTTAACTTTGATCTTTTGGCCCACAACTGGTCTAATTATGTTTCCAGTTTCTTTTAACCAAGGAATAAATTTATATTACCAGATGACAGAATGTTACATCTTAGACATAACTTTAGGATACAAAAGGTCATAAAGAGTGTTTAGTCTTAAGTTTCTTAAACATTTGTGAACAATGACCTTTCTAGCCTAGAAAATTGTAGGTAGTAAGAGTCCCTGTTACAAATGAGAAGGCATTATAATTATACCTTAATATTTATTAATTTGTCAAATCATTGCCTGTTCAACACTTTCTCTTGGCCCAAGCTATTAGTTAAGCCAGCAATACATAGATCCCTATACAAGGTTTACACTTTTTATTGTATGTGTACCCTTGAATGACTGACTGATTTTGTGTCTGTGAAAAGAATCTATTAGAAATTCTAAAAAAAAAAAAAAAAAAAAAGTATTAAAGTGGCCTTATCTCCCTTTTCTATGGTTTGGGAGTATACCTAGAGCACCTCAAATGCCAAAGGTTTTTTTGTTGTTGTTAGTTGTTGTTTCCACATAAAGATTATATTTCTGAAAAGTTTTAGAGAGAGAATTGCTAAAGATGCTTTTCTATTTTAGATGAGCAAGTTGTTATGGGCAACAAGCTTCTTGTATATATTAGGTAAGAGATTTTTAATTTATTTATGTGTGTATGCTTCTTTTAAAAAACTTCTCCAATATTCTCAAAGGTACTGTCATCGCTTAATCTGTATAGTGCTTTCATTTTTCAGCGTTCTTTCATGTATGGCTGTGCTTCTGAACAATCAGTAATTCTGTCCCCCACCCTTGCTCTCCTCTGCCATATATTTGCAACGTCTAAAGACATTTTGCTTTGTCACAACTGGGATCGGGAGAGATGCCACTGGCATTTAATGCATAGAGGCCAGGGATGCTGCTTAGCATTCTGCAGTGAACAGGATAGTGCCCACAGCAAAGAATACTGAAATATCAGTAGGGCAGAGGTTGAGAAATCTTGATACGGATTTACTTTTACTACCAAGTCCATGGGATATGTTTTTGTCCATATTTTATGTATAAGGGCAAGAAATTAGTTTGTATCATGAACAAAGTTAGTGACTGAAGTAAGCAGAAATGTTTATCTGTTTATTCCTGGATCAGAGTTCTGATAGACTATGCAAGCTCAGAATTGTGTCCTAATAGAGCTTTTACATAAATAAGTGGCTGGCAGATAGGCAGGAAGGTGGCAGAACCTGCTGGCACATCATTTTAACTTCTGTATGCATCAGAGTTACTAACTTTGAGACCTCTTTCACATTTGTTACATCGATTCTTTAGTATAAAAGAACATATATAGCATTTACCTTGCTCTTTATCATCTGCACTTTAAACTTTTTTAGAATATGCTGGTATCCAGCTGTCTCTAACATTCAAAATTGATGACTACTTCAAAGAGGTTTAAAATTTACTCATCCCCACCCCCTGCCACCAAAATAAGGACATATTCAGAAGACAGTTTATAACTCAGCCCCCAGAACTAGTCATTAGCCATTAGAAAGGTCTGGTTTAGAGGTAAAAACCATACAGTTAATTTCTCATGAGATTCTAATTCTCCCCAAAGGCTTGTCCAATTACAAATATTTTTTAGCCTAGCTCATTTCCCATCTTTATTCACCATTCTTAGAACCACTGGATTTAAAGTCTCTACGAACCTGAGGCTTTTACCTGTTAACAGTATAATGATGCTGTCAGATTCTTTCCAGATGCTGGGTGTGAGACTTTTAGGTAATCTATCCTTATTCCTTCTTGTTCATTTAGTGCAGCTTGGGTTTTTCTTAGGAAAAATAAAAAGAAACAAAAGTCATTACTCAGTCACAGGATGTGTTATTTCACCACCACCTTCTGTCACCCACGTTTTCTGAACTGGCTATCATCTCAATCTGGATTTGGACCTGACCTAACTGACAAGAGCTGAGCCTGCTTAAACATCAGACTAGTATCTTGGGTTTGAGAACAGTGTGTTCCCAGGAAGTTAGCCCATTAAGAGTCACCAAATCTGCTCAATTTCTTCTCTTCTAGCTGTTGTCTAGCAGGTCGTGCCTATCCACTGGGTGACATCCCTGAAGATCTTGTTCCCTTGGTTAAAAACCAGGTTGGTACATTTTCATAGCATTTTTACTCTCTTAAAATGCAGTAAAGACAAATTGTAATTGAGGGTTGCACATGGGTCCGGAGCTATCTGCTGTGACAGGAGAGAGTTTGCACCATCACTGGAGCCAGTAATTATAGCTGAGAGAGGTTAGAGAAGTTATAACCCAGTGGCAATTTAAACTAAGTTCAACCTGGTTTTATTTTTATACAAATGGGAATCATTGCTTCAGCAAGATACTTTGTGAGAAAAGAATCAACTTTCTTTTTTTTTTTTTTTCAACTTGCAGGTTTTTGAATTTCTAATTCGCCTGCATTCAACAGAAGCTCCCCTGAAGAAGAAATCTATCCCTATATTCGGACTTTGCTGCATTTCGACACACGAGAATTTCTGAATGTATTGGCGCTGGTAAGAAATATTGTGATTCTAAGGTGTTCTTAAAAGGATTTGGGGTGATAATTATTTTTAACAGAAAGATGAATAATAGTCCTTACACAGATACAGTTTTTATGCTCTAGCAGTAAGTCAGGGTCTCAAATGTTTAGTTTTGTTGTGCCATCCATAATTTCTAATTCTTTTTCTCCTTCCTACCCTTCCTTTCCTGCTTTCTTCCCCTCTCTTTCCCTTCTCCCTGAGTGTTTGTGTCTGTCTGTATGTCTCTTTCTGACACATCCTTATTAAAAAGTTAAAGCAGAGTTAGATGTGGTATATCCTTTATTTCGTAAATTGTTGTTGTTTGCATTACTAAAGATGGCAGATTGCTCTGAATGACATGTGGTGATGATGATAGTAGAAGTAGCTAGAGTTGAAATGGAACGTGGAAGCTTCTGCTGAAAAAATATCCTTATACCTGTTTTTATTAAAGAGAGGTCTGGGTAAGCCAGATTTGCTGTGAAAATGCCCCTGGGGGAATAATTATATAAAACATGATATATCTTCCTAATTAAGGCATATTGTAGTTGCTTTTTTAAAAGCTTTTGATAATGTGGACAGTGCTTATATTTTAGTATCTAAGGAAACAGCAGACTGAAAAAAATTTGTATGTGCACAATATTTGAAGGAAATAGACAGGAAGGAAATATATCTAAATGTTAATAGTGATTATATCTGTGAGATGAACTAAATTTATTTAATGAACATATAGTGCTCTTATTATAAGTTGAATAATAAACTGTTAAATTTTTAAAAAGTGCCTGTGAGAAGATTGAGATTCCACTCATATCACATTTTGCATTAATTTAATTGGAAAATCTGATTTCAGAAGTAGTAACTTAAATAGCGAAGAAGAAGGGAAAAGAAACTTAGAAAATGAAAGTCAAATCTAGTTGGTTTAGGAGACCTTAGATGTCCAGAATACAGTGTAAGTGTACTTAGCGTCTGGCCAGGAGGAAAAAAGAAACAAGAAGTGGTAGGGCAGGGGTTCAGAAAGCATCCTAGAGAGCAACAAAGAATCTTACCTAGTTTTCATTTTTTAAAGGGCTGTCGTGACACTGAAGATCATTTGGGATTATGCTTATGTCTAAATTATGATATTGACATTGATAGCAAGACTGCGATAAAATCTCTGTCATTTACTTGACAAATATTTGCCAAGTATGTCACACATACTGTACTAACTGTGTGTGTACCCTGGGCTGACAGGATATAAACCTTGCCTTTGTGGAGGAAGAGGATCCAGCTTGTAGATTAGTAACTATAGCATGGTATAAGACATGTCACTGGAGATATGCAGGATACTGTAAGAGCATTTAGGAAGGGGATCTAATGGAAGGGTCAGGAAGCTGTCTTGGATGAAATGATGTCGATGGTGAGTCTCACGGGATGTGTAGAAGAAGTCTGGTTAAGGATAGGGAAAGTATTTCAGGTCAAAGGACAGAGTTATGTAGAAAGACCTGGAAATAAGATAGAGCTGCCTGGAAACTCCCATGGATGGAGGAGCCTGGTAGGCTGCAGTCCATGGGTTCGTTGAGTCAAACACGACTGAGTGACTTCACTTTCACTTTTCACTTTCATGCATTGGAGAAGGAAATGGCAACCCACTTCAGTGTTCTTGCCTGGAGAATCCCAGGGATGGTGGAGCCCAATGGGCTGCCGTCTGTGGGGTTGCACAGAGTCGGACACGACTGAAGCGACTTAGCAGCAGCAGCAATGTGTGTTAAGGTAATTGAAAAAATTCAGTATGGCCACATCTTTAAGTGTAAGGAATTCTGCGGAGAGAGAGAAATCCAGAGAGGCAGGTAGAGACTGAGTTTTATTATCCATGGTAGGAAGTTTGGACTTTATAGCCGCTGAAGCTTTTTGCCTTACTTGATTGCTCAGTCCTTCCAACTTTTTGCGACCCCATGAACTGTAGCTCCTCTATTCTTGGGGATTCTCTAGGTAAGAGTACTGGAGTGTGTTGCCATGCCCTCCCTCCTCCAGGGCATCTTCCCAACCCAGAGATTGGACCCAATTCTCCTGGCATTGCAGATGGATTCTTTACTGTCTGAATAGAAAAATGTCATAATTTGTAGTTTAGAAAAATTCCCTCTGATTATTGAATGGAAAATGGATTGAAATAAGATAAGACTTGAGGCACGAAGATGTTAGCAAAATTTTGTGGTCATCCAGATAAAAGATAATGGTGGCTTGAATTAGGACAGTGACAGTGGGGGTTCTAAGACATGAAAGGATTTGAAAGATATTTCAGGAGGTAAATCAGCCTAAAATTTAGAGTTTATTGTACAGTTCGATGTGAAAGGTAAGATGAATAGGGAAGCATCAAAGATTCCTACATTTTAGACCTTATGACCTGAATGTATAGTGGTTTATTTGTAGATTCAACAGGAAATCAGAGGAGAAACAGTTTTATTAGGAGATGGATGAGAGTGGGCGTGCAGAGTAGTGGTGAGGTATGGTGGAGGTAGATAATTATTTCTTTTTTGGACTTAATGAATTTGAAATGCCTAAAAGACAAGCAGAGACTTACTTCTGTGTGTGCATCAAGGGTTGGCTGCATCCCCAAGTATTACAGCTGGAGAAATTGATAAGACTTAGGATCTGAAGTCCTGGATTCACTATCTATTTGTCTACTATAGTTGATTATTCATGTGACCTTCTAATTAATGTGCCTTAATAAAAAGAACAGTTTTAGGGAGGCACTAAAGAATTTAGATGACAGACTTTTAAATCATATTTTCTTGCCTTTTAAAATGTAGGAATATTTTTTTCAAGTGAGGTTTTTAACTTTAGCTTTATTAAGGTACAATGTATACAAGATACAGTTCATTCATTTCAAGAGAAGAGTTTGACAAGCATGCATGCATGCATGCTAAGTCGCTTTAGTTATGTCCGACTCTGTG
Source organism: Nanger dama (assembly GCA_917880005.1). Classification (NCBI taxonomy): domain Eukaryota; kingdom Metazoa; phylum Chordata; class Mammalia; order Artiodactyla; family Bovidae; genus Nanger; species Nanger dama. Next base: position 26,363,510 of record CAKJTW010000011.1, on the reverse strand, counting down.
TGACCCCATGGACAGCAGCCCACCAGGCTCCTCTGTCCATGGGATTCTCTGGGTAAGAATACTGGAGAGGGTTGCCATGTCTTTCTCTGTTGACAAGCGTATGCAGCCTTATAACCGCTACCGCAGTCTAGATACAGAACAGGTGATCACTTTTGCAGTTTTGTAGTGAGTTCCAATCCCAGCCCCTGGCAATTGCTGATCTGCTTTGGGAAACAGGGCTTCAACCTTTCTAAAATGTCATTTAGAGAGAAACATAAACTTTGTGGTTTCTTCTGGCGTCTTTCACTTAAAATAATGCTTTTGAGACTTACCTGTACTGTTTCTTTTATCAGTAGGTTGTCCCTCTTTATGGCTATACAATTTTTCAGTTTATGGAAATTCAGTTTGTTGATCCATTCACCAATAGTTGGTCTTTTTGATTGTTTCCAATTTAAGTTACTATGACTAAAGCTATCATGAATATTTACATATAAGCCTTTGTGTGGACATATATCTTTCTCTTGAGTAAATACCAAATAATGAAACCACTGGGTCTTTTGTGAAGTGTGTTGTTTGACTTCATAAAACACTAACAAGACTTTTCTAAAGTGGTTCTGCCAGTTTTCATTCCAGTAGTATATGAGAGAGTATCAGTTTCTTCATCCTCTCTCCAAAACATTGATTCATCTTTTTAATTTGACCATTCTAGTAGATGTATGCTGGTATCTCACTGCGGTTTTATGTTTCCCTCCTGACAACTGACATTAAACAGCTTTTCATTAAGATATATTAGCAAAGAAGTTATGTTTACCATTCGTATATTCTCCATCCATATGTACTCTATGGTGAAAATATCCACTTTTTGACCATTTTTCCCTATTTTTAAAAATTGTATTTGTTTTCTTATTTTGAGAATTTTTTTTAAGGTAAGTTTTAAAAAATGAGATTACATGAATTTAGCAGGTGTTTTCTCCCAGTCTGTAGTTTGTCTTTTCATTTTCCTAACACTGTGTTTTGAATAGCGGAAATTTTACATTTTGATCGTTTAATTTATTAGTTTTGTTTTAGGAATCCTGCTTCTGGGGCTGTAGCTATGAAATCTTTGCCTAACCCAAGGTCACAAAGATATTCTCTAGAAGTTTTATGGTTTTACCTTTAAAGCTGTGATGCATTTTGAAGAAATTTTGGCCTGTGGTGCAAGGTTTAGATGCAAGGTCTTTTTCTCTTGTTCTTTTTTTTTTTTTTGCATTGAGATATCTAGTTCTTACAGCATCATTTGACAAAAGACTGTCCTTTCTCTACGGGATTGTCTTTGTACTTTGTCAAAGATACATCATCTATGTATACTGGGTCTATTTCAGAGCTCTGTTCTATGCCCCTGGTCTGTTTGTCTGTCTTGATGCCAGTACCACACTGCCTTGATTACTGTAGCTTTACAGTGAGTATGAAAATCATGTTATATGTTCCTATTCTTTTTCAAAATTACTTTGTATTTTGTAGTTTTGGGGTTGTTTTTGGCATTTCAATATGAATTTTTCAGAAGCATGCCTGGATTTTGATTAGGATTGTGTTCCGTATTTAGTCAATGTAAGAATTGACTTAGCAATACTGAATTTTGTGACCCATGAAAAGGTATACTGTTCCATTAATTTAGATTTTCTTTAGTTTTTCTCAGAAATATTTTGTAGTTTTCAATGTAGTTTTCTAAGTGATAGGATTCAATGTAATGTTTTCTCTACTATTACACAATTAAAATTTTTGAAGTGAAATAATAGTTGGCTCCCACTTATCTTGCTCTTATATACTGCCATAAGGAAAACTGGTGTCAACTTGAGTTTTCTTAATTTTCCCAGAGACTTAATCTTTTCCTAGAGTATCAGAATACTTTTTTCCTTACATTAATATTTAAAGACTAATAGTTTAAGATAGTACTTAGAATTGACTGTTTTCAGTCAGTTTTGCCATATATGTACTGTGGGCCTTTTCAATATGTGAAATTTGAGTCTTTTTAGTTTAAAAAAGTTTTCTTGAATTACAGATTTAAATATTTTTTTCTGTTTCATTATTTTGTACTTAATCTTCAGAAACTTAGGTTATTTGTATATTATATCTTCTTTGTCTTCTATATTTATCACCTTTCTTTGGTCTTTTTATTTCCTTCTTTGTTTAAGTTTCATTTTCTTTCAGTCCCCCCCCCCCCGAGTTCAGTTCAGTCGCTCAGTCATGTCTGACTCTTTGCGACTCCATGATTCGCAGTATGCCAGTCCTCCCTGTCCATCACCAACTTCCGGAGTTCACTCAGACTCATGTCCATCGAGTCAGTGATGCCATCCAGCCATCTCATCCTCTGTCGTTCCCTTCTCCTCCTGCCCCCAATCCCTCCCAGCATCAGAATCTTTTCCAGTGAATCAACTCTTTGTGTGAGGTGGCCAAAGTTCTGGCTTTTCAGCTTTAGCATCATTCCTTCCAAAGAAATCCCGGGGCTGATCTCCTTTCCCGAGTTCAGTTAGCTCTTATTTCACATTTTCCTACTCTTCATTTCTTTTCTGAATTCTTAAGTTTCTGGTTTATGATGTTCTTTCAAATCTGCAGTTGTGTGTTTAAATATATTTCATGTATGTTGAGATATTGTTTATAGTTTACTTCTATTTTGTGGCTAGTTATTATTTTTATTCTTGAGTGCCTTCACTTTCTGGTTTTTTGGTCATTTTTTTAAATGAATTTTTCTGGACTAGCAATAATTGGTGGTATGGGGGAAGATTGCATACTATTTTCCACACTCAAGTACCTATTTTATTTGCTATAACTAAGTGCAGTTTCTTAAATAGTGTCTTTGGGGTGTAGTCTGTTTTCTCAGTCTTTGACAAGTCTCTTGTTTTAGTAGGATCTTTTCTTGAGCTCTTCCTTCTTTACCACAGGCCTCCAAGGAATATATTTCCTTTCCCTTTTCTATCTCAAAAGCTGTGTCTTACCAAGACCTCTGATTCATACTTGCCAGACTCCTTCCTTTGATCTTCCTATCAGCCAGTGCTATGATCCACTGGGTTGCAGACCTGGCCTCAGTACTTGCTCACTCAGGATGGATCTTCCTTTTCTTTTGGAGGTAAATTCCATTTGATACTATATGTGTTCTGTACCTGCTGAAACCTCGTCATACCCTCCCTTCCTCTACACAATTCTCTTCTTGACAGTTTTTTTTTTTTTTTTATTGGGCTTTGGAGCCAACTTTGCTAGTTGGGGATGTTTACTTTCCCACTTTTGTGTAAGTCAAAGTTTTTAATATGTGTTGTCCTTCTAGTTTTCCCATTAGTCTGGGTTGTGGGTTATTCTTTTCTTCTTTTCTATATGCGTGAATCTTATTGGGAGATGTGTGAAGAGATTAGGACAGGGGGTTCACAAACCCTATATAGTCTATAGACCAAATCCAGCTGCATTTGACCTCTGGCTTGGGTGAGACAGAATATTTTTCTATTTTTAAGGATTATAAAAACGAAGAATATGTCATGCAAACCACGTGTATCCTACAAAGCCTAAAATATTTTCTCTCTGGTCCTTTACAATGTTTCTTGACCCCTGAATGAGGATTTAGCCAACTATCATTATCTTACTGAAACTCTGTAATAATTTTAAGGGGCTACAGAAAGAAGTTTTTATGACCAAATTCACAGGTGACTTTGGACTCGAATTTTAGGTCTACTTTTGCGCTTCAAAACTGTCATTCTCCACTAGGACGTCTTTACATATTATTCCTCTGACAAGCATTGTATAATTAGAAGAATCTTTGTGGAATGATAATGTTTTAACATAAATGTGCCATTTTGGTGGCAGCTGTTAACTACAGTCAAAATATGTCATTGTGTATATCACAACATTTGTAATAAAAGTATTTCACCACTTAATTATGTCTATAGTAGTAAACTTACAATGTGTATATCAAAGCAGTGAATACATGTTGCCAAAAGGCAAGTGGATAAAGCAGTTCTTTTTACTTGCTGTCAATGCTGTAGTTATTTAATACATATGCTAATTCTCTATGATTTTGTGTTTAACTTGAATAGCACTTTTCTTAGGTAGTTTCTTGTCTGACAGCCGAGTGACATCTCACTTTGGCAGATTGAGGGGGAAGTTGTGTTTGTTTGAATGTGTGTATATTTGTTGTTTTCCTAAGCCTTAGTACTGAGACACTTTCTCGACCATCTTTGCCTCTTCAGACTGGGTCATGTTTAACCCATGTAAGCACCAAAATACCCTCTGTTTGAGCTTTTCGGATAAGAGTTCCTACAGTTCCCTAGGTAACTCATTTCAGCTTTTCTTAACTAACCAGCAGCAAAAGCATTCTAGGTGAAGAAAAAATTTTTATAAAGATTTCATTTTCCTCTGTAATTGACTAGACAAATCAGCAGTCATTGTTTAAAATGCTTACTGTGTGTCAGACAAGAAAAGGGAAAGAAGGACATGCTAGTAGAGAAGAGCATGAGCAGAGGGTCTCTGGAAAAGTTGGGGAAGCTTGTGGCCAGTTTAAAGAACAGCAGATATTCTGGTTTGAATGTTAACTATGATGTAGTCTTGAAAGTTTGCGGCTTGGAAATTCTTCTTTAATCTGTTGGTACAATATGTAGTCTATTTCCTTGCTTCAAGATAGTCAGTGGTAAATTACTGCTTTGTAGATTTAAACATTTCATGCACAGATGGGCATAATAAAGGACAGAAATGGTATGGACCTAACAGAAGTAGAGGAGATTAAGAAGAGATGGCAAGAATACACAGAAGAACTATACAAAAGAGGTCTTAATGACCAGGATAACCATGATGGTGTGGTAACTCATCTAAAGCCAGACATCCTGGAATGTGAAGTCAAGTGGGCCTTAGAAGCATTACTACAAACAAAGCTGGTGGAGGTGATGAAATTCCAGGTTAGCTATTTCAAATTCTAAAAGACAATGCGGTGAAAGTGCTGCACTCAATAGGTCAGCAAATTTGGAAAACTTACCAGAGGCCGCAGAACTGGGAAAGGTCACTTTTCATTCCAGTCCTAAGGAAGGGCAATGCCAAAGAATATTCAAACTACCACACAGTTACACTCATTTCACATGCTGACAAGATAATGCGCAAAACCCTTCAAGCTAGGCTTCAGCTGTTCATGAACCAAGAACTTCCAGATCTACAAGCTGGATTTAGAAAAGGCAGAGGAACAAGAGATCAAATTGCCAACATCCGTTGGATCATAGAAAAAACAAGAGAATTCCAGAAAAACACCTACTTCTGCTTCATTGACTATGCTAAAAGCCTTTGACTGTGTGGATCACAACAAACTTTGAAAAATTCTTAAAGAATGGGAATACCACCCCACCTTACCTGCCTCCTGAAAAACCTGTGTGCAAGTCAAGAAACAACAGTTAGAACTGGACATAGGACAACAGACTGGTTCCAAATCAGGAAAGGGGTACGTCAGGGCTGTATATTGTCACCCTGCTTATTTAACCTTTGGGCAGAGTACATCGTGTGAAATGCCTAGCTGGTAAAGCACAGGCTGGAATCAAGACTGTGGGGAGGAGTATCAATAACCCCAGATATGCAGGTGACACCACCCTTATAACAAAAAGCAAAGAGGAATTAAAGAGCTTTTTGATGAAAGTAAAAGAGGAGAGTGAAGAAGCTGGTTTAAAACTCAGCATTCAAAAAACTAAGATCATAGCACCCAGTCCCATCACTTCATGGCAAATAGATGGGGAAACAATGGAGACACTGAGAGACTTTATTTTCTTGGGCTCCAAAATCACTGTGGATGGTGACTGCAGCCATGAAATTAAAAGACGCTTGCTCCTTGAAAGGAAAAGCCATGATCAGCCTGGAAAGCATATTAAAAAGCATAGATATTACTTTGATGGCAAAGGTCTGTATAGTCAAAGCTGTGGTTTTCTCAGTAGTCATGTACGAATGTGAGAGTTGGATCATGTAGAAAGCTGAGTGCAATAGAACTGATGCTTTTGAATTGTGGTATTGGAGAAGACTCTTGAGAGTCCCTTGGACTGCAAGGAGATCAAACCAGTCAATCCTAAAGGAAATCAACCCTGAATATTCATTGGAAGGACTGAAGCTGAAGCCACCTGATTCAAAGAGCTGACTCATTAGAAAAGACCCTGATACTGGGAAAGGTTGAAGGCAGGAGGAGAAGGGGATGACAGAGGATGAGATAGATTGTGAGAGGGTAACAGGCAGGAAGACCAGGGGTCTCCAAACTGAGGAAATAAGCTGCAAGTGTCTCTTAAAATTCTATGTTGCTATGATGACACCTGGTTCTACCTGAACAGAACTTTTCTCAAATCTTGAGCTATCCAATGTGTTTTTCTTATGGAAATATTTTTCTTAAGCTATGTTAACGAAACTATGTATTTGCTTTGGAATTTGCCTTTCTTCAAAATGGTTCCACCTAAGACTAACTTTTGACTGCTAATGGCTCAACAAACCAGTATTCATATCAATTGCTTTACCGCTGGGGGATGACATACCTCATGCCATCCTATTTCAAAAATATATATTGTGGGAGAGGGGCCTCGTGAAACTCCATCAGCCTTGAGGTCTCTCTCTTATCTGATTAATAACTTTCTAACAGACATAAAATAGCGTACTGAAGTTAGCAGGGCGGGCACTCTCCATCCCCCTTCTGATGTCTATGTCAGAAGCTTTCTCTGTCCCTTTTTTTCTTTAATAAAACTCTGCTATACAAAAGCTCTTGAGTGGAAAAAAAAAAAAAAGCCCTTGAGTGATCAAACCTGGTCCCTGCTCCCAAAATCTTCAGAGATCACAAATCTGATACCGTTCACCATAACCTATCGATTGGATGGCATCACCGACTCAATGGACATGAGTTTGAGCAAGCTCTGGGAGATGGGGAAGGACAGGGAAGCCTGGTGTGCTGCAGTCCATGAGTTTACAAAGAGTCAGACATGATTGAGTGACTGAATAACAAAGGGCCGAATGTCCTAAGTGAAAGCCTTAGGAAGATATTCAAGTCTTTTATCACTCTTAGTCAATAAGTATTTTCATTTCAGTTTTTTTATTTGTTTTTTGGTTTTTACAGTGTTGTGTTGGTTTCTGCCACACAGCCACAGGAATCAGCCACAATTATACATATATCCCCTCTCTTTTAGCCTTCCTCCCTTACCCCCTGCCACCCCTCTAGGTCATCACAGAGCGCCAGAATGGGCTCCCTGTGTTACATACAGCAGCTTCTCACCAGCTATCCATTTTACACATAGTAGTGTATATATGTTGATGTTACTTTTTCTGTTAGCCCCACCTTCTCCCTCCCCAAACTGTCCACAAGCCTGCGTTTCCATTCCTTCCCTTCAGTTTCTTCATAGATGCATCCTATAGCTTCTAGGTATTTTCAGAATCCAGTGCTGTCATTTACTTGGGTGCAAGTTCTATTCAAAATGTATTTGGCTCTACTTGAGCAGGAACATAAAAATGCTTGGCAATATTGTGAAAATAGAATACCTATTCTTTGTATGTATTCTTGAGGATTTTAATATTGTGACAGTTTTACCATAGTAATTTTTAAAGTATCTATTGTTGAACATCATTTCTTCCTAGTTGTCATGGAAGTTTCTTTTCATGACAGTTAACAACTGTATTTCAGTTATTGTTTCCAAATAGCATGGATGGGATGATGGCTGAGCATGTAACACGTGTTTCATCCTTTTCAGATTCTTGCTCACAAATTGCCTCTTCCCATCAGTATTCTTTCTTTTTTTGTTGCCTATAAACTTTGCCTTCCTTCGTTTAATTTTTGTAACTTTCAAGAATTGTTTTTCTCTTTGGTTGTAGTGGGTCTTCATTGCTGTGAGTAGGTTTCTCTGGTTGCAGGGGCAGGGGCCGCCTTCTAGCTGCGGTGCGTGGGCTTGCGGTGCGGTGGCTGCTCGTTGCAGAGCACAGGCTCTAGAGGGCGCGGCTCAGTAGCTGCGGTGCACAGGCCTGGTGGTCTTGCGGCCTGCGGCATCTTCTCCAACCGAACTGAACTCCAGGGATCCACCTCGTGTCCCCTGCATTGGCCGGTGGATTCTGATCCACCATATCACCAGGGTGAATCACTTTTGGGTTGTGTAACAACCACTTTATTTTTATACTTTTTATTCAGGATACCATATAATGTTGAATAATGTAGGCTTCTGTTAAACTCACTAAAAATAACTTGTTAAAGTTAAATAAGAAAAAACCTATTGAGGAGTGGTTATCTTATTTGGGAATTTACCTATTAATAAGAATTTAATATCTTGTTTCCTTCTAAAATTTTCAAATAATACTTACCTTTTTAAAATTTGTTTTTATTTTTAGACTTTTGAAGATTTTAAAAATGATAAGCAAGCCGTAGAATATCAACAACGCATTGTGGATATTTTGTTGAAGGTGAGTATCCCTAGAATGTCTGTATTGATATTTATAAAAATGAATTACTTCATAGCAAGTTCTAAAATAATCTTGTTTAATAAAGGAATATGTTGCAATCATTTAAAAATTTTATTATGTTTTTGTCTTCAAAAGCTAAAGTACTAATCATTCATTCAAAAAAATAATGTATCTCAGCTTTAGACTGGATATTGGATACAGAGTGCTACTCTTGAGAAATGCATATTGTGCTAATTGCTATGTTAGTATGATTACATTTAGTAATGGGACTGACTTCAGAGTGCTTTGAGAAAATAATGTTCTGAAGAGTAGCCTGTCTCATACTGGCGTCACTGTGTTGCTAAGGTAGTGCCATGTAGTTTTGCCATGGTACTGAGAAATGATGGGTAACTTAGGAAAGATTCGAGGCACGCAGAGATGATCATACCAATCTAAGTCCATCTGGATTCAACTGAAAACTATTTTGAGATTCATGCTGTTGCTAGTGAATGACTGCGGAGACAGATTCTTTTCCTGTCCATCTGCACAGCTTCACCCAGGCCAGTTTCTTCTTGTAGTTAAAAGCTTAGAGTTTTCATCCTGTTCATTTGGCTATAAAATGGTAGTTTCTTCCTCTTAGTGACTTTTAGGTTATTTTGGAGAAGAGACCAAAGTTGAAATATTTTCTTTGTGTATAATATTAATTCATTAACTACATTTATAGTAGTTCTTTATAATTTTCAAAGCTCATTTGCATACACGATCTCATTTGAGCCATTTATTAGCCTTGTAAAATAGGCAGTGATGAATATGAGAGCTCCCAAGTAACGCCAGCTTGATCTTGTTGGCTAGTATGGTCTTACTTTTCCTTCTTTAATTTGTGATCTTACCTTTTTTCTAGGTAATATTCTTCTCTGGCTTCCCATTGGTGCAGTTGAAATTAAGTTCTTCTGTGACAGAAAGTTCACAATAATAATACTTTGTTGTGGGAATGTAATTTTCTCCTGCAAGTCTGGAGTGTGGGCAGCCTTATTTATAGAGTGGGCTCACAGACTTGTTGGGGACACACAACACTTCTACCTTACTGCTGCTCTTAGTGCATGGTTTGTGCCTTTCGGTCCAAAATGGCTGCTCAGGCTCCAGTAAATACCTCTGCATTCTAACTGGCCTGAATGTAGAAAGAGATGAGGTAGAAAATGTTCTCTTTCTTTCAGAGTTTCTTAGAAGTCATGCACCGCAGTTCTGCTTCTATCATGCAGATCAGCACTTAGCTAAGGGAGATTGTGAAGTGTACTTTGTATGGCGAGTGGCCACGTGTTTAGCTAAAAATGAGGAGCTCTGTTTCTAAATTAGATGGAAGGAACAGATGTTGGAGCACAAGTAGTAGTTTTTGCCATACCCGTGTAAATTTTAACATGGTATCCAAGATGCTTTTATACTTTCTGGCCCCTGACTACATCTCTGTAACTGCTCCTCTCTCTGACCTTCCCTCTCGCCCCACCAGTCTGTATTATCAACTCCTCAACAGTTTTTTTTTTGGCCATGCTGAGCAGCTTGTGGTTCTCAGTTCCTCGACCAGGAATTGAACCCCGGCCATGGCAGTGAAAGTCTAGAATCCTAACCACTTGGCTACCAGGGAACTCCCTTCTCACCAATTTTAAATGGTTGGAAGTCAGTGAAATTTTTCTGTCATCTTTTTTGGCTTATGTTCTTTGTGTGAGTTTTCTTTTATCCCATCATGTGTTTTCCTTCGCTTTCTCTGCCTGGCAAACTCCTAGCCATTCTCCAAGACATAACTCAAATATCATCCATGAGAAACTGTTCAGAACGCTCTCTCACACTTCCAGTTTGACTTGTTGCCTTTTCTCTGGGATCTTATAACACTTCCTGCTACACTTGACACACTGTATGGTTTGTTTACGTGTGTGTCTTTTCCTACCTGGAATGAGTTTCCTGTAGGTAGAGACTGTAGGGATATGTTTGTTTGATTTTTTTTTTTTTTGTCATTATTTTAACACGTCTAGCACAATGCCTACAATCTGGTAGGTGTTCAAGAAATGTTTGCAAGTTGATTGAATTAGAATTTAAGTTTTAAAACTGTACTAAGTTGGGAAAATGATCCAAATGAAGGAAATAAAACTCCATAAAGTACTTAAACTGTTACTCTTGGTGAATTAGTGCTTTTGTATATTGTTTTTTAAATTAAAGTATAGTTAATTTATAGTATTGTGTTTAGGATGTAGCAAAGTGATTCAGATATATATATATATATATGTGTGTGTGTGTGTATGTGTATGTGTGTGTGTATATATATATATTTTTAATGTTATTTTCCATGATAGGTTATCAGAAGAAACTGAATATAATTCTCTGTGCTATACAGTAAATTCTTATTGCTTCTATAGTAATTTGGTTTTTCTAAACTTTTTATTTTATACTGGACTATTGCCAATTAAAGTGCTGTGATAGTGTCAGGTGAACGGCAGAGAAACTCAGCCATACATATACATGTATGCATTCTCCTCCAAACTCCCCTCCTATCCATGCTGCCACATAACACTGAGCACAGTTCCCTGTGCTTATGTATAAAGATTTATGTCTGTTAATCTTGTACTCCTATTGACCCCTGCCTCCTCCTTTTCCCTACTAGTAACCATAAGTTTGTTTTCTGTATCAGTAAATCTCTTTCTATTATATATATAGATTCATTTGTATTATTTATTAAATTCCACATCTAAGTGATACCATATGATATTTGTCTTTCCGAATTGCTTCACTAAAGGATACTATTCTCTAGGTCCATCCTTGTTACTGTAAATGGCATTATTTCACTCTTTTATTTATTTATTTTTGGCTGTGCTGGGTCTTTGTTGCTGCGTGGGTGGTTCTCTCGTTGGCAAGCAGGAGCTACTCTCTAGCAGTGGTTGCATGGGCTTCTCTTTGCAGTAGCTTCTCTTGTTGCTGAGCATGGTTTCCAGGGTGCACGGCTTCAGCAGTTGTGGCTCCTGGACTCTAGAGCACAGGCTCAGTAGTTGTGACACGTGGACTTAATTGCTGCTTGGCCTGTGGGATCCTCCTAGACCAGGGTCTAGCCCATGTCTCCTGCTTTTGGCAGGCAGACTCTTCATCACTGAGCCACCAGGGAAGCCCTACTTAACTCTTTTTTATGGCTTAGTAATATTCCATTGCACACACACACACACACACACACACACACACACACACACACACACACACACACACACACACACACACTATTCTAAAGCCATTTGTCTCTTGAGGGACACTTACGTTTCTTCCATGTTATGGCTACTATAAATAGTGCTGCTATGAACATTGGGGTGCATATATCTTTTTGAACTAGAGTTTTCATCTATATAGGCTTCCCTGGTGGCTCAGATGGTAAAGTATCTGCTTGCAATGCAGGAGACCCAGGATTGACCCCTGGGTCAGGAAGATCCCCTGGAGAATGAAATGGCAACCCAATCCAGTATTCTTGCCTGGAGAATCCCATGGACAGAGGAGCTTGGTGGGCTTTAGTCCATGGGATCACAAAGAGTTGGACACAACCAAGCAATTAACACTTTCATCTTTTTGGGATATATGTCAGTGGGTAGGATTGCTGGATCATATGGTAGCTCTATTTTTAGTTTTTTTAAAGGAACCACCATACTGTTTTACATAGTGGCTGCATCTTGTATATTATTTTGATAGTACTTAACCTAGAGTCAGTGAAGAATGACCCTCTCTCAAATGGTAAGTTTGAGATTATTTTCTCATTTCTGGTGATAGAGTTGTAGTCACCACGTATGTAGCTTTTCTGAGGGAGCACTGGCAAGGACCAGAAAACAGGAGAGTGAGCATCAAACCTCAGGCATTAGCATGCGTGTGGAATGGCTGCAGACATAGAGCAGGAAAGTTGTAAATTTGTGACTTTGTATTATATTGCCCAGAAAATTTTGTAAGCATGGTCTCTGAAATTGATCAGAGAGAAGAATAGAAAGAAGCTAAAATTTCTGGGATAACACCTAGTTGGACACTTGCTGAGGTGGCAAGGGAATGGGGCTGTGAGTTAGAACCGTTTCCTTAGAAGACGTTTTTAGGATCAGACAGATGAGAGAGTAGTTTACATTTGTAGAGCAGAAGGAAGAGCTAAAAGCAGAGAAGAGCACTAGTTGGGCCCTGAGAGTTGAATCCTAGGAAAGGACCCACACGCGGAAAGGAAATGATGATTGAGTACTTTAAAGCTATAGAAAGCTCTTTGAATATTATAAATTGGAATTTAGATACACAGATTACAACTTGAAACATTCTCATATTCTAGTAATGGTAATTATGCACTTGAACAAGCTGTGATTGCTGGACTAAGTAAAAGACAGGGGCAAACTGCTTAGCAAAGTGAGAAAAGGCAGGCCAAAAATGGGGCCCCAAGGGAATGTTTTATCTTTGAAGGGAAAATGAAAGGAGAGAGTTTGTAGATGAGATGGGCTGTTGTTCCCTAATTTGTTGTAGAATTCTCTCCTTAAGTTGTTAGTTTAAAACAATGCCTAGTCTTCCTTCTCAGACTTCTGCCATCTCCCTCTTTGTTAATAGCATTGTTCTCCTCCCCTGCCTATCACGCTCAAGACCTGTCAATTTTCATTCTTCCTTTAGCCACACATATCCACACATGTGAATACCTGCCCTGTCTCCTCTCTCTCTCTGCGGTGACTTTGCACCTGTTTCTCCTTCCCTGTTCATCATCACTACATTGTTCTGAACTCCTCTGACTCTCCCATGGACCTCTGCAGTCCCATGCATCTTTGTCTCTCTACCTTTATTTCTTGCTGCTGCTGCTAAGTCGCTTCAGTCGTGTGACTCTGTGCGACCCCATAGATGGCAGCCCACCAGGCTCCCCCGTCCCTGGCATTCTCCAGGCAGGAACACTGCAGTGGGTTGCCATTTCCTTCTCCAATGCATTAAAGTGAAAAGGGAAAGTGAAGTCGCTCAGTCGTGCCTGACTCTTAGCAACCCCATGGACTGCAGCCTACCAGGCTCCTTCGTCCATGGGATTTTCCAGGCAAGAGTACTGGAGTGGGGTGCCATTGCCTTCTCCGTTATTTCTTGCTACTGTTCCTTTATCCTAAGCATTGCTGTTGGGGTAATTTTCCTTAGCATAGCGTTGATCACAATCAGCTCTCCTCATTGCACCTTTAGTAACTCCTCCATTTTCTAACAAATAAATTCTGGATTCCTTGGAATGGCATTGGAGCCCTAAGTTTTTCTTTTGGTCTGATTTTTCCCTCCTCATGCATACTGCTGCATTCTAATGAAACATAGCATTTCTCCAGACAAACTTACATGTCCTTGTGTTCATGTTTTTGCCCCCACTCTTCTCTCTGCCTGGGCTGCTCTTTCTCCTGATATTTCTTCCCCTGTCATGGATTTCACATGGGCTTTAAAGCTTAGTTTAGAGGCTACTTTTCTCATTTTTGGAGAAGGCAATGGCAACCCACTCCAGTACTCTTGCCTGGAAAATCCCATGGACGAAAAAGCCTGGTAGGCTATAGTCCATGGGGTTGCTAGAGTCAGACACTACTGAGTGACTTCACTTTCCCTTTTCACTTTCATGCATTGGAGAAGGAAATGGCAACCCACTCCAGTGTTCTTGCCTGGAGAATCCCAGGGACAGGGGAGCCTGGTGGGCTGCCATCTGTGGGGTCGCACAAAGTCGGACACGACTGAGCAACTTCACCTTCACCTTTCTCATTTTTTTGTTTCAAATTTTTCTCTGATCAGTTGAACTAAATTTCCCCACTGTGCTTCCATTGTCATTTGTTCCTTTATAAGTGCTGACCACATTATGCTTTTTATTTAAGGTTTGTTTACCTGTCTCACCTTGCTTTCTGGTTCACAATTCCCTTGAAGGCTTCTGCCATAAGCATCTTAGGCATAGTAGTAGGTACTCAGGAGATGAGAGCTCACTTAAATCAGAGGAGAGATTATGACTTGATAACTGTGTGTGGTTGTAAAGAGCATGTTATATGAAACCATCTGTTCACTGAACTGCTTATAGCCAAGGCAGAAGCCATTCACTTCACTGACTCATAGGCTGGTTGACTTCTTTTCTGGGATACCTTCATTCTCAAGCTGTCTTACCTTTAAACCCAAAAGCAGCTTCCTTCTTCCTGTGTTGGTGGACAGATTTTTAATAGGGTTACTTTAATTTTAGATTCTTTTTAAGAATTCAAGAAGGAAACATGATATATATATGTATGTATGTAATCTACCTCTAACAATTCAATTCTTATCGAACTAGTGCCTATAAATATGCCAGAAATCACTAAAATGCTTTCAGGGAGTGCAAGTAGTTGGCCTTCTTCTCTGAGTGGTGTTGAACTCAATTGTCACACAGCTGATAAAAGAATCTTTTTATAGAGTCCTTCATACTGAGGCTTCCCCACCCCTGCCTCTAATTGTATATTTTTCTGTGTCAAACCAGATGGTGTATTGAATAAATGGTATGGTATATTGAATAAATGGTCTCTTTTGCTCATAGGTTATGGTGGAAAATTCAGATTTTACACCCTCACAAGTAGGGTGTCTCTTTACCTTCCTTGCCCGGCAGCTTGCAAAGCCTGACAACACCTTATTTGTAAACAGAACTCTTTTGATCAGGTGAGTGTCTTTAACCATAAGAAGTAGAATTGTTTTTATTTACTGTTTGTAGAAAAATTCACTGGATTACATGGTTTCTTAATAGAATAACCTCCCAGGTAAATGTCCTACGAGGTAGAGGCTTGTTCATCTTTCAGCTGGATCTACATTAGCTTTTGTTTTTAGTGTTGTGTTTGGATTGTGTGACTGTTCAGTAATTTGGTGTCATGGAAGTATGATTTGTGGAGATTGGTTTATAGAGATTGTTTTCCCAATTATTCTATTCTAAATTTGCCTAGAATTTTTGACTTATGAATTTTTCAATTATATAATTACCCATCTCATTGGTAGTAAGACTATGATGTTGATCATCTGGAAGAGAGATTACTTTTAGAAAATCCAAATTTACTTACTAACCACTCTGAAGGGATTTCCAAATCCCAGTTAAATATCTTCTACAAAGCCACGGATGACAAAGAAAATACTCTTTACATGGAGAGAGTTGCTAATAAAGACCAGCATTTATTGAGCACTTCATAATGCCATGCTCTGCTTCAAAATTTTACGTGTCAGTACTCCCAGTACCTCTCGTCTTGGTATAGTTGTTACTCCTGTTTTGCAGATGAGGCTGCTAAAGCCTGGAGAGGTTAAGTGACTCATCCAAGTCACTTAATAAGTGTTACTATCAGCAATAAATGTTGTTATTAAGTATTAATAAGGTTAGGATTCAAATTCAAGTGGCCTGATTCCAAAGTCCATACTTAGCTTGGTCCATGGTATTGAGGATCTTAAGGAATATATGATGTCAGATTCTAGTCATGTTTCTAAATAGTAAAGACATATGTTTAAGGTATATATTAAATTGTTAGCATAACTGAGCCTGCTGTGTCATATATTGGGCTGACCAATAGGGAAGCTACCATATCCCTATGGTGTTTGTTGAGCTGGATGTGAATGAACTGGTGATATAGAAAGAGTAACTATGATTTTCTTTATGGCATGCATGCTGGTATCCAATTTAAAAATACCTTTTCTTTGACCAGGTTCTTGAATTCCTTTGTAGTCCTGATGATGACTCCCGACATTCTGAAAGACAGCAGGTATGAACTGCTAGAACTCATCTTGCTAAAGAATGGGAAAGAAGATAGAGTGAACCAGAAAAAACCTTCTGTACTAGACCTTACAGTCTAAGGGCAGAAGGACTTGCATCTAACCCTAATATTATGTGAGATAGTGGCAACCAGAAAATAGTGTGGATAGTTGTTAGTTTGAGCCTCAATCAAACTACAAATAAATTTCTAGGCAGACTGCACCTGCCTTGCATTCAACATGACATCAAAAGAGAATAAAATCTTTATCCTTCTTTATGAGCAATAGTTGGCACCTACTATATGCTCCTTTCTGCCAGCATCATTAAGTTAGTAACCATACCTAGTTGCTATGGTCATGAACCAGAAACACTTCAAGATCCTGAGTATTGGAACACTCAGCTTTTGGGAGTGCCCTGTGGTTCCACTGCACTAGTGCTCACCATTTCTGGGGACTGGCATCCGTCTCAGTCAGTCAGTTCAGTCGCTCAGTTGTGTCCAACTCTTTGCAGCCCCATAGACTGCAGCACACCAGGCTTCCCTGTCCATCACCAACTTCTGGAGCTTACCCAAACTCATGTCTGTTGAGTCAGTGATGCCATCCAACCATCTCATCCTCTGTTGTCCCCTTTTCCTCCTGCCTTCAGTCTTTCCCAGCATCAGAGTCTTTTCCAGTGAGTCAGTTCTTCACATCAGGTGGCTAAAGTATTAGAGCTTCAACCTCACTGTCAGTCCTTCCATTGAATATTCAGGACTGATTTCATTTAGCATGGACTGGTTGGATTTTCTTGCAGTCCAAGGGACCTTCAAGAGTCTTCTCCAACAACATAGTTCAAAAACATCAATTCTTCAGCGCTCAGCTTTCTTTGTAGTCCAACTCTACATCTATACATGACTACTGGAAAAACCATAGCTTTCACTAGATGGGCCTTTGTTGCAAAGTAATGTCTCTGCTTTTGAATATGCTGTCTACGTTGGTCATGGCTTTTCTTTCCAAAGAGCAGGCATCTTTTAATTTCATGACTGCAGTCACCATCTGCAGTGATTTTGGAGCCCAAGAAAATAGTCTCTCACTGTTTCCATTGTTTCCCCATCTATTTCCCATGAAGTAATGTGACCGGATGCCGTGATCTTCGTTTTCTGAATTTTGAGTTTTAAGCCAACTTTTTCACTCTCCTCTTTTACTTTTATCAAGAGGCTCTTTAGTTTTTTTTCACTTTCTGCCATAAGGGTGGTATCATCTGCATATCTGAGGTTATTGATTTTTCTCCTGGCAATCCTGATTCCAATTTGTGCTTTATCCAGCCTGGCATTTCACATGATGTACTCTGTATATAAGTTAAATAAGCAGGGTGACAATATACAGCCTTGATGTACTCCTTTCCTGATTTGGAACCAGTCTTTTGTTCCATGTCCAATTCTAACTGTTGATTCTTGACCTGATACAGATTTCTCAGAAGGCAGGTCAGATGGTCTAGAATTCCCTTCTCTCTCAGAATTTTCCATAGTTTATTGTGATCCACACAGACAAAGGCTTTGGCGTAGACAATAAAGCAGAAATAGATGTTTTTCTGGAACTCTCTTGCTTTTTCAATACTCTGACAGATGTTGAAAATGTAATCACTGGTTCCTCTCCCATTTCTGAATTCAGCTTGAACATCTGGAAGTTTATGTACTGTTGAAGTCTGGCTTGGAGGTTGAAGTCTAGCTTGGAGAATTCTGAGCATTACTTTGCTAGCGTGGTGAGATGAGTGCAATGGTGCAGTCATTTGAACATTCTTTGGCATTGCGTTTCTTTGAGATTGGAATGAAAACTGACCTTTTCCAGTCTGTGGACATTGCTAAATTTTCCAAATTTGCTGGCATATTAAGTGCAGCACCTTCACAGCACTGTCTTGTAGGATCTGAAATAGCACAACTGGAATTCCATCACCTCCACTAGCTTTGTTCATAGTGATGTTTCCTAAGGCCCACTTGGCTTCACATTCCAGGATGTCTGGCTCTAGGTGAGTGATCACACCATCTTTGTTATCGGCATCATGAAGATCTTTTTGTATAGTTCTGTGTATTCTTGCCACCTCTTCTTAATATCTTGTGCTTCTGTTAGGTCCATACCATCTGTCCTTTATTGTGCCCATCTTTGCATGGCATGTTCCCTTGGTATCTCTAATTTTCTTGAAGAAGTCTCTAGTCTTTCCCATTCTATTGTTCTCCTCTATTTCTTTGCATTGATCACTGAGAAAGGCTTTCTTATCTTTCCTTGCTACTCTTTGGAACTCTTCATTCAGATGGGTATATCTTTCCTTTTTTCCTTTGCCTTTAGTTTCTCTTTCTTTTCTCAGCTATTTGTAAGGCCTCCTCAGACAACCTTTTTTCATTTCTTTTCCTTGGGGATAGTTTTGATCGCTGCGTCTCCTGTACGTTGTCATGAACCTCCGTCCATAATTCTTCAGGCACTCTGTCTATCAGATCTAATTCCTTGAATCTATTTGTCACTTCCACTGTATAATCATAAGGGATTTGATTTCTGTCATACCTGAATGGTCCAGTGGTTTCCCTACTTTCTTCAATCTAAGTCTGAAGTTTGCAATAAGGAGTACTTAATTTGAGCCATAGCCAGCTCCCAGTCTTGTTTTTGCTGACTGTATAGAGCGTCTCCATCTTTGGCTGCAAAGAATATAATCAGTCTGATTTTGGTGTTGACCATCTGGTGATGTCCATGTGTAGAGTCTTCTCTTATGTTGTTGGAAGAGGGTGTTTGCTATGATCAGTGTGTTCTCTTGGCAAAATTCTGTTAGCCTTTGACCTGCTTTGTTTTGTACTCCAAGGCCAAATTTGCCTGTTACTTCAGGTATCTCTTGACTTCCTACTTTTGTGTTCCAGACCCCTGTAATGAAAAGGACATCTTTTTTGGGTGTTAGTTCTAAAAGGTCTTGTAGGCCTTCATAGAACCGTTCAACTTCAGCTTCTTCAGCATGACTGCTCAGGGTATAGACTTGAATTACTGTAATATTGAATGGTTTGCTTTAGAAACTAACAGAGATCATTGTGTCATTTCTGAGACTGCATCCAAATACTGCATTTCATTTACTAAGTTTGTTTTGCTGTGATGGCTACTCCATTTCTTCTAAGGGATTCTTGCCCATGGTAGTAGATACAATGGTCATCTGAGTTAAATTCACCCATTCCAGTCCATTTTAGTTCACTGATTCCTAAAATGTCAACATTCACTCTTGCCATCTCCGGGTCTGACCACTTCCAATTTGTTTTTGATTCATGAACTTAACATTTCCAGGTGCCTATGCAATATTTCCCTTTACAGCATCGGACTTTGCTTCTATCACCAGTCACATCCACAAGTGGGTGTTGTTTTTGCTTTGGCTCCATCTCTTCATTCTTTCTGGAGTTATTTCTCCACTGACCTCCTGTAGCATACTGGGCATCTACCAACCTGAGGGGTTCATCTTTCAGTGTCCAGTCTTTTTGCCTTTTCATACTGTTATGGGTTTCTCAAGGCAAGAATATTGTAGTGGTTTGCCATTCCCTTCTCTAGTGGACCACGTTTTGTCAGAACTCTCCACCATAAATCCGTCTGTCCCTCCACTAATCACTGTGAGAAAAAAACTGATCACCACTTCTTTCTACTTAGCTCCTTGCTTGAGGGTGCTTTCTAGGAGTAGAATTTCTTAAAAGTTTAGCCACTGTAATTGTGAACACTAAGACAGTCTGTTTATAACTGATGACAAGATTTTGTCAGATAAGTAAGCTACAAAAATTAAGTACTTGTGGAGCAATGCTGATGTTTTTATGGTAATATATTCCCAGCTGGAGGTTGAGAGTCAGATGAACATAGGAACGCAACAGTGAACCCTTTCTCTGCACAGCTGTGGCCCCGTGACTGCTGCAGACTATCTTAGGAAAGAGAACAGCTCCTAAAATTTTGATTGTTTCTCTTAAATTATACTGAATACAAACATTAATGTGGGTCCCTCATTTTGCCCCGATTTCTCTGTTGGCAGGAAAAGTGAATCATGTTATGCATGGTGTTGCTGTATAAAATGATAAAAACTTCTTATGTAAACTACTAAATAAAACAGAAATAAAAGCTAAACCTAAATGTAAAAGCCAAACCTTTAAAAGTAACCATAGTTAGTAATCTGTTATTGGGAATCCTTTTGAGATTACCTGGGAATTTTTTTCCTCACTCATTTTAGAAAGTAGAAAACTGATGACATAAATTGCTCAAGGTCATAACTAAAATCAGAGCTCGGTTCCTTCCCTTCTCATCCAGCAGTCTTTCTCTTAAACTGTTTTCCATATATCAAAATTTTGTACTGATGTGAATGTTGATTGATACTTTCATTTATTAAAATGACTAAGTTGAAAGTGCAGTAATGAAAGCATGTCAGAACTTTACTCGTTGATCAGTGTTGTGACTTCTTTGCTGAATTGGATAACAGTTACTGGAAAATTTTTCATGCTATTTTCAGTGTAATGACTCCAACAAACACACTTTTAAGTTTGATTCTCTTATTAACTTTATCTCCATCAATATCTTAGCCAGAAATTGGCACAGTTTTTCTGTAAACGGCCAGAGAATAAATATTTTAGGCTTTATGCATCATATATAGTCTGTCACATACTCTTTGTTTGTTTTATAATCCTTTAAAAATGTAACAAGCCCTGATTGGTAGCATTTATTAATTTCCATGGTGTAAGTATTCCCATCATGGCTGATTTCAACTTTCCAGCATGATATCATATTGCACATGAAGTTGGGAGCAGTGTACCATAACATACCCTTACATAATATTTCCACTGTACAGATAAAGGTGAACGTGGAACGTGTTAATCATTCAGCATGTCTCACTCTTTGTGACCCTTGGACCGTAGCCGCCCAGGCTTCTCTGTCCATGGAATGCTCCAGGCAAGAATACTGGAGTGGATGCCATTTACTCCTCCAGGGGATCTTCCTTCAGGGATTGAACCTGGGTCTCCTGGATTGCAGGCAGATTCTTTACCATTTGAGCCATCAGGGAAGCCCACCATACAGTAAGCTACAATCTCTAACCTGGAGAGCATACACAGTAAAATACTTAGGAAGTGGTGAGTTTAGGTATTACCTTTGTTTTTAATTTATTTAATCGTAAATTTATATAATTTTATTTTAAACAATACCTGTATTTAACAGCCAGCCTAAAAATTCCTAGAAAGTTGACAGTGCTTCAACTCCCATAAGTTGGTTCAGACTCCCTCCAGCACTGGCAGTTGATCATGTTATTTCAAACTGAGGCTTCTAGCAGATACATTCGCTCCATCATTGTCCTATATAGCAGTGCATTATAATACTCGAGATGGATTAAATTAGAGTTCTGAAGTGTAAAGGTAGGCTAGGTTTTATTTCTTTCTGCCTTTGTAAAAAAAAATTAATTTTTTCCTTTTTTTTAAAATACTTTATTCTACGTTACAATACTGTATTTGTTTTGCCATACATTGACATGACTCAGCCACAGGTGTACACGATCTCCCAATGTCGAAGCCTCCTCCCACCTCCCACCCCATATCATCTCCCTGGATCATCCTGTGCACCTGCCCCAAGCATCCTGTATCCTGTATTGAACATAGACTGGCACTTCGTTTCTTATATGATAGTATACCTATTTCAATGCCATTCTCCCAAACCATCCCACCCTCTCCCTCCCCTCAGAGTCCAAAAGTCCGTTCTATACCTCTGTGTCTCTTTTGTTGTCTCACATAGAGGGTCATCATTACTGTCTTCTAAATTCCATATGTATGTGTCAGTATACTGTATTGGTGTTTTTCTTTCTGGCTTCACTCTGTATAATCGGCTCCAGTTTCATCCATCTCATTAGAACTGAGTCAAATTTATTCTTTTTAAGGGCTGAGTAATACTCCATTGTGTATTTGTACCACAGCTTTCTTATCCATTCATCTGCTGATGGACATCTAGGTTGTTTCCATGTCCTGGCAATTATAAACAATGCTGCAGTGAACATTGGGGTACATGTGTCTCTCTCAATTGGAATGCAAACTAGTACAGCCACTATGGAAAACAGTGTGGAGATTCCTTAAAAATTGCAAATAGAACTGCCTTATGACCCAGCAGTCCCACTGCTGGGCATACACACTGAGGAAACCAGAAGTGAAAGAGACACATGTACCCCAATGTTCATTGCAGCGCTGTTTATAATAGCCAGGACATGGAAGCAACCTAGATGTCCATCAGCAGATGAATGGATAAGAAAGCTGTGGTTCATATACACTATGGAATACTACTCAGCCCTTAAAAAGAATAAATTTGACTCAGTTCTAATGAGATGGATGGAATTGGAACCGATTATACAGAGTGAAGTAAGCCAGAAAGAAAAACACCAATACAGTATACTGACACATATATATGGAATTTAGAAGACAGTAATGATGACCCTACATGTGAGACAATAAGAGACACAGAGGTATAGAGTGGACTTTTGGACTCTGAGGGAGAGGGAAAGGGTGGGATGGTATGGGAGAATGGCAATGAAACATGTATATTTTCCCGTAAGAAACGAAACGCTAATCTATGTTCAATGTAGGATGCAGGATGCATGGGGCTGATGCACAGGATGATTCAAGTAGAGGATGGGGGTGGGAGGTGGGAGGGGATTCGGCATTGGGAGATTGTGTTCACCTATGGCTGATTCGTGTCAATGTATGGCAAAACAAATACAGTATTGTAATTTTAAAAATAAATAAATTTAATTTAAAAAAAACCAATACAATATTGTAAACTAATTAACCTCCAATTAAAATAAATATAAATTAAAAGAAAAAAAAAAAACGCCTTATGACCCAGCAATCCCACTGCTGGGCATACACACTGAGGAAAAAAATTAATTTGAAAGTAATTTCCTGTGTTTGAAAAATGTTTTGTTAAATGGCTTCCTGGAGTTCTGAGAAAGGGCATGTTACTGTGGATCCTGAACTTATAAGAGAGAGCTTTCTGATACTACTCTAATGATTAAGTAGTGATTGTGTTATATTTTGAGATTTATTTTAAAATATGTCTCATATCCTGGTCATATATTCAGATACTTAATGTGATAAAGATTAATTTTTTATTCAGCTGCTTCATTTCAGTTCAGTCACTCAGTTGCATCTGACTCTTTGTGACCCAGGGACTGCAGCACACCAGGCCTCCATGTCCATCACCAACTCCTGGAGATTAATGAAACTTATATCCTTTGAGTTGGTGATGCCATCCAATCCCCTCATCCTCTGTCATCCCCTTCTCCTCCTGCCTTCAATATTTCCCAGAACCAGGGTCTTTTCAAATGAGTCAGCTCTTCACATCTGGTGGCCAGAGTATTGGAGTTTCAGCTTCAGCATCAGTCCTTCCAAAGAACACCCAGGACTGATCTCCTTTAGGGTGGACTGGTTAGATCTCCTTGTAGTCCAAAGGACTCTCAAGAGTCTTCTCCAACACCACAGTTCAAAAGCACCATTCTTTGATGCTCAGCTTTCTTTATAATCCAACTCTCACATCCATACATGACTAGTAGAAAAACCATAGCTTTGACTAGATGGACCGTTGTTGCAAAGTAATGTCTCTGCTTTTTAATATGCTGTCTAGTTTGGTCATAACTTTCCTTCCAAGGAGTAAGTGGCTTTTAATTTTATGGACACAGTCACCATCTGCAGTGATTTTGGAGCCCCTCAAAATAAAGTCTGCCACTATTTCCACTGTTTCTCCATCTATTTGCCATGAAGTGACTGGATCGGATGCCATGACCTTAGTTTTCTGAATGTGGAGCTTTAAGCCAACTTTTCTACTCTCCTCTTTGACTTTCATCAAGAGGCCTTTTCGTTCTTCTTCATTTTCTGCCATAAGGTCATATGATTATGTGGCTGAATGAACTCCTGAAGAGCTAATCACTAAAAGTAGATTCCAAAGTGTTTTTACTCATTTATTTTAAATATTCAGGTCCTTTTAGAATTGCTGCAGGCTGGAGGCATAGTTCAGTTTGAAGAGAGTCGACTTATCCGTATGGCAGAGAAAGCAGAATTGTAAGTTGTGTTGAAGCCATATATTAGTTCCCATAGAACTACTAAAGTACTACTTCTCTTTAAGAAAAGCTTATGCATGTAATAATTAAAAAAAAACCTAAATGCAAAAGTTTTTGCCTTTCAAGTCTAGAAGTTAGTTTAATATGCAGAAATTAACAGCAAGTAAATTTGAAGTTCTTGTTCATTTATTTAGTGTAAAAATGAAATATCAGTCTTATGGTTTTTTTTACTTAAAATCTCCATGATATTTATAGATTTTTGGCAGTTACCTTACATATATATTATAAACAATGTAGAATTTAACATAGCAAACAGATGCTAATAATAATTGTTTATCTAATTTGTTAAATATTTCATTTGACATGTTTAATGCTGAAAGGAAAACTTCATATTATTGATTGTATTGTATGATTCTAATACATTATTTTTTATATGATACATTGTTGCTTTAACATGTATTTTATACACATCTTTGAAATTTCTTATAAACACAGTATTCAGCAGCATCTTAAAATCTATATTCAAAGGAATGGCAGATATTCATATTCCTTAGATACGGTAACTTAACATTAGAAATGACATCTACTATATTCATTTTCCTTAATTCTAACCTCTGTGCCTGAACAGATGTCTTAAAACAGTAAGTTGATAACCACCTGCCTGTTTGGTACACTGAAGTTTTTCCTTTTACGTTCTAGCTACCAAATTTGTGAATTCATGTATGAACGAGAACACCAGTATGACAAAATTATTGACTGCTACTTACGTGACCCACTAAGAGAGGTGAGTTAAGAGACCAACCCTTTTTTCTTACTCAGTTTCCTCCCTCACCTTATCAAGTAGAAATAATTTTTCAGTAGGAATATTTGGACATATGTTTCTTCATTATTCAAGAGCTGTTTATCAAGTGCCTGTTATTAACTCAAGTGTATATTGATAATTTAAACAGATATATAGTTCCTGTGATTTTATAACTTATAGTTTATTAATGGAGACTGACAGTAAGAAAACCAAATATGTAATTGCAAATTGTGATGAGCATTAGAGAAACTGGTTCCTACAGGAGTAAATAATGGGGGAACGAACTTATACAGAGCAGCCAAGGAAGTAATCTCAGGTAAAATGCCATATAAACTGAGTTTTGGAATTTGAGAAGAAGCTAATCAAGCAAAGAGCCCATAGAAAAAATGTTCCAGGGTAGGGAACATTATACGCAAAGATCCTGAGGTGGAAAAAATTTTTAACATGGTCAAGGAGCTGAATAGGATCATATAAATGAAGCAAGGATCAGTGTAAGCGGAGCATAATGGACAAGGGCAAAGCAGATGTGATGTGAAACTAAGAAGTGGGCAGGGACCACCAAAACACAAGAATGATGTTCACTCTGGGTTAATGAAATTGAGACTGAAATTAATTGGAACACATTTGCAACTTCTAAGAGTCTACCCTAAATAGTGACTCTTTTTCTTTTAAGTCAGTCTTCCGTTAGTTAAGGGCTTCTCTGGTAAATCAGCTGATAAAGAATCTGCCTGCAATATAAGAGATCCCAGTTTGATGCCTGGGTCGGGAAGATCCACTGGAGATGTGGTAGGCTACCCACTCCAGTATTCTTGGACTTCCCTGGTGGCTCAACTGGTAAAGAATCTGCCTGCAATGTGGGAGACTGAGTTCGATCCCTGGGTTGGGAAGATCCCCTGGAGAAGGGAACAGCTACCCACTCCAGTATCCTTTCCTGGAGAATTCCATGTACTATATTGTCCATGCAGTGGCAAAGAGTCAGACATGACTGAGTGATTTTCACTTCACTCCATCAATTAACCATCTCAAAATGGTTTCCTTCTCCAAATAATAGATATTTACCAAGACCAATACAGATAGTAGATCAGTTCAGTTCAGTCACTCAGTCATGTCTGACTCCGCGATGTCATGGATTGCAGCACGCCAGGGTTCCCTGTCCATCATCAACTCCTGGAGCTTGCTCAGACTCATGTCCATTGAGTCCATGATGCCATTCAACCATCTGATCCTCTGTCATTCCCTTTTCCTCCTGACTTCAGTCTTTCCATTCTTAGGGTCATTTCCAATGATTCAGTTCTTTGCATCAGTGGCCGAAGTATTTCACCATCAGTCCTTCCAATGAATATTCAAGACTGATTTCCTTTAGGATTGACTGGTTTGATCTCCCAATCCAAGGGATTCTCAAGAGATAGTAGATAGTGACTAAATATTCTTGAGTGAATGAATGAATAAATTTTATTATCTTGTGCTTTTCAGGAAGAAGTCTTTAACTACATTCACAATATCTTATCCATTCCTGGTTACAGTGCGGAGGAGAAGCAGTCTGTATGGCAGAAGGCTATGGATCATATTGAGGTACTGATTCAGTAGAATTTTGAAAACATTGCTGTATTTGTATAGATATCTCCCAAATTAAGTTTTTGCTAACTAAGTAGTGGGAGATATATTATTAAGTTGATTTGCTTGAGGGTTAACATCTTTTTCAGATAATTTATTCCACCTCACATTTTTGGAAAACCCATGTTGTATACAACTTATTATGTCATGACTTCTGAAAAATAACTCATGTTAAATCAACTAGTTCACAAACTGGAATTTTAGTGTTTTTTCACAATGTTCTGAGGAATTCTGAGAGTACTGTTGATCTTTTCCCCCTGTCATGTGACAGGAACCATTCCCTCAATCACTTGATGGAATTTTAGAAACATCACTGCAATGAGTTATTCTCTCTGATGTATTTCCCTTATGTAAGAGGATGTATTTCTCTTATGTAAAAGGATGATGATTCTGATTTTGTTTATGAATGCTCTTTTACAGGAATGCAGTAGTTGACTTTGAAACTAAAAGTTCTTTTTAAATATTTACTTAGTTGCTCAGCAGTGTCTGACTCTTTGTGACCCCATGGAGTAGGGCCCATCAAGCTCCTTTGTCCCTGGGATTTCCCAGGTAATAGTACTGGAGTGGGTAGCCATTCCCTTCTCCAGAGGATCTTCCTGTCCCAGGAATCAAACCCAGGTCTCCTTTATTGCAGGCAAAATCTTTACTGTCTGAGCCAACAGACAGTTGGCCCAAAAATTTGCTTCAGATGCCTAAATGCAGAGACTAATGTCAATATCAAAATCAGATTGATTACATTCTTCACTGCCAAAGATGGAGACGCTCTATCAGCAAAAACAAGACTGGGAGCTGATTGTGGCTCAGACCATGAACTCCTTATTGCAAAATTCAGACTTAGATTGAAGAAAGTAGGGAAAACCACTGGATTCAGATATGACTGAAATCAAATCCCTTACATTTATAAAGTGGAAGTGATAAATAGATTCAAGGGATTAGATCTGATAGAGTACCTGAAGAACTATGGATGGAGGTTTGTGACATTGTACAAGAGGCAGTGATCAAGACCATCCTCAAGGAAAAGAAATACAAAAAGACAAAATGGTTGTCTGAGGAGGCCTTGCAAATAGCTGAGAAAAGAGAAAATAAAGGCAAAGTAGAAAAGGAAAGATATACCCATCTGAATGCAGAATTCCAAAGAACAGCAAAGAGAGATAAGAAAGCCTTCCTCAATGATCAATGCAAAGAAATAGAGGAAAACAATAGAATGGGAAAGACTAGAGACTTCTTCAAGAAAATTAGAGATACCAAGGGCACATGTCATGCAAAGATGGGCACAATAAAGGATGGAAATGGTATGGACCTAACAGAAGCAGAAGATATTAGGTGGCAGGAATACACGGAAGAACCATACAAAAAGATCTTCATGATGCTGATAACAGAGATGGTGTGATCACTCACCTAGAGCCAGACATTGTGGAATGAGAAGTCAAGTGGGCCTTAGGAAGCATCACTATGAACAAAGGTAGTGGAGGTGATGGAATTCCAGTTGAGCTATTTCAAATCCTAAAAGACAGTGCTGTGAAAGTGCTGCATTCAATATGCCAGCAAATTTGGAAAACTCAGCAGTGGACACAGAACTGGAAACGGTCAGTTTTCATTCCAATCCCAAAGAAATGCAATGCCAAAGAATGTTCAAATGACCGCACAATTGCACTCATCTCACACGCTAGCAAAGTAATTCTCAGAGTTCTCCAAGCCAGGCTTCAGCAGTATGTGAACCGTTAACTTCCAGATGTTCAAGCTGGTTTTAGAAATGGCAGAGGAACCAGAGATTTCATTTCCAGCATCCGTTAGAGCATCGAAAGAGCAAGAGAGTTCCAGAAAAACATCTATTTCTGCTTTATTGACTATGCCAAAGCTTTTGACTGTGTGGATCACAATAAACTGTGGAAAATTCAAGAGATGGGAATACCAGACCACTTGACCTGCCTCCAGAGAAATCTGTATCAGGTCAAGAAGCAACAGTTAGAATTGGACATGCAACTACAGACTGTTTCCAAATGAGGGAAGGAGTATATCAAGGCTGTATACTGTCACCCTGCTTATTTAACTTATATGCAGAGTACATCATGCGAAATGCCTTGCTGGATGAAGCACAAGCTGGAATCAAGATTGCCAGGAGAAATATCAATAACCCTAGATATGCAGATGACACCACCCTTATGGCAGAAACTGAGGAACTAAAGAGCCTCTTAATGAAAGTGAAAGAGGAGAGTGAAAAAGCTGGCTTAAAACTCAGCATTCAAAAAAAAAGTTCATGGCATTTGGTCCCATCACTTCATGGGAAATAGATGAGGAAACACTGAGAGATTTTATTTTCTTGGGCTCCAAAATCAATGCAGATGGTGACTGCAGCCATGAAATTAAAAGACAGTTGCACCTTGGAAGAAAAGCTATGACCAACCTAGACAGCATATTAAAAGCAGAGATATTACTTTGCTGATGAAAGTCCATCTAGTCAAGGCTATGGTTTTTCCAGTAGTCATGTATGTATGTGAGAGTTAGAATATAAAGAAAGCTGAAGAATTGATGCTTTTGAACTGTAGTGTTGGAGTAGACTCTTGAAGGTCCCTTGGACTTGCAAGGAGATCAGTCAATCCTGAAGGAAATCAGTCGTGAATATTCGTTGGAAGGACTGATGTTGAAGCTGAAACTCCAATAGTTTGGCCACCTGTTGTGAAGAACTGACTGATTTGAAAAGACCTTGAGCTGGGAAAGAAGCAAGGCAGGAGCAGAAGGGATGACAGAGAATGAGATGGTTGAATGGTATCACCGATTTGATGGACATGAGTTTGGGTAAGCTCTGGGAGTTGATGAAAGATAGGGAAGCCTAGTGTGCTGCAATCCATGAGGTTGCCAAGAGTCAGACATGACTGTGCGACTGAACTGAACTGATTGTGTGTGATTAAGATGGCATCAAAATGCATTCTAAAAAGGGTCCAAAAATCACTCCTCACTTTAGTTTCCTTAGGTTCAAAACATACAGTATTCTCAGAAACCAACAGAGCTAGAGAGCTGTTGGAATCTCTTCTGTTTTTTTGGTCCTCTAATTATTGAGAAAAAGAAGTAGTAATGAAGGATGCTGAGATAGTTCTAGTTTTGTGATTAATATTTATATCTACAAAGTTTGTTTCTTCCTTCTTGTAGCAAGGATCAGGAGATGGTGACGGGTTTAGAGATGTAGTGAAAGATACGGTTATTCAACATGTTTTAAAATTTTTTTACATACGAAAAATGATAAGAAAGAATGAGCTCTGAAACTTTCAGAAAGAATTGCATGTAATGTGAATACTTTTAATGCCTGATGATTATGAAGTTTAGATTAGAAATGTGAACAGTATCTAATATAAAACATCTGATGTGAAAAGTGTTATAGTCAGTAGGATGAAGGAATTGCCACACTTTCATTTACTGGATTGAGAACATATATATGTTATTTAGTCTTATCATGTTTCTGCTAACAACATGATCAGTATGTCTTGGTGAAAGTAAGAAAACCTTCTTCGACTGTGAATTATATTTTTTTCTTCTAATTATTTGGTATTCTCTTTCTTTTCATCATCCCCTTTAAGTCTCCATAGTTACATTATGGCTCATTGTTCATTTCATTTCAACTGCATTATGTAGTGCTTTGAGCACATGGACTCCAGACATCCAAAAATGAAGCTGTGTCTCTCTGCATAATGTGAAACATGATGCATTAATCAATGAACAAACAAATTATTCAGCAGAAAACTCATACTGGTGAAGCAAAAATATTTTTGCTGTGCAACAATTATTTCTGCTGACTATTTTTTCCCACATCTGTGCTTTTTTTTTTTTTTTTAGCTTGAACTTGTTAGTACTTCTGAAGGTCATATTCGAAATCTATAGACTTTTTGTTGAAGGTTTTATGTGGCTTTTTTAATATAAATAAAATCAGCATTAAGTGTGTAGAGGAAAAGTCCTTATAATGTTTTCAGACAGTATATGTACATAGCATATAGATTAGTGGTTCTTAACACTTTGCGAGGTACAGACTGCATTTGAGACTCTAATGAAAGATCTGGACCTGTGCTTCATAGTCTTGCGCATGTGCTCAGATGCATCATTTTGTTCACTATTTAAGGATCCACAGATTTCCTAAAAGCCATTCTTAGGTTGGGTCTGTGGATTTCAGTAAAGAATCTGTCATGTAGATGGTTTTTCCAATATGGACAATTCATGTCTCATGAAATTTTAAAAAACACTTTTCATTTTGAAATACAAGGAGAAAAGTGCATAAAATAAAAGTACAGTTTAATAAAAAATTAAAAATTCAACATACCAGAAATAGTTATTGCTAGTACCCTAGACTGTTTCTGTGTATCCTTTCCTGATCACGGTTCACTGCCTCACTAATATTATCAGAAGAATGGATAATTCATTATGATAATTATAATGAATTATCCTCATTCTTATAATTTATTGCACTTTTATATATTGTCATTGTATCTGCCTGCATCCCTAAAAGTATATGTTTTGTTTGGCTTGTTGCTTAACTTCATATAAATGAGGTTATACTCTGAATCAATATTTTGAGAAATTTATATATTTTGTATGTAGCTGTGGTTCATTTTTATTACAGTACAGTATTAAATTTTATAAGTGTATCACTTCCTGTTCATTTTGCTGGTATCTTACATATGCATCTTGAACACAGCCACATGCATTTTTCCAGGACAGTGGTTCTGTTTGATCTCCAGTCCAGCATTCCAGCATCAGCTGAGAACCTGATAGAAACGCTGTTTCAGTCTTCTCCTCAGGCCTAATGAATCAAAACTCTGGCAACAGGTCCCAACAATATATTTTAATAAGCCCCTCTGGTGATTTTGATGCATGTTAACTTTTGATAATCTCTGTTCTGGGGTGTGTAATTGCCACTTAACTGGGATAAATATTTTAAACGTCAGCAGATGCCAGCATTGTGTGAGATTTTCCACTGACTCTATATTCTTGCTGAACTTTTTGTCTGTCTAGTGGATGTGTAATGACATTTCATTTTGTTTTAAATTTACTTATCCTTAATTACTGAGATTGATAGATTCATATTATTGGCCATTTAAATTTTCTTTCTTTGACATCTGTTCAAGTCTTTTGCCCATTTTTCTGTTAGAATGCCTCTTGTACTCATTGATGAAGGAATTCCTTATATATCCTGGATGTTAATCTTATTTTCAGTGATACATGTTGTAAGTATATTCTACTCTGTGGCTTTTTTCTGTGGTTCTTTTTAAGAAAAGGTTTTTGTTTTGTTTTTTAAGTAGTCAGAATAATCAGTTTTCTTCCTTTGGTACTGATGAAGTCCTTCTTTATTGTTGTCTAAAAGCTTTCTTGTTTCTTTTTTCAACTTTAAATCTTAGACTCACCTGAAAGCAGTATAGGGTTTGAGGTGAGGATTAATTAATTTTTAAAAATATGGATACCTAGTTCTCAGGAACAATTTTTTCCCATTTTTGAATTTTTCCCCTTTTTAAAAACTGAAGTATAGTTTATTTACAATATCTCAGGTATATAGCACAGTGATTCAGTTGTGTATATATATATTTTCCATCTCATATTCTTTTCCATTATAGGTTATTACAAGATATATGTTGAATATAGTCCTCTGTGCTATATAGTAGGTCCTTATGATTTATCTATCTTTTATATAGTAGTGTGTATGTTTATCCAAAATCCCTAATTGGTCCCTCCCCCTTTCCCCTTTGGTTTCTATAAGTTTGTTTTCTATGTATGTGAGTCTTACTTCTGTTTTGTAAGTAAATTCTTTTGGACCATTTTTTTTTAGATTCCACATGTAAGTGATATCATATGGTATTTATCTTTCTCTGTCTGATTTCATTTAGTGTGATAATCTCTAGGTCCATCCATGTTGCTGCAGATGTCATTATTTCATCCTTTTTAATGGCTAGGTAATAGTCCATCATATACCACATCTTTATCCAGTCATCTGTCTGTACACATTTAGGTTGCTTCCATGTCTTGACTGTTGTAAATAGTGCTGCTATGAACATTGGAATTCATGTATCTTTTTGATTTAAAGTTTTTGTCTTTTCTAGGTAGACATATGCTCAGGAGTGGGATTGCTGGATCATATGGTAGTTCTAATTTTGGTTTTTTGAGGAACCTCCATTTTCCATAGTGACTAACCCAATTTACATACCCACCAACAGTATAGGAGGGTTCCCTTTTATCCACACCTTTTCCAGTATTTACTATTTGTAGACTTTCTGATCATGGCCTTTCTGATCCATGGGAGGTAATACCTCATTTTGGTTTTGATTTGTATTTTTCTAATAGCAGTGTTGAGCATGTTTTCATGTACTTGTTGGCCATCTGTTTGAGAAATGGAGAAATGTGTTTAGATCTCCTGCCTCTTTATTGATTGGATTGTGTGTGTTGTGTGTGTGTGTGCGCGTGCGCTGTAGGAGCTGTTTGTATATTTTGGAAATCAATCCCTTATTGGTTGTATTGTTTGCAAATATTCTTTCCCATTCTGAAGGCTATCTTTTTATTTTGTTTATGTTTTCCTTTGCTCTACAAAAGCTTGTAAGTTTGATTGGGTGCCATTTGCTTATTTTTGCTTTTGTTTTCAATACTCTAGGAGATGGATCCAAAAAATATTGCTGTGATTTATATCAAAGAGTGTTCTGCCTAAGTTTTCCTATAGGAGTTTCATAGTATCTGCTCTTACATTTAGGTCTTCAGTCCATTTTGAGTTTATTTTGTATATGGTTTTAGAGAATGGCCTGTTTTCATTCTCTTACATGTAGCTGTCCAGTTTGCCCAGCACCAGTTATTTAAGAGGCTGTCTTTTCTCCACTGTGTATTCTTGCCTTGTCATAGATAAATGACATAGTGTGGGTTTGGGTTTATTTCTGGGCTTTCTTTTCTGTTCCATTGATCTGTGTCCTAGCAACAGTTATTTTAAAAGATTACCTTTACTTACTGCTCAACAGTGCTACCTTATCATGAGATATCAAGAATCTGTGTTTTGTCTTTTTCTGGGTCTTGTTCTGTTTGATTGCTCTTGAAGTCAATACTTGAAATATTGTTGTTTTATAATAAGTCTTCATATTTTTAAAAGAGTATTGGCTGCTTAGTTCCAAATACCTTTTAGAATCAACTTGTCAAGTTCCTAACCTTATGATTCTGACAGGGATTGCATTGAATCTTTGAATCTTTTTAATCTGACATCTTTACATTATGAGGCTTCTACCTTATGACCATATGGTGTAACTGTTTGTTCACTGTTTCTGTAACGTTTTTAATTTTCTCTGTAGATTTCCTCTGTAGATTCATCTACTGTTAGATTTATTGCCACAACTTCATATATTTTAGCAAAACACTAATGTTAATAATATGGTTAAAATTTTATTTCTGACACATAATGTTTAGTATAAAGATTTTTGTAGAATTCTTCTATTTCTAGTATGCTAAAATTTTCTCTCTTATTCTGTTTTTGTCATGAATTTTATTGATCTTTTTAAAAATAATAACTGGCAGTTTATTAAAAAATGGAGCATACTGAACAACAAACTATCTTATACCCCTCAGGAAGAAAAACCACTAAATTTGAAAAGACATCATCCACTGAATTTGGACACAACACCTTTACTCAATTAAGAGAAACATTCGTACAGTCCAGGTCTTTATTTTTATACCCATCAGGCCATGAATTCACAGGGAATGGGCTCCAACAGTTTGGATTCCTTTCCATTGGTCCTCATAAAGTGTGCTTCTCTGGGTGGACAGGCTGGCACTTCAGCTGAACCCAAGTCCCTTTCTCTTTGGCTTCCAGCTCCTTTTCTGATCATTTTCCTTCACGCGTTTCAGAAAGCTATCTCAGCTTTTAGAGTGCTTAATATGCTCGATACATACACATTAATTTTCTTGGCAAGAATCTTGCCCTTAACTTGTTTGTTTACAATGATGCCAACAGCATGCTGGGTAACACTGTAGACTCTCCCAGTTTTGCCATGGTAGCATTTGTGGGGCATTCCTTTTTGAACAGTACCCATTCCCTTGATATCTACAATATCACCCTTCCTGTAGATTCGCATGTATGTGGCCAAAGGAACAACTCCATGTTTTCTGAAAGGCCTGGAGAACATGTAGTGGGGTACCCCGCCTCTTTCCCTTTGTGTTGATCATTTTGGCAAATCAGCCTGAGGGGCCGGGGGAGAGATGGGTGGCGGGAGCCACACGCTGGCCTTTACCTGGCAAATTTTACTGATATTAAATCAGCCTTGAGTTCTAAGGATAAATGCAACTTGAGCCTGTTATATATCTTTTCTGTACATTGTTAGATTCTATCTTTATCAATGTTCGCAATTAAGACCAATGTATAATTTTCCTTCCTTCCTTATGTTCTACAGAGTTTAGGTATCACAGTTTTGCTACTCTTATACAATGAGCTGAGCTGAAGAAGTTTCCTTTTTTCTATTCTCTGTAAGAGATTAATTAACTTTGTAATTTCGTCTTCCCTAAATGATTGCTGGGAACTTAACCAGTGAAGCTGTATGGGCCTGGAGTGTTTTATATAGGAAGATTTTTGACTATTCATTCAATTTCTTTAGTGACTACTAATCAATACAGATTTTCTGTTTCTTAAGTCAGTTTATTGAATTACATTATTCTAAGAATTTAGCCATTTTGACTAAATTTTCAAATTCTTGACATAGATTAATTCATAATAATTTATCTTTTTTTTTTCAACTTTTCCAATCAATTAAAAAAATTTTACTTTACAATATTGTATTGGTTTATCTTTTTAATATCTGAAGATCAATAGTAATATCCCCCTTTCTATATGTGATATTGATTAGTTGTGCCTTTTCTGTTTTGAGATATGTTGTATGAAAACAGTATAAACTGCAGTTATTTGTGTCAGCTAAGTATTATTAATCCTAAAATACCAACACAGAATTATTAGATATATATCATGAATATTGCAGTCATGATAGTTCATCATATTTTTATTTGACAGTATAATATGTTGATTTATAGACACTCTTTGCATTTTAGCCATGGATCAGACAATTGAAAAGGTAGAATAGGGTCACAGAAACCAAGAAAGAAGAGCATTTCAAGAAGAAAGGGATAGCCAGTAGTGTCTAGGCAAGTTTAAGAAGAGGGCAGATGGCAAGTCTCAGATTTGACAGAAATAGGTCTTATTAACAGTGGTCAACCTCTTAGTGTCATTTAAGACTTACGACCTTAAGTTAATTTCTTTCCTTTTTTTGTGTGTGTGTGTGTGTGTAACAAAGTTTTATTAAAGTATAAAGGAGATAGAGAAAGCTTCTGACATAGGCATCAGAAGGGGGCAGAAAGAGTACCCCCTTGTTAGTTTTAGCAATGAGTTTATATACTCTCCGACTAATCCAAAGAAGGTCTGGAGGTTGTAAAGACCTCACCAGACCTACTCCCATAATTTACATTTTAAGATAACAGAATTAGCCAGAAGGTTTAATCCAGAGACTGTCCTCAGGCATAATACATTGTTGTTATATAATCCTAAGGAGTGTAGATAAATAAGTTTGCCCTTTCTTCCTCCTTGAGAATTCCAAACCCCTCTCTCCTTGGGGACCCCTAGACTTCTTATCAACCTGCCTAGGAAATGACTCTCATTCCCCCCTTTTCTTTTAGGAGAATTATGTTGCCTAGGGAAAAGGGGCGTCGTTCTCATTCCGTAACTGCTTCTGAGCTGAGAAGGGGCGTTGTCCCTAAATTGGTGAGACAACATATTCTCCTAATCCTCATATTGAGGATATCTGATCCAGGGGCCCCAAATAGTAGTTGGAGGAAGGTGCAGCAGTAGCAGGAGTTTGAGCAACCATTTGTAACTTAAAAGCTTTCTTGCAGCTAGAAACAAATCCAGTTATACAATTACCGATCTAAGACAACGTAGTCATTAAAACAAGTTAAAATCAAAATTAAAAGTCACATTAAGTCCATAGTTAAAGTGCAACATATTGCACCAGTCCATTTTAGGGTTGGTAGATGTCATCAGATGAAGAAGAGGCATTGCATGTGATTGTTGTCGAAGGTATTCACAGACTTGGAAGTCCTTTCCTTGAAGTGGAGATGTCCACCACGAGAAGCCTTCCACTGATGAAGAGAATCTTTATAACCTCCTTAGCCTATTCAGAGACCCTCCAATCGGCCACCGTTCGCTGTCCTCCAGTGGATACTGTGGCCATGCAATATCGCATAGGAAGAACAGGTGTGTCTTCTTTAAGCCTTGGGGATTGAATCTATCCCAGTTTTTCAGGATACAGTTCAAAGGAGTGAGGCTGGAATTGTTAGCTCCCATCTTGTCCTGAAGGATCCCGGATGAGCCTCCAAGATGAAAGGTGGTTGTTGAATTACGACGCCGGGATTCTTGGCCCCCGGAGAAGAATTCAGTCTGGGGCCAGAGACGAGGCTTGATCACTCAGAGCTTTTGTGTAACAAAGTTTTATTAAAGTATAAAGGAGAGAGAGAAAGCTTCTGACATAGGCATCAGAAGGGGGCAGAAAGAGTACCTCAAGTTAATTTCTTAAAATAATTTTGTTTTCCAGAATCTACAAGGCATTGGAGGTAAAGTTTCAGAAGTCTTAGCTAAAGAAGTGGCAATTGTGTGTGTGGTTTTTTTTTTTCTTCTTTATTACTTTAAGCTCAAGGGTAAATTCATTGGCAGGGAATTTGGGGAGCTTTTGTTCTTATCATTCATGCTGTAATCATGGCCTAAATCCAAAATTTTAGTGCTTTCATTTTCTACGAATTCTGAATTACCTTTTATATAAAAATCTGATTTCTTTTAACATGATGTTTTTCTGATTTTGCTCACTTGTAATATGTCTTTAAATTGTAGCCCTATATTGAGGTCTCCTAAAAAGCAGTATAGAAGCTCGTGAAAGTTGGTATTATGCGTCACATCTGTGGAAATTCTATTTAAATTTAACACTGAAGATTATTTTTATCTTTTTCTTTGTTACAGGAACTTGTGGCCCTGAAGCCCTGTAAAGCTGCAGAGCTGGTTGCTACTCACTTTTCTGAACAGATCGAAACAGTCATTAAGAAACTTCAGGTAAATTCTACAGAACTATAGTGGAAAGACAGTTACTGAGTACCCACCTAAGAAATCTTTATTGTAATGGTTTCTTCCATTCATTGTTGCCTTTTAATACCAGTTTCTACGTATTGTGTGTGTGCATGTGCATGCTTAGAAGCAATTCTGTGATAATCTGAGTCTAGAAATAAGGAAATTTGTCTTTGTGCATAATGAAAATTAGCATCACAGAAACATTTTTGGAGATATAACCTGTACTTGCTCTAAAATCGTAATCCACAGAAGGTCCTCACCCCATCCCCGCCCCAACTCTTATCTTTTTCTATATTGACTATGACCATATTCTCTCCAGAGTTCATGTTATTTGTTTAGATTTCTATCACGTTCCTATTGGGCTAATGCCGTCTATTTAGAACTTTTTGGGGGAAAATCTTAGCTAGAATACAGCTGTTTTAATGCTGAATATTGAGATGCTCAGTTTGAAGTACTGTTTAATGGACCAGCATTCCATTTGTCACTACTGTGGTAGTGCTAGTAGTGAGTTTTGCTCACTACCATTGTGGCCACAAGTGATAGAGATAGAGAGTAGGACAATGACAGGGGCATGTAGCACAACTGAGTCCTCAAGTGGTAATCATAGTAGTAGAAGTTAGGTATGCAAGAGGGAAACCAAAGTAGTGAGGGGGAGGCAGCTGGCATGAGTGACAAAGGTATGGATTTCATTTCATTTTACTCATTTGTGTTCACACTACATACTACTGTGGCCCCACTCTGTACCACAGTATGGTAGGCTCTGGGGGGACACTAATAAGAATATAGCCTTTTTCTTAATTTTTCCTGTGGAATAGAGAGGCACTTATGTAACCACAGTATAGTGTTATAAGCTCTACACCAGACATACATAGAAAGTGCTGTAGGAACGAGAGGAGAGAGTGGTGGACCATGTGAGCAAGTCAGACAAGTAAGTGTTCCCAGATACACCCAAACTGGGTCTTGAATAATTGGTGTCAATTTTCCAGGCAGAGAATTGAAAAGGGCACTCTAGATACAGGGCTCTGGGTGAGTAAAGACTTGAAGGCATGAAGCAGCATTCGTATTCAGAGAATGATGTGGTGAAGACTATGGTGGAAGAAGCATTAGATTAATCTGTAAAAGGTATATTGGAAGGAAAGAATTAAATGTATAGAGACTGGAAAATAAGAGTTTGGGGGCTGATATTGAATAGTCCTATATGTAATGCTAAGAAATTATGCTATATCTTCTGTGTGCTGGAGACTGAGTTTTTCTTAAGCAAAGGAGTGATACCAGTAGATTCATTTGATAGAATATTAACTCTGTGTGGAGAATGGGCTGGCAAAGAGAGCAAATAGAGGTGAGACGAGTTGGAAGGCAAAAGGTCTTGGCAAGAAATGGTTAGGACAGGATGAAAGCAGTGCCAGTGGAGAGGACAAGTGTAAGATACATTTGTGAAGTAAAATGTGAGGGGCCTGGAAATTAGTTGAATGTGATGGGTGGAGTAAAAAGTGACTCCTGGGTCTATAGGGTTGGTTGTCCAGTATGATGAGGTCCATTAACTCAAGATAAGGAGTCATCTATTAATTCAGTGAATATATCTTTTGGCTGTGGGCCAAAAGAAAGAAGAGAAAAGTCACTCAGTCGGGTCCGACTCTGTGACCCCATGGACTATACAGTCCGTGGAATTCTTCAGGGCAGAAAACTGGAGTGGGTAGCCTTTCCCTTCTCCAGGAGATCTTCCCAATCTATGGATCAAACCAAGGTCTCCCGCATTGCAGGCGAATTCTTTTTCCAGCTGAGCCACAAGAGAGGCCATAGGCCAAAACCACATTGATAAAGTGATAAGGATATAAAAACATATACAGTTGATTCTTGAACAACGCAGGGGTTAGAGGTGCCAATCCCAATGCAGTCAAAAGTCCCTATATAACTTTCGACTAACTACTGATAGCCTACTGTTGGCTGGGAATCTTAGCAGTAACAGAAACCTTCAATTAACACATGCTTTGTATATTATATGTATTATATACTGTATTCTTAGAATAGGTGAGCTAGAGAAATGAAAATGTTATTAAGAAAATCTTAAGGAAGAGAAAATATATTTATGGTACTGAACAAAATTTATCAATACTGTTGTATATTTACAAGATGAATCATCCATCAGCACTCATCAATATGTCTTATAAAAGCACTGTATGTTATATATATTATTAAAACATGACATCAAAAATGAAAAAAAATGTGAAAAAGAAATTTGTATTTATTTGCAAGCATAACAACTCATGCATTGATAATGAAAAAGCAGTATGATTGCTTTATGGTGGCCTAGTGTAATTGATATGTTTGCTTCATGGTAAGCCTCGCCTGTGCACTAATTAGTGAATTGTTATAAAATTTTTATATCATGCAGTATTGTTATTGTTCAGTCAGTCAGTCGTATCTGACTCTTTGTGATCCCATGGACTGCAGCATACCAGGCTTAAATTGTTGTAGTTTGCTGTCTCTTCTATAGTTGATTATATTGGAAAGTTAATGAGCTTTTTGGTGCTGGTTGCTATTTGAGCCTCACCTAGGTTTACTGTCTCACAGTTGGCCATTGTCACAGGAAGAACCAGGTGAGGCAGGGTGAACCCATCTGTGCAGCCAGAGCAGGTCTGAGCACTTGCTCTGGACCCATTCCAAGGGTCCTCATGCTGGGAACTGTTACAGGATTCGTCTCAGCAGAGGGCATTTTTTTTTTTTTGGCAAGGGTTGAGGGGTAAAACAATGTATTTATATTTCTTCTGCACTCAGAATTGAATATGTGACAATGATTAGAATTACTAAGAAGAAATGACCTCCAAATGATTCTTCAGCATTTCTTAGATCTGCACAGAGAGCTTACTAGATGTAAACATATGCACGCATGCTTTTAAAGGGATGTTGTAAAATTCTTTATCACAGTATAATTGGAAGAGTTTGTTTCAATATTTAATTGTATTCTTTATTTTTCTGTTCAGAACCAGGTTTTGCTTTTCAAGTTTTTGAGAAGCCTTCTTGACCCAAGGTATGTTTATAAAATTAGTTTTTCATGATACATGGATGAAAAACCAGAGGAAATGAATTGAGTTTAAGAAACTGACTCATGATATCCAGATGGTATTGTCTGCTCTTGATTTTTAATATTAGCAGGAGTACTGGTTACAGAGATTATTCTAAATACATGATTGGAAAATTGATTACATCTTGAAGGTATATTTTCCTTCCCATTTGAATGTGAACCTACGTGATAAGTTGTCATCTATGTAAAGAAAATAATGAAGGCATGCCATTAGGACATGTTTCAGGAAGAATTTGATGACCATCTAGCT
Source organism: Nanger dama (assembly GCA_917880005.1). Classification (NCBI taxonomy): domain Eukaryota; kingdom Metazoa; phylum Chordata; class Mammalia; order Artiodactyla; family Bovidae; genus Nanger; species Nanger dama. Next base: position 26,322,501 of record CAKJTW010000011.1, on the reverse strand, counting down.
TCCCCGCGTCTGGTAGCATCACTCCTTCTGATTCCTTATTCTATACTGTAGATTGACAGCTTTACTTTTCAAAGTAAATAACCTAGTTCCCAGCCCACCTTTAAATGTATTACTTTTTAAACTTTCATTTGAAATGATTAGTTTTAAATAACTTTCTGGAGGTGTGGGAAGGAAAGTTTAAATGTTTCTTTAAGTGCTCCTGTAATATGCATCAAATAAAAACTAAACCAAGGAGATGATGAGATTAGTAATGGGTTTGTAAGCAAAGCAGCTCTGTATGTGAGATTTTAATGTCTTCCTGCCCTGGTGGCTCAGACAGTAAAATCTGCCTGCAATGCAGGAGACTTGGCTTTGATCCCTGGGTTGGGAAGGTCCCCTGGAGAAGTGAATGGCTGCCCACTCCAGTATTCTTGCCTGGAGAATTCCACGGACAGAGAAGCCTGCTAGGCTATAGGTTGCAAAGAATCAGACATAACTGAGCAACTAACAGTTTTAAGACAGCCACTCTTAACTAGAATTTTGTGTCAGAATCACCTAAGAAACTTTAAAAAATATAGGTGCCTGACCCAACCCCCACAGAATTATCATGATGTACATCTGGAGTTAAGCATCACTGACTTGAATGTAATGTTCTAGGGTGACATAGCTTTCACATGCCTTGTAATGTACACTAGCCATTGAAAACAGTCATATACTTACTTTAGAGATTCAGTTCAGTTCAGTCACTCAGTGTCCGACTCTGCAACCCCATGAACTGCAGCACGGCAGGCCTCCCTTTCCATCACCAACTCCCAGAGTTTACCCAAACTCATGTCCATTGAGTTGGTGATGCCATCCAACCATTTGCTCCTCTGTCATCACCTTCTCATGCCCTCAGTCTTTCCCAGCATCAAGATCTTTTCTAATGAGTCGGCTCTTTGCATCAGGTGGCCAAAGTATATTATTATAAAAATATAAAATTTTGGTTATTCTAGTATTCTCTGCCTATTTAAATGCCAAAATACCAGGAATTTTGTAGATTGTAAAATTTTTTTGACATTTCTATCATTTAAACCTTAACCAGATTCAGTTCAGTTCAGTCGCTCAGTCATGTCCGACTCTTTGTGACCCCATGAATCGCAGCACGCCAGGCCTCCCTGTCCATCACCAACTCCCGGAGTTCACTCAGACTCACGTCCATCAAGTCAGTGATACCATCCAGCCATCTCATCCTCTGTCATCCCCTTCTCCTCCTGCCCCCAGTCCCTCCCAGCATCAAAGTCTTTTCCAGTGAGTCAACTCTTCACATGAGGTGGCCAAAGTACTGGAGTTTCAGCTTCAGCATCATTCCTTCCAAAGAAATCCCAGGGCTGATCTCCTTCAGAATGGACTGGCTGGATCTTCTTGCAGTCCAAGGGACTCTCAAGAGTCTCCTCCGACACCACAGTTCAAATGCATCAATTCTTCAGCGCTCAGCCTTCTTCACAGTCCAACTCTCATATCCATACATGACCACTGGACAAACCATAGCCTTGACTAGACAGACCTTGGTCGGCAAAGTAATGTCTCTGCTTTTGAATATACTATCTAGGTTGCTCATAACTTTTCTTCCAAGGAGTAAGCGTCTTCTAATTTCATGGCTGCAGTCACCATCTGCAGTGATTTTGGAGCCCCCAAAATAAAGTCTGACACTGTTCCCACTGTTTCCCCATCTATTTCTGATGAAGTGATGGGACCAGATGCCATGATCTTCATTTTTGAATGTTGAGCTTTAGGCCAACTTTTTCACTCTCCAATTTCACTTTCATCAAGAGGCTTTTAGTTCCTCTTCACTTTCTGCCATAAGGGTGGTATCATCTGCATATCTGAGGTTATTGATACTTCTCCTGGCAATCTTGATTCCAGCTTGTGTTTCTTCTAGTCCAGTGTTTCTCATGATGTACTCTGCATGGAAGTTAAATAAGCAGGGTGACAATATACAGACTTGACGTACTCCTTTTCCTGTTTGGAACCAGTCTGTTGTTCCATGTCCAGTTCTAACTGCTGTTGCCTGACATGCATACAGATTTCTCAAGAGGCAGGTCAGGTGGTCTGGTATTCCCATCTCTTTCAGAATTTTCCACAGTTTATTGTGATCTACACCGTCAAAGGGTTTGGCATAGTCAATAAAGCAGAAATAGATGTTTTTCTGGAACTCTCTTGCTTTTTCCATGATCCAGCAGATGTTGGCAATTGGATCTCTGGTTCCTCTGCCTTTTCTAAAACCAGCTTGAACATCTGGAAGTTCACGGTTCATGTATTGCTGAAGCCTGGCTTGGAGAATTTTGAGCATTATTTTACTAGCATGTGAGATGAGTGCAATTGTGTGGTAGTTGGAGCATTCTTTGGCATTGCCTTTCTTTGGAATTGGAATGAAAACTGACCTTTTTCAGTCCTGTGGCCACTGCTGAGTTTTCCAAATTTGCTGGCATATTGAGTTCAGAACTTTGATAGCATCATCTCTCAGGATTTGAAACAGCTCCACTGGAATTCCATCACCTCCACTAGCTTTGTTCGTAATGATGCTTTCCAAGGCCCACTTGACTTCACATTCCAGGTATGCTTCTTTAGATTGAGTCATACAGATGTGCGGATGTTGAGAAAAGCAGTCTGACTACACACCCTCCTGAGCTGCAGTTCAATACCTTTTCAAAGTATCTATGTTTTAATTCCCTGGTTGCAGAAATTACTGAGGCTTTTTTAAATTTGTATGAGTCATTTGTTCTTCCTTCAGATCCAGTTTGGGCCCTAGCCCACTGCTGGAATTAACTGATTGAGATACCTTAGAATTATGATTAGGGGTAGGGAGGGAGGGAAGAGAGCTAGGGAGAAGGATGGGGCTGAGGGTGGAGCTGAGAAGGGATACAGGGCCGAGGAGGACTGAGCTAAGTGGAAGAGGAAGGAGGTGCCCAGCCCTTTCTCTGGATCCCAGGTACCTTTTTTCCCCAGAGCAGAATTCCTTCTATCCCACCAGTATCAGGTCCATTCTCTTAAGACCTGACTCCTCTTCCCCTTGAATAATTTATTTTAACTGAGTCCTTGTTCTCCAACCATCCTACGGGGAGATACTCAAGCTGGAAGGACAGAGAAGTTCAGTTTTGAACGTGGCCTTTCTCATATGTAGCAAAGTATAGAGGACGACGGTGATGAAATCTTGATTTTTTTAAACAAGGTATTTAAAAAAGCGTTACGTATAGTATCAGTCATTTGCTCTGCTATTGCTCTGATATTTAATTTAGTTAAACTTCACAGTAATAAAAATGGCAAATCACAACAGTATTAGAGGTCTTCTATGAAAAGTCCTGCTCTATTATTACCTATATCTAGATTGTAAATATAAGATAAGATCCTTTATAAGATATGAGTGACTGAACTGAAGATCCTTTAGAAATTCTATGACAATTGTTTTGTTCACTAGCAAACCAAAAATAATTTTACATTTACTCAGTATATCCCTGGTGGCTCCCTGGTAAAGAATCCGCCTGCCAATGTAGGAGACACAAGTTCAATTACCAGGTTGGGAAAATCCCCTGGAAAGGAAATAGCAACTCACTCCAGTATTGTTGCCCGGGAAATCCCATAGACAGAGGAGCCTGGCAGGCTATTGTCCATGAGGTTACAAAAGAATCTGATGCAACTTAGCGACTAAACAATAGCAGTATATTTTATCTCCCTAAATATCTCCCAACCCAGGATAATTTACTCTGAGTTAACTTTTCACGAAGAGTCAGACAAGACTGAGCGACTTTCCTTTCACTTTTTCACTTCCATGTATCGGAGAAGGAAATGGCAACCCACTCCAGTGTTCTTGCCAGGAGAAACCCAGGGACGGGGGAGCCTGGTGGGCTGCAGTCTATGGGGTCACACAGAGTCGGACACGACTGAAGTGACTTAGCAGTAGCAGCAGTAACTTTTCATACACTCCTTCCTTGTCACATCAATTCAGCTCTGAGGCTCTGTCTCACCTACTTCAGAGAGAAGCAGTGCACACACAGTCTTTTCCTTTCCTCTCCCCAAAAAGCCACATCACCTGGAATGTCCTCACCTTTGATAACAGCTAGGTCGCCAGCTTTACTTTAGCCTAGAGAAATTAAGAGTTGACAGAGATTCACCTCTTGACCAAACTTTACTCAGACTCCTCTGAGCCCTCTGCTCCACTAGATCTGACCTTGGACTTCCACCTATGTTTTTGTGAAGTGTATTTTGAAGAATCCTGCTATGTTAGTTTAACCAGAATCCTCACCCTCAATATCTGGTCACCCTTGATATCTGTCCAAATTTCTTGTTCCCTGCCACCCAGCTAGGAAATATCTCATCATCCTGGCCTGCTTTTAGCAAGTATTCTGTTAGGTCAGTTTGTTAAAGAATTATCCTATCCTCTTAGTAATTTTCTATCCATGGACTGCCCCCTACCCCATGGCTATAAATCTCCACTTCTTGTATTTGAGTTGAGCCCAGTCTCTCTCCCTTACTGTGACACCCCATTGTATTCCTTATGCCTATCATGATAGTCCAAATAAAGTCTACCTTACTGTTTTAACAGGTGTCATGGATAATTTTTTCTTTAACAGAAAAAGACTGAGAACTTCAGCTCCACCTTTAAAGAGAGCATACTTTCCTACAGATCCACCATATCCAAGATGCCAAGACCTAGTGTTCTGCTTTGAGTCCCAACGCAGAACCCATTACACTTCATCCTCTTACTTTGTCTTACCTAGAAGGCAGGCATCAATTTTGATTATGCTGTAAGTTTATTTTAAATTTGATGTTTGACATTTCAATCATTTTTGTATAAACAGTATTTTAAATGATAGTATCTCAACTAACCCATAAAAGCCTGTTTGATTCACAATGTTAATATATGATACCAGTGAGGGCAGAAAAACTGTTTTCCTTCTACCTGTCTAGGTTCTAGGCAGATTAAGAAGAGAAAGGCATACAAATTTATTGAGTGTTTTATGTGATATGGAAAGCAGCATCTGCCTCCAATGCGGGAGACCCGGGTTTGATCCCTGGGTCGGGAAGATCCCCTGGAGAAGGAAATGGCAATCCACTCCAGTATTCTTGCCTGGGGAATCCCATGGACGGAGAAGCCTAGTAGGTTACAGTCCATGGGGTTGCAAAGAGTCGGACACGACTGAGCGACTTCACCTTCACCTTGACAAGGAGTAGAAAGTCATGGACACATGTACTAGGACTGAAGGATATGAGCTAAAGGTAATAAACTGGGGGAAACTTAGCAAGACATGTTTGTTTGGATTCCTCTCAGCATCTCTCTCTCTTCAGAGATGAGGAAGCTCCTTCCCTCTAGGAAGAGAGAGAATACCTTTCATAAGTAGTAAGTCAGTGTTAGTCACTCACTCATGTCTGACTCTCTGTGACCCCATAGACTGTAGCCCACCAGGCTCCTCTGTCCATGGAATTCTCCAGGCAAAAATACCAGAGTGGGTTACCATATCCTTCTCCAACCTTCCATAAGGTAGTCTTATGATCTGCTTCACAGGAGAAGGGGAAGACCAGAGAGTCCATGAATATGCCAACATGCTATATTTTGGGAAAGTGTGTCCTGAATCCCATAACTGATAATATGTACATTGAATTCTGCATTGAGGGGAAGGAAGGTTAGGAAGGTTGAGCTCAGAGAAAGTAAGGAGGCATTGCTTCCGCAGCCTGCCTTACACCAAGTTCTGAATTATAGTTTGTCTTGGGTGCCCTTTGAACTCTGCCTCCTCCCACTGTGTCCTCTTCTTTCAAGGGGTGCAGGGTGCACACGCTTCAAGCTCTCCACTTTTTAAGCACATTCAGAAATATTGATCCTAGGTAAAATCCAAGATTAACTTCTTCCATGCCCCAATCAAAACACTCAAAATTCTTGCCAGTTGCTTGTCAATTTCTGTATCATGTGACACTTTTACAGTGAGAATGTACAGTTACCTTATGAATACAATGAAGTATACACAACTTTGAAAAAAGCCACTTTTCAATGTCAGTTGACCTCAAGGTAGTATGGACTAGTTTACATTGATCTCTGAATGATTTCCCATCCCAGTTTAGCCTTTGTAAATGAGTATGCTGTTGACGGATCTGAAGTAAAGGATTAGAATCTTTGCAGGTATTGGGAAAACTGAAGTGGGAACCAAGGGGAGTGTAGAAAAAAAGGGGGCTTACGGTCAAAAGAATATCAAGAGGAGGTAGACTGGTTCTGCCTAGCAGTTTTCCCTGGCAGACAACTTCAGACTATTTTTGCCTTTGATTCTTCTCTTTCTGTTCTTCTTAAGCAGTAAGACTTTTTGTTTTAAACATCCAGGTTTTTCTTCTCTTGAAGCTCCTATTGCGGCATTCTGAAAAGTAGAGAAAATGAAAGAAAGTTATTTTAAGATGGGGACTGCTTATATATATGTGTCAAATCAGAATATTGCCTTTTTTTCTCCCAAAAACCAGAGTTAGTAGGATCCTCCCTCATTCCTCTGTGTGTGTGTGTGTGTGTGTGTGTGTGTGTAGTTTATGCCTATTTGATTTAACATGTATTTATTGAGTACTTAAAGCAAGAATTTATTATTTCATTATTTTGTCAATAGCATCTTTTAGGGAACCAATAATCTAGTTGAATTCTCATGTGTATTTCTCTATTTTCTTTATCCAATGTCTTTAAGTTACCTTTGCTCTGTAATGTCCTTTGTAGAATTAATTGACCTACAAAGATATTGGTGGCATTTGTATATAGAAAGATTAGATAGTTTTGAAGGGAGGGAGGTTAATCCTCCAGAAGCAAATTATTTGCTTGAATTGAGGCCAGCAGCCTGGGAGAGAAAGGATTTGCATCCTCTTCCAATTTCCTTCTTTTGAGACAGCTGCTACATGAAACTCGACCCCACCCCTACTCCCCGTGTGCATTCCTGCTGGCCAGGAGTTCTTACCGAAGTTCTGATACGCTTACATCCAGGTGCAGGTCCTTTGTACAGCGGGGGATGCTTGAAGGACAATGCAAAAGGACACTGATAGTTTTTGTGGGGCTATGAGCTTCATAAGGAATGAAGAGAATGTGCAAGTGTGTTTATAGTATTTTCCTCAGTACAGTTTTCTCGGTAATGTTGATTTTAGCCTTTGTTAAAATATTCTGGATGCCTCTGAAATATGTGGTATGATTTTCTTGTAGGAAAAAAAAACCAACATAAAACATCACATTGTGTTTCTAAGTCTTTAATCAAAATAAAATAAAAATTGAAAATTGCTAAGGAAATGAGTATCTTTGCCAAGGAACAAAAACATAGATTATGGAAATGGTTATACATTGATTTAACTTGTATCTGTCACTGTTTCTCTGAATAATTTTGAAGGGATATTTTAAGATACTGACACAGTGTTGAAATAGCATATTTCAAAGTTGAAAAAAATATTATATATCTTCGTGAACTTTAACATATAAAAATGCATTCCTACTTCAGTGAGTGCATACTTGGCCAGATTCAGCATCGGATACTCTGTCTCTGGTTAGTATTTTTGCCAGCAACTCAAATTCAATCTTCTAAATCCTTACCCATCATCATCTCCTAATCTCCTTTCAGGTAACTAGATGAATGGATGGATGGGTAGATAGATAGACAGCTGACATTAAATTATATCTTTATTCCTTAATAATTCTTTATAGTGAGATTGCTGTCTGCTAAGCAACGTGTGAGAGATTGAAATAGCTCAAAAATTATACTGTTTTTTCAATCTCAATGTGTTCCTCCTCCTTTATTTTCTTTCCTAGCAAATGGCAGTATCCACACATTTATTTCATTTAAAAACTTACTGAGTATACTAAGCACAGGCATGGGAGATAAAATGGTGAATAAGATGGGACCCTGGCTTCAGAGGCAATTGTAGTGTAAGCGTCTTAACTAGGTGTGATGATGAGTTTAACTTTTCTTCACCGCTCCTCTGCACCTTTTCAGCCCTACTACACAGAATAAGTTAATCATCAAAATGTACTTCTTGGCTATCTTTTACATGTAAGTCCTCCTCTTGTCCCCCTCCACTCCCCTCATTCATGCCTTCAGTATCTCTCTCCTGGTCTCTGTTGATGGTCTAGTAATCAGCCCTCTTAATTTTTCTACTTCTATTTTCAAACAGCCAAATAATGATAATGTTCTATTTACCTTTCACAAAGTTCTTTTAGCTTCTGTTATCCAGGGTAAAATCCTGAATTTATGGTATAAAAGACTCTTCTTAATTTTATTCAGGAGTATCAGTTCAACTTAATTTTCTTCCATTCTGCCATTTCCCTTTTCCCCTTTGTTCCTCAGTAGTACTGAACTATCTGTTCATGGGATACACTGCACAGGGTTGTTCTGCCTGCCTTTCAGTATGTGTTCCTTCCTTTTAGTCCACTTTTTTTCCTTTCATAGTTTCAGTTCAATTCAGTCGCTCAGTCGTGTCCAGCTCTTTGCGACCCCATGAATCACAGCACGCCTTTAACCTATATGTATTAAAGCGCTCTAAGGTTATACATGTGCTTTGCTCCAGTGAGTCCATTTTGGAAGATATATTCTAAGAAAATACCATAAGAAGTAGTTAATATTAAATTATCCTTGTCAGCATACTTATAGTGAAAAAAAAGTCTAAGAAAGTAGATGAGGTAAGCAGCTATCTAAATGGTAAGATATATAAACATAATTGAATACCAAATTGGCAAATATGGCAGTGTGAATGTTTAAATAATATTAAACTGGAACATATATAACAGTAAATGTTAGGCACTCATGCTGTTTGTGTGTATGAATAAATGATAACTGGATGATGTGGTGAGATGTAGATAGCTTCATGCTTACCATATTCATTGCCCTCATAGATTGCTTATTGTTGTTGTTTTGTCACTGAGTCACATCCAGCTCTTTTGTGACCCCATGGACTCTAGCTCACCAGGCTCCTCTGTCCATAAGACTTCTCAGGCAAGAATACTGGAGTGGGTTGCCATTTCCATGATAAAAGTTTAGATTGGTGAGTTAATAATAAAAATGAGAGCAATTGTTAGGAGTTTGGAATGAATGGTCTGCTCTTTGCTTTTAGAATTTGTGACACAATGAAGTTTAACGTGATTGCTACATACTAAAGTTTCCCCATATTTTTCTGTTTACAATGAAAAGGACACATGTTAAGGTACTTTTTGGCTTTTAAAAATCCTACCCTTTCTTCTGTTTTATTTATACTACTATTTTTTTAATCACCTTTGTTTTTTCTTTTTTGTTGTTTTCTTTTCCTTTATGCCTCCTCTGACTTTAATTGAGCATTTTATATATGATTCCATTTTTCTTCTCTTAGTATATTATTTATACTTCTTAAAAATTTTTCTAGTAGTTACCTTTCGATTTTTGAATATACATTTATAACTAACTCCAAGTTCAACTGTAACACTGTAGTACTTCATGGGTAGATAACATTAATAATTTTTTACTCTTGTGTCTTATAATATTAATGTCATTCATTTCACTTATTTATAAACTATAATCACTGAACACATTGTTACTATTATTTGTTTGACACTATTATCTTTTATGATAAGAATCAGAAAATAAAATTTCTACTTTACCTTCATTTATTCCTTTCCCAGTGCTCTTTCTTTTTTATGTGGATCCAGATTTCTGACTTGCATCATTTTTGTTCTTTCTGAAGAACTAACATTATTTGAAAGGCAAGTTTACTGACAGTGTATTCCCTCAACTTTTGTCTGAGAAAGTATTAATACTTCTTCACTTTTGAGAGATAATTTTACTGAATATGGAATTCTAGGTTAGTATTTTTCTTTCAACACTGGAAATATTTCACTCCACTCTCTTCTTGCTTTCATGGTTTATGAAGAGAAGTCTGATATAATACTTATCCTAGCTTCTCTATAGGTGAAGTTGTCTTCATCACCCCCCCTCCCACTGTGCTGGCTTCCTTCTGGTTTTTTTTTTTTGTCTTTGATGTTCTGCAGTTTTGACATAATATGCCTAAGTGTAGATTTTCTGGAGCTTCCCTGATAGCTCAGTTGGTAAAGAATCCACCTGCAATGCAGGAGACCCTAGTTCAACTCCTGGGTCAGGAAGATCTACTGGAGAAGGGATAGACTATCCACTCCAGTATTCTTGGGTTTCCCTTGTGGCTTAACTGGTAAAGAATCTGCCTGCAATGTGAGAGACCTGGATTCAATCCCTGGGTTGGGAAGATCCCTGGAGAAGGGAAAGGCTACCCACTCCAGTAGATTTTTGCTATTTTTCCTGCTTGGTTCTGTCTGAGTTTCCTAGATCTGTGGTTTGCTATCTTTCATTAATTTGAGGAAATTCTCAGTCATTATTGCTTCAAATATTTCTTCTGAACTTTTCCTCCTTTTTAATCCTTATCATATTGCCACCTTCTATATATTATACCAAGTGTATTTGTCCCATAGTTCTTGGATATTCTGTTTGATTTCCCAGCCCCACCCCCAGTCATTTTGCTCTTTGTGTTGCAGTTTTGAAAGTTTCTGTTGACATATCTTGAAGTTCAATGATTGTTTCTTCAGCTGTGTGCAGACTATTGATGTACTCATCAAAGACATTCTTCATTTCTTTTAGTGTTTTTTCTTTTTAGCATTTTCTTTTGATTCTTTCTTAGTGTTACCATTTCTCTGCTTACTTTACCCAGATGTTCTTATATGTTATCAGTTTTTTCATTAGATCCCTTAGCATATTAATCATGGTTGTGTTAGATTCCTGTCTGGTAATTCCAGCATCTCTGCCATAGTTCAGTCTGATTCTGATGCTTGCAAAGTTGCTTCAAACCATCTCTTTGTGTGTTTTAATATGTCCTGTACTTTTGTTGTTGTTGAAAGCTAGACATAATGTAGAGTGTAAAAGGACTAGAAGTAAGTAGGCCTTTGGTATGAGTTTTTATGTTTATCTGGGAGGAATATCCCCTAGAGTAGGAAGTGGCAACCCACTCCAATACTCTTGCCTGGAAAATGCCATGGACAGAGGAGTCTGGTGGGCTGCAGTCCATGGGGTTGCAGGGAGTCGGACACAACTGAGCACACACATGCACACAGCAGGCAGGACTTGTGCTAAAGTGAGGTCTGAGATGTGTGGTTCTTTCTTTGCATGTCCCTGTTATTTAGAAGCACTGCTGATGTGGCAGTGAGGTATGACAATGGTGGAAGGAAGCAGTCTGTTGTCCTGTGATGAGCTTTTAGTCTTTTTAGGAGGCAGTGCCTCTGTGACCTTCCCAAGTGCCTCTTGGTCCCCAACCCCGCTTTAAGTGAGAGAAGAAGGCTAGAGGGTGCTGGAGTTGGGCATTTCCCTTTCCCCACATGAAAGGCTAGAGCAGGCTGGAATTGGGCGTTTCTCAGCTTAGTTACTTTGGCTACCTGATGTGAAGCGCCAGCTCATTATAAAAGACCCTGATGCTGGGAAGAATTGAAGGCAAAAGGAGAAGAGGGTAGCAGAGAATTAGATGGTTAGGTAGTATCACTGACTCAATAGATGTGAATTTGAGCAAACTCTAGAAGATAGTGAAGGACAAGGAAGCATGGTATGCTGCAGTCCATAGGGTTGCAAAGAATTGGACACAACTTAGTGACTGAACAACAGCAGCTTAGTTATGCTCTAGGAAAAGCCCAGTTGGCTTGGAGCTAATGTAATAGTAGAGCAGGTATATTAGATCTGCCAGGGCTTTCTTAATAAAGCACCACAAACTGTATGGCTTAAACAACAATTTATCATCCCAGTTCTGGAGGCTTGAAGCCCGTGATTAGTGTTGGCAGGTTGGGTGCCTTCTGAGGGCTGTGAGAAAGGCTCTGTTTACTGCCTCATCTCTAGCTTCTGCTGATTTGCTGGCAGCCTTTGGCATTCCTCAGCCAGTAGAAGCATCACCCAGTCTTCAGCTTTCACCTGGCATTCTCCCTGGGTGTATATTTGTGTCTAGATTTCCTCTTCTTTGAAAGACACTAATTGTATTGGACTAGAGGCCCACCCTACTCCAGTATAACCTCATCCTAACTTGACTAATTACATTTGCAAAGATCTTATTTTCAAGTAAGGTCACCTTGTGAGGAACTGGGAATTAGGACTTCAACACACGAATTTGGGGTTATCTATTTCAGTCCCTACAGCAGGCCTTGTTAAGAAGGACAAAGTGCTCCAATTGCATTTCAAAGTGGCCACATTTCCTCTCCCTCTGCTGAAGCATGATGGGATTTTTCTTCAGTCCTCAAAGTGAACCTGGCGATCCCGCTGGAGGTAAAACTAACAAAAGTATGAGAACTCCCTGACAAGACATAGCCCCTCTGGAATTTTTAACTCTGAAGTTGGTCCTCACTGAACCTCCAGTGTGTTGTCAATTAAAGTTTAGGTTTTCCTGCCCCACTCCTGCCCAGCAGCAGTGGTCTCTGTTTCTGGGCTTCTGCTCCAGCTAGCTGTGATACTTTGTATCCACCTCTCTCAAAGTTGAGGGTGGCAGTTTGCTCTGTGACCTCCTTTCTCAGATGGATCCAAAAAGATTTTCAGTTTGTTCAACTTTTTTTCCTGTGAGGATGGAATTGATAACTTTTAAGCTCACTTTATGGGACATAGATGGGGAAACCGTGGAAACAATGTCAGACTTTATTTTGGGGGGCTCCAGAATCACTGCAGATGGTGATTGCAGCCATGAAATTAAAAGACGCTTACTCCTTGAAAGGAAAGTTATGACCAACCTAGACAGCATATGAAAAACAGAGATATTACTTTGCCAACAAAGGCCCGACTAGTCAAGGCTGTGGTTTTTCCTGTGGTCATGTATGGATGTGAGAGTTGGACTGTGAAGAAAGCTGAGCGCTGAAGAATTGACACTTTTGAACTGTGGTTGAACTGTGGTGTTGGAGAAGACTCTTGAGAGTCCCTTGGACTGTAAGGAGATCCAACCAGTCCATTCTAAAGGAGATGAGTTCCTGGGTGTTCTTTGGAAGGACTGATGCTAAAGCTGAAACTCCAATACTTTGGCCACCTCATGCAAAGAATTGACTCATTGGAAAAGACTCTGATGCTGGGAGGGATTGGGGGCAGGAGGAGAAGGGGACAACAGAGGATGAAATGGCTGGATGGCATCACTGACTCGATGGACGTGTTTGGGTGAACTCCGGGAGATGGTGATGGACAGGGAGGCCTGGCGTGCTGCCATTCATGGGGTCAAAAAGAGTCGGACATGACTGAGCGACTGAACTGAACTGAAGCTCTTTGCATGCTTGACTAGAGACCAGAAATCTTTGTCCTTTTTATGGTCAGAATTATGTATGGGTATCATAATAGATTTATAATAGTCTGACCCACTATCTGTTTAAAGACTGTCACTGTGGCGGTGTCATAGAACTGCCTTTTATCTGTCTATTCTAATTCCATCTATCCTTTGGGAGAGAAAATGGTTCAAGTTTCCCAGGCAAAACTGAAAGTGTATCAAATTATATTATATTGAGATGCCAGGACCTGCCGCTTTTCACTCTTTAATCTACTTGGTCACATTAAGGCAGTCTTTTCTAGTAGGGTCAGTAGCAGATATTAGTAATACGGAGAGCTTGGCGTTAGAAAAATACACTTGCTGTTACCTGCGTGATTATTATTATTATTACTATTGTGGTAGAAAAAATTGTGTTAGCTAACCTGTTAAGTTTTTATTTGAAGTCTGTACAGCATTAAATTGATTCAGTTATTGTTTATAATTGATCAGGTTATACAGCTAAGTTTTTTAAATCGTTAGGCTTATAAAATCTATTCTTCCTGCTTATGCAGGAGATCACTCAAAACAATATACCTTTTTCCTATGAGTATCAGATAAGTAACAAAAATTCTATTGAGATTTGGAAGAGGACATTTTTACACTTGATTGTTAGGATTGCTTTCTATTTCCTTACTCTATCCATTAAAGATCTGTCTCCAGTCTGCTATTACATTGATTTGATGTGGCAGCATCTTTACTGTTAGCCTGTCTCCTTTGGACTGAGCTTCATAAAAGTGTATATAAGATGGCAGCTGTTCCTCTCTGAGAAACACCAGCAGCGCTGCACAGCATGCAGGGTCAGCATGGAGAGTGGAGAGACCAAGTACTGGCTTCCTTCTTGCTGGAGAACAGGTTTCCATCTAGGCAGTCACCTGTCCAGTTTGTGGAACATTATTGTTGATTATGTTACAGTTTCATGCAAATTATAGGTATTGTCTTTGCTACCTATAATTAACACATTTAAAGCATTTTTTCAGGCAAATTGGCAAGCTCAGGTTTTTGTTTAATTTGCACAGGAGTCCACTATGGGATTTTTAATATGGGATATATGTGGAAAGCTGAGACTTCAGCTTCATGGCTTTATGAAGTGACTTGATTTGAATAAAAACTATATGGAAAATAATTTTCTTTGCTCTTATGGGTTGTGAGTCATTATTTGCATTCACAATTCCAGAGGTACTGAGTAGTCATCAGTATGCCACCACCTCCAAGGGCTGGATATATGGAAATGAGCAAAGAGTTCAGACAGTGAGGATTTAGGCTAAGCTGAGGTGGCCCACAGTCGTCAAAGCAACTCACTAAAGGAGACTGTGAAGTCGTCTTTCTCAGAGATCTAGAAAAGCAGTCTAGACTGGCGTATTTTTGTGGAGCTTTTACCAGACTTTTTTATTCTTGCAAAATATTCATTTTCTTTGTCAAATATTTTGAAATCAGAAATTTGAATATTAGAATCATTTTTAAGTTATGCTTTTCAAAACTGACATATAGTTTATCCTTCCCCAGAAATAGCCAGTTATACTAGATTATAATTGTAATTGATTTTCACAGACTGAGTGAATATTTTCTCCAACCTGAATTTTGGAGTGTGTTTAGAGTGTGTGTGTGTGTGTGTGTGTGTGCGCGCGCATGCTTCAAATGACATACATATACTCTATTTTAAAGCTGACAAAAGAAAGCCTTGTGTCTTATAAAATTCTCCCTTTATATGTATTTAAATGTTTACATCATGTGAGTCAATTCTGTCATTAAAATAGAAATTCCCTAAAGAGTAGATAAAAATCTAGGTCTAAAATACATAATTTTGACAGCCATTAAAATTAGGAATGAGTATTTGGCAAAGGAGGTAGCTGATAAAAGACATAATAGAAATATGCTTGAGAAATGGATATACCAAATTGTTTTTATGTGTAAGACTGATAAGCAGCAGTCAGAAATGGATGTAAATTTGTTAATGCTACAATTTACTTATTAAAGTTTTGATTATGTTGATTTTCCTGATCATTTCCCAGCAGACACATTATTTCCCTCAAAAACAAATACATCAAAATCTATTCATTTGGGTGATTTGCTTGGTTTGATGCATATTCACATCTTCAATACTTGTAAAGGGTTTTGTGAATAAATGTTCTGCAAAGAATTAAGTACTGTGGTTTATCAGCAGGTGCTTATGTCTGATTTTAATCTGCTCCATAGTCTTGCATTTGTAAGACATATTACCAAAAGTCTGACATAGGTATAATATTAGCACCACCTACTGCAGATGGTGATTGCAGCCATGAAGTTACAAGACGCTTACTCCTTGGAAGGAAAGTTATAACCAACCTAGATATCATATTGAAAAGCAGAGATATTACTTTGTCAACAAAGGTCTGTCTAGTCAAGGCTGTGGTTTTCCATTGGTCATGTATGGATGTGAGAGTTGGACTGTGAGGAAGCTGAACACTGAAGAATCGATGCTTCTGAACTGTGGTGTTGGAGAAGACTCTTGAGAGTCCCTTGGACTGCAAGGAGATCCAACCAGTCCATTCTAAAGGAGATGAGTCCTGGGTGTTCTTTGGAAGGACTATTGCTGAAGCTGATACGCTAATACTCTGGCCACCTCATGTGAAGAGTTGACTCATTGGAAAAGACCCTGATGCTTGGAGGGATTGGGGACAGGAGGAGAAGGGGATGACAGAGGATGAGATGACTGGATGGCATCACCGACTCAATGGACATGAGTTTGGGTGAACTCCGGGAGTTGGTGATGGACAGAGAGGCCTGGCGTGCTGTGATCCATGGGGTCGCAAAGAGTCGGACACAGCTGAACAATTGAACCGAACTGTGTATAAACATATGGAAAGTACACGGACTCACCTTAATGTCAATAATTGGTTTGCATTCCCTTTCTCTTTTACCTAATGGTGTTCTATTGAGACACAACTTTGATTCTACAAAGAGAACTGTCATTCCCCTGAGTGTGCCATTTTCATCTCCTATTTTCTCCATATAGAACTTTCTGACGGGACTTAGTCCTAACTACATCTCTCTTTATGGCCCTAGTCCTTGTAATTTTCACTCCTCTATTCTACATTTTGGGTCTGTCTGTTTGAAGACAGACCAAGGTACTGTTTCTTTCATCGGTTCGGTTTAATTCAGTGTGCGTTTACCAAGCACCTGTTATTTTGTGACAGTACTGTGCCAATGCTGGGGAAACGGTGATGAATGCAGCACCGTCTTTGGTTTCAGAATTTATTGCATAGTTGGGACAGGTACTTAGATAGTTTTCAAGTTATTTGATCAGAACTCACGTGGTGGTCTACATGGGGAATAGCCAGTCATTTGACAAAATCCTGCCTTAAAGGCAGTTGTGAAATAAAGAAAGAGGAAAATTTGATCTTTGGGATTTACAGCCTATTTGAGGAGATACTGAATTAGCCTCAGCATGTATTGAAATCCCCAAGCAGCAGAATTTAGTGAGATCGTTGCCCAACCTCTGGTCTGTACTGAGGGTCATGAAGCACTTAAGTTGGAAAGGATTTTCTATTCTAAATTTAACTCCTATTCTGTAACTGCAGGTTCTTGCTAATAAAAATGAGAGTGCTATGTACCACCATATAGAATACTTATAACCCCTAGATCATTCTCGAGTCCAGATATTCCTACCTATGGCTGTTGGTGTGCTGCACCTGGGTTACAGTTGTGTTTAAAGACTGATTCCCTTAAATCTTGAGGGGCACCTCTTAGGGTACACAGAGTACCTTGTAATCAGTCTGATTTCTGATGGGCCAGATAAATATGGTCATTTTCTATGTGCTATTATGAGAAAAAACCAGAAGTGTTGATTTAGACCATTAACCTTTCTGGCTGGCTGTCTCTTTTTTTCCTCCCCCCTTTTAACGATTTTTTAATTTTTTATTTGATTTTAATGAAGTACAGTTGATTTAAAGTGTTGTGGTAATATCTTCTGTATGACAAAGGCAGTCAGTTATACATATTCTTTTTCATATTCTTTTCCATTATGGTTTGGCACAGGATACGGAATATAGTGTCCTGTGCTTCACAGTAGGATCTTGTTGCTTATCCATTCTGTAAATGGGTTTGCATCGGCTAATCCTAAACTCCTGTTCCATCCCACCTGTAGTCCCTTCTTCCACCTTGGCAACCACAAGTCTGTTCTCTGTATCTGTGAATCTGGTTTTGTTTCATAGATATGTTGATTTGTGTTGTATTTTAGATTCCACACATAAGTGATAGCATGCAGTATTTATTTTCTCCTTTTGACTTAATTAGTATGTTCTCTAGGTCAATCCATGTTGGTACAAATAGCATTTTTTTGATGGCTGAATAATATTCCGCGTGTGTGTGTGTGTATACACCATTTGTTTTTTATCCATTCATCTGATGGATATTTAGGTTGTTTTCATGTCTTGAGTATTGTGAATAGTGCATGTATCTTTTGAATTAGAGTTTTCTTTTCTCTGGGTATATGCTCTGGGTATATGCTTAGAGTGGGGTTGCTAGGGCATATAGAAACTCCATTTTTTAGTTTTTGAGTAACCTCCATACTGTTTTCCACGGTGGCTGCACCAGTTTACATTCTAACCAACAGTGTAAGAGGGTTCCCTTTTTTTCACACCCTCTCTAGCATTTGTTATTTGTAGACTTTTTAGTGATAGCCTTTCTGACTGGTATGAGGTGATACGTCATTGTCATTTTAACTTGCATTTCTCTGATAATTAGTGATGCTGAGCATCTTTTCGTGTGCCTTTTGAACATCTGTATGTCTTTGGAGAAGTTTCTGTTTAGGTTTTCCTGTCCATTTTTTGATTGGATTGTTTTTTTGTTGTTGTTGAGTTGTAGAAGCTGTTTGTATATTTTGAAAATTAAGCCCCTGTGCCATCGTTCACATATACTTTCTCCCATTCCATAGGTTGTCTTTTTGTTTTGTTTATATTTCATTTGCTGTGCAAAAGCTTGTAATTGGCTTACGTACCATTTGTTTGTTTTTATTTCTGTTGTCTTGGGAGACTGACCTAAGAAAACATTGCTATAATTTATGTCAGAGAATTTTTTGCCTATGATCTTTTCTAGTAGTTCTATGGTGTCTTGTTTTATAAATAAGTCTTTGAGCAATTTTGAGCTTATGTGTATGCATAGTGTGAGGGCGTGCTCTAACTTCTTTGATTATATGCAGCTGTTCAACTTTTCCAGCACCACCTGCTGAAGAGATTGTCTTTTCTCCATTTTATATTCTTGCCTCCTTTGTCAAAGATTAATTGACCATAGGTGTGTGGGTTTATTTCTGGGATCTCTGTTCTGTTTCATTGGTCCATATATCTGTTTTTGGGCCACATCACACTGTTTAATCATAACTGTAGCTTTGTAATCAAAGCTTTGTCTGAAGTTTGGAAGGGTTATGTCTCCTGTTTTTTCTTTTTCCTCAAGACTACTATGGCAATTCTGGGTCTTTTATGGTTCCATATAAATTTTAGGATATTTGTTCTAGTTCTGTGAAAAATGGGTAATTTGATAGCAATCACATTAAATCAGTAGATTGCTTTGGGTAGTATTGTCATTTTAACAGGATTCTTCCAATCCAAGAGCATGGGATATCTTTCCTTTTCTTTGAATCATCGTTAGTTTCCTTTATGAATATTTTGTAGTTCTTAGCATGAAAGTCTTTTACCTCCTTGGAGAGGTTTATTCTTAAATTTTTTTTTTTGATGCAGTTTCAAAAGGTGTGTTTTTTTTTATTCCCTTTCTGCTATTTCACTGTTAGTATAAAGAAATGTCACCAATTTTTGTTTGTTAATCTTGTATCCTGCTACATTGCTGAATTCATTTATCAGTTCTAATAGTTTTTGTGTGGAGTCTTTAAGGTTTTCTATATATAGTATCACATCATCTGTGTATAATGATAATTTAACCTCTTCCCTACCAATTTGAATACCCTTTTATTTCTTGTCTGACTGCTGTGGCAGGGATTCCAATATGATCTTGAAGAGAAGTAGTGAGAGTGGGCATCTTTGGTTCCAGATTTTAGTGTGAAGGCTTTCAGCATTTCACTGTTGAATATTATATTGGCTGTGGGTTTGTCATAAACAGCTTTTATGTTGAGCTATGTTCCCTCTATATCCATCTTTGTAAGGGTGTTTTTTTTTTTTTAAACTCATAAGATAAATGTGTTTTAATTTAAAATGACTGATTATTTATTTTTTTTTTTGTTGTATTTTATCAGGGGGGTGGGTTGTAATAATTTTTTTTTCAATGCTTTTTCTGCATCTGTTGAGATCATCGTATAGTTTCTGCCCTTTCTCTTGCTGATGTGATGTATCACATTGATTAATCTGCATATGTTGAACCATCCTTGTGACACTGAGTTGAATCCAACTTGGTTGTGGTATATGACCTTTTTATGTGTTGTTAGATTCAGTTTGCTAATATTTTGTTGAGAATTTTTGCATCTATATTCATCAAAGGTATTGACCCCGTCTGTAATTTTCTTTTTTTGGTAGTGTGTCTTTGTCTAGTTTTGGTATTAGGGTGACAGTGGCTTCATTAACCATCTCTGGGAGTATTCCTTCCTCTTTGGTTCTTTTGGAAGAGTTTGAGAAGGATCTGTGTAAGTTCTTTGTATATTTAGTAGAATTCTCCTATGAAGCCATCTGGTCCTGGACTTTTTTGGTAGGGATTTTTAAAAAAATTACAGATTCTATTTCATTTCTAGAGATTGGTCTATTCAGACCATTAGCCTTTCTTTAGAAGGTGAGTTTTCCAAGTTATTTTTGTATCTTCTTAACCCTGTTCCAGTTCTTTATATACAGAGCCTTGGTTGAAGAATTCTGAAGAGAAGACAGACTCCCAGAAAAACTGACTTATTTTGAGGGTAGAGAGAAAATGATTCTTAGATCTCCAATGAGCAGCAGTTGATTTTTCTAAATATTTCCAGTAGTCTCCACCATGATAAAACTAATCCTCGACCTCCACAGCTTTTGTGTAGGCATTATAAATAGCAAGCTTTGTGAATGGCTGACATTCCAGGCAGATGAACCATAAATTGAATATATCTTACTCTTCATCCACTTGCTTGTTTTCACAACAGCCAAATAATTAGCTGTTGCTGCATTGTGCAAGATGCTGTTGCAGGCTTTGAGAATTCATTAGTGCGAAGATACCTGGTGGCTGCCCTCACAGAATTTATAGTCTTTTAGGAAAGATAATTAAAGAAGTGATTACAACATGATGTGATTGGTACTATAAGAAAAGTAGAGTAGGGACAGTTGGTGAGACTGGAAGATGGCTTATTGTATATAGTCATTCATGGATCAAATTATTCAAACTAAACTGAGTCATCTTTGGGTTTTCTTTGAGCAATAATAGAACTTTGTGATTTAGAGGAGCCCGCACTGAACCTCATTTCCGTAATTATTTAAGGTAAATTGAGAAGCATTGTGATTTAGAATGTCTCTATCATATATAATTCACCTTAATAACTTAAGTAACGTTAAGACTTCTAACTCACAATTTTACCTGACCAAAAGGTAGTCTTGGTTTTAAGGTAACATTTTGTGTTGTTGTTGTTCAGTCACGGAGTTGTGTTCAGTTCTTTGCAAAACCACGCACTGAGGACCATCAGGTTCCTCTGTCCATGGTATTTCACAGGCAAGAAAACTGGAGTGGGTTGCATTTCCTTCTCCACGGAATCTTCCCCACCCAGGGATCAAACTTGCATATCCTACATTGGCAGGTGGATTCTTCACCACTGAGCCACCTGGGAAACCTAGCATGCTTTTTATTTGTAGCCTTAATTACAGATGTGATTAAATAATGCTACTCTCTTGCCTTTTCTGTTTTCAGGGAAGGTATTCATGTAAATCAAGAATCGCTGCAGATATCTCCCTGTATCATAGAGCAGTTCATTGAGCTCTTGTGTCAGTTCAGCCCAAACCATGTTATTGAGACACTGCAAGTCCTTGAGTGCTACCGCCTAGAAGAAACTATTCAGGTAAGACCAATGCTGTAGAGAAGGAAAGAGTCAGTGTTTCTCATTCACTATTTTACAAATGAGCACAGGGAGATGCATATGTTAAATCAATTGCCTGAGTTTATGCCCAATATCTGCTAGCATCGAAGACTGAACCCACTTCATTTGACTCCATGGTGCATGCTTTTCTTTGCTGTGATAAATTGCCTCTCTGTTCATTCTGGTGAAGTCAGAAACAGCACATGCAATTGCTATTAATCAAATTTCACAGGCATTTTAGCCAACAGGACAAACACAGAAAAAGGAATACAGTAAAAATATTAAAAGGGAAAAAACAAACTCTTACTTGCAGACACTGATGGTTTAGATAATCTTGTGATAGTGTCATGAGACTTACGAGGCTAAATGGCAATTAGCACAGTCATTGCCTTGATTCTCCTTCGTTTTCTTCCAATTCCAAATGGAAATGTGTGTATGTATGCACATATGTGCATATGTATATGTACGCACATGTTCAATCTGCCATAAGTGGCTAGTATGTTCCCTGTTTAAAAGTTGTTTTTAAGCTGCCATTATGTCTTTGCTATCAACACTGATGAAACAGTACCTATATTTTCTGCATCCACTCCTAAACTCCCCACGTGATTCAGTTCAGTTCAGCCGCTCAGTCGTGTCCAACTCTTTGCGACCCATGGACTAGAGCACGGCAGGCCTCCCTGTCCATCACCAACTCCCAGAGTCCACCCAAACCCATGTCCATTGAGTCAGTGATGCCATTCAACCATTTCATCCTCTGTCGTCCCCCTTCTCCTCCTGCCCTCAATCTTTCCCAACATCAGGGTCTTTTTAAATGAGTCAGTTCTTCGCATCAGGTGTCCAAAGTATTGGAGTTTCATCTTCCAGAAACAGTCCTACCAATGAACACCCAGGACTGGTCTCCTTTAGGATGGACTGGATGGATCTCCTTGCAGTCCAAAGGACTCTCAAGAGTCGTCTTCAACACCACAGTTCAAAAGCATCAATTCTTCGGCACTCAGCTTTCTTCACAGTCCAACTTTCACATCCATACATGACCACTGGAAAAACCATAGCCTTGACTAGACAGACCTTTGTTGACAAAGTAATGTCTCTGCTTTTTAATATTATTTCTAGGCTGGTTATAACTTTCCTTCCAAGGAGTAAATGTCTTTTAATTTCATGGCTGCAGTCACCATCTGCAGTGATTTTGGAGCCCCAAAAAATAAAGTCTGACACTGTTTCCACTGTTTCCTCATCTATTTCCCATGAAGTGATGGGACCAGATGCCATGATCTTCATTTTCTGAATGTTGAGCTTTAAGCCAACTTTTTACTCTCTTCTTTCACTTTCATCAAAAGGCTCTTTAGTTCTTCTTCACTTTCTGCCATAAGGGTGGTGTCATCTGCATATCTGAGGTTATTGATATTTCTCCTAGCAATCTTGATTCCAGCTTGTGCTTTCTCCATCCCAGTGTTTCTCATGATGTACTCTGCAAAGAAGTTAAATAATCAGGATGATAATATACAGCCTTGACGTACTCCTTTTCCTATTTGGAACCAGTCTTTTGTTCTATGTCTAGTTCTAACTGTTGGCTTCCTGACCTTCCTACAGGTTTCTCAAGAGACAGATCAGGTGGTCTGGTATTCCCATCTCTTTCAGAGTTTTTCAGTTTATTGTAATCCACACAGTCAAAGGCTTTGGCATAGTCAATAAAGCAGAAATAGATGTTTTTTGGAACTCTTGCTTTTTTGATGATCCAGCATGATTAAATTGTTCTAAATTATGAAATATTTCAAAATATGCAGAAATGTGCAAAATATCAAGTACATTATGTGCCCATGAACCCAACTCTTTAGATATTAATATTATGCCATACTGACTTCAGATCTTTGTTGTTTGTTTTAGAAATAGGAGAAAATGATCCTTTGTCTGTCATGTCTCCCCTGAGGTTACCACCAACCTGAAGATGGGAAGTTTCTTCTTCCATCCTTCTTAAAAAATTTTTCCTATATATGAATTGAATTTACCTATGAAACACAAGTTACAGTTTTGTATGCTTTTAAATTTTGTATTAATGGTATCATACATAATAATTCTATTGCAAATTTCTTTCTGTTAATTTTTTGTCTATCAGTTTTTATGGATGTAGCTGTAGTTCTTTCATTTTCTTTTTGTAATGCAAAAATAGTTTATTATGACACCATTTATGTAAAATTAGGTAATATTTACAGTAGAAATGACCAGCTACATCCATGGGAATCTAGCATGTCACGCAAAGGAATAAATATTTTAACAAATAACACTTCAGTTGTCGTGAACAGTTAATCAGAAATTTTGTTCATAAAAAAGAGCCTCAAACTAAACAGTAAAAGTTTTGTGTTATCAGAGTAGTTCTTTCATTTTAATGTCTATTGAATGACCATGCTATAGTTTATGTATTTTCCTATCATAGTGTTGCCAGTTTTTGCCATTATAAACAATGCTACTCTGGACATCTTTGTACATATCTTCTATACCCATCTGAGATTTCTCTAAGTAGTATGCCTGAAAGTGGAATTCTTTCGACAATAGAGTAGCTTAATTCTACTCATATTGCCAAGTTGATTTCTTACTTGTTTCCATTCTCATCATTAGTGTTTGAAATGTGCTATTTTTTTATGTCCTTGCTGATTTCTAGTATTTTAGACTTATTAATTTTTGCCAGTATGATTATTATCATTGCTTACTCATGACATTGCATATCTTTCCATATGTTTAGTGACACTTTGGATTTTTTTATCTGAATTATGTATTCATATCATTTGTCCAGTTTCCTATTAAGATTTTGCCCTTTCTTACTGATTTTTAGAAGTTTTTTCTAATTTCTGGATCTCTAGTTCTTTACTGATGCTATGTGTTGGAGATGCCCTCTTCTAGTCTGTTATTGCATGTCTTTTAACGTGTTTTTAGTGACTTGTAGTTTAATTTATCAGTTGTTTCCTTTACTATCAAAATTTTGTGTGTGTGACCTTTATTTCCTACTTTAATGGCATTAAGGATATCCTCTTATATGAGTTCTGTAGTTTGAGACTTTTTTCATTTAGGTGTTTAATGCATCTGGAATTTATTTTTGTAAACTGATCAAGAGAGGAATTTATATATATATTTTTTTTCCATGTACGTGGTTAATGGTCCATGTGGCTTTTTTTTGCTGTGTTGGGTCTTCATTGCTGCACAGGCTTCTCTCTAGTTACGGTGAGCGGAGTCTGCTCTCTAGTGGTGCATGGGCCTCTGATTGCGGAGGCTTCTCCTGTTGAGGAGCATGGACTCTAGAGCACACAGGCTTCAGTAGTTGTGGTACATGGGCTCAGTAGTTGTGGCTCCTGGGCTCTAGAGCACATGCTCAATAGTGGCACAGCAGCTTAGGTCTTTAATCCATTTTGAGTTTATTTTTGTGTACAGTGTTAGAGAATGTCCTAATTTTGTCCTTTTACATGTAGCTGTCCAGTTTTCCCAGCACGGCTTATTAAAGAGACTATCTATTCTGCATTGTGTATTCTTGCCTCCTTTGTCATAGATTGGGTGACCATATATGTGTGTGTTTATCTCTGGGCTTTCTGTCCTGTTCTTTTGATTTGTATTTCTGTTTTTGTGCCAGGGCCATACTGTCTTAATAACTGTAGCTTTGTAATATAGCATTGAGTTAGGGAACCTGATTCTTCTAGCTCCTTATTTCTTAAGATTGGTTTGGCTATTTGAGGTCTTTTGTGTTTCCATATAAATTGTAAAATTTTTGTTTCTAATTCTGTGGAAAATGTCATTGGTAATTTGATAGGGATTGCATTGCATCTACAGATTGCTTTGAGTAGTACAGTCATTTTCACAATATTGCTTCTTCTAATCCAAGAACATGGTATATCACTCCATCTGTTTGTGTCATCTTTGATTTCTTTCATCAGTATCTTATAGTTTTCTGAGTATAGGTCTTCTGCCTCTTTAGGTAGGTTTATTCTTAGGTATTTTATTCTTTTTGTTGCAAAGGTAAATGGGATTGTTTCCTTAATTTCTCTGTGTGATCTTTCATTATTAGTATATAAGAATTCAAGAGATTTCTGTACATTTATTTTGTACCCTGCAACTTTACCAGATTCATTGATTAGCTCTAGTAGTTTTCTGATCCTAAAAGACTAAAGGCAGCTAAAGGCATCTTTGGGACTTCCTATGCATAGTGTCATACCATCTGCAAGCAGTGACAGTTTTACTTCTTTTTCAATTTGAATTTCTTTTTATTTCCTTTTCTTCTCTGATTGCCATGGCTAAGACTTCAAAGACTATGTTGAATAATAGTGACCAGAGTAGACATCCTTGTCTTGTTCCTGATCTTAGAGGAAATGCTTTCAGTTTTTCACCATTGAGAATATTGTTTGCTGTGGGCTGGTCATGAAAAGAAAAAAGTGTTGGTTGCTCAGTTGTGTCTGACTCTTTGTAACCCCATGGACTATAACCCATCCAGTCTCCTTTGTCCATGGAATTCTTCAGGTAAGAATATTGGAATGGGTAGCTATTCCCTTCTCCAGGGGATCTTCCTGACCCAGGGATCAAACCCCAGTCTCCTACATTGCAGGCAGATTCTTTACCATCTGAGCCACCAGGGAAGCTCATGGACTTGTCATATATGGCCTTTATCTTGTTGAGATAAGTTCCCTCTATGCCCATTTTATGGAGAGATTTTTTTTTATCATAAATGGATTTTTAATTTTGTTAAAAGCTTTTCTGCATCTGTTAAGATGAACTTATAGTTTTTATTCTTCAGTTTGTTAATGTAGTGTATCATGTGGATTGATTTATGGATACTAAAGAATCCTTGCATCTCTGGACAAAATCCCACTTAATCATGGTATGATCCTTTTAATGCATTGTTGGTTTCAGTTTGCTAGTATTTTCTTGAGTGTTTTTATGGCTGTATTCATTAGTGATATTGGCTTGTAAATTTTTTTTGGTAGTGCCTTTGTCTGGTTTTGGTATGAGAGTGATAGTGGCCTGATAATATGAACTTGGGAGTGTTCCTTCCTTCACAATATTTTGGAAGAGTTTCAGAAGGATGTTGTTAACTCTTCTCTAAAAGAGCAAGAGAATTGTAGAAAAACATCTACTTCTGATTTATTGCCTATGCCAAAGACTTTGACTGTGTGGATCACAACAAACTGTGGAAGATTCTTCAAGAGATGGGAATACCAGACCACCTGCCCTGCCTCCTGAGAAATCTATATGCAGGTCAAGAAGCAACAGTTAGAACTGGACATGGAATAACAGACTGGTTCCAAATAGGAAAAGGAGTACGTCAAGGCTATATATTGTTACCCTGCTTATTTAACTTATATGCAGAGTGCATCATGCGAAATACTGGACTGGATACAGCACAAGGTGAAATCAAGATTGCTGGGAGAAATATCAATAACCTTAGATGTTCAGATGACACTACTCCTATGGCAGAAAGTGAAGAAGAACTAAAAATTCTCTTGATGTAAGTGAAAGAGGAGAGTGAAAAAGTTGGCCTAAAGCTCAACATTCAGAAAACGAAGATCATGGCATCTGGTCCCATCACTTCAAGGCAAATAGAAGGGAAACAATGGAAACAGTGAGAGAGTATTTTCTTGGGCTCCAAAATCACTGCACATGGTAACTGCTGTCATGAAATTAAAATTTTCTTTCTCCTGGAAGAAAAGCAATGACCAACCTAGACAGCATATTAAAACAGAGACATTACTTTGCCAACAAAGGACTATCTAGTCAAAGCTATGGTTTTTCCAGTGGTCATGTATGGATGTGAGAGTTGGACTATAAAGAAAGCTGAGCGCTGAAAAATTGATGCTCGTGAATTGTGGTGTTGGAGAAGACTTTGAGGTCCTTTGGACTGCAAGGAGATCAAACCAGTCCATCCTAAAGGAAATAGTCCTACATATTCATTGGAAGGACTGATGCTAAAGCTGAAATTCCAATCCTTTGGCCACCTGATGAGAAGAACTGACTCATTGGAAAAGACCCTGATGCTGGGAAAGATTGAATATGGGAGGAGAAGGGGATGACAGAGGATGAGATGGTTGGATGGCATCACTGACTCTATGGACATGAGTTTGAGTAAGGTCCGGAAGCTAGTGATGGACAGGGAAGGAACCCTGGTGTGCTGCAGTCCATGGGGTCGCAAAGAGTCAGACATGACTAAGCGACTGAACTGAAATGCTTGATAGAATTCAACTGTGGAGCAGTTGGTACCTGGACTTCAGTTTGTTGGAAGTTTTTAAATCGTAATTTTGGTTTTGGTACTTGTGGTTGGTCTGTTCATATTATCAATTTCTTTCTTTTTCATTCTTAAAGGTTGTATCTTTCTAAGAATTTGTCCATTTTTCTAGGTTGTCCATTTTATTTGTATATACTTGTTTGTAGTAGTGTCTTATGGTTCTTTGTATATTTTTGGTGTCGGTTTTAACTTGTTTTTCATTCTGCCCTTAACTCCTTCTTGTGTATTTTAAATTCTTCTTGTTGAATTCTTCAGCTTTGATAGTCCTCTTTTCTATTTTCTTTTGTTTCAGTTATCACTGTGTTCATCTATTTTCCCTCTTTCAGATAGCATTTTATTAGTAATGCTTTGAACTCTTTTCAGGTAAATTATTTATCACTTTTTGTTTCCTATCCCCTTAATGAATTTTTCTCTTTCATCTGAAACACAGTCCTCTTTTTTATATCTTGTTTGACGTTCTCTGTTTTTCTCTGTGAGATTATGTGAAACAGTTCCCAGTCTTGAAGGCATGTCCATATGTGGGAGCATCCCTATGAAGTCTGCTTGTCCCCAGTGGCATCGGTGGAAGAGCTAAATTTAAAGTGAGCGTAGGCTGCGTCCTTCCCTGTTCTGTGCTATCAGGCTCTGTATTGCTGGCATGCAGGGCTAGAGTCACTGCCCTTTCAGGGGTGATGCCAAGGCCTGAGGGTCTGGAGCAGGGTTTCTTCCCAATGTGATGGTGTTTTTGCCATGGTTCAGGGTATGGCTGGGACCTGAGGGCTTGGGACTGCACTTCTAAGATTTTTCCACTTTTTTTTAAAATTAGCAATTGTTAGTTACTTATGGCTGTGCTCAGTCTTCATTGCTATGAGTGAGCTTTCTCGAGTTGCAGTGAGCAGGAGCTACTCTTGCGGTGAATGGGGGCTGTTCTTCCTTGTGGTACCTGGAGCTTTTTGTTGCAATGGCTTCTTTTGTTGCAGAGCGCGAGCTCCTAGGCCCCCAGGTTTCAGTAGGTGTAGCACACAGGATCGGAAGTTGCTGCTCCTGGGCTGAAGAGCACAGGATTAGTAGCTGTGGCACACTGGCTTAGTTGATTTGCAGCATGTGGGATCTTTCCAGACCAGGGATTGAATCTGAGTCCCCTGCATTGGCTGATGGATTCTTAACCTCTGGACTACTAGGGAAATCCAATTTGTTCCCATTTTTCCCTGGTGTGCACACATTGGGTAGAGGCAGGGTCAGGGCCAGAGTGGCTGAAGCCACACTAATAAGCCGGATCCGTTTTTAGCTTTGTGCAGTTGCATCAGCAGTGGCAGTCTCCACCCTAGTTAGAGGCAGGCTGAGGGCCTGAGCTGGCTCCAGTCCTTCCTGATTCTTGCACTTAATTGTGTGCAGGCAGTGACGGACCCTGCAAAGCTGGAGGAAGGGTCGAAGTCCAGGCAGCTGCCGCTCCCTCCCAGGTACAGGCACGGGCGCTACTCCCTGCAGTGGTCGCTGCTCTGGCTAGACGCAGCGCCGTGGCGTGGAGCGGCTCCACTCCCGCTAATCCCTGCAGTGGTCTCCGCTCTGGCTAGAGGCAGGGCCATGCCATGGGGGCGGCTCCACTCCCGCTGCTCCCTGCAGTGGTCTCCACTCTGGCTGGAGGCAGGGCCATGCCATGGGGCGGCTCCACTCCCTCCATGGCCACTTGGGCTCACTGGAAATGAAATTTCTAAAAGGAAACTTTTTGAAATGACTAAAGATTGATTAGTGCTGGTATGTGCTGTTAATTTTTGTGTGTTGTTTTCCAATCTGGTATTTTTTTAATTCCCTCATCAGATGTCAGCGGAACTTTGGGATATTACTGAACAGAAGCAGTGATAATATGCATTCTGTCCTTATTTCTGATTTAAAAAGTTGGAGAAGGAAATGGCAACCCACTCCAGTATTCTTGCCTGGAAAAGTCCATGGACAGAGGAGCCTGGCGGGCTGCAGTCCATGGGGTCACATGATTGAGCGTATGTGCATGAGGATGAAGGGAGATGGGTTGGTAGCAATAAACTGGTAGAACTAAAAAGATAAATAATAAAAAGGGGATGTGTCTAACATTTTATATTAAACATGGCATTTATTTTAGGATTCTAATAGGTGGTTTTTATTAAACTAAAGTTCAGCTACCAAGACTTCCCTGGGGTGGCTCAGAGGTTAAGCATCTGCCTCCAATGCAGGAGACCTGGGTTCGATGCCTGGGTTGGGAAGATCCCCTGGAGAAGGAAATGGCAACCCACTCCAGTATTTTTGCCTGGAGAATCCCATGGACTGAGGAGCCTGGTGGGCTGCAGTCCACGGGTCGCAAAGAGTCGGACACGACTGAGTGACTTTACTTACCAGTTTGGGTTACTGTGTTTTGTATTGTTTTTATTTTTGTCAGAAATGGGCGCTGCATTGTATTACTTTTTCTGCATTTATTAAGATTACATCTTCCCTCTTTGATCTGTTCACCTGTTAATATGTTATTTGTGCCTTTCTTTTTCTTACTCCTGAGAAAGTTTAATTTATTAGTCTTTTCAAAGACTAATGTTGGATTTTTAAAATCTCATTGTTGTTTCTTTTATGACATTCTGTCCTGTATTTTTATTTTTCTTAGCTTAATTGATATTTTTTAACTTATTAGAAACTCTTGGTTTATTAATTTTTATTAAGATCCCACAAGCTAATTTATAGTGTTTTCATTGTCATTTTGTTCTAAATATTTTATGAATAATTACACTTGTCAATTTCTGGTGTATATTATTACTATTTATGTATACATGTTACTTTTTGTTCAGTGGATATACATGATTCAGGTGCATAACAGCTTTTTAAATAAGTGAAAAGAGAATGAATGACTTTGGTTCACTTGTAGTCCCAAATAGGCCACTCTAAGACTAGCAAGATAAATATTTGCATGTTATGCTGTAGAGTATCGGTAATATACTGTTTAGCATATGAATTCATTATTTATTATTATGGAGCTTTTTCATCCTTACTAGGATATTTTGACTCCACAAATAAGATTTTTCAACAAAAACTTTATCTTTTTTTCTTTGCTAGATTACCCAGCAGTATCAGCTTTGTGAAGTCACTGCTTATCTATTAGAAAAGAAAGGAGATATTCATGGTGCCTTCTTAATAATGCTAAAGGTAACATTTTACTCTGTTTGCTTTGTCATATTTCTGTCTAGCCCTCTATCCATCTATCAATTTATTTTTTTCTCTATGATAAAATTGACATATAACATTGTGTAAGTTTTCATCAGTCAGTTTTTTATGTTTCAGAGTAAGTTGCAGACAGCAGTACATTTTATCCCTAGATATTTTTATCATGCATATCTTGAGTCAATCTTTCTTTGTATTTTTTAAGGTAAAATTTACATCCAACAAAATCCTCCAGTTTTAAATGTACCATTTAATGAACCGTAACCAGTGCATGCACTTGGTTAACTCCAGTGCCTAACAAGATAAGAGAACATTACCCAGAAAGTTCCTTCACAGTCAGTTCCCAATTCTGTCCCCTCAGAGAGAACAATTTGAATTTTTTTCTCTGTGGATTAGTTTTGCCTTTTTGTTCATTCATACTAATGGAATCATCCCATAGATACTCTTGTATAATTTCTTCTTCCATTTGGCATAATGTTTTCAAGATTTATCTCTGTTATTACATATATCAGTTCCTTTTATTGTTGAGTAGTATTTAATTGTATGATTACATCACAGTTTATCCACTCTCCTGTTGATTGACGCCTGAGCTATCTCTAGTGTTTTGCTAGTATGAGTAAAGTTGCTATGACTGCTCCTGTACAAAAATGTTTTCCTTTCCCTGGGGTCAGTACCAGGGAATGGAATTGGTGCCTCACAAGATAGGTAGAGGTTTAGTTTTATAAGAAATTAGCAGACCTCTTTCCACAATGGCTGTAGCATTTTATGTTCCACCAGTAATGTACGAGAGTTCTGATTGCTCTACATTCCAACAGCAGTTGGTATTATATCAGTTTTGTAAAAAATTTCTTTTGTTATAAAATAAAATTTACCATTTCAGTGGCATTAAGTATATTCACATTGCTGTGTAACCTCGCTACCATCCATATCTTTTTCAACTTCCTAAACTCATTATACCAGTTATCCTTCCCTGCCTGCTAGCCCCTGGCAACCACCATTCTACATTAGACCCTGGGAATTTGATCACTAGGTACCTCACATAAAAGGAATCAAGGAATTTGTCCTTTTGTGTCTAGCTTATTACAGTTAGCATAATGTCTTCAAGATTTATTCATATTGTAGCACATGTCAGAATTTCATTCATCTTTTAAGGCTGAATAATATTCCATTATATATATATACTACATTTTGTTTTTCCATTCATTCAACAATGGACACTTGGGTTGCTTCCACATTTTGATTGTTGTGAATAATGCTGCTGTAAACATGAGTGTACTAATATCTTCTTGAGTCCTTGCTTTCAGTGGGATTGCTGAATATATACCAGAAGTGAGATCACTGAATCAAATGGCAATTCTATTTTTAATTTTTAAAGAACTGCCATACCGTTTTCCTATAGCAACTATTACTATTTTACATGCTCACCAGCAGTGCACCAAAGTTTCAACTTCTCTTTACCAACACTTGTTATTTTTATTTTCTTGGTAATAGCCATCCTAATGTGTGTGATTATATATCCATTTTTTAAACATTGTCATCTAGCTAGGAATAGATTAGGGATGTCCTTATTTATGTTTTAAAAAAATAGTTCACATTAGCTTCTAGTTTTTTTCTAGCCATATAATTGTGAAACAGGCCAATAACAATATTCCACAGAGAATTTGTATAGGCTCTTAACCCCTTTTAATCTCTAGGTTACTGTTTCGTCTCTTTTTTTCCTTGCAATTTATTTGTTGATGATACCATGAACCCAATTTTTAAAGGATAAGTAAATGTATTCTTGGCATGGATGGGAAATGGAGAAGTGAGAGATCTTTGCAGGGAATAAGACAGTTGTTTGCAAAATACAAAGGAATACAAACTGCTAGGAGATGAGGCAGTAGCTTTACTAGGGCTCAGCTATCAGTGCATAAATAGGCAGGTCAGGCTGGAAACAAAAACTCGATCCAGATTTGGAAAGATTTTGTAGGACATGCTAAAGAATTAGGGCTGATTGTGTTTTCACCCAGGATGAACTAAAGGTTTTTAAACAAGAAACTGATGTGATGTTGTTTCATAAAGACTGCTGTGTTGACTGTAGGAGAATATGTGGGATGCAGAGAAGGAGGACGTGAAACTGGAAGCAGAGAGCACTTGCACGGCTATTGCAGCAGTGAATCAGGAGGGCTTGAGTGGGTGTGGCGGTTCTGGTGAAGTGAAAAGAGAAGGTGGATTTAAGAATTTATTGATCATTTGAATATGGTATGGAGTGAATGAGAGGGGAGCAGTTAATGATGAT
The DNA here is from genome assembly GCA_917880005.1 of Nanger dama. NCBI lineage: Eukaryota > Metazoa > Chordata > Mammalia > Artiodactyla > Bovidae > Nanger > Nanger dama. The sequence goes on along the minus strand of CAKJTW010000011.1, from coordinate 26,289,540 downwards.
TCTTTTAGCTTACCATTAGCCTATAAAGGACCTCAAGGAAAGAAACAAATTTGGGGTAGAAGGGATGTATTAAGGTCAACTTCAGTCTATATTAAAAAGCCTTTGGAATATCAGTTAAGAGTGTCTGAGGATCTAGAATTCAGTGGAGTAGTGGATGCTACGACTGCATATCTAGAAGATGTCACACCCAAGGATGAACCCTGTGCTGTGGTGATACACTTGTCATGTCCTTTTTATTTGCACCCATCCCTTTTTCTCATACTTGAGTGTGAATTTTATTCCCTTATCCAAAGCATGGATTAACCCTAATCCCCATTACTGTGCCTAAAGACTGTCAATGATGACTGTGTGGTGGTACAACAGAAGCAAAAATGGGGCAGAATAAGTGATATTTTATATTTTGGGTACTTAGGACTGAAGTGACTTAGCAGCAGCAGCAGCCAGTACTACTAGCTATGCTTTCTATATACACAGATGTTCTCCTCTGAATGACAGAGATCATTCTTAAAAAAAAAAAAAACCTTGTTGTTTCTTGGATTTTACCTTTAAAATATGTTAATTCAGGTGTTGGTGGATTAGAAATATAAAGTGTTCCTTTTACCTCCTAGAGACTACAAAGCAAACTTCAAGAGATAATACGTCAAGATGAAAGTAAGTTCTTGAGTTTAATTTGCAATTTCTTTTTCTGTGGACCTCATGTTTTAAAATGTATTAAATGAAAAACTACATTTATTAAGTAATAATTACATTGATCTGTATATTACTGTTTATCATTGATCCAAATTTTGACTTGTTTTCAAGGCTCATAATAGGAAGTAATATAAACCATTGTGCTTTTGTGATGCTAATTGTCAGTACTAGAGGTCATTTCATTATACAGAAAATTAGATATTCTTCACTGGTATTAATTTATTTTTGGCTATACTTTTGTTCTTATGTTTTGGTTATTATAAATGAGATACATAACTTACATTTTAAAAATTAATGTGCTGAACAACAAAAAGCAGAGCTTCTAATCAGTAAGAGCCAGTGTTTCTGTTTTGAGCTTACATGATTTTAGCAGAAAGCAGTAAAACTTGAAGTGAAGTTTAGAATCTTGAATGACTTTGTCACAGATAGATATGTAATTTTTATTATATTCCTTGATGCTAAAAAATTTTTTTTTTGTAAAAGTGTAGTAAAGTAAGTGCACATAAAATTCACTGTTTTAACCATTTTTAAGTGTACAGTTCATTGGCAATAAGTACATACACACTGTTGTACAATCATCACCGGCATCCATCTCTAGAACCTTTTCACCTTGCCAAACTGAAATTCCATGCCCATCAGTTAGTCCTTATTCCCTTCTCCCCACTCAGCCCCTGGTAACCACCATTCTGCTTTCTGACTTGATGAATTTGATTACTCTGGGTTAGGTATCTCATATAAATAGAATCAAGTAGTCATTGTCCTTTTGTGTCTAGCTTATTACACTTAGCATAATGTCTTCAACATTTATCTGTGTTGTAGCACATGCAGAATTTCACTCATTTCTAAGGCTGAGTAATGCTCTTGTTTTATGTATATGCTGCGTTTTGTTTTCCCATTCATCTATCAACGGGCACTTGGATTGCCTCTCCCTTTCAACTGTTGTGATCAGTGCTGCTATGAACATGAGTATACAGACATCTCTTTGAGTCCTTGCTTTCCCTTCTTCTGGATATATATTGCTGGATATATGTATTGCTAAGCTAAACGGTTGGAGAAGGCGATGGTACCCCCACTCCAGTACTCTTGCCTGGAAAATCCCCTGGAGAAAGGAGCCTGGTGGGCTGCAGTCCTGGGGTCGCGAAGAGTCAGACACAGCTGAGCGACTTCACTTTTACTTTTCACTTTCATGCATTGGAAAAGGAAATGGCAACCCACTCCAGTGTTCCTGCCTGGAGAATCTCAGGAATGGGGGAGCCTGGTAGGCTGCTGTCTGTGGGGTCACACAGAGTCGGACACGATTGAAGTGACTCAGCAGCAGCAGTAGAAGCTAAATGGTGGTTCTGTTTTTAATTTTTTAAGGAAACACCATGCCATTTTCCCTAATGGCAATATCATTTTACATTCTCACCAGCAATGTACAAGAGTTTCAAGTTCTCCACATATTAACTAACATTTGTTATTTTCTGTTTTCTTGATAGTAGCCACCCTATTGGGTATGAGATAGCATCTCCTCATGGTTTTAATTTGCATTTATGTAGTGATTGGTGATGTTGAACATGTTTTTCTTGTACTTAATTGGCCATTTTCTTTATCTTCTCTGGTGAAATGTCTGTCCAGATCTTTTGCCCACTTTTGAATTGGATTATTCATTTTCATATTCCTTAACATTTTCAAAATAGCCCTCCCAAAGTTCAGAGAATCACTGGATAGGTGATTTTTTTAGATTGTTTTACCTTTTTATTATTTTTTGTTGTTGTTGTTTTACCTTTTTAACTCATTAACACATTTCTTGAATTCCTTGGCCCACACAGTGCTCTAAACATCTTTACCCTAATTCCCCATAGAGTATTCGTTCTTAGAACTTCCATAAACAGTTGACTTTTCTTTATGTAGTTCAACTAAGCATTTAGTTACGGTTTTTGTGCTGTCAGTAAGTGTTCAATTTGACTGCTAGATTTGTTGCAATTGTAGTAGTTTTCTTTTTCAGTTTTCTGTTATGAAAATAATTTTTGCAGATACTACATGAAAGAATATGGGAAAAATAAGAATGTTTCCCTAAATCACTACAGTGATTTGCAGGTGATATGTCTAGGGAAGCCAGTTCTTTGAATTCCAACGAGGATAAATTTCTCAGTAACAGTCTCATAACTACCATCTACTGCCAGATTCAATTTTGACAGTGTGCATTGATGGTATAGTAGTAAGCATAGCTGCCTTCCAGTTTTGACGGTGTGCTTAAGAATTTTGGAGGATTTGGTAATTGTATAACAATGAGCTAGTTCCTGTGGGTTACACACAGATGGCTAAAACATAGTCCTCATCCAAAGAGCTAACTTGCTTGAAGGAGATAGATATGTTTAAAAAAAAAACTTCCAGTGCAGGTAGAGTCAAATACTGTAGTTAGAGATGCAGTGAGAGTGACAAAGGATTGTGCACAATTGGGGAACTATCTGTAACTGAGTTTCTTTTGTGGAAGATGCAACCTTGGAAGTAATCATGACTGGAAGAATGAATAGGAATTTGACAGACAAAGCAAGGAAAGGAGCTTCTGGGTTGAGGGAGAACATGAAGATGAAAGTGCCTGACTAGTAACCTTGGGAAATCATCTGGTGGAACGATGCCCCAGGATGTTTACTGTGTTTACTTAGGTCAGAAGTGTATTGACATTCTATTGGTAAAAATTAGTTTTTCATGGATGAGACTCACGTTTGGACTTGTGCTTAAGAGAACTGCTGTTGTTGAGCTGCTCAGTCATGTCTGACTCTAGCAACCTCATGGACAGTAGCCTGCCAGGCTCCTCTGGGATTTCCCAGGCAAGAATACTGGAGCGGGTTGCCATTTCCTTCTCCAGGGGCTCTTCCTGACCTCCAGTCAAGCCCATGTCTCCTGCATTGGCAGGCGAATGTTTTCACTGAGCCACCAGGGAAGCACTGATGTACAGCACTCACTACAGGGAGAACTGTAGTGGCAGTATAAAAGGGAGTGAGGAAGCCAAGATTTGGAAGTCAGAAATTAAACTACAGTGCAGACGAGGTGATGAAGGGCCCCATCAGGTAAAAGCCGTGGATATATGGGAGCATGGATATGGAATTAACAAAATTAACTATTTATTTGAATGTATGGATGAAAGCAGTAAAGATGATGAAGATTTATAAACCGGTTGACTTAAAGGTCATGGTTCTGTTAGTTTGGAAACGTAAGGGTTTGGAGCATATTTGAAGTGAGAGAACTGGGCTAGGTTTTGCACACACAAAAGTTCAAAGAGATTGCAGGATGCGCATGTAGAAATGGATGCCTAGAGCCTGGTGAGAATTCAGCCTGCAGATTATGAAAGGAATAAGGGCTGGCAGTATATATTTGAAGGTTATCAGCAAGGACATAGGAGGTAAAACCAGAAGAGTGGCTGATGTTATTGAAAAAGAAATGAAGAGAAAAGTGCCTGAAATAGTATCTTGAAGAAATATGTACATTAAAGAAATAGAGGGAGACCTGTAAAAGATATTTCTACTAACAAATCCACAAACAATTGGGGATTTTTCCATAGTTAAAGTACATTATAATGCTAAGTATTAATATGATGTGCTTTCTATGTCCTAGGAATGTCAAACATATATAGAAAGCTGTTGCAAACAATTATCTGCTTTTTAATCTACTAAACCTCAGTATCAGGTCTTAAACATGATTATATCATTGAAACCTAAAAATATGCAGAGAAAAAAAGTTTCATTTTTACAGAAGCTTTGAGATGATCAGTATTATACCCTTGAGTGATATTAACAATTTTTCTGACTCTAGATACTAAAGAGGATCCCTCACTGAAGGATGTTGAAGAGACCATGGTAGAGACGATTGCCCTCTGCCAGAGAAATTCACATAATTTGAACCAACAGCAGAGAGAGGTAGGAGAATGAATACAAAGCCTTTTAAAAGTCTATTCTAGTCTGAAACTAGAAATTAGTTCTATTTCCACTGCCCTCTCAGCTACCTGAATTCTATGCAACTGGATTTTAATCACCAGTGTTCCCAGGAGTATATGGCTCCTAAAGTTATTACGGGAAGGGCCTGTCTGCTTTGTTCTCACAAAAAGCTTTATCTTCTTAGATTTGACTGTGCTGCAAAACTTAGGTGTGTGAATACTAGATGTCCTTGTTCTCTTTGGACAGGGATTTTGTGTATTCCGTATAGTGGTACTATGGATGTGTCATCCATTTATCATCTCTTTTATTCCCTGGGGATAAAGCGAGTATGAAGATCTGGAGGAAAAGCCTCAAGGGATACAGAGAAAGCTGGAAAAGGTCAAAAAGGCTACCATACAGTACTTCTTAAACTTGGCTGCACATGAGTCACCTGGGGAGCTTTGAAAACTCACAGACTATACCCACTATCAATTAAACTTAAGTCTCTGGGGCTGGACCCCCATCATCAATGTGGGTCAGTTTGTTTGTTTGTTTTTCTGTTTAGGAGAAAAAGGAAGAACTGGCTTTATTACTTTGCCAGGCACAGTGGGAACATAGTAGGCTAGTGCCTCAAAACTGCTAACCCCTCCCTAGTGAACGTCCCAAAGCTTCCCACTTGTTTACACTGTTGCAGCCAAGGTTGGAACCACATCTGTAACAGATTCCAGACTGCAAAAGGAGTACGCAAAGCTGAAGGAGGAGGTATAGTTGAGTACCTGGTGTGACTGGGAGTTACAGCAGTGAAGCAGAAACAAAGAGGGTGAGATGCAGCTTGACAGCTAAGACTCTGTAATTTTAAGAAGTTAGCAGTATGATGTGGCATAACTGTGCCTGCCTTTACAGTCTCTGGCCTCTGACTTAACACCACCTGGCCTCCTTCCACTGCCTGGGCTTCTGAAATGGGAAAGAGAGTAAAATTTTTCATAGATAGTTTGCCATAAGTGTTACAGTGAAAACGGTAAACTTGTATGTTTTCTATTCTTATGAGATGGGTAAATTTCTCCTTTACTTTTTTGTCAAGGCCTTTTTCAGGTTATAAATTTTGAACACCCTTTAGGATATAAATTGTGTATAACAAACTCATTTACATAATGGATGTGGGGTTTTTATTAAAAAACTTTGAGTGAAATGATGCATGCCCATTATTTTTGTAATCCTGCAATACAGAAAGTTATAGAGAAGGACATTTAAAAAAATGTGTCCTGTATCATATCACTCAGAAATAACCATCGTTATCATTTGGTAAATATCACTGTAGATATTTTTTTCATCTGCCTAGGTTTACATAATTTTAGAAAAATTGGATCAAAAATGCTTTCTTTAAAAATGCAGTATTTAATCTCATTTAGGAAGCCTGTGTAAAACTGAGGAATTTCTGAATGGACTTCCCTGGTGGCTCAGAGGTTAAAGCATCTGCCTCCAATGCGGGAGACCCGGGTTCGATCCCTGGGTCGGGAAGATCCCCTGGAGAAGGAAATGGCAACCCACTCCAGTATTCTTGCCTGGAGAATCCCATGGACTGAGGAGCCTGGTGGGCTGCAGTCCACGGGGTTGCAAAGAGTTGGACACGACTGAGTGACTTTACTTACTTAGGAAGCCTGTGTAAAACTGAGGAATTTCTGAATTTAAAATAGTTCTTTACTAAATTATCTATCAATAAATCTGTCTGAAGTTTAAAAAATCTGAATAACTATAATAGATTGGAATTATCATTTATAATTAAATTTCAGTTTTCATAGTATCTATGATGTGCAGCCAGTAAGGAAGTTTATATGAACTCGTACACACTTGCTCCAGCCTCTCTCCTCTATCCCTCTGAATTTTTATTAATTATGTTATTTTACCTCACTGAGGTTAACAAAACATTCTTTTCTATATCCACAGTTCCCATAGTGTTTAATCTTTATTTAAATGGATTATAAGCTTTACACTGTTGCTTTTATTTTTCTTTTAAAGTACTTTTTAAAAAATTATATATTTTTGGTAATGGCTGCACTGGGTCTTCATTGCTATGTTGCAGGCTTTCTCAAGTTGCAGCGAGTTGGGGCTACTCTTTGTTGTTTTTCTCGAGCTTCTCATTGCAGTAGCTTCTCTTGTTGTGGAGCATAGGCTCTAGAGTGCACTGGCTTCAGTAGTTGTAGCTCATGGACTCAGTAGTTGTCTCTGGAGCACAGGCTCGTAGTTGTGGCACATGGGCCCAGTTACTCTGTGGCATGTGAGGTCTTCCTGGATCAAACTCTGTCCCGCATAGTGGCAGGTAGATTCATTCCTATCCACTACGCTACCAGGGAAGTCCTACACCTTTCCTTTATGCCATGATTTTTCCATTTGTGAGTTTTTATTTTATCTTTTGGCTAATTGCATATACTGCACATGGTTATATTTTGATTAAAAAACAAAAGTAAAATTGTTGAAGCTGTGTTTATATATATTTGATACTATGTGATCACTCACCTAGAGCCAGACATCCTAGAATGTGAAGTCAAGTGGGCCTTAGAAAGCATCACTACAAACAAAGCTAGTGGAGGTGATGGAATTCCAGTTGAGTTATTTCAAATCCGGAAAGATGATGCTGTGAAAGTGCTGCACTCAATATGTCAGCAAATTTGGAAAACTCAGCAGTGGCCACAGGGCTGGAAAAGGTCAGTTTTCCTTCCAATCCCAAATAAAGGCAAGGCCAACGAATGCTCAGACTACCGCACAACAGCACTCATCTCACACTCTAGTAAAGTAATGCTCAAAATTCTCCAAGCCAGGCCTCAGCAATATGTGAACCGTGAACTTCCTGATGTTCAAGCTGGTTTTAGAAAAGGCAGAGGAACCAGAGATCAAATTCCCAACATCCGCTGGATCATGGAAAAAGCAAGAGAGTTCCAGAGAAACATCTATTTCTGCTTTACTGACTAGGGCAAAGCCTTTGACTATGTGGATCACAATAAACTGTGAAAAATTCTGAAAGAGATGAGAATACCAGACCACCTGCCCTGCCTCTTGAGAAACCTATATGCAGATCAGGAAGCAACAGTTAGAACTGGACATGAAACAACAGACTGGTTCCAAATAGGGAAAGGAGTACGTCAAGACTGTATATTGTCACCCTGCTTATTTAACTTCTATGCAGAGTACATCATGAGAAACGGTGGGCTGGAAGAAGCACAAGCTGGAATCAAGACTGCTGGGAGAAATATCAATAAGCTCAGATATGCAGATGACACCACCCTTATGGCAGAAAGTGAAGAGGAACTAAAAAGCCTCTTGATGAAAGTGAAAGAGGAAAGGGGAAAAAGTTGGCTTAAAGCTCAACATTCAGAAAGCCAAAATCATGGCATCTGGTCCCATCACTTCATGGCAAATAGATGGGGAAACACTGAGAGACTTTATTTTTGGAGGGCTCCAGAATCACTGCAGATGGTGACTGCAGCCATGAAATTAAAAGACACTTACTCCTTGGAAGAAAAGCTATGACCAACCTAGACAACGTATTAAAAGCGGAAACATTACTTTGTCAACAAAGGTCCATCTAGTCAAAGATATGGTTTTTCCAGTGGTCATGTATGGATGTGAGAGTTGGACTATAAAGAAAGCTGAGCGCTGAAGAATTGATGCTTTTGAACTGTGGTGTTGAAGACTCTTGAGATTCCCTTGGACTGTAGGGAGAGCCAGCCAGTCCATCCTAAAGGAAATCAGTCCTGAATAATCATTGGAAGGACTGATGCTCAAGCTGAAGCTCCAATACTTTGGCCACCTGATGCAAAGAACTGATTCATTTGAAAGACCCTGGTGCTGGGAAAGATTGAAGACAGGAGGAGAATTGGACAGCAGAGGATGAGATAGTCCGATGGCATCACCAACTCAGTGGACATGAATTTGAGTAAACTCCAGGAGTTGGTGATGGACAGGGAGGCCTGGCATGCTGCAGAGAGTCAAACATGACTGGGGTCAGACAACGACTGAGCAGCTAATTGAACTGAATCTGAAATATGTCCAGATTCACATATATTAACGGCAGTATTAGATATTCATGCCTCCAGAACTCTCGGGATTATTCTGATTATATTTGAACTCGTATCTCTTAATCATAGACAGAAATAAGGCTTCCTTTGATGTGGTGAAAGGGTAACTTATTCTGTATTTTTTTTTCTCAAAAATGTATCTGAGCTGGTATCTGAGTATTCCTCTGTTAGACATGCATTCACCTCTCAACACCTCTACTTGCCCCCACCCTCTGACAACTGGTTTTTGCTTCTTTTTTGAGCAACTTTCATAACAACAACAAAAAGATGTGAATGTTAGTTTTTATTCAAATTTTATTTTTGTGAAAATGCTGAACTGATTATATGTAATATCACACGTTAAGTTTGGGGGATATTCATGGTGGTTTGCCTTTGTTCCTTTTTGTTTTTGTTTTGGAGACAGTGAGAGAGAACAAGAGATCTGGCCACGGACCCTAAACTAACTAAAAATTGGAAGTATCCAAAAGCTTGATAATGAACTATCTGTAGTGTGTCTTCCCCAAAAGTTTCTTCAGTTAAAGTCAGAGTGCAGGAAGTTGGGTTGTCCGTCCTTTTCCAGGTGGAATCTGTACTTGTCCTACTTTGTATGTCCGTCTGCCCCAGTGTCCAGTGATTACATATAATAAAAAAATATGGCTTTGTTATGCACATAATTCCGTGAAGAGGAAAGTGGTTGGTTATATAACATGACACAGTAGTTCACATTCAGTTGTGCTGCTCTCAGGGGTTAGGATTGTCATTATCATAATGCTTATTTTAGCCCGTGAGTTTTTAGAGTTATCTAAGTTAAAATTTTAAGAACCAGCCTTAAAGAGCAAGAGAGATGAAATATTTAAAAGGTATTTGCCATATATTTCTGGTTAATATGGAGATTTAATTGAAAAGTTCCTCTCTTTAGGGTATAAATATTTCTTATCTCTACAACCATGCTTCCCCAGTCTGCTATTTATAAATCAAGAATAAAGTAACCTTTAAAAATGTAATTCACCTAAAATTCCTGGATTAAATAAGGAAAATTTGAAATCAAATTTCTAAATATAAAAGCCAAAAAGGTAAAATTTAGGTATACCATATACAGTTAGATTAAAAGACAGAAAGAAATGATGTGGTTTAAAAACAAGTTGAAATAGGCAATGAAAGACAAGCTAAGTAAAGCCATCTAAAAATAAACTACAAGATTAAAAATTCATGAATACTAGATAAATTAAAATTTCAATAAAATAAAGAATTGTCAGTATACAACATAGTTAAAACTAGTATCTTAAAAACTAGAAGAAAAATTGTTTAAAAAAATAAAGCATAAAATCCTGGCCTTAGAAAACCTCAAATGGGGGCAGATAAGGGCTTCCTTGTAGAGCTCTTTCAGTGGGAGGCTGCCCAGTTGGAAAGTCCCTGGATTGTGAGCCTGTCCCCTTAGTGGGTTCCCTGAGTAACCGTGCTTGTCCTGCTCTGTCAGTACTGACTTTTCTTCATGCCTGTTGGATGTTTGCAGGAATAGGTCTCTTCCAAGATTCTGGGTTAAATGAGGCCTTTGTAAATCTCTACCCAAAAAGAAAATATGCTTGAAATTTTAAAATGTATTAGTTTGATTTTTGATGATGAAGATTTTCTCTAAGGCTTAGCAAGAATACATATGATGCACATATGGCAGTGTATAATCTTTTGGCAAATTACTCAACTTCTCTAAGCTTCAGTTATCTCCAGTAAAGGTAATGCTTACTGTATTAGGTTATCATGAGATTGAATTGCCAATTGAAATGAAAATTGTATGTAAGACTTAATACAGTACCTAATATAATAGGAATAAATAAATGATAGATCTATTTATATCATAAATTAATTTTCTCATAAATAAATTTCCAACCTCATTCTGTGGTTGGGAATATTAATTGAAATAATGTTAACTTTACTTCTTAGCTTATGATGACTGAGGAAATACAAAATAATGTTTGACACAGGAGAAAACTTGAGATAATTGTATTCATTTATCTTGCTTGATGTCAAGCTGACAAGAAATGGGAGGAGGGTAGTTGTGGGGTAGTTCTCTGTCCCCTTCTGCATTACATAGGGCTGTTTAGACATTTGAGACTAGCTGGAGGCTCTGCTCTGGCTCCTTTGAACCTCCCCTCTCTTGAGACACAGAAGATTGCAGTTCCAAGGTCTAGACTTACTTAACTTCAGCTTCCTTAATTTTCCCAAGGTGCATGGTAAAGATATGTGTTCTGGTTATGGGTTTTGCTTTTTATTGTCTCTTCCTCGTCATGTGTTCCATCTTTTCTTTCTCTGATTTTTACCAACAAGTGTGTATGAGAAGTACATTTCAGCCTGTGAAACAGTAGGCTGATGATAGTTATTCTTAAAAACAACCCAGGAGTTTTGTTTTTCTGTGACATTATAGGCACTCTGGTTTCCGTTATTGGAGGCAATGATGGCTCCTCAGAAGCTGTCTAGTTCAGCTGCACCTCATCCACACTCTGAAGGTAGGTTTATCAGCATCCATCTATACCATCACTCAGTTTTTATCTACTAGAAATAGTCATTTAGATACCTTCTCCCAGCATCATATTTTTATTATTATCCTTAATGAAATCATATTGTAATGTTGATCTCATTTTTCAGGTTCTCTTCTTTCTGAGGCACCAGTTACATCCTTTGTCTAAATAACAGTAGCTTTGCAGCTTACCAGGTTAACTTTAAAATATCAAACTGACCTTGGTTAGCTAAGTTTCTAGGAAGTTTTATTCCTGTGACTTACAAGAAAAATCTAAACCTCTGATTTTAAACTAACCTTAATATTAACATGTTGTTATAACAGCTCTGAAATCTTTGACCATGCAAGTTCTCAACAGTATGGCAGCATTTATTGCCCTTCCATCCATCCTGCAGCGAATTTTACAGGTGAGTTGAAAGGGTAAAATTCAGTGTTGACCAATTTTAACTTATATTTTAGTTATGTATAAATAATGTTTAAACAGGTCTCAAACACAATGCAGCTGATTTTTGGCATTAGATAAATATCTAAGATATGACGATGACTCTCATCCTTTAGCTGTCATCCAGTGATGTAAGTTTACTTGGCACACACTTGGAGGCTTCAGTTGTTCACTGTGACCTTGGGATTCAAATACATAAGCTTCTTTCTGGTGTCCTGTTTCCAGCTGGTTACACTTTTAGTGCATAAAAACCCACATAAAAATTGTTAATATGGACATTTCTTAATCTTATTACTTAGGTTTTCTAACTCATTCTAAAACCTTGTCCAAAACTCATCTCCTACTCTTCAACAAAAGGCCTGAACCTTTCCAACTTCATCAAAAGAGAATGCTAAAATATGCTAACATATTTTTAGAAAAATCTGTGAACGTTCTTGGGAAAACAGTAAGAATTATCCTTAGAATCCATTTTGTCTTTTCTTACTTTATGCAGGATAAGTGAGAAGTGAAAGTGTTAGCTGCTCAGTCGTGCGCAGCTCTTTAAGACCCCATGGACTGTAACGCGCCAGGCTCCTCTGTCCATAAAATTCTCCAGGCAAGAATACTGGAGTGGGTAGCCATTCCCGTCCCCAGGGAATTTTCCCAACCCAAGGATCAAACCCTGGTCTACCACAATGCAGGCAAATTCTTTACCATCTGAGCCACCAGGGAAGCAGGATACAGACACACCAGAACAAAGCAAAACAGTAATATGATGCTGTTGATCATAATTTTCTAATTATTTTTATCTAACCAAGAATGTTTCTTTCAGCTCTCTTTTAAGACTGTACAAGCTCTCCTTTCCCATCTGGTATGAAGCAGCTGGGCCTTTGCTGATAAAGACTGCTGTATCCAATAGTCTCTCACCACATTGTATATTATCATTTAGAATGTATCTTCACATGTATCACTTCATTTGATCTTTATAATAAATTGAATAACAATTTATTACAGACAGCTTTTCTTATATCCATTCTAAAATACATTTGTTATAAGGTTTTAGTAATATATGAACTATCTCTATAATGCAGGAATACTTTAATTTACCAAATAAATCAGAAAAAAAATGAAATCGTAAAGCCAAAAGTTTCTTCCCTCTCATTATACACATTTAGCTTTATGTTGAGCTTTCATCACATTTTAATACATACATTTTAATAAATAAAAATTGATTTTTTCTTTTGGCAAATGCATATGATTTTTTTTAAATAGTGTATTTCAAGACTCGTATCCTTGAAGGCTTTTGGTATTTGAATATCTTTATTTTTGTGTTATACTGGTATTCATTGTAGTTCTATTCTTATCATTTCCACTATCAGTGGTTAACTCACACTAATCAGGGAGTATGCTGATTGTTAAATTCCTATTTGCACGTAACTCTACCTTATGTTTGTATAGAATTTTTGTTTTTTCAAGTTGCTTTCACAGATACTGTATTTGAAGCTCACAAGAATCTCTTGAAGTAGGTGGGGCTACTGTAAAAATTTCTGTTGATGAAGGAGGAAACTAAAGTATAGAAAGTTAAGTACCTGATCCACCAATAGAGGCAACATCCAGACTACCATCAAGGTCTCTGATCTCTTAATATACACTGTCTCCCACTATATCGTGTAAGCGCCTTCATTTGCTTCATTCAGTCCCTAGTGTTTCATGGCACTCTAATCTTATAAATCTAGTGGCTTCCCTGGTGGTTCAGATGGTAAAGAATCCACCTGCATTGGGTTTGATCTGGGTTCAGTCCCTGGTTTGGGAAGATCTCCTGGGGAAAGGAATGGCTACCTACTTCAGTATTCTGGCCTGAGAATTCCAAGGATCTCAAAGAGTCAGACACAACTGAGCGACTTTCACTGGTTTTCTGAGGAGTTAGTTATTAATTAGTTTATATATTGTATGTTGCCCTGTTTGGTTAATTATCTGTGTAGATGGGAAAAGGCACAGTTCTTGCCCTAAAAGACCTGTGGAGAGACAAGAAATATCTGCTATAACAGTTTATAGGGCTCTAAAGAGCAGGTCATATTGGCCACCTTAAGGATTACATGCTCTGAACCCCAGGTAGGGTAATTGCTACTTCTGTATCTGTACACTTTCAGTCCACATGATAATAGCTGGAACAGCCATGTGAAACCATGACTCTGCCTCTTGACTCTACCTGATTGACTCAGAGTGGGCAGCTGGCCAAGAGGGGCCAACTAGTATCTTTTTCAGGAAATTTTGGAACTGAATTGAAAAGGTGAAGAGTTTCTCTGCAGTTCTCTGGATTATATAAGGTACAAAAGTTCAGGAGCTGACAGTGACTACCTTTCTGTCATATGGACTGAAATAGTATAAAATTAATCTTCAGAGAGAAGAACAATGAAGCAGGCACACAATGAGGAGAATAGACAAGATGCATGGAGAAGAGAAAAGATAGAAGGAGAGGATTCAAGACATGGGGAGAGGAGTGTGGAGAGAAAATCTCGAAGGTGTCTGCATCCCTCATTGTGGTTCTTAAGCCTTACCTGTATTCCTTTGTTTGGATTCTTAAACACCCCACACCTTTACAATTATTATATTTTTTTGAGTAAGATAGAATGAGCTAGATTTCTCCTCTATAGCCAGAGGAATACCAGTGAAAGTATGTATGTGAGACAGACTGTCAAAAGATTTCCTGGAGGAGTAGATGTCTGAACTGAATCTTAAAAAGCCTAAAGTCAGTAGTTTATTAAAAAAAAAAAAAGGACTATTCTAAGCAGAGTGAACTATATATAAAAGAATCTGAGGTGAAACATGGTTGGTGGTATGTTTGAGGAATTGCAGATGTTTAAGTATGCTTGGAACATAGGACAAGATTGAAGTTGCATCACAGAGCTGAAGTTTGAGAGGCAGGGACCCTGTCCTTAATAGCTTTGTAAACTGTGGAAGGGACTTTGGTTTTTATTTTAAATTCACTAAATACTCATTAAAAGATTTTAACCAGAAGACTGATGGAATGAGGTTTTCTGTTTAGAAAGATCACTCAGTCTATATTATATAGGATAAAGTGGATGGGATCAAGACTGAGACTGAAAGCATAGAAATACCCAGAATGTATTCATAATAGGTACTCAAAGTTTGTTAACTGAGTTACATAGAATGGAAGGAGAAGGTGGATTCAGAACTTGCTTAGCTAACAGAATTTAATTGACCTTTTGACTGACTAGATGTAGGAAAACACAAGAAGAACCCAGATAAGCCCCTGATTTCAGTTTTGTTTGGCTAACAGTGAACAGTGGGGAATACAAGACCAGACTTCGCAGGAAGAGGTAAGAAGTAGAGAGGAAGGTTTGGAAGTCATCAGCACAGAAGTAGTAGTTAAATTCTTTGAAACTAGAGGAAGTTCAGCATGAATGGAATTAGTAAAAAAAAAAAAAAAAGCTTAAGGCCAAAATGGAGTTCTAGGAAACATTCAAGTTTCAAAGGATTTACCTATTTTTATTGCTCCTTAGAACAGAAGAGATATTGACATGATGAGAGGTTCTCAAAGATCTTCCTGGCCTAAATGTTCATTCAAAATGTTCCTGGGGATCTTAATTGTACAGGTTTCATTCATGAACATTAGGTAATAAGTCAGTATTTTTTTCCCTTTCAATTTTGATGTTAGTATTTTTAAGGGACCATATTTATGTTATATATATTCTGCCTTTACTCCCTTTTCTTATCTTCACTCTATGGCAAAAGTAATTTTTGGTTTCTGAAAAGCTGCTTATGATTATTTTACTAAGGGAATTAATACAAACAAATGACTAATATTCTCTTGGCATTATTCATATTTTAAAGTAATGATCAGTAAAATTTTTATTTTTTAAAATTTATTTTTATTGGAGCATAAATGCTTACAATATTGTATTAGTTTCTGCTCTACAACAGTGTGAATCAGCTGTACGTTTACATACATGCCCTTATTCTTTAGCCTCCCTCCAACCCCAGTTCACCCCATCCCACCCCTCTAGATCATCACAGAGTACCAAACTGAGCTCCCTGTGCTATATAGCATCTTCCCACATGTATGGTATAATAAGTATCAGAAAGCAACAGAGGTATTGCTATTTGCAAGACCATAGATGGGCCTAGAGAATATTACACTTAGTGAAATGAGTCAGAAATAAATACTGTATTATTGTCATTGTTCAGTCACTAAGTCATGTACAACTCTTTGCAGCCCCATGGACTGCAGCATACCAGGCTTCCTTGTATGAAAAGTGAAAGTGTTAGTTGCTCAGTTGTGTCCAACTCTTTGAGACCACATACACTGTAGCCCACTAGGCTCCCCTGCCATGGAATTTTCCAGGCAAGAATACTGGAAAGTGAAAGTGAAGTCACTCAGTCGTGTCCAACTCTTTGTGAACCCATGGACTGTAGCCTACCAGGCTCCTCCCTCCATGGGATTCTCCAGGCAAGAGTACTGGAGGGGGTTGCCATTTCCTTCTCCAATCATTTATATATGGGACTCTAAAGATAATACAAATGAATCTACATACAAAGCAGAAGCAGACTCACAGATGTAAAAAAAAACAAGTTTATGGTTACCAAAAGGAGAAGGGGAGAGGAACAAATTAGGAATATGGGTTTAACAGATGCAAACTCCTATGTATAAAAGGGATAAACAACATTCATTTACTGTATGGCATGGAAAATTATATTCAATATCATATAACCTATAATAGAATATAATCAGAAAAAATAACTGAATCACTATGCTGTATACCTGAAACTAACCCAATATTGTAAACCAACTATTACTTGAATTTAAAAGAAAGAAAACGCTGGAAAAAAGTGGTCATCCCATCTTTTTATAACATGCTTTTAAAAAATAAGTTTGTGTGAAGTACCTAAATGTGCTTTTCTTTTGTAGATTATGGACAAGTTAGAGAGAAACTCCAGCAGTTATTTGTTGCTGAAGAATCTAGCTGACATATTTGGAAAATAATTTGAAAAGCTAGTCGATTGTGTGCATGCTGTGCCAGAAGCCTTGAGCTCTCTTTTGCATTCTATAATTTATATGTTGTCCCAGCATGAGGTTATTTTCATGATTTTGCTTTTAAATTATGCATATTAGAGTGAAATGTACTGATATAAATATAGACGTGACCTATAAAGGTTTCTTCTTTTTCCAGCATTTAACCTTTTCAAGACCTTTTATTCTCCAAACCACCCTTGTCATAGGTGAATGACAGAGCTTTTCTGTGCTGGAAAGTGTGCTTTTCTCTCTACACATACACAGTACATACTTGTAATTTGTATGTGTGGACATGTTATAGTAGCTATTACAGTGTTTTTGTAATAAAGTATTATAGTGTCCATTGATAGTTAAAGAAGTAAATGTATTTACTGAGAGCGTGACCAAAAGTGTAATTGGATGTAAGTTCAGAAGTCTTAACATGGATCCGTTTTTATGCAAAGAAAATTAGAAGATCATCTCACACGTACACGGCCTGAATTGTTGTTCTAGTAAAGAGCTAGTCTGAGATGTCTGTTGTTTTGTCTTTTGCAGATGCTCTGCACATGTTGGACAGGTATCTTTAACTTAGTGAGACAGATTTCCCCAGTTAAGTTTAAGTGATTTGTTCAAGCCCAAAGTAAACTTGTTAATTACTACACATAGATTTCCCCAGTAAGTTTAAGTGATCTCTTCAAGCCCAAAGTAAACCTGTTAATTAGTACACAAAGTAAAATTAGTACACTAATTAATAAGTACAAGTAAACTTGTTAATTAGTACACAGTTTCTTCAGCAGTACCTCAGCATCAGGACCAGGAACCTATGGCAGACAGTCTGGTGCTGCTCTTGACCAGCTGAAAGTGCTGAACACTGATCTGAGTTAGAAACTGCATCTATCCTGTCTTCAGGAACTATCACCAGAGTACAGAAGAGAAAAAAAAATCCTAGGATTATGTTGTACAAGCGCATGAAAGCACAGTTTCTTCTCACATTTCTGTATCTTTCTCCTAAGTTTTCCCTGGTCCACAGTCTTTTTTTTTCTCTCTTAACATCTGAACTCACTGTACCAAGATTTTAATAACCCCTACTCCTTAATAAGTAACCAGACGTGTTCCCCATACCTCCCAGCAAACATTAGTTTATTGTTGAGTTATTCATATTTGTTACTCTTATCTAGCAAATATTAGTTTATTATTTAGTTTATCAGTTTGTATGTCATTTTCCTTTCTTGAAATCTCCTCCTAAGAAAGACTCAGAGACTGAGACCAGAATTTACAGCCACCAGTTTTTGATAATAGGGTTGGGACCTTAAGGTGGACTATGGGGAGAGAAACCTAAATCCCCAGCCACAGAGAATGGTTGAATAACACATACCGTCTTCACATGTTTCATACCCTGTAACTGTTCCCATTATTTGATGATATGGGAAACTGCTCACAACATACTATTAAGTAAAAAAGTAAGTGTATTATGTGAAATGCCCCCAAAATACATCCTTCTTTCTCCTTCCCCAGAAATAAGACTGGAAGAATATACCTCAAAAAATCAAAAGTGTTTCTATTGGGGTGGTTAGATTTCAGTTTACTTTTATTTTTGTACACAACAGTGTTCTTCAAATTGTCTATGATAAACAAGTTATTTGGCATACCTCATATGAAAAGCAGTGGAAGGAACGTTGTCTGGGTATCTGCTGTTTATCAGTAGTGATTTGATGATGAAAAAATGAAAAACTGTAAGCTGCTTAGATTCAGAACCTGATCTCCTAAACTGGCATGACTTGGTTTGGACCAGACGGTGGCCAGATGTGGGTCACAGGAGGAGTTGAACAGATTCTGAGTGTTCTTGAGTACTTTGGTTTTAATGTAGCAGATAAATAAGAGCTCAAAAAGGGTGTATATGTATTAGTTGCTCAGTCATGTCCGACTCTTTGTGACCTCATGGAGTATAGCCTGCCAGGCTCCTCTGTTCATGGGCTTTTCCTGACAAGAATACTGGAGTGGGTTGCCATTTCCTTCTCCAGGGGATCTTCCTGACCAGAAATCGAACCTAGGTCTCCTGCATTGCAGACAGATTCTTTACCATGTGATCTACCCGGGAAGCCCCCAAAAGGATGAAGGTGAGGTCGCTCAGTCGTGTCCAACTCTTTGCGACCCCGTGGACTGTAACCCACTAGGCTTCTCTGTCCGTGAGATTCTCCAGGCAAGAATACTGGAGTGGATTGCCATTTCCTTCTCCAGGGGATCTTCCCGACCCAGGGATCGAACCCGGGTCTCCCACATGGAGGCAGACGCTTTAACCTCTAAGCCACCAGGGAAGCCCCCAAAAGGATAGGTGATGTTTAATAAGAAGGAAAGGAAGCTTGCTACAGAAACAAAACCAGAGTGAAATTTATGGTTGTTAAGCAAGAGACTTGGATCATTTAAATTTTATTTACTTTTCCAAATGCTCTGATGACCTGAGACCAGTGTGCGTTTCCAGTAGAAAGGCTCATGGAAGAATAAGTATTTTCTGACTATTGACAAGTACTTAAGAGTACTTGGCTTTTTCAGATAACTTATATTTTAAAATACATTTAAAATAACAGGAATAGAATTATAATCTTTAGCAACTTTTTTTAAATTAGGACCCAGTTTATGGAAAAGGAAAACTTGGAGAAATCCAGGGGCTTATTCTGGGAATGTTGGATACCTTTAACTATGAACAGGTAAGCTACTTTCTATTTCTACGCCCATTCTAAGGTAGAAAGAAGCTATTTTTTTCTTTTGCACCTATACTTTTGTTTAGAAATTACCATCTGTTTAGTACAAGTTTGAAAGATGGAAGTGTATGACTTTCTAATTTTAAAATTTCTCTTGACCTTAATTTATATTTTGTAAACATATACACATATATTCTGGAATGTGTAATTGCAGCTTTTGAATTTATTTTATTCTTTTGATTCATGGGTGGTGGGACATATATATTGTTTTCCAAATGAAAAATACAAGAAACTTTCTTGGAAAATAATGGAATAGAAAGGTATAACTCAAAAAGGAAGGGTCAACATGAATATAGAAAAATTGCAGAATAAAATTAGTGTTCTTTTAAACATTCTGAAACAGTTAATCACCACTAACCAGAAATAGTCATTTAGTTCAGTTCAGTTCCTCAGTCATGTCCGACTCTGTGGCCCCATGAATCACAGCATGCCAGGCCTCCCTGTCCATCACCAACTCCCGGAGTTCACGCAAACTCATGTACATCGAGTCAGTGATGCCATCTAGCCATGCCATCCTCTATCTTCCCCTTCTCCTACCCCCAATCCCTCCCAGCATCAGAGTCTTTTCCAATGAGTCAACTCTTCACATGAGGTGGCCAAAATACTGGAGTTTCAGCTTTAGCATCAGTCCTTCCAATGAACACCCAGGACTGATCTCCTTAGAATGGACTGGTTGGATCTCCTTGTAGTCCAAGGGACTCTCAGGAGTCTTCTCCAACACCACAGTTCAAAAGCATCAATTCTTCAGCCCTCAGCTTTCTTCACAGTCCAATTCTCACATCCATACATGACCACTGGACAAACCATAGCCTTAACTAGACAGACCTTTGTTGACAAAGTAATGTTTCTGCTTTTCAATATGCTGTCTAGGTTGGTCATAACTTTTCTTCCAAGGAGTAAGTGTTTTTAATTTCATGGCTACAGTCACGGTCTGCAGTGATTTTAGAGCCCCCAAAAATAAAGTCTGACACTGTTTCCACTGTTTCTCCATCTATTTCCCATGAAGTGATGGACCAGATGCCATGATCTTAGTTTTCTGAATGTTGAGCTTTAAGCCAACTTTTTCACTCTCCTCCTTCACTTTTATCAAGAGGCTTTTTAGTTCCTCTTCACTTTCTGCCATAAGGGTGGTGTCATCTGCATATCTGAGGTTATTGATATTTCTCCCGGCAATCTTGATTCCAGCTTGTGCTTCTTCCAGCCCAGCATTTCTCATGATGTACTCTGCATAGAAGTTAAATAAGCAGGGTGACAATATACAGCCTTGACGTACTCCTTTTCCTATTTGGAACCAGTCTGTGGTTCCATGTCCAGTTCTCACTGTTGCTTCCTGACCTGCATATAGGTTTCTCAAGAGGCAGGTCAGGTGGTCTGGTATTCCCATCTCTCTCAGAATTTTCCATAGTTTATTGTGATACACACAATCAAAGGCTTTGGCCTAGTCAATAAAGCAGAAATAGATTTTTTTTTGGAACTCTCTTGCTTTTTCCATGATCTAGTAGATGTTTCTTCCCTTAACCGGAAACTTCCTGTGGCTTTAATTCCCAGTAAGAGCCAGCTTGGTGTAATTTTTCTTCATGTACTTCAAAGTGACTCATGAAGCCACCAAGGAAAATGGCCATTTAGACATGTTAGATACAATGTCTGCTTTTTAATAGAAGAAAAAGAAAGAAATTGAGTGACAGAGCTTTTCTTAGGGTGTGTTAAGAACTGCAGTTTTGTTAAGTAAGCATAGCACAAGGAAGCTGACCCCCTTCAGGCACAGAGTCCATGATAGCAAAAAGAAGCTGAGTGCAAAACAGAAAGTTTTTACAAACTTTGGAAGAGGAAGAAAAGATGGAGTTGATTGGAAAGAATTAAAATAGACCATTAGAACAAAAAGCTCTGCATTATAGATAAAGTTTAAGGACAAGACTGTGTAGCAAGGAGGATGGACAGTGTATCTTCCCCTTTGGGACTGACAGAAGAGAACCCAACTGCACATCAAAATGATATATCTGAATGTTGAGAATGAGATGTAGTAAGAAAACAATACTTTATAAACACAGGAAACCTTAAATGACATAATGTGATAGCTGTGAAATATCTTTATGTGACTTAATAACAGATGTCACAGTCTTGAGAAGATTCAAATGGCTTTTAAGTGCTGATTGGAAAATGTGATCTCTTACCCAAGGGAGATGAAAAATGAGTAATGACCATTAGCTTTTCCAGTGAAAGGTTAATGTGGAATATGCCATGGATGCAGTTTCTATTTAAAAAGTCAGAGTATTTTTTTTTTAACAATTTGTTAGAACTTTGAGCAATTCAAAGAGAGCTTACTATATAAGTGTAATAAATAAGTAGATTTGGGTTAATCCAGTCATCTGAAAGCCATCAGTACTGAATCAAGCCACAGGAATGGCAGAGCACTCATTTCTCCATAGTAACTAGTGACAGCCTTTTAATAATTATTTTGAGACTCTTGATGTAGTACTTTTCAGTACTTGTACATTGAAGTTAACCACTTAAGTCTGAGGTGCTTTGATGTTTATTTGATCGATTTTATGCCTTTGTAGTATATTCCAATTGAGCTGTAGTTGAAAATGAAACAAGTGCAATTCTTCACTCATCCCCTCCATCTCTTTCACTTTATAAACAACTTTCTGTTGATTTCTTTTATTTTGATCGTTCATAGACCCTGCTGGAAACGACAACTAGCCTTCTAAACCAAGATCTCCATTGGTCATTGTGCAACCTGAGAGCTTCAGTTACCAGAGGACTGAATCCCAAGCAGGATTACTGCTCTATTTGTTTGCAGCAGTACAAGAGACGCCAAGAAATGGCTGATGAAATTATTGTCTTTAGGTAAGAGAGGGAAGGAAACGTAGTACATATGTGTGTGTACATGTATTGCCAGGCAGGAGCACATGTAGACACACAGCCCCAGGCAGCCATTCAAGGCAGAGTTCCTGTTCTCATAGATCTTACATTCTGCATAGGGGTCAAGGGAAAGAGTATCAGAGTGGTCAGGTCATAAGTAAATACAGGTAATAAGAGCTATGTGAAAAGGGTAAGGGGATGAAAAAAAGTGTTCAGGGTGAGAATGCTATTTTAAGATACCTATGCTATTTTGAGAATGCTATTTTAAGGAGGAAAAACATGTCTAAGAAAGTGACATTTGCACAGAATGAGAGTGGTAGGAGTGAAGGTTAGGAATATATTTTAAGAGAAGAGCTAACTTGCTGATTTATCAGATGTGAAGTGACAGGGAAAAACATCTTCAGCCCAAGCTACTGAATGAATGTGGTACTGTCCTCTAAAATAAGAAGGAACAGGCATGAGGACCTGGGGGAATCAAGAGTTTTGTCTTGGAGATGTTAGGTTTGTGATGCCTTTTAAACATTTAAGTAGGAATGTCAGGTAGACAGTTATTCTAGTCAGAGATATGTCCTGGAAATATAAATTTAGAAGTCATCAGCATGTAAATGATATTTAAAGCCACAATGCAAGGAGAGAAGAAGTCTAGTGCAAAAGTAGAAGGTTTGATCTCAGGAGGAGACAGCTCATCTAGAATATACAGATAGAGGCAATGTAAGATGGACTCTAGAGCCAGGCTTTAAACCTTGAGTTCAAACCTTTACTCTGCCACTTCCTAGCTATTCCAGTGAAGTTGCTCAGTCATGTCTGACTCTTTGCAACCCCATGGACTATAGCCTACCAGGCTCCTCCATTCATGGGATTTTCTAGGCAAGAGTACTCGAGTGGGTTGCTGTTTCCTTCTCCTAGCTATTAGACTTTGACAAGTCATTTCATCTCTTTACATCTTAGTTTCTTTATTTGTAAAGAAAGATAATAATGGTACCTACCTTCTGGATTTTTGTGAAGATTAAATGAGATAATTTACATAAGACACTTAAAACTGTACTGACATACAGTAAGCACTGTATAAGTGTTAGCTTCTGTTTTTACAGATAAAGATTGGTAGATTTGATGATTAGAAGGAAATTATTTCTTATCACATAAAGAGCCCATTCATTGAGCAACTGTTTATCAAGCACACTATATGTCAGGTACTGTTAGAAGGGATAGGGTACCACATGAACAAAACAAAGGTTTTGCTCTCAGAGTTTACACTCTAGTGAAAGAGACAAGTGAAATGCCAGATAGTAACTAACAGAGTAAAAAAAAAAACAAACATGTTAAGTGAGATGTAGAGTGTCTGGGAAAAGATATTTTATGAAGAGTGGTCAGGGAGAACACCACTGTTAAGATGATTATGGACAGGTAGTTAAAAATGAATTAATAAAAATATAATTACCATGAGTAAATATGGTATACAGGAGAGAGAACCTTGGGAACTAGTAATTTGTGAAAAGTTGTTTGAGAAACTTAAGTGACATTTGAGCAGAGACTTAAAGGAAGTTTCCATGCAATATCAGGGTAGAGTGCTCCAGGCAGAGGATTAGGCAAGCGCAGAAACCATGAGGCAGGTGCTTGGCATACTTCTCTGGTAGTGAGTGAGCAGGCTAGCGTTGCCTGACAGAGTGAAAGGAAAATGATAAGAGATGACTTCAGCAGCCAAATCATGTAGGAACTAAATCATTATGAAGAGTTAAACTCTTACTCTGAGATGAAAAGCCATTGGATGGTTTTGAGGATAGGGTCGACATGATATAATCTATGTATTGAGGATCACTTTGACTGCTGTGGTGAGAATGGACTGCAGAAGATCAAGTGTGAAAGTGGAATGACCATTTATGCTAATCCAAGTGAGAGATGGCTCAAGATGATTGTAATGAAGTAAGCAGTGGTGGATTCTGTATATATTCTGAAAGTATAGCTGATAAGATCTGTTTATAGATTGTATATGAGGTATGAAAGAAAGAACAGTTTTCAGCCTGAGAAACTAGAAGGCTCTAGTTACTATTTATTTAGATATGGAAGGTTGGATGAGAGTGTGCATTGAGGGTGGGGTTTGGTGGAAATCAAGAATTTGGTTTGGGGCATGTTATATGTATGGGGGAGGATAGAGAAAAGGAAGATTTTAAAGACTATCAAAGAGAGAAAAGGACTGACTTCTGAGATGGTCCAGGGTTTCAGGTCGGAGAAATGAGAAGGAATTAGTGAAGATGACTTAGAATTATGCTCAACACTTATTTCTGGAAGGTTTATTTGGTAGCGTAATGTAATTAACAGGGAATTTCTTCATAATAATGATGTTAGAATTTACTGTATAGTAGTAACATTTTGTGAATGCTTATAAATCAAATAATGACTCTTGAATTTGATGTGAAATAGTACTCATATTATTATCAAATGACTTATATAATTATTATTTTCCCAGTTGACGTTGTTCAAACTGTCTAAAAATGTTGCATAGTTTGAGAAGTGAGTGGAAGTTCAACTCACCCCTGGGTGATTTGTAGTCAGAGAACTGTGATGCTGTTGTACTCACAACTGATGTGTACAAATACGTGAGTCTGGATTTTAAAAAAGAGAAGAGAGCAACAAGTAAATCTCTTTTCTTATTTCTTTACCTATATACCCACCAGTGCATTTCAGCTTACTGGAAATAATTATCACTTTTAAATGCTGTCTAATACAACTTAGGTTTATGATTTTATGTTAACAAAAGTGTCAGTTGGTTACCTTCATTTTGCAGCTGTGGCCATTTATATCACTCATTCTGTCTGCAAAGCAAAGAGTGCACCATAGAAATTGAAGGGCAAACAAGATGGACGTGCTACAAATGCAGCTCAAGTAACAAAGCAGGAAAGCTGAGTGAAAATTCATCTGAAGTTACAAAGGGAAGGATAACCCCATCACAGGTAAAACTTGTTTTCATGTCAAGGTGGAGAAGGAAATGGCAACCCACTCCAGTATTCTTGCCTGGAGAATTCCATGGACAGAGGAGCCTGGCGGGATACAGTCCATGGGGTTGCCAAGAGTAGGACACGACTGAGTGACTGTCACTCTTACTCATGCAGACAGTCTTTTCTTAACAGTGTCTTTTAGACCTGGCCTCATTTTTTTCACATCTTTTCAGGCCTCAGCAAATTTACTTAGTCTTCTGTTTCTTGCACCTTCCTCCATGCTGCCCTATCCTATAGTTGACGTTAGCATCACTTAGTGAAATGTTGGACTCATTGCTTTTTTCTCTCTGTTTTTGGCTTGAGAAACTGGAAGTCTGTAGTTGGGATTTATGTAGATGTGGAAGGTTAGAAGGGAGCATGCATTGGAGATGGAGTGTAGAGAAAAGAAAGATTATAAACATTATCGAAGATGGAAGGATTGACTTCTGAGGTGATCCAACATTTCAGATTGGAGAAATGAGGAGGAATCAAAGATGATTTGAATTATGTTTAAATCATCTAACTTATGCTAAATCAATTAAGCTTTCAATATTAAGTCAGAAGATAACCCAGGGAAAAAACTCTGACCTAGCTTCTCCCAGATAACAGTTCAGAGTTTCTACACTCCAGTGGTAGCCACTAGTATCCATATTCATCCAGTAAATACAGAACCATGTGCCAGGCACTATGTTAAATGCTAGAACAAGACATTTGTCTTAAGGAGTTTGTATGACAACAAAATTATAAACGGATTTCCAGTAAGTGTTCTCCAGTTCTTTCTGACACCAGTTACGTGGTGTTTTTTCCATATTCAGTTCTGACACCAACTCTGTTCTCTGGGTTCCAACTCTATGCCCAGTAATGCCATTCAGTTCTCACATCGACCACCAGGAATTAGTGTCAGACTTTATACATTTAAGGGTGCATTCCCAAGAGACTGTCCTTACTTCAGACACCAGTTACAAATAGGGTACCAGGTTACATCCTGTTCTATCTGACTTGACAAATTTATGGGCCCCTATGACCCACTCCCCCAGGTTTAATAATTCAGTAGGACAACTCACAGAACTTGGGAACATGCTTTATGTTTACCTGTTTATTATAAAGAATAGTCAGGAATAGCCATATGAAAAGAGGTGCATAGGGCAAGGTAAGAGGGGAAAAGGGGGCCCAGAGCTTCCATGCTGTAGCTTGGCACGCCACCTTCCCAGTTATCGGTGTGCTCACCAACCCGGAAACTCCTTGAACCTCAACATTTAGGGTTTTTATTGGAAGTTTCATTAACTAACCATGATTGATTAAATCACTGGCCATTAGTGCTTAGACTCAATATCTAGCCCCTCTCCCCTCCTCCTATATGGGGATTGGGGAAAGATGGGGAGGGAAGAACTGAAAATTCTAACTCTCTAGTCATGGTTTGATCTTTCTGATGACCAGCTGCCTTCCTGAAACTGGGGGTCTCCAAGTACCAGTCATCTCATTAGCATTCAGAAGGCATTCTATCACTCAGGAGAGTCTGAAGGTTTTAGGAACTATGTGATAGGAACCAGGGACAAAGACTGAATGATATTTTTATTATATCACAAGTGCTTACAGATGAACTGTGCTGTAAAAGTAGATAATGAGCAGAGCTGATCTAGACATGTGATGTCATGGAAGATTTCTTCAAAATGTTAGTTAGCTGCCCCCAAAGCAAAAAGAGAAGATAGAGTTTAAGCACAAGGATAGGCAGGAGGAGAAATATTCCAGGCAGAGGGAACAGTATATAGAATAAACAAAGCATCTCTGCAGGAACTAGACATTGAGTATGACTGGATCCAGAGGGTGAAATAATGGTATTATGTGAAATTAGTAAATAAACAGGGACCATACTAATTATTTTTATGTTTGTGCTAAAGAAACAAGACATTGAAGGGCTTTAAAGAAGGGATAATATGATATGATCAAAATAAAATAGTTTTTTTTTTTAAGAATATTGCTTTTAAAAGAACTGCAGTACAGAAAATGAATTGAAAGGAAAACAAGAATAGGTGGATATAGGGAGACCCAAGAATATTGAAATTATTTTGTTGAAAGAAATAGTAACTTGTACTAGAATGGTGGAAGTTGGGATGGAGAAAAGAGCCATATGTGAGATGTGTTTGAAATGAGTACAAACATCAAAATAATTAATATGGTCCCTGCCTACCTCACTAGCTTCACCTCATACCGCTCTTTCACCTTCAAGATTCAGTTATGCTCAACTTCTGATTCTGTATTCTTTTCTGCTTTACAACAGGTAAACTATATTTGAGAGGTAGAATTAGTAGGACTTGGTGATAATTAAATTGGTTGGTGAGGGAGGTAAGACAGAGAGAAGAGTCAAAGATAGTACCCAGATTTCTTATTTGAACAACCAAATGGATGATGGTACCATTTACTGAGATAGAAAGCAATAAATAAAGAACATACCTGAGAGTAAGACAGAGAATTCATTGTTGGACTTAGAGATGTCTGCTGGATATACAGATGAAGATGTTCAATATGTTTCTGCATTAAAAATTTTATTAGTCATTCAGTGCTTCCTTGTTCACATTTAGGAAAAGAAAATTAGGTCCTGTGATTTCTAACATCTTTCCAAGCTGAATTCAAATGCAGATGTGGAAACCTTTATTTACGTAGATACCTAAGGCTTTGCATTTTGGTCTACTTCAGTTTTTTCCCCTCCTTCAGGTATATTCTGTTCATAAACAGATTGTGACTGAATGCATATTATTGCCTGCATATTACCAATTAGATTTTTTTTTCTTTCTTCCTAGATAGTCCCCAGATGCTAAAATATGCCTTGTTTTCTTTTTTAAAAAAATAGTTATGTATGCACTTATATTTTTTAATACATAATTTACAAACAGTAAATTCACTTCTGCAAGTTTTGACAACCTCCTTTACAATCAAGACATAGAGCAATATTACCACGTCCCTCAAAAGTCCCCTATAGCTCTTTGTAGTCAACCTCTCTTTTCACCCTCCAAACCCTGGCAACCACTGATCCATTGGGAGTTATTTAATACTAGGTGAGATAAAGATTGAGGTTCTTTCTTTTGAATGAAGGTATCCATTGAATTGCCTTTGTACCTTAATCAAAAACCAATTGACATTGTATATGTGGATTTATTTCTAGACTTTCTATTCTGTTCCATTGATCTATATATCTGTCCTTGTTCCAAGACTGTGTCTTTATAATAAATCTGGATATCAGGTTGTGTGAGGCCTTCTTTCTAACATTTGGCTATTCTACTTGCTTTTCCATATAAACTAAAAAATCACCTTGTCAGTTTCTTCCCAAAATATTCATGCTGGGATTTTATTAGGATTGTGTTGACTATATAGATAAATTGGGGGAGAGTTGACATCTTAATGATATTGAATCCAATCCATTAACACGGTATAGCTCCAATTTATTTAAATTTTCTTTGATTTATTTCATTAATGTTTTTGGCATATAAATCTGGCATATGTTTTATAAGGTTCATTTCTAAGTATTTAATGACTTGATATTACATATTTTACTGTTTTATATTTCAGTTTCTAATTGTTCATTGCTAAAATATAGAAATACAATTTATTTTTGCATATTGACTTTGTATCTAGTGACCAGTGGCCTCACTAAGCTTACCTATGAGTACTTTTTTGTATATTTTTGGTATTATCTACATAATCATATCAAATGCAAATAATGACTGTTGTATGTCTTTGTTTCCAGTGTTATTTCTTTTTCTTGCCCTATTGCATTGGCCTCTAGTACACAATTGAATAACAATGGTGAGAATAGACATCCTTGTTTTGTTACTGATTGTAGAGGAAAGTATTCATTTTTCATTATTCAGTATAATGTTAACTGTAGGCTTTTGGTATGTAACCTTTGTATCATGTTTAGGATGTTCCCTTTTACTCCATATTCTGTTGAGAATTTGTTTCAAGAATAGATGTTGAAGACATTTGTACTACGTTGGTTGCCGTTTTCCCGTATCTGCACACCCCACACAAGAAAGTAATCTATTTCATTGACTTTCCTCTTGCCTGCTCTCAGAACATTGAGAGAAGGGAAATTATTTTCAAATTAGATCTGTATGTCAAAGGAGGCTTCATTTCTGAGGCTATCCTATTCTGCAGGGCAGAAGAAATGATTCCAACCTTTTCATTTCTTTAGGAAACTCCAGTGGGATTACTGATCATCCTCTTGAAAATCTGTTTGATGCTTCCTAACTAATAAAGGAAAATAGAAGGAGAACTATTTTGGATTCCTTATATTTTCTAGCTGTTTGTCTCCTTTGGCTTTCTTAGTAAGATTTTGTAAAAGGATCTAGTGGGTTGGTAATGCAAGGAAACAGAAGATGAAATTTATCAAATATATGCTTTAGATGTGAATATGATAATCTTCACAACAACTTTAGCTGAAGGAGCTGTATGTAGCTCAGAGAAAGACGACACTAATAGATGGAGGAATATACCATGCTCATGGGTTGGAAGAATCAATATAGTGAAAATGAGTATACTACCCAAAGCAATCTACAGATTCAATGCAATTCCCATCAAGCTACCAGCAGTATTTTTCTCAGAACTAGATCAAATAATCTCAAGATTTGTATGGAAATACAAAAAACCTCGAATAGCCAAAGCAATCTTGAGAAAGAAAAATGGAGCTGGAGGAATCAACTTGCCTGACTTCAGGCTCTACTACAAAGCCACAGTCATTAAGACAGTATGGTACTGGCACAAAGACAGAAATATAGATCAATGGAACAAAATCAAAAGCCCTGAGATTAACCCACATACCTATGGACACCTTATCTTCGACAAAGGAGGCAAGAATATACAATGGAGTAAAGACAATCTCTTTAACAGGTGGTGCTGGGAAAACTGGTCAGCCACTTGTAAAAGAATGAAATTAGACCCCTCTCTAACACCATACACAAAAATAAACTCAAAATGGATTAAAGATCTAAATGTAAGACCAGAAACTATAAAACTCCTAGAGGAGAACATAGGCAAAACACTCTCCGACATAAATCACAGCAGGATCCTCTATGATCCATCTCCCAGTATACTGGAAATAAAAGCAAAGATAAACAAATGGGATCTAATTAAAATTAAAAGCTTCTGCACAACTAAAGGAAACTATAAGCAAGGTGAAAAGACAGCCTTCTGAATGGGAGAAAACAATAGCAAATGAAACAACTGACAACTAATCTCAAAGATATATAAGCAACTTATGCAGCTCAACTCCAGAAAAATAAATGATCCAATAAAAAAATGGGCCAAAGAACTAAATAGGCATTTCTCCAAAGAAGACATACGGATGGCTAACAAACACATGAAAAAATGCTCAACATCACTCATTATCAGAGAAATGCAAATCAAGACCACAATGAGGTATCATTTCACACCAGTCAGAATGGCTGCGATCCAAAAGTCTACAAGCAATAAATGCTGGAGAGGGTGTGGAGAAAAGGGAACCCTCTTACACTGCTGGTGGGAATGCAAACTAGTACAGCCATTATGGAAAACAGTGTGGAGATTCCTTAAAAAATTGCAAATAGAACTGCCCTATGACCCAGCAATCCCACTGCTGGGCATACACACTGAGGAAACCAGAATTGAAAGAGACACATGTACCCCAATGTTCATTGCAGCACTGTTTATAATAGCCAGGACATGGAAGCAACCTAGATGTCCATCAGCAGATGAATGGATAAGAAAGCTGTGGTTCATATACACTATGGAATACTACTCAGCCCTTAAAAAGAATAAATTTGACTCAGTTCTAATGAGATGGATGAAATTGGAACCGATTATACAGAGTGAAGTAAGCCAGGAAGAAAAACACCAATACAGTATCCTGACACATATATATGGAATTTAGAAGACAGTGATGATGACCCTATATGTGAGACAACAAGAGACACAGAGGTATAGAGTGGACTTTTGGACTCTGAGGGAGAGGGAAAGGGTGGGATGGTTTGGGAGAATGGCAGTGAAGCATGTGTATTTTCCTGTAAGAAACGAAGCGCTAATCTATGTTTGGTGTAGGATGCAGGATGCATGGGGCTGATGTACAGGATGATTCAGGTAGAGGATGTGGGGTGGGAGGTGGGAGGGGGCTTCGGCATTGGGCGATTGTGTTCACCTATGGCTGATTCGTGTCAATGTATGGCAAAACAAATACAGTATTGTAATTTAAAAAATAAATAAATTTAATTAAAATAAAATAAAATAAAATGTAAAAGCAAAAAAAAAAAAAAATAAAATCATCATCACTCTCAGTTTTCCTTCTTCCTGTCTGTTCTATTTTCAGTACTCTGACTTTATTGAAATCTGGTGAAGGTTATTTTTAAAGTTCAGTTCAGTTGCTCAGTCATGTCTGACTATTTGCAACCCCATGGACTGCAGGACGCCAGGCTTCCCTGACCATCCCCAATTGCCAGAGCATATGCAGTCAGACTCATGTCCATCAAGTTGGTGATGCCATCCAACCATCTCATCCTCTGTTGTCCCCTTCTTCCACCTTCAATCTTTCCCAGCATCAGGGTCTTTTCCAATGAGTCCGTTCTTCGCATCAGGTGGCCAAAGGATTGTAATTTTGCTTCAGCATCAGTCCTTCCAATGAATGTTCAGAATTGATTTCCTTTAGGATTGACTGGTTGGATCTTCTTGCAGTCCATGGGACTCTCAAGAGTCTTCTCCAACACCACAGTTCAAAAGCATCAATCTAGTGCTCAGCTTTCTTTGTAGTCCAACTCTTACATCCATACATGACTACTGGAAAAACCATAGCTTTGATTGGATGGACCTTTGTTGGCAATGTCTCTGTTTTTTAATATGCTGTCTAGGTTGGTCATAGCTTTTCTTCTAAGGAGCAAGCATCTTTTAATTTCATGGCTGCAGTCACCATCTGCAGTGATTTTGGAGCCCCCAAAATAAAGTCTCTCACTGTTTCCATTGTTTCCCTTCTATTTCCCATGAAGTGATGGGACCAGATGCCATGATCTTAGTTTTCTGAATGTTGAGTTTTAAGCCAACTTTTTCACTCTCCTTTTCACTTTCATCAAGAGTCTCTTTAGTTCTCCACTTTCTGCCATAAGAGTGGTGTCATCTACATATCTGAGGTTATTGATAATTCTCCTGGCAGTCTTGATATTCCACCTTATGCTTCATGCAGCCTGGCATTTCACATGATGTACTCTGCATAGAAGTTAAATAAGCAGGGTGACAATATACAGCCTTGACGTACTCCTTTACCGATTTGGAACCAGTCTGTTCTTCCGTGTCTGGTTCTAACTGTTGTTTCTTGATCTGCATACAGATTTCTCAGGAGGGAGGTAAGGTAGTTTGGTATTCCCATCCCTTTAAGAATTTTCCACAGTTTGTTGTGCTCCACACAGTCAAAGGCTTTGGCGTAGTCAGTAAAGCAGAAGTAGATGTCTTTCTGGAACTCTCTTGCTTTTTCGATGAGCCAATGAATGTTGGCAATTTGATCTCTGGTTCCTCTGCTTTTTCTAAATCTAGCTTGATCATCTGGAATTCATGGTTCATGTATTGTTGAAACCTGGCTTGGAGAATTTTGAGCATTACTTTGCTAGCATGTGAGATGAGTGCAATTGTGTGGTAGTCTGAACATTCTTTGGCATTGCCTTTCTTTTTAAAGTACAATGATACTATGTTGACTGTGCTAACTTAAGATTTCTTACCATTGTATGAACCATTCACATTTTTAATTGTAAGAAAATTTTCAGTGAAGATACTAATTCTATACATGATGGTTTTTATTAAGCTTAATTTCATGAGAGTTTTACTTTGCTCTAATTTCCCTCAAAAATCTGTCACCCTTGGTTATTAAGTTCCTAATCTGTGCATGGAGAGAAACAGAGGTGTGTGTCCCAGTGACTCCAAAATCAAGCTGAGATTGCCAGTCAGCTTCCACCTGTTGCTTTCTATCCTCAGTAAATAACTGAATACATTTGAAACTTTTCACTGTCTTTGTAATATGATCCTTCTGTCAAATAGCTTTTATTTCATCCTTTTCCAAGACTTGAGATGATTGACTTTTTACTTCTTTAGTTACTGACTCTTATTCAGTAGGATACAAGTAACCCTCAGACCTGTGGTTTTCTTGGATAAAATCTTTTTCTTGCCTCTCTTACATTCATTTCTGTTTTTCACAACTGATCAATATATATCAGCCATAACTCTGACATGTCAGTTTTCTCCCAACAGTTCTACACAGGCATGATTGGATTTATTCTCCCAGAAAGTCTGCTTTCCTCTGGAACAAGTTTTTATTCTTTGCCAGGAAAAATAACAGAAATGACTCAGATTTCTTTCTTTCCTCTCTTATTATCACTCCCTCTCCTCTTAGGTTTACAGTAGGTCAATCGAGATATAGGTCCAAAGAATAGACCTTGTAAGTTGAATTTTCCATTTTGTATCCTCTATATATAACTCACAGATAAAATACATTTGAGAAACTAATTTCAACTGAAATACTCATCCTGCTTTTATCTTAGATTATTCTTTTATTAAATTTATAGTAGCAAATAACCACCTTCATTGGCACTGATTAGCATTAGAAGAAATTAACTTACTATTATTCATTTTAAAA
Source organism: Nanger dama (assembly GCA_917880005.1). NCBI lineage: Eukaryota > Metazoa > Chordata > Mammalia > Artiodactyla > Bovidae > Nanger > Nanger dama. The sequence continues at coordinate 26,255,724 of CAKJTW010000011.1, read as the reverse complement.
ATAATAATTCTTGGCCAGCAGGCAGCTTAATATCAATTCAAAGAAATATAATGAAAATTTTTCTAGATTTTAGTTTTAACATTAATTAACAGGGCTTAAAGCTCTTGAGAGCTGGCAGTAAGCTAACACATTATTATGTGCCAGAAATATTCCAATTGTTATTCCTCTTAAAACTTAAAAACTGAGAGCACACACGAAAAAGAAAACTACAGGCCAATATCACCGATGAACATAGATCCAAAAATCCTCAACAAAATTTTAGCAAACAGAATGCAGCAACACATCAAAAGCTTACACACCATGATCAAGTAGGGTTTATTCTAGGAATGCAAGGATTCTTCAATATATGCAAATCAGTCAATATGATGTACCATATTAACAAATTGAAAGATTAAAAGCCATATGATAATCTCAATAGATGCAGGAAAAGCCTCTTACAAAATTCATCACCCATTTATGATTAAAACTCTTCCAAAAAATGGGCATATAAGGAACCTACCTCAACATAGTAAAGGCCATATATGATAAGACTAGAGCAAACGTTATTCTCAATGGTGAAAAATTGAAAGCATTCCCCCTAAGATCAGGAACAAGACAAGGGTGTCCACTTTCATCATTATTATTCAATATAGTTCTGGAAGTCCTAGCTACAGCAATCAAAGAAGAAAAAATAAACAGAATCCAGATCGGAAAAGAAAGCTCTCACTGTTTACAGATGACATGATGCTAAACATAGAAAACACTAAAGATAGTATCTGAAAATTACTAGAGCTAATCAGCAAATTTAGCAGAGTTTCAGGATACAGAATCAATACACAGAAATCACTTGCATTTCTATATATTAACAATGAAAAATCAGAGAACTTAGGGAATCAGTCCAATTACCATTGCAACAAAAAGAATTAAGTATCTAGGAATAAACATACCTAAGTAGACAAAAGAATGAGTACACAGAAAATTATAAGACACTGATGAAAGAAAGATGGCATAAACAGATGGAGAGATACTCCATATTCCGGGGTAGGAATAGTCAATATTGTGAAAATGACTATGCTACCAAATGCAATCTACAGATTCAGTGCAGTCCCTATCAAAACACCAATGGCATTTTTCACAGAACTAGAACAAAAAATTTCACAATTCATATGGAAACAGAAAAGACCTTGAATAACCAAAGCAGTCATGAGATGGAAGAGTAGAGCTGGAGGAATCAACCTTCCTGATTTCAGATTATACTACAGAGCTACAGTCATCAAGACAGTATGGTACTGGAACAAAAATGGAAGTATAGACCAATGGAACAACCAGAAATAAACCCATGCACCTATGGGTACCTTATTTTTGACCAAGAAGGCAAGAATATACAATGATGCAAAGACAGCCGCTTAAATAAATGGGGCTGGGAGAACTGGACAGCTACGTGGAAAAGAATGAAATTAGAACACTTCCTAACACCATACACAAAAAACTAAAAACAGATTAAAGACCTAAATGTAAGACCAGAAACTATAAAACTCTTAGAGGAAAACATAGGCAGAACACTTGAGTACATAAAGCAAGATCCTCTTATCACCCAGCTCCTAGAGTAATGGAAATAAAAACAAAAGTAAACAAGTGGGACCTGATTAAACTGAAAAGCTTTTTCACAGCAAAGGAAACTACAAACAAAGTGAAAAGACAACCCTCACAATGGGAGAAAATAATAGCAAATGAAACAACTGACAAAGGATTAATTTCCAAAATACACAAGCAGCTCACACAACTCAATGTCAGGAAAAAAACAACTGACTCCAAAAGTGGGAAAAAGACCTAAACAGACATTGCTCCAAAGAAGACATATAGATGGCTAACAAATACATGAAAAGATGCTTAATATTGCTCATTATTAGAGAAATGCAGATCAAAACTGCAATGAGATGTTACCTCACACCAGTCGGAATTCCTATCATCAAAAGTCTACATACAATAAATTCTGGAGAGGGTGTGGAGAAAAGGGAACCCTCTTGCACTGTTGGTGGGAATGTAAATTGATACAGCCACTATGGAAGACAGTGTGGAAATTCCTTTAAAAACTGGGAATAAAACCACCATATGACCCAGCAATCCCACTCATAGGCGTATATGTAGGAGGAAACCAAAATTGAAAAAGACGCATGTATCCCATTGTTCATTGCAGCACTATTTACAATAGCTAGAACATGGAAGCAACCTAGATATCCATAGACAGATGAATGGATAAAAAGTTGTGGTACATATACACAATGGAATATTACTCAAGCCATAAAAAGGAATGCATTTGAATCAGTTCTAATGAGGTGGATGAACCTAGAGTCTATTATACGAGTAAGTCAGAAAGATAAATACCATATTCTAATGCATGCATACAAAATCTAGAAAAATGATACTGAAGAATTTATTTACAGGGCAGCAATGGAGAAACAGGCATAGAGAACAGACTTACAGACATTGTGAGAGGGGAGGGGAGGGGGAGATGTATGGGAAGAGCAACATGGAAACTTACATTACCATATGCAAAGAAGATAGCCAACAGAAATTTGCTGTATGGCTCAGGAAACTCAAACAAGGGCTCTGTATCAACCTAGAGGTGTGGGATGGGGAGGGGAATGGAAAAGAATTTCAAAAGGGAGGAGATATATGTATACCTCTGGCTGATTCATATTGAGATTCAACAGAAAACAGCAAAATTCTGTAAAGCAATTATCCTTCAATAAAAAAATTTTTTTAATATATATTTTTTAAAAACGAGCATTTGGAGACTTATTAGAAAATCTTACTATGTGTAACTTGATATCTTTTCAGATTTGGATATATCATCCATTTTCAGTAAATGACCAGATGCAGCAGTCAAATAGCAGAATTTTTGTTTTTTTCAGTAAGAGATAAATATGCAAAGAAGAGGATTGAAAATAAACATATAGATGCCTAGTCATCCTTAACAATCGCAAAAGGAGAGAATGACAAGAAATAAGCTGTTACTTTCCCTGGTACTTGGAGTTTGTTTTATTTCTTGGTTTTTAGAATTGTGTAAGAAAATGTTTGATTTTGGGGGATAAATCTATACATAATGTCAGCTGGAAGTATTTACAACTTTAAAGAAATTATTCAGTAAGTGACATTTATTAATGCTCACTGGTCATAATTTTCTGTTAATCATTGTACATTGTTTATCCCACTGTAAATTGGAGATTTGTTTTACATGCTATTTAATGAAATAGGAAAACTGGTATTAAGGCCCTGTTATCATTGCTCTGTTTTCACAGAATGTTAGCTCCCTGTTATGTTAGATTCAAATGAAATTCTAAAACATGAATTTTGAAGATAGAAGCATTTCTCAAAAGAGTACCTTCTAAATTAAACTTAGAAATGAAATGAATATTAATATATCTCAGAAGTACAGAGAGGTGATAAGTAATCCTAACATAAATGCATCTTTTTGAGAAGACTTTTGTTCATTTTCCAGTATTCTTGTTATTATATACTAGTATTAAGTGATTCATTACTTCAGCTCATCTATAACGTATACCTTGTTATTGTTATTCATTTGCTCAGTTGTGTCTTGCTCTTTGTGACCCCATGGACTACAGCATGCCAGGCTTCCCTGTCCTTCACTATCTCCTGGAGATTGCTCAAACTCCTTTCCATTGAGTCAGTGATGCAATCCAACTATCTCATCCTCTGTTGTCCCCATCTTCTCTTGCCCTCAATCTTTCCTAGCATCAGGGTCTTTTCCAGTGGGTCCGTTCTTCATGTAAGGTGCCCAGAATATTAGAGATTCAGCATCAGTACTTCCAAGGAGTATTCAGGGTTGATTTCCTTGCTGTCGAAGGGACTCTTGAGAGTCTTCTCCAATGCCACAGTTCAAAAGCATCAATTGTTTGGCACTCAGCCTCCTTTATGGTCCATCTGTCACATCCGTACATGACTACTGGAAAAACCAAAGCTCTGACTAGATGGACCTTTGTGGGCAAAGTGATGTCTGTGCTTTTTAATATGCTGCCTAGGTTGGTCATAGCTTTTCTTCCAAGGAGCAAGCATCTTTTATTTCATGGCTGAAGTCACCGTCTGCAGTGACTTTGGAGCCCCAAAAATAGTTTGTCACTGTTTCCCATTGTTTCTATTTGCCATAAAGTGATGGGACCAGATGCCATGATCTTAGTTTTTTGAATGTTGAGTTTTAAGCCAACTTTTTCACTCTCCTCTTTCACCTTCATCAAGAGGATCTTTACTGCCTCCTCACTTTCTGCCATAAGGTATCATCTGCTTATCTGAAGTTATTGATATGTCTTCCAACAGTCTTGATTCCAGCTTGATCTTCATCCAGCCCAGCATTTCCCATGAGGTACTCTACATATAAGTTAAATAAGCAGGGTGACAATATACAGCCTTGATATACTACTTTCTCAATTTTGAACCAGTCTGTTGTTCTATGTCTGGTTCTAATTGTTGCTTCTTGACCTGCATACAGGTTTCTCAGGAGTCATGTAAGGTGGTCTGGTATTCCCATCTCTTAAAGAACTTTCAACTGTTTGTTGTGATCCACACAGTCCAAGGCTTTAGCTTTATAGTCAATGAAGCAAAAGTAGATGTTTTTCTAGAATTCCATTGCTTTTTCTGTGATCCAGCAAATGTTGGCAATTTGATCTCTGATTCCTCTGCCTTTTCCAAATCCAGCTTGTGCATCTGGAAGTTCTTGGTTCACATACTTTGAAGCCTAGCTTGAAGGATTTTGAACATTACCTTCCTAATATGTGAAATGAGCACAATTGTGTGGTGGTTTGAACATGCTTTGACATGGTGGAATTGGAATGAAAACTGACCTCTTCCAGTCCTGTGGCCACCACTGAGTGCTGCACTTCAACAGCATCATCTTTTAGGATTTGAAATAGCTCAGCTGAAATTCTATCACCTCCACTAGCTTTGTTTGTAGTAATGCTTCCTAAGGCCCACTTGATTTCATACTTGAGGATGTCTGGAACTAGATCAGTGACCACACCATCATGATTATCTGGGTTATTGAGACCTTTTTGTACAATTCTATATATTCTTGCCACCTCTTTTTGATATCTTCTGGTTCTGTTAGATCCATACCATTTCTGTCCTTTATTTTGTCCATTTTGCATGAAATGTTCCCTTGGTATCTCTAATTTTCTTGAAGAGACCTCTAGTTTTTTCCATTCTGTTGTTTTCCTGTATTTCTTTGTGTTGTTCACTTAAGAAGGCTTTCTTATCTCTCCTTGCTATTCTTTGGAACTCTGCGTTCAGATGGGTATATCTTTCCTTTTCTCCTTTGCCTTTCATTTTTCTTTTCTCAGCTGTTTGTAAGGCCTCCTCAGACAACCATTTTGCCTTGTTGAATCCCTTTTTCTTGGGGATGGTTTTGGTCACCACCTCATGTACAGCATTACAACCCTCCATCCATAGTTCTTCAGTAGCATATTGGGCACCTACCCACCTGGGAAGTTGATCTTTCAGTGTCCTATCTTTTGCCTTTTCATACTGTTCATGGGGTTCTCAAGGCAAGTATACTGAAGTCGTTTGCCATTCCCTTCTCCAGTGGACCACATTTTGTCAGAACTCTCCACCATGACCCATTCGTCTTGGGTGGCCCTACATGGCATGGCTTAGTTTCATTGAGTTAGACAAGGCTGTGATCCCTGTGATCAGATTGGCTAGTTTTTTGTGATCGTGGTTTCAGTCTGTCTGCCCTCTGATGCCCTCTCTCCAGTGCATACCATCTTAGTGGGGTTTCTCTTACCTTGGATGTGGGGTATCTCTTCACAGCTGCTCCAGCAAAGTGCAGCCGCTGCTCCTTACTTTGGACATGGGGTATCTCCCAATGGCCGCTACTCCTAACCTTGGATATAGTGTATTTCCTCTCGGCTGCTTGCTGCTCCAGCACCACGCAGATGCCACTCAGGCTTCAGCAATATGTAAACCGTGACCTTCCAGATGTTCAAGTTGGATTAGAAAGGCAGAGGAACCAGAGATCCAATTGCCAATGTCTACTGGGTCATCAAAAAGCAAGATAGTTCCAGAAAAATATCTATTTCTGCTTTACTGACTAGGCCAAAGCCTTTGACTATGTGGATCACAATAAACTGGAAAATTCTGAGAGAGATGGGAATACCAGACCACCTGCCCTGCCTCTTGAGAAACCTATATGCAGATCAGGAAGCAACAGTTAGAACTGGACATGAAACAACAGACTGGTTCCAAATAGGCAAAGGAGTACGTCAAGGCTGTATATTGTCACCCTGCTTACTTAACTTCTATGCAGAGTTAGAAACGGTGGGCTGGAAGAAGCACAAGCTGGAATCAAGATTGCCGGGAGAAATATCAATAAGCTCAGATATGCAGATGACACCACCCTTATGGCAGAAAGTGAAGAGGAACTAAAAAGCCTCTTGATGAAAGTGAAAGAGGAAAGGGGAAAAAGTTGGCTTAAAACTCAACATTCAGGAAACTAAGATCATGGCATCTGGTCCCATCACTTCATGGGAAATAGATGGGGAAACAGTGGAAATAGTGTCAGACTTTATTTTTTTGGTCTCCAAAATCACTGCAGATGGTGACTGCAACCATGAAATTAAAAGACAGTTACTCCTTGGAAGGAAAGTTATGACCAACCTAGACAGCATATTAAAAAGCAGAGATATTACTTTGCCAACTAAGGTCCATCTAGTCAAGGCTATGGTTTTTCCATTAGTCATGTATGGATGTGAGAGCTGGACTAGAAAGAAAGCTGAGCGCCAAAGAATTGATGCTTTTGAACTGTGGTGTTGGAGAAGACTCTTGAGAGTCCCTTGGACTTCAAGGAGATCCAACTAGTCCATCCTAAAGGAAATCAGTCCTGCATATCCATTGGAAGGACTGATGCTGAGGCTGAAACTCCAATACTTTGGCCACCTGATGCAAATAACTGACTCATTGGAAAAGACCCTGATGCTGGGAAAGATTTAAGACAGGAGAAGGGGATGACAGAGGATGAGATGGCTGGATGGCATCACTGACTCAATGGACATGAGTTGGTGATGGACAGAGAGGTCTGCCATGCTGCAGTCCATGGGGTTGCAAAGAGTCGGACACCACTGATAATTGGTGGTCAGAAAATATCTATCTGCAGAGAGAAGAAGGGTCCAGCCCTGGAAGAACATTCAAAGCAAAAGATAACAGCAGGCACAAAGGAACAGTGGAGGAAATAACTTGTTCAAGGAGCTGAAAAAGATCAGTCTGGAACATAGTAATAAAGGAGAACATGGCACAAAATGAGGTTTAAGAGGCAGGGAGGGCCAGATCCTTATTAGCTTGCAAGATTCTGGTAAAGAGTTTAATTTATATTCTTACAGTAAGAGTAAGAGTTTAAAACAAGGGAATTGATATTATCCATTGATTGTGATTGTGGAAAATATGTAGACAGTCATACCACTATTAGCATCCAAGTCTTCACCTCTTTGCCAGAGTAGCGTAACAATCAGATTCTTAAGGTTCTATAAATTTTTTTCACTTTCCTTTGATCCAGAAAAAGCTTGAAAAGGAAGACAATAGTACCAAAAAGTGTTTCCAGTCTTTACATCGAACTGAAGCTTTACTGGAAATATAGGCAAATAGTATAAAAAGTTTTTTTGTCCAATAAAATGTGAAAAAATGTTCAACTTTACCAATGATCAAAGCGATACCAGTTAAAACAGCAGTGTGATACCACTTTTTAAAATGTACTAAACTTTCAAAATTTTAAAAATACATATGAAACTTGCATATATTAAAAATACTAATGCATTTATGATAGGCATGTGAGGAGACAGACTAGTGGGAATGCATATTTGTACAAGTCCACAGTCTGTTATCCAAATCCTTTTAGCCAGATATGTTTCAGAATTCACAATTTGTTTTGTTTTGGTTTTTAAGAATGGTAATACAGAGACTTTAATTTCACTAGGAGTCTTTGGCAGGGAAAATGGTCAAAATATATAAAGTGATGATTCTCAAGACATTGGACCTCAAGCAGTGAAGGATAATGACCCCTGCTGCTGCTAAGTCTCTTCTGAGAGACAATAAACAAATTATATAGATCCTAGCATTACCTCCTAACGTACTCCTGGAGGAAAGTTTCCAAGCCGTTGCACAGGGAGGGAGAACCAAGGCAGAGTTCATCAGTGTCTCTGAGTTGAGACATAGTGGGAGTCCAAGGAAGACAGGTGGCTAGAGTTCACAGGACAGACTATTGGATGGAAGAGAGTCACATAAAGGGCTCCAGAGATCTGTAGAAGGCAACCTCGCATTGAATAATGACTCATTAGTACGCCAAGGCTGTATATTGTCACCCTGCTTATTTAACTTATATGCAGAGTACATCAGGAGAAACGCTGGGCTGGAAGAAACACAAGCTGGAATCAAGATTGCCAGGAGAAATATCAATAACCTCAGATATGCAGATGACACCACCCTTATGGCAGCAAGTGAAGAGGAGCTAAAGGGCCTCTTGATGAAGGTGAAAGAGGAGAGAAAAAGTTGGCTTAAAGCTCAACATTCAGAAAACGAAGATCATGGCATCTGGTCCCATCACTTCGTGGAAAATAGATGGGGAAACAGTGGAAATAGTGTCAGACTTTATTTTGGGGGGCTCCAAAATCACTTCAGATGGTGACTGCAGCCATGAAATTAAAAGAAACTTACTCCTTGGAAGAAAAGTTATGACCAACCTAGACAGCATATTCAAAAGCAGAGACATTACTTTGCCGACTAAGGTCCGTCTAGTCAAGGCTATGGTTTTTCCCCTGGTCATGTATGGATGTGAGAGTTGGACTGTGAAGAAGGCTGAGCACTGAAGAATTGATGCTTTTGAACTGTGGTGTTGGAGAAGACTCTTGAGAGTCCTTTGGACTGCAAGGAGATCCAACCAGTCCATCCTAAAGGAGATCAGCCCTGGGATTTCTTTGGAAGGAATGATGCTAAAGCTGAAACTCCAGTATTTTGGCCACCTCATGAGAAGAGTTGACTCACTGGAAAAGACTGATGCTGGGAGGGATTGGGGGCAGGTGGAGAAGGGGACGACCAAGAATGAGATGGCTGGATGGCATCACGGACTCGATGGACGTGAGTCTGAGTGAACTCCGAGAGATGGTGATGAACAGGGAGGCCTGGCGTGCTGCAGTTCATGGGGTTGCAAAAAGCCGGACATGACTGAGCGACTGAACTAACTAACTAGTGTGTGAGGAAATGACTCAAGGCCAGAAAAAGAAGTACCCAAAATATTAGGGGTAGCAGTGCCTCAGATTCATTGAGAGCCAGAAATATTGCAAACCTGGAAAGCATAATAACTCACAGGGCAGCACTGAGAGTATTAAGTAAGGTTTGGACCCCAGTGTTTGGGGAAATTTAACTCTAGATTAACTGCTGTTTTGATCCCACCTAACAAAAGTTAAAGCAGAATCTAAAACAATCAAATTGTTTCCATGTAGTTTAACAACATCACAGAGCAAAGTTCAATAATATGTTAAGGATTACAAAAATATCTAACTGAACAAAGTAGAATTTACAGTGCCTGGCATTTGATAAAAAATTACAAGGCATGTAAGAAAGCAGGAAAATACAAGTCATAAAAAGGATTTAAAAATCAATTACATGACATTCTGGAAAAGGCAAAACTATGGAGACAGTAAAAAGATCAATGTTTACTTGCAGGGAGAAGAGAAGGAAGGATGAATAAATGGAACAGAGAATTTTTAGGGCAGTGAAAATACTCTGTATGATACTGTAAAGATGGATATGTGTTGTTACATGTTTGTTCAAATCCATAGAATATGCAGTGCCAAGAGTGAGCCCTAATGTAAACTGTCGACTTTGGATGGTGGTAATGTGTCCATGTAACAGGTCACCAGTTACAACAGATGTACCACTCTGGTGGGAGATGTTGATAATAGGGGAAACTCTGCATCTGTGGGACTGGCATATATGTAGTTGCTCTGTACATTCCTCTCAATTTTGCTGTGAACCTAAACTAATATTAAAAAATTGTCTTAAGAAAACAGTCCATTGAAACAGACCCAGAAATGGCACATATGCTAGGTTAGTAGACAAGAACAGCTATTAATAATTGTATTCTGTGTGTTGAAGAAGCTAGAGGAAAGATTGAACATGTTAGAGAGATGGAAGTTATGAACAGCCAGTCAAACATCTGCAGATTAAACCTTCAATGTATGAGATGAAGAACACACTAGATGGAGTTAAGAGCATAATGAGCATTGCAGAATGATTAGTGAACTTGACTTTATAACTGTAGAAACTGTCCTGAATCAAATACACACTGAAAATATACAGATAACTGAATTATGGAACGGCTTGAACAGGCAAAATATAAATGACATTGGAGTTCTGGAAGAAGTAGAGGCAGGGATAGTACAGAAAAAATGTTTGTCGAAATGTATTGTTGTTCAGTCACCCAGTGGTGCCCAACTCTGCAGCCCCAGGGACTACAGCACACCAGGCCTCCATGTCCCTCACCATTTCCCAGAGTTTGCCCAAGTTCACGTTCATTGCGTAGGTGGTGCTGTCCAGCCATCTCATCTTCTGATATCCTCTTCTCCTTCTGCCCTCAATCTTTCCCAGCATCAGAGATTTTTCCAATGAGTCATCTGTTTGCATCAGATGACCAGAATACTGGAGATTCAGCTTCAGCATCAGTCCTTCCAGTGACTATTCAGGTTGATCTCCATTAAGATTGACTGTTTTGATCCCCTTGCTGTCCAAGGGACTTTCAGGAGTCTTCTCCAGCACCACAGTTCAAAGGCATCTATTCCTTTGGCGTTCTGCCTTCTTTATGGTCCAGGTATCACCACCGTACGTGACCACTGAGAAGACCATGGCCTTGACTATATGGACCTCTGTTGACAGAGTAATGTCTCTGCTTTTCAACACACTGTCTAGGTTTGTCATTGCTTTCCTGCCCAGAAGCAATTGTCTTCTGATTCCATGGCTTCAGTCACCATCCACAGTGATTTTGGAGCCAAGAAGAGGAAATCTATCACTGCTTCCACCTTTTCCCCTTCTATTTGCCATGTAGTAATGGGTCTGGATGCCATGATCTTAGTTTTTAAATACTTAGTTTTAAGCTGGCTCTTTCACTCTCCTCTTTCACCGTCATCAAGAGACTCTTTAGTTCCTCTTTGCATCCTGCCATTAGAATGGTATCGTCCACTTAGCTGAGGTTGTTGATGCTTCTCCTGCCTGTCTTGATTCTGGCTTGTAACTCATCCAGCCTGGCATTTCTCATGATGTGCTCAGCATATAGGTTAAACAAACGGGGAGACAGGACTGTTGTACTCCTTTCTCAGTCTTGAATCAATCAGTTGTTCCCACACAGGGTCCTAACTGTTGCCTCTTGACCCCCATACAGGTTTCTCAGAAATGTAACACCGAGTCCCAATTCCAATAATGGCCTGTAATGGACAACTCTTCTGCCAGAAGCAATTATATAGACAAAGTATTCTTTGGAGAGCAACCAGAAGTAGGCAGAAACTGTAAGAACAAAAACCTTAAAAGAGGGATGCAATCTAAAGGAGCTTTGCTTGACTAGCCTTTTTCCCTTTAGAGCTTATTTCATTTTGCCTTGGAGAACTGGAGGAAAAGAGCTTAAGAAAGTAATGTTGTTCTTGAGATGAAACAAGAGTTCAGGACTACCAAATCAGCTGTATATTGAGAGAGGACATCTCAGAAAGAAGGGAGCCAGGAAAGAGGGGATCCCCAAACTCTTTTTTGAGTTCCCAAGTTGCACATATACAAACAGTGCTTCGAGAAACCAGACAGAAAGTAGCATCAGGAGGCCTAAAGCACTGCGCAGAGATATCAGCAGCTGCATAGTGCTCAATTTGAGTGCAGGCTTTGACAAATTTGAGGGATTGATAAATACCTCAGATTTTAAGACTAAGGGCAAAGCGAAATAAATCCTTCCTCACAAAGTCAAAGCCCAAACTGTCATACGATCAGTTGGAAGAAGGAAAAGGTAACCTAAAATCAAAAGAAAAACATCAATGGTAGTACATCTGTGGATGACCTAGATATTTGAATTAGCAATCAAAGACTTTAAAATAGAAATTATAAATCAGTTAAAAGATTTAGAGGAAAAGATTTGCACAGTGACTGAATACATAGGGAAATCTTAGCAGATAAATGGAAGCTATAAAGCCAAATGTAAATTCTGGAGCTAAAAAAGCTGAGATGAAAATTTCATTAGATATCAGCAGCCTTTTTAACAAATGTTATTTATAATTTGGAGACAGTTCAATAGAAATCATCTTGAAGCACAGAGACTAAAAGATTAAAAATAAGTAAAGAGTAGTTGGTAACCTGTGAAATTATATATATATATATATATCTGGCATTCTCAAAAGCAAGGAGAGAGAAGTAGGGGGCAGAACTGAAAATTTCCTACATTTGATGAAAAACATTAACCCATATGTCCAAAAACTTAGCATACTGCTAGTGGGAAAAGTACAAAGAGAACCACACTCAGAAACATCATTGTCAAACTGCAAAACAAATGGGACCCAGTTAAAATTAAAAGCTTCTGCACAACAAAGGCAACTATAAGCAAGGTGAAGAGACAGCCTTCTGAATGGGAGAAAATAATAGCAAATGAAGCAACTGACAAACAACTAATCTCAAAAATATACAAGCAACTTGTGCAGCTCAACTCCAGAAAAATAAACAACCCAGTCAAAAAAATGGGCCAAAGAACTAAACAGGCATTTCTCCAAAGAAGACATACGGATGGCTAACAAACACATGAAAAGATGCTCAACATCACTCATTATCAGAGAAATGCAAAACAAGACCACAATGAGGTACCATTTCACGCCAGTCAGAATGGCTGCGATCCAAAAATCTACAAGCAATAAATGCTGGAGAGGGTGTGGAGAAAAGGGACTCTTACACTGTTGGTGGGAATGCAAACTAGTACAGCCACTATGGAGAACAGTGTGGAGATTCCTTAAAAAACTGCAAATAGAACTGCCTTATGACCCAGCAATCCCACTGCTGGGCATACACACCAAGGAAACCAGAATTGAAAGAGACACGAGTACCCCAGTGTTCATCACAACACTGTTTATTATAGCCAGGACATGGAAGCAACCTAGATGTCTATCAGCAGATGAGTGGATAAGAAAGCTGTGGTACATATATATGATGGAGTATTACTCAGCCGTTAAAAAGAATACATTTGAATCAGTTCTAAAGAGATGGATGAAACTGGAGCCTATTATACAGAGTGAAGTAAGCCAGAAAGAAAAACACCAGTACAGTATACTGACACATATATATGAAATTTAGAAAGACGGTAATGATAACCCTGTATGTGAGACAGCAAAAGAGACACAGATGTATAGAACAGACTTTTGGACTCTGAGGAAGAAGAAGAGGGTGGGATGATGTGGGAGAATGATATTGAAACATATATACTATCATGTAAGAAACGAAGCGCCAGCCTGTGTTCGATACAGGATACAGGATGCTTGGGGCTGGTGCACGGGGTGATCCAGAGAGATGATACGGGGTGGGAGGTGGGAGAGGGATTCAGGACTGGGAACTCATGTACACCCTTGGAGGATTCATGTCAATGTATCGCAAAACCAATACAGTATTATAAAGTAAAATAAAGTAAAAATAAAAATTAAAAAATAAAACCAAAGATAAAGAGGAAATCTTAAAAGCAGCCAAAGACAAGACAGTAATACAACAATAACTGACTTTCCTATAAAGGTAGTGGGAATGGAAGGCTGGAGGACAAGAAAATGGCATCTTTGAAGTACTAAAGAAAAGTAATGAACGGTACTTATGTTGTATGTTATGTTACATTCCCAGTGGGGTCTAGGGTAGCATCCCATAATCAAATCCTTAGGTGGGATAAAGACCATAAATAGCTTCACTTCAGATCAAGTTTTGATGTCAGATAATTTTGGTGCCAAAAGTTTTTAAAAAGAAATACTTTTGAATTTGGAGCTGTTTGGATTTTAGAATTATAATAAAAAAATTTGTGGATCTATGTACTTCTCAAGAGGAAAACTGGCAGTTTATAAATGTCTACATCCTTCCCAGGTGGCTCAGTGAGTAAAGAATCAGCCTGCAGTGCTGGAGACCCAGGAAACATGCGTTCAGTCCTTGGGTTGGGAAGATCCCCTGGAGGAGGGCATGGCAACACACTCTAGTATTCTTGCCTGGAGAATCCCATGGACAAAGGAGCCTGGCAGGTTACAGTCCGTAGGATCATGGAGAATCAGACATGACTGAAGCAACTGAGCATGCACACACACACACACACATCCTTAGAAGCAGGAACTTAATCTGGGCAGTGAAAGTAACACATGAAGAGTGTATGCCAAGTCTTACACAAGGATGTTTGTGACAGCATTTTAAAAATAATTTTTGAGTTTCTTTTTGTGTGTCGTGTTAGAATGTGATCTAGTTTCATTCTTCTACAAGTGGCTGACCAGTTTTCCCAGCACCACTTGTTAAAGAGATTGTCTTTACTCCATTGTATATTCTTGCCTCCTTTGTTGAAGATAAGGTGTCCATAGGTGTTTGGATTTATCTCTGGGCTTTCTATTTTGTTCCATTGATCTATATTTCTGTCTTTGTGCCAGTACCATACTGTCTTGATGACTGTGGCTCTGTAATAGAGCCTGAAGTCAGGCAGGTTGATTCCTCCAGTTCCATTCTTCTTTCTCAAGATTGCTTTGGCTATTCGAGGTTTTTTGTATTTCCATTCAAATCTTGAAATTATTTGTTCTAGTTCTGTGAAAAATACTGCTGGTAGCTTGATAGGAATTGCATTGAATCTGTAGATTGCTTTGGGTAGTATACTCATTTTCACTATATTGACTCTTCTGATCCATGAACGTGGTATATTTCTCCATCTATTAGTGTCCTCTTTGATTTCTTTCATCAGTGTTTTATAGTTTTCCATATATAGGTCTTTAGTTTCTTTAGGTAGATATATTCCTAAGTATTTTATTCTTCTCGTTGCAATGGTGAATGGAATTGTTTCCTTAATTTCTTTTTCTACTTTCTTATTAGTGTATAGGAATGCAAAGGATTTCTGAGTGTTGATTTTATATCCTGCAACTTTACTACATTCATTGATTAGCTCTAGTAATTTTCTGGTGGAGTCTTTAGGATTTTCTATGTAGAGGATCATGTCATCTGCAAACAGTGAGAGTTTTACTTCTTCTTTTCCAATTTGGATTCCTTTTATTTCTTTTTCTGCCCAGGCCAAAACTTCAAGAACTATGTTGAATAGTAGCGGTGAAAGTGGGCACTCTTGTCTTGTTCCTGACTTTAGGGGAAATGCTTTCAATTTTTCACCATTGAAAATAAACTCAAAATGGATTAAAGATCTAAACCTAAGACCAGAAGCTACAAAACTCCTAGAGGAGAACATAGGCAAAACACTCTCCGACATAAATTACAGCAGGATCTTCTATGATCCATCTCCCAGAATATTGGAAATAAAAGCAAAAATAAACAAATGGGATCTAATTAAAATTAAAAGCTTCTGCACAACAAAGGAAACTATAAGCAAGGTGAAAAGACAGCCTTCTGAATAGGAGGAAACAATAGCAAATGAAGCAACTGACAAACAACTAATCTCAAAAATATACAAGCAACTTATGCAGCTCAACTCCAGAAAAATAAACAACCCAGTCAAAAAATGGGCCAAAGAATTAAACAGACATTTCTCCAAAGAAGACATACGGATGGCTAACAAACACATGAAAGATGCTCAACATCACTCATTATCAGAGAAATGCAAAACAAGACCACAATGAGGTACCATTTCACGCCAGTCAGAATGGCTGCGATCCAAAAATCTACAAGCAATAAATGCTGGAGAGGGTGTGGAGAAAAGGAACCCTCTTACACTGTTGGTGGGAATGCAAACTAGTACAGCCACTATGGAGAACAGTGTGGAGATTCCTTAAAAAACTGCAAATAGAACTGCCTTATGACCCAGCAATCCCACTGCTGGGCATACACACCAAGGAAACCAGAATTGAAAGAGACACGAGTACCCCAGTGTTCATCACAACACTGTTTATAATAGCCAGGACATGGAAGCAACCTAGATGTCTATCAGCAGATGAGTGGATAAGAAAGCTGTGGTACATATATATGATGGAGTATTACTCAGCCGTTAAAAAGAATACATTTGAATCAGTTCTAAAGAGATGGATGAAACTGGAGCCTATTATACAGAGTGAAGTAAGCCAGAAAGAAAAACACCAGTACAGTATACTGACACATATATATGGAATTTAGAAAGATAGTAATGATAACACTGTATGCAAGACAGCAAAAGAGACACAGATATATAGAACGGACTTTTGGACTCTGAGGGGGAGGAAGAGGGTGGGATGATTTGGGAGAATGGCATTGAAATAGGTGTACTATCATATAAGAAACGAAGTGCCAGCCTGTGTTCGATACAGGATACAGGATGCTTAGGGCTGGTGCACAGGGATAATCCAGAGAGATGATATGGGGTGGGAGGTGGGAGGGGGATTCAGGATTGGGAGCTCGTATACACCCGTGGCAGATTCGTGTCAGTGTATGGCAAAACCAATACGGTATTGTAAAATAAAGTAAAAATGAAATTAAAAAATAATGATTTTTAAAAATTGAAAACAAGCTAATGTCCCAGTAGCCTTCTGATACTTGGTTAGATTACTTCCCTGGTGGCTTAGAGGGTAAAGCGTCCGCCTGCAATGCGGGAGGCCCAGGTTCAATCCCTGAGACGGAAAGATCCCTGGGGAAGGAAATGGCAACCCACTCCAGTATTCTTGCCTGCAAAATCCCTTGGACGGAAGAGCCTGGGAGGCTGCAGTCCATGGGGTCGCAAAGAGTTGGACACGGCTGAGTGACTTCACTTTTCTTTTCCTTTCCTATCTATGTAATGAATGGACTGCTTTATAGCCATGAAGAAGCATGTTGTCAAAGAATATTGACATGATGGAATAAATAGTCTCAAGATGTTACATGACAAGATCACAAAACAGTATGATTCCAAATGTTAATAGTAGTTATTGCTGTGTGGTTGTCTTGTCATTTTTATTTGCTTTATTTCACTCTTGTATTCCTTAATTTCCACCTATGAACATGTATTCCTTTGGTAATCAGAAAAATCAGGGCTGGTTTTTGAAAAAATAAGGCGATAAGGAAGATATTCCTATTGCTATTTAACTTCAGTTTGCTTCTCTAAGTTGGGAATCATTTTGTTAACAAAGATTACAAAAGTGTAGCATTGTTAAGGCCTTGGCATAGTATATCATCCGTATCCCCAGATATAGTGTCTACACACCTGGATTTGAAGTGTCTTTTAAGCTGTATTGCTTGACGCATTTCCAGAAGGAATCCTGTTCAATGAGAAATAAGACCGTTCATAAGTGATTCTAGACCATTTCTGTTGCCACTTCAAACAGCCTGACTTAATCTCCAGAGAATAACTTTCTCAGATAAATTGTCCAGCACCACATCTAGTTCTTGGCTTGTTTTAAAAAGTCTGCAGATCCTTTTATGAGGTCATTTTTAAAGCTTAAATATCTACTTTGCTTTGAAAATCTTATTTTCTCCCTTTTCAGAAAGAGCATACCAGGAGTTAAAATTGGATCACATTTAGCAAGCTACATCATACATCTGGAGTAAATTCCAGAGTATTAACGTCGTGATAGGTTAAAGCAAAGACTTTCAAGTCTAATTTTTGCAGACCTACTAAATCTTAAAGGACAGTCTGGGTAGCCAACAGTTTTGATCCCTGAGTTGAGGTATGTTTTCTAAAGTTATTCTGAAAGTCAAAGGGGAAAGGCAGAAAAGACTGCAGTACAGTCCTGTTTGAATAGCTTGATGCCACAGTTAGAGGCAATGTCTTTATCACCTTTTATTGTAGGCTCTTAGAATTAAACTGTTGGAACTGGAACAGGCTTGAGAAGTTGAGCCCAGTTGCTTTCCCAGTACTTATATCTCTTCTGCATCATTCTAGACAGGTGGTATCTAGTATCTATTGAACTACTTGTAATAATTATTTTTTTCTTATAAGTTAATAAGTTGATATTCTGATTTCATATCTTAGTCTCTGTGCACTTAATATTTGCTAGAATTCACTGCTGAAACTATGTGAACTTGGAGTTTTCTTTGTGTAAAGATTTGATAACAAATTTAGCTTCTTTAATGTAGGGCTATTCATATTTTGTTTTATCTTGGGTCTAGTTTTATATGTTGCTTTTAAGGAGTGTGTCCTTTTCATTTATCAAATTTTTGGTATAAAGTTGTTCTTAATAAGCTCCTATTGCCTCTTAAACATCTGTGAGTAATGTGGTGCAGACTAATAATTTTCTTTTCATTGCTAATATTGGTAACTTATATTCTGTTTTTCTCAATCAATCTAAATAGCAATTTATCAATTTTGTTATTTTCAAAAAACCAATGTTGTCTTTGTTAATTTTCTTTGTTGTTTTGTTTGATTTCTATTGTGTTGATTTCTGCCTATTACCTTCCTTAGCTTGGTTTTACTTTGATCTTTTTCTAGCTTCTTAAATTGGAAATTTCTTTATTTTAAACCTTTGTTTTCCAGAATAGCATAAAAGCTATAAATGTCTTTCTGAACACTCTTTAAACTGTACTCTACAAATTTCATTAAATGTTTTATTGAGGTATAGTTGATATAAATTGTACTTAAAATATACAAATTTAACATATGTATATGTGTATGAATTCATCAACACACTCAAGATACTGACCCTATCCATCACCTGCAAAAATTTACTCAGTTCCTCTCTTCTGATCCAGGAAAATCACTGATTGACTTTCTGTCACCGTACATTGATTTGCATCTTCTAGTTGCTGTGTGCGTGCTCAGTCGTGTCTGACTCTTTGCAACCCCAGGGCTACAGTCCATGTAGCCCCCCAGGCTCCTCTGTCCATGGGATTTCTCAGGCGAGAATACTGGAGTAGGTTGCCATGCACTCCCCCAGGGGATCTTTCTGACCCAAATCCACATCTCCTGTGGCTCGTCATTGGCAGGCAAATTCTTTACCACTGAGCCACCTGAGAGGTCTTGCATTTTCTAGAATTTTAGATAAATGTAAAGTATGTATGCTTTTTGGTCTGGGTTCTTCACTCAGTGAAGTTATTTGAGATGGATCCACATTGTTGTATCGAGAGTTCATTGCTTTTTACTGGTGAGTAATACTACATTTTTTCAGTTCAGTTCAGTTGCTCAGTCGTGTCTGACCCTTTGCGACCCCATGAACCGCAGCACACCAGGCCTCCCCTGTCCATCACCAACTCCTGGAGTCCACCCAAACCCATGTCCATTGAGTCGGTAATGCCATCCAACCATCTTATCCTCTGTTGTCCCCTTCTCCTCCTGCCTTCAGTCTTTCCCAGCATCAGGGCCTTTTCAACTAAGTCAGCTCTTTGCATCAGGTGGCCAAAGTATTGGAGTTTCAGCTTCAACATCAGTCCTTCCAGTGAACACCTAGGACTGATCTCCTTTAGGCTGGACTGGTTGGATCTCCTGCAGTCCAAGGGACTCTCTGGATATACCATAATTTGTTTATTATTCCACCTGTTGATAGACATTTGGGCAGTTTTAGTTTATGGCTCTTATAGATAAAGCTTTTATGAAAATTTATGTAAAAATTTTTGTTTCAACATATATTTTTATTTCTCTAGAGTGATACCTCAGAACGGAGTGGTTGACTCATATGAAAAATGTATATTTATCATTTTAAGAAACTGCCTGTCTCCAAAGTGATTGTAGCATTTTACTCTCCTGCCAGAAGTTATGAGGGTTCCAGTTCCTCCACATCTTGATATAGTCAGTCTTTCTAATGTTGGCTACTCTAATAGGTGTGCAGTGGTATCTCATTATGTTTTTTAAATATAAATTTATTTTAATTGGAGGTTAATTACTTTACAATATTGTATTGGTTTTGTCATACATCAACGTGAATCTGCCACAGGTATACACGTGTTCCCCATCCTGAACCCCCCTCCCCTACTCCCTCCCCGTACCATCCCTCTGGGTTATCCCAGTGCACCAGCCCCAAGCATCCAGTATCAATGCATCAAACCTGGACTGGTGATTCGTTTCATATATGATATTATATATGTTTCAGTGCCATTCTCCCAAATCATCCCACCCTCCTCCCCCTCTCCCACAGGATCCAAAAGACTGTTCTCTACATCTATGTCTCTTTTGCTGTCTCGTATACAGGATTATCATTACCATCTTTCTAAATTCCATATATATGCATTAGTATACTGTATTGGTGTTTTTCTTTCTGGCTTACTTCACTCTGTATAATAGGCTTCAGTTTCGTCTACCTCGTTAGAACTGATTCAAATGTATTCTTTTTAATGGCTGAGTAATACTCCATCATGTATATGTACCACAGCTTTCTTATCCATTCATCTGCTAATAGACATCTAGGTTGCTTCCATGTCCTGGCTATTATAAACAGTGTTGTGATGAACATTGGGGTACTCGTGTCTCTTTCAATTCTGGTTTCCTTGGTGTGTATGCCCAGCAGTGGGATTGCTGGGTCATAAGGCAGTTCTATTTGCAGTTTTTAAGGAATCTCCACACTGTTCTCCATAGTGGCTGTACTAGTTTGCATTCCCACCAACAGTGTAAGAGGGTTCCCTTTTCTCCACACCCTCTCCAGCATTTATTGCTTGTAGATTTTGGATCGCAGCCATTCTGACTGGCGTGAAATGGTACCTCATTGTGGTTTTGATTTGAATTTCTCTGATAATGAGTGAAGTTGAGCATCTTTTCATGTTTGTTAGCCATCCGTATGTCTTCTTTGGAGAAATGTCTGTTTAATTCTTTGGCCCATTTTTTTGATTGGGTCGTTTATTTTTGGAGTTGAGCTGCACAAGTTGCTTGTATATTTTTGAAATTAATTGTTTGTCAGTTGCTTCATTTGTTGTTGTTTTCTCCCATTCAGAAGGCTGTCTTTTCACCTTGCTTATAGTTTCCTTTGTTGTGCAGAAGCTTTTAAGTCTAATTAGGTCCCATTTGTTTATTTTTGCTTTTATTTCCAATATTCTGGGAGGTGGGTCATAGAGGATCCTGCTGTGATTTACGTCAGAGAGTGTTTTGCGTATGTTCTCCTCTAGGAGTTTTATAGTTTCTGGTCTTCCGTTCAGATCTTTAATCCATTTTGAGTTTATTTTTGTGTGTGGTGGTAGAAAGTGTTCTAGTTTCATTCTTTTACAAGTGATCAGTTTTCCCAGCACCACTTGTTAAAGAGTTTGTCTTTAATCCATTATATATTCTTGCCTCCTTTGTCAAAGATAAGGTGTCCATAGGTATGTGGATTTATCCCTGGGCTTTCTGTTTTGTTCCATTGATCTATATTTCTGTCTTTTTGCCAGTACCATACTGTCTTGATGACTGTGGCTCTGTAGTAGAGCCTGAAGTCAGGCAGTTTGATTCCTCCAGTTCCATTCTTCTTTCTCAAGATTGCTTTGGCTATTTGAGGTCTTTTGTATTTCCATACAAATTGTGAAATTATTTGTTCTAGCTCTGTGAAAAGTACCATTGGTAGCTTGATAGGGATTGCATTGAATCATTATGTTTTTAATTTGCATTCTGTGAATGACTAATAACATAGAGCATCTTTTCATGTGTTTATCATCTTTGAAGAAATGTCTATTCAAGTCCTTTTGCCTGTTTTTTAGTTGAGCGGTTTGTCCTATTGTTGCTGAGTTTAGGAATTCTGTATATAGTCTGGGTATTAACCCTTAACCCAGGTGTCATTTGCAAATACTTTTCTTCCAGTCTCTGAGCTGCCTTGTCCATTTGTCCATGAAAGTTTTTAATTTTGATGGAGTCCAATTTGTCTCTTTGTTGTTGTTGTTGCTGCTTGTACCTTTGCTGTCACATCCAAGAAATCTAAATCCTAAGTCATGGAACTTTTCCCCCTGTGTTTTTTTGTTTTTTGTTTTTTGTTTTTTTTTTTCCTGAGAGTTTCATAGTGTTACCTGTGGCATTTAGGTCTTTGATCCATTTTGAGGTCATTTTTGATATATATGATAGACTGTAAGTCTAGCTTCATTCTTTTGCTTGTGGCATTTCAGTTCTCCCACCACCATTTTGTCTAAATGACTGTCTCTTCCACATTAAATGGTCTTACTTATTAGCACCCTTGTTGAAAATCATTTGACCATATACACCATTTACAGGATTTATTTCCAATCTATTTTACTCTATTGTTCCATAATTCCTCCTTTATGCCAGTTAGCACACTGTTTCTTTGAGGAGGTGTTATTGAAGTGTAGTTGATTTACAGTATTGTTGTAAATTACAATATTGTTGTAAACAGTGTTGTAAACATTACAATATTGTGAAAAAGTTTTAGGTGTACAACATAGTGATTGTTTTATATATGTGTGTACACACACGTATATTTTCATTATAGATTATGGCAAGAAAAATATTCTTAGGAATATATTGAATATAGTTCCCTGTGTTATACAGTAAATCATTGTTGTTTATCTATTTTATACATAGTGGTATGTATCTGTTAATCCTATACTCCTAATTTATCCCTACCCCCTACTTTCTCCTTTGATAACCATAAGTTTGTTTTTCTATGTCTATGAGACTATTTCTGCTTTGTAAATAAATTCATTTGTGTTATTTTTAGGTTCCACATATAAGTGATACTATATAATATTTATCTTTCTTTGTCTTCTCTGACTTCACTCAGTATTTCTAGGTCCTTCCATGTTGCTTCAGATGACAATGTTTCTTTTTTTTTTTTTGATGGCTGAGTTTTATACACACATACAGACACACACCTCACATCTTCTTTATCCATTCATCTGTTGATAGACATTTAAGTTGCTTCCATGTCTCGGCTACTGTAAATAGTGCTGCTATTAATGTTGGGGTGCACATACCTTTTGAATTAAAGTTTTTTCCAGGTATATACCCTGGAGTAGGTTTGCTAGATCATATGGTAGTTCTTGTTTTGGGGACCTCCGTATTGTTTTCCAGAGTGGCGCCAACTTTTATTCCTGCCAGTAGTGTAGGAGAGTTCCCTTTTTCCCATACTCTATTCACCGTTTATTATTTGTAGACTTTTTGATTATGATCATTCTGATTGTTGTGAGGTGATATTTCATTGTGGTTTTGACTTGCATTCCTCTAATAATTAGTTGATGTTAATCTTTTTAAGTGCCTGGCCATCTGAATGTCTTTGGAGAAATGTCTGTTAAGGTCTTCTGCCCATTTTTTGATTGCGTTGGTTTTTTTTGATACTGGGTTGTATGAGCTATTTTTATATTTTAGAAGTTAAGCCCTTGTCAGTTGCATCATTTGCAAATATTCTCAGTCTATAGGTTGCCTTTTTGTTTTGTTTATAGTTTCCTTTGTTTTGCAAAAGCTTTTAAGTTTGATTAGGTTCCATTTGTTTACTTTTGCTTTTATTTCTTTTGTATTGAGAGAGTAAGTAATCTAAGAACATATTGCTACGATTTATGTCAGAGAATATTTTGCCTATGTTCTGTTCTAGGGGTTTATGGTGTCATGTCTTACATTAATATTTAGGTCTTTAAACTACTTCGAGTTTATTTTTGTATATGGTATGAGTGAGTGTTCTAACTGCATTGATTTACATGAATCTTTCCAAACACCACTTGCTAGAGACGGTTTTCTCCATTATGTATTCTTGCCTCCTTTGTCAAAGATTAATTGATTGTAAATATGTGGGTTTATTTCTCTTCCATTGATCTCTACATCTGTTTTTGACTAGCACAGTTTTGATCACTGTAGCTTTGCAGTAAGTTTGGAAATCAAGAAGTGTGAGACCTTCAGCTTTGTTCTTTTTAATTGATTATTTTTTTTGCTACTCAGGGTCCCTTGAGATTGCATATAAATTTTAGGATGGATTTTTCTGTTTCTCAAATTGCCATTGCATTTGAAACTGACCCCAGTGAATCTATAGGTTACTTTAGATAGTATGGACATCTTAACATTATTTAGTCTTCTAAACTATGAACACAGGGTGTCTTTCCATTTGTCTTTGTCTTTAATTTCTTTCAGCAGCATTTTGTAGTTTTCAGTATATAAGTCTTTTGCCTCCTTACATTTATTCCTAGGTATTTTATTAATTTTGATGCTATAGTAAATAGAATTATTTCTTAATTGCCTTTTGAACTGTTAATTGTTGGTGTATAGGAATACAACTGATTTCCTGTATTTTATATCCTACTACTTTACTTAATTTGTTTATTCTAATAGCTTTCTTTGTGGAATCTAAATTTATAATTTTCTACAAATAAGAGCATATCATCTACCAACAGAGGTAGTTTTCCTTGTTTCTTTTCAATTTGAATGCCTTTTATTCTTGCCTAATTTTTCTGGCTAGGGCATTTATTGATTTGTGTATGTTAAACCCTCCTTGCATCCCATGAATCCCACTTGAACTTGATATATGAACTTCATAAGGTGCTGTTGAATTCAGTTTGTGAGTATTTTGTTGATGATTCTTTCAACTATATTCATCGGGGATATTGACCTGTAATCTTCCTTTCTTGAAGGTTAATGCTGATCTCATAAAATAAGTTCCCTCCTCTTCAGTTTTTTGGGAGAGTTGGAAAAGGAATGGAATTAATTCTCCTTCAAATACTTGGTGGAATTCACCAATGAAATTGTCTTGTCCTGGACTTTTCTTTTGGGGGAAGTTTTTTTTTATTACTGATTCAGTTTTCTTACTAATTTTTGGTCTGTTCAGATCTTGTTTCTTCATGGTTATGGGTATTTTTAGGATCTATTTTCCTTTTGATTTCTTCTTTGATCAAAGCATTATTTGGAAATTTGTCAGTTCCTAAATATTTGAGAATTTTCCAGAAATCTTTGTATTACTCAGTCTTAATTTATTTCTAGTACAGTCAGAGAACATTCTTTGTATGACTTGAATTGTTAGAAATTAATTGAAAATTGCTGTTGTCAAAAAATAATCTATGTTGGTAAATGGTCCATGTATACAGGCTTACCTCATTTTATCGTACTTTCCTTTATTGCACTTTGCAGAAACTTCATTTCTTTTTAAAGATTGAAGGTTTATGGCAATTTTGCCTCAAGCAAGTTTATTGGCACCACTTTTCCAAAAGCATTTACTTACTTTGTGTCTCTGTGTCACATTTTGGTAATTCTCACAATATTTTTCATTATTATTGCATGGTGATCTGTGATCAGTGATCTTAGATGTTACTATTGTAATTGTTTGTGGGGACCACAAACTGCTATTACTTAAGATGACAAACTTAATATATGTATGTGTTCTAGCTGCTCCACCTACTAGCCAGTCCCGTTTCTTTCCCTCTCCTTAAGAATGGTAATGCTAAGTCGTGTCCAACCCCATGGACTATACAGTCCATGGAATTCTCCAGGCCAGAATACTGGAGTAGGTAGCCTTTCCCGTCTCCAGGGGATCTTTCCAAGCCTCCCTATTCCCTGAGACCATTAATTTTGAAGTTAGGCCCATTGATTAACCCTGCAGTGGCCTCTAAGTGTTCAAGTGAAAGGAAAAGTCACATTTATCTCACTTTAAATCAAAAACTAGAAATGATTAAGCTTACTGAGAAAGCCTTACCAAAAGCCAAAATGGATCAGAAGCTAGGCCTCTTGTGCCAAACAGTTAATCCAAGTTGTGAATGAAAAGTAAAAGTTCTTAAAGGAAATTAACAGTGCTACTTCAGTGAACACACAAATGATAAAGCAAAACAGTCTTATTGCTCATGTGGAGAAAGTTTTAGTAGTCTGGATAGAAGATCAAATCAGCCATAAAATTCACTTAATCCAAAGCAAGATCCTAATTGTCTTCGATTCTGTGAAGGCTGAAAGAAGTGGGGAAGCTGCTGATGAAAAGTCTAAAGGTAGCAAAGGTTGGTTCATTAAGTATAAGAAGCCATCTTCGTAACATAAGAGTGCAAGGTGAGGCAGAAAGTACTGATGTAGAAGCAGCAGCAAGTTATTCAGAAGATTCTAGCTAAGATAATGAAGGAAGGGACACTAAATGACAGATTTTCATCATAGATGAAATAGCCTTATATTAAAAGAAGATGCCTTGCCCTCTAGGACTTTTATAGCTTGAGAGGAGAAGTTAGTGCTTGGCTTCAAAACTTCAAAGGACAGACTGACTCTCTTGTTAGTGGCTAACGCAGGTCATGACTTGAAGATGAAGCCAGTGCTCATTTACCATTCCCAAAATTCTGGGGCCCTTAAGATTTAAGCTAACTTTGCTTTGCCTGTGCTCTATACATGGAACAACATAGTCTGGATGACAGCACATCTGCTTACAACATGGTTTACTAAATATTTTCAGCATATTGTTGAAACATACTGCTCAGAAAAAGTTTCCTTTGAAAAAAATATTATGGCTCACTGACAATGCTTCTGGTCATATAAGGACTCTGGTGGAGATACACAACAAAATTAATGCTGTTTTCACGCTTGCTAATACAGTATCCATTCTGTAGCCCATGGATCAAAGAGGAATTTTGACTTTTAAGTTTATTATGTAAGAAATACATTTTATAAGGCTATAGCTGACATAGATAGTTCACTGATGGATCTGAGCAAAGTCAACTGAAAACCTTCTGGAAAGGGTGCACCATTCTAAACGCCAGTAAGATCATTGATGATTCATGGGAAAGGACAGGATATCAGCATTAACAGGAGTTTGGAAGAAGTTGATTCCAACCCTCATGGATTACTTAGAGGGGTTCATGGAGGAAGTCGCTGCTGATGTGGTGGAAGTGGCAAGAGAATTAGAAGTAAAGCCTGAGGATGTGACTGGATTGCTGCAATATCACGATAAAACTTGAACAGATGAGGTGTTGCTTCTTATGAATGAACAAAGTGTTTTCTTGAGATGGGATCCACTCCTACTAGAATGCTGTAAAGATTGTTGATATGACAACAGAGGATTTATGGTACATAAACTTAGTTGATAAAGCAGCAACAATGTTTAAGAGGATTGACTCCAGTTTTTAAAGAAGTTCTGTTGTGGTAGAATACTGTCAGACAGCTTTGCATGCTACAGAGACGTCATCCGTGAAAGGAAGAGTCAATAGATGTGGCACACTTAATTGTTGTCTTATTGTAAGAAATTGCCACGGCCACCCCAGCCTCCAGAAACCACCACCCTGATCATTCAGCAGCCATCAACATTAGAGGCAAGACCCTCCATTAGCGAAGAAATTATTACTCACTGAAGGCTCAGATTATAGTTAGCATTTTTAAGCAAGAATATATTTTTCAATTAAAATATATATACATTGTTTCTTTAGATCTAATGCTCCTTAATAGACTAGTGTAGTGTAAACAACTTTTATATGCAACAGGAAACCAGAGAGTTGTGCGACTTGGTTTATCGCAACTTTTGCTGTAATGCAGTGGCCTGAAACTAAATTCATAATATCTCTGAGGTATGTCTCTGCTGTACCTGAAAAAGATTATGTGTGTATTCTGTCTTTGTTGGGTAGAGGGTTCTGTCAATGTACATTTTCTATATCCTTCCTTTTTGTTTTTTAAAATTGACATATAATCGACATTTAATATTGTGTGGTTTGAGCATACCATGTGTTGATTTGATACATTTATATATTACAATATGATTACCCCAGTAGCCTTTGTTGTTCAGTCACTCAGTCGTGTCTGACTCTTTGCAACCCCATGGACTGCAGCATGCCAGGCTTCCCTGTCCGTCATTATCTCTGAGAACTAGCTCAGGCTCATGTCCATTGAGACAGTGACACCATCTAACCATCTCGTTCTTTGTCATCCAATTCTCCTCCTTTCAATCTTTCCCAGCATCAGGGTCTTTTCTAGTGAGTCAGCTCTTCACATCAGGTGGCCAAAGTATTGAAGCTTCAGCATCAGCACTCCTGTGAATATTCAGGATTGATCTCCTTTAGGATGGACTGGTTGGATCTCCTTGCAGTCCAAGGGACTCTCAAGAGTCTTCTCCAACACCACAGTTCAAAAGCATCAATTCCTTGGCGTTTAACCTTCTTTTTGGTCCAACACTCACCTCAGTAAATAACTACTGGAAAAACCATAGTTTTGACTAGATGGACCTTGTTGGCAAAGTAATGTCTTTGCTTTTTAATATACTGTCTAGGTTGGTCATAGCTTTTCTTCCAAGGAGCAAGCGTCTTTTAATTTCATGGCTGCAGTCACCATCTGCAGTGATTTTGGAGCCCCCAAAATAAAGTCTGACACTGTTTCCACTGTTTCCCCATCTATTTCCCATGAAGTGATGGGACCGGATGCCATGATCTTCTTTTTCTGAATGTTGAGTTTTAAGCCAACTTTTTCCCCTTTCCTCTTTCACTTTCATCAAGAGGCTTTTTAGTTCCTCCTCACTTTCTGCCATAAGGGTGGTGTCATCTGCATATCTGAGCTTATTGATATTTCTCCCAGCAATCTTGATTCCAGCTTGTGTTTCTTCCAGTCCAGCGTTTCTCAAGATGTCCTCTGCATAGAATTTAAATAAGCAGGGTGACAATATACAGTCTTGACGTACTCCTTTGCCTATTTGGAACCAGTCTGTTGTTCTATGTCCAGTTCTAACTGTTGCTTCCTGACCTGCATACAGATTTCTCAAGAGGCAAGTTAGGTGGTCTGGTATTCCCATCTCTTTCAGAATTTTCCACAGTTTATTGTGATCCATGCAGTCAAAAGCTTTGGCATAGTCAATAAAGCAGAAATAGATGTTTTTCTGGAACTCTCTTGCTTTTTCCATGATCCAGCAGATGTTGGCAATTTGATCTCTGGTTCCTCTGCCTTTTCTAAAACCAGCTTGAACATCAGGAAGTTCACGGTTCATGTATTGCTGAAGCCTGGCTTGGAGAATTTTGAGCATTACTTTACTAGCGTGTGAGACGAGTGCAATTGTGCAGTAATTTGAGCATTCTTTGGCCTTGCCTTTATTTGGGATTGGAATGAAAACTGACCTTTTCCAGTCCTGTGGCCACTGCTGAGTTTTCCAAATCTGCTGGCATATTGAGTGCAGCACTTTCACAGCATCATCTTTAAGGATTTGAAACAGCTCCACTGGAATTCCATCACCTCCACTAGCTTTGTTCGTAATGATGCTTTCTAAGGCCCACTTGACTTCACATTCCAGGATGTCTGACTCTAGATGAGTGATCACACCATCGTAATTATCTGGGTCCTGAAGATCTTTTTTGTACAGTTCTTCGGTGTATTCTTGCCATCTTTTGGCTAAAACCAATTTGGACCATCTGTAATACTTTTCATAGCTTAATCACATTTTTATCTTGGCTAACTACTGTGTTTTTCATCTCAGAGAAACTTCAACGGGCCTTTAAAAAATATACATATATTCATTGGTTCCCTTAAAATGTCTGTTTTATCTCAGTTATACCACTTCTGGGGCTTCCCAGGTGGCACTAGTGGTAAAGAATCCACCTGCCAATGCATGAGATGCAAGAGACTCAGGTTTGATCCCTGGGTCAGGAAGATTCCTGCAGAAGGAAATGGTACCTCACTCCAAAATTCTTGCCTGGAGAATTCCGTGGGCAGAGGAGCTTGGCAGGCTACAGTTCATGGGGCCTCAAAGAATTGGACATGACTGAGCGAGCACACACACTATTATGCCACTTCTAGTTATTTGAGGGTGGGTCAAACAAAACTAAACTGTAAATAAGATATCAAAAGGTTTGCCTTTTTTTCCCCCCCTAGGTAAAAATGTCTCCATCCTGTCATCTGTCCAAAGGGGATCCTGCTGTTAAAAAGGTGAGTGAGTTTTAATGGAAGAAAGCCAGCTTCCCCCTTCTGTGTGTGTGTTCTCCTCTATTGAACAGTGTTCTCACAATCAGTGATTTTTAATCATCTTATCTTAATGCTGTCAAAGGTTCTTTCTGATTGGATGCCTTAAATAGGTGTCACCAGAGCTCTTTGACTCTTCCAGAGAAGGCAGCTGGGAGGTTGAGTCTAGCATCAGTCTCCTGACAACTAGGGACTTTCATTGTTCTAGAATTCCTGTGTGTGTACTATGTGCCGAGTTGCTTCAGTTGTGTCCGACCCTTCACAACCCTATGGACTGTAGCCTGCCAAGCAGCTCTGTCCGTGGGATTCTCCAGGCAAGAACGCCCTCCTCCAGGAGATCTTCCTGACCCAGGGATCGAACCCACGTCTCTTATGTCTTGTGCATTGGCTGGAAGGTTCTTTACTACTAGCGCCAAATGGGCATCCTGGTATCAGTGAGTGATAGCAGATGAAAGATATTCTAAGGATGAAGGGTATACAGTTTTTCTTAACAATGTACCATCCCTCCAGGTGGCTGTTCCTAGAACAAACTAGTCTGAGGTATTAACATTTCAGCAGGTTTCAGCTAAGTAAGTCCTCATAAATACTCATGAGATAGAACTTATCTGTGCTGTTTCACCCCGTGACTATAAACTCTGGCACAGACAGAGTGTTTCTTTCAACCAAATAATTCTCAGATGATGCCAAGAGAACCACTAAAATCCTTTTCTTTATCCAGCTGTAGCAGTACAGTGGAAACACAGCCAACAGATTGGCATTTTTGCTATGCTCTGTTTTTCTGTTTTTATTTCTCTGATAGTTGAAGTGTCCTGGTTGAAGGTTTACTTTCCTTGTCTCCCCCCTTTTAAAAACAATCTCACAGCATCCATGTCAGCAAAGGCTTGTATAATAGAACAAAAATAACAACTTGCTGGCCCTGTTGACTTAACAGCAGGTTCTAGCTTCAAAGCATTGTGCCAAAAACAGGTCCCTTTTCTCTGCCTTCAGAATCCTCCAAGACTGCTGCAAAGGAAGCAAAAAAGAATAAAAGCAAAATATGTTATCTGAAAAGCCCTAGAACATGTTGCACATGAAGACCTCTTTCACTCTTGTCAGGCAGCAAGGTCAGGCAAGGTGCTGGTGCTGATTGCTGCCGCTCAGAACCATCACACGGTAACATGAAGAGCTGGAAAGGGCATCAGCCACTTAGTCCCACTCAGTAAACAGAGGAGGAACCTGGACTCTAGAGGCAAATTTTTTTTGCCTCTCTCAAATGTTACATGGAACACACTTCTAACAGTGGTTAAAAACCCATGCTTTGGGTTCAGCCAGACTTGGATTCAAAGATCGACTCTTCCATTTCTTTATCTGAATAACCTCAAGTCAGCCTCCCTGTTTCCTTCTCTGTAAAAGGATAATGCTACCTCTCAGAAGTTAAAGATTAAGTGAGAAATGATTTAAGTGCCTGACACATATTAAATACTCAGTAAATTATAACTGGTATTAAAACAAAAGTCTCCCCCAACTCCTATTCTAATGTTGGACTAATCCTTTCACTTTGTTATGCTACTGATAGTATTGTCCATTCAGCAGATATTTCTTTGTACTAGATAATGAGCAAAGAAGCAGACTACAAAGATGAGAAATAACATCCATGTTCTCAAGGACCTCAGCCTTTAGTGGGAGGGGTAGACAGGTGCCTGACAGGTTACCTTGCACCTTGACACATGCCATGCAGGATGATGGGGTGCTGCAAGAATGCGGGGGAGAAGCCCTATTTTGAAATTACCAACCTCATTTAGTACAACTCTTATATTTTTAGGTATAGAGTCTAATTAAGAAACTTGAGAAATGGTTAGCTGCTCCCCTACAACCTTGTTACTAGATTACAATGAAAGTAAATCCAACCATACTTAAAGACATTTATTACTATCTCAAAAACATTTTATCCAGACTATTAATACATATTTTGAATACCTTTTATTTTAGCAATGAGAGACCATTTCTAATATTTAACATTCTGATTATCAAGCCATTAATTTTACCAACGGAAAATTTTTCTGCTGTTTTCTGAGCTAATGAGCAAAGTCGTGGGTATTAGTCCATATATGAACAGCTAAAAGGTTTTAGGAGCCTCCTTTGGAAGTTCATGTGTTGCCATCTCTGAAATGTGGATTCTTGGTTATGGCCACTGACCACCCCTGACTTGAAGCCCTAACTTAACAGCATGTACTCAATATCTCACTGGTTACAGTGTTTAGGAAAACTTTAAAATGTACATCATAACAGGTGCTTCTCCCAGACTAAGAGAAGAGATTAGGGAAGGCTTCCCAGTGGAGGTGGAGCTTAATCCAGCCTGGAAACAAGGGAAAAGGTATTCTTGGCAGATGCAGGTGAACACAACACATTTCAGGAAATGGGGGCTGTTCTGCTTATCTTAAATATGGATGCTTACAGCAGCCCAGTGAAATAAAACAAGAGTCCAGGTGACAGAGCCCAGCCTGTGAAGTTTGCTTTTCATCTCAAGGATAAGTGCTCCCACCAAACATGAGGTTTGAGGCAGAAAGATCAATTAGAAGAAACAAAGTCCTAAGCCTGTGCTATGTTAATGGAATGAGGAGGTGAGGTAGATTCAAGTCTTAGCCTTTTTTGTCCCCCCTACACCCTTCTGATACCGTAAGTCTAAGTTAAGCGTCCTTCCTTTTTGAGCTCTCAGAGTACCCTGAACTCGTCTCTACCAACATGCTTACCTGGCTGTGTTGAAATTGCCTCTTTGCTTATATGTGTCCCCCTCTAGACCCTCTGCCTCAGAAGGGCAGGGGCCCCACAGCAGTTGTGTTTCTTATTGTTCCTCTAAGTGCAGAACAGAGTACACAGTTGCTCAGGAGTTGTTTTGTGGATGAGAGAGATGTAAGATTTCACAGACTTCGTAGTTGTTCTGGGGACTCAAGGGGGAAGAGGAAGTTTCTCCGGACAACTCTAGAAAGGACCAGTGGAACATCATTGCTGTCCTGGGCTTGTGTTCCCAGCATGGTCAGCTCCTTACTGTTTGAGCTCAGTCAGCAGCACTCTGAGCACGATTAGTGTGCAGCTCAGCGAGTCATTGCTACTTCCCCAGTTCGGCGTGTGTATCTGTGTTTGCATATGCGTATCTGTGTATTCTCGTTGTCGTCCTGGATCTGCAGCCACTCTTCCCAAAGCTGCACTGACAGATGGGAGCACCAGCAGTGTCTGTTGAGCAGTGTGACTGCCAGAGTGACATGTGTAAGAAACACAAAAGAGCAGCAGTGTTCTTGATTTGAGCCAAAGCTTCTTTCTGTTGACCAGTAACCACAGAAAGTGTTTGGTGACTCTGCTGTCAGCGTTGGCCCTGCCAAGAGCCATGTTCAAGTGGTGAGGAGCCGGGAGCCATGTTCTGTCAGGTCCTGCTGGCTCAGGGTGGGTGTCTCGTGGAGGAGTCACTCTATTCTGCTGCCCTGTCAGGACCTAGCAGATTCCGTGAGCATTTTGTATTTTAGAAATTCCTTGGTAAAGCTCTGGATTAGAAATACTTATCATATGTAATAATTTATCTATAGTGCTTAAAACTTGTATATCATATTTTTGTATATAAAGTTTCTTCTTAATGCGCTCTGATAAGTTCAATAAAAAAAGTAGGAAGATACATATACTTTCCTAGGACTTCTGTATCTTGGATGTATCTTGATCTTGAATGACTAGAAATTTGAAAATTAGATACATTTTCCTTAGATAGAAATTGTCATAAAGTTCCTTGCAGTAAACTCCCTAGCATAGATCAAGATTGGAGGTACTAGCTATAATGCGTCACTTCTTCACTATGCTACAAACACCAACCCGGAACTTGTGTGGCAGAGTTGACATTGTTGTTCCGTCGCTCAGTCATGTCTAACTCTTTGCGACCCCATGGACTGCAGCACTCCAGACTTCCCTGTCCTTCACTGTCTCCCAGAGTTTGCTCAGACTCAGTTGAGTCAGTGATGCCATCCAGCCACCTCATTCTCTGTTGCCCCCTTCTCCTCCCATCTGTCTTTCCCAGCATCAGGGTCTTTTCCAATGAGTTGGCTCTTTGCATCCAGTGAACAAAGTATTGGAGCTTCAGCGTCAGTCATTCCAATGAATATTCAGAATGAACAATGGCATTGTTACATGCATAATAATCAGAGAAAGCAGTTTTGTCTTATTCTTGATTATAAAAGTGTGGTTACACTCTCTGAGCCATCCCTGTTTTAGATGAGCTTTCTCTGCTGTTGTGGAAGCATCAGGGGCTGGGTACTCTGGCTGGTGGAACCCACTAGTTAGGGGTACAATCAATGTTCTCTTCTTCCAGTTAGGGAGAAGACTGAGAGTGGCAGAGTGGGAAGCCTTTCTAATATTTCTGGGTAAATTCAGTAAATATTCAATAAGCCTATAATGTGCCAGGCTCTTAAAACACAAGTTAATGGTGACTGAACTGGTGGATTTAATAGCTAAGCCTCCCAGGAACCGGTGCACAATTTCACATGTAATATCAGAATTTAGAGCTAACTTTTATTTCTGAAATGTTCTGGTGAGGCAGAATTTTTATAGATGATTCCAAGTCATGTCAGAAATGTAGATGATTGTATTTGCTCGTGATTTTTATTAAATTATGGAGTGGGAAGTTTTATTTTTTTTTTTAGGAAAAAGCCTCATAGAACCACGGTTTCCATAGCAACAGGAAAAGCTGGCTGCTTTAACTGACCAGCCCAAGAATGACTGGTTGATAGTTTCACAAGTCAAAGGAACACAAAAGGAGAAAGCACTGAGAGAAAGATGCAGCAGTTCCTAGGTGTTGTGTGATGATGGCTTAAATAAAAATTCATTTGCCTTTTTTATTTAATTAAAGTGCAGTTGATGTACAATATTATATAAGTTGTTGTCATTGTTGTTCAGCCACCAAGTCATGTCCGACTCTTCACAACCCCATGGACTGTAGCACGCCAGGTTTCCCTGTCCCTCACCATCTCCCCTAGGTTCATGTCCATTGAATCAGTGATGCCAGCCAACTATCTCATCCTCTGTCACCCTCTTCTCCTTCTGCCTTCAGTCTTTCCCAGTATCAGGGTCTTTTCCAATGAGTCAGTAAGCTACAGGTATACAGTATAGTGATTCACAATTTTTAAAGGTTACAGTCCATTTATAGTTATTATAAAATGTTGGCTATATTCCCTGTGTTGTACAATGTATCCTTGTAGCTTATTTTATATATAGTGGTTTGTCCTTCCCACTCCCCTACCCTTACATTTCCTGTCCCCACTGGTAACCACTAGTGTGTTCTATCTGTGAGTCTGTTTCTTTTTTCTGAGACAGTCACTAGTTTGTTGTATTTTTAAAATTCTGCATATAAGTGATATCATATACTATTTGTCTTTATCTATCTGATTTATTTCACTTAGCATAATACCTTCCACATCTATCTATGTTGCTGCAAGTAGCAAAATTTCATTCTTTTTTATGGCTGAGTAGAATTCCATTGTATATATTACATCTTCTTTATTCTTTCATCTGTTGATACTTTGGTTGCTTCCAGTTGTTTTTTTGTAATTGTAAATAATCCTTCTATGACTATTAGGCTGCGTGTATCTTTTCAAATTAGTGTTTTGAGGGTTTTTTTGGATATATACCCAGGAGTAGAATTTCTGGATTATGTAGTAATTTTATTTTTAGTTTAATAAGAAACCTCCATACTGTTTTCCACAGTGGCTGCACAATCGACATTCCCATCAACAGCATATGAGGGTTCCCTTTTCTCTACATTGTTGCCAACATGTATTATTTGTGTTTTTAATGTTGAGTTACATGAACTATTTATTTTGGATATTAACCTCTTATCAGTTATATCATTTGCAGATACTTTCTCTCATTCAGTAGGTTGTCTTTTTTGTTGATGGTTTCCTTCACTATGCAAAAGCTTTTAATTAGGTCTTGTTTATTTTTCCTTCTGTCTCTATTACTCTAGGAAATGGATCCAACGGGTCCAAAAAATACTGCCACAATTTATGTCAAAGAGTGTTCTTCCTGTGTCTTTCTCTAGGAGTTTTATGATTTTAGGTCTTACATTTAGGTCTTTAATTCAATTTGAGTTTATTTTTGTGTATGGTGTTACAGAATGTTCTAATTTCACGTGTAACTGTCCATTTTTCCCTGCACCACTTGAAGAGATTGTCCTTTCTGCATTGTATATTCTTGCATGCTTTGTTGTAGATTATTGACCATAAGTGCACGGATTTCTTTCTGAACTTTATTCTGTTCCATTGATCTGTGTGTTGGTTTTTGTGCCAGTGCCATACTGTTCTGATTGCTGTAACTTTGTAGTATAAGCTCAAGTCATTGGCCTTTTGTGCCTCACTCTTAACTTTCCTGCAAAGGTGCGATTCCTCATAAACAGCAAAGTGATAGCCCTTGTTGTATGCTTCCTCTTTCCTTGAAATATTAGACTGTCTTAGAAAAACTTAGATGCACATTATATCCAGATGTTACTTCCATGCCTCTATTGATTTAACAGACAGAACAACTAGGGGATTGATTTGATCTTTGTTTTTGCATAGACAGGACAGAAGATCTCAGCAGGCCAAAGAACCTCTTTATGCTGATGTGAAGAAGCTGAGGTGCAGTCGCCTTCAGATATCTGGAAG
Organism: Nanger dama; assembly: GCA_917880005.1. Lineage (NCBI taxonomy): Eukaryota > Metazoa > Chordata > Mammalia > Artiodactyla > Bovidae > Nanger > Nanger dama. The sequence continues at coordinate 26,219,187 of CAKJTW010000011.1, read as the reverse complement.
GTGCTGATTCAGAAGTTAGAAGTGTTGTTTGTATTGGGTTGGCCAAAAATTTCGTTTAGGCTGAACTACTGGGTTGGCCAAAAATTTCGTTTGGGTTTCCTGAACGAAATTTTTGGCCAACCCAATTCAAAGAATGCTTCTGACTTCCAAATTTTTGGCCAACCCAGTAAGTAGTTCAGAGGACAGACTAGTACTTAAGGGTAAATACTGCGTAAATGATGATGTTGGTTTAGTATGAGAATTTTCTTACATTACCTCTTACCAGAAGTATGCAAGCAGTGGCAGGATGTCTGTCTCTCAAAGCTTCTACAGATGTATTCTTGCTCTGGGTGAGAGGTTGGACTGGTTGATTTTTAGATCTTTTGGAAGGTTAAGATGTTATGAGTCTATATTTGCATTAAGCAAGTGGCATGCTCGTTAATATGCTGAATGATTTTAGTTAGACCCTAACACCTACTCTGAATTAATAGAATATGTTGTCTATCAAAGAAAAACAAATTTGGACTTAGATAAGAAGAGACTTCATTCAAAAGAATTACTGCCATAAGGGGAGGGAGCTATTACAATAGAAGGGAGGAAGCTATTACCATAGGGGAAACATTTTGACCAAAGGATCTGCAAGGGTCTCAAAGATCAGGCAGAAAGGAAATTTATTTTATAGAGGCAGGTAAACAAATCTAGAAAGGACCAGATACAGGGGAGTAGGTGGCAGAATCAGACAGTGATCAAGAAATGTCTTTCCTTGATGTCAGCTGATTCTCAGATGATATCATTAAGGAGAGATGGTATGCTGGCTTGAGCAGAGGGTGGGTCAGAAGCTTGGGAGGAGAGAAGCCTAGCTAACATTTGGTTATCAGTTGGCAAGCATTTTGTTCTAATTAATCAGTGAGGACAGACGTGTGTGGCTTTGTCATAAGCCTGAGGACTAGCTAGGTCTTCTCTGAGTCTTATGGGAAGGAGTGGTTCTTTCTGTTCTGGAAAACAGGTTAAGGGGGATTTCCTTATCTGATTGTTTTCCAGGAGCTCGTGGCTCAGGTAAAGTTTGACATGGTCGTGGATCTGACTCTTGCTATTCTTTCCTATTCTTATTCATTTACTTAACGTATTGTTGATTTACAGTGTTGTATTAAATTTTTTTGTACAGCAGAGTGACTCAGTTATATACATTCCTTTTCATTCTGATTTATCCCAGGATATTGAATGTAGTGCCCTGTGCTATATAATAGGACATTGTTTATCCATTCTGTATGTCATAGTTTGCGTCTACCAATCCCAGACTCCTAGTCCATCTTCCTCTTGGCAGCCACAAGTCTCTGTTCTCTCTTTGAGTCTGTTTTTGTTTTGTAGATAGGTACCTTTTTGCCATATTTTAGATTCCACATAAAAGTGATATCATATATTTGTCTTTCTGACTTCACTTAGTATGATGATTGCTAATTGCATCCATGTTGTTGCAGATGGCATTATTTTGTTCTTTTGTATGGCTGAATAGTATTCCATTGTATATATGCACCACATCTTATTTATCCATTCTTCTGTCAGTGGGCATTTAGGTCGTTTCTGTGTCTTGGGTATTGTGAATGGTGTTGCTGTAATCATATGGGTGCATCTTTTTTTTTTTTTAGTTTTAGTTTTTGAACTTACTTCTTTTATATTGGGGTATAGCTGATCAACAATGTTGTGATAGTTACAGGTGAACAGTGAAGAGCCTCAGCCATACATATGCATGTACCCATTCCCCTCCAAACCCCCTCCCATCCAGGCAGCCACATAACATTGAGCAGAGTTCCCTGTGCTGTACAGTAGGCCCCTGTTGGTGATCCATTTTACATATAGCAGTGTGTACATGTCCATCCCAAATTACCTAACTATCCCTTCCCTGGCAACCATAAGTTCATTTTGTAAGTCTTTGACTCTCTTTCTGTTTTGTTGAGTTCATTTTTATCATTTCTAAAAGGTATTGTTTTTCTACATTCTCTTTCTGCTATTTCATTGTTAGTGTAAAGAAATGCAACCAATTTCCCAGTGTTAATCTTGTGCCCTATGTTGCTGAATTCATTTATCAGTTCTAGTAGTTTTTGTGTGGAGTCTCTAAGATTTTTTATATATAGTATCATGTCATCTACAGAGAGTGACAGTTCTACCTCCTCTTCCAGTTTGAATATGAACAATTATATGTCAACAAATTTGACGACCTAGAAGAAATAGACGACTTTCTAGAAACACACAGTCCATGAAAACTGAATAAAAAGAAATAGATGATTTGAACAGACCAATCACTAGAAGTGAAATAGAATCTGTAATTTAAAAACAAACAACCAAAAAAACTCCCTACAAACTAAAGTCCAGGACCAGATGGTTTCACAGGCAAATTCTACCCAGCATACAAAGAACTTTTACTGGTCCTTCTCAAACTCTTCCAAAAGATTGAAGAGGAGGGAGCACTCCCAAAGCCACCATCACTCTAATACCAAAACCAGAGATAGCACCAAAAATAAAATTACAGGCCAATACCTTTCATAGTGAATACAGATGCAAAAATTCACAACAAAATTTTAGTTAATCACATCTGTGATCTAAAGATCATACACAGTGACCAAGTGGGATTCATCCCAAGTTCACAAGGATAGTTCAGCATATGCAAATTAATGTGATATGCTACATTAACAGAAGACAAGAACCACACAGTCATCTCAATAAATGCAAAAAAACCATTTGACAGAATTCAACATCTTTTCTTGATAAGTCTTACCAAAATGAATATAGACGGAATGTATCCCAACATATTAAAAGCTATTTATGACAAACCCACAGCCAATATAATCCTCAACAGTGAAAAGCTGAAAGCATTCCCACTAAAATCTGAAACAAGATAAGGATGCCCACTCTCAGTCCACTTCTGTTCAACACAGTATTGGAAGTCCTAGCCACAGCAATCAGACAAGAAAAAGGTACCCAAATTGGAAGGGAAGAGGTAAACGACATGCATAAACTACATGTCACTATATGCAGATAACATGATATTATATGTAGAAAACCTTCATTCTTTTCCATGATTATGACCTGAAGTCTGTGACCTGGGCTTTTCTGAAACCTGCCTATTAGTCCTCAGGTAGAAAGAGAGAATGTCAGTGAGAAACAGTTACTAGGAAGAACAGCAGTGAGCATTTGCTTATGACACTAATCCTTCTCTACTATAATTGTATGTATCTTCTGGCTTGAAAAGTGAGACTAGCCAAGGGTCTCAGGGGATCTCAGAATTCTTACCCAGTGTGCACATCCCATTCCTCACCCATTTCTTTTGCATTAAGTTAATATTGTCTAATGTAGCATTTTGATTCATGTGTTTTTTTAAAATCAACTTTGTTAGAGTGGTTTCAGGTTTATGGAAAATATGCAGTTACCATATATCCCCTCACCCCAGTTTTCCATGTTACTAACCGCTAGCATTTCTGTGGTATGTGTATTACACTTAATAAGCCACCATAACTATTAACTAAAATCAATAGTTTACAGTCATATGTACAGTTTACATCACCTAAACATCATTCCCTCCCTCCCTGCAAAGTTCTGGCAGCTGCTGTGGTTTTTTTTTGGTTTGTTTGTTTAACTGTCTACATAGTTTTTTCTTTTCCAGAATGTCCTATTGTTGGACAGTGTGCAGCCTTTTCCTTCTCTAGGTTCTGTTTCTATAAGTTGAACCAGAAGCGCATTAACTTTTTTAGCAGCCATTTGGTAAGGATGATTCAACTATGTTTGATAGCAAACTCCTGACTCTGTTCACACATGCTGCTGGTCCTACCCTATGTAAATAAATCAGTTTCTAGAGTCAATACAGGGCTTTTCTTGTATTTTTCAGTTTATAACCTTTGGGAGTCATGTATTTTCATACCATGCATGTTGGCCTGTTTTATGTTTATCCAAGCCATGGATAAAATATTTGTACTGAACAAAGCCAGGAATAGAACCCTGTAGCTGATCATGAGAGACCTAGTCACGTTTATTAGTCACCATACTTTGGTAGTTGAAGGTTAATGAATGTGATTTTTCAACTTCTTAATGTGACACCTTAATATTCTGCTTCTTAGCTATTAATAGTTGACAAGATTGTTTCCACTGAGTAGAATCCAGTCATGTGAGATCATAACGTATGTGAGACCACATCAGAGCCAGTGGTGCTTCTTTATTCTCTCTTTGGCCCCCTCTCAGTATATGGAAGTATATAATAAGCAGTGCTTAGCAAAACAAGTAGTGCCATCATGTCTGCCGTCTCCTTGGAATTTTGGACCCTGCCACAGTTCAGAGTGTTGAGCAGCTCACAGAAGGGCCTTTCCCCTCCAACAGTATTCCTGATGAAGCTTTTCAGCCTTCCTAAAATACATGTCAGAGATCTTTTCTCTTCAGCATATGTGACAAAGCAGCCAACAGCTTATTGTTTTGCATTTAAAACAACTCAGTAGGCCATTCTTAATTGCACTCTGTTGAAATATCGCCTATTTGTAAAGGTCATAGACTCCAAACTGCAGAGCTTTGCGGAGTTTGAATTGCTTTAATGTACGTGATGTTCCTGAGTGGCTGATACACTGTTACCCAGAGTACAGCCTTCTGTCTGGACCACTGTCCCAAATCAGTTACTGTGTCACCCCTGAAAGCTCCCAGTCCTTTCATGGAATATCATAACATGGAATCGAGTATGTACAGCAAACAGTGAGAAATCTTTGGTTAAAGGAAGAGAAGATGAAGAGTGGGTATTTATTTAATATGGCGTGTTCTGTCTGACAGGTCACTGCTTTGGGACTTTTGTGGGTTTTGTTGTTTTCTATACATATCCCACAGGCATTCTAGTTGTGATTCTGTTTTGACATGAATACGTTTTAGCCCCCAGGTTTTGTGGTGAAATAACTGTTAATAGTAGCTATTATTCCAGACACAGCATTTTCTTAAAGAAGAGACCCCACTCTAAATGGTTGAGTCACATAACTTTTTTCTTTATTGATTGACTCAGGTAAGACTACCTTTTTATGGAACTATACAGGGCAATTCATATCTGTCTCCAGCAACTTCACTGCACTGTGTGAAAGAAAATGAAATTATACAGAGATTTCTTTGCAGTCTTTAGGAGGAAGAAGTTCTCTAATTCCCTGTGTTTTGCTTTTAGCTATGAGAAGCCTTCTTCAACAGTGCCAACCATCTCTTTCCCTACTCTTCCCATTTGCTTCAGTAGTGTTGTGATCCCCAGTCAGTGTACCTGTCTACTTCCAAGAATCTGTTCACTGGCCCCACTGCCTGTGTCTCCTAGAGCTCCAGTCCCCCCTCCTCCACCCCTTCTATGCTCAGAAAACTTCAGTTGCTCCTTGGTGCTAACAAAGTTAAGTCTGAATAAGTTTAGATTGACTGTCTAGGCCATTGATGCATCATCAACCCACACTTCATCCTCATCTTATTTTCCTCCTTCTTTAACTAAAGGAAATTTCTCACTTTCTTAAGCATAATGAATCCCATGTCCATGTATTTGCTCTTCCTCTCCTTTCCGTAGTCTGGTATGTCCTTCCTTCCCTCCCCTCATAAGTGATGCCTTATTTTTAACCTCCAGCTCAAATTCTGCTTCATTCATTCAAAAAGATTTATCGGGTACCTTCTGTACAACCAGGCACCAGTCTATGTGCAAGGGGATCCTGCAGGGAACAGAGCCAAGTCTCTGCCTTCACAGAGCTCACATTCAGCTGACAGAGGGGAAATATTAAAGATATATGGTGTATTATATTCTGAAAAGGCTGTGGAGCAAAAACACAATGAGGGAGATAAAAAGGAAGATTGCATTTTTAAATGGAGTAGTCATCGAAGGTTGATAGCTAAGGTTTTCTACCTGAAAAAAGTTGAAGGTTCAGTCATGGGGCTTCCCTGATAGCTCAGTTGGTAAAGAATCTGCCTGCAGTGTGGGAGACCTGGGTTCAATCCCTGGGTTGGGAAGATTGGAGAAGGGAAAGACTACCCTCTCCAGTATTCTGGCCTGGAGAATTTCATGGGGTCACAAAAAGTCAGACACACCTGAGCGACTTTCACGTTCACTCACGTGAGCCTGGGTGGAAAGAGCATTCCAGCAGAAGCAACAGCAGATGCCGAGCTCTGGAAGCAGGAGAGTGCCGGTGTGACCTGGGGCAGCACAGAGGCCGCTCTGCCTGGGGTCCCACGTTGTGGCTGCGGTGGCAAACGTTTGGAGAGGTTTTCTTCCTCGATTTCTAGTTCACTGAGAAATCAATTGAGAATATGAAGGAAGTGAGGAATGTTGAGAGTTTGGAGAGAGAGGAAAACCTGTAGCACAGTGGCAGAGTGAACAGCCCAGGGAGATAATCAGGAAACCTACTTGCAATTCATAAGCTTGAATTTAAATGTCTTTGATCTCTTCCTTTGAATTCTTATAGCAGTTGTTACTCATACTTCATTTGGAACTTGGCATAAACTACTGTCTGTTGTTCTCAGTGTCTGGCCTAACTTTCTAACTTGTTATTTGTTGTGGCCTTTTTTTTTTTTTTTTTTAATATGTTATACCCCACCTGTCTCCTCAGCTGCTTTGAGGTAATTTTCAATATGCAAACAGCAGAAAAGGACAAAAATAATGGAGAGTATCAGAACAAAATGAAAATATACTTGAGTAGAATTTAGTAATAGCTAAAAAGCATTTGGAGAGGAGGAATCTTGAATGAAAAACTTTTAACCTCTACTGTCTAAAACAGGGAGTCACAAGAGTTGGACATGACCAAGAGACTGAACTGAATCTGAAACAGGACAGTTTGTTGAAATTGAATATATTCAGTCAGTTCAAGTTGTTCAGTCGTGTCCAACTCTTTGCGACCCCATGAACTGCGGCACGCCAGGCTTCCCTGCCCATCACCAACTCCCAGAGCTTGTTCATATTCATTTCCATCAAGATGGTGATGCCATCCAACCATCTCATCCTCTTTCATCCCCTTCTCTTCCTCCCTTCAACCCTTCCCAGCATCAGGGTCTTTTCCAGTAAGTCAGTTCTTCACATCAGGTGGCCTAAGTATTGGAGCTTCAGCTTCAATATCAGTCCTTCCAATGCATATTCAGGACTGATTTCCTTTAGGACTGAGTGGTCTGATCTCCTTGCAGTCCAAGGGACTCTCAAGAGTCTTCTCCAGCATCATAATTCGAAAGTACCAACTATGTGGCATTCACCCTTCTTTATGGTCCAGCTGTCACATCCATATATGACTACTGGAAAAACCGTAGCTTTGACTGTATGAACCTTTGTCAGCAAAATGATGTCTCTGCTTTTTAATACACTGTCTAGGTTTGTCTCTCATAACTTTCCTTCCAAGGAGCAAGCATCTTAAATTTCATGGCTGTAGTCACCCTCTGCAGTGATTTTGCCACTTTTCCCCCTTCTCTTTGTCATGAATTATTCAGACCAGATTCTTTGATCTTAGTTTTTTGATTGTTGAGTTTCAAGCCAGCTGTTTCTCCTCTTTCACCCTCATCAAAAGACTTCTCTTTACTTTCTTATTAGAGTGGTGTCATCTGCATATCATAGATTGTTGATATGTCTCCTGGCAGTCTTGATTCCAGCTTGTGATTCATCCAGCCTGGCATTTTGCATGATGTACTCTGCATGTAAGTTGAATAAGCAGGGTGACAAAATACAGCCTTGACGTACTCCTTTCCCAATTTTGAACCAGTCTTTTGTTCCATGTCTGGTTCTAACTGTTGATTCTTGACCTGCATATAGGTTTTTCAGAAGACAGGTAAGGTGCTTTGGTATTCCCATCTCTTGAAGAATTTTCTACAGTTTGTTGTGATCCACACAGCAAAAGGCTTTAGGGTAGTCAATGAAGCAGAAGTAGATGTTTTTCTGCAATTCCCTTGCTTTTTCTGTGATCCAGCAGACGTTGGCAGTTTGATCTCTGGGGTTTCCTCTGTCTTTTCTAAATCCAGCTTGTACATCTGGAAGTTCTTGGTTCATGTACTATTGAAGCCTAACTTGAAGGATTTTGAGCATCACCTTGCTAGCATGTGAAATGAGCATGGTAGTTTGAACATTCTTTGGCATTGTTCTTCTTTGGAATGGGAATGAAAACTGACCTTTTCCAGTCCTGTGGCCACTGCTGGGTTTTCCAAATTTGCTGGCATATTGAGTGCTGCAGTTTAACAGCTTCATCTTTTAGGGTTTGAAATAACTCAGCTGGAATTCCATCACCTCCACTAACTTTGTTTGTAGTAATGCTTCCTAAGGCCCACTTGACTTCACACTCCAGGATGTCTGGCTCTAGGTGAGTGATCACACCATGGTGGTTGTCTGGGTCATTAAGACCTTTTTCATATAGTTCTTCTGTGTATTCTTGCCACCTCTTCTTAATATCTTCTGCTTCTGTTAGTCCCATACTGTTTCTATCCTTTATTGTGCCCATCTTTCAATGAAATGTTCCCTTGGTATCTCTATAATTTTCTCAGAGAGATCTCTAGTCTTTTCTATTTTATTGTTTTCCTCTGTTTCTTTGCCTTGTTCACTTAGGAAGGCTTTCTTATCTCTCCTTGCTATTCTTTGGGACTCTGCATTCAAATGGATATATCATTCCTTTTCTTCTTTGCCTTTCCCTTCTCTTTTCTCAGTTATTTGTAAAGCCTCCCCAGACAGCCATTTGCCTTGTTGCCTCCTGTACAGTGTTACAAACCTCCATCCATAGTTCTTTAAGCACTCTATCAGATCTTGAATCTATTTGTTACTTCCACTGTATAATCATAAGGGACTTGATTTAGGTCATACTAGATATATTACTATTGTGGATTTCTGATTTAATTCTGTTGAGGTCAAAGAACATATGCTGTATGGTATAGATCTTTGAAAAGTCATTGAGACTTTTTATGGCCAAGCATATAGTTTCTCGGTGTGAACATTATTCCTGTGAACATTCATGTGAATTCATGTGAACATTATTCAATGAACATTATTCATTCAAAAGTGTAATCTACAGTTGTTGGGTATAATTCTTATAAATTTCAATTAAATGAAAACAGTTGTTAGTGTTCTTTATATCTACTGTATGCTTACTGATTTTTTTTGTTTAGTTATTATTGATAATTACTGAAGAGTGTTAAAAGTCTCCAATATAATTGTTGATTTATCTTTCTCCCTTTTCCTTTTTTTTAATTTGATTTATCTGTGCTTTGCTTTCCTGTTCCTTTTTCCTTGTTTTCTCTGGGGCTATTTGAATATTTTTAGTATTTTTGTTTTCTTCTGTTGTTCTTTATCTTTTAGTGGTTGCTGTAGGAATTACAGAATATATCTTTACATTATTGCAATCTGATTAGTTAATATTTTACTACTTAACACAAAATATAGGAACCTTGCAGTGCTAGAGGTTCATTTACTAATCTCCCATCGTTTAATTCTTTTTATGGTTTCCATTTCTCTAGTGAGGTTCCCTTGTATATTGAGTTGTTAGGGCTATCCTTTCCTTTAAATCTTTAAGCATATTTATATGTTTTAAGTTCCTTGTCTGCTAACCCAGTATTTGTCATCTCTGGGTCTGTTTCTGTCAACTTCTTTCCCAGTTAGAAGTCACATTGTCCTCATCCACGTATCTGGAAACTTTTGATTCTATACTCATCATTGTGGATGATGTGCTATCATCTGGATTTTGTTGTCTTCCTCTAGAGACTTTTGAGTTTTGTTCTGATAAGGTTATTAATTTACTGTTAAATCAGCCACATATTTTTGAGGCTTGCTTTTAACCTTTGTTTGGCCAGGTCTAGAATATCCCTGATCCTAATACCTGGCTTTTTTTTTTTTTTTGTCTCAGTGGACACCCAGATGTTTATCAAGGCCTTTTCACCTTAGAAGTTAGTTTCCCATGCCTTCCAGGACTCTGCACCCTCCAGAAGCTCCATTTATCTCACAGCTGTTGAGAGCTGATCCCAGTCTTTCTCTGACCGGCCTCTGGAGTCTTGCCTGCATATGTGCAGCTGAGTAATCGTTCAGAAGCTTCACTTACTTTACTTGTGCTTAGTCCTGTCCGACTCTTGGTGACCTTCTGCTTAAGGGGACTCCTATATAGAGTCCTGGAGCTCCTTCTCAGTTCAGCTTCCTCCTTTTCAAAATGCTACCCATTGCCCAGCCCCAGCCTCCTGCCTTTAGTTCTTCAACTCAGCAAGACTGCCGCTTTCCCCTGGCCTCTCCCTCCCTTTGCCGCAGCCCAGAAAGTACATCCAGGCAGAACCCCAGGACAGTCACAGGACACCTTTGGTGTATCTCCCTCTGGCAAGGATTGCAGTCCGGCTCTGCCTTTTGTCCCAAATTTGGAAATAACTGATATATTTATATTTATATATAGCTGATTTTGTACCTACTAATGTTGGGAGAGCTACTCTGGTTCAGCAGTATTACTTTATAATGGCAAGATTTGGAAGTTTCCGGTTTGCTGGGTTTTTTCCTCAGTTACAATAGCTTAATATAGTACTTTTTCTTAACTTTCTTCTTCTCACTTCACTTCCTACCCTCCATCTTCCAACAACCGAAATCTAAAAGGAGAAATGGTCCACAATCTCTTTCTCTCTCAGCAGACAGCAAATTGGTGTCTGAAAGAAATGGGGTACAACCACAGTGCACAAGTTCTTTTCCCTTAGGTTTGTAATTACACTGTTAACTTGAATTGGCGTTGGCTATATAATGTTAGGGTTAAACTTGCTTTTCCAGTTGACTCTTTACTCCTCTTGTTATCAGGTAATCATTTTATCCAGTTAAAATGGGCAGGAATACTGGAATTTTAAATGTGTCAGCAATCAGGACTCTGATAGGAAATCATTAAGGACCCTGCCCTCGGAAGAGAGCTTTGTCCTAATTGCTACCCCACAGCAGCCTCTATCAAGATAATCGTTTGACTTTCTTCTTAAGTAGACAGTAATCAGTTAGATAATCAAAGGGTAGGAAGCCTTAAATTACATATATGAATTCCCTGTTTTGATTTTTTAATAAGACAGAGGGGGATTTCTGACTAACAGAAAATGCCACCCCACTCAGGAGCTTTTCTTTGTAACTCTGCTTCTCATAAAAATAAGTCTTTCTGGATTCTTTTAGATTTTCTTTTCCTGACAGAAAGAAAAAGCAAGAATGGAGGGACCATAATATACCATGTAGCAAGAATGGAAGTTTGCATAGGACAGTGCCCCCAGAAAGGCAGGAGGTTGGGGGTCCCAGCCTAGTTGTCATCCACTGCATTTCCTGGTACTTCCATTTTTCATTTCTAGTTACCAATGGTCCTGGTCTGTGTCCTGACATCTCTGGATAATGCCGACTTTAGATAATGCCTCCATGATCTGGGGGTGGTGACATCCAGCAATTATTTTTAATGTGTTGGGGAGTCTGAGCTTTCCATTACACTAATTGGCTCTGTAATAATAATAATAATCCCTGTTAGGACAACAGGCAAGGTTTATGAATTTGGCCAAGGAACTACATTAGTTATTTAAAGCTCAGGCTACATTCCAGTTGCCTAATCTGTTTTTTTAAAAAAAAAAAAACCTTTTTTTCCTAAGCATAGTGCGATCATTAATTTTGGCCACCATAGATTTTTCCCAGGGTGTTGCTTTCCAAAGCAGGTTAGGAGTAGCCAAGCATAGACAGGTGGAGTATACAGGCATCAGAGACTTGAAACCAACTGGGGACGTTGCTTTTTGTGAGGGAGCAACATGGGCAGACAACCAAATAAGAAAAACCACTGTGTCATCTGTATAGGGACACAGCTCTGTGGTGCTGACCTCATCAGTGGCCCCAGGGATCCACAGGCACACCCCCAGCTCAGGCTGTCCTGGAAAAGTCCCTGACACCGCCACACTTGGAGCACCTCGTGTTGTTACTAATGTGGAGAGTGGGCTTAGGATTAGACCTGTTGTCAGGAGCTCCCCTTACAAGTCGTATTTTAACATGTCTGAACCTCCCATGTAAATCAGACACTCAAGTCTACCTGTTGGGTTGATATACACATCAAACATAAAAGTGGTAGAATAAGGCCAGAGACTTAAATAGATGACAGGAAACATTTTCTCCGTTTCTTCATTCTCCTCCCCTTCTTCCCTCCCATCGACTCCCCTCATTGAGGAAGGTTACGCAGGTTTCTGTTTTGTAGGTGAGATAACTGACCTCAACTGTATCAACACAACGGATTAGTGTCAGCCACGCTCAGAGCCTTTTCTGTGCTGGCAGAACACATTCATGACCTGATGTGCATAAAACTGTCTTCTCACCACACATGAGGTGCCTCCCTGCAAGAGCTCAGCCCGTTCCTCAGCACTGCTGGCCCCCACAGGGCTTCTGCAGCCCAGCCCTCCAAGATGCGCTTGGAGGCATGACACTAACAGCTGAGGGTTTTCATCCGCCCTGCTGCCTCCTGGGCTTTTTGTTGAGACCTCACTGGCCTGATAGGATGTTGTATTAACTAGAAAACGGAACGGTGAAGGATCTCCTGAAGAAGGTGAGACCATCAGTGTTTCAGGAGCATGGCTCAGATACTGCCCCCTTTTTTTAATGTTGATTGGGGTAGAGTTGATTTGCAGTGTTGTGTTAGTTTCAGGTGTACAGCAAAGTGACTCAGTTACGCATATAGCCACTTTTTTTTGTTGTTTAAGATTCTTTTCCCATATAGGCTATTACAGAGTATTGAGTAGAGCTCCTGGTGCTATACAGAAGATTTTTATTAGTTATCTATTTTATGTATGGTAATGTTTATTTGTCAACCCCAATCTCCCAGTTTATCCCTCCCTCCTTTGTCCCCAGGTAAGTGTAAGTCTGTTATCTACATTCATAACTATTTCTGTTTTGTAAAGAAGTTCATCTGTTCCCATTTTTTAGATTCCTCATATAAGCGATATCATATGATGTTTGTCTTTCTGTGTCTGACTCACTTCACCGAGTATGACCATCTCTAGATCCATCCACGTTGCTGCCAGTGTCATTGTTCTGATTTTCTATGGCTGAATAATATTCCATGGTATATACATATATACTTATCAAGTTTTATTGGAGTATCAGTTCAGTTCAGTCGCTCAGTCATGTCCTACTCTTCGCGACCCCATGAATCTCAGCACGCCAGGCCTCCCTGTCCATCACCATCTCCCGGAGTTCACTCAGACTCACGTCCATCGAGTCAGTGATGCCATCCAGCCATCTCATCCTCTGTCGTCCCCTTCTCCTGACCCCAATCTCCCCCAGCATCAGAGTCTTTTCCAATGAGTCAACTCTTCGCATCAGTATAGTTGCTTTATAATGTGTTAGTTACACAGCAGAGTGAATCAGCTATACTTATACATATATCTCCTCTTTTTAACATTTCCTTCCCATTTGTGTTACCACAGAGCATTGTTCCCTGTGCAAGACAGTCAGTTCTCATTCGTTATCTGTTTTATACATATCAGTAGTGTATATACATCAATCCCAATCTCGTAATTCATCCCACCTCCCTTCCCCCTTGGTATTTATACATTTGTTCTCTACCTCTGTCTCTGTTTTGCAAATAAAATAATCTGTACCATTTTTCTAAATTCCACATATATGTATCAATTATTACAGTATTTGTTTCCCTCCTTCTGACTTACTTCAGTCTGTATGACAGTCTCATCCACATCTCTACAAATGATTCAGTTTCATTCCTTTTTATGGCTGAGTGATATTCTTTTTTAAAATTTATTTATTTTAATTGGAGGCTAATTACTTTACAATATTGTTGAATAATATTCTTTATCCATTCCTCTGTTGGTGGAAACAGCTTGCTTTCATGTCCTGGCTGTTGTAAATGGTGCTGCTGCCATTAACATTGGGGTGCATGTGTCTTTTCAAATTATGGTTTTCTCCAAATACATGCCAAGGAGTGGGATTGCTGGGTCCTATGGTAGTTCTGTTTTTAGTGTTTTAAGGAACCTCCATACTGTTATCCATAATGACTGTATCAATTTACATAGCCACCAATGCTGTAGGAGGGTTCTCTCTTCTCCACACCTTCTCCAGCATTTATTGTTTTGTAGATTTTTTTAATGATGCCTATTCTGACCAGTGTGAGATGATACCTCATTGTAGTTTCAGTTTGCACTTCTGTAATAATTAGTGGTGTTGAACATCTTTTCAAGTGGTTTTTTCACATCTGTATGTCTTCTTTGGAGAAATGTCTGTTTAGATCTTTTGCTTGCCCAGGTAGCTCAGCTGGTAGAGCATCAGATTTTTACTCAGAGGGCCCAGGGTGCAAGTTCCTGTCCAGGTGCCAAAAATAGATAAATAGATCTTTTACCTATGTTTTGATTGGGTTATTTGTTAGATACTGAGCTACATGAGCTGTTTGTACCTAGTGTGGGTAAAACCTTGGCAAATGGAGAAGACCTCTGGGCCTGGACTGCCCGGTTCAGATCTGGGCTGTGCCACCAACCCGTGTGACCTTGGGCACCTCCTACCCCCAGGACCTTAGCTCCTTCAAATGTAGGATGAGGGTGATGAACCAACCTCTTGGGGTATCTGATGATTAGATGAGGTGAGATATCCAAGCTGAGGCTCAGAGCACGCTGGCACACAGTCATCACTTGCTCCATGCCTGTTAGCTGCTGCAGTGGTGGCTACTCCTTTTTCACGCCACAGAAAACGTAAACCAGCCTTTTCTTCCTCTGCTGTGAAAAGTCACTGTACTGTTGCTTTTCAGTTGTGGTCTTGTAGATCGTGGGGTTTTTTTAATGGCTATTTTTCAGTCAGTCTTTCACAATTTCCATGTCCAGCCTCACACACTTTCTTCCCTCACAGCTGGTGCTATGAGAAATCTCCTCAGGAGATGTTCTGCCAGGTATTTCCCACCTGTCTCCAGTCAGCTTAGCAACATACCAGCTTATTTTATTATTTCTTCACCTAATTCATTATTAACTGTGAGCTCGTTGAGAGTTCTGCGGCACTGGGAAATGAAGGTGAAAGGTCAGGTTCTGTGTGAAAACAAACTGCCTTGTGGGTGGGAATTGTAGGAAAGATGTTTTCTGTTTGCAGTTGGAGCAGGAAGTATGGCATCACTCCTATCTCTGAAGTCAGTTTCACTTTAGGCAAAAGTGTTAAATATTAAGGACCTCTAGTTTGAAACAACTTGTGTGTGTCTGTGCTTATGTCTGAATCTTTGTGACCCCATGGACTGTAGCCCACCAGGCTCCTCTGTCCATGGGTTTCTCCAGGCAAGAATACTGGAGTGGATTGTCATGCCCTCCTCCAGGGGACCTTCCAGACCCAGGGATCAAACCCCCGCATCCCTTATGTCTCCTACATGGGCAAGTGGATTCTTTACCAGTAGCACCACCTAGGAAGCCCTCTTGAAACAGCTTGCTGCTGCTGCTGCTGCTAAGTCGCTTCAGTCGTGTCCGACTCTGTGCGACCTCATAGACGGCAGCCCACCAAACTCCCCCGTCCCTGGGATTCTCCAGGCAAGAACACTGGAGTGGGTTGCCATTTCCTTCTCCAATGCATGAAAGTGAAGTCGGCTTAGGTGGTAGCAAAAGTCTTAACTGTGTAAGAAATAAAGAAAGACTTGATAGTGAGGCCAAGGCAGGAGAAAGTGGGAAATATGGCTCTCATTCTGTCCATTCTGCTCCAACTCTGCTTCATCCCCACCAGCAAAAGGCTCCTGGAGTGCAGAGGAGACAATCGTATCACAAAATCAGACCAAGAGCCAATGCCTCTCACATTCTAGGCTGAGCCTTCTCGTGTGGGAAGACAATTAGGAACGGAGATGCTGGGATTTTTATTTCAGGGCCTTGTTTATTGTGAAGAGTAAGACATGAACAGGCAGAGCTCAGTCTCCTGTGAGTACCTCTGTCTGCGTGTATGACTTGGAAAGCTCCATATCCAGAATGCCTGGTGCTATTATCCATATTCCTAGGAACTCAGCCTTCGGTGCTGGCAGTGATCAGAGTTGTTTCCTGTATCAAGCTTGATGTGCTTACGAGGCCTGTGAATCCCGAAAGCCCTGGTTTGTTTCTTGCTTGCAGCGGATGTAATTACAGCGCTCACTCCTGCCCATGTGGGGGCACTGAGCTTTGAAATGGGCTAGCACACTTGCTCTGCCCTGCGCCCCTCTCCTGGGGCTCTCCCAGATCATCAGGGCCTCGTTTTCCACTGGATTTACTTTAATTCTGAGTGTTACAAGGGCATATCCAGGGCTGTCATTTCTTCTTCATGTTCAGCTAGTTTAATTTTCAGCTCTTGTTACTGGACTTCATCACATGGGAGGAAAGAAATTTGCTCTAGCAGATAGTATCTTTCTCTTCCAATTGGAGAATCACTTCTGATCAGTTCTGTGCCTGGTGGGTTAGATGGTCTAGGTATGGTGCTTTATGTTTAAGGATAAAGGACTGTAAAGCACAAACTGAGACTGTGCTCAAGTTTGGCACTCCCACTTTTCTTTTGAGCATGTCACTGATTTAGCAAATCAGTTTCTCTGTACAGCATCTTAGGCTGAATCTACTGTTTCTCTTCAGCCCTATCATGGGTCTTTGTGACAGCGCCCCTAGTTTGCTTCTAATGCTGCACTAAGATCCCCGATTAGCTTCAGTAAACACCACTACCCTCAGCCTTTGTGCCCCAAATGCCTGTGGTCTCACGGCACCCAGATGGCACTGTGGCCCTGATAGCACTGCCCTTCGATAGATCAGAACACAGACCCATCAGAGCAGTGGGACCTACTCAGGTTATACAGGGACCTATGGCCAGATTAGCGCTCAAGTTCCCATATTCTCAGTCCAGTGCTGTGCCTTCCAGATGCTTCCCCCAGGCACAGACATAACACAGGCACAGCAGTCACAGCCATTTACTGACCACCAAAAGGTGCTGGACCCACATTTCAGTGTGATCCTCACAGTTCTGGAGAGTACTGTTTTGCAGCTAAAGAAGCTGCCGCTGCTGCTAAGTCACTTCAGTTGTGTCCGACTCTGTGCGACCCCATAGACGGCAGCCCACCAGGCTTCCCCGTCCCTGGGATTCTCCAGGCAAGAACACTGGAGTAGGTTGCCATTTCCTTCTCCAATGTGTGAAAGTGAAGTTGCTAAGTCATGTCCCACTCTAACGACCCTATGGACTGCAGCCTACCAGGCTCCTCCATCCATGGGATTTTCCAGGCAAAAGTACTGGAGTGGGGTGCCATTGCCTGAGAGAAGCTAAATAACTCAGCCAGAACTGCTCACTAATCATCACAGAATCCATGTGGAGCCAGGGCTGTGTGAAGTCACACCCTGCATTCCCCTTCCTGGTTTGCAAGTTCCAGGTGGTTTAGAAACGCCTCAGTGACTATGTAAGAAGTAGAAAATCTGCTCACCCTTCCCACGCCTCCATTGGTTTGATCAGAGGATAGTCATTTCATAGCTGTTCCAAGCCGGACCAAGTGCTAGGCGCTGCGAGTGGGAGACAGCGCCCTGTCCTCGGGGGCGCTTCTTGCTCGAGGCTTCCCCCCCGCTGCCCCTTCTCTCCTGCAGCATCCACCCAACCCTCTCATTGTCAGAGTTGCCAGTCTTGTCTGCACTGTGCTCTGACATCTCTGTTCTTTCTGTGTTCAGTGGCCACGTTAGGTCTAGGTACACATGACCAGTATTGTGTGTAAACGGGAAGGCCCTCCTGTGCCTCTGGTTAGTAACACTTGAGTGAGGACTTGCGGAGTCCTAGGCCTCTACTGTGTACTCCTTAATCTTCTCAGCCACTTTATGTGGGGCAGCTGTTTTCACTGTGCTCATAGAAACCCTCGCTCAGAGAGAATAGGCAACTTGCCAGCGATTGTGGTGCCAGTGATGGTGATGCTGGGGTGTGGGCACAGGCAGGCTCTAGAGCCCAGGCTTTTGGCTGCCAGCCACTGCAGTGTCACGGGCAGGCTTTGGTCACATGCGATGGTGGGTCCAGCACAGGATATGCCAGATAACAACAGAAAGAGGCTTTAACCACAAGTCTCACTGGTTTGGTAGATTTCCCTTCCTCCTTAAAAGGGCTGGTATTTTCTGACATTTGAGAAATAATCCTTCCCCATAAAGTGAATTAAATAAAATGAAAGAGATATTTCACTGAGATACAGGATAAACATGCCAGAAGTCACAAAGAGTCTTTACAAAATCAAGTTCTTAGAAATAGGAAGACAATGCCAGTGATTTCACAATGGGCCAGGGAGAGCAAGCTGCTGCCCGCTCTGATTCCTAAGATGGACAGCTCAGAGTAAAAGAGGATGTGGGATGTTCAGCAAATGTTTGTTGAACATTTTCTGGCTGCAGAGCACTGGGAATGAAGGATGAGTAAGAAGTAGTTCTAGTATTCAGGTTCACAGGCTAACAGGGAGACAGGTAGACAATTACAGGAAGCACAGTGTCGTTATAGACCAGCCACGTGGCTGCTTATTATTGACAGAAGTGCTCAGAGAGGACCAGAGCCAAGCCTTCTGTGTCTCATGTGTGCAAGAGTGTAATCTGGACCCCAGAATGGTGTAATTTCAGGGACATTTTGATGATATATGTAGATAATGTGAGAGCATTGTTTCAAACGAGGCTGCCCTGGTAAATATGATGTATATGGTTATTATATCTCAGTAATCTCTCACGCTTATGCTTATCAACACTGGAGAAAATGAAATCTTATGGATTTCTCATGTCCCAGAATCTATGAGATGTTAAGCTCCTCTTGATTGACTCATCTTTATACCCCAGGAGCTAATAAAGCAGAGGTCCCAGAAACACCCGAACCAGAGAACTGGCTCCCCATTCATGAGGCCCAGAGGTGAGAGGGGACGAGCCTGCATAGGGTGGGGCATAAACCAGCTGAAGAGGTCTCTGTGGACGAGCCCCCTCCCAGGGCCCTGTCCTGTCCCTCCTCCTTACCCCACTTCACTGCTGCACCCAAGGAGAAGCAGACAGAAATCCTCACCTTCATGAGGTGTTAGTCATTCCCTGAATGCTTCCTTTTTTTTTTTTTTTTTTTTAAAGGCTCTGTCTTGTTCCAGGCAGGATTTTAAGATAGGTAAACATCTGCTGGGTCCCAGGCACATCTATAGATAGCTCTGCTATCTGCTCAGATGACCTGTTCGCAGATAGACTTCCACAGAGACAGCACGGCTTCCAGAGGGCTCCAGGGTGGCCCCAGCCGTGGCACCTTTGTTTGTTATCCGGGTTGTTTAGGATGATGGCTTGTGTCACCAGAAAGGACCTGTCACCTTCAGTTATTTCACACCCATGGAACAACCACATTTTTCAGTTTCTGAAGGATGTCTTTGGAAAATGCCTTCCCTGGGCATCTCCAAGGAGTGAAGGGCCTCGAGCAGAATATGATGACAAGCTTGGGACTCAGTGCCACCTTGCATTGGCATATCATGTTTGAAATTATGGTTCCAGGTATGTGTTTGTGTGCACACTTAAACGTATTTATTACTCCAGCTTTTCTCTCTAGGAGAGGGGGACTAGGGTTTATAAGGTAGAGGCTCTTGTTGTAACCCTTGATTGTGAATTTTTGATTCCTGTTGGGCAGGTCTCGTAGCCTTTTTCTCAATTTACACAATTATATTAACTTACATGGTAAAGTAGGTAGGTGTAGGGCTTGCAATTAAATCCAGTAAACCATGTGGCAGAAACATTAAATTTTCTTACTGTACCTAAGGGTTGCTAAGATGAAAGTGAACTCAATGAATGTTGAAAACATACCTAATTGGGACACCTTAGAAAAAGAGAAATGCTGGTTGTTTAGTTGATGTAGTATAGCTGAATGGGAAGAAGGCAAATGCCCGTAAGCTGAGCAGGTTCTGCTCCCCTTAGGACGGAGTGAGGACAGGAAGTCCAGCTGTGCTGAGTGGTTCTGGGTACAGGTTAGCGGTGCTACTCCAAGTGTTGCCTGGGGGTTCCAACCTCACCCCACACCTTCTAACCAGAATCTGCATTTTAACGAGATCTCTCTGTGGTTCTTACACACATTAATATTGAAGAAGAGCTAGATCAGAAAACAAGAGTTGGACCAGCATTTGAGACTCTTGCACTTGCTGCCGCAGTGAGCAAACTCCCATAGGAGTTTATTCTGTGTCTGGAATAGGCTCATCAACTATTTAGTGCTTCCTGGGAGCAAAAGCATGGTGCTGTTTTTAACAGTACCATTTTCTACTTAAACTGTACTCTAATAAGATTTTTTATTTACAATGTTGTTACTCTCAGGTGTACAGCCAAGTGATCCCGTTATACATTACATATATTCATTCTTTTTCAGATTCTTATCCATACAGGTTGTTACAGAATACTAAGTAGAGTTTCCTGTGCTGCATACAGTAGGTCTTTCTTGTTCTTATTTTTGTTCATTAACTAAGTCATGTCCAACTCTTGGCGACCCCATGGACAGTAGGGGTCCTTGTTGGTTATCTATTTTATATATAGTACTGTGTATACGTTAATCTGAAAGTCCTAATTTATCCCTCCCTTCCACATTTCCTTTCCACATTTTCTCTTTGGTGACCATGTTTGTTTTTGAAATGTTAGTCTATTTCTGTTTTGTAAGTAAGTTCATGTGTATCATTTTTTAAATTGGATTCCCCACTTCAGTACTCTTGCCTGGAAACTCCCATGGATGGAGGAGCCTGGTAGGCTGCAGTCCATGGGGTCACTAGGAGTCGGACACAACTGAGCGACTTGACTTTCCCTTTTCACTTTGATGCACTGGAGAAGGAAATGGCAATCCACTCCAGTGTTCTTGCCTGGAGAATCCCACGGACCGGCGGAGCCAGGTGGGCTGCCATCTCTGGGGTTGCACAGAGTCGGACACGACTGAAGTGACTTAGCAGTAGCAGTAGCAATGAGTGATATATTTACCTTTCTCTGACTTACTTCACTAACTATGATAATCTCTAGGTCCATCCATGTTGCTGCAAATGGTATAATTTGTTCTTTTTAGTAGCTGAATAATATTCCATTGTTATGTACTACATCTCTATCCATTCTTCTGCTGATGAACATTTAGACATTCTATGTCTTAGCTAGAGTGCTGCAATGAACACTGAGGTGCATGTATCTTTTTCAACTATGGTTTTCTCCAGATGGGCTTCCCTAGTGGCTCAGATGGTAAAGTGTCTGTCTACAATGTGAGAGACCCAGGTTCGATCCCTGGGTTGGGAAGATTCTGTGGAGAAGGAAATGGCAACCCACTCCAGTACTCTTGCCTTGAAAATCTCATGGATGGAGGAGCTTGGTGCAGGCTACTTACTATCCATGGGGTCACAAAGAGTCGGGCTCAACTGAGTGACTTCACTTTCTCCAGATATATGCCCATGGGTGGGATTGCTGGATCATATGGTAGTTCTATTTTTAGTTTTTAAGGAATAACTCAGGGCCTTTTGTGTTTCCATACAGATAAAAAATTTTTGTTCTCGTTCTGTAGAAAATACCATTAGTAACTTGATAGGGATTGCATTGAATCTGCAGATTGCCTTGGGTAGTATAGTCATTTTGAGTGTTGATTTCTTCCAATGCAAGTACATGGTATATCTTTCCATTTGTGTTTTCAGTACTTTTATCAGCATCTTAGAGTTTTCAGAGTAGAGGTTATTTCCCTCCTCAAATAGGTTTATGCTTGGATTTTCTTTTTTTTTTGATGTGATGGCAATTGGAATTGTTTCTTAATTTCTCTTTCATTGTTAGTGTATAAGAATGCAAGAAATTTCTGTGTATAAATTTTGTATCCTGCAGCTTTACCAGATTCATTGATGACCCTAGTAGTTTTCTGGTAGCGGCCTTAGGGTTTTCTATGAGGGTTTTACTTCTTTTCCAATTTGGAGTCCTTTTCTTTTTCTTCTCTGAGTGCCATGGCTAGGACTTTCAAAACTATGTTGAATAAAAGTAGTGAGAGTGGACATCGTGTCTTGTTCCTAACCTTAGAAGGAATGCTTTTAGCTTGTCATCGTTGAAAATGATCTGTGGGTGTCACGTGCCTTTTCTATTTCTGATCTCACATGACCTTCGCTTTCACAAAATGATTTCGCTTCCAAAATACATCCAATGATGAAATAAATGCAGAAATCTAGATTTTTTTTCCTTACAAGATAGTATATATGTTTTAATGCCATTCTCCCAAATCATCCCCCCTCTCCCTCAGAGTCCAAAAGTCCGTTCTATACCTCTGGGTCTCTTTTGTTGTCTCACATAGAGGGTCATCATTACTATCCTTCTAAATTCCATATATATGTGTCAGTATACTGTATTGGTGTTTTTCTTTCTGGCTTACTTCACTCTGTATAATCGGCTCCAATTTCATCCATCTCATTAGAACTGAGTCGAATTTATTCTTTTTAAGGGCTGAGTAGTACTCCATTGTGTATATGTATCACAGCTTTCTTATCCATTCATCTGCTGATGGACATCTAGGTTGCTTCCATGTCCTGGCTATTATAAACAGTGCTGCAATGAACATTGGGGTACATGTGTCTCTTTCAATTCTAGTTTCCTCGGTGTGTATGCCCAGCAGTGGGATTGCTGGATCATAAGGCAGTTCTATTTGCAATTTTTTAAGGAATCTCCCCACTGTTTTCCATAGTGGCTGTACTAGTTTGCATTCCCACCAGCAGTGTAAGAGGGTTCCCTTTTCTCCACATCCTCTCCAGCATTTATTGCTTGTAGACTTTTGGATCACAGCCATTCTGACTGGTGTGAAATGGTACCTCATTGTGGTCTTGATTTGCATTTCTCTGATAATGAGTGATGTTGAACATCTTTTCATGTGTAGGTTAGCCATCCGTATGTCTTCTTTGGAGAAATGCCTATTTAGTTCTTTGGCCCATTTTTTGATTGGTTCGTTTATTTTTCTGGAGTTGAGCTGCATAAGTTGCTTGTATATCTTTGAGATTAGTTGTTTGTCAGTTGTTTCATTTGCTGTTGTTTTCTCCCATTCAGAAGGCTGTCTTTTCACCTTGCTTATAGTTTCCTTTGTTGTGCAGAAGCTTTTAATTTTAATTAGATCCCATTTGTTTATCTTTGCTTTTATTTCCAGTATACTGGGAGGTGGATCATAGAGGATCCTGCTGTGATTTATGTCGGAGAGTGTTTTGCCTATGTTTTCCTCTAGGAGTTTTATAGTTTCTGGTCTTACATTTAGATCTTTAATCCATTTTGAGTTTATTTTTGTGTATGGTGTTAGACAGAGGTCTAGTTTCATTCTTTTACAAGTGGTTGACCAGTTTTCCCAGCACCACCTGTTAAAGAGACTGTCTTTACTCCATTGTATATTCTTGCCTCCTTTGTCGAAGATAAGGTGTCCATAGGTGTGTGGGTTTATCTCAGGGCTTTCTATTTTGTTCCATTGATCTATATTTCTGTCTTTGTGCCAGTACCATACTGTCTTAATGACTGTGGCTTTGTAGTAGAGCCTGAAGTCAGGCAAGTTGATTCCTCCAGTTCCATTCTTCTTTCTCAAGATTGCTTTGGCTATTCGAGGTTTTTTGTATTTCCATACAAATCTTGAGATTATTTGATCTAGTTGTGTGAAAAATACTGCTGGTAGCTTGATAGGAATTGCATTGAATCTGTAGATTGCTTTGGGTAGTATACTCATTTTCACTATATTGACTCTTCCAACCCATGAACATGGTATATTTCTCCATCTATTGGTGTCCTCTTTGATTTCTTTCATCAGTGTTTTATAGTTTTCGATATATAGGTCTTTAGTTTCTTTAGGTAGGTATATCCCTAAGTATTTTATTCTTTTCGTTGTAGTGGCGAATGGGATTGTTTCCTTGACTTCTTTTTCTACTTTCTCATTATTAGTGTATAGGAATGCAAGGGATTTCTGAGTGTTGATTTTATATCCTGCAACTTTACTATATTCGTTGATTAGCTCTAGTAGTTTTCTGGTCGAGTCTTTAGGATTTTCTATGTAGAGGATCATGTCATCTGCAAACAGTGACAGTTTTACTTCTTCTTTTCCAATTTGGATTCCTTTTATTTCTTTTTCTGCTCTGATTGCTGTGGCCAAAACTTCCAGAACTATATTGAATAATAGTGGTGAAAGTGGACACCCTTGTCTTGTTCCTGACTTTAGGGGAAATGGTTTCAGTTTTTCACCATTGAGGATAATGTTAGCTGTGGGTTTGTCATATATAGCTTTTATTATGTTGAGGTACGTTCCTTCTATTCCTGCTTTCTGGAGCATTTTTATCATAAATGGATGTTGAATTTTGTCAAAGGCTTTTTCTGCATCTATTGAGATAATATGATTTTTATTTTTTCAGTTTGTTAATGTGATGAATTACATTGATTGATGTGCGGATATTGAAGAATCCTTGCATCCCTGGGATAAAGCCCACTTGGTCATGGTGTATGATCTTTTTAATGTGTTGCTGGATTCTGATTGCTAGCATTTTGTTAAGGATTTTTGCATCTATGTTCATCAGTGATATTGGCCTGTAGTTTTCTTTTTTGTGGTGTCTTGTCAGGTTTTGGTATTAGGGTGATGGTGGTCTCATAGAATGAGTTTGGAAGTTTATCTTCCTCTGCAATTTTCTGGAATAGCTTCAGTAAGATAGGTGTTAGCTCTTCTCAAAATTTTTGGTAGAATTCAGCTGTGAAGCCATCTGGACCTGGGCTTTTGTTTGCTGGAAGATTTCTGATTACAGTTTCAATTTCTATGCTTGTGATGGGTCTGTTAAGATTTTCTATTTCTTCCTGGTTCAGTTTTGGAAAGTTGTACTTTTCTAAGAATTTGTCCATTTTTTCCAAGTTGTCCATTTTATTGGCATATAATTGCTGATAGTAGTCTCTTATGATTCTTTGTATTTCTGTGTTGTCTGTCGTGATCTCTCCATTTTCATTTCTAATTTTATTGATTTGATTTTTTTTCTCTTTGTTTCTTGATGAGTCTGTCTAATGGTTTGTCAGTTTTATTTATCCTTTCAAAGAACTAGCTTTTTGCTTTGTTGATTTTTGCTATGGTCTCTTTTGTTTCTTTTGCATTTATTTCTGCCCTAATTTTTAGGATTTCTTTCCTTCTACTAACTCTGGGGTTCTCTATTTCTTCCTTTTCTAGTTGCTTTAGGTGTAGAGTTAGGTTATTTATTTGGCTTTTTCTTATTTCTTGAGGTATGCCTGTATTGCTATGAACTTTCCTCTTAGCACTGCTTTTATAGTGTCCCATAGGTTCTGTGTAGTTGTGTTTTCATTTTCATTCGTTTCGATGCATAATTTGATTTCTTTTTGATTTCTTCTGTGATTTGTTGATTATTTAGAAGGGTGTTGTTCAGCCTCCAAATGCTGGAATTTTTAATAGTTTTTCTCCTGTAGTTGAGATCTAACCTTAGTGCATTATGGTCAGAGAAGAGGCTTGGAATAATTTCGATTTTTTTGAATTTATCAAGGTTAGATTTATGACCCAGGATGTGATCTGTCCTGGAAAAGGTTCCGTGTGCACTTGAGTAAAAGGTAAAATTCATTGTTTTGGGGTGAAATGTCCTATAGATATCAATTAGGTCTAACTGGTCTATTGTATCGTTTAAAGTTTGCATTTCTTTGTTAATTTTCTGTTTAGTTGATCTGTCCATAGGTGTGAGTTGGGTATTAAAGTCTCCGACTATTATTGTGTTATTATTAATTTCCCCTTTCATGCTTGTTAGCATTTGTCTTACATATTGCAGTGCTCCTATGTTGGGTGCATATATATTTATAATTGTTATATCTTCTTCTTGGATTGATCCTTTAATCATTATGTAGTGGCCTTCTTTGTCCCTTTTCACAGCCTTTGTTTTAAAGTCTATTTTATCGGATATGAGTATTGCTACTCCTGCTTTCTTTTGGTCTTTATTTGCATGGAATATCTTTTTCCAGCCTTTCACTTTCAGTCTGTATGTGTCCGTTGTTTTGAGGTGGGTCTCTTGTAAGCAGCATATATAGGGCTCTTGTTTTTGTATCCATTCAGCCAGTCTTTGCCTTTTGGTTGGGGCATTCAACCCATTTACATTTAAGGTAATTATTGATAAGTATGCACCTGTTGCCATTTACTTTATTGTTTTGGGTTCAGGTTTATACATCCTTTTTGTGTTTCCTGTCTAAAGTCTATCCTTTAGTATTTGTTGGAGAGCTGATTTGGTGGTGCTGAATTCTCTCAGCTTTTGCTTGTCTGTAAAGCTTTTGATTTCTCCTTCATATTTGAATGAGATTCTTGCTGGGTACAGTAGTCTTGGCTGAAGGTTATTATCTTTCATCACTTTAAGTATGTCTTACCATTCCCTCCTAGCCTGAAGAGTTTCTATTGAAAGATCAGCAGTTATTCTTATGGGGATCCCCTTATGTGTTATTTGTTGTTTTTCCCTTGCTGCTTTTAATATTTGTTCTTTGTGTTTGGTCTTTGTTAGTTTGATTAGTATATGTTTTGGGGTGTTCCGCCTTGGGTTTATCCTGTTTGGCACTCTCTGGGTTTCTTGGACTTGGGTGATTATTTCCTTCCCCATTTTAGGGAAGTTTTCATCTGTTATCTCCTCAAGTATTTTCTCATGGTCTTTCTTTTTGTCTTCTTCTTCTGGGACTCCTATAATTCAAATGTTGGAGCGTTTCATATTGTCTTGGAGGTCTCTGAGGTTGTCTTCATTTCTTTTAATTCGTCTTTCTTTTTCCTCGCTGATTCATTTATTTCTACCATTTTATCTTCTATTTCACTAATCCTATCTTCTGCCTCCGATATTCTACTATTTGTAGCCTCCAGAGTGTTTCTGATCTCATTCATTGCATTATTTATTATACATTGACTCTTTTTATTTCTTCTAGGTCCTTGTTAAACCTTTCTTGCATCTTCTCAAACCTTGACCCCAGGCTATTTATCTGTGATTCCATTTTGATTTCAAGATTTTGGATCATTTTCACTATCAGTATTCGGAACTTTCTCATGTAGATTCCCTATCTCTTCCTCTTTGGTTTGGTGGGCATGTCTCCTGTTCCTTTACCTGCTGGGTATTCCTCTGTCTCTTCATCCTGGTTATATTGCTGCATTCGGGTGGCTTTTCTATATTCTGGGAATTTGTGGAATTCTCTTTAGAGCTTCCTCTCTGTGTTTGGGGTTATATCAGTGGCTTGTCAATGTTTCTTGATTAGAGAGGCTTGAGTTGAAGTTCTGGTGGGTGGAGTTGGATTTCCTCTCTCTGGAGTGTTGTGAAGTGTCAAGTAATGGGTTATGGGACGTCAGTGGTTTGGAGTATTTTGAGCTGCCTGTGTATTGAAGCTCAGGGGCTTGTTCTTGTGTTGCTGGAGAATTTGCGTGGTATGTCTTGCTCTGGAACTTGTTGGCCCTTGGGCGGTGCTCAATTTCAGTATAGGTATGAAGGTGTTTGATGAGCTCTTATTGGATAATGTTCCCTGTATTCAGGAATTCTTTGATGATCTCAGGATTTGGACTTACGCCTCCTGATTCTGGTTTTCAGATTTATTTTTACAGTAGCCTCATGATTTCTCCGTCTATTCAGCACTAATGTTAAAACATCTGGGTTAATGATGATAGGTTTCTCCACTTTGAGGGTCGTCCCTAGAGGATCGCTGAGTTACTTAGAGGAGAGAAGAGGGAGGGGGTAGTTAGAGGTGAGTGGAATGGGATGAGGTGGAATCAAAAGAGGAAAAAGCAAGCTAACCCGTAACCACTTTCTTGTGTGCGCTCCAAAGTCTGGACCTCTCAGAGGTGGTCACAGAGTTACACATGGAAGAGGAGAGGGAGGAAGTAGATAGAGGTGGTCAGGAGGATGAAAGAGGGAGATGCAAAGGAGGGATACAGATCCGGCCAGTGACCAGTTCCCTGAGAATTCTCCACCTTCGGGAGCACACAGAGATTCATAGAGTTGGGTAGAGAAGAGGAGGGGGAGGGATGAGACAAAAGCCACCTGGTGGAGAAAAGAGAGATTCCAAAGGGGGAGAGAGTGGTCAAGCCAGTAGTCTCGCACTCATGTAAAATTGGGTACTGAAGATTAGGTTTTTAAAAGTACAAAATTGGCAACAAATACCAAAATGTTGAGATTAAAAATCTGGAGTAGAGATTGGATTTTCAAAGATAAAATATTAAAGATAAGAAGAAGGAGAGAAAATTTTTTTTTTAAATTGAGAAAAATAAAAGACTCCAGAATTATTAAAAGACAACTTCCACCACCAATAGGACTATATATGGCGTTTGCTTTAAAGATAGGGGTGTTTTTTTTTCCACTTCCAAAATACATCCAATGATGAAATAAATGCAGAAATCTAGATTTTAAAAACCATGTGCCTATGGAAAATAACATAAAACCTAATCTGGTTGCCACCACGTCCTGTACAGCTGCTAGTCTTATGTAGCTGACCACTTAGCTTTGAGTTCCTTTGTGACAAAAGCAAACCAGAAAACACAATTGGCAGAAAGTCTAGACAACTAGTGATTGTGTCCAATAGAGTTTCTCAGCACAGGGTTCAATGGGCATTTCTTCAGCGGCTCGTCATGTACGTTTTCATAACAAGCACAGCAGTGTATTTCGTGAGATCTTTTTCTTGCTCTTGCCACTCTGTCATTTTCCAGCTTGGCTTTTACAACCTTCTTTTTAATCAACCACCTTAACACCCCCACCCAGCGCCACCTTACCTAGTCCATTCCTGACTCTGTTCCACTTAGACCCTCCTTTAAACTATCATGGAGAAACCACGGAATCAGCAAAAGTAAGATCAGGGTGGTTTGGTCCCTTTTCATATGGACTGTGGGGATGGCAGGCCCCACAGCTTAGGTGCTGAGTGGCCAGTGAAAGGCAGGTGTCCATAACCAGGCCTGGCCCCAGTTCATGCCAGCAGTACTGGAGGGATGTGGAAAATTGGGGCAGGACCATGTTTTCCACCGTTAAGTCTCTCAAAAGTATTTATGTGTTTTCTCTTCTTGCTTGTTTGAGCTTGGTTTGCAGTATTTTTCAAACCTTCAGATCATCTTTCGCTTGGAACGCCCCTGTGCATCTTTCTTAGTATAAACTGAAGTGTGACACTCCACATAATTTCTCTCCAAGACCAGGATCATTTTTCTACCAAATTAGATGGTGAAGTGTTTCTTAAAGTGTCAAGGCAAGTTGGAACATTCTCAAGAGTAGAAAGTGATCCCTCCATGTGTCTGGAGACCCAGAGGTGTGAGTCTAGAATGAAAAGTGGGGCCTCTGTGGTCTATCCTCCTCTCTTTGTGGCGGCCTGGCTGGGGATTCCCCGGGCCAGCCTCCATCATCCGCATGTCACTGAGAGCATCAGGAAGACTTTAGGCACCTGTGGCCTGGGCCGGTCTCCAGGATAGCACAGCAGGATTCCACCAGCCCAGGTACTGTGAGCGTCCTTACTGTCAGCTGCTCTCGATCTTGAAACACATTCTTTCACAGAAGATGAAGCTGTGAAGCTGTTTCACACTCACGAGCATGGTTTATTCAGGGGTGGTGCTTATTTCCATTCTGTCTTAGTGCTTAGGGTTCTTCCCCCTAAGGGTGAGAAAATTTTGGAGAAGAGAAGCAAAGTCATTCCTAGGACACAAGTTTCTATAACTCCTTAACACTGTAATGCTTTTGAAAGTTCAGATCCTTAGGGGTGGGAGAGGTAGACATGGCAGCACCTTTCTCCTAGAGTGGTTATGAGGGTTCAGTGAGCTCAGCCACAGGGCCTGGCATGCAGGAAATGCTCAGTACATGGTAACAGTTCCAAGTGGTGTTTACTTGTTCTCTGCCTCCCCTGTTCCTGCCAGGACTTCCTGTAAACAGAACAAGTCTTCAGACCCCCATCTGCAGCCCTTAAGTCCCAGAGCCCCCGCTCAGCTCTCAGGGATGGGCGCTCATATTGACACCTTCCTCGCTGAAACACACCATCATTTAACTGAGGATGCTCTGAATTGTAGTAATAAAAACCAGCATATACTGAGCCCTTTTGGGAAGGGGGGGCAAGCAGATAAAGACATTTTATATAAAGGATCTCATCTAATTTAATATTCAATAAGCCCATAAGGAAGCATTTTCCTCTCTCACAGGTGAGAGAAGGGACCTGCCTAAGGGTCACCCAGCAGGTTAGTGTCAGAACTTGTACTTCAGGTCACCTCTGACTCCAAAGCCTACAGCGGCCTCTGCCAGGACCCCATTTCTTCCTCCATCTGTGAGCTGTATTGGATCCACAGAGAGCAGGATCCTGGTGTTGGCACAGTAACCAGTGGGACAAGGAGAAACTGCTGGAGAAGCAAGTTAGACTTCCCTCCTCCCAAAAGCAGACTAAAATCTCAGTCCCTTGGGTAGCTACCAGTTTTACAATAAGGCAGGGAAATAACATAATTTTTCATTTGTAACATATCCCCACCACTAGCACAAAGAAGGGGCATCTTTGCTGGCTGTATTCAGTGCTGGATATGGGGGTGCAGGGTTGGGTGGAGCTAAATTCTCCATCGTAAAGGCAAAGAGGAACCGAGACACCCCAAAGGAAGCCCGTATGTATGGAAACACTGAGGCTAAGGGAGAAGCCTTAGGGAGGTGTCAGCCTGGAGCTGGCACTAAGGGCCTGAGGGCGTGTGCAGCCACTTGTAGTAACATTCAGTAGACTAGCTCGCGGACTGCTGGTAGCGTGGGCTTTCTTCCGCGTGAAGGGAGCACTGCATCATGCTCCGTGGAGGCTGCCCTTGGATGTTGTTAATCCTAGTGTTTCTGACTTCTCAGGCGACCTCAGAACCTGTTCTGGATCCGCAGCAAATCCAAGCATTTGATCAGCTCTGCCATCTCTACCGAGGAAGTTCCAGGGTAATGTTCATGTGGTTATCTAAATGTTCATTTCCCTATTTATAATGCCTGCTTTGGCAACACCGTGTCCCAGGTCCTCACTCCAGCCTCCTCCTCAGTCTGTAAGGTACCTTGGCATCCCTGTCAGGGTGTGTGGAGCCCTGACCCCAGGGGGCACTGAGAACTTGGCAAAGGATGCAGAGGAAGTGGGAAGATCTCTGTCCCCTGCTTACGCTGGGCTGAGGACACAGGAGGGCATCTGTGTGTGTGCTGCCTCCAGAGAAAGCAGGCATTAGCCCAGTCCCTCATCTGGGAGCCTTGGTTTTTACTGATGACTGCCACAGATCTGCCCTAAGCCCCAAACTCCTGTACACCTGCATTGGTTGAATTTTTGGCCATGAAAGATAAATGCCAAATTGTAGTAGCTTACCCAAGATAGAATTGCAAATGCAGGGATCCCAGGGCACATTCCATGAGTCTCTCTCTAGATTTCTTCTACTTTGTGGTTCTGTCATCTCTAATATATGGATTATACTCACATGGTTCAACATGGCTGCCCCAGCTCCAACCATAACGTCTGCATTCCTGTTAGCAAGGTGGAAGAAAAGGAAGAAGTTCATAAGCCCTCTATTTAAGGATAGTTCCTAGAAACTGTATATACCACTTCCACTTACCTTCTTTGTCCAGTACTTAGACACGTGACCTAACTGCAGTGGAGACTAGGGAAACAGGTCTTGATTTCAAAAGCCCTAAAACTACTGAATCCTCAAACTGTAAAAGAAGAGTACATATTTAGAGGGCTACTGGCAGCCATGCCACAACACCCTGCTCTTCCTTGCCCATGCTTGTCTGTGTGGCATTCTTTGTCATCTAGCCACCTGCCAGCACCCTGGGCTCATCCTTCCCTCCCCACCCACTCCATAGGGCGGTCTCCTATCTGTTTCTCCCTTTCCCTCCAGCTCATGGAGGTCACTGCAGGTCTTCCATCCCTTCTCTAAGGATTCTGCTGCTTGCAGGGCACCATCTCCAAGCCCCTAAGTCCTGTTACCCCCCCTGGCTTATAACACTTTCCTGGCTCTCCAGCCCCTGCAGGTGGAGTCATACTCAACCAGCTCCTCCTCACCCCCAGTCACACCTAAATTCTAGTCAGGCCAGATTTCTTGCCTGTGCTTTCCTTGAGCTTGCACAGACTGTCTCTTGTTTTTGTGCTGCGCTCCCTTTTCCCATTCCCCACACACCTGCTAGGTTGGTGCCAGCCCAGAGGAAAAATGGTGTTCCGTCTCTGAGAGCTGGTCTGGACAGAGGCTTTTCTTCCAGGAGGTTCACTGACCTGGCCTCACCTCGCCTCTTCCCAGCCTAAGCCCAGCTCTGCCCGGGAGTGGGGTTTCTGGGCCTTTGAGTCTCAGGAAGTTCTGCTTTATACTCTTGAGCCACTATTTGGGCCCAGTCAATTTCCAGAACACTTAAGGTACAGAAGTGGAAAACAAAACACATTTTTGTGATTGATCCTTCCACTTCAGTGTCTGAAAGAACTTCGTGTTTATGTAGCCTCTGTTGCCTGTTCTGTTATGGCATCATACGTAATAGTCCTTGCGGAGAATGGCAGAGGCTGGTGGCGACCCAGAGGGTTACGGAAGATGGGACGTGGCGTGGGTGGGGCTTGTGCAGAGCGCGGGACCCCCCTCTGTAGCCTGCTCGACAGCAGTGGGAGTCCCTGCAGAGAGCCTGGTCGGGACCTGCCTTGGACCACAGTCACATGTCTGAGCAGGGCCAGGTGCTGGAGTATTTTAGGTAAATCGGCACTGTGAACCGAGGCTCTTTAGATGTCTCCCCAGTTACCACAGCCTCTGCAGTGAGTTTTCAACAGAAAGACAGACACGTGTAAGCCTCCTGCCACTATCACCTAGGTGAGGAAAGAACCCTTATCAGAGGTCAGAGGGCGACAGAAGACAGCCAGCCTGGGGGAGTGGGAGGGAGAGCAGGTGACAGCCGTCATCTCCCGGGAGGCAGAGCCGCAGGCTGCCCAGAACCTGTCCCAGGGACTGGAGCTTGAACCCCAGGCTACCACTTGCCCCCGGGGTGACCCAGTTACTTCACCTCTCAGGGAGCTGGGATTTTTACACAGAATGTGGTTGTGGAGGATCAGACACATCTCATGTGAAAGACCCAGCAGCATGATCTAGAAGCCTGAAGCCGCTGAGCACAGTCCTGGCACCGTGAGGCCTGCCCTGCCGTAGGTGCTGGCTCAGTCCTCACAGCTGCTGCCTCTGCAGGTGAAGTGCAGCTGTGGGACCCCTCTCTGCTCTGACCATCAAGGGCATCTTGGGGCTAGGTCATCAGGCTCTGTGCCTGATCTTCCCGGCGGGCAGCAGGCTAGGTAACAGTCTGCCTTCCTTGGCAGGTCCCCCAGCACTGAGCCTGTAACAGGGAGGGTGTCACGGGTGGACACCGGAGCAGGGAGGGCACCTAGAGGAGAAGGTGGCATCTGTGAGTAACAGCTGGGGTGTCTATCTGGAGCTATCTGGAGAATGAAGGCAAGGGCGCAGAACCAGAGCTCACCACCCACTCTGAGGAAAGCCCACCAAGGAGAGAGGGAGTTTGAAGTGAGCTGGGCAACAGGGCCTCGTGCCCTCTGCAGCGGGTACACAGCGTGAGGGAGGCCCAGGAAGCGTCACAGTGTGGCATGCCTGGAGGCTTACCACCTCCAGCCTCCTCGTAGTTAGAGGAGGAAACTCAGGCCTTACCAGAGGACGTGGACATGTGCAAGCTCACCGTGACTGTTAGCTGGAGGCAGATGTGGGGTCCATGCTCGGCCCTACCTCCAGCCCCCACTGACTGTCCTCTCCTCTGCAGCTGGCCCTCCTCACGGAACTCTCCCAGAATCGCAGTGGCGAGAGCTGCAGGCCATTTGGAGGGTCCCAGAGTGGCCCCGCCTTCAACAGCATCTTCCAGAAGGAGAACTTCCAGCTGCAGCTCATCCCTCCCCCAGTGACCGAGGACTGAAGTCTTTCCTGGGCCTGGAGCCCAGAGACAGGCCAGCAAGGGGAGGGGTCACCTAAGGACTCCATGCCCCACAGCCGCAGAGACTCTGGCCCCTCCCGATGTTGTTGCAGCCTGGGCACCAGACTGATTTTGTTTTGCTTATTAAGCAAATGAACACAATGTACTTCCATCCAGTTATTTAAGGATATGCATTTTTGTCTGTTTGACTCTCCCCCAAGAGTGGAGAACAGGCAGAGCTCAGTGGGCAGCAGCCCAGTCCATGGCTACCCCAGACCCTCCTCTGCTGCTGGTGGTTAGTGTGGGGTGCCGTTGCCTCCCTGCTGCCAGAGGGACAGTGGGCACTGGAGGGAGCGAAGGACTGCAGGGGCTGGGGCACCTCCCTTGCCTCACATTTGTGTTGAAGCCCGTTTGAGTGTTAGCATCTGCCGTCTCTAACAATAAATGCCTTCCGTTCATGCCCTGCAGGCCTACTGACTGTCTCGCTCTCCATCTACCAGGTCACAAAGGACGTTCAGAACCTTTGTGGCCACAATTCAGTTCTATTAGCTCAAAGTCAAGGGCCCTGACTGGGGCAGCCCTGCCTTTACTCCATAAGAAGTCGCGTCGCAGGCTCCATCCAGACCACCAGCCACTCAGGCACTCCTCGGCCAGGGCCCAGGCTGCCAGAGCAGGATTTTCACATTTCTTGGCCCAAGAACTTTGTGCATCATTGAGCCAATCACCGCAGGAGAGCACACCACATAGGCAGAGACTAGGTGTCCTCCCCACAGACTCGGGGCTGGCCAGGCTCCCAGAGCTGTAGAGTAGTGCTCCAGTCCAGCGCCAGGTCCGACGCCCACAGTTCCTACCAGCCCAGTAACCGTCTACACCCCAGCACTCCAGGCACCAGGCATCATGCTGGGCCCTTTCTGATCCCCTGGAACAACCCCCAGGAAATCGATGTAGAAACTACATAGAACTGCTAATGCAAAAGAAATCCTGCTTCTGCCACATCCTGGCTGTGATCCTGAGCAAGTCAGTTCACCTCTCTCAGCTTCAGTTTCTTTATAAAATAAAGACTAAAGGAGCCTGTGCCTGAGAACGTGAAGTACAGACATGTGCCGTACTGCCCAGATGTGTGAGCTGAGCTCTTAGCACAGAACTCCTGCAAGGCGGTGGCACGGGGTGGGGGTGGGGTGTGTGTGTGTGTGCAAGGAGGCCACAGTACAAGACCAGCGATCAGACGCGTGAGGGGCTCAACCCCATCCTACAGACAAGAAAGCTGAGGCTTACATGGGATAATTTAACCAAGGTGATGCACAAAAGTGGCAGATCACAGATCTGAACTCAGAACTGAGTCCAGAGCCAGTGATGTCACTCCACAAACTCTGTATCAGAAGGTTTCTTGATGAGTCTAAAATCAAAGCCAAAGGAGCTTGACAATCTCAAAGCAAAATGCAGCACTTGCTTGCGTTGCGTTCTCAGTCTATACTCGAAGGAGCCAAGGCAGTTAGTTCACTGTGCACCTGAGCCCCTGTTCACACCAGGACCAGTAAACACCAGCACAGCTCTCCTCCAGCCCCTCCCTGATTTATCAGTCCCAAGAGTTCCTTGTCATTTGAGTCACAGCACCACTGAACAAAGGCTGATAGCTTTATACCCAGGTCATGCCTTCTGGGTTGGATTTGAAAAGCCCTCCTGTCTCATCTGAGGGTAGGTGAGAAACCGACCCCATGGCTGGGCACTGCTGGGCCCTGGGACGTGCCAGCCTGAGCTAGGCCCAGTACGTCCCCTCTCCTGGCAGTTAGCACGTGTCCTAGTCTGCAGTGACATCGGGTCCCACTTCAGAGCAGTTCCACAGGGGAGACTTCTCTGGAGATACATCCAGGCTCAGTCGGCAGCTGTGCTGCGGATGGGGCCAGGGGAGCTCACTGCAGGGGGCCGCTCCCAGGGGTGCAGAACAGCAGCCCTCAGCACACAATCCAGCCCAGTGCAGAGCTCCAGCTGCTCTTCCAGTCACATGCCCACCCCTGGGCTGTGACAGGTGGCAGGAGGAAGGATCTTGGGGAGGTGGGCTCCAGGCACCCATTTAGGGAGGGCATGTACCTGAGCTGAGCCAGCTCCTCCTATGCTGCCCCAGGGGAGGGCAGGGGGGTCCTCTGAAAGGAAAGCAGGGTCCTAAGAGAACAAAGGAGGGGTTCTGATTAGCCAAAACACAGCAGTGTCCATCACAGCCCATCTCTTCTTTGTACCTGGTAAACAGTATTTGAAAGTTGCTCATTCGTCTCCAACTCTGCGACCCCGGGGTCTGTAGCCCACCAGGCTCCTCTATCTATGGAATTCTCCAGGCAAGAATACTAGAGTAGGTTGCCATTTCCTTCTCCAAAGTATCTGAAAGGACCATCTGAAAATGGTTACTCAGCTCCCAACTTCAGCAGAGTGCCCCCTGCCTCCTGCCGTGGTGGCTGGGGGCAGATGCAGTCTCACCCAATTCCCCACGGGTGGCAGAATGGACTGATGGAGATAGCCCGGGGTTGCCAGTAAGGGGGTCCCCCACAGGCTTCTGAGAAACAAAGATCCATCTGCTCCTCTGCAGCAAAGGCCCAGGTGATGTGTGGGAGATGCTTTGTAAAGGCAACATATTACCAGCCACAGCCCACCATGCTGAGACAGGGAGGGAAAGTGTTTGTGGAAGAGGAAAGCCAACAGGGGCCTCATCAATGATGAATGCTCAGTGAATAAATAATTCAGAGCTTTGGGGATCCCTTTAGAAGCAGTATGTTTCCACTCGGCTCTCCCCCGCTAAAAATGTTTTTCCAAAAGTCCATCTCCAGAATGAAATGCCTGTGACATGCGCATGGCTGCAGGAAAGGCCTGCTGTGTTGTCCTCAGGCAGCCCAAGGAGGACTCCATGACCCTGGGGAGTCTGCGGGGAGTCAGGGGGCGGTTCTGATTCATCAGAGGGTTTGTCCATGGCCCCTCCTCTCCAGGGCATCAGTGGCATCTTTCCACCACCAGCCCCTCCACACTCCAGTACTCTCTGAAGCTGTGCCCACTTCCCCAGGAGAGCAGCAGTTTGACTCACCTTGTTTCCCCACCTGGGTGTGGTCCTGTCTGCTTCCATTGCTCCTGAGGGCACACAACTGTATCTGGTCCACGCCTGCATCTTTCACAGTCCAGTGCTAAAAGCGGACTGGCTGCAACCATCTTTTAAGTTTCTTTTTAAGGTAAACTTTTATGGACACAAATGTTCACAAACCACATGAAATAAACACACCTGTATAACCAGCACCCAGATCAAGCAAACAGCAATGACCAGCACCTAGATGTCCCCTGAATTCTGTTCATCACTCCCCACCCCAAAGTTAGCCACCATCAAAGTTAGCCACCATCATGCAGTATAAAACCATACTTTTGCCTGTTTTGGACTTCATATAAATAAAGTACATTTACTCTTTTGGAAGTGGCTTTTTTACGCCCATTATGTCTGAGATTTTCCCATGTTCATACTTATTGCCAAGGAGTATCCCATTGTATGAATACACAATAACCTATCCATTCTATTGTTAATGGATGATTGGGCTGTTTCCAGTACTGTCTTCCTGTCTTTTGGTGGACATATGTATGCATTTCTGTTGGGTCTAAACTTAGGAGTGATTTTTCAGGGTCAGAGGGCAGGTATAATTAAGATTTTTGAGCATATGTCTGCCCGTGTGAATAAACGAATGTCTCCAGCCTCAGGGACAAAGCCAGTAGCCCCTGTTCCTACCTGACGCCTGTTCCCTCAGAACTCTGCCACATCCATCTCAAAGGTCAAAATTTGGTGCCGATAATCTTGAAGGGCCAGATCCCAGCCCCTAGCAACCTGGAGGACCTCATGGTTTGCCAGCCCGGCCTCTCTCTCGTATAAGAATGAGTCAGTCCATCATTCTTCAGTATTCCCCCAATCCACCTCCACCTCCTCCTGCAACAGTGACTTCCTGACTTCCAGTCAACTTCCTCCCTTCCTCCTCCCCGCTGCCGACCTCGCCATGATGCCGTGACTCCCTTCTGAGGCCTCTATCCTCTGTCAGGCTGGCGTGGGGCCCATGTGCTGGCCTGATGGATGCTGCCTGCCTGTGGCTCTTGGAATAGGTGGCTGAGGCTAAATCCCCTGGGGAAGAACTGACCTCTTCAGGACCCCCAGTAATCAGAAAGGACCCCCAGTGAATTCTAGCTGGACCCTCTGATCTTGTTCTAATCTCCCGGTGACCTACAGAGGTGCCCGCTCAAGGCCCTGTGTTCACTGGGAAACCCCAGTCCTTCCTACATTCAGTGCAGCGCCTACATCAAGCTACAGTCGCCACTCAGCAGTCTAGATTCCCAACAAAACCAGGCTCTGAAGATCCCTATGAATCCCACATGGCCTCAGGAAGCCCACCCTCTATAGACGCACCACAGAACCCCAGACCTGGGTCCTCCCAATGGTTCCAGGCCTCACCGCATGGCCTCTGAGAGCACTGCCGTGGTTCTTCCAAGGTCTTCTGCCAATACATGGTGTATCTATATCTGCTTGATGAACTCTGGCATTAGTTCACATAGGCAGACTCTAAACAGGGCCAAAACCCGTAGTCTGCTACACGGGGCTCTTCCCTGTTCACGGCTGGATCGTCAGAGTCCGGCCACAGTCCCCTGGGGCCGGCTGCCCCCAGGAGGCAAGCCTGAGGTAGGTGAGGGCTGGTGCTTACCACAGGAAGCAGCTGGTATCCAAGGCCCCACTTCAGTGAGGCTGGGAGCAAAAGAAGGAAAAAGCCACGAACACCCAAATTGCTAGGATTCCAGGCCAATTCCCAAGAGGGTCCTTAGATCCAGGGTGGGCCACTCCTGAGCCTGGGTCTCAGCCAGATCCAGGCCAAGGTCAAGCCAGGCTGGGCAGAAAGCTAGAGCAGTAAGCAGGTGTGTCAGGTGATGCCCAGAGGGCTGGGCTGTGGTTCCTGGATGCCCCAGCCTGGACCCAGGGCTGGGAAGGGGTGGGGAAGGCTAGGTGTGGGGAGGAGGGAGGCAGGTAAGGGAGAGCAGCAGAAGAGGACAGGCGTGACTGCAGGGGGGCTTAACCAGTGAGGGCTACCACCAGCTGGACTTGGATGTTTGGACCAAGCTCTGGACCTGCTACCCACCTGCAAATTAGGAGAGACTCACCTGCCTTTACTGTCCACTTGGCGCTGGAATGCTTCAGCCATGAACTCATGAAGTTACCCTGTCCCACCTGGCACACACAGTGGCTGGGTTTGGCAGGTGAGATGGTGTCTGTGGAAATGCCTTGCCACATTCCCCTTTAGACGCTGTGTGGCTTCAAGGACCCACGCCGCTGCACTTTCTGCCATCATCCTGCAGTGACGGTCCTGACCTTCTGGGCATGAATCCTCTGGGATGCATGCACTCTAGGTGATGGCTCACTGTCAGAGAGGACTGAAATGTCTCATCAGAGACCTTCTGATCTGCTGTCTCCAAATCCACATGCACAGTTTCGGGCTGGGAACTGAGGACGACAATGAGAAACAAATCCCCTCTCCGACCCACTGGCTCAAAACCCTTCCAGTCATGGGTGGAGGCCTGGACTGGGGTCAGTCTCTGGGGAGGTCAGGTGGTTCCAGGACACACAGTCCACAGCCCAGCCTTCAGTAGCCCCTCCCCCAGGCAGGGGAGCAGGTGGGAAGCTGCCCAGACGCACGGGATCCCCACTCCCTCCCACAAACCTCCAGCAATATCAGGCTCCACCTGCACTGACTGTCCTGGGACTCATTATCTTCCAGCTTACAGGGTTTGTTTCTGAGTGTATAATTATCAACTCATTCTTTGAAAACTAGGAAAATTCCAAAAAGCAAACAGAAAAACAACATGAATATGCAGGCATGTACTCTTACCTGCCTGGTTTCTGAAGAATTCTGACTTCTAATCGCTTCTCCTTGACCCTCACCCCAGCAAGCCTGAGTCCTAAGGTCCCATCTTACCCAACTTCATTCAGCACAGAATCAGAGTGGCACTCCAAGGGTTAAAGGTATAACCAGTTCCCAGTGATTGAAATGTAATGAGGAGGAGATGCTAAATTAAAGTTTATTGCAGAATAAAAGTGTGTATAGTCAGCATCTGTAAGATGCTTCAATGAGATGCTTTCTAGAACTTGGCAATACAATTACGTAGAGAGTTAAATTAGTAGAATACACAAACAGTTAATGAGATTAGCTGTCTACAGAAGTCATTTAAAAAAATAAGTTATCCTTTGTGAAGGCAGGAAGAGCTAGCCTAGATTCATGATTAAACACAGAAGCAGCAATGGCCAAATCCAAGCACTGAGATGTCTACAGAAAGATGGCTTGCGCGTGCACCGCATGCGCTTGTGTGCATGCATGCCCTGGGGGATGGGGGGTGGGGCTCCATGTGGAGCACAGAACAGCAGGAGGGAGGGAGAAGCCTGGCAGCATCTGGATGAGGAAGGGGGAGGCGTCCGCTGGGTCAGGGACAGAAAGGGGACCCTGTGCCCCGCTGCTCGCCCATTGTCTGCCTCCTGGCTCAGCCCCCATGGTCCTGAGAGTGGGAAGGCCTAGAGGAGGAAGCAGGCTCCACGGCCAAGTTGACTGAGTTCAAATCCAAGTCCCACTTACTTGCAAGCTGCACCATTTTGGGCAAATGTTTACTTCCTGAGGCCTTTTCCTGGTGTGACAGGAGGATGCTGCACCCTCTCCTGGAGGGCTGCTGTGGGGATAACTCAGGAAGCAGGAAGGCAGCTGCATCATCATTACTATGAACAGTGGTATTACTTTTATTACTGATGAACAAATTTATTTAGCACTCCCCATGAGGTTATTTAGTGAAAGCCAACCCCAAAGCTGCTCTGCTCTTGGTGTGAATAAAAACTCCAGCTCTTGGACCTGCCATGCTGAGCCTTGGTGACCGAATGACCAGGCCCTGAGGCTCAGCAGGGCAGCGGCCACCCTGGCTGCCAGCCTGCATCAGAGCCGTCTTACGTGGAATATGCGAGCTGAATACACAGAGTGCAGTTCTGTGTGAAAGAAATCCCATTTGTGAGGGAATGTAATCTTTATTTGTATAAACCACTGAACTGAATTGAATGCGGCCAACAAAACAGTTATTTAAAGGGTTCCGGGAGTTATCACGAGTGCTGAGCGTTGAGTATATAGTGTACATAATAATAATTATCTGCAATAAGTTTCTGTAAAATTTAAATGGAATAATGATGTAAATGACTTATTTCCTAGCACAAAGTAGGCACTGATATAAATGCTTTCACATTTTCCAAATGAGGTTTTTTTGTTTTTCATTTAGCTCACATTGTGTTACTATTTAATCAGAACTTCTCCAAAGGTGGGGGTGGGGTGGGGAGGAAGGATATTCCAAAATTCAAAATAGCATATTTGTGCTGGTAAAAAGGAAAAAATCACGTTTATTTTACAAGATAGTATTCTCCTAAAGTATTATACAGAGAGGAAAGTTGAGCTGTTTGTAGGAAAACAAGGTAATTTTAGGAAATTAGAGAAGAATCAACATTGTGCTTGAAACTTGAAAACAGACAGGTTTTAAAAATCACACAGTAAGTGAATATTACAAGGTACGAACAGCCTTAGAAGTACATATGAACACCATGATATGGAAGCTCAGCATTAAAACCGCTAGTGATGATTTGCTTCTAGACTTGTCCAGCCTGTGAAGAGGGCACTTCCATCTGAGCAGAAAGAACTAAGCACGACCAGAAACGGGCCCTTTCCCCAGCACAGCCAACTCTCGATTACCCGTGATAATGAAAGGGAGCAGTGACACAGGTTTTCTAAAGGTTAATTCTTCCCAAGTTAGTTCTGAGTGCCCGTGGACTCGTGCTTGAGCGTGAGAAACACGGACACCTCTGGACTGGCAGCACTGACCAAGAGCACAGAGGGCCCACTGCTTCCTCTCTCCCCTCCTCGCGGGGAAGGGACACAGCACACCAAAGCCGGAAACACCACTGGCCTTACTGCGCGGACACCGCCTCTGGAGTTGGGGCGGGGGGGGCGGCAAGAATGCTTCTGTTTCCTCACGTAAAGATCCAAAACGTGTCAACAAAATTTTGCAAATAAGATGGAATTATACGTGTTGACAGTATAAATATATATTTTTAATTGTGCTCTTTTTCCCCTTGCCTAAAAGTATTTATACCACCAAAAGTTTCTGGGTAGTTTGACACCTTTCTAAATTACCTGGTTGCATCCTATTTTCTAAATAGAGATATTTGCATAAAAGGAGGTTTTGATCAAAGGAACTATGATGGTTCAAACAGGCCAGGAAGCAAAGATTAATAAATAAAACCACCACTCTCAAGATGAAATCAAATCCTAGACCAAATCCAAAAGGTACTTCAGGAAAACAATTTCATGGTTTTGTTCTGGTTCTGCTGAGTTTATTCTGTACTGTATTACCTCGAACTACAGGTCGTCCCCTTCTAGGAATGTGGCAGTTTTTCTACAGAGGTTTTTCTCAGATTTGCATTTCAAATCTTGAATATACCTAGATTTTTTATTGTAAAGCTTCCATTGTTAATGTACCAAATAGTTATAACCACAAAAGCATTTTAATTGATTTGTTATTTCTCAGAAAAGTCATGAACACATGTGAAACTCGAAAATGCTAAAAGAAATCTTGGTTAGATCAGAAAGCTAAACTCCACATAGTACTTATTTCGTATCTTCTACCTAACAGCTTTTACACCAACTTTCAAAAAGTGGAAATGGTGTCAGTTTTTGACAAAAGCCTGAGAGAGCAGTTTTTCCATTCACACAGCCCAACTCTTTGCCCCAGGTGAGCAAAGGTCCAAGTGATAAAGCTTTCATATCTCTCGATGTACAAGTATTAATCAAAAGCCTATTTAACATAACTGTATTCAATGTCTATAATACACACTGCAGTCTAAACATTTTCTAAAGTGCCTATAAATATGCTTATACAAATGAGTAATGTAGTATCAGGATTACAGAGAAATTCTTCATATAATATAGAACAGAATAGGCCTAGAATTTAAGTTGAAACTACATATTTTTATACCCTTATCAGTTGTTCTGGAATGCAAGCATAAAGAAACAATTCTGGTTCAATCATATATGATTTTCAGATAATTGTTAATATTAACAGTGATAGGACAAAAAATATTCTGTTTGTGCTTATTTAGAAAAGGCTATTTTGAGATCCAGGAGCATTTTATATTTAGAATCCAATGGGATGTCTCCAATTCTATAAAATTGATAGTAGTAAGTGAATCTTAGTGAGTTTTTAATTATAAAGAATTTGTGCGAGTAAAAGTGATTATCAACTAGTGTTAAATCCAAAATTCCATTAAAATCCTGGCTAATCTGAATGGCAGTTCAGGAGTTTTAAAAACAGGAACCTAGGCAAAAGTCATAGATATAAATATGAACGGCCCAACCCTGACAGAGCCAGCCTCAGAAGCGTGGCCCTGAGCCCATGGATTCCCATGACTTTGGAGACCTGGTGGTTGACCCCAACTATCAACACATTAACAGATGGAGGAGAGAATTGATAGGAAGAGTGAAAACAGAGCCTCGTATGCCTGTCCAGGGATGAAATGAGCTCACCCACGGCTAGGTGCAGACAGGACCCTGATTGCAGGTGGCCAGGCAGTCCCGGCAGCGCTGAGAGCCCGAGCAGGGCTCATCAGCTCTTTGTCCCTAAGCCTTTCTCCCCACACCTGCCTCTGTCACCCTCTCCTGGGCCCCGCTGGCCCTGGAGCTCCGGACACCATCTTCTCGGGCTGATGTGTTGAGTCTTTATGTCTCAGTAAGTGGGAACTTTATGCTGGCTGCTTTCTCACCTAGCACACAAAGTGTTAAGTAACACTGCTTTTGAGGGAATATGCACACTCTGCTTTCTAAACCGTTAAGGATGTTTAGGGCACCCGAACCTAACAAAATGTCCTAGCATTTTGTTGTATGTAGCACATACAACTAGGAAAGCAGGTTCTGCCTGGAGAGATTTGTGCAGGATGCCAAGTGGAGGCTTCAGGAAGGACACAACAGTCCTCTTCTTGTTTCTTAAAACATGAACTAACGTGACACAGGAGAGTCGCGTCGTAACACCGACAGAGCACAAGACGATGCCACGAGAGCACACGCGTGGAGACTCAGGGCCCAAGAAACGACTCTCTGTCTCCAGCTTGGATGGTTCAGTTTCACGCGGCCGCATTTCAAATCCCCCGGATTGGTAACTATGCCTCACAGACAGTACATCTGGAGAAATGGCAGATAACCAACTCACACGGGAACACCTGTTATAAATGGAGATTAGGAGCAAAATTCTGAAGAGAGCTAAATAAGAAAGAGTCAGTCACTATTTTACGCATGTAAGAAAAGAGAACATTTACAATAGCCCATGAATGTTACTGTAGTAAAGGGGATGGATATTACACAAAATATTTTCTCCTGACTTAGCAGTGAACTATTTCAACTGTTTTTGCATTGGCATAAAAAATCCATGCATCATACTGAATTCTAATCCATTTCTCACCTAAGCCATTCTAATGCTTCATACAACCAAATGAAGCAGAGTTAATCAAACCTATTAGATTCATTCCTAATCCCTAAAGGACTGCTGTCTTTA
Source organism: Nanger dama (assembly GCA_917880005.1). Taxonomy (NCBI): domain Eukaryota; kingdom Metazoa; phylum Chordata; class Mammalia; order Artiodactyla; family Bovidae; genus Nanger; species Nanger dama. Next base: position 26,174,836 of record CAKJTW010000011.1, on the reverse strand, counting down.
GCATTTCCATGCTAACTAAAACTATTTATTGATTTTTTTCCTTAAGACATCAGATGTGGCTGCCTCCTAAATATAATACCTATATGACTTCCTAAAAGTCTCCTGCAGATTTGAACAATTTTAAAAAGCAGGGAAATGTTGGGGAAGCCACCCCTGAGGCCAGCTCAAATGCTACTCCTTCTCCAGCCAGCCCAAGCCAAGTGCATCTCTGCATCCCCCGGGTTCCCAGGGCACTCTAGGTCCCCTCACCTGCATAGATGACCTTCCCTAGTGGACTATGGTCTCTCCCTGCTGGGAGTCAGGCCTTATTCATTCTGTATCCACACAGCACCCTGGAGGGGGACAGGAATTCAACCTAAGCTGGACTGAGCATCAAGCATGATGTCATCTCTTCTGGAGCGAGGTCTAGCCCAGCCCCAGGTCATGAAGGGCTGGTTGTGCAGACACTGCCTTAACTGGGGGCTGAGCTGGCCTCCAGGAAGCTGTGCAACACTGGCCCAGAGCCAGTGCAGCTAGCAGAGGGATGAGGAAGCAACAGAGCGGCATGCACCAGAGCACACTCTGGACTGGTCACGTGAACCGATTTTCCTCCCGGGACTAGCAGGGTAGCGGTGCTCATCCGCATGCCAAAAGGACTGCCAGAGAGTTGTTCTGCGAAGAACTGGCTATTTATAGAACAGTGTCTCCTTCACTCTGGGCATCTCCTCCACCTGATCCATGACGCTCTGTGATCATCGCTTCATCGCTTTCAAAGTTCCCAGTGAAATTAAGGCTGGGTCACAATTCATGACGCCAGATGCTACATAGAAAGGAAGTGAAGATACAAAAGAAAACCATTTATAACAAAAGAATGTCTTAGTTATAAGACGAATTTAAAAGTGAAGCTAAATCAGCAGACCACTGAACTGCTGGGGTTGTTACAGAGGGTAGAAAACACTGACTGCGCTGGAAAAAGGACCCATCAGACAAAAGTACAAAAGCTCAGCGTGGAGCAGAGGGGATGCGGCCTCCCGCCGGGCCCCTCACACGGTGGTTTCTATTGTTTCAATCACTTCCAGATCAGACTGCGAGGGGGAAAGAAGGGTGCACTCATCTGGCTCCCAGCTGCTCTCTGGACTGTAATCTTCCTCTGAACTCAGTTCTGCTCCTTCTTCTGTGTCCTCATCGCACGATTCCACATAGTGAGCCCCGATCGCGTTGATCCCAGAGTCCTCGGAACTTGAGGGAGAAGAGCAGTGATCTATTTTTGGTGTATTGCTCTCTTTTGCAATAAAGGCATCATGTGCAGAGACCTCCTCAGGGCTCATTTTGTGGGAATGTGGCGCCGGCTGCTTCTGCACGTAACACATCTTCCCATTGATACATTTAACCTGATAGTTGTCAATAAAGAGGTCTGAGATCATACAGTACCTTGGCGAGTCAGGGGGCAGAGGGGGCTGGAAAACAGATGCGAATTTCAGAAAGTGTTCAGTGAGGGAGACCGAAATCTGAATGGTGTTCGCAGGCTCCCGAGGCTTCGCAGGAATCTCAGTGCTGGGCAGCTGTTCCACAGGGGTCATCGGCTGATACACGTACTTGCCTGTGGGGGGGACACAGAAAAGCAACTGAAATCTAAGAGCGCCACAGCTGCTAGGGTAAGGTAGCCATAATGGTTTTTCTCGGAGGACTCAGAATGTTTTTAAAATATTTCAAAACCATCTCCAAAGAAACTAAAAATAGAATTAACAAGGTTATAATCAATCAGAAATTCAGCATGGTACATAAACATCATGGTGTTTTCATCTAAAAACACACTTTACAAATCTTAATTTTATATGAGTCTTTTTAATGCCTCTGGAGTAGGTGGGTGGATACTATCATCCTTATTTTACAGGCATCTTGAAATGATTTACCCATCATAGCAGAATAAAGGATGTTTACAATATGATATGGTGAAAACACACTGTAAAATAGTATTGTTGTTGTTATTCAGTCATGTTCAACTCTTTGCGACCCCATGGACATGGACTGCAGCATGCCAGGCTCCCCCTGTCCTTAATCACCTCCTGGAGTTTGCTCACACTCATGTCCATTGAGTTGGTGATGCCATCCAACCATCTCATCCGTTGTCATCCCCTTCTCCTGCCTTCATTCTTTCTCAGCATCAGAGTCTTTTCTAGTAAGTCGGCTCTTTGCATCAAGTGGCCTAAGTACTGGAGTCTCAGCTTCAGCATCAGTCTTATTTTATGGTGTAAAATAGTAAAATACACCATAAAATTATAATTCCATTTTATCTTTAGTGATTAGATGCTAATATAGAAACTTAAACGGGCTTCCCCAGTGGCTCACCAGGAAAGAATCCACCTGCCAATGCAGGAGACTCCAGTTTGACCCCTGGATTGGGAAGATAAGATGCCCTGGAGAAGGAAACTGCAACTCACTCCATTATTCTTGCATGGGAAATCTCCAGGACAGAGGAGCCTGGGGGGCTTCAGTCCAAGGGGTCATAAAAGTCAAACAGAACTTAGCAAGTAGGCAACAATAGATATTTAAACTTTATTAGCAGGATTATGGAAGACTTTCATTCTTCAGGTTCCTAAATGTAAATCAGAATACACACATATTTATAGATAACAGCCTATATATAGATTGTCCTGGTCACCCTCAGTGGCTGGGGTAAGGTGAAGATTATGAAAAGATTTCTTTTAAATCCCAAAGCTCATCAGTGACCTAAACAGGAGATATTCTCCCTAATGCCAGCTTCACAGGCAGAACCTCAGCCAAGCAGAAGTAAAGGCAGAGGCAGATGTAAAGAGTCACCTGCAGAAAATCAAGAAGCTTAGCCCCAAACCTCCCCTCTGCTCTGAACCTCAAGTGTTTCTCACAGAATTTATGTGGAAGTGAAACCTGACTGGATTTGTTCCTACTGTCTCTTTCCTCATTTTCTTCACTCAACAGTCAACAAAGCCATCTCTGTATAAAGTGTTAAGAAAATAGAGATAACAATTACCTGTAAGCCTAATCAAAATGATCACATGGATGAGAGCTCTGCTTAACTTAATGAAACTATGAGCCATGCGGTGTAGGGCCACTCAGAACAGATAGGTCATAGGAGAGAGTTCTGACAAACGTGACCCACTGGAGAAGAGCAAACCACTTCAGCATTCTTGCCTTGAGAACCCCATGAACAGTCTGAAAAGACAAAATGATATGACACTGAAGGATGAACCCCCGGATCAGCTGGTGTCCAGCATGCTACTGGAGAAGAGTGGAGAAAACAGCTCCAGAAGGAATAAAGAGGCTGAGCCAAAGAAGAAACAACGACCAGTCTGGGATGTGTTCGGTGGTGAAAGTAAAGTCAGAGGCTGTGAAGAAGACAATACTGCACTGAAATCTGGAATGGTAGGCCCATAAATCAAGTAAACTGGAAGCGGCCGAAGAGGAGATGGCAGCAGTGAACCCGGACACTCCAGGAATCAGTGAACTAAAATGCCCAGCAATGGGAGAATTTAATCCAGATGACCACTGTGCCTACTGCCCTGGAGAGGGAGACGGCGACCCACTCCAATACGCTTCCCTGGAAAAGCCCATGAACAGAGGAGCCTGGTGGGTTACAGCCCAGGGGGTTGAAAAGAACCAGACTCGACTTAGTGACTAGACAGTTTTATCTACTACTGGGCAAGAATCACTTTGAAGAAACGGAGCAACCCTCATAGTTAAAAGAGAGTGTGAAATGCAGTACTTTGGTACCATCTCAAAAATGACAGAATGATCTAAGTTTCCAAGGCAAACCATTCAATATTACAGTAATCCTAGTCTATGCCCTGAACACACTTAAGTTGAACACTTCTATGAGGACCTATAAGACTTTCTAGAACTATCACCAAAAAAGATGTCAAATTCATCATCGGGAACTGGCATGAAAAACTAGGAAGTTAAGAGATGCCTGGAGTAAACTCAAGTTTGGCCTTGGAGTACAAAGTGAAGCAGGGCAAAGACTGAGTTTTGCCAAGAGACTGCACTGGTCTTAGAAAACACCCTCGTCCAACAACACAAGAGACAGACTCTACACACAGACATCACCAGGTGGTCATACTGAAATCAGATTGATACTCTTTGCAGCTAAAGGTGGAGAAGCTATATACAGTCAGTAAAAACAAAACCTGGAGCTGACTGTGGCTCAGATCATGAACTCCTTATTGCAAAATTCAGACAACTTGAAGAAAGTAGGGAAAACCACTAGGCCATTCAGGTATAGCCAGTCCCTCCCATCAGCAAGCTTCCACAAGCTTCTTATCCTTATCCATCACAGAGTAGATGGATTTTTAAATTACACGCAGATTACATCATGTAAAGTGCCACACTCGATGAAGCACAAGCTGGAATCAAGATTGCTGGGAGAAATATCAATAACCTCAGATATGCAGATGACATCACCCTAATGGTAGAAAGTGAAGAGGAACTAAAGAGTCTCTTGATGAAAGTAAAAGAGGAAAGTGAAAAAGCTGGCTTAAACTCAACATTCAAAAAACTAAGATCACGGCATCTGGTCCCATCACATCCTGGTAAATATGGGGAAACAATGGAAACAGTGACAGGTTTTTATTTTCTTGGGCTCCAAAATCACTGCAGATGGTGACTGTAGTCATAAAATTAAAAGACACTTGCTCCTTGGAAGAAAAGCTATGACCAACCTAGATAACATATTAAAAAGCAGAGACATTACTTTCCTGACAAAGGTCTGTCTAGTCAAAGCTATAGCTTTTCAAGAAGTCAAGTATAGATGTGAGAGTTGGATCATAAAGTTGAGTGCCAAAGAACTATGCTTTTGAACTGTGGTATTGGAAAAGACTCTTGAGGGTCCCTTGGACTGCAAGGAGATCAAACCACTCAATCTAAAGGAAATTAGTCCTGAATATTCACTGATGCTGAAGCTGAAGCTCCAATACTTTGGCCACCTGATGCAAATAACTGACTTATTAGAAAAGACCCCAGATGGTGGGAAAGAGTGAAGGCAGGGGAGAAGGGGATGACAGAGGATGAGATGGTTGGATGGCATCACCAACTTGATGGACATGAGTTTGAGCAAGCTCCGGGAATTGGTGATAGACCGGGAAGCCTGGCGTGCTGCAGGCCATGAGGTAGCAAAGAGTCAGACAGGACTGAATGAATGAACTAACTGATTAAGGTATGACCTAAATCTAATCCCTTATGATTATACAGTGGAAGTGACAAATAGATTAAAGGGATCAGATCTGATACAGTGCCTGAAGAACTATGGACAGAGGTTTGTACTGTTCAGGAGGTGGTGATCAAAACCATCCCAAAGAAAAAGAAATGTAAAAAGGCAAAATGGTTGTCTAAGGAGGCATTATAAATAACTGAGAAAAGAAGAGAACCTAAAGGCAAAATGAGAAAAGGAAAGATGTACCCATCAAAATGCAGAGTTCCAAAGAATAGCAAGGAAGAGATAAGAAAGCCTTCCTAAGTGAACAATGCAAAGAAATAGAGGAAAACAACAGAATGGAAAAGACTAGAGATCTCTTCAAGAAACTCAGAGGTACCAAGGGAACATATCATGCAAAGATGGGCTCAACAAAGGACAGAAATAGTACAGACCTAACAGAAGCAGAAGAGATTAAGAGGTGGCAAGAACACACAGAAAAATTGTACAAAAAGATCTAATGACCCAGATAATCACAATGGCATGGTCAATCACCTAGAGCCAGAGTGTGAAGTTAAGTGTACCTTAGGAAGCATTACAACAAACAAAGCTAGTGGAGGTGATGGAATTCCAGTTGAGCTATTTCAAATCCTAAAAGATGATGCTGTGAAAGTGCTGCACTCAAAATGCCAGCAAACTGGGAAATTCAGCAGTGGCCACAGGACTGGAAAAGGTCAGTTTTCATTCCAATCTCAAAAAAGGGCAATGCCAAAGAATGTTCAAATTATTGCACAATTGCACTCATTTCACACACTAGCAAGATAATGCTCAAAATTTTTCAAGCTAGGCTTCAACAGTACATGAACCAAGCACTTCCAGATATACAAGCTAGGTTTAGAAGAGGCAGAAGAATCAGAGATCAAATTACCAACATCCATTGGATCGTAGGAAAAGAAAGAGAATTCTAGAAAAACATCTACTTCTTCAGTGACTACACTAAAGTCTTGGTCTGTGTGGATCACAACAAACTGTGGACAATTCTTAAAGAGATGGGAATCCTAGACCACTTCACCTGTCTGCTGAGAAACCTGTATGTAGGTCAAGAGTAACAGTTAGAACTGGACATGGAACAATGGACTGGTTCAAAATTGGTAAAAGAGTTTGTCAAGGCTGTATATTGTCACCCTGCTTATATAACTTATATGCAAAGTACATCATGTGAAATGCCAGGCTGGATGAAGCTCAAGCTGGAATCAAAAGACTGCCAGGAGAAATATCAACAATCTCAGATATGCACATGACACCACCCTAATGGCAGAAAGAAAAGAGGAACTAAAGAGCCTCTTGATGAGGTTGAAATAGGAGAGTGAAAAATCTGACTTAAAACTCAACATTCAAAAGACTAAGATCATGGCATCTTGTCCCATCACTTCATGACAAGTAGATGGGGGAAAATGGAAACACTAGCAAATTTTATTTTCTTGGGTTCCAAAATCACTGTGGACAGCGACTGTAGCCATGAAGGTAAAGATGCTTGCTCCTTGGAAGTAAAACTATGACCAACTAGAGAGTGTATTTAAAAGCTGAGACATCACTTTGTCAACAAACGTCTGTATAATCAAAGTTATGGTTTTTCCAGTAGTCATGTATGGATGTAAGACTAGACCAGAAAGAAGCCTTATCACCAAAGAATCGATGCTTTCTAACTATGCTGTTGGAGAAGATTTGAGAGTCCTTTGGGCAGCAAGGAGATCATACCAGTGAATGCTAAAGAAATCAATCCTGAATATTCACTGGAAGGACTGATGCTGAAGCTGAAGCTCTAATGCTTTGGCCACCTGATGGGAAGAGCTGACTCACTGAAGACCCTGATACTGGGAAAGACTGAGGGCAGGAGAAGAAGAGGGCAACAGAGGATGAGATGGTTCGATGGCATCACTGACTCAATGGACATGAATTTGAGCAAACTCCAGGAGATAGTAAAGAACAGGGAAGCCTGGCATGCTGCAGTCCATTGGGTCGCAAAGAGTCAGACAATGACTGAGCGACTGAACAACAACAAAATATAATATTTAAAAATATAAATCTGGAAGAAAAAAGTACTCAAAGTCCTAGAGACTAAAGCCACAAATGTGGGCGCCACCCTGGGTTTATTCCTAGTGTAACTGGTTTATCAGTCAGTCTGTGTGATGTCGTCCACGCATACTTACGACTGTTTTTCAGCCTCAGTGCTGTTGCCCTTTTGGACCAGATAACCCTTGCTGAGGGGCTGCCCCTTGCACTGTAGGATGTTTGGCAGCATCCTTGGCCTCTACCCACTAGATGCCAAGAGAAACTCCTCCCAGGGCTGACATCAAAAATGCCTCCAGTTGTTGTTACATGCTCCTGGGGGCAAAATAACCCTTGCTGAGAACTGCTGGTTTATGACCTTCTCATGAGCACCTCTTTGTAGGCAAATCACTCATTGTGCTCTGCGCCCATTTGTTTTAGTTCTACGTCAAATTGAAAGTTCTAGAATAGGGATCACATTTGTAAGGAAAACTACCTTAGATTTTTGAAGAGAAACTTTAGATCAGACATGTAAACAGCAAACTGTGCCAGAGACAGTACGACATCACTCATGTATTAACATCAGTCAAGCCTGTCCGTATTTTTACCTCTGGCTCCTGTACACAGAAGTAGGCTTAGATGCCACAACTTCTTTGTAATTACATTATTCTAAAAATACACTGGGCTTCATTCTGGAGTAACGGAACTTGTCTGGATATCCAGTGGTTAGGACTCCTTGCTCTCACTGCCAAGGGTCTGAGTTTAGTCCCTGGTCAGGGAACTGGATCCTGCATGCTGCACACTGCAGCCAAAACCAAAAACAAAAAAAGTTAATTTGGGGGTAAAACTGTTAAACCTTTAGGGTTCCAGATCTGCTTCCAAGCCTGGATATATTTCACACAAATCCTACCGTTACCAAAAATACAAGCAAGAAGAACCATCATGCTTGCTTGGGAAACTGTTTTAAATATATCAGGAATCTTCAATACTGTTATCTGTAAAGGAGGGCATTAGTCCTTGTCAGGCAAAGTTCAATTCAGGCAAGATCTAACAGTTTGTAACAGCAGGACCTCTGCCTCTAAGCAGAGAGAGCAAAAAGGCAGACCCTCAAGCCTCACCTCTGATCCACCAGCCCCAGGATTAGAGAAAGATGAGGCTGGGCAGGAGACAGAGAGGGGACTGGGAGGAATTTAAGGGCCTACTGTCCACAGAGTAGTGAATTCAACACCCGAAATGGCGGTTTGGTCTTTTCACTCCTTGGCTAGTAGACTGGTGGTTACTGAGTTCAGGAGGCTGCGGATGGCAGACGCAGAAGAAATGCTTGATGCAGATGCTGATTAAACACATTCTGGCCCAAGTAACCTCTGGGTTAGTCACCCACTTGTTATGGCATAAGAGGATCTTAAAACCCAGAGGGACCGGGGCTCTGCCTCATCCAAAGGTGGAGGGCGTCCTGCAGCCGGACCCTGGGCCATCTGCCCAGCCTCTCCTACACTCACTCACCCTCCTTGCTGCCCCCACCCTTTACCCTCCTTTGTGTTTCTTCATAATTTTTTTCTCAGTTCTTCTATCTGTTACTCTCTCTAATCCTCTCTCCTCCAAAATACCATTTTTCCTTCTTGAAGTGTAGTAAAAGTAAGAGAAACGCACCTTGGAGAGAAAAGTGAATGCTGCATTCCAGATAACATTTTCTTCTACAAGTTACACCTACTAAATGTGTTTATTCAGAGCTGGAATGACAGCCTGTTATCTGGTGATGTTGGGATACAGATGCAAAAACACGGGCAGAGAAGGGGTTTCTGGCCACTTAGCCAGGAAATTCAGTAACCACTGTATTCTCTGAACAACTGTCTTAATGAAAGGTTTACTGTGTTATTTAAAGAAAAAAAAATGGATACAAACTTTTAAAACTTAAATCTCTAAAAGGAAAGATACTCAAAGACAGTCAGGGCTTGGAGAAGAGAAAAGTAGAGAGAGAGAGAAAAGAACCGAGATACCACAGTGACCCAACATTCCACCTCCGGGAACACACCCAAGAGAAGTGAAAGCAGAGTCTGAAAGAGACATCTGCACCATACTCCTGGCAGTGTTATTTGCAATAACCAAAAAAGGTGGAAGCCATCTGAGGGTCCATCTATGGATGGCTGGATAAACAAGATATATGGTATATACACAATGCGATGCTATTCAGCCTCAGAGAGTAAGGAAAACCATACCATAATGTGGATGAACTCTGAGGACACCATGTTACGTGAAACAGGCCAGTGAAAAAATACAAGCCCTTTATGATTCCAGTTGTATGAGTCACCTAGAATAGCCAAACTCACAGAGAAAGGAGGTGGAGTGGTCTTTTCCAGGGGCTTAGGGGGAGTTGTTGTTTAAGAGGGATAGTTTTGGTTCCAGTTTTGCAGCATGAAAAGAATTCTGGAGATGGATGTTGGCAATGGTTGCACAACACTATGAATCTACTTAATACTGCTATAATGTATACTAAAAATGGTTATGATGGCAAATATTATGTGCATTTTAGTATAATTTAAAATAATAATCAGTATGATTTACTCTATGATTTACTTCTCTCGAAGAAGGCAATGGCACCCCACTCCAGTACTCTTACCTGGAAAATCCCATGGATGGAGGAGCCTGGTGGGCTGCAGTCTATGGGGTCGTGAAGAGTCAGACACGACTGAGCAACTTCACTTGCACTTTTCACTTTCCTGCACTGGAGAAGGAAATGGCAACCCACTCCAGTGTTCTTGCCTGGAGAATCCCAGGGACGGCGGAGCCTGGTGGGCTGCCGTCTATGGGGTCGCACAGAGTCGGACACGACTGAAGTGACTTGGTAGCATGATTTACTCTATTAGCAGACTGAGGATAAAAATCTATATGATGCAGAATATAAGAAGAATTCTTACAACTCAAAACCAGGAGAAATAACCCAGCTTTTTAAAAGGAGGTCAGCTAGACAAGGGCAACAGGAATGATCTTTGTGGTGACAGGAATGCCTGTACCTTGATTACACCACTGTTAGTATCTCAGTTATGACGCTATATCACTGTGTTACAACCACCGTTGCCACTGGGGTAAAGGATACATGGGCTCTCTCTCTCTGTATTTTTTTTTTTAATAACTAAAGAACATTTCTTTGTTTTTCACCAAGACTTTATGTTGAGGACGTAACTAAACTGTGCCTCCACTCCCCACCCCAGTTTGAAGGAGGATTAGTACAGTGGATGTTATAAAGCAGGTATGAACAGTTTGAGGGACTGGAACCAACATTAACTGACAAAAACCAACTTTCATCTAAATCATCATAAAAATGTTTAAGTAAAAAAAAAGAGGGGGCAAAGGGGTTTTCAGATTGAACAAGATCATCACATTTTATCTAATACATTCAATTCTGGCTAGGGTATACCAAAATGGAAACAGGATAACTATAATACAAAACCTCCACTACAGCACACTGCACACAACCTGTGCTCCAAGCCCACCCCCGTTCCCCTAATGTTTCCAAACTCAACTATTTCCCAGCCTGTTGGGCCTGTCGACGAAGGAGCACGTAGATCTTCTCTTTAATCCAATCTTTGTTATAAGGCTGGTATGTCTGGGTATCAGCTCGGTAAACAAGGCAGCTGAGGTCTGCCAGGTCATCAATAAAATCAAACAACTGACTGATATCATATGTGATAGAGGGGCTGTTAGGATTCATTCTCTTCAGATGTTCTTCATACATTTTACAAACACCTTCCATACACTCATTCACAGATTCGTAGTCAGCGTTAAGTTCTGCCTTCTGGCCTCTTGGTAGGCTGTACCAGCAAGATGGTGTGAGACATCGCGCCAGTCTCCCGCTGCAGCCGATGCCGACTCCGTCCTGTATTTTTCTTATAAATGCATGTGAATCTATAATTTTTTCAAGATAAAAAAGTATAATTGGAAACAATGGAGGAAAAACACCATCACTGAGGTGACGCTGCGCCCTTTTCATCATGCAGGAATGTAGCAGGACGGACATGCTACGGTCAGGTCTCATTACAGATGGTGTTAACTTGGAACACTTGCTTAAATGTGGTACTTGTCTAGGTTTCCCCACTGTGAAGTTAGTTCTTCTCTCTTTGTAATGTTAAGTATCTTGTGAAGAGATATTTCAAATATCCTGCTTCTCACCATGCCTCCATCTACTACTTTCAGCAGACACACATACATCGGTGGATGTGGTCTGCAACAGTCACTGCTGTGCTGGCTGCCAAACAGTGGTTTTCTCTTTCCATCATTTCTTCCCTATTTACTAATGAGAATTCTACTCTAGCAGGAGCTGCTCCTTCTCCCTCATTCATTTACTCAAATGTATTCAATTGAAATGTATTCAATTATTTACTCATAGAAGCATTCACTCACAGGTATTTATTTTTTCTAGGGATTGTAATCCGTTACTACTATTACTTATTTTGTTGTTCAGACTATTCCAGACTTAGCTCTTGCAAGCTCCTTCCAGTTAGCCCCTGTGTCATTTCAACATGCCCATATTTTCATGACAACTTCCTCATTTTGTGACAGTGTAAGAAGTTACTCGCTTCCCCTGGCCCAGTCATGGAATCGTCCATTTCTCCAAAGAGCCCTAACTCCTTTCTTAAGAACTTACACAGTCTAAAGCTTATTCTCAAAATACTCCTGTGAAGTAGAATCTTAGTTTGCTAAAGACTCACTTAGTCACTCACAAAATTCATCCATAGGAAAGTGAGGACTAAACCTCATTACACTATTTAACACTCATTTAAAAAATAATATAAGAAAGGACTTCCTTGGTGGTCCAGTGGCTAAGACTGTGCTCTCAATGCAGGGCCCAGGTTCCATCCCTGGTCAGAGAGCTAGAGCCCACATGCCACTATAAGGATCCCACACGCTCAACTATTAGTATAAGATCTCACGTGTCTCAGCAAAGATCAGAAGATCCCATGTGCTGCAACTAAGACCCAGCACAGTCAAATAAATAGTGTGTTTAAAAAATAATAATAAATCAAATAATATAAGAATTAAAAATAAACTTCATAACCCATAATTTATCTGGGATCTTTTTCAAGGGAGCTAAAATCACATTCTCAATAATGAAACTAATCACAATAGGTTTCTGTGATCACTAAGTGAAAAATAAATTCTGTATATGTTGAACCTGGTTCAACACTTTCAGCTCTTTCTCAACCAAAGCCCAATCAAACCACTAAGTAAGTAACTTACACTGCTCTTTTAAAGTCTTGGTTCATAATTTTCTGCTTATTCCTCCCAATGGTGTTTAGCAATAATATGTAGTACATACTGTTTCCACAATGACTCAACGAGACCCTAGAAAAGATTTATGTTTTCATCCTGGTGGAACTGAGGGAGGACGAGTGGGAGGGGAGACTTAATTACTTTCTCAAACTCATACAATAAGTCAGAGGTCAGTGCCAGGACCCAAGCTTTATGACATCCTGTGTTCTTTCTTCATGAGAATACTCATTTTTAAAAATTAATTAATTTAGTTTAATTGGAGGATAATCAGTTTACAATAATGTGGTGGTTTTTGCATACATTGACATGAATCAGCCATGGGTAACACATGTGTCCCACCATCCTGAAACCCTCCCCCGACAACTCCCTCTTCACCCCATCCCTCTGGGTTGTCCCAGGGCACCAGCTTTGGGTACCCTGCTTCCTGCATCGAATTTGCACCGGTCATCTATTTTACATATGGTAATACAAATGTTTCAATGCTATTCTCTCATATACTCATTTTTAATTAATAAGATTTACTTAATGCTCTTATTAGTTTATACTGTCATCCTCTACCATTAACTTCAGCTAATACTCCAATTTGTAGCAGGGTAGATATATTTCCTTGAAGGAGTTTCTTTCGGTTTTAGAGCACAAAGTGGGGTAAGGGATGTAGAAAATGATTTATATAGCCCCTTAAGCTGTTGTACGTACTTTGTTAAGCTATTTTTTTAGGAGCTGGCACATTTTGATTCTTTTAAAAAAAAAGACCCTCTGGGGGCAATGAGAGTTTTGCTTTTACAGACAGTTTTATGACTGTTAAATGTGTTGTCCCCTTGACACATGAAGAACACTGCTCTCAGGGAATACAAAGTGATTTTAAAATTAGCCTAAGCAAAACATAATTAAAAAGGTAAATCTACTGAAAAAAAACTGAGTGGCCTAAGGGAAACTGCAGCCACAGTTTTGGTTCTTTGATTTTATATAGTGAATCACAGAATGCTTAATTTAGTCCCAAGGGCAATCATTATATTGAAAGCAATATTAAATAATCTTATCCAGCTATTTCTGCCATGTGCATTATTTACTTAGTTATCTAGCATATCATAAGTTAAAAGCAAAAGAACCTAACATTTATTATAACCAATATTTTTGTGGCCTCACCCTCCTCCACCATTCTCCACTAGCAATCAATATACCAATATTTTTGTACATCAATCTATAAGAACAATAAAGTTCATATACAGCTCAATATATTGAAGTCTCCAATCAGAAATTTATGCAAGATCCTAGTTTCTTCATTTTTCAAACTGTGTAACCTTTACTGTGGTGGAACATACACTACTGTAAAGCAAAACCCTAGTGAGATAGAACACCAGAGCATGGTTTATTTACTTATTTAACCAATGTTTACTGATACCACCTTCCCTAGTGGCTCAGATGGTAAAGAATCTGCCTGCAATGCAATGTGGGAGACCTAGGTTCAATCCCTGGGTTGAGAAGATTCCTTCCAACCCACTCTAGTATTCTTGCAGAGAAGTCTGGTGGCTACAGCCTATGGGGTCTCAGAGAGTTGGACAAAATGATTGAGCAACTTAACACTTTCACTTTGGGCTTCCCTGGTGGCTCAGACAGTAAAGTATCTGCCCACAATGCGGGAGACCTGGGTTTGATCCCTGGGTCGGGAAGATCCCCTGGAGAAGGAAATGGCAACCCACTCCAATACTCTTGCCTGGAAAATTCCATGGATGGAGGAGCCTGGTAGGCTACAGTCCATGGGATCACAAAGAGTCTGACACGACTGAGCAACTTCACTTATCACTGAAAATGTGCAGTCATGCTTTAAGTGGCTTCCAGTCAAAGTGCAGGGAGAAAATAGCAAATAAAGTAAAAATAAGGGCTTCTCTAGTGGTTCAGATGATAAAGAATCTGCCTGCAATGCCAAAGACCCGGGTTCAATCCCTGGGTCAGGAAGATCCCCTGGAGAAGGGAAGGGCTACCCCCCTCCAGTATTCTTGCCTGGAAAATCCCATTGAGAGGAGGAGCCTGGAGGGTTACACCAGTTGAGCAAAGCTGTAAGTATATACGACCTTCACCATGCTGCAATACAGGATTCCAGGCTTCACAGAAGGCTTGTACCCGGCTGTTAAAAGACAGGAGCCTGTGGAGCAGCAAGTGGGGCCGCCCTAGGCCATGTCCAGAGCCAGAACAGGTAGCTGGCATGTGGGCTCACAGGGCCAACCAAGAGAGCAAAGGAGGATGAAGTCTGTGAGCAAGACAGAGGCTGGACAGGGCTTGGAATGCAAGGCCGGAGGGTCTGTGTTTTGGTAACAGTGGGGAACCACTGCAGACTCCTGAGGAGACAAGTAACGACAAAAGAGGGACCAGAGATTCAGTCTGGTAAAGATGTGTAGAGGGACTGGAAAGAGAAGCGATGGTAAAGGGAGGCTTCTGGGGGTTTTCAAGCATGACATCTGGCTCAGAATAGGAAGGGACCCAGCAGGCGTTCCTAGAAAGGTGACAGACCCTGGGGGTTCGTGGCCAAGGGCTGGGGAGCTCACTGCACCTGGCTTTGCACCCCAACCTGCTAGTGCTGGTTGCCCGACCTTTACCAGATCATTCAGGTCCCTGCTTCCCACTTCCTCGGGGTAAAGCAGCCAGCGCTCTCTCCCTTCTGAAGCACTGGCTCAGTGTCGGGCACACTGCAGACTCCACCACTGGCGCTGCTTGTAGAAGACAGAGGCTGCCTGCAGGCCTCCAAGCCCCTTGAGAGGCTTCCCAGCCTTGCTTTCTGCTCACTTCCATTTCTGTCTGCTCCATTCAAGGGACCGGCGCAGATAAAGCTAGTCTGAGCGCAAATCAGACTTCGGCAACCAAGCTACCACCCTCTCTGGGTGGGTTTCACATTCAGATCTGGAGTTAAAGCAAACTGGTGAGAGGAGGAGTGAAAGAGGTGGAGGAAGGACCATGCTGCAGCCGGCACAGGGGCAGGAGCCCTCACCAGCAGACGTCCCCAGTTCGCACTGCTCCAGGCCAGGATCCTGACACCCTGAAGTGTGGGCAGCTGGTACGGTCAGGCCTGCCTTAAAAATAACATGTCTGGAAGTGCCATAAACCAACAACAGAGAGAGAAGCTCTTCCCCACATTTAACAAGTTAGAGCAGTTAATCTGAAGAGAGACAAGATGAAGGCTCTATCCCTTTTGAAATTATGTTTAATCCTACCTGAAATCACATTATCTGGTGTGAGGGGCAGATATATGTCCAAAAGAATTTTGTGTATTTTAGTAAGTAACTACCATGAACGACTAGGGGTAAAGAGAAGTGTAAAATACATCCCTCCTAGCATCCAATTCAGGTCACGCAAACACGTGCAAGCACAAGAGGAAAGAGAAGCATTAAGCCAGGAAGTATTCACTATATACGGTGCAGGAGTCCAGAGATAAGCGAGGGCTGGAAGGGCTGAGAAACACGGAATGTACACTTAAGAGCGAGGGCTTGAACAAAAGGAAGTAAAGTGGCAGGCTCTGTGCAAAATCCAGAGGTGGACGAAGTGTGGTATGTCTGAGGCACGGTGCAGTGAACAGCCTGACTGCAAGAGAGGTTCTCTTGTCACTGAGACCCGTCCCAGCTCCCAGGCAATCCGGAAGGCAGCTGTGCTCAGCACTGTACCACCAATGCCACCCAGAGAGTCTGGAGAGAGGGCAGGACCCTCCCTTGCCGAGGAAGACTGGATACCGTGAGAGCCACTCTGCTGAATGAACTGACACAATGGAACTTCCTGAATCTGCAGACACAGACAATGCCAGTTGGGAAAGAGCCTCTTGTAGGACCAGAGAGTTCAGAAGCATCCAACAGGCAAGTCTGGCTGTAACAGGCCATAGTAAAAAAAAAAAAAAAAAGCAAACAAAAAAGGCAGAGATCGAGAAGTCTCTTAGGCTTCCAGTCCCTTTCGAGGGCAAATACAGGTTTCATGGGGCAGATATGTCTGGGACACCCTACTCACCCGCTGGGAGCTGTTCTGTAGAGCTGATTTTAATATAGTAACTGATTAGTAAAAGGGAAGGCTGAGGGAGTCTTCTAAGGATGGGTGACTGAGGGGGAAATAAAACAGGAAAGCTGTGTATCCCACATCTGCTCGCTGCAGCACAGGAAAACTCTGGGAGCAAAGCTTGATGGAGGGAGAGAGGAGCACGGAGAAAGGCGGCTGACGATGCACCATTCCAAGCTTAGGAAAGCGGCGTGTTACCTCCCTTTTTCTGCCTGAAGATAAGACGATGATGATGATAATCATTACCTTTGATTTCTTTATAACAAGCCTTGGCCTTACTGGCATTTTAGTAAACCATCTCAGTTTCCTACCTTTCTCTGTGAAAATCAACAGTGGATGGGATGAGTTACCAGACTGGACAACAGATATCTTAAATTTCAAATAGAAAAAAAATTGAGAACAAAGAAGTTTCTGATGGGAGGCAGCACAAGTGGAGACTGAGCGCATGAAGACTCCAGCGCAGTTTCTGCCATTTCGCTGGCACACAGCTGTGGGGTTCTACAGACCCCCAAGGAAGCTGTTAGCAGCCACTAATCCAATGGACAGGCGTTCCTGACAGTCTAAAGCTAAGCTAAGGAGAACAGCATAAGACATCTGCCACATCTATCTATTGATCTGGGGATAAAATGTTCAGAAATTCACAAGAAAAGGATGCTAACCAGTCAACCTGATCTAAGAAAAGTACAATCTCAAGCATCTGTGCTCTGCACAGGGGCTCAGTAGGGACTCAGTAGGTGTTTACTGAATGTAAAACAATACATCTTTGTTAAAGGTTATTTTTGTAAGAAGTGTGTCTCTATGTTAGTCAAGAACGTCATTTTCAAATTTATACAAACCAACATGGCATTCTGGAACTTTTATTTTTCTTAGTCACAATAATAAAACACACTCTAAGTATCAATGAGAGTTAATTTAAAATCAAACTATTAACATTTATATAATTGTTATACTCTCAAGGTAGGTTGGGAGTAGCATTCAGTACCTTTATGAATGAGAGCAGAATACTGTGGCTGGCAAAGTACAGCAGAGCTCTTCCCTGGAGCCTGGAATACAACTGCCTACAAAGAGGACAATGGAGAGAGTCCAGGAGAGAGTGGCCCTGCCTGTAAAGCATGTAGAACATAGAAGAACCATCTAAGAAAAGAAATCCTAACTACATGTGATGTCCTAGACATAACGGGACCATGTAGGAGCAGCAGGTGAAGTAATGCTTCCCAGTCAACACCATGCTTAGCACTATGCAAGCTTTACAGCTATTTGCCCACGTTGTGTGTGGTCATTTATGACTAGAGAGGTTGTCTGCATGGGTTCAGCTTTATGATACAACAATGAGATTTGATAACATGATAATGAATGCAGATTTTCAAGGCTGAATAAGATTTCTCTGGGTTTGATGAGTTTTTCAAATCACTTGAATTTACAAGGAAAAAAAATTGTACCATCATCAAAAATATCTCCCCTGAACAGAAACAAAGCCACAGGCCTTTGGGGGCTAGACGGTGGCTTAAAAACACTCCCAGAGACACCACCTTTACTGCAAGGATGAAGCATATCCAGGTGCAGTTGTTGTTATGTGCCTGGACTAATCTCAGCAAATAAAGCCATCCTGAGAATTGTCTGTGCAGATGGCTAGCTCAAAGAGGTCCCTAGCTGTTCCCACCAGAGGCATACCAATTGTGGAATTTTTTAAATGTTGCCAATAAACAACCAAACAGGATTCCTGTGAATCCTTTACAGACCACGAACCTAAAATGTCAGGTGAGATCTTGATGGTTTCAAACAAAGACTAATGAGGCTTTCATTGCTTCTGTCTGGAATACAAACAGGCCACATTCTATTCAAAACAAGTATCTCTAAGAGTTCACTGATTATGCCAATAATTCAAAAAAATCTATAGTGTTCCCATAAAACCTTAAAGGATTACAAATGATGTGACAAAGTAAGACACTTTTTTCCTTTACAGTAAACATTTTTATGAACTGGGGGGGTGAGGAGGGGATGGTGCAGGGAGGAGACATATCATATACTATACCACCTAAGGAAATTTATTATAGAACTATTCACTTTACAGCTTGATGGATGTGATGGTAAATTATGTGTGTCACAGGAGGGTTTTTCGGATGAGACTAACATTTAAATTGGCACCCTCTGGGTAAAGCAGATCACCATCCATAATAGAGGTGTGCCCCACCAAACCAGCTGGAGGCATGAAGAGAGCAGAAAGACCAGCCTTCCTAGCCAAGAGGCAACGCAGACTGTTTGGGACTTCATCTACAACACTGACTGTCCTGGGTCTCCAACCTGCCAGTCCACACTGCAGACTTTTGGACTTACTATTCTTCATAATTGTGTGAGTCGATTTCTTATAGTAAATCTCTTCCTGTGTGCACACACAGTACCAGTAGGTACTGTTTCTCTGGAGCACCCTGAATAATATAGTGGAACTGACTTTACCTGCAGTGGGGATAAGGTTTGAATAACCTGTTGAACACTAACCTCTACTACTGGGGAAACAATGTACCCAACTCATTCAGTCTAGTACCCATTTTTCCTTGATTAAACCACCCCAAAAAGGGATCTTCTACTTCAGCTTTAACTGTCTCTCAGGCCAGCTGGTGAGAAGCAGCACTGAGAAGTTCCAAACTTTGTTCTTTCCAGGGAAACCGGAAAAAGGACAAGATGGTGGAGTAGAAGAACCTGAGCTCACCTCCTCTGACAAAAATGCCAAAATCATTTTTTGGAATCTACCAAAAAAAAAAGATATTCTGCTTTCAAAGACAAAGAGAAAGCCTCAATGAGACAATAGGAGGGGCGCTTTTGCAATAAAATCAAACCTCACATCAACAGGACAGGCAATCCCCGAACTGGAAAACCCACACATCACAGTTTCTTCCACAGGAGGGAGAGTTCCAAGCCCCACATCAGGCTCCTCAGCCTGGGGTCTGCCATCAGGAGGAAGTGTCTCAGAGCATTTCGCTTTCCAGGCCAGAGGGGCTTGGGTGCAAGAGCTCCATAGGACTGAAGGAAGCAGAGATACCATCTTGGAGGGCGCACGTAAGGTTTCAGTGCCCTGAGACCCAAAGCAAAGCAGTGACTCCACAGGACAAAGAGAAAATATTAAAAGCAGTGAAGGAAAAGCAACATATAAGGAAATCCCCACATGGTTATCAGCTTATTTTTCAGCAGTAAATCTGCAGGACAGAAGGGAATGGCCTGATATATCTGAAGTGATGAAAGGGGAAAACCTACCACTAAAAATATTCTACGCAGCAAGACTCTCATTCAAATTCAAGGAAAAAAATCAAAAGCTTCACAGAGAAGCAAAAGCTAAGAGAATTCAGCACCACCAAACGAGCATTACAACAAATGTTAAAGGAACTTCCCTAAGCAGAAAAGAAAAGGCCACCTAGAAACAAGAGCATTTTGAACAGAAAAGCACACCAGTAAAGGCAAAATACAGCAAAGGCAGGATATCATCCACACACAAGCATGATATCAAAACAAGTAATCCTGAGAAGAAGGAAGTTTAAATGCAGGATATTGGAAGCACATTTGAAATTAAGAGACTAGCAACTTAAAACAACTATATATATAGACTGCTATATCAAAGCCTCCTCATGGTAATCACAACCAAAACATGTAACAGATACAACCAAAAGAGAAAAAGCAATCCAAACACAACTCTAATGATAATCATTAAATCACAAGAAAAGCAAGCAAAAGAGGAAGGGAAGAAAAAGGCCTACAAAAACAAATCCTAAACAATTAACAAAATAGCAATAAGAACGTACATATCAGTACCTACCTTAAATGTAATGGGATTAAATGCTCCAACCAAAAGACACAGACTGGCTCAATGGATACAAAACAAGATCTGTTTACATGCTGTCTACCAGAGACCCACTTCAGACCTAGGACCTGTTTTTATTGTTGTTCAGATGCTAAGGCATGTCTAACTCTTTGAGATCCCATGAACTTCAGCACGCCAGGCTTTCCTGTCATTCAGTATCTCCTGGAATTTGTTCAAACTCATGTCCATTGATTCAGTGATGCCATCCAACCATCTCATTCTTTGTCACACTCTTCTCCTGCCCTCAATCTTTCCCACCAGCAGGGTCTTCAATAGGTCAGCTCTTCACATCAGGTAGCCAAAGTACTGGAGCTTCAGCTTCAACATCAGTCCTTCTAATGAACATTCAGGGTTAATTTCATTTAGGATGGACTGGTTTGATCTCCTTGCTATCCAAGGGACTCTCAAGAGTCCTCTCCAGCATCACAGTTTGAAAGCATCAATTCTTCAGCACTCAGCCTTCTTTATGATCTAACTGTCACATCTCTACATGACTACTGAAAAAAACCATAGCTTTTACTAAATGCACTCTTGTCGGCAAAGTGTTGTCTCTGATTTTTAATATGCTGTCTAGGTTTGTCATCTCTAATTTTCTTGAAGAGATCTCTGGTCTTTCCCATTCTTTAGTTTTCCTCTATTTCTTTGAACTGAACACTTAGGAAGGTTTTCTTATCTCTCCTTGCTATTCTTTGGAACTCTACATTCAGATGGGTATATCCTTCCTTCCTAAGGCTTTCTTATCACTCCTTGCTATTCCTTGGAACCAATCTGAATAAAGAGTTCCAAAGAATAGCATGGAGAAATAAGAAAGTCTTCCTAAGTGTTCAATGCAAAGAAACAGAGGAAAACAACAGAATGGGAAAGACTAGAGATCTCTTCAAGAAAATTACAGATACCAAGGGAACATGTCATGCAAAAATAGGCACAATAAAGGACAGAAACAGTATGGAGCTTGTTGAGACCTAACTGAAGCCATGACAAGCTTCAAGGACTAAAGTAGCCAGAGCTACAATCACAGAAAAAGCTGGGTCACTGCCCAGAAGGAGCTGAGATCATCATCCCCCGACCTTGAGACTCAGCCAGTCAGCATACTCCCCCATAGCCTGGTTAGAACTAGCCCAGATAACACGAAAAGTCCCTTAAACGAGCCCGCATGTGCAAAATTTAGTCAATTAATAGATGCCAAGAACCCCTTGCAACCAATCCGCCCTTGCCAACTCCCCTGTCTTTGTTCTAAGTCTATAAATACTGCTGTAATTCAGGGCTCGGGGCCCTCTTGCCTTACTCCACTGTGTTGGATGTGGCAGAGTGCCCTAACTCGAGTTAGCAATAAACTCCCTTCTTGCCTTTGCATTGCTGTGGTGGACTTGTTCTCTCAGTCTATTCGGAGACTTGGACTCGGAGCATAACAGAGCTAAGTGAAGCAGACAATATTAAGAAGAGGTGGCAAGAATACACAGAAGAATTATACAAAAAGATCTTCATGACGCAGATAACCACAATGGTGTGATCCCTCACCTAGAGCCAGACATCCTAGAATGTGAAGTCAAGTGGGCCTGAGGAAGCATCACTATGAACAAAGCTAGTGGAGGTGATGGGAATTCCAGCTGAGCTATTTCCAGTCCTAAAGATGAAGCTGTCAAAGTGCTGCACTCAATATGCCAGTAAATTTGGAAAACTCAGCAACGGTCATAGAATTGGAAAGATCAGTTTTCCTTTCAATCCCAAAGAAGGGCAATACCAAAGAATGTTCAAACTACTGCATAAATGCACTCAATTCACATACTAGCAAGATAATGCTCTAAATTCTCCAAGCCAGGCTTCAGTATGTGAACCGAGAACGTCCAGATGTTCAAGCTGGACTTTGAAAAGGCAGAGGAACCAGAAACCAAATTGCCAACATCCGCTGGATCATCGAAAAAGCAAGAGAATTCTAGAAAAGCATTTCTTCTGCTTCATTGACTATGCTAAAGCATTTGTGTGGATCACAACAAACTGTGAAAAATTCTTCAAGAGATGGGAATACCAGATCACCTTACCTGCCTCCTCAGAAACTTAATGCAGGTCAAGAAATAACAGTTAGAACTGGACATAGACTGGTTCAAAATTTGAAAAGGAGTATGTCAAGGCTGTATACTGTCACCCTACTTATTTAACTTACATGCAGAATTCAGTTCAGTTCAGTCATTCAGACGTGTCCAAATCTTTGCAACCCCATGGACTGCAGCATGTCAGGTTTCCCTGTCCATCACCAACTCCCAGAGCTTGCTCAAACTCATGTCCATTGAATCAGTGATGCCATCTAACCATTTCATCCTCTGTCATCCCGTTCTCCTCCTGCCTTCAATCTTTCCCAGCATCAGGGTCTCTTTCATGAGTCAATTCTTCACATCAGGTGGCCAGATATTGGAGCTTCAGCTTCAGCATCACTGCTTCCAATGAATATTCAGGACTTATTTCCTTTAGGAGGACTGGTTGGATCTCCTTGAAGTTCAAGGGACTCTCAAGTGTATTCTCCAACACCACAGTTCAAAAACAGCAATTCCAGTACATCAAGCGAAATGCCAGGCTGGATGAAGCGCAAGCTGGAATCAAGATTGCTGGGAGAAATATCAATAACCTCAGATATGCAGATGACACCACCCTTATGGCAGAAACTGAAGAGGAACTAAAGAGCCTCTTGATGAACGTGAAAGAGGAGAGTGAAAAAGCTTGCTTAAAACTCAACATTCAAAAACTAAGATCTTGGCATCTGGTCCCATCACTTCATGGCAAATAGATGAGAAACAATGGACATGGTGATAGACTTTATCTTTTGGGGTTCCAAAATCACTGCAGATGGTGACTGAAGCCACGAAATTAAAAGACACTTGCTCCTTGGAAGAAAAGCTATGACAAACCTAGACAGCATATTAAAAAGCAGAGACATTACTTTGCCGTCTAGTCAAAGCTATGGTTTTTCTGGTAATCATGTATGGATGTGAGAGGTGGACCACAAAGAAGGTTGAATGCCAAAAAGCTGATGCTTTCCAACTGTGGAGTTGAAGAAGACTCTTGAGAGCCCCTTGAACTATGAGGAGATCAAACCAGTCAGTCCTAAAGGAAATCAATCCTGTATTGGAAGGACTGATCCTGAAGCTGAAGCTCCAATACTTTGGCCACCTGATACAAAGAACTGACTCATTAGAAAATAACCTGATGCTGGGAAAGACTGAAGGCAGGAGGTAAAGGGGATGACAGAGGACAAGATGGTTGGATGACATCACTGACTCAATGGACATGAGTTTGCGCACGCTCCAGGAGATGGTGAAGGACAGGGAAGCCTGGCGTGCTGCACTCCACGGGGTTGCAAACAGACAACAACGACTGAGTGTCTGAACAACAACAAAGGCTTGTTCTTCCAAGAAGCAAGTGTCCTTTAATTTCATGGCTGCAGTCACCATCATCAGTGATTTTGGAGCCCAAAAATATAAAATCTGCCACTGTTTGCACTTCTCCCCCTATTTATTTGCCATGAAGTGATGGGACCAGATGCCATGACCTTAGTTTTTTGAAAGTTGAGTTTAAGCCAGGTTCTTAACTCTCCTCCTTCACCTTCATCAAGAGGCTCTTTAGTCCTCTTCACCTTCTGCCATTAGGGTGGTATCATCTGCATATCTGATGTTATTGGTATTTCTTTTAACAGTCTTAATTCCAGCTTGTGATTCATCTAGCCTAGCATTTTGCATGATGTATTCTGTATATAAATGAAGTAAGCAGGGTGACAACATACAGCCTTGATGTACTCCTTTCCAAATTTTGAACCAGTCCATTGTTCCATGTCTGGTCCTAAGTGTTGCTTCCTCACCTGCATATAGGTTTCTCAGGAGGCAGGTAAGGTGGTGTGGTATTCCGATCTTTTATTTAAGAATTTTCCACAGTTTGTTGTGATCCACACAGTCAAAGGCATTAGTGTAGTCAATGAAGCAGAAATAGAAAGTAAGAAGACAGAAAAGCTACGCAAACAGAAATCAAAAGAAAGCTGGAATTGCACTACTCATATCATCCAAGGGAGACTTCTAAAACTGTTAGAAAAGAAGGACACTACATAATGACCAAGGGATCAATCCAAAAAGAAGATATAACAATTGTAAATACATATGCACCCAACATAAGAGCACCTCAACATACAGGCAAATACTAACATCCATAAAAGGAGCAGCTGACAGTAAGACAATAATAGTGGGGGATTTTATCACCTCACATTAATGGACAGGGACATCATGTAGACAGAAAATCAATAAGGAAACACAGGCTTAAAGGACCCATTAATTCAAAAGACACACATACCCCTATGTTCTTCGAAGCACTATTTACAATAGCCAGGACATGTAAGCAACCTAGATATCCATTGACAGATGAATGGATAAAGAAGTTGTGGTGCATATATACAAAGGAATATTACTCAGCCATAAAAAAGGAGTGAAATTGGGTCATTTGTAGTGATGTGGATGAACCCAGAGTCTGTCCATAACAGAGTGAAGTTAGTCAGAAAGAGAAAAGCAAATATTGTATATTAATGCATATATATGGAATCTAGAAAAATGGAATTGATGAACCTATTTGCAGGGCAGGAATAGAGACACAGACATAGAGAATGAACTTGCAGATACAGTAGGGAAAGGAGAAGGTGGGGTGGATTCAGAGAGTAGCACTGACATCTGTACACCACCGTGTGTAAAGCGTGGCTGGAGGGAAGCTGCCGCACAGGCACGGGGAGCCCGGCTCAGCGCCCTGTGATGACCTGAGGGATGAGACGGGGTGGAGGGCGGGGGGGGAGGAAGGCTCAAGAGGGAGGGTATGTATGTATACTCACAGCTGATTCACACTGCTGTACAGCAGAAACTAACACAACGCTGTAACACAATTACCTTCCAATTTAAAAAAGCTAACACAACACTGTAAATCAATTATACTCTAATAAAAACATTTTTTTTTTTTTAAGAAAAATGGTACAGATGAACCTGTTTACAGGACACAAACAGAGACGCAGACATAGAGAACAGAATGTGGACACAGGGGAGGAAGAGGAGGGTGTGATGAGTGGGGAGGCTGGGACTGGCACATATACACACTGCCATGTATAAGACAGACAGCTAGCGGGAACCTACTGTAGAGCACAGAGAGTGCTCTGTGATGACCCAGAGAAGTGGGAGGGAGTTTCAAGAGGGAGGGGATAAACATATACATAGAGCTGATATACTTCACTGTACAGCAGAAACTAACATAACATTGTAAGTCAATTATATTCTAATTTTAAAAAACTGAGAATAAATTAAAAGACCTAAATGTAAGATGGATTTGGTAACTCTTAGAAGAAAAATAGGCAAAACACTCTTTGACATGAATCACTGCATTATCTTTTTAGATCCATCTCCTTCAGTAACGAAAATAAAAACAAAAAAAAAGAAAAGGGACCTAATTAAACATAAAAGCTTTTGCAGCACAAAGGAAACCATAAACAAGATGAAAAGATAATCCACAGAATGGGGGAAATATATGGAAAAAGCAACATACACGGGATTAATCTCTAAAACATACAAACAGCTAATGCAGCTCAATATAAAGAAAAACCCCAATCAAAAAATGGCCGAAGGTCAAAATAGACATGTCTCCAAAAAGACATACAGATGGCCAAAAAGCACATGAAAAGATCCTCAATATCACTAATTACTAGAGAAATGCAAATCAAAACTATAGTAATGTATCACCTCACACCAGTCAGACAGACCATCATCATAAAGCCTACAAACAATAAATGCTGGAGAGGGTGTACAGAGAAGGGAACCCTCCTGCACTGTTGGTGGGAATGTAACTTGGTACAATCACTACAAAGAAGAGCAGAAAGACTGAAGTTAGTACTACTATATGATTCTGAAATCTCATTCCTGGGCATATATCCAGAGAAAACCGTAATTCAAAAAGATACATGCACCCTGGACGTTCACTGCAGCACTATTTACAGCAGCCAAGACACGGAAGCAACCTAAATGGCCACTGACAGAGGAATGGAAAAAGACAACGTGGTACACACAGGGAAGGGAATATTACTCAGCCACCAAAAGAAGAACAAAACAAGGCCATTTGCAGCAACATGGATGGACTCCAAGATTATCACACTAAGTGAAGTAAGGCAAAGACAAGTGTCATATATTACCACTTATAAGTGGAATCTAAAAATATGATACAAATGAACTTATTTATCGGAGAAGGCAGTGGCACCCCACTCCAGTACTCTTGCCTGGAAAATCCCATGGACGGAGGAGCCTGGTGGGCTGCAGTCCCTGGGGTCGCTAAGAGTTGGACACGACTGAGCGACTTCCCTTTCACTTTTCACTGTCATGCACTGGAGAAGGAAACGGCAACCCACTCCAGTGTTCTTACCTGGAGAATCCCAGGGATGGGGGACCTGGTGGGTTGCTGTCTCTGGGGTCATACAGAGTCGGACACGACTGAAGTAACTTGGCAGCAGAACTTATTTATAAAACAAAAACAGACACCCAGACTTCAAAAACAAGCTTATGGTTAACAAAGGGGAAAGAAGAGGGTGGGGGATAAAGTAAGAGGTTTATATTAGCATATACACATTCAGTCAGTCAGTTCAGTCGCTCAGTCGTGTTCAAATCTTTGCAACCCCATGAATCTCAGCACGCCAGGCCGTTCTGTCCATCACCAACTCCCGGAGTTCACTCAAACTCATGTCCATCGAGTCGGTGATGCCATCCAGCCATCTCATCCCTCTGTCGTCCCCTTCTCCTCCTGCCCCTATTCCCTCCCAGCATCAGAGTCTTTTCCAGTGAGTCAACTCTTCTCATGAGGTGGCCAAAGTAATGGAGTTTCAGCTTTAGCATCATTCCTTCCAAAGAAATCCCACAGTTGATCTCCTTCAGAATGGACTGGTTGGATCTCCTTGCAGTCCAAGGGACTCTCAAGAGTCTTCTCCAACACCACAGTTCAAAAGCATCAATTCTTCGGTGCTCAGCTTTCTTCACAGTCCAACTCTCACATCCATACATGACCACTGGAAAAACCATAGCCTTGACTGGACGGACCTTTGTTGGCAAAGTAATGTCTTTGCTTTTCAATATGCTGTCTAGGTTGGTCATAACTTTTCTTCCAAGGAGTAAGCATCTTTCAATTTCATGGCTGCAATCACCATCTGCAGTGATTTTGGAGCCCAAAAAATAAAGTCTGACACTGTTTCTACTGTTTCCCCATCTATTTCCCATGAAGTGATGGGACCATTACTATACATAAAAGAGATAATCAACAAGGACCTAATATATAGTACAGGGAACTCTACTCAATATTCTATAATAACCTATATGGGGAAAGCATATGAAAAGCAATGTACTGTGCTTAGTCGCTCAGTCATGTCCAACTCTTTGCAACCACAAGGTCTGTAGCCCACCAGGCTCCCCTGTCCATGGAATTATCCAGGCGAGAATACTAGAGTGGGTTGCCATGCCCTCCTCCAGGGGATCTTCCCAACCCAAGGATCAAACCCAGGATTCCCACATTGCAGGCAGATTCTTTACCATCTGTGCCACCAGGGAAGCCCAATAAAACTGGAGTGGGCAGCTTATCCCTTCTCCAGGGGATCTTCCTGACCCAGGAATAGAAACCAGGATCTCCATATTGCAAGTAGATTCTTCACCAGCTGAGCTACCAGGAAGACTTGAAAAAGAATGTGTATAACTGAACCACTTTACCATACAGCTGAAACTAACACAACACTGTAAATCAACTACACCCAAATATAAAATAAAAAATTAAAATTTTTTCAAAGGGCAAACATGCATGTGTATTATATACTTCAAAGTGATTCAATGATACAACTTGATTGAGTCTGATTCTCCTATAACAAAGTGATGGAACTCACAAACATTAATGGGTTATATTCTTCAGGTATTTCAATCAAGTTTTCTAATAAATATTGTCCCTGCTTCCTTAGATTAACAATACTTGCAACTCTTAAGTATTTTTAAATATTAATTTTTTCTAATGTTATTTTTATGCAGTTTCACCAAACTGCATTCTGAGTCTTATGTTCCAATTCAACATTATAAAATCAAATAAAAATTATGTTTAGTACTTCAAATATTTTGAGTTATTTCACTTATTTTCCATTATTTCCTTTATACATTTTGAATTTTGATATCAAGGGTCATATGATTCTTCCCCAAATTTTGCATCCCTTTTCTAGTTACACAATGGGTATGCAACCCTGTATCATCATTAGCAAACAGCTATCATTTCTATCTTGTATAAGAGTAAAGAAATAACAATTTTAATACAATGTGGTAAGTGATGATGTAGAGAGAACAGAGGAGAACAGAGAAACAAGAGAGGAACCTACTGCTGGCGGGCAGGAGGGAAGCAAACACTTGTAAGAGATGGTGTCTGAGCCGAGTCTGGTGGCTGGAGGCCTGGTGGGCTGGAAAAGGTCTGGCATTCGAAGCAGACAATGCAGCGTGTAAAAGCACAGGAGTGCATATGAGCAAAGGTTTTCAAAGGATTAAATCACCTGAGTATGGCTGGAATAAGCAGTAGATATAAGAAGGAAGAGAGTCCAAAAAGATGAGCCAGGCCTTGCTATAGGGATTGGACATAGAGACTTTACCCAGAAGGTAATGGGGAATCACAGAAGGATCTGAAGTAAAGAAGAAGGCAGTCAGAGTGTATCTGTGCTTTAGAAAGATCACTCTGCCAATAGTAGGGAAGAAAGACCAAAGATCAGGAAGAGAGAAGGACAACCTAGGTTAGAGGAAAACAATGAGTGTGTGTTGTGTGTTAGTCACTCAGTCATGTCTGACTCTTTGTGACCTCGTGAACTATATATAGCCCACCAGGCTCCTCTGTCCATGGAATTCTCCAGGGAAGAATACTAGAATGGGTTACCAATCCCTTCTCCAGGGGATCTTCCCCACCCAGGTCTCCTGCACTGCAGGCAGATTCTTTACCATCTGAGCCACCAGGGAAGCCCAGAAGAATGGGCTTCACCAGAAAAATGAATAAGAGCCTAAATTAAGGCAGTGGCAAAGGAGTCGGTTAGAAAGAGATAAATTTTAAGACATGATAATTTGATATGTGAAGGGAGAAGTAAGAGCCAAAGCTGACTCCTAGGTTTCAGCAACGACACAGAAACAAACAAAAAAACCCAACAGACAAAATATCTGAAACAGTGGTTTTCAGGACACTGAACATCAGAGACCAAAAATATTCTCCTGAGAGACAGAAAACAAAGGAGATAAGCCTTACAAGTTTCCAGACTTACTGCCTTGAGACAGTTTCCTGGCCAGAGCATAGGGAAGGACAACCTAGGAAAAGCCTCAAAAAAATACACTCTGAGATAAGAAGACAAAGCTGCAAGTCCAGGGGGACTAAGGAAGCTACAGTACCAGGGAGGAAAGAGCTGTGCATGAAAAAGAAATCCCGAGACCTGCAGAGAGCCCCCATAAATATTCAGCAGCATGCTGATGAGTACAGGCACTGTGTGATTCACCTTTTGCATTTTGGAAATACTATATATTTTGTTAACAAATTGAAGACTGCGGCAACCATGCACCAAGACATCTATTGGTTTCACTTTTTCTAACAGCATTTGCTCACTTTGTGTCTCTGTGTAACATCTTGGTAACCCTTGCAATGTTTCAAACCTTTTCATTATTGCTATATTTGTTATGATGAGTGTGATCCATGATCTTTGGTGTTATTACTGCAAAAGATTACAACTCACTGAAGGCTCAGATGATACCATTTTATAGTGATAACATTTTAAAATTAAGGTATGCACATTTTTCCCCCAGTTTTAAAAGACAATTGTATAGAGTAAATGTAACTCTTTTTTTAGGTTGTTTCTTTTTTAAAAAAAACATTTTATTCTGCATTGATGTTGTGATAGTTTCAGGTGAACAGAGAAGGGACTCAGCCACAGACATAAAGATAACTTCTATAGGCACTAGGAAACAAAACAATCTCATGATTCACTTTGTCATATTTCCTTTATCACAGTGGTCTAGAATCAAACCCACAATATCTCCAAAGTATGCCTGCACATGGTGCTGAGGAAAAAACTGAAGAGGATTAGAGGGAACAATGCCTCTCAGAGCAGGTCCCATAAGCCACATTTGTAATTTGTAGGGCACTGAGGACAGTACTCAGGAAGGTCTTTCTCAGTACTGTTTCTTAGTATTTAGTTTAGTGTTTTTTTTTTTTTTTTTTACAGAAAAACTTGCCCTAGAATAAGCATTGATCTTTACCCACCTAAAAAATCATAAAAGCAAAACCAGAAATAAATCATTTCCAATTAACTTAACTACCTTCTAGAACTAACTGCAAGAATGTCTTTAAGAATGCAAAAACACCCAGCAACCAACAAGATAATATTCACCATTCCGGCAACCAACCAAAGGTTACCAGACATATCAAATAAGGAGGGAAATATAGCCTTTAATGTGAAAAACATCAATAAATTGAAATCTATCAAGAAATGACAAGGATATTAAAATTAGCAGACACAAGTACAATTATTGTAACTGTAATCCTCATGTTCAACAAGCAAGTTGATGGTGGGACAACTGGATAGCCACATGCATGCAAAAGAAAGAAGCTAGACCCCTACTGTACAACATGTATGGAAATCATCTCAAAATGTACCACAGACCCAAATTTAAGAGATAAAACTACACAATTCTTAGAAGAAAATATAGGATTAGATCTTTGTGACCTTTCATTAGACAGTGTTTTGTTTGATATAACACCAAAAATTCGTGCTTCAAGAAAGTTAAAAGGCAACCCATAAAAATGGGAGAAAATACCTATAAATCATATATCTGAGAAATGACTTCTACCCAGAGTATAAAAAGAGCTCTTATAGCTCAACAAAAGATGATAAGTAATCTAATTTTAAAATGGGCAAAGGATTTGAATACACATTCCTCCAAAGAAGAAATACAATTGGCCCACAAACATGTAAAAAGATGCTCAAAAACATCAGCTATTAGGATCACAATGAGGTACCAGTTCACAACAACTAGGATGACTATAATAATAAGAAGAAAAAAACTAGACAGCAGTGTGTTAAGTTGCTTCAGCTGTGCCAGACTCTCTGCAATCCTATGGACTGTAGCCTCCCAGGCTCTTCTGTTCATGGGGATTCTCCAACAAAGAATAATGCAGTGGGTTGCCAAGCCCTTCTCCAGGGGAACTCACCAACCCAGGGATCGAACCCACATCTCTTCTGTCTCCAGCACTGGGAGGTGGGTTCTATACCACTAGTGTCACCTGGGAAGCCCAGACAACAATAAGGGTCAGCAAGAATGGGAAAAATTGCTCGTGGGAATCTAAAGTGGAGCAGCTGCTTTGGAAAATTTTTCAGTTTCTCTAAAAGCTAAATATAGTTACCTTATGACCAAGTAATTCCATTCCTAGATATATAACCAAGAGAATGGAAAAGATTTGTCCATAAAAAAGTTGTGCACAAACATTTATAGCAACATTATTCAGAGCAGCCAAACAGTAGAAATACCCCAAATGTTCTTCTACTGATGAATGGATAAACAAAATGTGGTATAATCCATATAATGGAATCTTACTTATAAGATCATAAAAAGCAGAAAAGTAATGATACTGTCTACAACATGGATAAATCTTAAAACATTATGCTAAGGCTCAGAGCTTAGAGTCTTAACGGAGCTGGGCCCGCTGGTGTAATAAACCTGAGTTCTCCCAAAACTCTCTGAGTATGGTGCTTGGTTTCTGCAACGTTAGTGGAGGGCCCAGCAAGATTCCAACCGTGCTGGCCCCTTGAGCCAGCCGGACTGGAGGCTGGGCCAGGCTGGAGTGAAGAAACCTGGAGACGAACGAGGAGGCACGCCAGTGACAGTATTCCAGGTTCTCTTTCAGGTCGGCATCCTGACTCTTCAGAAAGCTGAGCCCCGACCGGACTCACTGGAGGGAGTGAGTCCAACTCACCAGGAATGGCCACAGAATCAGATAAAGAATGAGGTTCCAGCTCAAGATTGTGATGTAGGAAGATCCCGAACTCACCTCAACCAACCAATGGGCAAACTGGTTCTACAGCTACCTATGAAACAATTTCCTCCTTAAAAAACCCAAAGCCTGGCTGAATGATGACTACACACCAGATAAATGAGAACAACAACATATCAAGCAGAATGGTACTAGCACCCAAGAAAGACCACCTCCTCCAGTGACCATCCCACCAAAGAGATCAAGCCCTGAGCCTTTGGGGTGGGAGCACCGCCTCCAAGACCCTAGACTACCAGAGAACTAACCCTAGGGAGTATCAAATAGTGAGAACTCACACAGAGGAAACTGCTTGAATACAAGACCCAGCATCATCCAACCCCCAGTAGCACCCTGTGCAGGTCACCTCATCTAAATGACAAATAAAAACAGAAACCCAGTCATCAGCAGACAGGATCACCACCTCACTCAGCTTTGCCTATCAGAGGAAAATCAAACAAAAAACTCAGCACAAATCTCACCCTATACAAAGCTTACACAAACCACTGGACCAACTTAAGAAGGGCACAAATCAAAAGGAAGAAAGAATTCAACCCTGAAACCTGGGAAAAGGAGACCTCAAACACAATAAGTTAAAAAAAGAAAAAAATGAAAAGGCAGAGAAATACTACACAAATGAAGGAACAAACTAGAAACACAGAAGTCCAATTAAATGAAGAGGAAATAGGCAAACTACCTGAAAAAGAATTCAGAATAATGATAGTAAAGATGATCAAAAACCTTAAAAACAAAATGGAGAAAATGGAAGAATCAATTAACAAAGACCTAGAAGAATTAAAGAATAAACATGCAGAGACAAACACCACAATTGCTGAAATTAAAAATACTCTAGAATGAATCAATAGCAGAATATCTTAAGCAGAAGAATGAATCAGTGAGATGGAAGATAACATGGTGGAAATACTTCTGAAGAGCAGAATAAAGTAAAAAAATGAAAAGAACTGAGGATAGGCAGAACACTCGAGGACATAAATCAAAGCAAGATCCTCTATGACCCACCTCCTAGAGTAATGGAAATAAAACAAGTGGGACCTGGTTAAACTGAAAAGCTTTTTCACAGCAAAGGAAACTACAAACAAGGTGAAAAGACAACCTTCACAATGGGAGAAAATAATAGCAAATGAAACAACTGACAAAGGATTAATTTCCGAAATATACAAGCAGCTCATACAACTCCATGCCAGAAAAAACAAACAATCCGATTAAAAAGTGGGAAAAAGACCTAAACAGACATTGCTCCAAAGAAGACATACAGATGGCTAACAAACACATGAAAAGATGCTCAACATCGTTCATTATTACAGAAATGCAAATCAAAACCACAATGAGATACACCTCACACCAGTCATCATCAAAAAGTCAATAAATGCTGCAGAGGGTGTGGGGAAAGGGAATGCTCTTGCACTGTTGTTGGGAATGTAAATTGATACAGCTACTATGGAAGATGGTCTGGAGATTCCTTAAAAACTAGGAATAAAACCACCATATAACCTAGCAATCCCACTCCTAAGCATATACCCTGAGGAAGCCAAAACTGAAAAAGACACTTGTATCCCATTATTCATTGCCACACTTTTATAATAGTGAGAACATGGAAGCAACCTAGCTGTCCATCAACAGATGAATGGATAAAGAAGTTGTGGCACATATACACAATGGACTCTTACTCAGCCATATAAAGGAACACATTCGAGTCAGTTCTGATGAGGTGGATGAACCTAGAACCTATTATACAGAGTAAAGTAAGTCAGAAAGAGAAAGATAAATATCATATTCTAACATATATACACGGAATCCAGAGGAATGGTACACAGCAGTGGAGAAACAGACACAGAGAATAGACTTATGTGCCGGGTCCAGCCCCGGTGGATCCAGGGAATTCGAAGTGGAGATGGCATCGGTGAGTAAAGATTTATTTATTCATTAATATGAAAATACAAGATTAGATTAAGAAGAAATAGTGTAGGAGGAAAATTAAGTGGAGAAAGAAGGCTGAATAACTTTGATTGGGGGAATGCTAATAAAATCTCTCTGGACAAGAGATTTGCACCATCTAGAGGGGCCACCAGAGGGAAGGAGAGGGAGAAAAGGAGCAGGAGAGAGACACAGTGGCGGGGGGGGAGGGGGGTCCAATTTCCCAAGAAACTAGGCCGAGAGACTAGCCCGAGAAACTGGTCCATCCTTTATTGTTCAAGTCTTTTATGCTTTTGATAAAACATGAAGGTCAGTGGGTACAGTTATGCAGTGTTAACAGCCCCCTTTTTTTTATAAGGGTTTGTCAACCAGAAGACTTGTTTGTGTTGATTTTCCCAAGGTCTGGCACCACTCTCAGAAAAGCACTAAACAAAGTTACGTTCTTATATAGCAAAGATACAGCAACTTATAACAAGTAAAGGAAGTACAGTGATTTATAGCAAAAGAGAAACAATTAACTCAAAAGTCTAGTGTTGCTAACATCAAGGCTATTACATATCTTTTTCTATGTCCTGCTTACATTGAGTAACGTCCTTCCAGGTGTCTAAAAAATAAAGAATATGGAGGTCTGGCAGCAATCTTTGAGTCAACAGTGAAAACCCGTCACCAATATGATTTTTAACTCTTTAGAAAAGGCTCTGTGTCTTTAAGATGCTTTCAGGCTTTGTGCGGCTGGGGGGCTGGGGGCTGTAAGCAATTCACAAGCTGTAAGGAGTCCGGGAAAAAACCAGTTAGGCAAGCTAAAGAGCTATCAGAAGGGGTTTAACTGAAACATCCCTTTCAAATGCAGAAGACTAAAGCCCTGAGTTGACTTTTTCCCAAAGAATATTCGAAGAGTGGAAAAGCAGAGTGCAGAGGCCGGCAGATTCTTATTTTGGGGGGTGGATGCTCAGGAAATGCCGTGGGGAACCCCTGAAGTTTGATCACACCCTGTGTATGCCAACTTCCTTCCACGTGACCCTGTCACGGGTGGGACTCCTCACACTGGCTCCCAGCACTTATGGACATGGGGAGGGGGAGGAGGGAGTGAGATGTAGGGCAAGAGTGACATGGAAAACCCTGCTCTAGAAATTTGAAATTACTCTACAGTGACAGAAAGCAGACCGGTGGTTGCGGCTGGAGGTGGAGAGGAAGATGGGTGACACAGGAGGGGATGGAAGGAAGTAGGGCTCACAGAGGGACACAACAGGACTTTGGGGATGGATATGTTCACTATCTTGACTGTTGATAGTTTAGGGGCTGTGCACATACGTAAAAACTTATCAAGTTGTACTCTTTAAATATATGCAGTTTATTGACTATCACATATATTCAAATAAAGCTGTTAGAGAATAATGAGAGGAGTGGATTTTGGGAGGGAGGTAGATAACGTGTAAGGTCTTATACATGTTGAACTTGAGGTAACTGTGGATATTCACGTGCAGACATCTAAAAAGCTGCTAGGACATGTACCTAAAACACAGGAGAGACGTAGCTGAAGGAGATACAAAATAAGTCCATAAGGTATGTGAGGCCATGAATATGAACATTATCATCCCTGAGAGTATACACTGAGAACAGCAATTACTCTTCAAAATTAACTCCCTTGCAGTAAGATGACACTAGGGGAATAGCTAATTAGTTAGGCAAAAGTTCATGCTATAGTTTCTATTTTATATCATTAAATGGCTCAATTACCATAACTTACTGATTTAAATCCTATCAGTGCTTTTCCTATTGACAGTTTCCCTAAATTATATGGGAAACATTTTGTTCTCTGTCCAACATTATCCTCACTTTAAAATTTTTTAAAAGCATTTAAATTAAGGAACCACTATGAAGTTTTAATTTTTTGTTTTTAAAAGGTGAAAAAATAAGCAAAGGGGGAAAATGTTCAAGTGTAAATATTATAAATCAAACCACACTCGATTGACATTAATGAATCCAGCAATGAATATTTATACAGTGACTATTTTTAATGCTATATCCACTCCCTTTTTAAAGAAATCTGCATCTTTATGCAGTATTAGAAGTACTTATGTTTGTATCAGCAGCATATGTTTATACCCCAACTGAATTAAAACATTAAAAAGAAAAGGCAAAGACAGTTATTGAGTAGATGACATGATCATCACTCCTGTGGTGGCATATTCTATATAATATGACTTCAGCAGAGGAAAAGCAGATGAGCTACCATTGCTGTCATACAAAAGGCACTAAATAAATGTTTATTCAATGACTATAAGTTAAAAGAAGTGTGTCTTAATGGAAACACTTTGGAAAGATATGTGCTATCCTAACTACAAAAATATTTCCTTTAGTATGTATGGATGTGAGAGTTGGACTGTGAAGAAAGCAGAGTGCCGAAGAATTGATGCTTTTGAACTGTGGTGTTGGAGAAGACTCTTGAGAGTGAGTCCCTTGGACTGCAAGGAGATCCAACCAGTCCATTCTGAAGGAGATCAGTCCTGAGTGTTCTTCGGAAGGAATGATGCTAAAGCTGAAACTCCAATACTTTGGCCACCTCGTGCGAAGAGTTGACTCACTGGAAAAGACTCTGATGCTGGGACGGAATGGGGGCAGGAGGAAAAGGGGACGACAGAGGATGAGATGGCTGGATGGCATCACCAACTCGATGGACTGAGTTTGAGTGAACTCCGGGAGTTGGTGATGGACAGGGAGGCCTGGCGTGCTGCGATTCATGGGGTCACAAAGGGTCGGACACGACTGAGAGACTGAACTGAACTGATGTCTACTCAACAGCTACTCTGAAGTTAGAGATGCATCAATGAAAAAGCTACTTTTAATAGAACTGTTCTGGCACATCAGGTAACTCAAAGCAAATAGTTGAGAAAATACAAATTTAAAAACTAAATTTGTTAGAAAAATTTTGCCTTGAAATCTACCCTAAAATTAGTAATGTATGTAGCACATACTTATTTAGAGATCCCCCCACAGGAAGGTTCTTGGCCTACTAAAGCTCACCCATTAAAACTTCCCATAAAGATTCTAAAGGAAGCTGTACAACTATAAATCTAAGTGGTTCAAGTGTTACACTGTCATGAGGATTCCATGGGGAATGGGATACGTACTGTTAAGTTCTGGTCACAGGCCTGCCAGAGTAGAAGGTGCAGTTGTAGGAATCATACCCTGAAGAGTATGCAAAGGATTTAAACACAACTGTGAAAATCAGGAGTGTTTTCAAACTTCGGGATTTTGCTCAATTAAAGAAAACTAAACAAAAAAAATGGGGAAACTTACCTAGACAGAAAGTTTAATAGTCATATTTTTTTCTAGTAGGGTTTTCAATTTTTTGTTTCATTTTCTAGTTGGGTTTTATTTTGTTTTGTTTGATGTTTGATTTGGTTTTTACAAGTACAGAGATGCATTCTGATGCTGATGAAGGGAGAAACTTTTCATAATTTTACTATAAGCCTGCCTCTTTTTGCTATACCAGTAAGCACAGAAGAGAATAAGCGAACAAAGGAGAGACATAATTGCCAAAGATCAATTCTGAGATAAGGTAATGATCATGCAAGTTGCATGCCTATCTACTTCTTATGATTTTTTTAAAAAGTATTGTAGACTCAAATTTCTTAGAAGGCAGTCCATTTTCCAAAAGATTTCTTAAGCAGGCTAGCTCTGGAACCCTGCCAATGGAAAGTCTGGATGACTTCTTCAGAGTTGGGTAAGCCCTGTGTTTGTTAGCACCAACAGAGGCTGAGATTTCAACTGGGCTTCTGAGTCACTCCTACTCCAAAAAGATAAAGAATCTTACATGGAGTGAAAGGTACTGATTTTAAGCCTTGATGTAAAATGACATGCTCAGGGAGAAAATAAATCAGCTCATATTAACAAGGGAAAAAAACCCCAAAACAGAGAGACTTAAGTGAAACTTGTGTAGGCTGTTCTTTAGGAAAGTTCAGACTTTTGTTTCTCTTTCACCTGCATCCCTCCCAGTCCTAAGACTTGGAGAGATGTCACTGATGACTTGTGTATGGCTCTGTGGCTCACTGTGTGACAACATTCCGACTATAACAAGAAACTCGTTAAGTGAATATCTGCCACCTGCTCTCATTTCTTATTTCCCAGCAAGCATCACTTTTCTTTATTCTGGCTTTCTTTCATCCTGTCTTTTAGACTTGAAACATTAGGTTTCTATTGCTAAATAATTCCACTATTTTCAAATTTACCTAGAAAATTTATTTCTTCAAAGCTTTTCAACAAATAATTCATATAAGCATGCCCAATTGGCTAAAAAATTACATTTAGGGTGTCTGCATATTCAACCTATTCTTATACAGTCTACTTTCAACATTTTAAAAATAACAACTGTGAAATATCTGTCTTACACAAAAGTATAAAGAAAAACATAATGAACTTCCATGCACTCACCACAT
The DNA here is from genome assembly GCA_917880005.1 of Nanger dama. Lineage (NCBI taxonomy): Eukaryota > Metazoa > Chordata > Mammalia > Artiodactyla > Bovidae > Nanger > Nanger dama. Next base: position 26,136,051 of record CAKJTW010000011.1, on the reverse strand, counting down.
AAGTTTAAATATAAAACTAGCAACATAGTTGAAATTTCTGTGATTCATTCCTAATTTCATTCCCCTCTCCCTCTCCAGACCCTATCACAAGAGATAACTGCTATCTTGAGTTTCTATCTAATGTTTTTATTTTTAATTGAAAAATAATTGCTTTACAGAATTTTCTTGTTTTCTGTCAAACATCAACAAGAATAAGCCATTTAGGTACACCTATCTCCCTTCCCTCCAAAACCTCCCTTCCATCTCCATCCCCATCCCACCCCTCTAGATTGACAAAGAGCCCCTGTTTGAGTTCCCCTGACTCATACAGCAAATGCTCGTTGGCTATCTCTATTACATACGGTATTATAAGTTCCCATGTTACTCTCTCCATACATCTCACCCTCTCCCTCCTCCCCTCCCCACGTGTCCATAGGTCTGTTCTCTATGTCTGTTTTCTCCATTGCTGCCCTGCAAATAAATTAATCAGTATCATCCTTCTAGAATCCATATACATGTATAAGTATATGACATTTATCTTTCTCTTGACTTCACTCTGAACCTAGGCTCTAGGTTCATCCACCTCATCAGAACTGACTCAAATGTGTTCCTTTTTATTGCTGAGTAATATTCCATTGTGTATATGTATCACAACTTGTTTATCCATTCATCTGTCGATGGACAGCTAGGTTGCTTCCATGTTCTAGCTACTGTAAATAGTGCTGCAGTGAACAATGGAATACAAGTGTCTTTTTCAATTTTGGTTTCCCCAGGGTATATGCCTAGGAGTGGGATTGCTGGTTCATATGGTGGTTTTATTCCCTAGTTTTTTAAGGAACTGCCATACCATCTTCCATAGTGGCAATGTCAATTTACGTTCCCATCGATAATGCAAGAGGGTTCCCTTTCCTCCACATCCTCTCTAGGATTTATTGTTTGTATACTTTTTGATGATGGCCATTCTGACCAGTATGAGGTGATATCTCATTGTAGTTTTGATCTGCATTTCTCTAATAATGAGCGATGTTGAGTATCTTTTCATGTATTTGTTAGTCATCTGTACGTCTTCTTTGGAGAAATGTCTCTTTAGATCTTTTTCCTACTTTTTGGTTGGGTTGTTTTTCTGCTATTGAGTTGTATAAGATGCTTGTACATTTTGGAAATTTATTCTTTGTCAGTTGTTTCCTTTGCTATTATTTTCTCCCCTTCTGAGGGTTGTCTTTCCACCTTTTTTGTAGTTTTCTTTGCTGTGCAAAAGCTTTTAAATTTAATTAGGTCCCACTTGTTTGTTTTTATTTCCATTTCTCTAGGCAGTGGGTCATAGAGGATCTTAGATTGATTTATGTCATTGAGTGTTTTAATTTCATTCTTTTGCACATAGCTAGCTGTCCAGTTTTCCCAGCACCACTTATTTAAGAGGTTATCTTTGCCCCATTGTATATTCTTGCTTCCTCTGTCAAAATATAAGGTACCCCTAGGAATTCCCTGGTGGCTCACACGGTAAAGTGTCTGTCTACAATGTGGGAGATCTGGGTTCGATCCCTGAGTTGGGAAGATCCCCTGGAGAAGGAAATGGCAATCCACTCCAGTACTGTTGCCTGGAGAATCCCATGGACAGAGGAGTCTAAAGGCTACAGCCCATGGGGTCGCAAAGAATCGGACACGACTGAGCGACTTCACTTCACTTCACTTCACATAGGTGCATGGGTATATCTCTGGACTCTCTATCTTGTTCTATCTTATATATATATATATATATATATATATATATAGCAAATGAAATTTTTAGTCTCTCCAAGCAACAAGTGGTCTCACTTGTAAGTATAGACAGGAACTATCTGTCAATTTTTAAGAACAGATAACATTTAGGCCATGTCCTAGTCCTATGCTATGCAGTATTAGGTACACTGAATATTTCCAGTGGCCACTGGTAGCTCTTGATCACGTGAAACATGGCGACTGCCATAAATAGAAATCAGATTTGGATACACTGGAGGAAATAGTTTTTATCCCAAAATGATAGTGCACATTAAACAGCAGCTATCATTTTGGGACAAAAATGTTAAAAATCTAACTCATGTTCAGTACTCAAGTTTGAAATAATGTCATGGGAATCTTCCTGCAGTTGCAGATTCTGAGATTTTTTTTTTTTTTAGTAACATGATTATTATTGATTATTGTTTATAATATACAAAAAGAAAATATTTTAACCAGTCTAAACAGCCAAAAAGAGACGGACACAACTGAAGCGACTTAGCATGCAAAACATTGTATCCCTGGACTTATCCATATATAGACTAATTATTTTCTTTTGGTATATATAAACAATAATCAATAATATTCATGGTACTTGAAAAACAAACCCAGAATCTGCAAATGTAGAGACTCCCATGGCATTATCTCAAACCTGAACTCACTGAACATGAGTTAAATTTTTAACATTTTTATCCCAAAATGATAGCTGCCACTTGACACGCACACAAACCCTATAGAGAACTGGGACAAAACCAAAGCAGCCTATCTAATATTTGCCTTCCTGCAGAAACTTTCACCTACACTAGAAAAAAGGGAAAAACAGGTAAAAAGTTAAAAACGAAAAAAGTGAGACTTGTAAAGAATTAACCGTGTCATATTAGAATTATAAGAACAGAAGTTGAAAGAAACACAAGATTGCTTAAACGAAGTATTCCTTTTCTTCTAATATGGCTGAAAAGAGCAGGGTCTTGATTCCTGCCTTACTTGAGGTTTATTCAGAAGTTAGAAAAACATTATCCAGTCACAGAATTATGGACAAGCTAAAAGGCTCTATAAATAACATCTGTAGAATCATCTAATGAAATAATCCTATTTGATGAGTTTTTAGTAGAATGCATTACCAGATAGTGACAAAAGGAAAATCCCAGTTATGATATATGTGGAAAAAGACCCAGTGGACTATCAACACCAAGGTATAAAATAGTAATAAAGCTAAAGTGAAAGGAAAAGACCCCATGGACTATACAGTCGATGGAATTCTCCAGGCCGGAATACTGGAGTGAGTAGCCTTTTCCTTCTCCAGGGGATCTTCCTTACCCAGGAATCAAACCTGGGTCTCCTGCATTGCAGGTGGATTCTTTACCAACTGAGCTTTCAGGAAGCCCAGCAGTGAAGCTAATCAACATTCATTAAGCACTTCTTAAGCGCCAGTGATAGAATCATGTGGGGCAGGGAAGCGGGAGGTACATAATAACTCAATCCCTGTAAAATAAAGACCCTGCCCTTAAGAGTCAGAAGTTAAAACAATTCAAATTAACAATTTAAATTTCAAATAGTACTTTCTAAGATGATTACAATAAGAAAATAAATGAACACAAAAGTAACTAAAAGAACAGAACTGGATTAAGTCATTTTATCTCAAGTTTTATTTGTACACTGAGGAATCTATGGAAAGTGAAAGTGCTAAGTCACTCCTGCACAGTCTTGTCCGACTCTTTGCAACCCGATGGACTGCAGCCCACTAGGCTCCTCTGTCCATGGGATTCTCCAGGCAAGAATACTGGAGTGGGTAGCCCCTTCCTTCTCCGGGGGAACTTCCCGATCCAGGGATCGAACCGAGGTTCCCTTCACTAAAGGCAGATTCTTTACTCTTTGAGTCACCAGGGATATTAGGATTACATTAAAAAGATTCAGGTAACTATTCAGATATTTGAATATAGCCAGACTTGGAAATACCCAAGAATTGGCAGCATTTTTCTCTAATATTCTATACCATGTAAACACCTCCCTAAAGGCTACCTGTAGAGTAAATTAATGCAACAAATTAAAGAAGCTCAGATATTCAAGGTATTATAATTTTAAATGGTGGCAGCAGCTAGATTTAATGATTACTTTAAAGACTCCCCACTGGAAACCTATCCTACAATATTTCAATTAAAATGGATTAATGTATCGAAAACACCTAGCATCACACTTGCTAGATTCTTAACAGAAGTTAAAACAGCAGCAGCAATTAACTCTACCTAAGAAGCAATAAAGCTCATGCATTGAGGACTTCCCTAGTGGCTCAGTGGTAAATAATCTGCCTGCCAATGCAGGAGACAAGAGGTTCGATCACTGATCCGGGAAGATCCCACATGCCTTGGAGCAACAAAGCACATTTGTGCTCTAGAACCCAGAAGCCTGAATTACTGAAACCTGTATGCCCCTAGAGCCCCGTGCTCTCCAACAAGAGAAGCCACTGCAGTGAGAAGCCTGTGCACTGTAACTAGAGAATAGGCCCCACGTGCAGCAACTAGAGAAAAGGCCCATGCAGCAATGAAGACCCAGCACTGCCAAAAACCAACAGTTTTTTTAAAAAACACCTCATGCTTTGAAACTATACAAGTACACAGTTTTACTAACCAAAAAGTAAATCTTATCTAACACAGTTTTTGTCTGTTTTTTTGACCACTTTGCACAGCTTACAAGATCTTAGTTCTCTGACCCAGGGACTGAACCTGGACCCATGCAATCAAAGGGCCAAATCCTAACCACTGGACTGCCAGGGAATTCCCTAACATAGTTTCACTAAGAACCTTGAAAATGATCTTGTCTAACCTCTCCATTTTAAAAGGTAAGGAACTGAAGTCTAATGACTTAGCCAGATAGCACCAGAGCCAGGATTCCTGACATGCTTTTGCAAATTCTTTTGCTGAGCTAAAATTATGAAGAAAAAGAAAAAGGCAGACCTACCAAAAGATTTGTTTTCAATAAGAAGCACTGGACTCCGAGGCACAAGGCCAGATTCTTACTCCAGCTCTCACTATAATTATAGCCTTAGGCAAGTTACCAAAACTCTCTGAGAGTCTGTTTTTTTACATAAAATGAGAAGGCTAGAATGGATCAGTGATTTTCAGTCTTGGCTATGCAGCGGAATCCTCTGAGTGGCTTTTTATAAAACAGCAATATGCAGGTCCTATCTTGCAAGATTATATTTTAAATGGTCTGGGATAGTGCCTTGGCATCAATATTTTTAAACGCTTCCCAAGTGATTCCAATGTGCAACCAAGATTATAATCCACTAGAAAAAGTAATTTGTAAAATCTCTTTTATCTAAAATTCAAGTTCATTTTTCCTAGTTTTAGCTGTAGTCATCTGACTGTGGGTTAACTAATGGATAGATTAAACACAATAAATGCACATAAATCCAGAAAGAGAAAAAAAAAAACTGTCCCCTTCTAGACCTTTCAGACATTCAAGGTTCGGGTAGATTCTATACCACAGGCCCCTAACATCTACTGAGGCTTGTTACAGAGAAAGTGTCTGCTTCTTTCCCTCTGTGTCCTCTATGTGCTGAGCTGCTTGGTCATGTACAACTCTTTGCGATACCTAGGGACTGTAGCCCTCCAGGCTCCTCTGTCCATGAGATCCTCCAGGCAAGAATACCAGATGGGTTGCCATGCCTTCCTCCAGGGGTTCTTCCCAATCCAGGAATCAAACCCTTATCTCTCATGTCTTCTGTGCTGGCAGGTGAATTCTTCACCACTAGCACCACCTGAGGCTTCCCTGGTGGCTCAGAGAATAAAGCGTCTGCCTGCAAAGCAGGAGACCGGGTTCGATCCCTGGGTTGGGAAGATCCCCTGGAGAAGGAAATGGCAACTCACTCCAGTATTCTTGCCTGGAGAATCCCATGGACAGAGGGGCCTGGCGGGCTACAGTCCACGGGGTCACAAAGAGTCTGACACGACTGAGCGACTTCACACACACAGCACCACCTAGGAAGCCCCACATGCCCTACAGAGGGAGCTCAATTAGTATCAGACTCTTGGCCCTCTCTATGCCTTTCCTCCTTCCACCCAAGGAAAGAGAGAATGGTTTACCACTCACTCGAAGAATAAGCTATGTACACCTGGCTCAGCTCCCTCCTTTCACCTCCTGGAAATGAGCTGATCACAGAACGCAAGTCTGACCTGCTTCTCTCAGGACAGTCTTTGCAGTGGCACTCACCTCAGTCCAGTGCTGCTGTGCCTGGGTAGATAAGCCTTCCAACTCCGAGCTTCAGAATCTGGAAGCCTACTGCCAGAAAATATAAGCTGCATCCTCTAACTTCGACTTTATTAAAATGAGGGTGAAATTTTGGTTCCCAGATACTGATTCTTGTCTTATTTCTCAACTGCTTCAGAACTCAGTGTAAGAAGAGGAATGCTATTTATTGCATCCTTCAGATATCTCAACAAGACCTCCTGTGTATTTCATAATATCACAGAAATACAAAGATGATGTGCTTAGTGATTTGGCAATGTTCAGAGTGAATGAACAAAGGAGCAAATAAATGCTATAGCTGTTACGGACTGAATGTGTCCACCCAAAATTCATATGTTGAAATCCTATCCTTCGATGTGATGGTATTAGAAGGTGGGACATTTGGGAAGTTAACTGGGTCATGAGTGTGGAGCCCCCATAAATGGGATTGGTGCCCTCATAAGAGAGAAAGGAGAAATAATCTCTCTCCACCATCTAAGGACACAGCAAAAGGCAGCCCTCTCTAAGGCAGGAAGAGGGCCCTCTCCAGAACACAACTGTGCTGGCACCATGATCTCTGCATTCTAGCTTCCAGAACTGTAAGAAATAAATACTTGCTGTTTAAACCATCCAGCCTGTGGCATATTTGCTACCCCAAGGTGAGTAAGACAATGGTAGAGAGAGAATATCATATCTACTGAAAAATTATATTTTAACCAAAGGAAGTTTCATCAACCTTGTCTTATTTCTGGGTTTCCCAACATTCTGGGATGGAAAATTAATTCTTTAAAAAAAAACACACACTTTTACTGAGTTATGACTGACATACAAAAAAACTGTACACATTTTAATGTATACTGTAAGAAGCACCGCGGGGAAGAAAGAGCCACCTCTAGGGACCATCGATGGAAGCGAGGGAGAGAAGGGAGTCTGCAAGGTATGAGGGGTGAGGAGGGGGTTTTATAGCCAGGGCTGGCGCTGGAACCAGGTTCTCCCATATAAGGTAGAAAGCGCGGGCTGCAGTGGTGGTTGGTGTCCAAGGGCTTCGTGTCGGCACCTGATTGGGCCAGGCCACGGGGTTGGTCCCCGGAAGTTTGGTCCGCTCCTGGTTCCTATTTGGGCGTTGGCCAACCTCCAGGACTTGTCTGCGGCACTTTTCTGGGGCATGTCTCGACATGCCCGACCTCTCATATACAATGTACACAACTTGATGAGTATGGAGATAAGCATACTCTGTCAAACCATCACCGCAGTCTATTTCATAACATATCCATCATGTCCAAAAGTTTGTTAATAATGCTTTTAGTGGAGAGCCATCCTATACACTGTAAGTTTAGCTGCATCCCTAGCCTTTCCTCATTAGATGGGAGTAGCAGTTCCCTGGTTGTGAGTGTCAAAAATGTCTCCAGACACAGCCAAGTATCTCCTAGGTAGCAAAATCATGCACTGGTGAAAACTACTGCCTTAATTTGATTTGTCAGTGAAGAAAGCAAAAGTGTGACTGACTACCTCTTGAAAGAGCAAACACAGAATCACAGTTTACAACGGCCAGAGAGGTCATTAGAGCTCAGCTGGTCCAATATTCTGAATTTTCAGATAAGAAACAACAGTTAAGGAAATACTAATATTTATTACCAGTCATTCATTGAAGCAGAAGCTCTTACTTTTAAAATCAGCAACCTTGTCAATAAAAATGCAAATATAAGCATAACCCAGCCATTTCCTATTTGTTTTTCCCTTCTGAAAACATTAATCAGTAATTATTTCTGGAGCCATGACATAGCACTTTAAATACATGAAATACATTTCCTCCTTGTAATACCTATAAGAAGTCCTCAGAAGCCATGCCCACAGCTAAGGGTAAAAACCATGGTTCTTACCATATGTACCACCAGGAACAAATAAGTGAAGACACAAAAGAGTGGCCACTGACAGCACAGAAATAAAGGAACTAAAATGTTAATTAAAGGTACAGAAGCTAGCATGTATTACTTGGCAGAGAAACAGGCAGGTTTATTAACGTAATCTTGCCTTCTCCAATCAATCTTCCACAGTGAGCTTTCTCAAGAAGACCCTTCTAAAATACAAATTTGATGATGTTTCTCCTAGCCTGGCTTCAAATCCTTCAGTGGTTCACAATATCCATCATCCTCAAGATAAAAACAAAATTCCCCAGAATGGTACACAAAGCCTTCCATGATCTTGTTCCTGCCCACCTCTGCAGCCTCATTTCCTGTCCCTCCCCCACACAGGCCCTACATTCTAGCCATTCCCATGAACCTATGTTTTATAAGAAGAGTAAAAGTGAGTCCAACACAGCTGTGCATAGTATCTGTTTGCAAACCCGCCCTTCAGTTGTCAGGTCCAGGGTCACTTCCTCAGGGACCATGGCCCCAACCAACAGATGGTCGCATAGCTCCTTAAACCGCTCCTTCACTGCTTTATCACAGTCACAGCATTTGCCATTATGTGTGACCATTTTATTCATCTTTCTCCATACAGACTGTAAGGGCCATTAGGACAGGAAGTGTGTGTTTTCATGCTCAAGTACGTCCCCAGTGGAGGTAATAGATATGCCTGGCATAAAGCAGATGCTCAATAAACATCTGTCAAATAAATGAAAGTTCTTTTACATCTAACAAGCCTTTTTACGGTGCTATCTCCAATCTGTAAAGACCCTCCTTTCCTTACTTGGTCAGTTCCTGTTTTCCTTTAAAAGTCAGCTCAGTATCTTTCACCCTGGAAGTCTTCCCGATCCCTAAGTCTAAGTTGCTGCTGCTGCTAAGTCGCTTCTGTCGTGTCCAACTCTACGACCCCATAGACGGCAGCCCCCCAGGCTCCGCCATCCCTGGGATTCTCCAGGCAAGAACCCTGGAGTGGGTTGCCATTTCCTTCTCCAAAGCGTGAAAGTGAAAAGTGAAAGTGAAGACGCTCAGTCGTGTTCAACTCTACACGACCCCATGGACTGCAACCTACCAGGCTCCTCCGCCCATGGGATTTTCCAGGCAAGAGTACTGGAGTGGGGTGCCATTGCTGCTAAGTCTAAGTTAGATACTCCTTTTCTGTGCTCTCATAGCATCCTGGATATATTTTCATATGGCATATACACTTAACGGTAGCTTTCCATTTATTTGTCCCTCTCTCCCTGACTTTCCCAATAAGGGCTGTGTCTATTATCTGTATATGCTCTGTAGGTACCACAAGTGCCTAACATGGAGGGGCATTCAGTAAAAGTTTCAGTGCGTACAGATGAGCATATACTGCATTTTATTCCATAGGTTCACACCTGTGTGCACAAACCTCTACTTAGTGAAAACATTATAGGGATAAAATAAAGCTAGAAATAAACACTGACATTTAAATTACATTGAAGGTCTTCAAAAGGACTGTGACTTAACAAAATTGCTTTTAAAAAAATGTTACTTCTCCTTGGTGTGCTTTAATAACAAAATTTTAAAACCCGTATCAGAACACTATATAAAATTTAAAAAAAAACAATTTAAAATAATAAATCAGCTCTAAGAAAATAGGAAAGTTGAATGTTATACTTAGTGCAAGTTGAGTCATTTTAAAATAATGATATTATCTCAAGAACCACTCTAGCATGTTATTTCATTATTGAAAGGATATTTTAACTTAAGAATTTGCCAGAAAATGACTTTACCCCTTTTACAGATGATGTTAATGACTTCTGTAAATTTCTCCTAGGTCCTCATATTGAAAAGAAGAGTTAGTTGCTAAAGCAACCTCATTTTTCTTAACACATCGTCTATCCCTCCAGACTTTTGAAACATTAAATGTTCCTCCAATGATTATTTAATGGACATAATTAAAACAATATAAAGATGGAAGCTTTTGTTACTTGGCTGCTTCTATCACAGCTCATAAATGACTACATGTTTGCCCTACTTACAAGCCACTCTCCTAAACCCAGAACCACCAAAGCTTTCAAGAAACCAATAAAAGGTTAATGACCAGGAGACTCTCCTTTTTCTATCTTACAACTTTAGTTAAAATGCAGTAAAATGAAGACTGGTAGAGAGAGAGGACACGGATAGGACCTAAAAGAAGAGTGATGGGGAGAGGGGCATTAAGCCTGAGAGAGGAGGAGCGTCTTCTTCAAAAAACCACCCAGACAACCCCTTTCCTGGCGGCTCAGATAGTAAAGAATCTGCCTGCAATGCAGGAGATTCTCAATGCATTGAGACATGAGCTCATCTCTGGGTCAGGATGATCCCCTAGAGAAGGAAACTGCAACCCACTCCAGTATTCTTGCCTGGAGAATTCCACGGACAAAGGAGCCAGCCTGGCTGCAATCCATGGGGTCACAAAGAGTCAGGACAAGACTGAGCGACTTTTACTTTCATGCCCCCTACCCCATCACCCCTCCACAGCCTCTCTCCCAAGCACCCTCCATTCTCCTCTTCTTTGGCTGTGAGAGGAGGAGAGAAAGAGACCAAAAGCCTCTTAGCAAGACAGACCCTCTCTGTTGCTGCTGCCGTTGGCCCTGCCTGGAGACACCTCACTACTTGCAGAAGCGGCCACTTTCTCAGCTCCCCTCTGCCTGCACCTCCTCCTCCTTCATCCCCCCTGCCCTTTATTTCCCTTTGTGTCATCCTCCACAGCTGCAAGGAAGACACTCAAAAGTAGGGAGCAGAAAAGATGCTTATTGAGGATATCAGTTTCTATGTGTGGGAAGTAGATGCTGAAGGTTATATTGTTAACAGACAAGATCCTTAAAAAAAAAAAAGACACGACAGAGACAAGATGGTAAAGCAGGACAGGAGCTCACCTCTTCTTATGAGAACACCAAAATCACAACCAACTGCTAAACAACTGCTGACCAAAAAATGCTAGAACCTACCAGAAAAGAGACCCTACATCCAAGACAAAGAGGAAGTCACATCAAGACAACAGGAGGGGCTCAAACGCAGTAAAATCAAATCCCATACCTGCCAGAGGCAATACTCAAAATGGAAAATAAGTATATCACAGATGCTCTCCAGCAGGAGTAAAAGTTCTGAGCCCCACATCAAACTCCCTAGCCTAGGGGTCTGGCATTTGGAGAAGCCCTCGGAGGATCTGGCTTTGAAAGGCCAGCAGGGTTTGATGCCAGCAATTCACAGGACTGGGGGATATAGAAACTCTACTCCTGGAGGGAGCATGCTAGGTCTTATACACACCAGTATCCAGGGAAAAGTAGTGATCTCATGAGAGCCTGGGCCAGACCTACCTGCTAGTACTGAAGGGTCTCCTGCAGACGCAGGCAGTGGCTGTGTCTCCCTGTAGGGACAAAGACACTGGCAGTAGTAATTCTGGGGAGTGCTCATTGGTGTGAACTCTCCTGGAGGCCACCATCTTCTCACCAAGACCTCATCCCACCCAACAGACCACAGGTTCCAGCATTGGGGTGCCTCAGGCCAGATAACCAACAGGGCAGGAACACAGCCCCATCTATCAGCAGACAGGCTGCTAAAAGTCTTCCTGAGCACATGGCTGTCTAACCACACCCCTTGACATGGCCCTGCCCATCAGAAGGGCAAGACCCAGCTCCAATGACCAGTTAGGAACTAGTCACTCTCCAGGAAGCCTGCACATGCCTCTCACACAGCCTCATCCACTAGGGAACTGACAGAAGAAACAAGAACTACAACCCTGCAGAATGGAAACTGCAATCACAGAAAGTTACACAAAAAGAGATGGCAGAGGGCTCTGTTTCAGATGAAGGAGTAAGATAAAACTGCAGAAGAACAACTAAGTAAAGTAGAGATAGGCAATCTATCCCCAGAAAGAATTCAGAGTTACGATAGTAAAGATGATTCAAGGTCTTGCAAAAGAATGGAGGCACAGATCGAGAAGCTAACAAGGCCTAGAAAAACTTAAAAGAACAGAGAGATGAAGAATACAGTAACTGAAATGAAAAATAAACTAGAAGGAATCAATAGCAGAAAAAATGAGGCAGAAGAATGGGTAAGTCAGCTGGAAAATAGCATGGTGGAAATCACTGCCATGGAACAATAAAAAGAATGAAAAGAAATGCGGACAGCCTAAGAGACCTCTGAAACAACATTAAACACATCAAGATTCACATGATAGTGTTACCAGAAAAGGAGACAAGAGAGAAAGGACCCGAGAAAATATTTGAAGAGACGATAGCTGAAAAAGTCCCTAATATGGCAAAGGAAAGAGTCATCCAAGTCCAAGAAGCACAGAGAGTCCCAGGCAGGATAAACCCAACGAAGAAGAAAACTATTAGAGCTTATTAATGAATTTGGTAAAGCTGCAGGATATAAAATTGATACACAGAAAGAAATCTCTTGCAGTCCTGTATACTAACAACAAAAGGTATAGTGGAGAAATTAAAGAAACAATCCCATTTACCATCACATCAAAAAGAATAAAATACCTAGAAACAAAACCTAAAAGACTTGTACTCTTGTACTGGAAGACCAGGCTTCCCTGGTGGCTCAGACGGTAAAGAATCTGCAAAATGCTGATGAAAGAAATCGAAGACAACACAAGTCGGTAGAAAGAATTAATCCTGTTCTTGGATTTGAAGAATCAATCTTGTCAGAATAACTGTAGTACCCAAGTCAATTCACACTCAATGCAATGTCTATCAAATTACCAATGGAATTTTTCATAGAACTAAAAAAACAGTATTTTAACCTGTATGGAGACACAAAAGATCCTGAACAGCCAAAGCAATCCTAAGAAAGAAAAACAGCTGGAGGAATCAGGCTCCCTGACTTCAGACTATACTACAAAGCTACAGCCACCAAAACAGTATGGTATTGGCACAAAAAAAAAGAAACACAGATCAAGAGAACAGGATAGGAAGCACAGAAATAAACCCACACACTCATGGTCATTAATCTATGACAAGGTAGGCAAGACTACAATGTAGAAAAGACAATCTCTTCAATAAATGGTGCTGGGAAAACTGAACAGCTCCATGTAAAAGAATGAAATAAATAAACTCAAAATGGATTAAAGTTAGCTAAGCCCAGATACTAGAAAACTCTTAGAGAAAAACATACGCAGAACACTCTTTGACTAAATCACAGCAGTATCTTTTTTGACCTGTGTCCTAAAGTAACAGAAATAAAACCAAAAATCAACAAATGGGACCTCATTAAACTCAAATACTTTTGCACAGCAAAGGAAATCATAAACAAAACAAAAAGACAACCTACAGAATGCAAGAAAATATTTGCAAAGGATGCAACTGACAAGGGATTAATCTCAAAAATTTACCAACAGCTCATGCAGCTCAATATCAAAAAAAATTTTTTAAGCCATTCGAAAAGCAGACAGAAGACTTAAACAGGCAGAAGACTTAAACAGACGTTTCTCCAAAGAAGATACAGATGGCCAAAAGGCACGTGAACAGATGCTTAACACTGCTAATTATTACAGAGATGCAAATCAAGACTACAATGAGGTATCACCTCACACTGGTCAGACTGGCCATCATCAAAAAGTCTACAAACAATAAATGCTGAAGAGCATGTGGTGACAAGGGAACCCTCCTACACTGCTGATGGGAATGTATACTCACTGTGAAGAACAGTATGGAAGTTCCTTATAAAACTAAAAATAGAACTACCATATGACCCAGCAATCCCATTCCTGGGCGGACAACTGGAGAAAAATACAGTTCAAAAGGATACATGCCTCTCTATGTTCACTACTCTGTTTACAATAACCAAGACATGAAAGTAATCTATATGTCCTCCGATAGGTGAATGGATAAAGAAAATTTGGTACATATATACAATGGACTACTCAGTTCAGTTGCTCAGTCATGTCCGACTCTTTGCAACCCCATGGACTGCAGCACGCCAGGCCTCCCCTGTCCATCACCAACTCCCGGAGTTTACCCAAACTCATCTCCATTGAGTCAGTGATGCCATCCAACCATCTCATCCTCTGTTGTCTCCTTTTCCTCCTGCCTTCGATCTTTCCCAGCATCAGGGTCTTTTCAAAAGAGTTAGCTCTTTACATCAGGTGGCCAAAGTACTGGAGTTTCAGCTTCAGCATCAGTCCTTCCAGTGAATATTCAGGACTCATTTCCTCTAGGATGGACTGGTTGGATCTCTTTGCTGTCCAAGGGACTCTCAAGAGTCTTCTCCAACTCCACAGTTGGAAAGCATAATGTCAATTCTTTGGCGTTTACCTTTCTTTGTAGTCCAACTCTCACATCCATACATGACTACTGGAAAAACCATAGCCTTGACTAGACGGACTTTTGTTGGCTAAGTAATGTCTCTGCTTTTTAATATGCTGTCTATTACTCAGCCATTAAAAAGAATGAAATCACACCATTTGCAGCAAATGGACCTAGAGATTATCACACTAAATGAAGTCAAGACAAAGACAAATATCATATAGTATTACTTATATGGAAAATCTAAAAAAAAAAAATCACACAAATGAACATATTAACAAAACAAAGGAGACTCACAGACTTCAAGAACAAACCTGTTGTTACTGGAGGCGATGCGTGAGGTGACAGATAACTTTGGAGTTTGGGACTGGCATATACACACTGCTGTATTTAAAACAGATAACCAAGGACCTACTGTACAGCACAGGGAACTCTGTTCAGTATTCTGTAATAACTTAAATGAGAAAAGAATTTGAAAATGAATAGATACATATAATTAATAACTGCATCACTTTGCTATACACCTGAAGCCAACACAACACTACAATAAAAATAACTACACTCCAATATAAAATAAAAATTTGGGGGAAAAAAGAGTAATGGGAACAGATTCAACTTCAAATCTGGAAAACCCATGGCCAGATCACTGTCGTAATTACTAGAAAACAGCAAGAACCGATGACACTAATTGAGAAATGTTTTTTGTTTCTTTCCTGTATCTGATTTGATTCATGAGATAAAAATACTCTTGAGGAAGCTGTCTTGTTCTAGTTTCTACTTAACACATGCAGCCCATGCTCCCCACTCTTACTCCCTGGCCTGAGTGAAAACCCCAGAGGCCAATATCCAGTCCAATTACTGTCTCATGGGCCTTTAGACTTTAACTTCCAATCTCTTGAGTTCCCTCTGGCACAAAGAAATTTGCATTTCCTGTCTTCAAACATGGTCATGCATGAAAAATTTTTTTCTTGCTGCTATATTTAATCTAAAATGTATCCGTGTTTGTAGCAGCAGCAGGACATTCCTGTATTTGTTTATCCCATTATCTACCAGAGAAGTTTCTAATTGTGATAAGTTCCTCTTTAATACGTCATCTTTAACATTATAAGTCCTCACTAAAGTCCCTCAATGGCAACCCACTCCAGTACTCTTGCCTGGAAAATCCCATGGACAGAGGAGCCTGGGAGGCTGCAGTCCATGGGGTCGCTAAGAGTCAGACACAACTGAGTGACTTCACTTTCACTTTTCACTTTCATGCATTGGAGAAGGAAATGGCAACCCACTCCAGTGTTCTTGCCTAGAGAATCCCAGTGACTGGGGAGCCTGGTGGGCTGCCATCTATGGGGTCGCACAGAGTCGGACACAACTGAAGCGACTTAGCAGCAGTAAAGTCCCTCAAAAATAAAAGTATTACTTACTTTCTAAACAGACTTTGTCCCTCTTCCCACCAACAATGCTTATTGATCCTAATGACTGACTGGTGATACACTGGCCCTAACCTAGTTTACTACCACTTTGTTAGTCATGACAGATCAAATAGTGTACCATATTTTAATGTAAAAATGAACTGAGAAGGCATGTTTAAGTGATTATAAAGTTTTGAGGTAGGCTTTCAATTAATCCAATGATGAATTCAAAAGTACATCACTAATCTATTTTTACTTTTCTGTCTTTGTATCTTCATTTTTCAGAATTTTGGTACTTTTAGAAAAATGAAGCTAAGTTTCATAAATGTCTTCTAAAGATCCTATACTAGGTCACAGAACAATAACATCACTGAAGAGATGACATGACAGACATGACTTCTCAGTTCATTTTTACATTAAAATGTGGTACACTGTTTGATCTGTCATGACTAACAAAGTGGTAGTAAACTAGATGTTAGGGCCAGTGTATCACCAGTCAGTCATTAGGATCAATAAGCATTGTTGGTGGGAAGAGGGACAAAGTCTGTTTAGAAAGTAAGCAATACTTTTATTTTTGAGAGACATGACTGCTAATGAGCAAAGCATTCAGCAAATATAAATGCATCTTTGCCTAATGGATAATATATACAACGGGAAAAGTGTACATATATACGGTCATGTAACACCCCGAAAGAGCAAGGTTTTGAAAAAGTATTCATTTATTCATTCAATAAACATATATTGTATATTAGACATTGTATTAGTGAATGTTAAACATTCAGTGTAAAACAGATTCCTTTACTTCTACAACATTGGCATTCCAGTGGGAGAAGGAAGAGAGTATAGTAAACAAACAGACATCCAAAGCAAATACAGACACTGTGACTGTGATTAGAAAGGAAAAAAAAGCATGATGCTATTACAAAGAACAGAGAGGGCCTACTCAAGATAGGATCATCAGGAAAGGCTTCTGTGAAGAGATGGTGTATACAAGGGATGGTATGAAGCACAAGAAGGGTATGTATTCCACTACCAGCTTACAGCACAGGAGGCTGGAGGGCGGAGAGACAGTAGGATACTACGGGGTGTGAGAATATTCAAGGCAGAAGACAGCAGCAAGAACAATGGCTTACAGCAGGGGAGAATGCTCTGTGAGTCCTACAAGCGGAATTCAGGATAGTCTGATTGGAGAACAGTGAAGAGGCAGAGTGCAATGAGATATGTGAGGCTGCAGAAGTAACAAGACCAAGATCGTAAAGGACAATCAAAAAGTTACAATGCCAGGCTATATGAAAAAGCAAGGCCTAACAATATGTTGTCTATAAAACACCCACTTTAAATATTTAGACATAAACTAGAAAAAAGTAAAAAGATAGAGACTATACTATACAAAAGTTAACCAGAAGGAAATTGGAGTGACTATAACAACAAAGCAGATTTCAGTACAAGGACTATTACCAAGGATAAAGAGGGATATTACATAATATGGCCAACTGACTAAGAACACATAATAACCCTAAATATCTAGCCTAACATTAGAGCTTCAAAATACACGAGGGAAAATCAAATCTCTCCAAACTGATCTACAAATTCAACGCAATGTAATTCAAATCCCAGAAGACTTGCTTTGTTTTATAAATATACATTCTAAAATGTATATTTTTCAACAATTTTGAAAAAGAACAACAATGTGAGTAGGACTCCACATTACCTTATTTCAAGACTTACAACAAAACCACAGTAATTAAGACAGTGTGGTACTGGTGAAAGGACAGACACAGATCAATGAAACAGAATACTGAGTTTAGCACCCTTACAGTCAAAAGATTTCCAATAAAGGCACCAAGGCAATCCAATGGAGGGAGGACAGTTTTCAATGAAAGGCACTGATACAACTGAATATCCATACATTTCCAAAAAAATGAATCTCAACTAATACCCAACACTATACACTAAAACTAACTTGAAATGAAGGAGTCAACTAAACACGAAACTTATACCGTAAAACTTCTAGAAGAACACATAGGAGGTAATCTTTGTGATCTTGGAATAGGCAAAGATTTCATAAACAGAACACAAAAAGCGTGGACCATGAAAAACAAAAGTTTAACTAGATGTCATCAAAATTTAAAACCTCCTTTCTACATACTATAAGAAAATCCACAGATTAGGAGAACAATCTGCAAACACGTACTTGACAAGGAATCGGAGTTGACATCCATAATATATAAAGTACTCTCACAACCTAACTACAAAAAACATACAGCAAATAATTGAGCAAACAGTTTGATCAGATATTTCACCAAAGACTATACAGATAGCAAATAAGTATATGAGAAGATGTTCAGTATTATTGGTCATTAGAGAAATCACATTAAAGATACAATAAGATACTACTACATCCATATTTAAATGGACTGTTTTTTCAAGCTGACAATACCATGTGCTGACAAGGATGTTGGACAACAGGCGTACTCATTCATTGATAGTGTGAATGCAAAAACAGCACAGCTAACTTTGGAAACATCTGGCAATTTTTTTAGAAAATTAAACATATATAACCCAACAATCCTATTCCCAGATTATTTACTGAACAGAAATAAAAATATGCATCTCCACAATAACATGAATTCAAATGTTTATAGAAACTTTATTCTTCATTGTCAAAACCTGGAAACAACCCAAGTGTCCAACATCTAATGGAACTGTGGTATATTGATACAATGGAATATGAAACTGCAATAAAAAGGAACAAATTACTGATACACTCAACAGCATGGATGAAACTTAAGAGCATTATGTTAAGTGGAAGAAGCTACATACTACATAATTCTATTTATATAACATTCTGGAATATTATAAAAACTACAGTAAAAAGGTTACATATTGTATGATTCCATTTATAAAACATTCTGGAAAAGCAAAGCTATAAGGAGCAAAACAGACTAAAGGTTGCTTTAGGGTTGGGGGAGAGATAACAAAGGGGCTTGAGGAAAACTTTGGAGATGCTCAAAATATTTACACCTTGGTGTGGCGATCTTTACACAACTATATATGTTGAAATTTCATGGTTATACATAAAAATGTGTGAATTTTACTGAGTTACACTTCAATGAACCTGACTTTATAAAAGGAAAAGAAAGCATGGATCATGGTAAGCAGAAAAGGATGCCACTGAAAAAGTGAAGGTTAAAAATGATAAATATCTTACAATTCCATAATGCTCAACTTTTTAAAAACAGTTTTTACATTTTTTTCTTTAAAACCACTCTTTATCCTAATTTCCTGAACTTGAAAAGTATCAAATGACATAATACAGTGAGTGGTCTAGGTGCAGGCTGCCAGTGTCTTTATGTAGCTAATAAAAACTCTACAGCTGAAAGCTCCAGGCTCCTTTTCTAGGTAAGACAGCTTAGAGAATTTGTTGCAAGATGATAAAAGGGATATGTGAGTCACAGACTGAAGGAGCTGTCTTTTCAGACAAGTGAAGTTCAGGGATATGTGGCAAAATGGCTATAGAACAAGGTCATTCGTGTCAGAACAAGGAGTCCCAAATAACTTCTCTGGGTGCCTCCAGGTACATGCAGCTGGAAAGAGAGACCTGGGAAGTAACAGAAAACAGAAGTCACATCAGATACTGCAGAGACTCAGAATGGACTTTCACATGTAGCTCATCATACCTTCAAACAACCATGGAAAACAGGTATTATTTTCTTCTATATTAAGGCCATATGTTTTTCTCTGCCTGGAGTGGAACAGTCGTAGGAAAAGGCAGAACCGACTACATCACTTATGGGTCCAAGTATAAAATGAAAACGTAGGCCCCATGTTCAAAACTTAAAACTTTTAAGTCAACAACAGCAAATCATTAAACTGAGCACTGAGCCCTTTTAAGAGCAGAGCTGTCCAACTGCACAGTCACGTGGCCAAAACAGCAGCCCAGGGGAGAAGGTACAGTTCACTGATAAATTCGTCATAAACACGTAAGAGATCTCTTGTCCATTCCCTTACTGAACTGATGATTATACTACAAAAGTATTATTTAATATCTTCAGTTTCAAATTTCCAGAGGAGATTCTACAGCCTCTAAAAAATCCATTTTAGTGTCCCAGGAAAGTTTTCCAGGTATCTTTTATCTACCTTTTCTACTGAAATTCCCCATCTCCCTTATCTCATACCCAGGAATAACAGAGAACATCTTTCCATTACCTTCTCTAAGGTGTTCCTTTCATACCCCTGAAGATCATTATGTGCTATCTATCCAGCACCACAGGATATAAAAGCAAAAGTAAAATATCTAACTCATTCTGACATTAAAATTAAAATAAGCTAACTCTTATGGAGAGAAATTAATCAGTTTAAAAAGTGGGCCTATATATGAGACAATGAATAAGAAAGTACTACTGAAAAGCTAAATGTATTGCAAAAATGCAAGTTCTTTATATTTTTATCTCAATTTTTAAAGTCTTAATTAATCTCTAGCACCTTGAGAAGATACAACTAATTAGTAGTTAATTAGTTCCCTGTAAAAGGAACTAAGATCTAGAAACAATTCCTTAAAAAAAAACACTTTTTAAGTCTAAGTAAAATTATTCCCTCAAAAAAAATCTATGTAATTGGCATATGAAGAACATATAGAGTAGATCAACACAAGTAATAAAAAACTGAGAAACATTTTTATGAGTTAACTTTATGGGATTATTTGGCCCAGAGGCTAATGTGAATTTTTTATTAGAATAGTATCACTGAAAAACAAATATAAAACTACATATAAGCCTCTTATGCTTATAGCTCTTATACAAGTACAAATCAGAAACTAATTTTCAAGTTAAATACACAAGCAACAAAACCAATAATAAATTAGCAACACTAATTTAATTTGACAAATAATGCTGTTTTTAAAGACAGTTAATTTCTCCTTGAAACTTGACCATAGTACTCACTGCCACAATATAGACCTTTTAAGTGCATCAGTTCTGAAGAGTTTAGCGAGTGCTTTTATAAATAATAAACCAACTGAGTAAAAAGTGAAAAACTTCATCAAACTAGATGTTGTATCTTTATGATCCACAAATCCATAAAACAGTTAATTCTTATTTCTAAAACCTAATCAGAAATGAATTTTACTCTGTTGTAAATAAATTATTCAAACATATAAACCCTTTATTTCTGAGATAACTAAGCAGCAACTATCATTGTGAAAACAATGCCTCTAAAAATATTTTAAAAAGTCATGAAGAAACAGTATACATCCATGTAGAAAGGAATATATTTAATCCCAGGAATCATTCAACAATTTATCCCTACCCTATCTTAAAAACCTTTTAAACCAGTAGAAAAACTTGCCAGTAAGACACTATCTTCAATAACGTTAAAATAAGCAACCAGAAACAACATATACCTTTGAAAGCAGGATACAAAAAGTGAGGTTAAGAACTCCTATGCTATGACATCAAAACAACAAAAATGACTCCCTCTTTTTATACGTACATACGTATGTATGCCAAAGAATGTTTAAACTACCACACAATTGCACTAATCTCACATACTAGCAAAGTAATGTTCAAAATCCTCCAAGCTAAGCTTCAACAGTATATGAACTTAGAACTTTCAGATGTTCAAGCTGGATTTAGAAAAGGCAGAGGAACCAGAATCAAATTACCAACACCCAGTGAATCATAGAAAAAGCAAGAGAATTCTAGAAAAACATCTACTTCTGCTTTTTTGACTACACTAAAGCCTTTAACTATGTGGATTACAACAAACCATGGAAAATTCTTCAAGAGATGGAAATACCAGACCACCTTATCTGCCTCCTGAGAAACCCGTATGCAGGTCAAGAAGCAACAGTTAGAACTGGACAAGTAACAATGGGTGGTTCCAAACTGGGAAAGGAGAATGTCAAGAATGTATACTGCCACCCTGCTTATTTAATTTATATGCAGAGTACATCATGTGAAATGCTGGGCTGGATGAAGCACAAGCTGGAATCAAGATTGCCAGGAGGAATATCAATAACCTCAGATATACAAATGACACCACCTTTATGACAGAAAGCAAAGAGAACAAAACAATCTTTTGATGAATGTGAAAGAGGAGAGTGAAAAAAATTAGCTTAAAACTCAACATTCAAAAACTAAGATCATGGCACCCAGCCCCATCACTTCATGGCAAGTAGATGGGGAAACAATGGCAACAATGACAGACTTTTATTTCCTTGGGCTCCAAAATCACTGTGGATGGTGATTGCAGCTATGAAATTAAAACTCTTGCTCCTTGGAAGAAAGCTAAGACAAACCTAGACAGAGTATTAAAAAGCAGAGACATTACTTTGCCTATAAAGGCATACAGTCCATATAGTCAAAGTCATGGTTTTTCCAGTAGTCACATATGGATGTGAGTTGGAACATAAAGAAGGCTGAGACAAAGAATTGATGCTTTCAAACTGGTGTTAGAGAAGACTCTTGAGAATCCCTTGGACTCCAAGGATGTCAAACCAATCAATCCTGAAGGAAATCAACCCTGAATATTCACTGGAAGGACTGATGCTGAAGCTTAAGTGCCAATATTGTGGCCAACTGATGCAAAGAGCTGATGCACCGGAAAAGACCCTGATGCTAGGAAAGATTGAAGGCAGGAAGAGAAGGGGACAACAGGAACAAGACGATTGGATGGGATCACCAACTCAATGGACATGAGTTTGAGCAAGCTCCAGGAGACGGTGAAGGACAGGAAAGCCTGGCGTGCTGCAGTACATGGGGTCACAAAGAGTCGGACATGACTGAGCAACTGAACAACAACATACGTACATACATATATATCTACACACACACACACACACACACACACACACACATATGATTTGTTGCACTAGGAGTTAAATCTGAAATAAAAAATCTAAACACCGCATAGCTTCCTCTGCCCAATCTATTCTCTTCAAACCTACTTACTCCATTTGCCATTTTTGGTGGTAACAAACTATATCATCTAAGACTCAGATACAAAGTCTCTGTCTCCGCCTTCTCTTTCCAAACCTGCAGACTCACTAACTTTGTGGGCCAGAATAGTAAATAATGTTTGGGTTTATACATTTTCAAAGAAAGGAAAGCAACTGTTTTTGTTTATCAGATGTTCTTTTCCAGTTTCTGCTAAACTAGAACAAAGTACAGTGAAAATGTTTCCTTAACTGATTTTAACTTATATCGACACAAAGAAAGTGAAAGTGAAAGTCGTTCAGTTGTGTCCAACTCTTTGCAACCCCATGGACTACACAGTCCATGGCATTCTTCAGCCCAGAATTCTGGAGTGGTAGCCTTTCCCTTCCCCAGGGGATCTTCCCAACCCAGGGATGAACCCAGGTCTCCTGCATTGCAGGTGGATTCTTATCAACTGAGCTATGAGGGAAGCCCCTTGACATTGACATTGACACAGGATATGGGTAACTGAGGTCATTCCTTATTGAGACTGATGAAAAGAAAAAGTCAACCTCTCCAGGACAAATAAGGAAGGAAGGGAGACTCCAAGCTTGACCCATTCACCCTCAATGCTCACTCTCCATTCTCCACTTGCTCAGCTCAGTTTCAATAGCCATCTACTAAGTGTCCACTGCATTCCAGTCACTGTTCCGGGTACTCGGACTACAAGACTATTAAGACATAGTCCCTGCTTTATTGAAGTTTGCCTTCTGGAATATCCCTTTCCCAAGTAGAATTTTCCTTATCTATCTTTAATACATCCAATTAAGGATTCCTTTATCTAATTCACAATGCAGAATTAAGAATTCCCTCTTTTGAATTACTGGTAACCGTTTATACCTCTCAAACCCTCTGAATACCACTGTCTTATATCAAAGTCCACTAAGTACAGGTGAAGGGAAAGAAACAGTTAAATTCTATCTCCATCAATTAAGCTTCAGCTATTTAACCTTTAGCAAGTTAATTAACTTCTGAGTCTCAGGTTCCACATTTGTAAATAATGACATTTACTGAACACTTACTATGCGCCACATTCTGGAATCCCTTTGCTCATATTAATTTATTAAATTCTCACAATAACTCTGAGAGGCTGGCTGTATTATTACATGTTACAGATGAGGAAACTGATCTTCCTAGAAGTTAAGTAGCCTACTTGCTCCAAGAAATCATGTTGGGGAGTCTACAGCCAAATAATCAAGCTGTTGACTCCATATTCTGAACCCCAGTACTGTCTGTACCCCAAAATGAGGTAATGATACTCACTCACAGAGGATGTTTGATAATGCACGTAAAAGCTTTCAATATACTGCCCAGCTTACAGTAGGTACTCATTAAATTAGTTCTCTTCCATCTCTCTGCTGCTGCTGCTAAGTCACTTCAGTCATGTCCGACTCTGTGCAACCCCACAGACAGCAGCCCACCAGGCTCCGCCGTCCTTGGGATTCTCCAACTCTCTCAGTTCAGTTCAGTCGCTCAGTCGTGTCCAACTCTTTACGACCCCATGAATCGCAGCACGCCAGGCCTCCCTGTCCATCACCAACTCCCTGAGTTCACTCAGACTCACGTCCATCGAGTCAGTGATGCCATCCAGCCATCTCATCCTCTGTCGTCCCCTTCTCCTCCTGCCCCCGATCCCTCCCAGCATCAGAGTCTTTTCCAATGAGTCAACTCTTTGCATGAGGTGGCCCAGTACTGGAGTTTCAGCTTTAGCATCAGTCCTTCCAAAGAAATCCCAACTCTCTAGGAGACTCTAAATTCCTCTAAGGCAAAGGCTGTTTTTCACTCTTTTTAATCTCTGAACAAATCTAGTGCTGTGCCTGGCAAACAAAAGGTGATCAGTACTGTCAGCCCTCCATTTTCACAGGCTATACATCCATGGACTCAATCAACTATGGATCAAAAATAGAAAGTTCCACAAAACAGAAACCACAGAGAGAAGTCCACGTACCTATGGACACCTTATCTTTGACAAAGGAGGCAAAAATATACAATGGAGAAAAGACAATCTCTTTAACAAGGAGTATTGGGAAAACTGGTCAACCACTTGTAAAATATGAAACTAGAACACTTTCTAACACCATACACAAAAATAAACTCAAAATGGATTAAAGATCTAAATGTAAGACCAGAAACTATAAAACTCCTAGAGGAAAACATAGGCAAAACACTCTCTGAGATAAATCACAACAAGATCCTCTATGACCCACCTCCCAAAGTAATGAAAATAAAAACAGAAATAAACAAATGGGACCTAATTAAACTTAAAAGCTTCTGCACAACCAAGGAAACTATAAGCAAGGTGAAAAGGCATCCTTCAGAATGGGAGAAAATAATAGCAAACAAAACAACTGACAAAGAATTAACCTCCAAAATATACAAGCAGTTTATGCAGCTCAACACCAGAAAAATAAATGACCCAATCAAAAAGTGGGCCAAAGAATTAAACAGACATTTCTCTGAAGAAGACATACAGATGGCTAAAAAACACATGAAAAGGTGCTTAACATCACACATTATCAGAAAAGTGCAAATCAAAACCACACTGCAGTACCATCTCACGCCAGTCAGAATGGCTACCATCAAAAAGTCTACAAACAATAAATGCTGGAGAGGATGTGGAGAAAAGGGAACCCTCTTACACTGTTGACAGGAATGCAAACTAGTACAGCCACTATGGAGAACAGTGTGGAGATTCCTTAAAAACTGGAAATAGAACTGCCATAAGACCCAGCAATCCCACTGCTGGGCATACACTCCAACGAAACCAGAAGTGAAAGAGACACGTGCACCCCAATGTTCATCGCAGCACTGTTTACAATAGCCAGGACACGGAAGCAATCTAGATGACCATCAGCAGACAAATGGATAAGGAAGTTATGGTACATAGACACTATGGAATATTACTCAGCTATAAAAAGAGAATGCATTTGAGTCAGTTCTAATGAGGTGGATGAAACTAGAGCCTATTATACAGAGTGAAGCAAGTCAGAAAGAGAAACACCTATATTAACGCATGTATATGGAATTTAGAAAGACAGTAATGACAACTCTAAGGACAGACTTCTAGACTCTGTGGGTGAAGGTGAGGGTTGGGATTTTAGAGAATAGCACTAAAACATGTATATTACCCTACGTAAAATAGATGACCAGTGCAAGTTCGATGCATGAAGGAGAGCACTCAAAGCCAGTCCTCTGGGACAACCCAGAGGGATGGGGTATGGAGTGGGGAGGGAGATTGGGTGGGGGATTCAGGATGGGGGAACACATGTGGACCCATGGCTGATTCTTGTTGCTGTATGGAAACAACCACCACAATACTGTAAACTGATTAGCCTCCAATTAAAATTATTTTTTAAAGAAAGAGATAAAAAATATTTCAAAAGTTCCAAAGGCAAAACTTAAATTTGCCATAAGTAGGCAACTTATTTACACAGTATTTATACTGTGTTCATAACTATTCACATTGTATTTGTGATGCATTATGTACTACCAGTTATCTAGACATGATTTAAAGCAGGGGTCCCCAACCTCTGGGATATAATGTCTGATGATCTGAAGTGCAGCTGATGTAACAGTAATACAAATGAAGTGCTCAAGAAATGTAATGTACTTGAATCATCCTGAAACCACCCCCTCCCCCACTCCACTCCTGTCCGTGGAAAAACTATCTCCCATGAAACCAGTTCCTGGTGCTAAAATGGTTGGGGATCTCTGATTTAAAGTATACAGAAGGATGCACATAGTTTCTATGCAGATACTGCACCATTTTATATAAGCAACTGAGACTTTTTGGATTTTGGTATCCATGGTGGGGCGGGGTGCTGGAGCCAACCACCAGTCCCCCTGCTCCCCCTTGCAGATACCAAGGGACCACTGTAAATGAGTCTAGTTTCATGCACTTGACCCACTGGGACAAACCACCCATAAAATGGATAGCAGAAGAGACTTATCTAGAGCCAGCCCCCACCCACATGGGGGCATAGGGACAAGACTCATTTACTTTCCAATTTGACCTATTGCTGGTCTAGTAGGATCTTCTTGTCCTACAAAGATACTGGAAAATAGAAAATTTTTTCTTTCACCCAGGGATGGAGATAGTGTTGAATAAGGAACAGGACAGCAAGACCCATGATGCCAGTTTCTAAGGGATAAATTGGAAATAGAGCCCTAGTAATCCCAGGATTTCACATTTTATAGTGAAGTATAAATTGGTTCTGCTATGCCTGAGGTAGACAGTTTTTATATGGAAATTGCAGAGCCCACCTATTTCTTAGTATTCTGAATCCTGCATGGAACAAGTGTAATATTCCACTTAGTAACATATAAGAAATCCTTCTTTCTATACATAAAGATCTACTTTCATTTATTTTTCATCACCACCAATAAATGTTGAACAAGATATTTAAGCAGTATCAGTGCAGAAGAACGCTAACATAATAGCATGCTTAGGGCATCCATGTGTCTTGGTTCAGTCTTGCATAAAGATATTCTGTATCAGAAGGAAATACATAGTTTTACACTACCATGTATAGAGTTACCTGTTCTCCCCGCCCTAGGAGCCCCAAGTTTCAATATAATTGTACTTCCAAGATTACCACAATAAAATCAACCATCTGGGAAAATTTTAAGTGTTGAATAAAATCTTTGTTGTAGTTGTTGTTCAGTCACTCAGTCATATCCTACTTTTGCAACCCCATGGACGGCAGCACACCAGGTCTCCCTGTCCTTCACCATCTTCCGGAGTTTGCTCAAACTCATGTCCACTGACTTGGTGACGCCATCCAACCATCTCATCCTCTGTCATCCCCTTCTACTCTTGCCTTCAATCTTTTCCAGCGTCAGAGTCAGCTCTTCCCATCAGGTGGCCACAGTATTGGAGCTACAGCTTTAGCATCAGTCCTTTCAGTGAATATTCAGGGTTGATTTCCTTTAGGACTGACTGGTTGGATCTCCTTGCTATCCAAGGGACTCTCAAGAGTCTTCTCCAGCACTCCAGTTTGAAGGCATCAGCTCTTCAGTGCTCAGCCTTCTTTACTGTCCAGTTCTCACATCCGTACATGGTTACTGGAAAACCATAGCTTTGACTACACAGACCTTTAGAGGCAAAGTAATGTCTCTGCTTTTTAATATGCTGTCAATAAAATCTTAGTAGCTACTTTAAGACCCTAATTATAAGCTAGAACAATATTTCTTGAAAAAGCGTATTCTACCTAACTAAAAAGCAAATTTAATAACACTGTCAGCCAGCTTCTAAGTGACAGACTGCCTATGGTGTCAAAATCTGACATTTGAAATGTCACTAAAGATAAACAGATTTTAATATGTAAGAAAAATCTTAAGAAATTTTTAAAAATCCATGATGAATTTCACTCTTATACCACTGTGTATCGTGCTGCTGTGTTTAGCTACAACTTTGATACATCTCCTGAGAGTTATATTTTCAAGGTCTCTGGCCCATGACAAAAGGAGTAAAACAAGCTCAAACCATCTGGATTAACCGATATGAAGCCAGACACATGGTACGAGGTGAAGAAAAGCTGGTCTCAGCTGAAGGTAGTATACAAAAGTAGATAAGGTCATGCCAAAAGCTGAGAGCAAAAGCTGTGATGAAAAATTTTGCACCCAAGGCCCTTGGTCATAGCAATCAACAGAAATTCCTCTCTGTGACCACACTGATGACAATCAAAAAGCTTCAGCTACCTTTTAAATGCAAGTTTTTGAAGTTGATCTGATCAACCTTTTGCATTTTAAAGACCTAACTCATTTCCAAAAATGCTCCTTTACTCAAAGTATTCAATTCTTCTCCCAATGAACGGAGTAACTCAAATGATGTCTGGAAACATTTAAATCTTGGGCCCTAGGCCCTGCCTTCTTATTGTTTATGTCATTGTTGGCTATAAATATGAACTACAGAGAATACAATGATAACTATAATGAAGTCGTTACCAATACCACAAAGTATTACATTGTTTCTAATTCTACAATATATGTATTACCTCTAGTTGACAAACTAGTAAATTAAAGCTCAGAGAAGTTATTTACCCAAGACCACATAGCAAATGAATATAAGCACAAAAGCTAGAATTCAAACTTGAGTCAATCTGATTGCCAACAAAGACCATACTCTTCCCATTCTCACTACCTTCTATAATACTGCTGTGATCAAAACATACTATCCAAATATTATTTGTTTAGAAAAGAAACTACACACACACACAAATCTCCCTAGTACCTGAGATAATACCAAAGACTTTTTAAAATGACAATGATCCCATAAAAGCAACAAACTTACATATCATCACTGTTAATAACCACTAGAAAGTCCATGAGGATGGGAATTTTTGTATTCTGTTCACTGCTGAAGCCTCAGCTTCTAGAATAGTACCTGGCACCATTAGGTATTCAATAACTATTTGTCAAATGAATAGCAATAATTTATAGTGGTAGGGCTTCCTGGCGGCTGAGTGGTAAAGAATCCGCCTACCAATCCAGGAGACATGGGTTCAAACCCTGATCCAGGAAGATCCCACATGCCTTGGAGCAACGAAACCCAAGCACCATAACTATCTGAGTCTGTGCTCTAGAGCCCGGGAGTCACAACTCCTGACAGTCCCCAGAGCCCGTGCCCTGCAACAAGAGGAGTCACCGCAGTGAGAAGACTGGGCACTGCAACTGCAGAAAAAGCCCGTGCAGCGATGAAGACGCCGCACAGCCGAAAATAAAGAATTTCTGTAATTACGGTGGGAAATTTTTAATTATTAAAAGCACCATGCCTTGTGCAAGACACATTCTGTAATCCTCGTTCATGTTAGAATGCGACTAAAAGTCAAATATATACAATAAAGAACCAATCAAGTACTAGTTCTCGCAGCAATTAAAGAAAGAACAACAAACGTGTAGGGAGACGTATACTCTTCAACAGCGCAACAGTTTATGTCTTGAGAAAACTGAAACAGAAAAAAATATACTTTAGGTTTGCATTAAAACATATGAAATATACTGCAAATATACAGTTGCTTTGTGTTCTAGAGATTATACACATACAACTTTAAAGTTCAGGGATAAGAGATAAGCAGAGCTGTAGCCCATGTATAACTATCCACAGAACAGACACTCTCAAGAAGGACTCTGACAGCTAAAAAGACATTAAACACCTACGTGAAAATATCTCTGGAGAGGCAACTAACAAATAGAGAGATTTTTAAAGGAACAGTAATGGTTAGAAGTCTTAGAATACTGAGAAGGATAAAAGAAATGTTCCATGAGGCTGTATTCTAGGTTCAAACGAATTTGAAGTCAGTTATTTCAACAATCAACTAGCAAATATCCAAAGCTGCTAGCAAACTTTTGGTACAAGATCCATTCTAAAAACAGCCCCATACAACCAGCTGTGTTAATGGTACCCCTGGCAACCAGTTAAACAAAAAAGAAAAAGAAAGGGAAATAGGAAAAGGGAAAAAAAAAAAAGGATCTAAAAGAAATGTTAGTGGTGATAATACTATTATTGCACTTTGTTTACAAAACAAGCAGCATGCTTAGAATTTTATGTAAGTTACTTTCATATATTGAAGAATATGAGGCATCTTCACATATTCTTTTAGGAATGTAGGCTGGGATCTTGCCAAGCACATTCCCCCTTGCAATATGATAAATATTCTGATTCTCTGGCTTCTTGACTGTTCCAGATGCCTCCATTTTCTATTTTGTGTGTGAATATAATTAATCCACCAGTACAGAAACACTCATGCCAAGCCAAGGAATAAATTCACAAATGAAAGGGTAGGCTTACAGTAACTGAAGTAAAACTAAAATGTTCAGATACCATAAAACCTTTAAAGAAGCTTAATGAAAATAAACTGCTTAGAAATTAAAATGAATGAGGCCATTTTCTATCTAGCAAACACTATAATAAATAAGTTTCAGAGTTTTACATCTCTTTTTCTGAAAATGAATGAGCTTTTATCTGATTAACCTTGTGAAGGGCACTGAATACAAAAACTGTAACTTTCTTCATTTCATGCTGCTGATCATTGTAGGGTAAAGGAGTTAGAGAAGGCAAGGTTCGGAAAAAGAACCAGACCGGCACTTTACAGGAACAAATCACCTTTAATGAGGTGAGACGGGGCAGCAGTCAGAATAGTGAGCTGCTGCACTAACCCACCAAGAAAAGAGTAAGTGTATACAGGCACATACGTGGAAAGCTACTGTCTTAAGGGGGCCTGTTCTCCAAGATTGCTCTGAGTAGTATCTCTTAAACAACTAGGGCAAGGAATTCTGGAGATCAGCCACAGACTGGACCTGCTGGGCGCTGGGAGTAATCAGCCTTAAGGTCCATTTCTTTCTTTGGGTGAGAGAGTTATTTGTTTTGCATAGAATGGTGGGGAGGACCTGAAGGGGAGTTTTGACTCCAGGCTATTTTGAGCCATGTAACTTTCCTTCAATAATTTCTTCAGTTTTTTTACTTCATGTAAAACAAATAAAGAGATGCCTCTCTGAAGTGCAAGGGCGGTGTCCTCACTATGAATTTCCCAGGCACATCTATGGAACTCTACTTTAGAGCATGATTTGAAAAACCCTGAAACAGATGGTCTCTAGGTACTTCCTTTTCTAAGTTCTAGAGAAGTTAGACGTAAGTTCTATCACACTATGAATATATGGCGTTTACTTAACCAAGTAATTACAAGTAATGTTAAATGAATTAAATCATTTAACAAATAGTTTTTTTCTTCAACTACCTATTTTTCTTTAACAGAAAGTTTCTAAGTATATAAACTTGGCCTTTAATTATCACATTTTTGAGAGTCACAGTGATTAAATGAGATTAGTGAATAAAATATCATTTTTACATCCTTTGAAAATAAAGGGCTATCAAAATGATAGCTATACAGGGAGGCTCATAAACCCATAATTCTGTTAAAGTAAATCCAAAGTTAAATACAGAAATTAATTACACAAATCATAACTTTAAAGTAAAACATAAGTACTCCAGCTTTAGCTATAATTTCACATGCACAATTTGAAATGCAGATCAATTCTAAAACACAGCTTCTCAAGCTGCTAAAAACTGCTAATAACCTTTGTTATTTAAATGAGGCTTGATATTGCTACATTATAAAATAATAAAAACACATTATAGGTAGACTCACTGTCAGGTGATATTAAACTATACAAAATTATAATAAAGGGCCTTAGCTCCTTAATCTAAATATAATATTCAACATTAGCTTAAAGCAAAGACAAAACTTCACTTTTGTTAACAGTTCCAATATAGTCAGTAGTTCTTGAAGAAAAAGCCATTATAAATAACAGCAGAGAGTATCTTCCTGACTATTGTTAAAAAAAAAAAAAAAAGGCTAATAACACTATCCAGAAATTATATAATCACTTTAACAGTGTAATACAAGAGGAATAGTCTACAATTTGTATTGTTCTCAGATTAAAAACTGAGGGACAATAAATTATGATTTCAAAATGAATACATAAAATGTTCAATTTTTTAAAAAGCTAGTTTACCAAATTGTATATTTCCTGAATTTAATCATGAGGAAATATCAGACAAGCTCAATGTGAAGGGCATCCTAAAAAGTAATTGACCAAACTCTTTAAAAGCACCAATACAAAAACAAAGAAAGACCGAGGAACTGTTCCAAATTAAGAGACTAAGGAGACATAGCAACTAAATGCAACGTGGCATCCTAAATTTGATCTTGGACCAGGAAAGGGTATCAGTGAAAAAACTGGGGCAGCTTGAACAGCCTATGGAAATCAGATCAGGGGTCAGTGAACTCTTCTGTGTAAAGGACCAGACAGCAGATGTTTTAGGATCTGTGGGCCACATAAGGTCTCTGTTACATATCCCTCTTTGCCTTTTTTTTTTAAATAATTCTTTAAAAATGTATAATCCATCTTAACTTACATACCTTACAAAATATGCAGGAAGCTTATTTTGATAATCATACCAGAAAAATGTAAGCTCAATATTAATATTTAGGGAAACCTGGGTAAAGATGGCACTTCAGACTGATATATAAATTTTTATTATTTTATAACTCTTCCCTCAGTTCAAAATGAAGTTAAACAAAAGTTAATTAAATAAATAAAATATAAATCTTAATTAGATTACTTCCATGTAAATGACAACTGTGTCAACATCAAAGTTCATCAGCTTTCCTAGGTCCCCAGCATGAGCTGTAGATCACGGGGCTTCTCAGCCTCCATAATCACATAGTGTGAGTGTGTGTGCGTCTCCTACTGGTTCTAATTTTTTGGAGAACCCTAATACACTCTCTAATCTTCCATCCTTCAGCCAGGGTAACCAGTAATCCACTTGCTGTCCCTGTGCCTATTCTGGACATTACATACAAATGGAATCACACAGTACGTGGGTGTTGTGTCTCACTGACTTCACTCAGCATGTTTTCAAAGTACATCTATGTGGCAGCATTCATCAGTACTTCATTCCTTTTTATTGTCAAGTAATAGTACAGGTATGGATATACCACACCATGTTTAGCCATCATTAATCAACTGATGAGACATTTGGGTGGTTTCCACTTTCTGGATATTATGGATAATACTTCTGTAACATTTGTATACAAGTCTTTGTGTAGACATGTTTCATTTCTCTTGGGTATATATGTAAGAGTATAACTGCTAAGTCATATGATAACTCTATGTTTTTGAGTAACTGACAAACTGTCTTCCAAGATGATTACACCACTTCACACTCCTACCAGCAATGCATGAGGGTTCAAATTTCTCCACATCCTCGCTAACACTTGTTTTTATCTGTCTTTTGCATTACTGCCATCCTACTTCACTTCAGTTCAGTTGCTCAATTGTGTCCAACTCTTTGCAACCCCATGAATTATAGCATGCCAGGCATCCCTGTCCATCACCAACTCCCTGAGTTCACTCAAACTCACGTCCATCGAGTCGGTGATGCCATCCAGCCATCTCATCCTCTGTCGCCCCCTTTTCCTCCTGCCCCCAATCCCTCCCAGCATCAGAGTCTTTTCCAAAGAGTCAACTCTTTGCATGAGGTGGCCAAAGTACTGGAGTTTCAGCTTTAGCATCATTCCTTCTAAAGAACAGCCAGGGTGACAAGTAATATCTCAAATAGTTTCACAGTCTAAAATTGTAAAACAATCAAATGACTGTCATCTTAATCAAATCAAAATAATTTTACAGAAGTTGCTGTAATTTAACACAAAAGTTAACATATGATTAGGTGACAATTTCTCCAGTGAAGGGAATGGAGATACCCACTACAGCTGGCCCTTGAACAACATCAGTTTGAACTATATGGATCCACTTAAATGTGGATTTTTTTTTCAATTAACAGGTACTACAGTACTACACAATCTGAGACTGACTGAACCCACAAATGTTGAAACATGAATACAGACAGCTGAATATACAGTTATATGTGGCTTTTCAGTACCCCTAGCTACTGTCCAATGGTCAGTTGTACTCAATAAAAAGAAACTAAGTGATAATGTCTTCTTAAAACAGTTTGCTTGAAATCTGATGTCTGGTTAAAAAGATGATTAACACACTCACTGCCTGTCATTATATTAAATTCATATGTGCATATATCTATGTTCCATGAATATATTTTTTATTCTAAAATGCTTTGAAAAAAAAATACCACGCAGTAGGAATTTTAAAAATAGACTTTTCCTGATTGTATGGTATACTAGTCAACTAGACTAATTCTCCTGCCAAAAACAATTTTGAAACACTAGAAAAAATGTTTAATATTCCCACTACACTAAAAACTGACCAAAAAATTATGAAATTATCACACTAAAACCCAAGTAAAGGCAGAAATTCAAAGAAGTAAGTATAAAAATAAACATATTTACTTTGAGGATATTTGTAGGAAGAGGTGAACTTGAACTTTGGTTTCTAGGATCTTTTGGAAACAGAGGGTTCAGGAGCAGAAAATATAAGCCTTCATATAAATAGCCTAAAAGTAAGCTCCCCATACAGACAGGAGTATAGGGAGTGTAAGAGTACACTAGAAATAAACCTACTCCTGTGTTCTTGCCTGGAGAATCCCAGGGACGGGGGAGCCTGGTGGGCTGCTGTCTATGGGGTTGCACAGAGTCGGACATGACTGATGCGACTTAGCAGCAGCAGCAGTGTAGGACTTTTACATATCTTGAATCTTGAACACACGAGGAATGAGGGGAGAAAACCAACAACTCATAAACAAAAGCTGTTCTTCAAAAGGTTTTATCCAAACTTTATACTTCCTGGGTGGTCCAAATATGTCAAGGTGTGCGTCTAGTTTAAAGCAGTCCTGCATGAATAGTGAGCGCTTCTAGACGCCTGGCAGAAGCAAAAGCAAATCGTGTCTGGAGGAATTTCCATGGGTAACATTCAAAGAAACAGGTGCTCACAGTACAAAAACTCAATATACAGATAAATCAGGCTCTTTGTAACGTCCAGGAGAATCAGATCTGCAAGGCTTTTAATATTGAAGTGATCAGAAACAGAATATAAAACAAGTATTCCTGTTATGTCCACAGAAATAAAAGGAACTGAAAATAAGAGTAAAAACAAGTACCTATCAAAAATGAGCAAGTCTTTTTCAAAATGACTACTTGAAAAAGTACCAAAGACAGTATCTATTAAATAATACAATACAATAAGTGGAAAACTCAATGAATTAATTTGATAACAGATACAACTGAAGAGATTATAAACTAGAAGGCATATCCAAATAAATGACTGAAAATGCAATATATAGCAACAAAGGGACTCAATAAAAATAGAGATTAAAAGATAAGGATGGTAAAATGAACATTTAAAACATCTGATTAGAGGTCAAAAGAAGAAAAAGAAAATAGTGAGAATAGGGAAAACATAATATATGAAGAGTAAGTGGTCAAGTATTTTCTGGAACTGATAAAAGACATCAGTCCACAGACTGAAGAAGCTAAATGAATCACAAACAGGATAAAGAGAAAGAATTCCACATTTGGACAGACAATCAAATGTTGGATACACAG
This sequence comes from Nanger dama, assembly GCA_917880005.1. Taxonomy (NCBI): domain Eukaryota; kingdom Metazoa; phylum Chordata; class Mammalia; order Artiodactyla; family Bovidae; genus Nanger; species Nanger dama. The sequence continues at coordinate 26,100,524 of CAKJTW010000011.1, read as the reverse complement.
TCAAATGTAGAACATCAAAGACAAAGACACCATCTTAAAAGCAAATAGAAAAAGAGATAAATAACCTTCAAAGGAATGACAAATTGACAGATGACTTCCCTGCAGCAACAATATCTAGCAGAAAATAGAATGATTTCTTCAGTATACTAGAAGTCTACGTTTATGAACATATCTTTGAAGAATGAAGGTAAAAACAAAAATATGCTAAACTCCACTCATAATATGAGAAATTAAAACTTAAATGAAATGCTGTTTCTATCCTATCATATTGGCAAAAGCTCAAAAGTTTGACAACACACTCTAACTATAAGTCTGTGAGGAAACTGGCATTCTTGTATGCTGCTGGCCACAGCAACAACGCCTGTGAAGCAGAATTTGGCACTACTAACAAAACTATATATGCATTTATTCTTGATCTAGCAACCCCTCCTCTAGGATTTTATTCTAAAGGCATACCTCTACAAATACATAACAATACATGCACCAGTTATTCACTGTTACATTATTTGTAATAATATATGAGAAACAAAATGTCAAGCGAAAAAAAAAGGGTTAAAAACCTACTGCACATATAAATACAAAAGAGTACTATGCAGGCAAGAAGATATAAGAAGGACCTCCATGAATGAGTAGGGAATGATTTTTAGGATATACTGTCAAACAAAAACACAATGAAATAAGCAATAAAGTATGACTAGATTTAGCTCACAAAAAAGGTAAAAATAAAAGTGTGTATGAGTATATAAACACCCATAAATATACATGTGTGAACATACACAGAATGCAGTTATTTTGCAAAAACAAACACAGAATAACAGAAAAATTAATAAAAATGAGTATTTAAAAGATGTGCACTGGAAGGGAGTGGGAAATACAGAATTATAAATGAGACTTTTTCTCAGCATTCTTTTATATGTAGCTTTGACTTTTGATATAGTCAAAAGTTAAAATCAAATAAAGACAGAGACTAATACTTCCAGGAATATGGAGTAGACGCTGTGGAGTAGATGCTTCTTCCTATGCTTTTTCACTAACTACAACTAAAACCCCTACACATTATATATACTGAATAAAACAGAAAATGACTTTGAATTGGGGGAGAAAGTTAACCAACTAGTATCTTAGGAATCAAGCAACAACTTGGTGGTGAGTTACTGGGGATTTTTGCAGGGGGTTATATTCCAGGTTTGGAGCTAAGTTCAGTTCAGTTCAGCCGGTCGGTCATGTGTAACTCTTTGCGACCCCATGGACTGCAGCACACCAGGCATCCATGTTCATCACCAAATCCCAACGTTTGCACAAATGCATGTCCATCGAGTTGATGATGCTTTCCAACTCTGTTGTCCCCCTTCTCCTCCCACCTTCAATCTTTCCCAGCATCAGGGTCTTCTCCAATGAGTCATTTCTTCATATCAAAGGCCACAGTACTGGGGTGTCAGCTTCAGCATCAGTCTTCCCAATGAATATTCAGAACTGATTACCTTTAAGATTGAGTGGTTTGATCTCTTTGCAGTCCAAGAGACTCTCAAGAGTCTTCTCCAACACCACAGTTTGAAAGCATCAATTCTGCACTCAGCTTCCTGTATGGTCCAACTTTCACATCCATACACGACTACTAGAAAAATTAAATGTAATTCTCCAGGCCAGAATACTGGAGTAGGTAGCCTTTCCCTTCTCCAGGATATCTTCCTAACCTAGGAACTGAACCCAGGTCTCCCTCATTGCAGGCGGATTCTCCATCAGCTGAGGCAAAAGGGAAGACCATAGCTTTGACTAGACAGACCTCTGTTGGGAAAGTAACGCCTCTGCTTTTTAATATGCTTGTTGGATATTAACTGGTTGGATCTCCTTGCAGTCCAAGGGACTCTCAAGAGTCTTCTCCAACACCACAGTTTAAAAGCATCAATTCTGCACTCAGCTTTCTGTATGGTCCAATTTTCACATCCATACATGACTACTGGAAAAACCATAGCCTTGACTAGATGGACCTTTGTCAGCAAAGTAATGTCTCTGCTTCTTAAAATGCTGTCTAGGTTGGTCATAACTTTCCTTCCAAGGAGCAGCGTCTTTTAATTTCATGGTTACAATAACCATCTTCAGTGATTTTGGAGTCCAAGAAAATTAAGTCTCTCACTATTTCCACTGTTTCCCTTCTATTTGCCAACAACAGACTGGTTCCAAATAGGAAAAGGAGTACGTCAAGCCTGTATATTGTCACCCTGCTTATTTAACTTATATGCAGAGTACATCAGGAGAAACGCTGGGCTGGAAGAAACACAAGCTGGAATCAAGATTGCCAGGAAAAATATCAATAACCTCAGATATGCAGATGACACCACCCTTATGGCAGAAAGTGAAGAGGAGCTAAAGGGCCTCTTGATGAAAGTGAAAGAGGAGAGTGAAAAAGTTGGCTTAAAGCTCAACATTCAGAAAACTAAGATCATGGCATCCGGTCCCATCACTTCCTGGGAAATAGATGGGGAAACAGTGGAAACAGTGTCAGACTTTATTTTGGGGGCTCGAAAATCACTGCAGATGGTGACTGCAGTCATGAAATTAAAAGATGCTTACTCCTTGGAAGAAAAGTTATGACCAACCTAGAGAGCATATTCAAAAGCAGAGACATTACTTTGCCGACTAAGGTCCGTCTAGTCAATGCTATGGTTTTTCCTGTGGTCATGTATGGATGTCAGAGTTGGACTGTGAAGAAGGCTGAGCGCTGAAGAACTGATGCTTTTGAACTGTGGTGTTGGAGAAGACTCTTGAGAGTCCCTTGGACTTCAAGGAGATCCAACCAGTCCATTCTGAAGGAGATCAGCCCTGGGATTTCTTTGGAAGAAATGATGCTAAAGCTGAAACTCCAGTACTTTGGCCACCTCATGAGAAGAGTTGACTCATTGGAAAAGACTCTGATGCTGGGAGGGATTAGGGGGCAGGAGGAGAAGGGGATGACCGAGGATGAGATTGCTGGATGGCATCACGGACTCGATGGACGTAAGTCTGAGTGAACTCCGAGAGATGGTAATGAACAGGGAGGCCTGGCGTGCTGTGATTCATGGGGTCGCAAAGAGTCGGACACGACTGAGCGACTGAACTGAAGTGAACTGATGGGACCATATGCCATGATCACAGTTTTCTGAATGTTGTGTTTTAAGCAAACTTTTTCACTCTCCTCTTTCACTTTCATCAAGAGGTTCTTTAGTTCTTCTTTGCTTTCTGCTATAAGGGTGGTGTCATCTGCATATCTGAGGTTATTGATATTTCTCCCAGCAATCTTGATTCCAGCTTGTGCTTCATCCAGCCCAGTGTTTCTCATGATGTACTCTGCATATAAGTTAAATAGACAGGGTGACAATATACAGCCTTGGTATACTCCTTTTCCTATTTGGAACTAGTCTGTTGTTCCATGTCCAGTTCTAACTGTTGCTTCCTGACCTGCATATAGGTTTCTCAGGAGGCACGTCAGGTGGTCTGGTATTCCCATCTCTTTCAGAATTTTTCAGTTTATTGTGATCTACACCGTCAAAGGCTTTGGCATAGTCAATAAAGCAGAAATAGATGTTTTTCTGGAACTCTCTTGCTTTTTCCATGATCAGTGGATGTTGGCAATTTGATCTCTGGTTCCTCTGCCTTTTCTAAAACCAGCTTGAACATCTGGAAGTTCAAGGTTCATGTATTGCTGAAGCCTCTCTTGGACAATTTTGAGCATTATTTTGCTGGTGTGTGAGATGAGTGCAATTATGTGGTAGTTTGAACATTCTTTGGCATTGCCTTTCTTAGAGATTGGAATGAAAATTGACCTTTTTCAGTCCTGTGGCCACTGCTGAGTTTTCCAAATTTACTAGCATATTGACTGTAGCACTTTAACAGCATCATCTTTTAGGGTCTGAAACAGCTCAACTGGAATTTCATCACATCCACTAGCTTTGTTTGTAGGGATGCTTCCTAAGTCCCACTTGACTTCACGCTCCAGATATCTGGTTCTAGGTGAGTAATCACACCATTGTCGAATCTGGGTCATAGAGATCTATTTTATATAGTTCTTCTGTGTATTCTTGCCACCTCTTCATAATATATTTTGCTTTTGTTAGGGCCATACCATTTCTGTCCTTTATTGTCCCCATCTTTGCATGAAATGTTCCCTTGGTATCTCTAATTTTCTTGAAGAGATCTCTAGTCTTTCCCATAATATTGTTTTCCTCCATTTCTTTGCATTGATCACGAGGAAGTCTTTCTTATCTCTCCAGGCTACTCTTTGGAACTCTGCATTCTAATGGGTGTATCTTTCCTTTTCTCCTTTGCCTTTAGCTTCTCTTTTCTCAGCTATATGTAAGGCCTCCTCAGACGATCATTTTGCCTTTTTTGCATTTCTTTTTCTTAGGGTGACGACATCTCAACAAAAACCTGTTCTCTCTTACCAAAGGACAAGGAAAGAAATAACCCAGCATGATGTAAAACTTTTAGACAGTAATCATTCTACTCCAGGAAAATATCAGAGACAATACTGTGTGCTGTACCCCAATTCACAACAAACTGTGGAAAATTCTGAAAGAGATGGGAATACTAGACCACCTGACCTGCCTCTTGAGAAACCTGTATGCAGGTCAGGAAGCAACAGTTAGAACTGGACATGGAACAACAGACTGGTTCCAAATAGGAAAAGGAGTACATCAAGGCTGTATGTTTTCACTCTGCGTATTTAACTTATATGCAGAGTACATCATGAGAAGTGTTAGGCTGGATGAAGCACAAGCTGGAATCAAGACTGCTAGGAGAAATATCAATAACCTCAGATATGCAGATGACACCACCCTTATGGCAGAAAGCAAAGAAGAACTAAACAGCCTCTTGATGAAAGTGAAAGAGGAGAGTGAAAAAGCTGGCTTAAAGCTCAACATTCAGAAAACTAAGATCATGGCATTTTGGGGGCTCCAAAACCATTGAAGATAGTGACTGCAGCCATGAAATTAAAAGACGCTTACTCCCTGGAAGAAAAGTTATGATGAACCTAGATAGCATATTCAAAAGCAGAGACATTACTTTGCCAACAAAGGTACGTCTAGTCAAGGCTATATTTTTTCCAGTAGTCATGTATGGATATGAGAGCTGGACTATAAAGAAAGCTGAGTGCCAAAGAATTGATGCTTTTGAACTGTGGTATTGGAGAAGACTCTTGAGAGTCCCTTGGACTGCAAGGAGATCCAACTAGTCCATCCTAAGGGAGATCAATTCTGAGTGTTCATTGGAAGGACTGATGTTGAAGCTGAAACTCCAATACTTTGGCCACCTGATGGGAAAAACTGACTCACTGGAAAAGACCCTGATGCTGGGAAGGATTGACGGCTGGAGGAGAAGGGGACAACAGAGGATGAGATGGTTGGATGGCATCACTGACTCAATGGAGATGAGTTTGGGTAAACTCTGGGAGTTGGTGATGGACAGGGAGGCCTGGCGTGCTGCAGTCCATGGGGTTGCAAAGGTCAGACACAACTGAGGGACTAAACTGAACTGTACCCTGATTCATGAAAGCAAAGGCCAGGAAAGGGGGAAGAACTTAGACTTCTGTACTTGAAAGATTCTAATGAGATATCTCAACACTCTGAACAGGTAAAATCAGAAACCGAGTGGAAGGACAGGATGAGGTCATCTCTACCATGGTGTCAATAGAGGCCACATGGAGAGCCCCAACTCCCACCCAGCAGTAACAGAAAGCAGCCACTCCATTAGGTGTCAATTAAAGAGGCAGCACTTTCCTTACTCTGCTAGAGTAGTACCAAGAACATCAGTAAAAAATAGGTTTAAGATCCAGAATCATATAACAAGAATGTCCAGGTTTCAACTGAAAATCCGTAGTCACAGCAAGAAAACAAGAACTCAAACCAGTGAGAAATTATAGCAAATGCCAACACCAAGATGACAGAGATATTAGAATTATCTGACAAGGAATTTAAAACAGCATGACTTTTCAGTGCTTCAGTGAGTCATTACAAAATGCTTGAAACAAAGAAAAATATAGAAAGTCTCAGAAATCATCTCAAAGAGACAGAAGAATAAACAATCAATATGAGAACTGATACAATAACCAAAATAAAAATCACTGTGAATAGGCATCAACAGGAGAATGGAAGAGGACTGGAAGAAAGAATAATAGAAATTACCCAATTTTAACAGAAAAAAAATATTCCCAAAAAGAAAGAACAGAACTTCAAGCACTACAGGATTATAATAATTTTTAAAAAAATCTAACATTGATTTTATTGATGTTCCAAATGGACAGGACAAACAGATAAGGTTGCAAAAGCAGAAGAAATAATGGCTGAAAACTTCCTGAATTTGACTGGAAATATAACCTACAAGATTAAAGGGCTGAGCAAACCTCAAATAAGACAAATCCAAAGAAATCAAGTCAGCCCATCATATTCAAACTTCGGATAACCAAATGAACAGAAAAAAAGTCTTAAAGGGAGCCAGAGAAAAACAACTCCTTAGCTAAAAGGGAAAAATAATTCAAACAACACTGGATTTATCATCAGAAGCCATTTATCATTTATCATCAGAAGGAAATAGAACTTTTTTCAAGTGCTAAAAGAAAAGACCATCAAGCAAGAATTCAGTTTAGTTGCTCAGTTAAGAATTATATACCCAGTAAATACATCTTCCAGGAATAAAGGAAAAATCAAGACATTCTGAAATGAAGGAAAGCTAAGAGAAATGTCACTAGCAGACCTGCTGTGAAACAAGAGCTAAAGTGAAAGTTTAAGTGAAAGTTTAGTCACGCAGTCGTGTCAGACTCTTTGCGACTTCATGGTCTGTAGCCTACCAGGCTCCTCTGTCCATGGGATTTCCCAGGCAAGAGTGGAGTGGGCTGCCATTTCCTTCTTTCTAAACAAAAAGGCAACAATAAAAGAAGGAACTTCTGAAAATCAGAGAAAACAATATAGGAAAACAAAAAAGTAGATAAATATATTTTGCTCCTGAGTTTTCTCAGTTATATTTGATAGTTAAAACAGAAATTATAATCCTGTCTGATATGGTTCTAAACATGTGGAAGAAATACTTAAGATGGTTATACTATAAATGGGTAGAGGAAGAGGGATATAAAGGGAAGTAAGGTTTCTATTTTTATTTATTTTTATTTATGGGGGCTCCAAAATCACTGCAGATGGTGACTGCAGCCATGAAATTAAAGGATGCTTGCTCCTTGGAAGAAATGTTATGACCAACCTAGATAGCATATTAAGAAGCAGAGATTACTTTGCAACAAAAGTCTGTCTAGTCAAAGCTATGGTTTTTCCAGTAGTCATGTATGGACGTGAGAGTTGGACTACAAAAAAAAGCTGAGCATCGAAGAATGGATGTTTTTGAACTGTGGTGTTGGAGAAGGCTCTTGAGAGTCCCTTGGACTGCAAGGAGATCCAACCAGTCCATCCTAAAGGAGATCAGTCCTGAATATTCACTGGAAGGACTGATGCTGAAGCTGAAGCTCCGATACTTTGGCCACTTGATGTGAAGAACTGACTCATTAAAAAAGACCGTGATGCTGGGAAGGACTGAAGGAGGGAGGAGAAGGGGACGACAGAGTACGAGATGGCTGGCATCTCCAACTCAAACAACATGAGTTTGAGTAAACTCTGGGAGTTGGTGATGAACAGGTAGGCCTGGCGTGCTGCAGTCCATGGGGTTGCAAGCAGTCAGACACGACTGAGCGACTGAACTGAATGGAAGGTTTCTGTACTTCACTCAAAATGGTCAAAGGAACTAACAGATCATGATAAGCTGTCTATGTATACCTAAAAATTAAACATAGAGAATACTAAAAACTATTACAGATATAATGGAAGTCTACAAAATGCCCAAATAACTCACAGGAAGATGGAGAAAAGAGCAAGACAGAAACAAACAAAAAGAAACAAAGAAAAAAGACAGAAAACAAAAAATAATGCCAAACTTAATCCCTAATTTATCAATAATTACATTAAATATAAATGGTCTAATTAAAGACAAAGAGGCTTTAAAAAACAACTTATGCTGCGTAAAAGAAATTCACTTCAGGACCTCCCTGGTGGTCCACTGGTTAAGAACTCACCTGCCAAAGCAGGGAACATGGGTTGGATCCATGCTCCAGAAAGATTCCACGTGCTGTGGGACAAATAGCCCACACATAACAACGAATGAGTCCACACTCTAGAGTCCTCAAGTCACAGCTACTGAGCCCGCATGCTGCAACTACTGAAGCTTGCCCTAGAATCTGTGCTCTGCACAAGAAAACCCACCACAATGAAAAGACCAGGCACCGCAAATATAGAGTAGCCCCTGCATACCACAACTAGAGAAAAGCACCACGGTCAGCAGTGAAGACCTAGTGCAGCCAAAAATAAATTAACTAAAATTTAAAAAATAGAGAACCTCACTTCACACTTAACAACATAGGCAGACCAGAAATAAAAGGAAGGGAAAGATATGTCAAGAAAGTATTAATCAAAAGAAAGCAGGTATGCCTCTATAAATATCACATAAAGTAAACTTTGAAGCAAAGAAAGTTACCAGAGGTACAGAGATATTAGAGGGTGATAAAAGGGTCATCTAATAAGACATAGCAATTCTAAATGTGTGTGCACCAAACAATAGAGCTGCAAATATATATGAAGCAAAAATTGAAAGCCTTGAAAGGAGTAAAAGACAAACCCGTAACTAAATATAAGACATCAACAATCCTTTTCAACAAATGACAGAAAATATTAGAAAACAAACAAGGATGTACTGAACAACACAAGCAACCAGTAGAACCTAACAGACATTTATAGAACACTTCACCTAACAGAATACCCATACTTTTTAAGTGTCGATGAACTGATGAATCAATGAACTGGACCAGTTGTTGTTTACTTGAGGAGCCGTGTCCAACTCTTTGCAACCCCATAAACTGCAGCAAGCCAGGCTTCCCTGTCCTTCACTATCTCCTAGAGTTTGCTCAAACTCAAGTCCATTGATTCAGTGATGCCATCCAACCATCTCATCCTCTGGGACCTTCTTTTCCTCCTGTCCTCAATTTTTCCCAGCATCAGGGTCTTTCCAATGAGTCGGCTCTTCACACCAGGTGGCCAGAATATTTGTGCTTCAGCTTTAGCATCAGTCCTTTCACTGAATTTTCAGGACTGATTTCCAAGGAACTCTCAAGAGTCTCCTACAGCACAGTTCAAAAGCATCAATTCTTTGACATTCAGCCTTTCTTATGGTCCAGTTCTCCCATCTGTACATGACTACTGGAAAAACCATGGCTTTGACCTTTTTCAGCAAAAGGATGTCTCTGCTTTTTAATATGCTGTCTAGGTTTGTCATAGCTTTTCTTACAAGAAGCAAGCATTTTTAATTTCATGGCTGCAGTCACCATCTGCAGTGATTTTGGAGCCCAAAAAACAGTCTGTCACTGTCTCCATTTATCCCCATCTATTTGCCATGAAGTGATAGGACTGGATGTCATGATCTTAATTTTTAAATGATGAATTTTAAGCCAGCTTTTCACTCTCCTCTTTCACCTTCATCAAGAGGCTCTTAAATTCCTCTTTACTTTTTGCCATTAGAGTGGTATCATGCATATCTGAGGTTATTGATATTTCTACCAGTTTAAGTTTAAAAGAATTAAAATCACATAAAATGTTGTTCTGTGATTAAAATGAAAAACCAAGTAACAAAATTATATCAAGAAAACCTCCAAATACTTGGAAACTAAACAATACTTCTAAATAATTCACGAATCAGAAAGATATATCAAGAGAAATCAAAACATGAGCTTAATGAAAGCTAAAATAAAACATCAAAATTGTGGTGTACACCTAAAGCAATGTTGAGATGGATTTTTATAACAATAACTGCATACATCAAAAAAGAGGAAAAGCCTCAAATCAGTCATCTAAGTTCCCACATTTAAGATTCTTAAAAACTGGGCAGCACAAAATAAACTCAAAGCAAGCAGAAGAGAAGGAAGGAAGGACATAATAAAGATGAGAGAACTGACAGTGAACTCAGAAAAATAATAGAGAAAATAAATGAAACAAAGAGCTAGTTCTGCAAAGAGGTCAATAAAATTAACAGACCTCTAGCAAGACTGATGATACCCTGGTGGCTCAAGATGGGAAAGAATCCACCTACTGCAGGAAACCTGAGTTCAATCCCTGGGTCAGGAAGATCTCCTGGAGGAGGGCATGGCAACCCACTCCAGTATTCTTGCCTGGAGAATGCCATGAACAGAGAAGCCTGGCAGGCTACAGTCCATGGGGTTGCAAAGACACAACTGAGCAACTAAGCACATACACAGCAAGACTGATAAACAAAATTTAAAAAAAAGATACAAACTACCAGTACCAGGAATGAAGCAGAGGGTATTACTAAAGACCATTCAGACATTGAAATATAACTTGATCAAAATATAATGTAGAGTTTGTAGTATTCCCTAACTACAAACTCTACACACACAAATTTAACAACTTAGAATGAAATGGATCAATTCCTCAAAAATTACAAACTACCACAACTCACTCATTGGCAATAATTTGAATATTGTTTAATAAGGAAACTAAGTTATTAATTTGATTTTTAGGTTTTTTTATTGAAGTGCAGTTGATTTATAACGTGTTAGTTCCTGGTTACAGCAAAGATATCTATATATATATGTATATGAATAATATTTTTCAGATTCTTTTCAATTAGAATTTATTACAAGACACTGAATATAGTGTCCTGTGCTATACAGTACTGAAATAGTAATTTTAAAAATTTCCAGACCCAGATGACTTCACTAGAGAATTTCACCAAATGTTTAAGAAAAAGAAAAATGAGCATCAATTCTAAATAAGTTCTTTCAGAAAATAGGCTAGGAATAAAGAATTCCCAATTCATTGTATAAAACTAGTATTACTATTACCCTGATATCAAAACCACACAAAGTCTAAAAAGAAAACTATAGACTAACACTCCTCATAAATACAGACATAATGATCCTTCACAAATTATCAACAAACAGAATTCAGCAATATATCAAAAGAATTACACACCATAGCCAAGTGATGCTTATTCCAGGGGTGCAAAGCTGACATATCTAACAAAATTTGATACTTATTCATAATAACAACTTTGATAAAATTGGAACAGAAAGGGATTTTTCTCAATAAAAAGACACCGCAAAAAAATCTAACACTAACATTGTACTTAAAAGATGAAAAATCTAATGCTTCCCTCCTAAGGAGAAAAGAACAAGGCACAGGTATCTGTTCTTATTCAACATAGTTCCAGAAGTTCTAGCCAGTGCAACAAAGCAGAAAAGGGGGAAAGGGAAAAGCCATATGAATTGGAGGCAAAAAACATAAATAAAACTGTCACCACCTGCATATGAAATGACCGTCTAAATAGAAAATCCCCCAAATTTTTTTTTAACTCTTGGAACTAATAAGTAAGTTCAACTAGGCCACAGAATGCAAAATAAACTGAATGAAAAATGAAAATCACTTACTTTTCTATATCCTAGCAATAAACATATACAAGCAATAAATTTGGCAATAAACACTAAGATTAAAAACTCAATACATGACAGATTCATGTTGATGTATGGCAAAACCAATACAATAAAGTAACTAACCTCCAATTAAAATAAACATTATATTAAAAACAAAAAAGCCAATACATTTGTAATTTTTAAAACTGTAAATGTGAGTGAGTGAAAGTCATCAGTCGTGTCCAACTCTTTGCAACCCCATGGACTATAGCCTGCCAGGCTCCTCTGCCAGGCAAGAATACTGGAGTGGTTAGCCATCTCTTCTCCAGGAGATCTTCCAAATCGAGAGATTGAACCCAGGTCTCTCATACTGCAGGCAGGTTGTAGATACTTATGTATGATTCAAACAAAATATATACAGGACTTATATGCTAAAAATTATACAATGTTGATGAAATAAATCAAAGATTTAAATAAATGGAGGGACATACCATGTTCAAGGAACGAAGAGTCAACACAGGAAAGATTTTTAACTCTCCCAAAGGTGACTTCGGAGAAGGCAGAGGCAACCCACTCCAGTACTCTTGCCTGGAAAATCCCATGGACGGAAGAGCCTGGTAGGCGGCAGTCCATGCGGTCGCGAAGAATCGGACACGACTGAGCGACTTCACTTTCACTTTTCACTTTCATGCACTGGAGAAGGAAATGGCAACCCACTCCAGTGTTCTTGTCTAGAGAATCCCAGGGACGGGGGAGCCTGGTGGGCTGCCATCTATGGGGTCACACAGAGTCGGACACGACTGAAGTGACTTAGCAGCAGCAAAGGTGACTCACAGGTTTATCACAATTCTTATCAAAATCCTAGCAAGAGTTATGTATTGGGTGGCCAAAAAGTTCATTCAGGTTTTTTTTTTTTTTGGTAACACTGTATGGAAAAACCTGAACAATGTCTTAGCCAACCTAATAGATACAGAAAATGTTGTTCTACAATTCATATGGAAAGGTAAAGGAACTAGAATAGCTAAAACAGTTCTGAAAAAAAAACAAAAAGCAAAGTAGGAAGAACCAGACTACCAGGTTTAAAGACACATTCTATCGCTAGTCATCAACACTGTGTGGTATCAGCAGAGGAACAGACGCACAGATCAGTGGAACAGAATAGAGAAACAGACTCTACAATATGTTTTTTGACAAAGGTGCAAAAGCAGTTCAATAAAGGAACGGCTGCCTTTTCAACAAGTACTGCTACAGCAATTTGGACATCCATAGGCAAACAAAAACAAAAAGAATCCACAAAACCGTGATCTAAAATGGACATGTTATACAAAAATTCAAAATGGATCATAGACTTAAATGTAAAACTAAAACCTGTAACACCTTTAAGAAAAAATATAGGAAAAAATCTTTAGGATCTCAGGTTAAGCAAAGAGTTCTAACCAAAAGCATCATCTATAAAAGGAAAATTTCATAAACCTGACTTCATCAAAATTCTTAAATACTGATCCACAAAGGACTCTGTAAGAGGATGAAAAGACAAGCTACAGAACTATGGGAAAATGTGAACTACTGCTCTGACAAAAGACCAGTACACAGAATATGTTAAGAAGTCTCAAAACTCAACAGCCAAAAAAAAAAAAAAACAAAGAAGAAGAAAAGAAGTCTCTTCAGCAAATAGTATTGGAACAACTGGATATAAACATGCAAAAGCAAACAAATGTAGACACAGACTTTTTACTCTTCAGATACAATAACCCAAAATGAAGCACAAGCCTAAATGTAAAATGCAGAACTATATAACTCCTAAAAGATAACAAAGGAAAAAACCTAGATGTCCTTGGGTATAGTGATGCCTTTTAAGTATAACACCAAAGACATGATCCATGACATAAATAACTAATAACCTTGATTTATTTAAAATTAAAAACTTCTGCTCTGTGAAAGAAAATACAAAGAGAATTAGAAAACAAGCCACAAACTGGAAGAAAATATTTGAAAAACGCACACATGGAACGGCTCAAACCTGGAACACTGACACCAGCAAAGCTGGACAGGGTGTGCAGCAACAGCAACTCTCATACATTTCCGGTGGAAATGAAAATAACACAGTCACTTTGGAAGACAGACTCTTACCATACAACCCAGCAATCACACTTCTTGGTATGAAGCGTTACACAAAGGAGCTGAAAACTTACATTCACGCGCAAACCTGCACACAGATGTTTATGGCAGCTTTCTTCATAACTGCCAAAAATTAGAAGCAACCGAGATGTCCTTTAGGAGATGAATGAAGAAACCGTAGTGTACAAGACCCCAGAGAGCCGAAACAGTCTTGAGAAAGAAAAACAAAGCCGGCGGTACCATGCTTCCTGGCTTCAAACTATACTTCATTCTTGGTGACGGTTCTTTCAGATTTGACGTCAAAAGCAAAAATAAGAAGGTGGGAACACATCAAACAAAAAAGCTTATGCAGAGGAAAGGGAACCATTAACAAAACGAAAAAGTAACCTTCCCAATGGGAGAAAACACCTACGAATCATATAATTGATTATGGGTTAACATCCAAAATATATAATGAACTCACTAAATTCAGTACCCAAAATAATCTGGTTTAAAAATGGGCAAACAATCTGAATAGACCTTTTTCCAAAGAAAACATGCAGATGGTCAACACACACATGAAAAGGAGCTCAACATCACTAATCATCAGGGAAATGCAAATCAGAACAAAAATGAGATATCACCTCACACCTGCTAGAACAGCTGTGATTAAAAAAACACCCAAAAATAACAAGAAATAAGCACTGGTGAGGCTGTGGAGAAAAGGGAACCACTGTGTGCTATTGGTGGGGATGCAAACTGGTGCAGCTACTATGGAATACACTATGAACGTCTCTCAAAAAATCAGACATAGAACTACATATGATCCGGCAACTCCAGCTCTGGGTGTGTATCTGAAGAAAATGAAAATGTTGATTTGGAAAGACATACGCACCCCCTGTTCAGTGCCGCATTATTTACAATTGCCAAGACCCTGAAATAATCTAAGTGCCCACCAGCAGATGAATCAATAAAGAAGATGTGCTATGTGTGTGGAATATTATTCAGTCATAAAAAGAATGAAAGCTTGCCATTTGTGGTAACACGGATGGACCTTGAGGGCACAACAGTAAGTGATTTAAATCAAACAGAAGAAGACAAATACCATATATTCTCACTTACACATGGATTAAAAAAAAAAAAAAAAACCTGACAACTCACAGGTAGGGGAAACAGACTGGTGGTTGCCAGAAGCAGGGCGGTGAGAGAATGGGGCAAAATGAGTGAGGATGATCAAAATGGCCAAATTTCAGTTATAAGATAAACTACCCTTAGAGATGCATGAGTGCTAAGCTGTTTCAGTCATATCCAACTCTGCAACCCTACAGACCACAGCCTGCCAGGCTCCTGTGTCCAAGGAATTCTGCAGGCAAGAATACTTGCGGGGTTGCCATGCCCTCCTCCAGGGGATCTTCCCAACGCAGAGATCAAACCCACATCTTCTATGTCTCCTGCATTGGCAGGTGGGTTCTTTACCCTTAGCACCACCTGATAACTGGGAATAGTTGCCTCAGTTATTGTAACTATAATAATAGTTAGTAATACTCTACTGTATATTTTCAAGTTACTACCAGAGTACATCTTAAATTAAAAGTTCTCAGCATAGGAAAAAAATCTGTAACTATGTATGGTGATGGATGTTAACTCAACTTACTGCGATGATCATTTCACTGTATACACAAATATTGAATCACTATGCGAAGAATTGATGTTTTTGAACCGTGGTGTTGGAGAAGACTCTTGAGAGTGCCTTGGACTGCAAGGAGATCCAACCAGTCCATTCTAAAGGAGATCAGCCCTGGGTGTTCTTTGGAAGGAATGATGCTAAAGCTGAAACTCCAGTACTTTGGCCACCTCATGCGAAGAGTAAAGACTCTGATGCTGGGAGGGACTGGGGGCAGGAGGAGAAGGGGACGACAGAGGATGAGATGGCTGGATGGCATCACCGACTCGATGGATGTGAGTTTGAGTGAACTCTGGGAATTGGTGATGGACAGGGAGGCCTGGCGTGCTGCAGTTCATGGGTCGCAAAGAGTCAGACACGACTGAGCAACTGAAATGAACTGATGCTGTACCCCTGAAACAAATGTCAGTTATACCTCAATTTCCTTTTGTAAAATAATAATTTTTAAAAAACTGTGGTACATCCAGGTGATGGAATATTATTTCAGCACTAAAAAGAAATGAGGTACCAAGCCATGAAAAGATGTGGAGAAATGCACATTAATAAGTGAAAGAAGCCAGCGTGAAAAGACTATATACTGTATGATTGCAACTATATGACATTCTGGAGAAAATAAAACAATGGAGACAATGAAAAAAATCAGTGGTTTCCAAGGGGCGGGGTGAAACAGCGCACAGGGTGTTTTTAGAGCCGTGAAAACACTCTGTATGGTATTGTAAATGATGCACGTATGTCATTATTGTCCATATTCATAGACTGTACAATAGCTAGAGTGAAGCCTCAAGGTAAACTGTGGACGTTAGCTGATTATGATGTGTCCATACAGGTTCATCCTGGG
Source organism: Nanger dama (assembly GCA_917880005.1). Lineage (NCBI taxonomy): Eukaryota > Metazoa > Chordata > Mammalia > Artiodactyla > Bovidae > Nanger > Nanger dama. The sequence continues at coordinate 26,084,417 of CAKJTW010000011.1, read as the reverse complement.
TTTAAAAAAATGTACAATTCTGATAAATATTAACAGACCAGGCTATGCACATGTGGGGGCAAAATACACAGGAAAGCTCCCTACTTGCCTCTTGATTTTGCTGTAAATCTAAAACTGCTCTTAAAAAAGTCTTAAAAATTAAAGACACTTCATCAAAAAGATATACAAATGGTGAATAAGCACACCAATGTTAACTATCAGGTAAATGCAAATTAAAAGCAAAATGAGTGATTAGTACATATCATCTATCAAATCACTGAAATAAAAACAGCAGCACCACCAAACACTGACAGGAAATGTGGTGGAGAAACTGGACCACGCATACATTGCTGGCAGGAATGTAAAATGGCACGGTAACCACAGAAAACGGTTTAGCAGTTTCTTAAAAACTAAATGTGCAACCTCCACATAACCAAGCATTTGTGCTTCTGGGCATTTATTCTGGAAAAATGAAGGCTTTTGTTCACATGGTAAACCATACACAAAGGTTTATAGCAGGCTTATTTGTAATAACTAAAAACTAGAAACAACCCAGGTGTCCTTCAGTGGGTGAACGGGTAAACAAACTGTGGTACATGTACAGCATGGAACACTACTTAGGCATCAAAAGGAACGAGCTATCGGTATACCCAACAAACAGAATGAATCGCCAGAGTCATTACGTGGCGTGAAAAAAGCCAACCCTCAAAGGTTACATATGATCTATTTATATAACATCCTGGAAGTGACAAAATTAAAGAAATAGAGAACAGATTAGTAATTGGCAGGGATTAATTAGAGCTGGTGCAGAAGGGAAAGTGAGTATGGCTATAAAGAGGCAACATGAGGTATCCTTACAATGCTGAAACTGTTCCTGAACCTGTATCAATGAAAATTTCCTGGTTGTGATATCATACTACAGTTCTGTGAAACGCTACCACTGGGAAACTGGATACAGAATATGTGGGATCTCTGTATTATTTCTCACAACTGTATGCGAACCTACAAATTATCTCAAAATTAAAAGTTTAATTTAAAAAGATGAAAAAAGTATACCTGAAATTGATTCAGATCGGAAATAAATGAACCCAACTGATAACATGACCACACAGAAAAAAAATTAACTCAAGAAACTTTTGAACAGAGTGTTCTGACTACATACATCCTTCCCAGGATATATTCTGTCTTGAACTTTAAGTCATCAATTTGTTGGTGGTGGTGAAACCAATATAATAATTCCTAAATTATTTTATGGGTAGCTGAAAATAGAAGAAATGAGTAAATATTATGATATAATGGAAAGCAGGGTTTTTACCCACAGAGAAGGCAGCACAACTATGGAATGGGGAAGATGAACGAGACACACACTTTGTCCACTGAAAGTAACGTGTAAGAGCATCCCAGCAGAAATAAGCACATTAAAAACCCAGGTAATGGTTTCCATACCATTCTTCACTGCAAGGAACAGAGGTTTCTTGGGAAAATGACTCATTTCTGGCCTGGGGTGAGGAAATTACTAGGTAAGTCTGGAATATCTTGTTTCAGAAAGCAGTAAAGTAAAATGATCGGGACATGTCAAAAGGTCACAAAGCCATCTTGAAGAAGCTCTCACTGCCCAAATGTAGGACAATTTGAGCATCAAAACAAATATGATGCTTGATCATAGCATATTAAAAAGAATCAAGTTGTCTGTCATATTACCTAAAAAAGAAGAGATACAAAGAAAAGAAACCTCTTCAAATGCCATCAAATGTTAGGAATGACAGAATTAGAATATCACTATCAACACAATGTAATAAGTGATTCACAGACTCTCTAGTCAATACTAAAATCAATGGGTTAAAGTTTATTGGGGAACAGGATATTCACTCAGTGTCAAAGTATCACTCCACAGTTACTTATTCTTACTAAGTGATTAAAATAACTCTACCAAAAAAGTAACAATGTATCTATACTGACAGATGTGGCAGTCATCACCCTAAGTAAGGAGAACACAGAGACCTATGTCTCCTCCTATAATGCTATGCAAGGGATACAATAGCACAAATTTAATAACTAGGCAAAAATGTTCAACCTGAATCTAATAAGGCAAATTTAAAACATGGGATATACTACAGACAGTTAAGCTGGACTCTTCAAAAACTTCAATACCACCCCAAAAAAGTATGATTATTCTAGAATGTTTAAAGGCGAGCCTGAAGTGATACAATAATGAAGTGTGATGCATGAATGTTTTTATTCCACTAATTTTATTTATTTCACTTGTTAAACCATTTTACTGAGGTATGACTGACACAGAAAAAGCTGTACAGATTTAATACATAAAATGTGATGAGTGCAGAGGTAAGTATACACCTGTGTAACCATCACCACAGTCTATGCCATTAAAATACCCGTGTGATATATGAATCTTGATTGGCTCTTGAACTGAAAAGTCAGCTATAAAATTAATTTTTTTACAATTAAGGAAACTATGTTAGATGGCATTGCTGAATTCGTGTTACTATCTTAGGCATGATTAGTATTGTGGTTTCATAGGAAAATGAGAGGTATGCTGAAATATTTAGGTGAAATGTCATGTCAGCAACTTACTTTTAAATGGCGTAAGAAAAAAAGCACATGTATGTGCATATGTGTGTGTGTGTAGACAGAAGGAAAAAACAAATGAGTCTAACAGACACAAAATACCACAATTATTACACAAAATACCAAATTATTACAAAACTCTTTTAGGGTTTTCATTTCACTAAAGGTCTGTTTAAATGAGATACAAAGGAAAAAAATAACATTCTATATCACACCAAGAATCAATAAGCACTAGGGAGGTTAAAAAATTTGTCCTGAACGGACTTTTTCAGGGCATTGTGCAGATGCAGCTGGAGAGATTTATTGTAGCTGCTGACCACTTCAGACATTGCATGTTTTTGGTAGCATGCTTACAGAATAGTGCTAAATATCAGAATACTGAAGAACAAACCAACAATAAGAACAAAAGAAACACAAAAATTCTGTGAATTTTAGTGAAGTAACTTGCAAAAACAATTAAATCTACTTTGTCCACCATTCTAGCAGCCAGGACTCCTCCTAAAAAGCATAGTTTTATACACTTCACAACCACTCCAAAACCCTTCACATTGCATATAACTAGCACTTTGCCGTTTTTCTACACAAAATCAATATTCCAAATGATAGCTAAGTACTGTTACAGGATAGCAATCATTAAAGTTAGCATGTGCAGCTTCACTTTAACAGCTTTATAATATTCTGATCCTTTGAAACGTATTAACCCATGTTTGATATAATACTTCTGTATTAACTGTTATATCTAATTAACCAGAATTATCCATTGCTTAACAATGGTGGAAAACAGGATAGAGCAAGAGAGTGGAAAAGCACAAAATAAAATTCCAAGATAAAAAGTAGATAATTATCACAAAGTAGCTATTATTAAATAGACCTTTCCACAATGAGGACAACTGAAAAACTTGATTTCTAAAGGTCATACTATCCAAAATGTATGTTTTTACCATCTGTGTTGTGTTGAAGTGTGTAACTGAACAAATGAGTATGGTTACAAAGTGAATTCCCTGATTAACCGGGACATTTGTACAAGGAGAAGCAGTTGGAGTTTGTGTTTTCAACCTATCACCACTATGATGACATAACTATGTTATTATCCCCATATTGAAAAATGATGAAACTGAAAGAGGGAAGTTAAGTAACTTCCCCCAAACCATGTAACTCGTCAGTGGGCAGAGCCAGGATTCAAACACAAAGCACAACTGCAGAGCCTGTCCCCGGGACGACTGTTCTATCTAATATTGCCATCACTTGTTCTGAGGAGGGGCTGATGCTGAACACCTGCACTAAGTACTCTGCTTATGTCATTTAATCTTCACAACAACCCTGTGAAGTAGGATTTTTATTCCTATTTTTCAGAAGAGAACACTGAAGCTGAGAAAGGTTGAGTAACCTATCCTGCCAATGAATGGAAGAACCAGGACTGAACTCAAGTGCGTCTGACTCCACAGCCCTCACTCTTTCTATGACCACACTCTGCCCTCACGTTTTACATATAAAACACTTTATTTTTCATGAAAGCATATCTTCTTCTAGATAACTAGTTAGTTTAAGTTAAACATGTCCCTGTGTTTATTTGGAATTAATAACACTTAATTTCTCCGAAGATATTCTTTCTTGTGAATTAATGAGGTTCTACAACATGTGAGGATAAACTTAAACTGAGGGTGTTATAATGCAGGGAATAATCATAAAAAGGTCCTCAAAAGCTATTTGAGTCAAACCTTTGAAAGTTCATCAGGCTTGGAAGCCAGTAATAATTAATGGTACATATGCAAAGCTCACCAAAAGAGGCCTGCACTAGTTAAGGATCATCGGAAGATATGACATGACTGAACCTTCATATTATACAAATACACCATTAAATATCTTTTATTTAACTTTTCATTTTGTATTGGAGTATAGCCAATTAACAATGTTATGATGGTTTCAGGTGAACAGCAAATGACTCAGCCATATGTATATACATGTATCCATTCTCCCCCAAACCTCCTTCCTATTCAGGCTGCCACATAACATTCAGCAGAGTTCCCTGTGCTATACACTAGGTCCCTGTTGGTTATCCATTTAAAATATAGCAGTGTGCACATGTAGATCCCAAACTCCATTAAATGCTTTTTAAAAGCATAGTTGTAAAGTTTGCAACCACTCCAAAAAGTTCATATTGCATATAATTGCCCTTCTCTTAAAATAAAAAACCATTCTTATTTTTACTTATTTATTTAAATCCTCCTTGTTCCAAAGAGAATCTGAAATAGCTGAAATCCTCCTCACTGTACCTTGAGCAGAACCAAGAAACCCAGAGCCTGGTTACCAGCTGCTCTGTGAGATTTTAATACACTGACCACATGTGGCCAGGGCTACTTCGTGGAACCTCCAGCAAGTTTCCACCTAAAAACGAGGATAATAACAATACCTACTTCACAAGGCTGTTGTGAAGTGTAAATGAGCTAACATGCATATTACAATTGTGCCTGCATATAAACAACAAGTGTGCTGCTATCTATTATTGAAACACCACTTAGATGGAAAAACACCTATGAGCTTTCTCTATCTCTAGATAAAAGATTTGAGGAAACTCAGTAACTGACTTCACCTCTGCACTGGCTAACACCGGAATCCTCTTCCTTTAACTACCAGACATGGAAAGAGGCCTCATTAGAAGAAAAAAGCTTCAGCTGACTCCTCCATCTAATCAAACTACCACTCCCTTTTTGCCAGTTTTCACTGTCAGGCTTCTCAAATATATTTTCTGTAGCTTCTGTTACTGATATGCCTGAGCTGTCCTTTGGGAAAACCAGCTGGCATTACCCCGGGGAAGTCAGAACTTGATTTGTGGGGTTGAGTAGAAGCAGGAAAATAGAACAAACAGGAGAGTAATGCAAAAACCATAATGCTAATACGCTAGCTAGTGGACAGAACTATACCTGCCCCAAAGTCCTGACAGTTATATCCTCTAATCAGCTTTCTTTCCCTATAGGACATATAAAAATAGGAGGCCAAATTATAACCAAACACTTGCTGAGATAGTCCAGTCACAGGACCATTTAAGCCTCGAGGCAGTGCCTCCTTCTCTGAAGAGTCCTGGGAAAAAACACTTCCAAATTTGGCCTCTCCTACTCCCATTTTTCTGTAATTCGATGGTGCCCATCCACCTTCTGAACAGTCTTTCTTTAGATATGTTAATATAATCTATTAGACTACATCAAGTCCCACTCTTCCTGCTTTCAACCTGAAAGAGACATCTTTTAAGATGTCTTTTGCAGAAAACTGAGCTCACCTATTGTGTGATTTTATTAAGCCAATAAAGCTGAGTTCTGCTGGTGGTACAGACATCACATCACATACATGACCTCACCTCTACCTATCCATTCCCCCCTCACCTCCAACACCCTCTCATCGCTTTCTCTTTGATAGTTCTTAACTTGGATTTCACTCCCCACCATATTCAGGGATCTCTTTACAGTTCCCATTCTTCTGTACTTCACTATGGCAATTGATACAATTTGCCACCTATTTCTTAAAAATTTTCCCCATCACTGCTTTTAACAAAGCCAGAAAACTGTTGATCCTGCTCATTAACTTTAAATTGCTCTAGAGTACCTGTAGTGGTTAAGACTCCAGGTCCAAGAATCAGACAGATAAGACTTCAAATCCAGGTTCTACTCTTACCAGCTACATGCCCACGGGAAAGTTACTTGACTTTAAGCATCTCTCCTCCGCTATAGAATGGATATAATAACATAATTGGTTATTGAGTGCTTAGCATAATCAGCTTACTCTGGCACAAAGTAACCACTCAATAAATATTAACTACTATCTTTGTGTCCTAATTCTCTTATCCTGGTATTTTATTCCCTTTCTACCTTGAAAAATTCATCATCGCAAATAGCTATGCTATAATTAAGTATACTCCCTAAGTTACTGTTGCAAAACTAAACCTTTCATCCTCTTCTTCAGTAATAAAAAAAAAAATCACTATTTCTAGTTTCACCAATATCTAAGAAATAACCTGCTGAAACAGATTTCATCCTCATATTCTTTCTTAAAGCACTCCTTTCCCTTGGCCTCTGTAATACCATGCTTTCCAGATTTTTTCTTCTTTGGCCATCTCTTCTTAGACTCAATTGCCAGCTCATCCTCCTGTAACCAGCCTCTAAATGTTAAGTGTTCTAAAGGGAAAGCCTAAAGGGTTTCTTCATTTCTCATACTATAACCTCTCCGTTGGCAATCTCATGCTTCATCATGGCTACAACTGCAAACTATAAAGAAGTTAATGACTTCCATATTATCTCCAGTGCAGACTTCTCCAAGTTCTATACCCTCTATATCCAAATGCCTACTGACATCACCATGCAATGACAAGGCAACATAAATTCAATAGATACAAAATTGGATTCATGGTCTTTGTGGACTCATGATTCCATGATCATCCAAAAACCTAGTTCTTCTCCAGTATTCGGTTGTTAGTGAATGAACAGCATCACCATCCATCCAAGCTGCATAAGGCAAAATTCTAGAATCCATCCTTTATAACTATCCTCTTCCTCCCCCTCCAAATCTAACCTGTTCTAATTTCCATTAAATAGACATTGTTGCATGAATTTCAACCTATTTTTTTACACTAATATGAAAATATTCTCCCATGCCGATTTCATTCCCCAACTACTCATTTCACCATTATAATGCCAAGGTCTCTAGCAACTGGAACTTCCCCACTGTCCAGTTCATCCCTCCCTAACACCTCAACAATCAAATTTCTTATTTCTTCTAACATTCTATCTACTTCAGTCACAAAAAAAAGCTATTTTACAATATCTACATATGATTTATTGTTTACCATCCCCCTTCCCTAGCCAAGCCACATCTTTTCCTCTCTCAAAACTCTTCTTGGAATCCTTCATTTGTTAAATCAACCCAATACCACTCCTTAAAAAAAAATAAAGGTTCAGATTCAGGGCCATCCATAGTTCAATTAGTCCAATAATCTATCTCTGACAGAGACATCAATAGAACATATCCAGTTTTCATCACAGACACAGTCCTCAAAATCGATTACCCAAATATACTATTTTCTTTACATCAAGCACTGCATCTGTCAACATATACAAGTTTGTGTCTTTCAGGAACAGGTATGTACTTGCAGCCTTTTCTACTTCATAACGTTAATAATTTCACAAATTTAACATCAACCATATAAAACTGAATTTCCTGTATTTGTTCTGAATTTCCTGTCTCAAGTATCTCAAGGTAGTCTTCCTGGTTTAATATTTACCAATTTGGTGAACAAGTTGATCATTTTTCATTTATATCGTTTGTGATTTTAAAGCAATGCAAAAATAAATATAGGATGAATCACACCCTTACACTCATGATCCAGCTATATTCATATCTGTATTCCTAGTTTCCATAATAATGTCTCATAAAGAGAAGGTGCTCAACGTATGTTCACCAAAATTAAAAGAATTTTATTTATGACTGATGTTGTGTTCATGCCTTCCAAAAGAAGTAGAACTTCTCAAATATGTTAACTCTGCTTCTCTTAAAGAAAAATAATATTGGGGCTTAAAAAGGGTAGAAAAGAATTGATGCCTCATACAGGTGAGGAGACTGAACAGGGCAGCTGGCTGCTGTAAACGAACTGAAGCTATTCTTGGATGTGATCACCAAACCAGCAGCAGCAGAGGCAGCATGGAATCCCGGAAGGCTGCCCAAGACTGAAGGGAGCAAATAAATCCAGGCTTGATTTAAAAAAACAAAAACTGCGAATGCTCCAGTATACTCAACGTCAGTCCTTTCTAAATGCAGATTATTTAAAAAGTCACTGCTAATCCCTTAAAAAAGAAAATGTTAAGCATTTGTGGAATCAACCTGCATTACACTCAACTAATTTCCTTTATTTTTTTTTTTACAAGAGTATGTTTACAGATAGACATAAAAGTAGTATGTTGGGAGAATTTCAACAAAGTATCTGATCAGGTTCTCACTAAACCAATACAGATAAGATAAACAGAAGGTGGATAAAGGTATAATAAGGCGTGTGTGTGTGCGCTCAGTCACTCCATCATGTCCAACTCTTTGCGACCCTGCAGGGACTGTAGCCCACCAGACTCCTCTGTCCATGGAATTTTCCAGGCAGGAATACTGGAGTGGGTTGCCATTTCCTAAACCAAATGATCTTCTGGACCACCCAGGGGTCAAACTCGAATTTCTTGGTCTCCTGCACTGGCAGGCAGATTATAGCTCAACCCCCTGGGAAACCCAATTAGGTAGTGAGGTAATTGTTAAAATGATCATAACAACAGAGTGCTCATTAATGAATTGTTATGAACCTGAAAGCCAGTTCAGGACTTTCATCTGTGGTCTTCTTCTGTTTAACAATTTTATCAATAAGGAAAGAGGAAAATATATGGAAGGGATGGATCTAAGTGATCTGTGAGTAGCTATATCCAAATATATATGTAACTATGAGATAGGCAAGCGCTCTAACTTACGCCACAAATGTAAAACACACACACAAACAAAAAAGAGGCTTAATGGCTTAGTGCACAGCAAGCTTAGTTCAATCTGACAACGACAAGCTCAACATGATGTGAAAGAAAGAAAAGCTAATGTGATGCTAGCTGCAGTAGTAGTATATCAAACACAGGCAATATCAGTCCTGCTTACTTTTGGACAGATCTTACCACAACTGGGATAGGGTGTACCCTTCTAGGGGTCACTATCTTCATAGAATCATAACCATATCAGCATACGTTCAGAATAGAAAAACCAGGATGCTTAGGGGCCTGAACACCATTAAAGGAAAGGCAGAAAAGAATGGTGGTGGTTTAGTCACTCAGTCATGTCCAACTCTTGCTGCCCCATGGACTGCAGCCCACCAGGCTCCTCTGTCCATGGGATTTCTCAGGCAAGAATACGGGAGTGGGCAGCCATTTCCTTCTCCAGGGGATCTTCCTGACCCAGGGATCAGACCCTGGGATTGAATCCACGTCTCCTGCACTGTCAGGAGGATTCTTCACCACTGAGCCACCTGGGAAGCCCATAGAAAGGAATGGAGGTTTATAAATAGGACAAGACAATGCCTGAGAGGAAAACAATGGCTACCTTCATTCAGTCATTCAACAAATGTGAATTACAAAACTATTTCAGGCCAGATGCTGTGACTAGAGATAGGGTAAAAAAACTCTACATCATGTGTATATCTGAAGAGTTGAAACACACAGGATCTAAAAAAGGTTAAGATTGTTATATATGATTTCATAAGGTAGAAATAGGAGGTGTAGGAAGAAATTCCAATGTAACTGATTTTAGCTCCATATAAGGAAGAGCATTTTTAAGAGTCAAAGCTGTCTAATGAAGGAAGAGAATGCCTGAGAAGACTGCAAGGTTCTCATCAGTAATGGTGCACTCAAAGGCGAGACTGCCGAAATAAGACAGGCACTGAACTGGACCATCTTTAATGTTCCTCACAATTCACACTCTGACTCTTTCTATACTTTCACAGGAAATGGACTCACCGGAGTCACCCTACTTGTGTACTCTAGCATCACAGGTTTCCCACAGTTGTTCCTTTCAACTCTTCACCCTGTCCCCAACGGAAGCAATGCCATACAATTAGGAATGGAGCTGAGAGCAACAGGAATAATGAGATATAGGACAAAACAGACCCAACAGTACACAGAATGCAAAAAAATCAATACTGTTCAATGTATCTTGCATTTGTAAAGGAAATGTAAGTATTCTTTATCCCTGAAGTCATCAATTTAAAATATTTTATTTGTTCAATTAATATAAACAAGGATCTGTGATGTACTGCATCTCCTGTTGGGAGCCATTTTTCTAACCAACGAAGAAAAAATAATTTTAAGATCACTTTGAGAATCTGCATCCTAAATAAGCACTCCAAACCCTTTATTATAAGGTTATGTGGAAACTAAGTTTAGAATACATTTCTAAAAAGAAATAATTCATCAGATATAGCAGGGCAAATACCAGAAACTAATAAAATAGTGAAATTCTGATTAAATGGCCACTTAAATATTTTAAAAATCACAGGCAGGATAGACCAAAGAGAAAAGGTCTAGACCATTTAGTTCTACAAATTACTTTAAGATCACTGAAGCTTACTTTCATTCATTTTATTTTTGCAATTTTAAAACAGTCTCCATAATGCACTGGCTTTATATGCTGGAACTGGGTATTCAAGGAGTTCACCCTTTCAAACTGTTAATATTAACTTCTTGGAAGCAGTCCCTCACTCTTCAGCGCTTTCTCAATCTGGATACAAGAAATGGGCTACGATTCCAAATCCAAGGGTTCTCTTTCCTCTAAATAGCAGCCCGTTAAGACAAAAGTGAAACAAGAAAGAGGTGCACCTTTTAACCACCAGCCCCGAAAAAGATTTCCCCTCCGGTTGTCGTCAACTCTGAAGGCTGTCTACCCTTTCTCCACGCGCGCCTGGTCTTTTCGGTTGAAAAAGAAAACGGGGAGGGGGAATACACCCCAGTTTTCCTGGGACGGGGAGACCCCTTTGTAGAAGTGGCTGAAAAGGTGGGTTCCCCACAGATTTCATCTCGTTGCCAAGGCAGCGCCGACCCGACTGGTCCGGCGCGAGGGCAGTTCCCGCCGCCCGGACCCCACGGCGGCCCCGGCCTGCGGCAGCGCAGCCCCGGCCCAGCTAGGCGCCCCCAGGCCGCACAGTCCCTGCTACGACCCCGGACGGGCCCGCGGGAGCCCTCGGGACCGCGGAGAAAGGCGAGGAGACGTGGCTCGACTTACAGTGACACCATCCGAGGTGACAGCACCAGTGCAGCTTGAAGCACTTGCCGTGGCTGTGCGTGGCACAGATGGAGAGCCCGTCGCACGGCTGGAAGTCGGGTCTGCGGGCGGCGCAACTCCGCGCCAGGGCCTGAGCCTCGTCCACTTTCTCGCTCTTCCAACCGCGCTCGGGCGCCGGCGCCGCGGCCGCACTCATTTCCTCTCCCTCCGCGGAGCCGAGACCCGGAGCCCGGTAGGAGCGGCGTCTGGGCGGGCAGGAAGCCGAGGCGGGCGCGGCGCGGGCCGGGAGTCAGGTCAGCGCTTGGAGGTATAGCGGTAGCAGAGCTGGCGGCGGCGGGAGCGCAGCGGTCCCTAGGCTCGCAGAGGAGCCGCCCCGGGCGCTGCGACCGGGGGCTGGGCCTGCCGCCGCCTTCCCTCCCTCCGCCGTGGCGCGCGCCGCGCCCCCACGTGCACACGCACGCGCACACACGCGCGCTGGCTTGGGCAGACGCCACGAGTCCCCCCGCCAGCCCCGCCTTCTCACACACGGCTGCTCACACACGTTCGGCGGCCCCGCCGGCGCCGCACACTTAGCCCGTGTAGGCTGGTCCCCACGGACGGAGGGCCGTTACGAACACAGCCGCCTCGGAGGCTCGGTTTTCACACGCACGCCAGCTTCCACGCACGCTTCCACCACACACTCCCTCCGAAACACATGTTCACACTCAGCGGAGGGCTGTGCACGTTGAGGACCCGCCCGCCCGGACGCCCAGTGTGCTACTCCCTGCGCAGGTGGGAGCGGGGTTTTCACACACGCACAGCTTTGGCCCGCGCGGCCCTTTTGCCCCTCGTACACACACACACACACACACACACACACACACACACATCCCCATAGTGTCGGGGCACATCCCCCGGGGCTGTCTCCCGCTCCCAGCGCGGCCCCCGGGGCACACATCCCGGGCCAAGGCCACCAGCCAGCGGGGCATGGCCTGTGTTAACCACTACCCGCCCCTTCTCAGCCTGAGGCTGCAGCCCACCTTGCTAAGCGGGAAAGTTATCAAGCTGGGTGCCATGGGGTTGTGTATGTAACAGAGATGTATCTGTGATGCATGGGACTGGTATGTGGAATGTGTTACATGTATATATTTGTTATGTGGTCTAGATGTGGTGTGTGCATGGCATGTGTGTGGTATGTATGATGCCTGTGACTGTAATGTGGACTGTGAAATGTGTGTACATGCGCATATGTGGCATGGATACATATGACCACTGTGGAGAGTGAGAGGGGTGTTTTTGTCTGGTAGGGTATATGTTCTGTATGTGGTAGTCAGATGAGTTTCTGTGTAACCATGTGTATGTGGGGTGTGGTGGGCACAGTTGTTATGCAGGGTGTGTGTCTGTGGTATGTATATGGCAGTGTGGTGCATGTGACTGCTATATTGAGTGTACGTGCGTGGTATATATGGATGGATTCGGTTGTGTGTGGTACATGTAGTTGTGGGCATACAAGCAAGACTCGTGTTTGCTGTGGATGCTGTGTGTGCCTTTGTGTATTAATGCCGCCCCAGCTAGCAGATGTGACTGGCCCTGATGGTGGCTGCAGCTGTCCCCTGCACCCCCTAATCGGCTTGCCTTCTTTCCTCTTGGGAACTAGTTGCTCCAAATGGATTTTCCATGCCAGGCTCTGCTGCTGAGAACTCACCCCTGGCAGGATTCAGTGAGGAGAAAACAAACCATTTGCTCCCAGGGAGAACAACTGGGAATTAGCGTTTCCCTGCAACAAGGCTACCAGCCTTGAACGCAGAAAAGGAGGGGACCTCCTCTCGCTGTTTGCCAAATGTTTTTCAGAGCGCAGGAAAATGCCTGTAATTGCCAAGGTTCCCGGAACAACAACGAAGCCTTTCAGTACAAATGACGTGTGGGAACATGTTTATGCCCAGGTCCACCTTCTCCATTCCTTTATTCCTTTGCTGCTTTGCACTGACAAGGAGATTCATCATGGTTTTGAAATAACCAAATTCATCTTCAAGCTCTGAAAATCTTCACTGCCATAGCAATATTCCCTTTTATTTAACCTTGGCTTAAGATGGTAACTATAATCTGCATATATATGACTCTAGTGGAGTCTTCATTTAATAGGAGTTGAAGAGAAACAACCCCTTTATTGACTATGCCAAAGTCTTTGACTGTGTGTATCACAACTGTGTGGAAAATTTATAGAGATGGGAATACCAGATCACCTTACCTGCCTCCTGAGAAGCTTGTATGCAGGTCGTGAAGCAAGAGTTAGAATGAGACATGGAAAAACTGACTGGTTCAAAATTGGGAAAGGAGTACATCAAGGCTGTGTATTGTCACCCTGCTTATTTAACTTATATGCAGAGTACATCACGTGAAATGCCAGGCTGAATGAAGCACAAGCTGGAATCAAGATTGCCAGGAGAAATATCAATAACCTCAGATATATATATGACACCACCCTTATGGCAGAAAGTGAAAAAGAACTAAAGAACCTCTTGATGAAAGTGAAAGAGAAGAGTAAAAAAGCTGGCTTAAAACTCAACATTGAAAAAACAAAGATCATGGCATCCGGTTCCATCACTTCATGGCAAATAGATGGGGAAACAATGGAAACAGTGACAGGCTTTATTTTGGGGGGCTCCAAAATCACTGCAGATGGTGACTGCAGCCATAAAATTAAGAGATGCTTCCTCCTTAGAAGAAAAGATATGATCAAACTAGACAGCATATTGGAGAAGGCAGTGGCACCCTACTCCAGTACTCTTGCCTGAAAAATCCCATGGATGGAGGAGCCTGGTAGGCTGCAGTCCATGGGGTCGCTGAGTCGGACACGACTGAGCGACTTCCCTTTCACTTTTCATTTTCATGCATTGGAAAAGGCAATGGCAACCCACTTCAGTGTTCTTGCCTGGAGAATCCCAGGGACGGAGGAGCCTGGTGAGCTGCCATCTATGGGGTCGCGCACAGTCGGACATGACTGAAGCAACTTAGCAGCAGCAGCAGACAGCATATTAGAAAGCAGAAACATTACTTTCCCAACAAAGGTCTGTCTAGTCAAAGCTATGGTTTTTTCCAGTAGTCATTATGGATGTGAGAATTGGACTATAAAGAAAGCTGAGCACCAAAGAATTGATGCTTTTGAACTGTGGTGTTGGAGAAGACTCTTGAGAGTGCCTTGGACTGCAAGGAGATCAAACCAGTCCATCCTAAAGGAAATCAGTCCTGAATATTCACTGGGAGGACTGATGCTGAAGCTGACGCCCCAATACTTTGGCCACCTGATGTGAAGAACTGACTCATTGGAAAAGACCCTGATATTGGGAAAGATTGAAGGTGGGAGGAGAAGGGGACGACAGAGGATGAGATGGTTGGATGGCATCACCAACTAGATGGACATCAGTTTAAGCTCCGGGATTTGGTGATGGACAGGGAAGCCTGGCATGCTGCAGTCCATGGGGTCACAAAGAGTTGGACACGACTGAGCAACTGAACTGAACTAAAGAGAAACAATTTGGTGGCAAAGGTACTGTCAAGGAAGATATGAATCAAAATCTCAAACTATGATTCCCCAAATAACCTAACATTGAAACAATTGAACATTGAAACATGAAGCATCATGTCTTCAGCTTCAGCCCCAGGTATCTCTCTCCCCACCAAAAATATCCTAAGGAAGTACATCCCTGACTCATGTCTCCATCCCTGCTATTAATTTCACAGCCTGACCCACCTCAGAATAACATGCATAAAAGAGAAAAAGAAATTAATAATCCATTATTGCCAAAGCAAGCCAACCCAGAATTTTTTGAACAAAAGAGGATTCCTCTCTCGCCTACTCTATTCTTTTCCTTTCCTAACCCATAAATTCACTCTAACACTGTCCGTGCTATGTAATTTGAACAGAATCCTTCCGCTAGCTTTTATTCAAGAGTGAACCATATTATAAGTTTCTGTTATATATGAAACCATGCCATCTGAGCTAGTGAAAAATGAGCAGAAGTAATGTGTTACAGCCAGGAGGCAAGGTAAATAACCCAAATACCCTACGTTATGTTAGCCATATGATTTGAAGCTGAGAAGTCTTTACATTTTCTGTAACATAAAACTCTTTCCATTCCTATGCCCTAAAGATGTTATTAACCTCTGTTTTCCGGAATGGAGCACAAGAAGGTATATGTGCTGTGACCTCTCAAACATTATACATATATATAGCCTTCAGGATGTGTTTTCAGGATATAAGATTTTTAAGTTTTATTATGGAACATAGAAAAGTAGAGTAGTATAATGAACCCACAAGTATCCATCACCCAGCTTCAATAATTATTAACTCATTTGGAAAATCTTTCATCTGCAGCTCTACCCACTCCTGACCCTCACCCTGCCACTGAATTATTCTGAAGCAGATCCCACACATCATGGGCTTCCATCATAGCTCAGCTGGTAAAAAAAAATCTGTCTGCAATGCAGGAGACCCAGGTTTGACCCCTGGGTCAGGAAGATCCCCTGGAGAAGGAAATGGCAACCCACTCCAGTATTCTTGCCCAGAGAATCCTATGGACAAAGGAGCCTGGCAGGTTGCAGTCCATGGGGTCGCAAGAGTCGGATGTGACTTAGCAACTAAACCACACCACACCACACATCGTATAATTTCATCCATAAATATTTTAACATCTATCTCTAAATGAAAGTTTAAAAATCATAACCCACAATACCATTATCACATAGCAGGATACAATTTGATAAATATGAACTTATTCCGTAGCTCCTGGCCACCTATCCAGCTTCCCTTTTAAGAATGCCAATTCTACTGTGGAATTTATCTCTTTCCTGCCTCTTTCTCTCCTGCCTACCTCTTCAGCTTATCTGCCACTGTCTCAAGTTTTCTCATACCAATCCAAACTAAGTTATATACATACTTTCTTTGTATCACTTAACAGCTTTAAACACATAATTAAAGAAGGAATTATTTATGGCTGATTCATGTTGAGGTTTAACAGAAAACAATAAAATTCTGTAAAGCAATTATCCTTCAATTAAAAAAAAAAAAGAAAAAAAATTTTAAGTTAAAAAAAAGAAGGAATTATTGAGCTAATGTCTTTCCTCATCCTCTCTCCTCTGCTACAGACTATAGGTGCCTGAGGCCAGGAACTTGGCCTCTATTCTTGTTCACCATATTGTTCCCAGTACTTAACACAGAGTTAATCATTGTTGTTGAAGTAGTGGAAATTATTCCATCTCAGACTCCCAAAGGCTGGAAAACATCCATCTATAGAAAACTGTTTATAAATGTGTGCGAATAATTCCTATAATTACCTTTTCAATAACCATACCCTTGAATATTCCCCCCCACATTGATGCTAACCTTAGCTATGTATATTGGTTACCTATTGCTGTGTAATAAATCACTCCCAAATTAACACATACAACACAGTTTCTGTGATCAGAATTCCAGGTATGACTTGGCTAGGTCACTTGCTTCAAAGTCACTGACAAGTTTGCAATGAAGGTATGGGCCAGAGAAAGGAGTACGTCAAGGCTGTATATTGTCACCCTGCTTATTTAACTTATATGCAGAGTGCATCATGAGAAACGCTGGACTGGAAAAAACATAAGCTGGAATCAAGATTGCTGGGAGAAATATCAATAACTTCAGATATGCAGATGACACCACCCTTATGGCAGAAAGTGAAGAGGAACTAAAAGCCTCTTGATGAAAGTGAAAGAGGAAACCGAAAAAGTTGGCTTAAAGCTCAACATTCAGAAAACGAAGATCATGGCATCTGGTCCCATCACTTCATGGGAAATAGATGGGGAAACAGTGGTAACAGTGTCAGACTTTATTTGGGGGACTCCAAAATCACTGCAGATAGTGATTAAAGCCATGAAATTAAAAGACACGTACTCCTTGGAAGAAAAGTTATGACCAACCAAGATAGCATATTCAAAGGCAGAGACATTACTTTGCCAACGAAGGTCCGTCTAGTCAAGGCTATGGTTTTTCCAGTAGTCATGTATGGATGTGAGAGTTGGACTGTGAAGAAGGGTGAGTGCTGAAGAATTATGCTTTTGAACTGTGGTGTTGGAGAAGACTCTTGAGAGTCCCTTGGACTGCAAAGAGATCCAACCCGTCCATTCTGAAGGAGATCAGCCCTGGGATTTCTTTGGAAGGAATGATGTAAAGCTGAAACTCCAGTACTTTAGCCACCTCATGCGAAGAGCTGACTCACTGGAAAAGACTCTGATGCTGAGAAGCATCGGGGGCAGGAGGAGAAGGGAACGACAAAGGATGAAATGGCTGGATGACATCAGGGACTCGATGGACGTGAGTCTGAGTGAACTCCAGGAGATGGTGATGGACAGGAAGGTCTGGCGTGCTGCAGTTCATGGGGTCGCAAAGAGTCTGACACGACTGAGCGACTGAACTGAACTGATGGGCCAGGGCTGCATTCTCATCTGAAGTTTCAACTGGGGAAGGGCCTACTTCTAAGCTTGCTCACTGATTGATTGTTGTCAGGATCTGATTCATTAAAAACTCAGTTCTTTACTGGTTGTGGGCTGGTGGGTACCCTTAGTTCCTTGCCTCATGGGCCTCTTCATAGGCCTCTTCATGCTTTACAGGATCAAGCATGTGAAAAGAGTCAGAGAGGGTCAGTCTTTTATAATCTAGTCTCAGAAGTGATGCCTCATCATTTTGCATATTCTTTCTATTAGAAGCAAATCAATAGGTCTAGCCCTCATATCAGGGGCAGAGGTTACACAAAGACATAAATATCAGGAGACAGAAATTCCTGGGAGCCATTTTAGACATTGCATACCACATCATCTGAACTGCTTTCAGTTCAGTTCAGTTCAGTTGCTCAGTCAAGTCCGACTCTTTGCGACCCCATGAATCACAGCACGCCAGGCCTCCCTGTCCATCCCCAACTCCCGGAGTTCACTCAAATTCATGTCCATTGTGTCAGTGATGCCATCCAACCTTCTCATCCTCTGTTGTCCCCTTCTCCTCCTGCCCCCAATCCCTCCCAGCATCAGAGTCTTTTCCAATGATTCAACTCTTCGCATGAGGTGGCCAAAGTATTGGAGTTTCAGCTTTAGCATCAGTCCTTCCAATGAACACTCAGGACTGATCTCCTTTAGAATGAACTGGTTAGATCTCCTTGCAGTCCAAGGGACTCTCAAGCATCTTCTCCAACACCACAGTTCAAAAGCATCAATTCTTCGGCCCTCAGCTTTCTTCACAGTCCAACTCTCACTGCTTTAGCCAGTGGGAAAATAGAAAACATACATAGAATATTTCCAAAGAACCTGCTCATTGAAATTTGCTTTTTGTTACTGTGCTTGAAACCATGAGACCAAAATGTATACAAGCTGGTTGAACAAGCTTGCTGGAGGATGAAATGCCTTATGGAGGAGAATGGAGGTGCCCCCAGGTGAAAATGCCAAGATAATTGTCTATCAACCAATAGAAGCATAGTATAGAAGTACAGTGAGGCTATACTAGATTACCCTGGACCCACCTGCTGATCACAGGAGTGAGAAGTCCAATACAACTCTGCTGACCCAGTCCTGGGCAGAGCAACCATGAGGACATGCCATGGAATCAGGAGCCACGTAAAACAGCTGTTGTTTCAAGAGGCTAAGTTTTGAGTAGCTTCCTACAGAGTAAAAGCTCACTGATGACTTCCACCAATTCTATCTTGTTGTGGTCAAAGTAATTGAGGATTTAAGAGGCTAAGTGACTTTCTCAGAGTCACAGTGCAGCAGGCAAAGTAGGACAAGTTCTCTGGGACTGGGCATCAGAACAATGGAGATGGTTCAAGTCTAAGCTCTGTTGTTTTCTGGTTAGGAGGCCTGGACAAATCATTTATGCTTTCCAGACTTCAGTTTCTTTGTCAGCAAAACAAAAATGATTTTCCAGAATATTTCTTGGCACTCAAAACTATGACCTGCCCACTTGGTTATAGATGGAGCTAGTGCTAGAAACCTTTTGGTTTAGATGTCATTTGTGAATAGTCAGCCATTCTCGATTGCACGTTTTTGTCTAATGCTAATTTGAGTTTTGTCTACGCACACCAACCACTCTGAACACTTTGATAAATCGAGTCATTACAAATCAGTTACTTTTGGTTGCTTGATTGAACCAAGCAACTAATTCCACCATGGTTATAAATAACCTGCTAGTAATTGGTCAATTTGTCATATTAAAGCAATTAGAATGATGAAGTGGATGGAGAAGCTTCCAAATGAGGTGCAACTATATTAAGAGTCTTCAGTGGGGAGGGAGGCCGCCTCTTTAGCATTGCCGCTGGCATAATTCAGACCCTCATCATCCACTTTGATGTAAAGGAAAGAACAGTAGCTTTGGAATCAGAACAGAATCAAAGCTCAGCTCCTCTACCACCTAGCTGAGTGATCTTGGACACATTATTTAGCTTCACCTCTTGAATAAGAATTATAATTCCTATTCCATACACCTGCAGTAGTCAGTAACTATGATAACATGTCAAGAGTCTAACACAATAGCTGGCTCATTGCAGATCCTCAATAAATATCAGTCTTCCTCTCAACACCTTCAAATGTCTCCCATGTTTACAGGTCTCTATGTTCAATCCTTCCTTCATGATGCTGAGAGGAGATTTCTCTTAAACACAAATCTGATCAGAATGTGTGTGTATGTGTGTGTGTGTGTGTGTGTGGCGTGCATGCTCAGTTGTGTCTGACTCTTTGCAAGCCCATGGACTATAGCCCACCAGGCTCCTCTGTTCATGGGATTCTCCAGGGAAGATTACTGGAGGTAGTTGCCATTCCCTCCTCCAAGGGATCTTCCCAACCCAGGGATCAAACCAAAGTCTCTTGTGTCTCCTGCATTGGCAGGTGGATTCTTTACCACTGCACAGCCTGGGAAGCCCAGTCAAAACATACCTGGCCTTAAACACCTTTGACACTTCTCATTGCCTACTGAAAAAACTCTGAATCTTGAGGCTATACAAAGCCCTCTCCATGGCTCCAAATCTTCTCCAGATTGTTACTTTGCTTCTGGACAGGTAATACACTTTCCTTCCTGTCTGCCTCTATGCCTTTCCCCATTCTGTTCTCTTTGCCCTGAACTGCCTACCCCTCACTTTATACATGAGGGATGCCCCTCCTTTCCTTCAGATTCTAGCTGGAAGCCAACTGGAAGCCTTTTCTTAGTTTTCTCACTCCTCCATACTCAAGGACATGCTGTGCCTACCACTTGGTACTAGAAGACACTCAACAAATATTTTTGCATGGACACATTAAAAAATGTATGACTAAACAGTAAAAAAAAAAAATCAAAAAACAGTATAGAAAGGCAAAACATCTATTTTTTAAACTGTTAAGCCCCTAGAACATGAAGATTTCTATGAAGCCTTTGAAATTAAAAAGAAGTCTTGCTTAACAAACTGGCTTGTAATCTTATTGAATGAATGTCTTAACCTCTTATAGGTGAGTGACCCAGGCTGCAACAACTCTGCCAAGAGGCATTTTAGACATTGCAAGAAGAACAGACTCATAGTAAATACTCATGGTCATTCCCTAACCTTCTGCTACATGGTGCACCAAGCACAGCTTTCCTGCAAAATATTCAATTGCACCTTCATCAAAGGCAAAGTAGAACAACAGATGGGTCCCTGAAACTGAGAAGGATCCTGCAGGGTTTTCTTGGATACAAGGCCCTCCCTTTCTTTGACTTCCTTTGAGTTTCAGAAAACAGATTAAAGTAGTTAATGATTAGAACAATAGAGTTACAAGACTTCTAGTTTCTTCTAAAGAGATTATATATATATATATATATATATATATATATATATATATACAATCTAATGCATGTCTTTGCATTATTCTACAGAAACTAAGACCCCCACCCAGTGGAAAATGATGACTATATGCTGATCACAAGCCCATAGTCCCTAGATTGGTTAGAAAAGGCTGATGATTGAGATTCCTGAAACATCACCTTGTTAGCTTGCTGTCAAGCAACCAGAAACATGTCTCCCACAACCCTCACCCATAATGTTGCCTTTAAAAACCCTTCCTTAAGAGCCATGCAGGAATTCAGGTCGCCAGCTGCCCATCTGCCATGCTTGGCACCTTGTGCTTGCCTTCACCACAACCCAGTGACAGTAGGCTGGCTTCGCTTTGCGTTAGTAAAGCACACCCAAGTTCTGTTTTGTAACACCCTGAGCAATTCAGAACAGCAGTTCCTGTAGTCTTTTTGAAGCAGTGGAAGTGGTAGATATTTGTGGATCATCTTATTATAATTTTCAAAATTCACCATTCCATTCCTTAGCTGCCCTTTAAAGGGATACACCAAGTTTTGTCCCAATTTGTCTTATCAACTAGAGAAATATCTTTATGAAAAATTTTTTGTGGAAAAATAACCTCCAGAGTAGATTTTGAACATAAAAGAGGAGGGCAAAAGGCCTATGATTAATGTGCCAAGCCGTCAGCCCCGGTGGGCATCTGTACACACCCTCAATGTTCAAGCCCAGTAACCACTGGACTTTTCCTGAGTAATGTGATGTGACACTAATGGAAGTAGGATCTAGGTCAATTTTGTGCTTCACACAGCATAACCTTTCTTTACGCCCCAATGGTCCACACTCACTTCTGGAAGCAGCAAACCCATCATAATTTTGAAACAAGAACATTCTGGCATTTTATAATGGTAGGATAACACACACAGTTTGCCATTTCCATTTTAAAAAAAAGAAAAGCTTTTTCTTGATGATTAGCAATTAAAATAATTCAGCTTTAATTAGCTCATTTCAGTAAGCAGCTAAAGGCTAAAATGACAGTGAAGAGCAATCTGGAATACAATGACTGACTCATGGATTATAAATGAGATAGCCCAGGTGCCACATGCAAGCCTTGAAGATGCTGGGCTGCGGTCAGCACTCCGTCCACACCCAGGGCCCCAGGCTTTAGGCAGCGTCCAGCAGCCAGTGCCGGGCTTTTTTATTCGCTCCACAAACAGCCATTGAGCATCTTCTGTGTGCCAGGCTCTGGGTTAGATGCTGGAGAAAATTTAGAAGGGAAACATAAACCGACTATAAGAATACAAAAGATAATTGCTTTGTCTAAGGGGGTTAAACAATGCACAGTAAAAGAATGAGAGGGAAACAGAAAAATCTGCCTGGAGCAAAAAATATTTCATGGAAAGGATGAGTTAGCCCTGGCAATGCGGTCAGCCTGGGCTGGGGTATGATGGAAAAGAGATCGCATGCATGTAGGCAAGAAAGGCCAAGGGCCACTCTGTAAGTCTGTCTTGCTCGAAAGTAATGCTGGCCTGACAGGCCAGTCAGATGAGGAGTGGAACAGGCAGGAGGGACAGATCATGAAAAGCCCTACAAGGTTTAGACAGAGGCCCCTAAACCAGTAGCTTTTTAATGCTTTTCAGCTAGAAGCCCTTTGTTCAATAAAAATACACCAGAAAACATGAATGAAACAAATTCATGAAGTCCACCTGCTCCCATGGAAGCTGATACATATTGGTTGGGAATACTAGAACCCCATTTCTTTGCAACCCCATAAGAGCAGAGCCAAACTACAGCTTCAGGAGAGCGCAAGTTGTGGTGAGCAGCCTCTAACATGGCCCGCAGGGATCACCACCTCCTGTTATTCACACTCGGAATAATTCCCTCCCTTGAGTGTGGACTGGGTTAAGCAACCCCAAAAGTAGTGATGGAGTCACTTCCGAGATTAGGTTACAAAGACTATGGCTTCTGCTCTCATAGTCTCTGTCTGTCTCGGAGCTCTCACTGTGAGGGAAGCCAGCAGTCACATTGGGAGTGGCCTATGGAAAAGGCCACATGGCAAGGAAATGACCTTCTCTGGCCAACACTGGAAAGGACTCGAGGCTCCAAAAACAAAATGAGTGAGCTTGGAAGCAAATCCTCCCAACTGAATCCTGAGATGAAACAGTTCTAGCCAATACCTTCACTGCAGTTTTAAGAGACTCTGAGCCAGCTGAGCAGCACCCAGATTCCTGACCCACAGAAACTATGAGATAATCTGGTATGCAGCAAGAGACAGCTAATATAGGAGCCAAGGAGGGATTCTGAGCCCAGAGTGACAGGATCAAGTGTGAATTTTAAATATTAGAGGTGCTTCCCTGGTGGCTCAGTAGTAAAGAATCTGCCTGCCAATGCAGGAGACACAAGATCATCCCTGATCCGAGAAGATCCCACCCACCCCAAAGCAACTAAGCCCACGCACCACAACTATTGAGCCCGGGAGCCACAACAAGAGAGGCAACTGCAGTGAGAAGCCTGTGCACAGCAGCTAGAGCGTAACCTCCGTTCTTCACAACTAGAGAAAAGCCTGCACAACAGCAAAGACCCAGCACAGCCAAAAGTAAAAAAATAAAAATCTAAAAAATATATTGGGAACTTCAGAGTAACATATATACGTTACTATATATAAAATAGATAAAACCCACTATGTATCACAGGCAACTATACTCAATATTTTATAATATATATAATATATTATGAAAAAGAATATATGTCCTTTTATATCTTTTTCATATATGAATATCTTTTCAAAATATATTCACTTTTACTAATCACTTTGCTATACACTTGAAACTAACACAACATTGTAAAACAACTCTATTTCAATTTTTTAAAACAAAGTATTATCCAAGGAGAATTTACAGTTTTAACCACTTATTGCAATAAAATTGATTAGTTGAACTGCTACCGCATTAAAAACTATTAAGCCTAGAATGAGCCAGTAGGAGAAATTGAATGGGGCAAGATGAGAAGTAAGGTAATTTCCACTCTGGGCGAGGGCAGTGGGGTGGGAAGAGAGCCTGAATGGTGGGAATGAAAAGCAGGAGAAGTGGCATAATTGAAGAGGTATAATCAATAAAATTCTGGATTATTTGAGTCTGGGAAACAAAGGAGTTTCAGGGAACACTGCGGGGAGCCAGCATGAGGAACTCTGCCCATGGCAAAGGTCATGAGGAAGGAGGCTTTGGCATATGCAAAGACGTGATCAAGCCTCAGGAAATTGCCTTGCTCCCGAGCATCTAACCCCAAAACCAGAGTCTGTCTTGTACTCTCACCTACAGGGGCCTCTCCCCCATAACCGTTTCTCTCGGAGGAGTAAACGTGCAGCTCCAAGGCAGTAAAAATTCCTGGGCACGACTAGAGTGTTTCAACTTTCAGGACTCCTCTGAAGGTTATCTAGCCTGCCTGTATAGGTTCCTCCGGCCACAACAGCCCTCCAACCATGAGAGGCACGAGATGTTTTTGACTTACTAAAGGCAAATTCTTGTGGGAAGTTAGAAATTATTAGTATAGTGGGTTGGTTGGGAATTATATTGGTAAAGGTTTTTCATTTGTTATGTCAATAATTGCTGCTAATTCCCTGCCCTAGGTGGGACAAGGGCGTCTCAGGTTAAACCTCTCTGCGGACACGTGATTGTTTACTACCTCTCAACCATAAACAGCACAGAGAGTCTTGGAGTATTTTGAGAGTCTTAATTAGCATAGGGCTTTTTCTCATTATTGAGTCAATGATTGCTGCCAGGCCTCCATATCCTTAGGCACCTGGGAATATATTAATCAATGTATTTGGAATATAGAAAAGGAAATATAGTAGTTTTTGAAGTTAGCAATATTAGACTTTTTGAGTTAATGAATTTTCTCTTTTGTTATGGATCACTGTACTTTGTTATAAATCACTGTGTCCTTGCTATGTAAAAATGTAACTTTATCCCTATCTTAAGACTAAACAGATCTTAAGAGGAACATTGGTGAAAGGATTTTTATTTGTTGGGCTGATGTTTGCTGCTAAATCTCCATATTCCCTGCCCTTATAATAAATATAACTAGCATATAGGAGAAATACATATTAACCTTTAAGCATATAGGAGAAATAAGTATTAACCTTTAACATTAATCATGTTAACCTTGGGTTAAATAAATTCCTTTCTTGATTGTAACTCACTACACCCCTCACCCTATAGGAATGCGACTTTATTTGGAGGGTGGTGCCTGGTTTAAGAAAAAACACCCTTGGAAAAAATAAGTTTTTGGTTATCAGAAAGAAAGGGTTGCAACTGTCAGCAGGCAGAAATCGCTTGAAGATAATGTAAAACCCCTAAGACCTTTTTTTATGTAAAGCACCTGATTTTGATAAAGGTCAGGACTGCTGACCCTCCGCGTGACTCTGTATTCATCCCTATGTGTAACAAAAGGTATATAAGAAAACCTGAAAAATAAAGAAATGGGATCAGTTCCTGGAAAGACTGACTCCTCCATGTCGTTCTTTCTTATTCCCCGTTTTCCTGGCTGAATTCCCATCTGGAGCATGGATGCTATTCCATGTAACCCAAGTTATTCAACCTCTTTTTCTCCACTAATTTTCCTACTACACTATCCATTTGTAATCTCTCTATATATCTGTAATTAAATAAGTTTTTTTCAAGAACGCCTATTCCGTCCCCACCTTTGAATCACCCTGGATCCACCAGGGCTGGACCCCAGCAGACCACGCTAGTCATTAGCTAGGGAACAAAGAAGGAGGAATGTGGAGAGAAAGAGAAAGAGAAAGAGTTCCACTGGGGATGTGTGGAGATCAAAGCTGCTGGGAATCATTCTCAGGGAGAACACTATTAGTTACTTGGAGGCTGGCTCAGACAAGTCTGAAATAGGGTATTCTGCATAAGAAATTGTACTTACATGTTAGTGTGCTTCACTCACAGAGGCTGAAAACTCCACTGCCTTTGGGGCCAAGAAAATAACATAAAGGAGTGAAGAGCTCTGGATATAAGGTATTAGACAGCGATGGGAACCTATGAACTGCGGAATCCCTGCCTTCCTTAAAGCTATCAAAATCAAACCCATCTGAAACTCTGTGCTGTGTGGGAAGCTGAATTCAGTTTCTAGAAAAGCTGGATTTAACAGCACTCCTTAGGAAGGTGTCACAGCAGAGTGAGAAGGACTTGAGTTTTGGAGTCAGGCAGCCCTAAGTTCAAATCCTTGCCTTCACCATTTGCCAAGTGATGTCACGTATGCTCTCTGAGCGAGCATTTTCTTAGCTGTATACTGGGTTGATAACACCAATTTTAGAGGAGGTGGTTGTGATTAAATGAGGAGAAAATGGTTATTCAATGCCAAGTACTGGCACAGAACAGATGCTTAAGTAGTAGCAGACATTATGGCAGTGATATAATTGGCCATCATCTCGCATGGAAGGGCTCTCCAGGACACAGTGAACGTCCTCAGCATTTTGTCCAGAGAACAGGAGTCATCACCGAGCATCCATGCTAGAGTTCTTAGCGCTCAGTGTCCTGGAGGGTGGGTGGGTGTGTGTGTGTTCAGGTATTCAGCACTCTGTAAAATGTGAATTTTAAAGTCAGGAGGTACATGGTGCACTAAAGGAAACCAAGACCTCAGACCTGCCTGGTGATCCCAGCGGTTAAGACCACCCTCCCAATGCAGGCGGCCGAGGTTTGATCCTTGGTTGGGAAACTAGATCCCGGATGCCACAACTAATGTTCCCGAATTCTGCAACAAAGCTGATAGATAGATCCCACTGCCGCAACCAAGACCCAGCATAGCCAAATAAATGAATGAATAAATATTTTTTAAAAGGAAGAAAAAAGAAACAAAGACCAGAAGTCATTGAACTTTCAGGCCTCCAGGGACCGGGGTTGCAAATGAAGCAGCCCTGGGGCCAACAGCAGCAGGTGGCCACTCTTGCACTCCAGAAACGTGACTCTCCTGTTCTTGCCTCACATCACGAACACACTTTTTCTATTATTTTGCTGTCTACCTTAAAGTTTCTCTTCCCTCATAGTATCTGCTTTCTTCTAACTTTGACCTCATATGGTCTCAACTCCTACTTATTCTTTTCCACTGTTAATCCTTTCTAATTCAGTTCTTGATAGGACCTAGATTTTCTTCTTTCCTCCCAGTTTGAATTCCTGAGAGTGAGAATCTGACCACCATCTTAGCAGTCATTGGCAACTGAAGGAAAAGAAAGTGAAGTCACATGATGCACAGGCCACCTAAACTGCTCGTTTAGCAGGCAGACAGTCTCCCACTGGGGAAACTATGGACAGGGAGGTGCTGTGGCTGACACGCCTGGTGTAGTGTACAGGTAGTGTGTGTCCAGCAGAGGCTGAGAGTGGAAGAACTTGTCAGAAATATGATACTGTTATTTCAGAAGTCAGTGGGAGGATAATAAGCCATAAAGAAGGAAATCCTGCCATTTGCAACAACTTGGATGCACCTTGAGGGCATTATTCTAAAATAAACCAGACAGAGAATGACAAATACTTTATAAATCTCACTTACTTGTCGACTCTAAAACAAAAACACCCTCTGCAAATTCATAGATACTGAGAACAGATTGGTGATTATTAGAGGCAGGAGCCAGGGGGGTGGAGGATGGAAGAAATGGAGGAAGAGAGTCAAAAGGTGTAAAATTTTATTGTAAGAAAAACAAGTCCTGGGGATATAACTGATAACGTCCCAGGTGGTACAGTGGTAAAGAATCTGCCTCCCAATGCGGGAGACAAAAGAGATGCAGGTTCAGTCCCTGGGTTGGCAAGATCCCCTAGAGAAGGAAATGGCAACCCATTCTAGTATTCTTTCCTGGAGAATCCCATGGACAGAGGAGTCTGGCAGGCTATAGTCCATGAAGTCAGAGTCGGACATGACTGAGCACGCACGTAGCAGCAGGGGATGTAATTAATTACAGCATTGTGATTAGAGTTAATAATATTGTGTTATATATTTGGAAGCTGATAAAATGATAAATCTTAAAAGTTCTCATCACAAGAAAAAAAATGTCTAGTGATGGATGTTAACTAGACTTATGGTGATTATTTCACAATAGGTACATATTTCAAATCATTGTGTTGTATAACTGAAACGAGTATAACTTTATATATCAATTTATCTCAAAAAAGTCAAGTTGAAATTAGTTGTAGGAAGATGGCATGCAATGAGACAACACTGAAAGCTTCTGCCCGAAGCCCTTCTTTCCCTCCCACCCCCAGTGAATCAGGCACAAAGAATCATCAGTGCAGTTAGTTCTAAACATTGTGGTGGCTTCATTCAGGTTCTTTATATAGCTGTTTGTAAAATGAAGCCCTTCTGTGCCCCAGTTTCAATGGGATAGAATAAGGCTCGCTTGCTGTACTCCTCATTCCTACTTGGCCTGAGTGGAATTTGGGGCACCCGTGTTATTTCAGGCCTGAGCAGAGCCAGTTCATCTAGGGTGAGATATGAGTGAGACCAAAGCTATTTCTCATCACTGGCAGCTGGATTTCCCCAAGGAGCAGCTGATCCTGGGGAATTTCATCCTCCACTTCCCAAAGAGAGAGGCTGAGCCCCAGTGGCAGCTGTTGTGATTTCCAGGAGCCACAGAGCCACCCTCATCCTTCTCGCATCACCTGTGGGTGCCCATCCAAATGCATACGTTCTGTTTGGAAACTGAAGGTGTAAATAGCTTGGAAAGTGACTGAGAGCAGAGACTTATGGATTCACAGATGGACAGGATTAAGGAAAACTCCCCTTTTAACATTCAGGAAAATAGAATCACAGAAAAGTAATGAGCTGACTTGCCCAAGGTCTTCAAACTCCTCATTCTACAATCTATCCTGGTAGAGAAAGAAATCATATATTGTGATTCTAAAGCTGCTGTTCTTTTCCTTCCACATAGAGATATGAAGAGGAATTTGCTTCTGCTTTTGTGCATTTTACATTTTGATTACTCCTTTTTCACTCTCTACCCACGTTTGGTTATTAGGATGAGGTTTTGATACTGCATTACAGGCAAGGACCCAGCAATGCACAAACCCTGCCTTGCTGCCACTGCCTGATCACCCTCACGTTAGGCTCCAAGGAAACTAAGGATGGAAAGAAATCACCGGTTGTGAAGCAAGATGCCTCCATGTTAGGAGGGCCCAGGTGCCCATACCCCAATGTAGAGCTCTCTGGTAAAGAGGTAAGCAGAGGCTCCTTCTTCTTGGTATATCCCTGCCCCCTGATCATGTGCAAAGAGGAAGAAGTCTAAGAAATAGAGGACCTGTATGGCCAGGTTTGCGCAATAGGTTTGTCTTATTTGCTCCTCCAAGTGCATGTCTGAAGAGGCCTTACAAATAGCTTTGAAAAGAAGAGAACCAAAAAGCAAAGGAGAAAAGGAAAGATATAAGCATCTGAACGCAGAGTTCCAGAGAATAGCAAGAAGAGATAAGAAAGCCTTCTTCAACGATCAATGCAAAGAAATAGAGGAAAGCAACAGAATGGGAAAGACTAGAGATCTCTTCAAGAAAATTAGAGATACCAAGGGAACATTTCATGCAAAGATGGGCTTGATAAAGGACAGAAATGGTAGGGACCTAACAGAAGCAGAAGATATTAAGAAGAGGTGGCAAGAATACACAGAAGAACTGTACAAAAAGATCTTCATGACCCAGATAATCATGATGATGTGATCACTAATCTAGAGCCAGACATCCTGGAATGTATAAGTCAAGTGGGCCTTAGAAAGCATCACTATGAACAAAGCTAGTGGAGGTGATAGAATTCCAATTGAGCTGTTTCAAATCCTGAAAGATGATGCTGTGAAAGTGCTGCACTCAATGTGCCAGCAAATTTGGAAAACTTAGCAGTGGCCACAGGACTGAAAAACGTCAGTTTTCATTCCAATCC
Organism: Nanger dama; assembly: GCA_917880005.1. NCBI lineage: Eukaryota > Metazoa > Chordata > Mammalia > Artiodactyla > Bovidae > Nanger > Nanger dama. The sequence continues at coordinate 26,054,379 of CAKJTW010000011.1, read as the reverse complement.
CAAAGAAAGGCAATGCCAAAGAATGCTCAAACTACTGCACAATTGCACTCATCTCACATGCTAGTCAAGTAATGCTCAAAATTCTCCAAGCCAGGCTTCAGCAATACGTGAACTGTGAACTTCCAGATGTTCAAGCTGGCTTTGGAAAAGGCAGAGGAACCAGAGATCAAATTGCCAGCATCCGCTGGATTATGGAAAAAGCAAGAGAGTTCCAGAAAAACATCTATTTCTGCTTTATTGACTATGCCAAAGCCTTTGACTGTGTGGATCACAAGAAACTGTGGAAAAGTCTGAAAGAGATGGGAATACCAGACCACCTGACCTGCCTCTTGAGAAATCTGTATGTAGGTCAGGAAGCAACAGTTAGAACTGGACATGGAACAACAGACTGGTTCCAAATAGGAAAAGGAGTATGTCAAGGCTGTATATTGTCACCCTGCTTATTTACCTTCTATGCAGAGTACATCATGAGAAACCCTGGGCTGGAAGAAACACAAGCTGGAATCAAGATTTCTGGGAGAAATATCAATAACCTCAGATATGCAGATGACACCACCCTTATGGCAGAAAGTGAAGAGGAACTCAAAAGCCTCTTGATGAAAGTCAAAGAGGAGAGTGAAAAAGTTGGCTTAAAGCTCAACATTCAGAAAACAAAGATCATGGCATCTGGTCCCATCACTTCATGGGAAATAGATGGGGAAACAGTGGAAACAGTGTTAGCCTTTATTTTGGGGTGTCCAAAATCACTGCAGATGGTGATTAAAGCCATGAAATTAAAAGACACTTACTCCTTGGAAGAAAAGTTATGACCAACCTAGATAGCATATTCAAAAGCAGAGACATTACTTTGCTGACTAAGGTCCGTCTAGTCAAGGCTATGGTTTTTCCTGTGGTCATGTATGCATGTGAGGTTGGACTGTGAAGAAGGCAGAGCGCTGAAGAATTGATGCTTTTGAACTGTGGTGTTGGAGAAGACTCTTGAGAGTCCCTTGGACTGCAAGGAGATCCAACCAGTCCATTCTGAAGGAGATTAGCCCTGGAATTTCTGTGGAAGGAATGATGTTAAAGCTGAAACTCCAGTACTTTGGCCACCTCATGCGAAGAGTTGACTCATTGGAAAAGACTGATGCTAAGAGGGACTGGGGGCAGGAGGAGAAGGGGATGACAGAGGATGAGATGGCTGGATGGCATCACTGACTTGATGGACGTGAGTCTGAGTGAACTCTGGGAGTTGGTGATAGACAGGGAGGCCTGGCGTGCTGCAGTTCATGGGGTCGCAAAGAGTCGGACATGACTGAGCGACTGAACTGAACTGAACTGATGGCCGGGTTTGTGCAATAGGTTTGGCTTATTTGCTCCTCCAAGTGCATGTTAGGAGGAAAGTAGAAGAGAAAAGAGACTCGCCAGGCATGATGCATCTAGAAGTGAGACAGAAAGCGCAGGAGAGGAGTCCATGGGTTCACACCCTGTTATAAATGTAGTGTGTTTTCCTTATCTGGTGCTGTGTGACAAATCACTCCAAAATGTAACAACTTACAAGGATCGTTGATTATGTCTTGTGGTTCCAATAGAGCAGGAGGAATTCAGACAGGGCACAGCATAGCTCGTCTCTGCTCCACAATTTCTGCAGTCTCCACAGAAGACTCGAAGGCTGAGGACTGGACATGTCTAAAGGAGCATTCACTCACATGTCTGTAGTTGGCTATTGGCCAGAGTGCTCACACATGCCCTCTCCAGGAGGCTTCTCCTAACAGGGCCAGTGCCTCTAGAGAAAGCCAGGTGGAAGTCATAGTAACTTTCATGACCCAGCCTCAAAGATCACACAGCATCCCTTCTATTACGTGTGACTAGTTGAGGCACTTACAAAGGTCTGCCTGGGTTCAAAGGGAGAGGGCAGACCCCTCCTCAGAATGAAGCATGTCAGTATCACATCATAAGAACAGTGTGAGAGATGAGACAGTTTGGGAAAATACAATCTACCTCACTGTCCAATCCATGTCTTGGGCTCTGACCATTCCAACTAAAAATTTCTTTCCTGTTGAGTGGGAAGCCAGGAAGAAGGTTATCTGAGACAAGAATGTCTAGAAAGGGAGCCTCACATTTTATTTCTCATAGAACCATCACCCTATTCATACAGATATTAATTTACAGACTACTTCCCACTCTCTTTGTAAACCTCCTTACATTGCTCCTAACAAAAATTCAAATCAGCTGTCTGGCTTTGACTTCTAGATAAGACTAGGTCGATGGGCTATAAGGCACATATGTGGATACTTAAGAAGGACTCTCCTCTACACTTAGCCCATCAACCCCCTTGCAAACAAACAAAACAAAAGAAAAAAACCTAACACTTTTTTGAAGTGGGCGGCCCAAGAAATCCACATGAAAGTTAATTTACCTTGGAACTACACCAATGTAAAATTCAAATACATTAGCACTTATATCTTATTGATCATTTACATTTTAGTGGAGATTCATCTGGGTTTGAAAAGGGGTAAGAGGGGGATAAAGATGGAGTCCAGAAGCTGTAAGGATAAGGTAGCGTGCATGCTCAGTGGTGTCTGACTCTGCGACCCCGTGGACTGTAGCCCACCAGGCTCCTCTGTCCATGGGATTTTCCAGGCAAGAGTACTGGAGTGGGTTGCCATCTCCTCTTCCAGGGGATCTTCTCGACCCAGGTTTCAAAACTGCGTCTCTTGTGTCTCCTGTGTTGGCAGGCGGATTCTTTACCACTAGCGCCACCTGAGAAGCCCCAAGGATAAGGTAGAGGAGGAAGAAAAAGCAAAAAGAGCAGAAGCTATAATTACCTAGAACCCTACTGTATTGTGCTTGACCAACCTCTAGTTCTTGAAAGCAGTTTACCTGGTTTTCCAGCTGGGGACCCACACTATCAGCTTGGGAATTGCAGATCCTTCTCCACCCCCTCAGCCAGACACCAGTCCTCAATGCCAGGCTTCTCTTTCATCCTACCTGTCACTGGAGGTGCCTCTTCCCTTTGACGTCTCCTACAGAAGGAGCTAAGTAATCCACATTTTCTAATTAAAAATGACAGCAATAACAATTCCCATACTAACACTTATTAGCAACTTACTATGTGCTGCGTACTATGCTAAGTACTCATACTGTCTCAAATAATCTTTACATAAATGATCTCCAGGGTGGATCCTAGAAACCATCCCCACTTTACAGATAAGAAAACTGCAGGCACAGAGAGGCTCAGTAACTTGTCCAAGGCAGCACAGCTGATGAGGCCTAAAACTGAGATAGGAACCCAGGCAGACTGACTTTGAAGCCCATGCTCTTAAACATTGCACTGTTGCATAGGGAAACCTTGTACAAACCAGTTATTGGTAGAAAGATCACTGTAAGCACCTTTATTAATAAATAGATAAAGATAAACATAATGAACTAAAATGCTAAATTATTTAGCCGAGGAAAGTAGCAAATCAAGAGTAGAAAAAAGAGAAAAGAAAATAAACAAGAATATATGTAAATAAAATAAAGAACAAAACCAAGATGTGTATTTTAAAAGTGCTTTTTAATAAATGACTATTGTTTCAATGAAAACAAGAAAAAATTCAAATTAATAAGATTAGAAATAAGATTATAATGCATAACCAAAATGAATGCCTGCTTACAAAAATACGTGAAAGATTAAATAACTGAGAAATACTAGCAGTTACTCCCACAAAGATGCGTAGTCCTGATGGGTACACAAAAATTTCCCAAACTCTCAAAAAACAACAAAAAATATCTATGTCACATAAACCTTGAATATACAGGTTTGTGTGTGTTGCATGTTATCCAATTTATTACATGAAGTGAAAATGAATGATTTCAAAATCTGAATAAGAATAAAATCAAAATATAGGCCAATCTCATTAATGAACGTAAATGTTAAGATTTTGTGTTAGTAAAAGCAGAGAAACACTTTGCATGTACTAGTCACTATGCTTAATTTTAAAAACACAAAACAGGGACATACAAAGAAGTAAAAGTAATATAGGACATCACTTTAACAGGAACATGGAAATATATATAATATAATATATATTCAAAGAGTTTCTAACAAGTTTTTATCCATAATTTTCCTCTCTTCCTGATGAAAGCTTTTAAAATCAGGTGTTGGTAATTTAGGGTTGCTTTTGTCTTATGGAATATAGTTCATTCATTCATTAGAAAGGCAAAATCCTGCTCTGCATCTTGTGTTTAAACTCACCTCTTTTTATATGAGAATAAATCCTTTATTCCCAGGTAAGGAATGTGGAAGAAGAGGTATCGGTAACAAGAAAAATATCAGCATCTTGGGGCAGGGACCCTCATAACTACAGACTGTGGCACTAGGGATCTAGAGTCCAAGTAGACACAAATTCAAGAGACTCGTGTGTATGAAATATACCAGCAATGCCCAGAAAAAGTCATAGGAACAATTGCTTCTAAGTCCTCATAATATACCTTTTTTTTTCTGCTTATTTTAGTTTGAGATACTGCCACACTATTTTTATCTTCGGTTCTTCCAAACAGGAAACTAAGGCAACATTAGCTATGTTGGATTTCCAGTCTAAACATAATAGAGTGTATTGAAAACAAACAGTTGATTTTATTCTTAAAGAAGAAACACATACTGGTTTCTCAAATCAGATTTATTGTTCCAGAAATGTTGTCAATGACTATTCAAGAAGAAAGAAAATACTAGGTATAAATATTAGAAAGGAAGAAACTAAACTATCTGTTTTACAGACAACATGAATATAGCTGAGAAATCTAAGAAAATTAACTGAAAAGTTACTGGAAATAATAAGTTTAGTTGCAGGACTGACTCAAAAAATTTTAGGTATATATGCATATTATACAGGCTTCCCAGGTGGTGCAGTGGTAAAGAATCCACCTGTCAATATGGAGACACAGAAGACACAGTTTCAACCCCTGGGTCGGGAGATCCCCTGGAGCAGGAAATGGCAACCCACTCCACCTGCTTGAGTGCGGCCCGCCCCCGGGGGGGGGGGGGGGGGGGGGGGGGGGGGGGGGGGGAGGGGGAGGAGAAGGGAGAGAAAGGGGGATAGGGAAGAGGGGCGGGAGGGAAGGGACGGGGGAAGGGGGGTAAGAGGGGGAAAAACAGGGGAGGGGGGAAAAGCGGAAAAGGCGGGGGGGGGAGGTGAAAGGCAGGGGGGGGTTGGGGGAAACGGGGGAACCGGGAGGCCCGGTTGTTGGCGGCTGGCCGGGCTGGTTGGGTTGGCTGTGGGGCTGGCGCCGGTTGATTGTTTTGTGGTTGGGGGGGGGGGGGGGGGGGTGGGGGGGGGGGGGGGGGGGGGGGGGGGGGGGGGGGGGGGGGGGGGGGGGCGGGGGGTGGGGGGGGGGCCGGGCGTTTTTCCCCTTCTCCCCCCCCCCCCGTTCCCCCTTCTCTTTCCTTTTCTTGCCCCCCCCCGCCCCTTGGGGCCCCCCCCCCCCCCCCCCCCCCGGGCTCTCTTCGGCCCCCCCCCCCCCCCCCCCCCCCCCCACCCCCCCCCCCCCCCCCCCGTCCCCCCCCCCCTCCCCCCCCCCCCCACCTGGCTCAGTGTCTCACTTTTCTCCCCTGCTAGTAATCCTAAATTGCATGTCATTCCCATACAACCACCCCAACCAATACAACTTCTGTGTCAGTCAGGGCTCTCCAGAGAAACAGAACAGATATTCAAAAGAGATTTTTAAATAAGGAATTAACACACATGATTATGGAGGCTGAGAAGTCCAGACCCAGAAGAACCCATGACATAGTTCTAGTCCAAGTTCGCGCCTGAAAGACCCATTCCCTGCTCCAAGACAGTAAGGTAGAGAGAGAGGGTGCTCATTCCATTCAGGCCTTCATGGATTTGATGAGGCCCACTCACACTGGAGAAGCAATCTGTTTTACTCAGTCTACCAGTTCAGTGTTAATCCCATCCAGAAACCCGCTCACAGACACATCCAGAAATAATAAATCTGGGTACCCCGTGGCCCAGTTAAGTTCATACGTGAAATCAACCATCACACCTTCTAAATGTGGTTCATACCTCTAAATCTTTATTCAAGAATTGTTCCCTTTGTCTGGACCACTCTTCTTTTCCCTTTTTCTTCATCTGGATAATTGCTTTATCCTTTATGACTCAGGTAACTACTCCAGGAAGTCTTCCTTGACACATTCTAGCTGAACTGAAAGTCTCTCTTCCAAGCATCATAGCAGCCTGTGTGCTTCTCCCTGAATAGGCTACAAATTCCTTGTGGCCCACAGCCAAAAGCTCTTAGGTGTGTTGGTTCCGAATGCAGTTCCTGGCCCACAGTTGTCCTAAGAAAGTTCTATGCCACCTGCTGCTGTTTATGCGGCTGCCGTCCTGGTGAAGTTGCTTGTACTAATTTAGACAATGGCCTTCCTGACCACACACTGGAATCTCTTAGGGAACTTGTACAAACACCAGGTTCTGGGCCCAACCCAAGGCCAAATGAATGGGAATCTCTAGGGTGGGCCCAAGTTTCAGGATGTTTTCAAAGCTCCCCAGATTGATTTGCCTGTGCAACCAGGATTGAGAGCCATCAACTCAGGATACCATTCAGACCCCAACTAAGAGATGATCTTAATTCTGGTCTGACTAGGCAGATGGGGAAGGGAATCCCTGCTGATATGGCTGCGGTACAGAGCTTAGGGGATTCAGGAAGCATCTCCACCCCCTTCTCAGTGCGTCCCCACCATAAACACACACACACACACACACACAACACTACTGCTCCTCACCATACCCGCACGCCAATGAGGCTAAATACTTGGTGCTCTCACTTTTGTATCTTCTTGGACGGTAGCTGCTGAAGCCTCTTCTCTGGGAACTCAGCAGTTCCCATGCACTCACACTGTTTGCCTTTACTCCTAGTTCAGAGAGATGGGGCACTTCATTGGGCATTATAGCACCTTGACCCTCAGGTGATCCTTTTAGAGCCAAAGGGTTGCCAGAAACTAATGGGAGGACCCACATGAGCCTGAAATATATACAATTTTAGAGCCCTCTTTAAGAAAAAGAATACAAAATTACAAATCAAAAAATTGCCAGGGCTCCTAAAGTTTTGGAAAGAACTAAATTTAAACTTTAGTAGGAGAAGGAATGGCACCCCACTCCAGTACTCTTGCCTGGAGAATCCCATGGATGGAGGAGCCTGGTGGGCTGCAGTCCATGGGGTCGCAAAGAGTTGGACACGACTGAGAAACTTCATTTTCACTTTTCACTTTCATGCATTGGAGAAGGAAATGGCAACCCACTCCAGTGTTCTTGCCTGGAGAATCCCAGGGATGGGGAAGCCTGGTGGGCTGCCGTCTATGGGGTCACACAGAGTTGGAACCGACAGAAGCGACTTAGCAGCAGTAGCAGCAGCAGCTTCAGAGGAGATCTACTTCTGAGAACCGTGTGTGTGTGTGTGTGTGTGTGTGTGTGTGTGTGTGTGTGTGTGAGTTGCTCAGTCATGTCTGATTCTTTGCGACTCCTGAAACTGTAGCTTGCCAGGTTCCTCTGTCCTTGGAATTCTCCAGGCAAGAATACTGGAGTGGGTTGCCAGTCCCTTCTCCAGGGATCTTCCCAACCCAGGGATCAAGCCCTGTCTCCAGCACTGCAGGCAGATTCTTTACCACCTGAGACACCAGGGAAGCCCTCTGAGAACCATAACTACCATGTATTGTGTCAATATATACTACAGACTTTCCTATGGAACTCTCCTTACAACAAACAAGCAAGGATGTGTTATCCTTATTTTACAAATCGGGAAGCTCTGGTTCAAAAAGGTTTGTTACTCATCTTGGGACATACACTTGGCACTGAAATTCACTCCAGGCCTGGCTGGTTCCAGAACACAGACTGTTTCTACTGCACGTGCAGATCTCAACATCTACAAAAACTGGGTACCCCCCAGGGGCCACGGATTATTATATAAAGCAGGGAAATCCATACCACACCAAGGACCGTATATAGAGTGAAAAATGAATGTGACTGGCATATATATGGATGGTTTTCTACATGATGTAGATACTCTTGCCAACTTAAAAAAATTTACAACCTAAAATGTTGAGAATTATGTTTTATTCAGCAGACTTGCTGAGGACTTTAGGAGCTTCCCCGGTGGCTCAGCTATAAAGAATCTGCTTGCAATGCAGGAGATGCAAGAGACGCAGGAGATGCAGTTTCCACCCCTGGGTTAGGAAGAGCCCCTGGAGGAGGGCATGGCAACCCACTCTAGTGCTCTTGCCAGTAGAATCTCAAGGACAGAGGAGCCTGGTGGGCTACAGTTCATGGAGTCACAAGGAGTCAGACATGACTGAAGTGACTGAGCATGCTGAAGGCTTAAGCCTGGAAGACAGCCTCTTAGAATTATCTTAAGTTCCTGGTTTAAGTCCTCAGCAAGTTTGCTGAATAAAACGTAATATTTAACTCTTAGGTTGGTGCATTTTTTGAGATATGGAGGGCAACATCCTTTGTCTGCAGTGTTGCAGTGGATAAAATGAAGTCATTTAAAAGCACAAGTGTTACTTGATAGCTTTGATCATTGAGTCCTTTCTCCAGTCAACGTATACAAAAGGTATAATTTTTATATGAGCACTTGCAAAACTGTTTTAATGTTAAAAGTGCCCCTGTTGCTGGAAAGGATGGGGGCCCAGTGGGTTACTGGTGCAATGGTACATCTCCTGTTCCCCAAGCCTGTGGTGGTCCTTCCACCGGGCTCCAACATCTCAGAATAGTCTCTAAGGCGAGAGATTATAAAACAATCCATCTGGGTAAAAAAAAAATAATATAGTAGAAATCCTATTTATATTTATTTTTACCCTCATCTTTTAAAATGTCACTGTATGTCTATGTTTCATAAACTACATATAATCACAGTAGCATATGTGTGTGTTTATAACTAAGTATATACTCATGAATACTAGTTAAGAGCACAGACTGCCTGGTCAGAGGACCTAAGTTAAAATCTTAGGTTTGCCACTGTGTGTCCTTAGGCAAGAATCCTTTTTGTGCATCAGTTCCCTCATCTGTAAAATGAGCTAATAATACCTATCACACAGACTTGTGAAAACAAAATACTTGAATATTTAGAAAAGTGCCCTGCAATAGTAAGGGCTGCAAGTTTTTTCCACGATAAAGACAAAGTTTATTATAATGCCTGGGCTTCCCTGGTGACTCAGTGGTAAAGAACCCACCTGTCAGTTCAGGATATGTGGGTTCAGTCCCTGAGTTGGGAAGATCCCCTGGAGAAGGGAATGGCAACCCATTCCAGTATTCTTGCCTGGAAAAGCCCATGGACAGAGGACCTGGGGGGCTATAGTCCATGGGGGTCCCAGAAGAGTCAGACACAACTTAGCAACCAAAGAGAAAAAATTATCATGCCTATATTAAGTCACACTAAGAGTGCATTCTCTCACTCATTCTCTAGCTCTCTTCTTACTCTTTAAACCAGAGAAGGTGTGATCTTAAAAGTTTGGCAATTACTGCCCTATTTTGCTAACTCTTCTGGAGGCAGAGAAACAAATGACTCTGAGCATCAGACCAAGATTCCTCCCAAACTGCCTCCTCCAGCTGAAGCCAGCCTCTGGCCTTGGGATCTGCCAAACTGCCTAACTCTTCAAGAGTTAAAATGGCAGGAATAGTGTGTGTTAGTCACTCAGTTGTGTCCAGCTCTTTGTAGGCCCGTGGCCTATAGCCCACCAGGCTTCTCTGTCCATGGAATTTCCCAGGCAAGAACACTGGAATGGGTTGCCGTTTCCTTCTCCAGGGGATCTTCCTTACCCAGGGATTGAACCCAGCTCTCCCACATTGTAGGCAGACTCTTTACCATCTGAGCCACCAGGGAAGCCCAGAGTTAGAAGAGTTAAAAGCTCAAAAGTTAAAAGAGGGTGCTAATAGGCTGGGGTCATTTCTCTTGTGTTGTCCTGTGGCTGAGTCCTGTCCGAGAGTGGGAGACAGACTACCGCACAGAGGTTTCCTTTTGATAACTGGGAGATGGAGAGACCAAGAAACAAGGCTCCACTTAGAGCAGCCTCCCACTCTCTCCGAGGAAGAAGAAAGACGTCTGTGTGCTGGGCTGCTCCCCTGCCAGCAGGCAAGCAGAACAGCTGCTGATCCCTGGCTCTGAGCTCCCACTTCCCCATCTCCGGGCTGGGGCCACTGGCAGAGGGAGCAGCAGCTGCAAAGAAAAGAAAGAAGTGCATTGAACTGTGCTCCTGCAGCCTGCTCTCTTTCCTCTTTGGCTCTTTCCAGTGACAGTCTCATCGTCTGTATCCCCTCGTAGCCCCAGTGCGCTCAAGTCCAGAGGTCAGCCTCTGTCTCTCCTGTCTCCCTGGATGCTGTCATCCCACATTCCAAAAGGGAAGACCCAGAAGACCCTTGCGAAGTTCCAACCCCGCCCCTCCAGGCTCCCCTCCTTTCCCCTCCCATCTGCCTCTTGTGTGCTCAAATAGATTTATATTACGTATGCAAATAAATGTAGGTGATTAAGCAAATGATTATGTAAATGATGCCTTTCCTTTTCTCATCCCAATTCTGGTAACACTAGGATAAAGTAACAATAATGATTCAATCCTGCCACTTGCAACAACTTGGGTAAAACTTGAGGGCATTATGCTAAGTGAAATAAGTAGGCACAGAAAGACAAATATTATATGATCTCACTTATATGTGAAATCTAAAAAAATTGAACTCATAGAAACAGTACGTTGGTGGTCACCAGGGGCTGGCAAATAGATGGCGAAAAAGTGGAAACAGTATCAGATTTCATATTCTTATGCTCCAAATGTGGACAGTGACTGAAGTCATGAAATTAAAAGATGCTTGCTCCTTGGAAGAAAAGCTATGACAAACCTAGACAGTGTATTAAAAAGCAGAGACATCACTTTGCTGACAAAGGTCCATCTAATCTAAACTATGGTTTTAGATCCATCTAATCTAAGCTATGGTTTTCCAGTAGTCATGTATGGATGTGAGAGTTGGACCATAAAGAAAGCTGAGTACCAAAGAACCCATGCTTTCAAACTGTGTTGTTGGAGGAGACTCTTAAAGAGTCCCTTGGACAGCAAGGAGATCAAACCAGTCAATCCTAAAGGAAATCAGTCCTGAATATTCATTGAAAGGATTGATGCTAAAGCTGAAGTTCCAATACTTTGGCCATGTGATACAAAGAACCAGCTTATTGGAAAAGACCCTGATACTGGGAAAGATTGAGGTCTAAAGGCAAAGGGGACGACAGAGAATGAGATAGTTGGATGCATCACTGACTCAATGAACATGAGTCTGAACAAACTCCAGGAGATAACGAAGGACGGGAAGCCTGGTGTGCTGCAGTCCATGGGGTTGCAAAGACTCAGACACGACTTAGTGACTGAACAATAATAATGGGCTGGGGAGAAGGAGGGCGATAAGTAAAGGTGGTCAAAGGGTATAAACTTAAAGTTATAAGATGAATACATTCTGGGCATCTAATGTACAGCATGGTAACTAAAGTTAAGAACACTATTTTGTATTGCTGGGAGAGTATCTCTTGCTGCTGCTGCTGCTGCTGCTGCTGCTAAGTTGCTTCAGTTGTGTCCAACTCTGTGCGACCCCATAGACGGCAGCCCACCAGGCTCCCTGTCCCTGGATTCTCCAGGCAAGAGTACTGGAGTGGGTTGCCATTTCCTTCTCCAATGCATGAAAGTTAAAAGTGAAAATGAAGTTTCTAGTCGTGTCCAACTCTTTGAGACCCCATGGACTGCAGCCTACCAGGCTCTTCCATCCATGGGATTTGCCAGGCAAGAGTTCTGCAGTGGGTTGCCATTGCCTTCTCCAGGTATCTCTTAAATGGTCTCAATATACACACACACAAAGTAACTATGTGAAGTGATAAACACAGTAACTAATCTTATGGTAGTCATCTCCCAATATATGCCTATATCAAATCATCATGTACACCTTAAAGTTACACAATGTTTTCTGCAGTTATATCTCAATAAATCTGTGAAGACAATAATAATTAAAAGATAGAAAATAGAATCAGTTTGTAACAGGGAAAGAAAAATGCAATGGCTATTTCACAATGAGATTCAATTTCCATAAAGGATAAAATAAAAGAGGACTTTGACCTCAAATTTCCATTAAAATTTCAAATCTGTAGCAAATTATAGAATCTGACTCCCTATATCCATTGGGTTTTCCCATTGAAATTAGCAGCTCTTAGCAAATGGTCAAAAGGGTTAATTGCTATATTTTACCAATAGCTCATACTATTACACTGGTCCCAGATGGCACAAGTGATGTAGAACCTGCCTGCCAACGCAAGCAGAGAAGGCAATGGCAACCCACTCCGGTACTCCTGCCTGGGCAAATCCCATGGACGGAGGAGCCTGGTAGGCTGCAGTCCATGGGGTCGCTAGGAGTTGGACACTACTGAGAAACTTTATTTTCACTTTTAACTTTCATGAATTGGAGAAGGAAATGGCAACCCACTCCAGTACTCTTGCCTGGAGAATCCCAGGGACAGCATAGCCTGGTGGGCTGCCGTCTCTAGGGTCACACAGAGTCAGATACGACAGAAGTGACTTAGCAGCAGCAGCAGTAGCAGCCAATGGAAGAGAGTAAAGAGATGAGGGTTCGATCCCCGGGTCAGGAAGATCTCCTAGAAGAGGGCACAGCAACCCACTCCCATATTCTTGGCTGAAGAATCCCAAGGATAGAGGAGCTTGGCAAGCTACAGTCCATGGAGTCACAAAGAGCTGGACACAACTAAAGTGACTTAGCATGCATGCACAGCTAATATTATACACTGAAAAAAACACTGAATTTTGTCTAATAGACAAAATATATTCCCAGAAAGAACCATAAGTACAATTGTTCAATTACAAGTTTTAAAACTCATCTCATATTTTAAAGAATGAATAAAGCTGTCTTTTCATGAACCATGTAAGAATAAGCAACTGGGTTTTTTAATTGAAATACATACTTTTGTAGATTGAGCATGATCTACAAGAAAATTATGTACATCTTACCTAAGTTTTTAAGTTTGAGAAAGTTTATTGGAAGCCAACTACATGACAATCACTGGAAATTTAATAATTTCAAATGCCATTACAGCTGAAATTCTCTCTCCAATTTTTACCTACTCAGATTGCCTATTATTTATAAAACTGACGCACATCACATCCACACTTAAACTCTAGAAGCCCACAGAACATTTTGTTGAAAGTTTTAAAAACAAATGTTATTACAGAACCATCATTAAACATATGAATGATATTCTATTGCCTGGTTAAAAGTGTATCTCTAAATTGGAATTTTTAAGAAAACTTCTTAGCAGCACCATCTAGTGGGAAGTGCAGTAAAAAACTCAATATAACAAGTTCATGGAATGCTTTGTTTAAAGTTTACTTCAAAAATGTTATTCCATTTTCTGACATAGAGTCTAAATTATGATATATTTCTGAGGACCAATTGAATAACTGAAAATACAGGAGTATAGCAAAACTTAGATTTTCTGCAATAGTTTGAATTTCAAATTTTCATACATTCTATTAACAAATATTCTTGAATTTTATATTTCTTTTATGTAATGTTATTATCTTAAATAAAGAGAAATTTTAAATTGTACACAAAATATATTTTTAGTTATTTGTAAGTATTTTTAATGCAAATCATAAATTGAGAAAAATTTTATTGGATCATGTGTTCTATAGTTTCAAGTGAGTAGACAAGACAGAAGTTAGGTTACCTACAGAAATTTAGTTTTTATATCATCTTATGTTAAGCTGTGCTAATATAGTTTTAAATAGACAATAGATGAGCAATCATTCTACAACTAATCTTTAGCATTTTTAAAATAGCCTGGGCTAATCTCTAGTATGCAGAACATGAGTTATGATATTTTAGAATGGCTAACCTCAGACAAGGGTTACGTTAAGATTTTTACTTCTTCAGTAAATATAGTTGACCCTTGAACAACATACATTTCGACTGTACAATTCCACTTACATACAGATTTTCTTAATAAATATGTTGACAATTTTTTTGAGATTTGCAACAATTTGAAACAATTCACAAATGAACCACATAACCCAGAAATATTGAACAACTTAAGAAAAAGGTGTATCAGGAATGTATAAAATATATGTAGATACTACCCTATTCTAATATAGGCATAAAGGGAGTTATATTTGATATAAAATTAATATGTGGTGTTGTCTTTTTTTTTTTACTGTTACATAACTTTGCTTTCAAAGAATTACATTACTATACAGGATGCCTCTCTCTGGTAACTAGGTAAACTGTGTATCACCCTGCTATCACAAGTTAGGGTGTTCTTTTGATGCAACAATGTTTCCAGTACTGTGCTATGAATATGACTGTAATATTCTGTGCCATAAAAATTTTGTGATAATTAATTCATTAGCTTATAGGCTAGGCCACCCTGAAGTAATCATACTGCTGCTGCTTTGCTATTGATGTATGAAACTTTACACCTGCAAATAAATACAAATTTCTTTTTGCATTCTCTTTTCATTTTTTATGTCTAGTATTAGTAATAAAAATAACATTTACCATGTTCTGTATCATATAAGACAATATTTCTGTAGGTATAGCATCTTGTAAACAGACAGCATTAAACTAATGGTATTAATGAATACAGTACAGCCTGTAAATGTATTTTCTCCCTCTTATAATTTTCTTTTTGACAGAGTTGAATCTTTGCTGTGGTGCGCAGACTTCTCTAGTTGTATTGCGTGGGTTTAGTTGCCTGATGGCATAGGGGATCTCTGTTCTCAGACCAGGGATTGAACCCACATCCCCTGCATTGGAAAGCAGATTCTTAACCATTGAACCACCATGATTTTCTTAATAACATTGTCTTTTCTCTAGCTCACTTTACTATAAGAAGTTCAGTTCAGTTCAGTCACTCAGTCGTGTCCGACTATTTGCGATCCCATGGACTGCAGCACGCCAGGCTTCCCTGTCTATTACCAATTCCCAGAGCTTTCTCAAACTCATGTCCATCAAGTCGGTGATGCCATCTCCTTACTATAAGAAGGCAGAATATAATACATATAATATACTAAATATGTGTTAATTGACCGTTTATGTAACAGGTAGGGCTTCCTGGTAACTGTAGGCAATTAATTGCTAAATTTTGGAGGAGGCAAAAGTTATACATGGATTTTAGCTGCACACACAGTCAGCACCTCTAACCCCTACATTGTTTAAGGATCGTCTAGTATATTGAGCATGTCCTATGTACCAGGCACTGGTCTAGGTTTCAACTAGAACAACAAACAGTTCAGTTCAGTTCCTCAGTCGTGTCCGACTCTTTGCGACCCCATGAACTGCAGCATGCCAGGCCCCCTGTCCATCACCAACTCCCAGAGTCTACCCAAGCCCATGTCCACTGAGTTGGTGATGCCATCCAACCGTCTCATCCTCTGTCGTCCCTTTCTCCTCCTGCCCTCAATCTTTCCCAGCATCAGGGTCTTTTCAAATGAGTCAGCTCTTCACATCAGGTGGCCAAAGTACTGGAGTTTCAGCTTCAACATCAGCCCTTCCAATGAATGAACACCCAGGACTGATCTGCTTTAGGACAGACTGGTTGGATCTCCTTGCAGTCCAAGAGACGCTCAAGAGTCTTCTCTAACACCACAGTTCAAAAGCATCAGTTCTTCAGCGCTCAGCTTTCTTTATAGTCCAACTTTCATATCCATACATGACCACTGGAAAAACCACAGCCTCAACTAGATGGACCTTTGTTGACAAAGTAATGTCTCTGCTTTTTAATATGCTGTCTAGGTTGGTCATAACTTTCCTTCCAAGGAGTAAGCATCTTTTAATTTCATGACTACAATCACCATCTGCAGTGATTTTGGAGCCCCCCAAAGTAAAGTCTGACACTATTTCCACTGTTTCCCATCTATTTGCCATGAAATGATGGGACCAGATGCCATGATCTTCATTTTCTGAATGTTGAGCTTTAAACCAACTGTTTTACTCTCCTCTTTCACTTTTATCAAGAGGCTCTTTATTTCTTCTTCACTTTCTGCCATAATGGTGGTGTCATCTGCACATCTGAGGTTATTGATATTTTTCCTGGCAATCTTGATCCCAGCTTGTGCTTTCTCCATCCCAGCATTTCTCATGATATACTCTGCATATAAGTTAAACAAGCAGGGTGACAATATACAACCTTGACATACTCCTTTTCCTATTTGGAACCATGTTGTTCCATGTCCATTTTTAACTGTTGCTTCCTGACCTGCATACAGGTCTCTCAAGAGGCAAGTCAAGTGGTCTGGTATTCTCACCTCCTTCAGAATTTTCCACAGTTTGATTATATTCTTTGCAGCCAAAGAAGAAGCTCTATACTGTCAGCAGAAACAAGACCGGGAGCTGACTGTGGCTCAGATCATGAACTCCTTATTGCCAAATTCAGACTTAAATTCAAGAAAGTGGGGAAAACCACTAGACCATTTAGGTATGACCTAAGTCAAATCCCTTATGACTATACAGTGGAAGTGAGAAATAGATTTAAGGGACTAGATTGATAGAATAACAAACAAAACACCCAGAATACATACTTTCAAGAAACTTACATCAGGGGAAGGATTATAGAAAAAAGTAAACAAATCTATAATATGTCAGACAGTAATTGTGCTATGGAAAAAGTGCAAGATCAAGGAGATAGGGAGTAACAAGGAAGGGAATGGTTGCTATTGTATGTGAGGTTGTCCTTCTGACACCTTCTAACAAGATGACCTTGAAACAGAGGCTAAAAAGGGAGAAAGCAAGCTATGCAGATATCTGAAGGCCATGAGTTTCAGGTAGACAGAACAGGATGTGAAAAGGCTCTGGGGTGGGAGCTTGCTTGGTATATGCAGAGAACACCAAGGAGGTTGGCTGGGGCAGGATGATCCAAAACAGAAATAGGGGCTGAAGTCAAAGATGTAGTAGGACTTTATCATGCGGGCTCTTGTGGCATTGTAAAGAATCTTATTCTTAAACTACATGATGAGGGAAACCATGGAGAATTATGAATAGGAGGGTTGCTCTAGATGTTGTGTTGATAAGGCCACAGTAATAGGAGGAAAATAGGGCTTTCCTGGTGGCTCAGAGGTTAAAGCGTCCGCCTCTAATGTGGGAGACCTGGGTTCGATCCTTGGGTTGGGAAGATTCCCTGGAGAAGGAAATGGTAACCCACTCCAGTATTCTTGCCTGGAGAATCCCATGGACGTAGAAGCCTGGTAGGCTACGTCCACAGGGTCGCAAAGAGTCGGACACGACTGAGCAACTTCACTCACTCACTCACTCAGGGAGTCCCATTAGGATGTGAAGATAACTTGGACCCTGGTGACAGCAGAGGAGGTAGTGGTGAGTAGCAAGCTTCTGGATTCATTTGCAGGTAGAACCACCAAGATTTGGTGATGGGTTAGATGTGGAAAGTGAGATAAAGAGAAGAGTCAAGGATAACACTACGGTCTGTGTCCTGAGCAATTGGCAGGATAGAATGGGGTAAGCTGCAGGAAAAGCCTATATTTGGGGGGTGGGTGGGGGGGGCATGCTGGCAGATATCAAGAGCTTGATGTTGAACTTATAAAGTGTTAGATATCCATTAGACATCTAAATGGAAACATCAAATTGACAGTCAAACGGGAGAAGTCCAGGCTAAAGGTATGAATTTAGGAGTTTTCAATGTGTAGATGATATTTAAAGCCTGGAGCTAAATGAGATCTCCAAGAGAGTACGTGTACATAAACCAAAGAAGAGCTTTAAAGACTGCGCCATGGGGCTTTCCAATATTTGTTGGTGAGAAAGATAGAGAACCAGCAGGGGAATCTAAGAAGGAAGCTAGTGAGGTGGGAGGAAATCGAGAGAGGTGGTGTCCTGGGATCAGATGAAGCAAGCTCTTTAAGGAAGAGGGAATGATTGATGAATCAATAGGATGAGAATCAGGAACTCATCATTGGATTCAACACTAAAAGAAACATTGGCGACCCTGACAAAGGCATTGTTGGAGGGGTGCTGGGAGTACAAGTCTGATTGAAACAGGTTCAAGAGAAAATGAGAGTGAAGCAACAGGAAACAATGAGAATAATCAGTCTAGATGTTTGGCATGAAGAAAAGAAGAGAAAAGCTAGTAGTGGGACAGGGAGATAGGATCAAGACTTTTTAAGAGAGCAGAAATTGTTTTCAAACAAGATTTCTTTTTAAGATTGAAGACATTACTGCTTGCTTGCATGCTAGTTGGAAAGAAGCCATAGAAAGAGGGGGTTGATGAAGCAGAAGGAAGAGGAGCAGCTCACTGGAGTGGTGCATTTGAGTAGGTGTAAGGGGATGGTATCAAAGCGTAGTGGAGGAGCTGAGCGTTGGTACACACAGGTAGTCGGTTCACAGAAATAGAGAGACAGCAGGATATAGGAGCACAGATGCAGGGAGGTGGGTGAGCAAGCTGTGTTGGTGGGTACTTGTGGTCGTTCTCTTCTGATTGTTTCTATATTTTTCTGTGCAAGGACATCAGCAGAGAAGGGGGAGAGAAGGAGGTGACAAAATTCAGAAAAAAAGGGGGTGTGAAATAGCCATCTAGAAGACTGGGGAAGTGAATGGCCTGGGGAAGTGTCTTTTAACAAGATAGCCTCCTTGAGGTTGGGGCTTTAATTTTTAGTGACCACCTCCTTTGCAGAATTCCAGTAGTAATATCCAACCTTTATTATTTGGCATGTAACACATTAGATCCTATTATCATTAGATCCTATTATCATATCTGTTTTTTGAGAATCCTGCCTCTCTTTTTTTTTTCTAATTATACCTCACATGATTCCAAAAGGAGGCTGAGACAATTTATATACAACAGGGAATTATTTAAAACTGCATAACCAAGGGCTTCAGGAGAAAAAAAAAAAAAAAAAAAAAACGTGTGGTCCATGTGTGAAATACGTGTGACTATGTGGGGTGGTCTAATTCTCAAGTGTGATGTTATCAAGTCCACAAGGTTATACACTAAAGCCATATCCCCCAATCTGGCCTCTACCAACAAGAAAGGTTGTATTTGGTCCCCATAATTACTTTTTGTTTTATTTCTCAATTATTCAGAAACTGGCTGGTGAAGGCAGTCATTGGAGGCTGCCTTGAATACTCCAAGAATTTAGGCCCAAGAAGATGAAGGAAGATTCAGAGCACATTTTTAGATTAGAAGAGATTTTGCTGATGGAAATTGTGGATTCTAGGAGACTCAGGGAAGGATTTAGATAGTTGAGGAAGACAAGGCACCAAAGAAGGAGATATACAGAGCTCTGTTGGGATGGGAGTCCTGGTGATGAGGGACGGCCGGGAGTTCAGGGCTTCCTGACCACAGCAGGGACCAGCTGCTGTGGGGAGCGTGATCTGGAAGGTCTATACGGAGAGGCTGTGTAGTGGAGGCTGTGGTGCCTGGCCCAGGTCCCCCTTTCAGTAGCAAGACAGTACTCCCTAGGCTGCTGTGGGAAGCCAAGGACTTGAGGTCCTCCAAGGATATTCATCCTGGCTGAAGGTGTATGCCTTGTCCAAGGCCATGCCTCCCTCCCTGGGGACAACCCACATCCCAAAAATTGGAAGTGCAAAGGCCCAACCCCCTTGCCTCCATTCAGGACATCCCTGAAGGGCTTTCTGAGCCTCAGAGCTTCCCAAAGATCGGCTGAGGCTGCTGCCACATTTGCCTCATGGTTCAACCCCTCCTTCTGCTCAGTTTTGCTTTCTTCACTCCCTCAACAGGTGTTATTCCCAAGAGCTCTCACTAGGAACCTTCCTACAGGGAAGTCTTTATTTCAGAATCTCTTTCCTGGGAAACGCGTTCGACACCAATCACTAACAGAAGTGGTCTCAGGAAGCAAAATCTAAAATGGAATTCTAGCGCTGGATTACAAACCAGCCAACCAGCAACGAAAATGTCATCTGGTAGTAAATGGAGTGTTGAAAACTAGCATGCTGTACCTGTGCAAATGTTAAAAGCTTGATCAGTGGACAAGCGGGGACAAGATATCCATAGAAGGTAATGGGGGTGCTATTTCAGGCATTTGAGAGGTTATAGGAAGTTATAATTTCATGGATTCAGATGGCTGTTGCTGAGGGCTATTCCTGTACTGGAGAAATACAATAAAAGGTATGAAGGTGATTAACTACCAATCTAAGACAAACTGTGAATGTCAGTGGACTTCCCTGGCAACATATAAGAGAGATATCTGCTGAAGTCACAGGACACAAAAGGCAGACGGTCAGGCCCAGGGCTTAATTATGAGGCAAATGGAGTTTCAGAGAAGGGTGACTTTTCATGGCAATTCTGCTTTGTCAAAGTTAAGGCCTTGATTGAGAAGAAATGGGACCCTGTAAATGGCAAGGGGGACATCTGGGTCAGTGAACTGAAAATATTGAATTTTTAGTTTCCCTGCAGAAGGGGCCCACTTCTCCTTCCTAAAGACCTGTGCTCCCCTCCCCACTTACTCAAAAACAATTCAGAGACTTCTATTATGCAAGACACAAACCAGCTCAGGAAATAACTCCCCTCCCGGGTATCAAAACAATAACAAGAGTGAAGTTACAAAATAACCCATCCAGGGAGAAGCTAAGACTAAGACAAGAAAGGATTTGTGTCCTCAAGAAGGTAAAGGATCTAGCCAAGAGGTGTTGGCAGAAGCTGGAGAGCATGTAGGACTGACCTGTGAGGGGGCTGGATCAAGATGGGCAGAACATAAATTTCGGTAGAGTGAGTTTACTGATGTGGAAACCCTTTCCATGATATACAGAGACACACACAGGCTCTGTGTGCAGGCAGGTTCTAGGATACACATTACTAACACATTGCTAGGCTGGCTCTTGGAGGCTTGGAGAAAGTAATTGCACACAGGTGGTGAAGTAGACAGGCCAAAATGCCATGGCAGGTGGCAGAAGAAGGAATGAGAAAGACTCCAAGAAGTGGCCTGAGGTAAGAGTACATGGGCAATGGCAAGGTCTTGGAAGGTTTGTCAGGGCCCAGAAGGAAAAAATGCTGGAAGATCAGAGACAGCAAAAACTGGGGAATCAAGGGATGAACAGATAGGAGTGGGCACAAAGGATGAAGAGCTGTGCATCACATGTTAGGGCCTTCCAGAAAACAGCTACCACAGAAGATGAATCAAACAACCAAGGAGGTAGAGTGATCGGGCTGGCTGACATCACCCAGTGTTGCCAGCCAAAATCTTGGCCTTCTCTGCCCGCCGAAGCCGAATGAAAAAAACAGAGGCAGAGTTTGGAGGAAATAGAAAGGCAGCTTTCATTCTCAGCCAGCCTAGAGGGGGAACACAGTAGGCTCAAGCCTCAAGAACTGTGCCCTGCCTCCATGAGGAGTCTAGGGGTTTATATAAGGCAACTGCTCAGTCAGGAGTCAGTGATGAGGAAAAAAAGGTGATAGGATCTTGACTTCTTTCTCTTGCATTGTCTTCCTCAAAGGCAGTCATAAACTGGTGTCTGCTGCTGCTAAGTCGCTTCAGTTGTGTCCAACTCTGTGAGACCCCAGAGACGGCAGCCCATCAGGCTCCCTCATCCCTGAGATTCTCCAGGCAAGAACATTGGAGTGGGTTGCCATTTCCTTCTCCAATGCATGAAAGTGAAAAGTGAAAGTGAAGTTGCTCAGTTGTGTCCGACTCCTAGCGACTCCATGGACTGCTGCCTACTGGGCTCCTCCGTCCATGGGATTCTCCAGGCAAGAGTACTGGAGTGGGGTGCCATTGCCTTCTCCGAAACTGGTGTCAGTAAGCCAATAATTGAGTCTGGTAGTTAGGTGGCTCTGCAGCTTTCTTTCTGATATGTAAC
Source organism: Nanger dama (assembly GCA_917880005.1). NCBI lineage: Eukaryota > Metazoa > Chordata > Mammalia > Artiodactyla > Bovidae > Nanger > Nanger dama. The sequence goes on along the minus strand of CAKJTW010000011.1, from coordinate 26,032,570 downwards.
TTTAAGGGTAAGGGTGTTGTTAGGGTAAGCACCAGATAGGAGATGTACTTAGCATAGAGTCAAAGGGGAAAATGTGGATTGTAGAATACTGGAGTGGTTTGCCATGCCCTCCTCCAGGGGATCTTCCTGACCCAGGGATTGAACCTAGGTCTCCTACATCTCTTGCCTTGACAGGCAGGTTCTTTACCACTAGCACCACCAGGGAAACCCACTGTAGGGCTTCCTTTTCCAAGAACTTAGAGTGGGTCTGAACCAGTGACATAAGAGCCCGTATAATATTGCATCACACCAAAGGACACACTTTAAAACAAAGGTAGTACAGGGGTAGGCAGGCATGTAACCATGGAGTCATTATTCTGATCACACACTATACCACTCAGAAGCTACTAGCCTTCCCTAACAGAATAATAGAATATCTGTTAGAAGAGATTACTGAGTTTCCAGCTTGGAGATTATATTTTCAAGCGGTTCACATCCTAAATCAAGAACTATGCTTTCTTTCAAAGAATCTTTTTAAGGGTGCTTTCTTTGAAGGAATCTTTTGTGAAGGTTAACTTAGTTAGATTAAATAATTTAGTTTAAATATTCTCTTATCCTAGCTCACATAATTTGCAATATTTCTCAATACACTGAAGCAAATGTAAGAGGAAAGAGGTCACTGTCAACCTCTCTACATTTTGGGACTTGCCTGCTTCCCTCATGATACTCTGCTCCTGACATGTAGCTGTCTGAGACACAACCTGGTGAGGACAAGTGTCCATGTGTACATGGAATATTAATTAAAATTAATCTTTTATTTTTACAGAGATAAGGAGCAAGAGTAGTTTGAAGTATTTTCTGTCCACACCTCTATGAATCATCTCTCACACTGCTTTGGGTAGGGGCACCCCAGTTTAGAGCCCTCTGATCTAGTGAGCAGAAGGTCTGAGTGCTCCAGATCCAGGACCTCTCCTTTGGTCAGTGCTGAGAAATAGTGCCTTTTTTTTTTTTTTTCCCAGTCACCGTTTCAATTTCAGCACTTGTGATTGGTTTCTTCATATTTTCTGTTTCTTCCTGGTTCAATCTTGGGAGATCATATCAGTACCTTTCTAAAAATTTGTCCATTTCATCCAGGTTTTCCATTTTCTTGGCATACAATTGCTCATAGTAGTCTCTTATGATCCTTTGTGTATTTCTGTAGAGCTTCTCCTTTTGATTTCTAATTTTATTGATTTGAGTCCTTTCCCTTTTTTTCTTGATGAGTCTGGCTAAAGATTTATCAATTTATTCATCTTTTCAAAGAACCAGCTTTTAGTTTCATTGATATTTTGCTATTATTTTCTTTCTTTCTATTTCATGTATTTCTGCTCTGAATCTTTATTTTTCTTCTACAAAGAAAAGAAATAATAGGTTTTGCTTGTTCTTTCTCTAGCTGATATTACTTCTTGAATTACTGTTCTTTCCATCTTTCCTTCTGATAACACATACTTTGTTAGTGTTTTTTATCTCTATTTAGGTAGGAGTCAATTTGTGGCTCAAGTAGGCCTGCGAGACTGTTATCTACTAAATGTTGATGTTAATCCTTTCTACTATCCTTAAGGACCTTTATCCTTATGGTCTAGATTTAAATTATGTTCAGGTTCTTTGTCTATGTGAACTACAAAAATATGTGTGAAATATAACATACAAATTTATGAACAATTTAACATCAAGTTGAAAACCACATAACACTGGCAAAAAAATTTTTTATCTTAAAATAAGAAATCTTGTTTAATGAGTCTAGATTCCCAAAGCTACCTGTGTGTCAGAATAACCTATAGCACTGAGAAAACAAAAAAGAATAAAGCAAAACTCACTCATTCTTGGACCCCACCTGCACTGGGACTTTTCAGGTGGCACTAGTGGTAAAAGAACTCTCCTGCCAATGCAAGAGGCATAAGACACGTGGGTTCAACCCTGGGTTGGGGAGATCCCTGGAGAAGGAAACGGCAACCCACTCCAGTATTCATGCCTGGGAAATCCCATGGACAGAGGAGCCTGGCAGGCTACAGTCTATGAGGTTGCACTGAGTCGGACACGACTGAAGCAGCTTAGCACAAACAACACAAAAGGGTCAGCTGTGAGGACTTAAAGAGCTACAATAGCAGTGACCTACCTGTGAGTTGATTTCTCTCACACAAATGACTGCTGGAAGGCAGAGCAGCAATTCTGCTTCATGAGGTCCTAGGGGACCAAGTTCTTTGTAGTCCTCCTTTCTGCAATCCCTAGGGACTTTTGTCCTTGTGATCCAGTATAATGGGTTGAACTCCAGCCTTCTCATCTGTGTTCTAGGCAGCAAGATGGAGGAAGGGACAAAAACGAACAAACAGCCCACACCCCTCCAAAAATAGGAAAAGGATGCCTATCCTTACGGTAGGTTCCCGAAAGCTACTATTGGCACTGCCATTTACACCCCATTGTCTAAATCTTGTCCCATATTCACAACTGGATTCAAGAGAAGCTGACAATAATGTTATTTATTGTGAGCACACAAATGCTTAGCTAGAAACTAGAATGTGTAAAGTTCATTGCTACAGAAGAAGCATTGGGTGACAGCCAACAGTCCCTGCCAAAACTCACAAATCAAGGATTTTTAGTCCTTGGCAGTCTTCAGGAATCCAAGTGCACTTATGAATTGGTTGGAGGAACTTTTGCAGTACCCCATCCTAAGGCTCTTACATTAAATCCAGGATTAGCAATTGCTTCTGTGCTCTCTTAGAGGAGGTGGAAGATATGCACAAGGTCGATCACATCAGTTCTGTGCATGTCATTTTATCAGATGCTTTCAGGCACTCACTCCCAGGCTAGTTTAAGTTTAGTGAAAGAGAACAAATATTACAACAGAAATACCCTGGAATTCTTTGGACAAGAATTAAAAGCCCTGTCATCTCTCTCACATTCCTCTTTCTAAGGGTGCCAGGAAAAAGGGGGGAAAAAAAACAAGAAGAGCAGACAACATGTACAGTTAACCCTGGAGCAAGGTTGGGGTTAGGGGCATTGACCCTTGACCCAGTCTAAAATTTCAGCCATAATTTACAGTGTGTGCGTGCTAGGTCTCTTCAGTCATGTCCAGCTCTTTTGCTACTCTATGGACTTAGCCCGCCAGGCTCCTCTGTCCATGGGATTCTCCAGGCAAGAATACTAGAGTGGGTTGCCATGCTCTTCTCCAGGGGATCTTCCCAACCCAGGGATCAAACCCACGTCTCATGTCTCCAGTACCGGCAGGCAGGTTCTTTACCACTAGTGACAAGTGGGCCCTCCATATACTCGATTCCTCAGCTATGGCTCCTCTGTGTCAGCAGATTCAATCAGCCACAGATGGTGTAGTACTGAAATGTTTACCACTGGAAAAAAAAATCCAGGTTTAACTGGACCTGCACAGTTCAAACTCGTGTTGTTCAAGGGTCATCTTTTCCTTAGTTTGGTCCATTGGAGACTATCTAAGTGGAGAAAATCTAAACAGAGACTTTCCCTCTACTTCCGTCTTTTAACTTTTAGAAAGATACTTAAAGCAATAAACAGAAGAAACTGGTTTTGGCTTAAAACCTCTACACAGCGTGCCCTGGAAATAATACTGGGTGTCGTACAGCTTTGTGAGGTATGTTCTCCTTAGGTATCTACTTTATACATAGTATCAATAGTGTATGTGATTAAAGTTGTTTTTAAACATAGTCCAGAGAACTTGATTTGGATTAATCTCATCAATGGCTACCAAGAAAGTTCAGCTAATCTAATGAGTCTGCAATATTTCTGACTTTCTAAGTGTCTATTTTAAACACAAGTGTAAGACTCTAGAAATTTCAGGTTCCCAAGTGGCAGAGGAACCAGAGGTCAAATTGCCAACAATTGTTGGATCATGGGGAAAGCCAGGGAATTCCAGAAAAACATCTATTTCTGCTTCATTGACAATGCTAAAACTTTTGCAAGGAGATCCAACCAGTCCATCCTACAGGAGATCAGTCCTGGGTGTTCATTGGAAGGACTGATGTTGAAGCTGAAACTCCAATAGTTTGGCCACCTCATGCAATGAGCTGACTGAGCTGACTCATTTGAAAAGACCCTGGTGCTGGGAAAGATTGAGGGCAGGAGAAGGGGATGACAGAAGATGAGATGATTGGGTGGCATCACCGACTCAATGGACATGGGTTTAGGTGGACTACAGGAGTTGGTGATGGACAGGGAGGCCTGGCGTGCTGTGGTTCATGGGGTCACAAACAGTCGGACACTACTAAGCGACTGAACTGAACTGAACTGAAAGCCTTTAACTGTGTATTACAACTGTGTGGAAAATTCTTAAAGAGCTGGGAATACCAGATGACCTTACCTGCCTCCTGAGAAGCTTGTATGCAGATCATGAAGCAAGTTAGAACAAGACATGGAGCAACTGACTGGTTCAAAATTGAGAAAGGAGTACATCAAGGCTATATATTGTCACCCTGCAGAGTACATCATGTGAAATAGGTGTATCGTGTGAAATGCCAGACTGGATGAAGAACAAGCTGGAACCAAGATTGCCAGGAGAAATATCAATTACCTCAAACATGCAGATGATACCACCCTTATGGCAAAAAGCAAAGAGGAACTAAAGAGCCTCTTGATGAGGGTGAAAGAGGAGAGTGAAAACCTGGCTTAAAACTCAACATTCAAAATACTAAGATCATGACATCTGGTCCCATTCAGTTCAGTTCAGTCACTCAGTCGTGTCCAACTCTTTGCGATCCCATGAATCGCAGCACGCCAGGCCCCCTGTCCATCAGCAACTCCCAGAGTTCACTCAGACTCACGTCCATTGAGTCAGTGATGCCATCCAGTCATCTCATCCTCTGTCGTCCCCTTCTCCTCCTGCCCCCAACCCCTCCGAGCATCAGAGTCTTTTCCAGTGAGTCAAATCTTCACATGAGGTGGCCAAAGTACTGGAGTTTCAGCTTTAGCATCATTTCTTCCAAAGAAATCCCAGGGCTGATCTTCAGAATGGACTGGTTGGATCTCCTTGCAGTCCAAGGGACTCTCAAGAGTCTTCTCTAGTGCCACAGTTCAAAAGCATCAATTCTTCAGCGCTCAGCCTTCTTCACAGTCCAACTCTCACATCCATACATGACCACAGGAAAAACCATAGCCTTGACTAGACAGACCTTAGTCAGCAAAGTAATGTCTCTGATTTTGAATATGTTATCGGCAAATAGATGGGGAAACAGTGGAAACAGTGACTGGTTTTATATTTCTTGGGCTCTAAAATCACTATTGACTGTGACTGCAGCCATGAAATTAAAAGACACTTGCTCTTGGAAGAAAAACTATGACAATCTTAGAGAGCATATTAAAAAGCAGAGACATCACTTTGCCAGCAAAGGTCATATAGTCAAAACTACAGTTTTTCCAGTAGTCATGTACAGATATGAGAGCTGGACCATAAAGAAGGCTCAGCACAAAGAATTGATGCTTTTGAACTGTGGCACTAGAGAAGACTCTTGAGAGTCCCTTGGACTGCAAGGAGATCCAACCAGTCAATCCTAAAAGAATCAACCCTGAATATTCATTGGAAGGACTGTTGCTGAAGCTCCAATACTTCGGCCACCTGATGCAAAGAGCCAATTCATTGGAAAAGACCCTGATGCTGGGAAAGATTGAGGGCAGGAGGAAAAGAGGGTGGCAGAGGTTGAGATGGTTGGAAGGCATCACCAACTCAATGGACATGAATTCAAGCAAACTCCAGGAGACAGTGGAAGACAGAGAAGCCTGGTGTATTACAGGCCATAGTGTCACAAAGAGTCACAGAGAGACTGAACAACAGTGCTGTGGAGTATGATTTGTAGGCACATTTCTGTAACATCATTAATCAAGGGAGTTAGGACCTCTCACTCTCTTTCTTGCAAGCACACCTATTTCTGCTAGAAACAAATAAGCAGACAGAAATTGCAGCTGCACAGTGGCTTTTCTGATTTAAGGAATATCGTTAGTCTCATCTTCAAAGCTGGAGTATTATGGCAAAGCTTCAAGGGTACTTGTAATATGTAGTTCTTGTCAGAGTCAATTACTATTAGAACACATTTTTAAAATGTCATTCAGGAATCTCCACACTGTTTTCCATAGTGGCTGTACTAGTTTGCATTCCCACCAGCAGTGTAAGAGGGTTCCCTTTTCTCCACATCCTCTCCAGCATTTATTGCTTGTAGACTTTTGGATCGCAGCCATTCTGACTGGTGTGAAATGATACCTCATTGTGGTCTTGATTTGCATTTCTCTGATAATGAGTGATGTTGAACATCTTTTCATGTGTTTGTTAGCCATCCGTATGTCTTCTTTGGAGAAATGCCTATTTAGTTCTTTGGCCCATTTTTTTATTGGATCGTTTTTTCTTCTGGAGTTGAGCTGCATAAGTTGCTTGTATATCTTTGAGATTTGTTGTTTGTCAGTTGTTTCATTTGCTATTGTTTTCTCCCATTCAGAAGGCTGTCTTTTCACCTTGCTTATAGTTTCCTTTGTTGTGCAGAAGCTTTTAATTTTAATTAGATCCCATTTGTTTATCTTTGCTTTTATTTCCAGTATACTGGGAGTTGGATCATAGAGGATCCTGCTGTGATTTATGTCGGAGAGTGTTTTGCCTATGGAGATTCCTTAAAAAATTGCAAATAGAACTGCCTTATGACCCAGCAATCCCACTGCTGGGCATACACACTGAGGAAACCAGAATTGAAAGAGACACATGTACCCCAATGTTCATTGCAGCACTGTTTATAATAGCCAGGACGTGGAAGCAACCTAGATGTCCATCAGCAGATGACTGGATGAGAAAGCTGTGGTACATATACACAATGGAGTACTACTCAGCCCTTAAAAAGAATAAATTTGACTCAGTTCTAATGAGATGGATGAAATTGGAACCGATTATACAGAGTGAAGTAAGCCAGAAAGAAAAACACCAATACAGTATACTGACACATATATATGGAATTTAGAAGATAGTAATGATGACCCTATATGTGAGACAACAAAAGAGACAGAGAGGTATAGAATGGACTTTTGGACTCTGAGGCAGAGGGAAAGGGTGGGATGGTTAGGGAGAGGGAAAGGGTGGGATGGTTTGGGGAGAATGGCATTGAAACATGTATACTTTCTTGGAAGAAATGAAGCGCCAATCTATGTTCAATGTAGGATGCAGGATGCATGGGGCTGATGCACAGGATGATTCAGGTAGAGGATGTGGGGTGGGAGGTGGGAGGGGGCTTCGGCATTGGGAGATTGTGTTCACCTATGGCTGATTCATGTCAATGTATGGCAAAACAAATACAGTATTGTAATTTAAAAAATAAATAAATTTTAAAAAAATAAAAAAATAAAATGTCATTCAGAAGGCAATTTTTGGAAAGATAGTTTAAAAATTTTTAATAACAACAAAATAAGCCTTTAAGCAAGTAAATTTTCAATAATTGGATAGTATATCCTGGAAAGGTTTCTTCATATTAACCACTGCTGTGTGCAGAACCCAATAGTTTGAATCAGTTTTGCCTCTTTTGATACAAAATAAGGATAAATGAACTCATATTTCTTCTTCCCATGATACATATAAAATGTTGGTCCTTAACATTTATTGAGTCACAGACACTTCAGAGACTATGATATGAGATAAGATATGGTATCTTTTCTAAGAAATGCAGTCAGATACATACACACAAACATTAGCATAAAGTTTCAGGGATTATGGGCTCATAAAAATCTATTTATAGACACTCTAGTGTCAAAACCCCGATCTAGAGGATAATGTAAGAGGAAAATAAGTTTTAAGAACTCAAAAAAAAAAAAAGCACTCAAAATTGAAATCTATGCAAGGTCTAAAGAAAAAGTTGTGTGTTTATTAATTTGAAACTAAGTTACTTTGCAGAGTTACTATTTTCAGGAATTTTTTCTATTTATCTCTTTAATTATATAAACTCCAACAATATATATCTCAAAAATTATTATAAATTGAACTACAATTCAAAGCACATTCTAAAAGTTTTTAAAATTTGTTTTTGGTTTACTTTTTACTATGAAAACTTGTACTATATTCATTCAAGATTTCTCTGTTAGAACTTTTGGTAATTTTGTTTTGCTTCATTGGCAAAAATATTGTAAAAACCAATTCATTCACATCACCCTGAAGGACAATAACCTAAGCCTATTTGTTTCCTTATATGACAGGGAATTGCTGGATTAATGCCCCTTCAGATTCTTGATCTGCCAAGTGCTGTGCTAGATGTTCACGGGTGCACAGAGTATCTGTTGAATGAAGGGTCCACAAGACTTCCTAAGTAAGTAAACAAGTTGCTTACTTGTTTATTAACTTGATTAAGATATAATTCACATACCATACAGTTCACACATTTAGGGTATACAACTCAATGGTTTTAAGTACATTTACAGAGTTATGCAACCATCAAAACAATAATTTCAGAACATTTTGATTAACCCAGAAAGAAACTCTGTACCTATCAGCAGCCACACCCTGTTCCTTACCCCCAATCATTCAGCCTTTGGCAAACTGTAATCTGCTTTCTATCTCAATACATTTGCCTATGTTTTCACTTAGCATAATATTTTCAAGATTCATCATGTTGTAGCATATATTAGCACTTCTCTTCTTTTTATGATTAAATAATATCCTACTGTATGGCCAGTTTACATTTTATTTATGCATTCATCAGTTGATGGACACTTGGATTGTTTCCAATTTGGGGCTGTTACGAATAGTTCTGCTCTAAGCATTTGTGTACAAGTTATTGTGTTGACTAGTCCCTCAACTTTTAACCAAACAAGGCAAAAAGTAAAAAGAGAAGAATTCTTATAACAAAATTACACAAAATTTGTTTTTCAATAATTTTAGACTTGTCAGGATTCAACCATTTCATACTCAACATGACAAAGGTTTCCCATGACCAGGAAACTGGTATTATTACTTTATCACAGAATCAGAGGAGGTTAGACCCCTGAGATTCCCACCTTACACTAAGGTAACAATTTGTTGTTGTTCAGTCACTCAGTTGTGTCCTATTCTGTGACCTCAAGGACTGCATCACTCCAAGCTTCCCTGTCCTTCACAATCTCCCAGAGTTTACTTTCCACTACTGCTGCTTGAATAGAAGGGTAAATAAAGACATCTAGTGTTCTTGAGGAAATTATCATCAGACATTACTGAGCCTCTTGCAAGCAGCAAGGACAACTGTACACATGGGCCTTGGACAGAAATGATAATACTGAGTGTGACTTTCTAAGCTCCTTGACTCCCTATTCTGGTCTGAAGTATGTGGTTTCCTCACTAACTCCCAACTGTGTTTGCCTAAATTTCAACACTCTTTTCTGCCATTGAAACTTTGCCCCTGGCCTCCCCCTGGGCAGCTTTCCAAGCTCACGCGTAGAGACCCCTACTGCAGACCCTACCCTGCCAACCGTCTCCACTCTACCTCTGAGACTCTGAACTGAAGCCTTTATCACAGGCTTCCTTGCTGAATAAATGCCCCTCCAGGTTTTAGGTCTGTTAAGTGTTGTGCAAATGCTTAGGGGTGAACAATGAGGATCTACCGAATGAAGGGTCCATAAGATTTCTTATCACTGCCACGTGTGTGAGGATGAAAGACTCAACATGAATTTATGCATTTATCAATTAATAATTGATGACATATTTCTCAAATGATCAAGGAACTGAGAACCTCAACTTATTCCTGAGCCTCTCTCCTTAGTTATTACAACGTTAACACAAGTTTATACAGTGCAATTGAAATCATTTATCAGATACAGACAGATCCCTGGCATAAGAAGCACATTCCTGAAGATATGACCCATTAGAATCATCAGACAGAAGATCCAAAGAGGGGTTTTAGCCAACTGATCATTCCTTTCATTTTGGATTTCAGAGCAATCTTACTTTGGATTAGTTTCTATGAAATTCAGTGAACATTGCCTGATGCCAGCAGGTAAGGCAAAACCTGAAAGGCTGAATCACAGTTTACTTCTGGGGGTCCTGCCAAGCTTTGCCACTCTTCCAGAGGAAGGTTTCCCTGGGCAGCCAGTTTTTAAGATAGTTACAAGGCTCCAGTTGGGGAATATCAGGATTCTGCCTGTGGTATTTCTGCAACTTCTCTAGCACCGTGGGCAACCCAACTGTGGAAGCATAGAACATGGGCCCACCCCTGTACCTTGGCCATCCATACCCATGTAAATAGATAACATCAATGTGCTCTGGGGTAGCTGCCATCCCTTCTTCCAAGATGCGAAATGCCTCATTGATGAGTGAATACAGGCAGCGCTCAAGGATCTCATCCCGGCTAATGATACGTGGTTTGATGTGATAAGTTTCCTGTACTGTGCCAGAAATTGGGAAAGCCAGGGATCAGGTTTGTGAATCCTTCCCAGGGGCTTATCATAAAGGTACCAGCCTTTACCTGTCTTCTGACCAAACCGTCCTGACTCACACAGCATATCAGGAATTGGGCAATATCTCTGGCCACCTCGCTTCCGGGCAGAACTTCCTGGAGGCAATGTAGGTCCAGTAAGACCTTGCTCTTTGCGGGATTTCCAACCTATATCCAACCCAGCAAGATCAGACACTCTAAAAGGTCCCATTTTAAAACCAAACTCTTCCAGTACCTCATCTATCTCCTCTGGTTTACTGCCTTCTTCTAATAAGAAGTATGTCTGATCATAATAAGACCTCAGCATTCGATTCCCAACAAATCCAAAACAATTGCCTACAACTACTCCAATCTTCTTAATCTTTTTGATAAATTCATAACCGTGGCAATGGTGGTGGCGGAAGAGAATCGACTGGGAATAACCTCTAACAACTTCATGACATGAGCTGGTGAGAAGAAGTGGGTGCCAATGACCAAGTGAGGACGGTCACTGGAAGAAGCAATCTCATCAATGTCCAGGGCTGAAGTGTTGGTGCATAAAAATGCTTCTGGTTTGCATACAGCTGATAGCTCAGCAAAGATACGCTTCTTCAGGTTCATTTCCTCATATACTGCTTCAATGACTAAATCTACGCCACTGAGCTCTTTCATAGATGTAGTTAACCTGGGTTTGGGTCCTGACCAAGGGTGGCCGCTCTGCTGCATTTTGGATGCTTCCTTTTCCAAGATGGAGGTTATCATCTTGCTTGCAGTCTCTAGCTGCTTCTTGTCAGACTCTACAGCAATCACAGGGATCTGGGCCTTTGCAAAAGAAACGACAATGCCTCGGCCCATTGTTCCTAAGCCTGTAGATAAGAGTGAAAGAGAAGAAGAATGAGTCAATGGTATTGGAAAATGGGAAATTATTCAGTGAATGGAAGGTTTCTGTGGAAACGTGGCATTCAAAGGTAGCAACTCAAGGACTATAGATGGATTGAATACTAGTTAATGTTAGGAACTGTATTAAGTGCTCCAGGGGGTATAACAATAAAAAGGATCCACACACACACACTATTCAAAATAGTAAACAAGTTCAGCAAGATTGTAGGATGCAAGATCAATATGAAAAAATCAATTGTATTTCTGTAATAAACAATCTAAATATGAAATTAAGAAAACAATTCCACTTTTAACAGCATTAAAAGAATAAAATACTTTGGAATAAATTTCAGGAAGAACTTTAAGACTTGTGCATGAGAAACCAAAAACATTACTGAAAGAAATGAAAGGAAACCTAAATAAATTGAAAGATATCCCATGTTCATGGATCAGAAGACAACATTGTTAAGATGGCAATAATACCCAAGTAAATCTGCTGATTCAGGGCAATAACTGTCAAAAGTCCAACTGGTATTGTGCAGAAATTAACAAGCTGATTCTAAAAGTCATATAGAAATACAAGAAATGAAGAATAGCCAAAACGGTATAGAAAAAAAAAAAAAAGAACAAAGTTTTAAGATACATTCTTCCAAATTTCAAAACTTTTGACAAATCTATAGTATTCAAGACAGTGTGATAGTGGCATAAAGGACAGACATATAGATCAATGAGATAGAACTGAGAGTCTGGAAATAAATTTATATACGTATGGAAAATCAATTTTTAACAAGGGTGCCAATATAATCCAATGGGGAAAGAATAGACTTTTTCAACAAATGGTGCTGGGACAACTGGATATTCACACATAAAAGAATGATGTTGAACTTCTACTTCACACCATACATAAAAATTAACTTAAAATGAACCAACACCAAAGTAAGAGCTAAAACTATAAAACTCTTATGAGGAAATCTTCATGAGGTTGGATTAAGCAATGATTTCTTAGAAATGACACCAATAACATAAGCAATAAAAGAAAAAAATGGATAAATTGGACATCATTAAAATTAAAAACTTCTGTGTTTCAAAGGACACACACACCAAAGTGAAAAAACCCCCACAGGATGGGAACGAATATTTTCAAATCATATACCTGAATCTAAAATTAGGCAATGGATCTAATAAACATTTCTCCAAGGAAGATATACAAATGGCCAACAAGCATATAAAGAGATGCCTAACATCACCAGTCATTTTGGAAATATAGATCAAAATCCCAGTGAACTACCACTTCATACCCACAAGGATAGCCATAATTAAAAAGACAGATAGTAACAAGTTCTGGTGAGAATATGGAGAAATTGATTCATTGATTCACTGATAGCAAATTTTAAAATGGTGCTGTTGCTGTAGAAGACAAGTTGGACATTCCTCAAAATGTTTAACATGGAGTTACCATAAGAGTAGGTAAGTAGGTGGTTATATACATAATTCAAGAGAAATGGAGACATACGTCCACACAAAACTTATAGACAAATGTTCACAGTAGCATTATTCAAAATAGCCAGAAAAAGAAATAAGCTAGGGACTTCCCTGGTGGTCCAGTGGCTAAGGCTCCATGCTCTCTGGAGGGCCTGGGTTTGAACCCTTCTCAGATCCCACATGCTGCAATTAAGAGTTCACATCCTCACATACCTCAACAAAGTTAGAAGATTCTGTGTGCTGCAACTAAGACCAGGCGCAGCCAAATAAGTAAAATTAAATTATAAAGAAGAAGCAAGCCAAATGTGCATCAACATGAATAAACAAAAGGTAGCATCTCTTTCTGGGGCTACTCAGGTGGTTTCAGTGGTAAAGAATCCACCTGCAAAAGCAGGAGACACAGGTTGGACCCCTAGGTCAGGAAGATGCCCTGGAGAAGGGCATGACAACCCACTGCAGTATTCTTGCCTGGAGAATCCCATGGACAGAGGAGCCTGGCGGGCTACAGTCCATAGGGTCCAAAAAAATCACATATGACTGAGCATGCATGGACAATATATTTCTCCTTTGGAAAAATCATTCAGCTGTAAAAGTAAATAAAACATCCTATAGTGTGGATAGGCCTTAAAAAACATTATGCTAAGTTAAAGTTGGACACAAAAAGTTACATGTTATATGATTCCATTTGTATGAAATGTTCAGAATAGGGAAATCAATAGAGACAGAAAATTGAATAGTAGTTGCCAGGAGCTGGGAGGAAGGGCAATGAGGAATGACTGCTAATGGGTACAGGATTTCTTTTAGGGTGATGAAAAGGTTCTAAAATTGTTTGTCACATACTTCTCTGACAATCCAGTGGTTAGACTGCCCACTTTCAATGCAGGGGGCATGGGTTCAATCCCTGGTTGGGGAACTAAGATCCCACAGGCCACAGGGCACAGCCAAAAAACAAAAAAAAAAATTTTTTTAAGTCTAAAGAAGTAAAATAAAATTGTGGCAATGGTTGGACAACTTTACAAATACCTAAAAACAACTTAAGTGTGCTCCTTTTTTGGTGACATTGTTACTATGTATTTTAAAAACATTTTACGATAAGATACATATAACATAAAACTTTACATCATAACCATTTTTATGTGTACAGTTCAGTGGCATTAAACACATTCACAAACCTGTGTAACCAGCACCATCTTGCACTGTCTATCTCTAGAACTCTTCTCATCCTGTAGAACTGAAACTGTGCTCATTAAACCAGAACTCCCCATTTCTCTCCCTGGCAATCATCATTCTACACTCTGTAATTGTGAGTACTCTAGATACCTCATATAAGTGGAATCAAATAGTATTTGTCCTTTTGTGACTAGCTCATTTCACTTATCAGAAGAGCCTCAGATTTATTCATGTAGTATGTGTCAGAATTCCCCACCTTTTAAGGCTGAATATTATCCCTTTGTATCCTTTGTATATGTACATATACTATATATGTAGCATATTTTGTTTATCCATTCATCTGTCAGTGGACATTTGGGTTGTCATTATGCCACTATTGAGAGTAATTCTGCTGTGTACATGAGTGGACAAATATCTGTTTGAGTTCTTGCCTTCAGTTCTTTTGGATATACCCAGAAGTGGAATTGTTGGATTGTATGAGAATTCTATTTTTAATTTTTGAAGGCATTGTTTTTCATAGCAGCTGCACCATTTTATGTTGAATTGTACTCTTTAAATGGGTCAGTTTTATCACATATGAGTTTCATCTCAAGAAAACTGTAATTAAAAATCTGTGTAGTACCAACCCTCAGGGCTTCCCTGATGGCTCAGATGTTAAAGAATCTGCCTGCAATGCAGGAGACCAGGGTTCAATCCCTGGGTTGGGAAGATCCCTTGGAGAAGGATATGGCCACCAATTCCAGTATTCTTGCCTAGAGAATTCCATGGACAGAGGAGCCTGGTGGCCTGCAGTCCATGGGGTCGCAAAGAGTTGGACACAACTGAGCGATTAACACTAACACAGCCCTCAAGGATCTTATAATCTAGCAATGGGAAGAAGAAAAGTTCACAAATATTCACCATGTAAGGTAAGGTAAGTGACAAGAGAAGTTCTTTGGTGCTTTAAAGGAAAGATATTTTTGGTTAGATGAGTCAAGAAAAGCTTCAAGATAAGGAAGAAATATTTAAAGAAAGGTCATATTGAAACAGTATGAAATGATGAACCACCTGGCTGGGGAAGGGAAAAGGAAAGTGAAAGATATTTTAAAGAAAGGCAAGAAGAATGGAAAATATAGAAAAATTATTTGATGGCAAATATGTTGCCGTTTCTTCCCCACACCGTTTCTTTTTCTTCTTGGGCACATAGGGGGCTGTACTTTCTAGACCTCTTATATCACAGTAGGGCCTGTAACTAATTCTGGTCAAGGAAATGCCGGAAGGGTGGCGTGGGATCACAACTGGCCCCTAAAATCTCCTACAAGATCCTTTATAACCACCTGGGTACAGAGGATGCAGAGATCAACTCTGAGGACTTGGAGGAGACCCTAGAGCAGGTGTTGGCCTGCATGTCACATCCAGCCCACTGCCTGCTTTTGTACTGCCTGTGAGCTAAGAATGGTTTTATGTTTTAAATAGTTGAAAATTAAAGAGTAAGAATATTTTGTGACACCTGAAAATGATATCAAATTTAAATTTCAGTGTCCATAAATAAAGTGTTACTGGAATCAATCACACTGATTTGTTTTTATATGGTCTGTGGCTATACTCGTCCTCAACAGCAGAGTTGAGTAGTTGCAGTAGAGAACATAAGGCCCCCAAAGCCTAAAACATTTACTGTCTAACACTTTACCGAAAAAGTTTGCTGACCCTTGTCCAGGAGAATGGTAGAGCCACTAGTTGGAAAGAACCTGGTTTTAGAATTATCTTGAGAGTGAAGAGGAAATACATCTTTATTGTGTTAAGCTGTTGAGACTGTTATCTGTTACAGCAGCAGCTTATCTGTTACCTGACCAACCTGCTGTGGATGAAACAGTTCAGTGAAAGCTATGTACATATTACTCTTCTGCACTTCACATTGACTAGCTTTAGGTCTTTTTTAAAAACTGAAGTATAGTTGATTTACAATATTATATTAGTGTTAGGTATATAACATAGTGATTCAGATTTTTATAGATTATATTCCATTTAAAGTTATTATAAAATATTGGTCATATTCTCTGTGCTGTATAGTACATCCTTTTAACTTATTTATTACATATATAATAATTTATACCTCTTAATCCCTTGTGAGGATTGGTTTTGAATATATTATGTTATCAATCATTAGAAATTATTGATTTAGTTCCTCTGGAATATATTTAATTTTAAAATCGTATTAAATTATTTAATACATATATTGAATTATTTAATACAGTTTTGCAAATTTACTAAACATCTGTGTTTCACTCAGTGCCAAGAAGGCTGGATAGCTCTCACTGCTGTAGCAGCTTGTATCCTAAACTTTAGCCTGCATAAACCGGAGGTAGAGTTGAGGGTTCAAAACCCTGACCCTCTGGCTTTCAGTCCCAAGCTTCATATAAAATTCCTACCAATCCTGATGAGCTGCCATCTCTGGGGTCGCACAGAGTCGGACACAACTGCAGCAACTTAGCAGCAGCAGCAGCAGAGAGTACAATCTTACAGGAACAGTAAGGACTCATGAGAAGTTTATGTGAAAGTGCTTTGTAAAGCATAACGTGATACCGACGATGGAACTGAACACAGCAGAGGAGGAAAGCCACCTGTGAGGGCGGAGCACAGCTCCTCGCACTTCCCTTGCAGAGCAGGGCTGCTGAAGGACCTTTGCGGCCCCAAACAACTCATAGTCCTAACCACAGGGTGGGCCAGACTAATGCTTTCTACAAGTGTCTTAGCTATAATTTTACTTACTTCCTTGTAAGCATGAAAGTTTCCATGTTAAATTACCTTATACTATTAATAGTAAAGCTTAAAAAAAAAGCTTATTGAGTTTTCATAAGGAACACATTTGAAATGCGTTAAAGTATTTTGCATGTATTAACTCTTAATCCTCACCACAACCCTATGCGTTAAGTCCTATCATTTAACCCACTTTACGAATGAGCAACCTGAAGATGTAAGTAACTTCCCTGAGGTCTGATACCTAGCAAGTAGGTGTGCTGGGGTCTCAACCCAGGTCATGTGAAGAGTCTGCATCCTTAACATACAGAATATATGGCATAGACAGAGGAGCCTGGAAGGCTGCAGTCCATGGGATCGCGAAGAGTCGGACACGACTGAGCGACTTCACTTTCACTTTTCACTTTCATGTATTGGAGAAGGAAATGGCAACCCACTCCAGTGTTCTTGCCTGGAGAATCCCAGGGACGGGGGAGCCTGGTGGGCTGCCATCTATGGGGTTGCGCAGAGTCAGACACGACTGAAGCGACTTAGCAGCAGCTTAGCAGCAAGTAGAAACAGAAGGATGGGAAGGATTTTTGAGAGCAGTCGGTTGAGTTATAGTCCTACCCACACCTTCAGCATGTGACTTGGAGTCACTATACTCAGAGTCCTAGTTTCCAAATTCTTCAAATTGGGAATGTGACTGCTTGAAGCTCTGATCTTATAACTTTTGGTGAAAATCAAATCAGACAAAGCATGTAACAGCTCTCTGTGGAAGTTGCTACTTCTATAAAGTAGAAGGCTATAAGGTACTAGCCTTATCACTCCTATAAGAGAACCTGGAAACAGAACTTGGACCTTTTTTTTAAAATATATTTTTGTTTATTTATGGCTATGCTGGGTTTTCACTGCTCGTGTGGGCTTCTCTCCAGGTGCAGTGAGTTAGGGCTGCTCTCTAGTTGTGGTGCACGGGCTTCTCACTCTGGTGGCTTCTCTTGCTGTGGAGCGGGACTCCAGAGCATTGCTCAATAGCTGCAGTTCTAGAATCTAGAGCACAGGCTCAGTGGTTGTGGTGCAGGGGCTTAGCTGCTCTGTGGCACATGGGATCGTCCCAGACCAGGGATCGAACCTACATTCCCTGCATTGGCAAGTGGATTCTTTACCACTGAACCACCAGCGAAGCCTGAACTTGGGCCCTTGAAATGCAACTTTTAACCTAAAGCAGAATTATCCTTGCTGCTCTTCTGATTAATAAACAATGTCATGTTGGGGGTGGGGTGGGGAAGAAGTATCAGCTATTATTTTAGATCTTCAGTTCTATAAGCTGATATTTTTTTTCATTTAATCACTAAAAATATACATGAAACCAGTAACTGTTTCCTTCAAAAAGTTCTTCACTAACTTCTCACAACCTTGTGGTCTCAAAGTTCTCAAGAAAGTAGGGCTGAAAGACCAAGCTTTTCACTGTTGGTAATTATGTTTTCATAGGTCAATACTGTATGTATATAGAATTTAGTTTCCCAAATTTTCCTCACTAAACACACACAGACAGGGACCAGGAGTCCTGTTCCTGGACCAAGTCACTGCCTTTACCCTGGAATTAAATCTCATCAAGAATCCCTTCTACTCAAAGAAGTAAATAAAGGATAAGGGATGCTTTGACTACTGGCTCTTCAGTGTCTAGTCAGCAGCAGTCTTTTCACCTTCTGACAGCCCTGAGAACCCAGGCAAGGTGAAAGAAAGTGGACTTGCAGGGGTGCTGACCCAATCTGAGAGGACAGGCTCACTGAAGCGCAAACCTGGGCTCATCAGGGCTGGGGTTTCCCAGGGGGCCCAATGAAAGGACAACGAGTCATGGGTTTTGAGGATGTTGGCAAGAGAGTAGCTGAAGTGATGACTGGAAATGAAAACTGAATAGAGAAGGAAGTAAAGATTAAAAGAGCTTATCAAGTAACGGAGTTGGAATAACTGAGAAAGGGATGTGGAGAAACACAAGGTTGGAGTGAAAAAGTACGAGTTCACATTTCAGTGGTGGAGAAATGTTCAGGGTGAAGCCCAAAGTGCGGGTCACGGAAGTGAAGTGAGGCGAATGTCACTGGATCTGAGGAGGCGAAGGAACCCAGAAGCAACAGGGCTGGATGGATTCTCCACACAGGGGATGAGGACACAAGGACAGCAGCAGGTTTGGGGCCAAGGCGGATAACCGTGAGCCAGGCACTAACATGAGGGGCCAAGGCAGGGGAGCACGGACAGTGACGAGGAGGGACAGAGCAGGCAGGGAGACGGCAGCAAAACAGAGGAAGAGTGTCCAGAAAGGGGTCGTGGTCCGAGAGGGGGAGTGGAAGTGACAGGGCAGTCCAGGGAGTGTGGGAAGAAGCAGCAGCCTTCCTGAGGGGGCTTCGGGAGAAGCAAGTGCCCGGGGTAGGTCAGGTTCCAGGCAGGAGGCAGAGGGAGAGCCCCTGGTGAACCAGACGAGGCTGTGGGCGCACTCCAGAGGACATGGGGCACAGAGGAGGCTGCGCCACCGAGACCAAGGCGGGCAGAGCAGGAAGCGGGTAGACATGACGAAGGAGGAGAGGACCAGCTCTCACTTTATTTTAATCCACATTGTCTTCTACGTAGTTTAAAAGCTTTTGGAAATATTTTTCAGAACAATGTGGTGTATACTTAAAAAAAAAACCTCAAACTTCAAAACGTTCCATGCCAGACAAAAACCTGAAGTCTTTTTAAAAGCTCACGATAAGGAAACAGGGAAATTCTCAAATGATGGTTGAAAACACGATACTGATAAAGTTAAAGAGTTTTTACTATTATTCTGCATTCATTTTTCTTGGCTTGAAGGAATACAGGAAAGAAGAAACAGGTAAGTACATAACTAGAAACAAATACTGGTATTGCTGAAGGAATATAAAAAGGTACACTCAGTTCTTTGCCATACTATTTATCCAGCTCCTTAAAAATCACAAGTGAACAGAGTCAGTGCTACAAGGAGCACAGTATGTTTGTATTGAAGACATACTACTTTATTTCCGAATTTCATTGAGACAGCTACAAACTAAGATGTAGAGAAGGCTCTTTCATTCCACACGGCATTGGTGCTAGAGAGCTTGCTGAAGATTAAGAAAATTGGTGCTTTTAGTAAACTTTGGACCTCCTCTCCCAGAAGAATGTATACAGACTAAAACATACAACACTCCACTTACTATTTCAGGGGATTTGGAAACCACCCAAGACCATTCTTGGGCCAAGACTAAGACTAAGTGAAGTTTAGGATAGTGGCCCAAAGAAGCCATTCAGAGACCTAGCTTCTGAGGAAAGAAGACATTTCGTTTGATAAATTTTCAAGGGGAAAAAGTAAGGAAGCCCATGTTTCAGGTTCGGATGAATTTGGGGATAGTGGCTGTGAATCAAGAGAAGTGAATGGATGCAAGGACCAGAAAGACACAGCCTTCATTCCCAATCCTTAGCTATAGGAGTGGCAGGCCACACCTTGAAATGTGGTACACATCATAATCTTGCTGGGAAACCCAGGGATGAGAGACATGTAAGAGGGAGAAATGAGTTTAAAATGCCCACAGTCTGGAATCACACAGATGTAGCATTAGAGGACTTGGGTTTAATTAGTTCACTGTTGAGAAGGCCTAGTGTTTCTAAGCCTCACATGCAAAGATAGTTCATGGGCTAGGGTGAAAATTAAGTTAACTAAAAAAGTGATATGGTCAGCAAAGAGCCTGGCACGTGGTGGCCCAAAGCAAATGGTAGCACTTGACAAATGCAGGTTTGGGGAGTGACATTGCTCATGTTCTTACCAAGAACACCAACAGAGGAGATGGGCCGTCCCGACGTTGTTTTCCAGGAAGCCCCGGAGGGAGTGGACCACTTATTTGCCATCCTCTCAGCAAAGAAAACATATTGCAGGGCCTTGGCCTGCCCTGAGGTATTAAGGTACAGGCCCAGCTCCTTTTCCTTCTCACTGCCAATGTCATACGGATATTGGACAGCAGCCTGGACTGCTCGGACACAGGCCTCCGGAGACAGCCACCCAGGGTACCGCTTCCGCACCTGCAGAAGGGCTTCACTGAAAATGGCGTCCATGTTGGGCAAGCTCGGGACTGGCATGTTGCAGATTCTACGGGATTCTGGAGACTGATCTAAAAGAAATAAAAAAAATTTGGAACTGTTACCTATATCAAAGGATTGTACACATATAATAATAAATACTATTTAAGATATTTTTTTCCATTAAATGATTAATTAATGTATTTCTTTAAAAAAATCTTTTAATTGGAGAAAAATTGCTTTACAATGTTGTGTTGGTTTCTACCATACAATATCGAGAATCAGTCATAATTATACATACATATATAAATATATATATATACATATCTCTCTTAGGCCTCCCTGCCCTCCCCTCTAAACTTCCCTCCTGGCCCCTATTCCCCTCTGCCATCACAGAGTTTCAGGCTGGGCTCCCTATGTCATATAGCAGCTTCCTGCTAGCTATTTCACACATGATAGTGTATACACGTCAATGCTACTTTCTCAATTCATCCCACCCACTCCTTCCCCTGTTGTGTCCAAAAGTCCATTCTCTATGTCTATGTCTCTATGCCCTCCTTGAAAACAGGTATACCATCAGTACCATTTTTCTAGATTCCAGATATGTGCATTAACATATGGTATTTGTTTTTCTCTCTGTCTTACTTCACTCCTTATAATAGGCTCTAGGTTCATCCACCTCACTACGACTGACTCAGTTGTCAAGATATTTAATGTAACACTAATAACAAAATCTCTGACATATTTGCAACTTAGCCCCATAAGATAGAATTTAATAGATTCAAAGCAATTTTAAGTTACCTAATTGAGGCATAAAGTTACATCTTCCTTTTACTCCAAGGCCAAGATAACATTATGATAGATTAGTTATATTAATCTGCCAGTGAGCTTAAGGAAAATAGTTCTGAGTTAATAATATTTTAGGTTCAAAATAATTTTAACTCCATTCTTAACAGTAACAAAAACTTTAAAATACCTAGAAAAGGAGAGAGTATAATACTGCCACAAAGACAGACATACAAATCAGTGGAAAAAACTGAGTTAAGAAATAAACCCTTACAGTCATTACCAATTGATTTCCAACACGGGTGCCAAAACAATTTAATGGGAGAAAGGAGAGTTTTTTTAAACGAATGCAGCTGAGGACAACCGAATATCCACATGAAACAAGTAAACAGGTTCTTACCTAGCACCATATACAAAAATTAATTCAAATATGGGCCATAAATCTCAATTGAAGAGTTAAAACTATAAGACTTTCGTAAAAAAATAAGAAAAATCTTTATGACATTTGGTTAGGCAAAATATTCTTAGCACAATCCACAAAAGAAAAAAATTCATGAAGTTGGACTTCATCAAAATTAAAGACTTTTGTACTTCAAAGGACATCATTAAGAAAATGAAATGATAAACCACAGACTAGGAGAAAATACTTGCATGGTTGGCAAAATAACACCCTCCCCAAACATCTACTTCCTAATCCCCAGAACCTATGAATATATTATCTTACATGGCAAAAAGACTCTACAGACATAAATAAGGTTAAAGACTTTGAGATGTGGTGTTTACCCTGTATTATCCGGGTAGGCCCAATCTAATTTTATGAACCCTTAAAGAGGAGAGCCTCTCTCAGCTGTAGTGAGAGAGGAAGAGTCAGAGAGATGCCACACAGAAAGATCTTTTGATGACTATGTGGCTTTGAAGATTGAGGAAGGGGGACCAAGAGCCACTCCTCTAGGCTAGGAATGGCCATCAGTTTACAACCAGCAAAAACATGGAGACCTTGGTCCCACAACACAAGTACTGAATTCTGCCCACAACTCAAGTGAGCAATAAACAGATTCTCCCCAAGAACTTTCAGAAAGAAGTGCAACTGTCGACAGCTGGGTTCAGTCCAGTGAGACCCCTACCAGACTTCAGACCTGTAGGTAGATAAGATAATACATTTGTATTGTTTAAACTGTTGAGCTTGCTGAGCTTGTTATATCAAGCAACAGACAATGAATGCAACTTGCATATCAAATATCTAACGAAGTATCTATATCCAGAGTATATAAAGATCTCTTATGACTCAATAATAATAAGGCAAAGAATTCAGTTTTAAAAATGATGAAAACTTGAGTGGATATTTCACCAAAGAGCATATGTGTGTGTGTGTTAGTCACTCAGTCATATCCAACCCTTTGCAGCCCATGGACTGTTGTCCACCAGGCTCCTCTGTCCATGGGATTTTCCAGACAAGAATACTGGAGTAGGGTTGCCACTCCCTTCTCCAAGGGATCTTCCCAACCCAGGGATGGAACCCGGGTTCCCCACACTGCAGGCAGATTCTTAATCATCTGAGCCACAATTGTTCAGTTATCCTGTGAGTTAGCCAATCTTCAGTTTATGGGCTCCCCTGGTGGTTCAGACAGTAAAAAATCTGCCTGCAATGCAGGAGACCCAGGTATGATTCCTGGGTCAGGAAGATCCCTGGCAAAGGAAAGCCTACCCACTCCTGTACTCTTACCTAGAGAATTCCATGGACAGAGGAGGCTGGCAGTATATAGTCTATGGAGTTGCAAAGAGTAGGACAGGACTGAGGGACCAACACTCTTACTTTTTCAAGCTCAGCAGAGAAAGAAGAAGATCTTTCCAGGGCCTACAGCTGATTTAATTTCTGTCTTATGGACAGATGAGAACAGATAGTGGGGAGAGGGAAGTGAGGGGAGAGGATCGAGTGGATGAGGAAAGAGGTCAGAGCTGTCAGTTTTGTGGCACCTGACAACAGGTGGCTAGTACAGTCTTTGTGGGGACAGGGCTTAGATGGGTATCTTAGAGCTGGATCTCTGTCCTTGTAACGCTGCCACCAGCCCCACCATGTATGATTCTCAACATCATAGCGCACATCAGAGTTATTTTAGGACTTTTAAAGATGACCATGCTCCACTGTGAACTCAGTTAAGATTCTTTAAGGGTAGGGCCTGGACATGAGTATTTTTAAAAAATTTAATAGGTGATTTTGGGACTTCCCTGGTGGTCCCATGGCTAAGATTCTGTGCTTAGAGGGGGCCCAGGTTTGGTCCCTGGTCAAGGAACTCGATTCCACATGCCACAACTAAAGATCCCACATGCCACAACAAAGATCTGGTACAGTTAAATAAAAAAAAATCAATAGTTGCTTTTGAGGTATAGCCTTTTGGAGGTCCAAGAGCAAAGCATTTATAAGCCACCATATCAGAAGTCATCTGCAGCTCCTGGCTACTTTGACCTGGCAGAGATTGAAGCGAAGAAGAGAAAAAAAAAGGAAGGAAGTAAAAACGCTTAATGGTGTGCAGTAATTTTAGCCAACTGGCACACTTCTAGTATTCCAGGCATACTCAGAACCTCTGAGACTGCAGATAGGCATTTTGGGATCCCCCACAGCACTTGTCCAGACCAAACTAAGCATATCTATTGGAGAGTGTTGGATCAGGGCACAACCGTTAGAAGGTTTTTCCCTGCTCAGTTTCCTATCCTTTTTGTTCTGTGGCTGTAATTGAAGGATGCTATTATTTTACAAATTCATTTTATTCCTACAAAATTATTCAGAATTTCCCCTTTGGGTCTACAGGTATGGTGTTTTCAAAGTGCATTTCTTATATACATGCTAGTTCTAAAGTGTGAGGCAAGTGTGAGCAGGTCAGAACCAGCACTAGCTCCCCCAGGAAAATGGGAAAGAGAGGAGCTAATTAATGATTCAAGTATGCTTATAATTGAATTCTTTCCCTGACCCATTCACATTTTTTTCTTAATTCTTTGAAGTTTTCTAAGGCAGAAGTTTTCATTTAGAAAATAAGTGAATCATATGCCTCAAGGAGGAAAAGGAGATGATTATTTTCCCTTTTTCCTGTCTAGTAAGCTGACAAGAAGAGATTTTCTCTCTCTAGGATAGAGAGACACAATGTACAGTGTGCAGTTTACAAAAATGGCTTCCTAAGACATACAGGACTCTCTCTAGCTCTGATAAATAGACTCTCTCTCATAGAAGCTCTGCAAAGAACAGACAGAACAACTGCGCTTTTTCTGGGCTTAATAAGGGAGTCCCCAAAGAACTGCTGCTGCTGCTGCTGCTAAGTCGCTTCAGTCGCGTCTGACTCTTTGCGGTTCCATAGACAGCCCACCAGCCTCCACTGTCCTTGGGATTCTCCAGGCAAGAGCACTGGAGTGGGTTGCCTTTTCCTTCTCCAATGCATGAAAGTGAAAGTGAAAATGAAGTTTCTCAGTTGTGTCCGACTCCTAGTGACCCCATGGACTGCAGCCTACCAGGCTCCTCTGTCCATGAGATTTTCCAGGCAAGAGTACTGGAGTGGGGTGCCATCGCCTTCTCCGTCCCAAAGAACTGGGGTACATAAAAAAGAGCCAGATTTAGATATGTGCTTAGGCTTCCTAGGTAAGGCAGTGTCACTGTGTTTTTGTGAAACATGTTTATGCAAATGTTCACAGAGAGTAAAAATACATTACAAACAGCAAAAGATAAAATAGAAGAGAAAGACACATGAAACCACTAAGATTTTTTTTTAAGTCACAAAATCCAAATGAACAAACAGATCCAGGTCTTTGAGCAGAATAAGAATCGCTAAAAATGCCTACTATCACAGCCCAGGGCAGTGACAGTAATAGGACCAGGGTTTGCTGGAGGGACAAAAACAGAGCACTGGGTTCCCGGAGCTGAGGCTCCCACTTGGATGTTCCCTGTGCTCATCTTCAGCTAACAGCACACACTTTCAGCTTCATGCCAGAATCACACTCGTGGGAACAAGGGGTTCTTACTCCATTTGGGAACAAGCAGGCTGCTGGCCAAATGCAAATAAACTGCATTTGACAGGACCCTCCCCTCCCGAGTTTAGCCAAAGCAATCTGGTTTGGCCAAGCGACTGAATAGCTCTGCTAAATCCATTGCACTGCAGTCATCAGGGAGGCTTCCTGTAACAAGAGTATTAAGATGCATGAAGCTAATTAACTTCCACAGTCAGCTCTCTAGGATGTGTGTTAAATTTATAGAGAAACTTGAAGCTACTGCCCAAATCATATTTTTAGATATATATGTTAACCTCTTACAAACTGGCTCCAAAACTGCAATTTTTTTCAAAACTGACTTTAATTGCAACACTGACCACTGGAAATTTCCTTCCTTCTCAACTTGCCTATTGCATGTGGAAACTAAATAAGTATTCTCTCTCTCTCTTTTTTTTTTAGACTCATACTTTATTACTATAGCTTAAAAAATTTTTTTAATTGGAGGATAATTGCTTTACAATATTGTGTTGGTTTCTGCCATACATCAACATGAATCATATATAAATAAGTGTTCTTAATCCTTTCCTTTTGTTCTTTTTGTAGGTCAACATTTCAGCAGTGCAGGGTGAGGGTAATGATGGGAGTGAGAATAGGTTGAATTAACAAAATATTTTTGCAAATGGAGAAAGAGAACTCAAAAATTTTACATGTACTTTTTAAAATTGAGATTTAGTTCACATACAATAAAAGTCACCATTTCAAAGTTTATAATTCAGGAGTTTTTAGTATAATCACAAGGTATGCAACCACACATGTATGTTTTTCAACTATGCCTTTCAGACTGCTTTACTAATATTTTTAAGTTAAAGAACATCACGGACCTCAAAACATGCTAAGTGAGAGAAACCAGACACAAAAGATCTGCTATATGAAATTCTAAAAAATAAGACTATAGTAACAGAAAACAGGCCAGTGGTCATATATGGCCAAGGGCAGAGGAAGGAATCTACTTAAAAGAAGCAGGAGTATACTTTTTAGAGTGACTGAACCATATCTTGGAGAAGGCAATGGCATCCCACTCCAGTACTCTTGCCTGGAAAATCCCATGGACAGAGAAGCCTGGTAGCCTGCAGTCCATGGGGTCGCTAAGAGTCGGGCACGACTGAGCGACTTCACTTTCACTTTTCACTTTCATGCATTGGGGAAGGAAAAGGCAACCCACTCCAGTGTTCTTGCCTGGAGAGTCCCAGGGATGGGGGAGCCTCATGGGCTGCCGTCTATGGGGTTGTGCAGAGTCGGACACAACTGAAGCGACTTAGCAGCAGAACTGTATCTTGATTGTAGCAGGGCCACACAACTGTACATTACTACAAAAATTCATCAAATTGCTACGTTTAAACTGGGTGACTTTTACTGTGTGTAAATTACACCTCAAGCTGGAAAAATCAAAACCAAAGCAAAAATCATTTATGAAATTTTGGGGGAAACAAGTTATTTTCATTTTTGTGTATTTTCTTTACATTTTTGTCAGCATTCATAACACACTATGTAGCTCTAAGTATAGAATCGGGAAGATCCCCTGGAGGTGGGCATGGCAACCCACTCTAGTATTCTTGCCTGCAGAATCCCCATGAACAGAGGAACCTGGCGGGCTACAGTCCACGAGGTCGCCAAGAGTCGGACACGGCTGAGCGACAGCACAGCACATGTGTAATTTTGTATTTAGACACTTTTAGATCATAATTTCACATTTCTACCAAGTTTTGATGATTATAATTTAAGATACACAATTGTCCAAAGCCCATACCCATTCCCCTACTGTTAACAGGTAAATTACCAAATTTTAAAGCAAATGATTCCTTCTCAATATTTGGATGCCACCAAGTGGACAAACTGTGTAATATTACTGAGATTGAGTAGGCCATTTTATACATTTAAAAAATAATACTTCAATGTTAAAATTTTTATTTAAAATTAATTTTAAAAATTTTATTGATTGTAAGATTCAAATGATTATGATTTTACTCATTTTAAAATAAGTGATTTTATTAATTATAAGATTATTGTATAAATGTACCAGACCATGATCCCCATCTAACTCTTAAAGTAACTTAACTCTCAAATATGAATTTCCAGAAGTCAAAGAAAAGAACTTCCTGTTGGAATCATGTCCTTAACAACAGGTGAGAAATGATAGACTTGGGTCTATCTTAAACCTCAAACCAAAAACTCTTTAGGGACCCCCAAATGCAAACAGCCTTTCCTGTAGGCCAATTGACTTCTTACAAAACAATAAGTGCTCTCAGGAGGCACAACAAAACTAGATGAAACTGTGGTGAAGATTATCTGGAAAGAAGAGAAAGACAGCAGGAAACTCATTCCCCTTTGGGCAAAGCCTCGCTAACTCTCTTTAGAGTCGCCAGTATTTTCTCCTCACAGTCCCTGGCCTCTCCAGTTTAAGCTTTCACTATTGAAATGAAACAGTAAGTGGTGAGAGCCACAAAAAGAAAGATTATTTCAGGGAAGTGTTTGGTCCCTGCCAGGGTGGACAAAAGAATGACTTTTTCAGAGAGGCCTTTGAGTGACACTGAGCCATTACCTGCCACCAACTGGGGAGATGAACACTCTGCTCTGCCTGTAGCCCGACATTCCTGCCAATTATTTTTTTCTGACTCTCTAACCCTCTCCATCTTGCTGCCAACCTCCATAAATTGAAAAGGAACATTTTTTAAAGAAAGAAAGAAAAAAAAAACATCTAGGAATGTCATAGGTCCATGACGTGAGAAACCAGTGAAAGGGAGAAAACCGGGCTCACTGAGTCAGAACCATGGCTTCATTGTGGCAGATTATATAGCCTGCCTTCTAACTGCTGAAATGTTTGTTTGCATGGTTTTTCTTGTTCTTTTATTTTTTCTTTTTTAAATGTTTTGGCCATACCACAAGGCATGTGGGATCTTGGTTCCCCAACTCTCTCCGATGAGAAACTTCATTGCAGAGTCTCAACCACTGGGCCACCAAGGGAAGTGCTGCTTGGTTCTTCTTAAATTTTAATTGTGCTTATTAATAGAACATCTACTCATTCAATAAAAATTCAAAAGGTACAGAAGAATAAAAAGAGACATCTCCTCTGACTGCTTCTGCTGGCTAACTAGCCCCACTCTCAGAGGCAACCGTCAATCTTTTCTTGTGAATCCTTACAGAAGTATCCTATACATAAACAAACAGTTACAAACCCACCTTCTCCCTATATAGACATTCAATCCCCCCTTTTTGTTACACAAATGTTGAACTACTATACACATGTTTCTTTTATTTTATTTTAATTGGAAGCTACTTTACAATATTGTAGTGGTTTTTGCCATACATTGACATGAATCAGCCATGGGTGCACATGTGTTCCCCATCCTGAACCCCCTCCCAACCCCCCTCCCCATCCCATCCCTCAGGGTCATCCCAGTGCACCAGCACTGAGCACCCTGTCTCATGCATTGAACTTGGACTGGAGATCTATTTCACATATGATAATATACAGGTTTCAGTGCTATTCTCTCAGATCATCCCACCCTCGCCTTCTCCCACAGAGTCCAAAAGTCTGTTCTTTACATCTGTGTCTCTTTTGCTGTCTCACATATAGGGTCATCGTTACCATCTTTCTAAATTCCATGTATATGCATTAATATCCTGTATTGGTGTTTTTCTTTCTGACTTACTTCGCTCTGTATAACAGACTCCAGTTTCATCCATCTCATTAGAACTTATTCAAATGTATTCTTTTTAATAGCTGAGTAATACTCCATTGTGTATATGTACCACAGCTTTCTTATCCATTCATCTGCTCATGGACATCTAGGTTGCTTCCATGTCCTGGCTGTTGTAAACAGTGCTACAGTGAACATTAGGGCACATGTGTCTCTTTCAGTTCTGGTTTCCTTGGTGTGTATGCCCAGCAGTGGGATTGCTGGGTTGTATGGCAGTTCTAGTTCCAGTTTTTTAAGGAATCTCCACATTGTTCTCCATAGTGGCTGTACTAGTTTGCATTCCCACCAACAGTGTAAGAGGGTTCCCTTTTCTCCACACCCTCTCCAGCATTTATTGTTTGTAGACTTTTTGATAGCAGCCATTCTGACTGGCGTGAGATGGTACTTCATTGTGGTTTTCATTTGCATTTCTCTGATAATGAGTGAAGTTGAGCATCTTTTCATGTGTTTGTTAGCCATCTGTATGTCTTCTTTGGAGAAATGTCCATTTAGTTCTTTGGCCCATTTTTTGATTGGGTCGCCTATTTTTCTGGAATTGAGCTGCAGGAGTTGCTTGTATATTTTTGAGATTAATTCTTTGTCAGTTGCCTCATTTGCTATTATTTTCTCCCATTCTGAAGGCTTTCTTTTCACCTTGCTTATAGTTTCCTTCGTTATGCAAAAGCTGTTAAGTTTAATTAGGTCCCATTTATTTATTTTTGCTTTTATTTCCATTACTCTGGGAGGTGGGTCATAGAGGATCCTGCTATGATTTACATCAGAGTGTTTTGCCTATGTTTTCCTCTAGGAGTTTTATAGTTTCTGGTCTTACATTTAGATCTTTAATCCATTTTAAGTTTATTTTTGTGTATGGTGTTAGAGAGCGTTCTAGTTTCATTCTTTTACAAGTGGTTGACCAGTTTTCACAGCACCACTTATTAAAGAGATGATCTTTTCTCCATAGTATATTCTTGCCTCCTTTGTCAAAGATAAGATGTCCATAGGTGCATGGATTTATCTCTGGACTTTCTATTTTGTTCCATTGATCTATGTTTCTGTCTTTGTGCCAGTACACATGATTCTTTTTTCATTTAACAATACAATATATACTGTGGCATTCATACCATGTCAATACATAGAGTTTCTCATTCATTTTATTTTTATTTTTTTAATTTTTATACATTAGTTTAGTCACTCAGTCGTGTCCGACTCTTTGCGACCCCATGGACTATAGCCTACCAGGCTCCTCCATCCAAGGGATTTTCCAGGCAAGAGTACTGGAGTGGATTGCATTTCCTTCTCCAGAGGATCTTCCCAACGTAGGGATCGAACCTGAGTTTCCCACATTGTAGGCAGAGGCTTTACCATCTGAGCCACCAAGGAAGTATATACATTATCAGTTTAGTTCAGTTCACTTGCTCAGTCACGTCCAACTCTTTGCGACCCCATGGACTGCAGCACACCAGGCCTCCATGTCTATCATCAGCTCCTGGAGTTTACTCAAACTCATGTCCATTGAGTCGGTGATGCCATCCAACCATCTCATCATCTGTAGTCCCCTTCTCCCACTGCCTTCAATCTTTCCCAGCATCAGGGTCTTTTCCAGTGAGTCAGTTCTTTGCATCAGGTGGCCAAAGTATTGGGGTTTCAGCTTTGACATCAGTCCTTTCAATGAACATTCAGGACTGACTTCCTTTGATGGACTGGTTGGATCTCCTTGCAGTCCAAGGGACTCTCAAGAGTCTTCTCCAACACCACAGTTTAAAAGCATCAATTCTTAGGCGCTCAGCTTTCTTTATAGTCCAACTCTCACATCCATAACATGACTACTGGAAAAACCATAGCCTTGACTAGATGGATCTTCATTGGCAAAGTAATGTCTCTGCTTTTTAACATGCTGTCTAGGTTGGTCATAATTTTTCTTCCAAGGAGTAAGTGTCTTTTAATTTCATGGCTGCAATCACCATCTGCAGTGACTTAAAGCCCCCAAAATAAAGTCTGCCACTGTTTCCAATGTTTCCCCATCTATTTGCCATGAAGTGATGGGACCAGATGCCATGATCTTAATTTTCTGAATGTTGAGCTTTATACCAACTTTTTCCACTCTCCTTTTTCACTTTCAAGAGGAGCCTCAACTAAGAGGCTCTTTAGTTCCTCTTCATTTTCTGCCATAAGGGTCGTGTCAATAGCAACTCACTACAGTACTCTTGCCTGGAAAAATCCCATGGATGGAGGAGCCTGGTAGGTTGCAGTCTGTGGGGTCGCTAAGAGTCGGACATGACTGAACGACTTCACTTTCACTTTTCACTTTCATGCACTGGAGAAGGAAATGGCAACCCACTCCAGTGTTCTTGTCTGGAGAATCCCAGGGACAGGGGAGCCTGGTGGGCTGCAGTCTATGGGGTCACAGAGTCAGACACAATTGAAGCGACTTAGCAGCAGCATCTGCATATTGATATTAATAACCTCAGCATCTGAGGTTATTGATATTTCTCCCAGCAATCTTGATTCCAGCTTGTGCTTCATCCAGCCCAGCTTGTGCTTCATCCAGGCCAGCATTTCTCATGAGGTACTCTGCTTATAAGTTAAATAAGCAGGGTGACAACATACAGCCTTGACATACTCCTTTCCCAATCTAGAACCAGTCTGTTGTTCCATGTCCAGTTCTAACTGTTGCTTCCTGACCTGCATACAGATTTCTCAAGAGGGAGGTCAAGTGGTCTGGTATTCCCATCTTTTGAAGAATTTTCCATAGTTTATTTGATCCACACAGTCAAAGGCTTTGGCATAGATGTTTTTCTGGAACTCTCTTGCTTTTTCCATGATCCAGCGGATGTTGGCAATTGGATCTCTGGTTCCTCTGCCTTTTCTAAAACCAACATAAACATCTGGAAGTACAAAGTTCACGTATTGCTGAAGCCTGGCTTGGAGAATTTTGAGCATTACTTTACTAGCGTGTGAGATGAGTGCAATTGTGCGGTAGTTTGAGCATTCTTTGGCATTGCCTTTCTTTGGGGTTGAAAACTGACCTTTTCCAGTCCTGTGGCCACTGATGAGTTTTCCAAATTTGCTGGCATATTGAGTGCAGCACTTTCACAGCATCCTCTTCCAGGATTTGAAACAGCTCAACTGGAATTCTATCACCTCCACTAGCTTTGCTCATAGCGATGCTTTCTAAGGCCCACTTGACTTCACATTCTAGGATGTCTGGCTCTAGGTTGAGTGATCACACCATCATGATTATCTGAGTCATGAAGATCTATTCTGAACAGTTCTTCTGTGTATTCTTGCCACGTCTTCTTAATATCTTCTGCTTCTGTTAGGTCCATACCATTTCTGTCCTTTCTTGAGCCCATCTTTGCATGAGATGTTCCCTTGGTATGTCTAATTTTCTTGAAGATATCTCTAGTTTTTCCCACTCTATTTTCCTCTATTTCTTTGCACCAATCAAAGGCTTTCTTATCTCTCCCTGCTATTCTTTGGAACTCTGCATTCAAATGGGTATATCTTTCCTTTTCTCCTTTGTTTTTGGCTTCTCTTCTTTTTTACAGCTATTTGTAAGGCCTCCTCGGACAGCCATTTTGCTTTTTTGTATTTCTTTCCCTTGGAGATGATCTTGCTGGCTGTCTCCTGTACAATGTCACGAACCTCTGTCCATAGTTCTAGGCCCTTAAATCTATTTCTCACTTCCACTGTATAATCATTAGGGATTTGATTTAGGTCATACCTGAATGGTCTAGTGGTTTTCCCTACTTTCTTCAATTTAAGTCTGAATTTGGCAATAAGGAGTTCATGATATGAACCACAGTCCACTCCCGGTCTTGTTTTTGCTGACTGTATACAGCTTCTCCATCTTTGGCTGCAAAGAATATTCTCTCTCTGATTTCAGTGTTGACCATCTGGTGATGTCCATGTGTAGAGTCTTCTCTTGTGTTGTTGGAAGAGGGTGTTTGCAATAATCAGTGCATTCTCTTGGCAGTACTCTATTAGCCTTTGTCCAGCTTCATTCGGTACCCCAAGGCCAAATTTGCCTGTTACTCCAGGTGTTCCTTGACTTCCTACTTTTGCATTCCAGTCCCCTATAATGAAAAGGACATCTTTTTTGGGTGTTAGTTCTAGAAGGTCTTGTAGGTCTTTATAGAACCATTCAACTTCAGTTTCTTCAGCATGACTGGTCGGAGCATAGACTTGGATTACTGTGATATTGAATGGTTTGCCTTGGAAACAAACAGAGATATTCTGTCGTTTTTGAGATTGCATCCAAGTACTACATTTCTGACTCTTTTGTTGACTATGATGGCTACTCCATTTCTTCTAAGGGATTCCTGCTCACAGTAGTAGATATAATGGTCATCTGAGTTAAATTAACCCATTCCGGTGCTTTTTAGTTCGCTAATATCTAAAATGTCGATGTTCACTCTTGTCATCTCCTGTTTGATTGCTTCCAATTTGCCTTGATTCATGGACCTGACATTCCAGGTTCCTATGCAATATTGCTCTTTACAGCATCTGACCTTGCTTCCATCACCAGTCACATCCACAACTAGGTGTTGTTTTTGCTTTGGCTCCATCCTTTCATTCTTTCTGGAGTTATTTCTCCACTATATATACATATATATATATATATATTTTTTTTTTTTTTTTTGATATATAGGCTTAGTTGCCCTGTGGCATGGCATGTGGGATCTTCCTGGACCAGGGATCGAACACATATCTCCTGCATTGGCAGGCAGATTCTTTACCACTGAACCATCAGGGAGGCCCTTTCATTCATTTTAAATCTGTATCATATTCTGTTTGGACATGCCATAAAATATTTAAGGAGTACCATATTAAGATGGACATTTAACTTATTTCCAGACTTGTGCTAATTTTATTATTATCTTCTTACCTGAAATTGTCTGGGCAAATTTGATCGATTCTTCAACTGGGTCTGAGTTCACAACTTTATCTATAATACCCAGCTTAAGTGCTTCATTTGCTGAAATATGTCTTCCTAAAAGAAAACAAAATAAAACAGAACAATGTGAGATTAAAGCAAAAGCACCATTCTCTCTAGTAGGAAGTTCACTTGTCCTAGATATAAACATCTATTACAAAATAAACAAGCACTACACTGATTGTTATAGTGGAAAACTACTGCAGAGGTAATCAGAAAACTTGGATTCAAGTTCCAACTCTACCTATACTATTTGTGTGAGCTATCCTAGAACCATGATTTCTTCATTGGTAAATGACAATAATTATGCTTACCTGAGTAATTATGAGTATTAAGTGAAAATAAAACATTTTCCTTATATTCTTTAATCTCCATAGAAGCACTTTATAAATTATAAATCTCTATAGCATATATAAGAAGATTGAGTCTTTATAATAATACAGTAAAAAAATAATAAAGGTAGTAAGAAAAGAGCAGTTGTAGTACTACCTGTTCTTAGTACTAACATATACCAAACATTGCCACTGATTATGAAGAGTCCTCAAACATAAATATAGTTGGATTGACAGTGGGAAAGCATTATTAAGTTGATATTATATAAGATATAATTAAAATGCCACAGGAAAATAGGATGGACCTTTGCATTTTTTGGCTACCCAGCATCTCAACTCCTTCCTTAGCTTGTGAAATTGCTAATGTGTGAGCTTTGGAACCAAAATGAAGGTAAAAAGGAAGTAGATATGATCAGAGAATTGTTTCTTCAGACTTGGCACCAGGATGTGGCCCATAATCCCAAACTGGACAAATGGAGGGCTTAATTGATGGTTTTCAGCTGAAGTAGACAACAGCTCAAATCTCATTTTGCAGGTGGTGACACCGAGTGTCTCGTGGTGGTGATGGTGGTGCCAGGAGCACCTACTGTCCAGAGGTGGCACTGGCAGCATCTGGTATAATAATAGATTGGAAGCTCTAGGGGCTTACAGAAATTTGATGAGGGTTAGCATCACTCTCAAGCTCTTCAACGGGTATAAATTTGTAATTTGATCTGCATACTCTAAAGTAGGAGGTTAAGGAATACAAGCATTCCTCAACACAAGGGCAGAAGGAAGGACAGTGACACACAGCTCGCTTGTCAGCATCATCTGGGCTCTGAAGTGTTTGTGTGTGCTAACTTGCTTCAATTGTATCCAACTCTTTGCAACCCCATGGACTGAAGGCTGTAGGACAGGCTCTTCTCTCCATGGGATTCTCCAGGCAAGAATACTGGAGTGGGTTGCCATGTTCTTCTCCAGAGGATCTTCCCAACCCAGGAATCGAACCTGCATCTCTTGTGTCTCTTGCATTGGCAGGTGGGCTCTTTACCACTGAGCCACCTTGGACTTCTGAAGAGCAAGCACCAAATCAGTCTTGCAGGCACAACTCCTCCACAGTCTTCACTGCTCTTTCAGAGTGTTGGCAGATGCCATCTCCAAAGCAAAACCTTAATTCCTGGTTCTTATTAGTGCTTCAGGGAGCTACCAACGGGTTTTCTTGATCAGACAGACAATTCAGTGGCAGGGGTCACTCTGTAACAGCAATATTTGAGCAGTCTGCTGGAAATGCCTCTGAAGGCAGGCCTCTGGATCTCCTCCTGGGGTGAGGAGAACAGGGAGGAGTGGGTAAGTGGCTTCAAGGGTGAAATCTCCCAGGTATAAAACCACTTATGTGAGGGATGAATGAATCAGACTCCCCACATTAAGGGGCCCAAAGGGACACAGAATGGAATATGAAAATGCGGCTACTAAAAGGATCTTTGGGGCAACTGAACGCCAGAGACAAGAGATGCCCACAGGATGGACTGAAAATTCCTTCAGCTGTAATGATTTCTTCTGACCTGATTTCATAAAAGTTGGGAGTATTGCTACTGTTTGTATGGAGTCAATCAGATTTCAGGTACTTTTATTCTGTTTCAAGGATCTGAAGAGACAGCTCTGTATATCCAACCCAAATGCTCATGCTGAGATTTGAACTTGTTCTTTCTCATGCTGCTCTGAGTATAGACAATAACCACTGTTCAATCTAATGAGAGCCAAGCCTTGATCTACTACAAAGAGACTGGGGCAACTTGAAGTTGAGACTTCTCCAAGCCAGGTAATCTCATTTTTTTCCACTTTCCTTTGTGGCTTCTTTTCCAACCTTCAGAAAAAAAATTTCTACACAGAACCTTTGCCAGATGCCATTTTAAAGTCCCCTAAAATTATAGAGACTACTTAAAAACATAGGATGATTCTAATATTAGCATTCTTCTTGTTCATTGTGACCTTTTCTGTGCAAGTCAAAATCCATCATATTCTTACTGCTTTTACCTATTCTCTTCATCATGTTAAAAATAGTGATATTTCTACAAGCAGCAGTGTTTTGAAAAAAGTGAATCCTAGATCACTTTTTGCTTTTTGTCAAAGAAGCCAGGTTCCTTCCTGATTTCCTTCAAGATATCCTTGCCTTTCAGGCTTAATACTGAAACCAGGAACACACAATTCCTCAGTATTCCTCCAAATGCTTTAATTTCTATCAACATAAACCTTAAAATTCACAGGCTCATTTCACACTGTTATGAATTCCCACCATATTTTATGCTTATCTGCTTCCTTTCTATTTTGCCCTTTGCAGAATGAACCCTCACGTGTGCTTTGAATTTCTGTAGTATGTTGGCATTCTCTTGTGAATTCTGCATTAGGGACTTAAAACAGTTCACATTCTTAAAACTGCAGTTACCCTACCATTGTAAATTAAAGCAATTTCTAATCTATTTTACTGAAGACAAGGAATTTAGTTTTCCTAACTCCCCTTTCAAGCTCTACAAAATTTATAACACCTCCTTATTTAAAGGTGAAAAAAGCCATTTTAGACTTTAGTCTAAATTATATATTAGTAACTGTATAAATTATACATTAGATTGCTGGGAGAAATATCAATAACCTCAGATATGCAGATGACACCACCCTTATGGCAGAAAGTGAAGAGAAACTAAAAAGCCTCTTGACGAACGTGAAAAGGAGAGTGAAGCTCAACGTTCAGAAAACTAAGATCATGGCATCCGGTCCCATCACTTCATGGCAAATAGATGGGGAAACAGTGGAAACAGTGTCAGACTTTATTTTGGGGGTTCCAAAATCACTGCAGATGGTGATTGCAGCCATGAAATTAAAAGACGCTTACTTCTTGGAAGGAAAGTTATGACCAACCTAGACAGCATATTCAAAAGCAGAGACATTACTTTGCCAACAAAGGTCCATCTAGTTAAGACTATGGTTTTTCCAGTAGTCATGAATGGATGTGAGAGTTGGACTGTGAAGAAGGCAGAGTGCCGAAGAATTGATGCCTTTGAACTATGGTGTTGGAGAAGACTCTTGAGAGTCCCTTGGACTGCAAGGAGATCCAACCAATCCATTATGAAGGAGATCAGCCCTGGGATTTCCTTGGAAGGAATGATGCTAAAGCTGAAACTCCAGTACTTTGGCCACTTCATGCAGAGTTGACTCATTGGAAAAGACTCTGATGCTGGGAGGGATTGGGGGCAGGAGAAGAAGGGGATGACAGAGGATGAGATGGCTGGACGGCATCACTGACTCGATGGACATGAGTTTGAGTGAACTCGGGGAGATGGTGATGGACAGGGAGGACTGGCGTGCTGCAATTCATGGGGTCTCAAAGAGTCGGACACGACTGAGCAACTGAACTGAACTGAACTGAATGATATATTAGTAATAATATATACTCACATTATTTTCTAATTTGGACCATGTGTGCACAGTTCTGTATTGTGGTTTCTGTGTCAAAGCACAAGAATTTTGATTAGCAGTTCTCAAAATTTTTAGTCTTGAGACCCCTTTGTACTCTTAAAAATTATGGAATACTCTAAAGAGCCTTTGTTTATGTGGGTTATTTCTATCAATATTTACTATATTAGAAATTACAACTGAGAAATTTTAAAATGTGCCTTTATTAAATCATTTTAAAATAATCATGATAGACTTGTTACATATAAACATAAATAATTTTATGTACATAATCCTACTTTAAGAGTTTAGTGAGAAGAGTGTTATTGTTTTACATTTTTAAAAATTTCTTTAATTTCTGGCTTAATAGAAGATAGCTGGGTTTTCATTGCTGCTGCTTCTTTCAATCTGTTTTAATACCACATGGCATAAAATAACCTCTTATTATTATGAAAACAGTTCTGACTTCAAGGACTGCCTCCCCTCCAGCCCCTTGTACCCCACACAATGGTCTTAGATATACCTAGGAATCTGTGGGTCACACTTTAACAAACTCCTGATTTGGACCGCATTTAAAGACCATGTAGCATCTTAGTATATGAATCCATACATTTAGAATTCATTTGTGTCTGGTGTGATTTTAGCTACTTTGAGAGTAACCTTTTGTTGTATTTTGTTTTTATCCTTTGGAAGCTTGAAGGATTCTATTTCCTGAAAGTTTAAAATCTTTATCAAAACACAAGGCATTGATATTTCATCAGATTTTCCAGGAAAATGGTGCGCCTGCTAAAATACAATCTCTGATTCTTTTATCTATCTGAAGAGTTTCTTCCTTTTCTCCCTTTGATTATTGCTTCTCCCATTTTTGCTTGTGCTCTGGAAGCATTTGTTATTCGTAGCAGAGACCTCTATTAGAGATCTTCTATGTCTGCTGCCTTCATTTACATTTCATGTATCTTTTTAAAAAATTCTTATGAATTCTATAAGTGGGTCTCTATCCTCCATGTTGCTAATTCAGTAGTCTGTTCTATTGCATCATTTTTTAATGCTTCAAAAATTATTTTGGTTAACATATTGATTTTAAACAGGTTTTTTATTTAATAAATAATATATTTTCTTTTCTAACTCAGAATATTGAGTTTGCTAACCTTTTTCTTTTCTTTAATCTGTTTCAACAGACTCACATTTATGTTTAATTTTTCTAATGTCATAGAATATTTTCATAGATTTTAGGTTGAGTGTTAAAGGTTTTGTCTGTTAGTTTGTCTTAGTCATGAAAGAACGTTTGCTCATATGTATTACTGGTGACTGGGAGCCCTGAGTACTAAAACTTGCCCTTAACATCTTGTTTGAGTACAGAGAAAACCCACCTGGACTTAACTAAATCTGAAAGGCTGGTAGGATAAAGATGTCACTTGCAATTTCTTCCCCAGTACCCTGGGTGCACTTCAGTGAACAAGGGAGATGGGACCTAGAAAACAACAGCAGAAGGCAGGGCAAGGCACTTGAAGTTCGCAAGGCACTTGAAGTTCTCCACATCTGAATGGATGGAAAACGTCAGGGATGAACTGCAATGTGCCCAACTGCTAAAGATTCAGTTGTTTTCAGACGGCATTTTAGGAAATTGTGGGGAAGTGGCAGTTGTTATAATTGATCCACTTTTCCAGAATTACCTCTCTCGTGGTTTTCAGAACAGAAAGGTTAGCTATTTACTCATTAATTTAATCTAAATTCATTTACATATTAATTTCCTATAGGGCAGTGCCTACAAAGCTAGTGTTTTTCCCCATTAACATCAGTAGGGAATCTTCAACTTCCAGTAACAACTATTTTTTTAGCATCCTTTCTCAGGAAAAATGTTTTCTAGAAGCAAGACATCAGGAATCTAAAATAGGTCAGCAAACTGCTCCTTCCAGAGGCCCGGAGAGAGAATCCATTTCCTTGGCTTTTCTAGTCTCTGAAGGCTGCCCACATTTATTCTTCTCTTCCTCCATCTTCAAAGCCAATTTGTACCATCTTCTGTCATCTCTGACCTCTCTCCTTCCACTTCTGAGGACCCTTGAGATAAGCTGGGCCCACCTGGAAAATCCAGAATAATCTCACATCTTAAGACTCTTAATTTAATCACATTTGCAAGGTCCCTTTGAATGTAAGGTAATATATTCACAAGTTCTAGGGATTAGGATGTGGACATCTTGGAGAGGGGCATTGTTATGCCTACCATAGTTACCATTTATAAAATATCTCCTAGGTGACAGGTACTCTACCAGAAACACGTCATGTAATTTCATTATCCCTTAGAACAACTATGTGGTTGTTTTACTGATGAAAAACGAAGACCAAGACAAGTTTAGACAATCTTGCTTCTAAATTCCAGGCCAGTCTATCCAACTGTCTACTTGACAACTCCACTTGGATGTCAAGCTTCACACGTCCAAAACTAAGCTCTTGCAATTCTTCCCTACAACCTGTTCTGCAAGCGGAAATCCCCATATTGGTAATGGCACCATCCTTCCAGCTGCTCAGGCCATTTAAATCATTCTTCTCTCCCCTTTCTCTCACCTCTACATTTGATATGTCACAAAATCCTGGTTGGCTCAAAATATATCCAGAATTTGACCGTGTCTCACCATTTACATTATTACCACTCAGGTCTACATTTCCATCATGGCTCCCTTGGATTATTAAAGCACTTTCTAACCAGTCTTCCTATTTCTGCCCTAACCTCCCATCAGTATATTTTCAATAGCCAGAGTGATCTTGTAAAACACATAAGTGACAACATGTTACTCTTCTGCTCAGAATACTCCAGTGCTTTTCTACTTCATTCGGCAGAAAAGTCAAAGTTCTCTCTATAATCTTCAAGGCCCTATAGGATGTGACTTCACCTGCAGCTACTCTTTCCCTTACTCACCTCACTCTAGCTTCATTGACCTTCTTGCTGTTCTCTGAAATTTCCAAGTAAGCCTTACCTCAGGGCTTGGTATTTGCTATTTTCTCCATGTGAAATATCTTCCACTAGATATTGGCGAAACAAGCTTCCTCCATCCCTCAGGTCTTCACTCACATTCATTTTGTAGGAAAGCCTTTCCTAGCTATCCTACCTATAAAATTTTACTCACCCCCAGCCTATCATTTCACATTTCCCTTTTCTGCTTTATGTTTTCTCCTCAGCACTTGTCTCCATCTAATCGACCAGATATCCTACTTACATAACAGGTAGCCATGGCATTTAGTAAGAGTTCACAGCATGGTAGCTGGTCACCAAAGTGACCTGCCATGTGTTTGACCTCTGGGTATTTAAGCTCCCCTCACAAGCTGAATAGGAAAGACTCGTATAATCAATAGGATAATTCAGAAAAGATGGCATGGAAAGCCAAAGCTAGGTCATAGAAGACACTGCAGTCTTTGCTTTGCTCCTTCTTGGACCAGTTACTCTAGAGGAAGCCAGCTTCCATGTTGTGAGGAGATACAGGAAACTCTAGGAGGAGGCCCACATGGAAAGAAAATGAAGCCTTCTGCCACAGTCAACAGGAACCGGCCCTCCACAGGACTGAGCCATCCCAGAGTAGATCCTCCAGCCCCATTCAACTTTTCAGATGACTGTGGCCCCAATCAGTGTCTCGGCTACAGTCTCAAGAGAACCCTTGAGCTAGAACTCAGCTAAGCTGTTCCAAAATTACTGACCCACAGAAACAAGGGGAGAAAAAACACTGCCAATCAAACCATGACTCCAGTGAATGTAAGAGGCATCTTGAGTTCAAAGATGTGGATACCACTGTGCATTTTTGAAGAGATGAAATATAATAATGATAATTATTCTTATTGTTGCTATTTTCTATATGTAATCTCTATAAGGGCAGAAATTTTGGTAAGTCTGATTTGCTGCTATAGGTCCACTGCCTGCAATAGGACCCAGCACATGAGAAAAAAATTAAATAGCTATTGCATGAATAAAGAAACCTGAATTTGTACAAAGCATACATGTTCATATGTTGCACAACTGGGATTCAAGCTCAGGTCTTTAATTCTAATGCTTGTGCTCTTTTATTGCCTGTTCCTTGGGATACAGTCTGTTACCAAGATGTTCATCTTATTTTTACTCAGTCCTCCTCTTTTACTAGAAAGTCAGATGTAGGAATAATAATATATAGCTAACATGTATTACCATGTCTAGGACTGTTCTAAGCATACTGTATTCATTAATGCATCTGATCTTCATCATATCACCATGTGGTAGGCACTGCTGTTATATACATTTATGAGGAAACTAAGGCACAGAGAGGTAAAGTGATTGACCCAAGGTCTCACATTATTTCTGTTTGGAATAAAGAGTGATGATGCACTATCTTCCAACCTTACTTCAACTGGAAATATCTTTTATGTCTTTTAATATTTGGTAAATACAGGGTCTCTAAGGGCTTCTTTGGTGGCTCAGCTGGTAAAGAATCCACCTGCAATGTGGGAGAAATGTTTTCTAGTGTTGCATTGTTCACATTCTCTACTGAGAGATTACAGCTTCTATTTGAAGCTAATATCTTTACACCTGGGAAATGAAAATTTCAGTCATTTCCAAGCTAAAACTTGAAATCTTTCCTTGGAAATTCTAGTTTTAATTCTTGTTTTATTGTATGATTTCTAAGTAAGATCTGAATACAATGCACCCTATGAAAAAGCAGTGTCTATGAGTAGACCCTTAAATGTGATTAGGGCTTTGTATATACTTTTATCTAAAAGGTACACATATTTGCTCTTCATGGTAACTTTTGAGCAGCTATCAGGAAAGATATTCTTCCCATTTTACAGATGAGAAAACTGTCATCAAAGAAGTTAAAGGATCCTCTTAACATTACATGGGTAGAAGACTATCAAGCCAGAATGTTTCTAAATCCTTGTCTATTTCCTCACATTGATCCAGGCTGCCATTGGCAGAGTTAGTACTCACCTGAGATAATCAAGTCAAGTGCAGCAGGCACTCCAACAAGTCTGGGGAGAAGCTGGGTTCCTCTTGCACCAGGAAGGATTCCTAGTGTGACTTCTGGTAAGCCAACTTGAGCCTATCAAAGATTGAAGGCATAAAGGTCATTAGAATGAGATGCTACATTCAGAGTCAAGGCAAGCATTCCCTTGGGATTCTCACACCCTCAAAAACATTGTTGCACAGAATTCAGTGAAAGTTTCTACAGAGGAAATCAGTGTATACCCTCTCCTTTAATTAATATCATCAACAGAACTGTGCCATCACTAAGTCCTCATGTTGAAACATATCCCTAGCTCTTTATACATTTTTTTCTGACTCTATTATGACCTGTCTCAGCCAACCCAAATAATAATCTCCAGAAACAGCTCTATGGAGCCCTAAAAGAGCCAAGCAGCCAAGAAATTACAAAGACAATCCAAAAACTGGGAAAGAATATTTTCTAATCCTATGTCTGGAATATATAAAGAACTTTTAAAACTCAATAATAAAAACATAAATGATCCAATTAAAATGAGCATCTGAACAGACATTTCTCCAAAAAGATACAAATGGCTAATAAACACATGAAAAGATGTGCAATATCATTAGCCATCAGGGAAATACAAATCAAAACTACGAGATACCACTTCATAACCACTAGGATGGCTGGAATAAAAAAAAAAGACAGACAATAACAAGATTTAGAAAGGATGTGGAGAATATAAAACTCTCATACATTGCTGATGGGAATGTAAAATGCCACAGTCACTTTGGAAAACAATTTGGCAGTTTCTCAAAGATTAACCATAGAGTTTCCATATAGCTATATAAGATCATGGTATCTGATCCCATCACTTCAAGGCTAATAGACAGGGAAAAAGTGGAAACAGTGGTAGATTTTATTCTGCTGGGCTCCAAAATCACTGCAGATGGTGACTTCAGCCATGAAATTAAAAGACACTTACTCCTTGGAAGAAAAGCTATGACAAACCTAGATTGTGTGTTAAAAGCAGAGACATCACTTTACCTACAAAGATTCAACTAGTCAAAGATGTGGTTTTTTCAGTAGTCATGTACAGATGTGAGAGTTGGACCATAAAGAAGGATGAGCTCTGAAGAACTAATGCTTTCAAACTGTGGTGCTGGAGAAGACTCTTGAGAGTCTCTTGGACAGCAAGGAGATCAAACCAGTCAATCCTAAAGGAAATCAACCCTAAATATTCATTAGAAGGACTGATGATGAAGTTGAGGCTTCAATACTTTGGCCAACTGATATGAAGAGCCAATTTATTGGAAAAGACCCCAATACTGGGAAAGATTGAGGGCAGGAGGAGAAGTGGGTGACAGAGGATGAGAAGGCTGGATGACATCACTGATTCAATGGACATGAGTCTGAGCAAACTCTGGGAGATAGTGAAGGACAGAGAAGCCTGGTGTGCTGCAATCCACAGGGTCACAAAGAGTCAGATATGACTTAGCAGCTGAATAACAACAACCCAGATATTCCATTCCTATATACATAGCCAAAAGAAATGAAAACATGCCCACAAAAAACACTTGTGTGAAAATTTTCATAGCATCACTGTTTATAAATCCAAGAAAGGAGAAACAATCCAAATGCCCATCAAGTAATGAATCAACAAAGAAAATATGGTATATCCATAAAAGAAATATTCAGATTCAGTCATCAGAAGGAATGA
This sequence comes from Nanger dama, assembly GCA_917880005.1. Taxonomy (NCBI): domain Eukaryota; kingdom Metazoa; phylum Chordata; class Mammalia; order Artiodactyla; family Bovidae; genus Nanger; species Nanger dama. Next base: position 25,988,028 of record CAKJTW010000011.1, on the reverse strand, counting down.
AATACTAATGACATGCTACAATGAAAAAAATAATACTGAGTGGAAAGGAACAGACACAATATATTATATGGCTCCATTTTCATGAAATGTCTAGAATAGGCAAATCCATATAGACAGAAAATAGATTAGTGGTTGCTAGGACTGGGGGAGAGGGAAATGGTGGGTTACTCCTAAACGGTGTGAAGTTTCTTTGGGGGCAATGAAATATTCTAAAGTCAGTTGTGGTAAACACTGCATAACTGTGAATATACTAATATACTATTGTACTGTACATTTTAAATGAGTGAATTATATGGTATATCAATTATATCTAAGTGAAGAATTGATGCTTTAGAACTGTGGTGTTGGAGAAGACTCTTGAGAGTCCCTTGGACTGCAAGGAGATCCAACCAGTCCATTCTGAAAGAGATCAGCCCTGGGATTTCCTTGGAAGGAATGATGCTAAAGCTGAAACTCCAGTACTTTGGCCACCTCATGCAAAGAGTTGACTCATTGGAAAAGACTCTGATGCTGGGAGGGATTGGGGGCAGGAGGAGAAGGGGATGACAGAGGATGAGATGGCTGGATGGCATCACTGACTCGATGGACGTGAGTTTGAGTGAACTCCGGGAGTTGGTGATGAACAAGGAGGCCTGGCGTGCTGCGATTCATGGGGTCACAAAGAGTCGGACACGACTGAGCAACTGAAATGAAATGAATGAATGAATGAAGCTATTATAGAAAGGAAGGTAGGAAGGAAGGAAAGAAGAAAGGTAGGAAGAAAGAAGGTCAGGCAGCAATCTCAATTCAGATGAGAGGGTGAGCTTGAGACCTTAATCACATGACTTCCCTAGTCTTAAAAGTGGCCAAAGCTCTGTTAGTCATTTCCCAGGTATAAGGATGGGAGGAGGAGGGTACTTAAATTCAGACCGCCATTTATCCAAGTTGTGATGCCAACAGCTCCAATATACCTGGAATGTTTGAGTCTCTGTCACATGAGGCTTTCCTAGCTGTTAATCACCATTTTCCCCACCATTGGTCATCCCCATTCCCTGACTTATTATTGCTTGTAACTTAGATCTGCATTCAATGTTCAGAAGGTCATGATATAAGGAACACAGAAAAAGGAACACAAGATATGTGTCTTTATTTATGCGTGTGTGCATGCTAAGTTACTTCAGTCGTATCTGACTCTTTTGACCTCATGGACTATAGCCTCCCAGGCTCCTTTGTCCATGAGATTCTCTAGGCAAGAATACTGGAATGGGTTGCCATCCCCTCCTCCAAGGGATCTTCCTGACCCAGGGATCAAACCTGAGTCTCCTGAGGTTCGTGCATTGCAGGCAGATTCTTTTACCTCTGAGCCACCAGGGAAGCTCATCTTTATTTATAAGTTTCATAAAAAAAATTAAAACAAAGGGAAAAGGTTAAATAAATTATAATGAATCTATTAATACAATAGGGGAAAACATATAACCATTTAAAATGATATTTTAAAGAAATATTTCCAATAAGATTAACAATAAATTTCTCATCAGAAACTATGGAGGCCAGAAGGTAGTGGGATGACATGTCCAAAGTACTGAAAGAAAAATACTGTCAACTAATAATTCTACTTCCAACAAAATTAGTCTTTAAAAATGAAAGCAAATTAAGACATTTTTCAGATAAATAAAAACTGAATTTGTTGCTAGTAGATCTGCCATATAAGAAATCCTTCAGCATAAAATAAAAAGACACTAGATGGTAACTTAAATCCACATGAAAGAATAAAGAATACTGTTAAAGGGTAATTATACGGGTAAATAGACAGTATTAATGTAATTAATTTTTGGCTTGTAATTCCTCTTTTTCTTATCTGATCTACAAGACCATTACATTAAGCAATAATAATATATTTATGCTTATAGGCATGCAATGTATAATGATATAATTTGTGACAATAGCAATATAAAGCAAGTGTGTAACAGAACTGTAAGGGAGCAAATTTTTTGCATACTATTGAACCTAAGTTGGTATGAATCTGAACTAGTTTATTGCAAATTAAGATGTTAATTATAATCCCTAGGGCAACCACCGCTAAGTAAATAACTAAAAATATACGGTAAAAGAAATGATAAGAGAATTTATCCATTTATCCATTACTAGAACTTATCCATTTAATACAAAGAAAAGTATTAATGGAGAAATTGAGGAATTAAAAGAAATATAAGATGTAGAAAACAAATAGGAAAGTGGCCAAAGTCCTTCCTCATCCGTAATTATGTTAAATGTAAATAAATGGTAGACACTGGTGGGATGGATAAAAATATATAATAATTTAAATATGGTATTAGTAGAAAATAGAATACAAGTACAATAAAATTCCAAAGTTTTTTTTTTAAGAAAGGTTGTAAAAAAATGTAAGAAAAAATGTTACACAGGAAAAGGATCAGAATGAAAAAGATAAAATGTTAAGAGCAGTTATTTCTGAACTGTGAGTTTATGGTGACTTTAATACAAAGATGACTTTATTGTATTTTATAGTCTATTACAATGATGAATATTACCTTTATTATCAGAAAATATATCACTTATAAAAATGTTACTATTGTAAGGCAGGCATCATAAACTTCAATCTCTATGTCTAATAACCTAAATTAAATCAATTTTCAGAAATAAATGGATTTACTAGTTGTGTGCTATTTTCAATAGGAACTTGTCTTCTTCAGCTCAGTTCAGTTCAGTTGCTCAGTCGTGTCCGACTCTTTGCGACCCCATGAATCGCAGCACGCCAGGCCTCCTTGTCCATCACCAACTCCCCGGAGTTCACTCAGACGACGGGAACCCCAGGGACCCGACGCTGTGGCCTCAGGAGAGGCCAGTCTCCATGCGAGTTGCGAGGGGCCTCTGGGGATTCCTCCCCAGTCAGCGCCGGGTCCTCAGTCCTCCTCTGGAACTGAGGCCGGAGCCTGAGCTTTCGAATCAGTGACGCCATCCAGTCATCTCATCCTCTGTCGTCCCCTTCTCCTCCTGCCCCAAATCCCTCCCAGCATCAGAGTCTTTTCCAATGAGTCAACTGTCCGCATGAGGTGGCCAAAATACTGGAGTTTCAGCTTCAGCATCAGTCCTTACAAAGAAATCCCAGGGCTGATCTCCTTCAGAATGGACTGGTTGGATCTCCTTGCAGTCCAAGGGACTCTCAAGAGTCTTCTCCAACACCACAGTTCAAAAACATCAGTTCTTCCGTGCTCAGCCTTCTTCACAGTCCAACTCTCACATCCATGCATGACCACTGGAAAAACCATAGCCTTGACTAGACAGACCCTTGTTGTCAAAGTAGTGTCTCTGCTTTTGAATATGCTATCTAGCTTGGTCATAACTTTCCTTCCAAGGAGTACGCGTCTTTTAATTTCATGGCTGCAATCATCATCTGCAGTGATTTTGGAGCCCCAAAAATAAAGTCTGACACTGTTTACACTGTTTCCCCATCTATTTCCCATAAAGTGATGGGACCGGATGCCATTATCTTCGTTTTCTGGATATTGAGCTGTAAGCCAACTTATTCACTCTCCTCTTTCACTTCCGTCAAGAGGCTTTTAGGTCCTTTTCACTTTCTGCCATAAGGGTGGTGTCATCTGCATATCTGAGGTTATTGATATTTCTCCCGGCAGTCTTGATTCCAGCTTGTGCTTCTTCCAGCCCAGCGTTTCTCATGATGTACTCTGCATAGAAGTTAAATAAGCAGGGTGACAATATACAGCCTTGACATACTCCTTTCCCAATCTAGAACCAGTCTGTTGTTCAATGTCCAGTTCTAACTGTTGCTTCCTGACCTGCATATAGGTTTCTCAAGAGGCAGGTCAGGTGGTCTGATATTCCCATCTCTTTCAGAATTTTCCACAGTTTCTTGTGATCCACACAGTCAAAGGCTTTGGCATAGTCAATAAAGCAGAAATAGATGTTTTTCTGGAACTCTCTTGCTTTTTCCATGATCCAGCGGATGTTGGCAATTTGATCTCTGGTTCCTCTGCCTTTTCTAAAACCAGCTTGAACATCTGGAAGTTCACAGTTCACGTATTGCTGAAGCCTGGCTTTGAGAATTTTGCACATTACTTTACTAGCATGTGAGATGAGTGCAATTATGCAGTAGTTTGAGCATTCTTTGACATTGCCTTTCTTTGGGATTGGAATGAAAACTGACCTTGTTCAGTCCTGTGGCCACTGCTGAGTTTTCCAAATTTGCTGGCATATTGAGTGCAGCACTTTCACAGCATCATCTTTCAGGATTTGAAACAGCTCCATTGGAATTCCATCACCTCCACTAGCTTTGTTCGAAGTGATGCTTTCTAAGGCCCACTTGACTTATACATTCCAGGATGTCTGGCTCTAGTTGAGTGATCACACCATTGTGATTATCTGGGTCGTGAGGATCTTTTTTATACAGTTCTTTTGTGTATTCTTGCCACCTCTTCTTAATATCTTCTGCTTCTGTGAGGTCCATACCATTTCTGTCCTTTATCGAGCCCATCTTTGCATGAAATATTCCCTTGGTATCTCTAATTTTCTTGAAAAGATCTCTAGTCTTTCCCATTCTGTTCTTTTCCTCTATTTCTTTGCACTGATCGCTGAAGAAGGCTTTCTTATCTCTCCTTGCTATTCTTTGGAACTGTGCATTCAGTTGCTTATAGCTTTCCTTTTCTCGTTTGCTTTTTGCCTCTCTTCTTTTCACAGCTATTTGTAAGGCCTCCCCAGACAACCCTTTTGCTTTTTGCATTTCTTTTCCATGGGGATGGTCTTGATCCCTGTCTCCTGTACAATGTCACGAACCTCATTCCATAGTTCATCAGGCACTCTGTCTATCAGATGTAGGCCCTTAAATCTATTTCTCACTTCCACTGTATAATCATAACGGATTTGATTTAGGTCATACCTGAATGGTTTAGCAGTTTTCCCTACTTTCTTCTATTTTACTTCTGAATTTGGTAATAAGGAGTTTATGATCTGAGCCACAGTCAGCTCCTGGTCTTGTTTTTGTTGACTGTATAGAGCTTCTTCTTTGGCAAAGAATATAATCAATCTGATTTTGGTGTTGACCATCTGGTGATGTCCTTAAGTACTAATAATTATGAGAATACAAAACTGAAATGTTTGAGATAGGAAATGAAAATTTAAATAAACATGCATACTCAGAAGTTACGTCCAAATATTTAATACTTCATACTGTATAAGCATGGCTTAGTGAAATTTGATGTGGGCAATAGCACTGTACAGGAGTTCCCTTTATCTTGTAGTTCACAGGGAGGGCCAAGAGTTAGTGAAGGGTCAGTTACAAGCTCAGGGTAGCAGCTATTTATCAACTAGATTGGACATAATTCAACATTTCAACAACCAGTACCACTGTACTGGTATATAACAGCTGAACACCAATGCTAGAAATATCTGAGAGTTATCAACCCGTAAGCTAACCATTTACAGTGATCACCTCTGATGCTTAGGACAACATTTAATGCTTGCATTAAAGAAAAGCTCCCTACATAAATTCCTGTATGGATCCCCTCTCTTACCTCTGCATGGGCAATTCTATAGTGACAGCCCAGGGCCAGCTCCAGTCCCCCTCCTAAAGCCACCTTTTGGATAGCTGCCACCACAGGCTTCTTGTTTCTCTGTATTTCATCTACTAGATCTCCCAGTTGTATTTCAAACACCTTATGAACTTTGAATGCTCCAATATCGGCACCTAAGAACACAGAGAAAAGGAAAAAGAGAGTTGAGGAAGACTGAGGCTTTGCTATTTAACAATAGACTATCAGAGAGCACTTAAGGAATCTCAGATCTCTTTGGATCCCTGAAACACTTTATTCTTCGGCTGCAGACGCAGTAAAGCAACAAGTAGCCTGAAAAATGTAGAATGATATGAAAGTCACCAAATATTTATCAGAAGTCCTGTAATCTAAAATCTGTTTTTCCATATGATAGTAATAACTCTACCTTCAGAAAAATTTGAAAGTTCAGAGAAAGGAAGAAAAGATTCTGAGATTGAGTTAGCCCCTCCTCCTTGTTGGCATGCTATTGCTCACCAACTCTTTTCACAGCCATTTAGATCTGTATCTTTTTAAGGGCGTGAGTTATTACAATATAAAACCTTGTAAAGTGCAGACATATTTGTGAGTTATATGTTGATCAACCAGCTTAGAATTACGTTTTTCTGATAGACTCTTTTGCAATCAATGAAAGTAACATTTACTGGTTTTCTTAGTTACAAAAATAATACTCATTATAAAGCGACTTCCCCCATGACTCAACAGGTAAAAATTCTGCCTGCAATGCAGGAGATGCAGGTTGGATCCCTGGATCAGGAAGATCCCTTGGAGAAGGTAATGGCAACCTACTCCAGTATTCTTGCCTGGGAAATCCCATGGACTGAGGAGCCTAGCTAGCTACAGTCCATGGAGTTGCAAAGAATCGGACCACAGCTGAGCAACTGTCAGGGAATGTTTAACAGGATTCCTACGTGCTATTTCTCCTAAGTCCTTTGTTCCTTATCAAAATGGAATGGCACGCTGCTCCCAGGAACTGAGGTCATTATGTGAGACGGGCTTGAATTTCCTTTAGTAAACATTCTCTTTATGACAAAACTGCTTAGTCTTGATCCCCTTTCTTGAGATATGGGTTGTCTCCTGACCTTGTGACCATTATTAGTCCCTTGTTCCCTTCGTAATGGTTGCTGTATGTTTGGTTTTCTGATCTTGATCACTGTTGAAAAAAACTTCTTGTACAACAGCCTATATATACCCACAGAAAGATTATTAAAGCACCTTTGCTCCATCAGAGCTTGGGTACCCGTGTTTTCCTTTCTTTCTTTCTCTCTCTCTCTCTTTCTCTCTCTCTGGCTAATTCTCTGGAGTGTAGAAATCTGTTGTGCTCACTCTCCTGCCCGGGCTTCTAAGACCCTCTCGAGAAGGCACCCTGTGCCTTCCCTCCTCGAGAGGGCACCTAGTGCCTTCGTGAGCAATGCAAGCCCTGTGTCAAGGGCTTGCGTGAACCAGGGAATATCAGCCTCTTTCTCTCTTTCACTTTCTTATCGCCGACTCCGGACCACCAGGTTCTGGTCCATTAAAGGACCCCAACAAGTGGTGTCCAGAACAAGGTATCTGGTATACGTGGCATTTCGGATGGAGAGACTCCAGGCTTACTGAGGTCAGGCCCTATTGAGGTTGGTAAGTACTAAGACATGGGTCAAATGGCTGGAAAGCCCCATCATTTCTCTACTTTACTTCACCATTTGTTTAAAGTTCAGGGACTTCTGGTTTCACATCAGTGAATAGAAGCTTGCCTTCAAACAGTAGTCGAACATAATCCCCAGTTCCCTGATGAAGGCAGTTTTGATTTAGAAATTTGGCAATGGGTCAAAGAAAATGTTGAATGAGCCACCAAGCAGGGAAAAAATATTCCAACTGATTTCTGGGGACACAGGAGCCTGGTGGGCTGCCATCTATGGGGTCGCACAGAGTCGGACATGACTGAAGTGACTTAGCAGCATGGGCTCTCATTAAAGCTGTAATTCTGCCATTTCAAGGTAAATTCTAGCCCCCACGATATTCGACAACAGACAGAACACTTATTGCTTGAATATGAATTAGATGATGAAACTTTACAAAAGGCCCAATTAGAACAACACAAAATATTTCAAAATTTTCCCACTAGCCCTGCCCTGGCTGCTCCAAATGCTCATCCTCTGCCAGCAGGCATGAATCCAGAAGTCTCTACTTTCTTAGAACCTAATGATGCTAATAATGACTCTCCTAAGACATTTTTTGACACCCAAACTGGCAATGCTCTTCTGGACAATAATGATAAATCCTTGGCACAGACTCATATTTGCAGAAAATCAGCACTTACTCTCTGTCCTCTGCAAAGAGGCTCTCTAAATTAATGGCTTTGCAATCACAAACTTCTGATGCCAATGGTTTCTCTGTCTTTCTAGTTTTAAGAAATCCTGATGCTCTAAAGGCACATAATACCTCAATATGACAATATTAATCTTTTTACATGCAACAAATGAAAAAGGCTATAACTATGTATGGCCCACATTAGCCTTTTACTAAAGACATTCCAAATGTTGTAGCATCTTCTATTGGAAACTTTATTCTCTGTGATTGGTGAATTTTAATAAAAGCTCCCCTTAAACCAGGAGAATATCTTCAGTGGACAATGTGATTTCATGATATAGCCAGAGATCATGCTAACAAGAATACTCGAGCTGGCATTCCCCCAAACCAAATTATTTTTGAAATGCTAACTGGCACCAGACAATTTGATACCATAGAAGCTCAAACACAATGCCCTCCCTTATTGGATGAACAATTAAAAACAGTAGCCTGTAAAGCTTGGGATCGAATTACTCCTCAACGAGAGCCTATACAGGTAGCTACACTAAAATATTACAAGGACCAGTGAAAATTTTGCTGATTTTTTAGCTAGATTAGAAACTGCTATTTCCTGTACTGTAATCGGAGAAGAAACCAAGAAACAGCTAGAGAAATTACTTGCTTATGAGAATGCAAATCAGGAATATCAAAGAGCTATTGCTCCAATTCGTGAGACTGGGACTATTATTGATTATTTGGAGGGTTGTCACAATCTAGGATCAGAAACTCAAAAGATGCAAATGCTAGCTGAGACAATGGCTGCTATCTTTAGAAAGAGAAATGAAGGATGCTTTGCATGTGGAGATAAAAACTATTTAAAAGGGACTGCCCTAAGAAGACTAATAAAAACCTCCAAGAATCTGCCCTTGCTGCCGTAGAGGAATGCATTGAGCTAAAGATTATAAATCTAAATTTGATATTGAAGGAAAACCTATTCCAGGAAACTCCAAACAGGGGACCTCCCAGGTCCCGTACAACAAAAACCAGGAGCAAATTCTATCTTTTCCCTCAAACCCTCAACATCCGGCAGTACTGCCATCAATATACCAGCCCTAAATGATTTTTTTCTTTACCCTCAAGCAGGTCGTTCTAAAGTACCTACCGGTCTTTTGGACCTCTGCCCTCACAAACCTTCGGTCTTTTACTTGGCCAATCCAGTTTGACTTCTAAAGGAATTACTGTTCATCCTGGAATAATTGATTCAGATTATAAAGGAGAGATTCAAATTATGATGTCATCTCAGATTCTATCATAAACTCAGATATACCTTCTACATTTTTCCTAAGGGCCACTGCTCATTTAACAAACAAAGCAATTATTAAAATAACTTGGAAGAATGATGAGCCTATTTGGACAGAGAAATGGCCCCTTACAAAAGATAAATTACAGGCTACTAAAGAATTTACAGACACACAGTTAGAATTAAAACATACTGACGAATCTTATTTAACTTCTATGCAGAGTACATCATGAGAAACCCTGGGCTGGAAGAAGTACAAGCTGGAATCAAGATTGCTGGGAGAAATATCATTAACCTCAGATATGCAGATGACACCACTCTTATGGCAGAAAGTGAAGAGGAACCAAAAACCTTGATGAAAGGAACCTCTTGATGAAAGTGAAAGAGGAGAGTGAAAAAGTTGGCTTAAAGCTCAACATTTAGAAAACTAAGATCATGGCATCTGGTCCCATCACTTCATGGCAAATAGATGGGGAAACAGTGGAAACAGTGTCAGACTTTATTTTTCTAGGCTCCAAAATCACTGCAGATTGTGACTGCAGCCATGAAATTAAAAGAGGCTTACTCCTTGGAAGGAAAGTTATGACCAACCTAGACAGCATATTCAAAAGCAGAGACATTACTTTGCCAACAAAGATCTGTTTAGTCAAGGCTATGGTTTTTCCAGTAGTCATGTATGGATGTGAGAGTTGGTCTGTGAAGAAAGCTGACGGCCAAAGAATTGATGCTTTTGAACTGTGGTGTTGGAGAAGACTCTTGAGAGTCCCTTGAACTGCAAGGAGATCCAACCAGTCCATTCTAAAGGAGAGTTCTGGGTGTTCTTTGTAAGGACTGATGCTGAAGCTGAAACTCCAATACTTTGGCCACTTCAGGCAAAGAGTTGACTCATTGGAAAAGACTCTGATGCTGGGAGGGATTGGGGGCAGGAGGAGAAGGGGACAACAGAGGATGAGATGGCTGGATGGCATCACCGACTCGATGGACATGAGTTTGAGTGAAGTCTGGGAGTTGGTGATGGACAGGGAGGCCTGGTGTGCTGTAATTCATGGGGTTGCAAAGAGTTGGACACGACTGAGTGTCAACTGACTGAACTGACTGAGTGAGGAATCTTACTCTCCTTAGAACTCTCTTATTTTTGTTGTAAAAAAGAAATCTAACAAATCGTGTCTCCTAAGAGACCTTAGAAAAGTTAATGCATCTATGAAACCTATGGGTGCATTACAACCAGGGATCCCATCACCTATTACTATTCCTCAAAATTGGCACATTATTATTATTGATTTACAAGATTGCTTTTTATATATACATTTACACCCTTTAGACTGGGAGAGATTCACTTTCTCTCTCCCTTATCCTAATCATATCAGGCCTCATAAAAGATTTCAATGGACATGTTACCTCAAGCTATGCTTAACAGTCCCACTATTTGTCAAAATTTTGTAGCCAAGGCTTTACATCCAGTGTAACAGCAATTCCCTCATGCATATATCATTAATAATATACTGGAACTACAAAAAGGAGAAATGATATTTTTGACACTGAATGGCCATGAAATTCTTTAGACTCCAGAGAAAACTGATTAAAATAAAATCTTTTTGAAATTGCAAAACTGGTTCTTCTTATACATGCAGTTAGGGAAAGGTTAACTTGTTAAAATACTTTTTGGAGCTCCAGTTCTGCCTGGGAAACAAAAACAGGCCTAAGAAAAACCTAAAGTTAAGTCTTATCATGTCCTTTGGATACACAGTCCACTCTGTCTAGGACTCCAGCCATAAACAAGTTGGTGGAACTAAAAAAAAAAATTGGTTTTAATTTCAAGCAAAAAACTATGCCTATCTATCTATTATATATGTCTCAATATATGTCTTTGTTTTTAGATAATATGAGGTTAATAAGGTCTATTTAAATTCAACTTCACATGGACTGAAAAATATTCAATATTAAATATAATGTTTATTTAAATATAAACATAAATATATAATTTAAATGTAATTATTTGCTAATCTAATTAATACATGTCTTAAGTCATCAACATTATGTAATACTTCTATTATGCCTAAGTTTAAGGTAAACTAAATTTGTCAAAAAGGTAATTATATATATATGTATATATATATAAATGAGATGAAAACTTTTAAATAAATTCTATTAAAATATAATTATTTTTAATTAAATTATTTTTAATTTTTTAAAAAATTAAATTTTAAAAATTAAAATTAATTTAAAATTTAATTAAAATTTAAAAATTAAATTTGAAATTTTAATTATTTTAAATAATTAATTATTAAAATTATTTTAATAATTAAAATAATTATATTTTTAATAGAATAATCTATTATTATATTCTAAAATAATGTCTTAGGATTGGAATTACTTAAATTTCTAGGGTTGTACTAAACTAAATAATAAAAGTTTATTAAATAGCTAGGCCATTTCCAAATAAAATAAGATTTTAAAACATTAATTACAGAACATTAAATTCCTCTTACAAAAAGTTTTTCTTACAGAAAAACTAAAGAGATTTAAAACTATTAATAAATATATTATATAATGTATAATATATGTATATAATATACAAATATATTGTATTTGTATGGGAGAATGGCAATGAAACATGTATATTTTCTTGTAAGAAACGAAGCGCCAATCTATGTTCAATGTAGGATGCAGGATGCATGGGGCTGATGCACAGGATGATTCAAGTAGAGGGATGTGGGGTGGGAGGTGGGAGGGGGCTTCGGCATTGGGAGATTGTGTTCACTTATGGCTGATTCGTGTCAATGTATGGCAAAACAAATACAGTATTGTAATTTAAAAAATAAATAAATTTAATAATTAAAAAACAAATATATTGTATTATAAATATTATATAATATATATAAATATATTGTATTATAAATATATTATATAATGTATAATATATTTGTATAGAAATATATCATATAATGTATAATATATATGAACATATATTTATATATATAATAAATATATATTATAATATGATATAATGAATATTTTCACCAATCTATAAAATGCTAATATACAAGACACTTCATAGTTGTTAAAGAAAAGTAAGATTTATGCTTTTAATAAAAAGATATAAGAAACGGCAAATAAAATGATGAATACAAAAATATACAAAGGGTTTATGACAAATGAAAGAAAATTTTATGGCAAATGGATGTAACTCATTGCCCTGAACTTTCTTCCTCTTCCTCCTTACATGTCTCCATCGATACAAATTCTTTTATAGGGGCCACACCTCTTCTGAGGTGAAACTACATGACATGTTATAATCCACCTGATAGCTTACTTTACAATAATGAGAACACCTAATTCTATAAAAACAGACAATAGCCCTGCTTATATTTATAAAGAATTCAAACAATTTTTACATTCATTCTCTGTTAAACAGATTACAAACATTCCTTATAATCCACAAATACAAGACATAATTAAACAAACATATTACACAGTAAAACTACAAATAAAATATTAAATAAGGGGAAATGCACTGGAACACTTTTATCTTCCTTATCCAGAGCAAACTTTACTAGATTCTAATGCAATATATTCTTTAAGCCTGTAACTATTGTTAATATAGCTTTATTTCTGTTTCCAATCTATAAGATTCTTAAAACAAAATAACATCAACTTCAGTGCCTATTTCACAATACAAAACAAAAACAACATAAAAAAGGCACCATTTGCCAAATAAGTTATTTGTTTCTAAGAGTATCAAAAGTGCAAAATATTCACCTTCTTTTCAGGTCTGTCTTGAAAGTATAATCATCTTTTGTAACACACTGAACAGAGAGATTCAGCTGCTGCCAGGCTGCGTTTCTTTTCTGGAGACAAAGTCAGGTATTTGGATGTGAGCAGCATTTCATTTATCAAGTTGTTCTGCATCAGCTTTTCAATAATTTCACTTAGGAAAAAATGTTTTAGTGTTTGCTCCTAATCCTTTGCCCCAAATAACACAAACCACTTAAAACATAGTCAGATCCTATTTCTTTTTATATCAGGAAAAATGTATGTACTGAATGAGGAGGCAATCAACCAATTAATTCAAAACCACAGCCAAATACCAGTCCCCAAACAGATCTTTAGATGATTTGTGGGTTTTTTTGTTTTTGTTTTTTTGGACTGAAATATTTCCTAGGAATGTTTTCATCATTATCGCTTTCCTTTCTTTCTATAACTATTGTTAATATAGCTTTATTTGTTTAAAATTTTTTAAACTTACCACAAGGAGATATTTTGACCAAAGCAGAAAAACATTTCGAGACATTGAAGGACACCTCCCTTCCTTTGCCCATTTGGTATCAAGACAGGTTAACTAATCAATGGAAATCTAAGAAACTAATCTTCCAGGGAAAAGGGTATGCTTCTATTTCTCCAGATGGATTCAACGAACTCACTTGGCTTCCTCTTTGGAAGATTCAGCCTAAAGGGGCCCCTGACATTCAAACTAGAGACAAAACAACAAAAACCCCAGGAGGAAGAAATACCAGTACAAGCCATAGCAGTTTAAAAATTTTCCAAAAACACCGCACTTGATGTTATGGACCTTATGATCTCCCTACTGGGGGACAGATAAAAATCCTTACTAATCGAGCTGAAAATCTGATTTCTCAACAGGGAATGCCTCAGAATCCTGAAAAAATTTTTTTTCTTTTTTCACCATGCTTGCTTTGCTTGCTTTTGCTTCCTCGCTCAGGCTGACTTGATTGATCACACTTATTGGGCTTATATACCTAACCCCCTTTTTATTGTAGGTTATAAAATAGACAGATATAGGACCAATTGTATCCATTAATGACTCAACACATATGCCCCCTCCTTGGAATTTGGAGGGGCCCTCTCATCCTGAGAAAGAAAGAAAACTAATTAACATTTCTCTAGGCTATAACATCCTTCCTTTATGCATGGGCCCAACAAAATTATATATTAATGTTAGTCAACAAACATGGGCTTTCGTCCTGCCTCCAAAAGAGGACTTTCAGACGCTGCTTGGATTATTTACTGCCCTTTCTTTGTTCGTGAACCATGTTTATATACTGAAACTTTAGGGAAAGAGTTAAGGAAAGAACAAAGAATACTATGCAAAGGGTTTACTAATAAGAACTTTAAATAACCTGAGCTCAAACACATAATTTTATCCAAAATTGGACTAAAGATGCTCATACTATGTGGGCCACTCATGCTCAGATAGATGAGGATATTCAAGATGAAATACAGGAACTAAAAACAGCCGTCAGATGGGTTGGAGATCAATTAATAGATGTACAAAAACAGGTGATGCTAAAATGTGATTGGAATTCTACTCAATTTTGTGTTACTTCCGTTCATTTCAATAATAGTGCCTACAACTGGGAACAAATCAAATTTCATTTACAAAACATACATGATAATGCCTCTCTGAATGTACAATATTACAAAAGAAATTTTTGAAGCCTTTTCTAAAAATCTGTTCTCTTCCACTAATTTGAAAACTTTAGCTGAACAACGAGCTGATCAATTATCTGGGCTAGACCCATGCTGATGGTTTCAAAACATTGCTCACAGCATCAGGTCTGGAACTGTAATTTTGGTGATTTTCTTGACAATTATATTTGTCATCTACCATTGCCTTCATGCAAAGATTGTTAAAACTAAACAAACTCTACTGGTCAGAACTCTTTTTACAAATTTTAAATAAATAAGGGGGAATTGTCGGGGAGTGTTTAACAGGAGGATTCCTATATGCTGTTTCTCATAAGTCCTTTGTTCCTTATCAAAATGGAATGGCACGCTGCACCCAGGAACTGAGGTCATTCTGTGAGACAGGCTTGAGTCTCCCTTTAGTAAACATTCTCTGTATGACAAAACTGCTTAGTCTTGATCCCCTTTCTTGAGATATGGGTTGTCTCCTGACCTTGTGACCATTATTAGTCCCTTGTTCCCTTCGTAATGGTTGCTGTATGTTTGGTTTTCTGATCTTTATCACTGTCAAAAGAAATTTCTTGTACAACAGCCTGTATATACTCACAAAGGTGTATATAAAGCACCTTTGCTCCATCAGAGCTTGGGTTCCCATGTCTGTCTGTCTTTCTCTCTCTGACTCTCACTGTCTCTCCCTGGCTAGTTCTCTGGAGCATAGAAACCTGTCGTGTTCACTCTCCTGCCTTAGAGGGCTTCTAAGACCCTCTCGAGAAGGTGCCCTGTGTCTTCACCCCCTCAAGAGGATGCTTGGTGTCTTTGTGAGCGATGCAAGTCCTGTGTCAAGGGCTTTATTGGTTCTCTGAGGAAACCAGGGAATATCAGCCTCTTTCTCTCTTTCACTTTCTTATCATCAGCTCTAGACCACCAGGTTCCAGTCCATTAAAGGACCCCAACAAACAACTAAACATACCCATTATAGAAATTTTGAAAAATACACAAGATTATAAAGGACAGAAATATTACCCCAAATATCACCACACAGAGATAACAATGTAATATTTTGGTGAAGTCTGTTTTTTCCCAATGCATATATGTAAATTACTTTGTGACCTTAAGTAGCCTCACAGAATGAGTTGGGAGATGAGTTGGACTGAATAGTGTCTACTGGAACCCATGGATATGATCTTATTTGGAAATAGAGTCTTTGCAGATATAATCAGGTAAAGAAGAGGTCATACCAGATTAGGATGGGTCTGTGTAAGATCAGGGAAATACTGAAACAGAGGAGAAAGCCAAAGGAAGATGGGGGCGGAGATAGGAGCGATGCAGCAATAAGCCAAGGAATGCTACGGATTGCTAGCCAACAAGGAACTGAAAGAGGCAAGGAAGGAGACTTCCCTAGAGCCTCTGGAGAAAGAATGGCCTTGCAGGGCTTCCCTGTTGGCTAAGTGGCAAAGAATCTGCCTTCCAGTGCAGGAGACATGGGTTCTCCCAAATGACGCAGAGCAACTAAGCCTGTCTGCCGCAACTATCAAGCCTGTGCTCTAGAGCCCCAGGGCTACAACTACTGAAGCCCATATGCCCTAGAGCCCATTTTCTACAAGAGAAGCTCCCACAATAAGTCTGCGTACTGCACCTAAAAAGTAGCCTCCTCTAACCACAGCTACAGAAAAGCCCAGGCAGCAGTGAAGACCTAGCACAGCCAAAAATAAATAAATGAGGCTGTATATTGTCACCCTGCTTATTTAACTTCTATGCAGAGTACATCAAGTGAAATGCCAGGCTGGATGAAGCACAAGCTAGAATCCAGATTGGCAGGAGAAATACTAATAACCTCAGATACGCAGATGATACCACACTAATGACAGAAAGAAAAGAGGAACTAAACAGCCTCTTGATGACAGTGAAAGAAAAGAGTGAAAAGCTGGCTTAAAACTCAACATTCAGAAACTAAGATCATGGCATCTGGTCCCATCACTTCATGGCAAATAGATGGGGGAAAAATAGAAACAGTGACAGACTTTATTTTCTTGGGCTCCAAAATCACTGCAGACAGTGACTGCAGCCATGAAATGGCTTGCTCTTTGGAACTGAAGATGCTTGTGCCTAGGGAGAAAAGTTATGACAAACCTAGATAGTGTATTAAAAAGCAGAAACATCCCTTTGCTAACAAAGGTCTACATAGTCAAAGCCATGGTTTTTCAGTAGTCATGCACAGAGATGAGAGTAGGACCATAAGGAAGTCTGAGCACCGAAGAATTGATGTTTTCAGACTGTGGTGCTGGAGAAGACTCTTGAGAGCCCCTTGGACAGCAAGGAGATCAAACCAGTCAATCCTAAAGGAAATCAATGCTGAATGTTCACTGGAAGGACTGATGCTGAAACTGATGCTCCAGTACTATACTTTGGTCAACTGATGCAAAGAACTAACTCACTGGAAAAGACTTTGATGCTGGGAAAGATTGAGTATAGGAGGAGAAGGGGATGACAGAGGATGAGATGATTGCATGGCATCACCTACACAATGGACACGAATTTGAGCAAACTCCGGGAGATGGTGAAGTACAGGGAAGCCTGGCATGCTGCAGTCCATGGTGTTGCGAAGAGTCAGACATGACTTAGCCACTGAACAACAACAACAACAAAAGAATGGCCTTGCAAATATCTTGAGCTTGAACTTTAAGCCTTGGAATGCTGAGAGAATAAATTTCTGTCGTTGTAAGTCACTAGTTTGTACTCATTTGTTACAGAAGCCCCAGGAAACTAATTTAGAAAGTGTTCCCTCTTGTTTTTATCCTCTGTGTAAAATTAGAATAATATTTCTCTTGACTTTTCACTTAGAGATTACCAATGAAGTCATTTAGGACTTGACTTTACCGTGTGAAATTTTGGACTACTGATTCAATTTCTTTAATGGTTTTCTATTTCTCCTTGAGTCAATTTTGTAAGCTCTATTTTTCCACTTGTTCATATTATCTTCTTTAATGGCTAGAGCATCTGTAGTGCTATCCCTTTTGTCATTCTTTATACATAGTGTTTGTACCTTCTCTCTTTTTCTCTTAAGTCTCTCTGAAGCTTTATCAATTTTACTGTTATTACTAGTCAAAGAATCTTTGACATTATTGTTCTCGTGATTCACATTTGTTTTCTATTTTAGTAATTTCCCCTCCATTATTTCCCTCCTTCTACTTCATTGGGTCTGTTTTATTGCTTGTTTTGTCAGTCCCTTGATAGAGACACTTAACACAATATGTTTCAGTCTTTTTTTTCTGACTTATACCTTTAAGGCTATACATTTCCTGCTAAACTGTGCTTTGGCTGTATGCCTCGAGTTTTGTGTTTTTATTATTATTCGTGTCAAAATGTATTCTAAATTGCATTATGACTTCTGCTTTGACTAAAAGGTTATTAAGAAGTGAATTTATTTTCCAAACACATGAGAATCTTTAGTTATATTTTTGCTATTGATTTCTAGCTTGATTATATTGTTGTCAGAGAACACAGTCTAAATAAAATTTACTGAGATAAGCTTTCATGGTCCAGTACCTGATCAATTTTTGTAAATGTGGCATATTGGAGCATATATAATTTCTAGTTGTTGGGTACATTGTTCTACCTAAGTCCATTAAGTCAAGCCTGATAATCCCAATACTTTTCTAGGACAGTTATTTTTTTCTGCTTCTGAACTTTCCTACATTCTCTCATACCTCCTTTTTTTTTTTTTACAAGAAATATCAGTTCTGATTTTTCATAATTCTGATCCTTCATTCCATGCCTCAAAGTCACCATCTTGGACTCCCAACCTTAAGTTTTCAAACAGCTGAATCAGCTATTTAATAGCTAGTAAAAGTCTGGCACATTTTTAAATCTCTCTTTGGTTCAGCCTTGTCATCAGTAGATGAAAATTGTAGGATTTACTGAGGATTAATATCACCGACTCAATGGACATGAATTTGAGTAAACTCCAGGAGATAGTGACGGACAGGTAAGCCTGGTGTGCTGCAATTCATGAGGTCACAAAGAATCAAACACAACTGAGCAACTAAACAACAACTGAGGATTAAAATTTAAAGTATGTAAAAATATTACTATTTCCATTGTTAATAAATAAATAAGTCACACAGTACTGGTATATAGCAGGTAAACTAAATGGTAATTATTAAACTTTAAATATTTCTTGTCACTATTTCAAGACCTATTTCTTCTTACACTACTACTGATATACATTAAGCTCCTTTGGTTAAAAAGAAGAAGAAAAAGCAAAAAAATTCCTCTGGTTACAGTAAGAATAAATGTGCCTTTATATCCATGCAACTTTTGCCAACAGTGTGATATATTCATTTGGGAAAAGAAGAAAAGGTGCCACAAATATGAATAAATCATCACTTCAAATACTTTGGCCATATTTTGTCACTATGTTTGCATCTTCACCGGATAATTTTTTTTCCTTTTTCTTTTTTATTGAAGGATAATTGCTTCACAGAATTTTGTTTTCTGTCAAACCTCAACATGAATCAGACAAAGGTATACATATATTCCCTCCATTTTCAACCTTTCTCCCATCAGCGTTCCCATCCTAACCTTCTAGGTTGATACAGAGCCACTGTTAGAGTTTTCTGAGACATACAGCAAATTCCTGTTGGCTATTTATTTGACATTTATTTTATGGTAATGTAGGTTTCCATGTTACTCTTTCCATACACCTCACCCTCTCCTCCTCTCTCCCCACGTCCATAAGTGTATTCTCTATGTATGTTTCTCCATTGTTGGCCTGCAAATAAATTCTTCAGCACTATTTTTCTAGATTTGGTACATGTGCATACAGTTCAGTTCAGTCTCTCAGTCGTGTCCGACTCTTTGCGACCCCATGAACTGCAGCACACCAGGCCTCCTTGTCCATCACTAACTCCCAGCGTTCACTCAAACTCATGTGCATTGAGTCAGTGATGCCATCCAGCCATCTCATCCTCTGTTGTCCCCTTCTCCTCCTGCCCCCAATCCCTCCCAGCATCAGAGTCTTTTCCAATGAGTCAACTCTTTGGATGAGGTGGCCAAAGTATTGGCGTTTCAGCTTTAGCATCAGTCTTTCCAAAGAAATCCCAGTGCTGATCTCCTTCAGAATGGACTGGTTGGATCTCCTTGCAGTCCAAGGGACTCTCAAGAGTCTTCTCCAACACCACAGTTCAAAAACATCAGTTCTTCGGCCGTCATCTTTCTTCACAGTCTAGCTCTCACCTCCATACATGACCACAGGAAAAACCATAGCCTTGACTAGACGAACCTTTGTTGTCAAAGTAATGTCTCTGCTTTTTAATATGCTGTCTAGCTTGGTCATAACTTTCCTTCCAAGGAGTAAGATACTTTTAATTTCATGGCTGCAATCACCACCTGCAGTGATTCTGGAGCCCCCCTCAAAATAAACTCTGACACTGTTTACACTGTTTCCCCATCTATTTGCCATGAAGTGATGGGATCGAATGCCATGGTCTTCATTTTCTGAATGTTGAGCTGTAAGCCAACTTTTTCACTCTCCTCTTTCACTTTCATCAAGAGGCTTTTTGGTTCCTCTTCACTTTTTGCCATAGGGGTGGTGTCATCTGCATATCTGAGGTTATTGATGTTTCTCCTGGGAATCTTGATTCCAGCTTGAGCTTCTTCCAGCCCAGCGTTTCTCATGATGTACTCTGCATAGAAGTTAAATAAGCAGGGTATCAATATACAGGCTTGACGTACTCCTTTTCCTATTTGAAACCAGTCTGTTGTTCAATGTCCAGTTCTAACTGTTGCTTCCTGACCTGCATACAGATTTCTCAAGAGGCAGGTCAGGTGGTCTGATATTCCCATCTCTTTCAGAATTTTCCACAGTTTCTTGTGATCCACACAGTCAAAGGCTTTGGCATAGTCAATAAAGCAGAAATAGCTGTTCTTCTGGAACTCTCTTGCTTTTTCCATGATCCAGCGGATGCTGGCAATTTGATCTCTGGTTCCTCTGCCTTTTCTAAAGCCAGCTTGAACATCTGGAAGTTCACAGTTCACGTATTGCTGAAGCCTGGCTTGGAGAATTTTGAGCATTACTTTACTAGCATGTGAGATGAGTGCAATTGTGCGGTAGTTTGAGCATTCTTTGGCATTGCCTTTCTTTGGGATTGGAATGACAACTGACCTTTTCCAGTCCTGCGGCCACTGATGAGTTTTCCAAATTTACTGGCATATTGAGTGCAGCACTTTCACAGCATCATCATCCAGGATGTGAAACAGCTCCACTGGAATATCATCACCTCCACTAGCTTTGTTCATAGTGATGCTTTCTAAGGCCCACTTAACTTCACATTCCAGGATGTTTGGCTCTAGGTGAGTGATCACACCATCGTGATTATCTGGGTCATGAAGATCTTTTTTGTACAGTTCTTCTGTGTATTCTTGCCACCTCTTCTTAATATCTTCTGCTTCTGTTAGGTCCATACCGTTTCTGTCCTTTATCGAGCCCATCTTTGCATGAAGTGTTCCCTTGGTACCTCATTTTCTTGAAGAGATTTCTAGTCTTTCCCATTCTGTTGCTTTCCTCTATTTCTTTGCATTGATCACTGAGGAAGGCTTTCTTATCTCTCCTTGCTCTTCTTTGGAACTCTGCATTCAGATGTTTATATCTTTCCTTTTCTCCTTTGCTTTTCACATCTCTTCTCTTCACAGCTATTCATAAGGCCTCCCAGACAACCATTTTGCTTTTTGCATTTCTTTTCCATGCGGATGGTCTTGATCCCTGACTCCTGTACAATGTCACAAACCTCCGTCCATAGTTCATCAGGCACTCTATCTATCAGATCTAGTCCCTTAAAGTGAGAAACTTCCACTGTATAATCATAAGGGATTTGATTTAGGTCATACACGAATGGTCTAGTAGTTTTCCCTACTTTCTTCAATTTAAGTCAGAATTTGGCAATAAGGAGTTCATGATCTGAGCCACAGTCAGCTCCCGGTCTGGTTTTTGCTGACTGTATAGAGCTTCTCCATCTTTGGCTGCAAAGAATATAATCAATTGGATTTCAGTGTTGACCATCTGGTGATGTCCATGTGTAGAGTCTTCTCTTGTGTTGTTGGAAGAAGGTGTTTTCTATGACCAGTGTGTTCTCTTGGCAAAACTCTATTAGCCTTTGCCCTTCTTCATTCCGTATTCTAAACCCAAATTTGTCTGTTACTCCAGGTATCTCTTGACTTCCTACTTTTGCATTCCAGTTCCCTATAATGAAAAGGACGTCTTTTTTGGGTGTTAGTTCTAAAAGGTCTTGTAGATCTTCATAGAACTGTTCAACTTCAGCTTCTTCAGGTTGGGGCATAGACTTGGATTACTGTGATATTGAATGGTTTGCCTTGGAAACGAACAGAGATCATTCTGTCGTTTTTGAGATTGCATCCAAGTACTGCATTTCGGATTCTTTTGTTGACCATGATGGCTACTTCATTTCTTCTAAGGGATTCCTGCCCACAGTAGTAGATATAATGGTCATCTGATTTAAATTCACCCATTCCAGTCCATTTTAGTTCACTGATTGCTAGAATGTTGATGTTCACTCTTGCCATCTCTTGTTTGACCACTTCCAATTTGCCTTGATTCATAGACTTAACATTCCAGGTTCCTATGCAATACTGCTCTTTACAGCATTGGACCTTGCTTCTATCACCAGTCACATCCACAACTGGGTACTGTTTTTGCTTTCTATCCATCCCTCCATTGTTTCTGGAGTGATTTTTCCACTGATCTCCAGTAGCATATTGGGCACCTACCGACCTGGGGAGTTCCTCTTTCAGTATCCCATCATTTGACCTTTACATACTGTTCATGAGGTTTTCAAGGCAAGAATACTGAAATGGTTTGTTATTTCCTTCTCCAGTGCATTAGAATATGATATTTATCTTTCTCTCTCTGACTCACTTCACTCTGTGTAATAGGCTCTAGGTTCATCCATCTCATCAAAACTGATTCAAATGTAGGTTTTTTGTGGCTGAGTAATATTCCACTGTGTATATATACCATAACTTCTTTATCCATTCATTTGTCAACAGACATCTAGGTTGCTTCCATCTGCTAGCTATTGTAAATAGTGCTGCAATGAACAATGGGATACATGTGTCTTTTTCAATTTTGGTTTCCTCAGGGTAGGAATTGCTGGGTCATATGGTGGTTTTATTCCTAGTTTTTTAAGGAATCATACCATCTTCCATAGTGGTTGTACCAATTTACATTCCCACCAACAGTGCAAGAGCATTTCCTTTTCTCCACATCCTCTCCAGCATTTATTGTTTGTAGATGTTTTGGTGATGGCCATTCTGACTGGTGTGAGGGTTCACTGTGGTTTTGATTTGCATTTCTTTAATAATGGAGAAGGTAATGGCAACCCACTCCAGTACTCTTGCCTGGAAAATCCCATGGACGGAGGAGCCTGGTAGGCTGCAGTGCATGGAGTCGCTAAGAGCAGACACAACTGAACAACTTCACTTTCACTTTTCACTTTCATGCATTGGAGAAGGAAACAGCAACCCACTCCAGTGTTCTTGCCTGGAGAATCGCAGGGATGGGGGAGCCTGGTGGGCTTCCATCTATGGGATTGCACAGAGTCAGACACGACTAAAGCGACTTAGCAGCAGCAGCAAAAATGATCAATGTTGAGCATCTTTCCATGCGCTTGTCAGCCACCTGTATGTCTTCTTTGGAGAAATGTCTGCTTAGGTCTTTTCCCCAGTTTTTGATTGGGTTGTTTGTTTTTCTGGCATTGAGTTGTATGAGCTGCTTGTATGTTTTAGAAATTAATCCTTTGTCAGTTGTTTCATTTGCTATTTTCTCTCATTCTCAGGGTTGTCTTTTCACCTTGCTTATAGTTTCCTTTGCTGTGCAAAATCTTTTAAGTTTAATCAGGTCCCACTTGTTTACTTTTGTTTTTATTTGCATTATTCTAGGATGTGGGTCATAAAGGATCTTCCTTTGATTTATGTCATCAAGTGTTCTGACTGTTTTCCTCTAAGAGTTTTATAGTTTTGGGTCTTACATTTAGGTCCTTAATCCATTTTGATTTTATCTTTGTGTTTGGTGTTAGGAAGTGTTCTAATTTCATTCTTTTACATGTAGCTGTCCAGTTTTTTCCAGCACCATTTATTGAAGAAGCTGTCATTGCCCCCACTGTATATTCTTGCTGCCTTTGTAAAAATAAAGTACCCATAGGTGCATGGGTTTATTTCTGGGCTTTCTATCTAGTTCCATTGGTCAACATTTCTGTTTTTATGCCAGTACTATACTGTCTTGATGACTGTAACTTTGTAGTATAATCTGAAGTCAGGAAGGTTGATTCCTCCAGCTCCATTCTTCTTTCTCAAGACTGCTTTGGTTATTCAGGGTCTTTTGTGTTTCCATATGAATTGTGAAATTTTTGTTCTAGTTCTGTGAAAAATGTCATTGATAATTTGATAGGGATCACATTGAATCTATATATTGCATTTTCTATATATAGTCATTTTCACAGTATTGATTCTTCCTACTCCGGAACATGGAAATATCTCTCCATCTGATTATGTCATCTTTGATTTCATCAGTGTCTCATAATTTTCTGTGTACAGTTCTTTCGTCTCTTTAGGTAAGTTTATTCCTAGATATTTAATTCTTTTTGTTGCAATGGTGAATGGAACTGATTGCTTAATTTCTCTTTCTAATTTTTCATTGTTAGTATATAGAAATGCAAGTGATTTCTGTGTGTTGATTTTGTATCCTGCAACTTTGCTAAATTCACTGATTAGCTCTAGTAATTTTCTGATACTATCTTTAGGGCTTTCTATGTATAGTATCATTTCATCTGCAGACAGTGAGAGCTTTACTTCTTTTTTCTGATCTGGATTCCTTTTATTTCTTTTTCTTCTCTGATTGCTGTAGCTAGGACTTCCAGAACTATGTTGAATAATAGTGGTGAAAGTGGACACCCTTGCCTTGTTCCTGATCTTAAGGGAATGCTTTCAGTTTTTCACCACAGAGAATAATGTTGATGTAGGCTTATCATATATGGCCTTTACTATGTTGAGGTAGGTTCCTTCTATGCCCATTTTTTGAAGAGTTTTAATCGTAAATGGGTGCTGAATTTTGTCAAAGGCTTTTTCTGCATCTATTGAGATTATTGTATCTTTTTATCTTTCAATTTGTTAATATGGTGTATC
The DNA here is from genome assembly GCA_917880005.1 of Nanger dama. NCBI lineage: Eukaryota > Metazoa > Chordata > Mammalia > Artiodactyla > Bovidae > Nanger > Nanger dama. The sequence continues at coordinate 25,963,281 of CAKJTW010000011.1, read as the reverse complement.
ACGTTGATTGACTTGCATATATTAGAGAATCCTTACATTGTTGGAATAAACCCAACTTGATCATGGTGTGTGAGCTTTTTGATGTGTTGGTGAATTCTGTTTGCTAAAATTTTGTTCAGGATTTTTGCATCTATGTTCATCAGCGATGTGGGCAGGTAGCTTTCTTTTTTGTGTTGTCTTTGTCTGGTTTTGGTATCAAGGTGATGGTGGCCTCATAGAATGAGTTTGGAAGTGTTCCATCCTCTGCAATTTTTGAAAGTGTTTTAGAAGGATAGGTATTAGCTCCTTTCCAAATGTTTCATAGAATTCTCCTGTGGAGCCATCTGGTCCTGGGCTTTTATTTTTGGGAGATTTTTGATCACAGCTTCAATTTCTGGGCTTGTAAATGGGTTGTTCATAATTTCTACTTCTTCCTGGTTCAGTCTTGGAAGATTGAACTTTTCTAAGAATCTGTCCATTTCTTCCAGGTTATCCATTTTATTGCCATAAAGTTGTTCATAATAGTCTCTTATAATTCTTTTTATTTCTGCTTGTCTGTTGTAACCTCTCCTTTGTCATTTCTAATTTTGTTGATTTGATTCTTCTCTCTTTATCGTGATGAGTCTGGCTAAAGGTTTGTCAATTTTGTTTATCTTCTCAAAGAACCAGCTTTTAGTTTTATTAATCTTTACTATTGTTTCTTTCATTTCTTTCTCATTTACTTCTGCTCAGATCTTTATGATTTCTTTCCTTCTACTAATTTGTTGTTGCTGTTCTTCTTCTTTTTCCAGTTGTTTTAGGTATAAAGTTAGGTTGTCTATTTGATGTTTTTCTTGTTTCTTGGGTTAGGATTGTACTGCTATAAACTTCCCTCTTAGAACTGCTTTTGCTGTATCCCATAGGTTTTGAGTTGTCATGTTCATTGTCATTTGATCCTAGAAATTTTTATTTCCCTTTTGATTTCTTCAGTAACCTGTTGTTTATTTAGAAATGCATTGTTTAATCTCCATGTGTTTGTGTTTTCTTACAGTTTTTTTCTTGTAATTGATATCCTGTCTCATTGTAATTGATATCTAGTCTCATAGTGTTGTGCTCGGAGAAGATGCTTGATACTATTTCAGTTCTTCTTAAATTTACTGAGGTTTGATTTGTGACCCAAGATGTGGTCTATCCTGGAGAATGTTCCATGTGCACTTGAGAAGGTGTATTCTTCTGCATTTGGGTGGAATGTCCTGAAGCCATCAATGAGATCCATCTCATCTAATGTATCATTTAAGACTTGTGTTTCCTTATTAATTTTCTGCTTTGATGATATGTCTATTGTGAGAGTGAGTGGGGTGTTAAAGTCCCCTACTATTATTGTGTTATTGTCAATTTCTCCTTTTATGTCTGTTAGTGTTTGGTAGGCTGCAACTGTATGTATTGAGGTGCTCCTATGTTGGGTGCATAGGTGTTTACAATTGTTATATCTTCCTCTTGGATTGACTCCTTGATCATTAAGTCGTGTCCTTCCTTATCTCTTGTGATCTTATTTTAAGGCCTGTTTTGTCTGACATGGGGATTGCTACTCCAGCTTTCTTTTGCTTCCCATTTGCATGGAATATGTTTTTCCATCCTCTCACTTTCAGTCTATATGTGTCTTTAGGTCTGAAGTGGGTTTCTTATAGACAGCAAATATATGGGTCTTGTTTTTATACCCATTCAGCCAGTCTGTATCTTTTGGTTGGAGCATTTAATCCATTTACAGTAATTACTGATATATATGGCCTATAGTCATTTTCTTGTTTGGGGTTGATTTTGTAGATCTTTTTTCTTCTCTTGTATTTCTTGACTATATAAGTCCCTTTAACATTTATTGTAAGGGTGGTTTGGTGGTACTGAATTCTCTTAACCTTTGCTTGTCTGTAAAGCTTTTTATTTCTCCATCAATTTTGAATGAGATCCATGCCAGGTACAGGAATCTTGGTTGTAGATTTTCCCCTTTCAGTACTTTAAATATATCCTGCCATTCCCTCTGGCCTATAGAATTTCTGCTGAAAGATCAGCTGTTAAGTGTATGGGGTTTCCTTTGTATGTTACTTGTTGCTTCTCCCTTGCTGCTTTTAATATTCTTTCTTTGTGTTTAGTCTTTGTTAGTTTGATTAGTATGTGTCTTGGCATGTTTCTCCTTGGGTTTATCCTGTATGGGACTCTTTGTGCCTCTTGGACTTGGTTGACTATTTTCTTTTCCCTGTTGGGGAAATTTTCAACTATAATCTCTTCAAAAATTTTCTCATACCCTTCCTTTTTCTCTTCTTCTTCTGGGACCCCTATAATTTGAATGCTGATGTGTTTGATATTGTCCCAGAGGTTTCTGAGACGATCCTTAATTCTTTTCATTCTTCTTACTTTATTCTGCTCTCCAGAAGTTATTTCCACCATTTTATCTTCTAGCTCACTGATTCATTCTTCTGCTTCAGCTCTTCTATTGATTCCTTCTAGAGTATTTTTAATTTCAATAATTGTGTTGTCTCTGTGTGTTTATTCTTAATTCTTCTAGGTCTTTGTTAATTGATTCTTGCATTTTCTCCATTTTGTTTTCAAGGTTTTTGATCATCTTTACTATCGTTATTCTGAATTCTTTTCCGGTAGTTTGCCTATTTCCTCTTCAATTATTTGGACTTCTGTGTTTCTAGTTGTTTCATTCATTTATGTAGTATTTCTATGCCATTCATTATTTTTTTTAATTTTATTTTATTTTACTTTACAATACTGTAAAGTATTGGTTTTGCCATATATCGACATGAATCCACCACAGGTGTACACGTGTTCCCAATCCTAAACTTACTGTGTTTCAGGTCTCCTTTTCCAAGGCTTCAAGTTTGAATTCTTTCCTCTTTTGGTTTCTACCTTCCTAAGGTTGTCCAGTGGTTTGTGTAAGCTTCATATAGGGTGAGATTTATGCTGAGTTTTTGTTTCTTTGTTTGTTTTTCCTTTGATGAGCAAGGCTGAGTGAGGTGGTAATCCTGTCTGCTGATGATTTGGCTTGTACTTTTGTTTTGTTTGTTGTTTAGATGCAGCGTCCTGCACAGGGTGCTACTGGTGGTTGGGTGATGCTAGGTCTTGTATTCAAGTGGTTTCCTTTGTGTGAGTTCTCACTATTTGATACTCCCTAATCACTGCAAATGGTGATTGCAGCCATGAAATTAAAAGACACTTACTTCTTGGAAGGAAAGTTATGACCAACCTATATAGCATATTCAAAAGCAGGGACATTAGTTTGACAACAAAAGTCTGCCTAGTCAAGGCTATGGTTTTTCCAGTGGTCATGTATGGATGTGAGAGTTGGACTGTGAAGAAAGCTGAATGCCAAAGAATTGATGCTTTTGAACTGTGGTGTTGGAGAAGACTCTTGAGAGTCTCTTGAGAGTCCCTTGGACTGCAAGGAGATCCAGCCAGTCCTTCCTAAAGGAGATCAGTCCTGGGTGTTCTTTGGAAGGAATGATGCTAAAGCTGAAACGCCGTACTTTGGCCACCTCATGCGAAGAGTTGACTCACTGGAAAAGTCTCTCATGCTGGGAGGGGTTAGGGGCAGGAGGAGAAGGGGATGACAGAGGATGAGATGGCTGGATGACATCACCGACTCAATGGATGTGAGTTTGTGTGAACTCTGGGAGTTGGTGATGGACAGAGGGGCCTGGTGTGCTGCTATTTATGGGGTCGCAAAGGGTCAGACACGAATGAGAGACTGAATTGAACTGAACTGAGGGTTAGTTCTCTGGTAACCTAGGCTCTTGGAGTCAGTGCTCCCACTCCAAAGGCTCAGGACTTGATCTCTGTTGAAAATCAGTGGTAATTTCTACATAAATGGTAAGATAAGTGAACTATATTTCAGTTGAATGCTGACAGTCAAATTTTAAAAATCATCATTTAGGGCAAACTTTTGGTTTGATCCTTGTATTCACCAAGACACTGCGAAGCACACAAAATTAAATTACAGGAGGCCGATGGCCTGTCCTAGAAACTTCATCGCCATTTCTCTGCCCTCCACCCCACCGCTTCACAGGATAATTAAGAGTGCATGGTCACTGAGATGGGCGACAGGAAAAAAATGAACTCTATTTCAAGATTGTGTGAAATAAAAGATAACATTTATTGAACATCTTCTTTATCCAGGTACTGCTCTGCTGCTGCTGCTGCTACTAAGTCGCTTCAGTTATGTCCAACTCTGTGCGACCCCATAGATGGTAGCCCACCAGGCTTCCCTGTCCCTGGGATTCTCCAGGCAAGAACACTGGAGTGGGTTGCCATTTCCTTCTCCAGTGCATGAAAGTGAAAAGTGAAAGTGAAGTCGCTCAGTTGCGTCTGATTCTAGCAACCCCATGGACTGCAGCCTACCAGGCTCCTCCGTCCATGGGGTTTTCCAGGCAAAAGTACTGGAGTGGGGTGCCACTGCCTTCTCCTGGTACTGCTCCAGGGGTACTGCTCTAGGGGCTTTCAGATGTGTTATCTCTTTTAACCTCACAAAACTCTGTTAAGGTATACATATTGTGGTATCCATTTTATAAACAGAGAAATTGGATTTCAGGAGATTTAAGGAACTTGCCCAGCCTCATATAGGGTAGAGACAGATGCAGAGCAGGTATGTACCAGTAGGTGTATACTGGAGTGAAAAGTAAAACTGAAAGTCGCTCAGTTCTGTTCCACTTTTTGTGACCCCACGGACTGCATGTATAGTCCATGGAATTCTCCAGGCCAGAATACTAGAGTAGGTAACCTTTCCCTTCTCCAGGGGATCTTCCCAATCTAGGGATTGAACCCAGGTCTCCTGCATTGCAGGCGGATTCTTCACCAGCTGAGCCACAAAGGAAGCCCAAGAATACTGGAGTGGGTAGCCTATCCCTTCTCCAGTGGATCATTCTGACTGAGGAATCGAATCGGGGTCTCCTGCATTGCAGGCAGATTCTTAACAACTGAGCTATGAGGGTAGCCCTAGGTGTATCAGTTCAGTTCAGTTCAGTCGCTCAGTCGTGTCTGACTCTGCAATCCCATGAACCACAGCACGCTAGGCCCCTCTGTCCATCATCAACTTCCGGAGTCCACCCAAAACCCTGTCCATTGAGTCGGTGATGCCATCCAGCCATCTCATCCTCTGTCATCCCCTTCTCTTCCTGCCCTTAATCTTTCCCAGCATCAGGGTCTTTTCCAATGAGTCAGCTCTTCACATCTGCTGGCCAAAGTATTGGAGTTTCAGCTTCAACATCAGTCCCTCCAATGAACACCCAGGACTGAGCTCCTTTAGGATGGACCGGTTGGTGTATACCAGCAGGTATAATAGCTATCAAGCCTGGAACTAAATGTCCTCCAAAGGACCAATCCAAGATAAAAGAGTAAGGTCAGTATCTTCTCTGGGTCTCTCCTGTGACTCTTTGTCTCCTTCTCCATAATGTTTCTTCTTCCTCCCCTATTCATTACCTATACTATAGGATTGCCCATGGGTACAGGTAATGCAGCAATGATCCCTGTCTATGTGAGATGTCAGAGAGAGTGGGAAAGGGTTGGACACATTACCTGCACAGAAGATGCCATCTGCTCCACAAATCACAATGGCTTTAACTGTATCATCTGTTATAGCTTTCTGCAGACTCTCTTTTATTCCACGGGCAACATTTATACTAAAAGGGGAAAAAAAAATACATGAAGCATTAGTCACAATCAAATTTCTACCATCTCAGAGTTTACTTTTTTTCTTTCCTAACAATGAAAAATTAAACATATACATGATGTAGAAAAATCCTAGATACTTATTGTTAAATTTTCACTAATTTAAGAAATAATATATGTCTACTGTGAAGTAAGCCCTGAGGTGATTAAACACATAAACTTCAGAAAATAAAAGTGTTTTCCTGCATTTTGCTGTAACCTTGACCACTCAGAATCAACACTATCAATTTAAAATATTACACACATCTTCTCTGTATAGTGAAAGGAGTTTAAAACATCCTAGGGACAACAGTGTACACAACACAATAGCATATTGAGATGAGTGCTATAATAAAGGTACAGAGAAAATGATGTGGAAATTCTGAAAGAAAGTGCTTTTGATTTGTCATATTGGCCTAATAAAAGAAAACTGAAATAGTCTAAAAATAACAGTCTATCTCATGTGGCAGGGGATGCAAGTTACCCGCAAACTAATACTTAACACTTTAATACTAATACGTTGTTCCCTAAGGTTGCAGATACTAAGTCCATTTCTATTCCATTGGCCAGAACTTAATGCTTTGAGCTGAATTTGCTGCTGTGAAATATAGTCATTATTTTGGGCAGCCATGTATCCAGCTAAAAACCAATTAATCCACTATTATGTTGAGTTTTCTGTAACTAGCAGCCAAGCCTAACTAATTTGAAGGTAATGGCAAGGTCTGGGAAAGGAAGGGCATTTGGTAAATTTTTGTTAAGTTTCAGTAGATGAGGGAGTCATCCCCAGAGGAGATGGTTAAAACCAAGATTGAATGAATTTGCTAAAAAGAAAAAAAAAAAAAAAGAGCTGAGAGTAGATCCTGTAAATATTTAAGAGGCAGGAGAGGCTCAGCTGAGTGATTCAGTACCGAGGAGTCCAACCAGACCAAGAGAGGAGAATTTGCCAAGAAGCAGAGGATCAGTAAGTGCCAAGGGATGGCAAAGGAGGAGCTCTAGGAAGAGTAGTGAAGAATTGCTTAAAGAAAAGATTATAAAACCAGAGTCCAGTGAATTTTGCCTTAGAATTCTAAGTAATAGGGGGAATTTTATACAGAGCAAAAAAACCTTAAAAAACAACTAAAGCCAGATTGTTCAAACCAGCAACTAACATTGCTAATTGATTACATCCCAATACAAAAGGTTTTTGGTATTAAAAAATAAATTAATTAATTAAAAAACCTCAGGGAATAAAGGAGATACTTGCTCTTTTATATAGTAATTCCCTTTCACCTAGTTACTTTTCACCATTTAATCCAGATGAAATCAAACAAAACTTCTTGCCTTCAGTTGGTTTAATTAGAAACCAAATCTGCTAAAGAAAAACGGAATTTGAACCATCCAGAATACTGAGAAGTCCAAAAGTCACATACTGCTTTCTGGGTAAACAATGGCTGCAAAATTAGCCAAAATGAGCTCAATCTGTGCCACTGAGGAGACAAGTCTGACTTTTCCCATTTCAATCAACCCCTACTCGTTCATTTCTTATCTTCTTGTTAATTTTGCATCATTTGTTGTTGTTGTTTAGTGCTAAATTGTGTCCGACTCTTCTGCGACCCCATGGACTGTAGCCCGCCAGGTTCCTCTGTCCATGGAGTTTTCCAGGCAAGACTACCAGAGTAGGTTGCCATTTCCTTCTCCAGGGGATCTTCCCAAGCCAGGGACTGAACCCATGTCTCCTGCATTGGCAGACAGAGTCTGCTACTGAGTCACTCTAGATCCCCTGGAATAGGCAACGGCAACCCACTCCAATATTCTTGCCTGGAAGATCCCATGGACAGAAGAGCCTGGTAGGCTACAGTGCATGGGGTCACAGAATCGGACACAACTAAGCACACACACACTCACACACAAACACACACACACAAACAACATTTGCTAAGTGTCAGATCTCTAACACATTTAAACCTCACAACTACTTAATGAGATAGGTATTAAAATTTCTCCTGAAAGGGGGAAAGGGGACAGTTTAAATACAAGACACATTTTAAGTAGTTATGGGAAAAATATTCCTAGTTGTAGATAGAAAACTGTGGAACTGTTTACCCTACAAGTTTGAGATGGGCACAATTTTCCATTATGAGCAGAGACAGGCAGAATCCTACTACTTGGGAGCCACCTGGGAAGCTTCCGCCTGCCAATGCAGGGGCTACAGTCCATGGAGTCACAAATAGTCAGACACAACTAGGTGACTGAGCACACACACAGACACACAATTTTCCAAAATAAAATAAGAAAAAGAAGAATGAAAATGGCTATTATACATACAGCTTTACTAGATTCTAGCTGAGTGAAAAGGGACCACACCTTCATAGCAATATCAAAGTCATAGGGGTTAAGAAATTATTTTCTCCCCTTAATTTCTCAGGTATGGAGAAATGGAGTCTAAAGGTAACATTTCATGAGTGATGACCAAAGAACTTTACCTTCTGTCACTTTAGAAGTCTTTTTGTGACCATATTTTAAAACCAGAAGTCATCAAATAAAGTCGTGGCTTGTGACCAGCATTTTTCAAAGAAAAAGAATGAAAATAGAATACATCAAATAAAAAGAAAAGTTTTGTTTCACTAAACTTTGTTTTCAGTTACATATTTGTATGTGTGTTTGTGCGTGTGTGTCCTAGGTTGCTATGTAAAACATGGATTACTGTGTAGAATATATTTTTAAAAAATATAAAAGCCATTGTTTTGGGAGACAAATCTAGTAATTAGGTATCTCCTACATTTATAAAGAGGGTTGGCATTTATCCAAATGGAAAGAAATCTGGCTTAGCTAAAGGAACAAAGAAAGATTTGAACTGTTTGGGCCAAAAATATTCAAATAAGAATCTCTCACTTATCTGGGAAGAAATAATTTCCCAAATAAAATTAGAAATAGGAAAGGGGAAAGGAGCGGGGGATGAAAAGTGTAAAGCAAAAAGAGGAAAAAAAAAGGGGGTGGACCTGTTAAACTGGATGAGCGTGCTAGGACACATACCTTCACCTAAGTACAAGTTCTAAGAGGAAAGCGCAAAAAAGTGTTTATCGCCAAGTGGAGAAAATCCTGATGCAGCTGCAATGAATTCTGAGCAGCTGAGCATTCTGAGACTGTTGGTAGGGGCTTGTAACAGGCCTTTTGCGTAATAAAAATAATGATAGCTGGTGGTGCAGTGGTAAAGAATTCGCCTGCCAATGAAAGAGATGCAAAAGATGTGGCTGAGTTGGAAAGATCCCCTGGAGTAGGAAATGGCAACCCACTCCAGTATTCTTGCCTGGAAAATCCCATGGACAGAAGAGCCTGGTAGTCTGCAGTGGATGGGGTGGAAAAGTCAGACACAACTAATCACGCACACACACACACACAACATCTAAGTGTCAGTTTCTAATCGGCAACCCATTTAAACCTCACAACTTAATGAGGTAGGTACTAAAATTTCTCCTCCAAGGGGGAAAGGGACCAGGTTAAATATCAGACACATTTTAAGTAGTTATGGGAAAATATTCCTAGTTATAGGTACTAAACTGTGGAACTATTTTCCCCAAAGTTAGAGATGGGCACAGTTATCCATTATGAGAAGAGATTAAGGCAGAGTCCTAATACTCAGTAATTTTAATTGAAATACAAAGTTCAAAATTGATATGTAATTGTAGTACTCATGTTTTTCTTCATCAAAATCAAAATAATAATATTTTGCTTTATTCCGAGTGGCAAGTAAGTGGACTTATTCTTTGTGTGATTTTATTCCTGAAAATTTTTATATTATTAAATGCAAAATTTTATATTAAAAGTTATAATATTAATGCTAATGATAAAACCAAATCTGATGACAGTAGGACAAAAATTCAGTTAAAATTAGCATGTCTTCTCATTTCAGTCTCTTTTGCTCCAGCAGCATGCAATAAAGATTCTGACCAAAAGTCGTTCTCTTTATGCTTTATATGTTCTCTGTAAATGATCATTTCCCTACTCCCTGTGGATGAGTGGTTTTTTCTCCAGGTTGATCACTATACTTTTTCAGAGATATAAAAGAACCAGGTGGTGCTAGTGGTGAAAACCTCCCTGCCAATGCAAGAGGCATAAGAGTTCCATCCCTGGGTGGTAAAGGTCCCCTGGAGGAGGGCATGGCAACTCACTCCAATATTCTTGCCTGGAGAATCCCATGGACGGAGGAGCCTAGGGGCACACAGTCTATAGGGGCACAGAGATTCATACACGGCTAAAGTGACTTAGCACAAACCTATATATCATTAAGTTTCAAAACAGCAGCATTAACCTCACTTTTTAAAGTAATGCTTTTACTAGTTTAACAAGAAAGTACTCCACGATAAAAGAACATAAACAGCAGAGCAGTTTTTCAGGAAATGCTATTTAATAGGCTAATTCTGACATGAGCTTATTCTAACATGGATCTTCACCAAAACACTAAGACCTTGAGGTTTAGAACAAACCAAGAGATACATCTTTGTGTTTCTGGGCCAGGACATAATTCTCTTTTACTCACTATATTGGCATTAATGGGGATCTTTATTTTTAACAGTGTGAAGCCACCTTACTTTTGGACTCCTAAAGCTTTTAGTCACACATTGTAAGGGTGGCCTGGACTCCAGGTTGCGAAGGGAGGGATCAAGGTCCAGGCAGCACAGCACTAAGACCTCTGGACTAGAAAGTACATCTGAAAAGTCAGAGTTGCAAGTAAGCAGAAGAGTGCAGCACGAAGTTGGCACGGACAGAGGCACTAAGACCTCTGGACTAGAAAGTACATCTGAGAAGTCAAAGTTGCAAGTAAGCAGGAGTTCAGCAAGAAGTTGGCACGGACAGACCGGTTCGGGCACAGCTCCCCAATTTCTAGCTGTCTTCCTCTCAGCCTCGGTTTCTTTATCAGAGAAACGGAGATGAGAGGTCTCTGCAAACAGGTACCGAGCCTACCAATGTAAAGTGAAAGTGAAGTCGCTCAGTCGTGTCCGACTCTTTGCGACCCCACGGACTGTAGCCTATCAGGCTCCTCCGTCCATGGGATTTTCCAGGCAAGAGTGCTGGAGTGGGGTGCCATTTCCTTCTCCAGGGGATCTTCCTGACCCAGGAATCGAACCCGAGTCTCCCTCATTGCGGGCAGACGCTTTATCGTCTGGGAAACCACAATGTAAAGGTCCTGGCATATGCCCTGATTGCATCTGTCTCAGTGTCTTTCTCTGTTTAAACCAGCAGCGAGAAGTCAAAGCCTCCACTGCAGGCAGGCAGGTGCGCCCCTGCGCGCCATCCCCGGACTGATCGCCGAGAGCCCGTTACCTGATCGCATTGACTGGCGGGTTTCGTAGACGGATCAGTGCCAGGCAGTTCTGCAGCCGCGTGAACTCAGCCATGTTTGCTCAGTTGCCCCGAAGTCGCCTCACCCCTCAGCTTCGAGGCAACTTACTTTCGCTGGGCGCGTCCTGGGGAGGGGAGGGGCGTCTGCTGGGCCAATGTGAACCCGGCACCGCCTCCGGCCCTTCACCTCTTCCCGCCCCGGGACACTCCCGGGCTCTGATGCCCATCCTCCATCTCAGTCCTCCTCCTTCCCTGACCGCAGCCCCGTGCTCAGCACACCCTTGCCGTCTCTTCCTCTTTGTTGGCCCCTGTCCATCTCCCATCACGAAGTAGGTCAGGCAGGACGATGGAAGCTGCGTGAAATTGCCAGTAAGTCCAGATTTGCAAACCGCTGGCCCAGAGGGGCTGGCTTCCCTGGACAAGTTCTAGATTCACTACGTTGGTGCAGCTTCATCACAGTCTTCATTATCCTTCTTAACAAAGACAGATATGTGGGATCCTGACAATTATATGATATGACACATACCTGGAACACATAAAACACTTCATGCATTTCATCTAAATGAGTAAGGTACTAATATCAACCAAACATGTACAGAACTGTCATGCAGCAACCTTGTGGAACATACTACTTTCTTGTCTGTCCAATCCTTCCAGTTTTTTTTTTTTTCCCTTCTTCTGGCATTCCTAAAGATTATTTCTAAGATTAATACTTCAACTATGAATTGAGCAACTATTACATTCTAGGCAGCAGGCCAAAGACTAAAGATAAATGAGGCTGGGTTCAGACTGGGACAAAGTTTTTGAAGATGCAGTTGGCCTCAGGTGGTTTCCACAGCCCATCAACTGGCCAGAAGGCAGTCTGGAAGTTTCAGAGGAAAAACAAAACAATGGAGTGGTTTTATTCACTGATGTTTCACAAATTTTAGCGACAAGGCTGGATGGCATCGCTGACTCGATGGACGTGAATCTGAGTAAACTCTGGGAGTTGGTGATGGACAGGGAGGCCTGGCGTGTTGCGATTCACGGGGTCGCAAAGAGTTGGACACGACTGAGCGACTGAACTAAACTGAACTGAACTGAAGGATTATTTTCACATATTCTTTCCAGTTCAGTTCAGTTGCTCAGTCATGTCCGACTCCTTGCAGCCCCATTGGACTGCAGCATGCCAGGACACCCTGTTTATCACCAACTCCTTGAGCTTGCTCAAATTCATGTCCATTGAGTCAGTGATGCCATTCATCTCATTCTCTGTTGTCCCCTTCTCCTTCTGCCTTCATCTTTCCCAGCATCAGGGTCTTTTCCAAGGAGTCAGTTCTTCACATCAGATGGTCAAAGTATTGGAGTTTCAGCTTCAGCATCAGTCTTTCCAATGAATATTCAGGACTGATTTCGTTTAGGATTGACTGATGTGATCTCCTTTGCAGTCTAAGGGACTCTCAAGAGTCTTCTCCAACACCACTGTTCAAAAACATCAATTATTCAGCACTTAGGCTTCTTTATAGTCCAATTCTCACCTCCATACATGACTACTGGAAAAACCATAGCTTTGACCAGATGGACCTTTGCTGTCTAGGTTGGTCATAGCTTTTCTTTCTAGGAGCAAGCATCTTTTAATTTCATGGCTGCAGTCACCATCTGCAGTGATTTTGGAGCCCAAGAAAATAAAGTCTGTCACTGTTTCCATTGCTTTCTGTCTGTTTGCCATGAAGTAATGCTTTTGAACTGTGGTGTTGGAGAAGACTCTTGAGAGTCCCTTGGACTGCAAGGAGATCCAACCAGTCCATCCTGAAGGAGATCAGCCCTGGGATTTCTTTGGAAGGAATGATGCTGAAGCTGAAACTCCAGTACTTTGGCCACTTCATGCGAAGTGTTGACTCACTGGAAAAGACTCTGATGCTGGGCGGGATTGGGGGCAGGAGGAGAAGGGATGAGACGGCTGGATGGCATCACTGCCTCGATGGACGTGAGTCTGAGTGAACTCTGGGAACTGGTGATGGACAGGGAGGCCTGGTGTGCTGCGATTCATGGGGTCGCAAAGAGTCGGACACGACTGAGCAACTGAACTAAAGTGAACTGAATGGGACCAGATGCCATGATCTTTGTTTTTTGAATGTTGAGTTTTAAGCCAACTTTTTCACTCTCCTCTTTCACTTTCATCAAGAAGCTCTTCAGTTCCTCTTCAGTTTCTGCCATAATGGTGGTGTCATCTGCATACCTGAGGTTATTGATATTTCTCCCAGCAGTCTTGATTCCAGCTTGTGCTTCATCCAGCCCAGCATTTCTCATGATGTACTCTGCATATAAGTTAAATAAGCATGGTGACAATATACAGCTTTGACATATTCCTTTTCCAATTGGGAACCAGCCTGTTGTTGCATGTCCAGTTCTAACTATTGCTTCTTGACCTGCATACAGATTTCTCAGGAGGCAGGTCAGGTGGTCTGGTATTCCCATCTCTTTCAGAATTTTCCACAGTTTGTTGTTATCCACACAAAGGCTTTGGCATAATCAATGAAGCAGAAGTAGATGTGATATTCTTTTACCTATTGAAAATAAGGGCTTCCCTGGTGGCTCTGACAGTAAAGAATCTCCCTGCAATGGGGGAGACATGGATTCGATCCCTGGGTTGGGAAGATCCCATGGAGGAAGGCATAGAAACCCACTCCAGTATTCTTGCCTGGAAAATCCCCACGGACAGAGGAGCCTGGTGGGCTACAGTCTACAGGGTCACAGAGTTGGACACAACTGAGTGACCAAGCACAGCACATTGAAAATAAAACCAGATTCTTACCCCTAGGAAAGTACCCATGGCCTTGAGGCCCTAGAAACAAGCAGCAGTCAGAACCATAGAATCCATCAAGGACAGCCCCTCACTTTGATAGCCAGCCAATCATGAATATTGCTGGGCACAAGCCTCTGAGTGCTAACATTCAATATCAACCAGCTTCTTATTAGTGGTATCAATCTCTACTGCCTCTAAAGTTCGCCAGTCTCTCAACTCCACCTTGCCCAGAATCTCAATGTAAGATTAACAGTTTGCTCTGCTTAGAGAGACCTTGTATAACCAGCACAGCATTCCCTAACTGTAGGAAGCAAGAGATCCAGTATTGTTTTCCAGGGGGACAATTTCACCATCCATCCTAACAACTATCAGCGTCTCCACAAAGGCCATGTAGGCAAGGCTTAACAGTTCTGAAACTGCTCCTGGAGCAAGTGGAGATAAGCACAGTGTGGAGCCATTCTGAGGCATTTTCTCTTCTGTATCTTGGAGTCAGTCACAGGTCATTTCTCATGTATCTCCCTGTGTGCATGCTAAGTCACTTCAGTGGTGTCTGACTCTTTGCAACCTTATGGACCTACCAGGCTTCTCTGTCCAAGGGATTCTCCAGGCAAGAATACTGGAGTGGGTTGCTGTGACCTTCTCCAGGGGATCTTTCCAATCCAGAGGTTGAACTTGTATCTCTTATGCCTCCTGCATTAGCAGGTAGGTTCTTTACCACTAGCGCCACTTGGGAAGCCCTATCTATTGCCCTAGTTTTAGTTAAACACAGAACTTTCTGCCTTGTACTTTCTTTCCCTTAGATACATACAGCTGCAAACATCTGTGTAAATCCATAAAATTGCCTGGCAGTAGTTTAAAGTTGGCTCCTCAGCAGGGCAGTGCTAGGGCGAGCAAAAAAGGGCCCCAGTGGGGAAAATTGAAGAGGGCACTCACTCTCTGGTTCATATAACTGCTGCCCCTGTCCTGCTCCTGAACAACAGAGTGATCCCCACACTTTCTGTAATCTGTCATCCAGCCCCTCCTGTTTAGTGTCATACTGTGGGACTAGGGCCCCAGGCAGCTGACAACAGGCTGATCTTCCTTTTTGCTCTCTGTGTAGATGATAAACTGTCTAAATCTATTTGTATTCCTTATGGGCCCAATCTATGGCAGTGTGGCAAGCCAATTTAGCAATATGCCACCATGATACTGTTTACAGTCCACTTGACCCCCTTGACAATCTCTTGATCACTGGATGAACTGTTACATTCTCAAGTTGTCTTATTTGTCTCAACAAGTGCCACTTAACAAGATGCTATTTCTCTTGACTAATGCATTTCCAGATCATTTGCATGTTACTAATTTTGCTTCTTAAATACGTCATTTTCATTATTGTCATGGTGTTGCAATTCACAAATAGATCAGTTGATCAGAAACATATTCAATAGTCATCATTTAAAAATCTACAAATAACAAATACTGGAGAGAATGTGGAGAAAGGGAACCCTCCCACACTTTTGGAGGGAATGTAAGATGGTGCAGCCACTATGGAGAACAGTATGGAGGTTCCTAAAAATGAAAAAGAGAATTGCCATATGATCCATCAATCCCACTCCTGGGCATATACCTGGAGAAAACTATGATTAAAAATGTATATACACTCCTATGTTCATAGCAGCATTATTTACAATAGCTAAGACATGGAAACAACCTAAATGTCCATTGACAGATGAATGGATAAAGAAGACGTGTTACACATGTACAATGGACCACTACTTAGCTATTTAAAAAAATTAAATAATACCATTTGCAGCTACATGGATGGACCTAGAGATTATTATACTAAATGAAGTCAGTCAGCAAGATAAAGACAAATACCATAGATATCACTTTTATGTGGAATCTAAAATATGACATAAATGAATTTATCTATGAAACAGAAACAGACTCAGAGAACACACTTGTGGTTGTGGGGGTAGGGGGTTGGATTGGGAGTTTGGGACTAACTATGTATAATTAATATATATAGAATGGATAAACAGACATTCCTATTATATAGCACAAGGAACTATATTTAATACCCTATAATAAACCATAATAGAAAGAATTTTTTAAAAGAAGTATATTGAATATCTTGTAATAACCTATAAGCAGGGGCTTCCCTGGTGGCTCAGTGGTAAAGAATTCGCCTGCAGTGCAGGAGACTGAAATCTTGTATGCTAGACTTTATCATTATGTGAAACAAGAACTTCCAGATATCCAACCTGGGTTTCAAAAGGAAGAGGAACTAGAGATCAAATTGCCAACATTTGCTGGATTATAGAAAAAGCAAGAGAATTTCAGGAAAATATCTATCTCAGTTCCATCGACTACACTAAAGCCTTTGACTGTGGATCATGACAAACTGTGAAAAACTCTTAGATGGGAATACCAGATCTTCTTACCTGTCTCTGAGAAACCTGTATGCAGGTCGAGAAGAAACAGTTAGAACAATGCTTGAACAACTGATAGGTTCAAGATCGAGAAAGGAGTATGACAGGACCCTCTGCTGTCAACCTGTTTGTTTAACCTATATGCTGAGCACATCATGAGAAATACCAGGCTGGATGAGTTACAAGCCAGAATCAAGATAGGCAGGAGAAGCATCAACAACCTCAGATAAGTGGATGATACCAGTCTAATGGCAGAAAGCGAAGAGGAAATAAAGAGCCTCTTGATGATGGTGAAAGAAGAGAGTGAAAGGGCCAGCCTAAAACTAAATATTAAAAAACGACAATCACGGCATCCAGCCCCATTACTGCATGGCAAGTAGAAGGGGGAAAGGTGGAAGCAGTGACAGATTTCCTCTTCTTGGGCTCCAAAATCACTGTGGACAGTGACTGTGGCCATGAAATCAGATGATTGCTTCTTGGCAGGAAAGCAATGACCAGCCTAGACGGTGTGTTGAAAAGCAGAGACTTTGCTGACAAATGTCTGTATAGTCAAGGTTAAAGTCTTCCCAGTGGTCATGTATGGTTGTGAGAGCTAGACCGTAAAGAAGGCAGAATGCCAAAGAATTGATGCCTTGGCACTGTGGTGCTGGAGAAGACTCCCGAAAGTCCCTTGGACAGCAAGGAGATCAAACCAGTCAATCTTGAGGAGATGAACCCTGAATATTCACTGGAAGGACTGACAGTGAAGCTGAAGCTCTAGTATTTTGGTCATCTGATGTGAACAAACAACTCATTAGAAAAGTCCCTGATGCTGGGAAAGATTAGGGCAGAAGGAGAAGAGGGCATCAGAGCATGATGAGATGGCTGGATGGCATCACCAATGCAATGAACATGAAGTTGGAGAAACTCCAGATGGTGAGGGACAGGCGTACTGCAGTCCATGTGGTGGCAGAGTCAGACGTGACTAGGCAACTGAACAACAACAACAATAGTCTATAATGGAAAAGAATCTGGAGAAAATATGTATGTATATAAATATGATGAATCACTTGCTGTATACCTAAAACAAACACAATACTGTAAATCAACTGTATGTAGCCTGCCAGCCTCCTCTGTCCATGGGATTTTCCAGGCAAGAAAACTGGCATGGGTATTACTGGTAAGGAAATACTGCCATTTCCTTCTCCAGGGAATCTTCCTGACCCAGGGATCAAGCCCGAGTCTCCTGCATTACAGGCAAATTCTTTCCTGTCTGAGTCACCAGGAAAGCCCTAAAAGAAAATAAAACTGTAAATATAAAACTAACTTTTGTGTACTGGAACATCCACATATATACCCATGGTAGAAACAGAGCTAGTTATCTAAACTTGACTTTCCCTGCACTGGTTATCTTTTAGCTCTGGAATCCAGGTGTGGTGTTGTGAAACTTCATTTAATAACAACTGAAGCCATCAGAGCAGACTGCTTTGGTGAAACAATCAGGTTTTCTGAAACAAACTGCAAAATATTAGGGCTTCCCTGGTGGCTCATCTGGTAAAGAATCTGCCTGCGATGTGGGAGACCTGGGTTCAATTCCTGGTTTGGGGACATCCCCTGGAGAAGGGAATGGCAACCCACTCCAGTCTTCTTGCCTGGAGAATTCCATGGACAGAGGCTACAGTCCATGGGATCGCAAAGAGTCAGACACGACTGAGCAACTAACACTTTCAGTGTGAACCGATCAGGTTTTCTGAAACTAACTGAAAAATATTGCTTTCCAGCTGGAGTGACAAAATCTCTCACATTCTCTCTTCAATGTCACTTCCCCTCTCACTGTGGGATACAAGTAGACACAAAGCTCCAGGGGAGGATAAATCCACAGAAGCCTGACTTCTCAAACGATTTTTTGGAGGAGAGTTGCCCCACTGACTGGAACCAACGTGGACTGTTACTGACCAAAGAAAGATATTTAGGTCTGTTTGTTAAAGAATTTTAACCTACACTAAGTAATATAGTGAAGAAATGGGCCATAAGTACTCACTTCACAGGGAAGTTGCTGACATTTGAGGAGAAAAGCTACTCATAAAAGTGTCTGAAATAAGAAATGGGATAAAAAAAATAATTTATTCACTACACCATTATTATCAGTAATGATAATTTTTGAACCTTGGAGATACACCACCCCTGCTCCATATACATATTCAATGTTTTATTGATGAAGGTAAACCATCAGCATTTCTAAAGAAGATCCAACTATGGCAAAAATGACTCAGTCAGATGTTAATCGGAGAAAGCAATGGCACCCCACTCCAGTACTCTTGCCTGGAAAATCCCATGGATGGAGGAGCCTGGTGGGCTGAAGTCCATGGGGTTGCGAAGAGTCGGACACGACTGAGTGACTTCACTTTCACTTTTCACTTTCATGCACTGGAGAAGGAAATGGCAACCCACTCCAGTGTTCTTGCCTGGAGAATCCCAGGGACGTGGGAGCCTGGTGGGCTGCCGTCTATGGGGTCACACAGAGTCGGACACGACTGAAGTGACTTAGCAGCAGCAGCAGCAAATGTTAATCATTTTTACCAGTTGAAATGTCAGAGATCAATGATGTATTACTGAACATAAAGATCACACCCATGTGCTGAAATAAAATCTGAGTTGAATGCAACCAAAAATCTAAACTGAGAATTCATTCAGGGCTATCTCTCATGTTTCTACTTTTCAGTTTTCCAGTGGGCTCCGCTTATCACTTTAGGTTTGCACATAGTTTTTCATTGAATGTCATCTTTCAACTTCTGAACTGAAAATCATGCATGAAATGTCCTTTCTCAATGGTAAAGAACCTTCTTGTATGACATTCCTGGCATTCTCTGGCATCCAGTTTCAGTTCATATTGAAAGTACAGTTAGGCTATAGTTCACCTTTATATTTTCTCAGATCTTTCTCCTGATATCATTTTATTGAAGAGACTATTTTATCTGCTAATAATAATCTTTTCCAGATTTTTCTGACAAACTGGCAGCATTTAGAAAGAGGCTACATATATATACATTTGAGAGATGCTTTAGCTTATCTAGTCTAATATTCTCTCAAACATAGCCCTAACAACATTCCTAGCACAAGATTATCTGCTCCTCTTTGAATGTTCCCAATGATGAGAAGCTCCATACTCTGCATGGTAGACATTTTTGCTTGCTAAAATTTTGCCCTGTTCCTCAGGACTTCCCATTCCCTGACTCTGCTTTTGTTCTCAGGAGTAATAACTCCCTGGTTCTACTTTTGTTATGCATTAAGCCTCCCTTTAACGGAAGAGTCTTTCATCAAATATTTAAATATGCTAACAAGTCTGGGCAAGCCTTCACTTTTTATGCTCTTCCTCAGGCACCACAGTTTCTCACGTGAGAAGCTATCTCTAGTTCCTTACTACATGAATTGTTCTGGACACACTTCATGTTTGTCAATGGCATCAATTCTCTGCATTCTGCACCTATCATTAATCAGGTAATATTCATGTTCCCTTAACTCAGGTCTGTTCTTTCTTTCTTACCCGTAAAGACTTTTTTCCTTTTAAATTTCAAGTGATGTGCTTTTGCCTCTTAAAGGATAATTACTTCTTTGAGTAATTGAGATAGAACTCATACACAATTCACGCTTTGAAAATGTACAATTCAATCATTTTTAGTATATTCACAAAATTGTACATCACGATTCTCAAATCCAGAACATTCCAACACCTCAAAAGAAACCCTGGATCTATTAAGCAGTCACTTACCATTCCCCTTTCTCCTTATCTACGGCAAACACATATCTACTTTAATAGACATTACTCTGTCGCTATGGGTTTATATATTCTGGACATTTCATATAAATGGACTCACAGAATGTATGGCCTTTTGTATACTGTTTCCTTCACTTAGCATAATGTTTTTAAGATTTATCCATGTTGCAGCCTATATCAGTACTTCATTCCTTTTTATGACTTAATATCCACATTTTGTTTCTCTTCATCAGCTGGTGGATATTTGAGTTATTTCTACTTTTTGGCTATTATGAATAATGGTGCACATTTTATGTGCATTGTTTTGGGGTTTTTTTGGTCGTCCTATATGGTCTGTGGGGTCTTAGTTTCTTGATCAGAGATTTAACTCATGCTCCCTGCATTGGAAGTGCAGTCTTAACCACTGGACCGCCAGGGAAATTCCTATACATGTTTTTACGTAAACTATGTTTTTAATTTTCTGGGGGTATCTACTTCAAGAAGTAGAGTTGCTTGATCATATGGTAATTCTATTACTTCCCAGGTAGCACTAGTGGTAAAGAATCTGCCTGCCAGTGCAGGAGACACAAGAGATGGAGGTTCAATCCCTGGGTCAGGAAGATCCCTTGGAGGAGGGAATGGCAACCCATTCCAGTATTCTTACCTGGGAAATCCCATGGACAGAGGAGCCTGGCAGGCTACAGTCCATGGAGCTGCAGAGAGTTGGACACAACTGAGCAACTAAACACACACACATGGTAATTCTATGTTTTAACTTTTTGAGAAACTGCCAAACTATTTGGGACCATTTGGCAATGGCACCCCACTCCAGTACTCTTGCCTGGAAAATCCCATGGATGGAGGAGCCTGGTGGGCTGAAGTCCATGGGGTTGCGAAGAGTCGGACACGACTGAGTGACTTCACTTTCACTTTTCACTTTCATGCATTGGAGAAGGAAATGGCAACCCACTCCAGTGTTCTTGCCTGGAGAATCCCAGGGACGTGGGAGCCTGGTGGGCTGCCATCTATGGGGTCGCACAGAGTCGGACACGACTGAGGTGACTTAGCAGCAGCATCGGCATACAATAATCACAGCAATGTCTGAGGTTTCCAATTTCTTCAAATCCTTGGCAGCACTTGTCCACTTCTTAAGTTGTTAGGCTGTGCTGTGCTTAGTTGCTCAATCATGTCTGACTCTTTGTGACCCCATGGACTGTAGCCCACCAAGCTCCTCGGTTCATGGGGATTCTACAGGCAAAAATACTGGAGTGGATTGCCATGCCCTCCTCCAGGGGATCTGCCCAACCCAGGGATCAAACCCAGGTCTCCTACATTGTGGGCGGATTCTTTACCATCTGAGCCACCAGGAAAGCCCAAGAATACAGGGATCTTCCCTACCCAGGACTCAAACTGGGGTCTCCTGCATTGCAGGCAGATTCTTTACCAGCTGAGCTACCAGGGAAATTAAGCTTAGTGTTAGTGTTAGTGGCTCAGTCGTGCCCAACTCTTTGCGACCCCATGAACTGCAGCCCACGAGGCTCCTCTGTCCATGAGATTTTCCAGGCAAGGATACTGGAGTGGGTTGCCATTTCCTTCTCCAGGGGTCTTCCCAACCCAGGGATCGAACCCAGGTCTCCTGCACTGCAGGCAGATTCTTTACCAACTGAGCTACAAGGGAAGACCCATTATTAGGCTAGTTATTTGTAAATATGACTTGTATCTTTCTTTGTCACTAAGTGTAGTCTTCTCCCTTTTGAGTGAATACAAATTTAGAATCTGACTGGCTGATGAAAAGCACTCAGTAAAAATAGTCATGTTATTAGACATCATTAGTATTATGTTCTCTGAGATTAGTCAAATCGAATAGTGTTTTTATTCTAGGATTATATTTCCATCTGCTTTGAATAGCAAACAGGATTCAAATGAATACATCATGCACTATTAAGATGAAAATAAAGTAGGTTGGCACAACTCATAACCTCCATTAATATAAACATCAAAAGTTCTAGCAACTAGTATTTATTTTCAGGTTTTTCCATCAAAGTGCCTTGATTTTAAGCCTGGAGATTGTGCTAATGTGGTTATAGCACAGAGAAATTCCAAAGAAAAGAGGCCAGTAGACTAGGAATGGGCAAATGTTTTGATTTTTGAATAGGCAAAAAGATGGTAAAAGATGTTGACTGGTGAGTTTAAAAATCAATACCTAATGAAATTTCAGAATAATTCATTAAGGAGATGGTTTACAAAAAGGAATTTGTGATCATCAAAGATATATTGTGATTCATTAAGAACAAGATACACCAAAATTAATTCCATTTCAGTCTTTAAGTGGATTAATATATTGAAGATAAGAGAAATGTTGTATTGAGACTCCTACAGTAATTTAACATGGTTAGACAATGAAGTCCTTGTGGATATGATATGGGTTACTTGAAACTATGTTTTATGAACAAATATTTGACCAATTATGTATTTGTTGGGGATTTCCTGGTGGTTCAGTGGTAAAGAATCCACCTGCCAAAGCAGGAAATACAAGTTCAATCTCTGGGTTGAGAAGATCCACTGGAGAAGGAAATGGCAACCCACTCTAGTATTCTTGCCTGGGAAATCCCATGGACAGAGGAGCCTGGTGGGCTATAGTGCATGGGGTCACAAAAGAGTCAGACACGACTTAGGAGAAGGCAATGGCAAACCACTCCAGTGCTCTTGCCTGGAAAATCCCATGGTAGGCTGGTAGGCTGCAGTCCATGGGGTCACTAAGAGTCGGATACAACTGAGCGTCTTCACTTTCACTTTTTACTTTCATGCATTGGAGAAGGAAATGGCAACCCACTCCAGTGTTCTTGCCTGGAGAATCCCAGGGATGGGGCAGCCTCGTGGGCAGCCATCTATGGGGTCGCACAGAGTAGGACACGACTGAAGCGACTTAGCAGCAGCAGCAACTAAACAACATGTATGTGTGTGTGTGTGGTGTGTGTGTGTGTGTGTATATATATATATATATATATATATTCTCACACACACACACATATATATGGTTCAAATGATTGATTTAAAATTTGATTGAAATATATTTTATACTTGTTTCAAGTTATAGTATGTTGGTAGCCAAAAGAAAAAAAACATTGTTTGAATGAAGGCACTAGATGGATCTATGGTAACATTAATACAGAATTATTTTTCATTAAAAGGTCTACCTCTCTCATGACATAGAAAGTTCTTCAAAAGCAGGGGGTTATTTTATTCATTTTTGTGTCCCTAATTCCTGAGCTGGTGTCTCTCCTGAATGAACGAATAGAATTAGGATGCTTAGACTTTAGAACTGACTACTATTGTCTAATTTTCTGATTTTCAGTAAATTAATTTCA
This sequence comes from Nanger dama, assembly GCA_917880005.1. Lineage (NCBI taxonomy): Eukaryota > Metazoa > Chordata > Mammalia > Artiodactyla > Bovidae > Nanger > Nanger dama. Next base: position 25,940,004 of record CAKJTW010000011.1, on the reverse strand, counting down.
ATAGTCCATAGATTCATTAAAAGTCTCATTGATCTTTTTTACTGCTAGAGTTGGAAGAAACCTTAAATTTCATCTATCCCAACTATACTATTCTATGGGTCTATGGGATTACCTGTTAATTTGTAACACAGACTTATAACCAACATTTCAACAATAATAACTATGGTAGCTTTGTCATAGTCCTAAAACAGAACTTGAATATTTAAGACAAATTTCTTCCAATAGAGAAGTCTAAATAAAGTTGTGCCATGTTATTAGCAGTGTACCAAGTGTATTTATGTTTACTCTAGGTAACAGCTTGAATCCATTATTTATTCCTGTTTGACTGGTTAAAACTGAAGGTAGAGCTCATAGGAGTTGATACTTAACTCCTGGGTTTCTGGGTAAGTTTAAGAAGTTTGCCAGGGAAAGTGGGCTATGGCATTTGAAATGAACCCAGCAGTGGCCAGACCAGAACATTCAAATGATCATCAGAATCCTGTGGGAACTGCTGGGTTCAACTGCTCCTCTCTCTTGGACTGGGGGAGTTTTCCTAATTTTTTCCACTGAGACTGAAGGTCTTGCAAGTGAATCTGCTTTTACCTTATTAACACCTGAGGCATATTTTGGAAATGGAGGAAGGTAGCCAGTGTTTTTAGACTCCACTTCTGATCCTAGCCCTACCACTAATTGTGTGACTTATGGTCAGTTACTTCTCTGGATCCAATTTTCCTTATTTGTAACATCAAGAGGTTTGACTAAATAATTATCTCCAAAATTCTTTTCAGTTCTCAGTTCAGTTCAGTCACTCAGTCGTGTCTGACTCTTTGCAACCCCATGAATTGCAGCACACCAGGCCGCCCTGTCCATCACCAACTCCCCGGGGTTCACTCAAACTCATGTCCATTGAGTTGGTGATGCCATCCAGCCATCTCATTCTCTGTCGTCCCTTTCTCCTCCTGTTCCCAATCCCTCCCAGCATCAGAGTCTTTTCCAATGAGTTAACTCTTAGCATGAGGTGGCCAAAGTATTGGAGTTTCAGCGTTAGCATCAGTCCTTCCAAAGAACACCCAGGACTGATCTCCTTTAGAATGGACTGGTTGGATCTCCTTGTAGCCCAAGGGACTCTCAAGAGTCTTCTCCAACACCACAGTTCAAAAGCATCAATTCTTCAGCCCTCAGCTTTCTTCACAGTCCAACTTTCATATCCATACATGACCAATGGAAAAACCATAGACTTGACTAGATGGACATTTGTAGTCAAAGTAATGTCTCTGCTTTTTAATATGCTATCTAGCTTGGTCATAACTTTCCTTCCAAGGAGTAAGTGTCTTTTAATTTCATGGCTTTAATCACCATCTGCAGTGATTTTGGAGCCTCCCCAAAATAAGAGTCTGACACTGTTTCCCGTCTATTTCCCATGAAGTGATGGGACCAGATGCCATGGTCTTAGTTTTCTGAATGTTGAGCTTTAAGCCAACTTTTTCACTCTCCTCTTTCACTTCCATCAAGAGGCTTTTAGCTCCTCTTCACTTTCTGCCATAAGAGTGGTGTTATCTGCATATCTGAGGTTATTGATATTTCTCCCGGCAATCTTGATTCCAGCTTGTGCTTCTTCCAGCCCAGCGTTTCTCATGATGTACTCTGCATAGAAGTTAAATAAGCAGGGTGACAATATACAGCCCTGACGTGCTCCTTTTCCTATTTGGAACCAGTCTGTTGTTTCACGTCCAGTTCTAACTGTTGCTTCCTGACCTGCATGTAACATTCTGTAAATTTTTTTGTTCTAACGATAAACCCTCGGCTCAGCTGGTCCCATCTTTTTTCCTGGGTTGACTTTCTTTCTACCATAATAACCTTTAAACATCTCCACCTTTTTGAGGGCAAGTTTTGGGTTTTATTCATCTCCCCAAAGATGGGTAGCACAGCACCCAAGCAGGTGATTTCAAGTAGCGTTGAAATGGATTCTTATACAAAATTCCCTCTTTGTCTGGAGAAGCTCACAGTTGAGTTTGGGAAGTACCAAGCATCATTAATCAACCACTTAACTAAAAGCTGAGGATAACAGGAAAACCGCTCCAACCTCCTTTACCACTTATATATTCCAACCAGAGTTATGTAACTGGTAATGGTTAACACTCTGTGAATGCTTTCACTGTGTCAGCGCTTTCCATGTATTACCTCAAACAATATAAACACGCCAACTTTATATTCTAGGCACTAGTATCATCTGTTTCAATCTTGAGCAAAATGGCACAGAGAAGTTAAGTAATCTGCCTAGGCAATATGGTTACTAGTGAGAGACAGCATCACTTGAGCAAAACTGAGAAAACACTGTGACTGTCCGAGGGACTTGACGAGTCTGGAGAACAGTGATGAGTCAAGGTAGAGAAGTGGCAGGCGCAAGCCATCGTAGCAGACTACTGAAGCCGGCAAAAAAGTTTGAAAAACAAACAAAAAATTCGCACTTCTCCAGCCTGGACTATATAGCCAGTGTTTAGGAAAACAGGCGGAAAAAAAACCTGGTATACAAGATCTGGAGAACGCCTGAATCTCGAGAGAACGGGGAACAGGCCGGAAGTAGCGTCAACTAACTGCGTTGGGGTCTTAGCGGGACTGCGGGGCCGGGAGGCATTCGGGCCGGACGCGACACCCGGAAGTTACGCCCTGGAGGCGGTACCTGGTTGTGGAGGGCGTCGCGATGGGCGGGGCGGGGCGTCCGCGGTCGTCCTGGAACCGTGGATTCCAGGCAGGTAACTTGCGTGCCGAACCCGGACCGGACAAGGGTGGAAGTTGGGCTGGGGGGCTCAGTTTGCTCAAAACTCCAAACTCTGGCAGGGAAACGTGGCTCTCGCTTGATACCGGGGCTGGAGGAAAGGTTCCTTGGCATACGGCTCCCTGGAGGGAGAGAAATACGAAGAACTTTATAGGAACGGGGTCGTGAGGGCCGAGGTCATGGAGGAAATACAGATAGGCTGAGTCTTCTAGGAATCGGTCATGACTTGGTTGGGGAGTTTGGGGGTTGGTCACAGGCTCATGAATGTTGGCGCTCGGAGGTGAAGACACAGAACCTGGACACCAAGATGAGCTGATCTAGAGTTCATCTCCCTCCTACCTGGTCCTGCATCCTATCCTGCTAGTAGGGAACAGCGACATCGTCTTTTCATTTCTAGGACAGTGCCTTGTCACTATTAGGCATCATTAGATGCTGTCAAATGAATGAATTAATGAACACACGAACCCAATTCTGGCTCACCTGGGGGAGCTTCTAAACTTTAATGTTCCTATTTCTGAATGTAGAAGTGATGCCAGCTTAGTTTGCTAACTAGTGGCTTTGAGAATGTCAGTGCAGTAGAGGTTAGGGACGTTGTTGTTGTTTTGTGGTTATTGAACTTAGAAATATGTCTTAATATTTTTCCCTGGGGTGGGTGGAGAGGAAAGGCTATCAGTTTGACTTTTTCAGGTTCCTTCACTTTTCTGGGAATAACTTCCAGGTGAATGATACCGGCCAGGAGTTGGCCATCAAGTAAATTGCAGTTGTAGCAATGAGCTTCTAATTAGTGTTGGCGTTCCAGCGTGCTAAGTTGCTTCAGTCGTGCGCAACTATGCGACCCTAGGGACTAGCCCGCCAGGCTCCTCTGTCCTGGGATTCTCCAGGCAAGAACATTGGAATGGGTGCCCAGGCCCTGCTCCAGGGGATCTTCATCCAAGTATCAAACCCAAAACTCCTGCAGATCCTGCATTGCAGGCGGATTCTTTACCACTGAGCCACCGGGGAAGCCCAATTAGTGTTTTAAGTACTTCTTTTCCATAATATGAACGTATTTTTCTTTTTCAAAATGTTTTCTTTCTTACATTGGGGTGCTTTTTACATTTGAGATGTAAATGAGAAGTATTTCATAAAAAAGATTAAAATAGTTATATACAAAAGTCCAGGCAAAAATTTCATCTGGTGGGCACACAAAAGTTTTGTGCATTGTTCCTGGGACTCGGCAACCCGTGGACTGCAGCCCACTAGGCTCCTCTGTCCCTGGAATTTTCTGGGCAAGATTACTGGAGTGGGTGGCCGTTTTCTACTACAGGAGATCTTCCTGTCCCAGGGATAGAACCATTACCGTGTCTCCTGCATTGGCAAGTGGATTCTTTACCACTGAGCCACCTGGGAAGTCCACATAAAGGGTCACCTCCTTCCAAATAGTTGTAGGAGGCTTCTGAAAGAATGAATCTCTGTAGGTTAAATTGTTTCCATAGTGTTTGTTTAGGTGTCTTGAATGGAATAAAGAGTGGGCATGTGCTAAGTCCTTTCAGTGGTATCCCACACTTTGCAACCCTATGTAGTATACAGCCCACCAGGCTCCTCTGTCCATGGGATTCTCCAGGCAAGAATAGTGGAGTGGGTTTCCATTTCTTCCTCCAGGGGATCTTCCTGACCCGGGGATCCAAGCTGCATCTCTTCAGTCTCCTGCATTGGCAGGCACCACCTGGGAAGCTCAAAGAGTGGGCATAGACCTAAATAACCGGATTCTTTTTGGTTGTCAAATAGGAAAAAAGTGCAGATGACACATCAGGCTTGTAGTAAGATCTGGGCATGAACCCCTCTCTAGATGCACTGATTGATTTAGATCTAGGGAGGTGATTGTGTGTAGGGGGTTTCATACTATCAAATGAGATAGTAGCTCCTAAATGGTTCTAGAATGTTATTATTAGTTTGGATGTAATGGAGTAGGAAAACCTGAATTTATGGCTTTTTGTTTGTTTTACAAGGAAGAAACTAGTCAGCATTTTTAGGTTTAACAATCTAAGATGTTATTAAAAATAAGTTGGAAAAACTAAAAGTAGAGAGTTGAATACCTTATTGAAGTCATACAATTTTTAAAGTTTTCCTGCCTTTAAACCTTGTTTTCCCAATTTCTGGAAATTGCGGGCATCCAAATGATTTTCACCTTTGTGTGCTCTTACTATGGTATGTCTTTTAGGATACATGTAAATTTGGTACAAAGTAATGTTTTGAGATCCTCTAGATTGATGTTAATGTCATAAAGTCTAATTTTGCTACCTCATTGTGCTTTCAATGTCATGTCCATTAATTCTGCACATCTAAATAACTATATTTGTAATATTTATTGTAACTGTTATTCATAATAAATTGGTATCCAAGTGATGACTTAGATATGTGCATTGACGTTCTTGAGCTTTTCAGTTTTGCAGAATTCTGATATCTGTGGATGCTAATATGGACTTCATTTAAAGAAATCCATGGACCAGTAAAGGACAAAAACATGAATCAGTTTGTATTTTGGCATTCAAGTCCTAGCACTTTGGGAAAGGTAAGTTGTTAACTGTTTTATGCTAGGTGAAAAGTATTGATAGAATAGCCCTGGATTGGTCTATAAAATTATAGGATTGTGATTGAAAAATATAGGCTGAATCTCTCTGAATTATATTTTAATCTGGATCTTCTGAAGAAGTTTGAGTTTTATTCATTATATGTGAGGGAATGTTACTATTTCTCTGTAAAACTGATCAGAAATTAGAGAGATTGACAAGATATGTTATTCTTGGAACACTATTGCTCTCTTTTCTTTCTGTTGAATCTCCTTTCAACATTTTAGAACCTGTAAGTATGGGGTGGCAAGCAGTCATTAAATCATCACACATCCAGATTTGGCTCTGTAATAGTGTGTGTCTCAAATCTAGCCAATTTTATTTTATGCTTTAGGTTAAAGCAAGAAAAGAAGCCTCTAAGTGTCTTTAAAAAAAATCCTGTCTTACATATGCTATTTTCCTTTTTATCCACTTAAAAATATCTTAGATGATTCATTCTCCAGGCTTTTAATCTTTCTGTCCCAGGGGCAAAGGTTCTCTTTTAAAATTTCTATTTTTCCGAGTTGAGGAGTTTTTAATTTTAAAACTTTTAACTTCTAACTTTGCAATAATATTAGGCACCTTTAATCACTAATTATTAAACTTGTAGTTTTTCCTGGTCTCAGTAGACAAACTGGCTTCTTGTATGGCATGTGTTCATTTCAAAAAATAGGTTTTGCTTCTAGGAATCCATCTTTCAGATATATTTGTACTTGCACATAAAAATTTGTTTATAAACATATTCATCATATTATTTGAAATTAAGAAAACAATAACAACTAGAAATAACCTAAACATCCTTCAGCAGAGTCTGGTTCAATGAACGCTTTCACAGAATGTAGTATTTGCTGCTCTTAGAATGAGTTAGATCCATAGGTGGGGATAAGGAAAAATCTCTAAGATACATTGTTAACTGACATAAACAATATAGAACTGTATGTATAGTATATTTTCATTTGTGTTTTTGAAAGCATGTGTTTCTATACATACCTGTGAAATTTCTTCAGATCCACGTAAGGAACTATTACTTACAGTACTTAAGGAACAGGTACTCCCAGGGAATGAGACTAGAAGTCTAGAGAAGGAAAGAGTCTCATATTTTTTCTGTATTCTCTTTCTGGTGGATTGTTTCTTTGTTTGTTTTTTACTATGAGCTTTTATTTTTAATGCTAAGAAGCAAACAGCAAGGCTTTAGGATAATTATGTGAACCCATTACTATTCCTATTACTGTTACTATTGTCCTTATGATTATTTGCACTGTTTAGGAGGAATGAGGTTGCACAAGTGAGTTTATTTCAGAGCTGCATGAAAGGTTTGGTGATGTTTTAATATGTTTGTAATCTTGACGTTAGATTATTATTCATAAGAAGTTGTTAATAAATTAGGTGCTTAGTGTTGCTGAGCTCAATGCTCATACACACTTTATAGCATGTGCCTCCCTACGTGATGCGGGTGTTGTTACCTTTGTTTGCAAGCTTTGTTTGTGTTGGATTGGCACGGTTCTTCTGAACCTCTCTTTATTGCTGAATGGATGGACTTGTTTGAATTGAATTACTGTTTAGCAACTCTACTCTTTAAACAGAACTTACTGTTATTATTTTACTTTGTTCTTGAAGTCTGGAACTGGCTTAAGGCATTTCAAAGAATGGCTTGTTCTGTTATAAAATCAGGAAGCCAGAAAGATCACTTAGATATATTTGGATAATTTCATTCTGCATTGAGAATATTCCTTCAAATTGCCTGTTTCTCTGCCTTGGGCTCAGCAAAAATTTCTGATGACTTACTTCTCTAGCCATTTTTGCCTCTCTACACTTTCACTGCGTGAAATTTGGAATAAGAGTAGTGCATCAGTACAGTGAGTTATACAAGAAATTTGAAGATGTAATAGTACCATTTTGTTAGTGGAGGGATTTTGTTTGAAACTTGCTGGAGAATAGGCTATGTAAGATACATACCTATGTGACACTACTGTCATATAAAATATATCATTGTGTATCTTGTTAGAAGCAAAATGAAGGCCACTAGTCTAGGGGCTGAGTCATGATTAATAGAACAGATTATGGTATGCCAGGTGTTTTATATCGATATCACACTGGCTGACTGTTTTGCGTATAAATCATTTCTATTAAATAATGCTTTGCTTCTTGAGATCTGTGGGACTAATCAGTACTGGCCACAGAAGGTTGGGAGGAGGGGGAATCACTGGGCAGAATGCCTAAAGTAAGAGTCCTTATTCTTGCTAAGAGAATGGATAGCAATGAATTGAATCCAAGGGTAGACTGTGTTTTCCTGAGTCAAGATGAATGTGGTAAATGTGACTTATAGAAAGAAAAGAGATGAAAGTAAATTATATGTAGAGAACATAGAATTGGGCAGATACATGTGTGTGTGTGTGTGTGTAGGTACATATATAATACATTATATGTTTAAAATGTGTATATATATTATTTCACACACATATATATATTTTCTATATATTTTGTGTGAAAACTACAAATTCTGCATAGGAAGGTATCCAGTTAATACAAGAGAAAAAAAAATCAGAATTTTAAGGCCTCAGAGCTGGACTGTTAGGGGTTAATTCATAATTGTGAGAACAGCTTGAAGAATTTTGGCAGTGTTAAAAGATCATTCACAGGGCCCAAGTGATGTTAAGGTAAACAAAAGCCTGAGAATGAGAAAGTTAAAATTTAGTAACATGTAAGATTATGCTTAAGGGCATCTTTAAAGATTCTGTTTTATGCCATTGTTTTGGGGGAGGGGGAAGACGAACTGAAAAGTATATTGCTGTTCAGTTTGAATTCAGCTAGATTCATAAGCTTTTCCTAGTGTCCCAATTGTATATGACCAAAATGGATTAATTGGACCCATTACCTACAAAGCAATTAGTTTTTGTATATTAATTATTAGATAAGCCTGGAAGAAGGAGAGAATTGTTTTTAATCAACCTTATGATTATATAAAAGGACGACTGTGATGATCCAAGTTGAGAGCACTGAGACTACTTTGTTTAGAAAAAGACGACTTGGGAGCAGTTGGAGAAATGCCAGAGGAAGTGCACTTGTTCTCTGTTATTTGAAGCCAAAATTAGTTCCAAATGAGAGAAGGTACAGATAGAACTAGTCAACAGTGGAGCAGATTGTGTCCAGAGGCAGTGAACGCCGAGTCAGTAGGGTCTCTTAAGCAAATTTTGAATGTTGGCAATGTTGTAGAGGGTACTTCTCATTGTTTGGAAGATTGTGCCAAATTATTAATAAGGTATCTTTTAAATCTGAAAAAAATTATACTGCAGTAAAGTGTTTTATGATGGTATGTTATATGTTCTGTTATCCCTGTATTTGAATTCTGAGAGCTAACTTACCTGCTGCTCATTCATCTACTAACTTCAGTTAACTTATAACCAGGAAATAAAATTACCTGAGCTTCCAAATTATAAGACACAAAATCTATATGCTTTTCTCAGATCTTTACTCAGTTCATTTACATTTAGACACAGTTTAACATGCTTAATTAACTGGATCTAACTCCAGTGTATTAGAAGCAACAGATTCTGAGTGGGCCAAAAAGAAAGTTAACTCAGTTATGTCCAACACTTTGCGACCCTATGGACTATACAGTCCAAGGAATTCTCTAGGCCAGAATACTGGAGTGGTGGCCTTTCCCTTCTCCAGGGGATCTTCCCAACCCAGGGATCGAACCCAGGTCTCCTGTATTGCAGGAGGATTCTTTACCAGCTGAGCCACAAGGGAAGCCCATCAAATAGAGGCAGGCACATTGGCCAGTGTGGACAGCAACAAAGTCAGGAAATTGACCAATTAATTTGAAATTGGTAGCAACCCAGGCTTTTGGTGGAATGAAAACTCTTCTTTGTTCATGGATATTCAAAATGACAACACTGACTGAACTTAAATAATTTGTGTTCAGTATTTGTTATTTAAGAATACCTAAATTTTAGAAAGATTTCTTTAGTTTGTTTTGTAAGACAGATATTTGGCATCTGGAGAGGGTACATGCATTGTACAGTGTAAAGAGTTAGGACTCTAGAGCAGTAGACATAGATTTGAATCTGGGCTCTAGTATCTACTTGCTGTTCTATTAGTTAAGTTTAGTATTCAGTCTAAGCCTCAATCTCTTCTATAAAATAAGAAGTTACTGAAAAGTAAATGTATGTAAAAGATTTGCTTACATTAGGTGTTAAGTAAATAATAGCTATTATTATTTCTTTATTACCATAAAGCCTACTCTGCCTTGAATTTCTTTCTCTTCAAATATAGTGAGAACAAACTTACCTGATAATTTTATTGTAATTTTATATATATTAATGCTAATATAGGTGATGACATGCTTAAACCTTTTTAAAAATCATGTAAATAATCCATGTCCACTTTAGAAAAAATAGGGTATAGAAAAAAAGGATATGTATATCCCTCCCCAAAGGAGTAAAGTCATCTATAATCTTCTCCCACTGTTAATATTTAAGTGACGTGCTTTATTATTACTATTTCTGGCTGGGCTGGGTCTTCGTTGCTGCATGGGCTTTTTCTCTGGTTGTTGGTAGGCTGGGGCTACTTGGTAGTTGCGGGCGTGTGGGCTTCTCATTGTGGTGGCTTCTGTTACTGCAGAGCGTGGGCTCAGTAGTTGCAACTCTCGGACTCTAGAGCACAGCCCTAGTCGCTGTGGTGCAGAGGCTGAGTTGCTCTGTGGCATGTGGTGTCTTCCTGGACCAGGGACCAAACCCACGTCTCCTGCACTGGCAGGCAGATTTTTTGGTGGGTCAAGAAGATCCCCTGGAGAAGGGAATGGCTGTCCATTCCAGTATTCTTGCCTGGAGATTTCCATGGACAGAGGAGCCTGGTGGGCTACAGTCCATGGAGTCACAAAGAGTCAGACGTGAGTGAGTGACCACACAAAGCCACCGGGAAGCCGCATGCTTTAAAGCGTCTACTTTCCTATCGGTGTCACTTCTGAGGAGTGACATCTGAAACTGGTTCTACCTTACTACTGTTGGAACATAACTAGCACTACACTTGCTATTCTGTGGAGAAGGAAATGGCACCCCACTCCAGTACTCTTGCCTGGAAAATCCTATGGACGGAGGAGCCTGGTGGGCTATAGTCCATGGGGTCGCTGAGAGTCGGACACGACTGAGTGACTTCACTTTTACTTTTCACTTTCACGCATTGAAGAAGGAAATGGCAACCCACTCCAGTACTCTTGCCTGGAGAGTCCCAGGGACAGAGGAGCCTGGTGGGCTGCCATCTATGGGATCACACAGGGTCAGTCACGACTGAAGCACTTTAGCAGCAGCTTGCTATTTTGAATATGCAGTGAAAGATTGTTACATGACACAATGTTGATTTTAAGAAAGCCCTAGTTCTGGGAAGCTTTGTGTAATGAAAACAGTTTTGTTAGGGTAGTGGGTGTTGGTTGGTGCTGTGGGGCTGGATGGCCTGAGTTTGAATTCTGACTCCACCCTTTACTAGCTCTGTAAACTACCTGAAATTTCTTAACTTCTCTGGACCTCAGTTTCTTCACATGTAAATTGGGGATAATAGTAATATCTAATTTATGAGATCATTTTGAGGATTGAATGAATTACTCAAAGGCTTAGAGTAGTCCTGGCACAAAGTATAGACTCAGTAGATATAAATTGCTCTTATTAATTTTTAAAAGGTTAATTCTTTTGGGGGAAAAAAAAGCATGTTTACTGGAGCAGATTAAAGAAACAAGTTAGAATGAGCACAAGAGTAGTCAGTGAGATATAGTGCATGTTTTTCTTTTGTACTTGCAAAGTGGTCTGAATTTTAACATTCAAAGGCCTTGTTAACTTTTCTACCCATTTAAATCTTCTCAAGCCATGATATTCCCAATTTAGCTTCTTTCTCTACCCCACAAAATCAATTTCATTTTATGCTGTCTCATCCAACAAATATTTTGGCCATGCTTTCAAAAGCCCAGAAAATTATCTTTAAATTAGTTTATCTGACTATTGCTCATGGTGGTTCTGTAAGAACTTTAAATTCAGTTGCAATTTGATGTGAAGAATGTTAATCAAAGTGTTAAACCCATGAACATATTTATTCTTTCAGTACACTATATCTCTTTAAAATCTCTTTCCTTCTTAATTCCTTTTGTTTTCTTCTTTTGCTCTTTCAGCATAGTATCTAGCAATCTGATTAATTACTGGTCAAAAAATTACAGTTTTTCAAAACCCTCAAGAACTTTTACTAGACTTGCTAGTAGTATTTTTGTGTGTTTTGTTTTAAAGTATCAAGTACAAGTTTTTGAAGACCCTGGGGCCTACCATTGAACATTATGTGTTCAAGATTTGAGTTTGAATTACTTCATCAAGACTTAGATCCTCTTCAAAAGCCTCAAGGCTCACCTGTATTAAAGCACTCCTTTGAACCCTCTCACAAAAATAAAAGCTTAAATGACTAAAGTCCATTAGTACCTTACCTTTTATATCCTTTTCTCTGATTTCTTTTCAATTTCCTTGGCCTTTAGGGTCTTGCATGTTGCTTATGCTCCTTTAGACTACAGCCAAGGAATCTGTGCTTTCCAAAAGAATGTGTGTCCAGGGCCGTAAGTTTTCACCGATAGAGAAGTGTAAACTTAGCATGATAAGCTTAGAATCAGGTCTTTTGTTGTATCCTATAAAAACCCGAGTCAACACTAAGAAGATGAGGATGAAATGGTAAAAATATGTGAGGTCAGGTTATGCTCTCAGAACCTACGTGTTTTAGAGAAAAGAACCCTCAGCCTAAAAGTTAATGACTCCTAGTCTCTCAACGGGGCTTCCTGGTGAGGTAGTAAAAAATTCGACTGCCAGTGGAGGAGACACAAGAGACGTGGGTTCAGTCTCTGGGTTAGGAAGATTCCATGACGAAGGAAATGACAACCCACTCCAGTATTCTTGCCTGGGAAATCCCATGGACAGAGGAGCCTGGTGGGCTATAGTTCATGGGGTTGCAAAAATAGTTGGATACAATTTAGCAGTTAAACAACAGCAGATGTCTATGTGGTTTAATCCCTCATCTTCAGATCCTTCAAGTCATATGTTACCTTCTCATTAAGGCTCTAACAACTTATTTAACATAGTAACCTCAATACCACCCCCAAGGTACCCCTGTTCCCCTCTCTGCTTTACTTTTCTCCCCGGTAGGTATCTCTGCCTGATGTCCTATTCACCACTGTTCTTCCCAGCACCAGAACAGTGCCAGATGCACAGTAGGTGTTCAGAAGATATTTATTAAGTGAATGAATTTAACTGGTATTCACAGAGGTATGTGTCTGGGACAATGAGTCCTATAAACTAAATTATGGGGACCTAGTATTTTTTAATGACTTTTAAAAGGATGAATTAATTAAATTTATTTATAGCTTGCTTTGTTCTTAATATTTGAAGCAGCTTCTAAAAAGGCATATAGTACAGTGGGATGAAGACATATAAAAAGAATAAAACAAAGTGAGTGAATTGATAATAGTAACATTAAGCTGGGGTAAAGTTAATGTAAGAAGGTCCTCCATAGTGACTAAAGGCAGATTGTAAATTTGGCTCGTTAAAGAATTGCTCAGAAATGATAGTTGGACTCGAATTATGAACTCTGTTCTGTGGCACAGGTCACAGACATTTGAGTCTTCCATAGGAACCCAGAAAACCTATTTGGTTTAACTATAAGAACTTGTGAGATTACTCTTATAAAAATACTTGCTTTCTATATTAGGAAATTTCCTATTGGTATAAAATGTACACAGTCTATCCATAATAAAGCCTCTGCTCTTCTGAGTGCTGACCATCATAGCTATCAGCCTCTGCACCTGTTGTGATATTTACAAGGTTGATTCAAAAAGTTTGCTGTCAAAGGTACCAACCAGGACATCAATAACTCTGACTTCTCCTACTTGTAGAGTAGTGTGAGATTCCAGTGGTTGTGACTTCCTTTTAAGATACATAATTGGAGGCTTAGAAATAGGTTTTTCATTGTGCGATATACACATATCTCAAGTTACTCATATATCAAATTATTGTATTGCATACCTTAGACTAATGTAAGGTTGTATATAAATTATATCTCCATAAAACTAGGGGAAAAGTTTTATACAATCAACCACTGAATTGGGATGGAGAACTGGGAGTTAAATAGGCGAATTAGACTTCAAGAAACCTTTCACTGATAGAATAGCCAAAATCAGAGCTATTTTGTATACATGTGAAATTAAATGGGACGTTGTGCAGTAATATATATCTTTCTGTTCATGAGATGTATACTTTCCAAATTCTGTGTTGTCTTTTTTTTGTCATTTAAAATAAATAAATGAAAACTAGACAAAACTGAGAATTCTGGAAATGCCTGCGGGCCAGAGATAAAGGGAGGGCTGCAAGAGGGGTAGACAATAAACTCTGCAGTGTTTCATTAAAACAGAGATGGCATTTTGAGACAAAAGAGGCCGATATTTAGCTAAGTGGTGTTCCAGTGGCAAAATATGCTTTTATTTGACTTTTTCTTATTTTTTACCTTTCTGCTTTCTATCTTTGACCTGGAGATAAGCAGTACTTTTGGAAGGCAAGTTCTGTCCTGTCCCATTTTTCAGATAGAAGGGAAGTAAATGAACATTAGACTTTTAAGGAAATAGTGAACACATGGCTTTAAAAAAGAATTTATGTTCCACATATTTCAAAGTCAGAACATAGGGAGACAAAAGAAGACTATAGAAACATTCAGTTCAGTTCAGTCGTTCAGTTGTGTCCGACTCTTTGCGACCCCATGAACCACAGCATGCCAGGCCTCCCTGTCCATCACCAACTCCCAGAGTTTACCCAAACCCACACCTATTGAGTCGGTGATGCCATCCAACCATCTCATCCTCTGTCGTCCCCTTCTCCTCCTGCCCTCAATCTTTCCCAGCATTAGGGTCTTTTCCAGTGAATCAGCTCTTCATATCAGATGGCCAGAGTATTGAGTTTCAGCTTCAGCATCAGTCCTTCCAATGAATATTCAGGACTGATTTCCTTTAGGATGGACTGGTTGGATCTCCTTGCAGTCCAAGGGACTCTCAAGAGTCTTCTCCAACACCACAGAAACATTGAGGTGAACAATTTGCATAAAGGGAAGGTAATTTCAACAAAAGCTTTATAACATGTTGCGAATTAAATGATCATATTGGGTTATGTATTTAATCTCTCTAAGTATACATTATTCTAACAGTGTATAAGTATACTTTATGCTAATTTAAAATGTACTCAGTTTGCTTTACATATTTTATTTGATGGAACTTTATGTTCATTTTGTAAGGAAATCAAACGTCTCTTCATTTTGGCATTTGATGAGTAACAGTAAAAACTTGAGAACAGACAGAACTATCAATGTAAAAATAAAGCAAAGGTCATCATATTCTCTGGCATAAGTGGTATAAGAGCAGAAAGATCTTGTTTTCAGTAAAACTGTTGAAGTGGCAGAAAGAAAATATCCCCAACAACTTTGCTGACACAAATTTTGCTACAGTGAGGACAAAAAAATTGTCCCAAGTTTTAACTCAATATTTCCTGAACTGTGTTACTCAGAAAGGCTGATATAGCTAAAAGAGACTTTGTAAACCAAAACGGTTCTATAATGACTTAAGTTTGGAAAATGTCACATTCTTTTTGGAAATTTAGAATGCAAATTGGCATTTTCCTAACCTACATGTGGCTAGCAAAGAGTCCGACACCACTGAGCAACTTTCACTTATGTGTGGCTAGAACTCTTTCTAATAACCCTTGGAACAAGGTTTCATTCATAGAATGAAATGCTATTCTAGATTGAAATGCTAAAATTGAAATTCATAGAAATGCTGTTCTAGATTGAAAAATAAATTTAAAATATACATACATATACACAGGTATGTTAATATATTCTGTTATAGCATAGCATTTTATATCCTCTGAAGTTAATAAATCCTGATTGTCAATGAAATTTTTATCCAGTATCATTAATGAATATAGAGGTTAGAATATTAAGATTGTTTCAAAATTTGCACACATGTACTAAATTGAATGGTCCTTAAATAATAGTATAGCATTGACATAGATAATCACTTCTCTTTTCCTGCACACGTTCTCTTTACTTGTCTTGCAGTTCATCACACCCTTCAGACTTTCCTCCTACTTCTCGACTATTCCTTGTAGTCCACTCTATTCCTCTTCAGTTTTTTTACTTCTAAACACTGGACTGCCCTAGAGATCAATCCTAGGACCTTCTCTCTTTCCTACCTAGACCCATTTCTTTATCTACTCTTAAAGTTTTAATACCTTAAATACCAAAATATTTTAAATCTCCAGCTTAGACCCCTCCTCTGAGCTCCAGATGTATAAACATCTACCAGCTTAACATCTCCATGTATATGTCTCACATTCATCTCAAATTTAGCATTTAGCGTGTTCAAAACTGAACACCTGATCGTCCCTCTCATCAAACTTCTTTTTCATTTTTTTAATCTCGGTAACAGACAATTTTATCATTATTGTTTCTCAGCCTTGGAGTTATCCTTGACACCCCGCCTTCTCTCATGCCAACCATCTGATCCTTGAGAAAGTCCTGTGGGATTCTGCCCTAAACATACAGGCGGAGTCCAGTCCCTTCTACCTCCTAACTTAACCTCATTTCTTCTACCCTTGCCCCTTTTTATCAACACAGCAGCCAAAGTGATCCTGTTAAACAAAAGTAACATCAAGTTACTCTGCTCAAAACTCCAGTAGCTTCCTGTCTGACTAATAAAAACCCTTTGACGTGATCTGCTCCTGCTCTTCACCAGGTCACCTGTTTCAGCCTTCTCTCTGTTTTAAGGATTTTGCTGGTGCTGTGCCCTATGCTTAGAATGATCTAGAAACTGTGTGGCACTTTCCCTCACCTCCTTCAGGATCTGACTCGGAGGTCACACTAGCTACACTCCCGACTCTTCCTCCCAGCTATCACACACATACTTCTTAATCCCTTTTCTTACTTTCTTTTTCTCCTTCTCACTATATAATATTCCATGTATTTTCCTTATTTATCTTGTCTACTTCCTTCTCCCAACTCTATTATATAAGCTGCATGTGAGCAGAGTGATTTGCTTTGTCTTTTTTATTCTCTGCTGTAACCCTAGTGCCTAGAACAGGGTTTAACTCATAGTGAGTACTAAATAAATATTTGTTGAGTGAATGAATGAATCATGTATGAAACTGCTCAAGTGGTTGAATATAGTATTGCTTAATTGTCTTAATGTGGCTGAATATAAAATAATTAAAGTTTTTTTGTTTACTGACATCAAAGTATTTTTGACATAATGGGGAAAATCCCATTTAAGCCAAGACTTTCAAAATGTCAGTATATGTTTATACTCATTCGATAGCTACTTATCAAAGCCTGGATATTTTCGGGTATTCTGTCAGCATGCAGTTAAGAAATAGTGCTTTCAATAGGCTTGTTGTTGTTCAGTCACTCAGTCCAACTCTTTGAGACCCCATGGACTGCAGCATGTCAGTTTTCCTTGTCCTTCACTATCTTCCAGAGCTTGCTCAAACTCATGTCCATTGAGTCAGTGATGCCATCCAACCATCTCATTCTCTGTCATCCCCTTCTCCTCCTGCCTTCAGTCTTTCCCAGCATCAGGGTCTTTTCCAATGAGTCAGTTCTTCGAATCAGGTGGTCAAAGCATTGGAGCCTCAGCTTCAGCATCAGTCCTTCCAATGAATATTCAAGATTGATTTCCTTTAGTATTGACTGGTTTGATATCTTTGCAATCCAAAGGATTCTCAAGAGTCTTCTTCAACACCACATTTCAGAAGCATCAATTCTTTGGCACTCAGCCTTCTTTATGGTCCAACTCTCACATCCATTCATGACTACTGGAAAAACCATAGCTTTGACTATATGGACCTTTGTTGACAAAGTAATGTCTCTGCTTTTTAATATGCTGTCTAGGTTGGTCATAGCTTTTCTTCTAAGGAGCAAGCGTCTTTTAATTTCATGGCTGCAGTCACTATCTGCAGTGATTTTGGAGCCCAAGAAAATAAAGTCTGTCACTGTTTTCATTGTTTCCCCATCTATTTGCCATCAATAGGTTAGAACTAAGTAAGTTATTCTTGAATGGGTAACGTAAATATAGTCAATAAGTAGTAGTATTTTTCCTAAATCTGCCATAGCATGTAAAAATAGATGTATATAAAATGGTAGCTAATTTACTTCAAGAAAATAAGAGTGCACGTACAAATAAAAAGTCACCGAAGAAACTCAAGAAGAAAAGATTGACTTCCAGAATTTTATGTGCTATAATGTAGTTGCTCTTGAAACCATGTGGTATTAGTACAGATAGGTCAAAATATAAGGAGCAAGACTGAAAACCAAAATTAGACACATCAACATTAAGAGGATTATTTTGAAAAACAAAAACCTAACCTGTGAATCAGAAATTAGCATGGATCCAATTCAGAAGAAAAAGTACTAGTATATGTACTGCACATGCATATTTAGAGTGAAGACAAAGATGGAAACAAATACCAAGATAAAGATCTGTGAAATCAAGTTGTTTAGAGATGGTTTAATAAGCATGGAATATTAAAGTGATAACATTTTCTTAGTATACATAATTTATGCCAAAATTAAAAGTATTAATAAACAGAGCAAATAAACCAAAGTGCTTTCTGGACATGGTTTTAGATATTTTAAAAAACCATTTGCAATTACATATGGAAATTAAAAATCTTTTAAATCTAAAGTTCATATTAAACTATGGGAGGAGAACTTTGCTTCTGTTTAAGATGTAGAAAGTTGTAAAGAGAACATTTCTCTCACTCCTAACATTAGAAAAACCTGATAATCCACAAAGACATTAACTTTTCTTGAGTCCATGAGAGAGTTGGGTTCACAAGGCAGTCAGGTAAACCAAAATTCCAAAGACAAGCCCTTCTGAGAAGAGATGGGGCACGAAACTGTTTTTACCTTTGGTAGAGCATGGGAGGAAACAGTGACCAGCATAAAAGGGTGATTGCTAAAGGAAGTTAAAATTTTAACGAATTCTTGATGTCTGAATATGGGGCTAGGATAACAGTCTAGAATAACTGGCAGGCCCAGACACCAGGGAGTCTGCACTCACTCAAGCTGTTTTCTATAGATCCCTTGTGTTAATTTCCTTGGGCTGCCAAAACACAAGTGTCACAAACTAGAATGAGCTAAAACACCAGCAATTCTATCATAGTTCTGGATTCAAGAAGTCCAGAATCGAGGAGTTGGCTGTGCTGTCTGTCTCTCTGAAGAATGTAGGAAAGAATCTAGTCCATGCCTTTCTCTCTCTCTCTTTAAACATTGATATTGGATAGTTTTTATTATTTTTAATTTTTGTTTCATGTTGGAGTATGGTTTATCTCCCTGCATTTCTCCTAACTTGTGGCATCTGCTGACAGTTCTCAGTATTGCTTGCTTTGTGACCGCATGACTCTAATCTCTGCCTTCATCTTCACATGACTGCCTTCTTTATGTGTGTCTGTGTCTCTGTGGCGCCTTCCCAACGTCTTAACCATTCAAGTGTACAGTGGTGTTACCTTTATGCACACTGTACAGCATAGAAGTTTTGGCATGTTGTGTTCTCATTTCATTTGTCTCAAGATATTTCCTAATTTCCCATGTGTTTTCTTCCTAGATGCGTTGGCAGCTCGTAATGTGTTTAATTTCCACATATTTATGCATTTTCCCATTTGTGTTCTTCAGCTCCTGAAGTTGTTTGGCTCTTTTTTTATGCTTTATCTTTGCTGATAGTCTTGTTTTGTTCATGCGTCATTTCCCTGATTTTCTTCAGTTGTCTGTGTTCTTGTGTAGCACATTGAGCATCTGATTGTTTTCATTCTTTGTCAGGTAATTCATGAGCCTCCATTTCTTTAGGGTCTGTTTCTGGAGATTTATTTTGTTCCTTTGGTTGAGCCATGTTTCCTCCTTTCTTACTATGCCTTGTTGTTTCTGCTGGAATTAGCACATTTAAAAAAAAACTGCCACCTCTCCCAGTTCTAGGGACTGGCTTCATAAGGGGAAGACCGTCACCAGTCAGCTCTACTGAAAATTCTGGGATCCTCTTAAACCTTCTGTGAAAATGCATCTTCTCTGAGCTTGTATGAATTGTATTGTATTGTAAGATCTTAACGGAAAACCCAAGTGAACTTTAAACAAGTATATACCTTCCTAATTAGTTTCTTTTTCAGGAGTTTGTAATCTTTTGCTCCCTCTGGTGTTGATCTATAGTATTGCTGGTTTTCTGGTGCTACAATCCGTCTCTGAGCTCTCTTCTGTTCTCAGAGGGACTTGACTTCCTAGGAGTTGAGTCAGAGGTGTTTCGAGTTAACCAATTTTGTGTCTCAAAATTACGTCTCTAAAGAATTCAAAAGAGTGGAATTTTGATCTGAGTAGTACCTTAGGACTTTCCTCCTACTTTAGAATGACTTTTCTGGAGAATATTCCTAGTAGTACTCGTTGTTGCTTGCATTCTTTGAGAATGTTAGTCTTGCAGTCCCATACATCTGCTGTCATTCCCCGAGTCATCATTTCTTGCCAGCCCAGGAAGGTCTTCAAGACTTCACATTCTCTTTAGCTATCGTTTGACTCTCCTTTCCTTCTCATTCAGCTGTTTTGAAAGAATTTCTGTGCTTTTTTGGTTGAAATTAAGAGAAAGGATAAGGGGAGGGAGAGATTCAGACACATTTTTAAAAAATATGATGGTTCTTTGTATTTGCTGAAATAATTTATTAAAATATGAATTGCATCACTGTTTTAAAAGAAAAAGAATAGTCTGAAGTTCTATTAAGAAGAAAATGAAAAAAAAAAAGGAAATGAATTTCATCAGTGCATTATAGAGCTACTTTTATCAACATGGATCAGTCTCAAAAAAATGTTGCATAAAATAAGTTTTGGAAGGATCTTACGAATTTTCATAAAGATGAAAAATAGTACAGTTGACCCTTTGAATAACACGAGGACTAAGGACACTGACCCCTACACAGTCAAAAATCCACGTATAACTTTTGACACCCTCAGAACTTAACTACTAATAGCTTATTGTTGGCAGGAAGCCTCACCTATAACATAAATAGTCAATTTATATGTATTTTGTATGTTACATGTATTATATGTTGTATTCTTTTTTTTTTTTTGAGGCTAATTACAATATTATAGTGACTTTCACCATACATCGATACGAATCAGCCATGGGTTATTCTTATAGTAAAGTAAGCTAGAGAAAAGAAAATATTATTAAGGAAATCATAAGGAGAAAATATAGGTACAGTTGTTTAGCCGCTAAGTCATATGCAACTCTTCGCAACCCCATGAACTGTAGCCCACCATCTCTTTCTGTACATGGGATTTCCCAGGCAAGGATACTAAAGTGGATTGTCATCTCTTTCTCTAACAGGTACAGTGCTGTGTGCTTAGTGGCTCAGTCATGTCTGACTCTTTGCAACCCGATGAACTGTAGCCCGCCAGGCTCTTTCTGTCCTTGGGACTTCCCAGGCAAGAATACTGACGTGGGTTGCATTTCCTTCTCTAGTAGGTACAGTCCTGTGTACTTAATGGCTCAATCATGTCTGACTCTTTGTGACCCCATGGACTGTAGCCTACCAGGCTCCTCTGTCTGTGGGGATTCTCCAGGCAAGAATACTGGAGTGGATTGCCATGCCCTCCTCAGGGGGATCTTCCCAACCCAGGTCTCAAACCCAGGTCTCCCGCACTGCAGGCGGATTCTTTTCCATCTGAGCCACCAGGGAAGCCCAATAGATACAGTACTGTACCTTATTTATCAATACCATATGTTTACATCTGTTTATAAGTTGAGCCAACTGTCTGTCAGTACCTACATCAATATTGTGTTATGTGATACAAGTCATGGTAGATGTTATCCATGATACTAACACTGGACATCAAAAATGAAAAAATAATGAGATAATGTGAAAAAGAAATTCATATTTATACAGATATAATAATTTGTACATTGATAATGAAGAAGTAGCAGTATGACTGCTTTATGGAAGCCGAATGTATCGATATGATTGCTGTATGTTAGCTCAGCCTATACACTAATGAATGAATCATTATAAAATTTTCATGGCATAGATATTACTATATTATTCATAATGCAATATTACAAACACTTTTTTAAAAAAACCTTATCTATGATAATAGGCTATTTCTCCATTTAGAGAGACAGGCATAGTGTATGGTAATGTAATTCTCTGAAAGCAAAGTTATAAAACAGAAAATGAACACATTATTTTTATATTAAATATCACTCACCTTATGCCCATATTAGGATAGACTAATATCCATGTATACTCTTATGCATTCATGACATAACTTTTCTTAAGTTTTTCGATATTTTTAGGCTATCTGGTTCATCTGTGAGTTTTTTCAAATTCTCACAAATTTCCAATAATTTTTCCAATATATTTATTGAAAAAAATCCGTGTGTGAGTGGACCCATACAGTTCAAATCTGTGTTGTTCAAGGGCCCACTGTACTTTTGGGAGGATAGTGAACACTATATTCAGAACAGTGATTTAAGTGTTAGAAGTATATGAATTTGCAAGGGTACGAGGAGTGTTTGAAAATTTGTCTATTTTGGAAATTATCTGACAGAATTATGGAAAGATGAGATAGTGGTGGGAAAGGGGTGAGTTTTAAAGTTACCTTGTGAATTAAAATTGGAAAGCTCTTTGGATTCTTAGGCAGCTCTGGAGGCTGGTTGGCTGCTTTCTCTACTTGTCTCCCATGACCTCTGAATTGTAACCGAGGAATGATCTTACTGAGTCTGTTAGTCCTGGTGTGATAGGGAATGCTGCCACGGTAATACCCCTGTTTCAAACGTGGGTCCCTGGGTTAGGACAGCAGGATATGTTCACACAAAATAGTGTTTCTCAGAAAGGGGCAGTGGAATGCAGCAGTTGCTAAGAGACGAAGACACAGGCCTTCACCCACTGCAGTTTGCCCTTTCTCAGCTTCCTGTGCATCTCTGTCACTGTGTTATCACATGGAACAGTAACTGATACATATCTGCCTGTCTTACTAAATTGTTAGTTCTTCAAGCACACATTCTTAAGTACACAGTAGGTGCCTAATGAATGTTTGTGGAATGAATGCAAATGAGCATACCCTTCCAAGAGATATAATACAATTAGTAAAAATATGTAGATATACCTTGGTATATGAAAGTGTAAAGTGAAAGTCACTCAGTCATGTCTGACTCTGTGACCCCATGGACTTTACAGTCCATGGAATTCTCCAGGCCAGAATACTGGAGTGGGTAGCCTTTCCCTTCTCCAGGGGATCTTCCCAACCGAGGTGTTGAACCCAGGTCTCCAGCATTGCAGGTGGATTCTTTACCAGCTGAGCCAAAGGGAAGCCCAAGAATACTGGAGTGGGTAGCCTATCCCTACTCCAGTGGATCTTCCTGACCCAGGAATCAAACTGGGGTCTCCTGCATTGCAGGCAGATTATTTACCAACTGAGCTATTAGGGAAGCCCTGGTATATGAAATATGTAGCCAAATGGTATCTTTTTTCATAGCTGATATATATGTTACACATTAGAATAACGATTCTTAAACATTAGAATCATCCTGGAGGACTAATTTAACAAAAAAGCAGATTGTGTGTGTGTGTGTATGCATGCACCCATGCACGTGTTTTAACAAAAACACAGACTGCTGGGCCCTAACCTACAGTGTCTAATTCAGTAGGTCTGGGTGGGGCCTGAGAATTTACATTTCTAACAAGTGCTCAGGTGGTACTGATGCTGCTGGTCCAAAGACCATAAGTTGAGAATCATCGCATTAGAAAAATCCTGGGAAAAGAATATGGAGATGCACAATGAAAACAGCAAAATCACATATCTCTTTCCTCTAAATTTCACTCCTTTTGGAAATGCCTCCTAAAGAAATTGGAGAAAAAAAAATCAGAAGCAAATTATTATAACAAATTTTGCTACTGTGCTGTATTGCAAGTGGACTATTAACCACCATTGCTTCCAGGTCCTACTTTATACAGTGGGGATAACAGCATATTTTTAAATTGGAAATATCTCACAAGGTTATTGTGAAGATTAAGTTTTCAGAACAATGTCTGGCTTAATACATATTAGCTATTCTTAATATTTTTTGATTAATAAGTTGCAAAACTAACCATAGAGAAGAAAAGAGAAAGAGAGAGGTCTGAGCAGAAGATATCAATGTAAGAGTCAATAGGATATAAGAAGTCAGTAAGAGAAAATGTTAATCATTCAGTTGTGTCCAACTCTTTACAACCCCATGGACTGTAGCCCACCAGGTTCCTCTCTTCATGGAAAGAGGAAGAATACTGGAGCGGGTTGCCATTCCCTTCTTCAGGGGGTCTTCCTGACTCAGAGGTTGAACCTGGGTCTCGCACATTGCAGACAGATTCTTTACCATCTGAGCCACGGGGAAGCCCTACTAAGAGAAAACCCTGAACAAAAAAGGCACAAGATATTTTTCCTTTACACGTGAAAATGAAATTGTACCTTAGAAGCCAAAAGACCTCTTGACTTTGCATTTGAGAGTTTACTGTTTGGGAACTCTATTCATTATGTTGTAATGGCCTATATGGGGAAAGAATCTTAAGAGTAGATATATACAAATTATATCGTCAAAAGTTTTTTTTTTTTCTTTTACAACTAGATGAAGATTGTGAGGTAGAGACAGAAGAGAGAAGTGCTTGGAAGAAAGCAATTTGATTATCTAATTTTTCCTTCCTCCCTGCCTGTAGCCTGTACACTTTTATTCCAGCTTCATTTCAAAAATCAGGTTGCAGTTGTACATGAAATTATTATCCCATTTACTGTACCTTCCTAAATTGGAGGCCATAGGGACTGGGAACATAGTGAGCTGTAATTATTGTGATGTCATGCTAATGGTTTAAAATTTTTCTTTAAAAAATATTTTATATTCTTTAGATAGTACTGAAGCCATTCCAGCCACTATTATAAAATAGTGCTGAGATATTCTAGGAAAAATATTAAGGAGCAGCTCTCCGTTTGCTGAACTTGCCCTGATACTCTTTCCCCATTCACTCTTGTGTACCAATTCATCTCAACTTCTGAAATACGAATATATTCTGTCGAAACTGAGATTATGAAATGTTTGATTTTTTTTTCCTGTGCTGTAAACAGCATTTGAGAGCAAGGTAGATGACTGGGCTCAAATTCCAGAGCATACTTATCGTACTTTCACCTTCTGAAAATTAGGGAGAAAAGTGCCAAGGGTGAAACTAGGGGTGTGGCCTAGATTGGGGAAATATTTTGTTTCTATTCCACATAATTCCCACTGTTGCTTATACTCTGTATTGATTTTCTGTGGTTCAGGGTTGGTTTCAGGACTGCCTCACACTGGAAAGGACAGGTTTTGCCATAAGCCTTTTCACAGCAAATCTGAAATAACTTCCTCTCGGTGAAAATAGGTATTTTAGAAAATCTGAAATAAAGCAGAAACAATAAGTGCTTTATTATTATGCAGGTAGTTATGCTAATATAACAGGAATTAAATGTGTGAACTAAAATTCTCACTTCAACATTATATATGGACATACTTAAAAGGAATTGGGTGAATATGTGAAGTTTTTCTGTGTATAATTGACCCTATAAATATATGCTGTCACATACAATTAAATTTTATCTTTTCTTAAATGGTCCAAGGGAAAAAAGCATTTCATTTTGTGTAAAGTTTATTGATTCATCAGCAATAAAAATCTGAGTTCAAGGTACAGAGACAGACACCACTTGGCATGCCATTATAATGTGTCATGTGAAAGTAGTTTCTGTTTGCAATTTCAGATAGATACTCCAGAACTGACAGGGGAATTCCAGCAAGGTCATTCACCTAGTCAAATTTTAAAAAAAAATAGCAAAGGAAAAAAAAAAAAAGCCTTCGTGGTAAACATTAACCTATTTGCTTTTAAGTAGCTCTCTCTTTTCTTTTTAAATATTGAAAGGAGAGCTCAAACTGGGTTTCCTTTATATTCCAAATCAAAAATAATAAATTTAATTAACTTGGAAGTTAAGTTTATATCTCTGTGGTCTGTTATCGCTCTTCTGCATTAGCAAAATATCAGTGCTTAGGAAAATAGCTTCCCCAATGTCCAGCTCTTAAAACACAAAAGACAGAGTAGAGGCAGAAATTCTTAAACTGTTTTCATTGCGTTTTCTTTGATAGTTATATCATATGAAACAGATCTAGTTCTTGCTCTTGAGGCTTAATAACCTGCCCTTAAGTGACACTGAGAAACAGGCATTTGACTAAGCAAACATGGCTGGATGTACATGATGAATTAAAGTATTGTCAGTCCCTAAATGTCTTTTGTGTGGCCTAAATACACAATGAAATGTGGACTGTTTAGAAAATAGCAAGAAGAGTTATTCATCCATAGGCTGGCAGTTTATTCAGTCCTGATTCTTTAAACCTGTGTTTTATTTAATGTTAACATTTGCATAATGATAGCATATTGAATTTAGTCTTAACTTTTTGTTATGGTATATCTTACAGATTTTTCCTGTTGCAAACTGTGTATGCATTTGTAGGGAAAGGTTCAGTGTCCGACCTGTGGTGTTCTGTCTAGTTTGATGCTTTCTGTCCCCCCTGTTCCATGCACCTCATACTGTTGCAGAGATCACAAATGATCTGCTATCTACTGCTGGACAAAGTAGGGCTTTTATAGAAGATGTTTCTTAAACTCTGAGTAGATATAAAATATTTATAAAAGATCTGTAATGCTTATGGAATAACTATATACAGAACATATGTATCCCTACCGCCCAGTTTTACAAAAGCAATATGACCATTATTCTCTAATATCTCCTGTGCACTTCTCTGTGATCCCAAGCTTTTTATCTTCCCTCAGAGGTAACCAACGTTCTGATTTTTTTTTTTTTTGGCCTCAATATGCAACTTGTGGAATCTCAGTTCCCCAACCAGGGAGGAAACTGTACCCCTGCAATAGAAGCACAGTGTCATTCCAGAGAATTTTGTGTTAATAATTTTCTTGCCCTTTTTCAATGGTTTTATCACATATCTGTGTATCCTTAAACTGTTTATTAGTTTTATTTGTTCTTGAATTTTAAAACAATAGAATTATATTGTATGTATTTTTCTGGGACTTAACTTTTTTGGGGTTCAGTGTTACAGTCTTAGATCTATCCATGTCAATGCATATAGTTGTTCATTAGTTTTCACTGGGGTATAACTTTGCATCATATGAGTATTCCAGAATTTATTAGCAGAGGAGTTGATTGATGAACATATGAGATAGTCCCATTTTTAGTTATTACGTAACATTGCTCCTATATGTATACATATTCCTGAATATACATCTGCCACATACATGTAAGAACTTCTCAGTGTTTCTCAACCTTTTTCATGCCATAGCACACATGGAAAATTACAGATAATATTTGTACAAACCTTTCCATTACGGGAATGAAGCTGTGTCTCTGGCCTGGGGGCTTCTTCTTGGCTGAAGGATTGAGGAGATCCATGTTTGGGCACCCCTGTGAGATCCACCCCTGGGCACCCTCCATTTGTTGCCCACCAGGGTGCCATGGAATAGCAGTTAGGAAGCTGGGTTAAGGTGTGTACCTGGGAGTTAAATTGCTTTTTGTAGTAACATGCTTCTTCATCCTTTCTAGATCATGACAAATTGCTTGGTGACACTAGTAATTCCCTTTAACTGATATCCAAAGTGCTTGTATCAATTCTCGTTCCTTGAATATATATTTAGGACAGAAAGGGAATCACTGAGAATTCTACCACTCTCATGATAATTAAAGTCAAGTGGGAAAACAAAATAATGTATTATTCCCTAGGATATCAATTCAGATTTGCTTCCTCAAAACATGAGACTGTCAGCATTTCTTTAAGAAGTGACAGCAGAGAATTACAGGAAGTAGATGATGTTAAGAAGTGACAACATGGCTCTGTAATTTGTAATTAACTGTGAAAGCTAACAGTCCAGGCTGAATGAAATGCTTGTGAAAGCTGTAATTTTGTCTTTCAGGTTCAGTGCTGCATTACCTTTTTGTTTCTTAGCCTCAAGAGGTACTTTCAGACAAAGTATACACGGTGGAGTAGTGAAAGCTATTTGCTGTGTTGGTAACTTTTATTGGGTTGGCCAAAAAGTTTGTTCAGGTTTTTCAGTACCGTCTTACAAAAACCCAAACAAACTTTTGGCTAACCCGATAGTTTAGAGATTCAAACATTTAGAAAAGAAGATGGTTTAACTAGTCTTAAAATCGATTTTCTTTCAAATAGTAAAAAATCCTAAGTATCAGAATTACAGTAGGGTAGTAAATGATGTTGATATTAATTTCTTCCTTCAGATGACATTAGACTAGATAGTTGATTTTTAAAAATTACTAATCCTACATAGTTTGCCATGACATTTTCAAGAAGCACCTGTATATCACCTACACTGTTACTGCTCTAATGGTTTTCTCACACAAAAGATTTAAAAGAAATCTTTACTTGGGGGAAGAATTGCCTTATGGTTTGTGGACCAAAGCTGTTTAAAATGAGATAGAAAACATCAGAGCAAAGCTTTCAAATATATATTTAAAGCGTCTGCCTACAATGCAGGAGACCCGGGTTCGATCCCTGGGTCGGGAAGATCCTCTGGAGAAGGAAATGGCAACCCACTCCAGTGGGTTTTCTTTCCTGGAAAATCCCATGGATGGAGGAGCCTGGTAGGCTAGAGTCCCTGGGGTTGCAAAGAGTCGAACACAACTTAGCGACTTCACTTCACTTCACTTCAATGCCAAAGTAGTATGTTAATTTACTTGGCAGCAAATTACATATTAAAATTACACTTGCATTTTACCAATAGTCCAAGCACTACACATCAGTCAAGATTTCAGCTGTTTTGTTATAAATTAGAATTTGAAGCATAGTCACCAACTCTTGCATTAACATCTATGTTTACAGTATATATCTGTATATGTAATACTTATATATATACATTTATGCATGTGTATATGCACACATACCACACATACATGCATGTTTACCCTATGTATATAATATAAATTGTATATATGTCTGTATACATTTACACACACATATATGTATATATATGGTATTGGTTGGTACTTAGTATATATTCATCATTCTCAAATAGCATTGATAAAGCATCTAAGTATAGTTGACAGTGTGACTTCATTCTCAGTAGGTAGCCAAGCTTACCTTCTCATAAAAGATAAATAATATATGTTACATGAATAGAAATATCAAATAATGGTGAATATGATAAATTTTGTTCATTATTTTTCTTCTTTGAATGTGAAATGTTTATTGTAATTTGCCATGTGGGGCCATAGTTCACTGAGTTATTTTTTAAATTATAGTTATCTTGAGTTTTAATAGCAAGACCACATTTCAGGATAGCTGACCATTATATTGGTGTTTCTCAAATTTCTGCCCAAGTACCCCTTTATGGAGGTGGAGAATGAATTTGTAGCCCTAAAAGTAAGAAGGTGACCTTCATGCTTGAAATTTTAGGAACTGTTTGAATTTTAGAAACATATGCAAATTTTGGATTCTTCTCTCTTGTTTGTGTATTTTCCTCCTAATGAAGCTGATTCTACAAAACAGTCTATGCCGTAGCTTCATATACCCAGTTTGAGAAGCATGATAATAAATGGAATCCCATTTCTTGAAGGCCTTTGAATCATAATTGCTCTCTTCTAAGAAAACTTGGATTTTTGTGATCTGAGCTCCATTTAGGCTTCACCGAAAGTGAAAGGTCTCCCGAGTGACCTCCTTTGCCATCGGTTGTCTCTCTTTAACCTGTCATGATGTGTTCTTTTGTATATCCTCATTTCTTATACAGTACATTTGATGGAATACTTCTTTAATCTTTTGTCTTGGTTTCCCGGAAATTACCTCACCATGCTGTCCTCAAAAGCCTCTGCGCATTCCTTCCCTGCCTTTTTTGTTACGATGCTCTTCCCCCTAATTGTGGTTCTATTCTGTGGCTCCTCTTTGGCCTCTCCTTCCTCAATCTGTATCACCTTTCTCAGCCATCTCAGTCTGTCCTCTCCCCTGAACTCTCATCCTCTCATATTCAGAGGCCTTTTGGACAATAGAACTAGGGTCAAGCCCTCACATCCCCAGTGCCTTGCATAGTAAGTACCAACAAATATTTGCTGAATGAATTAATTAAATGTATCTCATTCCCCTTCAAACAAGCTTCCTTTTCCAACTTTCATCTTTTGTCCCTAGTTTCATTATTCTTATGTCTCTCCACTACTGCAAATATTTGATTTTTTTCTTCTGAAATATGTTATATCTATGTTAGTTCTTGTCATTGTGTTTTCATGACTCTTCCCCTCAGGCAGGCCTTCATCACCTCATGCCAGGATTACTCCCACAGTTTCTCATTTGGCCTCTTTGATTCTGATCTGTCCTCTCTCCAAGGCACTTCCACCATAGCTGCCCTATTAACTTGTTAAATGTTTCTTGTTTTAATAAACTTTTTATTTATGGAGTAGTTTTAGATATACAGAAAAGTTTGCAAAAATAGTACCTTCACCTAGTTTCTCAGATGGTAACATCTTATGTAACCATGGCTCATTTGTCAAAATTAAGAAGCTAACAGTGGTACGTGACTATTAACTAAAATCCAGACTTTATTTGTTTTTTGCCAGATTTTTACCACTCTACTTTTTCTTTTCAGGATGCCATATTGCCACTTAGCATATCTATATTTTTAAGTAGATAACATCAGCTTAGGTAAAAATTCAGAAAGGACAAAAGGATGCATGTCTCCTTCCCACCTTTGAACCGTAGCTACCAGTCCCTTCCCTAGAGAGAGCCCACTGTTTCTGGATTCTTGGATGTTCTTCCAAAGAGATTTTCAGTGTATTCTGTCTCTCTCTCTCTCTCTGTCAAATATACACACGCAGATAGTGGCATTCTACATATAGTGCTCTGTACTTTACCTTTTTAAACTTAATACAGCTTGATCATTCTTTATCAGCAACATAAATATGCCTTGTTTTCTTATTCCATGGGTATCTGCGCTATAATTTACCAGTTCCCTTCTCATTGACCTCTTTAACTTTTGCAAACAATGCTGCAGTGAATATTTATAGACGTGTTATCATTTTATATATGTATTTTTAGTTATTGCTGGGTCAGAGGGGATATATATTCATAATTTGATTGCCAATTTGCTTTTCAGTGGTTTTACCAATTTATCCTCCATTATTTACCCATAACTTCACCTTCAGTGTGCCTTATGTGACTTTGAACTTTGCCAATTTGATAGGTTAAAATGATGTTATCGTATTTTTGAACTGTATTTCTCTTATAATGAATGAGGTAGAGAGTCTTTCTATATATTTAAGAGCCATTTATATTTCTTCTTTTGTGACCTGTTCATATAACTTTGCCCATTTTTCAGTTTGGTTATTAATGTACTCATGATTTTATTTTCCTTCTTTAAAATATTTCCATTTTACCTATTTTCTAATATATTAAGTTTAAATCCTAATTCCCTTTTCAAGACTTTACATCATATGTCTCAGCCCTAGTTTTATACTACTTTCCAACAATCACTACTGCTCTGATGAGTCTGGATTTTATACTCTTACAGGGGCACACAGTACTCACCCCAGCCTTCTTTCATAGTGGCCCCCATCTCCTCCCTCCACTATGTCTCCGCTTTTGAGACAGAGATTGTTTTCACTTCCTAAAATTGGGAAAACTTCCTTTTAATTTCAAGTAGACTTCTGGAAAGAATAATTAATTGATAGTTTGTAAACTCTTATAAAAGAAAATGATAATCACTGAGACAGCGCTGAAAAACAAAATAGAACAACTGCTGACATCGAACTAACCGCATCTCCATTTCCAGAAGTGTTCTAGTGGACTGGTAGCTGTAGACACACCTTTATTTATTAAGGCATTGATTTTATGTTTCTGATATACTTGAGAAGTTAAAAACAGTATAGGCTACATGAGAGTGTTTTTGTAGCTGATCAGACTTGTGTACCCAAAGAGTACTGATTTATGGACCGAGGTCAAATTGAAGATCTCTAATAACAGGACTCTGTTCTCTGTTTCAGAATTCTGTTCTTGATCTTGATTACTCAGTGTTTATTTATTGATAACTTGGTAAATACATGGAGATGAAATCAGTGCAGTTAGGGTTAAAAAGATATTTCTGATGACAGAGTACAGAGGCATGATTCAAAATTACCTTAATATTAGAAGGATGGGCTAAGAGGGGAAGGATGGAGTGAACGGATACTTATGGAGTGTGGGATGGACATGTACACACTGCTATATTTAAAATGGATAACCAACAGAGACTTACTGTCTAGCACAGGGAACTCTGCTCAGTGTTCTGTAGCAGCCTGGATGGAAGGGGAGTTTGGGGGAGAATGGATACATGTATATGTATGGCTGAGTGCCTTCACTGTTCACCTAAAGCTATCACAACATTGTTAATTGGCTATAACTCATTACAAAATAAAAAGTTATAAAGAAAAAAAAAGCAAGCTACCAAGTTTGTCAAATTTTTAAAAACAAAATTTTAAGTTTTTTTTTTCTTCATCAGACTTCATTTGGCATATTCTATCAGTTTTGGGTTTATGTTTTCAAAAGACATTTTGAAATTAAAGTACCTATATTTCTATTGCTGCCATAAAAAGTGGTCACAAGCTTAGTGGCTTAAAACAACACAGATTTATTATCTAACAGTTTTGTAAGTCAAAAATCCAGTGTGGGTCTCATGAGGCTAAAACCAAAGTTTTTCAGGGCCATGTCCCTTTCCAGAGGCTCTAGAGAATGTGTTTCCTCTGGCCTTTTCTAGCTTCTATCAGCCCCCTTTCTCCATCTTCAAAGCCAGCAAGAGCAAGTCAAGCCCTCACATTGCCCCTCTCTTACCAAAGCTGGGAAAAATTGGACATATCCAAATAATCTCCCTGTCTCAAAGTTCTTAACCTTAACTGCATCTACAGAGTCCCTTGGCTATGTAAGGTAACAGATTCCAGTGATTAGGGAACGAACATCTGTGGAGGAGGTCATTATTCTGCCTACCACAGTGCTTATTGCAGAGGCTCACCAAGACAGTGAAGGGGCCAAATTAGGCACAAGAATCAGACTAAGAAGAACTGAAGATGATTCCAAATATATTGCTTAGGAGGGAATAAGATAATGTTTATATAAAGTGATTAGTGTAGTTAAATACATAGTAAATGGCTTTTGCTCCAAAGGCTAATGCTACAAATTATAGAAATATAGTAGCTCAAAGGGAAAGAAGCTTAGGGATATGGAAAGGGATGATGCAGCATACTATTTTATCTTGTGAAGAGCAGAATTTGGTGGGGGGGTCTTGAGTTCTCACTTTACATTAGGTCAGCAAGTGGTTTCAATGTCAGGAAGCACTACGTTTAATAAGAACTCTGCATTGTTTCCCCAACTAGTGAAAGAGCTGGGGCGAATGGAGGTGATGGGGAACTATAATAGAAAAGCAACTTTCTGGCCTCTTTCTGCCGTGATTATACAATGTATGCACTCTGAGGAGACGGGAGAACTTTTATGAAGCAAGATTTTTGAATCCCAGAGGATTATTGTGTTGGTTGGTTGGTTTGGTTTTTCTAGGAACACAGGAAAATGCCCTCTGAAACCAAACCCAGCCATCAGAGATTAGGAGACTCTTCAGGCTTTCTCTGTAATCTTCCATAAATTTGCCTCTTTAAACATGTCCAGGTAAACCTCTGAGAAGTTGCTGATAGGTGGTTATCAAGCAGAAGTTTAATGAACAAACCCTCCCACCTTGTTGGGTGGTAGCTTCCAAGGCCATGGTAAATGTGTATCAGTGAACCTGATCCAGAACCAGCCAGGAAGGGAACAAAGTTTAGTCTGTGAGGAAGCGGGCAGCTGCTGGTAGTTTCATGCTGTCTGATCTGACTTCAGGTTGCTGCAGTGTAAGTATTTTTTTTTAATATTTTTATATTTGAATATGAAAGCATTGTGGAAACAATTTCTAAGATTAAGGTACTAAATCTTGCATACTAGACCTACTTGCAAGAAAGTTTCAGCATTTCACAATAGTTTTATTTTATTTTTTTTAAGAAAGGGAAGTCCTAAAGTCTTTCAGCAAGTGTCCTGCTAACACAGGTCCTCCTGCTTGCATGAGATGACTTTTAATGTCTTGTCTTTGATTGAGTAAAGGTGCTTGCGGTCAGGAAGTAAAAGTGATGGGATATATATCTGGTGCCCAAAGATTGATTATTTCCAAGGAGTGCTGAAATTTCTTCCTGATGTTCTTAATGGTTGCTGTCTCTTTAGTTTAGGCTCTTGTTACAAGATAGTGTTAGCAAATATTTAGTAGTCTCTTAGGTAATTAAACTGGAGCTTTTGATGTTCAAAGAAATCAAATGAATGAGAACTAAGTAGAACTAATATGATTTAATCAGATATTGGGATCCTAAATTTAAGAGCAACAGAGTGTATTTTCAAAGAGGAGGAACTTTGTGAAATGGATGGAAATGGCAAGCAGCCTTAGAAATTTCTTCCAACTTCAGAGAAATATGTTTTTAAGACTTTGACATATGTACTAATTTTCCAGACTAAATTCCCCATACTGTCCTATGTAAAATAAATTTCATATATGAAGTTAAAATTGTTGCAATTCAGCTGTTGTAGTTCTGCTTTGGTACTAGGATTCCAGGAACTACGCATTGTTAAACAAACATTGACTCTATTGAGTGCAGCTATGAGAATGTTAAGATTACATTTGGTGCTAGAGAGGTTGTTATTTTGTTTCCCTTTTGCCAAACGATATATCTGAAAAAAAAAAATCTTGGTACTGGAAAATGGTATAACTTTGAACAGAGAAACAAATTTTGATGTGGTTAATATATTATATAAAGGTTATAAAGGCTGGCAGTGGGCCAGTAGCCTTCCAAATCATTCAGGAAGTACTGATTGTTTATATGGAAGTACTCTGGGTTTCCCCTTTGCTCTAGCTTCACCTCAGACCTCAGGGACGTTCAGTTTATTTTTCTAGTCTGCCTCTTATTCCTGCTGGACTTGGTGAGAGCCCACATGGCAGAACTGGGCCCCAGCTGACCCTTGGTGGGACAGAAGCCCAAGACACACTGTCCTGAGCAGGTTCTAGGACTGAAATAAAGTGAGACCTTGGTTCATCCTGCAGGCGGCTGAACTGCAATGATTCCAGGTTCCTGAGCCGATTAAAACTTTGCCAACTCAGTAGCTGTTGCTGGGCCAGGTTACTTACTTAGTTATCAGTTCATGGGGGCGGGGGTTGGTTGTCCTGGAAGAGAGGCCAGTATGCAGGTGACACTGTTACCAGCGAAGCAGCTGTTTACTAACCGTATCTGAAGTGTTTCGGTCCTTTAACCTCCGGGAAGGACTCACAGGTGTGCCTGGGCTTACTCTTAACCGAGATACTGTCAGGTTAAAAAAAAAAACCAACCTCCAGTAGCTGTCTCTAACACCCAGACCACTGCACATACCCCATGAAGCCTGTATCATTGCCTGCTTCATTCACTTCACAAAGTTTGTTCCAGCTACATAAATGTCTTGCTGTTTCTAGAACACACCAAGCGTGTTCCTGCCCCAGGGCGTGTGCTGCCCTGCCGGGAGAACTTTCCCCTGCAGCATTTCTGCCTTCCTTCCATTCAGGTCTCTACTCAGATAGCCCCTCCTCAGAGGCACCACCACCTCACTTCCGCTACATTGCTGCTTTTTCCTTCATCCTGATTTACTTTTCTTAAATAGCTACCTGGCATAATTCATCAGTAAAATATGTAGTCTTTCCCACTAGAACAGAAGTTCTACGAGGGCAAGAACTACATCTTGTTCAGTGCTATATTGCCAGTGCTCCAAGTAGTGCCCACTGGACATAAAGTATATTCTTGGTAAACATTTGTTTTATGAATAATTTAATGTCAGTTGGTACCACTCAAATTTACTTCTAAGCATAGGAACTCCACTCCGGTATTCTTGCCAGAGAATCCCATGGACTGAGGAGCCTGGAGGGCTACAGTACATGGAGTTGCGAAGTCAGACATGACTGAGCAACTAAGCACACACACACACACACACACAGGAATTTTCATTGAGTTTTTGAATAGGTGATATATTCACGTGGTTCCAAGACCAAAACATATTAAAAAGTTATTTTGAAATCTTCCCACCCCAGTCCCCTATCCATTCAGGACCCCCAAATCACTATTATAATTTTTATTACTATTACTATATTTTATTATCCTTTTCCTATATCTAGAGTTTCTTTATATATCAAGGAATTGTAAAATTATAAATAGATTCCTACTTTCCTCCTTTTTGCATATACTATTATATATACTGTTAATTGTATCACTTATATGTTGAACCTCTTTCCATATCAGTACATGATAAGTATTCTCATTTTAAAATAGCTGCATAGTATTCCATTGTATAGGTGTCTGCTGGCTCAGTGGTAAAGAACCCACCTGCCAATGCAAAAGATGTGGGTTCCTCCCTGGGTCAGGGAAGATCCCCTGGAAAAGGAAATGGCAGCCCACACCAATATTCTTGCCCAGAAAATCCCATGGACAGAAGAGCCTGGCAGCCTACAGTCCACAGAGTCACAAAGTGTCAGACATGACTTAAAGACTAAACGACGACGATAAACCGATCATCCAGTAACGAGCATTTTGGTTATTTCCAGCATTTTTCTTTTGTGAACAATGCTGAAATTCTCAATCTTGTGACTGTATCATCCCATATATTCTTACAGTATATCTGAATGATTAAATTCACCAAAGTAGAAATGCTAGATCAAAAGATATCGTGGCTTTTGCCTAATTGTACTCTGTAGGGATTATTTCAATTTGTACTTCCCCAGCAACAAACATATAAGAGAGTACTATCAGACTTTCAAATTTTTGCCAATCTGATAACTTAAAAACTGGTTTCAGCATAGTTTTTTAAGAATTCATAATAAAATTTGTGTTAAAGTTTTAAAAACAATTTAAAATTTTTAAATTGTGATATTTAAAAATGTAACAGTTATCATTGTAACCATTTTAAGTGTACAAATCATTAGTTTTAAGTACTTTAACATTGTTATGAAACAAATCTCTAGAACTTTTTCATCTTGTAAAACCAAAACTCTTTACCTATTAAATGGCGACTCTCCATTTTCCTCTCCCCCATTTGCTAACAACCACCATTCTACTTTCTGTTTCTGTGACTCTGACTAGCATAGAAACTTCATATAAGTGGAATCACAGTTTTTTGGTCTTTCTCAATTTAATTTTTAGTTGGAGGGTAATTGCAATGTTGTGATGGTTTCTGCCATAGATCAACATGAATCAGCCAAAGGTATACGTATGTCCCCTCCCTCCTGAACCTTGCTCCCACCTCCCTCCCCATATCACCCCTCTAGGTTGTCACAGAGCAACAGCTTTGGCTTCCTTGCCTCATACAGCAAATTCCCACTGTCTGTTTTACAGATAGTAACACTTTCTGTGTTTTTGTGAGGCTTGTTTCACTTACATAGTGTTCAAAGTTCATCCATGTTGTAGCAAATGACAAGATTTCCTTCCTTTTTAAGGCTGAATAACGTTCAAATGTTCCTTTGTGTTGTAGATATCACATTTTGTTCATCCATCTATAGATAAACCCAAAAGTGAGATTGCCAGATCATATGGCAATTCTATTTTCATTTTTTGAGAAACCACTATACTGTTTTCATAGTGGCTATACCATTTTAGCGTTGTTTTAATTTTCATTTCTCTCATTTTGAGTAGGATTGAGTATCTTTTCATGTTCAAAAGAAACTGCCTTGTGTGTGTGTGTGTGTGTGTGTGTGTGTGTGTGTATGTGTGAACTGTTTATATATTTGTCCTTAGTAGGATCTTTTCTATTATTAATTTGAAAATATTTTTGCTTTTGTGCCTCTGAGTTCTCTGAATCTAGAAGCTGTCCATAAGCAGGCAGAAGCAGTCATAAATGCGGGTTTGGAGTAAGAGTGCCTAGGTTTGAACTCTAGATCTGTTGATGTGTGTGTGTGTGTGTTACTCTCCCAGTCGTGTCTGACTCTTTACAACCCCATGGACCATAGCCTGCCAGGTTCCTCTGTCCGTGGAATTCTCCAGGTAAGCATACTGGAATGGCTTGCCACTGCCTTCTTCAAGATCAGTTGATAGATGTGCAATATTGATTGGGCAAATTACTGAACATTTCTGGGCCTTGGTTTTCTTATCTGTAAAATAGGAATAAAATTGAGTTGTTATGAAGATTAAATGAGATGATGTATATTATGTGCTTTGTATAGGGCCACTGTGATAAGGCAAGGAAAAGAAATAAAAGGCCAAATTTCAGAAAGGAGGCAAAACTGTCATGATTCACACACGGAAAGATTGTATACATAGAAAGTCTTATAGAAGCTATTAAAAATGACTTCAACTAATTAAAGAATTTAACTAGGCCACAGATTATAATCAATATAAAAATTGTATTTGAAATAATTAGAACAGCTTAAACAATGAAATATCACCATTAAATTACCAAATACAGAGAAATAAAAATTTTAAAGAACATGACATCTCTACAAAACATTGCTGAGAAAAACTATAGCTCAAAATCAAAAGTCCAGTATATATATA
Source organism: Nanger dama (assembly GCA_917880005.1). Taxonomy (NCBI): domain Eukaryota; kingdom Metazoa; phylum Chordata; class Mammalia; order Artiodactyla; family Bovidae; genus Nanger; species Nanger dama. The sequence continues at coordinate 25,901,976 of CAKJTW010000011.1, read as the reverse complement.
CAGTTAACCCTTGAACAATGCAGGTGTTAGTGGTGCCGATGACCCTTGTGCAGTTGAACATCTACACGTAATGTATAGTCAACCCTCCACATACACAACTCATCCCTCTGAGTTCCACATCTGCAGATCCAACCAACCTCAGATCATGTAGTACTATTGCATTTACTACTGAAAAAAAAGCTCAAGTGTAAATGGATCCACTCAGTTCAAACCTCTGTTGTTCAAGGGTAAACCATACCATGATCATGGATTATAGAACTCAGAACTGTTGAGATGCCAATCCTCCTGAAATTGATCTATAGAGTCAATGAAATCTCTGTGAGAATTCTAGCAGGCATTGTCAAGCCGATTCTAAAATATATTTGGAAATGCAATGGATATAGAAGGGCTTAAACAATCTTGAAAAAAAAAACAAGGTGAGAGATTTATCATATGTGATTCAAGACTTAAAACTTACAGTTAATCAAGTATTACCCTAAGAATAAATGAATAATATCAGTGGAACAGAATAGGCAATCCAGAGATAGGTCACGTGTATATGATCAATTAATTTTTTATCAAGGTAGAAGTAAATTAAATGGGAAAAGGATAGTCTTTCTAAACATGTTTCTGGTTGAAGTGGATTTGATTCACATCTTCATATCCTCCACATCTTTCTCACTATATATACAAAAATTAATAGATATGGACCATAGATCTAAATACAAAACTCAGAACCAAAAGCTAGAAAAACAAAAGTATATTTGCAGCCTTGGGTATGCAAAGATTTTTTTAGTGGCATACTAAAAGCATTAATCATAAAAGTACATTGAATAAAGTTAAAAGAGCTTATGTTCTTACTGCAAGACTTCTCAGGACTTTTATTAACATTTCTATTAAGACGGTCATGCAGCATTTCTCAGTGTGTTTGACCACAGAAACCTTTTTTCATCTAGAGCATTGAACTAAAACAGCAGTGAGTATGGCATAGGCTATACTTGAAGAAGTATTGCTTTGGTCCTCTCCTCAAGACATACTATTTTTGAGAGTTGTAATAAGTTAATGATCATTTTCTCCCTCTTTGATGTGAATCACTGTAATTTCATCCATTTCAACATAGTAAAGAAAACCCTTCTGCCAAAAGATCTGTGATCACTTCTCATCCCATAACGACTGGTCAGCCAGCCAACCGTTACAGTTATTACAACTGGTAGGATTGGGCTAGTATCACATTAGACTGAAATTCACTATAGTAAGAGGAATAAAGAGTGACTGAGAGTACTAAGCATTTTGCATTCTGCCTGCTACTGATCCAGTATGCTTGTTTGGCCTACTCTGCCCTGCTAACTCATTGCCTGGCAAACTCCAAGTTGTTAAGCCCTTGCATCTCTCAAAGGCTTCAGTTCAGTTCAGTCGCTCAGTCGTGTCCGACTCTTTGCAACCCCATGAATCGCAGCATGCCAGGCATCCCTGTCCATCACCAACTCCCAGAGTTCACTCAGACTTGCGTCCATCGAGTCAGTGATGCCATCCAGCCATCTCATCCTTTGTCGTCCCCTTCTCCTGCCCCCAGTCCCTCCCAGCATCAGAGTCTTTTCCAATGAGTCAACTCTTAGCATGAGGTGGCCAAAGTACTGGAGTTTCAGCTTTAACATCATTCCTTCCAAAGAAATCCCAGGGTTGATCTCCTTCAGAATGGACTAGGTGGATCTCCTTGCAGTCCAAGGAATTCTCAAGAGTCTTCTCCAACACCACAGTTCAAAAGCATCAATTCTTTGGCACTCAGCCTTCTTCACAGTCCAACTCTCACATCCATACATGACTACTGGAAAAACCATAGCCCTGACTAGACGGACCTTAGTCGGCAAAGTAATGTCTCTGCTTTTGAATATACTATCTAGGTTGCTCATGACTTGTCTTCCGAGGAGTAAGCGTCTTTTAATTTCATGGCTGCAGTCACCATCTGCAGTGATTTTGGAGCCCAAAAAAATGAAGTCTGACACTGTTTCCACTGTTTCCCCATCCATTTCCCATGGAGTGATGGGACCGGATGCCATGATCTTTGTTTTCTGAATGTTGAGCTTTAAGCCAACTTTTTCACTCTCTTTCACTTTCATCAAGAGGCTTTATAGTTCCTCTTCACTTTCTGCCATAAGGGTGGTGTCATCTGCATATCTGAGGTTATTGATATTCCTCCTGGCAATCTTGATTCCAGCTTGTCTTTTCCAGTCCAGCATTTCTCCTGATGTACTCAGCATATAAGTTAAATAAGCAGGGTGACAATATACAGCCTTGACGTACTCCTTTTCCTATTTGGAACCAGTCTGTTGTTCCATGTCCAGTTCTAACTGTTGCTTCCTGACCTGCATACAGATTTCTCAAGAGGCAGGTTAGCTGGTCTGGTATTCCCATCTCTTTCAGAATTTTCCACAGTTTCTTGTGAATCCACACAGTCAAAGGCTTTGGCATAGTCAATAAAGCAGAAATAGATGTTCTTCTGGAACTCTCTTGCTTTTTCCATGATCCAGCGGATGTTGGCAACTGGATCTCTGGTTCCTCTGCCTTTTCTAAAACCAGCTTGAACATCAGGAGTTCATGGTTCACATGTTGCTGAAGCCTGGCTTGGAGAATTTTGAGCATTACTTTACTAGCATGTGAGATGAATGCAATTGTGCAGTCGTTTGAGCATTCTTTGGCATTGCCTTTCTTTGGGATTGGAATGAAAACTGACGTTTTCCAGTCCTGTGGCCACTGCTGAGTTTTCCAAATTTGCTGGCATATTGAGTGCAGCACTTTCACAGCATCCTCTTCCAGGATTTGAAACAGCTCAACTGGAATTCTGTCACCTCCACTAGCTTTGTTCATAGTGATGCTTTCTAAGGCCCACTTGACTTCACATTCCAGGATGTCTGGCTCTAGGTGAGTGATCACACCATCGTGAGTATCCGGGTTGTGAAGATCCTTTTTGTACAGTTCTTCTGTGTTCTTGCCATCTCTTCTTAATATCTTCTGCTTCTGTTAGGTCCATACCATTTCTGTCCTTTATCAAGCCCGTCTTTGCATGAAATGTTCCCTTGGTCTCTCTAATGTTCTTGAAGAGATCTCTAGTCTTTCCCATTCTGTTGTTTTCTTCTATTTCTTTGCATTGATCGCTGAAGAAGGCTTTCTTATCTCTTCTTGCTATTCTTTGGAACTCTGCATTCAGATGCTTATATCTTTCCTTTTCTCCTTGGCTTTTCGCTTCTCTTCTTTTCACAGCTATTTGTAAGGCTTCACCAGACAGTCATTTTGCTTTTTGCATTGCTTAGAAGTTGGTAAACTCCTATAGTAATCACAGTTCCCAGCTTGAAGGTTTTTTCCCTCATCTCTGTGGAATTCCTAGTTCACTGTCCTAATCACATTCCTCTTCCTGTTGTTTCTGCCCATGAACTGATTTTTATGGAATGTGGATTATCACCTAAGAAGTAGGAGAAGAACCAAAAAGAAAGTAGAAAGAAATCAAACTCAAGTTTTAATTAAACCATAATTTACCTGAAGGCTCTATTCATGGAAAGAGATCTTAGGAAGAAGTCAAAATAATGTTGTGATGTCAGTAGAAATATATATATGAAAGTTTAAAGAAGTAGCCCTATAATGTCTTTGAATTATATTTTTAAAAATGACTACTGTAGTATATATTAATTTATCCTGAATGCAGAAAACTTATAGCCAGATATGGAAATGTTATCTATGACATCAGAATAGAGCTTACTAGAAGGACTGCCTGGAAAATCCCATGGATGGAGGAGCCTGGAGGGCTGCAGTCCATGGGGTCGCGAGTTGGACACGACTGAGCAACTTCACTTTCACTTTTCACTTTCATGCATTGGAGAAGGAAATGGCAACCCACTCCAGTGTTCTTGCCTGGAGAATCCCAGGACGGCGGAGCCTGGTGGGCTGCCCTCTCTGGGGTCGCACAGAGTCAGACACGACTGAAGCAACCTAGCAGCAGCAGCAGCAGGACTGTGTATGACTAGACGTTGAAGTGTTGGTTGTTCAGTCATTTCCGACTCTTTGAGACCCCATGGACTGCATGCAGCCTATCTGGCTCCTCTGTCCATGGGATTTCCCAGGCAAGAATACTGAAGTGAGTTGCCATTTCCTTCTCCAGGGAATCTTCCCAACCCAGGGATCAAACATGGGCCTCCTGCTTTGCAGGTGGATTCTTTACCATCTGAGCCACCATGGAAGCTGAGACTAGATGTTAAGAAGCTTTAATTTTAGATATGACATTAAATTGTTTTTTGGTAGTAAATAAATATATTCTTGTAAAGAAAGAAATTATTGCCCTGACCCTCATTTTGCAGAAAATATATATATACACAGAAAATATATATTTGTGTGTATACATTCATGTATATGTACACACACATGTATACACACATACCAGGCTCTGTCACAGATACTTTTCTTGTATGCTGTCTCATGTAATCAGCTCTGTTCATGTCTCAACTTCCTCATCTGGAAGTGAGGTGATAATATCTCACTCTGCCTTCCTCACAGAATAACAAATAATCATAGCAAGATAATAAAGTATACTACTTCAATCATTACTCAGGCACTTAAGGACTAAATCTTGAATGCCATGTGGTGAGGTGTTTACCAGTGTTTCCATAGTAAAGTGGTGTGATGGAGCCTGGTAAAATTCATTTCAAAATACATTTGCAATACAAACTTGGCAGCAACAATTTGCACAGCTTGTTCCACAGACATCAAAGAAATGATGGAACACCTGCAAAGTATAGAACAACCTTTTTTATACTTCTCAATAAATACAACACCAAGTAAACACACCCTTTGCAGTACTTTATGACACACCTCATCAAAAAACTGGCAAGGGAGATATATGTTGGGCACATGCTTGGACATAGGATAACATCATAGATAACAGAAGAATTTTACATTAGAAATTGAAAACCAGTTTTTAGTCTGTGTAATAACAGTATAAACAAAAAGGCCAGCCTTACCTCAGAAAGCACCTAGGGATCAGGGGAGTTTAATGGAATGATGCTTGTATAACTCTACCGCTTATTAACCTGGACCTGGGAGCTGAGAGAAACTTGATCTCTTTCTAGCAGCCTGATCCTTTATTATAATCAGAATGGAAGTTTTAAAAGCTACTGAACCCCACCTCTAGACTGTCTTTCCATTGACCTGAAAAACTTTCATAATTTAATAAAATTATGGAGGTAGGGGCCACAGTGCCTGACAAGCGTCTAGGAAACTATAAGTTTTCCTCTTTAAAGTTCCCTAAAATGTCTAGGGGATCATAAACCAGGAAACAAACCCATCAGAGAAAGACCATAAAAAGTTAGTAATTGAAAAACTGAAAAAGGCTGCCTTATAATCACTTATCTGGAAAATGATTAGACAATAAAGTCCATAGGAGCAAACAGGAAAAACGAAGTGGTTTATATGGCTGCTTTGGGAAACTGTGAAGGAAAAATAATTTTGCCAGAACTTTTTCCAGTTGAAAGTTTCAAGAATAAAGTTTTCACATAATGCTCTAAAGAAATCACATGAGATACATGTTAACAGCAGTAAGTGCAAATGGGAGATTACCAACCTATAAGTGGATATTAATAGTTCTGGTTCATGGAATAAAGAACAAAAAATATTACATACGTACAGAAAACCTTACATACTGGTAGAGAGGTTACCTTCACTCAACAGAAAGACCTTTATGCCCATCGAATGAATTCTTACATGTTTAGATTTATGTTTTATTTCTAGAATTTCCTTCTTACTGTTTTTTTTGTACTTTCCATCTCTGTGATAAAATTTCTTTTTTAAGATTCCATATATGTGATAACATACAATAATTGCCTTTCTCCAATTTCATGAAGCATAATGCTCTCTAGGTCCATTTGTATTGTTGCAAATGGCAGAATTTCCTTCTTTCTTATGACTAATATTCCATTGTGTGTGTGTGTATATATATACACATACACCACATCTTTATCCATTCATCTGTTGAAGAAGGCAGATTATATCCATATCTTGGTTAATAATGCTACTGTGAACATTGGGATATATGTATCTTTTCAAATTAGTATTTTTGTTTTTTTCATATACCTACCTAGTAGTGGAAATGCTGGATCTTTTGACAGTCCTATTTTTAGTTTTTTGAGGAGCCTCCATACTGTTTTCCAGAATGGCTACACCAATTCACAGTCCTACAAACAGTGTACAGAGATTCTCTTTTCTGTGTATCCTCACCAACATTTGTTATTTGTGGTTGTTTTGATGATTCTGACAGATGTGAAGTGAAGAGGAATTTTTTTATTTTATTGATATATAAAACTACTTCTTTTATTGATGTCTCTGATACAATTTGTGTATGGTCAGTGAACATACTCTTTTAAGATTTCAGTTTGGAAATAATACTGTTGAGAAACACTTTAAGTTTCAGAATAAGGTCTTTGTGTAGCTATCTTTTTGCTTACGTTTTCTGCAGTTGCTAAGTGCAGTGTTCCATGAGGTTGGGCAAGATGGTTAGGGCAAGATGATTGATAGTATTGTTTAAGTCTTATCTGCTGATGGGTTTCTTTTGTCTGTTTCTATAAATGTCTTACTGAGAAAGGAGTGTTAAAATCTCTGATTGTGGATTTACCTATTTTGTTAGTTCTGTCCATTCTATGCTTTGAAGCTCGGATGTTGAGTATGTCCACATTTAGGATTATTATGTCTTCTTGATGAAGTGGCCCTCTTAATAGTATTAACTCTCCCTCTTTATCTCTGCTAATGCTCCTTGTCTTGAAGTCTACTTTATCTGATAATAGCCACATCAGCTTTTTTATGCTTTGTATTTGAATAGTATATCATTCCCTCCTTTTACTTTCCAATGGTCTGTCTTTTAATGTTTGAGCTGTATTTCTTAGAAATAACATACAGTTGAATCTTCCTTTTTGTAAATCCAGCCTTGGTCTCTACCTTCTCGTTCATCTGCATTTAGTGTCGTTTCTGATATGGTTGCAGTTAGGTGTACTTTGTGTTTAATTTTCTGTTTATCCCATTAGGCTTTTTGTTTCCTCATAATCTTCCATTGATTGCTTAATTGATTTTATTTTATTTTTTATTTATTTTTAATATAAATTTTTAAATTTTATTTTAATTTTAATAAATTAATAAATTTATTTTTGTTTCCTCATATTCTCCCATTGATTGATTTTAGTTTAATCAAATGTTTTCTAGTATTCTGTTTCATCTTATGACTGTTTTGCTGTATCTTTTAATATTTTTAGCACTTCTTCTAGCTATTTTGAACCCGGGCCTCCTGGTGGCTAAGATGGTACAGCATCTGCCTACAGTGCAGGAGACCCAGGTTCAGTCCGTGGGTTGGGAAGATCTACTGGAGAAGGAAATGGCAACCCACTCCAGTAATCTTGCCTGGAAAATTCCATGGACTGAGGAGCCTGGTAGGCTACAGTCCATGGGGTCACAAAGAGTCAGACATGACTGAGTGGCTTCACTTTCAGTTTCTTTCTAGCTATTTTAATATGTATCCTTAAATGATCACATTCTACATATTAACATTGTATGATTTCTTATAAAATGTAAAATCTGTGGATATAAAACAAGGACTTCTGAAGGGATATTTTAGAAATCTTGAAGGACAAGTAGAAATGAGGGATAGGTGATAGGGCACTCTAGGGCGAGTGATAGCAAGATCACGTAGCCTCGTAAGAGAACAAGCCATTCACTCTGACTAGAGCCTAGGAGCTCAGAGTGGCAGGAACTGAGGGCAGAGAACTCAGTAGGGGGCACTCTTGTGTGTTGTGGTGGGTTGAATAGTGTTCCCCTGGAATTCATATTCACCTGGAACCTCAGAATATGACCTTATTTGGAAATAGACTGTAGTTATTGGCGTTAATACGAGGTCATTCTGGATAAGAGGTCATTGGTCTAAATCCAATGAGTAGTATGCTTATAAGAAGAGGAGAGGACACACCGAGATACACACAGAGAAGAGGCCATGTGATGACGAAAGTAGAGACTGGAGTGAAACAACTACCAGCTAAGGAACACCGGGGGATTGCTAGGGGCCACTAAAAGGCAGCAAGAGGCAGCGTTCTTCCTTAGAGCCTTCAGAGGAACCGCGGCGCTGTCTAGTCTCAGCAACTATGAGGGGGTAAATTTCTGTTGCCTTATGCCTCCCAGTTTGTATAATTTGTTACAGAATACGGAAGAAACAAATGCAACATTGAATCCATATTCTGCTTACTGTGCATTAAGCCCATTGTTTTGGTTTTAAGATATGTTCAGAAATTCTTTTATTTTTCCCTTTAAGAGATAGAGCATAATTCCTCTCCCCTGAGTGTAGGTTAGATCCTGATGACCTGCTTCTAATGAATAAATAAAGGGAAAATGAGAGCATGCAGATTTGGAGACCAAGTCAGAGGTTAGCAAGCTATAGATGTGGGCCGGCCACCTGTTTTTATGAATCAAGCTGTATTGGAACAAGTATCCCCATTTGTTTACATTGTATGTACCTGTCTTTGCACTGAAACAACTGAGGTAAGCAGTTACAAACCCTATGGCATTTAAGCCTAAAATAGTTATTATTTAGCCATTTCAGAAAGTTTGTTAATCCCTGAGCTAGGTCATAAAAAGCACTGCAGCTTTTTGCTTGCTCAATAACTTGCTTTGGGAGAAGCCATCTGCCTTGTCACAGGAACTCTCAAATTCCTGTTGTTAAGGAACTGAGGCCTCTTATAAACATCTATAAACAGTCTTGGAAGTACAGTTGACCCTCGAACAATGTGGGAGAGAGGGTGATTCAAAATTCACCTGTAACTTAACTTACAGGCAGCCCTCTGTAATTATAGCTACAGTTTCACACCTAGAGATCAACCAACCTCAGATTGCGTATTACTGTAATATTTTTTAAAGCCACGTGTAGTTTTTAAAAAGCCACATGTAAGTGGACCCACACAGTTCAAACCCATGTTGTTCAAGGGTCAATTTAAGTTCCTCAAGCCCCAGGCAAGCTTTCAGATGACTGCATCCCGGTCAACAATTTAACCGAAACTTCCTGAGAATCCCTGAGCCGGAACCACCCACCTAAGCTGCTCTCAGATTCCTGCCCTTCAGAAACTGAGTGAGATAGTAAAGATTTGTTGTTTTACGCTCCTGGGGCAATGTGTTAAGCTGCAATACACAACCCATTCTCTCATCCTCCCCTTCTGCAGCCTTCCATGCTGCCCATGAGCTGCCCTGTGTGGCTCACCTGTGCCTCTGGCTTTGCTGTTTTAGAAACACTGGGAAATAAGACCTTTATATAAAGAAGCTACCAGATGACATGGATAAGATTTAGGAAACAAAAGATATTGGAAGACAAGGACTCTATTTTATATTTTTCATAATACTCCTTACTAACTAATACAGCACTATGAGTGATTCAGTTCAATTCAGTCAGTCAGTCATATCCGACTCTTTGTGACCCCATAGACTGCAGCATTGCCAGGCTTCCCTGTCCATCACCAACTCCCGGACCTTGCTTAAACTCACGTCCATCGAGTCGGTGATGTCATCCAACCATCCCACCCTGTGTCGTTTCCTTCTCCTCCTTCCTTCAATCTTTCCCAGCATCAGGGTCTTTTCCAGTGAGTCAGTTCTTTGCATCAGGTGGCCAAAGATCTGGAGTTTAAGCTTCACCATCAGTCCTTCCAGTAAATACTCAGGACTGATTTCCTTTAAGACGGACTGGTTTGATCTCCTTGCAGAAGACTCTCAAGAGTCTTCTCCAACACCACAGTTTAAAAGCATCAATTCTTAAGCGCTCAGCTTTCTTTATAGTCCAACTCTCTCATCCATACATGACTACTGGAAAAACCATAGCTTTGACTAGATAGACCTTTATCAGCCAAGTAATGTCTCTGCTTTTTAATATACTGTCTAGGTTGGTCATAATTTTTCTTCCCATGAGCAGACATCTTTTAATTTCATAGCTGCAATCACCATCTGCAGTGATTTTGAAGCCCCCCAAAATAAAGTCTCTCACTGTTTACATTGTTTCCCCATCTATTTGCCATGAAGTGATGGGACCAGATGCCATGATCTTCGTTTTCTGAATGTTGAGCTTTAAGCCAACTTTTTCACTCTCCTCTTTCACTTTCATCAAGAGGCTTTTCAGTCCCTCTTCACTTTCTTCCATAAGAGTGGTATCATCTGAGTATCTGAGGTTATTGATATTTCTCCCAGCAATCTTGATTCCAGCTTGTGCTTCATCCAGCCCAGCATTTTTGCTTGATGTACTATGCATATAAATTAAATAAGCAGGGTGACACTATACAGCCTTGACGTACTCCTTTTCCAATTTGGAACCAATCTGTTATTCCATGTGTGATTGATTACTGCTGCTGAACTTGACTGTGACTAACGAAGTGTTAGGCTTGTACAGCATGTTTATTTGCGGTATTAGAATGTTTGCTCTATCATGTTACTATTATTCATATGAAAAGGGTATTTGAGTATGTCATCATAATCTTTATTGGTTGCACTTCAAGAGCTTTAGTTGCTTTTCTTAAATATTAACCAAGTTGTCTCTAGTCAGGATAGTGTTGAGTTCTGTGGGTATATTAGTTTTCTACTGATGCATCACAATATTATTTTAATGGCTTAAAACAATACCCATTTATTATCTCAGTTTCAGTGGGTCAGGACTCTGAATGTAGCCTAGTTAGGCCTCCCACCTAGGGACTTACAAGGCTTTAATCAAGGTGTTGGCCAGGGTTGGATTGTCATATGAAACTTGCCTGGGGGACTCATGTGGCTATTGACAGCATTCAATATCTTGGGGTTGTGGAAATGAAAGCCTCAGCTTTTTGTTTTGGGTTTTTGGTTTGGGGGTTTTTTTGAGTTGTTATTGCCTGTTATCTAGAGGTGTCTCTCAGCTAACAGAGAGCACCCACACTTCCTTGCCAGGTGGGGTTACCCAGTATGGCCATTTGCTTCCTCTCAGCTAATGAAGGGAGAAACTCCGGCAAGACATGCAGTATGGTTTTCTATAATATCATCACATCATTATGTGCATGTGATCAGTACGTTCCAGCACCTTTACGGTGTTCTGTTGGTTAGAAGCAAGTCTCACTCTGAGCCAAGGAAAAGCATTAGCAGATGCCTAGTTTCTGCCAGCTCTTGGCATATAGGGTTCTTTCAAGAAGTTTGATGGTAGAGGACAGGAAAGTGAGGAGATAAGTCAGAGGGAAATTCTGAAAAGGAGCGACATGAACATGTTTATATGCAAAGGAGAAAGCGCAGCCAATAAGAAGAGACTGAGATGATACATTAATCTGTGCCAAGAGTCTGTTAGAGAGTAGGTGCTCAGTTACATTAGTTGTCTCATACCTCCCCTTACACAATGCCTCATTACGTTTTTTTCTTTAAATATATATTATACTACTCTATTGTGTGCCATACAGGACAGCAGATACCGTACTAACCAAACTAAATATATACCTGACCCCTTTGCCTTTGTGCCATCCAGCTCTGGAGCATCATTAGCCATTTCAGGAATCACTTCCTTCCAGGCTTACCTTCTCCACTTTGTCAACTTTGGCCCTTCTTCCTTTGACTGTGCCAAGCCAGAGTACTCCCCAAATTGTGTTTTCTGCTGCTGTGTTGATTGTTTTGCCTCCTCAGTTGGGTCCACACTGCTGATTGGTGGCCTTGAATTCATATCTGTTTGAGTTTCCCAAACCTCTTCTGTAACTTATTACCCTGACTCTATTGTCCCTCTCAGTTGACAGTGCTTCCTGTGATAGGGGCTCTCAACTTCCTTTCTGCTCATCTCATAATCTTTTATTGCCACCTTCACTTGCCTATTTTTTTGTACAACAAAATATGTAGATACCACAAGTATCCCTGCCTACCTTGTGGTCAAAGTTTCAGTCGTAAACCCTACCATCTCCTCAAAGCATATTCCCAGCCATGAGCATCCCTCATTGTAATGAAAAGACATACCACCCTCTATAGCAGAATATATTACAGAATCATTGCCAAGCCATCTATGCCTTGATGTTTGATATCTCCTTGAAATTAGAGAGGGGAAAAAGAAGTTTTTAAAGTTCAAGTAACTTGAATGCTAAAATAAGAGTGTATTTATTAAATCAAGTCTTAAACTTAATTTTGTTCTCAAAGTAATATGCTTGTACTTCATAGAAAATTTAGAAATTTAGATTAAAAGAGAAAATAAAATTACCACTATCCCTGCATCCAAATAACTATGGCTAACATTATATTTATTCTTCTAGTCATATATATGTGTTAGATTGAAAGTGAAAGTAAAGTCGCTCAGTCGTGTCCGACTCTTTGCGACCCCATGGACTGTAGCCTACCAGGCTTCTCAGTTCATGAGATTTTCCAGGCAAGAGTACTGGAGTGCGTTGCCATTGCCTTCTCCAGGGGATCTTCCTGACACAGGGATCGAACCCCGGTCTCCACGCATTGTAGGCAGACACTTTACCCTCTGAGCCGCCAGGGAAACCCTATATTTACATGGTAGCAATTATCACGTTACCTTCCTTATCCGTATTTTGTTATGAATATTTTAATCTATTTTTGTATATCAATACTTTATAACTTGTAAAAGCTTTAAAATAGCTTTAATTTTACTCATTTAATAAAACTTCCTTTACGAGTATTTTATTTTCCCAATGACCTTTTGCAAATTCTTGATTATTCATTTAGAATAATTCCTTGAAGTTTAGTTTTAGATCAAAGAATATTTACATTTAAGCCCACTGATACCTGCTATCAATTAACTATACTTCAAAAAGGTTGTAAGAAGTATTTAACCATCAGCAGTGTGTAAGAGTATGTTTCCCATACCTTTTCCAAGGCAGTGTGTAAGACAACCTTCGCCACTTGGCAAGGAGAAACCGGCATTTCATTTTGATTTAATTTTCATTTTTGATACTGAAGTCACACTTTTCCCTTACTATCCATTGTATATATTTTTGTAAATTGTCTGTTCATGGACTTTTTCCTCTTCCCATCATCTTGTTTGTATGTTTATCTACTTTATTATTTTTTGAACTCACGGTTGTTCAAATTAGTAACAGTGTATTTTGTCTTTTCTGGTAGCTGTGAATGGTAGCTTTCCTTTAACACAAAGGACAAACTGATTTTTCTTTTTTGATTAATTTTTTTGGCGGCCTTACGTCTTAGTTGCGACACATGGGATCTTCATTGCGGCCTGCAGACTCTAGTTGCGGTACGCAGGCTCAGTTGCTCCATGGCTTGTGGGTTCTTATTTCCCTGACCAAGAATTGACCCCACATTCTTGCTTTGCAAGGTGAATTCTTAGCCACTGGACCACCAGGAAGTCCCTGATTTTTCCATGTAAGATAGACTAGAGAAAAAGGACATATATATATATATGGCATACATATACACATAGGTATACATACAGATATATGTAAGTGTGTATGTCTTTCAAGCATAGCTTAACAAAGCCACTTAATACGGTTCTGTATAATTATTGACTTTCTTTATGCAGTATTACCTTATTGATCATCATTCAAGATTTTGGAATAATTAGTTGTTTAATAAAGTAAAGCATAATGACATTGATTTCAGTCTACTTGTCTGACTTGTAAATTTTTCCTCAGTAATATTATTGTATTGGATTTTCTTTTTAAGTTTTTCAAACATTCTTCAGATTTACAGTAGGTGGCAGCAACAGAAAATATTCTTTCATTTGGTTCAAAATGTAATCAGGCATTCATCAGTTCAGTTCAGTCGCTAGTCATGTCCGACTCTTTGTGACCCCATGAATCACAGCACGCCAGGCTTCCCTGTCCATCACCAACTCCTGGAGTTCACTCAGACTCACGTCCATTGAGTCAGTGATGCCATCCAGCCATCTCATCCTCTGTCGTCTCCTTCTTCTCCTGCCCCCAATCCCTCCCAGGATCAGAGTCTTTTCCAATGAGTCAACTCTTAGCATGAGGTGGCCAAAGTACTGGAGTTTCAGCTTTAGCATCATTCCTTCCAAAGAAATCTCAGGGCTGATCTCCTTCAGAATGGACTGGTTGGATCTCCTTGCAGTCCAAGGGACTCTCAAGAGTCTTCTCCAACACCACAGTTCAAAAGCATCAATTCTTCGGCGCTCAGCCTTCTTCATAGTCCAACTCTCACATCCATACATGACCACAGGAAAACCATAGCCTTGACTAGACGGACCTTAGTTGGCAAAGTAATGTCTCTGCTTTTGAATATGCTGTCTAGGTTGGTCATAACTTTTCTAGGGGACAATATACATGAACTCACCCTAAATATGAAGAGCTTTATGATAGAGGCTACTCCAGAAATGTAAATGTAGTGTGAAATTGGTGAGTATTTCATAGCCCATTTTGGAAGTAAGTTCCAACAAATACTCTTTTGGGAAATTGCATTTTATTTTTCAGTGTTGCAGGCTTTACTTATAGCATGTTTTAGTATTTGGGGGAATCTTATTCCCCACCACCTCCTCTTTTATATTTACAGTGAAAGCCACTCAAGACAACCAGCCTCTTTTCTAGAGTGGCCTTTTCGACGATGACCCTTTAATACAGAGCCTTGAGTAATTTAACAAACTAAAAATACATGCTAAGAATATGTGGCGTTTTAGGCCACTGCTTCCATTTTGAGTGGTCTTAGAGCTTCATTGTGCTGATTTTAAAATTCAGGGTCCATATATGTCTCAAGAGTATCTGTAATAATTTTCTTTAGATCATAACAGTTCTCCTCAAGTTGGTTTAGCATCATCTGTAGTCCATTTGGGTTTCCCAGGTGGCGTTAGTGGTAAAGAATCCTCCTGCCAATGCAGGAGACATAGAAATGTGGGTTCAGTCCTGGGGTCAGGAAGAGCCCTGAGGGCATGGCAACGCACTCCAATATTCTTGCCTGGAGAATTCCATGGGCAGAGGAGCTTGGGGAGGCTACAGAGTCAGGGGTCGCACAGAGTTGAACATGACTTAAGTGACTTAGTACACACGCATAGCCCATTAACGAGAGGGGCAAGCAACACCACTACAGAGGATCTGAGGACACATCGGCTTTAGTTTCCAAACTACAATGATAGGTAGATATTCTGTCCCCTAGGACAAGACGAGTGGCTGTAAGATAAACCTAGAGGCTGTGAGTTGAGGGGGGGAAAAGGTCCACTTGCTGCTCTGGTCATTAACGCTTCCTCCTTAGCAAGACTACAGCTTAGAAAAAGGTTTCTGGTGAAGAACAGCTGTTGTTAGCTAGCCAACACAGAAGAGAGCTCTAGGCTTTAGAGGTGGTTTTAAAAAGATTAAAACATTAAAATTTTGCAGGCTAAGGAAAAAGAAGAATTTCATGAGAATTAAAAATTTATTTCAAGTCCCTTGCATGTTTAATTAGGGTCCAACAAAATTCTTAAGAATTGATTCAGAAATTGTTGAATCATATTTTCTGTATTTCCAGAGCTCTTGTTATCAGGAGAGAAACTAATTCTTGTTTGTCCAGGTTTTAGTAGTATCGTAGAGGTAAGCTAGTATTTTTTCTTCTGTTAGATTGCAGATACCTTTGAGACAATAAATAAATAAATAAATGTGATTTTTTAAAATTTTGTTGGGTTTTCTTTAGAATTAAGAACAGTATCCTGTTCTAGGAATACCTAGTGAACTGTAACTGACTGCCCAAGAAAAAGAGGTAGCATTAGTGGTCACTCTTATCCCACCAAAATAATACAGAGAACATTCAGGAAATCTAAGATCAACTTCTGACTCAGTGCCACAAATTCCAAGATTGTGGACAAATCTTTGAACCTCAGTTTTTTCATATGTAACAAAGAGGACAGAGTAGATTTGAGTTGTAAGGTTTCTCTCAGATCCTTGATTCTCTGAGTCAGTATCCTTCTTAAGATGTCTAGAGCAATAATTGCTTATTTATCTCATTCAGGAAATAACTGCACACCACCTGGTAACAGTATTAGTTGGAATACACACCAAGTAGCAGTAACAGAGAGTCTCACAATTTTTGGTGGTTCCAAAAGATAGGATGTTATTTCTGTCTTCATTAGCAGTCCTAAAGTAGGCAGGTACCCCCAGGACAGATGGATGGTTCTGATTCGTCAAAAATCAAACCCCAAGGCTACTTCTGCTTCCTTGCTCTGCCATTGCCTGGGGTACCATCATCTGCATGGTAGAAGCTGACTCAGCATGGGACTTAAGAAAGTCCAGCACAAGCAGGTAAGACCTGCAAGTTAAAAACAGACTTCCACTCAAACCCCACTGGCTAGAACTCAGTCATGTGCTCACATCTACAATCAGGAGAACAGAGAAGTCTTTAGCAGCGTGGCTTGTATCCATCTACAATTTTAAGAGTGTAGTTGGGCGTAAGGTTCTATAACTAACAAGGAAGAGAGGAGATGATATTTTAGGGGACAGTCTCCAGCACTGTGCCTTCTGTTACAGTTTTAAACCATTCTGATAATCATATTTTACTGTTCATTGTTTTCTATCTTTTCTAATGAAATAGACTGAGATCAGGATCTGTGATTTATCCCTATATGTGTACCTCACAGCACATGTAAGGTGTGTTGAACATAGATGACATTCAATAAAAATATGTATATTTTATTTTTATATTGATTTTTCAGAGCTTTTAAGTAAACACTAGGTCCAATAATCTTCCTTTCCATTACACTGCTCCATCTACTTATTGCTTGTGTAGTGTGTGTTACATGTAAAACTTCAATTCTCAACCTAGTTCAGGAGACTGTATCAGGACTCAAAAAGTAGTAAAATTTTTAAATATATGTTATAGATAGATTGGGGGCAGGTTGCTGCTAGTAGCAATTACTGTCTTTTTCAGGTAGTGTGATTATGTGTAATGGAAAACCAAGAGCTTTACAGAGTGGCTTCAACATTTGGTTTTAAGTGTATTACTTGGACATCACATATGATATATTTATGAAATACTTTAAAACATATCTTTCTCAAATATTTTGAGGTTCTGTCATCTCTGTTCTCTTCATTGGTGTTCTTAGTTGCTCAGTGATGTCCAGCTCTTTGCCACCCCATGGACTGTAGCCCACCAGGCTCCTCTGTCGGGGATTCTCCAGGTAAGAATACTGGAGTGGGTTGCCATGCCCTCCTCCAGGGGATCTTCTGAACCCAGGGACTGAACCCAGGTCTCCTACCTTGCAGGCAGATTCTTTACCATCTGAGCCACCAGGGAAGTCCGTTCATTTGATGTTAATAATAAAGAGCCGACTGCAGTGCCGAGTGTGGGTTTACACAGAGTGAGCTTGTATATGGACAGCTGTATAAAACTGATTTTAAAAGCAAGCCACACTTTTATTGACTCTGTTAACATCTTCTCCACTCTGACTTCTTTTTTTTTTTTTTCTGCTGCACTTGTATACTGTAATCCAGTATGGGAAGGGAAGGTGCTGGTGTGTCCCTTACCAATTTTACATTTGGTAAGAACTGTCTTGGAAGAATTGTCCTAGTCTCTTATATCCAGTTTTCTCAAATCTTCCCCCTTCAGGTTTACCTCCTTTTATAACTGACTGTACCCGGCCAACCCCAAATGATCATTCTGTCAGTAAGTGAGGAAGGTTTGGTTCAAGCCCTGGGCAAACTGCAGCATAAGGACAGGGTTTGTTTGTATAAGACAAGCCTTTATTCCCTTTACAAACATGCCAATTTGCCAAAGACAAGTAAATGGCTATAGTCTGCACCAGGAAGAGTGGCTCTGAGCTTTTACTCGGCCTCACCCACATTTCAGAGCTTTCAGTGACCCTCAACACCAGGCTGTTCTTAGAACATTTTTCTCCAAGGGACAGGACACATTTTTTTGCTTTGTTTTGTTTTTTTCAGCTAAGGGCTTGATCTTACCTTTCTATATCAACAGAGGGCAGCAGAGAGCACCACTCCATAACCTAACTGCTACAGCTACTGCTAAGTTGCTTCAGTCTTATCCAACTCTATGTGACCCCATAGATGGCAGCCCACCAGGCTCCTCTGTCCCTGGGATTCTCCAGGCAAGAATACTCGAGTGGGTTTCCATTTCCTTCTCCAATGCATGCATGCATGCTAAGTCACTTCAGTCGTGTGTGACGCTGTGCGACCACATGGACAGCAGCCCACCAGGCTCCTCTGTCCACAGGATTTTCCAGACAAGAATACTGGAGTGGGTTGCCATTTCCTTCTCCAATAGCCTAACTAGTAGTTCTCAAATTGGGTGAGGCCCAGTCTCAGAGAGCCTATCATTTCAGTTCAGTTCAGTTGCTCAGTCGTATCTGACTCTGGGACCCCATGAATCACAGCACGCCAGTCCTCCCTGTCCATCACCAACTCCCGGAGTTCACTCAGACTTGAGTCCATCGAGTCAGTGATGCCATCCAGCCATCTCTCCCTCTGTCGTCCCCTTCTCCTGCCCCCAATCCCTCCCATCATCAGAGTCTTTTCCAATGAATCAGCTCTTCGCATGAGGTGGCCAAAGTACTGGAGTTTTAGCCTTAGCATCATTCCTTCCAAAGAAATCCCAGGGTTGATCTCCTTCAGAATGGACTGGTTGGACCTCCTTGCAGTCCAAGGGACTCTGAAGAGTCTTCTCCAACACCATAGTTCAAAAGCATCAATTCTTCGGCGCTCAGCCTTCTTCACAGTCCAACTCTCACATCCATACATGACTACTGGAAAAACCATAGCCTCAACTAGACGGACTTTAGTCGGCAAAGTAATGTCTCTGATTTTGAATATACTATCTAGGTTGCTCATAATTTTTCTTCCAAGAAGTAAGCCTCTTTTAATTTCATGGCTGCAGTCACCATCTGCAGTGATTTTGGAACCCCCAAAATAGTCTGACACTGTTTCCACTGTTTCCCCATCTATTTCCCATGAAGTGATGGGACCAAAGGCCATGATCTTTGTTTTCTGAATGTTGAGCTTTAAGCCAACTTTTTCAATCTCCACTTTTACTTTCCTCAAGAGGCTTTTTAGTTCCTCTTCACTTTCTGCCATAAGGGTGGTGTCATCTGCATATCTGAGGTTATTGACATTTCTCCCTGCAATCTTGATTCCAGCTTGTGTTTCTTCCAGTCCAGCGTTTCTCATGATGTACTCTGCATAGAAGTTAAATAAGCAGGGTGACAATATACAGCCTTGACGTACTCCTTTTCCTATTTGGAACCAGTCTGTTGTTCCATGTCCAATTCTAACTGTTGCTTCCTGACCTGCATACAGATTTCTCAAGAGGCAGGTCAGGTGGTCTGGTATTCCCATCTCTTTCAGAATTTTCCACAGTTTCTTGTGATCCACACAGTCAAAGGCTTTGGCATGGTCAATAAAGCAGAAATAGATGTTTTTCTGGAACTCTCTTGCTTTTTCCATGATCCAGAGGATGTTGGCAATTTGATCTCTGGTTCCTCTGCCTTTTCTAAAACCAGCTTGAACATCAGGAAGTTCATGGTTCACATATTGCTGAAGACTGGCTTGGAGAATTTTGAGCATTACTTTACTAGCATGTGAGATGAGTGCAATAGAGACAATCAATCCCATGGACTTTTTTTTAGCTATGGCAAAGACTGGGTCTGTTACAGGCATTGGGGGTGGGGGTCAGGGGGCAAGGAAGGGTTGCTAAACATTTTACCTTATGTAGGAAAGTCCCACTCATGGAAGAATATTCCCACCCACAAAAGTCAGTTAACTTCCTTTTGGTATTGTTCTCCAGCCTCAAGCATTCCTGCCTAACTTAGCACTTTCACCATTTGTGTTGTTATTCATCTTACCAAAACAACCTAATACTACAAACTGGCCTTTTCATCTTTGCATTGTCACTTTTTAAATTCACTTTAAATTTTTATCATTGAATGACCGCAGACAGGTCTTTAATAGGAGAGGGGAAAGAGGTAATGGATAGAGTTTAAAAGTATAAGTCACTAGGTTACAGAGTTTAGACAAAGCTGGATTAGATGAGCCAATCTTCTTGAACCTTAATTTTCTCTCATATAAAGTAAGACTAAAATTTACTTTATTTTAAGATATTTTGTAAATTTTAAAGTGAAGGCGAAGATTGTTTACAGAGAATGTCTAGGGCCAGATTTGTACCCAACTATTATTTTTAGGAAGTAGATATCCAAACCTCTCTACTCACATTGTACTTAGGAGCTCATATCCCAATTAATAGTTCCAGCCAACATCCTGGGGACGACATGGTTGATTCTCACTGGGTTGTGGGTCCAGTAGACTTGGCTCGTGTGCCTGTCTTTTCACTCATATTAAAACCAAGTAGGTGAGTTGCCCTGCCTTGTGTCACATGTTCACTCCTAGAGTCCTAACTTCAGGTGGGGCTGGCCTTGCCTGAACCTCTTGGACTGAGAGTGGGGAGAGACAGTTTCCTCAAACGGAGAGGATGTAGGGGCAGACTTTAAAAGGGGGCGGTTGCTCACTATTTCTATGTTTTGATCTTCAGTTATGCTACATCATGCTTTGTAAAGCTAAAGTGGAAATGCCAGCTTCCACTAAAGAAGCGGGAATGAAAACAGGATTAGAAGTATAAAAGTTAAATCGTTGCTTTTTTACATGGCCTCTCAGAAGGAGTACAAACTCTATACGGATGGGTAAAATATAAAGTTATTTTTTGTTTGTTTGTTTTTTACCCTTTCAATATGTAAAGTGCCTTTATAAACTCAAAATATTATTTTTAGTCCCACAAGGTTTGGTTTATGGTAATTTGCCAGATTTTGTGTTTTATGGAGTGGTGTATTTCAGGGATGTTAAATGTTTTATTTATTGAGAAATCCATTTGCTTTTGATTTGCTTTAGTGCATTATTGATCAGAGAATTATATCCCTTGTTTGTAATCATCCTTTTGATACAGATAATACATTAAAACTTCATTAAGTTGTTAAACTTTATTCTAAAAAGCATAAAAATCTCTAAACAATTCCTTTTTCCCAGTTGTCTAGATGTTTTATTATCCTTTGATAAAAATGCTAGACTTCAAATCTGCTTAATTCACAATATTCTTCAAAATTTGCTGTAATTATGCCCCTTTAGGATTTTTTTTCTATCATAAAAATGATTGTGGAATTTACCATCATGAGACTTTCATATTTTTAAAAGTTAATAGGTGTATTGCTATGTTTCTATTTATAGTCTACTTTTTCTAAAAGGATGTGCTTATTGACATATATATACATAACAAGGTTAACAAAGGGAAAATCAAACCTAAAACAAGGAAGATAAAGCAAAAATGATAACCACAAAAAGCTAAAATAAATTATATAGAGATATAGATTGATTGATTTGAGCATAAAGTTGGCTGTGGGCTTCCTTGCAGGGATGGGAAAAAAAAAGATTGATTTGAGCATAAAGTTGGCTGTGGGCTTCCTTGCAGAGATGGAAAAAAAAAAGCAATTCAGTGGATTACATTGTTGCCATCTAAAAAGGAAGGCTAATAATTCTTCAAGAACAGAAAACAGTTTCCCTGATAGTGATTTCTTTTTTTTTTTTTTCCTGATAGTGATTTCTAAAAATAAACTCCTCTTGTGAATTTATTACCTGTGAGACATCATGCAAGATAGTGGACTGTGTAAAAGCAATATGGCTGTTCCTTATAATAAAAGGAAAACCATTACATACAGTGTAACTTAATGATCTTGCCTCTGCTAGGGAGTACTGTGCTAATGATATTTGGGTAGCATGTAGCTTTCTGATGAACTCTCCTTTGCTGCAAGAACAGGTTTTAGTAATATTTACAAGAATGTTTTTCCTTAGATGGTTCTTAAAAATCACTTTCTCAGATAAACATTTCCTGAGAGCTGGAGAACAACAACAACAAAGTTTGAGTAATTGTCTGCTGAGGTCTTTGTTGGAAAAAAATAAAATAAACTTAACAAAAATTTTTTTAAATAAAAAGAATGAGAAGGTAGAAGGTGTGATATGGAACTCTCTGGATTAGAAGGACTTGCTCAGAGCCCTAGTCTCAATCTACTGTAGTTTAAGTGAAAAAAAAAATTATTTGAGGAACAATGTACTTTGAAAACAGGGTAAGTTAAGGTTAATGTTCAGATATGGAAGTGGAGAATTCTAATTAGCATTCTTACCTATTAGAATTGTTTTTTTACATCAGTTCATACAAACTACATCTCTATGTAGAAAAATTTTAACTTTTTTTTTTTTTTACAAAGAGGATTTTGGTCACCTCTCTTAACTTCCTCTGGGTTTCCCTCACTCACCTTCAGAACCTGAGAGAGTATTCCTCAGCTTCCCAAAGGGAAATAATTAGGATGAGCTTTTCTTTGAAAGCTGAGTCACTAATGCGTATTTCTAAATTTCCTGAAAAGATCTGTACTAGCTTGTTGTTGTTCAGTCGCCCAGTCGTGTCCGACCCTATGGACTGCAGTGTGCCAGGCCTCCCTGTCCTTCACCATCTCCCAAAGCTTGCCCAAGTCCATGGTCACTGATCAAAAGAAAAACCTTTTTGTTTATATTAACAACAGTAAAACAAAAACAGTTACCAGAATCATTTTCTGAGTATCTTCTATATATGCAATATTGTGCTGAAGTCTTCACATGTTTTATTTTATTTAACTTTCACATAATAGGCATATAGCCTGTTATTCAGTTCACTTCAGTCAGTTCAGTCGCTCAGTCGTGTCCGACTCTGCGACCCCATGAATCGCAGCACTCCAAGCCTATTATTATCCCCACTTTATTTTTCCTCTTCCAGTTTTATCGAGATGTAATTGACATACAACACTGTATAAATTTAAGACATACAGCATAATGATTTGACTTATATCATGAAATGATTACCACAATAGTGAAAGTGAAGTCGCTCAGTTGTGTCCAACTCTTTGCGACCCATGGACTGTAGCCCACCAAGCTCCTCCGTCCATGGGATTCTCCAGGCAAGAATACTGGAGTGGGTTGCCATTGCCTTCTCCACGATTGCCACAATAAGTTTAGTTAAAATCTATCATCTTATATACATACAAAAGAAAAAGAATAATTTTCCTTATGATGAGATCTCTTAGGATTTTGTCTCTGAATAACTTTCATGTATAACATACAGCAGTGTTGATTATATTAATCACATTGTACATTAATTACTTCCTTAGTACCTATTTATCATATAACTCGAGGTTTGTACCTTTTGACTACCTATGTCACCAAAGATGTTATTTATTAATGGCTATTTTCCCCACACTATACATCTTACTCTAAAAATGAGAAACCAATAGCTTGGTTTACCAAAACTTACATAACTAATGATAATAACCAACAGAGTCAGAATTTGAACCCAGATCTCTTTACTAACTTCTAGCCACACTGGTGCCTGTAAAAGAAATCTGAATCATCATGCATTAGCACTGAGGTCATCATACTCTCTTTTTCTTGGTATTTATGACAAAAATTGCCCCTAGGTCATAGTATTTTGAACTTCTCTTAGATTCTGATTTAGTCATTTTCCTTTAAAAAAATTTTTTCTCTCTCCAAGAAAAAGACCAGCTTTAGTATGGCTCTTTTTTTTTCTTGGCCATGCCTCGAAGCTTGTGGAATCTTAGTTCCCAGACCAGGGATGGAACCAAGGTCCTCGGCAGTGAAAGCATGGAGTCCTAACCATTGTGCCACCAGGGAGTTCCTATAGAATAGGTCATATTTTATGCCAGAATAATTGTGCCTTAACTTGTGTTCTTAAATTTTTTCCTAATAGTGAGTTTTTAATATCTTTTTGGGAAAGGAGACCAGATTATCTTTTAGTCATTAATGAAATTTGAAAAGGTCCATTTGGTTCTTAAAAGAATCTACTCACTTTGAGAACTGGTGTTGTAGTGCTCCATACTCAGCGTGCCTACATGCTGAAATAAAAACTATTTGTGACTATGGGACTTGGCTTAATCTTCCTAGAGCTGCAGTGTCCCATTCAGTAGCCACTAGCCGCATGTGACTGTTTTTCAATTTATATTAATTAAAATTGAATAAAACTTATAATTCAGTTCCTCAATCATAGTGGCCACATTCCACATGCTAATATATGAGACAGTGCAAATTATAGAACATTTCTGTCATCACAGAAAGTTCTCAAGAAGCATTGCTTTCAGATATACATTTTTCATGGCCCTTTTTCTTCTGTGCCCAAAACAACATTGTTCTCCTTGAAGAATAGCTAGTGCAGTTTCTGAGATTTGGGGATACAACTTATCTTCCCAACAGATTTCCTGTCATGTTTGACATAGAGAAAGTTTTGTTGACAAGGTTATTTCTGTGCTCTAGGGAGGCATGCTAATCCAGACTAGGTTCATCTTACTAAAATGGCAAGTCGGTAAAGCTAGCTAATTTTTATTTGCCAGATTACATATTAAACTAACATGTTAGATGACTGTTATTAGAACCCTTATGCATTCTGTTTTGTTGAATTGCTTCAGAGACATACCCTGGTCTTTGATTGAGTAATGATGTTTTTATGAAACTTAACAGCCAGTGTGTTAGCTTCTGTAACAGATTTAACATCTCATTGACATATTTTTTTCATAAAAGGGTTTCCTCTATTAGTCTGTATTATTTGGAAGTTTGTTTTTTTTTAAATATATAAATCCAATTCTTCTGGTATAGCCTGGTTGGCTTTGATTGCCGTTGAAGGAAACAGAGATGCATATTGTTTATCTTCTTTTTATTTGTGGATTCTAAAATAATCTTAGTACATGGACATAATTGATTGGTATAGATCAGTGCGGGGCACTCAGGCCTACTAGGAAGGTGCCAGTATTACATTGGTCTTGAGCACACCCATGTCACATGGATAAATTTCTTTGGTCTGTCTTTTCCATTGTGATATTCCACAAGAAGCTTCTTTAAAGAAATTTTGAATATATTGTTTGCTAATGAGATGCTGTTGCTTGAGTATATAACAGTATGTCTTTCCTGTGTATAAAATAGTCCTGGGAAGTTGGGTTTTTTCTCCCCCAAATGAAGTAAGCAGTGAGCAGTACGTATTAGTGTCAGGTTTGAGCCCTTTATAATCACATAGAAACAAGCAACCACTCTCCTGTCAGCTGTTCAAATAATCTGATTGAGAGAGCAGATATCTGTTCAGAATGTTCTTGGTCACTGGGCACCTATAACCAAGGCCTTATATTAACCACTATTCTAGTTTCAAGGATTTGAGATCATTTTCCAAGTTCGAAAAAGCTATGATCAGTATTAGTAAAGTATTGGTAATTGTGAAGTGAAATGATGCTATTCAAGGGCAATAAATTAATCTCCACTTCTGTGTAACTTTGAAAAATTTAAAATAAAGAGTTAAAAATGAGCTCTTCTCAATACTCTGTAATGACCTATATGGGAAAAGAATATAAAAAAGAGTGGATATATGTATATTATAACTGATTCACTTTGCTATGTAGCAGAATATAACATAACATTGTAAATCAACTATACTCCAATAAAAATTTTAAAAATTTCATTGATGATATTAAGCCCCCAAAAAGTTAAAAAAATCAGTTTTTTTTTTTCTCGTACTAAGTTGTATGAGTTCCTTGTACTTTTTAGAAATTAACCCTTTATCAGATAATATATCTGGTTTACAGGTATTTTTTTCCCACTCTGTAGATTGCCTTGTCATTCTGTTGATTGAAGCTTTTAGTTTGATACAGTCCCACTTGTCTATTTTTGCTTTTGTTGCCTGTGCTTTTGGTGTCATTTCAAGAAATTATTGCCAAGACTGATGTCAAGAATGGATAAAGGACTTAGACAGCTCTCCAAAGAAGACATACAAGTGGTCAGTGGGTATTAATATGTGAAAAGGTGTCCATCATCACTACTTATCAGGGAAATGCAAATCAAACCACGATGAGATATTACCTCACACCACTTAGGATGGCTTATTATTTTTAAAAAGATAAGTGTTGTAGCGAAATTGTAACCCTTACTCACTCTTGATGGGAATGTAAAACAGTGCAGTAGTTATGAAAAACAGTATGAAGATTTCTCATAAAATTAAAAATGAAACTACCATAAGAACCAGCAATCTCACTTCTGGGTATATATTCAAAAGAAATGAAATCAGGATCTCAAAGAGATATCTACACTCCCATATTTATTGCAGCACTCTTCGTAATAGCCAACATATGAAAACAACCCACATGTCCATCAACAGATGAGTGGATTAAGAAAATGTATATGCCTACAATGGAATATTATTCAGCTTTTAAAAGGAAATGCCATTTGCAACAACGTTGATGAACCTGGAGGACATAACACTAAATGAAATAAGCAAGTCACAGAAAAAGACAAATGTTGCTTGATTATATGAGTTATCCAAAATAGTCAAACTCATGAAAGCAGAGAATACAATAGTGGTTTCCAGAGCCTGAGAAGAGAGGGAATGGGTAGTTGTTATTCAACGGATATAAAGTTTTAGTTATACCAGATGAATAGGTTTTAAAGATCTGTAGTACAACATATCTATAGTTAACAATATGGTATTTTATTGTGCAGTTCAAAATTTGCTGAGAGTAGATCTCATGTTAAGTATTTTTGCCACAAAAACCTACAGCAGCTATAACAACCCAAAGAAACACATGCACTTGTCAGATATGTCTACTACCTTGACTGTGATTATGGTATCATGGGTATTTGCATAGTTCCAAACTTATCAGTTGTACACATTAATTATATGTAGTTCTTTGTTATAGCAATTGCACCTCAATAAAGCTGTTAAAAAATTTTAAATAAGAAAAAAAAATGTCATGAGCTCTTTGGGTGAATTTAATTACAGCTATTTTTGTTATTAGTAATAAGACATTTTACTAAAACCAAAATCTGCTCAAAGAACATTATAAGCTCTTTGGATCTATGTCTTAATTGAATGTCAGAAGTTTAATAAACCAATGAGGAAATGCCCTACCTTATTTAAAATGTTGCAGTAGATTACACTTTCACACTCACTTTTGATTCATCACAAATGTCCGTAAGGTGATACTGTTCTGTGAAACAATTGCATTTGTTGTATTTTCTTACCTATTTCCTTAATCACTAGGTTATTATTCCCATTATTATTTCTCTACTGTTTTGCTTTTACAAGTCTTGGTGTACATCTACTGGGCATCAGTTTTAGAAACTCTCTGATTTGTTTTTATCACATCAGTTGAGGCATAGTATTGAACAGCAAGAAAAAGGTTAAAGAAAATATCTGAGGAATAAAAGATCGTGGTATCTTCTATATGCGTTTTTGGTAGCACCGATGCCATCAAAATTCTATTTTTATTCCCTCATTCAATAGCAATAATAATGTTTTCATGACTATCACAGCTTGAAACACGCACACAGGCACACACACACACACACACCCCCACTACCACCCCCTACCCCGCTCCTCACGCTGCCAGTCTGTCCTAAGGCAGTGGCAGACGCCTGATTGGTGGGCTCTGTTTATTCTGTGGGCAGATTCCCTCTGAAAGAAGGCAGGCCGTGACTGCCTGGAGCCTATTGGCCAGGACTGCTCTGGACCCGCCCTTTCTTTTTCACAGCACACAGCATAGCGAAGTCTGTGCGGAATCCTAAACCAGCCCAATTTACATCCATTCATGAATCTGTGACGTCAGCAAGCCTTCGGGCTTCTCTGCGGTGGGCTGGAAGACTGTGTGGGTGGAATTCCCCCTCCTCCTTATTTTTCTAATTCTGCAAGGCTTTTTAAATGAACCTTCCATCTTTTTAAAGCAAGAAACTGGACCGGCATGTGTAGGAATTCTTCATTGTTGTGAGTATCGCAGTCTGTCTTTCTGTTTCATCAGCATTTATTTCACAAGGACAGATGGAGAATGTGTTTTTGATTTGAGGTGATTAGAAAACTGATATTATTGAGGGAGACACAGTGAGAGAGAGACAGCGACTGAGGCAAAGAGAAACCTGAAACCCCTTTACAGCTGGGAGTCTCTGAAACTGACAGCTGGTTTTCTTTTGCCCGTCTGCATGCTGCTAGACGTGGACATTTTTCATTTACGGTTCTGCACGTTACCTCTCGATGTGAGCTTGGCTTTCCTTAAAGAGAGCTCCATCTCTGAGAGATGATGTGAATTGTATTAGAGAAGCACAGAACTGGGACCAGGAAGGTGCTAGGGAAAGCCTAGCTAGCTAGACCGAGCAGGTTCTAGCTGCTGAGCACTCGTCTTCCTTTCCGCTGTCCTTTCTGTTGTTTCTCACCCTTCACCTTGCCTTTGTTTCACAATTGTATAACAGTCAACATCTTGGGATTGTAGTTTGAGGAAGATGAATACCAGTTCAACCTTTTACGCCTCCTCCCCCCGCCCCCCAACAAGCTTTTATTATGGGAGCTATAGTGGTATATTTATACTTGTTTGCAACTCTTTATGTCACTCTGCACGTTTTATTTACGTTTTCAAAAACCTAAAACCTTCACCAGAGGTAGAAAGGGAATTATCTTTAAATTCTGACTTGTTTAATATTCCCTAGTGAAAACTAAGAAGCGGTTTCTTAATGTAACCTGTGATTATACGCAAGGAAATGCACATGAGCATTTTTCTAAGATAAACTTCCAGCTGAAATCTGTTTATTCCACTGTGTCTGGGAAACGTGGAAAACTTCTGATATGTTCCAAGTGTTAAGTTGGTTCGATAGTTTGCTTGGAGTTTTAACAAAAAGTGTCTGAATTTGTTTCCCAAGGCTTTGGTTGAATCTGGTGAAAGTTGTCGTAGTAAAGAAAAGGGATGTGCCTTTGTGACATGTTCTGCCCCTGGGGCAGCTCCTCAACACACATAATCTAATAGCATCTTCCAACTGCCTCACTTAGAGCAGTTTATAGTCTAGTCAGCAGCATGTACCTGGTTGTTCCTTCCAGTAAGAGAGAACACAAGATGCCTTTTTTTTTTTTATCATTCAGCCTTGTCTTGTTTACCTTGTATAATCAATACTTACTTTTGAAGTTTTCATATTATAATCTGCTCATGGAACAAGGCTTCTAAATTATGGCTCTAACAATATCTTTTGAATTATTCTTATTAATGAATCTTCCAACTGTGAACTTACTTAAAAATTACCCTAGGATTTAGAATTTTCTTTTATTTCTCATCTTTGGTATTGTCCTCACTCAATTTGTTTTTCCTGAGTACATTTGAACTCACTAGAATTATAGAAGGGAAAACTTCTGCCTGCTTTTAAACAAGATTTTTGTCCTATGCTAAGAAAACTATGGTGTCATGCTTTGCTATTTTTTATCTGCAGGTTGAATAAATAACAAAATTCCCAACATTTGTAAACACCTTGACTTATTTCAGCATTTTTTGAGTATGTGCCTTCAGATACGTTGTTGAAAGTAGCAATTTCAAAGTTATTTTAAATTATTAAAGACTTTTAAGTCACTACGAGATCAAAAGACTCCTTAGGATTTTTTTAAAAGATGTGTTTACAGGGACACGTTCACTGCTGGTCCATTGGTTAAGGCCCCAGGCTTCCATTACAGGGGGCACGGGTTTAATCCCTGGTGGGGGAACTAAGATCCTACATGCTGTGTGGTGTGGCTAAAAGCAATAATAAAAAAAAAAAGAAAACGTGTTAATCAGACTCATACTAGGAGATGTTCTTCAGATTTCGATATACATTTTGCCAAAGAGAGCTTTATTTCCATGAAAGAAATCCAGTCTGCCCTTTGGTTTTATTAAAGTAAAGTTATCCCTGTAAGGCACAGAGTGGATATAGAGTCTCCCTTTCTCTCCACTCCTAGTGGCTGTATTCTAAATGATATTTATTTTCATGTATAGTGTACTTGTAGGGAAAAAACAATAATTCTTAATTGTTTAATATCAAACAATAAAATCCTGTGTATCAGTGCCTGTCAATAGATGGCTTTCTGTTTAAAAATTGAAGCTACTCCAGAAGTAGGAATTAATTTATTTAGTAAACAAAGTCAGTCAAACCAGAGCCATGTCCTGGGGAGCTGTCAAAAGAAAGGTTCCTAAGGGCCAGCGGCCACATTCACTGTTACGTGGTGGAACAACCATACTTTGAATGGCAGAACCGGTCAGTTTGGTTTGCAGTGGCTACCTATCTTCTCTCTATATGCTACAACTGAATTAATTGCTTGGTGAGTTTAAATGACTCATGATAGTCAAGATGACCTATTCTGCCAGGTGGCAGTCTGACTCTTACAATTTCGATTAAAATAAAAAACATTCACCAAAAGCACTCTTTTACTTAAAAAAAAAAAGGGCATTTACATGATATCACATTCCTGCTCTGTGTCAGATGTTATTTCTTAAGGATGTGGGGGAAAGAAAGAATTAGAAAATGCCATCTTTATCCCTAAGGAACCTAGAAGGTAAGATGCCATGTATTTTGAGTGTTGTGTTTCAAAAATTGGTTTCTGTAAACAGACATTAAGATTAGAATTACCTGAGGGAACTTTCTGTCTTTCCAATCCAGTGGTTTTTAGTGTGTTCACAGAGTTGTTCAACCATCACCACAGTCAATTTTAGAACATTTTCATCATGCAAAAAGAAACTCTATACCCATTATCAGTCACTCCTCATTTCCCTTCAATTCTCAGCCCTGCAACCACTAATCTACTTTCCCTACACATATACTTGCCTATGCTGATCATTTCTTATAAATGGAATTATATAGTATATGGTCTTCTGTGACATCAGCTGACCTTTGAACAATGTGTGAAGGGAGTTAATCTGAGTATAATCTGTACTCATCCCTCTGTATCCACAATTCTGCACCCTTGGTTTCAACCAACCATGGACTGTACAGTAGTGTGGTATCACAGCTAAAAAACTACAAGTATAAGTGGAGCTGTGCAGTTCAAACCCACGTGGTTTAGCGGTCATCTGTAGCTTTGTTCTCTTAGTATAAGATTTTCAAAGTTTATCCATGTTGTAGCATATATCAGTGCTTCATTCCTTTTTATCACTGAATAATATTTCATACCACATGTTACTTACCCATTTATCAGTTGACGGACACTTGTGTTCTTTACACTTTTGGCTGCTATGGCTGCCAGATATACAAATGCTGTGTACATTTGTGTGCAACTTTTATGTAAACATGTTTTCATTTCTTTTGGGTATATACCGAGGAGTAGAATTGCTAGGTCATATGATAACTGTATGTTTACTATTTCCACACTTTTCCCACAAACTGTTTTCCAAAACAGCTACACCATTTTGCATTTCCACTAGCAATGTATGAGGACTGTAACATTCATCAGCAAATATTATTATCCATCTTTCTGATTAGAGCAATTTTAGGGAGTTTGAAGTGGTAGCTCACTGTGATTTTGGTTTACATTTCCCTGATGGCTAATGATGTTCAGCATCTTTTCTTTTGCTTATTGGTCCTCTGTATTTCTTTTTTGGAGAAATATCTATTCAGATCCCTTGCTCATTTTAAAAATTAGGTTATTTATCTTTTTATTATTGAGTTTAAGGGTCCTTTATGTATCTTGGATATAAGTTCTTTATCAGGTATGTGGTTTGTGACTTTTTTTTGTTCTGCAGGTAGTCGTTTAATTTTCTTCGTGATATTATTTATAGTACCAAATGTTTTACTTTCTATTTTTGTCATTGTTGCTTGTGCTTTTGGTGTCATACCTAAGAAGGCTTTGCCTAACTCAAAGTTATGAAGATTTACTCTATGTTTTCTTCTAAAAGTTTTAAAATTTTACTTATTACATTTAGGTCTGTGATCCATTTTGAGTTAATTTTTGTGAATGGTATAAGGAATAGTTTGACTTGATTCTGTTGAATGAGGTTATCTACTTCCAACATTTGTTGAAAAGACTATTCTTTTCCCCCACTGAATTGTCTTGGCACACTACCAGGGAAATTAAAAAATACTGATGCCATGTTCCTGCCTCCAGAAATTCATATTTAATTGATCTGTGGTGGAGGCCAAACATCTGCATTTTTAAATAGCTCCACAGATGATTCTAATGTGCAGCCAAGGGAGAAAACTATTTGTATAGATAGAGCGTTTAGCCTCACAGAAGAGGGACACTATTTCTGAAACAGGAGACAGGATGAGTGAAGACATAGAATTCTGATATGGAATGAAGAGAAGAGAGAAAAATTAAGATTCATACTGGAAGTGTGGGATTTCTTGCTAAGTACGTGTTAGTCATTTTCGAAGAATGAAGACCTCATCGGAGGTTAGTGAAATATGTTAAAGGAAGAGAAAGTGCTTATTAAGCAACCTCTACATGCTTGTAAGTCTGTGGGGAGCTTTCGCATACAATATTTCATTTCAAGTATAATCCTCACAATATGAAGTGAGTATTATTACTACTCTCATTTTATAGAAGAGAAAACAGGTTCAGAAAGTTTGTCGACTTAGCCAAAGACACCACATAGTGCACATTGGACCCAGTTTTTAAACCCAACTCTAATTCTTGGGGGCTTCCCTCGCTGTGGTATTGGAGAAGACTCTTGAGAGTCCCTTGGGCTGCAAGGAGATCAAACCTGTCAATCCTAAAG
Source organism: Nanger dama (assembly GCA_917880005.1). Classification (NCBI taxonomy): domain Eukaryota; kingdom Metazoa; phylum Chordata; class Mammalia; order Artiodactyla; family Bovidae; genus Nanger; species Nanger dama. The sequence goes on along the minus strand of CAKJTW010000011.1, from coordinate 25,869,500 downwards.
AAAATCAGTCCTGAATATTCATTAGAAGGACTGATGTTGAAGTTCCAATACTTTGGCTACCTGATGCAGAGAATTGATTCATTGGAAAAGACCCTGATGCTGGGAAAGATTGAAGGCAGGAGGAGACGGGGAAGACAGAGGATGAGATGGTTGGATGGCATCACCAACTTGATGAACATGAGTTTGAGCAAGCTCTAGGAGTTGGTGATGGACAGGGAAGCCTGGCGTGCTGTAGTTCATGGGGTCGCAGAGTCTGACACGACTGAGCAACTGAACGAAACTGGTAGCTCAGATGGTAAAGAATCTGCCTGCATTTGGGTTACCGAGGCTCGACCCCTGGGTTGAAAAGATCTGGAGGAGGGCATTGCAAACCATTCCAGTATTCTTGCCTGGAGAATCCCATGGAGAGAGAAACCTGGTGGGCTATAGTCCATAGGGTCACAAAGAGTCAGACACGACTGAAGCAGCTTTGCACACACTAATTCTTAATCCCATTCTCTGTCTCTGTATACCATGAATTTTGAGCATTGAGTTCTACCATCAATCAAGATTGGTCCAGTCCAGCATGAATCTAAATCTCTAGCAATGGTCTGGACTGGACAAACAGTAAGGTAGCTGGACAATGGGGGTAAAGTGTTGGCGCAGTAGGTGCAGGGGAGATAAGAGGGTGATGTGAATGAAAGTTATCATGTTAACTTATCATGGAGCCCAGCCTGACTGTACTCTTCTTGGGTGTAGCTGACAGGAAAAATCCTCAGAGGACAGAGGGCCACAAGAGAATGATTGAAGAGATTGATGAGACCAGGGTGGAAGTGAGAATGTTTCAAATATACTTGGCAGATGTAGAAGTGTTGGCATTTATTTAATCAACAAATATTTATTGAGCTTTTACTGTATATTCAAGGTACTGGGGACCCAGAAAGAGAAACAATGAGACAAAAATTCTTGCTCTCTTGGGGAGCTTATATTATTGGGAAGGACAAAAAGTGAATAAGTTATGTTTAGACTGTAATAAATGTTAAAGAGAAAAATAAAGGTAGGAGGGGAATAGAAGGTAGGGATGAGGTGAAATAAAAAAGGAACCATGTCGTCATTTGGTTTCTGTGCAGATGCAGATTCCTCAAAGAGACTAAGGAACCATAAAACTGAGGGTGCAGTGGCGGGCCATGCCAGGCACTTTGAGTTTATAAAGAAAGCAACTTCTAAGTACTGAAACTCAGAGTGAGTAGTTAGCATCAACATTTTGTTCAGTTCAGTTCAGTCACTCAGTCATGTCTGACTCTTTGCGACCCCATGAATCGCAGCATGCCAGGCCGCCCGGTTCATCACCATCTCCCGGAGTTCACTCAGACTCACGTCCATCAAGTCCGTGATGCCATCCAGTCATCTCGGTCGTCCCCTTCTTCTCCTGCCCCCAATCCCTCCCATCATCAGAGTCTTTTCCAATGAGTCAACTCTTCTCATGAGGTGGCCAAAGTACTGGAGTTTCAACTTCAGCATCATTCCTTCCAAAGAAATCCCAGGGATGATCTCCTTCAGAATGGACTGGTTGGATCTCCTTTCAGTCCAAAGGACTCTCAAGAGTCTTCTCTAACACCACAGTTCAAAAGCATCAATTCTTCGGTGCTCAGCCTTCTTCACAGTTCAACTCTCACATCCATACATGACCACAGGAAAAACCATAGCCTTGACTAGACAGACCCTAGTTGGCAAAGTAATGTCTCTGCTTTACTGTCTAGGTTGCTCATAACTTTCTTCCAAGGAGTAAGCATCTTTTAATTTCATGGCTGCAGTTACCATCTGCAGTGATTTTGGAGCCCAAAAAAATAAAGTCTGACACTGTTTCCACTGTTTCCCCATCTATTTCCCATGAAGTGATGGGACCTAATGCCATGATCTTTGTTTTCTGAATGTTGAGCTTTAGGACAACTTTTTTGCTCTCCTCTTTCACTTTCATCAAGAGGCTTTTTAGCTCCTCTTCACTTTCTGCCATACAGGTGGTGTCATCTGCATATCTGAGGTTATTGATATTTCTCCTGGCAATCTTGATTCCAGCTTGTGTTTCTTCCAGTCCAGCGTTTCTCCTGATGTACTCTGCACAGAAGTTAAATAAGCAGGGTGATAATATACAGCCTTGACGTACTCCTTTTCCTATTTGGAACCAGTCTGTTGTTCCATGTCCAGTTTCAGCACCTTATATATATCCTGTACCTGATACAGAGCAGACACTTCAGAAACATTTGTTTATTGGATGAGTACAATTTTTTGGATTAGCAATTTTTCCACTGTGTGGAGGGCAGGGCAGATATGATGCTTGGGAATTTTTTCAAACTTTGCTTGCTGCCTTTTAGGATAGATCCTTCTAAATATGCATGTATACGTATGGATGGGGGTAGGGGTATCCTTCCATAAATGTCCCATCTCAGAATCATTAGCCCAGACCATCATACTGAGGGATAGTTAACAAGGAGGATGTATTTTAGTGTTCAGATGAATTGGGCCAATACCATCAGTGTAAGGAATACTGGAGACTCTTACATTTCTTATGCTTTTTACACTTTAGCAGAAGATTCACATGCACCACTTTGAACACAGGGCAAATTGAACCCTTGGTGTATAGTGAAGCTTTTTTAAAATAGTAGTTTTCAATAATGAGGTTCTATTATGCATTTACCTGCCTTCTTTATCTAAAAGATTACTTATATTAAAATGGATAAAATCAACATGTCTTCTGTTTACCTACTGTAAGACACAGTGATGCAACTGTTTGTTGTTTAGTCACTCAGTTGTGTCCAACTCTTTGCAACCTTATAAACTGTAGCCCTCCAGGCCCCTCTGTTCGTGGGATTCTCCAGGTAAGAATACTGGAGTGGGTTTAAGAATTGCACTTGAGACTATAAGAGCCTGTGTAGCAGTCTAAGATCATCCTTGGCAAGATTCCAATTATCTCAGCTTTTTAAAATTTTTCCTCAACTTTGGTCTTAATATATGAGATGGAGAAATTGTTCTTAGTGATCCCAAATGTCCTTTCTAACTCTAACATTGTTCAGTTCAGTTCAGTTCAGTTCAGTCGTGTCCGACTCTTTGCGACCCCATGAATCGCAGCACGCCAGGCCTCCCTGTTCATCACCATCTCTCGGAGTTCACTCAGACTCATGTCCATCGAGTCCGTGATGCCATCCAGTCATCTCATCCTCGGTCGTCCCCTTCTCCTCCTGCCCCCAATCCCTCCCAGCATCAGAGTCTTTTCCAATGAGTCAACTCTTCTCATGAGGTGGCCAAAGTACTGGAATTTCAGCTTCAGCATCATTCCTTCCAAAGAAATCCCAGGGCTGATCTCCTTCAGAATGGACTGGTTGGATCTCCTTGCAGTCCAAGGGACTCTCAAGAATCTTCTCCAACACCGCAGCTCAAAAGCATCAATTCTTTGGCCTCAGCCTTCTTCACAGTCCAACTCTCACATACATACATGACCACTGGAAAAACCATAGCCTTGACTAGACGGACCTTAGTTGGCAAAGTAATGTCTCTGCTTTTGAATATACTGTCTAGGTTAGGATTCTTAAAATTTGTTTATTACCTACATCAAGTAGGCAAGTGACAATTTGTAAGACAATCTTGTTAAAATCTACCTTATTCCAATTTTTCATAATACTTTTATGGAAGTTTAACTCCCATGGGCTGCTGTTACAGTGGAGGAGGGCAAAGTGTCAGAAGTGTTTGAGGTAAAGATATCTGGGTGAAATCACTTTCAGGTTTGCCTGGAGATTTCCTCATACAGAGAAAATGAGTGCTAATGAGCGCTGACTGTGCCATCTTAAGATAGGCTCATTTGACATGTTATTTGTCTTTGCTATCATTCTTTGCTATCACACTGCAACTACTGAAGGCCTATAGTTAAGAGAGTTTCCATTTGACTAGCGTTTTGATGATCTGGGCTAATAGTGCATATGGCAACAGATAATCTAATAACCTCAGTTTGGCTATGTTTTGTAGCCTTTTCCTTAATCTAACTTTTATTAGTGCTCTGAAGAAGCAAACTCAGTTTGGTTCTTTCTGTCCATCTCTCTCTACCACCTATGATTCTCTAATTCAGGCTGAAGTGTGATGAAGGATGAGACTCAGTGAATAAGAAAATGAAGACCCACTAAATCCATATATGGTATAACCAGGCTTTGAAAAAATAAGATTTTGTTATTTTGTATGAGAGTTGCTAGCCTTTGAAAATTATTTTCACATTTTCCAGATAACACTTTTGTTGCTGGGTTAGTGTTCTGAGTTTGCAGACTTTATTGAAGAAAAAATAAATTTTTAAAATTATAAAACAGAAAATCCCCTTTTAATTTTTGTGCTCATTTCCTCCAGTCTAAAATTTTTCTTATATCCTTTTTATCTGTGTAATAGTCAAGCAGAGAGGTCCAATGTCTAGTCTTAACATCTGTAATAATTTCATGTAGAGGTTCCATTTAGTAACAACACATATATGTAGCAGTGTGGCTAAAAACATCTTACAAAAAGCAATCAGTATTGCATATAAACCCTAAGAGAATATGTAGTGACTGCAATTTTAATTATTTAAAAATTTAAGGAAAGACAATATAGGACTTTCCACTGACAGACAGTAATTGTCTTCAGTGTGCTAATTTATATTGTGAATTCCTGGGCAAGGGTAATAGCTGAATTCAGCAGTACTAGGATGGTTTTGCGGAGAAGGCAAGGGCAACCCCTCCAGTATTCTTGCCTGGAAAATCCCATGGATGGAGGAGCCTGGTGGGCTGCAGTCCATGGGGTCGCGAAGTTGGACACGACTGAGCGACTTCACTTTCACTTTTCACTTTCATGCATTGGAGAAGGAAATGGCAACCCACTCCAGTGTTCTTGCCTGGAGAATCCCAGGGACAGGGGACCCTGGTGGGCTGCCATCTATGGGGTCGCACAGAGTCAGACACGACTGAAGCAGCAGCAGGACGGTTTTGTCAAATTCTGGATTACAAAGAAAAAAAAAAGGTCAAAGAAGTAAAAATAAATGAGTGATTAAAAGTGGCTGGAGGCTTCCCTGGTGGCTCAATGCTAAAAATCTACCTGCCAATGCAGGAGACACAGGTTCAATCTATGCTCCAGAAAGATCCCTTATGCTGTGAAACAGCAAAGCCTATGGGCCACAACTATTGAGCCTGTGCTCTAGAGCCCGGGAACAGCGACTGTTAAGCCCACAGGCTGCAACTGCTGAAGGCCTAGGTGCCCTAGAAACCGTGCTCCACAACAAGAGAAGCCACTGCAGTGACGAGCCCACGCACATCACAACGAAGAGTTGCCCCAGCTTGTCATATCTAGAGAAAGCCCTCGCAGCAGCCCTGCATGGCCAAAAATAAACAAAATTTTAAGTGAATTGCTGGGACTTCCCTGGTGGTCCAGTGGCCAAGACTCCACGCTCTCAGTGCAGGCATCCTGGGTTTGACTCCTGATCAGGGAACTAGATCCCATATGCCACAATTAGATTTCACATGCCACAATGAACATCTAAGAGACCGAGTGCTGCAATGAAGACCCAGTGAATGGCTTAGGAAATAGCCGAAGACAAAGGATTGGAGAAATGTGATGGAGAGCCCAGGGAGACTGGCTAAGCTGTGGTTCACCTGCCTAGGCAGGTGGCAGCCAAGCCAGCAGTTTCCACCATAAACCAAAAGAAATGGACCTGAGAACCGGACTGAACAGACTCTTTGAGTCCTAAAGAGGGCTGTCACAGCTGCTATTACTAAAGACGACTCGATTTGCCAAATAAGCCCTCTGAGGCTTCTTATTACACCTGAGGCACTGTGCCTGAGTTTCTAGTAGCTGTCCCTCCTGCGTTTAATGGGACACATTAGGCTATCTGCAGGCGTAGAAAACTGTGGATAATTGAGATTAGTGAGATCAAGCCCACCAAGACACAAAACCATGATTGCTTTTTCCAGAGAAAATAATCTTTAGATTAAAGTGAGATTAAGCATTTTACTAATTAGTTACCAACTATTTCCTCTCACCTAAAAATTCAAATACAGATGCATGGAAGAAGCAGATGCAACATACCTTTGGATATTTCCAGGAAATACTAGACCTAAATTACGGGCTCATTTAAAATTTTCGCTGAGCATAAAAGCTCCTGGGAAATATCCTCCTGATATTGCAGCTGCTAGGGCTCAAGAGGCAGGCTGAAAAGAAATTTTACTACTTTGCCCGATTCTCCCTCCTCATCCTCCCCCTCCTATTTCTGGCCATTTTTGAACAGAACCCCTTCCATCTGTTTGTCAAATCAAAAATAACTGAACATTTGCTTTATACTGCTTGTGTTAATGATCAAAGCTAGGCCCTAATCTAATCCTTATGTGTTCTCCTGGAGACCAGAGACCTGGAGACCAGATTAGAGTTCTTGGAGAAAGAAAATCAATCACATAATCCTTTATATTTTCTTAATCCTTTATATAATCTTTTCTCCAATCAGGGCTTCTGCCATAATACTTTGAAACAGCACCCACTTGCCATCACCTGCTCCACTTTGATCAAAAGTTTATCTTCACTGATAAGGATTTCTTTAAACCGAGTCTTGCATCTTTGATACTGGCTTTTGTTAATGTCGGCTATTTTTGCCACAGATTGTCTTTTTCCTTCTAACTATTTAAAAGGCCTTGGAATGGCTTTAATAACAAAGAGAGCTGGCCACTCATGTTCTAATACCCTGGACCAAGGCTGGAAAGTAAAAAGGAATGACCAAGAGAACCTCACTATTAAGGCAGGGCAAAGGCCGCCAGGTTAAGGAGAAGGGAGGCAGTCCTCGAAGTACCTGTCCGGGAGGCTGTACTGTCTTATAGCCTCGCCAAGCTCATGAGCAACATGAAGCAGTAATTGTATTGTGATTTAACTGAAATGTATATGGCTTGTACCCAAAAATGTTTTTATACTGGAAAATAGTTTCGTGTTTGAATTGAGTGGGCTGAACTTGAAGATTCAGGGTGAGGAAACTGTAGTCTCAAGTATTCTTCTAAAAGAAATCTCCAGTTTATTCCTGAGTCATTATAACCAAAGAGTTACCTAAGACTAAAACACTAAAACTTTGGGGCTTGGTTTTGGGACCTATCCTTTCATTGCTGTACATATTTATTTTTCACCACAGGAAACTGGAAGTTAAAAAATTATTTTTCTTTACCAAACAAATTCTCTTATTTGAGATGCAATTAATAAAATATAGTTTAGAAAAAGCTATTCAATAAGAATTTTTTTCCCCCAGTACTTAAATTGTAGTTTCTTTTCTAGGGGTACCTAAATAGTAAGATAAAAACTTCTGTTTCTGTTTCTCGGTTGATCCATCCACATCAGCCTCTGGCCACCAACCATGACTAGGTCTCACCATCCCAGCTGGCTTACCTGCCTTCACAAAACCTGGTTCTATACAGTGAGAAGTATTTATGAGCTATACATTGATTATATTTTCCCTCTCTTCTACAAAATCAAGATGCGTTAGCAATTTAAAAACATTAATCTTGCAAAAGATCTACGCATGAGCTAGCTAATACAGTGGTTCTCAGAGTGTGGTCCTAGAACCAGGAGCATCAGCATCACCTGGGAGCAGGTCAGAAATGCACAGTTTCAGGCCACTCCCCAGATGTTCTGAATCTGAAATGCAGGGGGGTGGGGTCAGGCATCTCTGTTTTAACAAGCTGGCTAGGTGATGCCACTGCATAGTAAAGTTTGAGAATCCTTGATTTATAGGATAACGTCTCAGAATTTTAATATGGATAGGAATCACTTGAGGACTTTGTTAAAAATCAGATTCTGATTCACTTAGTTTGGTGATCTTTTTTTTCAGCATGTCTAATTAGCTCCCATCTGCCTGCAATGCAGGAGACCTGGGTTTGATCCCTGAGTTTGGAAGATCCCCTGGAGAAGGAAATGGCAATCCGCTCCAGCAATCTTGCCTGGGAAGTGCCACAGACAGAGGAGCCTGGCGGGCTATAGTACATGGGTTATAAGAGTCTGACACGACTTAGCGAGTAAACCACCACCAATGCTGATGCTGCTGGCCCTGGGACAATACTTTGTGTTGAAGAATTGGCAGGGGGCTACTCCAAGAACTGGACTTCCAAGATGGCTCAGTAGATAAACAATCCACCTGCAGTGCAGGAGACGCAGGTGACACAGGTTCGATCCCTGGGTCAGGAAGATCCCCTGGGGGAGGGCGTGGCAACCCACTCCAGTATTCTTGCCTGAAGAATATGCTGAACAGAGGAGCCTGGCAGGCTACATTCCATGGGGTCTCAAAGAGTTGGACACAACTGAGCACCCCCACACACTTTTTGTTGGTGATTTCACTATTTAAAAGAGCCCCAAAGCATAGTGTTGAAGTGCTGCCTGGAGTTCCTATGAAGGCTCTGATGTGCTGAGAAAGTCAGCCATGTTTAGGCAAGAATTATTGTGCTGTTGGCTGTGACTTCAGTGTTGATGAATCAACAGTGTATATTAAGTAGAGTGTCTTTAAACAGAGATACACATAAAACAAGTCTGTGTATCAATCAGTTGAGGAAAATGTTGTGTCCAGGGGCACACAGAAACCTAACCCTACATTTCTCCTAGAAATATTGGTTCAGTATTCACTAATTCATTATTCATAATGACTTTATAAAAACATAACTATCTCAAATAATAAGAATAACTACTTAGTAATCAATTGCTAGAATTTATGCTGCCTTTTTTAAATGGTGGTGATGAAATCTGTTCAATCAATATGAAAAATATATATGATGCAGTAGTAAGAAAAAAACAGACAAAGTTTCAGGTACAGCACAGTTCGAGTTATGTTTGAAATTTTTCGAGTGAAAAATTGAAGGAAATACACCAAAATTTTTGAGTTAGGGTGAAAGTGATTTCTATTTATTTCTCAAATTTTTGTAATATTGTTGTTAGGTTTATAATGTTACACTTTCAAATCTGTGTCTTACTAGTTTTTTCAGAGACATAAGGTGTTAATATTGAGAGGCACCACCTATTCACCTTCTTGAGAGCCAGAGTCAAATACATTCTGGCTGTGGGGTTGACCTTCTTAGGAAAGATCTTATAAAGTTTGATATAAGAGAGTATGCTATCTTTATTAAGCCAATAAAACTGTTCTAAATCACAATGTGAATATCCAAGAGGAATCCAGAATTACAAACCCCTTGCAAAGGTTAACTAGCTATTTGATAGATACTATTGGAACCATGCTTTATAGATGTCTCGCCTAACCACAGCTTTTCTAATTTCTCTGCATTTTTCCACCCTTTGACATAAGCAAAGAGCTTGGCTTCTAAGTCAGAGTTGAGTCCTGGCAGTTCCATTTATTAGCTACCTATGCCTGTAAGCGATTTAATGTCTCTTAAGTTTCCCCCATGTATGCAGTAAGGGTAATTCTAGAACTTAATGGGTGTTAAATGAAAAGCTGAGCATAGCACATAAGATACACTAAGCCCTGAATAATGGCATTTGCTATATGTTAGTTTTATTCCCTTCACTGATGGTCTGCCATATTAGGGGAAAAAAAAAAAGACTGAGTATCAATACCTGGGGAATTAAAAGAAAAAGAAGAGAAAATGAAAAAAATGAAAAATTATATTCCTATCCATTCACAGTCCATTTAAAGAGACTGACATGTACCCTGTAATAGAGCAGTGGTTCTCAAACTTTTGGTCTCAAGACCAAAAATATTATTGAGATTTCCAAAGAGTTTTTGTTTATATGAGTAGTATCTTCTAATTTTACCATAATAGAAATTAAAACAGGAAAAAATTTAATACTAATTTATTTTTAAGAACAAGTACACATTCATGTAACTTTTTGTGAAAAGTAACTAGTTTCCATACCTTCAACATTTTTTGTGAGGAAAATGGCATTACGAGACGTCTGACTTAGTAGATGGTAGTTGGATTCCCAGTTGGCTCCTGCTTTCAGTCTGTCATAATATCAAGGTGGCATATGGTAGCCACTGGGAGATTCCACTGTAAGGATCAGTGGACTTGTGAGAGTGTGTGAGTGAAAAGGAAAGTATAATGTCTCATTATGAAAATAGTTCTGACTTCATAGACCCTCTAAGGTCTCAGGGACCCTCAGAGGCCCCAGAGCACACTGAGAGCACCAGTGCACACAGGATGTGAGTGTGACGGTGGAGCAAGAACCATAGCGAACCTCACTATTGTGCTCCCCTTGTTCCAGACACTGTGCTTTCCATTGTTAAACCTCACAGCAGCTCTTACTGCAGCCCTTAATTTCCAGATGAAACTGAAGCACGAAGATGTTAAATTCCTCAAGTGGAGCCAGTATTCAGTTTTAGATAGTCTGGCTTCAGTGTCCAAAGTCTTTTCTGTGCCACCATGCTGCTTCCCTAATTGGGAACAGAGTAAGATTTCGTAGAGAAGACAACATTTTTCCTAAAGGATATAGAAGACTGGGGGTTCTTATAGACAATCTTAAGAGAATGCTTCATTATTAATAAATACAGAGTAGGATTTTATTTTTGAGAGGGTTTTTAGCCTTCAGCTTTAACTAATAAGTTTCTTCTAAATCACTTTACACTTAGACCTTTTTCCTCTCTCACAACTGCATCACCAGTGCTCTCCTGCCTACCCTAGTCTGTTCAGGGTTCTGAGAGGCTGCCAGTTGGATTTTTTTCCCCCATTCTTTATTTTTTGTTGAGATAAATTTATAGTTTTAACCATTTTAAAATGTGCAATTCAGTGACATTAAGTATATTCATATTGTTATGCCACCAACATTGCCATCTGTCTCCAGAAATTTTTCATGTTCCCAAACTGAACTGCTGTACCCATTAAAGAATAACTCCCCACACTCCTTTCTCCCCAGTCCCTGGCACCACCATTCTACTCTGTCATCTGTGAGATTGACTACTCTGCTGCTGCTGCTGCTGCTGCTAAGTCGCTTCAGTCGTGTCTGACTCTGTGCGACCCCATAGACGGCAGCCCACCAGGCTCCCCCGTCCCTAGATTCTCCAGGCAAGAACACTGGAGTGGGTTGCCATTTCCTTCTCTAGTTACCTCATCTAAGTGAAATCATACAATATTTGTCTTCTTGTGACTGGCTTATTTCACTTAACATAATGTCTCAAAGTTTATCCATATTGTAGAATATGTTCAAATTTCTTTCTTTTTAAGGTGGAATAATAAACTTAGGATTTTAAGAATAAGTTAAATGCAGGACCTAAAGAAATATCAGCTAAAGAAAAAACAGAATGTAAAATACTGCAGGTCTTAAGTCCATAAAGTTATATTATACTGCTTCTATGCCTTATTACAAAGTTACTGTTTTCAACATTTATTCTATAGAATTCAGTAGGAGATTAAAAAAAAAAAAGAATGGCTGGACAATAACTAGGACCCCTCCTGTATACTGTAGCCATTTCTCATGATTCTGGTCTTTTCTCTTTCTCGGGCTTTTTTTCTATCCCTATTCCCTTTTTTCTGTCATAGAGGATGTAAAACCCTCTTTCAGCTCCTCTAGGAATGGCCATTTTATGGAACTGTTCACAATTTTAAAAGCCGATGGGTTAAACATTTTACTCAGACTTTATAAAATAAAAGCCTAAATATTAATAAGCCAAAGTACATTCTGTTTAAGCATAACAAATTGTTTTTTTCATTGGGGGTTCAGGGCTGGCAGGGAGTCATGGTCCTTGAGAAGGCTTTTATAGAAAAGTTTGTTATTATCCTGGGACCATATAGAGAACTCAGCTTTCAGAATATGTTCTTGAATGAGTACTGTATGCTGGTTGCTGTGCCATGCCCTGGGAATATAGTGGTGAACAACCAAGTCAGGGCACCTGCCCCCTCAGAATTTACAGACTAGTAGAGGAGATAGATAAAAAGCAATTATAATACAGTGGCCTGTGCTATTAGGGAGATGGTAAAGAGGTGAAGGGATACCAGCTGCTTGAGGAGGACATAAGTGGAGAATCGACACAGACTTGAGGGGTCCAGGGAGGAAGTGATAACATGAACCCTAAAAACAAGCAAGAGTTGAGTGGAGGCATGGAGAAGGCAATGGCACCCCACTCCAGTATTCTTGCCTGGAGAATCCCATGGACAGAGGAGCCTGGTAGGCTACAGTCCATGGGGGTTGCTAAGAGTCGGACCCGACTGAGCAACTTCACTTTCGCTTTTCACTTTCATGCATTGGAGAAGGAAATGGCAACCCACTCCAGTGTTCTTGCCTGGAGAATCCCAGGGACAGAGGAGCCTGGTGGGCTGCCATCTATGGGGTCGCACAGAGTCGGACACGACTAAAGCGACTTAGCAGCAGCAGCAGAGTGGAGGCAGGTGTACAGAATGTGTTGCATGCAAAGCAGACTGCAAGTGCTAGATTCCAGAGGAGTGAGAGAAGGCAGTGAATTCTGAGAACTAAATTGAGTCTGGCTAGTCAGTTGTAGGGCTTGACCAAACATGAGGATAGAAAAGCAAATCATTTCAGGAGGGTTGAAGTTTGTCCTGGGAGCCAGAGACTTTACAAAGTTGAGTAATAAGTTCACAGTTACATGCTAGAAAAAGCACTGTGACTATGGAGAGAATGGAATAGGATGGAGAGACTAGAGACAAGGGTAAATTATAGAAGATTGTTATAATAATCTAGGCAAAAATGATAATGACCTATACTGGAAAGGGTTATTGCAATGGAGAAAAGTGCACAAAATCAGAGATATTCAGAATATTAAAGTCTTTTTAAAGGATTTAATTTCATACACTATGAAATGAATGTATGTCAAAGATATTATTTAACTCAGTAGTTAATGAGGGAACTAGTAAGACATTATGAAGAAAATTCAAAGACCACACTTACTATAGGCAATTAGTGATGAAGTGCTGAAATGGCTGTGCAATTAGGGGCAAAACTAGTCAATATGCACAGGACATTAATAATCAATTGCATTCCACCAGACACAATTCACTTGCATTTCTATGGAGAACAGTCAGCTACATTACTAGGCGTGTGCGCTACAATTTTTAGTGTTGCATATATCTAAAAACAAGGAAAATCTCACATAAACTGGGGATGGTGCCCTAGGCAAGGATACCCAGGTGTCTTTTTGCCCATTTCCAAGTCTTTGACAACTTCTCCTGACAAGAAAATATCCTCAGGATTTTGGTGGTTAGTTGAACATACTGAGGATGAGCAGGGAGGAAAACAGAGGGATGAGTCAACTATAATTATTCATTGAATGCTGAAGATGGATCAGGAAGCTGCAGTGCAAAAGTTTCGGAAAGAGAGGATGGTGGGAGATGGGGTCAGGGAAGAGGATGCAAAGAAAAATACAGGATTGAGACTGTAAGCCAGAGAGTTTTCTCTTGGGCAGTAACAGAGGAGAACAGGAATGTGATGAGAGGCGGGGCTGGCTGACTACAAAGTCTGAAGAATTATTCCAGGGTATCCTGTGATCTCCCAGTGTCAGTGCTGGAACCCGTCGTTTATCCCACATCCCTCTGGGTACTTGTCCCTGGGAACCTGCTTGCTTCGAGTAGAAACCTGAAAGAACGATGAAGATTAAAACTGTTCGTGGTGATTTTAATTTAGTGAAAATAAACTCTGAAGACAGAGAACCATGTCTCGTGTATCTTCCTATCTCTGGGCTGCCTAGCCTGTGCTTAGTCACCCAGTGATGCCCGACTCTTTGCAACCCCATGGACTGTAGCCCACCAGGCTCCTCTGTCCATGGGGGATTCTCCAGGCAAGAATACTGGAGTGGGCTGCCATGCCCTCCTCCAGGGAATCTTCGAATCCAGGTTTCCCACATTGTAGGATTCTTTACTGTCTGAGCCACCAGGGAAGTCCACCTAGCATAACAGCCAGCAAATATTTTTCATGAATATATAGAATGAAAAATTAATAAATTGAATTGTGGCCTAAAGAGCTCAAGGGTTTACCTCAGTTTATGTAACTGCTTAGGTAAGGATTCTAGGATTCAAGTCCAGTTCTTCTGACTCATGCCACTAGGATGAGTGATTTAAATTATAACTTCTCATGGAATTTTCAGCCTACCAATTATTAGGAAAGATGAAAAGATATTTTTTATTTTTTAATTTCTCATGTTTCCAGAAATAAAGCATAACTATAAATTTTAGATATACTGTTTCTAAGAAGTAACTTTCTGGAAAGACTGAATTTGAAATCAGATGGACCTAACAAGCCATCTACTAACTATGTAACCTTGGGCAGGTTACTAAACCTTTCTGACCCTCATTTTTCTCATGTATAAAATGATGATAATATTGACTTCTAAGAAGGCCTGAAGATTAAATGAGATAAAATGAATAAAAAGTATAATAGGTACCCTTGACAGGTTCTGGCATGTTTTTCTTCTAAAGCTTTTGCAGGCTTAGTCTATACTCAAATCTGCCTTTATTTGAACAAGGGGCTAATTCTTGATCAAATTAAATTTAGTTTTTTCAGTATAATTTCTTTACAAAGATCTTTGTGTCATTTTTTTTATTTAAATGTATTTTTTTTTTAAATTGGAGGATCATTGCTGTACGTTGTGTTGGTTTTTGCCATACATTGACATAAATCAGTCATAGGTAGGCGTATGTGCCCTCCCCTCTGGAACCTCCCTCCCCCCTTCCGCCCCATCTCCCCCTTCTAGGTTGTCACAGAGCGCCTGATTTGAGCTCCCTGCATCATACAGCAACTTTGCACTGGCTATCTAATTTTATGTACAGTAAGGTGTGTGTTTCGATGCTAGTCTCTCAGTTCATCCCACCCTCTCCTTCCCCTACTGTGTCTGTTCCCTGCGTCTACATCTCCTTTGCTGCCCAGCAAATGGGTTCCTCAGTACTATCTTAGAAAGATCTTAATTTCTTGATAATGCTTGTCACCTGTTTCAGATGCTTTGCTTTTTCTCTCTTTCATCTCAGTATACTGATCTTTCTCTTTCTTCCCAGTTTACTAAACTTGACCACTACGTGTTTCCAGAATCATGTTGCTAGATTCCTACTTAAATTGGATCTGGTTTGTTACAGGGCTTTTTTTTTTTTTGGTGGCGGGGGCAGGTCCCTTTATTATTTCTCAGATATAGCAAGCATTTCTAACTCAACATATATTTCTGACTCAGCTTTTTAAAATATCGTTATAAATCAGGATTATTATTGTTGGTTTCCTTTTTAAAAGACATTTCCTGAAATTCTATAACAATACTGTTTTCTTCTGCCATTTCCTGAGTATATGCAAATATACTGAAATCACAAATAGAGCGACAGGTCCTGGCAGACCTCTTATGACAAAAGCATTAAAGGGTGTTGAAAATGATATAATAAGGATTTGATCAGTTTCTCATTTTTGAGGAAAAGGAATGTTACTAAACTCCGGAAAGCTTCACTTTTCCCCAGAGGGGTTAATAATGCCTGCTCTGCCCACCTCACAGGGCCATTATGAGGCCCAAAGGAGATTTAAATAGATGGAATTACTTGGAAACTCACTTCAACATATAAGTGTAAGATAACCTAGTGGTGGTTGTTATTATTTGCCGCTCTCTTATTACTCATCCCTAAGAAGGTGGGTCAGGGATTTTCCTGGCGATCCAGTGGTTAAGAATCCGCCTTGCGATGCAAGGGACATGGGTTCAATTCCTGGTCAGAGAACTAAGATCCCACATGCTGAGGAGCAACTAAGCCTACGTGCCATAACTAGAGACCCCACATGACCCAACAAAGATTCCACCCACTGCAACTAAGACCCAAGGCCAGTCAAATTAATCAATTAATTAACTTTTTTAAACGTTAAAAAAAAACAGAAGGAGGACCAGTGGAGCACACCAGTGTACAAAGTGTCTTTCCAGGGGAGAGCCCTTACTGATCCTCCTCTCTTCCTCCCTTAGTTTTTCTGACTGGCAGTGAGAAGATTTTACGTGACGAAACCCTGTATGCTCACTTTGGAGTGACTGAAGGCATTTAGACCTTTTCATTGCTAGATGTTGTGTTTGCAGAGTTATTTACACCACCTAGCAACCTGGCCCAAGACAAACAGTGCCCTTCAGCTGCACAGTGGCTGGCCACCCCTGTCATTGCTCTGTTAATATAACAGCAAACATTTACTGTATCCAGAAGATGGTGTTCCCCTCCCCCTCCTTTCCTGTTGAATTAATTTCATTCTCTGGTTGCCTTATGGTCTCTAGAACTAATTTGTGAAATGACAGACTCTTCTAATTGAAAGACATAAGAGAGGTCATTTGGTTCAATCCTGTACCAAAACAGGAATATTATAATTTCTCTGATACATTCAGCATTTCCAGTGATGGGAAGAGTGAATCAGTTTTGAGATAAGGCTTTTCCATTGTTGGATTGTTCTGAGTCCTTGTATTCACAGAATATTTTTTCAGTTGCTCAAAGGGACCTTAGAGACCATTCTAGTCCAATTTCTTCAGTTTGCAGGTAAGGAAATTGAGGTCTAGAGAGGCTAGGTGACTTGCCCACGGCCAGACAAATAATTTAAAACACAGCTGGGACTCCTGACTCCTGGTAACTTCTTTCCAAATCATTAAACTGCAAAATTACTGAAGTCATGAGTGCTGAATAGGATTAAATGCTATTATGCAGTGTATAAATGCTTTAGACACAGCATATTTTAGCATAGCAAATATTTATATTCTACTATGCTGCTGCTAAGTCTCTTCAGTCGTGTCCGACTCTGTGCGACACTGTAGACACCAGGCTCCCCTGGCCCTGGGATTCTCCAGGCAAGAACACTGGAATGGGTTGCCATTTCCTTCCCCAATGAATGAAAGTGAACAGTGAAAGTGAAGCTGCTCAGTCGTGTCCAACTCTTAGTGACCCCATGGACTGCAGCCTACCAGGCTCCTACATCCATGGGATTTTCTAGGCAAGAGTACTGGAGTGGGGTGCCATTGCCTTCTCCATATTCTACTATAGATAAACTTATTTTGATTTTGGTGGAGAAAAATCTAAATCTTGTCTTAAAGCTTCATGAGAAATTCCTTGCTTTAAATAGGACTTTTTTTTTTTTTTGCTTTCCTTTTAGAGGAGGGAAAACGAAGTCATCAGGCTGGTTCTTATATCTAAGAAGTCATGTGACCAAAAAGATACAAAACACGTTTTTCTGCCTGACATGAGGGCTGTGGAGTGGCCTGGAGCCAGGGGCTTTTATACTCCTGTCAGGCTTTGGTCCCAGGCCTGTCAGTGGCAATGTGGATGAGATGAGAGTAGAGCCTGCCCATATGCCAGGGGACTTTGAAAGACTGCCTGGCCTCTCCCTGCCTTCTGGAAGGACTGCACTTAAAGGGAATCTACAACCTTTTGTTCTATGAAAATGTATGCCTTACGTGGGAAAAGGGGGTGGTAATGAGGAGGACTGAACACCGATAGGCTATGATGGGAGAAGCTGATAGATTCGGAGAGGGTTTTGAAGTACAAAGTGGACAGACTGGGAGACAAGGAGCATTGGAAATAGTGTGATGTAAAGCCTTGACCACCAATGCTATCTATTCGAAAAAAATAACCAGCAGCTTTAGAAACAGGGCCTGGCAGCAGCCTTGGGCCTGTGATTCCATGGGCTATTCTTGATATCTTTCCAGGTGTGGATTCAAAAATATTTCTTGAAGCCTTTTCAGATACATCAGTGGGAAGACATCTTTCCGTTTTCAAACTTTTGGTCTCATATCCTTATAAAAATAGATGACCAGACTCTTGTTCCTCAAAAGCAGATCAATTTATTATCTTGCGGTACTTTATACCTCTATTTTAGACATGTATCATGGCCTGCTTTCATATGTGTTTATGGCTATCTCCCCTATCTGACTTGAGTTCTGAAGATAAGAGACCATCTTATATCCACATGTGGCTCCTAAGAAGCACAGTACAGCGCCCGGCATGCACCTGGCACTCAGGAAAGTTTTGTAGAATTGCAGTAGTAACTTCCTTATATTGTGCAGTCATCATTTCTGTTTCTTCTGATTATGTGGAATCAGAATCATTTTCTCTGGGCGCCTATGTTTTCCAGGTCAAGGCAAAATATACTGTGATATTCATGAAAATAGTAGCTTCTCTAAAAGCCTTGAAACAGTGTTGCCCACATTAGGCAGCCCTAATTTTTGATGATGATTAAAATTCAGAAGTTGTGTTCTATTCAAATGACTTAGAGTTTAAATGAATGAAACAATAAATGTATAAATAGCTAATGAGAAAATGAATTTAGCTGTAAATAAAACAAGTAGCTTGTTATCTGAGTTCACTGTTACATCCTTTAGCCACCACTGATCTTTTGAGGAGGTCTCAAAAGTGGCTCATGGAAGACAGAGGGTTTTGAAGAAAGGAACATGCTTAGGTTGAGGGACCAACAGAAGATTAGTCATGTGTGTATGGGTGTGGGGTGTGGGGGAAGGTAAGGAGCTAGGCGGTAGATTCAAGAGGCACGTGAAAGAGACAAACAGCAATGATGAAATAACCCTGGAGAAAGAGCTAATACTCGTCAAAGGGCTAAGGGTGAAGTTGAGACCATGAACTTTATAACTCTCCTGAGCTGACTATAATAATTATATGAAACTTTTCTATCGTATTTGTCTCTCCAACAATATTTGTAGCCCTTTGTCCCAGTTTCAGTTTAGGCACTTCCTTATTTCTTTTCCAGCTGCCTTGCCCAGGAGAGTCTGTAAAATATAAACCCTCGCTCGTTCCCTCCTCACTGCAGGTCCCTGACTGGCACTTTTCTACCTGATCAGTGACAGAACCTAGTCTGCCCCACTGGAAAACCCTTTCCCCGTCACATCCAGTAGTCACTATATTCTATCAATTCTGTCTTCTAAATGTCTCTCAGATGCTTTCCATCCTCTATACAGCACGTTCATCCCATCCTCCGTCCTTCCGTCTTCCACCCTTAAACAGAATCATCTTTCAAATCTAATCATGTCACTTCCCTTCACTTTTCCTACTTCTTTGCCCATAGGGGGAAAACAAATTCTCTAATCTATTTTTCCAGCCCTATCTTCTACATCTCTCATCACTTCCCACCAACCTGACTGACATTTCCCCCTCTCCCCAAATAATAGCCTGATTTCTTTCGTGCCTCCATACCTGTATGCATGCCTGTTCCTCTGATTCACACACCTCTTCTTTATTCTTCCTGGACAGCAGCTTTCCCTTCTTTGTCTTTCAAAAATTTGTATCCATCTCCTTCAGAGAACTTCTCATGTTACATATTAATCATTTATTCCTATGTTTCTCCTCTGTTAAACTGTTAAGTTCCTCCAGAGCAGGAATCTAGTGTATAGTTCATCATTTTAGTAACAAAAATTTTTTTCTTCCATTTGCTTTTTTTTTTTTTTTGGCTGTACTGGGTCTTTGCTGCTGCTTAGGCTTTTTCTCTAGTTGAAAGGTTTGGGGGACTTACTCTAGTTGCCAGGCATGGGCTTCTCATTGCAGGGGCTTCTCTTGTTGTGGAGCGTGGGGCTCTAGGCATGTTGACTTAGCATTTGTGGCGCTCGATCTCAGTTGCAGGTGGGATCTTCCCAGACCAGGGATAGAACCTTTGTCTCCTACACTAGCAGGCAGATTCTTTACCACTAAACCACCAGGGAAACCCCCAGTTCATCTTGCGTTGACCTTACTGCTTAACACAGACCCAGCACCCGGAGTGATTAAAGCATTTGTTGACTCAGTGAAGGAGCTGAGCAGAAAATATCTAAGTGACCTCTTCCTTACAGATATGGGAGTTTGGGCGTTTAGTTTTGTGATTTCGGTGGCAAATCTAATGAGTGCCTTTCTCAGATCCGTGTGGTGAGAACTGATGTGAGAATATCTATAAAAGTCCTTGAATATCTAGAAGATGTGACAGGTCTAAGCTTTAGGTGTTCAAGCACCTTACCAAAAAACCCAGTGGCTTTAGCCCTTGTAACTTGAATTCAGTAAGAATGAGCTCAGGAGCCCTTTAAGGCTCAATGTAAGGCCTCAGAAAGTATCCTAACTGTACATTTTTCTTTCGACTTGTAATTTTCTGATTATTTTTATAAACTTGACTTTCTACACTGTTTTCCTTCTTATTAGGACCATTCCTGTCTTCCGTCTTTTCACCTGCTTATATCATCTTTGAAACAATTGGGAGGAAATTGTCCAAAGCAGCTAAGCCCTTAGTTTGCAGTACGAGGCAAAAGAGACTCCTCAGCCACCAGGGCGCCAGGCTTGGGGGCCGTGCGAGTCTATACAGGCACATGCTTGCACAGTCCCGTAGCTGCTTCTTGCTGGGTTAGTATCTCAGTTTTCATTCTGTGGTAAATAGTGTCACCTCTTTCTTTTGGAGACGTATTTGTAAGTTCATTAAAAATAGATGAAGCAGCTCTGAACATCTCATTTGTTCTCTCTCACTTGAGGACATTTTCCCCCTGAGCTTCTTGAATCCTAAATTCCCCCTCTCTAATTGCCAGTGTTTAAAGTGTGAGAACTTTCTGTATAATTTTCTTATTTCGGAAATTTGGTTTGAGGGTGGGGGTGTCTAAGGGTTGCCTTTGAAAATCTGGCTGTGCGGTGCCCTTCTGCGGCAGCCCTTGTCTGGGCTGGAAGCCGCCCTGTCCCCCAGCCCCCTGTCTGGATGGCCGTGCTGATAGATAGCTTCTCCTAGGGGAGCTCCATAGATCAGCCCTCTGTCCATTACCATGCAGCAGACTTATAATTTATGGCCCCAGATGGTGATTCACAACCCCACCACTCCCCACTTACTTCAGCAAAGCAGAAGAGGTATTAACCATTAAATTGCTTCCCTCTTTATTTAAAATAATTGATGCTATTTGCAAAGTGTTCTATATTAAAAGAGTTATTAAAAATGCTGCAAAAGTACAGTTTCATCAGAATGGGAAGAACATTGTGCATTATAATAAAAAAATCACCACGTGGTCAGGTTTATTTTTCTTGGCCCACCTCCATGTGGAAATGAGGTTTTGAGGCACAATTCTGACTAGATTCCTGAATTTTCTCCTTCTTGGTTTATTCTTAAAGCTTATGGGTTTACGCCTCATGTGAAAACTCAGAATGTTCTCACTCCAGCTTCTTGCCAAAAAATAGAACCTGTAATTCTTAGCTGTTCAGTGTTTTGAAAAGTTTATGATCAGTAGTGATCAGGGGAAGATTTCCTGAAGGAGTTGTAGTCAATCTCCTTCTCCATTAAATAAAAACTTCACCTGTTTCCTTGGAATCTCTTACTGTAAGTATTGCTTTTCTGGAATTCTTAGGAATCTTACCTTGAATGGAGAGGTGCTCTAAAAATTGTCTAAGAAATGCTGCTGTAGTTACTTTGAAGATATTGAGACTGTTTATTGCTTTGTACAAATCTGTGGAAGAAAAACTTCCACAGGTCTTAGTAGTGTAATAACTGCTTATCCTAAACAATTGGTGTGTTTTTCTTTTATAAATAATTGTGTCTCTCCTTACTTTGATCCACAGAAAGCTCTGGTCCAAATTTGTGAACCATCTTTACAGTTGTTAAATTATTTTTGCCTACTGTTTTTCACCTTGGTGGAGTTTTCTTTTGATATTGTATTACTGTTTTTCCTTCACCTGTTTTCCTATTGTACTGTGTGCATTTTTGTCAATAGCCTATTTTAACAAAATATTGACAAAATATTTTGACAATAGCCTATTTTGTCAAATAGTCCTTTTTAGAACAAAACCCATGTGTCTGTTTCCTAATATGTATTTAAGTCTATTTAAGGAGTCAAGCTTACTATATTATCTCAAATGATATTGTAATATATTATCACTTTTATAATATCACCATAATATTATCACTTTTGATAATAGCTGTATATATTTTTGAACTCTTACACTCTTTAATAGCTCCGCAGTGTGTGAACCATGGACAGCATTTATTAGACAGGTTGTAGAGGCCAGATGATGCCTGGAAGTCTTACTGTGTAATTTAATCCTGGGTGCTGTGCTGTTTGGCTTCACTAGACTCCGAATGTGCATATGTAATTATGTGCGCATGTGTAAAAAGCCCAGCCCTGATAAGAAAGAGAGAGAGGAACATCATTAGCAGAGATTAGATTTGTCTCTCCAGCTGGGCAATGTGCCTCTGAATTCCAAGGGCTTTCCCCAGTGTAAATTATTAGACTGACTCAGCTGCTGTTCAATTCCCCTCTGGCTGAACTGCTTTTGCTAATGCTGTTAAGCTGTGGCTCAGGAGGCAGAATGTCCTGAGGTACTAAATAGATGTTCTGCATGTAAAAAGAAAGACCTTCTTCCTTCTCATATGTACCAGATGAAGGTATATGGTCTCCTCAAGTCAAAGATTAAAAGGCAAAAAGGGAGAAAAAGATAAACCATGTCCCAAACTTCAGGTCCATATACAGAACTTTTGAAATTGTTAGTAGACTGAAATAATTCCAGTTTAGCTAAAGCAAACAGGAATAATCTAATCCAAAGAGTTTATTTCAAATCAGTTCAGAGTCTCTGACTTTAGGTCTGCTGCAGTTCTAAAATTGATGGTCTAAACAAATTAACCCCACTCAGACAGCACTGAACCAGATTCAGGTTCAGAGCCACAGGAGGGTCTTGTTGGAAGCTCTATGAAAACCATGCACGAAGCACAGGCTCAGCATAATATACAAGTCAACCTGTTGAGCAGAATTCACAGCCACAGTAAATGATCTGTTTCAGTTTTTCCTATTGACAGCTAAGTCTATGTGTATTGTGCGAATGCAATTTTTAAAAAATGCTGTCTTCTCTGATTTTATTGACTAAGATAACTGATTTATTGATTATAGATAAACCTAATGGTCAATTTATCCATTGAATGTCAGGGAGAATAAGCAAAATGCACAGATAATAAGGGAGCTGTAATTAAGTGATTGTTTTAAATCTTTGTTTTTAAGTCATTAAAAATGTTTTCCTTCCAGCCCTATGGACAAGTAGCAAAATTGTCTGACCTGGGTGATTTTTACCCCTTCCTCCCTTTGTTTTTTCTTTGGGGGAGGTGTTAATATGCTGAGGAATAGGAGTAAAATTTAAAAAGAAACACAAGGAAATCAGATAGCAACAGGATCATCCACTGATTAATTTTCAGGACTTACAGTGCCCAGCACCATACACATGCAGTCAGCCACATCATCAGTATCAGCAGCAGCAGTGGCAGCTACACTTAATACTCTGCATAAATAGTAGCCTAAACAATACATCAATTCAGTGCTAGATGTGGTTGAGAAGTTACTACCTCACCTCCTTTATGGTAGAAGACTTCATGAAGAAGGTAAATTTTCAGCATAAAAGATTATGAAAAGAAACCCTGAGTTTTCAGTGAGCAGAACAGCATTATAAAACCAGGTGAAGAAGTTAGCACATCTATGAGAAGAGCTCTCTTGTAGTCACCATTGCTAGGGAAGGAGGAGAGGAAAGCAGATTGGTGGGGATGGGATAAATTCTGGGGGTAAATTGGTGCTGTAAGTTCACACTTGAATATGAGAGCTGTTATACACATAGCAGGCTGTGGAAACTAATTGGATTATCATATTGGATTATCATTAAAAGTTAGAATTGGCAGTCAGGCCAGCTTCGTGGGGCACTTGGCCTGGGTCCTTGCTTTTGGTTTTATGCTCTACTGTCTCTGTACTGAAATTCTTACTAGTTCTTGAACAGAGGTCTTCTGTTTTAATTTTGCACTAGCTCTGAAAATTTTGTAGCTGGTTTTATTATAAATAGCAATGTATGAAATCATCATAAGCCCTTATATGATGTTCTCAGTACATTTCAGTACGTTGATTTTCTGTGTATGCCCCTTTTTGCTAAAAGGCCAGCATGTTTATTTCTTTCTATCTACTGTCAGATTTCTAGAAGTGGCTCTGAAAAATGTGTTTGTGCCAGTGATGACTTAAGGAAAATTCTGCCTCAATTTTATTCCCTCAAAGAATGTTCTTTTGCTAATAAGGTATATCAATTCAGTCCCTCAGTTGTGGCCGACTCTTTGTGACCCCATGAATCGCAGCACACCAGACCTCCCTGTCCATCACCAACTCCCGGAGTTCACCCAAAATCATGTCCATCAAGTCGGTGATGCCATCCAGCCATCTCATCCTCTGTTGTCCCCTTCTCCTCCTGCCCCTAATCCCTCCCAGCATCAGGGTCTTTTCCAATGAGTCAGCTCTTCGCATGAGGTGGCCAAAGTATTGGAATTTCAGCTTTAACATCAGTCCTTCCACAGAACACCCAGGACTGATCTCCTTTAGAATGGACTTGGTGGATCTCCTTGCAGTCCAAGGGACTCTCAAGAGTCTTCTCCAACACCACAGTTCAAAAGCATCAATTCTTCAGCCCTCAGCTTTCTTCACAGTCCAACTCTCACATCCATACATGACCACTGGAAAAACCATAGCCTTGACTAGACAGACCCCTGTTGGCAAAGTAATATCTCTGCTTTTGAATATGCTATCTAGGTTGGTCATAACTTTCCTTCCAAGGAGTAAGCATTTTTAATTTCATGGCTGCAATCACCATCTGCAGTGATTTTGGAGCCCAAAAAATAAAGTCTGACACTGTTTCCACTGTTTCCCCATCTATATCCCATGAAGTGATGGGACCAGAGACCATGATCTTCATTTTCTGAATGTTGAACTTTAAGCAACTTTTTCACTCTCCTCTTTCACTTTCATCAAGAGGCTTTTTAGCTCCGCTTCACTTTCTGCCATAAGGGTGGTGTCATCTGAATATCTGAAGTTATTGATATTTCTCCTGGCAATCTTGATTCCAGCTTGTGCTTCTTCCAGTCCAGCGTTTCTTCTGATGTACTCTGCATAGAAGTTAAATAAGCAGGGTGACAATATACAGCCTTGACGTACTCCTTTTCCTATTTGGAACCAGTCTGTTGTTCCATGTCCAGTTCTAACTGTTGCTTCCTGACCTGCATATAGGTTTCTCAAGAGGCAGGTCAGGTGGTCTGGTATTCCCATCTCTTTCAGAATTTTCCTCAGGTTATTGTGATCCACACAGTCAAAGGCTTTGGCATAGTCAATAAAGCAGAAATAGATGTTCTTCTGGAACTCTCTTGCTTTTTCCATGATCCAGCTGATGTTGGCAATTGGATCTCTGGTTCCTCTGCCTTTTCTAAAACCAGCTTGAACATCTGGAAGTTCACGGTTCACATATTGCTGAAGCCTGGCTTGGAGAATTTTGAGCATTACTTTACTAGTGTGTGAGATGAGTGCAATTGTGTGGTAGTTGGAGCATTCTTTGGCATTGCCTTTCTTTGGGATTGGAATGAAAACTGACCTTTTCCAGTCCTATGGCCACTGCTGAGTTTTCCAAATTTGCTGGCATATTGAGTGCAGCACTTCACAGCATCATCTTTCAGGATTTGAAATAGCTCAACTGGAATTCCATCACCTCCACTAGCTTTGTTCATAGTGATGCTTTCTAAGGCCCACTTGACTTCTACACATTATTTAATGTGATAGTATAATTTCAAAAGCTATATATTTTTCTCATTTAAATTCTCATGGTTTTTGCATAGGAAGTTTTCTTATCATTGACAAGTAATTAGTAATTTTTTAAGAAGCCAAATTATTCTGATGAGAGAAAAGAGACTTGTTAGTCCAACATTCAAAACCTTTCATGGTTTGACACCACCCTATAGTTATAGCTATATTAAAAGCAAAGACATGACTTTGATGACAAAGTTCCTTATAATCAAAACTATGGTTTTTCCAGTAGTCATGTACCCATGTGAGAGTTGGACCATAAAGAAAGCTGAGCACCGAAGAATTGATGCTTTCAAACTGTGTTGCTGGAGAAGACTCTTGAGAGTCCCTTGGACTACAAGCAGATCAAACCTGTCAATCCTAAAGGAAATCAACCCTGAGTTTTCATTGGAAGGACTATTGCTAAAGCGCCAATACTTCAGCCACCTGATGTGAAGAGCTGACTCACTGGAAAAGACCCTGATGCTGGAAAAGATTAAAGGCAAAGGGAGAAGGAGATGGCAGAGCATAAGATGGTTAGATAGCATCACCAACTCAGTGGACATGAATTTGAGCCAACTCCAGGAGATAGTGGAGGACAGAGCAGCCTGGTGTGTTACAGTCAGTGGGGTCGTGAAGAATCAGACACAACTTAGCGACTGAACAACAACATTGTTATAGCTGTGCTGATTACTGCCCTCCATGTACCTTTTGCTCCAGTTACTCCAAACTGCTTACTATTCCTGGAAAATGTCATTTATATTCTTACCCTCCATTATTTTCTTTATGAAATTGTCTTTGATACGGCTGAATGCCTTCTTCCCAGTAGCACTCTACCTCCCTCGTCCCCCACCCTTTTCCCACTTGTATGACCATTGCTCTTCTTTCAAGATTGCACTTTGTTGGATGAGTGTCTCTTCCTCTGTGATGCTTTCCTCTGATATTCTCCATCAGAGTTAGCTATTGCACCCACTGTTGTGTCATGGGTCATACTACTCTTAAACCCTGTCTGAATTCTGCCTCACTTTCTAGTTACTTGTTGACTTGCCTATCTGACACACTAGGTTGTATATTCCTTAAAGGCAGCACTTTCTGAATTGTCTCTATTCCATCATCCATGGCATGGTAACAGTGTCTGGAACATGCTCAGTGTGTGTTTCCCGAGTGAGTGTCTTCATCTTCACCAGCTGCTGTAACAAAAGCTCTAGACTGGGTGCCTTTTAACAACAGAAATTTGTTTCTCACAGTTCTGGAGTCTGGGCATCTGAGATCAGGTGCCAGCATGGTTGGATGAGGGCCCTCTTCTGGGTGGCAGGCTTCTCATTTTATCCTCACATGGTGGAAGGGGCTCAGGACCTCTCTGGAGCCTCTGTTTTAGGGGCACTGATCTCATTCATAAGGACTCCAACTTCATGAGCTGAGCACCTCCCAGAGGCTCCACTTACTAACA
Source organism: Nanger dama (assembly GCA_917880005.1). Lineage (NCBI taxonomy): Eukaryota > Metazoa > Chordata > Mammalia > Artiodactyla > Bovidae > Nanger > Nanger dama. The sequence continues at coordinate 25,842,600 of CAKJTW010000011.1, read as the reverse complement.
GCATCACATTTGGGGGTTAGGATTTCAGCATATGAATTTTAGGGGGGACATATTTAGACCATAGCAGTGACTTAATTGGAAGGATAACTCTAGTTCCTTTACAATATTATCTCATATGTTTAAAGCACTTGATGGTAATTCCCTAAAGTGAAATAATCCATTGACCTTGATAAGACTAGTTTCTACTTTGAGAATCATTTGTGAGAAGAAAGAAATAATAAAAACAGGGCTGTCGCTGGGAATTTAGCCCCTTACAATTGTATGATGTAGCTACCATAGGTGGAAAAGTAGTGAGAGTCCAATAGTGGAAAAGTTAAAAAGAGACTAGAGGGCCCCACAGTAGTCAGGAAAAATTACCTAAAACATTTTGAAGTCAGAAAAACAGGAAGCCTAGGGTACCACTTGACTCTCAATTTAGCCATCCCTAGCCTGCAATTTAGTTTTCAACTTTTCTTTTTGTAGCGCCTTCCCTTAATTAAATTATACTGCCATGTCGAGAAAAGACTTTAAATAAAGCCAGTAAAATGGCAGGCCTATTTAGGAGTATGCTAAATACATTTTTTGAAGCCCAAATAAAACAGTGATCATATTTATTTTAATTGAAACATGTACAAAAGAATAAAGACAGTCTGAGCTGATGCAGGGTGATTTTTTAGGATATATTCTTTTTAAATTTATTTTGTATTACTGCTGTACAGTTGATTTAAAACTTTGTGTTAGTTTCAGGTGTACATCAAAGTGATTCAGTGTTATTTTTTTTTTTCAGAAACTTTTCCATTATAAACTATTATAAGGTATTGAGTATAGTTCCCTGTGCTATATAGTAAATCCTTATTATTTATCTATTTTTTATATATTGGTATGTATCTGTTAATCCTGTACTCCTAATTTATCCTTCCTCTCCCCAAATACATTTTTATTCTACCCTTTGACTCTCAGACCAAATCCTAGCAGTTGTGAAATTTGAGTCTTTTCTCTTGATTCTGCCTAGGTTCTAAGTAAGGAGAGAGAGAAAAAGAGAATAAATCAGAATCAGAACCTGAATCTACTGGGGTTAAAAATATTCAGACTCTTCTTTGAGTTTCCCTGTGACCACAGCCAATCATGCCTTTAGTTTTGTACCATGGGATGAAACGTGTAGGCTAACAGAATGTATCATTAATCCAAAAATCTGGATTGTCCAAGGCGTTGTAAATGGGTTAATTTCCAAGGTACTGATACAATTGGTGGACCATCCTCACTCTACTGTCCTTTCAGTGGTTATGAGAAGAAGGCTGTTTTGTTCACTAGGCAAAACGACTGATTCCTCATAGGTATTTATGTTCATATTTTAAATTTTGGTGCTCAATTTATTTCAGTCTAGTGAGGCTGAATTGATGCCCAATTGCAAAATCCATTCTTGCTAAAGAAACTGCTTGTTTTTTTGGACGCTATGGAAAAATTCTTCAAATGAAAGTCAAACTATAGAGTGGAGTGGGATCTTCCCTGAGGAGATGTGGGGTGTATTCCCACAAAATTTTGATCCAGTAAAATAATGTTTAAAAATTAATATTGATCATATGCCTAGAAAGGAAAGAAAATCAAAAAGGACAATAGAAACCCTAAAGATTTAATGGGAAGGGCACTTTGATTTGCCTCAGTAAGTGAGGGAAAGGATACATGAGTTTATTATGTGTGTGTGAACCCTTGGGATATAACTAACGTCTCCTTCCTCAACCATTTTCTGCCACCTGACCCTAGATCTTTACCTCTGCCTTCAATCACCACTAATTCTGGGGCTTTGGAAAACTCTAGGAATGGCTTTTAGATCCAAAGACATGTAACTTTGACTGTGTTAAACTCTTAACTTATTTAATTCTATGGACTGATGCTTATTAACTTTCATTTGGGAATACCCAGAGGTATCTCTATCTTAAAGATTGTTAAAGGATTCTGAATATAAAATTAATCCTAATATATGCATAAATGGAAAGTTGTAACTCTAAAGCCGTGTGATTGCATTTTAACAAAGCTTGCCACATCTTATACAACTAGCTGGACTTTGTCTTTGTCCGAGGCCTTCTAGCAAAAGTGTCAGGATAAGTATCAGTGTCTTTAGAACACTGATAGTCGCCAAGGAGCCTGTTGGAAGGTTATTGATGTGTTCTGGTGATTCTGCCGTTATTCAGGACAGCTTGGATCTTTGCCTTTAGGAATGCTTTTGCAGATCTCAGTACAGGAATTAAGGGGAAGAAAAGCCCAACTGTGTCCCCTCTCCCCCATCCCTTCCCTGTTAGCCATTTTTCTGTTTTCTTTATGGTTATGTCTTTTCTATAAATGGATTTCATATAAATGGACTCATATACAACTTTTAGGAACACGTGATTGAAGATGCACACTTGTAATGAGTTATTCAATTATCATTTCTGAAGGGAAGCAATATGTCTTTAAATTCCATCCTGTGATATTAATCTTTGTATCGAGGTACTACATACTGACTGTTTACTATCACAAGTAATCATTCTGCATTTATTTTTCTTTCCATTAGAACTGTGTATTTAATATTTATTGATATCCTTCCTTGTCATCCCCATCTTGGACAGACGAGACTTACCAAGGATCCTTTAGTAGTTAGCAAATTTTAGCTATATATTGGGGGTAGAAATGGAAACTACACCAATGAATAATTAAATGATGGATTTGGATTACTCTCTAGCACATTAAATTCACATTCCGAAACAGTGATATGGAGACAGGTGAAAAATGATTGTTCTTTGCCAATTTCAAATTTATATTCCTGGTAAAGCGCAAAATGTCCTATTACATATTTTCTAGATTATCATCTTGATTGAATCATTACTTTAAAGATTGAAAACTCGACACTTTTTTTACCAGTTCATTTACTAGGTCATCAGAAATTTGCTTTTAGAAATTTTATTTTCAATTGATATAACTGAAATCAGTGTCAGTCACTCTTGGTAAATGCAATATCACAAATAATTTTAATTTTGAAAATCATTGGAAAAATTCAGTTCTTGCTAGGACTATTGAGAATATGGTGGGCTGCAACAGCACTGAGATACTTATGATGAGTCTGTGGTACAACTTTTTCTAAGAAGATTTAGCTTTTCATACAAACTGCTTTTGTATCACTCTGAGTTTGATTAAAATGTTAATTGATGCAATGTCATATTCATGTTTCCTCTGACTTCTCTGTAACATATCGATCGCACAGGAAACTTTAAGTGGCTTCATGATTTGTGTATAATTCAATATGTCTGTGTATATGTTTTATCACTATCTTTGACTACCATAAAACCTTAAAATTATCTTTCTTATTAGGTACTTTATATAAAACTTCATATGCAAATAATGTTCTTCTTTGTCAATGTGAAATCTGAATTTAATTCCATTTCTAATCTTGTGGATATCTTCTTTGCATTGTTCTAAGAGTTCTCAAAATTTCAGTACTTTAAAATTTCACCTAAAATTCTTCAAAGAATTCTAATAAATCCCTGTTAGGCTTTAAAAAAAAATAAATAAAGCTCAGGACTGACTGTTTCTGTGAGCAAAAACAATAATAAGGAGAAATTAAATTTCATATCTCAGTTGGTAAAGAATCCTCCTGCAGTGCAAGAGACCCTGGTTCAATTCCTGAGTCGGGAAGATGCCCTGGAGAAGGGACAGGCTACCCACTCCAGTATTCTTGGGCTTCCCTTGTGGCTCAGCTAGTAAAGAATACACCTGCAATGTGGGGAGACCTGGGTTCGATCCCTGGCTACCCACTCCAGTATTCTGGCCTAGAGAATTCCATGGACTGTATAGTCCATGGGGTCACAAAGAGTTGGGCACAACTGAATGATTTTCATTTTCAAGTGTTTAAAGGAGCAGGATCTTTCACTAGTACAGTTTTAATTACTTTGCTATTAAAATTGAACATTGGATCCAGAGTCTGGAGTTCCTTGCTGCCTCTGGAACCTTTATCCTGGTTATCTGTACAGTCTTCTCTGAGAAGTGGTGAGAGTTGTTGGTGATTCAGTGGAAACTTCTGATCCTGTGCAGCCTGCCCTCCATTAGCCCTCCCTATAGCTTTGTGCCTTCACCTACAGTAGTCCTGTGATTAGGGACTTTAAGGAACGGTGATTATGAGAATAATAGCAATAATCACAATTTCAATTTTAAAATTCTTCACAAATGACTGTTGAAAATATTTAAGTATCTGAAAATGAATCATTTGGCTCTTCTGAAGATTTTAGACAAATGACTATGGTCCTTTGGAAAACTGTTTTTAAATCTCTTTAATTTGATCCTGACGAACCATGATTAGAATGAGTTGTACTTAAATCATTTCATTCACAGGCATTACTAAAATTTGGTAGCACACATGTTATTTTAAAGGAGATAATAGAACTCTCTGCATTTAGCAAATTCCCATGTACAAAAGGAAACTGTAATCTTTATTAATTCTCACAACAAACAAATCTGTTAATGTGAATGAATCCTATGGAGAACTGCTGTCCAACTGAACATTCTGTGGCGATGGAAATGTTCTATTTTGTACTATCCAATATGGTTGTAAATAGTCACATGTGGCTACCAACCACTTGAAATGGATTAATGTACCTGAGGAATGGAATTTTTTATTTCATTTAATTTCAATTAATTGTTCATTAAATAGCCTCAAATGCCTAGAAGCTACTGTTTGGATGATGCAAGTATAGAAGTTTAATATTAAAACAGAATGGAGGAAATTCTATAGAGCGTGGACTTATTTTAGAGTTTTCCACTTGTCTTTACTTGTTGCTAGAAATTTTTACCTTTTATCATAAATGTAGAACTTAACCTCGAGGTAAGATGTGAGTCTAATCCATATTTTTTTAGGCCTTTCTTAATTAAATATAAGCCCGTTATAATATTGACAGTAGAGTGTTGAGACTAAACAAGCGTGGGTTTGGACTCAGCTCAGACTTAGGCTCAGGCTCTGGAGTTGGAATAGAACTGGATTCCGCTACTGTCTTTACCACTTAGCAGCTGTTGGTGAGTTCTCTAAAACCTCAGTGTCCCAATTCCTTTGTCAGCTATAGGAGTGATAATAGTACCTTTCACAAGGGTTGATGTGAGGATTAGAGAAGCTAATATAGGAAAAGTGTTTTGAGCAGTGTTTGACAGTAATCTCAGTGTCGTGGTCTGGGCACGAGTTGGAAAAGAATTTCCAGATATGAGACAGAATGAGAGGGAAATAAAGTTTATTAAAGTGGAAGACGCTATTAGAACAGTGGGCCAGCTCAAGGGAGAACCGATGTTGAACAGGGTCCTTAGTCCACTTTTTAGACTCAGGGTACAAGGAGTGGGATAGGGGTCTTGCAGGTCATTTGCCGATTGCGTGGAGGCAAGTATGCTGGGTGGGGGAAAAGTAAGGCAAATACCTTCTCCCTGTGTGGGATAGGAGGAGAGACAAGTTATACTGCTCAGGAGGACCTGAAATCCGTTAATAGTTACAACATGGGAGAGGGAAGGACGATAAGGGTCTTTTCTGTTCCTGCATTCCAAGACCCCCTTGGTTTTATCTGCTCTTTTGTTCTTGGGTCACCACACTCAGTAAATATTAGCTGTTGTTACTAATGCATTATTTATCAAGTTACTCAGTGTGTGTGTTTGTATGTATGTGTATGTGTGCATGTGAAGTTCTTTCCTCCAAAAAGTAAACTGCATCATCTTATATCAGGTCCTATGCTAGGTGTAAGACTAGATAGGAGCAAATGAAGAGGGACAAGGTACAGAGATAAATAATACTTGGATTCTACCCCCACCAAATTTACAAACTAATTAGGATGAATTATTTCTCTTTAAAAATAGAAGTCATCACCCACTGACTGCTCCCTCCAATTCTAACAATCTATAATTCTACCATCCCTAAGAAAGACTTAAAAAGCAATGCAAAGTTGGCGACCTTTGACAACTTCTTGCCTGCCAGTTACAATCAAGACTTGCCCAGAAACCATTTGTAGGATCTACAGCCTTACTGGAAATTCCATATACATCATTGGAAGTCTTACTGAAGCTCTTCAATAACTCTATTATACTAGGCTGGCAATGAATAATTTCATTTTCATGTTATGTAGTATAACATAGGGACCACCAGAGAAATCTCTATTAAATATCTTTTTATTCTCAGCATCAAATTAATAACTTGTGCTATTTTTACTTTCTTCTAGTTAGGTGATTATTAATCTTTCAATATCTATAATTGTTAAAATTACATCCAAAAGGTTTTCTTTTGCATATCTCTATTAAATATGTTTTTATTCTCAGCATCAAATTAATAACTTGTGCTACTTGTACTTTCTTCTAGTTAGGTGATTATTAATCTTTCAATATCTATAATTGTTAAAATTACATCCAAAAGGTTTTCTTTTGCAAACTAGACAAAGCATGGAGAATTTTGAAAGTGGGTCAAAGTGGTCTTCAGACCTGGAGTCTATAAATAGTGATGTCAAATCATACACGCTGGGCCATTGCTTATTTCTGGGCTAAGCTGCTCTATTTATATCCTTGGAAATGAATGATTCTTTTCATTAAAAAAATAGCCATCCTTTGGGATAACTTTAAGTTTCTCATTTTCTATGACTATCCCTAGAATGACCAAGGACAAAACTGTTGTAAAAGATATGTGCTCATTTAATCTTTAACCATGTGGTCCATATAGTCAAATCTATGGTTTTTCCAGTAGTCATATACTGATGTGAGAGTTGGACCATAAAGAAGGCTGAATGCCAAAGAATTGATGCCTTTAAACTGTGGTGTTAGAGAAGACTCTTAAGAGTCCTTTGGACAGCAAGGAGATCAAATCAGTCAATCCTGAAGGAAATCAACCCTGAATATTTGCTGGAAGGACTGATGCTAAAGCTGAAGCTCCAGTACTTTGGCCACCTGATGCAAAGACTCATTTGAAAAGACCCTGACGCTGGGAAAGACTGAAGGCAAAAGGAGAAGAGGAAGACAGAGGATGAGATGGCTGGATGGCATCACTGATTCAATGGATATGAGTTTGGGCAAGCTCCCAGAGACACTGAAGGACAGGGAAGCCTAGTGTGCTGCAGTTGCAAAGAGTCAGACACAACTTAGTGACTGAAAACAACAATATTATTCTTAATAATGATATATTCTCTTGTTTTAGAATAATGTTTATTAATTTAACATAAAGCAAGTATTATTTCATTTAGCCCTCATTACCACCTTGTGAGGTCAGTACTCATATTATCCATGTTTTTGACTGCAGAAGCTGAGACACACAAAGGTAAGGAACCTCCCCATGGACAGAGTCAGTATTCAAACCAGGCAGATTGAATCTAGACCATACATTTTTACTACAGTATTGTTTATCACTTAAAGATTATTTTTTATTATTTTTCTACATTTGTGGGAAGCTGCTATTGTACAAAGTTCTGTAGGCCTAGAGCCATAAAAAACTTTTTGTAGATTTTGCCCTAGGGATGGGGCCTTCATGAAGAAAGTAAAGGCAAGCTGCCTGAAGACAGTACATTTCCAGGAAGATGGGTGAAACAAGAGTAGAATTAGGCATTCCCTAAAAGAGAGAATGTCTTCATATATGTACACAATATGATGACATAGAAGCATGTCGATCACTAGGGAAGAAAATTCTATAATCTCCCTTGGGAGCACAGTTCTGTAATGGTTCTGCTATGTTGTAATTGCTGTTCTGTTTAAAACATAAGCAGTCTTTCTCTAGATATTTTCTTGAATCAATAAAATTATCTCTGAATCTAATATATTAATGTTAAAATAATGGGAGTTGTGTACTTTTTTCCCCAAATATTAGAACTACATAGTATTAATATTCTCCCAATTATTATAGCTACGTAGAACCTTCTCATTTTCCTTCAACCTAATTAAAACATGGAGTGTAAAAAATAGCTGCTATAATTAAATCAAAGACAGAGGAAACTAAGTATGAAAAAAAAATTGCATATGTTTGGGATTTTCCTTTTCTGTTTTCCAGCTTACTTTTGCCCTTTTAACCCACGTTTGTTTTGGGGTTCTTTGTGCTTTCATTTATAATTTCAAATGAACGTGCCTCAATTTCTATGTAAATTGAGCTATCCCTTCCTTATCCCCCCTTTTGTCATTTTTTTCACTTAAGAAAGCTTTCTTGTCTTCCTTTTGTCCTTCTTTTCACGTTCCTTGATCTCACATATGTATTGGGCATATTGACATATACTTTTTCTTTCGTTTTTCTAGTTAAAGGTTTGAATCACTAAGAAGTATAGATAAATGTATTATATATGTATTATCTCATAGAACCATCTAATACATTCTATGAGATGAATTCTGTTGTTATCGCCACTAAAAATGAAATTTGAGGCTTAAAGAGAGAGTGAGGTCAAGTTAATGATTAATATTTGAATCTAGGTCTATCTTACTCCAGTGCTTTCCCTCTTAACCCTTCACAGTATTGTTCTCTGTATGATAAAGTACATTAAAAGTTCTGAATTGGTTGATTGGGAGAATATTACTATGAGAATATTAATGCAATGAGGAAACAAAAGTTGATGACTCCTATTTTGTTTTTATCTTTTCTACTAGTAAAAATCATACCAAGCTGGAAAAGGCAGAATAACCTAGGTAAGAGAACTGAAACTTAAGACAGATAAAGAGACAAAGGCATATCTAATTAAATCTTGATGATTTCCAAGTTCTAAGGTCAGATGGCTTACACATTAATGCACTAAAACTCTTGCATTTAGAAAAAAAAAAAAAAACTCTTGCATTTAGGATTCCAAAGACAACCTTCCATAAGGAATTATCATTAGAAATTGTGAACAAAATATTCGAGGACAAGTAGAATATAGAGGGACTTCTCTGGCAGTCCATTGATTAAAATTCCATCCTTCCACTGCAGAGGGCATAGGTTTGAGCCCTCGTCAGGAAACTAGCAACCCAGAAGTTTTGTGCGTGGCTCAGCCAATAAATAAGCAGAAAACATTTTAAAAAAGCAAAGATTTGGATTGAAAACTTCTGAATAAACAATTGATTCTTGCTAAGACTAGAAATTTAGGAAAACATAAAATTTAAAAACAGCAGTGAAAACCACTGTTAATCTTTTAAACCTGCTTTCCTACTTTCTTGAAATGCTCATATATAATTATTTTTATTCATTAGTATTAAATATTTAAGGGCATATGTATCTGTATCTTACTTTTAAGATATTTTAAGTGGATTTATTTTGTTATTAATTTTCTTCTTCATACAGCAAGTCAGAAAATGTTGATTCTATTCTGGAATAGTAATACTTAGTATATATTATTTATCATAGATTTATGGAGGTTGTAGAGAAATCTTTCCTTTGGTCAAGAAATTTGTATAGCCTTTGATTTTAGGTGTATTTGAAGCCTCACAAGTTGCTGGTTTTTAAATTAAGATTATAGTTTGTAACTATGTAATAAAGCATCTTTAAAAATTATGATTCATTTATTTACTTATTCATTGTTGCCTGTACTGAGTCTTTGTTGCTGCTCGGGCTTTTCTCTAGTTGTGATGAGCCAGGGCCACTCTCCAGCTGTGGTGTGCAGACTTTTCGCTGTGGCAGCTTCTCTTGTGCAGAGCATGAGTTGGAGGGCTTCAGCAGTTGCAGCTCCCAGGCTCTAGAGCACAGGCTCAAGAGCTGTGGCACGCGGGCTTAGTTGCTCTGTGGCCTGTGGGGTCTTCCTGGATCAGGGATCGAACCTCTGTCACCTGCATTGGCAGGCAGATTATTACTGAACCATCATGGAAGCCCTATAATGAAGCATGTTTATTCATTTTAAAACTTACATTATAAGCTTATTTTTAACTTTGATTGTGTTTATAGGTGAAGGTGAAAGTGAAAGTCGCTCTGTTGTGTCTGACTCTTTGCGACCCTATGGACTGTGCAGTCCCTGGAATTCTCCAGGCCAGACTACTGGAGTGGGTAGCCTTTCCCTTCTCCAGGGGCTCTTTCTAACCCAGGGAATCAAACTCAGGTCTCCCGCCTTGCAGATGGATTCTTTACCAGCTGAGCCACAAGGGAAGCCCAAGAATACAGGAGTGGGTAGCCTATCCCTTCTCCAGAGGATCTTTCAACCCAGAAATTGAACCAAGGTCTCCTGCATTGCAGGCAGATTCTTTACCACTGAGCTATCAGGGAAGGCCATATTCATTAAGTAATCTGTCGACATGGAGGTTGCCTTTTTGTAATTTTTATTTTTTGCTGACTCCAGCATTGTTTAATATTATTAAACATTCATGATCTTAACCAAAAATATAGGTGTATGATACACACTGAATCAATATTTTTGAATGCATGATTATTGGATGAAATGTTATAAAGAAGATGGGACAAGGTAGGTCAGTGGATTTGGTCAATGTGAGGTTATTATTGTCCTTTCAAATAGGTATTTCAGTAGACGGCTCACAGTTAAGAGAGCAAGTTAGGAGTGAAGCCACAATTGTAGGTCACTCTTCTGATGTGATTTTTAGATAATCATATACTTAAAGTTTTGCAGTTCCATTAGAAAAAGCAATCTAATTTTTTTAAGTTCACATCACAATCTCCATGATAAACATCTGTCCTATAAAGATTTTTTTTTAATTATTACTATGAGCAAGTAATTTAATCCCAGTTTTTAAATGGGAATGATTGCCTTAATAGCATAAACTTCACTTACGCTCTAAATACGGCTATGTAAAGTAACCATTTTTGAAAACTAAACCAGAAAGTTGGGATAGCAGTATTGTGTTCATTTTAAGGCAAAACAATGCCAACTGATTCCCAGCTTGGGAAGAACTCAATCAAAAAATCTTAGCAATCATGCCTACTTTCAAATTTTATTAAATTTTAGTCAATTTATTGAATTCAGTTGAATTTTATTCATTTGTGGGGAAGATTTTCCAAAATCTTTGATTTGCTCGTATTTATGCTATAAAGCTCAAAATCAGATCTATTATAAAATTATCCTCTTTAGCAACATGGAGACAATTGTATCATATAATAAAAACACAAGAACTCAAGGACCATTTGGCCACCTGACCTCTTCCTTTCCTCTTTTTCTTGGTGCCAAATTCATCTTGGCACGAGGTCAAGGTAATTTCCAGAAACTGGCAGTGCCCTGGCAAATGCACAGCTGCCCCTTTCACCAACCCTTGCCTACTAATTTTTACACAAACCACTTCCTCCTTTTGAGGCTGAGAAGCCTACAGGGCAAGGAAGTGTGCCTGAAGGGCAGAGAGGGAGCCGCTGCCTTGTACTCCTGCAGATTCAGGAGCCCTTGTATAAGGGCAGAGGCAGCACCACCTCCCCCTACAGCCTTGCCCATAGATCTTTGTACTGATAAGGGCACAGGCTGATCTTGCCCTCTTGCACCTCTGCTCATCCTTATCTTTTCTATTTGACTCTCAGTGTTTAAAATTCTTGCCTCGTTTTGCTTCTATCCCCTTCTAATAAATTCTAGCTTCGACTTCTCATGAACTAAAAGATCCAGTCAGTTCCCAAGAGAGTACATGAGCCCAGACTGGACAGAGAGAGGAACTGAGAAAACAGAGAGAAAGGAAGAGACGGTGGAGCGGCTTCTGCTCCCTTAGGTTCCACTTACCAGCTCCTTCACTGTGCAGTGGCAGTGTGTGGGTGTGCATACAAACACAGGTAAAATTTAGACAGTTTTATCCTCCTACACTCTTACATGTAGAGTCAGCTCTGATTGTATTTGAATATAGTCATGGTGATGATTTCTTTCCTTTTGTTCTGTGCTCCTCTGTTTCTCTGCCTTTGTTGGTTGTGATTGGACTCGATTTCTTGGTGAGCAGAGGAAAGCCTCTCTGACTGCACATCTTTATACACATCTTGAGATTTCCATCGCCCCTGCCTGCTCTCAGAGCAGCTGGATCACCAAAGCTGGGTGCCCTTCACTGCTGTGTTGACACGTGCAGGGTCACCCCTCTAAATGGATGTTTGTACTTTTCGGATATAGCTTTAGTGCATCTAGAATAACATTGCATTATCATCTATTTTGTCATCAGTGATCATGCTATTGTGACTATTTGTTTCTATTTGTCTGAATAAATAACCAGACTAGGGGAAGACCATAGGATAAGGAAAGAGGACTAATTCCAACTCTGCCACTAATTAGTTGTATTGAGCAAGTCAACAGTCTCTCTGGGATTTTGTTTTGTATATGAGACAGGTAGGTTGGACTATATTCCTTGAAGGTCATGTTATTCTTGACCTCCTAAATATCAAACTGAATGTGATGACCATGGTAAAGTTCTCTTCTTTAGACTCCTTCCTAGTGCCTATGTGAGCAGGTCCACTTCACGTGCACTACTGATCTCTTAGAAATCAGCAGAGATGGGAGTTCTCTGGTGGTCTAGTGGTTGGGATTTGGCACTTCCAATGCTGTGGCCCAGGTTCAGTCCTGGTTAGAGAATTGAGATCCCACAAGGTGCAAGGTGTGGCCAAAAAAAAGAAATGAGAAGAAGTTACAATTCAAAACAAACTCATGTCTTTCTAACTTTTTGTATATGAGCTAATTTCAGTGTGATGTCATCAAGGAGAAGAGACTCAGAATAGAAGTGGACAAAATGGAAATTTACCAGGAGTTAATATAAAATCCTGCAGTTGAGTTCAATTCAGAACACTTTGCACAAATAGGTGTTTGGCTGAAATTCACATATATATTTGGATATTTGCATTATCAACTGATGTGAGCCAACAGCATAATGTATGCCCTGTGCTGTAAAGGATAACCATGAATCCCAATGGCAAAAACAGATTGGAAGCAACTGCTTGGACAGTGGCCAGGTCAGATAGCATGAAGTCAGAGATCCTGAAAGATATCAAGCAGAGCAAGATCAGAGAGGCCAAAGGCAAAAGACAGCTGAAGGTCATGGCAGAAGATCAGCAAGAAAGCAAAATGAAGGGATCAGTAATGTCAGAGCGTAGAGATGAACACACAAAAGGAAGGAAATGGGGAGGATGGGGCTGGGGGTCAACTCAGCAAACAGCTGTTTCTGTAATGAAGGGCTCCTGCTTTTCTTTTCCTTTCTTTCTTTTCCCCAACCTCATATTCCCAGCTAGCTTCCCAGCCCTTAAATTTCTTCACACCCTGGAATTTGTCTCTTGGATGCAATCTCAAAATAGACAGAATGATCTCTGTTCGTTTATATAGCAAACCATTAAATAACACAGTAATCCAAGTCTACACCTCAATCAGTAATGCTGAAGAAGCTGAAGTTGAATGGTTCTATGAAGACCTACAAGACCTTCTAGAACTAACACCCAAAAAGATGTCCTTTTCATTATAGGGGACTGGAATGCAAAAGTAGGAAGTCAAGAAACACTTGGAGTAACAGGCAAATTTGGCTTAGGAATGTGGAATGAAGCGGGGCAAAGACTAATAGAGTTTTGCCAAGAAAATGCACTGGTCGTAGCAAACACCGTCTTCCAACAACACAAGAGAAGACTCTACACATGGACATCACCAGATGGTCAACACTGAAATCAGATTGATTATATTCTTTGCAGCCAAAGTTGGAGAAGCTCTACACAGTCAGCAAAAACAAGACCGGGAGCTGACTGTGGCTCAGATCAGGAACTCCTTATTGCCAAATTCAGACTTAAATTGAAGAAAGTAGGGAAAACCGCTAGACCATTCAGGTATGACCTAAATCAAATCTCTTATGATTATACAGTGGAAATGAGAAATAGATTTAAGGGCCCAGATCTACTAGATAGAGTGCCTGATGAACTATGGATGGAGGTTCATGACATTGTACAGGAGTCAGGGATCAAGACCATCCCCATGGAAAAGAAATGCAAAAAAGCAAAATGGCTGTCTGGGGAGGCCTTACAAATAGCTGTGAAAAGAAGAAAAGCAAAAAGCAAAGGAGAAAAGGAAAGATATAAGCATCTGAATGCAGAGTTCCAATGAATAGCAAGGAGAGATAAGAAAGCCTTCTTCAGCGATCAGTGCAAAGAAATAGAGGAAAAGAACAGAATGGGAAAGACTAGAGATCTCTTCAAGAAAATTAGAGATACCAAGGGAACATTTCATGCAAAGATGGGCTTGATAAAGGACAGAAATGGTATGGACCTAACAAAAGCAGAAGATATTAAGAAGACGTGGCAAGAATACACAGAAGAACTGTACAGAAAAGATCATCATGACCCGGATAATCACGATGATGTGATCACTCATCTAGAGCCAGACATCCTGGAATGTGAAGTCAAGTGGGCCTTAAAAAGCATCACTACGAACAAAACTAGTGGAGATGACGGAATTCCAGTTGAACTATTTCAAATCCTGAAAGATGATGCTATGATAGTGCCGCACTCAATATGCCAGCAAATTTGGAAAACTCAGCAGTGGCCACAGGACTGAACAAGGTCAGTTTTCATTCCAATCCCAAAGAAAGGCAATGCCAAGGAATGCTCAAACGACTGCACAATTGCTCTCATCTCACACGCTAGTAAAGTAATGCTCAAAATTCTCCAAGCCAGGCTTCAGCAATACATGAACCGTGAACTTCCAGATGTTCAAGCTGGTTTTAGAAAAGGCAGAGGAACCAGAGATCCAATTGCCAACATCCGCTGGATCATGGAAAAAGCCGTTCCAGAAAAACATCTGTTTCTGCTTTATTGACCATGCCAAAGCCTTTGACTGTGTGGATCACAATAAACTGTGGAAAATTCTGAAAGAGATGGGAATACCAGACCACCTGACCTGCCTCTTGAGAACTCTGTATGCAGGTCAGGAAGCAACAGTTAGAACTGGACATGAAACAACAGACTGGTTCCAAATAGGAAAAGGAGTATGTCAGGGCTGTATATTGTCACCCTGCTTATTTAACTTCTATGCAGAGTACATCATGAGAAACGCTGGACTGGAAGAAGCACAAGCTGGAATCAAGATGGCCAGGAGAAATCTCAGTAACCTCAGATATGCGGATGACACCACCCTTATGGCAGAAAGTGAAGAGGAACTATAAAGCCTCTTGATGAAAGTGAAAGAGGAGAGTGAAAAATTTGGCTTTAAGCTCACCATTCAGAAAACAAAGATCATAGCATCCGGTCCCATCACTTCATGGGAAATAGATGGAGAAACAGTGAAAACAGTGTCAGACTTTATTTTGGGGGGCTCCCAAATCACTGCAGACGGTGATTGCAGCCATGATATTAAAAGACGCTTACTCCTTGGAAGACAAGTTATGAGCAACCTAGATATCATATTCAAAAGCAGAGACATTACTTTGTCAATGAAGGTCCGTCTAGTCAAGACTATGGTTTTTCTAGTAGTCATGTATGGATGTGAGAGTTGGACTGTGAAGAAAGCTGAGCGCCGAAGAATTGATGCTTTTGAACTGTGGTGTTGAAGACTCTTCAGAGTCCCTTGGACTGCAAGAAGATCCAACCAGTCCATTCTGAAGGAGATCAGCCCTGGGATTTCTTTGGAAGGAATGATGCTAAAGCTGAAACTTCAGTACTTTGGCCACCTCATGTGAAGAGTTGACTCATTGGAAAAGACTCTGATGCTGGGAGGGATTAGGGGCAGGAGGAGAAAGGGACGACAGAGGATGAGATGGCTGGATGGCATCACTGACTCGATGGACGTGAGTCTGAGTGAACTTCGGGAGTTGGTGATGGACAGGAAAGCCTGGCGTGCTGTGATTCATGGGGTCACAAAGAGTTGGACACGACTGAGCGACTGAACTGAACTGAACCAAATTTGGTCCTATTAAAGTTCTCTCTCTGATTTCTTTAAAGGGAAGAATTATCTGTATTGTTTCATGAGCTTTCAGAGCCCGTATGTGAAGGAGTTACTTTTATTGCACACTGCTGTCCAACATCAGCTGGCTTTTCATTATTTCTGGCTGACCAGCTCTCCCACATGCCCTGGTCACTTTTTCTGTGCCCATGCTCACACTCTTATTCTTTCTTAAGTTCCTTTCCTCTGTCAGTGTCAAACACATCTTCCTTACCTTCTCATGTCCCCATTCTTATTCCCTGTAGACCAGAATGTGGCATGAATGTCATGGAGGTAAGAGTGAGCAAGAGGTTAATTCCCTCGATGTAACTATTAACTCCTTAAGTAGCATTAGTCGCTTAGCTGTGTCCAACTCTTTGTGATTCCATGAGCTGTATACAGCCCACCAGGCTCCTCTATCTGTGGAATTCTCCAGGCAAGAATGCTGGAGTCGGTACCCATTCCCTTCTCCAGGGGATCTTCCTGACACTGGGATCAAGCCCAGGTCTCCTGCATTGCGAGCAGATTCTTTACCACCTGAGCAACCAGGGAAAGCCATCTTACCAGGTGGGCGCTAGTGGTAAAGAACCTGCCTACCAGTGCAGGGGGGCTTAAGAGATGTGGGTTTGATCCCTGGGTCAGAAGATCCCTTGGAGAAGGGCATGGCAACCCACTCCAGTGTTCTTGCCTGAGACTCCCATGGACAGAGGAGCCTTGGAGTCTACAGTTCATGGGGTCGCAAAGAGTCAGATACGACTGAAGCAACTTAGCACACATGCATGACTCAATAGGATGTAAGTTAACTGTGTTGGGGCTTCCTAGTGGCTCAGATGGTAAAAATATTTGCCTGCAATGCAGGAAAGCCAGATTCAATCCTTGGGTTGGGAAGGGAATGGCAACCCACTGCAGTATTCTTGCTTGGAAAATTCCATGGACAGAAGAGCCTGGCGGGCTACAGTCCATGGGTTCTTCTGTAGCCTGCCAGGCTCTTCTGTCCATGGGGTCACAAAGAGTTAGACGTGACTGAGCGACTAACGCTTTGAACTTTGAACTTGTGTATAAGCTTTGAAAGAAAGAAACTATGTCTTACGGAGACCGCATGGTACAGTAGAGTTTGGGATTAGGTCCTGGCTCTGTGACCTTTAGCATATACTTCTCTCTAGGCCTCAGTATTCTTCTGGGAAAGACGGGAATAACGATCCCACGCTCTGGCTTCCTTACTCAGGCAATCAAGTGTTTAGGTCAAGGTCACAGGAAATAGCATTTTTAACCTATAAAGTACTCTAACAGGATGAAGGGTTATCATAATAGGTGCCTTGTT
This sequence comes from Nanger dama, assembly GCA_917880005.1. Taxonomy (NCBI): domain Eukaryota; kingdom Metazoa; phylum Chordata; class Mammalia; order Artiodactyla; family Bovidae; genus Nanger; species Nanger dama. The sequence goes on along the minus strand of CAKJTW010000011.1, from coordinate 25,825,527 downwards.
ATAAAGAATTGAAGGAAATTTGAGAATCTGAATTCTTAGATTGTAATTCTTGCTCTACCACTTACTCAGTACGTAGCCTTAGAAGTTTCTTACTTCTCTAAAATGAAAATGACACTACCACAAAGATAATGTTGCTGGTGCTGGCTTGTATACCAGTTTGTAAGAGCCAGTTGTCAAATATTTAGTAACTGCAGGCAGGTTGTTAAGCTATTGTTACAAGCCTTAAACCTGACTTGGTGGGAGTATTTATACCAGGGAAATTAGCAAATACTACTTATCAGATTACTGGTTTTTTATTCTGGAGAGTAGATGGCTAAGACAACAAACATTTACTTCTGACAGTTTTGGGGGTTCTGAGACAACCAAGAGTGAGGCACTTGCACATTCAGTAATCTGGTGAGGGCCTGCTTCCTGCTTCATAGACAGCTGTCTTCTCACTGTTCTCACATGGCAGCAGAAGCAAAAGAGTTCTCTAGGGTCTTTTTCATAAGGCAGCAACCCCATTCATGAAGGCTCCACTGTCTTGACCTAATCACCTCCCAAAGGCCCCCTGCCAAGTAACATCACAAATGAGTTTCACCATGGAAGTGGAGTGAGGGGAACAGAGACATTCACCGTATAGAAGTGTATTGATACAGAATGCTTAGAATATCTTGAAAAACAACATAAATCCCTCCCAAGTCTAACCACCTAGAATTAACAGCTATAATTCTTTGGATGTGTCCTTCTAGTCTTTTTTTCTTATACATGTGTTTGTGTATCTTTTTAAATAATAAAAATTTTAAATGGCTTATGTTGTATATGTTGTTCTAACCTATTTTTTATATTATGTCATGAACATTTTCTCATGTTAGTAAGTACTCTTCTACACCATGATTTTTAACTGTTGCATAGTATTCCATTACATGGATCAACACCACTGTTTAACCAATCCCCATTGCTTCAGCATTTTTATTGTTATAATCAGAAGTGTAGTAGCGTGACTGACTAAAGGCAGGGTGATCTCACGTCCTCCCTCCTGTTTTCCCCAGGCTCTGAAGCCCCCTCTTACGTCGGAACTCTTCTGGAATGATCCTCTGAGCGCCACCTCAGGACCTCGGGCACACTCATGGCACGATGGCCAACCCTCAGGAGCACCTGCGCTGCTCCTCTTCTCCACATTTACCTTTGAGTGAAAGCAAAACCTTCAATGGATTGCAAGATGACCTCGCACCTATGGGGAGTCATGCTTCCCTCAAGCTTCTTAAGGACCAGCAGGAAAAGGGCATGGTGCAAACTGAGCTAGCTGAGGGCACGAGCAGCCCCATCACCACAACAGTGTTGACAAGCATAAGTGAGGATTCCAGGGACCAGTTTGAGAACAGTGTTCTTCAGCTAAGGGAACAAGATGAGTCGGAGATGGCTATGTCTCATGGGAACAGCAGCACTGTGGGTGGAGAAGGCACAAGCGGAACTGAAGACATCAAGATTCAGTTCAGCAGGTCGGGCAGCGGCAGTGGTGGGTTTCTTGAAGGACTATTTGGATGCTTAAGGCCTGTATGGAATATCATTGGGAAGGCATATTCCACTGATTACAAATTGCAGCAGCAAGGTAAGCAAGATACTTCCTGTGTAAACATACCACCACCATTAACTGGGTAACCTTTGATAAACCAAAGACCTAGAGCCAGGAGAATACACTAGGTCAGTCTCCTATTGACCTTCTGAATGGAGCAGAGTGACATACAGTTGGTCTTTTTGGTTGAAGCCCATCTTTTGTGGTTATCCAGTGATGTCCAGAGTAGAGTATATAGAAGACAATCCATGACATTGTGAGGAAGAAAATGTTAGAGCTCCTGTTCCTTTTTAAATTTCTATTCTCATGCATGTTTTCACATGTATATTTAGTCTTTTAATCAAGTTATACAGATACATAATTTGTAAATAAATCACATAGTAGGCATATATTCCAATTTTTTATTAACAGTTCTTTACAGTCAAAAAGTTTGATGGTCACTGGACTAATTCAAAACCAGACAGAAGTGGCATGGTATTGCCTCCAAAGATTGCAGGACTGCCTTAGTTAATAGCAAAAAGGAATATTTTAAATTTTATAGTCAAGCTCAGAAAACTCATGTTTTGAAAAAGAACAAAATCTCTAACCATCCTTGAGAAACATTATTATTTCTAGATCCCACAGCTTTTTAAAAAGTAAAAATTTAACTCCCATCATTGTATAACATGTATATTCATATATTCCAATTCAAGCCTTACTCTTTTGAAGTGAAGAGAACACATGGCCCTAGTGTTCGTTTTAACTTTATTTATATTCTTGAAACAGTTTTTCCTGAGAATAAAAGTAAGATATATAGGGAAGATTTTGAACCTGCAAGTAAGTTCGCCCAAAGAAGTTAAAATAATCTATGATTCCCCAATCTGAAAATAACCAATGTTAGTGTTTTGGCACATATATTATGTTAGCCTATATATCTGTGTGTATGTATGCTTTAAAAAAGTCATACTGTTTTGTAACTCCTTTTATTTCATATTGTGAACCCTTCCCATACCATGAAATACACTTTTCAGCATCATTTTTAGTGGTTGCATAGTATTAAATTGTGTGAAGATGTACAATTTAGTGCTTGTAATTAAGTAATCTTCTGTTTTTCCCCTTTGGATGAAAACTCAAGGTTTACTCTTTTAACAACATTCAAATATAATATAAGCATTGTTAATTATATTTATCAAGTTGAACATTACACACCCTTGATCTTATAACTGGAAGTTTGAACCTTTTGACTGCCTTCATCCAATTCCCCCTCTCCCACTCTCCACCTTTGGTAACCACAAAACTGATCTCTTTTTCTGTGAGTTTGTTTCTTTTGAAGTATAATTGACCTACAGCACTATATTAGTTCCCGGTACACATCATGGTGATTTGACAAATGGCAACCCACTTCAGTATTCTTGCCTGGAAAATTCCATGTACAGAGGTATCTGGCTGGCTACAGTCCATGTGGTCTCAAAGAGTCAGACATAACTGAGCACACGTGCACTGTGTGTATCAGAACGATCACCATGACAAGTCTAGCTACTGTCTGCTACCACACAGAGATATTGTATAATTATTGGATGTGTTCCCCACACTGTACATTTTACACCTATGACTCATTTATTTTGCCCTAAAGTTTGTACCTCTTAATCTCCCTCACCTATGACTCCCTTCCCCCTTCTTCCTTCCCTGTGACAACCACCTGTTTGTTCTCTGTATCCATGACTCTGTTTCTATTTTGCTGTGTTTATTCATTTGTTTCGCTTTTTAGATTACGCATTTAAGTGAAATCATATAGTATTTGTCTTTCTCCATCTGACTTATTTCACTTGGCATAGGGCCCTCTAGGTCTATCCGTGTTGTCACAAATGGCAAGATTTCATGCTTTTTATGGCTGAGTAATATTTGCTTGCTCCTTGGAAGGAAAGTTATGACCAACCTATATAGCATATTCAAAAGCAGAGACATTACTTTAACAACAAAGGTCCATCTAGTCAAGGCTATGGTTTTTCCAGTGGTCATGTATGGGTGTGAGAGTTGGACTGTGAAGAAGGCTGAGTGCTGAAGAACTGATGCTTTTGAACTGTGGTGTTAGAGAAGACTCTTGAGAGTCCCTTGGACTGCAAGGAGATCCAACCAGTCCATCCTAAAGGAGACCAGTCCTGGGTGTTCACTGGAAGGACTGATGCTAAAGCTGAAACTCCAGTACTTTGGCCACCTCATGAGAAGAGTTGAGACTCTGATGCTGGGAGGGATTGGGGGCAGGAGGAAAAGGGGATGACAGGATGAGATGGCTAGATGGTGTCACTGACTCGATGGACGTTGAGTCTGATTGAACTCGGGAGTCGGTGATGGACAGGGAGGCCTGGCGTGCTGCGATTCATGGGGTCGCAAAGAGTCGGACACGACTGAGCAACTGAACTGAACTGAATATTCTGGTGTGTGTGTGTGTGTGTGTGTGTGTGTGTGTGTGTACACACACACACACACACTCACCCCACTTTTTTTTATCTGTTCATCTACTCATGACACTTTGACTGCTTCCAAATCTTGGATATTGAAAATAATGTTGCAATTAATGTAAGGGTACATGTATCTTTTCTAAAGAGTGAGGTATTTGAGGGGTTTGTTTTTAATTTTTAATACAATTTTTAAAAGATGCTTTCCATTTACAGTTATTACAGAATATTGGTCATATTCACCATATTGTACATTACATCCTTGAGCCTAACTTATACCCAGAAGTTTGTACCTCTTATTCTTGCACCCCTATAGTACCCCTCCCGCTCTCTCCACTGGTAGCCCCTGGTTTGGTCACTATATCTGTGAGTCTGCTTCTTTTTAGTTACATTCATTTGTTTTTTTGTATTTTTTAAAGTCAAAATATATGTGATATCATATAGTATTTGTCTTACCCTATCTGACATATTTCACTTTAGCATAACATCCTCCATGTCCATCCATGTTGCTGCATATGGCATAATTTTGTTCTTTTTATGGCTGAGTAGTATTCCATTGTGTCATATATGTTTGTGTATGTGTGTATGCATATATATATGTCAAGTTGTATGGACTATTTGTATATGATGGATGTTAATATTTGCAAATATTTTCTCCCATTCAGTAGGTTGTCTTTTTGTTTTGTCAATGGTTTGGCTTTGCTCTGTGAAACCTTTTAAGTTTAATTAGGTCTCACTTGTTTATTTTTGCTTTTATTTCCTTTACTTTAGGATCCAAAAAAATATATTGCTGCAGTTTATGCCAAAGAGTGTTCTGCGTGGGATTGCATTCCTCTAGGAATTTTCTAGTCTCTGGTCTTACATTTAGGTCCCTAAAGAGTGTTTTTGTTTTCTTTAGATAAATATCCAGGAGTAGAGTTGTTTGGTCATATGGTGATTCTATATATAGTTCTGTTTTTAGTTTTTGAGGTATCTCCATACTGTTTTCCATAACGGCTACACCAATTTGCATTCCCATCGACAGTACACAGAGGCTCCCTTTTCTCTACTCCTGGCCAACCCTTGATGATTAGTGATGCTGAGCATCTTTTCATGTGCCTATTGGCCGTTTATATGTCTTCTTTGGATAAATATCTATTCAGCTATCTATTTATCCTCTGCCTATTTTTAAATCATGTTTTCTTTTTTATGTTGTTTTGAGTTCTTTGTACATTTTGTATATTAACCCCTTATCAGAATAGTGTTTACAAATATGATCTCCCATTCAGTAGGCTACCATTTCATTTTATTGTTTCCCTTCACTGTGTAAAAGCTTTTAGTCTGATATAGACCCATTTGCTTATTTTTGCTTTTGTTGCTCTTGCCTGAGAAGACATATTCAAAAAAAATATTACTAAGATTGATGTGAAAGAACGTACTGCCAATGTTTTCTTCCAGAACTTTTGTGGTTTCATAGGTCTTACATTTAGGTTTTTCATCCATGTAGCTGTCCAGTTTTCCTAACACCATTTATTGAAGAGGCTGTCTTTTCCCCCATTGTATATTCTTGCCTCCTTTCTTGTAGACTAATTGCCCATACAAGTATGGTTTCATTTCTGGGCTCTCTGTGCTGTTCCATTGATATCTGTGCCAGTACTCTACTGCTTTGATTACTATAGCTTTGTCTTACACTTAGAAATCAGGGAGCATGATACCTCCAGCTTTGTTCTTCTTTCTCAAGATAGTTTTGGATATTGGGTATATTTTGTGTTTCCATACAAATTTTAAGATTATTTGTTCTAGTTCTATGAAGAATCCATATATATTTTGACAGGAATTGCACTGAATCTCTAGACTTCCTTGGGAAGTATGGTCATTTTAACATTATTAGTTCTTCTAATTCATGAGCATGGTATATCTTTCCATCTATGTGTGTTGTCTTCAGTTTCTTTCATCAATGTCTTATCGTTTTCAGAGTACATGTCTTTTACCTCCTCAGATGTATTCCTAATATTTTATTTGTTTTGATGCAATTGTAATTGCATCAAATTATTTTCTTTATTTCCTTTTCTGATTGTTAACTGTTAGTGTATAGAAATGTAACATTTCTGTATATTAATTTTGTATCCTGAAACTTTTCTAAATTCATTGGTAACTTCTATTGCAATCTTCTCATTTGACAGTTTGTTTACTATTTTCAGTGGTTGTAAGCCACGCTGCAATGAATATAGCATTGAAACATATACATTACCATATGTAAAATTAGATAGCCAGTTGAAATTTACTGTATGATGCAGGGAGTTCAAATCTGGTGCTCTGTGACAACATAAATGGGTGAGATGAGGTGGGAGATGGGAGGGAGATCCAGGAGGGAGGGGACATATGTATACTTGTGGCTGATTCATGCTGATATATGGCAGAAACCAACACAGTATTGTAAAGCAATTATCCTCCAATTAAAAATGAAAAAAATCAAGTCTATAAATAACAAACACTAGAGAGGGTGTGGAGAAAAGGGAACTCTCCTACACAGTTGGTGGGAATATAAATTGGTACAGCCGCTGTGGAAAACAGTATGGAGATTCCTCAAGAAACTAAAAATAGAATTACCGTATAACCCAGCAATTCTACTTCTGGGCAAAACTATAATTCAAAAACATACATGCACCCCTGTGTTCATAACAGCACTATTCACAGTAGCCAAGACATGGAAACAACCTAAGTGCCCACAGAATAATGGGTAAAGATGGGGCACATATATACCACAGAATACTACTCACTCATTTAAAAAATGAAATAATGCCCATGCAGTATTACTCAGTCATAAAAAAGAACAAAACGCCATTTGCAGCAGCATGGATGCAAGTAGAGATTATCATGCCCAGTGAAGTTAGAAAGAGAAAGACAAATACCTTATGATATCACCTTTATGTGGAATCTAACATATGGCATAAATGAACCTATCTGTAAAACAGAAACAGACTCACAGACACAGAGAGCAGACTTGTGCTTGCCAAGGAGGGGGTTGCAGGGAGGGATGAACTGAAATTTGGGGTTAGTAGATGTAAACTATGACATATATCAATAGAACAGATATCAACAAGGTTCTGCTGTATAGCACAGGGAACTGTATTCCATTTCCTGGGATAAACTATAATGGGAAAGAACATGAAAAAGATTGTGTATATATATATAGGGTTAGGGTCCCATATGTGTATGTGTGTGTGTGTGTGTGTGTGTGTATATATATATATATAAAATCCTATATATATATATACACACATACACATATAAAACCAAATCATTTTGCTATACAGCAGGAATTAACACAACATTATAAATCAACTCTACATTTTCTTTAACTCTACATTTTTAAAAAATTGAATCTGAAATGCTTTCTCTTAAACTGATACCAGTCTCCTCATCTGTACCCCTTCTCCATAGGTATATTGGGGTTTACCTGTAAATCTGTCAATTCCTGATATGCAGTCCAGGATTTGTCAATCATAGCATTCTTTCTCAGTCCATAGATGGTATCTGTCTTTCTCTTTCATACATACTCCTTGCCTTGCACATTCTACCCTCTTGTTACCTCTATGATCTTAAGGTTTCAAGGAAATTAAAAAGCTGTTCCTTGTCACATGGAGATTGGGGATTCCTATGTAAAACAGTATTATTGTTTTAAAAATTGGGAATAATGCAAATACATACAAGTATTAGTTGCTAAGTCATATCCGACTCTGTGTGACCCCCATGGACTGTAGCCCACCAAGCTCCTCTATCCATGGAATTATCCAGGCAAGAATGCTGGAAGTGTATTGCCAAAATTGGGAATAAAGACAAACCCAAAGAGGAAAATAAAAATAACTTGTCATCCCACAGCCCAGAGATTATTTTTCAGAAGTTCCTTCTTCTCTGCTTAGACACAAAACCTACTAATATCTGCTTATATGATAAACTCATTTGGTTTTTACGGTCATAACTTGTCCAGTCTAATAATTATTTTGGTGGAAATGTGAAGATCTCAGGATCCAAATGCAACACTGAGGTTCAGACTCATAAAGAAGGCTAACAGACACATTCTATGTCTGTTACAGGAGCCTTTAAAATTTTTTTATTGTTATATAACCTTGTAGGGAGAAGGAAATGGCAACCCACTCCCGTGTCCTTGACTGGAAAATCCCATACATGGAGGAGCCTGGTAGGCTACAGTCCATGGGGTCACAAAGAGTCCGACACATCATGCATTGGAGAAGGAAATGGCAGCCCACTCCAGTGTTCTTGCCTGGAGAATCCCAGGGATGGAGGAGCCTGGTCGGCTGCCATCTGTGGGGTCACACAGACTTGGTCACGACTGAAGCGACGCAGCAGCAGCAGCAGCATATAACCTTGTATTTAATTTTTCTTCTAATTGATTGTGTGACCTTCAGAAAGGCTTATTTCAGGAACAAATAAGAAACATGCTTGGTCAGTTTAAACTTATAAGGTTACAGCAGCTGCCCAGATCTTCAGCAGATGACAGGATATCCTACTGTGAGCGGGTGTTGCTGTGGGTTGTACAACAGATTCACCAGCCTAAGTGTGTTTTTTTTTCTTATCAGCCCCAGGATCAGGGAGCTAATCTTTAATCCTGGATTACAGTCAACCAAAGGCTAGTAGTACATATAACAGATGTGTCCCTGCATTTGGTATTATGAGGAAATTTCACTCGATTAAAAAGTTTTAATGATATCTTCATCTCCCATTTAGTATATTGGTGGTTAAGTGCAAATAAGGTAGTATGTAGAATTGAAACTTTTAATGCCAAATTTTTCCCAGTCTCAGAACAAATATTGTTATAGACTTGTCTAGATAAACAAAGGAGAACTTATACATTAAAGTGAGTGGGCTTGTGGCTTTTTCTCAGCCCTAGGGATCATGATGGGTATTGGAATTAAGATTGTAGTCATAGTGATGAATCAGAGAGAAGATAAAAGCTGGGGAAGAGTACCAATGGGACAGAGAGAAAAGCAGTGGAAAGTCTGGGACTAGCCCTGGAGGGAGCCCAGCCAGTTTCCAGCATAATGAGGTTAGTTATCTTGCTTCTCAGTGTTACAGACCCCCAGTTTGCACAATCTTGTTGCTGACATTCTTTTGCTGCCATTTTCCTGTTCCTTGGCTCCCTACTAGGTATTGATCAGGACATTGGAATTGGACGGAGAGAACAAAATGCCGTGAATCAGTTTTCCTTCTGGGAATCAGCTCTAGTAGAAACAATTGACAGAAAGGTGGTTGCAGTATTACTTTACACTCTGTGCTCCTGAATTACCAGTACTGTCCCCTTTATTTTTCCATGGATAATTAAGATTTGGTTGAGCATAGATGAATTAACACAGGTATGAGCTACCGTTGGTCAAGAAAATTTTTATTATTTATTATAAATTCAACGTTTGATATTTGAGTGCCAAATATTTTTATCATTTATATTTCTTTTATTTTATAATTGATGTATAGTTAATTTACAATATTATATTAGTTTCAGGTATACAACATAGTAATTCACTATTTTTATATATTTATTTAAAGTTGTTATAAAATATTGGCTATGTTCCTTGTGCTGTACAATATATCCTTATAGCTTATTTACTTTGTACATAGTAGTTTGTGCCACTTAATCCCCTACCCATATCCTGCTCCTTCCTCCTATCATATATACTTTAATAATTCATTTCTTATTTTATAAAAATACCAAATAATAGGAATTATTTATAAAGTATATAGTAAGTTAAAATATAAACATAAAATGATGTGAAAAGAAAGGATTATTTAACAAATTTTTTAAAATCACTAAATAACAATATGAAAAAATTAGTTTGCATTAGTTCTCACATCCTGCAACAAATTAAGCTTCAGATGCAAAGGTTAAGCTTAAAAATCAACTATAGATCACTCTTAAAAGATAGATTCGACAGTGGAAGAAATCACAAAGCAAATTACAGGCAACTATAAACGTACTTTGTTTAAAACATGAAATTAAAAGAAAAATGCTTTTGTAAGAAGTCTCTTCATATGTATCAGATAGAAAGCTCCTTCAAGTTTATGAGAACTGCAAACCCAAGTAAATAAATGGACAAGGGGTAAATTTGATAATTCATACAAAGAAGAGGTATTAAACAAATGTGGAAAAGACATTCTACATCACTTGCAACTAAAATAATGCACACTTATAAAACACTATTTTATACCTAGTTAAATTAGCACCAAAAAATAATTGGCAATAGTCATTGCTGGCAAAGTTGTAGTAAAAGAGACTCATGCTTTATTAATGTCAGCAAAAACTAGCAAAATTCTTTTGGATAGCAATTTGGAATGTATACCAAGAACCAGGAAATTATACTCTTTAAGGATTGAATTTGAAGAATAATATATATAGAGAAAGAAGTATCAAATTTAAATTAGCAAACAAAAAAATAGAGACACTTAAGTACTGTGAAAGGTAAGAGGGTACAGTAAACAGCTGTTAATCTTATAAGTAAAAACTGTAAATATATGGGGAATACATAATACATGAAAAAAATTGTACATCACATACACTCTTACATAGCTATATGCATATAAACAGACTAAAATAAGATGAAAACAGAATATGGGTTGGGATTTCAGATAAAATATATGCTTTTCTGTTTCTTTCTAGAATTTTCTAATGTATTCTAGTACTTTACAGTAAATAAAGATTGAGTAAATAGAGAAAAACAGCTAAAGATTGTCTGATTTTAGTAATTATGTATTAAAAATTAGAGTAACCTGAATTTTTATAGAGTTATTTGGAAAAATATTGCCCAGTTATGCTCTTGCTCAAAATCCAGTGCTAGTACTTAGCCCCGAGAATGGTCAAAGCGACCCTGTGTTCAGTTCTTTACTGGACCACTGATGAGCAACTCTTTCAGTATACCTGGGTCCCATGTGTGCCACACGAATAAGCCTATGAGGATGAAAACTCTTAGGCGCCATAAAGATAACTTAAAGCAGTCAAGACTGTAACTTACTGTTTCCACCCAAATTTTACTTGGTATTGTTTGTTCCTTTGGTGATTTTATATTTGTGAGCTATTTGTGTTTTAGAGAGGTTTGTTTTTGTAGAGCATCTATTCAGTTTCAGTAGAGCAGAAACCTTTAATGCTGGTCATACCAGAAGAATGGGCCAAATGCCCATGCTATTAATCTTCCTCACTGTAATTTTTTTCTGCACTATGTAGTATTATATTTGGAAGGTCATGTTTTAACCATTGTAACAAGAAAACACGTTTTATTAAGAATCTATGGAATTTATTTTCTCTCGAAGCAGAGAAAACTAGAAAAAGAGAGAAATGTAGTTCCCTTCCACTCTTTCTGCTTTTGCTTCATCAACATAGTAGTGAGTTGATTTGCTTTCAAGACGAGAATATCTTCAAAGCTGATTCAACCTTACTTGGTTCAGTGTTCTGCAAACTTTAGCCTTTAAGTGACTGGTGATCTGACAAGAATCTCGCATAACCTTTAACACTGTCACCATCTTCTCCTCACTTCACGGGGCTCCTAGCTCTTTGATGTTCATTTCTGTCCAGTGCAGCGATAATGCACTGACAGAAAGGATAATCAGTGGATTATAGTCTTCTTTTCAAGTTTCATGAAATTAAAGCACATATTGATTGAATTTCTATTTTAAATAGTATTTTATTCACTATAAAAGTAATATATGCTGAAAGTTACAGTATTGTAAATCAACTATACTTCAATAAACTAAAAGTAATATAGGCTTATAGTTTACATTTTTTAATACAGAAAAGGATAAATGATATAATATGAATCAGCAATAATGCCACCACTTAGAAATGACCCCTGTTACATTTTTTGGTGCAAACAGAAATTAAACTTTAAGAGAAACTGGCAAATACTGCATCTATATGTGTAAATTTATCAAGACTAATAAATGACCCTCTCTTTCAATTACTTCATGGGAGGGAACGTGATATAGCAGAAAAAACACTGTCCCTGGACTCAGACCAGTTCCAAGGTCCTTGGCCCTGTTTTGCCACTTACCAGTTTTGACTTTCAGTTGTTTAAGGCCTGGTTACCCTTTGCCTTAGTTTTCTCACATTTAAGTAACCGTAATATGGCCAGACTTGTAGGATTGTTGTAAGAATTAAACATATGACAGACCTAAAACACTCTGCTAGTGTCTGGCATATAATAAATACTAAATAAAGGTAAATACTAATTTAATTGTTATACATCATTAGGTCCTCAGGAGAGTATCACTGAAAATGCATTCAACAAGGATTAACTGGGCACCTGCACTAGAAATTCAGAGAGGAATAAAGCCACACTTGTAATGGGTAATAAGGTAGGGATAATGACTAGAGACAGATGGGTGAACTGACTGAACAAGCAAGCTTCAAGGGAGGAGGTGGGGCCATGGGAGTGTCAGGATATGTTTTGTTTGGAGGCGATTATATTGGAGATTTACCATCTGCAGGATTTCACTTGTTAAAATCTATACAAACTAATACATATGAATATCTCTATGATATCAAGACCCATAGAAAAGTTCCATCTTTTAGCAAGTTACCAGGTGAGAGGCAACAGTTGAGGTCATTCTGGGTGATGATGAAATTGGTCCCTGCAGAGCGGCCTTGTGGAATGGCCCCTGAGCAGATTCCAGGATCTCCTTATGCTTGTTTCTCACTTGTGTGCCTAGATACTTGGGAAGTGCCATTTGAGGAGATCTCAGAGCTGCAGTGGCTGGGTAGTGGAGCCCAGGGAGCTGTCTTCTTGGGCAAGTTTCGAGCGGAGGAGGTGGCCATCAAGAAAGTGAGAGAACAGAATGAGACGGATATCAAGCATCTGAGGAAGTTGAAGCACCCTAACATCATCGCTTTCAAGTAGGTCAAGGCTTTTTTTTTTTTTAAGAAATAGATTTTCTTTCCCTCAGTACATACATGTAAGTTCCTGACTTAAAAGACATGTTAAGAATACTCTACAGACTTAGCAATGTGCTGGGTGCTTTGGGAGGATACCAAGGAACTATTATATTAGAATCATGTTTTTGAGAATTTGATAGTCTAATAGCTCTTTTTGCCAGAGCACACAGTGCTTGGAAGGGAGGGAGATACATGGGACAGAGAGGGAGACGGTGAACTCCTGCCCTGTGGTCAGATCTGCTGAATCAATGTAATTTATCAGTAGTATAACAGAGGCCTCTTCAAAATAACCTGAACACCTTCAAGTTCAATTAAGAAAACAAAGCTAGCATCTGAAGTGATCAGACAATAATTAGTTCCTTGTAAATAGAGGTGTATTTTCTTATTAGTTTCCATTAGTGTCTCTTCTGAAATATTAACTTGTAGTAACAGGCACCTTCAGAATATTTCTCCCTGCCTCAGGTTTTGCCAGATTCCTTTTCAAGGAATGCCAAAACTGGGTTTCTAAATCTAATAATAGAATTCGTGATTATAGTAAGTCAAATGATACATTTATTTCACAAAGTGGTTGTTTTCAAAGAGAGTGTGAACATGTCTTTCTCGTTTAGACCCTCTTTTCCGTAATGTTGACTGGGACCCTCAGAGGTAAATCTGTGAAAGGCACCAGATTTGGTAGTGCCGAGAGAATATGTGCTTTATGGGCTTCCCCTGTGGCTCAGCTGGTAAAGAATCCGCCCGCAGTGCAGGAGACCTGCGTTCCATCCCTGGGCTGGAAAGATCCCCCGGAGAAGGGAAAGGCTACCCATTCCATATTCTGGCCTGAGGAATTCCATGCACTGTATAGCCCATGGGGTTGCAGAGTCGGACACGCCTGAGCGACTTTCACTTCACTTCAGTTCCCTTTCAAGAGGATATGTGTACGCTCTTCTGCTTGTACCTTTCTGAGCTCCTTCTCTTACCAGTGTTGAAAATTCCTAGGCTTGAACAAATGAATGATGTGCGGCTTAAGAGGAAGAAAGGTGAAGAATAGGAAAGAAAACCTTTAGGGAGGATGAAAGATTAGAAATTGGAGCCTCTTGGTACATTTTTATATAGTATATATTGAGTTTATATATAGGAAAATAATATGACCAATGAGGCTATAGCTAAAAAGTGGACTAACTTACAAATTCCCTTCCCTAACCTAGGAGGGACTTCTTCCAGCCCCCCAAGAGGGACCTTTTCCTTAAGAAAATTCTCCTTATAAAGTTAAACATGTCATGTAACAATTTCTAATTGGAATCGTATCCCCAAAGCAAGAAATAAAAATCTTGGGTACAGGTTTTGTAAAATGTATTTAGATGTGTGTTAAGGTTGAATTTTGATTCCCAAACAACGTCCCTATGGAAAGGGAAAGACGTGTGAAAAGAAAAGAAACTGTGTCAACTGGGATACTAAATGGAGTCTTTGGATTCATTTCCTTGTAGAAGGAACATCCCTGGACATAGAGAGAACGTCAGTTGCTGTAGTGATTCTACTATTGGTTGCCCTAGGAGGGCCAGGAGGATGTGTGACTAAAACAAAGTACTATAGAGACCAGTCATAATCCTTCCCGAGATGATAAGTTTCACAGGACAGCGGGTGGAGAAACTCCCTTCTTTCCTTCATTTTACTTCACTGAGAGGATTGTCATTATAGCATGGTATACCCTCAGAAGTGGAAGGAAGAGCCTTTTACTTAACTAAATTTTAAGCTTAAATCACAGGGTTTGAGACATAGAATATTCTATGGATGAGCATGGCTTTTGGCCTCCTGAAGTGAACTAGGCTGTGAGTCTCAGGCCTGAGGGCTTTCTAGCAGGATGTCATCGATAACTGAAAGTAGAAATGAGGCCTCAGAAGGCGAGTGTGAGAAGCTGGATTTTTTTCCTCTTTTCTTTTGTTTCTTCCTTTTTACTCAGGGTCTTTTCCCCACCTTACCCTCTGACCCTCCCACCTGCATGTGCAGTTTTCAGCATTGTGGATAAGGATTGCTTTATTGGTGTCCAACCCTTTAGGCTGAAGATGCTTGACGGTCTTTACCTCTACATGGGAAACAATAGTGAGACTGTGTCCCTGGCCCATCACACCAGGCTCTTGAGGCATTGTGCAGTGTTGTGTTTGCAGCCATCTGTGCCATTGTGTTGCCTGGCCAGTGAATCATTCAGGAGCGTCTGGAAGATATCAAAGCGTGATTAGATGTTAGTACGTCTCTCTGGATACTGATTTCTGTACTTTCAGCTTCTTTTGAAGTTGGCAGAAACCATGCACAGAAGGAAGTGCAAGTAAATAATACGATATTCTCTTTTTCTTCTAATTTTTAAGCAATCTTTTAAGAAAACCCAACCTGCCTGTTCCTAATGGAATTGGGTGCTGAAGGGAAGAAAAGGTAGCAATTAGAAGTGATTATAAAGCTGTTATTTATAGCTACTAAGAAGCCTTGTCATAGTACAGGGCTGATGGAATGATTGTTTCTCATTTGTAAGTCAAGAAAGAGGAAAAGTATATAGAATATCACTGTTTGACAATGTTTGTCTGACAAGCTAAACATAACTGAATAAGATGTTGAGTAGTTTCAAACAAATATTTGCTTTGTTGTTCTTAAGCGCATTACATTATGTTGGCCCTTACTCATCATTTCTCTGTAGTAAAAACTCAATTGTCTATTTGTAGTTGCCGTATACTTGTGCTCCACTGAGGTTTCCTGAAAGTCAAGTAACAGAAACTTGAAAAAAATTTTTCTTTAAAAATCAAGATGAGCGTCTTCTTTGGGCCAGTGGTTAAGAATCCGACTGCTAACGCCGGGAACATAGGTTCAGCCTCTGGTCAGGGAAGATCCCACATGTCGTGGGGCAGCTAAGCCTGTGCACCGCAACTTCGAGCCTGCGCTCTCTGCAACAAGAGAAGCCACACTGCCAGGACGCGCCCGCTCACAGCAGCCAGAGAAAGCCCAAATGCAGCAACGAAGATCCAGTGCAGCCAAAAATAATAATTTTTAAATCAAGATAAGAATTCTGGGGGGCTTAGAAAATGATAGGAAAGTAATAGAAATACCTTTGTGGCATTTGACAGGCACATCAAGGCAGGGAAAATGAAAACTAATTATACTTCTTCATAACCTGCCATTGTTTTAAGACTTTCACAGGCCACTGCTTCTAAATTCTTTTACCACTTATAGCAGCCTAAGAGATAGGACAGGAATTAGTACCTGGTTGAGGACTTTAGCTGGGAGTCTTGTAGGTAGAATAATGATATTCTTTTGGAGGAGGGCATACATATCATTAAGAGATAAGACAGAGAATTGCTCATGGTAATTTTTTTAATCTTATTTTCAGAACAAAACTGTGAAGTAAAGTTAATATGATTTTCCCACTTTTATAAGATAACAGTATTAATATAAGAATCCCCAGTATGCTTGTCTATACAGAATTTAATGAACTTTAAGAAAGGAGGCTGTGTAGTGTACTGAGTGGAAAGCACATGGCCTTTGAAGTTAGACAGACTGGATTCAGATCCAAGCTCTGTCATGTTTAGCTGTATGATCTAGTCAGTTTTCCTCTCTAAGCCTTAGCCTGTAGAAATGGAAAAGATAGTATCTATTGTACAGTGATTTGGAGCAGATTAAATAAGGCAGTTAACTAACACGTAAGCATACCTGACACATACAAGATGTTCTTTTGTGTTGTTATGCTTCCTTCTATCCCTTGCTTCTGCACCTGTTTGTGCAAAGGCTTTATCAGCAAAGAACGTTCAGGTGAAGTTAAATTTTTGTCCAGAACTTGCTGTGAACTTCTAAGCCAGGTGGTAGGAAGAAAAGAACTTGAAGACTTTTTCCTTCTAGCAGCTGATAATCTGTAGAGGGAGAGAAAAATAGTATATAAAAAATTAATTGTAGCATAGGAAATTAGAGAAGAGAAAGATTTTTAGACTGGAATAATCAGGAAAGTCTTCATAGAAGATGTAGGAATTAATGAAAAGAGAGGCTGCATAGGTGTATAGTAGAATGAGTGACATTATTTTTATTCTAAACAGAAATGTTTTTCAGATACTTGTAATACAGAAAATTGATTCTTTTGGTATTCAGTCTAATTATCTTAAATTTGAGTAATTTAAAATTCAACAAATTTAATGGTAAAAATAGAAATATTTTACTTGAATTCTCTCTGTACATTATATATAAAACTTCCATTTAATTTTTAAGGAAAGATACTTAATTCTTAATCTAAAAGAACAGTGTCCAGCCTACACAAGTCTCAGAGAAAGATGCTCTTTGTTTTAGAATGACAAGCATAAGAAGAGAAAGCACCGATAGAGCATAGCATATAGATACCTGAGGGCTTCCCGGGTGGCACAGCAGCAGAGAATCCACCTGCAAGGCAGGAGACACAGGTTCAGTCCCTGCATCAGGAATAACCCTTGGAGAAGGAAGTGGCAGCCACTCCAGTGTCCTTGCCTGGGAAAGCCCATGGACAGAGGAGCCTGGCTGGCTTCAACCCATGCGGTTGCAAAAGAGCTGGACACAACTTAGCGACTAAACAACAACAGATATCTGAAGTGAACAAAACAAACTAAAATTGTCTATGTGCTAACAAAGAAATGTGTAGACTACAGGGATTTAAATGGTAATTTAAGAATCGGGATATATATGTATTTTGTAAATAATTTGGATAGAAAACCTGTCTTTTTAATTTATTAAATATTTTTAAAGTATAAAGATGTATACATGTATGTTTATGTGATCTGTGTGTTCATGTATATGTCCTGTGTTTTCTTGAAAGGGGTGTTTGTACTCAGGCCCCATGTTACTGTATCATCATGGAATACTGTGCGCATGGACAACTCTATGAGGTTTTGCGAGCTGGCAGGAAAATCACACCTCGATTACTAGTAGACTGGTCCACGGGAATTGCAAGTGGAATGAATTATTTGCACCTTCATAAAATTATTCATCGTGATCTCAAATCACCTAAGTGAGTTCTGGAGCTAACTTTTCAGTCATTTTATTTTATTGTTTTGAAATATGTAATTTTATCAATCATAATGAAGCTTTTAGACTATTTTCAGTTCAGTTTAAATAAGCAGAGTGGATATCTCTATTTGCATATTTTGGAGTGTTATTAACATCCTTACTTACCTATATGGCACATTATGTCCAGGCACCTGTGTGGTTTTCCCTTTTTGTTGCTTTTAATTGTACAACTATGAAACAAAATACATTATTAACCAAAGAATTCACTTTCCATCATCTCAGATAATGAATGCCAGACTTTCCTACTGGAAGATTGTTTTCCTAGTGTGTTTCCCCAGAAAACCAATTTTCCAAAACTGAGTTTCAGAAATATATACAACAGAATAAAAATGGATTAAAAAATAAACCAGAGGCAAAGAGAAAGTGGAAACATTAACTAAAGCTTGTCCACAAAATGTATGCCATAAGTTTCTGTAGTCACTTCAAGTGGATTACGAATTTGGCTTTGAGCTTCCAAGAATCTAAGCAAAGAAGTAAACAAGTTAAGTTCCACAGTGTCCATTAAACAATATAAATTGGTTATTTAAGAGAAGCAGAGCTGTTTCTAGTAATCTTTGTTTTCAGAATGATTCTTTGGTTCCCAATAACCCACTTTAAGAGGAATGCTTATTCAAGTTTCCCAAAGTGCATGAAGAAAGGAAAGAAATTTATTAAATAGTACATTTCAATGTGGCTCCTATTTTTATACATCATTTTCATTATTTTCCATCACAGTTTTGTTTAGAGAAGCAGAAAAGAATCTTTTCCCAAAACATTTTTGCATAGTGCTTTCATGATTTACAACATTTAAAAATACTTAATCATATCTGCTTTAATTTTGGCAAAAAAATATATGGAAGAGATGTAATAAGTATCATTATTCTTATTTTATGTAAGATAATCTAGAGCTCAGAGCCCAAAGCCATGGAGGTAGTGTTTGAACCCAGAACTTAGATCCTTCCTCGTCCTGATAAGATGAGGGATCCACAGTGAGTCCTGCCCCTCCTCCATGGGAGATACAAAATCTGTCCTTGATTATCAATTGTAAAGCAGCTCTAATTTATCACTGTTAATCTCAACAATGTTTATTACAGTCCTTAGCTCACTAAAAACCTTCTCCTTGCTTTCCTTACACAAAAACGTTATTATAGTGTTCATTCCTTCTGTTCACATTTTTAATACAATCTGTTGTTTCTGTCATCCACTGCATATATACAAAGCACACAAGATACCTTGCCGAAGACCTGTTTGAATGGCCTCCTTCTTAATCAGCTTGTTCTCCTTAAGAATTATTCCCTCTTATATTAGGGAATTCTCTGGCTCTTCAGTGGTTAGGACTCAGCACTTTCACTGCTGTGGCCCAGGTTCAAGCTGTATGGATTGCCACCAACCCCAAAACAAAAGACTTACTGTTCAAATTATTTCTCTATATCATGAAGCCTCTGAACCCCTAACTCCTTAACACTCTAATGTTCTAAACAGGCTATTTCAAGTGAATTCAGGCAGTGTCTGAGGGCGCTAGCACTCTGGACTTGACTGGCACTGGATTATACTCTGAGGCTAGCAAAAGCAGTTTGCCCCAGGCCACATCCCAGATCACTATTATAACCAGTAAAATGTGTAACAAATTATATAAGTAACAAATTATAACAAGTAAAATATTCTACACATGACTTATGTAGAATCTGAGCTTAAATTTATTCCTGCTTTTCCTTAGCAACATTAACAGAATCCCAGCATACTTACTTGCCTTTTATATTAATGAATCCTGTGTGTCATGGTTCCATGCATGATTTTAGTTGGCCATTATTCAAACAGTGTTTTAAAAGAAGTGTTTTTCCCATTGGATTGTCTGAGACTGGCAAGGATGAGAATAAATGTTTATTGAGATGGGTGCTTTACATTGCTTATCTCATTTAATTCAAATGAAAATTTTATGAGACCATTAATTACAGACTCATAATGCCTTATCCAAAACTCCTGAAGTCAGATGATTTCAGAAGGTAGCACAGGGCATTACATTACAACCCCAGCAAAGTCTGGGGCAACACCCTATAATCATAGACATTCATAAATCCATGGCAAAGCCTTTGATAGTCGCACAAAGTGGGATAAGTCAATTGAGTTTGTTTTATACATATGAGAAAATATTTATAAACCATTTTCAGAGATGTTTGAATTGTGAATAAGATACTGTGACCTGAATTGTCTCCATCTTACAGATGAGAAAACTGGCTTAGAAGAATTAAGTAATTGGCGAAGGTCACACAGTTAGCAAGAGGTAGAGGGAGGATAAAACCAGGTGTAGCAAGCCCAGTATGCTGTGCTGCTACAAGCGTAAATGATGCTGCTCCTGGTGGGTAGCTAAGGCCACAGTAGTACTGGAACTAGAGAGCTTGAGTTCTGCAACATAGGAGGCAGCAAACAAAATCTTCAGTTGCCAGTTAGTCATGATTTTCATTAGTACTAACGATCTGAATCTTTTATTTCTTTTTAAAGTGTTTTAGTGACTCACACAGATGCAGTAAAAATTTCAGATTTTGGTACATCTAAGGAACTCAGTGATAAGAGTACCAAGATGTCCTTCGCTGGCACTGTCGCCTGGATGGCACCAGAAGTGATACGGAATGAACCTGTCTCTGAAAAGGTCGATATATGGTGAGTAGTGCCATCTGTCCCAAACAGAAAGCCTGTTCCCACTTTCACCCCATTAGCGCTTCCTCTTTCAGCACTTCTCACCCAAAATACTCTTTAGTATTACTCAGTTCCAGTTGATTTCACTCTCATGTAACCCAAGGTACTACCCAGTGTGATGACACTTGGTAAGAAGGATTGGGAGAGGAGGAATTGGGGTGAGTATCCACTCAGTAAAGCATCAGTTTTGGGGGTCCATCAAGAGAAAATGCTGAACTTTCTGGAAAGCTAAAAGTTTACTTCAAATACCATTTAGTATAAAAGTCTTTCTGAAATATATTATGTAATTCTTTCCTTTCTGGAATAAAACATGGTAAACGAAGTTTACTTATTCTCAGAACATCATCAGGCGTGTTAGTGATGTACTTTCTGCGATACAGTTATATGCTTTGAGGTATACAGGACTATTTGCCCTTTTATTGAACAGTCCTGATAGACTGTGCTTTTTGGTGGGAGGACAGGGAGAGGTATTCATCTTTATTTTCTTTTCCTCTGAGGTTCCAAATCTCTGCTATTAGCAGTATATTTTCCTGTAGTTGCTTTTCTTCCATTCTTAAAGTTGGCGACTAGTAGCTTTTAGATTTAAAACCAAAATAATAGCCTATATTAAAACTGGCTATAATTTTAAAGTAAGATAAAGTAGAAATGTTAGATCATTTGTGATTTGGGTAATTATTACCAAAGTGTCCTCATTAGGGATTTCATCAATTTATGTTCCCAACAGAAATGTATAAGAGAGCTTTTTCAGGCTCACCAACAAAATGTGTTCCACTTTGGGATCTTCTGCCAACCATATAGGTAAAAAAAATGGTGTCCTAGGTGCAGTTTTAATTTGCATATCTCTTCTTATAAATAAGGTTGTACTTTTTTTCATATATTTACACACCCATTTGTAATTTCTTATAAGGAATGAATTATAGATACTTTTCACTTTTGTTGTTTTGCTTATGTTAGAGGGTTTTTCCATGTCAAGACTTTCTTTTAAGCATTTTAGCAGTCTCTCCTGTTATGACTTCTGGATTTCTTAATTAGAAAAGCTTTCACTGCTCTTAAGAATTTTTTTTTCCCCATATGTTCTTTGAGAATTTTTAGGATTTCATTTCTCACATTTAAATCTTTGATGCATTTGGAATTTATCTTAGTGTGAGATAAAGTATAATTTTTTTCCCCAGTTGTCCCAATAGTATTTATTGAATAACCAATTTTTCCCTTCTGGTTACTCAATTCCTATATGTATTTGGTCTAGATGTATTTCTAGATTTCTGTTCCTTTCCATTAGCCTAGCTGATTATTCCTCACTACTGTTAATTTCTGAAACTTTGTAGTATGTTTTAATATCTGATAATATTTGTTACCCTTCATTAATTTTCTTTTTCAGTTTTCCTGGCTGTTTCCATTTTTTCTATAGCAATATTAGTATTAGAGTTTATGTGTTTGATTGAAAATTACTAAATGACTAAAATACAAATAGTCTTTCTGAAATATCTTCTGTGCTTGTTCCTGGGCTACTATAGGTCTTTTGGAGTGGTGCTTTGGGAGCTGCTCACAGGGGAGATTCCGTACAAAGATGTAGACTCTTCAGCCATTATTTGGGGAGTTGGAAGCAATAGCCTACACCTTCCAGTTCCTTCCACTTGCCCTGATGGATTCAAAATCCTTATGAAGCAGACATGGTAAGAAATATGTTTCTCCCAATATTCTCTTCTACCTTCTTCCTCAAAACCATATTTAAAACTTCTCTAAACCGTACTTAAAACAGCAGGGACATCTCTAACGTGTATTTGGAATGAATAACCTTACTTTGTGTAAAGTCTAGGAGCCTTGGAATTTGAGAACTTTGGATTCACATACTAGTTCTACCCTTTTCTATCTGTGTAATTTGGGGCATGTCATCCAAGGGGCAGTTTTCTCACTTGTGAAATGGGGATAGTATGATTAATTAAAAATTATAAATAAAGAATTTGGTCTGATATCTTGAAGCAGTAGGCCTTAGTAAATGATAGCTATCACTACTTTGCCAGTTCTCAGGGATCATTATTATCAAACAGATTCTAGAGATTTCTAGTTCATCATTAGAGGAGTCTCATAATTACATTTTCCTTTTGTTCTTCAGTACATCAAAACTACCTGAGATATAGCCACACGTGGAGTCAGAAATGGTTTTTGGTTTTTTTTTTTGGTAAAGTAGAACAAAATCTTTATCCTCCTGGATACAACTTCTGAAATGCACAAGCTATTTTTTTTTTAACTTTTAGGCAGAGTAAACCTCGCAACCGACCTTCTTTTCGGCAGACACTCATGCATTTGGACATCGCGTCTGCAGATGTACTTGCCACCCCACAAGAAACTTACTTCAAGTCTCAGGTAAGTCTGGAAACTCTTCCAGGTCCTGCTAAACAGACAGGGAACTCTCAATGAAAAGGAGTAGCTCCTAGAAGAGGGCATTCTGATTCTTAGAACAATTACATAACTCGACTCATTGTGAAACAATAGTGATGATGATTATAAACGTCACACATACAACTTTGGTGGGTTTTTTTAACACTTTGGAGTTTGGGACTTAACATATATGAATTCTCTTATTTGAAAATACCTTGTAGTAAAATATCATGTTCATAATGGGTTCTGGTGAAATTGTTGGAGAAAAAAAGAGGAAAAGGAGATATGCAAACTGTAGTGTATATACATTTGAATTAAAATTTTTGCTAATCTTCATGAAAGTATTGCTTTCCTTAAAGTTAGAAAAGCTGAAGTAAAGAGGAGGAAAGTTGAAGCCCAGAGAGAGCCTGTGACAGAATTAGGCCCAGGAGAACCTTTTCTCTAACCTTTTCACCTAGTAGCTCCAAATAAAATGTAATTTAATCTGTTAGCCTTTACTACAAAACATACGGCTTAACACAGTACACTGTTATTGAGCTCCTGGTTCCGTGGGTTGGTTATTTGTGCTGGGTGGTCCCTCAGCTGGCCTTGCCTCGGCTCTCTCACGTGTCTACACTCAGTTGCCAGGTCTGCTGGGAGGCTGGCTGGTTCCAGATGGCCTCATTCACTAGTCCCGCCTTGGGTGGCTGTTAGCCCAGGCACCTCAGTTTTCCTCCACGTGGCCCTTCATCCTTCAACAGGCAAACTTGGGCTTGTTCACATGGTCTTCTCAAGGTAACAAATGCAGCAAGAGAGCAAGCCCCAGTGTACAGGTGATCTTCTAGCCTGGGTGCATTGTAGTTGCCAGTGTCTCATTGGCCAGTGCAAGTCACGGGTTAACCCAGATTGAGAAATAGATTTCACCTCCTGATAGTTGCATTAGTGATAAGTGTGTGACCATTAAATAAAAATACTATAAATGGCATAAGGGCCAGTGGTCTATCACTATCCATTTGGATAGGGAGTTGGGGGGGATCTTTATATGTGAGGTCCTTGCTTACCCCTCCCAGACCCAGGCTATGGCAATAGGAGTGAAATAGGATGAAAACAGGAGGAAACTATGGCTTCTGAAATAAATGTGATGATCTTAAATTATAGCTTTATGCTTATAGAATTTAACTATAGTATTGTCCAAATTTTTGCTCAAATAGCTTTGCCTCACTTTATAAAATGAATGTTTGCAAATTCTACACTGACTTCCAGTATCATTTCAAAAGATTCATTCTCAGGGAAGACATTTTGTTACCATTTAGTGTCTCTTTCTACTCCTGATAGCCCCCAACTCTACTGGGTGATGCGTTTACCTACCAGGAAAGTGTGCTTTGAAAGCAAACTGGACTGTGAGAGGCATCATCACTGGGAGTTAAAAGGCCCCAAATATGCTTTATTAACTGGCTTAACCAGAGGCTTGGGGCATATGCTTCTCTGGTGTCTGAGAAGCAGAGAGATAGTCCACCCATCAGATATTGGGAATATCTTACTCAAGGCTCAAGGTTTTCTAAGGAATAATAAATCAGAGACTTTTCCTCTGTTTCCCAAAGTTCTAACATATTCTCTGTGACCACAAACTTAGCTCTGCCCACACCTCTTTGAATAGTCTGGCTTGTCCCTATAGTTTTTCAGTGTTTTTGAGGAATTATTATCTAAGTAAAGTATTTGATTTTGCAGAAAATGAGAGGATAACTTCATGACATTTCCTATGTTCTTTGATACTCATTCAGGTAAATTCCCTTAGAACTATTAAAACCATTACCTACCCATACAAATACATGTATGTATTGGTTACTGGATTAGATATCTTTCAAATATTTCCTTACATTAAGAAAAAGACTTAAGCCCTTTGTGAAATGAAAGAGTAATAATGAGTGTGTGTTATGTTAGTCACTCAGTCATGTCTGACTCTTTGTGACCCCATGGACTGTAGCCCACCAGTCTCCTCTGTCCATCGAATTCTCCAAGCAAGAATACTGGAGTGGGTAGCTGTTCCCTTCTCCAAGGTGTCTTCCCAACCCAGGGATTGAACCCAGGTCTCCCACATGGCAGAACGGTTCTTTACCATCTGAGCCATCAGGGAAGCCCATAATAATGAGTACTCACTAGAAAATTTTTCAAACTTTAGGATACAGTATCAATCACAGCTTTGTTTCCTTTATAAGAAAACTCTACATACCATAATTTTGAAAAGCAATTTTCATGAGAGTACTACATCACGAGTCATTGATAGTAGGACTGTACATACTGGGAAAACATCAAATTCTAAACAGACTTTACTTGTGTGCTCCCAGAATATCACTTCTGAAGCCAGGGCCACACTTTCTGAGTGCCCAACATATGTATAACACTGTGTAGTACCTACAGTCGGTATCCTCACGTGTATAAACTCACTTTGATTAATCTATGCAGCATTAAAATTGGACTTAGAGAAGGTTCTGTTAGAGCAAGAATTTGAAAAGAGAGGAAGGGGAGAAGGAATGGAAGGGAAAAACGGTGCATAGGACATGTTTTAATATTCATAAATTCTACCACCTTGTTCTCCCAGTGTAAAATTTCACCTCTCCATAAATAGGTCAAAATACCCTTGCTAGTTCCTAGAATTTTTCAGTTATTTACTGGCTGATCTGCTTGGGTCTGAAATTCAGACCGTCTCTGGCTAATGCTAATAAAGTATTTTTGAACTAATGAGGGAGGTACTGGGAAAGGTAACAGATTTTGAGCAGAAATCCCTGTCCTGTGGCCTTGGATAAGTCATTAAACTTCCATAAACCTCAGCTAACTCATCTAAACAGTGAAGATAACCATGTTTTCCCTTCCTTGCGGAGTTTTGATGAGGATCAGATACGATGATGAACATACAAGTGCACTGGAAGCTGTAGAGAGCTGTTTGATTGCAAGATGTTATTATTCATCTCCCACAAAGCTATAAAGAGTAAGCCTTCTTTGAGGTTGTACGTTCTGGGTACTTTTTCTGATGAACTCCTGAGATGGATAAGAATGGAGACTAGGGAGCTCCTATTAATTGTGTTTTGACAAATTATCCTCCCACAGTGGGCAAGAACTAGTTTTTAGCGCATAGTTTTGCTTACTGACAGCCCTCTTTACCTGAGGCCTTACCCCCTGCCTGCTGCCAGAATTTTCTCCACATCAGTCATCAACCAGTAGTTGTTTAGCTGTTGGTCACCACCTTCCCCCAAAACTATCAGCTAAGGGTGCCGCCGAGAACCCAGCTGATGTCTTCCTGAGAGAACATGCTTCATCTGTTTCTCATCAATAGCACTTGTATAAAGAAGCAGCATATATAGAACAGATGAACAAAGCAACCAATTTCAGTACAATATTAGATTCTGCCAAAGCCATTGCTTCATTCCTGGACAATAAGCCATTTCTCCAAATAGACAATTACTGCTCCTGGTGTTCAATTACATTTGATAGAAGTCTTTAGAAAACGTTTTAGCCTGGTCGCAGACCCCAGCTGCTAGGTGCATCTTGTGCCCTGCTTCTGAGCTCTTCTACAACCCTCTGTCTTTGCACCATATTGAATGCCACTGTTGTTCAGTCACTAAGTCATGTCCGACTCTTTGTGACCCCATGGACTGCAGCACCCCAGGCTTCCCTGTCCTTCACTATCTCCCAGAGTTTGCTGAAATTTATGTCCAGTGATGCTATCTAACCATTTCATCCTCTGCCACCCTTCTTCTTTGCCTTCACATCAGGTGGCCAGAGTATTGGGGCTTCAGCATCAGTCCTTCCAATGAATATTCAGGGTTGATTTTCTTTAGGCTTGAGGGGTTTGATCTCCTTGCTACCCAAGGGACTCTGAAGAGTCTTCCCAGCTCCACAATTCAAAGGCATCAATTCTTTGGTGCTCAGCCTTCTTTATGATCCAACTCTCACATCTGTACATGACTACTAGAAAAACCATAGCTTTGACTATATGGACTTTTGTTGGCAAAGTAATGTCTCTGCTTTTTAATGTGCTGCCTAGGTTTGTCATAAGTTTTCTTCCAAGAAGCAAGTGTAATTTCGTGACTACCCAGTGCCACTGTGACCACCCAGAAACTCTGGGGCTGGGACTTGCAGAGACAGATAGCTCATTAGAGGGATAGACTGTTGTGCTGTAAGAGTAATTTAATCATGAGCAAGTAGCTCCTAGAAACAGGCTGGTGCTCATGCACTAATCAAAGAGTTAAGACCTTTCAGACTCAGAATCTAAGATTTCCTACTACTTATAGCTTCTCAACAGAGAAGGCAATGGCACCCCATTCCAGCACTCTTGCCTGCAAAATCCCATGGACAGAGGAGCCTGGTAGGCTGCAGTCCATGGGGTAGCCAAGAGTCAGACATGACTGAGTGACTTCACTTTCACTTTTCACTTTCATGCATTGGAGAAGGAAATGGCAACCCACTCCAGTGTTCTTGCCTGGAAAATTCCAGGGATGGGGGAGCCTGGTAGGAGGCCGTCTATGGGGTTGCACAGAGTCAGACATGACTGAAACGACTTAGCAGCAGCAGCAGCATAGCCCCTCAACATCCTGCTTCTTCATTTCTCATAGCTAAGCTTCTTTTTTCTTTATTTTATAAAAATCATGATAAAAGATATTATAAAATTTGCTATTTTAACAATTTTAAAATGACAATTAAGTGGCACAAATCACATTCCAATGTTATAAAACTATCACCATTATCTATTTTCAAATTTTCTCATTACCTCATTAAGGATTAACTCTCATTCTCTACTCCCCACAGATATCTCTGTTCTGCTTTCTATCTCTATGAATTTGCCTATTCTAGATATTTCATTGAAGTAGAATCATACAATAGTTGTCTTTCTTTGTCTGGTTTGTTTCATTTAGCATATCTTCAAGACATCTATGTTGTTCAGTTCAGTTCAGTTGCTCAGTCATGTCCAACTCTTTGCAACCCCGTGAATCACAGCACGCCAGGCCTCCCTGTCCATCACCAGCTCCCGGAGTTCACTCAAACTCATATGCATCAAGTCGGTGATGCCATCCAGCCATCTCATCCTCTGTCGTCCCCTTCTCCTCCTGCCCCCAATCCCTCCCAGCATCAGAGTCTTTTCCAATGAGTCAGCTCTTCCCATGAGGCGGCCAAAGTATTGGAGTTTAAGCCTCAGTATCAGTCCTTCCAATGAACACCCAGGACTGGTCTCCTTTAGGATGGACTGGGTGGATCTTGCAGTCCAAGGGACTCTCAAGAGTCTTCTCCAACACCACAGTTCAAAAGCATCAATTCTTCGTGCTCAGCTTTCTTCACAGTCCAACTCTCACATCCATACATGACCACTGGAAAAACCATAGCCTTGACTAGACGGACCTTTGTTGGCAAAGTAATGTCTCTGCTTTTTAATATGCTCTCTAGGTTGGTCATAACTTTCCTTCCAAGGAGTAAGCGTCTTTTAATTTCATGGCTGCAGTCACCATCTGCAGTGATTTTGGAGCCCAGAAAAATAAAGTCTGACACTGTTTCCACTGTCTCCCTATCTATTTCCCATGAAGTGATGGGACCAGATGCCGTGGTCTTAGTTTTCTGAATGTTGAGCTTTAATGATGTAACGTGTCACAAATTCATTCCTTTTATGACAATAGTATTCTACTGTATGGATATCATCTGTCTTATTCATCCATTCATATATTAATTCAGCTTCATTTTGACACCTCTGTTATGAGAGAGAGGAGGAGCAAGGTATGGGTGCAGGAGCTTCAGTGAACTGGTTAAATATCTGAGAAGACAAAAAGGTGCTAAATGTTACAGCCTTTCCCAGGCCTTACTTGTGCTATGAAGAGGATTCCATTCACGATAATAACCCAGATTTCACTGTATTTTTCCTTACCTGCTTACTGGACTTACGTACCTTGTGAAACACTCCCTCCTCCCTCCTCCACTCTACATGTAATTTGGGGGAATCCCCAGTAAAGAATAGGGATCTCCGATAGCCTCACATTAATGTCTGCCCTCCTTTCCTTGCGGCTTCCCTAGTGGCTCAGACTGTAAAGAATCCGCCTGCTATGCAGGAGACCTGGGTTTGACCCCTGGGTCAGAAAGATTCTCTGGAGGAGGAAATGGAAACCCACTCCAGTATTCTTGCCTGGAGAATCCCATCAACAAAGGAGCCTGGTGGGCTACAGTCCATGGGATCACACAGTCAGACACGACTGAGCGACTGACACACCCGTACTTCCCACTGACTCTGGCTAGAACAGCAATCTTCCACCTAGCACCTGCTGAGTGTTACTTTATTGGTTAGTACTGTTTTCTGCTGAGAGACTGTAGTCCCCAGTGGGCATCTATGGGATGCTGCCTTATCTATCCTTAAGGAGCTGCCGTCACCCACCAGGAGCTGCTATTTTTTTGCAATAACTAAAGCCGTGGGCTTCTCCAGATTCCAAACTTGCACATTGTTGTGCTTATGCAATGAACTGGTCCTTTCCCTGTTGAGTTACATTTTTGTTACAGGTCACATAATAGTGCTAGTTATGGCCCAAGGTTTTGTTGGTATTTTAGTGAAACAGTAGGAAATGCCTCTCCACTCCTATGTTGATGACTGTTACAGGTCAGAGTCACACAGGACTCCTCCCTCCCTCGTGTTTTCTCTCAGAGACTCCTTAATCTCTGTGCAAACTGACTTCAGCCTGCCCACCTCCATTTCTTAGATATGCTCAGACATCTCTAAATTGCAGATTAAGTGCAAATTGGAACTCCTGTTACATAAAGATTCTAAGTATATGTGATGGAACTCCAAAATTAACATCTACCTGTAACACAGTACTTTTGAGGAAAACACATTATTGTATTAATCAGTACTTGGTGTTTTCCCACAAGGGGAATTTCTTTTGAGGAAATCTACTTTAATAAGTTTTAATCTTGAGAGGGCTGTCTTTTAAGTTTCACATTCCATGAGCCAGATGTCAGGAAGTTTATTTTCTCTAGAATTTAAAAAATCTGACCTGCTATATCTGATCCCTCACCACTAGAGGGAGATATTCTTGGTCCCTGTTAAAGTGTCAGGATCCACTGACACGATTTTCACTCAGGATGCTTTAAGATCCACCCTTGGCCCCCTCCCTTATCCGTTTTAGGTCCAACCACCCTTGATTGTCAGTTTTGGCATCTTAAAACTCAAATACTCTTGCTCTTTGTGACTTTAATCTGATGGCTGAGAGAACAGCATTACCTGGACTCAACCAAACCTATATTTACTGCTTGGATGCTGCCACAACTTAGCAACCACACCATCACCATCACCACTGTCAAAGACTGCTGCCAAACAATGGGCAGCACATTCTAGATCTTGGCTTTTGATGACATTGCTTGGCAGATTTGATGCCAGAAAATCAACTGACAGAAATCGCTTCCCAATGGTCAGTCAATATGTATATATATATGAGAATATCTAACATATTGTAAACAGATAAGCAGAATGAACACTTTCTAAATAATTGTAATATAATTTCTTCTATAAAAATAAATGAGAAACAGCAAATCTGGGGAGAAAGCTTCTCTAATTTCACAATTACTTAAGTATAACTTCTTCCAGGGTCTAGAGAGATCATTTTTGTGAATCTTAAAAAAATAGAAGAGCTATGGAAGACAATACAGTTAGAAACATTTCGTCACATATTTTGCTCTCACTGGAAATTATTTTAGATTAACTCACTAGCTTCTCGGGATAGTAGTGCGTACATAATGAGGAAGGTTCTCCTTTAGCTGTTTTTCTAGAAATGGTCTATATTCCTGCAGACTATATTCCTGCAGAGATTTCCCTGCCTCCTAAAATTTAGATGAGATTAGTCTGAAACACCATGCCTTATGGAAAAGTCCAGTGTCCTTTTTAATACTTTTGTGAACTTCTGGGATTTATAATTACATGGACACTTTGGCTCTGCTTTTAGACCCCCATCCCTGCCATCTTTTGGTGGTTCCTTTATCTTTGTCCTGTCATTGACCCAAAGATACAGTTCAGTACCTTTCTTTATTTTTTTTTAAAGCAAAACCAAATAAATATACTCATCCAAAGTCAAGGTGAATGTCAGAGGCTTTACTAAAGATTTAGGAAATTGGAAGAGGCTTACGTTTTGAACAACTTAAATCACATATTAAATACCTATCCCTCTCCTAAATTTGTTTCCAGACTATTAAATTCTTTGACCATACTCTTTCTCCTCCTCCTCCTTCCCTCTTTTCTTTCTCACTCCCAAATTCCTAGATGTATGCGTGCAAGTCGGTTCCAATTCTTTGCAGCCCCAGGACTGTAGCCCTCCAGTCTCCTCTGTCCGTGGGATTCTCCAGGCAAGAATACTGGAGTGAGTTGCCATGCCCTCCTCCAGGAGATTTTCCCAACCCAGGGATCGAACCCACATCTCTTAACATCTCCTACGTTAGCAGGCGGGTTCTTTACCACTAGCGCCACCTGAGAAGCCCATAGATTCCTGTATAAGTCCCCATATTTTTATCCCCTTCTGTTGTTCATGCCTCTTGGATCTTCTATACTAAATATTTTCTCAAGATATTTTTGTAAACAAAGCCCAGGAGGAATTCTGGTCCAGTGTAAAAATGGTCATATTCTGACTGACACATGCTTGTACCATATGGTTATCAGAGCTGTCCTTTCTAGCCAGGCTCTCTCCACCAGAATCTTGACTTAAAACTGAGCTGCTTTATTCCAGAGATGATGGCTAGCATGCCAGCTGTAATGTTTCTTGGGGTCAAGACAACATCGAGTATTAGAGTAAACACAGAAAATGGGGTAAAGAGTTGGGTAGGGTGTGCAGATACATTAATGTGAGATATTTTACTACTGAACATCTATAAGGCTCTTCAGTATAATCATATGGGGTGGGTGGGGGGAAGTCTTGTACAGGGTCCTATGGTTATATCAAGGATTAAAACTCCTCGAGTTAACAAAACCTAATTTGTCCTCACCTAGGCTGAATGGAGAGAAGAAGTGAAAAAGCACTTTGAGAAGATTAAGAGTGAAGGAACCTGTATCCACCGATTAGATGAAGAACTTATTCGAAGGCGCAGAGAAGAGCTCAGGTCAGCCGACCTCTCCTACTTCCCTTCTTCTTATTCCCAGGTCTCCAGATATTTAATAGGAACCCTTTTTTTGTGAGTCATTTCATCTTCTACACACCTGTCACCTCTGCTGGTTATTGTTATTTTCTTCAAAAGTTGCCCTGAAAGTCGATCCTCCTTTGTATCACTTTCTTACTGTCTGCACCTTTGTTATCTTCCTTTATCGTATCTCTGCAACAAAGATCCCTGGAGCAATGCTATTTGTTTATTCAGTTGCTGCCCTAGGTAACATGAAAGATCAGAAATTTATAAGAGGTAGTCCCTGACCCAAAGATGCTTATTATCTATTCAGGGATAGAACACAGATAACCACTAGATTCAGTTCAGTTCAGTCACTCAGTCGTGTCTGACTCTTTGCGACCCCATGAATCACAGCACACCAGGCCTCCCTGTCCATCACCAACTCCCGAAGTTCACTCAGACTCACATCCATCGAGTTGGTGATGCCATCCAGCCGTCTCATCCTCTGTCGTCCCCTTCTCCTCCTGCCTTCAATCCCTCCAAGCTTCAGAGTCTTTTCCAATGAGTCAACTCTTCACATGCGGTGGATTGGAGTTTCAGCTTCAGCATCAGTCCTTCCAATGAACACCCAGGACTGATCTCCTTTAGGATGGACTGGTTGGATCTCCTTGCAGTCCAAGGGACTCTCAAGAGTCTTCTCCAACGCCACAGTTCAAAAGCATCAATTCTTTGGTGCTCAGCTTTCTTCACGGTCCAACTCTCACATCCATACATGACTACTGGAAAAACCATAGCCTTGACTAGATGGACCTTTGTTGGCAAAGTAATGTCTCTGCTTTTGAATATGCTCTCTAGGTTGGTCATAACTTTCCTTCCAAGGAGTAAGCGCCTTTTAATTTCATGGCTGCAATCACCATCTGCAGTGATTTTGGAGCCCAAACAAGATCTATAACATGGATAAGTATAAATGAGGGATTATCGTGTTAGCTTTAATTGCGTATTTCCCTTAACATGTAGCATATTCTTATTAAGATATTGCCAAATAGTGTATGGACAAAGGCTATAAATTATACATAAATTGCACTCAGATTTTACCTCCTGGCTATTCTTTATGAGTGGATATGGCCCTTAACTATCAACAAAGTGGAAAACTTGGACTTCTCATCTCCCACTCCACGTTGTCTGAGTCACTACATCAGACAAGTGAGCCTTAAATTTAGACAGCCCTTGGGCAAGTGCTTTTGAGAAACCATCCTGTTCTTATTTCATTAGAGCTGACCCTGGCTCTCCCCCACATTCATCAGCTTTGCTGCTCCTGTGTTTTCTTTGATAGGCATGCTTTGGATATTCGTGAGCACTATGAGCGGAAGCTTGAGCGGGCTAATAATTTGTACATGGAACTGAGTGCCATCATGCTGCAGCTAGAGATGCGGGAGAAGGAGCTCATCAAGTATGTACCCGGCCACTGTTTGTCCTGATTGATTTGGGTCCATCAGTCGGCCAAGATGTAACACTCGTCCGGGTTACTGCTACTCAAAACTGGTGGCTGTTTTATTCATCCACCCAACATTGCTTGGGGGATGTTCCAGGCACAGGTCCCTGCCCCGGTGGGGCTCACATGTGAGTGGACTCGCCACAGAGCTGGTTCTAGGGGACCGTGCACTGTGCAGTTTCAACCTGCCTAGTGGCTCAGGGAAGGGGTCTTCCTTTCAGGAAGAGCTTGGTGTGGATGAGTGGGAGCTTGCCGCCCCCTGGGGAAGAAAAGCAACTGCTGCAAGCAGTTCAGTGTTTTCCTGAGAATGGCAAGAAACTCTGGGCTCCTGACTAATAGCAGCTCCTGAAAATAAGTAGGACTTCAACCTTTGCTTGGTATCTCATGAGGCATGTCAGGGGAAGGGAAGGTTGGCCTCCAAGTCCCATCTGCAAGCTGAAGAAAAAAAAAAATGAAGTCAGGTTAGTTTGAATTTAGTTTTGTTTTTTATTCCTTTTTAACCTGAAGAGCAGCCTTATTATTCAGATAGCCTATATCTGTTAAGTGTGGCCAGACTCTGTGGGTAGAGTAAACCTGAGAAAACATTCTGCCCACCTTTTCTGTCTGGGTTGACTGGTGGTTTAGTCACCAAGTCGTGTCCAACTCTTGTGACCCCATGGCCTGTACTCTGCCAGGCTTCTCTGTCCATAGGATCCTCCAGGCAAGACTGAGACGTGGCCTTTTCTTTTATTCTTCAGGCGTGAGCAGGCTGTGGAGAAGAAGTATCCTGGAACCTACAAACGACATCCTGTCCGTCCAATAATCCACCCCAATGCCATGGAGAAGCTCATGAAGAGGAAAGGCCTGCCTCACAGACCTGGGATGCAGACCAAGCGGTGAGCATCTGTACTGACAATATTCAGATAAGTGGGGAAATATGCCCCTAAAATACATTATCAGGTGATGGTGAGTGTGGCCACACGGTATCGCCTCTGGATACAGAGTAGGGAAGTGGGAGAGAGTGTGTCCTGGACTCCAGGAGTACAGTTATTACTGTCTAAGGCATCGATATTTATTATCTTAGCATGGAACAGTGAAGAGAAATGAAGTGGGGGCCAGACAGGCCTGGATTCAAATCCTATTAGAAGCTGTGTGATTTGGAATATATTGGTTGATCTCTCTCAATGCCATGGGTAAAATGGTGTACTTTCTTTTTCTTTTCTTGACCCCTTAGTGAACAGAATTGAGTTCTCTATAATATGCATCATGGGTCTATGTATGTCCCACTTATCTATTCAGTTAGTTCTTTTTAATAATGTAATAAGTGCCTATAAATCCACCACCAAAACAAAAGTAGGCACTTTGATAATTACCTATATCTAATCATCTAGTTCCCCTCATCCCAATCCTGTGTGGAACTTTAGTGAGGTTTAAATAAAACGGCATGTGAAATTACCTAGGAAACCACAGTTGCTCAAAAAAAAAAGTTAAAATGTTTAAGATGCCCTTTCCCCTAATTACAACACATTTTCCTTGCTAGTTTAATGTTAGAATGCTCTTCCAGTCAGTTTTTTAAATCAAACTCTCTGCTAGAGGAATTCTTCCCAGTGAATGGAGTGTTGACCCAATCCTAAATTAATGCAAAAGAAAGAAACGTACCTTAATCTGGGTGTAAACCTATCAGTGAGATTGGGATAAATGCAGTAAGAATAAAGGTAGTGAGAAAATGCAAACCAAGCATGTATTGTAAGACTTTCAGAACTGTGACCATCCCAGCACAGCCTGACTAATATAAATCTAAACCACTGAGGGATAACTGCATGGATTAATCCCAGCTTTGCTTTTACTTACCACACCTCACCATCTTCTGGTCAACCTCTAGAGAAATTGTTCTCAGTTGGCACCTGGCAAACCCCTCCAGGAATCCCACCACCTCCCTTCTTTTGGTTATATGAACTAGGCACAGCCTTCACCTCTGGCTCCTCTCTGCAGCCTGCCAACAGCTAAAACGCCAAGTACTTTGGGAGAAAATAGTACTGTTTCATTTTTCACAGTATGAGCTCGTGTTTACTTTTATTTCAGCTGTGAGAAACATGTTTGAAAGTTTGACAGCACCAGTAGATGCTTAGTCGATGAGTTGATCTTGTCTAGAAAGGCAACTCAGAGTGGGTACTAGAGCTGCAGAGAGTTCTATTGATTGCCTTTTGAAGGATTAATGTTTCAGATTATTTGGACAGTCTAGTGATTATCAAGTCAGCAGTCCAGTGCCCTCTGAGGCGATCAGAGAGGAGAAACCATCCACTTTTAGCCTCAGTTTGTGTTTAATCAGGGACAGAAAAAGATGAACCACGTTGGATCCACCAAGCCCATCACAACTGAGTATAGTCTAATAAGACAGTTTAAATGCCTTATAACATGGAGAAGCTTGGAATTGGGGAGAACTGTTCCTTGGTGTCCAAAGACTTAGCTTCAGGCTGTGAGTTCTGCCATTTCCTAGCTTTGTGATGGACACAAGCCAGCTAACCTCTCTGATCCCTCAGTGCTCTCATCTGTAAAATGGGTATTGTCATAGTAGGAAGGTGCTATTTTGTCTCTTGTGAAGGCTTTGTAAACTTGGGTGTGCTGTATCCGTGTTATTCTGTGATTTTGCACTGCCAGGTTGAGCAGCCTTCACCTATCTTAGGACACTTTCACCTAAGTTCTCTTTTAGACCCTGCCATAGCCGGTTACTGCGCAAATATTGATAGACGCCGTCACTGGGCCTTGGCGGGCTCTCTTTCCTCAGCAGAGAGCCCCAGGGCCTCCTCGACGCTGTCTGTGGCACAGGTTGGCCAACTGACCGCGGTGCTGTGAGTCTGAGACACGAAGATGCTGATAATTCCCATACCCCGTCCACTGCATCGCATGCCAGTGAAACCCGGAACTCCTATATGAAGACGAGTCCTTAACTGAAATTCTCCTGGAAGAGGAGAAAAAAGCCATCTCCTGCTGCCTGCTGCCTACTGACTTGTTGTGAGATGTGGTCCTCAGTTGAGATCACCTGAAAGCATGTTAGAAAGTCAGGCTCTGAGGTCCCATCCCAGACCTATGCCGTCGTTTTAACAAGCTTCCAGGTGATCTGTACATACCTTCAGGCTGTACTCTGACTGTCCAACAAGCCAGACTGGCAGTTAGGAGAGACTGTTCATCTAGATTCTACCAGTAATGAGCTGTGAGACCAGAAGCCAATATGGTCGGGATTTTGGGTTCCTCATCACATAGGATGAAGGCAGGACTGCGCCTGCAGTTTCCGTGCAAGGTCTGGAACCCCCGGGGCCTGAACAGAAGTGTCTTTGAGACCACTGTGAGGGGAGAGAGGATGAGGAGCCAGCGCCTTGTTGGGGGTGGCAGGGGCTTCTGCTCTCCTCCCTCTAGCTGTTCTGGGTGGAATACCATTATATTAATTTCAGATGTATGGTATAATGATTCAACATATGTGTATATTGCAAAGTGATGACCACATAAGTTCAGTTAACATCTGTCACCATACTTAGTTATAAATTTTTTTCTTGTGATGAGAACTTTTAAGATTTACTCTCCTGTGCATGCAGGCATGCATGCTAAATTGCTTCAGTTGTATCCAGTTCTTCGTAACCCTGTGGACTGTAGCCCGCCAGTAGATCCTCTGTCCATGGGATTCTTCAGGGAAGAATACTGCAGTGGGTTGCCATGCCTTCCTCCAGGGCATTTTCCCTACCCAGGAATCAAACCCACGTCTCGTGCATGGCAAGCAGGTTCTTCACCACTAGCACCACTTGGGAAGCCCCATTTACTCTCTCAGCAACTTTCAAATACACAGTAGAGTATTGTTAACTCCAGTTACCACACTGTACATCCCATAACTTCTTTGTATCATAATTGGAAGTTGGTACTTTTTGATCCCCTTCACCCATATCGCCCACCCCCTAGTCCCGTCACCCCACCTCTGGCAACCACCAGACCTGGGATACATTTCCTCAAACTTGAATGAATTTTCATATGTTTAAAACCAAACCTGTTCTTTCCTTGCAGGCCAGATCTGTTGAGATCTGAAGGCATCCCCAGTGTGGAAGTGGCTCCCACGGCATCCCCTTTATCCGGAAGTCCCAAACTGTCCTCCTCCAGCAGCAAGAGCCGATATCGCAGCAAACCACGCCACCGACGTGGGAACAGCCGAGGCAGCCACAGTGACTTTGCAGCCATCTTGAAAAACCAGCCTGCCCAGGAGGATTCACCCCATCCCACTTCCCTCTGCCAAGCTGAGCCCCAGTACCCACCTCCCCCAGCACCATAATCCTCTGCAGCAGCAATACCAGCAGCCCCCACCTGCCGTGTCGCAGAGTCACCACCCCAGACTCAACATGCATGGACAGGACATTGCCACCTGCGCCAACAACCTGAGGTACTTTGGTCCTGCAGCAGCCCTGCGGAGCCCACTCCAGCAACCACTCTCAAAGACAGATGCCTGGCTCTAGCCCTGACCTCATCTCCACGGCCATGGCGGCAGATTGTTGGAGAAGTTCTGAGCCTGACATGGGCCAGGCTGGCCCCTGGGGCTGTTGTCAGGCTGACCCCTATGACCCCTGCCTCCAGTGCAGGCCAGAACAGCATGGCTCCCTAGACGTCCCCTCGGCCAAGCCGTTGGGGAGGAGCCCCAACCTTTTAAAGCCACCAGCACACAATCCCCTCTTGGAAAATGCCCAGGGTCCTGAGAAAATGGAAGAAAATGAATTCAGCGGTTGTCGGTCTGCGTCATCCCTTGGCGCCTCTCATCACATCACTCCCCCAGTGCTACCTCGCAAAACAAGGCCACTCCAGAAGGTAAGGTGTAATGACAACAGCAGTGTGTCACTGCCTTTGAGGAATGTCAAAGCCTATCATGTGCTGTGCATTATAGAATATTTATAGAAAGTATGCATTTTGTAAAAGGATGAGGTAACAAACGCACAAGTAGCAGTATTTTTGCTTTTAATACTTTCCACACTGCTTAAGTGATAGACTAAAGAATACAACTCCCGAATCAGGGCACTGCTTCAAGCATATATAATTTATAAGTAGAAAATAGCTGCATATTAGGGCTATGTAATCAAAATAGGTTGGAATCCATAGCCTAGCCTAGTCCTAAGGATGTTGCAAAAGGGAAAGATCCCATTATAAAACCGATTTTGGAAACATTCCCTCTCGGGAAATTCATAAGTACACGTTTAACAAATCCTAGGCTTTGAGAAATCATGCAGTAACCTCCTTTAAGCCAGCTTTTCCCTCACCTATTTGACCATACTGCCTTTTAAAAATAACAGTTAATCCCCCATGGAACTCACTTTCTTCCCAGTGTATTTTAGAAAAACATCACCTTCATTATTAACCGTCAAGACCCAGCCAGTTCTCAGTCACCAAAACCTATTCCTCTCCTCCTTACCCACTGGCTGCCTGTGGTTTATTAGCTGGGAGTCTGGCTAACTCTCCGACCTTATGTAAGAGCACAAGCTTGGCAGTCAGTCAGACCTGAGTTCAAAGCCAGGCTCTTCCACTTAGTACCTTTCTGAGCATCAGTTTCTAATATATAAAATGGGGCTAATAGTGGACCCTGCCTCACTGATTGATGTGAAGTTTAAATGAGTTAATACGTAAAGAATTTAGAATAGAACATGGTATACAGCAACATTCCAAAAATATGAGCTCATCTTGCTAATGAGTTAAAAATAACACTATATATGAAAAGTATTTAGCACACAGAGAACACGCACTCAGTTCTAACCACCGTTTCACGTCATCTTCATTCATCGGGAGTTCCACTGAAGAAAGGAAAGTGTCTGAAACGCAAATGAGCGTGTTTTTGGTCAACTAGACATTTGCTTGGAGAGAAGCTGGAGCTGAGGGCCGCTGTCTCAGAGCCGCGCCGCCTCCACCACATACACTGCTGCTGCTTGCTGAGCACTCCTGGGGATACCTCGTGTCTCAGCTGGTGCAGTGGGTTTGGGCTAATGCATTCTCTGTGGCTCTGGCCCCTATGGCTAGTAACATATATTTTGGTCGCATCTTTATTGAGATATAATTCACTTACCATACAGTTCTCTCGTTTAAAGTGTACAACTCAGTTCTTTCTATTCAGAGTTGTGTAGCTATCAGCACAACTGATTTTAGAATCTTTTCATCACCCCCAGAAGAAACCCATCAGCCCACTCCCCAGTCCACTCCCAAGTAACATGTATCTTTGAACTACCCTGGTGCCATTTTGAGGCATCTATGGGGCTGCAGGCCATGCAACCCACCCCTCATACATTTGGCCTCCCTAGAACTACGCTCCCACAGGGCGGCTCAACATCTCTCTACTGAGATCCACTCCAGGAATGCTCCCGGGGAAGTGCTTGTCTCCTCAGGCAGAATAGCTCCGTCCCTGTCTTTCCTATTCAAAACACGTATCAGAAGACAAATGGGTAAAAGTGATAGATTATTAGAACTGGCTTTAAATTATCCTTCCAACTTCCCTGGCGGTCCAGTGGTTAAGACTTAGCCTTCCAACACAGGCGGTGCAGGTTTTATCCCTGCTCGGGGAGTTATGATCCCGCATGCCTCGTGGCCAAAAAAACAAAACGTAAACAACAGAAGCAATTGTGTAACAAATTATGCTCAACTTTTGGTACAGTTATTTGGACGCACTTTACTCACCTCCCAAGGGATTGTTGTAATCCGGTGCATCATGGGACTTTGGTTAATGATGGTTGATCTTAAGTGGGGCTGTTCCTGTGCCCTCGAAAGGAAATGGAATCTTCCCTCAAGGGGATTGTGTTCTCAGATGAGATACTTACACACCCTTCCAGATCAACCACAGAGCCCAAGCAGTGACGGGGCCTCAGATGTCCCAGCCAGAACACTCTTACCCATGCCTACGTGCTGATTCAGTCGTATGTTAAGCATCTACTTTGTATGCAGTGTTGTGTTAATGGTAGAGGAGGAAAACAACAGAACAAGATGGGATCTGACCTTAAATGATGTATGTCTTAGCAGTAGAGATGATGTAAGCATAATAGCTATAATACTAGAGAAAAATGATTGATACATAAAGAGGGGAAGTAGTTGTTGGGCTTTGAAGAACTGAAAGATCACCTCTTGTTGAAGTCTCTGTGTCAGAGTTTAGAACCACTAGGGACAGTGGTTACAAGAGACCACCCCCAAATCTAAGACCTTGTCTCTGGTTTCCCCTCCTGATTACTCACCTGTGGACATTCTCTTGGAGGCTTCACCTCCCCTGAGGCCAAAGATAACCCAGCCATACCCAGTTCTATGCATCCTCCAGGATCCAGTGCAAGGCCTAGATGGACACTTGGGGAAAGTTGCTATATGAGTGAATGAAGAGGTATGCTTTTAAAGATTACACTCAGTATACCTCTCAGTGCCTCTGATGATAATTAAATCTTTTACAGGGTCTCTGTGTACATGTGTGTGTGCACGTGTATGTGTGTGAATGTAAGAAAGAGAAATAAGACTCTTTTCTCCTTGTTCTTCTCAGAGTGGAGATGACTCCTCTGAAGAGGAAGAAGGGGAAGTAGATAGTGAAGTTGAATTTCCACGAAGACAGAGGTAAAAACCAATAAACCTATGTGATTGCTTTCAGTGTGAGCAGGGAGCATCCTGAGTTTGCCACACCTTCAGTTCCATCACAGGCCGCTTTCTAACAGCCATTTATAGGGAAGTTTGGACTCACTGTGTTCATGCTTTCCTGCTGGCCATCTTGGTAGCTGGCTATGCACTGCAGATCCCAGTTCATCCAAATTCACTAGATAAGAACTGAAAGATGGGGAAAATAAATATGACTCAAGGTCATAATTGAGAATATAGTGGGAAGTTTGTGACAGATGGCTGTACTGTTTTAGGGGTGATTTTATTGGTTTCTAATGTACTTCCTTGTATTAGTCTGCTCGGCTGCTGTAACAACATACCACAGACGAGGTGGCTTGAACAGAAGAAATTTATTTCTCCCAGTTCTGGAGCTGGGAAGCCCAAGATTCCTGGTGAAAACTCTCTTCCTGGCTTGCAGACAGCAGCCTTCCTGCTATGTCCTCACATGGTAGGGGAGAGAGAAAGAGCATAAAAGATATCATCTTATAAGGCCATGGTCCTATCAGATTAGGGCCCCACCCATACGACCTCATTTAACCTTAATGAAGTGACTGAGCACATACGCACACCTCCCTAAAGACCCCATCTCCAAATTCAGTCACATTGTAGATAAGGCTTCAACATATAAATCTGGAGAGGATACAGTTCAATCCATAGCACTTCCCGTGCCTTGGATTTTATACCTTACCCGGTTAAGTATAGTTAAATAAGTTGATCCTCCTTCAGCCCATCCTTAGAAACAGCTCCCTGCCTCGCCAGCAATAAGAACTTTGCTTGTAGGACCAAAGAAGGATCACACACTTCTACCCCTAGAATTAACAGCTGCTCTCATGTAGAAGTATGGAAGGGAGTTATTCTCCCAGGAGGCCTTTTCTGCTGATAGGCATTCTGTTCCTGAAGAGGATGACTGTAAGAGTACCCCAGGAAGGTTTGTGTACCTGCCCAGAACCAGGAATTTCCTGAGACCAAGGGACTCTCCATACTTTGGTAGACTGTATTCTGGGCCCATATGCCATGCACAAAACTGAAGTCTGTTCTCACCCCTGAGTTATTCTACCACGCTGCCATTGCTACCTTGTTTCCTTGGACCCTCTGTTTTCTCCTCTGCAGTGAGACTGAGCCTGGATAACTGTCTTTTCACCCTCTGACCCCATTTTACGGGCATCACAATTACTTCCAGCATTTGTTCCTATGGTCACCATTAACTCAGCCGACCTGATGGCTTCCCACCTTTCTTTCTTGCTATGATACAAATTTTGTTTAAACCTCATAGTTATGCTTTTTTATTATAACATTCTTCCCCTTGTCTCCCTTCTGGGTTGCCAGCCTTGAGAAGCTGTGTGAGTCCTACCTTAACTTCCCTTTCCACCGGGGCTTCCTCCATCTGGACTCTTGATGCTATCACTCCAGCCCATCACCTGGCC
Source organism: Nanger dama (assembly GCA_917880005.1). Classification (NCBI taxonomy): domain Eukaryota; kingdom Metazoa; phylum Chordata; class Mammalia; order Artiodactyla; family Bovidae; genus Nanger; species Nanger dama. The sequence continues at coordinate 25,782,899 of CAKJTW010000011.1, read as the reverse complement.
TGGTCATCAGCCAACCTCAGATCACAGGCCATCGGAATCACTTTGTACTAAGAAATACAGGAAGGTCAGGCAATGACTGAGGGAGAGGCAGTCTTCATTTTTATTATTTGTTCTGTTATTTTAAGACAATGTAAGCTAACAGCATTCTTATTGACTAGGCTCCTTTGTAAACAATGGGAGAGAAATGAGGAAGTTTTATAAATCCCCTCCCCGCTCCCCAGAAGCTTTGTCTCATCAGGGCTAAACCCCGACTTTACCTGGAATAAGCACCTACTGCTGGACGGTGCCCACAGCTACAGAGTCAACGTTGCTTCCAAGCTCATTTCTGTTAGGGGTCGATCCACAGAGTGGTAACAGCGCTCAGCTTTCTGAGGCCCCTGTACCCAGTGAGAAATGCAGTCACCACCAAAGACCAGCAGTAGCCATCAGCTTTGGGTGTTGTGTGGAGCCACATAAGCACAGAAAACCAAATGAAATGGGGAATGCAGATTTCCCTCTCTATTGCTTTAAATAGTTTCTTCCTTTCTGGATTTGGCTCTCCCTCCGGGGCAAGCAGAAAACTAGATCGCCTCCCACCAAGGCTGCAACCAACAGACAAGAAAAACAGCCACTCCCAGGACTAAGTTCCTCTGTTCTTTGTGGTTCTAGGCCCCATCGCTGTATCAGCAGCTGCCAGTCATATTCCACCTTTAGCTCTGAAAATTTCTCTGTGTCTGATGGCGAGGAAGGAAATACCAGTGACCACTCAAACAGCCCTGATGAGTTAGCAGATAAACTCGAAGATCGCCTGGCAGAGAAGCTTGATGACCTGCTGTCCCAGACTCCAGAGATCCCCATTGAGATATCCTCACATTCGGACGGGCTCTCTGACAAGGAGTGTGCCGTGCGCCGCGTGAAAACACAGATGTCTCTGGGCAAGCTGTGCGCGGAGGAACGTGGCTATGAGGTGGGGTCTTCTCTTCTCATCACTGTCCCCTTTCCTGGAGGTCTTTGTGTTAGAACATGTTCAAGTCCCTAGGGCCTTTACAATTATGGAGAAGGGCCTGGCAACCCACTCCAGTATTCTTGCCTGGAGAATCCCATGGACAGAGGAGCCTGGTGGGCTACAGTCCATGGGGTCGCAAAGAGTCAGACACAACTGAGTGACTCACACACACACACATATAGGATAAAATAACTTGCTCTATGAAGTAAGTGGAAGTATAGTAAGTCTCCTATATATTAACCTTTAAGTTGCCAACTTTCATGTTTTGCGTGTCCTGTCACTTCAGTTATTTCCTGTGTCTGGCGTACATTGTCATGTGTGTGCATCCTTCTCTCGTGGTTGTGCTTTTGTGTAATTTTACTGCACAGCACTATACAGAGAGCAGTAGTACAGTATCAATATTTCAAGCCCAGGATGTCTGGAAGCAAGCATAAAAATGGCAGTGATGTAGCTGGTATTACTGTATTTTGCAGGGTACTGTACTGTAAGATTTAAAATGTTTCTGTTTGTGTATTATTTGTGTGAAAAGTATTATAAGCCTGTTACAGTACAGTACTGCATAGCTGATTGTTTTAGTTGGGTACTTAAGCTAACTTGATTGGGCTTAATGAACAAATTGGGTTTACAAATGTGCTCTGAAAACAGAACTCATTCGTATGTAGAGGACTTACTACAGAGATAATAGAGCTTCCCGAAATGGGGTAGTTCTCCCAAATGAAGCACGAACATAAAACTGCTCAGGAACCCTTCGCCCCGAGATTCAACTCAAGCATCACTTCTGACCCTATCTCCTAACCTAGTTGAGGGTATCTGCCTCCCTCCCCCAGGTCCACACCAGCCCCTGTGTGCTGTCAGAACACACGTAACCGCTTCAGTTAACATACAGTACTGCCTTCTCAGAGGATGGGTCACATCATGGTTGGAAGTGTAGACCCTGGAGTCTGACTGCCCAGATGTCAACCTTAGCCTCCCACTCACTCACTGTGTGATGGGAGGTGAGCCACTTAACCTCTCTGTAGGTTAGCTCCTTATCCCATATACAGGCATGATAACAGCCTCTGTTTCACAGAGGATTAAGTGGATTAGTGGATGTTAAAGCACTCACAGCAGTGTCTGGAACGTAGTGAACAATACATGTGGGACTGTGGCACACTGTCGTCACTGTCTTTTTAATCGTTGTCGTCATCATCTTTCTAAGTCTTCTTTCTCCATAAGCCCCACAAGTACAGGGTCTGGTCTCAGGTATGTTAGCCAGTAACCCAGCACAGGACCTGTCACATGGGAGGTGTTCAAAATACATTTACTGAGTATTTGGAGAAAGGAATTAATGTCTTATGTTGTCTTGACTTTGCAGAATCCTATGCAGTTTGAAGAATCGGACTGTGACTCTTCAGATGGGGAGTGTTCTGATGCCACAGTCAGGACCAATAAGCACTACAGCTCTGCTACCTGGTAATGAAAGAACACCCACCCTGAAGATCTCATGACTATACTGGCATTTCAGATTCACCCCACCCCCAGACTCTTCCCACTCTCTCCCTGCTTTTTTGTCTGGGAGGAGAGCTGCCCCATCTTTCTTACCCCTAGAAATGAGCTGCAATAACAGGAACATGAGACTTCACAAATCTCTGGAGAAAAATATCCAAATGAAATTAAGTCTCACTGAACATTTCAATCAAGAATGGCAGGGATCTATTTTATTGAATATTCTAGCTACTGTAACATTGATATTTATTTTTATTTGACATTTTAACACTTTGTACTGTAAAGAGTGAACTATATATGATAGAGAAAAAGACAATAATTTCTTGCAAAAAAAAAAAGAGAGAGCCAAAAGGAGGAAAGGAAAAAGTGAAATTTAGGAGCAACATCCTTGGGAGTTTGTGGGACCAGGAGGTATTATTGCTACTTGAACAGGGGACCCAGTTCTTTTGGCTGTAAGTGACTGAAGAAGAGCCAAAGAAAGACATACTGAGCATTTTAGAAAACAAAGAGCAGCAGAAGAAAAGCAATTCCAGGGAACTTGTAAACAGACCACACTAAATTCAACCAGCTTGTCCAGATGGGAGATGCAAAGACCTAGAAAAGTTTGGTGACCAGCTACTTGTATCCAAGGTCTTTGAGGGCATGTATTCAAAACTGTGTATGTGGAAGCTGATCTCATTTTTAAAGTTTTTAAGCAGCATCTGGTAGTGAGACTTACAGGTAGTGTCCAACCTTGTCCTTGACAAATATTCCACTTTTACTGCTGTCAGTGTCATGACCTTGGCGAGTGTGTTACCTTGACCAGTGTGTGGATTTTTCAGACTTGAGTGCCATTTTCCTGTATCCTACTTCCTTCCTACCTGTTGACTATGTCTTTTAAGGAATAAAGGGGCAGGGGAGGGAGAGCCTGAGGAAGAGAGAAGGATAAGAACAGTGTTGGAAAAGTACATGTGCAATTTGTGAAAGGACATTCACAGAATGTCTCAGTTTAACTACGTGGAGAAGATGGGAATTACCCTTCCCTGGGTCCAGGTTGTTTGTCTTCTAGAGTTTTATTGACTTAAATGGAACAGTCCTTGAAGGCAGCTAGGAGGTGTATGAGTCTGCCCAATGTCCACTCCCAGACCGTACCCTGTGTTTGTATTAACTCATTCTAACCCCAGAAGCTTTCGTGAGTGGCTGCCACTGTCAGAAAAAATGCAAAACAGGCAATTTGCAAAAGGCAGCCCCTGTCCCACCACAGTAGCTTTTCTGTTAAATGCTACTTGTAAAATGTATTTGGCTCCATGCAAATTTGAATAATTGGATTTGGAAATTCACAGAAAGAACAACTGATGCTAAGCAGAGATTGGAAAGATTTTATATTGTCCAAGGCCTGAGGTCCTTTCTGTCTCCAGGATCATGGGCTCTGAGAAACAAACCAAGGTATCTGCTTTAAGGAAATTTTAATCTAGAATTTGATATAAAAACAGATGTTGGCCTAGTTTCTGTCTCCAAGATTAGTCACTGCCAAACAACCTTTCTCGGCTCAAGACCTAGAGAGGACGGTTTAAACGCTTTGACACTGCATCGGATTGGACATCAGGCAAGACTTACACACACAGGTATTAAACCATTTCCAATACAGGTGAAAGCATCGCCCTCCTCCAAGTGACACTGATTGCATCAGCCAAAAAGCAAAAGCAGGAGGAAATTTAGAGCAGTTCCTTTTGCTTGTTTGATCCCTCCATTTGTTTACACTTTATGTTGAGACATTGATTTAAAATTTAGTGTCTATAATTTATAGCTCTTAGGTAGGATGAAGGAAAATGTTTAACTTATACAGAGAGCAGTATTGTTTCATTAAATTATTCCATTTTGTATGAATTCTGTAGCTGGACTACATGAAAAATCTTAAGTTATGGCATTATTATCATTGTTATTTTATTTTATAATAATTATTATCCTTCTCATTTTCTGTTGATCAGAAGGTGTGGTTTATGGTGTAGCACAGTGATTGTGTTGATTGCTAACCATGAGTTATTATGGATTTTTATGAAGGAATGAAAATGGAACTGCCATGTGGGAGCTCCCTGGTATTCGTCTTAGCTGTACTCCCTCATTTTCTGTGTACAACAACAATCATCTGAGGATGCGGGTACTGCCCTGAGGCCCAGTGGTTAACGTTGTGATTTTGACTTGATCACAAAAGCTCCTAGGTGGGCAGATGACTGAGTGGTGGACAAAGTTCCAAAGCTGTACACTTTCTAAAGTTTCTTAAGAAATAAAATCATGCGATCCATTAGAAGCACAAGAGAATTATTTAATGCCCTGAGAGAAACAGGCCTACAGGGAACCTGCCTGGGGCCTGTGGGATAGTTTCAAGAACTGGCAACATGGTTTGTAATCTCCTTCCTGCTAAATCCCTTAAAACCAACCTTTTTTTCCTCTTAGTTAGGAGAATAAAAAAAGAAAATAGATGGCATGACAGAAAAAAAAAATGCCTAGCTGTGGTGATGATTAGAAAAGTTCTAGCCTGAGGCCTAATCTGTCAGTCACAGAGCTGGAAAAGCACCTTTTAAAGCCCATGTTTCATCCTCTGACTTCAGACCACACTGTACTGTGAATCTCTCTGGCTCATTACTTCTGAGAACAGAGAGGCTACGACTCTGTGTCCTCTTTCTGTCCAACATAAAACACTGACCCTTCAGCTTATCCAGGCCTTGCCTACCTATAGTGGCCAAAGAGAAACATGAAGGTCAGTGTGTCATATCCCTTTCAGTGATGATCTTTCTGGAAAATCCACTACAATACCTCATCATTTTGATACCTTTTGAATTCCCATCTGGACTGCCTGTCGTGATAATGCCATATATCTAACTGGATTGACTGTTAAGAGTATGTTAGGGCTGCAGACAGTGTTGAATCTTCAGGTCATTCACTGTATGGTCAAGAGCTGAATAAAGTTCTACATTGAATATTTTACTTATTTTCTTTAGTAGAAGTGACTAGAGGCTTCAGAGAAGAACAGTGTCTTTAGAGAAATGCCTTCTCTATCCCAGGCTACCCTTCATTGCCTGCTTTGAAGTAACCAGGACAATTTTGAATTGGTGTGTGTTTCTTTGAGAACAGCCCCACAGTCATCTGAAGAGTGTGGAATGAAGAGCTCAGGGAATTTAAGAGCTAATTCTTCAGTCTGACAAGTGGGCGACAGCGCTTTAAGGCAACTCCCAGGACTATGATTTTAAGCTTCGTTGCAGATCAAAAGTTTAACCCCCCTGGGATGAATTCCACATTCGTTTAGCATCTGGTTTTGACTGACTGCAAAATAATGAGTTTTAATTTGTGTTGCAGATGAGCATTTGATTCTGATTCGCATCTATTTCTAGATCCTGTCCTCTGAACAACAATTCTTAAAATTGCTTAGCAGAGGGACTGAGAAGCCTGCATCCCCTTTGAAGTTATATAGATCTTACTACTGCTAAAGCCTGCATCTCCTTTGAAGTTAAAATAGACTTTACCACTGCTAAAGTTTAGACCTGTTTGCTAGATTGTGGGGAGCACCTTCCCAGGAAGGTGAAGAGCTAGCTGTGCTGTAAGATGTTTTGGTATGACCTACTTGAAGTTCAGATATTTAAAAACTTTGGTATCAACAAATCTATCCTTCTAGAATTAAAGATATTTTTAGTTGTATTTAATTAGTACATTGGAGTTCCATTTCAGGGCCTCATTGTACTGAATTTGCCTCTTATCCAAGTAATAATAGACTTGATGGTTTGGGGTTTTCTTGGTACAACCTAATTTTAAATGCCCTCTCCCACTGTGGAGCACTGATGTTTTTTTCGATGTGAATGTATCCTTACTGACAAAAGATTTACCTTTTTCTTCCATGCCCTGATGTCTCACTCTCTACCCCCTTTTCTTAAAATGTTTCTACTTAAACTTGCAACTGAATTGATAAATTCGAAGGAATTACTGCCATGCTCTGCAGAGTTTGCTATATTGTGTTTCACTTTTCTATCAGGCCAGAAATCAGAATACCACCACATACCACCATCTACCGTCTTCACGCTCGATATCCCAAACTGTGTTATTTATTAATCACCATATTCTTTCCTGCTGAGCCTGGACACACCCTCTGAACCTCTCACAATCCAGCACTTGGAGCAATAATTACCACTTGATTGGAATTGGTGTGCAAGGGGAGATCTATTTGCTGTCCCAACCTTAACCTCATAATTTCCTAAGGTGGTTTGAGATCTTGAGTTAGCCCACACGGGATGTACCAGTATGCTGCTTATACGTCCCACCCTGTGGCCAAGGGGCAGCACGAAAGGCAGGAAAAAGGCTCCGTGCCTCCACCCACTGCCCCTTTGGTGTATGATTGCAATTGAATTCCAAAATGTCTCTTCGTTTACATCATTTCATTGTGTTAAACGAGCCTGTTTCTTACCACCTTCTATAAACAGAGGGTTAATTAAGAAGTCCCAGTTGCTTGCTTCTTCCTTAGATTCTGTGGAACTGAGGTACCAAAATGATGTGACGTCCTTTTTAAGACTTTTGACTTGCACTGTCAGTATGAATTTAGTGCCTTTCTAGGCAGCAAGAATTTTCTTCATTGCTGATTTCATAGAAAAAATGCCCTAATATACTCACACCGCCAGTGTTACCAACATATACAGACTAGCACAGAAGAAATCACATGAGTCTGCCTGTTTGCATGTTCCAGCCAATACTGCAGCACCTGTTCAGACTGGAACGGACTAGACTGCCAAGTGGAGGACCTTTGTAGAAACTGGAACACTTCTCAGGGACAGGTGGCAGAAGAGGGGAGCTCACTGTTCTGAGAAATAGGGTTACCCAAAAGGAGGTGGAAGAAGGCTTCCCTGTCACGTGACCAGCTCACACTGGCAGAATTTCCCACAGAGCACTGTCCCCTGGCAGACAGCAAGGCCACTGTAAGGGAAGCGCTAGTGCTAGTCGCTCAGGCATGTCCAACTCTGTGACCTCATGGCCTGTCTGTGACATTCTCCAGGCAAGAGTACTGGAGTGGGTTGTCATTTCCTTCTCCAGGGGATCTTCCCGACCCAGGGATTGAACCCAAGTCTCCTGCATTGCAGGCATATTCTTTACCATCTGAGCCACCAGAACAGGTACCGTGAGGAGACTTCCAGCCAAGTCCCAGGCCTGCTCTCCAGAGACACTTCACAGCACTCAGGGGAATGTCGCCTGGTGGCCAGGCAGACGGGGTCCTCCAGGGGTTACTGGTCAGAGGGAACCCCCACCAAAAGGTGCAAGCTAATACGTGTCCTATACTGACCATGTCACCCGAGGAGCTCGCTCCCTCCAGAGTGCCCACTTCTCAGATTCTGAAGTGTGACAACCCACTTGGATTCTTGATTGCAATAAAATGTGAGTTCAGTTTGAAGCAGATTAACTTCCTTTTTGGTAGTCAAGTCTCAAAATGAACTCCCTCTTCTGCGTCCTCTGTGGTCTCTCTTAGTTCTCCTGCCCCTTGTGCAGGTTCTGATGCCGGCGGCTCTCCCTCTTTGTATTGACCAACTGTACAGTGATGGGAACAAGAGCGACTATCAAAGCAAACAAATGCATGGAATTAAAAAAGTGTGCGTCACTATTTTCTGTCCTGTCTTTTCCTTAGGGACTGCTTGTGTCCTGGGCTTCACAAGTTTTAGAATTTGTCAGGGAAAGGAAAACTTTACATGACCGGGTTTCCTGCAGCCCAGAAAAATAGGTGGTGAAAAAGCTGGTTTCTGTGGCATTTTCATCAGACACATCCACAGAAAGAAGAGAGGACCATCTTATTCTGTCACATCTGAGACAGGTGCTCTGCTCCTTCCCCACAGCTTTCCTGCGCCCACCTTGCAGCCACTTCTCTGGTGTGAGAACCCGACTCTCAAATGTGCCTAAGAGGGAAAAGGCAAAAGTGAAAGTCTTCCAATGCATACTACTGGTGAGAAATCCAGGAGTAGAAAGCTAAGACAACACATTGGATTGTCTGATTTCAGCCAATCCCGAATCCCACGGGCACAGTTAGCAACATGCACAAACACACAGCACACAGAATACATATATCCGTTTATTTGGGAAACTGCTTTGCCTGTAAAGTCACAACTGCTAAGGCACATTGTTGCGAAGTCAAGGGGAGGAAGGAGAGAGACAAACCCAAGGATCCAGGTAAAGGGCAAAGGGTACAGGCTTTCAGCGTGCGGAGAGCGTCCAGTGTCTCCCCTCCCTTCTACCACAAAGCTTCAAGTCCAGCTGCTGTCCTGCTCATGCCCTTTCTTGTTCTCAAGCTTCTTTTAGAGCAACACATGCTTAAAAATGAAATACTTGTTATGTTTTTATGGATTATACTGTGTCCAAAAAACACTGCTTGGGAATTCATTCTTTATAGTGAACAAGTATTCCCAAGAATACTTGTAGAACAACTGATCTGCATTAAGCCTTGGCAAGATTCTTGGCCAAGTCAAATCAAAAGCCAGCAGATGGTGCCCGAGGGCAAGAGTTGTGATAAATGATGAGTTACTCCTGTGGGGCACAGTATCCCAGAGCTGGTCATTTTAAGTGCCAAGGTCCTTTTGTCCTTGGAACTGAATTGATCTGTGCCAATTACAACACCACAGCTATAGAAAGCAGACAGCTACAGATTTGCTAAAACACAACAAAGTAATCCAAAGCCAAGTTTTCTCCTTGAATTTCCCTGAAAGATAAAACAGAATTATCCCTCAGTTATTCTCAGGAAATGAAAAAAAGCATTTGGGGGTATGCAGGCTGGTACCTGCATACCAGCTGGTCCGGTGTACTGAGTCCATTCTCCCAATAAGACAGAGGAGGCATTCTCACACAGAAAGGACAGACTAGAAAAAGGTACTGATGGTCATTTGGTTCAGGTGAGTCGAGGGCTCTGCACAGATAGGTTAAGTGCTTCTCCAGAACATATTCTTAACATACAGAGTGAGCTCCACTGATATTTAGTAGTCTGATTGCAATCAGCTGAATTGTCTGGACATGCAACCAAGAGGAGATGTGACGTATATGGTAACATCAGTGCGTCTGAACATAAAGAGCATTACAGCAATCGCTGTGTTTTTGAGCTGTACATGGAAACTGTATGCAGTTTGTCAGCTTGTTTCCCTTCATTAATGCAAGAGGTAGGTTATCAGCGGGAAAAAAAAAAATGTATTGAAGAAACACTCCAGGAGACTAACAGGAAGTGTGGTATCAGTGATGTAGGTTCATGTTATTAATCTACATTTAGCATGTCCACAAGGGATGAAAAAGGATGAAACCTGTCATGACAGCTGATCCCTGCGCGGAAGAGGCATGCCAGACAAGGGCCGTCAGCATCCTCTCCTGAGACAGCTCAGGGCTTGACAAGAGGCAAGTATGACACACTACCCTGAGTTCCTTATTATTCAATAAAATACAAACAGGATTTCCTGGGAGGCCATCCATTTTGCAGAGTGTCTTGCTAAATCTTGGTTGGTTTGAGAATCTGATACGATTCACCTTCCAGGGCACAGTGTCCTTCGTGACAGGACAGAGCACACAGAAGAAGTGTCCAGATCACCTATTGAGAATAATTTAAAAAACAATGAGGGGCTTCAGAGGACCACATCCATTACATACATAAGCAACAGAGTCCAGGGAGATAGCGCCCAAGAGACCCAGATCACGTGACTTTCCTACTATTCAGAGAATGAGCGTTGCTTGTTTCTTTCAATCGTAGGTCTTTCTGACTGACTTTTTTAATGAGGGTTCCAGGAACTAAGGCCACCAGGGCAATGGCCAGCAGTTTAAAGGCAGTCTCCCAGGAGAAAAGAGCATCCAGAGAGGTGAGGGTGGACAGGATGGAGCCCGTCTGCACACAGATGAAATTATATGGGATCAAACCTGGAGGAAGAAAAGGGACATCCTGTTACTCTGGGACAGGAAAACGAAGACCAGTATGCTTCAGAAAGGTCACCAGTAATTCACAACAGTGACTCCAATTTCATACATGACTGTTGGCCAATTCTGACCCCTAAACATATTTCCTCTTTCCCTTCTTCTCTTTCATTCCTTCCCCTCCTTTCCTCACTTCCCACTACATTTGCCTCATTAAACAAAAGGACTTGAGATGGTTTGCTAAGATTTAAACTTTTTTTTTAAACGGGAAAACAATAAAAATGAAGAATAAAATTAAGGCAAAAATGCATAAAGTTCACTCATTTGCTAGAAGCATCCCCAGATTTGGTTCCAAGTACCCAACAGCCCAAGCAAAGAGAAACACCAGCATTATGAATTGTGCAATATGCCCAAGATAAAAACAAGTTTCTTAGAAGTAGTAGTACTGTTTCATGCTCTGTACTGTCTGTAAGAGGTCATCGAATACACTGGATCCCCAAAGAGGCTGACTGTATCACAATCCCCCGTGAAGCTGCTGAAAATACACTCTCAGGCTGTGCCCCAGGGACTCCGGTCCCCTGGGGTCTGGGAGTAGAGCCCAGGAACCTGCATTCAAACAGCCTCTCCTGACTCCCACTCCCAAGACTGATTGGTTTGGGGCCCCCTGATGATCCACTCCTCTAATGGATGATGCCTCAAGATGAGACTCATCAAGGTCATATAATCTGTCAGAGGCAGAACTAGAACCCTGGTCTCTCGAGTCCTTCCAAGCCTCGTGCACCTGGTTAATTACAGGCTGCTAATAGAGATACAGAGGCACTCTCATCTAAACGCTGGTCTAACAGAATTAGCTATGATTGATTCTGCTTTGATTTAAGATCTCAGCTTCTCCCAGGAATTCCCTATTAATAGCAACTGCTCAACCACAGATCTGTCATGTTTGACCCAGAGGCCTGAGTAGTCTTTCCCTCCATTTCTAAAGAAGGTTTAAGAGAGACATCCTTGCCTTTGGCTTGGAGACGGTGGGGGGAGTTTACTTCCACTGTGGAGAAAACAATAGTCACTGATTTCACAGGATATTAGCCATTTTTCCATTCAGATGAAAGTGGTCCAAAGCTGATACTTAGAGAAACACTGCTGTCATCCTAGCCTTGCATTTAGCCAAGTGGCTCATTGAGGGTAAGGAGCTTGCTGAAGGTCATACAATTGTCAAAAGGCAAGAAGGAACTAGCTCTTCCTAAGGCAGATCTTAATGGAAATAGGGAACAAAATCAAACAGGAAGCCGTTGCTCTGACCTTCCCCTGCTTCCACCTTCTCGTCCACCCACAAACCCTGAACTCTGCTTTCACTGAGCCCTTACTATGGGCCAGGTCATGTGTTACACAGATCACTCTTCTAATCCCAGGGCCTAGCACAGTGCAAACACACAGGTATTAAACACAGGTATAGAATGAACAATCCCTAATTTTTCAAGAAGTATTTTTATGGGTTCTCATGTTCAAACCCAAGTAGACCTGCTATCAGGAACAATTACATTAGACAAGGCCAGACAATGCGCTCCATGAGCCTGGCTCACAGAGGCAGGCATGTGCCCGTGACGACTGTGAGACTCAGACTTACACGCCGCGTCTTACCGATAAGAACAGAGAAGAAGAACTGCACGATGGGGATGTTCAGAATCGGGGCCGAGAGGTTCAAGAACCAGTTTGGCGTCATAGGGAAAAGTCTCAGAAACAGTAAGAAGAAAAACAGGCCGTTTCTGTTCTCCTCCACCTGAAGCCAAAGAAGACAAGGCCATTAAGAGCAGAAGAGTCTCCAGCTGGTGAAAAATCTGTTGGTGCCAGGCACTGTTCTAGATACTTCTCATATTCTATAAATTCCAGGGCAGAGATTGTTTTCCTCATTTTTAAAAGGAAGTGCCCGGGACTTCCCTGGTGGTCAGTGGTTAAGAATCTCCTTTCCAATGCAGAGGATGCAGGTTTGACCCCTGGCTGGGAAACTAAGATCTCACGTGCTGAGGAGCAACTAAGCCGGAGTTCCATAACTAGAGGCCCAAGGACCACAACAAAGACCTAGTGCAGCCCCCCACCTCCCCAGAAATGGAGGTGCCTGAGTCAGGAACCTGCCCAAAGACACAGAGCTGGCAGTGATGGAGCTGGAGGCTGAGCTCAGGTCTTCATCTCTAGGGGACATCAATAGACCCTCTGGAGCCTCCTGCGGCAGGGCAGGGGGCACTGTGGGAAACCCCTGCACCACACTCCCCTCAGGGCCATGCCATGACTTTCTAGGGACCTGGCACTCAGAGGTACCCTCTAGCCTTACCTTCTTCTGCAGCAGGAACACTTTGTCAGGAAAGTAGGAGACCACCAGCTGTTTGCCAAAAACACTGGAGAGCAGGTAGCAGCCTGTGGCACCCACTGAGGTCAGCACGCAGCACAGCAGAAGCCCCAGCCAGGGCCCAAACAAAGCACCGGCTAAAACATTCTGCGAAGGAAACAAACGCTCTGCATGAGGACATCCGCCCGCTGCCAGACATCTCATCTTGAAGCCTGCGAGGCCTAGGTTCCCTCCTCCTTCAGTGATTTTCCTGGACAAAAACCCTATTCCCATTGTAAAGAGATGAATGAAAGGTGATGAAAGAATTGGGAACTACAACCCTGGCTTCAGTCTTCTCACCCTTAAAACTGGGAAGAGGATTAAAACCTCAGAGGACAAGACAGAATTAAATGGGAAAATCTACTTCTAATACCCAGCCTTCCACCAGGGCTGTGATAGGTCCTGCAGACCCTGAGGTTCTGTAGAGGCAGAAAGAAAGCTCAGAAGTTATTTTTTGCTATTCTAAATGGACACAAACCATGGATTTCCCCTTAGTTAGACCACATGAGCTTTACAGAATGTCTCGTTTCTTTGCTTTCTGCAGGAATTACATCTCTGTGGTATGCTAACCCTGACAGTTTTGTGTTGACCAGATTTCTAGCTGACACTCAAAAAAACCTACAATGAACCAAAAGGAAAAGTGAACCAGCAGTCTGGCAGGTAAACATCATCCTGCCAAACATGGAATCCAAGAGAGAAAATAAAAGGACCTGGAAGCGAGAAGGCAGGGATCTCCTCAGCACCTCCAATGTGTTAAGGACTTGACGACATGTCCAATTTAATCCCCAATATGACCCTGTGCGGTATGCCAGCCTCACCCCATTCTACCAGTGCGAGATTAAGTATGGTGCCCAAGGCCACATGAAGAAGAGATAGGAGGCACCCCCAGGGAGCAGCCGGCTCTTTGCCCTGCAGAGGGGTCAGCTCAAGAGAGAAAGAGAGATGGGGGCAACCCCAGGAGACAGATGGCCTCTGACCTCCAGCACCACATATGTCCCCATCTCTCTTGGCGTGGCTATGTTTGCTTTTCTTCCAGTTGCTAACAAAGACACTGCTGAGGCAGATCCGGCCTGAGCTGAATGTTGGGGCAGGAGGGAGAAGCAGGACAGAAGGAAGCTTTCCAGGCTGCCTGCTCAGTGCTGAAGCTGCTGTGTGCCAGGCGCACCATCACTGTGTCAGCCCTTCTGCACCCACTAGGTCATCTAATCCTCCCACGTTAACAATCCCAGGGGGTTATGTAGGAGAGTCTCTGTTCTACAGATGAGGAGGCAGGGTTGGAGAGGTTAAATGGTTGGCTCACTGTTACACAGCTAGGATCTAAACCTACCCAAAGCCATAATATATACATTTATACCAACCAGCTTACGATGCTGCTGGGAGGATAGCACAAAGTCTCTCCTGTATCACCTGAGGTGGAAGCTGGTTAGAAGCATCCAAGAGCCCACGCGCAAGCCTGGATCTAACACTGCAGCTCCCGAGAGCCAGGGGGCCACCTGGAAAACCAGAGTGACTCGTCCCCACCACACCAGGGAGGTTTCCCAACTCTCTCCAGCCTAATAGCACCAGGAACAACCTGCATCTGTTCATCAGACGCTTACAAAGGCACTTCCCTGTGCCAGGCAAACACACAGGCTGTGAACAAGGAACAGGCCCAGCCCTCAAGGAACTCACAGACTAGTGGAGAAAACAGATTTTAAAAGAAAACCAACATGTAGAAGGGGAGAGGTCTCAAGGACGGTGCTCCACAGCTGTCAAATCCTTAGAAACAAAAGCAGCAAACTTGAGAGGAAAGGCAGGCTCTGGAGCTGGAGGGTAGCGGGTGGGGCGAGGTTTAGACCCCAGCCCTAGCCCCTCCTCGCCTCGTCATCAGGGACAGTTACTTAACTTCCTACCATTCACTTCCTTGTCTGTAAAATGCAGATAATAGGGCGTGTTACTGGCTCTTGGGAGAATGAAATAAGGTCGAGCGGGTGGAGCAACCAGCACAGCGCCTGACACAGGGAATGCTGTCAGCAAGCAACAGCCACGGTGGCCTGTCCCCTGACCTGCAGGCTCTGCAGCCTGATGGCCCCTCTGCAAAGAAGAACGTGGCTTCCTGGGAGGCAGGCACAGGAGGAGGGCAGGGTACTGACCAGGAAGCTGGACCCAGGGATGGCAAAGCTCTGTTTGTAGAGGTAGGCACTGCAGAAGAGCAGGAACACGTAGACCTGGTGCTCCTTTCGGTATTCTCGAAGGACCTCGGAGAGTTCCCGCAGCTCAGCCAAGTCCGAGGGGAACCACAGTGACCTGGAGATTCAGAAAAGCAGATGGAAACAAGAGTCGAAAACAGCCTCATACCTGATAAAGTCACTTGCTGTGTCTTCTTTCATCATCTGGTCTGCTGGGAACCAGCAGAGATGTGGGAGGCTAGGATGATGGATGACCTGATATTTACAACACAGCAAGAAGAGCCTTGGTTTGGAAGCAAGGGACCTGACGTAGCATCTGAACTCCGCTACTATCCAGTGGTATAATCTCAGGCTAGTCCATGAGCCTTAGTTTCCTTATTGGAAAAATAGGAGGTAAATGGTGGATAATCACTAAGTTCCCTCTTAGCTCTCAGATTTTATGGACTAGTCTTTTTTTTAATTTTTAATTGGAGGCTAATTGCTGTACAATATTATATTGGTTTCTGCCATACAACAACTTGAATTAGCTATAAGTATACATATGCACACCCTCTTGAAATTCCCTCCCACTCCCCACCCTATCCCACCTGTCTAGGTTGTCAGAGTACGGCGTTGAACTCCCTGTGTTATACAACAACTTCCCAATAGCAATCTATTTTACATATAGTAATGTATATGTTTCAATGCTACTCTCTTAATTTGTCCACCCTCTCCTTCCCTCGCTGTGTCCACAAATCTGTTCTCTATGTCTGAGTCTCTATTCCTGCTCTGCAAATAGGTTCATCTGTACCATTTTCTTAGATTCCATATATATGCATTAATATATGACAGTTGTTTTACTCTTCCTGACTTCCTTCATTCTGTATAACAGGCTCTCTTGGTTCACCCACCTCACTAGAACTGACTCAAATGTGTTCCTTTTTATGGCTGAGTAATATTCCATTGCATAAATGTACCACTCTTTATCTACAAACAATAAATGCTGGAGAGGATGTGGAGAAAAACCCTCTGGCACTGTTGGTGGGAATGTAAATTGATACAGCCACTACAGAGAACAGTACGGAGATGCCTTAAAAACTAGAAATAAAACTACCATATGACTCAGCAATCTCACTACTACACATATATCCTGAAGAAACCATAACTGAAAAAGACAGATGTACCTCCAATGTTCACTGCAGCATTATCTACAATTGCTAGAACATGGAAGCAACCTAGAAGTCCACTGACAGATGAATAGATAAAGAACTATTCCTCAGAGGCAAATGGACTAATTTCTAGGCAAGTGTTGAACGCCCTGAATTGCTTTCCTTTCCAGGGGTAAACCCTCCCCTCTAAGCTTTAGGCCAAAGACAATTCAAACTTCACACTTAAGTTACTAGGTAAAACGATTGCTTTATCAATCACAAAGGAGCCATTTAAAGGTTCCCTGGGAAAGTGTCCCACACCATAATCTTCTTGATAATATGTCAGGCTTGAAACCAACCCTTTCAACCAGCCTGCTTTTCACCCTGCTCTCTATATGGTCCTCAGTGTACTCTGATTCCTGTACAAGGGTTACCCTGTACAAAGGCTACCTTGCCTCTGCCATCTGAACAACTCTGCAATCCATCAATGATCAATTGCATGCAAACCCTCCTGGTTCTCATTAGAATGTTTCTCTTACTTTGACACCCACAGCACAGCCTTCCCAGCTAGAACAAAACAACAGTCACTGAAAACAGCTGTCCTAATATTCAAACATAAGTAAGATACCTCCTCATTATCTTTACAAATAGTAGGCCGGTTTCACGACAAACCGGCCTGGCAGGTATTTGTACCACCTCCTGAAAAAGGAAAAGCTGAGACAACCAAGAAGAGACAGTCGATAACCAATTAGTGAATAAAGTTGTCCATCAATGTTTATCCTCAAGCCCGATATGCCTTCAAGTCCCAAGGGCAGATCTGACCAGAAGTGAACTGGGGAGGACCAAGGAGGGAGGCTGAGAGCAGTCTTTACGAACCGGCTGCGGGTCCACATCGGGGCGAAGGTGGGATGCAAATAAGGGTCAGGCCTGGGCCTGGGAAGGCGACGGGAACATCGCTCAAGAGGCGATCCAATTGGGGGAGCAGAGGTGCTCCAGCAGGATCAGCCCAAAGTAAGGCGCGCGTTTCCCTCCGCAACTAAAAAAACAAAAAACAAAACCAGAAGGCACCAGACGGCACTCCCGCGCGGCCGGCAGCGTGCAGCCCAGCCAGGGCCAGGTCCTGGCTGCAGCTCACCCGGCCTGCCCAAGACTGAGCCCCCAAATCCCGGCCTCCGAGGCCGCCGATCCAGGAACCCGAATCTCCGGTTCCCAGACCTCATTCTCGGACCTGGCTCCCTTCCTCTGACCCGAACCTCGGACCCAGTCACCGCCGCTACGCACCTGTCTCCAGTGTCCTCGGCTGAGACCAGTGTCGACGCGCGAGGCAGTCGCGTGGACAGCAAGTACAGGGCGAAGGTGCTGCCGGCGAAGACCAGGAGGAGGCCGAGTAGGGAGTGCATCGCGGGCCCCGCGGAGCGTCCTGGAAGTAACGCCAGGAACCTCGCTGCCTGCCGGCTGCGCCAGCGGAGCGGGTTAGCAGACGGACAAGGGCGGGGTCTGCTCCAGGCCCCGCCCCCCATCACCAGGCCCCCACCCTCGGCACGGACTCCACGAGCCCCTGGGTCTAGAATCCGGCGGAAACCTTCCTTTCCCGAGAGGAAGGAGGGAGTGTGGTTCAGGATGGGAAACTGCGTGTATACCTGTGGCGGATTCATGTTGATGTATGGTAAAACCAATACAATATTGTAAAGTAATCAACCTGCAATTAAAATAAATAAATTTATATTAAAAAAAAAGAAACCTTCCTTCCTTCTGCTCTTGCTTCTGTCCTCGTTCCGTCTGTATATATTTTTTATAGTTTACCTCTGTCTCTTTCTCCACTTATTTGCTGGGTCCCTACCAGGCGTTAGGACGTCCAGGGTGAATCAGGAACCCTGACCACAGCAAGCTTGCAGTCTAGTGGTCAAGATAGACTTGTTGACCACCAGCTGAATCAGAGGCTCCGCTCCAGTGCGGTGGGATAATCAAAGCGACCACGGAAATAAGGAGAATTTCCTTTTATTGAACTCCTACTATGTGCCCAGTATCCCTAATCCTCACAACAGTTCTGCAAGATTGGTTTTTGTCTTTATTGAACAGATGAAAAATCTGAGTCTCAGATTAAGTGACATGCCCCAAGAGAGCCACAATTAGAATCCAAGTCACCCTGGGTACAAAACTAGTGGTTCTGTACTGCGTGGATTCATGGAAGAGGTGGGGTTTGAGTTTACCTTAAAGGATGAGCAACATTTCCACAACAGAGACACGAAAGAGAAGGTGAACTGGGGACCCCAGTAAGGGGCCAGCAACTAGTTTCTGTGAAGCCTAAAGAGGTGAGAAATGAGACGGTGGCAACAAACTGGAAAGCATGGAAGAGCAGCTAAGTAGTTGGATTTTTTTTTTTTTTTAATATTGTACATGAGACACCAACAGAGGTGTTTAAGCAAGAGAATGATTTAGTTCCCATTTGGGGATGTTTTCCCTGGCAGATGATTAGACTGCATTCTGAGCTGGTAGCTGATGAGAAAGGATGCAGGCCTGAGCCAGGACCACAGTAGTGGGGAGGAAGGTGGACAGACTGGGAAGAGTTGAGTTGGTAGGACATGGCTAATTACGTGGAGAATGACAGAGAGGACTCCAAAATGTCACAAGCCTGGACAACAGAAACATCCTTGTCATATCATTCAAAGCTCCTCCTGGGCTAAAGAGCACCTGTCAGAATTCAAAGTGTACAAGGTGCTAACAAGCCCACGTCCGGCAATTTAACCCATAGATAGGCCCTTAGGCAGACAAAGATGTTATGTTCAAGGGTATTCTGTCAGCTTTGTTTTGATATGAGGATATTGGGAACAACCCAAATGCCCATCATTTGAGGACTATCGAAGTTAATTATGGTATATTCACAAATGGAACAAATACTAAGCAGCTTCCTGAAAAAGGGAAGCAGCTCTGTGTATCCAGATACAGTACAGTAGCCAGAGAGATGGGTAGAATAAAAATCAAACAAGTTGCAGTGTTAGACTATATTATGACTCATTTGTAGGAAGAAGAAAAAAGATGTATTTTATATTTTCAAAATTCTGGGATTTGCAGGAAGGAAATGAAATGACTCAATGTCTGGGATTTGCATCAAAATAATGGGAAGAAGGGAGAAACAATGACTTTTTAACTCCAGTTCTTTCAGAAGAAGGCTTTATTAGCATCTTTATCTTATTGTTGAAGACAATAAAGCTTTTAAACTTCACCTTCTTGACCTGAATTTGAAAATAATGGCTAGTAAGGATATAAACAAAATAGTATTGGCCATTGTGTTGATAATTACTGAAGCTGGGTGATGAGTGCAGGGAGGTGGATTTTACCATTTTCCCTATTTCTATGTATGTGCAAAGTTTTCCATTTTAAAACATGTGTGGGACTGTTTACAGCCTCCATTCTTTGCTCCCTTCAAATCTGCCATTCCAGCTGAACACGCACGGTGTTAGTTTGTACCTGTGACAACACTCTTACCTGGCAAACTTTTCGGCCTGAGAACTCCTACTCTTTCATCAATACACAGGGTAATTGTCACCTCTTCTGAGAAGCCTTCTCCAGCTCCTGTAGTCCAAAAGGCTGTTCCTTCTCTGTGCTTAGGGCCGCCTGTGAAGTGTCTTTATTCCTGCGGTTGCATATACTGTGGTCATGTCATCACCCATCTCCCCAGGAGACAGTGAACACTTCTGTAAATGAGACAAGGTCTCACCATCCTGAGTCTGTCCCAGCCCTTAATCCTGTGCCTGGCTTTTCATTGGCACTTAATAGAAAGTGAAGTTGCTCAGTCATGTCTGACTCTTCGCGACCCCATGGACTGTAGCCTGCCAGGCTCCACTGTCAATGGGATTTTCCAGGCAAGAATACTGGAGTGGGTTGCCATTTCCTTCTCCAGGGAATCTTCTCTACTCAGAGATCGAACCTGGGTCTTCTGTACTGCAGGCATGCTCTTCACCATCTGAGCCACCAGGGAAGCCGAAACTAAAGAAAGTCCTACCGAGATCTGAACTCAGATCATTGGATTCAAAGTCCAGAGTGCTAAACATTACACACTTAATAATAGTTGGTTAAGTCAACGGACCAGGCCTAGGGAGGAAACAACTGGTTGTTTGGTTTGGAACATGTTGATTTTGAGAAGTCAAAGGAATATAGGAGGAGAGAAACTGAATGAATAGTGACACTGAGCCTGTGCCAGGAATGTGCACAGCAGAGAACAGGAGGAAAAGCTCCTGTTTTCAAGGGCTTCATTTTGCCTTTGGTTGGGGAGAGTATGGAGAGTTACAGAGCATGATGTTGCTACAGAGGAAATGATGTGGCCAAGCTCCAGAAAGCAAGTATCATAATCCCTTTTCTGGATGATGGTTCAGATGGAGTCACTTTAAGGGCTGATGAAGTCCAGAGCTGTGAGTGTCGAGCAGGACTGCATCTTAAACATTGGTGCCTTCCAAGCCCATGCTCCTTGCTCTGCCTGGCACTGGCACCACCTCAACGCACAGGTGAAAATCCAGAGCTTGGGCTAAACATTCACACGTTCTGTCTAGAGGAGACGGTTGAAACGGGACAGGGGGAGGTCTCTTAGGGAGACCATAAGAGGGAAAGTAATAGCAGCTGACATTCATTGAGTCTAGGTACAGCTGACCCCACAGGAAACCTTTTACACACATGAATGTATTTATCATATCATGAGGCAGGGTCCAGAGAAGGGAAACTTAGGTGAAGAGAATTCAGTAGTCGGAG
Organism: Nanger dama; assembly: GCA_917880005.1. Taxonomy (NCBI): domain Eukaryota; kingdom Metazoa; phylum Chordata; class Mammalia; order Artiodactyla; family Bovidae; genus Nanger; species Nanger dama. The sequence goes on along the minus strand of CAKJTW010000011.1, from coordinate 25,762,127 downwards.
GTCACATCCCAGCAGACAACAGAGCCTACCCGCTTACCCTATACTGCCTTTTGTAGAAAAGACTAAGATCAGAAGCCTGTTAAGGAAATAGCAGAAGCGGTGAAAGAGAACAAGATAGCTCATTCAGGGATGTTGGATGAGAGAGAGGGTGGTGGGGAAGAGTGTACTAAGGGCCCCAGAAAGACTGTTAGAAAGGAACCAATGCTGTGTCAGGGTCCGTGGAAAAACGCAGCAGGGAGAACTGAAGGACTGTGGGACTCAGCCACCACCAGGTGGAAAGGGACTTTTGACAGCTCATTTGGAAGACACAAACCTAATTTCCTATAGGCTCACTGCCCAAGCCCCTGCTTGCTGCCCCTGACCTATCCCCCTTGCCTCTTTTCCTGATTTCTTCTGCTCAACCCGTCTGCTTTGGGGAAGAAACCCTGGACTGTGCTGCCCACTACCAGCCCACCTCCAAAATGATCATGGTCTCCCTTCTGGACCTCAACCCAGCACCTGCAGAGCCAGCTGGAGCCTGCACAGCCTCACCTGAGGCCACTCACTTACAGCACATGCCAGGCAGCCTGTAAAGCACAGCAGCAACCCGCCACCAGGGACACATGTTGGACTGGGAAGCAGGTTGGGGTAATGGTTCAGGAGTGGGAAGGAAGAAAAGCCAAGAGGCTCCAGTAAGAATGAATGACCTGGTCACTCCCTGTGGCTCTTTGTCTTAGGGGTCACCCTCCTCTTCTGGCTTAGCTCTGATCAGACCCCATGGCTTTGTGTCCCCATACCTGCTCCAACCACCACCAACAGGATGGACACCTGCCTCAAGAGGAAGACCCAAGGGCCAAGTCCTCTCCCTGGATTTTGGAACTGGACCACCTAGTGAGTGGTCTCAATGATCCCAAGGACCCCAGTGACCCACAGCTGCCCTGTGGAGTGGGTGGAGCTGATGCAGAGAGACACATGGCAGAGCACAGGGTTAATAAAGTCCCATGGACTCTTGTTGCTGAAGGCTCCAGGGTGGCCACTATCCCTGCTCTTCCAGATGTCTGATGGTTCAGCTCTCTCTTGGGTCCACAAGTCCTCTCTCTAATAAAATCCAGGCTAATATGAGTGCATTTCTGCTGCTGGCATCCCAGGTCAGGAATGAGAACACAGGATAGGGGTCTGAGGGTGGGAGGTTTTGGAAATAAGTATGTTGATGTCTAAACCAGAATGGAGGGGGCTCTCTCACGTCCCTGAGGACAAATCCACTCCATTCTGCTCAAGAGACATCGGTGGGCACCTGCTTTGTGCCTGGCATTGTGGTGGGTGCCAGGGCAGCAAAGACAAATAAGCAGTAGCTGCTGCCATGGTGCTCACAGCCTTGGAAGAGATGCTGACATGGAAATATATTACAATATGGCTGAATACCAGCTGCACCAGTAGCACATATATCACTGGTGGCAGAGTGGGTGGTAGGAGAGAGCCGTGGACGAGCAAGCCTGGCTCAGTTACCCAGAAATGCCTGAGGATCCTGGAGGGCTTTAGCTGAGGTGCAGAAACAGGGGGGGTGGGCGAGGGCAAAATCTCCTTGGCTTCAGGATAGGTGAGCTGGTTGCAGGATGGTATCGGGACCACCTGAAAGTTGTGATGAGGAGTGAAAACAAGAGCCAAACTCTCTCTCCCAGGAAGCCTGCAAAGTGGGCAGTGGACCAACAGAGACAAAGGGATAAGAAAGGTGCCTGGGAGAGAGGTCCAAGACAGAGAAGGGAAATGGGCTGTAGCTGGGGGTGGAGGGCTGGTCCTTCCTCACAACTGAGCATGACTCCAGAGGGCTTACGAGATAATGGACAGTGTTCATTTAATATTTCCTGAGTGCAGACCACATTGTAGGCATCACACTAGGCACACGGCCTGTGCCTGGAAGATCAGTTTAATGGAGAAGACAGACATTAATCAAATAATCATACACACACATGTTTGAAAAAAAAAAAACATTAAAATGGCTATGGAAGGAGAGGTCCAGCAGGCTCTATGGAAAAATGAGGGCCGGGGACACTCCCCTGAGGAAATGACCATCCAGTGAAGGTCAGAACGCTAAGCAGGAGGAGATATAAGTGAATAGAAGAGGGGACCAGGTAGGCTACAGTTTACCTGCATCTTTGGCTGGGGATTCAGACAAATACACTGACAAAGAGGAGGAAGAGAGGCAGGGATAACTGGAGACAGAGTCAAAAGTTCCAGGGGCTTGGGAAGAAAGATTCTGAGAGTGGTCACACCTGTCACTGCCTTCATTTCATCTGATCACTATCACATGAAACTCACTGAAATCCATCTCCACTCCAGGGACCAAAATTCTTTCATTTATTAATTTGCTCATGCATCCTCCCACTCCACAGTGAGGTGGGTACCATGCCAGAAGATGCCAGGAGAAGAAACTCAAAGAAACCCACTGGCCTGAGGAGCTTATAAATCGGTGGAAATGCTGTTCCTGGCATTTTTCTGCTGTTGTTTTGATCCCCTGCTTACCAAGGAAGGCAAAGAGGACGAAAAAGTAACTATGCTAATCAGAATACAGGACCAGTTAAACTCTAAAAAGAAATCGGAGCCTATGAGCACCCAGATCTCTAAGTCCACCTCTGCTGGAAACATGGGATGGAGGAAGGCTGATAAAATGTCCAGGTGGGCAGGAGCATTGCTGAGCCTTCCTCCTTCCAGAGTTCACACATTCGCTGCAAGCATCCCACACTTCAGTGGAACAGACTCTGGAGTTGCTGTGTATGTATAAATAAAGATAAGACATGCCACACAGAATATTTACAGAGTTCCATCGTTTATGAAACAGAGATTTCATTTAAGACTGTTCTCACAGAAAGCAGTAGAAGAGCATTCACTTAGATGGGGAGGAGGCTAGTGGACCTGTGACTTTCAGGAACCTTCCTGCAGTGGCCACAGCTTGGGAGGGGTGCTGTCTACCCCTTGGCTCTGTCTCCATCCTGGGCATCTGCTCAGGGATCACCCTCTAGTGGTTCTGACCCCTCTGACCTTGGCCCTTGGGGGACCTCTTGACTTGGCTGTTGTCATTCCAGATTCATATATCATGCCTCTTCCTAGAGAAACCTGAGAATTCCTCAGACTGGAAGCTTCAGATGCTCCAAGAGCAAATAAGTTAGTGCTTTGAATTCACATGTTAACAAACAGGTTATTTAGCATCACTCCAAAAGAGTAACACAAATTACCTCTAACAGTGGAACAATGGATGGATGATTGTTGTTCAGTGGCTAAGTCATGTCCAACTCTTTTGAGACCCCATGGACTGTAGCCTGCCAGGCTCCTCTGTCCATGGGATTTCCCAGGCAAGAATACTGGCGTGGGTTGCCATTTCTTTCTCCAGAGGATCTTCTTGACCCAGGGATTGAACCCACATCTCCTGCACTGGCAGGCAGATTCTATTTTTACCACTGAGCCACCAGAGAAGCCCTGGGACTATGGATAGCATATTTTTATTTTGCATTTGTACATTTCTAAATTTCCTTCAGTAATTACAGATTACATTGGTAAAAAGAAAAAACATTTCTTAAGTATTGCCTAAAATGAGGGTTGCATGTAAAGTGATGCTTCTTCACCTTAAGTGAAAAACAAGCTCCACTTCCTCTCTCCTGCCTCCTGCCCTATCCCTTGTCCCTTTGAGCAGGGCTTCCCCTCCGTTTCATCTGCTCTTCTTCCCTCATCCACTTACTGTCTAGTCCAAGCAGCTGCCCTCTTGGTCTGTCCCTACCTCTTCCTGCACTAACCCACTTTAAGCAAGGCAGGAAGCCAGGGGTATGGTTTTCTGCCTTCCTAAAGCAAATAGCCTAAGAGAGAAGCTGTTGTTGATAAGGAGCAGCTCTCTTGTTGCACATTAGATAAGCCATATCAAAATAAATAAAAGCATATTCACATGTATCAAGCCATTCACAGAAGTGGCACCCAGGGGATTTCAAAGAACTTTTCACAGCCTTGCCTCCCAAGCCTGCATGAGAGCCCTGTGAGGTAGGTCTGTTTCCATTCCCTTCTTTGTGCAGAGCCTGGAAGGATCTGACATGGGGAACATGGAGTCAAGTCCAAAGTGAGGCCTCCAGCCAGTCCTCCCCTTAAGATGCTTGGATGGCCACTGTGATGGCAGAACTTTCCAAGTGACAAGCAGCAGAACCGACAGGTCGGAACAAAGGAGGCCCCAGGACACAGCCTAACACGGTGCTGAGCTGTCGGGAACCTAGCTATTTCTGATTTGCCCTACTTAGAGACTCCCTTCCCAGGACTGTTTCATAATCCAAGGTTGTTTGATATTTTGCAGTGTGACATCCACAGGACACTACTGTAAAAGAAAAAAACAACCCTGGTTATTCCATACTTTTTGTGCCTTGAGGAAAAGATGAAGGCTTTAAAAAGCCTGCAGTTGTAGCATTCTTGATGTTACTGGTACTCAGGTGTCCTGACAACAATTACATCTGCAGCTTTGGGCAAAGAATAGGTTGGAAGACTGTTTCAACATTTTCCATCAGTACAAGATCATACCGACACAACTGGGGCCTGTAAAAACAAAATGAAATATCCCTGTCAATGCAATGATAAAAATACCCTATTCTAGTAGAACAAACCATACAATCTCTCTCAAATATAAAATTACTTAGCAATTATTTTTAATGTTCTAGGAATATGCTTGCAGTAAATAAGCAAAGTCATAGCAACAACAGTAAGTAAACTAACACAACTTTGCAAAGCAACTATATGGCAATAAAAACTAATTAAAAATAAGAAATCATGGGGTTAAATCTTATTTACCACATAATTTCAACTAGATTTTTAAAAATAGAAGATTTTAAAAATTAAGCAAAAATTTTAACAGTGGTTGCCTCTGAATAATGATATTATCTATGATATTCTTTTTAACACTTTTTATACTTTTCAGATTTATAAAATGAATATGTATTCCTTTGATAACCAGAAAATAAGTATTAAAAGGTCCCAGTTTGGGGTTCCCTGGTGGCCCAGTGGTTAAGAATCAACCTGCCAATGCAGAGGACACAGGTTTGATGGCTGGTCCAGGAAGATCGCACATGCTGTGTGAGCAATTAAGCCCATGGGCCTAGAGCCCATACTCCACAACACAAGAAGCCACCACAATGAGAAGCCTAAGCATCACAACTGGAGAAAGCCCCTGTGCAGCAATGAAGACCCAGCATAGCCAAAAATACATAAATAAAAATCTTTTTTTTTTAAAAGTTCCAGTTTTAAGATATAATGACTATCCTTGGGGAGTAGGAGGGGGTGGGACTTGTATTATTAAATGTTTTAAAATATCCTAAACATTCAGGAAAAAGGAATTTATAAATGTAAAGCAATAACTGCTCACGTCATTATCTGTCTCTCTGTCCATAGGTTGACTGCAAGGACTATATGTAAGTGTGGCATTACTCACAAAACATATGTACCATCACAGCTTTGCTCTTTCTCCCTCTTTGTCTTTGCCTCTCTGTACACACAAATACGCACTGTTTATTTTTTTCTGAACCGACTGAGAATGGGTTGTTTACCCCTTTAACACTTCGGCATGTTTTTCCTAAGAACAAAGACCTCCTCAGTGCAGTTATCAAATTTAATGTTGATTTATACTATACTATCTATATACACTATATATATACTTGATATATACTATACTATCTATCCTGTATCAATGCTATAAAATATTTCAAATTTTCTGTACCTTTTTTTAATGCTGGGCTGTGTTTTATCAGTTTGCCGAATTAAATGAGGCTTTATTTTCTACAACAGAGTATCAGCTTGCAAAAAACATGGGTGGAGTGCTAGGGAAGAATTGTTTAAACATGTAACAACATTATTTCTTTGGATTATTGGCCCATTTATCTTTAACTGCACACCAGCAAATTTTTCTTGGATTACTGGGCAACTTTTCTTTTAATATTTATTTTCAGTTTATTTTTATTTATTTGGCTGCTCTGTGTCTTCATTGCAGCATGTGGCCCCATGTGGGGCCAGGGATCAAACCTGCCTCCCTCCCCCAAATCCCCATTGCAAGAGTGGACCTCAGCCATGAACCACTAGGGAAGTCCCTAGGAAATTTATTTAATCAAATCTAGTTTTGGAAAACCCCTCACTTCTTTCATTGTGATTACTGAAATCCTGTTGAAACATCAGACCAAGCAGGTTGGACAAGAGTCAATAACATCTTTAGAAAACAAGAGCCTGTCAGACCCTGCCTCAGCTTACCTCTCTGGATGGCCAAGTGACCTTAACTTCATTCGGAGAATCCTGAGCTTGTACCTTGGGCCGATTACAGATCCTGTAGAGAACACCAAGGAAATGGCTTCCACTTTATCCAGATCTTGACTGAATCTTGCAAGCAGGCTCACTTGGTGGTATTTCTGAAATGTTGCAGGTTCACTGGAAGGAAGAAAGAATATATTTTGAAGTGAATCTAAATTACCAATGAAAGAAAACCATTTGAGGCCTACAGATCACTCATTAGCAGGTAGCCATTTGACCCCATAGCCTGCACTAGGTGACTTTCATAAGCAAAGTCCATTGGATTCCAAAGGATCAGCATAAGTGAAGCTGCTGACCCCAGGACTGATGAAATGCTGTGACACTGGAAAGGTGTGTGCCGCCTACCTGCTATAGGTCAGACAGCCTCCTTATCTCTTGACACATATCTCCAGTCCCCTGAAAAATTCTGCAAGGTATTACTGTCTTTATTTTACAGACAGGAAACAGATACTCGCAGAGCTTAAGCTCTCCCAGGTCACAGGGCTTATCTATAGCAATGTAGGAAGAAAAACTAGGTTCTGGCTGAGTTCAAAATTATGGTTTCTCCATTGAACTGCATTGTTAGATGCATAGGTATATTTTTTAGCCAAACTAGATACTAATTTAGAAGTTGTGCTTAAGCATATATTTTTTTCAGTTCTACCTCTCAAGGGAAACCTCAAATTAAAATAGCTACATCACAGGTTCCAATAATTTTTTCTAAGTGTGTGAAGATGTTTCCTACCATTGGAATCCCAAATTGAGCCTAAGGTGTGTCCAGTGGAGTTTTAGCTGGGTACTGTCCCTCTGGGGAGCTGGAGAGTAGGCTATGGAGAAATGATTGCTCAAGAAATGAATCCTTAGCTTGGAGGTGGAGATAGGGGTGAGGAGGTGCTTGTTGCCCCAGCCTCATTGTCAGTCTTGTGGAATGCAGAAGTGCTACACATAGAGATAATCTAAAGGTTGCCCAGATTTTGGTTTCTAAACACCATCTCCACAAAAAAGGAACTAGGGCTCCCTGGGAAAATGGTTGATTGCAGGGCTAGGGCAGGGAAAGCACAAAGTGATCCTAGAATGATATGTATACCGAAAAGTAAGAAATACTCAAAGAATGATACAGATGTTCAAAAGAATATGGAATAACTTCAAACCCATTAGGATGACTACTGTAGGAAAAACAAAAAACAAAGTAAGTGTTGATGGAAGTATGGAAAAATTAGAACCATTGTATGTATTGGCTGGAATGTAAAACAGTACAGCCACTATGACAAACAGCATGAAGGCTCCTCAAAAAATTTAAAGTAGAACTACCACGTGATCCAACAATTCTACTTCTAGATGTATACTGAAAAGACTTGAAAGCAAGGTCTCAAACAGATATCTGCACACTCATGTTCACAGGAGCATTATTATAATAGGTAAAAGATGAAAGCAACTCAAATGTCCATCAATGGGTGCACAGCTTTTTAAAATGTGATTTATACATACAGTGGAATATTATTCAGTTTTAGAAAGAAATCCTCTCACATGCTACAACATGAATGACCCTTGAGGACATTATGCTAAGTGAAATAAATCAGTCACAAAAAATAAATACTGTTGAGTCCACTTATATGATGTATCTAAAGTAGTCAAAGTCATAGAAACAGAAAGTAGAATGGTGGTTGCCAGAGAATAGAGGAAGGGATAAATAGATGTTATTTAATGGGTATAGAGTTTCAGTTTTGCTCCTACTGCTGTTTAGTCACTAAGTCATGTCTGATTCTTTGGGACCCCATGGACTGTAACCCACTAGGCTCCTCTGTCCATGGGATTCTCCAGGCAAGATATTGGAGTGAGTTGCCATTTCTTTCTCCAGGGCGTCTTCCTGACCCAGGGATCAAATCCTCATCTCCTTTCTTTACCACTGAGCCACCTGGAAAGCCCCAACTGAGGGTAAGTCTCTACTAATAAAAATCCAGGAATCCATATTGATATAAACCAAGAAATGAATAAATAAGTGAGAAGAGAATGCCTTTCCCAAATGTTGAATTAGAAAAATCACCATATGGCAGCCATCAGAGTAATAATTCAACCACAGAACAGTAAAACTAGTGGGTAAAAGTTTGAGAAGTAATGGACAATTTACATGGTCTCAAAGTACCCAGCCATAAAATACAGTGGAGAAACTTGGCAGAAATCACCTTAATCTATTGATCCACATTAATGAAACAAACCAAAATTGTGAGCCTCCTAACAGGATGCACTGAGATGGACATCACCTTTGTGGTGTCCTTGCCAAAGATGCATGCCCTGAATCTAATCATGAGGAAACATCAGGGAAACCCAAACTGAAGATATGCTAAAAATAATCGACCTGTAATCCTCAAAAGTGTCAAAGTCAAAAGAGCTGAGGAAAGGCAGAAGAACTGTTCCAAGGTGAAAACTAAAGAAACAGGACTACCAAATGCAGCTGGAGATCCTGAACTGAATCCCTTTGCTACCAGGATGTTCATTAGGGCAATCAGTAAAACTAGAATGGGGTCTCAGGATCAGTTCAGTTCAGTCACTCAGTTGTGTCCAACTCTTTGCGACCCCATGGACTGCAGCACGCCAAGCCTCCCTGTCTATCACCAACTCCTGGAATTTACTCAAACTCATGTCCATTGAGTTGGTGATGCTGTCCAACCACCTCATCTTCTGTCGTCCCCTTCTCCTCCCACCTCAATCTTTCCCATAATCAGAGTCTTTTCAAATGAGTCAGCTCTTCCCATCAGGTGGCCAAAGTGTTGGAGTTTCAGCTTCAACATCAGTCCTTCCAATGAACACCCAGGACTGACTTCCTTTAGGAAGGACTGGTTGGATCTCCTTGAAGTCCAAGGGACTCTCAAGATTCTACTCCAACACCACAGTTCAAAAGCATCAATTCTTCAGCACTCAGCTTCCTTTATAGTCCAACTCTCACATCCATACACGACCACTGGAAAAACCATAACCTTGATTAGATGAACCTTTGTTGGCAAAGTAATGTCTCTGCTTTTTAATATGCTGTCTAGGTTGGTCATAACTTTCCTTCCAAGGAGTAAGCATCTTTTAATTTCATGGCTGCAGTCACCATCTGCAGTGATTTTGGAGACCAAAAAAATAAAGTCTGACACTGTTTCCCCACCTATTTCCCATGAAGTGATGGGACTGGATGCCGTGATCTTAGTTTTCTGAATGTTGAGCTTTAAGCCAACTTTTTTCACTCTCTTCTTTCACTTTCTTCAAGAAGCTCTTTAAGTCTTCTTCACTTTCTGCCATAAGGGTGATGTCATCTGCATATCTGAGGTTATTGATATTTCTCCTGGGAACCTTGATTCCAGCTTGTGCTTCATCCAGCCCAGCGTGTCTCCTGATGTACTCTCCATACAAGTTAAATAAGCAGGGTGACAATATACAGCCTTGATGTACCCCTTTTCCTATTTGGAACCAGTCTGCTGGTTCCAAACAGGATCAGGATCAGATGGTAGCAATGGATCAATGACATTCTCTTATTCTGATGGTCAATTGTGGTCATGTAGGAGAGGGTCCTTATTTATAGAAAACACACACTATGGTACTTTGAGTTGATGAGCCTTCATGTTGGTGACAACTATAGAATGGTTCAGAAAAAGAAAAAGCTCATAGTACTACTGCAACTTTTCTGTTAACTTCAGTTTTTCACAATAAAGAGAGGAAAAAAACAAACCAATAGGAAAGGAGTGGTTTAACCATAAAAGGGTTATAAACAGTTCAGCTCTGGTCCTCTCTTGATCAGAGTCTAGCAAGGGAAAAAGGGATCCTTCCCACTTCTCCAAGGGCAGCTGTGGAACCGGGAAAAGGTAGGGACTCCAGGAGAAGGTGATGCCACCTGCAGATGGCAAAATCCAGTGGGGGTGCTAGGGAGGCAGGACAGGAAAAAGGAAACCTGGATCTGATCAGGATTGTCTGTGAGCACAGGCAAGATGCCCTCTTCCACCAAGAACGATGCCTAGAGATACACAGGGAGGCACTAACCAAGGCTGGGTTCATACAAGAATAAATAGAGTAAGAGCCAGTGAACTATGGGTTCTGGGAGTATGGTACCCTAAATACCATGTAAACAACTCATAAGAGTAAATACAATTACAAACAACAACAAAAGTTTAAAAACCTTTTAAATTGCATTGAACTAAGAAGAAAGGAAAGAATACTGAGAAACCCTCAAAATACATGAAAGCAGAAATCTAAATAGATAAGGAGAATACTGGAATCACCCTAGGTTGGTGTTTTTTGGAACTTGGGAGATCAGTGCTGGGTGTTCACTGGAAGGACTGATGCTGAAGTTGAAACTCCAATTCTTTGGCCACCTCATGCAAAGAGCTGACTCACTGGAAAAGACTGATGCTGGCAGGGATTGGGGGCAGGAGGAGAAGGGGATGACAAAGGATAAGATGTCTGGATGGCATCACTGACTCGATGGACATGAGTTTGAGTGAACTCCAGGAGTTGGCGATGGATAGGGAGGCCTGGCGTGCTGCGATTCATGGGGTTGCAAAGAGTCAGACACGATTGAGCAACTGAAATGAAATGAAGCTTGAGCTTCAATATTCATGGCCTTGCAGTGCAGTAGGACATGAAACAAAGTCTATGGGCCCCTCAAGGTCAGGAGTTGAATAGAAGTCTGGGGGAGGGGGAGAGTGAACTAAACATGAATTTGAAATAAACAACCTTCTACCGCCTCAGGGGACAGAAAATTCCCCACCTCAAATCTTGACACTATGAGAAGCTAAGATGCAGATTGCCCTTCACGTGGGTCAGCAGTTTCACTTCGAACTACTTGTGGTCTGGGAAACCTCTGGTTTAAAAAGTAAAGCTGTCCCAGATTGATGCTATCTCCAGAAACTAGACTGACGCAAACACAAATCCCTTCTATAGAAATCTACTTCTACTCAGATCCTCAAAGAATTCCCACACATAGTAAAATAATTACAGTAATTATACAGGCATTTGAAAGGGAGCAGGAAAGCCACGAGTTTCGGGCTTTATGACCGCTAGCTGCAGGCAGAAGGATGCAGGCGGGAAGATGCGCGGGTGCCCTGGGTACTGGCGTCGGGGTGGCACAGGCGCCTGACCCACGCGGCATCTCTGCAGCAGCTGCAGGCAGGAGACTCCTCCGCCTGGCCTGGGTACGAGTGAGGTGGCCCCGTGGGAGGAGGCCGGTAGAAGTGAAATGAATGCGGGGGTTTGGGACCGTCGGAGCGATCTTCCCAGGGGAAATGCGTGCACTGGGCAGAACCGGGGCACCCCCTGCTCTGCAGACAGGGGGCAGGCAGCCCACCTGCCCATCCCCTCTGCACCAGACTCTGATGGATCCATAATGCTGTGAAAAGAAACAGGAAAAATACAAAAGATCAGAATGTTAAAGCCTACCAAGATTTTTCAGAATTGTCAAAGAGCATACAAATACGTGCTTACACGAAGAAAATGTGATGCAAGAAGTACAGCACTCAAGCAACCTGGTAAGGAAGCACTTGCCGGTGACTGTCAGGCTCAGCCAAGGGTTTCACTGTGGAATTTCAAACTGCCAAGGGATATGGGAAAACATTTAGGCACAGACTCCCAAAATAATGTCCCATAAAAGGAAAGAGCCAAAGGAAGTCCACCACTGAATGCTCCTGTTCTAGGGAAGCGAGGAAAGTGGCCAGCGCAGCCTGACTTCCCATAATGTCCTCAGGAAGAGCCAGAATATCACCCCCATGCTTCAGCTTAAGAGTATTTTGCTGTTTCAAACTGAAAATTGTCTTGAGGAGGAAAAGTCTGTTTTCCAGTGCTTTAGGGAACACCACACATTGAAGACTTATGTTCACCTGTCTGAGTAACAACCAAGAAAAGCTGCAGAAGCAAAATCTCTTGAGAAAGGAATTTTAAAAGAGACATGACAGAACTTCCCTGGTGGCCGGGGGCTAAGATTCTGCACTCCTAATGCAGGAACCAGGGTTTGGTTTCTGGTCAGGGAACTAGATCCCAGGTGCCGCGACTGAGAGTTCGAATGCCACAGCTAAAGATCCTGCATGCCACAATGAAAACCCCACCACACCACAGCTAAGATTGGGAGTGGCCACATAAATAAATATTAAAAAAAAAAAAAAACTCCAAAGGGATCAAAGACCTAAATGTGAGATAAAAAACTATAAAAGCCTTGTACCTATAATATATACAGAACCTTTGCAACTCAAAAATAAACAACTCATTAGCCTAGTTTAAAATGGGTAAGGCACACACAAATTTGCACCCAGATATCTTTAACAGCTTTATCCAAAACTATCGAGACAGGACTTTCCTGGAGGAAATAACCTGCCAAGATGGAATTCCCTGGGTTCTAGTGGTTGGGACTGTGTGTGCTTTCATTGCTGAGGGCGCAGTTTCAATCCCTGGCTAGGGAACTGAGATCCTGCAAGCCTCTCAGTGCGGCCAAAATTTTTTTTTAATTAATTAATTTTTAGAAAGCTGCCAAGATGTCTTTTGTAGGTGAATGGGTAAATAAAATGTGATAAACCAGCTTGTCACTGGTGCTGTTGTTTAGTTGCTAAGTCATGTACGACACTTTGCCATCCCTGGACTGTAGCCTGCCAGGCTTCTCTGGCCATGGGATTTCCCAGGAAAGAATACTGGAGTGGGTTGCTATTCCCTTCTCCAGGGGATTCTTTGTGACCCAGGGACAGAAACCAAATCTCTTGCATTGCAGGCAAATTCTCTACCACTGAGCCACCAGGGAAGCCCATGATACATCAGACAATAGAAAAGGAAATGAAGGTAAAAGAAAATGAGCTGTCAAGTAATTAAAAAAAAATGGAGGAACTCTAAATGCTTATTACTAAATGAAAGAAGCTAGTCTGAAAAGGTTACCTACTGTATGATTCTAATTATTTGACATTCTGGAAAATGCAAAACTATGGAAACAGTAAAAAAAAAAAAACTCAGTGGTTGCCAGTGGTTGGGGAAAGGAGGGATGAATAGGCAGAGCACAAATTTTTAGGCAGTGAAGCTATTCTGTGATCCTATAATGAATGACAGACATATGTCATCGTACATTTGACAAAACTCATAGAATGTACAACACCAATGATGAACTCTAATGTAAACTATGGACTTTGAGCAAGAATAACGTTATCAGTGGAGATTCTTCAGTTGTAACAAATGTACTATGCTGGTGCCAGACTTTGGTTCTGAGGAAGGCTATCCCTATGTGGAGGCAAAAGAATATGGGAAATCACTGTATTTTCTGCTCAGTTTTGCTGTGTACTTAAAAATTGCTCTAAAAAATAAAGTCTCTTTAAAAGGAAAAACAGGCTTCTATGGTGGCTCAGACAGTAAAGAATCTGCCCTCAATTCAGGAGACCCGGGTTTGATCCCTGGATTGGGAAGATCCCCTGGAGAAGGGAATGGATACCCACTCCAGTATTCTTTTTTTTTTTTTTTTATTGAAGGATAATTGCTTTACAGAATTTTGTTGTTTTCTGTCAAACTTCAACCTGAATCAGCCATAGGTACACATATATTCCCTCCCTTTTCAACCTCCCTCCCATCTTCCTCCCCATCCTACCCCTCCAGGTTGATACAGAGGCCCTGTTTGAGTTTCCTGAGACATACAGCAAATTCCCGTTAGCTATCTGTTTTACATATGGTAATGTAAGTTGCCATGTTACTCTTTCCATGCATCTCACCCTCTCCTCCCCTCTCCCCATGTCCATAAGTGTATTCTCTATGTCTGTTTCTCCATTGCTGCCCTGTAAATAAATTCTTCAGTACCACTTTTCTAGATTCCACATATATGCGTTAGAATAGGATATTTATCTTTCTCTTTCTGACTTACTTCACTCTGTATAATAGGCTCTAGGTTCATCTACCTCATTAGAACTGACTCAGATACATTCCTTTTAATGATTGCCCACTCCAGTATTCTTGCAAGCAGAATTCTAAGGACAGAGGATCCTGGAGGGCTATAGTCCATGGGGCTGCAGAGTCAGACACAACTGACTAACAAAAAGGAAAAATGGGTAAAGAATATGAACAGACATTTCTCCAAAAGCTATACAAATGGTCCACAAGCACATGAAAGATACTCAACATTATTAATCATTAGGAAATTGCAAATCAAAACCACAATGTGATATCATGTAATGCCCATGAGAATGGCTGTAGTAAAAGACAGACATGGATGAATGGATAAACAAAATATGATGTATGCTGCTGCTGCTGCTAAGTCGCTTCAGTCATGTCTGACTCTGTGCGACCCCATAGACGGCAGCCCACCAGGCTCCTCTGTCCCTGGGATTCTCCAGGCAAGAATATTGGAGTGGGTTGCCATTTCTTGCTCCAATACACAAAACTGTAAAGTGAAAGTGAAGTCGCTCAGTGGTGTTTGACTCTTTGCGATCCCATGGACTGTAGCCTACCAGGCCCCTCTGTCCGTGGGATTTTCCAGGCAAGAGTACTGGAGTGGGTTGCCATGTCCTTCTCCAAATGTGATGTATATATACAATAAAATATTGACAGTGAAAGTCCGTCAATCGTGTCCGACTCTTTGTGACCCTGTGGACTATACAGTCTATAGAATTCTCCAGGCCAGAATACTGGAGTGGATGGTCTTTCCCTTCTGGAGGGGACCTTCCCAACCCAGGAATGGAACCGAGGTCTCCTGCACGGCAGGCAGATTCTTTACCAGTTGAGCCACAAAGGAAGCCCAAGAATACTGGACTGGATAGCCTATCTCTTCTCCAGTGGATCTTCCTGACCCAGGAATTGAACCAGGGTCTCCTGCACTGCAGGCAGATTCTTTACCAACTGAGCTATCAGGGAAGCCTAATGGAATATTATTTAGTCTTAAAAAGAAAGGAAATTCTGGTCACAAGCTGTAACATGGACAAAACTTGAGGACATAATGCTAGGTGAAAAAAGCCAATCACAAAAGGGCAAATACTGTATGATTCAACTCATATGATGTCTCTGTGCTGCATGCTAAGTTGCTTCAGTCATGTCTGACTCTTGGTGACCCCATAGACTAGCCCACCAGGCTCCTCTGTGCATGGGATTCTTCAGGCAAGAACACTGGAGTGGGTTGCCATGCCCTCCTCCAGGGAATCTTCCTGATGCAGGGATCAAACCTGCATATCCTGCACTGACAGGTGGATTCTTTACCACTGAGCCACCAGGAATCCCATAATGTATCTAAAGCAATCAAATTCATAAAAATAGTACAATGGTGGTTGCTATGGGAAATGGAAATTTTTATTTAATGGATCTATAGTTTCAGTTTTTCAAGGTGAATGTTCTGCAGATCTGTTTCACAACAATGTGAACACGCTTAATAAGGAACTGTACACTTAAACATGATTAAGATGGTAAATTTTATGGGTTTCTTAATTATAATTTGAAAGAAAAGTCTTAAAAGACTGATGATAAGAATCTTGGCAAGGATGTGGAGGAAATGGAACTCTCATATATTGCTGGAGGGAGCGTAACATGGTGCATCCTTTTTTGAAAACAGTTTGGTAGAAATTCCTCGAAAAGTTAAACACAAAGTTCTGTATGAACAAGAGAGTCCACTCCTAGGTATACACTCAAGAAAAATGAAAACCTATGTCCACACAAAAACCTGTACATACATGTTCATAGCAGCATTATTGATAACAGCCCAAAGCAGAAAGAACCCAAATATCCATCAACTCGTGAACGGGTAAATAAAATGTGGTATGTATGAGCAGACTGTGCGGTGGAAACTTGCTGAGCTAGAGGTCAGTGGATCAAAATAAAATATGGAATATCCATAAAACAGAATATTATTCAGCCACAAAAATGAATGAAGTACTGATGAATGCCACAACATAGATGAATCTTAAAAATATCACGTAAAACAAAACAAAAACCATATATTGTATGATTCCATTTATATGACATGCCTAAAATAGAAAAATCTATAAAAACACAGAGCAGACTAGTGGTTGACAGGAGCTGGCCAGGAGGGAAGGAATGGGGAATTACTCCTGACAAGTATGGACTTTCTTTTTGAGATAATGAAAATGCTCTGAAATTAGATGGTATTGATGGTTTCATGTTTTGTAAATATACTAAAACCCCTGAATTACAAAGTTTTAAAGGGTGAATTTTATGGTAAGTGAATTATATCTGAATTTTTTAAGGTTAAAAAATAAAAATACCTTTGAATCATGTGTAGAGGGAGAATCAACATGCAAGTAATATCCTTGAATGTGACTTCATATGTGCCCACTGTCTGGTAAGACTGAGTAAACTCAAGCTGTGTGTGTGTGCGTGTGCGCGTGTGCGTGTGTTAGTTGCTCAGTCATGTCTGACTCTTTGCAATCCCATGGACTGGAGGCCACCAGGCTCCTCTGTCCATGGAACTGTCCAGGCAAGAATACTGAAGTGGGTTTGCTATACTCTTCTCCAGGTTATCTGCCCAACCCAGGGACTGAACCCAGGTCTCCTGCATTGCAGGCAGATTCTTTACCATTTGAGCTACCCAGAAAGCCCCCCAAAACTGAAGGTACATACCCTAATATCATTTTCCTTTTCTTAAATTGTAAAGATACTGAATACTAAAATGTTAAAATTTACCTGGCAAAAAAAAGAAAAGTGGCCATAATCTTACCACAAAATAGAACAATTATTTACTTTTTCCCATATATTCTCTGATCGGTGGTGACTTCTTCACAAACATAACTAAAATAGAAATGACTGAACATGACTTTAAAAAGATATTAAGCTATCTTAATCAAGAAACAAGCCTTCAAAAAAGAGAGAAAGGAGCCTCCAAATTTAGGAATTCCTACTTGGGAGAAATTTACTGTATAAAATTCAAATTTCCAAGACATGTAAAGCAAATATGTACCCAAGTTTTGCTCTTCATAGAACTGCAGTCTCCCTGCTGTTTCTTAGACTCTCCAGATGAGGGCTCTGCCCACCTTTCTCATCGTAGCCTATAAAGTACCCGAGACTGGTTTCT
The DNA here is from genome assembly GCA_917880005.1 of Nanger dama. Lineage (NCBI taxonomy): Eukaryota > Metazoa > Chordata > Mammalia > Artiodactyla > Bovidae > Nanger > Nanger dama. Next base: position 25,744,846 of record CAKJTW010000011.1, on the reverse strand, counting down.
CAATATGGGGCCCCTCGCAGTTCCCTCCCTGAAAATATGGACTGGGGGATCTTGATGCTGAAAAGAGTGTGAAATTGGCCAAATCCCTTGCCCTCTCGGAGCCTCAGTTTCCTCATATATAAAATTGGGATGGTAATACCACCTCACAGGGTTTTAGTGAGAGCTACATTAACCACTGTCTGTAATGTGCTTGGTTCAATAAACAAAGGCTGTTATTATTATGTTCCAAGGATGCATTTGAAAAAGTCACTTATAGGGAATCCCTTGGTGGTCCAGTGGTTAGCATTCTGCACTTTTACTGCAGAGGGTTCAAATTCAATCCCTGGTTAAGAAACTAAGACCCCACAAGCCACATGGTTTGGCCAAAAGAACCCCTACACCTTCCCTATTTATCTGCACAGTGAGCCAGCCTATAAGATGATCACCAGTTTCAGATAACCTTCTACATGGTCCTCTATGAATGAGGCCAAGAGACAAGTGTCCAGAAGATAAAAGAACCCAGGAAACATCTCCTGAGTAAAATGAATGAAATGAGTCTCAAATGCTTTTGCTTAAATTAAAAGGTTTGAGGATTCCCCTCCCCCTTTTTCTTGATTATAGAAGTAACAGAAGAAAAAAATTATTAGTTCTTCTAAAACTATATATATACAACAGCACAGAAAAGTGAAAAGGAAAGATAAACTTTAGAAAGGATTCATATCCCTTCCACCCAAGGGGCAATCTAACTTATTTTGACTTGCTTCTTTTTCATTATTTTGACATTGTTGTGCTAGTTGTATACTGTATATGAGTTTATAAAATATAACTTTATTTTTTCCACTTAGTGCATTATAAGCATTTCATTTAATGTTTCATAAATAACTTCAATACATGAATAATGTTTTTTTATATGGGAATACTTAACAATTTCCCCATCATTGGACTTTTAGGATTTTTCCAATTTTCTATTGCAAAATACATTTTCTGAGTGTCAGAGACATACATATATGTGTTTGTGTATGTATATTATGAGCTCAGAAAAGAATAGAAATGTATGTGTGTGAGTGGGTACCTTTGGGCATGGGATGGTTGGGATGTGGCAGGGATTTGGACTTTTATGTCACATATTTCCTTACTGCTTTAAATTGTTTACAGTGAACAGGGATGACTTTTGTAACTAAATGTTTAAGCAAACCTAGAGACTGTCATCCCACTCCAGTACTCTTGCCTGGAAAATCCCATGGATGGAGGAGACTGGTAGGCTGCAGTCCATGGGGTTGCTAAGAGTCGGACACAACTGAGCGAATTCACTTTCACTTTTCACTTTCATGCATTGGAGAAGGAAATGGCAACCCACTCCAGTATTCTGGCCTGGAGAATCCCAGGGATGGGGGAGCCTGGTAGGCTGCCGTCCATGGGGTCACGCAGAGTTGGACACGACTGAAGTGACTTAGCAGCAGCAGCAGTAGCAGCAGAGACTGTTATACTGAGTAGAGTAAGTCAGACAGAGAAAGAGAAATCTGGTATGACAAGAAATGATACAAATGAACTTATTTACAAAACAGATTCACAGACTTAGAGAACAAACTGATGGCCACCAGCGGAGAGGAATGAGAGGAAGGGATAGTTAGGGAGTTTGGGATCGACATGTACACACTGCTATATTTAAAATGGATAACCAGGAATTCCCTGGTGGTACAATGGATAAGAATCCACCTGCCAATGCAAGGGACATGCGTTCGATCCCTGGTCGGGGAAATTTTCACATGGTGTGGGACAGCTAAGCTCTAAGCCAACATGCCTAGCACCTGTGCTCCACAACAAGAGAAGCCACCGCAATGAGAAGCTTGCACACCGCAGGTAGAGAGTAGCTCCCACTCACCTGCGCATAGCAATGAAGACCCAGCACAGACAATAAATAAATCAAGTTATTTAGAAAATAAAATGGATAACCAACAAGGACCTACTGCAAAGCACAGAGAACTCTGCTCAGTATTATTTAACAAACTAAATGGGGAAAGAATTTGGAGGGAAAAAAAGGGAAGGAAGGAGGAGAGGGAGGAAAGGAGGGAAGGGAGGGAGAAAGAAGCGGGGAAGGAAAGTAGAAGGAAAGAAAATTTCTGCACCAGTTCCATTTGTCAAGAGTCCGAAAGATCAAGAGCCACAAACAACATATTCCCTTTATATCTTTCACAGGACAAAGCCACGTACTGTTCTATGATTAAAAAGTTGATATATTTGGAATTTAACTTCCCTGAACGAAAAAGCAAGTAGCAAGTTGCAAATAATCCTAGCCCAACTTACTGATTGATTTTGGATTCTGTCGTGTTTCCAGCTTTGTCTTTCAATTTGATTGTAATGGATCCTCTTCTTACATTCTTATTCCAGGTTATAATATCCACAAAGTAATGATATACTTCAAAACAGGGAGAAAGCACGGTATGAGAGAAATATTCCCAAATGCTTTCCTGAATGTTCAGTTCCTGAAAACCTGACCTACCTAATAACTAGGTCTCTTTTTCCCTTCCTCTCTAGTTTTTCTGCAAAGATTCAGGGCAGAATTTTCCATATTTCTCTCTATTCTCTTTGGTAAAGATAGCCTGAGGGATGGCAGAGCTCAATGGTATCCAGATGCCACGTTCAGGCACCACTCTTGGATCAGTGCTCCCACATTAGTGACTGGAGTCTCATGGCTACTGCCAAGTATGACTGATTCACCGCAATTCCTGCCCACTTTAGAATAAACTAAATAGGGGGCCATGTGGAGACCCTCACCAGCTGATGAGGCCTTCTTCAGTCTGGGTCATGTCCACTAGCCTGCCCAGCCTCCCTCATCTCTGCCCAGTCATGCCGTAATGCCACCTGCACTGCCATACTCTCTCCCGTGTCTGGGCTTTGTCCCCTCTGCCAATTCATCCTTCAGGTTTTGACTTAATGCACTTTCTCCAGGAGGCCTTCACTGATGCTCAGACTAAGTCAGGTCTCTCTCAGAGTTCTTATCATGCTCTGGTATTCTCCCCTCATTAGTCAGCACACTTTACTGTATTTACAAAATACAAGAAAAATGATCATCCAAAAAGTGGTAAATGAATGTGTATATCCATGCAAATATTGCCTGTGTGATGTCTTATGGGGTTAAAAAAAAAAGCTAAAATATATTAATGCTACAACAGTAACTGGGAAGGGATGATGATTCCTTTGTAATCCCAGCAGAAATACCTATTGATACCCATTGCTTGCTTGCTTGCTTGCTAAGTCTCTTCAGTCGTGTCTGACTCTGTGTGACCCCATGGACTGTAGCCTGACAGCTGTCTATGGGACTCTCCAGGCAAGAATACTGGAGTGGGTTGCCATTTCCGTCTCCAACTGATACCCATGAATTCCTACTGAATGAACGAGGGCACATAAAATGTCCAGAAAACTTTTCTTCTTACCTACTCTTTGCTCCCCAAGGTCGACAATGATCTGGAAAGATGGGGATCCCACCATGATAGTCAAATTTACTATCTCTGGGTCAGACTTGCAGAGGAGGGCGAAGAGGCTCAGGGAGATGACAGTTCTATGAGGGCATAACATCAGCTGTGGAGTTGCTGTTTCATGGCCTGTTATTACTCAGGAACTTGTCCCATTTGGATCAGGCAGATACCAAACCCTGAGCTGCTACACACGCTCCAAAAGAGGAGGGAAACCTGGTGATGTGCAACCTCCTTTATAAGGGAGACTCCCAAGGAAAGTGAAAAGGGAGATAAGATTGTAAGACATACATCTACCCAGAGAAATTCCTACTTGCTTCCTAGGGCATCTAATCATCTGCTGGCCTATTTAGCTTCCATCTTGAATACCCAACCTCTCAGTGTCTTTAGAAAGTCACTGTGGCTACTTTGGAGCTGGAATTGGCCTATAGATATGGCTGACAGCCGACTTTTCCTAGTCATAACCTCATGTCTCAAGTAAATTTTCTGGAAGATCTTAGTAATTAGAATGGCCATCCAGTGGAGCTAACAACTATGACTTGTTGAGATTTTAACTCTTATAACCCAGAAGATAGGCATGATTGTCCCCATTTTACCAAGCAGAACTTTGAGACTCAGAGAAATTAAATGTCTTGGTCACACAGCTGTTGTGTGGTAGAGTCAAGATTCAACCTAGGTCCTTCCAGCTCCAAAGTTCACACTTCACCACGGCCTTCATGTGCCAAGAAGTAACCAGGAAGCTGAGACTCAAGGCATTCCAAAAACAAGTCAGGCAATAGCAAACAAGCACATTCACCACTCACTGCAGAAGGGTTTCTCCTCAGCTGTGTCGAAGAATGCTTTAATCATAGGAGGGTCCCCCTCCCTTAAGTAGTCTTTCCAGTTATCAGCATAATAGCCTATAAAACAAGTCAGAAGAGTGTAATGTCAATATGTGTTCTATGAACATAAAAGCAGCTAGGGAGACTGAACAGCAGGTTTGACTGCCGCCACCACCACCGAGACAATTGCCCTCATACCCACCCCCGTGGTGAGGACCTGCAGGGCCACCAGGGCGTGCCCCTCCCCAGCAGCCCCCTTACTTTTTCACAACCCTAGCCTTAAGAGCTGGGGCTGGTAAAAGGACCCTCCAGTGACTTTCCCCCTCTTTCTACTAACGTTACATCACCCAGCCCTGGTTCTCAGTAGCAGGGGTGTGGGGAGTGACACACACTGAAAACTAAAAATGTGCTGTGCTTAGTCGCTCATTCGTGTCCCACTCTTTGTGACCCCATGGACTGTAGTCCACCAGGCTCCTCTCTCCATGGAATTCTCCAGGCAAGAATACTGGAGTGAGTTGCTGTGCCCTTCTCCAGGGGATCTTCCCAACCCAGGGATCGAGCCCAGGTCTCCCACTTTGCAGGCAGATTCTTTACCGACTGAGCCACCAGGGAAGTCCTAGACTAAAAACAGCACTGATATTTTTCAGTAATACCTTCATTTTCTAGATTATTTAAAACAGATTCAGATTTATACCTAGAGCAACATCACTTTTGCAAAACAATGCGCTTTCTTGAAGAATTATAATTGGGCCCCTAAACTGCACAGAACTTGGAATGGCCATGTAACTATGTCCAGAAGCAAGAAAACGTCCTTCTTTGTGACTGTGCCAGCAGGAATGAGGCTAAGGGCTGGCACTGGGGCCTCTCTCTCTCCCCTTTTCCCACTGCTTAGGGAGTGGCCTCCGCATTCTGGGACCCAGGAATTAGTATTTTTAAAAGCTCCATATTCAAATAGACAGCCAATGTTGAGAACCCCTTGTCTATATCCTGCCCTGATGTTAACTTGAGTTTTTCCTTTGGGAACAATTAGAAAATTGTCATGACCATTTAGTTGTGAAGTAATCACCACCTGGAATATTTCCACCAACTCTTTGCAAATATCCAAATAGCCTCCATGGTTATTATTCCAGCGCACCCTGTGTTTGTGTACATGCAGAGAACACCGGAGTGTGATGTGGGAGCATTAATAGATATGACTTGTTAGAAGGGGTCACCCTGTAAGACCCTCCCGTAACAGAGAGGTTGTATGCCTGGAGAAGGGTGTTCCTAACCTCTTGGGAGTAGAGTACATACGGTGAAAGTCTTGTGGAATCTCCTTTTTCTTGCTAGAATAAAGCATCCAGGGAGGTGGCACTCCCTTCTGGATGAAATCCTATATAGATTGCTTTTTCTAACATTCTTTACTATCAGGAGACTCCAGAGTACTTCACAGAACTATTGGCTAGAAAAAGCTAAGGAAACTAAGACACAGGATATTCAGGCCCGTTTTTAGATGGCTAAATGGTGCTGAGATTCTACCAGAAATTAGCTCTTTGTTAATCAGAGAGGGAAGCTGCTGGCTAGACTTACCCAGAATGGGACAGGGCTCTGTCTGTGATATGCCACAGTTGACACACTTGCCATTCCTATAATCCCGGTAGGAGTCACAGGGATATGCGGTGATGGTGCAGTTCTCTCTCAAGGAAGAAAGGTACAGGTACACGGACCTCTGGTGATCACACTTAAAATACTGCATTCCTTGGTTGTATAAGGAATAATCAAAGAATAGTTGTAGCATTTAGTAGTAAACAGTGCATCGCATATTACTTTTTGGTCTTTGTAAAATTTACTTGGCTGCACCAAGTCTTAGCTGTGGCACATGGGATCTTTAGTTGGAGCATAAGGGATCCAGCTCCCCAACCAGGGATTGAATCCCATCCCCCAGCATTGAGAGTGCAGAGTCCCAGACACTGGACCACGAGGGAAGTCCCCCGCATATTGTTCATCCACATAACTGATAACGTCTCTTACACACCAGGCACTGTGCTAATAGCTCCAGTGTACTTGATTCCATTTAATCCTTACAAAACCCAACAGATCAGGATTTACGCTGACAAACAGTAAGTGACAAGAGAGGCATGATTATCCCCATTTTGCCTGGCAGGACACTGAGACTCAGAGATGTTCAAGGATTTGACTTGTCCTTACTTTGTCGCTGAAATGTCAGGGTAGTCAGAGATCCCTTGGAGGTTTTTAGCAGAAAGAAGCACATTTAAACCAGTAAAGATATCAGAGAAAGAAGGCATTGGAGAGCAACTGGTAGAGAAAGGCCCCAAGGAGGGCAAAAAGAGGAGGTAGCTGTGAAAAAGCATGGAGGGTGCTTCTCCCCAGGGTTGGATGGAGAAAGAGATGTAAAAACCAACTTTGTGATCTAAGGTTGCTGCTGCTACTGCTGCTAAGTCGCTTCAGTCGTGTCCGACTCTGTGCGACCCCATAGACAGCAGCCTACCAGGTTCCCCCATCCCTAGGATTCTCCAGGCAAGAACACTGGAGTGGGTTGCCATTTCCTTCTCCAATTCAGGAAAGTGAAAAGTCAAAGTGAAGCCTCTCAGTCGTGTCTGACTCTTTATGACCCCATGGACTGCAGCCCACCAGGCTCCTCCATCCATGGGATTTTCCAGGCAAGAGTACTGGAGTGGGGTGCAACTGCCTTAGGATAGATAAAAGGCTCCTGCAGGTGGGACCTTGATCAAGGTACAAAAGTCAAACCTAGCTCAGCTCTGAGAGGTGAGGTTTTATAGCTTGGGAGGTATTTGGAATAGAAGCACAAGGAGTGATCATAAGGGAGTCAGCAGGAGATAAGCACGAGGCTTTTCTGGCATTTCTTAGGGTCTTGAGGGCCATGGAGAAGTAAGCAAGTTTGCCTGGGCCTTGTACTCGATCAACAAGAATCCATGACTTCTCCAGAATGTGCCCAAGCAAAGATAGGGGCTCACATGGCAGAGACCTAAGGGCCTGGGGGCACATAGGGCTCTTATGAGAGCAGATAAGTGGCAGGGGCTCCAGTTCTGCTACAAAAGTGAAAGGTGAAGTGAGAGAAGCTGAACAATAGGATGTGGCACTGAAAGCCATAAATGGGCAAGAAGAGGTGACAGACAAATGCAGGTTAATTCTTGGTGGGTGCCATGTGGTGCAATGGTGAGAGGAGGGTGATGAAGCACAGAAGAGTTGGAGCTGGTGAAGGACTAGAGTACAGAGAGGTTTGTCAGAAGGTCAATAGGTCAGATGGTGAAGTCATGCAGAAATGGGAACAGGGTCCCAAAGGTAAGTACTCAAATAGAATTTTTAAATAACAGACAGTGAACCGCATCAACAGACGAGTTGTAATTATGAGCCAGTAGTTGAAGAGGCACTGGGCGCTGGAGTCAGATCAATGTTTCTTCTTCCTCCAGAGTTCATGTATGTCCATAGAAGGAATTAGTGAAGGACAAAAAGAAATAAACTGGGCAAAAGAGAAAAGCATGCAGCCAAGCTGGCTGGAGTAAAATTTGACAAATCAACATTTAATTATTGTTCCTGGAACCTCCACTTGCAGAAAGTGAAGTTAATAACACCATGGAGGATGTCCTTTAGAAGCAAAGTACATTATCTTTGGCTGTTCATGGATGCTGTTACACTACAGCACACAGGACAGGATTTGAACACACACCATTTATGGTACAACTGAACACACACTATTTATAGTACAGTATGGTTGCCCTACTTACGCCATTTCATCTGGATCGTTTTCAAATGCAACATCATTTTCATGGGACCATATACAGCTATTATTTTTGTACCAAGATCATTTTTTTTTCTAGAATTATTTCCATGATTGTTTAGTTATATCTAACAATTGTGCAATACAGATTCAGAGCACTTAGGGTTTTTTAAAATTCTGTACCCTCATCACACTTTAATATTGTCTTCTAACTACAGTTTTTCTCATTGTAAAACTAACACATGCTCATTCAGAAAATATAACATAATAGGAAATTATGACCTAAAATCACCTAGAAGTCCAACATCCAGAAATCACCACTAATAATTATTTGGAGCATTTAATGTTTAGTCTTTTTTTCCTGTACTTACACATGTCCAAATATACACTTAAAAGCAAAGATTATGCTGTTTAATTTTGTCTCTTTTTCACTTTGTAAATATTTCATATTGGAAATATTTTCAATAAACTAACAACATGTTTTTTAAGAATTATATCCCTTTGCTTAGGGTGCACCATGCTATTTAATAATTTTCCTATGTTGGAGATTTAGATTATTTCTAAAAACTATTATAAATAATCCTGTGTTGAACATCTTTGCATTCTGATTTTTACTGCATTTTCCATTATTCCTCTAGGAGAGATTGTCAGATATGGACTGTCTAAGTCAAAGACGTACCTTTTCAAGAGAAAGAAATAATTCGTAATAGTTTTTAATCATATGGTTATGATTTTTAAAGTAGTATATTTAAGTAGTAATGTTCTATTTAAAATTTATAGTTGGACCACCTCTATCATCTCAGAAAATTTGTTTTCAATTAATAACAGTTCCACAGGGCTTCCCTGGTGGTCCAGTGGTTGAGAATCCACCTTGCAATCCAAGGGACACGGGTCAAATTCCTGGTCTAGGAAGATTCCACATACAACATGCCTTGCTCCACAACTACTGAGCCTGAGCTCTAGAGCCCATGAGCCACAGCTACTGAACCTACACACTGCAAGTACTGAAGCCCAAGGACTCTGCAAAAGAGAAGCCACTGCAACGAGAAGTCTCACGACGCACTGCAGCTACAGAAAGCCTGAGTGCAGCAGTGAAGACCCACCACAGCCAAAAAATAAATAAACAAATCTTAAAAAAAAAAAAAAAAATTTCACATTGGGATTTCCCTGGTGGTCTGTCCAGTAGTTAATCCACCTTGCAATGAATGCAGAGGATGAGGGTTCAGTCCCTGGTGGGGAAACTAATATTCTCAGATGCCATGGGGCAACTGGCTCTGTGTGCTACAGCTACTGAGCCTGCATGCTCCAGAACTGGAGTGCCTCAGTAGACAACTGAGCTTCACAGCAAGAAAAGAAAGTCCAAGTGCCGCAAAGAAAGATCCCACATGAAGCGAGGAAGATCCGAAACGAAGACCTGAAGCAGCCAAATAAATAAATATATTTTTAAAAACCCACATAGAATGATACTCAGATTTTTAAAATACACCCTTTAAAAACCACTGTTTTGCACAATATAAAGACCTGTACTTACCTCCAAATATTGTTTTGGGGCAACCAGGTTGATCCAATCCTCCATTTGGGTAGAAGTCTATGTTTCCTAATGGTTTCTTGTAGCCCAGTGCTAAAAGAGAATATACTATGTTTTCATATTGCTTTGAACTCCTCCCATCTCATAGCTCATTTGCCTGTAACAGGATATAGGCAGGGATTGTCTTATTCTTGTCATCGCTATTATTGTTGTCATTATACCTATTTAAATATTTTGTCCAAAGTTAGCCAGATAGTTAACCCACTCCAGTATTCTTGCCTGGAGAACCCCATGGACAGAGGAGCCTGGCAGGCTACAGTCCATGGGATCACAAAGAGTCAGACACAACTGAGCGACTAAGCACAGCACAGCAACCAGATAGCTAGAAAGCAGGGATTTATTTCCAAGTAAGAGACTAGGAAGCTGGTAATAGAATTTATGTCTGATATTTCTAAAAACGAGAGTTTTGGCCCTCATTCCCTGCATCACTGATAAAATGAAAAGTTTCATGTTTATATTTGGCTGGAAAACTCTTGTTGCTGGGTGCTTCCTGAGCCTCTAATTGCATTTGTGTAAGTGTTTAATGAATAAGAAACCAGAAATCTTCACTTAGTAGGAGAAACCCATAAAATTGGGGCATCTGGGAGGGTTGAAAGGTTGGAAACTCTTCTAGAAAATGGAGACCTAAAAATTATAGATAGATTTAGTAATTGCTTATTCTGTTTAATCTTGTAACTCCAAAGTAATAAAAAAAATCCTTGATTAAAAGATTATATATATGAATGTATGTATATATATATGTATACACATATGTATAGTGTACCATTGCAGTAATAATCATGCATGCTCAGTCATGTCTAACTCTTTGCAGCTCTGTGGACTAGAGCCCGCCAGGCTCCTCTGTCCATGGGGATTCTCCAGGCAAGAATACTGGAGTGGGTTGCCATGCCCTCCTTCAGGAGACTTTCCCAACCCAGGGATCCAACCCTCATCTCTTATGTCTCCTGCATTGCCAGGCGAGTTCTTTACCACTAGCGTCACCTGGGAAGCCCACTATTACGTATTGAGACACTACATGTGTCCGTGGGTGTGATACTAGGGGTTTTATACAGTTTTCTAATATTCGCAATGTCTGAAGAGTAACCATTGGTAAGTTCAGATGAAGGAAGTTACAGATGAAGATACTGGGGCTCAGAGGCTTATGGAACGAACATGACGTCACCAGAAAAAACAAAACCTGGGGTTTGAGTCCACCTCTGCCTGACTGCAACACATACTTTTTTCCTCATTTACTTTCTTTCCAAGAACAAAAAATAAATTACTCTGTGCCCTCCAGAACTGAAATGGCATTGAGGTACCGCATCCAAATTGGATGCATCCAAATTGGATAACACTTCACACACTGCATAGTCAAGCAAGCTATTTCACAGAGACATTTACTCTAAGGCACACAATACCACCCCAGAGTGCCCGTGATAGCCAGTCAAGGGTTTTTGGGTGGTTGTATCACAATGAGGATGTACTACTGAGTGACCCCTCTGTCATTCTGTCCCCTCTGCCCTCCCTAAGTGCCTACTCCAGCTCTCTTCCCAGACATCTGGATATAAAGACCCATCTTTAACATCCGCCAAACGGCCACGTTATGCACCCAGTATCGAAAATGAAATCAACACCGTGAAAGACAGAGATAACCAGGAAGATCTACAGAGAGCTGGAGAGGTATAGGCAGTTCAGAAATGCTCTGTGTGGGGACTTCCCTGGTGGTTCAGCGGCTAAGACTGCACCCCCCAGTGCAGGGGGCCCAGGTTCATTCCCTGGCCAGAGAAATAGATCACACACACCACAACCAAGACCCAGAGCAGCCAAATATATATATATATATATATATATATATATATATATATATATATTTAGGAAATGTTCTATGTGGAGACACACAATGCTTAACTTAATCTTTCAACTTAAGGAAATAATGAGAAAGAACAAACAAAACCACAGAAAACCATGCATCCAAACTGAGTTGCACTTATGGAAACATTTGTCCATGGTGTGCAAACCAGCCTCTCCTTGATGGGTAAAGATGATCACTTTACAAGTAAGAGATGATGAGAAGGGCACCCCCACTCCTTCAGGAGGTCCTAGATGCCTGCATAAAAACCACTTCCCTTCAGTCTTCCTGTGGATTTGGAAGCCTGCCCCCATAGGTAAAGAAGGAATCTGGAGGAACCTGATCCCACCTCTGCATGAGCATCCCCACAGGGAGAGACTCGGAGTTTGGGGGGGTGGGGATGGTCACTGACCCACAAGGACAGGAATGTTACCGTCTGTGTCAGAATGGATGACGTCAACGAATTGTGCGTCTCTGGGATCTAATCTGTCCTCTGGAGGTTTCCCGTTGAATAAAGGGCCCGCAGGGTCCAGACCTGCAAAGAAAACAAAGTTGGCTTGGCAGCCCCACGCCATGAGTCACCTGCAGAGGGCTTTTGATCCCTCCCAAGGAGGATGGTTCACAGGCTGCAGGGCACCCTCAGTGGTCAGGCACTCACATTCCCATCCTGCTGTGTCAGGCTCCTTTCCACACCCCAATGGCCTTTTCCCACAGTGGAGGTGGTTACCCTCACGCACCCCCTTGAGAATGCAGCCAGACTCCCTTCGGAGGTGTACCTTTTCTTTCTGCCGCACCACGTGGCCTGTGGAATCTTAGTTCCCCAACCAGGAATTAAACCCAAATCCTTGGCAGTGAGAGCTTAGAGTCTTAACCACTGGCCTGCCAAGGAATTTCCTGGAGGTGTACCTGTGTGGGACCCCACAGTAGGGAGTGAACAGACAAATGGGGACCAGTGACGGGGATAAACTGGTTCCTCATGGAAAAAAAAGCATCCAAGGGTGCATATAAAAAGTAAACACAGTACTTATGTTTATCCCATTTTAAATAACCTAGAATTTCGCTTCTCTTCCTTGTTATTAAAAAAACTCCCTTATTGTTTCCATTTTTATTCACATTTACCAGTTGACATCAGAAGCCCAGGAGGGAGGCAAGGCAGCTATTGTCATTCCTATTTTACATGTGAATGAAGTGAGGTTCAAGTGTCTTAACTGGAGCCACAGTCTCACAATGCAACCAGCTCTCTCTGCTGAGCTTTTTATTTCCTTCAATTGGGTTTGGCAAACTGAGTGGGAAAGTGTGAGACTCACTGGTCAAGCCAGGCATTAGACCAGGTATGGAGGAGGAAAATAAAGTTGTGTGTGTTGGTTCCTGCACAATTAACCCACCCCATAAAGGCCTGAGCTAATTTCTTGCTCTTGGACAATGTCAGTGGGACATTCCTCACCATCATTATGAAACAGCTGCCAAAACAAGAGAGCAGCTCCTATGATGATGTAAGCACACACTAAAAACGCCAGAAGATCCCAAGTTCAGTTCAGTCGCTCAGTCGTCTCCGACTCTTTGCAACCCCGTGAACCACAGCACGCCAGGCCTGCCTGTCCATCACCAACTCCCGGAGTCCACCCAAACCCATGTCCATTGTGTCAGTGATGCCATCCAACCATCTCATCCTCTGTCATCCCCTTCTCCCTCCTGCCCCCAATCTTTCCCAGCATCAGGATCTTTTCCAATGAGTCATCTCTCTGCATCAGGTGGCCAAAGTATTGGAGCTTCACCTTCAACATCAGTCCCTCCAATGAACACCCAGGACTGATCTCCTTTAGAATGGACTGGTTGGATCTCCTTGCAGTCCAACAGACTGTCAAGAGTCTTCTCTAACACCACAGTTCAAAAGCATTAATTCTTTTGCACTCAGCTTTCTTTATAGTCCAGCTCTCACATCCTTACATGACTACTGGAAAAACCATAGCCTTGACTAGACAGACCTTTGTTAGCAAAGTAATGTCGTATTTTTTAATATGCTGTCTAGGTTGGTCATAACTTTCCTTCCAAGGAGTAAGTGCTTTTAATTTCATGGCTGCAGTCACCATCCACAGTGACTTTGGAGCCCAGAAAAATAAAGTCATCCACTGTTTCCCCATCTATCTGCCATGAAGTGATAGGACTGGATGACATGATCTTAGTTTTCTGAATGTTGAGCTTTAAGCCAACTTTTTCACTCTCTTCTTTCACTTTCATCAAGAGGCTCTTTAGTTCTTCACTATGTCATCTGCATATCTGAGGTTATTGAGATTTCTCCCAGCAATCTTGATTCCAGCTTGTGCTTCCTCCAGCCCAGCGTTTCTCATGATGTACTCTGCATATGAGTTAAATAAGCAGGGTGACAATATACAGCCTTGATGTACTCCTTTTCCTATTTGGAACCAGTCTGTTGTTCCATGTCCAGTTCTAACTGTTGCTTCCTGACCTACATATAGGTTTCTCAAGAGGCAGGTCAGGTGGTCTGGTATTCCCATCTCTTTCAGAATTTTCCACAGTTTCTTGTGATCCACACAGTCAAAGGCTTTGGCATAGTCAATAAGGCAGAAATAGATGTTTTTCTGGAACTCTCTTGCTTTTTCCATGATCCAGCAGATGTTGGCAATTGGATCTCTGGTTCCTCTGCCTTTTCTAAAACCAATCTGAACATCTGGAAGTTCACGGTTCATGTATTGCTGAAGCCTGGCTTGGAGAATTTTGAGCATTACTTTACTAGCAAGTGAGATGAGTGCAATTGTGCAGTCGTTTGAGCATTCCTTGGCATTGCCTTTCTTTGGGATTGGAATGAAAACTGACCCTTTCCAGTCCTGTGGCCACTGCTGAGTTTTCCAAATTTGCTGGCATATTGAGTGCAGCACTTTCATAGCATCATCTTTTAGAATTTGAAAGAGCTCAACTGGAATTCTATCGCCTCCTCTAGGTTTGTTCGTAGGGATGCTTCCTAAGGCCCACCTGACTTCACATTCCAGGATGTCCAGCTCTACGTGAGTGTGAGTGATCACACCATCATGATTATCTGGGTTGTGAAGATCTTTTTGTACACCTCTTCTGTGTATTCTTGCCACCTCTTCTTAATATCTTCTGCTTCTGTTAGGTCCATACCATTTCTGTCCTTTATCAAGCCCGTCTTTGCATGAAATATTCCCTTGGTATCTCCAATTTTCTTGAAGAGATCTCTAGTCTTTCCCATTCTGTTGTTTTCCTCTATTTCTTCTCACTGAGGAAGTCTTATATCTCCTTGCTATTCTTTGGAACTCTGCATTCAAATGAGTATATCTTTCCTTTTCTCCCTTTGCTTTTTGCTTCTTTTCTTTTCACAGCTATTTCTAAGACCTCCTCAGACAGCCATTTTCCTGTTTTGTATTTCTTTTTCTTGGGGATGGTCTTGCTCCCTGTCTCCTGTACGATGTCACAAACCTCTGTCCATAGTTCATCAGGCACTCTATCTATCAGATCTAGTCCCTTAAATCTATTTCTCACTTCTACTGTATAGTCATAAGGGATTTGATTTAGGTCATACCTGAATGGTCTAGTGGTTTTCCCTACTTTCTTCAATTTAAGTCTGAACTTGGCAATAAGAAGTTCATGATCTGAGCCACAATCCACTCTTCTGGTCTTGTTTTTGCTGACTGTATAGAGCTTCTCCATCTTTGGCTGCAAATAATATAATCAATCTAATTTTGGTGTTCACCATTTGGTGATATCCATGTGTAGAGTCTTCTCCTGTGTTGTTGGAAGAGGGTGTTTGCTATGACCAGTGCATTCTCTTGGCAAAACTCTGTTAGCCTTTGCTGTGCTTCATTCTGTACTCTAAGGTCAAATTTGCCTGTTACTCCAGGTGTTTCTTGACTTCCTACTTTTGCATTCCAGTCCCCTATAAGGCGCTACTAACTAGAAACTTACCTGGAGTGGAAAAGGTTTCAAGGGATATCCCCAAGTTTTTAATCTATGAAGGTCATTTTAAATGGCATCTCCTCTCCCCATGCTATAAAACTCAAGAGATAGCATCCTTGCCTCAGCAGTCCTGGTTCTAGCCCCGGTTTCTCCGTTTCTCCTCAGTTAACACCCTAGATTCCTTGAGGCATATCATTATCTGCCTCCTTTTCTTATCTCCCTTCTTTTTCTCCCTCAATTTTTCTTCCTCTTCTGTCTGCTCCCTACTGAAACTGATGTGGGAGGGGGTGGATCAATAACCAGGTACCCAAGTCCATAGGATATCAGCGCAGCATTTTATGGCGAGTACAGAGAAAAAGAGAGCAACCCAGGCAGTCAGGCAAGAAAAGGGAAATTTATTAGAGGAAAAAGAGAGGGTGACTGGCTCTTAAGGAGGACCAGCGTCCTCCATTTCTGACAGAGTCCTTCTTACACCCCACCGATGAAAAATTCTGAGAGGATGGTCACATAGCTGGAGGTCCGGAATCTGAGAAGATTCCACAGCTTGGAGAAGATAGGTGCCAGTGAGATAACAGGATGCCATTTGGGCAGTTTGGTCAGTCTCAAGGATCACTGTGATTTATTCTTTGTTTGCTTGGTCCACATAACGAGCTATCTTATCAGTGAGACCCCATGTGAACTCTATCAAGCATGAGAAACTCAGAACCTCAGAAACACCTTGCTGGGGAAGCCTCCTCCTCCTCACATAAAACAGCAGCACTTACTATCTGAGAAAATGAACAGTAAGAGCCTCAGTTTATAGCAGCCTCCAGATCCATGGTTGAAAGACTGGCTTACCATATAAAGTCCAAACCAGGGCAATTTCAAAAGTAATAAAGCTGCTATTAAGAATTATGCCAGGACTGAAGACACAAATGAGGACTGTCACAGCAAACACATGCTCTCCTTAGAGAAAAGTCATAGCAAACGATCAGCTTGCACTGTCAGCCAGAAATCAAACTATCCTTAAAAAGCTGCATATTTTGTGTGAGCAGAGATCACAGGAGTTGGATAGAGGTGACATGAGCTCCAGACCTAGCATTAACCGGCTGTCTGATTTTAGGCAGGTTACTTCCCTTCTCTGAACCACAGTTTCCTTATCTGCAAAACAGAGGTAGAATTCATTGCTATTTCAGAAGGCTTACCAAGGCATTCCTAGATCCGAGTCCAGAATACTGAGATTATTATAGAACAGAAACAAAACCAACCAAATGGAGCAGTTTCTTGTTGCTCTGTGATTGCCAGCAAAGTGTCTAACTAGTGATCCCTGGCTTTGATTACAAAATTAACCAGTTTGAGAATCTGATGAAAGCCCTGGACCTCGGACCTCTTCCCAGGACAAACGTCCAATGTTTTACAGGTAGCTTTAGGGGCCTCCCTTACTCCCATCCCAAAGGTCACCATGAACTAACTCTCCAAGTCAGTGCTATCTAATAGAAATATAATGTGAGCCACATATATAGTTTAAAATTTTCTAGCAACCACTTTTAAAAAGTAAAAAACAAAGAAACTGATTTTAATAATGCATTTTATTTAACCCAGTTTATTTAACCCAATATAGCAGTAAAATTTCATTTCAACATGTAATGAATATTTAAAAATCCAAATTTTTAATATATTTAAGGTATGTTTTAATATATATTTTTCATAAATTTTAATATATATTTTTCATAAATTTCAAATTTCATGAAACTTTAATATATTTTCATCACTTTTTCATATTTGAATATATTCTAATATAGTTTTCATTTTTAATAAGACATTTCATATATTTAATATATTTTTCAAAATATTTTAATATATTTTTCTTCAAAATCCAATATGTGCTTTGTACTTATAGCACATTTCAGTTTGTGTTAGCTACATTTCAGGTACTCAATGGTACAGGCAGCTCATGGCTACTATATTGGACATCACAGATCTGTGGTCATTTTTTAATGTGTGGCATTCAGACCAACTGAATCTTCTGGTGAAAAGCACAGACTCCTGGGACTTCCTGGTGGTCCAGTGGCTAAGACTTCACATTCCCACTATAGGGGGCCCTGGTTCTATCCTTAGTCAGGGAACTAGATCCCACATGCCACAACAAAGACCCAGTGCAGCCAAATAAATACATGAATTATTTTTAAAAAAGATAAGAAAGCTAGGCTTAAGTTACTTTTTAAAAAATAAAAGTACAGACTTTTGGATCCCAAGACCAGAGATCCTGATTCAGCACGTCAGCACTGTATCCAACACTCCAAGATGATTTTTATAAGAATCAAATTTAATGTATCATCAAGTGATATAGGTACTTGAAATGTTTTAAAATCCATTCATCTTCATTTGAAGAAATTAATGAAAAGTAATACCAGAAGATGTGCCTGGAGAGGAAAGGGAAAAGCAAGAACAGAAGACAAACAGGGAAATGAAAGAGATGAAGCAGACATTCTGGCCTAGATAGTTAGCAAGCAGAACCACCCAGTTCTTAGGAGCTGGGAGTGAATTATGTCTTTCCCGCCCCACAATCCAGTGATCCCACTCAAGAAGGGCAGTCGGAGGTGAGTGGGGAAGGGAAATGCTTTACTCCTGAGACAAGCACTTGGAAACAGGTGAATCTGGTGCTGGAGCTCAGTGAGGATGCGGAACTGGGAGAACACAAGGTAGTCAGAGCAGACAGAAGATGGGGCTGCAGACTGCGGGCTGAGTCCAGGCCACAAAGCAGGGCCACGTGGGCCCAGGGAAGGGAGGCTGGCTTGGGAAATCTCATGGTCAGAGGCCAGATTACATTGTATTCCCGTCCAAAGTAGTTGTGGGAACAGGCTTGCTGGGTGGCTGAGGAGCAAAATTAGCGGGTAGATAGAATAAGACAATGATGGGCTAGAGACCCCAGCACTAGCACTGGACAGCTCATTTAGCTTACCTCTTCCCAAACTTTGTGGTCAGTGACATCAGATCAGTAGCTTAAAATCAGCCATAGTGGGAGTATTTACATCATGGAATCAGTAAATGGTATAAATTTATTTGTGTGTGTGTGTGTTTGTGTGGAAAGCTGATCAGCTTCTAAACACACCACTGGGAAAAGTCCCTGCTCCCAGAGGAGAAGCTCCCAACAGATAAAGAAAACAAGCAAACTTGAGCTATTTGTCCTTTGTACCCATAAGGGAAAATGAATTTTAAAAAGTAAACATGCGTTGCTTTCTACAACATTATAGTAATAGTTTTAAAAATTGAAAAAGGAGGACTTCCCTGATGGTCCAGTGACTAAAATTCCACGCTTCCAATGCAGGGATTCCCAGGTTCTATTCCACATTGCCACAGCTAAGAGTTGGCATGTTGCAGCTAAAGATCCTGAATCCTGCAACAAAGATCCAAGATTCCCTGTGCCGCAACTAAGACCCAGCACAGCCAAATAAATAAATACTTTTTAAAAAACTGAAAAAACATTTTGCTTCCCTAGGAAAGCAGGTGAAAAGATGAGAACAACCTTGGCATTTGGAGTGAAAGTGAGGGAAAAATAGCCCAGGAAAAAATATGACCTCAAGTACCAGGGTTGGAAGACACCCAGCCAATGTGGAGTATATGTGTATATGAGAAAGAGAATAGAAGGGGCAGGGATGTGGGGCCAGAAGACTAGCCCAGGGCCACATGCCAGGTTCAGTACCACGTTCAGTCATGCGGCTCTAAAGGGTTACCTCTCAACTGTAGCTGGTTTGAATCATTTACCTCTTCCCTCTCTCCTTCCATTCATTTCTGCTTTCCAGATTGCCTAGATTAGGAATGGCTATCTCAGGGTAAGGATCAGTTCTGGAAAAGATATGGATGGCCAGAAGCCTTGCCTCTCTGAAAGACAAAGCCTCCCTCAGCCCTTCATCTGTCACTGTGGAAAGTTACTGAGCACTAGGCAAATGAACCCAGCAAGGGGATCTTTCTTTGGAGTTTCACCTGCTGTGTTTCTGAGGGTTTTTATTCAGTCTTGGTCTGAAAGCTGACAGTTACAGAGTTAGCTCCAGACAACATAATTCCCATCTCATTTTCCTACCCTAAGTCTCCAGTTTTATTTTTTGGGCTCCAAAATCACTGCAGATGGTGACTGCAGCCATGAAATTAAAAGACGCTTGCTCCTTGGAAGAAAAGCTATGACCAACCTACTGTTACTGCTACTGCTAAGTCACTTCAGTCGTGTCCGACTCTATGTGACCCCTGGGATTCTCCAGGCAAGAACACGGGAATGGGTTGCCATTTCCTTCTCCAGTGTATGAAAGTGAAAGGTGAAAGTGAAGTTGCTCAGTCGTGTCCGACCCTTAGCGACCCCATGGACTGCAGCCAACCAAGCTCCTCTGTCCATGGAATTTTCCAGTCAAGAGTACTAGAGTGGAGTGCCATTGCCTTCTCCGATGACCAAGCTAGACAACATATTAAAAAGCAGAGACATTACTTTGCCAACAAAGGTCCATCTAGTCAAGGCTATGGTTTTTCCTGTGGTCATGTATGGATGTGAGAGTTGGACTGTGAAGAAAGCTGAGCACCGAAGAATTGATGCTTTTGAACTGTGGTGTTGGAGAAGACTCTTGAGAGTCCCTTGGACTGCAAGGAGATCCAACCAGTCCATTCTGAAGGAGATCAGCCCTGGGATTTCTTTGGAAGGAATGATGTTAAAGCTGAAACTCCAGTACTTTGGTCACCTCATGCGAAGAGTTGACTCATTGGAAAAGACTCTGATGCTGGGAGGGATTGGGGGCAGGAGGAGAAGGGGACGACAGAGGATGAGATGGCTGGATGGCATCACTGACTCGATGGACATGAGTCTGAGTGAACTCTGGGAGTTCGTGATGGACAGGGGAGGCCTGACGTGCTGAGATTCATGGGGTCGCAAAGAGTCAGACACGACTGAGCGACTGAACTGAACTGAACTGAAGGCTCCAGCTATGCCTGGGACTATATTAGATATGTAGTTCAAACAATCTTGGATTAAATGAAAGGAAGGCCATCTGCTTGGGGCAAAATCCCCATCATGGGACATAGCTGTTTCTGTAGCCATACAGAAATAAAGTCACTACCAAACTTTTCTATAGCATACACAATTTATAAAGTGTTTGCACATATTTTATTAAATAATAACTTTAATACTGCTGAAGTCAGTTACTACTATGGTCTTCCCTTTGCACAAGAGGACATTTGCTCAGAGCAGTTAAGTAATTAGAAGAGCTGACTTGAAACCCAAGGACTTGGATTGCCTGTATCATGCTCCCCCAGGAAACACATTCCACAGGCTGGTTATCCTGAGCCCATTCACGGGAAGACTTACCTGTAATTCTTACCTGTAATTCTCCCCAGCTGGCCATTGTACATCTTTCCAACAAACCCAGCTATGTGGGCTCCTAGACTTACTCCAATCAAGTAAATGTCATCCAGAGAAGCTCCTTCTGTCTGAAATTTCAAGAGGTCCATTGTTAAAAATTGTGAGGGACCAAGGGGTTGACAATACCTGGAGAAATTTCCCAACTGTTGACTTTGGAGAAATATTTCTAAGCACCTTATGTCCATTATCTTATTAAAATGTCACAACACCCCCACAAACTAGATGTTATTCTTTTGATTATACAGATGAGGAAACTAACTGACTGGGCTGGAAGTCATCTTCCCAAGGTCAGACAGCTGCTCGGAGGGAGCAGGGCAGAATTCAAACTGGTCGGTCCAAATACAAACCTGTGCCTTAATTTTTTATGCCATGGTGTTTCCATTCGTGCTTCTGCTAGGAACCAAGCTGAGACATCTTAAAGCCTTCCACACTGAGGAGAAGGGCAACCAAATATTTTAATGAACTCCTTTATCTTCATGCTGGCTTGGTTAATGAATTACTATGGAGAGGGAAGGAAGGAAAGAAAGGGGCAGGGCATACTGTCTATAGTCCTGGGATAACTGTCATGAGTCATTTTATTATTCCCTTTCCCAAGGGCTGTGGCTTAGCTGATGAGCTCATGTAAAATTTATGTCACCCCTGGCCACAGTGGCCACCAAGTGTGTGTGGCTCTCTGAAATAGTCCCGATGTCAAATCACTTTTAATCAGATTGGGTATATCAGGTTTGATTTGGGATAATCTGATCTCTAAACTTTTGGCATGTCTAAGAAAAGGAAGAGCTATGGAAGTTGAGGAAACTCTGAGCACTGAAGCCAGGAAACCTCTCCTGCCCATTAGGTAACTTCATATGAGTTAGAAAAAGATGTCCCTTCCCCAGGACACCTTGCTGTCATTCACTAGAAAATTATCATACTAGATATACAAATCTACAGTGTCTACAGAGACAATGGTGCTCTCTTAGATGGATTCCCTGTGCAGTGCACAACCTACACAGCCATACCTATGGGCCTCCCTTCAGCCCTTCCCTTCACCCTCCTGGGGGCTTATTCAAATAACATTTGCAAAACACTGCAAAAATAGGCCTGCTGATCGCTGTAGACATCTCCTGGCTTTAAATATCCAGATAATGAGCCAATTTCAATTTGGCTCTGAACCATCTAAAAGAATTCCTCCTTACCAACATTCGGTCGATAAATTCCTTCAAGATTGTTGCCACTTTTCTGGTCTTACTAGAAGCATGGTTGTACATTACAGTTGTAGCTCCTCGATTCCAATCAACAATAACCACATTCATGTCTTCTACAGAAAGCAAACCCTCTACTAAGTCCTCTATCCATACTGGAGGAGAGCCGGTCGGCCTGAATCCATGGACCACAAAGGTGGTTTTCTTAGTCACGTTCAAGTTCCCCAAAACTGTGGAGTTGATGGCTTGTGCGCAGGTTGGGTTTCTCCTTGTGTAGAGCATCAGCTTCACATTTAGTCCCGTCCCAACCACTGCACTGTGAAAACTCAGTTTGGTAAATGAAGGACATGTTTCATCTGTGTCTGAAAATAAAAATTAGATGGTATCATGACAGTTCTTTCCTTAGACAGACATCAAACAAGAGTTCTGTCCTACACTCACTGGAGTTCTTTCCATGTGTCTTACAGTACCTAGCAAGAGGCTGGATCTAGTTGAATGAAGTTTAAACATCATATCTGATTTAGAGTTCATAAGTAGTGTCTTCTTTTTCACTCAGAAAATCATTTTTTGAAATTCTACCCTCTTTTAAGGTATAACCCAAAAGTTACATTAGTGAAGACTTCTCCAACTCTCCCAGCTTTAATTACTATATGTCCTTCAACCCAGAACTCCCCAGCTCCTCTCTGTGCCACAATGACAGCACAATGAAGACATTTTCAGGGATGTACTATGGACATTTCTTTATATGGATGTCTATCCCATAAGACCACAGTCTCCTTGAAATGGTGGCTTATGATTAATCTCATATATCCATCACAGTGCCCAGCACATAGTAGAGGACTTGGTAACTGAATCTGTGGGGTCCAGGCATCTTTCCTTGTCCATAGCTCCCAACTGCAACGGTGGTGGAGAACATGGTGTGTCTGGCTCTACACCTTTCAAACGCATTTGAAACTGTTAACCATGGTGGCCTTTCTCAGGCCTTTCCTTCTTTGCTCAAGCATCATCTTTAAGCATTTACCCTGCTGACTGGACTCGAAGAATGGCCTTAAAAGAAAGCCTGGGGATGTAAAGAGGACAGCTTAAGATGAGCTTAGAGAGTTTCCCTGGTGGCTAAGCGGCAAAGAATCTGCCTGCCAATACAGGAGACACAGGTTTGCTCCCTGGACCGGGAAGATCCCGCATGCAACTAAGCCTGGGCAGCACAACTATTGAGCCCATGCTCTAGGGCCTGAAGCCACTGAAACCCATGCACCCTAGAACCTGTGCCTCACAACGTAGGAGCCACTGGCATGAGAAGCCCAAGCATCCGAACTACAGAGCAGCCCCCTCTCACAGCAACTAAAGCAAAGCCCATGCAACAGTGAAGACCCAGGACAGCCAGAAAGAAAGAAATCAATAATTATTTTAAAAAGAAAAGCCTAGAGCATCTCATTATGGCAGAAATTGAGATAATGTTTAAAAACACCCTGTGTCCTCATCCAGGGACACAGGAACCAACTTGAAGGGGCTTCCACTGACCAGATCTGGGATAATTTGAGGGCAACATAATTAAGGACGGTAATGAGTGATAGGACACTTGCATGCCACCCATGTACCCAGCATGGCCACACACACACAATTAAGGAGGCTTTGAAATCTCTTACCCTAGAAAAGACATGGTTAAAAATTGAGCCCCAGGGACTCCCTGGTGGTGAAGTGGATAAGAATCCACCTGGACACAGGTTTGATCCCTGGTCCGGGAAGATCTCACATGCCGTGGACTGACCACTGAGCTCATGCTCCTAGAGACTGTGCTCTGCAACAAGAGAAGCCACCACAGTGAAAAGCCTGTGCCCCCCAAAAGAGTAATGCACTTGCAGCAACCAAGGAAAGCTCTTGCAAAGCCACAAAGACCCAGGGAGACATACATACATAAATGAATACTTTTTAAAAATTGAGCCCCCAAATCACACATTCCTTCTTGTACTTTATACCGTCTAGTAGATTGTGCAGTGAGGCCTGCTCGCAATATAAATACTATCTTTTTTTTTTTCTCAGCTTTCTTGAGACATAACTGGCAAATAACATTGAGTAAGTTTAAGGTGTATGATATCACTTAATATTCTATATAGTAAGAAATGATTACCACAATAAGGTTAGTTAACACACTCATCACCTCACCTAGTTACCGTTGTGTATGTGTGAGAAGAGAACATTTAAAATCAACTCTCAATAAAATTCAAATATACAATACAGTATTTCTAACTAACGTGCTGTGTATTATACACCCAGGACTTATTCATCTATGTAAACATTTTCTCCATCAGCTGGCCCCTTTCATTTTTCTCTTCCTGTAGATTGCTTGTTCCAGGAGAACCTGGAGTGAAACTTATCTGGTGCTTGTAGAGCAAGCCCAACAGTAAATAATTGACTGTCCAGTTAATCATCTTATTGAAAAGGAAGAGTGGTGAAGTGGGACTGAGCCTGTGGGGCTTAGCCATCAGTAAAACTGGGTTTTGTTCCTGGTTGTGTGACTTACTCACCAGGTGGCCCGGGGAAGTTATATCATTTCACTCTCTACCTATCTGCCCAAGAGAGTTATGTGGTGGATATTAATTATGAATGAGGTCATATTGGGGAAGATAGAGAGCCCTTTCCAAAGAAGGTGGTAGCTTAATTACTGTGTATGTTCATTTTGAGCCAAATGAGCAACACTAGGCCAATGTGTCATAAAACCACGTATCTGAGTACTTGCAAGGCTCAGAGATGCGTCCTGAAGTTTGGGGCCAGAGCTGTTTTTCAGCAGCAACTGCCAACTTCAGTGTCTACAGGATGGGTGATCTTTTTGGCCTGCTGAGTCCTTTCTAGAAGCCCTTAAAGTTGACAGTTACTGAAAGGCAAGAAGGGCAGAACACATACATATTTATTTTTCACTTGATAGAACCGCTGTGACTTCAAGTATTTTTAAATGTCTTAGTTATGTTTATAATGGCCATTGCCAAAGCAATGGAAAAGGCCATTGCTTTTGCTCTGTGAATTTTGCCTGTCGCGCTTATTTTTTTTTACATTGTATTTTCTTTCTCATGCTGGGAAGTTTATAGCCCACTTTAATTTTTCTGGCAAGAAAAATTGATCTCTGTAACTTTATATGAAATCCTTTTGCTTCTATTTTACGGGATGTCAGTGTGTGGATTGTAGTTCAGTGGGCTACATGCAGAAGTGCTGCAGACGTAGGTATATTTATTCAGATTTAATTAGGCTCCACTGTGAACCCCTGGCAAGGAGTTTGGGGCATCTGGAAACTGTATTTCAGACTGTTGTGGAGCATATTTTTAAATTCTGCCATGCATCGGCTGCTGACCTTTGTCAGAACAGTTGTCTTTCCTTATTATGCTGCAGTCCTTGCTTGAGTAACTCGAGACAGTGTCTAATGACTTTCTGATATGAATGATGAGGGCATTAGCATACTCAGTACTTCTCCTCTCTGATCCAGTGTCTACCTCCTGATTTTTATTAGGTATAAAATTACTTTTAGCTCTTCTGGTAATTACTTTTTCGGTTTAAAAATAAATATTTAAGCCTCTATGTACTGGTATATGACTCAGAGAGAGTTTCTGTTCTATTTAGTGTTATCTATTCTAGCTCCTCCTAATCTACCAAGAAAGATGAGAAAGCTACTGCTCACGTATTGCCTCCTGTATTGTATATCCTCCTTAACCCTTTTAAGAACACAAACACAAATGCACTCGCACAAACACACACTTTGGGTTCCCTCTGTCAAAATACAGTCAGTCTTCTTTATTCATGAATTCATATTTGTGAGTTCATCTACTCAAAATTTATTTGTAATCCCCCAAATCAAACATTTCTCACCCCTGCTCTGTATCGCAGTAGTGTGGGTGTGCCTCATCCAGGGATGCCCACTCCACTCTAGGAAGGAGGACCCCCTCTTTCCCTTTCCCTTCCATGGTTTCTCTCCTCTATCCTCCTCCCTGGTGATAGGTAGACCCTGCCACTTGGGGAAAGGTCAGCAGGGGACCTCTGTTTTGCATTAGAAGGAGAAAGCGATTTGGCTTCCACTTTTCGAAAGTTATGTCAACAATAAAGCTGACACTTTTAGCCATGGGTCAGTTTCTCAGTTAGTTAAAACCTAGAGGAAAGAGGAGGTGATTGCCACCTACTCCTCAGCAGCAGACCGGAAGCCCTTAAGGGCAGAAATTTTATTTTTAATAAATAAAAATATATATACTATTTTATGTATATAAAATAAGAATGCAGAATATTTGCAAGCGGTAAAGCACAGTAGTAAACACTCTACCTAAAGACCTAAAATAAAACCCAAATGTATTTGTAACCCCTGAAATCAACACTTGAGCGGCTTTTACAATCATGCACAGACCCGTGCCGAGTGGCAAAAAAAAAAAAATCTGAGTTTCTCCAAGCGACACTCTCAACAGTGGTCAAACACACCAACGCTCTGCCTTCTTGTTTCAGCTCTTGCAACAAATGTCCTTTTCCTGGCCTCTTACTGCCACATTTTTGCTTCTTGTGCCTTTTCTTTGTGATTTCTCTGTTTAAAATCCCCCAAACATAGTCCTCAACTGCTGGCTGGAGTTTCTAAACTCACAAAGGCTGTGATGTTACCTTACAGAGAAAATATGTTACATAAGCTTTGTTCAGCTATGAGTTATAGTGCTGACCGTGAGTTCAGTGTTAGCAAGTCAATGATATATATTAAATACAGTGTCTTTAAACAGAAACACATATAAAATCAGATTATGTATTGATTGATCAGTCAACAAAAATGCTGTAACCAGAGGCTCCCCAGAACCTAACCCTTTATTTCCTCTCCAAGCAGTGGTCCAGTAACTGCTACTTCAGTGCCTGAGTGCCTTTACAGAGCAGGAACTGCCATGAATAATGAAGATGAAGTTTATATAAAATTTATTTTCTAGAACTGTATTTCCCTGGTTATGTAGTTTTAGTTCTAGAAAATACAAGATCATTGCTCACAGTGAGTCCTTTGCCTGGCCTTCTCCATTCGCTCCTGAATGACTCGCTGTTGCTTTCAAGACAGGCTCCTGGATGGCCCTTCACCCATCCCCAGCTGTGCCCAAGGTTCAGGAAACTTGCATGGGGGACAGAACCAGCCTTAGGAATGAGGGACTGCCCTTGATCTAACCCTCACCGGCTCTGGGGCTTGTAGAAACTGCTGGTTTTTCCAATAGGACAATTTTATCCTGTTTCTTTTGTTTGATTGTTCCGAGACATTGCTGGATGCAGTTTGATTAGTTACAACTGAAGTTGACTTTTTTTAAGTTGGAAAAGTGTGGGGTGGCTAGTGGATAACATATTCACTATATTATTCTCATCTGTAAGTAAATTCCTTGGCCTAAATGACGCTCTGACTTTATATGCTTTCCCCAGGATTTATAGATATTCTACTTCCTTCTTGTGTTGAATTCCACTCCATTTTTTCCCTTAAATATTACTTGTTTTTTTCATAACACAAACCTGAAACATTTTTTCCTTTTCTGAAATAACTTCCCCCACTAGCACAGAAGTTCCAAGATAATTAATCTATTTGTCCATTTATCCATTCTTACGTTCCCAGTGCCAAGAACAGGGCCTGCTTCAACTATTTCCTGGATAAATGGATATCAATCTGTTAACACATTAGTCAGCCATTCAGAATGATTCATATAAATGCTATATATATATAGTGTATGACATAATGTTTACAAAGTAAATGAAGCATGAAATGCCTTGTGACTGAAATTATTAGAAGTATATCTGCAGGAGACACAGCCTGGAAAATCATATGCAAACAATAGGTCATATACTCCACCCCAAAGTTCTTTGTTTAAAATTGCTTAAGTTATTAAGCCTTTTCCTCTCAGAATTAACACCATTTTTAAAAGGTTATATTACATTTATCTTATTTTGGACTACGTTACAAATAAGTTTAAGCTTCTCTAGGGCAGGCATTGTGTTGTTTTTAGTCCAGTAGTGTGTACCCAGCACCAAGCTCAAGAACTTGTCTTGTTGTCGGGTCTGAAATTCTCAGGCAATTTGAAGAGCATGTAAGGAGTAGATATATGTGAACAGCAAATTTGTTACATTGCTTCATATAGTTCTTTACATTTTACTTTGGGCGTCCCTGGTGGCTCAGACTGTAAAGAATCTGCCTGTAATATGAGAGACCTGGGTTTGATCCCTGGGTTAGGAAGATCTCCTGGAGAAGGGAAGGGCTACTCACTACAACTGAACAACTCTCTCTCTCTCTCTCTCTCTCAATCTCTCTCTCATACACACACACACACACACACACACACACACACACACACACACACGCCTTCAGAAAGCAAACCTCATTATTTTGTTGTTTTGTTACAAAGTCAAGTTTGCTCAGAGGTAGTATTAACAGCTCAGTAGAACATGTTAAACTGGTTTCCAAAGCTTAACCTCTTCTATTAAGTTTACTTGAAAGGGGAGAAACTGCCTTTACTCTTCAGACTACTTTGAAATTCAGTCCCTTTGAAATGCCATTTCCTGTTGACAATCGGAAAATTACAGGTGGATGGGTGACGTCTCCCATTCAGCGATGAATTCAGACCCTTGTGTAGGGCAGGCCTGATTATCATTTACTGTCTTCCTTCTGTTAAATTAAAAGGAACATATTCAAATAGGATGTCAGGAAAAGCTAGCTATAATATCTATAATATCTTCAGAGAGAAATTATATGTGCCTGAGATACTTTATTATAATCTAATACATGACTGCCCATGGGGCCAAATCCAGCCATGATCATTAGCATATTGTCTTTAGTGGTTTTTTTTCCATATAAGGCAAAATTGAGTGGTTTAACAGTGACCACTGTCCCACAGAGCTGAAAATATTTACTATCTGGCTCTTTACAGAAATTTGCCAGCTTTGGTCTAATATCTTAACCAAATTTTCCAGGCAAGAATACTGGAGTGGTTGCCATTTCCTACTACAGGGGATCTTCTTGACCCAGGAATCAAACCCATGTCTTTGGCATCACCTGCACTGGCAGGCAAATTCTTGACTATTGCACCACCTGGGAAGCCCTTGCCAACTCTGGTATAAAGTCTTACACAAAAATACAACATAATTTTGGAAAGAGCCTGGGTTTTGGAGACAGACCTACGTTTGAAGTTCAGCGCCATTGCCTACGAGTTATGTGATTTCTCTTAATTACCTAACCTCTCCAGGCCTCAGTTTTGCATGTGTAAAATGATCGTAATAATGCCAATCTGTCAGGCAGTGCTTTGCAGAGTCACAGTGAGCCCAAGGCAAAAGAAAAAACACACCATGTAAATGTACACATTTACATGTGCGTGCTAAGTTACTTTTGCTAAGTTACTTCAGTCCTGTCTGACTCTTTGCAACCCCATGGACTGTAGCCCACCAGGCTCCTCTGTTCATGGGGCTTCTCCAGGCAAAAATACTAGAGTGGGTAGCCAAGCTCTTCTCCAGGGGATCTTCCCAACCCACGGACCCAACCTGCATCTCTTATGTCCTCTGCATTGGCAAGCGGGTTATTTACCACTAGCACACCTGGGAAATCCATACATATTTATATAAGTATACATACATTTATCAAAATATCCTCCCATAGTTTGAACCAAGTGAAAAATACCCCTTCATTATTTAATCTGTTCATACACTGTGGTCACCTCATAATATAAACCACCTAGCAAGGAAGTAAGTTGTCATGGACCCAGAAATGCAGGACAATTAGAAATGATTTTTTCTGTTGTGCAATAACACCAAGTAAAATGATCAGTAATATACCTTAGTAAAATGCTTGACATTCTCTTCATCATAGATTTGTGCTGATTTTGATCTTTTAAAAATATCACATTAAAATATCATCTATGCATGATAATATACATTATTAATGATATGCATATTATCATTTGCATTAAATATTAAATGAGAGTAAAATATTCAGATATTAAAGTATCACTTGTATTGCATTAAAATATTACAAAAATAGACTATTTTATTGCATTAGAAAGTCATAAGTTGACTTATCTTGATTACTATTTCCAAACGTTGCACTTGGTGAGTGCCTTACTTGCCACACTCTAATCCCAGCCTGGCTGTCAGGTCTGATGTGAGAATGAGAGAAAATGCCTGTGAAGTATCTAAAGTGTTACATGATACATTGTAGACGCCAAAAAACTAGTAACTATTTTATTTATTTTTCTGTTTATTTATTTGGCTGTGCCGGGTCTTAGTTGCGGCATGTGGGACCTAGTTCCTGACCAGGGATTGAACCCGGGCCACCTACATTGAGAGTGCGGAGTCTTAATCATGGGACCACCAGATGTTATTGTTGTTCTCCAGCCACTAAATCTTGTCTGACTCTTCGTGACCCCATGAACTGCAGCATGCCAGGCTTCTCTGCCCATCATATCTCCCTGAGTTTTAACATATCTCAAGTTTATGTCCTTTGAGTCAGTGATGCCATCCAACCATCTCATCCTCTGTTGCCCACTTCTCCCCCTGTCCTCAGTTTTCCCCAGCATCAGGGTCTCTTCCAATGAGGCAGCTCTTTTCATCAGGTGGCCAGAGTATTGGAGCTTCAGCATCAGTCCTGCCAATGAATATTCAGGGTTGATCTCCTTTAAGATCGACTGGTTTGATCTCCTTGCTGTCCAAGGGACTGTCAAAAGTCTTCTCCAGCACCACAGTTTGAAAGTGTCAATTCTTCTGCACTCTGCCTTCTTTATGGTCCAACTCTTACATCCATACATGACTACAGAAAAAAACCACAGCATTGACTATACAGACTTTGTCAACAAAGTGATGTCTCTGCTTTTTAAAACACTGTCTAGATTTGACAAAGCTATTCTTCCAAGGAGCAAGTGTCTTTTAACTTCACGCTGCAATCATCATCTGCATTGATTTGGGAGCCCTAGAAAATGAAATCTGACACTATTTCCACATTTTCCCCATCTATTTGCTATGAAATGATAGGACTGGATGACACGATCTTTGAATGTTGTGTTTTAAGCCAGCTTTTTCCACTCTCCTCTTTTATCTTCATCAAGAGGCTCTTTAGTTCCTCTTCACTTTCTGCCACTTTTGACCACAAAGGAAGTCCCCCAAACTAGTAATTGTTAATGATATTGATAAATTGGGTTAATAGTATTGATCTCATAGGATTATGAAGACTAAATAAATAAATCACTTTGCATGAGATTTTACATGAAACAAGTGCTAAATAAATTCCTTCCTTCCATCATTTTAGTTTCCTTAATTCAACCAAGGATTTGGAAAAGGGAAGCTTTATTAGCCAGTATACAAGTGAGGTTCTTCTCCCTGACAAGGTAAAACAAATAATCTATTTGGATCATCAATTTGCTCATATTAAAATAAAGTTAGTCCCTTATTCCTAGCCATTTAGTCCACTCTAGCATTCCTTTAGGAAATGAAATTCTAAGATCTTCAAACTAGCTGATTTGAAAGGACAAGAGGTTCTTTGAAAGGACAAGAGATATCTACCTAAGAAAACAAATTCTCCAGGGCTTTCTTACTAACCAAAGACAACCTTGATTTTAAAAAATTAATATATCAACAAATTTACATTTCCTTTAATTAAAATATCTGAAAACAGGGACTTCCCTGATGGCCCAGTGGTTAAAAATCCCCCTTGCAATGAAGGGGCAGTTGCAAAGAATTAAGATCCCATGTGCCTCAGAGCAGCTGAGCCCATGAGCCTCAACTACTAAGCCAGAGTGCCACAGCTAGAGAGCCTGTGCGCGCAACTACGACCTGATCCCACACAGCCAACAAAATAAACTAAGAAACATTTTTTAAAAAGACCTGAAAATAACCATACTTTACTCTTGTAATTAGAATGTTGATCAGATAGGTGTTTTTTTCACCTTTATATCAAGCAGATTTTTTTGGCTAATAAATACCTTTTAGGTAACAAACATGGTTCCACATGCTACAGCAAGGATGAATCTTGAAAATACTATAACATGTGAAAGATGCCAGTCACAAAAGACCACATATTATATGATTCTATTCATATGAAATGACCAAAATAGGGAAATCTATACAGACAGAAAGTAGATTAGTGATTGCTTAGGGCTTGGGGATGGGAGGAGATGGAGAGATGGGGTACAGTAAAGGGTATTCAGTTCCCTTTTGAGGTCATGAAAGAGCTCTAAAATTGACTGGTGACAGTTGCATATATCTGTGAATCTATTAGAAAACACTTTAAATGGGTGGATTGTATGGTATGTGAATTATATCTTCATAAAACTGATTTTTTTAAAGTGCTCCTGTAATTTCACACTTTCATGGAAAGAATTTTTAAAAAGGGGGTGGGGCTTCCCTGGTGGCTCAGTGGTGAAGAATCTGCCTGCCAATGCAGGAGACACAGTTTCAGTCCTGGTCCGGGAAGATCCTACACACCTCAGAACAGCTAAGCCTGTGCACCACAACTCCTGAGCCTGTGCTCTAGAGCCTGGGATCTGCAGCTCCTGGAGACCATGCTTCATGGAGCCTCGTGCTCCACAAGAGAAGCTACTGCAACGAGAAGTTCACATGCTGCAGAGAGTAGCCTCCACTTGCTGCAACTAAAAATCCGAGCAGCAATGAAGACCCAGTACATCCAAATATAAATAGACTTTTAAAAAGTTTTTTTTTAAGTGGAAAAAAGATAAAAAGTCTTTTGGAGGTAACTGGGCAGAAGTTTCATTTTTCGGTCACAATCAAATCAGGCTCCTAATTTTCCAGTTTGCTTTCTTTCACCTTGGAAACAGTTTGACAGACCTCCATTTTCTACCACTGCAGGCTAAATAAAGCCCTGACTTTGGTCAGTCTGTTGGCAGTTGGGGAGTGATTGTAGCTAGCTGTTTCTGTGCAAAATAAATTACTCTTATTCTCGCCTTAGGGACTAAATATAACTATTATTTTGTTTTACCACAGAAAGTTGAGTTAGTTACACAAAATGTCCTCTTGGTTGGAAAGATATCTCTTGTTTTTATCCACCAGCTACATTTCCTTAGGCTACAACCAAAAAACAGGGAGAAATCTATTTCCTAGACTGGCTTATTTCGGGTGAGTCTCAGTTGGATAGAAGAGTGTGATTCCCTCAGACTGATCACTGACAACCTTGCTTCCTTTCTGATATAAACTTCCAGGGGATCCTTTGGCTCTGTATTCGCAAGATACTCTGCCTTGCTGCTAAATGCCCATGCTATCTTGGGGTCATGCTCATTTCTGGCTTTTGGCTTCTACCTGCCTTTAGAAGAACCGATTTCAGCTCCCACGTGTCTGATTGGGGAAAACTCCTACAGAAAGAGGAAACTCCTCATTCACATCCAAAGAAGTGTCTGTGAAGGGAGATGATGGAACTGCAGGTGGAAATACCCCACCGATAAAGCAACTGTGAGTGGGGCAAGAGGACAAAAGGCTCTGAGGTTCTATGAGAGTCAATGAACAAAGACAGGTTCCTATTAAACTTCTCAATATGGCCAAGTCAGCTTATCAAAAATCAAAGTGTCAATTTCTCTCAGACCCATGATTGGTGAAGTTCAGTTCACTAACCTTCAGACCCCTGTGACAGCAGTGAAATTCCACCTAATTTCACCCTGATGCACCATATCGAGTCAGGAAGTAAAACAGGGAGGGCTCTGACTCACACTTCTTTCCTGTCAGGTTTTGGGTTCCAAGGCGTGCTCCAGCTCTCACTTCCCCCACCTCTAAACATGACGCAAATGTGTATGAAAAACTTTAGAACAGAGGTCCACAGACAGGTATATTGACTTGATGCTGCCTAAAAATACTGACATTCAGACGTAGATGAAGGAATACACTGTTGAATATTTTGCCTTCTGGGCAGTGGATGCCAAGTCAGTGTCCAGGACACACAGCCCACCACATGTTGACTGATGGAGCCAGGAGCTTTCCAGAAACCCACACTTGAGCACACTCTTAAGCTTGCTTAAAAACATTGTTCTGCAGGAACGTCCAAAAGTCTCAGAAATAAACATCTCTTTAGTCCAGAAATTTTGACTCGGAGAAATTAGAAAATGAGTTGGACTCCTACTTTGAAGAGAGAAGTGGAAGGGGAAGGTGACATGTTCCTACAATGAAATTCTACTGATTTTTTTCTTTTTAATCGGAAAATAACTCAGTTTATATTTTTTTATGCAGAGAACAACACCAGATTTGGCATTAAAAATCCATCCTGAGCCAGACTGAGATGGGTTCACAGTTAGCCAGGGACAAAGTTGATGGAATATCTTCGTTTCTCTTTTATACTGGCAGAGACAGGCAAGAAAAAAAATGGGCTGAATGCCTTCTTCATTGGAAGGATGTCTCTGCTTTTAACGACCAGCTTGAATTTCTTTAAGATATAACCCAGAAAACAAACGAGATGCCAAATTTCCTTAGTCTTATCTCTTAACCATGTGCGAAAAATATGCACCTTCATGCTCCACCCCTTAGTCACCTTTGTTTCTCCTGGAGACAGGTGAGTCACACAGTGGCATGCACACACACACACACACACACACACACACACACACACACAGAGTTATAAATCATTCTGAAGGAGTTTCCAGTATTTGAGGAGATAATTCTTTCTCTAATTTGGCACAAAGGTATTCTCTAGGAAAATATCTACCTAGTTTTGCACAAGTTGTTATAGGTCAAAATTTTGATAGCAGGGTAACTTTAAAAATTACTTATGAACACAACATTGTACATCAACTATAGTCCAGGATAAAATTAAAAAAAAAAAAAATATAACATTTATCAGCCTCTATTCCTTGAACCACCTGCAAGCCAAAAATGTGAATTTGTTTAATATGCAGATTCCAGGACCTCACCCCAGACCGCTGAGTCTGGATCTCTGGAGATAGTCTGTATTTTCAACAAATTCCACAAATGATTCTGGTAGAGTCGCCAGCCACTGCTTCGTACTCTGGTAAGAGTACGGCCAAAATTCCCATCATGATTTCATGAAGGTTAGAGCAACAAAATAAAAATCTCTGAAAGTAAAAGACTTGTATTCTTAGGATTTCAGAATCACATCTTAATCACTTGCTCATTTTTGGACTGCAAGCCAAGGAAGGGAAAAACAATAAGTAAATGTATCTGTGATTGATAATTTCTGCTTATTATTTAATATCCTCCCCCATGAAAGTTCTCAGATCACGGTTTTGCAGATACTAAGAAGACTGGATTTAGCTTACAGCAATAATTAAATATTTTCCTTCTAGTTATGGAAGTTTATCGTGATGTTTATCTGCTTGGGTTCCATTAGGTAGCAGTGGGTCTTGTGGAATGACTTAAAGCAAGACTTTACTGATGAGATAGTGTTAAGGAAAACCTTTCCACATGGCGTTAGTGGTAAAGAACCTGCCTGCCAATGCAGGAGAAGTAAGAGACATGGATTCGGCCCCTAGGTTGGTAAAATCCTCTGGAGGAGGGCATGACAACCCACTCCAGTACTCTTGCCTGGAGAATCACATGGACAGAGGAGCCCGGCAGGCTGCAGTCCATAGGGTTGCACAGAGGCAGGCATGACTGAAGCAACTTAGCACGCAAAAGGCAGGGCAATGATTACCAGATGGGGGAGAGATAAATTGGGAATTTGAGGTTAACTGATATGCAGAGACCTTCTGTATAGCACAGGGAACTATACTCACTATCTTATAATAACTTATCTTACTCATGCTTAGTCACTTAGTCCTGCTCGACTTTTGACAAACCCATTTACTGTAGCCTTCCAGACTCCTCTGTTCATGGAATTTTCCAGGCAAGAAGACTGGAGTGGGTGGCCATTTCCTCCTCCAGGGGATCTTCCCAACCCAGGGAAAGAACTTGAGTCTCCTGTGTCTCTTGCATGGCAGGTAGATTCATTGTAAATCAACTATACTTGGTTTTAAAAATTTAAAAAGATATTTTAAAAAAAGCAGGTCACAAAAAATTAAGTTCCAACTTTGTAACTGAACTATATAATGGGAGACTTGAAGAAAGCACACACAAAATACCACCAGGTTCTTGTGTTAAGGTTGGTTCTCACTCTGCTTAAGCTATCTCTAAATCTATTTTACTTAAAAAAAAAATTGTGATAATAAACACAAACTCTAAAATGGGAACCTCTCAATTTAAAATATTATCAATATTTTACTTTTAATTAATTAATTAATTTTTAATTTAAAATTTAATTAATATATTTTAATTAATTTATTTTAATGTCTCTTTATAATTCGTTTATTTTAATTGGAGGCTAATTACTTTACAATATTGTAGTGGGTTTTGCCATACATTGACATGAACCAGCCACTAGCGTATATGTGTCTCCTATCTTGAACCCTACCTCCCACCTCCCTCTCCAAATATTATCAATATTTTAATTTTGACTTACTATTAAATCACCTTCAAAAGCACAAATTAAGAAAAATTTATTATAAGCCTGAAATACTAACAAATAATTTTTCCGTTTCCCATTGAAACTATTTACAGGCATACATACATGATTTTGGCATGATTTTACAACTAAGTTGTAATCTTAGTTTACCTACAAATTTGAGTTCTGCTTTTTTGACTTCTTGTATAAATGACATGGTATATTATAAACATGGGTGCACATTTCTGCATAGCCTCAGAATTATTTTGAAGGTTACATATTTTAAAATGTTGTTACATTGTACTTTATCCATTCCTATATGTAGAAACATTTCTGTTGTATCTAGTTTCGAGATTACAGATGACATAGACTCATCTTTGTATAAAAGATTCTTTTTGTTTCTTTTATAAGATATTTCTCTAGAACAAATTCTCAGCAATGGTTTTACTAGTTCAAGGGACACGAACATTTTTATGGGTCCTAATGTGTAGCATACTTCTCTTCAGAAAAATTATACCAATCTTCATTACTTGAACTATGTAAAAAAGTACTGGACTTCTAAAAGCTGAGAAGTGCTGAGCTTTTTAAAAATTTTTTTCATCTAATTTTTGTTACTTTGTTGCAAACATTACTGTGTTAATTTTTATTTATTTGTTATGATTAATAATTTTGTATATATGTATGCCTATAAGTACAATAATTTTAAGTTAGCAATATACCAGACACCATTCCGAGAGGTTTTACACATATAAAATCATGGTTTTTTAAATGAAAATAATTTAAATAAACATTTGATGCATGAAAGCTATAAAAACCTACACTGTAAAAAAAAAAAAAACCTACACTGTCTGTAATGGATATTAAAGTAAAAATTTTAAATCCCCAGGAAATAAATGATCTTAATTCATAGTAGAAAAGCACAGAAAAATTAACTGTGAAAGAAAGCAACACTACTCCAGACTTTTCAGCGTATTTCATTTTTGTACCTCAGAACAGGCTAATTGAAAGGAATAATAATTTCTTTTACTACTGAGGAAAAAGAAAGTCTTTTCAGAAACAGAAAAAGGTTACTCTTATCTTCTTTCCTGAAAAAAAAAACTGTATGACACTTGGAAAGTCTAGTGAAGGAACCAGGATGATAAAATGACAGTAATAGTAAATTTAAAAAAAATAATTAAGAAAACTATTCAATAAATGACTTACCTGATCTCACCAAGCACATCAAACTGAGGAGGAAGTATAATCTCAGCATATGGAAAGTGGAGCCCATGTGTGGCACATTCACCAGAGGATTTTCTTCCCAGAGTCTTAGCCTCTACACTCAGAGCTTAGATAACTAACGACGACGTGCGGTGACAACAGGAAGTTCCCCAGGGACTGCAGGCAGGTCCCAACCCTTTCAGGATATGTGACTCCTCCTCCTTTCAATAAAAGGTCAGGTGTATTTCTCCTTGCACAATTTTATGCAGATCTAGATATTATAATACATATTTGCAGAATGACGAGTTCAAAATAGTTTCATTCCTTGTGGGTGGTTTATTAGTCGTTTGGCTTGGTGTGTTGAAATCAGGCGTGATCTGAGATATTTTTCCCTTTTGTTTTTATGAATGAAAGAAATCTGGTCTTCTGTTGGCCTGTGTATACCAAATTACCTTTTATGTTTATTTTCACACTCATTTCTCAGAGGACAGTCTTTAGATTTTATTGTTGTTGATTAGTCTCCAAGTTGTGCCCAACTCTTCGGGGACCCCATTCAGATTAAAAGAAACCTTGGTAGGAGCCAAGGTTTATAAATGTTTCTATATATCTTAATTTTAATTTTTTTGCCATTCAGAGTTCCTATCTCCCTCTTAGTTCTTTCTCCTCCTTCTTGTCCCTCTCCTCCTCCTCTCCTCCCCCTCTTCCTTTTCCCCTCCCCCTTCTCTCCCCTTTTTTCTGTTCTTCTCCTCTTCCTTTCTCTCCTTCTTCAAGAAAAAAATAGATGACAAAGCTTTAAATAGAGAACTAGGCCAGAATCCATGCACCTCAAAATAGGGAGTAACTGAATTTGCGCTCCATGGCTACAGGGTAATTTAATTCTTCTCTGGTGGAAGAGCTTGCAACACTTTTTCTGGCTTGTAATGGTGGTCCCAAGAGCTGAAAACTAGATGAACAAATGCAGAAACTACTTAAGAATACATTTACATCCAAAGCATAGGCAAAATCCACTAGTCATTTAACAGTTTGGGAAGTGACAGCATCGCTCATGTGAGTGTATCAGTTCTCTATGACTGCACCCCATTCCTTGCAGGAAGTAAATTCTAGCAATGCTCTCCAAGGAATCAGTACATCAGAATCACTGGGGATTGTGTGTCACAGGTTTTTCTGCGTCACATCTGAGACTTAATGAATGCCAAGACTCCCTACCAGTGGTCTACTGATCTGGGTTCAAGTCCCATGTCTTCTATTCACTAGTTGACTGGCCTTAACCAAAGCATTTAAGTTCTCTAACTCTTCATTTTCTCAACTGTAGAATGAAGATGATAAAACTGCACATCTTACCAGGTTGTTTTATGGATTAAATGAGATAGTGTAAATAAAATTCTTAACACCATGGCTCCTACTAAGGTAAGTGCACTCACCACTTGGTAACTGTTGTTATTACTTATCCTCTGCACCTTTCCCTCCCCTCAAAAGTTGAGCTGCACAGTACTGAGAAGGACCATGTGGAGAAGCTCTGTGGGAGTGCAGGAATGAAGAGGACATTTTAGCAGTGATGTTTAGCAGGTGAATAATTTTAGCCATCACCTAAGTTTGCTTTTGTCTTCTGCTTGAAGATATAAACTAAAAATCATAAATAGGAAAACCAAATAAGTGGTGCTAATTTTTTGTTGTTGTTGCTTTCCATTTGCAATCAGCTTTACTAACCTGAAAACAACTGCTTTCCAGAACAAATGAGGAATTGTTTCACATTCTGTTAGGAATGTTTAATGGAATGCATTGCCCCTGTTGGCTCAGTGTACTTGCCTGATAAATATTTGTTGAATTCCTATCAGTTTTGGTACTATGCCAAGTGTTTTTCTAGTTGGAGCCAATGTACATTTTCCTGGAAACTAGCCAATTATAGGAATAAGAAGTTTGTCTCTTGGGAGGCCTCTTTGTGTTACTATTAAAGATTTTCCTGCTAGGGGCACAGAAGGTCCCTCACTTCCTAGCTGTGTGCTCCTACTTCCAGCACTCAAAATAGCACAAGAATCAATGGGAGAACACATCCCCTTTTGTAGGGGTTAGTGAGAAACTTCAAATATAAGCTAAAAACAAAGAAAACATTTCCAAAGGATGGGGAGAGGAGTGAGGAAAGCCAGAACAGAGAATATCTTTAAGAGGTGGATTACTTCCTTCTCTTGATTGTGGTAGTGATTACAGGAATCTACACTTGTGATAAGATTGCTTAGAATCATTTGGCCCCCAACACACTCACACGTACAATGAATGCATATAAAAATGGTAAAATCTGGGACTTCCCTGGTGTCCCAGTGGTTAGGACTATGGTCTTCCACTGCTGGGAGCAAGGGTTGGATCCCTGGTAAGGAAACTAAGATCCCACATGCTGTACTGTGCAGCCAAAAAAAAAAATCTAAGTGAGGTCTATGTACTGTACCAAAAACAATTTTCTGGTTTTGATGACATGATATGTAAGATGCTATGATTGTGGGGAACTGGATAAGTATATAAGGGACATCTTTGTACTATTTTGCAGCTTCTTATGAACAGATAATTATTTCCAAATAAAAGGGTTTTAAAAATTCCAAATGATCTGCCAACTCCTAACCATTTGAATGATACTGTTTAGTTTAAGATATTCTAAGGAAAACCATTGCTTCATTTCTCATCAGCTACTCATCATAAAAATGAATAACAGTCAGTTTTCTCAATACTATGATGCTGATAAATGACAACTCAAGAACATCAGAATTTTCCTTATTTCCAGTTTAGTATTATGTACTGGCTTTTTTTTTTTTTAATCTAGAAATCTAGACATCTACTCTGCTACAGAGAGCAGAGTAGAAAGAGGCAAGCAAGCTTCTGGACAGGAAAAACAGGTATGGAAATGTAATGGGACTGAAGGGAGGTGGTTTTATGACTCTCATTGGCTTCAGCATTCAGAAAGTTGACCTATGTCCCCTCCCACCTTGGTCTAGGGCTCCAAGTTGGTATATGACTCACTGTAATGCCCTTTTGTCTTTTCCTCTGCATCAGTGGCCTGGCAATCTCTCATTTCAGGTCCAGGTTTGGCAAGATATATCTATTTCTTTGATTCATATTCATTTTATAAGGGCTTCCCCGATAGCTCAGTTGGTAAAGAATCTGCCTACAATTCAGGAGACCCCAGTTCGATTTCTGGGTCGGGAAGGTCCTCTGGAGAAGGGATAGGCTACCCACTCCAGTATTCTGGCCTGGAGAATTCCATGCCCATGGGCCCATGGGGTCACAGTCAGACACGACTGAGCAACTTTCACTTTCACTTTCATTCTATAAGGAGCTCATGGTGCGGCCACCCGTGTGTGCTGGGTTGCTTCAGTCGTGTCCAACTCTTTTGACTCTACAGTAGTCCCATGGACTGTAGCCCGCCAGGCTCCTCTGTCCTTGGGATTTTCCATACAAGAATACTGGCGTAGGTTGCCGTGCCCTGCTCCAGGGGATCTTTCTGACTCTGGGATCAAATCCGTGTCTCTTGCATTTCCCACTTTGGCAGGTGGATTCTTTACCACTGAGCCACCTGGGAATCCTCAGAGATCACAGTAACTTTCTCCAAATGCCTGTATTTTTCATTTCTTCATTCCTTCATTTGTTGAATGTTTCTGGAGCTTCTATTAAAATAATAATAATAATATTACAAAGGGACTTCTCTGGTGGTCCAGTGGTTAAGAATCCCCCTGCCAATGCAGGGGACACGGGGTCAATCCCTGGTCTGGAAAGATTCCACATGCAACTAAGGGCGACTAAGCCCCAGTGTCTCAACTACTGAGTCCATGCTCTAGACCCCTGTGAAGCAACAAGAGAAATTATGGCAATGAGAAGCATGAACACCACAACTAGGGACTAGCCCCTGCACAGCCACAAAGACCCAGCACAACCAAAAATACATAAATTAAAAAAATGATAATCAGGGAAAAATAGGGGATGGCTCCTTCCCTCAAGGAGACACATTACTACCACGGCCACTGCTACTACTAAGCCTTTCACAGGAACTGTCCTCTGAGCTGAATTTCAAAGACTAGGTAGTAGTTCACAGGTGAAGAAGGAGGAGGCAAGCCATTCCAGGCAGAGGGAATAAATTTGGAGGCATAAAGAAGTGTGGATTGAATGTTTGGTGTACATAAAGTAGCAATAAAGTAATTTGGAGATAGGAAACGATGAGGGAATTTGAAGACAGGTTGTGAAGAACTTTATATCTTGCTAAGGATATTGGAATTTTGTCTTCAGAACAGTGGAAACCTAGATTTTTTTTCTTGTTCAACTATTTATATGTTAATATATTACTATTATATAATAATGTTACAGGCAAAAACCAATTCTGACTCCATGTTGGAACTGTTTCTTCGACTTGCTTTTGTTGGTTTTGTTTTGTTTTTTAATTAATTAATTAATTTTAATTGGAGGCTAATTACTTTATATTGTACTGGTTTTTGTCTTACATTGACATGAATCAGCCATGGTGTACATGTGTTCCCCATCCTGAGTGATTTTGTTATTATAATTATATGGGATGGTCTGCCTTAGAGAACCCTGCCCCTTTACTGGACTGTTAAAGTGCCTTTGTTTAGAACCCTGTCCAACTGTAGATGGCAGGAAGGAAGAAATTAATATACCCTCTGACAGAGGCTTACTACTACTACTACTAAGTCACTTCAGTCGTGTCTGACGCTGTGCGACTCCATAGACTAGGCAGCCCACCAGGCTCTCCCGTCCCTGGGATTCTCCAGGCAAGAACACTGGAGTGGGTTGCCATTTCCTTCTCCAATGCATGAAAGTGAAAAGTGAAAGCGAAGTCGCTCAGTCGTGTTCTACTCTTAGCGAGCCCATGGACTGCAGCCCACCAGCCTCCTCCACCCGTGGGATTTTCCAGGCAAGAGTACTGGAGTGGGGGTGTCATTTTAGGGCTTCTGTTATGGCTCAGATGCTAAAATATCCTGGGTCAAGAAGATGCCCTGGAGGAGGGTACAGCGGTATAGCAATCCAGTCTAGTATTTTTGCCATGAGAATTCTATGGACAGAGAAGGCTCCAGTCTGTGGGATTGCAAACAGTCAGATACGACTGACAGCGTTTTTACTTTGTTTCCTCACCTCCTCACATATCAGATCTATAAAA
The DNA here is from genome assembly GCA_917880005.1 of Nanger dama. Classification (NCBI taxonomy): domain Eukaryota; kingdom Metazoa; phylum Chordata; class Mammalia; order Artiodactyla; family Bovidae; genus Nanger; species Nanger dama. The sequence goes on along the minus strand of CAKJTW010000011.1, from coordinate 25,702,180 downwards.
GAACCTTTAATCTAGACCCCGACAAGATGGTTATTTTGAGATATTAGCATGCCATTTTCTTGCTCGGCCAGCTTTCCCAAGTAAAGTATTCCTTGCCTCAACATCTCATCTCTGGGATTTATTGGCCTACCATGCAGGAAGAAGAGCAGGCTTGGACTCGGTAACAGTAATGCAAATATAATAAATAATATTTTGCATGATCATATATAATAATGTGATAAATTATATAAATATTTAATAATATATTTGTGTAACATTATTATATGAATTTGTATGGTAGTTTGTTACAAAACAAGAAGGAAAATATCTACATACTACTTTTCTGACCCAAGCATTTTTCATGGAATTGAACTCTTTGCTTTAGAAATCACGACTCCCTTGAAAACGTGTCGAACAAAAGCAGCGCAAGCTCAGCTCAGTCATTTCAGTAACTGCTTGTTTTTGGAATGCTGCTCAGAACATTTCAAGGAGAGATTGCTCTAGCAAGACCTGTATGCACAATGGCAAGACATAGGCAAAATGTTTTTTACTTAGTAAAGTTCATGAAAATAAAATTTCTTTTTCAGAGGAATGTTCAGTATTTCAAGTCCGTTGGTACCATGGTTTTATAGATTTACTTGGACCTTAAACCGTTGTTTTATTTTCTTTATTTAAAAATTAAAAAAAAAAAATTATTTGGCTGTGTTGAGTTGGTTGCAGCACAGGTGATCTTTGTTGTGTCATACAGGATCTTCTGCTGAGGAGGTGCAGGGACTTTCTAGTTGTTACTCTCAGGCTTGGTTGCTCCACAGCATGTGGAATCTTAGCCCCCGACCAGAGACTGAACTTGTGTCCCCAGCATTGCTTCTCTTGTTGCTTAGATGGTGAAGAAGTCTGCGTGCAGTGCAGGAGACCTGGGTTCAATCCCTGGTCAGGAAGATCCCTGGAGGAGGAAATGGCAACCCACTCCAGTATTCTTGCCTGGAGAATTCCATGGACAGAGGAGCCTGGCAGGATTTCATGGGGTGTTGCAAAGAGTTGGACATGACTGAGCAACTATCACTTTCTCCCCTGCATTGCAAGGTGGATTCTTAACCACTGTATTACTAGGGAAGTCCCAAACTGTTCTTTTAAAATACTGTGATTAGACTCAGGTTTCATTTTTATTTATTTTTATTAAAGGATAATTGCTTTACAATATTGTGTTGGCTTCTGCTATACATCATGTTTTTATTTTTATTCAGCTGGCTTCCCAAGCATTGCTCTTGAGAATCCTGCACCTTCATTAGACAATTATTCCCTGGAGTATGCACATAAAGTTGTCTGTGCAAGAAACATCTCAATGGAAAAGTTCACTCCTGAAATTTGGAAGATCTATCCGTGTGACTTTTGACTTGGATGACCGTTTGGAACCATCGTGAACACTTTGAGGGGCTCACACTGTCAAATCGGGAGGGTATTTCTTGCCAGGCTTTTCCTCTTATCTGTCTGTACCTCAGTTTCAGCTGCTTTCAGAAATACTTGTCTCTCTTTTTATATTCTCCCTAGGGCCATCCAAAGTAAATTTTAGGGTTAGGGTTGCCACATATTTCAAGTCAGGCTTACTCCAGACAAACCTCCCAAATTTGGTGAAAATCAACTCAACCATAGTTGCTCAGTAACAGAAAACTAGAAACATGAGTTATAAATTTATTTTCATTAATAAATAAGAACAACAATAATATAAATTTACCTTCCTTAACAACTGGAAACAGAAGAAGAACAACAAAAAACACAAAGAAACCTGAAAATAAGAGGGGCAGGGTAGAAGGGGAGACAGCTATGGCAATGGTGTGAGAAATGCTCAGGCCCCGAAGGACAGTGATTTTGATGGGTTTGTGTTCTTGTAACAGAGTGAGATGAGCACAGCCCTTAGCAGGCAGCCATTTCTGGCCTCATTACTTTGCACCCTGTTAGTAGGCAACAAGTCTTGCTCAGCGCCATGGTGGGCCCTGTCCACAGGCAACCATCTGTCAGTGAGTGACCATTAGTTGCCCTGCTCAGCTATTGGTCAGTGCTGCAGTGGGCCCTGTCAACAAGTAACTGTCAATGAGGGACCACTAGGGAAGTGATTCAGCCAAGGGTCAGTGGTGCGGTGGTCATCAGGTGGAGAGTGAGATAAGAGGCAGATTTAGGCCTTATCCTGGTAGGCCCTTCAGCTCATGCAGTCTTGGGCCAGTGGAAGAACTGGAAGGCCTAGGGAACAGACTAGGGACTGCATCCTGCAGGCCTCCAGGGCCTTCACTAAGGCCCTCCTCTAGCCTTGGCCTACATCTTGAGAAGTGGAGAACCTCTCCCCCATCCCTGCCTCTGTGGCCTAGCAGCAACGGCCGACTGCCTTAGCTGCAGTCTGTGAGAGCTGGTCTCTCCCATTTGGGTGGCCAGGGGAGGCTGAGGGACAGTTGGGCTGGATGTCTGGCTCCCTCAGGGACAACAGCTGGGCAGGATGTGGGAACCCTCCCCTGAAGGAGCTGCCTCCTCTTAACCAGGACTGGGACCTTGGAGGAGGAAGGTTGGGCCTTGGACCTTTGCCCTTTCTTTTCAGGACACAGAATAACAGGCAGAGATTTGCAGGAACATCATTACCTGACCACGACCCAACCTCAAGAGCAAAGGATCTGACACCAAGAAGGTTGCAACAACTAACCACATGCCTCCCTTAGCTTCTGCTTTTAAAGGGGCTTGCTGAAAGCTTTCAGAAACTTTCAGATGGGAGGGCATGAGCCTCCCGTCTCCTGTATGGACCTGTAATAAACCTTTCTCTGTTCAAAACACTAATGTTTTAGTATTGATTGGCCTCACTGTGAGTCGGGCACATGCACTTGAGATTTGGTAATATTCCCAAATTGGTCCTATAGACCTCAGCTTGTGCTCTGGCCCAGCCAAAGTCCTTTGCCTTAGTGGGGAGGGTTCTTTTTCTATTTGGATTCGCATGACTAATAACAAAACTGATGCTGAAACAGCACACACTTTAATCAATGGCCAGAGAATGAGAAACAGGAACTTGGCTTGAGACTCAGCTTCTCAATCTACCTGAGATACCATATATAGGAAGGTTGAGGTCAAAGGAGGGGACTGAGTAAAGAGGAGGAGGCGGATTTCGCTGGTGGTCCTGTGCTTAAGACTCCCCCTTACACTGCATTGGGTATGGGTTGTTGGGATATAAGGTCCTGCAAGCATGGCCAGAAAAAAAAAAAAGAGGGAGGAATATTTACAACGTATCTAAGAACAGGGATGTGCTATGCTTGGGAAGACAATAACACTGGATTTCAGTCCTTCAGTGGGCTTGCTTGGCTGTTGCCACAGCAACTGTCAACTGTCGGATGTGTTATCACGCAAATATTTTACCATGAACATAATAAGGAGGGTCTACTGGAGGCTTTCTACCATCTTGGACCTAGTTGGTTCTAACAGATTTTGGTGGGCTCTTGTTTTTCTTTTCTGTTGTCTTCCTGTAAGATAAAAACTTCCCTGCAGCTTAGTTCTCTCAATGAAGGGGGAGGAGTATAGCTGAACAGCCTTGGTAACATTTGGAGAGGGGAAGGGGCAGATGTGTAGGAAATATAGGGTGCAGGAACTGGCAAGTTAAATGACTTACTAGTTATCAGAAATAAAAAAAGAGGGAAGAGATTATTCATAGTAAGCATTTAGCTATGCTGGGCATTGAAGTAGCCTCTTTATATACATAAACACATTTAATGCGCCCACAGATCTCTTACTGAAAGCCTGGCCTCTCTGTACACTGATGCTAAATCAAATCTTGGAAGACAGTTTTGGGTGAAGTAGGAAGTTATAGTTGCTCAGTTGTGTCTGAATCTTTGCAACCCCATGAACTGTAGTAGGTCACTCCTCTGCCCATGGAATCCTCCAGGCAAGAATTCTGGAGTGGGCTGCCATTTCCTCCTCCAGGGATCTTCCTGATTCAGGGATCAAACCTGGGTCTCCTGCACTGCAGGCAGATTCTTTACCATCTGAGCCACTAGAAAAGCCCAAGAAGAAAAGGATAGCTTTATTACTTTGCAGGCAAAGGGAGATACCCCAGGTTTTTGACTCGGAAAACTACTTCTCAACCCCAGAGAACTTAATGAGGTTTTTTTATAACAGTGGGTCAAAGGTGGGGTCTTGAGACTTTCCTGGTGTTCCAGTGGTTAAGAATCTGCCTGGCAATGCGGGAGACATGGGTTCAACCCTTGATTGGGGAACTAACATCCCACATGCCTTGAAGCAACTAAGCCTGCTCATTCTGGAGCTCACCTGCCACAACTAGAGATCCCACATGACAATGACGCATGATGTCAAGATCCCGCATGCTGCAACTAAGACCTAATACAGCCAAATAAATATTAACCCCAACTCCGCATCCACCAACCCCTCCCCCCCTCCCCGCCCCGTCCCCCCATCTCTGACAAGATTATAGGCTTCCCTGGTGGCTCAGCAGCAAAGAATCCTATAGTGCAGGAGATACAGGAGATGAGGGTTTGATCCCTGGATCTGGAAGATCCCCTGAAGAGGGGTATAGATACCCACTCCAGTATTCTTGCCTGGGAAATCCTATGGACAGAGGAGCCTGGCAGGCTATAGTTCTTGGGGGCAAGATTTTGAGACTAAACCACCTGACAAGATTAGGGTGTGAACAGGGCTGCGCATGCCCTTAATCTCAGATAGTAGACTTCCTAATCTTGAAGGTCTTCTCTAGTCCCTTTAGTCTTGCTTCAGGTGATTTCTTGGCTGCCCCTCCCTTGATTAGCAACTGCTCTAATCTGCCCTTTGGAACTCAGGGAAGGTCATAATGGCTGGAGTCTGCCTACAAGAAATGAGAGACAGAAAGGCCTCCATCCCTGGGAGATCCACAGGGCCCTACTTGGTTTCAGATCTGAGAGACAGATACTCTGGGGAAGTAGGCGTAGATAGGGCCTGGTGCTATTTCCCTACATGAGGGAGGCTGAGCCATTTGCAGTTAATGTGAGCAAATTTTGTGATAAAATCTAGGACACAAAAGCTGTACTTGCTTTCAGCATAATAAGGCCAAAATTATTAGATGAATAAGATCAAAGTCACATTGGGCTTCCCAGGTGGCACAGGGATAAAGAATCCACCTGCCAATGCAGGAGACACAAGAGATGCAGGTCCTATCCCTGGGTTGGGAAGACCCCTGGAGGAGGAAATGGCAACCCACTCCAGTATTCCTGCCTGGGAAATCCTATTGACAGAGGAGCCTGGCAGGCTACAGTCCATGGAGCTGCAAAGAGTTGGACATGATAAAGCGACTAAGCACACGTGGAAGGTCACAGAAGAGCACGTTTTCCTTGAGTACCCAGAGGAGCTGGTCTGCAGAAGGAAATTAAGTTTCAGGGTAGTGAATTATGGTAGACATTAGGCATATCAGGCCCAAACCAACAATACCTCATTTTTGGGCTCCTATCCGTGTCCATTACATGGCCCAGACCTCTCTTCCGACAGGGGTCAGCAGAAACAAAGTTGAGAGAAAAACTTTTAACACTCCGAGAAGGCTGGCGAAGGGAAAAATTTGCAAGCCTAAAGAATGGATTAGAGGGCTGGGTCTTCATTGTTCTGGGAGTGGAGGTAGGGTTTGAGGAAGACAGGGGAGGGGCCATGGAAAGACTTGAAGGAGAGATCTCCACTCGAGGAAGGGGTCTTTTTAGAAAACTAGGGTAACCAGTTAGGAAACCTTACGAAACCTTAAGCAATGCGGTTGAGCTCCTCTGATGGCCCACAGGTGCACATTATCCAAACCAAGGACAGAAATGTCAGTATCATCGTTACTGCTTGTGATCTGGGGCTTCTCCTCTGGGCCGCCGGTGAAGAGTTCCTGGGTCTGGAAATGGCTGCGGCAGTGGTGGACTTGGGGTTAAGTATAACCCCCTCCTTGGTCAGTGGATGGGCAGTGGTCCAGACCTCTACTGTGGACAACAGGACATCGAAGGCACCAATCGGCCGACAAGACCCAGGCGGAAGCGACTGTAAGGCTCAGTCCCTTTTCTCCATTTCCAAGAGCGGCTAGAGAAATAGGAGGACACAAAGGGCTGTAGGTGTGGGGAAGGGCTGGCAGAGTTACTATTTGCTGATGAGGTCCTGAGATTCTGACTAAAGTTTGTAATTTCACAGCCTTCCCACTGTTTCTGGCTAGAGACTGACATTTCAGAATTGGGTTTGTGAGAGTGCAGGGAAAGAGGCAGGAAAAGAAAAAAATTGTGTTGTTGTACTACACTGTTTTGAGACTTGATGCCAATCAATGTTTCTCTAATCTTGGTGGCCAGAACCTGGGAGAGGCTGCTATTCTAAAGCGGCTTGCAGTTTTCTGACTTGTGTTTTAATGGAGACCGCTCTTTTGTGTCGGAGAATTCCTTCCCTGTACTTAAGGGGTCTTTTGGTTTGGCAATAGTAAAGACCAACTTCTTTAGTGGAATGTACAGTTGGGACACAGCTGAACTGCCCTGCAGAATAATGCCGATGGTAATCTCCTTTTGAGTTAGCTTGAGAGTCCCCCCTGAAATGAGTTGGGTAACGGTAGAAGAGCAATTATCTTCTGTTGGTGACATGTAGAAACTGCTGAGAAGAGTGAAGAGATGATATTTTGGGAGACAGTAGGCTTTAGATGCTGTACTTTTTTTTTTTTTTTTTACTGCACCTCGGGGCATACAGGATCTTAGTTCCCCAACTAGGTATGAAATCTGTGCCCCCCTGCACTGCAAGCAGAGTCTTAATCTCTGGATGGGGAAGTCCCTAGGTGTTGTACCTTGTAATAGCCATTTCTAAATCTTTTCAGCTTTGCAATTCTCCTTTTATTCCAACATTATCTGTAACAGCCGGGTGTTAGCTGTATTTTAGGGCACTGAAGGAGGAGCCCATGTTCACACTTAGAATTTGCTTCTAGCCTCTAGAAACTGCCTCCATCTCCCCAGACCAGTGTGGAGGTAGCCATTGGAGGGTAGCTGGTGGTTCTGGGATTCTAGGGGTGGCTTGCAGAGGAATCCAGGAACAGTGTTTATTGAGCAAAGGATGAAGCTGTACTGAGGAGTGCCTGTGTTGAAGTTCAAGCAAGTCTGAAGTATGACCTTAATTGAGGATCAGATTAAGGATCAGGTGCATACAGAGAGGATTTTTGTAGGACATAAAAACTTTTGAGGATTCTCAGGAGTGTTGGGTGAGGGGACTGGATTTGTGACTGGATTTTCCATTAAAAAGGATGGGTCATTTTCTGTTGTAGATAATTAACCATAACTAGGACCTCTAAAAAGAGAGGGAGAGTAGCACTTCCTGCCAGCTCTAGGCGGAGAAGGCAATGGCACCCCACTTCAGTACTCTTGCCTGGCAAATCCCATGGACGGAGGAGCCTGGTACGCTGCAGTCCATGGGGTCGCTAGGAGTCGGACACGACTGAAGCGACTTAGTAGCAGCAGCAGTCAGCTCTAGGGAGACTAGTAGGCCGCAGGTAACTTTTCATCCTAAGTTTCTGTGAAGCCTTCCTTGAGTTCTGTCCTTCAGTTCCCTAGCCGACTGTTTTCCTTTCTCTAGTTCCTACTGCACTTTGTACCCACCTTTATCACAGCAGCCAATTTCTTTTTAAGAATTAATTGAAGTGTAGTTTACTTACACCCAATTATCTTGTATTGTAATCATCTCTCTCCCAGTAGAACTCAAGGGCGAGAGACTGGCGCTGGTACACAGATCGCGGTTCAAATTCCAGCTATGCCACTAGCTACCTCTTTGACTTTAGGTAATTACTTAATCGCTGTATGCCTCGATTTCCTTATTCAAAATAGGCACAAAAAGTAAAAAATAGAAATGGGCACAAGGCTCCGCATCGCCTGCGGCTGCTGGGAGAAATGAAGGTGATTGCGTGTAAAACACCAGGCATGAAGTATGTGCAAAACAAAGGGCGCCTAGTAGGGTCAATTAGGAAAGTAAAGGCTACCCACTCCAGTATTCTGGCCTAGAGAATTCCGTGGACTATACAGTCCATGGGGGTCACAAAGAGTCAGACACGACTGAACGACTTTCACTTTCAGTACGGTAAACATTTGTTAATTAACGTGCACTCAAACATTTCCTGATAAACCACCCGGGTTTCAGGCCTGGGAGCGCTCCCTCTCAGTTGGAGAGCCCTCACGTGCGGCCTGTGGGCCTTGTCCTGCGGGCAGCTTCAGGACTGGCTCTGCAGAAGAGAAAACCCCGCCCACAGCCCTTATGATTTCGTGAGCGATTGGGCCAGGACCAGGCTTTCAGGTTGCTAGGCTAGGGAGGTGGAGATCTAGATTGCGCCTGCGCAGACTGGGGCTAAAATGCTTTCCGGTCGGGCGGGGAGGAGGTGACGTCAGAAGCGGGGGCCCGCGGGGCCCGCCAGTAGCCCTGGGGACGTTGGATATATGGGCCCTAGGAACGCGTCACAAGTCGGCGACTGAGCTTTGGCGGCGGTGGCCGAGGCAGCGAAGGCGGCAGCGGCGGCGACAGCTCTGGGGTTTGCGTCTCGGGGTGTGTCGGCCGCCGCTGCTGCTTGGGCCTGGTATGTACAAATGGCTGATTAGGATACTCGGCACCATTTTCCGTTTCTGTGACCAGCCGGTGCCCTCTGCCAGGGCCCTCCTGAAGAGGCGGCGCTCGAACAGGTGAGAGGAGAAGGGGCCGAGCCACGGCCTGGCTCTCCCCCTCCCCCACCCCGGGTTCGGCTGGCGTAGCGGTGATCCAGTCAAGCAGGCCCCGCTCGGCAGAAACAGGTAGCTGGGCGGAGGCGTTAGAGGTGCGGGTCGCGGGTGTCCCGGTGACGTAGTCGCTCCTCAGCGCTATGCAGATGCGACTCCTGATGATGGAACGGGCTAGTGGTCGGTGATGGTGAATGTCTTTCTTGTTAGAGTCCAAGCTGGTTTCTATCAACAAATGGAGTTTTTATCATATTTTGCTGCTCTTAGGTTGAAAACTAAAAACTGAAGGAATACTGTGTTTGTGTGGCTCATTGTTTACAAAACACACTCCCAAGTGTCATTTGTGCGCAATAAGTGCAGTTAAGGGAAGTGAACTTCATAGTTTTCGCAAAGCCGTTTTGACTACACTTAACTGTTCTCTTAGCACCAAGACGCAGTAGCTATCTCGTTTGGAAGGCAGCTGTCAAACTTTGCGTTCGAGTGTGTGTGTGTGTGTGTGTGTGTGTTTTTGCTGGGAAGGGAGGGAGAGTGATCCTGTGCTTTAGCATTAGGGTATGAGAAAAAGATATCCATTTCTTCAAAAAGATCACTAATCTATACTCTAAAAATTAAGTTAAAATTTGGGGGAAACTAAAAGTTGTTCTTAGCATTTGCTTGTTGGTTTGTCCAGTTTCGTAGTGTCTACCACCTACTTTAAGAATTAATCTAGAGAATAAAATACCATACCAATTCTATACATAATCCCCCGAAATTTTAATGATCAAATGTTAATTTCATTTATTAAGCATCAAGATCATCGGAGGGTGGTTTCTTGGAGCTTGAGAGAACAAGGTGATTATTTACTATGTGAGTCTAAGAATGCAGGTCAGTGATGAATTAGTTGTGGACTAAAAATTCCATCATGTGTTCCGGAGAGGGCAAGGTTTCAACATATTCTTTCTACCTTTCTGTAGGGTTGATATAAGGATCATTTGAGAACAAGTTGTAAAGTGTCTAAAATGATGCTTGGGGGTATGTAAGGGTAGTGTTTATGTATTTTGTCCCAAGGGCCTTGGGCAGAGGCTGATGTGGATAGGCACTTGCTACTTTTTTGTTGACTAGAGAAATGTTAATTTCCTCTCCCCTGTCCTTTATTATTTTTACCATGAACCTCTACTGGTCAGGAAAACAGTGACTTGTATATCAAAATAACGTTCTTTACCACACATCCTTAATCTAAAATAACTTTTAAAAGTAAACCATTTTTAAGTACATTGTTAGAAAGATGATTATACCATGAACTTTTAACTTTCTTGAAGCATAGGCCCCAAAATTTTCCTGAATTTCCAAATTCTTTGTTATCACTAGTAATATAGTTTCCATGATAAAAATGTAGTTAAATATAACACCTTTTTCTGGCTGAGAACTGTCTTTTAAGGCATCTGGTCGTCTTGTGTTTACTACTTCTATGTGAAGTAGAAAATGACTTTCTCTTGTGGGGAGTGTCATCTTTCAAAAAGAAATTATTCTTAAATCATTTCTGTAAAGAAAATAAATAACATAGTCTTAAGCTTTTACCTATATTCCTTTACTAGGTAAGTGATTTCTCTTCGGTTTCATGTTTGTATTTTAGCCAGACTACGGATTATTGTATAATAGGGAGTTTTGGATCTGTCTCATGTAGTTGAACCATAGTGTTAACATCCGCAAATGCTAGAGGCCTACTATATCATAAACATCAGTTGAATCTTGTGAGAAAGTGAATGGAAGATGGTGTATTGTATGAATAGGAAGCTTACTTGTAGAAATGGATATGTGTGGATATGAATATATACATATATATCTCTCTTTTCTCTTTTTCAGCACTCTGTTTTCTACAGTGGACACTGATGAAATACCAGCCAAAAGACCAAGATTAGGTATTAAATATTAATTTTAAAAGTTAGTTTTTAAGTAAGAAAAATATATGTGGACAAATTCAAAAGATAAAAAGTACATACAGTGAAACGTAAGTCTCTTTCCTCTCCCTCTTCTACTCAGTTATCCTCTCTAGAGGTAACCAGCATTACCAGAGACTTAAGTATCTTTCCAGATAAATAAGTCTGTGTGTTGAAAATGCACTTCAAAATTCCTAATCTTCCTGTAAAGTAAAGGTGCTCAGCTTAGTGAATCAATCTAAGCTGCTGCCTCAAATTGTTTTCTTCTCTATGTCTGAAGGACTAGACATCGTTTGGTAAATGATGTAGATTAGAGGGAAAAGGCACAGGGGACTACTATAGTAATATTTTCCTCTTTCTCAAAAATGCATGTTAATTGAATCTACCTCCAGATGAGCTAAAGAGTAGCCCTGTCTGTGTTAAGATTTCATTTAAACCCAATGAGTGCTTATTGAGCCTGTCTTACTGTTAAGCAATGTGTTGGGTTCCACAGGAAATACAAAAATGAGTATGACAGGGTCTCTATTTTATGTACCTTAAAATTGTAGGAGTTGTCTGATAATATAGTGGGGGGTTTTAAGACAAGTATTATAAATAATACTAATGTCCATGAGGATATGATAAATGATACAAGAAAGGTAGTAACAAAATACTGGCCAAATTTCTTCTGGTTAAGAGTCTCAATAAATATTTGATGAAGGAGCTAATATGTGAGATGAGTCTTGAAGGAAAGATGGGATATCAACAGAGAACAATAGGAAGGAAACGCATTCTAGGCAGAGGGAACAGTATGGGAAAGTTGTGCAATTCAGGAAATAGCAAATAAAACTTAGGGAAAAAGTTGACAGAAGAGAGAGTTCAAAATACAGAGGGACTTTGACAGTTAGGAATTTATACTGAATTCATTAGGACAGTATTCCCAAAACATAGGACAGCTGATAATTCACAAAATGATTTTAGGAGATCCAGCGTTCCTAGCATTAAGTAACATCTGAATTATGTTATGAACTATTCATACTAATAAAAATATTGCATCTTTTTTCAGTTATTTTAATTTCTGATGATTTTAAGCAGAAAACATGTTAATTTAACGCTAACTTGGGTAATACATGTTGCTTTCGTGCCAAGTTGCTTCAGTCATATCTGACTCTTTTTTGGCCCTATAGACTGTAGCCCACCAGGCTCTTCTGTCCAAGGGATTTTCCAGGCAAGAATACTGGAGTGGGTTGCCAAGACTTCCTCCAGGGGATCTTCCCCTCAGGGGTCTCCTGCATTGGCAGACGAGTTCTTTACCACTAGCCACCTAATTTTCCCTTTTTAACAGGCCCATCTAGAACTTAATATTGTTGTGTTTTCATTTCCTCATAAGGCAAGTGAGGTTTCTTTACATTAATGGTAGCAATATAAAGTAACCTTTTATAAATACATTTGTTTAACCAAAAAAAAAAAAAAAGGGTCAGTTTTGTTTAGCCAAAAAAAAAAAAAGTCAATTTTATAGAAAAATGTAAATAACTGTACATGGTTAAAGATTTGATAGTGATAACTAGAGAAGGTTCCTGCAATAATTTTGGCAGTTATCTATCTGGACTTCTAAGTTAAAGTTCCCTCCTTCATTGATTTCCACAAAATATAAAGATTTCTGACTGGAAACTGTAGAAGGGAACTTCCCAAGGGGGAAGCAGTGGGTTACAGACAGTACTTACTGGCAGAGCTTGTAAGGGTCTCTAGCAGTCCTGGCCACTCTCTGCGTTGATGGCTATTAAGCACCTCAAGTGGGGCTATGCAACTGAGGAACTGAACTCAATTTAACTGAATTTAAACTTAGGTAGCCACTTGTGGATACTGGCTCCTATATCAGACAGTATGAATCTATTGGTTGCTTTGGAGAGAAGAAAAGGAAAGATGAAAATGAGGAGGAGCTTAGAATTGCAGACTCACGATCTTGCAGATGAAAGGGATTTGAAGAGGTCTATGTAGTGTAGTCTCAGCAAAATAAGATGGTCTCATCTTCATTTTACAGATGAAGTGGACCTTCTAACCTTCCTCTCTTTTTTGATATATGAAATCTTTTGACATAATTTTGGAGTACATTCAGATTTTGATAGAATTTGTAGGAAAATACAAGAGTACATTTTGTGCCCACTGTTTACGTGCCCTCTGAGATCTGGATGGCAGTCTGGATGATAAGTACCAATTCCTGAAGTCTTTTTCTCCCACTTACAGCTCAGGAGAGTGTGTAATCCCTCAACGTTATTAGAGGGTTAACCTGAAATTCTTTCCTATTCCTAAAATGAGAAACAAGACATTTGCAAATTTTGGCACTTCTAACTATTCTGTAGTGACAAATTACTTAAAATTGGATTCTGCTTTACCCACCTTTCCTGTTGTTTAAATTATTCACTATTGTTCTGGAAAGTATTTTATATCTTGTATGTTTTGGAGTGCTTGATGCTTAAAAGCCACCGTTTCACTTTCAGGCTGTTTTCCTGTGAAGCAGAATGTGGTTCTAAAGCACTCAAGCTAGTGCTTTAGAACACCATTAATGAGGAAATAGAAAAGGAATTGTAGAAAACAAATCAGCAGTGTAGGAAGTGAGAAAGGGACAGTGAGCTAAAAGGAGGAAGTTGGGAAAGCATTTGAAATCTACCGCCTCCACCCTTATTTATTTACTTAGTTTGTAATCTTTATTTTTGGTGACAAGGAGGGATGAGTCTGAGATCTTTCAATGCATCTTCTCCAGTATAGGCTAGCCTTGTTTCCATCATGGATGTCTAGGAACCACATATGTTATACTTTACTAATTTCCATCCTGAATGTAGCCAAAGTAGTAGGCACTAGGTAAGTTGTTGTTTAGGTCAGCTGTATTGGTACTTGCCTGAAAAGTAAGGACAAATCAGTGAAATAATGGTAATGCTTCCTGTAGAATTCTGCTATACCTAGTAGCTATATGCTCCACCTTGTCTAACTTATGCCCTTATCTCTCTAGGAAAGATATATTTTACAGTATATATTCTGGGGAACTCATAGCTTGAAAGTTGTCATTTATGGCCTTTATTGTGTGTGTAAATTGGTATGTAATTTGCTAGGTGATGATTTCATGCTTTTGTAGCCTCCCAGCTACTTTACTGAAAAACTCCAAAATCACAATGCTGGAATTGCAGATATTCAGATAAGAGAAAAATTATTTTTACAGGTACTTTTTTTCTCTCAGAGGTTGAAGACAGGACTGCTGATAAAAATTGAGAGAGGCCTTTTCTAAGATACAATTTTTCTTTTGCTTGAAGCTTACTCTATATTTACATGTATATGTAATCTATATTATGCTTTCCAGATTGCTTTATTCATCAAGTGAAAACCAGTCTATACAATGCTGCCAGCTTGTTTGGATTTCCATTCCAGCTGACCACAAAACCCATGGTAACTTCTGCTTGTAATGGAACGCGGAATGTGGTCCCTTCAGGAGAGGTCAGTGAGGATAAGGTTTCATTGGAGCTGCTGGTCTTTGTACTTAATCTTTAAAGTTAAATTTTAGAAATATTCTCTTTTTAGGAATTAATGTGTAAAATGACTTCTTTCTGAAATGTTCATGTCTTAATTAGCCTTGATATAGAAATGAAATAATTAAAGGTTAAGAGATTATAGATCTAAAAATATTTATAAAGAGCCTAATTACTAATAGAGTTGACCCCTGAAGAATGTATGGGTTATGGGCCCCACCTCTCTACATAGTCAAAAATTCAGTATTTGGCTTTCCAGATCCATGGTTCTGCCATATCTAAAGTCTTGTATCCATGGATTCCCAACTGGTAATCATGTAATGCTGTAGTATTTACTATTGAAAAAAATCCGCATTTAATTGTATCCATGCAGTTCAGATTCTGTTGACCAAGGGTCAACTCTACATCTGCTTTTTCATTTAAGTATGTGTGAAGAATCTTCAATTGTTACTTTTATGTCATTTTGTGAGTCTTCACAAATTAAACTTTTGGTCTAATTGATGAAATTTCTTCTGTGAGGTAACTAAATCATTACCAATAGAGTGATTTTTTTTTTTTCACATTAAAACTTATTTAAATTCTAAGAGTTGTTACAGAGGTGATTCTTTTTGATTTCAAGGTGTTTTCAAACTCTTCACCTTCTGAACTGACTGGTTCTGGATCCTGGAACAACATGCTAAAACTGGGTGAGGTGGTCAAAAATATTTGTTTGCCCTACCTCCTTCCACTTCTTTTCTCTGAGTTTTGGGAATATGAAAGGAAAACACCGATTTGGCTTTGGATGAGAGCATAGAAATAGTCTCTACATATTCTAAAAAGCCAATAGCTTTCCTTTAGTATTGTCTTTGAATTTACTGTTATGATTCCTATTTGCTTTATCAGTGTCTTTAATGTGACTTAGATCAGGGCTTATTCATTAAAAAGAAAAAAAACAATGTTACCTGATCGCTTACTTTATGTTAGGCACTCTGCTAAATTATCAGGAATAACAAAATAATAAAACCTTTAGTAACAAAATAACAATAGTAAAACTTTCATAGCAAAGTAACAAAACAAATAACAATAAAATAGCAAAATAATAAAACCCTGCCTTTGAGGGACATCATCTGATTGGGGAGTAACCTAAGGTTCCCAATTCTCATAGTTTTGTGGATTAGGAATCTCTGTATCATCCTGAGACCCCCAAACTGAATTGTATTTATTTTATATACGATATAAAATGCTCTGACGGGAAAAAAATAGGAAGAAGACAAGAGTCCTGAAGATAACTGTGATCTGTGCTGCACAGATAGGCTTGTACAGTTTGAGAGAAAGAGGGAAAAAGCTTTTAGAGAAATTGTGTGTTCAGAAAATTGACATATGGAGGAGATACCAAATTTACCTTGTGTCTGAAGTACTAGCGCTATGTTTCTGTGGGTATGCAGAGCCTGTTGAGAGAAGCACAGGTATTCCTAGAGCAGATTTCTTTTGTAAAGAAATCCACAGTCTCTAATCTGAAGTGCTTGGAGATGTTTTGGGGAATTCCAAATTTTTTTTTGTTTATTTAATATTTAAAGAATCCCAACAACTCTGCCTGCAATGCGGGACATCTCGTTTGGATCCCTGGGTTGGGAAGATTCCCTGGAGGAGGGCATGGCAACCCACTCCAGTGTTCTTGCCTGGAGAGTCCCCATGGACAGAGGAGCCCTGCGGGCTACAGTCCGTGGGGTCACAAAGAATCAGACATGACTGAGCCACTAAGCACATACCCCAAACCCCGCAGGATTGAACACAGATATTCAAGTCAGGCTTTACAAACAAAGGAATGCAGGCCAGTTTAAGTTTTGCTGCTACTGACTTAAACAAGTTCAGCTTTAATCTCTTTGCACTCCAAGGCCCTGTAATAGCTCCAGCAGAAAATGTGGCTGAAGTATAGTGACCATGGCACAAGTATTGGAAACTTCTGGTAAATGTAGTAACATAGCAGATTTTCATTTTAAAATACTTCTGTTTTCTTGAGAAGAAGAAACAATTTAAAAAATTTACTCAATTTGACTAGATTACAAAGAGTTTATAATCAATGAATTCCTCATGCCTCTTGTTATCCTCAGCAAGCAAAACTAGTGAAGCTTTCCTATGAATTATTACTGCTTACCTGAGAGCAAAGACAGATTAAACGCTATTGCTTTTCCTTTAACGTTTACAAAATTTGTGCTAGATAATAACAGAATTTGAAAAAAATAAAATATTTAGTTGTACTGTATAGACTGCTCATGGATTTTCTTTTCTAATGCATACTGTTCACAGGTTTCTTTGTGTTTTTCTTTTATAATTACAAATGGTTTTTAAAAATAGGTAATAAGTCTCCTAATGGAATAAGTGACTATCCAAAGATCAGAGTGACAGTAACTCGAGATCAGCCACGCAGAGTCCTGCCTTCCTTTGGGTAAGTGTTAATTCTGCCCTTTTGTAAATGGAAACTTGGTAATTTTTAAGTGCTCATTCTTGCTGGGCATTTTCGCTTTTATTCTATTGTGTAATCTTAGTAAATAAGTACTTTCTGGGTAGTAACTTGCCAAATAATCATATAGCTGATGAGAGACTTGTGGGCATGCTGTGCAGCTTGTGGGACCTTAGTTCCCCAAACAGGGATCAAACCCAGGCCCTCGACAGTGAAAGCACTGGACTGTCAGGGAATCCCCTTGAAAACCTTTTAAAGAATTGTCACTCATAAACTTTTTTGAAGAATAGTAAGCATATAGAAACATCTATTTCTGCTTTATTGATTATGCCAAAGCCTTTGACTGTGTGGATCACAATAAACTGGAAAATTCTGAAAGAGATGGGACTACCAGACCACCTAACCTGCCTCTTGAGAAATCTGTATGCAGGCCAGGAAGCAACAGTTAGAACTGGACATGGAACAACAAACTGGTTCCAAATAGGAAAAGGAGTACATCAAGGCTGTATATTGTCACCCTGCTTATTTAACTTCTATGCAGAGTACATCATGAGAAATGCTGGACTGGAAGAAACACAAGCTGGAATCAGGATTGCTGGGAGAAATATCAATACCCTCAGATATGCAAATGACACCACCCTTATGGCAGAAAGTGAAGAGTAACTAAAAAGCCTCTTGATGAAAGTGAAAGAGGAGAGTGAAAAAGTTGGCTTAAAGCTCAACATTCAGAAAACAAAGATCATGGTATCCAGTCCCATCACTCCATGGGAATAGATAGAGAAACAGTGTCAGACTTTTATTTTTGGGGGCTCCAGAATCACTGCAGATGGTAACTGCAGCCATGAAATTAAAAGATGCTTACTCTTTGGAAGAAAAGTTATGACCTAGATAGCATATTCAAAGGCAGAGACATTACTTTGCCAACTAAGGTCCGTCTAGTCAAGACTATGGTTTTTCCAGTAGTCATGTATGGATGTGAGAGTTGGACTGTGAAGAAAGCTGAGCCCTGAAGAATTGATGGTTTTGAGCTGTGGTGTTGGAGAAGACTCTTGAGAGTCCCTTGGACTGCAAGGAGATCCAACCAGTCCATTCTGAAGGAGATCAGCCCTGGGATTTCTTTGGAAGGAATGACGCTAAAGCTGAAACTCCAGTACTCTGGCGATCTCATGCGAAGAGTTGACTCATTGGAAAAGACTTTGATGCTGGGAGGGATTGGGGGCAGGAGGAGAAGGGGACGACTGAGGATGGGATGGCTGGATGGCATCACTGACTCGATGAATGTGAGTCTGAGTGAACTCCGGGAGTTGGTGATGGACAGGGAGGCCTGGCGTGCTGCGATTCATGGGGTCGCAAAGAGTTGGACACGACTGAGTGACTGAATTGAACTGAAGCATACAGAACAGTGCAGAAATCATGTATGCAATGAACTGTTATTATTTTATTAGTAATTTTCTTCTTCTTTTTATGTTCTCACTTTTTAGAATTTCTGTTGCTTGGATATTGGACCTCATGGATTGATATAATTTTTCTATATATTCTCTTTTGTTATCCTTGCCCTGTAAAAGAAAATCTTCTATTAAAAAAATATACATGTGGTATATACATACACATATATGCATATATATATATTTTTGGCTTCATAGTTTTTAATTTGTAAGCATCCTTCCCCTCCATACTCCCCATGACTTTTTCTTTCTCCAAGCATTGAGTTCTTATTACAAAGATGCAGTAACTTTTATCTTTTTAAGCTGTTAATTATTTTAAAATTACTTCTCCTTGTTTTGCCTGCTTCCTTTGAATTCCTCTTCCCGCTTTGGTTTATTTTGGTCTTACCTTTCTTATTCAAATACCTGATAATACCTGGCTATCCAGGTATTACGTTTGAAAATGAGACACTAACTTTAAAAAGTAAGGCTCCCTGAACTTGGATAAATGGCTGATTATAGGGTTGGGAGGCTTCCCTGGTGGCTCAGATGGTAAAGCATCTGCCTGCAATGCGGGAGACCCGCGTTTGATCCCTGGGTTGGTTAGGAGAGGTAGTAAAAAATGATCATGGAACATCTTGTGCTAGCAATTAAAGGATGCTTCAAAATTTAGGGACAGTTAAGCATCAAATTTTATTCATTTCATTTTTATTCGACAGGAATATAGATGTGTTAATAAGTAAATACATAATGTGAGAGGAAAAGACCTTTTAAGTTGGATGCCAACTAATATGTTAGAAGGAATGATGGAATTAGAAAATCACCATCTTGTAACTATCACAGTAAAAACTGATTTATACAAGGATCATCAGTTGAGCTGGAAGTAGTAAGTAAAAGTTTGATGGAGAAACCTGCTTGACACCACAACCAAAAGAACAAAGTTTAAATCACCTACTGTGGGCAGACTGATGTCTTGCCCTCTAGATACATTGCACTGAGCAAGACATCATCACCTACTGTAGTATTCCTGCAAAGATCAATAATCTGAATGTAATTATAAGAAAACTGGTTAAACTGAAATTAAAGTTAATTCTACAAAACATCAGGCCTGTACTTCTCATTTTACTCTTCATTCGTACTCTTCCTCTTTAACTTGTGATTATTTAGAAGTTTAAAAAGTTTGCTTATGTAGAATATTATTTAGAATTGTTTAATTTCCACATGTTTGGGCCTTTCCTGATATTTTTCTGTTATTGATTTCTAGTATAACTTAATATGGTCAGAGACTATACTTAGTATGATGTCAGTTCTCTTAAATGTTTTAACATTTGGAAGTTCCCTGGCAGTCCCGTGATTAAAACTCTGCTTCCACTGCAGGTGGCATGGGTTCCATCCCTGGTTGGGAAACTAAGATCCTGCATGCCGTACAGTGCAGCCAAAATATGAAAAATAAAAATAAATTTGTTAACATTTGTTTATGTACTAGAGTATGTTAGTTTGGGTGTTATTCAGTGTGCATTGAGAAGAATGTGTGTTGTGCTACTGTTGGTGGAGTGTTCTATAGATAATCAGTTACTTTGCTGGTAATGTTTATAGGTCTTACTGATTTTCGGTCTACTTTTTTGATGATTGATGAATATAGTGTTGATGTTTTGTGCTGTAATTGTGGACTTGATTATTTCTCCTAACCAGTTATGTTAGCTTTAGCTTCATGTATTCTGAAACTCTGTAGGTGAATAAATTTGACCTAGACCCACCAGTTGTTGCCATTCTGCCAGTTTGCTTTATCATTCTGTGTTATATGTACATAATATTTTTTTCCTGATTCATTTGAGAGTACATCTTAGATTCATACCCCTTTAATCGTAAGTACTTGACTGTTTATTTCTAAGAATGAGGACATTCACTTATATAATCCTAGATTACCAAAATCAGAAAGTTTAACATTGATGTAATGCTATTATATAATCTTATTTAAATTTCTCTATTATAGAGATTATTTTTTCTAGCCCACAATTCAGGGCAGGATCATGTATTATATTTAATTTTCATGTCTCTTTGATCTCCTTTAATGTAGAACAACCCCTCAGCCTCTCTTTGTAACAGCATGAATATTTTTAAAGAGTACAAAGCATTGCTTTTATAGAATGTCTCTTAATCTTGTCTGACATTTTCTCATGATTTGTTTAAGATCATGCAAATGTTTTTTGGTAAAGATACTGCCTACGTGATATAGTATCCTTTCTTTTTTTTTTTTTTGGCCCTGCTATCAAGCATGTGGGATCTTAGTTCGCCAACCAGAGATCAAGCCTATGCCCCTTGCAGTGGGAGCTCAGTGTCTTAACCATTGGACTGACAAGGAGTTTCCTGTTGTGTCCTTTGTTAAATACCATATCAGGAGTGGTATGATGTCAGTTTGTTCCATTATTGCTAATGTCAGGAGAGGCAAGGTCTGTCAACCAGCAACAGTGACTAGGTGGGGGTTTCATGGCTTCTGATTCTTTAGCATTTATTAATTTATTGTTCATTAGTTTGCTATTCAGCAGACACTGATAGAGTGCCTTTTGACTTAGCTCATGTACCAGGATACAGTGGTGAAAGGATGAAATCTCTGTCTTCATGGAGCTTAAAGTTTAGTGTGGTTTGCAGACATTAAACAATCACACCAGTACTTAATTGCAGTGGTGCCAAATGACTAAAGGAAAACTGCAGTACCGGAGGAGGGTATGTAGTGTAGTATGGAGCTGAAGCCAGATTTGGAGTTGGAAAACTGGGCATGAGGAAGAAGGCAAAGGCTTTCATGTGGCAGCCCTGGTGGCTCATCTTAATTTTACTAGATATTTACATTTAATAGACATTCCATTACAGAATTCTGTGGTGCCCTCTGCTCCAGAGATCTGATTTTTGTGAAAGGTAGTTGTCAGGAGCAAGCTTAACTTGAGACAGCTTAATCACAGGATGGCCTGAAGCTTAAACTCCAGCAATTTAAGCAGTTTGGGAGTAACTGTTTTTTCTTTTCTTATTTTTCTCAGTTTTACTTTGAGCTCAGAAGGCTATACTAGAAGACCAGGTGGCCGTCGCCACAACAAAGGCAATCCAGAGAGTTCTTTAATGTGGAAGCCTCAGGAGCAGGTTGTAACAGAGATGATTTCTGAAGAGGGTGGCAAGGGGCTGAGGCGTCCTCACTGTACTGTGGAGGAGGTAAGCCCTTTTAGTGTGATCTCTTTAAAGTAATTTTAGGGATTGAGGGTTGGTGGCAATGAATAATATATATTCTGTGGTACAAAATTCAAAAGATATAAGGATCCATTCAAAAGGATGTACAGGAACTGTAAATTTCCCACTCTCCCTCCTGTATCTGGCTCCTATTTGATACTTCTATGTATCTTTCTAGAGATAATCTATACATATTGTAATTTAGTCAATTTTCAGGTAAAAGAAAAGTAATCATGTTAGGAAAAGATATGATTATAGATTTCTTTGTTTTTAGATGCCTGAATTATTCTAACTTGTTTCTTTCATAAGCTGTAATAACTGTGATTAAGTAAGGAATGTAAATGGTGTACATGTCTGTTTCTTCCTTAGGTTTTCAGGGCACTTAGTATGATGTGTTCATCAGCAATCTTCCTTTCCTTCTTGAATTCTTCACTTACTTTGGGAGAGTTTAGAACTATTCCTGTCTCTGGCATTTCCCTAGACCATCACCTATTGTAATTTGCTAAATGGTTTTCTCAACCACTTAATTTAGTTCATCAAAGAAATACTTATTTGGGTCCCAGCAATTCGAAATTGAATAAAAATATAGTCTCTGTTTTCTAGGAGCTTACACGTTAAATGTTGTAGTTAGAAAAAATGTAGGCAGCGAAAGCAATGGACTGAGGTATTAAAGTGCTTTAATATCTCCTAGATGAGAATTCGGGGACTGAGAAGATATATATGGGGATATGCAGGCTGTATTCTAGAAATATTGCGAGGTAATATTATCAAGGACTTCTTTTATTGGTGATATAAGTTTAGATGGAAGAACCTGAATCCCAAATTTTGATCTTGGATAAGTTTGTGCCAAGATACCCTAGGTGTTTAGGGGGAGATGATGACTTCAGTTCTGGAGGTTAAAGCGCTGTGGAACATGCAAGCAGACATACCCCTTAGGCCCCTGCATATACGTGATGGGAGTTTTGAGAAGAAAACAGGGCTAGGGACACATGTATGAATCTTCTGCATATTGGTGTTGGATAAATCAAGGGAGTTGAAGAGATTACTCAGAGCATGTAGTGTGAGAAGAGAGAATCTGCAGAACCATCAACAGTTAAAGGCAGGAAGTAGAAATAATCTTCACTGGAGACTGAAAAGATAGTCTTCAAGAGATCAGGAGAATTTATTGTCCAGGAAGGCAAGGTGAGGGTAGCAAGGTGAGAAGCTGGAGAGGTCAAGTGACAGAAGGGCTGAAAGAGTGTCTATTAGATCTGGCTATAGAGGGTCCAGAGAAGGCAATGGCACCCCACTCCAGTGCTCTTGCCTGGAAAATCCCATGGACCGAGGAGCCTGGTGGGCTGCCGTCTGTGGGGTCGCAAAGAGTCGGACACAACTGAGCGACTTCACTTTTCACTTTCATGCGTTGGAGAAGGCAATGGCAACCCACTCCAGTACTCTTTCCTGGAGAATCCCAGGGACGGCGGAGCCTAGTGGGCTGCCGTCTATGGGGTTGCACAGAGTCGGACACGACTGAAGTGACTTAGCAGCATAGAGGGTCATTGGTGTCTTTCGTAAGACCAGTTCCATTTTGGAAGTTGAATGTTCTGAATATGCAAGTGGATTATTTGTGCTGAGCTTTTTTATGGTTAACCCAGTTCTGTTGTCAAAAACTCATATGCTATCAGGGTCCAGCATATAATAGAAATGAGTGAAATGGGCTGACGTGAATAGTGAATAGCTCACCAGCAGTTCCCGTTTGCTAATACAGTGTTTCAAAAGGGACCAGATTTTCGGGGATTTCTCTTTTCAAGTTATAAAATTGGTAAGTAAAATTAAAAGAGTTAAGGAGCACTGAGGAAAAAAAAGAATGTGCTGGTGAATGAAACATTCATGAGCTCCATTTGACCTCTTAGTCTTTGTTTAATTATAGGTTTGTTGTGCTAGTAGTTATCTAAATGCTTTCTTTTACTTAGGGTGTTCAAAAAGAAGAAAGAGAGAAATACCAGAGGTTATTGGAGCGACTTAAAGAAGGTGGTCATGGAAACTCCGTTTCTCCTATAACTTCAACTCATCAAAGGTAAAGATGAGCTAACAAGAAAACTTTTTTCTTATTTTTGGAGAGGGGATTGTTGGGAAGGGCTTGTTGAAAAAAGAGATTAATACTGAGAGCAGGAGCCCTATAATTTGAACATTGTATCTAGTGATGGATTATATAAAACAGTGGTTTTACGAAATATAATTTTCTGTTAGCTTTAGAGTCCTTTGTTCAAGTGAACTGTTATATGAAACTCTGATATAGAAAAGTGAAATCATTGGTTGAAGTTGGATTCCCAGGGAGCAGAGCGTTTTTTCAGCCTCCCTAACACACCCATTTCTCACAATCTCTGTCTTCCTTTCTCCTCCTCATCTCCCCTGCTTTTTCCTCCCTTACCTCCCCTTATTCCTCCCGCCACTGCCTCCAAAGACACATTGTCCCTAAGGCATCTTAGTGGATGGATCTTAGCACAGTTGGAAACTCTCCACTCTGCAGATAAGACTGAAGTCACCCCAAGTCATAAGAAATGTTCCTTGTAAGACTGCATGTTACTTAAATGTGCTGAGACCACCAAATAGTTGAGAATGGTAGAAGGAATTGATGTCTGGCCTTTTATTTTGCTGTAAAAAGGGACAGAGATTATGTGAGCTCAGGATTGAGGTCTATCTTGATAATTCTAGTAAGTGGTGTGAGAATACACAGGGGGATCCCAGAGATTATGTAACAATAAGTTGAAAAAGTCTCAAGACTGTTTGGCTTGTTGATTGCAGAAATAACAAGGGATTATTTGGAAATTTTAACTTTGGTTGTGAACTTAAAAAAAAATGCTCAGTTTAGTCAGTCAGAATGTTCCTGTTTTTTTCAGTTTTGACTAGCCATTGTTGGAAGCAGCAGTATGAACTATGGGTATTGTCATTCGGCTTTTAATGTGTTGTTTTGGGATGCATTTCAGTATATCATTTAAAATCTTTCATTTTTTAACTTGGGTATTATCATTCTGAGATTTTTTTAGTCAAGGTGGCTTTGGGCATTGAAAGCATCCAGTTTTATGGTAGAGAACTGGAGGTTAGGTATCTTGGCTGGAATATTAGAATCAGGATCAGACTCCTTTTATCCTGGTCTCAGATGATACTATATTGTGATCTCTCTCTTTTGAGCTGACCTTTCAGGGTAATTAGTAACTCTTGTCTGGAGGTTTGACAGGTAGAGACACTGAATACTTTGAATAGATTTTCCTTTTATATCTGATCTTCACTTTTTGTGTTCTCAAAGTTCTCAAAGAAGTCAGATGGACATATTAAAGACCAAAGGCTGCGGGGAAGAGCAAAGTCATGGAGTCAAAACAACTCAGTTTGTTCCAAAGCAGTGTGAGTTCCCAGATTTAGCCCTATCCTAATACCCTTAATATGTTGAACTTAGTTCAAAAGCATATAAAATTGAAAAATGACATACTAGTGAAAGATGGTGTACCAAACTTTAAAACATTATCAGACCCCAGGCTGTTGACTTACCCAGTACTAGTAATTTAGTAAGAAAGCTATTTCAAGTTAAAGCTGATCTATAAAATAACCTCTTGATTATTCTTCCTAGCTTCTGTATTTTAGCATGTATTTTGTGAGCTTAATATTAGTTTTATTGTATTCCTATATTAATATCCTTGTTTTTTTCCACTTGCTATTCACTAAATAACACTAAGTGATAGCTTACTAAATAAGCAGATGTTAGCCAGTTTACACTAAAGATTATTTGTAAAGGAGAAAGAGATTTATGCAGCATTTTTAGCAACTTAATTTGTATAAACACTAATGTCTTTGGAATCCATTTTAGCATTTCAGTGTAAACGAGTATCTTTATACTTTGGGGACTGTAAGGTGAAATGCTAGCTATATGATTGATTAACAAAGGAAACACTTTTTTTTTTTTTTTTTTTACCATTCTCACAGATAGAGTTGTTGAAACAAGGGGACCTCTGTGTTCAGAGAGAAGTGAAAAGAGGTACACAGTTCGGTTTATTCTAACTTCTCTTTTGACATATTTTCTTTCTTTCTTTTTTTTGGCCGCACTGCACGGCTTGTGGGATCTTACTTCCCCACCCAGGTATTGAACCCGTGACCCCTTCAGTGGAAGCGTGGAGTCTTAACCACTGGACTGCAAGGAAAGTCCCTGACATTATTTTCTTACTTTATAAACTGTATTTAAGAGTAACCACATCTGTTAAACTGTGAACTTTCCTCAGCTCTTGGAATCAGTCAGCATATGTGGGTATATAGGTAGCTTTTGTGTAAGATGCCCACCCTAGCTTGGGAGGGTGCCCTTCTCTCCTAGACATTAGGGATTGGGAGGCATCAGTGAGTGCTGCTGAGATAAGACTGTGAGTGTGGTGGATAGTTCTAGTGATCAGCATCTCAAGTATATCAACAGTGAAGGCAGTTCTATGTACCTTAGGATTTTAGATGCTGGTCCATTTATAGCAGAGTATGGTAAACTGTGGCCCATGGACCAAATCTGGTCTTCCTGTTTGTGAGTACATTTTTATTGGACACAGTCATGCTCATTCATTTACATGCTGCTTAGGGTTGATTAAAAACAAAGTTGATATGATATGACAGAAACCATAAGACCTGCAAAGCCTAAGATATTTATGAGCTGATCCTTTTTAGAAAAATTTTGCTAACTTTTGATTTAGAGGACTATATAAACTCAAGGCAATATTTGTTACTAATTATTAAATCTTATTTCTAAAACTACTTTAACATGTACCAGATTAAAATCATCCAGTCTGTAATTTCTCAGTTTTTTTCCTCAGGTGTTCAAAGGGGAAATTTTCTGATACAGAAAAGACAGTTGGAATCAGACTAGAAAATGAATGTGTAAGTAGAAACCTTAGTTAAATTTTATGCCTTTGCTTCTTTCACGTGACTTACATTAAAGTTTTGGTGCCCATGAAAAATAAGAAAGATGATATTTGTTACTTTAATTTCTAATTCAATTATTTTTCTTGGAAAAGCAGCAAGCATTGAAGACACACACCTTTGGCTTTCTTCTAAGTTGCCAGATTTTTATCTCTGTGCAGTAGCCACCTTTGTGAGAGAGACCAACTTGGCTCCATCTCAGCCCTTATCTGTGTTGCCTGGCTTCTTTTGGAGATTCTTTTTTAAAAACGTACATCTTTGTGCTATGTGCACTAAGTTGCTTCAGTCATGTCCGCCTCTTTGCGACCCCATGGACTGTAGCCCGCCAGGCTCCTCTGTTTATGGGATTCTCCAGGCAGAAATACTGGAGTGGGTTGTCATGCCCTCCTCCAGGGGATCTTCTGGACCCAGGGATTGAATCTGCGTCTCTTATGTCTCCTGCATGGCAGGCGAGTTCTTTATCACTAGTGCCACCTGGGAGGGAAGCCCATACATCTTTAGGGGAAAATATTTGTTCAGGACTTTTCAGATTCAAGATTTCATATTTACTTGACCTAAATCAAATCCCTTATGATTATACAGTGGAAGTGAGAAATAGATTTAAGGGCCTAGATCTGATAGATAGAGTACCTGATGAACTATGGACGGAGGTTCATGACATTGTACAGGAGACAGGGATCAAGACCATCCCCATGGAAAAGAAATGCAAAAAGCAAAATGGCTCTCTGGGGAGGCCTTACAAATAGCTGTGAGAAGAAGAGAGGTGAAAAGCAAAGGAGAAAAGGAAAGATATAAGCATCTGAATGCAGAGTTCCAAAGAATAGCAAGGAGAGATAAGAAAGCCTTCTTCAGCAATCAGTGCAAAGAAATAGAGGAAAAGAACAGAATGGGAAAGACTAGATATCTCTTCAAGAAAATTAGAGATACCAAGGGAACAGTTCATGCAAAAATGGGCTCGATAAAGGACAGAAATGGTCTGGACCTAACAGAAGCGGAAGATATTAAGAAGAGGTGGCAAGAATACACGGAAGAACTTTACAAAAAAGATCTTCACGACCCAGATAATCATGATGATGTGATCACTAATCTAGAGCCAGACATCTTGGAATGTGAAGTCAAGTGGGCCTTAGAAAGCATCACTATGAACAAAGCTAGTGGAGGTGAAGGAATTCCATTGGAGCTGTTTCAAATCCTGAAAGATGATGCTGTGAAAGTGCTGCACTCAATATGCCAGCAAATCTGGAAAACTCAGCAGTGGCCACAGGACTGGAAAAGGTCAGTTTTCATTCCAATCCCAAAGAAAGGCAATGCCAAAGAATGCTCCAACTACCGCACAATTGCACTCATCTCACATGCTGGTAAAGTAATGCTCAAAATTCTCCAAGCCAGGCTTCAGCAATACATGAACTGTGAACTCCCTAATGTTCAAGCTGGTTTTAGAGGAACCAGAGGTCAAATTGCCAACATCCGCTGGATCATGGAGAAAGCAAGAGAGTTTCAGAAAAACATTTATTTCTGCTTTATTGACTATGCCAAAGCCTTTGACTGTGTGGATCACAAGAAACTGTGGAAAATTCTGAAAGAGATGGGAATACCAGACCACCTAACCTGCCTCTTGAGAAATCTGTATGCAAGTCAGGAAGCAACAGATAGAACTGGACATGGAACAACAGACTGGTTCCAAATAGGAAAAGGAGTACGTCAAGGCTGTATACTGTCACCCTGTTTATTTAACTTCTCTGCAGAGTACATCATGAGAAATGCTGGACTGGAAGAAACACAAGCTGGAATCAAGACTGCCAGGAGAAATATTAATAACCTCAGATATGCAGATGATACCACCCTTATGGCAGAAAAGTGAAGAGGACCTAAAAAGCCTCTTGATGAAAGTGAAAAAGGAGAGTGAAAAAGTTGGCTTAAAGCTCAATGGCAGAAAAGTGAAGAGGACCTAAAAAGCCTCTTGATGAAAGTGAAAGAGGAGAGTGAAAAAGTTGGCTTAAAGCTCAACATTCAGAAAATGAAGATCATGGCATTTGGTCCCATCACTTCATGGGAAATAGATGGGGAAACAGTGGAAAGGGTGTCAGACTTTATTTTTTTGGGCTCCAAAATCACCGCAGATGGTGACTGCAGCCATGAAATTAAAAGACGCTTAGTCCTTGGAAGAAAAGTTATGACCAACCTAGATAGTATATTCAAAAGCAGAGACATTACTTTGCTGACTAAGATCCGTCTAGTCAGGGCTATGGTTTTTCCAGTAGTCATGTATGGATGTGAGAGTTGGACTGTGAAGGAGGCTGAGCGCCGCAGAATTGATGCTTTTGAACTGTGGTGTTGGAGAAGACTCTTGAGAGTCCCTTGGACTGCAAGGGGATCCAACCAGTCCATTCTAAAGGAGATCAGCCCTGGGATTTCTTTGGAAGGAATGATGCTAAAGCTGAAACTCCAGTACTTTGGCCACCTCATGCGAAGAGTTGACTCATTGGAAAAGACTCTGATGCTGGGAGGGGTTGGAGGCAGGAGGAGAAGGGGACAACAGAGGTTGAGATGGCTGGATGGGATCACTGACTCGATGAATGTGAGTCTGAGTGAACTCCGGGAGATGGTGATGGACAGGGAGGCCTGGAGTGCTGCAATTCATGGGGTCGCGAAGATCGGACACGACTGAGCGACTGAACTGAAACTATTACAAATCTTCTTACAAATGTTGATTTTTAAGGCAGCTTTTTCACTCTGCTCTTTCACCTTCATCAAGAGGCTCTTTAGTTCCTCCTCATTTTCTGCCAGAAGGGTGGGGTCATCTGCATAACTGAGGTTATTGATATTTCTGCTTGCAGAAACTTGATTCCAGCTTCTGCTTCATCGAGCCCATCATGTCACATGTTGTACTCTGCATAGAAGTTAAATAAGCAGGGTGACAATATACAGCCTTAACGTATTCCTTTTCCAATTTTGAACCAGTCCACTGTTTTTATACTAGGAACAGGTTTACCTAGTATAAAAATAGCAGTGGTTTATTTTTATTTTTGTTTTTGTTTTTAATATACAATTTTTATTATTTATTTTTAGCTGTGCTATGTCTTCGTTGCTGTGTGTTGGCTTTCTCTAGATGCAATGAGCGGGGCCTACTCTAGTTCTGGTGCTCTGGTGTGCAGGCTTCTTATTGTGGTGGCTTCTCTTGTTGCAGAGCAAAGCTCTAGGGTGCTTGGGCTTCAGTAGTTGTGGCTCACAGGCTCTGGAGCATGAGCTCAGTAGTTGTGGCACAGGGGCTTAGCTGCCCTGAGGTATGTGGGATCTTCCTGAACCACAATTCGAACCCATGTCCCACGCATTGGCAGATGGATTCTTAAAACCACTGGATCACCATGGAAGTCCACCCGTGGTTTATTTTGAGTGATAGGATTAAGGGTCATATTTTGCTTTTAAAAATTTTTCAATATATCTTTTGACTATATTATTTTTAATTGAGATAAGAAAAGTGAAAATAATTTTCTTGCTGCTGCTGCGGCTAAGTCGCTTCAGTTGTATCTGACTCTGTGCGACCCCATAGACGGCAGCCCAGCAGGCTCCTCCATCCTTGGGATTCTTCAGGCAAGAACACTGGAGTGGATTGCCATTTCCTTCTCCAGTTCATGAAAGTGAAAAGTGAAAGTGAAGTCGCTCAGTTTTGTCCCACTCTTTGCGACTCCATGGACTGCAGCGTACCAGGCTCCTCCATCCATGGGATTCTCCAGGCAAGAGTACTGGAGTGGGGTGCCATTGCCTTCTCCAAATTTTCTTGCTACCTCCTGGGAAAACGATGAATGTTCTGATTCATGGTTTATAATTGAGGTGTCTTGTTGTGAACCTTAGGTCTTGAAGTTTTCATTCCCTCTTGTAGGAACAGGCAGATAACGGTTTTTGTACTTTACTCATTTGGGGATTTACTAATTCTCTTTTCTTTTAAAATAATGGTGCTGTTTTATATTTCATGTGTTATGTATGTGTATATGTACAAGTATCAAACATTTCAGTAGAATATGGGAATTTTTTTTAACCAGAGGAGGGGATTTCAGCTGGAACCCGACCTGTCTGAAGAAGTGTCAGCCCGACTCCGCCTGGGCAGTGGAAGCAATGGCTTACTCAGGAGGAAAATGTCAATACTTGAGACAAAAGAAAAAAATTGCTCAAACAAAGAAAGGGATAAAAGAACAGATGATCTTCTTGAACTTACAGAGGTATTGTTTCTTGTGTTAATCAAATAAGAGGCATGTTTTAAAATAACCTTAGTTATTCAAGGCTTGAGTGCATGTTTTGTTTTGAGGAGTTTCTCCAGGCTAGGGAATGTATGTGTGAAGGAAATCAGGCCCAAGGGCAGGTCAGTTACTTGCTACACTGATCATTAGTGATCTGTAAAAGTGGCCTAAGAAATTAGATTAATTTCAGCAAATGTGAGTGGACCGAATTGTCACATATCTTGGAATATAATGGATTCTTTGTAGATTCTTTTTCTAAGCTTAAAGTATTTTGAGTTATGTAGTATGAGTTTGACATTACAAAGAGATTTGTTGCAGTTTTTTGTTTTTGTATTTTTAACATTTTATTTTATTTACTTATTTTTGGCCATGCTGCACAGCCTATGGGATACCAGTTCCCCAACCAGGGTTGGAACTGAGGCTCTGGTAGTGAAAGTGCTGGACTGCCAGGGAACTCCCCTTCATTGCAATGTTTGTTAAGTGATTATGGTTCTCTAAAATGCCCCTTTCATTGATCATTGTACAACAAATAAGTAGAAACTTGTAGAAAACAAAGAAATGAAGGTTAACTTAAAAATTCTCATTTTAAAAGTGAGGCCACATTTTGACTCCTCCATTGTTGTCTTAGCCGATGTCCTATTCGGTGATTATCTATTGAGCACTTATTATGTATTGGGCATGCAGGTGGAGAGAAAGATCCATAAAGTTGCAAAATTGTGTATAGTGGTAGAGGAAGCAGAAGTGAAAATATTTGGATGAAAGTTTCTAGTTGGTTTGTAGATTCAGGCTTATAGCATTAATTTATGTTATCTGTGTAATTACTTAGAAAAATGATGCCATCTATTTAATAAGGACTCAGTTGCTAGACTGCTGCCTAGTTTTCTAGTTTCTGCTTATTCTCTTCACATCAGAAACGGATAGAATGATCTGTTTGATGCCCTAATTTTATTACTTTGATTTTTTAAAATCAAGGTTCAGGAGACAGTTAACGCAAGTGTGAAAATGATTTTATAGTGTTGTGAAACGAGAAGAAAGTTCAGGAGTAAGACACTTCTGGGTTCAAATCTTGGCTCTGTTTTTTAATCATCATATGACTCTGCATGTACCCAAAATTCTCTGAGGTTTACCTCTTCTGTAAAATGGTGACAGTACTTTCCCCACAGATAGGGATTAATGAAGCACTTCAAGCATCTGGTACATGTTTGGCTCATAGTGCTCAATAAATGGTAGTAGGATAATTGAGACTATACTTTAAACACTTTTACCCAATGACTTTTTCTAGCAGCTAATAATTGGGCTGGCATTTCTTATAACCATTAGTAAGACTGCTTTGTGGTCCTGAATTAAAATCTTTTTATCTTTTAATTTAGTAGGTCTTTGATCATTTTCTTAAGGGTCAAGTATTACAGAGATGAAAAGGTTTTTTTAATCTCAGACTTTCAGTATCTGATAATGGTTCTTTATTAAAGTAATAATCTCTGGACTTTATAATTCAGGACATGGAAAAGGAAATCAGTAATGCTCTAGGCCATGGCCCACAGGATGAGATCCTAAGTAGTGCTTTCAAATTAAGAATCACTCGAGGAGATATCCAGACCTTGAGGAACTATCACTGGCTCAATGATGAAGTAAGTTGTCTTTTTTTTTTTTTTACCCCTTGGACTATCATTATGCTTAACTCTTTTCTACCTGTAACATTGTGGTTTCTACATAGCAGGGATTGCTAAGGCAGCCCTAGTTTACCTAAAACAAAAATATCTTAAACCTTGAAAAGATAGTTAATTCTGATTGTTTGCTGCCTTTAATTAACAATGTTTCCCTCTTCTGCCTCTGCTTTGTTTCATCTACATCTTCATTTATTAGTGACATATTTATGAACCCTGGGTGCAACTGATCAATGGAAGGAAGCAGACAAGTGATCATTTATTTTAGATGAATTCTTATAGGATCTATTTTATTTTTTTCAATAATAAATACTTTGATCACTCTATGTGCACTATGTGTTTCTTTATTTCATTTGAGTGATAAGTGTAAAAATTTGACTAGTTGTCTTGTATCCTTACGTCTTCGGCTAAAGCTTAGTTCTTGCCAGTTTTCTAGTTGATCCTTTACCCAGCTGTGCAGCCCCCTGCGTTTTCTCCCTTTGCCTTCCTTCCCTCTTGCCATGACTCATGGCATATAAACACATTCTTATAAAATTAGAACATTTCTGTTTCATATTATAAATGTAATATGTTTATTATAAAAAATTTAGAAAATATAGGAAAAGTGAAGGAACAATATTATCATTCAAAAGTGGCACAGCTCTCTTGTAATAATCTATAATGGAAAAGAATCTGAAAAAGAATATATGTATGTAGAATTGAATCACTTTGCTATACATCTGAAACATTGTAAATCAACTATATTTCAATTAAAATGATTAAAATTACATATTTCTATGAAAACAAAAAATGGCACAACTCAAAAGCAAACAAAATAACTATTGTTTTGGTGTATTCCCTTCCAGTGCATTTTTAAAATTGAGGTATAATTTATGTAAAATTCACTTTTAGTTAATATTTCCACATATTTTATGTGTGGTGTAGTTATATACACCTTTTAGTTGTTGCAGAATTTCTCCTTGAGTTCTTTCTCTTGGCTCTCTTACTCATATGTCTCAGAAGTACAGTTTCATTCCTTCTTAATCCCTCCCATTTTGTACTGATCATTTTTTGCTTTCCATCTTCTGTGATAGATAACCCTTTTATCTTCTGTCCCTTCCCTTAGTGTCTTATTTCTAATTCATCCTACTCAAGTAGAAATCGAGTTTTGATAATGTACTTGCTGTATTCCAATGTTTACTCTCTTGGTATTATAGGTCATTAATTTTTACATGAATCTCCTGGTGGAAAGAAATAAAAGGCAAGGGTATCCAGCACTTTATGCATTCAGTACTTTCTTCTATCCGAAATTAAAGTCTGGGGGTTACCAAGCAGTGAAAAGATGGACCAAAGGGGTCAGTCTCTTTGAACAGGAACTTATTCTGGTGCCTATTCATCGGAAGGTACATTGGAGCCTGGTGGTAAGTTGAGAGGCTTAACTGTTGGAGTTTGGATAATGACTGTTCTGTTAAAAGCAGGAATACCTCAGTAATATTCCAGGCTTAGTTACAGGCCACCACTGTAAAGCAAATATCTCAGTAAAGTGAGTCACATCAATTTCTTGGTTTCCCAGTGCTTATAAAAGTTATGTTTACACTGTATTCTGTTAAGTCTGCAGTAGGATCATATCTAAAAACCAATGCATATACCTTAATTTAAAAATACTTTATCAATAAATACTTTTTGTGCTAACCATCACCTGAGCCTTCAGTGAGTTGTAATCTTTTACAATAGTAGCATCAAAGACCACTGTTCACAGATCACTGTAACAAGAATAGTAATGATGAAAAGTTTGAAATGTTGGTGAAGAATTACCAAGATATGACACAGATACGTGAAGTGAGCAAATAGACACTTCTTGTTAACACTTAAGTGTTAGAAAAATAAGACTGATAGACTCGCTCATTGCAGGGTTGCCACAAACCTTCAATTTGTGAGAACTACCTTATCTGTCAAAGACAATAAAATGAAGTGTGCCTGTAATGAAGAGGACCCTTTTCTGTCCATTGAGAGTCCAGTAGTATATGTTAAAAGGCATACTCTGCAGAGTCTCATTGTAGTTCTTTAATTGAACAGTTTTGAAAGCTATAAGAATCTGTGTAGTGGAGGAGCTTTCAGTTTTAGTAGAAAAGAGTTTTAGTACACATGGGTTATTTTATTACTTTTGTTTGGAAGATGATAACAGGTTTATTGTACAAGTATAAAGAAAAAGGCAAAAAACCCAAAACCCCCAGAATGCAGCTCATCACTCTGAGAGGACCACTAATGTTTTGCGGAATGAGTTTCTAGGCCTTTCTGTAGGAATAGGAAAATATAATTTTATACGCCTGGAGCTCATGTTATCGGCGATGTTTTATGAAAAATGTGTCTTAGAAATCCACTCATGTTGGTACATATATTGATGTTTAAAGGATGCTTTTCTTTTTAGAAATAAAATTCTCCTTGTTATGGTTGTTTCTGGATGTTGCATTTTTCCATTATAGGCTATAGACCTAAGAAAAAGGTGTCTTAAATATCTGGATTCTATGGGACAAAAGGCCACAGGATCTGTGAGATTCTCCTGTAAGTAAAGGCTGAAAGCTTCACTGTTGCCTCAGTGTGCCCTTCGTTATGTGGTCTTTCTTCTGTTTAATCTTTGGAAGCTCTGGTGAACTGTAGTCCTAACGTGTAGTGAGGGCTGTCTTCTCCGTTGTTCAGGACTTGAGTTGCATCTGTCTTTTTGTCTAAAAATAACCCCAAAATCAGATCTTTACTGAGAAATCTTATATAATTGCATCCTTGAAAACAAATTTGTCATATGTAAAATATATCCTGTTAGAATCCTGTGATTTGAATTAGATTTCTCTGGGGTTCATACACTATTCTGAATGTTGTAAAGAGCAGTCAGCTGGGGAGAATTAGTTCTGTCAATTTCTTAAGCCCACTCAATTCATGTCCCTGTGCTTTTCGTAATAGTTGGGTTCATCTCTTAGAATCTGGAGGTAATTTTTAAGGTAAACATATGGTTTGTAGACAGCTATTTCAATAATAATTGCTAGAAACCTGCCTTTAAAGCATAGCCACCTGTTAGCTATGTAAAGAATAAGATAAGAATTTTACAGGGAGGAGGCAAAGCAGTGAAATGAGTCTATTTTGAACCCCTTATGGTCACTGGAAGCAAATGCAGGTTCCAGGTTTTAATTTTAATAAGGATACTGTAGTAAGGAACTTGTTAAATGGATGATATGAAGAAAAGTTGTTAACAGTAATCAGTTCTTTGTTGTATTATTTAGTATAAAGATCCTTGTTAATGGGTGTTGAATAAAATACCCCTAAGAATAAAAAATGTAGGGAAGTTTTAAAAATTTTTAAAAATCATAAGATACACCAAATTGTCTATAAAGCAGTTATTTCCTTTTAGTCTTTTCTGCTTAAGATGTATGTAAAATGTGTGTACATACATACATGTGCACATACATGTACACATATATTATCACATACTTTAAAATGTTTTCATTAGATTCATACAGCAGAATTTTATATGTTGCTTATAACAGGATAAAAAAGACCTTACTTTTATACCATTCATACTTTTGTTCCCCCTGTCTTTTTTTAATATGTAAAGAGTTCAGCTGCTTTGGGCATCTGAGGCCCCCTCCCTTTCCTGATGCCTTTAGTCCAGCTTTTCTATTTTTTTCATGAACACCTCCCCACTCCAATTTTTTAAAAAATTTTTCCATGGCAAGAGAAAATAATGAATAGACTTCTTTGTTTTTTAGGTTAAGCTTTAGATTGCTACCTTCTCAGAACCAGTTTTCACCTCTTTGGGAGTGATATTGCTGCTCCCATGTAGAGCATATGCCCTATTAGCACTTACATCTTACATGCAGGTTAGCGTGAGAACAGAGATGCCTAGGTTAAATTTGATATCCCTTTGGCCATTTGGATAAAATTAATTACTCTCAGTACTTAAGTGTATAATCACCTAGGAATGAGGAAATTCTCTTACATAACCACATGCTGTTATCACACTTCAGAAAATTGACAATCACTAATGTGTAGTGTGAACTTCCAGGTGGTGCAGTGGTAAAGAGCTGCCTGCCAGTGCAAGAGATGCAGAACATGTAGATTTGATTCCTGGGTTGGGAAGATTCCCTGGAGAAGGAAATTGGCAACCCACTCCAGTATTCTTGCCTGGAAAAATCCCATAGACAGGGATTTCCCCAGTCCGTGGGGCCATAGAGAGTTGGGCATGACTGAGCTGGGGGCTGCGGTCAATGGGGTCACACAGAGTTGGACATGACTGAGCTGGGGGCTTCGGTCCATGGGGCCACAGAGAGTTGGACATGACTGATCTGGGGGCTGCGGTCCATGGGGCCTCAGAGAGTTGGGCATGCCTGAGCTGGGGGCTGCGGTCCATGGGGCCGCAGAGAGTTGGGCATGACTGAGCTGGGGGCTGCGGTCCATGGGGCCGCAGAGAGTTGGGCATGCCTGAGCACACGTGCACATACACGCTGTGTAATATAAGAGTCCTGTTCTGATACCATCAGATGTCTTAAGCTCTTTTCCCCCTAATCCAGGAAGTCAGTCAGGGTTCATGCCATGTACTTAATGTCTCTTTAGTCTCTTTTAGTTTAGACTAGCCTTCCTTTTTTTGTTTCCTATGGCAGTGCCTTTTTTTTCTTTTAAAGCCTCCAGGCTAGTTGTCTTGTTTTAATGTATCTATTATTAGTGAGTAAAAATAAGTTATAAATGAAGTACTTTTTTCTTTCATTAGAATAAAATGTGTGCTTTAAAATGGAGTGGAGGAGAGAACTAGAAGACAAACAACAAATCATTAATAAAAAATATTTCCAGAGTGGTTATTATGAGGTCTTTTACATTTTACATACTATGTTTTAACTTTTAAAATATAACCTTGTATAATTTTTATAATCAAAAACAAAACAATGTAAAATGTAAAAAGCCAAAAACAATCATATTTTAAAAATCTAACAGGTGGATTTGAGAATGGCATTCTGTTAAACATCACGGTATCTTTGTAATTAGAATACTAAGTGTCCACAGGGATTTATCAATATATGTCTTTGCTGTTTTTTCAGTCAGTATTTACAGGATGAAAGTAAGACCAAAAGAAATATTGACCTGAATCTTTTAGAGTGGACCCACTACAGCATGAAGCCACAGGTGAGGGATGGTCTTTGGATTTCAAATACTTTGTTGCATTTCCTGTCAGTAACATGTTATTTTGACTTAGCTTTCTTCCTCCCCTTATTCATCTTACGGATTCATTCTCCTGAGGTGTATGTCCTAAGAATGATCTACTTCTGAATCTTCAGAAATTCACTTAACCAAGATATTTGCTTTTAAGCCTTCATCTTGTTTTTTAATTATAAATGTTAAATATCTGCTAGCATGACTCAAAAACTGAAGAAGATAAAAGATTCAAGCCAGATACTTTTCTTGGTTGGCATTAAAGGGATCTACAGGTTCCTGTTCAAAACTTATCTGAGGAATTTGTATATTTATATCTTAAGGGTTCCATGCTGTGAGTCCTCAACAATCAGGCATGCTATTTTTGAATGTGCTTTGAATCTTGTCAGCTTTGAATCTCATTCCAGGTTTAAAACTGCATACATCATTCAGTCCTAATGGCTCCTTTTTAAAGTAAGTTACATGAGTTCAATTTTAGCCCTAATCTATGTGTAATGGCTCAAAAGCAGTTTCATTTCTAAGTTGAATAATTAGAAGAGTAAGTACTGAAATTTCTTGAGGAGAACACAGAAAAGAGTTTGTTAGGAAGAATAATTCTGTTCTGGAATGGAAAATGTCATAAGACAAATTCTCTGTAGTGGAATCTATAGTTCTCTGCATTTGGATAGTGGAATATGTAGTTCTCTGCATTCTCTGAGAGATGCTGGGCTCAGCAGAAAAGTTTGAGGTACCTACCATATGTATGCATTTTCAGCCTTTTCCTTTTTACAATAATAATTTGTATTTCTTTAAATCCAAATTGAGTTGTCATCTAGTATGTTTTCCAGCAGTGGAATTAGAGTTGCTTATACTCTTATTCTCCTTATGCTTATACTCTTGTGCTCCTTATAATTGACAAAGTTTATAAGGGGCTGGGTAGCATTAGGGCAACACGAATTTGGGAATGTGTGAGTTTGCTTCACCTGGCTTGGAATCCACCACCTTTGGTTTATGATGCCCTTGAGTTGTGCTTGCAAGCAGTAAGCTCTTTTGTTTTTCAGGACAGAACTGTGCTCTTAAGACAAGATTTCCTGACTGGTTAAAGCCTTTCAAGAGGCTTTTTCTTTCTCCTGCTTGCAGCTATGGGGGTCCAAAGCAGTTCAGTTCAGTTCGGTCGCTCAGTCATGTCTGACTGTTCGCAACCCCATGGACTGCAGCATGCCAGGCCTCCCTGTCCATCACCAACTCACAGAGTTTACTCAAGCTCATGTCCATTGAGTCGGTGATGCCATCCAACCATCTCATCTTCTGTCGCCCCCTTCTCCTACCGTCAATCTTTCCCAGCATCAGGGTCTTTTCCAGTGAGTCAGCTCTTCGCATCAGGTGGCCAAAGTATTGGAGTTTCAGCTTCAACAACAGTCCTTCCAATGAATATTCAGGACTCATTTCCTTTAGAATTGAATGGTTTGATCTCCTTGCAGTCCAAGGGACTCTCAAGAGTCTTCTCCAATACCACAGTTCAAAAGCATCAATTCTTTGCGCTCAGCTTTCTTTATAGTCCAACTCTCACATCCATACATGACTACTGGAAAAACCATAGCCTTAAGTAGACAGACCTTTGTTGACAAAGTAATGTCTCTGCTCTTTAATATGCTGTCTAGGTTGGTTATAACTTTCCATCCAAGGAGTAAGCATCTTTTAATTTCATGGCTGCAGTCACCATCTGCAGTGATTTCGAGCCCCCTAAAATAAAGTCTGCCACTGTTTCCCCATCTATTTGCCCTGAAGTGGTGGGACTGGATGCCATGATCTTCATTTTCTGAATGGTGAGCTTTAAGCCAACTTTTTCACTCTTCTCTTTTACTTTCATCAAGAGGCTTTTGAGTTCTTCACTTTCTGCCATAAGGGTGGTGTCATCTGCATATCTGAGGTTATTGAGATTTCTCCTGGCAATCTTGATTCCAGCTTGAGCTTCATCCAGCCCAGCGTTTCTCATGATGTACTCTGTATTTAAGTAAAGTAAGCACGGTGATGATATACAACCTTGATGTACTCCTTATCCTATTTGGAACCAGTCTGTTGTTCCATGTCCAGTTCTGACTGCATACAGGTTTCTCGAGAGGCAGGTCAGGTGGTCTGGTATTCTGGTATCTCTTTCAGAATTTTCCACAGTTTATTGTGATCCACACAGTCAAAGGCTTTGGCATAGTCAATAAAGCAGAAATAGATGTTTTTCTGGAATTCTCTTGCTTTTTCCATGATCCAGAGAGGATGTTGTTGGCAATTTGATCTCTGGTTCCCCTGCCTTTTCTAAATCCAGCTTGA
This sequence comes from Nanger dama, assembly GCA_917880005.1. NCBI lineage: Eukaryota > Metazoa > Chordata > Mammalia > Artiodactyla > Bovidae > Nanger > Nanger dama. Next base: position 25,662,708 of record CAKJTW010000011.1, on the reverse strand, counting down.
CCATCTGGAAGTTCACGGTTCGCATACTGTTGCAGCCTGGCTTGGAGAATTTTGAGCATTACTTTACTAGTGTGAGATGAGTGCAGTTGTGCTATAGTTTGAGCATTCTTTCGCATTGCCTTTCTTACGGATTGGAATGAAGACTACCTTTTCCAGTCCTGTGGCCACTGCTGAGTTTTCCAAATTTGTTGGCATATTGAATGCAGCACTTTGACAGCATCATCTTTTAGGGTTTGAAATAACCCAACTGGAATGCTATCACCTCCACTAGCTTTGTTCGTAGTGATGCTTCCTAAGGCCCACTTGGCTTCACATTCCAGGATGTCTGGCTCTAGATGAGTGATCACACCATCATGATTATTTGGGTCATTAAGATCCTTTTTGTATAGTTCTTCTGTGTATTCCTGCTGCCTCTTAGTATCTTCTGCTTCTGTTAGGTCCATACCATTTCTGTCCTTTATTGAGCCCATCTTTGCATGACATGTTACCTTGGTATCTCTAATTTTCTTGAAGAGATCTCTAGTCTTTCCTATTCTAATAATTATTATAACAATTATTATAATTATTTTTTTCTATTTTTTAATTAATTATTTTTTTTTAATTACAATACTGTAAATAATTATTTTTTTACTTTACAATATTGTATTGGTCCTCTATTTCTTTGCACTGGTCACTGAGGAGGCTTTCTTATCTCTCCTTGCTATTCTTTGGAACTCTGCATTCGAATGACTATATCTTTCCTTTTCTCCTTTGCTTTTTGCTTCACAGCTATTTGTAAGACCTCCTCAGACAGCCATTTTGCTATTTTGCATTTCTTTTCCATGGGGATGGTCTTGCTCCCTGTCTGCTGTACAATGTCACGAACCTCCATCCATAGTTCATCAGGCACTCTATCAGATCTAGTCCCTGAAATCTGTGTCTCACTTCCACTGTATAAATGTTAGGGATTTGACTTAGGTCATACCTGAATGGTCTAGTGGTTTTCCCTGCTGTCTTCAATTTAAGTCTGAATTTGGCAATAAGGAGTTCATCATCTGAGCCACAGTCAGCTCCTAGTCTTATTTTTGCTGACTGTATAAAGCTTCTCCATCTTTGGCTGCAAAGAATATAATCAGTCTGATTTCGGTGTTGACCATCTGGTGTCCATGTGTAGAGTCTTCTCTTGTGTTGTTGGAAGAAGGTTTTTGCTATGACCAGTGTGTCTCTTGGCAAAACTCTGTTAGCCTTTGCCCTGCTTCATTCTGTATTTCAAGGCCAAATTTGCCTGTTACTCCAGGAGTTTCTTGACTTCCTACTTTTGCATTCCAGTCCCCTATAATAAAAGGGACATCTTTTTTGGATGTTAGTTCTAGAAGGTCTTATAGGTCTTCATAGAACCATTCAGCTTCAGCTTCTTCAGCATTACTGGTTGGGGCATAGACTTGGATAACTGTGATATTGAATGGTTTGCTATGTAAACGAACAGAGATCATTCTGTCGTTTTTGAGACTGCGTCCAAGTACTGCATTTCGGACTCTTTTGTTGACTATGATGGCTATTCCATTTCTTCTAAGGGATTCTTGCCCACAGTAGTAGATATAATGGTCATCTGATTTAAATTCACCCATTCCAGTCCATTTTAGTTCACTGATTCCTAAAATGTTGATGTTCCCTGTTGCCATCTCCTGTTTGATCACTTCCAATTTGCCTTGATTTAGGGACCTAACATTCCAGGTTCCTATGCAATATGGCTCTTTACAGCATCGGACCTTACTTCCATCACCAGTGACATCCACAACTGGGTGTTGTTTTTCCTTTGACTCTGTCTCTTCATTCTTTCTGGAGTTGTTTCTTCACTGATCTCCAGTAGCATATTGGGCACCTACCGGCCTGGGGAGTTCCTCTTTCAGTGTCCTGCCTTTCTGCCTTTTCATACTGTTCATGGGGTACTCAATGCAAGAATACTGAAGTGGTTTGCCATTCCCTTCTCCAGTCGACCACATTTTGTCAGAACTCTCCATCATGACCCCTCCATCTTGGATGGCCCCACATAGCATGGCTCATAGTTTCAATGAATTGGACAAGGCTGTGGTCCATGTGATCAGATTGGTTAGTTTCCTGTGATTGTGGTTTTCAGTCTGTCTGTAAACATTCTCCCTCTGATGGAGAAGGATAAGAGGCTTATGGAAGCTTCCTGATGGGATAGACTGACTGAGTAGTAGTCTTAGTTTTCTGGCCAGGAAAGAGAAGTCAAACTCTGCAGTATTGAAATAGGTTAGCTGTATTGTAAGCATATTTCTAATTGAGCCACCCTTAGCTCTTTTCAATATTTATAAATTCCCCTGAAACAGTTCTGACTAGAATTCCTATTCCTGGTAATAAACATTCTTTCACTTTGGTTTATATGAGAGGTGAGAGATGGAATTCTCACTTTGCTTTTCTCTTTCCTTCTAAAAGAAACATTTTCTATGTGGGTCACATACACCATATCGTGGGTTGAGGTTTTATACCACATAAAGACTAATTGTGTTTGTGTGTGTGTCTGTGTGTTTGTATAATACCAGATTGAACATTTACCTTTATAATATTGTTTATCCAGAGTAATGTTTTGGAAAAGTCAAAAAGAGTTTGTATTTGATGAAATTTCACCCTTCCTCTCTTCTTTTTCGTAATTATAGGAGATTCCTCAACAGTTGAATGGGAGTGATTGTGGAATGTTTACTTGTAAATATGCAGATTATATCTCCAGGGATAAACCTATCACATTTACTCAGGTAAGTGAAGACCCCTCCTTATCCATTTACTTGTTAAGGTAAACAAGGTAAACTCAGAGCATGTTACCTATGCTTAGTGAAAGTGAAGTCCCTCAGTTGTGTCCGACTCTTTGCGACCCAGTGGACTGTAGCCTACCAGGCTCCTCCCATGGGATTCTCCAGCCAAGAGTACTGGAGTGGGTTGCCATTTCCTTTTCCAGGGGATCTTCCTGACCCAGGGATCGAACCCAGGTCTCCCGCATTCTAGGCAGAACCTTTAACCTCTGAGCATTAACTCTTTATCATGGTAGCTGTGCTACTATTCTTGCTGTAAACCTTGGCTGTAGTCCTGCTTGCTAACATCAGGTTTGTCACTGTATATTCTCTCTTTTATCCTAGTCGTTGGTGACCAGTGGGACAATTTTCATATCTCTGAACTCCAGTGTTGGAGGAGAGTATTGGTTCTTGAGTATTACTGATAGTTTTACCCAAAGAAGGAGGCATGTTAGAATATTTAGTAGCATGGAGAAATCAGGCCTCAAGAGAACTTAAGCTGCAGGTTTAAGACAGAGCTATGAATGCTTCTTTTCCCTTCTATTCTGATAATTTTTGGTTCTCCATAGCTCTGCATTTGAGTGGAAATTCAAGTATGTTGGGAACTGTTGAGAATTTATGTTAGTAATAATGGATTCTTAGTCTTTTTCCAACAAAGGACAACCTCCTTTAAAAAATAGTTTCCTTTAACAGACCTCATTTTGATAGCTACCAGATTGTACATTATTGAATAATAGGACTGTTATTAATCCCATTGCAGTTTTTTGAACAGAATGCACTAAGGATCCCATGCTGAATTGATACAATGGTTAACTTCAGCAGTTTTACTAAGAATAAATGTGCAGTATTTTTACTACATGTTTTGAGCTATTAAAATAATTTACAAATCCATGTGTTGACTTTTTAGGCCTCTCCACACTATTTTATAGGAAAATGGTATATCCAGATAATTATAATGAAACACTAGGAGTACCTCAAGGGTATAGACTTCTGATTTCATCAGAAGAGTCATAGGTGATTTTGGATTTGTCTTGCTTGTTTTTGCTTTGAAAGTTGGCCCATGTGATGATTATCAGTTAAAGCAGAATATTAAGCAAAAGATTTCATTTTTTGATGTGTCTAAAGAGATCTTCCCGACCCGGATTGAACCCGGGTCTCCTGCATTGTAGGCAGACACTTTACCTTGATGTGTCTAAAGAGATCTTCCTGACCCAGGGATTAACCCGGGTCTCCCGCATTGTAGGCAGACACTTTACCATCTGAGCTACCAGGAAGTCCTCTAAATAACAAGGAGTTATTATTTGACTTGAGATTTGAAAGAGAGAAGTTGCTATTTGAACAGAATTTGCAATGGAAAACATTTGGTATAGCAGAAACTTGTAGGCTTATTTTTTCTGTATTTAAATAGAGTTCATGTTTTTCTCATAAGAAAGCAAAAACGTCCATTTTAGAATGGTTTGAAAATACAGATAAGTAAAAAAGTTACTTTTTGTGCTACCACTTAGCTGTTTCCCATTTTGGTACACATTTTTGTTATGAAGCTGTTATTGGACGCTTATATAATTCTGCATCCTGCTTTGATTTTCCTTAGCATGTAAAAATGCTTATGATGCATACAGTAATACATATTATAAACCTTTTTTTATGGCTTTATAAATCTGTACCATGGGGTAGCACAGTCAAGGCTTACATAAAGAACATGGTCATCCTACTTTATTTACATCCTACACCTAATGGTTGTTGATGCCCTGGCACTTTGACATGTGATGGATATGTTGCTTGTGGATTATCTGCAGCACCAGATGCCTCTGTTCCGGAAGAAGATGGTGTGGGAAATCCTTCATCAGCAGTTGCTGTGAGAATGCCCTGCCCCGTCTCTCCAGCTGCTGGTGGTTCTTTCATGGATGGACGTTTCCATATACCTCATGCATTGTGGGTTAAGAAGTCCCTGCATCACCTCTGTTCTCTCACAGGTACTGAGCTGTCAGAAGTGCATGAAGGCCTCTCTCTGCACCCTGGTCCTGACTTGGTGTGCAGCGGGCTGCTTGCAACCCTGTTTATAAGGCTGTGCCTGCTCAGAGCCCTGGACTATCAACCCACACAAGAACATATGCTAATTAATACTTTTTTAAAGATTTTTTTTCCCTATGAATGTGGGAAGTGCAGAATTTATTTTATGATTTGTTTTTTCTTTGTGTTTGTTCACGTGTATTCATTCACTCACTCATTTGCAAACATGATGGGCAGTGGCTGTTTTCTGCTGCTCTTTTAAAGTTAACTCTAAATTACTTGTTTGACCTATTTATTTCTGAAAGGAATGTTGATCAAGCTGCCGTTCCCTGCTAAAGATCCTGAGGGAAGTCAGTGGGGGAGGAAGGAAGAGTTAATTAACCTCTACAGCTAGAGCAGTAACTGCCGACTTGAAGCAGGAGGTCTTCTTTCTTTTGAGGCTTGACAGTGCCAGGAGAGGTGCCGTGGTGTAGGGCTCTGGTTGCCTTTCAGAGGAAGTCCACACTACAGCATTGGCATGGTGTCATGGAAAAGTGGGACTATGGCCCAGGAACTCTGGCCAGCTAAGTGTCTGCAGAAGAGTGTTGGAGTCATCCTAAAGAGACTTCCCTTTCTGGAAATGAGGTGACTTGGCTACTCTTAAAACTGGATTTGAAGTAACTGTAAACCCTAAATCTTTATTTTGATCCTAAATCTTCATTTTGATCCCAAATCTGGTTGTGTATTAACCTCAGATATGTAAGGGCTGGCCTGAGCTGTTGATTTCAAAGGATACTATTCGATTTAAAGCTGTTTTTTCTCAGTGTTTTTTTTTTCCTTTATATGAAGTCGAAATTAAGTTTTATACTCATTAGCATTTACATCTCCCCATTCCACCCCTACTGAAATCTGTGCAAGAAAATTTAGTACTTGGTTCTGAGGTTGCCAGTTCTACAGTAATCTATTTTGCATATGAAAGTTTGTATTTAACTGTTTTGTTCATTAAAAACCTTACAGTGGTTATGCATATTTAATTTCAGGAAATTTAGAGTTGGTCAGAAAATATTTTGCAAAATCTAGTGCCTAGTGTTGCTTTTTGATGTAATAAAAGGTTGTCTGGCAGAACCTGAAAAGTATACGCTGAAATGATTTCTAACCTTTTCCCTACTTCCCACACTTGACCTAGTTCACAAAAGGAAGAGGTCAAACCGGAAAAATTGGGTGTCACTCGTTGCAGAGGCATACTCTTGCAGGTCGTTTTCCCTGAAATGTGTAAAAGTCTTGGTATATGATGTGGGGCCAGTGGTACGGATTGAAACTGCTGTGCCTACCTGCTGGTCAAACTAGAGGACGTGTGCTTAGGGGATGATGAAAGAGGGAGACAGTTGGGCTGTCTCTCTCAAGCTGTGGCTGTTCAGAGAACCCTTCTTGCAGCCTCCATTCCTTTCCTGAGGCTGCTGGAACTGTGTCAGTGAGAATTGGGATCAGGCAGCTGGCACAGCCAAAAAGGCCAGAAAGGTACTGGGTGAGCAATACGCTGAACACTTGGTTCCCACTTGACACTAGTAAGTTTCACCTGGAGATTTAGAGCCTTGGATAAGATTTGCTCCATGTAGGATAAATCCTGTTAGGAATGGCAGCCCAAATGAGTGATGCTGGAGGCTAATGTATTTGTATTACAAATAATTTGGAGTGGTGGCTCAGAGGTTAAAGCATCTGCCTGCAATGTGGGAGACCTGGGTTCGATCCCTGGGTTGGGAAGATTCCCTGGAGAAGGAGATGGCAACCCACTCCAGTATTCTTGCCTGGTGAATCCCAAGGACGGAGGAGCCTGGTGGGCTACAGTCCACAGGGTAGCAAAGAGTCGGACACGGCTGAGCGACTTCACTCCACTTCTTAGAGCAACATTCACTGATATTTCCATGAATGTGATTCTTCAGGATAGCTCTTAATCTCCCAGGACATAAATTGATGAGAACAGAGTCAAGTTGAAGAATGCCATTCTACTTAACCCTGAATTTCTGAATTTAATAGGAGATACCAACAAGCCATGCTCCTCTAGACAGTGACATTTCTCTCAGTATGGAAAATTGTAGGTAATAGAATTCTATTATTTTCTTTTCTTTTTGGCTGCACCATGCAGCATGTGGTACCTTACTTAGTTCCCCAGCCACGGATCAAATCTGTATCCCCTGCGTTGGAAATGTGGAGTTTTAACTATTGGACTCCAGGGAAGTCCTGGGAATAATATCTAAACAGTTTGAGGAAAGCAGCCAGCTAATTATCAGTACCACATTATTAGCATTAAAGTCAGTGAGATAGATATATATGTGTATGTGTGTGTGTGTGTGTGTATTTATTTATTCCAGCAGCTTGGGGGTCTGAAAGAAAGGTGGAGTGAAACATTGTTTTTGTTTTGGCATGCCATGGTGGCTTGCAGGATCTTAGTTTCCCAACCAGGGGTTGAATCCGTGCCCCTTACAGTGGAAGCATGGAGTTGTAATCACTGGATCACCAGGGAATTCCCACCATTTTTCTTTTTAGTAGGCAGTCTCTCCTAAAGATTAATAAACGGGAAAAAAACAACCACTGGTGAACAAATGTCTTTCTTTGACCTTTGAGCTAGAAGGAGAGTGGGGACACGTGGAAGATGTTTGGAAAGCCCCATATTCTACCTCAGTTACCTGAGGATATTAGAGCTTCTCATCTTTTTGTCCTCAGATCCTAAGCACAATGTGGGGAAAGCTATGTTGAATGGTGGATGTTTGCCTGCACTGTGAGGAGTTATTTGGTGCTCAAACCAAGGTGTGTGTGCAGGGAGAATGTATCCTTGGAGTTACATTGAACCTCAGATACAAATAAATACAGTGGAGAAATTTAGGTTTATAATAACCTTAGTACTATAGTTAAGCTACTGTTTAAACTGGCTTTTGTGAACTAATTGGGAACTTAATCTCTTTAGGATAGTTTCTTTAAGAAAAGCTCTAGGTATCCCATATTCAAACACATTTTTTGGTATTTGTTTGTAAGTTGGGGATCTATGTGGCTGTATTGCTTTGATTTTTTTTTAAACTTACCTAATATATGTTTGAAATACATGCTGACTTCATCTGTTTACCAATAAGTTCATCTCATTATTTCAGTGGGTTTCAAAATATTTTGATTGCAACCCATAGCAATAAATGTATTTTATATTGTGACCAGTACACACATGCATATATTTTATGTGATTATATATGGACACAAGTTTTATAAAAATATTATCTTTACTACATGATAGTTTTCTTTTTATTATTGTTAATTTATTTTTGCTGCACTGGGTCTTTGTTGCAGTGCATAGGCCTTTCTCTAGTTGCAGCAAGTGGGGGCTGCTTTCTAGCTGTGGTGCGCGGCTTCTCATTGTGGTGGCTTCATTGTTGTAGAGCATAGGCTCTGAGGCATGTGGGCTTCAGCAGTTGTCATGTGGGCTCAACAGTTGTGACCCATGGGCTTGGTTGCCCCTAAGGCATGAGGGATCTTCCTGGACCAGGGGTCCAACTCATGTCCCCTACATTAGCAGTCAGATTCTTGACCAGTAGACAACCAGGGAAGTCCCTGAAAGTTTTCTTTAAAAATTAAAAAAAAATTTTTTTAATGTGGGTTTTATCTATCACATTGATTTCTCAACCCACTAATGAATAGAAATCCAGTTTGAAAAACACTGCTCTAAAATGAACTGACAGCAAGATGCAAATTATATTTAAAACTGTAAAGCTTGAGACCACAAGAATTACGAAAAATATGGGGTGGTTTTGAGAAGAATCCATCTAAATCTAGGGAAACAGACTAGTTTTCAGACCCTCAGTGAAAATATGTGGTGTAAGCAATCCTTGTTCTTCCAAGTTTTTACATTGGAATTCTTAAAATACTTTTCAGTAGACGTCCTATTGAGTCTATGTAGGTTGTTAAACAAAGGTTCTATGGCTCAGTGAATGAGTGTACCATATCTTTTTCTCCTGGGGATGCATAGCAAATGTAACAAATTAAGATCTTAACCTAGTGTGTCTGAAAACTTGGACATTGACCCTTCTCTGTGTGACACTCGTGGAAGTGTTTTGTGGAGTACAGTTTGGCAACTGCCAGAGAAGCAATGTAGAGTTCTTGGAATCATATGCTTCAGATGTGCATCCAGTACCCCATCTCCCCATTGCACCCCCCACCCCCCATGCCCCTACCAAGCACACAAGTTTGTGTGTGCTTCCTTAAGGGCACGTGGTGATCATAGTCTGTGATACCACGTACAGTTTTATCTGTCATAGGTGTTCATAGTAGAAAAATAAGCTACTGATAGAACTCACCATCAGAGTGAGTAACTTAACATTCTGGTGTATATCCTGAATTTTGGTATATACTCCTTCATGTTTGTATGAATAAATGTGTGTGTTGAACACGCTTGTGCAAGTAAATTTTTTTTTTGTTATTAACAAATATGGAATCATACTATATATGTGGCTATATAACCCCCTTGCATAGTCGCTGTGTAGTGTTCTAGTAAATGGTTATAATCTCTTTAATTGATATTGTTAGACATACCATCTTCCAGTGTTTTGATTATTCTCTTATGAGAAATTCTTTGAATTCTAAATTAAAATTGCATATTTTTAAAAAAATCAGAGATAAAAATTACCCATTGGTATTTTGACTTTTCTTCTGGCATAGGCTGATAACTTGGATCTGCATTGATTAATTTTATAGTATTTTTTATGTGTAGGTCTGGATAAGTTCATTCTGAGGGATTTCATGTCTCATTGTAGTGGACAATTTTATCTTTTACAACTGCTTAAAAAAATTTATTATGAAAATTTTAAGACACAATCATCACCACCTTTCAGCAGTTAATAAAATGTGTGGCTAATCTTGATTTACTTTTTTTTTCCATGGAAGGGGGAGGGTCTTTAAAGCAAACATGTCTTTCTACCAAAATACTGATATCTCCCTAACATATAATAACTTAAAAAAAAGTTTGTAATTTTCACACCTAACAAAATTAGTAAGAATTTGCTAATAGCATTAATAGTTCATATTCAGGTTTCCCTGATGATTAAAACTGTTTCATTATATTCTTCTAATCAGGACATACAGTTGGTTGAATGTGACCCCCACAAAACATTTGTCCACATCCTTATCCTGGGAACCTGTGAATATTACCTTCTGTAGCAAAAGATGTGATTAAAGATCTTGAGAAAAATAATTTATCCTGGATTATCTGAATAGACCCTAAGTGCAATTACTTGCCTTATAAGAAAGAATTAGGCAGTTTTGAGATGAATAAGGGAGGCATTGTAATGGGCCTTGGCGGTATTCATATTTACACCCATTTTTAGGTGTAAACAAAACCTAGAAAAAGATACCCAAGAGTTAATGGTTGGCTGGACAGGCTGTGTTGCTTTCTAATTTATAAACTTGTGTTTGGAGTTTTTTGTTGTTGTTGTTTTTAAAGAAGAAACAGTGACACTACAGAACAGAGACTGTGGTGATGCTCCTGCAAGCCTAGGAAGTCTGGAGCCACCAGAGCTGGAAGAGCCTTCCGAGGGAACCTGGCCCTGATGACACCTTTACTTCAGACTTCTGGCTCCAAAACTGAGAGAACCAATTTCTGCTGTGTAATCATCCATCAAATCTTTGGTAGTTAGAGCAGTCTCAGAACACTAATATGGGATCCAGTAAAAGTACACATTGCCGCTGGTTATTCTCTCTCTTGAGTCTTTTTCATTTTCATTCAGTAGTAATCTCTTTCCTTGAGCTATTAGTTATTAGAGAAACTGAGTGTTTCTGTGGAAAATTCCACTTCTAGATTTGGCTTACAGCTCCTTGGTGGTGGTTAACAGTTTCCTCTGTCTCTTGTATTTCACATAAACTGATAGGCTTGATCTAGAGGCTTGATCAGCTTCAGGTTGAATTTATTAGGCAAGGATCCTTCATTATTTGTCTTACTGTACTGCATCACATGCATCCACTTACTGGTGCTAAGATCTCTAATTCAGGCTATAAGAGTTCCTATTCACCTTTCTCCTCTTGATCTTAATTTTTTGTTAAACATAATTGATGCTTTTTTATTAAGAGGTACAAAATGGTGATTTTCTAATTCTGTCATCCCTCTATGTTAATTACTTTGAATTCTTCTATAAAGTAAAATCAAGTCAGCTAATTTGGTTACCCTGAAATGTACTTCATCTAGGAAAAACATGATTTTAAAACATTTCTTTATTAATATAAAATATATTCCCTGTGCTATACAATGTATGTTCATTAGGCTGTCTTTTTTTTTTAAAAGGTTTTTTGTTGTTGTTGTTGTTGATGGTTTCCTTTGCTGTTTTTAATGTTTTTAGTTAGGTCCTATTTGTTTATTTTTGCTGTTGTTTCCTTTGCTTTAGGAGGCAGATCCAAAATAACGTTGGCTCTGTTTTATATCTAGAAGTGTTCTGCCTGTATTTTCTTTTAGGAGTTTATGGTTTCTAGTTTTACATGTAGGGCTTGAGAGTTAATTTTGAGTTTATTGTTATATATCATTTGAGAAAATGTTCTAATTTCATGCTTTTATATACAACTGTCCAGTTTTCTCAGCACCACTTATTGAAGAGATCATCTTTTCTCCATTGTGTATTCTTGCCTCCTTTGTTGTAGATTAACTCACTATAGGTGTGTAGATTTATTTCTGGGCTCTTTTCATTCCACTGATCTATGTGTCTGTTGTACCAATACCATTCCCTGGTAGCTCAGATGGTAAAGAATCTGCCTGCAGTGCAGGAGACCTGGGTTTGATTCCTGGGTTGGAAAGATCCTCTAGAGAAGGGAATAGCAACCCACTCCAGTATTCTTGCCTGGAAAATCCCATGGACAGAGGAGCCTGGCGGGCTATAATCCATGAGGTCACAAAGAGTCGGACATGACTGAGTGACTAACAACTTGATTAGTCCGAAGTCAAGGCGCAAGATACCTCTGACTCTGCTCTTCCTTTTCAAGATTGATAGGGATTGCACCAAATCTATAGATTGTCTTGGATACTATGGTCATTTTGACAATACAGTAAGTCCACTGCACACAAACCTTCAAATGCGAACTTTCAAGTTGTGAACATGGGTTCTTGGCCATCAGGCGTGAGTGAGATTGCAGCTTGCCCTCCATCTTCTATTGCTGACAGTCCTTCAGCTCTACTGTCTCCCACCTTCTCCCTCTCCTCCAGTCTTGACTGTTTACTCAGTGCCAGCTCCTGTGTGCCAGCTGTTGTACTGTACTACTGTACTTTTCAAGGTACTGTACTGTCAGATTTAAAATGTTTAGTTTTGTATTTTTATGACCAGGGATTGAACCCAAGCCCCAGCAGTGATGGTGTCAGTTCCCCAAAACATCTAACTTCTCCCTTTGTTCATCCATTCTTCTCCTGCGTTCTTTGATCATCTTTGGTAGGGCCATGTCATGTGGCTGGCTACAGGACCCCAAGAAGCCCTGGGCTAGTGGGGGCTCTTGGGCAGAGCCAGGTTTAGCAGGGGTGGCTGCAGTCAGTGTTCCTAAATCTTGTGTTAGCTGGCTGGTAGGTGGGGCCAGTCCCTTGGCTTGCTTTGGGTTCTGGGGTTTCTCAGGGCTAGTGCTGACCCACTGGAGTGCAGGGTTAGATCCTAGAGTAGCTGGCTGAGTAGTTCATGGTGTCTCAGAGGTGGTGTTGGCCTTCTTCTGATGGAAAGGGCTAGTGCTTGGGTCTCCTGGGCCTATGCTCCCTGCTGGTGCGTTGTCTCCTTCCTGACAAGGCAGGCTGCGGGGCCGTGTGGTTCTGTTCCTGCTGTCCACCCACTAGTGGAGGGATCAGGATCCCAGAGATACAGTGCTGGTGCCCACCCACCAGGGCATGAAACTGGATCCTGGAGTTAGTGTTGACCCATTGGTGGGCAGAGCTGGGTCCCACGTCTCTGCCTGCAGGGTCTTGAGTCTCATACCTGTGTACTGGGTGTCCGGGGCCAGGTCCTGGGTCCTCTGGTGGACAGGGCTGTGTCCAGGGGCAACTGTGGGCTAGGGGGTCTTAAGGCAGCCTGGTTGCCCATGGGTGGAGCTGTCCCCACCTGACTGGTCACTTGACCTGAAGTGTCCCAGTACTTGTGTCTACAGACTAGTGGGTGGGGTAGGGCTGGCTCCTGAGGCTAAGCTAGAATGAGGATTCCAAAATGGCACTTGTTAGCACCAGTGATCCCATGGTAGAAGGCGCACTCAAAGATGGTTGCTGCTAGTGTCTGTCCCCAGAGTGAGCTGCAGTTGCTCCCGGCCTCTCCAGGAGACTCCAGGTTCAGCAGATGGGTGTGACCAGGCTCCTTTTGGGCTTCCCTTGTGGCTCAGATGGTAAAGCGTCTGCCTACAATGCGGGAGACCCAGATTCGATCCCTGGGTCTGGAAGTTCCCCTGGATAAGGAAATGGCAACCCACTCTAGTATTCTTGCCTGGAAAATCCCACAGATGGAGGATCCCGGTAGGCTACAGTCCATGGAGTCGCAAAGAGTCGGACACGACTGAGCGACTTCACTTCACTTCAGGCTCCTTTTAGATTACTGCTTCTTCCCTGGGTCTTGGAGTGTGTGATTTTGTGTGTGCCCTTCAAGAGTGTAGAGCTCTCCAAAGTAAGCCCCACTAACCTTCAGTACCAGACATCGTGGGGGCTCATTTTCTCAGTGTACCCCTGTGTTGTTGAGCTTGATGTGGGGCTCAGACCCCTTGCTCCTTGGGGAGAACCTCTGCAATTGTAATTAACCTCCCATTTGTGCGTCACCTGCCCAGGGGTATGGTATATTGCAACTCTGCTCCTCCTACCTGTCTCTTTGTGGTTCCTTCCTTGTATCCTTAGTTGTAAATCTTTTCTGCTAGACTTCTGGTTTTTGTCATTCATAATTGCTCTGTAAATTGTAATTTTGCAGTGCCCATGAGAGGAGATGAGCCCAGTTTTCCTACTCCTTGGCCAAGCCCTATGATGTTTTGATTCATTTTATTCTTTTGACATTCAAATTACCCCATTTTAAGTTCCAGTGTCCCTTTGACAGAACCCCATAAGTCTGATTTTGAACGCCTCCTGCTTAATTGGTATGATAAAGGCCCATCTTACACATTTCCTGTCCTAGACCTGGAGTTGGCCATTTAGTAAAAGGTTTATTTTAGTGAGAAATTTTAGAGATCAGAATTTGGGCACTATTAATGCTGATTATCATTGGATTATTGGTCTTTCTAGGCCTTTACAACAGATTAGGGAATACTTGTTTCACTGTTCATATTAAGATTTTAAGGTTTATTTTACACTGTAACATTAAAAGTTTTGATTGTTAACAACATCAACATAATTATTCATTATACCCTGTGAAATACAATAATTCAAAACATAAATACCAGCATAACAAATAACAAGGCCACTAAATACAATTTGTTTCCTTTGTAATTCTTTTTAAACAATATTCTACTAGAGAAACACAGTGAAAATCACTCTTAATTTTGAAGATCACTTGATGGGGTTTTTTCCTGTGTGTTTATTTGCTTTTGCTGTTTATGGATTTGGTTCTTGCTTATGTTTTTATATTATGTAAGACGTAAACATTAGTCCAAGAGCAAAAGTGTGGAACAAAGAACGTTCACAGTTTTGCCTTTCTTCTTTCCCTATATAGATAATTTTATTTTAGCTTCTGTCCCCTTTTAGGGGGAAAAATACAGACAGACAGACACACATATATATATCTTTTTTAACACTAAAAATAGCATATTAAAACTACTTAGGCTTTTTGATTTTAATTTATTCTTGATGTCACTCCTCATTCTGCTCCTTTTACAGCTTCATAATAAGCTGTCATTTCAGGGTGCTGTTACCGGTCCCCTCACGATGGATGTTGAGGCTCTGAGTCTCTTTCTGCACTGCATGTGCCTGTCCACGTCACTTCCTATTTCTGCTAACACATGAGCTTTGGGATAGCTTCCTAGAAGTGGGACTGCTGGGACAAATATCTAGCATATGTAATTTGCCAAATTTTCCTCCCCAGGAGTAGCATCATTTTATATCACACAAAGCCTGAAATATTTATTCTTAATATTTACAGAAAAGGGTTGTCAACCCCTGCCTTACAGCATCGCACTCCTTAGCGTCCAGCCACCGTCTGGAGAGCACGGAAAGGGCAATGGGCTGGGCCCAGGAGTGGCAGAGGCCACTTGAGCTCCCATTCCTTTGGCCAGAACTCGGCCTCATGTTCATACTGCTTGGGTAAAGCAGGATGCAGTCTGCGTGGGGCCTCAGTAAAGGAGACCGGGTTCTGCTTGCTGCCAGCACAGTGCTACTGTGAGCAACTTTTGCTCTATACATGACCCTTTCACTCTCCCTTCTCCACCCCTCCGCCGCCCCCCAGCACAGTGTCCTCATACATTTTACACATTTTTGCTCTTTGTTAACAAAATGTGTATTTTGGAACTTTATTATTATGATAACTATTTTGCTTCCTCTCCAAGGATAACTTTTGGTATTTAAATTGTTTTAAATGGAGTTATAACTCAGCTCTAAATTTATATTTACAACAACTTAAATATTTAATTGGTTTCATTGCTCACATCTAGTTTAAACATGAGTTTTATTTGGCTTCATACTTAGTTAGAAACATTTTCATATACTTATTTACAAGAGAAATGCAGAGTACTCTTATTTGAATCCTTGCATATAGGAATTGTTCTGAAGTTTTCACACATGGAGAACTTGACTGGGTATAAAAATTCTTGAGTCATGGCCCTTTTTCACCTCAAAACTTGCTTTCTGGCTCTTAGTAGTGGAACAGAGATATATGAAACTAGCTTTATTTCTGTTTGTTGTTTTGCAAGTAACTTTTTGGGAGGGAAGGGGTCTATATCCAATTAGAATTTTAGTTCTATCCAAAAGATATGCCAAGTCTATCTAGACTTTTAGTTTTTGCATGGTTGTATTAAGAGATTAGTTTGTTGCTATAACAAAGGCCATATTAACAGTGGCTCAAGAAAGATCAGATTTTCTCTCTCACGTAGCAGTTTAAGCTTAAGCAGCCTAGCATGCTGTAGCAGTGGCATGATTATGGGAGCTTTCCTTGGCACTTGGCTTTTGTGTCTTGAGATGCTGTCCCAGCTCCAGCATGGCTCTCCCCTCCACATCTGCATCCATCCAGTGGGAAGGGGAAGTGGTGGTGCATCTTGGAGATGGCAAATATGCATTTTCCTGTCGTTTTAAAAAGTGATTGTCCAACTAGACCATGCCGTGCATTGAAGGGTTCCCATTCTAATTCTGTAAAGCTTATAATTATTGTTCATTTCCCTTGCTTTTTGGTGTTTAGCTGTTTTTGTTGTGAGTCTGTTTTATTCTTTCTTGATGTTTAATGAGAAATAGAGGCCATTTTTGACTTGGAAGTCTATTCTTATACATCAGTTAGAATCAGAGAGTTTGTTGTGTTCAAACTTTTATTTTAGATGAGACAGGCCTCCAAGAGGCTATGAGGTATACAAAGTTATTTAGCTAGTATACTGGACAAGCAAGGAGCAAATATCTGGGCTTGGGCCCTCTTTTTCTCCTGATGAGAATGTGAGACCTGTAAAGATCCAGTGCAAGGTAAGGGGCACCCATTTCTGCCTTCAGCCTGCCCCAGAGCAGAGCCGAGCTGCACCCTAGTAAGGTTTCTTCACAGCCTCTTGCTCTGTTTGCTGAGCAAGGCCTACCATGCTGAGCGTGGCTTTTGAGGGCGTAGGATGCAGGAGCTGGGGGCTGTATTCCTGCACATGATTTTTCAGAGCTGAGAGAAAGCAAGTCCTAGAAATGAAGGATGGCTGAAGGAACTGAGAGAAGGGAGGGCAAGGCGGCTGTCTCCAGGCATTAGGGGGTTGTCCTAAGCAATGTGGAGCAGGTTTGGCGCGTGATGGTTGTAGGGTGAGATTTCCCACCAGGAGAAGACAGATCTATGAGGCCAGGCTGTGTGGCAACGTAACTGTCTGCCTTAGGAGTCGCGGTTCCCCTCCGCTGGTGGTTGACTGGGCACTGGAAAGAGTTTAAAGGACACCACTCCTTATTGGGAAAGTGGATCAAATTACCCCAATGGTCCTTTCCCAGTACTGCTGTGCTGTGAATGTAGAGCTGAGAATAGGTTTTGCCAGGTTCAGTGAGGGTGACTGGAAGTAGTTTTATGGCTGTTGGAGGGTCAGGGACATTCAGGAGTCACAGAAGTCAGGTAATCTTTCATACTGGAAATGGTTGAGATTATAGATAAACTAGGATAGGGATCAGATTGAGTTTGGTTTTACAGAGTTTGCCCTGATCATCACAAGTTATTGGAGGCAAATAGGGATATTCCTCACTGTTTATTGTCAGCCACATCCCAGAGAGATTAGATCCTAAAATGGGAGCAAACCAAGGACCTGGATCCTTGCTTTTACAAGAGAATATAGAAGGATCAAGGTCAAGTTAGAATATTGTTTTGTTCCATAAGGTTTCAACTGTTGCCGGCCACATCAGTCAGAACAAGAGCTTTTAAGAGCACTCGTTGCTTCTAGAAAGACAGTGACTTTATGTGGCTGATGTGAACTAGAATAGAAAATTAATTTGCATATGGTAAGCCTCAAGTTTTTAATTCACCAATACTTTAAGGGGAATGTAGGCATTGGAGAAGGAAATGGCAGCCCCCTCCAGTATTCTTGCCTGGAGAATCCCAGGGACAGAGGAGCCTGGTGGGCTGCCGTCTATGGGGTCGCACAGAGTCGGACACGACTGAAGTGACTTAACAGCAGCAGAGAGGAAATAAAAGGCAGCAACTGACATTAAATGTCAGGGGATTCACTAGCAGTGTTGTTAAATATTAGCAGGTCAAAGAAATTTCCATTAGGCTTTAAGACAGTGAAAGATTTCAATGCATGTACAGTTCAGGTTCTGGGCTTCTCGCATCATCGTTCACATGAATATCTCACCCCAGGGTGCATAAATAAGACTATGCCACATGCTCTCCATACTCCTTAAGTCCTTATCCCATCTCAGTCTACTCAGTCACCGAGTCGTTTACATCCTGTTTGATGCCAGGTTATCCATTTTCCCCTGCTTCTCTTAGAAATCCAGTGTTTCCACCCTTGCTTCCTGTCCTGTCAAGATGCCTCTGTCTAGGGCTTATCATTTCCTTTGTTGAAACCTCTCCAAACATCTAACTATTCTACTGATCCTTTTTCTTATGTTCTTAAGCTCTCCCACTGTACTGGAGTCCTCTTCTAATTTGCAAACAGCCTCTTCCCATCCTTCCTTTCCATGGCTCCGTGTTGGAGGAAGTGAGATTCTCCAGAGAGAATAGGCAGAGTAGGAGAGAAACTGAGCAGGATGGAAGGGGACGTTCAGGCCTACACACCCCATCTCCTGAAATCCGTAACACAGGGCTTCTGTGGAGGGGTAGGGTGAAGCAAGTACCTTGTCCTTTCCCTCACACAAAAATATGCTCTTTCCCTGGCCAGGCCTAAAAGTTTAAGATATGGTTGGCCTTACATAGTTACTACACAGTCAGTATCCAGCCCTCTAGTCCTGTGGTTCTCAAACTTCAGCGCACATTGGAGTCACCCAGAGAGCTCCCTGAAACACCCACTGTCCACCCTCAGGATTTCTGAGTCAAGGTGGACCCCAAGAGTCTGCATTTCCAAGTTCCCAGGTGATCCTGCTGCTGCCAGCCTGAGGAGCACAGTCTGACCACCAATGACCTAGTGTGGCTGCTCCGAGACGGGCCTGGAGAAGCCAGCCTCCTCAGTGCAGGTTCCCAGGCCTGACGGCAATGTCGCCCATTTCCCCACAGTCCCCTCAGGCAGGGCCCAGCTCATGCCTAGGGTGGGCGACGCTTAGTAAAATGAGAGACCGAGACACCAGGCTCTGGTTAGCTGGATATATTTCTTTTTTGTTTGTTTTTGTTTTTGTCACAGAACACTGTTTGCAGTAGAGGAAACTGGCATTGCAGTCTGGTGGTAAAATGGCTTGTTCACATAAACCAGTACATGTTCATCCTTTAGCGCAAAAAAGCCCTAATGGCGCGTACCCTATTGAAATTCAGGACATCTCCAATATTTTCTCTCTCTGTTTTTCTTTGTCATCTTTTTTTTTTAATAAACATTTTCAAGGTTTGTCCAAAAGAAGGCCATATAGGTTCTTGGCTAGCGGAAGACAATTCAGAACAGTTGTTGCACACTTGGACTGTCACCTTCTCCAGGCTGGCAGTTGATATTTTTTTTCCAACTCATTTTTATTAAAAAAATAAAAAAATGCTCCAACTATCAGTTTTACAAAATCTCTAAGGGAAACACAAGAGCAAGGTGCTGAGGTAAAAAACACCTGAGGTAGCTTTTTTGTGTGTTTTTCTCGTTAAAAAATCTGTAAATTTAACGCCCTGGGCCAACGACCTCGTGTAAATTGCTATTTTCCTCCATATTTTTTTAAAAAGAAAGAAATCATTTCGCTGAATATTGATGGCTTATACACCAAAATGTAAAAAAGACAAAATACATTCTTTCTTTGTGGAATTTTTCTTTTGTTTGTTTGGTTTGATGGGTTCCTGTTTTCCTCTTCCAAAATGCTAGGACAAGTACCATTGACTCTTGTTCTTTTGAGTAACCAAGTGTAAGTTGAGGCTGGTTTGTGTGTTTCGCTTTTGTTCCTTTTGTGTGATGTGATACTCAGAGCACTGCTTTGCCTGGGGGTGCGTAGATATGGGAATTGAGACAGAGGGATGAGGGAATTAAAAAGAATGGGGATGGAGAAGACAGGGAGGAAGAGGGGATGGGGGAGAGATAAACAGAGAGAGACAGAATTATATAGCAGTATGCAAAAACCAGTTTAAAACCTGTGAAGCAAAGAGAAATGGGTGTGAGAGTTAGGGATGAAGAGAGACAGAGTTTCCTCTTCAGAGAGACGGTATCCCTTCTGTTGACATACACAGGTGATCCAGAACTGCTGTGAGTGTCCTTTCGATGAGATTTCCCTCAAGGTGAATTTTGTGTGGGTGGCCTTGAAGTTTCTTACTAAACCATTAGACCTCCCCCAAAGATGACTTTATTCTTTAAAGTCTAGAAAAGCCTGCTTTCTCTTGAAAAAGAAAAAGAATTAATAATTGATTAAAAAAATTGGAGTTAGTTGAGTTACTTGATATATTATTTCTAAAATATATTAACGCCGCAGGCACCCTGTGTAACCCACAGGCCACATATCTTAACATCTTTCCCTTCTAATATGTACATACATGTACAGAAACAATTTTCCACAAAAAGAAAAGGGTGTGAATTTTGCTTTGATTTGAACGCGTTCACCTATGTTAGTTCAACTAAAAGGGATAGCGTGGTGGGAGTTGAGAGATCCGAGTGGATGGTGAAGTGGATGGCTGGGAAGCCTGCAGAGGCCCTGGGGGAGGCAGGAGGCTGAGCCTCGACACAGCTGCCCTCCCGCCTCCCTTCCTGCCCCCCGGATCCTCAGGGCCTCTGCAGAGCCCCTGGCGCCTCCGCAGACTTCTCATTCCTCAGGATGGTCTTTGGTTTGCTCCCGATCTGGCTGGCTGTGTTTGGTCTCATTCTGTCAGGTGTTGGAAGGGCTACATTCATCCGTTGTTTGCTGGTGCCTGTGGGAGCCTCACTTGCTGCGCTGTGAGGCGACTCCCTGAGGATATTTCTGCTCCTGCTGCTTCACTTGCTGTACAATTTCCCTGATCTTGCGCTGTGCAGTCTGCAGCAAGGGAGAGGAGGGGGATGGGGGAAAAAAGGAACCCAGTTCTGAGGACAGGCAGAGGGGAGTTGGGGAGTGGGCTTAGGGACTTGGGGGAGGAGGTGGTAACCTCAGAGAAGTGTCATCTGGACTCAAATGCAGTAAAGTGGCAGAGTTCCCCACCCCCACCCCAAGGCTGCTAGGTAGAAGGTAAGAAAATGGGATCCCAGGAACCACAACCAGGGCATCAGTGACTCAGGACCCTGCAGAGGTCAGACAGCATCGTCTCTCCCAGCTATACTCACTCCAGTGTCCAATGCTGCCCTCTACCCCCTGCCTTTCTAGAGTGTGGTGTATAGCGGGGATATGACAGTCAGTGGCATGGAGAGAAAGTGAGAAACTGGCCCAGACACTAACTCCACCTTGAACAAGTGGAGAAAACACCTGTCCCCTCACCCACCCTGGTGCTCCTTTTGCAGGGAGAGCCCTGCCATTGAGACCTGTGCCCAGGGCTGGGAGGGAGAGCCACAGGGGTGGCGTGGCCGGGCTCTGACTGTAGGAGTCTCAGGGTGCCTGTGGGTCATGGGGGCTGCAGCAGCATCACAGGGCCTGGCAAAGCATGGCATTGGGAATGTGCGCTAACACACCAGTGGAGACCGCCTCTGCTCCTTCAGGATGGGGACTGGACTGCTTTATCCCACCCCTACCCCATCCATAACAAAGCATTAGAAAGAACCAGGTCCCTTGATGCTGAGGGGCTGGCCCTTCTGCCTGGACAAGTAGCAGCTATGTGGAGCTCTGAGTCCTAATGAGGGGTGTCATGCAGCAGAGGAGAGGAAAGAGAAACACGGGTCTCCTGGGATGAGCATTTAACCTGTAATAGTGTCACTGTGGCACCCAGGCTGGTCCTCAGGGTCCAAGGGTGACCCTTCCTGGTAAGTGACTCCCGGCAGGGAAAGGCTGTGACTGAGGCCTGGTCAGGAGGATGAGGGAATGCAAGAGCTCGCAGTCCGGCATTTGAGAGGCTGAACTGTACTCGCTTGATTCCAAAGCTCTAGGCCCTTCCTCAGTCTCCTCTAGCAGAGCTAGGAGAGCAGCAGTAAGCTGAGGAATGGTTGCCCCTGCCCTGTCCCATCTGTGCATGGAGGTCAGGGCAGGGGTGTGCGCAGGGCTTGGGGCCACCCAAAAGGTCACCAAGAGCTTAGAGACTTGACAAGAGATTAGCAGGAGAGACTGGACGCTCACAGCACAGGTACCTGACTGGCAAAGAAATGCCCGATAATTCTGACAATCACTTCCTCATTTTCATCTGGCGTTTGGTCACGAGGCACGATGACTTCTGCACTGGTTAAGTTCTGCAGTTCATTCACCTGTGGAGGAAGAAACCAGAAAATGTGTGACTCGCTTCACTGCAATATCTGCAAGGCATGTCTGAGGACCTGGCTGGGACTCTGCTCTCTATTCTTTCCCGCTGCTGTGCGTGTGGGTTTACAGGGGCAGGAGGTGGCTCCCTGTCTTCACTTCCCAGCATGTAGCCTAGATGCAGCGTGTCTGGACTCAGGACCCTGGTTTTTCAGGGTCTGGCTCAGCACTGTGAATCTGAGGCCCTCAGCTCTGGATGATGCGGATTACATTTTTGTCCTAGGAGAGTCAGGAGAGGGGGTCTGAGAGAAGTCAGGCCAGGAGATGAAGCCAGCTCAGAGCACACTCACGGTTTTGCCACCCTTGCCGATCACACGGCCGGCTGTAGAGGAGGGCACTCGGATGTGGGCTTCCAGCTTCACCTCCTCTTTGGGGTTAAAGAAGTTTTCTTCTTTCAGTTTCCCAAAGATCCGCCCCTGGGCCTGAGAGAGCAAGACATGTCAACCTGCTTTAGCCGCACTGCTGTGGGAACTGTTGAGTCCAAGGCATGGCACAACCCCGGCCTCATGCTCACCAGGGCCCGTTCAGCTGGCTCAGACCCGGTGGGCACACGCCTTCTACACCCAACAAGTGACATGCATAGACATTCCTGTGTCTTCGGGTTTGTACACGATCGTACAGGAAGCTTTCTGTGTGTAGGGACAGGGTGGAACTACCTGTAGTCTTTGTATCCTGAGCACCTAAAATACTTGCTTGAATGAATTTGTTCAGGGAATTAACTTCCACCCATAGTATGTTCATAAGTCTGTCATTAAAGGATGGAGGCAAGGGTGGTGGTGACAGGATTTGCTTTTTGATATCTAACTCCAGAGGTAGTGTAGCCAAGAGCTTATTGTTCTTTTTAAAATTTGAGGAACTTAAAAGTATTTATTTATTTAATGGCTGCACTGCTCGGCATATGAGATTTTAGTTTCCTGACCAAGGGTCAAACCTGTGCCCTTTGCAGCGGAAACAGTCTTAACCATTGGACTGCCAGGGAAACCCCTAAAAGAATTTAAACAAAAACAAAAACAAAACTGAGATATAACTTACATAATCTAAAATTCTGCACTTGCAAGTGTACACTCCAGTGGTTTTTAGGACATTCATTACGTTGTGCAACTACTACCACTATTCAGAATGTTTCTATCCCATTCCCCCAGATAAAACCCGTACCTATTGGCAGACAGTCCCAGCTCCTCCTCTCTAGTCCCTGGCAACCATTAGACTAGTCGGTATGGATTTGCCTTTTCTGATGTTTCACATAAATGGAATATACCATGTGTGGCCTGCTGTGTCTTCCTTCTCTCACTGGGTGGAATGTTTATGGGCTCACCTATGATGTAGTGTGCGTCAGAATTTCACTCTTTTCATGGGTGACTGATAATCCTATTACGTTTTTATACCACATTTTGTTTATCCATCATGAGTTGAAGGATTATTGTCCTTGAACATTTATACATGTGTTAATTTTTTTCTCAGACACATTTTAAGTATTTTTAATATGAATTATATTTTTATAAATGTTTCTTTTAGAAAACTCAATTTATAAATTTTCTAGGGGTGAAAAGGTAAAAACAGAATACTGCAGGAGAAGGGAGACAGCTGGCAGAATAGTAACAGAAGGACTTGAGCTCACCTCCTCTCACGAAACCACCAAAATCACAACCAACTGCTGAACAACCATCAACAAAAAGACTGGAACCTTTCCAAAAAGATAATCTGCATCCGAAAAACAAAGAAGCCACAACAAGATGGCAGGAAGGGTGCTGTCATAATACAATCAAATCCCATACCCACCAGGCCACCCACAAACTGGAAACTAATTATACTGCAGAGGTTCTCCCAGAGGAGTGAGAGTTCTGAGCCCCAAGCCAGGCTCCCCAGATGGGCGTCTGGCATCCCGAGGAGGAGTCTCTAGAGCATTTGGCTTTGAAGGGCCAGAGGCACTTGAGTGCAAGAGCTCCACACGGCTGAGGGAAGCAGAGACTCCACTCTTGGAGGGTGCACACAAGGGTTCACGTGCCCTGGGACCGAAGGCAAAGCAGTGACTCCATAGGAGCCCGAGTTAGACCTACCTGTAGGTTTTGGAGTCTCCTGGAGAGGCGGGGATTGGCTGTGGCCCACTGTGGGGCAAGGACACTGGTAGCGGAGGCCCCAGGGAATATTCCTCAACGTGCTCTCTCCTGGAGGTCACCATCTGGTACTGAGACCTGGCCCCACACCCAACAGCCTGCAAGCTCCAGTGCTTCAGGCCAACCAACAGGCTGGGAACACAGCCCCAGCAATCAACCGACACAATGCCTAAAGCTGTCCTGAGTCCACAGGCACCTCAAGACATGCCCTTTGACATGGCTCTGCCCACAAGAGGGACAAGAGCCAGGCCTATCCACCAGCTGGCAGGCACCAATTGCTACCACCGGGAAGCCTGTACAAACCCCTGAACCAACCTCACCCACCGGGGGCAGACATGAGAAGCAAGAACTACAATCCAGCAGCCTACAGAAGGGAGACTACAAACACAAACTGAGACAGCAGAGAAGTATGTTCCAGATAAAGAAACAAGATAAAACCCCAGAAGAACAACTAAATGAAATCGAGACAAGCAATCTACCTGAAGGTAGAGAAGACTCTACACATGGACATCACCAGATGGTCAATAGTGAAACCAGACTGATTGTATTCTTTGTAGCCAAAGATGGAGAAACTATATACAGTGAGCAAAAACAGACTGCCTGTGGCTCAGATCCTGAACTCCTTATTGCCAAATTCAGACTTAAATTGAAGAAAGTAGGGAAAACCACCAGACCATTCAGGTATGACCTAAATCAGGTCCCTTGTGACTATACAGTGGAAGTGAGAAATAGATTCAAGGGATTAGATCTGATAGACAGAGTGCCTGAAGAACTATGGACGGAGGTTCATAACATTGTACAGAAAGCAGGGATCAAGACCATCCCTAAGAAAAGAAGTGCACAAAGGCAAAATGGTTGTCTAAGGAGGACTTACAAATAGCTGTGAAAAGAAGAAAACTGAAAGGCAAAGGAGAAAAGGAAAGATATACCCATTTGAAGGCAGAGTTCCAAAGAATAGCAAGGAGATATAAGAAAGCCTTCCTCAGCAATCAATGCAAAGAAACAGAGGAAAACAATAGAATGGGAAAGACTAGAGATCTTTTCAAGAAAATCAGAGATACCAAGGGAACATTTCATGGAAAGATGGGCACAATAAAGGACAGAAATGGTATGGACCTAACAGAAGCAGAAGATATTAAGAAGAGGTGGCAGGAATCCACAGAAGAACTGTACAAAAAGTTCTTCATGACCCAGATAATCACGATGGTGTGATCACTCATCTAGAGCCAGACATCCTGGAGTGTGAAGTCAAGTGGGCCTTAGAAAGCATCACCACGAACAAAGCTAGTGGAGGTGATGGAATTCCACTGGAGCTATTTCAAACCCTAAAAGATGATGCTGTGAAAGTGCTGCACTCAATATGCCAGTAAATTTGGAAAATTCAACAGTGGCTACAGGACTGGAAAAGGTCAGTTTTCATTCCAATCCGTAAGAAAGGCGATGCCAAGAATGCTCAGACTACTGCACAATTGCACTCATCTCACATGCTAGCAAAGTAATGCTCAAAATTCTCCAAGCCAGGCTTCAACAGAATGTGAACTTCCAGATGTTCAAGCTGTATTTAGGAAAGGCAGAGGAACCAGAGATCAAATTGTCAACATCCGTTAGATCATTAAAAAAGCGAGAGTTCCAGAAAAACATCTATTTCTGCCTTATTGACTATGCCAAAGCCTTTGTGTGGATCACAAACTGGAAAATTCTGAAAGAGATGGGAATACCAGACCATCTGACCTGCCTCCTGAGAAAGCTGTATGCAGGTCAGGAAGCAACAGTTAGAACTGGACATGGAACAACAGACTGGTCCCAAATCAGGAAAGGAGTATGTCAAGGCTGTATATTGTCACCCTGCTTATTTACCTTACATGCAGAGTACATCATGAGAATTTCTGGGCTGGATGAAGCATACGCTGGAATCAAAATTGCCAGGAGAAATATCAATAACCTCAGATATGCAGATGACACCACCCTTACGGCAGAAAGTGAAGAAGAACTAAGCCTCTTGATGAAAGTGAAAGAGGAGAGTGAAAAAGCTGGCTTAAAATTCAACATTTAGAAAACTAAGATAATGGCATCCAGTCCCATTACTTCATGGCAAACAGACAGGGAAACAATGGAAAGAGTAGCAGACTTTATTTCCATGAAATTAAAAGACACTTTCTCCTTAGAAGAAAAGTTGATTACCAACCTAGACAGCATATTAAGAAGCAGAGACATTACTTTGCCAACAAAAGTCCATCTAGTCAAAGCTTTGGTTTTTCCAGTAGTCATGTATGGATGTGAGAGTTGGACCATAAAGAAAGCTGAGTGCCAAAGAATTGATGCTTTTGAACTGTGGTGTTGGAGAAGACTCTTGAGAGTCGTTTGGACTGCAAGGAGATCAAACCAGTCCATCCTAAAGGAAATCAGTCCTAAATATTCATTGGAAGGACTGATGCTGAAGAATGAATAAGTGAGTTGGGAGACTGGTGAAAATCACACTGTGGAACAGAATAAAGAATGAAAAGAAATGAGCAAGTCTAAGAGACCTGTGAGGCAACGTTAAGTGTGCCAGCATTCACTTTATAAGGATTCTCGAAGACGATGAGAGAGAGAAATGGCCTGAGAAAATAAAGTGATGAGAGGGAAAAACCTACAACAAAGGATAGCCAACAAGGCTGTCAATGAATCAATGAATAAGTCAAAAGCTTTACAGATAAGCAAAAGCTAAGAGGAAAGCTACAACAAGTCAAAAAGCTACAGTAAGTCAAAAGCTTTACAGATAAGCAAAAGCTAAGAGAATTCACTACTTTATAACAAATGTTAAAGGAACTTCTCTAGGTGGAAAAGCTCACAACTAGAAACAAGAAAATTATGAATGGGCAAGTTTACCAGTAAAGACAAACATATAGTAAAAGTGGGAAATCATTCATACACAAATAGGACGTCAAAAGCAGTAATCATAAGGAGAGTGCCAATGCAGGATATTGGAAAGGCATTTGAAATTAGATAGCAACTTTATTAAACAATGTTGAATATATAAAGATTGCTATGCCAAAACCTCCTGTTAACTGCAAACCAAAACATCTATAATAGATAGACAAAAAAGAAAAAGCAGTCCAAATGCAACACAGAAGATAGTCAACAATTGTGAGAGAACAAAAGAGGAAGGGAAGAAAAAAGACTTACAGAAACAAACCTGAAGCAATTAACAAAATGGCAATAAGAACATACATATTGATAACTACCTTAAATGTAAAAGGATTAAATGCTCCAACCAAAAGTGATACACATACACACACACACAGTGGGATGTTACTCAGCCCTTTTAAAAAGAATAAATACCATTGGCAGTAACATGGATGGACCTAGAGATTATCATATTAAGTGAAGTAAATCAGAGACAAATATATGATATCACTTACATGTGGAATCTAAGAAAGTGATACAAGTAAACTTATTTACCAAACAAGGAAACAGGCTCACAGACAAAAAACAAACGTGGTTACCAAGGGGGAAATTAGGGGAGGGGAGATAAATTTGGAGTTTGGGATTATCATATGTCAACAAAGACCTACTGTATAGCACAGGGAACTCTACTGAACATTATGTAATAACCTACATGGGAAAACCACTTGAAAAAGAATGGATATATGTATGTGTATAACTAAACACCTGAAACACACAACACTGGAAAAAACCGGTACTCCAATATAAAATAAAGGAATGCATCCCTCCAAACACTTCCAACAAACTGTGCTGTTTCCCCTCACACCCTGTGTTTATGCTCCATCTTCAAAACCATGGCTAAGGGATCGGAGATGTGCCCGCGGGGGTGCCATCTGAACTGGGCACTGACAGTCCACTTTTCACAGGAGAGAAGGGGAGGAGGGCTCCATGTAAGGGCACAGCCTGGAGGTGGGGGAAGATAGGGTGGGTTGGAGACTATTGCAGGAAGGGAAATGGAGATAGAATGAAGCCTCCAAAGAAGAGCCTGAAGCTGCCTCTGGGGCAGCTGCACTTGCTAAAGGTCCTCAGCGCCCCCAACAGGCAGCCCTGTGCTCAGGACTGAGGGGGTTCTTGGCACTGACCTTGAACTGAGCTTCAGGTGGGCCGGTGATGATGACCATCCTTTCACTGACGTCTGGGCCTTCTGCTGGGGCGATCTGCAATTCACAAAGCAAGAGGGAAATGCTGCTGCTTGGTGTTATTCCCTGAGCCCCTTCTCCTCATGTAAGTGGGCGGCACCCCTACTAGCAAGAGATTACGGGAATTGTGCCTTTGCATCCGGGACTCTGACCCTGCTGCTTCCACCCTGGGTCTTAGGAGAAATGACATTAGTGCCCAGTATCAAATTCAGGTGGGAAGCAGGTTACTAGTTACTGCCTGTCCCTGCTCCCAACACCAGCAGTGACCAACCTCTTCACCAAGGAGCCCTCTAGCCCACCCAGGGCCCAGAGGTGAGCAAGGGCTGGTCAACAGAGGAGTTCAGTCGGAGCCAGTCTGCAGGAAAGGGCATCTTGGTTCTCATTCTTGGCTGCTGGTGACAACTGAACTACAGCAGGCGTGACTAGGACTGTGATGGCGCCTGAGCAATCATGAGGACACCCTGGTTCCAGGGTGCTCTGCACACACACCCTCTCCCCACAGGTGGAACATGGTCGAACCTGGCAAGCTGGAACTAGCTCTCAGTCTCAATCTGACATTAACACAACTAGCTTGCCAGGTTCAACCAAGTATAATTTTTTTTGTTATAACCTCTTTATACATTCCCCACTCTAGCAAAATTAAAGTTACTTTTATTTATTTAGGTCATACTGCACAGCTTCCAGATCTCAGTTCCCCATCAGGGGATCGAATAAATGTCCCTTGCAGTAGAAGCTTAGGATCCTAATCACTGGACCACCAGGGAACTTCTGTAAAGTTACTTTAAACTGAGTTAAAAGTACACTGGGCATTTAGGGATGAGCCAGGTTAGTACACAAATGCACCTCATGAGGTCATATGCACCGTCCAGAGACACCATCCCCAAGACTGACCTGAACTGTTCAGCATGTGTGACACGGCACTAATGGGGGGTGTCTGAAGCCGCCGTCTCTGAACCACAGTGTCTGAGTCTCAGGCTCCCCTCAAAAGACCTCTGCCTCCACAGGGTTTAATTTACTTTTCTCTCAGTGCACGTCCTAAGCCAGGCTGTGTCTGCAGGCCTCAGGGTCCTGTGTCACTTTTCCAGCTTTGCTGTGAAGACAGAGCCAAGGGGAGCCCCTTCTCTGAGGCCTCAAGGGGGATCCGGCCCTGACTACTTAGTGGTATGAGGATGAACGTGAGACATAGGTCACCAATCACTGAACTTCTTGGAGGATCTTCCCTCTGCTGCGGGCAGACCGCCTCCAACCTCAGGGCTGCAGCATCAGCTAAAAAAAAACATGTGTCCAGGGGACTGAGACCCTCCAGCAGGCCACAACACAGATTACTGGTGAAGGCAGTCCAGTGGTTAAGATTTCACCTTCCAATGCAGAGGTGCAGTCAGGAAGCTGATCCCACATGCCTTGTGGCCAAAAGACCAAAACATAAAGCAGAAGCAATACTGTAACGAATTAAATAAAGGCTTTAAAAATGGTCCACATCAAAAAAGAAAAAAAAAAATCTTAAAAAAAAAAAAGATCACTGGCAGGAACCCCTGTCTCTACTCCTAGATCCATAGATGGCATTAAATCCGCTCCTTGTGTGCAAGGGAAAATGAGAATGACAGAATATGGGCACAGTGCCCCTCAGCCCTTATCCACCCAAACTGGGAAAGGCTAATTCCCGGGTCGTGTTGACCCAATCAGTTCTCACAGCCGCCTTGCTGCAGTTCTGAAAGTCATCTGTCCCCTGCCGGGCATTCCCAGCCCAGCCTGGCACTGAGAGCCATACGGGTGCGGCTGCACTTCTGGAATGGCGCTCTGCAGGCAAACACCTTGAGAGGACCTGCGATGAGGACCCCATTCTATGAAGCAGACGGGACACAGAAAGATGGGGTGGCCACCAAGATCACAGGTGAGCAGGGCTGGAGTGGGGACTGGGAATTGCGTGTGACATTCTTAAACCCGCCATCCAGAGGCTCTGCAGGCTAAGCAGGTGATGAGGCCTCAGCTCTCGCCTGTGACGGAAGCATCTCTTACACGCACCACATGTCCCAGCTCAGCCCACCACCTTCCAGCACTGTGCTCGCACGTTTGTGTAAAGCTTGCCCTTGCCCCGGCGGCATCAATGTGCCTCTAGGCGTGGCCCCTGAAGACCAGCAGGGCAAGATGGGGGTGGTTCTCCAGAACAGGTGAGATCACCTTTAGAGACATGCTGTCAGAGACCCGTCAAGATAAAACTGGCAAAAACCAGATCAGTTTTAAGAAGTAGGAAATATCTCTCGCAAAATGCTTGGCTTCCCTGGTTTCCTCTCTCTCCTGCTGCTCGAGAGAGCCAGAGCCCATTCTATTTCTGGCCCAGCCCTGTGGTCATTGTCCAGCACAGAAGTCACACTACCACTCAATGCTGCTGGGATACCGAGCGACTATGGGGAGGCTCAGGGGAAGTCCAAGGGGTGGATCCTTCTCTGCTTTCCTAGATGCTTGCTGGAATGACTGGTTAAGCATTCAGAGCGCTACAGTGAGAAGACAGTGGACCAGAGACAGGAGAGCCCGGTCCAGTCTCGGCTCTCATATGCTTTAGCTTTGTGGCTGTTGACATGTCAATGCAACTCTGGGCCCTGGT
Source organism: Nanger dama (assembly GCA_917880005.1). NCBI lineage: Eukaryota > Metazoa > Chordata > Mammalia > Artiodactyla > Bovidae > Nanger > Nanger dama. The sequence continues at coordinate 25,631,959 of CAKJTW010000011.1, read as the reverse complement.
TCCTTAGGGGCAAGGGCAAGTGGAGAGTCACTGCTGCAGTCAGCCCTGGGAGGTGCCCCATAGCCTACAAGTCAGCAGAGCTGCTATCGAAGCCTTGCTGTGGCCCGTTCCCTCTTCCCAACTCACTTTTCTCAGTGGAAGTAGGATCTAATGATACAGTTCTTCATCTCCCTTCTAGCTGAAAGTGTTTGTCTCTTGCACTGCCTTTCAGGCCACAGGACCCGACACCTCAGTGTCCCGGTGGCTGTCCACACCCTACCTCTCCCATATGGAGGGTGGGCCCAGCACAGCCTGTGGTACCTGGGCCGAGGTCTCACCTGCAACAAGCCTGCTGGGTGCAAAGGCTCTAGCTGCTCCGCCACTGGTCACCCCCCACCCTCGGGCTCTCCTCGTCTGTGCACTTTGTGGGTGAGACCAGCAGGGCCGAGAGGGAAAATGCTTTACCTACATAACATCCTGTCATGGTCTCACTGAGTCCTTGTTCTGTGCCACTCAATGTTTTTTTTCTTTTTCCTCCAGCACACTTGCTGTGGGAGAAATTCCAGCTCTTCTTGGGGAGAAAGTATAAGCATTCTTTCTCTCCAAGTCATGAGACTTCTTGTTCGGAATTCCGGGTTGTCCCATGGCAGCAAATTATTTTACGTAACAACGGAAACTCTGTTTCCGAAAGTGTTTCATGAGGCTTGGGACGTGCTCAGCATTCTGCCCGTGAGTCAGCGCTGATAGCCGGGCTTGGAGCAGGACCAGGGCCGAATAATCCTCCCCTTTCAGTTTCTCTGACGACTCTTCCCGTTATGCTCTGGGAGGCAGGATGTGGGTATGGAACTGCAGCGACCTCGGAGCTCAGGCGCTGCGTGAATCAAGGGGCCTTCCTCCCTGACCCCTCTGCTCAGTGTCCAGGCTGCATCTCAGGATTTGTCACCAGCTTTTGTCTATGGTTCATCACTGCTTTTCAAAGAGCTTTTCATTCAAACTGTTTTGTTTCAAAGTTCAGGGGTTTCTGAAGTGGAGACTAAGGCATCAAAGCACTGACAACTGCTGAGTATAAATGATCATTTCCCTCAGACCCACAGTCCCTTCACTTAGGAAAATCCTCTGTTTTATCCTGAGGAGAGGAGGAAAATGGTAGCCCAGGGAAGACTAGGTTGGCTTATGTGTTACTAGTATTTTTTCCTAACTCATTTGTTAGTTGAACAAAAAAGGAGTGAGTGAGGAAGACATGAGTACATATGGAAACAGTGCTGCAGAGAGGTTTTCCAGGTCCTCCAGGATTCTGCGGATGGTGTAAGAGTTCCCCAGGATGGACAGAAGGAATAAGGGGTATGGGCTAGGTGTGGGGGTGGAAGATGGTGGGACACAGATGGCTGTCAAGAGCAGCTTTACCTTAATGGAGGCCCCGGCAAATCTGGCCAGCTGTTTAATGTGCGCCCCTTTCTTCCCAATGATGGCCCCCACAGCCTGGGTCGGGATGAAGAGATTGACGATCTCCTGCTCCGGATACTGGAAGGACAAGACAAGATAGATGCCATCATTCCCCTGTGGGCTGCCTCCCAGGCACTCACCATTACAGACCAGTGGCCGGGTGCGACATGGGATTCTTTGTCGCCTGGGGCACTGCAGGTGGGAAGCTGGAGGGGTGAATCTGAACAGTGGCCATACTATTAATAACTACCCTACAACCAGAGTGCAAATTTCTGTTGAGCAGCTCTGAATTTGCTGGTCCCAGCAAGCTGTCTGTTCACAGGCTTTCTGTGAAGTTCAAACATGAATATCCCTTCTGGGTCTTCCTCCAAGGAATCAACAGCTCGTAAGCATACCGTGTACAGTGTCGGAGGCACTTTGTTGGTGGGAATGCAGAGCTGCCCTCCCCATCCTTGGCAGGAGCAGATGTTGCAGGGGCAGTGGTTCACAATGAGACTGATTAAACCTGCTCTGACCTGTCCCTGCCGCACAGGGACAGCCTAGAGAGACATGGGCAAGGGCGTGGGGGGCCTTGCAGTCCCTGTCCATAGAGGCCTGTGGGAATGACACAGCCCACTTGCTAGACTTTGTTGAAGAACTTTGGAGACTGGTTCTTTGGCCCAGAGTCACCTCCTAATGGGACTGCTGATCACCTCCCCGCCCTTCCCCACACCAGCTTCCAGCCACCCGTGGGGTCTGTGAGCGCAAGCGGGATGCTGACAGGGCTTCCTCCCGTGTGCTCGAGTGCCGGGTCGTCTCCTGTGCTGGTGCTCTGTGATCTCGCTCCCAGGACAGCCTGGAGCCGCGGGGCACAGCATGCGCACCCTGAGCATGCTCTGGCCAGTCTGCCAAGGACTGCGTGGCACTGGCTATAGGAGGGACGAGTGGCAGATGGAAGTAAACTGTGGGCACTTACAGAGTGATGATGCGGGAACGGGCCAAACTGGTGAGGGGGGCACAGGCTGGAGAAATATCCGGAGTGGGTCTGCAGCAGGAGAGAAATATTCAGTCAGTGGGGCCCGCAAGGCCGCTCACCAAACTCAGGGAGGCAGGGCACCCACACACAACCCTGGCTCCCAGCACACGGTTGCGCAGCCCTGAAGGCACATCCCTCTGCAGCTCAGATCTCTGCTTCTTTCCCTGGCAGAGCCAAGCTCTGGGCTTCCCAGGAACCCACCAGGGTAGGCAGCATGCACTCACACTTTCTAACCTAACCTCAGGCAGAGAGGGAGGGCCAGTGGCTTCTTTTTCTGAGGAATTATGAACCATGGATTAAAGGACTAGAGGGTGCCAGGACAACCTAGAGTTAGTCCAAATAAGCAAAGATGTTCCTGGGGAAGTCGGATCACTGAGCTCCCAGAGAATCTCAGAAGGAATGGAGTGATGGAGAATAGAGGAGTTAAAACAAAACTGAGACAGGAGAGAAAGTGAATGAATATATATATATAGGGGGAGGGGGAAACAGGAAGGCAGATGTGGTAGAAAAACACAGAGCTGTTAAGAAAACGGCATTCATTTTAAAAGTAGCTGCTTTTTATTCAAGGCCTGTGTCCCAGGCATTGTGGTAGATCCTTTATTCATAAACTCTCTCAATCCTCATAATAGTCCTGCGAGACAGGAATGCATCTGCTTTTATATATTTTATGGGTAGAACATTAAGCAGAGTCAGCAGAGTCTAGTTCACTGTGCTTTACACATAAGGCCAAGTATAATAAATGCTGACCTGCCTGTTACAGGGAGGTGGACAGCTCTGGGACCAATCCCCGAGGGCCCATCTGTCTGGCAGTTGTCAGACACGATGAGGCTTGGAGTTAGTGGACCTAACTTCCATTTGAGGACCCTTGAACAGATCTCCTGGTGTTCTCTGTCCCCTGAATATCCAACTGGCTTCTCTGTTTCAGAGCACAACATTGCCTTAGGAATCAAAATGTAGGTATTCCTCTTTTTGAGTCTGGGCAGTGGATTTCTGACCTCAGGGGAAAAAGAGATGTGAACATGGTGGGGAGCTTCCTCCAAGGGTGCTTGGGGTGTCCACAGCACCTGCAGGAGACAGAAGCTCTGCCAAAGGAAGGGAGTTCAGTTCAGTTGCTCAGTCATGTCCAACTCGTTATGACCCCATGAACTGCAGCACGCCAGGCCTCCCTGTCCATCACCAACTACCAGAGTTCACTCAAACTCATGTCCATTGTGTCGGTGAGCCATCCAACCATCTCATCTTCTGTTGTCCCCTTCTCCTCCTGCCTTCAATCTTTCCCAGCATCAGGGTCTCTTCCAGTGAGTCAGTTCTTTGCATGAGGTGGCCAAAGTATTGGAGTTTCAGCTTCAGCATCAGTCCTTCCAATGAATATTCAGGACTGATCTCTAGGATGGACTGGTTTGATCTCCTTGCTGTCCAAGGGATTCTGAAAGCGTCTTCTCCAACACCACAGTTCAAAAGCATCAATTCTTCAGAACTCAGCTTTCTTTATAGTCCAACTCTCACATCCATACATGACCACTGGAAAAACCATAGCTCTGACTAGACGGCCCTTTGTTGGCAACCATCCTGTAAAGCCAGCCTCTATTTTCGTAATGTGGAAAGAGGCTGCAGTGACACGTCATGGCCACAAGAGGGGGCTACAAGATCAGTGTTCTCCTGGCAAACTCCACTTTTGAAAGGAGGCTTGAGTGAAGATGTTTGGCTTACTTGGTCCTGCCTCTTTCTTGAAGAACACCAACTTGACTCGACTCAGCGCAGATCTCGGTTCTGGGCCATGGAGGGTTGGGAGAGAATTCCAGCAGCTTTTCTGCCCAGACAAATCCTCGGGGAAAGGATGCGTCTTCCCTCCTCTTACCTGGAAAGTTTTTCCTTCAGCCCTCAGCAGAAATAATTCTTTTGAATTGTGATTTGAGCCCAAAAGAGACAAACTGCAAGGGTAGCTCCGTTTTGGATTTAAATACTCCCAAGACAAATATGGTATCAAATTTAGATCTACCACTTGGGTTGGGGAGGGAGTGAACTGTAAAGGCTAAAAGAACTGATTCCTCAGTCCTCTTTTTGTTCATGAATTACAGCTGGAAAACCACTGTGGAGAAAGAACCCTGAACACAGCAATCAGGAGCTTGTTTCTAGCTGAGGCTCTGTCATTAGGTTTTGTGTCTGTAGGATGGTTTTTGGAGTCAGAAGACTTGAGTCTGAATCACTAGCTGTATACAACTGGGGATAATTTACTCAACTTTTCTGAACCTCATCCACAAATGGATTTTAAAAGTATTTAACAGTATTATAATACTGTTGAGGGAGTTCATTCAACTGTTTGTTCATTCATGCATAAGGTATGTGAACAAAAGCACTGTTCTAGGTGCTGAGGACACAGATACTAAGAGAACGGTCACTGCCACCACGGAACTGAGGTTCTACTGGGGAGACAGACAATACATGAAAGAAATGGACAGGAGGACATGAGGAGGGGGTAGCTGCTGAGATAAGCAGTGGGCTGGTGATTTCACCGGGAGGGCTCTGGGAAGACTCTGGGAGGAGACAACTTATGAGTGGGGACCCACAGAGGATATGGAGCTCCATATAAGATGCTAGGTAAGAATCATTCTATACAGAGTTCTCTGAGACATAGAGCCAGGACAGGAGAGGCCAGCATGGCAAAAATAACGGGGACAGAATGAGATACACGGAGAGGCAGGCAGTGCCAGGTCACGCAGAGGTGGGCCTCGGCTTGGACTTGGGTTTGACCCCACGTACAACAGATGCCCCTGAAGTACACCACGTGGCACTCGATGAGGTCACCGGCATGGAGACATCACTGGGCACCGTATGGCCTTCACTATTGGTAAATGAGCACTCATTTATCACACTTCCCATTCCCTCTACCTCCACGCTTACAGGGGAGGCCACAACCTCAAATGGAAGAGGTGCTTAGGCTTAATGATCAAAAAGTAACCTGTTGAATGAATGTTCTCTTTAATGGGAAAGCAGGGTGTAGCGATCTGACAAACCAGGGCCCCAGAGTGGGACAGGTGGTATGGAACCCTAACTCTAAAATGGCAGTTGGGCTTACTGTCTCAGTTTGAAGTTCCTCAGCTATTTCATTGGAGAAGGCAATGGCAACCCACTCCAGTACTCTTGCCTGGAAAATCTCATGGACAGAGGAGCCTGGTAGGCTTCAGTCCAAGGGGTCGCTAAGAGTCGGAACACGACTGAGTGGCTTCACTTTCATGCACTGGAGAAGGAAATGGCAACCCCACTCCAGTGTTCTTGCCTGGAGAATCCCACGGGCAGGGGAGCCTGGTGGGCTGCCATCTATGGGGTTGCACAGAGTGGGACACGACTGAAGTGATTTAGCAGCAGCAGCAGCAGCAGCAATTTCATGAGGGAGAAGCTACTTTACGTTTGATGTTTCAAAAGAATTATAATTTCAGATATGGTAGGGAAAGAAATCATGCTGAAGGTGGTCCTAAAAGATGTGACCCCCCCACAAAAGAGAGGCCACAAGGGTGGGGGCATCACTATTATCCACTGGTTCATTTCAAATTCTTGGCTTGAGGGAAATTATTGTCATCTTCTATGCTTGACCATGCTGGCATAGTAGGGGGTTAGATATCAAACTCTGGCCACCCGATGTGAAGATGTGACTCACTGGAAAAAAAAGACCCTGATGCTGGGAGAGACTGAAGACAAAGGAAGGAGGTGGCAGAGGATGAGATGGGTGGATGGCATCACTGACTCAATGGACATGAGTCTGAGCAAATTCCGAGAGAACGAAGGACAGGGAAGCTTGGAGTGCTGCAGTTCATGGGGTCGCAAAGAGTTGGACATGACTTAGTGACTGACCAACAACAAAAATATATCAAACACACTCATGAACATTTAGAATGGAATTAAAGCTGGGCCTGCTTTTCCTAGAAGAACTACAGGGTCCATAGTTCCAAGCTGTTGGGTATGACTATTTGATGCATCATTTAGGTGATATTCTGAATCATAAGGAAATCATGGAGCAGGAAGAGAGAGGGGTGGGAAGGGTCGTAAAGAGGTAAGGGTCAGGCACACAAAATATTTTCAGATATATAAACAGCTTTAGTGTGATGACAGAGTGCTGTTACAAAGATGGAAGGTGCTCCTCCCTAGAACCAGGGACATGGACGTGGGGCAAGGGAATGGACTTGGGCAGAGGGGTCAGAGTCATGGGTAGAGCTGTTCAAGGTTCAGAAGGCACACACGCTACCCCAGCTTGCCCAGTGCCTCCTTCCAGCCCCTGCCTACCAGAGGACTACCTCAGGAGCTGAGGAGGACAAGAGGTTGGTAAGCTAGAAAGAAGTGGAGCCAGGATTGGAGCACAGATCCTCTGTCTGACTCTGTCTCTCTAGATCTTAACCCAGTGCTGCCCTCACATGGAACATTCCAAATTCACTGGTTTACAGGTGGGACCCACAGTGTATGTCATGATAAGGCTGCCCAAAGGGTTCTAATATGCCTTTTGCTGAGTTTAAGTACATGAATGAACAATTAAAACTCACCGGACATATACAGAGAACCAGCAGCATGGAAGAGGGAAGCAAAGCTAGGCAAGGCAAGCACATGACCTTGGTAAATTAATTCACCAACGAGGGAGAACTTTTTAAAAAAGTCTGCTTTGATTTCTCAGTGAGATTCAAGAGGGCAGTGCTTTAATATGTGAGTACGACTGCTCTGAGGAAAGCCAATCAGAGAACTAGACCATCACTCCTAGAAATTAAAAACTAGCAGAGTAAAAGCTCAATAGAAACCATGTAAATAGAAGCATGGACACTCCTGAAAAGGCAGTCAGTGCCCAAGAAGGTTAACTCACCCAAAACAAAAGGAGGGACTCAGAAAGACATGACAAGTAGAGGGAAAGGATTACTTTCTCTCCAGAAAGTGTAAACTCCAGAAGCAAAAAACAGGGAAGAGAAGCATACTAAAATTAATTACAGACCCAGAAGGTTTCCTGAACCAGTGAAAAACCTGAACAGTCAGACTGAAGGGCTGACTCACATTTCTGATTTCCCAGGGTGAAGGTGAAATGCTACAAAAAGCAAAAAACTTACAGGCAAATGAAAAAAAAGTTTCTTACTAGTAGCAACTTATCTGAGAAGCAAAATGCTACAAGTATTGCTTTAAGAGTTCTAAAGGAGCTATGACGCTAGAATCTCTACCCATCCAGTTGAACTTTCATTCACGTGTGAAGGGCAAAAAAGGCATTTTCAGACAAACAAAGGCTTAGAAATTATACTGTTTATGTGCTATTCCTGAAAAAAAGTTATTTAAGGAAGTACTCCAGAAAAAGAAAGAAAAACAAATAACTCAAGAAATGAGAAGATATGGAACATAAGAAACTATTTACAGTGAGCAGAGACCAGTAAAATTTAGCTAATTCTAAATAACTCTGAATTACGAGATTGTGTATTAAGAAAGAAAATTTAATAATTTGGACTAAAGTTCCAGATTATTTCTAGAGTAATATAAAAATACGTTAAACAAATATCTGTTAGAAATAAAGAATTTTAAAAAGTCATAATCATAGTGGGAACAGTAAACTGCTCTCAAAATGTAATAAGTCATAGAGATAAAAAATAATTATATACAGGATACAAGTCATCAATTAAAAGCTTGATTTTATAGCCATCAACACAACTTTTAGTCCATTAGGGAAGGTATATCTTTCCAAGATTCATGGTTTCCAAAATCTGATCATGCATGAGCAAGACCACAAAAACCAGAACTGTTTCAATAACATTCTTTGAGAGGACAGTACAGGAAACTACTGTAAGATAACAAAAGGGAACCCTTAACTACTAAAAAATTAAAAGAAAACTTCGTAATAAATTTGATTAAGGAAAGAGAAAACACAGTATGTGATGTTAGGAATAAAAAGAGATATTCACAAGTTTGAAGCTTTAAAAGGCAATAGATTGCTTTGTACAACTTTGTGTCACTAAGTATGAAAAGAGAGATGAATACATTTACAGACTATAAATCAACAAAACCAAGTCAGAAACATATAAGAAACTGAAAAGATTATAAATGATCTTTCTCCAAACAAAAGTGCTAGGCCCAGAAGTTTTATGGATGGATTGCATTAAATCTTCAAGGGACAGAAAATTCTTATATATTCTCAATTTTCCCAAGTACAGTATAAGTTGACTATCCTTTCAATTCAATCTTTTGAGGAAAAAAATAACCCTGGTGTAGACACTGTCAGATAGTATAAAACTACAGTAACTGCGGTGTAGACAAAAAGATGAACAGAATAGAGCCCGGGAATAAGATTCAGTGGGAATCTGGCATACAGCAAGGCTGACATTCAAACTGAATGATGCACTGGAAACGAAATAACACTGGGTCCCTAGCTCAATGTACAAGTTAAGGTAAACTGCCTATGAATTATAAGCAACAATCCCCCCAAATCAACAACTAAAAATGATGTAAGAAAACCTGGAAGGAAATTTTATACTCTTAGATAGCAGGCAGCTTTTTCTTAGCATAACATCAGAGGCCAAAAGTCCATAAAGGAAAACAACACTGATCTAACTATCTTAATTCTTAAAATTTCTGCATCAATTCTGTTGAAGAAAAACGTGAAAATTAAAAAGAAAAACACATTCCCTTTTGATATAATAACTGCAGTCTTAGAATTTACTTCTAGATCTGCTCACACTGTTATGTTTAAGGACATTCATTTTGATACCATTGGTAGCAGAGAAAGCCTAGAGAAAACCCAAATGTCGAAAAAGAGCATGCTCAGTAGAAAAATTATAGTAATTTCATACAATGGAATTAAAAGCCATTAAAGAGAATTAACTCTAGATATGGAAAGATGCTCATAATAAGTGAAAAATAAAACAACAGTAATTTACTATATGTGGCATGATTCCATTTGTTTTTGAATAAAATGATTATATATATGCTCATAAAACATTTTAAAACATAATAATACTATACTTCTGGGGAGTAGTAGTTGGGTAAAATTTGGGTAAGAGAAGGAAGGCTAAAGGAAAACATTTACTATTAACTTCATATAGTAGTTCACTTATTCAAAAAAAAACCTATTTTAAATTACTATGGCACAAGACACCACAAATAAAGCAAAGGGAAATGACAAGCTAGTGGAAGATATTTACAACATGACAAATGGTTAACAGCCTTAATATGTAATTAGCTGTTACAAATCATTAAGAAAAAGATGGGAGGAAATGACAATAGCAACTAAGATTTATATAGCAATTACTGTGTATGGAGTTTTACTCATTTAATTACCCTGACAACAACTGCATGAAACAGAGAAGGACATGGAAATGCAAACAGGCTAAGTCTCTTGCCCAAGTTTGTTAAAAATAACAAGTGATAGAGTGCAGAGATTCAAACACAGGTTGTTTGACTCCAGAATCTATACTGCCTCTCCATAGACTGATAGGCAAGGGATACAAAAGGACAATTAATTAGAGAGGGAGAGAAATGTCCAGTAAGCCCCAAAGTGCTTATTACGAGTAACAGATGCTCCTAACAGGATCTTCTAAAGGATCAGATTGCAGGCCTTCCTCGGTGGCTCAGCGGTAAAGAATCTGCCTCCCGATGCAGGAGACACAGGTTAGATCCCTGATCCAGAAGATTCCCCATGTCGCTGAGCAACGAGGCCCGTGCGCCACAACTATTGAGCCTGAGCTCTGCAGCCGGGAAGCTGCAACTACTGAGCCCACATGCTCCAAGCACGGAAGCCCGTGTGCCCGAGAGACTGCTCTGTAACAAAAGAAGCCACCACAATGAGGAGCCCACACAGCAACGAAGGCTCAGCACAGCCAAAAATAAATTTTAAAAGTATTAAGAAAGTACCAGACTGCAAGGAATATTGACATTGGTAGTGAGAGTACAGAAGGAAAAAAAAGCCTCTGTGTCACATATCAGATAAGAAGGAATAGTAGTACACTGACTATGTATCAAAATTTATATGCGAATAAATATAAAAATATCAAAATTTATATTTTTATATACTTATACATTCTTTGGCTCAGCAATTCTATTTCTAGGAATTTATTCTGAGAAAATAACTGGATAAAGGAATCATGATATATATATATAAGAATTTCTACTGTACAGTGAAAATTTGGAATATATATCATCTATATACTTAATATATATGTATACATACATTGTATATATACCCACACACAAATAAATAGAAACACTAGTTATTTTGAGATTAATAAAAAACTTGCACTTGTACCATTTGCTTCTTAAATACTATGCATGTATTACTTTTACTACCAGAAAATGACAAAAATGGTAATTTTCATTTATACATGCATACATCAAAAGCTTCCAGCATTGGTACCCCAAGTCATGCATGTGTGAGCCACCTATAAACAGGTGCACAGATCTCCTGACCTTCAGATGTTGACAGCAAAAGCACTAGAGGTCTGTGATGTATAAAAGCAACCAACAAATACCCTAATTCCTTGAAATTTGCATGTCTAAGTGACAGGAAAGCAGTAATATTTTATAAATATTTTAAGGATCCCCACCACTCCACCCTCCCCTGTCCTTCTCAGGAGGCCTGGGTCCACCTGGGAAGCCCTCCAGCCTCCAATTCAGGGTCTAGACCCTGCACCGGTAGGTAGCGATGCCCACCTCGGTGCCCTCCCTGTCTTCTGTAGCTGTCAGAGAGAGGTCTGCAGGAGCCGTACTGCTGCAGAGTTGGGGCAACTGTGTGCTTCAGATTAGAAGCTAATCTTGATCTAAGGATTCAAGATCAGAACTACAATAATATTCAAGATCAGAACTACTATAATATTTTATTTAAAATCTGTTTTATAGAGAACAGAAACTATTTTCGTAAAAATCATTCTACTGTTTTAGTAAAAAAAAAAACTCTCAGATGTAAAGGACGTAAAGGAAGCTTTCCAACTGGCAAAACCTATTTTCAAGTTTAGAAAATATTCTGCTATCATATGAAAAGTTCTCTTCTTGTTTTTCAGTTCAGGGATCTGTGAATTTTTCTGTACAGAGCCAGATAAATATTTTAGGCTTTGCATTTCTCAGGGTCTCTACTGCATCTACTCAACTCTGCCATCACAGCAGAAAAGCAGACAGGCAATGTGTTTAATAAACATTCATAGTTGTATATACACACAAAAATAAGTGGTGGGCTGCATCTGGCCTCAGACTGTCATTTGCTGAGTTCTCTTTTAGATGATCAATTTTAGAAGAATTTTCTACTGTATTACATCTTTTTTTTTCTCCCATCATTTATGTTACTTAGGTTGACAGAGTAGCGTGACTTTCAAAGTTATCATTGGTGGAGCAGTACCTATAATCTTTCTTTCAAGAAATGCCATGTGTCTGAGGCCAGTTCACTGTCCTGGACTCAGTCATTCTCACATCTCAGCAAAGATGGGGACACACACTTCTCAAAGCTATTCTCCTCCCTTAGAGTACCTATATGACTGTGACAGCTGCCAGCTCCCTCTAAAGCTAAGACAGACAGACAGACACACACACGGCTCAATATTGGGTGCTATCCTTTAAGGGAAAATGTATACAATTCTAAAGAAATGGTATGGAGAGATTTAAAAATGACTTAGAAAAGCTGTATATAAACACGGTGACAGAACGTGCATGTTCTTGTGATTGAAGATGTGGGTGCCAGTTCATTTCCCTATTTTGTTGGCGAAACAGCACACTGAGTTCACCCTGTCTCTACACCTAACCCAAAGATTTACTAAGAATTCTGACACTGTGAAGCCTACGATACCAGAGACCACCTCTCGAAAGAAAGAGGTGGTTAAGCTGATTTCTCCAACATGATTCTTCCCATTTAAACAGTATGAACATTGGGAGAAAATCAGTCTTTAATAATAAGTAGTACGTGTAGAAAATTAGGAATGAATTAAAAAAAAAAAAAAAAGCTGTCAAGTATCCTGAGCCCTAGCCCTAATTTGGTAACATGTTGATCTAGAATGATGCTTGTGGATGGGGACAAGTAGAAAACACATAACATTCACGTTTCTTCTTCTGTTATTAATTATGATTCAAACAATAAATACTTACTGAGAATCTACTAAATGCCAGGCATTGTGCTAAGTGTCTAGGAATAAACACTGTGTGTGCTATTTTCTTTTAAAAAACTATTAATAAAATATAATGCACTTGAATTGTAGACCCAGGTTAGAATTTTATACATGAGTCATCTAGGTACAAAAATATATTTAATTAGTAAGTGAACAACACTCATGAAGGTTCTTATTTGCGCTAACAAATCCTTTTTTACATTGAACAGGCTTCTAGCTAATGAATTTGCTAGCAGTCTCTTTCTTTCCCAGATATGATATATACTATGTTTAAGAGCACATATTTAGAGGATGGTTTTAATCTGTCCATTAGGAAGAAGTCCTAAGAACTGTTGAATTCAGCCCTCACGAGCACGGCCTCCAAATGAAAGCTTTGGCTCTGATTCAACACAGCAGAGAAATGCCGCTGCCTAGAGGAGTATGAGCGAACCCCTGAAAGCTGAGCTACTTACAGCGAAAGGGTGGTAGGGGGAGCGGGGGAGCTCCTCGGGGCCCTGCTGGTGGAGGCAGCACGGAAAGTCCTGTTGAAAAGATGCCAAGTGCGCTCAGGTTCAACCCCGGGATCAGATTGGCTTGTTGCTGGGAATAAAAATGGAGAACAAGTTGAGGGGAGGAGACCAGAGAGGCCCAGCTTGCCTGGGTCAGCCTCCATCCCTTGTCTGGATGGCATCAGCGTCTTCCACTCAGCTCACCCAGGCCCCGGGGACCTCTTCCTCACCCTGCGGCCGGGGCGGGCTCTCCAAGCCTCAACCGGATGGTGGCGCTCCTTTCAAAGCTTCTCTGCTGCTTTGAGTGTCTACACGTCTTAACCCAGCAATGAGGCTCTTCCTGGGGACCCAGGCCACCTTGCCAGCCTCTCCTGCTAACCTTCACTCCCACCCTGCCCTGTCCTGCTCCTCTCTCCCCTCTGGATCCCCCGCACACATTGTCTGCTTTGCGAGAACTGTTGCTTGTCTCCGTCCTCGCCTGGCTACATCCTACTCATCACACGGGTTTCACCTGAGCTTAGGTGTCCGCTCCTCAAGGAACTTTCTTTCATCCCAAAGGCCTCAGCTCAGGTGCCCTTTCTGTGCTCTCCTAACACACTCATGTTCCCCTAAAACAGCAGGCATCACATAGTATTTGAATGGCCTGAGTAGTTGCCTCTCCGCCTTTCAGACAACAATTTCCTCATGGACAGAAACTGTCTTATTTAGTGCTGTGAGCTCAGTGCCTGGTACATAGTAAGTACTCAATAAATATTTGCTGAATGAATATGATTAAAACATGTTGGCTGAATAGTTCTTCCTAACTTTATCCAGGGAAAGATCAGACCCCTCATTAAGATATCACATGTGTAAAGTCTTATCCATGTTTGGAATGGTCCACAACTTTGACTTGTTTACCATTCAGCTGCCAGTTTCGTGATCATCTTGCTTGCTTATTTCACATTTAAACATGGGGATGCTCACACAGGCTGCCTTCAGAGGCAGAGGGATAATCTATCTCCCACCTTGGTCTGTAACCAACCTGTCCTACCACTGCCTCCCCGACCACCGAGCAAATCTCTAACATTTTCTCTTTGCTCATCTGTGGCTCTAGGGTCACCCAGTAACTTGCCTTCTTTTACAACATCTGGAACGGGAGAGTTAGGATCCTAGCCTTTATCCCGTTCATGTGTGAGATCTAGTGATTCTGTTATTCACCTATCAATGCATGACTTCAGCACAGACATGAATGAACCTAAGTGAGGCACATGCTCAGGGGAAGATGTCTGAACACCCAGAGCCTTTGCAGCATTTCCGGGGGTTCACAGAAAGAGTTTATCATGAGATACCAAGATCCCCAAAGAAGAAAACGAGATCAGTGGATGATGCTTTGACAGACAAATACACACAAATGGGGGAGTCACTGCAGTCGTCTCCTCACCATGCTCAGTGTCCCGCAGTTATCACGTGGGCCGCTAAGGTGGGACTTGCGGTGAGGCGGCAAGGCAGTGCTGACCTGAGGAAGGCGGTCCTATGGCAAGGGCTGCAGAGAGGGAGCTGGGGCTGCGTTTCACCCTAGTCCTTTCTCAACATTTAGTCCCCTGTGAAATGTTACAAAGTCTGGGATTTTCTTCCAAGTCATCCAATTGGGAATGGGGACGTGGATGAAGGTTCAAATGAAGCAAAAGAGGCCATGAACGGAAAACTGCTGAAGCCAGATTATGGGCATATGAGAGCTTATCATAGTATCCTTTCCTGTTTTGTATACGTTAAAAAGATCATTATCATAAAAAAAGAAAAAATTTACTCCTCTGAGCTGAGTTTGTGCTTTTGATTAAAAGGACAAATATTTTTAAGATTTCTGAGTGAATTTCAGTATGGGGTCTCCCTATTATAAAGTTGAAACCAGGTAGTAATAACAGGAAGGACAAACCCAAATCAGTCTGCTAGAATTATTAGAGTCGAGGTGGAAGACAACATTTATTGGACAATCTGAAAGGACAGATCAGTGAGAGATGAAAATCAGAAGTTTTTTTTTTAAACTGGAAAGTAGGGGGGGATCTTACTTTTCTAACATAATAGCTGTCTTGATTTTTATATGCAGCCCTCTAGTCATTTTGATTCATATTATTTTATATACTTAAAACCCTAGTTGTATATACTTTTATATTAATATATTTTCTTAATTAACAATATGTCATAAGCAATTTCTGATTTAAAAATCTTCCAAGCTGTGATTTTAATGACTTCACATGATTTTGTCGAGTGGACTTAGCAAATTTTACTAGTTCGTCTGCTGATTATTCCAATGCCCTTGCCCCCAAGAAGAAAGGCGTAACTCTGTACTCCTAAAGTGCTTCTTCGCTTTCCGAACGACAATTATTCTTAGAGAGGTGTGGGTCCTGCCTGACAACACATGTGAAAACCAGTGGAGAAGAAAGCAGTCAGCACTTACATTAACAGCCAGCATATCATTTTCAAAGGCCTCACGCAGCTTCTTCATAATCTCTATTTCGGCATTGGCACAGGCCTCAACTGTGCCCTTCACAGTGATGGTTCTTTCAGGGTTGTATATGCTCAAATCCTGCAAGCTGGCCACCAGGAAAAAGAGAAAAATTTCCTTTTTCAAAAGGAAAAATAAAATCCCAGAAGGGTCACACTCAAGTCTTGGTGGAAGAGGCAGGGATGGATACCCTCACCTTACACTGTGGCACAGAACATCTGCCATCTTATCTCAAATCTCTGCAGTGACTTAGATGATATCAGTAGAGAAGGTCTGACTGGGAACTACTTATGCATTTGGTTTGACAGTGCTGAAGATAATTATATGATTATCTTATGATTACATTCCCATTATAAGGAAAAGCAGATGAATGAGCTGGACATATCAAAACGCTCACATTCTCCATTACTGGGCACAGTTAATTGGAACAAGTGGCTTACGATGAGATTGTTATCTTGGTCCCTGTCTCATGTTCAATTTTCTTCAAATTTCTGCCTTCTTTTCCAATCAGTCTTCCAACCAAGCCATTGTGGGCCAAGATCTTCAGAGGAATCTCTTCAGCTCTAAAAGAGACAAGCAACAATTTGACATTTAAGTTGAACACAATTGGTTGACTTAAGAGCTATTGTTGTTGTTTAGTAGCTAAGTCATGTCCAACTCTCTTGCAACCCCACAGACCGTAGCCCACCAGGTTTCTCTGTCCATGGGATTAAGAGCTATCACCCTCCTTATTTCTTACAAATAGAAGCTGTTTCTGTTCAGCTACCAAGTAGCCATGGGCTTTAGGAGAAGCTGGGTTTCTCACTAACTCCAGTACGTGAATTCTGATTAACACAAGCCAAATCATGTTAATTTTACTCCCTTGTTGTGACTGGTTGAAAACAGGTCCATGAGAGAGACTGGCCAATGACGTATCAGAAGAGGTCTGTAGGGTGGCTTTAGGAAGGTTTTCCTTGCTCTTAAAAAAGCACAAGGGGTGAGGACATCAGTCAGATGGTAGACTAGGAACTACAGGTTCCTCCTATCCCTACAGAGACACCAACTTGACAACAAAAGATAGGCTAAA
Organism: Nanger dama; assembly: GCA_917880005.1. Classification (NCBI taxonomy): domain Eukaryota; kingdom Metazoa; phylum Chordata; class Mammalia; order Artiodactyla; family Bovidae; genus Nanger; species Nanger dama. The sequence goes on along the minus strand of CAKJTW010000011.1, from coordinate 25,615,389 downwards.
CTCTGTCAGAACTCTAGAGATCAGGGGAGAAACTATACCACCCAGGCTTTTATAAAACCGAAAAGGGATTCCAGCAAAAAGAGTAAGAAGTTTTGTGGCATTTGGTATGCCTTTCGTGCTCCTTCCCCTACACAATATAGCAAGGGGAAACTGGGAGGAGATCCTCCACACCAAGGCCCCTCCCCTGGGACAGAAACAAAGGACTGGACAATGAGTCCAACATTCTGGCTTGCCTGGGGGCTGCCTGCCAGAATGTTGGTAGGTTTCTGTCTCTCCTAACTTAGGGAGCTGCCAGCTGCTGAAAACAGAGGTGTATAGTTTCTTAGAGCTGCAGTTCCACAGTCAGAAGCCAGGAGGAGAAAGAAATCAGAAATGGTTTGAGAGGTCCTAAAACCTCCAGCCAGGCTGATCAGTGAAGGTCTTCCCCTGAACAAAGCCAGTATGCAAAGATTCTGAGAGGTGATTGCTTTTTCTGATGCCCAAATTCCAGCAAAAATATTATAAGCCATAGAAAGAAATAGAAACATGGTCTAATGAAAGGAACAAAATAAAACTCCAGAAACTGACCCTAAAGAAATGCAGATCTATGAGCTACTTGACAGACTTTAAAATAATGATCACAGAGATGCTCAATGACCTAAATGAGAATACAAATAACTAAATGAAATTAGGAAGGTGATGCGTGAACAAAGTGAGAATATCAACAAAGAAAAAGAAACTATGCAAAAACAACCTAACAGAAATAACAGAGCTGAAAAATGTAACTGAGATATTAAAGGGATTCAAAAGCAGATATGATCAGGCAGCAGACAGACTCAGAAAACTTGAATGTCAGTCATGTGAAATCATTAAGTGAAGAGAGAAAAAGAATTTTAAAAAAAAAAAGTAGAGACAGGATAATGTGCTATGGAACACTATCAAATCGAACAAGAAACATGTCATTGGAATCACAGAAGAATAGAGAGAGAGACAAGGGAGAGACCAGGAAATAGGCAGAAAACTTTCCAAATCTGAGAAAAGAAATGGACATACAGATTTAAGAAGCTCCAAGAACATCCACCAGGGATAAACCAAAAGACAATCACACTGAGACACATTATAACCCAAGTGTCTAAACAAAGAGAAAATCTTGAAAGCAGCATGAGAAAAGTGATTAGTAACAGACAAGAAAGTTTCCATAAGATTACAGTTGGATTTCTAAGCAGAAATCTGCAGGACAGAAGGAACGGGATGACATACTCAAAGCACAGAAAGAAAAAGCTATCAACCAAGAATACTGTATCTAGCAGTACTGTCTTTGAAAACGATAGGAAAATTAAGACTTTTCCAGATAAACAAAAGTCAGAGGAGTTCATTACTCCTAGAACAGTTCTACCAGAAATGCTAAAGAAGTCTTTTAAGTTGAAATGAAAAGATGGTTCAACATACAAAAATTAATAAAATACACTATATTAACAGAATGAAGGACAAAACCCACATGATCGCCTCAATTGATAAAAGAAAAGGCATATCAGATACACTGCAGAAAGTAAAACAGAAAGAAAAGTCATAGGCCTTTGAGGCTATGATTCAACTGGCCCTGCGGTCATTCTCACATAGTAAGGACTTCTAATTATGGGACATCAAAACTGTTTTTTACTTAAGCCATTCGTTACGTTTTCTGTTACTTGAGACCAAAAGCATCTAACAGATGTACTACACCAGCCTCAAAGGGATGCTTGAAGAAGCTCCATTAGAATGTGACTCACAAGAGGGCAGGATTTTTCGTCAGCTTTGTTCACTGGGACACAGAACAGTGCCTGGCACATAGTATGCACTCAATAAATATTTGGTAAATGAATGGCTAAGTGGTAAAGAATCTGGCCACAATGCAGGAGACATGGGTTTAATCTCTGGGTCAGGAAGATCCTCTGGAGGAGGAAATGGCAACCTACTCCAGTATGCCTGCTGAACAGAGAGGAGGCTGGCAGGCTATAGTCCATGGGGTCGCAGAGAGTCAGACAAGACAAACAAATAAAAGGAAAGCTTAGGATCCCTCTTCTCCTCCATTCTCCACCTCCTACTCATCTTCCTCAGGGATCAGCTGAAATGTCACTTACACAGGAAAGCTTTCTCTGAAATCCCAAACTCTCTTTCTGTCTCTCTAAAGCCTTGATTAGGGCCTCCAGTTACCTGCAGTTGTTTTCCACAGTAGCACTTATCATAGCTGTGCTTAATTACTTACTGGCGTAATTGTTTGTTTAGCAGATGTCTCACACTGGATTAAAAAAAAAAAAAAAAACTAGATCTTGTTCAGAGTTGTAGCTTCAGCCCCTAGCACAGGGTTCTCAGCATGATGCCTCATTAAAAAAAAACATATTTCAAAGATATACAAACTCTATCTTGGTTCTACATAAATACTTTAAAAATCCAATTTATTTAGCAGGCTTTTTGATTTTTAAAATACTGTAAGATGATGAAACCTAATTCAAAGGGCCAAGGAGGGTAACATTTATAAAGTTCTCAATAATTTGGATGAGAGAGGGGCTTCTTTAAATTAAGTCACAGCATTTGGGGGATTCCAAAAGTCCCAAATAGTAAGTAATTCATAAGTAAAATGTTAGAGTTCCTCATGAAGCCTAAGAATTTGCAATGTTTTTCTTTTAAGAACTACTCTCATCTCCTTGGTTTTGGAACACTATTATTTGACACTGTTTGAATATAAATTAGTTTTATATTCAATTCATCCCTCACTGCTTCTTTATAAAACTGCCACAATCCATGCCTAGAAGTGGATTTTGCCAGACTTACATAGAGCCTTTTTTATTATATTATCTATTCTATTACCATTAATTTGTTTATAATACAGATTAATAAATTCGTATTACTAAATTATACAAGTTACTATGAACTGTATTTGTCATTCAAGTTGGTACAACAGGTATCCTAAGCAATATTTTGTGAAAGAAATGGATAAAGGAGATACAAGAAAAAGAATAAAATAGCCACTCAGATACCAGTTTCTACTATTTAAGGAAACATAATCCAAGCTTAAGAGTCCAAGGGGCTTAGGAGCAAAACCCCTTTGATGGTTTTGATACAAATGTACTTTTGAATCTGCCCCGTCCAATATGATGGCCACTAGCCATACATGTGACTACTTAAATCTGAATGGATCAAATTAAAATATTCGGTACCTCCACTGCACTTGTCACATTTCAAGCACTCAACAGCAACCTTTGGCTAGTGGTTATTATAGTGAACAGTGCAAATACAGAACATTTCCATTAGCACACACATTGGACAACATGGTTATGTTCCCATCAATAATTATTGCCAGTGGGTGATGGAAGCATTAGGATCACCAAGAGAAAGGTGCAAGTAGAGAAACAGCCACATTGTAAACATAAAAGATCTATTTCTCATTGTAGTCTCTATGGAACAGATATCTGAAAATTAATCCTTCCCCCACTCCCTTCAACTGATAAATAGATTTACAGCTCTTTGAAAACTTTCCTGGGTTAAATGAATGAGAACCTAATCTTCTTTTCTGTTCAGCGGTCTGTGCTTTGCATGCAAACTTACAGTTTGGTCTCATCAGCCTCTTTCTGCATGATTTCAAGAATCATGCGGCATGCTTCAGAGGTTCCCTCTGGGGTGGCATGGATGGTGACGGGCTTCTCTGCAGCCCCAGAGTTCTCCTTCCTATGGATGTCTACCCTGCAGGAAAAGAATCAGGAGCCATAGCACAGCGTCATCTGGCACTGGACCCTAGTCCAAGAAAGTGTTGCACTGGCCAATGTACAGCAAGGACACAGACAGACAATAAGTGTCATTAGCACATTTGCAACCAACGCCATTCTCCAAGAAGGCAGCAAGCAGTGCAGAAGGTCTTGGGCCAAACCTGAATTCTTTGCAGCTCCACTTAGAAAGGAATATTTCTTACAGGAGTGCTACTGGACAAAGGCACCAAGCCAATGTGGTAATGAAGCCAGTTTGGTAAATGAAGTATTTTGTGTAGTCTTTCAAATGATCTTAAAAGTGAGCGGGATAATACTGCACATTGGCACAGTGCCAGTCTCTGAATTGATTGCAGCTTTTAAAAGCCATATGTTAATCCAACTCTAAACACCAAATTCAAGCAAGCTTTATCTATCTGAGTGTGGACAGAAAACAGAGGCATGCCCTTTCTCTGCCTAAGTTTTTGGTTTCCTTGGCACTGGCAGCCTGCCTTCTTCCAGACTCTTAAAACTAATGGCTCCAAAGCTTGATGACTTTATCAGACTTCTTTGGGTAGTTGTGGCTCTACTTGTTTTTGTTAACTTTCAAAATCACATAATTAATTGTATCCCTTTACTTTGGTTATTAGAAGCCCAAATTCAAGTTTGGGGCCTATTTCTAAAAAAGTAGGCACACAGTTTTGAGAATTAACTTCACTTCTATTTAAACTTGCTACATTTATAAAGCCACTTCAAATAATATTTGGAACAAAAAGACGTACAAATAAAAATCACTTTCTCAGGGAAATAGACTTACAGGGATAAAAGGGGACTGATTTTCAAACAAAAGAAACATCACATAGTACTTCCTCTGACTGCTATCTTATCACTTCACTCCTATGATTATAAACCCTGGGATTCATGTAATTGTCCACTTTTTGGAAATAACTCAGACACTTTGAAGAAAACAGAGTTTTCTCTTTCAGGTTATAAGACCCTCAATGACCTGAGTAAAATGCATTAGGAATATAAATAACTAATACTTGTAATTTGGTGCTTTGTCATTTAAGTGCTTTCACAATAATTATTTCATTCAATCTGATTGTCCTAATTCTCACACTACTCCTAGATTATAGAAGAAGCTGTTGATGCTCAGAAAGTTTACAATTTTTCTAAGCATATATAGCTATTAAGTGGGGAAAATTTGAACAAGAGTTTTTGTTTTCAAGTCCTGTGCTTTGTTCATTTTATCATGCTGTGGTTTTAGGAACATAAAAAAATCAACAACCTCACAAGTTACTTTATCTACTACAACTCCTACTACCGAGTCAGTCTCCTTAAGCAGAAAGAAGACTAAACATAAGGCTAATAATGTACTTTATTTCTTGCTCAATGTAGCAGTGACTCACCCGTTGCCTTTATGAAGCTGTTTGTGAGACTCCCTAGGTGGTCTCAAAGAATGACTATCACCCTGGGCTCTGACTCAGGAGAGGAGGCGAGAGCTAAGGTAAGTGGGTTCTAGGATCCCATAAAGTTCAGCCCCATACCTCTGTTGTTTTAAAAATATGTAGATGTATTCACAGGCATCAGAGAGCTTAGGAGAACAATTCGTGACTGTGAGGTCATTAGTACCTTTTTTTATGAATTATTAGTGTTTCAGGTATGACCTTTAGGACATTGGCATGAAAGCTCATGAAGGCCCCTGGGTTCTGTGTTAGTCTGTTAGTAGTTCGGTTTAAAGAAGCCACTGTCCCATCCAGCACAGCCCCCCACTGCTGATGCAAGCAATAGCAACCTGGGAATGGCCGGGACCCACCAGCACTCAGGGGACCCCTCAGAACGAAGCAAAGGAAGCCCCGGAGGCACGTACCGGGACTGGGTCTGCTTAGTGATGTTCTTTATGGTCAAGCCCTCCTTTCCGATGATGGCACCAACAAACTGGGTGGGGACCAGGATCCGCAGCGGGAAATCAATCTGTCTGGCCTGAGAAGAGCCCCCAGGGCCATGGCCTTGCTCCCGGGAAGAGTGGTCCCCACGCTGGGCTCGCTGAGGGGGCGAAGGGGAGCTCACCTCTTCATCCGGGATGTAGGAAATCTTGAAGGAGTAGTTCTCAAACTGATGCCCGCTTAGCTTCTCGACGGCTCTGAAATGCAGCAGGGGAGGCGGGCTTTGTTAGAGACCCACAATGCCAGGGTCAGTGGACCGGCTCATTCACTCTCCTTTGCTAACTGCCTATAAGTGTGCCGTCCTCAGCACTGAGGATGCAGCCGTGAGCAAAACACACGCCATCTTTGCTCTTTCACAGAGGGTGGTTAACAAGGAATCACCAAGTATAGGTCTGGTCTGATATACAATGTGTTGTTCTGCTTTCTTAAACCACTTAAGGCTGTATCAAGAACTCTGTAAATAGACTCAAAAATTTGAACTGTACTATAGTTATAACTGAAAAGCCAGCAGTAGATAAGCACAAATGAGAAAAACATCCTAGTCCATCCTAGGTCTTTCTTAAATATATTATTATTTATACAAATGGATTAATACCAAACATAACTACTTTATAACCTTTAAAAATAGTTAATACTCTAGTTTTCTAAGTGACTAAATATCCTGAAATTTAATTTTTACTGGTTAGCATTCCATTGATTTGCCATCATTTTTGCAACATATTCCCTATTGTTTTATATATATATATATATACACACACACACTCCTAATCTTTTACTATTGCAATAGTGTTATTATGGGTATCTCTGCAATTACAACTTTACACACAGGACAAATTCCTAATGGAATTTCCTAATGGAGAGCAGGCATAATTCTAACATCTTAAGTATTGCTCCGAGTCCTTCTGGAAAGGTTTCAACATTTACTATCCCATAGCAGTTCAGAGAGCATTTGTTTCCTTGACGCCTCAGAAATACAACTTATTTTAAAAGATTTATCAATTTGATAAACTGTATCTTAAAAATGATACATGAAGTGGAGCAATTTTTTCCACATGTTTTTGGCAGTTATGTGAAAAAAATTAACCCTATTCTATAAGGTTAATATTTAGGGTTTGCAATTTTTTAATATTTATTTATTTATTTGACTGCATCAGGTCCTAGTAGAGGCATGCAGGATCTTCAGTCTTTAGTTGCTGCATATGAACTCTTAGTTGTGGCGTGCAAACCCTCAGTTGTGACATATGAGATCTATTTTCCTGACCAGGGACAGAACCTGGGCCCCCTGTATTAGGAGTGTGGCGTCCTGGCCACTGGGCCACCAGAGAGTCCATAGGGTTTGCAAGTTTATGACAAAGCAGCACTTTGTGAATTCAATAAAAGCAGCAAAGTAATATCATGTACAAAAGTCCTAATTTAAGTAGCAGCTAGACAAAAACTGTAAAGGTGAGCTGCCAGTAAATGTGTCCTGCTTATATCCACGTGCAAAAGGCAACAGCAGGGCTTGCCTGGTGGCTCAGAGGTCAAGAATCTGCCTGCCAGTGCAGGAGGCATGGGTCTGAGCCCTGACCAGGGGAGATCCACATGCTGCAGAGCAACTGAGCCCAAGCACCACAACTACTGAGCCTGGGATTTAGAGCCTGGGAGCCGCAACTACTGAAGCTTGAGCGCCCTCAGGTCTGTGCTCTGCAACAAAAGAAGCCACCGCAAAAGAAGCTGGCACACCACAGCTATAAAGTAGCCCCCACTTGTCACAACTAGAGAAAAAAAAGACTGTGCAGCAAAGAAGACCCAGCACAGCCAAAAGAATATATAAAATTAATTTTAAAAATGTTTAAAAAGTTAACAGCAAACGACTGTTGCCTTTTTCAATGCAAAATTAACATTTTGAAAACTAGTGGTATGAGAACGGGTTAAATATGCATTCATGGATGTGGAAACCTTGGGGAAAAAGACACTAATTCTGGGATGTATAACCAATATGAATATTATGCCACCTCCATAAAGCATGACCACGTGTGACCATAATTCTAGTTATGATGACCTGACAGGCACTTCATGGGCCTTCTACAAAAAGGAACTTGTTTTTGTTGTTGTTTTTAAAATATTCAATCCTATGTGTGTTAATAGCCAAGCTCACAATTAACCATCACTGAAGCAATGTAGCCATGAGTGGGGTCAGGCGGTGAATGTGAATAGGAAGAAGAGCCTGAGCCAGGTATTCTTTGATGAACCACTCCAAGATGACAATGCTCCCTTGGGCTGATGTCACAGAGGTGAACCCCCCTTCTAATATTCATAGAGGGAAAAAGAAGTTTCAGCATTCATCCAATGAGTGTGGACAGAAATAGGCTTGGGCTTCTTCCTCATGGTGCATGGAGAAAGCTCCAGGTCAAAGTGGCTTCCAGTTGTCAAAGCAGACTCTAGGGGACACCGTGTCAGAGACGTGGTGTCCTCTACTCCTGACTGTTTCAAGATACAGCTCCCACCTTGGTTTTGATGCCAAGGCTCAGCATTTTTCAAGATAAAAATCTCTGTACAGTCAACAAACAGATACCCTGGTACAAATTCCCTGGGGCACTATGGATGTGTCAAAGATCTGCATTCTCTGGTGGCTCAGATGGTAAAGAACCCACCTGCAATGTGAGAGACCTGGGTTCAATCCCTGGGTTGGAAAGATCCCCTGGAGAAGGGAATGGCAATCCACTCCAGTATCCTTGCCTGGAGAATCCCATGGACAGAGGAGCCTGGCGGGCTGCAGTCCATGGGGTTGCACGAAGCTGGACATGACTCAGCAACTACACTACTACTACTGATGCGTCAAAGATCTGCATCGTTTCAGAAAAGGTTTATAAACACAGGATTCAACGGAATCCAAAGACAAGCTCCCCCAGCATTCCCCAGCCCAGATTTAAAGGGAAATAAGCTAAATCCACTTACGTTTTAGCTTCTTCTCTTGTTGCATATGTGACGTTGACAACGGCAGTTTCTGTGTCTGTGTTGACTAGGAAAGAAGCAAAAACTACATTGTCACAGAAAAAAAAAAAAGGTGTAGCCCTCTGGCTCAATGTAAACAGACTTAGAGAAAAATGCACAAAAATCTCATTGTTCAAACTCTTAAAGTTATTTGAATTTTATCTTTCTTCATGTGCACTCATAGTAATTTAGAATCAATTGTATATACACATTTGTAATCAACTGTATATATAACTCAAAGCTGTATTTTCCACTTATTTTATCAACACTTCTGCATGTGTATATGTATATGCACAGTTTCTTTGGATTTTTCATTTTTAATGTCTACATAAAACTGCAGCAAGCGAATGGGCCATGATTTTTGCCTAACCATTCCTTAATTGTTGACAAATGGTTGTTCTAAGTATTTGCTACTCTGAAGACTGTTGATAAAAATCACCACTGTTGCAAATACCACTTGATTTGTGTTCTTCTGAATTACTTATTTTTAGTGTCATTTAGAAGAATAATTGGGTAAAAAGAACATAATGCTTTTTAATGATTATTTTCAAATTACTCTCCAAGAAGTTTGTATTAATTTACTGTACCACTATCAGTTTTATCTGCTATAATTTTTAAATAATTGGATACATACATAAAATAATAAGAAAGGTTTTTAATTTTAATTGTTCGTTCATGGATAAGGTTGAACTATTACAATATTTGTTCCACTTTGACTGAATTCGACTGTGTGAGTTAAATCTAGTAACTGTGTACAATGAATCAAGAAAACGCAATTCTAACCCACTTGGCTGAAGAGGAGAACGTATAAACTCTAAGAGTGGCTAAAAAGGTATCACTCTTGTGAGTTGGCTTATCTTGATTAATAATTGATACATCTTCTTCCGAAGTCAGTTAAAAATGAACTCAAAAGACAGGACAAAACTTTCTCCATCCAAGTCAGTAACTTAGACCAAAAGTATATTGGTTTCTCCAAAACCAACAGACATGACTAACTCAAAATCTTCTCCATTAAAACATTTAAGCTCTAAATTAGGAAGACTTGGAATTAACAGCATTAAGCAGAGCATAATTCAAGAAAACCACACTAGAGCTGCTTTTCAAAGTAATAATAAAACCCTCTAGTGCAAGGATTCTTAATTTTGAACCCATGTTAGAGCTTCAGGAATCCTATACTCACCCTCCCCACTTCCCTGCTAATACTCAAATCTGTGAGGACGTGGATTTTTCTGTCTTATAATTTCCATATGATTTCCGAAAAGCTTAACGGTCACTGTTATCCAATAACTTCAAAGCAGCTGCAGCCCTTATGGGGAGGGGTACATACTCCTCAGGAAGGAACTGCCATCGAGACATACAGGTCACCAACACTGAACCAGTCCTGGCCTCGGCCTCGGAGTGCTCATGTTGCTCTCTAACACGGAGGTCCTCACAGGACTGCACCTCTCAGCGCAAAATAGGGCATGTGCACCCACAACCACCCTCTCTCGGTGCTGACACCCTGAATGCTACTAGGTCTCAGAGTCACACTTCGGAGTGCAACAGACGAGACTGTAGACCCGAAAAGGACGAAGGGGCTGGGTTTGAACCTCCTGAATAAAGCTACCCACTAAAAGTCTCAGATTCGTTCTTATTTATATTCTTTGTTCTTCAAAGACATCTGTCTTCAGGAAATCAGACCTGTGATTCTAGGAGGAACTGAACTCCACTCAAATACTTTATTTCATTGGACATGAAAGCTCTATAAAGATTCTTAAAATTCTCCTGCAGAATGCTTTCCTGCTGAATCTGGAATTACCTATGAAACAGAACAAAACAACAGCCCAACACTTCCACCCCTACAGTCATGAGGCAGCTAGCGTGCTCTCGAGGGCACAGGTGCTCCTGGAGCTGTGGGCTGCCCCAGGGGCCTGGAGTACTTATTCCTTGCATGGCACTGTGCTGAGTTTATAACATGGTCTTAGCTAGTAACTTGTACAGGTTCATATCTGGAAGGTCATCTTGCCTACGACATCCAATTCTTACTAGAATGTCTTCCATTTGAGGGAAATAACAAGAACTGAGAAAACAGAATCCTTATAAATCACGTCTTCTTTCTAGCTCTTTCCCTTTACCTTGGTGGGCCTACCTTCCAACTTGGGGATGGGCAGTCAGCAGCATGAAACTGAATAATAATATTTTTAATATTCACGGAGTATAGAGCATTTGAATAATTACTGCTTTAAAAACTATTATATTAACTATACTAGCAGACAGACTGTATATGAGAAAATGCATTTTCTGTGATTTTCTTCCTAAGTGAATATTAACAGTTATGTATGACTTCACTGTCTGTAAAGGTAAATGTTTTAGAAGGTAAAAATAAAGTGGCAGGAAAAAGAATATACATTTTCTGGGGATTTACAACACTGTTCCCAAAACAGAGGCTCTCAAATGAATACACACAAAAATCACTTGAAGTGATTGTTTAAAATACAGTTTCATGATTTCTTCCCCCAGAGAGTCTTACTTTGCAAATCTGTCTATGGTGAGCCCTAAGAAACTACATTTTCCCAAGTGCTCCAGGTGATAATGGTGTAGGAGTCCTACACCTTGAAAAACAGCCCAAGACATCAAGGATATGTTGTTCTTAGTCAGGAAGAGGAAAGTTGTCATAGTATAAATACAGTTACTTGCAAATGAATTAAGCTTCCCTCATTCTGACAGCAATTTGTCCATTGCTTGAGTACATTACAGAGTATAAGAAATATAGTCTGAAAACCATTCTTTGAAAAAATAGATATGGATAGACAGATACAGACATTCCTTCCATACATGCAGATATACAAACATACACTCTAGGAAGCTTGCTTCAATGGAATTTAAACTTGTTATTTGTCCTTGGATTTGAACCAACCTAAAGAAGTAACAGGCAATATTCCTCTCAAAATTCAACAGGCTAATTTCAGCACTTATTACCTTGCTCCACGTTCTCCACTGTCCCACACTGAGCCAAAAGTCCATCCAACACCTGAAAAAGAAGCTTCACTGTCAGAATTTCAGGTCTTCATAAAAACAGCTAGAAATGAATAGATATACAGGGCTTTCATTTGCTTACTGGCTCACGAGTAGTCTGTTCACTGAGGAAACACAGCAGTTTTCTTAGTAATTGTTAACAATCACGTTCATGACGGTTGGAGCCCATTTGCTTTTGAAATGAGAAGCAGACTAATGTACAAAAAGCACTTCTCCTTTCTGAAAGATTTAACCATTCTTCCATCAGATTTTCTTTAGGGATCTCCTTATTTTATGAAGCAATGAGATATGTATATGCTCAAAATTTTCCACAATAAAGTGTTTTTTTCCCCTTAAAGTAACAAAAATGTTAGCCAAAACATTCTATTTCCTTTAAGTCTATTTTGATTCCATTTGAGTTGGGGAACATGGGGCAGTGTACCTTTAAATGAGGCAATAAGGCTACTCCTCATATTCTATCTTATTTCATGGTAACAATCTTGTAAGAAATTTTACAACTCTGAAAATATGTCTTAACTGTTATTCACAATTAATTCAAAATAAACAAAACACTTGCCCAAACTAACAAAGAACCTTCTATTCTTACTGATTTTCCATTTATTTCCTCCCAAATCATAATTTAGAAAGGTAAAAATCTTTTCTAAAATCATGGGATAAAAATCACAAGCAAGGCATTTATTTTGTTTAGTTTGTCTGTTGGTGCTTGGTTCCCGAGAAGACAGAACATAAGGGATCAAAGTGTATATCCAGCACAACAAAAGGGTCGACTCTGACCCCAAACTCATGGCAGGCCATTCCCATCGGTGTGCTGAAGACCTCTAATTCCTAAGCGTGAAAGGGAGCTATAACAAAGGGACAAAACGCCCTGTTACTCCACCAGCAAATGAAGACAGAGAGCAGGAAGACAGTAAATACAGAAGCGACATTGGCCTACCTCCCACTGCAGGTGAGGAGGGATGTTTCGAATCTGAATTTTCCTGCTCCTGTAGAAAATAAAAGCACAGACACAACAAACAGGCTTAATATCACACTTTCTCACGTGTTAACCAAGGCCTCAGCAAGGGGTTCTGATTGTGAATCAAGAACATCTTGTTTTAAGCTAATCATCAATTTTGCCCATCTGTTAGTATTTGCTTTATATATTTAGGTGATCCTATATTGGGAGCTTATATGCTAACAAATATGATATCCTCTTCTTGTTTTAATCCCTTTGTCATCATATAATGTTCTACTGTATAGCATAGGGAATCATACCTGACATTTTGTAATAAACTACAATGGAATATAATCTGAAAAAAACTCACACACAAAAAAACTGAATCACTGTGCTGTACACCTGAAACTAATGTAATATTGTAAATCATTAAAAACTAAAAACAAAAAAAAGAGCATCTTGTTTTAAAGTTTTCAATTACTTTGAAGAAAAAATTAAGAACAAACCTAAGAAGTCTGAACAAGCTAAAGAAACAGTTTTGATGCAAATCTACCATTTCAATTTCCTATGAAAATTAGTTAGAATTTAAATTGCCATATATGTTATAATTATAGATTATTCCCTTTCTCCTCAAAATACATGGTCCTGCAACTGACCCTACCCTAAAAGGTCCCTGTAAGAAGTAAAATCACATATACAGTGGGTTTAAACAAGATCTTTGCTAACAACTCAGAATTTCCTTTTAAAAAATTATTTTTTATTTCTGAGTAGGTAATACAGTCCTAATTCAAAAATTAGGACACTTTAAAGAGGCGTTCCATGAACAGTCTTACTCATTGCTTGTGTAACCTTCAGTTTCTTTATGCAAATACTAGTAAATCCAAATATACATTCTTGCTTTCCCCTTTTCTTAGAGAAATATTTGCATATTCTACACACTCACTGCATCTTGTTTTTTTCACCTAACAGTAATATCTTTCTATTGATACACTGGCAGAGAGAGAGCATCCTCATTCTATTTTACACATGTTGGATGCACCAAAGTGCACTTGTGTGTGTGACAAGTTGCTTTAGTCATGTCTGACTTTTTGCAACCCTATGGACTGTAGCCTGCCAGGCTCCTCTGTCCATGGGATTCTCCAGGCGAGAATAGTGGAGTGGGTTGCCACGCCCTCCTCCAAGGGATCTTCCCAACCCAGGGATCAAACCCTCGTCCCTTATGTCTCCTGTATTGGTAGGTGGGTTCTTTACCACTAGCACCACCTAGCCCAACCCTATTGTTGGATATTTGGACCTTCTGCCCTTTTTTTCAGGCCTTGGTGCATGTGGGATCTTAGTTCCCTGACTAGAGATGGAACCCACACCCCCTGCATTGGAAGCATTGGACCACCAGGGAAATCCTTCTCCTGCCTTTTTATTCAGAAGATCTTTCTCTTTTTCCAAGACATCTTACTGGTCTGATAACTCTGATTTAGATCATTTCTTGTTTTTACCTAAGCTTTAAAATTAGATAGAAAAAGAACAGAAACAAGAAGATAAGAATTTTTCTATCTTTGAATTACATCCTAGATCTTGGAAGGAAAACACAAACCACATTTCAATATTGGCGAGGTCATTTCACTGGAAGGATTTGGCACTGAGATCCCATAAAAATCCCCTTTGGAGGAGGGAGAGTAGAGATGCGGCAGCCAAAGTGTGCCCCGTTACCTTTCCTCTCCTTTGTGTCAGAGGTACCAAACAGTTGCTATATGCAGTCACAAATTTCTCCACTGCTTTAATCTGGGCCACAGCCACAGAAAGCAATGTTACAATTCACGCAGAGAGAAAAAGGAGAAGAGACAGAGAAGTGCATAGGCAGGGAAGCAAGAAGCAAACAATAAAAAGTCTGAGGGGCTCCTGTTTTCTCAGATTGTTTTTATTAAATTAAGGGAGGGCCATCCCTCTCTTCCAGATCCCATATCCTAATTCCATCTTAAATTAAAAAAAAAAAAAAGAATGCATTCATGTTTTACCAGAGCTGCTTAAATGACTATACTACATAAGCCACTCAGTAGAATCTCTATAATCTTGTGTCAGGATAGGAAGGAGAAAACAGAATCAAGAACTAATCTCTACTTCTGTGCTATGCACGCTCATTTCTGACACTGCCTTTGGCAAGAGTTTATAATAAAATTGCTGACACCATCCCATACAGTGGCTCCATGGAATGCTCCGCAAAGGATGTCACAAGCCTAACTATTTATAGAAAAGGCAGCATAATTTGCAGGAAAAATTGAGTATTTCTAAGAAAAATACTTTCCTTATCTCCAAGTATAAATAAACATTGACTCCAACTGCTAACCAAGAATTCAAGAGAAATCCTATTGGAAGAAACTTGTGCACAGACACAAAGATTTGAATAAAGACAGATACTAATGCTTTGTTCTGACAAAGAATGAAAATCATCTGAATATCCACCATCAGGGAGATGAATAAGTAAATCGTAGTACAGCTATAATGTGGACCATCATACAGCTGTCCAAAAGAATGAAGTAGACATATGTCCGTGGTCATTGGACACTCATCTTAAAATACTGTAAAATGAGAGCGAGTTACAGATTAGGCTGATCCTATTTTACAAGAGTGCAAAACAAAAGTACATGTCATTAAATGTGCGTATATGTAAAGAAAAATGTAGCTACAAACATTTAGTTGGCAGAATGAGACATGTATTTTTTATTTTAGTTCTGGTTTGTTTGCTTTTTGTAAAAATGAGAATACATTCATGTCTTATTTGGTTTAAAAAATTATTAAAACTCCTACTAGAGCTGCTTTCATGAATTGACAAGATTCATTTTTTTAAAGTATCCTGGAACCTGATTAAAAATAAAGAAAATCCAAACACCTTACTTTCTACATGATTACATTAGGCATCCTTCTTGGAATCTTATTTAACAGAGGATTAATTTATCTGGCAAATTCCTTTTGTTCACACTATATCAGTTCATTTCAGTCACTCAGTCGTGTCCAACTCTTTGCGACCCCATGAATTACAGCATGCCAGGCTTCCCTGTCCATCACCAACTCCCGGAGTTCACTCAGACACACATCCATCGAGTCAGTGATGCCATCCAGTCATCTCATCCTCTGTCGTTCCCTTCTCCTCCTGCCCCCAATCCCTCCCAGCATCAGAGTCTTTTCCAATGAGTCACCTCTTCGCATGAGGTGGCCAAAGTACTGGAGTTTCAGCTTTAGCATCATTCCTTCCAAAGAAATCCCAGGACTGATCTCCTTTAGGATGGACTGGTTGGATCTCCTTGCAGTCCAAGGAACTCTCAAGAGTCTTCTCCAGCACCACAGTTCAAAAGCATCAATTCTTTGGTGCTCAGCCTCCTCTGCAGTCCAACTCTCAGTTCCACACATGACCAATGGGAAAACCACAGCCTTGACTAGATGGATCTTAGTCGGCATAGTAATGTCTCTGCCTTTGAATATGCTATCTAGGTTGGTCATAACTTTTCTTCCAAGGAGTAAGAGTCTTTTAATTTCATGGCTGCAGTCATCATCTGCAGTGATTTTGGAGCCCCCCAAAATAAAGTCCGCCACTGTTTCCACTGTTTCCCCATCTATTTCCCATGAAGTGATGGGACCAGATGCCATGATCTTCGTTTTCTAAATGTTGAGCTTTAGGCCAACTTTTTCACTCTCCTCTTTCACTTTCATCAAGAGGCTTTTAGCTCCTCTTCACTTTCTGCCATAAGGGTGGTGTCATCTGCATATCTAAGGGTATTGATATTTCTCCTGGCAATCTTGATTCCAGCTTGTGTTTCTTCCAGTCCAGCGTTTCTCATGATGTACTCTGCATACAAGGTAAATAAGCAGGGTGACAATATACAGCCTTGACATAATCCTTTTCCTGTTTGGAACCAGTCTGTTGTTCCATGTCCAGTTCTAACTGTTGCTTCCTGACCTGCATACAGATTTCTCAAGAGGCAGGTCAGGTGGTCTGGTATTCCCATCTCTTTCAGAATTTTCCACAGTTTCTTGTGATCCACACAGTCAAAGGCTTTGGCATAGTCAATAAAGCAGAAATAGATGTTTTTCTGGAACTCTCTTGGTTTTTCCATGATCCAGTGGATGTTGGCAATTTGATCTCTGGTTCCTCTGCCTTTTCTAAAACCAGCTTGAACATCAGGAAGTTCACGGTTCAAGTATTGCTGAAGCCTGGCTTGGTGAATTTTGAGCATTACTTTACTAGAATGTGAGATGCGTGCAATTGTACAATAGTTTGAGCATTCTTTGACATTGCCTTTCTTTGGGATTGGAATGAAAACTGACCTTTTCCAGTCCTGTGGCCACTGTGTATAAATAATCAAATTCCACCCAGTCCAGATGATCCGAAATCCTAACTGAATGGGTCTAAAATAATGACACTTCATAATATGACATGTCAGGACTGCACATCAGGCAATCAGCTGAGTAACTGGAATGTTCATTAAGCAGGGTTCTGGGAGAAAGCATCTCTAAAAAGTTAGTGCATCTCATCTCTAACCTTAGACCAGGATCAAAAGAAAAAGAACTGAGAATTGAAAAAGGGGAAATGGAGCTCACTGCAGCAGAACCTGCTCCCCTGGAGCTCAGTCAGGCCACCTGGGAAAACACCCTGAGAGACTTGTTTTCCCGGGTCAGGAGTGACCAGGATCTTTGGGGTCCGCTAACTCCCATAGCATCATCTAGACACTGTGTCATCTCGTCCGGGCACCCGGAATGCCCGACTCCTTTTCCTTTAGGAGGGATTTCTGTGTGCCCTTCAAAACCTATCTGCAGACAATTCCAGGGCATCTCCAGAAAAGAGTGGTTTCCATGCACTCTTAAGTTTTTATAACAGTTCCCTCTGTGCTCTAATTTTTATCTGCTGGCACTGTCCCCTCTCTGGATTGGAAATTTCCTCAAGGACAGGCTTCTTGTTTACTGGCCTCCTGTCCAGCCAGGGGCCAAGCACACGGCAGAAAAGGAGAACATGGGGCTCCAGGGGCTGTAAAAGCACTGCTGTTGCTGGCTGTCATCTGCTTACAATGCTGTGGGCCTTCTCGCCCCACAGGTTCTTTCCCCTCACTGTCAGGGGTAAAGAGGAGAGGGAAAGACTTCTTTCCTCTCTTTTCTTTAGAGAAGAAACCCAGCATCTGGCTCAATCTTGAACAAATATGTGGATCTTTCTCCCTTGAAATCCATAAAAATGTGCCCTGCTCGCAAACAAGCCACATTTATACAATAACTTAGGAAAGTGATTGGTTTTAAGAACAAAGTTTTTAATTCCTTTTTAAAAAGGAATAATATCATAGTTCCATTATATTATAAATCAAGCTTCTCTACTGCTAAGTCACTTCAGTCATGTTCAACTCTGTGCAATCCCACAGACGGCAGCCCACCAGGCTCCGTCCTAGGATTCTCCAGGCAAGAACACTGGAGTGGGTTGCCATTTCCTTCTCCAATGCATGAAAGTGAAAAGTGAAAGTGAAGTCGCTCAGTCGTGTCTGACCCTCAGCAACCCCATGGACTGCAGCCTTCCAGGCTCCTCCATCCATGGTATTTTCCAGGCAACAGTATGGAGTGGGGTGCCACTGCCTTCTCTGAAGCTTCTCTACATATACAGAATTGACATATCTTCTCATCCTTGCTACCCCCAGAACAATTACAGCCAGCTACTAGCTGGCCTGCTGGCCATCTCACATTTCTCTCCTCTCCCATCTACCCCACACTTGGCCACCAGTGACTTTCTGAAACACAAACAGGACTGGTTGCTTCTGTCTTCTTTGAATGACTGTCACCATGTCCAAATTCCCACTCATGACCCTGTTCCTGCCCTGTTCTCCATCTCCTTATCTTTAAATTCTCTTGCCCCAGGAAATGCTCTAACTCTGGGCTCTTACTCTTCCACCCAAAATAATTTGTCACATCTGTAGTTTATATGTCTGCCAGGTCTGAGTCTTCAACACACCCAGTCTTCCTTAAAAACAAGAGTAAACAAAAGCGGTAAGGAACATGAGTTTGATTTTTAAAAATTTTAACTGAAAGTAGAATAAGACCTGCAGTTAAGCCATGAATACAGACAAACAGGCTCTTTCCCCAAGGCTTTAGGATTCAGGAACTCAGAATTTCCCACATTTATATTCAAGTAAGTCAAGTGTGTTACGTGCTTCTATTTTTCTTCTCTACTCAGGCAAGAAGCTCAGCCTCTACAACATCCAGGAAAAGAATAATACAGCCCTACAACTCTCCTGTTTGGCTGGGGAACTGTCCACTTTGATGGATTCTGTATTCTAGGTGATTGGTGACAACAATATACACAAGTAGACAAAGCTTAACTAAACAAAGAAACTCAAATGCAGCTCTTCTAAGGCTCTTCAACATATAAGTGAAGCAGGATGCTTTTTATGAATATGTTAGTATCTTTGTGCTATAGATGACTAGAGGAAATAGAAAGCTCTGAGTGAATTTCAGATAAAACTAGATGTCCATTATTACAAATGTCAAGGACCTGTCAGGAATTATTTTGTATGGTAGAATTTATTGCTTAAAATAGCTGGGCAATCAGCTGGAGAAGTAAAACCATATTTAATTGTCAGGGCATCTCTGTGATTTTGAAGACCCACCCCACACCTGTGTGTGTGTGTGTGTGTGTGTGTGTGTGTGTGTGTAATGCCTGCTTACACATGAAGTGGATAACGCTGTAGTTTTTAGGCATTTGGTCAATTAACCACAAGTCTGATCAACCACACTGGGAACTCTAGGCAATGCCTTAACCATGCAGGGAGGCCACAGTAGAGAAGAAATATTGTGGAAACTTAGCTCATAGGATCTCAGATTCCATTTGAAAATTAGGTGAGCTAAGGATCAGAAGATGTCGGGAAAACTGTAGGCAAGAGAAGCAACAGAGGAAGCAAAGAAGATCCTATAAGAGTGCTTAGGGGTTCAATGACAGATACTACCCAACAAGGTCCCATCTGTTTCCTAGCAATTTTGAACTCCATCAGATGACACATGGTCCTCATCTTGGAAGGAAACCAAAGCACCATGGAATGTGCATTATCTAGAGGCAGGTGTGCTAACTGGCTCCAAGGACAGTGGCGGAGCCAAGACTGAAACCACCAGTGCTCTCGGCCACGCCTCCTTTTCTAGCGCTATTCGGATTCCTCTGCATCCTCTGCCCTCATTAGTGTTTGAGGCACGTTATCTCCCTCCCATTCCTCATTAGTTCTGAAAGTTCTCCTTAAAACCTTTGGACATTCTGTACAAGGGACATCCTGTGCTAACTTGAACTAGGACCTAGGCTAGGAATGAATCAGGGAAGCAAATGAATCACCAGTGATTGCCATGTCCAATCTCCTACACAGCACTCAGCTGTCTTTTAAAGTAACCCCCACCCCAAACACATATACACACACAGGGCATGATTTTAAAAAGTCAGTAAAACTGCTAAAGTCACTTTGTTACTAAATTATTAAGAATAATTGCCTCTGCCTCTATGGAATCCCAAACATATTATTAGAAAACCAAAGGCTTTCAAAATAAAAACTATTAAAAAGTGAAAAAAACTTTTTTTTTTTAATGAAGAAGAAAACATGTGATCAGAGTAAAGTCCCTGTGAATATTAGCAGTATTATGGGCCAAATCATAAAAGGATTAAGTCAGGTATTATTGTGGTGCTCTGTTGCAAAGGGTTTTGAGCCAGAAGAACTGCAGTTACAAACCAGTAAATTCCCTTGGTCTATAAACTTAGGTCCACAAAACCATAAACCCCCAAGTGGCCCAAATACACTCATGCTTCATAAGAATTCACAGAAAGGACCTCCTCAAAGTCCACTACTTGAATGGCACAGAAAAGAAATCAGGGACTATGATTAGCAATAGTTTGAGACCTTGTACCTTATTCATTTACCTCTCAAAGAGGCCTTGACTTTTCAAGAGGTTGCCAACACAATTCTAGACTTCCCCAGTGAGAAAAACATCAAGGATTCTTCATTGTTCTTGAAAGAGGTAGAAGAAGAAAAGAGAAGTCAGTGTAATAATTAGATGATGATATGTTGTTGAGAAGACAGGTCAGGCTGCTACTCCTGGGCAAGGAGTGAAGGAGCCCCCTAGTGGGTCAGGCACAACCAGTACCATCTGCATTAAATAACCACCGAGTTTCACTCCAACTGCAGGGTTCTACAAACCTTTCAGGAAGACCAAAATCATCTTCTGTTAAAAGGAATCAGTATGCTTTACTGTAGATTGAAACCACCATATTCTTTTCTAGTGAAGGAGATAATCACATTCCTCAGAGGCTATTTTAGTTCTTTAAAGAGGAAGTCTATCTAAAATCTCTCTTTTATGATTCATATTCAGTTTTTGTAAAGGGGGCTTCTCTTACTGAAGTAATGGTAAATAGAAATATTTGAACTGAAGGAAGACCAAAAATCTTAATACTTATTCAGGGAAAATACTTATTTTTCTTTATCAAAGACATCTTTAGTAAATTAAAGCAAAAGCAAAGAAACAAAAACTGCAAACCAAAAAACTTGACATCGAAAAACTGTGACCAGTTTTATCAAAGTTAGTATACAATTCCCTACAGATAATACCACCTTTCCCACCTACCAAACCACCTCATTAACTCATTTTGTGACAATACAGAGAAACAAATACAATTTTAGCTCTAGCTTTACCAGAATTTCTCCATGGGCTTCATGGAACACTTGCCCATTCTCCAAATTATATTATTTGGTGAGTTTATTAATGTTTCAGAGATACACCCAACATGTTCATCACAGTGTTTTTAGCAGAAGCTCTCCCCCAAACCACCACTACTTATGCTGTGTGTGTGTGTGTATGTGTGCATGCGTGCGTGTGCACGTGAGTGTGCTCAGTCGATTCAGCTGTGTCCCCATGGATCATGGTCCACCAGGCTCCTCTGTCCACGGAATTTTCCCAGCAAGAATACTGGAGTGGGTTGCCATGCCCTCCTCCAGGGGTCTTCCTGACCCAAGGATGAAACCCATGTCTCCTGTGTCTCCTGCATTGCAGGCAGATCCTTTACTGCTTGAGCCATGGGTGCTGAGCATCCCATTTAAGCCTCACCACTTCCCCTGTGAAGTACAGATTGATATCCTCATTTTCAGATAAGTAAACTGAGGTACAGAGGAATCCCCTGCCCAGTCTCACAGCTGGGGAGCAATATTTTTGACTATGGTCTATAAATTTAAATCTCTGCTCTTAAAATGTCACTCTGGAACTGTTAAACCACCAATAACAAAACTTATATTTCACGTATGTATTTCAGTTCAACAAATCTTGGACAAGATTTGCCAACTCAAGCAAATCCTAGGAAAATGAGTCTTAGGAATAGATTTCCAGGTTCTCCCTCTCACTGTCCACCTCAAACTTCACTATAGTGGCTCATTCTTTGCTTTTTGAGCCTGGAAGGCTATATAGTCCATGGGGTCCCAAAGAGTAGGACATGACTTAGCAACTGACTAAACAGCAGCAGCAGCTTTGCTTCTCAGAAGAATTTGCTGAATATAAATGCCCCCTAGAGAGGGCACTAAAAGTATTAACTACTGACTCCTTCACAGGATCAGCTGACCCCTGGTTGAAAGCTCTCCTGGCCCAGGACTGGGAGCTGTGCCTGCCTGCAAGCCTAGCAGGCCTTTGCTCATTATCATTGGCCCCAGTCAGTGCTGTGCCGAACCTCACAGGGCAAGTTAAGAGTTTGAGACCCCCCACCCCCACCCCCCGGAAATATGGATTGCTGAATGGAATCTCAGAAGCAAAGGACATTCTTCACATGTGACCACATATAAACATGAATCTGGATTCAGGAGGATGAGATCTTGAGGGTAAGACTGAGTCTCTATGAGTGAAAGATCTCAAAGCCAGCTTACAGCTTTTCATGCAAGAAGTGAAAGAACTGTGCTGTGATGAATATTCCAGTTAACAAAACCAAGCTGTGTTTCTAATGAAGTGATTAGTTACCCTTATAAAGGCCCTCAATTCATTATCTGTAATTAAGAATAACCTGGGTAAAACCAAATATTTACACATAGTATTTTGAGCTCAGATTTTATATATATGTATATCTGATGCAACACAAATTACAACCTGCATATATAAATGTTATCCTGTGTGGTGCAGGGTAAATACAAAACCATCTTTATAAAGGCAAAGGCAGCCACATGCCTCATCACCAACACCTGTGCCATCCTTTCAGCATCTCTTCAATTCACTGTCAATTGATTTCCTAAGTTCTCCAAACCGCACTCAAGTCTGTCCTCTTCCTTCCTTTACCTGCATCTTTTCTCATGTGTCCATTTCTTGGAACAGAGCAGGTACTCAGCATCAGTGAATTCACCAGGAGCATGTGTTGCTGACAGCTGGCTTCTTTTTCCTGGCCCTCTCCACCCCACAGTCTGTGTTCCAACTAGTAGAAGAACATGTGTTTCATGGAGACACTGACTGGTCAATTTCTCTCACTCTAGTCTATGCTTATCAGCTCAAGGCAACAGGCTGTTGACCGGAAAACACCGGGGAAGGTAGTTCCTGGCACAGTGGGCACTGCAAACCCTTCCTGTGATTGGACTCATCACAGGAGTGACTCATACGGAGGTGGTGTCTCTTCCCCGAAGACAAGTACAATGGCGTTCCTTGACACACAGATGAAACAGTTTCACAATTAAAAACTCCAGCCAGAAGCTGTGAGTCCTCCATGCCCGGGAATGAGTGATAAACCAACAGTCATTCTACTTCTGAAAAGAAGGAACTACTCAGAGCAGTTATAAAGACTTTGCTCTTATTCATTATGGTCAGGATGACTAAGAAAAATTCAGTGCATCTCTAATACAGCTCTAAATCCCAAGTAAGCAGAGAAAGGGGGGAAGGTCCTCCCTTGTGAAGGAATTTCTCCACACAGTGTACATCAATAGTATCCACCATCTCACACAAAAGGAACACGCCACCCATGCTGAGGATTAGGTACCGTGAGCAGTCCAAACCACCACAGCCACATGTTCTGACTGGAAGTTAAATACTGGACCTTTTATCTGACTTGGGGGAATACGATGACTTCTAAGATTAAATCAAAAACTGTTCCATATTCATTTAACAGATGTTCACTAAGCATCTATTACTATAGCCAAGCACTTGTTTTAGGTTCTGGGGCACAGTGGTGAAAAAAACAAAATGCCCTTATTCTGCTTATATTCTAGGGAGTAAACAAAGACAGCACTGACCTACCTTAGAACTCTCTAATTAATTTCAATAAAACATGTAGTTTACCATGTCTAATTGGTCCCTTGATCCATTCCTGCCTTTTCCTCATCATATTCTTGGGTTTTAGCTATACATGACCCCAAAGTCCTTTAATGCCTGTTTCTGCACAGTATCCTTATGCAGTACTTGTGGCTAGTAAAGAGCATCACACGAATCCTCGTTTCTAAGCACCGTGGGGACGCTGAAGCTGAGGCAGGAGTTTCTGTGCAGAATGGCAGTGGGATACCTGCAGTGCCACAGACGGATGCCCTTCCTTCCCAGCCAGAGCGGCCCCTTAGTACCTAACCCCTGAGATTTCTTCTTCTCAAAGAGGAGCTCCGGAGAAAGTAAGACGATCGGAGGGAAAGCTCTGTCTCAAAACCGGGAGGGGAGTCTGAAAAAACTTCTCACACACCAAAAAAATAAAAACAGTTCATAGCATACAAAGAATAACAAATCTGTGAAGGTCCTCAATATCTCATAAAGTGCTGATATAAAAGGAAAACCATTAGCTCTTAGATCTAGTATTACATGATTTAACACAGTGAAACTTTTTTAAAAACTTTAACAGCCAACTTTCTTTTTTTTAGGCCATGCCATGCAGCTTATGGAATCTTAGCTCCTAGACCAGGGATTGAACTTGGGCCTAAGCACTGGGTCCTAACTACTGGACTGCAAGAGAATTCGCCTTTTAAAATTCATTTTTATTTTATTGTCAAATAGCCAACTTTAAAAACAGACGAATGAACTGGGGAAAGATGGCATATAAATTACTCTTATTTTTAAAGGATTCATTCTCTTAATGAGGATTCACCTTAAGATCTCTTTACATCAATTCTGAAAGAAGACAAACTAGTAGGGAGATAACTGCAAAAATATACAAATTTATAACCAGTTTTGAAAGACCAGACTTTGCCTAGAGAAAATTTTCCAGTGTTGCTGACAGAAATGCAAGATTCCTTAGCTGTATCCTTCCCAAATTATGCACACCCTATCCCTACCCTCTGCAGATCCACAGCTCTGACGGTGACAAGGATACAGCGGTCACTCGGGAAATCTGAGGAAAGAATGAATGTGCACAACAGGGCTAACATCTCTGGCACTTAAACAGAGAGTTCTTTCCAGCTGCTGATTCACATTCTCTTCTGAGTTCCCTGTCTCACAAAGATAGTAAACAGAGCATCTGTCTCACTTGGTTCCAGACTTTTCATCACTTCCTCAAACCAGCATCATTAGCGGGCGGGTCCCAGCAGGACTCATCCATAGGAAACTGCCTACAGGAGTCAACACCTGACGTGAATAAAAGCGAACAACCTACCTGGCTCTGCAGGGGACCGTGGGGGTCCTGCTCCCACAGCTTCGTTTCTTTCCCTCTCTCTTCTCCCTTCCCTGGAAGCAATGCGCCAGTGCCCCCTACGTTGACCCTGTTGCTTTCTTTGCTGGGACCTGTATTCTTCAGCGTGAGTGAGGAGGGAAGAGAGTTCAGCCCGTGCCCTCCCTCTAACTGTTCACGGAGTCCCAGCCTTCTTAGCACTGTGATCCGCTCCTGCCCTCTCTTCCCCTCTGTCCCTCACGAATCCCAGGGAATTATGAGAAAGTGCTCCATAGACTGTACTGCACCCTACACACGAAGGCATCAGGCTGGCGTTGACAGAAGCACAGCACCCTCAAATTCATTTCCCCAGTTTGGGTCCCGATGTGCCCAGGAGAGTCGGTGCCTGGTTCTCCTGAGAAATGTGAGTGGCTCTGACTTCACCTAATGAGTCACAACCAGATAACCAATCAGAAGGCGTTGCACAGAGCCAGCACTGCACTAGGAGAACTCCTGAAGTGATGTCACCTGTGGATTCAGGCTCAAAAGGTCCCATTTCAGGAAAACTTTGGAAGCTAAGACGTACAACTGGCAAACCCACGGATTATTCGTCTCCGTTTAGGAGCACCTTGTTTATTGTGCTGAAGTACAAATACTTGTGTTCCTTGGTGGGAAATACAAAGTTTGTAATAGTTAAGCACAGATACTGGTGGAAATGCCAACACTTTTATTTACTAATGTCCATGAGGTCTTGATTTCTCTCTCTCTCTCTCTTTTTTTTTTTTTTTGGCTGTGCCATACAGCATGTGGGATCTTAGTTCCCCAACCAGGGATCAAACTGGCACCCTCTACATCCCCACATGGGAAGCTCAGAGTCTTAACTACTGGACCGCCAGGGATGTCCCCATGAGGCCTTGATTTCTTAGAGGAGAACAATGATTAAAGAAGAAATGTAAATTTAAATATATTCCCTGGGTTGTCTAACCTAATAATTGCCCCCAGCTCTAATAAAATATTTCATTGTTCCCAAAGGCCACCATTATTTTGACACCGCAAGCAGCAGAGGGAGATGTGCTGAGATGGCAACAGAAGACGACAGTGTGAACCCTGGCTCTGCCTTGGCGAGTGAACGGACAGACACTGGGCCAGTCACTGAACCTCTCTGGTTGCTGCCTCAGACAGGTGGCAGCTAAGACAAGACTATAGGTAGACAAGCTTCTTTTCAAACCCAAGATTCACTTCATTTTGGCAGCAAAACAAAACTATCACAAAGAGAAGGGAATGAGCAGAAAGAAGAGGCATCTCCTTAGGCTACAAACAGAGACTGAATTTTAAAAAAACCATCCCAATAAATCTTGCATTTTGTTTGCGTCACAATTTTTAACAACCCAATAGATAACTTAGCTGACTGAGTCTCCATAGTATTTTATAAACAGAATGGCTTACAATCCAAAAAAGTGGATCTGTGACTCTACTGTATCACAAGCCACCCCTACAAGCCACAGTTTATTCCATTTCTTCCCTTTTCTACCTTGTTGTAGAAAGCCTTATGTTTATATTTTCCCTAGTACCAGGATTACTCTTGTATAATCTCTGGTGTCTGGATTTTGAAGGTACAGTGTTATTTCCTGAAATTTACTATGAAGGTATAGTGTTATTCCTAAAATTTATTATGAATTTGCCAATATCTGTTGGATCACAGAAAAAGCAAGAGAGTTCCAGAAAAACATCTACTTTTGCTTTATTGACTACACCAGTCTTTGACTGTGTGGATCACAACAAACTGGAAAATTCTTAAAAGAGATGGTAACACCAGACCAACTTACCTGCCTCCTGAGAAATCTGTATGCAGATCAAGAAGCAACAGTTAGAACCGCACATGGAGCAACAGACTGGTTCCAAATAGGAAAAGGAGTACTTTAAGGCTGTATATTGTCACCCTGCTTATTTACCTTATATGCAGAGTACATCATGAGAAACGCTGGGCTGGAAGAAGCACAAGCTGGGATCAAGATTGCTGGGAGAAATATCAGTAACCTCAGATATGCAGATGACACCACCCTTATAGCAGAAAGTGAAGAGGAACTAAAAAGCCTCTTGATGAAAGTGAAAGAGGAGAGTGAAAAGCTGGCTCAACATTCAGAAAACTAAGATCATGGCATCTGGTCCCATCACTTTATGGCAAGAAGATGGGGAAACAGTGGAAACAGTGTCAGACTTTATTTTCTTGGGCTCCAAAATCATTGCAGATGGTGACTGCAGCCATGAAGTTAAAAGACGCTTGCTCCTTGGAAGAAAAGCTATGACCAACCTAGATAGCATATTAAGAAGCAGACACAATACTTTTCTGACAAAGGTCCATCTAGTCAAAGCTATGGTTTTTCCAGCAGTCATATATGGATGTGACAGTTGGATCGTAAAGAAAGGTGAGTGCTTAAGAATTGATGCTTTTGAATTGTGGTGTTGGAGAAGACTTTTGAGAGTCCCTTGGACTGCAAGGAGATCAAACCATTCAATTCTAAAGGAAATCAGTCCTGAATATTAATTGGAAGGACTGATGCTGAAGCTCCAATACTTTTGCCACCTGATGTGAAGAACTGACTCCTTGGAAAAGATCCAGATGCTGGGAGAGACTGGGAGCAGAAGAGGATGACAGGGGATGAGACGGTTGGATGGCATCACCGACTCGATGGACATGAGTTTGAGCAAGTTCCAGGAGTTGGTGATGGACAGGGAGGCCTGGTGTGCTGCAGTCTATGGGATCGCAAAGAGTTGGACACTACTGAGCAATTGAACTGACCGACTATGAATGGAGTGTGAAAGTGTTAGTTGCTCAGTCATGTCTGACTCTTTGTGACCCAAGAAATGTAGCCCCCAGGGTCCTCTGTACATGGGATTCTCCAGGCAAGAATACTGGAGTGGGTTGCTATTTCCTTCTCCAGGGGATTTTCGTGACCCAGGGATTGAACCCAGGTGTCCTGCATTGCAGATGATTCTTCACCATCTGAGCTACCAGGTAATGAATGGAGTGTAGGGCATAGCTAAGCAGGAGCTTGTCCATTTCCTATAGATGTATATAGGTCTGTGGCAGGGACTGTGAATGAGACTATAATTGCCTCCAAGGAATTCCACTGATGTTATAAGCCACCAGATCAAAGCTCATGTTTCTACTACATAGAAACAGAGCTCTGGCTCATAATTCAGATTCTGGTTAATTAGTATCATACAGATATTCTACTCGTTATCGCAGCTTTGATCTAGACAGGTCTGAAAGCCTATATTCATATTTTTACAGTAACACACTTTAGTAGCAGGTGAGAGAAAATTAAGACAAGGTACATGTGTTGGAAAAGCAGCAGTGTTAGCTTGATTTAAAGAAAATACCACTAGATAATTGTCCAACGCTCTTTCCAACTCCAATGGTCTAGGCAACAAGTGAGTGAGACTTCAAAGGCAAGGGGGACAGGTTGGGGTGATCTATGGTGAGACGTCAGGATGAAAAGTGTTTATATTACATGAAGCTTTTCCTGGTGAGTTTTATATAGTGATTCTGTAGATCTCAGCAAATCTGGGCACATATCTATCACTCAACTAGTTGAAAACAAACTATGTTTTTAGAAATAAGTATGACATAGTTCAAAAGGTACCAAAGCAGAAAAAACATAGAAAAATTTATCCTTCAGGCCTCTAGTTCTAATACAGTTTTAAAAAATCACTCCATAGTGTGATATGATACAAAAGCATATATGTATACAGTGGAACCTTGAACACCGTGGAGTTAAGGGCACTTATCCATGTCACCCCATCCACTCTAAAACAGCTGAAAATCTGCCTATTAACTTTTGATTCCCACCAAACTTCTATAGCCTACTGCTGACCAGAAGCCTCACTAATAACATAAACACGTATTTTGTATATGTATATTTTATGCATTCATGACATACCTTTTTCTTAAACTTTTTGTATTTCTAGGATATACAGTTCATCTGTGAGGTTTCTTTTTCAAACTGTCCCAAATCTCCTAAAATTTTCCAATACACTTATTGAAAAAAATCCACACAGAAGTGAACCCATGCAATTCACATCTGTGTTGTTCAAGGGTCAACTGTGTATTTTTTTACCCTGAAACAAATTATTAGTGCTCTGAATATGTTTTTTTTCACTTGGAGATTGTGTCATATCCATACTTGGAACTGTTCTTTTGATAGCTGTGTGACACTGAACTTTAAGACTACATCATAATTTATTCAACTGGTCTCCTATTGATGGACACACAATGTTTCTAACCTTTTGCTCTTTCCAAAAAACCAAATATGTTATAGTGAATAACCTATCTAATTTTACACAGGTGTGATGTATCTTGGAAGATAAGCTCCTAAAAGTGGAGGGCTGTTCATTTGTAATATCTAAATACAAATGCAACATTGTTTCTTCACACACGAAAACACAGCTGTCTCATTTTTATTTCTGCCCTTTCACAGGTGAAAAATACTATCTTTTTCTGCATTTTAATTGTGAATGAAGTTGATTGTTGGAAACTCCACAGAATTCATCCCTGCTCTTCACTGGTATTCTGACAGGGGACTCCTGATTTGATTAAATTCATTAACTGCATTTATTCAACGGACCCTCACTGAGCATTTACTATGCTGGACACCAGAAAGACAGGTGAAAGGCCTGTTCTCCACCATGAGGAACTCACCGTCTGTGGGCAGACAGCCAGTATGCCCTGCACGCTGTGCTGCTAAGAAACATACCTGAGCCTCGTTGGAGTTGCCGGGTGCCTGGACAGACAGGAGGAGAACTGGGCAGGGCCCCAGGGAAGATGTTGCCTCAGCTGCATCCTGGGCAGTTAAGAGGCAGGAGAGCAAAGAGGAGGGAGAGCATGCAGAGGCGTCTGGAGTGCCTTTCAAATCAAGGGAATGAGGGGCACAAGGGCAGGGAGACAAGGACACCTGGTTTGAGAGGAGCAGAGAATGCTTCCAGGGACCATAAAGGGGATAAATGTTTTGCCAAGACCCAGAAGCTGGAAGATAATGTAAACACAGGCATCAGCATTAATTTTCTTTTCAGAAGCTATTTTTTCTTAACTGACTCCCTTCCTTGG
Source organism: Nanger dama (assembly GCA_917880005.1). NCBI lineage: Eukaryota > Metazoa > Chordata > Mammalia > Artiodactyla > Bovidae > Nanger > Nanger dama. The sequence goes on along the minus strand of CAKJTW010000011.1, from coordinate 25,585,139 downwards.
AGAAGACAGCCCTGTGGCCCTAAGAATTTGGGTGCAAGTATGATTCCATCCTTTCCTCCAGCTGTGTGCAGCCCACCACCAGGGCAGCCTACTGATAACTCCTCACTTCCCTTTGACATGAGGCTGCCAGATACACTTAACCAACAAATTAAGTGCCTCCAGCTGAAAATAAAAGCATCTTGCCAACTACCATGATAATATTCTTCTGCTTTCAGCAGGTATTTACCATACCTCTTGAGAGTGTAACAAACAGATCTATTAAATATATTAGGAGTGTTTTAGGTTAGTTAGTGGAAGGTATGATTAAATACCACAATTGATTTTTTAAATGAACACATTAGAGCTATTTTTTAAATTCATGTGAATAATGTCTCCATCATAGACTATTTACTTCTTCTAATGATTTCTCTGCCCAACATTTTACTTCTTTTATTAATATTTTCTACAACATCTACAACTTCAATAAACACTGACAACTGATTTGCCTTGGTCTATAGTGCAATCTTACAAATATGCTATGGTGAGTAAGAATCTCCCTCTTTTTCTTCCATATCCTCTTCTTATATTTAACAGAAAACAAAACTCAGAGGCCTCTCCTCTGCCTCTTCTAATAGCAAAGAGCACAGCTCTCTGGGGAGTAGGCTGCCTTAGTTTGAATGCCAGGCCTGCTGGGTTGGCCACCATATACCCATGTCACCAACCCATCCTTATTAGGGGCTTACCTCCCACTTCTTTTTGAGGGTGGTGGTAGAGCAGAACAGTGCAGCAGGAGCATCACCCTCAGCTGCTCAAGCCCCCTGGTCTGGTTAAGGAGAGGGTATTTACTCAGGGTCATGGTGGCGCACGAGGAAGCCAACCCCATCTGTGTTGGCTGATCATCAGAACAGGGACAAAGGGATATTCTTCATTTCTGAGTCATGTCTGGTTAACATTAGGTGCGAGGCTCAAACTTCCACCCTAACTGAGGGGCAGCTGCCCAAGTGGGCGAGGTTAGTGCTCCTGTGGCTCTGGGCTAGCGTCTTCTTCACTGCATTTATCACAACCCGCTATTTACATCTCTGCTGCCAGTCAGACTCTGCCCCAGCGCTGTGCTGTGCTCCTCCTACCATCCAGCACTTTTCTCGTCAAGGGATGATTACACACAAGTGAGCAGACGGCAGGCACGGTTGCCCTTTAAGTCCAGGTAATCAGGCCGCTCATTTCAACTCACTCTGGGCAGGTCGCGTCATCTGAACACAGAAGGGCTGCTTCGTCTCTGACCAGGATTCCTGCGCCCCCTTGATGGACATCCCTTGTGGCTCAGCTGGTAAAGAATCTGCCTGCAGAGCAGGACACCTGGGTTCGATCCCTGGGTTGGGAAGATCCCCTGGAGAAGGGAAAGGCTACCCACATCAGTATTCTGGCCTGAAGAATTCTCTGGACTGTACAGTCCATGGGGTCACAAAGAGTCGGACATGCCTGAGTGACTTTCACTTTTGATGGCCATGGGGCTCTCAGAGGGAGCTCATTCCTGGGTGCTTGAGACCCAGTCTATTGGGTGCTTGAGACCCAGTTATGGACAGAAAGTTACACTAGGCATCAGGACTGCTGGGTGTGGGGCCACCACCCAGATATGTGACTAAGGCAAGTGATGTCATTTCTCTGGAGCCTGATGGCCTCTTTCTACAGTCCTCCTCAGTGGTGAGAGTTCTCCAGATCTGCTTGCTCTCTTCCCTCAGGGATAGCAGAGATGCCTCTTATTCTCACAGAAAAGTGTACAAGAACTAAGTTGTCCAAGAAAAAAAAAAACTGTTGGAAGAATTTCTGTGTTGCGAGTAGTTTACTGTGAGAAAAGGACTCAGAAAAGTCTTAGAAATCTTCACTCAGTGACACAGATAGATAGACTTTAATCTGTGAGCCAAGAAAAATGGTTTGTAAAGGCTAGAAGAAAAGAACCCCATGGCTAAGAACTTGTAAAAACATCTATAACAAACAAGAGTTCTAAGGGAAAGACTATGAATCAGCAGGATCACAGGAGGTGGAGAGGGAGCTGAAATGGCAGAGAGCTAACCAGCTAAAGGGCAATCGGTGCAGAATGCCACTGCAGGAGGTGGCACAGGAATCCTGGTGGCACCTGGCGTCAACAGAGGACAAGCAGACACGTCTTCATCCCAGGCCTGATCGATGGGGACAGCCTAGCCTATTACGCTGGTATTTTCTGGATGGGAAGTAGATGTTAATGAGATTCCTTAGTTTATAAAGCCCAAAACTCCACTCTTGGGAGGGAGAGGAAAGAAGAAAATGAGAATGATCAGGAATGACATTTTCCACATTTTCCATTCCCTTCACAGACAGGTTTGCAAAAGCTGCAAATGCAAAAGGGGGATGTAGACAGGAGCCCACCACCACGGTCTCTGCCTCCTAGAGAAAGTGAAAGTGTTTGTTGCTCAGATCTTGTCTTACTCTTTGCGACCCTGGACTACAGCCCACCAGACTGCTCTGTCCATGGGATTCTTCAGGCAAGAATAGTAGAGTGGGTGGCCATTTCCTCCTCCAGGGAATCTTTCCAACCCAGGGATAGAACCCGGGTCTCCCACATTGCAGGCAGATTCTTCACCATCTGAGACACCAGGGGAGCCCCAAAGTGAGCAAGACAGGTCAATAAAACCCACCACCCAACGTACTGCCAATGACAAAACTGGTGCAGACTTTACCATCACAAAGCATTTTACACACGTCATCTCATTTAATTCTGACGCTGGTCAGTGAGCCAGAAGAGCACTTAAGCAACTTGCCTGAGGTCCCTCAGCTGTGATGCAATAGGACCTATTAACAGAAATTTCACTGGTACTTTAGTAAGAACTGTAAGAGAGATTCTGAATTTACAGGGGTCCCAAGGACAATAGTGCCCATTCCAGGGACAGGTCCGATGATAGGTGCTTTACCAGTATCACTCCAGCACCTAAAAGAGCCCCACACTGGTGCCCAGCCAGGCCCAGAAAGGCAATACCTGACTCCTACTTGCTCTATTAATGAAGCTGGGATTTCTACTTTGCAGTTGGGGAATCTAAGGTGAAGTCAGGAATATGAACACAGGTCTGTCTGATGCCCAAGTGATTAGTCCTTTCATCTTGGCAGTTTTTAGGTGGCATATGAGACAGAGAGTTCCAGGTCTGCAGGAGGTGAGCAAATACAGCAATAAAAGCAATTCATCACATTTCATTTATTTTCTAAATTTCTTTTTTTAATTTCTTTTTATATCAAGGCAACACTCTCAGTCTGAGGCTGGAAGTTTATAATGCCTCTCCAATACTAATCCCCCTGCTTCTTAAACAAAATGTGTTAGGCTCTGAACCTTTCAACAAGCAACAGTAGCTAGAATTTTAAAACACCACATTGTTTTTCGTATACTGCAATTTTATTTTGTGTTTTGTTTTTTGACCACTCTGTGCAGCATGTGGAATCTTCAAACCCATGCCCCCTGCACTGGGAGCATGGAGTCTTAACCACAGGACCACTGAGGAAGTCCTGTCAGTATATTTCATTTTTATGGTTACTTTCTATTTACTGCAAATGGTACTGTTTTTCAATTCTATAAATAATACAAAGTTTAAGAGGAAACTTTGTTGTTGCTGTTGTTGCTGTCACTCAGTCATGCCCCACGCTTTGCGATGTCATGGACTGTGGCCCTCCAGGCTTCTCTGTCCAGTGGACTTCCCAGGCAAGAATACCGGAGTGGGCTGCCATTTCCCTCTCCAGGGGATCTTTCTAACCCAGGAATTGAACTTGCATCTGCATTGTCAGGCAGATAGATTCTTTACAATTGAGTTACCTGGGAAACCCAAAGTAAACTTTTAGGTTACCTTTTTTCTAAGGGAGACTACTTTAAAAGATAATATTAAGTACTTAACAGTGCAGAGGGTAGAGACAGTGGCAATACATCAACGGCTGAGATTCGGGAAATGCTCTGTGTTATACCGGCCCTCTGAACACAAGTGCTTCCACCCCATTTTGAATCAGCGCTCCTTTGTGGGTAAAGTAAACGTGACAAGAATGTTCTCTGGAGCCCTTAACTCAGGCTTTAGGACTCCCAGCTGCGCATGTCCCAGACATGATCTCCCACACGAGCTACACTAGTATCACATATTCAGGCTGGCAGACAGTTTTATGAACAGGTGTCAGGAGTGGGTATTAACAAGCAGGTGTTTGAGTAGGGCAGGGGTCAGCAAATATGCCTGGTGGGCTACATCTAGCCCCAAGCTTATTTCTGTTAAGTAAAGTTTTATTGAGACTCCAGTTTGGTTATATACTGTCTATGGCCACTTTCCCACTAGAATGGCGGAGTTGAGAAGTTGTGACAGAGACCATACAGACCACAAAACTTCATCTATTTACTGTCCTGATCTTTACCCACCCCCCGTGAAAAAGGCTGCCCACTGGACTGCAAGTGCCAGGGCAACACCAGAGATAATGCTCTTGCATCTTTTGAAGTTGAGAACCACCCTTATGGGGAGCTATTCTGGGTCTCCCAGTCCTTTGAAATTTATTGGCCTTTGAAGCTTAAGGAAGCCATGTTCTTGGGAAACCAGGGTGTCCAGTTATGCCTTGCACGTGGTATCGATGTGGACCATGATAGGATTGTGATGGTCAGATGAGCTTGGGTGGGGAGAGGAAATAACAGACTGTGTTTGGTTGAGGGAAAAACAGGGCATATCTCCTGGCAGGAGACTGAAGTCGGAACAACTGCAGAGGTCTTATTTTTAATAGGGCAAGGAGTTTGTGCTAACAGAGTAGGCTATGGGAGATAACTGCAGGCATTTGAGCAGGGCAGTCATTCGTAATTCCACTTATTCATGAGGCAGAGATAGTGGGGTCTGACAAAGCTCTACAAAACTATAAGACACTACCTATCTTTGACTAACAATAGTATAAAAGACAAACAGATGGGTTTTAAAGTGGCTGTCGCTAGTGGTCTAAGAATTCGCTGCAGTTACAGGCTCAACCACACCTGTGTCAGCTCTTCTTTTATGTGCTTCACCTCAACTGCACAGACATTTCTACAGGTTAAGCAGAAAGAAGGCAGTAATGATCTTGAAGTGACCAAGAGTGCTAACTTGGTGAAGGATGTTAAATTTTTTTTTTTTTAACTTTTGCTGTGTTAAGTTTTAGTTGTGGCACACAGACTCCAAAGTGTGCATGCTCAGTAACTGTGGTAAGTGGGTTTAGCTGGCCCATGACATGTGGGATCTTAGTTTTCTGACCAGGGACTGAACCTGAGTCCCCTGCACTGGAAGGCAGATTCTTAACCACTGGACCACCGGGTAAGTCCCAGAAGTGAGCTTTGATAGAGATCAATTCAAATGAGAGGAGTAAGCTGTGCTGGATCCCAGGGCCATTGATATAACGTAAAGGTAGTGGTGCAGGTGGGGGGCAATGTATAGTTTTTGTTCATTTCCATAATGAATCAATAAATATCCTCACCATACCTAATTTAAATCTACTAAGTACTGTCACCAAACAAAAGCTGCACAAAGTTGGTCCTCCAGCAAACCACTGGGAGCCAAGCATGTTGCTCCAAGCAGCCCCGACCTGGACGATGCGGGAGATGCTGCCAGGTCACTTTGATGTCCCGCTGCAGCAGCCACGCCTCCCATCCAGTTACCAAGGGGCCAAGACCTGGCAGCTGACATTCTCAAAGGTTCTGGAAGAACCTCAGTTTCAGATTTCAGAACAACTTCATTCTGCAGATAAGAAAACTGAGGCTCAGAGCTTTAAAACTGCTCACCTGGGGCTACATGGAAGGGCTGGGGTTGTGCTTTGTACGACCAAAAACAATTTTGAAATCAAACAGGGTGTAACTGTAGTGTGAAGAGGTAGTCCACAAACGGTCAAGCCACATCAAAGTGCAGCTGATACAGGGCCGGTAAATTACTCTGAGGACAGTCTGGGTAAAGAGAGAAGAAAGGTCACCAGGAAAGCATCGAAGGTAGCAGGGGTGGGTGGGTGGGTGGGCGGGTGTGTGTGTGTACACGACCATGCCCACGTGCACGTGAATCGGTAAATTACTCTGAGGATAGTCTGGGCAAAGAGAGAAGAAAGGTCACCAGGAAAGCATCGAAGGTAGCAGAGGGGGGTGTGTGTGTGTGTGTGTGTGTGTGTGTGTGTGTGTGTGTGTGTGTGTGTGTGTGTGTGTGTGTGTGTGTGTGTGTGTGTGTGTGTGTGCAGAGGGTGGTGGGGTGTGTGTGTGTGTGTGTGTGTGTGTGTGTGTGTGTGTGTGTGTGTGTGTGTGTGTGTGTGTGCACGACCACCATGCCCACGTGCACGTGAATCGGTAGATATCACAAAGCACTACCAATTGTCATCTCCTGTGTACTATCAACAGAACAAGATGCCCCGGCATCTTGTGAAATAACAAAAAATTAGTGTGTGAATTTTAGCCATTAATGTCACATATAAGAAGAAAATTCATATGCTTTTCTCCTTTCAAGTAAGTTTTTTCCTCTCCTTATTTATATTTCTTGGCCACAGCATGCAGCCTGTGGAGCCTTAGTTCTCCGACCAAGGACTGAACCCATGCCCTCGGAGGTGAAAGCATGCCACTGGACCACCAGGGAACTCCCTGAATTTTATTTTTAGGGTTAAACCCTTTAATTTTGCTACATGCTCACTCTAGCAAACTTTATTGGCAATCAACTCCTTCTCTAAAAACTAGTTTCCTTCAGACTAATAAAACGCTGCTGATCAACTGAAACCTCAAGCAAGTCTCTTGTGCACCTGTCTTCCTCCTTTCTGGCCCCTACCACCTCACCTTCATCTGAAAAGACATGAACACCCACCAAGCAAGTTCTCTCTGACATCAGGACCAACAGACCCAGGGGGAAGTTCGCCTGTGTTAGCTTTTCCCTGACTGCTCCTGCTTACAAAGAATGCTCCTTTGGCAAGTCAGGGCAGCCTTGTGGTCTGTCTGTGAGGCGCTTTTCTTCTGGGTGGCAGATCATGTCTTCTATTTACCAACCATTCGCTCTGCCTCCTTGGCGGCCTCTGGAAACTTCCAGGTGGCAGTGTTTCAATCCCATTTTGTTGGGGGTGAAACTGAGGCACAAGAAGATACTGTTAGGACATACTACAGGAGCACAATACCAGATGAAAGCTTCGTGGGTTATTTTTAAAAACGAAAGTGACTGCAACAAGAACGGAATCACACCTTGTAGACAGCACTGCCTTTCTTCACACCTCCTTCACCAGTCAACTGTGAAGTGAACCTCTGCTGAGGGGCAACACTGGCAAATTTAAGCTTTCAATATTGTCATTCTGTGCTTTCTGGAGGAGGGAGAGTGAGCTCGGAAATAGGTGATAAGAGTGGGAGAGTGGAGACAGCGAAGTAAAGTGAGAGGCTTGTATGATCCGGGCTGAAAATTAAACTAAGAATCAACCTGGTGGAAGCTGCATGGAGACTCCAGAAGTGACCCTCAGCTGTGCTCGTAGCTCACTGCAAGACCACAGAAGTGACCTCAGGTCTGGCAGGTAGAAAACTCAGACTGTATAATTATATAAATATAAACACATATACACATGTTTACATACATATACATAAAATATATATATACATTATTATATTTAATTATGTAATTATAATTGAGGTACAAGAACCTACTATGTTAGGATGTTTTTAAGATCAGACCTCATTATATGGGAAAACTGTTGGCCATAAAAATTGTTTCATCTTGCCCCCAAAGGGATATGGCACTCTGTATTTCTTTTTAATTAAGAGTTGAAATTTGTTGAAATGTTTCTTGTTGGCTAAACTGGAGAGAAAGCAATAAAATCCAGTGGAGACTTTGAGAATTAGGATCCACTGAGGTTTATGTGGGAAGGAGAAAGGCTTTGTGGACTGTGGCCATGTTTATGATTCCATCAAATCTAGTCAGCCACAGCCTACCACCAGGGCATAGTCAAAATTGTGCAAATAACCAAATTTCTATCCCAAATGATAACGTTGGATATTTTCAATAGATAGAATTCACCACTTAGCTCCATGGCAGTCTATATTCCAAAGCTTATCAGTGAAAATTACCTTCACATGGTATTAGTACTGGGCAGGTCCTTAAGGAAACCCCTTCATCTCATAAATAGAGGACACTGCATTCCAGAGAGGTGATTTCTCCAACGTTTTCTGGATGAGAAGTCACATCTTGTGAGTCTCAAGATCCCTGAATCTTCTTCCCAACCTCAAGTCTCTGTTGGCAGCATCCAACCCAGGCAATGCATTAACAGACATAAAAGCACTGCTGTTCCAGGCAACACGCCAGCCTCCTGAGGAGGATCTGAGGGTCTTTGATACGCCCAACTCTTAACAGGCACCAAGGGCTCCAAGATGCACAGTTTCTTCCCGGCTGGAGCTCCCGGACTTGCAAGAGTAACATGGAACTAAACAGCAGACAAATACAGAGTGGGACAAAAACCATTCCAGAAGAATCTACAAGAAACTGTGGGAGCTCAGAGGAGGGGCCAAAACCTGCCTTGAGGATGGTGGGCAGGAACCTGAGCTGAAAAGGTTGAAAAGAGAGTCAGCACCATCAGGTAGAGAAGGGGGACAAATGACATCCATCCTGCAGAGAACACTGCATGAGCGAGGGTGGGGAGGCAGCCCAGATAAGCAGGTCCAGGCCAGACAACCCCCAGGAAGCCAAACTACGCAAAGACAAACATCTGTGACTGTAAGCAAGGCTGCAGTGAGTATCAGGTCCAAGCAGACCTGTGCTGGAGCTGAGGAATCCTGAGTGGGTGCTGGAACCAGATAGGAACCAACAGATCAGAAGAGAACAGAAGATGAAGAGGGCCTCCCCGGGAGCCCAGCCCAAGCCTGCAGAGGCAGACACAGAGAGTCACGAGATCACCCCCTTGGCTTGTCCTGTCCAGTGGGGCCACATGACATCTGAGCACCAACCTGGCTGGAGTCACTGGCTGATGAGAGTCTGGCTTCCTTGAGTTGTGAGCCCTCCAGGGCAGAACTGGACAAGTGGGGAGGTCCAGAGTCTACACTGAATCTCATTCCTGGCAAGGTTTCTTAATTCCTATCCTCTTTTCCCTCTCTCCCTCCATCTGGGCACCCTGACAGAAGTGGAGATAGGACAGCCTGGAGGTTAAGACTGGCAACGCAGGTTCTGCACTCAAACCCCACCTGGCTATGTATTAACTGGGTGACCCTTGACAAAGCTGCGTTAAGCTTCTTGATTCAGTTCCCTCATCTACACTCATAATTGTCAGATTAGAGGAGAACACATAGCAAGTCGTTTGACACCTAGGAAGTATCCTGTAAATGGCTCTCATATTTAAAAGGTAAGTGGACTACTATAAATAAAACAGGTGACAGGCAACAAGGATTTATAGTATAGTACAGGGAATTATATTCAATCTTATAATAACCTATAACAGAATATAATCTGAAAAATAACTGAACCACTTTGCTGTACACCTGAAACACAGTACTGTACATGGACTATACTTCAATTTAAAACAACCAGGTAAGCTCGGCCATATTTTAAAGAAATTCCCATATCAGGCTAGACTTGGTGATAGATTATATTTTTCAAAGATGACAGCAACAAAATCACTCACATTCTCATGATGTGATTCCCTCTCCCACAAGATACGGGGTTCTACGTTCCTGTCCCGTGAATCCAGACAGGCTCATGGCCACAATGAAAGGGACAGTGTATGGCTTCTGAAGCCGGATCACACTCTGCCTCTCTTAGGAATGCATGCTCTTGGAACCCAGCCACTATACAGTAAGGATGCACAAGCAACCACATGGACAGACCACTATTCCAGTTGACAGCAGTGTCAAATCACTGAGGATGTGACCAAGTAAGCCCTCAGACGTCAAGTCACTCCAGCCTTTGAATCTTCCCAGCAGAGGCCCCAGGCATCACACAGCAGAGACAAAGCCAACTCATTGAGCCCTTTCCAAATTTCTGACCCACAGAAACTACAAACCTAAAACAATGGTGGTTGTTTTATGCCACTTAGTTTGGGTTTGCTACACAGCAACAGATAATCACAACGATTGTTTTAAGGCAACAGGCGGCCATGGAAAATTTATGAGTGACGAAAAGGCAAGACAAAGCTGTCCAGAAAATTAACCTGACTGTAGTGAGTTGAGATTGGTGGCAGGGAGCCCTAGTAGGAAACCAATGATACAATATAGCAGGCTTTAAGGGATTCCCTTAGAGAATAGCCCAATGGGTTAACCATTAATCCATTACCCCTGGTGGCTCAGCAGTACAGAATCCGCCTGCAATACAGTAGATGTGGGTTCAATCTCTGAGTCGGGAGAAGGAAATGGCAACCCACTCTAGTATTTTTGCCTGGGAAATCCCATGGACAAGGAGCCTGGTGGGCTACAGTCCATGGGGTTGCAAAAAGTAGAACACAACTTAGTGACTAAACAGCATGATGCAAGCCTGAATATTGTGTGTGTGCGTGTAGGGGGTGTTTATAGGAAACAGATTAAATGTGAGGGTTCGAGGAAAGAGACTCCAAGGTTTGAACTAATGGTGGAAACTCTTAACAGAATTAGGCTAATCCAGAGGGGACTAACTTTTTTTCCTGGTGGGCAATAGGGAAAGAGGGTGAGAAAATAAATTCTATTTAAAATATACCGAATCTGCATGATGTTAGGATAACCCAAGAGGAAGTACCAAGCATGAAGTTAGAAATTTAGGGCTAGAAGTTGAACACTAGCTTTGGTGGAAACCTTGAAGAGGGATGAGAACTATCTCCGAGATTATGCTGAGGATTGGTCTTATCCTTAGCCTGTGTTTAGAGGAGTGAGAGGCGAGAGGGATCAGGTTTGGTTAGTTACAGAGGCAGGATCCTGGAGGTAGAACATCACAACCACACTGTGGAAAGGTGTGATGAATGTTGATGCCGGATGCAGAGAGGGAGTCAAAGGGACAAAAGAGTGAAGAAAAAGCGGGAACCAAAATGGAAATGAGGAAGGGACCCAGAGTCAGGGGAGAGCATCTCTGCTCCAGCCAGAAGTGGAATCAGGCGCACACAGTGAAGACTGAAACGACACGAGCTTGTTCAGCGCATCAGAGAGACAATCTCCTGTGAGTCTGCAAGGGAAACGGATGGGGATTGTCAAAATGAGACGGGGAGGTGCACAGTTCTAAGGGTATAAAGTGGGTACTGGAGCACCTCCACAACCTCACAAAGATAAAGCAGAGATTAGATTACCGTAACACATTTTGAGTTCCCTGGCATTGCACATCTGACACCTATCTTTCAGCCTTTCAGAAGAACTGTTCTTAGCATTTGTTGAACTCCACAACATTCCTGCAAGGTAGATATTATCACTGGGTGAGGAAACAAAGGCCACACAGCAAGTCAAAAGCAGAGGCAAGATGAGAACAGGACCTGCCTTCCCAGTGGGGAAGGCCAGTTGGCTGGCTTCCTTTTGTCAGTTAATAGGTTCTTTGATCTGTAACACGGAAGACGCTTGTTTCTGGGGAGGTTGTAAAAATAGATTCATTAACAACCATAAGGTACTCAACTCACAGAGGGGGATATGGGCAATGGGGATTCTAAGAACTTTGAGGGAGATCTGGGCACTGAGGAAGTCAGTGTGGCAGTAACCAGGAGGGAACGGCTGCATGGGGAGGGAACCTTGGAGCGGTGGCCCTGCACCAGCTGCTCCTCACACATCTTTCTTCTGCCTTTTCATTTCGGGCAGACATAGCATGAGAGTGACTGGACTGGACTGACACTCTTGGCCTCAAAGACAGAGTAGCTGGGAGACTCCCAGGCTGAGCTGTTGAACAAACGGGCAGGGTTTCCCAGGTGTCTCCGTGGTCAAGAATCTGCCTGCCCATGCAGGAGATGCAGGTTCAGTCCCTGGGCTGGGAAGATCTCCTGTAGAAGGAAATGACTACCCACTCCAGCATCCTCGCCTGGGAAATCCTATGGACAGAGGAGGCTGATGGGCTACAGTCCATGAGGTCACAAAAGAGCTGGACACAACTTAGCAACTCAACAACAACAACAAAACATGGGGCAGAGGGGTTTTTGATCAGAGCACCCCAGGGGTCCACAGAGGCAGCAAAGAGGAGGGGTTACAGTTTTGTGAATTGTTACTTGAAATCTCTGGAGAAGCAGCAGCATCACAGCTCTTCCAGTACCACATCTAACTTTTCCTAAAACTTGAGTTTCCTAATAAAAGTAAAAAAGCAATGACGACATGGTTTGATTAGTAGTTAACTCCTTATTCTAAATGAACAGTGACGGAATTTAAGATAACTTAAGGGGAAGGTAAGAGATATTTACTGAGTGCCTACCATCAGCTATCTCACTTAATATTCACACCCCACAAGAGGTACTAGCAGCCCCATTTTACAGAGATGCAACAGAGGCTGAGAAAGGTTCAATCCTTTGCCCAAGCCCATAGTGCGGGTTCGTGAGAGAGCCAGCACTTGAGCCCTGACATGCCTCATTGCAGAGCTCATGGTCTCCCCCGTGCACTGCTCTACCTCCCAACAGTTACAAGTTCACCATTAGTCAGGTCTGAACTAAAGAGATTTACTGTACCGCCCAGAGATGGTTGTACCTCAGAACAGGACAATGTGTAGGGAGGGGCACTTACATAATGTGTGCCTGGACTAAGCTTGTGATTCACAAAAGCAAGAAGAGACCAGGACCGATTCCAGGGTATGAGACCTTGTGTCATTCCTTCCTGCCCCAAAGAACCCTCACTCAGAACCCTCCGCCTATGCTCTCCCTACACTCCAGCTGTCTCAAGGACCCCCGCCTCCTGGACCTCCCCCACACTGTCACTCCACCCAGCACTGACTGTCCTTCTCCACTCTTTCAGAGTCTTGACTACTTGGCAAAGGAAGCCAATCTCTGCAAAGTTGTTAGTTAACACACTACCCCTTCTAGCATGCAGGTTTTCACTCAGATAATATGTACTTTACCACTAAAGGCTATAAAGGAGGAATTACAACGGTGGCCATCTCAGGCATCCTGGAAGTCTGACAAAGGAGACAATTTCTGCACAAACCTTGCCTCTATTTCCCCAGATAATCAACCTATTAACTAACTAGGTATTACATTTTACCAACACCCACCAACAGATTAACTATTAGGCAGGTTACCCAATCTAATCAGGCTGGTACTATTATTACACCCATTTTACAGGGACCAAACAGTCACAGGCTCAGCATCCTCCCAAAGTCACACAGCTGAACAGCCACAGAAGCAGGACTCAAAGGCAGGCCATCGAGACCCTGTGCCATGCTCTTCACCACTAACTCATACAGTTCTCAAAGTGTGATTTGCAAAGACTCTTTCAGGGGCTCCACAAGGATAAAACTCTTCCTAACAATACCAAGATGCCATTTGCCTTTTCGTTGTGTTAATATTTGCACAGATGGTGCAAAAGCAATGGTGGGTAAAGCTGAACCTTTAACACAAATCAAGGCAGTGGCACCAAACTGTACTAATAATCATTGTATTTTCACTGTTATATACAGTTATTTATATTAACATATGGTTACTTTATTACTGTTATTTTAAAGGGAACTAATAAATACATGCAAACTTTCTTAAGTTTTAACTTCAGATATGGAAAATGTCAAAAGCTCTTCAGCATCCTCAATAATTAAAAAAAAATTTTAATTGGAGGCTAATTGCTTTACAATGCTGTGTTGGTTTCTACCATACATCAAAATGAATCAGCCATAGGCATAGATAAGTTTCTTCCCTCTTGAACCTCCCCCAACCCATCCCAGCAGTCTCTCTCCCGTCCTGGGAAACTGCTACTCTCCTTGAAGGAGTCATATTGCAGTCGGTACTCACCTCTGCTCTCCGCCTCCAAGGTGGGTTGTCACAGAGCACCAGGTTGAGATCCCTGTGTTATACAGCAGCTTCTCATCAGCTTCCTCTTTTATATATGGTATATATACCAATGCTACTCTCTCAATTCGTCTCCCCCTTTCCAGCTCCAGCTGCATCCGTATCTGCTCTCTACATTGGCGTCTCTATGACTGCCCTGCAAATAGGTTCACCAGTACCATTTTTCTAGATTCCATATATATGTGTTAATACACGATATTTGTTTCTCTCTTTCTGACTTACTTCACTCTTGTAACAGGCTCTAGGCTCATCCACCCTCAGCAGAACTGAGAGTCCTCAGTAATTTGGAAGAGCACAAAGGGACCCAGAGATCAAATGTTTGAAAAATCACTGTTGTACAGCATAAGATCTAGAAGCAAAGAAGTCAAAAGAATAGACCATGCAGCTGCATCTCTCTTCAGGTGAAAGGGCCCCATAGCTGCCCTCATGAATGTCATGGACTTTTCAGCGAGTAAGTTTCAAGGATCCAGTTTCTCATTAGGCTTTATGGCTTAATGAGCATTAAAGATTGCTTTCAATTCCTTGCAGTTCCCAGAGTATACTTGTTCTCCTGTCATGGGAAACTCCTACTCTCCTTGAAGGAGTCATATTGCAGTAGGTACTCATCTCTGCTCTCTGCCTCCAAGCACCCTCTATACCTTCTTCTAAGCACTAGGCTTGTGGTTCAGATGTTTGCTTATGTGGCTCTCTGAGGCCTTGAAAGCTAAACTTTTGACTTAATTCCAGCACTCTACTCAGTACTTGGCACACGGGGTGAAACTTAAAAAAGATCTGTTCAATGAATGAAACCAATGAACTCCCCACCATGCACCAAGCAATCTTCCAAACGCAACCTGACTTTCTCAGGGGAAGGCAGCTGCTGGCCAGCCAAGAGGAATAATGCAGGTTTTCTGAGTGATTCTCAGTATGTTATTCAACTGACACTCTGACTCACTATTAAGTCTCCTGTTAGTCCCATCGCTGTAAATTGTCCAACTGAGACGAAATCCTAGGAAAGCTCCCCCTGCATCCTGCTCACACTGAAGAGCTCTTTCTCTGCAGACTCTGGCCTCCCTTTGTGATACCAGTGACACAGCTCTCTAAAACCGACAAAACGCTTTTAATCTGCCAGGTTTGAAGAAGCAATGTTTAGTAAAATGAAGAACATATAAAGCCAATTAGAAAATCATCACTGTAGCCTGAACTACTACATGATCAGAGACTTCATAACTCAATTAGAGAAAAAGATTTTCCCCTCAAATTTTAATATAAGCAATGTGTGGGAATAAAGGAAGTTGAGTCAGATAATCCCCTGTGAGAATTACACACAATACAATGTGTATACGTTATGGAAAATGTCCGCACAGCTCAGGATGTTGCAGCCTCTCTCTGGAATGCAGCTACTGTCCTGTTAACCCCCCCTCGCCGCCTCCTCAATGCCCAGAGTTCTCTTATCCTGTTGTTCATCCTGCCTCTTCTCTCTCGTTTGCTCTCCCGAGTTCAGCTGCTTCCTCACTCTACTTACCTAGGAACTGAGGCTATGACACAGCTCACAGACACAAGCCACGTCACAGCCTTCATAGGCTCTGCCAAATTTGGGTGACCTCCTTACTTCATTATTCCTACAGTGCCAGAATGCTGGACATCACCTATTCTCATCCCCTTATTTTACATTAGGGGAAACGGAGAAGAACGATGTTAAAGGACTGACAAGCCATACTTCCTCAATTTATTTATGTATGTTTCAGGAAAAGTGATGCCAAGGAAAAGGGGGTGCCCAAGGGTAAAGAGGAAAGGGACTGAGGTATGGTTAAGACTGTCAGCATCCATTCAACACTATTTATCGAGCACTTATTCTCTGTTGGGTGCCAGAGGCTCTGTGTCAGCACAGGCAACAGAGAAGCCCTAACTGTGTATGAAAAATTTAACAGATGTTAAATCAGACTCCTCCGTCCATGAGATTTCCCAGGCAAGAGTACTGGAGTGGGGTGCCATTGCCTTCTTCAAATCAGAGGGGAAAAAAGTAAACACAAATAGCACAAAGGAAAACAAAATAAATACAGTAACCCAGGAAAATAGAAAACCTAGGAAGGCTCTCCATGGATGGAATAGGAAAGAAATGGAGGAAAGCATAATACATATATTCAGATTGGAGAAAAAAATTCTATCATCTTTCAATGCAAGGAAAATTGAATAAAAGACTAAGCAATTCATTCACATTGCAATTTAAGGATTTCCTGAGAAAGATTACATGCATTCACTACTGAGGAAGAATTTCTGGTGACAATTTTTTAAATCCCAAGATAATAAAATACAAGTACTTTTCATAAAACTCCCTTAACCCCCCTCACTTCACCACAAGAGGGTGCACGATTCCTTATTAATACAGTAAGGAAGGGAAACTCTCAAGTTCCTCCACAGAGCTGCCCACCTCTGCTTAGGGACCTCTCTTCCCTTCCCCTGAGCCTCAGGAGTAAAGAATATCTGTATGGACTTGAGTAGGTTAAACCCCTTTCGCCCACACCATCTCATGTAATTCTAATACCATCTCTATCTGGGTGGGCAATGTGAAAAGTACCAAACCCACTTTAAAGTCACTTTTAAGTCAGTCAGAGGCAAAGTGACTTGGCCAAGGGCAGAGTAATAATAATCTGAGCCCAAACTCAAATTAATGTCCCCTGATTCCAAAACCCTATATACATGCCCCTCATTTCCCTATAAGAGCATAATCAAAATCCATGCCTCAATCATTTCATGTCTCTATCAACCCATTCTACTTTTTCTGAGCAAAGAATCATACACTAGGCAGATCAGGAAGTCTTGCTCACCTCTGCAGTCTTAAAGCTCTTTTTTAAAAGTGTATGTTAACACCTGGCAATTACTTTTATGGGTTTCCAATGAGGTGAGAAGTGCGCTGACACTTGTCTACAGTATTCCAGGCAGCATTAACACGGACCAGAATAATTTTAAGTGTTGGTTACAACAGGAAAATTAACTATAATCTCAAATGTCTTTGGCCAGATCTTAAGAGATTCAGACTAAATAATTCCAAAATGCGCTCTCTCATAAGAAACACTATATAGTGAAGGATTTGGGCTTGGCAGCCAGACTGAGTTCAAGTCCAAGTCCTGCCACTTACTCTGTGACCTTGGCCAATACTCCAACCCGATGTGTGTCAGTCTCCTCTCCATTCTGCAGGGAGCAGCACCCATGTCACAGTTTAATAGTGAAGGTGCAGCCACCACAAGGAAGAGCACCCAACACAGTAAACTATAAAAGGCAGCCCTTGTTTCAAAAGGACAGATAAAATTACAGTAATTATGAAACGAAAACATTAATTCTATATGCTTTGTCACCGAACTATATTTTATGGTAACATGTATATTCAAAATTGCATGTAAATATGTATAATAAATATGTATAATATACATATTTTAGAAAATTTATGAATTTTTCCCTAACTAAAATATTTGACATTTTGATTCTACTTTTTTGACTTAGTATGAATAGAATGCTATTTCTAATTTAAAAAATAGATATGCAACAAGCAACAAAGGTTTATTGTATAATATACTGTATAGTCAATATCTTGTAATAACCTATAATGGAAAAAGTTTCAAAAATAATATATATATGTGTGTGTGTATATATATATATAGAAAACTGAATCACTTTGCTGTGCACCTTAAACATTGTAAGTCAACTATAGTTCAATTCAAAATGTACATTAGGAAAAAATACATGTAAATTCCTTAATAATCTATGTGCACAGCAAATTATACCTTGAAGAATTCAGAGCATAAACATAAGTTATTAAGGAGTATACAGCTTCCTACCTCTGCTTTTATAACACTGTGTATCATATCTGTGGTTAATTCAATGCCAAGTCTTTGGTCGAGAAAGAAAAGATAAACTACAGAGTTCCCTTTGGGAGGAGATGAAAATCTTTACACAGCAGAGGGAGAGGAAACCTGACGACTCAGGCTGCAGTCACACCTCTGCCAGAGAGCAGCATCCTCCTAATTCTACACCCACAGCTCCTAAATATCTCAACACATCCACCCTTTTCTCTTCATTCCTATTACTAAAAACAATAACTCACCCCTTATCATCATGAGCTCCTAACTGAACATGGGAGGGGGTCTCAAGAAGTTAATTAAGTAAGTGAATAAATGGGGCTGGGAAAAGTGACACTGAAGGAAAATACTGCAAAAGATGGGAGAGGGGGAATTAGTTCACAGACTGCATACCTCCACTTTTAAAGTTTTTACTGAATTTGTTACAATATTGCTTCTGTTTTATGTTTTGGATTTTTTTTTTTTTTTTTGCCATAAGGCATGTGGGATCTTAGCTCCCCAACCAGGGACTGAACTCGTCCCCCTGAACTGGACTCTTAACCACTGGCCACCAAGGAAATCCCCAAAGCTCCACTTTGTTAATACAAGTCTTAGCTCAGCTGACATGGTGGTAACGTCACAGGACCCTCAGGGACCCCAGATCACCTTTTCCATTCCTGTTCAGTTTCCCAGATAAAATTCAGCAGAACATTAAGGCTCCTCAGTTCTGTTCAGTCGCTCAGTTGTGTCCAAATCTTTGCAGCCCCATGAACTGCAGCATGCCAGGCCTCCCTGTCCATCACCGACTCCCAGAGTTCACTCAGACTCACGTCCATTGAGTCGGTGATACCATCCAGCCATCTCATCCTCTGTCGTCCCCTTCTCCTCCTGCCCTCCAGCATCAGAGTCTTTTCCAATGAGTCAACTCTTCTCATGAGGTGGACAAAGTATTGGAGTTTCAGCTTCAACATCAGTCCTTCCAATGAACACCCAGGACTGATCTCCTTTAGAATGGACTGGATCTCCTTGCAGTCCAAGGGACTCTCAAGAGGCTTCTCTAATACCATAGTTCAAAAGCATCAATTCTTCAGCACTCAGCTTTCTTCACAGTCCAACTCTCGCATCCATACATGACCACTGGAAAAACCATAGCCTTGACTAGATGGATCTTTGTTGGCAAAGTAATGTCTCTGCTTTTGAATATGCTATCTAGGTGGCTCCTACACCTGGCTAAAGTCACTCTGGCCCCTCTAGGCCTAAGAAGGCACTGGGCCTAGCCTCGGTAGAGGTCATGTGGGCTTGCAGGTAGGGTGGCTCCTTTCAAGGGCCCTACATACCTCTGATCCACTCCCATTCCAAACATCACTCTCCTTCTTTATGCTCTACCTCTAAATTCCTGTTTAGTTTGGATACCTCTTTTGCCTGACGCCTGTGGGCAAAGATAATTCCATGGCTCAGTTCAGTTGCTTACTCAGTTGTGTCTGCTTTGCAACCCCATAGACTGCAGAACATTAGCCTTCCCTGTCCATCACTAACTCCTGGAGGTTGCTCAAACTCATGTCCATTGAGTTGGTGATGCCATCCAACCATCTCATCCTCCGTAGTCCCCTTCTCCTCCTGCCTTCAATCTTTCCCAGCATCAAGGTCTTTTCCAAGGAGTCAGTTCTTTGAATCAGGTGGCCAAAGCATTGGAGCTTCAGCTTCAGCATCAGTCCTTCCAATGAATATACAGGATTGATTGCCTTTTGGATGGACTGGTTTGATCTTGCAGTCCAAGGGACTCTGAAGAGTCTTCTCCAACACCACAGTTCAAAAGCATCAATTTTTTGGTGCTCAGCTTTCTTTATGGTCTAACTCTCACATCCATACATGACTACTAGAAAAACCATAGCCTTGACTAGACAGACCTTTGTTGGCAAAGTAATGTCTCTGCTTTTAATATTCTATTTATGTTGGTCATAGCTTTTCTTCCGAGGAGCCCGCATCTTTTAATTTCATGGCTGCAATCACCATCTGCAGTGATTCTGGAGCCCAAGAAAATAAAGTCAGTCACTGTTTCCATTGTTTCTCCATCTGCTTGCCAAGAATTAATGGGGACAGATGCCATGATCTTAGTTTTTGAATGCTGAGTTTTAAGCCAGCTTTTTCACTACCATAACACCAATTCCACGGCTACATCACAATGAAAGGTTATGCTTTGACCTGGGATTCTATTTGATGACCCATGGGCTCCTGCACCCTTGTGGGGACATGACTTCATACACACACACACACACACAATACATGCAAGATCATTCTCCATCTGTGTAATGGCAATGTCTTACTGCATTTGCAGACAAAGGACTGCCCCACCTCCTAGGCTCCCTCAAGAATGTTCTTGCTTGCTTACTCAACAAGGCTATTAATTTTATAGTAGAGAGGTACCTCTGTCTATCTTGCTCACAACCTGCAGGGGGCACCATGGAGGGAGGAATCAGTCACCTGACAACAGAGTTAATCAGCTAAACTCTGGGTTTTAATTTAGGCTGCAGGCACAGTTTCTACAGGGTTGGACTGCATGATGTTGGGGATGTGCCTGAGTTTGGCTTCTACAAGATTGTAACAAGACTCTTTCTTTTGACCCCGATATGCAAAACTGTGCAATCAGAACTGGGTAACAAATCCATGCTAGGAAGGGCCATGATCTCAGCCATCAAAATTAGAACTGGAAAAGCCCTCTCTAAATGTAGGCAGGATAGCTCAGTCATAAATGCCTCCTATACAGGGACTTTAGATACTTCTCTTGGTTTCAAATTTACAAGCTAACAAGTCTTTCCATGAAAACAGCATTTTGTGATGTTTAGCATTAATTTTTATTTCTTTTTATACACTGCTTTGATTGGTTCTAAATACATTTTCTCTTTCCATGATGTTTACATCCTTCACATTCTTAGAGACTGTTATCATATCCCCTTTAATCATCCTCTGGCCAAGCTATACATATTTAGCTCCTTTCATCTCTCTCATGTCCTTCTTTCCAACAGTGTTGGCTCCTCTTTAAATTCCTTCTAATCTGTCAACATCTTTCTGGAACTGATGCACACTCTCCCTTAATAAATATTCTAGGTACTTCTGGTTTCCTAAGAGTTCTCCAAAAGCTCCTATGACATACAGAATACTGGAGCAGAAG
Source organism: Nanger dama (assembly GCA_917880005.1). Taxonomy (NCBI): domain Eukaryota; kingdom Metazoa; phylum Chordata; class Mammalia; order Artiodactyla; family Bovidae; genus Nanger; species Nanger dama. The sequence continues at coordinate 25,564,262 of CAKJTW010000011.1, read as the reverse complement.
TAACTAGTGGTAGCACTAATCCTGGTTCCCCTCCAATCGTCAGTAATCCTTTCAATAAAATAAACGAGAGTAAGACCTCTTCTGGTTTGATCAAAAGAACTCAAAATATAAAATCACTTTGCAGATTTTAAATTACTGTGCATGAAGAATATGTGCATGTATTATTTACATAATTTAAAAAGCATAAAGAAAAATAAATAGGCTTGGAGACAAGGATGTCAAATAAATCTGGTAGTATCAGGGTATGGCTACATTATTCAATGTATTTGATACTTTTTGCTTCAATTTTAAAATTCACTTTATTCACTAAAGTATTTGCTGAACATCTACTATATGCCAGACAACAACCTGCATGATTTGGGAGAAAATAAAACGAGGACTTTAAGAAATTATCATTATCATCCCAAGTTTTTAGGAACTCAGTTCTTGGTTTGGATCATGTAAAATCTGAAAGTGGTTGCTGCTGTATCTTTTTTTTTTGAAAACATAATTGATAACCTCTGTAACTTTAATTACACTTAATGTTACAATGTTGGGGTGATTTCTTCATTATTTTTTTAGAATACATTATAAGGAACAGAATTACTAGGTCAAAGTGTGTGCCCATATTTAAGCCTCAAATTTCCAAATGGTGTGCCAGAAACAGTGTGCCAATTATACTCTCATCAGCAACGTATGAGTGTCTCTTACCATACCATTGCCAACACTGGGTGTTACCTTTTTTGTCCAATCTAATGGGCTGCTTTTACAAATTTGAAACAAAAACATAAGAAAATCTACACTGCATTTCTGCCAACACAAAATATCTCTACTTGGCATATATTCTGGTGTTGCCTTATAGCACTTAAGGATTCAGTAGAATCTTTGAGTGCTTATTACTTTCCAGGCAATACTGGGGGTTAGACAAAGGTAAAACAGACCTGGATCCTGCCCTCAGAGGTCTCATCATCCAGTAAAAAGATGAACACCAACAATTACAGACACTGTGAGAAGTGTGGCTTTCTTGCCAAGTATGGGTAAAGTACAAAAGCAACCTAGAAAAGGAAACCAGAAGCAGCAGAGAAGAGTCAGGGAGATGTCAAAAGAAGTGGTGACGCCTCAGTTGGGGTTTTGAAGGATGAGGAGGTCTGGACCACAGAAGGAAAAACAAAGGACAGTAATTCACACAGAGGAGTCTACTGTTAGCCTTTGCACCCATTATCATCTCCCAGAAAATGCTTTATTATATAAAGTTTTAGCAATTCAGATTTAAGACTCATGAGTAGTTTTTTTTTTCCATCTATCATCTGCAGCTATATTTTTGTCCATGGAAAAAGCAATCAGCAATCTTCCTGCTACTTCATCTAACAACAGAGGTTGTAAGATTACCATATTTCCTTCACAGATGACTTTATTTTATTAAAAATGGGTAAAAACCATTTTGCTGAATACAAACTTTAAAAATTAGACTGTCAACTATAAGACATTAATGAAAGAAACTGAAGAAGACACAAATAAATGGAAAGATATTCCATGCTCATGGATTGAAAGACTTAGTATCATTAAAATGTCCATACTACCTGAAGCAATATACAGATTCAACGCAATCTAAATCAAAATTTCAGTGGCACTGCATTGCAACTAAAGATTCCACATGTTGTAATGAAGATCAAAGATCCCACATGCTGCAATTAAGACCCAGTGCAGCCAAATAAACAGAAATATTTTTAAAATTCCAATGGCACTTTTCACAGAAATAGAACAACCAATCCTGAAATTGATATGGAGTCACAAAAGAACCTGAATAATCAAAGTAATCTTTTTTTTAAGTTTCATAAATATAAGAAAACTTATTTTGAATAATCATTTTATACAGTAATTACTGAAGAAATCTTAAGAAAGATGGAGGCATCACATTCCTGATTTCAAATTATATTACAAAGCCATAGAAATAAAAACAGAACAGTATTGGCATAAAAAGCAGAAGCATATACCAATGGAGCAGAATAGAGAGCCTAGAAATCAGTCTTCACAGATAGGGTCAATTACTTCACAACAAAGAAGCCAAAAATATATAATAGGGAACAAATAGTCTCTGCAAGTCCCTTCAATAAATCAAGTTGGGGAAACTGGATGATCAAATGCAGAAGAATGAAACAACCATATCTTATACCACACACAAAAATTAACTCAAAATAGACTAAAGACTTGAACGTAAAACCTGAAACCATAAAACTCCTAGAAGAAAACATGGGCAGTATGCTCTTTGACATTGGTCCTGTTGATAACTTTAGATCTCACACCAAAATAAAAAATAAACAAGGGGGACTACATCAAACTAAAGAGCTTCTGCACAGCAAATGAATCCATCAACATAGTGAAAAGGCAACCAATGAATAGGAGAAAATATCTGCAAATTGTACACGTGAAGAGGATTAATATACAAAATATATAAAGAACTCATACAACTCAGTAACAAAAAATCCAAACAATTCTATTAAAAAATGGGACAGAGGATCTGAACATTTTTCCAAAAATATACAGATCATCAACAGGTACACAAAAAGAACATCTTTTCTGTTAATGATGTTAATGATAAATCCAACATCTATCATTATAGAAATCCATATCAAAACCATAATGAGATATCACCTCTTACTTGTTTGAATGTCTATTATCTAAAGACAAGAAGCAAATGTTGGAAAAAGGAACCCTCAAGCCCTATTGGTTGGAATGTAAACTGGTACAACCACTATGGAAAATGTGAAGTATATATGATCTAGTAATTTCATTTCTGTGTTTTTGCCTAAAGAAAATAAAAACATTAATTTGAAAAGTCATCTGTATCCCTATATTCACCCCTATGTTCATATCTTGACTACGTACAATAGTCAAGATATGGAAACAACCTAGGTGTCCACCAACAGATGAACAGATCAAGACAATATGGTATAAACACACACACACACACAGACACACACACACACACAATGGAGTATTACTCAGCCATAGAAAAGAAAGAAACCTTCCCATTTGCAATAATATGGATGGAACTTGAGGGCATCACGCTAAGTAAACTTAGTCAGACATAGACAAATACCATATGATTTCATTTATATGTGGCATTAAAAAAACAAAACAGAAAACCAAGATCATAGATACAGGGAACAGACTGGTGGTTACCAGAGCGGGGAGGTGAGCAAAATGGGTGAAAGGGATCCAAAAGCTATGAATTTCCACACATAAAATAAGTAAGTCGTGGGGATGTAATGTATAAAGCATGGCGACCACAATTCATAATATTGTATTACATATTTGAAATTTGCCAAGAAAGTAAATCTTAAACATTTTCATCACAAGATTTTAAAAAATTTCGTAATTACACATGGTGCTGGATGTTAACTATACTTGTGGTGATCATTTCACAGTACACTACTGCTGCAGATGGTGGCTGCAGCCATGAAATTAAAAGCACTTACTCCTTGGAAGGAAAGCTATGACCAACCTAGACAGCATATTCAAAAGCAGAGACATTACTTTGTCAACAAAGGTCCGTCTAGTCAAGCTATGGTTTTCCAGTGGTCATGTATGGATGTGAGAGTTAGACTATAAAGAAAGCTGAGTGCTGAAGAATTGATGCTTTTGAACTGTGGTGTTGGAGAAGACTCTTGAGAGTCCCTTGGACTGCAAGGAGATCCAACCAGTCCATCCTAAAGGAGGTCAGTCCTGGGTGTTCATTGGAAGGACTGATATTGAAGCTGAAACTCCAATACTTTGGCCACCTGATGCAAAGGGCTGACTGATTTGAAAAGACCCTGATGCTGGGAAAGATTGAGGGCAGGAGGAGGAGGGGACGACAGAGGATGAGATGGTTGGATGGCATCACTGACTGGATGGACATGGGTTTGGGTGTACTCTGGGAGTTGGTGATGGACAGGGAGGCCTTGCGTGCTGCAGTTCAAGGGGTCACAAAGAGTCAGACACGACTGAGCAACTGAACTGAACCCCTACATACGAACCTTCAGGTTGTGAACTTTCAAAGAGGCAAACGTGCTTTTGCACATCCAATCACATAAGGCATTAATGAAACTGCAGCTTGCTCTCCACTTACTATTGCTGACGACCCCTCAGCTCTACCATCTCCCACCTCCTCTCTCTCCTCCAGTCTCTCTCCTCCTTCTTGCCTGTTCACTTGATGCCAGCCCCTGTATGTCAGCTCTTGTACTGTACTACTGTACTTTTCAAGGTACTGTAAGATTAAAAATGTTTTATTCTTTGTGTCGCTTTTTATATATCATTTGTGTGAAAAGTATGTTACAAACTTATGATGATACAGTACTATATAGCCAATTGTGTTAGCTGAGTACCTAGTTAACTCTGTTGGACTTATGAACAAATTGGACTGACGAACACACTGTCAGAATGGAACTCATTAGTATGTAGGGGACTTACTGTATATGTAAATGTCAAATCATCACTGTACAAATATCATTGTGTACTTGAAATTAATATAATGCTATGTCAGTTATACCACAATTTAAAAAATTAAATGTAAGATTTAAGAGGATCTTTAATCCTTTGCTGCCGTTGTTCAGTCACTAAGCTGTATCCAACTCTTTCCACCTTGTGGACTGTAGCATGCCAGGGTCCTCTGTCCTCCACTAACTCCCAGAGTTTGCTCAGATGCATGTCCACTGAGTCAGTGACCCTATCTAATCATTTTATTCTCTGTCATCCCCTTCTCCTCCTGCTCTCAATCCTTCCCAGCATTAGGGTCTTTTCCAGTGAGTCAGCTCTTCGCATCACGTGGCCAAAGTATTGGAGCTTCATCTTCAGCAGCAGCCCTTTCAATGAATATTCAGGGTAGATTTCCTTTAGGCTTGACTGATTTAATCTCCTTGCAGTCCAAGGGACTCTCAAGAGTCATCTCCAGCACCACAATTCAAAAGCATTAGTTCTTCAGCCCTTGGATCAGTTCTCACATCCATACATGACTACTGGAAAAACCATAGCTTTGACTATACAGACCTTTGTCTGCAAAGTGCTGTCTCTGCTTTTTAATACACTGTTTAGGTTTGTCATAGCTTTCCTTTCAAGGAGCAAGCGTCTTTAATTTCATGGCTGCAGTCACCACAGTGATTTTGGAGCCCAAGAAAATAAAATCTGTCACCGCTTCCACTTTTTCTCTTTATATTTGCCGTGAAATGATGGGATTGGATGCCATGATCTTAATTTTTTAATGTTGAGCTTCAAACCAGCTTTTTCACTCTCCTCTTTCACCTTCATCAAGAGGCTCTTTAATTTCTCTTCACTTTCTACCATTAGAATGGTGTCATCTGCATATCTGAAGTTCTTGATATTTCTCCCAGCAATCCTGATTCTAGCTTGTGATGCATCCAGCCTGGCATTTTGCATAATGTACTCTGCATGTGAGTTAAATAAGCAAGGTGACAATATACAGCCTTGTTGTACTCCTTCCTAATTTGGAACCAGTCTGCTGTTCCATATCTATTTCTAACTGTTGCTTCTTGACTCTCATACAAGTTTCTCTTTAATCCTTAAAGGTCCTTAAATAGTTTATCAAGTAAGGTGGGAGGGTATACAAATGAGATAAATAACTTTCTTTTCTATTCCCACAAAAGCAAATCAACTGGATCTACACAAAATCCAGCTTAAAAACAGTATAAGAATTTATTAATGGCATCAAATAATTTTCAAATAATAAAAAAACACATAAAGCTGTCCTTTAATGTGCTTTCACATGTCATTAATGGCAGATATACTCATGTCTGGGATTTAACGGTTCTGAAAAACATATGTGGAATATGGACTTCAGCAGTGCACTTTAAAGTGTGGGCAGGGGAAATTGAAACTGTACTATTTAAAAGCCTTTGCTGCTGCTGCTAAGTCACTTCAGTCATGTCCGACTCTGTGCGACCCCATAGACAGCAGCCCACCAGGGATTCTCCAGGCAAGCATACTGGAGTGGGTTGCCATTTCCTTCTCCAAAGCCTTTAAGTTATAACAAAATTTTCAAAGCCCAAAACATATCTCCAGGTCACTAATCGTCTGTTGTTAAAATTACGGAGCAGAAAAGCACATACAAAGGAGACCTTAGTCCCTTATAACTTAGAGAAAATGCCTTACAAATTACTTCATTGATTATTTTATTTTACACTCAAGCCTTTCAAATTGTGCTTATGGCTCAAATATCTTCCTAAAAGCTTTGTTATCAAAGACAAACAGATCTTTCCCTGAATCTAAACGACAGCCTGGCTTTCTCCACCACCTGCTGGAATGCACCTGAGCTTGGCTTAATCTCTGATGCCGTGCCCGTGATGGACACAGCTTCTCCAGCCAGGGAGCTGTAGGGGAAGGCTCTGACCCGAGCCCAGGGAAGCAACCACATGGAGCTTCAATTTCTGTCCAGCCCACATCGTAGCCCAAATCCCAGCTGAGGTGCCAGGCCATCTGCCACTGAGCCCAGGATGCACAGGTCAAACCTATGTTCAGACATGGAAAATGATCAGTTGTCCCATCTTTATTAAAAATAAAGATACCACCAAATTTGTGTTTGGCTTTTCTTTACCTTTTTCTCCCCCAGTTGTAGGAATCAAATGGGACAGTCACACACAAATAACCACATATGCCTGCACTATTTCTACTGACTTAAAAAATAGACCTCTTATTTTTTTGTAAATTTAGAAGGATAAAAGTCACATAAGGTAAAAAAATAAAATATGTACCTATTAATAAATTCATAGTTTAATCAACAAACACCTACTATGTGCTAATCTAAGGCTACAGAAATGAATGACACATAGTTACTGTTTCAAAACATAGTCCAGTACAGACTAGCACCATTTTCTTCTTTGTATTTAATTTCTATCTGTTGGGTTTCCAATAGAACTAAACTAGACTATTTATTAATCTGATTATTTCATATCAGAGTTATTCATCTTTTAATTACAAGCATAGTCATTTGAAGTCTTTTTTTTTTAAGTTACATACTAATAAACATAAAGTGAAGTTGCTCAGTCGTGTCCGATTCTTTGTGACTCCATGGACTGTAGCCTACCAGGCTCTGAGAAGCCTCTCAGTCCATGGAATTTTCCAGGCAAGAGTACTGGAATGGGTTGCCATTTCCTTCTCCAGGGGATCTTCCCAACCCAGGGATCGAACCAGGGTCTCCCGCACTGCAGGCAGACGTTTTACCGTCTGAGCCACCAGGGAAGCCTACTAATTAAGCATAATAGGTTAAAACTGAATTCTTGGTCTGTGTCAAACATCAAACTAAACCATTTCCTGTATATTATTAAGAACAGTCCTTTGAGCTAGCTGATTTTAGCATCGTCTCTTCACAGGGGAGGAAAGCAAGCTCAGAGCTTTAGGTGACCCCCCAACCCCAGTCCTACGCCTACTAAGAGGCAGTGTGTGTCAGTCACTCAGTCGTGTCCGACTCTTGCGACCCCATGGCCTAAAGCTCACCAGGCTCCTCTGTCCATGAGATTCTCCAGGCCAGAAAACTGCAGTGGGTTACCATGCCCTCCTCCAGGGGATCTTCCTGATCAGGGATGGAACCCACATCTTTTATGTCTCCTGCATTGACAGGCGGGTTCTTTACCACTAGCACCACCTGGGAAGGTCAGTAAGAGGCAGAGCAGATACACACTCAGGTCTGCCTCACCAGAGCTCAGGCTCTTAAGTGGCAGATTTTGTGGTCTCCACTTACTATCTGTCAAGATCAGTTACAAATACACCTTGTATTTGTATTCAATAAAAATATTCAAAAATATCGGATATTTTGATTATTTTCTGAGGAAATGTTCTATCAAAGGCAAAAGGGCAAAATACTCCAATTGCCTCTTGGAGATAAGTTCAGAAAACTGTTGGTTTGCAAACATTTTACCAGCCCACTGAGTTTATAAACTTAACAGTAACATATGGCAAAAGAAATACAATTGTGAATGTACTAATTAAAAATTTCATTTATTAAACTTAAATCACAAAATCCTGGACTTATTTTTTTTTAATCAAAGTACACAATTGATTTACAGTGTTGAGGCAATCTCTGCTGTACAGCAAAGTGACTCAGTTCCAAGATCCTGGACTCAAAGACTCAACTTCAATTCTTTCCTATTCAGGCTCCATGGGCTAACATGTCTGATAAATCCATAATGAAAGGATGAACTGGTATCAATAGCGAGTGGCACTTTATACCAGGAATAACTGCTATTTGTTTGAGCCTAGAATTCACCCTGGACAGAATCCTGGGCCCCATGAAACTGCAGATAAGGAGGACTCATAACCTAGAATAGAAAGCCATGGGAAAATTTTCAAGAACCCAGTCATTAGGATTACAAAGATAACAATCATTAGGTCTGGCTCTATGGGATGCTACCTATACAGTCACACAGGTCCTAGGCTCAGAAGGGCCCCCCGCAATACTTCATTTAATGCTCTCCTGTTACCATGCAGAAATTCTTAATATCTTGTCTTCAAATCTGTGTTTTGTAAGTAAAGCCAATGAACAATGGAGCACGTGTGAGCAAAAGGGATACATGTAATGTGTGTGTTGCCACTCCTTATGCCCCTCTTTACTCTGACCATTTGTGATGCCCTTCAAGCAGAGAATTCGTGGGCCCACCACTTGTGGGGGTCAGGCAAGACTCAGACCAAGTACAAGGCAAGCACATGACGTCTACCACTGAGTAGTACATGTGAAGCCTCAAGAAGTCACATTTTCTATTGCAACCAGAACTTGCTTGGAACACAGAAAGAAGGCAATGGCATTTTAAGAAATACAAATGACCAGTGGATCCTACAGTATTATTTTCCTATGCAAATCAAGCACTTACACTGAAAGTCTTTGTCTGATGTAAAAAGAAAGGAAAAGACAGGGCAATCCATAGTCTCCTTTCTATTAATCCTACTATCAGTTAGCCAAAGGAAGAGTACTGGTAGAATGCAAAATAAACACGGCTGCAGCTGCATTAGTTTGGTGCAGCACTTCCACTGTTCTAGTGAGAGCAATCTATGAGCTACAAAATACAAACTGTGCAATTCTGGCGATTTCACATATGAGTTGAATGCTCTTAGAGTTGCATTTTAAACGTGCATTGCATGATATTAGAGTGAACAGTAAAATTCATAATAATTATGAAAATCTTTAATTTTCCTTTACTTAGAATGACATTAAGAGGCAAATAAAATATACTATGACAAGCTAAGATAGAGACCATGGAAGATAGGATAAAGCTTTATATTTTCATACTTTTAACGACACTTTTTCCTGTGTGTGTGTTTTTTTAAATCAGGAGATCCTACACTTTCATTCTGCACTTGGCTCTACAAATTATATAGCAGCCGTGACAACAGTTAACAGGTGAAAGGATTAAATTATGATTAATTCACTGCCTGCTTCCAACTGAACTTCAAGAGGTGAAAGACTAGATAATTCAGTAATAAAGCTAAAAGAAAAATAGAGTAAGTATTACTGCTTGGAATTCTGAGTTTGGTGAAATCACCTCATCAACACATACACACAACCTCCTTTCACCATATGCAGCAACCCAGAGTATTCGGCCTGGAACGGGGGAAAGAGGTTTCTACATTAAGTCACCAGTACGTCTCCCAGTGCCCAAGACGGTGCCTCAGGGCTTTCCGGCAAAGGAAAAGCACGGAGACAAGACAAGTGGCATAGACGACACATTTTCAGTGCAAATCTCTGTACGACACAAGCAGCCTCAGACCTCAGCAATGACTTACTGCTCATGTGCACCTGTCATACTTGGCACTCAGAGGAGAGAGAGAACCCCTTATGCTTGATGGATGTTTTAAGATTTAATAAGTACAAGCACTTTCATATATAGTCTTATTTTATTCTTATCATAGCCATGTGAAGAACTCAGCAAAAGTAGATTTTTAATAATATTTTTATTGTCAATGTTTCAATGACAAAAGTAATGTTGCTTTTAATGTTCCTGATCTGGGTACCGATGACATGGGTATATTCACTTTAGACTCATTCTTTAAACTTATTTTCTGTGTTTTATGTACTTTTGGGTATGATAAGAGTTTTCAACAACTGAAAGGTAATAAATGTTCAGTGTAGGAAATTAGAAAAGACGGCTAAAAATCTCCCACAACCCCATCAAAGGAAACTATTAACAATTTGATGCTTTCCTTTGTTTTTATAAAAATGAAATCCTATTTTTCCCTGATGTCTCTTTTTCAACATACCGTATCTTCACACAGGATTAATGATTCAACATAGTATTTCTTAGCAAAGATAAACCCTATATATTTAACCAATTTCCCACTGTTGGATTTTCAGGTTATATCTAACTTATTTCCAGAATTACTGGAGGGCACTCATCTCTCTCTTAGGGAAAAGGAACAGCTTGTGGAGGCTGACAACCTTACCGCCGCTGTGTGCAAAGGCAGGAGGAGCTCACCAGGTCAGAGTCTTGCTCCTCTCCACAAGCTGCTATGCACATCCTCTGATCAGGGGTTTAGCTTGACAAACCAAAAGGGTTAGTAACAGTGAAAGGCAATCAGTTTGACCCTTTCCCACGAACTCTCTTCCACCAAAATGGGGCTCAGTCCACCAAGCTGAGGGTTAAGATCATGAGGGGTGCATTTCTGTGGTGTCTGGTCTGAGATGAAGGGCCCCATCACTGTCCCTCTGAGGTGTACTGCTTAGGTCCAAACAGTTCCTTGGGAGGCCAGGCAGGGAGAATAAACTTTTCAAAGGTACAAGGTTGCAGGGTTCGAGGTTAGTAGGGAGGTTCTATAAATATTTACTGAACAAAACTCTGCCTGTTAACTGGTGACACAGAGCAAGGTGTGGTTTTCCTTCCCACCCCCGGAGGCGGCTGGGAAAGCTGGTCTGACAAACCAGTGCCCGGCCACGATGGAACCAAGAGACACAAGAATGCTGAATATGACTCAGGAAATGAAGTGAGCCCAACCATCTTCTGCCTGCCTTCTCCTCTGAGCCCCCACAACTCCCACTCCTAGTCACTGAAGCCGGAAACCATAGAGGAGAAGACACTCATAAACAAAACACTGGCCACAAAAATGAGAGCCTGGAGGAGCTGACCGAACACACAGCTCTGGTTGCAGGACACAGTTTAGCTGTTTCCCAACAGGTTGAAATATCACTGGCACCATTTAATACTGCAAATGCCACTGGGTGGCAACAAAAATCATGAGCTGTGGGAGGCTGCACAGAGAAAAAAAGTTTTAGCCTGCCTCCAGTTTGGTGGGTGGTCTGAAAGTTTTCTTTTGGCAAGACCATGTCCATTCCTTTAGAATCCTAGCTAGCTGAAGCAGCCAAGAACTGAGGTTGAGGAAGATGACCTTCCTTCAGGTAGAACCACAACTAGAATGTCTAGACCTAAGACCATCTTTCCTATCACCTAGGGATTCCTGAGACAGTGATTCCAGAATCTACTCAAAAACACAAAGCTGTTTAGCTACAGTTTACTAGGAAATCCACCTATCACCCCCAGTCAATTCTAATCTACTCCTTGATTCTAGAAGAAAATTAGCCCATTTTCCACACAACATAAAATGTAGTCTATGTGGCACAATAAATTTTGCTTGGGGACATCCTGAGGCAGTGAGGGCCTTCAAAGGGATAGGAAGCTATCTTCCAGATCTGTTGAAGCCAGTGTGCACACATGACTCACAGCAACTGAGGACATACAACCTGCTGGCTCCAGACATCAGTGAGCTCAAAGCAAGTGCTCCCAGTGGCAGAGCAGTGCTCTGCTGTGGGGCTGCTTCTCACATAAGCAGCTCCACATCCCCCAGCGTCAGCAAAGAGTGATCAGACTAACGGTGACTCTGACAGTCCTGAACTTCTGGGAAGTTCAGCTAGAGTAGAATTCAGAAGGATTAGCCTTTTTAGCACCGAAACCCAAGGTCAAACTGAATGTCTCTCTCTTCTGGACCAAAAAAAGAGCCAGCTCTCACAAACATATGTATGAGGCATGATTTGATTTATAAGCTTTGTGGGCCTCTCTACAGGCTTCCTAGGTGGCTCAGTGGTAAAGAATTCACCTGCCAATGTAGGAGATGCAGGAGACATGGATTCAGTCCCTAGGTCAGGAAGATCCCCTGGAGTAGGAAATGGTCACCTGCTCCAGTATTCTTGCCTGGGAAATCCCATGGACAGAGACTGGTGGGCTGCAGTCCATGGGACTGCAGAGAGTCAGACGTGACTGAGCACACAGGCATGCACACGTGGCGTCTATGAGGAAGACTGTATACGGGAGTGGAGTAGAAGTGGGAAATAACCAGCAAAAAGCAAGCAACATGTCATGCAAGTGGGACTTCCCTGGCGGTCCAGTGGCTAAGATTCTGTACTGCCAAAGCAGGAGGCCTAGGTTCGATCCCTGCTCAGGGAACTAGATCCCACATGCCCCAGCTAAGATCCTAAATGTCATAACTAAAGATTTCGAATGTTTCAATTAAAGACCCAGGGCAGCCAAATAAATACACAAATATTTTTTAAAAAGATTCTGCAAGCAAGATACCTATTTGTTAATAACTTTTCTTTAGATTTTCACTTAAATGATAGATTCTCAAGCTAGGGACTCCTGTAAAAATTACCTGAAATATTTTGAGAGAAGAAAAATACTCTGATGTTTGGAAGCAGAGCCAGAAAAAGAATCTCTTTGATGCTTTAAGTTGAAAAGTTAGGTCCATAAAGATCTAGGTATCCAAATGTGGTCAGGCTAAATTTGAGTGTGGGCTGTTTCTCATTCCTGGCCTGCCTTCTTTTGGACATGTGATTGGGCAAAAGAAAAGTCAAAAATAAACAAAAGCAAAAAACAGGTAAAACACAGAAATAAGTCAGAGACCTAGAAAACTCCAACATTAATAATTTCCAAATCACTAGGAGTTAGGGATAATTATCCAGCTATGTATCAATGGGATCACTATGTTTTAACATTCTATGATTCTCATGCTTCCAAAATTATCTGCTTACTTGTAGCTTATAAATTGCTATTTATAAATAGGTATCCTTTTTCTGCTTTGAAGAAATTTAAAGATGCTAACATTTATGTTTTGGTACAGTCATCATCTTAAGAGATCTTTGGTATTTACAGGCTAGGTGCTCTGTTCTTTCAAACTGAAAAAAAAATCTATGGCCAACTTTAGTTTAACAGGTTGGGAGTGTTCCAAATGTAACCATGAAAGTTTCCTTCCTGTCACTGTCTCAGGGAGTCCTACTCAGCCTGCTCTCAGCAGCAGCAAAAAGGCAGAGGAAGGAACAATGGGCTGGCATAATGGAGACGCTGTTAAATGCATGATGTCCTGCCTGCCTGTCTCAGGGTGTCTGTAAACTACAACTGTTGTGCTTTAACACAAGAGGCAGCAACTGGCAAAGAGAAAAATACACCACAAAGCCTGCTGCTCTTACTATTATGGGCAAACAGCAACCTTGTCAAGGATCAGTTTTCCACCCCGCTCCCCTCAATAATAGGTTATATAGAAGCTCTCTTCCAAGTTATAGAATTTATTTCTAAAAATTCCCAACCAGAAAATTCTAGATGGGCAGTAGGATCTGGAAAGGCATAATATGTAACAATCATGAGAGGCAGAACTCCCCAACTCTTGATTTAGGGCATACGACCGTCACTCCACCCCAACATCCACACACAGCTTGCCCTGTGACAACCCTGTTTCAAAAGTGCTGCCGTCTCCACACTTCAAAATTCAGCCCCATGTGTCCCCCCCATCCCCTAAGTTCTTGACACACAGAATTCCAATGTCATTGATACCCTTGGAAATTCAAACACTTATCTTATTTTAAAATATGTATAGTAAGTCAAGAACTTCTCCTTTTCCTGCCTGACTATACTGAGAAAGGTATTTAACCTCAACACATACATACCAAGGCTTTGTTGTAAAGGCTAATTACCTATTAGTTTATTTATTAGACTCTTGGCATTAAAAATAAATGTTAGGAGTGGAAAAAAAAAGAAATTGAGGTCAATACGTGAAATAAAGACATATTCTCAATTACTGATCAGATACTAATGATAATAATGCATGCTGCAGTCCATACTTCAAATAAGCAATTATCATTGATGCAAGAAGTGTAAACAGTTAATGAATGGGCTAATTACTTTTCTGATTGGAGACTGGCCTCTGTTTCTCACATAGACTCTGTGACAATCTATCTAGAATCTCTATGGGTAACTTCTGGGCCACTTCCTCCCAGGCATTTTGAAAATCTCTGAAAACTAGTTAAAACTCCCTCTGGATAACTCTGAGAAAAAACTTCAAGATGTTTTACTAAACAGTGTAAAAACAAAACAAAACTGAACTTACAATTGGGCTTGGAATTAGCCAGGATATGATCTCTCACTGAAAGGCAAAGGCACTACAACAATTAGCAAAGTTGCAGCCTGTTAGAAAGGTCCCTGACATCAAGCCAAGAGCATGCATTAGCTTGGCTCAGAGAGAAAAGAGCCTGTTCCTGACATAAATCGGCAAGCACGCATCTTTAACAAAAATTCAAAGGACACCAAAACCACAATGGCATCTTGGCTTTTATCCCTCTTGCTGATTTAATAGGTGACTATAAACTCTTCAAAAGAGGGGACTACATCTTAGGCTCTGTTCCTGCGTCAGAATCCCCAGGAGAACTTGTTAACACAGGACTCACTTACAGAGTTTCTGAAGCAATAGATCTAAGGTGGGCCTGAGAATCTGTAGTTGCAACAAAGATCCTAGTTGACAGTTAAGGGGGCTACACTTTGAGAAGCATGTCCTGGCTTCTGTATTACATGGGGTGGAGAAAGGAGAGAGGATGTTTGCCTTTCTGTGGAGAACATCCCCTCAACAGCACTGGAGGGCTGCACTGTGAAAGGGTCCTTCAGGAAATGCCACACAGGCCCACACTTTGCCTTTTATATTGGGAATGTATTACCTGTTGGTCTTTAGTCTACGTATTATAAGCCTCTTTGGACTTAGAGACCTTCCAAAGCAAAGGAGAGCAACTCCCACAGCCTAGGAACCCGCTCACCTGGGATGACATGCAGCCTATCCTCTAACTAAAAGGCACCTGGGTTCAAATCCTGGCTCTTTCTCTTACTACCGTGTGAGCCCTTGAGTAAGGTAATTAAATCTTTGAGCCACTGCCACCGTATCTATAAAATGGCAATCAAAACAACATTATCTACAACAATCTTCCAGATTTTGATGAAATAATACAGTAAAAAAGATCTTCATGACCCAGATAATCACGATGGTGTGATCACTCACTTAGAGCCAGACATCCTGGAATGTGAAGTCAAGTGGGCCTTAGAAAGCATCACTACAAACAAAGCTAGTGGAGGGGACGGAATTTCAGTTGAGCTATTTCAAATCCTGAAAGAAGATGCTGTGAAAGTGCTGCACTCAATATGCCAGCAAATTTGGAAAATTCAGCAGTGGCCACAGGACTGGAAAAGGTCAGTTTTCATTCCAGTCCCAAAGAAAGGCAATGCCAAAGAATGCTCAAACTACCGCACAATTGCACTCATCTCACATGATGTAAAGTGATGCTTAAAATTCTCCAAGTTAGGCTTCAGCAATACGTGAACTGTGAACTTCCAGATGTTCATGTTGGTTTTAGAAAAGGCAGAGGAACCAGAGATCCAATTGCCAACATCTGCTGGATCATCGAAAAAGCAAGAGATCTAGAAAAATATGTATTTCTGCTTTATTGACTATGCCAAAGCCTTTGACTATGTGGATCACAATACACTGTGGAAAATTCTTAGAGATGGGAATAACAGACCACCTGACCTGCCCCCTTGAGAAATCTGTATGCAGGTCAGGAAGCAACAGTTAGAACTGGACATCTAACAACAGCCTGGTTCCAAAGAGGAATGTACTTGTAACATACTCCTGTACGTCAAGGCTGTATATTGTCACCCTGCTTATTTAACTTATATGCAGAGTACATCATGAGAAATGCTAGGCTGGAGGAAGCACAAGCTGGAATCAAGACTGCCGGGAGAAATATCAATAACCTCAGATATGCAGATGACACCACCCTTATGGCAGAAAGTGAAGAGGAACTAAAAAGCCTCTTGATGAAAATGAAAGAGGAGATTGAAAAAGTTGGGTTAAAGCTCAACATTGAGAAAACAAACATCATGGCATCTGGTCCCATCACTTCATGGGAAATGAAGGGGAAACAGTGGAAACAGTGGCTGACTTTATTTTTTGGGCTCCAAAATCACTGCAGATGGTATTGCAGCCATGAAATTAAAAGACACTTACTCCTTGGATGGAAAGTTATGACCAACCTAGACAGCATATTAAAAAGCAGAGACATCACTTTGCCAACAAAGGTCCATCTAGTCAAGGCTATGGTTTTTCCAGTGGTCATGTATGGATGTGAGAGTTGGACTATAAAGAAAGCTGAGTGCAGATTTGATGCTTTTGAACTGTGGTGTTGGAGAAGACTCTTGAGAGTCCCTTGGACTGCAAAGAGATCCAACCAGTCCATTCTAAAGGAGATCAGTCCTGGGTGTTCACTCGAAGGACTGATGTTGAAGCTGAAATTCTGATACTTTGGCCACCTGATGCAAAGAGCTGACTCATTGGAAAAGACCCTGATGTTGGGAAAGAGGAGGAGAAGGGGACAACAGAGGAAGAGATGGTTGGATGGCTTCACCAACTCAATGGACATGGGTTTGGGTGGACTCCGGGGAGTTGGTGATGGACAGGGAGGCCTGGCATGCTGCGGTTCATGGGGTCACAAAGAGTCAGACACGACTGAGAGAGTGAACTGAACTAAACTAAAGCTCTTAGACAAAAGACTAAGGCAGAGAAAACTCAGTGTCAATGCTATCACGCCTAGTTTTACTGAGGATGTCTAGAGTTCTCTACCCAGATCACTGTAACCCAGGAATTGTTCTTCTACTGACAACTGCCACCTACCCAGACTTTTCAACATGATGCCAAGACAGGAGAGAGATCTTTTCCCAAGAAAACATTATGCACAGTCCTTCTGGGTCCCTTGGTCCTCCTGCCAAACTTGTATCTTTGCTCCAACCCAGACTCTCCGTAAATGCCAGTGTAAGAAGTCTATCTGGAGTACTTTTACCTGAAGTCCGCTAGGTACCCTAAATGAATTCACCACTCTTCAAAAAGCAGGCTTTCTGAATAAAAGAAAGGTGTGGGGCATCATTAGTTCAGCCAATCAAAGATAAATCGCCATAGCATCTAAACACATGCACTTTCTTTAAAAATTATGGAATTCAGTGCACAATCTCTTTTAAAAACTTTGTTTCATTTTTCAAAGATTTTTACTATAAAAGCAATAAAAATAGAAAAGAAATTGGAAAATTAAGACTAGTGATTTTATCACAAGATAACCACAACTGATGCATGTTACTACAGTTATGTATTTATGAAAATGGGATCATACTATTTGTTATTGTTATGTGATCTTTCTCAATATATTGTATGTTTTTAAATTATACAATTTTCATTTTTTAATTGAAGTACAGTTGATTTACAATGTTGTGTTAGTTTATGATGCACAGCAATGTGATTCAGCTACATATATATTTTTCCTCTCTCAGATTGTATTCCATTATAGGTCATTACCGGATACTGAGTATAGCTCCCTGTGCTACACATTAGTACTATGATGCTTTTCTATTTTATATATGGGAGTTTGTATCTGTTAATTCCAAACTCCTAAGGTATCCTTCTCCCCCATTCTCTCCCCGTTGGTAATCTTAAATTCACTTTCTAAGTCTGTGAGTCTGTTTCTGTTTTGTACAAGATGTTTTTAAATATTCTTCTGTAACATTAGTTCTAATGGCTGCAAAGGGTGTCATGACTTGTTTCGGCAATAACTTACTTAACCTCTTGGCGTCTTTTCTCCCACAAAGGCTGTGTCTGTGCTGAGGGCCCAGCAGGGGGAATGTACGTACTCACTGCCCCCCATCACTGGGCCCTGAACTGAACTGCTGGACTCATAAAGCTAAAGGAATCCTGCAAACTGACTTAATCAAAGAAAACCATTTAAATTAAAAATACTTCTGTTAGTTTTCTACACATTCTAATACGAGAGAGCTGGTGGCCCACAAATCCCTTCCCTTTTTATACTCCAGTGTAGCTCATTTTCCCCCATTTTTGTTTTAATGAGAAATTTTGTCAATGAAATTAAATCAGAATATACTTTATGTATACTCCCCAGGGTCTGAGGAGTTAAACTTTTTTTTTTTTTAATAAAAAGAGGGGAAATCAAGACATGTAAACTATTTACTATGCTTCAATCCTGTATTCACTAGAAGGAGAATGCAGGGGGCCAAGACTGGTAGGGCAGATAAATTTAAGTCTTACACTGTACATTCTAACTAATGAATGCTGTTAAAGAATCAAAGATCCCGATTCTTTGATTCAGGGAAGACCAACTCTTGCTGTTTACACTGTGCCTCTCAAAGGGTTCCGTAAAACTGATGACTATGAGTGTAGGGCTCACGTAGCAGTCACCTCAAGAAACACTTATAGCTGTGGCCTGCACGATGTCACTCCCAAGGACTGCCAAGTACCTGCAGAAGTGAACTCTGTGCCCCCTGCCCCAGCCCTCCAAGTCCGTGCCTCTTGCTTCTTATTTCTCACTAATTCCTTCAAAGAATATGTCTTCCTTCCCATTTGGAGATGACCAACATTACTAGGAAAGATAGAGAGACGTTTACACACACACATATTATCTAGAAAGATCAACTCAACTCAAATATCCCTTATAAAAGTTAAATTGTTTTTCACTTCCCATAGTAAGTCATGCTTGGGAGCACCTGAGGGTCTATCACGGTGTCCCATGCAGATGAGGCAACTGCCCCGTGAGAAGAGAGAGCAGGGCGCAGCCGTTCCACCCATTGCTAAGCAGACATTTCCTCTTGATGCACCAGTGCCTCACCAGCATCTCCTCAAACCCACCTCCCTCTTCCGACTTCCATATTACATCTAATAAACCAAAGCAGCCCTTCTCCCAAGATCCCCAGTTCAGGATCACTGGGCCATCTTTGAGGACTCCTCTTCCTTATCTTCACATCCAGACACTAACTCTGTTTCTTCCCACAGTG
Source organism: Nanger dama (assembly GCA_917880005.1). Taxonomy (NCBI): domain Eukaryota; kingdom Metazoa; phylum Chordata; class Mammalia; order Artiodactyla; family Bovidae; genus Nanger; species Nanger dama. Next base: position 25,545,171 of record CAKJTW010000011.1, on the reverse strand, counting down.
TCTTCCATCTGCCTCATTCCTTCAGCTTCCTCAGCCAAGACCCTAGTTCAGGATTTAACCACACACCTAAACAAATCCACCTCTTAACCGGCCTCCTCACCCATCACTCCACCCCATACTTGTTTTGATCAACCCTCTCTGCCAATCAGACACTCAGGGAGTTACAGAATAGAATTTAAATGTCTTTGTCCAGCACTCAAGATACTCTGATTCCAGCCATATCTCTGGCCTAGCAAAACTGGTCTATTCTATTCCAGGGACACATTTATATATGAACTCTTTTATTTCCAAACTATACTTGACACCTTTTTCCTGCATTTGGAATGTCCTTCCCACTTTTCCACTCTTCTTTTCCTTAAATTTTACTCATATTTGAGTGTCCAGCTCAAATTTAACTTCTAAGAAGCCATCAAAACATCAAAAGCTATTAATCTCTCTCTTCTGCATTTTCATTCATTCAAAAAACATGTATTAAGTTCTAACAGCATGGCAAGCACTAAGCTAGTTATTGAGTATAAGGAGATGAAAAATAAAGGCCTGTACACAGACATGGTTCTTATTTTTATATTTCTCTCCCTCCATGAGTCATATCTGCACCAATTAGACTAAACCTTTGAGAGGTTGTATCTCACATGTCTTTATTTTTTTACTCCTTTAACACTCCTGTCATAGTGTCAGGCATGTCAACAAATGCTCAGTAAATTTTTGCTGATTGATTTTTGCCTAGTACTTATAGATGCAATCTACCTACACACATACCCCCTTGACCTGCCTGCGACAGCAGTCATTTATACATCCAAGCTAAAAGGCTCATATCTGGAGAGGCTAATCTTTGTTAACACTATGCTCCAAAACCAACAGGGCTAACTGGTCACTTGACCAAGAACAATAATTTTCCTTCCCATAGAGAATGCAAGCAGTTTGGCATTGAGTGCACTTTGTAAAATCCTGATGCAACAGCAAAAGGCACCCTTTTGAATGGGACAGGAGATGGAACAGGTGGTCTCTGCCTTTGCATGTCTAGGCAACAGAACACAGATTTGGTCAAAGATTCTCATTCATAGATGCCTTTGATAGTCTTGACAGACTCATAACCATTGCATCTCATATAAATTTAGGAGATATGCAAAAGATCTGTCAAGCATCCAAAATATGCATCAATTCAGCCAATATTTACCAAACACCAAGAAGAGGCAACACACTTTACAGGGAAAAGCATAGGCTTTGGAATTAAGAAAACCTGGTTTTGATTCCTAGATTTACTACTAACTAGTTGTGTAGAAAGACAACTGACCTTGCTCAGCTTCAGTCTCCGTCTCTGTAAAACAAGGTTAAGGTCACCTACCTCACAGGGTTGCTATGAGGATTAAATGAGATAATGCATGCAAAGTACTTGGCACCAATCGGTTCATAGGTAGAAAGTTGTTGGTATGGTCAAAGGAGAAAAATAGAGCAATGGTGGTATTTAAAGCACTGGGCTTCGTGCTTAACTTGCACTGCTGTATATTCAACATGACAAGCTCAAAGACAACCTTAGTGACATAAATAAGATAAATACAAATAAATGTATCTTATACCTTGGGACTATGGGTCTGTCTTTAAAGTCTTTTCTTTAAAAAAATAATTTTACTTTTCATTTATTTTTGGTTGTGCTGGGCCTTCATTGCTGTGCAGGCTTTTCTCTAGCAGCAGCAACTGGGGGCTATTCTATAGCTGTGGTATGCAAACTTCTCAGTACAGTAGCTTCTCTTGTCATAGAGCATGGGCTCTAGAGAGTGCAGGCTTCAGGAGTTGCAGCATGTGGGCTCAGAGCTATGGTTCCTGGGCTCTAGAGCACAGGCTCAATAGTCTTGGCACACAGGCTCAGTTGCTCCACAGCAGGTGGAATCTTCCTGGACCAGGGATCAAACCCATGTCTCCTGCACTGGCTGGCAGATTCTTCACCACTGAGCCATCAGGGAAGCCCCGTCTTTAAAATCTCAAGTAATGTGCAATTTAGGTGTTTCATGGATATCAAAAGCAACATTATGCCAAAGTACTTAATGAAGTGAAACACTCTCCAACTACTATCATGGCATAATCACTTAGTGCTTTCAATTCAAACTGTTTGGGGGATGTGGAAATGGCAACCCACTCCAGTACTCTTGCCTAGAAAATTCCATGGATGGAGGAGCCTGGTGGACTATAGCCCATGGGGTTGCCAAGAGTCAGACACGACTGAGCAACTTCACTCACTCAAGTCAGTGTAGAACACTCGTGTATGTGCTCATTCAGACATTTCTGACCCTTTGTGATCCCATAAACTGTGGCCAGCCAGGCTCCTCTGTCCATGGAATTTTCCCAGCAAGAATACCAGAGTGGGTTGCCCATTTCCTCCTCCAGGGGAATCTTCCTGACCCAAGAATCAAAGCCACATCTCTTGTGTCTCCTGCACCGGCCGGCGGATTCTTTACCACTGTGCCACCTGGGAAGCCAGGTAGAAGATTTGACTGCACTTCAAAGTTCTTTCACCTACTTTACCTTGGGTTAAATGGCTTGTACATTCCTAGAAGGTCACATTAGTTCCAAAAACCAAAGTTGGCTCTTTAGGGAAGATAACACTAGGGATCAAAAACTTGTCCAAGAACTCAACTTCGGGGCTGCTGCTGCTGCTGCTGCTGCTAAGTCGCTTCAGTCGTGTCCGACTCTGTGTGACCCCATAGACGGCAACCCACCAGGCTCCCTCGTCCCTGGGATTCTCCAGGCAAGAACACTGGAGTGGGTTGCCATTTTCTTCTCCAATGCATGAAAGTGAAAAGTGAAAGTGAAGTTGCTCAGTTGTGTCCAACTCTTTGTGACCCCATGGAATGCAGCCTACCAGGCTCCTATGTCCATGGAATTTTCCAGGCAAGAGTACTGGAGTGGGGTGCCACTGCCTTCTCCTCAACTTCAGGGTAGGCTCCCGCAAAGAGGACACACCTACCTACCATACAGTAGCCGCACAAATGTGTGTTGAACATAAGAATGAGTTTCAGTTACAGTGAACCTGTACCTCCAGTGTAATGTAACACCTGAGATACCAATGCAATAAATGCTTCTATAAAAGAGAATTCCAATCTTGAGAATCAGAGAAGGAAATACAAATGCCCAGTTTCAATCTCCCCTGAGAATAGAATACTTGGGGAAAAAGGTACTGAAAGAGAAGCTGGTATTCATTCACAAACATGTGCCACTGTTAATGTGACCCTCTTTACACACCCCTTTTTCAGCCTCAGAGATGAGTTTGTACATGGTTTGATTTGTGGGTTTCCAGTTCATACACGAAGTCAAGGATAAATGTTATTCTTTATCATCTTGCTAAAAATTTAGCTCTCCACCTAAGAAGATATTACATCAAGTACTTTTGCACTCAAATCCCAAATTAGAAGACAAAGAAATCTGAAAGGAGAAACTACCCCTTTAGAAAAACGGAATAGAGTTCTCTGCTTTTCTGAAGAGTGGCAGCTATTCCTTCCACGACTCCACATTGCAGTATCTGAGAAGCAAAGGGAAGGCTGAAAAAGCTGTGGATGACCTTACTAGAATTTCATGCTTACTTATACGTGTGACTTCAAGCCAGTACCCAAGCTTCCAATCTCTCAGAAGTCACCCATAAATCAGCAAATGAGACAAGTGCTGCAAATAGCATAATTTCTCATGAGCAAGAATTGTGGCTACGTTGCTAGGTTGTTTTTTCCCCCATAGTTAATAGAGAATGGTAAAAATTGTTTCAAATTTCATCATGAGAAAATCTGAAATTTACACAAGAGTAAAGAGTATAATGAATCCAGCTTTAACAGTTATCAATATATAGCCATTCTTGTTTTATCTACAGACTATCTAATGGATTTTTAAGCCAGAATTCATAGTATTTTTAAGAAATACTTCAGCATGTATCTCTAAAAGATAGACTTTAAAAATCACTACTATGTCATTATCATACATAATTCCTTTACAACATCAAACATGTTCAAATACACTCCAATTATCCCATAACCTCATTATCTTTTTTACAGTTGATTAAAAACTGAATGTTCACAATGGGAAGAAACTCAGAGATTGCACTGACCAATTCTACCCAACATGATCCCACTCCCCACCCGCCCTTAAAGCAGTGCCTCAGCTGTGACACTGCCCTGGAAAGAAATGTGTGCATTTTGCAGAAGACATGAAGCTTAAACTCATGAGCTGATTCCCCCAGCATGTTATTCTACCATCTTTGATCACTTCAATTTTAAAAATTTAGAACAATAGCTTTGTTGAAATATAATTCACATACCACACAATTTACCCATTTGAAGTGTACAGTTCAATGATTTTGAATATATTCACAGGGTTACACAAGTATTACCACTATCTTTAGAACATTTCCACTACTCTAAAAAGAAACCCCACACCCTTTAGTGGTCATTCGCCATCTCCCCTTCCCCAGACTGGAAACCACCAGTCTGCTTTCTGTTTCTGTGGATTCTGTCTTTTCTGCACATTTTTACTCTATACTATGCTGTTTTAAAATTGCTTGGGGGTCTGCCTACCCCCTCAGCCAAGGCTAGAACTGTTCTGGAAGGTACTCGGGTACCCAACACTCATGGAAACATGACTCCTTAGCTGGGGGCTCTCCCTTTTCCCCCTTATTTGGGGTCTGAGGATCAGATGTTTCTTTTCATTTTGGCTGTCAGGAAGCCCAGAGCTGAATTTGTGGCCCAGCTTTTAAAACATGCAGCATCTTATCATAAACATTTCTCTGAACAATCTTTCTCTCCAACCTGAATTTTCCTTTTGTTTTATTCATATGTTTTTGCTTATATTTCAAGAATTTTTGTACTTTATCTCAAACACACCTTTGAAACAAGGGAAGATTTAAATGCATTACATTTCTTTTCAGATATTCTGATAATATTCTATCATATCTTAAAAGTTTAGGAAAATCTCTCCCATTTGGCTATTATTATTTTCTTTTGATGACTGATGCTTCAGCTGGCATTTTCCAAAAATACTGTCCTAGGACTCCTAATAAAAGAGAAAAAAAAAGGCAGAAAAGGTGATGTGAGTAAGGAAAGTTTAATCCTGTACATACAAAAAGAGGTGTAGGGTGTGAGGGCAGTTCTATAAAAAAAAGTTGGTGATTAAATGGTTTAGAGAACTAAACGTAACAGTTTAATGGTCAGGGGAAATAGACAGAAAGAAAAAAGAGACATGCATGGCAGGTATCACCCTCTCCTGGAATTACAGCATTTACTAAGAGGAAGGGGTGTGTCTCTGTACTTAAGAGACCAAGAACCGAAGCTTTACTGCTAGACATATGATGCACTCATCCCAATTTCAACTGCTGGATATTCAGCACATTTTACTCGGTGATACTGTTTTGCTCTTGCCAAAAGAAAAATATTCCGGACCAAGTTCACATTAAAATCCAGGCTTTCTGGGACTTCCCTGGTGGTCCGGTGGTTAAGAATTAGCCTTGTAATGCTGGGGGACGTGGGTTCGATCCCAGGTAGAAGAGCTAGGATCCAACATGGGGTGGAGCAACTAAGCCTGAGTGTTCGCAATGAAGATCCCATGTGCTGCAACTAAGGGTGAAGGTGAAGTCGCTCAGTCGTGTCCGACTCTTTGCGACCCGTGGACTGTAACCTACTAGGCTTCTCTGTCCATGGGATTCTCCAGGCAAGAATACTGGAGTGGATTGCCATTTTCTTCTCCAGGGGATCTTCCCGACCCAGGGATCGAACCTGGGTCTCCCGCATTGGAGGCAGACGCTTTAACCTCTGAGCCACCAGGGAAGCCCCATACTGCAACTAAGACCCAAAAAGAAATACTAATAAAAAAAGAAAATTCAGGTTTTCCCAAGGGAAAGTTGCCTGGAAGTATCTCTCAGGCAAAAGACATTAATCCTTCCCTTCATAGAGTTCAACAAAATCCTTTCTGCACCCAGGAATGCAATGATTAATCAACTGATTTCGACTCCAGTTTTGTTTATATGTTCCAACCATAAACATTAATTGAAATATTTCCATTGCAGCAGTATCATGCTGGTTTAAATACTGCTGCATAACAAAATGCAAGCATGTTTCAGAACATGAAAGTACAACCTGGCAAAGCAACGGTTACCTGTATTAAATTCCAAGGGACACACAATGGAAAATGTGTTATTCTAGGCTGCACGGCTACTTGACAGCTAGAGCAAGGGACTAGGACTTCCTTTTCCATGTGAGAAACTACAATAGATATTCCACTTCACTTTGCAGCTTTAGGACAGTTTGCATGAAGACAAATTTACCTGTTGGTGTCTCTCTGCTATGTGGGAATTTAGGTTTAACATATGAAACAGAGACATGCATGTGAAAAATACCACGTCTAAGAGTTACACATGTTTTTGATAGTATTTAAATAGGGGTCAAGTCCTTTGAAGAAGCTTTGCTATAATAACAGAGGTGAGCATGATAACAGATCTAATATGGGCTGTATTCTATTTCAGTTACTGCTCTAGGGAAAAGCAGCCTTTAAGAGGGGAAAAAATGACTGGGCAATTTGAGATGTACAAAGGCTATTTTTAAAATAAAAGCTAACAGGTAAAGTTTATCCAAATGTTTTAAAGTACGTATAGCACAGACTGATCTGCACCAGTTCTTCATCAGCAGAACTCTCCCATCTTTAATGATGACAACCTCCTGGTTTCTTCAACAATGTTATAGCAAGAAATGTGTAATTTCTAAAGAAAGGTTTTCTTAGCCTAGATTGTGGATTCTCAATCCTACATGCACACTGGAATCACCTAGATGGCATTTTCAAACAGCTAACCTACCCACCTCTACCACCCAAATTCTATTTTTTCTCTTTCTTATTTTTTAAATTATGAAAGCATAACACACTTATAGGAGACTCAAAAATACAGAACAAAGTTACATATAGTTATACTATATATTACAATTATTTTTTTAAATAGCTAAATTAAGATTTTTAGTTGGAGTTTCAATATCAAACTCTCAAAAATAGAATGAATATACAGAAAAATAGAAGGATATAATAGACCGGAGACACAGCATGAACCAATTCAACATAATTAATATTTATACAATTCCACACAACAGTAGGATACAAATTCTATTCAAGTTCCTAGACACTATAAACTAGAAGACACTAGAACATAAACAGGGACAGAAAGCAAGGTGCAAAAATGTCATGATCTAAAGGTACTGAAATCACACAGAATCTAGTGTCACTCCAGAATTCTGTTATAAATCAGTATCAAAAGATATCTGAAAATAATCCACATTTTTTCAAGTGCAATATGATGTGTACCAATAAAGATCTTTGACTAAGCCACTGAAAGCCTCAATAAAGTTAGAAGACTGAAAAAACACAGAGGTGATTGCAGAGAAGAAAACATTTAAATGAGAAACTAATATCAAAGATACTTAAACCACATGTACTTGGAAATTAAATGCCCACCTTTAAATGATGGGTGTACCTAAGAAGCCATAATAAGGAAAATTAGAAAGTATTTGTAACAGAATAAAAATGAAAAGAGTTCACCAGAATTTGTTGCACACAGCTGAAGCTTCTCAGTGCAATTAAATACAATGTGGAACCAAGATTCTAATTTAAATGGTTTGGGATTGAGCCCAGGCATTTGTATTTTTAAAAGTTCCCCAGTGATTCCAACGTGAGCCAGTGTTCAGAGTCAATGGTCTACAGGGATGTTTCAAACAAATAAGCTTTTTCTTTCCTGTAAGGCTGAATTTTTTCCATGCAATATACCTAAAAGGTTCTACTTCAGTAGGACCCTAGTCATTTAATCATTCTAGATACACCTTCAATATTAGGGCTTTTGCATTTTCCCTGCAACCTGGTTATTTATGGATATATGCAGCATTGTATTCACAATGTAACCATCATATTTGCAGTTATGTTACTATGTTATCATATTTGTTACTATGCTACATGCTTAAGCTCCATGCTTGTATTTATCTCCCTCATTTATTAGGTGATATTGTGAAAGTGAAGTCGCTCAGTCGTGTCCGACTCTTCTCGACTCCATGGACTGTAGCCTACCAGGCTCCTCTGCCTGTGGGATTCTCCAGGCAAGAGTACTGGAGTGGGTTGCCATTTCCCATTAGACACCTTTAGTCACTGTGCTCAAAGCCTGTGGAAGCTGCAAAGATAAAAAGTCACTCTTGTAGCTATACCTGCAGTCAAGGAACTTAAAATCCAGAATGGAGATAAGGCAAGTGTGAGTAACAATATGAGTTAGACTATAAAGTCTATAACAGACATCCTAGATGAGCTCGACTATGCTTGCTCAACTGCAAAACTCAAAAATATTTCTGAAAGATGTATATGAAAATGGTAACTGAAGTCATATCTAGTTAGTTAGTTCAGTCACTCAGCCATGTCCGACTCTTTGAGACCCCATGAATCACAGCACACCAGGCCTCCCTGTTCATCACCAACTCCCGGAGTTCACTCAGACTTGTGTCCATCGAGTCCGTGATGCCATGCAGCCATCTCATCCTCGGTCGTCCCCTTCTCCTCCTGCCCCCAATCCCTCCCAGCATCAAAGTCTTTTCCAATGAGTCAACTCTTCTCATGAGGTGGTCAAAGTACTGGAGTTTCAGCTTTAGCATCATTCCTTCCAAAGAAATCCCAGGGTTGGTCTCCTTCAGAATGGACTGGTTGGATCCCCTTGCAGTCCAAGGGACTCTCAAGAGTCTTCTCCAACACCACAGTTCAAAAGCATCAATTCTTCGGTGCTCAGCCTTCTTCACAGTCCAACTCTCACATCCATAATGACTACTGGAAAAACCATAGCCTTGACTAGACAGTCCTTAGTCAGCAAAGTAATGTCTCTGCTTTTGAATATGCTATCTAGGTTAGTCATAACTTTTCTTCCAAGGAGTAAGCGTCTTTTAATTTCATGGCTGCAATCACCATCTGCAGATCTCTAGGAAGTGACAGTAAGGATTTTGTTGTTTGTGGTTTTCTGTTTTTCCAAGATTTTTACAAGATCACTTGATGAAAAATACAATCCATAGGGTCACAAAGAGACATGACTGAGCATGCATGCACGCACAGACACTCTCTAAAGGTGAAATCAGTTTGAAGAATGGAAAATCCATAGGTAGAAAGGGGCATAAGAAAGATAAAGCGCCAGATGCATTTGTAACATGAGTGGCTCTGTTTGCTATAACTTGGTGTGTAGGGCAGAAAGAAGAGGAGGTAAGATGGGAGAGATTGGAGAAACATCACAAAAGCCTTGACCATCAGGGTGAGGGAATTTATTAGCAACTGGGAGCCATGGAAGGTTTTTAAATGGTACTTTTTTATCATAAAAATAACATTTTCTTAATAAAACAGTACTATATCTTTTTTCTCTTTTTAAATTATTTTTTAATTGAAAGATAATTGTTTTACAGAATTTTGTTGCTTTCTGTCAAACCTCAACATGAATCAGCCATAGGTATACATATATGCCTGCCCTTTGAACCTCCCTCCCATTTCCCTCCCCATCCCACCCCTCCAGGTTGATACAGAACCCCTGTTTGAGTTTCCTGAGTCATACAGCAAATTCCCATTGGCTATCTACTTTACATATGATAATGTAAGTTTCCATGTTACTCAAACTCATCACTGACAGATGAATGGATGAAGAAATCGTGGTAAATATACACAACGGAATATTCAGTTCAGTTCAGTCACTCAGTTGTGTCCGACTCTTTGCGACCCCATGAATCACAGCACACCAGGCCTCCCTGTCCATCAGCAACTCCTGGAGTTCACTCGAACTCATGTCCATCAAGTTGGTGATGCCATATCACTCAGCCATAAAAGGAACACATTTGAGTCAGTTCTAATGAGGTGGATGAACCTAGAGCCTATTATACAGGGTGAAGTAAGTCAGAAAGATAAATATCATATTCTAACGCATATATGTGGAATCTAGAAAAATGGTACTGAAGAATGTATTTACAGGGCAGCAATGGAGAAACGGACATAGAGAACAGACTTATGGACGTGGGGAGAGGGGAGCAGAGGGTGAGATGCATGAAAACAGTATTATACCTTTATGGTAAAAATGACTGGCAAAGACTCCAAAGTAAATGAAAATCACCAGGAATCAGCTCATCACCAGAAGAAACCACTGTTAATATTTTGGAACACTTCCTTTCAACCTTTCACTATGTATATAGCTCTGGAATATTTGTGAGCAGGAATGTGACATCAGCAGGGCTGTGCTTTAGGGAGGCTGGGTTACCAGGTAGCTTTGGGAGAGGCTTCCAAGCACACATTCACTGTTTCCCCTTGCTTATATTTCCGTATCCACACAAGTCAGAAGAGAGTCTGGCTATTTAGGGCAGACCCACAAACACGTCCTGTAGAGCAGCTTCCCGAGGGGGAAGCCCAGAGTGAAAGCCTGGGGGTGAGCACCTGTAACAGCATTCAGCAAAGCAGAGAAGACCTCTACGGGGATGGAGAGAATGTTCTTCAAAGAATCCTCAGGTTTCCAGGAAAGGAGGTCTTTATCACAGGAAGAACGAAGAGAACTTTCCTAGAGACCATCCTCACCATGCATGCTGCCCAGTAGGGAAGTGCCTAAAAATAGGTGATTACCCCATCTAGTATGTGATAATCATATTACGATAAAACAGCTCATGGTGTGACAGCTACTGCCTGTTAGTCAGAATTCATGTCGACTCTGAGATCACAGCTTCCAGAAGAAGTTGACCTGTGTCAAAATTCACTGACAGGAGTAACTGGCCAAGCCATTTCTCACAGCTCTCAGCCTTGCCCCCTCCTCAGAGACAACAGGGCTCTGTGCAGCAGCAGAGCCCAAAAACGGGAAGGAAATTTGCATGCCACTTCTACCCCTCTGAAGTGTTTATTATTTTGCTTCCAAAGAGGCTGTGTCCGATGTTTTATTCCTCCCCTTCTTCCCTTTGCTAATTTTAACTCAATTTCAAATTAATATTTTTCAAGCGATAACTTACTAAATTCCCAGTCCCTCCCACCCCTGTTTATGACTGACGGATGAACGTAAGCACAAAACATCTTGCGATGGCCTCAAAATAGAAAGCAGGTTTAAAGTTTTATTTTTCTGTCCCCAAAGCTGCCAAAGCTCTGGGTGTTTTAACTTCTGCTCCACACCACTGTTTTCTCCCTCTCTCCCACCCAGCTATATTTAGTAAAGCCCAAATAAAAGGGATACAGGCAAAGCAAAATTAAATATAGTTTCTTTGAATCAGTAAACCCCACAGTTAGTCTATATGGCCGCAGCTACGAAAGCAAGGCTCATATCAACACACGCATACTCATGGTGTGCACCGTCCTTCAAAAGTGACCACAGTCTCACCCGTTTCACCAAGTGGCAGGTGTACCCAGGAAGGCAAACACACCTCCTCCCTGCCTTGATCTCCAACCGCTCTCTTCCCTTCCTCCCTGCCATCTCCCTACCCCCCACCTTCACTGCCACCCCCATCAACATATCTGCACCACCCTCTACTTTCTTCTGCCCACACCTAGAAGAAAAGGAGAAAAATCGCGAAGGGTACATTTAAATGAATGAAAGCCCAAAGAAGTACTTGGGGGACCGAGAACTTCTAAACGAAGCTGGCTCAGACACCCACTGCTGTAACTATTGTAACACTATGCATTTTTACCTCATTTGATTTACTTAAAAACCATCTCAGGCTTTTGTTGACTTAAGGAAATTCTACGGGACTTATGAACAAGGGCAACATTCTGTTTCCCAATACAAAGAATGAGCCTATAACAACAATAAGATTTGGGGGGGGTAACTTCCCATCCACAAAGCAGCAAACCTAAAAATCTAAATATAGAATATTTCACAGAAGGGAAGAGGATGGGTTTGAGGAGCACGGTCTGTGGAATGGAAGGGTAATGGCACCAAATACAACTTTAGCTTTTTCCATAGAAGTACCTAAGTGCCCTCTGCCTTTCCCTAAACCAAAGGCACAGGACAAGAGAGAAGTGCAGAGATTTTAAGAAACACCTAATGGCTGAGTAGCAAATTTACCCTTCACAATGCTCTCACTTTCCAAGTCCAATCTGAAAAGCAATAAAGATAGTACACTATCTAGACAATATCATCAAAGAAAGTCTGTATGTATTTGCTATGATATTAAGGGGGAAACCCCACAACTGTACATTTTAAAATATTTTAAGGGACTTCCCTGGTGGTCAGTGGTTCAGACCCTGTGCTTATCACTGCAGGGGGCATGGGTTTGATCCCTGGTCAGGGAATGAATATCTTGAATGCCACATGGTGGCAAAATACATATATTGGTTGTTCAGTTGCTAAGTTGTGTCTGACTCTTTGTGACCCCATGAACTGCAGCATGCCAGACTTCCCTGTCCTTCACTATCTCCTGGAGTTTGCTCAAGCTTGTGTCCATTGAGTCGGTGATACCATTCAACCATCTCATCCTCTGTCACCCTCTTCTCCTCCAGTCCTCAGTCTTTTCCAGGGTCAGAGTCCTTTCCAGGAAGTTGGTTCTTCACATCAGGTGGCCAAAGCATTGGAGCTTCAGCTTCAGCCCTTCCAGTGAATATGCAGGGTTGATTTCCTTTAGGACTGACTGGTTTGATCTCCTTGCTATCATACTGTTGCTAAGTTATGTCTGACTCTTTGTGACGCCACGGACTGCAGCACGCCAGGCTCCTCTGTTCTCTGCTATCTCCTGGAGTTTGCTCAAATTCATGTCCACTGAGTAGTGATGCTATCTCACCTTCTCCCACCCTCTGTCACCCCCTTCTCCTATTGCCTTCAATCTTTCCCAGCATCAGGGTCTTTCCAATAAGTTGGCTCTTCCCATCATGTGGCCAAAGTATAGGAGCTTCAGCTTCATATTATTCTTAAAATATGTATTTATATTTTTAAGTATAAAATCATAGAACAAGAGTTAGCAAATTATGGCCCATAGGCCAAATTCAGCCTGCTACCTGTTTTTATACAGCCTGTAAGCTAAGAATGTTTTTCATTTTTTAAATGGTTGAAAAAAATCAAAAGAATATCATTCTATGACATGTAAAAATTATATGAAATTCAAATTTCAGTCCATAAATAACGTTTTATTGGAACACAGCCACATTTACTCACTTACATATTGTCTGTGGCTGCTTTTGCAGAGTTGGACAGGTATGAGACTATATAGCCTATAGGCCAAAACCATTTGCTATCTTTGTTGTTGTTCAGTCACATCTGACTCTTTGCAATCCCATGGACTGTAGCACACCAGCCTTCCCTGTCCTATCTCCCAGAGTTTGCTCAAACTTATGTTCATTGAGTCAGTGATGCCATATAACCATCTCATCGTCTGTCAACCCCTTCTCCTGCCCTCAGTTTTTTCCAGCATCAGGGTCTTTTCCAATGAGTCAAGTCTTTTACTATCTTGCCCTTTCTATAAAAATTTTGCCAGCCACTGGTCTAAAGATATATCTGGGGTGTGGAAAATACCTTTTGCTTATTTCATACTTTATATTTTTCCAGGTACATTCACACTCATTACTTTTATCCTTACTCCAAGCCTTTGAGTTGAATAAGCAGAAATTACTATCTCCTCTCTGGACATGAGAACACAAAAGTTTGAATTTACCCAAGGTCATATTGCTGGTAAGTGGCTAGACCAGAGCTAGACTCCAATTTTCTGACCCTTGTCCAGAGGTGTTCACATTACACAACTCTGTCCTCTTGGATGTCTACCAACCGTGGCTAACCAAACTCTTTTAAAACATTCTCTCCATATTTGAGAGTTCACCATAGTGTAAAATCCTTCCTTCCTAAAATAGGATCCCAAACACTACGCTTCTTAGCACCACTTCCTGCTAGGGTAGAGACATGAGCGTGGACTCAGCGGTTTCCCGTCTTGGTGGAGGCAGCTCTGGAGGAAGGATAGAGATGGTGGCAGCAGATCCTGTGGCAGACCAATTCAGTGGGATTCCTGGAAGCACAACCTGGAGTGTGTTTCTTCATCTTGCCCAACAATTCCGTGCTCTATTTACATACTTCAGTACATTCTTTTATGCCTAATCAAGCTCCTACAGTTTCTATTTTCCAGTACTAAGATCATGAGCCAATACAATTTAGGAGAAATCTTTATAATACTATTGGTGATGTTGTTCAGTTGCTAAGTCACGTCCAACTCTTTTGTGACCCTATGGACTGTAGCCTACCGGACTCTTCTGTCCATGGGATTCTCCAGGCAAGAATTCTGGAGTAAGCTGCCATTTCCTTCTACGGGGATCTTCCCAACCCAGGGACTGAACCCATGTCTCCTGCATTGGCAGGTAGATTCTTTAATGCCAAGCCACCAAGGAAGCACTTATAATACTACAGCGAGTCCTAAAAACTTCCGGGACAACTTCCATCTTCACCGACTTCCAAAATACAATCTTATTTCTGTAAGATATTACCAAATGTAACTCTTAAAACGGATTCTGTGGTGGTCTTCTCCGGTGATCCAGTGGTTAAGAATTCACTTCGCAATGCAGAGAATGTAGGTTTGATTCCTGGTCAGTGATCTCAGATCCCACATGCTGTGGAGAAACCACTTAGCCCACACACTCTGGAGCCTGTGTGCCACAACTAGAGAGTTCATGCACTGCAATGAAGAATCCACACGCCACAACTACGACCCAACACAGCCAAATAAATAAATAAAAGGAGTCTGTAATTAAATAAATAAAATTGGAAAATACCAATTAACACAGATTTCTTTTTCTAATTTTTATTAAAAAAATTTTTTTACACACTTTTTATTCCTATGTGTACATGCACAGTCACTAAGTCATGTCCAACTCTGTGACCCCATGGGCTGCAGCCTGCCAGACTCCTCCGTCTGTGGGATTTCCTAGGCAAAAATACTGAAGTGGGTTGCCATTTCCTTCTCCATAAACTGATTTCTTTATTGCAGGACTTCTCAGAGCCTTTATATACATGTACATTTCACAAATCTCCAAGAAAGAGAGAAGTATACAACATTTGAAAAATTTATTGGACAACTATTTTTAAATATAATACCTCACCTGGATAGTAATACATTTTGGGAAATACTAGTCAATTGTTATCCTCTAACTAGAAAAAAAATTATAGTTCTAAAATATAAAAAATAAGCCCTCTGAAATGAGAAATCCAGTTCCAGAGGGTGTTAAGAGTAAAAAACATATTTTCATACACTGCTAGAGGCTGGTATGTATTAGCATAACATTTTTAGAGAGCAATTTTACAATAACTAGCAACAGTCCCAATATTTATATTTTCAACTCAGTAATTTCACTTCTATAACTTATCCTAAAAAATAACCTGAAAGGTGGACAAATCTCAGGTCTTCAGTTCTTATGTATGCCTCTGATACTTTATGAAAAAGAAAAACATGCTCTGATTTGAAAACACACAAAAGAGGGCTGCTTCATTTTTCTATTCAGGTGATAGAAAAAGGATTTCCTCCTTATAATTGAGGGAAGAGACAAAAGTGCTTTTATATTCTTAGTTGCATTATGACACTATATAAACATTTATTTAGCTTCTACCTTCTGCAGAAAAAGGAAGAAGTTGAAAGTTTAAAACTTTCTCAAGAATATCTCTATTGTTAATTAAAATATCCTAGACCAGATAGATGCACAGCATCGCCATAAATGGGGCAGGAAGAAGAAACCTGGGTGACACAGATATGTAGTCAAGATATGCTAAGATGCTGAGCTAACTTTAAGGTTGATGACAAACCACAAATCTTTGGGACAGATTTTTTTACTCTAGGATTCAGGTTAACTTGGTAAAGATCAAGAAAATGACGATGAAGACCTGTATGTTAAATATTTGTTATGTTAATCTAAATACTCTTTCTAAGATTATTTAATGTTATTTAATGGGCTTCCCAGGTGGCTCAGGGGTTAAGAATCCACCTGTCAAGCAGGAGACTCGGGTTCGATCCCTGGGTTGGGAAGAATTGCCTGGAAGGAAATGGCAATTCGCTCCAGTATTCTTGCCTGGAAAATTCCATGGACAGAGGAGCCTGGAGGGCTGCAGTCCATGGGGTCACAGAGTTAGACACAACTTCTCAACTAAATAACAACGTTACTTAATTCATTTATTAATTATATTTTGTATTATTGTTTATATTGATATATATAAATATATTACTACCATTTTTATTATCATTTTTAATATTTATTTGGCTGCATCAGGTCTTAATTGAGGCGTGAGGGATCTACGTTGTGTGATGCGGAATCTTGCATCCCAAAGCATGGATGCAAAGCTATATGGCACAAGCTTGGGAGTTGTGGCACCTGGGCTCCCTGGTTGCAGCAAGCGGGCTGCTGTGTGTGGGCTTAACTGCTCCATGGCATGTGGTATCTTAGTTCCCAAACCAGGGATCGAACCAATGTCTCCTGCATTGCAAGGTGGATTCTTAACCACTGGACCACCAGGGAAGTACCAGAACTAGATATTTTAAGTGGAGGATTAAAAAACCTCAAAGATCAGCAATTTGTAGGTTCAGATCATGTGACTAAGGCAGCAACGCCCCCTAGTGGTGGAGCACCACACTTTCACTTTGAGGCTTTTGACAGATGAATAAGCATCTTTAAAAGGTCAAATCCACAAAAATAAAGGCGTGAGGACCCAGCAAACATTTCTAAGAGCTGTAACTCCTAATCGGTGAATGCCATGACCAAACAAGGGTATATTCAGTTTTAAAGTCATTCCTTGACTTGCTCTAAAGTCCATTTTACAGACAGAGAAACCATGGTCTCAAAAGATTAGGAATGACTTTGTTTCAGTCACAAAACCACACGAACCAAGATGGCTGCGTATGTCTCTGCCATGCTTACTGCCTATTAGGCTAAACCCACAAAGTAAGGATGAATGAACCAGCTTTTCTTTTTATTTTATCTCTAACAAAAATGTCAGTAGCAGCTGCTACATTTTCTTTCCAAATTCAGCCCCTGTGAGCCTACACAAACTGCCTAAGGTCCAGGTACCCCCCAGAAGCAAAGTAATCCCCCTTTCTCCACGTCCTTCAGTAAGTTCAAAAGGGAGACTGTCTCCTGCTTAGGCTCAGATGCCACGGGAATCTGTGTCTCACAAGAGGGGAGGCAGTGGTAGGCATATAATTGGCATCAGAAAAGGAAGCCTGTATCTTCACTCTGCAGGAATACAACCATAGGTTAGAAGGACTGGTCAAGGAGGGCCAGCCAACCCCAGGAACATATCTGGTGATTTATGGGAAACTCTCTAGTTCTCGCAGGGAAAGTGGGATGTGGTTAAGAGAGGCAAAACCAGGGAACAGAGACTATCACTACTGTGAAGTAGTAGTGGTCTATATTTGCAGAGTATTTAATACGTTCCAAAGTATTTTCACAAGTATCTCATTTGTTCCTTTAGTTATGACTCTGTAGAGCAAGTCCTATTTATTCCAAGGCTACAGATTAAGAAGAGATGACTCTGAGGAGCTGAGTGGCTTGTTTGTATAACCTGGCAAGTTAGCAAACTCAAGACTCACCCTGAGGTCTACTGTTCCCCACAGCACTGGTCACATCCAAGTGAAGGTGGCTTAATTAGCAGTGAATATAAATTATGAGAGGAGGGGGAGCTCCAACAGGCAGTCACAGAGCAGGGAAAAAGACACTGGTGACACATGATATTGTGGAAAGGTTTTCAAAGTCCAAGAAATAGGCACAGAAATTAAAAAGCAAGGAAGCCAGAGACCATTTGGAATAGGGAAAACAAACCTCTGTAAGTTGAAAAGAGACTAAGGTAACCACTATATTACAATTAAAATACATTCTTTATACTCTCGTAATAAGCAGAAAAATGAGAAATCCATTTTTAGAAAGACTGCTATCCGAAACTGCTAAAACATTTCCTTAAGGAGGCAAACTTTCCCCTTTCCAAAAACCTTCTAGATGACCAAGGTTCGGGCTAGTCTTCTCAATAACCTCAACCAATGGGTTAATCTCTTTCTGCTCTTCCTGTGCTCCCATTTTTCCTTCCATTTACTTACATTTGAAGTAGTCTTGTATTTGGAGTTTTTAAGATGGCATGTTTCAAATCTTATGAGCTAATCTGCATTACAAACCCCACTCTTCACAATGAAAGAAAACAATGGAACTGAAAAAGTAGCCTATAATAGACACATAATAGCCTATGATAGTTTCTGAGACACTCTGCAGCTCACACTGCACCCCACACCTTCAGGAACCGCTTCTTCATCTCAGCAGTGGGCTCTTGGAGGCCAACCTTATATCCTGGAACCCTGTCTCTGTGACCATACCCAACTAATTAGGAGTGGACCTCTGTCCCAAACAGCCAATCAGAAACGTCTCCAGAACAATTCCTTTTGCTTAAGCTAGCCTGATTCTGTTTCTATGACTTGGAACCAAATGGTTCTAAATTACACATTTCATGGATTTACGTTCTGCTTCCTCATGTCAAACTGTTTGCTCAGTGTCTAAAATAATGCTTGCTGTGCTGTACTTAGTCGCTCAGTTGTGTCCGACTCTTTGCAACCCCATGGACCTTAGCCCATACTAAATACTCAAAAAGTTTGCAAAGCAATGCCTATTGTGAAACCTTCTTGGTTTTTCCCATTCTAAGTTTTATTCAGTGTACACTCTATTTGCTTAAGGGAAGTCTCAGTCCTGCCGAGTCTGGTCTTTACACTTCCACACAGTATCTGAAAGATTTTCGATTCCATCCTTTCCCAAGTATCTATCCTTCCTGCTTCTGTTGCTGAGTCTCATCTTCCCTTGGCACCTCATCACTTTACTACTATCTCTGTTGTACAGAGTGCACTGTGTTACTATCATCATAATAGGATAATCTCCTCATTTCTCTTTCTTCCCTTCTCTTTTATCCTTCCAAATGTCTGCTCTCAATAATGTCACTGCCCAGGCCGTCTATTAATGAATGGGCAGAAGACCTTGTTCCTGCTTCACTAGCTCCAGGATTTAAATGATGTCAGCAAGGGAATAAAGAGGTGCTCCAGGAAGCCTGATGACTCCATTATGGACCAATCACATTCCCAAGAGCAGCAAAGCATGTGAGTGCTACCCAGGAGGCCAAACAATGTCATACACCTCCAAATCCCTTTACAGAAATTAAAAGGCAAAGACCAGAGAAGCATACAAACTGTAAAAAGACAGCTGACCAAATCTTTATGCATCCTAGATACACAGCTCCTGTGACTGAGCCACTTAACTGCTCTCTGTGGAGATCAGTAAAAAACCATTGGTCCTACTTCTCTATATTGTTAAGGGAGAACACTATAACACCTTGATTACAGAGGTTGAGTTTCTGGTTAAGATACAATGATCTATTCGACTTTTAAGTGACTTAAAAATGCTAACTAAATATCAATTATTCCCAAATAAAATCCAAGTCCAAATCACAGATTTAAATGTAAACATGATTTTTAAAAAAAGATAATTATTTTGAAGTAGAACATTTCCCCAAATATACGGCACTACGATTCAGTGTTTATGTCTAAAACCACTTAGTTAAAAAAAAAGAAAAAGAATAAAACAAAATAGACTTTAAATAAATTTAAATTCCCAACATAAAAACTAAGTTTGGGAAGTCAAGGAGAAGCTTATTGATAAGGTGGAAAGAACTACCATCACAAGTAGATAAATGAGCACCTGGCCTTGTCTCTATGGTTTCTTACAATTCCTTTTATCAGCTCTTCTTTTCATGCCAACTTCTCTTTCTTGGTTTAATTTCTCAGTGTAATTCCTTAGGCTTAAATACTTACACTTTTTTTTTTTTTGGTGGAACTCTTAGCTTAATCTTATTTTTGTGTAGTCTGAACAGTATTTTTAAAAGTGCTCCACAAGTCCTTGTGTCACAGTTTTAATGTGTTGAGCACACTCATGTAGGTGATCTGACAAAGGCAAGTGCTTTTTCGGCTCTCATTCACCAGCTCGGAATTCTCACTTCTGGTCCTCCCTTCCAGGAAGTCCTGACTTGCTCAGTTGTGTCCGACCCTTAGCGACCCCATGGACTGCAGCCCACCAGGTTCCTCTGTCCATGGGATTTTCCAGGCAAGAGTACTGGAATGGGGTGCCACTGCCTTCTCTATTGCTTATTAAAGGGAGAAACAAATCTCTTTGGATGGGCTGGGGTGAGAGCTGCCTGCCACTCTCTACCTCTCCTTAATGCAGTGCTAAACAGTTTCCTGGAGGAGCTCCAGAATGTGTGTTTTCTAGAAGAGTAAAGAACTGTAGCAGCATCCTTATTCCAGTTCTCACAGCTGGAAGAGTGTGGAGGGTTCAGAGCAGAAGGGAGGGAGCCTGGATACAGAGCTTACACGATACCACTGACATTCACCAGGTTTCAAATGTCCTCTTGTTTTCCTCCACCTCTGCAAAATCATAGACTAAAACAGTAAAAGTGACTTCAAGAAATAACTCCTGAGCAAAGCTCTGCCTTCCCACAGATAAACAAGTAAGTCTCACAGACAGTGTTATGTGATGATGAAGTGAGAGCCTGGGTTTAAAGCTTGGCTTCACCACTTACTGGGAAACTCTAGAAGTTACTTAAGCTCTGTGCCTCAGTTTCTTCATTTGTAAAACAACGGCAATAACAGAACTGACTGTACAGGATTATGCAGATGTTTCATGAGATAAAACACATAAAGCATCGAGAACAGTACCTGGCACGTAAAAGCTCACGTAAATGATGGCAGTAATAGCTGTTGACGTGATCACTATCACTACTGTTGTTTTCTAAAAGAATTCCAAGAATTGCAATGCCTTCATTCAGCAAACATTTTAATGAGAACCTACCATGTGTGCCACGTATATGGTTCTCAGTACTGGAGACTGAGACTCGAAAGGTGCCGATTCAGATCTTCAAACAGCATTCAATCAAACGTGACAATATATTACAAAGTGGTTATGACAGATAGCAGTATAGGATCTTAAGAAGAAAGAAGCCTGGAGGTTTGAGAAAGGCAGGAGGAACCAAACCTTAAGAGGCAGACTGGAGGGCACCAAAGGAAGTGGAGAGGGAAGATCATTCTGGGCAATGGCAAAACACAGGACTAATAAGCTTAGCAAAGACAAGTGTATGAAAGGCTTAAGTAACCTGAACCTTAGCCTGAAGATAAATGTGGATCCTTGACTTTAGGACAAAGGATCGGCTGGAATGGGATGAATAAGTGGGGAAGGAGACTGAGTGGCGATTACTCCAAAAATAAAAGCCCTTAAGTGGGCAAGGATATATTTTAAAAATTCAAAGTATTTTACAGAAAGGATGGAGCAGAGAGAGTAAACTCCCCAAACATTTAGCAGTTAAAACAGCTGATCTTACTGATTAGATGTTGAGGATTCGAGAATGGGAAGAGTTAAAAATCAACCAGCACAAAATTATTGATTGAGTGAACTCCAGGGGTTGGTGATGGACAGGGAGGCCTGGTGTGCTGTGATTCATGGGGTCGCAAAGAGTCGGACGCGACTGAACTGAACCAAATGGGGGAATGGTGGTGCAACTGGAATCCAGGCAGAGAGGGTTTGGGGGAGATTATGCCGAGCTTAATCTCAGCAAAGACTGAAGGCAGAAGGAGAAGGGGGGTGACAGAGGATGAGATTGGTTGGATGGCATTACCAATTCAATGGGCATGAACTTGGGCAAACTCTGGGAGATGGTGAGGGACAAGGAAGCCTGGCATGCTACCGTCCATGGGGATGTAGAGTCAGACACGACTTGATGACTGAACAGCAGCAGCAATGCCAAGCTTGTTTTTGAAGCTGCTGAGCTGAGGTACTTGTGGGACACTCAAGTGGTGCCATGTGGTGTGAGGGAAGTCAGAAACACAGGTGTGCATCTGTGAAACCGGGTAAGGGTGGAGATAGAGATGAGCCACTACTGCTCAGCGTGCAGCCACAGCCACAGAGCAAGAGAGGGGTGGAGGTGGCCAAGATGGATGGGTCAGGAAGCTGAGAGGACCGGGGAGAAAGAAAGAGCAGAAACAGACTCACCTTCAAACAGCATCCAAGCAAATGCGATGATACATCACCAACATTTTCTCAGAACCGTTGCACTATTTTCATCCTCATCAACCTTGCCTAACAACTTTTTCAAACATTCCAGTGTTCTTTATTTATATACCATCTGTTTCACAAATATTTAAGGCAACTTAAGGTAAAGACATACAATAAAATAGCAAAATAAAAATGAAACAAATCAAAGCAAGGAAATATGGTATTAGATTAGAAGATCCTACAGATGCAGGTTGGGGGAGAAAATGGAATCAGAATACATTATGCAAGCCAATGGTGACTACAGAGTTGTTACAGTAAAGATGCAAGGTTCGCTCTGAGCTTTCTAGTGGCCAAAGTAAGAAAAGAAATAGTTACCTTCATAAGAAGAAACTATACCCTTCCTCAAGAATACCTGATTTGCCCGATTGCCCGGTTTAAAGGAAAATGGCTCCTACTCCACCCAGCTGTTCCAACATGCAAGTACTCTTCTACATAGTTAGATTCTCATTATCAGGGTGGAAAGATATTGGGTTGGCCAAAAGTTCATCTGGGTTTTTCCATATTAGTGGAAATCATATTTCCATTAATATAAATCATATTTCCATAAGAGTTAGTATCTTACAGAGAAACCTAAATGAACCCTTTGGCCAACCCAATAGAAAGGGGACTGGACTAGAAATCAGGATATCCAGTTATTTATAATACTAGTTATTCTGTTACTCACCAATCCAAGGCAGATCATTTAAATTCTTTGTGCCTCTTTTCTCAACTATAAAGCAGGTGCCTTCACTGAGCCAGGGTCAACCAACATTATAGCTTTTGTGCTATCATTCTCCACTCCAGCATATCTTGACAGACATCACTAATTGATCACAGAACTTTTTTCTGCTGAAGCCTCAATAGACCTCAAAAATCCTGCTCAACAGTGTTCCAAGTACCCATTAATGAATCAACATGGGCATTCTGACCCAAGAGCTGCTTTGAAGTAGCCTCCAGTGCTGGCCATCGACACACTACTGTAATAGCACCACAACTACGCCATGTTGCGGCCTGAATGGACTGGGCAGAAGTAGGCGTGCCCAAATACACCATTTCGCCAATGATTCCAAAGAAAATCTAGGAAAGGTGTAACAGCATGTGCTAAAATGAAATGTTTGGCAGCTCTTTCGTCTTTTGTTTTTTTCTTTGGTTTGTATATGAGATTTCTGCAACAAGGGTCTATGTTTTTTTTTTTTTTTTTTTTTTTTTTGTTTGTGGGGGGGGGTGGGGGGGGGCGGCCCCCCCCCCGGCCCGCCCCCCCCCCCCCGCCCTCGCCGGAAGGGCCCAAATTAAGGGAGCCACCACAATGAACAGCCCACACATTGCAATGAAGAGTAGCCCCTGCTTGCTGCAACTAGAAAGAAGCCTGCACCACAACGAAGACCCAGCACGGCCAAAAATACAGAAATAATTTTTAAGTCAAGCCTTCTGGGACTACAATTCACATTCCTATGGCAAAAGACTGCTTCCTCCAGAAACATACCCAGGTATATGCATTAAGGCATGAACACACACATTCGTTACAAACAACAGCTTTCAGACAATATGGGGAAACATACTAGAGTGATATCTGTCCTCTGGATTCCTGCTACTCAAAGTGTGCTCCCTGATCAGCAACATCAATATCATCTGAGAGTTAGTTAGAAATGCAAAATCTCAGACCACATTTCAAATTTACTGAGTCATAGTTTGCATTTTAATAAAACCCCCAGGTAATCTGTACAATATGGCTTAAGAAGCACTGGTCTACTCTAGACCACCATAACTGTCCTCTGCAAAGCTTTTCTTAATTAAGTGACTTCAGAGGAGCTGGGCAAGAAACCAAACCATGAAAAATAGTGTCCATTTCACTTGGGAGGGCAATTTGCCATTAACTACTCAAATTTAAAGGTATAGCCCATCCTAAAGGAGATCAGCCCTGGGTGTTCATTGGAAGGACTGAGATAAAACTGAAACTCCAATACTTTGGCCACCTCATGCGAAGAGTTGACTCATTGGAAAAGACCCTGATGCTGGGAGGGATTGGGGGCAGGAGGAGAAGGGGACAACAGAGGATGAGATGGCTGGATGGCATCACCGACTCGATGGATGTGAGTTTGAGTGAACTCCAGGAGTTGGTGATGGACAGGGAGGCCTGGTGTGCTGTGATTCATGGGGTCGCAAAGAGTTGGACACGACTGAGCAACTGAACTGAACTGAATTTATGACCTAGTAAGTGCAATTCTCAATACCTTTACTCGAGAACAGTCACCCATATGGTTAAAATAAGATGTCTATCACAGCATTTTGGGGGATTGAAAACAACCTAACTGCCCACTAGGTGAATGGTCAAACAAATCAGTACAGAATAGTCAGCAGAGGTTCAAGTGAATGAACCAGACCACAAAAAATTCTCCTAGTCATGTTGAGTGAAAAAAGTAAGTTGCAGAATATTCCACTTAGCATAACATTTGTTTAAAACAACAGGAAAACAAATGTTTCATTATGTGTTTTCTCTGGATACATATATGCATATGTAAAGGAAGAGAAAAAAATCTGGAATGACAGATACCAAAAGGAAACAGAGGCCACATCTGCAAAGAGATGAAGAGAAGTGGGATGAGGGGTGGAAAGTTAAAGGAGGATTATAATATTTTATCTATTTTCTTATTTTCTTAAAGAATGCATTCATGTAACTATCTACTTGTGGGACAAATATTTTATAAGTGGCTATGTGATTTCTTACACCAAATGAGTTTATGTAGAGAAAATGCGGTCAGATAGGGTACAGAAAGATGGATAGAAAGTAAAAGACATTTGACAAACTGCAGGTTTTTAGAAATGAGTTTTGTTTGCGTGGGCCATTTCTTCTGTTTTCTACAATACATGAATACAGCTGGTATTGAGCTTAGTTTGCACTATTCAAAAATGTCTTCAAAAGTGGTATGTTCATTTTCCTCTGTATTTTTGTATTTCCTTCATTCGTCTATGATCTATTTGAGAAAAAGTTATATATGTGATTGTTTCTATTGATGCATATTCCAGGTTCCTGGTTCAACAGACAATGATGCACACCAGCTAAATGAATAACTCACAAGCCTATGAATAACAGCAGGTCTAAAAATCCTAAGAAGTAGGCAAAGCACATATTGTCCTGAACTTATAGCTGAAGAAACAGGCTCGGAAAGGTTGGGTGATATGCCCAAGGACCCTCTAGCTAGTAGGAGGCAAAGCTGAGCCTTGGCTCCCACTTGGTGATTCCAAGTCCTCTGTCCTTTCAATTGTACCATATCTGTCATGTCACCATCCTTAAATATGATACTTAGGTACACTTCTAGGCAGTGTTTTAGATATCTTCATATTGAAAATTCTCCTGAGAAATATTAGAATTCAATATGTACACTTTGGGGATCTCATATCTGATTATTTGAGTTTCTTTTCCAATATCTTGCCTTGACAAGGTCAAGGAGATAAGACTGAAAAATGTACTACCATACTATTCCCATCATGAAGTAGAAAAAGGATGAATTTTAACTACTCTGAGTTTAAAAACCCATCTGTTCTAATTTATAAGGGGAAAAAATAGTATAAAAGTAGACAGATACTATACACCCATCATCTTTAAAGATTATCATAGTCCATGAGGAAAATCCTAAAGAGAATGTAAACAGTGTTACAGAATAGAAGGGAAAGGGAAAGTCCAGTTCTCTATCCTTAATAAAGTCAAAGTCGCTCAGTCGTGTCCAACTCTTTGTGACCCCATGGACTATACTATACAGTCTATGGAATTCTCCATGGAGTGGGTAGCCTTTCCCTTTTCCAGGGGATCTTCCCAACCCAGGGATTGAACCCAGGTCTCCAGCATTGCAGGCTGATTCTTTACCAGCTGAGCCACCAGGGAAACCCAAGAATACTGGAGTGGGTAGCCTATCCCTTCTCCAGGGTATCTTCCTGACCCAGGAATCAAACTGGGGTCGCCTGCAATTCTTTACCAACTGAACTATTAGGGAAACCTCTTCTTAATAAAGGAAAGGACCAAATACCTGAAAGCTTTTCATGGGAAACAGCTGCAATCTGACTAATTGGCTTTGTGAAGTTTTTTTTTTTTTAAGTGTAAAGTTAACAAGGTTAAAAGCTCATACTGGACTTTAGATAACAAGATAATACAACTGACTTCTTGATCCTCTTAAGCACTGTGGCTAGAGAGGAGCTACTCTGGACACACATGCATGCCTCTATTTATAGCAGCGAGCACCAAGTCTGATGGGAAAAGCTCCTAAACCATTTAAAAATCAAACTATTTTAAGTATCTCACAACTTTCTAAGAATTTATTTTTGTTTGTCTTAATATTGTTCCCAAAAGTTGGATCATAAATTGTATGTGTGTGCTTCTGCACGCATGTGTACGTTTACTTTTGAGAAATGTGCAAAATGAGGTTAGTGGGTTTGAAGCATTAAAGGGTCTATGGAAAGGCTCTAACCAGAGCTGCGTTTGTGGGATAAGGTCCTGGGGGCTCATGGTATGACTAAGAAATGAATTCAGTGCCTAAAAAGTACTTAAAAAAAAAAAGAATCAAGTAGAATTTAAATATTGTTAAAAAACATGAATTAAGTACAGCTCATTTCAAATATTAGGCATATTTCCCATAACCATTTAAAACATATACGTACTGACTCTGGGAACTTGCTAAATTTAAACCCTGACTCAGTAGAGAAAGACAAGTCCTTTTTTCTTTTGCGGAGGGAAGAATGGGAGAGATTGCCCCAGTAGAGAGGACTTTTAAAAACACCCTCTATGTGCCAAGAACTTCACATGCCAGGAACTTTTAATTACATAGAGAATTACTAGCCCTATCCACTTTCTTTTGAACACGTAAAAACCAGTTGAAGACATTTAAGACCTGCTTGGGATCACAACTAATTTCCCACATTGGTCTGTTTGACTGTCCCTTCTTTCTATTACACTGAGACTCCACTAGGCCAGTGGTACCATTTGTTTGCATTGGACAGTCCTAAAAGAGGTTTTACTGACCATCTCATCTCTGCTTGGAATTAATCTTTTGATCATGTCTTTTCTAATGTGCCATGTTTTTAAAGGTCACACTCATTTATACAGAAAGTTATATTACCACCCACTAATTTTGAAAAAGAACCCTTGAAAAGGGCTTTCCATCCCACCATGGCACTTACAAGGTGGTCATCAAAAATGGTTATTCCTAGTAATTTTATTCCATCACTGGGAGCTCAGAATGTAAATTAATGGGCACAGCTACACTGGTCTTGTCTGAAAATAGCTACATGACTAACTGTGTCCACACAGTGACTAGAGTAAGTTAAAATACAAGACTCATGGGTTGCAAAAACTCTGTAGAGGGAGCCTCCATAAAGGTTGACCAGGACCCTGAGGGCTGGGAGGCAGAGGTCACTGGCTTTCTAGTTTGGTCACCAATAGCACCCATCTGAGATTTCTACCACCAATCTTATTGTGATATTGTTTTTAAATTCTATCTTAAGGAACACATATGAAGAAGTTATACAGTAGGAATTAACCACCTGTCAGCTGTGGGCCTTGTGTTATCAACTGGCAGGCTTGACTCAATTAGTAATTATAATTAAATTATGTAACTTTTAGTTCACATTTAATTCCACTAAAATGCCATGGTGAAACTAGGCCATTTATGAAGGTTTATGCATAAAAGGACAATGATCAGGTTAAAGGTTATCATACATTAGATTCAGATTTGAGATACACAAGATACTTATAATAAACTAAGAGTGGACCTTCTTGTTCCATGAACAGCAATAAAAATAAAGTGTGCCCTTCACATATATAGGTTCAGAACATTTGGATTCTTACTGAAAACAGACTGATGCCTTTGCTCTGGGAAGGCCATGAAAGGCCTAACTCCACCCCAGCCTCAGCAAGGAGAAGTGTGATGGGTTTTTCCAGGACTACAGGGAGGTGAAGGGCTTACAGTGGTGGGAAGCCTCAGGGCCGCTGAGACTACCAACGTCAGCAAGTGGAGTTCTCATCCTTGAGGGCAGGACAGAGGGTTCTCAGAGAGCCCAAGCTAGCCACTGATTACAAACTCAGGGACATGAACCAGGGCTATCACTTTGTCACTATAACCACAGGCCACTGCTTCTGCACCTGGTTCTTGGTTTACATCACTTTATGTGGAAATATCTCAGTTTTCAAGATCTGATTGGCCAAAGCGGCTAACACCTGTCTGAGCAACAGCTCAGCCCTGCTTCTCCATCTATGATGTCAGTCATCCCAGCAAATCAGAGTAGTGGGCTCAGGGTACAGGATGAATGTAGTTCATTCTTGTGGAATGTCAATTCCATGTAAAGTTTTAAGACATTTTTGATATGTTCATACTAAAGCAAACTCATATATAGTGGGGTCACATCACCAGAAATAGAAATGGTTTTTTTTTTTTTTAAAAAAATACAAGAAGGGACAAGTTTTGTGCTCACAGAGATGACTTTGGTGGCTACCACCCCATTCCCCTGGGGAATGTTGGTAGAGACAACCAACATTGTTGAGGAACACTGGCTGGCTGGATCTCTACACTGCTTCTTCAGGGTCTAGGCTGGAATGGAAGCTCCCTCTTCCCAGACACTTTCAGCTCCCAGCCCAGCAGGAGGCATGAATCCTTGGCACTGCCTCTTTCATTATCCTCCACCACACTATGCTCTAAGTCAACCACAGGGCTGGGCGTGACTACATCAGTACTGGCTAGGTTGTGAAGACTGTTCAGGGCACCAAATGCTGTATAAACAGCCCCTTGTTATCTATCATCATCAAACCTTGCAACAGTGGTAGAAAAACAAAGTGGTACTGAGGATCAAGGTGTGACATGGGGAACTGTATCCACAGGAATGAGTGTGTGAGTGATAACAGCTGGGACGAGGAAAACTAATAGAAAAAACTAACAAAAAAATGAGGGATGTGCAGAAGTAGCAGCGGTACAGCCAGCACCAGAAACACAGTCACTAACCACCCCATCACATGCTGGGCACTGGAGACCCAGGATATCTACGTCACAGCCCTTGCCTGTGAGGTAAGATCAGGGTGACTTAAGTCTCTGAATTCCAGTGGCTGCTATCAAAATCTGTATATTATAAATCCAACTTTATTTTTCAGGTAATATAATGATGTATCTGTGCTTTCTTTCCAATTTAGAGCTGGCTTCATGGTAAGGAGCCCATCCCCATGGAGATGGGGATTAGAGGTCTTTACACTGCAACACCTACATTCATTTTATTGTGTTAATAACAAATGTTATTATTAAAAATTATTATTAAATTTATAATTTATATAAATTTATAATTATTAAAAATAAGAATAGTAAGAATTTTAGTCTAATACCCAAGAAGCATCTGTCTGCTATAAGAGAGATTAATCATTTGAAAACCTTCTTAAAGGTTAAAAAGAGTTTTCTTTTGATTTCCAGTGTTGTAGGGTTTGCTGTGAATGCAACTTCTGGACCGAATGGGTCACTGAACTGGATCAGAAGTTTCATTCATTCAACTATGCTGTAACAAGTTTAACGGATTGAAGAAAATGTTCTAGATCCTCTGCTAAATGCTAGAATACTCAGAGGCTAGTAAGACGTATGCCCTGTCTTCCGGAATTTAGTCTCAGGCAGTGCTTCACAAACCTTTTTCATTACTGTTCCTTTAATGAGCCTAACTATGTTGACATTTGTTCTCACTGCTCCTCCCTGCCTCCCCTCCCCCAAGAAATGTTAATGTTAGAGATACACTATACATCTGTTTGTATATTGTGGTTCTTTGAAAAGCTGCAAAATATATAGTAGCTAAGATTTCTCACCCTCCAAAGACCAATATCACTCCAATTAGGAGCAACATAGCCCCATTCAGAATTCCTGATCTAGGGTAGATGTTTATATACCCCCCGTAAGATATGTGAAAGGGTATGTACACACACACACACACATTTTAAAATGAAACTATTGAAGGACTCCATGATTTAAAAAAAAGGATATGGGATCTAAAACAGGGGTCAAAAACTTGTTCTATTAAGGACCATATTGTAAATATGTATTTTAGTTTGCGGGGCTAAATACTGTCTTTGTGGCATATTCATCTTCATTTTGTTTTTGTTTGATTTGATTTTATAACCCTTTAGAAATATAAAAACCGTCCTTAATTCAAGGACCCCTACCACAACAGGCTACCAGCCAAATCTGGCCTGTGGGCTAGAGTTGCTGACTCCTGATGTACAGGGATAACAGTTAACATTTTTTGAGATCCTACCATTTATTAAAAAGTAACTGTTTGTAGTATGGTGGTTGCCAGAAGCTAGGAGGAGAGGGACATCGGGAGTTATTGTTTAATGGGTATAGAGTTTCAGTTTTGCAAGATGAAAAGAGTTCTGGAGATGGATGGTGATGATTGGTTGCACAATACTATGGATGTATTTAATACCACTGAATTGTACACTTAAAAATGGTTAAGAGAATAAATTTTACATTGTGTTTATTTTACCACAATAAAAAAAAAGGTAATTTTTTTCTTAAAAGTTTAAGAAGATGAATAACTTTCAAGTAATACTCACCCTAAAATCATATAAAGTAGGTATCTTCATTTTATAGCTAAAAAATATGAGGCTAAAAGAAATCTGACAACTTGTCCAAGTTACAAAGCTGGCAACTGGAGTACTGAGGTTGGAATCCTTGCCTGTCAGTTTAAAAGACTGAGCTCTTAGTCATTCTCACCATCAAGTACTCCTTTTATTTATTTTCTCTAACAGATGCTATATTCCAAAAGATTTTATCTGCTAAACAAACATCATTTACTAATAATTTGTTTTGTTTCTTAAACAGTTCTCCTAAAATACGTATCTGACAATCAGAGCTTTAGATCCATTCATGGATCAGTCCATTCTTAAAAGCTCTAAAGTGATAGGATTTTACCCAAAACTAAAAGAAATTTGTTGCTCTAGTTAGCCTGCCTAGATTTTCCCTTAAATTATAAGTATAAAGTTCATGAGAGGATTTTCCTCCCTCTCTGTTTCACACCACCATCCTCAGTTCCTGAGACTGGGTGCAACACTTACAGATTCAAAGAAATGCTCACACTTCCTTATGTCTGGGTCCTTTGCATTTAGGAGACCTCACAATGTGCATGAAACAACAGAAGGCAGATGGAATCGAGAATCCCTTTCAGTGCTCAAGTTTTATGATTCCATACCTCAATATACATATATTGCCGGTATTCATTTAGTCAGTCAACCATAATTCTTGAGGACACACTATAGCACACAGCGCTAGTCTGTGAAAACACAGAATAAAATGGAAGAGAAACTTAGAGTTCATTTGGGTATAAAGTCCAGAACTGGACAAAAGCAACAGAAGAAAGACTTTAAAAGATTTTCAGTGAATTACGGAAAGAATTTTCCCAGCTGTTGACACTGAGTCCCACATGAACTGAAAAAGCCAAACACTCATGCCGGGGTCTGTGCGACCTCCCTGGGCAAGTGACACGCGCCTGCCTTGTCTGTCCTCTTGGCTGGCTGAACTGTCCCGGACACATAATCTACGTCAGGACAATCAGAAATCTTCCCTGGGGGAAAGGGATTCTGTTTCTTCCCAATCCTAGGCTGTAAAGACATCTCTGGATCGGCCTTGCCCAGGGTACCTCCTTCCATGCAGAGGAAGCCCATCTGCAGTAAGAAAAGAATGAAGCCAACATTAAAAGAGAAAAGGTGGAGAGAAAGCAAGGCGCAGCTAGAGACACTCAGCTGTGTTCAAGTCCCTGGCTCTCCAGGTCCTTAAAACCCACTTTATCCAATGCATCCTGCAGTGTGGTTAAGTAGGCAAAACACTTCACTTCGTCTAGCTTAAGCAAGTTTCTGTTACCTGCAACCAGGAATCTTAACACACAGGCTGAGGAGGCTGCCTGACCTGGAAGGACCAAGTGCGTCATCCCAGAGAAAGAAGGCTAAAGGTAACCAGCTCCTTGGCTACCCTGGGCTGTTCCTCATCCTTCCTCCACCTGGAGTTTTCAGCTGAGAAACTAGGTTAAACCTCTTTGCTTACCAGGTGTGCTCAAATCTCTTAAACAGGCAGATCTAACATAATGTACTGTAAGTATTTTTGTTTTCAGACAGAAATGAGTAACCCAAAATCCTCAAACAGAATTATTTTTATCTTGAAAGCCCCTTTACATTTTATAGAGCATCCAGAAACAAGTGTGAAAAAAAGGCTTCAGGCTATACATAATAAAGAGCTTTCAGGGAACTGTTAAGAACATAATCCCTCCAAATAGCTCATGTAAATTATATAATCTGTGGAAAGAAATCTTGCACCACAAAGAGAATGACAAGAAAAGTTTCATTTTCTTCCAACCCAGCCACCAGCCCAATCACCCTTTATTTTGCTGATTTTATAGTATTATCACTTTCCGTACCTTTCCTTCTCCCAACTTTGTGTTTGTCCCCATGTGAAACTAGATGAAATTATTCACCAGTAAATACTCTCAATTCTACCTAAGACTGGGGAGCTATGAATAAAAACAATATGCAACTAAATTAATCACCAGGCACAAGGAAAAGCGAACTGCTGCCTTAATAGAAAACTGAGAAATAATTTATTAGTAGAATATTCGGAAAAGGATTTTTTTAGTATCTCAGATTACTACTTTAAGAGTTTAATAGAAGGTAACTAAGAATCACTCTCTAATCAAAGACTATGTAAAAGCAAACTGCCCACATCATGTTTTTCACTACTTTAAGAACAATTCTGAATAATTGTAAAACTGACTTTTTCATCACTGATATTCAGTGTAAGAAAAGAGATTTTGCCACCAGAAACATAGGCTATTCCAAAGTCAGTCTATGCATTGCTAGAATAGCAGCAGTTTACAGAAAACAGTCCCACCAGACCCAGTGAAGTGGCCTTCTGACAATGGTCAGATTATAAGCTCTAAGAGAGCAGGCCGTGAAATTGCATTGGTCCACTGCTCTGGTACCACCTGGCACATAGCAGGTGGTCAACACACGTTTAGTGAATAAGTAAATAAAGGGATCAGTAAGTAAATTCAAATTCCAGCGCTAATAAAGAGCTCAGTATAAGAAAGTTGTTAAGGAACTGACAAAGATGAAAACAGAATGTAAAAGTTTCTGTCCTAAATTCAACCTAATTCATCAAGTACTGAGGGGCAGGTCCTCTGTGCCAGGCACTGGACTAGCAACTGCTGACACACAGATAAAGAACTGACCCAATGCATGTCAGAGTGAGATGACATCACGGAGAGGCCCAGCTTTCACAGGACCTATCAGCTTACGAGGAGGTTCACCTTTAGTGGCACTGTCAAGGTGGGAAGAAGGGAGAAAATACCATGATAAACTGACGTGATCTTTAAATAAACCTAAGTATCCTAACTAGCCATTACAATGTAAGCCCTAAAAGCATACCGTCTCACACAACCTATTCCCATAACATCATTTCTATAGAATGCTACATTTCAACAGGGAGACTATAGTTCCAGGAACAAGTTCCACGTTCCCAATTCTCCTTTCCTCCCACTAGAGCTTTGCTCAGGCAGAAGTGCAGGGAAAGAGAAGGAATAAAGGGCAGCTTTAATAATGAGTTTTTCTAGAAGGGGAAAATGAAAGAAGGAAAGATGGAGGAGGCAGTAATATTCCTATATACGTATAAATAATACGGCTCATCTGTGTGTCTGAAGATGGGAGTGGCTACAGCTTTAATTCTGAATCTCACTATACCCAGGCGAGCTTTTTCACACTGAACTCCAACTACCAAATTTATTACTATTATTGCCGTCTGTGTGAATGAATGATCTCATGGGCAAAATCACTCATAAATTATTACAAATCCTGTTAAAAAGCAGATCATCACTTTATTGGTTTCAGTTCAGCTCAGTTGTGTCCGACTCTTTGCAACACCATGAATCACAGCACGCCAGGCCTCCCTGTCCGTCACCAACTCCCGGAGTTCACTCAAACTCATGTCCATCAAGTCGGTGATGCCATCCAGCCATCTCATCCTCTGTCGTTCCCTTCTCCTCCTGCCCCCAATCCCTCCCAGCATCAGGGTCTTTTCCAGTGAGTCAACTCTTCTCATGAAGTGGCCAAAGTATTGGAGTTTCAGCATCAGCATCAGTGCTTCCAGTGAACACCCAGGACTGATCTCCTTTAGAATGCACTGCTTGGATCTCCTTGCAGTCCAAGGGACTCTCAAGAGTCTTCTCCAACACCACAGTTCAAAAGCATCAATTCTTCAGCGCTCAGCCTTCTTCACAGTCCAACTCTCACATCCATACATGACCACTGGAAAAACCATAGCCTTGACTAGACGGATCTTTGTTGGCAAAGTAGTCTCTGCTTTTGAATATGCTATCTAGGTTGGTCATAACTTTCCTTCCAAGGAGTAAGCGTTGTTTAATTTCATGGCTGCAATCACCATCTGCAGTGATTTTGGAACCCCCAAAAATAAAGTCTGACACTGTCTCCACTGTTTCTCCATCTATTTGCCATGAAGTGATGGGATCAGATGCCATGATCTTCGTTCTCTGAATGTTGAGCTTTAAGCCAACTTTTTCAGTCTCCTCTTTCAAGAGTCTTTTGAGTTCCTCTTCACTTTCTGCCATAAGGGTGGTGTCCTCTGCATATCTGAGTTTATTGGTATTTCTCCCGGCAATCTTGATTCCAGCTTGTGTTTCTTCCAGCCCAGCGTTTCTCATGATGTACTCTGCATATAAGTTAAATAAGCAGGGTGACAATATACAGCCTTGATGTACTCCTTTTCCTATTTGGAACCATATCTAGTTCTAACTGTTGCTTCCTGACCCGCATACAGTTTTCTCAAGAGGCAGGTCAGGGGGTCTGGTACTCCCATCTCTTTCAGAATTTTCCACAGTTTGTTGTGATCCACACAGTCAAAGGCTTTGGCCTAGTCAATAAAGCAGATATTTTTCTGAAACTCTCTTGCCTTTTCAATGATCGATCGGATGTTGGCAATTTGATCTCTGGCTCCTCTGCCTTTTCTAAATCCAGCTTGAACATCAGGAAGTTCACCATTCATGTACTACTGAAGCCTGGCTTGGAGAATTTTGAGCATTACTTTGCTAACATGTGAGATGAGTGTAATTGTGCAGTAGTTTGAGCATTCTTTGGCATTGCCTTTCTTTGGAATTGGAATGAAAATTGACCTTTTCCAGTCCTGTGGCCACTGATGAGTTTCCCAAATTTGCTGGCATACTGAATGCAGCACTTCACAGCATCATCTTTTAGGATTTGAAATAGCTGGAATTCCATCACCTCCACTAGCTTTGTTCGTAGTGATGCTTCCTAAGGCCCACTTGACTTCACACTCCAGGATGTCTGGCTCTAGGTGAGTGAGCACACCATCAAGGTTATCTGGGTTGTGAAAATCTTTTGTATAGTTCTTCTTCAACCTCTTCTTAATATCTTCTGCTTCTGTTAGGTCCATACTATTTCTGTCCTTTATTGTTCCCATCTTTGCATGAAATGTTCCCTTGGTATCTCTAATTTCCCATTAGAACTATTAGGTTGGTGCAAAAGTAATTGCAGTTTTACATTGTTATCTTTGCCATCTGATATTGGAATACAATAGTCCATGGGGTTGCAAAGAATAAGACACAACTGAGTGACTAACACTTTCACTTTTCCACTAGAATACATTCTTAAATAAATGTGGTTATGTTATATATCACTTTAATGTGCATTTCTCACTTCATGCTTTTTTGCTGACTTATTACTTGCTGTTTATATTTACTTTAGACTATAGAGATTATTTCCCCCAAAAGAAAACAGTGACAGACTTTATTTTCTTGGGCTCCAAAATCACTGTGAATGGTGACTGTAGCCATGAAATTAAAAGACACTTGTCCCTGGGAAGGAAAGCTACCACAAACCTAGACAGTGTATTAAAGAACAGAGACATCACTTTGCTGACAAGGGCCCTTCTAGTCAAAACTATGGTTTTTCCAGCAGTCATGTATGGATGTGACAGTTGGACCATAAAGAAGGCTGAGCATTGAGAAACTGATGCTTTCAAAGCTGGAGAAGACTCTGGAGTGTCCCTTGGATACCAAGGAGATCAAACCAGTCATTCCTAAAGGAAATTAACCCTGAATATTCATTGGAAGTACTGATGCTGAAGCTGAAGCTCCAATACTTTTGGCCACCTGATGCAAAGAGCCAACTCACTGGAAAAGACCCTGACACTGGGAAAAATTGAGGGCAGGAGGAGAAGGGGTCAACAGAGGATGAGATAGTTGGATGGCATCTACCTAGTTGGACTGACTCAATGAACATGAGTTTGAGCAAAGTAGGAGATAGTGAAGGACAGGGAAGCCTGGTGTGCTGCAGTCCAAGGGGTCATAAAGTCAGACACGACTTAGCAACTGAACAGTAACAACAAAGAAATGATGCTAGACAAAAAGCAAATTCAAGTGATATTCTTATTCAAAATGAGTCATAAAGCAGAGGTGACAACTCGCAACATCAACAACGCATTTGGCCCAGGAATTGCTAATGAACGTACAGTGCATTAGTGGTTCAGGAAGTTTTGCAAAGGAGACGAGAGCCTTGAAGATAAGGAGCATCAGTCAGTTCAGTCACTCAATTGTGTCCGACTCTTTGCGACCCCATGGACTGCAGTATACTAGGCTTTCCTGTCCATCACCAACTCCCGGAGCTTGCTCAAACTCATGTCCATCGAGTCAGTGATGCCATCCACCATCTCATCCTTTGTTGTCCCCTTCTCCTCCTGCCTTCAATCCTTCCCAGCATCAGGGTCTTTTCCAATGAGTCAGTTCTTCACATCAAGTGGCCAAAGCATTGGAGCTTCAGCATAGTAGCTAACTACTGGATGTTGACAAAGACCAACTGAGAACGATTATCAAAGCTGATCCTCTTTCAACTATACAAGCTGCTGCTGAAGAACTTAACATCAACCATTCTAGCATCATTCAGCATTTGAGGAAAACTGGAAAGGTGAAAAGCCTCAATAAATAAATGCCTCATAAGCTTACCTCTAATCAAAAAAAAAAATTCTTTTGAAATGTCTTCTCTTATTCTACCTAACAACAATGAACCATTTCTCAATTGGATTGTGACATGTGACAAAAAGTGGATTTTATACAACTGGTGATGGCCAGCTCAGTGGTTAGACCTGGAAACAGTGCCAAAGCACTTCCTAAAGGCAGACATGCATCCCAAAAGGGGCATGGTCACCGTCTGGTGGTCTCCTCTCTGTCTGGTCCACTACATCGTTCTTAATCTGGCGAAATCATCACATCTGAGAAGTACACTCAGCAAATGAATGAGATGCGCTGAAACCTGCAGTGCCTGAAACTGGTACTGGTCAACAGAAAGGGCCTAACTCTTCTCCACAACAACACCCAATCACACATCACACAACCAGCGCTTCAAAAGTTGAGCAAATTGAGCTATGAAGTTTTGCCTCATCTGCCACTCAACCCGACCTCTCACCAACCGACTATCACTTCTTCAAGCATCTTGACAACTTTTTGCAGAGAAAACAGCAAACAGCTCCTTCCACAACCAGCAGGAGGCAGAAAATGCTTTCCAAGAGTTCACTGAATCCTGAAGAAGAGATTTTTATGCTACAGGAATAAATAAACATTTCTTGTTGGCAAAAATGTGTTGCTTGCAATGGTTCCTATTTTTCTTAAAAAGATGTGTTTTGAGTCTCATTATATGATTTAAAATTCATGATCTGAAACCACAATTACTTTTGTATGGACCTAATAGTAGTATTAGACTCTTATGATAGTTCCTGAACCACCTAAGACCATCTTACAACCAGCCTATCACTGTTCCTCCTCTATCCCAGCTAGAATACTCTACTGTCCTAACACGTAAAGCCACTGAGGAATTGTTCTACCCTTGTAATGGTTGTCACAAACATAGCTCAATCATCACAAAACTGTTCAGATCTCAGCTTTACAGAGAGGAAAATTACAAACAGCGCCAGCGAGTGGTTCTACTACTGCCTTCTTGAGTTGGAGATAATCCTTCAGTCTAAGTTACTAAATAGCACAGTTATATGCCCTCCTGTATTAAGAAGTATGGTATAGCAGAGTGTCTACAGGCTTTGCAGTCAGACCTAAGTTCAGATCTAAGGTTTCTTGCTGGTGGCCTTGGGGGAGAGTGACAGTCTCCCTGAAGCCCAGTCTCCTCTTCTGAGGAATAAAGTTGCCATCACTCACTCCACAACACTGTGGAAAGAGGAACAATAATTACCTAAGCAACTAGCCCAGTCCATCACCTCTATTTTTCATGCCAGGCTATCTACACCTCCACTCACTCAACACATCCACAAGCTGCACACACATGGCACTCAGAGAGTGTTAAAGGTTAAGTTTCAGCCCATCATTTAGTCTGTGTGTGCTTAATAAAAGCAAAGCTCCAGTCTATGTAAAACCTAAGGGGGAAGATTAACTTGGTACCGACTATATAATCCAAAGCCAAAAAGAAACAACTCAGCCTCTGGCGAATACCATTCTACCTTCTGTCTCTACAAATCTGACTGCTCTAAGTGCCTCATATAAGTGGAATCATACAGCATTTGTCCTTTTGTGACTGGCTTATTTCAGTCACATAATGTCTTTAAAGCTCATCCATGTTGTAGCATGTTTCAGAATTTCCTTCCTTTTAAGGCTAAACAACATTCCACTGTATGGATATACCACATTTTGCTTACCCAGTCATACGTCAATAGACACTCAAGCAGGAGAGAACCTTTTCCACAGATTACTGAAAATAAAGACAGATTGGAAGGAATGGCCCCCATCTTGAAGGCGGTGGTGAAGAAATTTATTTCCGATGCCACAAGTGCTCAGTCAAAAGAGAAACAGCACTAAACTCGGGGCTGATGTCAAAGCAAGTACAGGACCCCAAGATATAGCTCTGGAATCCAACAGTCTGTGGAGTTCTGGTCCTGATTATAGAACAATGAGGCAAAATGGACCGATTAAAATGTTTACTGTATTTTCAAACATGCCTGAGACAAGGGTTGGCCAGAACGAGCTCTGGAGAACTGCTCTGCCCTCATACTGCAGGTGTGCCAGGCTCCTTATCTTCCTAAGCAATTGATCCTAAACAAGCATTTCTTTGCTAAGGACCTGAACACTCACAGAATTCCAGAGCAGGCAAGGCGGCTAGAGATGGACCAGCCTACAGCCTCTCTTTACTAACGAGAAAATAATGGCCAAATAAGAAGGTCACAGAGCTGAGTAACAACAGACAGAGAACTAGACAGAACCCAGTTCAGCGTTCCTCCCACCAAACTCATCTCATTCAGGTATCAGTAAACAGCCAGAGTTCCCTTCCTATCAATGTCTGCTTGTTTTTAAAGCTTTTCAAAGGTTTGACTTTGTTTAGAAGTCACCTCCTTTTTTTTCCCCAGCCCATTTTTTATTGTGATAAAATATTCATAACATAAAACTTACCATTTTTAAATGATACAATTCAACAATATTACAACTGTAATACAATCACATTGCTGTGTACCCACCATCACCATCCATCTCGAGAACTTCCCATTTTCCCAAACTGAAACTCTATATCCACTAAACAGTAATTCCTCAGCCTGTGGAAACTACCATTCCATTTTCTGTCTCTATGAATCTGACTACTCTAGGTGCCTCACATAAGTGGAATCATACAGTATTTGTCCTTTTGGGTTGGCTTACTTCACTCAGTGTATCTTCATTCATTCATGTTGTAACATATGTCAGGACTGCTTTCCTTTTAAAGGCTGAATAATATTCCATTATATAGCAATACATTGTACATACAGATGCACATTTTATCTTTTCATCTGTCAATGGAGACCTGAGTTTCTTCCAGCTCTTGACATTTGTAAATATCTAATGCTATTATGAGCATGAGTATAAATATCTGTTTAAATCCCTGATTTCAATTATTTGGAGCATATACCCAGTAGTGAAATGCTGGATCATATGGCACATCAGTGCTATTTTGAAATGTGGTCTCTCTCAAAGGAGACCAAATAGAGACTAAATCATCTTGGTTGGTTAATTTCTTTAAGAAAATGAAAAATTATTGACTATTTTGTTCCTGAACTTAGCTTTACTTAAAAAAAAAAACTT
This sequence comes from Nanger dama, assembly GCA_917880005.1. NCBI lineage: Eukaryota > Metazoa > Chordata > Mammalia > Artiodactyla > Bovidae > Nanger > Nanger dama. The sequence continues at coordinate 25,504,986 of CAKJTW010000011.1, read as the reverse complement.
ACGAGAAAACTTTTGGAGGTTATGTGAGCTAGAGGAAAAAGCACAGCAATGATAGTGAGGAGAATGTCCAATGTAACATTTTAGACCTTTCTGAGCATGAATTTCCACAAAGGAAAGAGTGGTCTAGATAATCCCTAAGGCCTATGGATTCTGTGAGTTCTATGAATCCATGGAAAAACTACTTAGAGGATTACCATATTTCTTAATCATTTTTAAGTTTTCCTTCAGTTTGCTTTGAATTCCTAAGTGTATTAGAGCTTAAAGAACTTAGTAGATTCTTGAGACAAGAGTTCCAAGGGCACTGAACTACAAAAAAAAAAAAAAAAGGAGAGACTAATTTAATACAATAGGCAATAATTTTCTGTAGTAGTACATTTATTTGATAATTGCCTTAGAATTTCTAGAGTACAGTACCTGTATAACCTGCGTCACTGTGACTTAATCTGAGTCACTGTGAACCTGCAGTTATTTGATAGTAGTTGATATAAAACTATCAACGCATACCAAGTTCAGTATCAATAGCGCATACCTGCCAAGAAATGTTTGCTACAATAGTTTGGTCAAAACAACAGTTCAGTTACTGAGCAACCTATCATTACCATGATATCCCTAATTCACAATGCATTAAATGTATTCTGAGTCAAAATGTAGACGTGGCTGCAGGTAGGACACCAACAACATGCTTCAAATCCCATCCATTCTTGGTTCTTGCCCAATGACCCAGACTGCAAACTTCTTTCCCTGGGAAAGACTTGCAGAGTGAGAAATGTATTCCACCACCACTTTCCCCAGACTCCCAGAACGATCTGCTTGAGCACTCACCACGAAGCAGGCTTTCTATTCCAGTGGCAAGAAGGCAAGATGCAGATAGGATTCCTCATGGCTGTTTCATCAATGCTTCAACTACTTAAAATAACTTTCATGGAAAGCTTACTGGGTACAATTACTATATTAACCTATTCAATCCTTCCAATCCTGTGAGTTAGGTGTGTTCATGTCACACTGCAGGAAAAGGAGATGGCAGCTCAGCCAAGTACCCTATTGAGAGCCACAGGGGCAATAAGGAGCCAGCCAGGTTGGACTGGGACTTCTGGCACCAAGTTCAGTACTATTTTCCACCAAATGTCTGCCCAGACTCTCACAAACCTGTGCCAGCCAGCCAACCCAAAGAGAACATCTGAAGTGCCTCTCTTAAAAAGCAGGCCCTAATGACTGAACAATGAATTTGCGGCATTTTGGTCAAATGTGGAGGGTACTGATCACATCACTTACTCTTCTTCCCACACTTCTGCTAACAGCAGAACTGGGAGGGAACTAAGGTAAAGAGAAGAAATCCTGAATCAGTCCTTTCATGAAAAAAATGCTTTTGGGGGATAGAAACATTCAGGTTCTCACCACCTGCAGCAGCAGCACACACTGCTGACTCCAGGGAAGGCTACTGGAGGAAAAAGGCATCCATTCAAGACTTCCTGGGACATCTTTAGAGGCAAGTTATCCAAATCTTTCCTCCCTAAATTCTAAATGTGCACACAAATAGTGTTCATATTTACTACGTAATAGTCAGGAAAATGCAAGTCTTACAACCCTGTGCATTTTTCTGTAGCACCAAGATCCCGGGGGTGATGCTAGGTTGTGTACTGATGCTGATTTTATTGGACTTGGAGCATAATTTTATTATTTTAAATGACCATAGAGGCTTATAAGTATTGTATTGTTGATTTTATGACACATTATTGGTCCCATCTATGATTTGTTTATGCCAGGGTTTTAATCAGGAAGTTAACACCCAAATATGACATTGTTCCTGTGGGAAAACACCACTGGCTTTAAAACAACTGCTTGAATGAGGGAGTTTTTACTAATGCCATGCCATGAAAAGTGGGGACTACCTGCTCAATAAAACCCTGACAAAGCAAAATATAACTAAGTTTTTCTTTATCCAACTTTTAGGAGAAAGAAGCATTACTTTGGATTTATGTTTTAAGCAAGCTGCAGAGGCTAATATGGGCTTCCCAGGAGGCACAGTGGTGAAGAATCAGCCTGCCAGTGCAGGAGATGCAAGGGACACGGGTTCAATCCCTGGGTCGGGAAGATCTCCTGAGAAGGAAATGGTAATCCACCCAGTATTCTTGCCTGGAAAATCCCACGGACAGAGAAGCCTGGCAGGCTACCGTCCATGAGGTCACAAAGAGTTGGACACAACTGAGCATGCACACTCTCAGAGGCTAATATGGAGTAAATTCCAAATTTCTGCTCTATGCCCTACACCAGTGGTTCTCACCTCTGGCTACACATCAGTAACACATGGGGGCACTTAAAAAAAAATTATGCTAGTGCCCACAATAGACCAACTGAATCAACATTTCTGGAGGTGGGCTAAGGTACTATATTGTTAAAACATGAGTGTCCGCAGTTCAGAACAGTTGCCCTATACCAGTGGCTCTCAAACTTGAAAAGGCATCACAATCACCTAACAGCCTTATTAAATCACAGGTTGTTGGGCTCCACCTGGGAACTTCTGATTCAGCAGGTCTGGAGTGGGATGGAAACTGTGCATTTCTAAAAATCCTTACGAGACAGTCCAAGGGCTGTACTGAGAATCACTGCCCTATACTTTCTCCAGTTCAACAATATGAACAGTTATTCTAAATTAATTTTATTATAAAGATAAAAAATTTCAGAAAGATTTTCAACAGTACAAGCCAAAGAAAATGATTTTCTGTTTAACCATCAAATAAAACTGGTAACAGATTATCAGAATTCACTGTTACCTGAGAATTTCAGTTACTAAAGTTAAACCAGGATAAAATCAGACCTGGTTCCATTCAACCATGTGTAAGCACCTTCCATGTGGTGACTGGGTACACACCATGAGGAAGTAAATCATTCCTTCCTAGAGCAGTGAACAGGCTATCAAACAGGACTGCTGTGCACACAGCTATACACTCACACACTAACAGCTGAAGTGATAGTGAGACGGATAGTTTCACAATGACTTGGGGGAGCTATAGCTAGAAGGGGGCCTTTAAAAAGCTGTATCTTCAAGGGGATCACCCACCTGCCAGTTTTCCCCTGCCCATAACACATTTCACATTACTGGGGCACTGAACTCCCTGCCCTAAAAAGAGAATTTGGACTTTGTCCCCAGGCATTATAGGAGTGATTAGCAACTAAAGGCTAATTTTACTTTCAAGCTGAAGGCAGGTTCTGTGGTTTATCTACCTTTGTACTTTTTAACAATTAGCCTAGCATCACATACATAGGTGTTACTGAATACCTGGGAGTAAGTGACTTAAAAATGTAATCTGGAAAGCAAACCTAAAGATCCCCAGGGGGCATACATGTAGAGAGGGGAGGAGGTTCAGACCACCAGTCTCTAATTAGCATCCCCATTCCAGGCTTAACACATCACAGGCATTTAAAAAGTCTTAAACCAAAAATACTGTATTATGTTAATGTATTAACATACATTAAGCTAGCATTAGAATAGTTTGTTTCTATAGATTTGGAAAGAATAAGAGGAGAAGACTTCTCAGAGTACAGCTCACTAATGAAGGGACTGAGGGCTGCCTTCTTTTGTACCCTACGCTCTATATGTGCTGCATACTGACTAAAATACATAGCTTTTTTAGTTCAAGTGAAGCTCTTCCGAAATGAAAAAATTTGTTGAATTCATAGTGAGACTCAAAAACATTTTCTAAATTAGCCAGACATTATTTGTGATCAGCATTGAGTCAGCTGAGGTAATTGAGAGCTGAAAGGCAGTCAATTTCAAAACCCATATGCAATCTCACCAACTAGGCACAGAATCTTACCTATATACCCACCAACCAGACAAGCACTATCAATGAAGTTTAAGTCTCTAAAGACCCCTGACAAAGAAAATCTCCAGAAATAGAAGCTTCTCTCAAGATAAAACACTTTTTTGTTATAAGAAGAACTGAAATAAGTGAAATTAAATGCTGAAAGTAAAGACAAATCTAGATGCAGTATTACAAAATGTACTATACATTAGTCTGCCTACAAAGGTCCATATAGTCAAAGCTACGGTTCTTCCAGTAGTCATGTATGGATATGAGAGCTGGACAATAAAAAAGGCTGAGTGCTGAAGAACTGATATCTTTGAACTCTGGTGCTGGAGAAAACTCTTGAGAGTTCCTTGGACAGCAAGGAGATCAAGCCAGTCATTACAAAAGGAAATCGACCCTGAATATTCACTGGGAAGGACTGAGGCTGAAGCTGAAGCTCCAATAACTTGGCCACTTGATATGAAGAGGCGACTCACTGGAAAAAGACTCTGATGCTGAGAAAGACTAAAAGCAGGAGGAGCAGGGGAAGACAGAGGATGAGACGGTTGGATGGCATCACCAATTCAATGGACACGAGTTTGAGCAAACTCCAAGAGATGGTGAAAGACAGGAAGCCTGGCATGCTGCAGTCCATGGGGTCACAGAGAGTCAGACACAACTGACTGACTAAACAACAATATGTTGAAAGTGCCCTTTGGAATGCCAGTGTAGCAGGGGTTAGCAGACCCAGGCTGTCTATCTCCCACCCAGAATGCAGCTCCTAGGCAGCCTCCTCCACTAACAGCTGAATACTGCAGATTATCACTCTGCTTCAGACAAATGCAGCTTGATAGGCTCAATCTTAGAACTCTTCTACAATACCTTAAAAAAAAAAACTAAAATGTATTTACATTTTATCTTTAAAGGACAGTACAGAATCAAATGGCAAATGATCAAATGTAAAATAGCCCCCAGTTAAGTACCGCTGGTTATTGAATTCTTGTGGGAGAATATTTCCCAAATGAAAAAAATCCAAAAGAGGTACTTCCTTCAATTTTTCTAATACTGGATTGCTATGATTCAAACTGAATGCTTTCTTTTGAATGGATAGATTTTCAGCCACTTTCTTCTATTATGTGAAAGTTATGAAGGCATCATCCTAAATTCTTCCAGAATAGGGTAGTACCCACATAATAACTATCTGCATCCTAAGGGCATTGAAAACCTAAAAAAAATAAAGATTTCAGCTCATTGAATAGTGGAATATTATTATTGCTCATCAAATAGTGAAATATCATTACTTCTAATTGTAATAGGACAGAACTAGAATTTATCTTTTCGTTAAAAAATAATACTAAAAACTAAAAAAAGAAAGGAGTGCTTAGTTAACAAAAGAATCAATGTAAAAAAAAACAGAATCAATGTAAACAAAATTGTAACAGGTAAATTTAAACTATTCAAGAGAATAAGCTGTTTAAACACGTTTTTTAAAGTATTTATATATAACTGATATCATGAATATAATTTTCCCTATTCAGTAAGGTCTAGTAGGATTGCTCTTCAGCAACATTTTGTTAATTTACTCACGTTACAATTCTTAGTTGAAAGTAATATAATTTTTTAAAATCTGCCTATCCAACATTGTATGAATTATCATTCATCTTTCCTTTACCTGAATGAGTCTGAATTGATGTGGCCTCAATACATTTAATTCTAACCATAACCTCAGGGCAAGAATTGAACAGCATCAGCCATATTCAGAACAACTGATACTGCTGATGTTTTCAGAAAGGGGGCTCTGATGTGTTTAGTTATGGAAAATGCCCAACCACACTGATGCCACACCACATGGCTCCATGGCTCCAGGCTGTAAGACACATCCATGAATGTCTAAGGTCAAAGGCCAACTGCACTGGTTCATAAGCATTTTTGAAAATCTAGGAAACATGTATGTTTCCACCCCCAAAAGCCTCTCCATGCACCCAGGCCCACTCAGAGGAGTGGGGTCCTAACTGAACTCTGGACAGCTCCTGTGGTGAGATGTTCTGTAGGCAGCGACCCCTGTGTATCTCTATGAAATGGCATCACCAAACAGGACCATCTTTCCCAAATGCTGCTTTTCTTGACTTGAAACACAAATCAATTGGAAGGCAAATTAAGAAGGAAAAGCCAAGATTATCTGAGACCTGAGTGAGTCACCAGAGGGGGAAGGGGTTTAGCCTGCTGGATGGCTTCTGCTCCCTGTCCCCCAGGATGGGACTATAACAAGAAGTCACTGAGGAAGAATGAGGAAAAATACATTTCTTTGGGTACATATCCACAGAAAGTCAAAATATTAAGAAAATCAACAATAATAAGAAAGAGTGTAGATTTACATGTCATAGTTGCTCCTCTGAGCTCATAGAATTCATGTTCATGCTCACCTTTAACCTTCTAACACTTGAAAATGATAAAAATCTGAAATAAATCTTAAACTCAGTTTCTCCACTGAGGATAGCTGGGGTGTTCTCTCTTAGCTCTTTAAAGAAAAAAAAAAAAAAAACACTAAAAATCATGTGACTATTTTATAGAAAAAAATGTATCAAGATTTTTAACTATAAAGAGGAAAACAACTCAGAGCATAAAAAAGGGAGCAAAGTAGGCAATAATAAATAGCAAAGGATAATAATAAATTTTGATGGAGTAGTATATATAACCTGTGTAGAAAATTTTGTATTATATTTACCACTAGTGGTTCTTTAAAACAACATAGAAAGCACCTGTTTTTCCTAAAGAGCAGATATTCCCAAAGGACTGTGATATTCCATAAGCCTCAGTTTGTCCACGTTCATAAGGAAACAACCAACATAACTTAAGTTTTTTATTCCAAATTAATTCTATCAAGTTTTGAATGTTTTGAGATTTGACATTGTTAAATATGATTTTTTGTTTTTTCAAAAACAATTAAAATTTTGTATTCCCATATTGTTGATTTACAATATTGAGTTGGTATCAGGTAAAGCAAAGTGATTCAGTTGTATATATATATTTTTTCAGATTATTTTCCATTATAGGTTACTGAATATTTTCCTTTGTTTTATACAATAAATCCTCAATTTTCACTTCACATTAACTATCATGTTATCAAGACCTTTAAGAGAAAAGATTGAATGTTTTATGGGAAGTATATGCAAGTAAAGTAAGTATATGGAAGTAAAGTAAGCACTGAGATTCAATAAAAATTTAAAGACATGACTATTCAACAAATTTCTTTAAGAAATAAATGTATAACAAAGGCAGGTACCAAAGATCAGAGGGCCTGCTGTTTTGCATTTTTAGTGGGGAAGAGAACTAGCTTGTCTGGTATCAAAGTGACCGCTGCATTTTGCCTGAGAAAGATTTTCTCAGATTTGGTATAGTAAATAGCATATTTCTTAGAAAACCAAAGATTTTAAAGAAGGGTAAATATATTTTCCTCTTGTAGACCATGGCTAACCACAGCATGGCACAATTTTGGAGAAATAAGACCTCACCCAGTTACAAAAATAGCAAAAGGACTCTTGCTTCTGGCAGAAAAGTGACATCTTTATTGATACTACAAGAAGAGTGTTTTAAAGTTCTCAATTTGGCTTTTTTTTTTTTTTTAATCAACTCTTTTAGATTAAACTGAAAGGGAAATTAAATTGTGTTTTATAAAATGTAAGTAACTGAAACCATTCTTCAGGAGAAAGAACAGAAAGATCCACAAAACAAAAAGAAAAGAAAACAACTCAAGTTAAATACTGAATAAGTGACCCTGCCTTAAGTACTCTGAACAATCTGGGCCTCAGTTTTCTAATCTAAGAAATGAATATAGTAGTAGTATCTGCCTTTCTCATCCTACAAGGTGTTCTGAAAAATTAAATAAGGGGTATAAAAGACATCAATAAACTGTAACTATTATTACTGCTGTTTTATAAGGAATTCCAGTTTTACTCCAAAAGGAGTTAATCATAAATATTAATACAAGGGGATTATTCTTTTCAGTATAAGTGCCAAAGCAACCAAGTCTCTCTTTGACTTGCTGACTTTTCCTGATTGACTTAATTCAACCCTAAATGATCCCTGATGATCTCTAATTCTTGGTATTCACCTTTGAGTAATCCCTTCCCTGAGTGTGGACAGAACTACAGTCTTGTATCTAACAAACAAATAAGGCAGAAGTGACAACGTGCAATGCAGTGACTAGGCCATAAAAGGCTGTGTGGTGTCACTCTTTCTCGGATTACTCACTCAGGGAAGCCTGCTGTCGTGCTGTGCACAGACCCACGGAGAAGCCCATGTTGCGGGGAACAAAGTCCTCCGGCCCACAGGCAGAAAGACACCGAGGCCTGCCAACAGCCCCAGGAGTGAGCCTCGCAGCAGATCTTCCAGGCCAGCTGAGTCTTCGGATAACTACAGACCTGGGTGGCAACCTGACTGCTATTCCATGAGAGACGCTGAGCTAGAACAACCCAGCTAAAATGCTGCATGTTTCTGACCCTCAGAAAACAAATGAGATGATAAACATTGGTTGTTTCAAATTGTTAAATTTGGGGGTGATTTTTATGCAGCAACAGGTTACTAATACAGAGCATTTGACAGCATCTTGCTTTGTAATTAACATTTAAGATCAGTCACTACCTTGGCTATAGATTATCTGACCCATTGGTAAATCCTGTCATTTTTGTACTTGTCAGTTTATTACACAATAACTTGAGGCTGATGGCTTAAACTGATATTTGATTTACTACATAAAAAAACACACCTTGAGTTTGATTCTTGTATCCACTTATTATCTTGCAACAGAAGGACAACTGCTTCTGTTTTTATCAAATAGGTTTTTCTGTGAGTCTCAGCAGATTTTTAATACCATTTGGGTTATACAGAGAAATATCTACAGGGAAAATTGTATTTTCATGTAATCATACTGAATTTAAGATTAACTCATTTTTTTTTAAACCGATATGCAAAACTTATTCTGGTTCCACCAAATCTAAATCTTTGCTTTCCAATATTCATTTTGTGTCTTTGTGCAACTGCTCTTTTACAGCTCAACTCAGTTTAAAAGATTTCATACCTAAAATGCCCATGAAGGTTTCATTCTAATTAAGCCAGAGAGTAAGTCAAAAGTTTGAAAATCCCACTCACAAAAAACAAAATCTCTGAACTACTATTTTCCCCACCCTGTTTGAAAATAAAGAAGGGGGAAAAGGAGGTGGGAAAAAGTAAATTATTAATGATCTTATTATGACTTTAATTTTAATTAATTCAAAAACAAAATCTCTGAACTACTATTTTCCCCACCCTGTTTGAAAATAAAGAAGGGGGAAAAGGAGGGGGGAAAAAGTAAATTATTAATGATCTTATTATGACTTTAATTTTAATTAATTCATTCAAAAATAATTAATGAGCAGCTGTTTCCAGTATTCAAGGCATTCAAGATGCAACAGTGGAAATAAAAAATAAGATCAGATCTCATGGTACTTGAAATTTTTAAAATTCAAAAGATCAGCCCCCAAAATATCCTTAGCTCTTTTTGGGAACTGATGACTTTCGATCCATCACAAACAAGGAGAGTCACTTAAAACCCTGAATTTCCAGATCCTGTATGGGCTACACAGATGACTTGCTAACTTTTTTTTTGGAGTGAGGCATTTATTTCCAGTACAAATTTAAGGTGAATAAATGGAGAGACGCAATATTTGTATTTTTTTCCTGTGTCAGGCATGTTAATACACTGTTACATAAACTACATAGTAACATTAATTATTTAGTATTAGAATCCCATTTGACAGCTGAAATTTAGGCTCTAATATAGGATACTAGTAAGCAACATGGTTCAGGTCTAAATTCAGTCGATTTTGATTCCAAAGTCCATGTTCCACCCACCCCTTGAGGAGTTGCATTTTAAACTCCAATAAATCCTAAGATCAAGAGCATCTACAAAATTGCCTATGAGGGGAAAAAAAAAAATCTCCTATTAAAACTGTACTTTAACTCTAATAATTACTTCTAACTTAAATTTCAGTCTTGCATCAAGTAGCTGCTTTCAGAGTATCTCCACTTGCATATCTCATATGACATCAAACTCAATACACCCAAAACTTGATTTCCCTCTTGAAAGCTATTCTCCCCTCAAGATTCTTTTTACCATGGCATCACTTTTTCTATCACCTCACAATTCAATCAACTGACCTGTTACCAAGCTGTCCACCCCACTATAAGATGCGCATGCTCAGTAGCTTCAGTTGTGCCCCACTCTATGTGACCCTGTGCCCCACTCCAGCCAGGCTCTTCTGTCCATGGGATTCTCCAGGCAACAATACTGCAGTGGGTTGCCACGTCCTTCTCCAGGGGATCTTCCTGACCCAGGGATTGAACCGGCATCTCTTACGTCTACTTGCACTGGCGGACAGGTTCTTTACCACTAGCGCCACTTGGGAAGCCCTCGCTCCATTATGCCTGACCATAAATGACTTGCTTACAACGTTCTCCAAAACAAGTGCTTTACCTAACTTGGTGATCTCTAAAGAGCTATTTCATTATGCACATAAATTACAGAATAAAAAGATACATTTGAAAAATGCTCATTCCAACTGTCAGAGTAGTTTTTTGTTTTTCATTTTTTAAAAGGTCCCTTAGGCAATTGGCAGTTTTCATTTAGTCTGGCCTTAATGAGTATTTACCATACCTAGGGCCCAGAAACAGAATCCATACGACCTTCAATTTCCTCAACTTAAATACCAGAAAGTTCAAGAGTCACCAAAACATTTCTCAAACATATTTAAAAACAAATTTTTTTCACCACCGAGTTTTCCTACCAAGTACACTCTATGCTTTTAAAAGTACATGTCTTATATCAGATGTTGGCTTATAGGCAGAACTCAAGTTCTTATTTTTAAAAAAGTTTGCTGGACATACAAGAACCATATTTTCTTAGGAAATGGTTTAAACCATCATCTATAGTTTGCCTAGTGTTTAATTGGAGAAGAATTCTGACTGATGTGGAAACATGTTCCTCCAATTACATGAGAAAATAGAGGTTTATTTTTTTTCTAATGACTGTGTACTCCGAAATACTACACAAACTTATGAGTGTCACATATCCAGCATATGTACATTCTGTATTTACCAAAGGATTTTAGATGGCTAAATATAACAGAAACAAAATAAGATCACTACATAAAGATAAACACTATAGGGTACTCCATACAATGGAGAAAATATTTATTCCAGAAAAATAAACGAAGGATGGTTGCTCTGAGACCTAATTTTAGTTTTGAGCTTTCAAATAGCTATCATCATTAGATAAGAGACATACAAGTTTATCCAGTTTATCAAGAGAAGTACTTTTCCTCTCACTCACAGAGAACCTTAAGGGTAAGAGATACTAAACGTAATGAAGTGTCCTCAACAATACTTTTGCGGAAGATGGCAGATTTTCATGTGGCAGAAACTGCAAACTGGCAACCCACGAGCCAGAGTAACCTGCTCTCTTCTCTGACTCTCTCAGTGTCTCCAAAATTTTTTCAATGGTTGGAAATTTTAAATATTTAAAATAAGAACTCTGACTTTTGACTGTAGCTGACTAAAGCTATGCCTCCTATACCCCATTAGGCCTCTTATACTCCACAGAACCCCTCCACGCCACCACTTCTGTCATTTACAGGTATCTGACTGTGGACCCTCATAAATACAGTCTTACAACAGTCTCACTATAAAACTTGAGTGCATAATATGAAATCATCAGTCTTTGAAGACCAATCTACAAGAAGCCAGAGTGATGAAGCACAGGGGCATGGAGGAGAGCTCAGAGGAGTGTCCCATCCTTCCTTCAAGACTGTAAGTACTGGGCCCAAGAGCCTTTAGCCACAGGTTAAGAAATCACTGAAATATATATATATATATTTAAGTAATACCTTGTTTTTGAACAAGAATCCTACATGCTGGACTGACACTGAAGTGTGTGTGTGTTAGAGTACAATGGCTCATGTCCCTTCTGATGTGCTGGGCATCCATTCTGAAAAGTGAAAGTGTTCTCTCAGTCCCGTCTGACTCTCTTACTACTCTATGGATTGTAGCCCACAGGGCCCCTCTGTCCACGGACTTCTCCAGGCAAGAATACGGGAGTGGGTAGCCAATTCCTTCCTTGGGGGATCTCCCCAACTCAGGGATCAAACCCGGGTCTCCCGCGTTGTAGGTAGATTCTTTATTGTCTGAGCCACCAGGGAAGTCCAATTCTAATCGGGTGAAAAGTATTCTGACGATCACCTCTGCGTTCATGGAACCCAAACATATAACAGATAAAAGCAGAGCTGCTCTGCTTGAAAAAGGGATAGAAAGGCCATCCTGTTTGGACCTCCCAAAGTAGAAACTTGTTCTTGATGAATGAGTGGGTCCCATGTCACTAGGCCCTTCACTCTTCAAAAGTCATTTGACACTAATGACTCTGCCAAGAGCTAGAGTACAACCACTGCCCAAGGAGCTCCCTGCAAAGTTCTTGAAGGGCAAACCATCTGTGCTGTTGACTGTAGAAAAATCCATAGATTTAGTAGTGTGGCATGCAGTTGGCAAAGCAAACATCTGTTACTAAAGCGAAAGTGACAGGAGATGGAAGGCCACGGCACAGGATTCAGAAGTAAAGGAGGCAGAGTCTAAACTTCCTCAGGAGAGAGCTTTGCATCTGCTAGACTACCTGATCCAGGAATGAATGGACTCAAGGCCCAGAATTACATACTATAGGGCAGATATTTCTGAAGTGTTTCTTCAAAGCAGTAAACCCCTCTTCTAAGCCAAATTTCAGACCAAACTCGAATATGTAAAACAGCAATGAATGCAGCTGTCTGATTGAAAGGTGGGTAAGAAGCCGGAATCCCCCAGGTACATATGTCTACCCCCCTCTTCCCATAAATTTGGCATCTCCTCAGAATCCTAAGGCTCTGTGAAACATACAGTTAAAAGCACTACTGTGGGGAATAAAATGTGTGGCTTGGGCCTGGAAATTTTTAAGGCAGGTATTAACACCTTGGGGCTTCCCTGATGCTCAGTGGTAAAGAAACTGCCTGCCAATACAGGAGATGTGGGTTTGAGCCCTGGGCCGGGAAGATTCCCCTGGAGGAAGAAATGGCAACCCACATTAGTATTCTTACCTGAAAAATCCCATGGACAGAGGAGCCTGGCAGGCTATACAGTCCACAGGGAGGCAGAGTGGGACGCAACGGAGCACACGTGCACACATTAACACCTTGACCGTGATTATAAGTGAACTAAAGCCACACATCATTTTCAATATCAAAATGACTATTTTGAAATCACTACTGAAACAGATACATACAGCAAATCATTAACACAAAAATCAATGAACCAAGGAGATAATTCTTCCCTGGCAAACCTCTTAAGATGTATAAAGAATTACGTAAGAACCAGCCACCTGCGCTCAGTCCTTTATAGCTCTTAACAGAATCCCTTTTTAACTTATCTACACCTAAATCCCAGTCTTCTTTTCAAATAATGGGGCCACCAGCACCTTTGTCATTTCAAATCTTTTGTGAAGGAAAAAAAAATCTAAATTTAAAAAATAAATTAAGCAACCAAAAAAGAATATTAACCAATAGCAGTTCGTTCTTTATTCCTTAAAAGGAGATTAAATCCTACATTAAGAAAAAAAAGTCTGAACTTAAAATCTAGTTTCTAAAGATCCTTGATTTTCATCATCTTTAGCAGCGACACAATTCAGGGAGTTTTAAGGCAGTTAGTTTATAAAGTCAGTGTCTACGACTTGATGACATCACTATCAGTTTGAAGAGAAAAGGGAAAAGAGTGCAGTTGGATCCAGGAGAAAGACCATTTATGGTCTTTATGGTTATTTATGCATCCATATATTTTTTTCTTTCTGTTCTTCAGTGGTTGTTGTTTTTGTTAATCTTTTTCTTTACAAAGAATAAATACAAATATACTTGGGGGAGGGGGAAGTAGCCTAAACTTTCAGCACTGAGAAATCTGTTCCCAAGTTTTCAACCCCTCACAAAAGCCTACGAGGACTGGCCCCCACGACCACTGAGACCCTGGAGGAGCCCGTCTGTGGCACACTCCCAGGAAGCAGGAGCCACAGAGCCCACACATTCCAGCATTTTGAGCAAGCACGCACACGCCTCCCCACTTCCCCAGACTCCGCCAGCGAGGGGGCACCAGGCTGGAGGCGGGCGCACACCAGGCACCTTCCAGCCCTGGCCCAGCCATCCCTAAGGGCCCGGCCATCCCCAAGGAAATGTAAAAGGGAAGGAGAATGCAAGAGAGGGAGGAAGTGGCCAGTACAGGGCCTCCAAGAAAGAAATGTAAGACCTTTTGTGGGGCAGACCAAACACATACTCTGAGAGGTTTTAAAGCGTCAAAGATCAACTTGTGTGAGACTCAGCCCTGCTACCACCCAGTGGAATCACTTCGTGTCCTACCCAGCATCTTTGCCGCGTGCTCTGAAATTCCAGAAAGAGTGTACAAGCTGCACGACAAAGTTCTGTCATCTATGTTTCCATGGCTGCCTGTATACTTTCTCCCTTCCTTCTCTCTCCCCCTTCCTCATCCCACTTTACCTCCTTCCTTCTTCCATCCCTCCCTTCTTTCTCTCTTAATAACTGAAGAAGTCAAACTCTATATTTTTTTCACTGTTAAACTGTTTCATCATCTACCTCCAACTCTCATATAAAGATGCACAAACACTTTTACTCCAAAACCTTATCCACACAATGATGAGACAAAATGTCCATTTTTCAAATACTCATTGTTAAAATCACAAAGATCAGGAAGGGACTAAAGTAAATAGTTTCCACATTAACAAAAACTATAAAGCCTATCCTCACATCAACTTTTTGAAATATCCTCTATTTCATGAGTTGGTTTAAGGTTAAACTGTCCATGGAATCACCCCTCAGTGAAATATATTTTGCTTTATTTTCTAAGAGAAAGTACAAAAGTGAAGATATAAACATGGTATTGAAACTTTTTCTGATAATACTCGATTAATAAAAGCCATTATTTTTTCACCTTGTAATAAATTATTTTCATAAAATTATATTCTTATCCAAAAAGTACCACCTGTATATCTAGAAAGCAGAATTCTTGTGTATCTCATTGCATTGGTAGTATAATTGTATCTCAAGTCCCATACACTTAAAAGTCACGAATGCATAATATATTTAAATAGTGTATCAAAAAGAACATACAACTCTTTCTACTCCCTGTGCTTCCACTGACTTTTTCATTGTGAAAAAGGTTTAAAATTTTTCACGTTAGTAAGATGAAAAACTATATAGAAGATAATCTGCAAGAATACTGAATTTCCTTCTCCAAATCATAGATACTTTTAAAATATACAGATAAAAAATGAAAGCAGGCCACACTTTATGTAACACTCTAGGTCCTACACTGAAGAGTCTGAGTGTTTTTTTTCAGGATTTAAAAAGGTATCTGAGTCAAAGGATATAAATACAGACCCTCTTTCCCCCTCCTCCCACTGCATACATAGTATGCTTTTACACTTAACTTTCAGCCACAATGATTTTTAAAAAATTTTGTTATCTTTATGTAATTACTAATGCCTCTACTATAGGACTACCTCAGGAAAGTTTCTTCAGATTATGATCTAATACTTTTAGTTGCTTTTCAGTTACATTAAATTAAAACTATACTAAAGGTAAGTCCTTTATCTTCCTCAGGATATCTGTTGTATACATGTAAATTCTGTCTCTAATTCTGATTTAGGAAATACATACAAAGTTACTCTATAACCTCTACACACATGACAACTTCCTACTTTATTGCTAGGCTATTGTTACCGTATACAAATTAGATAAAGGTGAGCAAGGGTAAGACAGCCACTGCTTCTGTGAAGCAGATTTGGGTGAGTAGAAAGAGGAGCTGCTGGGGAGTTAAAGTTTTACAGCCCTATCTGTAAAAGGTATGAAAATCAGACCTCTCTTGGCTGTATACAGTAAGATACGCAGAAGGCCTAGTCCAATGCCTGGCGCACCAAGTACTCAGTATCAGTTACCTTCTTCCTTTTCCCCATCTTTTGAGTCAGGACTCCACAGAACATGCAACACCCTACCCTGGACTCTACTAAGTTAAAGAAATGAAAAGCCCGAGGAGCTAGAAATCATCTTCCTTTATTTACTTTTTCTTGATAATTCCTTCCTCCCTCCACCACCACGACAAATATGATAGTGCACAAAAGTTAAAGGCAGCAAGAGGATAAACGCAGGTAAAGTTTACTGCTAAGGGGAAATGGACTGTTCTTCATATGCTTAGTGACTCAGTATGTTTTTGAGTGATATATCATTAATGAGGAACTCAGGGACTTTACAGATGCTATTCTGTTAAGGTTCATTTCACCCCCACAGGAAAGGCCAAAGGCCACAGTCTGTACAGAAAGAAAAGCAGAGAGAGACACCAAATATCAGGAAAGACTTGGCAGCTACCAGGAAAACACTTCAACCAAAAGCAGTCCTGCCCTCTAGCAATGGGTTGGCTGAAACCCGGGAAGAACCCACCCAAGTGATTCCCTGAGCCTGACTTTCTTTTACCATGTGGCACAGAGTCTTGACCAGACTGTATGGCTCAGCTGCTGAAATCTCTTTCTCAGCAATGTCCTGTTTCATAACACAAGGAATGCAACCACTGAAAAAGCAATGTAACAACAACATCAAAATTCAACCTGCTTGGTTAGGCATATCCCACTTCTGTCTATGGGCAAGCATGGTGATGCTGCTAATAATGTTAAAATGACTTCTGTTTCTAATTTTTCCTAAAAACTGTAACAAAGTACAGATCATTTTGGATTGATATAAGAATAAGATCATTGCAAAGGGTGATTCACAAACAAAATCTATATTTATATCTTTCCTTCACTCTTGAATGGCAACCTCTGAACCTATGAATAATAACACTTTCAGACAACTTTTAATTAAACAAAGTGAATGGAGATGAAGCACACTGGACTGAGAATCAGAAGTTCTAAGCCTAGCTTTACTATTTAATAGCCATGTGACTTTAGGCAAATTATTAAATTTCTCTGTGACTAAGTTTTTTCATCTAAAAAATGGAATAATATTAACTGCTCTTCTTCAGATAATTATTCCTTAGAATAAATGAAATAATGTTTTGAAGAGCCTAGGATATCATTAGTATTATATGAATGGAAGATACAGGCACATAAACAAGCATCTATCTTGTATTATTTACATGTCCATACATGGAATCATGAAATTACCTTTCTGATCACGTTTACAACAAAAATTAAAGTCTAAGCATTCCCCCCTACAGCAAATCCTCACATGCTGGTACATATTAATTATATAATAAGAAAAACCAAAAATATCATTCACATTGCAATGGTCCCAATACAGATTTCCCTGGTCATTAGGTATAACATCTTCTTATAACATAGATAGATAAAAGAAAGTCTAAAACATGTATCAGAACTTTGAATTTTCATTTACTGGACTTACTGAAATACCTAGTTTATAAAATATTTCTGATAATAAGCAGAATGGGAAAAGTCTAACCAAATTTTCACCTTTTAAGAAATAAAGCATAGAATAAACAACCAAGAAATCCAAGAATAAGCAAATAAAATGTATCTCTAAAATGTAAGCTTATTATTTAGCGAGAACCAGAGACTTGGAGAAGAAGTATATCTATTAAATAGGAGTTATCACTTTGGACTTGACCGCCTGCTATTAATGCAAAAGTACCCATTTTCTCTGGATTATTCAACACCTCAACATGCCATCAAATGCTAAAGCAAATTAAGGAGACATTAATTATATTCTCCCTTCTCTCTGGAAGCCAAAGTAAGAAAATCTGAATTTTCCTGTAAGAGAAAATAATTTTTCTTCACTATTTTATGGAAATACCAGACTAAAGTACATTATCAAAACAGGAAAAGAAAAACCTTAAAAATAATGCTCTGAGCACTCTGCAATTTTGCTGCCCAAAATAGAACCCATACAGTCTATGCCACCAAATGAAAATTACAAGTTTGTAAGCATGAAGTCAAATTATAAAGTAAAAGGTCTTTAAAAATATTTTAATAATGATAAATGAAATGCTGTTATATTTACTGGTAGGTGTTTGCTCTTTATTTGCTATTATGTTTTCTTCAATGATAGCGTTTTGAATGACTGTCCAAACTAATTTGAGCTTGAATTTGAGTGTAAAAGGACAAATCTTGACTAATAAATTATTTGGACATGTTTTGTTAAACAGAACTGTCCCATTCTTCAAATCAAGAAGCTAATAATAACTTTTAAGAAATTATGCTTCTGACTAAAATTTTTAGAAAATTAGTTTAAAAACTGTCTTAGCGAACCCCAACCCTCTCTTCTCCAGTACCAAAGGACACTGAAGACATTTTGATGATATTTAAATAGAATTTTAAAAAACATAATTTTGAAATCTACAATTCAACTTTTTAAAAGCCTCCAAAGAAACCAGTTCAATGCCATGCTTCTTCTAATGAAACTGATTCTCTCGAGTACTTTTGTTACACAAAAAAAATACATTGCCTTCCACAATATAGAATTTCTAAATGAAAATACATAGTCAAATCTTGAATTTTCTACAGAAAATCAAAGCCTACACAGAATCACTTGCTAACTCTCTTACTGAGATGGAACATCTGAGCAAAAGTGAAGGAGAGAATATTTTGCAGCATGCTCACTGAAGAAGCCACTACAGGTGACAGTGCCCTGGCTTCCACAAGGTTTACCCCTTGCAAGAGTTATGGATCATGCAAGCTCCTATCACTGCACTTGACCACATTTACCACAGGGTTCAAACACCTGACCATTTTCCTGTGCCTGGTCAGGAATGAACAGCAGAACATTTGTTGCTCAGTTAAAGAGTTCTTCTTCTTCCCTCTTGATATCATCTCTGTCTGAAACTACTGTCTCCTATAAAACACACACACACACCCATGTGCACACACCCCACTGAATCACAGAGATGATACACTTAAACTCAAATAATGTCCTGTGACAATGCTGATCAATTGCTCATCTACTTTTGAGGATTTCATTAGCAGACTTGGAAGAGTGATTCAGCAATAGACAGCAAATATTTAGAAAGTTGAAAGTATCAAATATGTATAAACAGTTCTTATAAAATCTGATTTTCATAGCTTTATTGACTTAATAAATGTGCTCAAATTACTATCCTGTATGTACATTTCAACGTCATTTACATTCACCCATTAAAAATTGGAACAACCGCACAAAATAAAAACATTTACTCAAAATAATAGTGAAATGTTGATTTTGATATCTATTGGTTCTAAATCTTCAGTGTCCTTTAAAATTTTTCTTTCTAAAGAAAATATATTGTACTTTAGATCATTGCATGTAAAAGGTGTTATACAAATATTAATCTCTCATCTTCTCTATGTAAATGATAATCTCAGGTTAACATAATAAGAAAACAAAATTCTGAGACCATCCCTTACCAGTCTCTTATATCCAGTCATAAGCACAAAGAAACACTATTATTTAAGAAAACACAATTTGACAAATGTATTACATATCACAAAATCATCTTTTAGAACTAATGTTTATGTCTTTAGCCATTTAGCACTTTTATAAATCAACACAATATAATTTAAAATTGATATAAACTTGGCAAATTGGAAAATCAAGCACTATATATAACATCTGTTTTGATTCGTAGATTTCAATGGTTTTTAATATTTAACCAAATAATGTAAAAATATTAAATGACCAGTCTTTCAAAAACACAAACTAGAATTTTAAACCTGAATTATCAAGTAATTTTTTCTTTATTGCTTCTATTTTAATTTCAATACTTATCTTGCAAAGGTCACAGAAATGCATAATTTTATATGGCATGACCTAGAACTGTATGAAAAAATTACTAGCCTTTTTTAAAATGAGAAGCTAAATGTTGAACTCAAAAACAAATCATAAGTAACCTTTGAGTCTTATATGTACATATAAAATATATATTTTTATATACATTACATACATGTAATCTATACAATTAAATCCAAGCATTAACTTCTAATTCAATAAATTCTTGAAATGAACTAGGGTAACATGTGATTTTAACCTAATGAAGTCTTTTCTGTTGCTACAAAATTAAAAATTGATCCATCAAAAGCCTTTGTTGCAGGGAGGGCTTGAGGTTGGGTGGTTGTTTTTTTTTTCTTTTTGGTATTTAATTCAACTAAACACAATGTAGTACATACAAGCAAAATACAATTGAGATACTGTTTTCTTTAACATTCCTATAGGAGACCAAATTCATTTGCATTGGAGAGAACACAATTACTGATTTTTAACTCATGAAAGACAAATTCATAGCTTTTTCCTACACTACCTCATAGTATTCTCACCATCTCAGTGAAAGCATGTCTAGCACCACTTAGTTACTTCCTAGAAGTGGGCAGAAATTGCATTTTTAAAAGTTTTGTTTCTCACAGAATCATTCAACTTTAGTTACAAAGCACATTCAGGTTAGCAAAAGTCTTGGCTCAAAACAATTTATGCAATATGTGTGTGTGTTTGTGTGCATGTGTGTGGATACAACCAGCATATAAAATTTTTAAACTAAACTCTCATCAAACATCAAAAATGAAATTTCTATCAAGGAAATTTCCACAACTTTTAAAACCCTTTGCAGTTTTTTTCTTCTTTAAGAAATCCTTGATTCCTATATACTACCAAGAAATATGAACAGACAAAAAGAATCGAAGATTTTTATTCAACAGAGCCCGAAGCCAACTTAGAAAGTTAAGAAAAATAGATGGTTTGTACATGGTTTACTTTACAGTAATTTACATTTAATAAGAATGAAGCACATGTGGCAAAAGAAAAGAGTTTTCTACTTCTGAGTGACCCTGAGAAAATAATAGTATCTAGTCTGTCCACAATAACAGCTCATATAAAATGATGCTAGAATGATATTTAACAAAAGATCCAATTGGTAAGCAAATGGCATGCCAATATTTTCATAACTTAAGATAAAAACATCCCCTCCCAAGTATCATCAGCTTTAAAAAAATCTATCTGGAATGTAGATATTAAAAGTGATTCCTGAAAACAGAAAGAAATCAGAACAATATAAAGAAAAGGAGCACTCAATTGCAGAATGGTTCTTTAAGTAAGCAAGCAATGAGGATGAACTGTTTTCTTCACATTTTCACTTCTACCAACACAAAAACCACATATAGAACTGACTTGATGCCGACAAATGTACTTTTAACTTGTTAATTTTCATGGAAGTGCAACAAAAGAACACCAAAATAGTCACCATATAACATAAAAACTTTGGTTTCAAATGTCACGGTACCCTGTTTTTGAGAGTCCCCACCGTGGTGGAGCCCTGTACATGAGCACACACAGCTGCCTCCTCCCAGGAGTCTGAGCTCAGTACACAACACCAGTCATTAGTTATCTCTCCCTTAGCCTGCAGTACCAGTAACTAATTTCTGCATTTTAAACTAATAAAGGAAAGGAAAAAAGATTCAAGCCATCCAATCAGAAATGAAGCAACCCTCTACAGCAGCAGCTTATGCATACATTTGGTATGTCAGACATCTTCAGTGTAGTGAATCACACACAGCGCATTTTAATCTACCTCCTAGGTATTTCATATCACCCACAATGTTCAAAGAAATCATGTCCCAATAGAGCTGTAAAAGTCCTAGATTGCTCTTTAATTAATACTAAAAATTTGGGACAAGCTTTTAATTCTAAACTCTTACATAAACACAACAAAATCATTTAAATGACCCTCCAGCTAACAGCAAATAACCTCTGCATTTTGAAAGAAAAAAGTTAAAAAGTAGTATATTTGTGACAAGTTTCAAGAGATGTTAATAACTTTAGATAAACTAGTATTTCACTGACATTGCCACATTAAATAATGTTCTTTGCAACATGAAATGAGACACCAACTAACCAAAGTTAAAATTTTACTGATTTTTCACTAACTACAACTCCAAAAGAGAACTCAAAACTATACAGTCAATAGAATTAGATATTTATAGAAACACAACCCATCAAATATTTTGGGTGGTTCTTTTAAACCTTGTTCAATATATTCATCCAATATTCAAATGTTATGAGTAATTCTAATTTACAATAAATAGTTAATATATCAGAAAGCTTGAAGTTAGATTTATCAAGCCAAAAAAATTTTTTAAGTATACAAATTTAAAATTCTTAATTGAAAAACCAATCAGTTGCGCATTACATCTCTTCCTAGAGAGAAGTAGCTTAATGTTACACATGAAACTGCAAATCATAACTTTTGCCTCTTTTTTTAAAGGTATTAAGTAGTTTTCTGATATGCCACCGAATCATTGGTAAACAAAAGATATTTTGTTGCCTAGTTAAAACATACCTGGAAATTTGCATACATTTTTAGAAACCCCTTAACAAAATATCTATGTGTTTTAAAATTAGGAGAGTTTGTTTTAAAATGTATTCAATTCTGGCAAAAATCAAGTAAATGGTTACACTGTTGAGAATCACAAATTGTAAAGGTGGTAAGTCACAGACTTCACTTAGAGTCTCCAATTCAGCTACTTAATGACTAATGGTGAAGAAATGTATGTGAATGGGATATAAACTAAGTTACGACACATAGGAGAAAAAAATTCTAGAATGAGTAATAAAGGGCCCAAATTTAAAGTCCACAATAAACTTTAAACAAAGATGTTCTCCCTCAATCTCTCCTCATAGACATTCTCATGTAAGCAAATCACTGTGGAGAAAACCAACCTCCACAAAACTTTTTACTTCTTCATTAACAACAGTGCACTTAAATATAATTATAAATTTCACAGTGATATTTGTTTAGCCTCAAATGTATCTTAAAAGCAACAACAACAACAACAAAACGCTCAGAAGCAATATTCAGTAGTCTCAGTGACTTAAAAAGTCTGCCTTTTAACCGCCATCCAATCCAAACAACCTTCTTGTTTAAAGCGCTATGTAAAATATCGACCTTTAACTGAATTATTTTATTATTCAACATTTAAGCTATCTAAAAAGAAAACTAATTAATCGCGAAGTTTAGTTAAGCAATTTAGCTGACACAGTAAATATTTACTCTTAACATCTCACAGGAAGTCTTGACAAGCATTTGCTGCCATTGTGCTGGGGGGTTAGGGTGGGGGGGTGGGGGAGGCAAGTTTTCATAAACAAGTTAAATGGTCCCAGCAAATTTAACACAGCTAGTGTTCGTCACCCCCACCCCCAATAGGCACCAGATATTTTCCAAGTACAGTAAACACCTTATATAATGAAAGTAAAAAATGTAACTTTCTATTTTATCTCCACTGACAAAACAAACAAAAGACTCTTAAAAACTATACAAGCACATTTAAAAAAAAAGAAACTGAATGTATTTTTATTTATATCTGAGACCAATCACAAAAAAAAACTAAGCAAAATATATTTACCTGAGCTTTTTGGAGACTGAGTAATCAACTTCCATGATTTTCCCATGCAATTCCACTTTACCTTTAAAACAGAAATTAAAGCACTCAGAATCTTGCTGTGATCAAACCGGCGGGGGTCCAGGAGGGGCACGCACAGAACTCCACGCTCCGGTTCCGCCTTCGGGCGCCCTCCAGGGGTCTCCTACCCGGCTCGAACTGGGCAAACTTGCTTCCCAGTGGGACAAAAAGGTGGGCGCCGCGTTTCGCCTCCTTCCCCGGGGCCGAGGTGGGAAGGGTGCGAGCCCGGATCCCGACCCCAGGTAGAGCTGTGGGTGGCATTACCGGAAAAACAAATTTAATAAAGAGCGGCGCCAATTTGAAAGGATGAGCTCATTTGAAACTCAAGCTGCAGGGCTGGCGCGGCCCCGCTCCTCTCCGAGCCCCCCACCTCTCCATTCCGCTAACCCGGGCCCCGAAGGCTCCGCTGCGCTCCCCTCCCTGCCCTCTCCTCCCAGTGGCCCCGGAGAGATGCGCCGAAGCCCCCCGGGGTCCGCTTCGGCGAGAGTCGGGTCCCCGCCGGCTTCGGATCACCTTGGTCTCGCCGCCGCCCCGCCCCCACCCCGCGCGCTGGTGGGGAAGGGGCTACGGCCGCGGGCAGAGGCTCGGGGGGCGCAGGCTCGTGGCCTGCGGGCCTGGGGGGCGAGCGCGGCTCCGAGCGGTGCGTGTGCGAGAGGAGAGTTGGTGAGTGCGCGCGCGCGCGAGTGTGTGTGTGTCGCTCTCCGTCTCCCGTCTGGGCTCCAGCGCTCTCGCGGGCCCCCGGTCGCCTCTTTCTCGGTCCTCAGCCCGGGCCCCCACCGAGTTGAGACAGGGCACCTCGTAAAAGGTGCTTCTGGCCAAGCGGGAGGCGGGGGGACAGGCGGCGGAAAGCCCCCAGCTCCGAGTTCTTCTCAATAAAATCGGACAAAAATTCAGAGAAAAATAGGAGCGCTTGAGACGAGCGAGAAGGGAGTGAGGTTCGGGAGAGGACCGAGAGAGATGTGCCGTCGTGCAAGGGCTGGGGTCGGGGGACACCCCGAAATCTCGAAGGGAATCGTCAGGGTGCCGCCGAGGGGGTGCCGAAAGTGGGGGACCGCGGGGCGACCTGGGGAGGGGGTCTCGAAAGGAGAGTGCGGCTCAGGGGACGCCAGAGGGCGAGAAGTCCTGGGCACGAGGCACGGGAAGGGGTAAGGTCCGGTCAAGGGAGGAGGAGATGGAGGGGTTTTTTTGGGGGGTCCCTGACAAAGGGGGTGACGGGAAGGTCAGGGAAGAAGGGGAGACGGGGGGCTCTCTAAAGATGGGGGTGGGGGAACTCTGGAGAGCAGCTCGGGGGAGCCGGGAAACTGGGGGTCCCTAGCAGAGCGAGCGAGCATCGGGAACCCTCGGGGCGGCACGGGGGTCGCCCCAGGACTGCGGCTGGGCGGGCAAGGGGTGAGTCCGGAGCTGGGGGGAGGGGGAGCGGGCCGTCCCAGGAGCGGGCCGGCGGTGAGAGTTGAAGGTCTGGTGCGTGGAAGTGAACGTGAACGCCAGAGCCCCCGCCGGGCGCCGCCCGCAGGGCTCGGCCTCTCTCGGGCGCCGTCCCGGCCTGAGCAGGGCGAGGCGGGGGGAGGGGGACAGCGCCGACTGCTCACCCGAAAGGGTCTCGATGGCGCGGATGGCCCAGTTCTGGTCGGGGTAGTCCACGAAGGCGTAGCCGGACTTGAGCAGGACCTGTCCCGCCAGGGGCAGCTTCCTGTCCCCGAAGAGCTGCCGGAGGTCGTCGGCGGTGACGGCGGGGCTCAGGTTCCCGATGTAAAGCTTGTTCATCATACGTCTCTTCCCCGAGAGCCCGCGGCTCCCCCGGCCCGGTACCCGGCGCTCCTCGCCTCCTCCGCTGCCCTCGTCTCCCCTGCTCCTCCTCCGCCCCCCCTCCCCGCCCTCCGCCCGCCCGCCACCCACCCCCACCCTCAGCCTGGCTCCCCCACCGCGGCCGGCCGGGCCCGCCCGGGGGCAGAGGCGGAGGCGGGGACTCTGTGCGGCTGCCTCCTCGGGGCAGAGTCCCGGGCCGGGCGGCGGCGCGCGGACAAAGCGCTCTCTCTGCCTTCCTCTCTCTCCCTCTCTCTCCCTCTCAAGGCGGTGGCGGGAGGAGGAGCAGCGGCGGGCGGCGGCAGCGCACCCCGCGTGTGTCTGTGTGAGAGTTTGTACGGGCGTGTGCGCAGCCTAGAGTGAGCGAGCGAGCGCCCCCTCCCCGCCCCGCGCCGCTGCGCCCCTCGCCTCGCGCCCCCGCGCTCCGAGCGCTCCGCGCTGGCTACCCCGGCTTCTGCCCCGCGCCGGGCGGGCGGAAGCGGGTCGCGGCCCGGGGCTGGGGCTCCCAGACGCCAGAACCCCGGGGCGGGCGCGGCGCGGAGGCCAGGCGAGCGGCGGGGCGGGGGAAGGCGCGCCGCGGGCGCGGGGTGGGAGTGCGCGATGGGGAGCGGCTGGAGCCGCAAGGCGTGGGAGGGCGAGGGGCTGCGGGAGAGAGTGGAAGGGGGTGTGCGCAAGGTGGACCGGATGTGAGGGCGCGGCTGCCGGGCCGGCGGGAAGGTGTGTCTCGGAGGTGAGAAGCGAGGGCAGGCTGGGAGACCACAACTTTCGGGGCGAGTTGGCCGAGTCCGGTTCCCCGCGCGTTCCCTGGCAGAGCGCTCGCTCGGAGACCCGCTCCCCGTCAGGCTCTCCCGGGCGACCGGGCGGCGCGTGTGGTCGAGGGAGCGCGGACGGGAGTCTGGACGCTTGGGGGCCCGGGACTGGCCGGGCCCATACGAACCTTGCACCTTGGGAAGTTGCTCCAGCCCCGGGCCTCAGTTTCCCGGACGGCGAGGGGAGAAGGCAGGCCAAAGCGGAGCCACGTCCCCTCCGCCCGCACCCGGTGCGCCGGGAACCCCGCGGCCGGCGGCAGCCTGACGTTGGCAGCTGCTCTCTATTCTGGGAAGTGCCTAGGGCTTCCCGAGCGGCCGCTGCGAAGCCAGGTGGCGGGTTGGGGAGGGGGCAGGGGCTGCGGCCGAGAGAATCGACGCTCTTCGCTATGCTTCGAGGCCGGGTTCAGTCCCCCCCGACTCCCGCTGGGATGGTGGGAGGCGAGGGTGACTGGAAGCGGAGGCACTCAGGCGGTGGAGGAGTTCCCCAAGCTTTGGGAAGGGCCGGGAAAGAGGTCCTTCCAAGCGGAGGAAACAACGTGACCGACGGAAGAGGCTGGGTTGGGATGAGAGCAGCCCGAGTCGAGGGGCTACGGAAGGAGCCAGACAGACTAGAGACCGTTTGCTCGTTCCGGGGCCCGCCTGGAAGTCTGATGGTTAGAACCTGGTCCCAGCCAGGAAATGAAATTGTACAGAAAAAAAAAAAAATTGGCAGGATTCAGAAGCGAAGGGGCGAATAGACGATTCCAAGATCGGCACTACTGGGGGCCTTGGGAGAGGTGATGGTTTGACCAAAGAAATGTACATTTTTAAAAATTTGAACGTAAAGAGTTTCCTGATGGAGAAACCACAAATGTAGGGATAGTCTTCTGGCTGGGTCGTGAAGTACTGTCTTTCTCAAGATCTCCTGTTGACCAAGTGGATGGGGAGGCAACACGGCTTCTTAAACAAAACAAAACAAAAAACACGTTCCCTGGCCCCTTCCTTTGAAGACTGACTGTGAGCTTGAATTTTGTGTTTTCCTTAAGTAATCCCAGGTGATTGTTGTCTGGGAAACACCGGCCGGTGAAGGCCTTTATGGATTAGGATGCAGACCTCAGCTGTGTGACCTGTATGTAAGTGTTCCAGCAAGTCTGAGCCTAGATTTCTTCAACCATGAAGAGAGGATACAGGGACCTTGGCTGTTCTGGAGGCTACACAAAGGATAACTGAACAGTGTTAAGACACAGTGGACACACACTTAATGCTTGTTTCTTTTCTTTCTCCTGGAACTTCCAAGTTTTAAAATACTTCCTTGTGGGGAAACATCTCTTTAAATAGTTGTCTAGAGTAGAAAATGTAGTCTTTCTCACCCAGGTATCTGCAGTTATTTGATTTCTGGCTTTGGTCTCAAATATTTATATATTTCCTCTTTCTAGAAAAGGAACTGGATTTTACCGCTCCTGGAGTTAGGAATGGACTTTGCTATTGTTTCTCAAACTAATAGATACGTTAGGTATGGATGCTTCCCTACTAAAATGTAGTGGAGAATCACAAATGAAAACTCCTGTGTGTGTAGAAATCTCAGCAGACTAGAAATTAATGATCGTCTGATTATTTACACAAATATCCCTAATTGGTATCATCACCTTCATGCTGTTTGCTTTATTTTACTTCCAGTATTTCAAAACTGCCCTTTCTAAAAGAGAAACAAGAGTGGCAGGG
This sequence comes from Nanger dama, assembly GCA_917880005.1. Classification (NCBI taxonomy): domain Eukaryota; kingdom Metazoa; phylum Chordata; class Mammalia; order Artiodactyla; family Bovidae; genus Nanger; species Nanger dama. Next base: position 25,477,351 of record CAKJTW010000011.1, on the reverse strand, counting down.
ATAATTGGTCTCTTAAAGGTTAGTAAAACTTTTGTTGTATAATATTTTCAGACATTATGAGTTCCTTGGACCTACTGCAAACCTGCAAACAATGTAGCATGGATTCTCTAGTGGGTGGCAAGTATCTAAAGATTCTTCTGCATTTTGTTATTATCTGTAAGTGCTCTCAGGTGATTCTTGTCTAGGACCCACTGGCAGGTAGAATCATCTTTGAGCCTAAGTATCGTCATCCACAAAGACAGGATAGAGCAACCAACTCTTGGCTGTTGTGAAGGCTACACAGAGGATAATAGCAAGCATCTATAGAGGTGGCTTCTGAGGAACTCTTTGACCCTGTTTCATGAGATCGCTTTCTTTCTTTTTCTTTTTTTTTTTTTTCCTGAAAAATAACCAGTCTTTGCTATAATTTGTGTGTTCTGTCCTGCTGGTGATTTGTAGACATGGTGCTAGAGAAGAGCTTGAATGTTTAGTGTGGTGGGGGATGTGTTGCCACCACACCTCTGATTTGTAGCACCTGCAGTTCTTTATCCTACAAGTTAGAGTTGCTTTTTCACATGATGGAGAAGGGAACAGCCTCTGAATGCAAAACGGAAATCCCAAAGTCATTGCAACTGCCTGACAAAACTCTACCTGTTTTCTCGGAGTTCCCGTAGCTCCTGTTTTCTACCTGTTTTCTCTGAGTTCCCGTAGCTCCTCCCTTCCCAGAGAGATGAACTAGAGACTGATCCAGGCTGAATTTAAGCTTAATAAGCAAAGATTTTATGAATGTTTCACTGAGGTCAGAAGTTTGGAGAAATTCTTTTATTAGGCATATTACTTCTAGGAGCATGTATTGAACTTTTCCTCAAGAATTTCAAAACAGTAACAGATCCCCGTGGTTTTCCAGTAGTTCTTTTGGGCAGGATGGTGGTAAGGTGGTTGGGACAAGATTTCTTAATGTCACTTTGCAGGCAGGAAAACTGAGGCCTACAAAAATAGACTTTTTTTTCATCATCGTACTGAGAGCTTGAAACATGATTAACAAACACGTATTAGCCTAACAAAGAGCTCATGAAGTATTAAGGTTTCGTCTTGACTTTCATGACAAATATTTTGTTCATGGACAGAGCACCTTCTTATAGCATCACTGTGATGGTCTTGACCTTTGGAGTCTTTAAAAAAAAACCACAGTGGAAATGTGTGTGTTCAACTAATGTTGGAGATCACTATGGCCAATGGTTCTAGGTAATCTAAGGATTTGGAAGAGAAAAGGAAGCCTCTTTGCTGGAAGGCTAGTGGATTCCTGGAGGAAATTCAGTGTTTGATAATACAGTTTTGGTGGGGTCAGCACCTACCTGCTTGTTGGGAATGGTTTGGTGATGGGGAAACATTGTTTAGATACTTTCTGCTGAGTTGGCAGAAGAGAAATTTTTTGACCTGAGTTGAGTTAATTCACCTCTCTGAACTTCAGATTCCTCATTTGTAAAATAACCCAGCCTACTTTCTCACCATAAACTCTAGCTCCCCTGTCCTTTTCATATTTCCCAAATCCTGGGCCATTTCAAAGCTCTGCTCCTTTGTGCATACTGCTCCCTTTCCCTGATTTTCTCCTCTGCCTTGACCCCAGGATACACATAACACTGCCTTTATACAGATTAAAAAAAGTCTAGTGGTGATACCCCTGAGGTGTACATTTTAAACAGGTGGTTTTATAGTTCATGAATTACATATCAACTGTAAAAAATTGTATGAGAAAAAAAGTCTTTATGAGATCTTAGTTTTTCATCCTATCACTGGGATCAAACCTGGCACATAATAGGAACCTAAAAGGTAATATTTGTTGCATAAACAGTTATCTGAGATTTGCTGTAAGGATTAAGTAAAAATGCATTAAGATGGTACCTGTCTTGCACAGCACTTGACATATAGCAGGGAGAAATGTTCACTTTCACCTCTTATTGAATTCATTCATTTATTCATGGCATTACACAGTCTTAGGCACTAAGGATCCAGAAATGGATAAATATCATCCTGCTCAAGGAGTTTATCATCATGGAAGAAGCAGATGTATAAACAGATTATAGTCTGGCATTAGAGATGCCCTAAAACACTGTGAGCATAGAGGAGAGACCATCTCATTCAGCCTAAGGTCAGAGAGAGAATCAGCATGGAAGAATAGAAGTTGGAAATGTATTTTGAAGGATAAGTAGGAATTTTTGAGGAATGGGAGAGCAACTGTGTTCTAGATAGAAGGAATAACATATGCAAGGCACAGAGACAAAACAGTATCTGCTCTACACCTAAAATCAAATACTGATTTAGAAGAAGTTTGAGAAAAGAACAGAGAAAATAATGCCAGAAAAATAACAGAAATTAGAAACTTCTGGAATTAAATACATGGAACTCCAGATTGAAGGGGTTTACTGAAGTCCCAGCACAGAAGATCCAGAACAAAATCACGTTGTAAAACTTAGAACCCACTCAAATTATGAAAGCATCTGTGAGTAAAGAGGTCACATAAAAAGGATTTGGAAAGAGAATGGAAATGTATTTCTAAAACAAAGGACTCTAGGAGGCAGTAGAGCAATGCCTTCAAACTCTGACTGAAATGATTTCCAGTCTACAATTCTAAACCTAATTAGACCATCAGTTGAAAAGACATGCAAAGATTCAGACATGCCTCCATTTGGGGAGAAGCTACCGGAGGTTAAGTGCCAGCAACACCATGAAAGAGGAAGACATGGGATTTGGGGAAATAAGGAATCCAACCCAAGAGACTGAATAGAAAATCCAGAATGCCAGCAATGCTGCAGTCAGAGAGCTGATTGCGTAGGCTGGAGCAAGAAAACTGGTGGATTGGAAAGTGAGGACTTCAAGGAACAAAGAATGGGACTCATGTATGAAACATAGGCTGGAGCAAGAAAACTGGTGGATTGGAAAGTAAAGACTTCAAGGAACAAAGAATGGAACTCATGTATGAAAGAAAGTGTGTTAGTAACTCTTTTGTGACCCATGGACTGTAGCCTCTGTCCATGAAATTCTCTGGGCAAGAATACTAGAGTGGGTTGCCATTTCCATCTCCAGTGAGTGCATAGTAATAATTTCTGATAGAATGGCAGGCACATTGGACCATTTGGAAAAAATCACAGGTATATGGAAAACTAGGTAAATGGAAAAACAAGGAAATCATTAACTCTAGGAAAACACATGGTCATACTAGAAAGGATCAGTGGTCATAGGCTCAACAATGAAAATATTTGTACAGTCATAATTTAAACACACTGTATTATCCAGACTACAAAAGAACAATCAATCAGAAAAAAAGACAGCCATTAAGAAAATAGGAAGGAACATGAATGAGCTAATTCAAAGAAGCAGCTCAAATGAACAGTAAGCTCAACTCATGAGTAACTGGGAGAAATTAAAACTTTTCACAAATAACTGACAAAAAATGTAAAATTATGATGAGACAAGGTATTGGTGAAAGTTAGGAGCATCAGAAACAACCATCCACTGCTGGCAAGAGTATACATTGATACCATTACTCAGAAGAACAGTTTGTCAATATCTAGTAAAACTGAAGATATTGGCCCTTAGCACTCCCTGGCAATCATTCTTCTAGATGGCTTTCTCTTATATCATCTCTCTTCACACTCCAGTGCTCTTCATCTGCTGTAGATCTCAGCAGGTAACCTTGGCTTTTTACTTCACTGAGAAAATAGAAGCAATCAGAAGAGCACTTCAACAAATCCCCAGTATGTCTGTCTACATACCTGCACCCATGCCCATAGATTCTGCTTTCTCTCCTGTTACTATGGATGACTATGCACAAAGAGGGAAAGGCTGATGACTTCCAAGAAAATGAACAAATGTGCATGTCCTTTGACCAAGCAGTTTCTCCTCTGAAGAACTATGTGCCAACAAGGAAATATACAAGGTTTGTTGTAGCACTGGGATAGTGAAAAATGTCCAGCAGAAGGAAATGGATTTTTAAAAAAACGGGTATAGTCATAAATTGAACATTACACATCAAGCCAAAGGGTATGTATGTTATTTGTTTCCCCTGGAATCACTGGTTTTCCCCTCTCTCCTGGATGAAATAGGCTACCTGTATCAGTTAAAACCCACTCCAGTCTTCTTGCATGGAGAAAGGAGCCTGGCAGGCTACAGTCCATGGGATTACAAAGAGTTGGACCCAACTGAGTGACTAGCATACACACACCTCAGTTAAAAACCAAAACATATCATGCTGAATGAAACGTTTTTGCAGAAGGAAGTATTTATGATACCATTTCTAAAGTTTGAAAATGTGATAAACCAATTCATAGCTGATATGGATATATTTGTATAGTATAAATGTATAAAGTATGCACGAGAATGACAAAGTTTAAATATGACATAATGATTATCTTTGGGGAAGCTCCAAACTTGGAATAATAATCACTTCTTGGAGGATAGAAAGGGGACTAGGAGATGGAGGGGCACACATGGAATTTTCATTATAACTGGTTTTTGTTTTTTTAAAGCTGGATGTTAGGTAAATGGATGTTTATCATTTTTGCCTCTTCAGTAACAAAATTTTTGTTACTCTATCTGGCCTAGAATGATTCTCAAACCAAATTAAGCATGATAATCATCAGAAGAACTTTTAAAATACAGACTCCCAAGAGACACCACTCGGACTCCAGAATGAAAATTTCAAAGCTGGAATCCAGGGATCTACATTTTTAAAACTGAAAGTTTTTTTGGTTTATACCTACATATACTTATGTATTTGTGTACACACATATATAGATTTATATTAGGTTGGTGCAAAAGTAATCATGGTTTTTCATTGTTGAACTTTGCCATTTGATACTGGACTACATCCTTAAATAAATGTGGTTATATTATACATAATTTTAATGCACACTTCTCTCTTTGTGTTTTTGCTAGTGACCTATTACTTCCTGTTTGTTTTGTATGTATTTTAGACTATAGAAATGATGTTAGAAAAAAAAGCAAATTTGAGCGATTTTTAAATTTGAGTTTAAAATGGGTCATAAAGCAGCAGAGACAACTCATAACATCAACGACACGTTTGTCCCAGGAACTGCTATGAACAGTGCAGTGGCAGTTCAACAAGTTTTGCAAAGGAGATGAGAGCCTTCAATACGAGGAGTGTAGTGGACAGCCATTGGAGGTTGACACAGACCAGTGGAGAGCCATCGTTGGAGCTAATCCTCTTACAGTTTCATCAGAAGTTGCTACAGAACCCACTGTCAACCATTATAAGGTCATTTGGCATTTGAAGCAAATTGGACAGTGAAAACCTCAATAAATGGGTGGCTCATGAGCTAACCACAAATCAAGAAAAATGGGTTGTTTTGAAGTGTCTTATTCTACACAACAAACCATTTCTTGATCAGGTTGTGATGTGTGGTAAAAAGTGGATTTTATATGACAACTGGTGCTGACTTGCTCAGTGGTTGGACCAAGAAGGAGCTCCAAAGCACTTTCCAAAGCCAAACTTCTACCAGAGAAAGGTCATGGTCACTATTTGGTGGTCTGCTGCCTATCTGATCCAGTACAACTTTCTGAGTCCCAACAAAACCATTACATCTGAGAAGCCAGCTCAGCAAATCAAAGAGATGCGCTGAAAACTGCAGCATCTGCAGCCAGCAGTGGTTAAAAGAAAGGGCCCAGTTCTCCCACGTCACACAACCAACACTTCAGAAGTTGAAGGAATTGGTCTACGAGGCTTTGCCTCATCCCCCATGTTCACCTGACCTCTCACCAGTTGGCTACCACTTCTTCAAGCACATCAACATTTTGCAGGGAAAACACTTCCACAACCAGCAGGAGGCAAAAAATGCTTTCCAAGAGTTCACTGAATCCCGAAGCACAGATTCTTATACCCTAAAGAAATGAACAAACTTATTGTAATGGTTCCTGTTTTGATTAATAAAAATATATTTGAGCCTAGGACTTCCCTGGTAGCTCAGATGGTAAAGAATCCACCTGCAAGGTGGGAGACCTGGGTTTGATCCCAGGGTTGGGAAGATTCTCTGGAGGAGGGCATGGCAATCCACTCCAGTATTATTGCCTGTAGAATCCCCACGGACAGAGGAGCCTGGTGGGCTACAGTCCATGAGTTTACAAAGAGTTGGGTGTGACCAAGCAACTAAGCATAGCATAGCACTTTTGAGCCTAGTTATAATGATTTAAAATTCACAGTCTGAAACCACAATTACTTTTGTACCAATCTAATATATAAACATATATGTAATGTTGAACTTACAGAAAATTTGCAAGAATAGTACAAACTAGTCCTGTAAAGCATTTATGCAGATTTCTCAAATGTTAATGTTCTACTATAGTTCTTTAATCCTTTTCTGTGTTTCTCTGAACCATTTGGGAGTAAACTACAGACAGGATGTCCCTTTTGTCTAAGTAACTTCAGTTTGTATCTACTTAAAGAACAGTATATAACCCCAGTATAATGATCAAACCAGGAAATAATACTCTTATCTACAAACCTTATTCAGATTTCACCAGTTGTATCAATAATGTCTGTTACAGCAAAAGAAAATCCCAAATTGTTGCATTTGGCTCTTTTGTCTTTTTACTCTCCTTTAATGTGCAGAGTTCCTCAGTCGTTCCTTGTTTTTCATAACATTGACTTTGTTGATAGAAACAGGCTACTTATTTTGTAGTCAGTCAATGTTAGTGGCACAGTCGTGTCCAACTCTGCACCATGGACTGTAGCCCATCAGGCTCCTCTGTCCATGGGATGTCCCATGCAAGAATACTGGAGTGGGTTGCTGTTCCCCTTCTCCAGGGGAACTTCGTACCCCAGAAATCAAACCCAGGTCTCCCACATTATTGGTGGATTCTTTACCACCTGAGCCTCCAGGGAAGCTGGAGCGTCTTCCTCAATTTGAATTTTTCTGATGTTTCCTCCTGATTAGATTCAATAGGTTTTCTTGCAGGAATACAGAAGTGATACTGTGTGTATTGTATCAGGAGGTGCACAATGCTGATTTGTCCCATTATTAACTTTGGTGATACTAACTTTGCTCATTTGCTGAAGGTATTGTGTGTGTGTTCCCTGTTACATAGTTATTAAGTATCTCTTGGGACAATACCTTGAAACTACACAAATACTCTGTTACTTAAAGTTTTGTATTGCTGATTCTTGACTAGGTTAATGATTTTTATTATGGTTGCCAAATGGTGATTCTAATATCATTCCTTTTTATTAGTTGGCTTTCTACTGTAAGGAAGAGCTTTTCTTTTCCCTCCTACACCCCAAACTAATAGATTCTTATTTTATTCAAGGTATTATAAACGTACTGTGATAACAGTAAGTTTATTTGTATTATCTGTAAGTATTTTGATGCTTAGACTGTCCCAGATTTTACCAGTGAGAGCCTCTTCAAGCTGGCTCATGGCAACTTCTGACATTGTTCCATGTTTGTACTTTCTCTGTTCAGTCTTAAAATCAGCCAGTTACCAAGGAGCTTTGTACTCCTCTAGCAAAGCAACCCCTCCAGTGTTCTTGCCTGGAGAATCCCAGGGATGGGGGAGCCTGGTGGGCTGCCATCTATGGGGTCGCACAGAGTCAGACATGACTGAAGCGACTTAGCAGCAGCAAAGAACAATGTTGAGAAAACAAGATCTGCATGCCAGATACACTCATTGGTACTAGAATATTGGTGATTTTTTTTTGGAGAAGGTGATGGCACCCCACTCCAGTACTCTTGCCTGGAAAATCCCGTGGACAGAAGAGCCTGGTGGGCTGCGGTCCATGGGGTCGCGAAGAGTCAGACACGACTGAGCGACTTCCCTTTCACTTTTCACTTTCATGCACTGGAGAAGGAAATGGCAACCCACTCCAGTGTTCTTGCCTGGAGAATCCCAGGGACGGGGGAGCCTGGCGGGCTGCCGTCTATGGGGTCACACAGAGTCGGACACAACTGAAGTGACTTAGCAGTAGCAGTAGTAGACCCTGACAGCCAAAAGAGCTAGGAAATAGATTATGTATGTAAATATACACCCAGGTTGATCTATACCTGCCTATATTTACCTGTTTATATTTACCTATCTATCACTGTGTGTATTAAAAAATCACAGGTTCACACTAATACCTCTGATTCCAGTGAAACACTGCAGAGCTCATTTTTTCCTCCTTCCCACTTTCTCTTGTTTGTAGCTCTTCTTTAACTGTGAGAAACCTGGCTCCCATTATCCACAATATATTTACTTATTTGATCAATCCTAGAATAAACAGAATTGCTAACCCACACTTCTGAAGGTAGGGAAAAAAAAACGCTATTAACTAGGCTTCTATTATCTAGTATTAGTTTAGAGTTCTTTTCTGTTTAGCCTGAGAATATGCAGTCCAAATACAGTGTTCAAAAGTCACTTGAGTTTTATTTCCCCCTTCAGTGTTGATTATCTTATTCATTTGAAATTTTGTTAGTCTGTACAGTTTAGTTTTTTCCTCCATCTTTGTTGATTTTTTCTCATTTTTTTGTTGTTGAATATGTAAAAATTAGCATGGTTCCAAAACACAGAAATTATAGTCAAATGATTTCCATCCCTTCCCCTTCCTTATATTCTATCCAGCCCATCCTTACACAGTCCCTGAAGGTACCCAGTCTTTTTAGTCTTTTGTTTATCTTTCCTGTGTTTCTTTTTGCACAAATGAACATATACACATATGTTTTCTTATTTCCACCTTTTACAAAAAAAAATTGCTGATATTCTCTTTCTCTTTGATATCTTCGTAATGTATCCTGGAAATAATATCAGTTCGTGGGGATCTTTCTCATTTTTTTTTCTTTTAGCAACTCCATAGTACTCATTTATCTCATATGCATATCAGTGACCTCTAGTATTTTTTAATTTTATAAAGTGATGTGAATAACCTTCATGTGTGTATTTTTGTATTGCTGGAAGTTTGTCTTCAGAGTAAATTCTTAGAAATGGGATTGCTAAGTCTAAAGAGTATATGTGCACATACATGTGTATTTTAATTACATTTTGTGAAATTCTCCTCTGTAAAGATCATAGCAGTTTGTATTCACAATAGCATTGTGTAAGAGTACAATGTATACAGCTTGCCAACAAGGTGTGTGATTATATTCTTAAGTTTTGGCCACTCTGATTGGTGAGAAATGGTATATGAGTGTAATTTTAATTTGTTTTTATCTTGTCATAAATGAGAAGGAACTTTTCATGTATTTAAGGATTATCTTTATTTTTGGTACGTTTTCTGCTTGTCTTTTGTCCATTCTTCTATTGGGTTTTGATCTACTTTTTGCCTTAATTTTTATGAGTTACTTAAATACTAGGAATTTAAGCCCTTTATTTGTGATAAATGTTATAAATATTCTCTCTCACATTTTAATTGTCTTTTAACTTTGTTTATGGTGTTTCTTTCCCCATGTAATGTTTTATGCAATCAAATTTATTAATATTTTCTTATTCCATTTAATTTTGAGTTAAGAGTTAGCAAGCCTTCTCTACACCTATGTTAAAGAGGAATTCACTCATTTTTAAAATAGGACTTGTGTGGTTTCATTTTTTAATTTAGATCCCTGATGCATTTGGGGTTTATTCTTATGTACAGTATGAAGTATGAGTCTAATTTTACCTTTTTCCCCCCAAATAGCTAACTAGTTGCTCCAGTAGTATTTATTTAAAAATCTTTCAGCCCAGGCATTTTGAGATGCTACCTTTAGCACAGACTAAAGTTTCCTATATATTTCATTCTATTTTTGGACTTTCTTCCCTACTGGTCTATCTATTCATGTGTCCATACCCCACTGTTTAATTATAAAAGCTTTATGGTATGTTTCACATCTGGTATGGCTAGTCCACCTTATAGCTTTTTCTTCCTTCCTTCCTTTCTTTAGTTTTTTTTTTTTTTTTTGGCTTGTTTTGTTTCACTGTTTTCCTGTCTGTTCTTTGTTTTTCCATATGAAGTTTAGTAACAACTTGTCAAGCTGTGTAAAAAGTTGTTGGTATTTTACTCAGATCAAATTACATTATAAATTAACTTAGGGATAACACGCATCTTCATGATGCTGAATCATCCTAAGAACAAAGGATGTCTTTCCACTCACCAGTCTCATTTAATAAAAAGCACTGGGTTCTAACTATGTTGGAAAGAGGAGTTGTGGAAGAGTCAAAGATCACTGGCCTCAATAGGAAGTCAATAGATAATGGCTAAAATTGATAAGTTAATGAATGGTACAGGGAAATTAGTTAGAAATACACAGATAAATGCCACAGGAAAGAGCTACAAGAATGAGAGGATTTTTTTTTTTCAATGAGGCTTTTAATAAGTTAGTCAGGATCCTGGTAGGAAACAGATGGCATGCCCAATCAGGGTGATTGAGAATCTTAGTAGAGGTACTGTTTAGAGGTGTGGGTGGGATTAAAGGACACAAACACAGCCTCGTGCAACACTCCACCTCTAGCAGCAACAGGGAACCATCTCCACTTGGCCTAAAGAGTGATGGGAGGGAGGGACAGCTTAATGGAACCCAGAGAGCTATTGGAGAGGACTGCTCAATAGAAACCTCGGACTCGCAGTGAACACAGTCACTGCTCACTGCATCGTGAAAGGGTGACAGTGGAACAGGGAAGTAGTAATTATCAGCTCACTCATCTCCCACTCTTCACAGTGTCCTCCAGGGCAGAAGGCAGGGGGCAAAGGAGCCCATTGGTGCTGTTGGTAATGGGCAGCCTCCAGGACACAGTAGGAAAGGGAAGGATGAAGTGTGGATTTGGAGGGGCGCATGGAAGGTATCCAAGGAAAACTGCCGTATATTTTCCCAGGTGGCATACAATAAAATAACAATGAAAACATTAGTCAATGAATCAATAGTCTAAGGGAACATGAATCAAATATTCATAATAAAGTTTGAAAAGGAATAAATGCCTGAAGAGGGGTCAAGAGTGTTCCCAGGGAGGGAACCCAGAAGATTCTCTAGAGGAGGACATAAACATTTAGTTCAAAACAGTCATGTCAGCAGAAGCACCATGAGCCTCTTGTTTTACAATTGAATGTCCACTGTTGGTACAGGAGCCTCTCAAACTCATTCTGTAAGTAAACACTTCCTTCCTGCTCACAGGCCACAGAAGTCTTCAGTTCGTGGTTTCTAATTTATACTGCATTTGGCTTCCCTGATGTTATACATTGTCTATACTTTTGTCTCCCCCTCTTTATCCTGCTTCTCTGAAAGCTGTGTGAGAAGTGCTGTATTGAAGTCAGTAGACCTGTAATTGAATTTCATGACTAGCTGGGTAACCTTAATAAAGTTACTTAGCCTCTCCAAGCCTCAATTCCGCTTTGTGAAAGGAGAATAACACCTCTCATGGAATTGCTGTGAGAGTTAAAGATGCTGTATGCCAAGGACCTGGGACAGGCCTGTCACTCAGTAGATAACAGGTAAGGATGTTAACTGCCCCACTGCAGGCTCTGCTTCCTCGCCTAGTTTCTTGACTTTGCCATTTAGAGTCACTCCAATGAGAGTTGCTCTCCTGGCAACTACTTGAAATAAAAGTTTCTGAACAGAAAGGCTCTTAGCAGTAATCTGGGCCATCGTGTCACTGTGTCAGGGGATTTGGCCACAGGCTTCCTGATGGATGGCCATCCTGACTGTGCCTGCACCAGCAGAGAAGTCAGCATAGCTGAGCTCGAAAGCTGCCTGGTATCAGAAGATCGGTTGATTAGAAGAAAGCTTTTCTTCAAATTAAGCTGGAATCACTTTTCCCACTACTTAGAGACTCAAGAGAATGTAGAGCTTAAAGAAATCTTCAAGTGCACCAGCGTATTTTGTGAATGAAGAATCTGAGGCTCAGGGAGGCAGGGCGAGGGGCTGTTCTTTGTGGTGCTACACAGAAAAGTCTCCTCCCCTGCCATTCAGTGTTATCAACCAGCATGCTTCCCACTGCTTTTAGGTCCTGCCCCCAACTCACTCAGCATGCCCCTGTTTCATCACTGTGATCACCCACCTTTGCATATGCAAGTGTGTGATGCCCGGAACTAAATCTGATGATTATTGTGATCTGGTCTAGCCAAGTAAAATGAGACTATCTGAAATCCTGGGCAAGGAATGACCATTAGACCTAGAAAGTCCAAGAACTTGAGTTAGACAAAACCAGCAAGACACTTACAAAGATGGAGTTGGTTGTGGTTGCTCAATCGTATTAGGTCTTCTTCATTGCACACTTAGAATTTGCCTGCATGCTTCTGAAATATCTGTGTCAGCTCCAAAGAAGGTGCTCAGGAATACTAATATCTACTTATTTATTCTTATTTTATCAAAAGGAGAATGACTTTATTATTTTTTATCATTATTATAGAGGAAAAATATTTTGATTAACATTCTTGTGACCATCTCCATATACACATACACGTAAGTCATAAATATACTAGAAACAGGCATAATTTTATACAAACCAATTTTATACAACATGCCTGCTATTTTGTAACATCCTTTTCTTGGTAACGTCTTTTTTTCTTAATATTTTGTAGACATCTTTATCAAAGAACATAAGTTCATTAAAAAAAAATTTTATTGGCGTATAGTTGATTTATAATGTCTTAGTTTCAGCTATACAGCAATGTAGTTCAGTTTTATATATATATATGTCCATTTTTTTAGGTTCTTTTCCCATATAGGTTATTACAGATGATACAGACTATTGATAGATTTCCTTTGCTATACAGTAGATCCTTATTGGTTATTTATTTTTATGTATAATAGTGTATGTATGTTAGTGCCAAGTTCCTAATTTATCTCTTTCCCCCACATTTCCCCTTTTGTAACCATAAGTTTGTTTTTAAATCTGTGAGTCTGTTTTGTAAATCAGTTAATTTGTATCATTTTTAAGTTACATTCCACGTGAGTGATGTCATATGATATTTGTTTTTGTGCGATAGTCTCCAGGCCCATCTATGTTACTGCAGATGTCATTACTTCATTCTTTATGTGGCTAAGTAATATTCCATAGTGTATATATGTATGTATATATATGTCACATCTTCTGTATCCATTCTTCTGTTGATGGACATTTAAGTTCCTTTTGTGCGCTGGCTACTGTGACTAGTATTGCTGTGAACATAGGGGTACGTGAATCTTTGAGTTACGGTTTTCTCCAGATATGTGCCCACGAGTGGGATTGCTGGATTATATGGTAATTCTGTTTTGAGTTTATTTGGGCACCTCCATCCTGTTCTCCATAGTGGTTGTACCAATATAGATTTAATTTTTTTTTCTACCAAATACACAAAAAGAAGGGGAGCATGGAGATAGGGGAAGTGTCAAAAATACAGGTTATCCCCAAACTAGAGTTGTTAATTAGCTGCTTTGCCCAAATAAAGTATTAATCACATGACTTTCAAAAAACCTAAGCAGAATTTCTCGAAATCCAGCATTGTTGGTATTTTCTGGTAATGCTGATATAGAAGGCACAATAAAGAACTGCCTAGTACACAGTAAGTAAAACTGGTGAGTCCTTTTGTTCAAAGCCAGAGAAATTACCTCTGGTTCTTCTCCATTTCTAAGAAGAGGAAGGAGGAAGCATGGCTGAAAACATTACTGTATTATCCAACTGAATAATCCTCAGAGAAGTTCTATGTTTTTATGAAATTGCTGTAGTCACCACCATATTGAACATGATGCCATTTGCCTCAGCACTTTACTCTGAGGTCAGTACCACATCTGGCCATTGGTTTTTGAGATATTCTTTTCTAAATCTTAAAACACCAGTGACCACTGATATTAGAATGGGTAGAATAAATTCTAGTTTTAATGGGAAATAGCTATTTTTATATACCTCAGGCACTTTTTTTTTCAGTTCACCTATATAATCTTTTCTCTGTTTTAGAGAAATTGGATATATACCCTCCTGAATAATTTAAAAAAATTACCCTCCTGGGACTTCCCCGGTGGACCAATAATAAAAATCGTGCTGCCAGTGCAGGGGCATGGGCTTGATCCGTGATTGGAAAACTAAGATTCCCACGTGCCGGACAGTGCTACCAAAACAGTGAAAAAGTCACCCTCCTTTATGTGAAAGATGTCTTTAGCAGACCAGAAGTGGTCTTCGGAAACAGCTGATTTGATTAGCTAATTACTGTCAAAAGAACAGCTCCCTAAGTACCACACCAAAACAAAAATTGTTGTTTTTGTCAGAAGTTTGCCATTATTCAGATGGACAGTTTTAAATAACACACATGCAGCTGCTTATAAGAAAATTTTTTTACATTTGTTGCTATTTTTAAAAGAATGATTAATAGCTATTAGCAGCCTTCACCAGGTCAGTGAAATAAACAAATAGCTAATTCCCGCCACAGTCTCTAAGGTAATTTGTCCAGGACTCATGCTGGATTCAAGTGACTGAATGTGACAGGCAGGGCTCCAAGGAGCATCTTTTCACTGTGCTCCAGTCTGAGGAGGGGGTTTTTGTGCATTTCTGTAAAATACCAATTTTGTTTTGGTTCGGCAAAGTAATGGTACTTTTGGCTTAGTTTGAATTGTTTCTTAAAAGACTAGTTTATAAAATCTTATTGCTATCATAAATATTATTTATCTTAGAAGCAAAACTTTTTTCTGTGATAAGACATCCTCAAGTTAATCATGGAAGTCAGTGGGAAATATTCAGTTTTAAAATTAGCATTATGCCCAATTCTATTTAAGCTTTTCATCTGGTCTGACAATCTCTTCTGAAAGAAGGAAAGAGGGTGAGGTTGAGGGGGTAGTTACTGTATCTATGAGGTTAATGATACTATTCACTTTAACAGTTCTCTGACTCTGAATCCAGCAGTAAAGAATTCTGAATTGTCCAACTCAATTATTCCTAAAGATTATTGCCAAAAACAAAGGTGCAATGAATGGTGACTAAGATGCTGCTTTTGATGAGTGACCAAAGCTAGTTTTCAGAAGTAAGTTATTCATATCAGAAACAAAAGAATAGCCACCATTACAGGGTAAACATTAATTTGATGTGGAAAAGGCATAGCTTTAGAAGTAGAAAACCTGGAGTCTAGTCCTCACCTCTTCTTCACTTGAATTTGGGGCAATTCACTTAATCTCTGATTCTCAATTACCTGCTGAAGGCAGACTGCTGGGTCTAATCACCTTGTAAGAGTGTCTTTCAGCAGTAAGATCTATCAGCAGAATTCTTGAGAAAGTAGCTGTCTTTGTTTCAGGAAATACCATCATAAGCCCCTAGGGTATAAGGGCTGGCTAGGGCTCAGGCAACCAAAAAGAACCAAAAGTCTACACTTACAGAAGCAGGAAATTAATTTTTCTTGGTGGCTGAGTTGGGAAGAAGGTGCTCCTTTATAGGTTGGAGTAGTGAGAAGAGGAGGGGGCTAGGAGATAGATGGAGTAAGGGCCCTGCATGGGGTAAAAGCCAGTGAGAAACTTCAAGTAGGGAATGATCAAAAGGACAGTTATGAACCAGGAAGCCTACAATGTCATTTTAAGTGCTTTGTGGCATAATGGGCAATGTGACCCTTCCTCGAGACCCCCACATCTTAACAAACTTGAACACACTAATGATTTGTGTGAGTGGGGGCTTGTTGAAAGCAGAGTAAGGAGCCACATAGACACATTGGGAAACAGAAATGGTCTCAGAATAGCCAGAGCTGGGAGGCAGAAAGGCCCTCCAAAACACATACCTGCATGATTCAGCAGAAGGCTTGGGAGAACTATAGACCTGTGCTAGGCACAGTGGGGCTCCAGCCCATCTGATCTAGAGACAGTGAGGTAGCAGAGCCCAGCTGACTTTTGGGTCTCCCCAGGAAGGAATGATGCTAAAGCTGAAGCTCCAGTACTTTGGCCACCTCATGCAAAGAGTTGACTCATTGGAAAAGACTCTGATGCTGGGAGGGATTGGGGGAAGGAGCAAAAGGGGACGACAGAGGATGAGATGGCTGGATGGCATCACTGACTCGACGGACGTGAGTCTGAGTGAACTCTGGGAGTTGGTGATGGACAGGGAGGCCTGGCGTGCTGCGTTTCATGGGGTGGCAAAAAGTCAGATACGACTGAGCGACTGAACTGAACTGAACTGAATGATAGGGAGGGTGTTTGTACACTACCCTCTGAGTTCCACTGCTAGTTTCATCTTCAGTGTTTTCACCCTCTACATCAAGAGGGTGAAATTTTAAGGGGTGAGTTCAGTCTTACAGGATCACCTCTGTGTGTCCCCAGTATTTTAATTAGAACACAGGCATTTTGTCCTAATGTTTTCCCCATCAATATGTTTCTTAAACCTCTCATATTATTCTTATGTTACTTTCTAGCTTGAACTCATTTCATCATCTTGTTTCTTTTCCTCTCTTTCTTAGAAGTGAATTAGCAGAAATTCTGGTTTATTTCCTATTCCTCTCTTCCATTTGTCATTCGATTTTTCTTTACCTGAATACCTTTGAAGATCATTTGCAAGCCTTCCTTAGCTTTGCGGATGGCTTTCTATAAGTGCTATTCTATAGGACATCAACTTTAGCATGTTGATCTAATTTTCATTAAAATTAGATCATCTTTCATATCCAGAAATTTTATTGCTTATTCCAGCTTCACTTTTTAAAAAGAAATTTATTTTTAAATGTTCCACATTTGTTCTGTGACACGTCCACATTCTCACTCTAAGTGAAAACAATCACTTTGGAGTTTCATCTAAAAGCATTAAACTCCTAAAGACTATGCTAGTGCGAGAATAAATTAGTATAACCTTTCTGTCAAGCAGTTTGGCAATGTACTACTTGTCAAGAGCCTTCAAAATGTTTATACCCTTTGCTTCAGGGATCACATTTCTAGGAATCTTTCCACTGGAAATAATCATAAATGTGGTCAAAGATTTATGCATGTTTATTGCAACATTCTTTATTTGAGATAGTGACAGATGGAAAACAACCTGAATGCCCAGCAAAAGGAAAATAGAAACACCCATATGATAAAAATTATGCAGCAATTTAAAAATTATTCTTTTCCTTGAACTGGCAGTCAGTTTCAAACATTTGGATAACCACTCTGAGTGTCCATGATTTCCAAGATGGAAAGCCAGAATGGCTTGAGTCCCTTTAGTAATTTAACCCTCTCCATTGCCTGTGAAAATCAGCCCATTCTGAATGAGGAAGATCTCTACCCAGAGGACCAGCTCCACGGGTTTGGTCTTTGAAAGCCTGGGGGCCTTCAGAATCCATGTTTTTACTGAGGTTTCCATGTGGTTTGTTGTTGTTGTTGTTTTGGTTCTCCTGGGTCTTCGTGGCTTTGCGTGGGCTTTCTCTAGTTGTGGTAAAGGGGGCTCCTCTGTTGTGGTGTGCAGGCTTCTCATTGCGGTGGCTTCTCGTATGGAGCATGGGCTGTCGGTGCACAGGCTCAGTAGTGTGGCTCTCGGGTTCTAGACTGTGGGCTCAGTAGCTGTGGCGCGCTGGCTCCATTGCTCCCCGGTGTGTGGGATCTTCCCAGACCAGAGATGGAACCTGTGTCCTCTGCATTAGTAGGCAGATTCCTATTGACTGTTCCACCAGGGAGTCCTCAATGTGATTCTGACATGAGCAGTCTGAGACATCTCCTCTTCTGCCACCGTAAGGGCCTGGACTCTGAAAGGGATTGAAGAGGAGAGGAGAAAGAATTGTTCTTTCAGAAAAAACTTTATCATCTGGCAAAACATTTTTGAAGTAGAATTTTTTTAAACATTGTGTTATTACAAATTTGTGGGGAAATTAATATATGCTTAGAAAAAAACACACCAAAATATTTAAGAGTTTAAATCTGGGTGATGGAATTGTGGATAATTTGTGGGGAATCATGATTCAGAGAGATGAGGTCATTTTCTCAGGTTCTCATAGCCAGTAAAGTGCTGGGGCAGAGATTCAAACCCAAATCTACTTGCTTGTGAAGTCTACTCTAATCTCTGATCACTGCTATTTAGACTGGAAAACCATGTATAAAAAAAACGCACATACAAATATGGTGCCCTAAGTGTGGTGGATTCAATTATTTGTCCCAATTATTCACTTTCCTGAAGGAGTATTTTACATTTACACTCTTGCTGTATGGCCTTATGATGGATAGAATGTATTCTGCACACCTTGATTTTGGGCTTAAACGTGTGACTTGCTTTGGCCAATGGATTGATGGTAAAGATCTTGAAAGGGAAGGCTTAAAATATGCCAGTACAATTGGACCTTTCTCTTATGCTCCTGTCTGTTGCTTTGTGAATAGTATGTTTCAGGTAAGCTGTGGTCCAAGGAGAATGAGAAATAGTAGACAAACACAGTAGACAAATAGTAGATCCAACCTTTCCTTAAAGCTTTGCTTTTTCACTGTATGTCTTCAGCTAATCTGAAGATACACAGTGAAAATAAATGTTTATGGTTTTAGGTTGTTGGGTTGTAGAATTTTATTATTTTATGTAGAATTATTATGGCTGACGGATATGAAATATGCAGATGTCTGTATTAAGTTGCAAAGCTGAATCCCTTGATATGTCAGTTTAAGTCCAAATTTGGTTATGTAAATATACGGTCTACAGGCTGTCACCATCTGGAAAAGGGTATAACAAGACCCTTTGCATTTTATTTAATGCAAACTGCCTCATCATTTGATATGATAACTGTCTCTAATAAGGAGGGAGAAGTTCATATAGAAATGCATGACATTCTGAGGAAAAAATGAACACAAACCCAAACTTCTGAAGTCTAGGATTGGGAAAAGCAATCAATATGAGCCAAGACAGAGTAGGGATGAACAAGGTGGAAAAGAGAAGAAATAGAATTCAGAAGGAAATTCTTTTCTTTTGGGACATATAGACACATTCTGCACGTCACAAGGTCACAGCAAAGGTATGGATATAAAGGGTAGAAGGTTCTAGGCTCGACAGCCTTTGGGGTCAGAGCTGGAAGGCTCTGAGCCCGAGTCACTGTGTGCACCTTGTATGAGCCTTAGAGAACCATGGCTTAGTCTGTGAACTGTAGCTGTGGAGTCTAGCCACTGATCCCACATTTATGCTCTCCCCAGTTTTTTTTTTTTAACAAAAATAAGATCATACTTCTTTTAGTCAACTGTATTTTGTAGTATAAATGAACTATTTTCCAAATCATTAAATTTGTTGTTGTTCTTCAGTCGCTATGTCATATCCAACTTATTACGATCCCACGGACTGCAGCCTGCCAGGCTCCTCTGTCCATGGGATTTCCCAAGCAATAGTACCAGAGTGGGTTACCTTGTCCTTCTGCAGGGGATCTTCCCAGATCAAGGCTAGAACCCATGTCTCCTGAATTGGCAGGTGGATTCTTTACCACTGAGCCACCTGGGAAGCCCCAAATCACTAACTGTTCTTCTATGATTTAGTTCTTAATAGGTATGATATTCTTTTATGACACAGCATCCTAGGGTGTACTTAGGATAAGAATTAAGACAGATAGAAATACCATCTCCCATATTCTGTCCTCTACAATTTAAAAAAAATGTTAACACTATTGTCTTTTTTAAAATATGAATTTTCATTTAAAGCAAACAGATGCTAAATGAAATTTCCAGAAAGTAAATTTATTGTAGGAGAGAAAAATCAAAGAAAATAAACTTATTTCAATCAAAGGAATGAAATAAATAAAAAAGTTAAAGGAGATTCTCTATTAATATTTAATAAGAAATATTTATGAAAAAAACATGAAGCATGAAAATTTTATGCATTGTTTATGTCAATCCTGAAAATTATCCTAAGCTTATGATTCAAAATAAGAACAGTCAATATATATACAATGGAATATTACTGAGCCATAAAAAAGAATGAATTTTAGTAAGTTCTAGTTAGGTAGATAAACCTAGAACTTGTTATACAGAGTGAAGTAAGTCAAAAGAGAAAGACAAATATTGTATATTAATGCATATATATGGACTCTAGGGGGTTTCCCTTGTGGCTCTGCTGGTAAAGAATCCACCTGCAATGTGGGAGACCTGGGTTTGATCCCTGGGTTGGAAGATCCCCTGGAGAAGGGAAAGGCTACCTACTCCAGCATTCTGTCCTGGAGAATTCCATGGACTGTAGCCCATGAGGTTGCAAAGAGTCGGACACAACTGAGCGACCTTCACTTCACTTCATGGAATCTAGAAAAATGGTACTGATGAACCTATTTGTAGGGCAACAATAGAGATGCAGACATAGAGAACAGACTTGTGGGCCCAGTGGGGGAAGGGGAGGATGGGACAAATTGGGAGAGTAGTATTGAAACATACATTACTATATGTAAAATAAATAGTCAGTGGGAATTTGCTGTATGATGCAGAGAACTCTGCTCTGTGACAACCTAGAGGGGTGGGATGGGGTGGGGAGTGGGAAGGAGGCTCAAGGGGGAGCAGACATACGTATACCTATGGCTGATTCATGTTGATGTATTACAGAAACCAACACAAAATTGTAAAGCAATTTTTTTTTATTCTCCAATAAAAAAGAATGGTGCATAAGTGTGTGGCTGAGTAACTCCTAATAGACTCATTCTTCCACAGATCACTATAAACTGGACAAAATACAAAAGCACAGTGATTTTGGAGAGGAGTCAACATTCAGGGAAAGGGAACATCAGGATAAGTTATCCATTTTCAAAGCTTTTTGCCATAAGAGAAGCCACAGTTAGCACCGCATGGGGTAACTAAAACAGAGAGAACATTTGCTGTCTTTCTAGTTTAAAGCACCACAGGATGAAACTTAAGGAAATCCCAGGTGCTGCAGAGTGGGGAGTGTAATCTCAGGAAAGAGAGAGTCACAGAGGGAGTACTCTTAATTCTGTGTATAAACTCTGGCCAAATCTCTGGTTGACTCCTGAACCACATGCATATGCATTGGACAGACTTGAGCTCAGAACAAAAGAAAAAGAATTGAATTGATGTTTGAGTGACCATTCAAGAGATAGAGTTTACAATTCAAGTTCAATCGAATTAGCTGCTGGCTAAAATACACACGCATACATTCTCTTTCTCTCTCTCAAAATACAACAAAATCCAGAAACTTTACAACGTTAACATTTGCAAAGTTCAGGATACACTCTGAAGATTCATTCTCAAGAGAAAAGTCAATCAACAGAGACCAATGGTGAGAAGACTCAGATGTTGAAATTAGCATGTGTGTGTGTGCTTAGTCCCACAGTTGTGTCTGACTCTTTGCGCCCCCATGCACTGTAGCCCTTCAGGCTCCTCTGTCCATGGGGTTTCTCCAGGCAAGAATATTGGAATGGATTGCCATGTCCTCCTCCAAGGCATCTCCCCCAACCCAGAGAGCGAACCCAGGGCTCCCACATTGTGGGCAGATTCTTTACCCTCTGAGCCACCAGGGAAGCACAAGAAAACTGGAGAGCCTTTCTCCAGAGGAATTTCCCAACCTAGGAATTGGACTGGGGTCTCCTGCACTGCAGGCAGATTCTTTACCAGCTGAGCTACTGAGGAAGCCCTGAAATTAGCACAGTTGTTGTTCAGTCGCTCAGTCGTGTCCGACTCTTTGCGACCCCTGGACTGCAGCGTGCCAGGCTTCCCCGTCCCTCACCATCTCCCAGGGCTTGCTCAAACTCTTGTCCATGAGTCAGTGATACCATCCAACCATCTCTTCCTCTGTCATCCCCTCCTCCTCCTGCTTTCAGTCTTTCCCAGCATCAGGGTCTTTACCAGTGAGTCAGCTCTTCTCAACAAGTGGCCAAAGTATTGGAGCTTCAGCATCAGCCCTTCTAATGAATATTCAGCTTAAAAAGTATTCAAATACTTAGAAGAAAAGGAGAAACAGAGAAACATCAAATTTAAAGAATTAACAAAAAGTAGACCCCTCCTTAGTTTCCCTTTGCCATGATACCTTCATGGCCTAGATGTGCCAACTTTGCTAGATTAATTTTTCCAGCCCACTGTGTATACTGTGTGCCAAGTCACTTTAGTCATGTCCAACTCTTTGCACCTTCATGGGCTGTAGCCCGTCAGGCTCTTCTGTCCAAGGGATTCTCCAGGCAAGAATACTAGACCTTCTCCAGGGGGTCTTCCCGAACCAGGGATTGAATCTATGTCTCTTACATCTCCTGCACTGGCAGGCAAGATCTTTACCACTAGTGCCACCTGAGAAGCCCTCTCCAGCCCACTAGCATTCTCCATATTTAGTTTTCTCCTCCATCCTCCCTGGAGAAGGAAATGGCAACCCACTCCAGTACTCTTGCCTGGAAAATCCCATGGACGGAGGATCCTGGTAGGCTACAGTCCATGGGGTCACAAAGAGTTGGACATGACTGAGCAACTTCACTTTCCTTCCTCCTGGCTCCCTCTCTTGCTGTCTCCCTCTCTTCTCATCTGCCAGGGACACCTCTCCCAGAGTTCTTCACCAGGCTAAGTCCTGATTTTTCAGGTCTCAGCAAGGTGACACTTCCTTCAGAAAGCCTTTCTGGGCCAAGTTCTCCCTCCTGTGTGTTGGTGCCTTGCACCACAAACATCCTGTATTAATTAACTTACCTAGCTTCTCTGAAATTTCTGGTCCAGTACTTCTATTTCCTTAGGCTGAACTCCATGGGGACAGGGGCATGACCTGTTTTACTTACTGTTCCATCCATGGCCTGTCTTAGTGCCCAGCATAGAGTAAATGCTCAGTAAACAATTAGCGAGTGACTGAAAGAGGGACTATATGAATGAGTAGAGAAGGAAGATAATGATTTTTCTGCCAGGGAGAGAGTCCCTATACTGGAGAGATGCGGTCACAAAAAAATAGGAACAAGGGGAGCTGAGGGAACAAACCTGTCCGAAGCACTTAAGCAGTGCATGCTGGCATGAAAGAAGACCAAGGTGTATTATTGAATGGAAAAGGCACACGACAGTGTGGGGAGTACGCTGCCCTTGGTGTCATGTTCGCATAGTGTACTTGAAGGAAGTACAGGAAGTTTGCAACAGTGGCTTTCATTGTGGAGGAAGGAAAGTCTTTTCAGTTTATACAATGTTCATGTGTTGCTCATAAAATAAAAAAACCAAAATAGATTATGGCATAAAGACTTTGTATGTAGTACTAGCCACATTTGGAAAAAATAAAAAAGAATCTACATGCTTCTGTTGGAATGCTCCAGAGAAATAGAACTGAGTGGGGAGAAAGGGAGAGGGGGAGTGTGTGTGTGTATGTATGTAAAGAGATTTATTATAAGGAATTGGCTCATGCAATTATGGAAGCTGACAAGTCCCCAAATCTGCAGAGTGAGTTGGCAAGCTGGAGACCCAGGAAAAGCTGAAGTTTCAGTTTGAGTCTGAAGGCAGGAAAAAGGCAATGTCTTAGTTCAAAGGCAGTCAGGCAGATGGAATTCTCTCTTACTTAGAGTAGGGTCTGTTTTTTTATCCTGAAGTAGGGTCTTCAGCAGATTGGATGAGGCCCACCCACATTAGAGAGGACAATCTGTTTTTGTCTGTTGATCAGTTGATATATTAATCGCATTTAAGTGCATTAAGACTCAAAGTAATGTTTGAACAAATATCTGGGCACGCCGTGGCCCCGTGAAGCTGACACATAAAATTAACCATCACAGTGTCCTACAATAGGTAATGGAGTATAATGCAGGAATTGAAGTGTCAGTTTGCAGGCTAGTGAATGAGAGTATGGTAGGAAGCTAAGTGGAAGAATAAGGCAAAGAATACTAGACTGTACTTAAGACTGCAACTGTAAAAAAATGTGCACACAAGTATTAAAAATGGGAGCAAATAGGAAGAAACAAAGGTAGCTTTTGTACTCTGGTGAGATTATGGGAAACTGTTTCCCTTAAATTTTTCCTTTAATTTTTTAGTAATTGTTAAAATTCAAGAAACCAGAAATCCTAGGTGTAGTAGTTTACAGGAGAATGGAGTAGTAATAAGAAACAGTGCCTGACACATTGTACTCAGTAACGAGTGAATGAGTGAATAATAGTGGCCATTGTTTTCTGTTTGGTTCCCCAGAAGTAGATCATGAGACAAGGATTTGAGTGCCAAGTAGATAACTTGGGAAGTAATCACTGGAAGGGTATAGAGAAGTGAGGGTGAGAAGGGAAAGAAACCAGTACCAGATACTTTGATGAGAAGGTACCACTGACAACAGCCAAGCCACAATCCACTGGGGACCTCTAGGAGAATATGTAAAATAGGCTTCAGTTTGTTTTAGAGAGCAAGAAAATTTTAATATATCAGCTCACATTGATCATTGGTTGAAAGGCCTACATCTAGGGGCATGAACTTCTTGGCATTTCCAGCCTGCCCCAAGAAGGAGTGGCAAGAGAAAATACTCAGGTAGAGAGTCACAGGTGCTTGCTGTGAGAAGCCATTGATTGAATGGGAACAATGAGTACAAAGGGCACTCAGCTGCGGCAACTGCAAAGTTGGCTATTATTGAGTACTTAGTATATTTGGCGGAGAAGGCAATGGCAACCCGCTCCAGCACTCTTGCCTGGAGGATCACATGGACGGAGGAGCCTGGTGGGCTGCAGTCCATGGGGTCGCAAAGAGTGGGACACGACTGAGTGACTTCACTTTCACTTTTCACTTCCACGCATTGGAGAAGGAAATGGCAACCCACTCCAGTGTTCTTGCCTGGAGAGTCCCAGGGACGGGGAGAGCCTGGTGGGCTGCCGTCTATGGGGTTGCACAGTCGGACACAACTGAAGTGACTTAGCAGCAGTATAATTCGGGCACTTAGGGAACATTTTCTCTAATCCTCACAACAATTTTACATGGAGATTATTATTAGTTCCATGTTTCAAGTGAAGAAACAAGGTCAGAGAGGCTGTGGCTTAAAATCATGCAGACCTTTATGCTCTCGAATCTGGGGAGGGCTTGTGAGTTCTTTAGTCACAGAGTCTGACAGAAATGAGACTGTGTAACTTCTAAGGCTAGGTCATGAAAGTGACAGAGGTCATTCTAGAATGCTCACTCTCAAGGCACCCTCTCTCAGAGCCCAGTCACACACTGTGAGGAATGCATGCTACATGGAGAGGCCACAAATGATCACTCTAGTTGACAGATCCCACAGAGCCCAGATTCAAGTCATGGGCTGGCACCAGACATACCAGGGCAGAAACCCACAGAAGATCCATCTCCCAACCATATGAGTCTCCGCTCACTGAGGCCCCAGACCTTGTGGAGCAGAGACAAGCCATCTCTGTTGGGCTGTCTCTGGATTCCTGACCCACATCTGTACAGCAATTGAATAATCATAGCAATACCCATCCACACCTTTTCAAAATTATCTCTTTGGCAGGTGTTTAAAAAAAAAAAGTAGGATTTTATGAGCTACAAATAGAAAAGGAGAAATAACTTTTAGAGACCCAATGAGAAGAATAACTTTAAGACCTGTCCCTGAGATGCTGAGTAAGAAGAAATCTAACAGAGCTGAGTTGTTGCCTGTTCATGCTGAGTTTTCTCTTTGAAGGAAGAAAACCATGTCATGATCTACAAAATCACCCACACTTAGAGTTTCCATCTTATCCCTAAGCTGTAAAGATCACTGTAAGAGCAGTGGCCATCAAAGAACACATATTGGAGAATAGAGGCAAAGATGTAGAGACACACAAGAGTTAACTGAATTCAACATTAAGAAGTGGAGTGAGGGGACTTTAATATTGTAAATATAACCCAGCCTAGGGCAGTGTTTTTCAAATCACAGGCCACAATCCATTAGTAGGTCATGAAATCAAGTTAGTGACTCTCAACCAGTTTTTTTTTTTTTTTTTAATGAAATAGAGTATACTGGAATATAATGAGATAAAAAATGCCAGAGTTCCTCATAAGGGGGCTTAGCAAAAACTGTGCTTATTGTACCAGTCTTCTGCCCAGTTGCAATGAGTGGGCATAGAGAAAGGGGTGTGATAATGTGCTTTTTTGTTCCATGCTATATGATGGTCAATTTGACTGTCATCATAAAGGGAAGATTGTCATATAGTTGCAGTAAAGTTGAAGCAAAGTTTAGTGTAGTTTTATTTATACTATTGGCAAAATTGTTGATATTTTCTAGTGAATTTTAGATAAAAATTTTGTCTGTTTTTCAGAAACATTTCGATGCAACATATTTTATTCATGATAATTGTAAACTTTTAACTGAACTTGTATAAAATGCCTTAAAATTGATTATTTAATAGTAAAAATATAATGAAATGGAAAATACAGAGGCAAGTTCAGACATAATGCTAGACATAATGGTTAATGGATCATAATTATTTGGACTAATTTTTCCATAGCTTATCCACATCATCAAAGTTGGAGGCTTGAAGTTGGTGAGAGACCTACGTGGGCTCCCTTGAGACATAGACATGGTTTCCAGCTTGGTTTTGCTCTTCCTAATTGTCAGCCTCCCTGACTTCAGGCCCAGCACCAGATGCAGGGGCAATTGACTTACATGGAGTGCTTAACCAGCCCTTCCAATTCTGTCAGGTCCAAGTCCTATCACAAATCCCTTATATCACACAATGTGGTTTTGATTTCCTGACTGTACCCTAACAGATACCCCTCCCTTGTTTCTTTTCTGTTCTTTACTCCCCCAGCAGTTCAGTTATCCTGCAGAGTTTTCCACAATCTGGATTTTGGATTTTGTTCCTTGGGCCCCTTAGTGGTGTTTGCCATGCTTCTCTGTCCCCTTTGGAAGCAAAAAAAGTGTTGCTCTCTCAGTCGTGTCTGACTCTTTGTGACCCTAGGGACTGTAGCCCTCTAGGCTCCTCTGTCCATGGAATTCTCCAGGCAATAATAGTAGAGTGGGTAACCCTTCCCCTTCTCCAGGGGATCTTCCTGACCCAGGGATCAAACGCTTTATTTCCCATAAGCTGGTGGTTAAATCTGAAGGTCTGATCAGATTAAGGTTCTTCTTTTTTTTTTTTTTAAAGGGAAAGTCAAGATGTAAACAGCAGTTGTATATTCTATCAGAAAGTATATAATATCTGGTTATCTCTCTTCATGCAATGTTAGCAGTCATTGATGATCAACATTAAGACCTATTATATCATTGTTTGCAAAATAGCAATATTTTATCAATCTTACTTATTAGCTGGAGTACATCCATAAAGAAATTTATTGACTATTTACACTGAGGTACAATTTGTATAGGAAATGGAGGGATAAATGGTTTTCTTTTCTTGTTCTCCCCTTTATTTACCAGATTTAAAAATAATGGCATGCTTCCCTAGCATCATCCAAAGGTGACCAACCAGTTTTGTTTTGCTTTTTAAGGATTATTATGAACTCATGAAAATATTTGAGGAATTTCAAATAATTGCACATATTATCCTCCTGGACATTTTTGAGCAGTTGGAAAACTTGAGACAGTGGTGCCTTTGATGGCTTTCTAGTTTCCTGACATATTTCTAGCTCAATTTGCATATTTCCTGTTCCAGATATAGAATCAATCACTTCTCCAAAAAGTTCTGGTTTCTTAAGTGCAAAATGGGTTTTGGATATCACAGTCTAGTTAGGGTGCTCACTGATGCTTGATTGGGGCTTTTTTTTTTTGGTTGTTTTCAAGCCTCACTCTTACGGCATTTGAGTTCTTAGTTCCTTGACCAGGGGTCAAACCTGTGCCCCCTGCACTGGGAGCACAGTCATAACCACTGGTTGGTTAGTTAGTGTTAGTCTCTCAGTTGTGTCCAACTCTGTGACGCCATGGACTGTAGCCATCCAAGTTCCTCTATCCAAGGGATTTCCCAGGCAAGAATACTGGAGTGGGTAGCCATTTCCTTCTCCAGGGGATCTTCCCAACCAGGGATCACACCCAGGCATCCTGCATCGCAGGCAGATTCTTTACCATTTGAGCCACCAGGAAAGCCCCTTATACACTGGACCACCAGAGAAGTCTTGATTGGGTCCTGTTTTAGGTAGCTCTTTCCAATGGATATAGCTCGGAGGTTACTTTTTTTTCTTTGTCTGCACTACCAGGGAATTCCTAAGCACTGGTTGTTTGTGTTTTTTTTTAATGATAAAATATATCATGAGTTCATAATGATATTTCCAATTTAAATTTAGGACTACAGGAGTTTTATATAATCTCAACTACCTTAATCTATTTCTCCTTTTTTTCTCACATTGAAAAACCAACATAATCACTTCTTTGCTTTACCCCACAACATACACACTACTGTCCTAGAATAACAGTACTGACACTAACACAAACATTATGATTACTGAAAACAGTTTGAGATTCTTTTCTTTCTTCTCTTTTCTTTTTGTCCTAAGGGTATAGCCCACTAAGAATATACACTCAAATTTTATCATTTTAAACTCGTTTGAAATAATTCATATTTGTGTGGTTGTACCACCAACTCAGTATACAGTTAGGTTTATGTATTTCATTTTGCTTTTGACTTTTAGGATTTGCTTTTGAAATTACATATCTTCTAATTATGTAAAATGTTTACATGGTCTCACAATCAAATGTATCAAACAAGATGTTCAGAAGAGTTTAGCTTCTATACCTGTTTCCTCTATCCTTCCCTTCCCTCTAGAATACCATGCACACTTTTAAAACACTTTTTATTTTACATTGGAGTAGAGTTGATTAACAATGTTACGATGGTTTTAGGTGTATAGCAAAGTGATCTAATTATGCATATACACATATGTATTCTTTTTAAAATTCTCTTCCCATTTAGGTTGTTACAGATTATAGAGAAGAGTTACTTATGCTGTAGAGTAGGTCCTTGGTTATCCATTCTTGGTTATCCATTTAAATATAGCAATGCATACAGGTCAGTCTCAAACTCCAAAACTGTCTCTTCTCCCTGGTAACCGTAAGTTAGTTCTCTTAAAGTCTGTAAGTCTTTCTGTTTCATAAATAAATTCACTTGTATCATTTCTTCTTAGATTCCAAATTCTCTTTCTCTGTCTGACTTCACTCAGTAAGACAATCTCTAGGTCCATCCATGTTGCTGCACATGGCACTATTTCATCCTTTTTAATAGCTGAGTAATATTCCATTGTATATGTGTAGCACATCTTATTTATCCATTCCTCTATTGTAGGCATTTAGGTTGCTTTTGTGTTGTGTGTTGGCTATTGTAAACAGACATGCAGACTTTTTTGATTGCTTTTTTGCTTACTAATATGTCTTGGTTGTTACTCGGTAGCAGTATGTAAATACAGTCCTCTTTTTTTTTTTTTTTTTAGTACATTTGCATGATGTTCCATTATATGTATATACTCTAGGTAATCCCACCAGTTCCCTCTTAATGGATATCTGGGTTATCTCTAGGTTTTTTTGTTGTTGTTATTATAAGCAATTAAATAACTGACTTTTAAAATACTCCCAAGCTTTTGGTTGTCATCAGGGAAAGTACTGAACAGCTTATACAAACCTATAAATAAGATTTATATTTTTCAAGTCCTATTCTTTCCCAATTTTTGTTTTCATATTATTTATTTGGCACATCTCTATATTTTATGTGTTATATTAATAACATTATTACTATTTTATTATTATTGGTACTAATAATTAGTATTAGTAATTAATAGCAAATAATGATTAATATTGGGGTTATTGATGATTAATACATCAATATGTTGTATATTAATAACAATTTATATAAACTTTGTTATACTTTTTTCTTTATCATCCATAGCAAGAATATGTGAAAATTTTCTTTCTTGCGTATATTTGTCTTGGGTCATAGTGTAAAAATGTATTTCTTACTGTAGTGATGGGGTTGCTCAGTTGCTAAGTCATGTCTGATTCTTTGCAACCCCACGGACTGCAGCAGGCCCATCTGTCCTTTACTATCTCCCAGAGTTTGCTCAGATCATGTTCATTGAGTCAGTGATGCTATCTAACCATCTCATCCTCTGTCACTCCCTTCTCCTTTTGCCTTCAATCTTTCTCAGCAACAGGATCTTTTCCAGTAAGTCAGCTCTTCATGTCAGTGACCGAAGTATCAGAACTTCTTCTTCAGGAACAGTCCTTCCAATGAATATTCAGGGTTGATTTCCTCTAGGATTGACTGGTTTGATCTCCTTGCAGTCCAAGAGACTCTTAAGAGTCTTCTCCAGCACCACAATTTGAAAACATTAGTTCTTCAGCACTCAGCCTTCTTTATGGTCCCGCACTCACACTCATACATGACTACTGGACTATATGGACTTTTATCTGCAAAGTGATGTCTGCTTTTTAATACACTGTCTAGGTTACTCATAGCTTTCCTTCCAATGAGCAAACGTCTTTTAATTTCATAGCTGCAGTCACCATCTGTGATGATTTTGGAACCCAAGAAAATAAAATCTGTCACTGCTTCCACTTTTTCTTCTTTTTGAAGTGATGGAACTGGATGACATGCTCTTAGTTTTTTGAATGTTGGGTTTTAAGCTAGCTTTTTACTCTCCTCTTTCACCATCATCAAGAGGCTCTTTAGTTCTCTTCATTTTCTGCCGTTAAGGTGATATCATCTTCATATCTGAGGTTGTTGATATTTCTCCCAGCAATCTTGATTCCAGCTTGTTATTCATCCAGCCGGGCATTTGACATGATGTACTCTGCGTATAAATTAAATAAGAAGAGTAACAGTATATAGCCTTGTCATACTCCTTCCCCAATTTTGAACCAGTCCACTGTTCCATGTCTGGTTCTAACTATTACCTCTTGACCTACATACAGGTTTCTCAGGAGACAGGTAATGTGGTCTGGTATTCCTATCTCTTTAAGAATTTTCCACAGTTTGTTGTGATCGACACAGTCAAAGACTTTAGCATAGTCAATGAAGCAGAAGTACATGTCTTTTAAGAATTCCTTTGCTTTCTCCTTGATCCAATGAATGTTGACAATTTGATCTCTGAATCAGTCAAAAGGCATATAATCAAAAGAGGATGGAATATCCATAAGTATGAAGTATTGATAATTGAGGATTTTTTTAAAAGAAATTCTCAGCCCTAGCTTTTCTGAAGCTAGAGATGCCAACCTTACTACTGTAAGAGATCTTGTCCTCTGTTCTGGCTCCAGGCCAGGTATGCTGATATCAGCCCTTCCCAGGTTCATGCCCTTCTCCCTACCTTGGATTCTGATAGCCTAGCTGTTGCACCCTCTTAACATGATTGTTCTTGTCACCCATGTCATCTTGTCATCTGGGCAGCTGATGAAATAGAGAAAGGCCTGTCCCACAAGGTTTAAAACCTTTTGAAGGGACGGTAAGACCCCACAGCCTCACACCTTTGCTTCTGATGGTAACAACTCTTTATTAAACCATTCACTCCTATCCTTTAAAATGTTCTCTGAGAGATCTTCTCCACTAGCTATCATCAAATCTTTTTTTTTTTTTTTGCCCTTCACAGCCAAATGTTATTACCTCCACCTCTTCATGCTCCATGCATTTGACAGCCTATTGCAATTGCTTGTGCTTCTACCATTCTGCCCAAATGAACACTTGCCATAGTCACCAAAGACTTCATAGCTGGCAAACCCTCTGTTGCTTTCCCATTGTCATCCAACTTGAATGCTCTCTGCAGCATTTGGCATTGTTAAGTTTTATATATGCTTATTTTACCTAAGCTCTCAAAGTTTTTTTCTTCTAGTTTTATTGAGCTGTAATTGACATAGCACTGTATAAGTTTAAGTGATACAGCATAATGATTTGACGCACATCATGAAATGATTATCACAATAAGTTTAGTGGACATCCATCATCTTATATAGAAACAAAAATGTAAAAATACATGGCAAGGTGTTACTATAGAATTTTTGCTTCAGATTTAACATATTCCAGGTCCTACCTTCTAGTATAAGGAGGATGAGAGATATGCAGAAGACCTGTAAACCTAAAGTAGGAACCAAACCCAGCTGAGTCCAGACTAGATCAGTCAACTCCCAGCCACAGAAAAAAAAAAAAAAAATAATTTCTTTCCTTGTAATGAGAATGCTTAGGATTTACTCTCTTAAATTAATACATAACATACAGCAGTGTTCCTTATACCTATCATGCTGTACAATATATCCCAAGTACTTATCACTGGAAGTTGGTACCTTTTGACCACCTTCATCCAATTCCCCCCTCCTCTTACAACTCACCTTTGGTAACCAAAAATCTGATCTCTTTTTCTGAGTTTGTTAGTTCTTGAAGTATAATGGACCTACAACAGTATGTTAGTTTCTGTTACACAACACTGATTTGGCATTTCTTGATAAGTCTAGTTATGATATATCAGCATACAAAGATTTGCATAGTTATTAATTATATTCCTCACATTATACTTAATACTGGAGTAGGTTTCCATTTCCTTTTCCAGAGGATCTTCCCGACTTGGGGATCAAACCCAGGTCTCCTGCATTGCGGGCAGACGCTTTACCCTCTGAGCCACAAGGGAAGACCAGCATATATATGTGTGTGTGTGTGAGTATATATATATATATATATATGAGGTGAGGTGAAGTCGCTCAGTCATGTCCAACTCTTTGCGACCCCATGAATTGTAGCACGCCAGGCCTCCCTGTCCATCACCAACTCCCGGAGTTCCCTCAGACTCGCATCCATCAAGTCAATGATGTCATCCAGCCATCTCATCCTCTGTCGTCCCCTTCTCCTCCTGCCCCCAATCCCTCTCAGCATCAGAGTCTTTTCCAATGAGTCAACTCTTCGCATGAGGTGGCCAAAGTACTGGAGTTTCAGCTTTAGCATCATTCCTTCCAAAGAAATCCCAGGGCTGATCTCCTTCAGAATGGATTGGTTGGATGTCCTTGCAGTCCAAGGGACTCTCAAGAGTCTTCTCCAACACCACAGTTCAAAAGCATCAATTCTTTGGTGCTCAGCCTTCATCACAGTCCAACTCTCACATCCATACATGACCACTGAAAAACCATAGCCTTGACTAGATGGACCTTAGTCAGCAAACTAATGTCTGTGCTTTTGAATATGCTATCTAGGTTGGTCATAACTTTTCTTCCAAGGAGTAAGTATCTTTTAATTTCATGGCTGCAGTCACCATCTGCAGTGATTTGGAGCCCCCCAAAATAAAGTCAGACACTGTTTCCACTATTTCCCCATCTATTTCCCATGAAGTGATGGGACCGGATGCCATGATCTTCGTTTCCTGAATGCTGAGCTTTAAGCCAACTTTTTCACTCTCCTCTTTCACTTTCATCAAGAGGCTTTTAGTTCCTCTTCACTTTCTGCCATAAGGGTGGTGTCATCTGCATATCTGAGTTTATTGGTATTTCTCCCGGCAATCTTGATTCCAGCTTGTGCTTCCTCCAGTCCAGTGTTTCTCATGATGTACTCTGTATATAAGTTAAATAAGCAGGATGACAATATACAGCTTTGACATACTCCTTTTCCTATTTGAAGCCAGTCTGTTGTTCCATGTCCAGTTCTAACTGTTGCTTCCTGACCTGCATACAGATTTCTTAAGAGGCAGGTCAGGTGGTCTAGTATTCCTATCTCTTTCAGAATTTTCCAGTTTAGTGATCCACACAGTCAAAGGCTTTGGCATAGTCAATAAAGCAGAAGTACATGTTTTTCTGGAACTCTCTTGGTTTTTCCATGATCCAGCGGATGTTGGCAATTTGATCTGTGGTTCCTCTGGCTTTTCTAAAACCAGTCTGAACATCTGGAAGTTCACGGTTCACGTATTGCTGAAGCCTGGCTTGGAGAATTTTGAGCATTACTTTACTAGCATGTGAGATGAGTGCAATTGTGCGGTAGTTTGAGCATTCTTTGGCATTACCTTTCTTTGGGATTGGAATGAAAACTGACCTTTTCCAGTCCTGTGGCCACTGCTGAGTCTTCCAAATGTGCTGGCATATTGAGTGCAGCACTTTCACAGCATCATCTTTCAGGATTTGAAACAGCTCCACTGGAATTCCATCACCTCCACTAGCTTTGGTCGTAGTGATGCTTTCTAAGGCCCACTTGACTTCACATTCCAGGATATCTGGCTCTAGATGAGTGATTACACCACCGTGATTATCTGGGTCATGAAGATCTTTTTGTACAGTTCTTCTATGTATTCTTGCCACCTGTTCTTAATATCTTCTGCTTCTGTTAGGTCCATACCATTTCTGTCTTTATCGAGTCCATCTTTGCATGAACTGTTCCCTTGGTATCTCTAATTTTCTTGAAGAGATCTCTAGTCTTTCCCATTCTGTTCTTTTCCTCTATTTCTTTGCATGATTGTTGAAGAAGGCTTTCTTATCTCTTCTTGTTATTCTTTGGAACTCTCCATTCAGATGCTTATATCTTTCCTTTTCTCCATTGCTTTTCACCTCTCTTCTTTTCACAGCTATTTGTAAGGCCTCCCCAGACAGCCATTTTGCTTTTTTGCATTTCTTTTCCATGGGGATGGTCTTGATCCCTGTCTCCCGTACAATGTCATGAACCTCATTCCATAGTTCATCAGGCACTCTATCTATCAGCTCTAGGCCCTTAAATCTATTTCTCACTTCCACTGTATAATCATAAGGGATTTGATTTAGGTCATACCTGAATGAATGGTCTAGCGGTTTCCTCTACTTTCTTCAATTTAAGTCTGAATTTGGCAATAAGGAGTTCATGATCTGAGCCACAGTCAGCTCCTGGTCTTGTTTTTGCTGACTGTGTAGAGCTTCTCCATCTTTGGCTGCAAAGAATATAATCAATCTGATTTCGGTGTTGACCATCTGGTGATGTCCATGTGTAGAGTCTTGTGTTGTTGGAAGAGGATGTTTGCTATGACCAGTGTGTTCTCTTGGCAAAACTCAATAGTCTTTACCCTGCTTCATTCCACATTCCAAGGCCAAATTTGCCTGTTACTCCAGGTGTTTCTTGACTTCCTACTTTTGCATTCCATTCCCCTATAATGAAAAGGACATCTTTTTGGGTGTTAGTTCTAGAAGGTCTTGTAGGTCTTCATAGAACCATTCAACTTCAGCTTCTTCAGCATTACTGGTTGGGGATAGACTTGGATTACTGTGATATTGAATGGTTTGCCTTGGAAACGAACAGAGATCATTCTGTCATTTTTGAGATTGCATCCAAGTACTGCATTTCAGACTCTTTTGTTGACCATGATGGCTACTCCATTTCTTTTGAGGGATTCCTGCCTGCAGTAGTAGATATAATGGTCATCTGAGTTAAATTCACCCATTCCAGTCCATTTTAGTTCGCTGATTCCTAGAATGTCGACGTTCACTCTTGCCATCTCCTGTCTGACCACTTCCAATTTGCCTTGATTCATGGACCTGACATTCCAGGTTCCTATGCAACATTGCTCTTTATAGCATCAGACCTTGCTTCTATCACCAGTCACATCCACAGCTGGGTATTGTTTTTGCTTTGGCTCCATCCCTTCATTCTTTCTGAAGTTATTTCTCCACTGATCTCCAGTAGCGTGTTGGGCACCTACTGACCTGGGGAGTTCCTCTTTCAGTATCCTATCATTTTGCCTTTTCATACTGTTCATGGGGTTCTCAAGGCAAGAATACTGAAGTGGTTTGCCATTCCCTTCTCCAGCAGACCACATTCTGTCAGACCTCTCCACCATGACCCGCCCGATACATATATATATATTTATATATATATACATATATACACACATACACACACATATGTTTATTTTAAGATTATTTTAAGATGTCTTCTTTTTTAAGATACTGATCTGTTAAGTTCACACAAGTTTAAACAACCTTACAGTTTTACTCTTGCCCACATTTACTGTTGTTGACATAGTTTACATCTTTTGTTTTGTTTATGCCTTAACTACTTATTGCAAATATAAATGATTGTACTACTTTCACCTTTTTTAAAATTGAAGTATAGTTGATTTACAATGTTTTGGTAGTTTCAGGTTTACAGCAAAGTGATTTATATATATATATTCTTTCTGAAGTTCTTTTTCAATATAGGTTATTATAAAATATTGTGTATAATTCCCTCTTCTATACGTTAGGTCCTTGTTGTTTATCTATTTTATATATAGCAGTGTATATATATTACTCCCAAATTCCTAGTTTACCCCTCCTCCCTGATATTACTACTTTTGTCTTTTAATCTTCCGACTAGCTTTATGTTCTTGTTTAGTTGCTAAGTTATGTCTGACGCTCTGCAACCCCAGCAAAGCGTCATGGACTACAGCATGCCAGGTTTCCCCATCCTTCACCATCTCCCAGGGTTTGCTCAAACTCATGTCCATTGACTTGGTGATGCCTTCCAACCATCTCATCCTCTGTCATCCCCTTCTTCTCCTGCTTTCAATCTTTCCCAGCGTCAGGGTCTTTTCTAGTGAGTCAGCTTTTCCCATCAGGTGGCCAAAGTATTGGAGCTTCAGCTTCAACATTAGTCCTTCCAATGAATTCTCAGGGTTGATTTCCTTTATATCTAGCTCATTTACTGCCTTTACAGTATATTTGCCTTAACTAATAAGATTTTTCACTGATTCTACCTGTTTGTTTGTTTGTTTGTTTGTTTGTTTTGCAATTTTCCTGTTTCTAGTTGTGGTATTTTCTTTTTCACTGAGAGAAATCCTTGTACTATTTCTTGTAAAATAGGTTTGTTGGTGCTGAACCGTTTTGCTTGTCTGCAAAACTCTGAATCTCTCCATCAAATCTGAATGAAAATCTTGCTGGATTGTGTATTCTCGGTTGTAGGTTTCTCCTTTTTGTCTCTGGCCTGCAGTTTCTGCTGAGAAGTCAATTTATAGCCTTCAATGTAAGTTTTTGCTTTTCATTTGCTGTTTTTTTAATATTCTCTCTTTTGCCATTTTAATGACAATGTGTCTTGGTGTGGTCCTCTTTGAACTGATCTTGTTTGGGACACTCTGTGCTTCTTGGACTGGGATGTCTGTTTCCTTTCCCAGGATAGGCAAGTTTTAGCTGTTATGTCTTCAGATATGTTTTCTGCTTGTTTCTTTCTCTCCCCCTTCTAAGTCTCCTATAATGCAAATGTTAACTTGATGTTGTCCCAAAGGTCTCTTAAACTATTCTCACTTCTTCTTATTGTTTTTTTTTTTCTTTCTCCCTAAAGTAAGCCCCACTGACCTTCAAAGCCAAGCAATTTGGGGATTTATCCTCTCAGTCCTAGACCCCTGTGTTGAGGAGCCTAATGTTTGGCTCAGACCCCTTGCTCCTTGGGGAAAACTTCTTCAGTTGTAATTATCTTCCCATTTGTGAGTTGCCTACCCAGGGGTATAGGTCTTGATTATAGCATAACTCCATCCCTCCTACCCATCTTGTTGTGCTTCCTTCTTTATATTTCTAGTTGCAGATCTTTTCTTCTAGTCTGATTTTTCTCATCAATAGTTGTGGTGTGTTGTTTTTAGTCCCTCAGTTATGTCTGACTCTGCGACCTCATAACTGTAGCCCACCAGGCTCATCTGTCCATGGAATTTTCCAGGCAAGAATACTGGATTGGGTTGCCATTCCCTTCTCCAGGGGAAGTTCCCAACCCAGGGATTGAACCTGGGTCGCTTGCATTGCAGGCAGATTCCTTACTGGCTGAGCCACCAAGAAAGTGTCAAAACCTTTGAAATGCTTTTAGTCACTCAGTCATGTCTGACTCAGAGCAGAAGGAGTTACTCTGCAAATAGTTGTAATTTTGCTGTGCGCATGGGAGGAGGATCTTCCCACTCCACCATCTTGGCCACTTCTTGGCATTGTTAACCACCCCTCATCATTGAACCTCTCTCTTGCATTGGCTTCCATAACATTCTCCTTTTCTCTGGCAATTCTTCTGTAGTTTCTGATCCCCATTTAATATACCTTATTGGATCTTCTGTTCAAATTACCATAGGAATTTATGTTCATTATGCATGTGTTCTAAGTCACTTCAGTTGTATCTGACTCTTTGCTACCCTAGGGACTGTTGCTCACCAGGCTTCTCTGTCCATGGGATTATCCAGGCAAGAATACTGGAATGGGTTACCGTTCCCTTCTCCAAGGGATAATCCCAATCCAGAAATTGAACCTGCTTCTTTCATGTCTCCAGCATTGCGGGTGGGTTCCTTACCACTAGCGCCACCTGGGAAGTGCATATGCTCATGAAACAAGTCAATTAATATAGAAGTGTACAAAGAAAGAGCCAACTGTAACATTTTCTGTATTTAGAGCTAATTTAGGGTACTAAAACTACTAAAACTTGTAATGTTTTTAAATTTAAAGATTGATCTGCAAATGGCAATAAACAAATACTCTGGACAGAAAACAAAAAAGACTGATCTATGTTGAAATAAGTAAGTCCTAATTCTATGACCCAAATGAAAGTGTGTATATATTGCAAAGAAGGCTGAAGGCAATGAAACCAATTAAGAGATTTGTTACTTTATATCAAGGTAAGAAATAGAGGAAAACAATAGAATGGGAAAGACTAGAGATCTCTTCAAGAAAATTATAGATACCAAGGGAACATTTCATGCAAAGATAGGCACAATAAAGGACAGAAACAGTATGGACCTAACAGAAGTAGAAGATATTAAGAAGAGGTGGCAAGAATATACAGAAGAGCTATACAAAAAGATCTTCACAACCCAGATAACCACAATGGTGTGATCACTGACTTAGAGCCAGACATCCTGGTGTGTGAAGTCATGTGGGCCTTAGGGAAGCATCACTACTACCAAAGCTAGTGGAGGTGATGGAATTCCAGCTGAGCTATTTCAAACCCTAAAAGATGATGCTGTTAAAGCATTGCACTCAATATGCCAGCAAATTTGGAAAACTCAACAGTGGCCACAGGACTGGAAAAGGTCAGTTTTTGTTCAGTCCCAAAGAAAGGCAATGCCAAAGAATGTTCAAACTACTGCAAAATTACACTCATCTCACATGCTAGCAAAGTAATGCTCAAAATTCTCCAAGCCAGACTTCAACAGTATGGGAACTGAGAACTTCCAGATGGTCAAGCTGGATTTAGAGAAGGCAGAGGAGCCAGAAATCAAATTGCCAACATCTGTTGGATCATCGAAAAAGCAAGAGTTTCAGATCAACATCTATTTCTGCTTTATTGACTACACTAAAGCCTTTGACTGTGTGGATCACAACAAACTGTGGAAAATTCTAAAAGAGATGGGAATACCAGACCACCTGACCTGCCTCCTGAGAAATCTGTATGCAGGTCAAGAAACAACAGTTAAAACAGAACATGGAACAATGGACTGGTTCCAAATCGGGAAAGGAGTATGTCAAGGCTGTGTGTTGTCACATTGCTTATTTAACTTAAATGCAGAGTACATCATGTGAAATGCCAGGCTGGATGGAGCACAAGCTGGAATCAAGTTTTTCCAGGGAGAAATATCAATAACCTCAGATATGCAGATGACACCACCCTTATGGCAGAAAGGAGAAACTAAAGAGCCTCTTGATGACAGTGAAAGAGGAGAGTGAGAAAGTTGGCTTAAAACTCAACATTCAAAGAACTAAGGTCATGGCATCCAGCCTTTCACTTCATGGCAAATAGATGGGGAAACAGTGGAAACAGTGACTTTATTTTCTTGGGCTCCAAAATCACTGCAGATGGTATCTGCAGCCATGAAATTAAAAGACACTTGCTCTTTAGAAGAAACCTATGACCAACCTAGACAGCATATTAAAAAGCAGAGGCATTACTTTACCAACAAAGGTCCGTCTAGTCAAGGCTATGGTTTTTCCAGTAGTCATGTATGGATGTGAGGGTTGGACTATAAAGAAAGCTGAGCGCTGAAGAATTGATGCGTTTGAACTGTGGTGTTGGAGAAGACTCTTGAGAGTCCCTTGGACTGCAAGGAGATCCAACCAGTCCATCCTAAAGGAAATCAGTCCTGAATATTCATTGGAAGGACTGATGCTGAAGCTGAAGCTCCAATACTTTGGCCACCTGATGGGAGGAGCTGATTCATTGGAAAAGATCCTGATGCTGGGAGGGATTGGGGGCAGGAGGAGAAGGGGACGAGAGAGGGTGAGATGGCTGGATGGCATCACCTAGTCAATGGACATGATTTTGAGCAAGCTCCAGAAGATGGTGAAGGAAAGGGAAGCCTGGTGTGCTGCAGTCCATGGGGCCAGAAAGAGTCAGACACGACTGAGCAACTGAACTAAACTGAACTGACCCAGGTAAGAGGGGATAATGGTTTGCACAGGGGATTGGCACCAAACTGATAAAACAGACCCATTCAGTGGATATTTAGAAGATGACTTCATAGAGCTAAATGATTGATGGCACAAGGTGGGTGAGAGAGAGAAGGAATCAAGGATGTACTCCAGGTTTCTGGGTAAAACATGAGGGAGGATGATGGTGACACAAACTGAACCAGAATGTGGGAGCAAAAGCCAGTTTGGGGAAGAAATTAATATTTCCGTTTGAGCACATCAAGTTTTAAATGCCAGGGAGACATCCAGGGATACATGTCCTGTGATCACATGGACCTGGAATAGGGGATACAGAGAAGGAATTTATCTGCTTATTATGACAATGGGAGCTCTGGTCACACACACGCTTGTGTCAGGAAAGAGTGTACAGTGAGAAGGGAAAATGGCCCCGGATAGAACCCCAGGGGGCCTCGCACATATGAGTGAACAGAAACAGAATCCTGATGGAGCATCCTTCATTACTCCCTCTTGTCACTGTTAATTTCCATCCCAGGTACCTGGTTCTGACTTTATAATGAACTAGAATGACTGTGCTAAGTGTTGAAGATAGTACAACAAGCTAATTATCATTAAAGTGTTTTTCCCCTGCAGACCAGCAGAGGAAAATGAAATGTCAGTAAACAAACGCTTGCTTAGGTGGAGTTCTGAAACTTGGCCTGTAGGGTGTATTGATCATGCCTTTTTCTTTTTCGTATTTCTGGCTCTTTGACATCTAGGGTCTTGTTGACCCTGGTGAGACTGCTCTTTCCAGGGCTAGTCAGGTTCCTGGAGATAAGAAAGGGCTTGAGGCAGTAGACCAGGTCCCATGGCTGTTTGCCAGCCTGTGCCCCCACAAGGAACCAGGCATTAGAATTTGCATCACAAGGAATGGAGGGTCTAACTCGTAATACTTAGAGCCACCGTTTAGGGTCAGTGGAGTTGGTTTCTGAGTATGGAAAAGAGGTGGTATCTTCAAGGGCTGGGCAGAGAAGGAACTGGGACAAGTTAGGAACAGACATGCCCAGAGGAGCAGTAGGCATCTGAAAGTTTATGTGATTTTGTATCATGGGGTGAAGGGCTGGAATCCAGGAAGTAATCCTGTATGCAATCTAGGATTTCTGACTTATTTATAATGCAGTCCTTGAGGTCCTCCAGGAACTGAGACCACATGGTTAGGTTTCTTTCCATTCCAACTCCCAGCAAGAAGCAAAAATACAGTGTGTAGTGAGCTGTGGCTGACCCCCATTCCCCACCCCACCCACACACAGAGGCTGCAGGGATCACCCAAGACTGCTACTTAGCAGGCGGAACCACTAAACAGGTAGGAACCAAAGTAGTTCCTACACCCAGTGTCCCTTATCCCCCTCACCATCCACCAAGAAATAAAAAATGTAATTTCTTACACTTCTCCAGAAGTCTTCTTATATTTCTACAAACAGCCAAATCTTCAGAGGAAAAAAAAACACAAACCCAGCCAACTAGAAGAACCTCCAGTTAGCTGTCTGGCAGAGGTAGATGGACCATTTGCAAGAAGAGTATCTCTAGCTACACTTCCATTGCCACCAGCCATACATAAGGTGCTGACAGCTGACTCCCTACCTATCCTTGCTGGCAGGAAGTCCTGACTGGTCCCAAGAATTTCACCAGATTCTCTCCCAATTAGGTCCTCATTCTTTGTAAGGGAATCTAAGGTAGATTGTGGGTGTGGTTTTCCCGAATACAAAAAAAAAAAGAAGAAAAGAAAGGGAGAGAGCAAATAAAATGGATCTCACAGTGAAAACTACTCATGAAAAAGAACTGTTTATATTTTTTAACATATGGAAGGATAAGCCATAACATGTTTGAAAGGTTATCTGTAGGAGGGAGGAATAGAGTAGAGAGGAGAGGAATAGAAGGTAGCATTTGTAGATTTGATTTAGCAACTATGTAAATATTTTACATAATTATAAATCAGAATTAAGATTTAAAAACAATCTCTTAAAAATTGAAAGAAAAGTAAAACAAATGAACCTAACTATAAATCAAGTAGTGGGGAAGACACACAGAGGGGACTTATTTCTAGTGAGTTTAAAACACAATGATTTGATTGCTTATACCAGTGAGATATACCTTTAGGGCAAAAAGAACTGCTTAAAGAGATTTAAACTGTTTATGGCAATCATATTGTTGGTAGTAGAGTTGGTACTGTCATTCTGAGACTCTTGGATGTCTATTGTGGGGTGAAGAAAATGAGTAATTATGTGATATTCTAGTATCATTCCCAGTGTTGCTGAGAACTGGGATTTTTAGCATGGGAAAAAGAAAATACAGATTAAGATCAAAGTTAAGTATAAATCCTGAATTTGAATTGGAAATATCACTAAACATTCACAATGAATTTATCTTAGAAAAAAAAATATGTTCTGGGGAGTTCTGGAGCAGTCAAATAGTTAGGATTTCACACTTACTGCTGAGGATGCCGGTTTAATCCCTGTAGGGGAACTAGGATCCCACAAGTTGCAGGCAGTAGCCAAAAAAAAAAAAAAGAGAGAGAGAGCATTTTCTAGATCTTTCTATTTCAAAGTCCTAAAAACAATGACCAAGAAGCAAAAATGAGCAGGCTGATACCCAGATTGTGATTTTAAAAATTATTTCCAAATAGAAAATAATAGTTATCAAAGACAGCTAAGGTCTTGTCAAAAGGGCATAGAAATCAATTTAAGGGGCCTCCCACTGACCAAAGACGTGGTAATTTGGACATCCCATCAGTATGTTTGTCAACCCCAGTTCAGGATAATACTAAAAATTAGTC
Organism: Nanger dama; assembly: GCA_917880005.1. Classification (NCBI taxonomy): domain Eukaryota; kingdom Metazoa; phylum Chordata; class Mammalia; order Artiodactyla; family Bovidae; genus Nanger; species Nanger dama. Next base: position 25,434,576 of record CAKJTW010000011.1, on the reverse strand, counting down.
ACCATGGGAAGATTTAAGTGCACAGTTTATTATTTTGAGAACTGCTAAATAAAGGGAAACACTTATTATTTTCATTGTTTTTACTTTATGAACTATACCACTGGGTAGCCAAATAATACAGAAAATGTCCAACTAATGAATGAAAAAGGCATGCTAGAGTTTGTATATCACCAATTAGAAGTCCTAATGAATTAATGGAGGACTTCCCTGGTGGTGAAGTGGTTAAGAATCTGCCTTCCAATGCAGGGGACACCAGTTCAATCCATGGCTGGGGAACTAAAATCCCATAGGCTGCTAGCATAAAAAATAGAGGCACACAGACATCTTATGCTTCCAAATGGAAGATCACAATAACACCCATGAAGTTGCTGTGCCGAAAAAGTTTAATTTGAACATGATCAGGGCTCTACATCCAATTACTAACTTAAAGGGGAAAGAGAAAAAAAATCAGAGGCTAGAGGAACATGTTCAATGGCACCATGGGAATACAGTCAGCAAAATACAGATAGTGGACAAATGAGTAATTTCCTTTCTTTCTTTTTTGTTTTTTGGCTCTGCCGCAGGACTTGAGGGATCTTAGTCCCCTGAGCAGGGAGCCAACCCATGCCCCCTGCCGTGAAAGTGTGGAATCATAAACAATGGACCGTCAGGGAAGTTCTAGCCATTCTCCTTTTTAACATATTTATTTACTTTTATTTTTGCTTGCACCTGGTCTTCATTGCTGAGGTCCGGCTTTCTCTAGTCTTGGAGAGCAGGGTCCACTCTTCATTGCAGTGCATGGGTTTCTCATTGCAATGACTTCTCTTGTTATGGTGCATGGGCTTCAGTAGTTGCAACACAGGGATTGGAAGTTGTGGCAAACGGGCTTAGTTGCTTTGCCCATGTGGAATCTTCCTGGACCAGGATTTTAACCTGCATTGGCAGGTGGATTCTTATCCATTGTGCCACAAGGAAGTCCCCCAGCCATTTTTTTTTTTCCTCCTGCTTTCAATCTTTCCCAGCATCAGGATCTTTTCCAATGAGTCAGCTCTTCGCATCAGGTAGCCAAAATATTGGAGCTTCAGCTTCAGTATCAGTCCTTCCAGTGAATATTCAGGACTGATTTCCTTTAGGATAGACTGATCGGTTCTCCTTGCAGTCCAAGGGACACTCAAGAGTCTTTCTTAACACCACAGTTCAAAAGCATCAATTCTTTGGCCCTCACATCCATACATGACTACTGGAAAAACCACCTTTGACTAGACAGACCTTTGTTGGCAAAGTAATGTCTCTGCTTTTTAATATGCTCTCTAGGTTGGTCATAGGTTTCTTCCAAGGAGCAAGTGTCTTTTAATTTCATGGCTGCAGTCACCATCTGGAGTGATTTTGGAGCCCAAGAAAATAAAGTCTGTCACTGTTTCCATTGTTTCCCCATCTATTTGCCATGAAGTGATGAGACTGGATGCCATGATCTTAGTTCTTTGAATGTTGAGTTTTAAGCCAGCTTTTTCATTCTCCTCTTTCACTGTTTGGATCAAGAGGCTGTTTGGATCCTCTTCACTTTCTGCCGTAAGGATAGTGTCATCTGCATATCTGAGGTTACTGATATTTCTCCCTGGAAAAACTTGATTCCAGCTTGTGCTTCATCCAGCCTGGCATTTCACATGATGTACTCTGCATTAAGTTAAATAAGCAATGTGACAACACACAGCCTTGACATACTCCTTTCCCGATTTGGAACCAGTCCATTGTTCCATGTTCTGTTGTAACTGTTGTTTCTTGACCTGCATACAGATTTCTCAGGAGGCAGGTCAGGTGGTCTGGTATTCCCATCTCTTTTAGAATTTTCCACAGTTTGTTGTGATCCACACAGTCAAAGGCTTTAGTGTAGTCAATAAAGCAGAAATAGATGTTGATCTGAAACTCTTGCTTTTTCGATGATCCAACAGATGTTGGCAATTTGATTTCTGGCTCCTCTGCCTTCTCTAAATCCAGCTTGACCATCTGGAAGTTCTCAGTTCCCGTACTGTTGAAGCCTGACTTGGAGAATTTGAGCATTACTTTGCTAGCATGTGAGATGAGTGTAACTTTGCAGTAGTTTGAACATTCTTGCCTTTCTTTGGGACTGGAACGAAAACTGACCTTTTCCAGTCCTGTGGCCAGTCCTGTTGAGTTTTCCAAATTTGCTGGCATATTGAGTGCAATGCTTTAACAGCATCATCTTTTAGGGTTTGAAATAGCTCAGCTGGAATTCCATCACCTCCACTAGCTTTGATAGTAGTGATGCTTACTAAGGCCCACATGACTTCACACACCAGGATGTCTGGCTCTAAGTCAGTGATCACACCATTGTGGTTATCTGGGTCGTGAAGATCTTTTTGTATAGTTCTTCTGTGTATTCTTGCCACTTCTTAATATCTTTTACTTCTGTTAGGGTCATGCCATTTCTGTCCTTTATTGTGCCCATCTTTGCATGAAATGTTCCCTTGGTATCTCTAATTTTCTTGAAGAGATCTCTAGTCTTTCCCATTCTATTGTTTTCCTCTATTTCTTTGCATTGATCACTTCAGAAAGCTTTCTTCTCTGTTCTTGCTATTCTTTGGAACTCTGCATTCAAATGGATAAATCTTTCCTTTTCTCTTTTGCCTTTTGCTTCTCTTCTTTTGTCAGCTATTTGTAAAACCTCCTCAGACAACCATTTGCCTTTTTGCATTTCTTCTTCTTGGAAATGATTTTAATCACCACCTCCTGTACAATGTTACAAACCTCCATCTGCAGGTCTTCAGGCAGTCACTCTATCAGATCTAATCCCTTGAATCTATTGTCACTTCCACTGTGTAATCGCAAGGAATTTAATTTAGATGATACATGAATGGTCTAGTGATTTTCTCTGCTTTCTTCAATTTAAGTCTGAGTTTTACAATAATGAGTTCATGATCTGAGCCATGGTCAGCTCCTTGTCTTTTTTTTTTTTTTTTGTTTCTGACTGTATAGAGCTTCTCCATCTTTGGCTACAAAGAATATAATCAGTTTGATTTCAGTATTGACCATCTGGTGATGTCCATGTTTAGAGCTGTGTTGTTGGAAGAGGGTGTTTGCCATGACCAGTGCATTCTCTTGGCAAAACTCTGGTAGACTTTGCCCTGCTTCATTTTGTACTCCAAGGCTAAACTTGCCTATTTCTCCAGGTATCTCTTGACTTCCTCCTTTTGCATTTCAGTCCTCTATGGTGAAAAGGACATCTTTTTTTTGGTGTTAGTTCTAGAAGGTCTTGTAGGTCTTCATAGAACCATTCAACTTCAGTTCCTTCAGCATTACTGGTTGGTGCACTGGCTTGGATTACCGTGATATTGAATGGTTTGCCTTGGAAATGAATAGAGATCATCTGTCATTTTTGAGATTGCACCCAAGTACTGCATTTCAGACTCTTGTTGATTATGAGGGCTACTCCATTTCTTCTAAGGGATTCTTGCCCACAGTAGTAGATATAATGGTAATCTGAATTAAATTCGCCCATTCCAGGCCATTTTAGTTCACTGACTCCTAAATTGTCAATGTTTTGTCTTGCCATCTCCTGTTTAACCATTTCCAATTTACCTTGATTCATGGACCTAACATTCCAGGTTCCTATGCAATAATTATTCTTTACAGCATCAGACATTTTTGATCATGGTTGAAGCAAATTGTTAAGTATACACATACACAAGATGTAACATTTGAGATGACTGCAAATGAACACTGATTGAATATTTGATAGAATTAAGGAATTATTGTTTATATTCCTAGCTATTTTGCTTTTTTACTTTAAAAAAACATAGCATTGTTCACAGCCTGAATGGGAGGGGGTTTGGGGGAGAATGAACACATGTATATATATGGCTGAGTCCCCTCCCTATTCACCTGAAACTGTCATAACATTATTAACCAACTATGTTGTTGCTGTTGCTTAGTAACTTAATTGTGTCCAACTCTTTTGTGACCTCATGGATTGTAGCCCTCCAGGTTCCTTCATATCTGGAATTTTCCAGGCTAAGATACTGGAGTGCATTCCCATTTCCTTCTCCAGGATCTTCTTCACCCAGGGATTGAACCTGTGCCTCCTGCATTGTAGGCAGATTCTTTACCACTGAGCCACCAGGGAAGCCCTATTTGACTATCAGTTCAGTTCAGTCTCTCAGTCATGTCCGACTCTTTGTGACCCCATGGACTGCAGTACACTAGGCTTCCCCTGTCCATCACCAACTCCTGGAGCTTGCTCAAACTCATGTCCATCAAGTCGGTGATGCCATCCAACCATGTCCAATACAAAATAAGAAGTTTAAGAAAAAAAAAGTATAGTTTAAAAATATTTTAAAACAAGTCCTCGAAATTTAGTAATGTATATTAAATAGTTATATATGTTTTGGATTTTATTTAAAATAATATGTGAAAAGAGCAAGTACCTAGAAGAACAGATAACATAAGCATGGCTCTGCCTGCATGCTGCTGCTTCAGTCACATCAGGCTGTGACCCTACGGACCCTAGCCTGCCAGACTCCTCTGTCCATGGGATTCTCCAGGCAAGAATACTGGAGTGGATTACATGTCCTCCTCCAGGAAATCAAACCTGCATCTCTTGCAAAAATTATTTCACTTGCACATAATCCAAGGTTCATTTTCTACTTGGTAAGGACCTTTTTCTAATTAACATAAAACCATTAGCATACCTAACAAAATTAAAAATAAGGAAGCAAGATATAAAAAGTACAAATCACAAAGAACAAGTTTTTTTATTTTCTTAACATTTAAGATTTTAAAAATTCTGCTTAACAAAGATCATCACAAAAAGGGAAAAAATAGATGGAAAAAATATAAATACATAATAGACAAAGATTAAAGAACTGCAACAAATCAATAAGAAAAAGGCAAACAATCCAATAGGAAAATGGTCAAGGAATAACAGATAACTTACAGAGGAGGAAATTTAATGTACCATCAGACATACAAGAAATTATTCACTTCCCTGCTAATCAGAAACAAGCAAATTAAAACTAAATGAGATACCATTTTATATCTTTCATATAGACAAAATTTAATGTGATAAAACCATAGTTGAGAAAGATATAGACAAGTGAGAATTCTCAGATACTGCTAGTGGGAGTGTAAATCAGTTGTTGAAGAGAAATTTGGATATATGTACCAAAGCTGACCAACCTCAGATATGCAGATGGATACCACTTTAATGGCAGAAACCAAAAAGAAACTAAAGAACCTGTTGATGAAGGTGAAAGAGGGGAGTGAAAAAGCTAGCTTAAAACTCAACATTCAGAAAACTAAGATCATGTGATCTGGTCCCATCAATGCATGGCAAATAGTTTGGGGAAAAGTGGAAATTTCATTTTCTTGGGCTCTAAAATCACTGCAGGTGGTGACTGCAGCCTAGAAATTAAAAGACACTTGCTCCTTGGAAGAAAAGCTATGACTACTCTAGACAGAGTCCAGGAGTTGGTGGTGGACAGGGAAGCCTGGCATATTGCAGTCCACAGCGTTGTAAAGAGGTGGATACAACTGAGTGACTGAACTCAACTGAAAAGAAAGAAACAGCATATTAAAAAGCAGAGACATCACTGTGCTAACAAAAGTCCTTTTAGTCAAAGCTATGATTTTTCCAGTAGTTATGTATGGACGTGAGAGTTGGACCATAAAGAAGGCTGAGTGCCGAAGAATTGACGATTTGGAACTGTGGTGCTGGAGAAGACTCCTAAGAGTGCCTTGAACAGCAAGGAGGTCAAACCAGTCAATCCTAAAGGAAATCAACCCTGAATATTCATTGGAAGAACTGATGCTGAAGCTGAAGCTCCAATATTTTGGCCACCTGATACGAAGAACTGACTCACTGGAAAAGACCCTGGTGCTGGGAAAATTTGAGGGCAGGAAGAGAAGTGAGCGACAGAGGATGAGATGGTTCGATGGCATCACCGACTCAATGGACATGAGTTTGAGCAAGCACCAGGAGATGGTGAAGGATAGGGAAGCCTGGTGTGCTGCAGTCCATGGGACTGCAAAGGGTCAGACATGACTTGGTGACTGAACAACAACCACAACCAGAGCTGAAAATTAGTACATATTCCATGGCCCAGTAATTCCCCCTCTAGGTGTATATGTGTTTCTCTCTCAGTCTTCTCCAACTCTTTGTGACCCCATGGACTGTAACCCGGGAGCCTCCTCTGTCCATGGGATTTGCCAGGCAAGAATACTGGAGTGGGTTGCTATTTCTTTCTCCAGGGGATTCTCCCGACCCATGGATCAAACCCCAGTCTCCCACATTGCAGGCAGATTCTTTACCATCTGAGCCACCAGGAAAGCGCATAAAAACCTTGTATATTTGCATAAACACTGTTTACAATAGGAAGAAAAAATAGGAACAACCTCGAAGTACGAAATTGGAGGATGGATAAATAAATTGTTCTTTCTTCATATAATGACTTCCCTGGTGGCTCAGATGGTAAAGAATCCTCCAGCAATGCAGGAGACAATCCCTGGATTGGAAAGATCCCCTGGCAAAGGATTTGGCAACCGAGTCCAGTATTCTTGCTAGAGGACCCCCATAGACAGAGGAGCCTAGCAGGCTACAGTCCATGATCTGGCAAAGAGTTGCACATTACTGAGTGACTAAGCGCAGCACATGTAAGTTCAGTTCAGTTCAGTTGCTCAGTCGTGTCCAAATCTTTGTGACCCCATGAATTGCAGCACGCCAGGCCTCCCTGTCCATCATCAACTCCCCAGATTTCACTCAAACTCATGTCCATTGAGTCCATGAAGCCATCCAGCCATCTCATCCTCTGTCATCCCCTTCTCCTCCTGCCCCCAACCCCTCCCAGCATCAGGGTCTTTTCCAATGAGTCAGCTCTTTGCATGAGGTGGCCAAAGTACTGGAGTTTCAGCTTTAGCATCATTCCTTCCAAAGAAATCCCAAGACTGATCTCCTTTAGAATGCACTGGTTGAATCTTGCAGTCCAAAGGACTCTGAAGAGTCTTCTCCAACACCACAATTCAAAAGTATCGATTCTTCGGCACTCAGCTTTCTTCACATTCCAACTCTCACATCCATACATGACCACTGGAAAGACCATAGCCTTGACTAGATGGACATTAGTCGGCAAAGTAATGTCTCTGCTTTTTAATATGCTGTCTAGGTTGGTCATAACTTTTCTTCCAAGGAGTAAGCATCTTCTAATTTCATGGCTGCAGTCACCATCTGCAGTGATTTTCGAGCCCCCAAAAATAAAGTCTGACACTGTTTCCACTGTTTCCCCATCTATTTCCCATGAAGTGATGAGACCAGATGCCATGATCTTCGTTTTCTGAATGTTGAGCTTTAAGCCAAATTTTTCACTCTTTCACTTTCATCAAGAGGCTTTTTAGTTCCTCTTTACTTTCTGCCATAAGGGTGGTATCATCTGCATATCTGAGGTTATTGATATTTCTCCCGGCAATCTTGATTCCACCTTGTGCTTCTTCCAGCCCAGCGTTTCTCATGATGTACTCTGCATAGAAGTTAAATAAGCAGGGTGACAATATACAGCCTTGACGTACTCCTTTTCCTATTTGGAACCAGTCTGTTATGTCCAGTTCTAACTGTTACTTCCTGACCTGCATACAGATTTCTCAAGAGGCAGGTCAGGTGGTCTGGTATTCCTATCTCTTTCAGAATTTTCCACAGTTTCTTGTGATCCACACAGTCAAAGGCTTTGGTATAGTCAATAAAACAGAAGTAGATGTTTTTCTGGAACTCTCTTGCTTTCTCCATGATCCAGCAGATGTTAGCAATTTGATCTCTGGTTCCTCTGCCTTTTCTAAAACCAGCTTGAACGTCTGGAAGTTCAAAATTCACGTATTGCTGAAGCCTGGCTTGGAGAAATTTGAGCATTACTTTACTAATGTGTGAGATGAGTGGAACTGTGCAGTAGTTTGAGCATTCTTTGGCATTGCCTTTGGGATTGGAATGAAAACTGACCTTTTCCAGTCCTGTGGCCACTGCTGAATTTTCCAAATTTGCTGGCATATTGAGTGCAGCACTTTCACAGCATCATCTTTCAGGATTTGAAATAGCTCAACTGGAATTCCATCACCTCCACTAGCTTTGTTGACAGTGATGCTTTCTAAGGCCCACTTGACTTCCCATTCCAGGATGTCTGGCTCTAGGTGAGTGATGACACCATTGTGATTATTTTGGTCATGAAGATCTTTTTGTATAGTTCTTCCGTGTATTCTTGCCACCTCTTCTTAATATCTTCTGCTTCTGTTAGGTCTATACCATTTCTGTCTTTTACTGAGCCCATCTTTGCATGAAATATTCCCTCGGTATCTCTAATTTTCTTGAAGAGATCTCTAGTCTTTCCCATTCTGTTCTTTTCCTGTATTTGTTTGCATTGATCGCTGAGGAATTATCTCTCCTTGCTGTTCTTTGGAACTCTGCATTCAGATGCTTATATATTTCCTTTTCTCCTTTGCTTTTCACTTCTCTTCTTTTCACAGCTATTTGTAAGGCCTCCCCAGAGAGCCATTTTGCTTTTTTCCATTTCTTTTCATGGGGATGGTCTTGATCCCTGTCTCCTGTCCAATGTCACGAACCTCATTCCATAGTTCATCAGGCACTCTATCTATCAGATCTAGGCCCTTAAATCTATTTCTCACTTCCACTGTATAATCATAAGAGATTTGATTTAGTTCATACCTGAATGGTCTAGTGATTTTCCCTACTTTCTTCAATTTAAGTCTGAATTTGGCAATAAGGAGTTCATGATCTGAGCCACAGTCAGCTCCTGGTCTTGTTTTTGCTGACTATTTAGAGCTTCTCCATCTTTGGCTGCAAAGAACATATAATAGAACACAAAATTAAAGTTACAATATGAATCAATTCAGAAAACATGTTCATTAAAGCACAAAATACAAGAGAAAATATAAAGTATCATATCAGTTATATAAAGTTTGTGAAATGCATGCTTTTTTTGTGCATACGTATACAGGAGAAGGCAATGGCGCTCCACTCCAGTACTCTTGCCTGGAAAATTCCATGGACAGAGTAGCCTGGAAGGCTGCAGTCCCTAGGGTTGCTGAGGGTCGGACACGACTGAGCGACCTCACTTTCACTTTTCACTTTCATGCATCGGAGAAGGAAATGGCAACCCACTCCAGTGTTCTTGCCTGGAGAATCCCAGGGACGGTGGAGCCTGGTGTGCTGCCGTCTGTGGGGTTACACAGAGTCGGACACGACTGAAGTGACTTAGCAGCAGCATACATGTAAAATAATAGTATATAGAATAGTATATAGATATGTGTGGAAATGGTGAATGCCAACTTCAGGATACCAGTTACCTCTGTAAGAAAAAAAAGTGAACACCTTATCTTTAACAAAGGCAAGAATATACAATGGATTAAAGACAATCTGACTGGCGTGAAATGGTACCTCATTGTGGTTTTGATTTGCATTTCTCTGATAATGAGTGATGTTGAACATCTTTTCATGTGTTTGTTAGCCATCTGTATGTCTTCTTGGAGAAATTTCTATTTAGTTCTTTGGCCCATTTTTTGATTGGGTCATTTATTTTTCTGGAATTGATCTGTAGGAGTTTCTTGTAAATTTTTGAGATTAGTTCTTTGTCAGTTGCTTCATTTGCTATTATTTTCTCCCATTCCGAAGGCTGTCTTTTCCCCTTGCTTATAGTTTCCTTTCTTGTGCAGAAGATTTTAATTTTAATTAGGTCCCATTTGTTTATTTTTGCTTTTATTTCCAGTATTCTGGGAGGTGGGTCATAGAGGATCCTGCTGTGATTTATGTTGGATCTTTAATCCATTTAGAGTTTATTTTTGTGTATGGTGTTAGAAAGTGATCTAGTTTCATTCTTTTACAAGTGGTTGTCCAGTTTTCCAAGCACATAGGCAAAACACTCTCCAGTCAGAATGGCTGCAATATACTAACGCGTATATGTGGAATTTAGAAAGATGGTAACGATAACCCTGTATGCGAGACAGCAAAAGAGATACAGATGTATAGAACAGTCTTTTGGACTTTGTGGGAGAGGGAGAGGGTGGGATGATTTGGGAGAATGGCATTGAAACATGTATAATATCATTAAGAAACGAATAACCAGTCTAGGTTTGATGCAGGGTACAGGATGCTTGGGGTTAGTGCATTGGGATGACCCGGAGGGATGGTGTTGGGGGGTGTGGAGGTGGGAGGGGGTTTGGGATTGGGAACACATGTAAAAAAAAAAAGGAAGAAGTGAACAAAGGGGGCTTCAAATGCATATGTCATATTTTATTTTGTTTGAAGAACTAAGATTAAAACCTAAAAATCTAAAAGATTAAGAGGTAACCAGGCACACAAATGTTTATTATAGTTTTCTGTATACTTTCTGCGTGCTTGAAATTTTGCTAAAAAGAAAAAATAACAAATTTGGGGGATGGGAAAGTGGACACAGTAAGGATCATGGCTCTGAAGTCAAAGAGGCTAGTAGCTAGAAAAGGAAGAATGGAGCCACAAGTTTTGAAATGCTGACAGGTTAAAGGCCAAGCCATGCCTTTTCATTTTTTATTATCCTCCTCCAGCTTGACAAATAACACTTGGCAAATAAGTAAGCATTCTGTGACTTTTGCTGAATGGATGAATGGAGTTGACAGCCAGAACTGCTTCCAAAGTAAGAGTTGGCATCCATAAGATACATAGTTGAACATTCCTTTTTAACAAGGTGGCTCAGAATTTCCTGAATAGATTACTCTGGGGACAATTGCTTCCCTCTCCAAAAAGCCATATCCTCTGACTAAATGGGGATTTCTGCCATGGTAGCTAGCACTGATTACAATTCAGCATCCTTTCTAATAATTAGATATCTAGGTGTGGGTTTTTTAAAAACAGTTTTATTGAAGTTTAATTTACAGCCTTAGAATTCAACTCTTATAAAGTATAATTCTATGACTTTTAATAAATTGAGTTGTACAACTATCATCACACTCCAGTTTTAGAATATTTCTATTATACCAAAAAATAATCTCATGCTGATCTACAGTTAATCTCTCCTCCCACCCCTAGCCTCAGGCTACCACTGATTTTCCATCTGTTTCTATAAATTTGCCACTTCTGGACATTCCATTTAAATGGAACCCTATCATACATAGTGTTTGTAGCTAGCTTAGCATGATGTATTTGAGGTTCATCTATGTTGAAGCATGTTTTAGAATTACGTTTCTTTTTGCCAAAATTTATTTGATTGTATGGATATCTGCTTATCCATTTATCATGTGATGAACATTTAGGTGGTTACCAGCTTTTGGGCTAGTATGAAAAATGCTGCTGTGATCATTTGTATACATGGTTTTTTCAAGTGAGTGCAAGTTTTCCTTTCTCTCTCTCTTTTTTTTTAAACACTGACTCTGTTTTATTTTATTTTCTTGTTTCTTCTTTTTTCTTTTTTGGCCATTCCAAGCAGCTTGTGAGATCTTAGTTCCCCTACTGGGGTTTGAACCTAGGGCCATGGCAGTGAAAGTGCCAAGTCCTAATCACTGGATCACCAGAAAGCTCCCTGTTTTCATTTCTTTTGGGTAGATTCTTAGGAGGGGAATGCCTGAGTTGTACGGCAAATTTATCTTTTTAAGAAGCTGTTCAACTGTTTTCCAAAGTGGCTGTTACCATTTTACATTCCTTACAGCAATGTACAAAGGTTCTAGTTTTTCCACTTTCTTACTAACATTTGATATTCTCTGTCTTCATAATTATAACCATTCTAGTGGGTGTGAAGTAGTATCTCATTGTGGTTTTAATTTGAATTTCCCTGATGACTCATGGTGTTGAATGTATTTTCATGTGCCTATTAGCATTTTACATGCCTCTTTTTGAGATTTTTATTCAAGTCTTTAGCTCATTTTTCAAATTGAGTGTATTTTTATATTGAGAAGTAAGAACTCTTTATATATTCTAGGTACAAGTCACTTATCAAATATATGATTTGAAAATATTTTCTCCCATTCCATAGCTTGTTGTTTTTAATTTTCTTAGTGATATTTTTAACCATCAACATAGTATGTTTCTCTATTTATTTAACTTTCATTTTTATTAACATTTTGTAATAATTGTTATTAATTTTTATTTAATCTCATTATAGTCAGAAAGGGCTTCCCTGGTGGCTCAGCTGGTAAAGAATCAGCCTGCAATGCAGGAGACCTGGGTTTGATCCCTAGGTTGGGGAGATCCCATGGAGAGACGGTAACGGCTGCCCACTCCAGTATTCTGGCCTGGAGAATTCCATGGATTATATAGTTCAGTTCAGTTCAGTTGCTCAGTTGTGTCCGACTCTTTGTGACCCCATGGATTGCAGCATGCCAGGCTCTCTGACCATCACCAACTCCCAGAGTTTACTCAAATTCATGTCCATTGACTCGGTGATGCCATCCAACCACCTCATCTTCTGTCGTCCCCTTCTTCTCCTGCCCACAATCCCTCCCAGCACCAGGATCTTTTCCAATGAGTCAGCTCTTCCCATCAGGTGGCCAAAATATTGGAGCTTCAGCTTCAACATCAGTCCTTCCAGTGAATATTCAGGACGGATTTCCTTTAGGATGGACTGGTTGGATCTGCTTGTAGTCCAAGGGACTCTCAGGAGTCTTCTCCAACACCACAGTTCAAAAGCATCAGTTCTCTGGTGCTCAGCTTTCTTCACAGTCCAACTCTCACATCCATACATGACCAGAGGAAAAACCATAGCCTTGACTAGATGGACCTTTGTTGGCAAAGTAATGTCTCTGCTTTTTAATATGCTGTCTAGGTGGGTCATAACTTTTCTTCCAGGGAGCAAGTGTCTTTTAATTTCATGGCTGCAGTCACCATCTGCAGTGATTTTGGAGCCTAAAAAATAAAGTTTGCCACTGTTAACACTGTTTCCCCATCTTTTTGCCTTGAAGTGATGAGTCTGGATGCCATGATCTTAGTTCTTTGAATGTTGAGCTTTAAGCCAGCTTTTTCACTCTCCTCTTTCACTTTCACCAAGAAGCTCTTTAGCTCTTTACTTTCTGTCATAAGGGTAGTGTCATCTGTATATCTGAGGTTATTGATATTTCTCCCAGCAATCTTGATTCCAGCTTGTGTTTCATCCAGCCCAGCATTTCTCATGATGTACTCTGCATAGAAGTTAAATAAGCAGGGTGACAATATACAGCCTTGATGTACTCCTTTTGCTATTTGGAACCAGTCTGTTGTTCTGTGTCCAGTTCTCACTGTTGCTTCCTGACCTGCATACAGATTTCTCAAGAGGCAGGTGAGGTGGTCTGGTAGGCCCATCTCTTTCAGAATTTTCCACAGTTTATTGTGACCCACACAGTCAAAGGCTTTGGCATAGTCAATAAAGCAGAAATACATGTTTTTCTGGAACTCTCTTGCTTTTTTGATTATCCAACAGATGTTGGCAATTTTATCTCTGGTTCCTCTGCCTTTTCTAAAACCAGCTTGAACATCAGGAAGTTCACGGTTCACTTATTGCTGAAGCCTGGCTTGGAGAATTTTGAGCATTACTTTACTAATATGTGAGATGAGTGGAATTGTGCAGTAGTTTGAGCATTCTCTGGCATTGCCTTTCTTTGGGATTGGAATGAAAACTGACCTTTTCCAGTCCTGTGGCCACTGCTGAGTTCTCCAAATTTGCTGGCATATTGAGTGCAGTATTTTCACAGCATCATCTTTTAGGATTTGAAATAGCTCAACTGGAATTTCATCACCTCCACTAGCTTTGTTTATAGTGATGCTTCCTAAGTCCCACGTGACTTCACATTCCAGGATGTCTGGCTCTAAGTGAGTGATCAAACCATTGTGGTTATCTGGGTCATGAAGACCTTTTTTGTATAGTTCTTCTGGGTATTCTTGCCACCTCTTCTTAATATCTTCTGCTTCTGTTAGGTCCATACCATTTCTGTCCTTTATCAAGCCCATCTTTGCATGAAATGTTCCCTTGGCATCTCTAATTTTCTTGAAGAGATCTCTAGTCTTTCCCATTCTATTGTTTTCCTCTGTTTCTTTGCATTAATCACTGAGGAAGGCTTTCTTATCTCTCCTTGCTATTCTTTGGAACTCTGCATTCAAATGGGTATATCTTTCCTTTTCTCCTTTGCTCTGTATAGTCCATGGACTATATAGTCTTCTTTGGACTCCTTTGGACTACAGTCTCCTTTGGACTGTATAGTCCATGGATTGCAAAGAGTCGGACACAACTGAGTGACTCTCACTCATGCACTCATTCATGGTCAGAAAACATCTTCTGTATGATTTCAGTTCTTTGGAAATCATGGTACTTGATGGTCTTTGTTAAGTTATGTATTCTTGCCAGTTTTCTATTTGTTCTACTGGTTACTGGGAGAAGAATGCTGAAGTCTTCAACTCTAGTTGTGGATTTTCCCAAATCTTCTTTCAGTTCCATCGATTATAGCTTCTTTTATTTTGAAACTCTGTTGTTAAGTACATACCACCTTTTTGATTGCTTTGTCTTCTTAGTGTATTGACTCTTTTATTATTATATTCAAAAAAAACCCTTGCTTTGAAATCTATTTTGTTGGCTATTGATAAAGCTTCTCCAGCTTTCTTTTGATTATGCTGGCATCATAAATCTTTTTCCATCTTTTACTTTTTTACCTACCCATATCATTTTACTTAAAGTAAGTTTCTTACAGATGGTATATAGTTAAATTTTGTTATTTTATTCAATCTGACAATTCTGTCTTTTAATGACTGTGCTTAGACTATTTTCATATAGTATAAATATTGATATATTTGATTTTAAGTCTACAGCTTTACTACTAATTTTCTTTTGTGCCCACTTTTGTTCTGTTTTATCTCTCCTACCTTTTTCGATTTTTTTTTTTTTTTTAGGATTCCACTTTAATTAAACTCATTGGATGTTTGGTTACATTTCTTTATATAGTCTTTTTAGTAGTTATTCTAGGGATAAACATAACATATCCCTAATTTTTCACAATATTCTTAGAATTAATATTTACTACTTCAAGTAGAATGGAGAAACTTTACCATCATATAAATCTCTACCCTTCCCACTTTATGATGTAGTGGTATATAATGCATTTACATGCACTGAAAACCCCATTCAACAATACTGTAAGTTTTGCTTCCAACTATCATGTGTACTTTAACAAAGTTAAGGGGAAAATACTCTACAAAGTTTATCCAGATTTACCATGTCTATCATTCTTTCTCCATTCCTGGAATTTCAAATTTTCATCTAGTATCATCTTCCTTACACCTAAAGAATGTCCTTTAGCATTTCTTTTCTTTTGGTTCTGCCTGTTTATTGCTACCAATCCATCTCCCTCCACCCCCCACTCCTGCTTGCAGACTCAGTTGTGTAACTCCCATGGACTGCATCCCACCAGGCTCTTCTGTCCATGGACTTTCCAGGCAAGAATCCTGGAGCGGGGTGCCATTTTCTCCTCCTCCTTTAGCGTTTCTTTTCAAGAAAGTCTGATGGCAGCAAATTTCAATTTTCTTTCACTAGTGAATTTCACCTTTATTCCTAAAGGGAATTTCTACTGGATATAGAATTTTAGGTTGATAGTTCTTCCCTGTCAACACAGTAAAATCTTTGTATCAGCAACTTCTGGCCTCCATAGCTTTTGATAAGAAATCTGAAGTAATTAAAATCATTTTGTTTTCCTATATGTAATTCATTGTGGTTTTGTAAATGAATTATTAGTATTTTTTGACTATACTGGGTCTTTGTTGCTGTGTGTGGGATTTCTCTTTCAGGAGGGAGGGCCTGTATGCCCATGGCTAATTCTTGTTGGTTTATGGCACAGGCCATCAAAAAAATCTGTTTTAGTAAAAGTCATTTAATTTTAAAATTTCCTCCTAATCACTGCTTTAGCTGAATACTACAAATTTTACATGACGTATCATCATTATCAAGTTTGAAGTTTTCTAATTTTCATTATAATTTTTATTTTGATCCATGTTAATTAAACATGTTGTTTAATTTCCAAATACTTGGAGATCTTCCAGATGCCTTTTGTTTGATTCTATTTTAGTTAAATTATAGTCAAGGAACATAGTCTATATCATTACTACTTTTTATTTATTTGTACCTTTCTATATTTATTGTGCCTTATTCTATGGCTCACTTGTGATGAATGGTCCATGTGCACATGGAAAGAGTGTATTCTGCAGCTGTTCAATGCAGTGTTCTATAAATGTGAAAAGACTGAGTTGGTTGACAGTATTGTTCAAATATCTTATCTTTGCTGATTTTCTATGTGTTTTGTTCATTCTTGAGAGAGGAATGTTAATCTCCAAATATAATTAAGAATTTTAACTTTTTCTTTTGGTTCTACCGGTGTTTTTGTATGTGTATGCTGAAGCTGTTATTACTTGCACACATATTATGATTATATGTCTTCTTGATGAAGTGATCTTTTTAAAATTAATTTAATTTTGGCTACGCTGGGTCTTCACTGCTGTGCAGCAGCTTTCTTTAGTTGTGGTGAGCAAGAGCTACTCTTCTTTGTGGTGTGCAGGCTTCTCATTGCAGCGTACAGGCTTCTCAGCATGGTGACTCCTCTTGCTGTGGAGCACAGGCTCTAGGTGCATGGGATTCAGTAGTTGTAGCATGCAGGCTCAGTAGTTGTAACTCACAGGCTCCAGAGCGTGGGCTCAGGAGATGTGGCACGTGGGCTTAGTTGGTCTGTGGCAAGTGGACTCTTCCTGGACCAGGGGTTGAACCTGTGTCCCCTGCATTGGCAGCCAGATTCTTATCAACTGTGCCACCAGGGAAGTCTATTGATCCTATTATCATAAAATATAACTTTTATCTCTGGTAATCTCCCCCTGAAGTCTATTGCTTGATATTAACATAGACATTTTAGTTTTCATAAGAATAAAGAATCCACTTGCCAATTAAGACATGCAAGACACAGGTTCAATCCCTAGGTTGGGAAGATCCCCTGAAGTAGGAGGTGGCAACTGGTTCCAGTATTCTTGCCTGGAAAAATTCATGAATGGGGAGCTGGGAGGGCTACAGCCCATGGGGTCACAAAGAGTCAGACATGACTGAGCAGCTAGTTCTAGATAACTACATAACTAAATTTTCATAAGATTAGTCTTTGCATGGTGTATGTGTTTCTGTCATACTTTTAATCTCTCTGGGTCATTTATTTATTGGGAATCTCTTAGATGGCATAAGTTTGTTCTTGCTTTTTAAAGTCTAGTTTGACAACCTCTGTTATTTAATTAGAATATTTTATCATTTACAATTAATGTAAATTTAGCTAGGGCTTGTTTTAAACCCACCATCTTGCTATGTTTTCTATTTCTTTTTTATGTTCTTTGTTTTTGTCCTCCTCCATCCTTGTGGTTTCTGGATTATTATTTATTAGTGTTTTCCAGTATTCAGCTTTATCTCTATTATTTGATTATTAGCTATACATACTCTTTATCTTCTATTGTTAATGGTTCCTCTAGAATGTACAGTGTTCATCTTTGAGTCATTATACTCTACCTTCAAATAATACAAATTCACATATAATTTTAAAAATTGTAATAGTTTATTTTCACTCCCCTCTATCCTTTCTGCTGCTGTTCACATCCATTTTACATCTATATGCATCATAAACCCTGCAGTACATTATTATTTTGTTTCTTCAAACAATTATTTTTTAGAAAATTAAAAAATAAGGAAGACAGTCTATTACATTTACTTCCATATTTACCATTTCTAGTACTCTTCATTTTTTAGTCCTTCATTTATTCATTTATACTACCATCTGACATCATTTCTTTCAGCCTCAGTTCAGTTCAGTCATTCAGTCGTGTCCGACTCTTTGTGACCCCATGAATTGCAGCATGCCAGGCCTTCCTGTCCATCACCAACTCACGGAGTTTACTCAAACTCATGTTCATCAAGTCGGTGATGCTATCCAACCATCTCATCTTCTTTTGTACCCTTCTCCAGCCCCCAATCCCTCCCAGCATCAGAGTCTTTTCCAAGGAGTCAACTCTTCGCATGAAGTGGCCAAAGTACTGGAGTTTCACCTTTAGCATCATTCCTTCCAAAGAAATCCCGGGGCTGATCTCCTTCAAAATGGACTGGTTGGATCTCCTTGCAGTCCAAAGGACTCTCAAGAGTCTTCTCCAACACCACAGTTCAAAAGCATCAATTCTTCAGCCCTCAGCTTTCTTCACAGTCCACCTCTCACATCCATACATGACCACTGGAAAAACCATAGCCTTGACTAGACGGACCTTTGTTGGCAAAGTAATGCCTCTGCTTTTTAATATGCTGTCTAGGTTGGTCATAACTTTTCTTCCAAGGAATAAGCGTCCTTTAATTTCTTGGCTGCAGTCACCATCTGCAGTGATTTTGGAGCCCCAAAATAAAGTCTGACACTGTTTCCATTGTTTCCCCATCTATTTCCCATGAAGTGATGGGACTGGATGCCATGATCTTCGTTTTCTGAATGTTGAGCTTTAAGCCAACTTTTTCACTCTCCTCTTTCACTTTCATCAAGAGGCCCTTTAGCTCCTCTTCTTTTTCTGCCATAAGGGTGGTGTCATCTGCATATCGAGGTTGTTGATATTTCTCCTGGCAATCTTGATTCCAGCTTGTGCTTCTTCCAGCCCAGCGTTTTTCATGATGAACTCTGCGTAGAAGTTAAATAAGCAGGATGACAATATACAGCCTTGACGTACTCCTTTTCCTATTTGGAACCAGTCTGTTGTTTCATGTCTAGTTCTAACTGTTGCTTCCTGACCTAAGTATAGGTTTCTCAAGAGGTAGGTCAGGTGGTCTGGTATTCCCATCTCTTTCAAAATTTTCCACAGTTTCTTGTGATCCACACAGTCAAAGGCTTTGGCATAGTCAATAAAGCAGAAATACATGTTTTTCTGGAACTCTCTTGCTTTTTTGATTATCCAACAGATGTTGGCAATTTGATCTCTGGTTCCTCTGCCTTTTCTAAAACCAGCTTGAACATCTGGAAGTTCACGGTTCACATATTGCTGAAGCCTGGCTTGGAGAATTTTGAGCATTACTTTACTAGCATGTGAGATGAGTGCAATTGTGTGGTAGTTTGAGCATTCTTTGGCATTACCTTTCTTTGGGATTGGAATGAAAACTGACCTTTTCCAGTCCTGTGGCCACTGCTGAATTTTCCAAATTTGCTGGCATATTGAGTGCAGCACTTTCATAGCATCATCTTTCAGGATTTGAAATAGCTCAACTGGAATTCCATCACCTCCACTAGCTTTGTTTGTAGTGATGCTTTCTAAGGCCCACTTGACTTCACATTCCAGGATGTCTGGCTCTAGATGAGTGATCACACCATCGTGATTATCTAGGTCGTGAAGATCTCTTTTGTATAGTTCTTCTGGGTATTCTTGCAACTCTTCTTTATATCTTCTGCTTCTGTTAGGTCCATACCATTTCTGTCCTTTATCAAGCCCATCTTTGCATGAAATGTTCCCTGGTATCTCTGATTTTCTTGAAGAGATCTCTAGTCTTTCCCATTCTGTTCTTTTCCTCTATTTCTTTGCACTGATCACTGAGGAATTATCTCTCCTTGCTATTCTTTGGAACTCTGCATTCAGATGCTTATATATTTCCTTTTCTCCTTTGCTTTTCACTTCTCTTCTTTTCACAGCTATTTGTAAGGCCTCCCCAGCAGACATTTTGCTTTTTTGCATTTCTTTTCCATGGGGATGGTCTTGATCCCTGTCTCCTCCGACCATAGTTCATCAGGCACTGTATCAGATACTTTCTTTGCCATGTCTTCAAGTTCACTGCTCTTTCTTCTCTGTATCCCTGTCTGCTGTTAAATCTGTGCTAAGTGCTAGGTTGCTTTGGTGGTGTCCAACTCTTTGCGACCTTATAGACTATAGCCCACCAGGCTCCTACGTCCATGGGATTCTCCAGGCAAGAATACTGGAGTGGATTGCCATGGCCACCTCCAGGGGGATCTGCCCACCCAGGGATGGAACCTGCATCTTTAGGTCTTCTGCCTTAGCAGGTGGGTTAGTGCCACCACTAGTGCCACCTGGGGAAGTCCACTGTTAAATGTACCCAGTGAAATTTTTAATTCATATAATTTGTTTTTGGATCCCAGGATTTTTTTTGGTCCTGTTTGCAGTTTCCATTTTTTAAATTGAGATTTCCTAACATCGCTTTGTTGTGTTGATCTGTTTCTTAATCTAGATGACACGTTATAATTGTTTAATAAATATAATACAACAGTTTATAATACTGTTTTAAATTCCTTGTTGGTACAACATCATTTCCATCATTTGGGGGTGTATTTCTATTGATTAATTTTTCTTTGGATTATAGATCATACTTTCCTTCTTTTTTCACATATCTAGCAATTTTTTATTATATGATGGACATATAATGGGCACCTAGATTTTTTTTAACTTCTATGAAAGAGTTTTAGATTTTTCTCCATTCTGTCATGGAGTTAATTTGCTTGGGAATTAGCTTATTGCTTTGAGACTTCCTTTTAAGCTTTGTAGCATGAGTCTAGAGAAACTTTTACTCTAGGGCTAGATTACTCCTTCTCCGAAGATGAAATCTTTCTGAAACCTCTATCAAGGCATCATTTTTTGTAAAGTGTTTTAACTCTGATCTCCCCTGGTGGCTCAGATAGTAAATAATCTGCCTACAATGCAGGAGACCCAATTTCTGTCCCTGAGTCAGGAAGACACCCTGGAGAAGGGAATGGCTTATTCCTGCTTGGAGAGTTCAATCTTAGTTTGCATTTGGACTTTTCCCATGGCTCTGATGGCACAGAATCTGCCTGTAATACAGGAGACCCAGGTTCAATCCCTGGGTTGGGACAATCCCCTCGAGAAGGGCATGGTAACCCACTCCAGTATTGTTGCCTGGAGAATCCCGTAGACAGAGGAGTCTGTCACAAAGAATCAGACATGACTGAGCGGCTAACATTTCACTTCAGACTTGACTGTCTCCTAGTCCTGGATGAGTTCAATAGTCACTTAACTCGCAGTTAACTGGTATTCCCTGATGACTGTTTTTTGCCTGTTCTCTTGGAGTCTTGTCCCATGCATGCATAGTTTAGTATTGGCCCAAAGACTCAAGAGAGTCCTGTGCAGACTTCTAGAGAAGCTTTTGGCTTCACTCCTTTATTTTTGGTACTTTCCCCCATACATTCCAGATAACGAAGTATTTCTGAGCTCTGATTTCTGTCTTTTAAGTCAGGGAGACAGCTGTGCTCTTTTTAGACTACAGTTCCTTACACTACAGTCCAGAAATTAACTCCAGATAGAAAGAGAGACCATATGGGGCTCACCTTAATATTTTTCCTTCTCTCTAGCAATATCACAGTCTTGTATTTCCTGTTATGCAATATCTGAAAACAGTTATTTCATGTATTTTTTCAGTTTTTAGTTGTTTACAGCAGGGGACTGGTTGAATATCAGTTCCTGTCATAAACCCTTGAAATATAATAAACATAATATGTAGAAACATTAATCTTTGGCTCTCAGTTGATTTTATATTTTAATTTTGAGAGGTAATAGAAATATTTTGCAATGATTTATATACCAAAAAATGGTAAATTTTATTGTGTGTAAATTATACCTCAGTAAAATTCATTAAAAAGACAAAACAAAGACTTTTGAGTTAAAGTTATATTAGTAAATATTTCAGGCACACAAAAATAAATAGAGAATTATATAGGAAATGCCCCTATGGCTATCATTCTGATTATAAAATAAGACAATACAAATACCAGAAATTCCCCCTTTATCCTTTTCTCCCCTGCAAGGTTGATCACTATCTTGAACATTATGTTTATTATCCTAATAATGCTTATTTTTATAATTTTGCTTCATATACATATATGTAAATGTGGGTTTCCCTGCTGGCTCAGTGGTAAAGAATCTGCCTGGCAATGCAGGAGACATGAGTTTGATCCCTGGGTTGGGAAGATCCCCTGGAGATGGAAATGACTACCTACTCCACTGTTCTTGCCTGGGAAATCCCATGGACAGAGGAGGTTGGCAGACTACAGTCCATGGGGTCACAAAAGTGTCAGACACGACTTAGTGACTAAACAACAGATGTATATATATATACACACACACACACAATTATATTATATAAATATAATTATGTCTATAAATATAAATACATATACACATGTATATATGTATACACATACATATGTATGTATGCACATGTGTGTGCATATACACACGTATGTATACATACGTGTGTATATGCATACACACATATAATTTTACTTTGTATCTTAACAAATATGTTATTGTTTTCACTACTTTTAAACCTGACTAAATTTCATCCATCTAGCTGTTTTTAAATGATGTGATACTATATAGGCAAACCTACAGACATAATTATATTTATTTAACATCTAGCCTTGGGCCTGTAGAGAAATGCACAGAGTTTACCAGACTCTACATTTGAACTAACTACTCTTCCCTCAGGAGAGAAAGCCAAGAAAATCACTGTCATTTATTCCTCTGTCCGGGGGAAAAATTAGTGAACACTCGCTCTTGGCAAGTAGCATGAAAGGCAATTTGCAAGGCTGGCCTTTTTCCAACAGCTGTAGTAAAGACTCATGTGTCAAGGGGTGATGAGAGTTTGGCCGCTCCCATTGCCTGAGTCAGCAGGCTTACTGGTGCCTGGTGTCAGCATTTTCTGGTTAGATAGTGGCTGCTGGACACTCTCCTGCTTTCTGCTGGATGGATGTGAGTGTCTCAAGAAAACTGATTCTAGTGTTCAAATCCAGGCTGGACCATTACCTCTGTGAATATTATTAATTCCTTAATGATGGCCAGAAGATTCCTTCCCATATGACTCCTCTTTGTGAGGTTCAGCCCACATCCTACCCATCCTTTGAGGCACAGACACAAATGGCATCTCTTTCCTCATCCCAGGCCCCATTCCCCAATTCAAAATGATGGCTGCTGCTTTTGGCATTTATCTGTGCCTTTTTTATTGTTTTCTACATGTGCTGTATTTATTTCAGTATCTGTTTTGTTTCCTCTATGAGTCACCAACCTGCATATGCCAATTTCTCTTTATATCCGTCCATTTGCCTCTGACTCTGACTCTCACTCTCAGTGCTGAGTGAAAATTTTAACACAGCTGCTTATTGAATGAATGACTTCAACAGATACTAATTTTTTGTTTCATTTTCTCACCATTAAAACTACAGAAATACACAGAAGCACTCTGTATACAACCACACATTTGTATTCTCTAATTTAATCTATAATTCCATACTTTTGGCTCAAGTAACTCCCCCAAAATAAGTCAATTCCTGTAATCACTAGCAAGACCACAGCTCATAAACACAGCCAGATTTTCCAGAATGAGTTTTATTTTCTCATAACCTTTGCTTATTCTAAATAGAGTTTCAGTTCCTTTCTCATTATTCTTTTGAGCTATAACAACTCCCTCCTCTGTCCATTTCTTGATTTCCCAACAGGTCAGTTTTGATCACTAGTGAAAGAAAGTGAAGTTGCTAGTCGTGCCTGATTCTTTGCTACCCCATGGACTGTAGCCTACCAGGCTCCTCTGTCCATGGGATTTTCCAGGCAAGAGTACTGGAGTGGGCTGCCATTTCCTTTTCCAATCACTAGTAGAGTGGTTAAATTTCCTGAAATGCCACACATTGAGCCAGAAGTTCTAAACAGAAACAAGAGGGACATCAAACAGAAGAGCATGTTTTCAAAGTTCCCAGACCACATGAAATTCAGAAGCACTAACTTCTTTGAAGGTTAAGGAAAAATTCAATCAGAAAAAGTGATGAAAAGCAAGTCTGCATTAGCACACAACCACACACACTCATACTCACACTTTTTGCACATATATTTTCTTTTTACTTAAAGCCAGGGATAATAAATTTCTGAATCATTCATGAAATCATTTCCTTCAGTTGGAATGTGTGGAATTCCCATTAATAAGTAAATAAGGAAGTAACATAATTTATTTATAGTTTTTACTTTATAAAATATATCTTGTCAAAATCATTTTAAAATCACATAAAACTAAAATACTTATAAATAAAAACTCAGGAGTGTCTCCCTCTCTTCCTCTCTCAGCTCTTTTCCTCAGAGACAACCACCAACACCCCCTCTGATTTTTATTCAACTATTTCTTCTAGTTTCAACCTCTATTCTAAATATTAAACTTTTATTTTTATTTTCTACTTTCTCAGTTTCATACATTATCCATTTTTTTTTGTATGGAAGTAGAAAACTTAGCACGTTTACTTATGCACATGCCCCTTTTCTTCCTCCGTATCCTCTCTGTATATCACAGATTTCAGTGTATTAATTTGCAGTGTTTGTCTTACTGTCAGTATTATGTCAGTATTGTTCACTTCTGAGTCAAGTACTGTTTTATGAATGAGTTATTTACTGTCCTAACTTTTTCTAGCTTCTGTGATGTAAAATTGACAAATAAGTGTTGTATATATTTAAGATATACAACAAGATGCTTTGATATATGTATTCATTTTGAAATGATTACCTCAATCAAGCTAGTTAACATACCAATCATCTCATATAGTTACCTTTATTTATTTTTGGTGAGAGCACCTGAGATCTATTTGTTGCTGTTCAGTCGCCAAGTCATGTCTGACTCTTTGCAACCCCATGGACTGCAGCATGCCAGGCTTCCCAGTCCTTCACCATCTCCCAGAGTTTGTTCAAACTCTTGTCCATTGAGTCAGTGGTGCCTTCCAACCATCTCATCCTCTGTTGCCCCTTTCTCCTCCTGCCCTCAATCTTTCCCAGCATCAGGGTCTTTTCAAATGAGTTGAATTTTCACATCAGGTGGCCAAAGTATTGTAGCTTCAGCATCAGTCCTTCCATTGAATATCCAGGACTGATTTCCATTATGATTGACTAGTTTGATCTCCTTGCAGTCCAAGGGACTCCCAAGTGTCTTCTCCAGCACCACAATTTGAAAACATCAGTTCTTTGATGCTCAACCTTATTTATGGTTCAACTCTCACATCTTTACATGACTACTGGAAAAACCATAGCTTTGACTATATGAACATTTGTTGGCAAAGTGATGTCTCTGCCTTTAATACATTTTCTAGGTTTGTCATAGCTTTTCTTCCAAGGAGCAAGCATCTTTTAGTTAGCTTGGTGCAAAAGTAATTGTGGTTTTGGACCCTAAATATTAAATCCTTATAACTAGGCTCAAACACATCCTTATTAAGCAAAATAGGAACCATTACAATCAATAGATTTTTGCCAATGAGAAATGTATATTTATTCCTATAGCATAAAAATCCTTGCTTTGGGATTCAATATATTCTTAGTATTTTCTGCATCCTGCTGGTTGTGGAAGCATTTTCCCTGCAAAAAATTGTTGAGATGCTTAAAGAAGTGGTAGTCAGTGAGAGATCAGATGAATAGGACAGATAAGGCAAAACTTCATACCCCAATTCCTTCAACTTTAGAAGCTTGTGTTGTACAAGGTGTGAGAATTGAGTCCTTTCTGTTGACCAGTGCCAGCTGTAGGTGTTGCAGTTTTCAGTGCATCTCATTGATTTGCCGAGCATACTTCTCAGATGAAATAGGTTTTGCTGGGATTCAGAAAGCCGTAGTGAGTCAGACAGGTAGCAGACCACAAAATAGTGACTATGATCTTTTTCTGGTGCAAGTTTGGCTTTGGGAAGTGGTTTGGAGCTTCTTCTTGGCCCAACCACTGTGCTGGTATTGCTGGTTGTGTAAAATCTACTTTTCATCGCATATCACAGTCCAATCAAGAAGTGAACTGTTATTGTTGCATAGAATAAGACGAGACTTCAAAACAATTTTTTTGATTTGTGGTCAGCTCACAAGGCACCCACTTATCAAGCTTTTTCACCTTTCCAATTTTCCTCAAATGCCTAATGAACATAGAATGGTCAGCACTGAGTTCTTTGGCAGTTTCTCGTGTAGTTGTCAGAGGGTCAGCTTTGATGATTGCTCTCCACTGGTCATTTGTCAACTTCTGATGGCTAGCCACTTTGTTCCTCATATACAAGGCTCTCATCTGCTTTGCAAAACTTCTTGAACCATCAGTGCACTGTACGTTTATTAGCAGTTCCTGGGCCTAATGTGTTGTTGATGTTGCAAATTGTCCCTACTGCTTTACGACCCATTTTAAATTTGAATACAAAAATCACTCCAACTTACTTTTTGGCTTACATCATTTCCCTAGTCTAAAATAAATTTAAAATAAACAGCAAAAAAAAACATAAAGTGAGAAATGGGAATTAAAATGATGTATAACATAACCACATTTATTTAAGAATGCATTCCAGTATCAAACGGCAAATTTCAACAATGTAAAAACTGCTATTACATTTACACAAAACTCATACTCTCTTAGCAAATTTCAAGTATTTAGTACATTTTTAGCAATAGTTAACATGCTGTACATTAGGTCTCCACAACTTGTTCATCTTATGTTTGAAAGTTTATACCCTTTGAGCAACATCTCCCCTTTCTCCCCATCACTCACCCACTTGTAATCACCATTTTATTCTCTGTTACCGTGTTATTGTAAGTTGAGCATTTTAAGATTTCATGTATAAGTGATGCCATACAGTGTTTGTCTTCCTGTGTCTAGTTTTTTTCACTTATCATAGTGTGCCCTGGACTTATCCACATTGTTACACATGGCAGGATTTCTTTTTATGGGTGGATAATATTCCATTATTCACACACAGACATATACATGCATATTACATTGTCTTGGCTACTGTGAATAATGCTTCAGTGAGCATGGATGTAAGTTATCTCCTTTAGATGGTGATTTTATGTCCTTTTAAATAAATACCCAGGAGTAGGATTTGCTGGATCATAATTTTTTGAGGAACCTCTACACTGTTTTCCAAAGTGACTGCACCAATTTACATTCTCATCAATGGTGAATAAGGTTCCCTGTTTTCCACATCCTAACTGATAAATGTTACTTTTTGACTTTTAGATAATAGCCATCTTAACAGATATGATATCTTATTATGATTTTGATTTTCATTTTCCTGATATTTAGAGATATTGAGCACCTTTTCATGAAACTTTTTGCTATTTGTATTCTTCTTTGAAGAAATGTCTGTTCAAGTCCTTTGCCCATTTTAAACTCAGGTTATTTTTCTATTAATTTGTATGAATTCCTTATATATTTTGGACATTAATACCTTTTGGAATATATGACTTGCAAATAGTCTCTCCTTTTCTGTAACCTGCTTCAGTCTGTGGTCTGCTTCTGTAGTCTGCTTCACATTTTTATTGTATCTTTTGCTGTGCACAAGCTTTTTCCTAGATATAGTCCTGCTTGTTGATTTTTGCTTTTGTTATCCAAGCTTTCGTTGTCAAATCCAAAAAGATCACTGCCAAGACCAATATTAAGGAGCTTCTTCCCTATGTTTTCTTCCAGGAGTTTTATAATATCAGGTATTATGTTTCTGTCATTACTCCATTTTGAATTTTTGTGAGTAGTGTAAGACTGGGGTCCAATTTTTCTGCATATGGCCATCCAATTTACCTAGCACTATTAGTTGACAAGGCTATTCTTGCCCCATTGAGTGTTCTTGGCTCCCTTGTCAAATATTAATTGTTCATATATGCAGGGACTTATTTCTGTTTATTCTGTCATTGGTCTATGTTTTTATATTTATGCCAGTATCATATTTTAATTATTACAGCTTTGTACTATGCAGAGGCTTCCCTGGTGGCTCAGTGGTAAAGAATCTGCCTGCAGTGCAGGTGATGCAGGTTCAATCCCTGGGTCAGGAAGATCCCCTGAAGAATGAAATGGCAGCTCACTCCAGTATTCTTGCCTGGAGAATCCCATGGACAGAGGAGCGTGGTGGGCTACCATCCATAGGGTCTCACAGTCAGACACAACTGAAGCAACTGAGCACACAGAGGGTCTCTAACTTATAATTTTTCAAGTTTATAACAGTGCAAAAGCAATACTCATTCAGTAAAAACCATACTAAGGCTCAGTTCAGTTCAGTCGCTCAGTCGTGTCCAACTCTTTGCAACCCCATGAATCGCAGCACGCCAGGCCTCCCTGTCCAGCACCATCTCCTGGAGTTCACTCAGACTCATGTCCATCAAGTCAGTGATGCCATCCAGCCATCTCATCCTCTGTCGTCCCCTTCTCCTCCTGCCCCCAATCCTTCCCAGCATCAGAGTCTTTTCCAATAAGTCAACTCTTCGCATGAGGTGGCCAAAGTACTGGAGTTTCAGCTTTAGCATCATTCCTTCCAAAGAAATCCCAGGGCTGATCTCCTTCAGAATGGACTTTCTAAGGCTAGGAATACCCAGTTCAATACTTTCTCATAGTGCCAGGTATCAGTAAACCACAGCTCCTATTCAGCCATACAGTCTTGAAAGTAAACAAATGATATATTTGCAACCATTCTGTATTCATACAACCATTTTTTTCACTTTCAGTATAGTATATAATAAATTACATGAGGTGTTCAACACTTTATTATAAAATAGACTTTGTATTTGATGATTTTGCCCAACTATAGGCTAATGTGGGTTTCGCTGGTGACTCAGAGAGTAAAGAATCTGCCCACAATGAGGGAGACGTGGGTTCAATCCCTGGGTCGGGAAGATCCCCTGGAAAAGAGAATGGCTACGCACTCCAGTATTCTTGCCTGGAGAATCCCATGGACAGAGGAGCCTGGAGGGCTTCACTCTACAGGGTTTCAAAGAGTTGGACACAACTGAGTGACTAACACACACACAGGCTACTTAAGTGTTCTGAGCATGTTTAAAGTAGGCAAAGCTGTGATGTTCCGTAGGTTAGATGTATTAAATGCATTTTTGACTTATGATATTTTCTACTTACAGTGGGTTTATTGGAATGTGACCCATCATAAGTTGGGGAGGATCTGTAGTTTAAAACCAGAAACTGATGCGTCTGGTTTTATTTTTCTTCTTCATGATCGCTTTGACTATATTCAGGGTCTTTTATGATCCCATAAAAATCTTAAGATCATTTTCTTCTGTTTCTGTTAAAGATGCCATGGGAATTTTCATAGAGATTATGTTGAATCTGCAGTCCACTTTGGGTAGTTTGGACATTTTTACAATATTCTTCTCATCCATGAACATGATATCTTGCCATTTGCTTGTGTCTTCTTCAGTTTTTTTAATGAAAGTCTTGTACAGTCATTGTACAGATCTTTCACTTCCTTGGTTAAATTTATTCCTAAGTATATTATTATTTTTTTGAAGCTATTGTTAATGAGATGGTTTCCTTTATTTCTTTTTCAGATAGTTTGTTTTGGTGTATAGAAGCACAACAGGTTTTTGTATGTTGATTTTACACCTTCAAGTTTATTGCATTTGTTGACTGGTTCCAATAGGTTTTTGGTTGAGTCTTTAGGATTTTTAACGTAGAGTTATGTCACTGCAAATAATGGCAATTTTACTTTATTGTCTCCAATTTGTATGCTGTTTATTTCTTTTTAGTGCCTATTTACTTTGGCTGTGGCTTTCAGTATGGTGTTGAATAAGAGTGCTGAGAATGAGGGATCTTAGAGCAGAAGCTTTCAATTTTTCACCATTAAGTGTAATGTTAGCTGTGGATTTGTCATATATGGCCTTTATTGTGTTGAGATATATTCCTTTCAACCCAGTTTGTTGAGACTTTTGATTATGAAAGGCTTTTTCTGTATCTGTTGATCTGATGATACTGTGATTTTTATCTTTCATTCTATTTAATATGATGAATCACATTTATTGACCTGAGTATGTTGTACCATACTTGTTGTTGTATTGAGTCTCTCAGTCCACGTCTGACTCTTTGTAGCCCCATGGACGGTAGCCCACCAGGCACCTCTGTCCATGGAATTTTTTAAGAGAGAATACTGATGTGGGCTGCCATTTCCCTCTCCACAGGGATCGAGCCTGTGTTTCTTAAATCTCCTGCACTGGCAGGCAGATTGTTTACACTAATGCCACCTGGTAAAAAGATAAATCCCATTGGTCATGGTGTGTAATCCTTTAAATGTATTATTGAATTTGATTTGCTAATATTTTGTTGATAATTTTTTTTGCAGTTAATTTATTTATTTATTTAACTGGAGGCTAATTACTTTACAGTATTGTGGTGGTTTTTACCATACATTGACATGAATTTTTGAATCTATGATCATCAGGGAGAGTGGCCTACAGTTTTCTTTTTATCTAATGTCCTTTCCTGGCTTTGGTGTTAGGATGATGCTTATCTCAAACGGACTTTGGGAATGTTCCCTCCTCTTCAGCTTTCTCGAAGATTTTCAGAAGGATTAGCATTAATTCTTTAAATATCTGGTAGAATTCACCAGTGAAGCCATCGATCCTGGGCTTTTCTTATGGATTCCTTCTAGGTTATCTAGAAATTTATCAATTTCTTTTAGGCTATTATGAGCAATTATATGCTCATAATATTTTATGAAATTATGCTCATAAAATTTTATGATTCATTGTATTTCCATGGTATGAGTTCTTAATATTCTCCTCTTTCATTTTTGATATTATTTGGGTCTTCTCTCTTTTTCCTTAGGTAGTCTAGCTAAAGACTTGCAAATTTTGTTTATCTCTTCAAAGTGCCATTCTCTTAGTTTGTTGATCTTATCTATTGTTTTTGTAGTCTGTATTTATTTTTGCTCTGATCATTCTTTCTGCTCATTTTGCGTTTTCTTCTTCCTTTTCTAGTTCCATGAGATGTAAAATTGCTTCTTTGAGATCTTTCTCTCTCTTTTAAAAACAATATAGGAGTTAATTACTCTAAAGTTTCCTTTTAGAACTACTTATGCTACATTCCAGAAGTTTTGGTATATTGTTTCCCTTTTCATTTGTTTCAATATTTTTAAAAATCCCCTTTTGACTTCTTACTGAATCCATTGATTGTTCAGGAGTGTATTAATTTTTACATATTTTCAAAAGTTTGTTTTGTTCCTGTTATTTATTTCTAGTTTCACATATAATATTGCACATTGTGGTTGGAAAAATTACTTGATATAATTTCCAGTCTTCTTAAATTTGTTCAGATTTGTATGTGTCTTAACATATTATATATATATATTGTATATATATGTATATAATATCAGTTCAGTTCAGTCGCTCAGTCATGTCCGACTCTTTGAGACCCCATGAATCGCAGCACGCCAGGCCTCCCTGTTCATCACCAACTCCCAGACTTCACTCAGACTCACGTCCATCGAGTCCGTGATGCCATCCAGCTATCTCATCCTCGGTCGTCCCCTTCTCCTCCTGCCCCCAATCCCTCCCAGCATCAGAGTCTTTTCCAATGAGTCAACTCTTCCCATGAGGTGGCCAAAGTACTGGAGTTTCAGCTTTAGCATCATTCCTTCCAGAGAACACCCAGAGTGGATCTCCTTCAGGATGGACTGGTTGGATCTCCTTGCAGTCCAAAGGACTCTCAAGAGTCTTCTCCAACACTACAGTTCAAAAGCATCAATTCTTCCCCACTCAGCCTTCTTCACAGTCCAACTCTCACATCCATACATGACCACAGGAAAAACCATAGCCTTGACTAGACGGACCTTAGTCGGCAAAGTAATGTCTCTGCTTTTGAATATGCTGTCTAGGTTGGCCATAACTTTTCATATATATATATATGATATACTGGAGAATGTTCTGTGTGCAGTTTAGTATATGTATTCCAGTGCTGTTGCATGTATGTCTATTATGTTCATTTGGTCTAAAGAATAGTTCAAGTCTAATTTTTCCATATTGATTTTCTGTCTGCATAATATATCTATTGTTGAAAGTGGGTTATTGACCTCCCTTTTATTGTATTGCTTTCTATTTCTTCCTTCAGATCTGTTAATACCTGCTTTGTATATTTAGATGCATTAATGTTGTTGTTGTTCACTCACTCAGTCATGTCTGACTCTTTGTGACCCCATGGACTGTAGCACACTGAGCTTCCCTGTCTTTCACTATCTCCTGGAGTTTGTTCAGACTCATATCCATTGAGTTGATGATGCCATCTAAACATCTCATCCTCTGTCATCCCCTTCTCCTCCTGCCCTCAATATTTCCCAGCATCAGGGTCTTTTCCAATGAGTCAGCTCTCTGCATCAGGTGGCCAAAGTATTGGAGCTTCAGCTTCAACATCAGCCCTACCAATGAATATTCAGGACTGATTTCCTTTAGGATTGACAAGTTTGATCTCCTAGCAGTTCAGGGGACTCTCACAAGTCTTCTCCAGTACTGCAGTTCGAAAGCATCAGTTCTTCAGCACTCAGCCTTCTTTATGGTCCAACTCTCACATCCATGCATGACTACTGGAAAAACCACAGCTTTAACTATATGGACCTTTGTCAGCAAAGTGATGTCTCTTCTTTTAATACACTGTCTTGGTTTGTGATAGCTTTTCTTCCAAGGAGCAAGTGTCTTTTAATTTCATGGCTGCAGTCACCATCCACAGTGGTTTTGGACCCCAAGAAAATAAAGTTTATCACTCTTTCCATTTTTTCCCACTTATTTGCCATGAGGTGGCTCAGACGGTGAAGAATCCACCTGCAATGTGGGAGAACTGGGTTTGATCCCTGGGTTTGGACAATCCCCTGGAGGAGGGCATGGCAACCCACTCTGGTATTCTTGTCTGGAATCCCCATGAAGAGAGGAGCCTGGTGGGCTACAGTCTATGGGGTCACAAAGAGTAGGACACTACTGAGTGACTAAGCACAGCACAGCACAGCAATGGGACCGGATGCTATGATGTTAGTTTTTTGAATGTTGAGTTTTAAGCCAGCTTTTTCCACTCTCCTCCTTCACCTTCATCAAGAGGCTCTTTTGTTCCTCTTCACTTTCTGCCATTAGGATCATGTCATCTGCATATCTGGGGTTATTGATATTTCTCCTTGCAATCTTGATTCCAGTTTGTGATTCATCCATCCTGGTATTTCATATGATGTACTTTGCATACAAGTTAAATAAGCAGGGTAACAATAGACAGCCTTGAGGTACTCCTTTCCCAATTTTAAACCAGTTCATTGTTCCATTTCTGGTTTTAACAGTTGCTTCTTTATTGCCTACAGCTTTCTCAGGAGGCAGGTCAAGTGGTCTGGTATTCCTGTCTCCAAGAATTTTCCACAGTTTGTTGTGTGTTGTTGTTTGCACTTATTAAATTGTTATAACCACTTGATGAATTCAGTGAGTGGCTTTTTTTAGTCAGTTTAGTTCAGTTCAGTTCAGTTGCTCAGTTGTGTCTGATTCTTTGCGACCCCATGGACTGCAGTATGCCAGGCTTCCCTGTCCATCACCAACTCCCAGAATTTACTCAAACTCATGTCCATTGAGTCAGAGATGCCATCCAACCATCTCATCCTCTATCATCCCCTTTTCCTCCCACCTTTAATCATTCTCATCATCACGGTCTTTTCAAATGAGTCAGTTCTTCACATCAGGTGGCCAAAGTATTGGAGTTTCAGCTTCAACATCAGTCCTTCCAATGAATTTTCAGGACTCATTTCCTTTAGGATGGACTGGTTGGATCTCCTTGTAATCCAAGGGACTCTCAAGAGTCTTCTCCAACACCACAGTTCAAAAGCATCAATTATTTGGTGCTCAGCTTTCTTTATGGTCCAACTCTCACATCCATACATAACCACTGGAAAAACCATAGCTTTGACTAGATGGACCTTTGTTGGGAAAGAAATGTCTCTGCCTTTTAATATGATGTCTAGGTTGGTCACATTTTTTCTTCCAAGGAGCAAGCATCTTTAATTTCATGGCTGCAGTCACCATCTGCAGTGATTTAAGTAATGAGACTGGATGTCATGATCTTAGTTTTCTAAGTGTTGAACTTTAAGCCAGCTTTTTCACTTTCATCAAGAGGCTCTTTAGTTCTTCACTTTCTGTTGTAAGGGTGGTGTCATCTGCATATCTGAGGTTATTGGTATTTCTCCAGGCAATTTTGATTCCAGCTTGTGCTTCTTCCAGCCCCGTGTTTCTCATGATGTACTCTGCATATAAGTTAAATAAGCAGGGTGACAATATACAGCCTTGACGTACTCCTTTTCCTATTTGGAACCAGTGCATTGTTCCATGTCCAGTTCTAACTGTTGCTTCCTGACCTGCACACAGATTTCTCAGGAGGCAGGTCAGGTGATCTGGTATTCCCATCTCTTTCAGAATTTTCCACAGTTTGTTGTGATCCACACAGTCACACTTTGGCGTAGTCAATAAAGCAGTCATTGAAAAAGCAAGAAAATTCCAAAAAACATCTGTATCTGCTTTATGGCTTTCTTATCTACCAGAAATTTTGCTTTTATCCTGGAGTTGAAATCTTTTCATGTTTTAAGTTTTTCATATGCATACACCCAACTTCCCCCAATTACTTTGAAAAGTAACAAGTCATCTCTCAGTTATTTTTCTAAATGCAAGAACTTCAATTCCATTTCTTTTAGAAACCTCCCTCCAAAGTGGACGTGGCATCTGTAGCCTGGAGATACAGCTGTCATCCTGGGCTTTCCTTTGCTGTTTTTCTGCTTGGAATCCTCAGCCTCTTAGATCCCATTCCTATCTCTACTGGGTTATGCCCTAATTTTTCCAAAGCCTTTCTTCTAAGAGACTCCTTAAAAGTCATGTAAGGAAAATTTTCTTTAAAGAGAGTCTGAAAATATCTTTATTCAGCCCTTATCCTTAAATTTGAATGAGTGTAAGATTTTATGTCAAAAATAATTTTCCTCAGAATTTAAAATTATTTATCCACATTTTCTAGCATCCAGTGTTGTGTTGAAAGGTTCCATGTTGTTCTGATTCTGTTATCTGTTTCTTTGAATGGTACCTGTGTTCTCTGTCTCCTCTCCTCCTCTGTTTCTCTCCTTCCCTCTTCTTCTGCTCCATGCCACCCTTTTAGGAGATATATATATATTTATATATATATATTTTAAGTATTTTTAAGTTTCCTGATGCGATGTTTCTGTGCTTGGGTACTGAGTAGGCTTTTTCAATATGGAGACTTTTCCTTTAGCTCTGGGAAATTTTTTTGTATTTTAGATAATTTTCTTCCCTCCATATTCTCTGATCTTGCCTTTTGAAACTTCTGTTATTCCCAATCTCCTAGAATACTCTTCTATTTTTCTCTTATCATCAATAATTTCTACCTCTTTGGTTTTTGTATTCTATTATACTTTCTAGAGGTTTTCCTTAACATTACCCTTGAACCTTCTATTCCACCCATCATGTTTTTAATTTTTAAGAGCTCTATCTTATCTGATTGTTCATGGTTTTAGATGTAATATTCTTAGTTCATAGATGCAATAATTATATTATTACTCTGATGCTGTTGGTGATCATTTAAAAATATTTTTCTTCTGTTCCCTGTATGGTCTCTCTTTTAGACAAATCCCTCCACTTTAGCTTTTTTTCCCCAGAGATTCCTAATGGCAGATGAAAACCAGGTAAAATTTTTTGGTCACAATTGTGTCTTAATTGAAGACAAATCATTATTTAACAATCTATAATCATAGAATGGAAACTGTAGGGAACACATTTTGACATGACAGAAGCACTTTTGTTTTACCAATGATCCACCAAGGGTCCTTCAAACAGGCTGCTTCATTTCCCATATCCCCAATCATGATTTTAAACTTTATTTATTAAAATGTTTTAAAAAGTTGACATGAATTTTAAAAGTTATTTCCATTTATAGTTACTATCTCCCCATGTATGCAGTGTAATATTGAGCCTATATCATCTCTAATAGATTGTACTCCCCACTATCTTAACCCTTTATGCCCCACCCCCACCCGAGTTCAGCTTTATAACTGAGGTTTAACTCACTTACTGGAATGTATATAGGATTCAGTTGTACAGATGACAGGAGAAGGTAATGGCAACCCATTCCAGTTCTCTTGCCTGGAGAATCCCATGGACGGAGGAGCCTGGTGGGCTGCAGTCCATGGTGTCCCTAAGAGTCGGACACGACTGAGCGTCGTCACTTTCACTTTTCACTTTCAGCACTGGAGAAGGAAATGGCACCCACTCCAGTGTTCTTGTCTGGAGAATCCCAGGGACAGGGGAGCCTAGTGGGCTGCCGTCTATGGGGTGGCACAGAGTTGGACACGACTGTGCAATGGCACCCGACTCCAGTACTCTTGCCTGGAAAATCCCATGGATGGGAGTCTGGTGGGCTGCAGTCTATGGGGTCACTAAGAGTCGGACACGACTGAGTGACTTCCTTTTCACTTTTCACTTTCATGCATTGGAGAAGGAAATGGCACCCACTCCAGTGTTCTTGCCTGGAGAATCTCAGGGACGGGGGAGCCTGGTGGGCTTCCTTCTATGGGGTCACACAGAGTTGGACACGACTGAAGTGACTTAGCAGCAGCAGCATACAGATGACAAATTTTACGTATCATTAAATTCATGTACTGCACCCCGATCAAGATACAGAATATTCCAATAACACAAAAGGCTCCCTCATTTCCCCTTCCAGACAATATAACCCCTAAGAAATAATTACCCTAAATGATTTCTATCAACAACAGTTTGTTTTACTTGTTCATGAACTTTCTATCACTGGATTCATATGTCTCTTCCATGTCTGATTTATTTCATTCAGTAATACAATGTGTGTGAAATTCATTCATTAAACCAAATATAGCAGTTGTTAATTATTTTTATGGCTATATAGTACCATATTATATAAATATATCACGACTTATTTATTCATTTCCTATTGACCTTTTGAACTGTTTCCAAGTTTATATCATTATGAATAAAGCTATTATAAAAATTATAATAGATGTAAGCACTCAATTCTATGGAGTACATATTTAGGAGTGAAATGTAGATTATAGAGTTTATGAAGGTTTAGCTTTAAAATATATTTTCAAATCATTTTTCAAATTGGCTATATCAATTTATACTCCTGCCAGCAATGTATGAAATTTCCACTTGATATGCAGCCTCATCAACACTTGTTATTGTCAATTTAAAATTTTTAGTCATTCTAGTGGGTATGTAGCAATATTTCATTGCAGTTTTTTAAATTTATTTTTATTGAAGGATAGTTGCTTTACAGAATTTTGCTGTTTTCTCTCAAAACTCAGCATGAATCAGCCATAGGTATACATGCTCATTGCAGTTTTAATTTGAATTCCCTTGCTAAGCTTATTCCGGAGAAGGCAATGGCAACCCACTGCAGTACTCTTGCCTGGAAAATCCCATGGACAGAAGAGCCTGGTAGGCTGCAGTCCATGGGGTCACTAAGAGTCGGACACAACTGAGCGACTTCACTTTCACTTTTCCCTTTCATGCATTGGAGAAGGAAATGGCAACCCACTCCAGTGACATGACTGAAGTGACTTGCAGCAGCAGCAGCTAAGCTTATTGTGCATACTCAGTTGCTTCAGTTGTGTCCAACTCTTTGCAGCCCCATGGACTAGAAGCCCTCCAGGCTGCTCTGTTTATGGGGATCCTCCAGGCAAGAATACTGGAGTGGGTTACCATTTCCTTCTGCAGGAGATCTTCCTGACCCAGTGAGGATTGAACCCACATCTCTTATTTCTCCTGCATTGGCAGACATGCTCTTACCACTAGTGCTACCTGGAAGCTAAGCTTATTAGCTATTTGCATATCCTTTTGTGCATGAAACCCTGTTTAACACTTTGCTCACTTATGTATTTTTTCTCTATTTTGAGTAACAAATTACCTCAAGACATACTGGTTGAAAACACCAGTAAACATATATTATCTCAGTCTCTATGAGTCAGAAATTCTGCTTATATTGGTGGTTCTGGCTTGGGAATTTTTCATCAAGTTAGCATCAAAATGTTAACTGGGGCTGTAGTCATCTGCAGGCTTGAGTATAGTTGGAGGATCCATTTCCAAGATGGTGTACAAGACTGACAAGTTAGTAGCAGCTGTTGGCAGGAAGCTGTAGTTCCTTGCCACATGGATCCGTCATGGGATGTTTTGACTTTCTTCACAGCCATATTGCTGGCCTTGCCCAAGGCAAGTAGCTCAGTAGAGAGCAAGGCAGAAGCGTCTATGTCTTTTTGATCCAGCTTTTGAAGTAATAGTTTGTCTTTCCGTAACACTGTTCATTGCATAAATCAGTCTAGTTCAATATGGAAGGACACTAATTAACTGAGGGTGTAAAACCAGGAAGCAGTGGCCCCTGGAGCCATTTGGGGATCTGACTTCTACAGGGGTCTATCCTTTTATACATATTCCGACCAGAAATCCTGTGAGATATGAAAACTCTGTCAGAGTGACTTGAATTTTCACTCTCTTAATACTGCCTTTTGATGACTAGAAGTTCTTAACAGCTTTATTAAAATTAACCCATCTAAAGTGTACAATTCAATACCTTTAGCACATTCACAAAGTTATATAATCATCACCACAGTCAGTGTTAGAATATTTTCATCATCCTTTAAGAAATCCCACAGCTATCACTAGTCACTACTCATTACTTCTGCAAACTCCCAGCCCTAGAAAGCCACCAGTCTACCTTCTCTGGATAAATTGCCTGTTCTACAAATTTCATATGAATTAAATTCTATTCTTTTTGGATTCACCTTTCATTTAGCAAAATGTACTGAAGGATTATCAATGTTATAGCATGTGGTAGTACTAGATTCCTTTGTAATCTAAGGATATATCATTTTATTTACTCATTCAACAGTTGGAGGGTCATTTCAGATATTTCTACTATTTGGATATTATAAATAATGCTACTATGAATATCCATGTATAAATTTTTATATGAACATGTTTTCAGTTATCTTGGGTAAATACCTAGGAGTGGAATTGCTGGGATGTGTAACTCTATGTTTAACTTTAAAAGTCTATATTCTTTCCAGAGCAGTTTTATGTTCACAGTAAAACTGAGACAAATGTACACAGATTTCTCATGTACCTCTTGTCCCCACACACACATAGGCTCTCCCGTTGTTAACATCCCCCAGCGAAGTGATGCATTTGTTACAATTAATGAATTTACATTGCCATATCATATCACTCAAGGTCCATAGTTTATATTACAGTGTACTCTTGGTACTGTATTGATACTTTCTGAGGATTTCAAAAATGTATAATGATGTGCATTTATTATTGTAGTATCATATAGAGTACTTTCATTGTCCTAAAACCCTTCTGTGCTTAGCCTATTCATCCCTGTCCTTTGCCCACAACCCCTGGGACTACTATATTTTTACTATCTTCATAGGTTTGCCTTTTCCAGGGTATCATATGTTAAGAATCATACAGTATATAGCCTTTTCGAATTGGCTTCTTTCACTTAGTAATATGCATTTAAGCTTGCTCCATGCCTTTTCATGACTTGGTAACTCTTTAGTGGTGAACAGTATTGGGCTTCCTCAGTGGCTCAGCAATGCAAGAGATGCGGGTTCAATCATGGGTTGGGAAGATCCCCTAGCAACCCACTCCCATATTTGTGCCTATAAAATCCCATGAACAAAGGGGCCTGGAGGGCTACAGTGAGGTCGCAAAGATTTGGATGTGACTTAAAACTAAACAATATTACATCGTGTGGATGGACCACAGTTTGTTTATCTGTTCATCCACTGAAGGATATCTTGGTTACTTCCCAGAGTGGGAAATCATGAACAAAACTGCCATAAACAAGGATTTGTGTGGACCTAAGTTTTCAGCTTCGTTAGATAAATATCAAGGGTGTGATTGCTGGATTATATAAGAGTTTGTTTAGTTTAGTATGATGCCTGGCATGCTGCAGTCCATGGGGTTGCAAAGAGTCAGCCACAACTGAGTAACTGAACTGACTGAACTGATGTTTAGTTTTCTAAGAAGCTGCCAAAGAGGCCGTACATTTTGCATTCTTACCAGCAGTTCCTATTGTTTCACATTCTCACCAGCATCTGATATTATTGGTTCTGGATTTTAGTCATTCTAACAGATGTGTAGTGACATCTTGTTTTAATTTGCATTCCCTGGTGACATATGATATGAGCATCTTTTCATTTCCTTATTTACCTTGTGTGTATTTTCCTTTTGGCAAGGCTGTCAAAGTCTTTGGCCCATTTTTTCACTGAGTTTTTCATTTTCTTATTGCTGAGTTTTAAAAGTTCTTTGTATGTTTCAGGTAAGTCCTTTATGCCTTTTCCTGGAGAAGGGAATGGCAAACCAAATAGGAAACCAAATAGGAAAAGGAGCACGTCAAGG
Organism: Nanger dama; assembly: GCA_917880005.1. Classification (NCBI taxonomy): domain Eukaryota; kingdom Metazoa; phylum Chordata; class Mammalia; order Artiodactyla; family Bovidae; genus Nanger; species Nanger dama. The sequence goes on along the minus strand of CAKJTW010000011.1, from coordinate 25,394,393 downwards.
CTGTATATTGTCACCCTGCTTATTTAAATTCTATGCAGAGTACATCACGAGAAACGCAGGGCTGGAAAAAGCACAAGCTGGGAGAAATATCAGTAACCTCAGATGTGCAGATGACACCACCCTTATGGCAGAAAGTGAAGAGGAAATAAAAAGCCTCTTGATGAAAATGAAAGAGGAGAGTGAAAAAAGTTGGCTTAAAGCTCAACATTCAGAAAACAAAGATCATGGGATCTAGTCCCATCACTTCATGGCAAATAGATGGGGAAACAGTGGAAACAGTGTCACACTTTATTTTGGGGGGCTCAAAATCACTGCAGATGGTGATTGCAGCCATGAAATTAAAAGACGCATACTCCTTGGAAGGAAAGTTATGACCAACCTAGACAGCATATTCAAAAGCAGAGACATTACTTTGCCAACAAAGGTTCGTCTAGTCAAGGCTATGGTTTTTCTAGTGGTCATGTATGGATGTGAGAGTTGGACTGTGAAGAAGGCTTAGTGCTGAAGAATTGATGTTTTTGAACTGTGGTGTTGAGGAAGACTCTTGAGAGTTCCTTGGACTGCAAGGAGATCCACCCAGTCCATTCTGAAAGGAGATCAGCCCTGGGATTTCTTTGGAAGGAATGATGCTAAAGCTGAAACTCCAGTACTTTGGCCACCTCATGCGAAGAGTTGACTCATTGGAAAAGACTCTGATGCTGGGAGGGATTGGGGGCAGGAGGAGAAGGGGACGACAGAGGATGAGAGGATGGCATCACAGACTCGATGGACATGAGTTTAAGTGAACTCCAGGAGTTGGTGATGGACAGGGAGGCCTGGCGTGCTGCTATCCATGGGGTCACAAAGAGTTGGACACAACTGAGCAACTGAACTGAACTTATGCCTTTTGCAAATATTTTCTCTCAAGGTGTGGCATGTCTTCTCATTCTCTTGACATTATCTTTCACAAAGTAGTTTTAAATTTTAAAAGAGTCCAGATTATTGAAATCTTTCATGGATTATTTCTTTACTGTTATATCTAAAGAGTGACACTCATATCCAAGGTCATCTAAATTTTCCACTATGCTACCTTCTAGAAGTTTTATAGCTTTGTGTTTTACATTTAGGTGCATGATCCATTGAGTTAATTTTTGTAAAGGTTTAACATCCATGTCTACATTCTTGTTTTGCATGCGAATGTCCAGTTGTTTCAGCACTATTTGTTGAAAAGACTATCTTTTCTCCATTGTATTACCTTTGCACCTTTGCTGGAAACCAGTTGACTATTTTTATATTGGTCTGTTTTCTGGATTCTCTATTCTACTGATCTCTGTCTATTCTTTCTCTAATATGACAGTGTCTTTATTACTATAGCTTTTAGTAAGTCTTGAAGCCACATGGTATCAGCCCCTCAAATTTATTCTTTTCCTTTTGTGTTGTGTTGATCATTGTGTTAATCATTCTGGGTCACTTGCCTCTCCATATAAAGTTTAGAATCACTTTGTCAATGTCCACAAAATAGCTTACTGGGATTTTGATTGGAATGGCATTGAATCTATAGATTAGTTTGGAAAGAAATTACATCTTGACAATATTGAATCTCCTTTTCCATGAACATGGAACACCACTTATATTTTCTTGGGTTTGGTTCATCAGAGTTTTGTAGTTTTTGTCATATGGTTCTTACACATATTTTTTTAGATTTTACTAATTTCAGTTTTTGGGGTGGTATGTAAATAGCATTGTTTTTTAATTTAAAATTCGACTTAATTGCTGGTATATAGGAATGTGTTGGCCTTTGTATTCTGCAACCTTGCTATAATTGCTTATTCGTTCCAGGAGAGTTTTTTGGTCAATTCTTTCAGATTTTCTACATAGAAAATCATACCATCTGTGAATAAAAGTTTGATTCCTTCCTTTCACTCTGTATACTTTTAATTTCCTTTTCTTCTGTGATTTCCCTAGCTAGGACTCTGAGTGTGATATTTATTGAAAAGGAGTCATGGGAGGATACATCCTTGTCTTAAGCTTGATGGGGAAGTTTCTAGTTTCTCTAGTAAAGTATTAGCTATAACTTATTTTATAGATTTTTTAAAATCAAACTGAAGAAGTTCCCTTCTATTTTTAGTTGGGAGTTTATCATGGATAAATGTTCCGATTTTATCAAATGCCTTTTCTGAATGTACTGATATGATCACATGATTTTTTTTCTCTCCTTTACCCTGTGAATTTAATGGGTTAAATTAATTGATTTTTGAGTTCTGAACCACTGTTGCATAACTGGGATAAATCTCACATTGTCATGGTGTATATTTTTTTTTACACTGTTGGATTTGATTTACTAATATTTTGTTGAAGACTTTTGCATGTGTTTTCATGAGAGATATTGGTCTGTAGTTTTCTTGTATTTGTCTGGTTTAGAACTGGATATAGAACAATAGACTGGTTCCAAATTGGGAAAGGAGTACATCCAGGCTGTATATTGTCACCCTACTTATTTTACTTATATGCAGAGTACATCTTGCAACATGCCAGGTGGGATGAAGCACAAGCTGGAATCAAGATTGGCGGGAGAAATATTAACCTCAGATATGAAGATGACCCCACCCTAATGTCGGAAAGTGAAGAGGAACTAAAGATTCTCTTGATAAAGGTGAAAGAGGAGAGTGAAAAAGCTGGTTTAAAACTCAACATTCAAAGAACTAAGATCATGGCATCTAGTCTCATCACTTCATGGTGAATAGATGGGGGAAAAAAATGGGAACTGTGGCACACTCTTTTTCCTTGGGCTCCAAAATCACTGCAGACAGTGATTGCAGCCACAAAATTAAAAGACGTTTACTCCTTGGAAGAAAAGCTATGACCAACCTAGACAACATATTAAAAAGCAGAGACATCACTTTGCCAACAAAGGTCTGTCTAGTCAAAGTTAAGGTTTTTCCAGTGGTCATGTACAGATGTAAGAGTCGAACCATAAAGAAGACTGAGTACAGGAGAACTGATGCGTTTGAACTGTGGTGATGGAGAAGACTCTTGAGAGTCCCTTGGACAGCAAGATCAAACCAGTCAATCCTAAAGGAAATCAACTGTGAATATTCACTGGAAGGACTGACGCTGAAGCTGAAGCTCCAATACTTTGGTCATCTGATGTGAAGAGCCAACTTATTGGAAAAGACCCTGATGTTTGGAAAGATTGAAAACAGGAGGAGAAGGTAAAGAAAAAGATGACAGAGGATGAGATGGTTGAATAGCATCACTGACTCAATGGACATGAGTTCTAGCAAACTCCTGGAGATAGTGAAGGATAGGGAAGCCTGGCATGCTGCAGTCCATGGGGTCTCAAAGAATCAGACATGACTTAGGGAATGAACAACAACATTAGGGTAATGCTGTGGTAGAATAAGTTAGGCAGTATTGCTTTTGCTTCTGTCTTCTGAAAAAGACTAAAGAGAATTGATATAATCTCTTCCCTCAACGTTTGGTAGAATTCACCAGTGAATTCATCTGAGTTTGGCGATGTTTTAGAAGCTTATTCATTCAAATTCTTTAATAAGTATCAGTTCAGTTCAGTCACTCAGTCGTGTCTGACTCTTGGCGACCCCACGAATCGCAGCACGCCAGGCATCCCTGTCCATCACCAACACCCAGAGTTCACTCAAACTCTCGTCCATCGAGTACGTGATGCCACCCAGCCATCTCATCCTCTGTTGTCCTCTTCTCCTCCTGCCCCAATCCTTCCCAGCATCAGAGTCTTTTCCAATGAGTCAACTCTTCCCATGAGGTGGCCAAAGTACTGGAGTTTCAGCTTTAGCATCATTCCTTCCAAAGAAATCCCAGGACTGATCTCCTTTAGAATGCACTGGTTGGATGTCCTTGCAGTCCAAGGAACTCTCAAGAGTCTTCTCAAAAGCATCAGTTCTTCGGCACTAAGCCTTCTTCACAGTCCAACTCTCACATCCATACATGACCACTGGAAAAAACATAGCCTTGACTAGACGAACCTTTGTTGGCAAAGTAATGTCCCTGCTTTTGAATATGCTATCTAGGTTGGTCCTAACTTTCCTTCCAAGGAGTAAGCGTCTTTTAATTTCATGGCTACAGTCACCATCTGCAGTGATTTTGGAGCCCAAGAAAATAGTCTGACACTGTTTCCACTGTTTCCCCATCTATTTGCCATGAAGTGATGGGACCAGATCCCATGATCTTCGTTTTCTGAATGTTGAGCTTTAAACCAACTTTTTCACTCTCCTCTTTCACTTTCATCAAGAGGCTTTTTAGTTCTTCTTCACTTTCTGCCATAAGGTTGATGTCATAGGCCTATTCAAATTGTCTATTTTTTTCTTTTGTGGGTTTTGGCATATTGTCTTTTAGAAATTGATCCATTGCATCTAGGTTATCAAATGTGTGGGGAAAGAGTTGTTTACAGTATTCCTTAATTATCCTTTTTAATGCCCATGGGTCTGAGATGATGTTCCTTTTTTCATTTATGATATTAGTGATTTGTGTCCCCTCCTTTTTTAAAATTTGCCTTGTTAGAGGTTTATCAATTTTACTGAACTTTTCAAAGAACAAGATTTTTGTTCTTTATTGATTTCCTGTTTTCAATTGGTTTCTTCTCTAATTTTCTCTTTTTTTCTGCTTACTTTGGATTTAATTTGCTCTCCTTTCTCTAATTTCCTAAGGTGGAAGCTTAGTGGATTGACTTTAGACCTTTCTTCTTTTCAAAAAAATTTGGCTGCACCACACAGCATATGGGATCTTAATTCTCTGACCAGGGATTGAACCCATGCCCCTGCACTGGAAGTGCAGAGTCCTAACCACTGGACCACTAGGCCAGTCCTGTGACCTTTCTTCTTTTCCAATATTTGCACTCTATGCTATACATTTGCCTCTAAGGACTGTTTTCACAGCACCTCACAATTTTTAATTGAAAATATTTTAGAAACTCTTGAGATTTTCTCAATGACCTGTGTGTTATTTAAAAGTGTACTGTTTAATCTTCAATTATTTGGAGATTTTTCCAGTTGTCCTTCTGTCATTGACTTCTAGTTTATTTCTATTTTGACCTAAGAGGAAGCATTGAACAGTTTCTATTTTTATTTTTAAGAAATTATTTATTTTTAATTGGAGGATAATTCAGTTCAGTTCAGTTGCTCTGTTGTGTCTGACTCTTTGCAACCCCATGGACTGTAGCGTGCCAAGCTTTCCTGTCCATCACCAACTCCTGGAGCTTGCTCAGACTCATGTCCATCAAGTTGGTGATGCCATCTAACCATCTCATCCTCTGTCATCCCCTTCTCCTCCTGCCTTCAATCTGTCCCAGTATCAAGGTCTTTTCCAATAAGCCAGTTTTTTGAGTCAGGTTGCCAAAGTATTGGAGCTTCAGCATCAGTCCTTCCAATGAATATTCATTCACAGAGGATAATTGCTTTACAATATTGTGTTGATTCCTGCTATGTATCAACAGGAATCAGCCAAAGGTATACATATGTCCCCTCCCTCTTGAACTTTTTCACCTCCCACTGCTCTAGGTTTTCACAGAGCATCTGATTTGAGCTCTGTGTATCATACAGCAAATTTCTGCTGGCTATTATTGATTTCTAGTTTAATTCCATTTTGGTCTGAGAGCAGGCTTTGGATGGTTTCTGTTTTTTTAAATTTTAGTTTTTAAAAATTTGCTTGCCTGGTGGCTCAGACAGTAAAGAATCTGCTTATAGTGCAGGAGACTTGGGTTTGATCCCTGGGTTGGGAAGATCCTCTGGAGGTCATGGCGACCCACTCCAGTATTCTTGCCTGGAGAACCCCCCATGGATGGAGGAGTCTGGTTGGCTACAGTCCATGGGGTGGCAAAGAATCAGACTCTTTAAAATTAGTTTTAATTTATGGCCAGAATGTATCTTTCTAGGTGAACTTGAGAAAAATGTGTATTCTGATGTTGGTATGCATCAGTCTATAGATGCCATTATATCCAGTTGATTGTTGGTGCTGTTGAGTTCAGTTGTCCTTACTGATTTTCTGCCTGTTGGATTTTCATTTCTGAAAGGGGAGTTGAAGTCTCTATCCAAACTAGTGGATTTATCTGTTTCTTCTTGCAGTTAAGTTTGTGCTACACGTATTTCGATGTGTTGTTAGGTGCAAACTCTGATCTTCTTGAAGAACTGACCCCTTTATCATTATGCATTGCCTCTTTTTAAGCCTGGTAATTTTTCTTGCTCTGAAGTCTGCTCTATCTGAAATGATTTAAGAGTACTCCTGCTGTTTTTCCATTAGTATTGGCATGGTGTATCTTTGTTATTTTTTTGTATTTGATTGTGCTGGATCTTAGATGTGGCACACGGGATCATGGAATGTTAGATCTTCACTGTGGCATGTGAACTCTTTAGTTGCAGCTTGTGGGATCTGGTTCCCTCACCAGGGACTGAACCTGTGCCCCCGACACTGGGAGCTCGGAGGCCTAACCAAACCACTAAACCACCAGGGAAGGCCCTATCCATTCACTTTTATCTATATATGTGTTGAGGGTAGACAATATTTGAGTTGTTTTATGATCCACTTTGACATTTTCTGTCTTTTAATGTATGTATTTGTACCACTGGTCTTCCCTGGTGGCTCAGCGGTAAAGAATCCACCTGCAGCGCAGAAGTCGAAGAAGAAACAGCATGTGGGATTATAGAATCAATCCCTGGGTCAGGGGAATCCCCTGGAGGAGGGCACAATAACCCACTCCAGTATTCTTGCCTGGAGAATCTCAAGGCCAGAGGAGCCTGGTGGGCCACAGTCCATGCGGTTGCAAAGAGACACAACTGATAATAGTTCAGTTAACACCTTCCATATGTTACTATTTTTTATGTGTTATACTTGTTCTTTGTTCCTGTTTTTGTTCCTTCTGTGGCTTTGATATTTTTTATATTTGCATTCTTTCCTTTCATAGCATATGTTATACTTTTTAAAAGTTACTCTTGTTTGCAATATACATTTACAACAAATCTAAGTCCACTTGAAAATAACACTACTGCTTCACCAGTACTGTCAGCACTTTACTAAGTGATTCTAATTCCTCTCTAGCACCGCTTGTTACCATTTCTGTCATTCCATTTTTATAAGCATATGTAAACATATGACATATATAAGCATACATAATCACATACTGTTAATCAAATAGTACTATTGCTATTTTCAACAAAATGTTATGTTCACTCAGTAAAAGAAAAAAAAAATTTACCTTTCCTTAATCCTTCTTTGATGCTTTTCCTTTATGTAGATCTGAGTTTCTATTTTCCTTTTCTCTCTGGAGCTTATCTTGCTAGGCAGGTGTACTAGCAACAAATTTGCTCTATTTTGATAGTCTTTATTGTTCACTTTTGCAAGATAATTTCATGAGGCAGAGAATTCTAAATTGGGGGAGGTTCTCTCAACATTTTAAATGTTACACCACTCTCTTCTTGCTTTCATGGTTTCTGAGAAGTCAGATAAATTCTTACCTGTGCTCCTTTATAGGTAAGATGTATTTTTCCTCTGGCTTCTTTCTGGATTGTTAATCTTCAATTATCCGTGCTTTGAAAAACGACATGCCTTGGTGTGGTTGAGGGCATTTACCGTTTGTTGTTGAGTTTCTCGGATCCATGGTCTGGCATCCAGCCTGGGTGGCTTATCAACAGGAATTTATCTCACAATTCTGGAGGTTGGGAAATTCACAGTGGAGACACTGGCAGACTCAGTGTCTGATGAGGATCTACTTCCTGATTCATAGTCATCTTTTCACTGTGCGCTTACATGGTGCAGAGAGGGAGCTCTTTGGTGTCTATTTCATAGGACTCATCCCATTTCTGAAGGCCCCATTATGACCTGATTACCTCCCAAAGGCCTAACACTCCAAGTAACATTACATCAGGGATTAAGCTTCAATTTACTGAAAGCACATAAACATTCAGTCACAGCAGTCTATTAACAGACATTAACACGGGGGAAATTCTGTCACTACTGTTTCAAATATTTCTTCTGTTCTCTTCTCCATTTAGTACTGCCATGACATATGAGCCATACCTTTTGCAATTATTGCATATATATATATATTTATTTTTTGTTTGTTTGGCAGTTTCTGTGAATTCCTTAAGCTCAGTGATTATTTCCTCAGCATTTTTTTATTTCTTAGAATTTCCATGTCTCTCCTTGCATTGTTCATCTGTTTCTGCATGCTGTTTATCCATCACAGTTCTTTGCATGCTAATCACAGTTAAATTCCCAGTCTGTTAATTCCAGCATCTCTGCCATATCCGTCTGGTTCTAACGCTTATTCTCTCTTCAAACTGTCAATTTTGCTTTTAATATGCCTTATTTTTCTTGGTGTTAGCTGGACATAATACACTCAGAAATTGCTGTTAAGCTTTCAGTAATGTGTGCATCAGGTATGGGTAAGGTCTATACTCAAACTTTTTAAGTGCTTCTGGGCATCATCCTCACCCCTCAACTCCTTCCCTATAGGTGGGACAGGATGGCTAGTGAGCTAGAGTTGAGTTTTTCCCTGTTCCAGGTGAGTGAGGCTCTGATAAAATCCCAGCATGTTGGGCTCTGGTTAGTTTCTAAGAGGTACAGCTCTGGTGCAATCTCATGGTGGTTCCTTTTCCTCCTTCTGACAGCACAAGAGGACTTCTCAACATTCACTGAAAAATTAGTTGAGAAGGCAAAGCTCACAGAACTTTGAGAATTCCCTTATGGCCATAGTATAGTACTGTTTTTGTTTTTCTTTCAGATTTCTACTTGTGGGTTTCTGCTCCAGAATGTTGAGATTTTATTTGCCTGTCTCCAGTTTGGGGGACAGCAGTTTGCCCCATGACCTTACCTCTCTTATGAATCTAAAAACAGCTGTCGACTTGTTTAGCTTTTTGTTAGGATGGAAAGGTGACCTCCAAGCTCCTATGTACTGAACTAAAACCCAGAAATTATTTGATAACCTTTAATTCAAATAGCACATTTAGATTGAAGCAGAGAGCTTTTCTTTTACAATTATCAGTTAATTATTACCTAAAGGGACAATCTTCTGCAGGGAGAGAATCTTACGAACTTGGTGACTTCTAGTTTTAATAACCTATATAACCATTGTATTGAAAAAGTGAATCAACCTGAAGTGGCTTTACTTTATGAAATTTAAAATATTTTTGAATGAAGAATTTTAAGGTGCTGACGTTTTAAAGCAAGCTTTAAATTGCATCATGATTACAAAAGTCAAGCAGGCAATAAGCCAAATAAAAATTAGGGGAACTGACCCCAGGTCTGAGAAGTAACATAATAGGTACTTAGTTCCAAGTTTTGTCTTCATCTTGCCTCCTCCTTTTTCCTCTCTTCACAATGAGTTTATTGTTGGAGTTTCTATTCCGATTTACTAAAGCTGAGGAAGCTCCTGCTTCCAGTATGGAAAAGAAAAAACTGGTGGGAGATGTGGTAGGAGAGATCCAGTGGGTTGTGTGGTTACATAGTGAAGGTCTTTATGGGTCACTAAAAAGTTTGGATTTATATCTAAATCCAAAATGAAGGATTTTAAAGCAAAGGGATTATGTGATCTTATTTACCTCTTAAAAGCATTCACTTTCACTGCATAAGTGCAGCATGTATTAGGAATATGAATTGAGACTACAGAGATGGCTACCAATTAGGCATCACAAAGGAGTGTTTAAGACTTTTGACTGTAAACAAAAAATGCCAGATGACAAGTAGAGAAATTTGGGGGGTCCATTTTTAAGAACATTTGAAGCTTGTAGACTGCAGGAGGAAAGAACCAAGCTATGAAGGAAGTTTAACAGCCAAAGTCACAACAGGAAGTCAGCTCAGTGAGGTCATCAATCAACACTAGTCAAGGAATCTCAGCTAGAGACAGAACCACCTCTCCACTCCTCAGGTCCACCCCTGCACCCATTTCACATATTGCTGACATCTTTATGCACTCTTTATCACCTACCCAAATTTGCTACTGCCCCTGCTTCTTGGGGTTAAGGGTTACTGATTAAAGTGTTGTGCAAGCACTTTTTGCTGAAATACTCTCAATGCAAAGGATGGCTAAAGTAGTATTTGGGATTTAGGCTGTGTTGTCTTATAGTCGCTAAATTGTGTCCAACTCTTTTGCAACCCCATGGACTGGGGCCTGCTAGGCTCCTCTGTCCATAGCATTTCCCAGGTAAGAATACTGGAGTGGGTTGCCATTTCCTTCTCCAGCCCAACCCAGGGATTGAAACAGCAATGAAAGATTCTTTACCACTGAGCCACCAGGGGAGCCTCAATATTCATTGGAAGGACTGATGCTGATCCCAGTACTTGGACCACCTGATGCAAGAACCAGCTCATTGGAAAAGATCTTGTTGATGGTAAAGACTAAAGACAGGGGGGCTCAACAGACATGAATTTGAACACACTCGAGTTAGTAGAGGACAGAGAAGTCTGGATTGCTGCAGTCCATCAGGTCTAGGTCTCAGTTGGATACAACTCAGCAACTGAACGTTAGGTGGGCTCTGCCTCTCCAGCAGGACTGTTTGCGGAGTATCCTGCTGCCGCTGGGATGGGAGATATTTGCAGCATGTCTGTGCTGGGAACCTGAGAAAGTTGACACATATACCAGCATGGCAAATTGCTTTTGCCTATAGGATGTTAAAACAAAAGCTTGAAAGTACTTGACTTTTGTGTTTCCACGTCATAGTGGGAGGAACGTGTTCTGGTTTGTCTGCTTCAAGGAGGCTGAGCCACGTGAAACAGATCCACAAATCTGCAGTGTGAAGCGAACCTGTCTCTGCAGTCCATCAGTCAACCTCAGCTGTCCTACAGATGAGAGAGCCTAGCTGAGAGCAGCAGCAAAGTCCTTGTAATATACCTGAGTTTTAATGATTATGCAGCAATAGCTTTTCAGATAACAGCTATTGTTTCTGACACTTGCAAAGTATTCTGAGGAGCTCCAAAAGGGACAAAGGTTGTCAATTAAGTGCAAGAATTTTAATTATAGGAACAAAACTTACATGTTATAAATAGTTTAAGTCTTCAAGAGATGTGTCTATACTAAATTCTGTGACTATCTGGCTTCCATGTGCAGTCTTCAAAATTCATATGCTTATAGTTTTATGGCTTTTATAAAACACTTTTTGCAAATAAGATGACCACCATAATACACTAAGATTTACTACTTGCTATCCCAGAACAGGATTCTCACCATTCTTCAGCCCATCTCACCCTGGGGCACCTAACATTCTATTACCAATATTTTTCATCTGGTTACCCAGATTAAATGACATCGTGATTAACAGCACAGACTACAGATTAAGACTGGTCAAATTCCGATCCTGGCATTGGTATTTTAATTGCTGTTTGACCTAAGGTAAATTACTACACCATTATGACTGATGCAGCCTAAGCATATTGTGCTTAGTCACTTCAGTCGTGTCTAGACTCTTGGCTACCCCATGGACTGTAGTCTTCCAAGCTTCTCTGTACATGGGATTTTCCAGGCAAGAATACTGGAGTGGCTTGCCATGCCCTTCAAGTACACGGGACAGAGTATTAAGTAATAACAGAAGGGTCAGCAGGTTAACAAACTTATTTACTTGCCTAGAATTGACCATGAAAATATCTTAGAAAACTTCATTTCAGGCACCTTCAGGGCAAGTGTGGAGAATATTTTAATATAATACCATCCCCAAGTAGAGATGTTCATTCCAAGATCTGGTTACTTACTTTAAATGTATTTTCCAGGAATACAAAATTTACCTATTTAAAACAATTTTTAACAATACATTTCAGTCCAAGGAATACTGTATAAGGGACTAAAAACTATAACTCTATGTAGCAAGGTTAAAACAAAACCTCTATAAACTGAGTTTTACCAGCCTTTTACTCTTTTCATTTGCATTTATTTAAACACAGTTCTCAAAACATTTGAGTGAAATTGGGCCTCCTTTGGTAAGCAAAGGACCTGAAAGTAATATTTAAAAAATGAACAGGCAAAGTCTTCAGATCATCCACAACACAGGTGTAGTGTTCCCTTCTTTTTCTCAAAACTCTGAAGCACCCAGTTTTTCCATGTAGTCTTAAAAGATAGAAGAACAAGAGTACATTTGTGGTGGAATGTATTGTCACTTGCTGATAACTAATACCATTATCCCCTTCTAACAGCTTTAAGAAATAGCCTTTTAAGGCATACATTGTGTAACTCATCTTGTTCCCTGCTATATATAATACAGATTACATAAAGGCTGACAAATTCACATTTATATAAGCATTAAGCATTTGCTGTATTGAAAGATCTTTAGTTTTTAACACTAGCAGTATAGAGTTACAGAGCGTAATTTTTATCACTTAACTGTAGGTATATTCTAAGTATGGTATGTTTCATGGACTTGAGGAAAACGGGCATTTTTGTCTTTAATTTACTACTGACAATCTAATCTGAACAGTTCTGCTAAGCATTGATATGTTAGAAAGAAAAGTAAAAACCAAACTTTATTGTTGCTTTTTGCCATTTGGTAGCATTTTACACACAGGCTTCGATCTTCAGAATACCCTGGATTCAGTAGAAAAACCATTTAAATGAAGTTCTGTACAATAGAAACTTCTCAGCAGTCAAAATTTTAGACTGTAAAAAAATACATGCAAAACATACTTTTCTGAAAACACTTAACTTTGAACAAAGCACCGAACTACACAAATGCAGAATGAAAACAGCATTTCAACTCCACCAAAAGTAGTCATCATAAAAGGTGTAAAAGTCACCTAACTTCACTAGGCACTGTTCACTTTTTAAACAGGAGACAATAAAAAATATTGTCCACAAACAATATCCCAACTCTAGGGCAGGTTTCAGAAAGTCTTCAACTTCATGCTTTAATAGCGACCTAGAAAAAAGGAAATAAATACACTTCAATACTCAAGTGCATACATTTAACATTGAGAATTTTAAACTTTTCTGTCATCAGGAATTCTCTTGTGAAAACCTTCACATATTGCAGAACCAATGTTAAACAGAAATAGCTGGGAGTTTATCTAACTCAATTTGAAAGCTAAGGTTTTAAGTCACTCAAAAATGTTTCTAAGCTATAAAAAAATTTTAAGAATTCCTAAAAAGAAAAAAAAAGCCACAAATGGTGACAGAATACACATGTACTATTTTAATTAGCAACAAGAGTAAGATCCAAGGGTTGTTTTCATATACTTCCTTGAACCCTACAGAAAAATTTGAGGAAATACTAATTGAATCAACCCATTATCTGCTGTGGTTTCCGTAAGTCATAGCAACTCACACTATTATAACAAAAATTCTACCAAAATAAAAACTTACGAGGTGAGTATGATCGAGATCTGGAACGTGATCTGTATCCTCCACGACTATAGTAGGGAGAAGGTGACCGTCTTCTGTAAAAAAATATCAAGACCATCTAAGACTCCATAGATCACAGATTAAAGTGACTGATCCCTTTATCAGTTTCCAAAACTAAAAGACCCTCAGCTGACCTTCAAAAACACTGCAGTAGTAAAGTCTGTTTTAGTCCTGAGAATGAAGCACATCAGGCCCAGTACCAAAAACCCTAACTATCAAAGAGGTTGAATCTGATCATCTGCTAGTTAACATTATATTAACAAATTTAAACTGGAAGAACAAAATCATTACTACTAATTTTAACCACATCCTATGAATGAACATCCAAAATTTCATTCATAGTGCTTCAGTGATTTAGTTTTGTGTTAAGATAAACTTGAATAATTTACTTGCTTATTCTGAAATACTTATAACAAGTTAATGAAACCACTAAGGATAAATAAGATTAAAATATTATGGATTGTTAGTTTATGCCATCCTCTCTCATATTAAGGTATAAAATGGTACCACTGAGTGATAACAAGTACAAGCCCAATCTCTATAAACAAATTAAGCCATGTACATTGTCATCTGACTTCACAGTATTTTTTATAAATTTCTCATTTACAAAATTTTGTGAATGCCATTTATAATTTATCAAAATATGAATAACAAATAATCTTCATGTGATCCATTCTACTATTTTACAGATTTAAATCTTTCCCTGGCCAGTGCATACATTTAACGTTGAGAATTTTAAACTACGTACCAGATTATCTTGTGAAAACTTTCATATAGTGCAGAACCAATGTTAAACAGAAATCTTTTTACCTGTATATCTGATCCCTGTCTTGAGCAGCTCTCCATCCTCCTCCTCCTCCTCCTCCACCTCTGTGAAGGCAGAAAACAAACATTATAAATAGTTTTAAAAATGCACAATTCATACAATAAAATTAAAGCAGAAGTGAAAGCTAGTTTCCTTTAAGCAATGAAGAGTTGCTTTTGCCGCCCCTTTACAAACTGACATAGAGCTCTCCCTGGTGGTTAAAATGAGTATCATATTAAGTACTCTTAAGACTAATCTTTGCAGCCTCCACAAATAGAATCCCCTACACGCCAGTACAAGAAATGCCACTTATGAAAGTTTGTCAGTGCTAAATGTCAGGACTGTCAACTTTCTAAAAATTACAGAATAGTGTGCAAAAAAGACAACAGCTCACTACTACACCAAAATAGGGTATCAAGGATTAACTGTCATGGTCAATATTTACTACACAATTTACATTTTGACAAACAATGCAAGATCTAAATTACCTGCTGTTGCTTAAATAGAGAATTTTACTTCATTTTTACTTTCCAAAGTATTCCTAGTATCATGAGCATTTCCCTATCAACCCCCGAAAAATGTTCAACATTGTTAGTATTAATAATAAATATCTTACCATTGTTATAGCAAACTAATTCTTTAGTAATTATTTCTTTAGATTTTTCCAAGAATCAATTTGCCCTGTCCTTCAACACAATTTCTCAGCTACCAAAAAACTGCTTTATAAAGCAGTGATATTCAAAATCAGTTCATGAAACTCACTTTAAAAAACAAAAGGGGGGGGTCTATAATTTTATTGTCCCATTGGTTTACAACTTGGTGCTTTTAAAAATACACATACCCCCACACACACCAAAAAAGTATAACCATAAAATCCAGAGATTTCCCTGGTGGTCTACTGGTTACTCCACTGTAGGGGGCACAGGTTTGGTTCCTACTCGGGCAATTTAAGATCCACATGCTGTGAGTTGCCCCCAGAGGAGTACATGGCAACCTACTCCAGTATTCTTGCCTGGAGAATCCCAAGGACAGAGGAGCCTGGCAGGCTACAGCCCATAGGGTTGCAAAGAGTTGGAAACAACTGAAGCATCTTAGCACCGCATGCCTTGAGTTGCAGCTCCCCCCTCCAATCCAGTTTAATCTCTATCTCCAATTCATTAAAGGTAAATACCTTTATCAAAGGCTAAAACAGTGCTGCTTTATGTGGCAACCGAACTGATTTGTCTTTCATCAACTTAAAACCTTTTATTTTGGTTAACATACCTGTATGATCTGCTGTAATAGTCCCGATCATCATAGCCTCGATCATATCCTCTGTCATAGTAATCTCGACGGCGTGAGCTGCCACTGTGAATAAGAGTTATACAAACTTGGTTTTACCTACATTAATACTTAACAGTTACCAGCGTGGGAAAACTGGTCTGGTGAGAATCATTTAATTACCCAGCAATGTCAAATATATGGCATTTCTTTAAGATAAAAATAGGATGTGATTAATCTATTACATGTCATCAGAATTTATGGTACTAACCGAATGCTTCTACTGAATATATTTATATTGAATTTAAGTTTGAGTCAGCTGCCAAATGCCTCCCTGTGCCCTAAAGTGAACTGTCAATATTTTGAGAACCTTGAAAACAAACTTACTAGGTAGGTCTCCCCATGTAAATTCCTGGTGTTGGAGTATGTGGTCTTTTCGTTATAGAGAAGTCAACTCTGATCCTACGTCCATCAAGCTCCATTCCATTGGCACGCTCTTTTGCCTTCAAAAGATATGTGAGTTGTTATATACATCATGAACAAAGTCCCAAATTAACTATTTTCTATAAATAAAACCCAACTAGATGTTTCAGCGAGGCCAGAGCATTATATCTGACAGTTTATTAGTAAGTCTTTCTGCCTATCAAATCTTTACTTACAAAAGATAGTCAGTCTAGAAAAGTTCATTAAGTGACCATGACTGAAACAAAGCCCCACTCATTAATTTGCCTTTTATATGGCTTTTATATTACAATGGCAGGGTTGAAAAGCTGTCATTGAGCTCTTATGGCTCCCAAAGCCCAAAATATTTACTGTCTAATCCTTTACACAAATTTTGAAGACCCCTGCTATGGAAGCAAAGAGCTAGGATGAAAGCTTGAATTACATATAGTTTCAAACATTAAAATGAAAAAAGGGAACTGTGGTTCTGTAGCACATACACACAAAAAGTAGAGAAATGAAGAAGCCGATCCCATAAGTAACCTTGGACAATTATTAACATTTTCCACATCAATTATTACCAAAATGAAGTTGAATGACATATTAAAGCATTCCTTAAATCTCTTAAATTATAACCACTTGCATTCAGCTTTTAATTCTTCCTTTAGCAGATGGGCTTACTCTATTTATTTAATTTTATTTAGAGCTCAAAATTATTAATCTCAGTATTAACCTCAGATGGCTTGTCATTAAGTTTCTCAAGTTTCTCCCCTCCTTATACTGTCCTTGGAGATGACTTTAGCTATCACCTCCATGTATCTGAAGTTCAAATTTCTTAAATGGGCCAGGAGTCACACAGAATTTCTTACTTTAGTCTCTGTAAAAAAAAATTTTAGGGAGGTCCCGGGAGGTCCAATATTTAGGACTTGGTGCTTTCACTGCCGTGGCCCAGGTTCAATCCCTGGTTGGGAAACCAAGATCCAATAAGCCTCAAGGCCAAAAAAGAGTTACTTCTTATGTTTTACCTCAACATACAAAACAAAATCACTTGCCAGTATACAATCAAAACCAGTTCCTTTCTCCTGAGTCAAAGCTTTTATCACCTAATATTTTCTTTCATTTTAGAAGAAATCTGATGTAAACACTCATTAAATATTCCAAACTGGACTATTAATATTCTTCTATTTTAGAAATATCTGTATCTAGGCACACATCTGGAAACAGTTGACTATGTTTGAATTTACTTCAAATAAAATGGTGAAAGAGACTGAGTTGGAATTTAGAACCCAACTGTCTTTTTTAAAAGTTCCAATTATAGACTTTAGTATATATTCCCAGAAGAATGCATTTCATTTCAATCAAGCTATATATAGTTACTCAAAAGGCTTCCCTGATAGCTCTCCAGCTGGTCAAGAACCCATCTGCAATGCAGGAGACCCCAGTTCGATTCCTGGGTCCCCTGGAGAATTCCATGGACTGCATAGTCCATGGGATTCCAATGAGTCTGACATGACTGATCGACTTACTAAAGCAAAAGTCATCCAAGAAGAATAGTTAAAGACTCTGTATGTGTGTGTGTAAAAATGAAAGCGTTTGCATATACTTTTTACACAAAGGTACAAGACTTTTACTTACTTCCTTGGCATCATCTACATTTTCAAAGTATACAAAGGCAAATCCTCTTGAACGTCTAGATTGCTGGTCATATACAATAGATACATCAGCAATTGGGCCATATTTGGAGAACACTTCTCTTAGATCTCTTTCTGTAGTGTACAAGCTCAATCCAAATACTCCAAGACAACAGTTGGGATCAGGATTTGCCTAGAAATAGATAAGAAAAAAAAAAAAACTTTCAAAAGCATCACATATCAATTCCCCCAACAAAGAATTGTCACTAATATGAAAAGATAACAATGAAATAAAACTATTTTAAAAGTAATGTTACATTAGCACCACAAGCATGTATGCAGAGAACTACTGTCTCTATAAGCCGGGGCAAGAGGAGAGGTAAAACTTCAAAATGGCGAACTAAGATATACCATTCACACAATAGGAGGCTCTCAACTGCCAAAGAGATACAGAAGTACATTCAGCTTGATTTCTATAGAAAAATCATAAGTGTTCAAATATACGTACAAGTGAAACCACAGACGGATACCAAACTTTTTAAAAACAGATATTAAGCAGCGTCAACTATTATAATAAAGATACTGAACTAAATGTTGCTGACATCCCAGTTGCCGTGAGTTTGCTTAAAGGTTTCACTACTTCACACATATATTCTATAGTTAAATTCCACCCCCACTTTCAAAAATACACTCCCTATAGGTCTACTTGTATATTATTCAATAAAACCCACAATAGGAACACACTAAATGCCATCTCATTTATAACTTCTCATGGAAGACAAGCAAAGCTTTAAAACTGGAAAGAAACTTGCTTAAAACTAAATGGGAAAATCATAGCGTATTTTAAAGCATATTAAACCCAGAAAACTTGAACAATAGTATGGAACATAGATATATGCTCTAACTATATTAACCGTAACGCAGATAATTTATTTGATGTGCTGTTAGTGTGGCAGTATCTTAAATGTGATGAACAGCTTAAATGTAGACCATATGTGGGAAATATCTTTTAAAAAAAAAAAAATCTCCCAACACTGAAAACGCTCTAGAGAGAAATCATGCTAAAGTTCCACCATCAAAAGTTATCAGTTTTAAATTATTACAGAACAAAACACCAAAAACAGAGGGGAATATATATACGTTAATTATGAAGTGGCTTCATACAGTGTCCACTGCTTCAGAGACAATTGTTTTCAACTTACCCGATTCCCAACATGACGCCGGCGAGTAGACATGGGAGAATGACTGTGGCTATGCCGTCTTCGATAATCTCTGCTGTAAGATCTGCTACGAGATCTTCTATGGGACCGGGACCGAGATCGTGACCTTGTATAATGCCTCCGAGAACTTCTTCTGGATCTAGACCTGAAAGACAAAGGCTTCAAGGTTATGACTGAATAGCTGACGGCAGAATATGGCTGTTAATTCTTTCAATATTTTATTCTAAAATTAAGCTTCAAAAGATAAACACAATCCAGGTATATAGTGGGATCAATACTTTTCTTTTGTATTTTGTCATTTCTGTGCTAGGAAGAGTTCCAAAACCATCACTAACTAAAGCTCCCTTCCATCATATCTTAAATAATTAAGAGATTAAACAACACAGTATCTATTAAAAATCATAAAACATGCAACATTCCATATTAGCCTGATTTGTGCCCACCTTTACGCTTCACAATACCATCCTTCATTTTTAAGCTTCTTGCATTATGCCCATTATTGACTTATGATAACATCATCATTACAAGCAGTATTCTCCAGCAGTGTTTTAAAATCAACCAGTTGCTCTTAACTACAGTGATCATATGAACTGTCATCTAACCCAGGAAGAATACAGTGTGAGAGAGAAAAGGGGCACTGTTAATTATGCCTGACAGTAGGCATCAAGCTGGGGCCGACCTGGGCAAACCAGGATATATAGCCTACCCTTGAACATTAAAAAAAAAAACAAACAAAAAAAAACAACAAAAAAAAACTGCTGTGTTAAGGTTTTTTGTTTTATAGTACATTTGTCTACTAGACTACACCTATTTATCAAGAATTGCAGTTACTAAAAGCCAGTGCTCTGCAGTCTTTTTTGCCATACTAATAAGCAGTTCACGTAAACTCAGTGAATCCTCACAACAATTCTGAAGAACTGGTACTATTGCTAATTCATCTTTTATAGATAAGGAAGTTAAGATTGAAAAGGTTAAGTAATCTGCCCAAGCCAGAAAAAAACAGAGGTAAGATATGAACCCTAACACCAAAAGCCCAGGCTCTTAGCCACTTAGTCTTCTATCTCCCAGAACTTAACAATTAAGTTCATTTCTAGTACCAATATTAAATAAGCCAACAAATGATCTAACCCTCTCTATCTTCCTAGTTTACAAAAGCACACACCAGTTTGAAAGCTAAGAGTAACAAGAAAATCCCAAGACAGTCTTTCTTACCTAGATTCAGATCTGGACCTGGACTTTGATCTGGAACGCCTGGAATCTTCCTTGGAGCGAGACCTTGCAGGGGTATGCCTTGCAGATTTCCCAGATCCATGAGCACTTCCACTTCTGGAAGCAGAACGGGATTCCTACACGTAGATGTCAAAAGTTTAATTTGTATACTTTCTGGGCAACTTTAAAAACAAATAAGCTGTGGTGAGATAAATGGTGAGGGAAAGCAATCCCCTTCCAAGATAAGAAAACATAGGTAAGGGCAGGAACTGAATATACCTGGTGTAATAGTTACGTTGCTCCAATTGACATAAGCCAATTAACTTGAACTTCCATCTTTCTTGGGGAGCAGGGATAAGAGTTAACTGACCCCACTCTCTTCAGAAATGGGTGCCAAAGCCAAGCAGTTAAGGGAACTGCCCAAGGATTGTTTTGGGAATGTTACTCCGTAAAGACTAGGGTGAGAAAGAACCTTATTAACTATGACACCTATACCTCATACCTATTATTTCAGTCAAACTGCCATCAATTAAAAAAAAAAAAAAAACCCTATGAAATTTGTAAAATTTACTTTATTTTCAACTTTTATTTATTGCTGAATGGAGAAAAAGACAAGGACAGTACTGTTTCAAGTCACAGAGGAAGACAGAAACCTAGAGAGCAAGGAGCAGCTTGAAGGAGACTAGATCTGTAGACCCTGTCCATCCAACTATGTAGGAAGCCCTTACAGACCTCAAAGCAACCAGATGAAGCTACAGTTGAAAGACAGTGAATGAACTGCAGAGGTAAGAATTAAGAGGGTACTAGAGATTTTCCTCAGCTAAGTGTAGAGCCAGGGCCAATCGATGGGAAACTGGGAATAGCAGTTAGAAAAGTTACATACAAAAAGGACGTATCAAAACTGAAACAGTTTAGATCACAAGCTCCTAATCTAGCTTCAAGAAGGGAAGTTCAGGAACTGTATGTAAAAAACCAAAATCTAGATACACACTTTATACCTAAGCTTTCTCCTATCCTAACTGTGACTAGCTGGTAGGCAGGCTGTACAAAAACAAAATCTCTGACAGGAACTAGCAAAGAAATGTGTAAACAGGATAACTAGTCTGGTGAACCAAAGACATATAATTAGAGAAAAAAGCTAAAGGAATGTTCTGCCAAGGCACCAAAATAGAAATAGTGGAAAAGACAACAATTAACTCAGTCTGACAGCTAACCAAGATATCATCAAACAAAACAACATTTCAGTTTATCCACCATCATCAAATTTAAAGGCATTAATCTCATGAATCTTCCTGCCCAACACAGAATAAAAATGGCTAGACTCAAAAGGAATCAACATTACAGTTAAGTTGCTGTAGGGGTAACAATCAATGTTGAAGTGGCATAAAACTTTATCACAAGAGACCTCCCTGTGTGGCAGACTTTCAGAATAAAACACTCCAGCCATTCTTAAAAAGATAAAGGTAGAAAAGTCATCTAAATCACAGCCCCAAACATTTTGGAATACGTTCTGTGACTTAAGAGAACAGTGGAGAAAATCTGCAAGGTCTCTCCTATGATGCTTAAGGACAAAACTTACATGCAACACAGAAGAAACGACGTTTTAACTCACTCAATGGGCAAAATGAATTCTGGTCTCTATACCCCAAATGACTAAATTTCAAGTCAATACATGGTATGAAGTGGCATGAAACATGGCTACTCTCCCTTCCTGCCATGAGTTAATAAAGAGTCAAAGTAAAAGATGACACCCCTAATTATTAGTGAAAATAGCTACTTTTATCATCAAGGAATGATGAAAGCACTACGGCTTTGCTTTGAGGACCCCAACTAACAATCCCTTGACTTTCTCTGGCAAATACTCTGGACATTTAAAAGCACAATTCTCTTCTCCTGGGATAAAGAGGCTCTCAAATTGGGGATGCAGTTTCTGCAATCATTCAACAGGCAAAAGCTAATCTAGAAGATAAGGTAGAAAGAGGGACTCTAACACCTTTGTTTATTCCAATGCTAGAAAGATGACTTTATGGAAAGATTATGACCTTTAGTGGAAACAAAAGAAAGCAATCTGCTCTAGCAGGGACAGAATATGGGTGCCTCACAGTCAAAGATTACCAATAAAATAACTATAGTTAACCGAAATCAGTTCATCTAGGGATCTGAAAAAAAAAAGTAGAAAAATCAAGATCCTCTTTTAAGCCTCTTGCTTCAGTAAAAAGAAAAGCCTTATTCTAAGCTGAGGTGCTTTACCAATCTGTTCAACAAGAAGGAAAAGAAAGTCCTTATAGCCTCAGAATAAACTTTAATGAGGTTTCTAGCAGATCAAGGGTCAAAAGTAACAGTATTTGTGAAATTGTAAGACTTTTCACTCAACCTCTAAAACTAATTGGCTATATGCAGATGTATTTTATTAACAATCATTTCTCAGACCAGTAATAGGAGAAACCACTGGAACACTAAGTCTTCTGTACTGACAGTTGTTAGGCTAACACAGAAACACCGTCTCTACCGCCTACCTTTCTTATCAGAGATAGTCTTAAAGTTAAATAAACCCTTTTGCAATTATGTTGGCTATTAACTGGTTTGGAAATATATCCAAGGATATTTAGCCTGTCTAAAAGGCCAAATCTAAAAGCATAAAGTTTTAAACCTGTCCATGGTTACATCTATAAAATCAGCTAGAAAAGCCCCTAAACACACATAAAATTCAAACCACTTTCAGGGCTCACAAAACTCTTCAATGCTAACACATTAAAACCCTACCAATACCTCAAAGAAAAGGATCATAAATGTAAAGTTACCATGAACAACACAACCAAAAATTCCCTAGAAACCACACAGGGAATCAAGTTCTTACAAACTGAATCTTAGTCATGTACTAATCAATAGGGAACACATCAGGGAGAAACAAACCCAGCCTTCCAACAAAATACCAGCCAGTATCTCCCTATTCTGAGAATGAACAGAATCTTAAAAAAACTTTTTGCAAGAGATGAAAGAAGTAGGAATAACCATCCAATTGCTAGGTTACTCACATATTTTAAAAACTAGATGCAATAAAGTAGATCTTCAACAAAGGCTCTTACAGATATGTATTAAGTCTACTGAGCACTTAAAAATAGATCCCCAACTAGAGCTTATTTAATAGGTCTGGAGTTGGGCATCTGCATTTCTTAAAAAACACCATACCTATTTGTGATGCTTATTTAAGTCTCACTGATGTTATTTCAAGTTTTATGCTTATTTATCTTTTTTTTCCCAACAGTCATTTTCGTGAAACCTTGTTTTCTGTCACCTTCTCTGCCCCCCACCTCCCCCACCCTGTCATTTATTAGCCGTCCTGAGGGCATGTATCTTATGCTTGCCCCAGGACAAGAGGTCTGTTTCCCGCTACTACCCAGGCAGGAGGTAGAGAGAGGCACTCTCAGACTCAAAGATGCTTTGGCCAAAGCGGGGCAGAAACCTGAATGGATGAGATGGTCCGCTAGCATCAATGTTTACTTTTGCTTTACACCTTTCCAGCTTTTGCCATATAAACAAACTCCAAACTGCTTCCTCCCCTTACATGACTAAGGGATACTTTCTCTTTCAGACCCCAAGGACTTTTCAGGTCTCCTGATAAAGAATCAATGAACTTACATAAAAATACAACATCCATTTACATCACTTGCCTCAGCCTAATCTGTAAGTAATTCAGAATGCAAAATTAACACTACCAATTTAATGTTATTAGCTTATATGTGGCAAGTTCTACAAAGTAATTATCAGGGCAAATGATGGAAACTATGAATGGGTGTAATCTGCTTGCAAGATACAGAATTGAAAAAGCACAAATTTGACACAATCAGAAAATGAATGCCTCTAAAAAGTATTTAAGACACTGCCCCCAAGAGTTGTGAGGTTCAAAAACTCTCTAAATTTAGGCTATCTTAATTTCAGGGAGAAGTGATAGCCTTAGTTTTCCCGAGAGTAGAAGCTATCCGTTGGTTTCCTACTACTGGGTATTATTTCGACACATGAACTTTCCCCATCCAACTGAAAGTAACAACACTGCACCAATCATTTGACTCTTCTGTTCAGTTAAAACAGCATACAGAAAGGGAAATGACAGAACTTTGGGGTCTATTTTTCCAGTAAGTGGTAGGAGTAGAGAACCAGAAACAAAGCTACTTTATGATCTGTTACCTCTCACACCATTTTAACAGTTAATAGCAAAAAATGAGAAAAGGGAATAAGGCACTTACTGTTACTGCCACTGTTGAGTTAGGTATCCTGTTCACTTACATGACCTGTCTCATTCTAAGGGAAGCCCCTACAACTTTTTAGCAGTAACCTCAGTCATTCAGCTGGAATAAGCATTAAACAAAGAATTAAGAATCATCTTGTGAATTTAGCACACATGCATCTTAAAGTTAGGGCCTAAATGGTCATAGTTTTCCACTATTGCCATCTAAAAAGAAATTCATTTTTTCATAAATGCCAAAAGGAAAGATCCTGTCCAATGGATTTTGGGGGTTTGGTTCTATAACCATCCTGGCAACATTCTTTAGGAAAACTTTGACAAACTTACAATATTCTACTTATACTGATCTGTACTGAAGGATAGGGGTCAGTACATGAGTCCAGAGAGGGTGGCCTAGACCACCTACTTCAATTCTGGAAGTACTCACGCCCCAGGACCAGCAATGTCAGAGATGAAAAATCCAGGAGACAACATGAATCCGGCTGTTACCCAAATCCAAATCGGAGAGCTCATTCCTGCCTATTTGTCTACAAAGGGTTATTTTTTAAGTTGCATTTCAATCAGTTCACTAAGAAGTTAAAATTAGAATTACCTAATTTAAACGTTTCCCCTGGAAGGCACTTCTTTACCCTGTATATATTTCTTCTATTAAACAAATAATGCATGCATGTTTAGCAAAATATACAGGGACACATAAACAGACTAGTAATTACTTAGCGTAGTGCTTTCTGATTCCAGATTACTTCTTATCTTAACTTCATTTTTATTTCTTTTCTTCATTCTTCCGTTTCAAATTCTGACTTCTTTCATCTTCCCCACTTCACACAAATTGCTCAATATTCTACAAGTGGGACTTCTGGTCTGATAATTAGCATGCATTCTTTCTTTTATTTTTTCAAATTTCAGCTTCACTTATTCCTGAGCTTCAAATACTCATTTATAAAACTTGTCAAATGACGACTTCCGCATTTTCCTTCTTCAACATTAACCTTAATAGAAAAAGAACAGGATGAAGAATATTTTAAAACTCCAGGATAAAAGCCAGTGCCAAAACTGAAACTAGAAAAAAAAATCCCTCTTGCTTTGGATTTTTTAGAAAAACTAAAATATGCAGCTCAAAAATCTGAAACTAGTTTCCTGCTGGTTCTAAAATATAGTCAATCTCATTTGTGTACTCCATGTAGATTTATCATGCTTAAGCTGAAATGTGAAGTGCGCAACTGAACATTTACTGTTCATCTAACATTAAGAACTATAATTACATTTCACACTTCTTACTTATTGTATTCATCAATACATAGTATGTTAAGTGTCAAAAGCACATCTCTAGTCAAAAAATGACACATTAATACAAAAGTGCAAGAAAGGAAAAGCACGGACAATTCATTTGCACACTGATGACAAGGCTCAGGGTTGACGAGGTCTACAAACTGTGACTAAGGTCAAGATATGTATTTAATGTCACACTTTTTAACTGAAAAAGTAGCCTGTAGAAAAACAATATCAAGCAATTTGAAAATTTGGACTGTTTAACCCACTTCTAGAAAGCTGCCCTAGTGAGATTTTATAATATGAATGGCCCAACTTACTAACTTAAAACTAGTCATAAAAAGACCAAATCATGTCAACCAACTACTGTATGCAAGGAGCTGTGAAGGAAGCAGAGCAAACTTGAATCCAACTGCGGTGTTTTCAAAGAATTTTTGGTAAATCCAGCCCCCAATGCTTATTAAAATCTTCTGCAGTCTAAAGGAGCAACCCTACTTTTAAAGGTGGCAATGTTGTGGATAAAACTGCAGCTCATCTCCTGAAATTATTAAAAAGACTCAATATCACTTAAAAGATCGTCTATTGAACATCCTAAACAAAATACCGCTCTACTGAAACATCCTAGTTTTTTTGTACTTCACACTTTATGATCCTTCACTGTCAACTTCCTCTCCTTGTTTTTTCCTGAAAATAAAACTTTCCTTAGGAAAAGGAAAAAAAAAAGAGAAGTCCTTTATACCTATCTGATCACAAAGACAACCATGCATGGCTGTGATTTAAGTGTTATGATGTCTTTTTAAGAGGATAAGCATAATTTTCAGTCTAGCTTTTCAAAGTCAACTATTGCTTATTTAATCCAGAAAAAGAAAAAAACAAAAACATTTTTTAAGGTTTTTACTTAAGGGAGTCACAGTAATTGTTTTCTCTTAATATCCATCACTAAAATGTAATGGGAAATGTTTACTGGCAGCACAATTGTAATCGTGGAATCAGAATGCCCAAGCAGGTTTCCTTTAAGGCCTCCTAAACTTTATACATACAGGGCTTAGGTTCAGAAAATGCTGAATAGAGGCCAAAGCTTTAGATATGACAATTTTTCAATATGAATGCCTTCCTGCTGTTATTTCACTACCCCTTCCCAATCTTCTTTATATTTGAAGAACAAAATAAGTTGCTAGATAATACAAGCATTAGATTTCTTCAAACTCAGCTAAGTTGAGGTGGCAACTCAATAAAACCAGAAAACCAACTACTGGGCTAACGTTAAACATGTATTAAGAGGTCCTACTTAGAAATAAGCAGAAATTTGTCTCACCAACACAATTTTTGTTAAAATCATTCTAGTGGTTATAACTGGAATTTATGCAACATTAATAAGTGCAAACTCATTAGGTTGACTAGATAGTATTTTAATAACTGGGATGGGCTAAGGAAAACTCATGATTATGCTATTAAAAAAAAAAATCAATGCTCACATCAACATTAAGGACTATTTTCTTTCTGCAGCTAAACTCTCCAGAAGTTTGGATAGAAAAATCCTCAAAGACTAAGAATATGTTCTGAAAAAACTATCATGACAAGCCTAAATCAGCTCTAACCCCATGCTTTTAAAAGATCCCTTGCAAAAACAGTACGCTCTGATTTTACATTTCATAAATGTTCAGTACTTTCCAGCAGAAATGCCAAGTATGTTTTATTACTACTTTTAAGTCTATTAGCTCAGCACAAAAATCATTGCAAAAAAACCCCAAAAGGGTCCTCATCCATGCTGTCATATTCAGCAATTGTATTGATAAAAATCAGAACATAACCTCCAAAACCCAGTTCAAAGCAAAGATTTTTGAGAATCTGAAAACTAATTTTCTGTAATGAAGAATTCCTCTCCTGCTTAAAAACAAGACTAAATGACAATACCTAATTCTGTTCTGTGTGGCCCACATCCGTCAAAAAAGCAAAACACCACCTCATCACTGTATTTTATGAGGAAATAAAGCAATTATGTATTATATATATATATATATATATATAAAAATAAAACACACATGCTAAGGCTCAAAAGATATACACAGCTGTAGCCCTGTCCTCTTGGGTGAAATGTTTAAAAAAAAAAAAAAGTAAAAACTATGAAAGTACTAATATTTATCATTTAGGTTTGGGATTTTATTGGAGATAAAGAACGGAAAAGGCTGTACAAAGCAAATTCCATTTTACATTATCTTTGATCATCTGATTTCTTGTTCATCTTGACAAAACCAGTACTTACCTTGCAACCACTTGTATTTTCAGTCTGAAAGTGCCACCTTCTAATTAATTCTGGACCATATCCACAATATTAAATCATTCTTAATTAAAACCACCAAAAATATTCTTCAACTTGGTTTCAAGAGACTTGCTGCCTTACCAGACTCAAACTGAAACAAAACTATTTCCTCCCACCCAACATTAATTCTCTATTTAAGGAACTTGGCTACAACCCTTCGGGAAGAAAAAGGCCGAGATGTTTCAGCTTTGAAAATTAACTAAAAATTCAAAAAGATAACCCCAAGGTTAAGCAGAAGAGGAGAAACTGCAGAGTATGAAAGGCAATTTGATGGGATGGTATGATGGTATACAAATGCCATTCATCTCTACAAAGAAGACTAAAGGTAATATACCTACATTGTAAACCCATTACTTTTGCAAAAATAAGCAATACTCTATCAGAGTATGTACCATAATCTTGACAGACAGCAAAACAAATAAGACTTGGTCTTTTCAGTATTTACAATACTTACAATTTTTTACAATTTACAATACTGCTTCCTCACTTAATTACTGGTTTCTGTAGGTAAAGACCCAATTGTAGAAAAAAAGTTACAGTTATGAGGGTAGAGCATCAAACCAGTGCTAAGGCCAAACTTCCCCATACCCTCAACTATGAACACAATTAAGCCATAAGATTTATCACCTCCCTCCCCATTACCATACACCCCTACACTTGGCTACAGGACCTATCATGTTCTTTTTCTCCCAAATCTCGACATAACAACAGATCTAAGACCACCTCTTCTTTCCAAAGGTGCTAGCCAACTTCTCTGCCAAAAAAATGAGAAATTTTGGGGAATTATTGGAAAGAACTTGAATTCGAATGAGTAATATCTTACTTTAACGTGGGTTTGGCCAGATCAGGGAAGTCAGCTCTAACCAGAAACATTTTAATTTGAATCTACTAACCAAGACATGAAAAATCCCGATACCTATAAGGTATAGTCTGCAGTAACCAAGTGTTCAACAAACCACAAAAATTCAGGAATGCACCCTAGCTGCACATTTAAAACAAAGGAACACAAAAAACCACATCTCTAAGTGTTAATATTCACCCAATAAGTAAACATGCTATAAACAACCGAACTGAAGGTGATTTATTGCTCTCACCTCCTCTGCTCCGGTCTGGTTAGGACTAAAAGAGAGGAGGAAAAAAACACATTTCTAAAATGGCAGCAGGGCCACGAGGAGGTGGTGGTGATGAGTGACCTCAGCTGCTAAGATTTTAATATTACATTATCACTAGCTGATTAGATTAGTAGGTGTTAGTGATTTACACTAATAATTTGTAAGGTCTGAAAACTTGTTGTTAGTCGCTCAATCGTATCCGACTCTCTGCAACCCCTTGGACTGTAGCCTGCCAGACTCCTCTGTCCATGGTGGGTTGCAATTCCCTTCTTTAGGGGCTCTTTCCAACCCAGGGATCGAACCGGGTCTCCTGCATGGCAGAAAGCTTAGAGTGGAATTAAAGTAATTTTTCAGGCTCTTGATAAGCTATTCATAGCAGCCAAGTACAAGATCACTACCCTGCACTCAACAGTTTTCCGCTGTTTTCAGGCACTTCCAAAAGAAGTTTTTAGCCAATCAGACCTGACTGGTCTACCTAATGCTTTTGTGGCTCTGTATTTAAACTATTTCGTTGAGCTTTATGGTTTTGCCAAGCATTCTTCGGGAGTCCCAGTGTTTGTTTTAGGTCTAGTGTAACCACTTCAGGCTCCAATAAACCAACTGGAAAGCAATCTACAGACAAACCAAAGGCCAAATAAAACAATGTGAAAGTACTCCACATCGTCGAAGGTCAGAGATCTCTTCCAAGTCAAGACGCTTAAGTAAGACATAACATCAATCCGTAACATGTACCTTTATTGTTTTCTCTTCCTCCGTAAGAGTTTGTTGAATGTATGTACCAACATGAGGTAACCAGGATGTATATTCTACTAACAGAAAGAAAACACCAATTCAAAAGCTTGGTTAATGGGACGATAATGTCTCTTGAGCTGTCTCAAACCAGGACCCAATACCTGCAATTGTTTCCTCTCACGAACTTCCACAACTTACCCAGGTTTATTTAACTGAGAGCTCCTCCACTAAAACCAGCCATTTTTTATTCTCAAAACGTACGCAATAATTGTTTTAATACCTGAAGACTGAAATTATCACTTGCCCTCCAGTCCAAACACAGACACCTAGTTTCCACAGTTATTTTCAACTGGCGAAAACCATAACCCATTTTTTTTTAACAACTTGGGAGCTTGATCCAAGGTTTCTCACCAGAGAGCTTAAGACGATAATCACACACATACTGCTGACTGGAAATTAATCGTCTTTAGAATAAAAAAGCCAATATTCATCTGCATAAAGGCGAGGACTGATTGATTCAAATCAATCAGATTTGGCCCCAAAACTACACCATAAATTAAGATCTTTCCTTTCAAAATCACCCTAATGAAATCAGCTAGAATTGTTTCTTAAGTTCGCAAAAATACTCGGATAGATTTACATAATAAGATTCTGGCAAGACTTGACATTTCTGCGTCTTAGTACTCACGGACCCGCGACCAAGCTTTATATTATGCTTTTTCTAAGCCCGGGAACTTTATTTCTGCAGTTTATCCAGTCCTCACTAAATTCCACATTTTGGTGTGGAAACGTTAAAAAGCGCACAAACACAATTCGTGGTTCAAAAAATAGGTATGGTTCAAAACAAAGGAAACAACGGCGCCAAAAATTGCTGCCCGCCAATTTCTCCTTCAACCATCCCGTGGAAAAAGATCTACTCGATCCGCAAGAAAACCTCAGAGACCTCGTAATCTACTTGGTTACCGATAACTATTTGCGGTTTAACAGCCCTTTTGGCAGCCAAAAAAGCATGCCATTTAGGCCGAACACAAAGCTCGCGCGCAATCGCCTCTAACGGGCCCAGAACTTAAGGCTACGTCAGACTAGTTTGCCATCTTTAAAGAAGCCAAGAACACCTTAGATTCACAACTTTTCGGGGTCCAAAATGATCCTGTCTTAACCTAAATGCTGAGCATAAACCCTGAAGAACGTTGCTCTTTGCACCCCCGTCCCGCGGCCTGGAAATTGTCGCGCGGCGCCTCCGCCATTTTGTGCGTCTGGCAGGGCGCCCAGCCCGCCAGCCCAAGATGGCTGCGGCGAGGCTTCGCAGGAGAGCAACGGCGAAACGCGATACCGCTCCCCTCCCCCACCACCGAGGGGACGCAGCGGCCATTTTTAATCTTTCCCTCCCGATAACGGAAAAAACCGCCGTTTCGAGTACCGGGCAACCGAAACCAGTCGGCGGCCTCCTTCATGGGTAAGGACAATACTACCAGGGCTTCTTAACCTGACTCGCATCCCCTCTCGGTCTCAGACTTCGGAGGCCAAATCGCCCCAGTCTCCCGGCCCGAGGCCGATGGGCCTGAAAGAGATGCAAGAAGCTGGGACCACACAGCCGCCCCCTGCACCACCGATACCTACCCGCTCGCCGTAGTTCTGCTCGCCGCTGTCGCTCATGACTTCCACTGCTGTCGCCGCTCGATGTGCCTCAATCGAAGCTGCCAACCTCTCGCGCCTTCAGTGTAGAGGCTCCGCCGCAGCCTCGCACCACACACCGGTTCCCGAGCCGCTGAGAACCGAAACGCTCCGCGCCGCCTCCGCTTGAGCTCTAAGTCTGCCGGACGTGACGCGACGCTCTTTAACCCGGCCCCACCCCCTCCCAGAGGGCGCGCTTTCTTGGCTCCGCCCCTCGGCGTTAGGCCTTCGCTTTCCAGCTGTGGCGCGTCCCGAGCCGGATGTGACGTAAGCCCCACCCCTCGCGCCGCGCTAAACCCATCTCGAGTCTCTTTGAGGCGGGAAAGTGTGCGCAGTGGCTCGCTTCTGTGGTGGTCGCCGCGGGGTTAGTGATGTCACCCTCCACGCCTGACTCCCTTCTGTAATTTCCCAGGAAGACTGTCGTGGAAGGTGGGGGATGGAGAGAGGAGATGCCCACCTTTTCTCCCATCCTTCTTACTTCCCCTCTATTCATTCTTTGTGTCTTTGGTTGCAGAGGGCAGATATTCGTATACAGGGTTCCGTGCATTACTTAGGTTTTTTGTAGCTTCAGTTGTGGATCATTCCTACTTGAAATGCATTCATGTGAGCATCTGTCAGATAGCAAATCACGTTATCAGATCCTGATGCACTGAAATCAAGCACGATTCGCAAGCCGAGGAAGTTAGTGGTTTAATAAGGGAGAACTGTTAAACATACATTTGAAAACTGATTTGGTTAGACGTACAACTGTAGTGGTGTCTCGGGGTAAACATTAATTATGCCATCACCCAACAGCATGATAAAGAGCTCAAACTTGGAAGTTCAGACATCTCTCTGCCTTGCTGTTTCCCTTAAAAATGTGTGTGTGGTACCCGGCTGGTGAGGTACACGTATAAAGGGCCGTTTGATTTTTAAAACAGTTTTCTTGTGATATAACTCACATACCATGCAGTACTCTTATTTAAAATGTACAATTCAAGTCGTTTTTGTATTTGCAGAGTTGTGCAACCTTCGCAGTTTTAGGACCGATTCATCACTCCCCCAAAAGAAACCTGTCATTAATAGTTACGTTTCCTCTTCTCTCCAGCTTCCTCCCAACAATTCTCGTTCTAAGGAATCTAAAATCTACTTTATCTGTAGTTTTTCATGTTCTGAATATTTCCTATAAATGGAATCACATGTAATATGGAGTCTTTTGTGACTGGCTTCTTTAACAAAGTTTTCAAGGTTCATCCATCCTGTAGCATGCATCAGTTATTTCATTTCTTTTTATTGATGAATAATATTCCATTGTATAAATGTATCACATTTTAATTATCCATTCATCAGTTGGTAGACTTTGGGGCGATTTTCACCTTTTAGCTATTATGAATAATGCTAATATGAACATTCTGATACAGGTTTTTGTATGAACATGTTTTCAGTTCTTTGGGGAATATACCTAGTAATGTAATTGCTGGGTGATGAAGGTAATGCTGACTAACTTTTTAAGGAACTGCCATTTAGTTACAGATACCTTAGTGGATGTGAAGTGGTATGCTATTGTGGTTTTGATTTGCCTGTTCCTAAGAATAACGTTGAGCATCTTTTCATCTGTTTATTGGCCATTTGTAGATTTTCTTTGGGGAAAATACTCAGATAATTTGCCCACTATTACTTTTCATCATCGAGTTGTAAGAACTGGCAATTTGATTCTTGCTTGATTTAAATTAGTCATCTGGAACAGCATTAGAACTTAAGGTACCTGAGATCCAGAGATTTCGTGATGACTCAAGGTAACAATTGTCCTCTCTTTTTACATGCTCTTCAGAGTCAACTTCATTGCTTTCATAGCTTAAGTCAGGGACCTATATGATTATGGTTTCCAAATCTATATTTACTTCAACACCCACCCACCTACAGTTCCATATTTAAATTCTAGGTGCTTACTGGAATATTTACCTGGATATTTTAAAGGCTTATAAAAATTAGCATAAGCATATTAATAATATGCCCTAGAAACATCTCTGATAAAATTTTCTTCTCTCTTTCCCTCATTTAATTAGTTAACACTTCTCATTAATTCTACTTTTCATATATTTTTAAAATTTATCTTTTTTTCTCCATTCCTCTTGCCACCATTTGTTGGCTTCATCAACTCACTTATCTGATGAAGTGCAAATTATCTTAGACACTTTAGTGGAGTTTTTACCTTTTGTGGAGTTTTTACCTCTTTAAACACTATATTTCAAGTTCTGTTAAGAGAAAATCGTGTTATAAAAAATTCAAAAATTTTACCTTATCATTTCAAAATTAAATGATACAGCGTGTACCTGAGAAAACAACTCTAGTACACATTTTCCCAATAATTGTGCTCGAATTTTGTGACGATCCCTTGTGCTTTTGTGTATTTAATGATTTCTAATCCCTGTGCTAGGGAGGCTCCTGGTGAAGGAGACTTGAGAGACATGGGTTTGATCCCTGGGTCAGGAAGATCTCTTATAGGAGGAAATGGCAACCCTCTCCAGTATCCTTGCCTGGGAAATTTCATGGACAGAGGAACTTAGCTGACTACAGTCCATTGGATTGCAAAAAGTCAGACATAACTGAGCACCACACCAAATCATTGTATCAGCTAGACTTACTGTTTCTAAACGTTTTTCTATTCTCCCTAGGATGAAGAAATTAAATGTATTTCCTCCTTTTTAACACCTGCATACCTTTCTGTGTGATATAATTTAAAAATTTAAGTCAGGAGTAAAATGTTAATAGTAAAATATATGTAAGTCAACAATATGGGTGTTCATTGTACAGTCCTCTCCACTCTTTGAATATTTTCATAATAAACTGTTGAGAGAAAGAAAAATGCAAGTCAGGCCATGGTATCACATGCTTTGAAATCTTCAATGGCTTCTCATAACTTTTAGAAGAAGTTCAAAAACCTTAATACAATCTGCAAGTCTCTGCATGGTTTGTTCCTTACCTGCCACTGTTCTCCTTCTTTTCTATGCAGTAGGCACACAGCTTCTCACACTCCATGTATCATCAAAGCTATACCTTTGAATGAACTGTTCCCTCTTCCTGGGGCATTTAATAACTACCTTCCTCCCAACACACATCTAAACCTGGGCTCCAACTCAGATCTCTGGTCTTGTCTTGCTTTAGAATAGATTAGATACCTTGTTTATATACTCTTATAAGCACCCCTCATATCATTCATAATAATTGTAACTAAGCAATAGTACTTATGGACTTCCCTGGTAGTCCAGTGCTAAGATTCCAAGCTTCCACTGCAGGGGGCACAGGTATGATCTCTGGTTGGGGAATTAAGACTCTGCATGCTATGCTGCATGGGCCCCCAAACCAAATAATAATAATTATATAATTATTTCTGTGATTTTGGCTTTTATGTCTGTCTTCCCCACTTTAGCCGTAGTACCAGTGCCTGGCACATAGTAACCCTTCAGTAACATTTGTTGAGTAGGTGAAAGAAAGCAAAGTATGAATTTATTTATTTTTTTCTACTACAACATCATGATTTATTAAAGCACAGCATTCTCTACAACAAAGGGCCTTAACAATAGTCTATTCTCAGCCAGATTTCTCTGTAAGTTAGTTTCTCTTAATAAAAAAACATGTTATACTTTAATAATTGAACTGATGAGGAAGTTACCATAATACCTATTTTAACACAACAAATCTAACCACCTATTGGACATTCATGTAAAATCCTGACATAGAATTTAAAACTTCTCAAAATAAATTCATTAAAGCATGTTCCCTGTGAAAACATGTAAGAATGAAAGCCAGCATAATAGCAGGTACAGTCTTTACATTTTATTAACTGTAAAAGATACTTTTCTAAAGAGTCTAATAGAGACATTAACTGTGCAAAACCTGATGAGGTTTACAGTCTTCAATACAAGCACCAACACAGAAAGGAGATTGTGTCAGTTCAGTTCAGTTCAGCTCAGTCGCATCCGACCCCTGGCGACCCCATGAATGGCAGCACGCCAGGCCTCCCCGTCCACCACCAACTCTCAGAGTTCAACCAAACTTACGTCCATCAAGTCGGCGATGCCACCCGGCCATCCCATCCTCCGTCGTCACCCTCTCCTCCCACCCCCAATCCCTCCCAGCATCAGAGTCCCCTCCAATGAGTCAACTCTTCCCATGAGGTGGCCAGAGCACTGGAGCCTCAGCCTGAGCATCAGTCCCTCAAATGAACACCCAAGACCGATCTCCTCCAGGATGGAACGGCTGCATCTCCTTGCAGTCCAAGGGACTCATTCTCAAGAGTCTTCTCCAACACCACAATTCCAAAACATCAATTCCTCACCACTCAGCCCTCTCCACAGTCCAACCTTCACATCCACACATGACCACTGGAAAAACCACAGCCCCAACCAGATGGACCTCCGTTGGCAAAGCAATGTCTCCGCCCTTCAACAGGCCATCTAGGTTGGTCACAACTTTCCCTCCAAGGAGCAAGCGTCTCAATTTCATGCTGCAATCACAATCTGCAGTGATTTTGGAGCCCCCCAAAATAAAGTCTGACACTGTTTCCACTGTTTCCCCATCTATTTCCCATGAGGTGATGGGACCAGATGCCACGATCTTCGTTTTCTGAATGGTGAGCTTTAAGCCAGCTTTTTCACTCTCCTCTCTCACTTTCATCAAGAGGCTTTCTAGTTCCTCTTCACTTTCTGCCCGTAAGGGTGGTGTCATTGGCATATCTAAAACTCCATTAATTCTACACTTAAGAGGATCATGCCTTTATGTCAGCACAATCTCATTTGTGAATTACACATGATATGTAGTTTAGGATACATCTACATTATGCTTATAACTGCGTGCTGCTGCTGCTAAGTTGCTTCAGTCATGTCTGACTCTGTGTGACCCCATGAACTGCTGCCTACCAGGCTCCTCCATCCGTGGGATTTTCCAGGCAAGAGTACTGGAGTGGGTTGCCATTGCCTTCTCCGCAAAGTATGAATTTAAAATTTACTGAGTAGGCAACAACATGCCTTTATATGTTCCTGAGAAGGGAACTGACTTGCTGAAAGCAGGAAAGATTGTCCTCCCAAAGACATGGACATCAGGCTGGAAGGTTTATATGTCAGTTCATGTCTGTATCTTCAGCAGCTTGCATAGTGCTGGGCTGTTGAATGAGTGGTCTTGTGGAACATGGTCCCTGTACTATGTTCCATATACCCATGAGGTGAGGAGGACTGGACCCTCATGACAGCAAGAATGAAGAGTAAACAGTGGGTGAGAAGACTCTGAAAGGGTGGACCTGACTGGTCTTGATGATGGGAATATGAGGATACAGTGAAAAAAGATAGTTAAAATGACCATAAAAAGTTTATGCCTTGGTAGGGGAGATATATAGGGGCTTCCCTGGTGGCTGAGTGGTAAAAATCTGCTTGCCAATGCAGGAGGCATGGGTTTGATCCCTCGGTTGGGAAGATCCCCTGGAGAAGGAAAAAGCAACCCACTCCAATATTCTTGCCTGGGAAATCCCCTGGACAGAGGCGACTGGTGGGCTACAGTTCATGGCACTGCAAAAGAGTCAGACATGATTTGGTGACTAAACAACAACAGGGGAGATATATATATATATGTACACACACACACACACAGACACACATACATGAGTAAATAATGTTCCCACTTGGTATACTCTCTAAATGAGGCTTATTCTATCACTTATGGGAAGATTGAAAGCAGCAGGAGAAGGGGCAGAGGATGAGTTGGTTGGATGGCATCACCAACTCAATGGACATGAGTTTGAATAAGCTCCAGGAGTTGGTGATGGACAGGGAAGCCTGGCAAAGAGTTGGACACAACTGAGCGACTGAACTGAACTACAGGAAAATCAAAGGCTGGCCCCAAATTTAATTATTGTATCTCTTTATAGAACTGAGGCCCTCTCCCCCAATATATTTTATATTAAACTTTCTCTATTCATATTACTTGGAGTAGGAAATGGTAACCCACTCCAGTATTCTTGCCTGGAAAATTCCATGAACAGAAGAACATGGCAGTCTGCTCTCCATGGGGTTGCAAAGAGTTGGACATGACTGTGAAACTGAGCGTGCACTTACTCTTATTACTGTGTGAATGGACTCTAACTGGTTCAGAATTGGACTCTGAACTGGTTCAGAATTGTTCTCAGGAGAGGTCTCCCAAGATACTACAGAGATGTGAAAGTGAAGAAAAGAGAATAACTAGACCAACTTCTGGGTTCTGGCTTGAGTGACCAGGTGAAAGGACAATGGTACCATGAACTAAGGGGAAATGAGGGAAGGTGGGGCAGAATGGTGACTTCAATTTAGGACATCCAAATGAAGGTGTCTAGTGAGTACTGGTTATAACAGTCTGGGGCTTAGGGAAGATCTGAGTGGAATATACATCCTGAACTAGAATTACTCAGTATAGAGATGGTCAGGAAAACCTTTCACTGAATAAACAAGATGCTCAAAGGAGTGATGTCCTCATGTAACAGAAAACAGCAAACCTGAGTCCATATTGAGTTTATTCTCTTAGTTCTAACCTTTGTGCTCTGTTGCTTGTGCTTTGTCATGCTGGCTCTGTACTTTGTTTTTCTTTTTCTTTTCAGATTTATTGAATTTAATGAAAAATATTTCTCAGAACAATGTACCTTAATTTAAAAGAATGTTGCCTAGAGCCTGAAGTATACAAGATAGCCCTTTCTCAAGGCTCTGCCTCCCAGGCTTGACCTTTAGAGCCGTTAACACTTTTCATTCACATGAAGATAAAAAGTTGTAGATCATTCATACAGAGATAAAAAGTTGTAGTACAGGAAATAACATTTGTCCTTTTGGAGGTGTACAGGAACATAGTGACAGGACTTAGATGGACAGCTACAAGATCAAAGCATTGTCACATGCTCTCTGGAGTCTTGTCGGCACCAGGAAGTCTGTGACAACCAGCCACACCCCCTTCCTTTTTAGTAACAGTTCAGTTCAGTTCACTTGCTCAGTAGTGCCTGACTCTTTGTGACCCCGTGGACTGCAGCACGCTAGGCTTCCTGTCCATCACCAACTCCCAGAGCTTGTTCAAACTCATGTCCATCAAGTTGGTGATGCCATCCAACCATCTCATCCTCTGTCATCCCTTTCTCCTCCTGCCTTCAATCTTTCCCAGCATCAGGGTCTTTTTAATAAGTCAGCTCTTCCCATCAGGTGGCCAAAGTATTGGAGCTTCAGCTTCAGCATCAGTCCTTCTAGTGAATATTCAGGACTCAGCTTTCTTTTGGTCTAACTCACTCTCATATCCATACATGACTACTAGAAAAACCATAGCTTTAACTATACAGACCTTTGTCGGCAAAGTACTGTCTCTGCTTTCTAATATGCTGTCTAGGTTGGTCATAGCTTTTCTTCCAAGGAGCATGTGTCTTTTAATTCCATGGCCTAATTTAAAGACCTACAAGATCTTCTAGAGCTAACACCAAAAAAAAAAAAAAAGAGAGATGTCCCTTTTCATATAAAAGAAGCCTAAATTCTGATTTGGGTAAGATGATTCTTTGGGATACTAGTCTGCCATCTTCTCTGTCTGCTGGATTCTGAATAAAGTTGCTATTTTTTGCCTCAACACTTTGTGTCTTGATTTATTGGCCTGTCATGCATTGATCAGTATGAGCTTGGACTCAGTAACACTCAGAGAACCAATAGCAGATAAAGTGACTGAATCGACATGAGTTTGAGCAAACTCCAGGAGATGGTGAAGGACAGGGAAGCCTCGTGTGTTGCAGCCCATGGGGTCACAAAGGATCGGACAGGACTGAGCAACTGAACAACAAAGTGGCTGAACACTTGATCCTTGCTTGAAAACATGAGCGTGGAAATCAAAAGTTGGCGACTTAGTTAAGGCTGATTTTCATGAACCAGCTTAGAGCTGAGAGGAAATTAAGACATTTAGTTAATTGATGGCTATGGCTGCATAATGTAAATAACTGTGGTGAAACAGCCAATCATTTTGGAGTATTGTGAACACTAAAGAAAAGCTCAGCCAATAAAAAAATTAAAGAATTAAATTAGGCATCTTTTCTAGCTACCCAGAGGAAAAGGGGATG
Source organism: Nanger dama (assembly GCA_917880005.1). Classification (NCBI taxonomy): domain Eukaryota; kingdom Metazoa; phylum Chordata; class Mammalia; order Artiodactyla; family Bovidae; genus Nanger; species Nanger dama. The sequence goes on along the minus strand of CAKJTW010000011.1, from coordinate 25,355,070 downwards.
ACTGAGGATGAGATGGCTGGATGGCATCACTGACTCGATGGACGGGAACTCTGGGAGTTGGTGATGGACAGGGAGGCCTGGATTGCTGCGATTCATGGGGGTGCAAAGAGTCGGACACAAATGAGTGACGGAACTGAACTGAACTGAGAGAAAACTGGGAAAGGGATAAAAGTAGCAAAAATTAGAATACCAGGTTTCAAAATTTAGCAATCAGACATTTAGCATATAAAGAAAATATTTGCCTTAGAAATTACATTACTAATGTAGTCTGGGAATAAAAATATTCAAACAAGAACTGTACAATGTAGAAGGTGAAAGTCCTTTTTCTTATTCTTTTTTTTTCCATCTCACTCCTCAGAGGTAACCTCAGTTAAAAATTTAATGTCTGAACCTTTAGACCTTTGATAGGTAGACAAACTTATTAATATCATGCTATACATATTCTTTTATTTTAATATACTATCCTATAGGTTGGCTTTTTTTCACTTAGCAATCTAAAATGCACTAAATTCCATATTAGTACATATACATTTAGTTCATATTTTAAAACTAGTTGCATGGTATTCCACTGTAAGTATGTGCCATGATCTATTTTATTATTCCCCTTTTATACAGATGAGCAGCAGCAGCTATTTAAAGAGAAGGAGAAACCATGTCCCTGGGAGGGTCAGGTCAGGGCACAAATGCATTGATATGAGGATAGATGGTCAGCCTCCAGGAGCCGAGTGACCAGACCACGGGATCCTCATGAGCACAGCTAAGCATTGGAGGCGGCTAGTGGTGCTAAGAGCAGGGGCTAGACCACCTGGGGTTGAACTCTGTTTCCACCGTTACTGAGAGCCCTTAGGCAAATTTAATCTCTGTGCCTCATTTGCCTTGTCTGTAAATTAGAAATTACGAGAACACCTACTTCACAGGCTTTGTTAAGATTCCTTGAGTTAGTAAATATAAAACATTTAGGATAATTGTCTAGCCCATGCTGCTGCTGCTAAATCGCTTCAGTCGTGTCCGACTCTGTGCGACCCCATAGACAGCGGCCCACTAGGCTCCCCCCGTCCCTGGGATTCTCCAGGCAAGAACACTGGAGTGGTTTGCCATTTCCTTCTCCAATGCAGGAAAGTGAAAAGTGAAAGTGAAGTCGCTCAGCCGTGTCCGACTCTTAGCAACCCCTAGCCCATAATAAGTTAGCAATTATTATGTAGGTCATAGAAGGGTGTTGAATGTTATGTAAATACAGTGGAAAGCCATTGAAATGTTTTCAGTAGGGGAAAGAGTTGACTCAGTTTTTATTTGTATATGATCACATTCTCCATTAGATGGAGAATGAGTTGGTGGGAGGTGAAAACTATACTCACTTATGAAGCTATTGCACTGGTCCAGGAGAGAGAGACCATTGCTATACAGTGATGACAAAGGAGACAGAGAGACATGAACAGATCTTAGATCTATTTTGAAGACAGAATTGAATGGACTTGTAGAAGGGTGAGGGGATGGAGACATCAAGAAACTCTCAAAAAAGGCTGTGGTGTGCCAGATTGGGGAAGCCTGAAAGGGAAAGAGTTAAAAACTGGGAGGGGATTAGGGTTTGATTTTGAACTAAGTAAGTTTGAGATATTATGAAATTTGGAGGTAGACATTGTCAAGTAGGCAGTTCCATCGACAAATACAAAATTAGATATATGTTAAAATCTTATAATGCATCTAGGCTTCATTAATCTTATTTGTTGTCAATCATGAATTTGTATTCAACAAGTAGTTATTAAGCAACAAATTATGCATTGAATGCTAACGTATTTTATTGTAAGTGGAACATTTTAATTGGATTCTTTCCTCTAACTAGAAAAGCGCTCTATCTTGCATGTGCACTGTTGGCTGTATAATATTCTACCATATGGCTATAAATAATTTAATCATTTTCTTTGTTTTTTTTTCTAATTTTTTGACATTTGAAATGATACTTCAATGAATATTTTTGTTCATAAATCTACATCTGAGCTTTTAAAATAATTTTTGAGGGGGTTTAGGATAGGTTTGTAGAAACAATTTCTCAACAAACATGATCTTTTTAGGATTCTTTTTTAGTAGTAAAATATTATTGTCTATATTCATTATACTGTGTACTAGATCTTTTTTTAGGACTTTGGAAACATACTGACAACTCAGTTTCCAAAAAGCTGTATTAATTTATACTCTTGGTCACAATCTATGAATGTTCACCATACCATGGGGATCAAAATTAAAAACTTTTGCTAATCTAATGTAAAGTGAAGTGAAGTGAAGTCACTCTGTTGTGTCCGACTCTTTGCAACCCCATGGACTGTAGCCTACCAGGCTCCTCAGTCCGAGGGATTTTCCAGGCAAGGGTACTGGAATGGGTTGCCATTTCCATCTCCGGAGGATCTTTCCCACACAGGGATCAAACCAGTTTCCCACAGTGTAGGCAGACCCTTACCCTTTGAGCCAGGAATCTAATATAAAAGGGTGAAAGTGAAGTCACTCAGTCGTGTCCGACTCTTTGCCACCCCATGGACTGTAGCCTACCAGGCTCCTCAGTCCCTGGGACTTTCCAGGCAATAGTACTGGAGTGGATTGCCATTTCCTTCTCCAGGGGATCTTTCCAACCCAGTGATCTAACTCCGGTCTCCTGCATTGTAGGCAGAGGCTTACTGTCTGACACCAGCGTCAATTCAGTTCAGTCGCTCAGTCCTGTCCGACTCTTTGCAACCTCATGAATCGCAGCACGCCAGGCCTCCCTGTTCATCACCATCTCTCGGAGTTCACTCAGACTCACGACCATCGAGTCAGTGATGCCATCCAGCCATCTCATCCTCGGTCGTCCCCTTCTCCTCCTGCCCCCAATCCCTCCCAGCATCAGAGTCTTTTCCAAGGAGTCAACTCTTCGCATGAGCTGGCCAGAGTACTGGAGTTTCAGCTTTAGCATCAGTCCTTCCAAAGAAATCCCAGGGTTGATCTCCTTCAGAATGGACTGGGTGGATCTCTTTGCAGTCCAAGGGACTCTCAAGAGTCTTCTCCAACACCACAGTTCAAAATCATCAATTCTTCAGCACTCTGCCTCCTTACAGTCCAACTCTCACATCCATACATGACCACTGGAAAAACCATAGCCTTGACTAGATGGACCTTAGTCGGCAAAGTACTGTCTCTGCTTTTGAATATGCTATCTAGGTTGGTCATAACTTGTCTTCCAAGGAGTAAGCGTCTTCTAATTTCATGGCTGCAATCACCATCTGCAGTGATTTTGGAGCCAAAAAAACAAAGTCTGACACTGTTTCCACTGTTTCCCCATCTATTTCCCATGAAGTGATGGGACCAGATGCCATGATCTTCGTTTCCTGAATGCTGAGCTTTAAGCCAACTTTTTCACTCTCCTCTTTCACTTTCATCAAGAGGCTTTTTAGTTCCTCTTCACTTTCTGCCATAAGGGTGGTGTCATCTGCATATCTGAGGTTATTGATGTTTCTCCCAGCAATCTTGATTCCAGCTTGTGTTTCTTCCAGTCCAGCGTTTCTCATGATGTACTCTGCATAGAAGTTAGATAAGCAGGGTGACAATATACAGCCTTGATGTACTCCTTTTCCTATTTGGAACCAGTCTGTTGTTCCATGTCCAGTTCTAACTGTTGCTTCCTGACCTGCATACAGATTTCTCAAGAGGCAGGTTAGGTGGTCTGGTATTCCCATCTCTTTCAGAATTTTCCACAGTTTATTGTGATCCACACAGTCAAAGGCTTTGGCATAGTCAATAAAGCAGAAATAGATGTTTTTCTGGAACTCTCTTGCTTTTTCCATGATCCAGCAGATGTTGGCAATTTGATCTCTGGTTCCTCTGCCTTTTCTAAAACCAGCTTGAACATCAAGGAGTTAACAGTTCATGTATTGCTGAAGCCTGGCTTGGAGAATTTCGAGCATTACTTTACTAGCATGTGAGATGAGTGCAATTGTGTGGTAGTTTGAGCATTCTTTGGCATTATCTTTCTTAGGGATTGGAATGAAAACTGACTTTTCCAGTCCTGTGGCCACTGCTGAGTCTTCCAAATTTACTGGCATATTGAGTGCAGCACTTTCACAGCATAATCTTTCAGGATTTGAAACAGCTCCACCGGAATTCCATCACCTCCACCAGCTTTGTTCATAGTGATGCTTTCTAAAGCCCACTTGACTTCACATTCCAAGATGTCTGGCTCTAGGTTAGTGATCACATCATCATGATTATCTGGGTCATGAAGATCTTTTTGTACAGTTCTTCCATGTATTCTTGCCACCTCGTCTTCATATCTTCTGCTTCTGTTAGGTCCATACCATTTCTGTCCTTTATCGAGCCTGTATTTGCATGAAATGTTCCCTTGGTATCTCTAATTTTCTTGAAGAGATCTCTAGTCTTTCCCATTCTGTTCTTTCCCTCTATTTCTTTGCATTGATTGCTGAAGAAAGCTTTCTTATCTCTTCTTGCTATTCTTTGGAACTCTGCATTCAGATGCTTATATCTTTCCTTTTCTCCTTTGCTTTCACCTCTCTTCTTTTCACAGCTATTTGTAAGGCCTCCTCAGAAAGCCATTTTGCTTTTTTGCATTTCTTTTCCATGGGGATGGTCTTGATCCCTGTCTCCTGTCCAATGTCACGAACCTCCATCCATAGTTATTCAGACACTCTATCTATCAGAGCTAGGCCCTTAAATCTATTTCTCACTTCCACTGTGTAATCATAAGGGATTTGATTTAGGTCATACCTGAATGGTCTAGTGGTTTCCCCTACTTTCTTCAATCTAAGTCTGAATTTGGCAATAAGGAGTTCATGATCTGAGCCACAGTCAGCTCCTGGTCTAGTTTCTGTTGACTGTATAGAGCTTCTCCATCTTTGGCTGCATAGAATGTAATCAGTCTGATTTCGGTGTTGACCATCTGGTGATGTCCGTGTGTAGAGTCTTCTCCTGTGTTGTTGGAAGACGGTGTTTGCTATGACCAGTGCATTTTCTTGGCAAAACTCTATTAGTCTTTGCCCTGCTTCATTCCGCATTCCAAGGCCAAATTTGCCTGTTACTCCAGGTGTTTCTTGACTTCCTACTTTAGCATTCCAGTCCCCTATAATGAAAAGGACATCTTTTTGGGTGTTAGTTCTAGAAGGTCTTGTAGGTCTTCATAGAACCATTCAACTTCAGATTCTTCAGTGTTACTGGTTGGGGCATAGACTTGGATGACTCTGATATTGAATGGTTTGCCTTGGAAATGAACAGAGATCATTCTGTCATTTTTGAGATTGGATCCAAGTACTGCATTTCGGACTCTTTTGTTGTCCATGATGGATACTCCATTTCTTCTGAGGGATTCCTGCCCGCAGTAGTAGATATAATGGTCATCTGAGTTAAATTCATCCATTCCAGTCCATTTTAGTTCACTGATTCCTAGAATGTCGACGTTCACCCTTGCCATCTCTTTTTGACCACTTCCAATTTGCCTTGATTCATGGACCTGACATTCCAGGTTCCTATGCAATATTGCTCTTTACAGCATCGGACCTCGCTTCTATCACCAGTCACATGCACAACTGGGTATTGTTTTTGTTTTGGCTCCATCTCTTCATTCTTTCTGGAGTTATTTCTCCACTGATCTCCAGTAGCATATTGGGCACCTAATGACCTGGGGAGTTCCTCTTTTGGTGTCTTATCATTTTGCCTTTTCATACTATTCATGGGGTTCTCAAGGCAAGAATACTGAAGTGGCTTGCCATTCCCTTCTCCAGTGGACCTCGTTCTGTCAGCCCCCCTCCACCATGACCCGCCCGTCTTTGGTTGGCCTGCAGGCATTGGTTGGTTTCATTGAGTTAGACGAGGCTGTGGTCCTAGTGTGATTATATTGACTAGTTTTCTGTGAGTATAGTTTCAATGTGTCTGCCCTCTGATGCCCTCTTGCAACACCTACCATCTTACTTGGATTTCTCTTACCTTGGGCATGGGGTATCACTTCACGGCTGCTCCAGCAAAGCACAGCAGGTGCTCCTTACCTTGGATGAGGGGTATCTCCTTACCGCCACCGTTCCTGACCTTCACTGTGGGATAGCTCCTCTAGGCCCTCCTTCGGGAAGTCCTATAACAGGTTAGTTGTTTAATTTGCATTTCTTTAACAACCAGTGATAGGATTATCTCTGCTAATCTATTGCTGTTACCACTGACAGAAGGTGTGGTTCTCCTTACCTGCAGTCTTCTCTTTGCCTTCATTATCACTTTCACCTGGTTTGTGTTTAGTCTCTCAGTCATATCTAACTCTTTGTGACCCCATGTAGCCAGGCTCCTCTGTCCATGTGATTTTTCAGCAAGAATATTGAAGTGGGTTGCCATTTCCTCCTCCAGGGGATCTTCCCTACCCAGGGCTCCAATCCCATCTACTCTGTCTCCGGCATTGCAGGCAGATTCTTTACCCACTGAGCCACTGGGGAAGTCCCAATGGTTTATTTGACTCAATGCTTCACCTTTCATCTCCAGTGACACTCCTTCAGTCCTCACTGCACTCCTCCCTACTTCTCAGTTCAGTTCAGTCACTCAGTCGTGTCCAACTCTTCGTGACACCATGAATCGCAGCACGCCAGGCCTCCCAGTCCATCACAATCTCCCGGAGTTCACTCAGACTCATGTCCATCAAGTCCATGATGCCATCCAGCCATCTCATCCTCGGTCGTCCCCTTCTCCTCCTGCCCCCAATCCCTCCCAGCATCAGAGTCTTTTCCAATGAGTCAACTCTTCGCATGAGCTGGCCACAGTACTGGAGTTTCAGCTTTAGCATCATTCCTTCCAAAGGAATCCCAGGGCTGATTTCCTTTAGAATGGACTGCTTGGATCTCCTTGCAGTCCAAGGGACTCTCAAGAGTCTTCTCCAACACCACAGTTCAAAATCATCAATTCTTCGGTGCTCAGCCTTCTTCACAGTCCAACTCTCACATCCATACATGAGCACTGGAAAAACCATAGCCTTGACTAGACAGACCTTAGTCAGCAAAGTAATGTCTCTGCTTTTCAATATGCTATCTAGGTTGGTCATAACGTTTCTTCCAAGGAGTAAGCGTCTTCTAATTTCATCTGCAGTGATTTTGGAGCCCCCCAAAAACAAAGTCTGACACTGTTTCCACTGTTTCCCCATCCATTTCCCATGAAGTGATGGGACCGGATGCCATGATCTTCATTTTCTGAATGTTGAGCTTTAAGCCAACTTTTTCACTCTCCTCTTTTACTTTCATCAAGAGGCTTTTTAGTTCCTCTTCACTTTCTACCATAAGGGTGGTGTCATCTGCATATCTGAGGTTATTGATGTTTCTCCTGGCAATCTTGATTCCAGCTTGTGTTTCTTCCAGTCCAGCGTTTCTCATGATGTACTCTGCATAGAAGTTAAATAAGCAGGGTGACAATATACAGCCTTGATATACTCCTTTTCCTATTTGGAACCAGTCTGTTGTTCCATGTCCAGTTTTAACTGTTGTTTCCTGACGTGAATACAGATTTCTCAAGAGACAGGTCAGGTGGTCTGGTATTCCTATCTCTTTCAGAATTTTCCACAGTTTCTTGTGATCCACACAGTCAAAGACTTTGGCATAGTCAATAAAGCAGAAATAGATGTTTTTCTGGAACTCTCTTGCTTTTTCCATGATCCAGTGGATGTTGGCAATTCAGGAATCCCTCAGAAGAAATGGAGTAGCCATCATGGACAACAAAAGAGTCTGAAATGCAGTACTTGGATCCAATCTCAAAGATGACAGAATGATCTCTGTTCATTTCCAAGGCAAACCATTCAATATCAGAGTCATCCAAGTCTATGCCCCAACCAGTAACACTGAAGAATCTGAAGTTGAATGGTTCTATGAAGACCTACAAGACCTTCTAGAACTAACACCCAAAAAGATGTCCTTTTCATTATAGGGGACTGGAATGCTAAAGTAGGAAGTCAAGAAACACCTGGAGTAACAGACAAATTTGGCCTTGAAATATGAAATGAAGCAAGTCAAAGACTAACAGAGTTTTGCCAAGAAAATGCACTGGTCATAGCAAACTCCCTCTTCCAACAACACAAGAGAAGACTCTACACACGGACATCACCAGATGGTCAACACCGAAATCAGACTGATTAATTTCTATGCAGCCAAAGATGGAGAAGCTCTATACAGTCAACAAAAACAAGACCAGGAGCTGACTGTGGCTCAGATCATGAACTCCTTATTACCAAATTCAGACTTAAATTGAAGAAAGTAGGGAAAACCGCTAGACCATTCACATGTGACCTAAATCAATTCCTTATGATTACACAGTGGAAGTGAGAAATAGATTTAAGGGCCTAGATCTGATAGATAGAGTGCCTGATGAACTATGGAAAGAGGTCTGTGACACTGGACAGGAGACAGGGATGAAGACCATCCCATGGAAAAGAAATGCAAAAAAGCAAAATGGCTGTCTGGGGAGGCCTTACAAATTTCTGTTTATCATTATGTGTGTATTAGCATAAGTGTTTGATAATGCTTATTTCTCCCTAAATCCAAAGCTTCAAGAAAATGCACGAATATTTTGTTCATCATTGACTCCTCACTCCAGAAACAGTTATGGAATGAATTAATAGACAAAAAAACGAATAGGAAGTGAGAAGAGAGAGACACTACAATTGGCTAGCCTAGGTTACATGCCTCTGCTAGGAGGCAGGTCTATTACTGAGAAAAGAAGCAGTGGCACAAAAATGGTCAATGGGAAATTATTATGAGCTGGGCAGCTATCCCAGTTTGTATCGACCACAAGACATTCTAAATTTTCATGTAGTCAGAGCTGCAGATTTTCTTTGTTAGGAATTTCTTTATCACATGTAGACTGAAAAAGTCCTCATCCTGAGTGAAATTAATGTACCTTTACATTTTCCTCTAGGTGTTTTCTTTTTATTGTTTCCTTTAAACATTTGGTAGTAGTTGGACAGGTGTCATTATGAAAATGTAGAAGAAGACACAGAAAACAAAGTGTGGCATACAGGAAGACCTCTTCTGAACTGGACAGATGTGAAAGAAAGGAAAACTTTGTCTTCTGACACATATCACATCAGACTTTCTTTGGGGGTGCTGTGTGTCTCAGGAGAAAGTTAGTTCCCTAAATAAGGGTTAGAACCAGAGCCCTCTGCTTGGAAGCACAGAGTCCTAACTACTGGACCACCAGAGAATTTTCTGATATGATTTTCTTTTGCTGGTTTGCTAGGGTAAAATGGAATATCTTAATGTTAATATTGTCCTCATCAGAATATTTATAGGACCAGCATCATTAAAAGAAGACTCAAAGAGTCGGACACGACTAAACAATTAACATACACACACACACTCACACACACAAGAGTCGACTGAGTTTTCTGATATGGATCAAAAGACATCTGTAGATTGCATTGGGTAGTATGGCCATTTTAACTTTATTAATTCTTCCAATTTGAGAGCATGGACTATCTTTCCATTTCTTTGAATCATCTTCAGTTTCCTTTATTAATGTTTAGTAGTTCTCCGCATAAAAGTCTTTTACCTCCTTGATCAGGTTTATTCCTAATTATTTTTCTTAATGCAATTTAAAAAGGGATTTTATTTTTGTTTTTACATTTCCTTTCTGATATTTCATTGTTAGTGTAAAGAAATGCAACCCATTTCTGTATGTTGATCTTGTATGCTGCTACCTTGCTGAATGACTGAGTTTTTTTAAGTGTAACACAGAACTTTTCAGACCACATCAGCATACCAAAGTGAGAAGCTGATAGAGCAATTACAAAACAGTATTTGATGCTCATCCAGCTAAATTTCCCGAATCCTCTCCCCATGCCCAGCCAGCCCCAATTCCTCCTGATAATCCAAGAATTTTTCTAAGAAGGTGTCCTCACTTGCTTCCTCCTTATGGCATTTCTCTACCACCCCCAGTCAGGACCATGGGAGCTGGGGCCTCTGACTTAGGCTGCATGGCTTGTCTTTCAGGTTTTTTTTTTTTTTGGAGGGGGGGCAATGCAGTATCTTAGTTCCCCAGCAATGGAAGTGTGGAGTCTTAACTAGTGAACCACCTGGGAAGACTAACTGGTTGAATTTCATGTAATCCTCACCACATCTATAAGAGGGAGATACTACAATCACTACCCTCTTCCTCCCACCTCCCATTTTATAAATGAAGAAACTGAAGTTTAGGGAAATTTTACAAAGTGTCCAAGAGGTAGGATTGGGGTGGTCATACTCTAAAGCTTTTGTCATGTGTTGCACAGCTTTCTAGCTGTGGATTTACTGGGTTGAGTTAATTACACTTGGAAGTAAGAAACAAACATAGGCAAGGGAGTGACCAGCTGAACGTTGAGAGCAGAGTCCTGCCCATTCTCTCATTCTCTTGGCTGGGCAGACCAAAAAAGCAAACTCTTCCTATCAGTTCAGTTCAGTTCAGTCGCTCAGTCGTGTCCGACTCTTTGCAACCTCATGAATCGCAGCACGCCAGGCCTCCCTGTTCATCACCATCTCTCAGAGTTCACTCAGACTCACGACCATCGAGTCCGTGATGCCATCCAGCCATCTCATCCTCGGTCGTCCCCTTCTCCTCCTGCCCCTAATCCCTCCCAGCATTAGAGTCTTTTCCAGTGAGTCAACTCTTCGCATGAGGTGGCCAAAGTACTGAAGTTTCAGCTTTAGCATCAGTCCTTCCAAAGAAATTCCAGGGTTGATCTCCTTCAGAATGGACTGGTTGGATCTCCTTGCAGTCCAAGGGACTCTCAAGAGTCTTCTCCAACACCACAGTTCAAAATCATCAATTCTTCGGTGCTCAGCCTTCTTCACAGTCCAACTCTCGCATCCATACATGACCACTGGAAAAACCATAGCCTTGACTAGACGGACCTTAGTTGGCAAAGTAATGTCTCTGCTTTTGAATATACTATGTAGGTTGGTCATAACTTGTCTTCCAAGGAGTAAGCGTCTTTTAATTTCAAGGCTGCAGTCACCATCTGCAGTGATTTTGGAGCACCCCAAAAATAGTCTGACACTATTTCCACTGTTTCCCCATCTATTTCCCATCAAGTGATGGGACTGGATGCCATGATCTTCGTTTTCTGAATGTTGAGCTTTAAGCCAACTTTTTCACTCTCCTCTTTCACTTTCATCAAGAGGCCCTTTAGCTCCTCTTCACTTTCTGCCATAAGGGTGGTGTCATCTGCATATCTGAGGTTATTGATGTTTCTCCCAGCAATCTTGATTCCAGCTTGTGTTTCTTCCAGTCCAGCGTTTCTCATGATGTACTCTGCATAGAAGTTAGATAAGCAGGGTGACAATATACAGCCTTGACGTACTCCTTTTCCTATTTGGAACCAGTCTGTTGTTCCATGTCCAGTTCTAACTGTTGCTTCCTGACCTGCATACAAATTTCTCAAGAGGCAGGTTAGGTGGTCTGGTATTCCCATCTCTTTCAGAATTTTCCACAGTTTATTGTGATCCACACAGTCAAAGGCTTTGGCATAGTTAATAAAGCAGAAATAGATGTTTTTCTGGAACTCTCTTGCTTTTGCCATGATCCAGCAGATGTTGGCAATTTGATCTCTGGTTCCTCTGCCTTTTCTAAAACCAGCTTGAACATTAGGGAGTTCACAGTTCACGTATTGCTGAAGCCTGGCTTGGAGAATTTCGAGCATTACTTTACTAGCACGTGAGATGAGTGCAATTGTGCGGTAGTTTGAGCATTGCCTTTCTTTGGGATTGGAATGAAAACTGACTTTTTCCAGTCCTGTGGCCACTGCTGAGTTTTCCAAGTTTGCTGGCATATTGAGTGCAGCACTTTCACAGCATAATCTTTCAGGATTTGAAACAGCTCCACTGGAATTCTATCACCTCCACTAGCTTTGTTCGTAGTGATGCTTTCTAAGGCCCACTTGATTTCACATTCCAAGATGTCTGGCTCTAGATTAGTGATCACATCTTTATGATTATCTGGGTGGTGAAGATCTTTCTTGTGTAATTCTTCTGTGTATTCTTGCCACCTCTTCTTCATATCTTCTGCTTCTATTAGGTCCAGACTATTAGAGCCCATCTGTCGCTTTATCGAGCCCATCTTTGCATGAAATGTTCCCTTGGATCAAGGGGACCCTAAGTAAATGTTGAGACATCAGCTTAGGATGCCTTCAAATTACAAAGAAAACAGCATCACTGACTTCTGTTTGAACACTTAAGTCTCTTAATGGGTGGCTACTTGCCCTGGTAGGGATTAGCTTAGTTAAAAAGCTAACTTTTTTTTTTCCCACAGGATGAGATGGTTGGATGGCATCAGTGACTCAATGGACTTGAGTTTGAGCAAGTGCTGGGAGATGGTGAAGGACACGGAAGCCTGGCGTGCTGCAGTCCATGGGGTCACAAAGAGTCCAACATGACTGAGCGACTGAACAACAAAGTAGTGGGCATTTAGATTGTCTCCAGGAGTTTGTTTAATACAAATAATGCCATGGATAAACTTCTTTGACTATAAATCTTTCTAATGGCATTGAGAACTCTCCATATGGCTAGGGTAAAACTATATGTAGTGTAGGATAGCAGAGGTGTCATATATCTTTCTTGTGACATGAAATGGAAAGATGTGAATGATCAACTCTTCCAGTCTGTAGCAACTCCAGAATTTACCTGTTTCCTTGTGGGTTATACTATACAGAGGGTGGGTGGGAGAACTGCTTCCTCTCACAAGGATGAACAGGCAGGAGTAGGTGATAGGAGCAGGAGGGTGGACTGAAAGGCAAGGGGCAGACAGGCTGCAGGCAAGGGGCAGGTTACTCCCTATTTTGGATCCATCTTCACAGCCTTTTGGCAGAGGGCTCCAGGTAATCCTATGGTATCTGCTATTTTCAGCTCCTCTTTATTTGTGATGCAGAGTTTGTGCCCTACAGCTTTCCCAGTGACCCAACTCTACAAATTATTCTTTTGTTCATTAAACAAATATTTAACCTCCACCTGCCATGTGCCAGATATAGTTGTAGGCACTGGAGATATATGCAAGTGAATAGAACAAAAACAGCCTAGCTGTGGGGAGCCAGGAGGAGAAATAAACATATGAGCAAATAAACATGCCTGTAACACATCAGGTCATAAATGTTATCAAGAAAAAGCAAAGTATGGGGGAAGGAGAGAGCCACCTTCAATCCACAAATGTGTTCAAGTCTTTCCTACTGAAATAAAACTTAACTGAACCTTATAACCACAGTCCACTCTTACATCCTTTATAGCGAGTTTCCTTAAAGGCGACACCTACATTTGCATTTGTCATTCTCTCAGCTCCCAGTTTCTCAACCAGCTGCAGCCCCAAACCCAAAGGTCCAGTTCTGAGCTCATTTCCCCCTAAGCCCCACTACTGTTCCTCCACTGCCAACCCCTCCAGTTGGCAGAGCCATTTTTAGTCCTTTCTCACTTTCCCGTCCCCCATCCAATCAATCATAAAGGCCTTCTTACTTTACCTCCTGAATATCTTTCTCTTCACCCCGTTGTCACTGCCTCTGTTGGCTTGCTAGGATTGCTGCACCAAAGTAACACAAAGTGGGTTGATCAAACTACAGAACTTTATCATCTCATGGTTCTGGAGGCTGGAAATCCAGATTTTGGTAGGTCTGATTCCTTCTGTAGGCTGTGAGGGAAGGATCTACTCCAGGTCTCTCTCTTCGGCTTGTGGATGGCCACCTTAACGTTCACATGGTGTTCTCCTTGTATTTTCACATTGTCTCCCTTCTGTGTTCAAATTTCCCACTTTCTCTTGATTGATTGATTGGCCATGTTGTACAGCATGTGGGATCTTAGTTCCCTGACCAGAGATGGAACCCATACCCTTTGCAATGGAAGCACACTCTCTTAACCACTGGACCACCAAAGAAATCTCCAAATTTCCTATTTTTATAAGTAGATCAGTCATATTGGATTAGGTACATTCTAATGATCCACTTTACCTTGACTGGACCTCTGTATATACTCTCTCTCCAAATAAGATCACATCCTGAGGTGTTGGGAGGTAGGACTTCAACCCAGGAATCTTGAAGGGGCATAATTTAATCCAAAACATCACCTCCATTCAAGCTTTTGTTACTTCTCAACTGTATCATTTCTTATTTGTCTCCTTAGGGGAGTCCCTGCTCCCATCATTATCTTCTTTCAATCCATCCTCCACTCTGCTGCCAGAGGATCACCTAAAACTTGCTGTGGCTGCCAGTATAAATCCACAAACCGGCCCTTTGTCCTCTGCCTTCTCCCATCCTTCCCAGTCTTACTTCCCACCATTCAAGTAGCATTTTTGCAGCCATCTTGAGCCCTTTGTCATGATTACCCTGCCTGTGAACTTGACTATGTGTGGCTCCTCCTGCCTGGGATGGTCTCTCTTCCCTTCTCTTACTAACTGAACGGTTCATGGGGTCTTCAGGCCAGCTCCAGTAACATCTTCCCTCAAAAGCCTTCCTTAACACCTCCATTCTGGGTTTTGTGTTTTCCTCCAGGACCTACGTTCCCTCTGCATTTCTCTCTGCTTTTCTTTTACTTACTAGTCTGTCTTCCTTACCAGAGCCTCTAGTTCAGTGCCTAGTATACCAAAAGTAGTCACTACACATTTGCTGAACACATGAGGAAGTGAATAAATGAAGCCTCCTTTAGAAAATTGCAGTGTCAGTGAGTGAGTTAGGTGGTGATAACAAAAGTTTTTACAAGGGAGGGACGAAGTCAGCGGTGGGTGTGTTAATCAGAAAGGTTTAAAATTCCCACACACGACAGAAACTGCATTTCAGCTGCTGTCACGGTTCGGAGGAAAGTACTGCTTCTGCATTGACTCTTTGTTTAGTATCATGACCAGCAAGAAAATAACTGCGTGTTTGGAGCAACAGGTAAAAAACTTCTTACTTTAAAAGTGTGTGCTGACTTGGCTTACTTTCTTGTTTTCCTGTTTTTAACTTCAGAGCCTGCAAGCATAGACTGAACAAAGAGCCCTTTGGAGAAAACTGAGAAAAGTTTATCATTTGCTTGCATTTCTGATGTGGTAAGTGGGCAGGGTGATTTGACCTGATTTGTTCAGAAATGATCTCAGAGGCACAAGGACATCTGACATATTCTCTTGTTCTTGATCATGGGCTGATTTGTTGGTGTAAATATCATTTCAGCACAAGTTATCCGCTACAGACTTTTCTCCATTCACTTCCTGACAAACACAAGGAGCAAATGTGAGAAGGCCATGGGCGTGTAGAAGATAGCCGCATCCTGACCAGAACTTGAAGGCCTCTGAAAAGATGGAGTGGGTGGGGATTAGGAGAAAGCATGCCCGGACTTGTCTCGTGCACAGCTGCCCGAGCCTTGAAACTGGCATTTCTGCTTCCACTTTGCCTTCCTCACAATCTGTTCTCCAACACCTAGACCTATCTTTGCAAATCTTTCCAATCAGCTCACTCTCCGTCTGTCAGTTCTCATTTCTGCCTTCTGATGATCTATTTGAAACTTGGATTATGGCAGGTCTCCGGAAACCGCCCCCAACAGCGTCCCCTACCTCCCTCAAGTGAAACGAAAGCCCGACTATTGGCCTGCAAGACCCTTCTCGCACTTCCTCCTCTTCTCCCTCTCCCACTCTGCCTGTTCCTCAAACACACTCCCAACTTAAGGCCTTTGCACTGGCTGCTCCCTCAGCCTAGAATAATCTTCCTTCCTTCGTCACCCACGATGTTTTCTCTTTCATGTCTTCCAAGCCCATAACCGCTCTCCAGACTTTCCTTTTTAAAATGGCAACTTCACTCCACCCTGCCACTGTCTGACTCCCCTTCCTGCTTGATTTCTTCCTTTACCATCTTCTCTCCACACTAGGATAGAAGCTTTATGAGGACAGGGGTTTTATCTGAAGAGAGGCAAGTGCTAAAGTGGGGAGAATAGGGAAGTAAGTTCTCAAAAAACCAACAGCCATGGGCTTCCCAGGTGGCTCAGTGGTAAAGAATCTGCCTGCCAATGCAGGAGACACCGACCAGTTTGATCCCTGGTTTAGGAAGATCCCACATGCTGCAGAGCAGCTAAGTCCGTTTGCCGCAGCTGCTGAAGCTGGTACCCTCTACAGCCTGACTTCCACAACAACAGAGGCCGCCAAAATGAGAAGCCCTCATACTGCAACTAGAAAGTAGCTCCCACTAGCCTGGACCAGAGAAAGCCCGTACAGCAGCTCCCCACATTGCCTCCAAAACAACTCCAAGAGCCAGGTATGACACTGACTTTAAAAGGAAGAAAAAGGCAATCAGATGAGGGGATGATTGTATATCGTATTAGGGCAATAGTGAAGTTGTTGGTTTTTCCTGAAAGAGATGAGAGAGAAGTCACTGAAGGGTTTTGAGCAGAGTTGTGACATGATAAGACTTGGTGCTAAAGTTTCGTGTTGGCTTCTGTTTGGTGAAGAAGCTGTAGGGGGCAAGAGCTGAAGCAGGGAGACTTATGAGGCTGTTGCCCTAAACCAGGCATGATTGATAACGGCTTAGGCTAGGGAGTGGTCAGATTCCCAATATGTTTTAAGGAGCATTGACTTGGTTCCCTGATGGGTCAGATATCAGAGGTAAAGAATGACTCCTAAGTGTTCTGGCTTGAGGAAATGAAAGAATAAAGTTGTGAAATGGGGAGGACCTGGAGGGAGCAGGTCAAGACAGGTCAGGAGCCCTGTTTCAGTCTCTTTAAACTTGAGTTGCTGCCTAGGCATTCAAAGTAGAAGGATGGTAAGAGCCTTGGGAGTGGCTCCTAAAGGAATCAGGTTAGATGTGTTAAAGTTGAAGAAAGTTGACTTGCAGCTGGCTGAGGAGCTGTGCTGATTGCTTTACTGCCCAGTTTTAATCCTTTGTTCAATAACCTTGGATTTCTGGGTGTGTGTTTGGGGATTTGGGAAAAGTGAAGTGAAGTGAAGTCACTCAGTTGTGTCCAACTCTTTGCGACCCCGTGGACTGTAGCCTACCAGGCTTCTCTGTCCATGGGATTCTCCAGGCAAGAGTACTGGAGTGGGTTACCATTTCCTTCTCCAGGGGATCTTCCGACCCAGGGATCGAACCCACATTGGAGGCAGACACTTTAACCTCTGTGCCACCAGGGAAGTCACTGGAGATTTGGGAAAGGGTTACTAGATTTAGCAGATAAAAATACAAGATGCCTAATTAAATGTGACAGGGAAAATGTTAACCCTTACTTGTGGATGCGTTTGCATGTCAAACACTTGAGCATCATCTCCAGTGTCTGCCATTAAAATGCTGCTCTCTTCATGGACTCACCTGCAAGGGAGCATGGCCAATATGGTTGAATTCGTCCCCTGGTTTGAGTCTTAATGAGACATTAAAGTGGGTGTGATTAGGAGAGCCAGTTCTGGTTTTGGTTCAACTCCTCTTATTTTTTCATATTTGTCCATATTGCTTGCTTCTTCATTTTATATGGGTCCAGGCAAAGACTGTTCATCTAAAAGCTGAGAATGCAGAGCACAGAGGTTTCATTATTTGTACTTCCTTCATTCACTCATTCTTTCATTCAATAAACAGATATTAAAAGCTTGCAATGTTCCAGGCACTAATCTCAAAACATGATTGGCAAACAGGGATAAAGAGTAAACAGTTTGTCTTCAAGGCGAACTTTAAGTTACAGTACAGTCATAAGGAAATAATTACAACAGTCAGTGTTTTGAGTTGCACTGTGTCCCTCCCCCAAGTTCATATGCTGAAACCCTAATCCCTAGTACTTCTGAATGTGACAGTATTTGCACATATACAATGTGTTATTGTATTGTTAAAGAGGTCATTTAAAAGAGGTGGTTCAGTTAAAGTGAGGCCACAAGAGTGGGCCACAGTCCAATCTGACTGCTGTTCTCTTGAGAAGGAAGTTTGACACAGAGACACGAGGGGCTCAAGTGCACACAGGAAAGACCACATGAACACACAGTGAGCTGCCTCTCTTTTTACAATCCCAGGAGAGAAGCTTCGGGAGAAATCAAGCCAGCCGAGGACACCTTGTTCATGGACTTCTGTCCTCCAGGGGTATGAAAAATATGGGTTGTTTAAGCCACCATTCTGTAGAATCTGGTTATGGCGGCTCTAGCAAACTAATAAGGGCAACAGATTTTTAAAATTGAATTTTAATTTTTATAGATGCAACATTTCAGAAATAGTGTTCTCAATGTAATATCTTCTCCAATCTCTGAGGATATTAATCTTTTAAAAATTTTCTTCTGTTCCCTGCCTTTTTTTAATCTTTTCTTTTTTTTTTAAATCAGTTTGTTTATTTTGGTTTTACCTTTCATGGTGGTGGCTTTCCTAGAACATTTGATGAACTTCGGATTTCCATTCATATTCAGTACAAGAGTACAAAACTGGCTAAGGGTCCAAAGGCAAAGTCCCCAACGGCAGGATTATCAGTGGTCTATCAGTTAGGGTACCCCAAAAGAAGTGCCACACTCTCTCAGAGAAGTGGAGAACATTTAGTAAAGATGGGAAAGAACAGAAAGACTAAGTAAGCAACACGAAAGGACCAAAGGACAAGAGAGATGACCAAACCCTGGGAAGAGCAGCAGTGTGAAGGGGTCACCTCTGCTCCAACCCCTGGGTCCCCTGTTGATGCCCTCCTCTGGCCAGATCCAGACTGAAGGCAAAAGAGCCCACTGATGGATTTCATACAGGGCAGCCTCTCAGGGAGCTAGGCAAGAGAGAGAACAGAAGGTGTATTTTGAACCATACACACAAAATTCTGGACAGATATGGGACCAGTTTGATGGAGGATCCCAAATATCAGTGAATATGTAGAGTATGTGGCATCCCTCATAGGACAGTCAGTGAAAGTGAAAGTGAAAGTGAAGTTGCTCAGTCGTGTCCGACTCTTTGCAACCCCGTGGACTGTAGCCCACCAGCCTCCTCCATCCATGGGATTCTCCAGGCAAGATCAGTAAATATTTGTAAAATGGGTAAATCAGGTGAGTGATGATCATAACATGGACAGTCTTGACCACCACAAAAAGAAACTTCTGCAAGTTTTCAACTTTTTTTTTAAAATAATAGAATAGGAACTTCTTTTAAAAGTAAAATTCTACGAAGAACCTAAAAATGAAACCTATGACCAGTTAAGGCTTCTTTTTTTTTTTTTTTAGATTTATTTATTTATTTATTTAATAATTAAATTTATTTATTTTTTAAATTACAATACTGTATTTGTTTTGCCATGGCTCAGATGGTAAAGAATCTGCCTGCAATGTAGGAGACCCAGGTTTGATCCCCAGTTGGGAAGATCCCCTGGAGAAGGGATAGCAACCCATTCCAGTATTCTTGCCTGCAAAATTCCATGGACAGAGGAGCCTGACCAGTTAAAAGTAGAATTGCTTAGTGGACTCTGGGGTGGAGGCTCTGGTCCCCTGCTCTCCTGGCCTCCCTGTTGCCTCCGGGCTGCCCCATTCTTTCTCTCCTCCATGGCTTCTGCTAAGCTACCTCTGAGAACGCTGTGAGAAACCTAATTTGAAAACCTCTCTTGCAAGCCATGGGAATGCCTCCTGAAGTAGTTACAGCAGCACTGTTACTCTGAGTAACTGGATTCCTTGACCAGCTTCTTTTGGTGAACATTCTTCCTGATCCTTTCTGTGTTTTTTTCTTCCCCAAATCTGCAGGAGCCCAGGGCGGCTCTGTGGCCAGGGCCATGTTGGAGGGCAAAAGTATGTGGTGAGAGCGCTGACCCGAGATGTGACCCGCCCGAAGGCGCAGGTGCTCCGGGACCTTGGGGCCGAAGTGGTTGAAGGGGACCTGAATGACAGAGCATCAGTGGAGGCTGCCTTGAAAGGAGCCTATGGGGCCTTCCTGGTAACCAACTTCTGGGACCATTTCAGCAAAGAGAAAGAAGTGTGTCAGGTGGGAACCACATTCAAGCCCTTTGTTTTTTCCTGCCTGGCCATGCTGCCCTCTCTGGAAGGGGGTGGGCCTCACCCCATCACTTCTCTCTGGCATTTATGAAATCTATGTACTTCAGGTGAATTATTAGGCGACTGTAAAATCAGTGTCATGTGACATCTGTCCAGAGGTGACCTTGGAGATCTGAGAGTGGTCGTGTAGTGAATGAAGCCAGTTATTAGAGCCTCTGACGCTTACCATTTGTTGTAGATGGGACGTGAGGGTTGGCAGCAAGGACATCCCATGAATTAAGGTTACTCTGAGAGTAATATGGGAAGAACAAAATGGAAGGACTATGTTTAGACTTCTGGCAGAGAATTTGGAAATGAATTAACAATGGGTACATAAGAAAGGAAGTAGGCAAACAAGCAAATGAGCCACGAGAATGAACTCCAGGGAAAATGAAAATTTGTCGAAAAAGTGAACGTGACCATAAAATATCGCGTGGCTCTGCTTCACCTGTGTTAGCACTGATGGATGATGTAGCCCAAAATATGATATTCTGAGGATGAAAAAAGGGCAGCTGTGTATGTATGTGATGGTTATGGTGGTGGTGGGCTGTGTGTGTGAGAATACTGTTGTGCTGTTGTTAAGCTGTGTCCAGCGCTTTGTGACCCAATGGACTGCAGCCCACCAGGCTCCTCTATCCAGAGGATTTCCCAGGCAAGGATGCTGGAGTGGGCTGCTGTTTTCTTCTCCAGGGGGTCTTCCCTGACCCAGGGATCAAACTCGCTTCTCCTGCTGCATCTCCTGCACTGCAGGCGGGTACTTTACCGCTGAACCACCAGGGAGAGAGAGAGAGAGAGAGAGAGAGAGAGAGAGAGAGAGAGAGGGAGGGAGGGAAGGAGGGAGGAGGGAGATGAGGCTCATCTGTCATAGCAGAAATTCAGTAGAGGACTTCTTAAACTGAGAAAATCAAGAATTAGCAGTATTAAACATGTTATTTAGAAATAAAGAAGTGGCTAAAAGAGATGAAAATGAGCACGTAGAATGTCAGGAATGAGCCCATAGATTTTCTGGAAAGTAGTTATCACCATGGGGGTACAGCGAACTTTTCTGTCATTATAAGATCTTTCCCCTCCCCTATACCAGCACTATTTGCAAATTACACATAAGTTTAAATAGAGAATATGAAGATTAGATTTTTAAAATGTAATGGATGGGGTCAGACTTTTTCAGAAATGGTAAAATTCAAAAAAATTAAGAGCAGGATTGAACCATTTTAGGAACGTCTGTTAATTACGTCACTTACAGCTTGTCTTTAAGTGATAAATTTAGGAAGGGCTTATTTTAGGAACTCTGAGTTCTAATTCTGATACTCACTCACTGTGGAATGTAGGGGTACAAGTCATTTCTCTGTCTCACTTTCTCAACCTAAGTCAGATTAGTTATGTCTTTTCTGTCTGGCATGGGGTTTTGTGAGGAAAAGAAGAAAAAGAGAGAGGGAGAGGAAGGATGAAGGAGCTTTGAAAAAAATTGGAACTAAAACTACAAAAAGAAAATATATGTACATCCATGCATGCTTGTATGTGTGTGTATTTATAAAAACCAACTCTCTCTCTCTATATATATATCCCTCCATTTTGCCCTCAGTATCCAAATGGTGAACAGATATAATTTATCATCAGAAAACATCACACACTGCTTTCTCAGGTATCCCTGAGCTTATATATATGTAATGTGGTAGTGGATCACAGAGTTACTGACAGCCCAGAGGCAGGGGCCAGATTCCTTACTGTTTGCACCAGAAGATGGGCTCAGCATTTTGACACAGTGGAGCCTCTGCTCCTGGATCCTGGTGGCCTCTCCTATGTTCTGAGGCTGGGAAAACTCCCCTCCAAGGAGGACTGTAAGAGAAAGGGGGGGTGGTGGAGGACCCAGAACCAGCCCCCAGTCTGCATGCAAATTCAGCCTTTTCTATAACGCATACCTTTGGCCCCCAGGGAAAGGTGGTGGCCGATGTTGCCAAGAGCCAGGGTCTGAAGCACGTGGTGTACAACGGCCTGGAGAACGTCAAGCGCCTGACAAATGGCAAGCTGGAGGTGCTGCACTTTGATGGGAAGGGAGAGGTGGAGGAGTATTTCTGGTCCATTGGCGTTCCCATGACCAGCGTCCGAGTGGCAGCTTACTTTGAAAATTTTCTTGGCCCACCAAAGCCGGTGAAGGCCTCTGATGGAGATTACTACACCCTGGGTACGTGGAAGGTTGTAGTGAAACTGCCCTGTCACCAGCTTTCCCCCTGCCCAGGCCCCTATTCCCCTCCTTCCTCTCTCCGAATGCCATCCGAGTGCCCGCTGTGTGGTTGGCTCTGGGTGAAGTGCTGGCGGGGGCCCAACGTTGTCCTAGATTTCCCAGGGAGCTGGATCTTGGGCTGGAAACACCAAGGATTACACTTCTGTCTCATCCAGCTGACGATCCTCATATAAGCAGTGAGCCATGTGGCCTCAAGCCTGTTTCCTCATGTCTAAGAGGAAAGTTGGACAAGATGACTTTCCCCTTCTAGCTCATCTGTCTGCCCTTCTGTGGCCACAGGGAACACATTCTTCTCTTGACCTGGATCTCAGGGTCAGAATCCTGAGAGGGTCCATGGCCATACCACCCTGAACGCACCCGAGCTTGTCTGATCTAAAAGCTAAGCAGGGTCGGGCTGGTTAATACTTGGATGGGAGAATCCTGAGAGGACCGGTGACTCCCTGGGAACGGGTTTCCAGCCCTGCCTGCAGAGTCTGGTTCCATAAATCTGGTCTGGGGCCTGCAAGACTATAGTTCTAACCAGGACTCCTGGTAATTCCAGTGCTGCCAGTCCACTGGCCAGCACTCCCCTGCCCTTTGGGGACATTTTCTTTGCCCATAGTCCAGGGTGTCTCTGTAGAATGGAGGGAATGTGAGAGAATCAGTGACTGCAAGTCCGCCTTTCTTCCCTGGCACATAATTAAGACTCGTCAGGGACGTAACTAGTGGCAAAGCAGATCTGAGCTGGACCCTGGAGCACCTGCCGCATGTCACAGATGACTCGGGTAATAGTTCAGCAAGTGACCAGAAAAGCGTGTAGATGTGATACATCTCCTCACCGCCTTTCCCTTCTTCCTATGCCTCTATCAGATTTCAGAAGCCTGCACACGTGACATTTCCCAGGTTCTAAGCTAGGATATTATAATCTATGAATTAGATTGGCCCTAGGTGAAGAGGTGATGCTTTAAACTTCTGCTGGTACCCAGTCCCATTTGAGTTCCCTACCTTTGTAAAAGGAAATGGCAACCTACTCCAGTACTCTTGCCTGGAGAATCCCATGGATGGAGGAGCCTGGTGGGCTACAGTCCATGGAGTCACAAAGAGTCAGACACGACAGCGACTGCACTTTCACTTTCTTTCACGTTTGTAAAACCCAGCCTCAGGTATCCCTGAGCCTCATCCTCTCCCTTCCGTCAAGCACCGCCCCCTCCATAGGGAATAGCTCCCTGCCACCTCCCCCCACCACACACATACCATAGGGAATGTCTAACATTTACTGAGAACTTGCTGGGTGTTTGGTGTCTGTTTCACAGATGGGGAAACTGAGGCACAGATGGATTAGATTAACTTTACCAAAATCAATAGTAAGGTAGAACCAGAACTTGAACTCTGGTAATCTGACTCCAGAACCATACTCTTTAATGGAAAAAAAAAATTTTTTTTTTTGGTCACACCATGAGGCAAGTGGGATCTTAGTTCCCCAACCAGGGATTGAAATCATGTGCCCTGCAGTGGAATTGTAGAGTCTTAACCACTGTACCACCAGAGAATTCCAGAACCATATTCTTTTTTTTTCAGTCAATAAGAAATTTACTTGTTTTAAAAAAATCCAAATGC
This sequence comes from Nanger dama, assembly GCA_917880005.1. Taxonomy (NCBI): domain Eukaryota; kingdom Metazoa; phylum Chordata; class Mammalia; order Artiodactyla; family Bovidae; genus Nanger; species Nanger dama. The sequence continues at coordinate 25,331,312 of CAKJTW010000011.1, read as the reverse complement.
TGGCATTGTCCAGAAAAATTTAACAGGTTTATTTATAATTGTTATAAAGTTGAACTGCTGAAACTTGTTCACTGAAACATTCTGACATTCATTAATGCTTTATGTCCTGCATTTATATTAAAAATTCACACACAAATGAAAATGGAAAAACTGCCAGTACCTGATTTCTGTCTCCTATTTTTCCACTTGCAATCATATACTTAGGTACCTTTTGACCCCATGGAAAAAAAATAACGTTCAGAACTACCAATAGCAGGAAGAAGATAATTTTTTTTTTTTTAAAGAATGAAATGTTTACCATCTTAGTGGATTCTTAAGCACATTCTCCACATATGTGGCATGCTAGCTGGATGTCTTACAGCATAACTGTTACACGTTTGGCATAGATAGCACACAGGTTAGTGTCTTCAAAAAGGCCAATAAGGTAGGCCTCAGTTGCCTTCTGCAAAGCACCAATAACTGCAGTCTGGAAGCGCAGGTCTGTTTGAAGTCCTGACCGATTTCCCACGCCAGATGCTGGAAGGGGGAGTTTGCGAAGTTCAGTGAACTTCTGATAACGTCTAATTTCACGGAGGCCTGTAAAGATGAGGTTTCTTCACCCCTCCAGTAGAGGGCGCATTCTTGCGAGCAGCTTTTGTAGTGAGTTGCTTCCTCTGTGCTTTACCGCTGGTTGACCTCCTTACTTAACCCTTTCTCCTTTGGCTGGAGCTAAGTGAGCTAGAGGTGACGCTGGCCGGCTGTGAACAGAATTCCAGAACCATGTTCTTTACCACTGTCCCTTAGCACCTTTTAAACTCAGCCCAAGAACTTCACTCTTCAAATAAAAGCAAACCTCAGAGTAAGAATAGACTTGATTCTGAATGCCTCAAAAACAGAGACTGCTTTTCTACAATTATAATGTATAATTTATTAGACTATTTTATTTATATTTATAAATTTATATATTTCATAGTTATAATTTGTTTATAATATAATTTATTCATATTTATAAATTTATATATATTATAAATATAATTTATGCAGAGGAATGAGCAGACATTTTGCCTGCCCAGATATCAGGTAGGAGGTTAATTTTGCTGCAAAAAGACAAACTGTGACATTTAATTCCTGGCTGGTAAACCTTAAGTCACTTTTACACTGGACTGGCATTCAGAGACCTTGACTCTTGTCCTGGCCTGTTGTTTCCTAACTGTAAGGCACTGGGTGAGTCAACAGACTTAGATTCTTCAGTTTAAAAAATGGCAGTGCTGGGGCTAGATCGCGTCCACATTGGGTTCCAGTCTCAGGAGCGTGGGCTTCCGGGAATCTGTGAGAGGCTGTGCCCACCTGTAGGAAGGGAACAGAATTCGGAGTGATGGATGAGGGCTTGAGTTCCCTTCTGCTGCTTGCTGGCTGAGTAACTCAGGCAACTCCCTGATTTTGCTATGTTTCAAGGTTGTTTTGAGGATTAAACCAGCCAATATGTTTGCTAACTGATTCATTCAATAAATATTTGAAGGCCTCTTATGTGCCAGTCACTTAGTTCACTTTACTGGGGATTCAGTAATAAGCCACTCAAAGCAGACAAAGCTCTGCCGTCATTAAGTTCATATTCTGGTCGAGGAGGTGGATAGCAGAGAAGCATAATAGAGAAGTAAAACATATTATATGTTAGAAAGCAATAAGTGCTCTAAAAAAATAAGGCTGAGTAAAGTGTATGTGGAGTGTTAGCAGTAAGCGTGGTATGTGAAATTTAAATTAGGTGATTGGTGGGCTTTGAGAAGGTGACATCTGAGCAACTTCTGATAGAGGTAACTACCTGGCTTTGTGAATATTGAGGGGAAGACATTTTCAGGCAGACAGAACAGCCAGTGTGGTTGGATCAGAGCAGGTTGGGGGCTTGGGGAGAGGGACATAGGTGAGGCCGGAGCTGGTAGAGGGTCTGGTCCTGTAAGTCATGGTTTTTCTCCTGAGACACAGAGAGCCATTGAAGGGGTCTGGGCAGATATGACATGAGGCTAAGTTTCGTTTTTACAGAATCACTCTGACTTTTGTGTTGAAAAGAGACTGTGGAAGGGCAAAAGTGGAATTGGAAGTAAGGGGCCCAACCTTGCAATAATCCAAGTCAGAGATGGTGGTGGCTTTGTTGTTCAGTTGCTGAGTTGCGTCTGACTCTTTGCGACCCCACAGACTACAGCACACCAAGCTTCCTTGTCCTTTGCTGTCTCCCAGAGTTCGCTCAGATTCATGTGCATTGAACTGGTGATGCCATCTAACCATCTCACTCTCTGCTGCCCTCTTCTCCTGCCCTCAATCTTCCCCAACATCAGAGTCTTTTACGAGTTAGCTCTTCTCAGATGGTGGCTTAGACTAGGGTAATGCCAGTGAGGATGGCGAGAAGTCTTCAAATTCTGGACACTATGAATAGGAGTACAAAAAAAAAAAAAGGATCTGGGCTGGGAGACAAAGGTCAAGGTTGACTCTAAGATTTTTAACTTGAGAAACTGGAATCATAGAGTTGCCGTTAGCTGAGAAGGAAGTCTGTAGCAGAAGCAGGTTGTCCAGGAATTCATTCTAGGGCACAGTGAGTTTCTAATGTCTATTAAACATTCAAGTAAGGCTATTGAGTAGGACACGTGACAAAATGCATCTGGAGCTGAACAGAGATATTGGGCTTTTTGCACACAGAAGATGCTTAGTAAATGGGAGTTCTTTTTTTTTTAATCAATACCCAGGTATTATGATATGTTCTCAAACAAACCTTATAACTGCATAGATGGTAGCGACTCAGTGTTACGTGGTGTTCCCATACCTTTTGTTTAACTGGTTGATTAATTCAGGTTGATGGGACCTGCCAAGGATGTGATGTAATTAGCTCTTTTATCTTTTCATTTTTTAAACTAGCAACGCCTATGGGGATGTACCAATGGATGGTATCTCGGTTGCGGATATTGGAGCCGTTGTCTGCAGCATCTTTAATTCTCCAGAGCAGTTTGTGGGCAAGGCCGTGGGTCTCAGTGCAGAAGCGCTGACTATACAGCAATATGCTGATGTTCTGTCCAAGAGTCTGGGGAAAGAAGTCCGAGATGCAAAGGTGAGTTTTTAAGAAACATAAACATGATCACAAGAGGTCACATCCCACTAGCTTACAAATTCTGGGAGACTTTTCACAGATTTGGGCAGGGTTGAGCTGAGGCTGTTGGAAGAAATTGGAGAGGATTCCTGTTCTATGAATCTGTCTTTATCTGTTGGTGCATCTGAATCCTACCCTTAAGACTTTATTGCTTTGGCTTCAGGTTAATCAGCTTATTAAAGTACAATTCCTTTTGGGTGGAAAGAACTTAGATTCTGAAGACCAAGGTACAACATTCTCATATACACCATCCTATCCCTCCCCTCCCAGGGACTCATCACTGATCAGGCCAGTGTGCCAGAGTTGGCCAGCATCAGGCAAGGCACTTAGCCTTTCTGAGCTGTGGCCTCCTCATTCACAAAGTGGATGAGAACATCTACCTGGGGCGTTTTGTGAAAATTAGGGTATATTTAGGGAGCTTAGCCTAGTGTTTGGCATATAACAAGCATATCTCATAGACCTGTTATATACCTGGTGCTACCTTTGAGGACGTCACAGCAGAGTTGGGGTGAAAAGTCTCACTCACATGAAGTCACAGTGATCAGACAAGAGCAGAGCACTATGGTGCTTGACTGTGTTGCCCACACTCTCTGCTCTATGGGTGGTCAGAGAGAGTAGGAGAAGGCTTCACCGAAGGAGTAGCTTTGAGGTGGTCCTTGAGCCTGGGCAAGACTGTGAATGGGTGGAGGGAGCAATAGAGCTGGCCTAAGTCCTAGAATCAACAGGAATGAACCGGAGGCAGTCTGGGGAAGTGAGCAAGTCCTGGCTCTGCCCTTATCCCTCTGGGGACTCTTGGAAAGTTACTTAACTTCTCCATGGTTGTGTGTGCATGTTCAGTCATGTCTGACTCTTTGCGACCCCCTGGACTGTAGCCCGCCAGGTTCCTCTGTCCATGGGGATTCCCCAGGCAAGAATATTGGAGTGGGTTGCCTTTACCTTCTCCAGGGGATTTTCCTGACCCTGGGATGGAACCCATGTCTCCTGAGTCTCCTGCATTGGCAGGTAGATTCTTTACCCGCTGAGCCTCCTGGGAAGCAGACTTAACCTCTCCAGCCTCCCTTTGTTCATACGTTAAAGATTATTACACCTGCCATAGGCTTGTTGCAAGGATGTGGTGAGACCCATGTGGGAAAGGCTAGCATTGGGTCTGGCATTTAGTAAGCCCTCGATAACTAATTGGGTTGGAATGGCCTGTGCTTGAGTGTGGCCATGACAGACCTTTTATAGAAAAGTGAGGGCAATGGTTCATCCTGAGTGCTTCCAGACATTTCTCCAAGCAGCTGTTGTCAGAGGATGGAGACAGAACAGTGTTTGTGAGAAGGAAGTGTGCATCTGTGTGTGCCTGGCCTGGACACTGTCACAGCTGAAAGGAGGACCCTACCTTCTTCCCTCAAGCTGGCAGGCATCAACTAACACGGCTCTTTGCCTCTCCTGGATGCTGTTCTCCCCTCTGTGAAAGGAGAGTGTAGTCTGGATGGTTTCTCAGGCTCTGCCCAGCACTGACATTTCTCCAGAGTAGAGAGAGTCCCTTCCTCTTTACAGAGTTGAGTCTGCTTTTGCAAATTAGGATTGATTGGAACACACGCACACTTTTGGTTTGTGTATTGCCTGTGGCTGGTTTCAGGATACATTGGTAGATCTGAGTAGCTGTGACAGAGACCATACGGCTGGAAAGCCTTAAATATTTATATCTAACCCTTCAAGAATAAGTTTAGTGAACCCTGCTCTAGAATGTTTCCTAGAGTTAGGGGCAGAGGGTTGATTTTCATTTTCATCTGCAGTTCTTGAGCCAGTGAATCTTGGGAGGCTATCTAGACTCCCAGTTCACCTCAGGTACTGGCCCTGTGTGGAGGCTGACAGATATTTTGGGGGAGAGAAACTATTGTAGGTATCAATCCAGCTATAAAACCACATTTGGGGATTTCACTGAAAACCACTCAAATTTCATGGAGAAAATGTTACTCCCAAGCCCAAGAAGTCACCACTCATTCAAAAGATGGATTTACGAGAACATCTGCAAAGTCATCTATCCCTGGGTCCAAATTTACTATTTAGTGACTGACTCCTCTCCCAGTGCTTTGCATTTGGGTCTTGTATTCATTTTGTCTGTGGGGTCTGAACTCTATAAAGAAGAAGGGGCTGCTGCTGCTAAGTCGCATCAGTTGTGTCCGACTCTGTGCGACCCCATAGACAGCAGCCCACCAGGCTCCCCGTCCCTGGGATTCTCCAGGCAAGAACACTGGAGTGGGGTGCCATTTCCTTCTCCAATGCACGGAAGTGAAAAGTGAAAGTGAAGTCGCTCAGTCGTGTCCAGAGTTCAGTCACTCTTCTCGACCCCATGGACTGCAGCCTACCAGGCTCCTCCGCCCATGGGGTTTTTCCAGGCAAGAGTACTGGAGGGGGTGCCGTTGTCTTCTCCGAAAGAAGAAGGGGAGGAAGGTGAAGAATGTGGGCGAATGGTGTGTGTGCATTCATTTCAGAGTACTGGGTAGACATTGTTTGGGATGGCTTAGGATTGTCCAAGCGTCCCTCAGTCACATAACAGGTTTCTGACGGCTTTGGGTACAAGTTGTTTCACAGTGCAGCAGAAACTTCTCTGGCACACAGAATTTTATGGGATTAGAAACTGGAAGTTCTACAGAACGGTTACTGCTGTTCTTAGAAACTACTTTGACCTAAAGCCGCTGGTGCTGGTCTGGAGTAGAAAAAAGGCTTACAGGCTGCGGTACTCTGGGGAAGGGTGCATGTGGCCACAAGGTGGCGCTCCAGCCCTGGCAGTCTGACTCCCTGTCTGTTCAGAAGGTCGCTCTTTGCTTAATTGCTTCAGTAACTACCCCCTCACCCCCGCCCCACTCCTGAACTCCCCAGAATAAACTCCCATCAGAAACTCTGATCTGGCTGAAACTGCCTGTCTAACTCCAAAGGGACACTGTTCTCTCAGAAAAGTGAGAGACACAACGGAGCAAATCTCTTTTCTTCAAAAACCTGCAGAAAAGAATCCCTTATTTTCCTGAGGAATATTAGTTACCAAAGTTACAGGAGGAGAGTAACCCAAGGAGACAGACATTTTGGAAGTCACCTTCCATGCTTCTTTGATAGTGTTCTATTCTCAAACTCACTAAAATGTTAAAATGTTTTCTGATTTCAAAAATTATAAATGCTTATGGCAGAAAATACAGAAAATTATTTTAAAAAGAACATAAAAGTCACACTGTTTAATCTATCAGAGACAGTAACTGTTAAGATTTGTACATTTTCTTCTAGTATTTTTCCAATATATATGTAATAAAATTAAAACAACATGCCAAGTACCATTTTGTATCTGGCTTTTTCACTTAACATTAAATTATGAGCCTATATTTCTATTCAACTTTTTAAAAATATTGACTGCATAATATTTCTAGTGTAGATGCACCATAGTTTATTTTACCGTTCCTCTATTTTTGGGGTATGCAGATTGTTCTTGAGTTTTCATTATTATAAATGGCATGACAGTCATTGTTTTATATGAGTTTGCACCTGTCACATTATTCTAAGGCCAGACAGAGGTTAGAGTTTTCTGAGCAAGGTTAGAGTTTATTGCTGGAGGCTAAAGACTGATTATATTGGATCCAATAGTTAGAAATGTTCTTAATGGGAATCCCATGGTGATCCAGTGGTTAGGGCTCTGAGCTTCTCCTGAAGTGGGCAAGATTTTGATCCCTGGTCAGGGAACTAAGATTCTACATACCATGTGGCATGGCCAAAAAGAAGAAGAAGAAAGAAAGAAATGGTCTTAGTTGATGCAGATGGCGTTACTATGGATCCACTTAATGTCAGAAGGGTTTTGCAGAGGGTGACAGAGGGTGGCTCAGTGGGTCTGTGATGGGCAGTGTTTCTGGCAGAGGCTGCATGGCTGAAATTCAGATGTTTGTTTCCAATCAGGAGGTAAGGATGGAGAGTCTAGTGCCTTGCTGCTTCATGGAGGGCTTGATGGGTTGAAGATCTCAAAGGAATGCTGAGGAATCCCAGGAGGAAATGTATATAAAAACCAGTCAGATGAAGGGGCTATACACCCATGGTACCTTATCCCAAGTGCTTGTGGCCAGAAACAATTCAGCTTTCAGAATCTTTCAGCTTTTAGATGGGTTATGTCTACACACTCTATGTAACATCACCATCAGGGGCTGGGGCAGGACCCTATAAGCAAACATATCAATATCTCTGCAGAGAAAGACAGGGAAATTTCCACTAAACAGGATGAAGCCCATAAATAACTTCTCATAAGTTTAGATAAGGTTTTGCCCTTAAATTAGTTCAGGAAAGTCAATATGTTGCCAAATTGCCCATGAAAAAATCTTCAGTGTTTCTTGGGTTTGGGGATTTAGGCGAAAGAATTGTTGATTTGTATCATCATGAAGGTGAACAAGTTCTTCTCCAACTGTTTTAAATGAGGGCTATAACATTTCCTGTTGTTTCTTTTCTTTCTTTCTTTTTTAACTTGTTCTTAAAAGATCACCCCAGAGGCTTACGAGAAGCTGGAATTTCCTGGAGCAAAGGAAATGGCCAACATGTGTCGTTTCTATCAAATGAAGCCAGACCGTGACATCAAGCTCACCCACCGACTGAATCCCAAAGTCAAAAGCTTCAGCCAGTTCATCTCAGAGAACCAGGCAGCCTTGAAGAGCTCCTAAACTGTTCACACAGGCCTCTGAGAACACAGAGTTCTTCCTCCCAGATCCTGGTTTTCTCTAGAGCACTAAATCTATGTTTATAGAACAGATAGCTTAGAATACAGTTGTTATACCCTGAAGGCTTCCCTGGGTTGGGAGCAGGGTGGGGGGCGGGGGCAGGCGGTAGGACACTGCAGAGCTGATTGACTCAGTAATTGACCCACATGCAACGTTCCAGCTGCTAATAAACATGGTACACCTGTCAGGTTAAGTGAGACGCTCCCAGCCTGCCACCCTTTGTAGTTCTCTCTTCCCAACAGCCACGCTGCCTTGGAAGTCTCTGGCCTGAGCAACGTGGAGCTCCTTCCCTCTCACAAATCAGTGGGGATGGGGAGACCCTCAGCTCTCTCCTTCATAAGTGACTTTGAGGCCTGTCTCGAACTCCCCTAGACAACTCCAGTTTTTCAAGTGCGTTGTCACTTCTCCGTGAGGTTTTAAGTGATTTTAACTTTCTTAAAAATCTTTGTAGAGGGTTTTCTGGGGAACTCGGGGTTCAGTGAACAAGTGTTGGAAATGGAAATTCAGTTTTGCTTCAAGGTTGGAAGCTCATCTCTGATTCAGTCATTAAATCAGCTGTTGAATCATCACTCAGTTATCCATCCCACAGCTTTCTTTTCAGCACCAGCACCAATAGTACATCTGTAGGCCTTGCTCCCCTCCTGTTTTCTTATTGGAGTGGTCCACTCTCCAAAGGCTGCCACGGCCCCTTTTCAGCTTGTGCTTGGGTTTGTGTCATGCCAGGGCAAGAGCGGGGCTATGTCACTACTCAGCGACAAGTGAAGCCCAGAGCCTCTGCAGTGGGTAAAGTCCAGGAGCTTGAGACAATGTCTGGCAGAAGGTGGTAAAGTGGAAAAAGAGGTGATGGAAGTGCCCCCAGGGTGTCCTTTCCTGTTTCTGGCTTAGCATTTTTCTATCCCATATTGTAATTGTCTTACTTAATAGCCTTCCTCTTGGCTGTGAGAGACTTGGACCCCTTTTTACCCCTGCACCTGGCACATGGTAGGCGATCAATGAATGTTGATTGACTAAATGTGTGAATAAAGTTAACTGATCATACCATTACAAGAAAAGGGAAATAAATAGGTGCATGGGTTGGAGAGTGGTGAGAACCAGCAACTGATACTTAAAGCACAAGAGGCTGTCCACGTCCGGGGAGAGGGCTTGACCCGTACTACTCTGGAGCAAGTAGTGGATGGGGCCGAGCAAGGGCAGGGTGTCGATGCCTGTGTGAAAGGACACAGTGGCCTGGGACCTGGCTCAGAAGAGGACGCTCAGCAATGCCAAACGTCAGCCTATCTGTCGCTTAAGGCATCCAGTGGTGTTTGTTGAAAGTGATAGAGGTTATTGCAGACAAATTTTGGATTCTTAAGGGGCAGTCAGTCAGCTGGAGGACCATGCTCCTTTTGAAGGGCACTCTCCTTATTCCCCAAGTGATCAGCTCGATTTGGCCTAAGCTATCAACCCTGAGAAACGGGTCTGGATAAATTTCTAAAACAGGAAAAGAAAAACAAAGCCCTCAACTAAAAGTAGGTGGCTTATTACTCATCTGGTGGGCCAGGCAGGAAGAATGGCCGCTGCTTCCTAAATAAACCTCAGCATCCCCTGAGTGGAAGTGTCTGTAGGCCAGCGGACCCCCTGGGCCCCCTGTGTGTTCAATGGGGTGGCAGGTTGGTTCTTTTAGCCTTTGGGACAAGGCTAGGGTAACTCTGGGTCAGCCCCACTCTTGATCCTGGAAAGCCCAAGAAACCCATTCTGGGTCTAAAATATTTATCTATTTATTTGGCTGTACAGTTGCCGTACGTGGGATCTTTGATCTTTTTGCAGCATGTGGGATGTTTAGTTGCGACATGCAAGCTCTTAGTTGCAGCATGAGACTTAGTGCCATGACCAATGATAGAACCTGGGTCCCCTGCATTGCGAGTGTGGAGTTTTAGCCACTGGACCACCAGGGAAGTCCCCTTTGTGGATTTAGAAGCAAACTTTACAATGGCTGATCTGAAATGAGTCTGCCTTTTAGAGATCTTGTTTGCATCTCCATCTCACACAATCAATAAAGGGAAAGAGCTGTTAACATTGGTCTAAAACATTTTAACATTTGTGGACAGTAGATGAGGGACTCTACCACCACCCCTGCCCCTTTCCTGCTACGATCTCTAAGCCTACGGAGAGAAAAGCTTCCCTTCCAAGTTTCTCAGAGGAGAGACTTGGGGACCCACAAGAGGCATAGCAGGTAGAAATGAGCTATGCACCACAGGAAATGCAACCACCTCTGTGGTCCAGGGAATGGGGTGGGTAGGGGGTGAGGGTGGAGGTGCAGGAACAGAAGGGGTGCAGGGGGGTATCTCTCTGTGATTCTATAAATGTTCCTAGAAACGTTGGCTATAAAGTCACACAATGCTGGGTTTGACTCCTGTCTGTGCCACTGACTAGTTGTGTGGATTTGGCTTCAGTTTCCCCATCCTCACAGGCGCTGCTGGGCTCTGGCTACAAGATTAAAAGTGGAAAAAGCGCTTTGGATAGTCTTTGGCAGATAGTCAGTGCTCAATAATTATTATTGAGAAAAATTCCTGCCCTCATCCCCTTTGGGCTTCCCTGGTGGCTCAGATGGTAAAGAATCTGCCTGCAAGGAGGGGAGATCCAGGTTTGATCCTTGGGTCTGGAAGATCCCCTGGGGAAGGGAATGGCAACCTACTCCAGCATTCTTATTTGGAGAATTCCATGGACAGAGGAGGCTGGCGGGCTACAGTCCACGGGGTTGCAGAGTTGGACATGACTGAGTGACTAACACTCAACCTTCTTCATATAGCGCTCTGAGTTCTGAGGTACCTATGGGATACTCTGGGTCACGCCCTAACCTGCCATGCACTCGTGGCCTCCCGGAGTGCAGATTCATCTCGCTCTCCCAGCCGGTCTGGTCCCTGCTGCCATCTCCCTTTACCTACCACTAGATGGCAGGACGAGCCTAGCATCTAGCATGGGAAAGGGTCCCTGCAATCTCATCCAAGCTGGCTTCTTCACCAGCATCCATTCTCCTGCCCAGGGGACACTTCCAACTCTGATGTCCCATCAAACTGCACAAGGGGCAGAGACGACTCCCCGAAAGGAATTGGGGGCACTGTTAGGAAAAGGAAGTGTCTACTGGGCCAAACACTGTGCACTCTCCAAAGCAGCTGTTCCCTGGCAAGAGTCAGCTCCTGGAGTCCGCGCAGAAGTGAGCCCGAAGGCAAGAGCATAGACTTTAAAACACCCCAGAGTATAAGCTGTTAGAATATTTCTGAAGGGCTATTCAGCTAACGGTTGCAAGAAGACTAAAAATGTGCACACCCTTTGACTTGGCAATGCTTCTAGGAAACTATTTTAGGTAAATAAACACAAATACAGATAACAATTAAATTTCCAGGATTTTATATGAAACTGTTGCTCATGAGTAAAAAAATGGAAATAAGCTAAATGTTCAGCACTGAAGGAATGGATAATTTAATTACTGAATAGTTTTAAAGTTCCCTTAAATTTTAAATTCTTAAAAGCTAGAATTTGTAAATAATTTTACTTGGAAAAAGCTTATTATGTTTCAAGTGAAAAATGTTGGACTTTCTGGTGGCCCAGTGGTTAAGACTCTGCTTCTAAGCAGGGGGTCCCAGGTTTGATCCCTTTTGGCAAATTAAGATCCCATATCTGCACAGTGTGGCAAAAAAAGAAAATATTGTATGTAAAATAATGTTATACCTAGCTTAATTCCAGTTGTGTAAAGTATGCAAGTATATGGTAAAATATTGAGAGGAGAACCACCAGGACATTAAAAGTGGTTTTCATCGAACACTGAGATTTTGGTTGGTTTCTACTTTCTCCTTTTAAGTTTTCCCTTTTTCCAGGTTTCTGTAATTAAAATATGTTAATTAGACATTAAAATTTTATGTAAAAGTTCCTTTTAAAGTTTAACAAATATCATAGATGATCTGAATTCTTCCTTATGTTATGACAACTATAATAATTGTTATTTACTATGTACTTGGAGAAGGGAATGGCATCCCACTCCAGTACTCTTGCCTGAAAAATCCCATGGATGGAGGAGCCTGGTAGGCTGCAGTCCATGGGGTCACTAAGAGTCAGACACGACTGAGTGACTTCACTTTCACTTTTTGCTTTCATGCATTGGAGAAGGAAATGGCAACCCACTCCAGTATTCTTGCCTGGGGAATCCCAGGGACGGGGAAGCCTGGTGGGCTGCTGTCTATGGGGTCGCATAGAGTCGGACACATCTGAAGTGACTTAGCAGCAGCAGCAACTATGTACTAGCCACTGTGATAGGAGCTGTATGAACATTCTTGCATTAAATCTTTACACAAACACTATGAACAAGATTATCTTCTCATTTTACAGATAAAGAAAACATATTTTGAAAAGTTTAGGTAATTTGCCCAAAGTCACACATTACTAGGTGGCAAAGCCAGGATTTAAATTCAGGTTTGTATGCAAAGTCTGTGAGCTGTCCTGCATATCAGGACTTTGATCAATGCAGTTCTCAAGAAAGAACTGGGTCATTGAATTCATTCAGAATTTAGTTGTTTGGAATTTGGGGCATATTTTTCTCTTAGAAATACTGTCAATGCTAACCCACAACACTGTATAAAGACCAACCTCCAAAACCGGTGAAACCACATTTACTTATTTACTGTTGAACTGTGGTGTTGGAGAAGACTCTCGAGAGTCCCTTGGACTGCAAGGAGATCCAACCAGTCCATCCTGAAGGAGATTAGCCCTGGGATTTCTTTGGAAGGAATGATGCTAAAGCTGAAACTCCAGTACTTTGGCCACCTCATGCAAAGAGTTGACTCATTGGAAAAGACTCATTGCTGGGAGGGATTGAGGGCAGGAGGAGAAGGGGACGACCGAGGATGAGATGGCTGGATGGCATCACTGACTCGATGGACGTGAGTCTGAGTGAAGTCTGGGAGTTGGTGATGGACAGGGAAGCCTGGCGTGCTGCGATTCATGGGGTCGCGAAGAGTCGGACACGACTGAGCAACTGAACTGAACTGAACTGTGAAACCACAACTTTTGATAAGGTGTTTCTTGCTAACCCTTTCTCCCAGATGTGCAAGCAAGTGAGTATTGAAACTAATATTGGGGTGAGGACGAGGCAGTACTTGGGGATGTCATGAAAAGGCTGTTTGTGTGAAATAAGAGAAAGCAGACTCAAGGTGTGACCCCAGGCACAGCAAAAGCCATGGCGTCTGAATGGCTGCCTGTGTGACGGCGTCCAGGATAGGAGGGGTGGGCCCAAGGGACAGAGCCCAACCTAGAAACCTGGGAACCCTCAGCAGGGGCTGGCTGTGCCAAACCCAAATGTTTCCTGGAGCCAGGCAGGTAAATTTATAAAGCAGCCAGATGTAACACAATAAAGGACACTGGAAACCACAGCAATGAGAGCCTGGGTGACCCAACTGCAGGGGTTAAGAACAAAATTTAGGAGAAACACAGTGCCACCAACCATCATTGCTTCAGCTGTTCCTAACATGATGGTTTTCTGACTTTAGGGCTTAATAGCTGACTCTTCCTATTTTGTGGAAGGAGAGGTACCTGATGAGGCTGTAAGGACAGATCATGAGAGGAAGGAGCAGGAACAAGACTCTAGGGTCCTCACTTTGTCAATGGGGAAAATGTCAAAGGCAAGGGCTGTGGGCGTCGGGGAGGAGCTTGTTGGCAGCAACTGCTCCTGTTTGTATGTCATTACAAATGAAGCTTTCTCTCATTGCTTCCAGCAAAATTTGGTCATAGGGGAAGAGAAAGAAGAAAGGAATTAATATTTGTTGAGAGCCACACAGTTTCATAATCATCTCATTTAACTCTTATTATCTCTCTGAAAAGTTGGTGTACGTGGCAAAGTCTAGCTAGATGTTTACCAAACCTGTTTCCTCATCTTCCTGGGCACGCAGCTGGACCTCATTTCTAAGTGTTCTCTGCAATTCATTGCAGTGACGGATGGAGGCTAGCCTGCAAGTGGAAGGGATGTGGTGTGTTTCTAGGCCCGGCAGAGAGCTTCCACTTGCCATAGTCCTACACTGTCTCTCACCTACCTTTGGCTGGACATCTACAAGGCTGGTGACCTTGAAAGCCATGCTTAGAAAACGGTGAAGTCAGATAAAGCAAGGATGCTGGCACCTATCTCCTCTCTTGGAGAAGAGCAGCCCAGAGACCAGGAAAACCTGTTGTGGACTTTATGAGCATCAGAAATCAGTTTCTATAATGTTAGAGCCAATGAACTCAACCTCTGTGTGTGTGTGTGTGTGTGTGTGTGTGTGTGTGTGTGTGTGTATGTGTGTGTTTATCACAGCCATTAGCATTGCTTTAACCAATACAGCATTTTAAACACCCATTTTACAGAGAAGTAAAATGAAGGTCAGAGAAGTCAACTAATTTGCCTAAGGTCACAAACTGAAAATGAAAGAAGTTGAACCCAGGTTTATCCTGTTCCCAAGCCCAGACTCTTTCTATAAAAACATACTGCTTCCAAGAGAAACGATAAATGCCACAGTCATAATTTGTGATTTCGTATCTTATTTTAACCAGCACACCCACCCCCAAATCTGATGGGTGCCTCCAAAATGCAAGCGAGTGGGAAGAAATCATGTATGACTCACCAAGATCTCGCTCTCCCATCAAGTTGCAGAGGGGGCAAGGCACAGGCAGCTCTCGGTCTTTCTCCTGAGAGCCAGGCCGGCTGCTGGCAGAGCAGCGTGGGGCCTGACAATCCCAGGGAGGTTTTTCCATTCCCAATAGCGCTCTCGCTGGTCCTCTTGTTCATTAACATCTGTGTCCCCTCCAATCTGGGCTCTGGCTTGAACTCTGTGAACTGCTCAAAGAGGCTCTTGCTACCTCTTTGTTTGGACAGACAATGGTTGCAGTAACAAAGAGGAAAATCAGATGCAGGTGAAAATTTATTTTTAACGTTTCCGAGGCCAAATGGGGATTTCACATGAAAATCAGAGCCCTCACTTCCGCCTGCTCTCTCTGAAAGTGGCTGGGGTGCTTTGGGCTGGCCAGGACTCCAACACGCTTGGATCTTTTCCAAGCAAGTGCACCATGGATGAGGTAGATGGTTCGGTCTTTCTGGGGCCTTCGTTTGGCTAGATACAGACATTTTGTTCAAAGATGGTGTTCAGCTTTGGCTGACAGAATGTGATAAACCTAGGAAAGCAGGCATGCTGCTCTTGCCACCCAAATACGTGAGGTTTCTTTACATTTTAGTCAAGTCAGACTGAAGGCTGAAAAAATGTGTAAGAACGTGAAAATTCTTGGAAATCACTAGATGAAAAGCTCCAATTGGAGTGGGCCCCTAACTCATCCCTCCTCTGTGGCTCCCCTAGAGGCCTGCAGGGAGCAGAGGCTGGGAGGCTCCTGGGAGAAACATGAAGGGCCATCAGAAGTAGCTCTTCAGGGCACACCCACATTGTGTAAAGAACTTGACTGTGTTGCCTCCTCAAGTCATCTCGGGAGGTAAGAGTCATTGTCAGCTGTGCTTGATCGACGAGGGGACTGGCTCTGAGCAGTGATGAGTCAAACCAGTAGTTGCAGAGCACACCTAGGATTATATGACTCCAAACTCGCACACCTTCAGGCAATTGTCTACAGCAAAGGAGGCAAGAATATAGAATGACTGCAAAACAATCTCTTCAGCAAGTGACGTTGGGAAAGTTGGATAGCTGTGTGTTAATTAATGAAATTAGAACACACCCTCACACCATCTACAAAAATAAACTGAAAATGGTTTAAAGGCCAAAATATAAGTCGTGACAACATAGAAAAGAATGTAGGCAAAACATTCCCTGATGTAAATCTTAGCAATATTTTCTTAGATGGGTCTCCCAAGGCAAAAAAAAAAGCAAAAATAAACAAATGGGACCTACTCAAAAGCTTTTGCACAGTAAAGAAATCATCAATAATTTGAAAAGACCTACAGATTGGGAAAAAATCTTTGCAGACAATGCAGACAATAAGGGGTTAATATTCAAAACATAAGAACAGTTCATACAACTCAATATCAAACATACACACACACACACACACACACACACACAAACAAATCCCAACAACCCAATCAAAAAATATGCCAAAGACTTAAATAGACTTTTTCCAAAGAAGACATACAGGTGGCCAATAGACACATGAAAAGATGTTCAACGTGGCTAATTATTAGAGAAATATAAATTAAAACCACAACGAGGTGTCACCTCACACCAGTCAAAATGGCCATCATCAAAAAGTCTACAAATAATAAATGCTGGAAAGGGTGTGGAGAAAAGGGAACTCTTCTACATGATTGGTGGGAATGTAAATTGGTGCAGACACTATGGAGAACAGTATGCAGTTTCCTTAAAAAACTAAACATAGAGTTACCATATGATCCTGGGCATATATAAAAAAACCCCAAAACACTAATTCAAAAAGATATAGGCACACCCATGTTAACAGCAGCACTATTTACAGTAGCCAACACATGGAAGCAGCCCAGCTGCTTATCAGCAGGTGATTGGCTTAAGAAGTATGCTGTGTATATGTGTGTATATGTGTGTATGTGTGCATACATGTGTGTGCATGCTCAGTTGTCTGACTCTTTGTGACCCTATGGACTGTAGCCTGCCACTGTCCTCTGTCCATGGGATTTTCCAGGCAAAAATACTGGAGTGGGTTGCCATTTCCTTCTCCAGGGGATCTTCCCGACCACCCAGGGATTGAACCTGCTTCTCTTGTATCTCCTGCATTGGCAGGTGGATTCTTTACCAACTGCGCCACCTATTGTGTGTGTGTGTGTGTGTATATATACGTATGTATACTGTGTATACACACACAATGGCATATTAGTCATTAGAAAAGAATGAAATATTATCACTTGCAGCAACATGGATGGACCTAGAGATTAGCATACTAAGTGAAGTCAGAGAAAGACAAGCACCAAATGACATCAGTCATATATGGAATCCAAAAACTAATACCAGTGAATCTATACACAAAACAGAAACAGACTCACAGACATAGAGAAGAAATTTATGATTACTAAAGGGAAAAGGGAGGGAGTGGAGGGATAAATTAGTAGTATGGGATTAATAGATACAAACGACTATACATACAATAGATAAGCAATGAGGATCTACTGTATAGCACAAGGAACTATAATGTATAATTTATAATAGACTATAATGGAAAATAATCTGAAAAAATATATAACTGAATCACTTTGCTATATACTTGAAACTAACACAATACTGTAAATCAACTATACTTCAATAAAAAAGATTATTTGACTCCAAAGTAAATTTTCCCCATTGTCCCATAGTGAAGACAAGCATTAGCTTTTTTTTTCTTTAAAATTCTTTATTTAATTTGTTACAATATTGCTTCTGTTGTTTTTTATGTTTTTGTGTTTGGGCTGTGAGGCATGTGGGATTTTAGTTCCCCAACCAGAGATCAAACCCGAGTTCCGAGCACGTGAAGGCAAAGTCTTAACCGCTGGACTACCAGGGAAGTCCCACTTTATTTTCTTTACCCTGATTTTTCTACCTACTGAAAAACATGCAGAAATGGCTCTGTGCTTGCACTCTCTGGAGCCCCAGCAGTTATAGTTTTCTTGCAGAAATGAGGTGACCAGAAGTTGTGAGTTCATAGTAGCCATGACTAATAGAGTGTTTCAAGAACACGAAACAAACATGAAACGGCTTGGTCTTCTTTTTCAGTAAATTCACTTTACATTAAATTGGCTTTCTGGTACAAAAAGCCATTCGGAAGTCATTCTTTCACTGGCACGTCTTGGGTGGAGTGCGGATTGAGGAAGAAAGGAAGAGGAGAACAAGGAGTCCCAAGAGCTAAGAGTTGCCTTCTTTTAGGACACTTGATGAATGTGCCTTCTTCTTGCTTGTATTTCTTGTTTTTCTTGTGAAGCAGGGGAAAGGTGGGGGTGACCACCCTAGGAAAGGGAAGAGCAAGGATGGGCATCCTGAGAAGGTAGGGTGAAAGCCCAAGTTTGGGGAGGGCCAAGTGCGTGTGTGTGTGCCAAGGCTCTTCAGTCATATCTGACTCTCTGTGACCGTGTGATTTCCCTTTGGTAATCATAAGGACTGTAGTCCACCAGGCTCCTCTGTCTGTAGGATTCTCCAGGCAAGAATACTGGAATGGGTTGCCATGTCCTCCTCCAGGGGATCTTCGTGACCCAGGGACTGAACCCATGTCTCCTGCAGATCCTGCATTGTAGGCAGATTCTTTGCCACTGAGCCACCAGGGAAGGCTGGGTAGGGGCAAGGTGCCTGTAAAGCCAGCTCCATGAAGTGGGTGGGGCTGTGTGAGGCAAAGCTGGCAGCCAGGGAACACTGTTACATCCAAGGGGGTTATTGCCGTCTATGTGCTTCCTCTCTGCTCTAAGCACCCCTGGCTGTCAGTCCCACCTGCCTCCTGGTGCTTGCTCCTTTCCCAGGGAAGAAGCACTCACTGAAGGTCACCAAACTGGTTCTTCCCAAATCCCCAACTCCAGCCAGTACTTTTTACTCCATCAGTTCAGTTCAGTCGCTCAGTGTCCAACTCTTTGCGAAGCCATGAATCGCAGCGTGCCAGGCCTCCCTGTCCATCACCAACTCCCCAGACTTCACTCAGACTCACATCCATCGAGTCCGTGATGCCATCCAGCCATCTCATCCTCTGTCGTCCCCTTCTCCTCCTGCCCTCAGTCCCTCCCAGCATCAGAGTCTTTTCCAATGAGTCAACCCTTTGCATGAGGTGGCCAAAGTACTAGAGTTTCAGCTTTAGCATCATTCCTTCCAAAGAAATCCCAGGGCTGATCTCCTTCAGAATAGACTGATTGGATCTCCTTGCAGTCCAAGGGACTCTCAAGAGTCTTCTCCAAAACCACAGTTCAAAAGCATAGTGTCCCCTACTACACACTTTTCCTCACCAGCAACTTTTGTGAAGCTTAGCAAGGGCAAAGTCATTGCTAAATCTTCTTTACAAGCTAATTTCTCCTTCTTTTTCCCATTTTTGAAAGGCCATTGCCAGTGACCAGGAACCCTGGAATGGAGTCAACACTGACCCTTCCTTTCCCCGGAACTCCCATAATCTCATTCACAAAATCCTACCAATCAGTCCTTTCTCCCCCATGCCTCTTGCATTTCTTACTTCTTTTTCCTTTCTGCCTTCATCCCGAGTCAGCATCTTGTATCTGACTCTGGCATCTGCTCCTTGGCTGGTCTCTCTATAGACTCTTTCCTCTTCAGAATATCATCCCATATCCATTTATTATTCATTCATCGAAAGTATATTTATTGAGCACCCACGAAGTGCCAGGTAATGTATTGGACACAAGATATACCAGTGAGTAAGACAAATATGGTCCAGTTGCAATTGTCAGGCAATTACAGTGCCTGAGGGTGAGTGTGTTGATGGAGGAGGTACAAGCTGCTAGGGAATGCCTCAGAGAGTCCGAGTCCAAATCCCGGTGGGAAGAAGTGTTAGGGAGGTCTGCACACTCCTGCCAGACTCATTTCCATAAAATAACAATTTTATCCTGTTTTAACCACAGTGGGCCTCCAATTACTTTTGCTCCTTCAGGTCTGCAAAGGGATGAATGTCTCCTAAACCCTCAAATTCATCTGTGGAAACTCTAGCCCCCAATGTGATATTATTAAGAGGTTAGGGCCTTTGGGAAGTGATTGGGTCATGAGGGTGGAGCACTCAGGAAAGGGATTAATGCCTTTATAAAAGAGACCCCAGAAAGCTCTTTTGCCCAATTTCTGTTGTGAAGACACAACGAGAAGTTAGCATTCTGCAACCCAGAAGAGGGCTCTCAGCTGAAGCTGACCCCATGGGCGTGCCAATCTCAGACTTCCAGCTTCCGGAATGGGGAGAAATAGATTTCTGTTGTTTAAAAGCCACTCAGTCTTTGGTACTTTATTGTGGCTGCATGAAAAAACAAGGTTCAAACTTTGCACACTGAGATCCTAAGCCCTCCGTTTTCAGCCCAGCCTTATCCCAGGACTCTGCTGGCAGAAGTAGTAGTAGGAGCCTTTATAGCCATAGCAGAATGGCGAAGCTTCCTTGCGGCTGCATACGCCTCAGGGCCTCTTCTAAATGCTTCTCCCACCCCCGCTTTCACAGCATTCTCTTGGAGGGTAACGCAGTTCCCATCACTAGTGTTGCCTCAATTAACAGGTGAGGAGATGGAGACACGGACAGGGGGCTAAATGGCAGAGTCTGGGTTCAAATCCTGGCCATGTGGCTCCAGGTCTGACACACAACCACAGTGCCCCTGCCTGTGTAACTCGGCCCCATGGATCTTAGGCTTTCTATCAGTTCAGTTCACTCACTCAGTCGTGTCCGACTCTTTGCGACCTCATGGACTGCAGCAAGCCAGGCCTCCCTGTCCATCACCAGCTCCCAGAATTTGCTCAAACTCACATCCATCGAGTCGGTGATACCATCCAACCATCTCGTCCTCTGTCGTCCCTTTCTCCTCCTGCCTTCAATCTTTCCTAGCATCAGGGTTTTTCCAATGAATCAGTTCTTTGCACGAGATGCCAAAGTATTGGAGCCTCAACTTCAGCATCAGTCCTTCCAAAGAATATTCAGGACTAATTTCCTTTAGGATTTACTGGTCTGATCTCCTTGCAGTCCAAGGGACTCTCAAGAGTCTTCTCCAACACCACAGTTCAAAAGCATCAATTCTTCAGCGCTCAGTTTTCTTTAAGGTCCAGCTCTCACATCCATACATGACTAATGGAAAAACCATAGCTTTGACTAGATGGACCTTTGTTGGCAAAGTAATATCTCTGCTTTTTAATATGCTGTCTAGGTTAGTCGTAGATTCTCTTCCAAGGAGCAAGCATCTTTTAATTTCATGGCTGCAATCACCATCTGTAGTGATTTTGGAGCCCAAGAAAGTAAAATCTCTCACTGTTTCCATTGCTTTCCCATCTATTTGCCATGAACTGATGGGACTGGATGCCATGATCTTAGTTTTTTGAATGTTGAGTTTCAAGTCAGCTTTTTCACTATTCTCTTTCACTTTCATCAAGAGGCTTTTAGTTCTTCTTCACTTTCTGCCATAAGAGTGGTGTCGTCTGCATATCTGAGGTTATTGATATTTCTCCTGGCAATCTTGATTCCAGCTTGTGCTTCTATGATACACCCTAAATTCCCCTTGGGGCTTTTCCCCTGGTCCTCTCTCTCCCAGGAAAGCCCTTCTCTCTCTTAGCACCACCCCCTGGCTTTTTTAGAACCACCCTCTATAGAAAAAGAGCGAAGTCTGGACTCAGTTCTGTGTTCAAGTCCCAGTTTCCAGCCATCAAACCCCTTCTTCTCCCTGAGTCTCAGTTCCCCCTTCTCTACAAGGGGAATATTGCTGCCCTCCACCTAGGGCCTTTCTGAGTATGATGTAAGAATAACATATGTGAGTGTGCTTTGCAAACTCTCAGCCCTATGCAAATGTAAGGGAGTTGACAGCATTTTTACCTCATGTTTCCCAAGGTAAGAATATTTCTGTACAGCCTGTACTTCATTATAATGACATTTGATTATATATTCCCTTGGGCACATGCCTTCATCTTTCTGAACTTCAGATGCTTCATCTGTGAAATGGGCATAATATCTTCAGCCATATTGGATGATTGTGGGAATTAAATGCAACAGTGTTTTTAAAGGATTAGACACACAAGAATGTGCAGTGTTTTTCTCCCAAACCTTGACTTTCCTCCAGCTGTTGGGGCTAAATTGTTTTTGTCTCTAACTAGAAGAAGGCTGTCCAAAATCATCCCTTCTCTTTCTCTCCACAATTTTTTTTTAAATAAAGGAAAGGCACCTGTCTCCTCGGAGCTTCTGATTTAATTCAGCATCAACACTGGAATATTTATTTACCAAAGAAAAATACTTTCCATGCTCCTTTGACCATGTCGCCCAGATGCACCGCCACCGGCCGCCCAAAGCCCATTCTGAAGCAAGAGCATTTTGTGAGCACAGCAGCTCTCTGTGACCCTCCAAGTGCTTGTTCAGCTGAAATCACTCGTGTCTGGCACAGACCTTCTCTTTCATTTTGGCAGAACTTCAGGGAGTGAAAAGCTGGGTTAGTGTTAGGGCTGGGATTAGAAATTGAGACTCAACAGATCATACTGTTAACACTTCTCCTCTTTGCTAACTTTATGAAGTTCGAGAAAAGCTTTCTGGGGAACGCGACACCAGCTTATTTGCCAAAAGCTGACATGGGCCAAGGAAGATGTAGTCAGCATTTGGAATCTCCTTGCCTTAGAATGTAACAGCCAAGGAGGGAAGAAGGATGCTGGGGAGCTGGGAGCCGGGGGCTGAGGAGGTAGGTGTGTGGAAAGGAATTGGAAGGATTCAGGATGCTGAGCGGGCTTGGCTCCTTGTGATTCCACCCCACAACACAAATTCTCTTAAGCCATTCCTTCCTCTCCTTCTCTAGCTCAGCCCCTGTCCCGGTCCTCATCACCCTTACCAGCAACAGCGATACTTTCTAATCTACCTCCTGGTCCCTCTTGTCCACCCTAGACACGACCGCCAGTTTTTATTCCTCTGCTTAAAAACATTCAAGGCTCCCCAGTGCTTATTAAACAAAAGCCTCACTTTTAGGTGAGTGCTCAAGCTCCCCTATACCCCCACCTTCAAGCAGGCCCCAAACTATCCCCAGACCTCATCTCATCCCTCATCCTCCACAGAGCCTCAAACAGCAGCTAGGTAGACATGTGGTTATCCACTGACTTGCCAGTACAGTACCTTCCAACCTTTGAGCTTTTCCCAGGCTGGTCCTTCTGCCTGGATGGCTCAATCCTAGTTCCCACCTTCACCTGGATTCCTCTGCAGGCTCCAAGACTCAGTTCAAGGATGGCTCCTTCTGCAAAGCCTGGCTCAGCTTCTCCAAGCAGAGCTGACACCACCTCCTCTCTGCTCCATGGGACAGCGCACTGCACTTGTTCATGGGTGCCACTGCACTGCAGGGCCTTGAAACTGGACTAGACTTTATGTACGTCTCCCCTACCCTCACCTAGTGCCTTGTTCAGCTTATACTCTGTTACTTGGATTTATGAAAGCTGATGAGACACACTCCCACAATGCCAAGGAGAAGCCAGAGACGCACGCTGAGTTTTTGGCTGTGTTAGGCTCATGGGTTCTGCCTGTCCTAATCTCCAGAGCGGTGCAGTGTGCTGGGGAAATGCCTTCTCGTTTACTCTGGGTTACTGCTCCCTGAGAACATGTCTCCAAGACAGTGTCCCAACTGGCAACTACTCCAGCCCAGTTAAGCTCCTGGAAGTGATCCCTAGTATGTGGCAGACCCTGTATTTGACTCTGGGGACACACAAGTGAGTGTGATTCTGTGCCTGCCATGGGGGTTCTCACAGATAAGACACATACATAATTTCAAGACAAGACAGAAGCTTGATGGTATGCTCAGTCCAGTCTGAGAGAATCAGAGTAGGCTTCTTAAAGGAGGTGATACTGGACTGAATGTTAAAGAACGTACAGGACTTCGACAGGCAAAGACAGTGAGTCTAAACAGCACAGCCTCAAGCTACCATGAGCATTCAGGACTGAAGATTTATTGGTGGGGTGGGAAAGAGGGTGAGAGGCAGAGAGAGATAGTGATAGAGAAGATGATGGCATTTGAGCTGGACTTAGAAAGATGAGAGTTTTGGATATATAGAGATCTGAATAGGATAGAGGTTGAAGGACAATCTGGGTAGAGGAACAGCTTGAGCCAAAGCATGGAGCACTGATGTAACTTGCTTTAAATGGTCAACTCTAAGAAAGTTATCACTGGAAAAGACAAAAGCTCTAATTTGAAAAGATACATGCACCCCAGTGTTCACAGCAGCATTATTTATAGTGGCCAAGACATAGAATGAACCTATGAGTCTATGAAATGGAAAAAGAAAATGTGGTGTGTGTGTATATATATGATGGAATATTACTCAGCCATAAAAAGAAAGAAAGAATGTCATTTGCAGCAACATGGATGGACATAGAGATTATTATACTAAGAGAAGTCAGACAGAGAAAGATATTATATGATATCATTTATGTGGAATCTAAAAAACAGCACAAATGAACTTACTGGGTGGAGAGCAGATAAGGGCTTCCCCAGTGACTCAGTGGTAAAGAATCCGTCTGCAATGCCAGAGATGCAAGAGACGTGGCTTCAGTCCCTGAATTGGGAAGATCCCCTGGAGGAAGGCATGGCAACCTGTCCCAGTATTCTTGCCTGGAGAATTCCATGGACAGAGGAGCCTGGCAGGCTATAGTCCATAGGGTCACAAAGAGTTGGACATGACTTAAGTGACTTAGCACAATAGCAGATATATTATACATATATATACTTTACATTATATTCATCTTCCTTATGTACAAGAGGCCAAATAAATTTGTCATAACTTATTTAACCAATCTCCTATTATTAGACACTTAGGTTGTTTTCAATTTCTTCTATGATAAACATCTCTGGGTATGAAGTACTTTCGCCCACATTTTGAGTTATTTCCTTAGAATAAATTTCCAGAAGTGGAATTACAGGGTCACAGGATAGAAACTCTTTTATGGTTCTTAATACATTTTGCCAAATTTCTTTCAAAAGATTTGTACCAATTTACACTGCCACCAGCAATGTGTGAGGATGCCAGTTTTTCCACATCTTTGGCAGCTTTGGGCATTTTAATTAAAAAATTTTTTTTGCCAGTTTAACAGAGGAAGGACTTTACGTTGCTTTAGTTTGCATTTTTATTACTTTACCTAACATTACTTAATAAATGTTTCCCATGTTGCTTCAATGGTCTTAATAAGCTCTTTTATGATCACAAAACTTTTTGATGTTTGGGATTTGATGACTAAATATAAGAATAGGGCATTCCAGTTTAGTGACCACCGTGAGCCAGAGCAGAAGGTCAGAAAACCTCTCAGATAGGGGATCTGGAGCTAAATTCATTGTTTTCAACACTCTCTTCCTTCTGGGCTCTTCATCTTGGTGAATAGCACCACCAGCCATCATGTCATTCAAGCCAAAGCCTTAGTCATTGTTGACCTCTCCCTGTGTTACTGAACCATACTTGGGTCCACTCTCTTGTATGCAGTCAAGCCAATCTGCCTACCCCATGATGTAGTGAAGTAAAGTGTAGTGTTTATTGAAGGGCACCAAGAAAGAAGTCCAGGGCAGCTGGTGCTCAAAATACTCAAAACTCTCCAATTGGTTTTAGCAAAGCATTTTTAAAGGCAAGACGAGAGAGGGCTCTGTGAACACTTGTGCAGAAGTATCTGATTGGCTGATGGTGAGGTAACAGGGTAATGTCACAGGGGTTAACATTATCAATCCTCAGGTCCCTATAGGCTTGAGTGTTTGTGCTCATGGTCATCAAATAGTTACTTTCTTTTGGTGGGGTTTTTGAAGTTGTAAAACAACTCAGGAAATGTATATCAGATACTGTTAAGCTAAAGCAGAGGATATGGTGGAGGGATTTCCCTCCCCAAGGCCCCATGGGATACTGCTCAGTTTTACTCGCCCTTCATCACCTACATTTAATCAATAACCAAATCCTCTAAATCACTCTTGAAGCACTACTGCTATAGATACTGAGTTCAGGTCATATCATCTCTATCCCAAACACTTGCAGAAGCCTCCCTAATTGATCTTGTTTCCCTCTAAACCATGTTCCACATTGCAGGCAAAACTATCTTTCTTACACTCAAATATGACTCAAGTGTGTTAACAATTACTGTTACTTTTGATGAAGTCCCCAAATTATATGCTCCTTAAAACTATTTTGCAGGATTCCCAAGTGGTGCTAGTGGTAAAGAACTCGCCTGCCAATGCAGGAGACATAAGAGATGTGGATTCGATCCCTGGTTCGAGGAGATCTCCTGGAGGAGGGCATGGCAACCCACTCTAGTATTCTTGCCTGGAGAATCCCACGGACGGAGCAGCCTGGTGGGCTACAGTCCATAGAGCTACAAAGAGTCGGACACGACTGCAGCGACTTAGCTCAACACAACACAGTCCCTTGCAAGCCTGCCATGATCTGAACCCCGCCCTTTCTCAGGTGGTGCAAAGAAGCTTGTGTACTTGTCTTTCCCCTGGAGCTGTATGGAGACCATGATCCAGACCTTTGAGGACCACAATCACATCCTCAAAATGGCTGGGGTTAAAAGATGCGAAGCAGGACCTGGTTCAGATGAGCAGCGTTACTGACATGCCCTAAATCCAGACCAACCACCAGGGTGGTGCTTTACCTGGATCTTCTTAAAGTAGCTCCAACATTGGTCCATGAAATATTTGTAACAGGTTAGGAAAGAAAGTATGCATCTAGAAATTGTTATGGAAATTTGATAGAGTAATTTTCTGTTTGGTCTTCCCTTGGTTTGGCATCTAATCATAAAAAATTGTTTCATTAGTCTTTTAAAAATTTCACTTGTCTATTAATTGAATTTATTGTATTTTAAAATTACTGGCCTACAATGTGGTGAATTGGAAATTTAAAAATAAAAGCCCTTTGACTTAGACTGTGGACTTGAATTCTCTTGGAAAAGTTCAGTCTGAAACAATCTTCACATAAGTTTGTAAATGAACTTTTGGAGTAAAGAGATATTTGCATGCCCAGCTGGGAGAGTATGTTTCAAAGATGGAAGAAAATTCACAAAGAGAAAGAAATCACAACTTTAACTTATATCTTAACTTCGTGATTTTCATAGAGAAACTGTTTAAAAATAGAAAGTTCTGGCTTTTACCAAGTCAAGTTGTAACAGTCCTGGATATATTGAACAGGATGGTAACTTGGAACGCTTTAAGGACGAGAATTGGTTTCAAGCAACTCCTCATTTCCCTGGTCTATAAGATGAGGGGGTGGGATGAAAAAACACCTTTAGTGTTTCAGCTCTAAGACCTTGTGCTTTCATGATTCTATGCTTGACTATTTAGTTTAAAACTTTGCTAATAAAGGTAACCACTGGTGTGTAGCATGGAGTAACAAGAGGGCTTGATAAAAGAAGCAGATGGATAGTAGTTATTTAATCTTCATTGACTGTCTACAAATTCACCACCTTTTTAATGGAAGAAACTGCCAAATACTGAGGCATTTAACAGAGGCCTGAGTTCTCAACCGCTAACTGTGTGACTGAGGACCAAGTAGCTTCACTTATATGTACCCTCTGCTTTGTGATGAGGACACTGGACTGTAGCCAGCTTTCGTAAAGTGTCAAGAGGTCTCCCAGGGGTACAGAGGAGAAGGAGCCAGGCATGTTGTGTACTTCTTGGGGTTTTCCCGACTCTCAGCCAGAACAGCTCCTGTTTAGAGATAGGTCTTTGTGTAAGACTTTGTTAGAAGCAGTACTTCATTGCTCTAAAGAGTTTGGAAAAACAATCAATACAATTGCTACTGCCTGTTTCAGCTTTCTGTCTGCCAATAGGCATTGTACCATTTAGTGGCCAATGCCTGACTTGCTGTCATGATGTCTAGATGGAGGGACTGGAAACTGAAATGCATAGCAGGCAAGCTATGGAAATGAAAGAAGGCTTGATGTCAGCTCAGTAGGGAACCATAGAGAGTATGGTGAGCTGGAAAGTGCACGCCTTGTCTAAATGAAACCTCGGAAATTCAGCTCCTTCCCACTGTTCCCTTGTGGGGATGTGGGCACCTGTCTAAGCATCCAAGACATATTCTGGGAGCTAAATGTGACTCATGTGTCTCCACGTTGTGGCTAACCTGAATTTCCTAGAATTTTTTTAATACTTATTTTTATTTATTTATTTGGCTGTGCCAGGTCTTTGTTGCAGCATGCAGGAATCTTTCAGTTGCATCATGCAAACTCCTAATTGCAACACGTGGGATCTGGTTCCCTGACCAGGTATTGAACCCATGCTCCGTGCCCTGGGAGTGTGGAGTCTTAGTCACTGGACCACCAGGGAAGTTCCTCCTAGA
The DNA here is from genome assembly GCA_917880005.1 of Nanger dama. Lineage (NCBI taxonomy): Eukaryota > Metazoa > Chordata > Mammalia > Artiodactyla > Bovidae > Nanger > Nanger dama. The sequence continues at coordinate 25,303,539 of CAKJTW010000011.1, read as the reverse complement.
ATTTTTTTATTTATGCTAAATAGTGGCACATATGAACAATCGGTCTGGTAGGCCTAATTATCTTCCCAATTGTTTGGCACTGTATTTGGCACTTGGTCACTAGACTATGGATGTTAGCTATCATTATTATCAACATCATCATTATTACCTAATAATGATGTAGCAGACTTGGATCTGTTAATAATTGCAATTGAATTTTAACATAATTATACAATTTTGTGCTATTCAAGTTTAATTCCTTTAAAAGCCGTATCATGAAACTGCAGTGTTTTGGAGAATTACTGACGAGAAGAAAAAGGAAATAAATGATGCTTCTCTGTGAACTTGAGTCCTGTCCAAGGTGGTTCTATGCTACCCGGCCAAGTGTGGGCCCTTCAACCTCATCAAGGCTCACAGTGAAGTGTGTGGGTGTCCCGCACTACTGCACACTTGGACATATGTGCTCTGTGTGTGTCTGAAAGTCAGACCTATTCCAGTGAAGATACAACGAGTCACACTCAGAGAACCCAGATTGTTGACTTCTTTGTCAATTCCATAATTACTGTAGCTTTAAAGGAAGTTATCATCTCTACAGAAATAAGCCCATTCCTTAATTTTTTTCCAAAATGTCTTGGATTGTTTATCAATTTATTTTTCCAGATAAGCTTGCCTGCTCATGTGGGATAGAAATGTCTAGAGGCTGATTTCTGATAGCACAGTGAAACCTTGCCCAGGTAATTGGGATTCTATCTTAAAAAAAAAAAAGAAATTGTAAAACAAAACACAAAAGAAAGAAAAATTTAAATGCTCAGTTCTACCAGCCTAACAAAATGATTGTCATTTCTCTGCATTCTCTCTTATACATATTTGTACATTGTTAAGTAAATTAGATAATCATGACTTTATTGAATTTGTTGGCGGCTGGTGAAGGGGTAGGCGGTTACAAAAATATAGGATATATAGGATATAGTTTTTTCCCCTCAAAGGGAGGGAGATGGAGAGGTAAAAAGAATCTTAAAATGGAATAAATCAAGCAGGGGATGACAAGAGTGGGAGGTGGCTAAGGAAGAAAGCAGCATAGAAGAGAAGGGCGCATTAACTCTGACTATGAAATTATCTGTTTGAATGTTCCCTAAACCATTTGGAAACCTGTTTCAGCTGAGGGTTTTTCCATTGTGACTTATTTTTTTAATTTAAAAAATTTGTATTGAAGTGTAATTGTTTTACAATGTTGCATTAGTTTCTGCTGTACAATGAAGGGAGCCAGCTGTGTGTATTCATATATCCCTTCCCTCTTGGACCTCATGCCCAGTTGAGGGTTTTTAATGCTGGAGTCCTAGCTGGGTCTGGAGGCTAGAGTTATATTTATCATTATGTACAATGTTGTGTTTTTCTTTTATTAAATTTTATATTAAGAAAACCATTTCTCATGTTATGACAGAGACTTTATAATTATTTTTGTTTTAGTAAACATTCCTCTTGTATTAGGTATCTATGTTATATCCAGTTTATCCCTAATGTAAATAACAGTGACAGTAATAAGTAATAACAATGGAAGTAACAGTGGCAAACAGCTTTATACATACAGCTTTTTTTCCTTCATTACAATTATTTTCTCAGGATAAATTCTGTGGAATTGAGAAGCTTGGTTTTAAAAATGTGATTATTTTGGGGGAGGGCACACCACACAGCCTGTGGGATCTTAGTTCCCTGATCAGGGATCGAACCCAAACCCCCTTTACTGAAGCATAGAGTCTTAACCACTGGGCCACCAGGGAAGTCCCTTAACATATAATTATTATTTTGACTTGTGCCATATTGCCCACTGTCTTCCTAGAGGTTTGCATACATTTATGTTGCTACTGGATTAAGTGAAATTTCAATTTTTCTGTAGACTTCTGTGAATGGGATTTTATTCATTTTTGTTTTTATTGTTTTCATTTTTGTGTCTTTGAAGACCATTAAAGTAAAGGATCTTTGAAAACTCCTGTTTATTTACTTTTGTTGTTATTGTGTTAATTACCTACTTTGGTCTGGTCTCATTTGTCTCATGGGGTTGAGGTGATGTTCTTATATATATTTTATCCATTTTTATACAGTGTAAATGATAGCTCTTGGAGAATTATTTTTACAAATGGTTACACTGGCCAGCTGTTTTCCTTTTTAAATCTTAGTGTAACTGAGCTTGTGCCAAATTTACCCCGGGCTTCCATGTACTTTGATTCCATTTCATTCTGGTGCCTACCAAACTCTCCTGAAATCACTGGCTTATATGTCACTCTTCTGTTGATCCATTGGTTCCTTTCTATACCCCCAACACCTTACATAGGATTTATTATATGATATTTGCTCAGAATTGCTTGTTGAGGTTTGGGAAAAAAAGAATGCTTGAGTGAAGGAATTAAGTTAGGGAATGCTCTGGAGTGATACTGTCCTTTGAATTTCTGGAACTAGAGGGAATCCCAAGTCTTTGTCCTTCGGTCAGGAAGGCAGCAGGAGACCTCTGGCTGACCCAGTGTGGAGGCCTCTAAGTTGGAGTTCAGGTTTTCTTCTTTTCCTTGGGGCCTTACCCAAGACTCAGGTCCTACAGGTGAGTCCCTGGGGGTCTGGTTGGGGAGCTGCTTTCCTTTCCTTTGGCATCACTTTCTGGGCAAAAGTTCCAGTGTTTGGATTTTATTAGCCAATAAAATTAAGGGGAAAACACTGGAAAAAAATCACAGCACACTGTTGTTACTCTTGTGAATGAATCACATAACTTGCAGCTAGACTATTAAGGTCTAAATGGATTTTCTGTGCTCTAAGCCAAAACATATTTCATAAAGTTACACAGAGGTGGACAGAATCCCAGTTAATAAAAACAGTCATGGGTGAAAGATGCATGGTCTGATGGAAGGGGAGGTGATGGATGCTAGGTTGCTGGGATTGTTATGTTTATGATTTTATTTATTTTTAAAGTAAAATTTTATTACTTTTTTAAAGTAAAACATTTTATTAAATAGTTGAACTTCAACATTATTACCAAACCCTAATCAGTAAAGGGAATTTATTGAGTGTTTGGAGATACAAATATGATGATGGAATTTTATGAGGTGTTTTGAATAATTTTCAATATTGTATTATCAACCTGTTTAAGTCAATCCTAGTTTGTCTCTAGTCATAGTAGGAAAGTTTCTTTTCCATCCACATTTATTTGTTGATGTAATATCCCCCCAGAATTGATGCAAGGTCCTAGAAGTTTGGTCAATACTTGAAAACAAAATAAATAAACCTATAGATTCTGACAGCTATGGATACCTTAGCTCAAAAAATTATGTCTGTGATCCTTTCCCTCCACAATATTTTGTGATGATGTATTTCAGAGCTTAATTTCTTCAGAGCCTCCATCATAGCCAGAGGAGAAAAGGAAAAATGCAAGTCATTGTTCTGAAAGCTTAAAAAACCTAGGACTTTGATCTGAAAAAGATACCTTTTCATTCTATTATTAGAAATCTTCCCTACCTCAACAAATCTCCTTATTGGTGATCCTTGGCTGCTGGCTGGTGGCTGGATTTCAGCTGAAATTACAACCACCTCTTCCAACAAGGCTATTTGTAACAATGGCTAGGAAATTTGCGGTATGGACACAGACTGCGTGGCCAAAGTAGTTACAGCCTATATATAACATATATCATTTTCTTTTTCTCATATGTATAGTGCAGATATAATGTAGAAAAGGGGAAAATATGCAAAACAAATTTGATGTATATGCAGAAATGTATCAGACATGAACAGTGGGTTACTTCTGGGTTGCAGAATTGAGAGTAACTTATTTATTGTTTGTTTGCTTGTATTTTTTTCCTGCAATAAGCCTGCACTTTTTAATAGTAGGGAGAAAAGCTATTTTTCCTTTTATATTTTTTTAATTTTGGAAAATTTTAAACAAATACAAAAATGGCAAAACTAGATTAGTAAACCTAGACCATTACTTAGATTTGTGCACTGGGTTTCAGACTTGCTTTGGACCCGTAAGCTACTTTTCCCTTTCCTCTTTCTCCTTTTTGGACGGGAACTATCCATACCAGGCCAGTCCTGGCCCACCGTTGTGTTTTGGAAGAACATACTTGTTTTCTGGTTTCATGGGTTCACAGATTAGAGAGAAATTTTGCTCCAGGAGGTACAATATCCATAGTCATAAATGATTTAGATGATGAAAATTTTGAATTGATGATTTTTAGATGAGATTTTGGACTCAGAGTTGATGCTGAAATGACTTTGGGTGGTGCTGGGATCAGGTGAATATATTTTGTATATGTGGCAGATATGAATTTTAGGGGGCCAGAGGGCAGATTATACTGGATTGGCTAGTGTCCCCCAAATTCATGTCTTTCCTGGAATTTCAGAATTTGAACTTATTTGGAAATAAGGTTATTGCATATACAGTTAAAATATAAGTTAAGATAAGCTCATATTGGCATTGGGTGGGCCCATAATCTAGTATAACTGGTGCCCTTATAAGAAAAGATGAACACAGAGACACACAGGGAAAAGACCATGTGACAAAGGAAGCAGAGATTGGAGAGATGTGTTTAGAAGCCAAAGAATGCCAAAGAGTAGACACCAGAAGACACCAAAGTCACAAAATGGGTTCTCCCCTAGAGCCTTTAAAGGGCTTCCCTGGTGACTCAGAAGGTAAAGAACCCACCTGCAGTTTTTAATTATTTTTACGTTACATTGCACTGCATTGCAGGAACTTGGTTCCCCAACCAGGACTCGAACTTATACCCCCTGCCATGGAAGCACAGAGTCTTAACCACCTGACCACCAGGGAAGTCCTCAGTTTGTTTGTTTTTTGATCACACACATTCCCTACCAGGAATTGAACCCGTGCCCACCACAGTAGAAGCTCAGAGACTTTGCCACTGGGCTGCAAGGGAAGATCCCCCTCCCCCAACTCCAATATTCTTGCTTGGAGAATCCCAGACAGAGGAGCATGGTAGATTACAGCCCACAGGGTTGCAAAGAGCGGGATGCAACTGAGCAACTAAGCACGCATGCATTAAGAGACATTAGAGAGAGCATGCCTCTGCCCACACCTTGACTTCACACCTCTAGCATTCAGAACAGACAATAAATTTCTGTTGTTATAGGCTTTGTAGTTTGTGGTGCTTTGCTACAGCACCTCCAATAAACTCATACAACTCAGATATGTGTTACTGTATTGGGATATTATGCATATTATAAAATATATATAGAAATAGGTATTTAAAATGTGTAAAAATAAAAACTAATATTTAAAATATAGTTTTATCTTGTTTATTGCATGCAAAGAGTTTGAGAGCAACAATACTGAGTATTTCCTGTTTGAAAATTAATTTATTTTGGAATGCTTTTACAGAAAAATTGCAAAGATGGTGCACAGAGTTCTCCAGAATCTTGCCTGGTGTGGGCCAGGTAGGAAGCGCAGTGCCTCCCAGATCAACAGGCAGCCTGACATCTCAGAGCACTGACCTTGGAGTAGGAGACCAATGTGAATGGTTAATGCTGCTGTCCACCAGCCTCCTGCCTCAGTTTCCTCATCTGAAAACAGAGATGATAATACTTCCCCATAAAGTTGTGAGATGAAGTAAATCCTAGCTTGTCCTTGCTAAATGACCCTGGAGAAGACATCTGACTCTTCAAGGCACAGCTTCCTCTTCTGTAAAGTGGGACGAGTCATACTCTCCCTATAAGGTTACAACGGGGTGTGAAATCGGTCAACTCTAGGCCATCAGGTCTTTGTTCTTCCCTTCCTTTACCCCTCAGACATGTTTTTCTCTGCGTTTCCTTTAACAGAGTACTTGGTTACAGCTGCAAACATACCAAAAGGAAGATCAAGTAACTACATGGTCTGTTGGGACCTGCAATGAAAACTCACTGTGAAACTTAATAGCCTGTGGCACTATCAGTGTTGATGTGCGTGCATGTCTGGGTGGGGTGTTGGGGGAGAATAGCACCCCTTTAAGGACCTTCCAGTCTTGAGATTCTTTGTACCAAGATAAGCCAAAGATCTAGGCTTGATGCTTTTATGCTGGGAGTAGTGCTCAGCTCTGTCTGGAAAATTCCAGGAGGAGGCTTCTTCAGTACATATGTCTGAGAAGAGCTGATTTGTTCTAAAAGGAGCAAGTGCGTGGGCTGCTACGCAGGGCTGCTTCTCGGCGCCTCCCCTCGCCCCCACTTCTGTCAGCGCCAGCCTTGCTTTCAGCTGAGGAACCTCTGCATCCCTGCTCCTTTACCCCTGAGACTCCCTCAGGGGGAGGGCACGCTCCCCAGTGTCTGGACTTCAACTTTTCCCCTTTGCTATAATGACTAAGATCACAGGGTACTCATTTTAGAGCAGGTAGTTCTTAGATCATTTAGTAAACGTTTCTCAATCCTGGTTATATTTTAGAATCTCTTGGGGAGCTTTTAAAGCATACATACTCCTGGGTGACACCATCAGAGAGGCTGGAGAGAGAGAGCCAAGAGATTGATATTAAAAAAAAAAAAGTCTCCCCAGGTGAGTCTAAAGTCCAGCCAGGATTGAGAACCAGGCAAGTATTTCAGACCATTGCTTACTGAAGGCAGAGGTCTTGTTTCTCTTGTTTACCACTGTATCCCCTAGCAACACAAATATTTGTTGAAAGAATAATTAGACTTACTCCTTGGAGTCCTGGCAGTCTTGGATGCCACTGATGGTTGGGGAGATGAGGGCCAATTTACTGGACCTCATTTTTATCTGTTAATTTTTAAATATATACTTCCAGGTAGGATATGGAAGCTTGTCATATACTGATCAAGCCTGGTTGTTTTAGACAAGTGTGTTGTGGTCAGTTGTGTCTACTCTTTGTGACCCCATGGACTGTAACCCCCAGGTTCTTCTGTCCATGGAATTTTCCAGGCAAGAATATTGGAGCGGATTGCCACGCAAAAGAACAGGGGAAATTTCTCCTGATGCAGCAAGATGGCCTAAGAACAAGTAGCCTCATGATAAAATTCCAACACATTCATTAAGAGGAATAATTTAATTATACATTTATGGAGTTCAACACTAGAACTAAGAACACTAGAGCCATTTTTCTTACTAGACTTTATTTTTTAGAACAGTTTTGTATTTATAGAAAAGTTGTTAAGACAGTACAGAGTTTCCCACATACCCTGTACCCAGTTTCCCCCTTCTATTAATTTCTTATATATTTGCTATAATTAGTGAACCAATATTGCTACATTATCATTAACTAAAGTTCATACTTTATTCAGATTTCCTTAGTTCTGACCTAACGTCTTTTTCTGTTTCAGGATCCCAACCAGGACACCACATAACATTAGTTGTCATGTATCCTTAACACTCTCCGTGGTTGTGACAATTTCTCGAATTTTTGTTCTTTTGAAGACTTTGACCAGTACTTTGAGGAGTACTGGTCAGGTCTTCTAGAATGCCCCTCTATTGGAATTAATTGTTTCTCTCATGGTTAGATTAGGGTTATGAGTTTGGGGGACAAAAATCACAGTGGAAAAGTGCTGTTCTCCTCATGTCATAAGTAGGGTATGTGCTGTCAACATTGCTCATCACTGTTGTTGCTAACCTTAATTGTCTGGCTGTAGCAGTTTGTCATCTTTCTCCACTGTCCTCTTCCCAACACTTTCCTTTCCTACTGTACTCTTTGGAAAGGAATTACTAGCAGGAGCCCACCCTTAAGGGATGGAGAGTTAGGTAACCTTGCTTGAGGGAGTTCAGTTCAGTTCAGTTGCTCAGTCGTGTCCGACTCTTTGTGACCCCATGAATCATAGCACGCCAGGCCTCCCTGTTATCACCATCTCCCGGAGTTCACTCAGACTCATGTCCATCAAGTCCATGATGCCATACAGCCATCCCATCCTCAGTCGTCCCCTTCTCCTCCTGCCCCCAATCCCTCCCAGCATCAGAGTCTTTTCCAATGAGTCAACTCTTCCCATGAGGTGGCCAAAGTACTGGAGTTTCAGCTTTAGCATCATTCCTTCCATAGAAATCCCAGGGCTGATCTCCTTCAGAATGGACTGGTTGGATCTCCTTGCAGTCCAAGGGACTCTCAGGAGTCTTCTCCAACACCACAGTTCAAAAGCATCAATTCTTCGGTGCTCAGTCTTCTTCACAGTCCAACTCTCACATCCATACATGACTACTGGAAAAACCATAGCCTTGACTAGACAGTAGTCAGCAAAGTAATGTCTCTGCTTTTGAATATACTATGTAGGTTGGTCATAACTTTTCTTCCAAGGAGTAAGAGTCTTAAAATTTCATCACTGCAGTCACCATCCGCAGTGATTTTGGAGCCCCAAAAATAAAGTCTGACACTGTTTCCACTGTTTCCCCGTCTATTTCCTATGAAGTGATGGGACCGGATGTCATGATCTTCGTTTTCTGAATGTTGAGCTTTAAGCCAACTTTTTCTCTCTCCTCTTTTACTTTCTTCAAGAGGCTTTTAGTTCCTTTTCACTTTCTGCCATAAGGGTGGTGTCATCTGCATATCTGAGGTGATTGATATTTCTCCCGGCAATCTTGATTCCAGCTTGTGTTTCTTTCACTCCAGCGTTTCTCATGATGTACTCTGAATATAAGTTAAATATGCAAGGTGACAATATACAGGCTTGACGTACTCCTTTTCCTATTTGGAACCAGTCTGTTGTTCCATGTCCAGTTCTAACTGTTGCTTCCTGACCTGCATACAGATTTCTCAAGAGGCAGGTTAGGTGGTCTGGTATTCCCATCTCTTTCAGAATTTGCCACAGTTTATTGTGATCCACACAGTCAAAGGCTTTGGCATAGTCAATAAAGCAGAAATAGATGTTTTTCTGGAACTCTTTTGCTTTTTCCATGATCCAGTGGATGTTGGCAATTTGATCTCTGGTTCCTCTGCCTTTTCTAAAACTAGCTTGAACATCAGGGAGTTCACAGTTCACGTATTGCTGAAGCCTGGCTTGGAGAATTTTGAGCATTATTTTACTAGCATGTGAAATGAGTGCAATTGTGCGGTAGTTTGAGCATTCTTTGGCATTGCCTTTCTTTGAGATTGGAATGAAAACTGACTTTTTCCAGTCCTGTGGCCACTGCTGAGTTTTCCAAATTTGCTGGCATATTGAGTGCAGCACTTTCACAGCATCATCTTTCAGGATTTGAAACAGCTCAACTGAATTCCATCACCTCCACTAGCTTTGTTCGTAGTGATGCTTTCTAAGGCCCACTTGACTTCACATTCCAAGATGTCTGGCTCTAAATTAGTGATCACATCATCATGATTATCTGGGTCATGAAGATCTATTTTGTACAGTTCTTCTGCGTATTCTTGCCAATTTGGAATTCTTTGACTTAGAAGATTTTTCTCTCCTTCCTGCCTTCCTTTCTTCTTCCCACCTCCTTTTTTTCCCTTCCCTCCCCCCTCCGTCCCTTACTACTTATTCAGTCATTTATTTATACCAGTATGGACTCTAGATATTTATACTTTGGGTTATAACCCAATATTTTTATTTTTTTAATTTTTTTTAACTTTTGGCCATGCCACAAGACATGTGAGATCTTACTTAGTTCCCTAACCAGAGATTGAACCCATACCCCTGCACTGGAAGCACACAGTCTTAACCACTGTACTGCCAGGGAAGTCCCATATAATCCAATACTTCTTTTTGTTGTTGCTCAGATTGTTCCCATTTTGGCCACTGGTGGTTTTTCTGCTCAGCTGCTGTGTCCCTCTGACAGATAAATATCCTTTTTTTTAAGTATGTCTTTACTCTCTGGCATAACAACATGCTACAGGCTGATCGTGCATATTTCCTGCTCCAGACTGTAGCCATTTAAAATGTATTTGAATTGTTCTTGTGTACTCAATTTCAGATTAATATATGTTTTTCTCAAAATAACTTGAAATTTTTTTAAAAATTAGGGAAATGTGTGAGACAGGTATGGCTTTTGTGATGTTGGTTAGCTCAAGATTTGTAACTTGTGATTTCATTCCATGGTCAAAATACACATAATTTATATAACTATTTCATATTCATGATTTTGTATATTTTTCTTTTAAAAGTTCCCCTAATTATAAAAGTTTTAGGCCCTGGTGAGCCCATGGTATTCCCTGACTGCCTAAGTGAGCCAAGACACTTAGGAGCATAGGGCTTCAATAGTCACGATCAAGAATGACAAAATATGCACGTGGGAAAAGCTGGCCGGTCCTGTGGGCCAGGACAGCTGAACCTTCCCTTAAACAGATTGCTGACCAAGGCTTTTGCTAAGATAAGAGGCCTGCTTTCCAATAATGTAACTTTAATTATTTATTTGTTATTGTACTAAGCACATGGTACTAGTGGTCCATTCAATCAACTTTGAGTGATGACACTTTCTCCATGTTAGGCATCTTGTGGGCTTAGCTGGAAATAATACAACAAAGTTTTAAACGCCGAGGAATCTACACTGCTGAGAAAGAGATAAGATAGAAAGGTATATGGATAATTACAAATGGAATGGGACAGGTGCTCTGGGACATTAAAAGGACTTATTCTTTCTTGAGGGGTCGGAGAAGTCTCCAAAGAGCAAGGGATATTTGGATTGGGTCTTGACTGATGAGTAGAAACCTATAAATAGCATCATATTTAATAATACAAATCTCAAAAGAATCTAAATTTCCAACCATGGTGGATTGTTTAGACAAAGTGTAGTATATTCATTAATACAATAGAACCCTATATAATGATTAATAACAATAACATTATATTTGTGAATATGAAACAGTACTCATAGTATATTACTGAATAGGGATAGGAGATTAGAAAAGCAAACTAAACAATAGGAGCCCTGTTTTGTAAATTATATTTGTGTTTGTGTGTGTACACATACACTCATGTATGTTTATATATGAAAAATTTGGAAGACTTTTTATAAACTTTAGATTATTTCAATTTTCTCCTTTTTCTTCCTAATTTCTCTATATTGCATATACATTAAATATATAAAGAGAAAAATGTTTTTAAAAGCTTACATTTTGCAAAAAATGTTTTTAAAAAACCATAAAATAGCAATGAAAAGAGTTCCCTATTAAAATGTTGATATTTATGCATGCATGGGTGTATATATGTATGTGTATGTGTGTGTGTGTGTGTGTGTGTGTGTGTGTGTGTGTATGGCATCAATATTTTAACATTTTGTTGTCTTGTATTGAATGGTCTTTTCCTAACCATTGTCTCATTTAATCTTTAAAAGATGCTTACTCCTTGGAAGAAAAGTTATGACCAACCTAGATAGCATATTAAAAAGCAGAGACATTATTTTGCCAACAAAGGTCCGTCTAGTTAAGGGTGTGGTTTTTCCAGTGGTCATGTGTGGATGTGAGAGTTGGACTATAAAGAAAGCTGAGTGCTGAAGAATTGATGCTTCTGAACTGTGGTGTTGGAGAAGACTCTTGAGAGTCCCTTGGACTGCAAGGAGATCCAACCAGTCCATCCTAAAGGAGATCAGTCCTGGGTGTTCATTGGAAGGACTGATGTTGAAGCTGAAACTCCAATACTTTGGCCACCTGATGTGAAGAGCTGACTCATTAGAAAAGACCCTGATGCTAGGAGGGATTGGGGGCAGGAGGAGAAGGAGACGACAGAGGATGAGATGGTTGGATGGCATCACTGACTCAATGGACATGGGTTTGGGTAGACTCTGGGAGTTGGTGATGGACAGGGAGGCTGGTGTGCTTGCGGTTCATGGGGTCACAAAGAGTCAGACACGACTGAGTGACTGAACTGAACTGAACAGTCCTGGGTTAGAGGCTAGACTGGCAGTACTGTGGGTGAAAGGCATAAGTATTCATCAATGCTCTTAGCCTCAGTGTTACCTATGTGCACACAGTTGGTAACTGGTTGAGCCAGAACTCACCCATAAGCCTCTTGACTACAGGAGCCAGAGCATTCTTCCCTGTTATTCCAGAGATTATCCTGTGCATGCGTGCTAAGTTGTTTCAGCTGTGTCCAACTCTTTGCGACCCCATGGACTGGAGCCCACCAGGCTCCTCCATCCTCGGGATTCTCCAGGCAAGACTACTGGCATAGGTTGCCATGCCCTCGTCCAGGCAATCTTCCCAACCCAGGGAGGGAACCTGGGTCTCTTTTTGTTTCCTGCACTGCAGGTGGGTTCCTTACCCCTAGCACCACTTGGGACGGGAGGCAAAAACCAGCCACATTCGTATCCCAGAGCTTTTTCCTGATGTCATAGCCCTTAAAAATCATGCTGTAGAATACATTTATGTGAAAAAAAAATTCCTAAATGAAAAAGCAAGTTACAAAAGTATGATCCTATTTTAGTAAAAAACTAGAATGTTTGCATAAACACATGGAAAAACCTGAACTAGGATATATTGTCAAGTGCAAAACACTAGATGCAGTACATGTAATATGCTGCTTTTTATAGGAAGGAAGGTGTAAGATGAGAATTTATGTTTGTACTTGTATCTGCATTAAGAAACATGGGAGGGATACACAAACGATCAAAAAGAGTTCACCTAAGAGAGTGGGAGTCAGCTTCCTTGGTAGCTCAGACAGTAAAGAGTCTGCCTGCAATCAGGAGATGCAGGTTCAATTCCTGGGTCAGGAAAATCCCCTACAGAAGTTAATGGCCACCCACTCCAGTATGCTTGCCTGGAAAATTCTATGGGCAGTGTGATCCTGGTGGGCTATAGTCCATAAGACTAATGACTAACACTTCAAAAGGGTGGGAGTGCACAAGAAACATGATAGATGGAGGTAGTTAGGGACAACGCTTCTTAAGGAATATCTTTTAATATCACTTTGATTTTGAACTATTCAAAAACTAAAATTAAAAAAGATTCTAATAAACCAAAATGCTTATTTTTTTGAGTGGTGGAGAAACAGATATTTCCTTTTCTTGGTACATCTATATTTTTTATGTGTAAGAAAAGGAGTTCCTTTTAAAGTTTTTTCTAAATTTATTAAAAGTCTTTGCACCCTTGGTTAAAAGAGGAATTGAATTTCTAAAGGATTTTGTGGAAAGGACATTCTGTAGGATACTGTAAGTGAGAATCTTTTATCACCTGAAATTGTTTATGACTCTAGGCCACCAAGATACATTCTGAGCCTGGTGTCCAGTATAAGAAAAGCAGTAGTCCCAGAACTCCTCTGGAAGTGTGTTCAAAACAAGGCTTCAACTGAAAGATGAAATGCATATTTCCCACCAAAGGCCAGTCCTCCCCACCCGCCACCCCCACATGTTGATTCAGGTAATGCTTTAAAAAGAAGCCCACACCACCTACTCTCAGGGAAATGGAAGACGTCTCATCCAAAGATACTCTTTGAGCTGTTAGCGTTTTTGATTGATTGTGAAGTTAATATATTTTTAACTCAATTTAAGTGCTGCTCTCTCAAGAGACTGCTCCTCTGTTTCTGGTCTGTGGTGCCTGAGTTGTAGGCAGTGAAGTTTGGCTGGGTGTTCGTGGACACGTTTTCTGGGCAAGCAATTTGAGAAATACTGACATTTCCCCTAGCTTCCTCCTTAGGCATCAACCCAGTTTGTCTTCCCATCCCTGTTGGGTATCCTGTCTCTTTCTTGGAAGACCAGACTCTGCTTTCGTCTTCACAATCTCTCTCAGATTTTTTTTCTTTCTCTTCTCCAGACTTGTCTCTCTTCCACAGCTTGGTCCTCTGCCCAGCCAGCTTCTGAACAGTGCTGTCTTCCCAAGCATAGAGGCTTCTGCTTCAAATTCGGGATGGACCTCAGAGATCTTTTTAGTTTGCGAATCAGGAATTTACCACATCTTTGCTAGATAGTTCTCCAATATCTTCTTAAACACCCTTAGTGACAGAGAGCTCATTACCTTTCAAAACAGTTGGCTGTCTATTGTTCATGTCAGAAAGCTGTTTCGTAAGGAAGCTGAGAGCAGGCTTGAGGTCATTTTGTTTGTTCTTCAGTTGATTTCTGATTCAAGTGAAAGGAGTGGGGGGAGAGAAGGAGGATGGGAAAGAGAAGGTGTTACCCAGCCTGACCAAAGGGAGCAGGTTTGAGACGGGCGCTTGTCCACAAGGCAATGGGGGACAGTGTGAGGCGACCTGAAAAAAGCTGTGAATTTGATTTCAGGAGACAGGGCTTCAACCCAGCTCCATCTTTCAACTGGGTGTGTGTTAGTTGCTCAGTCGTGTCTGACTCTTTGCAACCCCAATGGACTATAGCCCGCCGAGCTCCTCTGTCCATGGGGATTCTCCAGGCCAGAATATTGAAGTGGGTAGCCTATCCCTTCTCCAGGGTATCTTTCAAACCCAGGGATTGAACAGAGGTCTCCCATGCTGCAGGCAGATTCTTTACCATCTGAACCACCAGGGAAGCCCCATCTTTCAACTACTGACCCATTTACTGGGGCAGGTCATTTGCACTCTGAACCTAGTCTCTTTCAATTATAAAATTGGACTTGTAGCAGTAATGATTTCACAAGGTTAATGGGAGGATTGAATGAAATAACACATATGAAAAGGCTTTGTAACTACAAAGAGTTTTACAAACAAGAGAACAGTTACCATCTAAGATGCTAGATGCCTAGCTTAGTGAATCTGTGAACCAGCCCAGCCCAAGGAGGTTACAAAGTGGAGGATTTGGGGACTTAGTAATATTCTGCCTGCACCTGTGTGTCATTGGCAGAATCAGCTCATCGCCGCTGTTGGCCTTCTCTGAGGGGCCAACCCCATGTGAGGACAAATCAAAGACTGAAGGATGTGAGTTTCCTTCTGCTATAAAATGCTCATTTTGAAGATGGATGAGAAGGACTGGTGACTTGCCCAGTCACATAACTCAATACTGGTGGCCTGAACCTTGACTCCAGAAGTCTGATTTCTAGGCACAACTTCTGGAAGGTTTCCTGACAGAGGGGCGGTTGGTGTTTTGGACAGTGCTCTTATCGTTGTGTACATCTTCCTGGCTGCTGTAGCAAGTTTAACATCTGGTCCCCATCCACTAAATGGCAGCAGCATCCCCTTGTCTTATGGCAATCAAAAAGGTTCCCACACACTCCATGGCATCAAGGGTACAATACCTCCCCTGTTGACAGATTCAGTGATGTGCTAGTGCTAAATCACTTCAGTCGTGTCTGACTCCTTGTGACACTATGGACTCTTGGGGGTTAGCAAATGATGTTTGCCATTAACTAGCTTTGTGATCTAAAGAATTTCATGTCTCCAAGCCTTCGTTTCCACATCTAAGCAATGAGGGAGCAGGTCCAGAGGTCCTCTCAGGTCTCCTCCATTCCTCCGTGCTTCCAGCCTCCTGGCTTGCCTGCTCCTGAAACGCCTCCATCAGTGAGCCTTGGTGCTTAGCTCTTGACGTCATGGTTTGTATTCTTTCACAGAAGCCCTTTTGCAGTCTACATGTATTCCACACGTATTGTTTTTCACGGTCACAGCCATTGCCTCATCTTTCATTCAGTCTTTCCCTTTCTTGCTCTCTTGCTCTCTCTCCCCTGGCACCAGCATCTTCCTGTTGGTATTTGCCCCTGGCACCAACATCTTCCTGTTGGTATTTAAGTATGCTCAAGTTTCTCTCCTTCAGAAAACCGAAAAAAAACCCCTCCAAACTTTGATCAACTTATCCCTCCCCTTATCACAATCAAATCTGTTTAAATATCACACAAATAGTACAGAGAATTCCCACATAATCTTTACCCAGATCTCCCAAATGCTTGCATTTTATAATATTTGCTTTCTCTAATATAAATGCATAAACATATGTTTATATGTATATATTTTCCCCTTTATTTCCTTCATTATATCTTTGACTTCTTATTTCTACTATTTTCCCCCTGTGTTTTCTAACACATGGATTTATTCATATATATATTTTACTGAGCTGTTGCATGTAGGGTGCTCCTTTACCCTTAAATATTAATACTTCATTCTGTATAAATGTAATTATAATTATCAAAATAAGAAAATTAATGTTAACATAATATTATTTAATCTGCAGATCTTATTCAGATTGACCCACTGTCCTAATAATGTCCTCTATAGCAAAGGAAAATTCTGGATCATGCATGCTTTGCACTCATTTGTCATGTTCCTTTAGAAATTACTTTGGTTTTTGTTGTGTTTTTTTAATCTGAAACAGTCTTCAGTTTTTTGTATGTGTTTCAAGACACTGACATTTTAAAAGCTGTAGAGGGACTTCCCTGGTGGTCCAGTGGCTAAGACTCTGTATTCCCAGTACAGGTGATCTGGGTTGGATCTCTGTTCAGGGAAATAGATGCAGCTAGGAGTCTGCTAAAGATTCAGCATGCTTCAACGAAGATCGAAGATCCCTCAAGCTGTAACTAAGACCCAGTACAGCCAAATAAATAAATGTTTAAAGAAAAAAAAAAAAAACAGTAGAGGCCAGGTTGTTGTTGTTGTTGTTGGGGTGGTTTGTGTTTTTTTTTCTTCTGTATAGGAAATTCCTCAATTTAAGTTTGTCTGATGTTTTCTCACGATTAGAATAAGGTTATACTTCTTTGGCAGGAATACCACAGAAGTGGTATTGTGTTTTCTGCATGCATCATACCAAAAGGCGTATGATGTCGATTTGTCTTATTATCTGTGATATTAAAGTTCATTACTTCATGGTGTTAACCATGTCTTTCCATGTTTTTCCATTGCAGTTATCTTTGGGGAAATACACTAAGACTTTGCTAGTATGCTGTTAGTCCTCAAACATTTCATGTACTAATTTTAGCCCTCTTGATGATTCTTAGCTTGAATTAATTATATTACCCTAATGATTCCCAAATGATGATTTTTGAATTTCTTCATTCCTTTTACATTTATTATGATTTAATTGCATGCCCTTATACTTTTGTCAAATATCTTTTCAGTGTCTATGGAAAAGGTATTATTTATCCTTTTAGGTCTATTAATATAAATTATACTGATAGAATTAATATAAATTATACTGACAGAATGTGGTCGACTGGAGAAGGGAATGGCAAACCACTTCAGTATTCTTGCCTTGAGAACCCCATGAACAGTATGAAAAGGCAAAATGATAGGATACTGAAAGAGGAACTCCCCAGGTCAGTAGCTGCCCAATATGCTACTGGAGATCAGTGGAGAAATAACTCCAGAAAGAATGAAGGGATGGAGCCAGAGCAAAAACGATACCCAGCTGTGGATGTGACTGGTGATAGAAGCAAGGTCCGATGCTGTAAAGAGCAATATTGCATAGGAACCTGGAATGTTAGGTCCATGAATCAAGGCAAATTGGAAGTGGTCAAACAGGAGATGGCAAGAGTGAACGTCGACATTCTAGGAACCAGAGAGAGAACTAAAATGGACTGGAATGGGTGAATTTAACTCAGATGACCCTTATATCTACTACTGCGGGCAGGAATCCCTTAGAAGAAGTGGAGTAGCCATCATGGTCAAGAAAAGACTCCAAAATGCAGTACTTGGATGCAATCTCAAAAACAAAAGAATGATCTCTGTTCGTTTCCAAGGTAAACAATTCAATATCACAGTAATCCAAGTCTATGCCCCAACCAGTAATACTGAAGAAGCTGAGGTTGAATGGTTCTATGAAGACCTACAAGACCTTTTAGAACTAACACCCCAAAAAGATGTCCTTTTCATTATAGGGGACTGGAATGCTAAAGTAGGAAGTCAAGAAACACCTGGAGTAACAGACAAATTTGGCCTTGAAATACAGAATGAAGCAGGGCAAAGGCTAATAGAGTTTTGCCAAGAGAACGCACTGGTCATAGCAAACACCCTCTTCTAACAACACAAGGGAAAACTCTACACATGGACATCACCAGATGGTCAACACCGAAATCAGATTGATTATATTCTCTGCAGCCAAAGATGGAGAAGCTCTATACAGTCAGCAAAAACAAGACGAGGAGCTGACTGTGGCTCAGATCATGAACTGCTTATTACCAAATTCAGACTGAAATTGAAGAAAGTAGAGAAAATCACTAGACCATTCAAGTATGACCTAAATCATACTTGAAATCATATGATTACACAGTGGAAGTGAGAAATAGATTTAAGGGCCTAGATCTGATAGATAGAGTGCCTGAATAACTATGGATGGAGGTTCGTGACATTGGACAGGAGACAGGGATCAAGACCATCCCCATGGAAAAGAAATGCAAAAAAGCAAAATGGCTGTCTGAGGAGGCCTTACAAATAACTGTGAAAAGAAGAGAAGCAAAAAGCAAAGGAGAAAAGGAAAGATATAAGCATCTGAATGCAGAGTTCCAAAGAACAGCAAGGAGAGATGAGAAAGCCTTCCTCAGCCATCAGTGCAAAGAAATAGAGGAAAAGAACAGAATGGGAAAGACTAGAGATCTGTTCAAGAAAATTAGAGCTACCAAGGGAACATTTCATGCAAAGATGGGCTTGATAAAGGACAGAAATGGTATGGACCTAACAGAAGCTGAAGATATGAAGAGGTGGCAAGAATATACAGAAGAATTGTACAAAAAAGATCTTCACGATCAAGATAATCATGATGGTGTGATCACTCACCTAGAGCCAGACATCCTGGAATGTGAAGTCAAGTGGGCCTTAGAAAGCATCACTACGACCAAAGGTAGTGGAGGTGATGGAATTCCAGTGGAGCTGTTTCAAATCCTGAAAGATGATGCTGTGAAAGTGCTGCACTCAATATGCCAGCAAATCTGGAAAACTCAGCAGTGGCCACAGGACTGGAAAAAGTCAGTTTTCATTCCAATCCCAAAGAAAGGCAATGCCAAAGAATGCTCAAGCTACCGCACAATTGCACTCATCTCACACGTTAGTAAAGTAATGCTCAAAATTCTCCAAGCCAGGCTTCAGCAGTATGTGAACTGTGAACTCCCTGATGTTCAAGCTGGTTTTAGAAAAGGCAGAGGAACCAGATATCAAATTAATCAGCATCTGCTGGATCATGGCAAAAGCAAGAGAGTTCCAGAAAAACATCTATTTCTGCTTTATTGACTGTGTGGATCACAAGAAACTATGGAAAATTCTGAAAGAGATGGGCCGGGCCTACCAGACCACCTGACCTGCCTCTTGAGAAATCTGTATGCAGGTCAGGAAGCAGCAGTTAGAACTGGACATGGAACAACAGACTGGTTCCAAACAGGAAAAGTACATCAAGGCTGTATGTTGTCACCCTGCTTATTTAACTTATATGCAGAGTACATCATGAGAAACGCAGGGCTGGAAGAAGCACAAGCTGGAATCAAGATTGCCAGGAGAAACGTCAATAACCTCAGATATGCAGATGACACCACCCTTATGGCAGAAAGTGAAGAGGAACTAAAAAGCCTCTTGATGAGAGTGAAAAGGAGACTGGAAAAGTTGGCTTAAAGCTCAACATTCAGAAAACGAAGATCATGGCATCTGGTCCAATCACTTTGTGGCAAACAGATGGAGAAACAGTGGAAACAGTTCAGATTTCATTTTGGGGGCTCCAAAATCACTGCAGATAGTGATTGCAGCCATGAAATTAAAAGACGCTTACTCCTTGGAAGGAAAGTTAATGACCAACCTAGATAGCATATTGAAAAGCAGAGACATTACTTTGTCAACAAAAGTCCATCTAGTCAAGGCTATGGTTTTTCCAGTGGTTATGTATGGATGTGAGAGTTGGACTGTGAAGAAAGCTGAGCACTGAAGAATTGATGCTTTTGAACTGTGGTGTTGGAGAAGACTCTTGAGAGTCCCTTGGACTACAAGGAGATCCAACTAGTCCATTCTAAAGGAGATCAGTCCTGAGTGTTCTTTGGAAGGATTGATGCTGAAGCTGAAACTCCAGTACTTTGACCACATCATGCAAAGAGTTGACTCATTGGAAAAGACTCTGATGCTGGAAGGGATTGGGGGCAGGAGGAGAAGGGGACGACAGAGGATGAGATGTATGGATGGTATCACTGACTCGATGGACGTGAGTTTGAGTGAACTCGGGAGATGGTGATGGACAGGGAGGCCTGGCATGCTGCGATTCATGGTGTCGCAAAGAGTCAGACACGACTGAGCGACTGAAGTGAAGTGAAGTGATACTGATAGGTCTGCTAGTATTGAACCATCTGTGTGTTCACAGATTAAAACTCACATAGGCTTTATTATTTTTTAAATGCTGCTGGTTCTATTTGTTAATATTTATTTATGTATTTTGCATTCATATTTATTAATTAGATTTATTTATCTCTCTTGTGCATTCTGTCTTGGTGTATTGATATTATATTTTTATTACGTAAAACATTTACAGGTTTTCTTTTCTCCCCCTGCTGCTCCTGCTGCTAAGTTACTTCAGTCGTGTCCGACTCTGTGTGACCCCATAGAAGGCAGCCCACCAGGCTCCCCCGTCCCTGGGATTCTCCAGGCAAGAACACTGGAGTGGGTTGTCATTTCCTTCTCCAATGCATAAAAGTGAAAACTGAAAGGGAAGTCGCCCAGTCGTGTCCGACCCTCAGCGACCCCATGGACTGCAGCCCACCAGGCTCCTCCATCCATGGGATTTTCCAGGCAAGAGTACTGGAGTGAGGTGCCATTGCCTTCTCCTTTAAGCTGTGAAATAGTTTAAATAACACTGGCAGTATCAACTTGAATGGCTGGTAAAAAGTCCCTACGAAATTCTGAGTGTACTGCTTTTTGAGCGAGTAGCTCATTGATAAATTTCTCAGCTCTTTTTGTGGAAACTGGTCTATTTTTATTTTCTACCTGTTCTGGAGTTGATTTTAGAGAATTGTATTCTCCTAGAAATGTATTCATTTCATTCACATTTTCAAAGTTATCTGCATAGAATTAACAAATCAGTTTCATGATTTTTAAATTTTCTCTAATGCCAGGTTTATTTCTCCCTTGTCATTTCTTATTTTGTGAAGTTTCACTTTCTCATTGAATTAGTTTGTTGGTGCTGCTGCTTTTCTGCTGTAACAAATCACCACAAGCATAGTAGCGCATCATCTTAAATTTCAGTAGGTCAGAAATCCAACTTGGTCATCACCAGCCTAAAAGATCAGGATGTTCCTAGGGCTGTGTCCCTTTATGGAGGCTCTAGAGGAGAAGCCGATTATTTGCCTTTTCCAGTTTCTAGCGACCACCTGTGTTCCTTGACTTCTGGTCTCCTCTTTCCATCTTCAAAAACCGGTAATGGCAGGACAAAGTCTCACATGTCTCTGATCCATCACCTATCTCTCTCTCTCTGGTAACAACCAGGAAAAGTCCTCTGATTTTAAGGACTCATAGATTAGGTTTAATCCACCTGGATAATCCAGAAAACTCTCTGAATCTCCAGGTCCTTCATCCTAATCACATCTGCAAAGTCCCTTTTGCCACAGAAGGTAACATAGTCATAGGTTCTAGAGGTTAGAGTGTGGGCATCTTTGGGAGGTCATTATTCTATTTGCCATATTCTTTTTTTTCTTAATAAGATTGGTTAAATTTTAAGCATTTATTTTTTTCTTTTATTCATTTCATCTTGATTTATTCTTATTTTTACTATTTTCTATTTCCTAACACATTGATTTGGGCTTCCGAGCTGGTGCTAGTGGTAAAGAACCCACCTGGCCAGTGCAGAAGACGTAAGAGATGCAGGTTTGATCCCTGGGTCGTGAAGATCCCCTGGAGGAGGGCAGGCAACCCACTCCAGTATTCTTGCCTGGAGAATCCTATGGACAGAGGAGTCTGGTGGGCTACAGTCCATAGCGTCGCGAAGATTTGGATACGACGGAGGCCACTTAGCATGCATGCAACATATTGGCTTATTCTTCTTCTTTCCACTCTTCTGTTCTTTATCTTGTTCTTTTTATAATTTGGGGGTCATATACTTAAATTGGTTTCTCTTCTATCTTCTTTATCAGCACAAATAAAGATATGGAATTTCCTCTGCACATTGCTTAATTCTAGGTTCTGATACACTGTTTTCATTATTATCGTTTCTAGACAGAGTGCACTTTTAGTTGTTATTCTCCCTTAAGCCCAAGAAATGTTAAAGATAGGATTTTAACATTCTTTTTTTTGGGAAGGTGGAAAGATTTTTAGTTTCTGATTTTCTTATTGTTGCTGTAGTGTCTTTTTTGTTGTTGTGTATTGACCTGAGTATGCTTTCTTACAGCCTAACACTTTATGGAATTTTGTGAATGTTTCATGGGCCCTTGGGGGAAGGAGAAAGTATTCTTTTTTTCAGGGTGCAGAGTTGAAATTTTGTCTATCAGACTTCCTTACTAATACTTCTATATATAAACGATCTTATCCATCATTGTTTAGCCTCTTACTCTGTCATAGACTGAGAGAGGTAAATTAAAATTTCCTAATAGGTTTTTGTTTCTTATATCTTTTATAATTTATGGTATATAATGGCTGTTGTTACATTACATTGTATATAGATTTTCATAACTATTATACCTTCATTGTGAATCTTATCTCATTCAGTATATTTTTGATGTACAAAAAGCTTTTAAGGTTTTTTGTGGTCAACTTTTATCAGTATCATCCTCTATAGTTTCTGTGTTTTGTGTCATGCTTTAATAGACTGTATTTACTCTCAGCTTTTAAAATTACTTAGTCATGTACTTCTGTGATTTTTTTTTTTTTACATAACAATTTAAAAATCATCTGGAATTTATTTTGATGTAAAGAATAAGTAGGTGCCTCTCTTCATTCCGCGCTCCCCAATCTTGGTCTTTTCAGATGGCTTATCAGATGTCTAAACATCTTTATTGAATAATCAGTTTATGGGAAACATCTGTTGTTTTTGCCTCCTGCCCAGAATCCTTTGCCTCTTTTTTTTATAGCAGCCCCTTGAGTTTCTTTGGGGAACCTCCTCTTAGTCCATATGGCTTGTTTGGAACTGACACTAACTTCTGCTCCAGGGTTGGGTATGTAAATCAACCTTAGTATCGTCTCCCTGGCCCACGGATATTGGTTCAGGGCTGGGGCATGACCCAAGCTAAGACGATCAGAGTCAAGATGATTCAGCGTTAAGACTTTCATTGGTATTATTTCAGAAGAGATAGTTTTTTTTTCTGTTGGACTTGAAGCTGTAAAAGTGTAAGCCTGGGTTTTCAGGGACTTCCATCATGTGTAGCCCAAGGATGAAACTAATAAAATGAAAAAGCAGAGTTTCTGTGGAAAGAAACTAGATACTGATGAAAATATCCTAGCCTATGGATCCAACTGTGTCTTACCCCTTGGACTTTTCAGTGACCTGAGCCAATTTATACATACACCGTTAGAGTTTTCACTTGCCAGCAAAAGACCCCTAACTGAAAAAAATCCAGAGTTGAAATAATGTTTTTATCAATATGTAAAATTATGATATGAGTGTATCTCTCTAATCTTTTTCATTGACCTACTTATCTGTTCCAAGTTTCATGAATTAGAGGAAATTTATTTTCAGGTAACTTTTGCTTAGTTGGCTCAATGTTTTAAACATTTTGAATTTGCTGTGAGTGTTGGCTGGTAATA
Source organism: Nanger dama (assembly GCA_917880005.1). Classification (NCBI taxonomy): domain Eukaryota; kingdom Metazoa; phylum Chordata; class Mammalia; order Artiodactyla; family Bovidae; genus Nanger; species Nanger dama. The sequence continues at coordinate 25,280,133 of CAKJTW010000011.1, read as the reverse complement.
ATTTTTAGCTGCCCTCTTCTTTGGAGAATTGCTCTTGGTCACACAGAAGAGCCCTCCTACCAGGGGAGGCTATGCCCCCTGGGCCCCCAGACTCTGCTAGTGACTGACTGTCATGTAATTGAAAAAGGGCAATTTTCATTTCTCAGAGTAAGACTAGGTTCTAGAGCAGCAGTCTCCAACCTTTTTACAGTAGGGATGGTTTTACAGTAGGGATGGTTTCGTGGAAGATAATTTTTCTATGGACCAGAACGGGGGGTGGGGGGTTGATGATTTGGGGATGACAGAAGCACATCGTTGGTGGCTCAGTGGTAACGAATATGCCTGCAATGCAGGAGACATGGGTTTGATCTTGGGTTGGGAATATCCCTTGGAGGAGGAAATGGCAACCCATTCCAGATTCTTGCTGGGAAAATTCCATGGAGAGAGGAGCCTGGTGATTCCATAGGGTTGCAAAGAGTCCATAGGGTTGCAAAGAGTAGGACACAACTGAGTAACTGAGCATGCACTCAAGCACATTGCATTTATGGTGCACTTTATTTCTATTATTGTTACATCAGTTCCACCTCAGATGATCAAGCATTAGATCCCAGAGGTTGGGGACCGCTGTTCTAGAGCATTCTTGCCTAGCCTGCCCCCTTGCCCTTTTAGACTGCCTTTACTTTTCTCCACTGGAGAAGGGAATGGCAAGCCACTTCAGTATTCTTGCCTTGAGAACCCCATGAACAGTATGAAAAGGCAAAATGATAGGATACCAAAAGAGGAACTCCCCAGGTCAGTAGGTGCCCTATATGCTACTGGAGATCAGTGGAGAAATAACTCCAGAAAGAATGAAGGGATGGAGCCAAAACAAAAACAACACCCAGTTGTGCATGTGACTGGTGATAGAAGCGAGGTCCGATGCTGTAAAGAGCAATATTGCATAGGAACCTGGAATGTCAGGTCCATGAATCAAGGCAAATTGGAAGTGGTCAAACAAGAGATGGCAAGGGTAAACGTCAACATTCTAGGAATCAATGAACTAAAATGGACTGGAATGGGTGAATTTAACTCAGATGACCATTATATCTACTACTGCGAGCAGGAATCCCTCAGAAGAAATGGAGTAGCCATTAAGGTCAACAAGAGTCTGAAATGCAGTACTTGGATGCAATCTCAAAAATGACAGAATGATCTCTGTTCATTTCCAAGGCAAACCATTCAATATCACAGTTATCCAAGTCTATGCCCCAACCAGTAATACTGAAGAAGCTAAAGTTGAACGGTTTTATGAAGACCTACAAGACCTTTCAGAACTAACACCTCAAAAATATGTCCTTTTCATTATAGGGGACTGGAATGCTAAAGTAGGAAGTCAAGAAACACCTGGAGTAACAGACAAATTTGGCCTTGAAATACAGAATGAAGCAGGGCAAAGGCTAATAGAGTTTTGCCAAGAGAATGCACTGGTCATAGCAAACACCATCTTCCAACAACACAAGAGAAGACTCTACACATAGATATCACCAGATGGTCAACACCGAAATCAGACTGATTATATTCTTTGCAGCCAAAGATGGAGAAGCTCTATACAGTCAGCAAAAACAAGACGAGGAGCTGACTGTGGCTCAGATCATGAACTCCTTATTACCAAATTCAGACTGAAATTGAAGAACGTAGAGAAAACCGCTAGACCATTCAGGTATGACCTAAATCAAATCCCTTATGATTACACAGTGGAAGTGAGAAATAGATTTAAGGGCCTAGATCTGATAGATAGAGTGCCTGAATAACTATGGATGGAGGTTCGTGACATTGGACAGGAGACAGGGATCAAGACCTCCCCATGGAAAAGAAATGCAAAAAAGCAAAATGGCTTTCTGAGGAGGCCTTACAAATAGCTGTGAAAAGAAGAGAAGCAAAAGCAAAGGAGAAAAGGAAAGATATAAGCATCTGAATGCAGAGTTCCAAAGAACAGCAAGGAGAGGTAAGAAAGCCTTCTTCAGCGATCAATGCAAAGAAATAGAGGAAAAGAACAGAATGGGAAAGACTAGAGATCTGTTCAAGAAAATTAGAGCTACCAAGGGAACATTTCATGCAAAGATGGGCTTGATAAAGGACAGAAATGGTATGGACCTAACAGAAGCAGAAGATATTAAGAAGAGGTGGCAAGAATACACGGAAGAACTGTACAAAAAGATCTTCACGACCCAGATAATCATGATGATGTGATCACTAATCTAGAGCCAGACATCTTGGAATTTGAAGTCAAGTGGGCCTTAGAAAGCATCACTACGACCAAAGGTAGTGGAGGTGATGGAATTCCAGTGGAGCTGTTTCAAATCCTGAAAGATGATGCTGTGAAAGTGCTGCACTCAATATGCCAGCAAATCTGGAAAACTCAGCAGTGGCCACAGGACTGGAAAAGGTCAGTTTTCATTCCAATCCCAAAGAAAGGCAATGCCAAAGAATGCTCAAACTACCGCACAATTGCACTCATCTCACATGCTAGTAAAGTAATGCTCAAAATTCTCCAAGCCAGGCTTCAGCAATACATGAACTGTGAACTCCCTAATGTTCAAGCTGGTTTTAGAGGAACCAGAGGTCAAATTGCCAACATCCGCTGGATCATGGAAAAAGCAAGAGAGTTCCAGAAAAAACATCTATTTCTGCTTTATTAACTATGCCAAAGCCTTTGACTGTGTGGATCACAATAAACTGTGGAAAATTCTGAAAGAGCTGAGAATACCAGACCACTTCACCTGCCTCTTGAGACATCTGTATGCAGGTCAGGAAGCAACAGTTAGAACTGGACATGGAACAACAGACTGGTTCCAAATAGGAAAAGGAGTATGTCAAGGCTGTATGTTGTCACCCTGCTTATTTAACTTCTATGCAGAGTACATCATGAGAAACGCTGGAGTGGAAGAAACACAAGCTGGAATCAGGATTGCCGGGAGAAACATCAATAGCCTCAGATATGCAGATGACACCACCCTGATGGCAGAAAGTGAAGAGGAACTAAAAAGCCTCTTGATGAAAGTCAAAGAGGAGAGCGAAAAAGTTGGCTTAAAGCTCAACATTCAGAAAACAAAGATCATGACATCCGGTCCCATCACTTCACAGGAAATAGACGGGGAAACAGTGGAAACAGTGTCAGACTTTATTTTTGGGGGCTCCAAAATCACTGCGGATGGTGACTGTAGCCATGAAATTAGAAGACACTTACTCCTTGGAAGAAAAGTTAAGAGCAACCTAGATAGTATATTCAAAAGCAGTGACATTACTTTATCGACTAAGGTCCGTCTAGTCAAGGCTATGGTTTTTCCTGTGGTCGTGTATGAATGTGAGAGTTGGACTGTGAAGAAGGCTGAGTGCCGAAAAATTGATGCTTTTGAATTGTGGTGTTGGAGAAGACTCTTGAGAGTCCCTTGGACTCCAAGGAGATCCAACCAGTCCATTCTGAAGGAGATCAGCCCTGGGATTTCTTTGGAAGGAATGATGCTAAAGCTGAAACTCCAGTACTTTGACTACCTCATGCGAAGAGTTAACTCATTGGAAAAGACTCTGATGCTGGGAGGGATTGGGGGCAGGAGGAGGAGTGGATGAGGATGAGCGACAGAGGATGAGATGGCTGGATGGCATCACAGACTCAATGAACGTGAGTCTGAGTGAGCTCCGGGAGATGGTGATGGACAGGGAGGCTTTGCGTGCTGCGATTCATGGGGTCGCAAAGAGTCGGACAGGACTGAGCAACTGAACTGAACTTACTTCTCTCCTGAGAATACTTCCCAATAAATCCTTTGCACAGAATCTCAGTCTCAGTCTCTGCTTCTGGAGACCTGACCTAAGAAAGAGGGAATTCTTTTCAGATGTCCTTAACTCTCATTCCTAGGATCAATCACTATCTGGAAAGAGTTGTCTAACAACTGAAACAATGTAGATTAAGGATATTAATTTTTAAAATGTATCTGCAAAGTTTTCTGGATATACTCACCTTTCAAGACATACCAGAAACTCAACATTAGGCAAAAACCAATGTGTATATTTATTTATTCAGCTAGGTTATCACAGGATAATAAAATCATTAGGTGAAATTTAGTTGAGGAACAGGCTGCTTATTAATTATGAGTAAGGTACCAAGTACTTTTATAGTACTTTTTGTTTTGGCATCTGTACATTAACCAAGTGACAAAACTCAGCATCAGTTACATCAAGGTAGATTGATGTCATGTGTCTGTTGAGGTGATGTAGTAGGAAACATAGTAACATGTAAGTAGCAGTCCTGCCAAAAATTTTTAATGCAACCATTAGAAAACATCAAATTCAGCTTGTGAGGCAATCTACTAGACAACAGGCTCAGAAAATGTCCATTCACTTAACAGCTTACACTTCATACACTTTTCACTGAAAAGTATGTAAGTAGGTAGGATAGATGAATTTAAATGAAGTATGTTCTTATGTTCATTATATTATCTTTACAACTTTTCATAGACTTGAAATAAGACAAATTTGCAAAGGAAATATCTCATATAAGCCTATAAAATATATTCTTATGAAAAATCTCACATGTTTGCAAATTTGATGTGTATCATTCAATTAAATAGTTAAAACCTATTTTGTCAAATCCTATTGTGAAATGTGCATTATGATTATAGTCAATACTCATCTTATTTCAGCTTATAATAAGATTTGCCAGCTGCTATTAACTAAAAATAAAATTATATGCTAGCTGCCAGGCCAATTAATTTTAGCAATATATACCTTTCTTTTTAATTAAATACATGGGAAATTTAATCATATTGTCTAATGAAGTAAATGCAGCTATTTTGGCTTTTTAATGCATTATTTGATTGCATTATCCCCCAAAACTGTCCACTAGAGTTCAACATTCACATGAACACACATTTACTGAAAGAGCACGTTGCTGTCAGTAACACTCATCCCATTAATAATAACTGATAACTTTAGCCACATATTACACTAGATAATTAGAAGATAATGAATACTACCATTATCATCCTGCTTTGATAACTCTGATATGATTAATTATATTAGCTCTGCATCAATTTGATCTTGACCTTGATCTTTTAGTAATCTTTCTTATATTATGTGCTACAAAACATATTCCAAGATTTTTATATTGTTTCTTATTTATTGACACATTGATTTGAAAAATGACATCATACTGTTTCTATTAGAAAGTAGTACATAGTCATGTTTGGCTGATAGGTTTGATCATGAGTTCCAGCTCTGCCAAAGATGTTCTAGTAAACGTTTTTCAGAATGTCTAGTATTGAATGATCTAAATCAAGAGTCTCCAACCTTCGAGATCAAATGCCTGATCATCAGGGATGGAGCTAAGTAATAATAGAAACAAAGTGTACAATAGATGTAAGGCCCTTGAATCATCTCCCAAACCACCCATGGCCTGTAAAAAAAATTTTCAATTCAATTCAATTCAATTTGTCAAATTAAAAGACATAAAAGCTGCCAACAGCCACATGAATTTAGTAGTTGATCCTGTCCCCAGTGTGCCCCAGAGGAGACTGCTGTCCCAGCTGACACCTTGACTGCAGCCGTGTGAGACCTGGAAGTACATGACCTGGTTCAGTCATTCCGGGACTCCTGATTCACAGGAATTAGGAGAAAATAAATGTGTGTTGTTTGAAGCAACTGTGTTTGTGGTAATACTCTTGTGTGCTAATGGATACCTGATACAAATGGTAAAGATACATTGAAGTTCATATTTCAATATCGGAATCCTGTTGGAAACTGTCAGATTAAATACAAGTCTAGGTGAAAGAATCATAGACATAAGGCGCAGCTTGCATCAGAAACACCTAGAGGGCTTGTTGGTAAAACACAAAATTGCTGGTCCTGCCTCCAGAGTTTCTGATTCAATAGGCCTGGGGTGGGGCCTGAAACTGCATTTCTAGTAAACTGCCAGATGATGCTAAAGTAGCTCATCTGAAATCCACATTTTTGAGAACCACTAATGCGGAAGCATTTGGTAAAACCTTTTGGTATACTTATAAAAATTGAAAAAAATGATTAGATTCTAATAACTGGTAACTTTTACTTTTGTCAAGTTAAATTGTTTTCAATCTTTTATTTTCAACAATTGAAGGAGAGCCTAATAGAGCTGTTAGTTGATAGGTAATTTCTGATGAAAGATCAGTGTGTGAATTTTGGCATAGAATTTGGAAAGACTTCCAAGAATGGAATGGCTCTTCTATTGCAACAACAACAACAACACATACACACATTCCTCAGTACTTGTTTAAGTGACCAAGGTGTATTAATTAGGGTAAGTTAAACTGCTATTACAAATAGACTCAAACATGGTTCAGACATCATCACTGCTATTTCTTAGCTGGCAGGAGTCCTGCAGGTGGTGAATCAAAGACCCTGGCTTCTCCCACCTTGTGCCTCCATCATCCTACAGTATCTTGTCATCACCTACATCCAACTGGAATAGCGCATGGAGGGAGCACACATGCTTTCTTAATAGCCCTAGTCCAGAAATTATTGTTTAGTCGCTAAGTCATGTCTGACTCTTTGAGACCCCCATGGATTGTAGCCCGCCAGGCTCCTCTATCCGTGGGATTTCCCAGACAAGAATACTGAAGTGGGTTGCCATTTCCTCCTCCAGGGGATCTTCCCGACCTAGGAATCAAACCTGTATCTCCTGCATTCCAGATGGATTCTTTATTGCTAAGCCACTAGGGAAGCCCAGTCCAGAAATAGCACACATTATTTCTCCCGAGAGAGAACTAAGTAACATGACTATTTGAGTCCACTCAAGAGAGAAGCCACAAAGTAATTTGAATAGGAAGAGTTTATTAACTGTGACAGGAGATTGAAATAACGAGATTGGTCATTCAGAAGTAAAGAAATAGCAGATAAAGAGCAGATACTATTCATAGAGCTGAGATGGAGTGCCCAGGGAAGGGACCTCCTTCTTCTCCACCCTCTGGGCAGAGTCACACTCGTTGGAGAAGCATATTTGAAAGCACACCCAGGTTTAATGATTTGTGAGAAGGACTCAAAGAACTCAGAAAGGCTACTGTACTCTGGGTTATGGTTTATGAGAATAAAAGGATATAGATTAAAATCAGCAAGGAGAAAAGCACTAGGCAGAGTTTAGGGGAGACCCTGTTGCAAGCTTCTACTTGTCCTGTTCCAGGGGAGTCATAAGGACAGCATTTAATTCTCCCAGCAATGATGTGTGAATATATTGATGAAGTACTGCCAATAACGGAAGATCACCCGAGCCTTGCTGTCTAAGGCTTACTGCCCACATGGGTAACCTTGGTTACTCAGTCTCCAGAGGCCAACTGATACTGTGTGGTCCAAGGCCTCCCCCTACCGCCCCCACCGTAAGTCACACTGTTAGCACAGACCACCAGTAAGGCCCAAGGTCCTAGGTAAACAGAGTCACCCTTCTCAAGCAGAATATTCCAAGAGCTTAGAGGTTATCTTCCAGAAGCCAAGCAAAAGTGAAACTTTTTTTTGGAATGTGCAGGGTTCAGACAATGTAAAACTATAACAGAGGTCATGGCTATGGCTCACCAAAAGCCAGAGAAACTCCTGACTGGTGGAACTTGTTGGAAATATGCCTTTGCACTATGCTATCTAACTGCCTGGGAGGGAATGATGCCAAAGGAGCTGCTGGTTCCTGGGTACTGCTGACTACTGTGTATTGCAGGAACCCTCACAGGCACTGGAGAAGCTCTGAGCATGGCAGGAGTCAGAGGCACTCTGCTGCAAAATCACCCACGATAAGTGGTGCCATAGAAAGCTGCTGGAAGCTGGCTACCGTGCCCCGCAGCAGCTGGACAGTGAGGAAGCTTGATCACGTCAGGAGACTGCACACAGGAACTAGGAATTAAACCCTCTTCCCCTTTAATGTCACACCAGTGCCCTCTGTCGACAGAGATTCAGTGTCAGCTAACAAAGGAAAGATGTATAAAGGGCCCAGATCTGTTTCACAGAGCAAACAAAAAGGATAAATTTGAGCTGAGAGGTAATAACATTGATAACTGGCCTAGCTCACTACAAGGGATACTGGGAAATGTAGTCCAGCCACTTGTCTGCCTACAATCTTATTACCAAGGAAGAAGAAAACTTGTTTTGGTGGACAGCTAGCACTTTCTGTCACATGATATTTCTTAGCACTTACTTTAAATTGAAAATTAGGAACAGAACCGATGTTAAACCCTGCCTCATTCTTGAAGTGAAGAAATGGAAAAAGCAATGACACTTCTATCCCAGTAAGTACACTGAGAGTTTTTCTTTTCTGACAAATTTTTACTTTTTATGTTTCATAATTACATATCAGATTTGGCTATATATTTATACTGTTTTGATCAGTTATGAATTAATAATTGTAGTAATCACTCTAAACAGCATAATTTTTTAACTTGTAAAGGCTTACCACCAAGGGGAATTATTTAATGTGTCGTATTATGATATGTGTGCTCAGTTGCTCAGTTTTGTCCAACTTTTTGTGACCCCCTGGACTGTAGGCTACCAGGCTCATCTGTCCACAGGATTTCCCAGGCAAGAATACTGGAGTGGGTTGCCATTTCCTTCTCCAGGGGATCGGATCTTTCTGACCAAGGGATTGACCCTGTGTTCAGTTCAGTTGCTCCGTCGTGTCTGACTCTTTTCGACCCCACGACTGCAGCATGCCAGGCCTCCCTGTCCATCACCAGCTTCTGGAGTTTACTCAAACTCATGTCCATTGAGTCAGTGATGCCATCCAACCATCTCATCCTCTGTCATCCCCTTCTCCTCCTGCCCCCAATCCCTCCTAGCATCAGGGTCTTTTCTAATGAGTCAACTCCTCGCATGAGGTAGCCAAAGTATTGGAGTTTCAGCTTCAACATCAGTCCTTCCAGTGAACACCCAGGACTGATCTCCTTTAGAATGGACTGGTTGGATCTCCTTGTAGTCCAAGGGACTCTCAAGAGTCTTCTCCAACACCACAGTTCAAAAGCATCAGTTCTTTGGTGCTCAGCTTTCTTTATAGTCCAACTCTCACATCCATATATGACCACTGGAAAAACCATAGCCTTAAGTAGATGGACCTTTGTTGGCAAAGTAATGTCACTGCTTTTTAATATGCTGTCTAGATTGGTCATAACTTTTCTTCCAAGGAGTAAGAGTCTTGTTATTTCATGGCTGCAGTCACCATCTGCAGTGATTCTGGAGCCCAGAAAAATAAAGTCAGCCACTGTTTCCACTGTTTCTCCATCTATTTGCTATGAAGAGATGGGACTGGATGCCGTGATCTTTGTTTCCTGAATATTGAGCTTTAAGCCAACTTTTTCACTCTCCACTTTCGCTTTCATCAAGAGGCTCTTTAGTTCTTCTTCACTTTCTGCCATAAGGGTGGTGTCATCTGAATATCTGAGGTTATTGATATTTCTCCCAGCAATCTTGATTCCAATTTGTGCTTCATCCAGCCCAGCGTTTCTCATGATGTACTCTGCATATAAGTTAAATAAGCACAGTGACAATATACAGCCTTGACGTACTCCTTTTCCTATTTGGAACCAGTCTGTTGTTCCATGTCTAGTTCTAACTGTTGCTTCCTGACCTGCATTTAGGTTTCTCAAGAGGCAGGTCAAGTGGTCTGGTAGGCCCATCTCTTGAAGAATTTTCCATAGTTTATTGTGATCCACACAGTCAAAGGCTTTGACATAGTCAATAAAGCAGAAATAGATGTTTTTCTGGAACTCTCTTGCTTTTTCCATGATCCAGCAGATGTTGGCAATTTGATCTCTGGTTCCTCTGCCTTTTCTAAAACCAGCTTGAACATCTGGAAGTTCATGGTTCACATACTGTTGAAGCTTGGCTTGGAGAATTTTGAGCGTTACTTTGCTAGCGTGTGAGATGAGTACAGATGTGCAGTAGTTAGAGCATTCTTTGGCATTGCTTTTCTTTGGGATTGGAATGAAAACTGACCTTTTCCAGTCCTGTGGCCATTGCTGAGTTTTCCAAATTTGTTGGCATATTGAGTGCAGCACTTTCACAGCATCATCTTTTAGGATTTGAAATAGCTCAACTGAATTCCATCACCTCCACTAGCTTTGTTTGTAGTGATGTTTCCTAAGGCCCACTTGACTTCACATTCCAGGATGTCTGGCTCTAAGTGAGTGATCACACCATCGTGCGTGATTAGCTGGGTTGTGACGATTTTTTTTGTACAGTTCTGTGTATTCTTTCCACCTTCTTTTAACATCTTCTGCTTCTGTTAGGTCCATACCATTTCTGTCCTTTATTGTGCTCATCTTTGCATAAAAGTTTCCCTTGGTATCTCTAATGTTCTTGAAGAGATCACTAGTCTTTCCCATTCTATTGTTTTCCTCTATTTCTTTGCACTGATCACTGAGGAAGGCTCTCCTATCTCTCCTTGCTATTCTTTGGAACTCTGCCTTCAGATGCTTATATCATTCCTTTTCTCCTTTGCTTTTGGCTTCTCTTCTATTCACAGCTATTTGTAAGGCCTCCTCAGACAGCCATTTTGCTTTTTTGCATTTCTTTTCCATGGGGATGGTCTTGATCTCTGTCTCCTGTACAATGTCACGAACCTCTGTCCATAGTTCATCAGGCACTCTATCAGATCTAGGCCCTTAAATCTATTTCTCACTTCCACTGTATTATCATTAGGGATTTGTTAGGTCGTACCTGAATGGTCTATTGGTTTTCCCTACTTTCTTCAATTTAAGTCTGAATTTGGCAATAAGGAGTTCATGATCTGAGCCACAGTCAGCTCCTGGTCTTGTTTTTGCTGTCTGTATAGAGCTTCTCCATCTTTGGCTGCAAAGTGATGTCCATGTGTAGAGTCTTCTCTTGTGTTGTTGGAAGAGGGTGTTTGCTATGACCAGTGCATTCTCTTGGCAGAACTCTATTAGCCTTTGCCCTGCTTCATTCTGTACTCCAAGGCCAAATTTGTCAGTTATTTCCGGTATTTTTTTACTTCCTACATTCGTATTCCAATCCCCTATAATGAAAAGGATACCTTTTTTGGGTGTTAATTCTAGAAGGTCTTGTAGGTCTTCATAGAACCGTTCAACTTCAGCTTCTTCAGCATTACTGGTTGGGGCATAGACTTGGATTACTGTGATACTGAATGGTTTGCCTTGGAAACGAACAGAGATCATTCTGTCATTTTTGAGACTGCATCCAAGTACTGCATTTCAGAGTCTTTTCTTGACTATGATGGCTACTCCATTTCTTCTAAGGGATTCTTGCCCACAGTAGTAGATATAATGGTCATCTGAGTTAAATTCACCCATTCCAGTCCATTTTAGTTCGCTGATTCCTAAAATGTCAACATTCACCCTTGTCATCTCCTGTTTGACCACTTCCAATTTGCCTTGATTCATGGACCTAACATTCCAGGTTCCTATGCCATATTGCTCTTTACAGCATCAGACCTTGCTTCTATCACCAGTCACATCTACAACTGGGTGGTGTTTTTGTTTTGGATCCATCCCTTCATTCTTTCTGGACTTATTTCTCCAGTGATCTCCAGTAGCGTATTGGGCACCTACTGACCTGAGGAGTTCCTCTTTCAGTGTCCTATCTTCTTGCCTTTTCATACTGTTCATGGGGTTCTCAAGGCAGGAATATTGAAGTGGTTTGCCATTCCCTTCTCCAGTGGACCACATTTTGTCAGAACTCTCCACCATGACCTGTCCGTCTTGGGTGGCCCTACACATCATGGCTCATAGTTTCACTGAGTTAGACAAGGCTGTGGTTAAATGCAAAGAATTACACTTCAAAATGTCAGTAGTCATTTCTTGGGATAAAACCAAAATTCTTAACTTGGCCTTACAAGACAAGTCCTTGCCTGTCTCTTCAGCTTCACCCTACACAATTCAGAACTTACAATATACTGGAAATTATGTATTTTCAACTTTTAATAATATGATGGAAATTTTAAATGTTCACTTAAAATAATGCTAAAGGCTACCTTGCTTTTCAAAATTATTTTATAGGATGTATAAACAAAGAATAGAAAAACTACTGATCTAATTGACTCGGCTTGGTACCTCATATGTAATAGGTATTCAGTAAGTAACATTTGAATAAATAATGCATAGGAATGGCAAATAGACGTGTAAATGTAAGTAATGCCCAGTGTGGACAAAGGTTGTGAGAACCAAGTAGTCTGCTACTGATACAGATACAAATTAATAATGTTTTTTTGGTGAGCCTTTTGCAGTACATATGAAAATCCTTAAACTGTCTCTATCTTTTGCCCAAACAATCCAACTAAGAAATTATCCTGAAAGTCATAAATGAATAAAGATACAACTTACAGTGCTTACTTGTTCAGCAGATGTTTTAAAATCACATATGTTGGAGAGAAAGCAGCAAAACTGTATCGTCCTGCCTTCATGAAATTTACAGCCTATTGGGGAAGATTAACTAATTTTTCAAATAAGTGAATAATTAAGAATTGTGAGATGTGCTGTGAAAAAAAGATAATGAGTGCTGGAAAGTATATAATGGGAGAAAAGAACACATCTAGGAAGGCAAGGAAATTAAACTTATTTACTTGTTTGCAGGATTAGCTGATTGTCTGCCTCTGGGGAGACATCGGAAGTGAGATGAAAGTATGTGTGGAGATTGAGCTAGGTGGAGGTTAGGGATGGATGAGGAGGCAGTGTGGCTTCCCAGGTGTCTCAGTGGTAAAGAATCTGCCTGCTTATGCAGGAAACCTGGGCTTGATCCCCAGGTCAGGAAAATACCCTTGAGGAAGAAATGTAGCTAGGCAGGCTACAGTTCATGGGGTCACAAAGGACTGAGCATGTAGAGATAGTGTAACATTTCAGGTCCAGGAACAGTTTGTATCGAGGCTGGAGCAAGAAGGAGCAAGGTACAGAAGGCCGGGGCACTGGAGCATAGAGCATAAGGGAGTGAATTGTGTAGGGTGAAGCTGAAGAGACAGGCAAGGACTTGTCTTGTAAGGCCAAGTTAAGAATTTTGGTTTTATCCCAAGAAATGACTACAGATATTTTTGGGGGGGCAAATTAGCATAAAATAAAATGCCCACCCATCCCTTGCTACCACTTATCCCTTGCTACTTTGCTACAACTAAGAACATCATGGTTCATTCTTTCTTTTTAATTGTTGAGTAGTATTTTGTGGTATGGATATGGATACCATTCCTGTTGGTGGACATTTGGGTTATTTTGGTAGCTATTGGGAATAAAGCTTACACAAATGTTCTTGCAGAGGTCTTTTGTGAACACATATTTATCTCTCTCTTGCATAAATACTTTAGGTTGAAATTGCTGGATCATAGAGTAGATGCATGTTTATTTTGAAAAGAAATTGCCAAACATTGAAGTGCTGCCACATCACGCCATGCCATGCGGCTTTCGAGGAGGCACTAAATCTTTCTGTACCTCAACTTCCCCTTCTGTAGAATGGGATCAATACTACTTACCGCACAGGGGTGTGTTGTGAAGACGTAGAAGAACAATGTCAAATGTTTTTAATACTTAGGTAAGAGAGGTGGCATAGCTGAAACCAGTGCTGCAGGAGTTGCACAAAAATGGATATTTGGTTCTCTGTCCCAGATACTAGAAATGTGTATTCAAAAAAGCATTCTACCAACTCAAAATATTACTTGTTTCTAGAAAAAAGGAATTATCAAACGGATATTCAGAGTGGCTGTACCATTTTACAGTCCTACCAGCACTCTATACTTGCCAACATTTTATGTGGTTAGTCTTTTTAAATTTTAGGTATACCAGTGGGTGTCATTAAAGTCTCAAGAAAGGGAATGAGTTGGGCTAAAAAAATCACTCTGACTACAATATGGAGAAGAGTGGAATGGGATAGGAGTAGATGTGGTAAGACCTGTTAAGGGGTGCCAGCAAAAGTGCAGGCTGGAGGTGATGGGTGAATTGATTATGACAGTGACGATGGAGATGTACTTGAGAAATATTAATAGAAGATAAAATTAATAGGAGTTGGCTGCTAATCGGGAACACTAGGAAAAGCTCAAATTATTATTTTTTGTTAATTTGATTTTGAGGGATGGACATTACTTGGCTTGATTTTGGATATATATTTGTGGTGCCTTAATCTCCACATTTAAGGGGATTGCTTAAATAAGACTTGTGAACTTAGGGATAGGATGTGGTCAGGAATTATAAGAGAATATTTCATGATATGGAAGGATGTTTAAAATATATGGTTAAAAATAAATTTCAAAACTATGTATAATATATGGTATAGCCACATTTTCCATTTGAATAACATTACAGAGAAAAGCCTTCTGAAAAGATGTAAAGTGTTAGCTATGGTCTCCATGTTGAGTTTTCAGAGTAGTTTTAAATTTGGGCTGTGGTTTTTTTCTGTTTTTCTACAAGGAACATATGCTAATTGTGTAATATGAAAAAAGTTATTTAAAAAACACTTAACATTTCAGAAAAAGAAATTTAAGAGCACAAAACAAGAATAGAGTCCCATTGGGATGGGAAAGGTGTTGGTAACAGCATCTTCATCTCTTCTCTTTTATCCTCAAATGGCTCACCCTATACCTTCTGGGCAGGATACTGGCCAGGATTCCTAAGCCTCTCAGATTTTGAGAGTTTGAGAATGGAAGGGCTTAGTGAGAGACTGGAGAAGGAAATGGCAACCCACTCCAGTGTTCTTGCCTGGAGGATCCCAGGGACAGGGGAGCCTGATGGGCTGCCGTCTATGGGGTCGCACAGAGTCGGACATGACTGAAGCAACTTAGCAGCAGCAGCAGTGAGAGAGACTGGGCTGAACTCAAACCCAGGATTTTGGAATCAACGGAGCTTTTTAGATCTCTGCCCCCCAACTGAGACTACGTGCAAACCTCCTTTGGCTCTCTAGTAGCATCAGTCAGCTCTATTCTCTGTCTTACTCCATAGAAATGGCCTATGCAAGTAACCCATGACCTCTGTGTTGTCAGCTCAGTCCCCATCCTCATCGTGCCTGACACATCAGAAGCACCTGCTGCAGCTGATCTCCTGCCTCCTGGAAATACCCTCCTGGTTATCCCTACTTCACCAGCCACTCTTTCGCAGTCTCTTCTGATGGTTCTTCATTTTCCCAACCTCTTAATCTTGGAGTGTCTCCGGGCTTTCTTTTTTCTATCTAGACTTATTGCCTTAGTGATGTCATCCAGTCTCAGTTTTAAATACTCTCTCCACAATGATGACACTTAATTTCTCTTTCCAGTCTGGATCTCTCCCTGGACTCCAGACTTGTATATCCAAGTCGACATTCCCATTTGGATTTCTAATAGGCATCTCAAAAGTTATTATGTCCCAAACAGAGTGCCTCTCCTCCCCCTATTCCACCCTGCATTTGTCCTCCTCAGGCTTTCCTATTTCAGTGAACGGCGCCTCGCACTTCCTTGTGCTCAGGCCCAGAGCTTTGGAGTCGTAACTGACTCCATTCTTCTCACTCTACACATTCAAAACCTATTGGCTCTATCTTAAAAATAAATCCAGATTATGACCTCCGTGTGCTGTGATCCAGAGCATCATCTCGCCCCACCTGGATTATTGCAACAGCCTATTCCTTTGTCTTGCTTACTTCTTCACTCTCCTGCAATTGATTTCAACTCAGCAGCCAGTGATCCTTTTAAATATAAGTCGGATCATGTCACTTTTCTGCTTAAAATTTCTAACAGCTAAACATTAACAGAGTAAATGCCAAAGTCCTTAAAAACCTACAGGAGCTCAGATGATACCCACCACCCCCAGTTACTTTTTCAGCTTTCTTACAGTGCCCTGTCTCACTCCTTCTGACCCTGTTTCACAGGCCTTGCTATTCCATAAATAGTCCAAGCATGTTTAAAGTTTCGGGGTTTTGCTCTTCCCTCTGTCTACATGCTTTTCCTTCAGATAAACATCTGGCTCTTTATCTAGTCAAGTCTTTGCTCAACTCTGAGGTCTTCCATGATTTTCCTATTTAAAATTGCAACCTCCCATCCCCACCACTCATCACATTCCTTCTCTGCTTAATTTCTCTCCATAAGTTACTCAACATTATCTAAAAATGCTATCATTTATTTGTTTCATTTTTTTGCTCCCTTCCCCAGATGTCAGATCCAGATTTCTATCTATTTTTTCCCCCTCCAGTAATCCTAGAGCAGTACCTGGCATAGAACAGGCACTATGTATCGGATGGTGGTGGTTTGGTCGCTAAGTTGTGTCTGACTCTTGTGACCCCATGGAATGTAGGCTGCCAGGTTCCTCTGTCCATGGGATTCTCCAGACAAGAATACTGGAGTGGGTTGCCATTTCCTTCTCCAAAGTATTCTTTTCTCAGGTGGACAAATGTTTCCCCACTAGCCTGTGAGCTATTTAGGGGTTGGGGCGTTTCACTGGGTAGTCCCTACCCACTGGGTGGTCCCTGCACAATAGACACTTGATACATGTTTATTAATGGAATAATGGAAGCAAAGAATCACCCACCCACCTTAAGTGTGATGGAACACACTAGTGTTAAATGTCACAGATCCTGATGCCTGCTACAGGCCTCCTCAGCCCACCTGAGTTACTGAACCCGCCATCACTGCCCACCACACTGAATACTTGCTCTTCTTCCCTTCCTGTAGGAGTTAATTGAAGGTTTGGCCTCCCTGGGGATGACCCTTAACCAGTAAGGGCAGGAGTTGGTGGGTAAATGTCCCAGCCTCCTGAGCCTCTGGATAAGGTGATGCCAGTAGTGCTGCAATAGCAGCTAGTGAGTAGAGCACTTAAACATTTATAAGGTCAAGAACAGGGACTTATTCCAACATGTCATCCTAAACCTTTCATTTTCCATGTCCAGCGGTGTCTGGCATCTAGTAGGTGTTCAGGGGATGCTTACTGCCACTGCTGCTAAGTTGCTTCAGTCGTGTCTGACTCTGTGCGACCCCATGGATGGAGGCCACCAAGCTCTGCTGTCCCTGGGATTCTCCAGCCAAGAACACTGGAGTGGGTTGCCATTTCCTTCTCCAATGCATGAAAGTGAAAACTGAAAATGAAGTCACTGAGTCATGTCCAACTCTCAGAGACCCCATGGACTGCAGCCCACTGGGCTCTCCTGTCCATGGGATTTTCCAGGCAAGAGTACTGGAGTGGGGGTGCCATTGCCTTAGGGAATGAACAAATATATGCCTTTAATGGTGGGGCTGAGCAACTTTCAGGGTTTGTTCAAAGATGAGATATCTGTTAAATCTGCCAACACACACATACCCATCCCCCAACCCCTGCTTTGAGTTCCCAAGGAACTCCCTTCTCCTTTACCTTCTAAGGGATCTGGGAAATAACAATTCACCAGGGGCCTCATTGATGTAGGAAGTTAGGCCAGGATGGCCCTCTGAGATCATCTAGTCAAATCCAATCAATCTCTGAGTTGGAACCAGAACCCCTATGTTCCGCCTCCCAGTGTCTAGCTCTCTTTCCATAGTAGCCACTGAGAACATTCTAAGAACATAATTTTGGAGGCTAACAGCCATGGATATTTTCAGATTTAATTTCAGTAAAGTGTTACCATTTAAGAAAGCCCGCCAGAAAGATAATGCAGATGAAAACGTACTGTGTAAACTGTGAAGTACTATCCAAAGGTTAGTTATCTGAGGTCCACTGCCAAGGTCAACAAGACGTGGGTGTAGGGCCAGTTCTTAAATCAAAGGAGCAAAACAAAAGTTGGTCATTCAGGGACCCTTTCCAAATGGGACACTGGTGTCTTTGCTGGGACCAGGACACTGGGGCTTGTCTCTCACCCCCACCCCAAGTATAATATACTCTTGCTGAGTAAGATAGATGGATGCTTACATTATGTATGTGTTAAAACAGATGATTTTAACACATGATGATGACTTTCTGATTTTTTCCCCTTTTTCTTGTGTTTTAGAAGCCATACACTAAGCTCCAGCCACCTGTACCACTGGGCATGGACCGGCTCTCCAAGATTTCCGACTGTCTGTGTGCGTGAGTGTTTTTCTGCCACATTAGTTTACGTTGGTCCCAGCTGCACTAGAATTTAGATTCTGTCCAAACCCTGGCTCTCAAAACCACATTCTTTTGCCCTCACAACTACTTCTCTGTCATCTAACCACTGAAAAAGCATTGTTTTACTGGCCTGGCTCAAGAAAGGGGACCTCGATGAAGAGTAAACTTTCTTATCCTAGCACTCTACAGAAGGGCGGCCCAGTGTTTGGTGACCTTCTGCATTAGGTTAACAATCGGGATCTGGGCCCAGGGGGATTATGATCCCGTGAAGAATGGGGAGCCGATTGTTAACGTTAATCGTAGTGAAGCTGAGTGGCAGGGCTTACATTGTCCTGGCTCCCCAGCCTTCTCCCCAGGCATCTCTTAAGCTGTCGAAGCCAGTGGGCTTATATGGCAGGCATTCATTCCTCATGAGCTCCAATTCAAGTAGCTGTGCACTGATTCAGGCTGTTTCTACACTTAGGGCTTGTAAAACAGTGAAAGAAAGATACAGATAACTCACAGAAAGCCTTCTGTTATCGACTAGAAAAAAAAGATCTACTTGTTTCTCTACTGTAATAGGAGCCTTGAAAAGCCCAAATTAAGGTGCAGAAAAAGGGTGAAATAAGAGCACTGAAAGCTTAATACTGCACGGAGTCCTGCAAACTTTTTCCAAGTGGTATCTATGCACCTAAAATTGTGGGTTTAATTCATTTCACCTGCCTTCCCTAATCAAGGTTGTTCAAAGACCTGAATGTCCTCGAGCAGCATGTGGCTTAAACATGTTTGCTCTCCCACTGGGCATGCACAAGTGGGTGACCTTTTGACTTCAGAAGGCTGCAAACTCCACCCTCACAATGTGCCTGTATCCTGGTTACACCTGTGCAGAATTTCCATCCCGCACCTTTCCCCAGGCGCCCCACATCTCCACCCTGATGTTTTATTCCTAAACCTTCCAGGAGGCAGTTTTCAGGCTTGTTTTCCTATCTCCTCTTTTTGCTGCATTTCAGCATTTTGGCTTGCTGAGCATCAGGCAAAATGAACCTAGTTCGGTAACAGGGTTTAACCTTAGAAGAAAGGTTTTTGCTTCTTTATGGCTGGAAAAACAAAAGAGCCACGACCTTCCTAAGCTGTCATTTTTGAGGGAACTACTAGTAAAATTTTTACTTAAGGTCAAAATCTGGGGAGAAACTAAGAAAAGAAGAGTTGTCTTCTGTCTGGTTTTCCAAGAATTCATCTAAGGGGCTGAGCCAGACTCAATAGTCCTAGCCTAGTTAGTGATCTTCTCACAATGAACCCAGGGCTGAAGGAAAGCAAGCTATGCTTTAAAAAAAAAAAATGAGTTGGCAAGTAAGTGGGTTCGACAGGAGGGACAGGATGGTGTCAGCTCCCCACTGGCTGGGAAAACCTCTCTGTTTTCTACTTTCCTTCTACTCTTTTGGATCAAATGTTTAGCCAGAGTTTGAGAGATGAGATTAGAAGAGAGAAGCTGTGCGCAAGTTGACTCTCAACTCTACAGTAATAAGGCTAGATATAGATAGCTAAGAGGGGGAGAGACAGGGAGAGGAAGGTGCCAGGTTACTTCTGCTTACTTTAAGATAGGGGCAAGAAAGATGCGGGTTTCAGGCACTTGGTAAACTGAAAGCAAACTTCTTTATTGTACACAGTACAGAATATAACGCAGCTTGGCAGGATGCAAACAGCCCTGCGCAGGGGAAAAGTATTTCAAATCAACTGGCAGGTTAAAGCCTTTCTGCACTGTAGATTTTCCACACTCTGGAAAAGAAGCAAAAACAAAAAACCGAAAAACCCCAAATCATCAGGGAGGTGCATGAGTCCGATGGGAATGCAACGGTGACGCCGCCATCCTGTGTCTCGAGACCGCATCGGCCACGTGGCCATAGCGGGGGGAGGGGAGCTCAGGCTACAGACGATTCTTTTCATACTTGCTAAGACAGCATAAATCCATCAAAAAAAAAAAAAAACCCAACAAAACCCAAACCCAGATAAGAAAGGAAAAAAAAAAAAATCCTATACAGCATTTACAACAAATTAATCTCTAGCCAGCTTGGGGTAAAATATGCATCTATGTATAGACTATGTGTAGGTTAGAAAGCTATAAATACCATTTGGAAAGAGTCCTTTGATTAGAATACAATGCTAATTAAGGCCCAAGCTAAAGGTGCAATACCTTTGTGGGCTAATTAGCTTCCAAGAGGGAATCCTTGTATTTCCGCAGCTATGAAATGCACCCCTCATCTGTGACCCTCTTCACAAATGTGTTCCTGGTCACCTGGGGGACTGTTTGAGACTGCAGAGCGTTCCATCAATAGAAAAACAAAGCACTGTCCTTTGTGTATGAAGAGTAGCATCATCATTGTTTCTGTGCTCAGTGTCAGGGGAAGCACAGAACTCGCTCAACAGCAGGCACCAAGGTGCTACCACTTTCTAATGCCTTTTCCTCTACTTTGAGCTTTCATGTAGCTTTAGCTAGGTTGTTGAAAACTTTTCCAATAAAATTCAGCGATCAGAGAACTCTTTTGTAAAGTGGCAGGAAACTAAGGCGCTAGTACAGTTTTACCTGTTGGTGTCGCGCATACATCTCAAACCCTACTGAATCATATGCAGGGTTTAAAGTCCGAGGATTTAAAGAAAAAGGAAAAACAAAAATGGATGAAATGGAAATTGTCATCAGTCATGCCCAGGGAAGACTCCCTAGGGTTTCCATCAGGTGACCAGGTTTCAAATGGACATGACATGTATTATGTACATATGCTTTCCAGAGAGGGCATGGGAGGGAACATTGGGGACTATACACATAGAATCTAAACGGTGTGTCCAGGCTGCCCTGCACACCTCAAAAATGTACAACTCAGGTGCAAATGTTCCGTCAGGCTGTCTGGTGCAGAAAGCACAAAGCAGGCAATAAAGAGGGCTTGCACTCAGCCAAGGGGACGCCCCCAGCAAAGCCCCTTTCAAGCTGCAGCGTCTTCAGAAGTCGGCACTGCCCTGTTTATAGGGCACAGTGCTCAGTTACCAAAAGGTTTGTTTTTTTTTGCTTTAAATACCAAAACTACAAAAATCAGTTTATAAACTGGTTTTCCAAAACAAAACAATCCCCGAATCAAAGCAAAACAAAATACTGTCAAAAGTGTTAATCACCTTCTCCTAAAATTAAAGCCATCCACACACAGCCATGTGACTGGGAAGAGAGAGGGGGCTTGCTCTACTTGGTGACCACATGGCCAGAAGGTTCCCAAGCGTAGCAATGGTTTGAGAACCGTGGAGTGGGTAACAGCTATTCATCCTTTTCCCTTCTTTGTAGACCAAGGGGAAATATTTCATAGAGCTGCAAGAGCTGTCCAAGTTTTAAGGTAATACTTGGCAACCCTTCGTGTTTTGAGCCTCCCCAACTTAGCCTACCTCCTGTTCTATGGGTTTTGTGACTCACTTTTTCAACAAATTGTGCAAATCAGAGCCCTTCTATGTAGATGCATTTAGTAGTCCTTGATCAATGCAGATTGTCACATACTCTGTCCTGGTTTGCGGGCACCAACCTGAGCAAGGTATTGCTTTGCATATATATTGTCCATGGGAAGGAGGCTCCATTTCAATCGCTTCCCAGAAACCTTGTCAGGATCAAGAGCTGAGGCACCAGCTTTTGGGTGGTTTTTCTACCCCTCCCTGTTCCCACTCCCCCGCCAAAGTTTCTGTCCTTAAGGGTGCCAATCCGGAGACAGATTGGATTCTCTATCTCCGGAGACAGATAATACTCAAAGGGCAAGCTTTAGGAACAGCCAGAAACACAAACAAAACCACTGTTCTCGTTTGCCTGAATGGGAACTGCTAGCTCTAAGGTTTGGCCGCTCAGCTGCTCAGAAACTTAGTAAGCAAAGCCTTCGGCATAGGGGAGGCTGCCGCAGCGGTCCACATCCAGAAGATAAGCAGGGTTGTCCTCAAAGTGGGCCAGTGGCAGGGTGTCCTCCTCGCTGAGGTGGCACTCAGACTCTGCTTTCAGGAACGGACGCTGGTTGTCGGGGAAGGCCATGGAGAAAGGGCATCGGGGTCGCAGACGAACTTGTAGACATACCGTTCCCCGGCCACCTAGAGAGAAAATGCACCTTATGAGGCCCGGTTGGACCAGGGCATGGGGTGTGGGCACCAAGGGAAGAATGAGATATGTTAAGCCACCACGCTCTTGGGCAGCCTGGGACCAAGAGGCTCTATGGTAGTTGATTATCCAAATCCTTCGATTTATTTTGATAAACCATGGGGACCTGTTACCTGCTGAATGTTTTGACACCACAGCTTAACAGCTGAAAAGAATATATGAATATCAAACTCAGGTTCTACTTAAAAGAACATCTTCACTGTTAAAATCAGTCTAGAAACAACGGTTATGCTGAGGCTGGTGTTACGAGATAGAAGGATTGAAAGATGCAGGAGTCAGCCCATGTGTTCAGTTTCCTCAAGTTTACAGTCTTCACAGGACAGCTTTGTTGTCCCACAGGGCTAGGAATTCAGAAGCTATGTGGGATTTTATAAGCTTGTTCCAAAACGAAAAAGAACTGCTTTTTGGCTTACCTGCAGTTGAAAATGACTAATGTCATGGTTTTGCTACACTGAACGAACTGCAAACTACCTTTATAAGAATTTTATGCATTATAACATTACTTGAACCAGTCTTGATTAAGGGTGGCAGGTGTATACAATCACTCATTCCTATTTGGGTTTTTTAAAAGCCCGTTTACTGTTAAATCTCTGGTTCCCCAGCCAGAGTCAGCTCACATGTAAAAGAGCTAGGCAGGAGGATACAGTGATGATAATATTACCTCCGAAGGTTGAGCGAATGGGCTTCCAGCCCTGGCTTGGTCACCAGCAAGTCTCAATCTCTATGAATCTCAGTTTTCCCTTTCGAAACCTGAGGGTATGGAACTAATGCTTTTCTGAGTCCCTGCCCGGATCAGTATGCTACCACTCCTCTTTCATTTAGTTTTTATTTACTCATAGGTCACATAATAAAGCAAGGATCTCTTACACTGGATAGCATGTTACTATTTCTAGGACATTTTCACATATATATTACCCCTTTGAGATTAGATCAAGAATTATTAGCTACACTTTCATTGTAGGTGAAAAGTCAACCTTTCAAAGGTTTCAACCTATGCTTTAAGGAAAGGTTGACTTTCCTTAAAGCATAAAATAAATGGGAGTGTTAGGATCTGAGCCCACCCAAGTCTCATTCCTATGCCTTCCTCTGTACTACTTTATGCTTAATTCTTAGAGTTCTCTTCTTTCTTAGAAAACCAAGCAACAAGTTCATAGGCATTATTCATTGCCGTTAGTTCAAGTTAACTGTCTTGGTTACATTCCCTTGGATTGGGTCTGTAGTTGGGAACTACAAAGCCAGTGTTTTCTTTTCTACTGGCCCTCCTTCCTAAGTTTAGAATTCTACCTGGTAGTGTTAACACTGAATGGGGAGAGTGTGAAGCTTGCAGTGGGGAAAGGGGCAGTGACTGCTAATGGGTTCAGGGTTTCTTTTTAGGGTGATAAATTGTTCTAATGGGCTTCCCTGATGGCTTAGTGCTCAGGAATCTGCCTGCCAGTGCAGGAAACATGGGTGAAATCCCTGATCTGGGAAGATCCCCTGAAGAGGGAAATGGCAACCCACTCCAGTATTCTTGCCTGGAAAACCATATGGACAGAGGAGCCTGGTGGGCTACACAGAGTCCATGGGGTTGCAGAGTCAGACACGACTTAGCAACTGAACAACAAAATGTTCTAAAACTGGTTTGAGTGACAGTTGTACTACTCTACACATATATTAAAACCCCACTGAACTGTACCTTTAAAAAAGGGGGGGAGGGAATAGGTAGCCTGGGGTGATAACCCATTTTAGAGTATCTATTAACTATGCCAAGCACTGAAGTCAAGTTCTCAATTTTGCCCCAAAGAAGCTGATATTCCTGTGGCAAATGCTGACAAGCCAGGGAGTGATTTACAATACAGAAAGTAGGGAGATGGAGTGATGGAGATGAACGCAGGTGCTCTCAGAAGCAGATGAGACCACGTAACTTCAGATTCTTGGAGTAAACAGGTGATTGAGAAACAAGTAGGAGCTGGCCAGGTAATGAAGGTGTTAGGAATGTTCTTAAGTAGGATGGTAGTTTAATAGGTGTTTTTTCATTTTATAATACGTTCGATAACTTACATGACTGATAGTGTT
This sequence comes from Nanger dama, assembly GCA_917880005.1. Taxonomy (NCBI): domain Eukaryota; kingdom Metazoa; phylum Chordata; class Mammalia; order Artiodactyla; family Bovidae; genus Nanger; species Nanger dama. The sequence continues at coordinate 25,255,944 of CAKJTW010000011.1, read as the reverse complement.
TGTTTACAAACAATACATATTAAGAGACAGATGGCTGTGGTAGTGGAAGCTGACAAGTGCAAGTGAGGAAATGAGGGTTAGATGGTGCCTTAGAGCCTGTATGAAGGATTAAAGTCTGAGTTTTATCCAGAAGACCATCCATGAAAAGTTTTAATCATTTAAGGAGATGAGAGGAATATGGGGGTCATATTAGCACCTGCCTATAAGATAAGCCTGGTTTTAGAACAAGACAAGTTCTCAGCAACAATGACCATATAATTCTGAGTGCATCTACCATGTAAAGACTGCCTTAATGTATAAATGCTAGAATCTGGGTAACAGTACAGTATAAAATCTGGTTAAGAAAAACCAAAGATTTGCCATCTTCATCTTCTGCTTATACACAGCTTTTAAGATTTTGGTCTTTCACCACCTATCACAATAAGGATTTTGTTCTGAATTCCTCAAAATATGCTTCATCCTTTATTCTGCAACTTGTTATCAGGCTATTCTGCTCCCATTTTGCAAATCTTGGCTTTTTAACTTGTAGTTTCCAGTTTTTGAAAAAGATTTTCTTAGTCCTAACACCTAAGAGTATTAAACCAACATATTTGGAGGTCTTGGTGTCTTAACAACTAAAGATTTCAACTAAGCTCTTGTGGGAGCAGAGACCTTTAAGTTGATTCTCTCCCTGGCTCCCGTATGGTTTAGTGGGCCTAAGTATCTGGACAATTAAAAAAATTTATTTCTTTGGCTGCATTGGGTCTCTGTTGCTGTATGCAGGTTTCTTCTAGTTGCGGCAGGGTGGCGCGGGTGGCTATTCATTGTGGTGGCTTCTCATTGCTGAAGAGCATGGGCTATAGGTGGAAGGGCTTAGTTGCCCCACAGAAGGGATCTGATTCTGAATCAGATCCCTGATTCAGAATCTTCCTGAATCAGGGATCCAACCCTTGTCCCCTGCATTGGCAGGTGGATTCTTAACCACTGGACCACCAGGGAAGTCCTATCTGGACATTTCTGTAAGTAGAGACAGTTTCTTTATTTCTCTAAATAAAGCAGAGGAGGCTAATTTTCCTACAGAATCTTCCACAACCTCTGGTTTTCAGGTACCTGAGAGTATTAAAGATGCTCTTTGTATCTCATTTTAACTTATTTTTCCAAGATTTTTTCCTACCACAGAATCATGAAGCTAACATTTCCTCGAAGCCATTAGTCTTAGTACAGAAGCCCTGGACAGTTTCTCTGAGAGTGATCTTAATTGTCTCTCATAATTGTTCACCTTCTGCATGATGCCCTTTTCATAGTAATAGCGTAGAGATCGGCTGAGCTTGTCATAGTTCATGGCTGGCCGGTTCTTCTGAATGCCCCAACGCCGAGCAACCTGAAGAGACAGGAAAGCAATGGAAACTCATTCCTTGGGTCTAGTGGGTTTCTTCCCAATCCCAGGAGAGTGTTGTAGAACCCAACTGCTCTGGTCAGTGATCCATTTCTCTGACCTGAATGGAAAAGCACTTAATTCCCTTAAGACCAACATTCAACAAAGGTGATGATTTAGTCATAGATGCTAAGAAGTGAGACCTGGAGGTGGAAGAATCCTAGCATTTTAAGATTGCAGAGAGCTTGGCTAGCATCCCAGAGGAAGCAGGCTCTCTACTGTTTCTCCACATATGAATTATTGACCAATACCCATAGACCATTAACATGTTGCCATTAAGTGCTATGGTTTCTGTAGCAGTCAATAAGGAATAATTAGAATGGTCATTCCTGAAACATTAGAAACACACTAGTGAGTTGCTAATGGGCCAGCAGAGCAAAAGTTCAATTCTAATAAGATTGGAGAGGGGCTGGGAGATGTTTACGTATTGCAGCTCATGGAGTAAAAGGGAATCAGATCATTTCAGCCTGCTGCCATCCAATCCCCTGTTCCCAGTGGACTTGCAGAATGGACATTAAAACATGTAGCACCATTATCCATTTAATGAAAAATTAACATGGCTTCCCAAACAGTTGTGAAGTGCATTATATCTAAACCCGATCCACCTAAGGTGCAGTGATGGGGGGATGTAATTGGAACTCTGGGCAAAGAAGCCTTAAAGCAAGAACATTTACTAGTGGAGTTCAGCAAGACAGTCAAGCAATTCTGCTCAAGTATCTTAACATCCCAAACCCTATGTATAAGGATGACTGTCAAGGTAGATTAACCTTGGAAATATGAGGCCTTTAAATGCATGCAAACCAGCGATCATATTTGGAACATTCTGGGTCAGTTTTGGAAACTTAACCAAAATAATAACATTCGTTTAAAAAATGGTAAACATGGAATGAGAAGTAGCGAAACTGCAAATGGAAAAGTGGATCATAAAGCTACGTTTCACTTAAAGTATTATTCAAAAGTATTTGGGGCAGAATGAAAGCAACATCTCAACTCAGGATTCAAGATGACCTTTAATAAATATCAGAAATGATCTGATAAGGAAGAAATGCATCTGTCCTAATTATATTACAAAAATTCAACAGTCATGATTCCATTTTCCCTTGTAAGTTAAATTTCCGTTCATTTGCTTTGTGCCCCATAGCACACGGTACACTGGTTCTCCGCCTTTCTCCATATTGCACCCATTCAACTCTTTGAAATGACCAAAAGGCAAAATTAAGCAAAAACGCATTCTCTGTTTAGAGAAAAACAGTTTAAGCCAATAGAAATAGTGGTAAGAAAGAAAAGCTGGTAAATCAATACATGTCCTTTTTTTTTTTTTCCCAAAAGAAATAACACCATGAAGGTATTATTGAACTGCTGTTGGCCACAAGAAATGCAGGAACCCTTAAAAGAGGCCCAGCCTCATCATTTGACTGTACTGCAGTGGTGGAAAACAATTCTTGACTATTTAACTTCAGCCATGACCTTTCTTTGCTGTCACTTGCATATGCAGTAGCTGTACTGGAGAGAGGTTTTGTATATGCGTAGACTTCAAAGCAGCTCTGGTAGCCATAGTTACTGACTCATCCTCTTGGGCCAGGGCCCTGTGATTCAGTAGCCCTCACTGGGGCTGCTCTTAATGCAGTAATCATGATGCGGCACAACTGCAAAGCAGCTGGGAATAACGGCTGCCCCATTTTGGGGGGTTGGGGGTGGAGGAGGGAGCAGGCAATAGCTCGCTGCCAGCTCCTTCTTTCCTTCATCTTTCACATTTGTTACTTTGATAGCATCTTGAGGATGGAGGCCGAAGGAGTTAAAAACAAAACAAAACCCAAAACTCTCATCTCTCTTCCTCTCTTTGAGAGCGCAGCCACAGCACAGGGAGCGGCTCTTTCTAAGCAGCACGTCCTTTTAAACCTCCCCATGGCATCAGTTATCTGCCACATGTTCAACAAACAACCCTACCCCCCAAAATATTCATTAATGCAGATTCACAGTTAAAATGGCTCCAGATTAAAGCCGAGTCAGTCATAATTGAGAGGGTGCTAAGCTGGATGACTATCAAAAGACATTTGATTAGGGGGCCTGCCAAAACGCAGTTCTAAAACCACAATTTCCATGCACAGTGTAATGGATATTATGGATAATTACCCAGAGTGCACTACTCAGCCACACAGCTGCCTACAATTACGTCCCAAACAGCTTCCTCCTCCGCTTCACCCTTCAAGCTCCCCCCATGACAACTTCTTACAGCATTTTTCGAGGAGTTGGTATCTTCCTGACACTACCAAGAGGAGGGCCTGCCAAGTTACACAAGGATTAGAGAGGTGGGGAACAAAGTGCTGCATGTCCTGGGGCCAAAGCGCACACTGGAGCAGAGCTGATCCTGGGGCTAAGGGAATGGGACATTTCAGAGTTCATGGAATGCTCGGGGATTTCAAGCTGCTGTGGCAAGAAGTACTTTCTGAAGAAACAGAGCTGTTTAATCAGCTGAGAGAGGTGCAAGGCCACCAGGAGACTCCCCTGTGACTGGGCAGCTTGGTATTTATGTGAGCATTCTGGATTAGCATTAGTTCCTTTAAGAAAGCCAGGGTCCTTTGCCATCTGTTCATCATTTTCTTTACCATTGGTTGGAGAGCAACAGATTCAATAACGGCTTTACAAAGGGTCATAACCAGGTTTACCTGCAGCTGTACAGCCTGCTTAGGCCTGAAGTAGTGGCAAAAAAATTTGTAAAATCTCCTTTTTGTGAAAGGAAATAAATCAAAAGGGCTGCTCACATGACAGACTTGACTTTCAAAAGCCTCAGTGAGTCTGGGCGACATGCTTTCCTCAAGCCTCATACAAACCAGGCCACATTATGAGGAAAAGAATGTGGGGTGGATGCTTTGCAGTGTGGCTGGAAACATGGCTCCATTTCTACATGACTTAGCCAAAAGACACCCTCAGGAGAACACAGCAGTACCAAACTTTGGCTTTGAAGGTAGAACAAGTCTTAACAGAAATTGTATATGTACGGTGATGGACAGGGAGGCCTGGCGTGTTGCGATTCATGGGGTTGCAAAGAGCTGGACATGACTGAGCGACTGAACTGACTGATAAGTATGTCTTCTCTAATGGCCTTTAATGAAACCTGCCTTCCTCTACCAGTCAGGATTCTCCTTTGCTCATCTTAACTTTCAGGCCATTTTCTTCCTCCAATCACCTGTCCCCTTGGGTGTACTAAAGTGAGCCCTGGAACTGATTGAACAGCATCTACAACGGCAGCTCCTGTTCAGAGGCCTTTGAGAGCATCGTTCGCATTCTAATCACACCAACCCAAAGATACCTTTTTGTTCTGCTGGCTTAATGTGTAACGCTCAAGTACATGCTACCCAAAGAAGTTTATGTCAGACTTTCAGGGAAGTTATTTCTTTTCCATTTCTAACCCCTAAATTCTAAATCAAACAAAAATCAACCCCTTTGAAATCATGGCAAGCCCAGAGCCTGACTTATTCTGCTTTGTGATATTCAGGGAAGGGGAGATTCTGTGATGTGTCCTCTCCTTTGAAGAAATGGCACTGGTTCTGTCCACTGGCCTTTCTGTCAATCTGCGCAAAAGATGGTAACAATGTTTTTTTTTCCTATTAACAAAATAAGGAAGGTTTGCTATCTCATTGTGGTACTTTAAAAAGAGACAGTAAGAACTTGAGGACGTTAACTTTTTTGTTTTTGCTGTGCTGGGTCTTCATTGCTGTGCCCGTTTTGCTCTAGTTGAGGTGAGCAGGGGCTGCTCTGGTTACAGTGCTTGGGCCTCTCACTGCAGGGGCTTCTCTTTTGCGGAGTATAGGCTCTTGACTGTTCAGGCGTCAGTAGTTTCGGCCTGTGGGCTCAGCAGTTATGACTGACTCTCAAGTACAGGCTCAGTACTTGTGGTGCACAGAGCTTAGTTGCTCTACGGCATGTGGGGATTTCCCAGACCCGATATTGAACCTGTGTCTCCTGCATTGGCAGGTAGATTCTTTACCACCGAGCCAGGGAAGCTCCTGTGATATAACATTAAAGCAACACAAAACGCTAGGTTTCTGAGATTGAGATTGACTCATCTCTGATAATGTTATTTCTCTAGAGCCATTTAAATACACCACAGGACAGTTGCAACCTATATTACTAAAAATGTCTTACAATCTGTTCCCATAATCTCTGACACAGGCTATGACATATGAGAGCTTACACCAAAAAAGAGTTGGTATCACTGAAAGAACACTTGAAAGACTTTCTAAGAGAGAAAGCAGACCCTTTTAGAATGTAAGTCTTCATGGTCTCCCTCCCCAGAGTTTGCAGAAGGGTTACTAATGCTTTTTACATATTTTGCAGTGGAGAACTTTGCCTGTCCCATTAATAGAAAAAGCACTGTCAAGCCCATTGGCCAGGCCAGAATCTGAATGAGAAGAGCATATCTGACACAGTAAAAGGCTAGATGGAGAACTAAATAGGAACAAACATCAACAAATCAAAAATCAGCACCCAGTGCTTACCTCTTCGGGTTCTATCAGCTTGAATTCCATGCCTCGGCCTGTCCAGGCAATGAAGTGGGCGTTGGCTGGGTCATCAAGAAGGGTAACCAGGAACTGCCACAGCTGAAGTGAACCTCGCCTCTGGTAAGGGGCCCCTCCCGATACATGGTGGGCTCCTGCTTCACTTTGCCTGTTCCGGATAAAGATACATATGCAGTACTTTAGTCTCAATTTTCTCACCTGATATGGGCAAATGTCGCCAACCTGGCATCAAGACGACTGATGAAAGTGCTATGACATGGTAAGAATTCTAGCTCTGCACTAAACCAGATGGGGCTACTTACCTTCCAGTCTCTCAGGAACGACACAAGTGTCATCAAAGTACAACCGGGGATCCTTCTCATATGAAAAACCTGAAGGAGAATTTAGAAAGAACATGTTGCTTAACATGGATCTCTTCTATGAAAACTCTGAAGGATTAAAACAGAATTTTCTACCATTTCAGGTCCTCAGTCCAATGAACTGCTGTATCTATGCCAGACTGAATTTGGGAGAGAACTTCACAAGAACCTAGGTGTTTATGTTCTGATGTAACTGCCCACTCTTCAGTCAGAACGGCATCAATTCCTGCTATTAGAGCCGAGACTGCAGGGAGGCACTGAATCACCAGAACGTTCCTGCACATCTTACTCCTGTGGTCTGCATGGATCAGTGACTAAGCCTTTATATCTGAAATGACATCTCATCTATTTCAGCTGGCCTCACTGGGGGATCTAATTGATCTATACATGGTCTCACCATTTCCCTTTTAGCAAATATTAATTTTAATCTTTCATACAGCTTGTCCATGCTGCCCACACACTTCATTCAATTATGAAAGAGCTTGGAAGGTAGAAAACGATGCCAAATGAGTAAAGACTGTGACAAACAATAATTTGAAAGGTAAGTTGGAGGTATCATCATCTCCAGACACTGTGGAAGGAATATGAAGAGATATTCCAGCAGTAACACTTATTGCATTGTTAAGAAAACAGGGGAACTGACTGGGCCAACAACATATGTAAGTGGAAATGAAAGGGAGGCGGGCAAAAGTAGAAGGTGTCCAGGAGAGGGAAGGATGATGGCTTGGCATTCTAAACCCACTAATCTGGGACTTTCCTGGTGGTCGTGTGGTTAGGACTCCAGGCTCCCAATGCAGGGGGCACTGGTTCAGTCTCATTGGGGAACTATGCCACATGATAGGGCCAAAAAGTAAACCCACTAACCCCTAATACGGGTTCAGTGCTGATGACTACCAGGTCAGTCGGCACCCTGACGAGGCCCGCAGCTCAAAGCAAAGCCAGTTAATAGACAGGCATGGTGGGACCACACCCTTGCTTGGGGTCCAGCCTATTTCAGGGGTGAGCATCCCTGTGTACTCCCTTCTAACCACATGCTTCTCCAGAGGAAGCACCAGGAGCTCCTGTTTGCATAGCGGTACTCCCCACGTTCAGTTCTCCGGTCAACTCGTCTGGCATGTGGACCAGGCTTATGAGTGTCAAGTATGTGGTCCCGGCAGGCAGGGGAGGTCATTTGCAGTGAAGAATGAGCACTAGATTTTTGAGAGGGATTTTCTATGACTTAAACTCCCTGGGTAAAGGCTCCAAGAAATAATCTGTTCATTACAATCAGCTTGGATCAAGTTCTTCTTGGCAGGATCAGCACAATTTTAAAGAGGCCTGGGGTTGGGAAAACACTGCCCAACTTGGAAACAGATTGTTTTCAGGTTTCATATTATTCATTGTTTCCTCAGCCCCAAGCATTTTTTTTTTCTGCTTAACTACAAAGAAGTATATTTTTATGTAATCCAATAGATATTTATGCTGGGCACATGTTTGTGCTAGAGAAGAGGGTAGACTCGGTGCTTGCTCTAATGGAGCTTGCATCCCAACTTGGGGAGACAGATGACAAAGTAGGCAAAACAAAAACAAAAACAAAAACATGGTGTAACGTGAAGAGCATGGGCCCTGAAGCCAGACTGGTTGGACCTAGGTTAACTGTGTGGCCTAGAACAAATTAATCTCTCAGTGCTCCATTTTTTCTCATCCAAGGATTGTGGAAGATAATTCCTACCTTACAGGCTTGTTAGTGAGAATTTAATGAGTTGATATATATTCTGTTTATTGACTGATTTATCCTTACAACAGAGAGCTTAAGAATAGCTCCCAGTACATAGGTGTGCAATGCAGGATAGTGAAAAGAAATCAAGACAGTAAGGACTTGCACATTATGATAAATCTCTCCAGTTAATCTCTTAATAGCACTCTATTCTGTCATGGAATTCTAAGTTTCTAGAGGGTAAAGACCATATTCTGAATATCTTAGCATGCTTATAGTACCTACTACATAAGTGCTCTATAACTATTGAAGTAAATACGAAGGAATCTACAGTTTCCCATTAAAAGATTTAAGAATGTAATGCTAACTTCTCAGGGACTCATACTTTTCCAGTTTGGTACTAGGAAACTGACTTACAACAAACTGTCATAATTTATATTAAGAATTGCATAATCCATCATGCTTCATATTTTCTGCCTTGGCTGTTGGGAAGCTATGTATTTCCTGACTTTCTACATGAATTTTGCTACTCTGATGTTTTAACAGCCTTAATATATAGTCAAAAGTAAACTACAAAGTTTACACACCTGCCAAAATTGCTATATTTAGAGCTTTTTTTTGAGCATAACACACTCACAGTATATAGGGGAAAAAATGTAAACCTAGATTAAATTCTAGGTTTGGTTTTCAAACTAATCAGATGAAGCCCTGCCCATGAGTATCGTTCTGGTATATTTTGTGGTTTCTAGTCATTGCCACATGTGGTTCTCTAAAACATCTGGAAGATGCTGTTGGTTTAAGTGAATTTGTCAGTTGAATTTGCACAGCAGTTGCATCAGTTGTGGTCACAACCATCTAATCACTCAAAGGTGGCAGGAAGGAAGAACCTGTTTGAGGGGCAAAGTGGAAATGAAAGATTCAAAATAGTATGTAAAGATTCCAGGTGAATGCTAAGGCAGGATGGCTATCTTAGTAATCACAGATACCAATCAGAAACACTTGTCTCACTAACTTTCACGACATCTGTGGTCAAGCTTGTATAAGGAGAGAAAAACTGTGTCAGGGTAATTTAGAGCAATTAAGAATGCAGATATCTTTGAAACTAACTTCTTCGATGTGTGTGGGGTCAGGGAAGAAGTGGGGGAAAACACAAGCTCTCCAGATATTCCGTGTGTAGTAAGCAGCCCCAATGCCTTACTAAAAGTATTTCCTTTAAGAGCATGAGCCTCTTTAAATGTTGTAATTATGTAAAGTGTTTTCCTCTTTGCTAGTTCACCTGCTGCAGACATCAACTGCTGCAGAAACATTTGGGAACCTGGAAGAGAGCCCTACTACACATGGGTGCCCGTCACAGAGATCTAGTAGACAGCCCTTCCTTCCCAGGGCTGGACACCCACTCAGAATATCCCTGGGTGTCCGTGGCAGCCACACTTGGTCTCCCTTCCAACCAAGTCACTAGGAGGCAGCCACCCAAAGAAATCACTCTTGTGAACCAAATCACTCATAATAACCAGCCAGTGCTGATTTAACAGCTCTTTTAAACTAGCTCTAAAACTCTAGAACAGTGGTTGTCATCCTTGGACACAACAGAGTCGCCCAGGGAGCTTCACAAATTACTAATGCCCAAGCTCCATCCTAGAATTTCTGATTTAGTTGCTCTGGGTGAAGCCTGGACACGAGAAGTTTTAACAGCTCCCCAGGTGATTCTAGGGATTCCCAGGTAGTGCAGTGGTAAAGAACCCGCCTATCAAAGTAGAAGACGCAAGAGACGTGGGTTTGATCCCTGGCTCGGGAAGATTCCCTAAAGGAGGAAACAGCAACCCATTCCAGTATTCTTGCCTGGAGAATTCGTTGGACAGAGGAGTCTGGCTGGCTAGAGTCCATGAGGTTGCAGAGTTGGACATAACTGAGGGGGCTGAGTGCACATGCACACAGGTGGTCCTAACATGTAGCCAAACCTAAGCCTTACAGCTCTAGTACTTCTCATGAAATTAAAAGGTGCTTACTCCTTGCAAGGAAAGTTATGACCAACCTAGACATCATATTAAGAAGCAGAGACATTATTTTGCCAACAAAGGTCCGTCTAATCAAGGCTATGGTTTTTCCAGTGGTCATGTATGGATGTGAGAGTTGGACTGTGAAGAAAGCTGAGCCCCGAAGGATTGATGCTTTTGAACTGTGGTGTTGGAGAAGACTCTTGAGAGTCCCTTGGACTCCAAGGAGATCCAACCAGTCCATTCTGAAGGAGATCAGTCTTGGGTGTTCACTGGAAGGACTGATGCTAACGCTGAAACTCCAATACTTTGGCCACCTCATGCGAAGAGCTTACTCACTGAAAAAGACCCTGATGCTGGGAGGGATTGGGGGCAGGAGGAGAAGCAGACAGACGACAGAGGATGAGATGTCTGGATGGCATCACTGACTCGATGGACATGAGTTTGTGTAAACTCTGGGAGTTGGTGATGGACAGGGAGGCCTCGCGATTCATGGGGTTGTGAAGAGTCGGACACAACTGAGTGACTGAACTGAACTGAATGTGAGGGTGCATCATGGTTGCCTGGAGGGCCTATTGGGATACAGAGCTGGGCCCTATCCTTGGAGACTGGTCTGGAGTGGAGCCTGAAAATCTGTATGTCTAGCAAGTCCCAGTTGAAGCTGATGCTGCAAATCACACTGCTCTAAACACTTACAGGGATGTGCATGACAGAAAATAAGACTTACTTCTGAGGAACCGTTCTAAGAAAGAAATCCTTCCCTGTTTCAATGTTTAAAAGAAGTCCTGAAGGTCATGACGTGGTTCCTAAGTTCCAGTTTAGATAGTGTTATCTACAGCTGTATGGGCCTCCTTGCATGGAAAAGTAGAAACCAGGCAGTTCACTTTCTTTCTCAAGTTAGGGTCATTACTACCGAAAAGGTTGGCAGCCCTCACAGGTCAGGAGCGTGCCTCAAACTCTGTGTGCAAGATGACTGGGGATCACAATCAGTGAGTGCTCATGTTCATGAGCTAAGGAAGGTTTGAACTATGATCTCAAATCTTAGTTTGGAAACAGCCACTTTGGGCTTCCTTGAATATTATAATTTCTTAAAGAGCTACTTACCTTCATGGCTACCGGAGAAGTAGCCCCCTCTCATGTAGGACTGGCAGTTAGGCACTTCTGAAAGAGAAACACACTCCTGTCAATGGTCTCTGCAGCTGAAACTGGCAGAGCCCTTAAATCTCCAGCCCTGAGGTCATGTCTTTCTGGCCTTCTCTTGGGAAAGGGGTGCCACTCCTTTTTGTGCCCCCACTAAAAAAAATTTAAAATAAGGGGAAATAAAGAAGAGGAAGCAGAGACATTACTTTGCCAACAAAGGTCCATCTAGTCAAGGCTATGGTTTTTCCAGTGGTCATGTATGGATGTGAAAGTTGGACTGTGAAGAAAGCTGAGCGCCAAAGAATTGATGCTTTTGATCTGTGGTGTTGGAGAAGACTCTTGAGAGTCCCTTGGACTGCAAGGAGATCCAACCAGTTCATTCTAAAGCACATCAGTCCTGGGTGTTCTTTGGAAGGAATGATGCTAAAGCTGAAACGCCAATACTTTGACCACTTCATGCGAAGAGTTGACTCATTGGAAAAGACTCTAATGCTGGGAGGGATTGGGGGCAGGAGGAGGAAGGGGATGACAGAGGATGGCTGGATGGCGTCACTGACTCGATTGACATGAGTTTGAGTAAACTCCAGGAGTTGGTGATGGACAAGGAGGCCTGGTGTGCTGCGATTCATGGGGTCACAAAGAGTCGGACACGACTGAGCGACTGAACTGAAAGAAGAGGAAAGAGTTTCTAAACGTGAAAGCTGCAAAATTCTCACTCTTTCCATTAATGATCTCATTTGATAAGCTTGGCCTACAAGATGGGTAATCAGTGAATATGTGGGTGGGGGTAAAGAGGACTTCCAAGGACAGCTGGAACTTTGTGTTTAACTTTCTAGACAAGAAGCCCAAAAGCAAACAATAGGTGCTTCAAGATGTTACATCTCTCCCTGTGTACACTGGCAACTGAAGGACACAGGAATTTTCCCAGATGAAAGTATTGCAACAGAGTAGTGACTCCTATGAAGCAACCAACAGGACAAACTTTTCCATGGTATACCCAGATCCCATACAGCCGTGACAAACCAGATACTTTCTCAGAATACTATTCAACAATAGAGTCCCATCCTACGTGTGGACTCTCCTATACTTATATTGGGAGTTCAATGGGTCATTGTATTCAAGAAAGGTCACAAAACTATAGAGGCAGGACTAACATGCAGAAATATCCTTTGTCCAGTGACTTTAAGATAACATGCCTTAAAGGGCATCATGAGAAACACTGGGCTGGAGGAAGCAAAGCTGGAATCAAGATTCCTGGGAGAAATATCAATAGCCTCAGATATGCAGTTGACACCACCCTTATGGCAGAAAGTGAAGAAGAACTAAAGAGCCTCTTGATGAAAGTGAAAGAGGAGAGCGAAAAAGTTGGCTTAAAGCTCAACATTCAGAAAACGAAGATCATGGCATCCGGTCCCATCACTTCATAGCAAACAGATGGGTAAACAGTGGAAACAGTGGCTGACTTTATTTTTTGGGCTCCAAAAATCACTGCAGATGGTGATTGCAGCCATGAAATTAAAAGACGCTTACTCCTTGGAAGAAAAGTTATGACCAATCTAGACAGCATATTAAAAAGCAGAGACATTACTTTGCCAACAAAGGTCCGTCTAGTCAAGGCTATGGTTTTTCCTGTGGTCATGTATGGATGAAAGAGTTGGACTATAAAGAAAGCTGAGTGCCGAAGAATTGGTGCTTTTGAACTGTGGTGTTGGAGAAGACTCTTGAGAGTCCTTGGACTGCAAAGAGATCCAACCAGTCCCATCCTAAAGGAAATCAGTCCTGGTGTTCACTGGAAGGACTGATGTTGAAGCTGAAACTCCAATACTTTGGCCACCTGATGCGAAGAGCTGACTCATTAGAAAAGACCCTGATGCTGGGAGAGATTGAGGGCAGGAGGAGAAGGGGACGACAGAGGATAAGATCGTTGGATGGCATCGCCTATTCAATGGACATGGGTTTGGGTGAACTCCGGGAGTTGGTGATGGACATGGAGGCCCTAGCGTGCTGTGGTTCACAGGGTTGCAGAGTTGGACACGACTGAGCGACTGAACTGAAGGCTGGGTGCCAGCAATCTTTAGGTATGGCCTCAGGTATACTCCGCATGACAGCTGAATATCTACTGTGCCTCCTACCGTTTGCATGGCTTTTCTGTTTTGTATTAAGTTATACATAAACATGTTTGCTTTAGTAGCTCCTAACTTCTTTGAGGGCAAATTTTAGAAAATGAGTCCCCAAAGCCCTGCACACAGAAGGCACTCAGTAACAACCAGACGAATGAGATGATGAAGAGAATCACATGATGTTATGCTCACCTGAATCAACGCAGTAATCCCGGGCTCCTGCTTGATTCCCATTGGTGACTGAAACCCATGTGCTGGGGGACCAGGCATGCCTGGGACCCCATGTTCATAGAGTGGGTCATGGTATTCTTGTTTGAATCCCTGAGGGGGTGGGGGGGAGCTGCAGGAACAATAGGTTCTGACATTTGCCGGTGGTAATTAGGGCGATTATCTCCAGGAACTCCTGACTGAGGAGGGAAGGGGTGGCAGGGTTCAGACAGCTGTCTCTGAAATCTGCAAGAAGAAAGAAGTTACACTGTTTAAGTAAGGATAGGATGAATACCTACTATGATTTTAGCACTGAGGATTACAAATTCAAAGTACTCATTAATGCTTATTTCTGGATATTTCATCCTTCTCCCCAAAATTATATCACACATTTTAAACCTCTTGAGTCAGGAACCAGCCAAAAAAATTACTACATCATGGTTTATTTTCCGTGCGTGTTTACTTCATGTACAGTCTATGTGTATAGTTGAGCCAGATTATGTACCTGAATATATAAAACCAACTATTTGCAAATATCACTAACATTAGATTGTTTGTTCCTTGATTCATTTGCTCATCTGTAGACAAAATTAATTTTTAAAGACCAAAGAGCATTTAACCAGAAATTAACCAGTTAGAAAACATAGTTCTAAAAAAAAACATATATATAATAGCAATCAAAAGCAAAATCCCTAAAAAAAAAAAAAGTCACAAAATGTGTAGGCTATACAACAAAACTTAAAATTTTTCTGAGCAATAGATCTAATTAAAGATAAAATGTTTAGGACTTGGAAAGTTTTCATTCACTGAAAATTATTTTATAAAAGCAATGCCTTCCCAACTAATTCAACAAAATGATTCTAAATTTTATTTAAATGATTGTGAAATAATGCTCTACTAGATATTGACAAATATCATTAAGCCACAATAATTGGAATACAAAGAATGAAATGTATGTCAAAGGATCGACTAAGTCACAAACTTAAAATAAGTCAAGAATATTCCAAAATTTTCTACTTGTCAAGGTTAGCATTTCAAGTAAGTTTGGGGAAAGATCTCTGTTTTATACCATATGCCAAAATAAATTTTATATAAAGATTTCAATGTGAAACCATGATAGTAAACATATATGAAGAAAAAATAATCTTGAGGAGAGCAGAGGGAAAACCTTTCTATATATTCATACCAATAGCAGAAATCAAGATAAACATGGGTATGTATCCTTGCATAAATTTCTGTAAGTTAAACACCAGAAATAAAACCTAAAGAAAAACAAACTGCAGGAATAATTCTGTAATAGTCAGAAAATACGAGAAATAAGACCTCAAATTAAACTGAAAATCTCTAGCAGCTATAGCAATGTTCATACAGTTTGATATAAGGACCATGATTTGTATTCTTAGTAGCCTATAGAAAGAAAACCTACCCCCAACTCAAGAATGTTGCAAAGCGAGAGAATAAAAGAATACAGATTACGGTGGGGAAAATTATTAAAAGATGGACATGCCAACAGAAAAAAATGGATAAAGAACACAAATAGGGAAATCACTAAAGAAATGCAAATGGTCATAAACAAAGTTCAACTTCATCAGTAATCAAAGTAAGTCTAAAAATCAACAATGTAAGCCTATAAGGTCTTACTCACTACTCTTAGTTTGAATCCTATCAATAGCTTGAAGCAAATAACTTGATCTGAATCAATTTGTTACATCTAAGGGCCTTTGACTGTGCGGATCACAATAAACTGTGGAAAATTCTGAAAGAGATGGGAATACCAGACCACCTAACCTGCCTCTTGAGAAACCTGTATGCAGGTCAGGAAGCAACAGTTAGAACTGGACATGGAACAACAGACTGGTTCCAAATAGGAAAAGGAGTACATCAAGGCTGTATACTGTCACCCTGCTTATTTAACTTATATGCAGATACATCATGAGAAACGCTAGGCTGGAAAAAACACAAGCTGGAATCAAGATTGCAGGGAGAAATATCAATAACCTCAGATATGCAGATGACACCACCCTTATGGCAGAAAGTGAAGAGGAACTAAAAGCCTCTTGATGAAAGTGAAAGAGGAGATTGAAAAAGTTGGCTTAAAGCTCAACACTCAGAAAATGAAGATCATGGCATCCAGTCCCATCACTTCATGGGAAATAGATGGGGAAACAGTGGCTGACTTTATTTTTGGGGGCTCCAAAATCACTGCAGATGGTGACTGCAGCCATGAAATTAAAAGACGCTTACTCCTTGGAAGAAAAGTTATGACCAACCTAGATAGCATATTAAAAAGCAGAGACATTACTTTGCCAAGTCTATGGTTTTTCCAGTGGTCATGTACGGATTCGAGAGTTGGACTGTGAAGAAAGCCGAGCGCTGAAGAATTGATGCTTTTGAACTGTGGTGTTGGAGAAGACTCTTGAGAGTCCCTTGGACTCCAAGGAGATCCAACCAATCCATTCTGAAGGAGATCAACCCTGGGATTTCTTTGGAAGGAATGATGCTGAAGCTGAAACTCCAGTACTTTGGCCACCTGATGCGAAGAGTTGACTCATTGGAAAAGACTCTGATGCTGAGAGGGATTGGGGGCAGGAGGAAAAGGGGTCGACAGAGAATGAGATGGCTGGATGGCATCACTGACTCGATGGAGGTGAGTTTGAGTGAACTCCGGGAGATGGTGATGGACAGGGAGGCCTGGCGTGCTGTGATTCATGAGGTCGCAAAGAGTCAGACATGACTGAGCGACTGAACTGAACTGAAGGGCCAACAGATTTCTAGAACATCAAGATTTAAAATTTTAGTGAAGAGATTTGTGTGCAGAATAAAACGTTTTAAATCAGGGCTCGCTCTCTGAGTCTTTACTATCTTACCGGTAGCAGTACCGTAAGATCCTTTACAACAGGGAGATCCCCAAACTATTTTACATACATTTATTTATATCAAAAGCATCAGGATCTGCCTGATGAAATTACTGAAACAAGTTTCATGAACTCTAAGGATCGGGGTACTGAATGCTATGACAGTGGACTGTCAATCAGGAATGCTGAGCTTCAAGGTTACTGCTATTGCAGGAAATCCTTGCACATGGTCTTTGAAGTATAAATCTGAAACTTGTGTTTAGACTTGATATTTAGAATACAGGCACCAGCAACAGGCTGCAAACCTGATTTTGTAAAGAAAATTCTGAAGTGGGCAGGAAAGTAAAGATATTCTTTAGGTTTATTTTCAGTGAAGTACCCAGAGCTTATGCCAGCAAGAACAGCAACAAGGGCACCCACTGTCCATGTTTTCTCCCCTCCTGCCTCTGCAACCTTCCTAGCACCTTCCAAGGTGACCTCCCCAAATTGCTTCCTTGATGGCTCTGAGATGGCACGGAACCAACTCTGCTCTGTAACTAGAGCCAGTGCAGCTGGCAGGCCCATCACTTCACTTCCGCTCAGCACTCATCTTCTCACTTTCCAGAATGAAACTCTAGAGTTGGCCTAGTCCGACGCCCTCAGGAAAAGGGTGCTTCCATGTGGGTACCAGCCAGCAACCTTCATCCCCTCCCCCTGCAGCATAACTTTAAGGATGTACGAAGCTTACAGGCCTGGGATCTGTGGAACACATTCTACAACTGGGATTGGCTTGTCCTGGTTTGTTTTGAGAGAGCAGGAGTGGCAAAGGGCAGCTTAAGGGTAGGTCATAAAACCAGCATATTTGGAAGAAAGATTTCTCTCTGAGCTTGCTGCCGATAACAGCTTTTATTTGCAGAGATTAGTAAAGTAATTCAGTTCTTGTCCTCAAAATACACTCTGTGCACTTCAACCACTGACCTTCATTTGAACCCCCTTCCCGCAATCCTTTGGAAGTAGCTGAGAATGTGTTGTATGCATAGTACAGCTACGACAGAGATGCCTGTTGTTTACTGAGGCAGGCAATCACTTTCCAAGGAGAGAAGGCTTGGTTCCTAACAGACCTCTTCCTCCCTCGACTAGCCACCCCACCCCTCCACCCCCATCCGTTATCCCAACAGAGCTCAGGCCATCATGAGCTCACAGTTGGGGAGCAAAAGGACACTTCTGACTACTGAGCAAGTCTATATTCAATAGGTTACAGATTAAGGCTTCCTCAGTGCCAGTTTATTTAAAGAACCAGTTATTTATTTATTTGTCAGATTTATATAGCGCCTTTCCTCCCAAGAGCTCACCCACGCTACCAACATTTGGTTTACATTATGAAAACCGTTAGATGCTTTTTCTGCATTTCCTTTTTGGTTTCTGCTGCCAACACAGAGTAAACACAATACTTAGAGAAAAAAGGAGAAAAGTGTGGATTCAACGAAGGCTACACAGTGGCTCTGGGTGCCTGGTGAAGGAGTGAGCGGTTCAGAGGCCAGCTGAAATGATATGGAAAACTGGCCAAGAAACAACCACCACGTACTTAATATTCCCATTAGAGCAAAGAAAAAATCGAAAATAGCGAAGCAGCACAGCTCAGTAAAACAGGCTCTGGCTGCGAAGTTGGCACATCCTTGGCTGAAATCCAATCTTTATCACTTACTGACCCAAGGTCACAGAGCTAGTTACATAACTGCTCTGAGCCTCAGTTTCCTCATCAGGAAAGTAAGAACAATCAGGTTACTTGTCCCAAAGATCTGTTGTAAAGGTTACATAAGACAACCCATGTCAAAGGTCCCAGCACATTGCTAGGTTCTTAGATACCATTACCCACAAACATCAACTATCCAACCTCCTCTCCACAGCCTGCCACAAGCTATTTTCAGAAATTGTGCAAAATGGTAGGGAAGATCTTAAGGAAGTGGCAGACCTTCACATATACAAGAGTTCCCTTGCTACCTAGACAGCCTCTAGTCCCCTTTCTCAGAAAGAGAATGCTGATTTTTATTCCAGGTGGCATCGTGCCACCCAATTTCAATTAATATTTATTTTCCTGCCATATACCAACAGCCAGGCACTGTTGCAAAAGAAAACCCAAACGCTGTCCCTAAAAGCCAACGAAAGAGCTCTGAAACAGTTCTCAGAACTTTGTGTGAGGCCTGTCGACAATTAAATTGGCCCATCCAAACTGTGACAGAACACAGAGATGAGGAACCAAGTATGCCTTTTAAAGGCCTAGATATTTGATTTTTCAAGATCAAATATGGAAGGTGATGTAAATACAAGATCTTCCCAGGAGATTAGATGGTAAAAGTATTGGTTTTTTACGTATACAACATTAATGAGTCTAAAGATGCAAAGATTAGGGGTAGAGAACTTTACATTTTTAAAATTTTAAACAGCTAAAAGTAAGTTTCTAGGTAATAGTATCTGTATCATTTTAGGAAGATTCCTTTAGTAGTTTTCTTTATGGAACATAAAAGTGATTTTTAAAACAAGATTGTCATGGAAGCTAACATTTGAGTACTTTCCCTATGCCAATGTGATTAAGTCACCCAATGATTCTATGTGTTAAGTATCTAGTAGTCTCCCATTTTCAGATAAAGAAACCAAAGCTTGGGAAAGTTAAATGCCTCCCTGAGGTCATACAGATAGGAAGCAGCAGAGTTGGGATTCAATTCCAGATCTGTTAATCTGTTCAACTCCAGAGCCTATATTATTCATACAATTGTTTCTATAATTGCTTTTAAATACCTTCTTGATGACATTTAAATATCATACAGTCCAGGCAGCTAGACAACTTAAGTTTGGAAATTCAGAAATATATATTTGAAGAACTCTAGGATTGAAGAAATAATAAATACTTGAAACTGAATTTTTAAAATACCACAGGTCAAAACTTGTGAGGTATAGCTAAAGCAGGACTTGCATAAGGAGATCAAATAATCGATTACTTGTAACCAGGGTATTTTGGGGAGTAAAAGAAAAGTTATCAGGAATTACTTTCACAAGCTATGTGACCCAGGAAAAACTGAAGGTATGGTCACCCCAGCCTTAGGAGAAATCTTATTTGGTCATGTATTTAGAGTATAAAGAAGCTACAAGTTAGCCAACCAAAGAAGCTAAAACAGAATAAACAAGAAAATTTCAGTAGAAGCAGAAACCAATGAAATAGAGAATATCCAATAGAACATAAATCTAGAGTTGATTTACTGAAAAGACAAGTGATATAACCTGCTAAGACTAACACAGTCTAGATAAATAGAATAAAAAAATGAAAAATGGATAAACAGACGATGCTATAGAGGTTGTTAAAAGGGCACTTTTGTTCAGTTGCTCAGTCACATCTGATTCTTTGTGACACCATGGATGGCAGCATGCTGACATTAGGAACAGCTTTACGCCAATTGTTATTTCTTTATTTTTAATGCACATGGGCTTAGTTGCTCTGTGGCATGTGGGATCTTCCCATATCAGGGAATGAACCCAC
Source organism: Nanger dama (assembly GCA_917880005.1). NCBI lineage: Eukaryota > Metazoa > Chordata > Mammalia > Artiodactyla > Bovidae > Nanger > Nanger dama. Next base: position 25,236,128 of record CAKJTW010000011.1, on the reverse strand, counting down.
ATTTCTTGCATTGGCAGGCGGATTCTTTGCCACTGAGCCACCAGGGCACACCATATGCCAATTTCTAAAACTTGTGAAACAAATTCCTAGAAAAATGTGTTAAATTCTCTCATCTAAACAGAAATCCAGAGTAAGACCATAAAAGGTGAGGATACTGAACCAGTAATTAAAAATCTTCCCACAAAGAAAATATCAGGCCCCAATGGCTGTACTGGTAAATTCTTCCAAAATTTCAAGTAGTAAAAAAAAACCCTCAATTTCACACAAGCTATTTTGGAATATATAGAAAGGAAAATATCACTACTCATCTGGTGAGAATAACCTCAATGCTAAAACCCAACAGGGATAAATAAGAAAAGGGAAATTATATATCATTCTCAATCGTAAATACAGATGCAGGAGTCCTAAATACATGTTGGAAAACCTAGCCCAGCAATGTATAAATGATTATACATAACAAAGTTTAGTTTATCACAAGAATACAAGATTGGTTTCATATAAAATCAGTATAATTCACCACAAAGAAAAATTAAAGGAGAGCTATTCATTTGATCTCAACAGAGGCAGAAGGAGCATTTAATAAGATTCAACATGTATTCATATTAAAAAGAAAAACAACAAAACCCAGCATACTAGGGATAGAAGGAAATTTTCTTCAGCTTGATAAAAGGTAAAACAAAAACAACCCTATTTTAAACATAAGGAAATCAGAAAACGAGCCCGCTTAAGATGCAGAACCCAAAACCTCCCACACTCGAACCGTTGCTAAGTCATGTCTGACTAGAAGTACACAGCTCAGTCTGCTGAAGGTTCCATTAAGCATCTATGAAACTCAGTTTCGGACAGTAAAGTGAATCTGTGCTGTCACATGTAACACAGTGTTAACAGGAGTGCATGGAAAGGCATGTATCTGACAGGCTACAAGTGTGACTCACTGTCAGGTTCCTCCCCTGTCTAAAAACTACAAACTATGAAGGACAAAAATGAACAATTAGGGGTAGACTTGAGAGGAAGAAGACGAAAGCCTATATTATGTCTCTTTAGCATCTTTAGGGAATAAGTCGTCTTCTATTAAATCACAATTCTCATCCTCTAAGCTCTAAAGTTTTGATCACAAGCACAGAGAGAACCTTCTCAAAGAGGCCATTCACGAAACAGACCCTTTCTTGATGACGCTGGGGACTGGGTTCTGACTATCAATTTCAGTGTGATAGCCTGTTGCAACACTAATGCCCATAGGGAGCATCAAGAAGTAAGAGGATTTTTTTAAAAGGGAGCTAAAAAAATTATTGTTGTGCGAGAACCTTTTCCAGTTGTAAGTGAGCAGGGGCTACTCTCTTGCAGTGCATGGGCTTCTCATTTCAGTGTTTTTTTCTCATTGCAGAGCACAGGCTTCTAGGTACGTGGGCTTCGGTAGTTGTGGTGCATGGGGCTGAGCTGCTCCGAGGCACGTGGGACCTCCCCAGGACCAGGGATCGAATCCATGTCCCCTGCACTGGCAGGTGAATTCTTTACCACTGAGCCACCATGGAAGCCCGAAGCAGACGACTTCCCCATCAGGTTTATCTTCTTAAATTTTGCTTTTTGATTTTTGCTTCTTGCTGTCATGTGAGTGTGCAGTGGATTTCAAAATTTCTGTTGAGTTGCTAAGTCATGTCTAACTTTTGCGATCCCATGGACTACAGTACACCAGGTTTCCCTGTTCTTCACTATCTCCCGAAGTTTGCTTAAACCCATGTCCATTCAGTCGGTGATGCTATCCAACCATCTCATCCTCTGTTTCTACCTTCTCCTCCTGCCTTCAATCTTTCCCAAAATTTCTAGATGCTGCATTTCTTAGTGGAGTCTCTTTAGCTGAACTGTGGGGAACTCAACATGAGATGGAATGACAGTTTTTCTTTATTCCATATCTGGCCAGTACTATGGGCATAACATAGGAAGATTTTTGTACACATTATAAACAGCACAATAAACTCCTATGAGAGTGGGAAGGTTGAATGAGAAACAGTGCTCCTTTTCAAGGAGTAGCTGGTCTTTAACGGTAAATGAAACATGTCAGAACATGCCATATTACATGGCATTTTTTTCCTCTTTGGGGAGAGGAAATCACGAACATAAATCATGGCTTTCAAATACAGTATTTATCTCCTAAAACAAATTTTGAGTTGTAAAGAATTATATACTAATTATATAAAACATTAAGAATACAACTGACTAGAGTATATAGTCTTAGCAAACAATCACTGTCAGTGAACACATTGAAGACAAGATATTGAGCGAAATATGGTCTAAAGAAAGGTGTACATCATGGTTTTTAAACCTCAAAAGAGCTTGTTCTACTCAACTGAAGGAATAAGGCACTCACCAAAACAAAAACTAAAGGTGTGACAACATGGGTTTAGATAAACGATGTAGGAATTAAGTAGGATTTTGTAGTTTTAAGAGAAAGTCCCGCTAGTTTAAAGAAACAGATGGATAAAATTCAAGGTTGAAATGGATTTTTCAAGGTCCCTTACTTAGCTTTTAGTACATAATCAGCAACGCCTCTTCTGTAACCATAACCAAAGTGGGGTACTTATGATTTTGGTTTCTAAAGGTAGGCCTGGTATTTGGCTATGTGACTTTTAGGAAGTCCTTTAGATGCTCTGAAGTCTGATTTTTTTTTTTTTAACCTGTAAGATAGGGGTTTTTGTTTGTTTGTTTCTATCTTGTCTTTGTTACAGAGCTATTTAGAAAATCTCAGATGAGACTGATTTCCTTCTATCCTGCAAAATACCACATTTTTGTTATGGGGCTAATTTTGAAGTAACATTCCCTCTAACTTAAAAGTACAAGAAAAACTCCAGCTTCTAACTAATCTACTCCACTTTCAAGCAGACATAAGTTATTAAATGTGTAGTTACTAAGCTTATCATACCTGACTGCAACTTCTATTGTGTCGTTAGTAGCTCAGTTGTGCCTGACTCTTTGTGACCCTATGGATTATAGACTGCCAGGCTCTTCTGTCCATGGAATTCCCTAGGCCAGAATACTGGAGTAGGTAGCCATGCCCTCCTCCAGGGGGTCTTTCCAACCCAGGGACTGAACCTGGGTCTCCTACACCGCAGGCAGATTCTTTACAGTGTGAGCCAGAATCGGACTCGGGATTTTAGTTTGTCTCATTTTCTGGGCAATCCTATATCTATAAGCATAATCACTTGTCATGTTTTTGGTGTATTTTGCATCACACAGATATCATTATCTCAATAATAGACAAGCACAGTAAGAACAAAATTGAGTACTGGGCACTTGATTCTTAGAAAAAGAAAAAGTTGAATAGGTGTGGGGGTAGAGGACAGGGGTGCAGCATGATTTCTCAAAGTACAACAGTAATATTTCCAGGTCCTGCCCCAGACCCACAGCTCCATCTCTGGAGTAGAGCAAGAAGTCTACCCTACTAATAATCCCCCACTGAGGACTCCTCTCGTCCACCTTCGGATCTGATACTACAGTGCTCTGGTACAGAAACCCAAGAGCCCATGTTTGTTTGTGTTTTATCTATGCAGGCACCTGTCCTTCACCTCAGTTCTCTCAAGGATCTCAGTATCACTCCGTGTGTGGGTGAGGTCTTGATTTCAGACCCACCACTCCTAAAGGCAGAGGGTAGAGGGAGATGAGTGCAAGATGGAAGGCAGATTTCAGGGGAAGAATCGGCCCCTAAAAGAAATATCTACTTTCTGGCTCCTGCCTTTGGATACCCGAGGACAGACACTCACATCGCAGGAATCAAATGTCCTCCTTTTGGGAGGGAGGCCGGGTAGCCTGGAGACAAACCTACTCCCCATCACTGAGACTAAGGCATCCTATCTTCCAGGGCTGTGGGAAGATGAATAACTACCAGCAGTATTAGTAATAGGAGATTCTCCCCCAGTTCAGTGAGCCATTGACACAACCTGTTTACACAGGCTCCTGGATATGAAACGGATTAAGGGAAAATATGAATAAGAGATTTAACACAAAGTGATTTTCCTTTACATACGGTATAACAAAGTTGGCTAATTATTTCAAATACAAAATATATACCCCACCCCAAACCGCCTCTTCAATTACTAATCTCTGCATACAATTAGAAAAGACAGTTTAAAAACACAAAACCAAAACTATTGAAATAAAAATGGTATCCAGGCCTGAGTTCACAAACTGGCAGGCCTTGGGGGTGATTCTGCCCACAGATTTTGTTTAGTCTGCAAAGTATTACTGCTGTTTTAAATTTGAATTAGTTGCCAGCTTTAAAAAAAAAACCCCTGGAATTTCTACAATAAAATTCCAAATTTCCAAATTCTCTTAAAGAAGTACAACTGTTATTACAAGCTAGTGACTAGCAAACACTTTGAGATACCTGCCTCCTTCAGATGAAGGAACTTCCTGTGGCAACTGAGGCCCACCACCGAGCCAGCCCACAGTTAACACTCTCTCCCCTCAGGCCCTGTATACCATTGGTGTTCATGGCCCCTGGATCAGTACGGGGATAAACACTAACCAGACAAATTATGTGGTTCTTTACGGTGACTTTCACCGCAAAGGGGGAAGGGAACTGGAACCAGACAAGAGTACTTGCTTTTTTCTGCATTTCATCTAGAAATAGTTACCTCCAATTAAATACCAGCAGGCATCTGGGTTGGACCAGGCCAGAGGAAGATAACTTTTATATTCTTCCTCTCCCCAAGCAGGGCAAGAAAGGACAAACAACGGTCACCACCTTGCAGCCATTGGTAACCATAGATAACTACCTGCCTACGTTATCACTTCATTCCAGAGGGACAGAAATAAAAAAGGCCCCCAAAATACCTTATATTAAGGGAAGGCCACAAGCATGCAAAGTTCTAGAAAGCCACAGATAATGAACTTCAAAGGCTGGGACCTAAGAGGTTAAGTTTGGTGCTTGCAGAGTAGATTCCTTTTACATCTTAGTTTTTCTGAGAATGAATCACTTTGGACAAGTTATTCTGATGCCTCTATTTCCTTATTAAGAATGCAGAAATACCTGGAGTGAAATAAAGATCTCTGTCTCTAAGGTAGAAAATTAAAAATGCAGTCCTTAAAAAAAAAAAAAATACAGTCCTCAGGTAATCCCCTACTGTGAAAATGTATTAAAATCAAATGAGTAATAACACCTCTGATAACTCAGCAATCTTCCCTAATACATAAGTAAAATGGTAATAAAGTATTAATGGGTAGCATAAACCAAGGTATGATTCTAGCAGGCGGTATCCAATGAGGAGCCAGCGAAGCTGGCTTAGGAGCAGGGTCATACATTGTTTAGTCGCTCAGTCATATCTGACTCTGTGCGACCCCAACAGGCTCCTCTGTCTATGGACTTCACCAGGCAAGAATACTGGAGTGAGTTGCCATGCCCCTCCTCCGGGGGATCTTCCTGACCCAAGGATCGAACCTAGTCTCCTGCATTGCAGGGGGATTCTTTACCACTGAGCCACCAGAGAAGCCCCAGGGTGATAATATAAACAGGTCATATTCATATTATTAGTAGTCCTACCTCAAAAGATGCCTCAGTGGAATGAGAACTTTATAGGCACCTGGTAAATGACCACTACTTCCCCTTCCCTGGGAGATAGAGGGGTGGGAGGAGGTGGAAAAGGAAGCCCAGATCAGCACCCACCTCTGTTCTGATGGATACTGGTTTTCAGGCATCATCTTTGGCATCTGCAAGGGCTGATGTGGCGGCCGGGGGACCGCAAAGGTTTGCTGCTGTGGTCCAGGTTCCGGAGCGAATGAGGGGTGGGGGTGGGGGCCCACACCTGGGACTGGGCCAGCTGCAGGGGCATGTGCCGCCGAGGTGGGCAGAGTTGCCTGAGGTGGGGGAAACAGGGAATTCTGATGGGTGGGAGACAGGGGGGTGGTAGGAGGGGTTAATGGCTTGAACCCAGAGGGAGGCTTCCTATCATAGGCACTGCAAACAGAAAAAGAGAAGGAACCATTTAGCCGCAATGAAGCCATTAGCGTGGTCACCAGGTCCAGCAGAACTCGAGGTTGCAGCCCACGGTTGCCAGGAAATGACAGCATTAACATAGTTAAATTGCTGGCAGCCCCGAGGGAATATTTGTACCTCTGAAAAGTGACAAACACACTGCGTCACAGGGACTTGTTTAACACTTCTAGTGATTCTTCTCAAAGATAATTTTAGCCTCAGCTTCCGGTTTCCTTTTTCCCCTTTTCTAAAAGAATTCTCCATGTATGCGTGTGCAGGGGTGGATGGATGAGGGGAGAAATTAGGTCCTGGGGGAGTTTTCTGGCCCCCTCTCCCAAGAATTCCAGGGTTCCCAGGAACAAGAACCTTTGAAAGACAAATTTCTGCTGTAACATCACTTAACAAAGCTTCTTCTCCCCCTTTTCAGGCAGATCTATGTTTATCTTCTAGAGCAAAGAATGATTTAAAATTAAAGCTTCATTCCTGGGGCGTGGATATTCTTAAGTAAAGGGCACTGGCATGGGGATTTTCTTCATATATTCTGATGTGAAGATTACTTCTTTGGTGCTTAAAGTTCACATTAACATATGATAGACACAAAGGAGCATACAGTCCCTCCCTTGAAGCCACAGATCAAATAGCCCAGCATTCAGGGTTCTTTCCCTTGGGAGGGCTCAGGGCCCCATGAAATCAGTCCCCTGAAGGGCTGATTTAACAGTTCTGCACGTTACATGCAGACAAAGCCCATTTGGACTGGCTACAGCTAGAGGATCATTATACTGCCACCAGAGACGGGTGCGCTACACTGAGCGTCTGCTGAATAATACTGGAAACAATCAACATGCTGGCCACTTCCTGGCCAGCCTTTCTCTGGCTCCACTTACCAATAGTTGTAGAGGCACTTTTCTCCATAATTAGCACCGAGAGCCTGCTCGTGGCTACAGGACGACAGCTCAGAGGAGGGGCTGTGCAGCTCCCGTTTGATCTTGGTTGGAGGTGGGGCATGAAGCACCACTGAAATCAGAAGAGGGATGAGGGGAGGGACAGAGAGGACAGTGATTAACAGGGAGCACAATGCTTCCTTCTGCAAACCCTATACTAGCTGATTGTTCTTGGAACTCATGTCCAGTCACACGCCAGAGGAAGCCAAACACTTAACACAGAGCCTTCCATCTAAAACCAATGAAAAGGTCTTTAAAGTCAGAAATCATCATCTGACACTTTAAATTAGCCAAGGTTTCCCCCCACCCCCTGCCCCCACAAACTTTTTCTGTGTTGGGTCCACTGCCTGGAGGCTCTGAAGCCCTTAAAGATCCTGTAGGTGATGGTGCTTCAAGAAAAACACAGGTGTGATAAGAATACCAAGGATTGTAGACAAGAACAATTCTGTTTATGAAAAGGACAAAACACTCAAAAATATACTGGTAGACATTACATTACACGTTAGCTTATCTAAGGCTTAAAATTGCCATGGCAAAAAAAAAAGAGAGAGTATATACAAATTAAATATGACTTAACTACGATTTTAAAGTCCTTCCTCAAGCAACTCTAAATATTAGCTCTGAGTAAGAAATAGCCAATCTTTAGGGGCACTTCAAAAACTTTTAAACTTTATATTGGAGTACAGCAGATCCACAATGTTGTGAGCATTTCAAGTGCACAGCAAAGGACTCAGCCATACATATATGCATCCATTCTCCCCCAGACTGCCCTCCCGTCCAGACTGCCACATAACACTGAGCAGACTTCCCTGTGCTACACAGTAGGTCCTTATTGGTCATCCACTTTAAATACAGCAGTGTGTACATGTCAATCTCAAATTTTCAAAAGCAAAGGAATACAACGATGGACCCCAAACCACAAATGAGGAGACGCTAGCTGCATACGGGAGGCCTGGAAAACCTCCATGCTTGTGTCTGCTTCATTCCTTTCCAGTGCCCTACCAGGAAGGGCAGGTGCTCATAACCAATCCTTTCACAGATGGTGTCAATTACTCTTCCTAAATTGATAGTATACAGAGCTGCTGCTTTGTTTGGAAGTCGATCGAACATTCCATATGTGATGCTGAGATGGCAGAGGAGTTAAGAGTTTTTCAAATGTATCTAGGGGCTAACTCATTTTAAAGAGGGTGCTTTACCCAAAGTAGAAGAGCAAACTCTTAGAAGATGCTGTACTGTAAGGACTGTCTTCTGGCTATGGGCTAGAATTGCTACTTTCTGCTGGGTGTCTGGGAGGGAGAGGGAAAGGAACGAGTTAAAGCTTCTCTACCAGCTTTTATCTATTGGATTGAAGTTCTCATTAAATGGCTAACAGTGCTTAGTGCTCTGGTGACCCACCAAATTTTTCTGTTGCACTCAATGTTTACTCCTGAGCCATCTTCCAGAAGCTTGGTTTTCTTAGTGATTTATATTAGGCAGAATTAGTGCAACGACAATTCTTTTCTAAGACTGAACAATCTTCCCGCCAACTGGTTTCTCAGGTGCTTCCTCCAACCCTGAATTTTGGACTCAGAAGTGAACAAATGAGCCTGGAGACTTGATCACAGACGACAAGTTTATAAAGCAAAGTCCTGCCAGTGACTGACTGGCAAGGGCAGGTTTTCATAATTCCTTTCCTACAAAACGCCAACTGCTTTTCCCAAACACACAAAATAAGTTCGGAACTGGCAGATTATATTTAGAAGTCATTAGAGTCTCTCTCGTGATTTTTTTGATGGTGACATCATGGCAGCCAACCCTCAATTGCTATCAAATGTTTTCAGACATTCAGACACAGAAAATGGCTAAGCTTGCTCTTGTTAGAATGTTGCTGGTAAACGAGAAGGGAGAGTCGGGTATGCAGGGGATGTTCTGGTTCTCGGCACTGCTCCTGGGTCATTGCTTCTCCTCTTACCTGTTTTCTGCCATAAAAGCTTTGGACTGGTGATGATGCCCCAACGTAAGCAGCAGTTACATGTCCTAGAAAGTACTTTTCTGACTTTATTTAAAGAAAATCATTTATAATCACTGTTTCTCCTAAGTTTGGCGAGTAAACAGTAATGGCATTGTTCAGTTTTCTCATTTCAGGCTTAAGAAATGTTTTGACATTTTCACGGTATTATAAAAGTTATCAGTTCTATTGATAAGATTAATACCAGAGGGTAAACCAAAGTTTTCCAGAAAGCAAACTTTTATAATGTCTTCAGAAATACCATATACCCACTTTGAAAGTTTTAAGTTTTGGCTAATTTTGATATCTGTAGGCGCTCAGTTGTGTCTGACTCTTTGAGGCCCCATGGACTATATAGCCCACGAGGTGCCTCAGCCCATGGAATTCTCCAGGCAAGAATATTGGAGTGGGTTGTCATTCTCTTCTCCAGAGGATCTTCCCAACCCAGGGAAGAAACCCATGTTTCTTGCATCTCCTGCACTGGCAGGTGGATTCTTTACCACTAGTGCCACCTAGGAAGCCCAATTCTGATGTCTTAATTTCCTCAAATCTACATGGCATTCCTAGTGTGTACCACACCATTTTGGCTCCACATTATATGGTACCTTCTATCATACCATACCTGTCCTATACCTGGAGTCTTATGTTCTCTATCCAAAGGAGGAGTTCAAGAAGTAACTGAGTGCTGTGGTTTGAATTGTTGTAACCTCCCAAATTCATTCATTGAAATTCTAATGTCCTATGTGATGTTAGGGGAGGGGCCTTTGGGAGATGATTAGATCACGAGGGCAGAGGTATCTGAGGACACAACTCTATGAAGAGGAGCCCTCACCCAGCCATGCCGGTAGCATGATCTCAAACTTCTAGCTTCCAGAACAGTGAGAAATAAATTTCTGTTGTCTATTAGCTCCCCAGTTTGTAGTATCATTGTTTAGCCACTAAGTTGCATCTGACTCTCTGCAACCCCATGGACTGTAGCATGCCAGGTTTCCCTGACCTTCATTACCTCCTGGAGTTTGCTCAAACTCATGTCTATTGAGTCAGTGATGCTATCCAACCATCTCATCCTCTGCTGTCTTCTCCTTTTGCCTTCAATTTTTCCCTTCAAGCTCTACTAAGATTCAGGGTTATATTTCTAATTAATTTTTAAAATTTGATGCCAGGGTCTACATTTACCTTTCAAGGCTAGACATGATGTTAGTCATATATATATATATTCCCCACCCCCACCCCCACCGGGGAGTCAACCATTCGAACGAGGGAGAAGAGAGCAGAATGTGGCAGGAATGAGATTTGGAAGTTTCACAGATAATGGACAGGAAAGCCAGGAGGGGGCCGTGGTGAGGGGTAAGGAAGGAGGCTCCGTCTCCACAAAGAGGTTGCTGGGTTAGAGGATGTATCAAAGAGCCGGATAGTCATATGCATGTGTTTTAAGGAGGAAAGTAGAAGCCCAAGGAATGCTCGTAACTTTTAACCTGTTCCCTCTTTGTAAAATGAGATATATGATGCTGCCTTGAGAAATAAAGAAAATGGCACAGCACCTTGCAGATGGTGCTATGATGTTGTATAATCATACACTATGGTTTCAAAAATAGAGTACTTACCTTCCCACAAGTGACTTACTAAACCATGACAGAGACTGAGGACTATAAACCATGGCAATGAATAGCAGTTAAAAGAGGAGCATGAACTCCTGAAGAAGTTTAAGAAAGAAAAAAAAAGCTGTTTGACTATCTGAATTGATAAACATTTTCTACAACAGAAAACTTGAGTTTAATTAAGCTCAGTTACAGAAGATGGACCCGTAAAGCCAATGATGTCCTATGAACAGTTTCTGGCAAATATGGACCACCTTCCTTACTATAAATGTTTCTTTCATTCAATCATCCATTGATTCATTTGTTGAGCATCTTCCATGGGTCAGGTTCCTGAAGGTGCTAGGGATACGCTGGTAAACAAAATAGACATGGTGGTCCTTTTCCTCACGGTATGCATAATTTAGTGAGGGAGCTGACTTTAGCATCTTCCGATAAATGTAATTAAGAGTTCGACTAGAGTCTGTCTGATAGTCCTCTTAATTTAGGCCTTTACAGTTATGGATAAGGACCCTGAGGCCCAAAGGAGTTAAAGGAATGGCCAGAAGGCAATGGCACCCCACTCCAGTACTCTTGCCTGGAAAATCGCATGGATGGAGAAGCCTGGTAGGCTACAGTCCATGGGGTCTCCAAGAATCGGACACGACTGAGCAACTTCACTCACTAAGGTCTTGAAGCTGCTGATACTGGAGAGGAAAGGAAGGAAGAGCGCCCCTACCTGTCATCTCAGTCATCTACCACATTGACAAAAATGGGCGATATTGCACTCACCCACTATGTTCATCAAAAAGAGGACATAAACCCTGTTTTCAATGAAAACAACAAAAATACATTACACCTGATTAAGAGAAAGTGTTCTAGAACAAAAGAACAATGGATAACTAATACTTCTGGAAAAGAACCAGGTAGACCAAGAAAGAGGCAACCAGATGGATCCCTTATCATTGGCCGTGGCTAGTTTACTTAACATTATTTTATCCAATCTTCTGAACCCAGTGAGAAAGCTGTTTTCATTGTCTCCATTTTAGAGATAAGAAAAATCAAGGCTCAGAAGGTAATCTGGCAAAGTCTCCTAGCTCTAAGTGGTCAGTATACCAATCAGTTGTCAATCATTCCATTATATTGCCTCTCAAATGGAATCTGAGCAAAAGGACTAAATCAAAAAGGGATTAAAACAAATAGGGAAGGAGATGGAGAAAGAAGACAAGAGTAGAGAAGCATAGGAATGCTATTTGCCAGTTCTCGGGGTCTGTATCCTCGAGTACTCTGTACTCTCTAGCTGCTGACATGCCTGGCACATCTGAAGCAACTCAAGGACTTACACTTTCTCCTGTCTCTAGGTCCCCCAAATGCTCAGGTTCCCACCCTCACTCCTACTAGCAACAAACATCTCTTGATTCTAGTGGTTTCTACTTCTTAGTCCTTGCCTCCCATCCTAGTACTCCATCTAATAAGATCTCATTCCCCCCTTCTATTGTCCAGCTAATCAAAATCTTTCAGATAGCTGAAGGCACTGTGGAAGACCTGATCTACAGCCAGTCACTGACCAGTTAGATGCCACACTGTTGCTGTGGATACCCTCGTACAACCCCAAATGCCCCGCCCCTCCTGAAGCTGCTGCTTGACAGTTCCCTCCTAAAGGCCACCTCTGAGACAAGAACACTGTGAGTGAGCTCTCTGGACCTCTACTTGACTATCAGAACTCTGTTAAGGATCCATACACAAATGAGCGTTTCCACTTGTCAGGGGCAGGAAAGACGGGTTGGCTGGCTGATAAGATATGTCTATATCCGTGGGCATGCACTACAAAGTACAATGTGTTGCTCTGTAGACCACCATAACACCTTTTAAAATTTAGATAGGCTGTACACAAATCAACCAACTTAATTTCACAGTTTCTTTTCTTACTAGGAAACTCCTTGGAAGATTTTTCTATCTGACACCATGATCAAAAATCAAGCCTGATTCTAGCCAGTGCAGTAAGTTAAGAAAAATGAATAAAAGGAAAAACGAGAAGGAAAAATAACTCAATCACTTATTGCCAAGGTGGGTACATAGAAAATATGAAAGTATCCACCAAGTATGAGAATCAATAAGCTAACTTACCAAGATCATTGGCTACAAGGCGAGTACATAAAAAGAATGACTTACATGCACAGTAACCTAAACAATGTGAAATTAAAACAGCAACAGATAGCACCAAATACCCAGGAACACATCCAATAAAAGACATGCAAGGCAGCTAAACTGAGCTATAAAACCCCCAGGAAAATCAAAGAATTCTAAATAAATAGAAGAATACATCAGTTCACAGGCTGGAAGGCTTGACACTACAAAGATATTAATTCTTCTCAAATTTATCTATAGGCTCAATATAATCCCGAACAAAATCTCAGTACTCAGAAATGAAGAAATTACAACCAAGCTTTAACAGTGAGTCTCACAAAAGCAAAAAAACCCCGATACTACATGACCCCATTTCAACAACATTCAAAAGGAAACAATTATTCTATGGTGTTTCGAGTCAGGATGGTGGTTACTCCTGTCTCTAGGGGTGGTGCCTCTTAGGGGGCATGTAGAGTCTCCTCGGAGAAGGCAACGGCACCCCACTCCAGTACTCTTGCCTGGAAAATCCCATGGACGGAGGAGCCTGGTGGGCTGCAGTCCATGGGGTCGCAAAGTCAGACACGACTGAGCGACTTCACTTTCACTTTTCACTTTCATGCACTGGAGAAGGAAATGGTAACCCATTCCAGTGTTCTTGCCTGGAGAATCCCAGGGACGGGGGAGCCTGGTGGGCTGCCGTCTATGGGGTCGCACAGAGTCGGACACAACTGAAGCGATGTAGCAGAGTCTCCTCACTCTCATAAATTCTAGGTCTTGATCTAAACGCCTGTATCATTTGTGAAAATTTATCAAGCTACTCTTGTTACGCATTATTTCAGTTGTTTCTATTTAAACAAACAGCCCTGGGACTTCCCTGGTGGCCCAGTGGTCAGGACTCCACGCTACGTTTGATCCCTAGTTGCAGACCTAGGATCCTACATGCCTTGGGGCCTGGCCCCCAAAAAGGCAGCTCCTGTCCTGGTCAAACAGCACAACTGAATTAACACTAAGATTTCTTCAAGCTTTAGAAAATCTTTCTTCTGTGATGGTGCAGAAGCAGCCTTTCAAGAAATAACCCAATTGTTTCAAAATAGAAAAAAGTAGACAAACTAACCCATTCAAGAGAAATAATAATTCCGTCTGACAAAATCTGTTTCCTGCCCACAAGTACAGGCCTGTGGATTCTGTCCAAGGCAGCTACGATGCCAGTGCTGGCAGTGAACTTCACTATTTCAGCGCAGAGGAGCAAAACAAAGGAAAACACTTTTGTTGAATGTTACGATAAGCGACAGTTGGAGTCAAAAGGAATTTTTTCAGAAAGACAAAACCCACCTTGTCTAATAAGCCTTTCCTTTGGTGCCTCATGATCGTCAACGTTTCAATTCGCCACAGCCTTTGCTGTGAATACATACATTTATGTAATACAGCATTTATGTAATAGACACTGAGTGTTAAAGAAACTGCCAGTCAGTTACAGTGCGGTCTGACCTGGGAGAGACTAAGCCAATCCTGCGTCTTTGGCTTCACACAGAGGCTCTGCGTGCTTCTCTTAGGTGTTGCTGCTAAGGTTTTGTTTTGGGGTTTTCCTCTCCACCTTCTTCAGTTTCATTTTCATTACTTTCCTCCAGAGCAGACTCATCTGTCCCAAATCAGCGAGCAGGCCTGACCTCAGGGCAGACCTTATTTGGTTAGGCCTGACAGCCATGATCTTACTGTACATGGAAGGCTGTGTCTCATGATGCAAGTTGACCAGAACACTAACATCTGCCTCCACGTGGCACATCCTTGAGGCTATGTCTCAGTGCCAGCCCATGTCTCCAGAGCCTCTCATAGCACTTGTAAACAAATGTGGTGCGGATGTACACGGCCATGGCTGAGAGACTTTTCAGGATTCCCAGAGCCATAATCCTACAAAGAAGCTTCATCTCTCAGCTTACTGCTCTCTCTGGCACCAACGTTGGGTCACTGTTCCTTTCTCAGACCACTACCACCTCACCTCCTTTTCCTCCAGAGGAAGGGATACATACTGTGTAGTTCCAAGAATGGTGGCAGGGGGAGCCTGAGACACCTGCCTGTTCTGCTCTTTGGTTGTGGTGGGCGAGTAGAATACCAGGAAAGAAGACAGAGGGACATGTCAATTAAAAAATGGTGTTGGCAAAATAGAGCACGTGTGGTCTCTACTCCCCTGATTACTCCTAACTTGTCAGGGTGCCAACTGGCAAAAACCAGAGGGGGCTTTAAGTCACTAGATGTGGTGTCCCTTGAGTTCTGCACACAAAGAAACCCCAAAAGACCTACTTTCCAACATACTGCTGACTTTCCTTAGTGCTGGCCTTCCTTGGACAAACTCTGAGACAAAGCATAGTCAGCCAGTTAGTAAGAAAAGGATAGACAGGCTGAGGTTTATTTAAGTTCTACCATAATACTGGAAGTTGGAAATAAGTCTTTATTTCAGTTTACTACTACTTTGAGTAGATTAGAAACCATTTCAAACACAAAACATATTCCTAATCTTGGTTGGTATTTCTTATAATTGCTATAGCAAATGACAAGGACAGGCTATAATTCCCTGTTCTGAGAAGCAAAAGAGGTTCAAGGGAGATTAAGTGGACAGGTTCTGGCACTTAAAGAATATCTGGAAAAATATCTGGATGCCTTTTGGATTTCTAAACCAAATAAGAGACATGCTCAAACCCGTTTGAATGGATGGTTAGCACTGTTTCTGCCTGGCAACAGTTTCTAAAAATAAAAATTTGAAATGTTATCAAATTTAGGGGCACAAGTTCTAACGTAGAATTGGTGGAGATACAGGGGACTGCCATTTTCTCTAATATCTGACAGTGCTAACCTTTGTAAGCATAAATTAAAAAAATTGAATGTAGCAAAAATCATCCATAAATAGTAAAAAATCAACTATTTAGTAAGCTGTGCTAAAAACTGTAAGTTCCTCAAAAGCCTTCTCTTCAAACATGCACAAACCTCTCCATTTGACTCACTCTGTTCTTTCACCAGTGTTTTAAGGTCAACAAAATAACATGGATATGAGGTGAGAAAACCTACAACATAGGGAATTTCCACGCCTAAGGTCAGGATTTCTGTATGTTTGTGTTTCCACATATCCTTTAAATATGTACCCTAAAAAGTCAACTACAAAACAGCTGGCCAGGACTCTTCAAAAAAAAAAAGTGTTACTGGGGGAGGAGGGCAAGGTGGGCAGATTCTTGTCCAAGATAAGAGATGTAACAATAAGCTTGATGTACGATTCTTAAATCCTAGATCAAAAACAATATTGATATCAGTTATAAAAGACAGCTGGGGAATTCTGAGTATTACTGAATAAAAGTTAATTTTCTTAGACTATGTAGAAGAATGTCCTCAGTCTTTTGAGATGCACACTAAAGTATCTGGGGGCGAAATGTGATAAAGCTTGCAACTTTCCAGTAACTTGGAAAGAATATATAGAGAAATGAAATAAATGTAGCAATATGTCTTGAAAAAAAAATCAATAAAGTGGCTATTATATCATCTCATCTCCTCTGACATACTTGGAGGAAAAAACCCTATCTTATGGTTGACTAAACAGGTCAGCAGAAGTGCTAACAACTTCAAAACCATGCCCTTACACATGAAGGAAGTCACCCCTGGCCTACTACCAAACCTGAAGAAGACTGTCCTGTTTATCTGTACCTTTTACCATGTTTGGATAATACAGCCCCAGGAATCTAAAATTACACAAGGACAAATGTTGTCACACTCTAACATCTAAGCCAGTGGTTCTCAAATATTTTTTGGCCCTGGCCCACTTAGAAAAGAGAAGGGAACACCCGAGAGGGAAAAATAAACTGCCACTGTTATCACCATGACGACGGTCCATGCCACCTCTACAGCTGCTGGGTAAAAGGCCGCAATTACACAAGTACAAAATAGTAACAAAAGTAAAATCAACCAGTAGTTCCATATACACATTAATAACACATTCAACAGGAACTAAAACAGAAGCTCAGCTCAAGATCACAAAGTATTTTTGGAAAAAATAAAATGGAGAATATCCACTCCTTGTGAATGTATGTGTATAACAGGTTTAGAACACAACCAGACGGCAGGACAACTCAGATTTCATCCCCTGAGTCCTCAGGAGGGCACCCTGCAGCCATCACCAACCTGTGCTAGTGACAGAAGGAATGAAAGTTCTCTTCCCCAATGCTCTCCTTCATGCTTCCCTCTGAGCAGCTCGTTTGGCTCCCTCTGCCCAAAGAGGTTAAGCATGGCCAGGGCCCAGAGAGAAGGCTGGAAACCGGTGACCTGGTCTTTTGGGGCCCTGAGCGCTTGGGGGTAGGGAGAAAGACACAAGAGTTTCTGCGGGCTCCAACTGGCCCAACCTAGCTTCTTATTAGGATAAGGGATCAGAAAAGAGTGGAGCTTAAGACCTAAATTGTGTTAAGTCTGTTGACTTGGAGAATCCTCTGTGCATTTGTCTTGGGAATCAAGAATGGCAGCAGGACTCTGGGCTGGAAACAAGGCTCTCCATATAACTCATGGGAAATATGACAAATGTCTGGTGCAGCCAACACCTGGGTGAGCAGACTACATCTAGGGGCTGAGGTTTCCAGGTAGGCTCATTCCGAATCTCAAACAGCAAGAACAGCTCTATTTGTCCTGGGCAAAGTCCTACGTGGAGAAAGCAAGGTTTCTGTTCTGGGATAGAATTTAGTATCAGTAGGTATAGGAGAAGATCTCTTCATAATTGTCACAGCAATGGTATTCAAGATTTTAAGTAATCTGTTTTCCATCATACTAATAAATTTACATAGTTTAAGAAATCAAATAGAACTACAAGGTTTATGGTGAGTAGCAATAATATTCAGGGTTTTAGACTAGAGATTAATCATGGTGGTAGGGAATTATGGTGTTGATTATTCTAGGTTATTACTTCCTTGCTTCTCAGTGAGGACCAAAGGACTGGATATTAATTACCCTGGTGGTATATCTCAGGACCCTAGGGTAAAGAATCAACCCTGAAGTAGCAGAATTCATCAATTAACAACTATGGAAGTCCTCCCTATATGGCCAATACCATCTTCTGTACAATAAATAACACAAGAGCCAAATTAGAAACTGATAAAGCTAGTTCCTAAGAACATCTGGTGCCAGGAATCAGATTTCTTCCATGCTGCGGGAAAAACCTCCAGTCAGCATAAGACAGGCTTCAGGAATTGGGGTGTGGACAAAAAAACCCATTCTACTTTTCATGATTTAGAGCTAGAAATTTGGGGTAATACAGTCAGCTTGAGAAAAACGTCTTTGAACTTATTATCGTGGTATGGACTACGGGAAAAGGCTATCAGATCCCAACAAATTGGGTTAGAATTACACAGTATTGGAACAGGAACAACCCAAGAACAAGATTTAAATCTTGACAACTCTGCATGAAGGTGGCTAGGGAATACCAGAGCGAAATAATAACCTGCAGAAGAAGAGCTAGGTCTTGCTACAGTGGAAAAAGAGGTGAGGGAAGAAGACACTTCTCTTACCCATAAGAGTAAATGAGGTTATACCAAGTATCAATACTTGGAAATTCTAGGGCAGGAATCTTTGGGGGAATGTAAGTCCAGGAATACTTTGTTGGTGAGTTTATATAAAAAATGATAGGCACTTACTTGAAAGATGGTATGCATTGGGAATTTGGGATTAATGCATGTGTGTATGCATGCATGAGTAGTCACTCAGTTGTGTCCGACTCTTTGCGATCCCATGGGACTGTAGCTGCCAGGCTCCTCTGTCCATGGGTTTCTCTAGGCAAGAATACTGAGGTGGCTTGCCATTTCCACCTCCAGGGAAATCTTCCCAACCCAAGGAACAAACCTGAGTCTCCTGTGTCTCCTGCATTGCAGGTAGATTCTTTACCTGCTAAGCCACTGGGGAAACTGAGGATTGGATGTGTATATACTGCTATATTTAATATAGATAACCAACAAGAACCTACCATATAGCACAGGGAACTCTGCTCAGTATTCTGTAACAAACTAAATGGGAAAAGAATTTTAAAAAGAATAGATACATGTATATGTATAACGGAATCCCTCTGCAGTACACCTGAAACTAACATTACATTGTTAGTCAATTATGCTCCAATATAAAATAAAAAGTTTTTAACAAAGGTATGGAGACTGTCTCCAGAGAGACCCCTATCAGTTCACAAATGGGATGGGCAGAAAAACAGGGTTAGCAGGGACATGAGATTACTTCAGAATTCTGAAAATGGAAACCTAGAGGTCTTGAATACAAGTTTAGAAATGAAAGGGAGGAAAAGGAGCTCAAAAAGAAAAAAATTGGCCCAACTTTGAAAAGGTATAAATAGCATCAGTAGAGAGCGGTATCTGAAACTCCTGAGAGGTCACCTGCAAAAGCGGTGGAATTTCTCCTGGCAGACAGGAATTAAGGGTTATTGATAGAATGTCTCCCACCTGGGTTTTAAATTAGACAACAGAATTGATACCATGAAGAAGTTAAAACCATGCTCTGTAAGCCCCTCTTCCATTTTGTTTACCAGGGATGACCCTAAATCTCTGCTATGGACTCAAGCTGACAAGAGTGATACGGGTCTAGGTTGTGTCCCAGACAAGTACTGGGTTTGCCAAATGCTGCTGTCTCTCAGGGATAGGCTTCACATGGGGTTGGTGTTTCAATGACAAGAAGCTGCGATGCTCATACTGGCTCTGGAGAGTACTGCTACTACTTAGTCACTACAGTCGTGTCTGACTCTGTGAAACCCCATAGATGGCAGCCCACCAGGCTCCCCGTCCCTGGGACTCTCTAGGCAAGAACACTGGAGTGGGTTGCCATTTCCTTCTCCAATGCAGGAAAGTGAAAAGTGAAAGGGAAGTCGCTCCGTCGTGTCCGACTCTTAGTGACCCCATGGACTGCAGCCCACCAGGCTCCTCTGCCCATGGGATTTTCCAGGCCAGAGTACGGGAGTGGGGTGCCATTGCCTTCTCTGGAGAGTAACGTGCGGCTAAATTGTGTTTGAGTGGGACTGGTGTTACGGTATTTTATGTTCTTACTGTTCCCTGGAATGTGAAATACATGACACAAGATATTAATATCTTGGAGATATTAGATATTAATATATTGGAGTTCTCAATGGAGAACTCCAGCTCTGAAGATACCAAAGCTCCAGTTTCCAGGGGCCCCCAGGTTGTAGCTTCTGTTAGACCTCCAAACAAAGCCCTGCGGCTACGGTAAAAGCAGGAAAAGATAAGTGGCAGTTTTACTTATAAAGGGATTTTAATTTCTCTGTGGAAAAGAGGAACTGACTGAACAAGGGGGTTATACTTTATAGGAAAGGGCTTTATTGGATGCATTTTTATTAGGTTGGGATCTTATTTGAACTAGAATGTTTATATTTTCTAGAGGCTTCCCAGGTGGCGCTAGTGGTAAAGAACTCGCCTGCCAACGCAGGAGACATAAGAGACATGGGTTGGGTCTGGAAGATTCCCAGGAGGAGGGCATGGCAACTCACTCCAGTATTCTTGCCTGGAGAATCCCATGGACAGAGGAGTCTGGTGGGCTACAGTTCAAGGAGTTGCAAAGAGTCAGATGCGGCGGAAGCGACTTAGCATGCACGCACGTTTATGTTTTCTAGTAAATTCATATAATGGGGAGGAGAGGTGGGTGATTTGGAGGTTTGCTTCTGTTAGGCCCAGCTTGATGACTAATTACGATCATCCCACCAAGTTTCCTTCCTCTTCCACTGCCTCTTCCAGCAACAGCAGCCGCTGGCTGAAATACCATTGGGCAAAGATGAAAAACTAAATTTTGCCCATGGAAGTCAGTTTGGCAGGTATTAATGTACACTTGCAACCCAAAAGGTAGAATTGCACCACCCAGGCTGACCACTCAAAATGTGTGTGGGGTCCTCTAGTCTCCAGGGGTGCTCCAGGTTCCCCCTACCTCTTTATTCCCCCTCCAGAGGAAAAATCATGACCCAAGTCAAGGAAGATGCCCAAGTCTTTAAGGGTAGGCAGGGGCGTAGCTTTGGCTAGGAAGAGAAGGGGTCCTCAAGGCCGTCTATTTACCTCTTCTGCAAAGGGGCTGAAAACGCTGGGAGAGGCTGGGAAGAGGTCAAAGTGATGGGCTAAGCACAGGGAAGCCTGAATGGTCAAGGAGTCCTCAAGGGGGCCTGTGGGCCAGGGGCGAGTCTGCCAGGGGAAAGAGCCTGCTCATGTCCTTGGTTATTGACTAGGAGGACCAGTTACTTACTGGAATTTAGGATATTGGCCTTATCCTTTCTTCACCTCTACTAGTACTAACAGTAATGACAGGTGATTTTTTTTTAAGCGTTTCTAAGTCTGGCTAAAATAGATGGAAAAGACTCTTTAATACTTTTTTCTCCTCCCAAAAGAAGTGGTCATGTTAGTAAGAGGAACCCACCTTGGATGAATGTACTAAGTTAGGAATGTCCTGACTCACAGAAGGGAACTGCAGGTCAGAAAGAGGACCTATTATTGAACAGTTACATGTCCTCAGCACAAAAATGCATCTCTCAAATAGTCATTTCTAAACAGAAAACGGGTGTTCTCAAATAGGGAAGATAATCTAATGCCAGTGGTAGTAGACAGGTTGATTTTTTTGACCTAGATGAACTAGTTTCAGATTGACTTCCTTCAAGTTCACACTCTTGCCACACTTCAGCATTATTCTTCAAACAGCTTGAATTTGTGTAGTTTCTTTTCTTCCAGCGACTCATTTATCCTAACAATTTAGGGCTGTTATTTTAGAATTCCGAAAATGGAAACCCAGAGGCCTTGAAGAGTTAGAAATGAAAGGGAGAAAAAGGAGCTTAGAAAAGAAGAGGCCCAACTCTGACTGAAGTAGGGCTTGCATATTAGTAGATTCAGGGCTCTGCCGTCAGAGAATGTTGCACAGTACGTGTATTCTAATTGCATCAGTGTCACATCCCTACACTCTGGGCTGTGGAGAAACCAATATGATAGACACCTTCTTTATCTTTCATCATCAAGAGAGAGGCCTAGAGAGCCCTGTTCTCCCAGCTCTGTTGGAGGCAAAGGGCTGGCCTCCCCCACTGTAGCCTTTCCGTCAGCCACAGCAGACTCCACCATGAGGGGCTGCTCACGATGGAACACACCGTCAGGAAAAGGGGAAACAGGGCAATCCTCCTGAACAGAGAAAAAATGCAAAACAAGCCTTCTTTAACAGCCCTTCTGTAATTTATTCCCAATTCATTTGATTCTCATCCAAACTGGCATTAAAGCAGCAACAATACTTGAAGTGGGATTTAATCACTGTGGAAAATTTTACCTTCAAGTTTAAAATTCATCTTAAAAATGTAACAGGAGGAAACTCAAACCCTAAGGAAAGTGGATTCCCCTGAGAGAATCATTCCCCTCTACAGTTTTGCTGCTCCTACAGGCAGAAACGTGTCAAGTGTGTGAAGAGTGCCTACACTGTGACTTGACCCCTTGCACAGACTGGGGTACAGCGTTAGCTGCACAAAATCTAGAGGCAACCTGGGAAGACTTGGGTAGAGTTTGCATTTTAAAGAAGAATCAGAAAATGAAAAATGGCCCTAGCTCATTTTTTTTCTATTCACCCCTAAGGTCACCCCAAGGACTCTAAGAACTAATGTTACAGACTTACCTCCCTGCAGGCTGGAGGCTGGTGCTGGGGGCTGCTGAACAACAGGGTAGGGAGGGAACAGAACGGAGTGGTAGTGTGCAAAGAGAAGGATGCTGTGGCTCAGGCAGAGGTGGAGAAACAAAAGATGGAGGTTCTCTGCTTTTGGACACTAAGAGCCTACGAGAAACTGGTTGCTTCTTGCTCCAACAGGAATGGAAATTGAGAAGCAGGGACTAAGTTTAATTTGTCAAAATACAGACTACATTAAAGCCCTATGCTGCTATCTCCTTATTCCCCAAGAAAGAGAGATTTCAAGGCTGGTGGGGAAGGAAAGAAAAGGAAGCTGGGGAGGAGCAGAAATGTTCTGACTCTGAGGGTGCCCCCAGCATAGTGACATGATCACCACTGAGTTATTCTCTACTAAAATTCAGATTAGGAAACGTGGGGTTAGGCCTTCCAGGATCTGGTCTTTACTGTGGGCAGCTGAGTAGAGGAGACATCCCCCCTTCTCCTTCTATTCTACCATTTCTATGGGAAAAGTATAAAGACCCTCATTAAGTGCCCTTTCAGGCAATTACAAAGCATTTCCAGGCACTCAGCTGAAAAGTGTTTATGTAAGCTAAGTCCTCCTCAGCCCCTCTGGAGAAGCAGCACAAACATCAGCATCCTCTTACACAGCAGATATCTAGGGTTACCTCCTGAGAGGTTTCAAACTCTCACAAAGGACAATCTGCCCAGGCCTGTTCTTTTTTTTTAATAGGGAAAGGAAGACATCCTTGGAAAACCAATTTATAGCAAGGGAAATATTTCAGAAAAAAAAATCCTTACAGCAAAACACAAATGCAAATAGCCTCGTTAGGTTGTGAGGATGAAGAGCAGGAACTAAGAGATCTTAGTTGAAAACTCTGAGAAAATGGCACCAGGTCATTACTATCAAGTTTTGTTTTGGTTTTTAATGGACTGTCCTTTATGCTTATCAAGACAGCCATGGTCTAGCCCACACAGTCCTTTTGGACTTGGGGGTTGTCTCTGAGCTGTTAGCCAAGAGCCTGGGGGATGTTTAGGGTGGGCAATACTGAGGCAAGTGTACCCCTAGAAGCTGGCCTAGTTTTGGAGTGAGGAGGCCACTCTGATTTGGGGGTTCATCAGAGGCTGGGTTCATTCTAGCACTTCCTGAGATGTTCCTTTGATGAAGTAAGGCATTTGAGTGCCCAGTGGGAGAGTTTACCTGAGGAGCAGTCTGGGAAGGGTCACTTTAAAATGATATGTTTCTGGCCACAGTGGGAAACTAAATGGGAGAGAGACTGCCAAGGAGTAGAGAAGTTGTAGCTGGGTCCTCCCATGTTAAAAGGTATATGTGAGTTCTGTGGCAGGCAGACACCCCACCAGTTCTTCAGGACTGGATAAAGACTGGAGAAGAGGAGGCAGGACTCTTCAGTGGAGAGATAAAGCCACAGCCCCAAGGGAACCAAGAGATAAAAGGGTAATATCCTCGGATCAAGTCTCAACACCTCTCTCTCCAGGGAAGCTTAACCACCCTCTCCTATTATCACTCCCTCTAGACAGCTTCAGTCTAAAATGAGAGACAAAGCGGTGGGGGCAGATCGGAGGGTCAGTAGCAGCCCTTCGGCCTAGCCCAGGCCACCAGCCTGGTAGTTGGAGGGTTAAAAATCAGCACTTAAAAGAAAACTCAAACCCTATTAAGCCCAGGCTTGGAGAACAGGGAGCAGCAGGGAAGCCAAAGGAAACTAATTTTGGAGGTTCTCCAAACTGCCAATCACAAGCATATTTCTAACAGTCCCAGTGTTGTTTGAGTTGGTTGTTTTTCCACAGGCTGCACAATGGGGTCTGGTTATTCATTGAAAAAGTCTGCAAGGGAGCCCCGCCCTCCATTCACAACCAATTTGGAATGCTCCATTCAGGCAAGGGGGTGGGGAACTCAGCAGCTCAGCTCGCTGGGGCAGACCGAGCAGAGCCCAGCTGTCGCTGTAGGGACGGTTGCTCGCCCAGCGCGCAGTGTTTATGTAAGAAATTCAGACACTGCAGGCGCCTGCCTGCTCCACACTCTCCCTAAGACTCAGATGGCCGAGACCCTGGCTGAAATCGGCAAGGGTGTGCAAGTCAGCTCTAAGTGAGGTCGGCAAGTGCCCCTCTGGCAAAAGGAATCTATCCTGTGCTGCCCACTTCAGAAACTGATTGTAGCTACCAGCTGAAACAGACTTCAACGGTATTTCTCCTGCCCCCAGGGGTGAGCTGGTTTGCATTAGAGGACAGCTCTCTATGGAAGCCAGCCTTTCCAGACTCCTTGCTTTTCCATTCCAAAAACAGTATTGGGAGCCACCTGGTTTCCTTCCCAAGGGAGAGGGTCCCTGGAGACACTACAGCAGTCTGGCTGCAAAGGGGGAGGGGGTCAAGCTACCTATTATGAACAGTTTCACAGTTGCTTTTCCTGGATTTGCATCCGGCCTGAAAGGTTTATAATACTCCCCCTGAATGCTCATGAGACATCAAAAGAGAAGAGATCTATGTCTGTGGGTGAAACGTACTCCAAGGGCAACACAAAGTACAAGGCTAAAAACTGGTTGGGTTTCTATTCTTTTCAAGCCTTCAACAGTACAAGGCTAAAAACTGGTTGGGTTTCTATTCTTTTCAAGCCTTCAACAATCACCCTAAGGAAGATGTTATGAAGCCAGTCTAGTGTAGACTTCGTTTCAAGGGAAGAATATGCTGCTTCAGGAAAACCAGATCCAGGGGATAAATGTTAGCACGTGGGTTCCCCTCTTTTTCAAAACATACTGGACTATTTTCCAGTGTCTTATGTGGACCACTTCTCACTGCCTGCCCCCACTGCCACAAGCCAGTGAATTCAGATGGTTGACCACTGGAAGCATTTCCCTGAATCTAACTAACCAGACTCTCCATTCAGTGCCTTGGCTGCTCTGCAGAACAGCCTGAAACTCCTGGCTAGATCTTATCCTGCTCCGTGGAATCTTCACCCTCAGCTGCAGCTTCGGGTCTAGATGCCTCCTCCTGTTAGGCAGGGCCCCTTTATGAAGGGACTCTTCTCAACTGTAACATCTGAGTTTTTGAGCTGCCTGTCCACTGTCATTTACCTGCCAAACCTAAAGGTGGACTTAACCTTTTGGTTACACACCTGCACACTCATGTGCGCACCCACCCAGACACACTAGGGGCCTAGTGTCTTTGTGTCTCCTTTAAGCTGAGTCTTTTACAGGAATGGGACGATGATAAAAACTGACGACCAAAGCCTCTGTCAAATGAGCTTGATGAGTTCACAAAATGAATTTTTAAAAAAGAAACCTAATCCGGTACTGGCATCAGCATGCCTGGCGCTTGTCCAAGAACTGGGAGCTGCAACATGACAAGACTCCGAGCTCCTTGGACTGCAAGTGGAGAAGCGCTATGTGCCAGGGCACAGATGGGGCCCAGGCTGCCTCAAGGGCAGCCATGTGCCCGAGGGGGTGCTGTCAGCCTCTGAGCCCAGCTGAGCTTTATCACAATTCAAACCCCAGAAACAAGTGGAGGAACAGTCTCTGGGTAGAGAATTACACACCCGACCCTACTCCACCCCACCAGTGGTAATGTTTTTCTAGGACTGAAGTTAAAACAGTGATACTAGATGGGTGAAATGGCAGATAACAGAAATTCTCAGCTTTATCAGACTACCCACATCTTAATCTTCAGGCAGAAGAATGCTGAAAAACAGGGGACAGACTGTAATTTCGTGATGCTGGGATTCTGTTACCTCTGGAATCTACAAAAGTAATCTGCCCAGCAGACACAGGTATAATTTTCTATCACAAGTCTTTTGCACCAAACATGGAAGACTGGAAGGGTTACTGGGTTTTATTAGAGGATTGAGAGCAGAGAGACATAGAAGAGGAAGAGAAAAAGTCTGTTGTTTTTAATAAGCCTAACTGAATTAAAGTTAGATGAAAACAGATTTTGTGTAAACACATGGCTCTGTTCAATAAATGGGAATGCTAGGGCTTTGGTTCTTAGCAGTCCTGCATTATAAGGATTTTGGATGCTATCAAGGATAGGATTTCAAATCATTTAGCCCTTTCTCAGTGGTAAGGTAGGGAGTGGGCTAGCTAACAAAGACATTGAAAGGTTTGTTAAAATTGGAGTCAAATAACCTCTAGCTTTCCTGCTCTTGCTTTAGCTCTCTTGTTTCTCCTCTCCACCTTCAGAGCTATAGGCTCTGGAAAAGGATTAAATAAGAGCCTCAACTCCCTCAAGCCTCTTATTTTTAAAGTGCCTACTGTTGTCTTTTTCACCTTGTGTTAAGAAAGACTTTAGGATGCTCCTTTCATATACAAATGGCCCAAGAACAGAAAGCAAGTAAACGAAGAGTTTGCTACAGTATGTCTGGGGCCAAAATGACTGCCCTCTCGCAGAGGAAGTCACTCCTCCCCCACCATATCAACCTCCTGAGCAGTTAAAAAAAAAAAAATCCAGATGAATAATCTCATATTTAAATGGGATTAAGATCAATATACTTTAGGTTCAAGGGCTGCCATAACAGTTAATCCTATTTCACAGCCACCTATTGCAAATGTCTTTATGAAAAGTTGATTTTATCAGTTAATTAGCCAGTCTTAGGAAATTACCCTTACTTCCTCCAGTCAGTCCATTCTTTTTGAAGCACAGATCTAAAAGAACACTTCAAGGGGAAAACACGGCCATTTGGATTTTAAAACCATTCTTTAAACTATATTTGTTTAGAGATCATGTTTTAAAATAAGATTTTACCGTGTCTTCTCCTCAATGTAAAATATTTTAGTTCTCCAAAATGCTGACAGGTATAACAGTCACAATAGCACACTGAAACGAGTGAAATTTTAAAAAATCAAAACTTAAATCTGAATTTAAAAATGCTATGTATATATGCTAGAACCTAGTAATACCCTGGAAACTCCCATGGACAGAGGAGACTGGTGGGCTGCAGTCCATGGGGTCGCTGAGTCAGACATGACTGAGCGACTTCACTTTCACTTTTGACTTTCATGCATTGGAAAAGGAAATGACAACCCACTCCAGTGTTCTTGCCTGGCGAATCCCAGGGATGGCGGAGCCCAATGAGCTGCCATCTGTGGGGTCGCACAGAGTCGGACACGACTGAAGCGACTTAGCAGCAGCAACAGCAGTAATACCCTAGGTTTCCCTGAGGGCTCAGCGGTAAAGAATCCACCTGCAATGCAGGAAACATGGGTTCAATCCCTGGGTCAGGAAGACTCCCTGGAGGAGGAAATGGCAACCCACTTCAGTATTTTTGCCTGGGAAATCCTATGGGCAGAGGAGACTGGTGGGCTACAGTCCATGAGTCCCAAAGAATCAGACTGAGAAAAGAGAGTAATACCCTAAGATGCCCAAACAATCAGTTCAGAAAACTGAATTATCAACTCCCACTCTAACCCAACACTAAGCACTTTGATTGTTATCCTCGGTTTCAATTTGCAGCTGATTCTGTAAAATGTAGTACACACTTATTTACTGGCCCAGATTCCGTGGCTTGGTAGCTCTGTGTGTTACTGCACACGTAGCTAAACACATTTATAACACACAGGATACATAGTATGTACACACACAAACGTCTTTTGGAAAACATGCCAGTTTTCTGATTTTTCTGTTTTATCATTTCTCTTTCTTCCAAATCCTATGCAAAAAACCTCAAAGCACCAAGGTACTGAGTAAGTTTCTTGGGACTGTAGAATGAAGAGAACTATGGGTTGGACTGGGCGGCCCACTCTCAACCAGGCTTTCCTGAGGGCCAGCTCCAGGCGTCTGAAACCATGAGGGAGCCTCTGAGTGTGACAGTGCCCTTGGCACTACAGCTTTGTGAGAGCTTTTTTAAGGATAGGATTTTATATACTTTTCCTCCCTCATTTCACTTAACCCCTCCCATTTGCCCCTAATCATCAGTGTATCTCCAGCTGTCTGGAACTTATATTATTCCCTTAATAAAATGAAAGGGTTAGGCAAGACCATCTCTAAAAGGGACTTTTAGCTCAAACAATCTGGGCTCTTCAGGGTTATTTATCAGGATCAAGGGACAATGGGTGGCAAAGGCAGAACCCCTATGTCTAATAGGTGGCACTTTTTATTCCCTTGAACATGACCTTTAAGAGATTCTAGGAGGGATACTTAACTTCTGTATTTGTGAAGGAAGGGGAAATCTATACAACTAAAAGAGTCTTCCCTGGTGGCTCAGATGTCAAAGCATCTGCCCGCAATGCGGGAGAACCAGGTTCGATCCCTGGGTTGGGAAGATCTCCTGGAGAAGGAAATGGCAAGCCACTCCAGTACTCTTGCTTGGAGAATCCCATGGACGGAGGAGCCTGGTAGGCTACAGTCCATGGAGTTGCAAAGAGTCGGACACGACTGAGCAACTTCACTTTAAGAAATGTCCCACCTCTCTTTAACTCTTAAGAACAGTGGTTTCATTTATTAAAAAAAAAAAGTTATGAATGGATGCCTATGGGTAGGAACCCAAATCTGGAAAATATATATAAAAATCTCTTTAGAAGCTGAGCTGATAGCGTTTACCAAAAAAAGTAAGCCATCATCTTCAAACCTGACCTTCTAAAATAAGTTACCCACATTACTTGGTATTTCTTTTTCTCTCCCATACATACCAAAACTCTCACATAAAACATGGAAAACTAGTCAAGTCAACAGTAACAGGAAAGGTAGACTACTGCTCACGGCAGGTCACATAAGAGTATTTGTTACAAATGTTTCAGCCACCCTAGGGGAGGGATTTGCTTTACCAGGCAAGTGCAAGTTTGGTTTCCATTTCATTGATCCAGTGATTTAAACCAGTTCCAAAGATTTTATTAAATTTGCATGAGCTTCTTCTACTTCCCTGGAATAGTCAGGGCTCTTCCAGGAGGGGGCTGGAGTGGAAGCTGATCCTCAATAGGAGATTGTGAAATGCACTCACAGAGAAAGGGTCTGCCCAGCCCTGGGCTCTGCCAGCTCCCGTGAGTCTATACTGCCTGTCTCAACTGCAGTGAAAAGTTACACATGTAACAGCAAGGAGACATAGTTCAAGAATACACATCCCCACATCTGTGTTTCTGCCTAACCTCTGTCTGAATCTATCCTTCTTTTGGCTCCATCTCTAGAAAGAAGAGTCAGAGAAGGGGGGAAATTCTCAAAGACACTCTGAGGCTACTCAAACATCTGCTTTATCCTTAAAGACAGAAAACCCCAACCTTAAGAAGTTAAAGCAAAAAGCAAACAAAGAAACACATCACACTTGGTAAGCAGAAACATCTCCCAAAGCAGCTCCATTTTAGGTATGGCACTTTAAAGAACTTAGCACATTCTATTTGCCAAGCAGGAATTATTTCTAAGGAGCCAGAACACATTTATTGATTCCTTTACTGAAGCCTCTTCCTGCAGATAAATATCTATCCAAATATCCTGTCTGCTGACATCTTTCTCTAAGGAACCTACCTCTGCTTCAGCACATGAAATCTATCTGAATGCAGTCATCTCACCTCCCTTCTGACTCTTTTGGGTTATAGAGAAACAAACAAAAGTGTCATAAAAGCATTTCAAAGAACCTCTGCCAAGAAAGCCTCCCAAACAGACTGCAGTTTATGCTGCTCTGAGCAAGAACTGGAAAGGCTGGGCCAAACTGTCAACACAGAACAAAGTAGGATTACAATCCTGTCTTTTATCTTGCACATACACACACACACACACACTCTCTCTCTCTCTCTAGGTTATCTTTCTTTAGCCCTTCACTGGCAAGTTTCCCAATCATTTGAAAGCAATCAGAGGGCAATAATTAACATGCATTTACTCTCCTATAGAAAACATCCACACCAAGCTGTGACAAACCTAAGGTAACCCTGTATCTTTGAGTTACAGTTTGTTCCCTTTTCACATTTCCTAGCATCTCCTCATGAATATGAGGCCTATCATTAAAGAATGTTTAGCTAGTACCTCTGGCCTTTCATGTATTGATTTAGAATATGCAGCTTTTACTTACATCCAAAGATATCCTCTCTCCCAGTGGCATTTTTACACACACACACACAAGATAAGACAAAGCTGGGAAAAATGTGTTGGTGCAAAATGAGAAATCAAATCCTTGCCTGGCTCAGGTGCTTGCTATTATAAACTATGACTAAGACACAAATTTTTCTATGATGCAACTCTCAAGAGGCAGCATTTTCTCCAGGCCTCTCTTCTAAACCTGCTCATTCGCCAGTGACTAATGCTCTCTAGAGCTGCCCTGTGCTACTCAAATTTCATCAGCCAGCTTTGTCCTTGATAGCTCTGCCTGGACCATAAAAGCTCCCAGACCTGTTGAGGACAGCCCCCAAAAGATCAGTGCAAAGCTAACTGTGCCCTTGCCAGCACCCTAGAGCCATCTTCTGAGCTTCCATGGCAGTTGTTATCTCAGTGATATGAGCACTTAAAAACCATTTTAAGTAAAGGTTTTTACTCTTCTCTGAATGATAGTCTTGACAACTACATGAAAAATAAGTGGTAAATCAGGTCACTCTGTGACCATTTTTTGGTGAACTTTGAACTAGAAAAGAAATTGAAAACATGTTGGGTGAAGCCACAATTAACTGGATTCTTTCATTAACTATTTTCTGCACCTTTAAAAGAAAAAAAAGTCAGGCTCATGATTTCTATCAAGGTCTTAATTTATAAAAACCCCAAAAAACCACTGGAAGAGAATGTCTGGAAGAGAATGGATGCTTGGTCCAGTAACTTATATATAACTTTAGTTAACTTAAGAATTAGGATTTTTGAGCGTGAAGTTTTACAAAATTTTTAGGCAAAAATTTTAAGATAAAATCATATTTGGTAAACCTTACCTGTAATAAAATAAAAGCACTTTAGAAATAACTTCAGTAAGGAACGAAACAAGAGTTTGGGGAGGGGTTAATTTTGAATTATTAAAAGAAACCAAACACATACCCCTGTCCAAAGAGGCTGGCTACAGCTGAAAAGTATTCTAGACACAGATGATCGAGGACCAAACACTCCCAGAACACATGTGCCACCACCAGAAAGGTACTTACAGTTATCAGACTGAAAATCTGGGACAAACTGTTCGTCATCAGGAACTTGTGCTAGAAAAGAGATTTTTATTTTAGATCTTTAAGTTTTATTAAAAAGCACAGTAAAAGGTTTTATGTGGAAAACAGAACAGCCAAGAAACTTGCCTTCAGCTAACCAAGCCTCTTGAAGTTGACTGAGATCCTGAAACAACTCTGGAATTGAAAACAGAAGACACCAGAATGAGGAGAATTCTCCTAGGGGGAAGAGGGAAGAAGCTGGCTGTGTGCTGCAGTTCTCACAGCGAGCCATATGAACAAGCCACAGCAGAGGGGAGAGCTGCACTACCTTCAGAATCATGAGCCAGATCTGTGTCCAAAAACTTCCTCTTTCTGTCAATCACAGGCCGCCCTCTACTCTCCTCTGACCGAGATTTCTGAAAGAGGCCAATAGACAGTTAAGACGTAAGCACAGTAAAGGGGTCCAAAGGGGCTGTGCCATAAGACCCACGTTCGAAGAAGGAAGACAAAACAAACCAAAAGCCACATAAACTTACCCCTGGGACCATAAAAGGGACTTGTTGATCATAAAACCCATCCATGGTGCTTCCAACGTCTCTAATATCACTTTGGAAGGTTTCAGCATTGAGCAATTTCGGGGGAAGGGGTCCTCCTGTAACAGGAATTTGGGAGATTTTAGCCCAGGTGAGGGCAAAGAAATGAAGTGATTTTATATTGCTTGTTCTTTTGGCAACGTTCTTTTCTGTGGGAAATCACTCACTTTCTCTGAGGTACTTAAAGACCACCACTCAAGGTGCAAGCTTTATAGACTAACCTGGGCTTGATTAAGGGCATCAAAGATTCATGGTACTCTTAGTGCCAAATCCATTCACCTAGTCATTCTTTTAATCTTTTTTATTTAATCATTAAGATTATAGGTTTACTACCATCTGTCTCCTACCAAAAAAAAAAAAAAGGACCTTATTTTCATCTAAAAGATGATTTCAAGATTCTTTCTGTAAGGTTCCCCAGAGTGTTTGTAGTGTTAGGTTTTTTTTTTTTTTTTCTTAAAGACAATTTAATTTTTGACAGTACAGTGACAGGAAGTAGAGAAATTGGGTTTAAGCATTCCAAATTATTTGCAATTAAGAATCTGACATACATAGTGCTTCTAAAAGTATTTTGTAGGTCAGTGGTAAAAACTCTATGTATAGTTCTGAGAATATAAGGATCCAGAGATATACTTATCTTCAGATACAACTCTTCATTAAAACTTAAATCTTTTGTCCAAACATGTGTAGTGTTGGTAATATCACAGATATCTCTATGGCAACTCACAAAGAAAACTATAACATTTCCAACTTTTAAAAGAATAAAATAGCTAAGAAAACTAATGCATAAAGTTAACTAAATTCCATTACACATATTTTTTAAATGCATCTCTACCACAGATCTTTAAAAATCATTAAAAGTTTCATAGTGAAATCAATTTTTCTTACATGATTTAGAAAATTAAACTGTTCAGCACTGTCAAGTATTGGGTTTTGGAAAGAGAGGCTGGGGATCCAAATGGACAGGGGGAACTGTTTCTAATTTGGGAGGTATAAAGAAACAATGTCAGGAAGGTATCATTCTTCAAATAAAAATTCAGTTAGGTCAATAAAATGGGAGAAATATTAATTTCACTCACCCCAGCTCTGAGCAATTCAAAATAATTAAGGCTAAATCTTTTTAACTAGTATACGAATTTTAAATAGGGAACCTTTTCTCAGTGGGCAATGGCATCCAATTTGTTTTTCATACTGTGTGAAGCATATCAAATTTTTTATGTTAGTACAAGGAAACCCTTCACCACCAGCCTCCCTCCGCACTTTAGTCCAGGTAATAAAATATTTTCAAAGTCAGAGGGAGAGGAGCAAAACTACACACTTCGGAACTTCCTAGAAAAATACTCCAGGTAGCTTGCCTGCATGCCTTCCAAACAAGCGCTAAAAAGTTCAACATAAAGTTTTCTTCCCAAATGTCACCAACCCGTAAACAAAATCAGAGAGGGCATCAGCAGCAAGTTGAAGGGCAAGAAAACGAGTTCTCTGTAGCCTTCAAAAATTTGTCAGTTTAAATAAGTCATGGCCTTAGAAAATCTGTAAACGTCTATAGGAGAAGTGGACAACGGGTAGGAGATCGGAGGGGTAGATATTTTCATAGATTCACAATGAAATACGACGCAAAAATACTTCACCATGAAGAGCAAAAATAGTTTTTACAAATTAAAGAAGCTGTTATAAGTAAACCCAAAAGAAGAGGTAACAAAGTTCTTTAAAGTAGCTCTCAAAGTTCAAGGGCTAGAAAAATCGCGTTCAAAGTATACATATTTTTTTAAGCCTGAAGGAAAAGCTTGAATTCATCCAGGAGTTTAGACCACTTCCTTTGTGCCCCCCTCCTCAACCCCCATCTCCCGGTACCCCCAGGAAAAACTTTAACACAGCTTAGCGGCGCGATCGAGGCCCCTCCCCCGCGGCGCGCAGCGGGCCCGGTTTTATGAATGAGAGAGCGAGCCGCAGCCGCCACATCAGGTAAAGGCTGTAACTGGATCCCTCGCACTGGGCCCCATTCACAAAACAAGACACACTTCCACCCAATTCCCAGCGTTCTCCATTCATGAAAACTCCTTCAGATGAGCCCCCGCCCCCACTCCCAACGCAAGCCCTGCCTCCGACGCAGGCCCCTCACCCCAGCGTTTTAGGAAGAAAGCTCAATGCTTCATTCACAAAAAAAGGAAAGGAAAAAAAAAAAAGCCGCAGGGAGCAGCGAGCCAACGAAAGAAACCCGCTTCATTCATAAACTCACCCACATTCATAAAAACGAGCTGCAGCGCCGGGAGCTACCAACCGCCACCAATCCTTCCCCCACCTCAAAACCCTTCCAAACATCTCTCTTTGCCCCCCCACTCCTCAATCAGGAGTTCGGCTCCCCCTAGAGGTTCCCTCCCCTCTGAAAATTCGGTCAGATCCCAAATCCAGCTCGAAGCTCCAACGTCTCTCCATCCCCCTCCGCACCCATCTTTTTCTTTTCCAGAATCCCCCAGGCCGCGGTTCTTATGTTCCCCGATTTCTCCAGAATCGCCGGCAACCTGACGCCCTCAGTCTGCTGGGGGTGGGATGGGGGGATTGGGTGTCCGCTTTCCACAACCTGAAACTTGCAAGGCCTGCATAAGTTCCTGGCCGACCCCCAACGCCACACGCTGCACATGCCTATGTCACTTTACCCCTCCTGGTACTGGGGTGGGGGCGCATCACCTCTCAAACATTCTCCCTAAGCTGCCTTCTGCCGCCTCCTGCCCACTGCAAAGATCGGCGGAGTGCCTCTTCTCGCGAGCCTCCTAGTCCCCTCGAGGTTCTCAGATCTCCAGAGACTAAAGACCGCAACTCCGCACCCTTCCATCCCCACCCGGGAGCCCCCGCACCTCGCGTTCCCACCGGCCTCCCCTGCGACGTGCGGAAACCCGTTCTCTTCGCGCTCCGGAACCGTTAGCCGCCCCCGTCCGACGCCTCCCAGGAACCGAACCGGACCGGGCCCCGGGAAGAGAGGGGGGCGGTGAGCTCTGCGAGGGAGGGGACCCAACCTCGATTTTAAAAGTGCACCCCGACTTTGAGGATTCTGAATCAGCCAGTGAACTCCAGCCAGCTGGGCCCTTCCTGGACACCCCTCTCAGAAGCCCCCGTTGTCCACTTGACGCCCCCTCACCTGAGGCGGCGGCTCTCCTCCCCTTGCAGCGGCCCCGGGGCGCAGGCGCGCTCACGCACGCGCGCACCGGGCCTGGGAGCCTAGGCTAATGGCTGGGCCGAACCGCTCCGAGAACACTGAACCGCTCCGCGCACCAGCGGCTGGACTCTGCGCCGCAGCTGCCAACCAGGCTGGAGCGCTGGCCCGGCCCCCAGCGGCCTGCCGCTCCGCCCTCTGCTATTGGCCCGCGGCTGTAGCCCAGCCGCATTCCCATTGGCCCGAGGCCGCTCCAGCGGCTGTCCATCGCTTCTTGTTTACCCTGTCTGCGGGCAAATCCAGCCAAGCCGCCCCATCAACTCCGATTCCCATTGGTCAACAGTGCGTCCCTCCCTACCCCTCAGGGGTCTGTTTTGCATAATTTATGCAGTGGGGGACCATTGACCAATCAGCTCAGGCTTGTTTATATAATGAATATAAGGACGTTTTTCATTCATAAAAAACGCGACCTGAGGGGGAAGCTTAGCTGAGTCAGTGAAGCACTTAAAGGGGCAGAGAGCCTCGAGGAGCTGCTGTTCCTTCCTCGCAGCTCTCTCAACTTTTTACCGAGGTTTGGCTCTTTCCCCTTTCCCATTCACTCCTGCTTCTCTCCCCCAAACCCCCCACTCCCAGAAACAGCCCCGCCAGGATAGGGCTGCTGGGCGCCAGTCGTTCGCAGCTGCAGAACCAAAAGAAGCTATCATTTTAGGATTCAGACGAGAGGAATCCGTCATTCCACCCAGAAAGAAACTCGCTGACCGACCTGGGCGTTCGGCCCACAGAAACACAGAAAACGGAAACCGAGCTCCCTAATCTTAGTTACCTTAAGAGAGGCCTTAATTTCCTTTAACTAGGTTTCCAGTGGGGGAAGAATAAGCAATATCTTCCTTTTAAAATCTGAGCTCTCAAACAGATTTTAGTTACTATTTTATACTGGCAGGCCAAGGCCCAACCAAATCTCGATTTCTCCCCACATTTAATTGCAGTTTATAACCGCCAGAGTGGGTTTTAGGACCCGAGATGAGACAGGGTCGGCGCTCAAAGAAATCCTCTCCAGAGAGGACGCCAATCAGTCAGCCAACCTAGAAGCATAAATCCCTCCGAAAGGGGCTTACAGAGGTAGATCGCCTGCCTCCCTCCTGGGGCTGCTGTTTTCCATTTAAGTGTTGAATGCAAGATGGTGTATTTGCGAATTAGATCCCGTGCAGCTGGGAACGATGAGAAGCTACTCTGCTTGCCAAACGACCGGGCACTAACTGCAATTGCTGAGATTCTTAACACAGTGTTCCAGGAAACAAATAAGCAATCCTCTCCCCTCTCCGCCCCCTCTGTCCCCTCCTGTGAAGGCCGTGGGGCGGCTCTCTACTCTCCCAGGATCCTGGGGCTTGTGAAGGAGTTCTTCTGTTCTCGTTTTGTGCCCTGCCATTCACCCCATGTGCCAGGGATGGAGAGGGAAGAAGCCAAATATCAAGAGAGAGCCCCTAATAAAAGGGGGCCCTAGCCAACTCTGGGGCTGCCTCCTACCACCATGGGCCTGGGGTGTGGATTTTAGAGAAAAAATTTAAGTCAAAATTTTCCCACTTTCTTTTCTGCTTCCACTTAGGGTTCTTGTTAGTCACTCAGTCATGTCCCACTCTTTGAGGTCCTGTGGACTGTAGCCCGCCAGGCTCTGCTGTCCATGGGATTCTCCATGTAAGAACACTGGAGTGGGTTGCCATGCTTTCCTCCAGGGTATCTTCCTGACCCAGGGACCAAACCCGGGTCTCCTGCATTGCAGGCAGATTCTTTACCATCTGAACCACCAGGGAAGCCTTGGTCTGTCCTTTATAGCCAAGAAAGATCGGAATTCACCAAAGGAAAACTGTAATTCCTAGGCCCAGTGCTGACAAGGCATGAACCTTTGCAAAAGAATGGGATGGACATGGGTGGGTGGGTGGGAAAGTGCTCTGAACTTTTAGCAAGCAGTTCCATGATATCTAGGGATTCCCTGATAGCTCGGTTTGTAAAGAATCCACCTGCAATGCAGGAGACCCTGATTTGATTCCTGGGTCGGGAGGATCTGCTGGAAGATTCTTGGGTTGGGAAGAAGAGATAGGCTACCCACTCTAGTATTCTTGGGCTTTCCTTGTGGCTCAGTTGGTAAAGAATCTGCCTGCAATGCGGAAGACCTGAGTTCAACCCCTAGGTTGGAAAGATCCCCTGGAGAAGGGAAAGGCTACCCACTCTAGTATTCTGGCCTGGAGAATTCCAAGGACTGTATAGTCCATGGGGTTGCAAAGAATTGGACACCACTGAGCAACTTTCACTTCACTTCACTTCCATGATATCTAGTGTCCTAGGAGAGCAATTGGAGAAGGCAATGGCATCCCACTCCAGTACTCTTGCCTGGAAAATCCTATGAATGAAGGAGCCTGGTAGGCTGCAGTCCATGGGGTTGCCGAGTCAGATACAACTGAGTGACTTCTCTTTCACTTTTCACTTTCATGCATTGGAGAAGGAAATGGCAACCCACTCCAGTGTTCTTGCCTGGAGAATCCCAGTGACGGGGGAGCCTGGTGGGCTGCCATCTCTGGGGTCGCACAGAGTCGGATGCGACTGAAGTGACTTAGCAGTAGCAGGAGAGCAATATGCTACCCACCCCAGCTGCAGTGAAGTTTTCCTCTAGAGAGCACAGCCCTAGAGCAGTTGTGCTCCCTATGTTTTGCTAAGAGCTGTCTCCCTCCCTAGACTCAAGGCCCAGATAGTTCCAGGTTCCAGTCCTCCTCTTCCCCAGCTTGTCTGCCCTCCTCCTGCCCCATTTCATCCCATCTTGTACTGCCCTTTGATCTAGTTTCTCTAGAAGAGCTTCAGAACTCCTCTTCAATCTATCTTCAGGCCCCAACTTTTGGGTAGGCCTGCAGCCCATGGGGCCACATGTCCTTTACTGTATAAGCCTTGGCACATCAATCACATTGGCTACAGGGAAATTATACAGGACACTTCAGTGAATTCCTCCATGGGACTGGACTTGAAGCCTAAAGTATAACTTGGATGACCTATGCCTCAAGCCAAGGCTCTCCATCGGGAAGAAAAGCTGGGTGTTTAAGTGGTAATGATGCATGTATGCTTAGTCATGTCTAACTCTTTGTGACCCCCATGGACTGTAGCCCATCCTGGCAGAAATACTGGAGTGGGTTGCCATTTCCTCCTTCAGGGGATCTGAGTCTCCTGCTTTGGCAGGTGGCTTCTTTTACCACTGTACCATCTGGGAAGCCCAAGTGGTAGTAGCAGCTAGACTGGGGGCAGGGAAGGAGTTGGAGGATGGATTTTTAGGAGAAGATTGTCACTGACAGAAGATCATGGAGGGATTTACACCAGAGCAGAGCTCTTGCCAACTAATTAGTCATTCAGTAAGCATTTATTTTGTACCCAATACTCAGCCAAACCCTGTGTGCAGCAAAAATGTTAGCAATGAGTAAGATCCAGTCCTTGTCTTGGAGGAGCCCACCATCTATTGTACCATTCAATGACTTGAGTTTACCTAATGTGAAACCTGTGCATGCCATGTACAATTCTCTATAGATTCTCTCACTTAATCCTCGTAAGAATAGTACAGATATTAACAACAGACAACAAACAAAGGCACAGATTAACTAATCTGCCAATAGTTGCACAGTTTGTAGGTTTGTGAACCTGGATAGCACTAAGGCAAGTAGGCTTCAGACCCCATGTGTGGCAGACATAGCATGTGTCTCTGCTCAGAAAACCACCAGGAAATGTAATTTGAACCCCAAATCATAGAGGGCAGAACTGGTTGAAGTCATAAGGAGTCAGATTTTTAACTCAGTATACGGTTAGGAAGGACTTTGGAATGTGTGCAGTGGCTCCCAAAGGAATGCTGCTGCTAGTAATGAGTCTCCTATCACAAGAGGCATTAGGGCTGAAAGCTTCAGTGCAGAGGGACTATTACACTGGCTGGGCTAGATGAACTTAGAGGATTGCTCCAGATCGAAGAATATAACTCTGAGGGTTAGGAGCTTGTGTTAGATGGGGATCAGGCCCTGGGCTCAGGCATCTTGGCTCTGCTGTGAAATGTGAGGGTATAACTCGTGATGCACTTGCCCGACTGACTCCTAGGCCCAGAGTCGGTTCCTCACTGATAAGCATTTATCATGTCTCTTGTCTTCACCTCTTTCTCTTGCTTCTCCTTCTTAATGACTCCCATCCCCATCTCACCCCCATCTGCTTGAATGAACTTTGCTTTAAAAGAGTTGTGTGCATGCTCAGATGTGTCTGACTCTGTGGACTGTAGCCCACCATGCTCCTCTGTCCATGAGATTTCCCAGAAGAACAATGGAATGGGTTGCCATCTCCTACTCCAGGGGATCTTCCAGACCCAGGGATCGAACCTATGTCACTTGGCATCTCCTGCATTGGCAGGTGGATTCTTTAACACTGTGCCACCTGGGAAGCCCTTTGAAAGAGGGTCAATAAATATGGGTCAATTTAATATGGGTCAATATTTTGAAGTTATTTGTTTAGTACACTGAGTGTGTCTTCCTAAGAACATCACTTACATTGGAGGATTTTTCTAGCCTGTGTTCTGATGTACCATACTCTCTCTTCAGGAGAGAAACAGGACTGGGAAAGATAACAAAAAGAGACCAGCCCTCAGAAACATTCATGTCGTGTCAATCTAGCCTTTGTTCTCTGGCAGCATCAAAACTCAGTCACAGTAGCATAACTAGCCCCCTGTTCTTCAATTTGCAGTGTGTCTTCAGAGAAACAACATGGAAGGATAGAAAAATGAGTCCCTTGCCCCAGCCTGAAAGCTTCTGTTTCCCGTCAGAGGACTGGTGTTTAAAGTCTTCCTCTAAACCCCCAAAGCATGTTTAAGTATAAGGCAGATAACCCTGCCTTGAGCTGATCACTAAAATGGCAGTGGGAAATGGGGCAGAGTGGCGATCTTCACCCCTCGCAGGGGACAATGCCTCCCTTTCCTCTCTTGGAAGTAGTGTGGAGGGACTTCCCTGGTGGTCCAGTGGTTAAGAATCCACCTTCCAGTGCAGGGGGTAAGGGTTTGATCTCTGGTGGGGGAACTAAGATCTCACACGCCTTGTGGCCAAAAAACCAAAGCATAAAACAGAAACAATATTACAATACATTCAATAAAGACTGTAAATATGGTCCACATGAAAAAAAACCTTAAAAAATGCTGTGAGGAGTGTAACCCTGTCTGAATGTGACGGTGTGGGCTTTACGACCCTGGGTTGTGGGGAGTCCTTTTCCATTTTTGTTCAAGATGATTGAAGGAACTTGAGGACTCCAGCAATGCGTTTCTTGTCCTCACGGCATAAAGAATTCTATCTGGCTGGCACACCTTCCTCTGTAGAATTCAGATATAAATACCCTAAAAACTGAGGCAAGAAAAGAAAATCTTTTAGATTTTTAATGTCTCTTTAAACAGCTAGGTGCCATATTGTCTTCAGGGTTCTTTGTAGTCAGGGAATAATAATAGCTGACATTTACTGAGTGCTTCATATGAGCCAGACACTTTTCTAAACACTTCACACGTATTAGCACATTTAGTCCCAACAACAACCTTCTGAAGGAGGTACTATTATTATCACCTCCACTTTTCACAAAGGAGGAAGGTTAGGCACAGGGAGGTTACATAAATTGCTATGTGGCTAGCACATGTTCAGAGGGTGAGGGTGCCCACTGGGGCCCCTCTGGAGCCTAGCCAGTAACCAGTCTGCGCGGCCATCTCAGCTCCAGGGAAGGCACATAGGCTTAGTGACAATAGCTGACACAGAAAGATCTTTTTCTGTGCCAGGCCATTTAGAGGCTTTGCTTATACTCGCCCCCTAACCACCCTGCGATGTAGATAACTATTATTGTCCTTATTTCATACATGACAAAACACAGAGAGGTAACCTGCTGAAGATCACACAGCCAGGAAGAGTTGGAGTCCAGGAGCCCAGTTCAGATTGTGAGCAGCCCTTGCTAGGAGCTGCTTTACCATACGGTCTTCACTCCAGCCATCTCCCACTCTGTCGGTTTTCCTCATCTTGCCTTTGGGGCTCTGGCTGCTTCCTGGCCTCTCCCACGAGAGTTGCTCTGCTTCCTTAGGAACGTGCTCCAGGAATCCCAGGCAGACTTCTGCATTGTTATTCTAGGCCAGCTAGAATTTGTCTTTATCAGTCACAGAAGAAAGACTGGAAATCCCCTGTACTAAGGATGCCCTAGATGCCAGGCTCTGTGCTAAGACCTTCACATACATGTTCACTTAGTGCTCCCGTTGCTCCTCAAAGGTGGTGATCGTACCCAATTTGCAGATGTGAAAACAAAGCGAGAAGTTACAAGCTGATATCTGAGTCTTCACACTTAGGAGCAAGCAGGGTCTCTGACCCAACAGGGTGACCCTGTGACCCATGGCCTAGTGGCACCTTGTTCCTCTCCTGGATCATTTTCTGAGCTCAAGGACACCCTCTCTCCTAACTCCTCCCAACTGTCAATTCTTGGACTTTATAAAACATCCACTATCAAGAAAACCTGGGGGCACGTGTCATATTTAGATTTTCTGATGACTGGGGAATTTCTTCCTTAAGCCTCAAACCTTCTCAAAACAGTGGGTGTCAATCTTTGGAAGCTTTCCTGTGGCTTCCTGTTGCCTTAAGAGTCCAACCCAGCAGCAGGATCTTTACTGCACCCTGGGGGCCCTGCAGTCACTCCTGAGGCTCGTGGGCCCTTGGGTCTGGCCGTGCAGGACACAGCTGCCAGTCACCTGTCAGCATCCTACTGTACCTCTGAGGCCTATGAAGGGTTCCTGTGTGAAGCAGCCTCAGGTTGATGGGCTTCTGGGGAATCCCGTCTCTGATCTTAGAGTCTTCCTGCTCCTTTTCCATGATAAGTTGTCAATCAGAACTTGTCAGTACATTAAGAACATGCTTTTCCAGCAACTCTTCATATTTGCCAGGATTTTCAGCCTCAAATGGACCATGACCTTGGAAACCTGCAACCTAAGGGAGTTTGAAACTGTGCCCGTGGGTTCTGAGTGAGAGCAAAAGGGCCCCTCCAATGAGGAAGTGAATGAAGTTGAATGTGTAGACTTGACAAAAACTATTTTGACCTTTCGGAGTCCGCCTTTTGCTTCTTTCTGCGCCCTTAATGGAAAGTTTCCTTTGGCCAAAGGTTAACCCTTGCTTGGGCAGGCTCAGACTTTAGGCTCTGAAGTCTGCTATGGCCGGCCGTGCTGGGTGAGCAGGCTGAGTGAATGGTGGGCTGAGAGGCACATCCTCCCATGGACCTGCTTCACCATGGCAGCTGAGAGCAGGTGGTGAGGAGGGCAGTTTTTCGGCTCTTGGCTTGTTTTGTGAGTGCCCGCCCTGGCTCTGTCAGGCCTGTGGAGGGAGGGGTTGTATTTATTTTGAGTTGGACAAAGAGATCAACTGTGCCTGACTGTTAATAGAGCCCGCAGGTGAAATCATCCCCCAGTGTGGATTCCAAACCAAGGCTTCAAATCAGGCGTCCAGCAGTCTTCCTGTCTGTTGTCACCTGAAGCCAAACAGAGTGTTTAAAAACACAGAGGTGACCTCTCGGGCTTCCCAGATGGCTCAGTGGTAAAGACTCCTCCTGCAATGTAGGAGACATGGGTTCAATCCCTGGGTGGGGAAGATCCCCTGGAAAAGAAAATGGAAACCCACTCCAGTGTTCTTGCCTGGGAAATCCAATGGACACAGGAGCCTGGCAAGCTAGAGGTCATGGGCTCTGGATTTGTAAAAGATTCAGGCACGATTTAGTGACTGCACAACTAACAGATGGCCTCTGCTAATGTTTCCCCATCTTGATTCTTA
The DNA here is from genome assembly GCA_917880005.1 of Nanger dama. Classification (NCBI taxonomy): domain Eukaryota; kingdom Metazoa; phylum Chordata; class Mammalia; order Artiodactyla; family Bovidae; genus Nanger; species Nanger dama. The sequence goes on along the minus strand of CAKJTW010000011.1, from coordinate 25,193,254 downwards.
CCGTCTGTCTCTGACACCTAATCTCTGGGATGTAAAACAGCTTCCATTTAAACCAGAGCCTACCTGAAAACCTCTCTTTACCCCTGCTGCTCTCCCTTTTTGCCCATCAGAAACGCTGTGCTTGCATGCTAAGTCACTTGGGTCTTCTCTTCCCGGCCCAGGGATTGAACTTCTGTCTCTTGAGTCTCCTGCACTGGCAGGTGGGTTCTTTACCACTAGTTCAGCCTGGAAGCCCTTAAAAAGCCAAACTACTGGGTTAGAAAGGCGAAGTATGAGAACAGCATCTCCTTTCAGGAAACTCAGCCTGCTGTGTGTCTTGGAGGTGTTCAGGTGCTCTGCACTCAGGCTTTCCCTTGCGTGGTGCACAGGTGCTCATAAAACCATTAGGGAACCACGATTTAGATCCCATTTCCCACTGCTATGCCATCAACTGGCCATCTAGGAAGCTGGAAGTTCAGCGCCTGACTCTCAAGGGAGCTGTCAGCTTGGTGTAATGGAATGCTCAGGCATCTCATTTGCGGCCTATTTCATGTGTTTGTTTGCTTTTCACTGATGTATAATGTACATATAGGAAAGTACACAGATCGTAAGTGTGGAACTTAATGAATTTTCACAAAGCAAACACTTCTGTGCATTTAGGACCCATACTGTAAAACATTTCAGCTCACTCCTCCCAAAGGTCCCCTTAATCCCCTTCATCACTAACTTAACCTCGCCCCTGAAAAGGGCAGCTACTGTCCTGGCTTCTAGCATCACAGATCAATTTTGCCTGGTTTTGTATATTATATAAGTGGAATCCTACAGTACATACTCTTTTGTATCTGGCTTCTTCAACATGATGTTTGGAAAAGTCATCCATTTCGCAGTGTGTCCTTGCGCTTTGTTCATTCTCTTTGCTGTATAGTATTCCATTGTATGAAAATATAACTGATTTTTCCATTTAACCATTAATGGACACTTGAGTGGTTTGCAGATTTTGTTGTTGTTGTTGTTATTAATGACGTTGCTGTGAACACTCTGTGTGTTAGTCCCTCAGCTGTTTATCTAACTCTTTGCAACCCCATGGACTGTATAGCCTGCCAGGATTTTCTACCTGTGGAATTCTCCAGGCAAGAATACTGGAGTGGATTGCCATCCTTTTCTCCAGGGGATCTTTCTGATCCAGGGATCAAACTCAGGTCTCCTGCAGTGCAGGCAGATTTTTTTGTTGTTGTTGTTTTTAACTATCTGAGCCACCAGGGAAGCCTGTGAACACTCCAGTGAGACTCTAGTGTATGTTCTTTGGTAAGCCACCACCTAAGTTTCATTGTTCATTTAAGATATAGTTACAGGATTCATTTTCATGTCTTATTTGTTTGAAAAGTTACAGAAACTCATGACAAATCTCAACATCACAGAAAGGTACAGAATGGAAAACTCCCCACATCATCTCCTAGCCTGTACTCCTTCTCCAAAATCCTACACTAGTAACACTTTCTAGATATGCTCTATTGCCTAGTCAATCATACCTAAGTATATGCATTTTAGCCTTTAAAAAACACAAGTGGGATTTTACCACCCTGTATTTCTGCCCCCTTCCCTTTCCCATCCTGCTAACACCCTCCCCTGACCCCAGCACTATGGAGGCTCAGCAATAAGGAGGTCAGAGTGTTTGGCCGTGGAAGGTGAACGGCACTTCCCATCTGTTAGACAAGGCTGGGCTATCACTTTTAATAGGCCCTTACCTTATTAAGGTAAGACACACGGGGTTTACCCAGCCGTAAACTTCATTTCCACGTCCATAAACATTTATTGACTGACCGGTGTCCTCCGCGTGGGGCTTGTCTGCTGAGAAGAGCTCCCCGTCTGGTAGGAGGTGGGTGAAAGGCACAGGAACAAATAGCCATTATACAGTGTTTACAGGTGTCATAACTGAGGCCTGTAAATGGATTCTGGGAGTACAAACGAGGGAGCAGTGAGTACTTCCTGTTAGAGGCAAGGAAGAACCAGAGAGCTTGCCGTTTGGGCCAACCCTTGAGTGATTAATTACTAGAACTTTGCTGGGCTGAGCGAGGAGGGAAGAGCCTTCCAGGCAGAGAGAACAGTGCACGTACACGGAGGCCTGGTGGTCTCGGGGTGTGGCTAAACTGTAGATGGTCAGTTCGGGAGGAGATGTGACTGAGAGGGGAGCTAGTTGGGTACTTGGGGACAGGACATCAGGGATCCTATATAGTCATTAAAGCGGGATCATTCACATTTTGAAATCACAGGATACACATAAGTGCTTTCAGATATCAACCAAAAGGCACACAAAGACGACTTCTCCTGTGTTGTCCTCCATGAGTGTGTATCAATCACATTGTCTGTGTGGCTGTGTTGCCCAAGGGAAAAATTCCTTTAATAGGGACCCTCCTGGATGCCTGTGAATTACCCAGCCCCAAACACAGCACCTGTGGCTTAGCAGGAGGCCACTAAAAATGAATGAAAATGTGAAGGTGCAAGTGACTTCTTGTGTAAAGGTGCTCAGCCATGTCCGACTCTGTGACCCTGCCAGACTGTAGCCTGCCAGACTCCTCTGTCCATACTGTATTCTAGGCAAGAATACTGGTGTTAATTGCCATTTCCTTCTCCAGGGGATCTTCCCAACTCAGGGATCAAACCTGCAGCTCCTGAGTTGGCAGGTGGATTCTTTTTTAATTAATTAACTTTTTAATGGAAGGATAATTGCTTTACAGAACTTTGTTGTTTTCTGTCAAACCTCAACATGAATCAGCCATAGGTATACATATATTCTCTCCCTCTTGAATCTCCCTCCCATCTTTCACCTCTCTAGGTTGATGTGGAGTCCCTGTTTGAGTTTCCTGAGATATACAGCAAATTCCTGTTGGCTATCTCTTTTATATATGGTAATGTAAGTTTCCATGTTACTCTCCATACATCTCACAGTCTCTACCCCTCTCCTCATGTCTATAAGTCTGTTCTCTATGTCTTTTGCCATTGCTGCCCTGCAAATACATTCTTTGGTACCATCTTTCATATATTTCATATATATGTTTTAGTATATGATATTTGTTTTTCTCTTTATGACTTACTTCACTCTGTATAATAGGCTCTAGGTTCATCCACCTCATTAGAACTGATTCAAATACGTTCCTTTTTATGGCTGAGTAATATTCTGTTGTGTATATGTACCACAACTTCTTTATCCATTCATCTGTTGATGGACAACTAGATTTCTTCCATGTTCTAGCTATTGTAGATAGTGCTGGCAGTTGGATTCTTTACCACTGAGCCACCTCTCCTGCAAAGCAAAACCCTGTGCTCAAGAGAGGGGTGCCTGAGTTACCCTCTCTTCATGGATTCTTTTCATACATGGCCAGCTTCAGCCTGCCCACTTGGTGGCAAGGAACAAGGAGTGGATGACCTGGGCTCTGTGATAGCTCAGGGTGTGGGCTGAGGGAGGTGCTGCTTTTTCTTAGCAGCAGCACCTGGGCCTGGGACACTGGGTTTTCTTTTATCCAGATCTGGGGTGGGATGGAGCGTGGTGGGAACCTTATCTTGGCCCTTAGCAACCCAGAGCAAATCATGTTTCTGAATGGCCCAATCTCCCATTGGTATTTTGAAAGTCCAGATCTTGTTTAGAAGGAATCGGCATCCTTATCAACTTATTCAACCAAGATATTCCCCAACAGGCGCCCCTTGCCCACTGGGTGGGCAATCTTGAACAGCTTGGAAGAACCACATTCCTTTTCTCCTTGGGCCTCAAGTAGCCAGCTTCCTGGGATAAACCCCCAGGGCACCTTGTCTGTCTCCTTTAGGCAGCCAAGAATGATGAGCATTTCAGCCTGACCACTGAGGAATTTCCTTTACCAGGTAGCATCCTGGTTGGGAGGATTTCATGTACCCTTTGACTTGAACTGCTTTTGAAATCTTTCCTCACTCTCCTTGCTCCTTTCTCCATAACCTAATTGCTTTGGATATTTATCTGGGTTTCATCTGGACCTTCCCACCTAGGAATATTCATCTTGAATTGGAAACTGACCACAGGGCCTGTCGCGACAAGGTAGTCTCAGCCACAGCAGAATATCAAAACTAAATATGGTTTTCCTCTTCCTCCCTGTATGTTAAATTTCCTTCAAAGATAAGATGTAATTTCTCCTTACGGAATCCATGTTTTACCCTTTGCAACCCACGCATCCTGACTGGAATGCGGGCAGCATTCATTTACAACTGTGTGTACACCTTGCAAATGTAAATGGTAACGAGGTAATCCATATGGTAATAGCTCTATAGACTCCTGTCTGGAAGCAGTTTTGATTTATTCAAAGATTTTCAGTGGGTTAAATTAGCTCCCCTGCTCCCCTGATTCATTGCCTTCACTTGCAGTTATTAAGTTATACCTATACTCTTTATCTGGTGAATCAAGGGTGGATGTGAAGTTAAATGCCCATTTCCTAGCTAACCTCCATCAATGTTAACCGAGTTGGGCTGAGACCCGGGACCCTTTGCCACCATGCTTGCACTTGGACAAATGTCTTCTACAGCAACAACATACAAAGAAACCATAAGGGACAAAAAATAATTACGTGCATGCGAGGTTGGGGCAAATTTTGGACAGCAAGATACAAAAAGACTACCTCCCCACCCCACTTGCCACTTCTGAAGAGCTGGGAGCAAAAACAGGATGTCGGGAGCAAAAAGCAGGGTGCTGTGCATGCCCCCTCCACTCAATATCACCAAAGTGAAGTGAAGTCGCTTAGTCGTGTCCAGCTCATTGTGACCCCATGGACTGTAGCCTACCAGGCTTCTCCGTCCATGGGATTTTCCAGGCAAGAGTGCTGGAGTGAGTTGCCATTTCCTTCTCCAGGGGATCTTCCCGACCCAGGGATTGAACCCAGGTCTCCCGCAATGCGAGGCTTTATGGACAAAACACCTAGGCCACACCTCTGGCCTGACCCCTGAATCCACCCCCACCCTCACCCCATGTAAGGAAACAGCTTGCCCCTGTTAGGGAATGAGCAAGGGAACCTTCTACTTGTTTTTGCTCCTCCTCTGCTGCAGCAGGGGCTCCAGTCAAGCCTCATCTGAATTTCTTGTCTGATCTCTAGTAGAAGTAATATTTGTTGCTCAGTTGTGTCCGACTCTTTGGAACCCATGGACTTTAGCCCACCAGGGATTCTGTCCATGGGATTCCCTGGGCAAATATACTGGAGTGGGTTGCCATTTCCTTCTCCATGTCTGACTGCTAGTCAACTTCTATTGATTAGGAGAGGCCAAGAACCCCGGTTGCCATCATAACTACATGACTGTCATCAGACCATTTCAATTCTCTGCACTCTAGTCTCATTGAAAAAATGGGAATCACAACTCCTGACTCACAGAGCTGTTGATTGTTCAGGGAGAGCATGAGTGAATATCCAGTGCCTAGTAGGTGTGGGCAGTGGACCTGGGTATCCCTCCTGGCTCTGCCACTTGCTAAGTGGGTGACTTCGAGCAACCTCAACCTTGCTGAGACATAGTCATATCATTTATAGAATAAAGAGGATCATGCAGATCTTAAGATTTCTGAGGAGCGATAAATATTCAAAAAGCATCTAACAATGTCTGGCATAGAGTGAAAACATACTACATCTTCTCCCTCCCCTCTTCTCCGTATGAATGCAGGCACTAGGTGCTAACCTTTCGTGACCATTACTGATGCTTTTAGTATCTGCCCCCTACCCCACGACCTCAGTAAATTAAAGAGTTCCCAACATTTTGCTTCTCAGTATTATTTCCTCTTTTGTAGATTTCACTTAGTATTTTCCTAACTACTTTTCTCTGATGTCTAGTGTTTTTTCTTCATGGATTTCTAGAGGAACTAAAGGAGTTCTGTTGGATCTCAGGACAGGGCAGAAAGCCTTCATGAAGGCTGTGCAATGGGACCTTGTAGAATGCAGAGAGGTTCAAAGATCATCGATGACAAAGGCACAAATGTGTCTGTGTGTGTGATATGTTGGAAAAGGGGCATCGTGTGTTCAAAGCAGTGGTTTGTAAAATCACCCAGTGTCCTGGCTCACAGCAAACATAATTTTCTTAGCAGGCCATGAAGATGAAAAAAAAAGACCATCATAAAAGTATGTGAGACATAATTCTATAACATGAACCAATGACAATTTTATTAGCAGAAAATGGAAATTTATTTTATGTGTACATATAAAACCACAAGCGTGAGCACATGTCTGTGAAATAAACAAGCTGTTAAAGACACGTGATGGGCTGTTCCTGAGGCTTTTCCATGAATTTTCACCAGGGACTTGTTTTTTCATTTTGCCATCTGTAGGCTCTCACTAGCGCTAGGCAGAGCTGCTGGTGCCAAAGGTTTAACAGAAGTTGACGGGAGAAAACTTAACATTGGGGAAAATTGTATCTTTGAGCACAGTTTGGACAAGACTCCATTATTCTATTTTAGTAAAGGAACATTTCTTTCCACTGGATGGGACTTTGGAAGGCCACTGATGTGCAGCCTGCCAGATGGGAGGGCTGGGCTGGATGCTAGGGTGGGTGGTAGGGAGGGTGGGGGAGGTGGAGGTCAGAGGAAGATGGGATTGGAGAGGGTTGAGTAGGGATTGTGTCTTGGAGATCTGAGGAGTTTGGATCTGATTCCTTGAGCAAGAGGGAACCAGGGGAAGCTCTGGAGTAAGGAAGGGACAAGTGGAAAGAGCTGCAGAAGATCAATCAGAATGGGTGAAGGCTGGCTTCAAGTGCCTCAGAGCAGAGAGGTGAGAGAAGAACTGAGCGGCTTCCAGATGAAAAGATAAGGCCAGCAAAGCATCTGTTAGGTGCCTTCTCATCCTAGGTCAGATCACCCCGAAGTGCAAATGAACAGGACCGAGTCCACAGGCAGGATGGGGAAGGCTGTCTATGGGCTGCTAGTGTTCCGAGAGCTTCGGAACGATTGGCGTCAACCCAGCATGTCCTGCTGCTGCTGCTGCGGCTTTCTGCCTCTGCTGGCTGGCAGAGAAGGGGGAGAACCGGTCTACATTCTTTCAGTGAGTGAGTGACTAAGCTCACAGTAGGCTGGGGAGGAGGCGCAGGCTTGCTTGCCCCTGCCTCCTTTCCACCCCCCACACACCAGGGATTTCTTCCAGGGGCCCTTCATCAAGCCTGACCACGAATGGTAGAGGTCAGTTCAAGCTATTTTCCACCCAAGTCCATGGTTGACAAGTAACAGAATCCTGCACGTTGTTACATTTGTTATTTTAAAAGACTTGGTACATTTTTACTTGTAAGGGAGTAGGATCGGAAGAAGTTGTTCTTTTTAACAGGCAAGCATTCATATCTATCTTGATACTCAAAATTTTGTTAAAATTTATGGCCTAATTCCAATCAGAATTTTCAGATATTTAATACATTTTTGTAGTTTCCCCCAAGTTTTTAATTTTTAAAATCAGACTTCTTAAAATTTTAAAAATCTTTCAGATTATAAAATCATTATATATGCATAGTGTACAGTTGCATGCATGTGTGCTAAGTCACTTCAGTCATGTCCCAATCTTCGTGACCCTATGGACTGTAGCCCTCCAGGCTCCGCTGTCCGTGGGAGTCTCCGGGCAAGAGTGGGTTGCCATTTTCTTCTCCAATAATGTACAATTAGGAAAATACAAAAACCAAAAATGAACGGGCACCCATAATTCTATAAATGAATACTGTTGACATTTAAACATATTTCTTCCCTGTCTTTTTTTTTTGCGGGGGGTCTGTTTTGTATATTAGAGATATTTTTTTAAACATAACTTTTCATTTGCCTAGCATTATATCATAGACATGTCCCCCAGGGCATTAAACACTCTCCATGCGTTCCATTTTTAAGGTTTGTCTAATACGCCTTCTTACAGCTATAACATTTATTTAATTCCCTGCTGTTGGATATTAGGCTGTTTCCAGTTTTTGAAGTTAAGAACAGCACTACCATGAACAATGTGTGTGTGTGCATTAGTGTAGATCAGACTGTTGGAGATCTGGCTAGACTTCGTTGCTTATTTCAGATAAGGGTCAAAGGCTCCCTTTCATTGTGAATGACAGCTGTCAGGCAAAGGGAGAACTGCGTCAGAGGCATCCATCTGGCTCCTGGGAGAGGCAGTAAGACTCAGAGCATTGGGGTGTTGTCAACACATCATTTTGTAATGGGGGAATGTAAAAGGCAGTTTTCAAAAGAAATATAGAGATTTTTAAAAAGTCTGTATTTTTGAAATTCAGTTTGAATTGATCAGGTTATTATTGTGTACCTTTTAAATTGCATTACATATATTAAAAGAGAATTTAATGAGTAGAGAATAACGGGTTGCTTTGAAAAATAACTGGTAGGAATAGGCAGACCTTGGCTTTTGTGCAGACTGGCTCCCTTGGTGAAGTTGTTCCCTGGGAAGGAGCTTTAAAGTCAGCAAATTGGACTTCTGACTTGAGCTGGGCTATCTCAGGCAAGTTGCTTGACCTCTCTGAGTCTCAGATTCTCCACTTACAAAATGAGGTAGATGAGGACACCATCAAGGCTCACCTGCAGTTTGTTGAGAGGATTTGAACATCAAGTAAGGGGGGAAATGGTGGCTAAGTTGTGCCCTAAGGAGTGGCTGAGGCGTGATCAGCCCAGAATTCTAAATAGATATGCCTGTCCCCCAGGATAGCCCAATCTAGAAGATTCACACTTACAAGACATGGAAATGAAGTGGGCATCCTGGGTTATATTTTCAGAGTCCACTGCAGGGATCTTAAATGATCTCTCTTCAGGTGCTTAATAAATGGTTTAATTTGCACACACTAGGTTTCCATAACTGTTAGTTCAATGCTGTGCTTCCCTACCCCCACCTCCCAGCCTGTAATAGGGACAGGGCTGGCTAAACACTGAAACATCGCATTCCTCGGTCAGACACTTTAAAACCCTGCAATCAAACCTGAGGCTGTATTCGGGAAACAACTGTATCCTATGACAGCTTATTATGGAAAGTTCTGAACTTCTAAGAATTCCTTAGTAGGAAACAAACAAACTACAAAGATCTCTTTCGAATTTTCTGCCAGGAGGAATTTTTTATTTTTCTGATGTTTCCAACTGTGCTGCATCTTTGCTAAAATATAGGTACACAGATACAGGGCACATGATGCTTGGGTGGGCAGAAGGATAGTTCCAGGAGACCAGAGAGCTGGAGAGAGTTTCGGTCAACTCCCACACATTCCTGGGAGGTAGATTTCTCCATTAGTTCACCATGGACATCAAGTAGAGGTTTCTGGTGTGAGCATGTTGGTGTGGTTTCAGATCACAGGCACTTCTGAATCTGTAGAATGACAGGAAAGAAAATGTTGATCACTGGTCGTGTCTAGGATGCTGATACCCCCTGCCCCTCCAGAGGTTTTACTGAGAGCCATTCCAAGGGAATTTATCACCCCCCCCACCCCCCGCTTCATCTTCTCTTCTCTCTGGGGAGGAAAGAGTTACACTTTTCCTGTTCCCTGCCTGGACATTTTATTTTCACAGTTCTTTGAAGTGCCCTCAGAAAGCTAAGTGTCAGACTGAAGGCTCTGTGTATCTTTGCAACAGATTAGAACATATTCACATTTTATGTGTTCCCAGAACAAATATTTCCTTTGGAATGAAACCAAGGCAGCGGAACAGGATCAGGCAGGACCGGCCACCAAAAACAGAACCCCTGGCCCCCAGGGCCTACATGGTGGTTCTCCCCTATCTGCTCACTTAGGCCAGAGAGACCCACATTGATTCACTGATTCATTCAGAAATAATCACTGAGTCTCAGCCATGAACCAAGTACTGTGCAGGTTTCAGAAATAAGCAGAGAAACAGATCCTGTCCTCAAGGGTTCATAGTCAAGTAGGGGAGATAAGAGGTGTTTGCGTATGAATGACTCTTAAGTCTTCAGAACTGGGGAGATCAAACATTCTGAGGTGGGTCATTATTCTGTGTGTGTGTGTAAGGGTGGGGGGACTAGCAGAAGGTGTATGGTACAGTCAGTTGTGATGTATATGTGCCTCTGTGTGTGGAGGTGGTGGTGTTCAGGTGCTCAGTCAAGTCCGGCTCTTTGCAACCCTGAGTGTGTGCATGTTAACAGGAGTAAGCATATTAAGTGGTGGTGGTAAATGTGGGTGTGAGTGTGGTCGTGGAGGGGTTGTGTGTGTGATAGCGGCAGAGTGAATGTGTGTGTATTGATCATGGTGGTGGTGGAAATGAGGTAGGGAAGACTTGGGCAAAGGGGGACGGGTAGAAAAAAGATGGTGTGTGTGTGCGTGTGTGCACGCACACACACACACGGGGTTTCCCTGTGGGTGGTTGTAGGAGAGGGAGAGCGAAGGCCTACACAAGTGCAGATGGAGGAGGGGGCCCAGCGGGCAGGGACTGTGCCAGCAAGGCATGCAGGTGGGACAACTCTGGGTGGGTGGGGCGGGGGGCATGTACAAGGGGAGGCTGGGTGGTAGGAGTTAAGCTAGGATGGAGTGTTTAACTTTGATAAGTGTTTTCGGATCAAGACAAAGGATCAGGCATTCACCAGCTGTCCCTCTTCCTAGGTTCCTGCCAGGACCTTGGGTAAAGGAGCTTTTTCTTTCCCTGAGGGTCAGACCCAGCAAGAAGTCAGGCCTCCTGCCCGACTCTCTCAGCTTTGACTGGGCTCCTTCTCTATCTGTGCTGCGGTATCGGGTGTGTTTCTCAGTTTCCAGCCTCCCGAGGTCTCAGGGTGGTGAAGGTGGATTCCACTGGGCAAATGCTAGAGCTCCCGAGTGAAGGTTGGAAGGACATGCTGTGTGTAAGCTACCTGCCAGCAGAGCATGGGGCTCTCCAGCACTCTTACAAGTCAGGGCTGCCCTGGCTGGATCTGCATTTTGTGGCGCTCTTGAAAGAACAAACAAGGAGGCAGATGGTAGGAGCTGGCTCCCTTTCTCAAATTTTGGTTTGCTTTTCATTACTTTCCCCTCTCTAGATAGGGTCAAAGCTGCTGCGTGATTAAATCTTGGCCAGATAAGAATGTTTTATTTCCATTTAATCAGACAAGGAAAAGAAACTAACATTGATAGAGAGTCTAATGTTTGCAAGATACATGTCCTCTTCACAGTTCTCTGAGAGGTAAATATTATCATCTTATTTTACAGGTAAGGAAATTAGGGCTAAGAGAAGCAAAGTAACTGACACAAAATTGCTCTGATACCCTCTATAGTGAGTTCCCCATTACTGGTCTCTCCGCTGAAGCTTGAATGCAATTCTGTTTGGCATTAAAGACCATGCTTTTTTCATAACACTTCCTAAAGTTTAGGCGATAGCATGATATAGTGAAGGGATGGTGTATTTTATCATCAGATGGACATAGTTTCAAACCCAAGCTCATCCCTGTACTGGCTGGGCATGACGGCTTGAATTGCCCTCTTCGTTGCTTTCTCGGCAAATATTCGTCAAGGGTCTATCTTATTGACGCCAAGCACTGAGCTGGGAATGTATCAGTGAGCGGCACCGTCCCTGGCCTCCCAGAACTCCAGTCTGGCGGATCGTGCATACCATGAAGCAGGCAGCTGAGGTGTGGTTTGAGAAGTGCTGTGATGGGGACCACCAGATACCATGGGAGCGTCTCTGTCTGACATGGTAGCCACTTAGCCCAGGCTAGTTGCTGATGTAAAATAAATACTAGCTTTTGAAGACTTAGTATGAAAAAATAATATTAAGTAGCTCATTTTTATATGAGTACAGGTTGAAATTATAGCATTTGAAATATGCTGAGTTAAATATTCGATTAAAGTTAATGTCACTTATTCCTTTTTACTCCTTTTGTGTGCCTACTAGGAAATTTAAACTTACATATGTGGCTCACATTATAATTCTATAGAACAGCTCTACTCTGGAAGAATAAAGATAGGGATGATGTTCCCTATCTTAATGCAGCGATCTAAAAACATTTATCATGTGACTGCCCCAGAAAGGCACACAAGAGTGGCTTAACTAGTAAGGGCTTAACTAGCCTCTCCCACATCATCTAAGTGGTCACAGTGGAAGGTTGTTCTTTGTGGGGCCCTCAGTGCCCTGTGAAGAGGGTGTCAGGTGACAGCCGCAGAACCTCTTGTTTAGCTCCTTGAGGATTCCTTAGTCTTGGGGTCCTGCTTCTTGAGAGGTAGCTGTTGTAATCCTTTCCTCCTCCTCCCCCTACAAAACTCGGGACTGGAAATCAGGTGAAAATAAACACTGTTTATTGCCATAACCCCTAGCCATATTTGCTCTCAAAAGAAATTCATGTGCAACATCTGATGTTCAGTATCTTCACTGAGTTGAAATAAAAGAACTGTTGAATTAACAATAAAGTCTTTTCAGCCTGGGCTTCACCTGCCAAACATGAGACTTGGGTTCAATCCCTGGGTCAGGAAGATTCCCTGGAGAAGGAAATAGCAACCCACTCTAGTATTCTTGCCTAGGAAATTCCATGGACAGAGGAGCCCGGTGGGCTATAGTTCATGGGGTCACAAAGAGTCAGACACAACTTTTCTACCTATTAGATTCACAGAACTGAGAAAGGTCTTAGAAATGGACTAATCTCACTGAGATGCCCACCCCTCAAAGTGAGACTCTGATAGTCTGGGTGACTTGCCTTGGTGTCAGGACCAGCCAAGGTGAATGGGCATGGAACACACTCCCACAAACCCCCTGTGGAACACACATAGGCCACCTCACATTGCCCATTCTGAGGCTTTCTTCCAGCTCCGCCCTCCCAAAGGCTCTCTCTGGCACTTTGTCCTTTTCTGCTGCCTTTCCTCTCTGATGTGGTGTCTTCCTTTTAAGATGAGGGGCAGTAGAAATGGGAGTCAAAAGATGGAGATAGGGTGAAGATGGGAAGAAATTAACAAGACAAAATGGAACAGAAAAGATGATTTTGAATAGACACTAACAGATGATGTCAGGGAGACTTTCTTGGGCTTAACAGAGGTTCAAGTGAAAAGACAAACATGGGTGTGTTTGGAGGAGCGTGGATTTGGCTTGAGCCTGGCAATGTGGCCTTGGAAAAACCTTAGTTTTTTTCATCTTTAATCAACTTCACTGGCTTGTAGTGAAGAGTAAAAGAGACCGTGTTTCTGAAAAGATTTTGTGATCTGTGAAGCACCGCACCAGTGGTCATTATTAGCACGCGTTAGAGGCTAGGAAAGGTTGGCTGTGAGGGCAAGATGAATTAGCAGGGTGACACAGGTGCCAAAGAAAGCTAGCAGGGCATCCAGGGCAAGGATGTGGCTCTGTACTTGTCCACCCAATCCTGTGCTGTGCTCAGTTCTGGGAACCGCAGTTTAGGAGGGACGTGGACAAACTGCTGTCATTCCAGAGAAAGCTGCAAGAATAGGGTCTGAGAATCATGATCCTATACAAGGATGACCCTATCTAAGGGTATGACCCATATAAGGGATGATTTAAGGATTTAGAGAATGTTTAGTTTGGAGGGGGAAAAAATTAGGACAGATGTTTCCAAACATCTGAAAGCTGTCCTGCAGAAGGGAGGAGAGATTTATTTTGTGTTTCTAGTGACCAAGTCAGGGCCCACCAACGGGAGTGAATGGCAGGCAGATATGGGTGCAAGGGGCACCTAAAGCTCAGAAAACCACTCTTCCTGGGAACATGGTGGCCGCACATCAGCAGAAGTCCTCAAGCAGAGGTGGCTGCATACAGAGAGGCATGGTCTGGGGGAGTCCAGCTCTGGCTGGAGGGTAGGCTAAGTGTTCTCTGAGTACTCTGATGCTGAGACCGTGACCACATCCATCTGATCTCACTGATCTTTCCTAGCTGCTTCTATCACCACTTCTTGCTGCTTTCTGACTTTTTATAATTTTATTTATTTTTGGCTGTGGTGGGTCTTTGTTGCTGTGCGGGCTTTTCTCTGGTTGGGGTGAGCAGGGGCTACTGTCTAGTTGCGGTGCTTGGGCTTCTCATTGCAGTGGCTTCTCTGGTTATGGAGCACGGGCTCTAGGGTGTGTGGGCTTCAGTAGTGACGGCATGTGAGCTCAATAATTGCGGCTCCTGGGCGCTAGAGCACAGACTCTATACTTGTGATGCACGGGCTTAGTTGCGCTGTTGCATGTGGAATCTTCTTGGACCAGGCAGACCTGTGTCTCCTGGACTGGCAGACAGATTCTTTACTATTGAGCCACCAGGGAAGTCCTGCTTTCTGACTTTTTCTCCCACTGTGAATGGCTTTAGGATTTTAGATTCAGAAATATGTCTGTAATTGATAGTTTGGGTTAATGGGAAGTGGGAGGGAAGAACATTTAAAAACAAAGGCAGTTTTGTTACTTTTCAGGGCACACAGTAACCTGTTGCATGGTGGGAGGAGTAGGAACACGGTCCCCTGAGTTAGAAAATCTTGTCAGTATTACAGCAAATGGCTCATTCTTTGCTATTGTTGAAAATGCAAACACAATTGCTAAAAGCCTTTGTTCTTGAAAGGACCAGCATTTTCTTTGTTTACCCAATTCTTTTGTTAGCTACAGAGATTCAAGAAAACTATACGATAACAGTTCAGTATTATAAGTGACTTTCCATATTCATAATTTCAGTGTTTTGCTGATTTGGTAACTTCAGATTCTGTACCAGAGGGGTTTTCTTGAATTCATGCCTCTAGAAAAGCCATTTTCTTGAGGAAAATATTTTTCATGCATAGTTAGTGTTTCAGCTGGGAGGGTGAGAGCTAAATCTCCCCAAAGTTGAGTGGGCAGCTGAGCTATTTCCAGAACTTTCTTCTGCCCTCAAGTAGCAATTACACATCTGTCTCAGTGGCCCCACCTCAAACATCCCAACCAACATTTCAGAAACCTCTACCTAGACTCAGAGGAACGAAATAGAACTCGGCAGATCCAGGTGGATGGGGAAGGGAATGGGTAGGAGTGAGTAACATTTTGGGAAGGTTCCCTGAGGTTAGAGTCCTTGCCCAGTGCTGAGGATGATGGCAGGGACATGGAGAAGACTTGAGGGGTCCAGGAGTGAGTTCTGGGGCTGTTGGAACCTTGTCGGTCAGTTGTGACAGAAAGAGCCTGGAGAGTAGACACTGATGGCTTTTTAAATACCAAGGAGTGGCCAGTTAGGCTAGGCTGGGCCACGAGGTGGGGCTGAGAAGGCCACAGGAGCCCGCCAGCAGTGGCCAAGTGCCCGAGGCCCCGCCCTCTGGGGCTGCTGCCCAGCGGTTTGGCAGGGCCCAGCCCTGAGGCTCCTGGGTTGCACCCACACCTCCTTGCCCAGCCCCACCCCGGTGAGACCTTGGACACTTGTGGCTCAGGACGGCCTCCACCTAGAGCCTAGCTGAAGATCTTGTTTTTAGGGTCTAAATTCTGGGGCGAAGGGCAGCCTACCCTGATGTGAAGTCCATGGCCTCCCTTCCTTTCGCCCTGTCAGTGCAGACCAGCTTTCTCTCTAGGACTCTTCTGTCTGAGGATGCTCTTCTTCAATCTCCTCCTAGAGTGGCCCTGCCCTCTAGCAGGTGTGTACGGTGGTTCTCAAGCTTTCGAGGGCACAAGGATCTATCAATAGTCCCAGGTTATATGATGAAAACACATTGGAACTAGAGGTGGTGGTTGTACGACATCGTCATTATACCAAATTCCACCTAAAAACACTTAAAATGGTTCATTTTATGTTATGCAAATTTCACTTCAATAAAAATATTTCTCAAACAAACAGATAAATGACCCCAGGTTATAAATATCAGATCTCAGGGTCTCAGCCTCAGAGATCATGACTCAGGAGAATGTTTTTGCTGTAAGCAGTCCATGGCCCATACTTGGAGAAACACTAGAGAAGAGAGCATGAATCTGGGGGTATGCAAGAAACAGAACCAGGATACTTATGTGTTAATTATTGAGCAAGCTCATTCCTTTTCTGTGCCTTTGTTTCCTCATCTACAAAATGCTAACCAACTCATAAGGGACCCTTCTGATGTCAGTGAGCTTGTTTACATAAAACATCTAACAGGTGCTTATTTAACAGAATTTTTGGCTTCCTCTTTCCCTCCTTCAGTATCAAGAAAGTGGCACCTAGAGTTTCCATTCTTCCTGGTCCTGGCATTTCAGTGGTACCCACCTCCCCTGGCAGTGGGTAACTGGGGAGAGGCTACAGAATAGTCTAGAGAACCATGCGCATCTCCAGTGCTCTTCACTGACCAGACAATGCTGATTTCTCAAGCCATGGCATGGAGAAAACCTACCAGGAGGCCAGAGGCCAGCCAGCTATCATTTTTATTTACAGTAAACCACAGAATCAGACACACACACACAGTATGCTACAGAACAAGTCCAGGGCACTCTGGGCTGGCAGACAGCAGGCTGGAGCAGGCACTCGCCAGGACAGAGCAGAGTATCTATGGGTGGAGGAGGAAGGGGAGGGGGGGTCGAGCCAGGAGGGAGGGATCTGGGCCCTGGCACTGCCTGGCTGGTTGCTGCCTCAGTCTCCACTGAAGTCTGCATCTAGGGGCTGCAGTTGAGGGTGTTAGAACATTTAGCTTCATTCAACCTGAGCCCAGGGTTACCCCCAAACATGGAGGTTTGGCTAAGTTCCATAAGAGGAAGCAGTGCTTTTGTTGGTGGGACTGAATTCCCTCCTAACACGCTGGCAATTAGAAAAAGTAATAGAGACTTGGTACAAAGAAGGGAAAATGTTTACACTTCAGGGTTTGAATATGTGTATCTGTATATGTGTGTGTGTGTGAATGTGTATACAGGTGGAGGGATTATCAAAGAATTTCCTTGTAGTGTTTTTTTTTTTTTTCATTTTGGCCCCCCAATCAGCTGATTTCTGAGCACTATCAATCTTCCAAAAGGAAGGAAGGTAGATTCTTGGCTGAGAGGCTAAGAGCAGCCCTCTGAGGTTGGCAGGGCATGGGGGACCTTGGGGCTTGTGGAAGACCCACGAGAATAAGCAAAGCAACGTTTGTCCCAGGTGAAGGTAAGATTGGTAAAGTGGGAAGGTCTTCAGAGACCCCTTGTGTGATACACGGAGAAAGTTCAGTTCAGTTCAGTCACTCAGGCGCGTCTGACTCTTTGCGATCCTATGGACTGCAGCACGCCAGGCCTCCCTGTCCATCACCAACTCCCGGAGTTTACTCAAGAGGACTCCCAAAGGCTAAAGGACATGTCCAAGGCCACAAGGCCTCCCAGGTTGCTCTTGTTTCCCAGGCAGAGCTTCTTTCTTCACACCATCATGGGACAGGACATGGCTTCCTTCCTCAGCAGCCTTGATGGAACATTTGCCAGATTTTTCTAAGAGAGAAGGGTCTTGTTTTCTGCAGAAAGAGGAAAACATCCATTCTTAAAAGAACCATCCTTAGCAGGTGGTTTTTTGGAATTACAGTTACTTGCCATCAACAATCCTTCCCCTAGGATCTCTCCCGAGCACTGAGGACGATGGTATGGAAAGGCACACCAGGGGATTTCTTCTCCTATGGGAGAGGGCAGCTGTCCTGTAGGCTCGGTTGGCGACTTGTTGTCAGGCCCTCTTCTTCTCAGTTGGGTCTCCTGGCTCTTTTCATTTGGGGAAGAAAGAGAAAAGATGCTGCAGGTTTTGAAATCTGCCTCTTTGTCCGGTGACCTGCTCACTAGATCACACTGCCTCTATCAAGACCATAAGCCACCTTGGCAGGTTCACATGGACCAAAAGGGCACATTCTGGAGCATCAGGTCTTGTTCAAGTGTAGACCTGGCCTGCTTCCTCTCCGAGGGCCTGTGAAAATGGCTTCGGAGAGGATTTCTATTTATGATGATACAGGAACTAAGGCTGAATGACCACCATCCATTGTTCAACTACCATCAACAGAGCACAAACATTACACTGTGCAGGCGACCAACTCAGTGTGAAAGGTTGGACTTGATGACTTCTATGCAAGGGCTTTCCAACAGGAGGGGCCTAGGATTCCAGAACTCCCTGTTCAATGACATTTTCAGATCAGTTGAGATCGTATATCAAATTGTGACTCCAGAGGGTTATGCATATTTGTTCTGTTTTTGTTGATAGAAGCCAAACCCTCTTAACTGTCACAGTGTCTAGTTTCTTCTTTGTTCCTGATTCTGTTGTTTTTACACTGAAACTAATATTTTTATGTTCTGGGATGCTGAACAATGTCATTTTGTGCTAAATGTCCCTACAGTTCTGTACCCAGAAAGGTGCTGTAGGCTGAGAAGTGACTCAAAAGGTAAAGAGAAAAAGGAGTGCAGCATTGTGTATAAGTGAGACTGAGGACAAGTTCTTGATGGAAGAAGCTGAGACGTTGGAATGCATCCTGAGACAGGGCTCTGGACTATGTCCTCTGATCTTTTGAGCACAGAATTGCCTGGAGATAACAAAGTAGGGAGATATCCCCTTATAATCCCTCTGATCCTCTGATTTTATGTAAAAACACTAAAAATAGAATCATGGGAATGAAGAGAAACATCATGAGGCTAAAAAGAGGAAGAAAAAGCAGAAGCAACAGGCTCTGGGTGTGGGTGGAGGTTGAGACAAGCAGAATATGAGAAAAAGTAAGATTATTGCATTGCAACATGTTAGGTTAAGGTACATACTTAGCAAATAGACACTGGTTAATCACAAAATACTTTGAGTATATGAATAAAGGCATTAACCATCTTCTCCAGCCCCATTTCACAGGTGGAAAGCTTGAGATATAACATGACTTGTCCAAGTCCTTCCTATGAACTGGTGTCAGGGCAGGACAGGGTGCTGACCCATGAGAGGAGCACTGCAGCGCTGAGCAGAGGGTGGGGAGTGCTTGTTCCCATGATGCTGCATGGGGAAGAGGTGCCCTTGGGTCAGCAGGAGGCAGGCTGAGACCCCAGTCTTCTCCGGCATTGCCTCCAGCTGCCCAGGCCTGGAGTAACCAAGGCCATGGGATGGAACTCATTACTGCCAATGGTCCTCCCCCTTCCTTTCTTTTCCTTAAAAGAAAGAAATGGCAGCAGAAAAACCAAGCCCTGACCTCACATCTTCCACCCTTCTCTTGGGAGCCATGTGAAACACCTGCTGGATATGGAGGTTGGGCTCCCAGCCTTCCCTTGTTTTCTCTGTCTCCTCACTTCTCTTTGAGCCTCCTGGGTGCAATTCCCAAAAGTTTCTTTCCTACCTCAAGAAAACAGCGTCTGGACAAGGATGGGAATTCTTCCCAAGTCAAGTGGAAAGTGAAAGTGAAGTCACTCAGTCGTGTCCGGCTCTTTGTGACCCCGTGGACTGTAGCCTACCAAGCTCCTCTGTCCATGGGATTCTCCAGGCAAGAATACTGGAGTGGGTTGCCATTTCCTTCTCCAGGGGATCTTCCTGACCCAGGGATTGAACCCAGTTCTCCCGCACTGGAGGCAGATGTTTTAACCTCTGAGCCACCAGGGAATCCCAAGTCAAGTGGAGGCAGGATCAATTTCCTGCAGATAGCCTGCTTCTGAGAACACCTGACAGAGCTCCATAAAACCCCCTACTTTTCTTCCCTTTTGGGGAAGATAGAATTCCCATCCATGATGTCTCTCCTTCTGGCCTAGACCCTGCTCACCAGCATCTCAGAAGGAACAATTGAATGGGCATCCTTAGAGTCACCAAGAAGTCCTGTCCTCTGATCCTGTTTGTTTGTTTGTTTTTAAACTATTTTCTATTGGAGTATAGCTGATTAACAATATTGTGATAGTTTCAGGTGAACAGCAAAGGGACTCAGCCATACATATACACACGTATCCATTCTCGCCCAAACTCCCCTCCCACTGATTCCATTTTATTTCTTTTCTTGCTCCTCTGTCCACATACTAAGCAGTACAGGCTGATAACGGAAAAGAGCCAAGCAAAGGGCAGTGCCACCGTGAAGAAGGTTCAACAGCTGCAAGTGAACTTTCTCTGTTATTTCCCCTCCCAGGAAACTGTGTCAATTTTGATCCCTGGGATGTAGGAGGTGATGCTGTCCTTCTTCCTTCCTGCTACCAAAGCCACTCATGAGCAGCAGTATAGCCAGGTCTCTGGTTCAGAGAAGACAGGGGAAAGGAAAGTCATGTGGCCCAGAGGAGGCAGCACGGGTGAGCAAATGCAGCCCGCCATTGTCTGCGGGAAGGTCTGCCAAGAACTCTTCTCTAAGCCCTGCTGCTGCTAAGTCACTTCAGTCGTGTCCGACTCTGTGTGACCCCATAGATGGCAGCCCACCAGGCTGCCCCATCCCTGGGATTCTCCAGGCAAGAACACTGGAGTGGGTTGCCATTTCCTTCTCCAGTGCATGAAAGTGAAAGGTGAAAGTGAAGTCACTCAGTCGTGTCCAACTCAGCGACCCCATCCATGGACTGCAGCCTACCAAGCTCCTCTGTCCATAGGATTTTCCAGGCAAGAGTACTGGAATGGGGTGCCATTGCCTTCTCCTCTCTAAGCCCTAGGGAGCTCATATGTTTTCATGTCCATCATTGGATCCTGGGCTTTAGGGTGCCAGGGGTTAGGCTGGAGGAGGGAGCTCAGAAGAGATGGTGTTCTTCTAAAGAGGGGGTGCTCTGAGAAGAAAACATGCTCCCACTGGCAGGATGGTGCAAACAATTTTCATTCCCATCTTAGTCGACACTGACTCTCATTTCTCATGGCAGCTATGTCAGGAAAGGAGGTGGTGGTGGTCTTATGAGCCGCATGGTTTTGGGGCATGGGGTGATGGGCTGGGGTGTTTAATAGGTGAGAGGTCTGCAAGAGTGTGTTGGGACTGTGGCTAAGAGTGCTTCCTCCTGATGCGTGGGGAAGTCAGCTCAGGTCCACTGACCACAGGCTGGGAATTGCACCTTGGTGAATATCAGGTCTTGCTTTCCAAGTATTGCTGCACCTAGGCTGTTCTTGAATAACAAACCCATTTCACTCATTGGTGGGCTGAGTATTCAGGAACCTGCTGTCACTCAATCATCTTCCCTTTTGTTGGGCAGAGTCACTTTTGAGAGCAAGCCAGCCTACCATATTGCCCACCCTCTTGTCCAGAACATCTACGGTCAGTCCACCCTGACACCAGCAGCCCAGCACAGAGCATGTGGAATGCTGCCTGCTCCCCTTACCCTTTGCTCATTGAAAATGATAACTTGCCCTGCCAACTAGGCCTCCCAGATGGTTTCTCAGGGCTTGACACACCCCCAGTTCAGTTGCCCCAGTGTGTGTGTGGTAGGGAGGATCTGTCTGTACAACTCAGCAGCTGCCCTCTCCCTCAGTCTAGCTTCCTCCTTTTCATGTAGTGGAGCAATAACTAGAATTGGTTTTTATGTGATCAAATGAATCTGCAGGTGTGATGTTTCACTGTTTTATTTGTCTCAACTAATGCTGTGCCCTGTCTTCCTGTAACTCCTAATGTTTTAAACAATATTTATTTCAAAAATAAGGATACACATCCTTCAGGTAAATTTCCAAGTCCTCCAAGTGCTTTGCATTTTCTCTGACATCATTAATGCTTTAATATTCCCCAGTTTAGTGTCTTTTGAGAATTTAGTCACTGTGTTTATTTCCTCTTTTCCTCTTTCCAAATCAATCAGGTATGCTTTGAATGCAGCTAAGATCTTCCGTGGTTTCCACCCCCAAACTTTATCCTATCAGTGACAAAATGATGTCCTGGTTAACTTCTACTTGTGCAACTGGATTCAATTCAGTTGAGAAATGACTGAGCTCATATGTACAATACCCTGAAATCTCCCTCCAGCAACATGGATGATACACACAAACTTGAACATTTAAAGGAACCCCCACCATGATGTATGTGTAGTATTTTGGTGTGAGGTGTCATGACACCTATTATTTAAAGTATTCCAGTGGGAAAAAGATGAAGCAAATATGGCAAAATGATAACAACTGTTGAATCTAAATGATGGGTCTATGGGCTCTTGTTATATGTATGGCTCTAGTTTTGTGTATGGTTGAAAATTGTCATAATGGAAAGAAATTATTCCCAGATGTTCTAATTTCAGGACATATATAACTGGAGTGGGAGCTTCAGGAGGCTAATGGGGGGCATGGGATTGGGAACTGCTTAATCCTCTTAAGTTTATGATCATTACCTTAATGCCTGGTAGTAGTACAGTGTGATGTGTTTGACCCCATAGAGCAATACAATGACATCTTCTATCATTAACACCTTCCATGCATGGATGTTTCTCTAAATTAAAGGCTCTAGTTCTCAATCTTTTTACCTCAAGGTTGTGGGGGAGAGAGAAAATATTCAACAGGAAAATTTTTTTCTTGAAGGTCATGCCATTTTCTGGTACCCAACTGGTACCAGTTTTCTTAAAAAAAATACAAAAATATAAAGTTCATGACTTTGAAAGTACTGTTGTTTAGTACCTCAGCAGCAAAGGCAGACTCTCTGGAATCTTTTTCTGGATTGCCACTTAGATTGTGACATTTATAAATTCTTTTTTTTTTGGTATTATCTAACATAAAAAATTACCATTTTTATTACCCCTCACTTGTAATTCTTGCAAAGATTCCATTTTAAAAATAATATTTTTGGAAAGGAAAATTTTTTTGCATTATTCTAGAAGCAGTCTTTTACTCCAAATTATGATTCACTCAACACATTTTTAAAAGGACACTGCAAGTCTCTATCCCACCTTTAGGTATCAGGTACTGAATTTTGATGTTTGACTAACCAACCTCATTTCACTGGACCTTTGATGTGGTTTCTTGGTGTGTTTTTTTAATATGATCTTTAATATCCTGCGAGTACTCTGATCTGGCTGAGTTCTTCACCAGGTGTTCACGGTGGCACTCTGTTCTCTGAGTGGTGTTTGAGGAGGCTCCCCTCATGCCTGGGAGCAAGGGCCTAGGAAAGGAGGTGGGCAAGGCATGTGTGGACTTGCTCAGTGCAGACCTGCTCTTCCAAGCATGCCATTGCACCCAAGCCAGTGCTGAATGCTGTTTCCCACTCCAGCTCTGTGGAAGGGGAGGGGACTTGGATTTCAAGTTTGAGATGGAAGTGGCCATGCACACGGGGTGGGTTTGGGAATAGTAAATCCCTGGCACCATGCTTGAAGCTCAGTGGCCTCAGCCAGGGCGCTGCAGCCACGAACATGGACTCTGAAAGGCAGATTCTGACAGACCTGAATCCCAGATCTGCCTCACGGGATTTGCTCTCTTTCTGAGTTTCCTCGTTTGTCTAGTTCTCAATCTTTTTACCTCAGTGTTCTAGGGGAGAGAGGAAATATTCACCAGGAAAATTTTTTTCTTGCAGGTCATGTCATGCCATTTTCTGGTAACCAACTTATATACTTTTTTCAGACCCACTCCCACAATCTTAAATTAACAAGATTAGAACAAACAATAGAAAGATCTTACCAGACCCACTCCCATAATATACATTTTTTAAAAAGGCAAAAATTATAAAGCTCATGACTTTGAAAGTATTGTTGTTTAGTCCTTCAACAGCAAAGGCAGACTTTCTGGAATCTGGGGAACTGGAAGTGGGGAACCATATAGCCCTCACCACAAAAGGTTCTTGTGAAGTTTGAAAGTGGTCACAAAAGCTATAGGCCTTGGACTGGACAATAAATGATTGTTGTTATTTAATAGATGTCAATCCCTGGACATTTCTGTTTTACCATGAACTCAATATTAAGCTTTTATAATTTCTCAGTTCTTTCTTCCATTTTATCCAGGCTCACTTCCCTTGCCCAGATAAACCTGCTAAAAATCCATCTCTTCTCTATCCTATGAATTCTCTCTTTTCATTTCGTGAGTCTGTACCTTATCATGCTGATCTCTTACTCTGTTGTAATTCCACTTCTGCGCTGTCTTTTGGTTTTGTCAGTTCAGACCTGATCTCTAAGAAATAGATTGCAAGCAGTTCTTTTTGTCCAAGTTGAATTTTATGTTTTCTGAATCATGAAGCTGCCCTCCATGTGACCTAGAAAGCCCTTTGATGATCCATATTTAGCTGTATCCATCATTCAACAGATGTCTGAGTAGTTAAAGGCCCCCATGAGCTCCCTCTACATCCTGTGGTTTCAAGTTCCCGAGTTGTTAGTTAAGAAGCTTTCATCCCCTCTACCCCATCCCTCCTCCCCTACCCATTCCAGGGTAGAAGGACAGATACCACTTTGGCTCTTCATTCATTTAGTAAATATTTGCTTATTACCTATTACGTGCTTGATACAGGATTAGTTGTTATCCTCTTTGCTTCCAAATTGCATTTTCTACTTTGACCCATTTAGACAAGTCCTCCAAATTTTCTGATTATTCCCCTAGAATCTTCGTTGAGCATCCAATTAAATGGTCTCTTCTACCTATAGTGTTTCCTGACCCCCTGGGAGACTTGGAGGCTTAATTCCAAATCCTGGTGCCTTGCTATAATGCATCTGCCATTGCACCTACAGATTCTAGGATAATAGGGTCAGCTTGGGACCCATGTAAGGGAGTTAACTTAGCAGATGAGACTGGGAGTCTCCTTGTCTTGCACTATGGACATGAAGGGTGAAGTGGCAGCAAAGGCAAAATGCCCTGCAATTAAGCTGCTAGTTTCCAAAACCCCTTGGTTTTCTGTGTGTCCCTGGTTTCCCACAGAGATGCCCAGGAGGAAAGTGCCTCTCTGCTTTTTGAGCTCCCTGGATCTTGCCATTAGATAGCATCTTTTGGCATCTGAAAGGCAGTCTGCCATTCTGTTCTCCTGTGGAACACAGATGGCCCAGCCCACGCCTATCACTAATGATGATCACATGCAGAGCCTTCTTGCTGGAGGCTCCCTTCCACAACCCTAGCTCTCCTTCCCTGTGGAGGCCAGTCACTGCTGACCATAGCATTTGAGTCTGAGAAAGCTGCTTGCTGCTCTCTCACTCAGTGCTGAATAGAAAAATCTATTAGGTGGGCCTTGGGAAACAATTCTCATTTAGCTGGAATTTGAAACACTGAGGATTAAGGGATGGCTGCCAGTTTGATTGCAAGGGTGAGGCTTTGGGTTCTAGCTGCCCACGGAGGCTGCTGAGTTTCAATATGAGCAAGTGTTGGAAACTCTTTAGTAGAAATATGAGCAGATGGCCATACAGAGGTTGACCAGATAGAACATCAACTATCTGTGTAATCTCACCCAGGATGATGGTAGAGTTGGAAATAGATATAAAGGTTAAAGACACTAAAATACAGTAGAAAAAGCATCAACATTGATATGTCAGACCCATGTCAAGTCTTTGCTCTACTACTTGTATCTGTTTGACCTTGAACAAGGTACTTCATCTTTCTATGTACTAACTTCTTTATCTGTGAAAGAAGCAAAATGCCCAGATCATGGTCTGTTCTGAGGATTAAATAGGATTAAATAGGATAGCACATGAAAAGGCCTTGACATAGTGCCTCATCCCTGGTGACTCAGATGGTTCTTATAGAAAGAATCTGCCTGCAATGCAAGAGACTCAGGTTCAGTCCCTGGGTTGTGAAGATCCCCTGGAGAAGGGAAAGGCTACCCACTCCAGTATTCTTGCCTGGAGAATTCCATGGACAGACGGGCTACGGTCCATAGGGTTGCAAAGAGCTGGACACAACTGAGTGACTAACACTTCCCCTTTCACCAAGCAAGCCAGAAATGAGAATTCCCTTTCTTGCTTTCTCCCTATAGTAGAAAGTTAAAAGATGTATTTGAGTATGGTGGAACGTTAAAGTGATCTAAAAGCCATGGTTTCATGTGAAAATCTACACAATTCTATTCCCCTGTTTTATGCAAAACTGAATTGGTATTTGAGATGGGATAGTTTCTTTTTTTTTGCTGTTTATTCCAAGTTGGATGCAGGTCTGGTATTCATGACTAAGAAAAGATTTCCAAACTGCTAATACGAACACCAACAGAAATGCAAGCTCTCTTTTGGGCGTAACACTGTAACTGTTTCCTTTAACTCAGAACCGCTGAGGAAAGATCACCACCACCATTAGTTGCCCTTGAGGGCACCAACAATTTTGGTCAGTCTCACCGTGTACCAGTGTGGTCTAACTGGTCAGTACCCACTGATCCAGAAACCTCTCTGGGTTTTCACTCTTTCAGAAAATGATGGACACTGAGGTTTGCTCTTCAAAAGGAAGTAGCAGATTTAACTATTGATTTAACACTGATGCCTATAAAAATAGTTTCAATAGCTTTTCAACAAGGTAGATCAATCACTACTTGTTCCTCCCCAACTAGGTCAAGGTTTTTTCTGTAAGAACAGGTGGTTCTTCAACTTCTCACAAAACAGTTCTTTCCATGTTTTGCCAGCTAGCTTCAAAAGTGGTCATTAAATTGAATAAAAATTGACTCTTCCCACAACTGTGTTCTTCAGATCTGGTTCACTCCTCTGGACCAACATAGTCTGACCTATAATAATATCATGTTTTTCCCTTAATTTCCCCCAATCCCTTCTCCATTCAGGAAACAAAGAGGCCAGATCCTTGATTCTTGGTTGAAGACATGTAGATGGGAACAATAAAAGTAGTTAAACAATCACAGAAGAAACTAGAAAGAGTGTCATAAGAGTAGAGACTCCTTGTCCTGGAAAAGTACTTTATGGAATATTGCAGAGGATGGTAACTTACATGTTCCCATATCTCTAGAGAACAAAAAGAAGAAATGGTGGGGTTAGGGCAAGTTTCTAACTTATGGATGTTGACAAATAAATCCCCTTCTTTCTTCTAGAAGGGGATCTAGTACTTGATCACAGAACTGTTTGTGCATGGAGCATAGATACCAGTATTGCATGAAATACATTTTAGAAAATTATGGTTTCAGGTGTGCTGCAGAAACTTAGACTAGACTTTGGAATAACTTCCTAATTGATGGTCAGATCCTGGAACTGGTGGCCAAGGAACACAGTTTCCTTCCTTGGATGGTTGGTAGATTCTTCTTCTCGCTCCTCACCTCTACCTTTAATATCAGCACTAGGCATCCACCTAACTGGGAACATCGATACAGGGGATCTGGGGGTCTAGATCCATCCCATCCCCAGAATCTATTTTTATGGATCCCAGTCATGGTAGTGTTCCATGGTAGGTGCAGCCTAGCTAGGACAGGAGGTAACTAAGGGTTTTGGCCAAGAGGAGAGGGGGCTAGAGATGGGAAAAGTTGATGCAATTATTTTTGGCAGGAGTTGGAACCAAAGCAGCAGGAGAGAGTAAGTTTTAAGACTCTCTGGCAAGGCAACTTCCTAATCTGTCACTGGGTATGTGTAAAAGTGATTAGTGGGTCTCTATATTTATCATGATTACTCACAAATATGTAATTTACATAATATATACAGCACATTAAGTACTATGTCACCTTATATAATGTGCATATGTATAATGTATATGCATGTTATGTAACACCAGTCTGGAGGCTCTTCCAGATTCTGCCAAGTATTTCCTAATTTATTTGGCAATTTCAACATATCTTTTCCATCTGTGGAAAGAACTCTCTTGAGAGGAGCTGGTCTCTGACCTGAAATATAATCGTTCTACCAAATCTATCTCCATTCTCAACTCACTGGAGGAAACCTACAAAGACCAAGTTATAATAAGATGCAACACCTCATCCATTAGTCCAGAGACACAGAATGTATTGAAGATTTCCTGTTTCATTTTTATTGCCAGAGGGGTAGAAGTGTGTGGGGACAGGTGAGAACATGTCTGTGCATGGTCAGAATCAGATAAGATGAGGAATAAGGGAGGATTTTCCCCTGACTGCTTATTTTGAGAAGTCACTAAGTTATATTAAGCCTTGTTTTCCTCATTATTTAGATGGGGTTAATAATACCTTCTCTGTCAACCTCAGGGGTTGCTGTGAGGAGCATTATGATGAGGTACTCCACAGTTGGAAACTACAGTCCCACTAGTTAAAAGATGAGTTGCAAAGTGAGATTAAACAACATCACTAGACTCAGGTTACAAAACTGTAAGTACAATTCCACCAACATTTGTTATACTCTGTGGTTTTGAGGGAGGAGGACACGGGACGTGTCTTTCAAGTAACATTGCCAGTCCTGTGCACCCGAGTGGGCAGGCAGGGGCCAGTCTCTGATGGGTGAATCTCTGAGGATCAGTCTCATCTGTTGACAGCAGTGCAGTGTCTCAACAGCCCCAATCTTGGGGGCTGGGGCGGAAGCACATGCAATAACTTCTATAAATGTCTTACAATCAGTGACCTCCAAACTGAACCTGCCTTCATTTCAGAAGCAAGTGGCTTCCAAGAGAGTACCTGCTGTCATTCTGGAGCTTGTTGGTTCCATCGCAAGGAGCCCATCATTCAGGACATTCTTCAGGGGTTTCCCTTCGTCTGGTGCTCCGTGCTGTTAGGTTGAACAGAATGGTTCTAGATCTCTTATCTGAGGCAGTCCTAGATGACTGCTTCCTTCAGAATTATGAACAGTTTGTACATACAATCTTAACTTTCCCTTCTTTGCACAAAGTTCCTGACCCAGTGAGAGGAGATGAGAGGGAATCTAGTGGGGTGATGCCAAGTGGGTACAGGTTTGCTTTTCAGAAATCTCAGAGGGGATAGGGGACAAGGTGAACATTTCTTTCTACCAACAAAGCTCTCCACAGGCTTGCCCTTGGGGAAGGCAGTGATGCTGATGCCAGTGGAATGAAGCCCACTGAGCTCTGCCAAGACCCCTCTGGTCACTGGCTGGCAGTTCCTTGCTGAAGGTGCCTTTGTCCTCCTTGTGCCTCTCTGCTGAGGTCATTCCTGCAGCCAGGAGTGTTTCCAGATTTAAGAGACTATGACGATGTGACATGTGGAGAGTTTAATCTCTCTACTGACCAGGTTAGCGCTTCCCCAGTGGGTCAGTAGTAAAGAATCTGCCTGCCAATGCAGGAGATACGGCAGATGTGGGTTTGAACCCTGGGTCAGGAAGATCTCCTAGAGGAGGGCATGGCAACCTGCTCCAGAATTCTTGCCTGGAAAATCCCATGGACAGAGGACCCTGGTGGGCTATAGTCCACGGGGTCACAAAGAGTATGACACGACTGAGCATGCATGTACACACTGACCCGCTCAGACCTGAGAGAGTCTCCACAAGCATGGGGAGGCCCTTATTTTCTCACATGGGCTTATCCCGTCCACATGTGTACCACATGTTCATTCCTCCCTGGCAACATGGATCTAAATGGAATCCCTTCTCAGTGACCAGAAATGACCCTATTCCAAGATGCGTAGGTTCTTTTCCCTACTAAATATCTTTTTAGTGGCACCGAGTCCCACAGCACTTTAGCCAAGATACCATAGACAAATCTCTTAACTTTCCTAGGATTCAGTTTCCTTATTTGACAAATGAGAAAGTAAATCCTGCCCCTCATAGCTTTCATAGTTGTTCTGAGAAGAGAAATTCTCAGTCTCTTTATAAGGAGATACTTCAATTTCCTTTGAATCCTATGATCACCAGGGAGAAATGTGTCTTGACAATGAAATGGCAGAAACAAGCATTTCTTTTTCTTTCCTACTTTCAATTCTTATACTGCATTTTTTTTCAACTAGGAAAAAAATCCATCAGTAAATAAATATTTATATATATATAAATATATATATATATGCTACATATATGTACACACACTGAAGACCTGCAGAAGGGTCTTCAGGTTGTGCTTTGGGAGTGGCAAGTACAAAGAGGCAGGAGGGAACCGCCTGAAGGCTTGTCTCCTGGTCTCCTCAGCGAAAGGCCCTTCCCTCCCATCTTCTTTGCCTTCAGGAATAGTCTGCCACCAGGCCTTGGAACTCAAACAGGAAATACGCTTTGGCTTGAAAAAGAAAGAAGCTGGGGGTGTTTTTTTTTCTCCTCTCTCCCTTTTTACACAATATTATGACACCGATTTAAAAAATAAATCCCAGTTTCTCTGCTTTCCCTCCCAGGTGTTCATAGAACTAAGAAAATAAATACCACATCTAAGGTGTGCTGTGCACGCAGCCCTGGGGGATCTTGGAGCCGGCTCTAAACAAGCACACAGCCACCAGAAGGCTTCAGCAGAACCACTAGTGCCCACTGACAACGTGCAGAACCAAGAAGGGAAACACAGCTTTCCACAGCCTTTCTGCCTCCTCAGCTAGTTCAGGGAGAAGCTTGAAGGACGACTGAGAGACCAGCATGTGGGTGCCAAGCCCTGCCAAGGGCTGCGCTCTGAGTCCGAGGCCGTCCTGTCTCTGCACAGAGGGATCTTTGTGCGAGTTTTCTGGAACACAGGCTCTTTTTCTTGGCCACATCCGACCTCACTATAGGCAGGAAACCTGCAGCCTGCTCCTTGCAAGCGGCCATGAGGAAACTTGCAGGGCTGGTGGAAAAAGGGGGTTTCTCCTTCAGTCTCAGAAAGTCCCACTCAAGGGCTTCTGCAAAAGTGAAGGTTGCTGCATGAGCCAGCCACACCCTGGAGAATCTCAAGTCCACTCAAAATGTCCTGGCGGCACTGGCTCTGTGGGGATGCATCCATGGTTGAAACAGAGTGGATGAAGCTTTCTTCCCGAAGGGTGGCTTGGCTTCCGTTGGTTGGAGAAGAGAATGGTGTTTGTGTGTATGCATGTGGGTGTGTGCGTGTGATTCAGTTTCTTGTCTTCTCTCTTGATTGAACTGGCATTGGGCACAGTGTCTAGTCCTTTGAACGGCTTTTCCTCCTCAGCGAAAAGAAGCTGCTCTTCTGAGCAGGCCCCATCATCATAGGCGCTTGGTTCTTGTGAGTAATTTTAATCTAAAAGTAAAGAGGGAGAAATGAATTAGTGGCCTGCAAACCCCAGGAGCCTATGGGAGAGTGACTTGCAGAGAGAGGAAGGGAGGCCAGATTCGAGCTGGAAGGAGCCCCATGCAGAAGGACGACTGTCCTTGAACAGCTTCACAATTGGCAACTGGACCCTGAATGGTGCTGGAATCAAGGGGCGGAAACACTGGGGAGAGACAGGTGTGAGCTTCCCACGTGGTGATCAGCTCGCACCTGTCTTGTGTCCTTGCTATTCATAGACTCAGAATGTCACAACCGGAGGAGACCTCAGGGATCATCTCAGTCAAGCCCTCTGCAGGACAGATAAAGGAATGGAGACCCCCAAGGCTCTGCTGAGCCTCAGGTTAGCCTAAGGTTGCACAGAAAGGAGCAGAACAGCCAGAGTCCCACTCTTCAGTTCCCGGTCTTCCCTGTTCCTGGCTGTTTCTGCCCAAGCATAGAGACATAAACCAGGAGCTCCGAACTGACGTAGGATTTTGAATCTGACCTCTGAACCAATCACCACTCATGTGGATAGTTTAAAAGTGAGTCTTAGGCATTTCCTCTTTTCCTAGTCTTCTAGGGGAGACCCAACTCTCTTATAAAAGCTTTCCTTTTTCTTTTTTTTTAACTTTTAGGTTTAATGAGTGCTTTCTCCTGCAAACATGAAGTTTGCAATTGGAAGTGAAAGACACTGGTGAAGTCTTTTTTTCTCTTTCTTGCCAACCTTACCTTCAGGGCGTGGGTTCAAAATTTTTGTTATCTATTTGAATGTGGCCTAGTGACACTGATACGTTGATAATCTGCACTCTCAGTCTTATCAACATTTATCAAATAGGAAGATGATGTGGGAACAAGAGGCATTTAGGATTCAAAGACCTGGATTTGGGTCTTAGAACTCCCCCCTTCTTTGCTGTGGACTTTTGGACAAATCATTTAGCCTTCAAAATCAGTGCTTGCTGAACTGTAAAATGATAGTAACATTTGTTCTAGTTTCCTCACAAAGTTGTTGTGAAGATGAAATGACAGTCAGTGAAATACCAGTGTAAACAATGGAATGCACCAATTAAAAACTTAGCCTGTACTGGAGAAGGAGAAAGATGAATGTCCAACAGAATCCCCAAGAGGGGAAAGGGAGGGTGGGATGAATTGGGAGATTGGGACTGACATATATATATATAAACACTACTATGCAGCCATGAAATTAAAAGACACTTACTCCTTGGAAGAAAAGTTGTGTCCAACCTAGAGAGCATATTCAAAAGCAGAGATATTACTTTGCTGACTAAAGCCATTCTAGTCAAGGCTATGGTTTTTCCAGTAGTCATGTATGGATGTGAGAGTTGGACTGTAAAGAAAGCTGAGCGCCAAAGAATTAACACTTTTGAACTGTGGTATTGGAGAAAACTCTTGAGAGTCCCTTGGACTGCAAGGAGATCCAACCAGTCCATTCTGAAGGAGATCAGCCCTGGGTGTTCTCTGGAAGGAATGATGCTAAAGCTGCAACTCCAGTACTTTGGCCACTTCATGCGAAGAGTTGACTCATTAGAAAAGACTCTGATGCTGGGAGGGATTGGGGGCAGGAGGAGAAGGGGACGACAGAGGATGAGATGGCTGGATGGCATCACTGACTCGATGGACGTGAGTCTGAGTGAAGTCTGGGCGATGGTGATGGACAGGGAGGCCTGGCATACTGCGATTCATGGGGTTGCAAAGAGTCGGACATGACTGAGCGACTAAACTGAACTGAACTATGTATAAAATAGATAACTAATGAGAACCTACTGTGTAGCGCAGTGAACTCTACTAAGTGCTCTGTGGTGACCTAAATGGGAAGGAAAGCCAAAAAGGGGGTGTGTATACACACAGCTGATTCACTTTGCTGTACAACACTGGAAAGCTATACTGTACTCTAATAAAAATTAATTTTAAAAACTATCAAAAAGAAACAGTCTATGAACCCACTCTCATGGTTTTTACCACCTATTCAAATGACAGTGTGATCCCAGAGAACAACGGAAGAGTTCTTGAAGAGACAGACTCATCAACATGTTTAAATTAATGTAGGATAAACCAAGTGGTATCAAAAAGAAGGTTCAGTAAGGAATGAGAAGAATCTGAATGGAGCAACTGAGGAAGCATTTTAAGATCTGAAAGCAAGAAAAGAAAATGTATTGGCGAGAGAGAAAGGGAAGGCACTAGTTTGAGGGGCTACATACCAACTGGTTGAGTGTGGACCACAGGATGAGAAGTGAAATCAGGGACACCAGAGGGGAAGCTGTTGAAGGGCTTTAAAGGGGAGGTGGCAGAGATTGGTTTAATATGAGGTAATGGAAACCATGACAACTTTTAAGCTGGAGAATTCACTAGGAAAAAAAAGCTTGAAAGGAATTATTCAATAGCTGTTGTCAGGATGAGCTGGAGTGGGGAGACTCTGGCTAAGAAGTTCTACTGCAAGCTGGATTTAAATTTATAAGGCCGCAGGTTATGAAACGAAAAAGATGGGACCAAAAGACACTGTGGAGAATGAGCTTAACCTGGGGAAGGAAGCTTTAAATGACTGTCAGGTTGGTTTCCACCAGCCTGGAGATATAAGAGGTGAGTAGTACGCCTCTTTGCTTTGGGGTGGTCCCCAGGGGAGTACACCAAGGACACTTCAAGCACCATTTTGCCTGGTTATGGCATGGTCTTTATCTCAGAATTCAGGGAAGTGAGGCGCAGACGACAGGGGGCCCTGATACCACTCATGCGCATGCAATTTAGCCCCAGCTGATGGCAGTGATTTGTGGCACGTTTCATTGTGGTAAGTCTTTTCTCACTCTCTGAGGGTAAGAAGAAATTCATCCTATTCACCTTGGTATTCCCTGAGAAAGCACAGAACTGGTACCTGCTATGCAAGCACTGACTGGTTAGCCCAGCCAAGAAGAACGAGGGATATCCTGTCAGTGGAGCTGGACGCGCTCGGGCCGAGTGGCAGCTGTTGCGCTGCTTACATTTCCCGCTGATGGAGCCCATTTTTTTTTAAGACCATAGAAGACCTTTGCTTCTCCTTTTTCTCTCCCTAGCTGACCAATTCATTTGTTTGTTAGCACCTCCTGGGCAAAGAGGAGGAAGTGAAACTCAAATCCCTCCCATTTGGGTTTTCAGCAGTTTTGAGAAATGTCTTGATAAGGTAGGAGTTTGGAGATGCTGGGCAATGTGAGGTTTTGTGGTTTGTGGATTCTAGTACTACAGAGGTGAGAGGTTAGTATATAGTCGTCCCGTGGTATCCATAAGGAATTGTTTCTAGGACCCTTGGGGATACCAAAATCCATGGATGCTGGTTTTCTACAAGCCCCTTACGTAAGATGGTATAGTATTTGTGTATAACCTATGCATATCCTGTATCCTTTAAGTCATCTCTAGATTACTTAATGCAATGTAAATACCTAATGTAATGTAAATACTATGTAAATAGTTGTAAATACAATGTTAATGTTATGTAAATAGTTCCCAGCACAGAGCAGATTCTAGTTTTGCTTTTTGGAACATTCTGGATTTTTTTTCCTGAATATTTTCTATTCAAGGTTGGTTGACTCCAAGGATGTGAAGCCCATGGTTGTGGAGGTCTGATTGTATAATGGCATTTTCCCAAACAGGCAATTTCTTGGATACCATATGTTAAATAGTCCATTACTTTCAAATTAATTTATGATCTTTCTTTTTTCCTTCACTACCTTTTATATACACTAGAGTTTCTTAGGGCTCTCTTCTGTATCATTGATTTACCTATCTAATATTGGGCCAATTATTGTAGTTATATAACTATTTTAATATCTTGTGGGAAGTTCTTCACAGCTCTTTTATAAAATGCCTTAGCTATGGCTTTGTTTTGTCAAGTTAAAAAATTGCATTGGAATTTTGTTTGGGGGTCCCTTTTAGAAACATGGGATGTGTCTAAATTCAAATCTTTAAAAAAATATTAACTAAGTCTTGCAGTCTTCATCTATTTTTCACAGTTCGGCTTGGTATTTTGTTTTTATTTGTTGCCATATAATATTTCAACTTTTTTCTATTATGTTCTTCCGATTGGTTATTGCTGGTATGTACAAAAGCTGTTAACTTTTGTCTCTTTCTATATAGCTTCACTGAAATAATTTAACCTATGAGGTTTTCAGTTGATTTTATTAGATTTCTTTTACATATATTACCTGCAAATAATGACAGTTTTGATTCTTTTCCAAATAGTTATATCTCTTTTTTGCTTCATGTGTTTTGTACTGGTTAGAATTTCCAAACAACATTAGCATATGTCTTATCCATAATTTTAATGAGAATTCTACTACTGTTTTACATTAAGTATTAGTTATTGGTTTAATAACTAATTATTTTGTTTTGAAGAAGTGTCTTCCTAATCTGAGTTTTGCAAGAGTTTCTAATCTTTAAAAATCAGAAATGTTGAATGTGTTTGAGTATTTTGGGTCATCTATTCATATTACCGGAGAAGGCAATGGCAACCCACTCCAGTACTCTTGCCTGGAAACTCCCATGAATGGAGGAGCCTGGTAGCTGCAGTCCATGGGGTCGCTAAGAGTCGGACACGACTGAGCGACTTCACTTTCACTTTTCACTTTCATGCATTGGAGAAGGAAATGGCAACCCACTCCAGCGTTCTTGCCTGGAGAATCCCAAGGACGGAGGAGCCTGGTAGGCGGCCATCTATGGGGTCGCACAGAGTTGGACACGACTGAAGCGACTTAGCAGCAGCAGCATTCATATTACCATGTAATTTTTCTATCTAAACTTCTATTAAGGAGACTTCCTTAGGGAAGGGAAATAACATATCCTGCTACACACCAAGCCTATTAATATTTAAAGTTTTTATCCTTTGTATCTAATAACTTTGTGCTGTGCTTAGTCACTCAGTCCTGTCTGACTCTTTGCGACACCATAGACTGTAGCCCACCAGGCTCCCCTGTCCATGGGGATTCACCAGGCAAGAATATTGGAGTGGGTTGCCATGCCCTCCTCCAGGGGATCTTCCCAACCCAGTGATTGAAGCCAGGTCTCCTGCATGGTAGGCGGATTCTTTACCATCTGAGCCATCAGGGAAGCCCAATCTTTATTTGGCTGAGTTAGATCTTAGTTACAGTATGTAGGATCTAGTTCCCTGCATCAGGAGTGCAGAGTTTTATCCACTGGACCACTGGGGTGGGAAATGCTTTTATGTTAAATATAGGCAATTGGTTTGTTAAAAACAAAAAACTTTAAAAAGATTTTCTTGCACATTTCTTTGATATAATCTTGAGGAGTGACTGATTCTTTTAATATGTTGTTCAATTCTATCTACCAATACTTTAACAATTTTTATATCATTCATATTTGAGATTGATCTGTAGCTTTCCTTTTTTTTCCAGCTGCACCATGCAGCAGGTAGGATTTTCTTTCCCCCAACCAGGGATTGAACCCATGTCCTCTGCATTGGGAGCACAGAGTCTTAACCATTGGATCACAAGGGAAGTCCCAGTATCTTTCTAGTTTTAAGCACACCTTTTGTTAGATTTTTCTATCTGTCTTAATTCTATGAAATGGATTGGATAGCTTTCTATCTTTGTCTATTCTATGGAACAAAGACTTCAAATAAATATTTATTTCCTAACAGTATGGAAGAACTCACCAGTAAGATCAAATATTTTTCATTTCACTAAGGGTTACCTAGAATTTTTAAAAAACTTTTTATTTTATATTGGAGCATAGCCAGTTAACAATGTCATAGTTTCAGGTGGACAGCAAAGTAACTCATCTATAACATACATGTATCCATTCTCTCCCAGTTTTCTCTCCCATCCAGGCTGCCATGTAACATTGAGCAGAGTTCTCTGTGCTATACAGTAGGTCCTTGTTGGTTATCCATTTTAAATGTAGCAGTATGTACATGTCCATCCCAAACTCCCTAACTAGTCTTTCCTCCCACTCTTCCCCCAATGGTTACCTAGGATTTTTATCAGATGTTCAAGTTTATTAGAATCAAGATAACTATAAATGTCACATAATGTCTTATAATTAAATAAAATCATTACATTTATATTATATTTTAAATATTTCTCTTTTAAAATTACATTTTCAAACATTTCACATGTTTAAAGAACTAGTTCTATATTTTCCTGTTTTTAAAATTATTTAGTTTCTAATTATATCTTTTGTTTTCTTTTTTTCTGCTTCTCCCAACTTTGTTTTATTACTGTTCTTTTAATTTGAGGATTATATATTACATTTTTTCCCTTTTCAAATGACAGTAGCATATGAGACTTTGAATTTATTTCCAAATATAGTTTAGGTTCTATTCTAAAACTTTTGAATGAGAGCCTTCTAATTTTATTATTTTTTAAATAGTCAATAATATTGGCTTTGATCCCCTCTTAAATCTATTCTTTAGGAGAATGTAATAATCTGATTGGCTTTCATTTATCATTTAATCTATTATTAATTTATAGTTTTATTGCTTTGTGGTCAAATAAAACAATCTTTATAACATCTGATATTGGATTTTGTTTTTTTCTTCATGAACTGGTTTATAGTCTATTTTAGTAAATATCCTGTTGATCTTGAAGAAATTAGATTTGTTTAAGGCATAGTTATTTCATCCAAGTTTAATTTTTGAATGAATGTCATATAATTGACATATGACATTATATTAGTTTCAGGTATACAGGTTAATGATTTGATATTTGTATATAATGTGAAATGACCACCACAATAAGTCTAGTTAACATCTGTCACCATAGTTACAAAATTACTTTTTTGTGTGATAGGAAATTTTAAGATTTACTCACTTGAGTACAGTTCAGTTCAGTTGCTCAGTCATGTCTGACTCTTTGCGACCGCATGAATCACAGCATGCCAGGCATCACCAACTCCTGGAGTTCACCCAGACTCATGTGCATTGAGTCGGTGATGCCATCCATCCATCTCATCCTCTGTCGTCCCCTTCTCCTCCTGCCCCCAGTCCCTCCCAGCATCAGGGTCTTTTCCAATAAGTCAACTCTTTGCATGAGGTGGCCAAAGTTAGCAACTTCTAAATAGGCAAAACAGTATTATTAACTATAGTCACTCTGCTGTATATTACATCTTCAGGACCCCTTTATTTTATAACTGGAAGTTTGTACATTTTTACCCCATTCACTCATTTCACTTACCTTGCCCTCCCTGCTCCCACCTCTGAAAAACCATCAGTCTATTCTCTGTATCTCTGAGCTTGTTTTTAAAAATACAAATTTTATGTCATCTATGTTTTTTTTTTTACAACTTGACCTCAAAGACAGAAACAAATATTTTAAAGCTTCTCAATAACTGTCTTTTTGTAAGTTTCTTATATATATTTATTCTCAGAATATACTACATCTATACAGTTTTTCACCGGCTGTTCACTGATGCCTCAGTCGGTAAAGAATCTGCCTGCAGTGCAGGGAGACCCAGGTTTGATCCCTGTGTTGGATAGATTCCCTGGAGAAGGGCATGGCACCCCACTCCAGTATCCTTGCCTGGAGAATCCCATGGACAGAGGGGCCTGGTGGGCTGTAGTCCATGGGGTAGCACAGAGTCGGGGAACGACTGAGCGATTAACACTAACACTACTAAGAACACTCTACAGTTTTTCATAGTATAAATTTTGATTATATTATCAGACAACTAAATTTTTATGACCATTAGATCTCAAAATTGAGTGTACTTTAAAAAAATAAAAAGTGACCTTCTTTATTCCACTTTATGCTTTTGGCATGTTGGAAGGTTAGTTTGCCCCCAAGGTATCATATCTTACTTTTAATTTCTCTATGCTTGATAAAGAATAAGATAAAAATTTATGGTTTTTTTGCTTTAGGTGTATCTCTTTACAAGAAATGTACTGATGCATTTTAACCCAATGTGGGAGTTTTGTTTTTCTAATAGGGAACATGAGCACATTGATGGTATTTTGTCATTATTGATATATTTAGTCCTAACTTCTTTTATCTTAATCAAAGCATTTAAAATGTTTGCTTGTTTTTCTCTTTTTGTGTTCCACTGATAGGGTTCATAAAATTTAAATGCTCCCAGATTCAGAAGGTATCTACCCTGATTTTAGTTTCACCAGTAATTATCTAGTTACTAAATTTTTCTTCAGATTTACATTTTTAAATTATCAACATGAAGTGAATTATCAATTATCAAATTTAACATACTTTTACTATTCCTTCAACAATGTCTCCCACATGCTTTCAGTCTTGGTGAGTATTACTTTAGGTTTGGGATCCAAGTTATGAATGTTTACACTATCTTCTCTTTCAAAGAATGATTTTTGCCATTTGGATTTAGTTGCATAACCATATTTAACAGTTTTTTTCTTCATTCTAATTTGCTGTTGTTGTTCAGTCGCTCAATCATGTCTGATTCTTTACAACCCCATTAGGCTGCAGCATGACAGACTTCCCTGTCCTTCACCATCCCCTGAAGTGTGTACAAACTCATGTCCATTGAGTCAGTGATGCTATCTAACTATCTCATCCTCTGTCACACCATTCTCCTTTTACCTTCAGTCTTTCCCAGAATCAGGGTCTTATTTCCAGTGACTTGGCTCTTCATATCAGGTGGCCAAAGTATTGGAGCTTCAGCTTCTGCGTCAATCCTTCCAATAAATATTCAGGCTTGATTTCCTTTAGGATTGACTGGTTGGATCTCCTTGCAGTCCAAGGGACTCTCAAGAGTCTTCTCCAATACCACAGTTCAAAAGCATCAACTGAACACTCAGCCTTCTTCATGGTCCGACTCTCACATCCATACATGACTACTGGAAAAACCGTAGCTTTGACTATATGGACCTTTTAAAGTGATGTCTCTGCTTTTTAATACTGTCTAGATTTCTCATAGCTTTCTTTCTAATTTAACTGGTTTTAATTTTCATCAAACATTCTTTTGTTGCTGTGATGTATGGCAGTCCAGTTTCTAGACATCGCTGAGCTAGGTAGCCAAGGGTTTGCTCTCTTCCAGCTTTTTTTTTTCCCTTTTAGGATACAGGAGGACTTCAGATAGATGAGTTTTCTTAATTCAATTCCATCAAAATTATAAATAGTACAAATTCCCTCCATCCTTCCCAACTAGAACAAGGGGGTAAGATATTATTAGATTTTGCTATAGTGTATTCATCCTTTTAGACTTCACAGAAGCCAAAAGATTGAGGTAAGATTTTACAGAAAAAGTTCTACTTTTGATATCTTTTATAAAGGTGCCATTTTAAAGTCTTTGTCTCTAGGGACTAACTTTGCAATTTGTAGAAGTTACACAGAGCAAAGAGTTATAGAAATAAACCTACAATTCAGGCCCAGTAGCTATCTCGTGAAAATCCTTTCTCTAGTAGAAGATGAATTGATGTTCTGAAGGGCTCCAAATAGCAAGTTCTCGAGGTATCTGAATACTCCACTAGAGTGAGGAAGCTCAGAAACACAAGTTCTGTCTTTTGAGATTTGCACACTCACAACAGGATCGAAGATGTTGCTCGCATCATATTCCAGTTAACACCATGGGCTCTACATACCAGGACAGTGGTTTCTCTTCACCATAGAGAGTCTAGTTGGGTTTCTGAGAACAAACTGCCAGCAAACGGGTAAGGCAGGGAATGAGACTGTTCCTTTTTGTTTGTTCATTTGTTCAATTCTTTATTCACCTTCAACAAATATTACTGTGCAACTATTGCAAAACAGGCACAGTCCTAGGGGATGGTTAATATGGGTCACAGAAATGCCAAAAAAGGCAATAGATAACCTATGAGGTTACACTTTCAGGGAGTTTTCAGGTAGTTCCTCAGGGTTGTGGGTACATCTGGGGTGCAGCATGCCTGTGCATTGTGGGAATTCTTCCCCAGGAGCCCGGGTGGTCATAGTAACTAGGTGGAATTCTAAGGTCAAGTGTGCAGATTTTGCTCCACATAAAGTATTTTCTAGTAATTAGGCTTGTTCATTAGTGTAACAGTCTTCCTTTTGGGGTTGTAAGTTCCTTGCCACTAGAGCAATTCAAGTAGAGGCTCTCAAGGATACTGTAGATGAAGTCTCAGAGTTCACCTAGAACTATAAGCTCCTTGAAGACAGGTCTATGTCTCCTTTGGTTTTGGAACTGGTGCCTCCCAGTGCTTGGCTCATAGCATCTAATCAATAAAAGCTCAGCAGATAAGTGAATGGATGGATGAACTAAGTGGAAGAGAAACTGTGCTGGTTGATCTCCCAAAGCCCCTGTAATTCAGAGACTCAGAATTTCAGATTAAGTCAGTGCCCCAAAGGGATCCCAAATAAAACTTCTCACCCTCATCTCAAAGATTGGTATAACTCACCGAGCATGGTGGCTGCATCCAGGGCTCTCCATCCACTTGCATTGGCAGCAGCTTGTTTGTCCTGGAGACCGGAGAACAGAGAGAGCACAGTGGGCTTCTTGGAGTTGCAGAATGAAGGCTGTCCTTTCCAGGGAAACAGAAGTTGAAAGTGGAGCCACCTAGGAGTGGTTCTGAAGACTCCTGGGGGCTTGTTGAAAACAGATTTCTGAGCTCACCTCAGGGGTCCCAATGTGGCAGGTCTGAGTCAGGCCTAGGGGTCTGTGTTTTCATAAGTACTATGGACAACTCTGTGGACAGCTCTGGTCCTCAGACTATTTTGAGAAACATGGCTCCGAGTGAGCAGTGAAGTCCACAGGAGTCTGGGGAGAAGTGGCCAGCAAGTATGGCAGCACCATATCTGAGTGGACCCCTAGTCAAAAACAGCCAGCCAGAGGGCTTGCCTGTGGTACCAAAAACTCCACTGTGAAATGGGAAAGGTTATGAAATAGGGAAAGGCCTGGGTTCTATGTTGAGTGAGCAGTTGCATAATGTCAATGAGGTAATGTCTCCTACTTATACGAGGTACAGCTCAGGTCTGAGTGTGTCTTGCCTTGCCCCCAATCCTCAACCATCCCCGCTTTTATCTCCTGAACCACCGTAGACATTATGGTTGCATGGCCTGTGGACCTGGCTTAGCTGGGGAAGCGGGGTCATTGGGAATGTGATCCCTACGGGTAGGCAAAGGGGAGAAGACAAAGCCTTATTTTCTTGCTTGGGTCAAGGCTTCTTTAGCTTATGGACTGTTAAGGGTGAGAGACAATGGAGAAAAGGTAGGTCCTTTTGGAGGTCTCCGGTCTGGGCCAGCCAGGAACAGTTGCCAGGCACTGGCCAGAAAGCCCTCACCTGGGTCTGGCATCTGCCCTGTTTCTGAAATTATAAAATGAGGGAGGCAAGCTGTTTTGATGTAGATGATTCCCCCGACTGACCCTGAGGATATTTAATAACAAAAACCAATAAACCTAATAATAAAACAAATAATAAAAGGAAAGAGTGGAATTTTGCTTTTGTGGCGTGAGGAGATTATGTAGGGAATGCCCAGGGGGTAGGGCTCCTGACTCAACCCCTGTTTTTATCTGGAAACAGAAAATATCCTCTCTCTTACACATTTTTTTTTTCCCCAAATCCTTCAGGAATCAAAATTATCTGGTCCACATATGTTATGGCTTAGATGTTCTAACAGACTGGACCTACTTGGTGTTAAGAGTAACGGAGAAAGGAATAAAAGAGATGAACTTGGAAAACAGGTCCCAGCAAAACAATAGCCCCAAAGTAAAGAGAAGCAAAGATCCTGGGAATAATAGAAAGGACATGAGACACAGAGGGAATGAAGAAAGGGGGTTAGTGGGATAGACAGGGAACAGCTCTGGGGACCTCTATGAAGGATGCAGGGTGGCACTAAGAACAGAGATTCCCCCAAAGAACTCTGAGGACATTTCACCCAGGATAAGGGGTAAAAGGGTTCTATGTTTAAATAACTTTGGGAAACCTGCACATGGGAGACCCCTCTAGGAGATCCCCAAGACACACTATAGAAATTAAATGGAAAATGGAAAGGAATAAGGACTCCAGGAATAATAATGTGGAGAAAAATCTGTGACTAGTTGCATTTATTAAACAGAAGCAACCAAAAATCAGAAGATCCCCTCCATTAGACCCCATCTCATAAGGAGCCTGTATTGACTGACCTACGTGGTCCATACTCTAAAAAATTGTCATCCTCTTTGTCAGTTATGATGGGTTTGCTGACGTCAGTTTAGCTCTACAAAGGTATATGGGGCTGTTTAATAAATATGTTTCTGAGACCACTATCCAAGAATGAGCAGTGTAGAGCAGAGAGTCTCAGTTCCGTTCAGTCGCTCAGTCGTGTCCGACTCTTTGTGACCCCCGCGAATCACAGCACGCCAGGCCTCCCTGTCCAACACCAACTCTCGGAGTTCACTCAAACTCATGTCCATCGAGTCGGTGATCCCATCCAGAGCAGAGAGCCTGGTTTTTGTCAAAGTTGCCCTCTGGCATGCATTGAGCATTTCAATACGGAGATAAGAAAGGCAAGGAGTTGGATCTCTGGTTCTCTGGACCTCATCTTACAATCCTATTTCTAGAATTTCATCAATTCATTTTAAGAGAACAGCAAACTGGTTGTGGCAGGACCCTCCAGTTGATGTCCTGGATGGTTGTCATACCTGGTTTGGAAAGTGGTCTCCAAAAACATTCTTTATAAATGTTATTGAACTTCTACCCCCACCCTGCCTCCACACTCGCTGCACTGAAGCCTAAAGAGGGCTTTCAAGTTGTTATCTGTAGGAATATCCAGGACTGGGTGGGTGGTGGGGGTGGGGGGTGGGGGCATGGCCTGCTGGGTGATGAAGAAACATA
Source organism: Nanger dama (assembly GCA_917880005.1). Lineage (NCBI taxonomy): Eukaryota > Metazoa > Chordata > Mammalia > Artiodactyla > Bovidae > Nanger > Nanger dama. Next base: position 25,149,899 of record CAKJTW010000011.1, on the reverse strand, counting down.
CCTGATGGAGACAGAGGAGCACTGGGCTAGCCTCCTGCCTGCACTCTTCAGGCCAGTGTAGATCTGCCCCATCTCCATGGCTCCCTCTAGCCCCACCACTTCAAGAAGCTGGTCACTGAGGTCTGTGGAGTGAGACAAGCAGAACCAGTGCATACACACGTCTCTGTTCCCCAGTGTGGTTTGGGCCAGAAGGTCTAGTCCCCAGATGGCCAACCTAGAACTGTCAGTATCTTTCAGCTCCCACCAAACAGCATTTCACCCTCATTCTGAATAGGGCATTTCCCCAGAAGCCAATAAATGTACCTTTTCATAAACAGAAACCTGGTTCCAGTGAAAAAGGTTTTGCTCCAGATTGCATGATCATGCATGCACGGAATAGGGTGACATAACCAGAAGTTTCTTCAAAGGCGGAGTAATGTAAAGGATGAACCATCTGTTTCTTTAATACCCCGCCCCCCCACCCCCCCACCCCCGCCCCCACCTTGCAGCTAAAGACACACACGGGTTTGGGATTAGGATAGGAAGGAATGCTGATGAAGGTCATTATCCAGAGCTGGATCAGGTTTCTCTTCCCTGAATGCCTGAATAACATCTTGGCCCTACTGATGATGACTGATGCTTAATTAACTTCAAATTTGGCCTGCGGTAAGCCAGTGGTGAGCCAACCTCCTTGGACATCCTTGGGGGAAGTCAGTGACCTCTTTCAGGACACCAGGTGCCTAATCTGAGCCAAGGAAAAGAATATTTCACCTACACCAGATTATCCTGGGCCCAAAGCACAAAAAGAGGGACAGAAAATATGAGTCTCGGGCTCAGAGTCGCATAGGATCCATGGCCTCCCACAGCGGCAGTTGCTTCTGATTCAGCACCTAGAAGAGATCCTTTCTTTCCAGAGTTCCTGGGACTTGGACTGTGCCTGTCCAACTTCTGGGGAAAGCAACAGCAGGATTAAGCTTTGATGTTGGCCCAAAGGCTCATTTTTACAACACAACTTTTATTTACTTAAAACAGAAGCAAAATAAAAAGGCAGATTCTTTAAAAGCTTCCATTCCTCCTTTGCCTACCAAAGCAAGTGTAATTCTCTCATAGTTTGTGGCTAAACACTAACATCCTATTAATATTCACAAAGTAGAAAACTGCTCTATGTTAATGTTTTGCTTCTTTGACAGATGGCTTCTGTCTTCTAAGGTACTCATGCTCAATTGCGTCAGTTGTGTCTGACTCTTTGTGACCCCATGGACTATATAGCTCACTAGGCTCCTCTGTCCTCCAGGCAAGAATACTGCAGTGGGTTGCCATGCCCTCCTCCAGGGAATCTTCTCCACCCAGGGATCAAATCCACATCTCCTGTGTCTCCTGCATTATAGGCGGATTCCTTACCGCTGGGCCACTGGGGAGGCCCATCTTCTATGCTGTCTCCTGGTATAACGTGATACTGTTTAAAGACTGGCAAGGAGATATTTGGGTTTGTCTTTCTTGTTTAGAAGACTACTGATTAAAAAACATTCTCTTGACAAATATATTCTTTTTACATTCATTTCATTCTTTCTACCAATTTTTATTGAATACAAATTGTGTGCAGGACACTTTTCTATCTCTTTGGAACTCAGCTTGTAAGAGGTGTAGGATCTAATATGGGAGGTAAGACATATATACAAATAGTCATGTATATAGATTTAAAATTATAAACAGATCATAGGAAAAATGTTCTGTTAGAATGGAAGCTTGAGTGGAAGGAGCTAAATATATCTTGCCCAAAGTTAATGAAATCCTGTATATGACTTTATGGATATTCTTCTAACAAAGACAGTTAAACTACTGGGCTGCCCACAAATGTGTAAACATTGCTAAAGTTTGCTAACCTACTGATGATCACCAATGAACATCAGCTGCCAACAGATACACAAACTGTTAGTCTCTCTGTGATGGCACATAGGTTGCCTCCTTTATACCCACCGACACTCCCATTTTTCTTCTCTGGTACTCCTTTTTTTCACATGTGTGAAAAGATACCGTCTCCTTAAACCCTCCATCTCATTTGGACTTTAACAAGAAGCCACAAAAGGGCAGTTTGTTTAGGAGAATGCTCCAGGCTCTTTTAAGGAGTTTAGATCCAATAAACAGTGACTGTCTAAGCCTCTTAGTCAATGAATTCCCTTCTTACCCAAGCGTGTTGAATAACCATTGGATAGTTTAGCTTACTGTGTCATTTTACAGTGTCTGTGATATCCATAAGGGTTGTGAATGAGAGAAGGAGGAGAAGAAGGGGGGGGGAGGAAGAACTGGAGCGGGAGGAGAGAGTGTTTAGGGGTGAGGAGGGTGAGGGAGTTGTACTGGGGTGGGAAAAAGGAGGAGAAAAGAGAGGCAGAAGTTTCTCTGTTGGCAGAGAGACAGATGTCTTTTAAAATGTTGCTCTCTGTACCAGGCTTTGGTGTCTGACAGTGCTGTGATAGTTCAGTGTTTTCCCTCCTTGAAACATTCCCTGGTAACAAAATGTTCTAAGAAGCAGGGGACTTAATAGACTCAAGTGTTTCAGCTTTTACAATGTCTTGGTCTTTTAACAAATTTCCCTGTTGAATGGCTTTAACTCGAAAAGTTGTTATCACTTCCCACACATTACCTTGCAGCTATCACTTCCCACACATTACCTTGCTTCCTGGCTCTAGAAGAGCTGTAATACAGGCTGATCTCATCAGTGTGGTGGGTGGGTGGGTGGGTGGGTGGGTGGGTGGAGTGGGGGGGGGGGGGGTTTACACAGATGTGGGACTGGGGGGCGGAGAGGGGATGAGTGTAGGAGAATGGGCAAGGATCTTGTTATACTTTTGGCCACTCTGCCTTTGACTCTGAATCTTTCCTGGCATTAAGAGGCTAGGATGACTCCTGACGGCTACTGCAGGAAGACTGACTGCTCTCCTGTTTCTCTACCCTTGCCTGACTGATCTTTCAGCTTAAAATGCCTCCCAGGAAGTTCTGAGGTAAAGAAATATATTTAACTCTGCTTCCCAAACCTGCTGGACCACGAGACTCTTCTTTTGTGCGACACCTATAAAACAGTTTTGTAGGTATCTATGGTCGTTTTCTTTGGAACACATTTTGGGAAATTCTGGCATCACTTAATTCCCTGTACTTCCTTTAGCACACAGATACTTATGCAGGAACTAAATCTGGAGTTAAAATGAAACAGAAACAGAGTTACAAGTCAATGACCAGGTACACAGAACACTTAATGTTCAGAACATAGAATCCAGGATCAGGACATCTGCTATACCAGGTGTCCTGTTTTACCTGCTGTGCTGTGCTTAGTCGCTCAGTCAAGTCTGACTCTTTGCGACCCCATGGACTGTCGCCCCCCAGGCTCCTCTGTCCGTGGGGATTCTCTAGGCAAGAATACTGGAGAGGGTTGCCATGAGCTCCTCCAGGGGATCTTCCCAGCCCAGGGATCGAACCTGAGTCTCCCCACATTGCAGGTGGATTCTTTACCATCTGAGCCACCAGGGAAGCCCAAGAATATTGGAGTGGGTAGCTGATCCCTTCTCCAGGGGGACTTCCCATCCCAGGAATCGAACCGGGGTCTCCAGCATCGCAGGCAGATTCTTTACCAACTGAGCTACCCAGCAAGCCCCCTGTTTTACCTCAGGTACGAATGACTCAGAGAGTGGTTTTCGGCAATTCATATCATCTCCATATTGTTTCTATACTCAAGTCACTTGTATTTAAGATGGAATGTCCGTGTACCTTAGTAAAACAGGAATGCATTAATTCACTCATTCAACAGTTACTGAGTGACAAACATGTGCCAGACACTGTGTTAAGAACTGGGAATACAAAATGTTCTGCTCTTCAAGGACTCTTAGCCAAGAGGGAAAAAGTGTTAGCTATAGAAAATGTTGTGAGTAAACTACAGGAAGAAGGATGCCTGAGTAACTGATTCTGGGCAAGGTATGGGAGGAAGGTGCCACAGACTTTAAGGAAGGTCTTGAAGGATGAATGTCAAGATAATTTGCCGGGTTAAGAAGAAAGAAGGACATTTCAGGGACCGGGATGATTACGTGTAGGACTGGACAGTCACTGGATGCACAAGGAAACTAATTTAGCAATAAACTCACTTGGCAGTGTCACTGGAAAATATAAAACAGTATTGCTACCTAGTTAGAATTACTATGTAGAGATTTGTTTTCTATAAAACTATCAAAAGAAGGTCTCTGGGCTGGGCATCAACTTGCTGAAACCACAGAGCTAGGTCTTTCAGTACTTTTCTTGCTAACAAAGCATTATTCCCGGCTCTGTGTGAAGCAAACACTTACTATATGCTCTCCAAGAAAGAATAAAGATGAAGAATGGGAACACGGGATTAGGAAAAAGTGGAAGCAAAGATGGAACACCACGGCAGCCAGAGTTGTTCCAACTTGGTGCATCTGATTCAGCCTCTAGTATAGGATTTTATAAATGCACAGCTGCTCATGTCACACCCATGGCAAAAACTCTTCACGGGCACCAGCCGTGATACCGGGTGCTGGAAAGGGAAGATGAAATGTGCATTCTTTGACACCTATGATCAGAGTATAAACTGGAAGAAAAGTTTTTAGAAGTTTGGTAATGAGTCTAAAACGTTCATACTGTTGATTCATATCTTTCTTGATATTGATCACAAGAACATTGCAAAACCTAAGTTCACACAGATATGAATATTGTGGCATCATTTATTATAGTGAAACTTCTCCCTCTCCCATTTCTATGTTTATGAAAACAGTAAATTATATGGTATCATACTATAGAACTTTACACTATTATAATATAAGGTTTACAGATTTAAATAACACTAAATATGTATATGTTATAATTTAAAGTGTGAAGGCAGAATGTAAACTTTTACAGCATGTTCTCAACTATATAAGAACGTGCATCGAAGACAACAAATTCCCCCAAAATCTTAACAGTTGTGAGTTCTGGGTCATTAGATTAAAAGTGATTATTTTCTACTTGATGCTTTCCTAGTTATTCTGCATTTTCTAAGTATGTATTACTATTTCAATTTAAAAGTCATTTAAAATGCCTATCAACTGCCATTTATACTTGGAAAGATGTACATTTCTTCACTTGATGCCCAAGACCCACCCCCATCTGGCAAAAGGCTGCCTCCTCAGTGCTTTCCTGACATCATAGGGCAAGTTCCTGCTCCAGACACACACAGCAACATGAAGCTCCCCCAGAAACGTTACTGTTCCCCTCTCTTCTGTGCTTCTACCTCTGCTGTATCCCTGCTTGAAACACTCTCTTTTATTTTTACTTGCCTATCCAAACTTGGCTCGAGTGCCATCAACTTCAAGAAGCCTCCTGGACTTCCATGCCTGCAATCTGATTTAGATATTCCTCCTCAGATTTTCCCAAGTAGACATATATGGTCAAAGGAAGAACAGGGCGCTTGCTGTATTGCTGTGAGCAAGAGATGGCTGCAATAATTAGATTTATGTTGAACAGAGAAGGAGACGATGGACTAGGCAAAAAGGGAAAAGGCACATGAGAGACGGGATGAGTTCCAGGGGCAGGTGTTCTAAGACGGCTGGGACGACGTATTGCAAGTGGGGCTAGTCTGACACGTTCTACCTGTGGCCTCAGTGGTGGCAGCTGAGGGAGAGGGTTCTGATGGAGATCAGAGTCAAGGAGAAAAGTGGCTAGGTCAGTGGCTCCTCAACTTTGCTGCATGTGAGAATTACCTTGGGGGGGGTGGTATTTAAAAATAATGATGCCGAGGTTGCCCTTATACCAGTTAAATCAAAATGTGTGGACCTCCTACTGTATAGCATAGGGAACTATATTCAGTATCTTGTAATAACCGTTAATGGAAAAGAATCTGAATATATATGTATATATATATATAATGAATAATGGAATCACTCTGCTGTATACCTGAAACATGAATCAACTAAACTTCAATGAAAAATAAAGTGTGAGCCTGGAGCCAGGCATCAGTATTTCCTTTTAAAGATCCTCAGGTGATTCCAAAATGCAAACAGTTTGGGAACCCCTGGGCCAGGTTACTGGGTAGATCCTTCCCGTGGGCCAGTGATTCTCAGAGTGTGGTGGTTTCCAGGGGAGGCTGAGCGGCAGCACCAGCCTCACCTGGAAACTTGTTAGAAGCGGAAATCCTCAGGCCTCACCCAGACCGACTGAATCAGAAACTCTAGGGGCTGGGCTGGGCAATCTGTGTTCTAACAAGCCTTCTGGAAGAGGCTGAGGCACACTCAACTTGGAGAACTGGAGCCTCAGGCAATAAAACTGCCCCAAACATACGCAGGAGTTGGCGTGAAGAAAAATGTAAACAAGTTACTTCCTGACTGCTTTGATCCACAGCTTCCTCACTCTGAAAAGGAGAAGTTAGGAATAATAATACTGACCTCAAAGAGTGGCTATGAGATTTAGTGGCAGGGGTGTATGTGAAAGCGCCTGGCACAGAGCAGGCTCCAAAAAAATATTATCAATTTTGCTTTCCTTTATGTCACATTCACCCTCCCAACTCCCAACTCTGTGTACCTCAGAGCTGTGTACAAGAGTGTACACCATCATATTCAGGGTAAAACACATTTAACAATCTGCAGGGTTCCTCATGGTTTCACACGTCCACACAAATGCCATAATTCCAGATGAGCTTTAGATGAACTGGGAGTCCTGCTCCAGCTGTTTTTCCTCCTTTAAACTCGTCCCTGACTCTGCTCCTTTTCCCACTTCTTCGATCTCAACAGTCCCATTTTGCTTTTCTATCTTGAGACCTGCCTGCAGGTGGGAGGAGGAGCTGGAGCTCAGTACTGACAGGCAGAGGCTAGCAGAGTGCTCATATTTGAGGGGCATATCTTCCTTCTTCAAACTCTCTGGAAGCCCAAGGGACAATGTCTTAGCTCTCAGTGAGGTGTGCGAGGTCACCCGCTATCTGTCCATGTTCCTAGCACAGGAATGCCTCTACTGAAGAACTCATACTTACCCTCCTGTGTTACCCCAGGCAGCATGCCTTTTCCCTCTCCTGTGCTCACTGGATCTCACCCAATGACAACTGTCTCTGTACACATCACTCTCCCAAGCCCACTGAGAGATGAAGGCTGGGAGATAATATTCTTATTTTGTTTATGTTTGAATCCTTAGCAGCCAGCCCAGGCCTAGGCATACAGAAGTGAAATCGCTCAGTCGTGTCTGACTCTTTGCGACTCCATGGACTGTAGCCTACCAGGCTCCTCTGTCCATGGGATTTTCCAGGCAACAGTACTGGAGTGGGTTGCCATTTCCTTCTCCAGGAGATCTTCCCGACCCAGGGATTGAACCCGGGTCTCCTGCATTGTAGACAGATGCTTTACCATCTGAGCCACCCCCACTAAATGCTTGTTAAATAAATTGAATAAACGACATGCTTTGGTGCCGAAGACTTTGACAGGTTTAGCTTGAAAGAGGAAGAAGATGGTGATTAATAATAATGATAAAACAACTTGCCTGGATGGAAACTGGGTAACATGCTCTCCATGCATCAACCCATTTAATCTGCATACAGCGATGACCCAGTCTGGTTTTCACTTCTCTTCTTTAATGAATAATTTTTGTGTTCATTCTCATCTTGGCTGCTGGTTCATACTGATAAAAATTTCATCCTTTAAGATGTGAGGGATATGTGAGTGTCATGATTTGGGCTCCTTGCTTGTGGGGCCCTGGAGAAGCATGGGAGATCTAGCAAGGCTTAGCAGGATGCCTTGCTACTGTCAATCCCACTGCCAACCCACTTCCCCCTTCCATCAGCATGAAAGTCTGAGGACTGCCATGGACCACCCTGGGAATTAAGCAATCCTCAGTGGAGGTGCTGAAACTCTGAGTAAGTGATGGCACCCAGAGGATTTCTGAAACATCGCATTCCGGTGGTGGGGAAGGCTGCCCATATCCTTTGGTGGCTGTGTGATGTAATAGACTTATGGGCTCTGTCCCCTTATGTAAGTTCCAGCAGCATGGGTGGACTGAGGTGCTAGGACTCCAGCCCAAAGGAAGGGATGGACATGGGTCGATTCAGTGGGCAATATGTGTCAGCTAACATGGATCTGAAGCTCTGACGGACAGGTCTGTGTGTCTGATTAATTCAAAATGCAGAAATGTGTCTCCACTACATGCGTGGCCTCTGACAGACAAATATGGAGTCACAGGATAAATGAAGAAGGCTGAGACACTCTGTACAAGTTCTTGAGTTCGGGGCTAACAGCCTGATGGCTGTGTCCATACAGGGCAGGGTGTTTGTTTTCTGAGTCTGTTCTTTTGCTTGGGGTGCCGCAGGCTGAATGGCTTAAACAACACACATCTATTCTTTCATGGTTCTGGAGGCTGGAAGGTCAAGGTGAAGTTATACCTTGCAAGGTTGGCTTCTTCTGAAGCCCCTGTCCTTGATTTGCACATGGCCAGCCCCCACCCTTGGCTGCCTCTTCACATGGCCCTTCCTCTGTGCACCCCCAGGGCCTTTCTCTGTGCCCAAATGTCTTCTTCTTATAAGGACACCAGTCAGATGGGAATAGGGCCCTAACTGCCCATTTAAACTGAATCACCTCTTTAAACTATCTCCAAATACAGCCACGTTCCAGGGTACTGGGAATCACGGCTTCAACATATGAACAAAATTCCCCCCACGATGTCCCTGCCCATAAGAGGGACAATAATAAAACCTGTATCATGGGTTGTTTTGAAGACTAGAGAAAGAAAGAATGTGAAGGTGTGCAGTAAAACAGCAACTAGAAATGTCCCTTATCACTCGGATACTGAGAAGCCAATGTGCGTGGGGAGGGCGGGTGTGCTATCTTCTCACTCTCCTTAGAAAGAAGGGATGCAACCCTGCCCTGCCTTGCAGTTCAGCCCCCACCGTCTAGAAGGTGAGTGGTAGCTGGCAAGCTCGACCCGCCAAGACTGTGTCAGGTGTCCCCTTGGGCTTGCCTCCTGCTACCAAGTTTCCATGGAGATAGGCCACACACCCTAGGAAGCTCAGGAACACTGAGCCCTGCAGACCTGGGCAGCCCTCCTAAGCTGCCCACTGGGTCTGGTCTGTGAAGATGAAAGGCTGCTTCCAGCTAGAGAGCTTCAAAGCTGGCTTTGAAGCATGGCAGCCTGAAATGGGCTGGGGGTGGGGAGACGAAGATGGAGGGGACTTTAAGGCTTCCCTGGTCACACAAAGGTAAGTAAAGAAGGCTGTCAGTTACCTGCCATGTTCCCACTTTGTCTTTCACAGCACCAGGACTCAGGTATCCCAATCACAATTTATCTGAAGAAAGAACTGTACAAAAAGATCTTCATGACCCGGATAATCACAATGGTGTGATCACTAATCTAGAGCCAGACATCCTGGAATGTGAAGTCAAGTGGGCTTTGGAAAGCATCGCTATGAACAAAGCTAGTGGAGGTGATGGAATTCCAGTTGAGCTGTTTCAAATCCTGAAAGATGATGCTGTGAAAGTGCTGCATTCAATATGCCAACAAATTTGGAAAACTCAGCAGTGGCCACAGGATTGGAAAAGGTCAGTTTTCATTCCAATCCCAAAGAAAGGCAATGCCAAAGAATACTCAAACTACCGCACAATTGTACTCATCTCACATGCTAGTAAAGTAATGCTCAATATTCTCCAAGCCAGGCTTAAGCAGTACGTGAACCGTGAACTTCCTGATGTTCAAGCTGGTTTTAGAAAAGGCAGAGGAACCAGAGATAAAATTGCCAACATCTGCTGGATCATGGAAAAGCAAGAGAGTTCCAGAAAAACATCTATTTCTGCTTTATTGACTATGCCAAAGCCTTTGACTGTGTGGATCACAAGAAACTGTGGAAAATTCTTCAAGAGATGGGAATACCAGACCACCTAACCTGCCTCTTGAGAAATCTGTATGCAGGTCAGGAAGCAGCAGTTAGAACTGGACATGGAACAACAGACTGGTTCCAAATAGGAAAAGGAGTAGGTCAAGGCTGTATATTGTCACCCTGCTTATTTAACTTCTATGCAGAGTACATCATGAAAAACGCTGGACTGGAAGAAACACAAGCTGGAATCAAGATTGCTGGGAGAAATATCAATAACCTCAGATATGCAGATGACACCACCCTTAATGGCAGAAAGTGAAGAGGAACTAAAAGCCTCTTGATGAAAGTGAAAGTGGAGAGTGAAAAAGTTGGCCGCTCAACATTTGGAAAACGAAGATCATGGCATCCGGTCCCATTACTTCATGGGAAATAGATGGGGAAACAGTGGAAACAGTGTCAGACTTTATTTTTTGGGGCTCCAAAATCACTGCAGATGGTGACTGCAGCCATGAAATTAAAGGATGCTTATTCCTTGGAAGAAAAGTTATGACCAACCTAGACAGTATATTCAAAAGCAGACACATTACTTTGCCGACTACCGTCTAGTCAAGGCTATGGTTTTTCCTGTGGTCATGTATGGATGTGAGAGTTGGACTGTGAAGAAGGCTCAGCATGGAAGAATTGATGCTTTTGAACTGTGGTGTTGGAGAAGACTCTTGAGAGTCCGTTGGACTGCAAGGAGATCCAACCAGTCCATTCTGAAGGAGATCAACCCTGGGATTCTTTGGAACGAATGACGCTAAAGCTGAAACTCCAGTACTTTGGCCACCTCATGCAGAGTTGACTCATTGGAAAAGACTCTGATGCTGGGAGAGATTGAGGGCAGGAGGAGAAGGGGACAACAGAGGATGAGATGGCTGGATGGCATCACGGACTTGATGGACGTGAGTCTGAGTGAACTCCGGGGAGTTGGTGATGGACAGGGAGGCCTGGTGTGCTGCGATTCATGGGGCCGCAAAGAGTCGGACACAACTGAGCGGCTGAACTGAACTGAATCTGTGACCTGTGCTTTCTCTAGAGATTCTAAGTCAGACCCAGCATAAAGGAAGAGGGGCCCCATTCCGGCCAATGGAATAGGTAAGGGGCTCACTCCTTGGCCTAGAGAAGGAAATGGCAACCCATTGCTGTACTCTTGCCTGGAGAATCCCATGGACAGAAGAGCCTGGTGTGCTACAGTCCATGGAGTCTTAAGAGTCGGCACAACTGAATGATATTATGTCATGTCACCCCCTGGCCTTCTATAAAGCCGGTGTGAAGAACATGCCACTGGTCAAAGTGTGGCACACAGAGCGTGGGCTTTAGGCAGACTTGGCACTCACTAGTTCTATTACTTTGGGATAAGTCACTTAGCTCCTCCAAGTTTTTCATCAGGAAAATGTAGATCTAATAGCCACTCTGGCAGGACTGCTGTAAGGTTTAGAAGTGATGCCCATCCAGGGCCTGCACAGAGAGCACAAAGGCCCTTAGAAAACAGGGGCTCATTACTGTGATTTTAGGTTTCTTTAGAAATGGATGTCTTGGAAACTGCCTTTGCTACATAGTAAGTGTGTGGCCTTTTGCAGACGGTAATTAATGTAACCCAGAGAAGGAAATGGCAACCCACTCCAGTACTCTTGCCTGGAGAATCCCAGGGACGGAGGAGCCTGGTGGGCTGCCGTCTATGGGGTCGCACAGAGTTGGACATGACTGAAGTGACTTAGCAGCAGCAGCAGCAGAGAAGATAGTTCAGGAGGAGGAGATGGAGGGGGAGGAGGGGAACCAGAGGAGGAGATGGAAGGGGGAAGAGATGGAGAAGGAGATGGGAGGGTAGGGAAAGGAGGAGAAGGGTGCTGAGGGAGAGAGGCGCAGACATACTGTGACCTTGAGATGAAATACTGTGACCTTGAGATTTTAGGGTGACTGTCCTTCTGGCAAGAGAAGCATCCCCATTTCAACTTCTTTTACTTTAAGACAGGGAGGTTTTTACTTGTAAATGAGTTTCTTAGTTCCTTTCCTTCCCCTGTGCATGTGCATGCGTGCGTGTGTGTGTGTGTGTGTGTGTGTGTGAGAGAGAGAGAGAGAGAGAGAGAGAGAGAGATACAATTTCACAACGGTCCAGGTGACTGTCCCTTGCTTCTGGGCCGAGCAATGGGATGCAGAGCATTTCAGTCACAGCTCTGTCACACCTGGTGCAGCCAGGCACCCCTCTTGATGGGCATTTCCTTGATGCCCTCGTCGCACTGGCTGGCAGGTGTCTTCCACTCCCAGAAGTCTGTAAAGCACCATCAGAAAAGTGGCCAGAGGGTATTGAATGGTCTTGGACTGTGGATAACCCAGATGGAAATGGGAGGGAAAAGCCTCCCGGAGCCACTGCTTTCCAAGGAGCAGGGCTGCAAGTGGAAGGGAGAGGAGATGCCCCGCAGGCAGGGCTGGGTTTCTGCCTCAGCTCTGGCTGTCTAGTTGTGTGACCTTGGGCCAGTCACTTTTCTCCTCTGGGCCTCTGTTCCCTTGATCAGGGGCAAGGATATTCTATCCTGAGTGTTAGTTTGAGCTCTTCTAACAAAGGTAGAGGCTGGGGTTTCTGGTTGGCTGGGTCAAGAGCAGGCTGGCAGCAGGCCTTGCCATTTCTCACACTGTGCAGAAGACAGAACATTCTGTGCAGCTCTACACGGAAACAAGAGGAAGAGCGAGTGTGGACTCACAGTGGCCTTTGTCACTGGTTCCTAAAAGCCTGTTTGTGCGGTGGGGGCGGGGAGGGGGGACAGGGCCTCCATTCTGTGTGGTGTTCCCTTCTTGGGTTTGGCTGGGCTCTGATGAAGGCTCTGTACATTGGGGGAGGGGGCTCCTTATCCCCTCCATGCCTCAGGGCAGGTGCTTCAGAAGGGGAGGGCAGAGTGCTGGTGGAGTTGTGTGGTGGGAGATTTCTCCAGAAGAAAGGGTCTCCCCAAGTGGCTCTGAGGTGACGGTCTGACATCATTGTGGCGGCAAGAAAGACCAAGAGTGAGAATGTCTTTTAAGGCTTGGGAGGTGGTGAAACTACAGGAATATTGAGCTGGTGCTTTCAATGACAACAGGAAGAAAAGGACCAGTATTGGGTACAGACTCTAAAGCAGGCCTAGAGCTTTATAAACGTTACTATTATCCCAACATAAAAAAACAAAACAAAACAAAAACACTTGAGGCTCAGAGAGGTTGAAAAACTCACCTCATGTCACAGGGCTGGCATATGGTAAAGCTGGAATTCAAACCAAGGCCTGTCTGACATAAAAAACAAGCTTTTCTAAATAAAGGATGCAAAGCAGAGACCAAATGTCTTGGCAGGCTGGAGTGTCTGAGGGCAGGGAATGGGACGTGTAGTGGGGTAAGCCTCTCCCTGGCTGCTCTCGGGGGAGATTTCTTGGCAACACAGTCTTGTTAAACAGAATGTCGAAGCTGAAATCCTAATTGGTGTGTGACCTGGCATTACTATGCCCACTGAGCTCAAGAAGCTTCAACTCCACATTCAATGTCTGTAACAGAATAAATCAGTTAGTGGTGAGATCTTCCAGTTCAAGCCCGAGGCATGACACACACAAGGTACATTACAGAGAATGACACCTATTGAACTAATCACAGCTCAGAGGGACTCACGTACCCAGAAGGGCAAAGCTAGAGGAGACCTGTGACTCTCCGGCTGTTGGGTCAAGACCAACCAGAAATGTGGGTGGTGGGCGAGGGTACTGTGGCATGGAAGGAAAGAATGCCAGGTTTGGTATACTTGGATGTGGCTCTAGTCCCAGATTCACCAATTAGTGAGGCCTTGGACAGGTCAATTAATCTCGCTGGGCCTCCTTTTTCTAATTATAAAGTGTCTCTCAGCAGGGGTGCTGTAAGGGATGAAAAAGAGACGATGAATGCAGAATATTCCTAGTAGCACTGAGTTCTAATTTCAAGTAGGTACTTAAAAGGTGTTGGATGAACTGTCCTGAAAATGGGAAGAATTGGGTGCTGGCTGCAGGTGGAAGACACAGGGCCCTGTTTAAGACATCCATTCTACCAACAGCAGCCACTGGGAATGGGGAGGGCTCTGAAGTGGAGGCAGACAGGCGAAGGCTGAGTTTGTGGGCAGAAGAGGCTGAGACTCTATTGGGTAGTGTTCCCTTTGTCTGTCTCCCAATTCTTGTTGACTTTTATCCATTTTTCCTCTTGTGCCCTGACTCTCATTCAAGGCCTGAGACCTGTGAGCCTGTGCTCTGCACCAGCCTCTTGTTGCCAGTTCCTTTCTCTTTCTTCTAATACTTACTGCATGCTGCTCTCTCATCCTATTGCTCCTGGCTTAGAATGCTTCATCTCTTCCTGTTAGTCAAAGGATCACATACTCAAGGGCACATTATTCAAAGGCCTTTACCAGTCTTCCCTTTGCTATTTCTAGGTGCTAGGTGCTAATGCCCTAGCCCATGTGCCTCTTCTCTCATTCCATCTTTTCAAATCCATTTCAGCTTCATGTATTGGCACACATACATTCTACCTTGTTCCTTCATTCAGTCCTACATCAAATATTTATTGATGGCCTCCAAGGTCCCTGGCACAGTGCTGGGCAGCTGGGGACTGAGTTCCTAAGGAATGTCCCTCCTATTCTTACCCACCCCCACTCCAATGATATTGTTTCAGCCGATCTGGCATGATCGGCTGTGGTAACTTGATGGTTCTACATGTATTTTTTACATTAGATTGGGAAGTATTGGAGGTCAGGTCCATGTCATCATGCTGACACCCTCTACGGAATCTGGAGCATTCAGTACTTGAAGGCAGGTTGGCATCTGGTTCTATTGAGTATTGTCTTCATTCTTGGGACAGTCACTTAACCTCATTAGCCTCAGCCATAAAATGGACTAAGAAATTAAATAGGCAACAGCTTGGCCCATAAATATGTGCTCAATAAATAACATCCCAACACATATTTATTGATTAATTAAGAAGATAAAGCATTTCTCACATGCCTTAGACATGGATGAAGAAGCTTAGGTTATGCAAAGTGTGTGGCCAGCATGGAGTCTTGCTGTGGGTTGGGTCTTAGGAGGTGCCAGGTATTAAAGCTGCTACAGGGGAACAGGAGCTGGTATGTGGGTCAAGATGGGGCAAGCAGAAGAGGGAAAAATCTACAATGTCTAGGCCTGCCAGAGAGCCGGTCTAGAAGTTTCTTCTGCAAGTGAAAAATGAAAGGTTCTTTCGTTCTATTTTGAGCCGCAAATCTCCAAAGGCAGGAATTCAGTTGGAGTTTAACTCCAACTTGAACCTGTGTGAGCAAGTTTCCCTCTGCAGAAGGGGAACAGCCTCTGGAGGCCCAATTCTGCCTCCTCTGCCCCTCCCAGTCTTGGCAGGGAGTGGGTGGGAGGAGACACAGCTGAAGGCAGAGTTCTCTTGATTCACAAGTCAGCTGGGAAAGAATGAGGAATTGCTTCACTCGAATTTCTAGTAAATGCGGGTTGGGTCAGGGACAGGCAGAAGTGGGGGAGGATGGGGTGGGTTCTCTGGTGTGTGTAGAAGCAATTCCATATTTGAAAAACTAGAACTTGGGCTCTAGTCCTCGGTCCACCAACTTGGGTCACCCTGCACGGGCCAATTAACCTCCCTGGGCCACATTTTTCTACTCTGGAAATTTCTTCTTGGCATTCTCAGTGGGGGCAGCCGGGCCCACCAGTGCAGTACTTCTCAATCTGGAGCAAGAATACACCACCAGGGGATCTTGCTGACAGGCAGATTTGGCTTCGGGAGGTCTGGCCTATATCCTGACACTCTCAGGTGATGCCTTTGATGCTGGCTGTGGACCACATGAGGTCCCAGTGCAGGGCTGGGCAAACCACAGTTGGAGAGCCAGAACCAGCCCGCTGCTTGTTTGTGTAAATAAAGTTGGACTGGAACCCAGCCATGCCCATTCGCCTGCGTGTTGTCTATGACCACTTTCCTGCTAAGTGGTTGGAGGAAAGCAGTTGTATCTGAGATGGTATGGCCCACAAGGCCTAACTATTTTAATAGTTACTATGTGGTCCTTTAAAGGAGAAATTTGCAACCTCTGCTCTAGTGCACAGAGAGCAAGCCTGTGTGAACTAAAACACTGGCATTTCAGTCCGGGTTTGGTCAAGCCAGCCACTTCACCTTGCTGATTCTCACTCTCCTTATCTAGAGGAAAGGACCTCTAAATTTCTAAAGAGACCTGTGATTCTGGGATTTCAATACTACACAGGAAACACTATAGCTTCTACAGGGATCTGAGAATCAGGTTACATGGCTTTTATTCGGAAGCTATGAAAACACACCTGGATAACCCACAGAGTCCAGCAGACAGCCTTGACAGGAGCAGAGGGGCTGCGCAACACAGAGGCAGCTGGGAATACACAGGGGCTTGGAGAAAGGACCAGTAAGGATGGAAGGGGACCTCCTGGCCTCCTGTACAGGCTGATGCCAGCCAGCACAGGGGCCCTGGAACACTGCTCATGAACATCACACACACACACATTCCATCCCATCAAACACAATTCCCTATCTTACCACTCCAGGTGCTCCTGGCCCTGGGAGCTTCTGGTCAACCAATGTTAATTAGCTCTTTTGAGGTCTCAGAGACCATGCCAGACATAGGCATGCAGAAGGAACTATGACATCTAGAACTGTGAGCTCACAGTTGGGTGGGAGAGACACCATCTGAGTTAATAATTACAGGACAGTTTCAAGAGCCACCATAGGAGAAATGCTTGACTCTGGGTCCCTACCTTTGGGCAACAGGTGATGCTGTCAGCAAGGCAGGGAACGTGAGGGTGGGTAGTGGCCTATAGGAGAAGAGGGAGGATGTGTAAAGAGGGAGAAGAGAATGCCTTGGGCTTTGTTGATCCCAATGTGGGTGCCTGGAGGACTGAGTGACAAAGCTGATTTTCTGTGGAAAGCAGAGCAGGGTCACTCTGGAGGCCTGCCACTGTCACAAGGAATGACTAGTATGTTGCCATGGTTACTTTCCAGCACTGAGGGACATCCCAGTACACATCTAAGTATCCTCAGGCTCTTAGGGGGTCAACTCTCCTTGCTCTGTCTCAGCCCTGAGGTGAGAACTTGGCCAGAGAGACCTCTGCAAAATGCATGCTTTTAGGAACATTTCTATTTTTCAACTTGAATGAGCATTAAGAAGCTGATGATTGCTCACTATGACTGTCTTTGTGGTCAGGTCTCCACCAAATAGGAAAATTGGGAACCTACAGCCCTGGACAGCTCTTGAACCCAACTGGCCACTTTCTGTTCTGGTGTCATACAAGCAAGGAAGGAGCCCCAAGAAGCAATGGACTCATGTGCTCGTGATTATCGTGTTGTCTCACTGAACTGTGGCTCTCCACCTGGGATGGTGGATCTATGATGTCTAGTTGGGGTCCCTTTCCCTTGTTTTGGGATTAAGGGTATGATCCATACAACTAGTGTAGATCTATGTGGGCACTGCGTGGGCAGACTGAATTACCTATGCCTACATAGTGGTGTCAACTGAGTGTGAGGCAGCGGGTTTTCCTCTTCCCAGGCAAGACCCAGGCATCTGGGTGGCATATTTGATGACTATATGCTTTTGCGAGGAGGCTGCCTCTGTAAGTGCCTGCTAGTCGGTTTGAGTACCAAGCTAGTGAGGCATATCTGTAGCCACACCCGGCTGGCCGACTGGCGTACTGGGTAGCCATGATACTCCTTCTTAGTACTTATGACAGACTCTAATTATATGCCTGTCAGTGGGACTGTTTAACTGAGGCCTGGCTCCTGCACTCCCTAATGGCTGCAGGCGTTAGGCCTGGTTTTGCTCGTCACTGTGCCTGGCATTTGGTCGGTGCTTCGTATGTGTGTGTTGAATAAATGACAGAAAGCCTGTCCCCACTGCTGGGAAACTGACTCAAACTGTATATCCTACCAACGGTGTCTGTCTCCCTGTCTTTACAAGGAATTGAAAAAATTATTACCTAATGAGACTCCGGGCAGATTTATGCCCTCACTGCTTAGAAACTCGCTGTGGCAGTGACTAAGAAATCACTGAGGGGAAGGTGACCTTAATATTGAATAACCAGAGGGGCCAGCTGTGGTTGACATAGCCTCAAGGCTGCTACTGGCTCCAGACTGAAGGCTGGACGGGACAGATATGAAGCTCAGAGAAGAATCTGAGAACATGAGTAGGAAGTCTCTGCATTCACATCCAGGGTGCTGCCAGACAGAAGCAGTGGGACAGCTTCCAGGGCTTTACTCCCTGGCCCCTAGCCTGATAAGGACTGATGCAGTCTTGTGCTGTGCATACCCTTGGTGCTTCAAGATTTGGCACTGTTCCCCTTACCGTGCTTCAGCAGACAGCTTGCTCAGGTGGAACTCCCACACTGGCAGCAACAGCCAAACACATTAGGCCCAGTGCCAACAAGTAACCTTTGTTAGAGTTATGGGTTGCTCTAGACCAAATTTCTGAAGCAGAGATCAAGAGAGTGAAATTTGAAATTTGGTCATCTTCTTACACACTAACTACTTATCATTTAAATCTGATCACTATTGATCAAGTGCTTACTGTGTTTTAGGCATTCTGATAAGTGTTCTAAGTGGATGACCTCATTTAACCCTCAAAACAAGGTGGCTATGCTGAGGAAGAGAGATTATAACAGGTTCCATTTTGCAAGGGTTGATATGGAGGCTTGGAGAGGTTCAATGACTCAACCAATGTCACATGGCTGGTGGTGGGGAGGCCTGGGTCTTTCAACTTCTAGTTAAATGGTTAGGCTCGTACTCTACACTGACTCTCAGCTATAAGTCCTCTAGGCTATGTGTCAGGAAGATCCCCTGGAGAAGGAAATGGCAACCCACTCCAGTATTCTTGCCTGGAAAATCCCATGGATGGAGGAGCCTGGTGGGCTACAGACCATAAGGTTGCAAAGAGTCGGGTATGACTGAGTGACTTCACTTTCACTTTTTCAGGCATATCTTACTAGGTGAGTTTCTAATGGTTTCATAAAATAAAATTCTCAGTTTCACAAATACTTGCATTGAACAGTTTATAAGACAATTTTTCGCCAACATTTTTCACAGAGGATCTGTTTCTGTCCAGCTCCAGAATCTACTGCCCACTGTGCTCACAGACCAAAGGCAAGATTCCTTTCTCTCTCTCTACCTCCTTCTGACAAGCATTTATGTAGAAGTGGGCCAGGTAGAATGTTAGTCTTTGAAGGGGACACAAAGGTGAAGAACACATGCTCCCTATTTTCCAGGTACTGGCAAGAGAAAGATACTGATGAGGATACACATGCCTACAAGAAAAGGCCACCTATAACCAGTGTGCTGTCAAGACAGAAGGCAAAATTAAGTGCTCTAGGAATTCAGAGGCCAGATTCACTTCCGGGGGTGCCACTATAGGCTCCAGGAAGCAGGTGGCCCTTGGGGTAAGTCTTACAGGAGGAGCAGAATTTCAACCAAGTGTTTGTTTGGATTGGATCATAAATACTTCCTGTTTCCTGAGTGTCTCTGGCTTGTGCAGTGCATAGTAGGTTCTCAAATAAAGGTTCTAGGTGGACACTAACCACTTGGGGCCAGGCTAGGAATCATGAACTTGGTTCTGCTGCAACCACTGGACATAAATTGTGTAAGTCCTGCCACTTTTCTGGGCCTGTTTTTCCCAACTGTGAAATAGTGACATGGTGGGGAGTGGGTATACCCTTACTCATGGGTTTCTGGTTAGGACTAGATTAAGTCAATATATGCAAAACTAACTACAAAATACTATCTGTCACTATTCTTATTGGTATTACAAAAACTAAAAAGGATGAATGCTATAGACTGCTTAATTATCCAACAACTATTTTTTTTTTTTTCTTTTGACTAACTCTATTGGGTCAGGCACTGGGGATACAAAAATTAAAATCATCTAGCCTCCATCCTTGAAAGGTCTAGAAAACAGGCAGTAGGTACAATTGATGGTATGAGTTTAATGTGCTAGGGCAAAGGGGCGGCTGGAGCTTGGTAGGATCTCTACTGTTTCTTAGTGACAGTGTAGGTAGGCAGCAAGGCTAGAGATAAGAACTTCAAAATCAGAAATTTGGCTGTTAGTACCAATATAAAACAGAAAGGTGAGGAGAAAATTTTCTTACAGCTTGAGGTTATACTATGTTCCAGGTACTATGACATCTATCAGGATAACAAGCTAGATATCATTATGCCAATTTTATGCATAAGGAAGCTGAGACTCAGAAAGGTTGGGTGACTTTCCAAGGTTTATAAGATTATAAAGTATAAAGCCTAAATTTAAACCCAGGTCATTCAACTGCAAGCTTGGTGCTTTTCCCAGGACCACTTCTTGCTTTCTAATCAGCCAATGGTTGTATAGAACTCATTCCATGCTAATCTTTTTTTTTTTTAATTAAAAAACATTTTTTGGGGGGCTACACTGCATGGCATGTGTGATCTTAGTTCCCCAACCAGGGATCAAACCTGAAACCCTCTCACTGGAAACACAGAATCTTAACCACTGGACCACCAGGGAAGTCCCCATGTTAATCCTGACTGATCTTTTTTGGATTGCTTTTCCTAGAAGAAAGACTGACCCATGATGAGATTTGACAGTAACCTTTTCTGTTGTCATTTCCTTTAACATTTCCTATGATAAACCCCTTCCCTCCCACTAATTTCTCCTGTCTCCTCCCTGACCCTCAAGCCCAGTAAAATTGCCAAAGAGTGCAAGGAGATCCAACCAGTCCATTCTGAAGGAGATCAGACCTGGGATTTCTTTGGAAGAAATAATACTAAAGCTGAAACTCCAATACTTTGGCCACCTCATGCAAAGAGTTGACTCATTGGAAAAGACTCTGATGCTGGGAAGGATCGGGGGCAGGAGGAGAAGGGGACGACAAAGGATGAGATGGCTGGATGGCATCACGGACTCGATGGACGTGAGTCTGAGTGAACTCTGGGAGTTGGTGATGGACAGAGAGGCCTGGCGTGCTGCAATTCATGGGGTCGCAAAGAGTCGGACACGACTGAGCAACTGAACTGAATTGAACTGAAAAAAAGCCCAACAAATGATGAACGGTGCAGAGAGAGATCCCTACCTTCTCAGCCACTGGCCTGTAAGGTGTGAGACAAAACACACTGGAAAAATAAACCTGCCATATAATTCTGTTCAAGGAATCCACTGGACCAAAACCTGGCCATGCCATAATTCTGCAGCTCTGTAAGGAACCTGTGCACTATGGGAACCCCTACAACTGTCAGATTTGCCTGTGTTACAGATAATGAAAACTGAAACCCAAGAAGGTGAGTGAACCTGCCCAGCATCACACACTAGTGAGAGGCAGAGACTGGACAGGAACCCAGAATTCTCGACACCAGGCCAGTGCTTTTCCACTAAAATGGGTCACCTCCTTAGCTTTTCCTCATTAACATCTCATCTTTTTTAATTTATTTATTTTAATTGGAGGTTAATTACTTTACAATATTGTATTGGTTTTGCCAACATCAACATGAATCCGCCTTAAAGGAGATTATGGCCCTTTAAGAGCACTCACTGTTGGTTGGTTCTCTGCAAAGCTAAGAAGTCAAGGCTCCCTCCTCAGCCTCTGCTCTGATCAGCCCAGGTCCTCATCTAAAGAACAGGAAGTAGCTTCATTTTTAGCTCCGAAAGCATATTCTTGGGGTGAGAAAGGGGTTTTGAGGAAGAGAGTTCCTGTACACGATGGTCATGAGCGATCAGCAGACATTATTCTTGCTTGAAGAAGGGGAAGATAAATGGTAAGACATGTAAGGAAATGACAGTTGTCCTTGAGTTCTAAGCAGAACACATCCTCAGCAAGGGTGTCCCCAAGTCTCTGCCTGATATGGGTGGTGGGATCTTGCCCTGATTCTGTTCTGCCGAGATGACAGAGTGGGAGTTGGGATGAAAGCTCCAGGGTGGGAAAGTTTGCAGGAACTTTCTACAACCTCCAATGCTTCCCCCACCCTCTGCTAGGACCCACAACTTCCCCTGCCAAGGGAGGAAGGAGGAACACATTACTCAGTTTAATAATTTATACAAATTGAAAAGTTTACTGTGTGAAGGAAAAGGGACTTAAGAGGGCAGCAGAGAAAAAAAAAAATTCCCCAGCTCTCTCTTAAAAAGGACAGGTGTGATGGTGATGCCTCTTGATGACCTTGGAATATGACAATCTGATTGTGTAACAGGTAGGTCTGAAATAAGCCAGTAACCACTTTCTTGGATGGTCAGCCAAGTTTTGTTTCCTCCTACTGGTGGGATTGCATCCAGTCTTAGGACTAACAGCCTCAGACATCAAAGAACCCAGACTCCGATTCCTGGACACTTGTCTGTGTCAGTGTTTCTCAAACCTGGCAGCCCATCAGATTGTCTGGGGAGGCCCAGAGTCCCAAGAACCAACCCAGAGATTGATTAGGGAGATCTGGGCTGGGGCCCAGGACTTCATTTTCTATAGACAGGTGTGGTTTAGAAACCAATGGTCAATCCCATCCATTCAGTTATCAAAACTTCTACGTCAGATGTGGGGTTTATAGCAAAGAAACCCGAGGTGCCACCACTTGGATCTGAATCCATTCTCCTGCCTCCTCATTGGGGTATCTTTGCCACAGCCCTCCTCACATATGGCTTCTCCCCCAGCCCCAGGTCACCAAGTCCACTGGGGATCCCTGGGGGTGAGTGAGGAGTCCAGTCCACAGAGGAGTCAGAGATGCCAGGAACTTTTGAGTCCCATTCCGTGCATTGGTGGAAATGGCTAGTAAGGCGTAGGGCTGAAAGTAATTTTAAGGGAATTCTCAGAGATATGTTCTGTATCCTGGTGTGTAGGATGGCCTACCTGATGGCCTCTAAAGCATACTACCAAGTTGTCCCAGGCAGAAAGAAGAGTCAGCTTATGGAAGCAGCCTGCCATGTTAGAGGTGCTAGGGTGGCAGAGGCAGAGGGAGTTGAAGGGGAGTAAAAGAAGACGTCTAGACCTAATGAGAGGCCAAACCATTTAGGGTCCTCGAGGCCACGTGAAGACCTTTAGATTTTAATCTTAGCCACTGCAGAATTTTGAGAAGAGTGGCACAGTCAGACATATTTGCCCATGGGCATTCTGATGAGGTGGTGAGAACAGACTGTAGAGGGTGGGGGTACAAGCAGGGAATTCAGCTGGGAGGATCCAGGGGACAGAGGATGGTGGCTCAGACCAAGGTGGTAGGAAGGCAGTGGTGAGAAGTGGGTGAATCTTAGATGTTTTTAAAAAGTAGAGCTAACAGATTTTCTGATGGGTTGGATATGAAATGTGAGATAAAAGGGAATCGAGGATGCTGCCAAGTGTTTTGGCTTAAGCAATGGGCAGGTTGGAGTTATCGTCAACTGAGATGGAGAAGGCTGTGGGTGGAGAAGGTTTGAGGGAGGGATGCTGGAGTTCAGTTTTGGACTTGCTGAATCACTCGCCCTCACGTGGTACTTAAATAAAGTCTCACTACTCAATGAGGTCATCAAGGGAGTGAGAGCAGATAGAGAGGAGAGGGTTGAGGACCCTGCCTAGGGACCCTCCTGCATCAAAAGGTTAGAAAGAAGATGAGGAATCAGCAAAAGAGACTAATGAGAAGTAACCAGTGGGAAGAAGAGAAACCAGGAAGGTGTGGAGTCCTGGAAAAAGTGATCAGTTAGGGTCAAATGCTGGTGACCGATGAAGCAAGATCAAGGTTGAGAATTGACTACTGGATTTAATTACTGAAGGACTGGTAATCCTGACACAAGTAGCATTTGACTCCTAACCTCATGGAGTTTCAAGGTTTGATCCCTTACTGTACATTTTCTCTTCTCAATTAGGTTATAAATGATGACACATCAGGGATGAGTCAGTGTATCACTGGGTTCTTGTAAAGCTGCAGAACCTTCTAGAGCCTGCTGTAGACCCTAATACAGTTTGCTCACAGACCCACCTGAATATGGCTCTCACTGACCTAGCACGATTTTTCTCATGCCTGGCTTACCTTGGACACAGAATTTCAGTTCCTTGGGGTCAGTGACGACCTTCCTGCTTTCCCGGATCACAGCCCGGTTCTTCTTGGTTTCTCCCCAGAGATTGGTGCCACCATACATGCTGGGAATGTTGAGAATAGCAATGCCTTCGAGGAAGATGCTGCTCAGGTCCACCCCAACCCCATCACACTGGGGGACAGAGAAAAAAGGTCATCTGTTAATGTCCTCATTGTATCCCAACTCAAGGTGCGGTGAGTGTGGTGGGGGCTCTCATCAAGAATGTGACAGGCCCTTAGCCACCAGCCAGCCTCTATCAGCAGCTGAATCTTGGCTACAGTTGCTCAGGTCTAATGCCTTATCCACTGCAGTGAGATGAGGGAGGTGATTTCTTGTCAGCTCTGAGGGTACAGTACAAAGCTTCAGGAACCATCTCTAGCAGGGGTCCCCAACCTCTGGGATCTAATGCTTAATGATCTGAGGTGGAGCTGAAGTAATAATAACAGAAATAAAGCACCCAATGAATGTAACGTGCTTGAATCATCCTGAAGCCACTCCTTTCTCTGTGGAAAAACTGTCTTCCACAAAACCGGTCCTTGGTGCCAAAAATGTTGGGACCACTGATCCACAGATCTAGAAGGGCTGGTTCAGAAGACAACTGCAAACTGCTCCAGTCTAACTTCATTATCATCAATTCTGTCTCTCCTGCACCACTGTGAAGATATGGTGGAACATGGAGTCCAGATTCGAAAGTTTCATCTTACCCCTTCTTATTTAATCCCTCTTGTGAGAAGTATAAGATTTTAAGATTTGGCCGGCTTTCAGACTTTTTCTGTCTCCTGTATCTCTATCCTAAGTGCAGTTTTGGCATATGTGCTTGCTGATGTAGCAGAGTTTCTTTATCCAGTCTCCACCACCCGCATCCCGCCAGGTACAAAAGGCCAGAAGGCTTGACTCTGTCTGTCTCAGGTATCTAATAGAAGTCAGCCTACCTTGGCATAATGCTCACCAACACAGCAAGAAATATATTAGCTCTGATCCTTGTTCTTCAGAACTGGAGGTAGTTTACTTCATTTACAGAAGAGAACACTACCCAGAGAGGTAAGCTAAGTTGTCCAAGATCGCACAGTTGATAAATAACAGAGCGGGGATTCAAAGTTGGAGAAGTGGACTACAAAGCCCTCTTTATCTTGCTTATTATGAGGCAGGAAAAAAATTAGAAGCATGCAACAAAAATCTCTCTTTGAGGTTACCTACAAATCCAAACTTAAAGAGATTTCTCAAAAGAGGAAGAATGCAAAGGTAGGGCTTGTTGCCATTTATCCGGGCATCCTGATTCCTTTGCAGCTCCTAATTTATGGTCTCTTATCATCCCCGTGACTGTTTCCCCAGCTACAAAATGGAATAGAGTAGGCTTCCTGGTGACCAGGAATTCCTTTCTTTATTAGGAAGTTCTGATTATTTGACAGGTCTTTTAATGTTGACCTGCTCCTTCATTCCTTCCTGCTTCTACCCATTGGTCCTTTTCTCCCTTCTGAAGTCAGAATGAGCTTCCTTCCTCCTCCATGGGAGCGCCCACCAGGTACATGATGATATGTACACTTCATCACCGTGCATATGTACTAAAACGTTGCCATTGACCACTAAGCTTTTACACACATCTCTGTTATTGCCTTCATAATAGGTATGATAATAATCTTATAAATTAGTTAATAATCTTATAAATTAGTTACTTTATAATAATCTTATAGATTAGTTACTTATTATAAATCTTATAGATTTATAATAATCTTATAAATTAGTTACTAAGATTACCCTCATTTTACATTTGGGGAAACTTGCCCAAGTCGCACAACTTACAAACAGAAGTTCATGGGTTGATGGCAGGACTTGGAGCCTCAGTCTTAGCCATTCCTCTCTCTCTCCTCTCTCTCACACCACCATCTAGTTGTGCCTCCTCTGGGTGAGTGCTCTCAGCCCTCTGGCCCCTCCTGCGGACTTGCCCTGATCTACACACACTATGGTTTGTTACTCTCCTACTTTGTGAGGTCCTGGCACTAAAAACACCACCTGTGGCAGAGTCTGATGGCACAGGGGGCAAAGGCTGGAACCCCCAGTATTATCATGGCCCAGAAATGAGAATATGGGAAGCCCATGTACGGGCTCAATATGTCCACCATGATCAACATCCTTACTGTCAAGTAGGATCAAAGTTGCATTAGCTCTTTTGTGATCAGCTAGCTAGATGATGGCTAAATCACTTCACCTTGAATGGGAGGTCATCTCAGGCACTCAGATCCTGATTCCATCATCTACTTCTCGGCCTGCTCTTCTTCATCCTGAACTTGTGTACGTATTTTTAAATAACTTAGACATAGGGTTTTACACTTATTTCATCTGGCTTTCAGCTCAAGCCTCCTCCAGTCCATCTAGTTTATATTAAATCTTCATTCTATGACCGTATGCCATGGCTCTCTTCTCATTTGGAGACTTGTCTTTAATACAAGTATATAATGGGCAAAACAGGGAACAAGCCCTTTCCTTGGTCAGTTTAACACACCAGATATTGTACATTAAATGGTTCTTGGGGTATGGCTGCCTTATTAGGGATGCATCCTCTGTGTACGATTGTCACCTAGCCCACTTTTCATTACAGTGTGGACCATGGAACTTAGAGATGACAGGGACCTAAGAGAACACATCCTATCTTTCATCAATGAGGCCAGAGAGGTTAAGGTCACCCAACTCATAATTGTGGAGCTGGGCTAGTATCCCGGTCTGCAGACCTCAAATTTGTGCTTTTTCCACTGAAACATAAGATACTGTGCTGAGATCAAATAATATTTCCTAAATGACCACCTTACGACCTCTATCAGAAAAAGAATAAGAGAACTCATATAAAGCCAAAAACGTCTGTAAAGGGCAAATACTTAGTTATTACTTGATTCCAGAATTTTCCCAGGGGTTGGGATAAAGTTTGTCAGTCTGTGCCTTCCAGAATGTATCCTAATTTTTAAAAAACTGGGACATTTGTCTGTTTGCCTCTCATTGGCTGGAACCTACTCTACTTTGTAGATTTGTTGAGTGGTCACCAAACGACATCTATATAGGTTTGTCCAGCAACTTCGATTTAAATGTGTATGCTTTCCAAGGTCAATTAGTTCTCTATTGATCAATCTTGGGTTCTGATACCCACCTTTATCATCTATTCTTCTATTTTTTTGTTAAAGCTACTCTCTCTCCCTCTGGAAAAGATAAAACAGCTCTCTTGGAAAGGCAAAATCCTAATGAGGTATGCTTTCCATGTTCTTTTTTGCTTCAAACACTGTCTAAGATTCTGCTTGGCCTTCAGCTTGTCCAAAGCCAGGATCACAGGTCTGAGTTGCCTTTGTATATTCACACTTGGGTGCATACTCACACCTTATCTGTGAGTATGTCTGATGGTGGTGGTTTAGTCACTAAGTCATGTCCTACTTTTGTGACCCCATGGACTGTAGCCTGGCAGGCTCCTCTGTCCATGGGATTTCCCAGGCAAGAATATTGGAATGGACTGCCATTCCCTTCTCCAGGGGATCTTCTCCACCCAGAGATGAAACTCGTCTCGTGCATGGCAGGCAGATTCTTTACCGCTGAGCCACCAGGGAAGCCTCTATGAGTATGTGTACAACCCTCCAAAACCATGGACTCAACCCAGACCTCCTTGTTGCTATCATGGTGATTTTTTTTTTTAATTAAAAACTTTTTGCTGTTTTCTTCCTGAAAGAATTAATGAACTGTTAAGAAATTTACTTTGGGATGTTTTTCATCTTTTTGTCCTTTAAACACATATTCTTATTTAGGGATTTGGGCTAGAATTCCACTGGATCAAACTTTTCACCAAACTCTCTGAAATTATCTTTGTTCAACCCAATGCCCAGCACTGAATTCTTGCACCCTTATGGCCTCCTAAAACGACTTTGATGCTGGGAGGGATTGGGGCCAGGAGAAGGGGATGACCGAGAATGAGATGGCTGGATGGCATCACTGACTCGATGAACGAGAGTCTGAGTGAACTCTGGGAGTTGGTGATGGACAGGGAGGCCTGGCGTGCTGTGATTCATGGGGTTGCAGAGAGTCAGACACGACTGAGCAACTGAACTGAACTGAACTGAGACCACTCAGACACTCTTTCTTTTGGTTGTAGTTACTTCTGCATGAGTTCAATTTAATCAATGTTGGCCAAAATCCCCCCTCCCTTCTAGAGGTAATAATAATAATATTAGCAGTTATCTGATGAAAGCTTCCTTGTGCACTGTCCTGGTCCTGCCCTTACACTCTCTTGGGATGCATACATGAACACCATGAAGGAGGAACTATTGCTACCTCCAAGTGACAGAGTCTCAGAGAAGTTAGGGTGCTGGTGTAGGGCAACACAACTTCCACTCTACAGGCTGGCAGAGCTCAGTTGCAAACCTAGGCAAGTCAGATGCCAGATTCTACTTTGGAGATGAAAGTCAGTGCAGCAACATGAGACTTTTGCTGATGCTAGACTTATCACAAAATTAAACTTCCAGCTGTTTGAATAACTGAAATCTCCCACCACTACTCTGTCTTATAGAGTACTAAGAGCAGTGCCCAGCACGCCAGTGTTGGTATCAGTATTATATCTTGCCTCTGTGCCAGCTTGGTGTTTTTTTTTTTTTAAGTAAACTAGTTGCACAGCTCAGTCCTTGGTACCTAGTATTCCACAATGTCCCCTTTCTTCCAACTGCCGTTTTAAGTGTGCCCTATCCCCTCTACCTCTGGTCATAACAAGCTCAGAGTGTTAGTTATTAACTTGGTAAGCCATTAACCTCTCTGGAAGAGCAAACAGTCTTCACTTTGCCTTATGATAGGATGTCCCCTCCCCCAGCATCTCACTGAGTCAGAGGTGGACTGGGGAGAGTGGAGGAGGTGGGGGGAGCTCAGGGACTGCTGGCTATAGATGCCCCCACCTTCGGAATGCACCTATTTGAAAACTGAGAGGCAGTGCCTTGTCTTGGAAGGAGCATGCCTGAGCTTGGAGACAGATATGGGTTTAAATCTTGGCTCTGTCACTTGCCAGCTGTATGATCCTGGATCCTCCTTGGTTCCTTAACTCTTCCAGCTTTAACCTGTCATCTGTAAAATGGGGTGGGGGTAGGGAAATTGCATCTACTTAAAGAGTTTGATTGGTCTCTGGAAGGCAGTAGCATTCCATAATTGTCTGCACTGTTATTACTGTTAATAATAATAATAATACCTGTGCTATGAGGCATTTTTCAGCCTGAAATCATTCTCCCACTGTCTGAGGCTTTGCTAGAAGCATTTTAATGGCCTTTTGGACCAACTCATGCTAGTGGGAGTCTTGCCAGACCATACCTGCATGCCCATTCTCCACGCTTCTTGGCCTAGACACCACGCACTGATTTCTTTCAGAACGCCAGGGATGCTTAGGGCTCGAGAAAGGTGGAAAGCTGCCGTGCTGGATTTGGAAACGTGGAGCCACGGCGAGAAGTACACTGGAGGCTTAAGTGGTACATAGCCCCCGGTGGGTTCCTGAGCTAAATCTTCCAGCAGTTCCATGACGTCATGGGGCCCCGCCCCTGCTCCCATGGGAGAGGGGAGGCGCGGGGGGCTCCTGGGGAGAGTGCAGGGAGGGCGGCAGCCCCTGCGCGCACCTTGGCCATCCCTAACCTAGCTCTGGGCCGGCAGGCTCGCATCCGAATCGAGGCTGCGTGCAGTGAAACCCAGGTAGTTACAGCCGGGTATGGGTTGTAACAGAGGCAGTTCCTGTCCCCAGCCCCCCGGGCAGCATGCATGCACACGCCCCGAGCTGTGCTCCCAGGCGGCAAGGGCGGTGAGGTGGACACGGGTCTGAGGCAGCGGCGCTGCCGGCGCGTGGGGTGGGTGGGTGCATCCCGGCCCAGCCCGGCTCCTGGCCGCCTGGAAGACGTTCAGGAATCTGCCGGAGCGCGGGCCCGGAGCCGCCCGCACCCGCCTGCTCCAGGCCCCACTGTGCCCGCCCGCAGCTGTCGGCGAGTTCAAACTTCGTGACCCCTGGCGAAGACAATCTCAAATTCTAGTTACTGAGCCGAGAGAAGAGTGGAGAGCCGATGGAGAGTCAGTGGGTAGTCCTATTCATTCCCATCCTCCCATCCCCTTCCACCCATCTCTGCGATTCCTAAAATCCTCATAATTATGGGCAGAGCTAGGACCTGCCAAGTTCGCCGTGCTGCCTGAGAGGGAGAGAGCCGAGGACGTGAGAGAGGGCAGTGGTGCTTCCCTGGCCGGGCTGTGGGCTTTTCCGCGCCCCGGGTGCCTGGCGGCCTCGGTGACCTGAAAAAGGCGGCGGATGGGGAATGAGGCCGCCTCCATTTTAGCCTTGTGGATCCTATTTTTGAAGGTCCTTAGAGAAGGAGATCCCATAATTTATTTGATGACCTGTTTCAGTTTTTAGCAACTGGGAAATTCTCTCGTCTTCCAACCTCGATTCAAGGTGCCACCGATTGCACTGATTTTCTCCAGTTCAAAACTCAAGTGTTTGGTTTCATCCTCCCTGCCATCTGGCAGTGTTTGCTGTCTGGAATGACCTCTTCCAGGTGGATTATAAGGTGGAACAGCTCTCACCCCCCATAGCTCTGGGGGCATTTGTCCCCCTTTCTGCTTGACATTTTCTGTCTTGGGTTCCTTGCCACTGCCTTCTCTTGATGGGCTCTCTCATCTTTGATAACTCCTTCTTGGACTTAAACAAGCAAATTTTTATTAGGGATATTTTCAAATATACAGGACAATAAAATAATAAATCCCATGAATCCCAAATTTAAGCTTCAGCAGTTAGCAACTCATGGCTAATCTTGTTTGAACTTTAACTCAGTTCATTTTCCCCACCACCATGTTGAACTATTATTTTATAGCAAATCTCAGATATTCTATTATGTCGTCTACAGATACTTTTAAAAGTAGACTGCTCAGTCATGTCCAGCTCTTTGAGACCCCATGGACTGTGGCCTGTCAGGCTTCTCTGTCCATGGAATTCTCTAGGCAAGAATACTGGAGTGGGTTGCTATTCCCTTCTCCAAGGGATCTTCCTGACCCAAGGATTGAACCCGGGTTTCCTGCATTGCAGGCAGATTCTTTATGTATCTTTAAATGATAAGACTCTTAAAAGGATTTACCCCAATTCTCCGATCACTTTTAAATATAACAATAATTTTTTAATATTGATAAATATCCAGTAGTTGTTCAAATTTCCTTAAGAGTCTCATTTTAAAAAATAACTGGTTTGTCTGAAAGGTCTACAGGTTGAACTTGGCTGATATGTCTTTTAGGTTTCTTCTGATCTATAAATTCCTTGTTCTTTTTTTTTCCTTGCCTTGTAATATTTACTGGGGGAAATGGGTCATTTGTCCCATAGAGCAGTGCTTCTCAAACTTTAATGTGCATACAAATCACTTCAGGATGATTTAAACGCAGATTTTGATTCAGGACATCTGAGGTAGCCTGAGACTGCATTTCAACATCATTATCTGGTGATAATGATGCTGGGTGTGGTGGACCACACTTTGAGACAGAAGGGTGTGTAGCGTTTCCAGATTTTGGATTTTGCTTATTGTACCTCTGAGGTATCTTTAAACATATTCCAGCCTATCTGCAGGGCTGATCAAATTCAGGATGGACGTTTTAGCAAGATTACTCACTCTATCAATGTATTTCCTATTGCATCTCATCAACAGGCACATAATTTGCTTGTCTCACTTTTTGGTGATGTTTGTGTTGGTTAGTGGGTTCAGGTGTTGTCAGCTTGAATCTTTCGTTATAGAGTTCTTGATTAGTGGGTAGAGGAGGCCACAACAACCCACTCCAGTATTCTTGCTTGGAGAATCCCATGGACAGAGGAGCCTGGTGGGCTATAGTCCATAGGGTGGCAGAGTTGGACATGACTGAATCGACTTAGCACAGCATAGTCAGTGGATGACGATCCTTGTCTGGGCCTCAGTGGTAGGATATCCTTGTGGACAACCCAGCACCCTTTCTTCACTCTTCATCTAAGTCTACAAATGCCATAAAAGGATCTCTTTCTCTCGTCTCTGCATCTGTGTTCTCATGGAATCAAAGATCTGAAATGTCTTGAAAGATCATTCAGTCTAATTACCTCATTTTATAGATGAGAAAAATGGAGGTTAAGGAGGTAAAAGGAATGGTCCATCGTCACGTAGGTAATCAAGAGTGAGCAGATCTGGAATCAGACCTTTGGTCATGTAGTCTGGCAACTAAGGGGTCAGGAGTGACTTTGTAAAGAGGAATTTTAGCAGCTGAAAGAGGGCCAAAGCACAGAATCTTAGAATGGTAAAGCCAGATGGAACATTTGGTTTGTTAATATCTTATCACCATGATGAGAACAATTAGCCCTAGAGTTGGTAAGTAACTTTCCTAGATCACACAGCTGTCTCTTGCAAGAGCTAGGGCTTAACTAGGGCCATATATGTGGGTCACAGAGTTGGGCCTACTTGCTTTTTCTCTTGTACTCACTCTCTGAACTGCCATGCAGCTCTTTTATGCCTGTTAAAGTCCTACCCTTTCAAAAACTAACTCCACTATGAGGCCTTTTCTATAGAGGAAACTGCTGTAGATAGAAATTGATCATCCCCTTCTCTGAATTTTCCTTGCTTTTTCTGTTGTATATTGAATATATATTCTGCCACGCATCATGCATATGTACCTGTCCCCAGGAGATTTTAAGCTCCCAGAGGGGAGGGACCATATGCTGCATGGCTCTGTGTTCTCCATAGTTCTGGCATGCATTACCCATTTTCAAAGTCCAATATAACTTTTTTAAACTGGAAGAATTCATTTGTGGAGAGATCCCCAAAAGAAGACCAAGCTGTTAAAGAAACCTGGCAAAAGGTCTTTCCTTCCAGATGAGTTTCTACAACTTCCCAGGATGAATATATTGACCATTGAAAGTGGATTGAGTATCCATATTAGGGAGAAATCTGGAAGGTTAATCCAAGACTTCAAGAAGTAGTCCTCTGATCACAGCCAAGAGAAACCTATATCTAACAGCTAGTAGTAAGAATAGGACACATGGGGCACGATGTATGTGAGAGAGATGTTAAGAGACAGAAGACAAGATTGATGGGGCCCTACTTACTCAGTGCTAGACCCTGGGGAAGGAGTGGATATATGTCCTCAAGGGATCTCTCCAGTCAGTGCTAGAGGTAGTGGTATGCTGCTAAATGTTTACTAGGATCTCCAGGATTAAAAAAAGCTGTGATTGTGGTGTTTCGTGGTGTTTCATGGTGTAAATTCTCCCACAATGGCCAATTTGAAGCTACCAACATGACATCCCTAAAGGCAGAGCTAAGGAGAGATGTGCCAGTAGGCAAGCTGGCCTCAGCACACCCCCTGAGAAGGCAGTAGACACCTGCATATCTGCAGGGCCTATGGCCAGAACAGAGAAATTTATTGAGAGTGAAAGAAGAGCAGTCCGGGCAACAATGCTGTCTTTTTCCCCTAGAGAAGAACTAGAGAGAATGTTTTTAGTGTCCATAATCTGTTGTGGATCCTGAGGGAAGAAAAGGAAAGGAATTGAGTGCTGTTGATGAGTGGTGACAGCATTACTAGAGAGACAGTCCAGTAATATCGACATTAAAAAAATTTAGCCTGGCGTGCAGCTGGAGGGGCTTCCCCCGCAATCCAGAGGAACTGTTTTAATTTATTTATTTCATTCATTTTAGAACCTAAGATCTGTTGTGGGCAGTTAGATACTAATATATACATGTTATGTGATAATATTGATAGATAATCATTTATTGAGTAACTCTTATGAACCAGGCACTTTATATATTTTATGTCTAATCCTTAGAGCCCTGCAAGTTTGGTATTTGTATCTTTTTTTTTTTTTTACAGATGAGGAAACACTCACTTAGTGACGTTTCCCGTTTTAATCAGGTTTGTGCTGGGCTTCATGAACCTACAGGTTTCCTGCGAAGATGCAAATGACGAGATCAAAAAGACTGTCTAGCTTATGGAGCATGTACCTGAGGCCTGTTAATTTCATGCTTTGTTACCTATGAGATTACTTTTGGGATATAAGGATATATAAAATATAAGGGATTTGATTCTTCATTTTAAGGAGACTGGAAAAAATGGATTTTATCAAGAGCAGGCAGGTCAGGATAGTCAGGGATCTATACATCGAGCCATAAAAGGAACTGGGGATATTTAGCTCAGTGAAGATCAATAGGAGAGGACATGGAAGATAGACTGCACCCCTATGAAGGGCAGTCATGTGGAGGAACAGGAAGGTATGTTCTGTATGCTCCCAGAGAGTGGAATAGGCCCAAAGGATGGGGATTTCAGTCATGCATCCTACAAACACTTATTGTGCACCTATTTTGTTCCAAGAACTGTGCTGAGGGATGACAAGGGAAGGATATGCCAATGAAAGGGACATTCATCCTTGTTCAACATCGGGAAGAAAACTTTCTGAAAGGGATTTCCAGCAATGGACAGGTTTCTGGCAAAGTAGTAGGCTTCCTTTCCTTGGAGTATTCAGGAAAAGGCTAGATGTGTACTTATCAGAATGTGCCAGAATGGATCTTTTTGTTGAGTGGTACACGGGACCAAATCCCTTTCCAGTTCAGAGATTCAATCTCTGCTCAGCCTCGCTTTGGCAGTCTACAATGCTGTGCTGAGAAAGTGGCATCGCGGTCCCCCTCTTGCTGCCCGAGTCCGTCTAGCCGCCTGCCCTGCCTTCTCTGGCAGGGAGCGGGGGTGGGCCAGTTAGACTGGAAAGTGCCTGCCATCTGTGACGGGGATGATGGTGTTTTGGCGGGTCTGTGTGGGCTCCAGGAATGCAGCACTGAAGCCATGTACACACAACCTGCTTAAGAACATCCCATGGGCAGAAAATGTTTGCTTCCTCTTCAGCCCTCCTCTGTTGCTATGCCAGGCAGGCACAATGGTGCCTTTGAGAGGGGCAGCTGGAAGGGGGTGCTGGCAGGGAGGCTGGAAGGAGAACGCTGCAGCTGAGGGGAGAACCAAATTCATTTCCAGGAGCAAGCAGCCCTGGGCGCCAGTTTCCAAAACGAAGCTGCTGTTTCTCAGAGCGCACAGTGGTGGGCTGCCTCAGATTTGGATAGAGGGCAAAGCTATTTCCTATCCACTGCTCCACCCTCCCCAAGTTAAAAAAAAAAAAAAAGGAAAGGAAGGAAAAAACAACCTAGTGTGTTGAGGCATTCTTGCTCTGGATGCAGTTTAATAGGTCTGCGGTCTGTCTGGGGCACTCAGACCAACCTGGGGTGGATGGGGCTTTCTGAAGGGTCAGACTCGCCTGCAGACAGAGCAGGGCTGATAGCCATAGGGACCGGCAAGGCTCAGGGGCAGGTAGACTTCTGGGCCACCAGAGTGGGCTCAGGGTGGAGACGCCTTCTTCTGCCTTTTGGAGTCACTTCCTCTGACCCCCAAGCAGCCCTGTACCCTTGCTGCCATATGGGCTCTGCCCACTCACTGTCTTCACTCTCCTTGGTGGGAAAGAGGTGGGAGAACTCTGGCATTTCCTGTCCCGGGTTCACAGTTGTCCCAGACCCTCAGTTACTTTCAAAGGTCCCAGCAACAGCTCAAAGATGGGCGTGGGAGGTCTTCCCACTCACCCGATGGTTAGAAGAAGGCCTGAGTGCCAGGCTGCAAGCCCATTCTGTCTTAAAGATGGAGCAAAGTGGGTCCCTTTTACTTTGGGGATGCCCAACACAAAGGTATCACTTGAGTCTTGTCAAGTAGTAATTTGTTAGTGTTCACATTCATTATGGGATTTTTTTCATACTTTGGTTGAAATTGTGCAATTAAAAGTAGAGAGCAATGATTTCATTTCCAGTATTGGGGATACAGGGTGAATAAGATGAGTCTTTGCCTCAGACAGACAACTGCCTAATAGATAGGCCACGTCCTGAAGGGGGAGCCATACCACCAACTCAGCTGCTATATACCTGAGGGGGAAAGCAGAGATGGATTCTACAGGGAGTGCTGTGCTTGGAGCACATGGGCTTGGAGCTCATCTGATCTTGGAGTACTTATCTTACGGAGACTTCGTTTCCTCGTGTACATAATGCACATCATGCAGAGATGTTATGAGGACTAAACAAGCCAGTGTAGCAAAGTGCCAGGATATAGAGCTTATCGAAAGGTGAGTGCTTAGTAAAGTGGCTGCTGCTATTAATTTGTGGATTCCAGTGGACTTGCATGTAATGTGTATGTGTACACAGTATTTAACTGGTCCTTTGTTAGATTATATATCCTTCCTGAGTCATTTCTTCTCTACTAGGATCAGCATGTTTATGACCTCACTAAGACAGATAACCCGACTAGTCCACTAAGGCCAAGGAGACATATGCACATGTAATATTCATAACCCAGTGGCAGAAGCTGGAAAAGACTGAATGCCTTTCATCCAAGCTCCCTGAATGTGCTGAGTGTGGAGATGAAGAGCATGAGTTCTTTTCAATGTTCTAAAAGTCTAAGAGAGAGAACACATTTCCCACAGACAGGGCCTCAGGTTGTTATTATTTAAAAGATGCATTTGTTTGTAGACATAGCTTGGAGAAAGTTATCCTTTCACCAGGGGACCTTGGCGGGTAGAAAAGTTAAGCTTGCTGGGGCAGAGGTTAGCCTTGAGGTCTCTCAGGAACCTGAGTGGAGGTCCTTCTAGCCCAACATGCTGAGTCACGCATGGGACCCCAAGCTTGGTCCCCTGAGACACCCCCTGGGCCTCGTCTATCCACTGTGCTGCATATACTCTTCCCCCACCATCTGCTTTGTGAAATTGTAGGCATGAGAATTCACCCCTAAAAGTTATTCCAAAGTACTTGGGAGACACAAAGTGTATGAAGGCAGGAATCTGAAGACAAAGAAAATCAAAGCAATTCACAAAGAACAAAGGAAATGGGAAAGAATAAGAAAATAAAAGCACATGGATGAACGGAGGCTTGAAGTGAAATATGGGGTATGTATGTGTAGGGAATAAAAAGAGGGTCATTTAAGAGAAAAAGTTATGTGTCAAACTGTAAGCAAGCCATGGGATTTTTAGAGAGAAAATTGCCAATTTCTTCTCAGACTGAAAGATTTTGAGGATCTGTGAAGGAAACTTGTAGTCAGTGCATGGCTGAAAGAAGGAGAGAGATAGAAAGGATGGAGCTGTGTTTAAAAATGGATAAAGATTAAGGCAATCAAAGAGTCAAAGAGGTCCTCCGGAGGCCTGCTCTTAAAGATACAAGGGCTGACATTATTACGGGATTGAAACAAGGCCAACATTAGAACAGTACTGATCCCTGATTGCTGAGATTGTGGGTTACTTTTTCTTTTCACCTCTCTATGGTTTAACATGTTCTACCATGGATTTGGGGCTTC
The DNA here is from genome assembly GCA_917880005.1 of Nanger dama. Classification (NCBI taxonomy): domain Eukaryota; kingdom Metazoa; phylum Chordata; class Mammalia; order Artiodactyla; family Bovidae; genus Nanger; species Nanger dama. The sequence goes on along the minus strand of CAKJTW010000011.1, from coordinate 25,112,694 downwards.
CCTGGTGACTCAGACAGTAAAGAATCTGCCTGCAACGCAAGAGACCCAGGTTCCATCCCTGGGTCAGGAAGTCCCCCTGGAGAAGGAAATGGCAACCCATTCCAGTATCCTTGCCTAGAGAATTCCACGGACAGAGGAGCCTGGCAGGTTAAGGTCCACAGGGTTGCATAGATTTGGATTACTTTTCTAATCAAAAGAATTTAGCACCTGTCTTAAGAGGGAGCAGGCAGAAACTGAGGCTCGGGTACCTGGAGCAGTGAGAACTGCAGGATAGGGAAGAAAAAAATCTGAAGTGGCAAGAGTGGCCTTGGGTGGTCTCACAGTGAGGATGCTCCTGGAAAGATGGAACCCCTGGACTTGATGGAAGAAGAGAATGGACTCCACAAATGAGAGAGGATGTCTGTGTCCATTCCAGCCTCTGACTTGAAGGTTTGGTGCATGATCAGGTTGCCACCTTTTGTTTTCTGAGATCTCAGCATCTCTGCTCTTCTCCATGAATCTTTCCCTTCCCCATGAATATGTTTTCATTTCATCTGCCTTGAAATCACTGTGGCTGGGTTGATGAGCTGAGCTTTTGATTAGTTCCCACTTCATTACTCCAAGGTTCCACTTGCCCAAGCTGAGAAGGTATATATAGATGATGCCAGAAAAGGTGCTTGAAGGTCTATCCTCTAGTTTAGGAGTGTGCAACATTGCCAGTAGATATCAAGGCAGCCATGGGCTCTCTTTGCCACTTACTGGCTGGGTGAAGTTGGCCAACCAACTCAACCTGTAAAGTTCTTGATTTCTCTCTTCTGAACAAATGGTGCCTGGCTGGATTGAAGAAGGTAAAGCTATCTGCTCAATCTTAAAGTAATCTGATTCATTATTTATTCTGCTTCTTTACATACACATAGCTGTGCTAAAGGTTAGTTTTAGAGTTTAGGATTCTCATAGACAGGGCCCATCTCATGATATGGCTTCACGCTGAAAAAGATGAAATTCACCTGACACAAAATTAGCCATTTTAAAGAATATAATTCAGTGGACTTCACTCTCTCTCTTTGAAGTGTTAGAATAATATGGTCTCTGGGGTTGGTTCCATTTTGTTGTAATAATAAAGGACTGCACTGTATCTCTGTGCTCATCACCCCGTGAACTTCTGTGCAGGAAACTCTCCAGGTCTAGGATGTAAAGAACCTGCTGGGTCATTCGTCCTAAAAGATAATTTTCAGTTCAGTGTTTGTTGTCAGATTGCTCTCCAAAGTGGTTCACCACTCACGTCCCCAGAGAGGATCAGAGGGTTCCCATTTCTGCTCCGACTCCCATCACAGGGTGGGGGTATTCCTGGAGCCCCACGGCACAGAGAAGGTAAAAGTAATGAGCTAGCTCCAGCAACATCACCACGGAGAGATCTTGAGAACTAATGGTGAGTGAAAAGGCAAGTTGCAGAGCACAAAACGGTTGTGGGGAACGCAGTTCCATCCATAAATTTTTATTTCTTTGGTTAAAAAGATACTTGAAGGGAATAAAACAAAATAGTGACAAGTATCAATTCTAAGTGAGGGAGAAATGGGAATATCTGATACACTGTTCTCAAAACTTTGTTGTATTAAAAAAATCCTCAATTAAAAGGGGAAAATTGATGTGCAGAGATTCCCAAAATACACCGGGTAACAGATTCTTTTTGAAGCAGCCTCCACATTTAGACTAACTTTTCCCCAGGCAGAGGTTCATATTAGGGAAGCTGGCTAGCCTTCCCTTGTGAACATTGTTTAAAAGTAGATATGATATCAAGGAATTTTGGAAGTTCATATTTTTAACCAGTAAAATTTCCATAGCATGTAATAGCCTGCCTGGTTTGCTCCACCTAACCGTAACCAAGGCAAAACCTGTGCAAGCCTCTTTAGGGCCCGGGGTGGGGGAGATGACTCACTATGTTCTTCCCTCCCCTCCTCCACTCCTTTATTCAGGTACAATCAGATCAGAATAAACATCAAGGACGGCTTTGGAAGGGATAGGAAGTCAGAGACTTGGAGACCCTGAGAGAATGCTTTTGTTCCACCAGGGCTGATGACAACTATGTGGGTGACAGGCTAGCTTCTTAATTAGAAGCAACCCCAATTGGCTCAGTGGTAAAGAATCTGCCTGCCAATGCAGGAGACACAGGTTTGATCCCTGGTCCAGGAAGATCCTTGAAAAGGAAATGGCAACCAACTCCAGTATTCTTGCCTGGAAAAATCCCACAGAGGAGTCTGGCAGGCTATAGTCCATGGGTTACAAAGAGTTGAATATGACTTAAGCCTGAACAACAACAACCAAATTAAGAGCACCCATTTCCCAGGAAGGGTATTCGCTCTCACAGCTTGCTTTGTGTGCTTGCAGAGGAAGCATTTAGAGCATGCATCTGCCTTTCTTTTTTTTTTTTTGCTTTTCTTCTTGATAAATGTAAGTCTCATACTTGCTTTTCAGTTCAGTTCAGTCGCTCAGTCGTTTCTGACTCTTTGTGACCCCATGAATCACAGCCTGCCAGGTCTCCCTATGATGCCATCCAGCCATCTCATCTTCTGTCGTCCCCTTTTCCTCCTGCCCCCAATCTCTCCCAGCATCAGAGTCTTTTCTAATGAGTCAACTCTTCGCATGAGGTGGCCAAAGTATTGGAGTTTCAGCTTTAGCATCAGTTCTTCCAAAGAAATCCCAGGACTGATCTCCTTTAGAATGGACTGGTTGGATCTCCTTGCAGTCCAAGGGACTCTCAAGAGTCTTCTCTAACACCACAGTTCAAAAGCATCAATTCTTGCTTTTAGTGTTACCCAAAATATTAAAATAAAGTGTATGACTAAAGAGAAGATCAGATATATCTCATACCGGTGAGAATCTCTGCTCTAGAATGATGTGCCAGTACTGCCCTGAAACTCCTGGGTTTTGGGCAAATCTGGATTTGAAGCCTGACCTGACCACTCAGAGTCATGCACCTCAGGTGAGCTGCTTTTCAGCTTCTATCCCCATCTCCGGAAAGGGGATGTGACACCTGCCACTTGGGGCTGCTCTGTGGATTCAGTGAGGCACTTGGCACCATTGCCAGTTACTTAACAAAACAAACAAACAAATCTGAAAACGTTAATCCCTAGCCTTGGGGAGTAGACTAACCCCTTTTCCCCATTTTATAGACGAGAACACTGAAGCCCAGACAACAGTTACACGAAGAGGGCTGATGCTGGTCCAAGCCAAGCCCCTTTCCCTGAGCAACCCCACCTCTCCCCCCTTACCCTAGCCTTGACCAAGTGTCTGCAGGTGACCAGTAGATCTGCAGTCATCTTCTCTCTGGCCTTAGTCTCTGACCCCAAAACAGTGTCCAGGGGGACTGCTCACATGGGTCCTCAAGGTCCCAGGATCAAGTTTTCTTAGCACTAGTTAAGTGAGTATTATATTAACCGGCTCATGTTTGTTCTCTCACCTGGGCTGTAAACTTTATTTCAGAGAAGGGACCAAATTCTCCTAGTTTCCAATAAGCTACAAGTCTCTGAAAAACAGGCTGTATTCCTTACGAGAGACTTTCAGTGCAGAACTTCCGCATAAAACTCATTTTAGCTTTAAGTTTCACCATCCAAATGTTACCGAGGTGACACACAGACACAGAATGAAACAGACTTTCTAATCTGTTCTCCTGAACCGCTAACCTTTGTGCCCTTTCACAAGTTGCAGAACTTCTGAGCCTCAGTTTCCTTACCCAGAAAGTAAGGATATTCCTGTCTTCCCTGCATACTCTGTGGATCAAAATGAGATGCTGCATGGGAAGACCTCTGGTAAACTTAAGGCAGTTTTCCTCCCTGACTCCTCCTGTCCACCCTTCCTTCCTCAAATGAGCAAGCAGTAGGACTGTGCCCTCTGTTCTCCTAAAGTGTTTCCCAGCAGCCCTGCCCAGCTGCTGCAGAACCAAGCAGCCCTACATTCAGTAAAGGAGGAAGAAACAGTGTATCCGAGCTGAAAAATTCAGCAAGCTGCTAGCACTTGTTAGGTCAATCTGTTTATTGGGTTCCAAGCTAAAGTCCTTTCCAGGAGGTCTAGGAAGGCCTAGACTCTTACACGTTTCCAGCAATGAAATCTTGGTCAAGTTACTTAGTGTGTCTGAGCCTCAGTTTCCTCATTTAAAAAAATGTGATCATACTTGCTTTGCTGGGTGATGGAATCAAATGAGGACACGCTACAGTAGGCAGAGTGTGACTTTCTCCTCTCCCGTTGTTGCTTCTCTCTGCCTTCTGTTTATCTTTCTAACCCTCTGTGCCTTAGCTTGCTTTCTGTGATGTGGGGATAAGAATACCGGGCCTACTTAGCTCACTGGTTGTTGTGTGACTCTGCAATAAAGGCTGTGGTGGGGCTTTGAAAATGGTGGCACATAGTATAAATACCTGTGTGGGCTTATTCTCAGGCTCACTGACCTTGAACTGATGAGCGTGCTGGTCCTCCCAGGCCTGGGCTGTTGTGTACAGCCGCCACTTGGAGAAGGTCACTTAACATACCTTCTGTTATTGTCCTTCCCGAGGCCCCTGATGCACTCACATCTACCTGGGCTGCCCCACAGCCTCCTAATATCTGTTACTCACACACCTCCCCCTCTGTCTCTCTGGTCTCCTCTGTATCATAAGACCCAGGACCATCTCCTCTCTGCTCCCTGGATACAAAAGGATGCCTGTCACAATCTTGCAGGCTGTCAGAACAGAAGCTGCCTGTCAGATGCACCCCTGCCCCCATCCTTAGCTTGAGGAATAAATACTAAAAAGACTCACGATGGGGAGCTAAGGAAAACAAGAAGTGCTGCTGAAAGCCCCCAACAACCCACAGTACGAACACCCCCACCTCCTCCAGAGGCCACCAGCCCCCTCTGCAATTGAGGACGAGACGCTGTGCACTGGACTCAGAGAGGCCCATGATGCTGTGGGCTGGAAGCTGGGAGTTGGGAGCTGGGAGGGCGGGGGCCCACCGAGGCAGGGGAGCTGAGCTGCTCTATTCTGGGCACAGTTTCAAGGCCAGCTGCAGGGAGAACAAGCAGTCGCTGTGTGTCTGCAGCTGGCAGTGGTTAGGCTAGGGCTGTCCCTCACTTGGGGTATATTTAAAGACACCCCAGATGATCATGCCAACAGGAAAAATGCACACAGAGCTCCAGCCACGTCCAGTTTCCAGCCCAGTCCAGTCCCCTCCCCCTTTGCTGTAGAGTTTCTGGCCATGGATTTACGTGTCCATAGAGGAAGGCAGGCTTCTCAGACTTTCCCAGGTGGAGGTGGTACCACCTGGGGACACGTGCCCCACATTCCTGGGCCTCTCTGCCCTCTGACTGAGCTGGCTAGAAGTTCAGGGGATTAGCTGTGTCGGCTCCTCCCAGCCTGGGATTGGTAACCCAGCAACCGCTGGGGAGAGGAAGGCAGATGAGTCAAAGAGAAGCACAGAATCTCTGGCTTTGCGTTTTGATTGTGAAAACTCCCCGTGAGCGCAGGCTCTCTTCCGCAGGGAGTGGTGGGGCTTTCCCACACTGCTTCAGGCCAAATGCTCCGCCTCCAAGGGATGCCTGGGCCACACTTGACCACTGCTGCAAGCTCAGGGACAAAGCTGGTGGCCCAGCAAGAGCCCATCCCGGCCCAACTCTGCTTTTCACTTGTTTTTCTCAAGTGAAAACAAGACCACTGGCCTGAATTCCATGGGAAGGGGGTATGGGAGTTGGTAACTGAGAACTATGGGCAAGGGGCCCCAAGGGCCTGAGGTCCTGCAGAGCAGAGACAGCAGATGTGCATAGAAGTTTGGGCTTGCAGGTCGATCTTTTCTTAGAAGTGAGAAGACCTCAGGAGAACAGCCCAGCAGAAGCAGGGTGGGGAATGAGAAGTGGGCAGCTTATCAACCAGTAAGTGAAGCCCACAGGCTGTGTCTGAGGCAGGCTGCTGCAAGTCCTGGGAGAGTTAAAATGCAAGTGCACCAACAGGATCAGCTATGTAATTTGAGTGTTCAAAATGCACATAAAGGGCCCTTTGCTTAAAAAAAAAAAATTATCAAGAATTTTAAGACCGTCACAAAGAGCATTAAATGAAGAACCTTCTGAGAGACTGCAGATTGCACACTTGGGAAGCTGGCCCTGAGTGCCTGAACTGGCTCCTTGAAAGCTGAGGCAGGTGAGCTGATGATGTCTGGTCACCTCTGGCCTCAACCGCAGACCCCTCAGCCCTGCGGTCTTCAGTTCCCAGACTTTTACCAGGCTTGGGACATTGCCTCTATCCCCTTAGCAGCTTCTTTCCCTGAATGGGTAGCACCTGTCTTCATTTCTTGAAAAAGAAGAAATTGAAAGGTGATGGTGGGGAGAGGGCTGAGGGTGGGAAAGGACTGCAGCCCTGAGTCCACTGGGCCTCTAGGTCTCAGACCCCAGGACTCCCTGGCCAAGCCGAGAAAGGCAGACCCCGCGATTAGAGCCCACTGGGAGTGAGGCTGTGGACATGTTGGGAACAGGATGGAGGTAAGAAGGATTACACTTGGGACCACCACGAACCTAGGGGACATATTCTGAGGGTATGTACAGTCCAAGACTGGAACCAACATCCAGCAAGCTTTGGGAACTCACCTCCAGCTCTATGTGGTCGTGGAGTTTCTTGCAGGTGGCCGCGAAGGTCTCCGAGGTGCCAAATTCAAAGTACCACAGCTTGTTCTTCATCCTGGACCAGGAGTCAAAAAGATGGCTCAGTGTTCTGTGTTTGCAATGGCTGTGTACAACAGCTATGCTACTGGGGCCGGGACACTCAAGCCCTCAGCTGTCCCCAGTCTTATGTTTTCATCACTTCTTAATTGGAATGATCAGTGATGGAAGACTTTTACACCAACTGTTCTTGCCACCAACTTAAAGAAAAACCTATTTGTTTCTTAGATATCATGGCTACTCTGGGTGAACAGCCAATGGCTCTCTGATCTTCCTGGTCAGAGTCAGAGAAAGGCCTGCTTGCCTCTGGATCTGGATCAAGGGAGGAGTTCCATGAAAGTCAACCAGGTGGCACCTGAGAGCACGCTCTGGTTAGTGTCCTTTCTACTACGAATGCAGAGGAGCTTCAATAGTTGGAGTACAAAGGGAGGACGATCAGTTAGCCAGTTGAGACTTGACGGAGGTAGAGCCTCAGGACAGAGGAGGGATAGCCCCACATCAAACCAGCTAAAATGTGTGCTACTTTGTCTGTGCTCTGACTGGGAGAAGCATAATGGAGAGAATTAGACACAGATTTGCAGGCAAGGAGGAAAGAGAAAAAAAAAAGTGAGTTGTTTTGGTAGCAATAGTTTCCCCCACTTCTTTCCCAATTTGTATTCACTGAGGCTATGACAGTCCCTCATTGAGGGTAGGCCTTGTCCTATTTGCTTCAAAGTAAGAGCTCACTATTTTGCGCTTTAAAGGTGTTCAACATTTTCCTGATGGGCGGGGGTTGGGGGATGGGCGTGGGGAGCCGGAAACAATGGTGTTCCCATGTAGCCGGGAGCTCTGCAAAGTCAGATGGTTGTGTCCTGACACTTGGTCATTTTGATCAGATGGTCTCACCAGGAAGTGTTTCTGAAGGTATTCCATTCCTCTCGTCCCAACTGTCATCCTATTCTCAGGGGCTGGCTAAGAAAAGGGACACCTGTCCAGTTTATAAGCTGGCAGATTTTGCTGAGGAAGGATTAAACAGAATCACAATCTTTTGGCACATCTTCAGGAGAGAGGATGCGCCTTGCATGTTGCTGATCCTCCATCCTCAGAGCTGTGGACTAAGAGAAAGGAGCATTCTTCAGAGGAAAGAAGGCTTTCTTCCTAGTATTTCTTAGGCCATAGAAGGTGATGCTTTCAAACAAGAGGCACAACTTTTCTCTCTACATTTCTCGAAGAGTCCACCCACAGCTTAAAGATGAGTCTGTGTTCTCCCACTGCATGAAGATTTCTAAGATCTAGTTGGGAAGTAGCCTTTCTGACTCTTGGTAAGCAGGAAAAGAAATGATAAATGATGAAGGGAATAAGCAGTATTTATGGAGTTATGCTTATGAAGAAACTTAGAAGGGTTGGGTGTTCTTTAAGTAGACCTTCTCAGCCAGTGTACTAGGCACAGGTGTGCCCGAGATACCAATCTCCTCAGCTTTGGGTGGCCAGGTTAGGGTCTGGGGCAGGCTGAGCCCCTGATGCCACAGCTGGGGTTCTTTTTGTATGAGATAAACGCTAAACAATTGCTTTTGTTTTCTATGCCTGCCATGATTTGCAGAGGAAACACTGCTCTGATCAGTTCTCTGTATGCACAGAAATGTGAATACAAGTTACCCAGGGATTTCATTAAAATGCAAATTCTGATTCAGTCATTCAGGATTTGGGCATAAGAATTTCTTGTTTTCTAACATGCTGCTAGTACTGGTCTAGCAATCACGCTTGGAGCTGTGAGGATCTGGGGACTCCTTTGTGGCTCTGAAACATTAGTATTTATAAGAATCACTTGTGAATGTGATTAAAATGCTAGTTCCTGGGCTTTAATTTGCAGAGATTCTATATGGCCTGTGTCCGACAGGGCCCAGGAATATGCATTTTACGAGTGCCCAGGTGATCACTATTCAGGTAGTCAGCTGTCAGGATTTTCTGAAGCATTACTCTAGATCCCAGTGAAGTGACAACCAAGGAAGAAGACAGACCGATTAGCCCTGAAAGAGAGGATTCCTCAGGGAAGACGGAATGAAGGTCAGCGCCTTTCAACAATGACGGCAAAAGCCCAGTAACAGGAAAAGCACAGATTGTCATAAATGCCAAAGCTGAGGATGCCTCACAAGCAGCGAGAGCATCTCTGTAGCCAGGAGACCCGCATTGTGATTCCATTTTCAAATATCACTGCTGGTCTGAATCATGACTTTTGAAAGTTATTGCCAGGAGATTTAGAGTTTTAATAAAAATTTCCGGAAGCCGCAAGCTATTTTTACCCAGAAGTGGTGCTTCTGATGATCTAATAAGGTTAAGAGGTCATGGTTAGGTCAGTATTGCAGAATGACGAAGATCAAACAGATTGCTCTTTTGTTGCTGGTTAGATGTCCACTGCTGGCTGTGAACCCTAAGCCTCAGTTTCCTGATCTGTAAAATGGAGGTAATAAAAAGATCTGCTTAAAAGGGTAGTTGTAAAGATTAAATGGGATGACCGCAAAGCACTCCTTATAATGCTTGCTGCATAATAATCTCACTGATAATGTTAGCTACTTACTTATCAGTTATTATTTCAATGTCTTGGCATGTTTGGATACCATAATAAGGTTATCAGGTTGGGCAGCCGTAGACACCGTTGTTGTTGTTTAGTCACTAAGTTGTGTCCAGCTCTTCACAACTCCATGGACTGCAACACGCCAGGCTTCCCTGTCCTTCACCAACTCCTGCAGCTTGCTTAAACTCATGTCTATTGAGTCGGTTATACCATCCAACCATCTCATCCTCTGTCGCCCCCTTCTCCTCCTGCCCTCAATCTTTTCCAGCATTAGGGTCATTTCCAATGAGTTGGCTCTTTGCATCAGGTAGCCAAAGTGTTGGAGCTTCAGCATTAGTCCTTGCAAGGAATATTCAGGGTTGATTTCCTTTAGGATTGACTAATTTGATCTCCTTGCAGTCCAGAGGGACTCTCAAGAGTCTTCTCCAGCACCACAATTCAAAAGCATCAATTCTTCAGTGCTCAGACTTCTTTATGGTCTAATTCTCACATCTGTTCACGACTACCATAGCTTTGACTATACAGACCCTTGTAGACATTATATATTCAAAATCTTCTGGGACAGAAAAACATGTGATCATACTAGTCAGATCATGTGTTCTGACTTTTGGCTAAAAATACATGTTCCCTCCATGTCTAATCTAACAGTTTTTTTTTTTTTCCCAGAGTCAGACCACACCCTAATCCTTGGTTAATTATCTTGACTGGTCACATGACTGTCCAAAGACATCATCTTTGCAAATATGCTTCTGAGAAAGTACACATTTGGTGTGAGACAAAGTATTTATTGACTCAAGAACCATTCAGTGTGCCAGGACTAGACAGGGTGTACTTAGGTGCAGGGGAGAACAAAACAGAACTCCATGGGCCAGACACCTGGGAAAGGCAGCCGAGGAAACAGACTGGAAACAGTCATGTGCCACGTACTAAGCCTTGGGAATACCCAGGAGGAGGGACATCCAATTCTTAGTGAGGCCACCACTCCTCCTAAGTGAGTGATGAGTTCTGAAGGAAGTGGAAGGGAGGAAGGAAAGTGGAGGAAGAACATTCCAGGCAGAGGAAAAAGCCCAGGCAATGGCCCAGGGTAAGAGAGAACACAGTCCTGCTGGAGAGGATCTGGAATTCAAGGAGGGATAGATTGGCCTGATAAGGGGGGTGCAGTGCTTAGGTGTTTGAGCTTTATCTTAAAGTCTATACTGTGTTGTGGACCATCCTTAAGTGAGAGTAGTGGTGAGGGGCTGGTGGTAGTGACCTGACAGTTTTTCATGGTTTTTAAAGATCACTCTGTTCCAAGGCTGGAGAGTCGATTGGAAGGGGTGGGTACAGACTTGAGGCCTGGAGGATGGTTTGTAGGTGGTGTAGAAACTCAGGAGAGAACTGGGAAGGAGCTGAACAAAGGTAGTGACAGTAGAGCTCAGGCTAAGGAAAGGGATTCACAAGCTAAAATTTAGGAGGTGGAACTGACAGGGCTGGTTTGTTGTAAGGAGTGAGTAAGAAAGAATAGTCAATGACACCCAAGTGTTTAGGTTGCACGATAGATGGCGGGTGCTGTTCACTGAGTGAGAAGCACAGGAGTTCAGTTCTTCAGTGACAGTCCTCTTTGTAACTGAAGGACAGCACTTTTGTGTTTTGGCATGTCCACCCATCTATCCATAGATCATCTGTTGAGCCATACTATGGACTAGGCACTGCATATGAGCTGGAGATGAGAGATAAATAAGAGAGGCAGGATCTTTGCCTCACACGTTTCCATACTTTTAATAGCTTCACCAAGATGCTAATATTCAACCTCTGACTGACAGGACTTTTGTTCAGAAATCTGAGAGCTTTTCTTCCTCCTCTTTTAACTCAGGCACATTTTAGTCAGAAGTAAACACAATCTGGAAAATTCCATGGATGGAGGAGCCTGGTGGGCTACGGTCCATGGGGTTGCAAAGAGTTGGACACGACTGAGCAATTTCACTTTCACTTTCAAATACAATCTATTCTATGGTTCTTTGGATTTTCATTCTGCAAAACATTTCACATGCACTATCTCTTTCCCTTACTTACAAGTAAGGGAAGACTTGAGGAAAGGTAAATTGTTGAGCTTGTGGAGCAAGTAAGTGCGAAAGTGGCCCCCTCCCTGACTGTCAGGCCCCAGAGCCTGTGTTTTGCTGCCTTGCCACACTATCTTCTCATGTCTTAGCATGTGGTGTGGTGCTGTGTGCTCTGATCACAGACTAGGCTGCTGTAAACCAGGCTATGAAATGCAAGAGGTTGCAGGCCTGGAGTGTAAGTGGTTGCATCACAAGCTGGGAAATGCTGTCTGATGAAGAGTGTACCCTCCCCTGACCTAAGTCCCAGTGGCCAGGGGCAGGGTCTAGATGAGTCTCAATTGGATTTGTCACAGGAACCTCCTGGTCTTGAATCTAAACAACCTCAGAAAGTTGGGGAAACTAGAATAGATCCCTAGAAAAGCCAGAGGCTCCCAGGACACCCTAGACCTTTTTCTCTCAGCTCACCCAGAAATGAGGCATAGGCGGTGCCCATGAGGCATCTCCTACACAGAGGGAGATGGGGAAAGCTGGGAGACAGACGTAAATTTCACCTCGGGTGTCTCCCACTTCAGCTCCAATGTGGGCCACTTCTGGCCACGCACAAGAAGAGAGGTCCAAGGGATCTAATGCAAGACCCCAGGATGGAATCAAGAAGCCCTGCTTTCAAATGCTGACTCTGCCCTTTACAAGTTGTATAACTTTGAACTTTTTCTTTTTTACTTTTCTGAGCCTCTTTACTCATAAAATGGGTAAATACCTAATTCACAGAATGTTATCAATATTAAATGAGACATTAAAGTCATTTAGAACAGGCCTTGGTCTACAGGCCTCCATCCCCTGCACACATTAAAAGTTTGATTCTTGGCAAGCCATCAGCAACATTCAATATTTAAAAAGTGCCCTCTTCCTAATGAAGGTCACGTATCTGGTTTCTCAGAAAAAATTGCCACTAGCCTTATATTAGATAATATAAAGGGGGATTATTCTGGTTGCCTCTGCCCTAGCTGCCAAAATGGTTGCAAGTCCAAAGGCTGGAGCCAGGAGGGTACGGACAAAGGAAGGAAGAGACTCCTCTTGGGATGAAGTTTGATCAGACAGAGATGGCCCCCAGCACCCTGCATGACTGAGGTCAGACATTACTGGTGGGCCTGAGGTGGATGCTGGCATTGGGCCAAGTAACATATAGGTCAGACCCTCTCTTTGTTGGGGTGTTGCCACCAAGGACTGCACTGGCAGCCCCATCTGAGGCAGGGCTTCCTAAAGGTTTCTCAGCTGCTATCGGGCTTCCCTTGTAGCTCAGTTGGTAAAGAATCTGCCTGCAATGCAGGAGACCCCAGTTTGATTCCTGGGTCAGGAAGATCCCCTGGAGAAGGGATAGGCTACCCACTCCAGTATTCTTGGGCTTCCCTTGTAGCTCAGCTGGTAAAGAATCTGCCTGCAATGCGGGATACCTGGGTTCGATGTCTGGGTTGAGAAGATCTCCTGGAGAAGGGAAAGGCTACCCACTCCAGTGTTCTGGCCTGAAGAATTCCATGGACTGTATAGTCCGTGGGGTTGCAAAGAGTCGGACACAACTGAGCAACTTACATGAGAACAGGAAGGAAGCCAAACCCCCAGCCTGCTACCACTGCACATCACAACACCAGGGAGGAGTAACCTAGATTTTCTGGTTCTGTCTACACTGGCAGAGCAGATGTGGATAGCGCTGAGTGCTGACAGGATCTTTGTTGATCTGTAAGTAGAGAAAGCCTTTCATCACGGAGGCTTTAGACTTTAGGCTTTACATTTTCCCTGGTGGCTCAGACAGTAAAGAATCTGCTTGCAATGTGGAAGACTTGGGTTTGATCCCTGGGATGGGAAGATCCCCTGGAGAAAGGAATGGCTCCAGTATTCTTATCTGGAGAATTCCATGAACAGAGGAGCCTGGTGGGATACAGTCTATGGGGTCGCAGAGTCAGACAAGACTAAATGACTAACATTTTCACTTTTTCCAACATTTTATGTATATTATCTCTTTCCATTCTTAGAAGAATCCTATGAGGAGGTGCTCTTGATGATAAATTCACAGAGTGAAGCAAATTCTTCTCAGCCTCATCTTTTCTCTTTCCCCTTTTCCATCATCACACTAAGCACCTTTCCAAAGAAAGAGGTAATAATACTCTCTAACAATTTGACAAAGCCCTCATTCTCCCTGCTGAGTAGACAACCTGACCGCCAGTATTCTCTGGTCTTTTGAAGATGTCTTTCCTGCCATCACTTTTAGCCCTAGTTGGAGGTTTGCTGCTGCTGCATGTGGTACTAGTTTTTGTCAGTTTCATTTTCAGTTATATGAGAGCATGGCATTTAGAGTCTGAGAGGCTAGGGTTCACGCCTGGTTCTGCCATTTCCTGGTTAGACAAGTTACTTCAGTTCTTTGACCCTTCATTTCTTCTCCTACAAAACGGGAGTATGATTTTCTACCCAGCAAAGTTGTGAAGCTCATATGGCAAATGCAAAGCACCAGGCAGGTGTTTCACGCATGGGAAGTACCCCCTCACTGTTCTCTCTTGTTGCTAAGAGACTCACTCCCTGGGAGATTTGTTCCCCAAAGGCTGCAGGGGTAGGGGCAGGAGCCTGTGGGGTTCTATCCCAGGCAGCCAATATTTTTTGAAGAAAATAAAGCTAACAATGTTTTAATGACTTTTGGATTGCTTTTTCTGCATCCGTCTTCCTGAGTTGTTTTTGGCCCAGCATTTCTTTCCTTCTCATAATCACCTTTCAGCTGGAGATGACTAATCCGTAACCAGTTGTCCTGAGGCTGGTTTCCAGGTCCAAGAAACTCCTGGGTTCACTGTCAGGCTCTAAGCTACCCTGTTGAACCCGTTCTTGAGGCAGAAGCCCCTCATCTGGGCTCTCAGGGACTCTTAGGCACGTGGAGGAGTGGTAAACAGCAGCAGTGACACCGTGGGTTGACTCTATTTCTGGGCTTTCTTAATTTCCCCCTGCTTTATAAGAAAATAACATTGATTGCACACTAGTTAGTTGAATCTTTTCATTTGACAGATGAGGGAAAAATGAGACTAATTAAAAATGTTCTTTTATATTTGTCAGCAATTTAGGACTGGATTCAGTCACCATCCTGACAGCCTATGAATAGCCTGTTTTCAAGGATGTCCACAAGTGAAACCAAGCTCACTGCTGGGCATTTTCACCAGAAAAGGCAATGAGCTTCTGATGGCCCTTTTCTGATCATCTAGGAAGTTTTAAGGGCAGTAGACTTTTGAAGTCATCAAAACATGAAAACATTTCTTTGGACGTAGACGGCTACAAAGAGGACACTATAGCTATTTCTAGAAATAGGAGCCCTTGAACTGAAGGTGTTCCTCTTTGTGGTTTGGACTTTGATAATCAGATTCCCTGAGTGGGTCAGGACTCAGTCAGTTGGCCTCTGTCAGCCCAGTGAAGCAGATGCTGCTCTCAAGATATGCTCTGTGTTGGGCTGAGGGAGCCGAATGATGTGGTGATCGTGCTGGGCCAGTGGGCAGGAGACCTCCTCCAGCCCCACTTCTCATACACACTAGAATGTCGACCCCACGAGAGTTACGCAGGGTCTCCAAGACTCAGTTTCCTCATCCTACAATGAAGGGCAGAGGATGACAAATTTCAGAGGTTTCTCCAAGCTCCCTGAAGAACCTGAGATGACAAGATACAGGACAGGGCGGGAGGGCCCACCTGCTTGACAATCAGAGCCATGGAGGAGTGTGGGCCCGAGTATTGCCAGAGTGGCCTTTTTTTTTTTTTTTAACAAAGATGCCACAAAAATGTATTTTAAAGTAAACTCTCTTAGTTATTAAAGTTGTTAACTAGTTCACCTCTTTAAAAGAACACCAGATAGGCCCCAAACTGCACACCTGGGGAAAACTCCACCTAGCCAATAGGCTACTTTGGTACATTAATTATATATTTTCATAAGGTTCATCTCAATTAAAAACAGAAACAAATGATCTCAGTACCATGAGTCTGCTGGGTTATTGGTGCTGTTACTGCTCTGACTACTCAAGTTAGACTAGTGTCAGGTTCTGAAGGAAAATAGGGATCTGGCACAACCAGAGAGGTATGATAGCAACCTAGGAAGGGCACGTGCAACTCAAGCTGAATAACAGCTGGTAAAATATTGAGACCATTTATTTGTTGACATTTTACATTATTTAAGTCCCGAGTGCTTTTGGATGTCCAGTGATTATGTTAACCAGAGTTTAGATCAAAATTTTAAAAAGAAAAGCCAAGGTAGGTAAGGCTTAGTTCCAAGGCCAGGGTGTCAGGTCCTGTAAGGGGCCAGTGAGTGTCGTCTCACAGGTCTGCAGAGGCCATCTGTGTGACCCGCACACCCAGCTGCCCTGGCCCGTCAGCGCGCTTGTCACCACATCTAATCCACCCTGCGTGCTATCCCCTGCCCTCGCTGCTCATTGGAATGGCACTTGGTGACCTGCTGACACAGAGCTATGGATGGAAGGATCTTTTCCAAGGGGGAGGCAGTGGCCCTGTTGGTACAAGGGCAAGTGAGCCCCCAGCAATCAGGAAGCGGACTTTATAAATAGCTGTTTTTGTTCTTTGAGTTTGACTCTTGTGCCTGCTGCTCCTGCCAACAGATTTGTCTTGGCTCAGCTCAAGGGGCAAGGTATTCCCTGGCTTTTTTCCATACTGGTGACAAGACTGGTGTTCATGGTGCTCAGAAAAATATAGGGTGGTGAAAGGACAGGTGGACTGCAGACCAAGACCAGAGATCAGAATGGGGTGGGCAACAAGACCAGAAGCGCGTGGGGAACAGGAAAGGGAAGAGCTCAAGAAGGGGCTAAAGGAAACCGAAAAGGCCAAGAAAGGAGGGAGGGACCTGCCTAGTGTGCACTTTAGGGTATAAAGACAAAATCCTTTCAATAACTTATGAAGACACTTTTTAAGTCATTTTCACGTGGGAAAAATTACCTGCAAAATCACAGGTGACAGATCATTTGCACTTAGGGGAACTCTGGGGTCCAGGGATTCCCAGCTGGGAGATCAGATTCCAAGGACTATTCCAAAGTATGGAAGGAGTTCATGAGTTGCTGTCAGTGTTTCTTAATAGGTAACAGTATTTGGGCATTTACTCATAACAAAGACTGTACAGGCTAACTAGTAGGTTAGAAAATTTTTTTTTATGTGGAATGGAATAAAATCAATTACATTGGTTACTCTTAGCAACCTGCTCTGATTGAATGGCAAATGGATTCTGTTGAATCCTAAAGATAGAAAATGAATGGTTACTTAGGACAGCCTTTCTGGGCAACAGAAATCTTATTCAGTAGGGCATCCATGGTGGAGGGTGGTGAGGAATAAATAAGAGTAGTGCTCCATTTGATAGTATGTGAGTGCAAGCAGAACCGCACCAGCTCTGCACAGTGGTTCTCTTCTAAGCCATACCAGCCTTCTCAGGGTACAGATTAGAAGACTGACATCAGCCTTAGGAAACTGCAATTGAAGATGCAGCTGGGATTCAACTTCCAGCTTCCACCTTCCCATCCTTATTTCTTTCCTTGCCATCTACCCCCACTCCCCATCCTGCAGCTCTGCCCCAGAGGCATCTGAGAGAAGTGGAAAGGTCAGCCCAAACCACAAGAGCTGGTGATGGCAAAGCTGCAGGCCATTCCCATTCATTCCTGTGGGCTGGCTTTGATCACAAGCCATGATAAGACCACAAGCTCCAGCTCCAGGTTGGCCGACTCAGGCTACTATAGCCCTTGTGTTGCTCTTCCCCACAGAGTTGGCCATCTGGGTCTCCCCCATGGGTCTCCAGTCACTCTTTTCCCAGAGAAAAGAAGGGCCAAAGCCACTGGCCTCCGCTAGAGCAGCCATTCTTCCCCTCCCTTCCAGGGTAATTCTGAGCCCCGGAGAACCTGCTCCTTTGAAGCAGTGATCCTCCCGGCTGCACACAAGACACTTCCTTTCCGTGGACTAGGGGCAGAGTCTCCTTCGCTGGGCACTCCGGAATTCTGTCTCGCACGTGACAGTTTCTCCTGCAAAGGGCGGGACTCCAGTTGTGGGCATGAAGCCAGTCAAAGTCTGAAATGGGATCCTTTTGCAGGGTAGCACCTGGGGACACACCCCTGTGCCCAAGCAGGAGGTTTCTCTCAGACCCTCTGTCCACGGGTACCCAGCACCCTCACAGACTCTGCGGCCCCGAGGCAGAGTCTCTCCCAAGAGACAGAAGTGTGACTTGAGAACTGCCACCGTGATGGGAATGCCACCACATGGTCCTGCCACTTTGGGGGTGACCCTCAGGAGAGACAGCTGGTGAGGCAGCTAAAGTTTTCCTCTACTGAGGGCCCAAGGCTCTGAAGTGTTTTTCCAGTCGGTATCTGTCCTTGCCAAGGGAAAACAGTTCCCTTCCCCCATCCAAAATAATAAAATAAAATAAAAATCTCACCAAGTTTGGCTGCTTTTAGCAATCCTTTCTCTCTTTGAAGATTTATTTGTGGAACGAAAATCCCCTTCAGGCCGATTTGGCTGAGGCTAGCGGCCTCTGAGTAAGCACAACCTCACAGCTCTCAGACAGCAAAGTCAAATATGAGGACAGAGAGCAGCCCGGCTCCCAGAGGCAGGGAAAGGGGAGAAGGCAGATAGGCGCGTGGGGCTCTCAGGCCCTGTAATGATCACTTAGTCGTTGTGTAGCTTTTTGACCCTGATCTATGTTTTATTAGCATTCACACATCCATCAGGCCAGCAAACTGGTACCTGAAGGCAGTTGGGAACAGCTAAGGCCGAGGTGGGGAGGATGGCTGATTAGAACAGAGTTTGGGATTGACATATTCACACACTGCTATATTTAAAATGGGACAATCAACAAGGACCTTCTGTATAGCACATGGAACTCTGCTCAATGTTATGTGGCAGTCTTGATGGGAGGAGAGTTTGGAGGAGAATGGTTACATATATTTGTATGGCTGAGTCCTTTTGCTGTCCACCTGAAACTATCATAACATTGTTCATCGGCTATATGAAAGTGAAAGTCACTCAGTCGTGTCCGACTCTTTGCAACCCCATGGACTATACAGTTCAGGGAATTCTCCAGGCCAGAATACTGGAGTGGGAAGCCATTCCCTTCTCCAGGGTATCGAACCCAGGGTATCGATTCCCAACCCAGGGATCGAACCCAGGTCTCTTGCATTGCAAGTGGATTCTGTACCAGCTGAGCCACCAGGGAAGCTCAAGAACACCGGAGTGGGTAGCCTATTCCTTCTCCTGCAGAGCTACCTGACCCAGGAATCGAACCGGGTCTCCTGCATTGCAGGTGGATTCTTTAACAGCTGAGCTACACCAATAAAAATAAAAAGCTTTCTTAAAAATAAGGAAATGAAAGATAAATAAAAATAAAAAAATGAGATTTTTGTTCTCCAACCAACCAACCAAATATAGCCCTGAACACCGGGAGAAGGTAGGCTGAGGAAGCTCTCAGAAGCTCTTGGTGAGGAAGACCATTTCCTGGGTTCTGACCAACCAAAGCTAGAAACTAGGAACTGTTTAGCAGAGAAGGAGGCAAACCCCCAAAGCAGGTCCACGACCCCACCCCTACAGTAATTCACCCTACGTTATTCCCAGGGAGCCCCGAGAGAGACAGCAGAGCTTCCCCTCTGTCTCTACTCCCTCTGCTCCCAGCTCACCCCCAGCTGTTGGGAATTGTCTTGGTCTCTACTTATCCAGTGTCTATTGGACCTGCATTAGCTGCTTTAGAAACCGAAGGGTCCCCTCCTGTGGTCCTCACATCTGTCTTCTGTGGTGGTTGCTATGTGGTTATTTTACAGATGCCTTTGAGGCTGTTGTTTCTGGGCAAACGCAAAGCTGGTCTGAAATGGTATCGCGGTGTCTGAGGGGTCGCCGGCTGAATAAGCCTGGTCTCCTCTCTCCCTCCCACAGCCAGCCTTTCTGAGCTTGAGGTGGTGCCCAATTTGTGACAGTTCAGGTTACAAAAGTTCCTTGCTTAAGCCAGTTGTTTGTCACTTTGAGCACATTTTCCCATAGAAACAATGTCATGTTGAGATTGGGTTCTCAGAGTAACCACCAAAGCCAGTTATCCCACTAGATATCCAATGTCTAGTTTTGCAGACAGTGTGGTAGGGCTGAAAAAGCCCTGGTCAGAAGCCAGAAAGGCCTGGGTTTCAGCTGCAGATCAGTCACTTACTTGCTACGTGGCCTTGGGCAAGTCATTTAGTCCCTAGCCCTTAGTTTCTTCATCTTTGAATTGGGATGGTATTCCCTACCTTGCAAGGTATTAGTTGAGAAGGTATACATGGGTCCTCTGATATACACTCAGATAATGAAGCAACAGAACTCCATTGCCATGTATAAAACTGGCTTTGTGGCCTCATGGATTCTGAGTCACAACTTGAAATACAAGCGGCACATCTTTCTTGCTGAATTTGGATTGGGGAATCTTTGTTCTCCTTAACTTCCTGGAAAAGAAACATGGGGACTATTAATAAAACCCACCCTAAAATCCCTGGTGGCCACCCTAAAGTCGGGTTGGAGTTCTGATTAGACTGGGACCAGGGGTGGCAGAGGAAAGTAAGAAGCAAAAGAGGTAAGCAGGGGGAGGAAAGGGCACAACTAAAGGATGCCTCATATTTCTTTGGCTTTCTGCTTCCTCTGAAGTTTCTGTGCTTCCACACCATGAGCCAGTTGGATGCTTCCTGGTCAAAACTAAGTACAGAGTAAGGGAGTTCCCTCCTAGGATTCTCTTTTATATCATGAAATTGTTAGCAAGGCAACAATTCATAAAATGGGGCAGATGCTTGAATAAATACCCTCTTCCCATCTTTATTCCATCTTCTTCCTATGCTACTTAGGAAAAAAGTCTTAAATAGGAAAGCACCAGCCAGAGCCTGTCTCTGCCTGAGAAGACTGTAGAGCACACACTGCCAGCAAAATCCTATTTCGCCCTTTTGAAAATCTCATCCATATGCTCTCGGCTTTGCTTCCACTCTCATGTTTGTGACTTCTACTTGTGTGTACACTCCTAACGCCCATTTCAGTGCCTGCAATCACGTGGCCTTGTCACCTTGGCCTAGCATGGCGTCCCGGCTGTGTGTGCTAGCCAGCTCACCTCTGCTGTCTCGGAGGTCGTGCTGGCCTCCCCCATTCACTTGGCCCCCCTTACCATGCAGCTGGTGAGCGTGTCCCCAGTGTGGATGTGACCCTGCTGCCAGTTCCTCAGAGAACTGCTCGGCACCCCCTCTGCCAGGCCTCTTATTTCTAGCTCACACCTGCTGCCCCTCCGTGGGCTGTGATTTTAGAGTTTCATTTGAACATTCCACTTCATCCCCTTTAAATCTCCTTTTAAAGCTCTCCTGTTTGGTCTTCAAGTCTCTGGCCAAAAATGCTTTCCTTGGTTTATGTGACAAGCTCCCGATTCCTTGCCAAGGGGCCTGTCATTCCAGCATCCAAATCCGTGGTCCAGGGGAATAGGCGTCCTCGGCTCAGTTACAGAGCAGCTCACGCTCCCCATGCATGTGTGCCTGTTTCTTCTAAAATCCTGACTCACAGCTCTGGAAGAGACTGGAGCATCAACTCTGCCTCTTGGTTTCCTACCCAAGATACCAGAATCACCAGAGATACTAACCAAGATCCCTCTGGATGTGTGACTTGTCCCCACATCCATGGCTCGAAGGGAGAAATAGCCTATGGGTTATTTGAGCACGTTTGCTCCTGTTTGTCTCTAATGCATGTTTGTCATCAGTGTGAACTCAGCAAAATACTAGTCTCACAAGATGCTCTAGGGTACGGGGATTCTGTGGTCAGCTAAATTTGGGAAACTAAAGACTTTATCCTGGGACATCTCTGGTGGTCCAGTGGTTAAGAATCCACCTTGTAATGCAGGGGGATGCTGATTGGATCCCTGGTCAGGGAACAAAGATCCCACATGTAGTGGAGCAACTAAGATCCTGTGTGCCACACAAAAGATCCCATATAATGAATGAAGGTCCTGAAGGCTATAACTAAGACCTTATAGCCCAATAAATAAATAAATAAATATTAAAAAATAAGTGCTTTATCCTGCTTTGGCATGGTCTCAATAGACTTGAATCGACATACCACGCAGAAGCGTGGCTGAAAGGAGCTACCCCTTGCCCAAGGTCAGGGATGGCAGCCTAGAGGAGCTACCCCACGCCCGAGGTCAGGGGCGGTCACCGAGAGGAGCAACCGCACGTCCAAGGAGCAGCTGCTGCATAGGTGCAGGAGGGCTGAGAGGAGCTACTCCACGTTCAGGATTAGGAGGGGTGGCCGTGAGGAGATATCCCTCGTCCAAGGTAAGGAGCAGTGGCTGCACTTTGCTGGAGCAGCCGTGAAGAGATACCCCATGTCCAAGGTAAGAGAAACCTAAGTAAGTCGGTAGCTGTTGTGAGAGGGCATCAGAGGGCAGACACACTGAAACCATAATCACAGAAAACTAGTCAGTCTGATCACACGGACCACAGCCTTTTCTAACTCAGTGAAACTAAGCCATGCCATGTGGGGCCACCGAAGATGGGCAGGTCATGGTGGAGAGCTCTGACAGAATGTGGTCCACTAGAGAAGGGAATGGCAAACCACTTCAGTATTCTTGCCTTGAGCACCCCATGAACAGTATGAAAAGGCAAAATGCTAGGATCCTGAAAGAGGAACTCCCCAGGTCGGTAGGTGCCCAATATGCTACTGGAGATCAGTGGAGCAATAACTCCAGAAAGAATGAAGGGATGGAGCCAAAGCAAAAACAATACCCAGGTATGCATGTGACTGGTGATAGAAGCAAGGTCTGATGCTATAAAGAGCAATATTACATAGGAACCTGGAATGTCAGGTCCATGAATCAAGGCAAATTGAAAGTGGTCAAACAGGAGATGGCAAGAGTGAAAGTCAACATTCTAGGAATCAGTGAACTAAAATGGACTGGAATGGGTGAATTTAACTCAGATGACCATTATATCTACTACTGTGGGCAGGAATCCCTTAGAAGACATGGAGTACCCATCATGATCAACAAGAGTCCGAAATGCACTACTTGGGTGCAATCTCAAAAATGACAGAATGATCTTTGTTCATTTCCAAGGCAAACCATTCAATAACAATAAAAGCCTATGCCCCAACCAGTAATGCTGAAGAAGCTGAAGTTGAACGGTTCTATCAAGACCTATAAGACCTTCTAGAACTAACACCCACAAAAGATGTCCTTTTCATTATGGGGGACTGGAATGCAAAAGTAGGAAATCAAGAAACACCTGGGGTAACAGGCAAATTTGGCCTTATAATATGGAATGAAACAGGGAAAAGGCTAATAAAGTTTTGCCAAGAGAACACATTAGTCATAGCAAACACCCTCTCCAACAACACAAGAGAAGACTCTACACATGGACATCACTTTGCAGCCAAAGATGGAGAAGCTCTGTACAGTCAGCAAAAACGAGACCAGGAGCTGACTGTGGCTCAGATCATGAACTCCTTATTACCAAATTCAGACTTAAATTGAAGAAAGTAGGGAAAACCACTAGACTATCCAGATATGACCTAAATAAAATCCCTTATGATTATACAGTGGAAGTGAGAAATAGATTTAAGGGACTAGATCTGATAGATAGGGTGCCTGATGAACTACGGATGGAGGTTCATGACATTGTATAGGAGACAAGGATCAAGACCATCCCCATGGAAAAGAAATGCAAAAAAGCAAAATGAATGGCTGTCTGGGGAGGCCTTGCAAATAGCTGTGAAAAGTAGAGAAGCGAAAAGCAAGGGAGAAAAGGAAAGATATAAGCATCTGAATGCAGAATTCCAAAGAATAGCAAGGAGAGATAAGAAAGGCTTCCTCAGCGATCAATGCAAAGAAATAGAGAAAACAACAGAATGGGAAAGACTAGAGATCTCTTCAAGAAACTTAGAGATACCAAGGGAACATTTCATGCAAAGATGGGCTCGATCAAGGACAGAAATGGTAGGGACCTAACAGAAGCAGAAGATATTAAGAAGGGGTGACAAGAATACACAGACTAACTGTACAAACAAGATCTTCACGACCAAGATAATCACGATGGTGTGATCACTCACCTAGAGCCAGACACCTTGGAATGTGAAGTCAAGTGGGCTTTAGAAAGCATCACTATGAACAAAGCTAGTGGAGGTGATAGAATTCCACTTGAGCTATTTTAAATTCTAAAAGATGATGCTGTGAAAGTGCTGCATTCAATATGCCAGCAAATTTGGAAAACTCAGCAGTGGCCACAGGACTGGAAAAGGTCAGTTTTCATTCCAATCTCAAAGAAAGGTAATGCCAAAGAATGCTCAAACTACCGCACAATTGCACTCATCTTACATGCTAGTAATGCTCAATATTCTCCAAGCCAGGCTTCAGCAATACGTGAATCGTGAACTTCCTGATGTTCAAGCTGGTTTTAGAAAAGGCAGAGGAACCAGAGATCAAATTGCCAGCATCCACCAGATCATCAAAAAAGCAAGAGTTCCAGAAAAGCATCTATTTCTGCTTTATTGACTATGTCAAAGTCTTTGACTGTGTGTATCACAATAAACTGTGGAAAATTCTTCAAGAGATGGGAATACCAGATCACCTTACCTACCTCTTGAGAAACCTATATGCAGATCAGGAAGCAACAGTTAGAACTGGACATGGAACAACAGACTGGTTCCAAATAGGAAAAGGAGTACGTCAAGGCTGTATATTGTCATCCTGCTTATTTAACTTATATGCAGAGTATATCATGAGAAATGCGGGGCTGGAAGAAGCACAAGCTGGAATCAAGATTGCCAGGAGAAATATCAGTAACCTCAGATATGCAGATGACACCACCCTTATGGCAGAAAGTGAAGAGGAACTAAAAAGCCTCTTGATGAAAGTGAAAGAGGAGACTGAAAAAGTTGGCTTAAAGCTCAACATTCAGAAAACGAAGATTATGGCATCCAGTCCCATCACTTCATGGCAAATAGATGGGGAAACAGTGGAAACAGTGTCAGACTTTATTTTTGGGGCTCCAAAATCACTGCAGATGGTGACTGCAGCCATGAAATTAGAAGATGCTTACTCCTTGGAAGAAAAGTTATGACCAACCTAGATAGCATATTAAAAAGCAGAGATATTACTTTGCCAACAAAAGTCCATGTAGTGAAGGCTATGGTTTTTCCAGTGGTCATGTGTGGATGTGAGAATTGGAGTATGAAGAAAGCTGAGTGCCGAAGAACTGATGCTTTTCAACTGTGGTGCTGGAGAAGACTCTTGCAAGTCCTTTGGACTACAAGGAGATCCAACCAATCCATCCTAAAGGAGACTAGATTGGTTGTTCAGCTGAGGCTGAAACTCCAATACTTTGGCTACCTCATGTGAAGAGTTGACTCATTGGAAAAGACTGATGCTGGGAGGGATTGGAGGCAGGAGGAGAAGGGGACAACAGAGGATGAGATGGCTGGATGGCATCACTGACTTATCCACATAAGTCTGAGTGAACTCTGGGAGCTGGTGATGGACAGGGAGGCCTGGCATGGTGTGATTCATGGGGTCGCAAAGAGTCGTACACGACTGAGTGACTGAACTGAACTGAACTGACACTAAAGGCTCTACATTATAATATAGAAAAAAAAAAAAGATTTAAGTTGGAGTTTTCCAACGATTGAGCTTCTGTTTTCCTGGGAATCTCCTTTTAACATCTCATGGAATGTACTTTAACCAATGCTAATTTTATAGCTTGAAGAAGACAAGCTTGTAGTGACCTCCATAGACTCTTATCAAACTCATGATGATCTGGTTAGCTGTTCTTTCCTTTCTCCAGAAGTGTCAAATCTGTCTCCTTTGGGTACAGTTCCATACTTTTTTTTCCTCCCCATCAAGGGACTGGGCCTTTCCTCTTTATCCTCATGTTATATCTACTTAGTTATCACACTCTTGACTTTGCTTTATGTTCTCTTTGAGCTTCTGAGTGCCTTTTCTTTCTGGAGCATTTCTTTTAGGACATCTCAGAACCCCTCATCAATGCAAAGACCCTGGCCTCTGAGGTCTTCTGAGACCCATTCACTCTCCTTTGGGAGGAGACCAAATTACATCTGCAAGACCAGTAATTTGTGACCATGATCAAGCACACAAAAAAGTACTGGCCCCCATTATAGCCCTCAGTTTATACTTTCTGGGCACCAGTGTGATAACTTGGAGGCCCACAGATCTTATGAGGCTTGGAAATCTGACTTGCACAGTGGTTTTTAAAGTTGGAAGAATTTTAAAATAAACACCTGGAGCCCAGCTTCTCTTGAGAAATCAGATCTGTTAATACTGGATTGCTTAATAATGGGCTGCTTTCCAACTTGGCAACAATTGGCCAGAGCTGAGTACTGGCTACTCGTATCACACAGGGCATATGCTCTCTACCTTACCAGAGTCCTCATCACTCCTTAAAGCCTTACATCCTTGCACCCGTTCACATTAACTTTCTGGTCTCTGCTGGCATTCGGATTTGTGACCCCTCATATGGACCTTTGTCAGAGAAGGCAATGGCACCCCCACTCAAGTACTGTCGCCTGGAAAATCCCATGGACAGAGGAGCCTGGTGGGCTGCCATCTATGGGGTCGCACAGAGTCGGACACGGCTGAAGTGACTTAGCAACAGCAGCAGCAGCAGCAGCAGCAGCAGCATATGGACCTTTGTAGTTTTCTCCTGGGAATTTTCCTAGAAGCTACTTCAAGAGTATCTCCCACTTTCTTCCTAATCGGATCCTTCCCATCTGAACCCTGGTACCTTTGGTGATGGGTCCTAATGTGTGTCTGGTTTCAAGGGCTGGCCAGCTGTAGCAGAGTAAGAGCTGAAGCTGTTGGAATTTGCAAAGATCATGTGAACAAGAATAAAGTCCAACTTTTCTGGGGAAAAATATTTTCAGTTGCTCTGTGTTTATAAATCAGATACAATCTGGTGGGGGTTTATTTGACAATCATGGAATACCAAGTAATGAATTTGTCCTTTAAGCCTACAGAAGTAGCTTGCTTTATTTACCACTTTGCACAAATGGATGGTTATTACAAACATTACCATTACACTGAGGAGTCTTGATAATTAAGGGACAAGTTATCCAGTTCTCAGATCTCTTCTACTTTTCTAACCCATTGACTTACTGTTGGTCATTTAATTTTTCTTTAGTACATTCATCTCTAGTTGGGTGGGGGACAAGGTTATAAGTATAAATCCTGAACCAGGCCATCAGCTCAAGTCAGAGGGCATCCTGCTTTATTATCCTCACCCAACCTTGCACATGTCTACAGAAATCCTGATGATAAGCAGCCTCCATCATTCTCTCTGCCCAAGTTCCAGTACCAGGTGGTACAGAAGACAAAAGGGAGAACCTGATTAATTAGAACACTTTGTGTTGACAGCTTCAATAAAAGTTTCACTAAGACTAACAGTTTTGGGGGTTTCATTTATCCACGACATTCCTACCACCTCTTGCCCTCTGGTAACCCAAAGCTGGAGATTACAGGCACACTTTCAGCTCCTTGAGTTCAAAGGCAAGATACAGTACTTGGCTTGATTGGCATTTTGGAATGCTCTCCAAAAGGGCTCACTTTCAAGATTAAAGGGACTCTTCATTCAAAAGAACAGAAAACATTTTGTTACTAGACAATGAGGAATTTCAATCTAAGTGTAGGTTCAGTAAACATGAATATTCAGCAATTATGTAAGTCTCTGATGCTTTGGCAATTTGAGGGTATAAGTATACTCTTGGAACGAGGAGAGCCCCTCATTCACTGGAGAGCATTAGAAGATTGGGAAAATGCTTTCTTGTAAAATGTGAAGTAGTAAGGCCAAAAAAGTTAAAAAAAACAAAACAAAACAGTCCTACAATCTTCAAAGTAGAGATCTATAATCTTCAAAGTAGAGCCCTGAAGACCTCTCTCAGGGGATGTTTATAGAAGGGATACTTATACTGGGAAGGGGGTTAATGCCTAAAATCCAGTCTGAAGCTAAGAGTCTATATACAATGTTGTAATAGTTAAGGATCACAACACCATGCACTTAACTGAGAGATTCTGCAGGGTACTCATATATAAACTGCTGAATGTTCTCCTTAGAAATTCCTGTAGTAGCCAAAAGCATCATACCAGCACCCAAGATATTTTAAATCTATTTATTTATTCCAAATCTCACGAGCATCTTGTGAGATCGTTGTAATTTCCATTTACACCCCAGAAAATTAAGAATCAGAGAAGTGACTAATTCACAAGGGATTAACATCTACATTTCACATAAGGGTGACACAGCCTGAGATATGGAGTTGTAAAGCCATTTGCCCAGGGTTTCTTGACAGATAATTCACTTATTTCACTAAAGAGAGTTACTGAGTTTCCTGATTAGTATAGCAAAAGCTGCTTTCAGAAATTCCTTTGTCCAAGTAATAAATGCAGTAAAATTTCTTGAATAAATGTTGATTTAAATGAATTAAATATGAATTAAATATATTTCTTGAATATATATTACTCTTCAACTTTGTTTTTCAAACTCTAATAAAACATGTATAAGTATGAAGATTTTAAGGAAAATATATCGAAAGGAACACACTAATCTCATCAGTTCTAAACATAAAGATATAATCTGTATCACAGATATGTTCCTATGTAAAAGGACAGCAATTCTCTAACATTTTAATTAGTAAAGTACAATAGAATGTTAATAAGATATTCTTTCCTCTGTAGCTAAAAACAAACAATAAAACACGTTATGCTAAGTTTAAAAGCCACCTAAATCAACTTCTGAAATTGTAGTGGTAGGGAATGGAGAATGACTTACGGAATTAATTTTTTTCCCCAAAAGATTTCTACTTCCACAACCAAACAGCATGCATCAAGGTTCAGGGTCTACAAGAAAGTTGGTTGTTTTCCATGGTTTTTCTGGTCCTGTGTGCTGTGCTGTGCTTAGTCACTCAGTCGTGACTGACTCTTTTGACCCCATGGACTGTAGCCTGCCAGGCTCCAGGGTGATTCTCTGGGAAAGAATACTGGAGTGGGTTGTCATGCCCTCCTCCAGGAGATCTTCTCAATCCAGGGGTTGAACCATGTCTGCCATGTTGCAGGTGGATTCTTCACTGTCTGAGACACCAGGGAAGCCCAAGAATGCTGGAGTGGGTAGTCTATCCCTTCTCCAGGGGAATTGCCCTGATATGTGCTAACTCCCCAGGTGAGCAGAGCTGCTACTGCTGCTGCTGCTGCTGCTAAGCCAGTTCAGTCATGTCCAAATCTGTGACCCTATAGACCATAGCCCGCCAG
This sequence comes from Nanger dama, assembly GCA_917880005.1. NCBI lineage: Eukaryota > Metazoa > Chordata > Mammalia > Artiodactyla > Bovidae > Nanger > Nanger dama. The sequence goes on along the minus strand of CAKJTW010000011.1, from coordinate 25,084,162 downwards.
GCTCCTCTTGTCCATGATATTTTTCCTGGCAAGATAATAGAAAGGGTTACCATTTCCTCCTCCAGGAGATCTTCCTGACCCAGGGATTGAACCTGCATCTCCTGCTTGCACAGCAGGCAGATTCTTAATGACTGAGCCACCAGGGAAGCCTGTGAGCAGAGCTGGTTCCCCTTATTTCCATCCTGTTCTTTTGGTTTCCTCCTGGGGTTACCTCTCCTCCTTTCTCTTCAGGGATCTGTCTGATCTAATAGCCTGTGCTAGGCTAACCCTTCAGCAAGGCTCAGCATGTAAATGTTTCAGAAGCCCTGACATTTTGGCTCTGGAAATACTGGAAAGAGTAATTTATTCCTTCATTGATATTTTAAAAAGCACTTGTTGACTCATCCACTCACTCACCTATAGGATAAAGTACAAACTCCTGGGCAGAGCACTGAGATCCTGCCACAACAGCCTCCCACCTGCCCTCAGAGCCACTCTCCTTTCCTCTCATATCTTGTCTTCTTATACTCCTGCCCTTTTCCCAGCCTACTTTCTGCCTCCTTGTAGGCACCCAGCTCCTAGCCTTATAAATTCCCATTTCCCTCTCAAGCTCACACTCAAACGTAACCTTCTTTGTGTGTGTGTGTGTGTGTGAAGTCACTTTAGCCGTGTCTGACTCTTTGTGACCCCATGGACTGTAGCTCCTCTGTCCATGGGGATTCTCCAGGTGGGAATACTGGAGTGGGGTGCCATGCCCTCCTCCAGGGGATCTGCCTGATCTAGGGACTGAACCCATGTCTCTCATGTCTCCTGCATTGACAGGCAGTTTCTTTATCACTATTGCCACATGGGAAGTAATAACTTTCTGAAGTCTAACTGCACTTTCTCAGTTAGGTCTTTGCACTTGTTATTCATGTTCCCTTGTTAAAATGAACATGTCCCCTTGTTAAAATGAAGCTCAGTTCAGCTCAGTTGCTCAGTTGTGTCCAACTCTTTGTGACCCCATGAATCGCAGCACGCCAGGCCTCCCTGTTCATCACCGTCTCTCGGAGTTCACTCAGACTCACGTCCATTGAGTCCGTGATGCCATCAAGCCATCTCATCCTCGGTCGTCCCCTTCTCCTCATGCCCCTAATCCCTCCCAGCATCAGACTCTTTTCCAATGAGTCAAATCTTTGCATGAGGTGGCCAAAGTACTGAAGTTTCAGCTTTAGCATTATTCCTTCCAAAGAATTCCCAGGGCTGATCTCCTTCAGAATGGACTTGTTGGATCTCCTTGCAGTACAAGGGACTCTCAAGAGTCTTCTCCAACACCACAGTTCAAAAGCATCAGTTCTTCGGCGCTCAGCCTTCTTCACAGTCCAACTCTCACATCCATACATGACCACTGGAAAAACCATAGCCTTGACTAGACGGACCTTAGTCGGCAAAGTAATATCTCAGCTTTTGAATATGCTCTCTAGGTTGGTCATAACTTTTCTTCCAAGGAGTAAGCATCTTTTAATTTCATGGCTGCAGTCACCATCTGCAGTGATTTTGGAGCCCCCAAAATAAAGTCTGACACTGTTTCCCATCTATTTCCCATGAAGTGATGGGACCAGATGCCATGATCTTCGTTTTCTGAATGTTGAGCTTTAAGCCAACTTTTTCAGTCTCCTCTTTCATCAAGAGGCCCTTTAGCTCCTCTTCACTTTCTGCCATATTATATTGTATTTCCATCCTTTGTGAGGGTTTGAGTGAGGGTTGGTATTGGGAGTTAAATTGTGTTCTCCAGGAAGATTTGTTGAAGTCCTAGCCCCCAGTGCCTCAGCATATGACCTTATACGATCTTTGATGTTATAGATGTCATCAAGTTAAGAGGAGCGTATTGCATTAGGGTGGACCAAATCCAATCACTGGTGTCCTTAAGAGGGAAATGTGGACAGAGAAACACAGACACACAGGGAGAACATCAGGTGAAGACAGGCAGAGATTGGAGTGGGGGCAGCTACAAGTCAAGAAATACCAAGAATCGCTGGCAACCACCAAAAGCAAGCGAAGAGGCATGGAGCAGATTCTCCCTCAGAGCCTGGGAAGGAACCCACATTGCCAACATCTTGATTTCAGACTTCCAGTATTCAGAGCTGTGAGAGAGAAATTTCTGTTGTTTTAGGCTGCCAGGTTTGCGGTACTTTGTCACAGCACCCTTAGGAAGCTAATACAGTTGCTAAGAGCCTCTAAATATGCTCATCTTTCCAACTAGACCCACAGACTCTGGCAGGTAGGGGCTGTGGTAATCTATCTTTACTTTCGGCCCCAGCATCATGCTACTAGAACAGATGTTCAACATGTTTGGCTGAATGAGGGCACATGCTCAGCACCACCTTTCTGGTTTTAAGTCACTGGATCCCCAAAGAGATTAGACTCTGCCCTGAGGGAGGAAACTTGTGAACAAGGCAGAGAGCGTTTGTGCCAAAATGAGGACTTATAAAAGATGAAGAGGAAAAAAAAAATCAAAGTAGGAAAAATATGTGTCAAAAACCTTGTAGAGGACCTCCCTGGTAGCTCAGTGGATAAGAATCCGCCTGCCAATACCGCGGACACAGGTTTTATCCCTGGTCCGGGAAGACTCCACATGCCACTAAACAACTAAGTCCCCTGTGCCGCAACTACTGAGCCTGAGCTCTAGAGCTCATGCTCCACAAGAAAAAGCCACTTCAGTGAAAAGCCTGGCAAAGCCCTTTCAAGCAACAAAGACCCAGCGAAGCCACAGATAAATTAATGACTGTTAAAACAAAACCTTATAGATGGATTCTAAGAAAAGAGAGGCCAAGACTCATGGTGGACAGGGCAGGACTATTATAGAATGCACTTTGAAACAATAATGACGATTAGGTTCCAGAGGAGATGTTATCTTAGACTGAGTTAAGGGCACGTGTGGGCAAGGTGAGAGTAACAGCAACCAAGCGCCAAGACTCGATTGGTGTTTGGGAAGGAGAACTGTATAAAGGGCCCAGAAGGTAAAGCAGATGCATTGAAATTCTATAAAATGGGACGCTGGCTGTGGCAGCAGGTTCTCAAGGGGCAGAAACAGGACAAACACCATCAGCAGCTCCAGGTAGGGTGGGCCTGAGAGGAAGAGCATCAGGATGGGCCAGCGGGCTACTGAGGACATGCTGAGGAAGAGCCATCGTGGGGTCCAAGTGGGAACTGAGGAATAAAGCGGGTGAGAGGCAGCTTGGGGACCACCCATCACGGTGAAGTGGGAAGCAGAGGGTCCCGTTTGGTAGCACAGTGACTCACTCCTGGGCTCAGAGAAGATGCTGTGCTTGTCAGGCCAGATGAATGAGGCTGTCTTCTGTTTTTAGAAACTTCTGCAAGACATTCCACAATACTTCCCTTGATAACTCACTTTAGCCTTTAATATGTCTCCAAGTCAGGAGATTCTTCCTCCCGTTCCAAAGGCAATTCTTCACTTTATAAGCACATGCTTCCCCCTCGCATTCTTTCCAGAGCTGGGATGAAGAGTTAAGAGGTGTGGTCACTATTTCCTGTTGTGAATCCTTCTCACTCTACTCCTAACACATTCTCTGATTTTCCTCTCCAGGAAAAATGATTTTTTTTTAAGTTTTCTCATAGGTTCTTTTAACTGTCTCTGTGACTCTTTTGTCTCTTTCCTAAGTGCTTCTTTGTCTTGGGGCACCAAACTGGGCATTCAGGGAGGCAGGAAGTGTAGCAGGCTGAGGGGAAGCTGTGGAGTCAGACAGACTAGATTTGAATAGCCACTCCCCTCACTAGTTGTATGCTCCTAAACTGCATAATCTCTGTGAGCCTCAATGTTCTCATCTGTAAAGTGGAGCAATAGTACTTATGGCTACTTGGATAGCTGTGCCAATTAAAACTAATGTACATGAAATTCTTTTTTTAATATGAAATTCTTGAAAGCATTCAACAAATGATGGCTCCTATTGTTAGTATGAGTTGAAGCAATACTGATTATATTGGGCTTACTACTTTTGTAAGCACTTTAATACACCCTGACAGTCACACATGCTTAAAAACTATACCACTGCAGAGTCCAGATGGCAGTTCTTGCTACATCTGATGCCACATAAAACGCAAACTAGTCTCTTTCAGACAGAGCAGAACTATGTACAATACTGGGAACTGTGTTAAGATAATTATATCCTTTTTATTTGATCTCCATGAAGTAGAACTCCATAACATATCAAGTAGCTATTTCATTTGCAAAGGGACTTGAATAATAACATCTTTAAAACTTTCATATTAATTGAACAAAATCATTGGAATTTTTTTTAATTGGAAAAGAATAATAAAACTCCCACCGCAGATAAACTTACTCCAATCAGTTCTTTTATATCATTTTTCTTTCATAACCTGTAAGTGCTACTGGGTTAATAATGTTTTAACCCAGTGTATACCAGTGAGCTTAACTAAATTGTGTGTCAAAGTGTTGAAGGAAAATACATTAAAATGCTAATAATGTTTTTTGCAGGAAGGGGACAATATGATTTACTTTTCTACAATAAGCCTTTACTTGTATAAGGAAAAGTTGTTTAAAAAAATAATATGTACAACTTTATAAGGACATACTATAATTATTTTAAAATACATATACATATATACATATTTTAAAATACAAAGTAAACCTGCTGGAATGCACCAAAATAGCAATGTTTTTGAGTGATGGGAATATGAATGATTGGTTTTTTCATACTTTAACTTTTCTGAACTTTGCAAATTATTTATGATTTTGAAATATACTATATTGTACTATATGATATATTATTAAATTATATAAAGACATGCATTGTTATTTTATTGAAAATATTTTGTCAAGATAAATGAAGAAAAAAAATGCCCTGTGTTTTTGATGACTCATACCTTATGAGCAATAGATATTTACCATTCCTCTTAGAGAATCTCCAAATCTCAGAGTTTTAAGGGATTTACTGAGTCATTTAACATGACTATTACCTGATGTGGGCTCTGTCTTTGTAATAATAAGAATGTTAATAATGATAGCTGGCATTGATGTGCCACACCTCTGTAGTAAGCATTTTAAATGCACTGTTTCACTGGGCCTTCAAAATAATGCTGTGAGGTAAGGCACTTGTTGTGGGTGGAATAATGTCCTAAAGATATCCATGTTCTAATCCCTGGACCCTGTGAATATGAATATGTTAGGTTACATGGCACAAGGCAATTGAGGTTGCAGCTGGAATTTAAACTGGCAGTCAAGTCAGCTGACCCTGAAGGGGAAGATTATCCTGGGTTATCGGAGTCAATCCAAAGAAATCATAAGAACCCTTTTAAGTGGAAGAGGGAGGCAGAGGAGAGATTGTCAGAGGGATTCGCTGTGAGAAAGACTTGACTGGCCTTGCCACCGGGAAGCCCAGTTGGCTCAGACGGTAAAGAATCTGCCTGCAATGCAGGAGATCTGGGTTCTATCCCTGGGTCAGGAAGATCATCTGGAGAAGGAAGGGGCTCCCCACTCCAACAGTCTTGCCTGGAGAACTTGAGCAATTGTTGCCTGCACTTGCGGGTGGCCCTAGTTGGAGGAATTGATGTCCTTATATGGGGCTCAGGTCGGTTTACCCAGTCACTTTCCCCATTGATTTATCATTCAAAATAACCTAATCCTCCTATATGAGAAGCACTTTTAAAATATCTGAGGCCAGTAATCACTTTTCCCTAGGTCTTCTCTTCTTTTGGTGAAATAATCCCCTATTCAGCCCTTCCGTATAAGACATGGTTTCAGATTCCAGTATTTTTCTGACCTCTCCCTTCTGGAAACCATCCAGACCATCAACACCCATTTGAGGACCTGGCCAGTTCCTACCTTCCTCTGAATTTTTGTACTTTGATTTTCTTCCATGAGGTTATCATGCTGACCATAACCCTTCTGAACTTCATTATATACTGTGTCTTGTGCTCTTTGATGGAAATATTTCTAGAGAGGAATCAACAAATAAGTACTGATAACTTTTGGATTATCTGGCCTACAGACTTGAAAACATAGCTGGCTTTCAAGTTCCTTTCTGATATTATCACAAACTGATTCTACTCTTTGTTGACATGAATCATACTTTTTTTTTTAGTCTGGAAGGGGCTAGAGGGAAAGGCCTGTTAAGCTACAGCAAGGAAATGTTCTGATGAACAAGCAACTTTGTAAGGAATCTTGAGATATTGTAGGCTGCTTGTATGTACCAGTCTGAGAAGTTGTGCTGTCCGTTGCAACATGGACTGGGGAGCCAGGGGAAAATGGAAATGTTAAGAGTCCATATAGTTTCAGCATATCATTTAGAATATTCTGAGTCTTTACAGCAGAGACCTGCACACAAAGATTAATCACAGCCTCCTAAAATCTCTGACCATCCACAGCTTTAAATGATCTGTGTTGCTGTTTCCTCATTTCTGCAAATAATCAAGGGCTGACTGTAAACAAACAAGGCAGCCAAAAAAATCCCTGGTCTTGAGCAGTTGCGTAATGATGAAGGCCTGGTGGAAAAAACACGAACCCATATTTCATTCATTTCACTCGCTGTGTCTCTGTTGAGGTGGGGTAAGGAGGGTGGGGGATAAAACATTTTTGTGGGCTAGTATAGAAACATTCAACTAATTAAATAAGTGGGTCTGTCAGACTTGACTTGAAGACTTGAAAGTACTTGAACACAAAGCATAAGGTTTGCATTTCCTTTATAAATACCTACAGGAGTAAGAATAAAAACAAAAAATGCCATAATCAGCTTCATTTGGGACTTTTCTGAATCCTACATGTTTGACCAAAAAAAAAAAAATCATTTGATATATTGAGGGAAACAGGTGCAGACAGTTTGGCCCTCTGAATACCTAGGGCAGGTTTTCTTGGGCTCCTGAGTATTAGACAAGGAGATGCAAATCCAATTCAGGCACAGAATATAAACATTTTATTCCTGATATATCTGCTGCTGTTGTACATTGATGCTTTGGAAAAGTCAAACATCTGGGCTGTAACACTGGGCTCCCTCACAGGGCTCCTGGAAAGAATAGCTTAGGCCAATTTCATTTTTCTAGATGAAAAGAATATCTTAAGTAAATGGAGATAAGCTTACGTTTGTGACTGCAGACAATGCTATAAGTATTCAAGAGAGGAGGCCTCTTTCCTTCCAGAATTGCATGACTTGAGCTTTGCTGGCTTTTATTCTGCCTCCCACTGAACATCTCTGTGCTCATCTAAAGTGGGAGAAGAGATGCTCAGTGGGAGAGGCAAGAGCGAGCATCAACAAAGGAAGGAGAGTCACACCTCCAGTGTCTGTCCGCCCTGGGTCACCCACCTACCCTGCAGCCGTGCGCTCCATGGCCCCAGCTGGTAAGCCCAAAGTTCCCATGGAGACCATGGCACCTGTCCTGTAAGCACCCCCGCCGCCTTTTCACTCCCTTCTAGTTCCTCCTGTTACCATTCTTCAGCAGTTGCTGATTGCTCTCTTGATCTTGCTGGTAGCCTGAACTCGGCATCTGGACTTATAATCTATGGCCTTCAGACTCCAAACCTCTGCCTCTTAGACACCCAGGGAACCAATAAAGGGACTTTTCTTCTATAGCTCCAATCTGTAGAATCCAATCCTGGTTAATTGGTGCCATCCTTCCATCCTCTGGGGCTTCCCTGGTAGCTCAGATGGTAAAGAATCCGTCTGCAATGCAGGAGACCCGGGTTTGAACCCTGGCTCCAATCCCTGTGTCAGGAAGATCCCCTAGAGAAAGGAATGGATACCTACTCCAGTGTTCTTGCCTGGAGAATTCCACAGGCAGAGGAGCCTGGCAGACTACAGTCCATGTGGTTGCAAAGAATCAGACACAACTGAGGGACTAACACTTTTGCTTTTTTTTCCTATCCCCCAAGAGAAGATTTGGACAGACTCAATATATCACAGCTAGAGTCTCCTCTAGCTTTCAGGTGTCCTCCAACTTTTCAGTTCGAGGGCCATATCAATGAGGCCAAGACTCTATAATTGCATCCCACTTGCCACTCCATCAGAAAAGCCTTTTATTATCAACGCTTTAGTGTCAAGTTTAAGGAAATGTTTTCCTCATGCTTGTCATTCAATAATATTCAACAACAAACATTTACTAAGGACCTACTATGTGTCAGGCACTTGTGCATTAACTCATTAAGCACTTTTAGCAACCTTGTAAGATTCAGCAGGAAGCAAAGGATTAAAGAGATTAAGTAAGTTGCCCAAGGTCACATAGCTAGTAAGTGGCAGAGCCAAGTTTTGATGCCAACTTGGGCTATACCCTGCTGCCTCATTCTATAAATAACTATTAAGGGCTTAGTTATTTGTGAGATGTATTTCCCACCTCTTAAGGACTCAGGCTTCGGTAGAGCTTCTGGGGAACCCCTCATCAGCTACTCCTGGTTCCAAGAAAGTGAACATTCCTGACCCTGTTCACGACCCAAGGGCTTTTGAGAAAGATGGTCAGCTTCTGGTAGGAATGAAGCATTGTTTTCGGTCCCTTTCAAGGACCTAACAGGAAATATCTTGCTTCAGCTTAAACCGCTGAGGGACATATTCAAGTGGATGGCACTCAGCAGGCTTGGAGTAACACATTCTTCAAGTGCTCTGAGTTTCTGACCAACAGTGAAAGATCGCCATAGCTAGACTTCTCTTCCTGGATACTCACTGACAGTGACATTGGAATTAGGTACTTATTCCAATTAGTAACCCCCCTCTGTTCCATACAAACAAAACGCTTCACAGAGAATTATTCCAGAAACTTCACGGTCTGCTGGTTTTTGAACACCTGGAAGACACGGCTGGCATCTTGGGCTCATCTGCTGGTACTGACTCCTGCCTGTGTGAGGGACTGATGATCCTTCCTCCTCCTCCCCTAATTGGAGCCCTGTTTCCTCCACTCTTTTACCTTTATTGTTAACCCCCTTTCTGTGAGCCCTGGCAAATGTGTCTTTGTATCTTAATCTACTCTCTCCTTGTTGTTGATAGAGGAGCCTTGTAGGCTACAGTCCATGGGGTTGCAAAGAGTTGGACACGACTGAGCAGCTAAGACAACTTCTTTCCAGGGCCAGCTCCTGAATATGAGTTCTGTATAGTCACATGGGGCCTCACATGAGAAGGGCCTTGCGCTTGGTTTAACTGCTGTCACTGACTTGAAATTCTTAATGATTTTTGAACAAGGGACCCACACTTCCACTTTGCATTGGGTCGCACAATCATGTAGTCAGTCCTGCTCCTTGCTGTGGACACTGACAGTGGGAGAAGAGTCCTATCACACACTGTCCTCCTTCAGAACTCAGTGGCCTTTCCCCACAGAGACCATTCATAAAGGCAGATCAAGCTGATAATAGCTCTACCTTCATTAGCCTCAATTTCTTCATCTCTAAAATGGAGCAGCAGCACTTGCCCTTGAATGTCAAATCATGTATAAAGTACCCATCAGAATGTTTGACATACAACTGGTATTTGCTAGATGCAATCCATGGAAGGTAACAGGTGCAGGAAACAAGAGATTAAACTCTGGAGTTAGAAGCTAGCTCAAATCTTATCATCCCCACTGCTTAAACAAGATGTATGCTATTGGCCAGGTGACTTAGCTTCTCTCAGCCTCAGTTCCATTATCTGCAAAATGGGAATGTTAGTATTTACCTTGTGGGGCAGTTTTGGGATTCAAATATTCTAATGAATCTAAAATATCTATTTTACCAGCTGGCATGTAGCAGGAGCTTGAAATATAACAGTTCTTAGTTTGGTTCCATTTTAACATCATTTCTGTACTCTACACAATTCATTTATAAGTGATGTTGGGATACAACCATTAACAAGTGTCTTATTCAAAACAACTTCCTATACACTCTATGACCTATAACATATAGCCTCCCTGTATGTGAAAATAATTTTGTAAAAAAAAAATGTGAGGCCTGTATTTCCTTCTTTGCTAGACTATGAATTCCTCAAAGGCAGGAACCAAGTCTTATTTATCCTTTTATCCTAGAACACCTTCTAACACATATAATCCCAAGAGAATTAAATCTCTTTTTTGTTGTTCATGCCAACAATGAGATGATAAATTTCATAATATTCCTAAGTCAGCAATTAATAATTAGCCCGTTAATGATTAGGAAGTAGCACACGTGCATGCTAAGTCGTTTCAGTAGTGTCTGACTGTTTGTAGCCCTATGCACTAGAGACTGCCAGGCTCCTCTGTCCATGGGATTCTTCAGGCAAGAATACTAGAGTAGGTTGCCATGCCCTTCTCCAGAGGCTCTTTCTGACCCAGGGATCAAACCCGCGTCTCTTACATCTCCTACTCCGGCAGGCAGGTTCTTTACCACTAGCGCCACCTGGGAAGCCCTAGGAAGCAGGAGCTCCAAGTAGCCCCATCTTTGCCATTAAAGGCCCTCTAATCCTTGTCCATCACATCTGGCTCATCACCCAGCATCCTTGGCTCTGGTTCTTGCTTCATTAACAAAGCGATTCCACAGGGAACATAACTTAGTTTTGTGTAACCAACCACCTTCCCTGGCAACAACCTGTGTCCAGAGGCCACTGGGGAAAGAATTTCCTGAAATCCCAATAGTTGAGTCATAATTTGATACCTCTTAGGACTCAAAGAGGGCTCAGAACTGTGACTTTAACCATTAGAGGGTAATGGGCCTCTTCAAGAACTTTCTGATAGTTAATGGACATTCTCTCCAGAAAAATATATTCAATATCTTACATACAGTTTCAAGGTGCCTGCAGAACTCCTGCAGCCCTTGTACCTAGGTTAGTAATTCTTGTTAAAATAGCCCAGAAAACTGAAGAGCAATGCAAAAGATTCAGTTTTTTCTGATAAACTCTAGCCCTGACAAGTCACATTCCCTTGTTCAAAACAGAACAGAACAAAACAGTTACAACTCCCTAGATTTAACCTCAGGGTTATCCCTGAGGGCCTAGTCCTAGGTATTAACAGTAAGGGCATCCAGCCAAGCATTGACTACTCTTTGGAAAACCTAAGTTCAGCTGAATAAAACGAAGCTGTGTTTGATAATATCGTTTACATTTCCAAATCCCGGGTATCAAGCTTTCTTCCTATCCCTTGTGGCCCTCCCTAAATTTAGCCCGCTGGTGTAATGGGTAACCATGGCAACAACCACCTGCCTATTTAAAACCATCTCCAAAGCTAAATAAGGAAGCCTGGAAAAAATGGCTGCTCGTCTGCCTCTCCGTGGACAAATTGGGCATTCCTGGGCATTTTCAATAGGAGTAAGCAGGCAAGGTAGAAGCAGCATGGACTCAAGTTTTTAACAGGAAGTGTTCTGAGACCTTGTAAAACAGTATCTACCTTGAAGCCACTATGTTTGCACTTACACGCAAATCTCCAGGATTGTCTTCCTAGATGATCGCACTACTCTTGACCTTAACCAGGTGAAGGGTGAGGTGCACACCTCACTGCAAAGGAGAGTCTTGCTGATAGAAACTGGCAAGTGGGGGAGGAAAAACGTTCATTCAGATCAGGGAGATTGTTCATACTCTGCACTGAAACGCACAGCTACAACTTTTTCCTGACAGAGGTATCTTTCTAACTGTACCTGATCATGTGAATAACTGATGATTGCTCTTTTATGTCATATGTTCACCTGTCTACTGATTTTTGGATAATGGAGAAATTCTTCCCGCCTTCTGCTTCCTTGCTGTCTACAGAGGCTTTGCTTCTTTCCATGAAAGGAGACCACCCAACAGACCACACCGAAGAGCTTGCTTTTCCCCAGGCAGGCTGTTTTCCACTGCTCATATGGATCTTTTGTACATTTGGTTCCTTCTCCCTGGGTTGCCCTTCTTTTTCCTGTCAACCTAAAAAGCAATACTTAACTTGTTTTGTGTCTTAGCCCAGGCATCTCTCTAGTTGGAAGACCCGCCACATCAAATTCCGTGCCCCTGCTTTGTGGATTCATATCGCCTAAAACAAATCACTGTGCACATCTGCATTCCAGTCCTCCTCCGTCCCTGGACTGTGAGCCTCCTACACATGTCTATCCAAAACACCTATACAGCAGTGCCTGGTGCTGTGTTCGGAAGATATATTCACTGAACGAATGAATGAATGAACAGAACCCCCATGGATTTCACAAACATTTGGCATCTTAAGAAACATGTGTACATGAGTATGCATGATGTATCTGTGTAAAAAGGGGACCTTAAAAGTCTGGAATTGCTGGAAGAGAAGGAGTATTTTTTAAAAGTGATCTTTTGTGCATGTGTATATATTAGAAGGAAAAAGATCACAAGAAAAGCATCAACTGACTTGTAAGTTTGTGACTATTGTAGGAATAGGAGTTGAAAATATACATATTAATAGTATTTTGTGAGTTGACTTGGTGTGTTTGAGAGAGAAAATACATTCTAATAAGGTTAGCTCAGCTACCATTAGATCCCACAGATCACACTCTTCCTGAAGTCGAAGTGGCTTCATTATGTTCAGTTTCTGATCCCTAAAAAGATTTCTGTAATCTTGGTTAAACTCCCAGGCAAGGGGTCAGGGGAAAGAAGAGGAATGAAGAGAATGGAGCTCTGAGGAAGTGTATGGCTTTAAGTGAAGGTGTGTGGGTAACACTGGACTTCTGCTTGATGGGCTAAATAGTGTTCCTTAGACTCAATCTGAGCCCCAGTCAATACCCATTCTCCTCCCCAGCTCCTTGAGGGTCCAACCATAAGAAAAGAGAAAGGGTGCAAACTAACCACCAAGAAGAGAAAAAGAAGGGAGAAAGGTCATTGAACCATCCCAGGGGCAGTTCTATGGACCCGCCTGCAGAATGGTAGGACTCTGCAAACGATCTGGTTTCCTTTTTTCTATTCCATTTTTCGACCACGCTTTCGGCCTTCACAAGGTGCGCGGGCTGAGGCCGGGCTCTGGGGGGCTCCCCGCCTCAGCAGGGCCGCTCTCTGCTGCCCTCTGCCGGCAGGGGAGGGGGCAGCGCCGCCATCTCGGCCCCTCAGCCAAGGCCAGAGCTGCCACCCGCTCCCTTGTGAGGGAGGGAAGCTGAGGCCTCTGCCCTCTGCCTGCTCCTCCCCTGGGGAATCGAGGGGCTCAGGATGGGGGCGCTGTAGGTTTTGAGAAAGCAACCGTATCCCAGGAGGGGGAATCCAAGTTAGCCAAGCTCAGACCCCCCAAGGTGGGCACACCACACCCTCCCTCCTGGCCCCAGGCCCTCCCACGGCAACAACATCGTCCCCTGCCAGGGGACGGGCTGCCAGACCATGGTGGGTTTCTGACATTGTTTTCTTCTTGGAAATGGAGGCCCTCCTTCCGGCAACGTGGCAGGAAAGCCCTGGGCCGCGGAGCTGAGAACGTTTTGGAGAGCGCAGGTGGAGGCCTGGGACCCCGGCCGCGTGGGTGGGGCGGGCAGGCAGGCAGGCAGGCAGGCAGGCATCCCGGCTACCCCCGCAGGGCCCTCTTACCTGCTGTTGAATTTTTCAGGGTGTTTCTCTCTCATCACGTGGAACCGGTGTGCAATGGAAGCATCCTGAAAGGGAAAGGGACAGAAAGCAGATTCCTGGTTAGTGGTCCTGACCCTGTGCAATGTGGAGGGGAGGGAAGGGACACACACTTTCACTGAACCTCCTAGATGTCAGGGGAGACCAGGGAGGCCCCCTGCAGAGGCTGGACACCAGGTCCAAGGTTAGGGGCGAGGGCCCTCACGCTGTTAGAGCTGATGCCAGACGACTCCTCCTAATGGTCACTCTCTACCCTTTCTAGCTCAGGGTGAGTTAAGGGGATGATGCTGCCCTTTGGGGGAGAGGCTTGCCTTTTGGGGAGAGGGAGTGTGTCTGAGTCTGTGAGCAGTGAGAATGTAGAAGCCCACGTGGGGCTGAATGTGTTTGGAAATGCCTCACCCTATTCACTTTAACGAAATACTCTGTATTCTGGAATATTTTAAGACTCTTAAGTATTTGCAAAAATAGTACAGAGAGTGCCTGTGGCCCTTTCACCCAACTCCCCCAATGATAACATCTTATGTAACTATAGTACATGGTCGAAACCAGAAAACTGATGTTGGTAGAGGCTGTTATATATTAACTCTTAGTCATCCATATCAGTAGACAGAATTGGTAGCATTGGATAACAGGCTTAGCAGATAATATATTTAATATATTGGATAACAGGCTTAGCAGATAATTAAAAATATAGTTAAACTTCTGGCTTTTGCCTCGTGATCACTCCATGGAAACGACTCTCCTCAAGGTCAGTAAGAGTCTCATTACCACATTCTATGGATACTTTGCTATCCTACTATTAGCACATTCCTTTGCTCTGCTTTGGCCACCTGCTCCTCAGTTAGGATGGCTCTCACGTCACCATGCTTCCGGGCTCTCCATGCTCAGAGCAGAACCTCTCAGCCTTGAATCCATTCTGCAGCCTACATTCCCTGCCACGGGCTATATCCAGGTGTCTTAGTTGTTACTAGCGTGTAGCTGCTGCTGTCTGTACAATGTATCGCCGGAGAACCAACCCTGAACTTCAGACCTAAAACTGAACTCATCTTTCCTCCTCAGATTTGGTCCTCTGTTCTTGTTACTAGTCTCCTTTTCCAGCAGAAGAATGTGTAAAAGCCCTTCGCCACTCAGGCCTCCTGCCAGCATATCAGCTGCAGGTGGTGGGTTTTAGAAATAAACAGGCTAATTGAGCTGGGGGCAGGAGGGGTTGGGGTGGGGGTGGGTTGGTGACAGAACAAGGAAGCTGATTCAGATTTGTGCAGGGAAGAGATACAGAAACTCATTTACTGGAATGTGTAACTAAAAGAAATCTTGAATTCCATACAATGAGTTTTTAGTTATATCAATTTCATTTCTTGATATGGAAATTCTACAAATTTTCTGGAAAAAAATGTTAAACATCAGGAGGTATAGTTCAAGGAAGCAACTTTCTTTCTTTTTTTTTGAGCATGTGCTGTGAGTGGTGAGTAAAGAATACGGGCTAAGGGTGGGGATAGAAAATCCAGAAGCAAGATAGGGGCCAAAGGGGAGCTTTCGTAATATTTTTACTTGGAGAGTAAACGCAGTGAGCAGCCCCCTGTTGAAAGGCAGACAGGGCAAGTCAAGGATATGGGTTTGTTTTATGGTTGGCTAACACTCTTTGCTGAAACAATGTCTTGGGAATTTAACATTTAAACTCCAGTTACTAATTCATTATTTATTTAAGATGCATCAGGAGTTGAAATTGAAGCACTCCTGTGGACAATGGGAGGGGAGAGGCAACATCAGAGGAGGGTGGTGGGGGCCTGTCTCTGTCCTCTTGGTGGATCCAGCCTGCACAGCTTCTCCAGGCAGGAGTGTTTCCTGCCCTCAGAGTGCGCCCACCTCCCTCCTAAGCAAGTTTTGTGAGCTTGCTGAATAAGATTCATGTGACATCTGTCAAATGCTTCTCTAGAATTCAAGAAACATTCCGTCTACTTGTGTTCCTTTGAAGCACTGATTTTCTTCGGTCAGGGGAAAAAAATAACCCAGAAGAAGAAAAAGAAAGAAAAGAAAAAGCAATCACATGTTGCCTGGCACAATTTGTACTTCACTCTCCCCACCTCCGATGCTGCTGTGACTGGCTCCTGGCCTTTTAATTCCCTAGGATATGTGCATAGGTCCCTGCCCTCTGTGTCATTCCCATTATCCTGTGTGTGTATGTGTGTGTTTTATATAACTAGGTTTTGCAAAGTTTCTTTTTACAAAGACCAGGCTTTATAATATTAATAGTTAAGCATGTGGTTCTGAATTTGACAGTGTGACCCTCTGATAAATACACAAAGTGGTAAGAGGGAGTTGAGCAGGTCCACTGTCGTTCAGGTTTGGAAAGGCAATGCTAGGAAAGACTAACCGTGTTTCTCTACCTGGGAATTAAGAAGAGAGGCAAGATTCATCTCCGCTCTCTGCCTGGTTTCTCTGTGCTAGGCATTAAGCTGGCTGTACTTACATTCAGAGGTGAGTTCATTTAAATTTTAGAAACCAGTGCTATAGTGGTTCCAAACCTTTTCTGTAATACTTGCAGCAAAATGAGTCTTCTGTTTGGAAGGCTGGGGTGGAGGTGGTAATTGCACATTCATAGACATGCTGCACACTCATTTCTGACGGCCTCATTCTCTGGGGTCCTTTCTATGAAGTGTGAGGTAAAAAGGAGATAAAAAGCAGTGTGGACATATCTCTACTCTTTCCTGAACTAAAAGTCCCAAGTGCAGAGTTGAACAAAAGAATTTTGTGCCCCTTCCACATATAAGTGGTAATCAATTGGACTCTGAGCTATTGGGATGTCTAGGCCAGTCCTGTCCAATAGAAATAAAAGAATTTTTGTAACCACATTAAAAAAGTGAAAAGGAACAAATGGAGTTAGTTTTAATAATAATAATAAATTTCAATGAATAGTATTGCTCAATATTAGTTAATATAAAATTTGAGATATTGAAAATTCTCTCATACTACATTTTTGAAATTTGGTGTGCATTTTACATCTCTCAACTTAGAGTAGCCCCATGTCAAGTATACAATAGCCACATGTGGCTAATGGCTACCGTATTGGACAATGTAGGTCTAAGTCACTTTGGCAGTTTATGGAGATTAAAAAAAACAGAAAGGAGACACTAAGACAGATTATCTGGTATTTGGATTGTTCTGAAGAATTATGGCTGACTGGGGAAGGACAAAGAGTGTAGACCTCTTGTCCAAGACACCTCTCAGTTAGTCCCATTGTTCCTGTAACTTCTTGACTCTCATAGGTGACAGATAAGAACCTGTGGCTGAAGGAATTGAAAAGTTTGCAGGGAAATGATGACTTTCTGATAAATTCCTTAATGGGTTTGCCATTGCGGAAACTTAGCTGGTGAAGTCTAGTAAGTACAGAATATGAGGTGAAAAATAGTGCGTAAGTTAGTGTGATGGGCTATGGCCCGTCCTTGGCCCCTGGGTTCCCCTCGCATCAGAAATAGATTTCATTGACTCAAGGGATTAGCTGTTCACCCATCCTGTTAAGGCTCAGTGAAAGCAGAGCCTTTTCAGTGTTCAGAATTACACATACCCCAGGAATGATTTTTCAGTTCCAAACTTCCTGTCATTGATACCTGGCCATCCTGACATGTCTGCAAATCCAAAAATAAAGAGCAGGGATGAAGAGGCCAGAGAAGTCAGAGGAAGTAGTGTCCTGAATGCCTGGGTTGAAAAATCTCCGGCCAATGCATGTTATCAGATGGAGGGAGTGAGAAGATCAAGGATCTTAGCTCTTCACTGGCGGGGAGCTGGGGAGTCTGTGGTGGATGGGAATGTAGAGGCAACAAGGCCCACATCCCTCTCTACATAGGCCAGGAGACTCTGCCCTTGCTACCCCTCCATCTACGAGTGGGCTCTGTTGGCACCAACGGAGTGTGTGAACTCATCAGAGTGAATTCCCTACCGCCCAGGGACAGCTCAGCGGGGGGACTACTGTCACCACCCTTAAAATGCAGAGCAGCGGACGTCTGATATCAGTAAGATATTCCAGGTCCTTCAAAAGAGGCGAAGACTTTGCAGGACTCTTTTTGCCAAAGGAGTCCGACTCTAATCGTCTTAAGGAAGTAAAGCCAGGGGTTGGTTTACATACTGTTTCTCCTCTTACAGAGTTTGGGAAGTCAAATAGGGAGCAAGAGCTTCTGCAAATGTCAGCCCCAGATTCTCTTAGGGTTACATGTTGGCTACTTGTTTTCTCAAGAATTTCCCTTTCCAGCTTTTAAAGAGTGAGCACACAAACCCTGCAAGCATTTTATTGAGAGAAGGCTAAGGTTACACCAGTGAGAGAAAAACAAGCCTGCTTCATCTCTGATTTGCAATAAAATATTAAACATGGACAAGCTAAAGGTATATGAAAAAAAAAAAACCACGAGGAAGATCTTGTGAAGTTCTTCTTCACTTGAAAGATGAGCGGATTGGATTACTGTAGGTCAGCCCGGGGTAGATAAATATCTTGTCTGCTGAAGGAAATGGACAATCTATTCCTATGCTTTTCCTTGGGGGCAGTTAGTTTGTATTTGTCCTTGTTTCCCTCCCTCCTGCCCATCCCCCCACTCACTCCCTTCTTATTTGTAAGAATATATTAAAAGCACACTCAGTCTTGGCTCGTGGGATTGGGGCTTGGTTATCTAGCTGAGGGAGGTTGTCTCTTCCTTTTGGCATGATTGTCCGTTTGGTCAGCAGTACTAAATGAATGTCATTTTTTTGCATATGGCGCTTTGTAGAGATGTTTCTGGCAGCCAGAGCTGGGCATGGGAAGAGAAGACTTGGGGTTGAGGACTCTGAAGGCAGCCAAGGACGGAACCTGCCCTCTAGAAGCTCCCAGGCAGATCACCCAGCCCTGCAGACTGGCTTTCACTTCTGGCCCATGGCTTAACAGGTGCTGGTTTCCCCTCCTTTCTGTCTTTCCTCTCCTTTATCTACTTCGGATCTGGTTTCTGTTCCTGTGAAGAACCACTTCCTCTGACCATCCCTCTCGGGTCTAATGGGTTGTCTTCACTCACTGAGGATTTGATTGGGACTGTCTACATTAAAATTATCTCAGGGGCTTATTAAAGGTACACATTTCCAGACTTGCCCAGACCAACTGAATCAGAATATGAATCAGGATCTGTCATGTGGGTGGAATCTGCATTTCTGACCAAGGGTACAGGTAGCGTATGGGTGAGCCATCACACTAAATTTTGAGGATGCCCCTCTAATGCTGCTGCATTTGGCAGCATGGAGATGACGGCCTGTGCAGGATTTGCACAGCTCAGGGTCCACAGCAAGGTGGGCTATGGACACTAGGGGTTCCCGGCTTGGGCAGGTCACTGTCTATCTAAGCTACAGTTCCTTCTTGCAAAATGCAAAAGGGGAAAGGCTATACCCTCCAAAAGGGACACTTTGCCTGGTGTGCATTAGGTACTCAATACACGTCAGCAAGTTATTCTCTGGCTACTACGAGAAAAATGACATGTATTTCAGTCATACTGTAATGGAGGGAAGCTGCATGCTGCAGAATCCCCCTGGCCTCCAACACCAGACTTGCCAGCCAAGTCTCATTTGCAGGAGCTGAAGGCTGCATGTTCCCCTCATATGAAGTGGAGCCTGAGCAGGTGGCTCCAAAGGGAGGAGCTTCTGAGTCAAAAAGAGGATGGAGGGGTCTCCTCTGCCTACGACACAGGAGGATGAGCTGGTAGGTCCTAGGCAAAGGTATCTCCCCCACTGAGGAGGGTGCAGGGGAGCTGAGGAGATCAACCAGATCAGGGCAGCTGAGACCCCGAATATATTTCTCACCAGCACCTCTATCCTTTCAGAGCCCATTCACGGGGTCGAGCAATGCCTCTCTCTTTTGTTTTAGTTAACAGAAAAACAGTTGGGGACTGGGAGTCAGAGAATGAAAGCAAATCCCTTAATCTGATCCTCAATTTCCTCACTCACCAAACGGAGGGAATACTGCCCTCCAGTGTAATCATAGGAACCAATAAAATATCTGTAAATATGGTAAGTTTTAAATCCCACAAATATGAGGGGTTATTATTCTTCCTTTTTGCTTCCATGGCTCTCCTTTTAGTTTTCTTATAAGAAAACAAAAACCCTTTCCTTAACCCTGTTCTTCCCTCAACCTACCTGTCATTTCTCCTTTTCTCTCCTTTTTTAAAAACCACCAACATTTGCAAAAGAGGCAGAGGTGACGATTGGAGAGGGTAACAGTCTTGGTCTGGAGAGATTCATGTGCATATGAGACTGGACAACAGAGTTCCCAAGACAGCAGAGAGAAGGGCCTGGTTTCAGAGTGAGGCACAGCGTGTGTGCCCCAGTTCCAACACATCCACGTTCCGTGTCCCTAAGTCTCCTCTGTAACATGCAGATGGTGGGGATGATAATACCTGCAGGATTGCTGTGAGGACTAGAATAAAGTCTAGCACAGTGGGGAACACCCAGCAGGTGCTCAATAAATCCTAATATCTATGTTTCACCTTCCTCCCAACCCCCAGATCTATTTATGCAAAAGACTGACACCTTTTCCCCTCAGCCATGTCTCCAACAATTTGGGAAGCAATGTCCAACCTATGCACTTTGGACCAGAAGCTGAGTTCAGCAAAACAAACTAACTTAGCTGTGCTACATGTGATGGGATCTGGGGGAGAAAGAGGAATGTGCTGCTGTCCTTATCGTGTGTGTGTGTTTGTATGTACGTGTGTATGTACATGTGTATGTATGTATACACATATGCGTATGTGTGTGCGTTGCAAGGGGGCTAAGTCAGGCACATGGAAACAAACCCTTTAGTCTAAGGCAGAGGTGACCACAGGGGGAACACAGAGCTCAGCCTAAGGGGTCAGCAAGGAGATGCCCCAGAGGCTTAGGTGCACTTGGAGTGTGGGGAGTGGGGTTGGGAAGAGGAGAAAAGACAGGAGAGAGATAATTCTGAGAACTAATCCAGGGAGCCAGCTTGAGACCACAACATCTTCCCTGGAGCATCAGCATTTCCATCTCTGGAAGCTCAGCTGCGAATCTCCTCCTGACCTCATCCTTGGTTATTTTTTGGTGTTGCTTTTCCTTAACTATTTCAAATTATCCAAAGAGTAATAGGTCTTTTGAACAAATGTGCTATTTTTTTCTTGTGTTAGGTAAAATGATAGGGGCATAAATAAGGATGGGACTGGGTGCAGTAAGGATGTCCATATCCAGGCTGGATGTGAGGATGCCTGGACCCAAGTTGAGGCAGGGGGAAGCTGGGACAAGTAAAGGCAGGGACCCAGAGTGGACAGTGAAAGACTAGAAACCTTCCCGCCCACCTGGGCACTTCTCTTCCATGCAGAAAAGCCATTCCTGGCCAACTCACCACACCGATAGAGAAATAGTTGTTCATGATGTTGTATGGGACCTGGTCTCCATTCTCCACCTCCTCTCTGGGGATGACTTCCAGATGCCAGCGGTCCAGCATCACCAAGGGGCTCTGCTCGATGTCCTTCAGGATTTTTGTCAGGCTGCCCCCTTCATAACCTGCGGAGTGTGGCACTGCATTTGCCCCCAGAGCAGAAAGGCTTGGTTGCTGTGCATGCAGCTATCAGGGTGGGGCACCCTTGGACACTCCCAGTGTGTCCAGGCCAGAGTCACTCAGGTTCCCTGGGCCACAGAGAAGGAAAGGACAATCTGGAGTAATTAGAAAGAAGCCGGGGCAATCTGGAAGCCGGAATAGCAGGGGTAGGGCCGGGTGCTGGCCAAAGATGGGAAGGCCTGTGTAGCTGAAGCGAACCCTGGGGATCAGTGCGCTGGATGGTTGGGAAGCTGCACATGGGAGAACTAAGAATCTGTTCCAGGACTGTGTCATGATGCAGAAGAACAGTGCTGTAGGCAGAATTTCAGGATGGTCCCCACATTTCTGGCCCTTGAGGGATTATATACCCAGCAACCCCCAGGACCTGTGGATAAGATGGGCTAGTCAGTTGTGATTTGGTATATTATATGGCACAGCTGACTTTAAGAAAGCAAAATTATCCTAAGTGGATCTGACCTAATCAGGTGAGTCTTTAGAATGACTGGGCTCTTCCTTAAGAAGTAGATCTGAAGCTTGAGAGGGATTGGAACTGAGGGAGAGTTTCTTTTGCCAGCTTTGAAGATGGAGCGATCCATCACACAAGGAATGAGGAAGGCCTCTAGGATATGAGAGTGAATCCCAGCTGACCACCAGCAAAGAGACAGAGGCCTCAGATCTACAAAGAATGGAATTCAGCCAACAACCTGAAAGAGTTTTAGAAGGAAATTCTTCCCTTAGAGTCTTCAGAGAGGAGCACAGCCTGTTCAGTGCCCTGATTCTATCTGGTGAGACCTAGTCACATTGTTCTAGAATTTTTTTTTTTTCTTAAAGCATTTATTTGGGTGCACTGGGTCTTAATTGCAGTACGTGGGATCTTGTTCCCTGACCAGGGATTGATACCAAGCCCTCCACATTGGGAGTGCAGAGTCTTAGCCACTGGACTGCCAGGGAAGTCGCTGTTCTGGGACCTCTGAACTACAGGAGCTGATACAAGGATATTTTAAGCCTCTGTGTTTATAATCATTAGTTGTTACATAGTTTCTGGTTGTTTAGTGGCTAAGTCATGTCTGACGCTTTGCAACCCCATGGACTGTAGCCCTCCAGGCTCTGCTGTCCATGGGATTTCCCAGGCAAGAATACTGGAGTGGGTTGCCATTTCCCTCTGGGATGGACTCCTGGGATCTGCCCCACCCAGAAGTCGAACCCTCCTCTCTGTGTCTCCTGCATTGGCATGCAGATTCTTAACCACTGAGCCACCAGGGAAGCCCTTGTTTGTACATAGTAGCAATGGAAAACCAATGCAGCAAGTGAACTGTAAGTAAGAAGTTAGTGGGAGAGAGAGTCTTTTCTTTCAAATAACACTTCCATGTTCCTGCTTACCTCTGGGACAAGCTTGAAGAGCATTTTCAAGTTGTCAGGGGTCCTGTCAGCACCTCAGGGGATGCATCACGAAATAGCAATGAAAGTAATGAGGCAGCTGAGGGCCTTGATGCTAACTGGGAACACAGAGCTGCAGGAAATTGGTGCCTCGCTCTGCTGCCTAGATGCCCAGAGTCTGAGGCCACAGGCCACTGTCCCTCTTGAGTAGAGGGTCCTTCCCAAGCCCAGTGTGTGGCTGAGGACCCTGGCAGCTCTTCCCATGCCTGCCAGCTTCCTTCTGGGGCTAGCTTCTGCTTGCTCTGCCCCCGCCCTCCAAGCAGGCACACTGACCGCTATGGGTCTGGTCTTGGATCACTCCCAGAATTGATCAGCCATCTGGAGTCTCATCCCAATTCTGCCTGCCACCCTGATCTGTCCGCTTCACGTGCTGCCCTGAACCTCTCCACTCTCTGGAGTGTGCTCAGCTCCGTGGGGGCTATTGCAGTTTGCAGAGTTCTTAGCTCCTGCCCATTGCCCTATATGCTGGTTACTACGCTGAGGCCCCCCTTAGGGGAATTTCAGAATGAGGGGCCCTGGCCCTGGGATGATCTGAAATGCCCCTGGTAACTGGTTAATTGGACTTGAGTCCCAGTTCAGAAGAAGGTCAGTAATTTGGAGAGGGGAATTTCAGGCAGAAAAATTCCTATGTGAGCCCTTACTGGGATGAATCCTGGAGAAGAGACAAAGGAATTGACTTGTTCTGCAGAAGGAGATGGAGCTTCCCCAGTGGCTCAGTGGTAAAGAATCTGCCTGCAGTGAAGGAGCCCTCGGTCAGGGAGATCCCCTGGAGAAGGACATGGCAATCCACTCCAGTATTCTTGCCTGGAGAATCCCATGGATGGAGGAGCCTAGCGGGCTACAGTTTGTGGGGTCGCCACAGGGTTGGCCATGACTGAAGCGACTTAGCACACAGCACCCACACCAAGGGAGACAGATTCAAAGTCGAGAGTTTCAGGCTGATAGTAAATCTTGTGAAGGGCAGACACAGGCCCTGGCATCAGGGAAAAGGCATGGATTAGACATGATCCCAGAGGTGAGTATTTCTCCATGGAATGTAATCCTTAAGAGGGGAGCTCAGCCTAGCTCTGCAGAGCCTCCCGGTAGACTGGGGTGCTTGTCCCTAGGATAGCGCCCTTCCCAAGCAGACTCACCTCCTCCCCAGCGGAGACAGCGGGCCAAGTCATTTCCTGTTCCAAGAGGCAGGACAGCCACAGGTGGATGCTTTGCAAAGTGGGCCTTATCTGCAACCCATGAAGAGGAAGAGAGAACCATATGCCACATGGTTACAGAAGGTTTAAGTTGTTCAGTTACCCCTTATCTAATGCTTTTGAACGCTTCTATGGCTTTCTTTGTCTGAATACTTCTGTTGGGGAACTCACTGCTTCTTAAAGCCATCTCTTCTATCTGCAGTAAGCTAACCACTGCAAAGGAGCCTTCATATTGAGCTAAATCTGTCTCCCAGTAACTTACACCGGGTTCATCCTCGTTTCATCTTAATTCTTTCCAAGGGGTGACAGTGGTACACCTCAAAAACATTAGTTTGCATAGTTTTAATCTTCAGTGATAACAAGCATTTACCCCACTTATCCCTTAGACAGATCCTGCAAGATATTATCGTTCACATGGATGAAGAAATAGAGGTTCGTCAGATTCCTGCCCCTCCAAGTCCATACTCCTCCTTTCTTCAGAGCCTAAGCAGCTGCATAAATAGTAAAACAGGTGGGTCTGAGGCATCAGAAACTGAAGATGCCTCACCTCAAGTCATTCAGGTTCAAAAGCTTAAAAATAACATTGTGTCTAACAAGCCAAACCCTGAGATGTTATCTGGCACCTAGGGAACAGTTTGCTACTTTCACCACTTCCCAGACTTGCAAACACAGAGTCTTGATCCTGTCTCCCACGATGGTCGTGCTGGAGCATCAGGCCAAACCATTAGAGAAAGCATAGCATAACGTGTATGTTTTCATCTGACTGCATATCTACAGCAGCATGTTGACTGAGCTGGGAAAGCTGAAGGAGGCCAGATACCCACTGGGCTCCAGGGGATATCACTTATATAAAGCTCAGAGCATCTGATGCCAGGAAAGGATGAGGGTAATGTGACTGGGGAGCACGGCTGGGGATTGAGTGGGGGGCAATACAAGAATCATCATCCTGCATGAAATTCATGCCAGGGCTGCCCCAGCAGAACAGGTGACCCCCACCCCACCCGCCTGCCCAGGTTGTCACATTCATGCCGGAAATGGCTGAGGCAAGACTCAGGGCTGAGGTTACTGCCAGGAGGGTTGAGATGGAGTAAGTTGGTGGACTTTCCCATTCCCCAGAACAATGCATTTATGCCTCTGGCCTTTGCTGGGACTCTTCCTTTGCCTGGAAGACCCTTGTTTGCTTAAGTCTGCCCCTTCTTCTGTGGTTCCCTTTGCAGTAGATCAACCATCCTCAGCTGAGGCTAGACACCTGGATATAACTCTAGATTTTTCCTTCTCCCTCACCACACATCTGTTCACACATCAATTTCTACATGCTGTCTCCACAGCTTTCCAAGCACTCTCTCCTCTCCCTCCCTTGGTGATGGCTGGAGTTCTGACGCAGCGTGAGTCCTTCCCACTGCTACTGCTGCAGCGGCCCCTCTCTGTCCTCTTCGCCTCCAGTTTCACCCCTGGTATGTTCTTCACAGGGCCACCCGGGCAGGCAATCCTTGAACCACAAGCCTGATCACACTAGCTCACTGTTTTGCCTTCTGCCGTGCTCCGTGACTCCCATCACCCCTTAGCCTGGCAGCAAGGCCCTTCTCAGCTCTGCCTTACTCTCTAGCCTCATCCTTCTCACGTCCTGCTTCCCACTCACCATGTCAACATGTGGTTCAGTGTAGAGGCCCCTTCCTGGTTGGCCTCGTCTGGACCTCGTGGCTCTCCTTCTCTAGTGCCAGGGATGATCGCATTCACACTATCTTGTGAATGACTACTTTTGTTCCCCAGATGTACTGTGACCTTCCTGGGGGACCTGTATCTCATTTGCTGTAGTATCTCCACACCTTTACTGAAGGTCTAGATGCTGTGTTAGGTGCTCTAGCTCTAACAGCAGGAAAAAAAAAAGACATGGCTCTGGCTCTCATGGTACCTGCCACTGAGAGGGAGAGATAGCTATTAATGAGGTAAATGGCGCATAATTTCAAATGCATACCGGGAAGGAGGGGACTGTGGGCCTGTAATGAGCGATCAGGGAAGGCTTCCCTGAGGAAGGCTGAGGTCTGAAGTAGAAGCTGACCAAGCAAAGGCCAGGGGAGCAGAAAGACAGGCCCTGTGGTGGAGGGAACACTAGTGTCTTCAAGGGTCGGAAAGGGACTGAGTGTTTGAGGGGGAGGAAGGGGTTAGGAAATGAGGCTGGAAGGGTGGGCAGCTGCTAGGCACCACTTTGGGCCCCTGAAGCATTGGTTTTATCATTATCTAAGAACTTGGGACGCTACTGACATGCTTCACACACATCAAAATCCCACTGACATTCAGGAAGGACCACTCTGGCTATTGCATGAGAACAGATCAGAGACAGAGCTGAAATGGGGTGGCAGAGAGCACTGAATAAGGGCCTCAGTCTCCTGAATGAATGAATGAATATTGTCCAGTTATTCCTTTTACTTTTGTTTTTAATCTCTGTTTTTGAACCTGTGAAAAACAGATCACCTCACATGCTCTTTCTGTTCTGGGCAGCATATATCACCTGTGTCCTCTGCAGATGAATTTTATAAAGCTTGTCCGTAAACCCTACTTTCTCCTTCCCGATGGAGAGGGAACTCTACAAGCAGCTCCTAGCACTGCAGCCATCCACCCTCTGCTGATCAGCTTTTTCTTCCTCGGCTCCCATAGGATGCCTCCCTCCTCCCACAAACAATTCCAGAGCCCTGGGTGACAGGAGAGCGTGGGTGGCTGCTTGGCAGGGCCGTGTCCATGGAAACCAGAGTGCCTGTGGGGGAGCAGATGTGGCGGGTGTGGGGGATGCATGTCCCAACCCAGGTGATTTGTTTATGACCCCTGGGGGCCCAGTCTTCTCCACCCTGTCCAGGGTCTATCCTGGCCCATCCTCCTTTCCCCTCATCCCAGAGGAAGTACTTGTCTCCCACGGGAAGTCAGCAAACCCTGTGGGCTCCATCTTCCAAAGCTTTCCAGACCCTGACTCCTCCACACCATCTCCTCTGTCTCTGCTGTGGTTCACCGCCCAGGTCTCCTCCTTGGATCTCTGCAGGAGCCTCCTAACTGGTCTCCCAGCTCCCACCCTTTTCAGTTTCTGTAATCTGTTGTGCCCCTGCTTTGCTCAAAAGAATCTAGCATCTTGGGACCTTCACGGTATGACAGCCGCATTCTCTATCACGTTGCCTGTGTCCTAGTGACTTGGCCCTGCTTCGTCTCTGCTTTATCTCCGGCCCCTCTCGCCTCACAAACTCCACCCTGGGCATGCTCTGCAACCTCCTCACTGGCCTTCTCCTGCTCCTGCCTCAGGGCCTTTATATCTGCTGTTCCTTCTGCCTGAACTACTCTTTCCTTGGGCATCTGCAAAGCTCTCCTCTTCCAGGTCTCCATGCAAATGTCATCTGCTCCTCAGGGCCTTCAAAACCACCCTGTCTTAGTTTGCAACTCCACCCCACTGCTGAGCTCCCTCTGCCCATTTTCTGCTGTTCTCTCTCTCCTTTTTAAAATCACCTTCTGTCATACTATATATTCCACTTATTGCTTTGTTTACTGCCTGTCTCTTCCCTCTAGAAGGAAGCTCCATGAGGGTGAGACGGTGTCCTTTTGAACTGCTGCATCACCGGGGCTTCCATGGGAGCTGAGCACCTGGGGGTACACAGGAGGATCTGGGGACCAAAGGATGAAGACAGCCAAGCAGCCCAGGCTCAATGCTCTGGACCATCTCAGCAATTCCCTTGGCTGCTTTCCTGAGTTTATGTTCTTTATCTCAGTGTTTATCTGGGCTCTCCAGGGTTAGATCTTGAATGTATCCCTCGTCCCAGAATCTCAGAGTCATTCTCCATCATTTACTGGTGGTGCTGTGTCCAAGGACCCACAAATCCAGGCAGGCCTCCTGATTCCCAGCCTGGACCCTCCCCACCATCCCCATCACCCTTTTGATCAAAGCATATTGGACATACCCCATCGCAGCTTTTCTTTGCTTGAACTGATCTGAGCTTTCTAGATGTGCTTTGTAGGCTCTGGGCTCTAGGCGTTCATCTCAAGGTGGCTTGCCCTGCACTATGCATCTATTCTTAGTTCCCTTGCCTTTATCCAGCACCCTGGACCTGCCTGGAGTCCCAGGCCTGCTGCCTTCCCCCAGTCTCCCCATCTGGCCTGTCCTGCAACTGCCCAAATCCTGCCCATGACAGATATTTTTGAAGCAAGGCCTGAGACTAAGCTGTTAACATCTGTACATGTGGGAATCCTTCCATTGTGTTTGCTTTCTTTGTCTGCCTGAAGTAGGTATTTAGTAAAGCATTGGTCCGAGAGTAGAAACAAAGATAAACAAGGCATGGTTCCATTTCTCTTTTATTACCTTCCTCTGACTTTAAATATGGGCTTCCCAGGTGGTGCTAGTGCTAGAGACCCCGACTGCCAAAGCAGGAGGTGTGGGTTCCATCCCTGGGTCAGCAAGATCCCCTGGAGGAGGGCATGGCCACCCACTCCAATATTCTTGCCTGGAGAATCCCATGGACGGAAGAGTCTGGAGGGCTATAGTCCATGGGGTCACAAATAGACACGACTGACGCAACTTGGCACTCACATGCACAACTTTAAATACACTT
This sequence comes from Nanger dama, assembly GCA_917880005.1. Classification (NCBI taxonomy): domain Eukaryota; kingdom Metazoa; phylum Chordata; class Mammalia; order Artiodactyla; family Bovidae; genus Nanger; species Nanger dama. The sequence goes on along the minus strand of CAKJTW010000011.1, from coordinate 25,055,949 downwards.
ATTGTAAATCAACTGCAAGGTCCTTCCAGCCCATTCTTACCAATGCAATCCAAAATCCAGCCAACTGTCCCGTCACCTCCACAGGCCAAAACACGGAAGTCTGGAGTGTCACGGAAAAAGTTAAGTCTGGGAAGTAGAAAGGCCAAAATGGTTTTGTTTACAGGCTGAACTTTGACACTCCTTGAGTCAAAGTCCTCCTACCCCACCCCAACACCCTGCTCCATTCCCTGGAAGCATATTATGACCTTGACTCCTCTTGGGGTTGAAAGGGTCACTCAAGTATTCTGAAACCAGAACGTACTAAGCAATGCCATTGAGGACAAACCCCATGGCACCATCTTTGTCTAAGGAGATTCTGACTCAATATTCAACACAGAAAATGGTTATGGTTTTCTTGAAACTGTGTATGATTTATGCAGAGGAATCCACAGCTTGCTTATTTGGGCACCAATTCAATTAACCCCCAACACCTGCCTCCTTTCTGGCTCTCACCTACTCTGCCCTCACAGCTTCTGAGATGCACCAAACTAGCTGAATCTTCATCCCAGCCCAGACCTAAGTGAGCACCATCTCCCCTCAGGGGCCTTAACCCTGTAGAGCAGGGCTGTTAACCTGGGGTGCATATCTAAGGGGTCTGTGGGTAGAATCCAGAGAGCCTTGAACTTGAAAAAAAGTGTTACACTATTATCTTCCCTAAACTCTAACTGAAAATTAGCATTTCCTTCAACAATACCTGTGACTTTGTTAAGCAGCCAAAATGACAGGTATTTCAATGTTTTACTACAGTTGTGGCAGGCATTTTCTATTATCACTTCTGCTCATTACTGTTTTAATTTACAGTAGCTATTAGACCCGCCTCTGGAACCTGCTATGTAATGTCTTAATAAATCATGTATACTTTCCAGTCACAGATTCGTTGTCTAAACTTTAGTAACTGTTTTTTCAATAAAGTTTCCTGGGTATTCCTATATATTTCATTTTATACATTAAAAATATTATCTTAATATTAAGAAGGGGTCCATAGGCTCCATGAGACTGCCAAATGGGTTCCTGGTGCAAAAAGGTTAAAAACCTCTGCTGTAGCACAGACAGGATCTGGGGAGGCCTCAGGGTGTGGCTTGAGAAGATGAAGCCCACGATTTCCTCTTTGCCCTGCTTGGTGATCTGAGGAGACCCCTGGGGTCTTCTGTCAATGCAGGTGTGGGCAAATTAACATCCCCCCCGCCTTTCTCTTGTAGAACTGGATTCTGAATTTCTGAATGAAGGCTCCCTTCAGCTAGACAGCCTCTCTGATTACAGGCTGACATATACAGCAGAGAGAGATACTCAGGGCACAGTGGCCTTAGAAGCAGCCACCAGGCTTGTCATCCTGGGAAAAACCAATTTAGGATGGATGCAGTTAAGGGACAGTACTGTCTGTCTTCAAGTATCAAAATGCCCTAGAAGAGAGCAGGCTGGTAAAGGCATCTGTGGGCTGCTGCACAGTCACAAGTCACAGATGGAGCAGTCATCGGCTATCATGGGGGCCGTGATGGCATGTGCAGCAGCACAGGTGGGCTGTATTTTGAAATTAATTTTATAGGTAAGTCACGGCAGAGGTGCTGAATTTGCACTCATGTTTCTTTCCCCTTTAGTGGTCTTGTATCATCACTGCCATAAATAATAGACACAGTCTCTTCTTACTTAAAAAAATCTGTGCCTATGCTGCATGGGATTTGGGATCTTGGTTTCCTCACCAGGAATTGAACCCACACCCCTTGCAGTGGAAGTACAAAGTCCTAACCACTGGACCACCAGGGAGGTCCTCAGAGTCCCTTTTCAGAGTCCTTACCCAGACCCTCTAAGGTCTTGGTGAGCCAAGCACAGCAGTGCAAGTCTGGATGCTGGGAACTCCAGCCCAGGAGGCACAGATCTGAGGACTGGCACTGAGGCAGCCTCGGGCTGGCCGGTCAGTGTCTCTAGTGCCCTGGCTCTGGTAGGAAGGTCGCAGTCTTCGGGTGCCTTCCAGCCCCAGTGCTGGAGGAACCTCTGATTAGAGGGCCCATCATGTCACGGCTCCTCCCACAGAACTCATCTCCTTTTGCTGCTCCCCATCTCCTCCACACAGGGAAACAGCCAAGAGGCGAGTGACAGGGGACGGGCGGTGGGGGTGGGGGAGGGGTGCACCGAACAACCTCTAAACTGGATGATTCAGGAAAAAATGTGATTTCATTGACCAACTAATTGTCTTGATCCTAAAATGCCTTGACAACAGAACATGCTGTGCAACTCTGAGTCAGCTGTATAGATTTCTGACATACCGACAGACAGTGCTAAGAAAACTCTTTTCTTCTCCCTGATGATTCAGTATGAAGATGCCAGCTCATACAGCCTTGCGAATAAGTTAATTTACCAGCCTGCCCTTCTTGTCAATCCCACAAATGACATTTGCTATTTTTCCCTCTTACAAAATCAATAGCTTTTTCTGGGATAAAGTAGAGTAGGCTGCTTCCCAGAGTCAGCTGTAATGGGTGTTCCTGAGTATCTCCAGGAGGAAGTAAGAGTAGATAACGAAGAAAAGAAGAGAAAAGGAGTGAATTGGTAGGAAGGACAAGTCTACGGGGTGAAAGAGATTAAAAAAAAAACCAAACCATTCAGAAAGCTATCCTCTTTAGAGATTACAGGGGGCGAGGGAGAAATAAGAAGTAAAGATGGTGTCTCCATACCCTGGAGTAGGCCCCCATTGTCCAGGTTGAAAACTTGTTTGGGGTTGAGCAGATAGTGGAATTTCCGAAGAATTCTATGGAAAAAAAAAGAGAGAGAGAGAGAGAGAGAGACCAAGACAGAGAAGGGGAATGTCATTGTGAGAAGTCATAGAAGGGCAAGTACCTCTCCAGCCCAGTGATGGTGGCAACCTGGGTCTCTTTAAACCCAAGGTAGGGAAGATTGTACACAGGTCCTGCAGACCCTAAACTCCCAGGTCCAGCTGACCTCACCCAGGCCCTCACCACCATCCAAGATTCTAGTCTCCAACCCCAGAAGTAGTACACCTTGCACAGAAGACAGTGCAGAGCAACCCAGAGAACAGAACTTCCATTCTCCTGAGGCCTTCTCCTTCATGGAGAACGTCTCCCAAATGTTCTGCATGTTCTAGGTAGTATGATTCTGCTCTTTGTGGACTAGACAAAGGTCCCCCAAGTCCTGGGGGTCAGGAGGACATGCAGGAAGTGGAGGTGGGGCAGAGGAGCACTGGGGGCAGTAGCCACATCTAGGCTTGGTTTCAAGGCTTCAGCTTGAGGCTAATTAGGTCAGTTCAGAAAGGGTGCTCTGCCCCTAGGATTAGGGTTGGGGGTGGGGTCTCATAATTCTTGTTTAAGATCTGCTTATTATTTTGTAAAACATGGATTCCAGATCACCATGTCAACAATTCATTGCCTCAGAGCTGAACACAGGGAGGCAGAGCTGCTGTGCCCATCCATCACTCTCTGCAGACTGGGCATTTCCTTCACTGATGAGATGGGTGCCCTGCTTTCTCGGGATGGAATAGGCCAAGAAGTCTCAACCAGCTGCCTCTGCCATGTCTCTTAAATCAACAAAAGACTTGGAAGCCCAGGAACTTAACAGGCATCTCAGAACTTAGCCTGATTCTGGGAAACAGAAGAATGGCCCATGTGACAACCCCTAGGATAAGCTCTATGTCTATCTTAATACTTGCAAAAGCCCCATGGGGAGAAGAAATGATTATTATCTCCATTTTACAGAGGATGAAACCAAGGCACAGGGACGTTCAGTCACTTGGACCAGGTCATCAAGTGATGCGTGGTAGGGCTGGGACTGGACCACAGGTCTGCCACCTCCATAGCCCACTTGGTTATGGCTGAGGGGAAGAAAGGACCCACATGAGGTTGTTCTAGCCTCTCCATCTCAAAAAGAAGAGAACATACCTTTCTCCTTGTCTCCCTCCACTCTTGGGGTTCACCAAGACAAGCAGGGGTGGGTACCCGGAGTGGGGATGATCTTATACTTCAAAGGCAAAAGAAAAGAAGTTAGCTGTGTTTCAGCCCATAGGAAGGAAGGCAATGAGAGTGGATACTAAGACAGATCCCGGGAGAGGCAGCTGGGAAGCAGGTCCAGGCATGGGGTAGAGGAGGTCAGGAGGCAGTAGGTGCTGCTCCACTGGCTTAATCTAAGGGATTAAGTAGTTAAGTGTCTCCAACTTTAAGTGGTTTTTTAAGTAGCATTAATGGTGACAAGGGTTTGAGGTGGGGATCAGAGATGGGGCTTCAAATCATTCAGCAGTGGTATGGCTTCGTGCCCACAGCACAAGATCAGCTTTTGTGAAGATACAACTGAAATGATCTTAGAAAATATGACCATCCAGTCCTACCCCTAAATAGAATGGAGCCCCCAGCATCTTTCAAATCCACATTTGCAGCCCCAGTTTTCCTCCTGAGCTCTGGTTCTACCTTTCTCACTGTAAAAGGAGGTATCTTCAGACACTGGAACATGCCCCAAATCTGACTTACCTTCTTTCCCCCGAAACTGGTCCTCTCTCCTGGCTACTATTATTATTCATCCAGTCACCCAGGGAAGACCCTGTCCTGCCAGCTCTTCCCCAGGAATGTCTCATTATCTCCAGCAGCTGCCACAATGCCCACACTGCTCAGGCCTTTCTCACTTCAGGTGAAGCCTTGCAAGCTGCCCCCACGCAGTTCTTTCCCAGGATCACTAGTCATACCACTCCTGCTCAGAATCCTGTAATGACATCTCATTACCCGGAGGATAAAATCCAAACCTGCTAACCTGGCCTGCAAGGTATTTATGTGTAGCCCTGTTCTATGGTTCTCCCTTAATCACTCTAACCTTCATTGCAGCTCCAGCCAAGTCTGGCTCCTACCCTTCATGAGTGAATTCCCACCCTGTGGGGGCTGCTCACACTGGTTTCTTCTCCTCCTTAATGCCCTGAAATGCTTATTTCCTTCATAGAAACCTCAAGAAAAACTTCTCATCCTCAAGGCCCAATTCAAGACCTACTTCGTCTATGAAGTTTTGCTTGATCATTGCAATGGAAACTATTGTATTTGAAGCACATAATATCTTCTGGGTTTCGTTTGGTATTGTTTATTTGCATGATTTCATGTTTTATTTTCTCGGGTGAAGCGAAAGTGAAAGTGTTAGCCACTTAGTCCTGTCTGACGCTTTGTGACCACATAGACTGTAGCACAGCAGGCTCCCCTGTCCATGTGATTCTCTAGGTGAGAATACTGGAGTGGGTAGCCATTCCCTTCTCCAGGGGATCTTCCCGGCCCAGGGATTGAACCTGGGTCTCCTGCATTGCACGCAGATTCTTTATCATCTGAGCACCAGGGAAGCCCAAATGTCTTAAAACATCAGCTGGATATTAAATGTCTCAAGAGCAGGGTGGGAGTATGTATAACCCTCCTACCAAGGATCCCATTGCCCCAGAGACAAGTATACTCAGTAAATACTTGTAGCTTTAACAGAAGGATACACCGATACAGAGGAGTAGTGCTGCTCCATATTCACTGTCTTATGCCTACTTTTCTATATCTCAAGCTAAAAATTCAGCAAACCCAGTGCCAGGTAAGTTGAAATTGACAGCAACATTCTTTATAAATTTTAGGAATTTTTTCATCACCCAGGGTGATTATTTGTGTGGTACCCAGAAGGATCTTGGAGACTGAGAAGTAAGTCTTTACCTCTGGGGGTGATATTCAGAATGCTGAACAACCTGCATAGCAATCAGAACAGATGCAGGACAAGCAGACAGATGCCAGCTGTGAACTGACATAGCTGCGCTGTGCGCGTGCTCCATCTGACTTTCTCCCCTTCAAGGTGTCTAGAGCTTTCCCACATCAAGCTTCTGGCATCACTGTGGCTTATGTTTTATACTCATCTATAAGTTCTCATTGAATCTTGGAGCATCTCTGGGAGGTGGGCAGTGCAGGGATTTGCTATGCGCCTTTTCAAACAAGGAAACTTAAGGGTCAGAGGAAGAGGAGGAGGCCCTAGTGTTCTTTCCTTTCCTGTTTCTCATTCCACCTCACCAGGCTGCCTTTTCTGCATTCCCTGGCTCTTTGTGAAAGGCACAGAGAGAAGTTCACTGGTGAATCCAACAACAACAACAAAACAAAACAAAACAAAACAAAACAAAAAAAAACCTGAGTTCTTAAATACACATTTAAGGATTAAGGATGAAGGAGAACTTTTGGATCTATTTAACTCTTTTGGCAGATCACATTCTGGAGACAGCTTGGCAGTCTTGGAAAACCCAACTGTCTATTTTTAGGCCACATTCTTGTTATTATTCTGGGGTATGCATATTGAAGTTTTATGCACTGTGTTCCTTAAAAGGTGATAAAGCCAGTGTGGCCAGCTGCGGGATCAACCAACCTCCCTTTGTACCACTTGCCTACAGCATGGTGGCCAAAGGTATCCCAGAGACTGGAAATCCAGTCTTCTGCGATATAATCGATCAGATAAGAAGGCAGATGTTAAGATGTGTTTCTCTAGAACTCAAATCCTGTCCTCCCCTCCACAACCTTGGACCAGCTTAGAAGGAATGAGTAGACTCAGGGTTTGCTGAGGTACCTGCATGACAAGTTCACCCTTGGCTGACACGCTACCATCAGACTTCCCATCTGGCCTGTCCTGTGAAAAGAGAGGAAAGACAAGCATCCTTTGAAAAAAATATGCCTGCTACAAAAAAAGAAATCAAAAGAAAAACAAATGGTTAATATAAAGAAAGAGAATAGAAAACCAGTATAGCATAGGATGGAGTCTTCAAAGTGGGGCTTTGAACCAAAACAAAGAAATGCTCCCTTTGGGTTCCTCAAAGACTCTCCAGGCCTTTGTCATCACTTGCCCTGACTTTGACTTCCGAGACACTGGAAGGAACACAGTGTTTCAGAGGAAACACTGAAATGGGCAGAAATCTCCTCTGTTGATTTAGAAGCTTGATCTCTGAGAAGCAAGGTCTGAGATCTGGTTTCCATGCTTAGCACTACCTAAATGATATGACACTAAAGTCCTCTTTCCTGTTTTGTTTTTCTTCAATGTTTATTATTCATTTTATTGAAGTGTATGTCACATATAGTAAAATGCTCAAATCTAAACCTACAGTTCTATGAATTTCTGCATATGTACCTGCCCTTGTCATACTGCATCTTCTGGTATCATTCTGTTGTGACTCCTGATGCCATATTGACTTTGCCTGGCTTTTGAGTCTCATATAAATGGAATCATATACCATGTCTTTTGAGTCCAACTTCCATTATTCAGCATTATATTTTTGGGATTACCCATATTTTTGCATCAAAGCATGGTTCTTTTCCATTGCGATACAGTATTACATTATGTGAATCTGCCTCAATTTATTAATCTGTTCTTGTCAGTGGTCATTAAGCTTGTTTTCAGTGCTTGACTGTTATGAATAAAGTTAATAGGAACATTCTTGTGCATGTCTTATGGTGGAATAAATGCTTATATTTCTCAGATAGACAAGAGGGGACTTGTTGAGTCACAGAGTTTGTGTAACTCCAACTTAGTAGATACTGCCAAATGGTTTTTGAAAGTCGTGTTTTTTTTCCTGTCAATTTTTAATGAGAAAGAAGATGGTCAAGTAAAGGGTGAAATGTGAGGAGTCAGTGATCCTCAGGCACATCTCTAAGATGAAAAGAGAACAATTTAAGGTCTTTGGTATTTGGTTTGAAAAAGGGTCTTCAACACAAGAGACAAAACATTTCAGATGGGGACAACTGGAATTTAATTTTGCAACTTTCATGTCCAGGATGGGGCTGTGACACCCTTGGAAATCTTCAAGGTAGCGGGAAGTCCATGTTTGGACAAGGAGAGAGGGAGACAGAGACAAGGGAGGCCTGGGAAGCCTTGCTGTGCACGGGTGGTGACTGGGGTTCCTTGAGCTGTGATCTGCCTGCAAGATGCTGGGAACGAAGAAGTGCTTTTCTTGCTGGGCCATGTCAGAGCATTTTGGGTGGTTGGTGGTCGGGACTGCTTCAGCCTGGAAAGTTTTCCCCGACAACCTGACTGCGCAGCACTGACCTCTCTTCAACTTGTGCTGAAAACACAAATCCTAAGAGTTGTTGAGGGAACCCGCAGAGGGACGTAAATGTCTAAGTGCTCCTGCATCTGAAATGTGAGCTGGGGTTGCCCAGGGCTGGGGTGTGGAGGTTGGGGGCGGGGTGGAGACAGAGCCCTGTTGTTGGGAGGCAACACTTACCCGGGTAATGGGGCATATCGATGTGGGCAGCAAAATATGGTCTCTGAGCTCTCCCCATCACACAGGGTTGACAATTCACACTTGCGGTGAAACTGGAGGGGAAAAATGAAGACGCGAGTGAGTGAAAGTGTTCAAGGAAAAGTCAAGTATGAGAGGCTAGAAACTTCCTAGGGAGGCAAGTTGTCTAGGGCGCCGTCAAATCCTGATGCACCGCCGCTTTGGCAGTATAGCTTAGACAGTGTGTGTGTTTGCATGTGTGGTGTGTGCTTAGGGATGCCAAGTCTGCTGTGGGCAGAGAAAGGAGACCCAGGGCTGCCCATGGCAGCTGGAGCGAAATGGTCCCAGGCAGACTTGTGGGCCATCAACGTGGCAGCCGCATGGGGATTCCGGAGCCCCCTTGGTTATTTGCTCCCTAGGCATTGAGCAAGGAGATCTTGTTGAAGAAACTCATGAGACGCTGGAAGTAAACCCCATGGCTCAACCTCTGTGTTTTCAGAGTTCTGCAATCTGATTGGGAGATATGTCCTTTTATGATACCTGGCGGTCAAGGGGACAAGATGCAGCACCGAGTCCTCTACGGAAGGCAGATCAGGGAGCTCTGGGTGTCCAGGATGGACGTGGACGTTTGCTGCAGCTGGGGGCACAGGCCTCTGGCCCAGGCAGTGGGGCTGCTATCAGCACTGTGTCTTCCTCTGACACAGGGATTCTGGTGTCTGATTCTTCTCTCACTCTGTCAATGCCCGCGGCCCAGCCAATACCCAGGAGAAGGACGCTAATGGTCCAGCCTGCTGTTCTCAGCTGCCTGGTCACAAAGACAGAAGACTGGCCAGAACTGTCTTAAGCAGACCTGGGTGGGGGCTGGGGGACACCCTCTCTCTGGGCAGTTTGATGGTTTACTGGAGGCAATTAGACTTTGGGCACTGGCAGTGGCTCTGGGTGCTCTGGAGCTCTGCTCATGCCCCCCTGGCAGGATGTCCACTGCTGCCTGGCTGCAGCTTGAGCAAAAAAAAAAAAACAAAAAAACACTGAAAAGAAGCAGGGCTGCCCTGGGCACCAACCCACCGTCATCCGGCACCACACGCAGTGCCGCGCGGTGACACTCTGGTAGCACTTGATACTTTTGTGGCACCGGTCACACTTGACGGAGGAGTTCCCTTCCACCCATGCGTGCTGCATCACCTGCAGGAGGGAAGGGAAGGATACCAGGGAAGGCTGCAGAACCACGGCCCAGCGCCCTGGGCCTGAGGAGAAGGTCTGGGAAGAATACAGGGATGGGGAGGCCAGAGGGCTGGTTCCTGTTTAGCAGGCACTGGGCAGCTTAGCTGAATTGCACAGGGTGGTCTCTCCCTACCTAATCACTATCACTCTAACCAAGCTAGACGAAAGCCACTTTGCCTGCTTTTTGAACAGTCCATCTCCTGGCAGTTAAGTGTCTGAGCAGTGCCTTATCTGGCAGTCCATCTGCCTGTCTTGCGGACCTCTTTGCAAAGGGATGTGCTTGCGTGTGCTCTCTTTTGGAAGGCCGCTCAGTGCGGGAAACACAGGAGGGCTTCGTCTGCAGACCAAGCTGATTAGAGTCACTGATCTTCCACTTTATAGCCGGGTAACCTTTGGCCAGTTCCTGGACCTCTCTGAGTCTCAGGTCCTTCATCTGTAGAAACTGGCATAAAAACAAGCCCTACCCCTGGGCTTGCTGGGAGAATTAAAGGAGCCAGCCTATTTGGAAGGGCCTTCCTGGTACAGCCCTGGGCCTTGGGAGGTACTCTGATCAGGAACTCTCTTTGCCCTTCTTGCTTCTATGGGCCGGTGTGTCTCAACCTTGGCAGCTCCTTGAGACCACCTGGGGAGTTTCTACAAGTCCTCATGCCCAGCCCTCACTCCAAGTCAAATAAGTTAAAGTCCTCGAGGGTGAGGCCCATCGTTAGTTTGTTTTAAAGCCCCCTGAGTGATTATAATGTGCAGCCCAGGCTGAGAAGCGCTCTGTAAGGAGTTAGAAAGCCGAGAGGAATTAGTGTGGGTCCTCAGCCAGCGGCTTTCACGTCTTTTTCCTGCAGAGCTGGTTGTACCTGCTCCTTGGCCAGGACCTGCTTCTAGAGCAGCCCAGGAATCTGGGAAACAGGTGGGCATGCATGTGTATACATGTGACTGTAAGTGCAAAGTGACCCATGCTGCCAAATTCTAGGGGTCTGAGCACTCAGTTAAGTACCCCAGGAATTCTATAGAACTTCTAAAAATTGTTCTCTACTAGGGCACCCTGAAGAGCAGAAGGGGTGGATATGGACTCTGGGGAAATGTAGGAGCATAGCCTGAAGTGCCAACAACCAGCAAAATATTAAAAACACATGGACTATTTGCCTGACACCATCCATGTTTGTATTAGATAAAAGTTTTAAATTACTTATCAGTTAAGTTACTGTGTCCTCCTTCCAAAAGGTTTTTGGTAAAATTGTTGCTCTAAATGTGTCGCGTTTACTTTGTAGTTTCTCACCTTCTGCCATTCACACCTGAGGGTGTAAAGAACTCGGTTTGCTAGTCAGTTTGTCACCCACATAGTCACAATTAATTTGCTCCAAGATTATTATTATTTCCATTATATATAGAAAAAAAAATATGAGGCTTCAGAGAGGTTAAGTGACTGGTCCTAGGTTCCAAGGCTGAGAAGTGGCCAAGCAGGGACTCAGGGCCAGGTCTCCTGACTCCAAGTCCGTGGGACTTTCCCAACACCACGTTGCCTTCTCCCTCCTCTTCTGGGATCAGAAGAGATAGTGAAGGACTTGGGTTGCCCCTGGAGTCTCAGAAAGCCAGGAATGTGCCCTAGTGCTCTCCCTCGATTCCAAGTTTGGCCAGAGTGCAGGCCCTGGGCCTAGGAGGCGTACCGTATGTGCTGGTGAAAGGCATGGGCATGGAAAGGTGTGTGCATGGGCATGGTGTGGGAGGAGCGGACAAGAGGCCGTGTGGTGCCTCGCAGGCATGCATGCGCGTCCCTGGAGGTACCCTTCTCTCTCAGACTCCTTCTGCGGGTGGCTGGAGACTACTGCCGCCTGCTCATCATCTCCTGACTCAGATTCCTTAATGGGGTCTTCCCTCTGCAATAACTCTGAGTGTCCTTCCCCTGATAATTTGAAGAAGTGTCTATTTCCAGACTCAGTGAATGGCACCCCTAGATGGCCAGCTTAGAAATGTGGTAGCCATTTCCAACCTCCCTCCCTCTCTCATCCCCTACACCACTGCCACCAAGTTCTGGTGGTAGGACCTCCAAATTATCTTTCAAACTCTCCCCTCTCCCTTTAAATCCTTTTTCTCTGCCAGTGAGACAATCAGAACACTCAACAGCTGGCGTGACTAGGGGGCGGTCACTCAGCACAGACACAGCAGAGAAGGCAAGTACAGACCCAACCCAGGCAGGCCCTCGGCAGCCCTGTCTTTCCTGAACTGTTGGAAGGGTTTGCCCCTCTGTGATCTGGTCTCTTTCCGGCACCCCCAGTCAGAGCATGTGTGTATGCTCAGTTGTTTTAGCCATGTCTGGCTCGGTGACCCCCTTAGACTATAGCCCGCCAGGCTCCTCTGTCCATGGGGTTCTTCAGGCAAGAATACTGGAGTGGGTTGCTATGACCTCCTCCAGGGGATCTTCCTGACCCAGGGATCAAACCTGCATCTCTTACATCTACGTGCACTGGCAGGTAGGTTCTTTATCCCTAGTACCAGCAGCGAACCTAATTTGCAAACCCAATCATCTCTTTACATGCTCAAAATTCTTTAGCAGTCCCTTAGCTACATATGAACCTCCTTCCCAGCTCCTCAGCCTGAAGGAGGAATCTCAGAATTCTGAAACTTGGAATCTCCCCAGTTCAGAGCACATCTCGTGCCTTTCCCTCTGACCCTCCTCTATGCCAGTCACACTAAACCAAGTACAGACCTCAGAACAAGCCACGTATCCATGCCTTCACTCTTGAGGTTTCTCCAGCCCAGAGCGCCTTGTCCTCCTTGATTCCTTGTGAAATCCCACTGACTTGGGTTCAAGACACAACTCAAATGCCATTTTTTTTTTTTTGGTGAAAGCTTCATCTCTTCTCCCTTCCCTCCGCCCCATGCCTCGACTGTAGGTCCCACACGGTGCGATCACTACCACACTGCTCGCTGCATTATTCCCTGCTTACGGGCCTCCCTCGTCCCACTAGAACGCATGGCTCCCCAGGCTGAGGACTGCCTTATGACCCTCACACCCCCTGGAACAGGGCCTGGCACATGGGGGTGGGTACTAGGGAGATGCTGAATGGACTGATGGATGGACAAGATGGTTTCAGGGTGGTCCTCGAGGCAGAAAAGGGACAGGATAAAGCTCCCAAAGCCCCTTCCTGCCCAGGAATCTGTGGAGATGGATATGTCGCCCAGGACACAGCATGCAGTAGAACAAGGCAACTGGTATCACCAACCTCGCCGCCCCTTTTGGTTTTGGAGTTCGTTTTGATACACGCAGGAATATTTTTGGATACACAGCGTTCGTGGACAGTGTATTTACAGTCTGCAAAATAAATGAATAAATAAATAAGAATAATGCCTGTGAGTGACCACCTAGGGAAGGTCAGCCATCCTCTTCCCCACTAGCTGAGGCCCAGGTGTCCCTCCAAAGGGCAGGGGACGTGCGGAGCTGGCCTTGCCAACTGGAAATTCAAGTCTCCAGTTGTTCACTGACAGGAATCCATGGTTATCTCCCAGACATACTTCTACACCCTCCACCCCGCTCACTGGCTTTCACCGGTGAACGGAGCAGGAAAACATTCCTTAAAGGGAATGCGAGGCATCAACTTGGCTATGCCAACAACACAGTATTGAATGTGTGGCCAGGGTCTCCCTAACTCTGCAGACAGGCAGACCTGGGCCTGAATTCTGGCTCTACCCCTTGTAATTACCCACATGATCTAGCGTATGTGCCTTCACAGCTCTGAAATTCAGAGTATTCTACATGAGCTTTTACTGTGGGGAGCTTTGGCAGCATTAAATGATTTGTATAAAGCACCACTTGTGCAAGTCAGAATAGCTATTCCACAAATTTATTGTTGTTACAACTTACTACTCTGCCACAGGCCTAGAACCTGCTAGGAAGGAGGCTGGGTCTATGAAAAGTGGCTGAGAGCCAGATATGAGAGGGCGCTGGAAAGACAGGGGGCCCCTTCTTATGCCTGCTGATATTTGTTTGAGGTAGACACTGGGCCCAGCTCTGCTATGATGCCTTTTGTGGTGGAGGTTGCCTGCCGCCTAGCTCCCATGTACACGGCAGATGAAACAGTTTGGTGACCCAGACCATACCTGTAGGGCCCTCAGGTATGGTCCGGGTCCCCTGGACGGTTCAGGCTGAGTGCCTGCTGTCTGCATCCCGAGGTTGGGGTAGGGGCGTGCAGGATTCTGCACCCATACACCCTGGGCCTTGCAAAGCCTTCCTGTTGCAGCCCTTCCCCTCTCTTCCTGTCCCCCAAATTCACATGCATTCCCCCATCACCCCTTCTCTCTTCCTTCCCCTCCATCTTTTTCTTCTGCTCTCCCTTCCAGGCTCCCTCCCTCCTTTCTCGTGTTTTTTTTTTCCTCCTTTCAAGTCTGACTTCACTAAGTGGATTATAAAGTACAACAAATGGATAACTTTAATTTCCATTGTATTTATGAATATTAATTTAATTTAAAAACCCTCAGGTTCTTCTGACCACGCAAACATTCACTAGCAAAATGCAACTCAAATTAATATGAGATGCTTTTTAGTTACCTGTGAATTTTAATAACTTTTTCTAGGGAGTCAGTGGCCCATGATACGACTCCAGCAGACTAATATTTGTCCATTTGATTTGGGTTGAATAAGAATAGGACGTGGAGGTCTTGTTAAATTTCCTGCTGTGGGAAGAACATGGCAGGTCCCTCAAGCTAGGAAGGAGAGATGCCTAAACTTTCCTGGGACTGGCTCACCCATGTGCAGAGCAAGCCAGCTCCTGGCGAAAAAGGGTTTGAAGGAGGTTTACTCACAAATGCAGCAGAGGCCTTGCTTCCGCACGCCCAGGAGCATGACGCGGCAGAAGTTGCAGTAGGTTGCTTTCTTGAAGTGCTTCAGGGCCCAGGCGTGCTTCCCGTCCCCCTGGGAGCCCTGAGGGGACAGCAGTGGAACGAGATGCTCGGCAGGAAGCCCACCTTTCTCTAAAAGGGTCTCTTCTCATATATGGAAGGTGAATTATCCGTTTAATTTACTGACATAAATACTCTGAACAGAAATGCAAATAAAAACAAAATCCTTTGTGTGTGTATGTGTGTATATTCTAAAATAAGCAAAAATTAAAAATTAGGACTGAATGGGTATGTGTGTGGGAGATAAAATTAGCTCTCTCCTGCATGGCTGGTGGAGTAGAAATCAGAACAAACTAACTTAGTTATCTTTCTCTTAACTTCATCCTTTCTTTTTCAATCATTTATCTATTATCTGTCAAGCATCTATTTACTATATCAATCATCTATTATTTATCAGTTGTCTATTATCCATCAATCACCTATCATCTATCAACCATCTTATCTATCCATCTATCCATTCATCCATCCATTTCTCTATCTAAAGGTCCTTTAAATGTTTATAACTTTCAGCTTACAAATTTCCTTTCCTGGATTCTATCCTAAATAAATCTTTGAAAGCTACATGAGCATTTTTGTGCTCTATCAGATGTTGAGCCCAAAATTATTTAAAATAATGAAAAACTGAAAATATCCTAAAGCCCTCAAAAATGACCAAAAGGTTTGCGGTACATCTCTATGATTTAATGTTAAGTGGCCATCAAAAAGATATTCATAAGAACCTTGGATGGCTTGGGAATGTGCTCATGATACTAAGTGCTAAGACAAAAAAGCAGAAAGCAAATTTGATGACATATTATGATCTCGGTTTTATATAATGATACATTGGATGGGAAAAAAAGTGACTAAATTGTTAACAGAGGTTAGCTATAGCTAACAACACTATGGATTTATCTTATTCTCTGATTTCTACTTTCTCTGTATTTGCCAAATTTTTTACAGTGAGGAGGTACTAGTTTTATAATCGGGAAAAAATTAGCTTAGTAAAAATACTGTACTCCTCTCATCAAACTTTCTGTACATAGAAAAAAATAGCAAAGAGACAGAGAGGGTTAAATCCTTTCCCCCTGGCTTGGCTCAGAAGCAAATTCACCCTTATCCAGCAAATAAGCCAAGCGTGACATAGTCACACTCCTTCCAGCCCCTGGGAGCACAGCCTCACTGGAGACTGGTTTCAGGAGCATCCTTCCACATATAGTGTCCTTGAACTTTGGTCATAGACTCCATCAAAAGAGTAACATTCTTGGGCTGATCTTAAGGGTCGTAAAAAAAAAAAAGTACTGTAAGCTCATAATGATCGAGAGTCAGGTACATGGAGTCCAACGTGTTGGACTGAAAACTACTTATTTCTGGGCCCCTCTGGTTTGGGCTGGCCATAGTGGCCAGACCTATTCCTGTGCTTGACTCCTCTGCTAATGGCCTCCAGAGACGCCCACCTGCTTTTTCAAATGCTGGTCTCCTCCTGTGGCCAGAATATGCTTTTTCTTCTTACCACCTCAAAACCCTGCTTCTTCCAAAACCTGAGTTTTATAGAATTAAAGCCTTTTCATCTAATGGTTTCTACTTTAGTAAATGGGTTCATTAATTGATTAAATGATTCATTAAAAGACAGATTCATTCATTCTTTTGACAAACACTGACCACAAGAGATTTTTATAAAAACTAAATGAAATATAAATGAAGCTCCTAATCCAGTGCCTAACACATTGTAAATGATCACTTTTATTCTTACTCTGCACTAGGGAGTAGGGAACACAAAAATAAGTAAACAGTGTTTTCCTACATGTGAGGAGGTAGATTTATACCTATTCTAGAAATGAAGAAGCAGAGACTCATGGAAGTCAGATAAACAGCCCAAGACCACACAAATATTAAGTGACTGAGCCAAGCCAGGGGTCATAATGGCTTCCAAATCCATGTTTCTTCTTATATCGCCACCAACCAGGGTTTTCCTTCATGGAGAAAAGGGAAATTACAGTATTCTTAGCAGACCCAGCCCGAAGGATGGTCATCTGACCTAAAAATGCCTTTATGAGCAAAATTAAATAGCTGATTCTCCCTTTCTCAGATACTGTTTTCACAGATACAGGGTAAGAATCAAAAGGACCTTGACTTGGAATAAGTACCATTTCTGCTTGGGTTATAGCGCCATCATGTGGCTCTTTTATTTTTGCACATTGGAGGCTGCAGTGTTTGGCAGTCCTGCACACCAGGTTTTACGCTGAGCCTACAGCTCCTTGGAGACAGATTGTTTCTCATTTATCCCATTCAGAGATCTCCAGACTTTTCAGTTGCAATAAGCGGGTTTTGATAAGAGCCAAACAAGCACTGTGACTTACAAGACATCGAGGAATGTTTTCCCTAGAACCCCAATTATTAATTGTAAAAACATATAGCCCGTATTTTCAAATGAACGCATAAAACTTTTGATTCATGAAAACCAAATGCACTTTTGCTTTCTGTTTGCATTATTCCTGATGTAAAGTATGGTTTTCTACAAGGTTCATTTGGCATCAGGGGGAGACACTGGGGAGAACGTTGGAGAAATGATGTCTCTCCCTCTTCCAGCCATAAAAAGTGGAACCCCTCCAAACAAAGAGTTGGTGGCACCCTGGGCTCAGCAAGTCCCACCTAAGAAATAGAACTAGAAATGGGTTCTTTGTGATTAAAATGTCCCATCTCTATTCTTATGTTTTAGAGAAAAGGAGGAGAAGGCAATGGCACCCCACTCCAGTACTCTGGCCTAGAAAATCCCATGGGCAGAGGAGCCTGGTAGGCTGCAGTCCATGGGATCACAAAGAATTGGACACGACTGAGCGACTTCACTTTCCCTTTTCACTTTCATGCATTGGAGAAGGAAATGGCAACCCACTCCAGTGTTCTTGCCTGGAGAATCCCAGGGATGGGGGAGCCTGGTGGGCTGCCGTCTATGGGGTAGCACAGAGTTGAACATAGCGACATAGCAGCAGTAGCAGCAGAGAAAAAGAAAAGAAAAGAAAAAAAAACAAAACCCAAAACTGGTGTGTTAGAACAACACTCAAGCAGAACTCCTACTTTGATTCCAGTAACATCTTGAACCTTAACAGCAGAAAGTATACTGTACCTATCTGGGCTCCCCCAGCTCCTAGCTCACGTGGGTTCGTGCACACAGTAGGGTCTCATCACTGCATGAGAAATGTGCTGTTACTGAATATGGAAGATGGGCTCTGGTACTAATTAGGTATGTGACCAACCACAAGCACCTTTACTTCTCTAGTCCTCAGTATAAAAAACAAAGGGGATGGACCAGGGATCACCAAATTCTCTTCTAGCTCTGACCTTCCAGGGTTCTAAGGATAAAGGAGTTCCTGGTTCATTGATTTCTATTAGTACATGGAAAGACCTAAACATGCTATGAGATAATTGCACGATTCTTACTCCTGAACTGCAGAACTGTCAGATGAACATTTCACGGGCAACAACGTCAGCTAGAGGCCAACCTAGCTGAACCTTTTCTTCTGTCCCTCTCTATGCCATTTCAGTAATCTCAAACAGATGTTGTTTACAACCCATGTGGCTGTACTGGTAAATGCTAATACTGCCATTTGCACTCCTAGTTCTAACCTTCCCTACCTCATGTGTGGAAGCTACTTTTCATGGTAAATAAGCAGACCAGGTCAGATGCCAGTGCTTCACATAAATATTGGGAGGTTTCTCTAACACACCCTGAACTTTCTTTCACGTGGGTTTTTGATCAAGCTCTTCTCCTGCCTGCAAACTCTCTTCTACCAGTCAAACCATACCCATTATTAAGAACCAGATCAAATATCCTAGGTCATTTCACTTGATCTTTATCTCAAGAATGGGGGTATCAAAATCCCATGCATCCCTCAGAGTCAGGGCAAAGTTTCTTCCCCTGGTCTCACTCTTAAGTGTAGGGTGTTCAAAAGGGCAGGTTCTTTAGAGTCAGGTACCCCATAGATGGCAGCCCCCAGGCTCCCCCGTCCCTGGGATTCTCCAGGCAAGAACACTGGAGTGGGTTGCCATTTCCTTCTCCAACACATAAATGCTGGCTCCTCTTTTTCATCTTCAGACTCAGAATCTCAATTTTCCATCTGTATAAATGGGTAAAAAAATATCTACCTTATCTGGTTATTCTGATTGCTAAATATTATCATTCAAACAGTCTCTGCCTCACAACAGATCAGTATTTTTCCTTCCTTTCCTTCCCTCCCTCCCTGCTTCCCTTCCTTCCCAAACTCTCTTAGTATTTTTACAGCTAATTTTGAGAAAAGATGGAATTCTTCCCTAAAAATTTTTTGTCCTTTGCATGGTTGAACAGAAGTTTCAGGTGGGTGAATATGATATCTGTGAATATTATATCTGAGGACTGAGAGGAGTCTCAGTCCTCAGAACAGTATCTTTATTTAGTAATAATTCAGTAAATGTCTGTCAAATGAATGAACATATTTCAGGCACTAACAGGTAAAAAGAGAGGACTTTGGGGCTGGCTTGGAGCATATGAGGTATCCACTGGGAAGTCCAGGACAGAAACCAAGGCTATTAACTTCCACATGGAACCTGCTGTTTCTGAAAGGCGAGGGGTCTTGGACCTCAAGTGTGCAACTTACAGAGTCGTCCATGCCCAGGAGGACCAGCAATGGGATGGTGGTCATCCCTCCGTGGACCCACTCCTCAAGAGACACAAAGCCATCCCGGTCGTAGTCCATGCCTTGTAACATCTCCTTCAGTATCTGCAAATCCGTAGAGCAACAATTGTGCACTTTCACCCTCAGCTTCTCTGCCCACCCCCCGCCCTTTCCTTTCTCTTTTGTTCTGAGTTTTCTTGTGTTTTACCCCTTTCTCTCCGATTCAGAGTGAGTAGAGCGCAGTGACAGAGCAAACTGGGGTGAGGGGAACAGAGGTCTAAGCCTGGCTCTGCCCAGACCTGTGTGCCCTTAAGCAAGCCACCTGGACTCTCTGGGCTCTGTTTTTCCGATTTGCCCATCTGCAAAATAGAACTAGCATTGCTGTGCTTGCAGCCTGGTAGCAAAGATTAGAGAAAATGTATACAAACTGCCAAACATAATATTGGTCTCATGGGAGCCTCCAATGTTATAATTATTATTATCTGATGACTGAGAAAAATCTTTGAATTTCTTTCTAGCTCTAAATTCTCTGACCTATGAACTCCTGTTATAAAAATTCAGCTAGGGGGTATTATTAGGTATTATTATTTGAATTAGTCTACACTACTCCCTGTTGCCTCTAATTTTTCTTATCAGAGAAGTCAGAGGTCAAGGAGGTGTAGGACCCCAAAGGAGCCACCTCTAGGAAGATGAGTCTGGGAGACACTCTACTGTAAACAAATGTGTTTTTTCAAGTCCCACTCTTATCTTAGAAGCTCATTGGGAAGTCACCCCAGGCTGCTGGAAACTCACAGGCCTTAGCTCCGTGGGATCCCACTCGAGATACTGGGCAATGTGCAGCATCTGGCTGACAATACGATCCATCTCCTAGAAAACACCAAGCAGAGAAACCAACTGAAGATGTGTTTCCAAGAGCAAGAGTCAAAATCAAACCCCGTGGGAAGATGGGCAGGGTGTTGTGTGAGAAGCGGCTGGTACGATACACTGGCATTTCATCATGAGCTCACTGTTTGTTTCT
Organism: Nanger dama; assembly: GCA_917880005.1. Classification (NCBI taxonomy): domain Eukaryota; kingdom Metazoa; phylum Chordata; class Mammalia; order Artiodactyla; family Bovidae; genus Nanger; species Nanger dama. The sequence continues at coordinate 25,035,962 of CAKJTW010000011.1, read as the reverse complement.
GCTCTTTATTTCTGCCTTGACCACAAAGCTCACAAGAAGCATAGACCGTGGATAAGCCAGAGGTATGCAGAAAGCTCACTGAACACTGACCTTCTCCTAAATCCACCTTCTTTCCCCTATTTTGCACTTTGACTCAGCACAGAAAGCACTCCTGTTTCCTCCTCCTTTGTGATCACAGCTCCTAAAAATACTTACAAACCAAGGCATTTCTTCCCTCCCCCTTTTCCCACACCTCATTTCCACAGCTTTAGCAACTTGGGATTCATCTATACCCCTTGGGGGTCAGTTTCAGTTGGATGTAGGGCCACTGGGTTGGGCCTTTCTCAGGCACTATGATTCAGATTCTTTTGGCATCTCCTTTGTATCCTTTGTATCAAGTCTAGCCCTGGGTCTGGGACTCCTGAAACAGGAAATTCATGAAGGCTATGCTTCTCTAATGAGTGAGCCTTTTGTTTGGTACCAAGGCCAGGCTCCATCTAAAGCCTCACAGAATTGCTGGATGCTAATGAATCAGTGCCCTGAGAGTCCCACGGAAACACACTGGACTGAGGGAGCATTTGCACAGTTAGGGTACCATCTAGGATATTCATAATAAAGTTGATTTGGGGACGCCAGTTGGAGAACTAAAGCAAGGGTTAAAGGTGTTCCTTTCATCAGACAGAATGCTGGGTGGGTCAACATAAGCAAGCTAAAACCCAGCAGGGATTTTTAACATTGTATTTCATTTAAATTAGAAAATAGCCCACTGCAAAACTGCAGATGAGGCAGTAGGTGGGGGAAAAGGAAGTGGGCAGTAAGGTGGGAGCCCAGCAGATGTTCCAGTGGAACACTCCGTGAATCTAGCAGGGCTCAAGATTCAATGTGAGCAAACAATGTGATTCTGAGTTGGAGAATTAGACTTGATCAAGAGCTGTGTAAATGGGTGGGCAGATTTCAGGAAGAATGAGTTCTCCTGATACGGTTACTTAAAGAGTCCTGGAGGGGCAGGTTCAATTCTATGCCATATTTTAAGAATGGGATTGCCAAACTAGAGCTTGACTAGAGTGGATATTGAAATCTGCTTTACCAGAAATACTGTAGAAATTAGGAAATTGGAGACTGGAGAAGATTTTAGGGAAGATGTGGTCAGATGTTCAAATACTTGAAGGCCTACTGTGTACAACTGGTACTACGTTGGTCAGCTAGAGAGAGCAGAAACAAGCTGAGGGACAGAGGGAGGGAGGAGTTGAAAGTTGGCCTATTTTGACCTCACCATTGGGTTGGGGGAGGGGAGAGAAGGGCAGAATCGAGTTTTGTACTGAAAATTTCCCTGGTGGACTAGAGGTGGCTTTGATGCTGGAAAGATGCCCTCTCTAACATCATCCTCAGCAGTGGATTGGCTATTTTAAGGTAATAGGTGAATTCTCCATTACTGGGAGTGTTCACAAAGAGGCTGGATATCCAGCTGTCAAAGGGTTTTGGTGGGAAGTTGAGAGACAGAGGACTTTTGTGAGACTTGCTTCAGTCCACCAATGGTACCTTCCAAACAGATCCAGAATTTAACCACTTCTCACCACCTGCAATGCGGCTACCCTAAGGCAAGCCATCTTCATTTGTCTTGCTTATTTTTACAGCCTCCCAACCAGTATCCCTGTCTACGTTCCTACAGTCTAGACTCAACACAGCAGCTAGAGAGACTCTGTGAGGACCTAAGTCAATCATGTCACTCGTCTGCTCAGAAACTGCAATGGTTCTCCACTTCTCCAGAGAAAACACTTGTAATCACCTTTAAGGCTTGAGAATGCTTTGCAAATCTCTTGTCCCTTCTCATTAGTTCTCTGACCTCATCTGTTCACCCCTCCTGCTCCACTCATTCTTGCCTCCTCCTTAATCTGCTGATATTCCAGGCACCCCTCAAGGACCTGTGCCCTTGTTGCTCCCTCTGCCTGGGAGGTGATTCCTCATGATTCACTCCCTTCAAATCCTTCAAGTATCTGCTCAGATGTCCTTCCCTCAGGGAGTCCTTCCTTAGCTCCTCTTGCTAAAACTGAAGCTCATCCAACACTTTCTTTCCCTTCTTTATCTTCCTCTGGTACACATGTGTATTGAACACATAGTTGACTACACTTTGCAGTGTGTGTGTTTTCGTTAGAATGAAAGCATTATGAAGACCTGCTTCTCTGTCCATTGGCTCACTGATACATCCCCAGGGCTTAGACCAGTGCCTGACATATACGAGATAATCAATGGGCATTAAACAACTGTTTAAGAGTTCATGATTCTCCGGTGGTTCCCTTGCATGATCCAACCCACAGCACTGAAATAGGGATACCATTAAGACCATCTAGGGTTGAGAGGGAACCAGGATGATGCAGTTGGTCTAGTGGATTGCTTCCCTTTCTTCCTCCCTCTGGGCTGTCTCAGCTCCATGCACTTCAACCTCAGAGCCTTTCTGGGAATGCATCCCATGTCTGACCCTGCCAGTCATGAGAACAGGACCTATCTGATTCTGTCTGCCCTCTCCACTCTCTGCCTTCTTCCTTTTCTGCCCTTCTTCTCACCCCTGTGATCCCCATCCTATTCCTGCCTCTTCCTGAGAGAAGGTGGGGGCAAGACTCAGGCTTCCCAGGTTTGGTGGGATGGGATGATGTGCTTGGAGAAGACAGAGTGAGACTCCTAGTGCTAGTGCCTAGGATATGAGAAGAAGGCAAGGTTGATGGCCAAGCTCACCAGAAGTTACCTGCCTTCCTCCTGTCTTCCTGCCCTGGTCTCGCTGCCTCTCCCTACTCCTTTCCTCCACTCTTGAACTTCAGCAGGAAACTGAAGGGGGAATTTCTGAACCAACTGGGAAGTTAATTACATTTTACATCTCCCCAATCTTGAGATTTTGCAACTGGGGCTCCTGGAATGAAAAGGCAAGCTGGCATTCACTCTCCTCTGGCCCGGCTCTTTGGATTTTAGAAGGAGAGGGCTCCTATTCATCTCTGAGCTCATACTGAGACCCAGCTAATCTGATGATAGTGGAACTGGGAGTTTTGAACTCTCCCTTCACCTGCTCCCCTCTCCCTAGCCTTTCTTGGATCTTGGAGGAATATTTGGAGAGCTTACCGCCTGGTCCAGGAGACCGTTCTCATCCGAGTCATAGAGACGAAACATGACTGCAAGAAACACAAAGGCGAGGCTTGAGGAGGTCTTGCAGGCACCAAGCACGGGCTGAGACTTTGCTGCCAGTTTTTAGGTCAGTTCTGACCATCACTGGGGCGAAGTCTGTTGCAGCCAGCTAACCCACCCTCCAAGGCACAGAGTCTGCTTCCTTACAAAGAGGGTGGGAAGAGGGAGGGAGAACCAAGCCACCTGGCTTCTAGGACTGTCTAAGCAATAACTCTTTGGCTGATGAGATATGGATCATGAGTGTGATTCCCTACGGAGCATTCACACCTCTCAGCGTCATGGGAACACAACGCAAAGCAGATGCCCTGCTGGTGGTGGGCAGACACTGGAGTGATAGATGGGGCCCTGCTTCCACTGCACATAGGAAGGGTGTGAAGGTAGACAGTTTCAGACCATGGCCCTGTCCTACCACCTCTAGCACACCAAAGAAGTCATTTATCTTCTTTAGATTCAATTTCTTCATCTGTAAGATGGAGATTAAAATAGTTTCTTTACCCTAAGTCTTTTTTCAAATGAAGACTAATATGTAAATAATACACCAAAATCTATAGTGCTTAGAATGTAGAAAACACTCAACAGATGTTATTTTCTTTTCATTAATGAATATTTATATATGGCATTTAATATGTATATCATCTTATGCACCTATCATTATTACTATTTAATCCTCAATAATACTATGAAGTAGTTACTATTATAGGTAGTAGTTACTCTTTCTTTTTCTAAAATGTCAACATGTGATTCAGAAACATCCTCTGCCATGTTCTAACTGTAGAGAAGTGATGGAGGATAAGAAAGATTTGGGAATGAATTTGGGGGAAAGGACTAAATGTTCAGTTATGAGATTTGGAAACTTGCTGTTTAATTAATCTAAAGGTAGAGATTCTGTCTGTGGTCTCAGAAGTAAGCAGGGTGGGGAGCAGAGCTGACAATGTCTTCATTTCCTTCCTATCCGTTGAAATGTTCCCCTCACGCCAGCATTCTCCGCGGAGCCTCCCCTGACTGACCCTTCGCTCATGTAACTACATGGACCCCTCGGGAAGTACCCACAGGGTCATAGCACTCCTGTTAATTTGCTAATCTGCCCTTGTGTTGCCACTTCCTTCTACATGTTTTATGTCTCTGGACCTTGTGTATATAGTGACGTGTCTCTGGTTGGAGTTTAGGTTATTTAAAAGTAGGGACATGGGCTTCCAACTCGTGGCTCCTCTGAATGTCTCAGTCAGAGACACTCTGGGCCCAGGTGGCTCTAATGTGGAGCCCATTTTGGTCCTACTGTGAGGTTTAGAACAACAAAGTATGCGCAAGCATTCTTTTTTTTAGAAGCATGGCCTTGGGCAAGTCATTTAACTTTTCCATGCTTTCTTACATATAAATGACAAAATTATATATATATAAAAAATGACAAAAATCATGTCACTTTTCTAGGGTTACTGTGAGGTTAATAGTGCATTTAAAGTGTTTAGCAAAAATGAGATGTTCAATGTTGAGTATTTTTTATTACATTGATAATAGGTGAAATTTCAGCCTATCATTTCATACACACACACACACACACACAGTTATTTTTTTTAAAGGTTTAACTTGGTTTCAGCTAAAATCTGAGATGATTTGAATTTATTTGACTTAATTGAAGAAAACTTTAAGGACAAATGACCAATTTTCTGCAACAAAAAATTTTAGAGAAAAAAATAAGCAAAAGGTCAACATAGTAACCAATGGTAGTGTATGGACTTACTTGGACCCCAATTCAAATACACAATGTTTGAATTGTTTCCCATGATGGGAAAACAATGAATACTGAAAATAATGAAAACTGAATGTTTGAAAATGGTAAGGAATCATTTTCTTTAGATGTGATAACAGTGTTGTGATTATATTTAAGGAAAAATCATATAGCAGAGGTACATACTGAGATATTCACAGATGAAATTACATGATGTTCGAAACTGGCTTCAAAATAATCTGGTGCAGGAGAAACAAGTAGGAGGTATAAGCAAAACACAACTGACTAGAAGCTGGTAACTGTTGAAGGTGGTTGATGGATATAGGGAAGTTCTTTGCATTCTCTACTTTTATCTGTATTTAAATTTTTCTATAAGAAAAAGCTTTTAAAATCAGTTTATTTTTATTACCATTACAGGATTCAGTCTGAGAGGCACTCATGAAGAGTCTGCCATATCCTCTTGGGTAGTTATGAACAAATACAATGGCCCAAATCCAACCGAATGTGGGAAATAATCTGACATTTCCCTTTTAACATTAGCACAAACAGAAATCTGGCACATTTGCTTCCAAATTGTCATTTAAGACTGGCAATTATTAATACTTCAAACCTGTGGGGTAGATTTTAAGCTCGGTTAATGAGCAAATGGTTCATTTTGTTTTTGGCAAGGGTTAACCTCTGCCAGACTTCTCCTTGCTAATGTTTATTTCATTTTACTATTCTGATTATTGGCTGGAATTCTAACTTTTGCTATAATGTGTATGCTTTTCCCTTAAGTCTCCTAAGATCCCAAGAGAAACCCAAATAATATATATTTTTAAATAAGACCTACCTATAACCTGTTGTAAAGTTTGCCTGTAGGCTCGCAGAGGCCAGTGAGGCCGTGTCCAGAGTAAGTGTCTGCGAGATTGCACTTTGTGGGCTTTCCTTTCTGCTATTATTCTCCTTCTGAAGACTTCTTTTTAAAACCAAACTCAACTCCCTTAGTTAACTAGCCTTCTTTCTGTAGAGGCCAAAACACTTGGGGTTGGAATGGGTGAAGACATAGAAATAAGCTTTAACAAGGTAGAGGCTGATTAGATCTCAAGAAAAAAAAAAAAAGGATCCCTCATGGTTAAAGAATTGCTTGGGCATGGAACAGGGGAAGGCAGACAGATGTTGCAAATCTTCCCTTGAAAAATCTTCTAAGGGGAAGCAGCAGCTTTCTGATTAGCTTTCAGGAAATCTTGCCAGCAAAGAAAGGAGTCTTCACCTCTTTTAAAGACCCCTTCCCTTTCCAGCTCTTGATTCTCAACCCCAAGGTGTCAAATGCACCCCACACCCTATACAACTGTTACTGTGTTCCAGGGTAGATTCTAGGAAATGTTTATATCATTACTGGTGACAGGGCAGACAACCTCCCTCAAGGAGGCAGTACCCATCCCCAGGATCCCAGATCAACCTCAGCCTGTTTAGAAGGATGGAGAGGACACTAGGTCTTCCTCTAGGAAAAAGTCAAAGCCCCTTGACAGGGTACATACTTACACTCTAGCTTATCCTGAGGTCTCCCCGACTCCAGTAGGGACAGGTAACACACGACATCCTTCAGGTAGACTATGGGGGCTTCTGAGCCTGAAGACTGAGCAACAAGGTTCCCCCACAGGGGTCACAGCTGCTTGGTTGTTAGCAGGCACTTGCTTCTCAGTGATCTTTGTTTCTGCATCATGCAAAATGAAAGCATCCAAAGACACAAGGTTTAGTAAATATGAAACCCTTGTTGCCCCATTCTTTTCATGGAAGAGGCAAGAGTTTTATATAAATGTCTTCAAAGGCATGGATGATGCTTTTGATCAAATAGAAAAGATATGATTAAATCAGAGGTCCTAGAAATCCAGTTTGTAAGCTTCATACTTATTGAAAGAACTGCATTCTGACCCTTTAAAGAGTCTATAGCCATATAAGACAGTCCCTTATGCTATGTGAATTTTTAGAAAAGATGACAATGAATTTTAGTAATATCAATCAGGTAAATGTCATTTAGCTTAATTTTGGGGGAATACATCAAAGAGGTAATTTTAGCTGTGATTCCAAAAATCCAGACTATTGGTTATGTACCAACATGCTGCTGCCAAGTCGCTTCAGTTGTGTCCGACTCTGTGCAACCCCAGAGATGGCAGGCCAACCGGCCCCCCAGTCCCTGGGATTCTCCAGGCAAGAACACTGGAATGGGTTGCCATTTCCTTCTCCATGTACCAACATACCCCTTCACAATTTTCTTCTCAAGTGCATTTAAAGATAAATAAAAAAGATAAAAGTTTAAAAGGGAAAACTGGGATCAACAATCAGCTAATTTCCAGAAGGTAGGAAGAATTTTCACTTACTAAAAGCCTAATCAGTAGCATAAAGAAAGTGCAGAAAGTGACTCAGTATACCACAGGAGTAGAGTAAGTTTTCCCTCTGAAAATTTCCTTCTTTTCATTCTTATAGGTAGGAAAGGCCTTCCCTGGTGGATCATATGGTAAAGAATATGCCTGGAATGCAGGAGACCTGGCTTCAATCCCTGGGTTGGGAAGATTCCCTGGAGGAGGAAATGGCAACCCACTCCAATATTCTTGCCTGCAAAATTCCATAGACAGAGGAGCCTGGGGTCTACAGTCCATGAGGTTGCAGAGTCAGACAAGACCAAGTGACTAGACTAGTGCTAATAAATAGGAAAACCATTTCTTTGTCCTCTGGTTAAGAAATCTGATGTTATTAACATTAATACTAACCAGAAAACCAGATACCTATATTTCACTGTGTGGATTATACTTTTTTGAGGTACTTTAAGGGCCATCTCTCTTTCTCCACCCTCTTCACATCCATGACCTTAATAGTGAATAAAGGGGTATAACTCACAAAAATCACAGGAAACAGTAAAAGGAAGACTGGTACTGGAAAATGTAACCGAAGTGTTGTACTACCAAGTAACAAGGTCTTGAAGGCATAAGCAGAGGGAGTGATAACCTCGATAGTAATGCCTGCTGGGAAAGCAACGTCACCAGTACACTATTTAGAGAAGCAAAATGCCAAGCAACGGCAAACAGTTCATCTCAGGCCAACAGAGCTGTGCTATGTGAAAGCCTTCCAGGTCCTAGAGGTTACTGTGGCTTGAGAAGGGAATTACCCATCACCCAGATGGACAGTGAGGAGACCAAAGGTCGCTGACATACTCTGTATGGCACAAAGGGCCCTGTGAAGAGACCATGATGCAATCCATGAAACAGAGCTGCAAAACAAGGAAAGGGTTTATCCTGAAATTTCAGAGGATCATATCTCTGGAAATGAATTCTTACAGGGAGGACACTCAGTAGATTGCAAGAAGGTGCAACCTCTATTAAACAGGAGTAGAAAGCCTCTGGGGTGAGCAAATTGAGACGAAAGCACAACAGGATGAAATAAAAACAAGGATAGTGAGATGGAGGAAATTGCTATGAAATTACATATGCAACAGAAGTACTAAAATCTCACTGGAGTTAAAGTTATGGAAAAACTTAAATATATAAGACAAATGTGAAAAATTCTTTGTATTAGGTAGCTCAAGTTACTGTTATATCCTCAAATTATTCATTCAATAAAACACTATTTTAGTGACTTCCATGCCAACTAAGTTGGGATAACAGGGACCAGTTTTACCCTGCTACTAATGCAACGAAAAAATTGGATAAAGATACAAAATAATGGTTCATAGGACATTCACTATGGCCAGCACCAATGAGTGATCCCAAGAGATGGGAAACAATTGAGATGATCCCTGCAAAGGCCACATCTTACTGACTGGAAAGTTTCTAGACTGTGGTACAAGGAGGGAAACCCAATGAGGTCCTGGAAATCTCTGTGAGTTGCAGAGATGGAGCTGGGAGTCTGGGGAGCTCGCGGTGGGTGGAATTCACAGAGCAGAGCACTGGAGGGAAGGCTGTTGCACAGAGAGAACTCCAGCAGTCTCTGCAGAAGGTCCTTTTGAGTAACTGGCTGAGAGTTCCCTCAATTACTCATCTGAGTAGTGATCAGCACACATGTGTAAGGAAACTACCTGAGGCTGGGGAAGGAATCCAGATGAGAAGGAAAAATCCCTGGACTGCACAGAGAGCCAGGCATACTGTCTATTTCCAGCAATCAAAGTAGACACCTCCTATAATTAATGAACCATTAAGCAGAGTACTCCGAAGAGTTTTGCCTTTATAACTGGGCAAAACTAGCCCTAGAGAAAATGCCTCCCTGGTCCGATTTGACAAAGCTTTAAAAGCTTGACTCCTAAAGGTCAAACTATTTCCAAGTAAACCTAAGGGTATATCCCAAAACAAAGGTCAAGAATATTTTTAGGAGCACAAAAATTTCTAGTACCAACACTGTAAAATTTTCAAAGTCTGGCATTCCATAAGATATTGCCACGTATATAAAGCAAGTATGAATAATAATAATGAGAAAAATCTATTGAAATGGATCCAGAATGATACAGATGACATGACAAAAACTTTAAAACAGTTATTATAACTACATTCGATATATCCAAGAAGCTGGAGGAAAGATTGAACATATTAAGTAGAGACATAAAAGATATTTTATGATGTTCACATCAAGTGTCTAGATATGATATTAAATGAAAAATACAAATATACTGAGCAGTGTTAACAGCAGATTAGATATTGCAGAAGGAAAGATTAGTGAATTTGAAGCATTGCAACAGAAACTAGCCAAAAAGACTATATTTAAAAAAAAAATGTATCATACCAGTGAGCCGTTGGACAACTGCAAGTAGTCAAATAAACATGTAATTGGAATATTTAAGAAGAGTCAGGAGCAGAAAAATATTAAAGAAATAATGGTTGATATTTTCCCAGATTTGTTACTTGATAAAAACTAGAGGACCTCAGACACAAGATGCTCAATGAAACCCAAACATAAGAAATATATATAAAACTACACCAAGGAACACCAAAATCAAATTGATTAAAATAAGTCATAGAAAATCATAAAAGAAACCAGAGAAAAAACATCTGACATGGAGAAAAGCAAAGATAAGAATGACTATAGTTTTCTTACTATACAAACATGCTGGAAGCCAGTGGAACAACATCTTTAAAAAAAGTACTAAAAGAAAAAAACCTGTCAAATTAGACTTCTTGATTCTGCAAAATATCTTTAGGAAAAAGGGCTAAATGAAGAACTTTTCAAATGTACAAGCTATATAGAGCTACATTACAAGAAATGGTAAAGGAAATCTTTTTACTAGAATTACAATCTATGGAAACCTGGATTTACACACAGGAATGATGAGCATTAAAACTAGTAAACCATGTAGATAAATATAAAGAATATTTTTCTTATTAACTAAATCTTTTAAAAAGATAGCTAACTATGACAATAACAACATGCTGTGTGGTTTACAACATGTTGAAGTAAAAAGCACAAAGACCTGGAGAAATAGAAGTATGTTGTTGTAAATTTCTTTATATGCAAAATGAAATACTACTACTTGAAGGTACACTGTCATAGTTAAAACTAAGATAAAAAAGGAGATAAAGTAAAATCATAAAAAATTCAATAAATTTAAAAGTATTCATAAAAAAGAGCAAATGGGAATAAAAGAAGAGTTTGGAAAAAGAAAACAGCAATATAGTAGTTGTAAACCAAATTACATCAATTATCACAGTAAATGTAAATGTTCTAAAACTTTAAATGGCAGATATTGTCAGAATGGATTAAAAAATAAGACCCCAAAACATACTTCCTATAAGAAAGTCAATTTAAATATAAAGACACAAATACACCAGAAGAATGAAATAAGATATACTCTGGTAACACTAGTTGACTAAGGTGGTTTTATCAGTTATGAGGAGCCTTATGGGTTCATTGGGTTACAAAGAGTCAGACACGACTGAGCAAATCACACTTATCACACAGATTTCAAAACCAAGACTATTACTAGGGATAAAGAGAGTCATTTCATAATGGTAAAGAGGTCAAGTCATTAAGACCACATAATACTCCTAAACATTCTACTTCCAGGTCTTTACTCAAAAGGAATGAAAGCTGTCTGTATGAAGACTTGTATATGAATGTTCATTTTATTTTTAATAGCCCAAAGCTGGAAATAACCCAAATGTCCATTGATAAATGAATGGATAAACAAATTGTGGAATATCTACCTGTATACTAAAATACTAGTCAGCAATAAAAATATGCTAATTATTGATATACCGAGCAACATGGATGAATTTTTAAATCATGCTCAATGAAAGAAGCCAGGTGGGAAAAAGTACATACACTATCAATCTATTCATATAAAATCTAGAAAATGCACTCTAGTCTATAGTGACCACAAGCAGAGCAGTGGCTGTATAGAAATGGAAGTGTACACATAAGGAGGGTGGGAAAAAGAGACTATAAAGGAAATTTTTGAGGCTGATGAATGACTTCATTATATTGGTATGTGCTGATTTTATTGATGAATACAGACACAAAACCTTACTAACTGTAAATTTTAAATGTATATAATCCATTTTATGCCAATTGAACCTCAACAAAGCTGTTTTAAAACAAAATTACGTGCAGATAATATAATACTTTATTACACTGTTGTTGTTTAGTCACTCAGTCATGTCCAACCCTTTTGCAGCCCCATGGACTGAAGCCTGCCAGGCTCCTCTGTTCATGGGATTTCCCAGGCAAGAGTACTGGAGTGGGTTGCCATTTCCTTCTCTAGGGGATCTTCCTGACCCAGGGATCAAATCTATGTCTCCTGAGCCTCATGTCTTGGCAGGCAAATTCTTTACCACTGAACCACCTGTAAAGCCCAGTACTCTACATAGAACACACTAAAGGCTTCATGCAAAACCTATAAGAACTAATACATGAATTTGGTAAAGTAGCAGGATAAAAGTAATACACAGAAATTTGTTGCATTTTTTTACACTAAAAATGAAATATCAGCAAGAGAAAAAAATTTAAAAATCCCATTTAAATTGCAATTAAAAACCTAGGAATAAACCTAATGAAGGATGTAAGAACTATAAAACATTGATAAAGGAAACCAAAGATGATTCAAAGAAATGGAAAGATACCTCATGCTCTTGGATTAGAAGAATCAATATTGTTAAAATCACACTACCCCAAACAATCTATAGATACAATGTGATCCTTAACAAATTACCCATGACATTTTCTACAAAACTGGAACAAATAATACTGAAACTTAGATGGAACCACAAAAGACCCAGAATTGTCAAACCAATCCTGAGGAAATGGAGCAAAATTGGAGGCATAACCCTCCAGGGCTTCAGAGGTACAGTAATCTAAACATCATGGTACTGGCACAAGAACAGACATACAGATCAATGGAACAGAATAGCCCCCAGATAAACCCATACACTTGAGGACTTCCCTGCTGGCTCAGACAGTAAAGCGTCTGTCTACAATGAGGGAGACCCGGGTTCAGTCTCTGGGTCGGGAAGATCTCCTGGAGAAGGAAATGGCAACCCACTCCAGTATGCTTGCCTGGAAAACCCCACGGACTGAGGAGCCTGGTAGGCTACAGTCCATGGGGTCTCAAAGAGTTGGACATGACTGAGCAACTTCACTTCACTTCACTTCACTTGAAGCTAATTAATCTTCAATAAGGGACAGAAGAATATACAGTGGAGAAAAGACAGTCTCTTCAGCAAATGGTGTTGGGAAAGCTGGAGAGCCAGATGTAAATCAATGAAGTTAGAATACACCCTCACACCATATACAAAAGTAAACTCAAAATGGTTTAAAGACCTAAATATAAAATAGGACACCATAAAAACTCTTAGAAGAGAACATAGGCAAAACATTATCTGACATAAATCATAGCAGTATTTTCTTAGATCATTTTTCCAAGGCAAAAGAAAAAATAAACTTAAAATCAAATAATAATCAACTTACAAGTTTTTGCACAGCAAAGGAAACCATCAGCAAAATGAAAAGATGACTTACAGAACAACAGAAAATACTGACAGATGATGCAACTAGCAAGAGGTTAATATTTTAAATATTTGACAAATGTGTGTTAGTCACTCAGTCCGTGTGCAAGTTTTGTGACCCCATGGATTGTAGCCCACCAGGCTCCTCTGTCCATGGGATTCTCCAGGCACGAATACTGGAGTGAGTTGTCATTTTCTTCTCCAGGGGATCTTCCTGACCCAAGGATAGAACCTGGGTCTCCTGCATTGCAAGCAGATTCTTTAGTGTCTGAGCCACCAGAGAAGCCCAAAATATATAAATGGCTCATACAATTTAACATGAAAAGAACCTAATCAAAAATTGGACAGAAGACCTAAATGGATATTTCTCCAAAGAAAACATATAGATGGCCAATAGGCACAAGAAATAAAGCTCAACATCACTGCTGCTACTGCAAAGTCACTTCAGTCGTGTCCGACTGTGAGACCCCATAGACGGCAGCCCACCAGGCTGCCCCATCCCTGGGATTCTCCAGGCAAGAACACTGGAGTGGGTTGCCATATCCTTCTCCAATGCATGAAAATGAAAAGTGAAAGTAAAGTCGCTCAGTTGTGTCCAACTCTTAGCGACCCCATGGACTGTAGCCCACCTGGCTCCTCCGCCCATGGGATTTTCCAGGCAAGAGAACTGGAGTGGGGTGCCATTGCCTTCTCCATCAACATCACTAATTACTAGAGAAGTGAAATCAAAGTCACCATGAGATATCACCTCACAATGGTCAGAAGAGCCATCATTAAAAATTGTACAAATAATAAATGCTGGAGAATATATGGGAAAGAAGGAACCTTCCTACACTGTTGGTGGGAATGGAAATTGCTATAGCCACTATGGAAACCAGTATGGAGGTTCCTTAAAAACTAGTACCACGTGATACAGCAATCCCACTTCTGGGAAAAGACAAAAACTCTAATTCGAAATGGCACACACACCCCAATGTTCATAGCAACACTATTTACAATAGCCAACATGTGGAAGCAACCTAAGTGTCCATCAATAGATGAATGGATAAAGAGGATGTGGTTTGTATATATACAATGGAATATTATTCAGCTATTTAAAAAGAATGAAATAATACTATTTGCAACAATGTGGGTGGATCTAGAGAATATCCTACTCAGCGAAGTAAGTCAGTCAGAGAAAGAGAAATATTATATGATGTCACTCATCTGTGGAATCTAAAAGATAATACAGGGAGTGGGAGGAGGAATAAATAGGAGATGGGATGAAGAGACACACACTACCATATGTCAAAGAGGTAAGCAATGATGATTTACTGTATAGTACAGAAAACTATGGGTAAAGAACCTGCCTGCCAGTGCAGGAGACCTAAGAGATGTGGTTTCCATCCCTGGGTTGGGAAGATGCCCTGGAGGAGGGCATGGCAATCTACTCCAGTATTCTTGCTTGAAGAATCCCATGGACATAGGAGCCTGGTGGGCTAAAGCCCAAAAGGTTGCAAGGAGTTGGACACGACTGAAGTGTCTTAGCACACATACACTCACAGGAAACTATATCCAGTATCTTGTAATAACCTATAATGGAAAATAATCTGAAAAAATATACATCTGAATCACTTTATATACCTGAATACGCCTGAAACTAACACAGTATTATAAATCAACCATACTTCAGTTAAAAACTTTAACATTTTCCTTTTGCAAAGACATTTTGGTTACCAGAGCTGTGACTGGATCTTGAGCCACTGTTTAAGTCCTCAGTTTGGCCTACTGTTCAGTCCAGCAGTGTACATGCTGGGGTGCAGAAGGATTGAGTGGCATATGGTCCCAGCGGTGTCGCACATGCTCATGCTACCTTACATGAAATACCCCTGACCCACAGCCATTGAGCACATCCCTCAGGGACTACCCTCTTCCAGAGCACAGAGGTTCCATCCAGATGCCACATCACACTCCCTTCTTAGTGATGGTTCTTAGGCAGAGCTGACTTGTTCCACCTTCTTTCTAAGTCTCTCCATTACTTCATGCCTTCCAGCTGGGCAATGTGGAAAGGATACCAGACTGGAAGCAGAATCCTGGGTTTGTGCTAAATGAGGTGTGATCTTGTAAAAGTAGGCTTACTCCCTACACCCAACCTCAGTCTTCTCATCTGTTTAAAGACAGACTTGTATTAAAATTGATGTTTAACAAAAGTTGTGAATGACATGAAAAATGATTTTGAATATAATGCTAAGTGAAAAATCTGGATCCAAAATCATATATATACAATCTAATTCCAGTTCTATAAAAATTTATGGAAAAAAAGACCCCTACAAGGACAGTGTGTGTGTGTGTGTGTGTGTGTGTGTGTGTGTGTGTGTGTGTGTGTGTGTGTGTGTGTGTGTGTGTGTGTGTGTGTGTGTGTGTGTGTGTGTGTGTTAGCACTGGAAGATTTAGATGATCTTATTGTTTCTTTCATTTTCCCATACTCTTAAAAATACTTTTTTTTTTTTACAATGTGTTACTTCTAAATTAAAAAAATGGAGGGATTTTCCTTGAGACTCCAATAGTCCAAGCTGCTGAACCATCTCAACTGCCTGAGGAACCAAATAAAAACCAGGAGAGTGAAGTTTACGCTGTTTATCCCATTTTGTCCTGGGCACTCAGGGAGGGGGTGAGATTGGCCTTTCCTGAGCTGACACTCTGACAAGGACAGGCTGCTCGAGGCCCTGAGCTGACCTCTGGACTCAGTGAAAGGCCCTCTCTGCTATGCTTATGGATCCAGCCATGCCCCAACCTGGCTCCAGGAATGAATAATTAAAGTGGGTGGTTGTAGAACTGAGCTTGGAGCTTGATCTGGTAGGTCTACATAGGCCATATCAAATGAGAATTAAGTTTCTTCCTCTGGCTTCTGCTGGGGCACCAGGAAAAGGGTGAAAATTTCAACAGATGGCCTGATCTAAAGTGACTTCAGAACTTGGCTCTTTCTCGTTGGCAGAGGCCCCTCTCTGCGGTGTCCACCTGTCCGTATATTCTTGTTTCTGCTGAACAGGGGCATCTAATTAAGACATTTGTGGAAGGTGGCCCAACAGGAAAAGAATTTGCTACTTAAAATCTCGAGTCTCAAAAGATGAAAAACGTTGTACACTGCCCTGGGCCAGCGGTCAGATGACTGCCCTTTCATGACTGAACCACAGGAGGCTAGTATTATCTCTGCAGAGGAAAACAGTACCTGACAAATCACTTCTCCAGGAGAAGAACTTCTTCTGGAAGTTACTCTGAGACTCAAAATGATACAAACATAGCAAATAAGCATGGTGGTCAAATAAGCCAGCCAACCTCTGTAATCGTCATTGGTTATATTTACTCAGATATCACATAATGACAGCCCTCACTCAGTTCTTAGAAACTTCAGCCACAGAAACAAAACCCTGTCTAGACAATCTGGAACCTCAGGGAATGAATGTAACTTCTCTCAGGCTCCTCTTGAAGTTCCTGATACTTGGACGAAGAAAATCTCTGGACAAAGAGTCCGGGTAAAGAAGAAGACAGCTTTCTTAGTTAATTTTCTTGCTGAGAGTTTAGAATCTCAAAGCTTTCAGTTTGAAGCTTTTCTTTCTACCATAGAACAGAATGATTTATGTCATAAAATGCTCTCTCTATTCCACATAAGATTTAAGATTTACTCATGACCTATCCATTCTGACCAGTAGGCCCTGGACCTAGCACGCCTGAGTGAGATGCTGGGCAGAGGAGTGGGTGAGCCTAAACTTGGCAGTCTTGCCCTGCTGCTGGCCGTGAAGACCTCAGGAAGGCAGCGATGCTCTTAATTTTGCTTTCTGAAGCTCTAGGAGAAGCCTGGAATTTGATTAGTTTATGGTCCAGAGGCAAGTCTCCTTTCCCAACCATGTTCTGCTTTCCATCTGGAGTGAGTGTTTGCTCTCGTCAGTCCTTCAGTGACACACTGAGACTTCTACAATCCTCTAGCTGCCCTTTTTGCCATGACTAGAGAAAAAGATCAGACCTACATCTAGCATCTGCTTAAAGATGCTCTCATCCTAGGTCCCTGTTACAGACAGTTCTCATTCTGTGTTATCTTTTATCTATCCTGCCAGGTATGTATGTATTTAGATAGATAAACATCAGGTAGGTTTGAAAGTATTAGTTGCTCAGTTGTGTCTGACTCTTTGTGATCCCATGGACTATAGCTAGGTAGGTAGGTAAGTAGATAGATACATTAAAACTGCATTCTTTACCCGTTGGGCACATCTTAAGAGCCGGAGTTCACCAATGTGTATCAATCTTTTCCAAACAATAATGCAAAGGAAAAGAGGTCTGTCTCCCTTAGTCCAAGAGCAACCTGGGAAGGAGTCAGTCCCTGAGGGTCTTTCCAGCCCAGTGGATACATTTGGAGACTGAGGGTATAGACTGAAAGAGATTCTGGCAGACACAATGAATTGAGAATAGGGTGACTTTCTGGAGGGTGGCCTGAATGATAATTGCTGAACATTTACTCTGTTCCAGGCACTATTGTAAGCATCTTATACACAAAACTCACTTAACCTCTGTATTAACACTTACTGTCATCTCATGTTACAGATGGGGAAACTGAGGCCCAGAGAAATGATCCAAACATACCCAAGGTTATAGAGATATATATTGTCAGAGCTTGGCCTCAAACCCAAGAACTCTACCTCTAAAGTCCAGATTCTTAGCCAATAGTCTTATTGTCTGACCCAGCTTGGATTGATTGTACCTAGGAAATTTGCATTATATCTTAGAACAGATCAAGGAGGATGATATCTTCTTTCCTAGGAGCTTCTGCCCTTGGGACGGTGCCTGTCAATGGAGGAATGGCTTCCCTTTGATAAATGTGCCAGGGAAAGATCTCCATCAATCGAGAGCCGGTGCGCAGGCAGCCAGGTGTAACGGCAGTGGCCCCACGGGGAGTGCAGCCTTGACCGCTCCCTTAGGACCTAAGCAGACTGGTGCCTTTATGTGGAGACAAACCTTAGTCTAGGTATCTCAGGAGAGACCACTGCTTCCTCTTTCAGTGCAGGAAAGAGCAGCAGCTTGGGGTCTGAACAATCCTGGGTGAATCTCTAGGTCCACAGCCATACAGTGGTATGGAATCTCCTAACACCTCAGTTCAGTGTGTGAAGTGGCGTGATTACAAAGGCTGAGGTGAAACATGCAATAAAAGCAGGTGCCTGGCAAGTGGATCGTCAGAACACTGTCCATGGCTTCCTCTCGCTTCTCTCCACTTTTCAAACAAGTGCATGCGGATGTTGTTGGAAGTCAACCAAGCCTGTTCTCACCTTCTCGCCCTACCCCCTCTTAGCCATTCCACAATAGAGTCATCTCCACCTCAGCCCTATAGCCACTTCTTCACGTACACTCTCTGGCTCTCTCTTTCTCTGCTCCCCTTCTCCCAAACCTCCATTGTACACATTCTCCTTCCCCCTCAACCCTTTGGCTAGGCAGATCCATCAGAAGTAAACATCTAATGAGCTGTCGGAAGTCCTGACCTGCCCTTCTGAGTAGATGAGACCTTTTCAAGGGTATACTGTTACATGGAGACAAAATTGCTAGTCAGATTTCCCTTGCCCCCCTGGAATGAGGTTCTGCCTGCTCCTCCCCCAAAGACTCACCCATATCAGGGGCACAAGCCTCGTCTGCTTTGGCACCGTTATCTGCATTCTGTATGTTGGAATCTGGGGAATAAAAAGAAGATATCATGGCCAGCCCCTGTCCTCTAGGTTTTTTGGGAGGTAGGAGACCCCACAAAGTCTGGATCTCTTGGGGTACACCAGTGTCTCTGGTGTCTGCTGGGTTCATGCTCACTTCCTGGAGTTGGCTGTGTCTTCCCTGCTACAGCCCAAACTCCAGAAAGGCAGTAACCACACCTTCCCCTGCGCTAACACCCTCAGGGCACACAAGCTGACTGTGCTCCCCCAGGAACTGGCAACTTTGGGGGAAGACCCACCCCCACTGCCATACATTACCTTCTGCCTCCTCTTCCCCATCCTCTTCTCTGATTCTGAGTGGCAGGCATTATGAGAGATCTGTCAGACAGGACTTCCTGAGAGGGCAGGAGTCCTGGTTCTTTGATCCCCGTTCCCTCTTCCTCCCCATAGGGAAGTTACCATGCACAGGGGATCCTCTGCGAGTGCAGCCTGAGCCTGTGGCAAGTGGGTCAGAGCTGCAAAATCTCCCCCTTCCGTCTCGGGGATGCTGGTCCAGGTACCTGCGCCACTGGCCTCACTGTTGCTGGCTCCCTCCTTTGGGTGCTCACGGGTCTCCTGTCGGGGCTTCTGGCTGAAGGCCAGGAAGAGGTGTGTGCTCAGTGGCTGAGGAAGGTCCACCTCCAGGTATGCTTTCATGAACAGCTTGAAGACGTCATAGCTGATTGGCTGAGAAGGGATAAAGAGGGAAATGTCAGTGGGGAGACATGAAAAGACAGAGAAGTGAGTGGGGAGAGAAGAAGGAGGAACTGGGGAGCTGGCAGTGGAAAGGCAAGCTGGAGGCAGTGGAGTGATTGTTGGAGGCAGGAATGAAAAGGCTCAGCATGTGATAGAGAGACAGGTACAGAGAGCAGGGGTAGGATGTAAGGGAGAGAAAAAACTGGTGGGTATATGTTGGGGCTTGGTAGGACACGAAACCACAGCAGGCTTTTGTAACAAGACTTGTCTAAGTTTAGGCAGAAAAGAGGGCAATGGAGAGTGAGCCCTGGGAATGAGGGCTCTGCTTGAGTCCAGCCCCACATGAAGGTCTTGACTCTAATGAGCAGGACTAAGTCAGTGCCCCAGAATCCTAGTTAAGATGAAGACGAGGAGAGAGGGGAGAGGGAAGTGAGGGGGCAAGATAGGGGCATGGGATTAAGAGGTTCAAATTACTATGTATAAAATAAATAAGCAACAAGGATATATTGTATAGGCCAGGGGAACACAACCATTACTCTGTAATAACTTTAAATGGAGCATAACCTATAAAAATATTGAATCACTATGCTGCACACATGACAATAATATAATGTCATAGATCAGATGTACTTCAATTAAAAAAGATGAAAAAGGATGTAGTTGAAAACACAGCGGAAAGCAATTGCTCTTCTGTGGTATGTCAATTTTCCGCTTATACTGTGAGGGATGTGATTCCTGAGGGTTCAGGTCCCAGAAAACAAAAAGGGGACAGGCTCCATCTTTCATTACTTTCATAATTGACCTTTGGAGAAACCTCAAGATAACAGGGGAGGGTGTGTGTCTGGCTCATTTGTTCTCAAAACATGTCCTTGTGAAGGTTTCAGGCTCCAGGAGAGAAGAACAGGATGCCAAGGACAGAAGGTAGAACCAAGAAACATGCCCCAAACTAGCACCTCTCCTTGCTGTATGTTGCCCAGTGCTGCCTGGCTTCTGGTCCCAGGTTGGGAGCACTGCCAGAAAGAGCTGCTGCTCTCAGCAAACGCCCGACAACAACAGCGCGCAGTGAGTCATCACTGGCTTGGGTTTTGATGGCATCAGATTTTTCATCAAATCGGCAGATGCTCCTGGAAATCATCTGAGGAAGTGCTGCTCCAAGATCCGCTGTGCAGGCTTTTGTGAACAATAGCGATAAAAATCCCTTTTGGGAGGCTTCTTGGTTCTCCCTGAAAATGTGAATAGCATTTAACCCTTGTCTCTTCTGGAAGATCTGAGAGTCTTCCCAGAACCAGGAGCTGACTGGCACATACACCATCAGGTTTGCGATACCAAGTCTTGGTCCTTAAAACAAGCAGCGCTCTCTGGACCACACTGGGAAGGTGCTTGCAAGGTGGCTTCTCTTTAGCCTCAGGGTGGGCAGTTCAAATATCTCCCTGGCAGAGTGGAGGAAGCCTGATTTGGTTGGACAGAGAATAATGAAGGCTCTTATGGTGGACTCACATTTCTGGGATAGCTCTCAGCCTCTGTCTCTCTCTTTGCCTTTCCTGAATTTTGTACTCTTTCTGTCCTGTCTCCACTACCTCAGCACTTCAGAATGTCTCTTCCTCGCACTTTTTCTCCTGCCATTTTCCAGTTCACAATGGCAAAATCTACTTTTCAAGTGGAACCCACCCAATATGACCCTGGATTTTACCTTCTTTGCCTCTTATGGCATATCCCAGCACCTGCTTCTCTTCCTGTGAACACGTTCAGATCACTCCTCCAGAGAAATTACTGATGGCTTGAGCTACTAGCCTGTGCTCCTTCCTGTCCCCTTCACACTTCTCCTCCCCTCCTTAATCCATTCAATTTGGATTCCAGTGCATTACCTCCAAATCTCCTCTCTTGAGGGTTACAAATTCAATGATCTTTTTAAGATTTTTTCATCTTTATTATTAATTTATTTTAAAAGGCTCTTTTTTTCCTTTGCATTGTCCTTCTTTTACACATTTTAATCAACAAGTACTGTTTAACAATATAGTTTTGAGCTCCAAAATGTTCTGTTAACTTTTTGGGGATTGGCCTCAAATTGAAAACTATCAGCATAAAATATTTCTGGAAAATAGAATGTACTAAATGATTTAATAAAAATGAAATTCAGTTAAAGTCTTACATAATGCTCATAAAAAACCAAAGCTGGAAGATCTTCAAACAAGACCAGTGTAAGATTCAGGAGACCTTGTGACTAATATAAGGTCCACCACATTTTCCTCCTTGGGTTTTCTTCAGCAAACTATGTAGAGCTGGACCAGAAGATCTCAAGCTATAAACTGCCATTAGATTCTTTCTTAAACTGGCTCCTCTTCCTGACTGTGCTGCTGTGCTGTGCTTAGTTGCTCAGGCGTGTCTGACTCTTTGCGACCCTGTGAACCCTAGCCCATCAGGCTCCTCTGTCCATGGGGATTCTCCAGGCAAGAATACTGGAGTGGGTTGCTCTGCCCTCCTCCAGGGGATCTTCCCAACCCAAGGATTGAACCTAGGTCTCCCGCACTGCAGGTGGGTTCTTTACCATCTGAGCCACCAGGGAAGGCCTCCTAACTGTGCAGTTTCTGTTAATGCCAATGGCAGCATTATCCTCTCAATATTCCAGGCTCAGCTTTGAACTCCCAGTTGTCTGAGATCAATTCTTGTCTCTTCCTTCTTTCCACTGTTCTTTTGCAACTTCTATCATATCCAGGTCTTTTTTGTGTCCATGGCCCATCAGCCACCATCCTGACAAGGAATGTTGAAGGCCCTCACATTCCTGGTTTCAGACTCCTGTTTCATGTATCCCATCTGGGCCAGTGTAATGCCCCTCCAAGCCTTCTCTGCCTCCACTTCCATCTGTTAGTCCTCTCGTCTTTCCCATCCTTGCCAGGTTGATCTTCCCAAAGCTCATTTCTGATCAGATTGCTTCCCAACATGAAAACTTTCCTTGGCCTCTAATTACCCATGGGAGAGTTGAGATCACTTGTCTCCAAACTTTTAAAAGCATGTGCCCTTCTGTTAAGATTTTCAAACACACACTCTCATTTATCTTCACATACACATTGTATACATGTGTTACTGTGCTCCTCTACTATACATTATAAAAGACAAAGAAATTAGAAAAAATCGATGTAAATAGAAGATCTAATATGCTGCATTGCTGCAGTCCAGCGGGTCATCCTGTTCACTCCTTGAGTTCTTTGGGATTCAAAGCCCTACTATAATCCCACTCCAACCTAGCTTTGTAGCTACTTCAAGCTCGGAGACCATTCTGGTCTTTTCTCCTCTGATTCTCTGTGTGTACCTCTACACACTGATCTCTGTGTTCTTTCCTGGCCAGACTTTCATGTACTTACACGAACTACTTTCCTGGCCCAACTCAGATGCTGAAAGTCCCGGATGAGCCCCCAGGATGAAAGGTTGTTGTTGAATCAGGACGCTGGGATTCTTGGCCACCGGAGGAGAAGAATTCAATCCGGGGCCAGAGACGAGGCTTGACCGCTCAGAGCTTTGTGTAACAAAGTTTTATTAAAGTATAAAGGAGATAGAGAAAGCTTCTGACATGGGCATCAGAAGGGGGTAGAAAGAGTACCCCCCTGCTAGTCTTTAGCTGGATGTTAAATAGTCATCAGCAGTCTGTTAATGAAAGAAAGGAATCTCTCAAAACTTAGAATGGCACCAGGCCCCTCACCCATAAGATGTATTTTGGGATAACCTTGGCTCCAAATGGTTTATTTTGGGCCATAATATGATTAACTTGAATCTTGAAGAAGGGGAGATCACCATACAAATAATTTCATTTACATAGATTAGAGGAACAATATTGGAATATAGCATACTGGTTTATCAAGTGGGTTCTGGGCCCAAAGGCGGAACCGACTTGAAGACAGAATTTGGGGTAAATGCACAGTACATTAGCATAGCTTAAGATAAACATTTCCATAAGAAAAAGGCAATGGTTAACTTCAGGTGAAACCAGGTGTCATTATGGCAACACAGAATTTTAAGAGAAACCTCTTTTTAAATTTGTATAGAGAAGGAAAAGTATCGCTAGTTTGTTTCCTCCTGCCACTTAAGAGAGATAAAATGTCTGACCCTTGTTGGCTATTTCCTCCATCTGGAGACCCCTGGCCTTCCTGCCTGTTACCCTCTCATTGCCACCCCTACAGAAAGCCTAGTATGATCTCTTGTGCCTGAATTGCTCTACTTTTCCACCTTGGTTCCTGACTTGGGACGCTCACATTGCTACCCTCTCAATATATAGTTGTTTGTGACACACACACTAAAAGGTAGGGATTTGTCTTATATCATCTTTATATCCCCCACACCACCTATCATGGTATTGCCTGATAGTATTTTAATGGATATTCGGTTTCTAGTTGGTATACTTGCTGTCATCAATTACTGTGGGGTCTCTTCAATCAATATATATGTACTGAGTCTCCCAGGTACAAGACACAGTGCTAGGCACCAATGGGGAACTCACTGGTGAATTAGGCATGAGTCCATACTTTTAAGAGACTCAGTGGTAAAGGTACTGAAATAATTCTAATACAGGGTCAACAGTGGTGAGTGCCGTAGAAGAAAAACTGACAAACTGTTAGAACTTGGAAAGCAGTTATGACTGAGCACATGTTCAGTCACTTCTGGCCCTGTCCTGGGGAACACAGTGGTAAGAAACAAGCCCAGAAACACAGAGCATTCACATCAGAAGAGCTCAGAGTGGACTTGATTGCCTTATATCACCAAGACTCTGGAAGTTAGTCTGCCTCAGCCAGTTCACAGCAAAGTGAAACCAGAAGCCTCATCTCCCGACTCCTGGTCCAGTGCTCCTGCCATTTGATCTGTCCAGGCCCCGGTGCTGACATCGTGCTCCCTGCCAGTCCCTTTAAGCACCTCAAGTTCAACAGGCAAGGAGATGTGACTAGGGGTCACTCTTAGTGACATCTGGGTTGCAAAAGAATACGTTTTTTATGAGTACAGAACAGGGTAGCTGCCTGGTTATTGTGTGATGGGTAGGAAATGGTTGCCCAAAGCAGATAACCAACCGCTATGCAGCACACTGGCAATTCTCAGAACCCTGAGTAATATCTTAGATACTGCCATTGTTCAGACTTTTTTTTCTTTTTCCCCAGAAAGTGTGACTTTCATGTGGAAACTAGCTAGGCAATTGTTAATTCTTCTACAGGCTAAAAAGGAAGGAGATGAAGAGTCGGTTGATCACTGTCTTGCTTAAGTCTTAAAATAACAATGTGAGATGGTACTGTTACTGTCATGCGGTGGATGAAAAAATAATTCTGGAAACATAACCTGCTCAAAGTCATAAAGCAAGAGGCAGAGCTGTGCTTTGTGCTGAGACGCTACCAGGTGCCCTGCCTTTTGGCTTCGCTGTTTCTGTCTACTTTCTTGAGTCTTCAGAGGCACTCTGTTCTCCAGAGAATCACGCAGTGCCAGCGGGCAAGGGTACACATGCAGCCACTCTACAAACTTTTCTTTCTGGCCTCGCTTTCTTAAGCAGCCCGCCCTTCCAACAGCTAACTCACTGCTCGTTGAGACATTTTAGCAGCAGTAAGCCATCAAGCTGAAGAGAATTTAAACCCTTGTTTCTGAACCACGTGCTGGCACATTATACCTACTTAAAGCCAGCCACACTGTGAGAGAGAATGAAATCAGAGTGATGGAGCTCCCTGGGACACAGCAATGCCAGGGTATAAAGAGCGGTGGGGGGGCAGCCCAATGGAGGCGGGGGTGGCAGCAAGCTCATAGCGGCCAAGCTGCTCCCCTGCTTCTGTGAGCTCCTGTGGCCTTCACACCCTCTGCAGCCCTGACCAAATGTTCCCTCCTGCTCGTCAGCCTCAGGGCGGACAGGCTGATTAGCAGCCCCACCCCGTTGGTCTTTGTTCTTATGTTTTTGGAGATGGGGGGTGGCAACTGGGGGCTGCAAGTTCTTTGCTGCCTTTGGCATCCTTTCTACATGGTTTGTCCTCAGGAATGTTCTTTGAAAGGTGCATTTTCAGTCTGGTCCCTGTTGTCAATCTTCTTTCTGCTTTACTCTCAGGTGATTGGTGCATTTTATCCAAAGCACCTCTCAGGTGTACCCCTAGGGTATGGGCTCTAGTGACTCTCTCCTAGGACCCAGCAGAGAAAGAACTGACTCAAGGTCTACTGAAGGGATGACAACATGAATAAATAAGCGGCCAGCCTCCTCCCAAGTTTGTCCTGATGATCAGTAGCTTTTCTGCAATTAGCTCTCATAAAAAGACCAAGGACCAGGGAAGAGGAAGTTGAGTTTAAAACATTCTGGGGAAAGGGAACAGAAGGGGAATAATAATAGGCACTATTTTCAGTGTCCTTAAAGTCTTAGACATTTTTCAGAAATCATCTTATGTAGTCCACTCATTTGTAAACTTCAAGGTCTTTCTTTTTGGTTATTATCTTCAGTTCACAGATGAAGAAACTGAGGCTCAAACAGGTGAAATATCCAAGGTCACCTTGCTGGTGTGCAGCAAAGGTAGGAGTCTAAACTAAGATCCTGTGATTCCAGGGTCATGGCTCTCAAACTTGGCCCTGCCAGTAGGAAGTAAGTTCTGGAGGGAGGCCAGGAA
Source organism: Nanger dama (assembly GCA_917880005.1). Lineage (NCBI taxonomy): Eukaryota > Metazoa > Chordata > Mammalia > Artiodactyla > Bovidae > Nanger > Nanger dama. The sequence goes on along the minus strand of CAKJTW010000011.1, from coordinate 25,010,116 downwards.
CTGTGCTTCCTCATCTTTATGTCTTCTACAGTGTCCAGCACAGTGCCTGGACTCTCAGAAAACTTTACATGAGCTGAATTTGAAAGTAAGGAAAGTCTTGCATACGTTTATTCATTCAACAAATGTTTGTTGGGTGCCTGCTATGAGCTAGATACTCTTCTGGGCACTGAGAACATAGCAGTGAACAAAACTATTCCAATGGAAGAGATAGACAATTAAATAATTAAATTATATAGTGTGACAGATGGTGAGAAGTACTAAGGAGGAACATAAGGCAGAGCGGGAAGATACGAAGCCTTAGGAAAGTAGGGCTTAACGTTTTAGATAGAGAATGTGACATCCACTGAGAAGGTGATTTGAGCAAACGCTTTCAGGAGGTGAAGGAATGAATTATATGAATAGCTAGAGGAGGAACACAGCAGGAAGAGGCCGAAGCAAAGGCACAGATATTACGGTTAAAGCGACTTGACTTGTTTGATGGCATCAAAGAGGCTAATAAGGCTAGGAAAAATGAGAAGATTAGCAGGAGATGAGGTCTGAGAGTAGGGTGGGGGTGCAGATTGTAATGACCTTGATTTTTGACTCTAGTAGCAGGTGAGCAGACCATAAGAGATTGTGGAACAGGGCAGTGATATGATATGGACAGACTTCAGTTTTAACAGACTGCTCAGTATGTGTGTGAAGAATAGATTTTCAAGGTCAAGAGCAAAAACAGGGAGCCCAGTGAGGAGACTGCTGCAGTGATCTGGGCAAAACACAGTGGTGACGCAGGTCAGGGAGGTAGCAGAGCATGTAGTGGGAGGTGTCTGGAATTTGGGTGTGTTTTGAAGGTAGCAGTGATGGAGGTTGCTGGTAAATTAGCCGTGAGATGTGAGGAAAGCAGAAAAGGGAAAAGTCAATGATGACTCCATAGTTTTAGGCTGAATAATTGAAATGTGGAGCTGTCGTTTACTGAAATGGGAAAGACCGTTGGAAAAACAAGTTTTATAGAGGAAGATGAAAAAGCTCAGTTTGCTTATGTTAAGTTGCATATTCCTATTTGATTTTCAAGTGGAAATGTCAAGTAAAGGGGTAAGAGAAAAATCAGGAGAGTGTAGTGTCCTGAAAACCAAGTGCAGAAAGTGGAGGAGGATTTGACCAATCATGTCCAATGCTGTTGAGTAAATGACTTGAGTATAGAGACATGGAGGTTCTTGGCTGTCTCAGCTAGTGGTTTTAGTGGAGGAGTGGGGGCTACATGCCGACTGAAGAACTTTCAGAAAAGTGGGAAAAAGAGAAATTGGAAGCAATGAGTATAGACACATCTTTTGAACAGCTTACTTGTGATAAAGGATAGGAAAGAGACGAAGTGGTAGCGGGAGGGAGAAGTGGAGTCAGAGGATTTTTTTTTAAATATAGGAGAAATAGCAGCATGTTTATTTGTTGATGAGATCGATCTAATATATAGAGAAAACTGGTGGGAAGAGACAGAGTGAGAGAAAGAGAGAAATATGTTGCTGAAGCAATGCCTGTGAGGATGGGACAGAGCACGGAGAGATGACCCAATTACGGGAGAAGCAGTATAGCTCGGTGGGCATATAAGATGAGTATCTTGGGGACAAGTTCTTCTGATTGTTTCTATTTTCTCAGTGATGTAGAAAACAGTCAATGACTGGGAATTGAGGAGGGGAGGAGGGATAAGAGATCTGAGGAGAGAAGAGATGCTGAAAGGGTGAATGGACTTGTGAGGTTGTGAGAGAGTGAAGTTGCTCAGTCGTGTCCGACTCTTTATGACCCCATGGACTGTAGCCTACCAGGATCCTCCGTCCATGGGATTTTCCAGGCAAGAGTACTGGAGTGGGGTGCCATTGCCTTCTCCAGGGGATCTCCCTGACCCAGGGACTGAACCCAGGTCTCCCGAATTGTAGGCAGATGCTTTATCATCTGAACCACCAGGATATGGACTTGGGGAACCAAGTTATGACCAACCTAGATAGCCTATTGAAAAGCAGAGACAATACTTTGCCAATAACTCCAGGTAGCACCAATGGCTCACTTGAAACTTCGGAGAAAATATGTTGAGAAGCAAATTCTTCACAGTGAGCTAAACTTCAAGCAAATTATGGAAAGGCTAGACATGGGGTTTTTAAAGGCTTGAAATGAAAATGTTCTTACCTCATGTGGGCCATATTGTTTGAGGCTCCCACCCTCATTAAATTCAGCCAAGACATACTTTATCTTCTTGGAAGAATCTGGAAAGACATAACCCATATGTGAAACATTGGTAAACAGCAAATGGGAGCTAGGCCAAGTCAATCCTTCATGTGTAATGCTGGTTATGATGGAGCAGCCCCTCATTTCCGAACCACATGGAAGAATGTCACCTTTATCTGCCTTTCTGCCCTCTCAGTTCTTTTTTTTAGTATATTTTCACTGTTGTTGTATGAACTATCTTTCTAAAACACAAATCTGTTTAGATCATGTCTCTGCTCAAAACCTTTAAATGGTTCTTAATTTTCTAGGATAAAGTTTAACTCCCTTTGCCTGTATACAAGTACTTGGTGATCTGATCCAGCCTACTCCTTATCTCTTACTTTACCCATTCATTCATTCCATTTTTCAGCCATGTCAAATCACATTTCTAGAAATTTATAAACACACTGTGTACTCTTTCATGGAGTCTCTTTTCTGCATGGCAAACTTCACTCAGTTCTCAGTAGCCAGCTGAAACGCTGACTCCCTTGAAAAGCCTTATTTTACTAGTCAGTTCATCACTCTTTCCTCTGGCTCCCACATGACTTGTGCATAACTGTAACAGTACTTGTCATATAGTGTTGTAGTTATTAACTTGCCCATCTTCTGCCTGGTTCTACCTTCAGAGCTATAAGTCTTTGTATATCATACCAAGTACTAACACATTCAGAAAACGAAGATCATGGCATCTGGTCCCATCACTTCATGGGAAATAGATGGGGAAACAGTGGAAACAATGTCAGACTTTATTTTTGGGGCTCCAAAATCAGTGCAGATGGTGATTGCAGCCATGAAATTAAAAGACACTTACTCCTTGGAAGGAAAGTTATGACCAACCTAGATAGCATATTCAAAAGCAGAGACATTACTTTGCCAACAAAGGTCCGTCTAGTGAAGGCTATGGTTTTTCCAGTGGTCAGGTATGGATGTGAGAGTTGGACTGTGAAGAAAGCTGAGCGCTGAAGAATTGATGCTTTTGAACTGTGGTGTTGGAGAAGACTCTTGAGAGTCCCTTGGACTGCAAGGAGATCCAACCAGTCCATTCTGAAGGAGATCAGCCCTGGGATTTCTTTGGAGGGAATGACGCTGAAGCTGAAACTCCAGTACTTTGGCCATCTCATGTGAAGAACTGACTCATTGGAAAAGACTTTGATGCTGGGAGGGATTGGGGGCAGGAGAAGATGGGGACGACAGAGAATGAGATGGCTGGATGGCATCACTGACTCGATGGACGTGAGTCTGAGTGAACTCTGGGAGTTGGTGATGGACACAGAGTCCTGGCGTGCTGCGATTCGTGGGGTTGCAAAGAGTCGGACACGACTGAGCTACTGAACTGAACTGACACATTATTGGTGCACAGAATAATAATACATTAGATGATCAAATAAACATCTGAGCAGAAATTTTAAAGCATTTAAAATGCTAATTAAATGGATGGGTTGGCATCAAGCCTGGCAAGGTTCTGTCCTTGGTGCTGAAACAGAGGCCGGCTTCATATGCGTGTAGTTTGGAAAAATTCTGCTTTCCACAGGAAGTCATTTAGAACCTACAAGAGAAAATGGTGGCTTTTCATTTATAAGAGACTTTGGAGTCAAGAAAAGACAATCAATAATTGTCACATCCCGAGTGCATCCTGTGTAGTTACCAGTGCTCTAGACATCAAAGAAAACCAGAATTTCTGGGTTCTCCCTATCTCACAGTATTGTGAATAAGTAACAGCTTCTCAAGCTCCATTACTGCCACAATTTAAGCATCTAAACAAAGGGCAATGTTATTAAACACTGATGTGGGATTCCTTGGTATTTGGGCTCTTTGTATAGAGGGTTATGCTTTCTTAAGGCCCATGTAAAATAGATATGCCTGTGCTGGGCTGTTCTTCATGACTTTGCTGACTTGGATTCAATCAAGCACAAGTTATAATCATTTCAGGATTGAGACAAATTGAAATGCCACGGGAAAATGCTGCTTTTGCCTAAAAATGGACATTTCTCTCTGAAATTCAAAACAGATGTTGGAAAACTAATAGCTCAGTGAGATCCAGGCAACAGATGCCATCAGTTTGGGCTGCTTCCACTCAATTCAGAAAACACTATGGAGGGTAAGGCACTGCTAGGTACTGTTGATGAACTAGTTGGGGACAGGGTCTGAATAACTGCAGTAATAATAGTTATGCCTTATTAAAGACCTTTAGCACACATTCTCATATACTCTCCCCTACCAATCTGCAAATTTGGTAATATTTTCTTCAGTTGACAGAAGAAGAAAACGAAATTTAGAAAAGTTAAGTGACTTACCTAAGAGTCAGGGTTTTGACTCAGGTCTAGTCGGGTTCAAAAGTCTATATTACTTTTCCTTAAGCACTATTCACTAGTACTTCCCAAACATTTGCTGACACAAGGCACTATGTAATTAATGCTGCGATAATGATATGAAGTTCAAGGAAGCATCGAGTGGGTAAGAAGTAAAATGAACAGGAAAGAAGTAAAACTAGGTTGGAGTAGGGTTAGGGCGGGGACTGGGGATGGCCTATGAAGGAGGTGGCATTTGAGATGGGCTATAAAAAATAAGTAAGGTTTTGAAAGGCAGACATGAAGCAGGGAGGGTATTCCTAGAAGAGACACGGTGAACCAAGATATGGAGATAGATGAGCATCACAGGACCTTTAGGCAAAGTTAGAATGAGAGGGTAGTCAGAGCCAGATTTGTGGGGGTACTGAATGCCGACTTAAGGACATTGATTTCAAATTGTTAAAAACTTTTTCAGAAGTAGAATAGCAGAACCAGGTCTGTTTTTAAAAAGTCACTCGGGCAACAGAATGGAAGAGAGGTTAGTATTAGGTCAGATTTCAGTTAAGGGCACGTATACATTATACTCAAATTACTCTAGGAGTAGCTTAAATATTTGGGGAAAACACTATATTTAGGAATCAATTTCAATGGGAGATTTTCAGCTCAGCCAGAGTAGCCCCATTTTTTAAAAAATGAAAAATTTGGAGCCTGAGTCTTCCTGGTGTGGATTCTGCAAAAGTAATATAAAGACAGCATTTTGATTGAGAACCAAGGGAGTGATTTCACTTAAATTTTTCCTGTTATTGCCACACTTGAGAGATTTCCCAGTTCATTCTCGCAGAAATTGTTTGGTTCTCAAGTGCTATTGAGCTAATCCTGGCTTATCCTTAAATGTATGATATGCAAATTTATATACACGTGGTGGTGGTGGTGGTGTAGTCGCTAAGTTGTGTGTGACTCTTGTGACCCCTTGGACTGTAGCCTGGCAGGCTCCTCTGTCCATGGGGATTATCCAGCCAAGAATACTAGAGTGGGTTGCCATTTCCTTCTCCAGGGGATCTTCCTGACTCCGGAATTGAACCCAGGTCTCCCGTATTACAGGCAGATTCTTTACTGATTGAGTTACAAGGGAAGCCCCTATATATGCATAGGTGTATATATTTATCTTGCTGCTGCTGCTGCTAAGTCATTTCAGTCGTGTCTGACTCTGTGTGACCCCACAGACAGCTATAAACATATACACACATGTGTTCATCATATGTACACATTCAAGTAAACAGATAGAAAGTGAGGAAAGTGAAAGGGAGGTCGCTCAGTCATGTCCAACTCTTTGTGACCCCATGGACTATAGCCTAACAGGCTCCTCTGTCCATAGGATTTTCCAGGCAATAGTACTGGAGTGGATTGCCATGAACCTGGGTCTCCCGCACTGTAAACACTTTGCTGTCTGAGCCACCAGGGAAGTAAACAGATAGAAGCATGTTCAGTCTTTGACTACTGGCCTCAAATTAAATAGAAAAAGCAATCCAAGAGATTGCTGGCTCCTGGATTTCCACGAGAGGTGTTTTTCACCACACATTTACATGATGCTGAGCCTAGAGGAACATATTCCACAGACTGGGAAGATATAAATGATTCTCAACCCAGGGAAGAACAGACACAAAGAGGGAGAAGGGAACGCTGAGGAATGAAGGGGGAAAACCCTAGATTTTCCTTCTTCCAGGGGGCCTGGGATGCATGAGGAAGTTTTTAAGTACCCAGAAAGTCAGGAACACAGTAAGATGCACAAAAGCAAGAGTAGGGTTCTCCAAGGGTCCTGGAAAGGAGGAAGATGATGTCAGAAGAGAGATTCCAGGTCAGCAGCACTGCTTCAAAAGGCCCACCTTTGCAGCCAGGACGAGTCAGGGCCTGGGGTGGAATGCGGGAAGCATGTGTAGGAAGTGCAGCATCATAAGCATGGGCCCATTCTCCCAGCTACGCTTCTTTTCCTGTCCTGCTTCCCCTCAGCATGTAGCCCACTGCCTGATACAGAATAGATGTTTAATAAAAAATTATGGAATAAATGAGATCATGGCATCTGGTCCCATCACTTCATGGGAAATAGATGGGGAAACAGGGGAAACAGTGTCAGACTTTATTTTTGGGGGCTCCAAAATCACTGCAGATGGTGACTACAGCCATGAAATTAAAAGATGCTTACTCCTTGGAAGAAAAGTTATGACCAACCTAGATAGCATATTCAAAAGTAGAGACATTATTTTGCCAACAAAGGTCCATCTAGTCAAGGCTATGGTTTTTCCAGTGGTCATGTATGGGTGTGAGAGTTGGACTGTGAAGAAAGCTGAGCGCCGAAGAATTGATGCTTTTGAAGTGTGGTGTTGGAGAAGATTCTTGAGAGTGCCTTGGACTGTAAGGAGTTCCAACGAGTCCATTCTAAAGGAGATCATTCCTGGGTGTTCTTTGGAAAGAATGATGCTAAAGCTGAAACTCCAGTACTTTGGCCACCTCATGAGAACAGTTGACTCATTGGAAAAGTCTGACGCTGGGAGGGATTGGGGGCAGGAGGAGACAGGCACGATAGAGGATGAGATGGCTGGATGGCACCACGAACTCGATGGACGTGAGTCTGGGTGAACTCCGGGAGTTGGTGATGGACAGGGAGGCCTGGAGTGCTGCAGTTCATGGGGTTGCAAAGAGTCAGACATGACTGACTGAATTGAACTGAAAAAGGGATTGGGCTTGTCAGGTTTGTTCCATATGTCCTATATTCGCAGAGGCACAGGGAGAAAAGGTAGACCAGTAGTTCTCAATCCTGGCTGCATATTGAAATGACTCGGGGAGCTTCAAACATCCCTGATGCCTGGGTCTCATGCCTACAGGTGATAACTAAATGATCCAGAGACAGAGGAGTGTGTGGGCAGGACATCACAATCATTTAAAGCCTCCCACGTATTTCCAATTTGCAGCTAAGGCTGGGGACCACTGGGGACCACCAAGCTAACTACTTGGGGAAACCCATGGAAGTGAATGTTCTGCTGCACTTCTGAAGGTTATATATAGAATAAGAGAAAAATATTCTATCAGCCAAAATTCCCACTGCTTCGATGTAAAGAAAACCCTCCTCAGTATATTAAGACTTTCTGATTTATCATAAATGACCTGAATCACTGGTATGGCTTTTTATATAAGTAGAATTTGCATTGCTAGCAAGATTTCCCACTTTTTCTCCAAATAATTTGGCCTCATCAGTCATAGGTGGAGGAATGCAGGAATAGTTACCTTCTTGCAACTAAAAGTGTGGTCCCTGGACCAGCAGTATCAGCATCACCTGGGAGCTTGCTAGAAAGACAGCATCTGAGAACAAGCCCAGACCTACTGATTCAGAATCTGCATTTGAACAAAATCCAAGGGCTCCACAATCACTGTGGACAGTGACTACAGCCATGAAATTAAAATACGCTTTCTCCTTGGAAGAAAAGCTATGATAAACCTACACAGCAGGTTAAAAAGCAGAGACATCACTTTGCCAACAAAGATCCATATAGTCAAAGCTATGGTTTTTCCAGTAGTCATGTATGGATGTGAGACTGGACCATAAGAAGGCTGAGCACTGAAGAATTGATGCTTTCAAGCTCTGGTTCTAGAGAAGACTCTTGAGAGGCACATGGAGAGCAAGGAGATCTAACCAGTCCATCCTAAAGGAAACCAATTCCGAATATTCACTGGAAGGACTGATGTTGAAGCTGAAACTCCAATACTTTGGACACCAAATGTGAACAGCTGACTCATTAGAAAAGACCCTGGGATGCTAGGAAAGATTGAGGGCAGGAGGAAAAGGGGGGCAACAGAGGATGATGGTTGGATGGCATCATTGATTCAATGGACATGAGTTTGAGCAACCTCTGGGAGATAGAGAAGGACAGGGAAGCCTGGTGTCCAAGGGGTGGCAAAGAGTTGAACACGACTTAGCAACTGAACAACAACAAAGATTTATGTGTACATTCAAATTTGAGAGCCAGTGTTTCAGTGAAGTCCCTCCCTATCCATAGCTTCTGTGACTGCTTGTGGGCAGAGTTCCAGTCTTTACTAATGAAAAGAAGGCCAGCTGTACCAAAAGAGATGTGTGTGAGAAATAGCTATGATTATCCCTTTCAAGATGGAAGCACCTAGACAGGATCCTTTATGGGCTCAGGGTTCCATGAACATTTGATTAAATCTCACTCTACTGGTACATATAAATAGCAAAGTTTCCAGAAAGCTTACTTACAGCCTTCAATTGTTCTACAGATTAGCCCTAAACATTTTCTCTGACTTCTATCTTACACTGACAGGTTTGAATTTTGAGCTATAAATTCCCTACATCTTAAAGTAAAAAAAAGCTTTGCCTTAATTTGATTCTACTGAAATATACTTCTGAATATCACAATTTACTGATTCAATCTTTTTAAAATGTATTGAAAATTTTTGTTCAGGAAGGAAGAGTCTATCAGGGCTACCCAACACTGAGTACCCTGATTATCTGTTGGGATTCAACACCTGGGAATCAGCATGGGGTTTAAGCTTTCCTGCCCAGGAAAACTGCCTGGGGCTCCCTTTCTTCTGATTTATTCCCATTATCCTGAGGTTATGGAAGGAAGAATATAGGAGGAAAAGACCTTTAGATTCTTCTGTCAAGACCTAAATAGAATAGAAACATAAAGTTGGGGGTGGGTGAGTGGTGTCCCATCTCATGGCCTTAGAAGAGCACTGAAGTAAATCCCAGTTTTGTCTCTATTTCTTTGTATGACACTATTATTTTAAAAATTCCCTAAAACTCAGAAATAAGAAAAATAAGTGGGCAACACATCTTTTCAATGTCATATGGAACAAAGGCTATCTAAGGACTGCCTAATTAAGGTAGGTAATTTACTCACTGTTTACTATTGATTAAAACATATTCAATGTCCCACACTTAGTGAAGTTATATGTTAACTTACAGATTTTTTTTTTCCAGCAGAGATGCACAGAACTTCTGTGAAACAGATAACCTGAAAGATTAGGGTTTGTTGTCCTATAACCAGTTTTGTATCTAACCAGACAATCTTAATTGGAAAAGATCCTGATGCTGGGAGAGATTTTGAACAGGAGGAGAAGGAGACGACAGAGGATGAGATGGTTGGATGGCATCACCGACTCAGTGGACATGAGTTTGAGCAAACTCTGGGAGATAGTGAAGGACAGGGAAGCCTGACATGCTGCAGTCCATGGGGTCACAAAGAGTTGGACATGACTGAGTGGCTGAACAACAACAAAGCAATCTTATCCTTGTATTTATTTATGAAACTGCCTAACTAGGAATTTATGGATTTCATCTGTATCCATCTAGGGACTATATCTTACTTCTCAACTTTAATGTCTTACTGGCCCCTCCACTAATTGAGCTAAATAAAATCTTCAGCAAAAGTTCATTAAAAATTTTGTTCTATTAAATATATATATATATATATATATATATAAAATCAATGTATGGTTGAAAGTTGAGCTCCAGTGAGTAGATTCTGTTTAATTTGTTGGAACTGAAGTGAAACAAATTAAGCTTGACCTCAAATTGAAAACATTGGTTCTAATTCTTATTCTGCCACTGATTTTCTGTGTGACCTTCGGGAATCACTGAGCTCTTCTGAATTCAGTGTTCTCATTTGTAAAATGGATGGTAGTTGGATTTGATCATGGCTAAGATCTCTCCTAGCTTTAAAAAGTCTACAAAATCGAGCAACCACTAACTGATGTGAGAAACGTTTGGCTTCATTTCTTATAGAATTAGAGGTGAAAATGGATGTTTTATCAGGATTTTTTTCCTTTTTGCTTTATGAATAAGAGGATAATTTCTGTCCTTGGTAAATCATGGGGAAAAAAACCCTCCCCCTCAGGACAGTAAGCCAGTTATATTTCTGAAGCTGTTAGGAGGTGGGTCAGTAGAAGGCATATCCATATGCTCATGCTCTCCAAAGTTGAAAAAGAAACCTGTTGAAACATAGAAACTAAGTATTGAAAGGGCTAATGAAGGTCATTTAATCAACCGGACAGCTAATGCTCCAATCTCTCTAATGTCTCAGCCAACTCTGCTCAGATAGTTCTAGCAAAAGGAAACAGTGGTTTTGAGTCCATTCTGTTCCATCTTAGACAGGTTTGATCATTAGGAAGCAATGTATACCTTAAAGTCTTTCTTCTGATGATTTCCTCTAATTTGTCCTAAAGCTACTTCTTAAAGCCATTCACTATTAATTTTACACGCTTTTCCCACAATAGTACTGTGGCTATTTTAATACAACTAGTGCTCCCTCACTCTTCCCTGAGTCTCTCCCTTTCCAGCAAATATACATAGTGTTTTCATCTATTTCTTCATAGCTAGGCCCTGAGGCCCCTCACCATGCTATGGGCACTTTCCAACAAGCTCTGCTTTGTCCATTGTAAACTGTAGTAAACTGTGGTGCCCAGAAATAAACCCAGTTCTCTAGAGAGGCCTGATTAGCATAGGAGAGAATGTAGATATTTGTTTGCCTTACTAGAAATTATGAGTCTATTAATACATCCTATGATCGCAGTTGGGCTTCTCCAGAGGCTCAGTGGTAAAGAATCTACTTGCCAAGACAGAAGATGCAGGAGATGTTGGTTCAGTCCCTGGGTCAGGAAGATCCCCTGGAGTAGGAAATGGCAATCCACTTCAGCATTCTTGTCTGGAGAATCCCATGGACAGTGGAGCATCATGGGCTACAGTCCATGGGGTTGCAAAGAGTCAGACACGAGTGAAGTGACTGATCACACAGGCAAGATCACAACGAGTAACTTGGTTAAATAACATAATGTATATGCACTCAAAAGAAATCTCTATAACCACTAAAAGCCATGCTTCTGAAAAGTACTGGGTGATTCAGAAATGATCCTGACATGCTGTGTGCTAGGCAGTGTCCAGAGATGGCTGTCAGTTTCCCTCCACTATGTGAGCCGCTGTCCCATGAGATGTGGAGTCCATTCCTCTACCCCATCTAGTCTGGCCCAGGTCTGTGACTGCTTTGACCAATGGAATGCGGAGAGAGTTGTGGTTTAGCACTCAACCCAGGTATTGAAAAAGTCTGCTGCTGTTTTTATAGCTTGGAGCTCTGAGCCACATGTACAAAGTCCAAGCTACCCTGCTGGCAAGAGATGCCACATGGAGAGGCCCTGAAAAACAGTTGAAGTATTAGTTGCTCAGTCATGTCCAACTCTTTGTGACCTAGACTGTAGCCCATCAAGCCCTTCTGTCCATAGATATCTCCAGGCAAGAATACTAGAGTGTGTTGCCATTTCCTTCTCCAGTGGATCTTCCCTACCCAGGGACTGAACCTGGGTCTCCCACACTGCAGGCAGATTCTTTACCTTCTGAGCAACCAGGGAAGATAGAAAGTGCTTGGAGGAACAGGCCCCAATGGAGGAGCACCAAGGTACCTGCAAGTGAGTGAACAGGCCATACGGGGTCACGTGAGGCATCCCAGCTGCAACCCCAAACACTGTGAAGCAGGAACAAGTCGTCTTGCTGGGCTCAGGCCAGGTGCCCGGGGTCATGGATCATGGGAACAAAACCAAAATGGGTGTTTCGACCTATCAAGTTTTGAGCCTGTTTTGACATGACCAAAGATAACTGAAACATATTGTTAGAGTGAAGAAAACAGCACAGAAAATAGTCTAGATGTTTGTTTTTAAAAATATATGTATATGTGTGTGATATGTATTTTAATATTTATATTTATGCATAAACATATGGGTTGTGGTTATCACTGAGAGAGAGGATCATGTGTGTGTGCCCACATGCATGTGCTCAGTCGTGTTCAACTCTTTGTGACTGCATGGACTGTAGCCTGCCAAGCTCCTCTGTCCATGGGATTTTCCAGGCCAAGAATACTGGAGTGGGTTGTCATTTCCTCCTCCAGGGGATCTTTCCAACCCGGGATCAAACTAGCACCACCTGCATTGCAGGAGGAATTTTTACCCACTGAGTCATCAGAGAAGTATGATAGGATCATGAGTAGCTTTAAATTTCATCTTTTCACTTTCAAAATTTTTACATTTGTTTTTATTTGGTAACAAAAAGCTTCTTAAACTGTTGTATTATTCTTTTGACAAGCACTCTTAATTCACGTTGCACAGTGGTAAAAAATACACCTGGTGATGTAGGAGATGCAGGAGACCTGGGTGCTATTCCATCCCTGGGTCAGGAAGATTCCCTGTAGTAGGAAATAGAAACCCACTCCAGTATTCTTGCCTGGGGAATTCCATGGACAGAGGAGCCTGGTGGGCTACAGTCCATAGGGTCACAAAGAGTTGGACATGACTAAGCACACATGTGCTCCATGCCACTGTCAACTATATAATATATTATATATATATATATAATATCCAAGGGTAGTTTAACACAGCTTCCCCCTGACTGAAGCACACCAGAGAATGCAGGGTTTATGCTCTTGAAACAGCATACTGAAAACCTCTTGTTCTGAAATTCTTGGCCTCTCCTACCTAGAACTCCACTGGAGAAAGTTCTCAATTTTCAGCCTGTACACTTCAGCTATTTTGCTGTTGTAAAGCTCCTGTTTTTATGGTTATGAAAGAGCAGTTGCTATGGCAATGCAATATGACTAAATGCCAGAATGTGTCTAAAATTGGTAGAAGTGCCTTGTTCAGGGTTTCCTCTGAGGATTAATCATTTTCTAAGAATCGTATCTTTTTTTCTTTTCTGTTAAAACAATGGTGCTAGAGCCCCTTGTCCTGTCCTGGGACACAGACACAATGAGGATGGACCCAAGAAGGATATAGCTGATGGCTGAAAAAAAGACTACAGAGGAGCCACTTCCTACCAAATACTTGAGTTTCTTTTCACCTCCTGCCTCCATAGCAGCTTTGCCACATCTGGATCCCTCTGCCCCTTACTGTGCACAGATTCACGGGCTTTGAGGTATCTCTGCTGGCTTCCTTTTGTTCCACAAGTTTTGAGGATACTTCCTCAGTAATTTCCCACAAATTAGCATCTGTTCATCGCCACATTTCCCATTTCAGCTCTGTGCCTCAGCTCAGATGAGAGACTTCATCCTTCATCCAAAGGGCTTGTCCGCCCTGCCTGACCTGGCAACCTTCTCATCCAGATCACCCTGCCCTCAGCCATCAGATCCATAGTTCTACACTCCGCCACTCAGTCCAAAGGCCACGCCTTGGCAGGCAGGGCCCCAGGCCTCCTGCTACCCGCTCCAGCCCCTGTCTGCCTCCCCATCCTCCTGCTCTTTTTCCTCACCTGGCCCAGAAGCTCTTACTTCTGCACAGACAACCTCCCCCCTCTGCTCCCCTTCACCTTTGCTCCGCCTGTTTCAACTGCTCCCCCCACCATCTACTACTCAGGTCTTAAACTCTCTTCTCCACAGACTTCACCCAGATGAATTCTCTGTTACAAGTTAAGTTGTCTCCCCTGCAAATTGATATGTTGAAGTCCTAATTCCTCAGTACCTCAGAATGTGACCTTATTTGGAAACAGGGTCATGCAGAGGTCATTAGTTAAGATGAGGTCTTACTAGAGTAGGGTGGGTTCAATCCAAAATGACTCTATCCAGACACAGAGAACAGACTTGTGCTGCCAAGGTGAGGTACGGGAGGGATGGACTGGGAGTTTAGGATTAGCAGATGCAAGCTATTACATACCGGATGATAAACAATAGAATCCTATCGTATAGCGTGGGGAACTGTATTCAATACCCTTTGATAAATCATTATGGAAAAGAAAATAAAAATGAATGTGTATATATGTATAACTGAGTCACTTTGCTGTACAGCAGAAATTAACACAACATTGTAAATCAACTATATACTTCAATAAAAAACAAATTTAAAAAGTAAGGATTACGAAAAGGCTTTCCACATAAAGAGGGAAATTTGAACACTGAGACACGTGCATAGTGAGAGCACCACATGAAAACTAAAGGGAGAGACAGTCATCCATGAGCCAAGGAAACAGATCCTTCCCTCACAGCCCTCAGGAGGACCCTGGATTTTGGACTTCTGGCCCTAAGAATTGTGAGAGGCTTTCAGTCATCCTGTGTGTGCTATACTTAGTCGCTCAGCCATGTCTGACTCTTTGCAACCCCATGGACTGTAGTCCGCCAGGCTCCTCTGTCCATGAGGATTCTCCAGGCAAGAATACTGGAGTGGGTTGCCATGCCCTCCTCCAGGGGATCTTCCTGACCAAGGGATGGAACCCAGGTCTCCCACATAGCAGGTGGATTCTTTACTGACTGCCACATCCTAAGCAACTCCCTTCAGTCTCCTCCAGCTCTAAACTCCCTTTTCCTTTGTATATGGTTTCCCCACTGCCTTGAGTCTGTTCTCCACTTGTGTCAAAGTACATTTCTGACGCCCTAACAAGATTCTGATTCCTCAGGCAAAGCCTTATCTCTCTGCTTCTTCTTCCTCCCTGACAGGGCCTGCTATTTTGGTGACCCACAGAGTGGGCAGAATTAGATGAGTTTACCCTGGAGGGTGATTCCTTGCTCCTTATCAATTCATTTCAGAAGTCTCTAAATCTACTGTGGTCATACAAGAGGCCACAGGCTCCAGAATACCAGGGAGAGACAGACTTTGCGACCCATGAACTGTGCAACTCCGTGAAACCCTGCCAGGCTCTACTGTCCATGGGATTCTCCAGGCAACAACACTGGAGTGGGTAGCCATTCCCTTCTCCAGGGGATCTTCCCGAATCAGAGGAACCTGGGTCCTCCTGCATTGAGGGCAGATTCTTTACCATCTGAGGCATCAAGGAAGCCCATGACTAACACTTACCCTGGAGGGTGACTCCTTGCTCCTTGCCAATACATTTCAGACTTCTCTAAATCTACTGTGGTCATGCAAGAGGCCATGGGCTCCAGTGTACCAGGGAGAGACAGACCAGTAGTCCTATAGGTGGGTCACATGGAATCGTGGGGCGTTAGGCCTGGAGGGACCACAGGGAAAGATCATCTAGTCCAACCTTCTCATTTTGCATAGGAGGACACTAAGGCTGGGTGTCTGGGGGAAGGGATCTAAAGGGTGGGATGGATGTTAAGGGCTGTCACATCACAGAGACAATGCCAGAGCTGGCACTGAGCCTGGCTCCCTGACTCCCAGACCAGTGCCCTGTGGAAGTGGGGCAGGCTGCCCTACTTCAGAGGATGATCTGCCTGGGCAAGCGCTGTAGGGCAGGTCAAGGAGCGACAGATCGAATGACCTACAAAAACACCAGCACAATTAATGCGAAGGGAGAGGAGTTAGAAAAATGGGGTGGAGCTAGGAGTGCTGCTGAGGGCTCTGAAAGACAAAGGGCTCTGTAAAAATTAGTGCCGTTGCAGTCAGGACGGGCACTGTGTGTGCAGAGTGACGCAGTCAGCCCGGACCAACTCCTGTCAACAGTCAGGACTAGGAGTGGCCTGTGGGGGCACAGCTGTGGGGCCACAGCTGTGGGGCTGTGTGTGTATGTAGGCCTTGCCACGACTGTGTGTTGGTGAACTGACATTGTTCCTGGGTGCAGCTAGTGAAACCGACAGCCCCATATGAAAGCCCAGGCTTTTCAATACAAAGTGAAGGAAGTGACATGCATCAGAATTCTGTATCTTACTGAAAGAAGGCCTTGGGTCCAAACACAAGAGTATATTAAAGCAAATGACTCAGTAACATTGTAACCAAGCAGGCTGCAGCCTTTCAAAAGGTAGGCTAGAAAGAGGTTTTGACAAGCTGAGAAAACACAATCTTACATTATTAAAAAAAAATGAAGACTGAAAAGGAAAAAGGTATATTCAGGAACTTGACCAAGTAAAGTAATATACACAGGATGGGAGCGTGACAAAATGCTCACAGCATTTAGCTGTGGTTTTTTAACCTACTTTTTATTTTTCTTCCCTGGATATTCCAGATTTCTCTGGTGAGTATGTATCATTTATAGAGTATAAAGATAATTGCATTTTTATGTTTAAAGACACAAATTCTATTTTTATAAGGAGATAATAAGTTGATCTCATTCTCTTTGCTTTGCTACTCTGCTCTCCAAAAATGCTCTCCCCAACCAAGAGGAAATCCCACCCGAGATGGGTCCATCCGTTTACTCACATTCCGCATATTTCTGGAGTTGGCCAAATTCTTCTGGAGTGAGGGACACCCACCGATCTTCACTCATCTTCCCTGGGTGTGAGCGCTTGAGGCTTGGGAGAGAGTTTTGTTCACCAGGCTGTAGCCGTGGCCCAGCTTAGGGCCTGGCTCATTGCAGGTATGCAACAGACAAGCCCTTCAGGAAATTTCTCAAGGACCCACGTGTCTCTGGCAGCAACAGCTTATCGCTGAGCAGATGAGAGAAGAGCTCTGCTATTCCTCAGGCAACAACAGCCTTCTATCTGTAGTCAAGGTATATTCAGAAATCCTTGTTCTTCCTAGGGTGAGTAGAAAAGATATTGTGAATGAGAATGTTAGAATACATGTCACCTTTTTCTCATTAAAAAAAACCAAAACAAATAAACAACTCCAAATGTTCTTTGCTGAAAGCTCTGTTGGAGACAGTTGTTTTCAAGCAGTGGGGGAATGCCACCCCAGGGAAGTCAGAAGAGGACACACAGACCAGAGAAGTACAAGTCCAGACAGCTGGATGGCTGGGGTGGGGGTTGGGTAGCCCGTATAAAGAGGCAGCCATACTCCTAAACTCTGGGAAATTTTAAAGTCCCTCGTCAGTGGTGGTAGTAAGGCCATCTAAGAGCATCCTCCAGGCATGGAAATACTCCAGGCTGTCTCATGAGGAAGTACAGGGACAGTAGCCCAAAGGGCGTGATTTGAAAGGTAAGCCACTCTCTTCTCCACTGATTTCTAAATTCTACTAGAGCTGCTTACCTTCCTCTGATGAGTCACTAAGCCACTCTGGAAATTCAAATACTAACCCTCCCTCTCAAAGCTGGCTGGCATCTTAGTGACTCTTTCCTCTCAGAACCATAAAAATATAATTAGAGGGAAGGCCTGCCTTCTTGGTGCAGATGAACCTAAGAGAGGGAGGGAGTGGATGCAGACAAATACTTAATATCTTTTCCTTTGAGTCCCTCCTGGCTCCATCAGTTCTAAATCAATTTAATGGGTTGTGAAATTAATGTGGTAGGCTAAGACCAGCATCTAAAAACATGATATAGAATAGCACAGAATGGAGTGGAATGATGGAACTGAAAATAAGAGTGCATCCCCCTTCAGTTATACATACATGTATACACCTAGCACAATGCAAAATGTATCTCTTATTCTGAGTTGAGGTTTAAAAATGTTGAAAAGTCATCGGCCTAATAGGACAAGAAATAAAGACTGATGTTACTGAAAATCAAGCCCAGTTTTATTAAAAGAGAACCCACTGTAGAGAGTCATGGTTGAAGGCAAGTCTGAGAGTCTGGGGATCTGAGGAAGGGTGAAGGGGCTGGAAGAGATGATGGAGTGAGGAGGCAGACTGGACAGTTCTCTGGGGGGCACACAGACTTGGTTGGTATGGACCTGGAGGGCTGAGCTAGAACCTAGGGAAAGTGCAGGCAGAAGATAGATGTTCTGCAAGGAGAGCCCCTGTAAGACCTTCCATTAGTCAGAGCTCGCCAATAGTGGGAAGAAATACATGGCAGGAGCATCCAAACTCTAGTTTCTCTCCTTAGAAAGTTTAATTTTCTTCTTAATCTACTGGCCAACTGAATTCTGTTTCTGGGCACCTGGTCTTGCCTAGTTTCCAGTCGTGAAACTTAATAAAGGGAACCCTCACTAAAATGGAGCGGAGAGGCCAGAAGGGGGAGCTCTCATGCAATGATCACAGAGGTCAATTACAGGAGCAATTGTCAATCATAGACCCCAGCAGTTCAGTTTAGTTTGGTTGCCCAGTGTCTGACTCTTTGCAGCCCCATGGACTGCAGCATGCCAGGCTTCCCTGTTCATCACCAACTCCCCAAGCCTACTCAAACTGAAGTCCATTGAATCAGTGATGCCATCCAACCATCTCATCCTCTGGCATTCCCTTCTCCCGCCTTCAATCTTTCGCAACATCAGGGTCTTTTCAAATAAGTCAGTTCTTTGCACTGGGTGGCCAAAATATTGGAGCTTCAGCTTCAGCATCAGTCCTTCCAATGAATATTCAGGATTGATTTCCTTTAGGATGGATTGGTTGGATCTCCTTGCAGTCCAAGGGACTCTCAAGAGTCTTCTCCAACACCACAGTTTAAAAGCATCAATTCTTTGGCCCTCAGCTTTCTTTATAGTCCAACTCTCATATCCACACATGACCACTGGAAAAACCATAGCCTTGACTAGACGGACCTTTGTTGGCAATGTAATGTGTCTGCTTTTTAATATGCTGTCTGGATTGCTCATAACTTTTCTTCCAAGGAGCAAGCGTCTTTTAATTTCACGGCTGCAGTCACTGTCTGCAGTGATTTTGGACCCCAACAGAAGAAGTATTAATGGAAAAGAACCATCAAGCACAGGCCCAACAGGAAAAGATATACATTGCATTTCCTACAAAAATTGACTACCCCAGAGACTTCCCTGGTGGTCCAGTAGTTAAGACTCTGTGCTCCGAATGCAGGGGCCTGGGTTCAATCCCTAGTCAGGGAACTAGATCCTACATGCAGTAACTAAGACACAGAGCAGCAAAATAAATAAATGAAAAATAGTTTCTTTGAAAAAAAAAAAAAAGAAATTGACTACTGCAGCAACTCAACAACCAGTGAGTAATGGTCATCACCATGAACTCTTACTTTTCTCCCATGGACCTTTGTTCCAAACACCCCCTTCTCAACTTCCTCCTTTTTCTTGATAAAATAACATTCCTCTCTTTTATATGTTGGACTTGCCTGTGGCTTTTGCCATAGCTCACTGGTTCCAAAGTGCAATTCCTCTGCTATTCCTGAATAAATCCATTTGCTGTTAAAATAACTGGCTGTTTTATCTTTAAGGTCAAAATCACCGACCCAATCGCCAAATCCAACAGGCACGTTCAAGACTTCCTTGCGTTCTTTGCACTCTCCGCGGCCTTATCCTCAGCAGAAAAAAAAACCCTGGAAACTCTTCCACCTTTCTAAGTGTTCCTCCTCAGTCTCCTTCCACTTCTTTTGCCACTGTTAAATACTGTGTGTTGAATACTACCCCATCCTCACCCTACATCCCTTCCCTGGGGGACTTCATCCATCTCCATGACTTCAGTAACTCCCAGGCACGCTGCTTGTTGCCTCAGTCACGTCCAACTCTTTGCAACCCCATGGACCGTAGCCCATCAGGCTCCTCTGTCCATGGATTCTCCAGGCAAGAACACTGGAGTGAGTTGCCATGCCCTCCTCCCGGGGATCTTCCTGACCCAAGAATCAAACCTGGATCTTCATTGCAGGCGGATTCTTTACCACTAGCGTCACCTCCAGGCCTGTACTCTCCCTTCACTCCAGATCTGCATATTCAACTATCTACTGTGACTTTCTTGTTTGTCCCAAATGACCCTGAATGAGCACCTTTCCATGCCTCCAACCTGCCCCTCCTCTGCATTCTGATCATGCCCAAGAAAAATCAATACAATCGGGTATTGTATTGTTCTTTTTCCTACAAACCCAGGCACCAGTCCGAGAAAGTGACTGTCCACTGCGTGTTCCACATCAGCACCCCCTGCACCGTATCATGCCAGCTGGTCTGCTAACTCAGACCCTCATCTGCCTGGCCTCTGACTACAGCCTCCTGCCAGTCTACCTGCCTTGGCTTCTGCTTTCTTCCCCTTGTTCGGCTCTAAATTGCCAACCAAATCACATCTTCCCAAGTCATAAAATTCTTCAGTGGTTTCTATTGCCTGTAGAATAAAATGTAGTCTTCTTTTCATGATACATAAAGCTCTTTACGATCTGGCCTCTGATTATCAACTCAGTCCAAAAGTGAGGCCTTTAGAAAAATTTTCCATCATGCAAGGGAATTCAGCATTGCAACTGCTATAAACACTGATGCTGAACGCTTACTTTACACTGTGCTCTTTGCTTTATATATGTCATCTAATTTCATCCTCATAACAACCATGGAAATTAAGCTTTGCCTTCCCTATTTTTAGATAAGGAAAATGAGGCAAGACGTTTAGTAAATATGGTGAGAAGAAAGAAGGAATCTCCCGATGCTTTTGTTTAAAAATGCCTCTCTGATCTTGTCATTCTGCATACTTTCAGAAACGCAGAGCTCTAAGAGGACCCAGAGACCCATTGCATAATAGAACACCAAGGAACCTGAACTCAAAAGGCAGGGAATTTGAGTCCTAAGGAAATGGCAATCCACTCCAGTACTATTGCCTGGAAAATCCCATGGACAGAGGAGCCTGGTAGGCTACAGTCCATGGGGTCACAAAGAGTTGGACACGAATGAGCGACTTCACTTCACTTCTGCCTCTTATCACTACTGGACTTTAGACAAATTTTCCATTTCTTGAACCTTGGGCTCCTCATCTTAAAAACAAGAATAACTAATAAAAAATCTCACTGAATTAGTATTAGGATTGAGTTAATATATGCAAGAAACAAACATACCCCCCTCCCCACAACTGCACCTGGTATAATGCCTATCACATACTGGAGCCTAAATAAATCATTATTGTTACCATCCTATGCAATTACAACACTGAGCAATGTAACAAGCCATCAGCTGCCAGCAGCTGGGTGCCTTGTGTTGTGCTGTAGATTTCTGAGCTTGATATCCTGCTCCAGGTTGTAGTAATTTTGTAACTGCTCATCAAACTTTCATCCACTGATGGTTTTAGCATCCAGTGATGGGTCTTTCCTGGATTAATTATTACCATGATAGTGAATTTCTAATTCCACCTTCGCTTCTATATTTATTAGCTGATTATACTGTAAGAGAGCGCTTTCTCTTCCTTATTTTTTATACTAGACTATACTTTCTTTATACTATAAATAAGACACATACCATAGATACATAAAATATGTTTATGTAAATATACATGATAAATATATAAGTATAATAGGCTTATTGCATTTCCACATAATGTATATTTACTTATATTCATGGATTCTTACTTTATTCAATGGGTTATGATCCATCATTATTTGTTTTGATTCCAGATTGTCCCAGATCTGGCCAGAGCAAGCTTATTCAAAGTGATTCCTTATTCTCCACACATATTCCTATCATTCTTTGATCACATCTTTATTTTCTGGTATTACAAAATATTTCAGGTTCATCTTGTACTTCCTCAGTACTGGTCCTAAAATCAGTCATTTTTCTAGAGAGCCCTGATTCCTTTTAGTGGAGAATGGTTTTGAAACCAAGGTTTGGGTACTAGGTATGCTCTTTGCTACTGAGGTGTCACTGCTTCTAGGCTCTGTTGGTTACAGAGCTAGGAAACAGACGCATGTATACACACACTAGCTCATCTCTGGCTATTTATCTTTCCAACCATCCTTCCATCCATCTATCCATGTTAAAAACCCCAAATGCATACTCATACACTATACAAAGTCAATTGTAGCCTCCTCTCATTCCATACTATTAAACTCTTTTCTCCAACAAACTGTTTCCATTATCTACAATGTGCTTTTCTCAATTCTAAAATATACAGAAAGTAATTTCAGAAGTGCTAGCCACACCTCTGTGAAAAATAGAGTTCAAGATTTATTTACAGCTCCGTTGTCTTTAGCCAACAGCATACCCTCAAAGTACTATTTTCAAAAGTTACTTAGGTAGTTCTTTCCCACTCCTATTCATTCTTGTTTGTATTTCTCCATTCCCACAGATTCTTTTTAGCATGGTTTCAAAAGTCAGAACTATATTTTAAAAAAAGTGTCTTGCATTCCTGTTTCCTTTACTCTGCCTCCTGCCTCTTTTCCATCTTTTCTCCCACCCAATCCTTATGTTTTCTAGTTTATTCTTCCTGTTTATTTTCACATCAGTGAGCAGATATATGTATATTTTCTTATTTCCCTTTCCTATCACATAAAAGGTAGTACACTGTGGACTGTTTTTTGTATACTGTTGGTTTCACTTAATGATATATCCTGCGAATCTCTTCATATCTGTGCATAGATAACCCCTGCATTTAAAACCAAATTTAACTCTAGCATTTACCTGCTTAAACCCTTTAGAGGCCTCCTTTGGCTTCCAGGATTAAAGGCAGGTTCTTCAGCCAGTTCCAGAAGATCCTTTATCTGTGGTGCAGCCCATCTCCCCATCCTTACTCCAATGACCTCCTGCTCCACATACTCCTGGTTGCAGCCAAATCAACCTACCATGTACCCCCTGCTGCTGCTGCTGCTGCTGCTAAGTCGCTTCAGTCGTGTCCCACTCTGTGCGACCCCAGAGACGGCAGCCCACCAGGCTCCTGCGTCCCTGAGATTCTCCAGGCAAGAGTACTGGAGTGGGTTGCCATTTCCTTCTCCAATGCATGAAAGTGAAAAGTCAAAGTGAAATCGCTCAGTAAATGTCTGACTCTTAGCAACCCCATGGACTGCAGCCTACCAGGCTCCTCCATCCATGGGATTCTCCAGGCAATAGTACTGGAGTGGGGTGCCATTGCCTTCTCTGACCATGTACCCCTAGTGCCTGGCAAAGTACCTGACACGTGGCAGGATCTCATGAACATTAGTCAATGGACCAACAAACACACCATGCCTTTAATCTACCTGGAGTTCTTTCACTCCTTCCTTCTCATAACAAACCAGTACTCACACATCTGGCTTTAGATACAAAGGTCATTTCTTTCTACAGCTTTTCAAAAACTTTTTGAGCAAATCAAGCTATTCTCCTAGCTGTGTTCCTACAGAACATATAAAGCATCTATATTTTCTTGTTGTAGTAAGTAGCTGATGGTCCCAGGTGGGAGACAGATATCTGAACAGATAATGAACACACAGGCTGGTAAGAGGAGTGATACAGATACAGACAGGGAGCTATGAGGCCAGCACATGTGTCTGTAGCAGGCACAGGGCAGATGGGAAGATTTCTGAGGAAGCTGAGAAGGAGTAACAAGGTAAAGAGGTACCTGTTGCAATAACTCAACAAATACTTCTGTTATTATAACTGCTGTTCCACTGCAGCTCAGCGCTTGGCTTCATAGTGGAAGACACTGGAACATTTTTAAAAAGTGTTATTTTATATTAGAGTTGATTTACAGTATTGTGTTAGTTTCAGGTATACAGCAAAGTGATTCATTTATACATATACACATATCCATTCTTTTTCAGATTCTTTTCTCCTATAGGTTATTACAGAATATTGAGTAGAGTTCTCTGTGCTATACATTAGGTCCTTGTTGATTATTTATTTTATATATAGCAGAAGGAAACGGAAACCCACTCCAGTGTTCTTGCCTGGAGAATCCCAGGGATGGGGGAGCCTGGTGGGCTGCCATCTATGGGGTCACACAGAGTCAGACACGACTGAAGTGACTTAGCAGCAGCAGTGTATATCTGTTAATCCCAAACTCTTAATTTATCCTTCCCCCTCCACATCTCCCCCTTTGGTAACTATAAGTTTGTTTTTGAAGTCTGAGTCTGTTTCTATCTATTTTGTAAATGAGTTCATTTGTACCATTTTTTTTTAGATTCAACATATAAGTGACATCACATGGTATTTGTCTTTGTCTGATTTATTTCACTTAGTATGATAATCCCTAAATCCATCCATGTTGCTACTAATGGCATTATTCCATCCTTTTTATTGCTGAGTAATATTCCATTGTATATATATCACATCTTTATCCATTTATTTGTTGATGGACATATAGGTTGCTTCCATGTCTTAGCTACTGTAAACAGGGCTGCAATGAACATTGGAGTGCATGTATCTTTTTGAATTATGGTTTTCTCCATATATAAGCCCAGGACTGGGATTGCTGAATTATGTGGTAGCTCTATTTTTAGTAAAGCTGCACCATTCTTTATTTCCATCAGCAAACACTGCCTGACTCTCCAGATAGTCATTGTTGACCATGCTCCCACATGCCAGTCCCCTCTGGTTGTCTGCCTTTTGACAGAGATGATGGCTACCACACAAAAGGGCTTGCTCCAGCTAATCTCTCTCAGCATTTCCCAAGAGCAGCCTGCCCTATCACTCCTGTCTTGGGGACTCTTTACAATATGAACAGTCTTCTTATTACCATCCTCAACATCTTTGCTGACAGAAAAAAAAAAATGTAATAGGATCTTCTAAATAGCACTCAGATTGCATATTGTCAAGCTTGGGTGGAAGAAGAGTGTTTTATGTTCCTACAACTAAGCCACTCTGAGCACTCGCTTGAGCTCCCCTGGCCTTCATTGCTTGTCTAAAAATGAGGGGGTGGGAATAATGCTTTCGAACACATTTTCTAGCTCTGCAATTTCGCATAGTGGATCAAACCCTGTTTGTTCTGTACAGATGTCAGCATGGAAATCACAAGTCAGAAGGAAGACGGCAAATTCAATGGGTATTGAATTGCACCCCAGGTCTCTATTCATTCCAATGAATCAGCCACAGACAATTATCCAAGAACAAACACCTCTTCATCTCCTCTTTGCTCTCATAATAACATTAATTCATGAATACAGCATCAGATTGGGGGAGCTTATTTATATGTGTCTGATGACTTATAACAAACTGTAATGAGTATATTTTTTAAAGGGAAGACTCACTAAAAACTAGTGATTTTTTTTGAAAGATATGAACCCCTCTTTTTTCCCAGAAGGGTTCATATCTTTCCAAAAATCACTAGTCAGATCTTGATAACTGTACAATCTCTGGGCTTTTGCTCTTGCTGATCCTTCTTCAACTTTGCAACTCCTACACAGCCTTTGGAGTTCAGTTCAAGTATCACCTTCTCTAAGAAGCTCCCTTTAATTGCTCACACTGGGCTGGACATATCATCTCTGCTCTCCAATAACTCCTTGGGCTTTTCCACTGTGGCACTCACCACTCTGCAGTTTCTTTACCTACTCTTCCCTGCAAGACTCCGGGCCCCTGCAGGGTTGAAACAGTGCCTTGCCCACTGTATACCTCTAGTTATTAGAAGATTCCTAAGGGTTCATTTCTTGACAACTAGAAAAGTGGTTTTCAACTTTTTTTTTTTTTGACTGAGACCATTTGCCTGGAGCAATCAGGTGTTCTGTGACAACCTAGAGGGACAGCAGGGGGTGGGAGGTGGGAAGGAGGTTCACGAGGGAGGAGACATATGTATACCTATGGCTGATTCGTGTTGATGTATGGCAGAGACCAACACAATATTGTAAAGCAATTAGCCTCCAATTAAAAATAAATTAAAAAAACTACTTGCTAACCAAGAACTGGAGAGGAATGAAAGACACTAGTTGATGTCAAACTGGTAATATTAGTTCTGAGTCACTTATAATTAAAAAAAAACATGAATCAGTGTATATATTTTAATATTAAAATAATGACTCATATAAAAAGACCCTGATGCTGGGAAAGATTGAAGGCAAAAGGAGAAGGAGGCAGTGGAGGATGAGATGGTTAGATAGCATCATCACCTTAATGGATATGAATTTGAGCCAACTCTAGGAGATAGTGGAGGACAGAGGAGCCTGGCAGTCTACAGTCCACAGAGTTATATGACTTAGTGACTGAACAACCACAACAAATTACCAATAAATTTATAACTATAATCTATAAACTTATAATAGTCATCTTAATCTGCTTAAAATGTAGGATGTTAAGGGTTATTTAACTTGCTTGAATTAATCAATGTCACCTGTGTCATAGTCTATTACACTGATGGTTCACACCTCCTGAGAGTCACGCTCTTTTTATTCTCTGCCCCTTGAATCTGGGCTGCACCTGTGACTTGCTTTAACGTGCAGGAGAAGTGATGTTGTGCCAGTGTTAGGCCTAAGCTTCAAGGCCTGGCAGCTTCCACTTCTATGTTCTTGGAAGCACTGAGTTGCCATGTCAGGAGTGGAGCCATCTTACTGGAGAGATCACAGAGAAACCATGTGGACAGAGGGAGGAGAATCCAGAAACCCAGCTGATGATGACAAGTTAAACTCCTGTGGCAAGATCCCAGTCAAAGCATCCAGTCACTGCAGTCACGTAAGCCACTCTAGCTGCGAGGAAGCTCCTAAAACCACGCCACATGCCACAGCTTAAGTAGACACGATGTAGAGCGGTCATGACTGTCCCTGTTGAGCCTTGTCTGAGTTCTTGATGCATGGAATCATGCAGAATAATACAACAACAGCTGAGCCACTCCATTTTAGGGTAGTTAGTTATGCAATCATAAATAACCCAAACAACTTAAAGAGGCATGTTTAGGTTTGAATTACATATGTATCTGTTTAGCAAGAGAATACCATGATTCATGCTTGAACTGAAGCTGGTTCATGTCTTGAAATCTAGTAATTGGAAAATTACAGGCCTAAAATATGTTTGATGCAAATATGTATCACTGCCTGCTATCAGGTTAACCAAATGTCCTCCACAAACTAATGTGATAATGATGAAGTTAAATGAACTACCATTTCTAATTAAAAAGCAAGAACAGTGGTAGCTGAACACCAGAACTGACTCAAGGCAAGTCTGACATTGCAGTGGCAACAGCATGAGTTTACTCCATGTCACAGGAATCCAACCATCTGGCTGAGTGAGGAGGCAGTCATTGCTGAGCAGGTAGAGGCAGTCTGACTTCAAAGATAACTGAATTAGAGCCCCTGGGGAACTTGGTAATGATCTAATTTGAGTTCATGAATAGCAAGTATGAGTAATCCCTAATAACTCACTTAGTAAATTACCAGCATATAGTTCTTACACAAAATAAAATCTCAAATTTGCATGCTACCCAAAAGAATTCAGAGAGGACTTGCATTTGAGGACTTCATGTATCTTAGTGGCCTCAGAGTGAATATAAGAAGCCCTGCTCTCAGGGAGGTGTAAAAATGTTAGGCTAAACAGAGATGTCTAGGTGCAGCAGCCTGGTACCCAGGAGAGTACTCCTGGGAGAAGCTGAGACCTGCTACTTGAGGGGCTGCCTGTGCTCTCAGACTGGGGAGTGTCTACATCCCAAGGTGTCCACAGCTCAAGTGGGCTCATTCATTCATTTATTTGTTCTCCCATTCTAAACAGTCATTAAAATATAAGCCATGGTGGCAACCTTCCCTTACAGACTATCACACATCTGGTGCTTTGCATACTGCATCCATAATACTCACCAAACCCTGAGAGGAAGATATTTTATAGCTGTAAGAAACAGCCCCAGAATGATTTTCCTAAGTTCATCCACCAGTAAGTGACAGAACTGGTGTTCAGACTCAAGTCTGTTTAGTCCCAAAGCTCACATGATCTTCCTTTCACCATAACACCTCTGGATGAATAGCTACTGAGTACCTAAGTGCTAGGCTCTGCGCTAAGTGCTGATACCATCAATAAACCCAGCACGGAGAGCCTAAACCCTCAGCTTCAAACTGGAAAGTAAATTAGAAGCCAGAGGAAAAACCAAGACACGCACCCAGAAAGCTAATACTACTTGAGGAAGGGAGAAGTCTATATAAAACTTGAGAATGTGATAGAGTGCAAAATATGCAGGAAGTTTGAGGTAAAACATGAGACTTCAAAAAAAAAAAATTGTTCTTGCCCAGGGGCCACCTTTAACTTTTCTCAAAATTGTGGGAGAGCGTCCACTTGGCTCTGCCAGTAGGTGTATGCGACAGTGAAAATGCTAAACAAATGGGGCTGTAAACAGCAAGACCAGGGTCCAATTCTGGACTCCAGAGCTAAGCGGATGATGTAGGGATAAGAGCACAGAGGAGGCCTCCTTCACAGAACTACCACCTGGGGAAAATGACTTATAGCCCATGTCAGGGAGCCTTCTTCCCAAAGCACCAAGCACAAGTCTGGAAATGGAATTAGAACAGAATTCAAATCTTGGCTCTACCACTTACAACAATGTGACATTAACCCAGTGTTCTTCATTTCTACATGGGAATAACAGTAGCAGTAGTACATCTTTCCAGGGTTGTTCTGAGAATTATTCGGATAATATTTTATGAGAGTCACAGCAAGAAAAGTTTTCTATCAGTGGTTCTTAAAATGTGGTCCTCACACCAGCAGTACCAGCATCAACTGGTAAATTCACAGACCCCATTGCAGATTTATAGAAATTCGAGGTGGTCCAACAATTTGTGTTTGTAGAGCTCTAGGGATTCTGATACATGCCAGTGTTTTTAAGCACTGCTTTACACTAATGTAAGGGACAGGACATCTTTTTTGGTGTTAGTTCTAAAAGGTCTTGTAGGTCTTCATAGAACCATTCAACTTCAGCTTCTTTAGCATGACTGGTTGGGGCATAGGCTTGGATTACTGTGATACTGAATGGTTTGCCTTGAAACTGAACAGAGATCATTCTGTCGCTTTTGAGACTGCATCCAAGTACTGCATTTCGGACTCTTTTGTTGACCATAATGGGTACTCCATTTCTTCTAAGGGATTCCTGCCAACAGTAGTAGATACAATGGTCATCTGAGTTAAATTCACCCATTCCAGTCCATCTTAGTTTGCTGATTCCTAGAATGTCAATGTTCACTCTTACCATCTCCTGTTTGACCACTTCCAATTTGCCTTGATTCATGGACCTAACATTCCAGGTTTCTATGGAACATTGCTCTTTACAGCATCAGACCTTGCTTCTATCACTAGTCACATCCACAACTGGATATTGTTTTTGCTTTGGCTCCATCCCTTCATTCTTTCTGCAGTTATTTCCCTACTGATCTCCAGTAGCACATTGGGCACCTACTGACTTGGGGAGTTCCTCTTTCAGTATCATTTTGCCTTTTCATACTGTTCATGGGGTTCATACAACAGAATGGGAAAGACTATAGATCTCTTCAAGAAAATTAGAGATACCAAGGGAATATTTCATGCAAAGATGGGCTCGATAAAGGACAGAAATGGTATGGACCTAACAGAAGCAGAAGATATTAAGAAGAGGTGGCAAGAATACACAGAGAACTGTACAAAAAGATATTCATGACCCAGATAATCACGATGGTGTGATCACTCACCTAGAGCCAGACATCCTGGAATGTGAAGTCAAGTGGGCCTTAGAAAGCACCACTATGGACAAAGCTAGTGGAGGTGATGAAATTCCAGTGGAGCTATTTCAAATCCTGAAAGATGATGCTATTAAAGTGCTGCACTCAATATGCCAGCAAATTTGGAAAATTCAGCAGTGGCCACAGGACTGGAAAAGGTGAGTTTTCATTTCCAATCCCAAAGAAAGGCAATGCTAAAGAATGCTCAAACTACTGCACAACTGCACTCATCTCACATGCCAGTAAAATAATGCTCAAAATTCTCCAAGCCAGGCTTCAGCAATGTGTGAACTGTGAACTTCCAGATGTTCAAGCTGGTTTTAGAAAAGGAAGAGGAACCAGAGATCAAATTGCCAGCATCCACCAGATCATCAAAAAAGCAAGAGAGTTCCAGAAAAACATCTGTTTCTGCTTTATTGACTATGCCAAAGCCTTTGACTGTGTGGATCACAAGAAACTGTGGAAAATTCTGAAAGAGATGGGACTACCAGACCACCTGACCTGTCTCTTGAGAAACCTATATGCAGGTCAGGAAGCAACAGTTAGAACTGGACATGGAACAACAGACTGGTTCCAAACAGGAAAAGGAGTATGTCAAGGCTGTATATTGTCACCCTGCTTATTTAACTTCTGTGCAGAGTACATCATGAGAAACGCGGGGCTGGAAGAAGCACAAGCTGGAATCAAGATTGCCGGGAGGAATATCAGTAACCTCAGATATGCAGATGACACCACCCTTATGGAAGAAAGTGAAGAGGAACTAAAAAGCCTCTTGATGAAAGTGAAAGAGGAAAGTGAAAAAAGCTGGCTTGAAGCTCAACATTCAGAAAACGAAGATCATGGCATCTGGTCCCATCACTTTATGGGATATAGATGGGGAAACAGTAGAAACAGTGTCAGACTTTATTTTTGGGGGCTCCAAAATCACTGCAGATTGCAGCCATGAAATTAAAAGACGCTTACTCCTTGGAAGGAAAGTTATGATCAACCTCAGTTTAGTTCAGTTCAGTTGTTCAGTCGTGTCTGACTCTTTGAATATTCAAAAGCAGAGACATTACTTTGCCAACAAAGGTCTGCCTAGTCAAGGCTATGCTTTTTCCAATGGTCATGTATGGATGTGAGAGTTGGACTGTGAAGAAAGCCGAGCGCCGGAGAATTGATGCTTTTGAACTGTGGTGTTGGAGAAGACTCTTGAGAGTCCCTTGGACTTCAAGGAGATCCAACCAGTCCATTTTAAAGGAAATCAGTCCTGAGTGTTCACTGGAAGGACTGATGCTGGAGCTGAAACTCCAATACTTTGGCCACCTCATGCAAAGAGTTGACTCATTGGAAAAGACCCTGATCCTGGGAGGGACAGGGGTCAGGAGGAGAAGGGGACGACAGAAGATGAGATGGCTGGATGGCATCACCGACTCAATGGACATGAGTTTGAGTGAACTCCAGGATTTGGTGATAGACAGGGAGGCCTGGCGTGCTGTGATTCATGGGGTCGCAAAGAGTCGGACATGACTGAGCAACTGAACTGAACTGAAGGGACAAGATGTAGAAGAGAAGCTTGGACTACATGGAGCTATTCCTTCTCCTTCCAAGGGCCCGAAAGCAGACAGATTCTGAATCTCTCAGTGAGTTCTACTTTCTCGAGGCAGAAAAACATAACAGAGTTATGCCAGAGTCCCCTGACTGCCAGATGGCTGTCATCGTGCTGAGCTTCTAAAATTCTCATGTTATGCTATATTCCCTGTGGAATTTCCCTTTCTTTACAAGCTGGATCTATCCTTCATACTCCTACTGTGACATTTTGTGCCAAATATATAATCCAGAGAGGGTACAGAACAGATAATAGGAGCCTCCTACCATCAAGTGAAGGGCAAAACTCAGCAAACAGAAAAGCCTGAGAGGGCGAGAAAATGACAGTCCATTCAAACCACAGAGCACGCATGTGTCAGGAATGCAACAGTCACAGAAAAGACATCCCAAGCACGAGTATGAGTCTCTGGCAGGACTAGAAAGACAGCGCTGTAAAATCACCAGGTATTGTGGAGGCTGTGGTGTTGTGGTGTGCTGTGTGCTTATGTGTGTGTTAACAATAACCAAAACAAGACCACACCAAAGAAACAACACTCAAGTTTGGAAGTATACAAAACCACATTCAGCTTGGAGAGTTCCTGTGGGCCAGGAGGAACTTGTGGTAAGCCAGCTCATGAATATTCTCAGATTCACAAACCTCCCTGTCCCTCCTCTGCTACCTGGCCATCTCCATTCTCTAATTGTCCTCTCCCTTTCCTTCGTCCCACTTCCTCCTTCCCAGAACAACCTAAACAATAGCTGCTATTTATTGAGAATATACTGCCTTCTTCACATTAATATAATCTTTTGAGGTATGTATTATTATGCCATTGTATCTAAGGTCAGACTCCTTGCAGGCAGCTTGAGCCATTATTATTCAAACTCATGTATGGCTCAGGCAAAGCCCATACTTTCTCCAGTACCAGTGCTGGATTTCAGATCTAGGAAAATTATTAATACTATCTTTAGATTGTAGACTGCCTGAGGATCAATTTTCTGGCTCATTTCAGGAACCCAGGATTCAGTTTACAGACTCTGGACAGTCCTCTTCCTCCATCCATAAAGCAGTAATATCCTTCGGGCAATTACACAACAATGATTCAGTACCATGGACAACAGCATCTAGGCATGGCTACACCTTATACTGACCCCTGGCAATATGTCCCTAGATGGCCTCCTCTCACCTCAGAGGTGTTCAGGCTCCAATTTGAAAAACACCTTATTAATAACAGTTAACCTTTACAACATTCTGGATAGTCCTAAGCAATTTATGTGAATTATCTGGTTGACTACTCTGAATAACCCTATGAGGTAGGTACAAATATACCTATTTTAAAGATAAGGAGGCTAAAGAACAGAGGGTTAGAGTAATTTGTCCTAATTCATGTAGCTATGAATTCATAAATACAGGATTAAAATCCAGATAATCTGATGCTGGGGATGGTTCTTCACCATCTTATGCCACATGACATAACAAGGGCACTGAAATCATTTGGGAATACTTGGCATTAGATTGGTCATCAAGAAAATACAAAAATATTTATAACAATTTAAAAATATTCTGATTTGAGTAAAAATACAAGATCTAGAACATTTCATAGGTGGCTCATCATTTTCAGATTCAGAAACACCACAGTTTGATGGAGTTTTGGAAACTGAGAAAAAGGTACATTCGTTTCCCAGGCAAATCAGAGAAGGTGAGATGTGTGACTTGGAACCCTTGCGTGGAACCCTGGTTCTGATATTAACGAATAGGTGACATTGAGCGAGTCAATTCTGCTCTCTAGACCTCAAATTCCTCATCTGATAATTGCAGACAGTGGAATAAGTAATATTTAATATTTAAGGTTCACTCTAAAAGTCAAAGTTATGGCTTTTCTAGTAGTCATGTATGGATATGAGAGTTGGACCATAAAACAGGCGGAGTGCTGAAGAATTGATGGTTTTGAACTGTGATGTTGGAGAAGACTCTTGAGAGTCCCTTGGACTGCAAGGAGATCAAACCAGTCAATCCTAAAGGAAATTAACCCTGAATATTTATTGGAAGGATTGATGCTGAAGCTGAAGCTCCAATACTTTGGCCACCCGGTGTGAAGAGATGACTCATTGGAAGAGATCCTGATGCTAGGAATGATAGAAGGCAGGAAGACAAGGGGATGACAGAGGATTAGATGGTTGGGTGGCATCACTGACTCAATGGACATGAATTCGAGCAAGCTCCAGGAAATGGTGAAGGACAGGGAAGCCTTGTGTGCTGCACTCTATGGGGTTGCAAAGAGCTGGATAGGACTCAGTGACTGAACAAAAACAACTAAAAGTAACTGCTGCTGGGAGCCAGCGTGAGGAACTCCGCCCCTTGGCAAAGGTCATGAGGAAGGAGGCTCGGCATTACGCAAAGGCAAGATCCAGCCTCAGGAGACCCCTTGTTCCCGAGCATCTACCCTCAAAACCAGAATCTGTTTTATGTTCTCATCTATACCTCTGGATTTACAGGGGGCTGTTTCCCCACCACCTCTCTCAGAGAAGGAGTTAACTTGCACCTCCAGTTAATAAAAATTCCTGGGTGTGACAAGAGTGTTTCAATTTACAAACTCCTCTTAAGTTTCTCTAGCCTGCCTAAGCAGGTTCGTCTGGCCACATGTGATTGTTTACAGCCTCCCCAATGTGAGAGGCACAAGATGCTTTAAAACTTTATAAATACAGACTCTTCTGAGAAGTTAGAAAATTATTAGTATAGTATTAGTGAGTTGATTAGAAATTATATTGGTGAAGGGTTTTTCATTTGTTGAGCCAATATTTGCTGCTAAATCTCCATATTCCCTGCCCTTATAATGAATATAACTAGCATATAGGAAAAATAAGTATTAACCTTTAAGATTAATCATGTTAAACCTTAGGTTAAGTAAATTCCTTTTCTTGATTATAACCCACTACACCCCTCACCCTATAGGAATGCAACTTTATTTGGAGGGTGGCGCCTGGTTTAAGAAAAAAATCACCCCTGGAAAAAATAAGTTTTCTGGTTGACTGACCATTATCAGAAAGGGCCACAAAATGTCAGCAGGCTTCATGGCCAGAAGATGATGTAAAACTCCTAAGACCTTTGTATAATTTTATATGAAGCACCTGATTTTGACAAGGGTTAGGTCTGCTGACCCCGCGTGACTCTGTATTCATCCCTATGTACAATAAAAAGTATATAAGCAAACCTGAAAATAAAGAAATTGGATCAGTTTCTGGAAAGACTGATTCTCCCGTGTCATCTCTTTCTTGTTCTCCGTTTTTCTGACCGAATTCCCATCTGGAGCGTGGGTACTCACCAAGCCTGCTAATTTTGCCTGGGCTTCTAAGATTGGACCGGGGAGGCCTCAGTGCCTCCTCTCCTTTGGGAGAACGGAAAGACGACTGTGGCCTACGTAGGTGGTGCAAATTCCTTGTCTTAGAGTTTTATTGGTATTCCATGTAAACCAAGTTATTCAGCATCTTTTTCTCCACTAATTTTCTTACTACACTATTCTTTTCTAATCTCTCTTTATATCTGTAATTAAATAAGTTTTTCCTAGGACACTGATTCCGTCTCCCCTTCAAATTACCCTGGATCCACCGGGGCTGGACCCCGGCAAACTACATTTTCTTTCTGAAAATGTTAGACATCAACTCTTTGCTCTTGCCACATGGTATCTGGTGCCAATACTTTAGGATGGAAAATATCATTTGTTTTTATACTCATTTAAAGCATACTTCATTGGATACAAACAATAATAAGACATTATTGCTACTGTATCAAATTGTCAACAATTTAAAAATAAGGAACATCCTTGTTGGTAAGAAAGCAAAGAGACAGAAACTCTCCAACACTGCTAATATTGAAGCATATTAGCCAAAACAGCACTATATATCAACAGCCTTAAAATGTACATTCCTGTGTAATTTTACTTTCGTACATATTTCTTAAAGTAACTATGGATTTTAGAGGTAGTGGCCAAGATGGTAGAGTAGAAAGACCCTGAGCACATCTCCTCCCATGGACACCCCAAAATTACAATTATTCACAGAGCAAGTATTGATAAGAAAAGCCAAAAGACTAGCAGAAAAGATCTTCTACAACTAAATAAAGAGGGAGCCGCAAGAGAGTAAAAGGAACAGAGATGTGATATAGTCAAGATTCATACTCCTGGGTGTGTGACCCACAAACAAGAGGATAATCAGAACTGCAGAGGTTCTCCCCAAGGAGTGAGTGATCTGAGCCCCACATCAGGGAGGCTCAGGGGAAGGGTCCTGCACTGGAAAGATAAGCCACCAGAACATTTGGCTTTGAAAGCTAATGGGCCTTATTTTTGGGAGATCCAGAGGACTGTGGGAAATAGAGACTCTATTCTTAAAAAGTGCACACAAAATCTCACATGCTCTGGGACCCGGGGCAGAAGCAGTAATTTAGAAGAAACCTGGGTAAGACCCACTGACTGAGTTTGGAGAGCCTCCTGGAGAGGCAGGAGGCAAGTGGCACTCACCCTGAGGACACAGACGCTGGCAGGAGCCATTTGGGGGGCTTGTTCTACCGCATGGACACTGGTGCTGGCAAGGGCCATGTTGGACTCCTCCCTTTATCTTATTATTGCTGGGACCCCGTCCTGCCCTCCAGCCTTGCAGCACTAGTAATGGGATACAACCAGCTGCAGAGAGACACAGCCCCAGGCACAAGCAGGGCTGCTGCCCTAGGAGAGGGCCCAAGAGTGATCTCTGAGTACTAGCAGGCAGGCACCAGCCCCAGGATCAGCACAGCTTGCAGCCTGCCATATCAGCACACAGCTCACCCACGAGGCCAGCATTGGGCCTATGGGGGCCCAGCCCTGCCTAACAGCAGGTGAAGTAAGCCAGCACTCACTCTGGGACACCTTGAGCCCCTCAGCCAGTCACCCTGGGAACTGGCCCAAACTACCAGCATATTGACACCTATTTGAGACACCTCAGTCTGCCACATCAAGAACTGGCCATGCCCACCAATAGGCCAACACTGGATCTGGGACCCCTGGCCCCACAACCACCTACTCCAGAACTCAGTTCCATTTACCAGTAGGCCAGCTCTGGTCCTGGGAACCCCCAGGGCCCCAGAGCCAGCAGCCTCCTAACCAGGCCCTCTCACCACTGAATAGCATCCTCTGCACAAGGAAAGGCCTGGTAAGCAACTGGAAGGGGGCTAGCCATGCAGTCAGCCCACCACAACAGAAAGACCCACACAGTCTAAACAGGGGGCCC
This sequence comes from Nanger dama, assembly GCA_917880005.1. Lineage (NCBI taxonomy): Eukaryota > Metazoa > Chordata > Mammalia > Artiodactyla > Bovidae > Nanger > Nanger dama. The sequence goes on along the minus strand of CAKJTW010000011.1, from coordinate 24,973,698 downwards.
ACCTAGAGCATGCAGCTTTAGTGATGAGAAGGGAGTGAGACATACGAGATGTCTCATACAAAAAAGCCACTTCTCCAAGATCAGGAAACATAACCAACCTACCAGATACCTTGAAATAAAAACAGCAAATTAGGCAAAACGAGGCAACAGAGGATTATGTTCAAAACAAAGGAACAAGTTAAAACCTCAGAAGATGAACTAAATGAAGCTGAGAAAGTCAGTCTACCCAATAGAGAGTTCAAGGCAATGACTGTAAAGATGTTCAAAGAACTTGGGAGAAGAATGAACAGAGTAGGAGGTACCAAAAGTTGGAAAATATAAAGACAAATCAGAGGTGAAGAACACAATAACTGAAATCAACAGTAGATTAGATAAGAGACAGGAACAAGATCAGTGAGCTGGAAGACAGAGTAGTGGAAATCACTGAAGCTGCAGAGAAAAAAGAATAAAAAGAAATGAGTGCAGTTTAAGAGACTTTTGGGACAACATTGAACGTATAACATTCACATTATTAGGGTTGCAGAAGAAGAAAGAAAGTGGCAGAAAACTTAATTACAGACATAATAGCTGAAAACTTCACTAGCCCTGAAAGGCAAACAGATATCCAAGTCCAGGCAACACAGAATCCAAAACAGATCAGTCCAAAGAGGACAACACCAAGACACACTGCAATTAAAACAGCAAAAATTAAAGATAAAGAGATAATATTAAAAACAACAAGGGAAAGGCAATACGCTATATACAAAAGAACTTCCCCAAGGCTATCAGTTGACTTTTAGCAGAAACTGCAGACAGAAAGAAGTGGCATGATATATTCAAAGTGGTGAAAGGGGAAAACCTACAACCAGGAATACTCTACCCAGCAAGGCTTTCATTCACAATTGATGGAGAGATCTAAAGCTTTACGGATAAGTAAAAGCTAAAAAAGCTCAGCATCACTAAATCAACTTTACAAGAAATGTTAGACTTCTTTAAGTGAAACAGGAAAAGGCCACAACTAGAAACATGAAGAGTGTGAAAGGAAAAACTCATCAGGAAAGGCAAATATACAGTGAAGGCAGGAAGTCAATGTACTGATCACTGTGAAATATACAGAAATTCCAAGTTGTGTAACAGGAATTAACACAGTGTTGTTGGTCTGTTATACTTCAAAAACAAACAAACAAAGTCATAGAAAAAGAGATCAGATTTGTGGCTACCAGAGTTGGAGTTTTGGGAGATGGGGAATTAGATGAGGGTGGTCAAAAGGTAGAAACTTCCAGTAAGAAAATAAATGAATACTAGGGATATAATGTACAACATAAATATAATTAATGCTGTTGTATGTTATACATGAAAGTTGTTGAGAGTAAAACCTAAGAGTTCTCATCACAAGAAAAAAATCTTTCTTATTTTCTATCTATATGAGATGGTGGATGCTCATGAAATTTATTGTGACAATCATTTCATAATGTATGTAAGTCAAATCACCGTGCTATCCACCCTAAACTTATACATTGCTGTATGTCAATTATATCTCAAATTTAAAGAAAAACACAAAGTAAAAAAATGAGGTATTCCTCATGAACCATTATGGACAATTTATCAGGATTTATTACTAAGAGAGAAGTTAAAGTTATAGAATCGTGAATACAGCATAAAAAGGTGAGAAGGAATAAATAAATAAATATATAATAAAAAATAAAGTAACTACAGACAAAAATAACAGCACTACCTCTGAGACTACTGTTAGTACTTCCCTTTGGCAGCATTGTTTATAATAGAAAATAATCCCAAGCAATTTAAATATCTCACAGTATGGGACTGCTAACTACATTTTGGCATGTGCATCTGATTAAATACTCTGAAAGTCGCTGAAACTCAGTGTATGTGTATATATATAAGTAAAGTGAAGTCGCTCAGTCGTGTTCAACTCTTTGCGACTCCATGGACTGTAGCCTACCAGGCTCTGAGGAGTCTCTCAGTCCATGGAATTTTCCAGGCAAGAGTACTGGAGTGGGTTGCCATTTCCTTCTCCAGGGGATCTTCCCAACCCAGGGTTCGAACCCGGGTCTCCCACACTGCAGGCAGACACTTTACTGTCTGAGCCACCAGGGAAGCGTGTGCGTGCGTGCGTGTGCGTGCGTGCGTGCGTGCGTGTGCGTGCGTGCGTGCGTGCGTGCGTGTGTGTGTGTGTGTGTGTATCTGTGGGGAAATATCTTATACATATTAAATGTCAATGGCCAAAAGTTAGTTAAAATATTAAACTATAAATATTTGTAGTAGGTGCTGAACTGTGCCAACCAGATCCTCTTTTGAAAAGGATTGATTTCCCCAGCTGCTTGGTAATGCTTGCTGGCAGATGATTCGTGGCTCTCAACCCTTTTCAGGAACTGCTTTAGCTGGAAAGATCTGCCTTGACCAAAGTCATGCCCCTTTCCTGGGCAACCCACTTCCAATTACTGAATGATACACATGGGAGAGGGCATAAAGGCCTGGTCCCCTTACCCCAACAGGGTATAACTCAGCAGGGCCATCCTTGTCCAAATCCTTTGCCAAATCCCGCCCTGTTCCATCCCTTCCACAAGAAGTGATCCTCAAAGCATTCCCTTTAAAATGGAAAATACTCCTGCACTGCAGTCTCATTTCAGAATCTGTTTTCTGGGAAGTCAATCTGCAATAACGTGGCAGTGAGGATTTCATCACTGTCAGTTGTGTTCAACCCTTGCAACCCCAAGGACTGTAGCCGACCAGTCTCCTCTATCTGTGGGATTTTCCAGGCAAGAATACAAGAGTGGGTTGTCATTTCTTTCTCCAGGGGATCTTCCCAATGCAGAGATGGAACCTGGGTCTCCTGCATTGCAGGTGGATTCTTTGCTGATTGAGTCTCCAAAAAATCTGCAACAATATGGCAAGTAAACCCACATATTCTTAAGTAACTTCTTGTTACTTCTTTTTAAAAAGAAAATGAAAATATGGAAGAGTTATATATCAATCTTGGGCTTCTCTTGTGGCTCAGGTGGTAAAGAATTTGCCTGCAATGCAGGAGACCTGGGTTTGATCTCTGGGTTGGGAAGATCCCCTGGAGAAGGGAGTGGCTACCCACTCCAGCATTCTGGCCTGGAGAATTCCACGGACCATATAGTCCACGGGGTCACAAAGAGTCGGACACAACTGAATCACTTGCACCTTCACATATCAATCTAGTAAATGTGCAATTTGGTTATAGGACACTTTAAGCTTTAAATAAATTTCTTAGAAAACAAAGAAGATGAAAACTAAATAAGTCAATCAAGTCTCCAACTCAAGAAGCTGGAGAAGGAACAAAAGAAAGCTAAATTAAGCTAAAGAGGATAGCACTGGTATGAAGACTAGAGCCCACAGCAGAGAAAACAACTGGACAGCTAATAAACGCAATCAAAAGCTCTTTTTGCTGTTGTTGGAAAAAATCAATAAAACAGACAATTCTTTGGGGGAGTGGTGAGGAGGAGGAGGCCTAGGAGAAAGGGAGGAGGAAGACAGAGAGGTGGGAGGAACCCACCGGTATTAGGAATGAAAAGGGGACACCACTATAATAAAAGAGATTTTATTAATTATAAGAGAATAAAATATTCAACTTTACAGCACCACACTTGAAAGCCTAGATGAAATGGGAAGATTTTGAGAAAGTACTAATTCTCAAAAGGGAATCAAAAGTAGAAAATCTAGAACTTCCTGGTGGTCCAATGGCTAAGACTTGATGCTCCCAATGGAGGGGACGTGGGTTCCGTCCCTGGTCAGGGAGCTAGATCTCACATGCGAGATCCTAAATACAGCTAAAAAATAATCCAGATGCTACAGCTAAAGATTCCACATGCTGCAACTAAGACCCACTGCAGCCAAAGAAGAAGAAAAAGAAGTAGAAAAGTCTGATGAGAACAGTAACCACATATGAAATTAAATCAATGTTCAAAATTAGACTTGCCCTGCCCTCCTGGGCCAAACAGTATTACAGGCAAATTTTAAGAATCATCTAGGAACAGATAATTCTCCTCTTACAGAAGTTGTTCTGGAGCATAGAAAAAGATGTGAAGTTATAATTTATGAGGTCAGCATAACCCAACTGCAAAAGCTGAACAAGGAGATCACAAATAAAAACAAATTATAGATCAATCTCTTTACTAAATTAACCAAAGCCCCCACAAAACAGCAAATCCCAGAACAGGTTTAAAAGAATAATATATGGAGTTATTCCAGGAAAGCAAGATGCATCAACATTGCAAAACTTATCAGTATAATTTACTATATTAACAGAATAAAAGAACAATTCATATTTTAATATTTCCATCTCAACATAGTCAGAAAAAAATAACACTGACAGAGAAAACAAACATTCTCTTAAGCACATTAGAAGGTAAGCAGAACATCCTTTACTGCATAAATAGTTACCCACCAAAACCAAACAGAAAACTTTACATTTAAATAACAAAACAGTACTTGGGATGTAATGTACTACAAAATGACTATATTAACACTGCTATATGGTATATTTAAAGTTGTTAACATTGTAGATACTAAAAGTTCTCATTGAAGGAAAAAAAATTTGTTTTTCTTTTTGTATCTATATGAGATGATTGATGCTAACTAATCTTTTTGCAGTAATCTTTTCACAGTTTTGTAACTTAACCCAATATGCTGAACATATTAAACTTATTCAGTGCTGTATGTTAACTGTATCTCAACAAAACTGGAAAATAAACTAAAGGTAAAAAGATAAGATACTCTACTGGGAAATAATACATGTATACTTTTTAATTGAGGTATAGCCGATTTATCATATTATATAAATTTCAGGTATATAATATAATGATTCACAATTTTAAAAGATTATACTCCATTTATAGTTATTATAAAACATGGTTATATTCCTTGTGTTGTACAGTATATCCTTGTAGCTTATTTATTATATACATAGATGTTTGTACCTCTTAATCCTCTATGCCTATCTTGCCCCTCCCCATCTCTCTCCCCCTGGAAATCACTAGTTTGTTTTCTATATCTGTATATCTATATGCTAACAATGTAGGAAAGCAACTCATTTTTTAATATTGACTTTATATGCAGTCAGTGTGAAATTCCTTAATAGTCTTTGTTATTTTATTCTCTTGATTTTTCTAGATATAATATCATCTCATTGAAAAACTGTGATAGAGAAATTAAGGAAATAATTCCATTTATAATCATATCCAAAAGAATAAAAAACCAAGGAATAAACTTACTTAACAAGGCAAAATACCTAAACTCAGAAAACTATAAGACATTGATAAAATAAACTGAAGATGACACAAACAGATGGAAAGGTATACCATATTTATGGATTAGAAGAATATTATTAAAATGACCATAAATGTACACTTATTTTTAAATTGCAAAATATGAGAAGAATTACATTAAAATCAAGGATAAGATAAGGATGTATATTAATTCCTCTATTATTTAATAATCTACTCAAGGTCCTAGGCAATGCAATTAAATGATAAGAAATAAGAGGTATTTATATTAGAAAAGGTGAAACTGTCAGTTTTTCAATGATATGATAGTACATCTAGAAAAACCAAGAGAATAAAATAACACAAGCTATTAAGAAATTTCACAAAGTGACTTCATATAAAGTCAATATTAAACAGTGAATTGCTTTCCTTTATAAAAGTAACAGTCCATTAGAAAATATAGCATAATAGAAAAAAATCTCTTTCAAAATTTCTTTAAAAAGTAGAATGTACTCTGGAATAAATACAATAAGAAAGATATAAGACATTAATGGAGAAATCTATAAAAATTTACTGAAGGACAGAGGGAAAAGCTGAAAAAATGAAGAAGCATTTTACACTCAGAAAGGAAGACTCTGTCTAGTTCTGGTACTTACTAGCTATGTGACCTTGGGGAAATTTTAAATCTTTATCTGAACCCCAGTGTCCTCATTTGTAAAATGAAAATAATGGAATCTCCCTTATATAGTTATTGTGATATTAGAACCAATAGAATTAAATGGCATTAAAAAAACCTTATATGCAATACTTACATGCAATTATAAATGCAATTTTAAATTATGCAAGTACATGAAACTGCAAAAAGAGAAATATGAAAGGATGCATAGAAAATATCATAATCATTACCTCTAAGGAACACACAGAAATTAGAAGTTGAGATTTCATCATCTGTTATAATTTTCTTTTTTAAAAAGGTAGTACATTGTTTATGGAATTTAGAAAATAAATTCCTTATTTTCACTATCTTTCTATTTTCTCTGGAACAACTCAAAGCAGTCTTCTCAAAGTTTACCTACATTAGTTAGAGACTGATCCTTAAAGCACATTGACTTGAAGGTAGATATTCAAGCAGTTGTATGGAGCATAAGTCTATGTTTATTACATATGAACATGTGTATTGTGTATGGGCTTTCAGTATGAACTATGTGCATGTATATCCTTTTGAGTACATGTATATATGTGAATTTCAGTTATTTGTGAGCTATACATAAATGTATACTGTGATTAAATAAATGAATTACCTACAACAGAACTGCTATTTTGTACATCACAGTGGATTTTCCCCTAACTTAAAATCAACTCTATCTTCTATTTGTCATATTTTTTCCTATTGTCCAGTTCAGTTCAGTTGCTCAGTCGTGTCCAACTCTTTGCGACCCCATGAATCGCAGCATGCCAGGCCTCCCTGTCCATCACCAACTCCCAGAGTTCACTCAGACTCACATCCATCGAGTCAGTGATGCCATCCAGCCATCTCATCCTCTGTCAGCCCCTTTTCCTCCTGCCCCCAATCCCTCCCAGCATCAGAGTCTTTTCCAATGAGTCAACTTTTCACACGAGGTGGCCAAAGTACTGGAGTGTCAGCTTCAGCATCATTCCTTCCAAAGAAATCCCAGGGTTGATCTTCAGAATGGACTGGTTGGATCTCCTTGCAGTCCAAGGGACTCTCAAGAGTCTTCTCCAACACCACAGTTCAAAAGCATCAATTCTTCAGTGCTCAGCCCTCTTCATAGTCCAACTCTCACATCCATACATGACCACTGGAAAAACCATAGCCTTGACTAGATGGACCTTTGTTGGCAAAGGAACGTCTCTGTTTTTGAATATGCTATCTAGTTTGGTCATAACTTTCCTTCCAAGGAGCAAGCGTCTTTTAATTTCATGGCTGCAGTCACCATCTGCAGTGATTTTGGAGCCCCCAAAATAGAGTCTGACACTGTTTCCACTGTTTCCCCATCTATTTCCCATGAAGTGATGGGACCGGATGCCATGATCTTCGTGTTCTGAATGTTGAGCTTTAAGCCACTTTTTCACTCTCCTCTTTCACTTTCATCAAGAGGCTTTTTAGTTCCTCTTCACTTTCTGCCATAAGGGTGGTGTCATCTGCATATCTGAGGTTATTGGTATTTCTCCCGGCAATCTTGATTCCAGCTTGTGTTTCTTCCAGTCCAGCGTTTCTCATGATGTAATCTGCATATAAGTTAAAGAAGCAGGGTGACAATATACAGCCTTGATGTACTCCTTTTCCTATCTGGAGCCAGTCTGTTGTTCCATGTCCAGTTCTAACTGTTGCTTCTTGACCTGCATACAGGTTTCTTAAGAGGCAGGTCAAGTGGACTGGTATTCCCATCTCTTTCAGAATTTTCCACAGTTTATTGTGAAAATTTTGGTTAAAATAATGATGTTCCAAAGGCAATTATGGTTGTACATTTACCTGCCTCTTAGTATGGCAGAAAGTGAAAAAGAACTAAAGAGCCTCTTGATGAAAGTGAAAGGGGAAAGTGAAAAAGTTGGCTTAAAACTCAACATTCAGAAAACGAAGATCATGGCATTCAGCCCCATCACCTCATGGCAAATAGATGGGGAAACAGTGGAAACAGTGGCTGACTTTATTTTGGGGGGCTCCAAATCACTGCAGATGGTGACTGCAGCCATGAAATTAAAAGACACTTACTCCTTGGGAGGAAAGGTATGACCAACCTAGATAGCATATTAAAAAGCAGACACATTACTTTGCCAACAAAGGTCCATCTAGTCAAAGCTATGGTTTTTCCAGTGGTCATGTATGGATGTGAGAGTTGGACTATAAAGAAAGCTGAGAGCTGAAGAATTGATGCTTTTGAACTGTGGTGTTGGAGAAGACTTTTGAGAGTCCCTTGGACCACAAAGAGATCCAACCAGTCCATCCTAAAGGAGATCAGTCCTGAGTGTTCATTGGAAGGACTGATGCTGAAGCTGAAACTCCAATACTTTGGCCAACCGATGTGAAGAACTGACTCATTTGAAAAGACCCTGATGCTGGAAAAGATTGAAGGCAGGAGGAGAAGGGGCTGACAGAGGATGAGATGGCTGGATGGTATCACTGCCTCAATGGACATGAGTTTGAGTAAACTCTGGGAATTGGTGATGGACAGGGAGGCCTGGCGTGCTGCAGTCCATGGGGTCACAGAGAGTCGGACATGATTGAGCCACTGAACTGAACTGAACTAGTATGTGTAAAATACTCTGCGAGGAGCTGTGGGATGAATTAGGACTTTTCTCAGCCCTCACTGAACGGATAGTCCACTAGGGATACCACAGAGCTTCCCTAAAAGCTGTTACGGGGGCAGTGTGTGCTAGGCAGCGTGCAGTTCAGAGACAGGAGAGCTCAGCTCACAGTGATGCTCACAAGCTGATGCTGATGCGAAAGGGCAGTGGAGAGAAAAGACTCTGGGTTACTAAGTGTGCCTGATATACTTGCACTGGAGGGAGGAACCACTGAAATCAAAACATCAAGACTCCTAAATTGGGTCTAACTGAAAAGAGTTCCTTCATTCTCTAAGATAACTTCTTTAATTTTCAATTTCAATATAAAGTTAGGTAATGGATTCTTCAGTTCAAACTGATTAGGAGTAAAGCCATTTCATTTCCCCCAAATCTTCCAAACCCATGGGCTCTGTACATTCAACAGTGTGTATGGATTGGGTGTGGGTGAAACATTAGGAGATCTATACACCAGGTTCTGTGAGGTATAAGGCACTTCTCAACTGTTTCTGTACTCCACTGATTTCTGATGCAGAGAATAGTATACCAACAGTACTCTATACCTAAACAGCAAGATCAGTCTTAAAGTAGAGAAGAGTGTGACCCAGGAATCCGAAAATCTATGTCTGCATCTCACCCATGACAGTTCCTAGATCTGTGGTCTTGAGCACATTACTTATTCTCAATTCATCTCTGAGTCCAAGTTTCTTCAGCTGGAAAGTGGGAATAGTGGTATTACCTTGTAGAATAGGATTGAACAAAATGAATGAAAATTTCCTAGCATAGTGCCTAGCACACAGGGCTCAGTGGTTGCTAACTGCCTTCCCATCTTCTTTATCAGGCTCAGGTAAATGTGCTAAGATCTCCTGATCCCTTGCATGGCCTCATATAATGGAGAAAGGGATTTAAGATGAAAAAAAGATAGGAACTTAGGGGTAAAAATCTTAGATTTCAACTTAAGGAAGAGGGTTTCTGGGCTCAGTAAAGGACAGAAATGGTATGGACCTAACAGAAGCAGAAGATATGAAGAAGAGGTGGCAAGAATACACAGAGAACTGTACAAAAAGATCTTCATAACCAAGATAATTATGATGGTGTGATCACTCACCTAGAGCCAGACATCCTGGAATGTGAAGTCAAGTGGGCCTTAGAAAGCACCACTACGAACAAAGCTAGTGGAGATGATGGAATTCCAGTGGAGCTATTTCAAATCCTGAAAGATGATGCTGTGAAAGTGCTGCACTCAATATGCCAGCAAATTTGGAAAATTCAGCAGTGGCCACAGGACTGGAAAAGGTCAGTTTTCATTCCAATCCCAAAGAAAGGCAATGCTAAAGAATGCTCAAACTACTGCACAACTGCACTCATCTCACATGCCAGTAAAATAATGCTCAAAATTCTCCAAGCCAGGCCTCAGCAATACGTGAACTGTGAACTTCCAGATGTTCAAGCTGGTTTTAGAAAAGGTAGAGGAACCAGAGATCAAATTGCCAACACCCGCTGGATCATGGAAAAAGCAAGAGAGTTCCAGAGAAACATCTATTTCTGCTTTACTGACTATGCCAAAGCCTTTGACTGTGTGGATCACAATAAACTGTGGAAAATTCTGAAAGAGATGGGAATACCAGTCCACCTGACCTGCCTCTTGAGAAACCTATATGAAGGTCAGGAAGCAACAGTTATAACTGGATATGGAACAACAGACTAGTTCCAAAGAGGAAAAGGAGTACGTCAAGGCTGTATATTGTCACCCTGCTTCTTTAACTTCTATGCAGAGTACATCATGAGAAACAAGGGGCTGGAAGAAGCACAAGCTGGAATCAAGATTACTGGGAGAAATATCAATAACCTCACATATACAGATGACACCACCCTTATGGCAGAAAGTGAAGAGGAACTAAAAAGCTTCTCTAAGAAAGTGAAAGAGGAGAGTGAAAAAGTTGGCTTAAAGCTAAACATTCAGAAAACGAAGATCATGGCATCCGGTCCCATCACTTCATGGGAAATAGATGGAGAAACAGTGGAAACAGTATCAGACTTTATTTTTGGGGGCTCCAAAATCATTGCAGATGTTGATTGCAGCCATGAAATTAAAAGATGCTTACTCCTTGAAAGAAAAGTTATGACCAACCTAGATAGCATATTCAAAAGCTGACACATTACTTTGCCGATTAAGGTCCGTCTAGTCAAGGCCATGGTTTTTCCTGTGGTCATGTATGAATGTGAGAGTTGGACTGTGAAGAAAGCCGAGTGCCGGAGAATTGATGCTTTTGAACTGTGGTGTTGGAGAAGACTCTTGAGAGTCCCTTGGACTTCAAGGAGATCCAACAAGTCCATTCTAAAGGAGATCAGTCCTGGGTTTTCTTTGGAAGGAATGATGCTGAAGCTGAAACTCCAGTCCTTTGGCCACCTCATGCGAAGAGTTGACTCACTGGAAAAGACCCTGATACTGGGAGAGATTGGGGGCAGGAGCAGAAGGGGATAATAGAGGATGAGATGGCTGGATGGCATCACCAACTTGATGGATGTCACCTAGAGTTGGTGACGGACAGGGAGGCCTGGTGTGCTGCGATTCATGGGGTCGCAAAGAGTTGGACAGGACTAAGCGACTGAACTGACTGACTGACTGACTGATGGAAGGGAATCATGCTTTTCAGAACCAGCAATAAAAAAACAAATAAAATAGTGTAAATTTTCATCTTCACTCCTCAGAAGCAATTAATGAATAAAGCAAACAAACAAAACAGCTGTGACAGGGGAACTTTGTGGCAGGGGAATTTGTGGCAACATCTGCCTGCAGGGATTAGGAGTGGCTGGGTGCATGACCTCGATTAGGACACTGGAGGGTTTGGGAGATAAGCACAGTTAGTCATTTGGCTGAATGCGTTTAATAAATTAGAGTCCAATTGGAGGAACTGGCCTCCCTGGGTGAATTACTTTGAACTAGACAAAAATAGCCAACAGAAAGCAGCCTCCACTAAAGAAGTAGTAGTAGAAAAAGAAAAATTGATTTGGTTGACTACTATTTTGATCAGAGTGTGAAATCCTATACTGACTTAGCTTGGTAAGAAAGACATCCTGCTGCTGATGAAATCACAGACATTTTTACAGCCATTTAGGAAGGAAATGGCAACCCACTCCAGTATTCTTGCCTGGAGAATCCCATGGACAGAGGAGTTTGGTGGGCTACAGTCCACGGGTCGCAAAGTGTTGGACACGACTGAACGACTTCACTTTCACTTTCAGCCATTTATAAGATATGACTTTGAAATATATAAATAGATCTACTCTCAAACTTATCTTTCCCCACCTGTACCTCAAAAACTAAGCAGCATAGATTTTCCTAACTTTTTTAATGGGAGGTTCATTCTCCATATTCAGGGGGTTGATTGGCATTCTTTACTTTCAATCTTCTTCCTTTTCATAAAATTTCAATACCAAATCAGAAACCAACTTACCAAGTTTTGTTTTGCATCATCTCTTAGTTCCATCCTTGCATTACATGCCTTGTGAGAGCAACCCCCAACTTCTGAGTAACAGCCTGCTTATTGCCCTCAGCATTTGCCTCTAGTCTTTAAAATTGCCTTATGGAGAAGGAAATGGCAACCACTCCAGTGTTCTTGCCTGGAGAATCCCAGGGACGGGGAGCCTGGTGGGCTGCTGTCTATGGGGTCGCACAGAGTCGGACACGACTGAAGCAACTTAGCAGCAGCAGCAGCAGCAGCAGCATACAGAGTGAAGTAAGCCAGAAAGAAAAACACCAATACTGTATACTAATGCATATATATGGAATTTAGAAAGATGGTAATGATAACCCTGTATGTGATACAGCAAAAGAGACACAGATGTATAGAACAGTCTTTTGGACTCTGTGGGAGAGGGCGAGGGTGGGATGATATGGGAGAATGGCATTGAAACATGTAAATTATCACGTGTGAAATGAATCGCCAGTCCAGGTTCAATGCATGATACAGGGTGCTCGGGGCTGGTGCACTGGGATGACCCAGAGGGATGGGATGGGGAGGAAGGTGGGAGGGGGTTCAGGATGGGGAACACATGTACACCCATGGCAGATTCATGTCAATGTATGGCAAAACCAATACAATATTGTAAAGTAAAATAAATAAATAAATAAATGAAAAAAATCATTGCTTAAAAAAAAATAAAAAAATAAAATTGCCTTAATCCATCTCAGTCTGCTATGCATATGAATCCTTTACACTAGGAAAACCATTAGTTTCAGTTATATCCATTTTCAAGAACCAAGAATTAATTCTTACTGACTATCATTTTGTGTCCAATTCCTTTTCCAGGCATTTAAATTTCTTTATTATCTAATCTGACCTGATGTTCCACTAGTTTTGGGCAAGACAGTGAAAAATTTGGAAATAAGGTTGGTGTTGTCATCCATTCTTTCTGCTGACAGTTGGATTCTAAGATAAAATGGAAGCAAACAGTGTCGATACTGGATGTAGCTTTCTGGGTCATGATTCACTATGTGATGAAAGGGGGCAGTTCATATCTAGTGACCAAAATTACTTTGCCAACTAAGGTCCGTCTAGTCAAGGCTACGATTTTTCCTGTGGTCATGTATGGATGTGAGAGTTGGACTGTGAAGAAGGCTGAGCACCGAAGAATTGATGCTTTTGAACTGTGGTGTTGGAGAAGACTCTTGAGAGTCCCTTGGACTGCAAGGAGACCCAACTAGTCCATTCTGAAGGAGATCAGATCTGGGATTTCTTTGGAAGGAATGATGCTAAAGCTGAAACTCCAGTACTTTGGCCACCTCATGTGAAGAGTTGACTCATCGGAAAAGACTCTGATGCTGGGAGGGACTGGGAGCAGGAGGAGGAGGGGACGACAGAGGATGAGATGGCTGGATGGCATCACTGACTCAATGAACATGAGCTTGAGTGAACTCCGGGAGTTGGTGATGGACAGGGAGGCCTGGCATGCTGCGATTCATGGGGTCGCAACGAGTCGGACACGACTGTGCGACTGAATTGAACTGAACTGAACTGAGTGAAAGACTTCTATTTTATGAGCATGGTGTGAGAGAGGAGTGTATTTGCCTAGAGACGGATGGGAAAATGATCAAAGAGCTGGAATAACAAAAATTGATCCAAAGTGTGAAAGTGAAAGTGAAGTCACTCAGTCGTGTCCGACTCTTTTTGATCTCATGGACTGTAGCCTACCAGGCTCCTCTGTCCATGGGATTTTCCAGGCAAGAGTACTGGAGTGGGTTGCCGTTTTCTTCTCTAGGAGATCTTCCCAACCCAGGGATCGAACCCAGGTCTCCCGCATTGCAGGCAGACGCTTTACCATCTGAGCCACCAGGGAAGACAATCCAAACTGTAGAACTGCTGATAAAACAAACAGGAGAGATGCGGTGCCAGGTGACACATACACAGATGTATACATGATTACAAAGGGTACTAAAAATTGTATTTAAGGACTTCCCTGGTGATCCAAGTGTTAAGAATCCACCTGCCAATGCAAAAACAAGACCAGGAGCTGACTGTGGCTCAGATCATTAACTCCTTACTGCCAAATTCAGACTTAAATTGAAGACAGTAGGGAAAACCACTAGGCCATTCAGGTAAGACCTAAATCAAATCTCTTATGATTATACAGTGGAAGTGACAAATAGATTCAAGGGATTAGATCTGACAGAGTGCCTGAAGAACTATGGGCAAAGATTCATAACACTGTACAGGTGGTGACGAAAACCATCTCCAAGAAAAAGAAATATGAAAAGGCAAAATGGTTTTCTGAGGAGGCCTTACAAATAGCTGAGAAAAGAAGGGAAGCAAAAGGCATAGGAGAAAAGAAAAGATACACCCATCTGAATGTAGAGTTCAGAAGAATAGCAAGGGGAGATAAGAAAGCCTTCACTTAAGTGAGCAATGCAAAGAAATAGAGGAAAACAATAGAATAAGAGAGACTAAGATCTCTTCAAGAAAATTAGAGATACCAAGGGACATTTCATGAAAAGATGGGCACAATAAAGGACAGAAATGGTATGGATCTAACAGAAGCAGAAGAGATTAAGAAGTGGTGGCAAGAATACACACACAGATGAACTATATAAAAAGGTCTTAGTGACCTGGTTAACCACAATGGTGTGATCACTTACCTAAAGCCAGACATCCTGGAGTATGAAGCCAAGTAGGCCTTAGGAAGCATTACTACAAACAAAGCTGGTGGAAGTGATGGAATTTCAGCTGAGCTATTTCAAATCCTAAAAGATGGTGCTATTAAAGTGTTGCACTCAATATGCCAGCAAATTTGGAAAACTCAGCAGTGGACACAGCATTGGAAAAGGTGCTTTCATTCCAACACCAAAGAAGGGCAATGCCAAAGAATGTTCAAACTACCTTACAATTGGGCTCATTTCACATGCTACCAAGGTAACGCTCAAAATTCTTCAAGCTAGGCTTCATCAGTATATGAACCAAGCACTTCCAGATGTACAAGCTGGATTTAGAAAAGGCAGAGGAAGAGAGATCAGACTGCAACATCCATTGGATCACAGAAAAAGCAAGGGAATTCCAGAAGAGCATCTACTTTTGCTTCATTGACTATGCTAAAGCCTTTGACTATGTGGATCACAACAAACTCTGGAAAATTTTTAAAGAGACAGGAATACCATACCACTTAACCTGCCTCCTGAGAAACCTATATGCAGGTCAAGAAGCAACAGTTAGAACCAGACATGGAACAACGGACAGGTTCAAAATTGGGAAAGGAGTATGTCCGGGCTGTATATTATCACCCTGCTTATTTAACTTCCATGGAGAGTACAACATGTGAAATGCTGGGCTGGGTGAAGTATAGGTGGGAATAAAGATGATCAGGAGAAATATAAAAATCTCAGATATGCAGATGATACCACCCTAATGGCAGAAAGCAAAGGGGAACTAAGAAAGCAAAGAGCCTCTTGATGAAGTTGAAAGAGGAGAATGAAAAAGCTGACTTAAAACTCAATGTTCAGAAAACTAAGATCATGGCATCCAGTCCCATCACTTCATAGCAAATAGATGGGGAAACAATGGAAACAGTGACAGACTTTATTTTCTTGGGCTCCAAAGTCACTGCAGACGATAACTGCAACCATGAAATTAAAAGACACTGGCTCCTTGGAAGAAAAGCTATGATAAACCTAGACAGTATATTAAAATGAAGAGATATCACTTTGCTGACAAAGGTTTGTATAGTCAAAGCTATGGTTTTCCCAGTAGTCATGTATGGCTGGACCATAAATAAGGCTGAGTGCCAAGGATTTGATGCTTTCAAACTGTGTGATGCTTGAGAAGACTCTTGAGAGTCCCTTGGATAGCAAGGAGATCAAATCAGTCAATCCTAAAGGAAATCAACCCTAAATATTCAATGGAAGGACTGATGCTGAAGCTCTAATACTTTGGCCACCTGTGGAGAAAAGTCAACTCACTGGAAAAGACCCTGATGCTAGAAGACTGAGGGCAGGAAAAGAAGGGTGTGGCAGAGGATGAGATGGTTGGATGGCATCATTGGCTTAACGGATATGAGTTTGAACAAACTCCAGGAGACGGTGAAGGACAGGGAAATCTGTTATGCCACAGTCCATGGGGTCACAAAGAGTCAGACATGACTGAATGACTGAACAACTGTCGATGCAAGGAATATGGGTTCAATTCCTGATCTGGGAAGATTCCACATGCCATGGAGCAACTAAGCTGTAAACCACTACTGAGCTCATGTTCTGTGACAAGAGAAGCCAGAACAATGAGAAGCCTGTGAACCACAACTAGAGAGTAGCCCCTACTCACTGAAACTAGAGAAGGCCCATGAGCAGCAATGAAGAGCTCTCCACACAGCCAAACAAACCAACTGTATTTAAGAGCTGGTGGTGCAGCGGTAAAGAAAATGCCTGACAATGCAGGAGACCCAAGAGACACAGGTTTGATTCCTGGATTGAGAAAATCCCTTGGAATAGGAAAGGGCCACCTGGTCCAGTATTCTTGCCTGGAAAACTCCATGGACAGAGGAGACTGGTGGGCTACAGTCCATGGGGTTGTAAACAGCCAGACACAACAGCACTTAGCACACACACACGTCTATGTGGCAACGTAGCTTTGGACTAAAAATCAGTTTATGATGGATATTTATGACTGTAAAGATAGAGCACCTAATATTTATGACTGTAAAGATAGAGCACCTAAAATATCTCATGAGTGAGCAGAACAGGGTGAGGAACAGTATGATATCATCATGAACATTTCTACCAACCTCTTAACCACAAGGGGGAAATGAACAGTGCAGTCCTAGTCCCTACTCTTCTGGCACAAGGGAAGTTAGATGAATGAAAGGGAACTTGTACCGGTTAAACATTTGCAGAAAGCGTCATTTGGCTAAAAGAACATCAGACAAGTGTTTCTATTTCCTTTGTTGAAACGGAATAAAGAAGTTTAACTGGATGAACTCCTAGACCTCATTTTGACCAACAGAAAGACCCTGCTTGCAGAAGGGTGAGTTCAGTTCAGTTCAGTCGCTCAGTCGTGTCCGACTCTTTGTGACCTCACGAATCGCAGCACGCCAGGCCTCCCTGTTCATTACCATCTCTCAGAGTTCACTCTGACTCACGTCCATTGAGTCAGTGATGCCATCCAGCCATCTCATCCTCTGTTGTCCCCTTCTCCTCATGCCCCCAATCCCTCCCAGCATCAGAGTCTTTTCCAGTGAGTCAACTCTTCGCATGAGGTGGCCTGGAGTTTCAGCTTTAGCATCATTCCTTCCAAAGAAATCCCAGGGCTGATCTCCTTCAGGATGGACTGGTTGGATCTCCTTGCAGTCCAAGGGACTCTCAAGAGTCTTCTCCAACACCACAGTTCAAAAGCATCAATTTTTCAGTGCTCAACTTTCTTCACAGTCCAACTCTCACATCCATACATGGCCACAGGAAAAACCATAGCCTTGACCAGATGGACCTTAGTTGGCAAAGTAATGTCTCTGCTTTGGAATATACTGTCTAGGTTGGTCATAACTTTTCTTCCAAGGAGTAAGCATCTTCTAATTTCATGGCTGCAGTCACCATCTGCAGTGATTTTGGAGCCCCCAAAATACAGTCTGACACTGTTTCCACTGTTTCCCCATCTATTTCCCATGAAGTGACGGGACTGGGTGAAGCCAGCATAAAAGACATTTTAGGAGAAAGAAGTCACTCCAACTCAAAGGTCCTGACTGTCAAAGAGAAGCCTGGCTGTAATAAACAGTCCGGACCTCTAGACTTATTCAGACATAAGGTAAAGGAATAGTTCTTGTAAAAACATGCCTGCAGGACTAATCTACAAGTTCATAACTAAAAGGACATTTAGAAATTAAAAAGGGGAAGGTACACAAGCAAATAATATAGAGGAAGATGGTAAAAATGCATATGAATTACATTATGAAAAAGTAGCTCAGAATGATCTGAAAATATTAAGTGACAAACAGAAAGAAAGAAACTGACCCCAAACAATATCAACCAAACCATAGTTGAGAGACGTTTACAGACTGGACTGGTTAATTTTAAAACAAGAAGAGGAAAGAATAGCTTGGTCAACTGTTTGGGACAAGGATGACCAGGTTACTTAACCACTTTTATTGATCTCTGAAGAATTTTGGAAAGCAACAACAGCAACAACAAAAAGTCAAAGGTCTAGAAACTAGCAAACTAACATTCAGAAAACGAAGATCATGGCATCCAGTCCCATCACTTCAAGGGAAACAGATGGGTAAACAGTGTCAGACTTTATTTTTTGGGGCTCCAAAATCACTGCAGATGTTGACTGCAGCCATGAAATTAGAAGACGCTTACTCCTTGGAAGGAAAGTTATGACCAACCTAGATAGCATATTCAAAAGCAGAGACATTACTTTGCCGACTAAGGTCTGTCTAGTCAAGGCTATGGTTTTCCTGTGGTCATGTATGGATGTGAGAGTTGGACTGTGAAGAAGGTTGAGCACCGAAGAATTGATGCCTTTGAACTGTGGTGTTGGAGAAGACTCTTGAGAGTCCCTTAGACTGCAAGGAGATCCAACCAGTCCATTCTGAAGATCAACCCTGGGATTTCTTTGGAAGGAATGATGCTAAAGCTGAAACTCCAGTACTTTGGCGACCTCATGCGAAGTGCTGACTCACTGGAAAAGACTCTGATGCTGGGAGGGATTGGGGGCATGAGGAGAAGGGGACGACAGAGGATGAGATGGCTGGATGGCATCACTGACTCGATGGACGTGAGTCTGAGTGAACTACAGGAGTTGGTGATGGACAGGGAGGCCTTGTGTGCTGCGATTCATGGGGTCACAAAGAGTTGGACATGACTGAGCGACTAAACTGAACTGAATCTTTATTATAAAAACAATGGGAAAAATATGGATTCTATAAAATATAAACTGTGTGAGCATAATATTAACCTTATCCAAGAATCCAAATATTTTAATTAAAATCATATTTTAATTTAATATGATTTTGAAATAAAAATCACATGCAACCTCACCATCAGTTATAACCACAATTAGCATTTTGCTGTGAATTATTTCTAAAATTTCCCCACGTATAAATGCATATACACTTTTTAAACTTCTTTTGACCATTTTCAGACTTTTTTCACTCTTTTATGGTGATCATTATTTGGTGTAAACAAATATCCTTCTACATACAATATTGTCTTCCATGGCTACAAGTACTTTATTACATACAAAGACCATAATTTATTGCTTGTCCCCCATGTTGTTATTTATTATTATTTATTTCGAATGATTAGAGACTATGATCTTTATTATTTCTGCTTTAATAATACATAACTTATAGATATTTTATTTTAGAGCTAATAGAAAATACATTTTTGTAAGTGTTCATGAGCCCTGGAAAAGAAATTTTATTCTCTATATTTTGGGTATTATACAGCATATATTTTCAAAATCATATTTGTAATATTACGTAATTCTTCTATTTATTTTTGTTTCTTTACTTGATATATGAAAGCCCTATAGTGACATTTTGAAATCTTTAAACAGGATTGTTTTGGATGCAACATTAGTTTTCTTCTACCAATGTTTATTGATGCATATATTTCTATAGCAGTGTACCTTCAAATTGGATTATTCGTTTATATAAAACCACCCTCATTGTCTTAAAGCATTTGTCTTTGCTGGAGAGGGTATGGAGAAAAGGGAACCCTCCTATGTTGTTGGTGGGAATGTAAGTTGGTGTAGCCACTGTGGAAAACAGTATGAAGGTTCCTCAAAAAAAAAAATAGAATTACCATATGATCCAGCAATCCCACTACTGGGCATATATCCAGACAAAACTATATATAATTCAAAACGATACACACACCCACTATGTTCATAGCAGAACTATTCACAATAGCCAAGACATGGAAACAATCTAAGTGTCCTTGACAGATGAATGGGTCAAGAAGTGGTGGCACATGTATACAAAGAAAAACTACACAGCCATAAAAAGAATTAAATCATACCACTTGTGGCAACATGGATGCAATTAGAGACTATCCTACTAAGTCAAGTCAGAAAGAGAAAGACAAACACTGTGTGATATCACTTATATGCGGAATCTAAAATAGGACACAAATGAACCTATCTATGAAACAGAAGCAGAATCACAGACATGGACAATAGGATGGTGGTTGTCAAGGTCGGGAGGCGGGTAGGAGAGGGATGGGCTGGGAGTTTGAGGTTACTGGATGCAAACTAGTCTATTCAGAATGGATAAACAAGATCCAACTGTATAGCACAGAGAACTATAGTCAATATCCTATGATAAACTGTAACGGAAAAGAATATGAAAAAGAATGTTTATATATACAAAACTGAGTCACTCTGCTGTACAGCAGTAATTAACACAACACTGTAATTTTACTATACTTCAATTAAAATAAATATATAAATATCTTGAAAAAAACAAAGTATTTGTATTGAGTTACACTTCATCTTATATTAATATCATGACTTCTGCTTTAGTGTTTATACTTGCCTGCTATATTTTTTCTCAGGATTTCTTTTAATCTTTGTACATTGTTTTGTTTTAGGGATGACTATGGCAAACATCTACTTCTGCTTTATTGACTATGCCAAAGCCTTTGACTGTGTGGATCACAACAAACTGGAAAATTCTGAAAGAGATGGGAATACCAGATCACCTAACCTGCCTTTTGAGAAATCTGTATGCAGGTCAGGAAGCAACAGTTAGAACTGGACAAGGAACAACAGACTGGTTCCAAATAGGAAAAGGAGTACGTCAAGGCTGTATATTGTCATCCTGCTTATTTAACTTATATGCAGAGTACATCATGAGAAATGCTGGATTAGAAGAAACACAAGCTGGAATCAAGACTGCTGGGAGAAACATCAATAACCTCAGATATGCAGATGACACCACCCTTATGGCAGAAAGTG
Organism: Nanger dama; assembly: GCA_917880005.1. Classification (NCBI taxonomy): domain Eukaryota; kingdom Metazoa; phylum Chordata; class Mammalia; order Artiodactyla; family Bovidae; genus Nanger; species Nanger dama. Next base: position 24,952,730 of record CAKJTW010000011.1, on the reverse strand, counting down.
AAGAAGAACTAAAGAGCCTCTTGATGAAAGTGAAAGAGGAAAGCGAAAAAGTTGGTTTAAAGCTCAACATTCAGAAACAAAGATCATGGCATCCGGTCCCATCACTTCATGGGAAACAGATGGAGAAACAGTGGGAACAGTGTCAGACTTTATTTTTGGGGGCTCCAAAATCACTGCAGATGGTGACTGCAGCCATGAAATTAAAAGACGCTTACTCCTTGGAAGAAAAGTTATGACCAACCTAGAGAGCATATTCAAAAGCAGAGACATTACTTTGCTGACTAAGGTCTGTCTAGTCAAGGCTATGGTTTTCCCTGTGGTCATGTATAGATGTGAGAGTTGGACTGTGAAGAAGGTTGAGCGCTTAAGAATTGATGCCTTTGAACTGTGGTGTTGGAGAAGACTCTTGAGAGTCCCTTGGACTGCAAGGAGATCCAGCCAGTCCATTCTGAAGGAGATCAGCCCTGGGATTTCTTTGGAAGGAATGATGCTACAGCTGCAACTCAAGTACTTTGGCCACCTCATGCGAAGAATTGACTCACTGGAAAAGACTCTGATGCTGGGAAGGATTGGAGGCAGGAGGAGAAGGGGACGACAGAGGATGAGATGGCTGGATGGCATCATGGACTCGATGAACGTGAGTCTGAGTGAACTCCGGGAGATGGTGATGGACAAGGAGGCCTGGCGTGCTGCAATTCATGGGGTTGCGAAGAGTCGGACACGATTGAGCGACTGAACTGAACTGATGTTAGTTGTTAATAACTGAAGTATTTGACCTTATCATTTTCATGCTCCTTTTTTTTTTTTTTTCTCCCCCAACTCCCCCTCCCATCCAGGCTGCAAAAGAACATTGAGAAGAATTCCATGTGCTATACAATAGATTCTTGTTGGTTATCCATTTTAAATATAGCAGTGTGTACGTGCCCATACCAAACTCCTTTTTCATTTTTTAAAAAGCTTCCTTGCCATCTCCTTTATTTTTTGTCCTTTGTCATATGAAATATGATTTTCTTAGATCCCTTGGTTTAGAAGATAGAATAATGGGGATAAAGATTCTATTTCTATTTTTTTAACTTTTTTGGCCTTACTGCATAGCATGTGGGATCTTACTTCCCCAACCAGGGGTCCAACCCACATCCCTTGCAGTGGACGTGTGGAGTCTTAGCCACTGGACCACCAGGGAAGTCTCAATAACTATTATTTTCTAAACTTTAAATGTCAAGAATACAATGAGTCTCTCATAGTTGAACCAAGGGTTTCAGAACATTTTATTTTCATTGTCTCATCCTGTCCTATATTCTCCAGAGAAATACCAGCCTTTCAGACTTAAAAATGCTTTTTGGTGTCTAAAATCTTCATTTGTTGTTTCATAACTTTGTGTAGCAATACATATCTTCTCTTTGAAAGTATATTACTTTTGCATACAATTTAAAAGCTGGATTTATAATAATTACGTAGACATCTCTTTTTAAATTGACTTCAGTACTGATTGCCTATCCTTGGTAACATTACTTCCTCCACAGGCTTGATTTGCTTAGCTATAGTTTAAATTCTGCTAGTTAGTTTCACCTAAGAGACTTTAGTTCGATTGCTGTGTTTGAGTTTCCTCACCACCTTTCCATATCTCATCCCTATCTTTGCATACCATATTTTATTATCACCTCGGCCATTTTTCCTTGTCTTCTGATTTATAAAGACCATGGCTTCTTGCCCTCTTAAGAGGATTCCAGTCTTCTAAAATGATCTTTTAGGTCCAGCTGGAGGAGCCCATTTAATTCTGTACGCTATTCTTTTGTTTTACATTTTCCTTCGTTCCTCTCTGTTTTACTCTTCATTCATTCTTAAAGAAGAAAACACTCTATAGACCTGATGCTTGTCAAAGAACAAGTCTTGGGTTTCGTTTTCTCTGAAGGCTGAATTAACAGTGGCTGGTGGGTGTGCACAGAGCTGAGGCAACATCAAGTCCTAGAATATATTATTCTAGAGTAACTTTATTTTTCTTATTGCCAGAACAAGTTCTACTGTTTGGAATGTATCACAATTTTCTTTACAATGTGACCAACATTTCTTAAGTGTTTAAATAGATATATGTTCATTCTTGAATGGGAAGGAGTACATGTCCATTGCATCAACTTTCTTACATCCTTAAAATTCTTTACTTACTCCTTTGTTTTGTCACTCAGCATGTTGAAGATTGATAGAAGTATATTGTTTCCCTCTATAATTGAGTTTTGTCAAGATTATTTTATATATTTTGATATTTTATATTATTCAGAATAAAAATATTCAATGATGGTGAGTCTTCTAATGGGTTATGTCTTTTAGCCACATTTAATGCATCAATTAACATTTCTACATTTATTTCTACTTTGTCTAATACTGCTCTCCCTTCTTTCTTTGGTTTACATTTTCCTGGTGTACCTATACTCTTTTTCCCTCCTTTCTGCCCAGTTTTGTTTAAAACAGCATGTATTTAGAATCAGTTTTTGCCCATTCAACTTTCTTCATTTTTTAATAGAATGATTAAACCATTCACATGAACGGAATCACAGTATTTTTCCTATTGTAACTAGTTTATTTCACTTAGTGTAAAGTCTTCAAAGTTCATCAATGTTGGAGCATGTGTCAGAACTTCCTCCCTTTTAAGGCTGAGTAATATTTCACTGCATACATACATTTTATTTATTCATTGATGACACTTGGGTGACTTCCACCTTTTGTCTACTGTGAATGATGTTCCTCTGATCATGGGCATGCAAATATCTTTTTATATACTGTCTTTCAATTCCTTTGAGTATATAACCATAAGTGGAATTGACGGATCATATGGTATTCTATTTTTAATTTTTTGAGGAACTGAGCTATTGTTTTCCATAGTGGTCGCACCATTTTACAATCATACGAACAATGCACAATGGTTTTAATTTCTCTATAACCTCAGTACCATTTGTTATTTTATTTTTTGACAACAGATATCCTAAAGGATATGAAGTGTTATCTCATTATGATCTTGATTTTCACTTTATTAATGATTAGTGATGTTGATCATCTTCTCATGTGCTTATTTGTCTATTTGCATATTGTCTTTGGAGAAAAGTTTTTCAAATCCCTTGCTCATTTTTGAACTGGATTTTTGTCTTATTGTTGAGTTTAGAGAATTCTCTACATATTCTGAATAATAATCCCCTTTCAGATATGTGATTTGCAAATATTTTGTCCCATTCTTTGCTGCCTCTGCCATCTTAACTTAGAAATGATAGTGAATTTCTGGGCTCCCACTCTACACCTCTGGGTCTAGGTCCCCACCCTACACCTCCTGATCAGAATCTCAGAGGAGGAAAGTCTCCAGGCAATTTGAATGTAAATAAAAATACATTCAAGAACTGCTGCCTTGTAAGCATTTAGAAGAGAAAGCAAGGATCCCTTGGAACTAACTGAGTTTCACTCAGAAGTCATGATGGGTGGTTCCTAAGTCTTTTTAACAGGTCTATCAGTTACATAACCCAGAAAGTGGTACACAGAGGCTGGGAGCACAGAATGTTGGACAGAGTGTCCCATGAGCCTTACAGGCACAAGGGAGAACTGCGTGTTGAGTGCAAAGGTAAGGACAGCATGCCCAAAGCCACCGCTGGAGTGCAGTGTGCAGCGTAGGGTCTGGCACATCGAAGTGATTTTTAGAGAAACTGTAATAGAGACATAAGAGAATTGCCAGAGGAGGTAAAGAATCAAAAACCCTGTAGTTTGAGAAATCACTGAAGGAACTTCCTGTTCTTAACTTTGCTGAACACCAGTGTCACTTGGGGACCTTTAAAAAAATACTCAGGCCCAGGCCCTGACCCTAGACCAAGTAAATGAGCATCTCTTGGACTGGGACCCACAAATGGTGTTACTGCAAAGCTCCCCAGGTGATTTTAATGTTTAACCAGCATCGAGGGCCACTGATCTAGAGAAAAGGACCATCTTGACAATCTGTGAGGCTCTAACATAGAAGAGGAATACAATAGTTTCTGTAAAAACCTCCATGCTTGACCACTCACTTGGCAGAAGTGGGTACTAGTCTAGCTGGTCAGCAGACGGCTATTGGCATAGCTTGCCTATCAAGCCCAGACTCTCAGTGCTATGAAAAGCCTCCTCCCTTTGTTAAAAAGGCATGAATCTCCTTGACGTGGGTCTTTCGAATACTGGCAATAGATGTATTAATATCAAGATAAATGAAAATTGATCTCCCATGATCTCCTCGGCTCTTGTGGTTACACCCGCCCCTTAGACTCATCCCTTTCCAATCTGGGTCTCTAGCCACAGAGTTCATCTATCAGTTACCTCTCCATCTGGATCTCTCACTAACACTGCAAATTCAGCAGGCCTCAAACTGAACTCATCAGTAATCCTGCTATGGCTCCTTAAGTCTCTTGGTCGATGGAACCACTGTCCTCCCAGATGCACCAGGTAGAAGCCTCAGAACTGCCCCAGGTTCCCCTGCCCCCCTCACTATCTTGACATCCACCTAATTACCAGTTCTTTCCTGATTCTGTCCTTCCTTCCATCTGAACTACCTTGTCCAGCCCTCATAGTTCCTAAGGTCTCAGAAAAGCCTCCCTTGGGTAGCCCTGCTTCCTGTCTTCTTTCTTCCCAACCCTGCAGCTAGAGGGGCTGCTCTAATGTTAAAACCTGATCTGATCAAATTAAAATCCACACTATTTAACGGGAGACAAGGCCCTCCTGTCCATATATCTAGACTCATCTCCTACCTCAACTCATCTCCACTTCTCAGCTCAGTTTTCGCTCCATCAACACTGTACACAAGAGTTACCTTTGAGCCTTCACTTATGCTGTTCCCTTTACTAGAATGTATTACCCACACTTGTCTCTTCACTTAACCTCTAGCCAGCTTTTACACTTTGGCCGAAGTCCATCTACTCCAGAGAGTATTATCTGACTTCCTGGTGACCTTGCTCTGACTCTCATCTAAAGATAATGCTGCGTGATGTCTGTTTCTGTCTCTGGTCTACCCAGTTCTACCCAGCTCCCCTAGAACCAGCTGGTCCTATGCCCAGCAACTCATCCTGTGTCTAGCACAGAGAGGGTTATCAATATTTATTGACTGGTTTAATGTTGATCAGATGATTGAGTGAACGTCCTCAGGAGTGCATTTTCCAGGATATTCATGATTTAGGGCTTAGGAACCATGGGGGCTTTGGGGCAGTGTGGGAATCGCCCCAACTATAGAAAAATGTGGCTACTGCCTTCCTGTTGGGAAAGATCATTTTTTGTGAGATGATGTTCTCATCCTGGCATGAGAAAAGGGCAAGGACAGTCTCCCACCAGTGGGTGGCCTGGGGTCAGGTTCTGGGGGCCATGGATATCCTTGTTGATGAGACCTTGGGACAGGGAATGTGGGGGACTGGGTGATAGCACTCATTTTGCATGACTCTCAAGGATCCTGGAAGGAACACTGTGGCCCTGGGCGACTGAGAGAGCCTTCTCCAGCTCCTTCACGTTATCTGAAAGGCAGGGGCACTGAGGCAGCAGGTACAATGCTGTAGGCTGCTGTCCCAGAGCAGAGAGGTGAAAATAATGCAGCCAGGAATGAAAACATTTTGGCCAAAACATTTCAAGAATTTCAGCATCAAGGGTCAAAGTGGCCTTGCTGACCTCTGGCCACTTGGCACTTTCACACCAGGTCAGAAAACAGGAACGTGAAAACTTGGTGCCTGAGCAGATGACACCATCTATGCCTTAAACAAAGACAAACTTTCCATGCAGACTCATATAGAAAGGAGGGATGGGCCCAAACGGCCAGCTGCTGCTTGGTCACTGAGTTTTATCCTTCATCCCTTTTCTTGCCATAGTAGACTTTTCTACTCTTCACAGCCTCTGCTTCGGTGAATCACTCTAGTGAAATGAGGCCGATGACATCCAAGCTACCTGCCTCACACTTATGACCGGAATCAGGAAAGACCATAAATACAAATACACTATTATCTTCCAAGTGTGGTACATGTCTAAAGGATAGTTATTATTATTGTGATTTCATCATCAAAAAGTGTACAAACACAAATACTGTATATTAACTCACATATATGGAATCTAGAAAGATGGTACCAATGATCCTACATGCAGGGCAGCAAAGGAGATATGGACATAAAGAACAGACTTTTGGACTCAGTGGGAGAAGGAGAGGGTGAAATGATTTGTGAGAATAGCATTGAAACATATATATTACCATATGCAAAATAGATTAAAAGTGCAAGTTTGATGTATGATGCAGGGCATCCAAAGCCAGTGCCCTGTGACAACCTGGAGGGATAGGGTGTGGAAGCAGGTAGGAAGGGGTTCAGGATGAAGGGACACATGTATAAAGGATAGGGCATGGAAGGAGGCAGGAAGGGGTTCAGGATGAAGGGGACACATGTATACCTATGGCTGATTCATATTGATGTATGGCAGTAGATATGCCATATGTATCACAATATTGTAAAGTAGTTATCCTCCAATTAAATAAACATTTAAAAAAGTCTACAAACAATACGTGTTGGAGATGGTGTGCAGAAAAGAGAATGTACACTATTGGTGGGAATGTAAATTGGTATAGCCATTATGGAGAACAGTTTGGCGATTCCTTAAAAGCTACTATAGAGCTACTATATGATCCAGGAATCCCACTCCTGGGCATATATCTGGAGAAAACCATAATTGAAAAATATGCATGCACCCCAGTGTTCATTGTGGCACTATTTACAACAGCCAGGAGATGGAAGTAACCTAAATATCCATGGACAGAGAAATGGAAATAGAAGAAGTTGTATGCACATACCATAGAATGTTACTTAGCCATGAAAAATGAAATAATGCCTTTGCAGTAACCTGGATGGACCCAGAAATTATCATACTAAGTGAAGTCAGAGAAAGACAAATATCATATGATATCAGTTATATGCAGAATCTTAAAAAAATGATACAAATAAAATTATTTATAAAACAGAAACAGAATCACAGACTTAGAAAACAAACTTATGGCTACCAAAGGGGAAACATGATGGGGAGGGATAAATTGGTAGTTTGGGATGAGCATATACACAGTACTATATATAAAACAGATAATCAACAAAGATGTACTGTATAGCAATATTTTGGAATAACCTACATGGGAGGAGAATTTGAAAAAGAATGAATATATACGGTAAAGCATCTGCCTGCAATGCGGGAGATACGGGTTCGATTCCTGGGTCAGGAAGATCCCCTGGAGAAGGAAACGGCAAGCACTCTTGCCTGGAAAATCCCATGGATGGAGGAGCCTGATAGGCTACAGTCCACGGGGTTGCAAAGAGTCGGACACGACTGAGCGACTTCTCTTTCACATATATATACACAACTGAATCACTTTGCTGTAGCTGAAACTAACAGAACATTGTACATCAACTATACTACAATATAAAATAAAATACAAAAAATTTTAAAGTCTTCTCTTACTTGGACCTTTTCTCTCTGTGTTCCGTGTCTTGCCATGGAGACCTTTCAGCTCCATTTCCCACTTGAATAATAAGCTTGCTCCTCCTTTCTCCTATTAAACCATGATACCAGGAAAGAATCTTTAATTTTCACTGAGACATCAATGATTAAGAGGTTAATTCCAAGAGAATAAGAGAACATTTCTACAGAAAACAAAGCCTTAGGCTTCTTCAGAATCAAAGATGGAGAGAAGAAGTATGCCGTGGAGAAAGCACTCAGGAAGAGTTGTGTGACCTTGGCCTGTCCTGAAGTTGTGAGCCCATGCAGGGCCCTTTCCTTTAGATGGAGGATTCCTCATATTGAAGAGGAAGGCCTGGGACCAACTGCTTCTCAGGCTCCTTCTCTGATCTCATGTTCAGTAATGCTAGTGACTGTTAGATTTGCCTCAAATTAATACAATCTCTTGGCCTAACAATAATATTCCAGGGTGTCAAGACAATATGCAGTTGAGATCATTAAACCACTCTCCTTAATCTGTACAGAATCACAGAATGAGGAACCTACTAATACCACAGCTACCATCATCATTCCCATGAACCACCACTACTACTGCTACCACATCATCACAATCACCATTACTCGCATGGCAGATACAATTCTACTTTTTAAATGGGAAAAAATAACATAAAAATGCCTTAACTTAAGGGGTTGATATTAATCCTAGGAAACATTCAGTTCATTTCAGTCCAGTCACTCAGTCGTGTCTGACTCTTTGCAACCCCATGAATCACACCATGCCAGGCCTCCTTGTCCATCACCAACTCCTAGAGTTCACTCAAACTCATGTCCATTGAGTCGGTGATGCCATCCAGCCATCTCATCCTCTGTTGTCCCCTCTTCCTCCTGCCCCCAATCTCTCCCAGTATCAGGGTCTTTTCCAGTGAGTCAACTCTTCGCATGAGGTGGCCAAAGTACTGGAGTTTCAGCTTTAGCATCATTCCTTCCAATGAACACCTAGGACTGATCTTCTTTAGGATGGACTGGTTGGATCTCCTTGCAGTCCAAGGGACTCTCAAGAGTCTTCTCCAACACCACAGTTCAAAAGCATCAATTCTTTGGCGCTCAGCCTTCTTCACAGTCCAACTCTCACACTCATACATGACCACTGGAAAAACCATAACCTTCACTAGACGGACCTTTGTTGGCAAAGTAACGTCTCTGCTTTTTAGTATGTTACCTAGGTTAGTCATAACTTTCCTTCCAAGGAGTAAGCGTCTTTTAATTTCATGGCTGCAATCACCATCTGAAGTGATTTTGGACTCCCCCAAAAAATAAAATCTGACACTGTTTCCACTGTTTCCCCATCTATCTGCCATGAGTGATGGGACCAGATGCCATGATCTTAGTTTTCTGAACGTTGAGCTTTAAGCCAACTTTTTTACTCTCTTCTTTCACTTTCATCAAGAGGCTTTTTAGTTCCTCTTCACTTTCTGCCACATGGGTGGTGTCATCTGCATATCTGAGGTTATTGATATTTCTCCCAGCAATCTTGATTCCAGCTTGTGCTTCTTAGCATTTCTCATGATGTACTCTGCATATAAGTTAAATAAGCAGGGTGACAATATACAGCCTTGACGTACTCCTTTTCCTGTTTGGAACCAGTCTGTTGTTCCATGTCCAGTTCTATCTGTTGCTTTCTGACCTGCATAAAGGTTTCTCAAGAGGCAGGTCAGGTGGTCTGGTATTCGCATCTCTTTCAGAATTTTCCACAGTTTATTGTGATCCACACAGTCAAAGGCTTTGGCATAGTCAATAAAGCAGAAATAGATGTTTTTCTGGAACTCTCTTACTTTTTCCATGATCCAGCGGATGTTGGCAATTTGCTCTCTGGTTCATCTGCCTTTTCTAAAACCAGCTTGAACATCTGGAATTTCGCAGTTCATGTATTGCTGAAGCCTGGCTTAGAGAATTTTGAGCATTACTTTACTAGCATGTGAGATGAGTGCAATTGTGCGGTAGTTTGAGCATTCTTTGGCATTACAGAAAAGGATTTGGAATGAACTTTTAGGACTGAAGTTGTGATCTTGAGAAATCAACATAGGTTAACTGCTAGTAGTTTTTGTCAAAGTAACAAAATTGTTTCTTTGACAACATTAGGCAGGGAGATGGGGAAATACCAGCGAGAAGGAGTATCTGGACTTTATCAAGGCCTTTGATAAGATTCCTCTGATAATCTTCTGAAGAAGGATAATTATGGATTGAGTGATAGTACAAGAAGATAAATTATCTTAAAAAGTGCTATGTATTTGTTGAATTGACATCTATCAGGAGCATATATTGGAATGCTCCAGAATGCTTTAATGTTTATCATTTTTTATTGATGACTTAGTTGAAGAGGTCATACTCATGTTTGGGGACAATAGGAAGCCAGCTGGAAGGGACAGGATATATTCTGGGTGACAGGATCAAAGCCAGAAATATCTGGGCAAGCTGGAAAGACAGATTGAATTAAACAAGACAAAACTGGGAATAAATGCAAGGGCTCTGTATTTGGGTCCCAGGTAGCATCTCTACAAATATGGGATGGGAGGGCAGCAGCAGGCAGGGGATACAGTTCAAGAGCAAGTTTAAAAGAAAGTTGTGTTTTTTCAATGGATATGAAACTCAACAGCTATAACTTGTATAGAAGCTGGTGCACTGAGACAACCCAGAGGGATGGGATGGGGAGGGAGGACGGAGGGGGGTTCAGAATGGGGAACACGTGTATACCTGTGGTGGATTCATGTTGATGTATGGCAAAACCAATACAATATTGTAAAGTAATTAACCTCCAATTAAAATAAATAAGTTTATATTAAAAAAAAGAAGAAGCTAGTTCAACCTGACAGGGTTTTAACAGAAACATGAGTGTAGAATAAGGGAAGTGATCATCTCATGCCACGTGGTGCTGATTAAGCCTTCTTTGAAATGTTCTGCTTTATTCATTAAGAATAAAATTAAGAAAAACTGGGGCAAGAGAGTGAGGACGATCCTGGAGCCAGTGACCTATGGGGCCGGACAGAGCAACAGGGAGGGCACAGGCCATGGAGTTAGAGCCTGGTTATATCAATAGCTGGCTGTGACTGGATACTCCAGATTCTAACCAAGCCAGTATTTCTATCCAAGGCTGATGATCAACTTCCCTGAGAAGCACAGACGGTGGTGGTTGGCTGGCCTGCTCTCCTAGGTTTTGGTCCTCTGGTCAGATCACATTATGGGTGGGTTCCTTTCTCCTGACCTCACTCATCCAGGGACAGTCTCTTATGCCCCCAAGAAAATTTTTACATTTTTGAAATGCGAGTGTGTGCATTCTCCAATATGGCAGCTAGAAGCTATATATGGCACTTCAGCACTGGAAATATGACTGAGAAACAGAAATTTTTATTTTCTTTAATTTTAATGAAGTGAAAATGGCAAGTCACATGTGTAAATACACTGCACAGCTCTAAACAGCTTTCAGATGCATTTCTGAGACTGATCAATCTGAGCAGAATCAAGATGCATCAAAAGAGAAATGCACATGGAGCCCCCAGCACAGTACCTGGACAATTCTCTTGTTCAGTCAGCTCACTGAATTGTCTACTCTGTGAAAGTACTAGTTCAGGTGCTGGGGCACAGCACTAGCTATACTTCTAGGAGTTCACAGTTTAGAGGGGGATGGGCAGATAAGTGATGTCACCACAGAGAGCTAAGTGTATGCACAGCTATAGCAGAGAGATCGCTAACCTAGATGAGCAGTTGAGGAAGGATTACCAGAAAATTTTAAGATCTGAGCTGAGTCTTAAACAAGTAAACCTCGTGCTGGAGGCTCAATGGATATTTATTCCACTTATGAGATTATATTCCAACGCTGCCAAGCCCACTGCTGGTGGCAGAGGTGGCTGTGGGGCAAATGCAGCCCTAGAGAAAATTCATAGCTAGGGGCAATTAGTTTTATTTGAAAATCCCCCCCTTTTGTATTGCCTAATTTCTCTTCTGTAGCCACATTTTCTTCATGTGAGGACATTTTTGCTGATGTGTATAACCTTAATTTTTACTGCATGATTAGTAGTTCCTAACCATGAATGGGTGGAGGCAGTGGGTAGTTGAACAGGTGAATTTTGTTACATATAAAGATAACTCACTATGGTTTGGTTGTGGAATTCTATTACTATTTGGTGTACACAAACAGCTTGGTGAAAACAGCCAATGTTTGAAGAAGCTGTCACTGACTGGCTGGGCTGGCTGAATTGGGCTCTGATAGTGATGTACCTTCTAAGAGTGGGGACTAACCTATGCATTTGTGTGGAGAAGTAGGATGTTATGCCACTTATATTTTACACAGCAGTCTGTTCAAAGGTAGTAAGTGATGTCTAGCCAGAGAATTCTGCAACTGATACTTGTGCACACACAAAAAACAGGCACCGGCCATATAGTGTGTGGTTTTCACAATCACAATTGTGTGTATACATCAGGGAAATATGTGTAATCCCTCCCCCGTGAAGCCAGGTGAATGCCCATGAGGGCTGGATTGGTCGTGTGAGGAGACCCTCCTACAGGTAACCTGCTTTGACTGTGGCAGAGTTGCCTCATGGGGATGGAAGTATAAACTGGTGTATCCTTTCCATAAACCAGCTTGTCATATATACTAGGAACTTTAAAACATTCATGCCCTTTGGCCTAGTGATTTAACTTCTGGGCATCTATACACAGGAAGTATTTGGAAATGCCTGCAGGAAGACTGCACAGAGATGTGCAGAGTTATGTTGTTGCTAAACACAGGAAACAATTTAAATGACTAACAAAATAATAATACGCAGCCATGTGAAGGACTTTCACTACAGTACTATTTAGGAGAAAAAGCAGAGAAGTAATAGCTACAGAGGCTAAGCAACCCCTCAGTTGTTGAACAACCTGGGTTTGAATCCTGACTCTGCTGCTTACAAGTGGTGGGGCTTGGGAAGTCCCCTGAACTCTCTAGGGTTGATAATACTGTCTCAGGACTTGTGAGAATCACATGGCACAGAATTTAAAATACTTAACACTTGCAAGGTACATTGCCAGGCCATGATAAAGTCTCTTCAGTTGTGTCCGATTCTTTGCGATGCTATGGATTGTAGCCTGCTTGGGCTCCTCTGTCCATGGGATTCTCCAGGCAAGAATACTGGAATGGGTTGCTCTGCCCTCATCCAGGGGATCTTTCCCACCTAAGGATCGAACCCGTGTCTCCTGTAGCTCCTGTATTATAGGTAGATTCTTTACCGCTGAGCCATCAGGGAAGCCTGCAGGGTACATTAGGTATCCACTACATGCTTACTCCTTGGAAGGAAAGTTATGACCAACCTAGCTAGCATACCAAAAAGCAGAGACATTACTTTGCCAACAAAGGTCCGCCTAGTCAAGGCTATGGTTTTTCCAGTGGTCATGTATGAGTGTGAGAGTTGGACTATGAAGAAGGCTGAGTGCCAAAGAATTGATGCTTTTGAACTGTGGTGTTGGAGTAGACTCTTGAGAGTCCCTTGGACTACAAGGAGATCCAGTCAGTCCATCCTAAAGAAGATCAGTCCTAGGTGTTCACTGGAAGGACTGATGCTAAAGCTGAAACTCCAGTACTTTGGCCACCTCATGTGAAGAGTTGACTCATTGGAAAAGACTGATGCTGGGAAGGATAGCAGGCAAGAGGAGAAGGGGACGACAGAGGATGAGATGGCTGGATGGCATCACCGACTTGATGGACATGAGTTTGGGTGAACTCTGGGAGTTGGTGATGGACAGGGAGGCCTGGTGTGCTGTGATTCATGGGTTCGCAAAGAGTTGGACATGACTGAATGACTGAACTGAACTGAAATGTTGGCTCTCCCTGGACTGTACAATTTCAAGGCATAAAATAGCTGGAAAGGAAATATGCTAATATGTTAGCCTTGTGGAAATGTCTGTAGTTTGATTCTTTGTACACTTTTCAACTTCCCAACATTCAATGTGAATTATTTTTATACTAAAAATGTATATCATAATGTTGCAATACAATAAGATTTTTTTTTAAAGTTTTACCGCAACAAAAATAGTGCTTCTCTTCCAGAGAATGAGCTAGGGATCAGCAGTAGAGGAAAGAGCTACTGTTTTATGGGTAGTTTCTGGAGCAGAGCCTCAGGCGTGCACAGCTGTGACCTCTAGGAGTGCAACGCTGGTGGCATCCACCCCAACCTGTTGAAGGTGCTCTGGGAGATGTGAGGGGGAGTTGGAACAGATGTCCTTAGTAGTTTTTCCCGTTTCTGAAAGTCTAGACTCTATGATGCTTAGATTGTTTATCATTATCTCCCCATGTCTTGGTTGATTTGAACCAAATACTGACAGGAAACTGTAAGACTGGAAAGACTCATCTGCTTGCTCCCCATTTCCACCCCCTGCCCCCGCCAAATGCTTGTAATTACGCCTACCAGTGCTATTCATAAACGTAAAGGGTGATCCCCAAAGACACGAATGGAAGGTATAGTAGGAAGGTTAGATTAATGGCAGCCTTTTATTTGATGACTATAATTTACCTTCAGAACCGAGGCAAACACAGCCCGTTTAAACTAAACTAAGTCCCCTCCCACCTTAGGACAAAGCTCTGAAATGAGAGGAGCACAAAGTATGTGTGCGTGGGTGGCCAAATACTAGTGACCTTTGCCCCCGGTGATCTAATACCCTTCGTTGACAACGAGGGGTACCCTGTGCTCCAGCAAGTGACTTTGGAGGGCTGTTTTTTAAACAAAAACTCCCAGGCACCGAAGTAACGGCGTCGTTTCCCCCTTTCGAACCCGAGCCCTGTATTCTGACCGCTTGCCCCTCATCAGTGATGTTTTCTGGTCCACACCTCCCAAACCAAAGCGCGTTACCCTAAGTTCCGAAAAGAAAAAGGACGAACAGCCCTCTCTGGGTCCCCTTCGGACCGCGAGGTCATCGTGTGCTAATGAAGCAGCAGGAGACAGTCGCCCCGAGCCCGCCTGCGAGCGCGCCCGCGGGTTCGCAGCTCTCCCGCGCGCCACTGCGGCGCAGCCACAAATCACCGCGCGTGCCGCAGACCCTCCTGCCCTTCCGCGGGGAAAGAAGGGGGATGCGGAAAGGTCTCCCGCCACTCTGAGTCCCGCACCTGGATGGCTCACACCTGGGAGCTGCCTCTTCGCTCCTGCCTCGTGCTTCCCGCTGCAGCGATGGCGCGGATGAGGGCAGCGCATCGGAATCACCTGTAGGGCTTTTTCGAACTCCACAACACCCTCCCCCTCCTCAAATTCTAGTCCACTTGTCCAGAGGAAGAAAATTTCTGAATGTGCAGGATGAGTGGACTGGTGGAGTTTTCGAAAGCCCCACAGGTGATACTAAATGCACGCACATGCACAAACATCTTTTGAGTCCGAAACTAAACAGGTCAACCCAACCTCCCTGACCCTCCTCTCCTTCCGTAGCTTCTATTTGTCAAGGTCTCCGTGTTCTCTTCAGCTTCCCTTTACGCTCCCCCAGCACGGGGGCTTTGTGGAGTCCCCCAAAGTCCCGGAACCCTGCGGGGCGGCCAGACGTCTTAAAAAGTGTCCCCGCTCTTTGCTGCCCCTGTGCACTCTGGGGCTCGAATTGGATACCAAAGGTAAGTCTAGAAGGGGCAAAATCTGACCAGTTGCTTCAGCACCCTGCGTGGAGCCAGGCCGCCTCCCGCCCGCACACCTTTGAGGTTCGGAAGGTCCTCCCAACCAAAGAGGAAGCCGGTGCCCCGCCCTGGGCGGCTCCCGGTGCCCTCACACTGCCACGGGGGCATCTCCTCCTGCAGGGGCTGTGCGGCCGGTGGCATCGTCAGAAGGGGGCGCCGTGGCCCTGGCTGCAGCTCCCTCCCCCGGCCATGGGACCGGCACCCGCTGTGGCCCCCTTTTCCAACTTGCTGCAGCTCGCGCCCCCAGCCCGAGCCCCCTCCGCCGCGCGGGCCACGTCTTACCTCTACAAGCAACACTTGGTTGCGCGGTTCTTCGGCGCGCTCCTTCCTCGGGGCTTATTCCCTTACTTGGGAGGAAAGAGGAACCGAGAGAGTGAAAGGGGACCGAGGCTGGCGTCTGGGCGTCTGCCCGCCCGCGCAGCCCTCCCGGGGAGGAGGATGGAGCTCGGGTGGGCGCCGCAGGAGCTCCGGCGGCCCGGTTGGGATTAGGCGGCTCTGGGGTCTCTGCCCGCCCAGGTACCCGCGGCTCTGGAGCGGTGCGTCTCGGCGGCCCGCTACTACGGCACTGCGGCGCCCTGCCACTAGCAGCGGGCAAGTCCGGCTGCCACTCTCACGGCTGAGCCCTGCCCCCGGGCGCAGAGCCCGCCCCCGCCACACACCCGCGTGCGCGCGCACACGCGCTATACACCCGCGCGTGCATAGACGCGTGAATGCGGTGGGCTCAGAGCGAACCCGCGCCTCTTTGGTGGTTCGGGCACTTCTCACTGGTAGGGTTTCGGTCTGGGAGGAGGAGTTAGAGGCTGAGGGATTTAGAAAGGCTGCAGCAGTGGCGGGCTGGGCAGAGAGGCCCAAGGCCAGGTGACTCAGGGGACAGGGACAACTGTTTGACAAATACCTACAGCTCAGCCAGGGCCTCGGCTGCCTCACTATCTCGACCAAGTCAAAGAAAAACAAAAAATGCAAAGTCAACAAATTTTAAATGCAAAGTCAACAAATTTTCTCCGTTTCCTAGGCACTCAGTGTCTCTAGCGTCTAAATCATTACCCCTTCCCAAGGGCGCATTTCAGAGGCAGGGGATTGGTGACTGTTCCATCTGAAAAAATTTCTCCCATGGAAGATGTGGGGGACCATCGCAGCCCACCGAAGTTGGGCTCTGATCGCTGGATCAGGTCTTAAGACTGAGGCTTAATTTTCTTTCTCCTTTACTTTTAGGTGACCACGGGTTGTTTTCCTTCACAACAAACAGATCACTTCTTACTTTAAGAATGTAGAAAAGCATAGAAAAGGGGCTGGAAGGGAGGGGTAAGGAATGAAGGCCAGCACTGGCAAAGACACTGCTCTTTCCATGACATGCAGGTCTGTATGGGGTGATGGTGGTGGAGAGGACACTATCTCAGGCATGTCACACCAGCAGGGTGTGTCTGTCCGTTTCATACCACATTTAAAGGCATCCAGAGTTTGGCCTCTCATCTGTAAAATATGTAGAGTTTTCCAGTTTCCACAACTGAGAATTCTTTTCTGCCAGCAGGCAGTGAAGGTCCCGGGTCAGGACTGCAGCCAAGAAGCTTTCTGATGATGCTGAGGCACCAAGGGGCCCTGGGTGTCTGGGCATTTGGGGAAGAAGCCTCAAACATGAGTGCCAGATAGCACTGAAGACCCTGATGGGCAGTGTCCATATCGGGCCATCTGCAGGCAAGCCAATGGGGTACCTGAGAAACGGAAGCTCAGAGATTCCCCCAGGTTTCACATGGTAGGGAAGGCAGTGCTTGCGTTCATACTTCATCTGACCATTCACCTATCATCTGTTCTCTGTCATCCTGGCTTGGTGCTTTAAGTTCCCTTCAGTTAGAATGAAATAATCCTGGTGAGGGGGCTCTCAAAGGTCTTTTATCTTTTCTTGTTTCTCTTTTAGTCCCTGACGCATTCATTTCATGACTGTCTATTAAGCTCCTGCTGTGTCGTCAGGCACTTTCCCTTGACTCTAGTCCTGAGCCTTACTTGGGAAGAAAGAGGACGCAAGAGACAGAAAGGGCTTAGAACTGTCCGTCTTAGGCTTACTGTGTATATTTTCATTCTGCTAGGTTGGGTGGATATGGAAGACAAACTCCTTGCCTTCTGAACCACATTCTCTGTGGAGGAAAACATGTATGTGTGCATACATGTGTCACAAGATAACATTCTTGTTCTCTCTAATCTGGATTCCTTCCAAAGAAGGGGAAACTGAGAGAGGGCTTGTATTTGGGCATCATGATGGATCTAGGAGGGGTGCATGCTTATAGGTAGGGGTTGGGGCAATGTTGAGTTGTTCTGCCTATTTGAACAGGAAGGAAATAAGCTGGGTGGGAGGAATGGGGAAGACATGCAGAGACAGAATGCAGACACTTGGCTGGGATTGCACTGAGGAAGAGTAATACGAGAGAAACTCCCAGAACAGGGCTGCCAAGCAAGGATTTGGAGAACAGGAGTGCTTGCAAAGATGAGTAAGTACTTTGCTAGGAGGGAGGGTGTCCACTATGAGGTCCCTCTTCTCTACCCTTCCTATGAGATAAATCATTTGTAAAGGCAGTTGTTCCCTATTTTGTGAGTGGATTCCTTTGGGGAAGGCAGGCTGGTGCTGAGTTCAGCATCTGGGTTGATACAGGGTGAGTACAGAGAAGCCTGTGTGGGCAGAAGACTTAAAGACAGCTGGCTCCTGGGTTCCATGCAAATAACATGGAGGAAAAGTGTTGTAGAAGAGATTGAAGCAATGTGGAAGGCAGGGGCCCGGAGGTGGGAAGAAGCGCAGACAAGAACAGTTATAC
Organism: Nanger dama; assembly: GCA_917880005.1. Classification (NCBI taxonomy): domain Eukaryota; kingdom Metazoa; phylum Chordata; class Mammalia; order Artiodactyla; family Bovidae; genus Nanger; species Nanger dama. Next base: position 24,934,781 of record CAKJTW010000011.1, on the reverse strand, counting down.
TGATTGAGGCATCACAGGGGAGGTGAGGTTTGGGCTGGGATGTGAGAGGAGAGTAGGGATCTGACACACAGATAAGCAAGACAAGCACAATCTAGGTGGAAGGAAAGCAAAAGCACAGAAGGCGGACTACTCCTGGTGAGTTTTGGGCCTTCAATAGAAAAAAGAAAGTTATTTCTCCATGTTGGAAAGACTCCCTAAGTGTAGACTTCAGGACATGAATATCAAGGAGCTATGGAAGATGTGTGCTTCTTGTTGTTCTTGGTTTTGTTTTGATGGGGAAGGGGCTGGGATCCTTTGATGCTAGCTTCCCCAAGTAAGGTTTTTTCATCAGAATGGAGAGTAAGGGAGGGTCAGGCAGCAGAGACATTGTGGTGTTGCTGCCCCCATGAGGAATCAGGTGCCCAGGGTGCCCCATGAGGGGCTGAAGCCCAGGCCCCACCAGCCTAGCTGCACAGTTCAGCAGAGCCACGTGTCCTGCCTTTTCTCTAAGAGAGAGAGGGCTTGGTGTGGGCTGACAGAGGCCTTGGCTGCTGAGCTCATCCATCTTTGAAGAGACTAAAGCCCCAGTGAAACAAGTGAGGGTTCATTGAGCATTTGCTGGAAGCGCAAATGCAGGTGAAGTAGAAAGAGACTGAAGTCAGGAGTAGCTATGAGCCTGAGCATGTCTTTGCTCTTGGGCTACCGGGTACGGAGGAGGAAGCTTATTTCCTCCCCTCAGAGCATTTGCAACCCATGTAGGCTATAAAACAAACATGCAAAGCGATTAAGAGGCAATGAAAGACAGTGTAAAATTAAGTGTCAAGTTGTATAGAGCAGATTCTCAGGGCGTGAGAAGGGAGACCTCCTCCACGTTTTAAGAATCCAGGGAGGTTTCCGGGAGGGGAAGATGGGGCTTCCCAGTGGAGAGGAGAACCCAGGGCTGGAGGCTGGACAGCAGGAGGCCTCTGAGTGTGAGCTTGGCCACTCTAATTCCGTTCCTGTTCATGGCCAGGCACTGTGATGAGTCACCTTTGTTTCTGAGAGACGGGGCATTTTTGGATGTTTAACTGGCTCAACACTTTACATTCCCTGAGACTTCAGTGTTGGCAGCTCACACTCGCCATGTTGCTCTGGGAACACATCATCCAAGCCGGCAGCTGACGCCTAATCTCTATTGCCAAGGCAAAGCTGGGGCTGAGTCAGGTACCTGTGTCTGGAAATTTTTAAGTTGGACTGTCTCTGACAAGCTGAGTGAACTGCACGTGACGCTGTGCATAGTTGAGGCCATGGAGGTAGGGTCAGAGAATCTAGCCAGGGCCCCTGGCTTCAATCAAGTCCCTGCTTGGGAGGCTCAGTTTACTTCATTTTTCTCAGCCTCACTTTTTCTCATCTATAAAATAAAAAAAAAAAAATATGCTAGATTCTCTCCAAGCTGCCTTCCACCCAGTATTTCGTGATTTCATAATTAGTAGGCTCTTTCCATTTTATCAAATAGGTACAAGATGGGAACAGATATTTACCAAGCCCTGACTTCGCTTTTCTCTCTGCTTTGACTGTGAAGGGTGTGCTTGGGAGAAATTGTGATGCTGTGGATGGGGACAGAGGTTTTTCCAGGAACAGGTTATGTGGATCCAGCCCTGGGAGTGTAGGCAGGTCACCCCATCTTCAGGCCTGCATTTTCTCATTGGTAAGAGAAGGAGGTTGGAAATGGTGTCTACAACCTTTTTGGCTCTGCTACTGTGTTAAGGAAGTATTGTCAACTGAACAGCTTATATGTACTGCTTCTTAACTGGGGTGAACCACCTCCTCAAGGCTGGCTTGGAAAATAACCATAGTAACAACTGATAAGCTTGGGGGAAAGCATAAGAGAGAAACCAGGAGGTTAAGAGTAATAAGCAGACCATGCAGATGGAGCTGGAAGACCTGGGTCTGTGTCTCTAGCCTCAGTTTCCTCTTCTGTAAAATGGAACTAGCAATACCTGCACCACTGGGTAGGGTAATGATTAAATGAAGAATTAATCATTAAATCAAATTAAGAATATGTGGAAATGCTTTGTGTATTTAGAATTGCTATGCAAAAAATGAATAGTTATTAAAGATAGTTACTGTAACATAGACTATTTAAAACACACACACACAAAACAACAACAACAAAACCCCCAGTTATATTATTTACTCATCTGCTTCCTAGGAAGCAACAATTTGGGTCAGCAACTGTCTCCATGCTGCTAAGGATGGTAATATTTTAACACAAAAACTTAATAAAGGAGTTGGATGGACTTTGCCCCCTGCCTAGAATTCTGCAGTGTCACACTGGATTTCCGAGGAATTTTGATTGGATTTATTTGGAAAAGGAGGAGAAACCCCCATCCAAGATCCTGCTTTGATTGTTGCCTGTCATGAGAGGGCCGGTGGGAGGAAGAGAGGAGAAGCATGAGGACACAGAGACAAAGCGAGAAGGCTGTTCGCTTCCTGTTGTATTTTTGGGCAATGGATGCTTCACTTCATGCTTTTAATGAGCTTGTAAAGAGGCTAATTTTGGTTCACCCACATTACTCTGGATCTGTTTTCTGCTGTGTCTGGTCAGAAGACACTGCTGTGGAATTCTTCACTGCTGTCCCAAAAGGGGAGGCTTTTCTGGGGACCCCTGGGAAGAACCACAGGGAGGAAAAGCTTCCAATTCCATAAATGACCATGTGCTTCAAAGCCTGTCCAACTCACACAATTTTTGAGAGAATCAGTCCATTTTTAGAAGGACTAGTCACCTCTTTATCTCTTGTTAACCAGTTTAGGGGGACAAAATGGCACAATATGTTAGAAATTAGGGGGTCCTAAGTGCTGGCCCCTCTCACCCATTCTCCAAACCTGCTGATGCTGGAATTACTTTCCAAAAGCAGACACCCCAAAGCCCTCCCTCTGCTTGAAAGCTTTCAAGGCCTCAGATTCTTCTTTCATAAAAAGGACATCATTAGCACAGTGCATAGGTTTTAACAGAGTTTAGAACAAACATCTATTAAAAAATTAACACAGTGTCGGCCACATAAGTTGTCAGTGAATTACTGTGGTTACTGCTTTAGAATATTCCCTAAAATGGCATGTGAGGTCCTCCATGAAATTGTCCCAGCTTACTCATCCACTTCCGCTTCTGGTAGGCCTTTCAAGGACTCGGTCCACACGCTGACTGGCTTCATCATCCCAGCACACCCTTTTCTGTATCCTACTTAGGCTCCTCCCTCGGCAGGAAGAGCTGCCTTTTTTCTCTCTCTACCATGTGTATGCTCAGTTACTTATTTGTGTCCAATTCTGTGACCCCATGGACTGTAGCCTACCAGGCTTCTCTGGTTGCCATGCCTTCCTCCCAGGGATTGAACTAGTGTCTCCTGCTTGGCAGGTGGATTCTTTACCGCTGAGCCACCTGGTGCCACCTCTTAAATGCACACTGCTGAAGTTACTTTTTCTCTCTCCTCTACTCCCATTGAGATTTAGATACCATTTACCCTGGTACTTGGCAACAGGCTGCCTCCTATAATGGTTACCTGCATGTGCTTCACACCCACTGCCCTGCCTCATCAATTGATCCTCCTTAGACACATCTTAATCATCTTCCTATCACTCAGGGAAAGTATTGTGCATAGTAGGGGATCAATAATATTGGACTGAGTTTAATGAAGACAGATTTAAAGAAGACCTCCTTGTTGACCCTGAGATTCTGTCACTGTGGGAAGGTTGATCCCCATTTTCAAATCTTCTAAAGAGCTACCCAGTCACTGAGCACTTATTGTGTGACAGACACTGTGTGGACTCATGTTAACCCTCCTGAGAGCCACGTGAGAGTGCCTTCAGCATCACGTAACACTGGAGACTTGATTGCTCGAGGTCGCCAGGCAGTAAGCTGTGCAGCCTGTACCAGAAACCAGAACCCGTGGTGAGCTTCCTTGGAGTGTCTCTCCCACACTGTACTTGCCTGAATCTTCATCCTTTAGCACTTGTGAACAAAGTAAACTGTATGATATAAAATGGGTTTTTGTTGCCTTGTATTTTTGATATTGTCCTGCTTCTCCAAGTATCAGTAGTTGTAGAGTACTATGATAATACGAATAAATAACCACTTGTTAAACACTTTTGTATCTAGCACTTTATACAGACACACACACACACACACACACATTAATTCCATAAAGATGTTATTAATCCCAATCTACAGGGAGTTTAATAGGGGACTCCCCAGGTGGTTCAGCAGTAAAGAATCCATCTGCCAATGTGGGAGAAGAGGGTTTGATCCCTGGCTGGAGAAGATCCCCTGGAGTAGGAAATGACAACCCACTCCAGTATTCTTGCCTGGGAAATCCCCAAAACAGAGGATCCTGGAGGGCTACAGTCCCTGGGTCACAAAGAGTCAGGCATGACTGAGCAGCAACTTTGCTTTGTTTGTACTGGCAGGGAAGCACTGATAGTTTCTTTCATCTCTCTGACATATTCTCTTAACCGTAAACCTTTACATATCTTGTCAAGTGACAAGTAGTCCCTGGTTGCCTTATTCCACCAATGAATGGAAATAGGAAGAGAAAGAAGGGGCAAGGGGCTGTACCAGAGAGACAGTCTCAGGAGACAGACCTAAGTCAGCTGAGGTGATGTTCCTTCCCTTCCATCTGGCAGTCCTCCAGGTATGGTCCTCAGATCAGCCAGTTTAGACTCTCCCGAGTGCTTGTTAAAATGCATATTACTGGACTCTACCTCCCTGGTGGCTCAGACGGTAAAGAATCCACCTTCAGCGTGGGAGACCTGGGTTCGATCCCTGGGTTGAGAAGATCTCCTGGAGGAGGGCATGCCAACCCACTCCAGTATTCTTGCCTGGAGAATCCCCATGGACAGAGGAGCCTGGCAGGCTACAGTCCATGGGAATCCAAAGAGCTAGGCTCTACCTCAGACCCAGCCAATCTGCCTCACTGAGGACAGAAGCCAGAAATTTGCACTTCAAACACATTCTGCAGGTGACTCACCTGGACTCTGAAATCTGAGCACCACAGCCTGGCTCCTGTCAGGGATCCCTTTCAACTGCAGCTGTGCCCAATGAAACTGCCATTTTCTCAAATTATTAGCATCCATAATAAAGAGAAACAATTCAAATTTTTCTTTTATTGTTTCTCAGCATTGCCCCTGGTCCAAAGGCTATTATGTAGCTTGACACATTGCCTATGTCTACTTCATGATGTTTAAAAGACAAAGTTCCCTTCCCAGAATAGCTTTATTGCTTCCTATTATTTTTCTTTACAAATATCATCCATTATAACTACATTGTCAGTTACTTTTCTTAACATGGTTCCATGAAAAACTGTATTCTGAATTTCAAACAACAATTTCATAAATAGACTTTCAGAACACAACATGTTCCTAAGTAGGGAACTGACTGTATTTTATGATTTTTGTAGTTATTTGTCTCCGAGAAAAGAGTTTTACAGTTAGCCTTAGAAGGATGTGAATTGGGAGACTCTGGGTTTTCCCAAATTGCCTTCTCTCGGGACTCTGGGTAGCTTCATAGCTTTCTTGATCTGCAGATTGTTTCTAGGTGTTCCTGGGAGCTTTGCCAATCTGGGATATATAAACTACAGGTGTAGGAAATGGACATTTTTTTCTCATTTTTGCTTTTCTTCATTGAACTAATTCTTCTTGGGCACCTCAGTGTACAGATGTTTTGCTAGGCCAAGACTCAGACAGGAGTCTTGCTGTCTGTCCTCATGGTGCTGAGTCTAGTAGTGGAGCAAAAATTGCCAACTGCCCAGGGGAGGAATGGGCTTCCCCAGGGGCTCAGCAGTAAGGAATCTACCTGGGATGCAGGAGACATGGGAGATGTGGGTTCGACCCCTGGGTCAGGGAGATCCTCTGGAGGAGGAAATGGCAACCAGGTCCAGTATTCTTGCCAGAACAGTCCATGGGGTCACAAATTGGAGACAACGCAGCACGCGTGCAGAAAAGCAGTTGGTGGTGAGAAGGGTGCTGTGGGGTTAAGGTCTAAAGGGAAGAGAGTCAAGCAGTTAGTGGCAGAAGGATGAGAAAAATTCCATGCATCCACCAGGAGTTCTCCTTCTCCTTCTGTATACTGGGAGGAGATATTCCATTGCTTTGAGTGATCTCCATCTATGCTGGCCGAGCCATGCACACCAGCAGACGTTCCCTTGATATCTGTGACAATAGTAAAACCTCTGTGCCAGGGTGTCAGGGCAGGCTGGAGGCAGATGGAATAGACTAGGGCCGTTTTTCAAGTGGGTGAAGGGCAGGAGATGCTAACTGAGAGGGGGAGGACCAGAAGGACCCTGCATCCTGTGGCTTTGTAGGGCCTGGGAGCTCTGTTTATTTTTTCAGAGGGACTCTAAACACATATTCTTGACACTTCTCTTGGTCCCAGTTTTGCCCTGGCATTCATAAGAATAAAATGTATCCCTTTTTATAGAGCATCTCTGCAGATGCTTGGTGGCAGTTTCTGTGTTCCTCCTCCTTTCCTCCCCGGTACATTCACTGATCATTCATTTTGGTGTCCATCCAATACATATGTAGTTGCCGAACGCTCTTTACAAGCCTTTTTCCAGGGACTCTGCTAGGTGCTGGGGGTACTGGAAATGAAGAATGGGCCTGTGTTTAATGAGAGGACTGGCACGCGGACAGCTGATGACACCACAGCCTCACAAGTGATCTGGGAGAGAGAGGCACAGGGCATTCAGCTGAGGTCTCTGGGTGGAGGAGGACAATAAGGAGACTTCTCTGAGGTAGGTGATGATGCCTTATCTGTGTCTTCAAAGCTAGCCAGGGCATTCCATCTGTCCTTCTGTGACCCATGGGACCTATTGACAGTGCAAGCAGGGCTGGTCCCAGGGCCCTAACCGGTAGTGTGCTTGAGACAACGGTGTGTATCTCTTCCCAGTTCTCTGCTCAGTGACATCATGTTGGTAGCTTGAAATCAGTCACAGTGGGGGTATTTATGCCACTGCAATCTGCAGATGCTGTAAGTCAGGAACCCTTGGGGCACTGCCACAAGCCCTGCTTGTCAAACATTTCCTAGCACAGAGCTGGTCCCCCGATACTTCACACATTGTAGAAACTAACATGGGTAAGGAAGAGACTCAGCTCAGTTTCTGGTTCTACCGTGTGGATGGTATGCCTACCTTCCTACCCTCAGCTCTCCAGGCTCCTGGGTAAATACTCCCTGTGGACCCTCAGAGTGACCCCTGCCCTCCGTTGGGTCTCTCAACAGAAGCCCAAGCAAGTCTCTAGGAGTGGTGGGCTGTGCCACTGTGTTGAGAACCAAGAAGCTGGTTTCTGATGGTGGGTCTCCTAAGGGTGATGAGGCTAAAAAGGCAGAGACGGCTGCTCACACAGCTTTTCTCAGATATTTCCGCCCTCAGAAATATCATGTCAATGCAGGGCAAACTTGTGTCTTCCTTTTTAGGTCTCAAGGCAAAGCTTGAAGCGCATACTGTGAGCTTGGATTTCTTGACTGTCTTATGCTTGACCGTTAATATTGATGGAAATTTAGACTTCAACTCTATGATCTTTCTGTGATTGTTTAATAAATAAACAGCAGAAATGTGCTGTTTGCACGTGTGCTCTGTCAGTCATGCCCAGCTCTTTGCAACTGCATGGACGATAGCCCACCAGGCTCCTCTGTCCGTGGAATTTTTCAGGCAAGAATACTGGAGTGGGTTGCCATTTCCTCCTCCTAGGGATCTTCCTGACCCGGGGATCCAACCTGCATCTCCTGCATTGGCAGGCAGATTCTTAACTGCTGAGCCACCTGGGAAGCCCTGTATGCTATTTCCTTTTGCTTTTGAGTGGTGAGTGGGGATGGAGAAAAGTTCCCAAAGTGAGCTCCAAAGCTTGAGTTACTGCATAAGCATCATTGTGCTACCTTGTTCTAGGTGACTATCTGCTTCTTGTATTAAACTCAAAACATAAATATATTTGGAGATTTTCTTCCTCAGCCTGGGTATTGGTGTTACCTCATCTCTGCAGCATCAAAAAAAGAGGTGGTGAGAATAGGAGCTCAGCCAGTTCTCCATCCATCCACAAAGTCAGAGTCAGCTTATTTTGTTGGATTCTGGATGCTGGTTTTTCTGTTCTCGTCTGCTGACAATTACATTTAATAGTCATTTAAGAGATTGATTTATATCTTTTAGCCCTGTGCAGTTTTATGTTTAATTTCTGGTCTTGTCTAGAGTCTCAAAGATATTGAGAAGAAAGGAAGGGAGAGAAGGAAACCCAGGCTGTGTGCCAGCATTCTCCCATGGGTTGTGTCATTTCATCCTCACAGCAGCCTTTCGGGGGCGCCAGGACCCAGATGCTCTGGGAGTTAAGTGAGGTGCCCAAGGTCACAGAGCTGGAGTGGCGGTGGGCAGGAGGCAGGTATGGTTCTCTCAGACATGGGGACCCAGGCTCCTTTCACCTCACTGCTTGTGTCCTACTCTTTGCGACCCAATGGACTGTAGCCCACCAGGCTTCTCTCTCTGTCCATGGGGATTTTCCAGGCAAGAATACTGGAGTGGGTTGCCATCCCCTTCTCCAGGGGATCTTCCAGACCCAGGAATTGAACCAGGGGCTCCTGCATTGCAGGTGGATTCTTCACAAGCTGAACTACCAGGGAAGCCCTCGTGATCACCAGGTGTCTTCAGACTACAGGGATGATGAGGCCAAACCACACTTTTTCACAAACCAAGAGGGGTGTCTTGATCTTGTTCAGTGAAGATGTGCCCAGGGGATGTCTTGCAGTCAGTGTCCTCCTGGGCTGTGCTCAGAGAGGGTCCCTCAGGTCTGGGTCCCTACAGGAATGCAGAGTTGTCCCTGTGGTTGTGAGGCAGAGAGAACCAGCCCATGCACAGCTGGAAGGAGAGTGATTTAGGCAATTACAGTGGTAATAACTGAAACAAACCCATTGCCTTCCCTGTACTGCTCCCCTTGCTGGGCCATGCAAAGTAATTGTTATTCTACCATACATTCCACAGCTGAAGAAACAGCTTCAGAGAGCCTGCATGACTCAGTCAGTGTCATACAGCCACGCATACACCTGGGGTTTGAACTTGAGACTGTGAGTCTCTAAAACCTGTGCTTTTTCCATCACATGACCCATCTTCTGAGGTCCATTTTCTTTTTCTCTCCTATCTATTTATTCATTTATTGTTTTCCCACTTAAATTTATTTTTATTTTATTATTTATTTATTTTTTAATTTTAATTTTTACTTTATTTTGCTTTACAATACTGTATTGGTTTTGCGAAACATTGACATGAATCAGCCACGGGTGTACATGAGTTCCCAATCCTGAACCCCCCCCACCTCCCACCCCATATCTCTCTCTGTATCATCCCCGTGCACCAGCATCCTGTATCCTGTATCGAACATAGACTGGTGATTCGTTCCTTACCTGATAGTATACATGTTTTAATGCCATTCTCCCAAATCATCCCACCCTCTCCCTCTCCCTCAGAGTCTAAAAGTCCATTCTATACATCTGTGTCTCTTTTGCTGTCTCGCATAGAGGGTTATCATTACCATCTTTCTGAATTCCATATATATGTGTTAGTATACTGTATTGGCATTTTTCTTTCTGGCTTACTTTACTCTGTATAATAGGCTCCAGTTTCATCTACCTCATTAGAACTGATTCAAATGTATTCTTTTTAATGGCTGAGTAATACTCCATTGTGTATATGTACCACAGCTTTCTTATCCATTCATCTGCTGATGGACATCTAGGTTGTTTCCATGTCCTGGCTATTATAAAAAGTGCTGCGATGAACACTGGGGTACACGTGTCTCTTTCATATTTTTATTTTTAGATTCTCATTAGTTATCTGTTTTACATGTACTAGCAACTTCACTTTCACTCTTCACTTTCATGCATTGGAGAAGGAAATGGCACCCCACTCCAGTGTTCTTGCCTGGAGAATCCCAGGGATGGGGGAGCCTGGTGGGCTGCCGTCTATGAGGTTGTACAGAGTTGGACACGACTGAAGTGACTTAGCAGCAGCAGCAGCAGTGTATATATATATATATATATATTAGTCCCAATCTCCCAATTTATCCCACCCCACTTTTCCCCTCTTGGTGGTCATACATTTGTTCTCTATGTCTGTGTCTTCTGCTTTGCCAGGTTCATCTGTACCATTTTTCTGGATTCCACATACATGTAGGCCTATCCCTTCTCCAGCAGATCATCCTGACCCAGGAATCAAATTGGAGTCTCCTGCATTGTAGGCAGATTCTTTACCAACTGAACTACCAGGACAGCCTGTTAATATACTATATTTGTTTTTCTCTTTCTGATTTACTTTACTGTGTGTGACAGTCTCTAGGTTCGTCCACATCTCTGAAAATGGCACGATTTTGTTCCTTTTTATAGCTGAGTAATATTCCATTGTATGTACGTGCCACATCTTCCTTATCTGTTCCTCGGTTGATGGACATTTAGGTTGTTTTTGTGTCCTGACTATTGTAATACTGCTGCTATGAACCTTGGGATGTATGTATCTTTGGGAATCATGGCTTTCTCCAGGAATATGCCCACAAGTGGGATGGCTGGGTCATATGATAGTTCTAGTTTTTGATTTTAAAGGAACCGCCACACTGTTCTCCATAGTGTGCACCAGTCCACATTCCCACCAACATAATCCCCTCCATTCCATGTTATTGTACAGTATTCACTTTTCATCACCTGTCACAATTTGTTTTTAAAACAGAACATTTCATTACATTTAAGTACAGAATTGCATGTGGCTGTTCATCTTCTTAAAAATAGAGCCTGGGAGGTGATCTTTTTAGACAGGGTCTAATTGTGTACCCCTAAATATCGGATTCTATGGCATTAAATGGAAAATTCAGACTATTAACTCCAACTCAGCATGTCTCAGAGTCAGCTTGTCTCTTTGTGTTCCATAATTCTGCTTTTCCATTTGCAGTCCTTTCTGTAGAGATTGGCTCCCACTCTCTGCAAAGCCACCCAAACCAGAAACCTCAGGGTCAGTTGGACTTTCTCTTTCCAGTGCCCTCTCCCATCTTCAGTTCCTCAGCAATGAGAGTTTGTTTGTCTTGCTTTCTCACTGATTTCTAAATGTGCTGCCAGATAGCAGATTCCTTACGATTCCACTCCCTGTTTTAGACTCCCATCCTCTCTTCTAGGATGACTGTCCCAGCCATCTTCCCGCTACTAGTCTAGTACCAATCCAGTCCATACCTACTGCCCTGAAGCCAGAGAGAGCTTCCCAAAATGCAGAGCTAATCATGTCACTCTCCCGTGATTTTTCTTTTCTTTTTTTAAAACAATTTCCCCAATATTTTGAACATAAGATTGTAAATTCCTTTCCCCATTCTTTAAGACCTTTTGTGACTTGGTTCCTACTTAGCTTGTTCTGACTCATTTCTCACCTCTGCCCACTCCAGTCTACACTCCAGATGTTCTGAAGCACTACATTAGGAGCTTTAAGTAGTTACTGGTCCTTGCAATGCCCCTAAAAATATATTTTATACCTTTCTTTCTCGGGTGAAGAATCTGAGCCTCGAATCTCATAGCTAATAAGTAGCAAAATCTAACTTTAGAGACAAGTCTCACTGTCACTTAAGACCCGGGTGTTTTTGACAGACTTTGGGGAGCCTGGCATACTCTGCGGAATTTGCCAGGCCTGCGGTGTGGGAGAGAGGGGATACTTAATCCCTCCTGCATGCAAAGTCCTGACATCATCTGGCCGTAGCCCTTTCCTTTCTTGCTGACCCATATGATTTTGCAGATATGAGGGGTGACTGAGCCCCAAGATTAATAAGCACTTCAAAATTCACCGTGGCCAAGGAGAAGGCACACTATTCATCATGTGAGCTGTGGTCAGTTCCCATTGCTTGAGTTTAATCAGACTAATGAACCAGCTGGCTTCCTTTCTGAAGTGATTTCTGCTGTTTCCAGTACTGAACAATAGCACAGCGGGATTTGAAAGGGAGAAGGAAGAACATTCAGTTGGGGGAGAAGGGACATCCTCCAAGTTAGCCAGCTGATATGTTGGCTGTACTGAGGAAGGTAGGACAGGGCGGGTGGGAACTTGGTGGGGTCCAGTCTAGGCCTGTCACCTCCAGGGAAATGTTCCTAAGGACGGGGAGGGTGTTTCTAAAGTCTGGAAGATGACAGGTCCAGGTAACTCAGAGGACAGTGCCTTCAGAGGACAGCAGGTAGAGCAGTAAATGGAACTTTTCCCCAGTAATGTATTTATTTGTCTAGCATTTATTGATGCCACTGTATGCAAGGTCTATTGATGATGATGATAGAACAATGAACCCAACATAGATTCTGCTTGAAAAGTCAGGGCAATCATCTTCAAATATTTTAGAACTGTAGAATCTTTTGTTCAAAGGAAACCTTACAGAGAAGCCCAACAGTAAAGGAAAAGCAAAGCTCTAGGTGGCTTCTGATGGGCTCTTCTGAACTCTAGGGATGCAGAGAGTGCAGTGGATTGTGCTGTGCTGCCAAGCAGGAATGACCCAGGGGCAGGGGACCCAGGAGTTGTCTTCCCACATGTGATGTAGGTCTTGGGGAAGAAGGGTCTGACCTATCCATGGTGGTTCCACAGAGTCAGGAGTCTGTTACGAAATGGCAGAAAACAAGCCCAAACCTCTAAATCACCAAACTGAAGACAGAACAGGGAAATGGATGGCCTTCACGAACAGCTAGAACCAGGGATTCGAAGCTCCCGATCTTGGTCCCTTCTCTTACTCCTCCTCCTCTTCTCTCTCTTCTCCCCAGGCACTTCTAAGGGAGTCCCCACCCACAGGCCTGGCTGCAGTGAGCGGCCATGTGCCATGCCCTGAGGCAACACCCACTGACATCCGTGATGAGACAATCCTGGTTCCCTGACTTAAGGGTAGCCAACCAGTCTAGAGGCTGGTCAGGGCCTATAACTTAGGCTTGGATTACAAAGAAGAGCTGGGAGCCAAGGGACACAGAGAAGTTGCCCATTAGCTCTGGAGAAGAGAGAAAAATTTATGTAGATTCAGCATCTGAGATGGCTATTATGGGTTGGACGACCAAAGGTATCAGTTCATCCTGGGCAATCCCAGTGTGCCTCAAGTTAATCATGACTAGGGCCTCTTTTCACTCTCATAAGTACTCTGGTTTGGATGAAACACTATTCAGTAACTCGAATTATGGGCCATATTAGGTGGTGGAGTGGAAGATGAAAAGGGATGAGAGAGAAGACGGGATCAGGCCTGGAAGAGCGTTGCAGGCCAAGCAGAAGAGTTTGGATTTTTATCCTGAAGACAATGGGCATTTTTAACATGGAACCTACAAGATCAACTTTTGCCGTTACAAAGATCACTCTGATAAAGTGTGGGCAGCAGATGAGAGACAGGCTAAAGAGCTGAAGGTGATCAGCTGACTGAACATTCCAGGTAAGAGGCAGGGTGGTCTGAATTAAACAAGTGACTGTGGAGATGAGAAAAGCAGCTGTGTTCAAGGGATATCCAGGAGGAAGATTTGAAAGGATTTGGGAGACTGCTTAAATTTGGGGATGAGGGAGAGAAAGGTGTTAAGGGTGAATTTTTCTGCATTTCACCAGTAAACGGCTGCTGGTGGCAGAAATAGTGAGTGTGGCTTTGAACGTGCTCGTTTTGAAGGTCATCAGAGTGGTCACTGAGTGATTAGGGTGTAATTAGGGAGGGTGCTGGATGGGAAGTGGTTGTTGGGGGTGGTGGGGGGCAGGGAGCTTCATTTGCAGGAGTGGAGGGAGCCACAGAGAGGATGGGTAGGCTGAGGAGCAGGAGGTGGGAGGGAGGACAGGTGGAGGCTCACACCCAGAGCTATCTGCTCTGTGTCTCATGCTTTGCTTGGCATTCTGCTTATTTTTCTTCTCGCCATTCCCCACCACAGACTGTATACTCTGTTTGAGGCCTGGCATCTTTTAAACCTTGAATCATCTCCCACGGTGCCTTTGTGTAGCAGCTTGTTTGTGTATATTTGGTACTACATGATGGAAAAAAAAAAATTTAAAGGCCTGTGAGATTGACCACCAGCTCTCTGATGACCTTGGGAGAGTGTTTTCCCATGGTGTGTTGGGGCAGATGTCAGACTCCAGTGGTACATGGAATGGGGGATAGAGGAAAAGCAAACCAGGAACTGAAGCTACAATCCGGGCTGCCTCACTTTCCACTAGCCCATCTTCTCCTTCATTTGGAAGGCAGTGTAAGTTTTAATTATCTTTGAAAGAAGGGCTTGAGATACGTAGTCACTGGGAGCATTGAGTGCAAATGGGGGAATTAGCATGTCTGGTATGTCTTCCCTTTAAGTCCAATGCCCCTAGAAAAATGACAGTAACAGGAAGAACTGTACTGTGTTTGAATCCCAGCTTTGTGCTTGGGAAGGGCACCAATTTAGACAGCTTAGAATAACTGGGAATTTGAAATCAGATCAGATTTCAGATTACAGCCAGTATCTGGCTCTGTTTTTTTACTTATCTAATAGTTTTGGAAACTTTGTAAAATATCAACATCTCTGAAGCTTGATTTGCTCAACAGAAATGTGGGGATATTAATGACTGTCTCTCAGGCTGCAGATCAGATTCAATGGGTGGGGAAAATTGAAGCTCATAGAGGTTTTATATAACATTCCCAAGTCATTTCACTAGTAAGTGATAGAGCTGGGATTCCAACCGAGGGCTCACAAGTTTTGATGCTTTTGTACTGATACTTTCTAGGGTACTCTTCTGCCTGGGACATGACCTCAGCTCTTCTTTGTATGGAAGCAAGTCATAAATAACTAGATAAATGCCTGGACCAAGAATATGCAAAGTTCCCTTCCCTACTCTCGTTGTCCTTGGGACCTTAAGAAACTACCCCCAACTCGATGCTATTGCTGAAGCTTCTTATTAAACGGGGGAAAATGGTATGACCTACTGCACAGTCTAATTGTGAAGGTCATACTTGTTAATGTCAGCAAAGGTACCCAACAGAGTATTCACATAGTAGGTGCGAATTAAATGGTAACTAAAGCTGATTCCAACTTTGAGACTGGGGCTAACTCTTCCAACAAGCTTTACTGGTAATGACAATAATTGTAGTGGTATAGGCAGTTGTAGTAAGAGCAGCATTAGGTAACATTTGTAGAACACTGGGAAATTTTCAAATGCCAGAAAATAACTCTTATTTAAATAATCCCATTTAAATTCCCAACAACTTTCTAACAGATATCATTATTTATTACTATTTTTACAGATTAAGGTATAAAGGCATAAAGAAAGAAAATAAGTAACTTCCCCAAAGTAATTTAGCCTTATGTGGCAGAGTAGAGGTCAAGTCCCAGGCTCAAGGTTTTAGTGAAGACTCCACTTCCATTGGATGCCAACACATGGACCCCAAAATTTGGTTGGAATTTATTCCCAGGAGAGTTCTGTAAGCTAAGAAGAAAATAAAAATGTACTTTCCAGGAAGCACCATGACTGGAGAAGATGCAGACCCAACTGGCTCTCTGGCTTAGCTTCTGGGAGCTGACCTTGGGCTTTCGAGGACAGTGCCAGCAGCTGGGACAGAAGTGAGGTCAGTGTCACCAAGCCATCATCTCTCAAGAACTCCCCAGCCCCATCCTGAGCTTACACGGCCCCCTGACCTGCCAGCCCTTATTGTTGAGGCAAAGGGGAAGGAGAGAGAGACCTGGGCTAAAGGCTGGTGGGAGATATAGTCAGAAGAGAGAGGAGTGGAGCAACAGAACCCGCTGAGGGGGCCTGGCAGGGAGACCGCCAGCCTGTTCATCCGTATGCTCGGGGGTGAAGCTGTGGTGGGAGGCACCCCCCGGGCAGCCATTTGGACAAATGCATCTGTCAAACCCTGCGGGCACCGGTTCTAGCTTTCAGGGGCTCTGATCCCATTCCCTCCTGGCCCTTATCCTCTGCTCCCACAGTGAGATTGGCCTGTGTGTGTGTGGTGTGTGATGTTCCCACATTAAAGGGGCAGAAAGACGGAAGCCCTGGTGTCCATCTGCAGCAGGAGCTCAGCCCAGGACTGTGTCCTCTCTCTCTCTCCCTGTAGCTGCTCTGAAGTCCTCTCCCTTAGACTGCTGGCAAAGCTGCAGAGCTTCTGACTCAGTGACATTTTATAGGATCACTGTGTTCTTTCTTTGAGCCATTTGAGATGGAAGTGGGAGCAGGAAGCCCACTGTCTCAGAGGACAGGACTAAGGATGGTGCTCCCCAAGTGGCGGAGGGCTGCAGGGGGTCAGAGCAGTGGAGGAGTGATGGGGAGGGGCCAGCACCCTTGTGTCCCAGCCTGGCGTCAGCTACTATCGCGTGCTGTCTTTTCTTTTAGCCCCCTCAATAATACCAGGCTGTGGGTACAATTACCCCCATTTACAGGGAGAGGAAGTTGAAGCTGAGAGAGAAAAGTGGTTTCAGTGACTAGGAGGCTTCAATAATCTTTAACACCAGTCTTTTCTAATTCTCCATGTTGACTCTTCCTGTATGCCTTGCAGCCCCCAAGCTTTCCCACAAACCAGAGTTCCCAGGACACATCACTGGTTTATAAGGCAGTATCAAATGGCATGAACTTAGTGGGGCTTACACATGTGCGGTGGTCATCATGCCTGTCTTCTGGTACAAACTCTAAATCTAGGCTCTGTCAGAAATTTTCCTGGAAAGATGCATGAATATCAGGCTGAATTGGCCGCCTCCATGCCTATGGGCATGGATGAGTATTACACACATAATCAGACAGACACACACACCTACCAAAGAATCTTGGAGCTGGAAGAGAGTTGGTTGGTCATTTAATCCAAATCCCTGACTCATCAAAGTTCTAGTCACTACACATTTTCTAGTCTGTGCTTGGAGATTTATTGGATGCTAGAATAGTAACAAGTGGGGTGTGGCCCCAACGGTGCACAGGCTCCCCCTGTGAACACCCAGACTATGTGGTGTTGTGGTCATGGAGTGGTTTGGTTCTGGTAGTGGTGGTGACAGTGCTGGGGACCCTGATGCCAGTGGTGGGGATGATGGTGACAACAGCAGAAGAGGAGGTGGTGGCTTGTTGGTGACAGTGAAGGTGGTAGTGAGGGTGGGGGTAGAGGAAGGGCAAACGATACTGATGGGGGCAGAGGAAGTGGTGATGGTGGCTGGAGGTGAGTGCTGTGGAGGTGATAGGGTGGCGGGAGGAGTAGTCATGGGAGCTAAAGGTGGAGGGGAGCTGATTTCAGAGGAGGCAGGAGGGATAAAGGTAGAAGGAGTGGTAGCCTTCTAGGGATGGCGGTTTACCCTCTAAGTTTAGGAGTAAGTTGAACTTCTCAAAGTGTGAGGAGCCAGTGCCCAGTCCAGGGTGCCTCCTGGCTCTGGTGGCCACCCAGGCCAGAATCCTGCCAGACACAGCCAGTGTCCAGCATTTCTAGCTGACGAGGTCACAGGGCCCTGAGACCCCGCACTAATTTTCGAAGCTTTGATAGAAATGGTTTTGATAGGAACATTGCAGGTCCACAAAATGGAGCACATTTTCTCTGATAGGTGCACACCTCCCCCAACCCCAACACACACACTTACACAGTTTCTACAGAAGTTTATGCTATTTGTTTTTAAAAAACCAGCGTACACAGAATGGAGTGTGTACTTAACATGCCACATGCCCACCTCCACCATCCTGATCTAGACTGCTTCGTGGTGCTGGCAGCCTTGCTGCTGACTCAATCACTGAGGAACCACTCCAGAGGAAAATCGATGTGTTGTTTGCCTCTCTGAAGTGAGAGCACACCAGATGAAGAGTCACAAAGTGAGGCCTTGACAGCAGCTCTCCATAGCCCCCCAGTCAACACTGGGCTTCCCTTCTGATGAGTCTGAGCAGCCCTCTCACCTGGAATACTTGTAGAGGAAACCTCTACTCTGCACGACCTATATTAACTAGTATGACATGTAGGCTTCCCTTGGTGAGTAGCTATTTTCAAGGCTCTTTTAGGGTAGCCTCTGACCCAGAATGACTCCTGTTATTTATTATGCTCCACAGAACCCCTTCCCCAAAAAGTGTGTGCAGCTCACACTCCATGCATTCCTCTATCCATCACCTCACTGCTCCTAGCAGTTACTCCCACATCAAAGATTCATGAAAGTGTCTGCTTTTGATATGGTCCCCTTACTTCCTTGCATGGGGTTAGTGATAATCTCTGGAGCAAGAAGATAGAAGAGCATGCAAGTATCATTCCTTCTTGGTGCCTGGTTCTTGAGAGGTACTTAGAAAATGAGCATTTAGTGAAGGGAATGAGGGCTGGGGTTCCAGATATGAAATCTCTTTAGTTTTATTAAGGCCCTGTTAACTGCAGTGCAGGGAAACAGTCAGGAAGCAAAGGGCCCAACTCAGCACTGACAGACCATGAATACAGCTTGCTAGGACCATAGGCTATAAAGCCTCTATCTGGACAGGGTTGCATAAGACAGAAGCATGTGTTGATATCTAGAAGTTTCCCCAGACACTATTTTAAGGGTTTCTTCTGTATTCTAGTTGCCTCCATGAGGAAGGGGTCAGCCTTGGCAGCTATAGCCCCTTGAAACTCTTGGCAGTGACTCAGAGATTAGCCATAAACAGAATGCCATCTGTGGCATGAGGCCCGGGCTCTGTGTATATCTGGCAGTGGTGTGCCTGCAAGCCCATCCTGCTCTCAGTCTTGGTATGAGGAGCGTGCTGCGTGGTCAGTCACTCAGTCATGTCCGACTCTGTGACCCCGTGGACTGTAGCCCGCTCGGCTCTCTATCCGTGGGATTTTCCAGGGTAGAATACAGGAGTAGGTTGCCATTTCCTCTCCTACTCCACTCAATATAAGAAAAGGCCCCCAAATTCTAGCAAACCACAGAAGCAAAGGCCAGTTTTAAGGAAACTGCCACTTCCTATGATAAAATATAGGAAGTGCCACTAGATATGGAACAACAGACCGGTTCCAAACAGGAAAAGGAGTATGTCAAGAGTGTATATTGTCACCCTGCTTATTTAACTTCTATGCAGAGTACATCATGAGAAACGCTGGGCTGGAAGAAGCACAAGGTAGAATCAAGATTGCCAGGAGAAATATCAATAACCTCAGGTATGCAGATGACACCACCCTTATGGCAGAAAGTGAAGAGGAACTAAAGAACCTCTTGATGAAAGTGAAAGTGGAGAGTGAAAAAGTTGGCTTAAAGCTCAACATTCAGAAAACAAAGATCATGGCATCTGGTCCCATCACTTCATGGCAAATAGATGGGGAAACAGTGGAAACGGTGGCTGACTTTATTTTTGGGGTCCAAAATCACTGCAGATGGTGATTGCAGCCATGAAATTAAAAGATGCTTTTTCCTTGAAAGAAAAGTTATGACCAACCTAGACAGCATATTCAAAAGCAGAGACATTACTTTGTCAACAAAGGTCCGTCTAGTCAAGGCTATGGTTTTTCCAGTGGTCATGTATGGATGTTAGAGTTGGACTGTGAAGAAAGCTGAGCGCTGAAGAATTGATGCTTTTGAACTGTGGTGTTGCAGAAGACTCTTGAGAGTCCCTTGGACTGCAAGGTGATCCAACGAATCCACCCTAAAGGACATCAGTCCTGAATATTCATTGGAAGGACTGATGTTGAAGCTGAAACTCCAATACTTTGACCAGCTGATGCAAACAGCTGATTCATTTGAAAAGACCCTGATGCTGGGAAAGATTGAAGGCAGGAGGAGAAGGGGATGGCTGAGGATAAGGTGGTTGGATGGCATCATTGACTCCATGGACATGAGTTTGGGTAAACTCTGGGAGTTGATGATGGACAAGGAGGCCTGGTGTGCTACAGTTCATGGGGTCTCAAAGAGTGGGCCATGACTGGGAACTGAACTGAACCATTCAGCCAGTTTCCCATTTTCTCTTATAACTTCTTTTAGCAATTCCCAACTATGTCTTAGCAGCTCATTCTTCTATTCGGTTTCCATGTCACCCTCAGAGTGGGCACACCACTGACTCTTCCCTGAGTCGCAGTGTTGGTAGTACAGTAAGTCCCCTACATACTTGTTTATAAATCCAACAGAGTTAGCCTACTTACCCAACTAACAGAATATATAGTACTGTACTATAATAGGCTTATAGTATTTTTACACAAATAATACATAAAGACAAACAAAAAGTAAAGCATTTTTAATCTTACAGCATGGTACCTTGCAAAGTACAGTAGCATAGTACAACATCTGGCACGCAGGGGCACGTTCACGTCTTTGAAAGTTCACAACTTGAAGGTCTGTATGTAGGGAGCTAGCTCACTGTACTCCATCCTGATGGTGTCCCATGGAGCAGCTTCTGGCATTTCCAGGCCCTGGGACTCTTCCTGTCCAGATGTGACTCCTTGGGCTGCACTCCCACCCATCACATCCAGACAGGACCAACCATGAAACCTTTGAAAGACTCTGGTTGTAACCAGAGGAGACTGTCCCCAGGGAAAATGAGCCCATGAGACACCCCCTTGGCAGTACTGGAGAGCTGCATGAACCTTCAGTTGAGCCTTCATCATTTCAACAGTATGACAGCATTGAGTGGCAAACTGCCCCAGCTTGGGCAGGAAGCAAGTCTGGGTACTGCCAGCATAGTAAACAGTTTGATCTCTCTAAATAAGGCCCGTCTGCCTGGAGTGGACCAGAGCCGACAGAATCTCCTGGGGCTCTGAGAGCCAGATGCCTTTCAACGGGTTTTGCCATCGATCTTAATAAATACAAGGAGGCAGCAACTGGCATGATATATTCAAAACAATCCTTGCCTGAGAGGCTTGTGCTCAGAAACCCTCACTCTTTCAAATCAATTCAGCAAATACTTACAAGGCATCTCCCTGAGCCAGTCACTGTACTAGGCCCTGGGAGGACAAAGACGAGTAAGACTGCCACTGTCCTGGAGAGGCTAAGAGCCAGAGAGTGGTGAGGAGGAGGGCAGGTGAGGACTGAGAGGGTAAAGAAAAACGTATTATAGGTTCTAACCAAGGGGCATAAACAGGGGATAAGGGGTATACTAGGTGGGGGGTGGTCACTTCTCCTGGGAGTAAGAGGTCAGGAAAGTCTTCACAGGGGAAATGACTCCAGATATCATTTCACTGAATATTTATTGACTGTTAGCTGGCAACAATTTCTGTACTAGAGGATTTCACAGGCATTATCTCATTTTATGCCACAAAAACCCTGGGTAGTTTATTATCCCTGTGATGTTCAAAGATGAGGAAACGTAAGTCCAAAGGTCACATGGCTAATGAATGATTCTCTGGTAGAATTAGAGCGCTCAGTCCTGACCACTCAAATAACAGAGGTCTTAACTTTGGGGGTCTCTTGCGCTGATGCACATGAGCCTTAGCCTAGCACTTATATAAGTAGACGCCCAGATATTGTCTCATCATTCTGCTACCAGGAGAATTCATGCAATGAAACCCACAAACAGAGAAGCTAAGGTGAACCTCCCTTCCTCACGTCCCCACTTCCTTCCTCATTATCTCTCTCAGTTTTAGAGGCCTTAAACTTGACCCCACACACACACAGATTAAAAAAAAAAATTCTTTGCCTCCAGAAGCCACCGTGCTTCTGTTTCATCATATTTGCCTTGAAGTTGAAAAGAGCTTACTGCCAAGGACAGTGGAGTAGGGTGGGCTGTGGGCTGAGAAGGGGAGGGTAACAGTGGGGAGGGGAGGAAATCCTTCCAGGGCTGCAAGGACCTAGAGCCACAGGACAAGAAGAGAGAGGGAGCATGGAGGCAAGTACGCAAGCAAATAGGGAGAAGAAGATATGGAAGGCGAAAAGAAGATGGCCCACTAATCCAGAGAAGAGAGGCAAGGAGAGCCATAGCCAGGCTCAAAGAGGACCAACAAAGATGTTTTCACATTTCAGTCAATCCTGGTTACTCCTGCCTTGATTCTTGTGTCCCAGATTGGAAGTCTCTTTGGGGGATACTGTGCTGGCCCCTAAAGGTACAGACTCAAGTATTGGAAGTACTGGTTGCTGAGAGAAGTTCAGTCGCTCAGTCATGTCCAACTCTTTGCAACCCCATGAACTGCAGCACGCCAGGCCTCCCTGTCCATCACCAACTCCCGGAGTTCACCCAGACTCATGTCCATTGAGTCAGTGATGCCATCCAGCCATCTCATCCTCTGTCGTCCCCTTCCTCCTCCTGCCCCCAATCCCTCCTAGCAGCAGAGTCTTTTCCAATGAGTCAACTCTTCGCATGAGGTGGCCAAAGTACTGGAGTTTCAGCTTTCACATCATTAATTCCAAAGAAATCTCGGGGCTGATTTCCTTCAGAATGGACTGGTTGGATCTCCTTGCAGTCCAAGGGACTCTCAAGAGTCTTCTCCAACACCACAGTTCAAAAGCATCAATTCTTCGGCGCTTAGCCTTCTTCACAGTCCAACTCTCACATCCATACATGGCCACAGGAAAAACCATAACCTTGACTAGATGGACCTTAGTCAGCAAAGTAATGTCTCTGCTTTTGAATATACTATCTAGGTTGGTCATAAGTTTTTTTTCAAGGAGTAACCGTCTTTCAATTTCATGGCGGCAACTCTCACCATTTGCAGTGATTTTGGAGCCCCAAAAATAAAGTCTTACACTGTTTCTCCATCTATTTCCCATGAAGTGATGGGACTGGGTGCCATGATCTTCGTTTTCTGAATGGTGAGCTTCAAGCCAGCTTTTTCACTCTCCACTTTCACTTTCATCAAGAGGCTTTTTAGTTCCTCTTCACTTTCTGCCATAAGGGTGGTGTCATCTGCATATCTGAGGTTATTGATATTTCTCCTGGCAATCTTGATTCCAGCTTGTGTTTCTTCCAGTCCAGTGTTTCTCATGATGTGCTCTGCATATAAGTTAAATAAGCCCAGTGACAATATACAGCCTTGACGTACTCCTTTTCCTCTTTGGAACCAGTCTGTTGTTCCATGTCCAGTTCTAACTGTTGCTTCCTGACCTGCATACAGATTTCTCAAGAGGCAGGTTAGGTGGTCTGGTATTCCCATCTCTTTCAGAATTTTCCACAGTTTATTGTGATCCACACAGTCAAAGGCTTTGGCATAGTCAATAAAGCAGAAATAGATGTTTTTCTGGAACTCTCTTGCTTTTTCCATGATCCAGCAGATGTTGGCAATTTGCTCTCTGGTTCCTCTGCCTTTTCTAAAACCAGCTTGAACATCAGGAAGTTCATGGTTCACATATTGCTGAAACCTGGCTTGGAGAATTTTGAGCATGACTTTACTAGCGTGTGAGATGAGTGCAATTGTGTGGTAGTTTGAGCATTCTTTGGCATTGCTGAGAGAAGGGACTCAGAAAACCTGGTTTCACCCAGACCTCAGGCTCTCCATCAATAGAGGAGAGGAGCAAAGATTAGCTCAGGTCATCTTTTCAGCTCTGACATGTCAAGACATCAGAGACAGCCATTCCCTGAATTTGGTTTCTCTGGATTTGGTTGGATAGAGAGGACACAAAGAGCCTGGGAACTTGAATCAGCTCTGTGGAACCATGTGAAGAAGTGGCAGATTTACAACAGAATCAGTAAACAAGTTGCTACCTAAGGAAGGCAGTCTTAGGCCTGCTCTCATCCATGTAGTTTTCCCCCAAATCCTGTTGTTTCCATACCATATTTCCCTTTCCCCATGCAGAGTCAGCTTTAACTGAACAGTTACAAACTAAAGAGGTTGTGAGTGCCAGACCCTAGCCCAGGGCGGTAGAAGACAGAATGATGTCCCCTGGATGTCAAGTCCAATCTCTGGCACTGTTGAGGTTACTGTATTTGGAAGAAGGGGCTTTGCAGGTGTGATTAAGTTAAATGTTTTGAGGTGAGATGATATTCTGGGTTATTCAGGTGTGCCCTAAATGCAGTTGTATGTCTCTTTCTAAGTGGGAAGCAGGAGAGATTTGGCACAGACAGAGAAGACCATTTGAATAACGGTAGCCTTTGAGATTGGGCTTCTCTGGTGGCTCAGTTGGTAAAGAATCTGCCTCTAATGCAGGAGACCCTGGGTGGGAAGATCCCTAGGAGTAAGCGATGTAGCCACAAGCCAAGGAATGCCAGAGGCTGGAAGAGGCAAGGATTAGATACTCCCCTAGAGCCTCCAGATGGAAAACAGCCTGTGACACGTTGATTACAGGAGACGCAAGAGACACGGGTTCGATCCCTGTGTGGCGAAGATCCCCTGGAAGAGAAAATGGCAATATATTCCAGTATTCTTGCCTGGAGAATCCCCATGGGCAGAGGATCTGGTGGCTACAGTCCATAGGGTTTCTAAGAGTTGGACACGACTGAAGCAACTTAGCATGCATGCACAGAGTGCTTTCAGGCTTCTGGCCTCCAAAACTGTGAGAGAATACATTTCTATTGTTCTTAAGGCACTAAGTTTACAGTGATTTGTTACAGCAGCTATAGATAATGAATATGCCCAGCCTCATCCTGCCTCTGACTCATGCCTGCATATTCTGCATACCTGTCCTGCTGCAGCCTGAATATGTCATGGGCTTGCTGTGTCCTTTGCGATGGTGGGGTCATCTAGACTCTCTGGATGAGCTGTAATGAGAAAACCATGGATGGACCTGGAGGTGTGGAGAGGACCTGAACTGGAGATCCAGTTCATTCCTTTTTTGTGGTGGGCAGAAGACTTAACTTTTCCAAGCTGATTTTCTCATAAGATGGGACTGGTAATCCCTCACTATCTTACTGCTGTCCTATTAGGACCACATGATATGATGGACTTAAAGGCAGTTTGCTGCCTTTTCAGCTCCATGTACACATTATTTTTCCTGAAATCCTGCTTTCTGGGCACAATCCTGGGCAGATCCCTTGTGAAGTGCAAGTAAGAGTCAAGTTGGGAGAATCTGCCACGACTCTTGATAGCCCTGACATTTCTTTGATTCTGTGAGCAGGGAGCAGTGGCACAAGGTATGAGTGATCCTCAGTTCAGTTCAGTCGCTCAGTCGTGTCCGACTCTGCGACCCCATGAATTGCAGCACACCAGGCCTCCCTGTCCATCACCAACTCCCAGAGTTCACTCAGACTCATGTCCATTGAGTCAGTGATGCCATCCAGCCAGCCATCTTATCCTCTGTCGTCCTCTTCTCCTCCTGCCCCCAATCTCTCCCAGCATCAGAGTCTTTTCCAGTGAGTCAACTCTTCGGGAGGGTTTATATCTGTGAACCCTTTCCCAGCCCACCTAAACTGCAGTCACTATGTACTTTATCCATAGATTGATCAAGATCATAAACATCCTAGATGTGTTCAGGACCTTAGCATCACCAAGGTGAAAGGACCTGGTGTGAATCTGATAACTTGTTGACAATGTCTTATTTGCTTTGTGTCTCCAGTAACTAGCATGGACGCCCAATAAATGTTTATTGGATGAATGAAGGGATGGATGGATATATGAATGAATGAACAATGAATGAGTGGATAAAAGAAATGAGCCCTGAACATCCACAAAACCTCACAACTCACAACCTATCCTCAAGTATTAGTCGCTCAGTCTGGGTTTTACCTTAACTTCTCCAGTCGCACACTATCACCTGATCCCTCTTCTGAGCTTAGTTGGAATAAATTCTTTCAGGGCTCCATCAAAGGATCACTTCCAATACCACTGACCACTGTCCATGGCCCTCCCTTGAATATACTGGTTACCTGGAATCACCATCCATATGATTTCTAGGACTGCACTAAACCCCAGGGTGCAGCAGCACCAGCTAGCCTTGTCTGAGGACAGAACTCTGTCTGTTTCGTATTATGTCAGATTGTCTGGCTGTACCTCAGGATCATCATCAGCAGAATTAGAGTCCCCCAACTTACATCCCATCATGACTTACTTCCTTACCCCTTTCACCTGGGATGCTAGGGTCCAAGCATGGTTACCCCAGATTCTATTAGAGACATACTTAGGAGAAGGAGAAGGACCAAAAATTTCTATAGATCCAATTGAATTTTTAGAAGCCTAGTTTACTTTCTTTTGCATTGTTATATAGCATATGGTCATTGTATAGCACTCTGAAAGTACATAAAAACATAAAGAATTAGATAAAATCATCACTAGATAGCACAAACAAATGGAAAGATTTCTGGCTCATAGGCTGGAAGAATTAATATTGTTAAAATGGCCATACTACTCAAAGCAATCTACAGATTCAGTGCAACCCCTATCAAAATGCCAATGGCATTTTTCACAGAAAATGGAAGCAAATAATCCTAAAATTTGTGTGAAACTGCAAAAGATCCTGGATAGCCAAAACAATCTTAGAGAAGAACAAAAGTGGAGGTATTATCCTCCCTGATTTCAAACTGTACTATAAAGCTACAGTAATGAAAATGGTGCGGCACTGGACAGAACAGACACGTGGATCAGTGGAACAGAAAGGCGAGCCCAGAAATAAGCCCACACTTAAATGGTCAATTAACTTATGACAAAGGGGACAGAATATACAGTGGGGAAAAGACAGTCTCTTCAATAAATGGTGTTGGGAAAACTGGACCACTTTCTCACACCATATAAAAAATTTTACTCAAAATTGACTTAGACTTAAATTTGAGACCTGAAACCATAAAACTTCTAGAAGAAACATTAGCAATATGCTCTTTGACATCAGTCTTAGCAATACATTTTTGGGTTTGTATCCTCAGGCAAGGGCAACAAAAGCAAAAATAAACAAATGGGACTACATCAGGCTGGAAAGCTTTTGCACAGTGAAGGAAACCATCAACAAAATGAAAAGGTCATCTACTGAATGGGAAAAGAATACTTACAAATGATATACTTGATAAGGGGTTAATATCCAAAGAACACACACATTTCAATAAAAAAACAATTTAATTAAAAATGGGCAGAGGACCTGAATTGACATTTTCCCAAGGAAGATATACAGATGGCCAATAGGCACATGGAAAGATGCTCAACATCATCAGTCATCAGGGAAATACAAATCAGAACCACAGTGAGATATTACTTCACAACCATCAGAATGGCTATTACCCAAAACCAATAAATGACAAGTGTTTGTGAGGATGTAGAGAAAAGGGAACCTTTGTGCACTGTTAATGGAGATGTAAATTGGCACAGCCACTTTGGAACACAGTATGGAGTTTCCTCAAAAAATTAAACATAGAACTACCATATAATCCAGCAATTCCCGCTTCTGGGTACCCACCCAAAGAAAATAAAAACATGAATTTGAAGAGAATATGTACCCCTATGTTCATTATAGCATTATTTACAATTGTCAAGCTATGGAAGCAACCCAAGTGTCCAATGATAGATGAATGGATAAAGAGGCATATTATATATATATATTATGTATATGTATGTATATGTATATGAAAAGAATGAAATCTTGCCATTTGAAACAACATGAATGGACCTAGAGGGTCTTATCTAAGTGAAATAAGCCAGACATAGAAAGAAAATGCTATATGAATTAACTTATATGTGGAATCTGAAAAACAAAATGAATAAGCAATCACAACAGAGCAGAAACAGACTCACAGATACAGAGAACAAACAAGTGGTTGCCAGAGGGGAGGGGAGTGATGGAGGAGTGAAATAGATGAATGAGATGAAGAGGCACACACTTCCAGTTACAAAATAAATGAGTCACAGGGATAAAATGTACAGCATGGATAATGTAGTCAGTGATATCATAATAAATTTGTATGGTTACAGAAGGTAACTAGATGTATCATGATCATTTTGTGATGTGGAGAAATATCGAATCACTATGTTGTAGATCTGAAACAAATGTAATATTGTATGTCAGCTATATTTCAACAAAAATAAAAAAGAAAAGAAAAGGTCATCATAATTTTACTGTCTAGGGTCAATGACTATTAACATTTTGGTATATTTCATTCCCAGTCATATTTCTATAATTTTTACAAAATTGAGATTATAGAGTATATACAATTTAAATTTTGCTTTCTAAATGTAACATTTAGTATAAACCGTTTATATCATAAAATGCTCCATGCTGCTGCTGCTGCTAAGTCGCTTCAGTCGTGTCCAACTCTGGGCGACCCCAGAGATGGCAGCCCACCAGGCTCCCCCATCCCTGGGATTCTCCAGGCAAGAACACTGGAGTGGGCTGCCATTTCCTTCTCCAATGCATGAAAGTGAAAAGTCAAAGTGAAGTCGCTCAGTCATGTCTGTCTCTTCACGACCCCATGGACTGCAGCCCACCAGGCTCCTCCATCCATGGGATTTTCCAGGCAAGAGTACTGGAGTGGGGGTGCCATCGCCTTCTCCGAAAATGCTCCATAAATATCATCATTATGTATTAGATGTATTAGTTGCTGCTTGCTGCATGATGCTCCTGCTGCTGCTAAGTCGCTTCAGTCATGTCTGACTCTGTGCGACCCCATAGATGGCCACCCACCAGGCTCCTCTGTCCTTGGGATTCTCCAGGCAGGTGGGTTGCCATTTCCTTCTCCAATGGATGAATTTGAAAAGTGAAAGTGAAGTTGCTCAGTCATGTCCAACTCTTCACGACCCAGTGGACTGTAGCCTACTAGGCCCCTCTGTTTGTGGGATTTTCCAGGCAAGAGTACTGGAGTGGGTTGCCATGTCCTTCTCCAAGTTGCTGCATACTATTTTTCAATTTAATATTAACAGTGATTTTTAGACATAATCCTGAGTAAGCTCTCCCTTAGTACTCCAAACAAGGAGCACTATATTCTTTGTTCCCTGTACAATCCATTTGCAGAACTGAGCTAAGAAGAATTCATTCATTCCAGAACAACAATGAGCAATGAAGAATGTAGGCTTGTGATGAAGATTTGACAGGGAAGATAGAAGAAAGGTGTTTTTCTGGAACTCTCTTGCTTTTTTGATGATCCAACGGATGTTTGCAATTTGATCTCTGGTTCCTCTGCCTTTTCTAAATCCAGCTTGAACATCTGGAAGTTCATGGTTCATATACTGTTGAAACTTGGCTTGGAGAATTTTGAGCATTACTTTACCAGCATATGAGATGAGTGCAATTGTGCATTAGTTTGAGCATTCTTTGGCATTGCCTTTCTTTGGGATTAGAATGAAAACTGACCTTTTCCAGTCCTGTGGCCACTACTGAGTTTTCCAAATTTGCTGGCATATTGAGTGCAGCACTTTCACAGCATTATCTTTTAGGATTTGAAATATGGAATTCCATACCTCCACTAGCTTTGTTCGTAGTGATGCTTCCTAAGGCCCACTTGACTTCACATTTCAGGATGTCTGGCTCTAGGTGAGTGATCACACCATTGTGATTACTCTCATCACAGCATGAGAGGTCCTAGCTTCACAGACTTACCCTCATCTTAGGAAACAGACTTCACAGACTTCCACTCATTAGGAAAACAAAGGGTCTTTGAATACCTGGACCCATGTACCTTCTGTAGAAAGAATTTAATGACAATCACTTGATAATTGATTAGGCTTTAACGATAACTAATCCATCCTCCCATTCCCACTGACCTCGTTTATCATCATCAAGTATTTCTTCCAGACACATAAAATGCCTTCCCTAAGAGTAAATGACTTTCTCAATTTCATTAATCTGGTGTATAATAAAATCTCCTTAATTTGTTTTTCATTGGATCAACTCTTTCTTATTAGGGTCTGAATAAGAAAAACTTGTTTTAAGAAACAGTGGAAAACTGTGCATACAAATATGAAATGTGTATATGTGAATTCCACAGATACCCAGAAAATGGTCATATCCACCAACTCTAATCAAGGGATGTTTGGTTAGGGGAGAAGGGAACAGTGATAATTTAAATAAAATCCATCCAGTAGAAAGAAAGCATCGGACAAGTGAAGAAGTCTGAAACTGAGGTCTAGGAAGTGGTATTTTGTTTTCTGGGAAGGTCACTGTCGCTGTCAACAGAAAACCTGTCCATGCAAGGAGGGTCCTGCCTCGAATGCTGGGTCCAGGGGTGCGCAGCTCATTTCTGAAAACCACAGTGAGTTGGAGGGCGTTCAAAGGGAAGTACAATAACCATTTGAAGGGCTATAAGAAAAGCCTGCAAGAAGGGAACAGTGGCTCCTCGTTAAGCATCTGGAGGAAGTAAACAGAGCGGGGCGATTCCCTCTTTCAACCTGGCAAAGACGGCTCTGACTTGGTGAATCCTGAGAGACTCTAAGTAACAGAAGATGCAGGGGGTCCTAGAGAAGAAAGCTCCAAGGCAGAGATGGAA
Organism: Nanger dama; assembly: GCA_917880005.1. Taxonomy (NCBI): domain Eukaryota; kingdom Metazoa; phylum Chordata; class Mammalia; order Artiodactyla; family Bovidae; genus Nanger; species Nanger dama. Next base: position 24,904,644 of record CAKJTW010000011.1, on the reverse strand, counting down.
GCAACTCCCCCTGTTCTATGAGCTGAGCAAAGCACTGCCTCCTCACAGCTTTTATTTGTGAACAAGAAAATAAAGTGCACTACTGTGAGTGATGTGGCTAAAGAACCACCCTGAGGAGCACCCCCTTCTTAGAACCTGGGGACTCTGCAGAACTTGGAGGTGGTTCCTGCCCCTGCTCCACCCATTAAGTGTTCTCTCTGTTACCCGAGCCTCTCAGGGTGAGGAGCTGCAGATGAGAGTGGGCTAGGGTTGTAGGTTTGGGAGAAGGCAATGGCACTCTACTCCAGTACTCTTGCCTAGAAAATCCCATGGATGGAGGAGCCTGGTGGGCTGCAGTCCATGGGGTCGCTAAGAGTCGGACACTTACTGAGCGACTTCACTTTGACTTTTCACTTTCATGCATTGGAGAAGGAAATGGCAGCCCACTCCAGTGTTCTTGCCTGGAGAATCCCAGGGATGGGGAGCCCGATGGGCTGCCGTCTATGGGGTCGCACAGAGTCGGACACGACTGAAGCGACTTAGCAACAGCAGCAGCAGCAGGGTTGCAGGTTTAGCACAATCTCTTCCACCAAACACACACCCATATACACAAATCCAGGAGCTCCAGTTAAATTTGAATTTCAGATAAGTAAATTTTTTGGTGTAAATATGTTCTAAATATTGCACAGCAACGCTAAGATGACAATGAAATTAATGACTGTCCAAGTTTCCTCTTAATAGAAAATTTAAAAAAGAGGAAGTTAGAGAAATAGGGAACTGAGTTGTTGGAGAAGCAGTCTATGTGTTTGCGTGTGTGTGTGTGTGTGTGTGTGTGAGAGAGAGAGAGATTAAACTGTCAGCATGGTCACTGGTTGAAGACAGATGCTTAGAAAATTCACAAGAAGATAAAAATGATTTTTAAAAGCCCAGGTTCTATGGTAAACTTCAGAGAAATCATTTATGTGAATTTTGCACCACTTCTTCTTTTTTGTAACGATCCTATGCTTTTCCCCTCATAACGACCTTTTGAACTTATCACCATCAGAATTGATTTGAAAGCTTGCTGACGCTCTCCAGGGAGCCTCAGCATGAAATCACACCTATTTGTTGCAGAGGCTCAGACATCTGCGGATCCCTGACGAGGTCCAGCTGTCTCCTCTCCTGCCATCATGAACTAACTGTGAAGCTACTTGAAAGTTTTTTCCCCAAGTTCCCTTTCCCTCACACCATGCTCACATCACCGTCATAGCCTCCTTATTGGTTGGAATTTGGTCTAGAAAAGTTTATCTACTACTTCCTTTACTCCCTGAGAGATAAAATAGTTAGCAAGGCAAATTCTGAATGTGTCAGATGCTCTGCTTTTTAGCCAAGTGACGTTCCATGTATCTGAACAGAGTAAGTTCCCAGCTTACTCTGTTCTCCCAAGGACAAGTTTTATGATCTGTATCAGAAACCTCACTCCCCCTCCCCCAATCTCCTCTCTCTGACCATCTTCTATCATACCTGTTCCCCTCTTGATTCTTTGCCTGTCGTTCCTCTTGGGAGCATTGTCCATTTCTGGGTAGCCTAAACTTTCTTGACTTTCATCTCTGCTCTGGCCTGTTAGTGAGGGTATTTGGTTTTGGGGCTTCCCTGGTAGCTCAGTGGTAAAGAATCCGCCTGCCAAAGCAGGAGCTATGGGTTCCATCCCTGTGTCAGGAAGATTTCCTAGAGGAGGAAATGGCAACCCACTCCTGCATTTTTGCCTAGGAAATCTCATGGACAGAGGAGCCTGGTGGGCTGTAGTCCATGAGGTCACAAAAGAGCCAGACACGACTTAGCCACTAAACAACAATAATGTGCTTTATGAATGACGTCTATCCTTCGGTTGTCCTATTTCAGCCTTGAGGCCCATATATCTGTGACCCAGGGAGCCATAGCAGAGCATATGGGCTGCACCATGGATCACCTGTTTCACCTTGCTCAAGACAGACATTTTGGATATCCTGGAGAATCCCAGGGATGGGGGAGCCTGGTGGGCTGCCATCTATGGGGTCGTACAGAGTCAGACATGACTGAAGCAACTTAGCAGCTTAGCAGCAATGAGACATACTGTCTCAGACACCGCAGGGAAGCATCCCAGGTTCTCTTACTCATCTTGTGGTGGTGGTCTATTCAGGGTTCCTTTCCTTTTCCTGCTTCTGATGGTAACAACTTCCCTATTCTTCAGGAACTGCCTCCTGCACATCCTCTCATGTCTCTGCTGAAACATCCTACCTTCTGGCCAAGGGGAGGTTCCATCAACCCCTGGATGAATCTGCCCAGGCAGCTTCATTCCATCTTTCTATCACAGAGACAAGCTCATGAGACAGCACATGTGTCAATTTGGATCTGTCTTCCCCTGAGAGCACCTACAAGGTCATTAGTGGGCTGATACAGACCCGAATGGGCTTCCCTGGTAGCTCAATGGTAAAGAATCTGCCTGCAATGCAGCAGGAGACAGGTTCAATCCCTGGGTTAGGACGACCTCCTGGAGAAGGGCATGGCAACCCACTCCAGTATTCTTGCCTGAAGAATCCCATAGGCAGGCTACAGTCCATATGGTTGCAAAGAGTTGGACATGACTGAAGTGACTTAGCACACGTTGACCTGAATGGTGGGTAGCAATGATCCCTTCTCTTCCCCATCCGTAAAGGCAAGTAGAACTGAGTGATAGAGGGAGGGACAGATCTGGTGACATCATTAGAGTTCCTTCATCCAGTTATGACTATGGCCACCCCCACTCCTGGATTTTCCATTTTTTTTGCTTTAGCTGATTTGCATTGGGTTTAACATTTGCAGCTAAAGAATCCTGAACAACACACACTTGGTATTTACCTTTCTCCTGGACTTAATTGACACTAAATTCCAGCACTTTTGCTCCCACAGTTCTTAACATTGGTTCCATATCTAGGTTGATCATCTCTATTGTGAACATAAAGGGAACAAGGCCGAAAGAGTACACAGTTAGTAAAAGCTCTGCTGGAATCTCAATACAGATTTTGACTCCAAATCCAATAGTGGTTTTAAAATTTTTACTATGATTCACAGAAAAATTATTTTACATATTCCAAAAATGCACACAGCCTATTAAAGTGAACCATATAAAACTGCAGATATTGGACCTTTTGATCTTAAAAATGGCAATTTCATATAGTTCAAACTCTATGTATAATGTAACAGAAACAAAAAATAATGAAACAAATTTACTTCTACTATGTATAATACACTGCATTACTTATATTTTATCCTACTTCACTTCATATATTTTCTCTTTTAAATTGAAGTATAATTTATAATACAATGTTGTGTTAGTTTCAGGTGTACAACAAAGTGATTCAGTTAAACATATATGTTTTTATAAGACATTGAATATAGGTCCCTGTTCTATACAGTAGGTCCTTGTTGTTTATCAATTTTATACATAGTAATATATATTTGGGCTTCAGCAACCCACTCCAATACTCTTACCTGGAAAATCCCATGAACAGAGGAGCCTGGTAGGCTGTAGTCCATGGGCTCATAAAGAGTCAGACACTTACTGAGCGACTTCACTTTCACTTTTCACTTTCATGCATTGGAGAAGGAAATGGCAACCCATTCCAGTATTCTTGCCTGGAGAATCCCAGGGTCAGTGGAGCCTGGTGGGCTGCCATCTGTGGGATCGCACAGAGTCGGACACGACTGAAGCTACTTAGCAGCAGCAGCAGTGGCTCAGTGGTAAAGAATCCATCTGCAGTGCATGAGACTCAGGTTTGATCCCTGGTTTGGAAAGATGCCCTGGAGGAGGAGATTTCAACCCACTCCAGTACTGTTGCCTGGGAAATCCCATGGACAGAGGAATTTGGTAGGCTACATTTGGGGAGGGGCTACCATGGGGTCGAAAAGAGTTGGATATGACTTAGTGACTAAACCACCACCACCAGTGTATATGTGTTAATCTTTAACTCCTAATTTACATGTATATCCTTTTTCAGATTCTTTTTCATTATAGTTTATAACAAGATATTGAATATAGTTCTCTGTGCTATACAGTAGGTCTTTGATGGTTATCTATTTTATATATAGTAGCGTGTGTATCTCTTAATCCCAAACTCCTACTTTATCCCTGCCTATCCTACTTTATCTTTTAAAATGGTGGTCACAACCCACTAAACTGATTTTATAACACTCTAATGTGTGACATGAAGTTTGAGAAACTGTGACCTACATGAAACTATTCTGGTAACCATGCTTCTCTGGAATATTAACCCCACTCCCTTTAAATATCACTTTACATCTCTCAGGTAAATTTTCTGACACAATGGCCTTCTTCACCACCATTTCAGTCAGAGCTCATTTTCCTGGATTATCTTCAGAAGCATCTAAAAGTTATCCTGAGTCACACCAGGGGTATGGGACATGGCAAGCCCAACATCAGGATCGCTCTAGCTAAATTCCAGAGCCAAACCTAGAAATTCTCATATTAAGTGAATAAACCAGACAGAGAAGGATAAATATCATGTGATAACACTTACATGTGGGATCAAAAAAAAAAGATACAAGTGAACTTATATACAAAACAGAAACAGACCAACAGACATAGAAAACACTTATAGTTACCAAAGAGAAAAGAGGGGAAGGGATAAATTAGGAGTTTGGGATTAACATATGCACACTTCTATATATAAAATAGATAACCAACAAAGACCTACTATATAGCACAGGGAATCTAGTCAATATTTTGTAATAACCTATAAGATAAAAGAATCTAGAAAAAGGATATATACATATGTATAACTGAAACACTTTGCTGTATATCTGAAAGTAACACAATATTGTAAATCAACTATACTTCAATAAAAATGAATAACATTTTATTTATTTATTTTTGTTTCAATGCCATTCTCCCAAGTCATCCCACCCCTCTCCCTCTCCCTCAGAGGCCAAAAGTCTGTCTATACCTCTGAGTCTCTTTTGTTGTCTCACATACAGGGTCATCATTACTATCTTTCTAAATTCCATATATATGTGTCAGTATACTGTATTGGTGTTTTTCTTTCTGGCTTACTTCACTCTGTATAATCGGCTCCAGTTTCATCCATCTCATTAGAACTGAGTCAAATTTATTCTTTTTAAGGGCTGAGTAGTACTCCATTATGTATATGTACCACAGCTTTCTTATCCATTCATCTGCTAATGGACATCTAGGTTGCTTCCATGTCCTGGCTATTATAAACAGCACTGCAATGAACATTGGGGTACATGTGTCTCTTTCAATTCTGGTTTCCTTGGTGTGTATGCCCAGCAGTGGGATTGCTGGGTCATAAGGCAGTTCTATTTGCAATTTTTAAGGAATCTCCACACTGTTTTCCATAGTGACTGTACTAGTTTGCATTCCCACCAACAGTGTAAGAGGGTTCCCTTTTCTCCACATCCTCTCCAGCATTTATTGCTTGTAGACTTTTGGATCACAGCGATTCTGACTGGTGTGAAATGGTACCTCATTGTGGTCTTGATTTGCATTTCTCTGATAATGAGTGATGTTGAGCATCCTTTCATGTGTTTGTTAGCCATCAGTATGTTTTCTTTGGAGAAATGCTTATTTAGCATTTAACATTTTAAAATAACAAATTCAAGAACTGCAGATGCGTGCATCAGTTCAGTTCGGTTCAGTTGCTCAGTCATGTCTGACTCTTTGTGACCCCATGGACTTCAGAACACCAGGCCTCCATGTACATCACCAACTCCCAGAGTTGACTCAATCTCATGTCCATTGAGTCGGTGATGCCATTCAACCACCTCATCCTCTGTCGTCCCCTTCTCCTCCTTTCAATCTTTCCCAGCATCAGGGTCTTTTCAAATGAGTCAGCTTTTAGCATCAGGTGGCCAAAGTATTGGAGCTTCCTCATCAGTCCTTCCAATGAATATTAAGGACTGATTTGCTTTAGGATGGACTGGGTGGATCTCCTTGCAGTCCAAGGGACTCTCAAGAGTCTTCTCCAACACCACCGTTCAAAAGCATCAATTCTTTGGCACTCAGCTTTCTTTATAGTCCAACTCTAACATCCATAGATGACTACTGAAAAAACCATAGCCTTGACTAGATGAACCTTTGTTAACAAAGTAATGTCTCTGCTTTTTAATATGCTGTCAAGGTTGGCCATAACTTTCCTTCCAAGGAGCAAGGGTCTTTTAATTTCATGGCTGCAATTACCATCTGCAGTGATTTTGGAGCCCCAAAACATAAAGTATCTCACTATTTCCACTGTTTTCCCATCTATTTGCCATGAAGTGATGGGACCAGGTGCCATGATCTTCGTTTTCTGAACTTGATTTTTAAGCCAGCTTTTTCACTCTCCTCTTTCACTTTCATCAAGAGGCTTTTTAGCTCCTCTTCACTTTCTGCCATAAGGGTGGTGTCATCTGCATATGTGAAGTTACTGATATTTCTCACTGCAATCTTGATCCCAGCTTGTACTTGATCCAGTCCAGCATTTCTCATGATGTACTCTACATACAAATTAAATAAGTAGGGTGACAATATACAGCCTTGATGTACTCCTTTCCCAATTTGGAACCAGTCTGTTGTTTCATGTCCAGTTCTAACTATTGCTTCTTGACCTGTATACATATTTCTCAGGAGGCAGGTCAGGTGGTCTGGTTTTCCCATCTCTTTCAGAATTTTCCACAGTTTGTTGTGATCCACACAGTCAAAGGCTTTAGCATAGTCAATAAAGCAGAAATAGATGTTTTTCTGGAACTCTCTTGCTTTTTCAATGATCCACTGGATGTTGGCAATTTGATCTCTGGTTCCTCTGCCTTTTCTAAATCCAGCTTGAGCATATGGAAGTTCATGGTTCATGTACTGTTGAAGCCTGGCTTGAAGAATTTTGAGCATTACTTTACCAGCATGTGAGATAAGTGCAACTGTGCATTAATTTGAGCATTCTTTGGCACTGTCTTTCTTTGGGATTGGAATGAAAACTAACCTTTTCCAGTCCTGTAGCCAACGCTGAGTTTTCCAAATTTGTTGGCATATTGAGTGCAGCACTTTAACAGCATCACCCTTTAAAATTTAAAATAGCTCAACTGGAATTCCATCACCTCCACTAGCTTTGTTCATAGTGATGCTTCCTAAGGCCCACTTGACTTCACATTTCAGGATGTCTGGCTCTAGGTGAGTGATCACACCATCGTGATTATCTGGGTTGTGAGGATCTTTTTGTATAGTTCTTCTGTGTATTCTTGCCACTTCTTCTTAACATCTTCTGCTTCTGTTAGGTCCACACCATTTCTATCCTTTATTGAACCCATCTTTGCTTGAAATATTCCCTTGGTATCTCTAATTTTCTTGAAGAGATCTCTGGCCTTTCCTGTTCTATTGTTTCCCTTTATTTCTTTGCTTTGATCACTGAAGAAGGCTTTTTATCTCTCCTTGCTATTGTTTGGAACTCTGCATTCAGATGGGCATATCTTTCCTTTTCTCCTTTGCCTTTTGCTTCTCTTCTTTTCACAGCTATTTTTAAGGCCTCCTCAGATAACCATTTTATCTTTTTGCATTTCTTTTTCTTGGGGTGGTCTTGATCCTGCCTCCTATACAATGTCATGAACCTCCATCCATAACTCTTTAGGCACTGTGTTTATCCGATCTAACCACTTGGATCTATTTCTCACTTCCACTGTACAATCATAAGGGATTTGATTTAGGTCATACCTGAATGGTCTAGTGGTTTTCCCTATTTTCTTCAATTTAAGCCTGAATTTGGCAATAAGGTGTTCATGATCTTAGCCACAGTCAGCTCCTGGTCTTGTTTTTGCTGACTCTATAGAGCTTCTCCATCTTTGGCTGCACAGAATATAATCAATCTGATTTCAGTGTTGATCATCTGGTGATGTCCATGTGTAGAGTCTTCTCTTGTGTTGTTGGAAGAGGGTGTTTGCTGTGACCAGTGTGTTCTCTTGGTGAAACTCTATTAGCCTTTGCCCTGCTTCATTCTGTACTCCAAGGCCAAATCTGCCTGTTACTCCAGGTATGTCTTAACTTCCAACTTTTGCATTCCATTCCCCTATAATGAAAAGGACATCTTTTTGGGGTGTTAGTTCTAGAAGGTCTTGTAGGTCTTCATAAAACCGTTCAACTTCAGCTTCTTCAGCATTACTGGTTGGGGCATAGACTTGGATTACTGTGATACTGAGTGGTTTGCCTTGGAAACAAACAGAGATCATTCTGTTGTTTTTGAGATTACATCCAAGGACTGCATTTTGGACTCTTGTTGACTATAATGGCTACTCCATTTCTTCTAAGGGATTCTTCTCCACAGTAGTAGATATAATGGTCATATGAGTTAAATTCAACCATTCCAGTCCATTTTAGTTTGCTGATTCCTAAAATGTTGATGTTCACTCTTGCCATCTCCTATTTGACCACTTCCAATTTGCCTTGATTTCATGGACCTAATGTTCCAGATTCCTGTGCAATATTGCTCTTTACAGCATCAGACTTTACTTCCATCACCAGTCACATCCACAACTGGATGTATAGCTACTTGCTATAATGGAAATGGTGATTCATAATAAATATTATTGCAGCAAGCATACCATCATTAGCCCACAGCAAGATCCAAATTTCTCCTGATGTGTCTGGTTAACTTGTGGTCTGGTTAACCCATACCAGTTAATTTCGTGTGGGTCTCTAGAAGAATTAATTTCTGTGAAATTAACTTGCCCAAGGCCTTTGGTTTTGTCTGGATTAAAAGGAAGGATTATATTGAAAAACCTGTTTGAAGAGAGAAGTGATGAACAGGGCAGATGGGCATCTGTTCCCTGCCTGGCCCCCGGGGGTTGGGGGTGTCCAAGCCCCAAATAGAAAGGGACTCCAGGAGCAGTTCCTGTGCAGGGCTCTTTTGTACCTAAGAGACACTATGTGACTTGGGGTGTGGTCACCGAGGAGGTTCTCAGCCATTGGCAGCATGCCCACAGGCCAGCTGTAGAGCAGGAGAAACTGAGGTGCAGGAGCTGTGCCTGTGGTATCAAATTGTGTGGGTGCCTGGTGGATGTACCCAGGAAGTGTGGCAAATCCTCAGGGGGACTTTACAGGCACCAGGGCCCAGCTTGCACCACAAGGGTGGCAGCCAGTGAAGTATGGATGGGCACTGCTATTGGCACCTCCTGCTACTGGCTGGTAGGTCTGGTGAAATTCAGGTTACATTAAGCAAACACAGTCACATTACAGAACATCGTGTTTGGAGAGTACATTACACAAACTGCTTTCATTTCGCAAAGCTCACAACTCTAGGAGGTGGGCAGGGACTACTCAGGAGCCCTAATTTTCAGGAAGCAGAGGTTGTAGAGGAAATGTGGTGGGCATGACATACCACAGCCAAGATAATATGGCCATAAAACAACAGAGTCGGGATTCAAACCCAAGGCTAGTCCTCAGACCGCTCTGTTCTTTCTGGTGTGCAGGTTGTTCCCATGGCAACGCTGTGAAACTGCCCAAACAGCGGTGAGCAGGAGAGAGAGAAAACCAGGATGGCAAATGTGGGTGCCAGCTCCCCCAACACTGGGTCCCCTGTCTCCCCAGTGTCTTGTGGTCATGGTGAGTCATCCAGCAGCACCCTCCCGCCTTGAACACCCATTTGAAACCCCTACTCTGCAACACCTCTTCAAAGTGGACTGCAAAGCCAGATTTTGTGGGCATCTCCCTGCAGGGCTGGGAGCACCAGACTCAGGAGGTTTCTGCAGCCAAATCCTAGTATCTGTCCTGCCCCATCCCCCTCCTTGAAATCCCCCATCCAGCAATCAACTTTAGGGTAGATGGCACTGGACCTTCCCAGTGAAAGTCCCTGAGAGCAGCTTCCATGCCTCCACTTTTCTTTGGAGGTTAAGGCTATGCATTGGGAGAAGGCAATGGCACCCCACTCTTGCCTGGAAAATCCAATGGACAGAGGAGCCTGGTAGGCTGCAGTCCATGGGATCGCTGAGTCGGACACGACTGAACGACTTCAGTTTCACTTTTCACTTTCATGCATTGGAGAAGGAAATGGCAACCCACTCCAGTGTTCTTGCTTGGAGAATCCCTGGGATGGGGGAGCCTGGTGGGCTGCTGTCTCTGTGGTCTCACAGAGTCGGACACGACTGAAGTGACTTAGCAGCAGCAGCGGCAGCGGCAGCCATGCATTGAGCACTTGCTATGGGCCAGCTTTTGTGTTTGGTGTTTTACATACATTTATTTGGGCTTCCCAGGTGGCGCTAGTGGTAAAGAACCTGCCAGTGCAGGAGACACATGAGACTTGGGTTTGATCCCTGGGTCAGGAAGATCCCCTGGAGGGAGGGTACAGCAACCCATTTCAATATTCTTGCCTGGGGAATCCCTTGGACAGAGGAGACCGGTGGGCTACAGTCCACTTGGTCACAAAGAGTCAGACGCAACTAAAGCGACTTAGCATGCATGCATGCATTTATTTATTTGATTTTCACTCTTTCTCTATTAAGGGAGCAGGACCGTCTCATTTTACAAGTGAGGAAATTAATACGCCCCGTGTCACAAAGCTGTTAAGAAGTATAGCCCAGATTAGGACCAGATGTCTTGCTACCCTCTCTGGACAGCTTTTAACCACACCATATTGTTTGGGGGCTCATTTTGCCCACTCTGGATGGAGAGGGCATGGGTGTGTGAGAAATGAAGCAATGAGAACCACTCGATAAGGTTCTTGCAGATGAACAAGCTCACCTGTGCCCAGTATACAGCAGATACACACTGGTAAGGCTGAGCCGGCTGCTTAAACACTGAAGTGAGTGAAAGTGAAAGTGTTAAGTCGCTCAGTTGTGTCTGACTCTTTGCGACTACATGAACTGTAACCTGCCAGGCTCCTCTGTCCATGGAATGCGCTAGGCAAGAATATTGGAGTGGGTAGCCATGTCCTCCTCCAGGGGATCTTTCCTGACCCAGAGACTGAACCCAAGTCTCCTGCATTGCAGGCAGATTCTTTACCATCTGAGCCACTGACCAGGTGGTAAATTGCCATCTGAGGGACTTTGCAGCATCCTGGCCAGGCTGGCCGATTGTCCCAGGACGTCTTCACAAGTTGGCAAAGAAAGAGCTATCACCAGGGCCTCAGGGGCCTTAGGACAGTGGCTATTCCAGGACCCTGGTCACTGTTCACTCTGACTGGCTGTGCCTGTGCTATCCCGTTGTTATATGTTTTGGCATCACTCCTGCCTGACCTAGTGAGTGATGTGGAATGGAGGCTCTTGGATGCTGAGCAATCTCTGAAATGGTTTGTTGGATTCTGGCTTAGGAAACATTCTGCTTTCAGAGACAACTTGTAGGTGATGAGGTGTGTTCCCAGAGTCAAGGGTCATGGGCGCTGGTAGGACTGATTCAAAGATCCTCACCATTCAGAAAAGATGCATGCCTATGAAAGCAGGAGAGAATGTGATTCTCCAAGTAAGCCCTATTGTCTTATTGATTCTAATGATAAAAATCAGTTACAGTTGAGTGGTTAGCTCATTACTGATGGACAGGGACTATTTTCTGATCAGGCAGGGCTTGAGAAGATTTCTGTGCATGAGGCCTGCTAGCTATTCATTTATAGGATTGCTTCTGAAGAACTCTGCAAACTTGCCACATTTTACTGACCTGGAGATCTCCTGACTGCTGACACCTCTCAACCCTTCTCAGGATATAGGAAATTCTCTAATCTCTGAAGATACTGGCCCCACACTCAGAATTTCTGGAAATCGACCTGCCTTCCTTCCATTTCTGCTGGGAAATAATCATAATATCTCCCTTTTAATGAACAACTCTGACATAGCACCCTCTGGGCTAATCGGTTAACATACTTCATGTCATTCACACAGTGCAGTTTTACTATACCCATTTTATACACAAGGAAACTGAGGCTTAGAGACATTTTAAAACATTATTCATGTTAACCCAGCTGGTAAGTAGGAAAACCAGTTGTCAAACTCAAGTCTGTTGGACCTCAAATCCCATATTCCTTGCTTGATAGTTTGGGATGCTAAGGCGTCCCAAAGGGCGCTTATGTTCCAAGGCCCTTACATGGTTTGGCTGCTGCCTCCTAAGCGATAGCCCCCTGTAGTATACTCCCCACCTGCCCCTATCACTATGATCTAGCGACACACATCCTCTTTCTGTTCCACAAAGGCACCCAGATTGTTTCTGGCAGTGTGCTTTTGCTATTGTGGCCTGCTGTGCCTGGGATGCGGAAACTTTGCAAGTTCTAGAGATGCAAAGATATGTAAGACAGCTCCTGCCCTTAAGAAATCTATAATCTAGTGATGGGAGGCAGACGAATAGGTAAGAGAATTATAATGTAGTCTACTACATTCATTAATGGAGATTTTGAACAACTTAACAGAAATACAGAGAAGTAAAGCTGAGTCTCTGTGTGTGTCTGTGTGTGTGCCTGTGTGTGTGTAGGAGGACAGCCAGGAAGACTATGGGTGAGTCTTAAAGAATAAGCAGGAGTGAGCGAGATGCAGTGCGTAGGAAAAGGATGCTTGTGATAGATTCCTGGCAGAGAAGACAATGGGAGCAAAAGCCCAAAGATAAGGAACAATGGCATATATGGTATGGGTGATGTGTGGTGCTGGAACATAAATGGTAAGAGATGCAGCTGGGAGGTAGGCAAGAGTTGGATTGGGGACAGTCCTATGGTTAGGAAGCCCAAATGATTTCCTAAAGGATACTATGGCAGTGAGAGCAAGCTAGGACCTCAAGGCAATAGAAACAATCTGGAACTGTCCTGGAGATGCTGCAATGTTACGTCACTCTCACCTAGAGTCTACACTAAGAAATTTGAACCTCAGTGTATGCACAGTGGGGAGACACTGAAGGTTTCAGGAGAGAGGTGGCAAACCAGACTTAATTGTTAAGGGTTATTCAGGAACCAGTGTGGAGGGTGGATTGGAGGGCTGCCAGGCTGAAGTGGAGGCCCACTTGGCATGAGAGAGTGGGAATGGGTTGGAGGTGATGCTGTGGTGAAAGGTATAAAGAAAAGGGGTGGTTTTTTGTTTGCTTGTTTGTTTTCAAGAAATGAAGGAGTACTGAGGGAGGTGAAATCTTCAGGGTTTTAGCATTGGTGAAGAGAAGGAGGAGAGAAGAATAGACTCCCCCACCTCATAAGGAAGCTGGGTACAGATGGTGGTACCACCTGCAGCAACGTAGAATAGGCTTTGGAGTGTTGGGTTTCTCCTTGCACAGGTTGATTGGAGGGATCCATGGGATGTCTGGAGGGAGGAATCTAGTAGATGGTTGGGGGTTTGGACCTATGTATAAAGGGCTGGAGACTTACCTGGAACTTATAAGAATATAGACTATCAAGAGACTGAAACACGTTCATAAAGAGAGTATGTTCAATGAGAAGAATGGTGGCTTAACACTATTCCCCTTCTCCTCTTGGCAATTTTCTTTCAAAAATAAACTTTGTGTCATTGACAGGATATTTAATTAACACTCTAATAACTTGTGAAAATGAATGAGCTTATTATTTTCCCCTTGTAAAAATCTGCCTTGGGTTCTCCGAATTCTTAATTATGTTGTTATTTTCTGCAAACTTAATTTATTTCTGTTGGTTGTGTATGACATGGCTCATTGCCCACTGTTTGCAGGGGTCAGCATTTTGTTCACTACGTTGCCACTGGAGACTGGCGATGATGACAGAGCTGTAGGAACTGAGCAGCAGTGAGGCTTCTATTTTTAACTTCTTAATTTATCTTTTTAAATCTTATTTTTGAGTATATAATACATTCAAATGGTTTATAAATAAAATATATAAAAATATATACAGTGAATAGTCTCTCACCCATCCCTGTCCCTCATCCACACAATTCCCACCATTGTTCCAGGTAGCCATGGTCATCAATTTTACGCATGGCTTTCCAGAGTTTCATTAGCATACATTAGCAGATACAAATATATATATTCTATCTCCGCCCACTCCCACCATTTTTACACAAAAAGTTTTAGGTGATCCTTATAGTTCTGACTTTTCTGTTTATACCTAGTATGTCTTGAGTATTGTTCAATGTCAAAACATAGAGCAGTTCATCACTCTCTTTAAACCACCATTGACTTAGCTAGTCTCCTTTGCTGTTCTTCAGTCACTTGGCTGTGTCTGACTCTTTGCGACACCATGGACTGCAGAACACCAGGCTTCCCTATCCTTCACTATCCCCTAAAATTTGCTCAAACTCATGCCCATTGAGTTGGTGATGTCATCCAACCATCTCATCCTCTGTCGCCCCTTTCTCCTCCTGACCTCAGTCTTTCCCAGCATCAGGGTCTTTTCTAATGAGTCAGTTCTTCTCATCAGGTGGCCAAAGTATTGGAGCTTCAGCATCAGTCTTTCCAATGAATATTCAGGATTGATTTCCTTTAAGACTGACTGGTTTGATCTCTTTTCAGTCCAAGGGACTCTCAAGAGTCTTCTCCAACACCACAGTTGAAAAGCATCAAGTCTTAGGCATTCAACTTTCTTTATGGAACAGCTCTCTCATCCATATGTGACTACTGGAAAAAGCATAGCTTTGACTATACAGACCTTTGTTGGACATTTGGATTGTTTCCTGTATTTGCTGTTACAAACATCAATGCCATGAATAACCTTCAGTTCAGTTCAGTCCAGTCGCTCAGTCATGTCCGACTCTTTGCGACCCCACGAATCGCAGCACGCCAGGCCTCCCTGTCCATCACCATCTCCCGGAGTTCACTCAGGCTCATGTCTATCGAGTCCATGATGCCATCCAGCCATCTCATCCTCGGTCATCCCCTTCTCCTCCTGCCCCCAATCCCTCCCAGCATCAGAGTCTTTTCCAATGAGTCAGCTCTTCGCATGAGGTGGCCAAAGTACTGGAGTTTCAGCTTTAGCATCATTCCTTCCAAAGAAATCCCAGGGCTGATCCCTTTCAGAATGGACTGGTTGGATCTCCTTGGAGTCCAAGGGACTCTCAAGAGTCTTCTCCAACACCACAGTTCAAAAGCATCAATTCTTCGGTGCTCAGCCTTCTTCACAGTCCAACTCTCATATCCATACATGACCACAGGAAAAACCATAGCCTTGACTAGACAGACCTTAGTCGGCAAAGTAATGTCTCTGCTTTTGAATATACTATCTAGGTTGGTCATAACTTTTCTTCCAAGGAGTAAGCGTCTTCTAATTTCTTGTACCTGTGTTATTTTGTACTTGTGTAAATGTATCTCTATAAGATGCATTTGTAGGTGTGAAATTGCTGGCATCAGTATTTTATTTGGGGGATTACAAAAATTGATACTTTTGAATTGCAGTGCTGGAGAAGACTGTTGAGAGTCCCTTGGGAAAGAATAAGGGAGGGAGAAGAAAGGGGTGACAGAGGATGAGATATTTGGATGGCATCACCGACTCAGTGGACATGAGTTTGAACAAACTTGGGGAGATAGTGAAGGACAAAGAAGCCTGGTGTGCTGCAGTCCATGGGGTTGCAAAGAGTCAGACATGACTTAGTGACTGAGCAATAACTGTCAAATTATCTTCCATAGAGGTCATACCAACTTCCATTCCTATCATTTGACATATGAGAGTTACCCTTTGCCTACAGCCTCACTGATAGAATGAAATAACTCAGTGTGGTTTAAATTTGCTTTTCTCTCAGTTTGAGTAAAGGTATACGTATTTTTATTTGTTTACCTATATATAAACTATGTGTCTATAACTTCGCTTATTTTTCTGTTAAATTGTTGGTCTTTATTGATTTTAAGAGAATTTGAACTTTGTCTAGGATCTTTGTCTGCTACTGCTGCTGCTGCTAAGTCGCTTCAGTCGTGTTTGACTCTTAGCGACCCCATAGATGGTAGCCCACCAGGCTCCCCCGTCACAGGGATTCTCCAGGCAAGAACACTGGAGTGGGTTGCCATTTCCTTCTCCAATGCGTGAAAGTGAAAAGTGAAAGTGAAGTCACTCAGTCGTGTTCGACTTTTAGCGACCCCATGGACTGCAGCCTGCCAGGCTCCTCCATCCATGGGATTTTCCAGGCAAGAGTACTGGAGTGGGGTGCCATCGCCTTCTCCAGATCTTCGTCTAGTATGGCTCAATCTTTGTTTGTGATATTAGTTGCATTTACTTCTTCTAGTTTGCCATTTCTAGTCTTGGGTATTTTATTTGCCCTGCAGAGGTTTATTTTTACTTTTTTAGGGCAATTAATGTATCATTCTATTCTTTTATAGCTTCTGGGTTTTGAACCCTTTTAAAGATCTTCACCATTCCACAGTTTTAAAGGATTTTTTTCCCAGATTTCCTCTAGTATTTGAATTTTAAACTGAAAATCCATGATCCACTTAGAATTTATTCTGGTGTACACAGCTTAGTGTGAATCCAACTTGATTTTTTTCTAGATGGCTGAGAAGCAGTGGTCCTAATATCATTTACTCACTAGTTCCTACTTTCCCAACAAATTGAGAGGCTACTTTTGTCATGTTCTAGATTTCCATATATATTTGGGTCTATTTCTTGACATCCTTGCTGTTTGTTTATGGGGTAATTTCATACTGTTTTAATTATTGACATTTTATTATTTGTTTTCAAGTTTGATAAGGATATTCCTATCCTCATTACTTTTACCTCGTATTTAATTTTTTTATTAAATTAGATACATTTTTCTGGTATTTAGTTTTTTCCATTTTAACTTTACAATGAGTTTTTTTACAAAAACAAACAACCTAACTATTGGTATTTGTACTGTGATCATCTTAAAGCTGTTAAGACTTCCTATCTCAGACTTGAAATATCTCACCAGGTTTTTTCCCAAATCTTCTTTCATGACTTTCAGGAGTTTTCTTTAAAAAAATTAAAGGTCTTGCATATTTCTTATTAAGATTATTCCTAAGTGTTTTATCTTTTGGTTATTTTTATATGTGAAGCTTTTCATTTCAACTGGTTGTTATTTTTATGTTGCTAAGTTACGTCTGACTCTTTCGTGACCCCATGGACTATAGCCTGCCAGGCTCCTCTGTCCATGGGATTTCCCAGGAAAGAATACTGGAGTGGGTTACCATGTCCTCCTCCAGGGGATCTTCTCGATCCAGGGATTGAACCCTCATCTTCTGCATTGGCAGTTGGATTTTTTTTTTTTTTTTTTAATCACTGAGCCACCATGCCCCGCTCCTTAACAGAATTCTTTGTTTCCTTTTGATTCTCTTGATTTTCTGAGTATAAATTCATTATTATCTCCAAGTGGCAATAGTTGTTTTACCCTTTGCAATTTGTTTAGTTTTTAACTTCTTTTTATTTTCTCATTACTTAGTTTAGTATGATATTTTAAAAATTAATAGTAAATGTCATTTGTCTTCTTCCCAGCTTTAGGGGAAATTTCTAATATTTGCTTTTTAAGCATGCAGCTGGCTCTTGGGCTGAAAGTGATGTATTTCATCACATCAGGGAAGCATGTAGTTACTCATAATTTACTGAGTGATCTAATTCAAGAAAAGGTATTGATATTATAGAAAGATCTTTAGAATACATTAAGGGGGAAAAGCAAGATGGAGAATAGAAAAGTATGCATTATACTACTGTTTATTTGAGAAGAAAAATATGAATGTACTAGGTGAAACCAAATGAAATTACCAATTTTGGACTGTTTTTGACTTATAAAGATGGTAGTATCATATGGCTCAATCCAACGTATTTATAACTGGACATATTAAAAATATGGATGGATAAGCCATTGAAATAATAGCAATAATAATAAAGGTTTTCTATGGTATGAGGGAAGGAACAGAGATACAATCTACATTTCTCTGAACCTATCTTGTTTTGTAGATTTGACTTCAAAGCTATGTAAATATTTTATACAACTATACAATAAAGAAAAGTTTAAAAAGGTATTCACCCCAATCAAAAGCTAAAACACAATTATTTAAAGTTATTCAAGACTACCGAGGTTGTATCAAAAGGATCAGGAGTCAAACTGAAGCAACAAACAAAAGATGAAACCAATTTGGAAGTCAATAGGATGCGTGTAATGAGTCTAATCCAACCCTTTGAGACCCCATGGACTGTAGCCTGCTAGGTTCCTCTGTCCATAGTATTATCCCAGCAAGGATCCTGGAATGGGTAGTGATTTCCTTCTCCAGGGGATCTCTCCAACCCAGAGACTGAACCCAAGTCTCCTGTGGCTCCTGCACTGGCAGGCGATTCTTTAGCACTGAACCACCTGGGAAGCACTATCAATAAGGATACTGACTACAACAGATTAAAATGTAGCATCATGACACCACAGGCAAACCGAGCAAATTCTAGACTATAGAAACTCTGCCAGATTCTTCCACAAATAGGTTGATAGAAGAAAACAAAACAAAAACAAGATAAGAAGAGGGCAAGGGAGGAAAAACTCTACAAATTAAAAGAAACGTGAGAGATAGCAACTAATTGCCATGTATGAACTTCATTTGGATCTTGGTTCAAACAATGCCAAATGCAAAGTTGCGATCATTTGCTACCTTCATTTTAAGGCAAAGAAAAAGTAATTTATTTACCTGACAAACACCAATAAATGGGGAGAAGGAGTCCTTGTGTAAGAGCAGCCTAGAACTAAAATCAGTCCTGAGGACTCCCATCCCAGCAAACATGAGTTCAGACAGGGCACTATGATCACAAAGCGAGAATGGTAGCATACTCAGTAATAAACTTTTGTCCACCAGAGGCCTTTGCTTGTGTAAACCATATTTCTGTCACTGGTAAGTCAGCCAGCCTAAGAGCTCCGCTCCATCACCAGGGCCAGTAGAGTAAGTGGTAAGTTGGCCCTTTAAATCACAGTTGTCACCAGGTTCATCAGCTCTGAAGCACTCGACCCCCTTCAGGCCAGTCTGGGGCAAACTATCCACCCTGTGCAGTAGCATCTGAGTAAGGGAGGGATTCTTAGCCACTACTGGAAAAAATTAGCTAAAATGCCACCTCCCATCCAGCTAAAGGGCAGGTCCGAGGGAAAGACTGAGTTGGGATTAGTATGTTTCTGAAAGAAAAGGGCCCCTTACAGATAAACCAGCTGGTTTCTCCATGACTGCACTGTAGTGGATAGTGTCAAAAAAAAAAAGAAAGAAAAGAAAAAAACTGTCCTCTGCCCCTTGCTGATAAGACAGTTTCCTCTACCTGTCTTATTTAGTCAAGAGCAGATAACTGGATCTCTCCTTGTCAAAATAAAGCCATCCCTTATTGAATGAACCTGTTTGGAGGCAACTGAATACACATGCATCTAACTGAAGGCCTGGATGTTATTCCCTGAAATGGTAACTGTGAGTATTTCTGGGTGATGGGGTTTGGGATGCTTTTCACTCTTCATAATGCATGTAAATTATTTTTAAACTTGGAGTATAAAGCCACTTCCATTTTTGGAAAGAAAAATAAACTATGTAACCCAAGAAATATTGTCCCCTCTGGCCAAATGCTAAGCATTTCTGAGTATTCTGTTACCCCCGACACTTGATGAGGGAGCTCTGATTCTCAGAAATGTCTAATTCCATCAGCTCCAGGACTTCATCATTCTTGATGGCTCTTTCTAAGAGTGAGACTAGGTGAAAAGAAACCAGGTATCAGGTCTCTTCATAGTTGGTCTTGTGGGGACCATGAGTTATGGCCAGCTACCCCCAACACCAAACCTCATTCTAGCCAATGCTGAATGTCTCTGACCTAAGTCTGGCATCTGGCCCGTTTGGGTTTCAATCCCACTTGCTTATGGTTGGTCTTTCCCCCAATTTTCATGGTGACCCAACTCAAAAGTAAAGTGGCTTCTTTTATTTGAAGTAAAAGTACGTGTGACATCCTGGATTTGTATCTGGGAGCCAAGATCCTGAATGAGACAACATTTCCGCATGACTTTGGTCCTTAGGTTAATAAGAATTCTTAGGGTAACAAATAATGCGTGATTCTTCATAACAAATGGGACCTATATATAGATGCATTAATTAGCTAAATGTTGCTCTGTTCTCTTGTGTCTGAAGCCCAGAGAGGCAGGACAGTGGTCCCGACTGCAAAGTGCTTTGCAAAACATAAAAGATGCTGAGCAGCTGAAGGTTGGGGCCAGCGAGCAAGGAGCTAGAGCAGAGGTTAGGCTGTCACCAATCAACTCCTCTTTGCAAAAACAGTGAGAAGGACCAGGAGACTTTGCCATATGCCAGGGGATTACTCTGTGAAAAAGCACAAGGTTGGCTGCCCACCAAGACACAAGGTTCCCAAATAGAGCCTGAGTCCTGGAGGGAGAGAAGAACCAGCTAAAAATAGCTGTGACGTCCCAACGTCGATTTTCTTCTTCTTTTTTTTTTCCCCTTTGGTGAGTTCACCTAAAATAGCCTGGCAGCAGATTTTTTTGCCCTTTAAGTGGAAAAGAAAAACAGAAAGGTCAAGAACTGAAGTTAAGCTTCTAAGAAGCCTGAAGTTTTTGCCCAAACAGATGAAGTGTCCCTCTGGGGTGATGTCTGTGTCCACTCCTGTGTGAGGGCCGCATCCCTGAAGACAAAGTCCAAGGCCTGGGGATTGTCAGGGGACAGTGCGAACTCCTCTGGGCCTGTGGGCATGTCAAGGAGCTGACCAGAGGCTGGACAAGTATCTAGGCTTAGGAGAAGGTGCCAGGTTCTGAGATCAGAGTTTCAGGAAGCATAGGGAAGTGTTTGGGAAACAGCAACCCATGTCTCTGATTGAGCCAGTAACTGCAGGTCAGAGTCAGGAAGGCCCGAGACTCTAGCAGAAAAAGTCCTGGGAATTTTCTAGTGGCCCAGTGGTTAGGACTCTGTGTTTTCACTGCTAAGAGTCCAGATTCGATACCCTGGTCAGGGGAACTAGGATCCCACAGGTTGTGCATCTCGGCCAAAAAAAAAAAAAAGTCCTGACACAGGGAGGTGAGCTTATCTGGAGGTAAGGCCAGGCGAAAGAGAAGCCCCCATGGACAGTCAACTACTTAGCAAATTCCCTCCTCTCAGAGGGTTTTTCATTCCTCCTCCCCTGCCTCAGATGGAGGATGACCATCTTCCTTGCCTCTCTGTTCCTGGCCTCCTACGGTCCTGACCTCTGTGGGGCAGCCTAGCTTGGTTCCCTTGTAGAGTCCTCACTGAGATGGGCCACTATCCTGGGCACACTTTTGAAAACCAACACTGAGTCAGAGCTCGGAGTACAGAAAAAGGAGGCAGCACTGTTTCTTGGGAACCAAAGCAATCCCAGTGACTCGAGGGTGCATAATTGTAATCCCAGTGAATACTGAGAATTTTACAGTTGAATAAACTCAGGTTCAAAGAAGTTGGGTGACTTGCTCAAGGCTAGTTAGTGTGTGCTCAGTTGTTGAGTTACGTCTAACTCTTTGTGACCCCGTGGACTGTAGCCTGCCAGGCTCCTTTGTTCATGGGATTCTCTAGGCAAGTATATTGGGGCAGGTTACCATTTTCTTCTCCAGGAGATCTTCCCGACCCAGGGATTGAACACCCTGTCTCCTGTACTGGCAGGTGGATTCCTTACCACTGAGTCACCAGGGAAGCTCAAAGCTAGAGAGTCAGCAAACTTTAGGCAGAAAGGTCAAATCCAGGGCCTTGTCTCCAGGCTATACTCGTTCACTAACTAGCAGAAGTTTTAAGTGAGGGGCTGGCTGCAGACCAACCTAGATAGCATATTGAAAAGCAGAGACATTACTTTGCCAACAAAGGTCTGCCTAGTCAAGGCTACGGTTTTTCCAGTGGTCATGTATGGATGTGAGAGTTGGACTATGAAGAAAGCTGAGTGCCAAAGAATTGATGCTTTTGAAGTGTGGTGTTGGAGAAGACTCTTGAGAGTCCCTTGGACTCCAAGGAGATCCAACCAGTCCATTCTGAAGGAGATCAGCCCTGGGATTTCTTTGGAAGGAATGATGCTAAAGCTGAAACTCCAGTACTTTGGCCACCTCATGCGAAGAGTTGACTCATTGGAAAAGACTCTGATGCTGGGAGGGATCGGGGGCAGGAGGAACAGGGGACAACAGAGGATGGGATGGCTAGATGGCATCACTGACTCGATGGACGTGAGTCTGAGTGAACTCCAGGAGTTGGTGATGGACAGGGAGGCCTGGTGTGCTGCGATTCATGGGGTCGCAAAGAGTCGGACACAACTGAGCGACTGAACTGACTGACTGACTGACTGGCTGCAGAGGTGGTGTCACTGGTGGGATTCAAAAGAGATGGTGAGAAGATTAAGGGGCTGAAATCTGCAAGGGTAAGTGTATCCTACTATCAGTTGTCAAGCATTGCCACTTAGCTCAGAACATTGCCCTCCACTGGGTAGTCAGTACTAAATCAGATAATATATGTTAAGCCTGGTATAGAATAACCACTCAATAATTTTAGCTACTTTATTACTCTTATTTTTGTAGTGTTCACAGTCCAGAGCCTAGTATAAACCTGGCAGACTCAGAAGCCTGGTTTTGGCAAAACACTAAGAATGAATTTGTCTCCAAGGTTGATTATTTAAAGTCAGAAGACATATACACTTTCCAAGGCAATGTGGCCATCCTTGCCATCTGGAGGGTGTGTTCTGCACCACCATGACTTCCCTCCCCTTGGGTAGGTTCAAAGGTGCTTGTGAGCTGAGCAGGTTCTCCTGGTCAGAATCCCAAGGTTAATGACGCCAGGCCAGGTCTGTTTCAGCCATCTTCACAGTGTGGATAACTGTCACCCATATGCTCACACACTCATTCATTCCCAGATGTTTTTTGATCTCCTATTATGTGCTGGCTCTGCTCTGGTACAGGGGATACAGCAGGAAATAAGACAGACAGGCTCCTGCCCTCATGGACCTTACTTTCTAGGACTAAGTAAGATGAGCTCACCCTTCTGCCATCATCTATGCTGGGCATGAATAGGGCCAGCATTCGCTCCTCTCATTCTTGCTGATGCCATTGCCAGCAGCCCTCCTTCTAGAGACACAGATGTTTTCTTTGGGGATATTAATGCCTTATTTCTCTGAGGGTGAAGTGCTCAGTGTCAAAATCATCTGTCCTGCTGGCCGTGGGCAGCATCAGCTTGCCCCAGTCCAGTCCCAGGGAGATAACCTTGTAGCCCCTTGTTGTGGGATGCATACCGCCTACTGATGCCTCAACACTTCACCTGCCCACGTCAGCCCCATCTGACCTCTCCTTGGCTCTTTCCTCTCTGCACCCCCTTCCTTAATACCCATGATATGCCATTCTGGCCCTTGACTTCCCCCTATACTCCATCTTAACCTCTTCCTGTAAACCCCAGGCCTCCCAGAATTTCTGCCTCCCACTCTGCCTCCTCTGAGAGGCCTTGGCTGTCCCACAGACCTGCTTCTTCTGAGCTCTGTGCTTCCCCCAGTCTCTGGGGTTCTTTCTGGCCTATCTCTTCCCCATCCTGTCTTCCTCATTGACTTTCCAGTAAGCGGGTTCCACCCTCCCCCTGCAATGCCACTGGGGTTCTTTCTCTCTCTCCAGGCCTTACCACTCCCTGCCCTGTTCCCTTTCTCCTCCACCAGCTGCAGGTTCTCCCTGTTCTTGATCTTACAACCCCTGCCCTCTCACTCTGGGGGATCACTTTCTTTTGGATCCAGGATCTGTGCTAGTTTTCATATTTTCTTCCTTAAATAGGTGTTTCCTCGTCAATGTTTTCAATTTTTTTTTAAGTATGTGGGCTATTGTCAATTTAAAGGGAAATATTGCACAATAAGGCTTCTCCGATGGCTCAGTGGGTAAGGAATCTGCCTGCAATGCAGGAGATGCAGGAGAAGCTGGTTCCATCTCTGGGTGGGGAAGAACCCCTGGAGGAGGGCATGGCGATCCACCCAGTATTCGTGCCTGGAGAATCCCATGGACAGAGGAGCCTGGTGAGTGACAGTCCATGGGGTTGCAAAGAGTCAGATACTCCTGAAGCGAGTGAGAATGTGTGCATTACATAATAGTGGAATAGATGGAAGACAGTAATTCCAAGAAGTGAGTGGATGAGACAGGGGGTAGAAGCCTGGGAAAGAGTGAATGAATACACTCAGCTGGATATGGGTTACATTTTCTAGACCCAATTGTTCCTTAAGATTGCATTTTGCTGTCACCCATCAGATCATCTTTTCTGATTCAAGAATGACCGCTTAGCACTTGTGTATGTGCTTAGCCACTCAGTCGTGTCCAACACTTTGTGACTCTGTGGACTGTAGCCTGCCAGGCTCCTCTGTCCATGACCACTTAAGACCACTTAGAAGTCCTTGAGGAAAGCCTCACACTAGCCCCCAGGTCCCAACAACTACACCTTGCTTATCAGCATAGGCACTGTCTCCTTGAGTGAGTTTTGTTTCCAAAGCTAGCTTGTAAGTAACCTGGAGCTCATTTTCCCATCAGTTCAGTTCAGTTCATTTTCCCATAGAAATACTTAAGTATAAGATGGTTAAACTCCAGACAAACACGCAGACAGCTGGACATGACTGAGTGACTGATCAACAATAACACCATGCAGAATGCTTTATCACCCACGAAGTACTTGCCCAGAATCTGAATGGTAGTCTAAGGCCTTTGGCTTCAAGAGTCTTGCCTGTGGAGTCCTGATAGCCACCCTGGGTTTGTTGGCAGGAGACTGAGAACTGGGACTGAGAGGAGGCGTCAGAGAAGCATCCCAATGTCTCATCTGTGTGTGAGCCTCTTGCCTTGAGATCATGAGAAAGGCTTATAACAAAGTCCCCAGGGAATTTTTATGTATCCTAGAAATTGAAGACCATTGCCTCCGTGGCTTGGCAACCCCCAGAGCAGCTGGGAAATGAGTATGGGAGTGTGGCCAGGCCATAGATGGCAAAGGTCACTAGGTCATCAACAAGCCAAGTGTCTGCAATGTATAAATTTGATCCACCTATAAATTCTACTCTTTTGATCTTGCCTACTCTTGGGCTGTCCTGAAAGACTCAGAGAACACCCTTCCCTTGCTCTATTATCTTCCAGAGCAAATGAGGAATTACAATTAAACCACATTTATTCATCTGTGAGTTCTGAGCATCTGGCATAGTACCCAGCAGTATTTCTCATGGTATATGACACCTAGCAGGTGTCCCCCAAATATTAGAAGATACTTCGATGGATACCCTGTCGCCTGGGTGCACATGCCAGGCCAGGAGGGCCCCTGGGGGAAAGAGCTGGAGCTGTGGGCAATGGGACTTCCTTGACAGCCAAGCGAGATGGTTAATTTAGAGCACATCAGTGTGGCATTACATTTCTTTGGAAATGCAACTCAAAATCCTCTTCCTGCAGGAGGAATGCCAAGTGGCACCCCAGAACAGGACAAGTTGTACCTTCACAGGAGGCTGGGGAGCTGGAGGGTGGAAATGCCACTGCTAATCCATCCATAAGCAGCATGGGGCGGGGGTGCTGGCCTCCACCAGGCATGGCAGGAAAAATAAACAGGGCTCCCCCTGTCCCCACGCCCGTGAAGGACTAGGAGGGCAGCAGAAACCTGTCCAGTTCTTTTACAAGGCTTGGGATATTTTTAGCTCATTAATCCCTGGGGGCCTTGCAGTGCTCACCATTAGAGACACAAGCTAGAAAAAGCTTTATAATTCTTTCATAGAGCAGGTACTCCCTTCACCACTCACTCATCTACTGGCCTCCAGAGACCTAATTGCTTTTCGGAGGACAGGAAGGAGAGCATTAGAGCCTGTGAAAGAAGGGGAGTAAAATGAGAAGGAGAAGCTGTGACAGAGCAAGAGGCTGTGAAGCCTGGTGTCTAAAATGGGTCAGAAGGAGCAGCCTTTTGAATGCAAATCAGGAAACTTGAATTGCAGCCTCAGCAGGGCCAGGTGGCTGCCGCCTGTCCAACCTGGCAGGGAGGGTGGGAGAGCACACCTCCTGTGGTTCTGGAGAACCAGACTGATGGCCATCCCAAGCCCCCTGCTTTTTCTTCCTTTCCCCATGCCCTGAGGTCATTTTATTTCCTATTATCACTCCCCGCACCCTGCTCCCAAAAAGGTAAGAGAAAAAGGAGAAACAGCTCAAATTAAAGCAGCTTCTCATCATTTCTAATTTAAAATCTAAATGGAAGAGATGAAAACCATTGTTTAGAAAGGGATCACCTGTGGATTTTTACTGATGGCTCCTATTTTCCCTACCCTGTTTCTGATTGACATAGATAATCAAAAACTTGCCTCTCCCACTACCACCTCTGCCTTTCTGGAAATAAGGAAAAATTATTGTCTGACTTTTCCCCTCCTCTAACTGTGGGCTGCTTAATTTAAGACACTTTGCAAATTGCCTTTGTTCCAGTTCTAAGCAAATAAGTGAGTCATGGTAGTAACTCAATACTTGCTGAGTTGATTTGTAACCAAGAAATTGAGGGCATATTTAATTTTTGTATTTTTGTAGGTTGAATCATTTAAATATTCTGGACAGCTCCACAGTTATGGGATGCTTCTGGTGAATGCTCTGCTACTGCTGCTAAGTCACTTCAGTCGTGTCCGACTCTGTGTGACCCCATAGACGGCAGCCCACCAGGCTCCCCTGTCCCTGGGATTCTCCAAGAATACTGGAGTGGGTTGCCATTTCCTTCTCCAATGCACGAAAGTGAAAAGTGAAAGGGAAGTCACTCAGTCATGTCCGACCCTCAGTGACCCCATGGACTGCAGCCTACCAGGCTCTTCCATCCATGGGATTTTCCAGGCAAGAGTACTGGAGTGGGGGTGCCATTGCCTTCTCCAAGTGAATGCTCTAGAGAAACCTTTAGATTGAATCACTAGGCAGAATTGGATGCACTTGTCCACAGCCTCCTTCCTGAAATGTTCCCCTAAAACTCGGTTTACCTGTTGGTGGTTGTTGAATCAGAAAACACAATCAAGCCAAACAGTGGGAAAAGGAAGGATTTATTATTACTTTCAGCAAATAAAGAGAACACTAGGGATCTTCCCAAAATAGAGTTTCTCTAAACAGCAAAATTGGGGAAGTTTTAAGCCTTGGTACTCCATAGAAGGAAAGTTATGACCAACCTAGAGAGCATATTAAAAAGCAGAGACATTACTTTGCCAAAAAGGTCTGCCTAGTCAAGGCTATGGTTTTTCCAGTGGTCATGTATGGATGTGAGAGTTGGACTGTGAAGAAAGCTGATTGCTGAAGAATTGATGCTTTTGAAGTGTGGTGTTGAGAGAAGACTCTTGAGAGTCCCTTGGACTGCAAGGAGATCCAACCAGTCCATCCAAAAGGAGACCAGTCCTGGGTGTTCATTGAAAGGACTGATGCTGAGGCTGAAACTCCAGTACTTTGGCCACCTCATGCGAAGAGTTGACTCATTGTAAAAGACCCTTATGCTGGGAGGAATTGGGGACAGGAGGAGAAGGGGACGACAGAGGATGAGATGGTTGGATGGCATCACTGATTCGATGGACATGGGTTTGGGTGAATTCTGGGAGTTGGTGATGGACAGGGAGGCCTGGTGTGCTGCAGTTCATGGGGTCACAAAGAGTCAGACACGACTGAGCAACTGAACTGAAACTGAAACATGCATATTCATGAAGGGGCTTGGGTAGAGAAGAATTGAACATTGAATTGGGGCAAAGGTTGACAGAGTCCAAGTTTTAGTTGACTGAAGTCAGGGGGATCAACATCATCATTCTGTCTTCCATTTGTGTGGGGAACGCACCTACAGAACTCAAAGACACTAAAGAGAAACTATGTGTGTGGGCTCAGCTGCTAAGTCATGTCCGACTCTGCGACCCCCAAGGACTGTAGTCCACCAGACTCCTCTGTCCATGAAGTTTTCCAGGCAAGAATACTGGAGTGGGTTGTCATTCGTACTCCAACAGATCTTCCTGACTCAAGGATCGAAATTATGTCTCTTGTATCTCCTGCATTGGCAGGTGGATTTCTTTACCACCGAGCCACCTGGGAAGCCCTACTTTATCACTGCAGTGCTGCTTAGCCATCTATTCTCCTGCATTCCTTTATTCCCTTAAGATTATTACTGAGACCTGTTCAAAAGCAAGCACCATGGCCAGGCTTAGACCACAAAACGGCTTAGGCCAAAATGTCTTCTCTTATGTCAAGAAACCAGTTCCTGGTTCTTTTCCTTTGGAGACCCCCTAACCTACCCACTTACGGAAACAGGTGGGATTCCCTGACCCCCCACCCTCACCTGGCTTCCTGCCTGGTTCTCTGGCTGTGCCTCCTCAGTGTCATCTGCTGTCCTCCCTGCCTCTGCCCTAGAACTCGGGGTACTAGACGGTCCCTGGATCCTCCTTTGGCCCTCTGTCTTCATTTCTTTCCTCCTAGGTAATCTGGAGGATGCCCATCACTGTGCTCTGATGACAGCCACGTTTCTATCTATAGCTGGACCTCTCTGGGAGTTCTAGTTGTGCAAAAACCATTCCTGCTTGATAGCCCATCTGTATACCTGATGGGCATCACAAATTTAACCTGTGCAAAACTCAACTACCGCTTTTTTTCCCTTGGCAATACTTCTCTCCTAGGGTTCCCCACCTCAGTATATGGAGCTTTATTGACCCAGTAGCTAAAAGCAAAAACCCAGAAATTATCCTCAATTCCTCTGTTTCCTTCGTTCGCCAATTCAATTAATTCAGTCTTTCTGGTTCTAATTCAGTATGTACTCAGAATCTGAGTACTTTTCAACACCTCTACTGCTCCGATTTTACTGCCCCTTATCTCTCCCTGAACTATTTCAGCAACCTCTTTCCCACGTCCTTGTTTCCACCCTTGCTTCCCCAGTCCATCCTCCAGTGAAAAGAGGAAGTCTTTGAAAGTGTCAATCAGAGCCTATCATTCCCCTGCTTGAAACACACTGAAAATAAAGCCCAGGTTCCTCATCTAGGCCTTCAAGAGTCTAAATCAAGAGTAGACATACTATTGCCCTTGGGCCAAATAAGCACCCCCACCTCCCGCCTGTTTGTGTCAAGAGCATTTTCTTTGAACACACCTGTACCAGTTTGTCTCTGAATTATCTATAGCTGCTTTGCCATTACAAAGGCAGGATTGTGGCGTTACCACAGAGGTTGCATGGCCCATAAGGCTTAAAATAGTCACTGTGTGACCCTTTTAAAAAAAGCTTTTGTCTTCTCTGCTTTAAGTGACCTGGCTCTTGCCTCCTTCTCCCATCATGTCTCCCGTTATTTCCTGCCTCGTTCACAACATTCTAGTAACTCTGGCACGCGTTCTCTTCCTCACCCGAGAGCTGGCCCTGCTGTAGCATCTTTACACTTGTTCTTGCCCAGTTTGTCCTCCACCCCAGATCTTTCAATAGCTGCTTCTTCAACATTTCTGTCTTGTCTCAAATGTCACCTCTTAGAAGTTACCATTCTAGCTATATCATCACTATACCAGTTACCTCCCACTGGCTTATTTCATCTTCTTTATAGTACCTGTTACCATGTTTATGCTATGTCCTTATCTGGATAGCTGTAAGCATGAAAGTATGAGTTAATCTTCTGTCTTCTCCATCACCATGTAAGAACCTTGAGGGCAAATACTGACTTATTCATCTGTATACACCCCAAACTTGGTACTGTGCCTGGCACATACTTTTAGGTACCTGGAACATACTTATAGGTACATACTTATAGGTACCTTATAGGTACCTGTTGACTTACTGAGTCTTTGTGAAACAAATTTTTCCTTATGATATAAAAAATCAGGTCTTACTTTGTTATATGAGTTCAGATATTCATATATCAAATTTTCTTGAGCTTCTATATACTTGTCCACTAGCCAAATCCTTTCCAGAATTGTTGTTGTTTTTCTTGTTTTATAATTAACATTGACCACTGAGTGCTCAGCACATTACAAACATTATCCCATTTGAATTCTTGTGACAGTCCTATGAGGGAGGTAGTCTATCTCCCTTTACCAGTGAGGAAATGGGCAACCAGTTGCTAACAACTTGAACTGGGTCACACAGCTAGAAATTTACAAAGTCAGAATTTCAGCCCATGTTTTTACTGTTATGTCAAGCTGTGGGTGAGTCCTTCCCCCAGAGCTTTCCTTCCATGATCAGCAAATCTTACTGCACCAGTGGATTAGCTTACATCATCCTTTCAGCTCTATGAGAAACTTGGATACTTCTACATCCATCTCACCAAAGGTATGAGATGTTCCCATTATCTTCAGATTCTTTTCAACCAGTGGGTTGATACCGTAGACAGTTCTGAGAAATCCCAAACAGCTCCCTGCCCAAATATTCTGCCATTAGTGACTAATTTGGGGGTATATGGAGATTATTGTGCTTTAAGAGTTTCTTGTAAAGGCAAACAACTCTGGGCAGGGTAGCACTTTATCAGAGATGAGCTGACGGCTGCCTGAGTATGGAGCCCTGGAGAGCAGGAGCCAGATAGACACAGTAAAGAAAAGATTTGGAAGAGCTGAAGGCATCACTTGCCCATTTGTTCAACCTTAGCAAACTGGAACATTTAATGATGGAAAAGGATATTCTCCCTGTGATTAAGTAAGTGCAGGTTATAGCCTGGTCTTTTATGTCCAGTATGTACAGCATGATCCACTTTTCCACATATATGAGAAGGTCACAAGACCCTACACCTATTAATAAACTTATGTCTAAATGTTGAAGTTATGCATGATTTTTCTTTTCCACTTTTGCTTCTATGTATTTTTAGATTTTTGTCAATGAATATGTACTACATTTTGCATGACACAAAGGCAATAAAGGTAAAGAACTCTCTCCCAGAAGCCCTTTCCCTTCTTAGCTCAGTCCTCCAGTGGGTAAAGCTTTAACTGGACTGTTCCATGACTGCTGAAGGGGCCTGGAAACCCTCTTGGCTCCAGTAAGTCCTACACAGAGCTGCTAGGTTAAAGCATAGCTCAGATCACATACCTGCTCAAGCTAGTCCCTGCCCAAGCGGTTATTCTCCTGGGCCACAATGCTGGGCAGAAGTCTCAGGTGGAGAGAGATTAGGACCCCTGAGAGGCAGGTGTATAATGCTGAGTGCTTTCCACAGTCACTGCCAGATCCAGCTTTGAGGACCAAGGAGCCCCATGGCCTGGGTTAGCCTTGGGGTGTGGCATCTTTATAAATTGTTTCCTTTGGCCTACAGTCAGCTGAGCCAAAGTCTACCCAGTGGCTCAGACCAGGTAAAGAATCTGCCTGCAATGAAGGAGACTTGTGTTCGATTTCTGGGTCGAGAAGATTCCCTGGAGAAGGGAATGACTACCCACTCCAGTATTCTTGTCTGGAGAATCCCATGGACAGAGGAGCCTGGCAGGTTACAGTCCATGGCTTCGCAAAGAGTCAGACACACTGAGCAACTAAGCACTCACACAGCTGAGCCAAACACATTGCCTGAGGGCCTCAGAAGTGAGTCCTGGATCTAGCCAAGAACTGCCCTCAGAGCACTTAATGAAAGGAGCTCTCTCAACTTGGCTCCCAAGTGCCCTCAGTCTTGCACCTGCTGGACTTCTGTATGAAACAAAGCCCAGTGTATGCAGAGGGCTACATGGAGGAGAGAGCTCATCCCTCCCCACCCCCCCACACACACACAAACATGCCTCTGGGGAGCCTTAATGATACTCTGGGAAGACATGATGGGGGCGGCATTTATCTCAATTACACATGTTTCTTAAATTAGGCTAGAAAACTTTCACTGGCTGAAGACAGCCTGCTTAGTGTGCAGGCTCCTTATCAAATCAGGCTGCCGCAGTAAACATTAGTCTCCTACAGCCAGTCCATTTCAGTGGGGACTCTGAGATAATGAAATATCAGTAAGTAGAGAAGGGCTTATTATAAATAGGGTGAGTCTATGTTTGTAAAAGAACGTGCGAAATATTTGTATCCTCTGCATTGAGAAAATGGATAGAACTTGGCGTGACAAAAGTTGAAAGTGGTGATATTTATTTATCTGTGTAAGTGTGCCCACATGTAATTTTCAGTATTGTCAAATATTTCCTATGACCAATGTGCATTATTTTTGAAAATAGATAAAAACATTTATGCTTTTAGAAAATTAAAAGTAATCAAAGGCACCAAAACAAAAACTGTTGTGGTTTTTCTCATAAATTAATGTTAAGCTAGACAAATACACCTTATTTTTAGAGGGGTAAAGAGCATTCATGAGAAAATGAATTAGGCATCACTGATAGCAAGATTCTGTGCAAAATTTATTGGAGTGCTTTTCCCTTATCAGTGATAAATCAGTTTCCCCCTCATTACGTCCAGGGACATACCTAAGAGATAGGATGTAAAAGGTATGAAAAAGGATTTTTCCACATGATTACCTAGAAAGAGCAGGTATCCCAGTAAGGGACTGGCCTTAGTTAACACTTTTTATGTGTAACATGGAAAGAATAAAATTGATGTTAAACATCTCTGATTTGTGAATGTCAATTCAAGGGAAAAACTCTTGTGTAATCTTCTAGAGCTGGATATTTTAGGTAAAGCAAAATTATATTTACAAGGTGATGGGCAGCCAAGGAACCAGGTGAAGACCAAGGGCGATGATCTTGGGAGTCCGCAAATGTAATAATCTTTAGAGTCTAAAAGCTTGTATGGTCAAAAGAGTAAAACAGGCTGGACAACATCACTTACCCCTAATGGGATGTGGATTATCTCCAAATGGAATATGGATCAGAAACATTATCCTTTTATTATAAAGCCATGGGGGCCTTTAGACCAGGAAACTGTGAGTCATACCCTGATTGCTTAGTGTTAAGGAAGATGTAATTGGGTGGAAGGATTTACCTAGTGGATGGAAATCTACAGGAAGCCAGATTGAAGAAAAAAAAAAAGAAACTCAACTTAGAAATAAAAAGGCTTGACCTGGAATATAACCAGCAATAAAATACTGACATGCTGAAGAGAATGCACTGATGTTTGTTTGCAAAAATTAGGGTTAGGAAGACCCAATGAAGCTTAAAAAGCATACATAATAGATCCTAAAGTTAAGAATCACATTACCCCGAGAAGAGATCAAGAACAATTTCCACCATGTCATGTGTGAATTAGCCAATAACCTTTTGGGCTCAATCATCCATTGATTTAAAGGAATCAATGCTTTCAGGATAATACCATGGCAAAACTGTTTGCCATCTTGAGCTCAGGAAGCTACTAGCTAAATTTTCCTTCACATTCTACCAGATCATAAAAAGCAGTCATTTTTATGTTGAGTTCTGAAGAATCTCATGCTGTCAGAGCAGCTCATTTGTCAAGTCTAAAATTTACACTTGCTGGTAACGGCCTTCTGCAGATTAACTTTTTTCATGCCAATGCGTTAGTACTGCTCCTAACAAAATGAGCAATCAGCTCCCAGAGTGATATACTCCCCTTGCAAAGGTGGTTCTGGCTTTCCATACCGAGAAAGGAAATCCCAAGTGTCCTATTTATTAGCTGGACATTCTGTGTTAAAAACCCTCTTGACCTCACTGAGATATTTAGATAGCTTTGGTGAGCACTCAGGTGAATTACTACAGTCTCACTCAGAATCTAAAAGAATACCACTCTTCAGACAACTAACGATAAAAGTAAGACTTGAAATTTCACTCTAAAAAACACTGTGAGGGAATTATAAGGCTACATGAGCAACAGATGAT
Source organism: Nanger dama (assembly GCA_917880005.1). NCBI lineage: Eukaryota > Metazoa > Chordata > Mammalia > Artiodactyla > Bovidae > Nanger > Nanger dama. Next base: position 24,871,137 of record CAKJTW010000011.1, on the reverse strand, counting down.
ACTGATGGAAACAGTTTGGTGGCTTAATCACTTAAAACTTACAGAAAAGATAACCCATTGCATATTTAGAACATTGCAATGTAATTGTGATTGATGTAGTTAAGTGTTCAAAATAATCCTTCTTCGGAATCTTTTTGAGAAAGTCTTGATGGTTCTAGAAGGGCTTAAGGGACTGGTGGGTGGGCAGTACTTGGTCAGCGGTGGAAGTGGCTGCAAAGAAGGAAGTAGAACCTAGTCTCAGGTGGGTCACATCTCTGTAGTTCTGCTAAGCTGGTTTTCTGCAGTGCTACACCTGAACACATGGCTATCCTGAGAGCTGTCTCTGTGTAACTTATAGCTCTAAAAATGGAGTTTCTGAAAGCAAAGTGTGTTTCTCCAGCGTGTCTTTATCCTTGATCTGTGCTAAGGGCAAGAAGTACGTACAAAATAACAGACCTAGGTTTGCCCTTACCATCATATTGTAACTCCAAGCCTCAGGTGGCTACTTACATTCCCAGAAAAGAGAAGGAAAAGGCAGGGATCAACAGAGACAGGAAGAAAGAAAAGACAACCTGAGCTCAGCTAGAGGAGACACAAGGAGAGTTGACATAACTTTGGGGGCCAATTGCAGAGCATAGAATGGTTTCTGTGATCCTCTTTGATGGGAAAACATGTAGATTCCTTTTAATTTGCTCACAATCTGCATAAATCCAGCAGACCAACTGAGTAAATTACTTTTGTTCTCACTCAAGGGATATCTACTAAGAATTCCAGGCTTTATTCTTTAGCGGGGCTAATATTTAGCCAACACACAGAGGCAAAACTCCCCCAGTGGTTAAAAAATACTGAAAATACTTCTGTACCTTTTGGAAACAAATTGCAGCCTGAGCAATCTTGAGCACTGCTAGCTACCCCATTTGTCCTGGCTCCTCCACTGAGACCACAGACCTTTGCCTACTCTTGCAACTACAGGGTGAGTGTTTAGCTCTGAAGGATCTTATTAGTGTCCATTCTCTACTGATTGTTGAATATTTCGATTCTCCTATCTGTTCTCAGATAATGGTCATAAGTGACACTGATTATCCAACCAGGAAGTTATTAAAAAGTAACCCAGTACAGGATGACAAGTGAGATGGATAGAGATGAAAGAAGAGACTACCCAAAGGTTACTTGGGATGGTGAGCAAGAGGGCCTTAGATCCGAGGGATCATGGGTGGAGTATATGAAGGATTCTCCTCGGTCCTGAGTGGTACAGCAGTCCTCATTGGCTGCCTCTAAGAGATGCTGTCAAGAAAAACAGATCACAGCTGAAAAGCAATAGGAACCCCGGAGGAGGAGGAAAGTCCTATGTAAAATATGCAAGAGGATTAAAAATAGAGAAAGAAAATTAATCCAAACCACAAGTGTATTTTCAGACTGCCAAGGTCCTGAACTCCTGCTTCTTACGCACCTCTATGTGAATGGTGCTCTTACCAAAGTTAGAGGGAACTTAACTCAACTGAGGGACATATAAGGGAGGTTCAGGGAACAGTTCTAGATGGGTAGTGTAAAAATGCAAAAACAGCATATAATTCCTTTAAAGAATAAATGCCACCAAAGGCTCCAATTTAGCACATGCCCACTTGCCCTCAGAGCTGACTGCACTGACAGTATGCCCTCCTGAATATGATATAAAATTTGGCCATGCAGTAAGATTTCACTATTCAACATATATTTATTGTGTTTACACATTTGGTCTCGGTTGTAACTGAAAAACGCAGGAGTAGAACATCCCATCACTGATCCCCATCCCCACAAAACTTTCAAACAAATCATCTATTCATTGTGATCACTTCATCCATCCCTACTTCCACCACTGTGTATTCTCCTGAGAACCATTCTCAACCCTTATGAGGACAAGCATTTTTTGTATAAGCAGTAGGAATGAGGACATCACACTCCACTCAGGACCAGAAGGGTGAATCTCCACCTGCAGGCTTTCAGGACCTATCCTGAGGGCTAAGAGAGATAAGAGAGATAGGAAGAGGCCAGAGAAACACTCAGAAAGTGTGTTTCTGAGTGTTCTGAGTGTTCGGCTGACTATAATTCATTTTCCTGGGTTTGGCAAGAAGGGTCCCTGAGTCAGTGGGCACTTTACATTTTAGGATTGTGGTTATTATTGTTCATGCAGCCAGGATGTCTCTGTTTCTCATAGCCAAGCACTAGCATGTGAGATTTGCCTTAGTTTGGACTGCTATAACAAAAAGTACCATAGACAGGTGGCTTCAATGATAAACATTTACTTCTCACAGTTCTAGAGGCTGGAAGTCGAAGACTGGGGCACCCACATAGTTGGGTTGTTGGTGAGGGCCTTCTTGCTGGCGAAAGATAGCTGCCTTCTTGCTGTGTCCCCACATGGTGGAGAGAGAGATCAGGTTCTCTGGCCTCTTCTTATCAGGGGACTAATCTCATCATGAGGGCCCCACCCTCATAACTTCAGCAAAATATGATCACCTTCTGAAGGCCGCCTACTTCCAAGTATTATCATATTGAGGATTAGGGCTTCAACACATAAAGTTTGGAGGGACATATTCAGTCCACATCAGGATTTGAGGAGTGTCTTGATTTCCCAGTCACTGGTACTGTGAGCTGGGAAGTATGAGGGGGGACCATTGAAAGCATTTACCACTGACAGTAGAATTGCTGACCTGTGATAATTGTATTGATAGAAAAGCAGATTAACTTTAAGTCATTTTCATGATGGATTCTACATTCCCTACAGACAACATATGCCTTTATTTACTGCACCAGGGTGGGTCACCCCCACGGGTAGAACAGCTACCCCACTCTCCAGCAGATCCTTGCACCACAGGGTGTGGTTCTGTTTCAAGTTTCTGAACTCCTATCATGTTTGTCCTGGGAACCAAAGTCTGAGAAGTTTTCTCAGAATAAATTGATGAAGGCCAAGTCAGCGATGGGGGAGGGTAGGCAGTTTGAGTCTTGACAAGAGCATCGCTCCCAGCAGGAGGGGGAGAGGAACAGGCTCCTCCACCACCCTCCCACTCAGTCTCTGGTGACTGCAACAGCACAGGAGGCCCAGCCTGTCCTCCGGTTGCCAGGGCAATTTAAAAATAGCTTGTGCAGCCAGGGAAGAGGGGGGGCAGGGAAATAATGAAGATTAGTGGCCTTTTGCAGGAAAACTACAGGCAATGAATCCTGCCCAGGGTTAATCTGGAGTGGAGGGTCTCTTGTGTTTACTGTATTTCTTGTCTTAAGGAAATCCTTTCTGGCCAAGGTCTGCTGTGGGCTCTTTCTGGGAAGGACTCAGCTGCCGCTGGAAAACACCCTGTTTACTCCTTGGACAAGCAGCCAGGAGGACACTGGCAGGCTCCATGCAGGAAGGAGTAACACTCTGTGCTCAGGTTCAGAATGACTATTCTGCCTGTACAAGGAGGGCTGTGCGGTGCTCAGTCACTCAGTCTTGTCTGACTCTTTGCAACCCCAAGGACTATGGCCTGCCAGGTTCCTCTTCCTATGGAATTTTCCAAGCAAGAATACTGGAGTGGGTTGCCATTTCCTTCTCCAGAGGATCTTCCCGGATTGTACCGGCATCTCTTGAATCTCCGCATTGGCAGACAGAGTCTACCAACTGTGCCACTTGGGAGCTTGTAGAGACTGATGGGAACTATGTGTATATGCCATGTGTGCTGTGCTGTGCTTAGTTGCTCAGTCATGTCCAACTCTTTGTGACCCCATGGACTGTAGCCCGCCAGGCTCCTTTGTCCATGGGGATTCTCCAGGCAAGAATACTGGAGTGGGTTGCCATGTCTTCCTCCAGGGGAATCTTCCCAACCCAGGGATCGAACCCAGGTCTCCCACATTATAGGTGGATTCTTTACTGTCTGAATCACCAGGAAGGCCCAAGAATACTGAAGTAGGTAGCCTATCCCTTTTCCAAGTGATCTTCCCAACTCTGCAATCAAACCAGGGTCTCCTGCATTGCAGGCGGATTCTTTACCAGTTGAGCTACCAGGGAAGTAAAATATAATTATGATGTTAGATTATTTCTAGATAGTTCACTTATAGTAATTTTTTTCTTTCATATGCCTTAAAAAATATTTTGTATTTTTACAAGGGGCATAAAAAGTCTTAATGTGATTTTTAAAAAGGCATGCTACTAAGAGCAAAGTTATGTGTTTGTCCCTTCAGTTCAGTCAGTTCAATTGCTCAGTCGTGTCTCACTCTTTGCGACCCCATGAACTGCAGCACGCCAGGCCTCTCTGTCCATCACCACCTTCCGGAGTTCACTCAAACTCACGTCCATCGAGTCAGTGATGCCATCCAGCCATCTCATCCTCTGTCATCCCCTTCTCCTCCTGCCCCCAATCCCTCCTAGCATCAATGTCTTTTCCAATGAGTCAACTCTTTGCATGAGGTAGCCAAAGTATTGGAGTTTCAGCTTTAGCATCATTCCTTCCAAAGAAATCCCAGGGCTGATCTCCTTCAGAATGGACTGGTTGGATCTCCTTGCAGTTCAAGGGACTCTCAAGAGTCTTCTCCAACACCACAGTTCAAAAGCATCAATTCTTCAGCGCTCAGCCTTCTTCACAGTCCAACTCTCACATCCATACATGACCACAGGAAAAACCATAGCCTTGACTAAACGGACTTTTGTTGGCAAAGTAATGTCTCTGCTTTTAATAATGCTATCTAGGTTGGTCATAACTTTCCTTCCAAGGAGCAAGCATCATTTAATTTCATGGCTGCAATCACCATCTGCACTGATTTTGGAGCCCCAAAATGTAAAATCTGACACTGTTTCCACTGTTTCCCCATCTATTTCCCATGGAGTGATGGGACTGGATGCCATGATCTTCATCTTCTGAATGTTGAGCTTTAAGCCAACTTTTTCACTCTCCTCTTTCACTTTCATCAAGAGGTTTTTAGTTCCTCTTCACTTTCTGCCATAAGAGTGGTGTCATCTGCATATCTGAGGTTATTGATATTTCTCCCGGAAATCTTGATTCCAGCTTGTGCTTCTTCCAGCCCAGCGTTTCTCATGATATACTCTGCATAGAAGTTAAATAAGCAGGGTGACAATATACAGCCTTGACGTACTCCTTTTCCTATTTGGAACCAGTCTGTTGTTCCATGTCCAGTTCTAACTGTTGCTTCCTGACCTGCATACAAGTTTCTCAAGAGGCAGGTCAGATGGTCTGGTATTCCCATCTCTTTCAGAATTTTCCACAATTTATTGTGATCCACACAGTCAAAGGCTTTGGCATAGTCAATAAAGCAGAAGTAGATGTTTTTCTGGAGCTCTCTTGCTTGGACAAGTCTATTTGAAGGCAGAACAGTAGTCTGGTGGCAGAAATTGTCTTCTCTTGTCTTATAAACTCTCAGTGAATGTAAAGCAAAGCCAAGGCTCCTTGGAGACAAAGGGATACACTAGATGACCTTTCTGACCTCCTACATTCAGATCACTACTGAATGCTAATTTGCCCAAAAACTTCCCAGAGCGAAGTATTCAGAATCCTCTCCAACGTCCAGCATAGTCATCAATCAAAGTGTTCTTCCAAACCCCTCTGCACTGGCCTGCAAAACATTCCTAATGGATTCAGGGAAGAATGAGGACTCCAGGACCTGCAGAAATGGTTTGTTTGGCTCTCAGAAATGGTTTGTTTGGCTCTTGGGCACAGAATATATATTTTAAAAATTAATTTACTTACCAATGTTAAAGTAAGCATGTAAAAATCTCTATTCCTGGATTCTCTTGGAAGAATCATGAAATCGGTCCTCACGGCAATAAACTGCTGGAGCTGGGTGGTGGCTGCCCCTTTTGAAGTATGTGGTCTTTCTAGTGCTCACGGTCCCCATCAGTCCCTACCAACTCAGGACTCTGAGGTTGGATGGTAATTTCCATCTTCACTTTTCTTACATTGGGTCCTCTTCATTTAGTCACTCTATCTGTCGGCCCTTATAAGCCTCTGAGTTTGCAATTTCTGATATAATAAAAGCTCCATAGGGACAGAGACCACTTTGTATCTTCCACAAAACTTATTAAAAACACATGGAAGGTCCTCAATAAATGTTTGTTGAATGCAGGTATTATATTGTTTCTAGCTCCCTAAAATGAAAGTTTGGTAGGAAAGCCATTACCCCTGTGTTGTGGGTTTACCATGTTCTTTCATGAACCTCTCTTCTTCCCTACGAAGGTAAAACAATTTGCTCTTAGGATTGAACCCCTGGCTACCAGTAGCCCTCCTCTTGTGCAGCCTATTCCTAGTCCTGATATTTCCTCAGACTGTGTCTGAGAAGGTTTATCTTAGTCCAACTTCTCACTTAGGAGAAGACTTGGCAGATATCTCCATGGAGACAGAAAAGGGATTCCGGGTTCCCCTCTCATGTCGCTTTTGACACTCAGTTTTGTACACAAGAGCATATTTTTCATGTGCCATCCAAAGACAGAATCATCATCTTGTTTATTTACATAGTTGGTTTGGATAAGCTGCCAATAAATAGAGAGGTGGCAATTTCTAAAGATCTGTAGTTGGGGGTGGTCATGGTGAGAAGAGTCTTCTTGTCTCCTCCTTATCTCTGCTCTCATTGGGGCCTCTTTATCCTCAAGCCTCTTCTCCAATATTTCTGTTCCTCTGATGAGCCTATCTTTAGTCAAAGAGAAAACATGCTGTAGGGGAAGATGCTGCTGCATGCATGCTTAGTCGTGTCCAACTCTTGAAACCCCATGGACTGTAACCTGCCAGGCTCCTCTGTCCATGGGATTTTCCAGGCAAGAATACTGGGATGGGTTGCCATTTCCTTCTCCAGGGATTTTCCCCACCTGAGGATCGAATCGGAGTCTCCTGCATTGCAAGCAGATTCTTTACCTGCTAAGCTAAAGTAAGTCAAGAACAGTCCATTAATGAAAGTGAATCACTTGAGGAAAATAATAAGCTACACATATTTTATCTGGAAATAGGATAACCAGACATAGTGAAAGAGGGAAGGGAGGAGGAGTAAGATAAAGGTAGAGGATTAAGAGTATATTTAAAATAAATAAACTATAAGGATACAAAGTACAATACAAAGAATATAGCCAATGTTATTATAATAACTATCAATGGAATATAACCTTAAAAAGTTGTGAATCACTATGTTGTACACCTGAAACTTATATAATATTGTACATCAACTACATCAACTATACCTCAATGAAAAAAAGAAATAGGATAACCATATAATTTATCATTCTAATCAGGACACTTTGGAGAGTGGGGAGGAGTGCTAACTAGATGGGATCCCGTGACTACAGGCACAAACTGGAACTGTCCCAGGAAAATTGGTTTTCAAAATCAGATGTGTTAATTAAAATAGCCTTGGACAATGATTTTCATTCGAGGCAAGGCTGGATGCTTTACAGAAAAAGTATTTGAGCTACTTACAGCAAAACCTGCTGTGATAGGGAGAGAGAGGTTATAGATGATCACGAAAAATTTCTAAGTGACTACAGGTAGTCCTCCACTTTTTATTGTTTTTATTGTGCATTTATCTGTTCATTTGAGGCTTTGTATGAAAAATCATCTCTCTCTTAGCTCTCCCCTCTACTCCCTTATTTGGGCCTTTATATCCCCAAGTGTCAAACAGGTTCAAGTAGTCAAAGTACGTATAATGCTGATGTGTGTGCATGCATGCTCAGTCGCTTCAGTCATGTCCGACTCTTCATGAAGCTATGGACTATGGTCCACCAGGCTCCTCTGTCTGCTGCAGGCAGATTCTTTACCCACAGAGCCACCTGGGAAGCCCATAATGCCTGTACTTGGCAGTATCTCAGGAAGAGAGCAACAGGCTGGGGGAGAAGGAGGAAGCTCTCAAGGATACTTGTAGAAGTAATAATCACTTATCACATGAGCCCCTATTATGTCCTAGACCTCATTTAAAGACAGCCGAAACTGATGCACAAGACAGATACACCATAAACAGTCCTATCTCTAGCCCTGTATGGTAAGTTAACCATTATGCTAACTGCTATAACAAATAAGCCCCAAATCTCAGTGACTTCACACAACTAAAGTTTAACTCTTGCTCAGACCGCACACCACCATAAGTCAAGAGGCTCTCCTGAGCAGCTTTTCACTGGATAGTGACGCAGATTTAGGCTTGTTCCATCATGTGGCTCTCCCATCTCAAAAACCTTCCCTTTCAGCCATGTGATCAGGGGAGAAAGAATATGGATGATCACATTGAACTGACAACCAGGCCTGAAATTGGTATTCATCATATCCAGCCACTGGCCAGGCTAGTTATACAAGCCCTGACCTAACTATAAAGAAAACTGGGAAATAGAGTCTTTCTTATGCTAGGAAGAGACTGGTGAGCATCTGGCCAGCCTCTGCCAAATTGCTGTACTCAGCCCTTTACCAACAAAGCAAGTTCAGAGAGGTGAATAACTTATGAAGGCTCAAGCGTCTCACATAGCAGCAGTTGGAATTTTAATGTAGGTGTGCTGAACTTCAAAGTTTATGTTCTTTCCATTGCAACTCAACTTACACAATCAACTCATAAGCTTCCCCTATAAGCAGCAATATAAAAGGGAGAGACATATCAAGATCATTCTCCAAGGCCTTGTCTGTCTACTTTGCCTGGTTTATGACTGACTGACTGGCTTTAGTTTCCGTCTGGCTATTTATGCAAGCCTCATGGAGGCCAGGACACACTAACTGCCAGTAGAGCCAGGCTTCTCCTGTGGAGGTGCTCTCTTCTTTAATTTCTCCCCACAATATTTTGTGGTTTTCAGTGTAAAAGCATTACACATTTTTAATGAGTCATTTATTCCTAAATGTCTCATAGATTGTTGAGTGGTGTTGAGTGGTGTTTTTGAGTGCTGTTTTAGTGATGTTTTAAATTTTCAATGTCTTGAATTTCATTGCTAAACTATAGAAATAAATTTGGTTTTGGTATATCAAGCTTATATCCTGCAATATTGCTAAGTTTGCTTATTAGTTATAGTATTTTTCCATCATTTGTACATGGATTATCACATCTGCAAATAAACAGTTTTACTTTTCCCTTTTCAGTCTGGATATTTTTATTTTTCTTTTGTGCCAGATTGCCCCAGCTAAAACCCCCAACACAATGCTGATTAGGTGTGGGGAGAGTCAATGTCTTTGTCTTGTCCCTAGCGTTAGGGAAAAAGAGTGCAGTGTAATGTTAGTTATAGGTTCTTTATTCATATTCTTTATTAGATGGAGGAAACTTCCCTCTATTCCTAGTTTTCTAATAGTTTACTTTTTAAAATTAGAAATAGATGTTGTAATTATTTCTTGGCCTTTTGGCAAAGATCAAGTGTAGGAATAGGTGTTGGATTTTTTTCAAGTGGCTGTTCTGCTTATGTTGAAATGATCATATGTGTCACTGTTGTTGATTTGTTAATATGGTGAATTATATTGACTGATTTTTTAAAAAAATGTTAAACCAACCTAGCATTATCCCAGGGCCTAAAAGTCACTTGGTCATGATATATTATCTTTTAATATATCATTGGTGATTTGATAAAATTTAATTATGAAATTTTGCATCAATTTTCATGAAGGACATTGGTCTACTTTTCTTTTCTTCTAATGTGTTTGTCTGGTTTTGTTTCAGGTTAAGTGCTAGCCTTCTAGAAAGAGTTGGGATTTCCCCCCTTCCATATGTTACCAACTAGGGTTCTTGGATTGTTTAATCAATAGAAATTGACAAGAGGCCAGATGAGGAATTCAGGCAAAGTTTTACTGGGACTCAAGCTGCAGCACAAGAGGGTGAAAACATGTAACAGGAAAGAAAGTGGGCTGGTTCCTTAAATAGGGTGTAGCACGTGTGGATAGATGGGTTGAGCCAGAGGGTAGCTTAGGTGGTCTGCCCACCCCCTTGGTGAAGCTGTGTGCAGTGATTATGCACGGTACCCTGCTTTTGCTGCCAACAGCCTGGAAGTGGCAGTTGACTTCTGGCTTGTTCTATCTTATTGTGTGTAATTTCCCCAACTGCTCTGCATGCAGTTATTTTTAGTCCCTTATAGCGTCTTTGTATTCTGGTGCTTGAGGAGATGTTTGTTTAGGTGCAGAGGGTCCTGCCTCAAAGGGTCCCAGGTCCCAGGTTCCATTCTGTCTTTAAAATTGTGAAAGAAGCTGTGTCAAATTGGCATTATTTCTATTTTAAATATTTAGCAGAGGTCTCATCTTGAGTACTATTCTATAATCTGAATTTTGAAACTTGAAGGAGCAGATCTCTTCTGCCTAACTTTGTGCTTAATACCAGCCTGGTTGGCCAGGCTTTGAGGAACACCCTTCTGAAGTTTTTCCTTCTCTTCTTCCTGAAGACAAAATGCTATTTCCTCCTCTGAAAGGGAAAAAGGTAATGTGGAGGTGAAAGATGAAGGATAGGAGTGGGAGTATCTCAGTATGACATCTCAATGAATACAATGAAATGGAAGTGAAATTCACATAAAATTAACCTTTTAAGATATAATTCAGTTCATTTATTCTGTTCATCATATTGGACAACCACCACTTCTAAGATTTTCATTGCCTCAAAAGAAAATCCCATACCCATTAAGTCCTCACTCCCTCATCTCCCCTTCCCCTGACCCCTAGTAACCTCCAGTCTGCTTTCTGTCTCTCTGGAGTTACCTCTTCTGGGTATTTCATATAAATGGAGTCATGTAATATGTGACCTTTTATGGTGTCTGACTTTTTCACTTACCGTATTTTCAAGGCCTGCCTACAACATAGTATGTACCAGTACCTCATTCTTGTCTATGGCTAAGTAGTATTCCATCATATATATATATATATAATCACAGTTTGCTTATTCACTCATCAGTTGTTGGACATTTGGGATGTTTTTACTTTTTGCCTATTGTAAATAGTACTACTATGAACATTCGTGTATAAGTTTTTGCGTGAGTACGTGCATGCTCAGTTGCTTCAGTCATGTCTGACTCTTTGTGACCCCATGGACTATAGCTGCCAGGCTCCTCTGTCCATGGGATTTTCCCAACAAGAACACTGGAGTGGGTTGCTATTTCCTTCTCCAGGGGATCCTCCCAATCCAGGAGTTGAACCTGCATCTCCTGCATTGGCAGAAGATTCTTTACCACTGCACCACCCGGGAAGCCCCTTTTGTTTGAGTATCTTTTTCAATTATTTTGGATATATATTTAAGAGAATACTACTGGATCGTATGATAATTCTGTTTAATTTTTGAAAAACGGCCAAACTCTTTTCCACGGCCTTTGCACCATTTTACATTCTCATCAGCAATGTATGAGGGTTTTGATTTCTCCATATCCTTACCAACATATTATTTTTCATTTTATGGCTATCCCAGTGGGTGTCAAGTGATGTCTTATTGTGGTTTTCAGTTGCATCCCCTAATGACTTATGATGCTGAGTATCTCTTTATGTGCTTGTTGGCTATTTGTATTTAGTTTAGGAAAATATCTAGGTTTTTTGTCCATTTTTAAAATGAGTTATTTATCTTTTTGTTATTGCCTTGTGAGTTCTTTAGATATTCTGGATCCTAGAACTTTGTGAGATATATAACTTGCAAATATTTTCTCCCATTCTGTAGGTAATCTTTTTACTTTCTTTTCAGTTTTGGTAGTTTCTATTGAAAACTCCTCAAGGTCAAAATTTCTTTCTTCAGCTATGTCCCATTTATTAATAAATCTATCAAAGGCATTCTTAATTTCTATTATAGTGGTTTTGATCTGTAACATTTCTCTTTAGTTCTTTTTAGAATTTCCATCTATTTGCTTATATTGCCCATCTGTTCTTGCATTCTGTATATTAGAATTCTTAGTTGTATTAAATTCTATTAGAAGCCTCAGTGTATTAGACATTGACAATTAAATGAATGTTGGACATTGGAATTGTAAATAGTTTTGTGTAAACTAATAATTAATAATATTTAATTAAAATTTAAAAATTAAGGTTGTTTCAGTTTTAAATATTTTTTAATTATTTAAAGTATATTTTTAAAATATTTAAAACACACATCCCATTCATTATAATTTTGATTTTATCTTTTAAATAATTTTGACTATTTTAAGAAAAATAGCATTGAATTTTTATATAGAAAGTAATTTTCATTTTTTTCTTTTACATTTACTTTAATTATATTTTTATTAAATATATTTAATTTTGAACAATCCCAATATAATTATATTTTAAGTTTTAATCTTTTAAAAAGTTACATCTAATAAAATTTTATGCAATGATGGAAATGCTTTTTATTTGTACTGTTTAATATTGCAACCACTAATGTTACTTGACTGTTGAGCACCTGAAATGCAACTGATGCAGCAAGGAATTTATTTTTTAATTTTCTATAATTTTAAAAACAATTTTTAGTTATTAATTTTGGCTGCGCTGGTCTTCGTTGCTGCACAGTCAGGTTTTTCCCTAGCTGTGGCAAGCGGAAGCTACTCCAGCTGTGGCTTCTCACTGCGGCGCTTCTCGTGTTACAGAGCACAGGCTCTGGGGCGCTCGGGCTTCAGCTGTTGCAGCTCCCAGGCTCTAAGGCACAAGCTCAGTGGTCGTGGCACAGGGGCTTGGTAGCTCCGTGGCATGTGGGATCTTCCAGGACCAGGGGTCAAACCCGTGTTTCCTGCATTGGCAGGCATATTCTTTATCACTGAGCCGCCAGGGAAGCCCTAATTTTTAATTTTATATCATTTTTATCAATTTAAATTTAAATAACCACGTTTAGCTGGTGGCCAACATACTGAACTTGTTTTCCTAGAACACAAATTATGTGAGTATAAGTAACTAATGACTGCTGGAATAAAGACAAAAAATGAATTCTATTAAAAATAACACTTTATGAATTATGAATTTATTTTTATTACTTACCCAAATGTGGTGTTAGTGGTGAACCTGCCTGCCAATGTAGGAAACGTAAGGGACACAAAGTTCAGTCCTTGGGCTGGGAAGATCCCCTGGAGGCGGGCATGGGAACCCATTCCAGTATTCTTGCCTGGAGAATTCCATGGACAGAGGAGCCTGGCAGGCTCCAGTCCAGGGTGTCACAAAGAGCTGGACATGACTGAAGTGACTTAGCATGCACGCAAATGCCACAGCTCACCAACAGAGTATCTTGTATATGCAGTATTAATTATGTCTGGTCATCTCTGATATGTTGTCAACTTTCAGTCAATGAGAAGCCTTCAACTTTCCACATAGTTTTTCTTTTTAATCATTCTGGAGATATATTTGTCAAGGAAACAGGATAGAAATATGTCATTCAACTGTTCATGATTTATAAACGTTAAATGTAGGCTGTGGTATGTAGGCCTCTGTTTGACTTCATGTCCTCGCTCTCACAAATGTTGGGGCTGGGCCTGTCCACACTGGAGTTGTCCCTCTGTGAGAGCAGCAATACTATGCACTGATCACTGCTCTCCAGCCCCTGGAATGCCACCCATTTCTCCTTCCCCATTGTCCCATCTCCAACTCCGCCAAAGCCCATTGTCGACTGTGAGCTGCGCTTCAAATCCTGAGGGACCTTCCTATCAACCTAATTCTGCTGTCAGTGATGAAGAATAACCCTCAAGGGCACTGTCAGGGAGCATCCTGACCCACAAAATAGCTGCAGGCCACCAGACCTTTCAATAGCAATCTTTAATTTTCTCCTCTTTGTCACTTGGGTAATGTGAGCACCCATTTCAAATGATGAAAAATTCTCATGGACTCCTGGCATTGAGTTAAGTTATTTTATTATAATTTCACATAAATATACAAGTTAAAAAGTATAAACTCTTATAGTGGAATGAGGTGTATTCCACTCTAAACCTCAAATAAGCTGTTTAGATTAAGTACAAACAAACCTGGAAAATCAATCAAAACAAAACTAACAACACTAAATTAATGTGAAAATGTTTTATGGAAAGTAAGTTGCCAATGTTGAGTTTAATAGTAAAATATTATATCTTAATGTCATGTCTCTTTTTACTTATTCCTCTGTATTTCAAATTTAACAATACAGAGAATGTTCTATGTAGAATCATTAAAATCATCTTTATTTCTTAGTTCTGGAGAATCAAGACTCATATTTAGTCAAAGCTCTGCCCTAGAACACCAGGTTTCTTTAAAAATTGAATTTATTTAAACTAAAAAACCCCAAACACGTTACCCATTTCTTCCATCTCCTCAGTCTCGTCTCTTCTCCAACCACTAATCTGTTCTTCTGTACAGATTATTTCTATGAGCTTGTTTTTTTCTGTTTGTTTTTTTTTTTAATTCCACATATAAAAGAGATCATACAATATTTGTATTCCTCTGTCTGACTTATTTCATTTAGCATAATGCCCTTGAAGTAACCCATGTTGTAAATGGCAAGATTTTCTTTCTTTTTTATGGCTGAATAGTATTGACATACGGGCTTTCTTGGTAGGTCAGCTGGTAGAGAATCTGCCTGCAATGTGGAAGAGCTGGGTTTGATCCCTGGGTTGGGAAGATCCCCTGGAGAAGGGAACAGCTACCCACTCCAGTATTCTGGCCTGGCGAATTCCATGGACTGTTTAGTCCATGGGGTTGCAAAGAGTTGGACACAACTGAGTGACTTTCATTTTCACTTTTCACTTTCAATACTGATACACACACGCATGTGTCTAATTTCTTTATTCATTCATCCATCAATAGACCCTTAGGTTGTTTCTATATCTTGCCTTTGTAAATAATAATACAATGAATAGAGTGCATACATATTTTCAAATTAGCATTTTATTTTCTTCAGGTAAATACATGAAAGTGAAATTGCTGGATCATATGGTAGTTCTAATTTAAATTTTTTGATGGACTTCCATACTGTTTTCCATAGTGGCTACAGCAATTTACATTCCCACCAACAGTGCACAAGGGTTCCCTTTCTCACATCCTTGCAATTTTCTGTCTTTTTGATAATAGCCATTTTTACTGGTGTGAGGTGATATATCACTGTGGGTTTGATTTGCATTTCTCTGATGATTAATGATGTTGAGCATCTTTTCATGTACTCGTTGGTCATCTGCATGTCTGAAAAAAGGTCTCTTCAGATCGGCTGCCTGTTTCTAAATCAGACTGGATTTGTTTCTGCTGTTGAGTTGTGAGTTCTCTCTGTATTTTGGGTATTAGCTCCTTATCAGATACCTGCTTTGTAATTATTTCCTCTCATTCAGCAGGTTGGCTTTCCATCCTGTTGGTGATTCCCTCTGATGTGCAGAAGCTTTTTAGTTGGACGTAGTACCACTTGTTTAGTTTTGCTTTTGTTGTCTTCGCTTTTGGTGTCAGATTCAAAAAGTCACCAGAGACCTTTGTCAAGGAACTTACTACCTATGATTTCTTCTTGGGGTTTTATGGTTTCAGGTTTTATGTTCAAGTTGTTAAACCATTTTGTGTTAGTTTTGGTGTATGGTGTAAGATCATGGCCCAATTTCATTCTTTTGCATGTGGCTATCCAATTTTCCCAACAACAGTTATTGAAGAGAATGTCCTTTCATTCTTGCCTCCTTTGTCATAAACTAATTGACCGTATATGCATGTATTTACTTCTGGGCTCTCTATTCTGTTCTGTTGATCTATATGTCTGTTTTTATGCCAATACCCTACAGTTTTAATTACTAAAGCTTTGTGGGTTTGAAAGCCAAGAGTGTGATGCCTCCAGCTTTGTTCTTTCTTGAGATTGCTTTGGCTATTCAGGGTCTGTTGTGGTTCCAGTTCCTTAGAAGTCTTAGAATTGTTCTGTTTCTGTGAAAAATGCCATTGGTATTTTGAATGGCATTGAATCTGTATATAGCTTTGGGAAGTATGAACATTTTATGATATTAATTCTTTCAATCCATGAGCGTGAAATGTTTTTCATTTATTTCTCTTTTTCAATTTTTTCATTGTCTTATAGTTTTTAACACATAGTCTTTCACTTCCTTGGTTAAATTTATTCCTGAGTATTTAATTTATTATTTTTGATGCAATTGTAAGTGGGGTTAGTCTCAATAATTTTTGTAGTTCATTATTATAAAGGAATGTTAGATTTTTGTGTATTGATTTTATATCCTGTGACTTTACTGAATTCATTTATTAGTTCTAACAATTTTTTTGATGGAGTGTTTAGGGTTTTCTATATATAATATTATGTTATCCTCAAAGAGTGACAGTTTTACTTCTTTGAGCACCAGTTTTAATGAGATGCTTCTTGCCAACTCCATTAGCTGTTTGGCTATATGAAGGTAAGGGCTACTACGTTACAGCATTATTGATATCTGAAATAGACATCTAAATCCATTAGATTTCTGGACTTGTAAATGGAAATTATATTTTCAAATATCCTTTCTACTAATAAATTAGGGTCCATGCAGTAAGTTCCCTCTCTGCCACAAATGTGGTCCAGACTGCCATGGCCCACCTTCCTGTACGTTTTGCCTCCCTGAACCTCATGCCATCTCCAGTCACACTGACTTATTTGAACTGCTTCAAAATATGATGCTAACATATCTGTGAAAGTGAAAAAGTGAAGTTGCTAGGTCGTGTCCGATTCTTTGCGACCCCATGGACCCCTGCCAGGCTCCTTTGTCCATTGGATTTTCGAAGCAATAGCACTGAAGTAGATTGCCATTTCCTCCAGGGGAGCGTCCCAACCCAGGGATCGAACCCAGGTCTCCCACATTGTAGACAAACTCTTTACCGTCTAAGCCACCAGGGAAGTCTGTACACAATGTAAATGTGGGCCTGAGGTATGTGGTTCTGTTCTAACTTTAAGGTGCCCTTCCTAAAGACCTGGTGTGTATTTGTATATATGTGTTTCAGTTCAGTTCAGTCGCTCAGTCGTGTCCGACTCTTTGCGACCCCATGAATCGCAGCTCGCCAGGCCTCCCTGTCCATTACCAACTCCCGGAGTTCACTCAGACTCACGTTCATCGAGTCCGTGATGCCATCTTATGTGTTTAGTTTATATACATTTGAATAAACAAAATTTATAAATCCTCAGGGGTACTTTAGGAAGCCCCAAACTGCACTTAGATGAATAATTCTCAAAAGTATGATCTGAGGAGCCCTTGGGGTCCCTGAGATGTGTTATGAGGATCCACAAAGTTGAAATTATATTCACAGTTATTTCTACTATACGAAATATCAATAGGTGTAATCCATATTAAAAAAACAAACAAACAAACAAACAACAACAACAACTCTGGCCAGATAAGCAAGCATTAAAGTCAACATTAGCTGTCAGCATTAGGGCTTTAAAGTCAACTCATTCCTACTATGTAGTCACTCTACCTTGATCATATGATCGTTATGCCCAGATCCAAGTACTCACCCCTGGAATTTAGTGATCTCTTTCTCTCTTGACAGTCCTGCAATGAATTTTGAATGAATTTTTCTCTCTTGTGGCCTGGAGTTTACACAACATCCAAGATGAATCTCTCCTTTGTAGTCATAAGTTACGCCTTATATTGGGGTGAGTTGCTGTATCCCGTGGCAATGGGAAGCATGCTGAGGAGTTATCTAAAGTAACTCTAATTCTGCTGGGAATCTTCTAATCGTTGGGTCATTAAAGACTCCCCAGATGTGAAACACTTCTGTTTTCAAAATTCCCATGTTTGCCAATGGGGGCCATAACAGTAACCACAGATACTTGTGTCTAGATATTCAGTTTCCACCTAAGTTCTGAATTTAATCAGTTTCTGATCTCATACAAGAAGACAAATCACAACGAAATAGTACTTTCTGTACGGGGCCAATTTCTTTACTCTGCTGAGACCAGAGTCAGTCCCATTCCCAACTGAAGTTACTCTGAGCCGTTAGAAGCAGCCTGTCTGTCCTTCTCCATAGCCTGTGAAATATTATCATTACTCTAAAGCCTCATCTTTGGTGAGCACCTCACTTGGATCTTGAGACCAAAATAGGAGAATGTAATTAACCTCAGACTGCTGTAAACCAAGAACCTATTAGCTTTCTACCCCAAGATGTTGATACTCTCACTATCTTCTACCCAGTAGTATCTTAACCCACTTTAATCTTGTTTAATTCTTCTGTTTAGGGACCTTTTACAGCTCCACTCTTAATACTGATTTCTCTATCAGTCAGGTTTTTATGTGATTACAAAGATTCTCTTGGTATGGGGAACTTATACAGAGATGCACAAGATTAGTAGAGCAACACAAGTCATCTTCCTGGTTGCTCAGTCGCTCTGGGTCCAGGTGTTATGCGGAGTAAGAAATGCGACAGGCCTAATGGGGACCCAGAACCAAAGCTCAGCATTCTCTGGGTTGCTACCTTAGTTTGAGAGATCTGCCCTGGTATTTATACTTCCAAAATAGAGAATTTCACTGAGTCAGGTGGCCACCATCCAAGGGAAGTGCCTCTACTGGGAAGTGATTCATGCCAACCCTCTCCATAGTAGTTAGCCTTCCTGATATTCAGTCAGTTCTTGCCCCCATTGTTTCAGATGAGGTCAGCAGGATTGTGCCACTCGATTCACTTGGCAAGAGCACAGCAGCTGATGAGGATGGAGCCTGTTCAAGTCCCTTTTGCTGAAGGGACCAATCAGTTAGGCAAGCACACAGTCTTCTTGAACGAACTCCTCACCCAGTCCAGTACAACTATTTTCAGGGGGTATTTTTAAAAATCCTTACAGCTAAAGTGGTGGTGAGTCTAAAGAATAAATTTGACTCAGTTCTAATGAGATGGATGAAATTGGAACCGATTATACAGAGTGAAGTAAGCCAGAAAGAAAAACACCAATACAGTATACTGACATATATATATGGAATTTAGAAGACAGTAATGATGACCCTATATGTGAGACAACAAGAGACACAGAGGTATAGAGTGGACTTTTGGACTCTGAGGGAGAGGGAAAGGGTGGGATGGTTTGGGAGAATGGCAGTGAAGCATGTGTATTTTCCTGTAAGAAACGAAGCGCTAATCTATGTTCGGTGTAGGATGCAGGATGCATGGGGCTGATGCACAGGATGATTCAGGTAGAGGATGTGGGGTGGGAGGTGGGAGGGGGCTTCGGCATTGGGCGATTGTGTTCACCTATGGCTGATTCGTGTCAATGTATGGCAAAACAAATACAGTATTGTAATTAAAAAAATAAATAAATTTAATTAAAAAAATAAAAAATAAAAAAAAATAAAACAATGGCTCTGACTTTGAGGTAGTTTGTAGTTGAGTGAAACCATTTTTCCACTTTTCTGTTCCTGAGAAGTTGCACTGAGAGCAAACATAGGCTCCAGCTCGAACTTCCTTGACAGTTTTTATATCTGACTTATAAGAAGCACCCTTAAAGCCATGATAAGTTTTAAAGATGCCAGATAGAATGACTCCTAATTAAGTGTCTGTAAATGTGGACTGCTGTTTCCCAAAGTATGCCCTGTAAGGAAGGGCCTCTAGGAAATGCTCATAGATACACATTAAAGAGAAAGAGAGAGAGAGAGAGAGAGAAAGAAGAAGAAGGAGAGGGGAGAAGAAGGGAGAGGGGAGAAGAAGGGAGAGGAAAGGAAGGAAAGAATTTGAACTCATGGTTTAAAAACTTTGGGAAGAATTTTACCACAGGGCCCCCTCTTGAGATTTCATTCTCCAAAATTAAAAACCCCAAGTAGTTTCATTGTGAAGAAATTTGTTTTAACTTTAGTTCATGAAGCGTTTCCCAAATTTACTCGAACACATAAAAGCTTTTGATGTTGCCTTATGCTTCCCCAGATCCCACTGTGTACCACGTGGATCCATTTGCTTTGTACAGTAAGTTCTGGAAACAGCTCCTCCAGAATTCTGGCCGGTCACTTTTCCTGGGGAAACTTACAAGAGAAAGGAAATGGAGCAACAGCGCAACTCATATAGAAGTTGCCACTGATAGGCATTGTTCCCTTCCTCGACTACTGTTCCAGACTCCTCTCTTCCATGGCAGGCAACTCTGTTGCTCTAGACGGCTTACCTGATGTGGTGACCAGATATTTCTTTTCTTAAGTGAGTCTGAGCCACATGGCCATGGCTGCTGCACTTTTATTTATTATCAAAATTAGATGCTGAACATTTTCTTCTTGCTCCTGTTGGCTAACAGCAGCCCAGCCTCCTCTAGTGGAGCCAGTTATCTGCCAGGATGGTGATTCCTTTCCTTGTGTCCTCTGCTCTTGGCTTTGGGAATCACAAGTGGCCCCCTGCCAGCCACAGTTAAACATTTAATGGGAATCTTGTTGAGTCCTCTGTTGGAAACACTTCTCTCTGAAAACCAGAACCCTTAGGCCAATAAAGCTTAGAGTTATTGGAGGAGAAACACAGATTCCAACAAGTGGTTGGCTAGGAGTGATGGTGAGTGGGCAATTCCTAATTCTGCCCCTTGGTTCCAATACCCCCGTATTCTACCTACTGAGGACACAGCACTATGTTATGGCATTGGTTTACAGCTTTCAAATTTTTAGTCTCAGGACCCCTTTATACTCCTAAAAGTTACTGAGGACCCCCACAGAGCTTTTGTTTATGAGTGGTAACTATTAATGCTGTATTAGAATTTAAAACAGAGACCATTTCAAAGTTTAGCAATGAGGAACACACTGCATGTTAACAGAAATAACAGGATAATTGTTATGAGATTACTTTTGACCTCATGGAACTCTGATTTCCATCCTACACTGTCAGATTGTTCCAGAATATGAAGGAGAATCATAAGGGACACAGTGTGGTAAGTGAATTTTACTTGTTTTGGCTCAACACTTGTGTCTTAAAAGAAGCTATGAAATGCGTTAAAATATTGGTAAAGTTCAGTCCCCTTTAATGGGCTGGCCTCCTTAATTAACTGACTAATGTGTTTGCCAGCAATATGAAGGGTTATTCTTCACTTTCTGTATAATCTACCTACATAGCAAAACTTTTTAATGTTAACTGTGTTATTTCCTTGATTACTTAAGAAAAAAGAATCTCAGTTATGAAAGAAGTTAGATATACTTTACAATCATGTTACTTTCTATTTTTTAAATAAAAGTATTATTGCTATTTTGATTAAGTAGATACCTAAATATCATTTTCAGGCACCCATGATCCCATCTTAATCAAATGTCCAAATCTCCTCTAACAACTTTTTTATTTTTGCCTTCCCCAGTCAGACCCAAATATAGAAATACAGGAAGAAAGAAGGAAAATAAAAGAGACTGTTTCAAGATACCACTTACACTGAAATCTATCTTGAGATTTCCCAGAGGGTCCCTGAAAGAATCACAAAGTTTGTGTTCTGTCACCTTATAAAAAGAAAGATTCTAGAAATAATTAGGGTGTTTTTTTTTTTTAATATGTTACTGTTTTGTAAAGTTTCTTGAGAAAAATTGTCAAATCAGAAGAGACACTCATCCTTCCCTAGGTTAAGTTTGGGAAAGTAAAATATTGTTAATATAAATGTTTCAGACAGTATATGATTCATGGGAAGTCCCTAGATGTTTGTCAATGTCCTCACTTTCAATAATACATTTTAACTTCAGAGGAAACATTGAGTAGACTCTGTCCAGTTTTCCTGTATTTGTCAGAATCCTAGTGGTGCTTTGCCTGATGTTAGACAGCAGCAATAGTATAGTGCTATCCATCATTTTAATGATTGTTTAAAGGGTTAACTTTGTCACACCTTTTTAAATTTGAATCTAGTATCTTCCATGACACTGGTTTTCAATTGGAGATGCACATCAACTTATCTATTGAGTTTTATAAAAATACAGCCATCTAGGACCTATGCCAGATTTGCTGAATCTCTTCATATTCTTGATACAGTCTTACAATATGCTTAATTTAATGTTGGTATATTTTATATATTATGTTTCATGGTTACTATGCTATATATCAAGCTTTTTCCTCCATAAAATTGTTTAGCCTGTTAAAAAATCAAATATTCTCTGACATCTCTGAAAATAGGTTTCATCATTATTCTTAGAGACATATTGTCTAAAACTTGTTTTGAAATTGCTTTATCATCTTATTATGCCTGCCACAGAAGCAATCACATTTTCTTGTCAGTTACATTATTCTAATTATGAATTCTCATTAGACTTTCACATTTGAAAGTTATCACTAATAAATTAACCTCAGCCATTTTCTCTGTGATTTAAAGCAGTTTTTATTTTTCTGATGCTTATCTGAAGGTTCTGCTATCAGCTATAGACTGGAGTTTTTATCTTCAACAAAGATACACAATGTCAGAGCCCCATGGAAAAGTACTATATCAGACACTAGGAACTATTGATACTTCCAGGTAGACTTTTGGGTCCAGGCTTTTGATGTATCACTTGGACAATTTTCAGGCCATAACAGTAAATTTAGTCAGGATTTCCATATCTCTTTTCCATTAAAAAGTGCATATGGACTCATGAGAATGCTAACTCAAAATCCAGTAGAACAGGAATTAATTATGTAGGACCGATCAGCAGTTGTGGTGTATGGGCTTTGAGAACATTTTATTTTGATTATTTATTTAGAATATTGCTGATATTTAAACTTCTATTTTCTAGCTATAAAATCAAACACTTTTGTCCTTCTTAATTTTCTGTAATCTATACAATTTAGCAGAATCTGCTTTTATATATTGAAATATAACATTTAAATTTTATCTAATTGTCACTTTTCCCTCTTGAAATCAGAAGTTCTTATTGCTTCCTTACTTTTCATGGCAATATAATTACTTATACAGGCTCTATAAAAATCTGTCTTTAAAAAAACAAACAAAGAAGAATATAGTTGGGAAAAGTCAATCATGTAACCAGAGCTTCACCTGGAATGTCATATCTGAGAATGGTGCTCATTTAATGGAACTTAAGGGGCCAGTGCTTATAAAATTATTCTAGGAAAACCAGCCTGGTACCTGTTTCTCAGGATCTCCACCTGAGATCAAAAGACCACTGCAAGATGGTTCACTCAAGTGTGCTGGCAGCTCCTCCCTGGCTGTTGGCCAGAGATCATACTACCTGGCTTCTCCGTTAGCAGCCGGAGCCTCCTTATGACATGGCAGCTGATTCACCCAGACCTAGTCATCCAAGGGCGAGAGAGGGAAACAGAGAGAGAGAGAGAGAGAGAGAGAAAGAGAGAGGGAACAAGGAGAAAGTCCCAATGCTTTTTATGAGCTAGTCTCAGAGTCACACTGTCACTTCTGCCTTATTCTATTTGTTAAAAAGAGAGTCACTAGGTCCAGGCCAGACTCGAAGCGATGGGAATAAACCTCCACCTCTTGAAGAAAGGTGTATCAAAAAATTTAGGGACACATTTTGGCCAGTGGAGGTTTGGTGTCTTCCAAAGCCCTGGCCTTTTATCATTCTAGGCTCTCTCCTCGCCTTTGGGAAGCTGTACAACTTAGTGGATAAGACAGTCTTGTAAACAAGTAGCACTAAAACAAAGCAACCTGTAATTGTGTGCTATGCTAGAGGCACAAAAGGCACCAACAAAGGACGTTAAACCCAACTTGGACAATTCATGAAGGAAGTAGCATTTGATGTGAGACTGGAAGAATGAGAGGCTTTTAATGGTCTAGGATTCAGAGCCAGAAGGAGTGAATGGCCAGTGAGCAAGGCAAATATTGGTACAGACTGAGGCAAGAGGCATACAAATGTTGGCACAGAGAAGGTGAAAACAACATTGCATCATTAAAAACTATCAAAATAATATGATGGATGTTTAAAGAAGAGTATAGTAATTAAGTAAATGTGGTGTTGGAGAAGACTCTTGAGAATCCCTTGGACTGAAAGAAGATCAAACCAGTCTATCCTAAAGGAAATCAACCCTGAATATTCATTGGAATGACTGATGCTGAAGCTGAAGCTCCAATACTTTGGCCACCTGATGCAAACAACTAGTTTATTAGAAAAAACCCTGATGGTGGGAAAGATTGAAGGCAGGAGGAGAAGGGGATGACAGAAGACGAGATGGTTGAATGGCATCACCGACTCAATGGACATGAGTTTGAGCAAGCTTCGGGAGAAAATGAAGGACAGAGAAGCTTGGCGGGCTTCAGTCCATGGGGTCGAAAAGAGTCGGACATGACTGAGCAACTGAACAATAAAGTAAGTGTTAGCTGCTCAGTCGTATCCAGCTCTTTGCAACCCCATGGACTGTAGCCCGCCAGGCTTCTCTGTCCATGGGATTCTCTGGGCAAAAATACCAGAGTGGGTTGCCATTCTCTTCTCCAGGGAAAAGAAGAGAATGATGTGGTATTAAGCATCAGGGAGAATGTAGGGGAGTGGAGACTGATTGGCTAGACAGTGGGAAGTTTTGTATGTCAGAGTTAAGACATGAGAAATTAGGAAAGATTTCTGGATGGGCAACTGGCATGGTTACATCTGGGCTTCAGAAGATCAGCCAGGTAACTATGTGAAAACTGGAGCCAAGAGTGGACACACTAGAGGTGGAACGAGCACAGAGCAGGCTCAACAAGTATCCTGCTTACCCTACAGTGCCACTCAGAGGTGCTACATCCAGGCTGCAGGTTGGAGTCACGTGTGGGGCTTCTTAGACCTGGTGCCCAGGCCTCACCCTCCAGAGGGTCTGATTTAGTTATTTAAAAGTGGGTTCAGGCACTCCAGGTGGCCCTGATGTGCACCCACACTGAGAAGAACAGCATGATGCAGAGAAAAGGGAGTGAAGGTGAGAAGGGAAGTCTCAACTCCAGTCAAAACTGGACTATTGTCTCTTTCTGCCTCCTTTTCTGAATTTTTCTTCTATTTCCTTGGGTCCTTGTCCCTCAGTTCTCTGTGTTTTTATTTACATTTCTCTTGAAAATGCCTCTATTTTATCTGACTATTCTATTCCCCAAAGTGTTTCAAGTTATCAAACTGCCTATCTCCTCCATGACTCAGTAAACTTCCATTTCCTCAGGGCAGCAGATATCAACTAGGTATCAAAAGGAGAGCAAACCACATAGACTAATTCACACTAAGATGTGAATGACTGATGAACACCTAACCTACCTAAGGGTTTTTGAATTTCAACTTTTTCTAACCTTTAAAAAATAATTTCACACTTATGGAAAAGTTACAAGAAAAAATAAAAGATTTTCCATATGCTTTGTTTAGAAATGCATTTATTTTATTCTCTCTCTCTGCACACACATACGCATTTGTTTTGTTTTTCTGAACCTGGAGTAAATTTCCAGCTAATGTCCAAATGCTTCAGTGTAAATCTCCTAAGAACATTCTCCTACACAGTTTCAAAACACTAGCCAAAATCAGTACATTAATGTCAATCCAATCTATCCTCTAATCTACAGTCTCAGCTTTATTGAATATCTCAAGAATCTTTTTTAGAAACACAACTATGACAATGACAATAAGAACATTTTTACCCTCTTTTCTTTCTGGTCCAATATAGGACACTTGATTATTCCCGGCATTCAGTCACTATGACTCTTAGGTCTCTTCCAATCTGGAACATTTCCCCAGTCTTTCCATGCTTTCCATATCTTGATATTTTTGAAGAGCACAGAGAAATCATTTTGCAGGCTTCCCCTCACTTGGTGTTTGTCTGATGCTTCCTCACAATTAGATTCAGGTTTTGCACCTTTGGCAGGAACAGCCTGAAGTCAGGCTTTGTTCGCGAAGCATCCTATCAGGGGCCACGCAGGGTCCACTTACTGCAGTGATTGTGCTGCTGCTTCTGCCATTCAGTTAGCATAGTTTCTGTCAGGTTTCCTTGTAAAGTTAGTAAGTGTTTTTTTGTTAGTGCTCAGCTGCTAAATCCTATCTGACTGTTTTGCAACCCTGTGTACTGTAACCCACCAGGCTCCTCTGTGCATGGGATTTCCCAAGCAAGAATACTAGAGTGGGTTGCCATTTCCTTCTCCAGGATATCTACCTGGCCCAGGGATCCAAACCTGCGTCTCCTTCATTGACAGGTGGGTTCTTTACCACTGAGCCACCAAAGAAGCCCATTTTATTAGTAATTAGTAATAATTTTGTGGGATTATACTACGAGGCCATCCTGTTCCTCAGCAAACTTTCACCCATTGGATGCAAACTGGCATTCATTGATGACTGATCCTTGCCTCAATGTATCATTACTATGATGGTTGCCAAAATGGTACTTTTCTAATTTTATCATTTCTTCTATGCTTATTAGTCGGTTTCTACTATAAAGAAGAGCTTTTCCCTCCTCTTCCATTTATCTGTTTATTTATATAAACATTGTGCTTTCCTGGTGGTTCAGACGGTATAGAGTCTGCCTGCAATACTGGAGACCCATGTTCAATCGCTGGGTCAGGAAGATCCCCTGGAGAAGAAAATGGCTACCCACTTCAGTATTCTTGCCTGGAGAATTATCTGTTTATTTATATAAACATGGACTGGTGAATGTCTATCATATTCAATAGGGTATTTATTTTGATGTCCAAATTGGCTCAGATTTGACCGAAGAGAACTGCGTCAAGCTGGCTGGATTACTTGATTTTTAAATGAGGTCAATTTTCCATTCAAATATGTCTCTGAAGAGTACAAGTAAGGTCTTAAGAGCAAATGAAGTGGAAAAGTTGGGCAGCATGCCAGAGGGTGATGGTGAGCAGATGAACCATTACTGGATCAGTGCATCCCGAACTGTTCCAACTTCTCAGAGATTCTTCTTTCTTCCCTGTCCTAAAATGGCATTAAATGCTGGAGCCTGGAGGGACCTCAAAGATCATCAGGTCTGTGGTTCCCAAACGCTGGCTTGTGCCAAAGGCTGTGACTACAACCCCCGGAGAGTTGGCTCAACAGAACAGGCGCTCACTGCAACAGAAATTGTGACTCAAAGGTCAGGCCCAGGTGGGTGGGTATTTTGTGTGTTTGTAGAGCTCCCCAGGTGACTCCTATGTGAACCCACCCTCACCCTCCCTTGAACACACACCCTCCTTTCACAGGTGACTCAGAGAGTGGCATCCTCGTGCTCCCAATTACACTGTTAGTTTCAGAACCAGGAGGAAACTTGAGGCTCCTTGGCTGGTCAAGACCTGCTCTTTGCCTCCATTGTGCTGCCCCCTGCTATGTCTTTGAAAGCTTGGAAGTTTACAACTCTCACTTCAGGAAGAATGAGGCATTTATGGGCAGGACCGGCAATGTATATGTTCAGTTCAGTTCGGTTCAGTTCAGTCGCTCATTTGTGTCCGACTCCGACCCCATGAATTGCAGCACTCCAGGCCTCCCTGTTCATCACCATCTCCTGAAGTTCACTCAGACTCATGTCCATCGAGTCAGTGATGCCATCCAGCCATCTCATCCTTGGTCGTCCTTTTCTCCTTCAGTCCCCAGTCCTTCCCAGCATCAGAGTCTTTTCCAATGAGTCAACACTTCGCATGAGGTGGCCAAAGTACTGGAGTTTCAGCTTTAGCATCATTCCTTCCAAAGAAATCTCAGGGTTGATCTCCTACAGAATGGACTGGTTGGCTCTCCTTGCAGTCCAAGGGACTCTCAAGAGTCTTCTCCAACATCACAGTTCAAAAGCGTCAATTCTTCGGCACTCAGCCTTCTTCACATATGTTAAGTATTTGTAAATAGGGGGCATCTCTGCTTATTTACTTGATAATTACTTGTGGTATAGTTGTGTATTTTATTTATTTTGTATTTTTAAAAATTTATTTTTTACTTTACAATATTGTATTGGTTTTGCCACACATTAACATGAATCCATATTTTAAACTGATCCCCAGAGTTTTATTGTCATAAATTGAAAATAATAATATCCACTTCATACTGTTATTATGAACATTAATTTTAGAGGTACTGTAGAGAAAGGCCTGGCATTTTTACTAGCTTTTGCTGACACTTTTGCTAGAAAATGCATTGACCATTCCCCTGCCCCCAAATGCTCGAACATACACACTGCCCTGATGTCATTTAAGGAATCACTTTCTGTTACTACTTCTTCCTTTACCTACTATCTACTGA
Source organism: Nanger dama (assembly GCA_917880005.1). Taxonomy (NCBI): domain Eukaryota; kingdom Metazoa; phylum Chordata; class Mammalia; order Artiodactyla; family Bovidae; genus Nanger; species Nanger dama. Next base: position 24,843,290 of record CAKJTW010000011.1, on the reverse strand, counting down.
GAAGAGCAGTATGCCCTTTCATTGACTAGAGAAAGACAGCTGTAAGGTAAATAGATTCCATTGCATTGCACACCCGTTGTCCTCCTTGGGACCACTGTGAGCTTCTGGCCACAGGAATTTGACTATTAAACAAAATTAACCTTTAAACAGCCTTTAAACCTGATAATCCACGATCTCTATCAAAGACTAGCTTAACCATTGACAGTACAAATCTAGAAACAATCTAGTATTTTAAAGGCTTTGTGGACTACAGTGAAGGAGGGAGAGCATGTTACCAACACACTCGTGAATATGGATAACTGTGGCAAGGTGCCAGTGTGCTCAAGATGTCAGGTGGTTCACAGTTTATTTTTTTCATTAGGTACACCATTTATTAAGCTTCAGCTCCCTCCACTACCTTCCATCCCTTCTTGTCCTTAAGGGGATCTATAGGGCAGACCTGCACCAGGGGTTAGGGCCTCTGAGCACCTAGCAGGGTTGCGTTACTTCATTCTTCCACTGTCTTCTGCCTTGGTCTCCAGAAGAGAATGGGTTCCCCTGATGTTACAAGAGAAGGTGAAGCTAAGAAGTGGTTTGGAGTGGGGACATCCAGAACCTTAAGACAGAGGCTGTGATGAGACTGTGTTATCCTGGACAAGATACACCTGCCTAAATTACTCCCTGGGGATAGAGCAAGGCAGTGACTCCTTCTGTGTTTTTGAGTAAATTTAGAAAAGGAACTTATCATCACTGCTAGTTAAAAACCTCTGGCCTAGTAATAAGCAATCACAGTAATTTAGCACTCAAGGGGCTTGCAGTGGTTCTAAAATAAGTCCACAAACTGTAAATCTCCTCCCTTCAGAGCAGCCTAATTCCTTTCTTGAGTGTGCCTATATACTTTAATCAGTACAATGTAGCAGAAATGATAGAGACTTCCCTGGTGGTCCAGCGGCTAAAACTCCATGTTCTCAATGCAGGGGGTCCTGGCTTGATTTCTGGTGGGGGAACTAGGATTCTGCATGCTGCAGAGCATCTGAGCCCATGTAACACAATTAGAGAATATGTGTGCTGCAACTGAAGATCCCGTGTGTTGCAGCTAAGACCAGTACAGCCAAATAAATATTTAAAAAACAAATAAATAAAGAGGGTTTCCCTGATGGTTCAGTGGTTAAGAATCTGTCTTGCAACGCAGAGGACGCTGGTTCCATCCCTGGTCTGGGAAGATCCCACCTGCTGTGGGACAGCTAAGCCCATGGGTCGCAACTGCTGAGCCTGCATGCTGGAGCCTGCATGCTGCAGCTACTGAAACCCACGTGCCCTAGAGCCCATGCTCTGCAACCAGGGAAGCCTGCACACCAAAACTAGAGAAAGCCCTGGTGCAGCAACAAAGACTCACCACAGCCAAATATAAATAAGTAGACAAATATTTTTTTTTTTAATGGTTGAATATGATGTCCAAAGGTAGACTATGAAAGACATTGCAGTTGTGTTTCTCTCTTTCTTTGGGATTGTGTATTCTGCAGGACGTCAGCTGCCATGTCGGGAGGACACATAAGCATTCCTCTGGCAAAGCTCATAGAGACGGGAACTGAGCCCTCTGTCCTAGAGGTGTGTGAATGGGCCATCTGGGGAGCAGATCCTCAGGCCTCAGTGCAGCTAACAGACGACCACAGCTCAGGCCAACCTGTTGGGCTGCAGCCCCGGGGAGACCTAGAATCCTCCCCTCTTCCATGTGATTGCCCTTTGGAACCACCTAGTTAAGCTGCCTCCTATCCCTGAGCCACAAACAAGAGCAGGTAATAAAAGTGTTCTATAAGCCACTAAGTTATGTGGTATTTGTTGCGTAGCAATGGTTGTTGTTCAGTTGCTAAGTCATGTCCGACTCTTTGTGACCTCATGGACTACAGCCCACCAGGCTCCTCTGTCCCCCACTATCTACCAGAGTTTGCTCAAATTCATGTCCATTGAATTGGTGATGTTCACAGGGCTCTTAATTTTTTCCATAGCAACCGTGACAGCAGTTGATCTAGGCTTGGCTTGGACGCTCCCACTGACAGAGGGCTTTCGTCCTTCCAGGCAGCAAGCTGACCACTCTGAGTGCCACTAAGCACTGCTCTCACTGGGCTGGTTTTGGTTTCTCCATAACTTCCATCCCTGGTTCAAGGTGTACACTTTGAAGCCGAGGTGAAGCCTCTCCTTTTCCATGTGATTGCCCTTCAGATGTATTAAGCCCATGATTGTGCCTGCCCCCATGCCCTCTTCCTCTGGCTAAAGGAACCAAGAGAGGAAGTAGTACATTTTGAGGGGCCTGGGAAAAGTGACATTGCCTGGAATCTTTCATGCACTAACCCAAGAGGAGCTGGATTTTGCAAGGCCTGAGGAAATGGGTGGCACCTATCCTAACCTGCCAGGTAATAATTATAGCAGTAGCACTGATAATTATCAGACCAACATAGCACTTATGGTATGGTGGGCTCACTTCTGTGTGTGTTATGTGTGCTAAGTCATCGAATACAGCAGCTTATTATTATTGCTACTTTTCACAGATGAAGTAACTATAGTGGTTACAACTTGCCCAAGGTCCCACAGCTAGTGAATGGCAGAACAGGAGTTATAGCCATTGTATCCTCATCATGTCTCAGTACTGCCTTCCCTGCTGGATCTAGCTCATCTCAGAGCTGCTTTAAAAACTGTATGGAAACAAAACTACAAGCTACCATTCATTAAGCACCTGCTATGTGTCAGGACCTGGGCATGAGAAAAGTAAATGCTCACAGTCAGTGATTTGTTGAACCTTTATTTATGATGCGCTGCCACTCTCCTGGCCCATATGGGATCATAGCATAGCACTCATAGCACTCAGTTCAGGCTTGAGTCCTGCTCTCAGGAGTTTTTCAGTTCTGGATGAATAAATAACTACACTTTCAGGTGGTAGTTAAGAGTTGCTCTAGATAGACCAATACAGATAGGGAGATGCGGGTATGAAGGCTTTTGTAGGCAGCATTTGAGCTAGTTTTTGAAGGATGATACCATTGTGGAAGATAGGGAGGGAGAAGGACATTCTGGGAGGAGAAGCAACATAAGAATTAAGATAAGGAAAATGAGGTTGTGCTTTACCTGAAAACAAAATGAATGTATGGGATGATGGAGATGTACTGGCGGTGTTTTTAGCCTAATCCCATGTCTACCAGGTGAACTGATGAGGACTTATGGTCTTGAGGCTGCCATTCATTTGTGATTACAGCAAGCCATTCCAGGCTGTAAAAGCCAAGATTCTATGAGGGCTTCTACAAGCACATGAAAGCTGTCAGATCCTCTGAGCTCCCGGGCACTCATTTATCATGGTGAGAAATGTTGATATTAATAAACCCTTCCACCTGGTACAATTTCCTGTCATCACCCCCACCACCAGTTTCTATTTGGAGAATGAAACTGGCAGCAAATAGAACTTCACACTTCTTGCAGACCTGTTGGATAAACACAGGCAAACACTCTCAGCAACCATTTCACACCTAATGAATGGGAGATAAAGGTGTCGGACTGCACGGCAGGAGACTGAGAGCTGCTTTTGCATGGATTCTCTCTCCCCTGGGCCTTGCAGCAATGGGCAAGACATGACCCTCCCTCACTTCCTGCAGGTGAAGTGCTTAAACGCACTGGGGCAAAATTGGGACTAGGGTACCCAGGTCAGGGAAAGGCCGCTCCAAGGGACTGGACATGCTTTTAAAACCTATCTTTTTTGAGATCTGAGGGAAGAGGCAGATTTAGATTTTTGTGAGGCCTGAAGTCTGTACCATGTGGGAGCCCTCTTTAAGAAAAAAGAATACTGAATTATGGATACAAAGTGAGATTTGAAAATCATTATTTATTTAGAATGAGAAAAGAAATCATAACAAAATTCAAATCTCAAAAAATGCTGACCAATACCATCCGTTCAGTTCAGTTCAGTTCAGTTCAGTTCAGTCGCTCATTCATGTCCGACACTTTGTGACCCCATAGACTGCAGCATGCCAGACTTCCCTGTTCGTCACCAACTCGCCAAGCCTACCCAAATTCATGTCCATCGAGTTGGTGATGCCATCCAACCATCATCTTCTGTCATCCCCTTCTCTTCACGCCTTCAGTCTTTCCCAGCATCAGGATCTTTTCCAGTGAGTCAGTTCTTCTCATTAGGTGGCCAAAGTATTGGAGTTTCAACTCAGCATCAGTCCTTCCAATGAATATTCAGGACTGATTTCCCAACTGCCTGTCATATGACTAAAATATTTTTTCCTGCCTTTTTTGTCACATGTGTTTTTTTCAACATTGAGTCACATATTCTTTAGATTGCATCTTCAAATGGCACCAATTTAGTAATGGCTCTGCCAAGAGGAGACAAACCAGTCTTATCTCTATTAATAGCATGTTTGATCAACATTTTTTTCTTATTGATTGCTTCAAAAATTTCTTCCAGCTTCACAGCTCATTATTGGTAATGCCATGTAAATGTTCAGGATTGTTGTCAATTTGGGGGAAACTTCCAACAAAATCTCTTTCCTATATGATTATGAGACTTCAGAGCATGTAAAAATTTTTTTCAGCAGTGCTAATCTTAAACACTCCTTCACTTGAGATTACTCATTGATATATTAATCAGTTGGTCGTCCATGTCCTTGTTATAGAGGTGTGTCATGAGATACACATCCTCATAGGTGTCAGTTTATCAGTGAGGAATGTAAGTCTTTCTCCAGTGTGTTCATATTATTCACTCTTCTTCATTAACTGGGTTATTAAACAATCCAAGAATCTACTCATTATTATTCTATTGGAAAGTTATCTTTTCTACTTATTGAATTATTGCTTTTGATATGATTAAATTTTTTTCATCATAGTTCTATCTTTGATGTTAGAAATAATTTCCATTTATTTCATTGGTCTTCTTTTTCACTGATTTGTTTTTGAAATTTCTCTCAGTTCTTGAAAAGTGTACCTAAAGATGACAAATGAATTTCACCTTCATATATGCCAACATTGGGAGCCTATATTCTCTTGTTCTCTTTATTGAAATGTTCCAAAATCTTTCCAAATTGAATAAAATGACATATTGAGCTTTATGATCTTTTAGGTGAATACTCTACTTCTTATTTGTACTTGAGTTTCTCTTCAAAAATGTATTTTAGAGTCTTAAAAGTTATTGCATCCATGTAGTGAAACTAGAGCAGATTTATAATGGCAGACCAGTCATTATGAACATAATTTCAGGATTGAGTGCTGTAGGACACATTCACATTGAAATAAAACCTCTGGTCCTGCACAATTTGGACAGTAGAAATATTCCTGGAAGCCTCTCCCACATCAGATAGCCAACAATAACTCATCTGTACATGGAAGTAATATTTCAAGTGGATTTCAAACCACATAATTATATCCCACTAAATAGAATAACTAAATTAACTATATCTCCAACTCAACTTCCCCTTGCCAAATATCCAAAATGCCCACAAGTACAACATTACCTGGGATGAGGTAGCATGTAATGGAAAAGAAGTTGCAGTGGAAAGAGACATTTACTCAAAGTAAACAGTGTCTACTTTTAAATATGCTTAACTCAAAAGCATCCCAATGGCCAACTCTGGGATAACTTAAGCAAAAAAATAAATGATGATAGTGATGAATTGTAACCTATAGAAAAAGTTCATATCCATGAATTTATAGTGATATAAATAAATAATTGATTAAATGAAGAAATCAAGGAGACGGGATAGCTCTTCCTTATAGAAGATTTTCAATTAATAAAAGTGGAAGGGAATATAGCAATAGAAAAGTACCATTTGACAGTCCGTGGTGGCTCAGTGATAAAGCATTTGCCTGTAATGCAAGAGACACAAGTTCAGTCCCTGTGTCGGGAAGATCCCCTGGAAGAGGAAATGACAAACCACTGCAGTATTCTTGCCTGTGAAGTCCCATGGACAGAGGAGCTTGGCAGGCTACAGTCCATGGGGGTGCAAAGAGACCTGACTGAGCACACAAGCACTGTCTTACACAGCGATAATTGTCACAGGCAAGAACCAAGAACCACAGGCACGAAAGTGAAAGTGTTAGTCACTCAGTTGTGTCCAACTCTTTGCAACCCCCATGGACTGTAGCCCACCAGGCTCCTCTGTCCATGGGATTCCCCAGGCAAGAATGCTGGGATGAGTTGCCATTTCCTTCTCCAGGAGATCTTCCTGACCCAGGAATTGAACCTGGGTCTCCTGCATTGCAGGCAGATTCTTTACCATCTGAACCACCAGGGAGGAACCATTAATAGATGCTAAAATCAGGGGGTGAAAGTATGATGTTTAATAGGACATTTACAGAGTATTAATCTGTCTCATCATATACTTTCTAATTGCTTTTGTTGTTCAGTCACTAAGTTGTGCCTGACTCTTTGTGACCCCATGGATTACAGCATGCCAAGCTTCCCTGTTCTTCACTATGTCCCAGAATTTGCTCAAATTCATGTCCTTTGAGTCAGTGGTGCTATTCAACCATTTCCTCCTCTACCACCCTCTTCTCTTTTTACCTTCAATCTTTCCCAGCAGGGTCAAGATTGAAGACCCCATCAGGGTCTTTTTTTAATGAATTGGCTCTTCATATCAGTTGGCCAAAGTATTGGAGCTTCAGCTTCAGCATCAGTCCTTTTAATGAATATTCAGAACTGATTTTCTTTAGAGTTGACTGGTTTGATTTCCTTTCTGTCCAAGGGACTCTGAAGAGTCTTCTCCAGCACAGCAATTGGAAACATCAATTCGTCAGCACTCAGCCTTCTTTATGGTCCAACTCTCACATTTGTACATTACTACTGGAAAAAGCATAGCTTTGACTATATGCACCTTTGTCAGTAAAGTGATGTCTATGCTATTTAATATGCTGTCTAGGTTTTTCATAACTTTTCTTCTAAGGAGAATGTACCTTTTAATCTCATGGCTGCAGTTACCATCAGCAGTATTTTGATTTTTGGAACCTGAGAAAATAAAATTTGTCACTGCTTCCACTTTTCCCCTTCTATTTGCCATAAAGTGAATGGACTGGTTGCTATGATCTTAATTTTTGAATGTCAAGTTTTAAGCCAACTTTTCCACTCTCCTCTTTCACTCTCATATAGAGTCTCTTTAGTTCCTCTTCACTTTCTGCCATTAGAATGGTATCATCTGCATATCTGAAGTTGTTTATGTTTCTCCTGGCAATCTTGATTCCAGCCTGTGATTCATCCAACCCAGCATTCCACATGATGCATTTAAGTTAAATATGTGTATAAGTTAAATAAGCAAGGGGACAATATACAGCCTTGTCTTACTCCTTTCCCAATCTTGAATCAGTCAGGTGTTTCATGCAAGGTTCTAACTTACTCTACTCAGGAGAAAAAAAAAAAAAATCAAATGTACAGAGGAGAAACCCCAGCAGCAGCACCTTAACCAAGTAGTCAAAGCTAACATTACCAGTCATGAGACATATAGGCATCATGTACCACCTGATATAATGTCTGAGAAAAATAGAACATCACTATCACATCAGTGAACTCTTTAGGGGTCCAGTGGCTTGGAGTCTGCAAGGACATCTTTTGAAAATAAAGGACAGGCTATTATTGCCTTTCATATCTCCTGCAACTAAGGAAGAAGCCAATGCCTGATAGAACTCTTTGGCATCTGGAGGCCACTTACTGATGTTACTCTGACCCATTTACAAGGCAACATGGAAGGCTGCCAGCTTTGAGTCATAACAAGTCTAGGATTCAATGCAAAAGCCATATGGCTTGAGTCAAATGACTGAGCAGATCCTATTGATATTAGAGTTATCTGTGATGGGGGGGACCTTATGGGCCATTAATGGCATGCTCCAATAGGAGAATCACAATGTAAACCCCTAGGGTCCCGGAGCAAGACCATGCCATCTGTAGAGGAGAGATACACGCCATTTGAAAAATAGCTCCTGGCATGCCACTGGCCTTGATAGAGACAGAGCATCTGACAAATGACCATGTGGCCAAAGTTACCCATCATGAGCTGGAAGGTGTCCAGCCTGCCAAGTCATCAAGATGGCAGGTCAATAGCAATCTGTGTATAATGTATGTGCTACACCTGGGATTGGACATGAGCAAGGCCAGAAGGCAAAGGTAAGCTGCACTAGTAGATGACCCAGATCTCCATGTCTTACACCGTTGTTGTGCCAATGTCTCATCCTCATAATGTTTATGACCTTGTGGGGTAATGCCTTACAGCCAAGCTGACAGAAAAACCAAAAGGCTGAGATTGTTTCAAGGATGTGTTGGCTTGATTTGGAGATGCTAGCCACAAATAGACTGCTGGGTAGTGCATTCCACTCAGGGCCATCCTGAAAAACAAGGATGAACCCCCTCATTGGGCAGAACAAATGGTCATTTACTTTGTATAAAGTAGGAATCAAGGCAGGAATATGCAGCTCATGGCTATGGAAGATGACTAGGGTGGTTAGCCAGGGAGCCTGGAAGGAGAAAGGCTAAAGGCTTAGGGCCTGGGGAAGAGCATGTAGATGGGCCTATGGGAGTGGGCGTTAAAGACCTTTGTATTGCATGTTGATGCTCAGAGAACATCTACCATAAAGGAGATGCTAAACTCTTCAAAAGTGGGGTGCTATCCTCTACAATGTGGTTAACACCCTAAATCATAAACTATTGTATGATTTGGTAATGCCAAAAGGTAGAAAACAGGTGTCTAGGAACAAAGGGGTAAAAGCAGGAAAGGCACTCTGTAAGATCATCCCCTGTGTCCACCTGAGAAATCAATGCCTCTCATTGCTGTGACTTTAGGCTCTATAAGTCTAGGGGTCCTGATTCCCAGAAGGAACTATTTGCCCCATTAAACTTTAAGCCTCAGCTGCAGTCTGATCACCTTAAACTCCTTGTGCCAGAAAAGGAGTCCCCCTACTAGTAGGGGTAATTGAGCCTGATCGTCAGAAGGACATAGGGCTGCTATTACACAGGGAGGGCAAGGAAGAATATACCAGTGATGTACTGGGGCTTTTCTTGGTACTCCTCTGCCTCTTCTGATGGTAAATTGACAAGTGCAGCAGCCATGAACAGAGAACAGCATACTGCACATCAGCTCAGGGGTGATGTTTGGGAGATCCCATCAGGTTAAACACCTTGACAAGAAAAGTTAGCAGTGAGAGAAGTAGAAAATGGGTAATTGTGGTCTTGAGGCCAACTGCAGCATCTTGGGTTATAGATCATTTCCGCAATCTTCCTCTGGCAAGTAGCAGAGGGGACCAACCAGAATCCCAGAAGAGCTGTTCCCAGATGGACTGAACTTACTAAATAAAGCCGGTGGATTTGATCAGTGCCAGCAGTAGACTGTACCGGATGCCCAGATCCTTCCATTTTGGGCCAAAGCTCCCATTCCCTGAGCTCCCATGAGTGTTAGCTGCTGACTCTTCACATCTGAGCTGTCTAAGAATTGCCCTCCACTAAAGGGAGCTGTAGGAAGCTAAAGCTGGGGCCACCTTGCCTCCATTTGGAACAGCTCAGAAGATCTCTCCCAGTGCTAGAGCTCCCCATAGAATTGGCTGAGGTCTCTGTGTGGTCACTGTGTTACAATTCAGCTCCTGGGTTCATTCCTGCTTTATCCTGCACACAAATGACTGCAAGTGTCTTTTTCTCCAGAATTTTCTCGCTGCCTTTGACATGAGTGGGAGGGTTTGCCTCTACACCAAGGTGTCTCTTCTGCCATAGACAAGGGAGGAGAATGTGAAGCTGAGCTTCCACTATCCCTACAGGGATATACAAATGAGCAAGAAGTCCAATTTGTGGTTTTAATTCACTGAGATTTGACCATTGTTTGTTACCATAGTATAATCTAACCCATCTTAGTTGATTCAGAATCAATACTTTGACTTTAAAATCTTACAGACTTTGGTCCCAGAGGTGCTTAGAGAGGTGGCCAAGGCCAAACCTCACTTTACAAGGCAGGTGCAGGTCTGAGCTTATTGGGGCCAAGTTAGAGTTCAAGCTAGAAAGAGAGACATTGAATCCAAAAGGCTAAGTGCCATCTCACTGGAGCTTTTCCTGGGTCTGGCTGAGAGCTACAGGGTAGAATGCACTCAGAGTTTTTGCAGTGGTCATTGGATGAGTCTGGAATATGGGGATGAATAACTAGTCAGCGGGTCATGGTTAAAGTTGATTGGCCAGCTGTCCGTGTGGTTTCAGGTCACTGCCAAGAGCTTCTGTGGATAATCCAGAAGAGTTCAGACTCAAGTTAGAAGTGAGTTGTTGCCTGTATCTATGAGAAAAATGAAGGCTAATAATTCAGGGTTGTGTTCCATGTCTTTGTTCAGTGGGGAGGCATGGAGCCAAAACAAAGGCCTTGGCACTAGACAGTACATTCACACACAACAGAACTTGTTAAAGCCCTTTCCAAGGAGCCTTAAGCAATAGTTTCTGCTGATGAAACTTGATCAGGCACAAGGCTTTACATCATGGCCCTGTCTATCTAGGTGAGTGGTAGGATTTCTTGAGCCTATGAATGATACCTTAGTAAATGCCTGGAATATAGCACAATGTTATCTGGTTTAGGAATGGTCTCTTGGTCTAGCTGCTGAGGAATAAACCAGAATGTCACTCATTACTAATTCATGAGAATAAATTTGTGTGTTGTAGACTAATCAACCTAGAGCCATAGGCAGTGCATCTGGACTCTTCCATTCAATTTCTGCACAAATCTTGACCAGCATATTATTTTCAATCTCATTTTGACATTTCATTCCTTCTGTTGATTGCAGGCAATGTGGGCTTTAACAGCATTCGTGATACTGTAGGCTTTGCAACTGTAAGACCCTGACCTGTCAAACATATTACATGTCCCTATTGTTGTAGGGCAGCTGCGACCAGCGCACTAAGTGCGGGTGGCTGTGGCCGGCGCACTAAGCGAGGCCGAGAGGAGCTACCCCACATCCGAGGTCAGTGGCAGAAGCCGGGAGGACCCCATGCCTGAAGGGCAGTGGCCAAGAGGAGTTACCCCACGTCTGAGGTTAGGGGCAGTGGCTGAGTGCCAGGCTGCGGCGGCGCAGGAACGGCCGAGAGGAGCCAACTCGTGTACAAGGCCAGGAGCTGCGGCCTGGAGGAGCAACCCCACGCCTGAGGCCAGGGGCGGCGAATGGGAGGAGCAACCCCACGTCCAAGGAGCGGTGGCTGCATGGGCGCAGGAGGGCCTAGAGGAGCCATCCCACGTTGAAGGTCAGGAAGGGCGGCGGTGAGGAGATACCCTATGTCCAAGGTAAAGAGCAGCAGCTGTGCTTTGCTGGAGCAGCAGTGAAGAGATACCACACACCCAAGGTAAGAGAAACCCAAGTAAGGTGGTAGGTGTTGCAAGAGGGCAGCAGAGGGAGACACACTGAAACCATACTCACAGAAAACTAGTCAATCTGATCACACTAGGACAACAGCCTTGTCTAACTCAATGAGATTAAGCCAGGCCTGCTGGGCAACCCAACATGGGCAGGTCATGGTGGAGAGGCCTGACAGAATGTGGTCCAATGGAAAAGGGAATGGCAAATCACTTCAGTATTCTTGCCTGAGAACCCCATGAACAGTATGAAAAGGCAAAACGATAGGATACTGAAAGAGGAACTCCCCAGGTCAGTAGGTGCCCAACATCCTACTGGAGATCAGTGGAGAAATAACTCCAGAAAGAATGAAGGGATGGAGCCAAAGCAAAAAGAGTACCCAGCTGTGGATGTGACTGGTGATAGAAGCAAGGTCCGATGCTATAAAGAGCAATATTGCATAGGAACCTGGAATGTCAGGTCCATGAATCAAGGCAAACTGGAAGTGGTCAAACAGAAGATGGCAAGAGTGAATGTTGACATTCTAGGAATCAGCGAACTATAATGGTCTGGAATGGGTGAATTTAACTCAGATGACCATTATATCTACTACTGTGGGCAGGAATCCCTCAGAAGAAATGGAGTAGCCATCATGGTCAACAGAAGAGTCCAAAATGCAGTACTTGGATGCAGTCTCAAAAATGACAGAATGATCTCTGTTCATTTCCAAGGCAAACCATTCAATATCACAGTAATCCAAGTCTATGCCCCAACCAGTAATGCTGAAGAAGCTAAAGATGAACAGTTCTATGGAGATCTATAAGACCTTCTAGAAATAACACCCCAAAAGATGTCCTTTTCATATCAGGGGACTGGAATGCTAAAGTAGGAAGTCAAGAAACACCTGGAGTAACAGGCAAATTTGGCCTTGGAATATGGAATGAAGCAGGGCAAAGACTAATAGAGTTTTGCCAAGAAAATGCACTGGTCATAGCAAACACCCTCTTCCAATAACACAAGAGAAGACTCTACACATGGACATCACCAGATGGTCAACACCGAAATCAGATTGATTATATCTTTGCCGCCAAAGATGGACAAGCTCTATACAGTCAACAAAAACAAGACCAGGAGCTGACTGTGGCTCAGATCGTGAACTCCTTATTACCAAATTCAGACTTAAATTGAAGAAAGTAGGGAAAACCTCTAGACCATTCAGGTATGACCTAAATCAAATCCCTTATGATTATACAGTGGAAGTGAGAGATAGATTTAAGGGCCTAGATCTGATAGATAGAGTGCCTGATGAACTATGGAATGAGGTTCGTGACATTGTACAGGAGACAGGGATCAAGACCATCCCCATGGAAAAGAAATGCAAAAAAGCAAAATGGCTTTCTGGGGAAGCCTTACAAATAGCTATGAAAAGAAGAGAGGTGAAAAACAAAGGAGAAAAGGAAAGATATAAGCATCTGAATGCAGAGTTCCAAAGAATAGCAAGAAGAGATAAGAAAGCCTTCCTCAGAGACCAGTGCAAAGAAATAGAGGAAAAGAACAGATTGGGAATGACTAGAGATCTCTTCAAGAAAATTAGAGATACCAAGGGAACATTTCACGCAAAAATGGGCTCGATAAAGGACAGAAATGGTCTGGACCTAACAGAAGCAGAAGATATTAAGAAGAGGTGGCAAGAATACATGGAAGAACTATACAAAAAAGATCATCACGACCCAGATAATCACGATGGTGTGATCACTAATCTAGAGCCAGACATCCTGGAATGTGAAGTCAAGTGGGCCTTAGAAAGCATCACTACGAACAAAGCTAGTGGAGGTGATGGAATTCCAGTAGAGCTGTTTCAAATCCTGAAAGATGATGCTGTGAAAGTGCTGCACTCAATATGCCAGCAAATTTGGAAACTCAGCAGTAGCCACAGGACTGGAAAAGGTCAGTTTTCATTCCAATTCCAAAGAAAGGCAATGCCAAAGAGTGCTCAAACTACCGCACAACTGCACTCATTTCACATGTTAGTAAAGTAATGCTCAAAATTCTCCAAGCCAGGCTTCAGCAATACATGAACCATGAACTTCCTGATGTTCAAGCTGGTTTTAGAAAAGGCAGAGGAACCAGAGATCAAATTGCCAACATGCCCTGGATCATGGAAAAAGCAAGAGAGTTCCAGAAAAACATCTATTTCTTCTTTATTGACTATGCCAAAGCCTTTGACTGTGTGCATCACAATAAACTGTGGAAAATTCTGAAAGAGATGGGAATACCAGACCACCTGACCTGCCTCTTGAGAAATCTGTATGCAGGTCAGGAAGCAACAGTTAGAACTAGACATGGAACGACAGACTGGTTCCAAATAGGAGAAGGAGTATGTCAAGGCTGTATTGTCACCCTGCTTATTTAACTTATATGCAGAGTACATCATGAGAAATGCTGGGCTGGAAGAAGCACAGGCTGGAATCAAGATTGCTGGGAGAAATATCAGTAACCTCAGATATTCAGGTGATACTACCCTTATGGCAGAAAGTGAAGAGGAACTAAAAAGCCTCTTGATGGAAGTGAAAGTGGAGAGTGAAAAAGTTGGCTTAAAGCTCAACATTCAGAAAACGAAGATCATGGCATCCTGTCCCATCACTTCATGGGAGATAGATGGGGAAACAGTGGAAGCAATGTTAGACTTTTTGGGGGCTCCAAAATCACTGCAGATGGTGACTTCAGCCATGAAATTAAAAGACACTTACTCCTTGGAAGAAAAGTTATGATCAACCTAGATAGCATATTCAAAAGCAGAGACATTACTTTACCAACAAAGGTCCATCTAGTCAAGGCTATGGTTTTTCCTGTGGTCATGTGTAGATGTGAGAGTTGGACTGTGAAGAAGGCTGAGCACCGAAGAATTGATGCTTTTGAACTGTGGTGTTGGAGAAGACTCTTGGGAGTCCCTTGGACTGCAAGGAGATCCAACCAGTGCATTCTGAAGGAGATCAGCCCTGGGATTTCTTTGGAGGGAATGATGCTAAAGCTGAAACTCCAGTACTCTGGCCACCTCATGTGAAGTGTTGACTCATTGGAAAAGACTCTGATGCTGGGAGGGAGTAGGGGCAGGAGGAAAAGGGGACGACAGAAGATGAGATGGCTGGATGGCATCACTGACTCAATGGATGTGAGTCTGATGAACTTTGGGAGTTGGTGATGGACAGGGAGGCCTGGCGTGCTGCGATACATGGAGTCGCAAAGAGTCGCACACGACTGAGTGACTGAACTGAACTGAACTGAACTGATAGTTGTAGAGTATTTCAAGCCTGGGAATGAGAGTATGTAGAGTCTTTTGCTGATCATCACTGCACCAACCTGGGCACATAGACATGCTCCTACCCATCTTGAAGAGACACATATGTTACTAAATCATGTCCATATAGATAGTTTTTTCTTTATCTGCATAAATTTAGCTGGAGAATTAATTACAAATAGCCCCCAAAGAAAAAAAATAAGCTGCTGTTTTGGGAAAGTTGCCCCACTTTCCTTCTTCAGTTGTGAGCCTAATGAACAGGACAGCTCTTAGTATACTGTTAAGCCAGACTAGAAGCTTTTGGACATCCTGGTCAAGCCTCTTGTTTCCCAACAGCCCCACATTATTCCCTTGGTCATGGCATGGGCTTTGAAGCAAGGTAAGGAGGAAGTGATTACCTTTGTGCTAAGGAAGATATGGATGCAAAAGATGTCTGTCCATTTGTGAAGGTCCTGTCTGAATCTGAGGCTCATTCCAATGTGCAGACTAAAGAGTGCTCAGCTGGGAAGGCGGGTAAAAATGATGCAGTCCTAGAGGAGTCAATGGCCAAGACGATGATATTAGCTGAAACAGACATCACTGAGACACTAGACACTAGACTTTTTAATTCCTCCACATGTTCTTCCATTGTCATAAATTGCCCAAGGAATAGAAAGTCAGCCTTTAAAGTCACCTGTACCCGGCCCAGGTGAGGGCAGCATGTTTGCTCCCCAGGAGGTAAAGCAGGGCTCTTACTCCCTGGGAAGAACATATTGCATCCCAGAAACTAATCCTGTTCTGTTCGTTTTCCTTCTTAAACCAATGACGGCTTTATATTGTACTGGGCACTGGTAAGCCCACCTAACACAGTAATCCTGTGAGACAATCTTATCTCCATTTTGTAGGTGAGAGAAAAAGAGTTCAAGAGGCTAAGTGACTTGCCTTGGCAGAGCCTGGATTTGAGTCCAGGTCCATCTGTGACCAAAGCCCTTGAACTTCACCTCTGCTACAGCCCTTCTCTTTTGTGCAAAACAGTCCCTTGTTTGCAGTACAAGTCCTAGCAGGAGCCTTTTTCTGATGAACCTGTGTGAGAAGGCAGCAATAGGAAAGAAGTCTATTTTATTAATTGGTTAATTGGTTGGATTAATTTATTAATTTATTAATTGGTTGGATTCTTCTAACAATCACTTCTTCCATCTATTCACTTAACAAATATTTATTGAGCTGTTACTTTGTCCTGGATACTCAGCTAGGTGCTGAAATAGACAAGTAAACAAGACGGATGGTCCACTGAGGAAATCAGACACTAAATAAGTAAACACACAAATAAATACATAATTACAAACTGTGAAAAGTGCTTTTTCCAGCCCATTACCATCTGCAGCAGTAATATTGGGAAAGCAATTTCAGTTGTGTCGTTTGTGAATCAGAATTGAAAGAAGGTACTGCTCAAAAGAAATATAATGCAGATCACACACCTGAGTGTAAATTTTCTAGCAGCCACATTCAGGCATGTGAGAACAGACAGGTGAACTGATTTTAATAATACTGTATGTTATTTAATCTGAGATATACAAAATAGCTCTTCCACAAGCATCTCACTATTAACGAAATAGTTTACTTTTTTTTTTTTCAAGCTCTCTTCAACATCTGGTGTGTGCTTTAGGCTTATGGCATCTCTTGATTCAAACTGGTCTCATGTCAAACGCTCAGTAGACAAGGTTGACCATGGGGGCTATGTGGCAGAGCACACCTTTATTGGATATGAGGAGAAGCCACTCTTGTCTGTACATCAGCAGTTTTCAGCTTTGGCTACCATGGGACACCCCTGGAGAATCACGGATGCTCATTTCACTGGTGCGGGGCCGGTTGGATTGGGGGAGAGGGACAAGGGCTTGCCCTGCTATGGGTGTATTTTAACGCTCCCAGGTGATTTCAATGTGTGATGAGGGCTGAGAAGCACTGCTCTAAACTGTGCTAGTTTTGCACCTAAATTCTTCAGATTAGGAAGGATGTCAGGCCTGAAGCCCCTCCACCCAATTCAGACTGATAACCTCACCCAAGCCCTCACCTCTCCTGCAGATTCAGTGCTCATTCCGGGCTCTGGGCCAGTGATCTCAATCTGTAAAGCTAGGTTGAGGTGCTCTAGGGCAGCTGAGATGGCCCAGCATTCACACCTGGGCTACTGGTCCCACTCAACCCTTGTGGCCCTGGCTCTGAAAAATCTGATTCCACCGTCATTGTTGGAATACCTACTGTGCCTAAGTCACTCTTGTCCTGCGAATATGTCTGGTGTCTCTAGCCCTGAACCTGCCTCGGTTTCGTCTGTTCCCTTTCCTCTCCCCCTACTGTCCTGTCCCCCTGCCTCCTCTGAGAGTCCCTATTGTGGGGACTCTACTCTTTCTCCCACCCAGTGAGACATCTGCCACCCTTTACTAAGTACTCTTGAGGTTTCAAACTCACTGCCCATTCCCTTTCCCAGTCCCAGGTTCTTCAGATCCCTGGTCCCACCAGCCTGGCTGCTCTCTGCTCATCCCCTCCCACCTCCACCCAGTGCTTGACCCACCTTTCCTCCCTTGGTGCTGAACCCTTCCCTGCCTAATCCATATCAGAGGGCCTCAAGCCCAAGCTCCTTTAACATAATGAGGTTATGGGCTCATTCCTCCAGGTATTCATCTTTGCATCCAGGTACTTCAACATGCCCAGGAAAGAGGAATGTCTGCTTATTTCTATTTGGGTCCCTCTCTTCTTATCTATATTTTTCATTTTACTTTCTTTTCTTTAGTCTCTCGTTTCTTCTTCTGCTCCAGGCTTGCCATTCCCAGAGGAGAGAATAGAAAGTCTGATAAACAGCAGAGCAAATGCCCCCCCTAAACCACTACAAGGGATGTTTACCTCACTGCCCACGACTGCTTCTGGGAGTGTGGACAGGACTGCAAAGTCAGGGCAGAAAACTTCTCCAGGATGTTTGATTTCAAGTTCAGGTTGCCCTTGCTGTGTCTTGTGCAGAGCTTGCATGAAGCTTTTGTGATTGTTGTTTTTCCAAAAGTCCTGAGGTCAGCCCTGTTACAGTCAGCCCTGAAATTCTGTTAGGAGGGTTGGCAGAACCCTTGGCTGAAAAGCTAATAATTTCCATGCTGTTTTGTATAAGCTTAAAGCTGCTGTCTCCAGAGTCAAATTTGTCAGATAAATAATATTAGGGCTGTGAAGCTGTTAACCTAAATCCTACCATAATTCTATTCCCACCAGGGATTTAGGGAAAGATGAGATGAAGAAGAGAAGAATTTTTTAACCAGATCATCACACATTTAGAGGCCAGGACTTCAGCAAGCAGCTCTTCTAGTGTGTGGGGAATTCATACTTTCCCCAACTGTGGTGAATTCCCAGGGCATCAAGACACTAGGTGAGCTTTCTGGGGGTGATGACCCACTAGCCCTCTTGTTGGCCCTTTCCTACTACTGTGTCATTGGGGAAATGACAAGTTTATCTCTAGATCACTCAATAGTGTTCATTAACCTGAAATGCTAGAGTTTAACAGCATTTACTGGTGGGGGTGAACATTGCAGAATGGTAACATGAGGCTTGTGAGGTCTTAGATGGATGGGTTGCTCGATGGATGGTTGGAAGAATGGATGGAAGTGAACCATGACAACCCTGAATAGAATTTGTGTTTTTCTCTTTTATGGCATGGGATAATATTTAGAAATGTCAATGGATATACTTTTTCTTCCTGATAATATATTTTTATGTTTTGGCTTTTCCACTGTTAAAAAGTAAGAGATAAAAGCAGTATCTTCGTCACTGGATTATTGTGAGGATTAAATGAGATTATCCAGAAAGCTGTTTAGTCAGAGTATTAACTCACAGTAAGAGATCAATACCTGTCTCAGTTGTTGTTATTATTCTTCTCTTTTATATTAGCACCTTGCTCAAGACACAGCTAGTAAGTGTATAGCCCAGATCTGTCCTGCCCCCTTGGAAAGCAGCTGGTGGGTTAGATTTCTTCAGAGCCTCACTTTTCCCCCTTAGAGGAAGAACAGCACCACTGAGGCTTCTCAACACCAGTGTAGACCAGTCCTCCCCTTCTTCAGCTGGTCATTCTGTGTGTGCTGGAAGGAAAAAAAGAGGTGTGTGTGTGTGTGTGTGTGTGTGTGTGTGTGTGTGTGTGTGTGTGTTGGGGGCAAGGGTAGAGAAGGGGTCTGCTCTTCCATTTGGAAAATTATGATACATGGGAGTGCACAGGTGTGATTTCTTTAAAAATCTTTTAGGAATAGAAATCTCAGTTTTTATCTTGGAAGTCCAACCCTGTGGCTCTGATGGCCCCTTAGGTAGGAGGAAAATGCAGAATCAAGCAGGTGCTGTAGAGGAGCTAGAAGTTTGACTCTCCCTCTGCTCCTTCTTTGCACTTAAAATAAGCACACCAGCATTGAGATTCTATGCAAATCAGGGGCCACCCTGGTCCCTTTCACCCCTAGGCTGGCTCTAAAGTCCCTGCTTGCCTTGGATGTCAAGTATGGACACGAGGGAGGAAGACTGGTGTTGGAATCTGTGTGTTGAAATCTATGACTCAAATTAATTCTCCCCTGGGAGCCTCTGAGTTGAAGGAGAAGAAAGAACAAGGGTCAGTGTCTAGGAGGTGGTGCTATTTGAGTTGCTCAGAAAGTTCCTGGGAAAATCAGCCTTTTCAACCAAAGACAGACAATAACTCTGCATTGGTGTCTAAACTTGACCTTAGTCTCTCCAGGGTCCTTCTAAGTCTGAGGCCCCACAGGGAGCAGGGAATGAGGCCCTCAGAGCTGCTCAGCAGCTGTATAGATGGAGAGAGCTTGGTGAGATGCGAGCCCCTCCACCTAGGTGTCACCATCCTGTAGGTGCAGATGGCAAAGTGTAGACCTGGACACAGAAGTGACTTGTTAAATGGACAGCCTCCAGACTGCCTGAAGCTCAGATTTGTCTTCAAAGAGTACCACCGCCAAGGGGGCTGTTGTCGGGAGCAGAAATGCCATTGCACCTTCTCTGTGAAGACTTCCCCTCTAACTCCTAATTTCTGTTTTCCTGGTGCTAAGCAACAACAGAAAAATTGTCATCAGAAACCACAGTTAATTTGAACATTTTTAATGCTGTATTTCCCCTTCTCTGGGGGATCTTCCCAACCCAGGCATTGAACCAGGGTCTACTGCATTGCAGGTGGATTCTGTTCCAGAAAAACATCTACTTCTGCTTTATTGACTATGCCAAAGCCTTCGACTGTGAATCGCAACAAACTGTGGAAAATTTTGAAAGAGATGGGAATAGCAGACCACCTGACCTGCCTCTTGAGAAACCTATTTGCAGGTCAGGAAGCAACAGTTAGAACTGGACATGGAACAACAGACTGGTTCCAAATCAGGAAAGGAGTACGTCAAGGCTTTATATTGTTACCCTGCTTATTTAACTTACATGCAGAGTATATCATGTGAAATGTTGGGCTGGATGAAGCACACACTGGAATCAAGACTGCTGGGAGAAACAAGAACCTCAGATATGCAGATGCTGCTGCTGCTAAGTCGCTTCAGTCGTGTCCGACTCTCTGCGACCCCATAGATGGCAGCCCACCAGGCTCCTCTGTCCCTGGGATTCTCCAGGCAAGAACACTGGAGTGGGTTGCCAGTTTCTTCTCCAAAGCATGAAAGTGAAAAGTGAAAGTGAAGTCGCTTAGTCATGTCCGACTCTTAGTGACCCCATGAACTGCAGCCTACCAGGCTCCTCTATCCATGGGATTTTCCAGGCAAGAGTACTGGAGTGGGGTGCCAGAAGCCTTCTCCGGATATGCAGATGACACTACACTTATGGCAGAAAGTGAAGAAGAACTAAAGAGCCTCTTGATGAAGGTGAAAAAGAGACTGAAAAAGTTGGCTTAAAACTCAACATTCAGAAAACCAAGATCATGGCATCTGGTCCCCTCAATTCATGGCAAATAGATGGGGAAACAATGGAAACAGTGACAGACTTTCTTTTGTTGGGCTCCAAAATCACTGCAGATCATGACTGCAACCATGAAATTAAAAGACACTTACTCTTTGGAAGAAAAGCTATGACCCACCTAGACAGCATATTCAAAAGCAGAGACATTACTTTGCCAATAAAGGTCCGTCTAGTCAAAGCTATGGTTTTTCCAGTGGTCATGTGTGGATGTGAGAGTTGGACTATAAAGAAAACTGAGTATCGAAGAACTTATGCTTTTGAACATAAGGTGTTGGAGAAGACTCTTGAGAGTCTCTTGGACAGCAAGGAGATCCAACCAGTCCATCCTAAAGGAAATCAGTCCTGAATATTCATTGGAAAGACTGATGCTGAAGCTGAAACCCCAATACTTTGGCCACCTGATGGGAAGAACTGACTCATTTGAAAAGACCCTGATGCTGGGAAAGATTGAGGGCAGGAGGAGAAGGGGATGACAGAGGATGAGATGGCTGGATGGTATCACTGACTCAATGGACATGAGTTTGAGTAAGCTATGGGAGCTGGTGATGGACAGGGAAGCCTAGTGCACTGCAAGCCATAGGGTCGCAAATAGTCAGACACAACTGAGCGACTGAACTGAAAGCTGTATTACAAAATGGGCCTTGAACCTTTAAATACAGCATTGAAAACACTGGTTTTCCATAAATACCTAAATAAGGTAGTTGGGGCATGCAGCTTGGATGAGATCCATGGATCTTGGACATACAGTGGAAAGTCTTGCTGAGCAGCCAAGAAAGCACTCAGATGGCAGAGAATCCATAGGCCACCTAAAGGACACCCACCCACAAAAATTCAGCTCTGGGAAGCAATGACATTCATGCAGGTAAGTTTTTCATTATGCAAGACTTGTTCTCAGGATTCCTTTTGATGAAGAGTTGTTCTGGGGGAAAAAAAATAGTTGTTCTGGATCCCTTGCAATGTAGTCTGATTTACAAAAAGCCCATCTGTTCACAACATTCAGTGTTTGTAAAAGCAAAATAGGTGTGTCTGTCTCCTCAAAGGAAGATCTACTGCTCATATGATAGTGACAAAGGCAACATCCAATTGACTCAGGGGAGCACCCGTCCTAGAATTTTCAGGAGAGTCTATTTTCTGAAAAACTGTCCCAGTTATTCAAGACTATGAGCAGCGCAGCTGAGAAGGTTGTGCCGCTTGTATGGAAAATGATGTGGAAGGAACAGAAGCTGTTTTGTCACACCCTCATCAAAGATGGTAACGGATGTTGAGGTGAACCAGGACAATGAAGGCAAGCTGTGTTACAATGGAGATGAGCTTGAGCCTGGAGAGATATTATAGGCCAGAAATCAGGCAGTTAAGAACCAGAGGATTCATGGATGCCAAAGAATAAAACAAAGCCATGGTGGGACTTCCCTGGTGGTCCAGTGGCTAAGACTGTGCTCCCAATGCAGGGGACGTGGGCTCCATCTCTGGTCAGTGAGCTAGATCCTGCATGCCACAACTAAGGTCAAAGATACAGTGTGCTACAATTAAGACCTGGCACAGTCAATAAATAAATAAACATTAATAATAAATACAAATAAGTTTAAAACCCCACAAAGTTATGGTGCTGAGATTGGTGAAAAACTAGGGGATTCATGGGTTCTGAGGCTTCAGCCAGGCAAAGGTTCAGAAACTAAAGTTACAGGTAACTAAAAACTGGAGGGGTTCTCTGCTCCTACCAGGGAATCCCAGACCCGTATGTACAGAATAGTTGACCCTGAACACAGAGGTATGAGATCACTTGTCTGGAAGGTGGAGGTCGAGGTCAAGCTGGAAACAAGGACTCAAATATTATGGTTTATAGTTAGAAGAGGCGGCAGTACAGTGTCCAAGTTCGGTTCAGTCAGTTGCTCAGTTGTGTCCAACTCTTTGTGACCCCATGGACTGCAGCACACCAGGCTTCCCTGTCCATCACCAACTTTGGAGCTTACTCAAATTCATGTCCTTTGAGTCAGTGATGCTATCCAACTATCTCATCTTCTGTCGTCCCCTTCTCCTCCCACCTTCAATCTTTCCCAGCAGCAGGGTCTTTTCCAATGAGTCAGTTATTCGCATCAGGTGGCCAAAGTTTCAGCTTCAGCATCAGTCCTTCCAATGAATATTCCGGACTGATTTCCTTTAGGATGGACTGGTTGGATCTCCTTGCAGTCCAAGGGACTCTCAAGAGTCTTCTCCAATGCCACAGTTCAAAAGCATCAGTTCTTCGGCACTCAGCTTTCTTCACAGTCCCAACTCTCACATCTGTACATGACCACTGGAAAAACCATAGCCTTGACTAGATGGACATTTGTTGGCAAAGTAATGTCTCTGCTTTTTAATATGCTGTCTAGGTTGGTCATAGCTTTTCTTCCAAGGAGCAAGCATCTTTTAATTTCATGGTTGCAGTCACCATCTGCAGTGATTTTGGAGCCCCCCCACCAAATAAAGTCTGGCACTATTTCCAGTCATTGTCACTGTTTCCCCGTCTATGTGCCATGAAGTGATGGGACCAGATGCCATGATCTTAGTTTTCTGAATGTTGAGTTTTAAGCCAGCTTTTTCATTCTCCTCTTTTACTTTCATCAAGAGGTTCTTTAGTTGTTCTTTGCTTTCTGCCATGAGTGTGGTGTCATCTGCATATCTGAGGTTATTGATATTTCTTCTGGCAATCTTGATTCCAGCTTGTATTTCATCCAGTCCAGCATTTCTCATGATGTACTCTGCATGTAAGTTAAATAAGCAGGTGACAATACACAGCCTTGATGTACTCTTTTCCTGATTTGGAATCAGTCTGTTATTCCATGTCCAGTTCTAACTGCATCAAAGTGAGGTTGTGACAGTGCCTTTTAAGGCTGGCATTTTGCACATAAGACAGCTCAAAACAAAGCCTGCTCTTGTCTTTTCCTTCTCCTGCCCTGTGTGTTCCTTTTCCTGGATTTTTTACACAGCACTGGAGTGAGTTCGAGGAGAAACCCCATGTCCAAGGGCAGAGAAGCCCTAGCACGATGGTAGGCCCTGGAGTGGTGGCTGCACGGCACTGGATCAGTGCTATACTGGAGCAAATTTGAGATGATACCCCACACCCAAGGGCAAAGGAGAAGCCCCAGCAAGACAGTAGGAGGGGCAAAATCATGTTAACAATCAAACTCCATACCTACCAGAGATGCTCAGAGGGCTTAAACAAACCTTGTGTGCACCAGGATCCAGGGCTCCCACAGAGACTGAGACAGAACTGTATTCAAGTGTCTCCTGCAGAGTTATGGGTCAGCAGTGGACAGCTGCAGGGGCAGGGGCTCTGGATGCAATAGACCTGGTTATGGCATAACCCCTCTTGGAGGAGGTCATCATTAACCCTACCATAGAGCTGGCAGAACTTACACAGGATTGAGGAAACAGCCTCTTGGAGGGCACAAACAAAACCTTGTTTGTACCAAGACTCAGGAAAAAGGAGCACTGACCCCACAAGAGACTGACCCAGACTTGCCGTTGAGTGTCCAGGAGTCTCTGGCAGAGGTGTGGGTTGGTGGTGGCCTGCTGCAGGGTTAGGGGCATGGGGTGCAGTAGTGCGTGCATGGGACCTTTTGAAGGAGGTAGCCATTATCTTCATTAGTGAAAGTGAAGTCGCTTAGTCGTGTCCAACTCTTTGCGACCCCATGGACTGTAGCCTACCAGCCTCCTCCATCCATGAGATTTTCCAGGTGAGAATACTGGAGTGGGTTGCCATTTCCTTCTCCAGGAGATCTTCCCAACCCAGAGATTGAATGCGGGTCTCTTGTACTGTAGGCAAAGGCTTTATCGTCTGAGACAGGGATTATCTTCATTACCTCCACCATAGTTTGGCCTCATATCAAATAACAGGGAGGGAACACAGCCCCGGCCATCAACAGAAAATTGGATTCAAGATTTACTGAGCAATGGCACCCCACTCCAGTACTCTTGCCTGGAAAATCCCATGGACGCAGGAGCCTGGTAGGCTGCAGTCCAGGGAGTCGGTAAGAGTCAGACATGACTGAGCGACATCACTTTCACTTTTCACTTTCATGCATTGGAGAAGGAAACTGGCAACCCACTCCAGTGTTCTTGCCTGGAGAATCCCAGGGACAGGGGAACCTGGTGGGCTGCCATCTATGGGGTCACACAGAGTTGGACATGACTGAAGTGACTTAGCAGTAGAGCATGGCCTCGCCCATCAAAACAAGACTCAGTTTCCTCCCCCGCCCCCCCACAACCCCCAAGTCAGTCTCTCCCATCAGGAAACTTCCGTAAGCCTTTTATCCTTCTCAGAGGGCAGACAGACTGAAAACCACAATCACAGAAAACTAGCCAATCTGATCAGATGGACCACAGCCTTGTCTAACTCACTGGAACTATGAGCCATGCTGTGTAGGGTCACCTAAGATGGATGGTCATGGTGGAGAGTTCTGACAAAATGTGGTCCACTGGAGAAGGGAATGGCAAATCACTTCAGTATTCTTGCCTTGAGAACCCCATTAACAGAAAGTTCAGTCGCTCAGTCAGTTCCAACTCTTTGCGACCCTATGAATCGCAGCACAACAGGCCTCTCTGTCCATCACCAACTCCCGGAGTTCACTCAGACTCACGTCCATCGGGTCAGTGATGCCATCTAGCCATTTCATCCTCTGTCAGCCCCTTCTCCTGCCCCCAATCCCTCCCAGCATAAGGGTCTTTTCCAATGAGTCAACTCTTCACGTGAAGTAGCCAAAGTATAGGAGTTTCAGCCTCAGCATCAGTCTTTCCAATGAGCACCCAGGACTGGTCTCTTTTAGGGTGCACTGGTTGGATTCCCTGCAGTCCAAGGGACTCTCAAGAGTCTTCTCCAACACCACAGTTCAAAAGCATCAATTCTTTGGTACTCAGCTTTCTTTACACTCCAACTCTCACATCTATACATGACCACAGGAAAAATCATACCCTTGACTAGATGGATCTTTGTTGGCAAAGTAATATCTCTGCTTTTGAATATGCTATCTGGGTTGGTCATAACTTTCCTACCAAGGAAAAAGCATCTTTTAATTTCACGGCTGCAGTCAACATCTGCAGTGATTTTGGACCCCCAATAATAAAGTCTGACACTATTTCCACTGTTTCCCCATCTATTTGCCATGAAGTGATGGGACCAGATGCCATGATCTTCGTTTTCTGAATGTTGAGCTTTAAGCCAACTTTTTCGCTTTCCTCTTTCACTTTCATCAAGAGGCCTTTTAGTTCTTCTTCACTTTTTGCCATAATGGTGGTGTCATCTGCATATCTGAGGTTATTGATGTTTCTCCCAGCAATCCTGGTTCCAGCTTGTGCTTCTTCCAGCCCAGCGTTTCTCATGATGTACTCTGCATATAAGTTAAATAAGCAGGGTGACAATATACAGCCTTGACGTACTCCTTCTCCTATTTGGAACCAGTCTGTCGTTCCATGTCCAGTTCTAACTGTTGCTTCCTGACCTGCATATGGGTTTCTCAAGAGACAGGTCAGGTGGTCTGGTATTCCCATCTCTTTCAGAATTTTCCACAGTTTATTGTGATCTACACAGTCAAAGGCTTTGGCATAGTCAATAAAGCAGAAATAGGTGTTTTTCTGGAACTCTCTTGCTTTTTCCATGATCCGGCGGATGTTGGCAATTTGATCTCTGGTTCCTCTGCCTTTTCTAAAACCAGCTTGAACATTAGGGAGTTCACGGTCCACATATTGCTGAAGCCTGGCTTGGAGAATTTTGAGCATTACTTTACTAGCATGTGAGACGAGTGCAATTGTGCAGCAGTTTGAGCATTCTTTGGCATTGCCTTTCTTTGGAATTCGAATGAAAACTGACCTTTTCCAGTCCTGTGGCCACTGCTGAGTTTTCCAAATTTGCTGGCATATTGAGTGCAGCACTTTCACAGCATCATCTTTCAGGATTTGAAATAGCTTTACTGGAATTCCATCACCTCCACTAGCTTTGTTTGTAGTGATGCTTTCTAAAGCCCACTTGACTTCACATTCCAAGATGTCTGGCTCTAGATGAGCGATCACATCATCATGATTATTTGGGTCGTGAAGATCTTTTTGTATAGTTCTTCCGTGTATTCTTGCCACCTCTTCTTAATATCTTCTGCTTCTGTTAGGTCCAGACTATTTCTGTCCTTTATCGAGCCCATCTTTGCATGAAATGTTCCCTTGGTATCTCTAATTTTCTTGAAGAGATCTCTAGTCTTTCCCATTCTGTTGTTTTCCTCTATATCTTTGCACTGATTGCTGAAGAAGGCTTTCTTATCTCTCCTTGCAGTTCTTTGGAACTCTGCATTCAGATGCCTATATCTTTCCTTTTCTCCTTTGCTTTTTGCCTCTCTTCTTTTCACAGCTATTTGTAAGGCCTGGAGAGGCAAAGGGCCCCAGCCAAGTTAAAGCATTGCAGGTGCTGCCTTCTCCTGTATTAGAGAACACCTCTAGCAGCCTTCCCTGGTGGCTCAGAGGTTAAAGTGTCTGCCTGCAATGTGGGAGACCTGGGTTTGACCCCTGGGTTGGGAAGTTTCCCTGGAGAAGAAAATGGCAACCCAGTCCAGTATTCTTGCCTGGAGAATCCCAAGGACGGAGGAGCCTGGTGGGCCCCAGTTCACAGGGTTGCAAAAAGTCGGACACGACTGAGCCACTTTCACTTTTCTAGCAGTTTCAATTTTATCAGTGGCCGAGATGAGAACAGAGGAGGCATAGTGATCATGGAGCTGTTACAAAAAGCTAAAGCATTAGAGAGAAGAATCAGGGTCTAAAATCATTCAAACAAGATGAGAAAATTTGGAAGTGGACCAGGTAAATGGAAAAGATCTTCACTAGGTCCCCAAAAGCAGGCCCACACATGTAGAATGGGTAAGCTTAACAGCAAGCAGGGAGGGGGGAATCTAAACTTTTCAGTTGACAGCAAAATTAGGGGGATCCAGCAGTGAGAGAATGCTGCCAGCATCCTTCTGTGGCCTCCTGCTGCCTCAAGGGAAGCCCGGCTCCTGTGGTTGTGAGTTAGCAGTCGGGCATCTTCTCCATGCCAGCCAGGGTGCCCCGGGGTCTGCAAGCAGTTGTTTTGTTTTGTTTTTTAAGATTGATTTATTTATTTATTTACTTTTTGGCTGTGGTGGGTCTTTGTTGCAGAGCGTGAGCTTTCTCTAGTTACAGGAAGCGGGGGCTACTCTCTTGTTGCAGTGCACAGCCTTCTCATCCCGGTGGTTTCTATCATGGAGCACAGGCTCCAGGTGCATAGCATTCAGTAGTTTCGGCTCACAGGCTCAGTAGTTGCGGCACACAGACTTAGGTGCCACGCAGCATGTGGGATCTTCCTGGGCCAGGGATCGAACTGGTGTCCCTTGCATTGCAAGGCAGACTCTTAACCACTAGACCACCAAGGAAGGCCTGCAAGCAGTCTTTCAGAAGGACTTCCGCTAAAGGGAGATAGCAAGTGTGACAGTTGCAGCAGGATTCAAAACTATCCCTCATAAAGGAAAACCAAAGGACCTGGCGGGGAAGAAGTCTATGGGCAGGGTTGTCCACATAGTTTGTAGTTTGTAGGGCCTGACGTGAAGTGAAAATGCTGCACCACTTGTTCAAAAGTGGGGGAAAGGGCTATTAATGGTACTAAAACTTCTTCCTCAAAATTTTGTTTCCTGGGACTTTCCTAGTGGTCCAGTGGTTAAGGCTCTGAGCTCCCAATGTAGGGAGTGTATGTACCTTCCCTGGTCAGGGAACTAAGATCCAGCATGCCCCATGGTGTGGCCAAAAAAATAAAAATAAATAATATTTTTCTGAAGATAACTGGCAAAATAATTGAATTTTTCTAAAATTGTGTAATAAAAATTTTTGTTTACTTAGAAAACATAATAAGGGTAATATATAGCAATGTATGAGTAGCAACATAAATTTACAAGTTGCAAAGGAACAGTGTCTTAGTGCTGTAATTTTATATAATAAATAATAATACTTTATTGATGTGATAGATTGTCTGGTCATAAGATTTTTCTGCAAATTCACTTTTACTTTCAGCAATTTCATTTTCAATCAGTGTAATTAAAGGCAGTAGGAATCACTTTTGGCAAATGCAGGCCAACAAGCTGATGACCGATCTTTTCATTTTGAGAATAATCTTTCTGCTGATGCAAGTTTTACTGCACTATTAAGAGTGTTTTATAGGCTATGGCGATATTGGGACAAATTTCTGATAAATTATTTTGAAATATATATTATAGTACATCTAGAGCTGATTCTTATGAAACAATTTTTCTAAAAAGATTTAGCTCTTCTTATAAACCAGTTTCATGTAGTCTGAGTTTAATTTTAAAGGAATTTTATGCAATGGCATTTTAAAGTTTCCTCTTGCATTTCCTATAATTTGTGAAAGTCATACATGAGACTCAAAGTGGCCGGCCTTGTGATTTTATATAATTCAGAACGTCTGTTTATGTGTTCTATTACTGTATCTTTAATTACAAGGAAGATTAATTTTATAATTGTCTTCCCCATTTAAAATTGGTTCATCTAAAGCTTCATTTGAAAATAGTGTTCTAGTTTTCCATTGACTGCAATAATCTCTATAATTTCTACTCCTGTTCAGTTGCTAAGTTGTGTCCAACTCTTTGCAACCCCATGAACTCCAGCATGCCAGGCTTCCCTGTCCTTCACTGTCTCCAGGAGTTGTCTCAGACTCATGTCCATTGAGTCAGTGATGTTATCTAACCATACTCTAAGGCTGTGCATATTTGCCTTGCAATTTTACAGCAGTTTTCAAAACCAGAATCCAAACTCTAAAGAACACTATGACTCCCTGATAGGCTTTATTGCCATGTGAAGGCTTTTATTTTGTAACAATTTACTAACAAACTTTCCTCTCTGAGCTTGGGCTGCTCCTATTTTGGCGTGTGGGCCTGGAGGTAGTATTTGTGCAGAAGCTGTAGGGATGGGTTCCGAGGACAGTCAGGCAAGCTGACCTCCCTCCAGGGGTCCTGCTGTTGCTGCTCTCATGCAGAACCCCCTTTCCCCTAGGGCTGGCTGCTAGGGCCAGCACTGCTGCTTCAGCTGCTACAGGCACAGTCATCGCTACCAGTCTTGGCCCAGCTCCCGCCCCAGCCCACCGCTGCCCACTGCCCACTGTGGCAGCAGGGACCATTCCTCTCCGGCCTCACTCTAGGGTGTCTCTCTTCCCCACAGTCACGTCCTCCACTGTCCCATCAGATTTCATTTATAAAGCATGAGTTCCAAGATAAAGTGATTAAGATTTCATGACAGCAGCAGCAGAGCATTAAACCAAGCGCAGAGCCCCTTGTGAGGAAGGGCCCAGTGTGGCGGCTCAGGTGGCACACCCTGCCTGTGGGGAAGGGTCAGGTGTGTGATGGGGGTCCTGTGCTAGACTTAGACATGTGTGGGCCTGCAGAACTGAGAAGTAGAGAGGGCCCTGCACATGGACTTGCTTGGTTTTTCCTGTGTGAAGTACACAAAGAAGCTTGTGCCTCAGAGGGGAGAGGGCTGGGAGAACAAGATGGCTCAGTTTCTGGACTCTGGCCCAGCTCTAATGTCAGACACCCAACTGAGCCCTTTGCAGAGGGGGGGTTGCAGGCAGAACTGAAGGAGCCATTTTTCTCAGGGAACCTGTGATATGTGAGAACCCCACTGGACTGCTTGGGGGCAGGGGTGGGGGTGCTCAGGGACTGCATGGCACAGACAGAGCCCCTCACACCTCTGAAGGGAAATCAGCCAATCAGCCAGTTGTTGGACCACCAAGAAGATCTGGCTCCTCAGTCCCCTGGGGCTGCGGCTCTTCCCTGCAGACAACAGTGACCACAAATATGGGGCGATCCTGACCCCAAGGAGGCATCCTGTTTTGAGCTGAAGGGGCAGGGCAGGAGAGGAGAGACCTGCTGAAAGCTGGAAGAGTGGAAGATGATGTGTGAGCTGGTGTAGGACTCTCCAGGAAAAGGAGCAAGACCTCTTACTGTTAGGCTGGAATCATTACCAGACTCTCTAACCACCGGCTGCTGAGGTCTGGGGGCATGGGTTACAGATAAGATCTTGGTTTTGAGTATTTGAAGGCCCAGGAGATAGTGGAGTGGGCGGAAGGAGATCAGCTCTGTAAAGAATATCAGTGTGTGTAAACACTAGTTAGAGTGTGAACTGTTCTAATGTCAAAGCCTTCAGGGCAGGCACAGGCTACCTTGAGTCAGTTCCAACAATGCTGTGTGACTCTGGGTCCAAAATCTTATGTAGAGGATGTAAGAAGGGAGGGTGTTTAGGGGAGGGGAGGGAATGTTTTTCAAAGCGCTGCTGGAGGACCACCAACATCAGATATATCTTGGAGGGAGGGTGTTGAAATGCAGATTCCCAGTCCCATCAGAAATTCTCGCTCAGTAGGGTGTGGCCTAGGCATCTGTATGTGTAACACATGCCCCCTACAACCCCAACGTGCACTAGAGTTTGAAAACCACGGGAGGAAAATCTTCACAGCTGTGAGACTCAACAGCTCTTCGTCCCAGCATGTTCACTGTGCCCTCAAAATGCCAACAACTACAGCAGAGGGAATCTCTGAGTCTACAACCCACACAAGTCCCCTGAGTCTGAACATTAAATATTAGATAAATGAACAGGGAAAGGAATACACTTCCTATTCATTTCTTTAGCCTGAATGAAATCTTTTTTTCATAAAAACACTTCAAAGGTTTTTAACATCTCTCTTTGCACTGAAACGTGTAGGCAGCCTTCCCCACAGCATTTGAAACCCTCTGTAAAGGGGATACTTGATGCCCGAGAACTGGCCTGCCACTAGCCCCATTCAGCACGGAACTCACAGTTGCCCATCAAATACCTCCTCCCTCCACTTTTACTCTGTTGTGTCCAGTCCGCACGAGACCCAACAGAAGAGGTGGTATCATCAACAACTTGCAGATGAGCAAACTAAGGCTCAGACAGACTGCTTAAAATCCCACAGTAAGTATGGAGCCAGGATTCAAGCCAAGGAAGATGGGTTCAAATCCTGGGCTATTCCTAGGGCTCCCTGTGGGAACGCCCTGCCCTCTCTCTGGCTTCAGCAGAGCTTTGTGAAACAGTGGCTCCCTCCTTGCCCTGAAGAGGAAGAAGAAAACTGCTGAGCTTCGTGTGCCTTGTCAGGAAGATGCTGTAGATACAAGTACAAATGTAAACTTCTGTAAGGTTCAGGCAGACCTTGGAAACGAATGAACTGGATTCACTTGGCATATTAAGCATATAAAAAATTTTTTATTTCACAAAGAAATACTTTCTAGTTTTTTTTTAACTATATGGCCTCCTCTGTCTAGCTTTCATTTTTATCACCTTTATGGAGGCATGAGAATATGAGAAAAGGAAAATATTTCACTTTCATAAAAGGTAGCATTTACAATTGTTTGATAATAGAAGAATAATAATAACAGGCAAGCAGTAGGCAATTCCAGTGCTGAGGAGATAATAAATACTGTAGGGATAGTATGGTACTAAAAAGTCCTTGTCTAAAGGTAACATGGAATACAAGATTCATAATTCAAAATTAGTGTTTTTTGTGTATCAAGAATATGAATGCTGGAGGATATATTCACCAGGCATAACTGGACAGCTTCTCTACCCCATTTCTCTAATACAGCACAATTACAGGTTTTATGCAGTTCTTGGATACAGTCTCCAAAACAACAGAATGATCTCTGTTCGTTTCCAAGGCAAACCATTCAATATCATGGTAATCCAATTCTATGCCCTGACCAGTAACGCTGAAGAAGCTGAAGTTGAACAGTTCTATGAAGACCTACAAGACCTTCTAGAATTAACACCCCAAAAAGATGTCCTTTTCATTACTGGGGACTGGAATGCAAAAGTAGGGGTCAATAAACGCCTGGAGTAATAGGCAAATTTGGCCTTGGAGTACAGAATGAAGCAGGGCAAAGGCTAATAGAGTTCTGTCAAGAGAACGCAATGGACATAGCAAACATCCTCTTCCAAGAGGGTAACAAGAGAAGACTCTACACGTGAACATCACCAGATGGTCCACGCTGAAATCAGATTGATTATATTCTTTGCACCCAAAGATGGAGAAGCTCTATACACTCAGCAAAAACAAGACCAGGAGCTGACTGTGGCTCAGATCATGAACTTCTTATTGCCAAATTCAGACTTAAACTGAATAAAGTAAGGAAAACCAACCTAAATCAAATCCTTTATGACTATACAGTGGAAGTGAGAAAGAGATTTCAGGGACTAGATCTGATAGACAGAGTGCCTGAATAACTATGGATGGAGGTTCATGACATTATACAGGAGACAGGGATCAAGACCATCCCCATGGAAAAGAAATGCAAAAAAGCAAAATGGCTGTCTGGGAAAGCCTTACAAATAGCTGTGAAAAGAAGGGAAGTGAAAAGCCAAGGAGAAAAGGAAAGATATAAGCATCTGAATGCAGAGTTCCAAAGAATAGCAAGGAGAGATAAGAAAGCCTTCCTCAGAGATCAGTGCAAAGAAATAGAGGAAAACAACAGAATGGGAAAGACTAGAGATCTCTTCAAGAAAATTAGAGATACCAAGGGAACATTTCATGCAAAGATGGGCTCAATAAAGGACAGAAATGGTCTGGACCTAACAGAAGCAGAAGATATTAAGAAGAGGTGGCAAGAATACACAGAAGAACTGTATAAACAAGATCTTCACAACCCAGGTAATTACGAAGGTGTGGTCACTCACCTAGAGCCAGACATCCTGGAATGTGAAGTCAAGTGGATCTTAGAAAGCATCACTAGGAACAAAGCTAGTGGAGGTGATGGAATTCAAGTGGAGCTATTTCAAATCCTAAAAGATGATGCTGTGAAAGTGCTGCACTCAATATGCCAGCAAACTTGGAAAACTCAGCAGTGGCCACAGGACTGGAAAAGGTCAGTTTTCATTCCAATCTCAAAGAAAGGCAATGCCAAAGAATATTCAAACTACCACACAATTGCACTTATCTCACACGCTAGTAAAGTGATGCTTAAAATTCTCCAAGCCAGGCTTCAGTAATACTTGAACCATGAACTTCCTGATGTTCAAGCTGGTTTTAGAAAAGGCAGAGGAACCAGAGATCAAGTTGCCAACATCCACCGGATCATGGAAAAAGCAAGAGAGTTTCAGAAAATATCTATTTCTGCCTTATTGACTATGCCAAAGCCTTTGACTGTGTGGATCACAATTAATTGTGGAAAATTCTGAAAGAGATGGGAATACCAGACCACCTGACCTGCCTCTTGAGAAATCTGTATACAGGTCAGGAAGCAACAGTTAGAACTGGACATGGAACAACAGACTGGTTCCAAATAGGAGAAGGAGTACGTCAAGGCTGTATTGTCACCCTATTTGTTTAACTTATACGTGGAGTACATAATGAGAAACTCTGGGCTGGAGGAAGCACAAGCTGGAATCAAGATTACTGGGAGAAATATCAGTAACCTCAGATATGCAGATGACACCACCCTTCTGGCAGAAAGTGAAGAAGAACTAAAGAGCCTCTTGATGAAGGTGAAAGGGGAGAGTGAAAAAGTTGGCTTAAAGCTCAACATTCAGAAAATGAAGATCATGGCATCTAGTCCCATCACTTCATGGGAAATAAATGGGGAAACAGTGTCAGACTTTATTTTGGGGGCTCCAAAATCACTGCAGATGTGATTGCAACCATTAAATTAAAAGACTCTTATTCCTTGAAGGAAAGTTATAACAAACCTAGACAGCATATTAAAAAGCAGAGACATTACTTTGCCAACAAAGGTCTGTCTAGTCAAGGCTATGGTTTTTCCAGTGGTTATGCATGGATGTGAGAGTTGAACTATAAAGAAAGCTGAGCACAGAAGAATTGATGCTTTTGAAGTGTGGTGTTGGAGAAGACTCTTGAGAGTCCCTTGGACTGCAAGGAGATCCAACCAGTCCATCCTAAAGGAGATCAGTCGTAGGTATTCATTAGAAGGACTGATGTTGAAGCTGAGACTCAAGTACTTTGGCTACTTGATGTGAAGAGCTGACTCATTTGAAAAGACCCTGATACTGGGAAAGATTGGGGGCAGGAGGAGAAGGGGAAGACCGAGGATGAGATGGTTGGATGGCATCACCAACTCAATGGACATGGGTTTGTGTGGACTCCAGGAGTTGGTGATGGATGGGGAGACCTGCTATGCTGCAGTTCATGGAGTCGCAAGGAGTTGGACACAACTGAGCAACTGAACTGAACTGAACAGGTTTTATTTTATCAAGCTCCTAGGTGGCTCAGAGGTGAATCTGCCTGCCAATGCAGGAGACACAGGAGATGCAGGTTTGATCCCTGGTCAGGAAGATCCCTTGGAGGATGAAATGGTAATACACTCCATTATTCTTACCTGGAAAATCTCATGGACAGAGGAGCCTGGCTGGCTACAGTCCATGGGATCTCAAAGAGTAACAAATACAAATCATGATCCCCTCTAAGAATCATCTGGTGAACATCTGTGGGGAATAGTATCCTGACACTCAGGTTAGAAAACCCAAGCAGGGCCTTAGAATTAAAGAGTGGCAAACTTTATAAAGGGCTTAAAACAGCTAATCATAAAATGGATTTGAAAAGGGTGACAAAATTTACCCCATCAGATGTTAAGGTCCTATCCACTGGATAGACCTAACTTCTTTTCCTGCACTCCTGACAGGCAGTGCTGTGGTTTGTGGATGAGCTATATCTTCATCAAGTGGGGGAAGCTGCTTTTAGCTCCAGTTCAACAGAGGCCCAAGGTTGCATAGTTCCCTATGTTTTAAAGAGAAACTTGAGATCAATATTCTTTTAAAAAGTTGCCTTGAATTAAAAATAAACTAATAGCTCTCCCCGAAGATGGCGGCACTCTGGGTGGCCGGCGTTGGCAGAAAAAGCTTCACAGGGGTAGCTTCAGGGGCACCACGCAGAGAATTTTGGTCTCGACTCAGAAAAGAGAAACAGCCAATGGTAGCTGAGACAGTAGAAGAGGTGAAGAAAGAACCTATCTTGGTGTGTCCACCCTTACGAAGCCAAGCATACATACCACCTAAAGATCTCCAGAGTCGTTTGGAATCTCATGTCAAAGAAGTTTTTGGTTCATCTGTTCCTACCAGTTGGCAGGAGATCTCCCTGGAAGATGTTCATATGAAGTTCAGCTTCTTAGCACGTTTAACTGATGACTTGGGCCATGCAGTGCCTAACTCCAGGCTTCACCAGATGTGCGGAGTTAGAGATGTTCTTGATTTCTATACTGTGTCTGTTCAGGATAGATCTAAATTTGATGAACTTACTGCCAGTAATCTGCCACCCAATTTAAAAATCACCTGGGGTTACTGAACACACCACATTGAATTTTTTTTTCCCCTGGAAAGGGGGCTGTTTATCAGACTTTTGAATCTTTACCATGTGAAATGCTGTCAGAACTGGTCTCTACACCCACTTTTCTCTGTGGAAGAAAGTTATTAACCTTTTATTGTCATGAATTGACAAGTAAGATTTTCACATTTGCAGAAACTTTTAATGGAATCAGGTCATTCATAATTTATGAAAATATATATTACTATACAGATAAAATAACATTTGTAAAAGAAATAAAAATCTGTGTAGTATTTTACAAAAAAAAACAAACAAACAAACAAACAAAACCTAATAAAACCCCACATGGACCAAACACAGCAGGTCTGGCAGTCACCCTCAAGCCTACTATTCTTCAGCCTCCATGTGGAGAAGGCAGTACAGAGAGCAGTATCATTACTGGGGTCTGGAGATCCCAGGGCAGCAGGTGGTTGGAATGAGACCTGCCACCCTTTCCCCTCAAGGTTTTGTTAGGGGAAGCACACTGATTGAAACTGCCCACCCTGGCCAGGCACCATAGTAACCATTTGCATGAGTTGTTTTATGACAGGAGATCCTGATAAGGAATACGGAACTAATAAGCCACCACCAACAGGAAGAGTTCAGGAAAGGTTGAAAGGAGACACCGCATGTCCGTCCACTTCCCAGAATCCCTCTCGCTAGCACCCATCTTGGCTGAGTGATGCGTGCGCCACCAGGAAAGACTCTGAATTAGAATGGTTGGCCAACGACCACCCGGAAACTAATCCCATCACCATAAAACCCAAGACTGTGAGCCATACGGCAGAGCAGTTCTCCTGGGTTCCCTTACCCTACTGCTCTCCACCTGGGTGCCCTTTCCCAGTAAAATCTCTAGCTTTGTCAGCACACGTGTCTCCTCGGACAATTCATTTCCGAGTGTTAGACAAGAGCCCAGTTTCTGGCCCTGGAAGAGGTCCCCCTTCCTGCAACAGTTCCATCCCTGGCAAGAGGGACCAGAATAAATCAGCTGGATAGGATCAGGTGAGGGCAGGTCAGGGGCTGTGCCTACTTTGTGAGGGGAACATCTTCATCCAGGTCTGTTGCTTCCCATCTGAGCAGAAAGAGTGAACTTCTTGTTTCAAGACTTTTTCCAGCTGGCTGTGGGGTCTGAGAAGTCCCCTCTCCCCTCCAGGGTGGTGTGTCCTCATCACAGAGGGTCAGGAGGTATGAGCTCTAGGATCCCTCCCAAGCTTCATGGCTTTCTGACCTTCAAAAGACAGATGATTTTCGATCATCCCTGTGGAGTTCTGTCAGGGCTTCTTACCAGCTGCTTCCCACCAGCCTCATCAAAGACCTGCACCATTTGTTCTGCCCTCAACCTGGTTATCTGGTTCTCTCCTGCTGCTCCAGCTGGGTCCCCACAGGGTGTGAAACCACCTACTTTGAGGTGCAAAGTTTCCAAAACCAACCAATTGTCAGGAAGGAAGCAGTTATTGCATGTGTTTTCTGCTACCCCTGCATGGTGCTCAAAAAGCCTCTTCTAACTTTTTCTCTTCTGAAACAGCTTTTCAGAGATTTTATTTAAAAGCTGATTGTTTAGCTTCCCACTGGATTGGCTCCCCAAGCCCGGCTTTCTTCCCTTTTTTATTTAATAAGAAGCACAACATACTCCACACTACCATATGCCTGGCACCCTCTTTCCCCCGCCCCCTCCAGCGGTCCGCTCAAGTTCATCATCTCACTTCACTCTGGTTACCTTGCAAAGAGGGGATGGGGAGTCCTACGTTACATATGGAAACACTGAAAGAGCCTTGGAATGGCCAGCACATGCCTAAGGTTCCCCTGCCACACACACACACACACACACACACACACACACACACACACCACAATGTTGGGACCTGGGTTAGAATGGGTCCTCTTGTTTCTAAAGCCTGTGTTGCACCCTAAGTGCCTGTGGGTGCAGCATGAGAAGGCAAGTTTCATCAAGGCTGGGATCTTTGCTTAATTCAGCTCTCAGTTTCCAGCACCTAAGGAAAACAAACAAACAAACAAAAAACACACCCTGGCATGTAGTAGACATTCAATGAATATTTTCTATATGAATGAATGGAAAGTGAAAGTCAAGACCAGTGGTTCTCAACCCAGGCTGTACACTACAATTATTGCGGGACTTTTTAAAAAATGTTGCCTAGGCCTTCCATGGAGAAATTTTTCATTTAACTGACGCTATAGATCCAGAAATCAATATTTTTAAAGGTTTCCCAGGTGATTCCAGTGTGCACACAAAGCAGGTTTCTCCACCATAAGCATATAGCAGGGAGACAGATGACCACCAAGGACCTGGGCCTCTCACCCACAGCCCCTGAGCAGCTCCCCTCCCTTTCTTCTTGTCCTCCTCTCCTGTCATCTCAGTAAGAGATTGTGAATAAGAAGTTTTTTGGCCTGTAATTTCCACTGGGAAACATTTAGGAACTAGATTTTAGATAGAAAATAGACCTTGGTTACTACCAAGGAAGGCAAATTCTAAACGGCATTAAATCCATCCAATCACAAACCATACAACACTGATTAAGAACTTACCATGTTCTAGACACAGTATTTTGCCCTAGAAGTGCCCAGAGCTTACCCCAAAGTCCTCTGTGATGTGGCCTGATATTTGAGAAATTTGTCTGAGAATGTTTCAGAGGAATAAGCTGACCCTGGTGTCAGAAGCCAATTAACTCCTAAAATTATAGTGAAGCATTGCCTTTCTGTCTAGTGGTCAAAGAGTGACTTTTATTCAAAGATTTTCCATGCCACATAAGAAAGCACTTTATTAAACACTGCTGAACTGATTCCTAATTGTCCTCTTGCTTGCATTTTGTACCTGTAATTTTATACTTTGTAATTTTTATTGAAGTGTAACAGTGGCAGATTTTATTTCCTTGGTCTCCAAAATCACTGCTAATGGTGACTACAACCATGAAATTAAAAGACGCTGGTTCCTTGGAAGAAAAGCTATAACAAACTTAGAAAGTGTATTAAAAAGCAGAAACATCGCTTTGCCAACAAAGGTCCATATATAAAGGTCCAAAACTACAGTTTTTCCAGTAGTCATGTATGGGATGTGAGAGTTGGACCATAAAGAAGGCTGAGCGCTGAAGAATTGATGGTTTTGAACTGTGGTTCTGGAGATTTCTGAGAGTCCCTTGGACTGCAAGGAGACCAAACCAGTCAATCCTAAAGGAAATCAACCCTGAATATTCATTGGAAAGACTGATGCTGAAGCTCCAATACTTTGACCACCTGATATGAAGAGCTGACTCATTGGAAAAGACCCTAATGCTGCGAAAGATTGAGGGCAGGAGGAGAAGGGGGCAACAGAGAATGAGTTGGTTGGATGGTATCACTCACTCAATGGACATGAGTTTGAGCAAACTCCTGGAGATAGTGAAGGACAGGGAAGCTTGATGTGCTGCAGTCTGTGGGGTGGCAAAGAGTCAGACAGGACTTAGCTACCAAACAAAACAGCATAGTTGATTTACAATCTTGTGTTAGTTTCAAGTGTACAGCAAAGTGATTCAGTTGTATATAATTGTATATACTCTTTTAAAACTTTTTATTTTATATTGGAGCTTAGTTGATTAACAGAAGCAGAAGATATTAAGAAGAGGTGGCAAGAATACACAGAAGAACTGTACAAAAAGATCTTCACTACCCAGATAATCATGATGGTGTGATCATTCACCTAGAGCCAGACATACTAGAATGTGAAGTCAAGTGGGCCTTAGGAAGCATCACTATGAACAAAGCTAGAGGAGATGATGGAATTCCAGTAGAGCTGTTTCAAATCCTGAAAGATGATGCTGTGAAAGTGCTGCACTCAATATGGCAGCAAATTTGGAAAACTCAGCATGGCCACAGGACTGGAAAAGGTCAGTTTTCATTCCAATCCCAAAGAAAGGCAATGCCAAAGAATGCTCAAACTACCGCACAGTTGCCCTCATCTCACGTGCTAGTAAAGTAATGCTCAAAATTCTCCAAGCCAGGCTACAGCAATATGTGAACCATGAACTTCCAGATGTTCAAGCTGGTTTTAGAAAAAGCAGAGGAACCAGAGAGCAAATTGCCAACACCCACTGGATCATGAAAAAAGCAAGAGAGTTCCAGAAAAACATCTATTTCTGCTTTATTGACTATGCCAAAGCCTTTGACTGTGTGGCTCACAATTAACTGTGGAAAATTCTGAAAGAGATGGGAATACCAGACCACCTAAACTTACCTCTTGAGAAATCTTTATGCAGGTCAGAAGCAACAATTAGAACTGGACATGGAACAACAGACTGGTTCCAAATAGGAAAAAGAGTACGTCAAGGCTGTATATTGTCACCCTGCTTAATTTAACTTCTATGCAGAGTAAATCATGAGAAATGCTGGACTGGAAGAAACACAAGCTGGAATCAAGATTTCTGGGAGAAATATCAATAACCTTAGATATGCTGATGACACCACCCTTATGGCAGAAAGTGAAAAAGAACTAAAGAGCCTCTGATGAAAGTGAAAGAGGAGAGTTAAAAAGTTGGCTTAAAGCTCAGCATTCAGAAAAGAAGATCATGGCATCTGGTCCCATCACTTTATGGCAAATAGATGGGGAAACAGTGGAAATAGTGACAGACTTTATTTTGGGGGCTCCAAAATCACTGCAGATGGTGATAGCAGCCATGAAATTAAAAGACGCTTTCTTCTTGGAAGAAAAGTTATGATCAACCTAGATAGCATATTAAAAAGCAGAGACATTACTTTGTCAACAAAGGTCTGTCTAGTCAAGGCTATGGTTTTTCCTGTGGTCATGTATGAATGTGAGAGTTGAACTATAAAGAAAGCTGAGTGCCCAGGAATTGATACTTTTAAACTGTGGTGTTGGAAAAGACTCGAGAGTCCCTTGGACTGCAAGGAGATCCAACCAGTCCATCCTAAAGGAGGCCAATTCTGAATGTTCATTGGAAGGACTGATGTTTAAGCAGAAACGCCAATACTTTGGCCACCTGATGCAAAGGGCTGACTCATTTGAAAAACCCTGATACTGTGTAAGACTGAGGGCAGGAGGAGAAGGGGATGACAGAGGATGAGATGGTTGGATGGCATCACCGACTTGATGGACATGAATTTGGGTAAGCTCCGGGAGTTGGTAATGGACAGGGAGGCCTGGTGTGCTGTGGTCCATGGGGTCGTGGACATGACTGAGCGACTGAACTAAACTGATTAGCAATGTGTTTGTTTCAAGAATACAGCAAAGTGATTCAGTTACACATAATCATGTATCTATTCTTTTTAAAATTCTTTTCCCTTTTAAGTTGTTACATGTTCTTTTTCAGATTCTTTTGCATTATAGGTTTTTGTGTGTATATGTAATTTTAAAACCTTTGAGAATAGGATGTATAAATGATATTGATTTCATTCTAGCCCCCAGATGCCTTCAATGCCTGACCATGAGGATCACAGGAACAATGACTAGACATTTTTAACAAAGGAAGAAATCTCAGGTAGAGGATCTCAGCTAACTATGAGGATGGATTATAATGGAGAAAGAAAGCCACCGCTCACCAAAGGGCATACCCCAAGCACATCCCTGGACTTACTGTCTGGACTCTATTATTTCCTAGGCTTTTAGGGTTATGGGCGTATTAGTTGAACACATTGAGAATTAGTTTATTATTTAACCCAAGATAGGCTTATTTTAAAGGGCTTCCCTGGTGACTCAGTGGTAAAGAATCCACCTGTAATGCAGGAGGCGCTGGAGACGTGGGTTCAATCCCTGTGTGGAGAAGAGTCCCTGGAGGAGGAAACGGCAACCCACTCCAGTATTCTTGCCTGGAGAATCCCATGGACAGAGGAGTCTAGCAGGCTACAGTCTATAGTGTGGCAAAGAGTCCATAGGATCACAAAGAGTGGAACACGACTGAAGGGTTTGAGCACACAGGCTTAGTTTAAAAGGTTGTGCTTTTCTTTTGGAGGTCTTAAAAGAATGAAAAATTCTCTCCTGTATGAAATGGTTTAAATATGGTATGGTGTACGAGCTGAGTGTCGAAGAATTGATGCTTTTAAACTGGGATGTTGGAGAAGACCCTTAAGAGTCCCTTGGACTGCTAGGAGATCAAACCAATTAATCCTAAAGGAAATCAACCCTGAATATTAATTGGAAGGATTGATGCTGAAGCTGAAATTCCAATACTTTGGCTACCTGATTTGAAGAACTGATTCTTTGGAAAAGACCCTGATGCTGGGAAAGATTGAGGTCAGGAGGAGAAGGGGATGATAGAGGATGAGATGGTTGGATGGAATCACCAATTTGATGGGCATGAGTTTGAGTAAGCTCTAGGAGTTGGTGGTGGACAGGGAAGCCTGGTGTGCTGCAGTCCATGGGGTCACAAAGAGTTGGACACAACTCGGCTACTGAACTGAAATGGTATATGAGCAGCTCTTAGTTCTTCACCAGTTTTCTTGCCTCAAATGATTTGAATAAACAAGCCAATATTTTTGTACTGCTCCTTCTTGGTAGGGACCCAGTAATTATTTTATTTAACCCTCACAATAACCATGCACAGTGTTATTATTCCCACTGTACAGATAATGAAATTGAAGCTCAAAGAAGTTAACTGTCTCCTTCCTTCTTTAGATTGCACTAATTTTTGACAAGGTACAGAAAGTCAAAAAGGGTAGAAAATAAGAATGTATGTTACCTAAACCCCAGGTGTTATGTCAAACCATCATCGACAGTTTGGTTGTGATTATTTGCTGGGTCTCTCTCAAACTTGAACCCTCAATGCAGCTTACAGTATCTCTTATATAAGAAATCTTTCTAGGATTCCTTAGTTTTCTTTTAGGTATATTCTCATAGACTCTTACAGCGTTCACTTACATTGCACAAGAATTTATCTGGGGTCACTATGTCCCAATAGATTCCACGTTGCCTAAGAGCAGAAGCCTTGTCTGTTTTGCCTACCATAATAATCTCTAGCTCTTAGTGCTTTGCACTTGTTATTGCGGCTGTGGCAGCTGGCTGCACTTAAGCGCAACGGAGAGCTACCCCCACATCAGAGGTCAGGGGCAGCGTCCTAGAGTGCCAGGCTGCAATGGCGCAGGAATGGCCAAAAGGAGCTACCCCGCGTCCGAGGTCAGGGGTGACGGCCAGGAGGAGATACCCCACATCTGAGGCCACGGGCGGTGCCCAAGGCCAGGGGCAACAGCAGGAAGGAGCAACCCCATGCCTGAGGCCAGGGGTGGCAGCCAGGAGGAGCAACCCTAAGTCCAAGGAGAGGTGGCTGTGTGAGTGCAGGAGAACCTAGAGGAGCCATCCCACGTTGAAAGTCAGGAAGGGCAGCGGGAGGAGATACCCCTCATCCAAGGTAGGAGCAGCGGTTGTGCTTTGCTAGAGCAGCCATGAAGAGATATCCCACGCCCAAGGTAAGAGAAATCCAAGTAAGATGGTAGGTGTTGCAAGAGGGCATCAGAGGGCAGACGTACACTGAAACCATACTCACAGAAATCTAGTCAATCTAATCACACTAGGACCACAGCCTTGTCTAGCTCAATGAAACTAAGCTGTGCCCACGGGGCAACCTAAGACGGGGGGTCATGGTGGAGAAGTCT
This sequence comes from Nanger dama, assembly GCA_917880005.1. Taxonomy (NCBI): domain Eukaryota; kingdom Metazoa; phylum Chordata; class Mammalia; order Artiodactyla; family Bovidae; genus Nanger; species Nanger dama. The sequence continues at coordinate 24,799,803 of CAKJTW010000011.1, read as the reverse complement.
GACAGAATGTGGTCCACTAGAGAAGGGAATGGCAAACCACTTCAGTATTCTTGCCTTAAGAACCCCATGAACAGTATGAAAAGGCAAAATGATAGGATACTGAAAGAGGAACTCCCCAGGTTGGTAGGTGCCCAATATGCTACTGGAGATCAGTGGAGAAATAACTCCAGAAAGAATGGAGGGATGGAGCCAAAGCAAAAAAATACCCAGTTGTGCATGTGACTGGTGATAGATAGAAGCAAGATCCGATGCTGTAAAGAGCAATATTGCATAGGAACCTGGAATGTCAGGTCCATGAATCGAGGCAAATTGGAAGTGGTCAAACAGAAGATGGCAAGAGTGAATGTCTACATTCTAGGAATCAGTGAACTAAAATGGACTGCAATGGGTGAATTTAACTCAGATGACCATTATATCTACTACTGTGGGCAGGAATCCCTCAGAAGAAATGGAGTAGCCATCATGGTCAACAGAAGAGTCCAAAATGCAGTACTTGGATGCAGTCTCAAAAATGACAGAATGATTTCTGTTCATTTCCAAGACAAACCATTCAATATCACAGTAATCCAAGCCTATGCCCCAACCAGTAACACTGAAGAAGCTGAAGTTGAACAGTTCTATGAAGACCTACAAGACCTTTTAGTACTAACACCCCAAGAAGATGTCCTTTTCATTATAGGGGACTGGAATGCAAAAGTAGGAAGTTAAGAAACACCTGGAATAACAGGCAAATTTGGCCTTGGAATATGGAATGAAGCAGGGCAATGACTAACAGAGTTTTGCCAAGAATATGCACTGGTCATAGCAAACACCCTCTTCCAACAACACAAGAGAAGACTCTACACATGGACATCACCAGATGGTCAACACCGAAATCAGATGGATCATATTCTTTGCTGCCAAAGATGGAGAAGCTCTATACAGTCAACAAAAACAAGACCAGGAGCTGACTATGGCTCAGATCGTGAACTCCTTATTACCAAATTCAGACTTAAATTGAAGAAAGTAGGGGAAACCTCTAGACCATTCAGGTATGACCTAAATCAAATCCCTTATGATTATACAGTGGAAGTGAGAAATAGATTTAAGGGCCTAGATCTGATAGATAGAGTGCCTGATGAACTATGGAATGAGGTTCGTGATATTGTACAGGAGACAGGGATCAAGACCATCCCCATGGAAAAGAAATGCAAAAAGCAAAATGGCTGTCTGGGAAAGCCTTACAAATAGCTGTGAAAAGAAGGGAAGTGAAAAGCCAAGGAGAAAAGGAAAGATATAAGCATCTGAATGCAGAGTTCCAAAGAATAGCAAGAAGAGATAAGAAAGCCTTCTTCAGTGATCAATGCAAAGAAAGAGAGGAAAAGAACAGAGTGGGAAAGACTAGAGATCTCTTCAAGAAAATTAGAGCTATCAAGGGAACATTTCATGCAAAGATGGACTCGATAAAGGACAGAAACGGTCTGGACCTAACAGAAGCAGAAGATATTAAGAAGAGATGGCAAGAATACACAGAAGAACTGTAAAAACAGGATCTTCATAACCTGGATAATCACGATGGTGTGATCACTCATCTAGAGCCAGACATCTTGGAATGTGAAGTCAAGTGGGCCTTAGAAAGCATCACTACGAACAAAGCTTGTGGAGGTGATGGAATTCCAGTAGAGCTGTTTCAAATCCTGAAAGATGATGCTGTGAAAGTGCTGCACTCAATATGCCAGCAAATTTGGAAACTCAGCAGTGGCCACAGGACTGGAAAAGATCAGTTTTCATTCCAATCCCAAAGAAAGGCAATGCCCCAAATCCTCAAACTACTGCACAATTGCACTCATCTCACATGCTAGTAAAGTAATGCTCAAAATTCTCCAAGCCAGGTTTCAGCAATACCTGAACCGTGAACTCCCTGATGTTCAAGCTGGTTTTAGAAAAGGCAGAGGAACCAGAGATCAAATTGCCAACATCCACTGGATCATGGAAAAAGCAAGAGAGTTCCAGAAAAACATCTATTTCTGATTTATTGACTGTGCCAAAGCCTTTGAATGTGTGGATCACAATTAACTGTGGAAAATTCTGAAAGAGATGGGAATACCAGACCACCTGACCTGCCTCTTGAGAAATCTGTATGCAGGTCAGGAAGCAACAGTTAGAACTGGACATGGAACAACAGACTGGTTCCAAATAGGAAAAGGAGTACGTCAAGGCTGTATATTGTCACCTTGCTTATTTAACTTATATGCGGAGTACATCATGAGAAACGCTGGACTGGAAGAAACACAAGCTGGAATCAAGATTGCCAGGAAAAATATCAATAACCTCAGATATGCAGATGACACCACCCTTATGGAAGAGGGTTAAAAGGAACTAAAACCCCTCTTTATGAAAGTAAAAGAGGAGAGTGAAAAAGTTGGCTTAAAGCTCAGCATTCAGAAAACGAAGATCATGGCATCTGGTCCCATCACTCCATGGGAAATAGATGGGGAAACAGTGGAAACAGTGTCAGACTTTATTATTGGGGGTTCAAAGTCACTGCAGATGTGATTGCAGCCATGAAATTAAAAGACACTTACTCCTTGGAAGAAAAGTTATGACCAACCTAGATAGCATATTCAAAAGCAGAGACATTACTTTGCCAACAAAAGTCCGTCTAGTCAAGGCTATGGTTTTTCCAGTAGTCATGAATGGATATGAGAGTTGGACTGTGAAGAAGGCTGAGCGCTGAAGAAGTGATGCTTTTGATCTGTGCTGTTGGAGAAGACTCTTGAGAGTCCCTTGGACTGCAAGGAGATCCAACCAGTCCATTCTGCCGGAGATTAACCCTGGGATTTCTTCGGAAGGAATTATGCTAAAGCTGAAACTCCAATACTTTGGCCACCTGATGCGAAGAGATGACTCACTGGAAAAGAGTCTGATGCCGGGAGGGATTGGGGGCAGGAGGAGAAGGGGGATGACAGAGGATGTGATGGCTGAATGGCATCACTGACTCGATGGATGCGAGTCTGAGTGAACTTTGGGAGTTGGTGATGGACAGGGAGGCCTGGTGTGCTGCGATTCATGGGGTTGCAAAGAGTCGGATACACCTGAGCGACTGAACTGAACTGAATGCAATAGATATCCTGGTACATCTAAATTTATGCTCCTAGATGCAAGGTGCACCTAGAGGTGCAAATGCCAGGTCAAAAGCATGCACATTTTCATTTTTAATAGGGATCTTCCCAAGCCAGGGATCAAACCTTGGCCTCCAGCATAGCAGGCAGATTCTTAACTATCTGAGCCACCAGGGAGGCTCCCAGAGACTGGCAAATTTTCCTTTAAAAAGATGCATTAATTTACATTCCTACCAATATTGTATAAGAATGTTGTTTCTCCCCACCCTCGCCAAACCAGTTTGAGCTTAGCAATCTAAGTGAAGATGGAATCTCCAAATATTTAGTCTATGTTTCTTTCCTTTTCTTATACATGGTAGAGATAGTTCTTACAGCTAGTATATGACTTGATTCATGGCATTTTCTTTTTCATGAAAGTGGAAAAAATATATAGTTGAAACCTCAGAACTTTAAGCTTTCGAGCTATGATTTCATCATTAGAAAAAGAAATCTTCCACTCTTAAGTGAAAGAGGAGAGTGAAAAAATTGGCTTAAAGCTCAACATTCAGAAAACAGAGATCATGGCATCTGGTACCATCACTTCATGGCAAATAGGTGGGGAAACAGTGGAAACAGTGTCAGACTTTACTTTTGGGGGCTCCAAAATCACTGCAGATGGTGACTGCAGCCATGAAATTAAAAGATGCTTACTCCTTGAAAGAAAAGTTATGAGCAACCTAGATAGCATATTCAAAAGCTAACACATTACTTTGCCGACTAAGGTCCGTTTAGTCAAGGCTATGGTTTTTCCAGTGGTCAGGTATGGATGTGAGAGTTGGACTGTGAAGAAAGCTGAGCGCCAAAGAACTGATGCTTTTGAACTGTGGTGTTGGAGAAGACTCTTGAGAGTCCCTTGGACTGCAAGGAGATCCAACCAGTCCATTCTAAAGGAGATCAGCCCTGGGTGTTTTTTGGAAGGAATGATGCTAAAGCCGAAACTCCGGTACTTTGGCCACCTGATGCGAAGAGTTGACTCAATGGAAAAGACTCTGATGCTGGGAGGGATTGAGGGCAGGAGGAGAAGGGACAACAGAGGATGAAATGGCTGGATGACATCACTGACTCGATGGACATGAGTTTGAGTGAACTCCGGGAGATGGTGGTGGACAGGAGGCCTGGCGTGTTGCGATTCATGGGGTTGCAAAGAGTCGGACACGACTGAGCGACTGAACTGAACTGAACATACAATAATCTCGCATATTTTCTTCTATTTTTATTTTTCTTTCTCTCTTTTTAAATTAAGTCTTTGACCATCAGAAATTTATTTTGGAGTAAGATATGACCACATCATGTCTTATTTTATTTATTGAGGTATGTCCTTAGAGCTGACTCTGCAGGCCAGATTGGGGCTGAACTCCACTGTAGAACAGCCCCCTGATTGAAAGCTCTTTTAGGCACCCCCTCTAGATGACTCCTGAAATTCAATCATTCATTTGCTCATTCACTGATTCATTTATTCAATACTGCGCCTATTATGTGCAAAGTTCATTGTTAGGTGATAGAGATTTAGAGACCAAAGTGCAGTATTTTCTCCTAGAAAACCCCAGACTAGGGAGCACATAGTAAACAGATAATTATTTAAACACATGCACACAGCAAGTGTAAATATAGGAGGTGCTGGTTTTTGCAAAAGCTCAACAAGGAGAACCTCACCCAGGGATAGAGGTGGTGGTGGGATTTTCTGAGGGTAGTGAGCGATGTCTGAGCATCTTAGAGAATGATCATGCATTAAACAGGCAAGGAGAATCCCAGGCTGATGGGAAAACATGAGCAGTATTGGGTAAAGAAAAACTACAGGGATTCATGGCAGGAAGTGGAGAAAAATGAGGCTGGAGAGGCAAACGGGGCCAGGAAACAGAAGGCTTTTTATGTCATGGGAGCAACTTGGCCCTCATCCTGAGGGCAATGAGAGCCTGTAAAGGATTTTAAACAAGAGAGTGACATAACCATATGGACAATGAATTTATGGGAGCCACGAGTGCAAAAAGGTATGCCATTGTACTCCTCACGAGTACATTAGGAGACCACTGTTAATGGTCCAGCTGAAGGACAATGTAAGTGTCAGTTAACACAGTGATGCTATGAATGGAAGATAGGAGAGATATAAGGAATAAACTATGGCTTCCCTTGTAGCTCAGTTAGCAAAGAATCTGCCCACAATGCAGGAGACCCAGGTTTAATTCCTGGATCAGGAAGATCCCCTGGAGAAGGAAATGGTAACCCTCTCTGGTATTCTTGCCTGGAGAATCCCGTGGACAGAGGAGCCTGGCAGGCTACAGTCCTTTGGGTCACAAGAATCAGACGCGTCTTAGCAACTAAACCACCACCATCACCAAGGAATAAAGTGGCACTGAACTCTTTGTTCCTCTCATCTCCTCTTGTCTGTGTAATTTCTCTTTGCTTTCTTACCTCTCTTCCTTTTAATGCCTGGCAGCATTTCATTTCTACCACCTTTCCCTTCCCAACTTCTTCACTTGCCAATATAGCAGGATATGTCTTTTAGTTGCCACATTCTACCCACTCATAGCTTTTGGTCTAAAGAAATTATTTTCCTGAGAAATAAGTAGACAAATTTGTGTAGGTGGCAAGGAGCTTTCTAGAAGAAAGAAATCAAGCCCCTAATTGCTTTTGTTTTTGAGGCTCAGTGTTTTCAGAACTCATGTGATGAGTTTTAGTATTAAAATGCCGATTGGCCACAAGCATTCACTTCTTGACCAAACAAAATTTTTTCAAGTATTTATTTATTTATTGAGGTGCTCCTGGTCTCAGTTGCGGCATGTGAATCCTTGGTTTTGGCACGTGGGATCTAGTTCCCTGACTAGGGATTGAACTTTGGCTCCTTGCATTGGAAGCTTGGAGTCTGAGCCACTGGACCACCAAGGAAATCCCTGCCCTACCAGATTTTTGCCAAAATGATAATAAAAGAGGAAAAAATGGACACAAGAACATAGAGAACAAGAAAGCAAACAGCAGATATGACATTTAAATGAATTTTTGGAGGGTGGAAAGCAGATAAAATAGTGGTCATTGACTTAGCAGAGAGGAGCAAATGATAACTTAAGGGTCTGTCACAGAAAATTCTTTTATCTTTTAGAATGAAAAATCTGCAGCTCTTCCATCCAATGGGCTCTTCTTCTTGGAATCTATCTGATAGAAGCAAGAGTCTATGGGGATATAACCATTTATTATATTTAAAGAATTTTTCCAAGTGGCCAATCAAAACCAAAATTAAAATCCAAACAAAAGGAAAATAAATTCAAAAACAGCAACAAAACAGCAGGGACTAAACAGGTAAAAGGAGATATATCTGTATAAGAAGACTTGGTGCATTTTTTCATATTTTTCTCCTGCCTCCCTGGTCTCTGGTCTGCAAAGTAGTTACCTGGAATGCAAATGGGTTGATGGTGGAGGACGAGGATGTAAGCCATGCAGAAGGAGAGCAGGGAATTAGGGAGCAAAAGACTGTAGTTAAAAAGGTATGTCCCAGAATAAAGATAGCATGCATGAAACCCTCATTCATGTCAACTGATGCATGTATATATACAACATTTATGTATATGCAAAATACTGTCAACAAATTGTTAACGGGACCTTTTGGGGTGATGAGATTTTTAGTGATTTTTTTAAAGTTCTTCCTTCCACTTCTATACATTGTTCAAATTATTCCAAAAAATGTGTTAATTATACAAACCAAAACAGCAATTACTGTTTTCACAGTGAGGGAAAAAAAAACAAAATGAAACAAAAGTTTGCCTAGTATCCATCATCTACCTGATGCTTTCTTTTAAACAAAATCATAACCAACTCTGTCCTGGAGCAGACATGTTGTTTCATTTTATCATGTGACATAGGAGGTGGTATTTCTTTTATGTATTTGAATGCTCCCTCTCTCTCTTGCCATGAGGATGGTTCCTTGGCATTTTGAGACAGTTATCCTTGCCCCATTTCTAACCCTGGGATCATTTTGTAGGTTTGGTTATTATCTGCTCCATTGATTGTGCTATTCCCCTACTGCAGAACAAAGCAGAACACCAGGGCTGAGAGGATCAAAGCCCCAGCCCAGCACCACAGAACTGAGTATACTTCAGACACAGTCCCGAAGACCTTGAGATAAGCTGGAATGACAATTCTGGACCTGCTTGGTCTCGGGAGGCCAAGTTCATCCTGCTGCCCTGTTAGCATCCATGCGAAGGCCCTCTCCCCATCCACCCTTCTCTGGAGGGGAGCTGCAAGGGACCCAGCCCCTCTGCAGATGCTGAGTCCAGAACTAGTATAGTTCTCCTTTCACCGGTCCATGCAAAGTCAACACAGCAAGCTTTCGAGAGGGATGATGGTGGCTGCTTTCAGACCCCAATCACTGCTGGCTTTCCCTTTTCATCATAAGCCACTGAAAATGAGTTATTTAAGCCAGCAAAACTCCCACAACAGAGACCAGCTGGAGGAGTGCCAGGCAAGGGCCCTGACATCCATGTTCTGGGCCCTGGGAAGGATGACACCGAGGCCAGCGCAGCCACCGAGCAGTGCCCAGCTCCTCCAGCTGCACACAGCTGCTGCCCTAGGGCTCACTCTGCACTCAGCTAAGATAACAGGCTCCTAGAATAATACAATCAGGGCATCTTTGGACATAGAACCATTGATTCTTAGAATCAAACTCTAAAAAGCAAGAATCAGAGAATGTCACACGGGTAGGTACCCAGAGGTCACCTGGTCCTGTCTTTCCTCCGAAGTGACAGGTGTTTCTTCTGGGGAATTTGAGTGAAGTTAGGGGGTGGCCACAGAGCCTCATGATATGGAGACATGCCCAAGGGAGCAAAAGTAAGGACTGCTGTGGCTCTAGCTTCTGAAATAGTACATGAGGCCAAAAAATGACCTTCCTTCTTGGTTGCTACCTGAGCTACCCCATCCCAGAAGTCTCTGACACTCTTGTACTCTCTAGAGACAACTTGAGGAGGAAGGATTAGGAGGAAGAGGAGGATTTGGAAATTCTTTAATATGCCTTTGTCCAAGAAGCTAGTCTTTCAGACCATCCCTGAGAAAAACAAGAGAAAACGGGAAATTCTTACATCTCTCCACTTCAGAACTATGGATTATTTTCGTTGACAATTTTGCCCTTCCCCACCTTTTTTGGCTCTTATATCTAAAAACAAACAAGCAAAAACAGCCTGTTCTGTGAACGATATAGAATGTGAGCTAATTTGGTCCCCTCCATCGCAGGCTTTGGCCACAGCCCCTGAGCATTAGAAAATAGCTTGTCACCCACTTGACTCCCCGTCTCATTCTTAAAGGAAAATATTTATATTATGCCATAGAGAGAGTTTCCATGGTAGTGACGATGGGAACACAGTTACCCTGGCAACCACATGAGTCCTTCTTGAATGATCTGAAATCCCCTTCAAAGACAAATAAGGAAAGTCTGTCAAAAGAGTTGTTTGGCTGGTAGGGGCTGGGCCTGAAAGATGGCTTTCTCTCTCCTCAAGTTTTTCTTCTGATGCTTTCTCCCTGGTCTCTAGCTCACTTCCTTTTGTACACTCTAGAGGGAACTTTCCCTATTTCTTGCTCTTCCAGGGCTGCCTTGTCCTTTTCCTGATCCACTGTGGAGACCCTTCCCAGAGCTCCACAAAGGGTTAAGGACTGGCATGCAAAGCCATGCCAAAGATAACAGGAGGCAGAATCAACACACAGATTGTCCTTTTTATAGAGTTTGCTGCCTGCCCCCTGGGGACTGGGGGCACGTTCTTCTCTGTCAGCCCAAAGCAGCTCTGATGGAGAGTTTTACAGGGGAAACAGACCAGGCATCCCTGAGGCTCCACTTCCGGTCATCACACGTTGGCAAGTCACCTTTCTGGGTCTTGTCTGTGAAATAAGGGAGTTGCATGGAGCATCTTCTGGCCCCTACATTCTAGGAATTTTTATGACTCAAGAATGTACCATCCTCCAGCTCCCAAAGGCACCAGAGATCACTCTTGGCGAGCCTGCTGGAAACTCAGACAGGAGGCTGGGATAGAGACAGTGCTGCAGGGGAGGCAGCATGCCCACAATGTACATGTCAGTGCCATTTAAACCAGAAAATGCAATGTGCACACATACGGAAGCATCATCATCATTATCAACCTCAGTATTAATTAGCACCTGCGTGCACGCTCAGTTGCTAAGTCATGTCTGACTCTTTGCAACCCCATGGACTGTAGCCCACCAGGCTCCTCTGTCTGTGGGATTTCCCAGGCAAGAATACTGGAGTGGGTTGCCATTTCCTTCTTCAGGGGATCTTCCCAACCCAGGGATCAAAACCACATCTTCTGTGTCTCCAGCAGTAGCAGGCAGATTCTCTACCACTGAGCCACCTGGGAAGCCCAGAAAGCACTAAACTCTAGACTCCTATTCTCAGGGCCACTCTAACTCAATATCTTTTTCCTAGAGCAGGTGCGTCATCAAGCCAAGTAAATAGTTAAATGAGCCCTCTGCTGGAGGCAATCTCTTCAACACAATTCATGCCTATCTCCGGGGCTTTCTTTGCCTGTTTGCTTATTGAAAAACAGCTTGAGAAGCTAGAAATGCTGACTTGTTTTCTTTCGTTCTTCCTGCTGCTCCCAACTGATGGGAAGAAAGCTTTCTCAAGAGAGGAAGAAAGCAGTTGAAATATTTATCATTCCACTAGTAGGCAAGGACACCACTCTTCCAGTTTGGTATGGAGGCTAGGAGAAATGCAAGGAAAAAGAAAAAAGAGAAAAAGGAGAAGTAAATGCCATCGTATGGTTGCTGTTGTTCAGTTGCTTAGTCATGTCTGACTGTTTTGCAACTCCATGGACTGTAGCCCACAAGGCTCCTCTGCCCATGGGATTTTCCAGACAAGAATACTGGGATGCGTTGCATTTCCTTCTTCAGGGGATCTTCTTAACCCAGGGATCAAACCCATGGCTCCTGCATTGCAAGTGGATTCCGTATCACCGAGCCACTGCTGCTGCTGCTGCAGCTAAGTCGCTTCAGTCGTGTCTCACTCTGCGACTCCATAGATGGCAGCCCACCAAGCTCCCCTGTTCCTGGGATTCTCCAGGAAAGAACACTGGAGTGGGTTGCTATTTCCTTCTCCAATGCATGAACGCAGTAAAGTGAAAGTGAAGTTGCTCAGTCGTGTCTGACTCTCAGCGACCCCATGGACTGCAGCCCACCAGGCTCCTCCGTCCATGAGATTTTTCCAGGCAAGAGTACTGGAGTGGGGTGCCATTGCCTTCTCCGCACTGAGCCACTAGGGAAACCCAAATGCCATCATGAAGGAAATCGAAATACCTCTTCCCCAAAGCCTTTCTTGGAGAGCAGAAGGTCCACAAAGCCTGCTCAGACTCATTCTGGCTTCAGACTTAACTGAGAGGCAAGAGATGTAGAAGTTAGAGGGTGGGCTTTAGGGGGAGTCATTCAGAGCCAGGTGCAATAAACCACCTTTCAGACCATAACCTAAGTCTTGGTTTTTTCATCTCTAAAGTGAGAGAAATAGTATCTATCTCATGGGTCTATATGATGGTTAGTGTTTTTGTATCAATCTGGCAAGATTCTAGGGCCCATTTATCTAATCAAGCATTCAGGTGTCTCTGTGAAGGCTATGCGTAGATGTGGTTAACATCTATAATCATTTGACATTAGGACAAAGGGACGACAGAGGATGAGATAGTCAGATGGCATTACCAACTCAATGGACATGAGTTTGACCAAACTCTGGGAGATGGGAAAGGACAGGGAAGCCTGGCATGCTGCAGTCCATAGGGTTGCAAATAGTCAGACACAACTGAGAGACTGAACAACAAGTCAAAGAGGTTACTCTCAATAATGAGCGTAGGCCTCATCCAATCAATTGAAGGCCTTAACAACAAAACCTGAGGTTTCCCGGAGAAGAAATTCTGCCTCAAAACTGCAACATTAACTCCTGCCTGAGTTCCCAGTCTGCCCTGTGGATTTCAGACTCAAGATGGCAACATTAGCTCCTGCCTCAGCTTCCAGTCTGCTAGCCTACCCAACGATCTGGGAATTTTCCAGTCCCCGCAATTGTATGAGCCAATTCTTTAAAATAAATCTATCTGTGTGTGTGTGTCTATTCACACATATATATACTTACATAATATGAATATATATTATATGTAATATGAATACATATATACTTATAGAATATAAATACACTGGCATACCTTGTTTTATAGCACTTTGCTTTACTGAGCCTCACAGATAGTGTGTTTTTTTACAAATTGAAGGTTTGTGGCAACCTGTGTCAAGCAAGTCTACTGATGCCGTTTTTCCAACGTTTGCTCCCTTCATATCTCTGTGTCGCATTCTGGAAATGCTGGTGATACTTCAAACTTTTTCAGTATTATTTTCTTTGTGATGATGACCTGTGATCAGTGATCTTTCAAGTTACGACTACAAAAAAATTACAACTTGCTGGAGGCTAGATGATGGTTAGCATTTCTTAGCAATAAAGTATTTTAAAATTAAAGTAGGCACATTGTTTTAGATATAATGCTATTACACACTTGATAGACTACAGTTCACTTCAGTTTAGTCGCTCAGTCGTGTCCAACTCTTTGCGACCCCATGAACCGCAGCACGCCAGGCCTCCCTGTCCATCACCAACTCCTGGAGTCTACCCAAACCCAAATCCATCGAGTCAGTGATGCCGTCCAACCATCTCATCCTCTATCATTCCCTTCTCCTCCTGCCCTCAATCTTTCCCAGCATCAGGGTCTTTCCTTTTTTTTTTTCTTATAAATTTATTTTAATTGGAGGCTAATTACTTTACAATATTGTATTGGTTTTGCCATACATCAACATGAATCTGCCACGGGTATACATGTGTTCCTCATCCTGAACCCCTCTCCCACCTCCTTCCCAGTACCACCCCTCTGGGTCATTCCAGTGCACCAGCCACAAGCATCCTATATCATGCATAGAACCTGGACTGGTGATTCGTTTCATATATGATATTATACATGTTTCAATGCCATTCTCCCAAATCATCCCACCCTTGCCCTCTCCCACAGAGTCCAAAAGACTGTTCTGTGTCTCCTTTGCTGTCTCACATACAGGGTTATCATTACCATCTTTCTAAATTCCATATATATGTGTTAATATACTGTATTGGTGTTTTTCTTTCTGGCTTACTTCACTCTGTATAATAGGCTCCAGTTTCATCCATCTCATTAGAACTAATTCAAATGTATTCTTTTTTAATGGCTGAGTAATATTCCATTGTGTATATGTACCACAGCTTTCTTATCCATTCATCTGCTGATGGACATCTAGGTTGCTTCCATGTCCTGGCTGTTATAAACTGTGCTGCGATGAACATTGGGGTACACCTGTCTCTTTCAGGGTATTTTCAAATGAGTCAGCTCTTCACATCAGGTGGCCAAAGTATTGGAGTTTCAGCTTCAACATCAGTCCTTCCAGTGAACACCCTAGACTGATACATTTTAGGATGCACTGGTTGGATCTCCTTGCTGTCCAAAGGTCTCTCAAGAGTCTTCTCCAACACCACAGTTCAAAAGCATCGATTCTTTGGTGCTCAGCTTTCTTTATAGTCCAACTCTCACATCCATACATGACCACTGGAAAAACCATTGCCTTGACTAGATGGACCTTTGTTGGCAAAGTAAGGTCTCTGCTTTTTAATATGCTGTCTAGGTTGGTCATAACTTTCTTTCCAAGGAGTAAGCATCTTTTAATTTCACAGCTGCAGTCACCATCTGCAGTGATTTTGGAGTCCCCCAAAATAAAGTCTGACACTGTTTCCACTGTTTCCCCATCTATTTGCCATGAAGTGATGGGCCCAGATGCCATGATCTTCATTTTCTGAATGTTGAGCTTTAAGCCAACTTTTTTCACTCTCCTCTTTCACTTTCATCAAGAGGCCCTTTAGTTCTTCTTCATTTTCTGCCATTAGAGTGGTGTCATCTGCATATCTGAGATTACTGATATTTCTCCCGGCAATCTTGATTCCAGCTTGAGCTTCATCCAGCCTAGCTTTTCTCATGATGTACTCTGCATATAAGTTAAATAAATAGAGTGACAATATACAGCCTTGACATACTCCTTTTCCTATTTGGAACCAGTCTGTTGTTCCATGTCCAGTTCTAACTGTTGCTTCCTGACCTGCATACAGATTTCTCAAGAAGCAGGTCAGGTGGTCTGGTATTCCCATGTCTTTCAGAATTTTCCACAGTTTCTTGTGATCCACACAGTCAAAGGCTTTGGCATAGTCAATAAAGCAGAAATAGATGTTTTTCTGGAGCTCTGTTGCTTTTTCCATGATCCAGCAGCTGTTGGAAATTTGATCTCTGGTTCCTCTGCCTTTCCTAAAACCAGCTTGAACATCTGGAAATTCATGGTTCACATATTGCTGCAGCCTGGCTTGGAGAACTTTGAGCATTACTTTACTAGCATGTGAGATGAGTGCAATTGTGCGGTAGTTTGAGCACTCTTTGGCATTGCCTTTCTTTGGGATTAGAATGAAATCTGACTTTTTCCAGTCCTGTGGCCACTGCTGAGTTGTCCAAATTTGCTGGCATACTGAGTGCAGCACTTTCACAGCATCATCTTTCAGGATTTGAAATAGCTCAACTGGAATTCCATCACCTCCTCTAGCTTTATTTGTAGTGATGCTTCCTAAGGCCCACTTGACTTCATATTCCAGGATGTCTGGCTCTAGGTAAGTGTACTTTTATATGTTTAGGGAAACTAAAAAGCTCACATGACTGAGTCTACTGTGATATTTGCTTTATTGTGGTGGATTGCAACCAAACTTCCACTATCTCCAAGATATGCCTGTGTGTGTGTGTATGTGTGTGTGTGTGTGTGTGTGTGTGTGTGTGTGTGCATATATATATATATATTCTGCTTATTCTGTTTTTCTGGAGAATGCTGACAGATACAGGCTGTTTGGAGACTGAGATAGCAGCTGTGGACTAGACATGTTTGCAGGGCCCACCCAACTGTAACTGTGCTGGTTTAGAGCACATCTTGCCCCTCACCCCTTGGTGCCTGCTGACCAAAGCTGATTGCACTAGACAGGAGGAATAGGCACCTGACATGAAGGCAACCAATCAGTCATGGTCTGGCCTGATCTGATCCAAAAGAATGAGCCAAGCCAATTAGTTTTCTTGTTTTAGGAGCCTAAATAGGAACTAAAGAAAGAATTCACCAGCTGGTAGAGGACAAGCAATTGAAAGAGAGAATAACTGGGAGTCAGAGAAGAAGACTGTCATGGGATGTGACCTCATGATGGTCTGCATTTTTGTGAGTCTGTTACCAATCTTTAAAATTTGGGAGATTTCACATTAAAATCCAGCCAGAAGTAACACAGGGCTGCAGTCTGCTGGAGTTGGGGTGCTGCCTCTTTACACAGACCTTGTGTTTTCCCATCCAGCCCTCACCACACTCCACTTGGCTCTGTCTAGTCAGCCTCACATTTATGTTACCTGCCTGGCACATGTGAGTATTGCTGCTTGCAACCCCTGAATTGGAGGATAGGTTCTTAGAATTACTTCTGAGAAACTAGAGTTGTTTTGAATACGGAGCCTTCAGAATTCTGGAAGCAAAACCCTAATGGGTTTCCTGTGCCCAGATTTCCTTGAGATGCCCCTCAATCTTCGACATGAAGCCTTGTAATAAGTCTTCTTTACTCAGACTAGGGTGAATGGGTCTCCATTCCCTGCACTGGCAAAAGTCCTGTGCACACAAAGGAAACAATGAAAACTCCCCCTTTCTCTGCCCAGGCCTCTCAGAGGCTGCAGTTTGATCAATGGGCTGCTCTCTTAAGAGGACTCCAGAGAACACTGGCTGGTGATGGGGACCTGTAGCTTTGGGGCTCAACTGGGCACCAGTAACTGGGGTTGGACTTATTTTTGCCAGAAGAGATAAAGGTGGTAAGAGTTGCTGCAGCCTGGCTCACGGGCCAACAGTTTGGTGACTACCAAATGAACTCCCACAAGGTTCCCTGGAGGTTCCCTGGGGCCAGGTATAAGCAAGGCACAGACTGGTCCTCCGGATGCCAGGGGAAACCAAAGGTGGGGTCCAATGGAACCTTAGGGAAGCTGACCCAGGCCAGGAAGGAGAATGAACTTTAGCCCTAGCACAGGAGCTGGGATGTGGAGAGCCCAGCTAGACTGTGGAAGGGGCACAGCATTGGTGCCTTTGTGGGGCACTGCTGGCTTAGCCCTGAGAGTCTTCCCATCTCTGCACAGCCACCTCCAGCAGCTCTGCTTTGGCAAGGATTTCGAGTCAGAGACATGCAAGCTCCAGGGGATTGCACTTAGCTCTCACTAACTCCCAGGTACCCTGGACATGAGCCACCAACCTCAGTGCACAGTAAGGTTTTTCCTGCCTTATAGAGTCAGAGGCTGAAGCTGAGACTCATGGGGGTCTGACCTGCAGCCTGGGCCCTGGAGTAAGCACAGGATCCCTATTCTGAGACCTTAACGCCTTTTGACAGTAGGAAGCTCCTCCATGTCAGGCTTTCAGGCAATTGTGGGAGTAACTAGCATGGTTATCTGAGAAAGGAGAAAAGCAAAGTAGTTTTCTTGACATTGTCCATGACTGGATGAATGGTAAGCCACTCTCTGAACTCGACTTGGGTCCCTCTCATTTGAAACAGGCTTTTAAAATTAGATTATTTCCTGAATCTAAAATAACAACATTCAAGGTAGTGAATTTGGAGAAGACAGAAAAGAATAAAAAGAGTGTAAATACTAATGTTGCATAGTGTCAAGCATATTTACTGATTCCTCTCGGGGTAGCCTGAGAGCTGAGGAAGTGGCACTGGGGATGTGGTCTGGGCTGAGTTGAAACCCACCATGAGTTTTCCCCCTGTGGAGCCAGCCCAGACTCTGGAACACCCAGCAGCAGCCATCATGTGCCAGGGGCTGCTCTAAGCTCTGGAACAATAGCTCCCATTCCTAAAGGCAATCATCTTCTCTTAGAAAGCTCCAGAGCTGGCTCAGTAGCCAGATAAATCCCTAAATTCCTTTCAACATTACCTTAAGCCAAGTGTAACCTTCCAGGAAGTCTTCTCTACCTACCCCAAAGCAGCTGTAAATTTATTTCCATATAGCCATGCACATATATCCCCCAAAACCAATGGCTCTTTTTAACGCAGAATGACCCCAGTGTGTGTCTCCAAGCCAGCCCACCACACTCAGGTCTGTGTCTAGAAGGCCTCTGCCTTCCTCCCAGCTCACACCTCTGCCTGGCGCATGTCCCTGCACTCCCTGGTCTGGCTTCAACAGCTTGTTGTCAGCCAGTTCAGCATATGTTCCTCCAGGGCTGTGTGACACGTGATTAAAAACAAGTTCTGGGTTCTGAGACACCACTTTAAATATGTTGCTCATGTAATAGATCTCCCAGGAGAACATCTTTTCTTTCCTACATGTCAGCTGCCCCGAGTCAATCTCTAACCAAAACATATTCTCACAAATCCTGCTTAAACCTCCAAATTAATTTCCTTTGACAATAAACCTCTACTAAGCACCTATCATATTCAAGGTCCTCTATGGGTGCAGGGGACACCAGCCAATTAAGACGTGTTCACCATCAATGAGTCATGAGACTCCAGAATGTGAATGAGAAAGGAAAGGGCCCACAACCATGGGGGAGCAACCCCCATTATGCTGGGGAGGAAAATGAGGCCCAGTGTGCGGACAAGTCTTATTTCTCCAATGTCCCGTGGTTATTGTCCAAGCCAGACCTAGAGGCAGGTCTTTGAACTCCTGGGACAGGTCATTGCTATTTCACTATGAAGGGGCAAACTTGAGCTTTCCAGACAAGTGACATAAAGGAGAGAAGTGGACTGAACACAGACCTCTCTAAAGGCAACCTCTCCTCAACCTCTCCTACCTCATCCAGCCTGCTTATCCCCCAGACAGGACTCTCCCTCCAAGATGCTAACTGCAGGTGGGGCCATAGGAGTGTGGATAAAGTCAAGTTAGGTCCATCCCTTAGCTTTGCTGGTTTAAAACATTAATCACTGATGTTTGTTTAACTTTACTTGTGTGAACCAGGCAAAGGGCTCAATTTAATGTGCAAAACAATCGCCTCAGCGGTGTTTTAAATGTGGATTTCTGGGCCCTCCCTTGTGATGCTGAACCAGAACCAATGATTCTGATGTGGCTGATTCCCTCAGTGAAATGTAGAGATGATCAGTGCACTCCATCTCACCTACCTTCAGTAATCAAGGTTGTTTTAAAAATTTCATGTCCTCCTAGTGGCATGTCTAACAGTAAGATATCTACCCAAGTTATTTCCCAGGAACTTGGAGTCAGGGTGGGGGTCGCTTAGAGGGCTGGCCTTGTGCAGCAGGCACTTCAAGAGCACCTCCTCCCCAGCTCTGCCCTGACGCCTTATTCCTAAGCCTATAAATAGCCCTGTCCCTTTGCCTTTGGGAGATGGAGTTGAGACTTGTCCTCCTGTCTCCCTGTTTGACTGCCTTGAGAAAAAAACTTTTTTTTTTTGCTGCAAACCTCATCGTCTCAGCATTTGGCTTGTTGTGGGTGGGCAAAAGGAACCTGCATCAGTGACACGGGCTGGAGCAAGCTATGAGGAGAGGGAAGAGGCTGGGGAGGCTGGTTATCTGGAACTGGCTGGCGAGCGAGCTGTATGACTTCACTCCCAAGAGTGTTGTTAAGTGAGGAGCTCAGGTGGGATAACCCAGTAGACCCTGCAGCTCTAACATTCCAGGTTGGGTCAAGGGCTGTGTCCCTGATGCTCAGGCCCCTTGGCTTGGCCCAGTAGACATGCACAGAGTGACTGAGGGCATCAGCCACACTGAAATCCACCCACATGAGGTTCCTTGGACAAAGCTCTCCCTGCAGATGAACCTGGAGATGAGTCCCTGGCCCCACTGGAAGATCTTAGGCCTATTGACCATTTCCCAAGGTGTGTGTCCTTCCCGGGGGCCCTGAGAACAGTGCCTGGAGAGGGTCCTGTCTAAGTGGGACAGGTCATCCTGACTCAGACATCTTGTTTTTTCTTTCTTCCACTGATGTGTTTACTTCTGAAGTGCTCATACATGTAGGAGGGGATGAGCTCACAGACACAAAACACATGATCCTCCAAAGGGAGAATAAAGTGGGGTCCTGGGGACTGTCAGCTATGGGCCAGAGAGCCTGGAGGCACCATGGAGGCAAGACAGGGTCAGACCCGATTTCCAATCCCGACTCTGCCACTTACCAGCTGGGGGTAATCCAAGTGACTCAACTTCTCTGAGCCTCATCTGAGGAAAAACAAGCGGGATTAATCAACTTTGTCTGCAGGGTCGTGGTGAGAATGAAATCTGATTACCCACATGGAGTACCTGATGCTTAACAGGGGCTCAGCCATCCAGCCATCCCCGCCTCCTACAGCTTTCTCTGGCCCCCACCCTCTGCTTGGGGAGGCTGTTGCTGCCTGTCTCCCCAGCTTTGGAGTCATTGGAATAGAACAGGAGTGGGGGCAGGACGCCTTCTTGCTTTAGTGTTATTGAAAAAGAAACGTTTACCCCAAAAGCAAACTCTGGGGAAACAAAGGGAAATGAAAAAAGCAAATATAAATCCATAAAATGAAATGCAGATTACAGCTCCCACAAAAGCCTTGATAACTGAACCACCACCACCCCCCACCACCTCGCCCCAGCTTTCAGGGACAATGGGGCCGGTTGGAAGCTGCAGCTCCTCCCCAGCTGAAAATTGAAGCTCTGTTCCTCCCCTGGGGCTTCCTCTGCCTCCAGGCTGTTTTCTCAGCCCAGGAGGGTGGGAGGTGCCTAAACTGGAGGCAAAGAATGCACACTCCTCTGTGGCTCCCAGCCCAACCCACACAACCCTTTCCCCATCCCTCTGGCGGGCCCCTAAAAGGACAAGAACTACAGCCCGCCCCCGCAGAGCTGCAGGAAGCCTGTCACGACTCTGGGCTCAGTGGTGGGCGTAGGACAAACGGCAGGAGGCTGACAGCCCTGCCTTTTCTGCATCTGGACCAGGCCTGCAATGTGACTGTCTGTTGGGCAAAGGGAAACTGAGGACAACAGCGGCAGGGACGCAGCCCTGGAATGCATGTGTCACCACCTGAACTCAGCCTGGAGGGGTCAGGGGGTCGCTTAGAGGGCTAGCCTTGTGCAGCAGGCACCTCAAGGGCAGGGCTGGTTGAACCAAGGTTCTGAGGAGTTGGGACAACTGAGAGGAGCCCTACCCCCAGCTCACTAAGACTGAAGGAGGAGACCCTCAGCTGCCAATGCTCCCCGGGGGAGTGGGGGGAGTAGCAACCACCACCGCCTTTGCTGTGAGAGTTAACTGAGGCTTCCTGGGCCTGGGCCTGAAGGTGAAACTGGGATTTCATCAGGAATCCAGAACACTGTACGACGAGAGATTTAGGGAGCAGAGGGTGCTCAGCAGGGAGAAAGAAGCCGGGGCACCTGAGTTGACATTAGTGAGGGTCCACCTGTGGAAGAGGAATTTGCCATATTTAGGGACACCTCAAGGCTTTGCTGGAGAAGGCAAAGTACTCTTGCCTGGAAAATCCTATGGACGGAGGAGCCTGGCAGGCTGCAGTCCATGGGGTCGCTAAGAGTTGGACGCGACTGAGCGACTTCCCTTTCTCTTTTCACTTTCATGCACTGGAGAAGGAAATGGCAACCCACTCCAGTGTTCTTGCCTGGTGAATCCCAGGGATGGGGGAGCCTGGTGGGCTGCCGTCTCTGGGGTCGCACAGAGTCAGACACGACTGAAGTGACTTAGCAGCAGCAGCAGCAAGGCTTTGCAGGTGGCGCTGGTGGTATAGAACACACCTGCCAATACAGGAGACATAGAGACGCAGTTCCATCTCTGGGTGGGGAAGATACCCTGGAGGAGGGGATGGCAACCCACTGCCTGGAGATTCTTGCCTGGAGAATTCCATGGACAGAGAAGGCTTGTGGGCTATTGTCCATGGAGTTGTAAAGAGTCAGACACAATTGAAGCACACTCACAGGGACACCTCAAGGCAAAACCCTAGGGTAGAAGGTGCAGAGAGAACTTGCCACCACTCAGAGCTATTAACAAGGGAGAACTGCGGCCTTTAGAGGAAGGATCTGTTTTGAAGTTGGAAGAGACGTGCCCCAAGTGAGAGATGTCAACGGGCATACCAGTTACAAATCCAACAACAGGCTCAGAGAGCCCTCTGTGATACTTTGAGCAGGCTAGTGGTGCATAAAAATGACTGAACACATCTGTGTGAGCTTCCAGGCCAGAAAGACAAACCAGCATCTCCGGGAGTACTTCTGTTAGGGGAAGCACACTGATTGAAACCGCCCACCCTGGGCAGGCACCATAGTAACTATTCGCATGAGTTGTTTTATGACAGGAGATCCTGATAAGGAATACAGAACTAATAAGCCACCACCAACCGGAAGAGTTCGGAAAAGGTCTAAAGGAGACACTGTGTGTCCGTCCACTTCCCAGAATCCCTCTCGCTAGCATCCATCTTGGCTGAGCGATGTGTGCACCACCAGGAAAGACTCTGAATTAGAATGATTGGCCAAAGACCACCTGGAAGCTAATGCCACCACCAAAAAGTCCGAGACTGTGAGCTACGCTGCAGAGCAGTTCTCCTGGGTTCCCTTACCCTACTGCTCTCCAGCCGGGTGCCCTTTCCCAATAAAATCTCTTGCTTTGTCAGCACATATGTCTCCTCGGACAATTCATTGCCGAGTGTTAGACAAGAGCCCAGTCTAATTCCTTCGGGCCCTAGAAGGGGTCCCTCTTCCAGCAACACTTCCAATACTCACCTTGAACATCACCAACTCTGGACTCTCAGAGCTGCTCCTGAAGGAGTCCAGCCCTCAGCTCCAAGGTGTCTGCAGCCAACGCCTGCTAATCTAAAGCTTTGCCTGTGCCCCTTCACGAGCCTGGGGACCATGCTACTGGATCCTAGGAGTGCACATCCTTGTCAACAGGGGCACAAGCAGACTCTGCCAGAAAGAAGGGATGGTGTGTCATTCACCATGGAAAACTTCCCCGAGGGCACATTCTTTTTGCATTAGGCCCCAGTCCAGTGGGTCCAGTTGCCTATCCAACCCAACCTACAGCCTGTCTGAATGCCCATGGTTTATAGCACCCTAGCTATGAGGCCTTATGGTCTGTAAACAAAGGGAATCCCACAGAGGGACCCTCCAAATGGCTATGCCTATCCATTCCCTATGGACTATCATTGCTTTTCCTCATCTGATGGCTGGAGAGATCTCTTTCTATAATCTCAAATAAGGACATCTCCTATCAGGATATATTTTAGGCCAGACATGGAGAGAGAAGCAGTTTCTCTGTTGGAAACACAACAATGAATATGCAGAATCAAACATTTGTTGCATTCAGAGCTGTACATCCTCTAATGTGGCCCTCATGGAAATTCTTTTAGATTAAATACTTTCCACAAGCCTTTTGGATCAAGGAACTGTAGAAGGGAATGGTCCTTCCATTTGTTTTGATAAAACAGCTCATTTTGTTTGGACTTTTGGTTGCATCTGGGAGTATCATCTACCTTTCTCCAGGATGGGATGAAACATCTTTCAGTTCCTCCAGGAAGGGAAGACAGGATGGCTGTGTTCTCCGTGCCCACCCTCCATGCCTTCAAAGAAGAAGGATCCTAATTTTTCCTTCTTTTATTTTTAATTACTAATGATGTGAGCCCTAGTTTTCATGGATGGGGTAGGCATTTGTGGTTTTGTGCATCACCTTGGTTATCCAGAGTTTTTTTCCTAAAATTACCTAGGTTCCTTTTGGGAGGCTCACCTCTCCCCATTGTGGGCAGGTTGTTGTGTGGTATGTGAGTGTGTTTTCCCCTCAGTATAGCAGCCAAGGAGCTCCAGGAGACTCCCTTCATCAAACTCCTTCTGTCACCTCAATACAGCCAAGGAGGTGGGTCTGTGATCTAAGTCCAACCCATCAGACTCTCCTCCCTACTCCTCAGGATTTGAGAAGATTAATGCAAAGACAGGACATGCTGACTGTCAAGTACGAATTGTCCTGGCTCCTATTCTGCTTCCAGGCTGCCTTCAGAATTCCCATCACTTCCATCTGCTCCCTGACAACTTCCCAATACATTTCCTTTTTGCTTAGATCTTGTTTTAGGACTTGGCCAAAATCAAGGATGACTCCCTTCCTTGGGATTATTTTGATCCTGTATAATAAGCAATAGGATGGAAGAATCAAGTTACCAAGAGATTAAAAAGTCAAAATACTTTCTGCTGCCCCCTTCCTTCCCCCTGAGATGTTGTTGCTTAGTGAATAGGCTGAGAGAAGAACAGCTTCAATGGAAACATTCATGTAAGTGCTCAGGAGCCAGGTCAACAGCTTGCCATTCAGCCTCACTGTTCCCATGAGTGACACCTTCACATTGCCTCCGAGGGGCTCAAGGCCGTCTCCTACACAGCCTTCAGGTGAGGGGAGCTCTCCTTCCAGTGCCACTCAACCTCTACCTTGGGGTGGCACCAGATCCCTACTATCAGCCACCGTTCTGCCCTCATTTGGCCTCCCCTAATGAGGATGTCCTGTATTGGGCCCCCAGGTCAACTGGAAGCTCAGAAAGGGCAAGGACTCCAAGGGTGGTCTAGAAGCTCTTGCACACAGGCTCAGGAGCTGAACTGAGCCCTCTGAAGAAGCAACTGCTGCGTGGTGAGTGGAGCCCCTGACTCACAATCAACTGCACAAGCACAGGCTGGGGGGCCACGTGTCTCACTGTGGTCCACAGAGAATCACCTGGAGGTCTTAAATGACTCAGGAGACAATGGAGTGATGTGATCCCAGTGAGATCATCCAGTCTAGAGATTCACTCAATGATGCCTGGGATGCTGGGGCAGCTCTGCGCCTTCCACTGAAACACCTCCACACCAGAAGATGGGGAACATGAGAACCTGAGCCGGAGAAGGTGGATGGAAGATGGGTGTGGGCAGCTAGTGTCTTCACATTGAAGAAGGGTTGGAGTTTTTCTAAATTAAAACCAGGTGGGTCAGAGTTCCAGGGCAGCAGACTCAGACTGCTGCTGCTAAGTTGCTTCAGTCATGTCCGACTCTGTGCGACCCCATAGACGGCAGCCCACCAGGCTCCCCTGTCCCTGGGATTCTCCAGGCAAGAACACTGGAGTGGGTTGCCATTTCCTTCTCCAATGCATGAAAGTGAAAAGTGAAAAGTGAAGTCGCTCAGTCGTGTCTGACTCTTAGCGACCTCATGGACTGCAGCTTACCAGGCTCCTCCACCCATGGGATTTTCCAGGCAAGAGTACTGGAGTGGGGGTGCCATTGCCTTCTCCAGACTCAGACTAGAATAGGGAAAATCTTTTAAGCAGAGGAGCACTTCAGCCAAGTGGGCTGCCGGAGGGAAGTTCTCAGGAAAGTGGAGAAGAACGTGGTCTCAGGGACTTCCCTGATGGTCCTGTGGTTCAGACTGCACTTCCATCCCTGGCTGGGGAACGAAGATCCTGCATACTTCACAGTGTGGCCAAAAAATAAAAAGAACAGAGTCTCAGGGGCAGCCACCTCAGGTTCAGCTCTAGCACAGAGCTGTTATGTGGCCATGGCAAACTTCTTAACCTCTCTGTTCTCATCTATAAAGTGAAGGAAATGATGGTAGCTACCTCCCAGGGCTATCGTGAGTGACAGGAGGCAATGTTGGTAACAGTGTTGAACAGTGTCTGACACACACGTGCAAGGAGTTCACTAGGACTGTTATTTCAAGGCTGTGAGAACTCATTGCTGGAAGCAGTGGAACCTGGGCAGGCAGGTGACCACCTCTGCCTTGGGCGGAAGACTGGACCAGACTTTGGTACAAAGAGTGGAGTGTGGGCTTGGGTGACAAATGGCAAGAAGTGAACGCTGTGACTTTGGGCAAACCTCAAAACCTCCAGGTCTCAGTTTTCATGGCTATCAATGAGACTGATGGCTCTCACTCCACAGCACGGTCACAAGGATTAAGTAGCCACATGGACAGATTCTGTCTTACTACTTGTATGATTGTGTGTTTTTGAAATTAGCGATAATGAAAAGTATTTAAAGAATGCTCCTCCATGGATGGTCCCTGGCAGACAATGGATGTAAAGCTGGTGTGATCCCTTCCTTCCCCCGCTCCCACGTCCCCTGTGGCTCCCCACACCAGATTTGGTCTTCAGCCACCTTCTGGCAGGTCTGTTGTCCTTTTACGAAGAGTGCTCTCTCCTCTCAGACGGCTTTGTGTGACTCACACTCCTTTGCAGTGAATGTTCTGCTGAAGGCTCTCATTACAGAGAATGAGCAGAACAAGCACATTGGTCTAAAGAGGGTTTGATGGGCAGGATGTTTCACATTGAGCTTTACTACCAAAAAGACAGAAGATAGGCCCCTGGATGTGTGACGACTGGCCTGACTCTCTCCCGTCCAGCTCTGTCCCCTGACCTGTGTCCACAGTATATTCAGTCCCAAGGACCAGGCCTACTCACTCACACACACTCACCTGCACCTGGCTGGCTGGCAGGAGCCAGGAAGCTACGCTGGCAAGGAGAGAAATGATACTTCTTCTCTGAGCTTGTCTTGCACTTAATGTGGGATGCTTTAATTGAACACCTACTCCATTCAGGCACACAGGATTCCTCGCTCCCCACAAACTTAGAATGTATCAGGAGGTGAAGGCAGATCCATGAACACCTCCAAGTCTTTCTGACAGCACCGTGCGTGTGCGCTCAGGTGCCCAGTTGTGTCCTTGTGCCCTACTCTTTGCAACCCATGGGCGCAGCCCACCAGGCTCCTGTGTCCATGGCATTCTCCAGGCAAGAACACTGGAGTGGGTTGCCCTTTCCTACTCCAGGGGATCTTTCCAACCCAAGGATCTCCTGCATTGCAAGTGGGTTCTTTACCACTGAACCACTGGGGAGTCCCTTGACAGCACAGAGAAAGTGCTATAAAGTGTAGAGAAGAAAGAGACTTTCCAGCCAGAGGGGCCCAAGAAAAGCTTTACAGTTGCCAAGAAAAGCTTACTACGCTGTGTAGGTACTTTCTTTATCTCATTTAACCAACACAATCTGTGAGGAATGAGATTATTACCACTCCCATTTTATAGATGAAGAAACTGAGGTTCCAAAAGGTGAAATAACATTCCTCAAATTATTCAGCCAGTAAAAGGCAGAACCAGGACAAAATTTCTGAGTCTAAAGCATGTGTTCTTCCAGAAGGCCAGGCTGTCGACCTCTTAGAGAAGGCTAAATTTGACCTGAGCCTGAAAGCAGGTTGATATTTTAGGCAGCTCTGGAGGTAGGGGATAAGGCATTCCTTCTGTTTCTCAGCTTCTAGACAGGCACCAACTGCCTGCTCTGAGACAAAACTAATGGTCTTCCCTTTTCTTCCCACAGGTGGCTGAGGAACCTCGTGGCAGGCTTGGGGAAAGGCCCTCCTCTAGCCCCTGTGATTCAGCCCTAAATAAATAACTACACTGTCCAAATATTAATAGCACTGCCTGCCCACTAGAACCAATAACCCAGATAGATTTAGCACTTTCTGGGAGTTACTACTTGGTTATGCACCATTAATGCCTCATTCAACTTTAACTAGCTGAGCAGACAGCACATCCTTAATGCTGCTGCTGCTGCTAAGTTGCTTCAGTCGTGTCCTACTCTGCGTGACCTCATAAACAACAGCCCACCAGGCTCCCCCATCCCTGGGATTCTCCAGGCAAGAACACTGGAGTGGGTTGCCATTTCCTTTTCCAATGCATGAAAGTGAAAAGTGAAAGTGAAGTTGCTCAGTTGTGTCTGACTCTTAGCAACCCCGTGGACTGCAGCCCACCAGGCTCCTCCGCCCATGGGATTTTCCTTAATGCTACCTCAAGGCAAGTTTGTTCTTGCCTTAGTCAGAGAACTGTGCACTCTCAGAGCTGCAAGATGATGAATGGGTTTCCTTGCCTTTTCTGACAGATCTCATACTGGAGTTCAGAGAGGGGAAGCAGCTGAACCAAAGGCTCCAACAAAGGACCACAAGAAGAAACACTGCTTTTCCACACTCCACATCAACTGAGGGGCAGAACCAAGATGTCTTGAGCACATCTTCTGCAGATATTTGTCCCAGGAGTTCTTACAGTTCATTCTCACCACAGCCCTGATTAGAGAGCCTTGCGCCTCATTTTCAGATGAGAAATTGGATGAGCTGAGGAGCCATGGACCATGCCCATGGTCATATGGAGAAGAAGCACAGCCAAGGTGGGGGACGTTGGCTGTCTTCAAAATCCCACCAGAGGATGGAAGGAGACAGGTGTTTTCCCCCACCCCTCTTGGGGCTTACCAAACAGGCTAAGGTTTGGCATGGACCCAGGAGGTACATGCCTCAGTTTCTCCAGCACTGGACCTTTCCACAGAAGGGGATCTGAGCTGCCTGAAGTAACAACCAGCCCTGGGCAGCCACAGAATGATGCCCTGGGGCTGTGTGAAGTGTATTTACATCTCTAGCTTTGTTCCTGGATGACTCATGCGGCCCACATAACAAAAATAAATGTCTCCTCCAGCTCCAGCAAACTGCACTGCTTTCTTTAAACAAATCACAGTCAGCCTGTAAATGGCCCTGGCTTATGCTGGGGACATGGAGCCATCCTGTGGCCACTTCCCTGGACATGCTGGAAGCTGCCGTCAAGACCCCAGGAGTGGGAGGCCTCCCTGAGGCTGTCTCCGAGACCTGCACTTGCCTTGGGCCAGACCTTCTGCTCCATGCCAGCAATGTTACAGCCCAGTCTCCTCCGAACTGATGTTCTACATACAGGCCAGTGCTCTGGAAGTTCCATGACCATTGCTCTTATGCGGCTCCTTTCCCCTGGGTGGCCACGGTACTCACCTCTAATGTTTCAGCTCTAGGCCCTGCTCTGTGAGCTTTCCCTGCTTCCTCCCGTGCCCCCCCCCCGGGGGCATTGTCCCTCCTCAATTTGCGGTCTTACTATCTCCATGTACACAGCCACTACTTACATAGTATTTTCAATGCACCAATCACATAGTTCTAGGAAATATATATATATATGTGTGTGTGTATATATATATATATACACACACACACACACATATATATACACACAAACACATTTTACATATGTGTGTATGTATCCATATACTTTAATCACTAAGTCATGTTGAAATCTTTTGCGATCCCATGAACTGTAGCCTGCCATGCTCCTCTGTCCATGGGATTTTCCAGGCAAGAATACTGAAATGGGCCATTTCCTCCTACAGGGGACCTTCTCGAGCCCCTCCTCTCGACCCAGGGATTGAACCCACATCTCCTGCATCGCAAGTCTTAGACTTATTGTCTCCTCACATGCTAGAAGGGGCCAGGGGTCCTGGCGGGTCTCTTTATAAGAATACCAATCCCACCATGAGGGCTCCACCTCTTAACACCATCCAACTGAAGTGTGTTAGTCGCTCAGTCTTGTCTGACGCTTTGCACCCCCGTGGACTATAGCCTACCAGGTTCCTCTGTCCATGGGATATCTCAGTCAGACGGCTTTCTCAGCTAGAAGATCAGATGGCTTCTGGAGGAAGCAGCATGTGTTCGTGACCCGAGAACAAGCAGGAGGTGGCCAGGAAATCAGGGGTTGCAGGCAAGAAAACCACACATGTAAGCAGAGGTGCTCCTGTACTGATGAGTTTGCCTGCATCCCCATCCTTTCACCTGCCTCTCCTTCAGTTTCTACCCTGCCCGCTCGGCACTGGCCAGACCCAGGTCAGTGCTAGTCTGCTGCTGAACGTTGCTGGAGAAGTTCGCCAGCAGTGATTCCAACACAAATTACACTCTCATCCCAGTGGGACCCTCGGTCACTCAGCACTTCTTTCCTTGATAATTAGCTGCTTGCCACACTCCTCACTGCGTGTACTCCAGACATTGTCTGTCTCCTCTTGCTGAGGGTGACCTGACCTCAGGCTTCACTTCCTAGAAGGTTTGTATTTTCAACCCTCATCTCCCTCAAACAGTCTCAGAAAAAGATATCATCATTTTTCTTGATTAACCATTTATCTTGCCTTGCCCGGGTGGATTGTAGTTCAGGGTAACAAACTAGCCCAGATAAATAAGAGAAAGTTCTTCTTAAATAGAATTCCAGCTTAAAAATGTGAACTGAGTGCAGAACTGCAAAAATCATCCTTTTGCAATCCTGTTTGGTTCCATGGATGATCCAATCCGATAGTCAGTTAATGGAAACTGTGCCTGGAGTGGTATGCATACCACCACCTGAACCCACTGTTTCATCTTAACGAGATCACTAAGGATGGGATAACCAACAAATAAATGGGCCTTTGGATGAGATGAAACAGTACTGGATAGTGCACATTGAAATCACCTGGAGAGCTTTAAAAGTACTGATGCCTGAGACCCATCCCCACCAATTATGATTTAAAAGGTCTTGGGTACCAAAAAAGAGATTTTTTTGAAGTGCTCCAACAGATTGTAATGTGTAGCCAAGGTTAAGACTCACACCTGGCACACGAACCACAGCCATGGACAGTGCTTGCCCTCACAAAACTTGATCCCATCAAGCCTTTTAAATTAATATCTATATAAAGAAATTTCTAGAGCAGCAGGAGCAGGAGGGTGTACACTAGACCTTGGACTGGCAAATAGAGGCCTGGAGTGGGAGGTCAGTGTACCTCAGTTTCCTCCCCAATGACAATGGAATTTTTATAATAACTGAGGGGACTTCCCTGGTGGCTCAGACAGTAAAGAAGCCACCTGCAATGCAGGAAACATAACTTTGATCCCTGGGTCAGGCAGATTCCCTGGAGAAGGAAATGGCAACCCACTCCAGTATTCTTGCCTGGAGAATCCCAGGGACAGAGGAGCCTGGTGGCCTACAGTCCATGAGGTCACAGAGTTGGACACAACTGAGTGACTCACACACGCACACAAAGAAATTTCAAGGCATAAAGGAACAAGTAACACTGTGAGGAACCGACAACACAAACTCCGCGGTGACTTATTCTGCCAAGCAGCTGACTCACGTCATTCTTCAAGAATTCAGTGGCATAAAAGAGGAGGAGGGCTATTTCAGATGAAGACATATTAAAGGCATGTGAACCAAATGAAGCACCTTGAACAAACCATTTTTACACAACTGGGGAGACTTGATTATGGCTTGGACATTAGATACTACCAACGAGTGTGAAACTATTGGTTCAGTATGTAATTATGATGATGAAAGAGCAATGCTGAAAAAAACATAGGTTTTTAGGGGTAAAAGAGTGAAATGATAGGTCTGGAATTTATTGTAAAATGTTTTAGCAACAACAAAAATTGAAGCGAGTGTGACAAAATTTAAGAGTGATTAAATCCTGGTGAGAGTATTTGGATGCTCATTATGTTAGTCTAATTTTATTTATGTTTGAAATTTGTATAATATGTTTTAAAAATGTGAACCCTCTGGCTTTTGCAGTACCAGATATCATTATTATTTGTGTCGTTACATCTGTTCCCTCCTTTCATCCTCCCAACCAGCTGCAGAGCCAGTACTAGCCCCACTTGAGTGAGACCAGGGATTCTGCTGAGCACTGTAATTCCCACCACAAATCAGTAGGGGGGATGCTGTTATCATTGTTGTAACAGATGAAAAACTGAATTTCAGAGAGATGGAATCACTTGCTCAAGGTCACATAAATGGTAAGAAGCAATTAGAACTACAAGCCAGATACAAAAGCTCCTGGTCTCTATCACCAAGCTCTCCCTCCCTCTTGCCTCTGTCCCTCCCCTTCAGCCTGGAAGGATGCTCCCCTCAGCCCTGCTGTAACTCAGTCATTTCTTTCTCCTTTTCTTCCCTTTTCCACACTGCTGGGAAGAGTAATCGACACTTACCTGCCTCTGTTCTCATCCCTGTTCCCTCCTTAGTTCCTTATACTCTGATTTCTACTCCCTCGAGGCCACAGAAGCCCTCCAGAATGAAACCTGGTGGCTGTTCTCAGTTGACCACCCTGCAGCATCTGAGTGACTTGCCTGCTCCTTCCTCCCTGAAGCCCACACTCCTGCTGACCTGGCAAAGGCAAGACAGATTCTCTTGATAACTGCCCTCACTCCTGTGGCTCCCTGCCCCCCATTTACAAACTCAATGCCCATTTTTCCCCATGTTCTAAGCACTATGATCTTTGTTATCTATACATTTCTCAAAATAGGGTTCTAGGACCAACATCACAATCACTTGGGGTATATGTTAAAAATGCAGGTCGCAGGGCCCAACCCAGACCTGCTGAATCAGACTCTCAAAGTCGTGTGTCTTCATTTTAATCAGTTCTCCAAGAGCTCTTCTGTCCCTAGTGTAACAGTGCTTTTCCAGTGTCACATCCCTTCCAAGGCCTCCACCTGTGACTTGCAAGATGACGATTCTGAATTCTGCAGATTTATTTCAGCTTTCAGTCTTCTTTCCTACCCATCACCTGATCTTGAAATCCATTTTTCATCTTCTCCTTCATCTTCTTCCTCATTTCCCACACGTGATCAATTGCTCCACCTTGTTCATTTTGTTTCGGAGCCTTTCCCTGCGTTCATCCTTTCTCCTTGTCCCCCTGAGCCCCACAACCCTACCTTTGGTGAAACGCTCAGCCTCTCTCACCTGGCCTGCTGCATTCCTTGTCTAAGGGGTCCCTTAGCCTCCAGGATCAGTTGTCTTTCAAATTGTCCTCTACCTTGCTGCAAGGGAGTTCAAAACAGAGCTCTGGGGACTTCCCTGGGGGTCCACCTGTTAAGACTCCGCAGTTCCACTGCAGGAGTGCAGGTTTGATCCTTGATCAGGGAATGGGGATCCACACACTGTGAGGCATGACCAAATAAATAACTGAAACTACTTGTCAGTCACAGATGGGAAGTCACTAGAAAGACAGGAAACATTCAAGGATGGAAACATAGACAGGAAGTCACTGGAAAGACAGGAAACATTCAAGGATGGAAACGCATCCCCTTCAACCTGGTCATTGTGCATAGGAGTCTTTGCAGATGAGCTCCAGTGTCCTTAAAACACAAATAAAAAGAGAAGCTCTGATCTAATTATGTGAATTTTCCAACCCTGCAACACACAGTGCTTCCCTATTGCCTACAGAATAAAAATCCACCTTCTTCCTTCTTCCACCTTCTGACCTCCACCTATTTTTCCAGTCTTACCTTCTGTTTAGATCTTTAAATGATCAAAACTAAAACAACTTCTCTTCTCCACATATACCTGTGCCCTGCTCATGAGCTCTCTTCTGCCAAGCATACTTCCCTCCTCCCATCTTGGATTTGGATGTTGAAACCCTACCCTCAGAAATTCTCTGGCAGTCCAATAGTTAGGACTCGGCACTTTGACTCACGGGGCCCGGTTTTGATCCCTGGTTGGGGAACTAAGATCTCCCAAGATGTGCAGGGAAGGAAAGAAGAAAGAAAGAAATCCTATCCTTTGTGGAAGCTGGACCCCCAAGAGCCTCCCCAGTGAACCATATTTCCTAGTCATCATGCCCTTGTGTAATTCTTTCCCGCTCAGATCTGGCCTGCCCAGTAAGATGCAGTTGAAGTGATGTTGCCTAACTCCCAAGGTTAGACCATGAAAAGCCTTGCAGCTTCCACCCTCTTGGTCTTGTGGAATTGTGCTCTGAGGGAAGTCAACTGCCATATAAGAAGTTCGACTGCCCTGAGTTTTACATGCTGTGAGGAAGGACAGCTAACCACACTGAAGAAACCACATACAGCCCAGGCCACTCCAGCCATACCCAAACTAGGTACCAGACATGAGTGATGCCATTTTGGATGTCAAGCCCAATAAAGCCTTTGGATGACTCCAGCTCCAGGTGCAACCTGGCTGCAACCCTACAGGACTCTCCCAGGGAGCCCAATCAACCCACAGAACAATGAGAGAGTGCAGTCAATTATTGTTGGAAGTCACTACATTTGTTACACATGATGGATTCTTTTTTAAAATTCATTTATTTGGCTGCATTGGGTCTTGGTTGCAGCACTCAGGATCTTCACTGTGTCATGAGGAAACTTTTTGATGTACCACTTGGACCCTCTAGTTGTGGCTCACTGACTCAGTTGCTCTGAGACATGTGGGGTCTTAGTTCCCCAACCAGGGATCGAACCCTGCATTGTAAGATTACCACTGAGCCACCAAGGAAATCCCCACAATGATAGATTCTAGAACATCTTCATTCTAAGTACAGCTCAAACACCCCCTCTTGAGTGCGAAGAGTCCTGAGTGCTTGGACAAAATGAACTATCCTTTCTCGTGTGCTCCTGTAGCTCTGTGTCCAGCAGAGGTTCAGGGTAGCCTGACACACAATTTAGGTGGGAAGGGTGAGGACCTGACCTCATCATTTACATGACTGTCTGTCACTGTTCATGGCAGAGCAGATGCTCAGAGGGCGTTTACTGAACTGAATTGACTTCCTCTCCCTTTGTCCGGTCCCTTGAGGGAGTCAGGCAGCCTCAGGAAGACACAGGCACAGGGCATCAAGGAAATCCCAGGGTACGCAGTGTCAACCAGCGAGCTTGAATGTGCCGAAACAGTCTCGGCCAAGCATTCCAACCAGAGGGAAGAAGAACTTTTGAGGCCATTTTAAAAAGCTGAGCTGAAAAGAGAGATGGAAGAGACAGAGCTGACTGCCATTCCTCCGTGACTGACAACAGACAAGCACCTGTGGGCTGGAGCATCCTGTGCCAAGAGCACACCTCCCCAGCAACCTTGAAGCTTCCCACAGATTCTGGGCTGTGAGGGACAGCCAGGGGCAGCCGCCACAGGCCAGCTGGGATGAACGCTGCACACAGGTTCCCTGGACAAAGCCACCGAGGCCTCTTAACTATTGCTGAGCCTCAGAGTAAGAAATCACTGAAGCCCTCATGTGGACAGGGATAACTCTTCTATATCATATTCCACCCCCGCCCCCGCCGCCTCCCATTCAAAACATGCTCCCAGATCTCCCTCTGATCACCTTAATTCCCTGTCCATTAAACAACCCTCCCAGGATTCTTAGGCTTCTTGGGCTTCCCATGTGACACTAGAACCCACCTGCCAATACAGGATATCTAAAAGATGCAGGTTCGATCCCTGGGTTGGGAAGATCCCCTGGAGAGGGAAATGGCCACCGACTCCAGTGTTCTTGCCTGGAGAATCCCAGGGACAGGGGAGCCTGGCAGACTACAGTCCATAGGGCTGCAAAGAGTCGGACATGACTTAGCACCCAGTATTCTTAGCCATATCCTGCCAAACAATTTTAAGTATGTTTTTAAATTGCAGCTGTCACACTCTGCAGATGGCAAAAGTCTTTATTACAGGACAGAATTCTAATTAAAAAAATTTTTTTTTACTGTGCTGTGCAGCATGGGGAACATCGATTCCCTGACCCAGGGATCGAACCCTTGCTCCTTTCATTGGAAGTGCAGAGTCTTAACCACTGGCCCGCCAAGAAAGCCCCCTGTCATAGGACAGAACTCTAACTGATCTGCCCTTATCCTCTATGTGCCACATGGTGAGGACCTTTCTAAGGATTCAGTCTGTTACACTGGTGGTTCTCCATCTCGGCTGCACATTAGGATCCTTTGAAGAAGGATCCTAGGAAAGCTTTGAAAAATGTATTAATACTTCTGCCAGGGTTCCATCCCCATACAACGAAATTGGAGTCTCTGGGCACGAGGTCTAGGCATAAATATTTTAAAAAATTTCCCCAAGTGATTTAATATGCAGATGAGCTGAGAACCATTGTTCCAACAGAACATAAACATTGATAATGTCTGGGATTTCAGGCAAAAACAGTTTCTCGCCCCGCCCCGTCCTATTTCTCATTTTTGTTACAAATGATCTTTTCTTAAAATATTATCTAAGACAGGAGGGAAACAAGAAAAACACATAGTTGTCAAATTCATAACTAAATTCAGACCAGGCATGTTTCATGAGTCCAACTCTGTCATTGAACGTGGACTTGTGGGTTTTGCTTTTTTTTTTTTTTTGGTGATAACCCTAAAACCTGTAGCATGAGGAAATATCAGACTATTGAGTAAGAATTTTCTCTCATGTATGAGTGCAACTGCATAAAAAAATTGTGTCTTTAAAGGCCTGGAAATGAAAGAACAAAATGATCATAATTATAGTACTGGATGATTTCTTTTCTTTCAAACGTTGTGTTGACTATCACACTTGGAAAACTTAAAAAATAGAAGCAAGATGTATGTTTAAATACTTGGACTTACCTTTGGAGAGATTGCCTTTGGCCATCAACAAAAAGGTCACTATGCAACTCAGACAAGTCTCCCCCACCTGGACCTCGGTCTCCTGTCTGCAGATCGCACCAGGAGGGCGGCAAGGCCTCTGGCAGCACCACGTGCTGATTCCAGGCTCCCACAACACTGTTTCTATGAGACCAGTTTAACAAATGTTATCCAATATGCTTCCCTTGGCGATGAGTCAGGGCCAAGCAGGCTCTGAGCCGAGCTGTTTCACCTCCTCACCTCCAGAACGCGGTCGCCCACAGTTCTGCCCTTGCCTCCGCCTACAGGGTGCCTTGCACTTGCCAACTTCCTCCCTGTGATCCCTTCGCCCACTCACAATTGCAGGCCAGCCGCCTCTACAAGATGAGCGGTTTGCCAGTTAATATACATCAATCTGCCACCTCCAAACAGCTTGGAGAGCCCCATCTGTTCTCTGGAACATTCTAGCTAGAGGGACCACCCGCCACCCACCACCAGCAACTCATAGGCCAGCCCAAGAGGGTTTCTATGAGTGCCGAGCAGGGGGCCCTCCTCCGAGCCCAGTGAGGCTTGGCTGGGAAGAATGAGAGGCAAGCACATCCCTTCACCTGGCTGGGCTTAACGGCCTAACACTGCACTTTAAGAGGACCTCCTTCTCATTGTTGGAGGCTTTGAGGGTCTAGGTCCACCCCGAGCCACACTCCCTGGAGAGATCTGAGGGCTGAGGACCACATGGCCCTGGATGCCAGCCCAGGGTTCAAGGAAGAGTCATCCAGCATGGATCTGGGTTTCTTGGCCCTTACATAGCGTCACATGGTAACTGCTGCCGCTTGTTGTCCCTGCTCCAAACTCCCTATCCCATGGAATGTCTCAATAACCCTGAATGTAAGAACAATTATTATAACCATGTTTTCAGGTAAGGAAATTGAAGCTTAGTCAAGGTAAGTAACTTCCTCCAAACACGTAGTTAAGTGATAAGACTGTGAAGTATTGGCTCTGAACTCAAACTGCATGGATTTGAATTCTGGCTGTCACTTATAAAGTACGAAACTTTGGGTGAATTGCTCTGAACATCAGCTTGTGCTTCTATTACACGGCATAGTTAGCCCCCATTTATCAGGTCTAATGAAAAGAGCTTAGTTCATAGTGTGGGCTCAAGAAATGCAAATTATATCATTTTTAGCTGGATCTGAACCCTGATTCCTCTTCCAGGTGCTCAAAACTGACCTCCCCGTAGGTGCTGAGTTTGTCTGATTTGCCCCTGCACACAGCCTCTGGAGACCTGGACTCCATGTGCCACCATTGCCCTTCAAAGCCCAGCCTTGAGAAAATGAATAAGTGAACAGGCATTACTGAGCAAATCTTATTTTAAAGGCCACCAGCTCCACAGCCTTTTACTTCTGGATGCACCAACTCTCTTCTGTTATCAGAGATCAATTGTCCTGGGTCAAAGGGATGAGGTGGGGTGGGGAAAGTAAATGGAACATTTAGAAGAAATACAATGAGACCACCCATCCAAACACACCTCAGTGACAGAGCCTCTTGAAATAGGCAGTCTTACATCCCACCCCTTCTGCTCCCTGCTACCCAATCAAATAGATGGGAAGAATGCTTACAAAGCAAATACAAGACCACTTATTCTATAACATATATAGTGTGTGAACACCCAGTTGACCCTTCTGCCTCTGAGACTGGAATAATCTAAAGGGTGGATTTTAGTTGCATTTCTCCTGCCCCAATATTGAGGTAGGAATGGATAGCAGCAGTGGCCACAGGGAGTATTCCTGACTTTTGAACTTGTAAATTTGCTCTGCCCAATCACCCAGAAGGACTGAAGGGTGTGTGTGTTTTCCGTGACTTCAGCATCCAGGCCATAAATAAACAAATTGAAATATTGGTGACATCCCTGTGGAAGGAACCTCAGAGGTATACCCTCCCGTCATGTCCTTCTGCAGGCCACTGGCTTATTGAATCCAGAGAAGAGGCAAGTTTATTTCTTTGTCACTAAGCACTGTTGTGCACACAGTTTGCAGCCACTTGGGAGCTGGTGGTGAGTGAGCTCCCACATGGCAGCGCTGGGGGACCACCTAGAAAACCCTTCCCATTAACCTTTGACTCCTGTGCCCACAGCCTGGAACTTCTGGAGAACAAGGCTGTATGGGTGTAAAACTCATACTGAAAGGACTTCCTTCTTCTTTTCTGTCACACTTCATTCTGAGCAAGACTCACTGGCTTGTGACTAGTAGGTACCCTAGAGAACTTCTGCTTCTTTTTATCCTTCTGGTAGAAGGTCATCCTTTTCTTCTCAGCTCTCTGGACATCTCTTCCACCAGGCGGCCCCGCAGGTGAGAATCCCCCCTCTCAGAGGTCGGGCAGTTCTCCCTTCTTGCTCCTTTGGAATAACTGGCCCTCGCTTGGCAGTGGCCGACCTCACTCGCTTCCTGGGAAGGCTTGTGAGTCCAGCCCAGCTGCCACGAGGCCCCAGGCCCTGTGTGGAATGCTAGGCTCTTCCGTTAGCCTCTGTCCACCTCCCCGTTCCATTCTCCCACTCAGCCTTCAAACCCTTCCACCTGCCATGCTCCCATATGTGGATCAGGAAAGCTGATCTGTTGGGGAGAGGTGGTTGGAAAGAGCTAGAGACAGAGAGAGTGGAGAAGGCAATGGCATCCCACTCCAGTACTCTTGCCTGGAAACTCCCATGGACGGAGGAGCCTGGTGGGCTGCAGTTCATGGGGTCCCTAAGAGTTGGACACGACCGAGCGACTTCACTTTCACTTTTCACTTTCATGCATTGGAGAAGGAAATGGCAACCCACTCCAGTGTTCTTGCCTTGAGAATCCCAGGGATGGCGGAGCCCAATGGGCTACCGTCTGTGGAGTCGCACAGTCGGACACAACTAAAGCAACTTAACAGCAGCAGCAGCAGAGACAGAGAGAATTAAAGACAAGAGACACAGAACGCGTGCTCCTCCTGCCTGGCTTGCCTTTGGTCCTCCAGGTCTTCATTCCAGGTTTTCCAGAATGCTGCTATAATTGTATGCTGCCTTTTTTTTTTTAAACTGGAGTTAGCTAAATTTGCTTTCTATTTATTGTTCCCCAAAGAGTTCTAATATATATCTCAAGCCTCCTACCCCACCTCACGAATCTTCTGCATGTCTGTGCCTCTCTTCTCTGAAAGCTCCCCATGGGCAGGGTAAGCTGACCCCACCCCCTTCCCAAGGCATCTGTATACAGCCTGCTGTACACAACTTGTGTAGGTTAAACACCTCAGCAGCCCTCGGCCCATTTCCTTTCCCCAGGCTCTCAGGGCAGGGACTGAGTCTCTTATCAGACCAGGGACCAGGTATCTTGCATTCATCCAGGTATATTCAGATGCCTGGGACACTGCCTGGCATAAGGCACATGCTTATTAATGTTGGATGAAAGAGTGAATCAGTGAAAGAATAATTTGTCAGTGCACCAAAATATATGTTGTATAAAACTCTCTAAAATAGCTCTGGAAATTTCCATTCTAACTTAGGCATGCCATTTGGTCCAAGAAACATTGGACTGGCAAGGATGCCACCCAGAAGGGTGACTGCCAAAAGCCCATTAAACAGGGCTTAGTAACTATTCTGTTTTGAGAACATTCCCAATGCCCCTTCTCCTGGAAATAGACACCATCTCCCTGGACAAAAAGGTGAGCACATGCCCCTTAGCACATGCCCAGGTATCCTTGCCTGACCTGTAGTACTCTTATTCCCCCTAAAATGCAAAGGGTCTGCTTCCTGAGGACAGATGGAGGCCAACATGCCCACTGAAC
Organism: Nanger dama; assembly: GCA_917880005.1. Classification (NCBI taxonomy): domain Eukaryota; kingdom Metazoa; phylum Chordata; class Mammalia; order Artiodactyla; family Bovidae; genus Nanger; species Nanger dama. The sequence continues at coordinate 24,761,697 of CAKJTW010000011.1, read as the reverse complement.
CAGACAAATGCAGAGATGAGGGACTGATGGAGAGTTGGACGTAATCTTGGACCCTGGAGCTGGTAATTCTGTCCTTTTTCTGCCCTGGGAGCTGCCCCTGAGGCCTTACCACCTTGTTCAGGCCAATCTAAGTAGGACTTCTGATCCTAAGAACATAAAAAACCCTGATTAATCCAATATTAATCCTCCTGCAGTAGTCTGGACATGGTTACCAAGGTTTTCCCCCAGAAGACTGTAGCTCTAGCCCTTCCTTTCTACCTATCTGGCCAGGAGTCATTTGTGGACTTTACCTTCCTTCTGGCTGAGACCGATGTCTGGGGCCCAGGTGACCAAAACAAAAAGACCTCTGGGTTAGGTTTAAATATATCCTTTATTATTAATCTCCTAGAATCAGGATTAAGAGAAAAAGCAATGCATAGGAAAGTGTGTAAAATAATGATTGATGTACTGAAGCTGGGGTGGACGTGATTATAAAAGCAAAGAAAGCACATACAAGGGGCTTCCCAAGTGGCTCTAATGGTAAAGAATCTGCCTGCCAATGCAGGAGATGTCAGAGACATGGGTTTGATCCCTGGGTCAGGAAGATCCCCTTGAGTAGGAAATGGCAACCCACTCCAGTGTTCTTGCCTGGAAAATTCCATGGACAGAGGAGCTTGTACGGCTGTAGTCCATGGAGTTGCAAAGAATCGGGCACATCTGAGCACGCATAAGCCCTGCTGCACATACAAAGGTCAGAAGCACCATCTGTACGTTAAGCTCTGTAAAGACAGGAATTTTCGACTTCTTCTTAGTCACGGCTCTATCCCCAGTGCCTGAACAGGCTCTCGATGAGTATATCTTAATTGAGCAGGTAGGAAAAAATGAAAGGAATATCCCTGAGGGCAGAGATGAGAACATGGAGTGGGTGGTTGCCCTTTGGTGGGGACAGCAGGGGTGTCAGGATAGAGGAGGGCTGTGAAGGAGACAGAACACTATTCTGTACTGTGTACAGCTTTTACACACGTGGATTACCTTAAACAGCAAATGTAAAGGGGTAAGACCAGGAAGGCAGGACACCGTGGAGCTAAAAACAGACTGGGAAAAAAACGTGAAATCTGGATGAGCATCTCTTACCGTCCTCCATGACAGCAGAGGAAGAAAGCTAACTGGAGGATTAGCAGTCCACTCTCTTCACACAGCAGCCCTGTGGGGCTGATCTGCACTGGCTATAAAGATGGCAGCCTTGAGTGTTCTCTTACATAAGCAAATTAGGCTCCCATAAATAGCACAGCCAAATCCTTTGAACACTGAGGCAACAGCCCTTCGTTTTGACAGCCAGCCCTTGACATCTTGTCAACCTCATGGGAAGTCATGGCTGCCTGTTCTCTGCTAAGCTGGTTTTACTGACACCTTTGGAAACAGTAGGCACTCTTGGATAAGGAAAAGTTTTCTTTGTTTAATTTGGGCCAATTCCTATTACAATCAACATTTCTTCAAGAATAATCCCAAAAGTTTGATTTCAGGGCTCCCTCTGAAAATCAAAGATAGAATTAATATCCTTTATCTTCGACAGAGAATTTAGTAGTTAATATTTTGACAGAGAAGTATATATTTACATAAAGCATCTCATTTAAATCTTATTTCAGCTTAGAAAGGTGAAAAATTCAAGAGATGGATGAAGGTGAGAGTTGTACAACAATGTGAATATCCTTAGTGCCACTGAACTGTGCAGTTAAACATGGTTAAAATAATATGTTTCATATCAAGTGACTTTTGCCACAATAATAATAATAATAAAAACATTGGCCTACAGAAAACATCTCTCAGATACTTCATAAATTTTAACCTAAAAAAAAAAGTCAATGAAAACATCTTAAAAAGGGGACAACATGCATCTTTGAAGGTCAAAAAAACGTCAGTTATAAAAATTAAATAAATAACAGCTTTATGCAGAAGATGGGATCACCCCATTTTATAGAAATTGGGGTTTAGAGAAGCAAGTGGGAAGCAAGGGTTCCAACCAGGCCAGTCTCTAAAACATATGTGTGCTCCTCACCACTGCCTACCCACACCTGTATAGTACCTGCAATTTACAGAGCAACTCTCAGAAACTATCCCATTTAATTCTCACAACAATCTAAGAATTATTTTAAATTTCCATTTGCTTTGGACTGAACCTCTGTGTGTCCCCTGTAAATTCATATTTTGAAGCCTAATCTCCAATGTGGTGGTATTTGAAGCTAGGGCCTTTGGGATATATTTAGGTTGTGAGGGTTCAATTAAAAAAAAAAAATGGACAGAAGACCTAAGTAGACATTTCTCCAAAGAAGACATACAGAATCTCCAAGTCACTAATCATTATCAAATGCAAATCTAAACCACAATGAGTTATCACTTCACACTGGTCAGAATTACCATCATATATATATATATACACACACACACATATATATATATACACATATACATGACCATTATATATACAACTGAAAAAAGAAAGTTTCTGTTCCGTGTGTCTCCAAAGACACCAGGTTCTTTTTCCAAGAATTACACAAAGTCTTGTTAGAATCTGCAAGCTAAGTCACTTCATTTGTGTCTCGCTGTTTGTGACCCTTGGACTATAGCCTGCCAGGCTCCTCTGTGCATGGGATTATCCCAGCAAGAATACTGGAGTAGGTTGCCATGCCCTCCTCCACGGGATCTTCCTGACCCATGGAGTCACTCTGTATCTCTTATGTCTCCTGCATTGGCAGGTGGGTTCTTTACCACTAGCACCACCTGGGAAGCCCCACCTAGAAATGTTTAATTACCTGTGGCTTATATAAATTACTTAGATTTCAGTTGAGTCAAGGCTTAAGATATTATTAAAATGATCTGTCAGGACAAACTATAAAACACAAAATTAGGTTGTGAGTGTAGAGCCCTCAGGAAGAGGATTGCAGACTTCCTCTCTGCTCTCTGCTCTCTGCCTGTGAGGACACAAGACGGCCATCTGCATCCCTGGAAGCAAGCTCTCACCAGACACCAAATCTGCCCATGCCTCGACCTTGGACTTCCCAGCTTCCAGAACTGTGAGAAATAATGTCTGCTCCTTAGGCTACTCAGTCTATGGTTATTTGTTACAGCAGCCCCAACTGACTAGAACACCATTTTACAGCAGGAATAAACAGGGCTTAGAGAGGGGAATACAGGGGTGGTGTGGCGTAAGACAGAGAGTGCTGGTCTGGGGGAAAAGACCTGGGTCCTACTCCCAGCTGTGCCCTGTTGAACTTGGTGACCTTGGGCAAGGCATGCATCCTCTCTGGCCCACAGTGTCCTCCTCTGCCAGGCAGGGTGATGGACTAGATGCCCTAGCATCCGCAGCAGCTCAGATAGTCTTTGATCCCAGGAAGCCTCTTGGTGTTCCTTGTGAACTAGAACTTGAGTTGCGAAGGGGGAGCCAACCAAAACTGACATCCACAACTGGCTCTGGCGGGATGTTGGCATTTGTTCCTATGCTGCAGTTCACACTTCTAAGTTTCTACAGTTGCAATGTCTTAATCATAACGACACTGTTTCTAGATTGTCATTAGTATTCCCATCAGAATTGGAAATGCCAAATTGCTAACAGCACCCTGGGGGCTTTGAATCACATGCTGTCATCGCTTTAGATAATTTTTTTTTAAATCATATTTAAGTTTATTAAAATACCAACCTTTTTCCCCTCCAGTTAGAAACAGAGAAGTCTATGCCAGTGTTTATATAAGGAAAAAAAATTCTGTCCACCTGAAAGAAGCCAGCCCACAGCTCCACTAAGTGGATAAAAACATCTGGAAAACCCACCTCTGCCTGTCTGCCTGAGGCTTCTCTTTGCTAGTGGATATTGCCAGCAGCAGTGGCAGGTCAGTGCTCAGTTAAAGCAGCAGGTGGAACCAGTGCAAGTAGAGGCCCGGAGCCCCTATCTGCGGTTCAAAACTGGAAGCTATGGTGTCTTGCCTGGTAAGGAAGTAGGTAGGACAGAAAGGAAATGGGCAGCCTGGGTTTGAATCTGGGCTCCATCGCTTGTGGCTCTGTGAGCCTGGAACAGTTACTTCAACCCTCGGAGCTTTACCTTGCTCATCCACACTTCTCATTTAGCATTTCTGGCTGAGAATCACTGCAATGATGGAACAGGCCTAAGACGTAGAGAAAATGATGACAGCTAGGTAAGCAGTTTCACTATTCTCATTTAGTAGATGAGGAAACTGAGGCACAGAAAGAGTAAATAATTCACCAGAATTTGAATCTGTGTCATCTATTCCTAGAGCCTACAGTTAGCCATTATACTTGGCAAATATGTCTAAATTCAAAAAGTTCTCATTTGTAGCTATATAGCTCCACTGACATGTCACCTCCTGGGAATGCTGCTGAGTCCTAGGTTTTTTTTCACAGAATACCTTTCATCACTTTGATAAGGTTGTCCTGGTTCAAGATTTGGCTTCAGCATTGTAAGTCCAGAAACCAACTTGTATCAGTGCGGTAAAGATGGGACAGTAATTTATGAATAATAACAAGTGGAGGACACAGAACTCTTAGCCCTTATGCCCAACCAACAGTCACATTAGTCAGAAGCCAGGTTAGAATCAGAGTTGAGTTTGAAAATCATGGACTCAAATGAGGATAGCTGCAGGCCTCATGTCTGACAGCTGTCAGCTAAAGAATCCAGCCATCAAAAACCCGCCTCCTCCACCTCCTGTCCTTGGGAAGGTACCCCCAGGCTTCCTCTTCCAAAGTCAGTGCTAGGACATTCTCACCTACTCACCCAACATTATCCCTGAGACTCGACTTTTCTTGGATTCCATGGCTCACCAAACCTGCCCTGTTTATTAACTCATTCCTGCTCATAAAGGGGCTTCCCAGGTGACACTAGTGGTAAAGAACCCGCCTGCCAATGCTGGAGACATAAGAAATGCGGGTTCAGTCCCTGTGTTGGGAAAATCCCCTGGAGGAGAGCATGGTAACCCACTCCAGTATTCTTGCCTGGAGAATCCCATGGACAGAAGAGCCTGATGGGTTGCAAAGAGTAGGACATGACTGAACCAACTTAGCATGCACACCTGCAATTAAAATTTCTATTGCTGCTGCTAAATCACTTCAGTCGTGTCCGACTCTGTGCGACCCCATGGACTGCAGTCCACCAGGCTCCTCCATCCTTGGGGTTTTCCAGGCAAGAGTACTGGAGTGGGTTGCCATTGCTGTCTCCAAAATTTCTATTAGGATACAATAAAACTCGGAGGTGAGGAGTCTTTCTGTTGTCCAAAGATGGCTTTGAACATCTCTGCTGTTACACTTGGTAAATTATGCCTGAGTTTAGGTCTTCAGGAGAAATCTTTCTTCCTGGCCCAGCAGTACTGGCAACGTACACAAAACACCTGACACATAGTAGGTGCACAATAAATGTCCATGTAACAACAGACATCCACCCTGGTGATATATGGACAAGATACAGCCTCCGACCTCAAGGAGTTCATGGTCTAAGGAGGAGAGAAATGTGGAGAGACAGCTGTGACTGAGGATACAGAGGACTGGGGTAGTGGTGAGGGTGGAGAGTGGCAGGAGCTCATATGAGAGCACTTAACCAAATGGGTAGAGGTGATGTCAGCAGAGGAGACCCTCCCCGCCCTCCCCCAACTCGTTACCACACCCCTACCCCTACCCCAGGAAACATCTGAGCTGATAGCCAGGATGAGGAGGAGACTTACCTGGGAAAGGTAGGGAGGGTGATTCCTGGCAGGAAACAGCAAGCTGCCTTTGAAGGATTATCAGCGATTCACCGATTCACCGTGAGTACTGTGGGTTGGAGGTGGGGGTGAGGGAGCCTGGGAGAGTGGAAAGAGATGAGGCCTGTGAACCCCTCTGTGGGCCTGGGGTTTTCCCAAGCCCCTTTCTCTGCCTGGCTGGATGGCCCTGCACAGTCACTGCACAACAGCACCCCAGGCCAGTGGCACAGGGTGCTGCCTCGTGGGGGATGTGGGCCAAGGCTTGAGAAGTCTGGATTTGGTTCAGTTCAGCTCAGTTCAGTCGCTCAGTTGTGTCCGACTGTTTGCAACCCCTGTTCGGGCACCACGTGCTGGGGTCCAGCCTCGGTGGATCCAGGGTAATTCGAAGGGGAGACGGAATCGGCACCCTAGGAAAAAGCTATTTAATTAGAAGTATAAAGAGAGATTAGAAAGGAATAGTGTAGTAGGAAAATTAATGGAGAAAAAGATGCTGAATAACTTGGTTTACGTGGGATACCAATAAAGCTCTGAGACAAGAAGCTTGCACCACCTACGTAGGCCACAGGCGTCTTTCCGTTCTCCTGAAGGAGAGGAGGCACTGAGGCCTCCCCAGTCCGATCTTAGAAGCCCAGGCAAAATTAGCAGGCCTGGTAGTACCCACGCTCCAGATGGGAATTCAGCCAGAAAAGCGGAGAACAAGAAAGAAATGACACGGGGGAAATCGGTCTTTCCAGAAACTAATCCATTTTCTTTATTTTCAGGTTTGCTTATATACTTTTGTTATACATAGGGATGAATACAGAGTCACGTGGGGTCAGCAGACCTGACCCTTGTCAAAATCAGGTGCTTCATATTATACAAAGGTCTTAGGGGTTTTACATCATCTTCTGGCCATAAGGCCTGCTGACATTTTATGGCCCTTTCTGATAATGGTCAGTCAACCAGAAAACTTATTTTTTCCAGGGGTGATTTTTTTCTTAAACTAGGCGCCACTCTCCGAAGGTACCAGATAAAGTTACATTCCTATAGGGTGAGGATGTAGTGGGTTATAATCAAGAAAAGAATTTTCTTAGCCTAAGGTTTAACATGATTAATCTTAAAGGTTAATACTTATTTCTCCTATATGCTAGTTATATTCATTATAAGGGCAGGGAATATGGAGATTTAGCAGCAAATATTGGCTCAACAAATGAAAAACCCTTCACCAATATAATTTGTCAACCCACTAACACTATACTAATAATTTTGTAACTTCTCAAAAGAGTCTGGATTTAGAAAGTTTTAAAGGATCTCGTGCCTCTCATGGTTGGGAGGCTGTAAACAATCACATGTGGCCAGACGAACCTGCTCAGGCAGGCTAGAGAAACTTCAGAGGAGTTTGTAAGTTGAAACACTCTTGTCACGCCCAGGAATTTTTATTAACTGGAGCTGCAAGTTAACTCCTTCTCCGAGAGAGGTGGTGGGGAAACAGCCCCCATTAAGTCAGAGGTATAGGTGAGAGCATAAAACAGTAAAGTAGGCACTCTGGTTTTGGGGGTAGATGCTCGGGGACAGGGGGTCTCCTGAGGCTCGATCTCGCCTTTGCGTAATGCCAAGCCTCCTTCCTCATGACCTTTGCCAAGGGCAGAGTTCCTCATGCTGGCTCCCAGCACAGCAGGCCAGGCCTCCCTGTCCATCACCAACTCCCAGAGTTCACTCAAACTCACCTCCATCAAGTCGATGATGCCATCCAGCCATCTCATCCTCTCTCATCCCCTTCTCCTCCTGCCCCCAATCCCTCCCAGCATCAGAGTCTTTTCCAGTGAGTCAACTCTTCGCATGAGCTGGCCAAAGTACTGGGTTTCAACTTCAGCATTATTCCCTCCAAAGAAATCCCAGGGCTGATCTCCTTCAGAATGGACTGGTTGGATCTCCCTGCAGTCCAAGGGACTCTCAAGAGTCTTCTCCAACACCACAGTTCAAAAGCATCAATTCTTTGGCGCTCGGCTTTCTTCACAGTCCAATCCTCACATCCATACATGACTATTGGAAAAACCATAGCCTTGACTAGACGGACCTTTGTTGACAAAGTAATGTCTCTGCTTTTTAATATGCTATCTAGGTTGGTCATAACTTTCCTTCCAAGAAGAAAGCATCTTTTAATTTCATGGCTGGAATCACAATCTGCAGTGATTTTGGAGCCCCCCAAAATAAAGTCAGCCATGGTTTCCACTGTTTCCCCATCTATTTCCCATGAATGATGGGACCGGATGCCATGATCTTCGTTTTCTGAATGTTGAGTTTTAAGCCAACTTTTTCACTCTCCTCTTTCACTTTCATCAAGAGGTTTTTAGTTCCTCTTCACTTTCTGCCATAAGGGTGGTATCATCTTCATATCTGAGGTTATTGATATTCCTCCTGGCAATCTTGATTTCATCTTGTGCTTCTTCCAGCCCAGCGTTTCTCATGATGTACTCTGCATATGAGTTAAATAAGCAGGGTGACAATATACAGCCTTGACGTACTCCTTTTTCTATTTGGAACCAGTCTGTTGTTCCATGTCCAGTTCTAACTGTTGCTTCCTGACCTGCACATAGGTTTCTCAAGAGCCAGGTCAGATGGTCTGGTATTCCCATCTCTTTCAGAATTTTCCATAGTTTATTGTGATCCACACAGTCAAAGGCTTTGGCATAGTCAATAAAGCAGAAATAGGTGTTTTTCTGGAACTCTCTTGCTTTTTCCATGATCCAGTGGATGTTGGCAATTTGATCTCTGGTTCCTCTGCCTTTTCTAAAACCAGCTTGAACATCAGGGAGTTCACGGTTCACATATTGCTAAAGCCTGGCTTGGAGAATTTTGAGCATCACTTTACTAGCATGTGAGGTAAGTGCAATTGTGTGGTAGTTTGAACATTCTTTGGCATTGCCTTTCTTTGGGATTGGAATGAAAACTGACCTTTTCCAGTCCTATGGCCATGCTGAGTTTTCCAGATTTGCTGGCATATTGAGTGCAGCACTTTCACAGGATCATCTTTCAGGATTAGAAATAGCTCAACTGGAATTCCATCACCTGCACTAGCTTTGTTTGTAGTGATGCTTTCTAAAGCCCACTTGACTTCACATTCCAAGATGTCTGGCTCTAGATGAGTGATCACACCATCGTGGTTATCTGGGTTGTGAAGATCTTTTCTGTACAGTTTTTCTGTGTATTCTTGCCACCTCTTCTGATATCTTCTGCTTCTGTTAGGTCCATACCATTTCTGTCCTTTATCGAGCCCATCTTTGCATGAAATGTTCCCTTGGTATCTCTAATTTTCTTGAAGAGATCTTTAGTCTTTCCCATTCTGTTATTTTCCTCTATTTCTTTGCATTGATTTGGTCTAGAACACTCCAAACCTGAGAAATTCACTAGAAGGGTTTAAATCGAGGAAGTGACACAATCACAACTGTGGTTTTGAAAGAACACTCTGAACACAGGAAGGCTGATGGATGGCAAGGAGTGAGAGAAGCCTAGAGGCCTGGGGTGGGGAGAGGGGAGGATGAGCAGAGGCACAAGTTGGGGGTGGGGGGGAGGGTCAGAAGGAGAGCCTTGGAGGAACCCACGGAAGTTAGGATTTTGTGATCGGGTAGAATGGTAGGAGACAAGGGCATGATGAAAGCTGGAGCCTGTGGCTCAGGAGACATAGATACGGGCGTCTTCATGTGGAGAGAGTGGGAGGTGGACCCACCCTTGCCCAGAGCACAATGTCAGGGACCCCTGATGTTGTGGAGACGGGAAGAGTCCTGTGGGGAGCGGGGAGGGGGCTGAGTAAGCCTGGCCCTGCGGTCTTTCTTGTTCCCACCGAGCAGGAGGTGGAGATATCTGGAGAGACCGGGTGTGTGGGGAGCCTGCAGGGTGGTGAGGAGGAAACAGCTGCTGAGGGGGGGGTGAGCGAGGCAGCCGATCAGGACGCCGGGGAGGACTGCCAAGCACGGGCTGTTTTCTCCTGGCCGGACAGCTGCCGTCAGTGAGGGGGCCAGATGGAACAGTGGGGTAAGATCCTCCCGGCGCAGGAGCCACGCTCTGGGGGGCAGAGCAGGTGCTTCTAGACACGGGATTGTGTCCTCTGTGCCACTAGAGGGCCACCAGTGCCGAGGCAACATTTGCTGATGAGGAGGCCCCAGGCCGACCTCCCCAGCTACCAGCAGGAGCAGGCCGAGGGCAAGAGTGAAAGCAGAGGCCCATACACCCAGATGGCTAAAACTGGAGGCACTGAACAGAGCTACTCCATCAGCGGGCCTGGGGCCTCGCAACCTATTCCCCAGCACCACCCTTGCTCCCCAGAGACCAAAAGTGGTGAGCTCTCCCCTGGGTCAGCCTGGCCATCTGTGAACCTGTAAGCCAGGATGGGGCATTAGCTGGACCTGGGCCCAGAACTACCAGCTGGTGACTAGACCCTCAGAACTGATAGGGACAGACCTAATCAAGGTCCCCAGGGAGCTGAGGTAAGCAGGTTCCTGTCTCTCAGTCTGAGTGTCATTTTGCCAAACCAGGAATTCCAGGCAATTCTAAGTACCTCCCTAAACCACATCACTCAAGTACAGAGAAGAGAAAGAGTTATCTTACAGAAAATGCTTTGGCTAAATGCCTTCTTTGTGTGATAGGAAGTGACTGTCAACAAGGCAGGCCTTCTGGAAGCAACCCAATTTCCTTCAGCTGGTAAGCGATAAAGCAGAATGTGGTATATCCATACAGTAGAACACCACTCAGTAACTTAAAAAAATAGACTACTAATATGCAACAAGTCAGACATACCTCAAAAGCATCATGTTAAGAGAAGAATCCAGGCACAGCAGGCTCCAGGCTGCATGATCCACCTTCATGACATTCTAGAAGTGGGGGTATGGTGGTGGTTCCAGAGCAAGAAGGGTGGAGAGGATTGGCTGCAAGGGGTCAGAGAGGAATTTAACTGGGTGATGAAAGTGGTCTAAACCTTGATCGTGCAGGTGGTTACATAACTGTAGACACTTATCAAAACTCATCAAGGCAAATACTTTAAAAGTGTGAATTTAATGAAGCATGTTGTTTCTAAGTCATGTCCGACTCTGTGCTCTCTGTGACTCCATGGACTGCAGCGTGCCAGACTACCCTGTCCGTCACCATCTCCTGGAGTTTGCTCAAATTCATGTCCTTTGCATCAGTGATGCTATCTAACCATCTCTCCAGGCAAGAATACTGGCGTGGGTAACCATTCCTTTCTCCAGGGGGTCTTCCTGACTCAGGGATCAAATCTGCGTCTCCTGCATTGCAGGCAGATTCCTTACCACTGAGCCACCAGGGAAGCCCTTAATGAAGCTACCCTTCCCAAACAAGTAAATAAAAACCTGAATCAGAGCCCGTTTCTCTAGTTTCCCAGGACAGAGACCACGATTTTCTCCCTCTTCCCTGGTCTAGTGGATGCATTTCAGCCTAAGTGACCCACTCCTGTGATTGCCATTATACAGTTGGTTGCCAAACCAGAGAAAGACAGAGACAGAGATTTAGACAGAAATGCAGAAAACAGTTTATATTTTGGAGTTTGTGATATGTAGGATCCTTCTGGGTCTTCCCAGGTGGTGCTAGTGGTAAAGAACCCTCCTGCCAATGCAGGAGACATAAGAGACACGGGTTTGATCCCTGGGTCAGGAAGATTCCTTGGAGAAGGGCACAGCAACCCCCTCCACTATTTTTGCCTGGAGAATCCCATGGACAGAAGAACCTGGTGGGCTACAGTCCATGGGGTCACACAGGATCAGACACAGCTGAAATGACTTAGCACACACAGCACACAGGATACTCTAAAGTGTGGGCCCCAAGGCAGAGAAAGGGTCCTCTTTTCAGGGTGTGAGAACAGGAAGAGACTGTCACAGACTCAAAGCATCTCCTTTGATAAGTCTGGGTACCTCAGCTTTATCTACCATGTGATAAATTCTCACTCAGCCCACAACTCTTTGATAGTAAGCCTTCCATGAGCATTGCATTTTTTCTGAAATTTTCAATGCAAACTTTTAAAAGCCTCTTATAAGCAGCCACTTTAAAGTTAATATTCTCCCCCTAATTGTTTTATACATTTGAAACTTTTCATGAACTGGATTTGCTTAAAAGGATAAGCCTGAAGGATAACCCATCAAACCTCCACTGTGCTTGACAGATCTGTCAGATTGTCCTGTTGTGGCAGGGCCCAATCAGAAACCAGAAAAATGAAAGGCAGAAAGGAAGAAGATAACACAAAACAAGGCCTTAACCGAAAGCATCTCTATGTGTCTTTCTGGTGCATGCTCACTGACACTCACACACCCTTCCCCCAGCCCAGCAGTCCTGTGCTCACCTGGATTTCACTCAATCACAGAAGCCACCTACTCTGAAAGTATGCGTCTTTCTTAAGATGATCTTTACAAAGTTGTATCATGGGAGAGACTTTTGGCATGAGCACCTGTTACAGCAAAGGGCTGTTGCTGACCACTGGGACCCAAGAGGTCTATAATAACCCCTACAGTCACATAGCCCTTCAGTGACTCAGTGTATTCACATGTAAAGTGGGAATAAAATGTTGTCTTTTTTCTCATAACCGTGATGAGGGGTACATATGGAGTTGCATATGAAGCGGCCCTATCAGCTCTGGAACAGCACCTGTATGACTGTGAGCCTGAGACACAGCCAGCTCCCTCTCCACGGCAAAGACCCCTGGCTTTTAGAGGAGGCCTCCAAAGCTTGTTAGTGGCTGAGATGCTTTTGTTTCTAGTTTATAACCAACCTGCAGGAAGTTCCCTGCCCCTCCCCAGCTCACTGGAACACAAGGTCTAAAGATTTCTTTTGCTGTCCTGAGTGCTGGACCCTGCAGAACTAGCCTAGTCAGGGTCATCAAGTTCCCCATGAGCTCCGCGCAGCACGCGGTGTGTGCTGAGAAGCGGAGGTCAGCACCCCAGACAGACCCCCATTGTCCAAGCCCACGGGTCAGCGCGCGGGCTAATGTGGCCTGTTCAGGGAGGTGGGGCATGAACAATGGGAACAAATCTCTGCCCAGTGTCCTCCCAGGGGACAAAGTGCTGGCAGGCTTTCCCTTGGAGCTCATCAATTCCAGAACCATTCAACCAGGTTGCTGAGCCCCGGAGGCTGCTGACTCACAAAGGGCCACGGGGGTGCTGGGGAAACAGGAAGCCATTTCACCAAAGAGAAAGGAAATGAGATGGTTTACAGAGGTAAGAGAAAACCAAGAGGGCATCCCAAGGCCTGGAAGAAATGAAGTGAGAGAGATCACCTTCCCCTTTCTGTGCAAGTAGCTGCTCCCCTCCAAGGGCAGGAGTTCTCTGCTCTCCTGTAATCCTCCCCAGCCTCCACAAACCACCCCCCTTCCTCCCTCCTCTGTACCTGTTCACCAGACACCGTCTCCTAGACACTCACAGATCATTAAAGTGAGGAGGGACTGAAGAGATCACCAGCCTACAGGCTCCAAGCTTTTCAGCACCAACCACTCCTCTTACATCTGCTCCTGCAGGATTCCCTATTTGGGAGGATTTTAGAATAACTGCCCTTACTGAGTACTTGCTCCTTTGGATCATTCACTGAATTAAGAATTTCCCTTTATTATCACTTCTAGTGCCAGCAAAACCCCTGGGAAGTGGGTGTAATTATCTTTATTTTACATACAAGAAAACAGAGACTAAGAGATTTGTTTTTGCCTGAAATCCTATAGCTAGAAAGTAGGAGAGTTTTGAACCGAGGTCTGTGTGGCTTCAAGTCCCCACAGGCTTCCAGCATTTAAGAAGAAATAGCTTAGTCTCCCTGACCTATTTGCCCTGCTGGGTGTATACTCAGGCAAAATGAAACTATGTGTCCACATAAAAATTTGTGCAGGAACGTTTATAGCAACAGGATTCAAATGTTCATCAGCTGGTGAATAGATAAAGTGTGGGATATCCACACAATGGAATATTATTTGGTCATAAAAAGAATGAAGCATGATACAACATGAATGACTTCTGAAAACATTTGGTTAAGGGAGAGAAGTCAGTCACAAAAGACCATTTATTAAATGAGTTCGTTTTTGTAAAATGTCCAGAATAGGCAAATACATAAATAGAGACAGGAGACTGGTGATTGCCAGGGCTGAGGGGTGGGGGTGGGCAATGGCAGTGATCCCCAAAGAGTGCAGGTTTCTTTCTGAGGTGACAAAAATGCTCTAAAATTGACGGTGGAGATGGTTGCTTATGGCTGTGAATACACTAAAAAGCCACTGAGTTGTATGTTTTCAACAGGTGAATTGTATGGTGTGTGGATTATATCTCTATAAAGCTATTTTAAAAGAAATAGCTCATGTTATGACTGAAAGGGTACCCTGGTTCTATGTTGTGAAGGTTGAGAAGCAGAAGTTGCATGGTGCACAGGAAAGAACCAGAACTTGGGAACCGGTAACCTTGGACAAGTTGTTCATCCTCTCTGAGCCTGAGTTCCTTGCTGTAAACTGGGGTTAAAAGCCTATCTCTCCCTTGTTGTAGTGTACGCAAGACCCCCAGCCCCCTCCGGGCACACAGTTCTCTGATTTTGGAGTTTGAGGCTTGAGTGAAAGAGGCAGAGGGAGGGAGGTGCTCGTGGACACAGTGGCTTCCCCTGCATAGAGGGATCCTTCTTTCCGGATACCAAGCGCTCGTCAGGCAAAGGGCTGGAAAGAAAGCTTGGTGATTCACAGTTCTCTGTTGCCTAAGAGACTCCAAACAAGACAAACTGAGGAGAAAGTGAGAAAACAGAGTGTGCGTGTGTGAGCGCTCTGGAGGACCCTGCTGGCCCGGGGACTGGTGGGACTCAGAACCAGGAGGGAGGTGGGTGTGAGAACTAACGGACAGCCAGACTCCTGTGGAGCGTGGCTGTTTTTCAAGGCAACAGGATGGGTTGGATGAGTCTGATATGTTTCTTCCCAACTAGGAAGCATCTGCCAAAATGCTGAGACGCTTTTTTGAAAACAACTGGGGTATTAGAGTTATGAAAAAGCTAAACAAGTAAAATAACAAAACCCAGAAAACAGAGAAACTTGACAACAGAAGTCTAATACTTAATTTCGCGGGGGAAAGGTACCAGGTCAAGCACCAAGGTGGGAACGGTACTCGATCTTTGTCATTCACAGATTCTGTACTTGTGAATTTGCCCACTCACTTCAGCGCATGTGTAATTCCCAAATCACGGCTCATGGTGCTTTTGAGGTCATTCTCAGACATGAACACAGCAGCAAAAAACGTGTCACCCAGTGTGCACATTCCCAGTTGAAGTGGAATAAACGCTCTGCCTTCTTGTCTCAGCTCTTGTACTGTAAACAGGAGTTCTTTTGCAGTGTTTCTATGTTTTTTGCATCATTTCCTTCTTGGTTCATGATTTTGCTATATAGAACCACCCCAAAGGCAGTGCTAAGGTCCTGTCCAGTGTTTCCAAGCATAAGAAAGCTGTGATGTGTCTTACAGAGAAAATAATGAACCAATAATATATATTACAAGAAACACATATTTTAAAATGTTATATATTGATTAATTGACAAGAATGTTGTGACCAGAGGCTCACAGGAACCCAACCCTGTATTTCCTTTAGGAAAAAGTAGTTCAGAGTTTGCTATTCAGTGTTCACACTCTTTACAGAATACAGCTACTATAAATAATGGATGCTATGTATTTTTCATATATTATCTCATTTTAATGCCCACAAACTGTTATATCTTACAAATAAGGAAATTGAGGTGACACATATTAGACTGTGTGACTTACAGTTAACACGTGCCAGTGGAAGGATTGGAATCCATTTCAGACTCTGCCGCGAGGAAAGGAATTGTCACTGAGGAATGTTCAGGATGGAAGCAGAGCTGAAATAGTCTAAGAATGCTTTTGTCCAGTTTTCTTGAAATCCCCCATTTCAGAGCAACAAAATAATAAAAGGTAGAGGGAGATAATAATTCTAAATAATATCGGTGCTCTTCTGGGTGTGCTTGAACCGGGTGGGGGAGGGGACGTTGGGGGTGGGGGGAGACACTAGCTTCTCACTCTAATGCCAAAATATTGTACCAGAACTGAGATTGATTGATAAGAACGTAAAGTGTTCTTGACCTCTACTATCCTCTGCTAATAAAATTCCTTTTAAGTGCAAGTTGATTGATGTCTCTACAGCTGGGGAGAATGGTTGCAATTGCTTTCTGGATTAGGACGTGAACCAAAAGGCATCTAACATCTAGAAATGATAATTCAGTTTCATCTGTCAAAAGCCATCTTCTTCTTCTCTGAGGCTGTGGTTAGTCATCCTGACACTTGTTTTCCTATCTGGCTGCCAGAGCTGCTTTTCTGGCTGTTTTGAACAGACTGCGGCCGACTCACCATGGAATGGAACGTGGCAGCAGTTGATATGAGAGGAGAGACTGGCCCTAACTCACTGTTACCACCACTCCAGTTTCCTGGGCAGAAAAGGAGGAGCTGTATCTCTGAACCACTTCCTGAAAGTGTGCCCCTAAAAATGAGTGTGATCCTTAGTCATCAGCTAGTCCTCAGCCTCCAGAGAATGTTATCTTTGATAGGACCTGAGCGAACCTTTGGTTCAGCTAGCTGGTTTTGGAGATCAGAAAAGTTAGTTTCAGGTCGGGAGGCCCAGAGCTCTCTGCAGCTCAGTGCTCATTCTCCCATTCCTCTACCCTGGTTTATCAAAACCCCTCACTCAAAACAGACAAAATTACAAAGGGCAGGGGAAGTTAACAAAATGAGTACTTTTTGAGAGAATTACCACACAGGGCTTCCCAAGTGGCTCAGTGGTAAAGAACCTGCCTGCCAATGCAGGAGACATAGGAGATGCAGGTTTGATTCCTGGGTCAGGAATATCCCCTGGAGGAGGAAATAGCAACCCACTCCAGTATTCTTGCATGGACAAGAGGAGTCTGGTAGGCTATTGTCCATAGGATCTGGAAGAGTTGGACATGACTGAGTGACTAACACACACACACACACATACACACAGACACATGTGTGCACGCACACACATACACAGTTCTATTAATTTCAAGTAACAGCCCTGTTTTCACTACCTGTTTTTGATAGGTGTGCTGGCTCAAGCAGAACTTTGGGAGGCCCTGTCCTTCCTAGCTTTTCAATTTCTCGTGGTCTTACATTACGCACAGAGATCCCCAGCCAATGTGTTGAAAGAGTCAGAAATAAAAGGGCTTTGGAAATATAAATGTCCTGTACAAAATCCAGGTTCCTCCATTCACCAGATGGTAAATTTGGGCAACTTTTGAACTTCTCTAGGCCTCAATTTATTTGTGAAATGCAAACAGACACTGACACACTACCCCCTCACTTATAGGGCTATTGTGAAGAAAAGTGGGAAAATGAAGGCACACAGTAAATGGCAGCTATGATGACTGTACCTTAAGCAACAAGGGCCACCATGTGGCAGTATGATTTTCTATCCTTTTAATGCAATCCTATTTTGTTTGGCACAAAGATACAGAAGAGTGACCTGAAGGGTGAGTTGCTTTATGTAACTGCGTGCTGTGGTGGGCACTGCTTGACTGGCCCCTGTTTAAGGTGTTTAAGGAGAGGCGTCACAGTAAACAGCGGAATGCATGCCAATTGTTTTATTTATAATGCTTATTTGGATGACAAGGCCAGCCAGCATTTGGCTGCATCTGTGTCATCACTCCACGATGCGGCGGAAAGACTGGACAGCTGGGGAGGCTGCACCCCAGTCGACGGGCTTCCGGTACTCCTTCTTGTCCAGCAGGTACTGCCGGCCGCGGTAGTTGGGCAGCTCATAGAAGATCCAGGCGCCCTCCAGCACCTTACAGGAGTGGACCTCCCGCATGTGGAACTGCTCCATGATGGAAGGGCAGTCTTCCGTGGTCTCATACATCTGACCATTAAAATCCCCTTTCTCAAAGATCTGAATCTTATACTGGCCTCCACTAGACTGAAAACAAAACAAAACAAAACAGAAAACAAGGGGGAAAGAACAGCAACTGTTATGGAAATGAACAGCAGGCTAGGAACTCAGAGAAGAGAGCAGTTCAGGACCCACCATCTTGAAAGCGAGATGATCTGCACTCCCATCCCTACTGTGTACTGACTAAAACAGCTGATGTTCAATAAGGAAAATGTTATTCCTTAAAATATATAAAGGGGTAAAGTAAGTGGAAATAAATCGTGTAGTCTTATGATGAACTGATCTAACATTTGACTGAAGCCTCAGCAGCCAAAAAGAGGCAACCACCCATTAAGAGGTAGGCAAATCTTAAGAAAACGGCTCTGCATAAAAGCCTAAAGAGGAGGAAGGGGAAGGAGAGAGGGAGTCCACCGCCTCCAGACTCACCAGGTGAACAGCCCTGCAGGAGCTGAGGCGGTCGTTGAGGCCCATCCAGTGCTGGTACTCGGGATACTCGCCCGGGGTAGGATGTACATGTACCCGGCAAAATTGGGCCTCTCATACACAGCCCAGGTGCCTCCTTCCACTCTGATGGAGTTGCAGCGGCTCAGGTACATGTGGAAATCCGCACAGTCGCAGTCGCTGTCATAGTGGCGGCCTTGAAAGTTTTTATCTTCAAAGAAAGTAATCTGGAGTACGGGGCAAAGAAAGGAAGGACTGAGGGGGTGAGGTGGCTACGCTTACAGAAAAATGAAATTTAAGGGCATATTTCCCGCTCTAAGAATTCCTTTTCCCTCCCTTTTGAGGGAGAGAACTATATAACCTCACATCTGCCTTCTGGCAGACAACTTTAGTTGTCAGCACCAGGAATGAGGACTTTATGAGGGCTTAAGATGAAGCCAAACAAGAGTGCTCTACCATAAGGCCTCATTTTCAGACTCAGGTTCATGGCTTCTTCCTCACTCTACTTACCACATTACGTAATACGTTTTTCACTTTTTATCTGTCTCTCCCACCGAGACTTCTTTCAAGGGCAAGGATCAAGCCTTATTTAAGCTATGGATTCCTATGCCCAGAACTGGACAAAACCCTCAACAAAGGCTGGAAGATGAGTGAGTGAAGTCACTCAGTTGTGTCCGACTCTTTGTGACCCCATGGACTGTAGCCTACCAGACTCCTCTGTCCATGGGATTTTCCAGGCGAGAGCACTGGAGTGGGGTGCCATTTCCTTCTCCAGGAGATATTCCAGAACCAGGAATCGAACCCAGGTCTCCCACATGGTAGGCAAACGCTTTACTGTCTGAGCCACCAAGATGAGTGAGTTCCAAATACAGAAATTCATTTTAGATGATAAGGAAGAAATATAAAAAGAAAAACAAAACATAAACTTAAGCTTAAGAACTTTAGATGATATAGAATACAAAGATATAAGTTCTGTATTGTTATTTTCTTGCCAATAGAGTCATTGCAAAGTAACAAAATGACAAGGCAAGAATGTTCTTTGCTTCAAGCTCTTATCAAGTTGCACCACAATCCTCAGGGTAATCCTCCAAGGCCTGTGACAGCACTGGGAAATATGCCGCCCTGGGAAACAGGGAAATACTATGCCTGGCTGGAGAGCTGCAGCTCTACAATCAGCCCTGCTATTTTAATCAAGCCATCTCTCCAGGCTGCAGCTTCTCGTTGGTCAAATAAAAGGACTGGACCAGAGTTGAAGCCCTGGCTGTAAAATAAAACTCTCTTTGCACAAGGCAGCCGAGTTCCCAGGAAGTCCCAGGGCTTCGTGACGCAGTTTCTGAAAACCACTAGACCAAATGGATCACAGAGTTTGTCCCTTCTTCTTCTATGATTCCACACCCATGATCATTGCCAGGTTATAATTCCAACTGAAATCACAGGTGTCATTCCCTGATGCTGTGCCGCCACCTGGTGGCTAACGTGCTTCATCAGTTTGGAAGGAGGAAAAGCCAGGTCAGTCATTTTAGACAACAGCAGCAGAGCCAGTTACGATCTGGAGAGGACTTTTGAAGAGAGGATCTCTGGGGTGAAGGATGAAGGATAAGGAGGGGGTTTTCTAGAGGCAGAGGGAAAAGGACAGCTCGTTTAAAGGAATAAAGGAGTTAAAGAACATGGCCCACCATAGAGTAGGGACAAGTAGTTCACTAAGCCTGGTGCAGACTGGGCACGTGGTGGAGAGTTAGGAAATAAAGCCAGAAGTGACCCAGAAGCCATGCTAGAACAATGTAGCGGCTTGTGCTTAGACATAGCTGACTGCTATGGTGGCGTTGAGCTGCTGAGGACCAGCCAAAGGCAATAGCAACACGAACGGCACTGAGGAAACAGTCACAGAGATGAGGATCTGGTGACTAATCAGATGCAGGGAGTGGAGAGGCAGAAACCAAGAATGACTTGCAGCTGGGCATAACACCTCATTCTTTCTACCCCAGGTGAGTCTTTCTAGATGGTAACCTACTAATAGTTTCTTCCTTTCACTGTAAACTTTCCCCTCCCGGCCCCTTCCATTTCTCTCTTCTCTTTCCTGTTCCCTTAAAGCTTCCTTACCCTTCCCACCCCTGAATCATATACTCCACCCCCTTTTGCCCCTTCCCACATTCATCTCTTTCTGCTCCCTTTTCCATTTTAGCATAAGACAGGTTTAGAGATATGTGGTACCCGTTTACAGATGAGAAAACAAAACTGCACCGCCACTAGTTAAATCTGGGTAACACTGTCCACTGCAGAGTTGTTCTGAGGGTCTGATGGCACAGTGCCAGTAAAGGAATTTTAATAGCTGCCTCATGACTGCCAATAAACTTTTTCTACATCGGTGACAGATAGGGTTAAATGACTTGCCTAAGGTCACTGCTGCTGCTGCTAAGTCGCTTCAGTCGTGTCTGACTCTGTGCGACCCGATAGACGGCAGTCCACCAGGCTCCCCTGTCCCTGGCATTCTCCAGGCAAGAACACTGGAGTGGGTTGCCGTTTCCTTCTCCAATGCATGAAAGTGCAAAGTGAAAGTGAAGTCGCTCAGTCGTGTCCGACCCTTAGTGACCCAATGGACTGCAGCCTACCAGGCTCCTCCGTCTATGGGATTTTCCAGGCAAGAGCACTGGAGTGGGGTGCTAGTTACAAGTTGGTTGTGGACAGCAGTGCAAACTTCTGGCCAGTAGTCAGTGGTTACTTCATCTCCCTCTGTTGTCTTCCTACCTGGCCAGCTAGCTCTGTTCAACATATGCCACTTACTCTTAGAAATGGAGCAAGACTGATCCTGAATCTGATAGGATTTTCCCAAAACTTGTGGTGAGATCTTTAGGAAAATCAAGGTAACCTCTCTAAGAATGGATAGATTTTAAACTCCTTAATTCAACTGACCTTTGGTTTTTGGCCAACTATTCACCAAGTAAGATGTTTTACAAGGGATATGCCATGGGAAGTTAATGTCTTTATTCCTTCATTGTTTCTCATACTTACTACCTTCTGCACACTTACCCTGACTTCAGTATATGAACAGTAGAGATCTGTATAATTTTTGCTTGCTATTCACCTTCCCAGCAGACCAGCCAACCACCCCAAGGTTGAAACAAAGCACTAGCATTGCCAAGGTACCATTACTGAGCTCCAGGGCCAAGCTGTTCTTTTAGTTAGAGACCTTCTGAATCTTAGGACCCAGGTGCCCCTCTACTCAATTTCAGTTTGTAGAAGGACCATGAAATCCACTTTATAGTCAGCTGAGAGGTTGGACAAAAAAGATGTTGAGAAGGCTAAGAAATGTGCAGATTTTCCTAAAAGTTATTACAAAATCCCTCCAACTGTCAATTAAAAAAAAAACCTACTAATCCAATACAGAAGAGGGGAAAGTGTCTTGAGTATTCTACAGATAACAAAAACAAACAGAAAAATTGCTTTGGCCCAGCCCATAACTCCTCTGATTAAACTGCTAGCAAGGTAGCAAGAAAGGAAGAAGCAATAAGAGTAAGAGATAAATTACTATCTCCTTTGACCTAGCAAGTTTTAACTAACCGAATAAACCAGCTACAAGGAATAAGAGTACTCCCACGCTGGAAATCATTGAAAGTGGGAGTTATTCTATAACAGCCTTCCTTCCATGCATGTGGATAGCCCTCTGAAGACTTTAAATTCTCTTTAGTGGATTTTCATGGCATATTTTTCAAAAATCTCAGAGCACTAAAGACATTGTCTCATTTTTCTCCCCAAACCTTCTGGATGCAACTATGACTATTAGTTCTATTTTCCAAATTGGGGGAAAAAAAAATCAGGCACTAACCAATTATGGAACAAGTTAACAGGTGCCCCCTGAAAAAATGGGAAGTGCCTGACACTGCCTATGTAGCTTTCATGCCAAAGTGGTAGTTTAAATCTAAACATGAGAAAACAATTAGAAAAATTCAGATTTTAGTACTTTTATAAGACTTTGGGGTTTGGAGTTTGAAAAATGTCAAAATCTCAAAGAACAACAATAAAAATAGGGGAACTGTTCTATACTAAAGAGGCTAAAAAATGTTAAAGAAACTTGACAACCAAATGAAATGCATGGTCCCTGACTGGATCCTACATCAGCCGGCCATGAAGCATTTTTGCAGGGAGCACTTGGAGAAAATGTGAATATAGTCTGAATATTAGGTATTATGTTTTGCTAAGGATATCATGTTTATACAGGGAATGTCCTTGTTTTTAGGATATGCCTAAACACTTAAGGCAAAATATAATGAAGTCTGCTATTTTCAAATGGTTTAGTAAAAAGAAAGAGAAACTAGATATGGCAAAATGTAAACAATTGGGAATTTAAGTAAAGGACAAAGAAGTATTCTTTAACCATTTCTTTCTTATTAAGATTTAATGGGCTTGAACATTTTCAAAGTAAAACATTGGCGGGGGGGGGGGGGGCGGGAACCAGGTACCAGAGGCTTTGCTTTAGACCTATAGTCAGTGAAGAATTAAAAAGAGAAGGAAGATATATTCCCTCATTCCCAAGAGAATCAATTTCCAGTCCAATTATGGATCAAATATTTGAGAGTCAATTTTCCTGATCTAAGTCAGCAATTTATTTAGGGAACAGGATAAGAGTAGCTGCTGAATGAAGGGGAGATGTAGGATTTAATTCACCTGATTGGTCTACCCACTTTGGCCACTTAGAATATTAATGATTGAGGTTAAATTTCACAAAACTTTAATTGAATACTGAAAGTTTTCTGCTCCACATAATCTTCTTATCTGCATGTTTTATTTCTGTGGAAATTCAAAGATCAGTAGCTAGAAGGCAGAAATCATGATGATACTTACACATTACACATTACCTACCTGTATTCAACATAGCACCACACATGAAGATAAAACCCTTAATAAATTATTTGGTAATTGCTGGAGTTGAAAATATAATAAGCATTCCTTCATCTTTTCTTCAATCATCCCAGCCTTCTAACTATCACACTCACCTCCAGGTAAAGAAGCAAAAATGTTTCTTTCAATGTATCGTTAGGTGAAAAGAAAGTGGGTAGGCTAGAAATCAGCGTGACCATTTACTTACTTTGGTTCCAGCTTTAGACATGTTTGGTGCATAGATTGGTTTCCCCAGTGCTGAAATCCAGGAATGGCTAGAGAGTTACAGGCACAGAGACATTTATACTGGGCTGGTTTCAAATCAAACATTTGCTTAGTCATGAGAATAGGATCCAAAAATTGAGTCAGTCATTTAGAGGCTATTGATGGTTTCTAGAAAAACAATCGGGATTATGAAATAAAGGAAAGCTTCAGTACCCTCTTTAATGCTTACCAAGCCTTGCTGCATTATAGACTCTGCTGAGTCAAGACACCAAAACCCAGCCAAATTTTTCAAAATTAAAAACAAAGAAGATCCTCCTACCTGGGCAATTTGGTTTTTTAGCAAGCAGCCACCTTGAAATCCCCAATATCTTTTTTTTTTTTTTTTTTTTCACTTCAACAGAGCTTGTAGGAGATGAGTTGAAAAACCACACTCTAATTCTGAACAGAAGTAAAACATGTTCCAAAGCAATACAACTGACATGTCAACTAATGGCAGTGCATGATACTGTGTTTGGGGGAAAAGTCAACACAAGTGACATTTTAGGAATGACTAGAAAAACTGTAACACAGACTACACATTAGGTGCTACTATCGTGCCATTGTTAAAACTTCCTGAATTTAATTATATGTACTATGATTATGTAAAAGAATGTCTGGTTTTAGGAAATACATACTAATGTATTTAGGAGTTAAGGTCCTTGATGTGGGCAACCTATCCTTAAACTGTTGAGCAAACACAGAAGAGTAACACTACGTAGAGGGAGGTAAAGTGAGTGTGTGTGTGTGTGTTAGTCACTTGGTCATGTCCGATTCTTTGTGACCCCACGGACTCCTCTGTCCATAGGAGTCTCAAGGCAAGAATACTGGAGTGGATTGTTATTTCCTTCTCCAAAAGTGAATGTGGCAAAATGTTAACAGTTGGTCAACCCAGACATAGGGCATGTGGGAATTCACACTCCTGCAACTGTCCTTTAAGTCTGGAATTTTTTTCAACACACACACATACATACAAAAGTTCTAGTCCATAAGAAAGGGTGCTACCGTATGTGGCCCAAGAAGCAAAAGTTACTGTGGAAATCCTGCATCACAAAGGTTTAGCTAAGCTCGACCTGCCGCCTGCTAGGTGGCATTTCTCTGCCATGCTATCATCTTAGAACCCTTGTAGAGAACAGTTTTTGGCATTTAATATAACTCTGATTTGATGAATAAGATTACATCTCACGTAAATTCAAACAACAAATCAAGTCTCCATTTTAATTTTCCTGGTCAAATATACTCTTCTTAAAAGTTCTATTTCCTCATCTTTCCACTAATAAACACTCCAGCAAATATTTTTATAAATGGGATGCCCCCAGATATATTATGGTTAGTTCAGAAAATGACACATGTGTCTTGATATGAAGCTTGTTGGGTTATAAAGTATTAAGTTAGGTGTTTAGTATTCTGAATTTTATAAACTTTAAAGAAAGTATCTAATTAATACCATTAATTTTATTAACCAATAGCAATTTCCAAAACACACTCCTACTACTCCAGTGTTTATTTGATAATGCTCCACTTGGTTAAATTTCATCTTAAAATAAAAACTGTAAGAACTCCAATTAAAACATGCTGAGGGTTAATTTTCACTTTAGAAATAAGAGATATTTCTTATCTCTTCATAAGAGATATAATTTTGATATAATTACTAATTAACTGACCGAAAAGCATATGAAACAACATTTATCAGCAATCAGATTATTTATTAAACTTTTCCTTTATCTTAAAGAACACAACTCTCCTATCAAATGTAAACTTTATTTTGATATAACATCACAGAATGACTTTGGAAACCTTTCCTAAAGTTAAAACTTTAATTTTTAATCAAAAGGAGAAAATTACTTTTTAGAGTTTTATTGAAAATTTGAAGCAGAAAATGAAAAATAAAAATTCTACACAATTTCATTGTTGTATACTTTAAGGACTAAAATATTTTTGTATAAAAGCTTTTCTGCTATATTTATACTCCAACAAGTCATACTATCATTTCAATTCTTTTTAAAAGGCATAGCAATTTCAATTTAAATACAAAGAACTATAAAACTCTTATTTAACTGTGAAAGGATGAAACCCTTTCATTACACAACTTAAAATGTAAGGTTTACTAAATCAATACTCAAGTCATTTTAAAATTAACATAATGTGTTCATCAACTTTTTCATTTTAGCATCATAAAATGAGCCTTCTGATATTCTATAAACAATATGTTTATATAATAGAAGTTTAGACTAAAATTCAATGTAAACAGTAACGAATGAAACTGGAAGGAAACATAAAGAAAGGTCTTAAATAGGAAGAAAAATCTCCAAAGTCTCAAGTAGCAAAAGCACCTTCACAGTTTAGTTTCAACATGTGCACAATTTCTGTTCATCCGCATGTTGCCAGGACCCTGAAAATGACTGAAAAAAAAAAGAAAGAAAACAAAACTATAATCACTTAATTTTCTGTTGTCTTCAAGGAAAAATAGGAAACAACCCTTTTCACAACATCACATAAATCAATCAGATGATAATTTAGAGTGATAAAACATTCCTTTTTCTTAGGTTCACATATAGACATAAAGAAAAGAAACTCACATATAGACAAGGTAGTAGGCAGTGGGGATTAGTCTAAAGTAAAATTTTATCCTCTTATAGTTCCCATATCCTTTGTATAATCTTCATCAGATTTTCAATTCTTAATCTCACTATTTATTAACTAAGTATTGTAAGTGACAGACTTTATTTCTTGGGCTCCAAAATCACTGCAGATGGTGATTGCAGCCATGAAATTAAAAGACGTTTGGTCCTTGGAAGAAAAACTATGACAAACCTAGACATAATATTAAAAAGCAGAGACATTACTTTGCTGACAAAGGTCTGTCTAGTCAAAGGTATGGTTTTTCCAGCGATCATGTATGGATATGAGAGTTGGACTATAAAGAAAGCTGAGCATAAAGACTCTTGAGAGTCCCCTGGACTGCAAGGAGATCTAACCAGTCATTCCTAAAGGAATTCAGTCCTGAATATTCATTGGCAAGACTGATGCTGAAGCTGAAGTTCCAATACTTTGGCCACCTGATGTGAAGAACTGACTCACTGGAAAAGACCCTGATGCTGGAAAAGATTGAAGGCAGGAGGAGAAGGGAACAGCAGAGGATGAGATGGTTGGATGGCATCACCGACTCAATGGATGTGAGTTTGAGTGAGCTCTGGGAGTTGGTGATGGACAGGGAAGCCTGGCGTGCTGCAGTCCATGGGGTTGCAAAGAGTCAGACATGACTGAGCGGTTGAAGTATTGTAAAATTCTTTTTCATAAAGAGTAATACATATTGAAGATATAAACAATGTATAAACAGTAAAGAAGATGCTATCCAGCTTTGAAAAACAGTTCAGCAGTTCCTCAAAAAAATTAAACATACGGCCTTTCAATTCTACTCCTCTGTATTGTATATACTGAAGATAAATAAAAACATATCTCTACACAAAAATGTGTACATGAAAGTATATATAGCAGCATTATTCACAACAGCTAACAAGTGGAAGCAACTCAAATGTCTATCAACTGATGAACAGATAAAGTGTGGTATATCCATATAATGGAATATTAATAGTTGTTGTTTAGTTGCTAAGTTGTGTCTGACTCTTCACGACCCCATGGACTGCAGCCCACCAGGCTCCTCCATCCATGGGATTTTCCAGGCAAGAGTACTGGAGTGGGGTGCCATCGCCTTCTACAAATGGAACAGTATCCAACCATAAAAAAGAATACTGACACATGCTATAATATAGATAAACCTTAAAAACAGTATGCTAAGTAAAAGAAGCCAGACACAAACGCCATATGTTGCATGATTCCACTTATCAATATATGAAATGTCCAAAACTGACAAGTCAAGTGACAAATAGCAGGTTCGAGATTGCCTGGGAACAGGGGATAGAGGAGGTATCAGAGTTGGAGGATTTGGGCTTGACTATCAATGTATATGGGCTTTATTTCTAGGGTGATGAAAATGTTCTGGATTTGTTCATGGTGATCGTTGTACAAACTTGTGAATATAATCAAAGCTGCTGAATTCTTCACTTTAAAAAGTTTTATGGTATGTGAATTATATCTCAATAAAAATTAAGAATAAGTTTTCTCCTACCCTAGACATCCAGTCTCATTCCTCAGATAAACACTCTTAACAATTTCTTTTTAACTTTTCAGAAATTTTAAAAGCATATAATTAGTATATAAATATGTGGGATTACCCCTCCTTTTTTCTCAAACACACAAGGCAACATTTTACTCCCTTTCTCACCTTTTACTTTCACACCACTGTAGATCATTCAAGGTGAACACCTGTAGATATACTCCACTCTTTTAAAAAAGATGCATTCCAAGCATGAATGAACTGGTTCACAGGCACCAGCCTTCTACTGAGAAACATTTGGCTTGTTTCCAGCCTACAGCTATTTCAAATAATGCTACAATGAACATTTCTTTTCAACAGATCTTTACATATCTGTAAGCTAAATCTAAGATGTGAAACTACAAAGTCAAAGAATTGTGTGCATTTTTAATTCTGATTTTGTCAAACTATCCTCCAAAAGGTTGCACAAATTTACTTTGCTCAGTGATAAGTGAAATGTCTTAGTGTTGTAAATTACATTTTTGACCTTTACCAATGTGATAGATGAAAAATAGTATCTTACATTTCTAATTTTAGGTGAAAGTGAGGCTCTTTCTAAGTATCTTTCTGTGAACTACCTACTTATGTCCTTTGTGTTTTTCTATTTTGAGTCTTTAAAGATACTTTGAAATAGCAAAATAAGCTAATTTCTATTAAAAAATACTATGTATTTGGATTAAACAATTTCCAGTAAATGTGTCTGTATCTACGTCCTCTTCTATTGAATTTGCAGGTTTCCTAGAGTTTAGTCTTCAAATCTTCATTTGGATTAATTCTAGTTATTTATTAAGGCACAGTTAACAAAGACTAGCTAAATTAAATGACTAGTATGTGGGTTTACAGGATAGAAGTGAAATGTGTTAGAAAGAGTAAACCTTAAAGCCATATACAGGCTTTAAGTACAGACAGCTTTGGACTGTGCCAGGCAAGAGACAAAAAGACAAATTTGGCTATTTTATTTGCTGATAACGCTATACGTTCTGTTTGAATATTCTGGTTGGTCTTCTCAGTATAAAATGTCACAAATATGGGCATTTAAAATTCTGTATATGCTGGTGGGAGCAGTGGAAAAAAATAGCAATGGTTGGTAACATAATAGTCTGTGTGGTTTTTTTTTTGGGGGGGCACACTTATAAGATTTCCTCCAAATAATTTATGTGGTCGCCATCGCCATTGTAAATACCTACCAGTGTTTCAAAGAGGAAGTCTTATCCTGCTGCTTGTTTGGAGCCTGCTGCAGGAGGCACAAGACTGTCCAGCTGCTGACGGTGTCCTGTATTAATCAACCACTCATAAAACTTGTTTTCCACAAGTACCTGAAACTGCTTCCTTTGATCCCTAAAATTGCAAAAACAATGCGCTCATATTCATTTTATACCAAGTGGTTATAAAATGCTTTAATAGCATAAATTTTAAATTATTTCTAGTTATTCATTTATTCTCTGAATGACTGCTTTGTTCAGTGCTACATACTACATCACCACCACCACCAAAAAAAAGATTGGTCAAATACAATTCTCTCTTTGTAAAGACTTGTCAGTAATTATATATTTTCTTCTACTGTGATTATTCACTCAACAGATATTTACTGAGGACCAGTGATGCTGAGTAGTGTTCTGACTTTTAAGTCATGTAAAGAAAAGAGAAGTGGCCTCTGTCCAGGCAGGTTTGCACCACACGACTCCAGAGGGAGTGGTTCCCATTGTGATCTATGTAGTCTGTGCTCCTTGTGAACTGCATATTCTAGTAGGGAATATAGGTAATAAATAACGTGTGTGTGTGTGTGTGTGTGTATGAACCTAAGTAGTTAGAAAAACAGAGCAGAGTAGGGAAATTGAGAGTATTGGGAATGCTAATTTAGAAAGGACAGGAGACACCTGAGCTCACACTTAGCGGAAATCTTGAAGTGGTGGATTAAGCAAAATATCTGGAGAAGAACATTCCAGGCAGAGGGAACAAAAACTGCAAAGGCTCAAAAGTGAAAGAATATTCAACATGTTCAGGATAAGCAAGAGAAGAGAAGCTCTTGACAGCCAGGAGCTGGCTTAGCACCTAGGCTTAGCTAGGCCTAAGTGTAGTCTAGATCTGGCCTGGTTGTGGTGCTCTTCTGTTAAACATATATAATCCCACAGCACACCAACAGCAGACAAGATCATTGTGGGATGATGCTAGATCAACACAAAAACAAAACCACTCCATAATCATATCTCAGGTCTGGATAAAAAACAAAAACATTTTGTGATCCAAACCATAAAAATGACTGAGCATTATCCTTTCCTGGCTAATAAGTGACTGCTGTTTCTTTACAATCACATTTTTATCCCCTTCATTCCTCTCTTCTCTAATATAAAAAATATTATAATACCAAATCACAGAATTACCCTCACTTCCAGATTGCATCCAACTCACAACAGGACCCTCTCCCAAATCATCTATCACAGCCAGAATGCAATGATCAGTTCTTTTAAACATGCTTTTATGGATGTGTAACTAATTCTCTCCCTCCTTGCAATAAGTAATGATACCCAAATTTATTCTACAGATACATTCCTGGTGGTGTATGGCTGGATGGCAATGAGTAAGTAAGATCATAGTATGGTGGGAGAACAGTGAATAAGGAAAAGAATGGCAGAAAAATGAGGCAGAAAGGGCCTTGAAGGTACCATGAAGGTTTTATATTGCATTTTATTTCAAGTGTGATGGGGACTCGTGAGAGGGGCCACAGTAAGGAAATGATATAACCTAGTCACTTTAAAAGGATGATGTTGGGAGTTTCCTTTCAAATTAAAAAATAATTTCTCTGTCTTTCTATGTTCCCAAAGTGAAACTGTGTTTTTCCTTGTTTCTATTGTTATCAAGGATCTTACCACTTGAAGACACTCTAACTCACAGTTAACATGTGTTAAGTGCCTTATCACATTCCAGATTCTGCACATGTGTATAAGCTTTGTGTACATGGGAGAAAATCTAGGCATCTAAATACCAGCAGCATCCAAACAACAGAATTGCTTTAAAAGAATGTTTTTCCAATGATCCACTTTTATATCACATCATTATAATGATTATATTCTATATGATAATAGTTCACAGGAAACAGTAGAGACACTAAGAACCTAGATTCTGGAACCAGGCTGACTAGATGCAAATCCTGACTCCTGTGTGACTTTGGGTAAATTACTTAAATTTCTCTGTTCCTTAATTTCCTCATCCATGATAAGGAATTGTTCAGTTCAGTTCAATCACTCAGTCAAGTCCGACTCTTTGCGACCCCATGAACCAGGCTTCCCTGTCCATCACCAACTCCCAGAGTTTACCCAAACTCATGTGCATTGATTTAGTGATGTCATCTAACCATCTCATCTTCTGTCGTCCCCTACTCCTGTCTTCAATCTTTCCCAGCATCAAGGTCTTTTCAAATGAGTCAGCAGACATCAGGTGACCAAAATATTGGAGTTTCAGCTTCAGCATCAGTCCTTCCAATGAACACTCAGGACTGATCTCCTTTAGGATGGACTGGTTGGATCTCCTTGCAGTCCAAGGGACTCTCAAGAGTCTTCTCCAACACCACAGTTCAAAAGCATCAATTCTTCGGTGCTCAGCTTTCTTTATAGTCCAACTCTCACATCCATACATGACCACTGGAAAAACCATAGCCTTGACTAGACGGACCTTTGCTGACAAAGTGATGTCTCTGCTTTTTAATATGCTGTCTAGGTTGGTCATAACTTTCCTTCCAAGGAGTAAGTGTCTTTTAATTTCATGGCTGCAATCACCATCTGCAGTGATTTTGGAACCCCAAAAAAAGTCAGCCACTGTTTCCCCACCTATTTCCCATGAAGTGATGGGACTGAATGCCATGATCTTAGTTTTCTAAATGTTGAGCTTTAAGCCAACTTTTTCACTCTCTTTCACTTTCATCAAGAGGCTCTTTAATTCTTCTTCTCTTTCTGCCATTAGGGTGATATCATCTGCATATCTGAGGTTATTGATATTTCTCCCAGCAATCTTGATTCTAGTTTGTGCTTCATCCAGCCCAGCGTTTCTCATGATGTACTGTGCATATGAGTTAAATAAGCAGGATGACAATATACAGCCTTGACATTAGGAAGAAGAAATGAGTTAATACATAGAAGGTGCTTAGAACAGTACAAGGCACACAGTAAGTGCTCAGTACGTCTTACTTACTTTTATGGTCATCAGCATTGTTTTGCTAAGCTGAACATGACTGATCCGTATTATTAGTATCCTGGTGGCTCAATCCATGAGACACAAACCAAGTGGAATGTTTGTTACAGATAACAGCAATATTTTTATAGTGGATTCCCAGATAAAGCATGAGTTGTGACTATTACCAATGTTTATATTTTTGGTAGCCAGTAACTGTTTTGAAGAAGCTAAATGCAAACTTACTTAGAAAACAAAAAGAGCCTCACAGACTTAGAAAACAAACTTATGGTTGCCAGTGGGAGGGATGAGGGGAAGGGACAGTTAGGGAATTTGGGATGGACATGTACACACTGTTACATTAAAAATGAAATAACCAACAAGGACCTACTGTATAACACGTGGAACTCTGCTCAGTTTTATGTGGCAGCCTGGATGGAAGAGGAGTTTGGAGGAGAATGGATACATGTATATGTATGACTAAGTCCCTTTGCTGTCCATCTGAAACTATCACAACATTGTTAATTTGCTATACCTCAATACAAAACAAAAAGGTTTTTAAGAAAAGAATCTAAATGCAAGTGTGTAAGTATATCTTATATACTTCCTTCCTTAATCCATATGCCACAAAAATGCATCCAGAAAATTAGATGGCTGGATCGAGTCTTTTTCAACAGTTTCTCTTAGAATGAAGTTAATTCTAACAGGTCACGTCTCAGATATTGAGTAAACAATCTCACCTAGAAGATGTGTCTCTCAAACTCATCACTAAGCAGGGTGTCTTACACTCACACTACCACACATGGTACAGGACACACCACTATAGTGTCTTATACATGCATCATTACTGTAAGTTATCTTTATTATCTTTATTAATGAACCTTTATATCAATCATATCAGGTAGAAAATACACTATATATATGCTGATATAGCCAAGAGATATCAGATGACACCTTCAGTGTCACACAGTAAGTGGCATGGTCTGTACTAATTCCTGAGTCAAGAGTACTTTCCACTACAATACAGACACATTTGTCCAAAGAACAACACTAATTTTAACATCCAATAAAATCAAGAGATCTAATTAAAATAGGCACTCCTACTTACACATCAAATTACAGCTCTGGATCATGAGAAATAGAAACATTTTTAGAATGGCTGCTATTTTCCAAGATAATGATAATCAGGAAAAATAATAACAAAAAATGAATACCAAGCAAATGGAATCCAATTATTAAAGTAAGAGTTTTTTCTAAGTCTTAAGGATCAAGACATTATTAGGATATAGGACATTTCATGTAAACAGCCTCCAAAAGAATTGATACCCTCTTCTCAAATTAGCTCCAGCTCCCAAATGGACAATGTTGTAGAAGCACCCCTCCATCTTGTGGTACTATAATGTTTCCTAGTTATCTTTCCTAACATCTCTAACAAAATTAAATACCAAAATATTGTATAGACAATGATTAATTATTAAATAATTACTTCATAATTATTCTGAGCACCAACTTCTTTTTAAGTTGTACATGCTATTCTGTCCAGAAGAAAAGTGATCAAAGGTGTCTAAACTGGAGTCCAATTTTTGAAGTCATCTTTAATTTTGTCTGTTAGAAAATCTTGTACCAAGTTCAGCCTCCTGTCAAAATATTTCTGGTTTCCACATCTTTATCTCCACTCTAGTCCAGTTTCTTAGTCTAGAATATTGTAATATCACCCTGACTTCCCTCTTTCAGATCTAATCAGAGGATCATCATATGTGCCAATCACATTTCTTTATCTGCAATACCATAATAAGGTGGTTTGCATATTGCAGGCATTCTAGAAATGTTCCTGAATAAATGAAATGGCTTTCTAAACTTCATTCCATTGTTTAAAACCCTTTTATGCCTTCCATTATTTAATTCCACATAAATCTAACTCTTATTGACTGACATGCAAGATTCTACATGATCTGTCTTGATCTACTCATACAAGTTTAAATATCATTATCCACACCCTGAATCTTGTTTAAGCAACTGATTTCCAGGACACCTTAAGTCTGCTTCTGCTTCCACATCTGTTCCTCTAATGTTGTTTCAAGTATTCTGCCTAACCCTCAATTCCTATCCAGACTCTGCTCATTTTTCAATGTCCAACACAAATTCTTTCCATCAATCTTCTCTGACTACCCACATTCATGTTTTCTGAATCTTTATATATGCTTTATATATAGTGTGTCCCTGGCTCCTAGAGTTTAAAGTTTAAACCCTTGAAATGAAATTCTGTGGTGGATATAATAAACCATAAGCATCTATTATATCAAGCATGTTATTAAAAACAAGATACTTCAGTACCTACAAAGTAAGAAAGAAACAATTTCAGAATAAAAGACAGTATTCTAAGTAGACTAAATTTATCACTAGTTAAAAACACTGTACTTATTTTTCACAATTTACTATTAATTAGGAACTTTGACTGGCACGAGTCCATGGACCAGCATTAGGAATCCACTTTGGGAAGTCTATCTGTAGAGGAGCCAAGACCTGTATTTTTAACAAGCTCTTTTGATGATCCCGATACACAACCATTTGAGAACCACCAATATAGTGCATAGGAGAAAATTAAAAACTAAAAGTAATCCATTTATGATTGACCTTATATATGGTCCTTCATTTAAGTCTTATATCTGCCAGTTAAACTGAAGCTTCTAAAAGGAGAGAGTCTGTTTGGGAAGGTCATGTACATACTGCTGTATTTAGAATGGATAACTAACAAAAACCTATTGTACAGCACATGGAACTCTGCTCAGTGTTATGTGGCAGCCTGGGTAGGAGGGAATTTTAGGGAAGAATGGATACATGTATTATGTATGGCTGAGTCCCTTCACTGTTCCCTTGGAACTATCACAACATTGTTAACTGGCTATACCCCAATACAAAGTGTTTTTTGTGTGTATAAAAAAAATAAATAAAATTTACTATTCCAAAAAAAATAGGGAGAGAGTCTAATACTTGAATATCCACTTGCTCCCATCCCCCAACCAAACAGTACCTGGAATACTGACCTTAACAAAAGACACACTTTGTCTTTTTTGTTTGTTTAGCACAATTATAAACATGTGCAGATTAATTTGGGGGCTTCCCAGATGGTGCAGTCATAAAGAATCTACTTGCCAATGCAGGAGCCGCAGGTCTGGGGGTCGGGAAGATCCCCTGGAGTAGGAAAAGGCAACCCACTCCAGTAGTCTTGCCTGGAGAATGCCATGGACAGAGGAGCCTGGAGGGCTTCAGTCTATGGAGTCACAAAAGCGCCAAACATGACTGAGACACTGAGCATGCATGCAGGTTAATTTGCTTTCCTGTGGAGTTTTACATAAGACAAGTTACTACTTACTTCTAGAAACTACTCACTTTGTTAAACGAGCTTCCTTCACAGTTTTCTGCCAGACCTGTATCTTTTTTTCCCTTTGGCTCAATGCTTTCTGATATGCAGATGGAAGACCCCCAGGTATCTCTGTTGTGTCCCCTTCCATTTCAAATGGAATAATAAACACATAGAATTCACACGGCGGTAGGAGTCGGAAGACACTTGGGCTGCTGTTCTCTCTGCACACAATCATGGGATT
Organism: Nanger dama; assembly: GCA_917880005.1. Lineage (NCBI taxonomy): Eukaryota > Metazoa > Chordata > Mammalia > Artiodactyla > Bovidae > Nanger > Nanger dama. The sequence continues at coordinate 24,726,580 of CAKJTW010000011.1, read as the reverse complement.
ATCCCAATAGTTAGGCACTGTAGCAAGGCCAGTCCTGGCCATGTGGTCCTCCAGCATCGGGTAATGGGTATGAAAAGGGGCAAAAGTTACTCTCTGGTTCCCAGAGAGAATAAGGGGGCATGTAGGTGTCAGAATGTGAAAGATGCAACCTGTTGTCGACGAGATGGACAGACGATGGCAAACAGCAATGACTTTAACGTTGTCACAGCTGTGGAGGTGAAGAGCAGTCTGTATGGGGCCCAGGACAAAGGTGCTATTTCTGCACTTCTCAATTGTCACGGATCTGAAAAATGAGGTAAATTCCTTTGAACAAGATTAAAAAACGTTTGACTACAATATTATTCTGTGATGACAAATAAAAGGACCAACCCCATTCTAAAGAAGATGTAACAATGTCAGAACACTATGAAGACTGCTTACCGTAAGGGGAGAGAGCAGATATATAAATGACTCATTGCAACGATGGATCTTTACATGTGCCCCCCACCAGAGTATCAGAGCTCTTGGCCAATGTTTGCTTGTAAACCTGGCTCATCAACACCATGCGGTGCATCCTTGGGGCCACATGAGTATTACAGGCAATCTTTGCTCTCTTGGTTGTCCCTTCAACTATTTAAGAAAAATACAAACGAGATAGTTTCAAAGGAAACCCATCATCCAAATGAGCTTATACATATCTACATGTCCACATGTCTAAAATTAGATACATAACAGGTTTAAAAACTGTTAGATCTGGGTGTCAGGTAAAGAGGTGTATGCTATACTACTCTCTGTGCTTTTCTGTATGTTGCCAAATTTTAAATTTTTGTCTTTTTAAAAAAGGTTAAATCTACAATCCATTCAAGATTGCCTATAGATCTAAGATTTTTTTCATGTCTGCTCTTCAAGTTAAGTAATGTGCCATATGGCTAGTAAGTGACTTGACACAATTCAAATATCTTCCCCAACTCACTTTATCATCCCAACTCTGAAATATTCTTTTAAATTGCCATAATACAAATTCTAAACTCCTCCAAAGTTACTTATTACATCATTCCATGCATTCTATTTAGGTTCATGTTTTTACTCTCAGGATCATTACTGAGAGTACATCTTCCTCTCAGACATGGTGCCTTGCAAAAATCACACTCAAAAACTCTGTGCAGGCTGCCCTCCAAACACAGTCTCACCATGACGTCATTGCTTTCTCAGACTGTACTTCCCTGCAAGCCATCAGGACCACTCTTGTAAAGAAAACTGCCAAATATGGAGAGGTCACATAGTACACTATTCTTCTTTTAAAGCAATTCTTACTGTTTTCTTTTATTAGAAAACTAATATATGGCTACTGTAGAAAACTTTTAAATACTGTAAGTAAAATAAGATAAAAATTATTTGTAATCCTACTATCTAACGCATTTTATAATCCTAAGAGGTCAGATGTCCTTTTTCCTTCTAGTACTTACCCTAACAATGTTTAAAAACGTACTTGCACCTATATTTCTTTTATCAACATCAACAATTATGTAGTATCTCCTGTTTATAGAAGCCATACATACCTGAGAGTCTGACCTCATGCTAGAGCAGTAAGTTGGTTGCATGTAAAATACTTGGATCACTGTAGATGTTGCTCAACCGTTTTCTGAATTTTAGCATTACAAAAATTTGATACAAAACTGCTTTTTTTTTATATTTGCATAGAAACTATTTTCTCTTTATCTCTGAAACTCAGAGATTTTCAAAGTATATTCTAGTTTTTCCCTATTAATTTTGCCTGGCATTTGCCTCAGTGCAGCACCTACTTCTGAGGCCCTCTTCTCTTAAAACTTATACCTGGGCCCCAAGAAGTCATACAGTACCTGAAACTATCCCGTTAGCCATCACTGGATGATCAGAAGTAGATACCTTTGCAACCAAAGCCAAATTCTCTCTACTATGAATTTAAATTTCTAATTCAGAAATAGCTAGTCTGCCTATGTCTGTATAGGTAAAAGAACTTCATTTTTGCAACAACTCTGTGAGGGTATAACTGTAGAATAGCCAATTTCTGCTAAGCGGCACAGAAAATGGGAAAGCTTCAAGGAAATCAGCATGAGAGTGAGAGGGAAAACGAGCCAGAAAAGACGAAAGTAGAGCACAGAAAGGACTAACTGAAGTTGGAGTTTCTGTTAGTTGCAACCAAAACAAGTTGGACTAATGAGTCAACTGCGATTGTTGCTGCCCTGAGAAAAAGTCATTTATAATAGAGATGTTCCCTTTTTTTCCCTTTTATAGTAGCAATATTCTTGAGGTCTTCCACAAAAGATGTGTGATCACTAATACACCAGAAGATACTAGGTTCCATAACCTGTCATTCAATTTAATATAGATTAAGATATTAATAAATACCTTGGTGAGCCCAAGCCAATTTCTTCCCAGACTTGAGGCAAGCAGATGTACCAAATGGATTCCCAGTCAAGCAGGTTCTCAACCAGGCTTCCAGCTTGTAGAAAGAAAAAGTCTTAGAGGTCTTTGAGAAGCCAGTTTCTGCATGCAGTGGTTGCCACAGTGCAAGTTCATAAAGTGGATATATCTTCCTAGCTCCACTCACTGTACCTTCGATAAGAAAGCTGAGTGCCACAACAGCTTCCCGAGAGACTAGACTACTGTGGGTTGAATGAAATGATGCAGTAAGTTGCTCTGGGTCTAAAAGCAGCTCAAGGAGATCTGACAGATGATCACAGACAAAAGCCTGATGACTGTAATCATTCCAGTTCTAAAAAATATCAAAAGAAAGCACTCTTAACAGAACAAAGAGACTCAGTGAGATCTGAAACTTTTATATTTTAATTGTTTTATGTTTATACTTTGCCTCATCCCCCAAAAGCATTTAAGGTGACTATACAAAATAACGATTTTCTGTGCATGTGATAGATATAAAGAGATTCTATCCTACCTAAGATAATCCAAAAGTAACACTAGTAGCTAAGCTTCAGTGTGTGCCAATCACTGTTAAAGAAACTTTATCATTATTTAGTCCTAGCAACAGTCTTAAATTAGATGCCATTACCATGCCCATTTCACAGATGAAGAAATGGAGATACAAAAAGAAACTTGCCCAAGGTCACACAGCTAGTAAATATTCTAAAAGTTTACATCAAACATTTCATGAAGCACTAGGTTTTTTTATTTACCTTCTCAAATCACAAATTTCAAAATCCGATGAAAAAAGGCAACTGATCTTACAGTAGTCAGATTTAAAAGAAGTTACTACTTTGGGAATAAGCTTTGAGTTGGCAGACGTTCTAATAACTTGGCTCATTTATTTGACAGATATTTTTTGAATACCTCTTATGTGATATGACCAGTGTTACGTGATGAATTATACAAACTGAGTAAGACATAGTTCCTGTGCTCAAGGAATTCAGCATCTGCGTAGTGAAATGACAACGTAAAGTAAGACACAATGAGATAAGACCTATAGCAGAGATCTGAAAGACACTCTATGGGCAGGAGAGGAACAAGAACATCATTTGGGGAAAACAAATCTCAGTGTAGTGTTGTTTGAATAGATTCTTGATTGACATTGGTAGTTTTGCAAACAGATCAGGAAAAAGGCATTCTAGCCCTAGGAAACTGCATCCAAAGGCTCACAGGAGTAAAATTACGTGCTATGTTGAGAGAAGTGAAAATTCTGGGTGGGGTGTAGGGAGCATGCTGGCAAGTGGCAGGGGAAGGTAAAATGGTAGGTAGCGTCCATTCAGCAAAAGCCTTGCATGAAATACTAAGGTCTCTGGGCTTCATTGTGTGTGCCAGAGATTTTCAACTATTTTGTAAACAGCTATACCATTTTCTCTTTTGAATAAACTCTCTTTTGGATGTTAGAGAACACTTCAAAGCAGAGGTGCCCACAACCTCACCTGCTCTTCCTCCCTCTTGCTGCCTCTCCCTCCCCCATAGTAAGCAGGCTGGAGAGGACTCCAAAGAGTACAAAGGTGCAAACAACAATGGCAGTGAGAATTCACTGATGGAGTTCTGACAGGAGGTGGATGCAACTGATCTGTGCTTTGGAAACTCCAGTGTAGTAGGTGGGCTATAGATTAAAAGCAGGATGATCAAGTAGGATCTAATACCAGAAATAAAAGCAAAACACACACACACACACACACACACACACACACACACACACACACACACAAAACACTAGGACCTATAGAAGAAGAAGAAGAAAGACAAATTTTTTAAGTTATTTTGGAATCAGAATCAGTAAGGCTTGACAACTAAGTAGGTAAGGGTGGTGATAAAGAGAGCACGGGTGGCTGGCTGGTAGTAATTTTCACTGGCACAGGGAATACAAGTTAATTCAAGTGAAGGGAGATTTACTGCAGGGACACATAGTCATCTCCCAAATGGAAGTACAGGGAGGCCTCGTCAGAACCGCAACTGGAAAGCCAGTTTGAACCTCTTCTTCTCCCAGGACGCTCTGCATGTCTGTTCCATTCTCTTCTTTTTCTTTGATTCCCTCAGGGTTTCTAATCCATCATAACTCCAGGTGACTCACAAACGTGGTAGCTGTGCTGGTCTCAATGCCACATGAGCTACCAGCTCAAATACCCATCACCAATTGGCAATTTCTTCAACCCCTTGGGGTACTGTTTGGGCCCTGGTCACCATTTCAAATCAGACCAATTTCAAATTCATGCCAAGGAATGGGTTACTCTAGTTACGTGTCCATCCCTGGTCCAGTCCGTTGCTGGGAGATGCCATACACAAACTAAAGTCACCATATACTGGTGCTTACTGTGCAACAAGTCATGTTCTATATATTACTGAATTCTCACAGCCACTCAGAAATAGGCATTATCATCACCACGTAGAGAAAAGAAACCAAGCAAGAGAAGTTAACTGACTTGCCTACAATCATGTGAAATTGAATTCATCAACATTTGCAAAAATGTGAACACTAACTAAGAGTCAAGTAAATGATTTGCCAGAAAATTATCTAAGTGATTTTTGTGTCATTGAAGGAACTGAAATCACTTCTCTATGTTGATTAAGACTGCACATGTTGATTTTGTTTTATAAATAGGAAAAAAGTAAAAGCAAAACAAAACAAGCCAGCAAATCTCTGGCTTATATAAGTTACTCAAAGTAATTTTTAATGAAGGCAATATATCTCCCTAGAAAACTGTCCCTTTAAGAGAAAGAGACCATAATTTAAACGGTACCTTATTATGACAACTGGATTTTTCAGTCAGGTCAGGAGACTGAGATCTGTGTCTGGGACTAGGCCACTCTTCCCCAATCAAAGATGTCCTCAGGGAGACCTTGTTTAACTGCTGTATATGTAAGAAGAGCAGAAACTGCAGGGTGTCCACTGAAAGCTGTCCAAGAAGAAAATAAATGATGAACCCATGTCCTAAAATGTCATCAACCCCTAGTCTACAACTAAGTAGATATAGTAAAAGAAATTCACAACAGTGTTCTGATCCTAAAAGCCAGATGCAAAAATGTTTCTGGCATTCGATACATGTCTCTGGTACCCAGATGTAGGAATGTCTAAAACTAATTAAACTGGAGTCACTTATCTTCTCAGAAAGCTACGCAGCATCTATGGCCATTGATATTCTCTCCCAGAAGTCATGAAGCACATTCTTTTAGACGTATATTATTTCAGAAGTTTCAAATTATATTTAAAAAACCTTAGTAATTTGAATTAAAAAGTAGAAAGGCAGGAAATTTAATCAAGACACAGAAGATAGTTTAACATAATCATAAACTAATCAACAAAGTTTTGGATATCAGGGCAACATCTGAAATTGTATGTAATTTTTTGGTGTATGGTATTCTGTGGAGGAGTAGGCCTCAGGTTTTCATCAAATTCTTTAAAAAGTGCTTGATTTAAAAAAAAAATACTACTTAAAAAAAAAAAATACTACTGGCCTGACAAATGTTTCAATCACTTCTTATTTGAAGAAGGTATGGTTTGAAGCTCATGATTATCCTCATATACCCATTCCCATACACACACAATGGAGGCAAAAAGTGAAGTAATACCTCTAGGGACTACAGCTATATTCACCCTGATTGCCAACACAGCTCAAAATCATGAAGTCTAAGGAATTTAAAATTATGGATTCTCAGAACCACCTAAACCTAGCTGTTCAAAGCAGCAGTCAACATGGAACCTCATGAATCTATGTCTTTTTTTTTTTTAAGTTTTTTCCTTAACTAAACCTTTTGAGGTAACTGTAGTTTCACATGCAGCTGCAAGAACAAAGATCTGATGTACTCTTTACTCAATTTCCCATCTTGCCAAACTATTGTGCAATAGTACTGACAGGGTATTGACATGGATACAGTCAGGGTAGAGAACACTTCCATCCACACACGGATCCTTCATGTTGCCTTTTATAGCCACACTGACTTCCCACCTTCCCTCACCCCTTCTTCAGTCCCTGGCCACTTTTCTGTTCTCTATTTCCATAATTTTGTCATTTCAAGAATGTTACATAAATGGAATCACAGTATGTCATCTTTTGGAACTGACTTTTTCACTTAACATAATTTCCTGATTTTATGCATATTAGTACTTCCATTTAATAATTATTTGTTATACTGTCATTACTTCTCCATATACCTGCCTCTCCATGAGACTATGAGATCTCTTTTTCATTTTTATGTTCCTAGTAACTAGCACACATAATAAGCACTCAAAAAACACTGGGGCTTCTTGAAGGTTTTATTCATCTCTGTATCCACAGCACTCACTACTGCACATAGTAGGCACTCAATAAATGTTTAAGGGCTGATGCTGAAGCTGAAGCTCTGACACCTTGGCCAATTGATGCCAAGAGCGGACTCCTGGAAAAGACCCTGATGCTGGGAAAGACTGAGCGCAGGAGGAGAAGGGGGCAACAGAGGATGAGATGGTTGGATGGCACCACTGATGCAAAGGACGTGAACCTGGGAAAACTCTGAGAGATAGCGAAGGAGAGGGAAGCCTGGAGTGCTGAAGTTCATGGGGTCACAAAGAGTTGAACATGATTTAGCGACTGAACAACAACTAATTATAATGCCCTTCTCCTCCTGGTTGTTTGCCAAACTTTTTTCAATTTCCAAAACCTTGTTTAGATATTATTTCATGTGGCAGAGTCTCTCTAGATGCTAACTAAATACCTTTCCCTCCTTGAGCACACAATTAGATGGCATTTCCCAGCCTCCTTTGAAACTGGATATGGCATAACTGGGTTACAATTAATGGAATATGGGTGGATTTACACATACCACTTTCAAGCCTCCCAAAGAATAGAAGTGAAGGACTCAGGCCCTAGTGGGCATGGCCATAGCAAACTGTATTTTACTTGCAGTTGTTCACTTTCTCATCTTCCAAGGGGCTTACATGGCTCTGCCTGTGGCCACAGGATTTCCCTACTTCCTATAAGGCAGATTCCCTCCAATCTTAATAATATCAGGCATGGACACATGACAAGGCTTTAGCCAATGGAACAAAAGTAGTTGCCATTTATGTCACATCTGAGCAAAAGTTTTAAGAGGTGTCAAAACTTTTCTCCTATTCCTTTGCTCTTCCCTTCTATCATAAGACAGGTATGACCTTCACAGAAGCTGTTTCTTCAGCCTGAGTCCCCAAATGGGCAGAAACAGAGCCAGACCCTGGAAAAGAGCCTTCACTAAAGTGCAAACTAAAAGTCAAATAAGCAAGAAATAAACTCCAGTTACTGTAAGCCACTGGAATTTCATTTTTGTTTGTTTTTAACTGCAGCAAAGCAGACTAGTACAATAGACAAAAGACAGAAGATGCCTAGACCCCTGAGTCATTGCTTAGACAACAGCAGCCTAGAGACGCATCCAACCAGATGCCTTATGTTGGACTGCCGCATGAATAAGAAATAAAATGTTACTGCACTAAGCCACAGAAATGCTGGACTCACTTGTTACTGTAATAAGCTTACTCTGATTAATATACTTTCCCTGTGAAGTCTTTCCTCATCACCAGAATTAATTATTCTCTTCTCTATTCTGTTTCTGTACTCTATGCATACTTTTACTGTACATTCCATACTATTAAATAGTACTTTTTAACTGAAGTATAGTTGATTTACAATATTGTGTTAAATTTCATGTGTACAGCAAAGTGATTCAGTTACACACACACACACACACACACACACTTGATTCTTTTCCATTATATACATACATTTGATTCTTTTCCATTATAGTGTATTAAAAGATATTGGATATAGTTCCCTATGGCATATAGCAGATCCTTGTTGTTTATCTGTTTTATATATGGTAGTGTGCATCTGCTAATCCCATACTCCTAATTTATCTCCCCACTTCACAAGTTTGTTTTCTATGAGTCTGTTTCAGTTTTGCAAATAAGTTCATTTGCACTATTTTCTATATGCACATAGAAGTGGTATCATATTTGTTTTTCTCTGTCTTACTTCATTAGTTTGATAATCTCTAGGATCATCCATGTTGCTGCAAATGGCATGATTTCATTCTTTTCTATGATGGGTAATTAATATATGTATCTTTCTTATGCATTCATCTGTTGACAGACATCTAGGTTGCCTCCAAGTGTTAGCAACTGTAAACATGCTGCTATGAACACTGGGGTACATGCATCTTTTCAAATTAGACTTTTCTTTGGATATAGGTCCAAGAGTGGGATTCCCGGATCATATGGTAGCTTTATTTTTAAGGAATCTCCATACTGTTTTCCATAGTAGCTGTACCAATTTACACTCCTGTCAACAGTTTGGAAGGTAGTCTTTTCTCCACACCCTCCCCAGCATTTATTATTTGTAGATTTTTTTGATGATAGCCATTCTGAATGGTCTGAGGTAATACCTCAAAGTAGTTTTTACTAAACAATTTTTATTAATTAGAGTATAGTTTATTTGGGCTTCCCTGGTGGCTCAGATGGAAAAGAAGCAGCCTGCAATCCTGGAGACTCAGATTCGAACCCTAGGTTGGGAAGATCCCCTGGAGAAGGGAATAGCAACCCACTCCAGTATTCCTGCCTGGAGAATCCCATGGACAGAGGAGCCTGGTGGGCTACAGTCTATGGGGTCACAAAGAGTTGGACACGACTGAGTGAGTTAATACAATAACAGTTGATTTACAAGGTCTGTTAGTTTGAGGTGCATAGCAAAGTGAATCAGTTACACATATGTCCACTCTTTTAGATTCTTTTCCCATATTGGTCATTTCAGAGTACTGAGTAGAATTCAATGTGGTTTTTGATTTGCGCTTCTCTAATAATTAGCATTGTTGGTCATCTGCATGTCTTCTTTGAAGAACTGTTTATTAAATAGCACCTTTTCATACACACCAGCTTCCCCTACTAGTCTATGAGCTCCATGAGGGCAGGGTTGCTAGTCTAATCATCTCTGCACACAGCAGATGCACACTTAAAAACAGGCAGGTGCTCTTACCGTAACATGTCAACAGTTCAGAAGCACTCACATACCTCAATATTAGTTTTAATGTCAATGAAAATATTTCCCTCTTCCAAGTACAGGGTTTCTGTATCATTATCACTTTGAAGTAGATGAATATGGATTGCTAAGTAAGGACTAATTCACTAAATACTGCCAAATTGGAAATGCTAAAACTTAAATGGTGCTTTGGGATCACATGGTCATTAAAAATCTAAAACTTGCACACTCTACAGCTAGTACAAAAATTTTAAATAGTTTATTTCCCAAAGTAACTAAACACACACACATATACATATAAATTCATACCTGATTTCTTTGCTTTTCGACTTCATCCTCAGACATGCAGTTGGACAGAATCTCAGACCATTCCAGGCGCTCCTCTGGTGTCTTCATTGCAAGACTATCAAACATTTCAAAGTAAAGCCATGCCAGATCCTTAGCCAACTGCAGCTTCCCACATGCAATGTGCCTCCACGTAGACCAAGACAGGCGTGGGTAACCTCCCTCTATTGTCCGTGTTCGCACATAGGTGGATATCTTCCTGAGATAGTGAAGACTGAACTTGGACGGAGGGGGAATCTGCAAGGCACCCACTATAAAGGGTTCTGCTTTCACCCAGAGGAGAACTCCAGACTGATCCATATTATCTCTAAGGACATCTGCGTGAAAAGGCTTCTTTGCATACCTAGGAGACAAAGTTTCTTTACAAACTAATTGGAAACAAAACTCATTTACCCATTTTCTTTTAAGGTGACCTCTCCCTTAACTGTTTTTAAACGTACTGCTGCTGCTGCTGCTACTGCTAAGTCACTTCAGTCGTGTCTGACACTGTGCAATCCCATAGACGGCAGCCCACCAGGCTCCCCCATCCCTGGGATTCTCCAGGCAAGAACACTGGAGTGGGGTGCCATTTCCTTCTCCAATGCATGAAAGTGAAAAGTGAAAGTGAAGTCGCTCAGTCAAGTCCGACTCTTAGTGACCCCATGGAGTGCAGCCTACCAGGCTCCTCCATCCATGGGATTTTCCAGGCAAGAGTACTGGAGTGGGGTGCCACTGCCTTCCCCGTTTAAATGTCCTAGGTCAGTTTAAAAAGTGAATCCAGTTCATCAAACAAAAGCAGAATAGATTTTTGGTCAGATCTCATCATAATCTATTTGAGCAAGAAAAAAACGTGATAAAACCATCTGACTTGTTCCAAGTGGTTGTTCTAGGAAGAGTATAAATGTGTGAGGTATGAGATAGATGCCTGCTCAGGATAAAGAAAAGAAGAAATGGAAGAAAAGAGCCATCTTATCACCAGAAATCTTGCTCTACCCTGAGGGCAAACACTAATCAAAATAAGGGGAATAACATTTCAAAGTCCAATCACTTACATATAGAGGATGAGATTGATTAAAGATTTGGATGTGTTAGTTGCCTATATGCGTGCAACATCAAGCACTAGTATGAGGTGGCAGACAAGAATGCTCATGTAAACATAAACCGAAAAAACTGACCAAGGAAATTAAAGCACCTTTATTCTCCGTAACAGTTAACCTGCTCTGCCATATTCTATTGTCCTTAGTTCAGGAGCATATTTTTAGATTTTGTTGGTTCATCGCTTGTTGTAACAACAAGACACCATTTTAATGGAATATTTATTAAATATATAAAAATGGAAGAGGAGGAAAGTATTCATAGGCCTACCACCAAAGGGAAACTGGTTAATATTTTACTGTACTTCCTTTTCCTACACAGGTTTTTGAATGTTCATAGTTGTGATAATACTATATATTTTGCATTGTATAATACAATTCTGTATTATTTTAAAAGCTGAAAAAATATACTCCAGTTTATTCAACTGTTCTATTTTCAGACACCTTGTAAATTTAAATTTTTCAGAAAAACAAGACAGACAAAATAGTGATCATTGTTGAAGCTGGATGATGAGCATGCGGGGGTTCACTTACCTATTCTACTTTTATATATGTGAAATTTTTCCACGATAAAAAGTTTAATGTTTTCACTTTTATAAATAATGCTATAATTACCACCTTTCTGCATATATTCTGGCTTGTGATTAATTCCCAGAGAAAATTTTCAAATGTGCATTTGTGAAATGAAGTTAACTGACATTTCTCAAGTTCCTGCCATATATGTCCACTGCTTTCCAAAATGATTATATAAAATTTTCCATCAGTTGACCAAGCAATGGTTTTCAATAAGCACGCCTCAGCATTAACCTCACTTTAAAAACCTTCATGTTATGACTGGATGAAGAAAAGTTTTACTGCTATTTTTGTTTGGCACTTGATTCTAAGAAAGCTGTGCTTCTTCTGGGAATTCTCTGTTAAAAAAATAACGGATATAAATTACGTGCATATTATGTGCCAGGTAGCATTCTAAGTATTTCATGCTCTTCACCTTCTTTCATCCTTACAATCACCTAGAGATACATATATTACCCCCATTTTCAGATGAGAAAACTGGGGCTTAGAAAAGTTAAGTGAGTTACTTACCTAGAGTCACATACTTGAGTTGGCAGAGAACCCTGGATTAGAATTCAAGTCAACCTGACTTCAGAACTGAGCTACTTACAAATATATATATTAACACTTTAGGAACCCAGTTTTAGCAGAATCTGGAAAGTGGGAGTGAACCCAGAAGAGAATTACCAGAATGAGTGGTCTTAAACGGAGGGCCACGAAAGGGCCAGGTGAAGAATCATGGCAGCATGAACCCCAACAAGGGTGTAAGAGGGTGGATGACAGCTATCTTCGAACTCTTGAGTAAAATCAGACGATGCAGGTTCTGTGAGGAAGATCTTGGTCCGCTCCAGTATAGTCCACCTGTCTCTATAGCGAGCTATCAAAAGCTCACTGGAGACGAACCCTCTATTCTAACCACGAAATTCGGGACGGCTAAGTTCGTAAACATAAACGGAAGCTCCTTTCCGCTTCAAAAGCTCCCCTGGGATGCCCTGGAATCCTGGTTTTTAGGAGGGGGAGACCAGCGTGAGGCCCGAGGCCGTCCGCCGGAGGCTTCGCCGCCACCTCGTCCGCTGTCAGGGGCAGGACGCGGTCCAGGCTGGGAGGCGGGATGTGCAGCCCGAGAGCGCCCCGGTCAGACTTCGGGAACAGAGAAGCCTCAGGTAACAGGGTCTGTAGAGGACCCAAGACCTGGCGAGCGCAAAGGCTGCCTTCCCAGCCGGAGCCCGAAGCGGGATGGTCCCTCTCCTCCCTCCCTGGCGTGGGCCCGCGAGCGGTTACCTGCGAAGGCAACGGGCCGTCCCACCGGACCTCTCTGGGTGCGGCCGTGCCTCGCGCGCCAGACCGGCCCAGCGCTCGTCGCCCACCTTCTGCGCAAGCGCGAGGCCTCGCACCACAGAGACCTGGCGCACGACATTGCTAGAGCGGCCCAGTACTTCTTTCGCGATCTGCGAAACACTTGGTTAGCGCCAAGAGTCCTTGATGTTGGAAACTGGAACCTGGAACCAGACCTGGCTGCTTTCTGGAGTCGCGCTTTTCTGCTCAGGGTAGCAGGAAGTTTTCTATTGCTCCACAGAGCTGTGGTCAGCAACTAGCTGCTGGTAAGGTCAGCACGCTTTCATCAGTAATAATAATGAAAATGACAGTTTACTTTTATAGAATACTATGAACTGGGCACTGATTAAAGCACCTTAACTTATCTGTCTTCCTAAGAGCACTCTAACTACACTTGTTTTACAGATGAAGAAACTAGGGCTTAGAGAGGTGAAAGTAACACAGCGACCGAGCAAAGATACAAACCCAGGCTATCCGAAGCGACAGCGACCAGGGTGAGCTCATGTTAACCATGTTACTGCCTTTAAGAAGTTTTTTTGGATTTCACCTAGTATAAGAACATCACTTCTTTCTCGAAACTTTCATTTATGATTTTTGGCCATTTCCTGCTTTCTTAGTTCGTTTATGGCCTCTAGGTGTGGGAGATACAAAGGGACCATAAAATGCAGTTTAGCTCCTCTTGCATGTGGCCTCTCTTCCTTAGTAGGCATCTTCCTGAAAGCAGTAACCTGGTCTCCCTCTTAGCTCTGCACTGTGTCTGGCACAGTGTTAGCCACTTGAATTACAGTAGTGAACAAAACATAAAGCCTTTTTTTCTTGGAGTGTATATTTTGATAGGGAGAATGGGTGAATCCCAAATCTGAGCTGAGGCCTGAAGAATAAGCCAACACACAAAGATCACAGTCGAAGCGACTTTTATGCAGTGGCAGACTCTGTTCTAAGCTGCTGCCTTAAACAGCTGTTAAGAGACCAGTCCAGATTCATGCTCTCATGAAACTGGCATTCCAGTATGTGTGAGTGTTAGGGCAGGGATGAAAATAATAAAACAGGGCAGTATAAGAACAGAGATTCAATAGGTGCTAATTTTGGTTGCTCGGTCAAGGAAGTCTTCTATAAAGTGGTGAATTTAAGCTGTTATCTGAGTTTAAAAGGAGTCACTCCTGTTAGGATCTGAGGGAAGAGTGTTTCAGGCAGAAAAAAAAACTAGAATAAAGGCCCTAACCAGGAATGAGCTTGATGTATTCAAAAAGAAAAAGGAAACTGTTTTGCTGGAAAACGTGGTAAGGAGTATACTAGATGAAGGTACAGATCATGTACGTTTTTGTTCTTTTTTCCCAGCTTTATTGAAAAATAATGTTTCTTACTGGCCACATGTGGTTATAGAGTACTTGAAACTTGGCTAGTGGCACACTGGAATGATGCTGAGAGTCAGGCGCATTCATTTATACATGCCTCCCCATGTCCTGCTTCCTAATTCTGACTTCTGCCTGCCACCTGCTGTGATCACTTGATCACCATAGCTGCACTGCCAATCATGGTTCAAATATTTATCTGTGAGGTTTGCTTTTTCTATTTAAGTTCCCATAAATTTTTATTTCATTATATTTATTCTGCAGATGATCATTGGCATGTTTGAACAATATCATTCTCCCACTTCCCCAGCTCTTTATATTCTAGACTGAGAGATTTTATTTTTGATTATCATCTTAATCTGACTTTATACACATTCCTTATTTTTTGAGATGTAACAGTACAAACTTTTAGGATTGTAAAGGAAGAGACTCTCGCCTTTGGGATGTTACTAGATTTTAGAACTAAGATATTTTCTAGGATTAACATTATTCTGAAAATTTGGGTGACTGCTTCAATTTCTTTCGTCTCATCCTCAGTTACCCCTTCTCTTCCTGAGGATGAGATAGGTGGATGGTATCATTGATTCAATGGACATGAGTTCGAGCAAACTACTGGAGATAGTGAAGGACAGGAAAGCCTGGCCTGCTGCTTTCCATAGGGTCGCAAAGAGTCAGATAAAAACAGGACTGAGCAACTGAACAAATCTATTTCTTTATATATCAGTGTTTTAACATTGACTCAGCTAGGCCAGTATTCCTCTTTAAACTTTTTAGGCACTAGTTACCCACTTAGAGAATAATTAGGCAGATTGTTTATTTAAAGTTATATATTTGTCTTTCACTGCCTATTAATATTTTTAATGTGTATGATACCCAAGTGATATACATATATATAATTGATATATTTTAAATCTCTTTATAGACATTTCTTATGGGGCTTCCCTGGTGACTCAGTGGTAAAGAATCCGCCTGCCAATGCGGGAGACATGGTTTGATCCCTGGGTCAGGAAGATCCCCTGGAGAAGGAAATAGCAACCCACTCCAGTATTCTTGCCTGGAGAATCCCATGGACAGAGGAGCCTGGCAGTATACAGTCCATGGGGTGACAAAGGGTTGGACACGACTTAGTGGTTAAACAAGGAAACATTATTATATTATCTAATAGCTAGTATAAAGGCTGGGAATCTTATTGTTAAGTGCAATGGAAAGTCATTCGAGGCTTTTAAGCAGAGAAATTATATGATCTGACATGTGTGTAAAAAATCATGGCAGGGAAAAGAGTCGGGCTGAGTAAGAGATCCTAAGTTATTAGGAGTGGAGGCAGAGAGACCAGTTAGGAAGCCCTTGCCTGGTGGGAGATGATGTGACTTGGCCAAGAGGTGGTGGAGATATATAATAGTGGACAAATTCAAGAAATGGTTTAAAGGTAAAGATTCGGATAGGGGACACAGGAGAGAAATCAACGAAGATACCTGAAGCTTTGCAGTGAACAACTAGGTGGTGATTTACTGAAATGAACAAAAGGGCGGGTGGAAGGGGTCAGAGGGTCGTTTCTGTTCTTTTTTTTTGGTTCTTTTAAGTGTAATATTTATTATTCTTTGCGTGCTTACTATGTGCCAGACGCTGCGCTAGACGACTTACAGATTAAAATTTCACAATACTATCAGTAAATGCTGTGCCTCAGTTTTGTGGAAAAGAAACTTGGGCGCAGACTGGGGACAAGGCGCATGTTCTCACCGCTAGAAGTGGTGGAAGCTGAATTCGAACCTAAGTCTGTCTGCTTCCACGGACATCAGGCCTCTTCTTTGCGAAACCAAGACAGTTTTCTCGTGAGTTTTGCTAGAAGGCAAAACATGACCTAAGCGTCGCGTCCGTTGTACCGTTGACTTTCAGTCATTGTCCCCGCCCATCTCGCTCGCGTACCTCCTCCCGGGCTTCCAGCGCCTAGCTCTATTATGAATGAAATTCCTAGACTTGTAACCGAGATAAAACCTCCCTCCTGCAATTGGCCAGTGCTGGAGGAAGAGCCTTGTGATTGGTAGAGAGTCCAAGGAGGCGGGCGGAGGGAAACTTCTCGTACCTTGGACGCCGGCTCTAGGACGCGTCCTACATCACCAATCTTTACGTAATTTTCTCCGACTGGCAGGTGCCTGGGCCGGACGGATTCCTGCGGCGGCGCGATTCTCTGACGTTTCCCCTTCTAATTGGTCGGGAGCTGCGGCTGCAGTCCCGAAGCCTAACTGGCCGCCCGCGCCGCCTCGGAGGTGAAGTGTACTGCACTGATTGGCTGTGAGGTGCCGGCCGCGTGTGATGTCCGGAGCAGCGATTGGCTCTGGCCCGCTAGGGGCTTCTCTCGCCGGGACTCGGGACTCCCGGGAAGTGGACTGGTAGAGGAGGGGGCAAGCTAGCTGTCGCTCCTAAGTCGGAGAGCCGGGCGTAAGGCGGCCTCTCAGGGCCGGGTGGGCTGACGAGCCGACGCGGCGGCGGCGGCGGCGGCGGCGGCGGCGGCGGCGGCGGGGGCTGTGGAGGAGTGCGGGGGACCGGGGCCAGCACAGAGGGACTATGGCCCCGCAGAACCTGGGCACCTTCTGCCTGTTGCTGCTGTACCTCATCGGGACCGTGATCGCCGGGTGAGGAATTGGAATCTGCGGGCACGGGGCCATTCAGTCAGTCTTGGCTGGGAAGGAGGCTGAGGAGAGAAGGGGACATTGTCCGACGGGGGGAGTGGTAGGGGGCGTAGCTGTGGTGAGGCGGTGGAGAGGAGGAGTGGATAGTGTGGGCCAGGCTAGTAGGATGGAGAGGAGGACAGTGGGTGATCCGGGTGATAGGGGCTTAGACTCAGAAGCCCTAGAGCTAGATTTGCCCTAAGAAGCGGAGGGTTGGATGCAGTGCCAAACGCAACGTGGGATGGGGGCTGCTGAGCTGGAGAACGGGACGATACAATGTTAAGTCTACAACGAGCCGTTGGGCTGGCATTAAAGTGGATGGGTTGTGATGCCAGGCAAAGTGAGGAAGTGGGGAGAATAGGTAGGGTAGCCATACCTGGACTGAAAGAAATTGGATTGAGGGAGCAAGGCATACCCTTTGAAGAGCCTTTGTACCTTTCAGCTTCGTGAGATACTGAGCCTAAGCTGTCATCATCCCTCATTGTCTCTCCAGGGAGCATTCTTAGGGAGCTGAGTAGTATTACAAGCAGAGGGGAGAAACATTTTACCAATAGACAGTAGACTCGAATTCTAGCCCCACCCAACTTATGCATTATGTTACTTTGAAAGAAAACCTAAATTCCCATCTTTGACATGAGGGTGATAATGTGCCACCTGTTTGAAGGAAGCAGGACCTCCTGGACGCTAGAGATTCTCCAGCCTTTAAGATCCACTATCCTGTAGGCCCGGTGCCCACTGCATTTGATATGCCAGGCTCATATTTAGAATGTGGAAAATAGTAAATCCTTAGCTTCTGACAAATTTGTAGGTTACTCTGAAAGGAGAAAGCACTACCTAGAAGAACTTGACACTTTAAGTGCTTATTATTCTCTTAAAAGTTTTTTTTTTTTTTACCCCATGTGCATATATGCTTAAACTTTGTTGGTTTTTTTTCCTTGTGAAACATCTTATATTTCTAAAATAAAAATTTTTCTTCTCCTAGGTAAAACTTTATTGTATTTTTAACATGTTTTTGTTAGCACTTTTTGCACTTAAAGCAATGTGTACCTTAAGTTGTTTGAACAAGATGTCAGTATGCTGCTGCTGCTGCTGCTAAGTTGCTTCAGTCGTGTCCAACTCTGTGCGATCCCATAGAGAGCAGCCCACCAGGCTGCCCCATCCCTGGGATTCTCCAGGCAAGAACACTGGAGTGGGTTGCTATTTCCTCCTCCAATGCATGGAGTCGCAAAGAGTCAGACACGACTGAGTGACTGAACTGGCTGAATGACTGCAAAATTGATATTTTCTCTTTTGAGCGCAAAACTCCACAACTCATACATTCAAATGAATGTTATTCTCTTTTCAGGCTTCTCTTGTTTGGGCTTTGATTTAACTTCTGTATTAACCTCTGAAGTTAATTTCAGTCATTTCCAACATTCCAAGAGTGCTACTGTTAGTCAGAACATTTATGTGATACAATCTTTTGGATAAAGAAAATCATACGTTGAGATTATTTGATCATTGGAAGCAATCAAGTCATTTGAAGTCAGTAATAGAGGACGACAAAGAGACTCAATTTATTTAAAGCGTTCTTGCTTGGAAATAATGTGTGACCATAAAATAAGAAAATGACTTTCTTGACTAAAACTAGTTATCCTAAGAGAAGGCCACAGATACTTTGATTAATCCTAGCATTGTTCAAAAAGTACATAGCCTCTCATTATGATTGCTTCAGTGTATGAAACGCATTACAAATTCTGGTGTGTTTTTTTTTTAAGTCATTCTTTTTGTGTGTCACATATGTACCTTAATTTTCCTACCTCTTTGCTCAGACACAAACCTAAATGTAAAGGAAAAATTTTCACTTTTAAAAATGTAATGTATAACCCTTTAATGAAGTATCTTCTCCCTCTCCTGCATTCCCAGGCGAGACTTCTATAAGATCTTGGGGGTGCCTCGCAGTGCCTCTATAAAGGATATTAAAAAGGCCTATAGGAAACTAGCCCTGCAGCTTCATCCTGACCGGAATCCTGATGATCCACGGGCACAGGAGAAATTCCAGGATCTGGGTGCTGCTTATGAGGTGAGTCAGGAAGAAGGTCAAGTATAAATAAAACCTGCAGATACAGAAAAGACCATGTAAAGCAGAGTAACACTCCTGTTTTTCAGGTCACTTTTTAAAAGAAATAGACAATAGATAAAAGTAGTGCTCAGTGCTATATTGTACATGTATTTTAGAAGGTACTACTTCCTGCACTTTTCATATCAACATTTGTTTTGTTAAGGAGAGTAGTGTTAAAAAGATGAATGAAAGCAGATAGAATTGGTAGATTAATTAGTAGGTTGGAAGTTGGAGCCAGAAGCAGAAACAAAATCTAAATGAGGATTGCAAATCCACCTGCAGATAATATGGACGAGGCTGATAATATGCATGACAGGTATAAGATAAAACAGGAGAGTGGATATTCTATCTCCATTTTAGCAATCATCAGGGAATGAAGAGGACTGTGACAAACTGAAGACTTCTTGACTCATTTCAAGGGAGCAGCTGTTATTCAACCCCAACCAGTTTTTGTCATATATAGATGTAAGCACTGTGTTGCCAGATCATTTAATTTTTCTAGAGGAGTGGAATTCCTGATTTTTTTTGTAAATTTTCCTGCTTATAACATGTTGGGAACTAATTCAACTTAAAATTTTCTTTTATGTGCAGATCAAAGAAAACATAGCTACAGTTTGAATTTGCAACCTCTAATCTAGAGGTTAAAACATTTTGATGTGTATCATTTCATTTAATCTTCATTAGGACAACATGAAATATAATAGAGCTGGGCATATTCTTATTCCCATTTTCTTTCTTTTTCATTTTTAACAACACAGAGGAATATTTACTGAATCCTTAATCACCTTTTTTACTGTTTGAAAAACCGTTTCACACAGAACCATTTTACACAACACCATGGTGAAAAATTTTTACAGATAAGCAGCTGATAATCTTTCATGTGTATTAATTTAAGAGTTAGCTGCTTAGCATGTGTTGTATGTTGTAATTCACCTTTCCCCTAGAAATAGGATAAGAGATCGGTGGTTATATTTTTTTTCAGCTTTGTTGAGATATAATTGATAAATGAAATTGTAAGATATATAAAGTGTACGTTGTGGTGATTTGATATGTGTATACACTGTGAAAGGATTTTGCTCAGTCCATCACATCATGTATTTCTTTTTATAGTGAGGACATTTACGTTCTGCTTTCTTCACAGCTTGCAGCTATACAATACAGTGTTATCAGTTCTAGTCACCATTTATTCCCATTTTCTAAAAGAGCACAGAAAAAAATAATTGACTCCAGTAGTCAGGGAGCTGACACTGGTTCCACTGTTTCCCCATCTATTTCCCATGAAGTGATGGGACGGGATGCCATGATCTTCGTTTTCTAAATGTTGAACTTTAAGCCAACTTTTTCACTCTCCTCTTTCACTTTCATCAAGAGGCTTTTTAGTTCCTCTTCACTTTCTGCCATAAGGGTGGTGTCATCTGCATATCTGAGGTTATTGATATTTCTCCTGGCAGTCTTGATTCCAACTTGTGTTTCTTCCAGTCCAGCGTGTCAGACTTTATCTTTTGGGCTCCCAAATCACTGCAGATGGTGACTGCAGCCGTGAAATTAAAAGACGCTTACTCCTTGGAAGAAAAGTTATGACCAACCTAGATAGCATATTCAAAAGCATTACTTTGCCGAGTAGGTCTGTCTAGTCAAGACTATGGTTTTTCCAGTAGTCATGTATGGATGTGAGAGTTGGACTGTGAAGAAGGCTGAGCACCGAAGAATTGATGCTTTTGAACTGTGGTGTTGAAGAAGATTCTTGAGAGTCCCTTGGACTGCAAGGAGATCCAACCAGTCCATTCTGAAGGAGATCAGCCCTGGGATTTCTTTGGAGGGAATGATGCTGAAGCTGAAACTCCAGTACTTTGGCCACCTCATGTGAAGAGTTGACTCATTGGAAAAGACTCTGATGCTGGGAGGGATTGGGGGCAGGAGGAGAAGGGGACGACAGAGGATGAGATGGCTGGATGGCATCACTGACTCGATGGACATGAATCTGAGTGAACTCCGGGAGTTGGTGATGGACAGGGAGGCCTGGCGTGCTGTGATTCATGGAGTTGCAAAGAGTCGGACACAACTGAGTAACTGAACTGAACTGAGTCAGGGAGCTACAGCTTCTGAATTCAGATTAAATCCCTGTATAGTGAGAAAATTGGAAACAAGTCTGGAAAATATTTTAGTGGAAAAAACCACAAAAAGGGGATTCCAAGGCCGCCTGGGTTAAGTGAATTAAGTAAAAGTGATTTATATGCACATGAAACTTAAAATTAATGGGGTTTCCCTTTCTTTTCTCAACACCTATAGGACCAAAATTCCTAACAGCCTCACAAATAAACTTGAAAGGGTTGGTGGACCCTCTTAAATTACTGTATGTAACATTTTGTTTCTTGTTAATATGGATTCCATGTTTTGCACTTTACCATGAATACTCCCATTGCTTGATAGAAACCCAATAATCAAAACTATTTTCTGGGAGAACTGTTGCTAAGAATTTTCCATGCTCTTTATAGATTCTGCATGTTGTTTCACCGTGACCTAGGCAGGCTGTACATGCATCATTCAATGAGATTGTAGTTTAACTCAGAACCTTTCTATTCCCCAGTTCAAATTTTCTTTCTTCTTTGCGTCATTCACTTGATTGCCTGTCTTTGGTCCTTGGATAAATCAGTGTCCACAAATCAAAATCTCACTAAAGTTGAAGGGTCTCTTGTGAATACGTCTGTCTTCTCTACTGAGCTGAGATTACTGCAGGCATTTTAATTAGTTGAGACTGGTTGATTGGCCAGTCAACTAAGAAATTCCTTTCTTTCTCTTAAAAATAAAAGTTTCCAAGACTGGAATAAAACTGCATTCTTTAGATAGAAGAGAAGTGAGGAGTAAATGAATGATAACAGATAACTTCAAGGGTAGTTTTGGATGAGTTATTACAGAAGCCTCCTGTGTCCAAAAAGCAGCTGACTTAAAAATAGTCTTTGTTTGCGGGGGGTTGAAATGGAATTTCTATGGATCCAATGTGGAATTCATTTCTTTGCCAAGACAAGAACAGAGAAGTGGACTTGAAAGTGAAAATATTGAAAATCCCGATCACATAATAATGAGGGTTTTTTTGGTTTGTTTTTTAAGTTAACTCTGCCCATTTCTATTTCCCCAAAGTAGCTTTTTTTTTTTTTTTAAGGATATTTATCAAACCCTTTATTTTTCCCCTGCTCTATCGTAGTGGCTTTAGTTGAGTACTCTAGTCACTTCTAGTCTAACTCATTTCTCTTTGATTTTAAGAATGCTCACTTTCTTATACACTGACTTTCTTAATTATCCTTCTGAATGTATTGTAGATGTTAATAGATTTTTTTACTGTGGCTCCTTACACATCATTCAGGCCCTGAGCCAAAAATGTGTCCTATTCACATATGCCAATCAGATCCCTTTCTTTTGCTGAGTCAACAAGCCTCATATACTTCCAACATTTTTTTTTCCTGAGCCAACACAAGTATAAGTTTAGAATAACTTTTTCATCAGTTTGCTGTCTAAATAGAAATGTAAAAATACCAAAGAGCATAAAGTTGTTTAATTTTCAAAGTTGTGTTGTTTAGTTGCTAAATTCTGTCAGTCTCTTTGCGATGCCGTGGGACTGTAGCCCACCAGGCTCCTCTGTCCATGGAATTCTCTAGTCAGGAATTCTGGAAAGGGTGGCCATTTCCTTCTCCAGGGAGTCTTCCCAACCCAGGGATCAAACCTGCATCATCTGCTTAGCAGGCGGATTCTTTACCACTGAGCCACCTGGGAAGCCCCTTCAAAGTGCATATATTTCAGAATGCTGTCAGAAAATGGGAAGCCATTTTTGAAAGGCAAATTTTGAATAACACTGAAGCTTATTTTGTTTTACATTCTTTATTCTAGATATGAAATGTTCCCAATGAGAAAGCGACTGAGCATCTAGTTTTCTAAAGCCATTAAAACTTCAGAAAGTCTTTTTCAAGTTGTGAAATTGAGCTTGACCATCCTTCGTAGAGCAGTGTCCCTATTCACTCTTTGCAGTTCAGACTCAGGACTTTATGAGCTGTATGTGCCAGACAGCACTCTTCCACAAATGGATTTCTACACATATCAAAAGAATGAAAGGGGAATATGAAAATACTGCAGTGGTAGACCTTTCTGGAGACCTGTTATTTGATTCTCTCGACTTGCCAATCTCTTAATTTGTGTGGGGTAGTGTTGGGTAGAGCTTATGGTATAGATATGTGAGGCTGAACAAAGTTAAAGGATATCTTTACTTACTGCTTCTGTGACTAATGACAATCTTGTCAGTCATATCCTGGGTTTATAGTTTAGAGAGATAATATAGCATAGTGGTTAGCAGCCTAAGTATGAGAGTCAAACTACATGGGAAGTAAACCTGAGGAATTCATCTCACTCTTTCCTGTTACTGCCCTCACATTCATAGCCATGTCGCTAATCTGGTTAGTGCTAATCTGCATGATGTTTATGCAGCTCAGTGAGTTCTGATCAATTTAAATTAAAAATATGAGTTGAGCATTGTGAAAAGTTACAAAATGAACGCGGATCAAAGAATTTATTAACTCTTAAACATGCCTTAATACCATACATAATGAAAACCACCATCCACTAAAATTTTATACACAGTATCAGAGTTTAAAAATTTTAAAACATAAATGTGAATGCACCTTACCAAACCACTTCTCATAATCGTTTCCTCCCTGGCTTTTGCCCCCAGGTTCTGTCGGATAGTGAGAAACGGAAACAGTATGATACATATGGTGAAGAGGGCTTGAAAGATGGCCATCAGAGCTCCCATGGAGACATTTTTTCACAGTAAGTAATTTATCCATCTGCAAAGTATTAGTGTCTGAGAGTGGATCACTTGGTGATTATTAAAGAATTATCCTTGCTCCCTTGCTCAGAATCTTTTGATGAAAAGTACAACTCAACTGATCCTTGACCAGAAGGTCATTCATCATCCTTTGTATGGGAATATACCTCTCTATTTTCAGAAAGCTCCAGCAAAGATGGGTAGTACTTATAGGGATGTCCTCCTAGCCAACCATATCAGTTGAATCGATCCTTACTTTGTTGGGGGTGATATATGTTGGAAACCAGTTCATTTTGTCTCCTCGCTGTCTTCAAATCTGCAAACCACTTACTGAGCAAGGTGATTCTTGTAAGAGAGAGAAATTTCTGCTCCTATACCCAGAGCGGCCTCTTCATCCTGGCAGCAAGAAAGGGATGATTGTGATCATCAGCATTAGTGGAAGGAGTCAGGGCAGAAACTCTCCGTCTCTTGCTGCTCCTGGCTTTCTGAGACGCTGAGTGACTGGATAATAAACATCTTACCTTCCTACTCTTTGAGGCCCACTTTATTGAACATTTGAATTTTCATGTGCTCTGATGATGCATAAATAGGTGGTCTTGATAGTGGGTTTTGAGTCAAATTATAAATAAAAAGATATTTGAATATGCATTTCTGTGGGGGAGGATGCAGTGCTTTCTTCAGATTCTTAAAGAGTTTTGAGAACTCAAAAAGTAAGAATCACAGTTGCTATGTTTAGTGTTTGGGGGTGACAGTAGATTTTCAGGACCTGTGAAGATGTGTGAGTAATACAGTTAGGAAATCCTGCTCTTCCCCAGGATTGATTTGGCTGCTCTAGCGTACCAGGGAAGTGTTCTGTTCAAACCTCTTGGCAGTTAGAAGTGATACCCAGAGACGCCAGAAAGAGAAAAGGCTCTGCCCATGCCCCTCCTGCACCAAAATCCTCCCCCCTCTGCTTTTATTCAAGATTCAGGGAGTCTGTTCACTGACACTGGGGGATTTTTGTCTTTTTTTTCCTGGAGGGAGGGGTTGAGGGGTGGTATAGTTGTCATCACTGTGCTAACATCTGAGACTTCTTAACCAAAATTTAAGATTATGATTAGAACTCCTATGGAGTTAAAGGTCACTGTTTATATTAATCTTAAAAGTGATGCTTCTGTTATTTAACACAAGTTAATTTTGAGCATATGAAACCAGAACTTCCTTTTCTGTCAGATCCAGAGTTTTACTGAGGCTGATGCTTTTTTAGTTTAATTATGTATCCAAGATTTTTGTACAAAGCAGTAGCTTCTTTCACCAAAGTTAGTATCTAAAAAGCTATAAAGGTGAACACTACAAGAGTCCAAAATTACTGTTGGTTTCAGCAGTACATGGGCTTATATATCCTATACCCTTTCTCAATATCTCCATTATATTCTGATATTTGTCAGTATTAAAGAGATTATTTTTTCATTGATTAATAATTCATTGGCATACTTTATACACTGTATTGTATATCTAGACAATATTAAAGTAGTTTTTTTGTGTTGGGGCAATATATATGTGCTCTATATCTATACTATAAATACTATCTAAGTTATATATGATGTTATTACTTCAGTGTATTAAAAATGTGTTTCAATTTTGCTCATTGGTAGGTCACAATATTTTATCAGTGTGAAGAAAACTAAAATTGTAAAGGTGAATTCTGATTTCTTTTCCTGATGATTTTACACTTACCAACAGCTTCTTTGGAGATTTTGGTTTCATGTTTGGAGGAACCCCTCGTCAGCAAGACAGAAATATTCCAAGAGGAAGTGATATTATTGTAGATCTAGAAGTCACTTTGGAAGAAGTATATGCAGGAAATTTTGTAGAAGTAAGTCCAAATTATGCACTTATTCATATTAACTCTAGAATGTGTTCTTATGACTAAAACTAAGAGGTTTCTGGGTACCTTCTCTGTCTTTTAGGAAGAGTACATAGGATTGAATTAATGATAATCCTTAGTTCATGATACATTGTAGTTGTTTCATGAACTCATCTCTCAGCCCAAGAACTTAAAACAGTAAACCAGGACTTATATCTACCTACATGCTACTTCCCTATTCCATCCCCTCACCTCCCTTCCAAAGTGACTACGTCATATCCTGAGTTTCGTCTCTATTGCCACTCTTTGTTTATTTGTTCTATTATATGTGTATGTATACCTGAATAGTATTTCATTCACTGACATTGTTTCTGACTTTTTGAAAACAACATCACACTGTACATTGTCTTCTGAGACTGGCCTCTTTTACTTACTCTTAATATTGTCAGGATTCACCCATGTTGTTGCTTATAGCTATAATTCTACTGAATAGAATTTCACTGTGACCACATTCAATAGGCATGTAGGTTGTTTCCAGTTTTTTTCCAGTTCCAAACAGTGCTTTTAGGAAGCCTTATACCTATATTCAGGTACAGAGATTAATTTCCCATGTTCCCTTGCAGGCCTGTTGTCTGTAGTCATTGGCTATACATAATGTACACATCACTTTCTTGTAGTTAGCATGCTCCTAAACAAATTCCTTGTTAATCTAATTATTGTAAAGAATGAATGTATGTGACCTTGCTATTTAAATGCCCCCATGGTCAATTCTTTTTAAGAAAAATAATTACTCTAAAAGAGCATAGTGGTTAGAAATACAGACTTTGGAGCTAGACTTGCCTGATTTAGAGACCTGGCTCTGCCATACATTGGTTGTGTGACCTTCGTCATGTTACTGAGTCTTTCTCTGCTTTCATTCCATTCTCTGTAAAATGGAGATGATAGCGGCATCTATGTCATAAAGAGTTCGTAAATACATGTGATTAGAGCCTTTCTTGGCACATAGTAAGTGCCATAACTGTTAGCTCTGATTACTTAGTTTATTCTGTTGAACTGGGCTTCATACGTTAGTAGGCTTTGAAGGATTTTTCTCTAAGCATTCGCCTCATTCAGCTGCATAGATATGCATTTCTTCATATATTTTATTATATGAGAAGGATATAATATATATATCCTTTGATTTGGAGGGATCAGAATGTTTGATTGCAGTCAGCTACAAGGAGATGCTCATTGTGTCTCTTCTTACAGGCTGAGTATCTAGATTGAGGCAGCATTGGAAAACACTCCCAGATTGAGTTTCCTGAAACAAGGAAGTGTTTTCATGAGGTTAATCATGGCTAATCTTGGAGTGGGAGCCACATGCCAGCTTTTGAAGGCTGTGGTTGTTTTTCAGGGCTCCTGCTTTACACAGCTCAAATTTCTCGAGAAATAGTAATTCTGTGGACTGTATTGACTCAGTATTTCTTTGTGGCTTAGAAAAAGTGATCCTATGCACACTATCTTCTAGTTCTCTTTCTTACCCTCCTCTCTCCCCTCCAGCTTTAGAATTTGAGTCCGTTAAAGATCCATTTACTACAGGCCTGTGTGGGGGCTGATTTATAACTCCTCCAGGACTTCTCTCAGCCGTGGGTCTCCCTGAAGGATGGCTTGGGAGAGAAGGGAAGGTTTTGGCCCAGATCCGGTGAGGAAACAGAAATCTGGGAAATGCAAAAGAGAAGCTTATGCTGTGTGTGCACTTCCTAGGTGGTTAGAAACAAACCCGTGGCGAGGCAGGCCCCTGGCAAACGGAAGTGCAACTGCAGGCAGGAGATGCGGACCACCCAGCTGGGCCCCGGGCGCTTCCAGATGACCCAGGAGGTGGTCTGCGATGAGTGCCCGAATGTCAAGTGAGTAGAAGCACCTTGTTTGCTCTGCCAAGGGACACGGTAATCATCTCATTGGTCTAATAAAATGCCAATGGTCCATACCGAGATTTTTTTCCTTCCCTCTCTTCCTCATGTCCTGCCAGAGGACAGAGCAAAGAAATTTACATTTTTGTTTCTTCTTAAAGTATCTCTTCTGAATATCTTCTTTTATGTCTATAAACGAATCAGCTTTATTTCTGAATATTCTTAAAGCTGTTGATATTCCATTTTTTTCTACTTGGAATATTTAGAGCAATCTTATATGTCCAGCTAAATTTCAGATTAGAGACATACTGTTTGATGATTATATTATGAACACAACTATTTATTG
The DNA here is from genome assembly GCA_917880005.1 of Nanger dama. Taxonomy (NCBI): domain Eukaryota; kingdom Metazoa; phylum Chordata; class Mammalia; order Artiodactyla; family Bovidae; genus Nanger; species Nanger dama. Next base: position 24,698,837 of record CAKJTW010000011.1, on the reverse strand, counting down.
AACCTTCAATTGTATATATTAAATCTAGCTCATTTATTTCTGGCATCAGGGAAAAAATCAAATAGGATAAACTCACCTGTTAGATTTTCTGATAAACATGACACTGTCCTTTCAGGTGGACACTTATGTAAGTGTAAGTGGTTTTCTCTGTTATTGATCCTCATGTTAAAGCAGCCAGCCAACTGTAGGCCCTTTTTTGAATCAGTGGTTGTGTGATTACGTGATATATATAGAAGCTTTGCCCTGGCATTTGGCAGGTGGAAGGTGTAAATGGATATCAAGTGCCTTTGTCATCTAGAGATATAGCCTAGTCTTCCAAGAAAAAGTAGATTGAGTAGATAAAACTTGAATTATCTTTGTCTGGAATTTGGTTTATATTTTCATTTGTTTTTCCTTTTAAATTCTCTTTGTCTCAGACTAGTGAATGAAGAACGAACATTGGAGGTAGAAATTGAACCTGGGGTGAGAGACGGCATGGAGTACCCCTTTATTGGAGAAGGTGAAATATTGACATTGATATTTTATTATCATAACTTTCTGCTCTCTGATTGCTTATGAATACCTCCCACCTCACCCCATACTTCATGGCCACATAGTAAATGCATGCATCATTTCCAACACACTTCCATTGTTCTTTAGGATACAGGAAGCTTTTTGTGACCATCTTTAAGCTCTAGCATTACTGTTTATCCTTTGAATACGATGGCCAAAAGTTACTGTCCAGTAGCCTAAGCTGGGCTTCCCAGGTGGTGCTAGTGATAAAGAACCTGCTTGCCAATGCAGGAGGCATAAGAGACGTGGATTTGATCCCTAGATCAGGAAGATCCCCTGGAGGAAGGCATAGCAACCCACTTCAGTATTCTTGGCTGGAGAATCCCATGGACAGAGGATCCTGGAGGGCTATGGTCCATGGGGTCACAAAGAATCAGACACGACTGAGCGACTTAGCATGCACACACAGCCTAAATTATATCAAGGTTTAAGATGTTCAGAACTTAATGGATTAATTTGAACTCCCTAATAAAAGAAGAGATGTAACTCTAATTGGCATTAATAAGATGCTCTCAGACCTCATTTTGGGGTTAAATTTAAAACTCTAGAAGAAAAAATAGCTTTAAAATATAAGGTTCAGAAATCAGTGAATCATTCTTTGTTTAGGAAATAGGTCAACTTATTTACTGCTGTGCCTGAGGCACAGGTGAGCCTCACTAATAATCTGAAATTTGATATAACCAGGTAGAGAGACTGTGCTCACAGATAGGCTTAACAGTCAAAGCCCAAGTCAGTGGCTTTAAAAACTTTTTTCAGCTACCAAACAGATTTGCAGTGTTCTGCTTACAGTGTGTGGTAATCTCTTCTGAGTAGGTGAGCCTCACGTGGATGGAGAGCCAGGAGACCTGCGGTTCCGAATCAAAGTTGTCAAGTAAGTCATCTCAGTTTGGAAGCCTTCGTTGGGTTGGAGCCTCTTATTGAGCCTAAATATTTATTTACTCAGGACTTAAGATTCTAAACGATGTTGGGTAGAGAGCATTGATAAGACAAGTAAGGAGCTGTGAAAGAGAAGCAGACAAGGAGGTCAGAGATATTAACTGAGGAAAGGCGCCCCATGCAATAATGGGAGACTTTTCCACAGACAGGGTCTACTGTGACGTCATCTGCAGCTGCTGGGCAGCTTCCCTGGGTGCCTCTCTTCAACATGCGGTGCCCCTTACATAAGAATTTTGCCTGGAACTTGGGCTTTCTTGTTTACCACTTTGGAGACCAGTGATGCCTCTGTCTAAGGATTCACTGAAACAGGATTCCCACCCAAATATGGAGAAACGGACCCCCAGTGCCAAAGACTTTTCTCTCTCATAGCGCTCCTTAATCTCAGTGATCTTTCCCCAGTGTTCTTCATCTGCCTTGTCTTTCTGATCACTTCCCGGGAAACTGGGATATGTTCTGTTCCCTAAATGAACCTAGTCCCATCTCAAGTCCATATCTTTGCCAGAATTCCCTCTTGTCCTGTCCCCAGCCTCCCATGCACCCTCCTTATCTACAGCTTCAGAGCTGACTGGGCCTTATAAACCCAGCTCTTGGATCCCCACCGATCTCTGACGCCCTTCTCCCCCAATTCTATGGCCAGAAGTTGTCCTTCTCTTTTTCCATAATCTGATTACTTGTATGTTAATTATATGTTTTTGCTGATCATAAGCTCCTGAAGATGGGGGTATAATAAATCCTACTAACTTTACAGTCTCTATTAATACTATACACAAAGGAGTGTCTTAAGAGATGCTTATTGTTTGAAAGACTGGCATCCATCCTTTTCCATGACTTTTCTAAAAACTTTTGAACTCTTCCAAAAAAGACTTTGGAAGTTACTGATCTTTACCTTGTTCTCTTCCAGGCACTCGATATTTGAAAGGCGAGGAGATGACTTATACACAAATGTGACAATCTCCCTTGTAGAGTCTCTGGTGGGCTTTGATATGGACATTACTCACTTGGATGGTCACAAGGTAAGCAAAACTTGTTCTTTTAAAAGTCCTGTCCTTTTAAAACCTTCCTGTGGCTGATGTTGAGATTACTTCAGTCCTTTGGAGCCATGGAGACATGTTTTGCTTGCCCCTTCATCCTGGTGCTCTGCTGAGCTGTGACATGAGCTCTGGGTACCAGTGCTCACTGGAAGCTGTGTTGTGCTCCGAGAGTACAGTCCTCTAGCATCCCCTTTTGCTTTCCAGGTACATATTTCCCGGGATAAGATCACCAGACCCGGAGCCAAGCTATGGAAGAAAGGGGAAGGGCTCCCCAACTTTGACAACAACAACATCAAGGGCTCTTTGATAATCACTTTCGATGTGGATTTTCCAAAAGAACAGTTGTCAGAAGAAGCAAGAGAAGGTGAGGATATAATGTTTATTGTTCAGGGGAAGATGAGTTCTGCTTTAGAACGATCAGAGGCTTGGAGGGTGAAGGCTGCAATGGTTGCTTGAGAAGAGGGCCCAGGTGGTGGGTTGTAAGTAAAAGGAAAAGGTAAAGGAGAAAGGAAAGAGGTCAAAAGTGGAAAGAGGACAGAAAAGAAGGGATGGAAGACAGCTGAAGAGCTTTCTGTCCATTCCAATTGCCTCTTCTCGTGGAATTTTGTGGGATGTGTGTGTTGTATGTCTGCCTGAGACACGAAGACAAGGGACCGCCTTGGACGTGCGTGTATGGGTATCCACACGTGATGAAGTTGGACGTGGGTGGCTACTTGTTTAATTCAGATCCGTGCTTGTCCTAGGGCCTTTCGTGGAGCCTTCCTGTGAAACATGCTCTTTAAGCTACATTTTTGTTAATGGGGTCATTTGTTCATTCTTTCTCCAGGTATCAAACAGCTACTGAAACAAGGATCAGTGCAGAAGGTTTACAATGGACTGCAAGGATATTAAGAATGAATAAAATTGGACTTTGTTTTAAAATAAGTGAATCAGCGATATTTATTATCTGCAGGGTTTTTTGTGTGTGTGTGTATTTTTGTTTTCATTTTCAATATGCAAGTTTAATTTTTTTTCTTCTAATGATCGTCATGAAATGAGTAAGCGGGCTTAAGAATTTGTCCATTTGTGTTGAGAAAAGAATGACCAGCAAAAGGTTTAACAATACCTCTCCCTTTGGGATTTATGTCTGGTGCTGCCGCCCGAGTTTCAAGAATAAAAGCTGCAAGAGGACTCCAGAAGCAAAAAGACACTATACAAAGGGTTGGAGTTAATTGTTAGCTGTTTCATTTGAAATGCCAACTGGAGAAGTCTGTTTTTAAATACATTCTTTTGTTAATTTTTTTCTTGACTCCTGTTTCTTGTTGGTTTAGCTCCCCTGTTGTCTCTCCCATCTCCATCTTTTTTCCTTGTCATTTTTCCTTAATCAGCTTCATTTCCCTCCCTGGGACCTGTGTGCTAGTTGGATTTTCCTCCCATGTAACTAGATGAACACACAAACTTGTGAGAGAGTGGTGAAGATCAGGTCCCCATACCCAGTTAAACACCCATGGCACTTTCTAGAGAGGAGCCTGAAGAAACTAGACATGGGAGTGGATGAAACAAGGACCTAATTATCCTTGAGAAAGTATATTCCTTCTCATTTTAATTAGGGAATAGTAAAATCTGACATGGGAACTTTACTGTTTAGAAAGCACTTTTCATGTATCCAATCTCAGTTGACATGTTTAACAAGTCTTTGGCTTGTGTTGGGAACTAGGATTGTTGTTGCCTCTAGAAAATGAAATTTAAAGCACTAGAGTAACAAATTTACATTTTCTTCTGTCAGTGGCACCTAATTCAGGTGCTATGTGACTTCAATATATGTGAAGTTGGATCCTCTTTCTTTTTCTTCATTACATGGTCAGATCACACTCTACTCCTCTTTACTTTAGCTAGTGAATGTTTCAATGTTGTTGAACAGCTGTTGTAGAGGGTTTATGGAGTAGCCGTCTAGCCATCAGTATGGTTCCAGCAACATTCCCGTCTATGTCTATATAACAGCCAAAGCTGCTGTTGCCTTTTCATTTATTTTGCTCTGTTTTATAAAAATTAAGGGAAGAGGGAAAGATTTCATCCATTTAGAACAGTTAACAAGCACATCATTTAACCTTAATCAGACACTATTTGGATTTGAGTGATCCAACCGTGCATTTACTTGTAAAGAGAAAGAAAACTGAGGAATACTGAAAATGCTAAAAATCTTAGAAAGTAAATGCACCACATAGATACATATATATGTTTCATGGACTTTTTGTACATTTACTATTCATATGTACTAAGATTCTGTAGTTAATTTCTGAGGAATAATTATCAATATTTATCTTCTATACCTTAGCCCAGGAGAGCTCTTGATCATGATTTGCACCTATTGATTTTTTCCAAGATTTTTGCAAGAATCAGTCACATACTAAGCTAGAACTGTTCTTAGCTAGGAAGACCCCAGATATAATTCTTTTGCTGCAAAAAGAATGTTTATGGGGCTTTGTCACTATTTAAGTGCTTTCTCTGAAACACATTGTAATATGGAAAGACTTGTATCAGAGCTCCATAGGTCTTCTTGTAATAAAGCATAGTAATCGGATGATGTGGTGGAGATGACAGAAAGACTAAAACCAGCTTTAAAGTCCAGGCTTTTTGCACTAGGGTACAGCTGCCTTCCCAGAAGTTAATGCTGCCCTGAAGTGGAGCAGAAATCCCCAAGGCAGCAAGCTTCCTGCAGAATGGGCTTGGGAGGTCATAGTGGTCAATATGTAAGCTCCCCTCAAGCCAAAAGTTTCTGTGTACCAAAAAAAAGTTTCTATGAGTTACAAAGTTTTCATGTCAAGAACTGAAAACTTGTCCTCTTATTCACTGAGTAGAAAATATTTATTGAGTCCTTACTATGGGCTAGTTTCTGTTCAAGTGTTTTATATGGATGAGGTTGTTTATATGGAAGAGAGACTGTTATCCTCAATCTACAGATGAGAAAATTGAATTACATCTCGCAGCTTACAAGCAGTGGGTCCAACATTTGAAGCCAAGCAGTCTGCTCCAGCAAATGTATCTTCAACTACCATGAACTCATGATTTCTACTCAAAACAGGTGGTGTGGAGGAATATTCTAGGTAGTGATGGTGGGAGGATAAATAATAGTGTCTTCAGCTCTGCAGGGAAAAATGTCCCTGCAGTGAGATATATAATGAAGCAGAAAGGATGGCTGGCCTGGGAGCAGACTCAGTTCTGTGACACTGGGCAAGCCAGTTGGAAATGATGATGGGTGATATATTTTAAGGCGAGTTTTTGCACATTTCTAACAATTTGGCTATACATTTATGTAAGTTTAGTTTCTGCTCTTCAGCTACATTCACTATTGGTTACATTGCCAGATTCCTGAATGGGTGTTAGTGCTCAGAAATCACTGTTGTTGGAAAAGGGAACAGGATATGGACACTTAAAACCAGCTGTAAAAGTTGCATTGGTTGGTCTTAAAAATGGAAGATTTTACTCTAGTCTTTGAAAAAAGTTAAGCTGCAATTAGCTCCAGTAAAAACATCTATCCTGAACAAAGACTCCAGGAGATAAGCAGAGAGGGAAAAAGTTTAAGTGTTTATTTTTTTAAAATTCTAGACTCAGTCACTGGCATGGTTGCAGAACTCATGATGAAGGGTTGACTAGAGGTCACAGATAGTGGGCACCGGTGCAGCTTCCACCATGATTTATGTCAAAGAGCCCAGACCCTTTCTCTTTCCACTAAATGAAATCAATACTTATGAGTGGGACAACTGTAAGTATGGTATCTCTGCTGATGCAGCCAGCCTGAGAACGCCATGATCAGAGTGCAGTGCCATCACAGGGCTAAGTGTCAATGAGAACGCTCTAGAGCCGCTCGGTCCCATATGGGACATGTGTCCTATATGTCCACTTCTGAGCACCTGAAATGTGGCTGGTGCAAACTGAGAGGTGCTATACATGTAAAGTACACAGTAGATGTTGACAACTTGGTACAAAAAAAGAATGTAAAGTAATACAATAATTTTATATATTGGTTACATGTTGAAATGATAGTATTCTGGTATATTTGGTAAAATATATTATTAAAATGATAAATAAAATACATTATAAAATTCACCTTACCTTAGTTTTGCTTTTTTACTTTTCAAAATGTGGATTCTAGAAAATTTTAAATTACGTGTTTAGCTCACTTTACTGATAGCGAGGCTGCCAGGTTACTTCCCAATATGGGGCAAACTGACTTAACGTTTTGGGATGAAGGGCCTCATGTTCACTGTTATCCAATTACATCTCATTCAACTTAGTCCAGTGGTCCAGATGGTTAAGATGTTTTGGGATTCCAACTCAGTCATCCAATATTCTGTGCTTCTCCACTTGATGGTATCTGTCCTCTGTATTCAGAGAAGGCAATGGCACCCCCACTCCAGTACTCTTGCCTGGAAAATCCCATGGACGGAGGAGCCTGGTGGGTTGTAGTCCATGGGGTCGCTAGGAGTCGGACACAACTGAGTGACTTCACTCTCACTTTTCACTTTCATGCATTGGAGAAGGAAATGGCAACCCACCCCAGTGTTCTTGCCTGGAGAATCCCAAGGACAGCGGAGCCTGGTGGGCGGCTGTCTATGGGGTCACACAGAGTCGGACACGACTAAAGCGACTTAGCAGTCCTCTGTATTGGCTGAGACATCAAGATTTTTTACCCAAATAGTGAAGAAAAGAATTGAAGGCCAGCTCTTGAATTTTGCCATTGAAAGCCTTGCTCCAGGTTGTCATCAAAACATCAGCATATAGTCATATCAGTCTCCATGAAAATAGCTGTTTTGCATGTAGCCATATTTGTTACCATGTCCACAAAGATATGCTGAGAGGCCTTGTTGAAATCCATTTATACAACAGCTTATTAGGAAATGAGGTGGGTCTGACTTGACCCATATTTGAGTCAAGCCCATATTTGCGCCCTAGGGATCAATACTTTCTAATTTACATGCTTACAAATAATGCCTAAGTTGACTATCATGTTCTTAGCTTTTGGAAAAACCGCGCATCTTCAGTCTTTCAGCCTCTCACTCCTCCACAGTCCCTCAGCATCACAGCCATGATTAACAACCTCATCTATATTCCTTTAAGCACTTAGGTTTTGTCTAGTCCAGAAGACATGATTTCCTTTCAAGTGGTAAAAGTGTTTCCTGTCATCAGCTCTTCCCTCTTGGGCTTCCATTTCCTCCTACTGATGTTCATTCTGCCCTTTACATTTCAAATGTTCTTCCTGACAGAGTACAGATGCAAAATTGGAGGTTTTATATACCATAGTCATTAAAATGTATATGATCTAGAATCAAACTGCTTAGAATCAAACTCCAGTGCCACCACTTACAAGCTATGCCTCAGTTTTTCCATCTGCAAAATGGTAATAATAGCACCTATTTCACAGGGTCATTGGACAATTCCATCTGGAATCCCTGGTTTGGGGCAGATAGGCAAAAAGGAGCAAGTTAGTATTTCTATGTTGCTGAACTGAGGTTTGTTAAGGTTTATGATTTTTTTTTTTTTAATTTCCTCCCCTCTGCAATGCATGAGGTTTGCCTCAAGGTGGCACTAAAATAGCGCTAGGAAGTAAGTTAGTCACGTCACTCAGTTGTGTCCAACTCTTTGTGACCCTGTGGACTGCAGCCCACCAGGCTCCTCAGTCCATGGGATTTTCCAGGCAAGAATACTGGAGTGGGTTGCCATTTCCTTCTCCAGGGGATCTTCCCAACCCAGGGATCAAACCCAGGTCTCCCACATTGGAGGCAGACGCTTTAACCTCTGAGCCTATGCTAGTGTTAAAATTCAGCCCTGAAACTCCAGACTTTTTAAAAAAGCCATTTTCTGGCTATTATCACTTAAAAAAAAAAGTTATTCATTAAAATCACAAGAATGATAACTTTCAATGCAAATTCAAATAAATAATGCACCTTGACTGTCTCTGCCCTCCTCTCTTATCCTCACTTAATCCTAATGTAGATTCCACAGGGGCTGGATTTTGATTTAGAGATCAATTCTGCCAAAAAACAAAAATAAATAAAAGATGGATCCTGAGAAAACCGTTGTGGAAAACATCGTGAGGAGCCAGACTAGATGATTAAAAACAAGTCAGGTAATTAAAGCCTCTGTCTCTTCTGCTGCTGCTGCTGCTAAGTCGCTTCAGTTGTGTCCGACTCTGTGCGACTCCGTAGACGGCAGCCCACCAGGCTCCTCTGTCCATGGGATTTTCCAGGCAAGAGTGCTGGAGTGGGGTCACTAACCTAGGACAACAGAAAGTTGATAGGCAAGGTTTTCAGCAAGGCATTTTATGATCCACATCTTTATATCTTTGGGGGCAGAATTAGAGACATATAGTTGGATTTATAACTCACTAACTATGGCTGAACATGCTGTTGATTAAGGAATCAGTGTCAACCTGGAAGGGAGCTGGTCTCTGCTGGCACAAAACAGAGCTATGTCCTCTCAGTCTTGATCTTTTCAGTACTTTTATTAGTGGTGAGCGTTCAGGAAGAGTTTAAAATGCCAAGTGCCTAGTATGTGTGTAACAGTTTCATAGCCCTTATGTGCTTGTAGGTCCAAAAGTCCCAGGAGAGAAGCAGGACACGTTAAAACTGACCAGACAAGCTTTGACCTCTGCACGATGCTCTGGATGGGGGAAGCACAGCACAACACAATTACAAGGGGACTTGCACTAAATTTTGAGGGCAAGTAACTGTAACAACAGCTTCCCTGGTGGCTCAGTGATAAAGAACCTGTATGCAGTGCTGGAGATGTGGGTTTGATACCTGTCGGGAAGATCCCCTGGAGGAGGGCATGGCAACCCACTCCAGTATTCTTGCCTGGAGAATACCCATGGACAGAGGATCCTGGTGGGCTACAGTCCATGGGGTTGCAAAGAGTCGAACACAACTGAAACTATTGAGCATGCAAAACTGTAACCAACTAAAGAATCAGTTGATTTGAAGTTTTATATCATTAGGACCACTATATGAAGTTGTAAGTCTCCAAATGGTATGAGTTAGATGTCTCCATGTTTTGAAGTTTGATAAAGGAATTTTGACACTGGTGGGAGCAAGAAACTTCCCCTACTTCTGCTCACAACAAGAAGGGAGCCAGGTGAGCAGCCTGATGATGCTGTTAATGGCGATACCCCAGTTACTATTGCCGGGTATCAAATCACCCCAAACTGAGCGGCTTAAAACAGCAACATTCATTTTTATTGCAAGCCTGCAGTATGGGATGGACTTGATGAAGACAGCTCCTTTGTGCATGTGGTGTCTACAGGGATAGCTCAAAACCTGGGGACTGGAGTTCTCCGAAAGCTCTATTCACATTTCTAATAGTTGACCCTGGGAGGATTCAAGCAGCTAGTGGCTGGAACAGTGAGGCTTCTTTGGAATTTTTATCCCCATGTAACCTCGTCTGCGTGGCAGCTTTAGCATAGCTGACCTTCCTCTATGTTAGTTCAGGGCTTCCAAAATACATGTTTCAAAAGACAGAAGAAAGGAAAAGCTTTATTTCTTTATATGACCTAGCCTCCTAAGTCACGCAGCATCTTTTCTCCATATTATTTCTATTCATGGCATCCACAAAGGCTCACCCATATTCCAGGGGAGAGAAATTAGACTCAACCTTTTGATGAAAGACTCTTCAGGTTCTGAAAGAGTACATAGATCTGCATATATTGCTGTGCCCCCCCTTTTTTCCAGAAAATACAATTTGCCCCGGGAGATCACATGAGATAAACATAAGAGCAGTCAGATGAGCCAGGGATGTTAGAGCAGCAATGGAGAAGCCTCATGGTGCTCTTGCAGCATGAAAGAGGGCAGCGAAACTCAAGAAGAATGGAGGGACTATCTGCACATCCTGTCCCTGCCACCCAGGAAGGGAAGGATTCTGGGAGCAGGAGTCTTGGAAATGGGACCTGAGCCAAAGGTAGCACCATTCTAGTCCGTGGGGTTATCCCCTTCTCTGCTGAGGGGGCCCTGAAAAATGTGGGTTACACATCAGTGACCTTCCATGAGGACATGAAGGATGCTGATGAGAGCCGTGGACACTCAAACCTGAGACCATTGTCAAGAGGACAGGTCTGGTTCCTTTCATTACGATAGCTGAAACCTCTCAGAACCTGGTTCTGGGAAAAGAGGACTACTAGTTGTTTCCCTGGAGGAGGGCATGGCAACCCACTCCCACGTTCTTGCTTGGAGAATGCCCATGAACAGAGAGGAGCCTGGCAGGCTACAGTCCATGGGGTCACAGAGAGTCCGACAGAACTGAGAGACTAAGCATAGCACAGTTGTGTTTTAAACCAAATAGCACAAGGAAAGTCCTTAAAGTCCACTGTATCTTCTGGTAGCCCTCAGGACTTGCCATAGTGTGATCACTGAATTCATCCCCACCAGCTGCCAGGTGCTGTGCAAGATGCCGGGGACAGGTGTGTGTAAGGTGCTCAAATATGCTTCTCAGCACAGCGGGGGGAGGCACAATCTAGTGCAGGGGGTTCCCACACTGACCCCTGACTCAATATAATTCATATTCAATGCAGAAAACTTGGAAAATACATGCAAAATGTCACATTTGAGCCTAAAACTCTAGGGAAGAACTCAAAACACAGTTACTCCAAGATGTGTGTGCATGCTGAGAATTTGATCAAAAGGAGATGCAAACTCAAACTGTTATGAAGTACCACACTATGAGTTGTCTTTACATTTTTTGATGGTCTTTGTTTTACATTTCTTTGAAGTTTCAAGCCTAGATCTAGTCAGTGTGGCTCACTTTCTAGAGAAACTGGCTGAACTGAGACGAATCCTTGGCTACATGTAAGCCATGGGCGTGTGGTCCCTGGAATTTTGGTGACAGCATATAAATCCAGAATGACCATAGAATCTCGGACTGGCTAAACTCTGGGCAATTCTTGGATTCATTCAATGTACAGATATGTTTATCTTTTACTTAACCCTTCCTGTAGAAACTGAGAGCCCCATCAGTGATACAGATGTAGGTTCAGGAAGACATAGGTTCAGGAAGGAGATGCACCCTGACTGATACACTCGCTCCACAATTGCCCAGAACACTGTCTATGAAATTGCAATGTTCTCAATTTGCTTGAGTGTGATCATGCTTAGCTCCAGGTCTGTGGTTCTGAATCCAAGTGCTGCCTCTGCAGTGAGACTGTCTGAATTCAAAGCCCAGATCTTCCTGTTATCGACAATGTGACCTCGGAGAAGTATCTGAACCTCTCTGAGCCTCAGTCTCCTCACCTACATCATATTCTGAAGATACACAACATGATGTACTTAAAAGTACTTAGCAAAGTACGTGGTATGCAGCAAATACTCTTTAAATATTAGTTATCACTGTGGACTGGATGTTTGTGGCTCTTAATTCTCCTCCAACCACCAAATGCAGAGATTTAAGCCCTAATGCCTAGTGATGGTATTCAGGAGTTTTCAGAAGGTAACAAGGTTATGAGGATGGAACCCTTATAAATGAGATTAGTGCCTTATAGAGATGTGAGAAAAGATCTCTCTTTCCACCACGTGAGAATACAAGAAGACAGCCATCTGCAAACCAGGAAGTGTGCCCTCACCGGACACTGGATCTGCCAACACCTTGATCTTGGACTTCGCAACCTCAGGAATTGTGAGAAATAAACGTCTGCTGTTTAAGCCACCCAATTATGGTAATTTGTTATAGCAGCCTGAGCGAAGACAGTTATTATTTACTATTATGAAATAAATGCAATTAAACTGTTTTTGAAGAAATCTGCACTTCTGGTAAAGCATAACATTTTTGAAATCTTAACAGGTTATCTTCCCCCAGTGTCAACCAGTGTAAAACATTCATTGACCTGCTCATGTGTGGATTTCTGACCCTGTAGTACTCCACACTCTGAAAAAAAAACAAAAAAAAAACAAAAAACCAGAAATGTCCCTGCTGAAGGATTTCTGCAAAGAGCGGATGGTACATTTTCAGTGGGCTCCAGGGCCAGAAAGACAGGCACTGCTAGGAGGGGGTGTACTATAAAACACTAATAGAGAAACTGCAAATAGAGTTAGGAGACCAGAAGGGGGCACTCTCACGCTCTGGGAGGACAGCAGAACCCCAGAGTAAGCAAGACTTCTCTTTCTTGGCAAGGACTCAGTCAGTGGGAAACCATAGACTTCTTGTTTACTATAGCCCTTCCAACTTCCTTTCACTCTTTATGAAAGCGTTCTCCTTCCCTTGCTGTTTGGGACTAGTCTGTAGCTCACCATGGTTGCAGACACTGAAATGTAATTCTCTGTTGGTCAGAATAAACCTATCTTTGCTGGAGAAATATCTAGCAGTCTATTTGTTTCAGTCAATATTTTGGTGGCCTAAACAGGGGCCAGGAAAGACTTTCAGTGGTTCCAGGACTGCTAAACAAATAGGTATGGTATCCACAATGGAGCCCAGAGTGACTTACTGCTTTTCTCATGAACCTGGAGTCAGAAGGTACATCTTTCTCCTGGATCTGACCTCACATTCCCTTGTGTTTAAAGCTCTCCTTTATTTAGGATCTATTCAAAGTTTTCATCTTTCTGGTTAAAGCTTTATTCTCTATGTGAGTTACTGTTTGGAACTTTGATCTGATCTTAAAATCAGACTGTTTGAAGTTCTCATGCCCTGAGATGACAGCACAGACCAACTGGAAGAAGAAAGACTCCTCTTCTTTCCTAGCAAGGACTCAGCCAATGAAAAGTCATGGACTATGACTCCAAAATTCCTTTTCCTCACTATAAAAGTGTTCTCCTTCCCTTGCCATGCTGGGACTTGTATGTACCTCACCTTGGTTTCAGGCTCCAAACTCCAATTCTTTGCTGATCCAGCAATCCATCTTTGCTGGAGAAATATCTGGTAGTTCATTTGTTTCAGGTCAACAGTACTAAAGGTTAAAAGAGGGAAAAGCAAACCAACCACAGAGTCTTATAAGAAATAAACACAGGTGTCTCCAGAATTGACCTGTGGTGTGCCATCTGTCAGGGTGTTAATATAGCAGGAAGCCTTAAATTTCTTGGGCCTGTGCTGCTGCAACTCTGAAAGTCAAGACTCACGGTACTTGGTGTGACCTGTACGAGCGCTGGGGTGACCAACTCATCTTTGTTAGTTTCCGGTTTTAGAATTAGGAGTTTCAAATTCCAGAATGAAACTTGGGGTCCATGGGTTGTGTGCCTGAGCCTGCCGGCGCAGATTGCAAAAAACCTCCAGAGGGAAAGCCCAGGCCCATAAGAAACATTTTGAGACAGTTTCTTTATTTCCACGAGAAGGTGCTGTCCACTCTGGAGGGGTTTGTTGTTCAGTCCCTCGGTCATGGCCAACTCTTTGCGACCCCATGGACCCCTTCGTCAAGCCAGGACGACTGATCACTCTACGGTCCAGCATTGAAGGGGCAGCTTGCATGGAAGATTCATGTTGTTTGTAATTGCCATGGGCAAGAGCGATGGCTGAAGGGACTGGATGGGCAGAGCCAGGCTGAGTCCTGAGAATATTCCAGAAGGAGGAATCTGTGAGAAATGTGCATGGAAACCTAGAAGAGCAGGGCCAAGACATGACTGTTGATGGGTGAGTGTGTGCAGTGACAGGCCAGACCCTGGTGAGTCCTTCCTGGACTGGCTCATGGATTGGCATGCATTGAAAACTGCATGCCACTTTGGACATTTATGCAGGGGAGCAGAAAGGCAGTGATTTTCTTTATACATGCACCTCATTCTTTATATTACAGCTGTAGAAACTGTTACATGTACTGACAACATGGTTAAGATGTAAACTTGATTGTCTTTCACACATTTCTATTTATTTTAATGATTAACTTTATTCACTCATACTTCCTAAGAGTACAAGCTACTTATGTGGTTCTGGGCTTAAATTCCTTAAAAATATCTTTAAAATTATTTTTCTGACTATCAGTTCAGTTCAGTCGCTCAGTCGTGTCTGACTCTTGCGATATGCTGGCAAAATTATCTCACTTTTTGTTTGTTGTCTCTTTTTTGTCGTATGATTATTTGTTTTGTGCCAAGCATTTTCTTCAAACCCATCTTAAGGGTTTTCATTTTATATAATATTAATAAAACACATTAGTTTCTGTGAACAACGGTATTATTCCATTTCAGAATTCCAGCCTCCCTGACTACAGACAGTAGGCAATGGCCAGGTGGCTGACCTCAGAGTCCCTGTCACAGCCTGAGCCTGCAGGCACAGATTGCAAAACCCCTCCAGAGGGAAAGCCCAGGCCCACAAGAAACATTTTTGAGACAGTTTCTTTATTTCCACGAGAGGTTGCTGTCCACTATGGAGGGGGTTGTTGTTTAGTCCCTCAGTCCAGTCCAACTCTTTGTGACCCCATGGACTGCAGCATGCCAGGCTTCCCTATCTCTCACTATCTCCTAGAGTCTGCTCAAACTCATATCCATTGAGTTGGTGATGCCATCCAACCATCTCATCTTCCATTGCCCCTTCTCCTCCTGCCTTCTATCTTTCCCAGAATCAGGGTCTTTTCCAGTAAGTCAGTTCTTCGCATCAGGTGGCCCAAGTATTGAAGCTTCAGTTTCAGCATTAGTCCTTCCAATGAATATTCAGGGTTGATTTCCTTTAGGATTGACAGGTTTGATCTCCATACTGTCCAAGGGACTCTCAAGAGTCTTCTGCACCACAGTTCAAAAGCATCAGTTTTTCGATGCTCAGCTTTCTTTATGGTCCAACTCTCAGTTCCATACATGACTTCCATAAAACCATAGCTTTGACTATGGAGGGGATAGGCTGATATAATATACATCCTACTGACTAAGGAGTCAGGTATGGAAACTTTGTGAAGTAAATGGCAACCACTCTAGTATTCTTGCCTAGAGAATCCCATGGACAGAGGAGCCTGGCAGGCTACAGTCTATGGGGTCGCAAGGAGTCAGACACGACTGAGCATCTGAGCACATCCACTCACATGGAAACTTTGCCTGTTGCCAGGCTTCCAGTTTGTTCTAGAGTCATTTTAGCTCCTCCTACTGATTGGCCATGAATGCCATCCCCTCTCCCTACGACTCAGGCAAGGGGCTCCATGTCCTCCCTTCAGCCAGGGAAAAGTCCAGTATCTGTGGGGCAGAGAGGGAGTGGGCAGAGTTATGCCAAGGAAGAAGAGAGAACTTGACTGTGGATGATTTTTCAGGCTTGCCTGTGTGTGTGTGCTAAGCCGCTTCAGTTGTGTCCGACTCTTAGCAACCCTGTGGACCATAGCCTGCCAGGGTCCTCTGTCCATGGGATTATCCCAGCAAGAATACTGGAGTGGGTTGCCATGCCCTCCTCCAGGGGATCTTCCCCACCCAGGGATGGAACCCACATCTCTTACGTCTCCTGCATTGACAGGTGAGTTCTTTATCACTGGCACCACCTGGGAAGCTCCTTGCAGGCTTAATTCGGTATAAAAAACAATTAGAAACAATTGCAGACTTTTTCAAAGGGAAACAAGAAGAAAACAATATACTCTGTTGATTCACTACACATTTATCAAGCAGCCTCAGTGTACAAGAACTTTGGAGACCCTGGGGAACCAACAATGCCCAAAGGCCAGCTTATGCATGGGGGAGCCAGCCAGTGTGAGTGGGGAGGCAGGCTTGTTCAGTGATCTCCTCTCTGAGTCATGGCTGTTCTCCTGACCTTGGTAGGAAAATTGGCCTCAGCGTGTTTGTAACATCATCAGAGTGGCACAGCAGAGGTGGAACTGAAGCCTGTAGGCACTGGGGATTAGATTCCTATTCAACAGTGGGGCTCAGGGTAACCTAGCTGGGGTTGGAGGGAGAGCAGCTGACATATCATAAAGTGGCACTCCTGTAACATTTCATGTTAGACTGGATGAAACATCAATCATTCACATCAAAAGCAAGGCAGTGCTGATGGAAACTAGGGCGTAAACCTCACCCCCATCCACTCCACTAAAGGCCTTCCCGCCCCCTGCCTCAGGCTCTCTGGTCAATACTTTTCCATGGACTTATCTTTAAGCTCATGGACAAAGGACACAGGAATAACAAACGGAATTTGACTTCTGTTACATCAGAAAGTAAATCAACCTTGAACTGTTAGTTTTGGAGTTTTCACAAAGAGATAATGCTGCCATCCCCTCTCCTCCATAATCTGGTCTCCCTTGGTTTAAACTTCCCTGGGTAACCATTTACTATTCCTTCTTAAACACAACGCTTCCAAATTTCTTTAGGTTAAATGCTTATCGCTAGAGATACATTGTATAATAGCTATTTACAATGAGTGGACATTATTTTCTAACAGCAATCAAATGCCATGGGGACTTTGAGAGCACCACTGTCTTCTGCAGGGCACGTTGCCTGCCCCTGGACTCTGCTGCCTGCCCCAGGCTCCACTGGCCTTGTCCTGGGCACCAATCCTGCTGCTGGATCCTGGCTTCTCCCTCCCCAGCAGAGGCCCTGGAGCACCCAGGGCCATACTGAGTTATGTACAGTCTATGGGAGAAGGTCTTTTCGCTGTTCTGCATTATAGGCTGTCAACAGGCAACAAAACATAAATGCTGGAATTTTCCTGAGGTCCTCTGGGGACAACCCTCTTTAGTTCTTTCTCATAATAGAATTCAGATAGTGAGTTCAAAGCAGTGCCAGGCCAGGAGACAAATCTGAGTGACACTGCTGTGTTGTTCGCTTTGACTGTGGAGGAGGCCTCTGTACCAGGCAGGCCTGTCGGCCCTGACTCTATCCAAGGAAGTGGGTGCTGCCCTAGAAGGTGCCCCACCCCTCCAGCAGATGGTGTCTTGGTGGTCTGTTCCACCAATCCCCAGACACACAGCAACATGGCCTAGAAGGGGGCTGAGGCTCTGGGACCACAAAAACCAACTAGCTATCTCTATAACTCTGTCTCACTTAATTTAGAAATGGGAGCTCCAACTTTCAGAAGCCATGGCACGCTTATATTGGAAAAGGAAACTCAAGGCATGTTGATCGAGTGACAAAGTTCAATGTTTATGCAAATCAAATGAAAATATCACAAAATGTATGTTGGAGTGCCATTCATGATCCACTTTGTTCATTGAACTGAACTTTATTTTTTTACATTATTTATTCATTTATTTTAATTTCTTGGCCATGCCGTGGGGCATGTGAGATCTTAGGTCCTGTGGGATCTTAGTTCCCAGACCAGGGATTGAACCCATGCCCATGCATTGCACGTGCAGAGCCTTAATCATTGGACCGCTAGGGAAGTTTGAAATAAAACTCTAAAGATAAGGTAGTAAGGTTGGGAATAGAGATTGTGAGATGTTTAGAAGAAAATATCTTTCATGTTCTCTCTCCTCTGAATGGCCAGAGTATGACCATAGCTAAATTTATAAGTACCAATGCTGGCAATGCTTTCTAGATCACTTCAGGAGTCCGTTTGGGGAAACTCCACCACTATGGAGTGAAATGAGGGCCTTGGCAGTGTGGGGTAGTGGACAGAGGATAGGATGTGGACTCTTGTCAGAATTCCACCTTTACACCACGTGCCTGCTATGCAAACCCCTACACAGAACTTGAGAGGGCAAGTTAGATGATGGGGAGTCCTGATTGAATTTTTTCCTGGTCTACATTTGATCTATTACTTGACCTATTGAATTATTTTTCATTTTTATTTCAATAACCACACTTTTCAATGAAGATTTTCTACTTGATTCTTTGTTATATCTACCTCTCCTGCCTGCTGCCTTGCTTTGTGGTTTCTATGAATAACATGGCTAAATTTAATGCATGAGTTTGACAGGCACCTAGCAGAATGGATCTGGAGGAAAGGTCTAAGAGAAGTCTTGGGGAAAAGGCTGCAGAGGAAGTCCAGCTGAGCACAGTGCTGCCCCAGGAGAGCCCATGTGAGCAGCCAGGAGTGAGGACTCTGAATTCACAGGGTTTCTTACCATTGCCTAAACACAGCCCATCCTCCTCCACCTCTTGACTTTGTCAGTGGTTCTTCCAACCAGAGAGCCATACTCTGATTTCTACCTATCCAAATCCTGCCCATTTTCAGGGTCACATTCAAAATGCACCCCATCTGTGATGTCTTCTTTCCTTTCTGCTCCCCACCCTCAGTGGGAAATGATTCTCCCCCTCCTCCCATGAATGCCTGTAGGCTTGGTTCCTTTTATGATTAACAGAGCTGGCTATATGATTTCATGGCTCAATGCAAAAAGAAAACACAGGGCTCCTTGTTCAAAAGTTATTAGGAATTTCAGTTCGGTGACAGCAGAGTGTAACACCAAGTACAGAGCACTGTTAAATCTTGCACTGTCTGGAAGTACCTGGACCACTGTCTGGAACACAGTCAGCAGTCAGGTGACTACACGGAACCCTCCAGGGGAAACTGAGAGGCCCACTGGGCAGACACAGTTGTTTAAATGCTCCTTTGAATCCCTTCCCAGGGAATCTCCTGAGTTGCCCACCTACCTGAGCACTCCAGCACCTGTCTGCCTGGCTCCCCACCTCACAGGCACTTAGCTGAGGGCTCGCCTTCCCCAGCCCTGCCAGTCACTGATCTATGCCTACCATCCCTTATTCCTGAGTCCTGCCTTATAGATGACACTAGCACAAGGAACAGGGAAGAACCTATACATAGTTTTCCACAATCCCACTATCCCCCTTTCTCCTTCTGCTCCTTCCTTCCTGTTGCTAAAAGTTACACACACATGACCCTCTCTTTGCCAGTTTGTTGGTGCAAAAAAATGCAGTAACATTCTTACACATGTTCTAGTTCTTCTCTCTATGTGGCAGTGTAGAGACTTAATTGATGCTAGGAATATTAAGTGTACTATCTCACGTAATGTTCTCTGCAATCCTCTGATGTATGCACTGCTATCCATATGCCTTTTCACAGATGAGTAAACCAACTCAGATGGGTTAAGGAACTTGTCAAAAGTGATAAAGTTGAGGATCCCTCATTCTTAGCCATTGGCCTATATTGCATCTGAATAGGATGTTGTCATTGTTAGTCACTGTTAACTGAAGGCAAAGACCATATCTTAGTCACATGGTATTCCCCTTGCCCTGTGACATCTTTTTTTGTTTTTCTATACTAGAGTGCTGTTGTGGTTATTCAGAGCTCCCATTTATAGTTAGCTCAAAGTGTGCCATGCCCTAGGCTGAGTATTTGGAAATGTTATCTCATTAAATTCTCAGAACATTTTTACTAGCCAGGTTTTACTGCCCTAGTGAATGGATGAAGAGGGCTTCCCCGCTGGCTCAGTAGTAAAGAATCTACCTGAAATACAGGAGACCACCTGCAATGTAGGGAATGTGAGTTCAATCCTTGGGTCAGAAAGATCCCCTGGAGAAGGGAATGGCTACCCACTTCAGCATTCTTGCCTGGAAAATTCCATGGACAGAGAAGCATGGTGGGCTATAGTCCACAGGATTGCAAAAATCAGACACAGCAATTAAACCACTACCACTCTCTAATAGATGAAGAAACTATGGCTTACCATGATTAAATCTCTAGTTAGATCAAACAGCTAGTAAAGGGCGGCTGCTGCTGCTGCTAAGTCACTTTAGTCGTGTCCGACTCTGTGCAACCCCATAGACGGCACCCCACCAGGCTCCCCCGTCCCTGAGATTCTCCAGGCAAGAACATTGGAATGGGTTGCCATTTCTTTCTCCAACGCATGAAAGTGAAAAGTGAAAGTGAAGTCGCTCAGTTGTGTCCGACCCTCAGCGACCCCATGGACTGCAGCCTTCCAGGCTCCTCCGTCCATGGGATTTTCCAGGCAAGAGTATTGGTGTGGGGTGTCACTGCCTTCTCCGGTAAAGGGCGGCACCTAACTCTAAATGCAGGGCTCCTGATCAAGCTAAGCTGTTCCTGAGCCCTTCCCCCAACCCATCTGCCCCTCTCCATCTTACTCGCCCTGCCTTCCTGCTAGCGTTCATCCTCCCACTGTCTTAGGATGCCTGAAGCCCAGCAACACATCAAGAAATCGATTTAGTTAATGTAGTTCCTGAAGGGAGAATCTGCATCTGTTAGTGAGACTGCAAGTTAGGCTAGTGTTGACTCAGCGTGAAGAAAACTAGTAACTTCCTGGTTACTAGAGGGATTCAATAACAGATGGGTTGCCACAGTGGTGGAGAGAAGTCTGTATCCGGATGTCCTCAGGAAGACGCCAGACATTGGAAGGAGGCTCGGGTGAGTAGGAGACTGGCCAAGAACCCCTTAGTGATCATATATGGGGCTTAGTCTTACAGGGTTGGGCAGGAGGCAGGTGCTGAGCACATAAAATTGAAAATGACATAGACCCTGCTGTCCTCCGAGAACCTCCCAACTCAGGCTTGTGTTCCTCTGGATTTAATGCAGGCTGAGGGCAGGACCCATAGCCTATACTCCTCTACTATGTGCACAAGAACTAGCAGAGCGCTGCGGAGCTAGACTCAACATGAGCGTCGAAGACAGGAATGTCGCCTTCCATCTGTGCACCCTTAGCACTGGGCACAATGTAAGTGTCCAAGAAACTGTTTGGAGTTAATGTGTGTCCAGAGAATAACTCAATACAAGTCAATAAATGGATCCCATCAAACTTCCAATACTGACTCACTGTCAAAAAGGACCCATTCCAACCCCAGTCATTTACAAGCTGGATAAAGAAGGGCCCAGATTTACTAAGGTGCAATGAGTTGGCTGATTTCAGTGGCCTCAGTATACCATACGACCCAAGGCCACAGCTCCTCTGAACACCTCCATGTGCAATGGCTGCAGACAGCACCCCAAGGTGTTCATTAGATGACAGTGGTTTCAGCTCTCATCTTCCTTCTGGTCTGAAGAGAGCCACTCACTTATTTGGAAAATATCAAATGTTGTTGACAAACCAGCAGGAAGGATGGATGTAATTCTCTGCCTTGACTAGCATTCCCCTAGAAAACATTTAACCAGAAATAATGTAATCATTTACCTTTTATTTACCTCCTAAACTGGAGTTAGAGATAGTTTCAAAAACAACTGAAGTCAAGAGGTGAAAGTCTCTTCTGCAAAATCGATTTTTAACTATTTTCCACTAACTGAAATGAGGTGGATAAACTAATTTTTTTTCCTTCTTTTAATTGTTAACCACATAATACATTTTTCTATATCTTCTGAATTTCTTCAAATATGGCATACAGCCATGTTTCTTATTGCTAAGAATAATGATTTATTCACTTTTAGGCAATGTTTAGGAGCCAACCTCCTCAGTTTTTGGGGGGCCTATATTCTTTTGGTTTGAGGTTAATAGAGAAAAGCAATTGGAGTAAAGCCAGGGTCCACTACTGTGTGACATGGGCAGGTTTCAGAACATCTCTGAACCTCTGTTACTCTATAAAGGATGGAAGATGAGAACAGTACAACTCTCAGGCAGTTATGAAAAAAAAAAAAAGCACAAAGCCTTTATAGAATAAGGAATCAATATCATTTGCTCTGATGATGATGATGTTTTCTGAGGGGAAGCTGTTACAGTTTCAGAAAGTCCAAATCTCCCCCTTCTTTCTTTAATCTTAAATGATTCTCTTTCATGAGACAGAACGTTGGAGCGGGTATCAAGGCCACAGTAAGCAGTGTATGATAGTAAGTCTTCTTCCAAACAGAAGAAAATAGAAGGTTCCCCATAGCTTTCTATATGATAATGAAAGCCGAAGACAAGTGTCACTGAGTTCTTGAGGCTGATTTCACACAGAATATCAATAGCTAAATAGAAAGAAAAACACTATACTTGAAAGATTTGAT
Source organism: Nanger dama (assembly GCA_917880005.1). Lineage (NCBI taxonomy): Eukaryota > Metazoa > Chordata > Mammalia > Artiodactyla > Bovidae > Nanger > Nanger dama. Next base: position 24,676,593 of record CAKJTW010000011.1, on the reverse strand, counting down.
GAAATACATTTTTTTCTATTCTGGGTTTAGATTCTGCCTCTTCCTCAGGGCCAAGACTGGGATCCAGCAAAGTACAGGATGAAGGAACATAATTTAAGGAGGTGTGACCCTCAAAGCAAGCATTTCTTTCCATGGATTAGATTTTTGAGCCAGATCATGGTTATGAGCAGGATTGGGGGTGGGGGGGTGCTTGCTGAGCCTTTTTCCACCTAAAGAAGGAAGTAATCACCTGTGGTCACTGGGGTTTAATCTATTTTGCCAAACTGTGCTCAAGCCAGTGTTTCCCCACTTTGGTGCATCAGCTCTGAAAGCAAAAGTCTCTTCTAAATAACTTTCAGGGCAACTAGGGCTCCGTTACCTTCACAAGAAACCTTGTGGGGGACTTCCCTGGTGGTCCTGAGGCTGAAGCTCCATACTTCCAGTGCCGAGGGGTACAGGTTAGATCCTTGGTTGGGGAATTAAGATCCCACATCCCATGTGGTGTGGTCAAAAAATAAATAAATAAAAATTTAAAAAAAGAAAAAGCCTGGTGGGTCCTTGGAGAAGGGCAATTTACATTCCATTGATCAAGGGTTTTACACTGGAGATATAAATCCCAACCTGTCTCCCTAGGACATACAACACAGTCATCTCATATAACTTACAGCTCTTGGCTGATCAGATGTTGCTGGACCAAGGGAGTCAAGGTAAGCTCCTTTAGTGCAGACTGTTTTCTCATCACTCTGCATACAGGCACCTGACATCACAGATAGTAAGTAGGTGTTCAGTAAATAGCCGTAAGGATGAAGACACACCTGGCTTATCAGAAATCACTACTGGGCGTCTTAGGACCTAGGCCCTTTAAGTACCAGAAAGGGCAGAGCCAAGAATCTGGCCCAACAATTTAAACACCAACCACTGCCACTTCCTCCCAGTGAAAACCAATGGTTCCGCTGGCTTTTGCTGACGTGCACTTGTTCACGTCCTGTTTTGCGAGAGGCTGGGTTTCTAGCTCTCACCTGAGCCCTCACTGCCTGACTTGATATTTCACCCCCTTCTAGCTCTATCTTTCCCCTCCAGGATTCGCGTCTGCTGGCAGGGCCCAAACAGAACCAACCCCCAGCAACTCTGACTCTGCACTTGCCACCATCCTTATCTGACTCCCAGCTAACAACTCTCAAGGCTGAATTCTGCTTTGGAGAAATTTGAACGCATCGCCGCCCTAGTGGACAGCCCTATTCACAAATGCAGAGCAGCTGGTGCCAACCCTAGCTGCCATCTTGGAATTCGGCCATCAGCCACGGGAGCTCCACACACCAAGCACTGCTTAGCACCCTGCTGCCATCTCCTGGTGGTTGTTGGTCCTCTTCTGCTCCTTGCATCTTTGGGACTGCTCTTCCCAACCAGCTCTAACAAGCTCCTGATATCCTCACTGTGCTACTAGACATTGTTTTATTGCAGACGTGGGCCTCAAAGAAAAATGCAAAGAGAAGTCAACAAAGTAATGAGACGCATGAGAAGAAAATGGAGTAAATGCTTATCTCCTCTTGATATGCTAGAGCTAAGTAGGTGAAACCCAAGATCACTCAAGGATATACGCATTTGGTGTGTGAATATCTTTCAGAGTTTGAAAGTGATGTCGTCAGGCACGGTGAAACACTGAGCCTCCCTTGGGCATCCTTTGTCACAGTTTTCTTGGAAAACATATCAAAAGAATCTCTAGTGTCTCCTTCATTTTCAGTAAGTAAATGGTAATCTTTCGTTTTCCAACTGAAAAAAATTGAGACTGTTTTATTCAGCTTGACACCAAAGCTATTTTAGTTTATAAGCATTAGACATATAGAATAGTTGAGGTAAAACCAAAGATATTCATAAAATACATTAAAAAGAGTTCTGATTATTTTCCCATATCTAAGTTCCCCAAAAGTCAGCAATGGAAGCAGTGGCAGAGGAAAAGAGACAACAGTTGACCTGGCATAAAATATGCCAATTAAATGGTAGGGGTAGAAATTAATGTAGAAATTTCTGACAGGCAATTTGGGCACAGAAATTAAGGTGTTTTAAAATCAGTGATTCACTAATAAATCTCTATCTTGCATAAAAATAACTAGAAAGTCAAAGATTCCTGAATTAATAGTTCATTACGACTTTGTATATGAGTGCTTGATTGAAAACAAACTAAATACACAACAATAAGAGAATGGTAAAATAGATTACGATACAACAGAATCACAGGCAGTCGTTATAAGCAGATTTAAAGTATTTAATAACCTGAAGAAATATTCAAGTTATAATGTTAAATGAAAAAAGAACACTAAGCTGTATATAAGTATGATTATGTTATACTGAATTATATTAAATAAGTTGCAAATGCACCAAAACATTAACACTGTTGATCTCTGGGTGATGAGACTGTGGGTGAGTTTTGTTTCAATGTTTATCTGTGTTAGGATGACAGCTGAGATATTAATTGCTCTTTACTACATGCTTTGTTTTTCTAGCATCAGCAAAACAGGACAATACCTGGGGCTTTAGAAATTGTCACCCATGAAAGATCCAAGAACAAAGATATTAAAAGAAATGTGCCAAGTATAAGACAGAAATGGTCAGACAGGATGATGAGAGAGAACTTATTTTTTTCTCCTTCTACCCTCAGTCTGGGATGGCAATAGAACCACCCCCAGAACAGTGTGGGAGTCCTGGAGAAGAGCCTCCAGAAGAGTCTGGAACCTCACTGCAGGGATAGGGAGGGGAGGGGACACACAGGTAGCACAGTGAGATATCACACGGCAGGGAGAAGCCCCTGAGTAGCAGGGCTGCCCTAGGGCAGCGGGGTGTGGGGGGCCAGGGGGCTATGACAGCAAAGTCTAAACAGACAAGTTTGAGTCAGCCTCAGGAAGCCCCCACAGCCTGGGAGGGCAAGCAGACAAATTCTCCTGAGCTTCAAGAGGCGGGCAGCTCTGGGACTTCTGTGGTTGTCCAGCGGACTCTGTGCTTCCACTGCATGGGGTGTGGACTCTATCCCTGATCTGGAAAGTTCCGCATGTTGCCAGGTGTGGCCAAAAAACAAAAAGAAGGGGGTAGCTCCCAGCTAAGAAAAGGCCTGTGGGATAGAAAAGGTGCCACAGCTTTGATAATATGACCCCTGATCATAGGATGTGGGAGGACTGTCTTTCCATGGATTAGATGGAGGAAGGCAGGCCATTAGCTCAAGAGTGCATTTGTCTGAAGACCACACGAGACAGGCTACCTGGCAGAAGACGCCAAGGCCAAAGTAGATACCTCTTGACCTTGACAAAATCAGTATTTGCATAAATCTCCCCCTCTGCACTTCAGGCTTTCTTCTAACCTCATTAGGAGAAGAAGCATAATGGCAAACCTAAATTGGACCGGGTTTCAATCCAAGTACCTGGAAAGCTGAGTTGCCTGGAAGTGGGTAGATTCCATTTTCATGAAAGAAAGCTCAGTCAGAAATCCAACTGTCTTATGGAAAATAAAATTATATTGTAGACACTTGAGCTTATGACATGTGAAATGTACTCACTGCATATATATTTTCTGTGATTTTCAAATTTTTAGTAATGACCATATTTTGAATTTTAAAAGAAAAGCAGAGCATCTGCAAAAAGTTTCTCATGAGTCAAGGCCCTGGAGGCAATGGGGCACAAGGCTGATGGAAAGTCCCCCTGCTTCCAAGGCTTATCCTGATGGATGACCAGAGAACCTGGGGTCCTGACCACACCTTCTGAGCCTCTGGAATTAAGGGTCTGTTTGTGAACAGCTGGGAGCAAATGTGAAAACCGTGCTTACACTGCCTACTACCTTCTCTACCCATCACAGGCTCCCCCCCTGCTTATCTCCCTCCTTACAGGAAGTCAATATTATCAAGCTTCTCTACAGAACACATCCCTGCCCCCCAACTTTTAAACCAAGTTTTGTTCTCTGAAGCAATAGCAAACAACAGAGCAAGTCCACCCCCACATAATGATAACCTCTAAATATTTGGAAAACGTGTTGGTTTCCACGTTTCGGGCTTCTTTGCTCCAGGCTAAACCAAACTAAACCTTGGATGATATTTTCCAAGGCTATCGCTATCCTGACCACCTCTCCTTGGAGGTCACCCCTGAGATCATCATGGGCCACAACTGAGAGGCAGTGTCTGAGCCAACATTGTGACCTTGTGCTCTGGCCACCAAGATCCACTCTAGTTCTGCTAATGCTCCAAAGGGCCCTAAGGAGGCATCTGTATTCTTAATGTCCTCATAGAGTCTCAGCCTGCAGTGCAGGAGTCAAAGCCAGAGGTCTGCCAAGTGAGTGGCTACTGGACCAGGGCTCCTCTCTGCTGCACTCGTCTACTGGCTGAGGGCACAGGCCACAGGAGCACGGGGTCACTGGTGACACTTGGTCACTGGTGCCAATCACATTCAGCCACCCAGGGAACCCAGGTCAGGGTGCATCTCTGCAGTGTGTTGGCAGTCCGGTCTGGAGAGAAGGGGAAGTGGCAGTCGGGAAGCTCTGCGGGCCATAGCCCTCCGGGCCCTGCTTCAGGGAGGAAGGGCTCTCTCCCCATTCCCCACTCCAGGCAGAAATCTCTCCCTTCCTTTCTTCTTTACTCTTAGGATCTTATCCAAGCTCTTATCCAAGATCTCGTAACTCTCCCTCTTCACTCCAAATCATTGGTGCCTTTGCTACATCTGTGGGCCTTGTTCTCCCTCCAGAAGAAGGTAATTGTCCCTGACATGTGAAGATTTTAGTAAATTGCTGAGCATCCCTACTTTCCCCAACACGGACCCCATGTTGCCCTCAGCTCCCAATGGAGGGCACTCTCTCTGCTGCCAGAATCACTGCGCTCCAGGGCTGACTATGCCAGCCCCTCGTCACCTTGGTGCTCACCTCGTCCTCTCAGCTGCCTCCCCTCTTTGCTGCTGTTACCATGTTCCAGGACAACTCTGGAGCATCTCCCCAGCCCACCCCCAACCTGCCCACACCGGCCCCCAAGCAGCATTGACTTTGGCAGATTTCTTGGGGGCCAGCGATGTCATAACCTGTTTGCTTTTCCAGGACTGATGTTTGCAGGGGGCTTTTTTTGGAACCAGAACAGAAATCATCCCATATCCTTACGCAATCCTTCCTCAGGCTCCAACATATAAATAAAGCCTTTCGACACTCCACCAGGCAGAGCACCTGGGTTGGTCCGGGAAGCCTCCAGCTGCCTGCCTGCTGACACACCAGGGCCTCTCTGAAGTCACCATGAAATCCTTCGTTCTGTTCTTTTGCCTGGCTCAGCTCTGGGGCTGCCACTCGATCCCGCTTGACCCGATTGCAGGTTATAAGGAACCGGCCTGTGATGACCCAGACACAGAGCAAGCAGCCTTGGCAGCCGTGGACTACATCAACAAGCACCTTCCTCGGGGCTACAAACACACCTTGAACCAGATTGACAGTGTGAAGGTGTGGCCGAGGGTAAGTGAACCTGCCCTGCCAGGTGGGACAGGCTGGCGTGGGAGGCTCAGCTGGGTGTCTCTGAGAGCCTGCCTCCCATAACAAAGGAAATTGCAGAGCGAAAATACCCTGATTCCTCCAAGGAGGGAGGGAGAGGGCAGGCTGAAGGAAGAGAGGAGACATTCTGTACTGTGGTTAGGGTCTCCAGGAGGGTGCTGGATGGGGGCAGGAAGTGTGCTGAGAGGACGAGGCTTCAAATGGTATTTTAACGGTCACAAGTAGAAAGTGTGACCTTCTAGAAAAACTAGCATCAGAGAAAGGATTCTGGCTGCCAAACTACCACTGGCTGGAAAACATTTCTTTTTCTTTGTTTCTGTTTCTCTGCATAAAGACTGAGTGTGAATGAAGCGCACATTTTTAAGTGCCTACTATGTGCCAGGCCCTCTCATATAGTTCATCTCTGTAATCCCTTCCCTGCTGTGTCCCCAGTTCTGTGGGGTTACTGTCCTTGTCTTACATAAGAGATAACCAAGGCTCTGACATATTTAGGGCGTTTTTTAACCCAAGGTCATAAAATAGTAAGCATCAGGCAAGGATTCTATTTCAGTACTGTATTCCTTCCTCTACACAAGCTGCTTTCCCAAGAAAGGTACCCACATCCCAGTGAGAAATCTTGGAATGAAAGGATTCACTTGGTCATATGCTGGAGGAGAAAGCAATGCAGTCTGAAGCTGGTGACAATGATCAAACTGGGAAATGTGCCTTGGAGGTCAGCTGAGTGATTTGGAGAGGTGGGGAAAAGGCATCTGTCTACTGCCTATTTTGAAATTAGTTTTTATAGCTGATGAAGGATAATTCTTTCAGCCTATGCTAATTACAAGTCTTCCAGGACAAGAACCAGTGTCGGGTGCTATGGGACATGCTAAGTTGAATCATATGAAATAGCCAGCTTTGTATACTAAAAGCAGTCAGATATTGGCATTTTAATGATTCAACCTAACACAAAGATGAGAAAGACTTAATTAGTACCACAGAAGATTCACAATCTAGGAAGGAAAATAAGGCAAACCTCAGGACGTCTGGACTGACTCACAGACCTCTGATCTTACAATGGGACAAAACAATTGAAATCAGGATTGTCCCGGATGGAGTTTAGGAGTTCTGCAATAGTGAAGTACAGCGGTGGTTCAGAGGAAGCAATGATCAGTTCAGGGGAAATAACATACAACCTGCATATTTGAAGGAAAGAAAGAACAATGTTGCAATTTTCACTTACAGCAGGGTTTGAGCACCGCAGGAGTGCCCGGCTCCTATTCACTAGCTCTGAGTGTTTTCAGGAAGTTAATTTGGGCACATCTGCTGAATATAAAACAGGAAAGGAGATTCTGAGGTTTCAGGTACTAGTGAATCAGGCACAACAGAAATGAGAGGCAAGCAGGGTTGGGCTGAAAGAAAAAAATAGGCACATGCATACCTTCTGGATTTTCCGGTCTTTGAAGAAAGGATGCAGAAATAGGTGAAGTGGCAGGGAAAACTCCAAGGAATCATCCAAGTTCCCCTGTCACTGCCTTTCCTCTGCGCAAGTAAAGGGCAGACACATTGCTTCCTCCAGCAGGGGAAGGACCACGCTTCCCCCCTTACCACCAGCAGGGGACAGTAGGGAACCCCAGCTTTGCATCCAGGCATCTACAAGACAAAAAGCCACAGACGACAGCTTTTCCTTTAGGAAGGAAAAGAAAATGGGGAAGGAAGGAAAGTAGGTGTTGAGAAGGAAGGAAAGAAGGAGGAAGCAGAGGGAGGGATGGAGAAGATAAAGGAGAGACAGTAAATTATTGTCCTACACCACCTTACTTTGCTGCTCGACTGAGAAAAATCCCAAACTGACTTTTTCAAAGTACCTCTTGAAGGGTAAGTACCGACACTCATTTTTGCCTTCCAGTTACATCTGAGAGTGATGACTGTGCTTCCATCAACCTGTCCAAGCCCATGCCCACTTCTTTCTTACCTTTCCAACAGTGGGTGTGTTGGCACCCAGTGGGGGCCCACCCGTGGACCCGCTTAGCAGGCTCAGGCTCACCTCTTCATCCTCTGTCTCCACAGCGGCCCACGGGAGAGGTGTACGACATTGAAATAGATACTCTGGAAACCACGTGCCACGTACTGGACCCCACGCCCCTGGCGAACTGCAGCGTGAGGCAGCAGACGGAGCACGTGAGCGGCCCCCTCGGGGCAACTGCGGGGAGGGGTGGGGCCGTGCCCCAACTAAAACTGCCAGTCAATGGCGCCCTCCCTAGCGCCGATTTTTTACAATTCCCTTTTTGTTGCACCCCGCCCCCAACGCCTCCCCCGCAACCTCTGTAAAACCAGACGGTGTCCTGTTTCAAAATCACCACGTGAAGGAGATTTTGTGAGGCTCACCTTGACATCCACGCCTGAGAGACCACGCCCTCTTCCCCCAACTCCCATCTTCCACCTTGAGAAGTGAAGGTCAGCCCTCTGGGGCCCTCACTGTGGGTTTATTTCTCCAGGCGGTGGAAGGAGACTGCGATATCCACGTGCTGAAACAAGATGGCCAGTTTTCCGTGCTGTTTACAAAATGTGATTCCAGTCCAGGTAGAGCTGACTATTCTTATTACGGTTACCCGGTGGAGAGAGTGAGGAGGGGACCTGAATTGGTTTCAACAGAAGCAGATCTAGCCACTTTATTGGTGATGAAAGGGGGAAGCCAAATTTCCTGAGTTTGCGGGGTTTTAAACTGTTTTTTAAGGAATTGTTCAGCTCGGAGGTTGAAAATCGCCCCTTGGTGAGAGGAGCTCCTGCAAAAATGCCAGCACGCCAGGGGCCACCCGAGGGTTTAAGTAAGATGCAGAGAATCAGCCTGTAACTGTTTGGAGCCTGTCTTAGCCCTCTCAAATAAGCAGAGCGGCGACAAATGCCGCTGAGAATTCCAAGCCCGAACCGTGTTACTTCCGTGCGCAGATTCCGCCGAGGACGTGCGCAAGTTGTGCCCAGACTGCCCCCTGCTGGCCCCACTCAACGACAGCCGGGTGGTGCACGCAGTAGAGGTCGCACTGGCTACTTTCAATGCCCAGAATAACGGCTCCTACTTTCAGCTGGTGGAAATTTCTCGGGCTCAATTTGTGGTAAGACTGAGACCCTGCTGACAGATTGGGCAGGTTGGTGGCACTTTGGGGTGTGAACAGTGTGAAGCAAGTGTGAGGGAGGGAGCAGGGGCAGCCACAGGAAGTCAAGGAGGGTGGTGGGAGAAAAGGGAAAGAAAGGCTCCTGAGTGTCCTGGACCCAGAGGACCCTCACCGCACCCCCCCACCTAAGCCACTTCAGCATAAAATAGAGTCTGCGTGTCTGTTCAGGCTGTGTTCCTCGGGTTTAGTTAACACCAGGGTAGGAGTTCCCATTTTATCCAGAAGCACACTGTAAATTCATGAGTCTCCACATCACCATCACCTATCACCACTGAACATCTGCTCTTGTCAGTATCAACTCTTGTAATTGATACTTACAAAGACATGGGCATACTTATATATAAGGGCAGAATCTTAAAATGCCATGGAATCACTGAGAAACAACAACAACTAATTGTCCTGTGGTAAGGTTAGCACATTTGAACACAATATAATTCTAATATTAAAAAAAAACCCAAAACTGGTATTCTGGATGCCAGCCATGGCATACTTGGAAATACACTGTAGGTAGTAATTCTATTTACCAGAATATGTGATTCTAGAACCTCCACCCCAGACTATAACAAATAAGAGATATTTTATTAAATGTCCTTATGCTCCAAGAACAAGGAGACAGAAAAGCATAAATATCTTCTGCACTTCCAGTTGTCTTTTAAATTTGATCCTGCTATCTAAAATATGTGGGAGAGAAATTAATTACTTTCCCATCCCATCTTGGAATAACCTGAACCTTGGGTCTCAAAGTGCAACCCCAGTACGGAAATTGGCAGGAGGCAGGGTTCCTTCCCAGATCAGTGTCAGGTCAGCCCTCTGGGTTCCTGCTTTCTACCTGAAAACTTGCCTCTGCTCTGGAAGGATGGGCAGTGGATACCTGCATCTACTTCAGGGAACACCCAAACCCCAGCTTCTGTGTGCAAGCCCTTAAAACCCAATGCCCCCATGTGAGCCCTGTGTAAGCCAGGGGCATATTTCCTGGCCACACAGTGTGGTCTACATGAATGGTGCTCCCTGGACCATGTGGTACCATGGCCCTCACTACTTCCCTCTGGGCTCTCCTTCACTGCCTTTCTCATGTTGTCATGTTGCTTCATGAAAATTTTCATATATCTTCATCAGCCTGTTCCAGATTCTGTCTCTGTGGGTTTGCAGTGGCTGCTACTGACTGTATTGCTAAAGATGTCGTAGATCCAACCAAGTGCAACCTACTGGCAGAAAAGGTGAGGGCCAGCAAAGCTGGTCATGGAACAGAGCATTCTTAGAGCAAGTTTATATCTTGGGGCTGTGGAAAGAGATAATGCAAAATACCCATGCCTTGTGAGGCTGGGTCATGCCAAGTCATCCCTTGGGGTGTCATTTCCCCTGCTTAAGAGCTATCGCCAGATCTTCTCATCTGCTAGAGGCCCCTGGAGTTAGAGAGGCCATTTCCTAACTAATATGAGTCATGTCAGGCTCCTGGCAGTATAAAGTGTAGATTTTCTAGATATACCTCGGGTATGCAACCTAAGTCCTTAAGCCAGTAATGTCTACTTCTAGGAATTTAGGCTAAAGAGATCAACATGTTTGACAAAATATATCTATAAAGATGATTTATGACATATTCAAAATGATCCCAAACATCTGAATGTGCAACAGGAGGGAATTGTTGAATAAAATATGACATGTTAGTAAATAGAAAATTATAGTCACAGAAATTATGCTTTCAAAGAATAATGAATGATATGAGAATGCTATCATTCTAGCATGTGAAAAACACAGTCTCCAAAATGGTATAGTCACAATCATGTCAACTGTCAAATGATATCTAATAGTATTTAAAAATAAAGAAATACATAGATGTTAAACAGAAGTTCTTCTGGGTCACCACAATTTCTGAGATTATGGGTGAGCTCTCTCACTCCCAAAATATTTCTGTATTTTCTACATTCTATATAAAATATAAGCAGAAAGCCTAAACTTTAGGGGAAAAGTTTTTACAAACAACAAAAAGACAGGAATTAAGAATTTAAGCGTTTTTACCCTGGATGTATTGAGTGTCAGTGAAACTGGGTAGAAGTCCACTTTCTGAACCTGTTGAAATAACTCCTCTCTTTCTGTGGGCAGCAATATGGCTTCTGTAAAGGCTCAGTCATTCAGAAAGCTGCTGGTGGGGAAAACGTCGCAGTGACTTGCACGTTGTTCCAAACGCAGGTAAGGGCCCCACAGATATACTCGCCTTGCTTTCCAGAATCCAATGACCCCTTTGGATTTCTGCCATGCAGTAGTAATTAGGGCATTAGCTGCCTGTTCTTCTGAGCCCCACAACATAGATAGTGCCAGGAATGTGAAATCACCAGTAAATGAAAGGTCTCAGTCATGCCCTCCCCTTCCAGGAACTGGTACTTATAGGGCAGAACCACCCCCAGGTGCAGTTGGCAAGGTCACGTTTCTAGTTGCCATCCCCGGGGAGTGAGGGGGTGTGTGGGAGTCGTTTTCTGAGTTGCAGAGACTACGTGGGTAGATCTGCCTGCTAGCTCCCTGTAACTGCAGGTGTAGATGAAAAAGAGGGTGATGCTGCTGGTGAAAGTTAGCCGTAAGGTGAGGTTCTTTGCTCGTGAAACGTGAGTGTAAGTCTACCGACCCCAAAACAGCTGGTGAGAAAGGGAATGGCGCAAGCCAGTTACCCCTCCCCTGGACCCCTGATGACTATCCTTTGTACCTAGGTGGTTCTTCTTTGCCAGATTCCTTACAAATAAAAATTATTACTGTGAGAGTATTGGGTGGGGATTTCCCCTGGAAGGAGAAAGGCAGCTGACCCAAAGAAATGCCCCTCTCGCCTCCAGCCTGTGATTCCGCAGCCCCAGCCCGACGGCGCCGCCGGAGCTGGGGTCCCAAGCGCCGTGCCCGCCGCAGCTGCGCCTGCGCCTTCTGCAGCCGGCCCTCCCGTGGCCTCCGTGGTGGCGGGGCCGAGCGTGCTAGCAGTTCCCCTGCCGCTGCACCGGGCGCACTACGACTTGCGCCACACTTTCTCCGGCGTGGCCTCAGTGGAGTCGGCCTCGGGAGAAGCGTTCCACGTGGGGAAAACACCCATAGTGGGGCAGCCTAGCGTTCCTGGAGGTCCAGTCCGCCTTTGCCCGGGGAGAATCAGATACTTCAAGATCTAGAAGATGGTCGGAGATGAGACGTTTTGGCACAGAGAATACAGCTATCATTTTGTCCAAGTATGGGTATGGGTGCTTTGGCTGCTCTGGAAGCAAGTGCTTCCTGTGGTCTAGATTAATGTCAGGTCTTGAGTCCAAACTTCTCATCCTTCCAAGGACAGGAGCAGAGGAGGTGCTAGTGATGTTTGATGGAACATAAAGTCAGCAGCTTGATTGTCACGGCCTTGATGTAAGCCGCCACCACTGTGTTCTCTACCTTCTCTTGGCCTCACAAAAATAATTGGAACTGTGACTCTGAAAGGTGCTCTTGCCAAGTTTATATCTACTTGTCATCAAAAATGCTCTAATAAAGAAGGTTCTAAGCTGAAATGTCATCATGATTGTTGCCTGCTTTGTCCAGTCTCACGTGTGTGATCTTTCCAGCAACCATACAAGTGTCCCTAATCAAAATCAAATTGAAAATAGGAATAAAATAGAACAAACCCTCCTATATACATAGGAAGAAGTGAGACCAGGATCTGCTCACAACCTATATGATCTGATAATTTTCTTATAAGAAAATAACTCTTTCATTTCATAATGGTCAGAAAATATTAATAAATTAGCACCAAGTGCTGAAACTTTGCACAGACAAACCAACCATTGGTTTTCACCAATTCCCAGGTAAGGAAAGGTTAGTAATTAACACAGGAGCCTCACTTTAATTATACCTGTTGATTGTACTATATGTGTATATAGTAAGAAAGAAACAGTGAAGTTGCTCAGTCATGTCCGACTCTTTTGCGACCCCATGGACTGTAGCCTACTAGGCTCCTCTGTCCATGGGATTCTCCAGGCAAGAATACTGGAGTGGGTTGCCATTTCCTTCTCCAGGGGATCTTCCTGACCCAGGGATTGAACCCAGGTCTCCCACATTGCAGGGAGACACTTTACCCTCTCAGCCACCAGGGAAGTATATATATAGTTCAGTTCAGTTCAGTAGCTCAGTCGTGTCCGACTCTTTGCAACCCCATGAATTGCAGCACGTCAGGCCTCCCTGTCCATCACCAATTCCCGGAGTTATATACTGAAATGGATTCTAGCCAATCCATTTTAAGACCTAAAGTTAAGCTCTGGTTTATAGTATGAAGAGAAGAGGGGTACCTCCAGTGGTAAATCCAGTGGACATTTGTAGATACTACCCAAGTGCTCAGAGAGCATAAAGAAAATAGTTCCAATTATAGAGTGGTGCCTTGACAATTTCAATGTTTATCTACTAGCATTAGGTTGTTCTGAGTAAACTAAGCGATGGGTCCTTTCTTATGAAATTTTGAAGGATTGGGACTAATAACCGATTGAGTGGTTTCAGTTGACCCAAGAAGACTGAATCACGCATTGACACTCACCTTATCACTCTTGCCTGGAGGTTTTGCCAACATTCCAGTAACCTGAAAGAATGGCCAGGAAGGTAGGAAAACCATTAGGTGCCTCAGAAGCCAGGGGAGATGAGGCGGGCATGACCAGCTGAGCTAAATGCTGTAGAAAGAGTAATAAACAGGATCAAGAAAAGGCCATGGGTTAGTTGACTGACTTGGAGGTGACGGTGACCACTGGCAGATACAGTTTCAAGAAGGGTGAGTATGAAAGCCTGGTGGCAGGGTTGAAGATGCCTGGTGGAAGATGATGAGAAAATGGAGAGGAGTGTGTAATATCTTTCAAGCAGTTTGATGGTGAAGGGTGGGAGAGAGGGGATATAATCTTAAAGGATTGATTTTGCACAGACACAGTGGAGAGCAGCAGCTTGCAGCGAGACCTTCATTCCCTGACCAGGGATGAAAACTTGATTTCAGCAGTGAGAGCACAAAGTCTTAAGCACTAGACCAGGAGGGACTGGGGCTAAGACTCCAGGCCCTGGTTCTTGTCTGCCTAGAAAAAAAAAAAAAAAATCACCAAGGAGACAGAAGGTAGAAAGGAAAGTAAGACACGTACTAGAAAAGCAGAACACATGCAGAGAGACTCACAGGTAAGTTCAGAGAGTCGCACCTTGGGAAGTTTAAATCATTTACAAGGGGGCAGTCTTCCTAGTCTTTGTTTTCCTCTGGCCAGTTGTCTTGCTCTGACCCTACAGCTGATTTATCTCAGGGTTCTCCTCTATGTGCACGTGCATCCTTTAGCCAAGATGGAATTCAGCACGAGCACCCCTGGGAAGTTAGCAAAACATACAATCTGCCATTCTCTCCCTTTTGACCCCCAAGGAACCTTTCTGTGCATGCTCGGATGAGATCTTTCTGATTCCAAGGATGAGAAATATGTGAGCTCCTGATCTTTTACCCAAGCAGGTCTTAGAGCCTCTCTGCCCCTGCCATTGCTGGACTATTATCTTAAAGTGTCCACAGGAGACAAAGTCTGGCTGTTTACTATGTTCCTCTTGTTATTTCTGGACATCCTGCAATTTGAAGTCAAGTCGGCCTTAGGAACATCACTATGAACAAAGCTAGTGGAGGTGATGGAATTCCAGTTGAGCTATTTCTAATCCTGAAAGATGATGCTGTGAAAGTGCTGCACTCAATATGCCAGCAAATCTGGAAAACTCAGCAGTGGTCACAAGATTGGAAAAGGTCAGTTTTCATTCCAATCCCAAAGAAAGGCAATGCCAAAGAATGTTCAAGCTACTGCACAATTGCACTCATTTCACATGCTAGTAAAGTAATGCTCAAAATTTTCCAAGCCAGGCTTCAAGAGTACATGGACCATGAACTTCCAGATGTTCAAGCTGTTTTGGAAAAATCAGAGGAACCAGAGATCAAATTGCCAGCATCTGCTGGATCATCAAAAAAAGCAACAGACTTCCAGAAAAACATCTATTTCTGCTTTATTAACTATGCCAAAGCCTTTAACTGTGTGGATCACCACAAACTGTGGAAAATTCTTAAAGAGATAGGGATACCAGACCACCTGACCTGCCTCTTGAGAAATCTGCATGCATGTCAGGAAGCAACAGTTAGAACTGGGCATGGAACAACAGACTGATTCCAAATAGGAAAAGGAGTACGTCAAGGCTGTATATTGTCACCCTGCTTATTTAACTTCAGTGCGGAGTACATCATGAAAAACGCTGGGCTGGAAGAAGCACAAGCTGGAATCAAGATTGCTTGGAAAAATATCAATAACCTCAGATATGCAGATAACACCACCCTTCTGGCAGAAAGTGAAGAAGAACTAAAGAGCCTCTTGATGAAAGTGAAAGAGGAGAGTGAAAAAGTTGGCTTAAAGCTCAACATTCAGAAAAGATCATGGCATCTGGTCCCATCACTTCATGGCAAATAGATGGGGAAACAGTGGAAACAGTGTCAGACTTTATTTTGGGGGGCTCAAAAATCACTGCAGATGTTGATAGCAGCCATGAAATTAAAAGATGCTTACTCCTTGGAAGAAAAGTTATGGCCAACCTAGATAGCATATTTAAAAGCAGGGACATTACTTTGCCAACAAAGGTCTGTCTAGTCAAAGCTATGGTTTTTCCTGTGGTCATGTATGGATGTGAGAACTGGACTATAAAGAAAGCTGAGCACCAAAGAATTGATGCTTTTGAACTGTGGGTTTGGAGAGGACTCTTGAGAGTCACTTGGACTGCAAGGAGATCCAACCAGTCCATCCTAAAGGAAATCAGTCCTGAATATTCATTGAAAGGACTGATGCTGAAGCTGAAACTTCAATACTTCGGCCACCTGATGCAAAGAACTGACTCATTTGAAAAGACCCTGATGCTGGGAAAGATTGAAGGTGGGAGGAGAAAGGGACGACAGCGGATGAGTTGGTTGGATGGCATCACCAACTCAATGGGCATGAGTCTGAGCAAGCTCCAGGAGTTGGTGATGGACAGGGAGGCCTGGCGTGCTGCAGTCCGTGGAGCCGCAAAGAGTCGGACATGACTGAGCAACTGAACTGAACTGATCTTGTTATTTCTATCTGGAAGTATAAACAGGAGGCTGGTTGCAAAAATGTCTAGCCTGGAACTCATCTGTTCTCCTGCTTCAAGATAGATTAGAGGGTAGAGGGAAGATTTCTTTTCCAGGAGAGAAGAGCTTTGAGTGTCCTTAGGGCGAAAGATAGGAGGAGATGGAAGAAGAAAGAGAGAAAGGATGTAATGGGGCAGAGGGCAGAGGCAATATTTAGTGAAAAAATAGAAATGGTTTGGACAACTCTGCCAAAGAGACTAGTCCTTCTTTGAGGGAGTTTGCAAGGGAATTCTAAAAATTTCACCTTTCACCCAGTATTAAAAGACTCATTCGCTTTCTACCCTTGATATACTCAGGTGTGGCTGTGAGGGAACACAGAGTATTAGAGTGTTTTCCTTGGCAGGTGGTAGATACCCAATCCAAAGTAACTTAAGTAAAAAGAGAAATGTCACTCCCTCATGTGCTGGGAATTGAAATGGGTGAGTCTTACCTAGGGCACCACAGAATCCAGGAATCATTTCCCTTCTCTCTTTCCCCCTCCCCATCTCCTTTCCTCCTCCTCTCCCCTCCTCCTTCCTTCTCTCCTTCTGTCATCAGTGCTTGCCTTCAGTCTTAGCCAGGATAGGCATTGGCAGCCTCACACCTTCATAAGTACCATTGCCTAATCCTGCAGAGAAAGAGAAGGGCTAGTCTAGAGGAGACAAGGGAGAAGCTTCCCGGGAAGAGCAGGCATGAAGGCCTAAAGGCAGAAAGTATGTTGATGTAGCTAAGGGTGAGAAAGGAAGCTGGACTGAAGCAGCTAAGAGGAGAAAGAGGATAGCTTTAGAAGATGAGGTTGAAGAAGTAGATGAGGGCAGGTCGTGAACAGCCTTGAAGTCCCCCAGAAGGAATTAGGATTGCATTGAGAAAAATCAGTGCAATGGGAAACCACTAAAGGTTTTAAGCAGGGAAGTGGCGTAATCTGATTTACCTTAAGAGATCAACCAGGCACCATGGTTCTAGACCTGGGATGAGGAAAGGTACGGTGAAGCAATATTCCCTCCCACTCTCCCAACCTGGGGACATCTGGAAGTAACTGGAGACACTTACTTGGGATGGTACTGGACAGAGACTAGGAATGCTAAACATTTTGAAATGGACAGGACATTCCCAACAATGAAGTCCTAACAATGAACGAAGATTAATTAATGCCCCCAAAGCCAATAGCATTCATGTGACATTGTTATTTGCTATAGGAAAAATGGGCTGTATCTGGGAAAGAGTAGCCGTGGGATAGGAAGTGACTGGAGCTTTCTAGGGGAGAGATGTGTACTTTAGTCTAAGGTTGTGAGCAGAAGATGTGGTTTAAAAACAGGAATGTAACTTCAGGTAGAACCCCTAGGACCTACCTACAAATGGATTTAGTGTAAGAAAAAGAGAGGTGAAGGATAACTCTTGATTTGTGGCTTTGCAAACTGGGTAGAGGCTGATGTCTTTTACTGAGGCAGAGGGCGCTGGTTCATTTCATCTGAGTTACCCCAGTTTCCAGTTTCTCTCCTCTCTGTCTTATAATTGTGCCTTTGATTTTTCTGTCAGCCCATCCCATGCCTTGATCTGACTTGTGCTGTCTGGGCTAAGACAACTCACCTTTTGATTTATTCTGGCCTCCATTATACAACCAGGTGTATGCAACAGCCTGCCAGGACTGTAGGGAGGATTAAATTCCATGCTAGAAGTATATGCTTGGAACATTCATCACATATTCTAGGTACTCAGTCAGGGTCCTCCTTAGCTGCTTCCTCTTCCTGTACTCTGAATTTGGTGGCTTCTGAAGATTATGTCCTTGACCTTCTCTTAAATGTGTACTCTAAGCTTGGGAAGTCTGTTCTTTTGTAAGACCTCGCGGCCTTTTCTCAGGACCTGTCGCTCCAAAGACCACAATGGCTCGAATTCGATGCAATAAGCAAGAGGATTTATTAGGCCGGCGCGCCGGGGTTCAGTCTCCTCGGGAGGAGTGAACCCCGAACACCAACCGAGAGGGATTTTTATACAGAAAAATCACAGGCAGGTGGGAATGTGGTCAGGGTATAGGGAACAATGCGATAGGAAGGGCCACAGGTGGGGTGGTGACATTTGATTGGTGGGAAAGGTTTGCAGGTAATTAACTTGAAACAGTTGGCTGACCACCCTGTGGCGTTTGGTCAAAGAGGAAATGCATTCTTGGGAGGGGGTTTCTTACACAAAGGAAACTAAGTCACAAGTCATCAGATAAGAATCAGTCAGGGGGCTCTGAGTCATCAGGTAAGGGGAAAGCTATTTTCCATGAGGCATGGCCTGCCTCCGGACTTAAATTTTAACCTAAGTTCTTCATTCCCCTCTTCTTCTTGTTCATGATTTCAATCCTGAAATCATAGATTGAGGTCTCCTTGTGGAATTGTGGCATAATGCTGTCTCAGCATGAGCACTTGCACAGTGCTTACGCGTTCCAGTCAGGAGGTTTATGTAGAGGGTGATCAGGCATCCGGTGATCAACAAAGCTTGAGCCTTAAAGGGTGAGATGTGCAGTGAGCCTTCCATTGAGGCGTCGGTTCTGGTGCAGCTTTAACGTGGGAGGCGTGGATCCAGGATGAGATGCCGTCAACCTTGATGGCAGTAGGGGTCGTAAGCAGGACAATGTAGGGTCCTTTCCACCTGGGCTCTAGATTATGTTGCCGATGTCGACGAACGTAGACGGAGTCTCCCACCTGGAACGGATGGGCCTCTTCTAGGGTACCGGGTTGGTAGGCTGCAGCAAGCTGAGTCCACACCTCTTTCTGAACCAGCTGGAGTCCCTTTAGCCTAGCACACAGATCACCATTGTTAAAGTTTCGGGGTCGAATCCCTCTCTAAGTGTCAATATGGGGGGCGCCCCATACAGGATTTCAAAGGGGGGTGAGTCCAAAGTGAGAGGGTGTGTTTCTCACTCGGAACAGAGCCAGAGGAAGGAGCACTGTCCAGTCAGTACCGCCAGTCTCTAAGGACAATTTAGTTAGGGTCTCTTTTAGAGTTCTATTCATTCTTTCTACCTGTCCTGAACTCTGGGGTCTGTATGCACAATGTAATTTCCAATCGGTCCCCAGAAACTTAGCCAACTCCTGGCTTATTTGGGCAGTAAAAGCCGGCCCATTATCTGACCCCAACATCTTTGGCGCTCCGAAGCGAGGAAAAATCTCTTCTAGAATTTTTTAGCTACTATAAGGGCACTTTCATTTTTGGTGGGGAATGCTTCTACCCAACCTGAGAAGGTATCTACAAAGACCAGTAGATATTTATTGCCGTACGGCGCAGGACGTACCTCAGTGAAGTCTACTTCCCAATAAGTCCCAGGCCGGTCTTCGCGTAGCCGTTTACCTTGACCCGTCCTGTTCCGGCAGGCTTTTACCTCTTGGCAGGGTTTACAGCTCAAGACCACTTGTTCAGCCAATTTGGAAAGTCCTGGCACCTTATATCCTGCTTTAGTTAAAAGAGAGACTAATCTTTTGGCTCCTAAGTGAGTCCAGTCATGCATTTGTTTTAACATTTCTCTTGCCTCCTCTTCCATCATAGTCTGTTCTTTTTGCTGCGGGGAGGAACTGCTTTCGTCATTTGAGCACATCACCAACAGTCCCGATGGTTTATCGTTTGTCGCCGCCTCTCGCGCGGCTCAATCAGCCATATTGTTGCCCTTTGTTACCAGAGATTGATCTTTTTTGATGTCCTGGACAGTGGATTATACTGACCTTTTTTGGCAGCATCAGTGCGGCCAACAATGCCAAGATTTCATCTTTGTTTTTAATCTCTTTTCCGGCCGATGTGAGCAACCCCCTTTGTTGATAGATAGCCCCATGGACATGCGCAGTTGCGAAGGCATATCTGCTGTCAGTATAAATATTGGCCTTTTTCCCTCGTGACAGTTCCAGGGCCTTTGTAAGGGCAATCAGCTCGGCTTTTTGGGCTGATGTGCCTTGAGGAAGGGCAGCTGCCCAGATTATCTCAGTCCCATCAACTACCGCTGCCCCTGCCCGTCGCTTACCTTCTGCGAGGAAACTGCTTCCGTCCGTATACCATGTCACCTCAGTATCCTGAAGCGGCCGGTCTGTCAGGTCTTGGCGAACTCCATGTACCCCCGCCAATATTTCTTGGCAGTTGTGTATCACCTCGGATTGGCTGGGGTCAGGCAGCAGCGTGGCAGGGTTGAGTCCTGTTGCTGGTGCGAACCTGATTCACTCAGGGTTTAGGAGCAGCGTCTGATAGTGGGTCATCCTGGCGTTAGTTAACCATCTCTCGGGGGTTGTCGAATCACACTTTCTAAGGCGTGGGACGCGGTGATGATCAGGTTCTGCCCCAAAGTTAGCTTGTCTGCATCTTTCACTAGAACTGCCACGGCCGCCACTATTCGTAAGCAACTTGGCCAACCGGCAGCTACAGGGTCCAGTTTCTTTGACAGATATGCCACAGGCCGGTTCCATGGTCCCAGCTTTTGAGTGAGGACCCCTTTAGCAATGCCATTATTTTCAGCCACATAGAGATGAAATGGCTTGTTCACGTCTGGGAGCCCCAGGGCAGGAGCTGACAACAAGGCACGCTTAATGTTGTCAAAAGCCTTTTGCTCATTTTCTCCCCAGACGAAGGGTGTGCTGCCCTTCGTCAGGGGGTACAAGGGAGAGGCCATCTCTGCAAACCCCGGGATCCAGAGCCTGCAGAACCCCGCAGTCCCCAGGAATTCCGTGACCTGCCGATGGTTCCTGGGGGCTGGTATTCTGGCCACCGTCTCTTTTCTAGCCTCTGAAAGCCACCGCTTCCGTCCTTGATTTGGTACCCCAGGTAACTAACCTGCTGCCGGCAGATCTGGGCCTTTTTGGCGGAGGCGTGGTAACCGAGAGATCCAAGCTCGGTTAGTAAGGTCTCAGTCCCCTTCCAGCACTCTTCTTTAGTGTCCGCGGCTAGGAGCAAGTCATCTACATATTGGAGCAGAGTTACCTGGGGGTTGGTGGCACGGAAATGCGCGAGGTCCTGGTGGAGGTCTTCGTCAAAGATGGTTGGCGAGTTTTTGAACCCTTGTGGCAATCTAGTCCACGTTAGCTGTCCGGAGAGTCCTGTTTGGGGGTCCTTCCACTCAAAGGCGAACATAGGCTGGCTAATGGGGCTGAGTTGTAAGCAGAAGAAGGCATCCTTTAAGTCTAAGACAGTATACCACTTCCAGCTGGGGGAAGGGTACTCAGCAGGTTGTAGGGGTTGGGCACCGTTGGGTGTAGGTCGGACACCCGCTTGTTGACCTTTCTCAGGTCCTGAACAGGCCGGTATTCGCCCGTCCCAGGCTTCCGGACCGGAAGCAACAGGGAGTTCCAGGCCGATTGGCACCTTATCAAAATTCCCAGGTCAAGGAACCTCTGGATATGTGGGCAAATTCCGTCTCGAGCTTCCTTACTCATCGGGTACTGGCGGACAGAGATGGGGTGGAGGAGGCCTTGATTTCCACCACCACTGGGGGCTGGCTGACGGCCATTCCCATGCCCGACACTTCAGCCCAGGCCAGAGGGGTCTTAGCCATCCAGTCCTGCATATTTACGGTTTCAAGGGGAGGGCTCTCGTACAGCCTATATTCATCTTCTAGCCTCAGGGTCAAGACCTGTAATGGCCTTCCTTCCCTGTCTGTCACCGTGGTGCCTTCGGTGTGAAAATGGATCTGAGCCCCCACTTTCGTGAGCAAGTCCCGTCCCAGTAGGGGGTAAGGGCATTCAGGGATCACAAGGAACGAGTGGGATACCCAGCCCACGCCGAGGTCCACTGTTCTTCAGGTAGTCCATGGATATTGTCGATACCCTGTAGCGCCCTGCACCCATGCCCTTTTGTAGACAGCGTCCCTCCTGACTGTAATAGGACGGAGTGTTGGGCTCCTGTGTCTACCAGAAACTGTACAGGCTTCCCCTCCACCTTATCAGCTTCTTTGATCAGATCTTGAAGAGAGAATCCCTGTAACCCATCTAATCTCTGCAACTTTCTTTTAATATCTAGAGCTGACTGATCAATAAAAGCCATGGCCACTGTAGCCCTATGTTCCTCAGATGTGGGATCATAGGGAGTAAATCTCTTGAATGCCTCCATCAATCTGTCTAGGAATACAGTAGGTGACTCAGTAGGCCCTTGAGTCACTTCTCTTACCTTAGCCAAATTGGTGGGGCGCCTTGCTGCCCCTCGGAGACCCGCCACCAGAGCCTGGCGATAGACCCTCAGGTGCTCCCTACCTGCTGGGGAATTGTAGTCCCAGTCAGGTCTCGTCAGGGGGAAACCAGCATCTATTTCATTAGGAAGCGCTGTGGGATGTCCGTCATCCCCCGGCACATTTTTGCGGGCCTCCAACAGTACTCGCTGTCTTTCTTCTGTAGTGAGCAAGGTCTGCAACAATTGCTGACAATCATCCCAAGTGGGCTGATGTGAGAAAACAAGAGATTCTATCAAAGAGGTCAGCGCCTGGGGGTTATCAGAAAAAGAGGGGTTGTTATTTTTTCAGTTGTAAAGGTCAGAGGCAGAAAATGGCCAGTATTGAAGTGGCCGAATCCCGTGGTCATCGGGGGCCCATTCTCTCTAAGGGGAAGAGCGGTGGAGTCCAGGGTAGCAGCTCTACGGCTACGTGTCCCTGCTGCCAGGCCCATCTCCTCCCCTGCTCTTGGCTGTTCAGGCGGGGCCGGTGGCGGGACCAGTGCTGGCGGATATGGTGGGGGGAGAATCTAGAAGAGATCAGTCTGCGTATCTGGGTATATATTTCCGACAGGGGCTTTTATCTCTTCTTTTTTTTTTTGCCGTGGATTTTAAAGCAAAGATTCCTGTAACAGGCTCTGGCGGCTTTCCTGTGGGGAAAACAAAAGGTCGAACCCACGCTGGGGGTGAACGGATTAGGTTTTCCCAAACCATAATGTATGGCACTTGGTCTGGGTGTCCGGTAGCAGCAGCAGGTCCAGGGGTGAAAATTGCAGTTTTGACCTGTTTAACCTGTTCTAAAAGGAAGAACGAGCCCTCCGGCGGCCAGCCGGTGTTAAGGCTGGGCCAATCTACTGCACACAAGCTTTGCCATTTCCCTTTTTCACTGCCACTGAGAGATCATGGGCCTGATTTTTCACTTCTGTCCAATGATCTATTGTCAGAGACAAAGGGGTCGTTACAGTCTGTCCCATCGTCGGTTTGTCACAAAAACAAACAAGAAAGAAAACAAACACAGAACAAGACGAGTAGAATTTACCCAAGTGGTGGAAGAATTAGACAAAAGCAGCTGCTGTAAATTTCTGCCCTCGGCAAGTCTTTTTAAACAGACGAGCTTCCCAGCTCCACAGATACAGACTTCAGATGGAGGGGGGTCGTCACGACCCCTCTCCCAGGTTGGCGTCCCAGGCGTCCCCGGAACACGCCACAGATACAGACAGACAGACGCGGAGCACAGAACCTTGCCTTAGCAGCTAGAGGAAATCAGGAGGGAAAAAAGAAGGAATACTGAGGATAGCCACCGAAAATCCTATCGGGAAGGGTGGCGGCCAGACAGGTGGACTTGTGGTGTGCTTTTAGATCACTTATGTGCCTATATTGTTGCACGGAAGTTTTCTTGCTGGGGGCGGGCGCCCTAGCGGCCTCTAGCCCATTCCATGACCCCCTTATCCTGTCACGGGAGTCTTTTAGTGGCAGGCGCCCTAGCGGCTTTTAGATGCCTGACCCATGCCCACGATAATATTAGGCC
This sequence comes from Nanger dama, assembly GCA_917880005.1. Classification (NCBI taxonomy): domain Eukaryota; kingdom Metazoa; phylum Chordata; class Mammalia; order Artiodactyla; family Bovidae; genus Nanger; species Nanger dama. The sequence goes on along the minus strand of CAKJTW010000011.1, from coordinate 24,653,171 downwards.
GTATCCTCATATAAGAAAGACAGGGAAGTTTCACCCAGCCGGGCGGTAGTTACTGGGGCTCACCTGTCGTAAGGCCTTCAAAGTCCACCAGGGAGTAGCCCTGGCCGGGACTAATCAGTTGCCCTACAACCGTTCGCCTGTTCACTGAAACTTCCGAAGGATAAAATCAAGCAATCAAGAGAGAGAGAGAAAAGTGACACAATACGGATTTAACACAGAGCAGACTTATCACGGGCCCACACAGACTCACACAGAAACATAGAATCGCTCGAGCGTACCTCCGAATCCAAAAGCCAAAGGGTCTGAGTGAGCGAGGCGAATCCCCGGACGAGCCCCCAAATGTAAGACCTCGCGGCCTTTTCTCAGGACCTGTCGCTCCAAAGACCACAATGGCTCGAATTCGATGCAATAAGCAAGAGGATTTATTAGGCCGGCGCGCCGGGTTCAGTCTCCTCGGGAGGAGTGAACCCCCGAACACCAACCGAGAGGATTTTTATACAGAAAAATCACAGGCAGGTGGGAATGTGGTCAGGGTATAGGGAACAATGCGATAGGAAGGGCCACAGGTGGGGTGGTGACATTTGATTGGTGGGAAAGGTTTGCAGGTAATTAACTTGAAACAGTAGGCTGACCACCCTGTGGCGTTTGGTCAAAGAGGAAATGCATTCTTGGGAGGGGGTTTCTTACACAAAGGAAACTAAGTCACAAGTCATCAGATAAGAATCAGTCAGGGGGCTCTGAGTCATCAGGTAAGGGGAAAGCTATTTTCCATGAGGCATGGCCTGCCTCCGGACTTAAATTTTAACCTAAGTTCTTCACTTTCTCATGATTGAAACTCTCGATCTTACACAGATAACTTCCAACTTTACAGCTCTAGCTTGGGCATTTTCTTTCGAATTCTAACACTACATGCCAAATGTCTCTAGGATTTCCTCACTTGAATTTACCTAGAACAGTTTCCTATGTGATTTATTTGATATAAGAAAAGAATGCATACCTAAAGACTTAGTAATATTTGAAATGTGCATATTCTAGAAAAATTTCTTCTTAAGTATAAACATAAATTAGAGAGAATGAGTTATGGAGCTGTTAAATCAACTGTGCTTCCAGCACATTTTTGCATCTAATGCAGCCCTATATTTTCTCAACATCATCTTTAATATTTTGCAGAGTGTGCTCTCCTAAATTAATAGCATTGCATGGGTCTCATTTACTTGCCTTCTTAATGGTTTTTTTAAATCACACCTGCTTCATCTTCCAAAGTTACTGAATTTCAGGTATATTTTTCAATATTGTATCACCACACCAATCAACAATATGTGATGGGAGTCAGGATAATAGAAATACAACAGTGATAATAATAGTGAATATTAGAATTAGAGAATGCTGTTGTTTTCGAGTCATTAAGTCGTGTCCCTGACTCTTTTGTGATGCCATGGACTGTAGCCCATCAGGCTCCACTGTCCATGGGATTTCCCAGGTAAAAATACTGGAGTGGGTTGCCATTGCCTTCTCCCACCACCACCCAGGGCATCTTCCTGACCACACAGGGACTGAACCTGCATCTCCTCCATTGGCAGACAGATTCTTTACTGCTGAGCCATCGGGGAAGCCCAAGAATACTAGAACAGTATTCATCAAAACCACTCATGGAAATTGGCTACACAAGAAAGTAAAAAAAAAAGTGGTTCCAGTGATATTGACAAAGGGTGATGGGTATTTCTCTTCCATGTAACAATCATATGCAATGTTGTAAACAAGGTTTACAAAGTACTTGCTGAAAAGCTGTCTGTACATCCCCTGCTTGACTGAAGGACTTAGGTTAAAATTTAAGCCCGGAAGGCAGGCTGTGCCTCAAGGAAAATAGCTTACTCCTTATCTGGTGACTCAGAGCCTCCTGACCGAGTCTTAACAGATAACTTATGACCTGGTCAAGGAAACCCCCTCCCAAGAATGTATCTCTCTGTCGGACTTTTCTGGGTAAAAATTGACCAAATGCCGCAGGGTGATCAGCCAACCGTTTCAACTTAATTACCTGCAAACTTTTCCCACCAATCAAATGTCTCCACCTCACCTATGGCCCCTACTTCATTGTATCCCATACCCTGACCTCATCCCCACCTACCTGTGATTTTTTTGTATAAAGTCCCTCACGACTGGCGTTCGAGGTTCACTCCTCCTAAGGAGATCGAACCCCGGAGCGCCGGCCTAATAAATCCTCTTGCTGATTGCATCAAATTCGAGTCACTGTGGTCTTTGGGGCGACGGTTCCCGAGAAAAGGCCGCGAGGTCTTACATCAGTTCCCGCTTCACCCACACCTTACTCACCTGACTCTTCCTAAATCATCGTCTTGAATCATAGAGTCTAATTAGAAAATACCTATATACTCCCCTCCTCATCCCACCGTTCTAATCTTTAGCTCAGAGTGGCTTCTCCTTGATAGTTTAACAAAGGGAAAACCTCTGCTGCAGGAAGGTACTTAGCCCCCTGGGGGCTAAGGGGTTTTAGAGGGCTCAGCTACCCTGCTGGTTTCCTGGTAACCAACGAGCCAAGCTGAAGTCAGTTTCCCCGTAACTGATAGCCTTCCTATTCCCCCCACCCAGAGTGAAGCCTGCTGGCACATTCTGCCCACCGTCCACTGCACACTGTGGGGTGTCATTCCAGGGCCTTGCTTCAGATGTGTAGTAAGTTCCCCTATCCATTACACTATTGATGTCTCTGTCGTGAACTCTGGGCTCTTTCTTTGGTCTCGCAGCTGGGCAAGCACAGGACTTGCAGACCTCTAGGAGGCAGCCCAACAACTGTGGCCAGCCAAAATCTAGACTTCTCTGCCCACTGAAGCCAAATGAAAAATACACAGAGACAGAGCTTGGAGGAAATAGAAAGGTGGATGGCTTTTATTCTCAACTGGTGGAGAGAGGATCCCAGTAGGCTCATGCCTTAAGAATTGTTCTCCCCCTCCGTGAGGAGTTTGGGGGTTACATAAGGCAAGGCTCGCAGTCAGGGGTCGGTGATGAGGTTGATTTCTTCCTCTTGCATTGTTTCAAAGACAGTCGTAAGCTGCCGTCAGTAACCCAGGAATTGAGCCTGGTGGTTCCTTGGCTCTGTGGCCTTCTTTTCTGATATGTATCTACAAGGAGAAGGGTGTTGTAAGGGTAAACACCAGACAGGGAATGTATTTAGCATAGAGTCAAAGGAGAAAATGTGAGTTTTAGCTCCTGCAGAGTTAGGGGGCAGAAGCAAACTTAGTTACGGACATGCAAGAGTTAGGAGCAGTTAAAGTAAAAAAAAAAAAAAAAAGTGGGGGGAGCTTCCCAGGTAGCACAGATGGTGAAGAATCCACCTGCAATGCAAGAGACCCCAGTTTGATCCCTGGGTTGGGAAGTTCCCTGGGGAACAGATAGGCTACCCACTCCAGTATTCTTGGGCTTCCCTGGTGGTTCAGATGGTAAAGAATCTGCCTGCAATGCAGGAGACCTGGGTTCGATCCCTGGGTTGAGAAGATCCCTCGGAGGAGGGCATGGCAACCCACTCCAGTATTCTGGCCTGAAGAATCCCTATGGACAGAGGAGCCTGGTGGGCTACAGTCCATAGAGTCACAAAGAGTCAGACATGACTGAGCGACTAATCACAGCACAGCACACATATTCCTTTCTGGCAGTCAGGGACTCCTACTCGCTCCCAGGTAGTGTTTTGCAAGATCTTCTGTGTCTGATGGTGTGTTCTTGATGCTTCCATGGAGAAAGCTGTACTCCACATCCACCTGCTTCTCGACCATTTTGTCTATTTCCTTGCCCAGTTTTTAATTCGGTTGCTCATTTCCTTATGGTTGAGTTTTAAGAGTTCATTATTTTGGATTAAAATCCTTCATCAGGTATGTCTTTTGCAAACAATTTCTCCCAGTATATGATTTGCCTTCTCATTTTCTTAAAGGGTTCTACTTTTCTTTTTACCTGCGAAGAAAGAAATTAAGCTTTGCTAGTATTGAGCATATCAATTATTGATATAGACATATATAATAATTAGCCATACATGTCCATATTCAAACATTCTGTTATTAGTGGGATACCTGGTTCTAAATATTTAGAAACTTCTAGTGCAAGGAATAAAGTCTAGATTCCTTAAATCAGCATTTAAGTCTTTACAAAACTGCTACTCCCCTTCTCAATCATCATACCTTGATTGTCTGGTCCATTTTAATCTATCTCTTTGTTTTTCAGTCTACACAGGACATGGCTTTGTCCTTCGAAAGCCTCAAATAAAGTCTTTGTTGAGATTAGACATGGCCCAGTGACACTACTTCAGGGACTCTCTTGTCCCCACAGTCACACCCTCATGGAGCAGTTGTCCTCATCCTGAACAGTAAATCTGGCTACATCCTTGCTTGGTCCTTTAGCTGCCTTTTCCTCCACCTCTCACACACCCTTGGGTAAGTTAAACTGGTTTTTCAGCTTCACTGAGGGCTTCAGTCCCTCCCGTCTTGCTGGACTCCTCCTGGTTTCACTTTCTTGCCTGTGAGCCCCAATCTCACAGTCAGCAATTTCAGTGATACCCACACAGCACCCTCTGCAAGTCTCGACCTTCTTTGCCTTTCTAGGGCCCAGCTCCAGCTGGATGTTCCCATTCCTGTTTGCAGCCTGCTGGGTCTGGCTGAAGGGCTTCCCATCACTTTGTTCTTGGTGTGCTGACAAGCATTGCTCTCCATCCTCAGGTAGGACCACAGGACTCCCAACCTCACGCTCCTCATTTTCCCTCTATTTCCCACTCTGCCCAGTAGGATTCCCAGGTGGTACAGTGGTAAAGAATTCTCCTGTCAATGCAGGAGACTCAAGAGATGTGGGTTGGACCCCTAGGTTGGGAAGATCCTCTAGAGTAGAAAATGGCAACCCATTCCAGTATTCTTGCCTGGAAAATTCCATGGACAGAGGAGCCTGGTGGGCTACATACAGTCCATGGGGTCGCAAAGAGTCAGACACAACTTAGTAACTGAGCACACCCAGTGGTTAATCCACAAGAGTGCAATAGTTGCCTCCTCAACACTCTCATATTTGAACCCTCAATAGATTGAAATTCCCAGTTTCCAAATTAAAAAAGATCCCAGGCCAAAATCCCCTCCACCTCCCTCCAGTTTATCTCCAAAATCATCCATTCTTACCTCCTTCCCTCTTGCTCAGGGTAGGGGTCTTTCTCTCCTCTCAGCTATCCTCCTAGCATATTCTACCCCATCATGTTCCCTAATTACATGGCCCTCCCCAGCATCCTTTCTACTCTAACATCAGACTTGTCCTCCCCACCGAGTGCAAACATTCTCAGATAAACCCTGCCCTAAAATACCACTCTCGCCTTAATCCTGCATCCTTTCCAAGCCAATTTCTATCCCTTCCCTCCCCTTTACTATCAAATCTCCTTTCAAAAAATTATTACTTAAATTTTGAAAAAATGTTACATTCTCACTAAAGAAAATTTGGAAAATACTGAGAAGCTGAAAGAATAAAAACAAATGCCTCCTATAGTCCTATATCTCAGATACAAACACTATTAATATTTTTTCTGTATTGTATTCAACCTCCTCCACTTCACAGAGATGTTTTGTAAAATAGAGTTGAGTTACTCTGAAGTTTCAATGGTTTATGAGGGAAACCCATATCATACATGCTGCTGCTGCTGCTGCTAAGTCGCTTCAGTCATGTCCGACTCTGTGTGACCCCAGAGATGGCAGCCCACCAGGCTCTGCCATCCCTGGGATTCTCCAGGCAAGAACACTGGAGTGGGTTGCCATTTCCTTCTCCAATGCATGAAAGTGAAAAGTGAAAGTGAAGTCACCCAGTTGTATCCAACTCTTAGCAACCCCATGGACTGCAGTCCACCAGGCTCCGCCATCCGTGAGATTCTCCAGGCAAGAGTACTGGAGTGGGGTGCCATTGCCTTCTCCGATATCATACATGAGGGAAGCTCATATCAGGAAGCTTCCCTGGTAGCTCAGTTGGTAAAGAGCCCACCTGCAATGCAGGAGACCCCTGTTCAATTCCTGGGTTGGGAAGATCTGCTGGAGAAGGGATAGTCTACCCACCCCAGTATTCTTGGGCTTTCCTTGTGGCTCAGCTGGTAAAGAATTTGCCTGTAATGGAGATCTAGGCTCGATTCCTCGGTTGGAAAGATCCCCTGGAGAAGGGAAAGGCCACCCACTCCAGTATTCTGGCCTGGAGAATTTCATGGACTACGCTCCATGGGGTCGCAAAGAGTCGGACCTGACTGAGCGACTTTCACTTTCCTTTGGCAATCTTATCCAATGTATAACTGCTATTTATTTACCTATTTAGTCCATACAATTTCTTCCTTCTGCCCTTCTGCTGTATTTTTTTTTAACAATTTCCCACCCCAATGGCCCTATGCCTCTCCCAGTAGATCAGTACAGAAAAGTACTTGAATCTCTTCCATTTGTTTTAAAGATCCTTCCTAAGCACTGTATTCTTCTCTGTCATATGTTGCTTTCTTTTATTGATAGCCAAGCGTTTAAGAACAATGGTCTCAACTTCCTGAACTCTCTCTCTCTTTTTTAAAAAATTTTTATTTATTTATTTATTTATTTTAATTACAATACTGTATTTGTTTTGCCATACATTGACATGAATCAGCCATAGGTGAACACAATCTCTCTCTCTTTTTAAAGTTTTTGTTATTTTTTTAACATTGTTTGCAGCTACAATTATAGAGGTGGGAAAAAGGTTAGCAAAGAACCACATCAATGGGCTTAAAACAATTTTTTAAATAATGGAATGGGTTCATTGACAGCCCCAAACATGTTCAGAAATGCAGATAGAAAATGCTAGCATGCTTATTTAATACTAGGAGTTCATATCAGGACTTGGTACATCTTGTCATCTGGTGAAATGTTGTGTCTGTTTCCCTGTCATTTCATAGTTAAAAATTTTGCATCTTTTAACCTGGGCTTAACAGAAGTGCCTCCAGGTTTTTACTGCAATTTAGCTTCTCCACCCCACCCTGCCCCACCACTCCACTGACACCACTGTTAACAAAGGTCCCAGAAACCTCCTGGTGCTGAATCAAATGGATATCTTGTTAGCCCTTCTTTTTTTTTTTCAAACGCTCACTGGCATATGACCCTCTGACCACCTTTTTCCTTTTTAATTCAGTCCCTTGTCTGTGGAGCCTGGCTTTCTCTTTTGCAGCCTTTCAGTCTCAGACATTTTTTTTTAGCTCATCTTCCTCTGCTTGTTTCTTATATATATGAGACCTCAAGTCTCATCTTAAAACCTAACCTGCCCTACCAGAAGGGAGCTTATTCACTCCCATGGTTTTACCTCCTGTGGTATTGATGATGATCTTATCCTTTTTAGCCTCAGTCACATATATTCAATACCTATTATAAATCTCCATGTAGAGATCCATCAGGCTCTCAGATTTAATAGTCCCAACTCAGTCCTCCATCTCCTTCCCTCCCTAAACTGCTCCACTCTCGTGATGACCTCACATCACAACTCCTCAGCCCAGATGCCTGGCCTGAGACTTCTGAGGTCATTCTTGACCCCTCTCTCTCCTCGTTGCCATACTCAGTGGGTCACCAAGTCTTGATTTTCTTCACTTCAGTGCAGCTCAGAGTCATCTCTTTGTCTCTGTTTGCACTATCACCTCTATCTCTGCTGCAGCATCACCTCTGACAGGTGATGTATTGGTCATGGTTCAGCCAGAGAAGCAGAACCACTGCGGGGTCTTACAAGGAATTGGCTTATGCAGTTGTATACCCCTTCGTGTTGTGGAAGCTGGATAAACAGTCCCTCTAAGGCTGTCTTTCTATTTGATGCCGGAGCCTGAAGTCTATAGGACAGGTGTTCTGAAAGAGAAGATTGCCGTGAAGCGGGGGCTGGAGAGCAGGCTAGAACACACAAGCATGAGCTGGAAACCCATGTCCATTCTTTTGCCTCTTACCTTAGTGAGGGGGCTATCCTGCAGAAGCTGGGTCTCTTATCACTGTTTTCTGGAATGATCTTCATGAGAACTTAGTCTATAAAATCCTCCCGTGACTCCAGTGCTTCGAGAATGCCATGCAAATCATACAACACAGAAGGCCCTCAGCTCTCTGCCTGCCTGTCTACCCCTCTGGTTTGGTAACTTGTCCTTCCCCTGTCCTTCCCCTTCTCCCCTCTTCCCCTTCCCTTTTTAATTCACACACACTCACATACACACACACTCAAGTCACATAAAACTGCAGCAAAAGAAAATTTACCCATAATCTTTGGGGCCCAAAGATTAATAGCATTAATCCAAAACTAATAGCATTTTTGAAGTTTAGATATCTTAACTCCAAAGAAAAGGTGAACACTTGAAAAACTGCCCATTAACAGACAGAAGAGAGGGACTTCCTTGGTGGTCCAGTGGCTAAGACTCCGTGATTCTGAAACAGGGAGTCCGAGTCCAATCCCTAGTCAGGAAGCTAGATCCTGCTTGCCTCAACTAACAGTTTGCACGCAACAACTAAGGATCCTGCATGTGGAAACTAAGATCCGGCACAGCCAAATAGATAAATATTTTAAAAAATAACAAAAACACAGAAGAGGCTGGGAATTGTCATCAATTATGTATTGCAAGCCAGGTATCCCCCATCACATGAGGATTTCATTCTAAAGAGCATGGCCCTTCACTCCTAAGTTAAGGTGCCCTCCCTGTGGTCAGTGACTGCCATCTGCAGCCCCACAGTGTCTGTTATCCACCTGATGCCACTGGAGCAAATTATTCTCAAGTTAGGATAGAGTGGATCAAAAATAGGCACTTCTTCAGAAAGCCTTTTAGAACATTTCTGGTTTGAATTCTTTGGTGTTTAGACTTCCCTTAGTGTGCTCCCACTTGGAGGTCTTGATCACTTAATCCCTCTGCCTTTCTTCATGGAATTAACTCTTGTTTGCTTCAAGAGTTGTGTAGGATGTCACATGCTCCAGGAAATGTTTGCTTGTTCCCTTTGGCCCCTCCATCTACCCAGGACTGGGGCTAATCCCTAGGCTTAACTTTTGTGCTTAGATTTATCACATGGTATTGTTATCTGCTCCTCAGGCAGGCAATATGATGTTTTTATGGAATTTAATTATTAATCCCCAGCATTTAGCATAGTTCCTGTCATGGCTTCATTCACTGGAGAATAATTTAGGACATTACTTGAATTAAGGAACTTCCTTCTTACCCCACCCCCATTCCTATCCTGTCATAGTCTTGCTCCATCTGTCTGTCCACTTTGGAGCCCAAAATGTAAACTTGGGACATTCAAATGAAGATCATTTCCCAATGTTTTATACAATGCTGGTGTGAATACTACTTTTAAAATTTTGTGGAGGGCAATGTGATAAATCATAGCAAAAATTGTAGCATTAGGAATTTCCTTTAACCTCATAATTCCATTTCTAGCCATTTGTACTAAGAAAATAATTAAGGATGTGAACAAAGATTTACCCATGACAATATTAAATGTAGCACTGTTTATAACAGCAGAAAATTGAAAACAATCTTTGTATCTATAGGAGAATTAATTTCAATAATCAAATGAATTTTCAATGAATTACTGTGTAGTAATTGAAAATTAAATTGTATAAGTAGGCTTGTACAGCTACAGTTTGACCATATATTAAGATGGGAATGATCTATTGTTGGATTTAACAGCAATTTGCAATACAGTAAGCACAGTATTATTTTATTTTATATAAAATATATGTATGTAATGTATGCATAGAAGAAAGTGTAGTGAAATATTCTTACCTTTTCTATTTTTTGTTTTTAAATTTTTTCTAAAACACACAAAAATTACTTCTAAAATATTATTTTAGCAAGAAAAATATTTAAGTGACTTGCAGTAAGTCTCACTCTATCTAAAGTTCCGTTAACAGGCATAAATGCTTTGGGACCAAAAGAAAAAGAAAAAAATTACCAAACCTTAAGACTTGCGACTGTCTGGCCATACATCACATACATGATCTCATTTAGTCCTGTAATATATACATACTGTCTCTGTTTATATTGGTGAGAAAACTGAGTGCCTGAAATCACACAGCTAGTGACAGATTCTATCTGACAGTTTCACCCAACCATAAACTCCAGCCTTTCCTCCACATCACACAGCAGAGGCCCCACTAAAGAGCACCCACCCCTGAGGCCAGTGTCAGCACTGGGAAAGGTGAAAACAAATTCATTCCCAAGGTCGATGTCCTCTAATGTAAGCCCACCAGAGGTCAGGGCCCCTTGCATTAGCAGAAGCTGTATCAAAGCTGTGGGGGTGTCTATTGGTTCTGTCCTGTAGTTAATAATAGTCTATCTGAGTATTGACCCAACAAATTCCATGATGAAAGAGAACAACAAACACCATGCACCCATCTGGAAGGTCTCCGGGCTGGGTGTGGGGGTGGGTCTTGGAGTTCAGCCCCTGCTGGATGTGAGGTTTCAGGAGGATCATCTAATTTCTCTGGACTTTGGTTATGCCATTTACAGAAAGTGAGGGTTGGCCAGCCCAATCTCCATATATAGTGCTGTTATTGGGAATGTTTCAAGCTACAAGCATTTGGCCCTCAAGAGTTGAATCTTCTCATTGGGAGATCACTTTATATTTAGTATTTTCTGTAATTTAGAGCTTAGTCAGCTTGGACTGCTGTAAAAACTACCATAGACCGAGTGGCTTAAACAACACAAATTATTTCTCACAGTTCTGGAGGTTAGAAGTCCTTGGCTAGAAGTTCAAGATCTAGATGTCAACCTGGATGGCTTTTTATGGGCATTTTTCTCTTTTTTGGCCCTGAGGCTTGTGGGTCCTACTTCCTTGGCCAGTGGGTCAAACTCAGCAGTAGGTCCTAAGCACCGGACCACTAGGGAATTCCCCTGGTTGGGTTCTTGATGAGGACTCTTCCTGGCTTGTAGACAGTCACCTTCTTGCTGTATCCTTACATGATGCAGGGAGAGAGTCCTGGTTTCTTCTTCTTTTATCATAAGGGCACCAGTTCCATCATGAGGGGTCCACCCCATCATGTCACCCAAACCCAGTTACCTCTCAAAGGCCTCACCTCCAATTACCATCACACTGGGATGGGGTCTTCAACATGTAGATTTAGGGGGACACATTCAATGTGCCCACTGAATAAATTCCATAGCATTTGGGCATTATGGCAAAGGATGCCATTAATAATTTCCTACTTCTTAATCATTATCTGGTATTTAAATAACTAGCAACTTTATGTGCTTAGTCACTCAGTCGTGTCCAGCTCCTTGTGACCACATGAACAGTAGCCTACCAGGCTCCTCTGTCCAAGGGATTCTCCAGGCAAGAATACTGGAGTTGGGTTGTCATTTCCCTTTCAAAGCAACTTTATAGTATCTCTAATTTTTTATTTTGATTATGTTCAAAATTACAGTAGTACAAAGGCCTCTCAGATATTCTTTGGCCAGGTTAACAAATTGTTGCTATTTTGTGGCTTTCTCTTTCTACACACACACACACACACACACGAGTCAGATTAATACTATTTTTTTCTTAACCATTTGAGAATAAGTTATAGATATCATCACTTTTCTATTTATCCCTAAATACTTCAGGTCTGTTTCCTAAGAGCAAGTACATTTTCTTACATGATCACAGAAGAGTTATCAAATCAGAAAATTTAACATGTATATACTATTTTATAACTTATATTCCATTTGCAAAACTTGTCAATTGTCCCAACAGTGTTTTCTGAAGCAATCTTTCCTCCTTATCTCAAGGTTCAATCCAGGATCAAACTAGGATCACATATTGTCTTTAGTTATGAAGACTTTTTAAAATCTCCTTTAGTCTAAAATAGTTCTTTGGATTTTCTCTGTCTTTCATGAGTTGCCATTGTGGAAGAGTACAGACTAGTTTTGCTCAGGTGTGTCTCATCTTCCCTCAACACACATAGTGTGTCTAGAAATGTGTCTAATCTTTGCTTGTGATTAGCTTTAGGTTATCCTTTCTCCCTTCCCACAGGAACACCATGGAAGTGACGCTGGGTCCTCAGGAAACACGTGGTATGTTTGTCCATTATTGGTGATGCTAATTTTGATCATTTGGCTAGGGTGATATCTTCCAGGTTTCTCAGCTTATGTAATTATAATTTCTCCCTTTACAAGGAATAGTAATTAATAAGCAGTTTGTGGGGAGATATTTTGACACTATATAGGTAACCTATTCCATATATAAAATTTTCATTCAGTTTTAATGTATACTAATGATTCTTGCCTTAATTAGTTTTTACATGGATGGTTATAATGTTGATTTTCTAGCTCTGTAATTTCAACTGTATTTAGTAATTGGCATTTTATTGTAAGCAAACGTTTTTCCGTCTTCCTTATTTAGTTAGTATCAGTACAGACTTATGGGTCACTCGTTTATTCAATAAGTTATAATTCAGTGCTCTTATCATTTTGTTCTGATGCTCAGGCTGTCCCAGATTTGGCGATTGATTTCCTTCAAGTGGTTCCTCTTTAAGGGAACTAATCATTCTTTCAGTAGGTGCTTACTTTCTGGCATGAGGCCATCTTGTACTTTTTGTTGGAGTCAGCCACTTCTTCAGTGGGCTTTGCTTGCTTTTCATGGGAAACACTACTTAAAAATTGAGATCTGAGCACTTGATGTACTCAGTACTGCTGAGTACCTTTGCTTCTAGACCCTCACAGTAGACAAAATTGGAAAGAATAGTAATTTCATGTGGTTCAACAGTCACTCATGCTGCCTATGTAAAATTATAAACTTATACTGCCTCCTCTAGTATCTTTCCAACTCACAGTGTTTTCTTGTCTTCACCCATTTGCATTTTCCTTCCCAGTGAGAACCTGGCCTCCAAACAGTAGAACGGCATCATTTGCTCAGCATTACAACACACAACATAGTTTCAGGAATTGCCACATTGATTCCACTATGGAAAAGCAAACCTACTATGGAGAGTTTCAAGATCTGTTTGCATTTCTTTTTTTTTAAGACTGACAATATGCAATCAAAGAATTGAGTTCAAAAGTTACTTGGATTAATTCTCTTTTTCCCCCTTTCACTGTGTCTGATATTTATTTGAAATACAGGTCATTTGCTTCTGTTTGTATTCCATTTTAGCTCCTTCCTCCCAGTTTCATTGAATTAATTTTATTGCTTTGACTACTGAAAACATCACCACGATTCCAAGAGTCAAAATTATGAAAAGGAATGCTCCAAAAATAGTACTAGTAATTTTGAGTAATATCTTTTTTCTCTCTTATTTATGTCTAGAATTCTCTTTTAATTTTATATATATATATATACCTCCATCTGGTGGGATTTGGTGAGAACTCCCATTGAACACACGTCTTTCTCATCCCACTCAACTCCGGCTCTCCCATATCCCTTTTTTTCTTTCCTGCTTTTACTGTGATATAATTAACACCAAACATTGTGTAAATTTTAAGATATGCAACATGATGACTTGATATAAACATATTGCAAAATGAATTACCACATTCATTTTAAGTTAGTTAACACATCTATCACCTAATATTCTTACTATTTTCCCCTTTTGTGTGTGTGTGATGAGAACATTTAAGATCTGCTCTTCTAACAATTTTCAAGTATACAGTACAATACTTGTAACTAGTAGCCTTCATGCAGTACATTACATCCTCAGAATTTATGCATTTTATAACTGGAAGTTTGCAGTCTTTGATCACCATCACCCATTTCCCCCAGCTTCCAACCCATATTCTTTTACTTATTCATCAGGATCTCCTTACAGCCCAACATGCAGACCAAATCTAGAAAGAAGCAACTGAATCATAGCAGAGCTTCCACTGAAAGAAAATACGTCAGAGCTGCAGCCCCTCTGTGAGAATTTGTCCCAAAACCAAGTTCTGGTCCTGTTAACCTGGCAGATCTTCCACTTGGGCTATTAGGAAGGACACGTGCTGTGGGGTGACATGGTCACCACGTGGTGGTGAAGGTAACTTCCAACAAGGCTTTACGAAGGTTGACTGTAGGTACCTCACACTCAGCAGTGCTGGCATGCTGTGGTGTTAATTCCCCTTCCCTTCCTTGGTCAATGCAGGCAGTATAGGTTAGGGTAGAATTTAGTGATAAAACCACCCACTGGGAGTGAAATCCATGAGAACCAATACCTCTGGATGAAGGAAGCCATCTGCACAGACTGCATCCTCCCAGCCTGCTTGTAAAGGTGCTGATGAGATAACTTGAGAAGTTCCCAGGTCTGAGCAAGATGCCTGGCAGCTCCTCAAAGATAGACTATCCCTAATTAAAACTTGCCTTTCTGCATAGGACCAGGCCTCCAATTCAGGAACCAGGGTGTTTGCCCAGCACTGAGTGCAAGCTATTGAAAGTCAAATGTATTGTTGCCTGGCATTCTAAAGTGACAGTGAACACTATTTGCAGGATATGAAAGGATGGTTAGAGAGGAAGAATTTGTCAGTGTTTGTCCAGCCTGCTGGGGAGATGCCAGAGAGGCATCCCTCTCCAGTATAAACTAACCTTCAGGGTCTGGTTTATACATCAGTTGTTTTTACACTGGGTTAGTGTGAGTTAGGCCCTAGGCCCGAGTGACCAACCCTAGTTGCCCTGAAAAGTTGAGACATCCTTGATATTTCCTCATAAACCAGCACTGTTGCCTCCAACCTCCTTCATTTATGGTTAGTGTGAGATGTGGTTTGGAAATCCCACCTGTCTTCCTTTAAGGGCCCCTTGTTGTCTTTTAGAATCTCTTTGGTGATGTGCAGACCCAGCTGTGTGCGAGGTACTTTATTTGTGTGGGATCCTGGCTGACCTCACATCCTTTCTATAGGTTAACTGTGGCCTCAATCTATTAACATACAGCTGATGAGTGGTAGAGCTGGGATCACAGCCAGGCTTGTTTGAGTCTAGAGTCTGTGCTCTTGGCCACAACACCATAGAGATTCTTGAAGAAGATCCCATTTTGATGCTGTAAAGCAGATTTTCATTTTGGAAATGAAACATTTTGATACTGAAAGGAACATTTTGATACTGAAGGATGAGCTCTAAATCTTCTAAATTTTTTCATACATTGCCTACATATGATTGATAACAGTAAAGAGAGAAGTTCCAGAGGCAGGAACTTTAGGAGACAGATTACCAATGGAAGGCCTGAAGCTACTGGGTGGGTTGGGAGCAACAAAAACCATTTAGTTTATAGAAGAGGCAGCTGGAAGGACAAAGAAAATAAATCACGTAATCCACATTTTTTTGTTTTTAACTGCTCCAGCTCCTGCTTCCTTGGGCAGCCCCCGCTTCCTCTCTACCTTTCCCATCAGCACACTCCTATTCATCCTTCAAGCCCAGCCAGGATGTCACTTCCTTTCCTGACTTATCCAGAAGATTAGTTCCTCCCCCACTGCTTTCCTAGTATCCACTCATTGAAGGCAAGAACTCTGCCTCCTCCTCTGAAGCCACACAGGCTAGATGCACACTCTGCTGTAAGCCCTTGGGTAAGCTGCTTAACCTCTCTGTTCCTCAGTTTTCCTTATTTGAAAAATGGGAATAATAGAGATACCTATAGCCCTAGGTTGGCTGAGGACCTTAAATGAGAAGACAACAAAATATTTAGCACAGGGCTAGGCACACACAGAAAACTTAGCAGTGGTGCTTATTATGTGTAATGCCAAGCCTTAGTAATAAATGGATTAAAGTATTTCTGGAAGGAAGAGAAGATAAAAGGAGGAAAGGAGAGGGAACAACAGGCCAACCAGCTGTGGAGATCATCTTTAACAAGGACAGTGGCAGCCTGAAGTTTTGGAGCTTTGACTGCTGCACGTTTTTCCTGAGTACACAACCCACCTTCTCAGGTCAAGACTTGATACCATATTTCTACCTCCCCAGAGACCTAATCCCATGGACTGAGGCTCCCTAGCTGCAGCAAACGATGCCTCACCTGACCGACCTCCCCCTGTTGTAAAGTCAACAGTCCTCTCTCGCTGCCCTGAATCACACCATTGTCATGCAGTGGGTGGACTGGGAGGCTGGGAACCGCCCCCTCCTGGCTCAAGGATAGTCAGTTCTGTTTCTCCTAACCTGACTCGCTTAGTGGTGACTCCATTCAGGTGGGCTGGGAAAAGTTGGCCAGCAGAGTTGCATGGGGACTGTACTGTGTGCGAGCAGATGAGGACCACAAGGACAGTTGCTGCTGTCACAGTAGACATTGTCCCTCATGTTCTATGCACCAGGGCTGTGCCAAGCACCTTGCATTTACTTTCCCTGCGACCAGTGTTCATGGAGGCCTCGGGATCTGGCAGTTTCTGCTACATTCCTTGGAAGCAGGGAGCCTCTGACGGCTAGTCAGTGGCCACATCGGACTGTCAGCAGCTTAAATAAGCTGTGCCACAGTGTAAAATGAATAGAAAAATGTCATTCATAAGTTTTCCTATTAATTACAGATTGAAATTGAGGTAGGAGATAGATGGGCTCCAGGTTGGAAATTTGCAATCAGCTAGCTTATCGTACAACTGCACTCATCTCACACGCTAGTAAAGTAATGCTCAAAATTCTCCAAGCCAGGCTTCAGCAATACGTGAACTGTGAACTTCCATATGTTCTAGCTGGTTTTAGAAAAGGCAGAAGAACCAGAGGTCAAATTGCCAACATCCGCTGGATCATTGAAAAAGCAAGAGAGTTCCAGAAAAACATCTATTTCTGCTTTATTGACTATGCCAAAGCTTTTGACTATGTGGATCACAATAAACTGTGGAAAATTCTGAAAGAGATGGGAATACCAGACCACCTGACGTGCCCCTTGAGAAACCTGTATGTAGGTGAGGAAGCAAGTTAGAACTGAACATGGAACAACAGACTGGTTCCAAATAGGAGAAGGAGTACGTCAAGGCTGTATATTGTCACCCTGCTTATTTAACTTATATGCAGAGTACATCATGAGAAACGCTGGGTTGGAGGAAGTACAAGCTGGAATCAAGATTGCCAGGAGAAATATCCATAACCTCAGATATGTAGATGACACCACTCTTATGGCAGAAAGTGAAGAAGAACTAAAGAGCCTCTTGATGAAAGTGAAAGAGGAGAGTGAAAAAGTTGGCTTAATGCTCAACATTCAGAAAATGAAGATCATGGTATCCAATCCCATCACTTCATGGGAAATAGATGGGGAAACAGTGGAAACAGTGTCAGACTTTATTTTTGGGAGGCTTCAAAATCACTGCAGATGGTGACTGCAGCCATGAAATTAAAAGATACTTACTCCTTGGAAGGAAAATTAGGACCAACCTAGACAGCATATTAAAAAACAGAGATATTACTTTGCCAACAAAGGTCTGTCTAGTCAAGGCTATGGTTTTTCCAGTGGTCATGTATGGATGTGAGAGTTGGACTATAAAGAAAGTTGAGCGTTGAAGAATTGATACTTTTGAACTGTGGTGTTGGAGAAGACTGTAGAGAGTCCCTTGGACTGCAAGGAGATCCAGCCAGTCCATCCTAAAGGAGATCAGTCCTGGGTGTTCATTGGAAGGACTGATGTTGAAGCTGAAACTCCAATACTTTGGCCACTTGATGCGAAGAGCTGACTCATTTGAAAAGACCCTGATGCTGGGAAAGATTGAAGGCAGGAGGAGAGGGGGAGGACAGAGGATGAGATTGTTGGATGGCATCACCAACTCAATGGACGTGGGTTTGGGTGGACTCCAGGAGCTGGTGATGGACAGGGAGGCCTGGTGTGCTGCGATTTGAAGGGTCGCAAAGAGTCGTACATGACTGAGTGACTGAACTGAACTGAACTGAGCCTCCTCTCTTCATTTCTTGAGATAAGAGATAGGTGGGCTTCAGTTGAGGAATTCATAGTCAACAAAAACAGGGTAAATAGCCAGTCTTTGTCTCTTACCTCAAGGGAATAATCATGGCAAGGACAAAGAAAGGAAAAACTCTGTCTGATTAGTCAGAAAGGCTCCTTGGAGTCAAAAGTCAGAGGATAATTTCAGGCCACAATGTGTCATACTCCTCCCAGAAGCCTTCACTTCGAGATCCAACTTGGCTAGGGTGTGCGTGTGGACCCCAGGGGAGGGTCTTGAGACAAATTACCCAAGGAGGGGACAAAGCAAGGTGATTGGCCTGAGGGGAGTGAAGATCCAGAAAACTGCCCCTTCATTAAGGATTTAAACTTCCCAAAGGTGCGGCTGTCTCTCTGAGCTCGCCTAGGTGCCTTTCAGCACATACTTTTCTTTTTAGTAAACTTTACTTTTTCTCTTTACCTTCTGCCTCCTTGCCTGAATTTGTTCTTGCAAGACTAGGGACCTTAGCCCTAAGTGCTGACTCCTATGGTCCAGTGGTTAGGACTCCCAGTCTGGGAAAGTAAGACCCTGCTTCCAGCTACTGCTCGTTGCTGCTTTCAGTAAGCTGCGGCTTACTGCTGCTCACATCCAAAATCAAAACGATGATATTTTGAATCCATTGGATTAAGTCAAATATTCAAATTAATTTCACCTGCTTTTTTTTACTTTTTAAATGTGCCTACTAGGAAATTTAAAATTGAACGTGACTTGCAGTGTGTTTTTATGGAAAGCAATGGATTAGGTGACCACCCTAAACCAACACCAAGATTTAAACCCGGGTTCGTGGTTCCACAACCTTTCTTTCATACTCCTATTCACACTGAATTAACTTCTCTGCTGATACTAAAATCACTTACACACATAGGGGACCAAACAGACGTGAAGCTGGGGCGGGGCTTTTGGGAAAAGACCAAATGTGTTTCCCTCTCTACAAGCAGATCCAAGTGTGTATGTGTGTGTGAATGTGTGGGCGTGTCTATACGTGCAGGTGTGTGCAGCTGTTTTGAGGGCAAAGAAACTAACCGTTATGACACCCACAGTGTCTTCACCGTTAAGGAATCTCTCACCTGTGGTCACACAGCTAAGGAAGGGCTGAGCCCGGACATCTGAGTCAAAGTCAGTTTCCTCTGCCATCAGAGTTTAACCCCCTTGAATCTGTTTGCCTTTCTCCCTAGCTGCCGTGAAGGCCTTTATCCCCTCACGTCCACTGCATTTCCTCAGGTTTCAAACTATCTCCTCCTCTTTTGGCCCCTCTCCAGTCCTGTCTCCTCCTTTCTTCCCACCCTCTTTCTGCACATCATCTGAGCTCTGTGAATGTTTGTTCACTTGCTGGCTGTAAATCTTTGTTGTACCCCAATAATTGAACGTCTGGTGTCCATACCCACGTCTGATTTTCATACTCATCTTCCTAGTGTTGCTGTTAGTTGAGAACAATGCCTAAAGCCCATCTCTAAGGAGTTGAGATCATTAGACATGAACTTTTATAAATTAAGCTTTGAAAACTTATTATTTGCTTGTAGAAATTAGGGGCTATGTCTTATTAAGCTAATTAGTTTTATTAACCCTTGATTCCAAAGATCCTAACATGCTTCTTGGCATAACCCTAACCCTTGCTCAGTGCTAGAGGGTTTCAAGTAACTGTCATGATTCTACCTGTAACACTAGCTGCCCCAGGTGCCAAGCGGGAGCCTAGCCCCCCACGTATAGAATCTCCTGTGAGTCAGGCGCACAGTCAGCCCGTTTTACAGATCTGACAACAGAGGTTTGTGGAGATTAACTGACTTTCCAAGTTTATTTAGTTGGTAATTAACAGACTTACAATTAGGCTATTACTGTAGTGTTTGCTCTGATGAAAAGGATTCTAAACTAGAAAGTTTCTGTAACACTAATCCATTTATGAGTTTTGTTTAGGTTGTTGTTCAGCCACTAAGTTGTGTCCGACTCTTTGCAGCTTCATGGACGGTAGCACTCCAGGCTTCTCCTCCTAAACCTCAGTTTTCTCATCTCAGTAACTGGATGGTTAGAATCACTAAATTACCACTAAGGGGACTTTTCTGCGAGCCTCTTTGCTACCACCAGGTGATTACAGTGTCCCCCAAGTGCATGGCAGTCAATGAAGAAAAAAACTATTTTCCACTCAATAGTTTTTCTTTTTTTAATTAAAAAGAATTGTCTGTTTGTTTTACTTGGCTGCTTCAGGTCCCAGCTGTGTCATGTGGGATCTTTGGATGAGGCACTTAGACTCTCCAGTAATGCTCAGGCTCAGCTGTTGTGTCTTAGTTGTTCCACAGCATGTGGCACCTGAGCTCCCAGACCAGGGATGGAACCTGGGCCCCCTGCACTGCCAGGCGAATTCCTGACCACTGGACCGTGAGGGGAATCCCTTCATTCAACTTTTAAAAAAAATCTAAATTTTATCACAGTAACTAATTACATTAGTCCTTACCAGTAATGCAAATCATTCTATTTTAGTGTGAAATTGAAGTTTCAAGTAAACAGAGGTAATAGTAAATGTTTCATGGAGGGATATTTCTTTCAACCCAGCTGGAATAATTTTAGTAAAAAGCCTTCATACCTCTGACCAGTTTCTTGTCAAAAAACCTCACAGATAGCTATTCACATTTATCAGTACAGCAATTCCAAGCTCAATATTAATAATAAGTATCACAAAAGTCTCTCCTATAGTTAAGTTAGTGTAGGAAATTGCAATATAAATAGGTAGGCCTTACAAATAGCTGTGAAAAGAAGAGAAGTGAAAAGCAAAGGAGAAAAGGAAAGATATAGGCGTCTGAATGCAGAGTTCCAAAGAATAGCAAGAAGAGATAAGAAAGCCTTCAGCGATCAATGCAAAGAAATAGAGGAAAACAACAGAATGGGAAAGACTAGAGATCTCTTCAAGAAAATTAGAGATACCAAGGGAACATTTCATGCAAAGATGGGCTCGATAAAGGAGAAAAATGATCTGGACCTAACAAAAGCAGAAGATACTAAGAAGAGGTGGCTAGAATACACGGAAGAACTGTACAAAAAGATCTTCATGACCCAGATAATCATGATGATGTGATCACTCATCTGGAGCCAGACATCTTGGAATGTGAAGTCAAGTGGGCCTTAGAAAGCATCACTACAAACAAAGCTAGTGGAGGTGATGGAATTCCAGTAGAGCTGTTTCAAATCCTGAAAGATGATGCTGTGAAAGTGCTGCACTCAATATGCACACAAATCTGGAAAACTCAGCAGTGGCCACAGGACTGAAAAAGGTCAGTTTTCATTGCAATCCCAAAGAAAGGCAATGCCAAAGAATGCTCAAACTACCGCACAATTGCACTCATCTCACATGCTAGTAAAGTAATGCTCAAAATTCTCTAAGCCAGGCTTCAGCAATACGTGAACCGTGAACTCCTAATGTTCAGGCTGGTTTTAGAAAAGGCAGAGGAACCAGAGATCAAATTGCCAACATCCGCTGGATCATGGAAAAGCAAGAGAGTTCCAGAAAAACATCTATTTCTGCTTTATTGACTATGCCAAAGCCTTTGACTGTGTGGATCACAATAAACTATGCAAAATTCTGAAAGAGATGGGAATACCAGACCACCTAACCTGCCTCTTGAGAAATCTGTATGCAGGTCAGGAAGCAACAGTTAGAACTGGACATGGAACAACAGACTGATTCCAAATAGGAAAAGGAGTACGTCAAGGCTGTATATTGTCGCCCTGCTTATTTAACTTATATGCAGAGTACATCATGAAAAACGCTGGGCTGGAAGAAGCACAAGCTGGAATCAAGATTGCCAGGAGAAATATCAATAACCTCAGATATGTAGATGACACCACCCTTCTGGCAGAAAGTGAAGAAGAACTAAAGAGCCTCTTGATGAAAGTGAAAGAGGAGAGCGAAAAAGTTGGCTTAAAGCTCAACATTCAGAAAATGAAGATCATGGCATCCAATCCCATCACTTCATGGGAAATAGATGGGGAAACAGTGGAAACAGTGTCAGACTTTATTTTTGGGAGGCTTCAAAATCACTGCAGATGGTGACTGCAGCCATGAAATTAAAAGACGCTACTCCCTGGAAGAAAAGTTATGACCAACCTAGATAGTATATTCAAAAGCAGAGACATTACTTTGCCAACAAACGTCTGTCTAGTCAAGGCTATGGTTTTTCCTGTGGTCATGTATGGATGTGAGAGCTGGACTGTGAAGAAGGCTGAGCGCCGAAGAATTGATGCTTTTGAGCTGTGGTGTTGGAGAAGACTGTAGAGAGTCCCTTGGACTGCAAGGAGATCCAACCAGTCCATTCTGAAGGAGATCAGCCCTAGGATTTCTTTGGAAGGAATGATGCTAAAGCTGAAACTCCAGTACTTTGGCCACCTCATGCGATGAGTTGACTCACTGGAAAAGACTCTGATGCTGGGAAGGATAGGGGCATGAGGAGAAGGGGACGACAGAGGATGAGATGACTGGATGGCATCACAGACTCGATGAACGTGAGTCTGAGTGAACTCCAGGAGACGGTAATGAACAGGGAGGCCTGACGTGCTGCGATTCATGGGGTCGCAGAGTCGGACACGACTGAGTGAGTGAACTGAACTGTACTCACCTCAAAGCTTCAGAGAGCCTTTTACGTGCTCATGTGCATTGAGACTCTGTAAACTGAGCAGTTACGGAGGCCAACAGTTCCTAAACTTATTTGAGCACAGAACACTGAGGACAAGGAGGGGTGGGAGAAGGTGGGTAAATGTGGAAGGGAGCTAGGCAGAGAGAGGGGTGAAGAATGCCTCTCATGGACTAGGTTTCTATAGAATACCTTCTGTGATAGCCTAGTCTAGAAGCTTCCCTCTCTCATGACGAACTGTCTGTAATGTGTGTATGTGCTTTTCAAATAGAAAGTTCCAATCAGTAGTAACTTCTAAGTAGAACCCCCAAAAGAAGTTAAAAGAGAAAAGTAAGGATCCAAACCAGTGTATTCCTGTATTCCAGACCACACTCCCATCATTGATTTTGTTGTTCAGTTGCTCAGTCGTGTCTGATTCTTTGTGACCTCATGGACCCCCTGTTCTTCACTATCTCCTGGAGTTTGCCCAAACTCATGTCCATTGAGTGAGTGATGCCGTCCAACCATCTCATCCTTTGTCGCCCCCTTCTCCCCTTGCCCTCAAGCTTTCTCAACATCAGGGTCTATTCCAATGAGTCAGCTCTTTGCATCAACTGGCCAAAGTATCTATTTCTTAACAATAATGTTAGATTTTAATCTCTGAACAAGTTTGCTTGCACACAACTCCAAAGAAAAAAAAACGTGTGGAATTGGAGTATCATTTGAGAACTATTGACCTGCCATTCACTTTTTGATGTAAATGAAGCCTTCATATTAAAAAACCTAAATGAGGCTAAATAGAACACTTTAAAAAATTATTTAGTTTTAATTGAAATATAGTTGATTTACAGTGGTGTTTTATTAGTTTCCAATATAAAGCTAAGTGATTGAGTTAAACATATGTATACGTTCTTTTTCATATCCCTTTCCATTATGGTTTATTACAAGATATTGAATATAGTTCCCTATGCTATATAGTAGGACCTTGTTTATCTCTTTTATATATAGTATCTGTATCTGTTTATCGGAAACTCCTCATTTATCCCTCCCCCACCCCTTTTCCCTTTTGGTAACCATAAGTTTGTTTTCTGCATCTGTGGTATGTTTCTATTTTGTAAAAATGTTCATTTGTGTCATATTTTAAATTCCACATATAAGCAATGTCATATGATATTTGTCTGGCCTACTTTACCTAGTAGCTAATCTCTAAATCCATGCATATTGCTTCAAATGGGATTATTTCATTCTTTTTCTTGGCTGAGTAATATTCCTTTATGGGCTTCCCAGGTGATGCTAGTGGTAAAGAATTCACCTGCCAATGCAGGAGATGTAATAGAAGCAGGTTCCATCCTTGGGTTGGGAAGATCCCCTGGAGGAGGAAACACCCCATTCTAGTGTTCTTGCCTGGAGAATCCCATGGACAGAGGAGCCTGAAAGACTACAGTCCATGGGGTCTCAAAGAGTAAGACACAACTGAGCATCTGAGCACAATATTCCATTATGAACACATATATTCATATGTGCAAAAGTGTTAGTTGCTCAGTTGTGTCTGACTCTTTGAAACCACATGGACTGTAGACTGCCAGGCTCCTCTGTCCATGAGATTCTCCAGGCAAGGATACTGGAGTAGGTAGCCATTCCCTTCTCCAGGGGGTCTTCCTGAACTAGGTATGAATCCTGGGTCTCCCGCATTGCAGGCAGATTCTTTACTATCTGAGCCACTAGGGAAGCTTATATATATATAATATACATGTGATCTTCTTTATCCATTCATCTGTCAGTAGATACTTAGATTGTTTCCATGTCTTGGCTATTGTAAATAGTACTACTATGAACATTTGGGTGCATGTATCTTTTCAAATTAAGAGTTTTCTCCGGACATATGCCTAGGAGAGGGATTATTGGTGCATATGACAATTCTATTTTTAATATTTTAAGGACCCTCAATACTGTTCTCCATAGTGACTGAACCAATTTACATTCCCACCAGCAGTGGAGGAGGGTTCCCTTTTCCCACATCCTATCAGCATTTATTATTTATAAACTTTTAATGATGGCCACTCTGACCAGTGTGAGGTGGTATCTCGCTATG
This sequence comes from Nanger dama, assembly GCA_917880005.1. Classification (NCBI taxonomy): domain Eukaryota; kingdom Metazoa; phylum Chordata; class Mammalia; order Artiodactyla; family Bovidae; genus Nanger; species Nanger dama. Next base: position 24,628,660 of record CAKJTW010000011.1, on the reverse strand, counting down.
ATTTTGATTTGTATTTCTCTAACAATTTAGCAGTGTTGAGTATCTTTTCATGTGCCTCTTGGCCATGAAACAGAACCCTTCCTAGCCAGATTCCAAAATGCTTTAGGAATCTCACCAGAGCTTCATGTATATGATATGAGCTTAAAGCCCTTTTTTTGATATAAGAAGAATGGTGAACCCGAGTAGTGGAGTTTGAAGTCACAGAGCACCATTACCACTGATTCCAGGCTTCAAGCCTGAAATAAAGCTGAGTGTGGCCAGGACATTGACTGGAGGCAAGGTGTTAGGGGGTAATGAGAGAGGAAGTGATAGTCTTCCCTATTCTGACTCAGCTAGATTCCTGAACAGAAATCAGAATTCAATAACATCCCCCAGGAGCCTTGACCCAAGTGTTTGTATTGATTTCTTGGGTAACAGGTACACATGAATGTGAGATTACTCTGGGGTCTAAGGTTATAGATAGTGGCAAATCCCATCCAAAGTACTGACTCAGCGAAATCTACATTTGGAATTTCAGAGATAAAATAGAACATTGTGCTTCATATCCGGATCACTGGTTTAGATTGCGATTACAAAGCTGCTCAAGTTGGCCTCAAGATCCTATAAACAGCCTCATTCCTGCAGCTCCGCACACTCACCCCTTCTCACCATAGGATGAGTGTGCTCCTACTGCTGGTGCTCTGCACCCTGGCTGCGGGCTGCGGGGCTGCACCTCCACCCCAGCCAGCTGCCAGGCCCTCGCCTCTCCTTTCCCTTGACTGCAACAGCTCCTATGTGCTGGATATCGCAAATGACATCCTGCAGGACATCAACAGGGACCGAAAGGACGGTTACGTGCTGAGCCTCAACCGAGTGAGCGATGCCCGTGAACACAGACAGGAGGTAAGTGGTGGTCCCCGCCGGGGCAGGTGTTTGCACAAGCTGGGGAGGCTGGCTAGGGCATGGGAACCCAGAGACACCTGTTGGCTGGTGCTTTCTGAGTCAGAAACCCTGCTGAGTACACGCTGCTCTCCTCTGCTAGTGTGCTACTGCCTCTTAGTAGTATTAGAAACAAGTGCTAATGGTATCCACTCTGAAACGTGTCCATCATTTACAGGAACACTTCACAAACATCAGAGCCTTTGGCTTTGCCATAAAACAGAGTTTCTTGGCTGGTCATTAGAGGTTTCTGCTTCATGTGGGTTGTGCATTTCTCTTCCCCCTTGCACAGGCTGGTCTGGGATCTCTGTTCTATTTCACACTGGACGTGTTGGAGACTGGCTGCCATGTGCTCAGCAGGACATCATGGAAGAACTGTGGAGTGAGGATCTTTCATGAATCGGTGAGTACTTTCCCCAGGAGCATGAGGGGGGAAACTAGGTGTCCTCTGTCTACAGGATGAAGATTATTCAGCATGTGCCATCTTTAAATGTCCCTCTTTATAATCTCTGCGGCAGGGTGCCTATGTGGTTATTTCAATTTGATAGAAGAAAGAATTTAATCAGATGGGGTTTCTGATGCTCCCACTGGGGTCATGACCCCAGAATAGAAGTGTTGCCCCAAAACTGTTTTCTGCCTCTAAAACCTTCCTGTAGGCTCTGAGCTAGACTTAAGTTGAGGGGCAAAGATCTGAGGTATAGTGCTCTGGATGTATGTTTAAGGAAAACTGTAGAAGCAATGGCAGGGGAGCTTTGAAATTTGCTTTTGTTTTCTTTATTTTGTTTTTAAGAACACTTGTATGAGATTTGAGGCTGGGGAGAGGGAGGGCTGTGGTATGGGTGCTCTCAGAGGTGCTTTGGAAGGATTTCGTAGTATCACAGAACCTAAAGGGAGTCAGGATTGATCCTTTTAAAGATGGACATTGAAGAGGCTTGAAAAGAGCATCATCAGTTTTCATCTATCCTGAGATTATTTTCATTAATTTATATGAAACTTTATACATGATATAAATGTGATATAAGTATCTAGAAGTGAAGTGTTTGGCAAAGATGTCTTTTTCTAGTCATTTAACCAAACTTGTCAAACTGCACATACCTGGTTTGGGAAAGCAAAACAGTCTATATACCCTGTTGTGAATTATGTTTGTTAGGCACCAGCTTAATAGACAAAATATATTTGTGTATCACTAGCTGCACTGGAGAAGGAAATGGCAACCCACTCCAGTGTTCTTGCCTGGAGAATCCCAGGGACGGCAGAGCCTGGTGGGCTGCCGTCTATGGGGTCGTACAGAGTTGGACACGACTGAAGCAACTTAGCAGCTGCAGCTGCTGCTATAACACATACACCGAAAAGGATATACCAATTGCAAAATGATAGAACTTGGTTTCCCATTCATGTAAAGTTTAAAATAGAAATCCTTGATGAGGAAGGGGCTTTCCTCCAGGAGTGATTTGGAGACCGGATACTTCCATGTTGTGGCCCCCTAGACTCTGTGTAGCCTTCACCTCGTAGCTTCAGTGGTCACCATGCTCATCTGCATCAAGCAGTGGAAAGGGAAAGAGCGTGGAGGGCAGATAGCGTGTGGGAGGGCTTTACAGTCTAGACCTAAAAGTGGGTATACATCCCTTCTGCTCTCTTGGCTGTGGTTAGAGCTCATTTACACACAGTCACGTCTAAGCAGTAAGGAGGCTAGGAAGAAGTCAAGCTGTGTCTCAGGTGAAGGTTAAATTGTTTAATGATCAGCTGGCAGTTTACTCCACCCAAAAACTACGAAAATTGACCTTGAGTTTCTTGTTCCTTAAAAATGAAATGTCCAGGGTACTACTCTTTCTGCCCCCTTCTGATGCCTATGTCAGAAGCTTTCTCTATCTCCTTTATACTTTAATAAAACTTTCTTACAAAAAAAAAAAAAATGAAATGTCCGGTTTCATTTCAGGGGTATTTTAAAGTCTTAGTTGATTCCACTGTGTCATGAAGTGCATTTTTGGTTCTAGGTTTACGGTCAATGCAAAGCAATATTTTACATTAACAAGGAAAAAAGAATTTTCTATTTACCTGCTTATAATTGTACTCTTCGCCCAGGTAAGAGATCACTTTCATTTTTTCATTTTAATAACAGATGAAAAAAGAGCATTTAACTCTCCTATGCTGTAGTGTCTAGGGTTTCTTCCATCCTCACTTCTTATTCATCCCAAAGCCAGGTTCTTTGTATACCCAGCATTTGCACTGCTCCTCTTCCCACAATTAATCTTTCTAAATAACCTGCAGAAGCTCTACATTGTGTCCTACATCAAATCCTAAATTTTCAGTCTGATGTAAATGGCACAATCTCCATGACTGGTCCCCAGGCTTCCTCTCTAGCTATCTCTGCCTTATTTCACTGACTGTACCGATTCTGCACTCCATTCAACCAGATGACTCACTATTTTCTGAACAAACGTCACATTCTCCAATCTCTGCATCCAGTTTGTGCTTCTCCCTCTGCTGAGGATACCCTCCACGGATAACCTCTGCCCTTGGAACTCCTAAGCATTTTTTAAAGATCATTGCCAAGGCTGCTGCTTCTACTATGTTCTCTATTCAAGAAAACAAAATAGAACAGAAACAAACAAGAAATAGTGCTTTCCTGTTCTACATCCCTATACAGCTTTACCCTAACCACTCATGGAGCACAGACCATGCACTACCTGGATTTGGGGTCCTCTGTCTTATATCTTGTAGAACATTTTATCCCTTCTTCCTTTCTGCTACAACTCTTCCCCCAGTTCCTATCAAGTGGGTGTGTGTATGTGTGTGCGGGTTCAGTTGTGTCAGACTCAGCTATCCCATGGACTATAACTTGCCAGGATCCTCTGTCCATGGAATTTTCCAGGCAAGAATACTAGAGTGGGTTACCATTTCCTCCTCCGCCTATCAAGGGTAAGGAGTCTATAATATCATTGAATAAATGAACAAATACATACATTCTTTCTGGGTCCTGAAAAGTGAGCATCCACAGCATGGGAAAATAAGATGGCTACTCATCAAACTATTAAGTGCATGTGACTCCCTTGAGGGATCTCATTCAAGTGCAGATTCTGATTCCTGTAGATCTGGGGTAGAGCCTGAGATTCTGCATTTCTAACAAGGTTTAGGATAACAATACTATTGGTTCCTTTGAAGGACAAGGCAACAGAGCTAAACCTTCCTGGTTGTGAAGATGAGACTCACCTAAAATAAATTCGAGAACAACAACTAATAAAACAGATCAAGTCTGAAATGAAAGTCCTAGGTACCAGAGGTATGGGAGGTCAGGCAATGACCTGTGCCTGGGAGTGACAAGCCATGGATGTCACTCCCCAAAAATATACCCGAATACATCCAAATAAAACCACAGGTGATGAAAGCAATGTGTTTGCTTTGTTAGAACAACTGCTGGACAAGTTTCCTGGTGTGACTTTTACACTAGTTATGCCACCCTCAGCCCCTCCCAGTCACACATTCTAGCTGTATCATTAGTGTGATTAACCTACTCAGTCATACAGTTATTGGATCAACTTCTGTTTTCCAGCTCACGAACATTGTCTAACCAAAGAGGGTGTGTTTCCACCTTCCATATGTCATTCACTCATTCATTCATCCAGCAGGCACTTACTAAGCACCATCCATGTGTCAGATGTTATTTTAGGTGCTGGTGACTAAAAGGTGAATAGAACATGACAGTAAAGAAATCCCAACTCGTTCTCTTTATAGAGGCAGCGATGGTGGAAGACAGTGAGCTAACTGGGAAAATGTTTATAATACCAATACAAGTTGACCCTTGAACAACATGTGTTTGAACTATACATGGATTTTTTTTTCATGAAATACATACTATAATACTGCACTATACTTGGTTGATCGAATCTGTAGGTAAAGAACCATGGATACAGAGGCCTCAAAACAAAGTTAAACTGGGATTTTTGACTATGTGGAGGGTCAGCACCCCAACCATCATGTTGTTCAAGGGTCAACTGTACTATATTATATGTTTTTAAACTAAATTTCTAGGGTAAAAAGATTTGTGAAGAAAATATTGCTTTGTTTCTTTTTAAATCATGAAAGTAATACATGCTCCTTGTAGAACACTCTGCAGACAGCTAAATTGCTAAATAATGCTTTCCCACTCCATCCTTGACAGTGTTATCTTTTCTCCTTTTGATCTCTACCTCTGTTGTGATCATGTGATTTACAGAATTATGCATCATTATGGAGTTTAATTTTAAACTTGCTCTCTTTGGCATTTATAGTTTCTCGAAGTGCGATCATCATGATGTGCCCTGACTGCCCCAGCACCAGCCCCTATGATTTGTCAAACCCCAGGTACATGGAAACTGCTACTGAGTCTCTAGCAAAATACAACAGTAGGAGCCCCTCAAAGCAGTATTCTGTCGTCAAAATCACCAAGACTTTTAGTCAGGTGAGTCTGAAATGTCAGCCACAACATGTCTCGCCATGGTTATCAAGGCACTCCCTTCGATTAGATCCTAAGAGCCTTTTCCTCATTTCCTGCATTGGTAACCTTGATGCACATTTAATTGTGTCTAGTTTCTGAGTTGGCCTGTGGGATTTCCACTAGAATTGTGTGATTTGATTTCATTTCATTGCCCTAAAGGCAAGAAGGGTAATGGACTCATGGTCTCCATGGGTTATTCTATTTAGGTTCACTGTTTATTATCACAGTCCCACATCTGGTTGACCACAGACCACTTAGCAAGTCAACTTCTATTGTGTGTTTTAAATACAGTAGTGCATGTTGAGTTTTATGAGTTTGAGGCAATGTTCATTTGTATCTGGATTGTGTTGGTATCTATCATATGGAGAAAAGTTAATTTAAAAACAAATTTACATGGGGAAAAATAAGCTCACCCAAGGGAAGGTTTTTGAGCCCATTTAAATCCTTAAGAAGGGAAGAAAGGTATGGAAAAAGCTATGTTTTCTAAATAACAAAATCATAATAAAGGTTTGGTCATGGTGGGGATTACAGGGACAAAAAGCAACCTTTATTGACAGTGACTCTGGGGATGTGTGGTTTCTGTAAATCTAATATTGTCAAAGGTGAGTCATGGCACCACTTGGGAAGGTTTGATTTTCATTTCTTACCTCTTGTTTCATACTAGTGGGTGTTTGGCCCTGCCTACTTTGTGGAATATTTGATCAAAGAATCACCATGTACGAAGTCGCAGGGTAGCAGCTGTGCACTGGAGTCCCCTGACTCTGTGGTGAGTATTGCTGAATATTTTCATAACTCAAGATTTTGCTCACAGATCATCTATGTGTATTCATAATGTGTAAAATTACACATGAAGTGTTGTAGTGCACAAGACACTTTCATTCACCTCAAGGAGCAACTGATTAGTTAAAGATGGCCCAGATGCAATAACATTTGATCATAAATGCAGTTTTCATCAACAATGTGATGCCTTGGCAAAAAATGATCACAGGAGGCTATAAAATATAAATAAATCTCTCAGTGGTTGGTAGTGGCCTTACTTCTATCTGAACAAAACCAGTTACATTTGGAATACATCATATGTTCCATTCACTGGACCACTCTTTATTAAGAAGGATGAAATCAAACAGGACTTATTTCAAAGAAAGCAGCCAAGATGGCAAATGTGCCACCTTGAAACCATCTGAGGCACACCAGGTAGGAATGTCAATTGGCACAGTGAATTATAGCACAATTAGGCAAAATGCAGGCTGTTTCCCCATTATTCACTTAGCTATAATAAAAGTTTTATTAAGATATAATTCACATACCATATACCATAAAATTCACCCTTTTAAGGTGTACAATTCTGTGCTTTTAGTCTATTCAAAGAGTTGAACCACCATCACTACTATCTAATTTTAGAATATTTTCATCAACTTTCAAAGAAATTCCACATCCATTAGCAGTCATTCCCCTTACATCACTCAGAGGATCTCAGTTCCCCAACCAAGGGTTGGCCCAGGCTCATGGCAGTGAAAGCACTGAATCCTAACTCCTGGACTTCCAGGGAATTTCCTGTGTATAAGTTATTATGTATACATATGTTTTCATTTCTTTTGAGTATACACCTTGGAGTGGGATTGCTGGGTCATATGAGAATTCTAGGCTTCCCTGGGGGTTCAGACAGTAAAGAATCTGTCTGCAAATCAGGAGACCCCTGTTTGGTCCCTGGGTCTGGAAGATCCCCTGGAGAAGGGAATAGCTACCCACTCCAGTATTCTTGCCTGGAGAACTCCTTGGACGGGGGGAGCCTGGTGGGCTAGAGTCCCCAGGGTTGCAAAGGGTCAGACATGACTAAGCAACTAATCATACATGCATGAGAATTCTATGTTTAACCTTTTGACTAACAGCAAATTTTTCCAAAGTGACTACACCAATTTAATAATCCCATCAGCAATGTTGAGGGTTCCAATTTCTCCATGTTTTTGTCAATGCCTATTATTATCTGGGCTTCCCAGGTGGTGCTTGTGGTAAAGAACCCAACTGCCAATGCAGGAGATGTAAGAGAAGTGGGTTTGATCCTTGGGTCAGGAAGATCCCCTGGAGGAGGGCATGGCAACCCACTCCAGTATTCTTTTCTGGAGAATTCCATGGACAGAGGAGCCTGGCAGGCTACAGTCCATAGGGTTGCAAAGAGTCAGACATGACTAAAATGACTTAGCATGCATGCATGCATTACTATTATCTGTCTTTCTTATTATAGATATCTTACTGAGTATGAAATAGTCTCTCATTTTGGTTATATTTGAATTTTCCTAATGGCTAATGATATTGAGTATCTTTTAATATGCTTTTGGGCCATTTGTACGTATTCTTTGGAGACACATCTATTCAAATCCTCTGTCATTTAAATATTGGATTATTTGTCTTTTTATTGTTGAATTGTAAGAATTCTTTACATATTCTGAATATGATTCTCTTATCAGATATATGACTTTCAAATATTTTCTCCCATTATCTGACTTTTCTATTCATTTCTGTTCTTGATGATGTTCTTTGAAGTACAAAAGTTTTTAATTTTAATGAAATCCTATTTTTTTTCTTTTGTTGAATGTGCTTTCTGTATCATGTCTAAGAATCCATTGTCTAATCTAAGATCACTAAGATTTACTCCTGTGTAATCCTCTAAGAGTTTTATAGTTTCAGCTTTAAGTCTCTGACCCATTTTTGAGTTAATTTTATATATGGTATGAGTTAGGAGGTTCAAATTCATTCTTCTGCTTGTGAATATCTAGTTGTCCCACCACTAATATGTTGAAAAGACTATTGTTTCCCTCATTTAACTGTATTGACATGCATTCTAAAGACCTATTGACTATTAAGGTAAGGGCTTATTTTTGTACCTTCTATTTTATTCCATTGAACTGCATATCTATTCTTGTACCAGTACCACACTATCTCCAATAGTGTAGTTTTGTAGTAAATTTTGAATTGGGAAGTGTGAGCCCTCATATTTTGTTTTCTTATTCAGTATTGCTTTGAGTATTCTGAATCCCTTGCATTTTTATAATATGTCAGCTTCAGAATCAGCTTGTCAGTTTCTATCTTTAAAAAGCAGAAAATTTGATAGGGATTTCATTTAATCTCTAGACCAAATATAGAAAGTACTATCCTCTTAAAAATACTAATTTTTCCAGTCCATGAATATGGGAAGTTTTTCCATCTGTTTAGGACTTACATAATTTCTTTAAACAATATTTTGTAGTCTTCAGTGTAAAAACCTTTCACTTTTTTGTATAGCTAAATATTTTATTCTCTTTGATGCTGATATAAGATATTTGACTTTTCCATTTTAGTTTTGGATTATTCATTGCAAATATAATAGATATATAGTTGGTTTTATATTTTCACCTTGTATCCTGTAACCTTGCTGAACTCGTTTATTATTTCTAACAGTTTTCTAGTAGAGTCCTTAGGATTTTCTGTATACAAGATCATATCTTCTACAAAGAGATATAGTTTTACTTCTTCCATTCCAGTCTGAATGACTCTTAATTCTTACCTAACTTTCCTGACTAGTACAATGTTAAATAGAGGTGGGAAGAGCAAACAACCTTATCTTATTCCTGATTTTAGGAGGAAAGCATTCAGCATTTCATTATTGAATATGATGGCAACTGTAGGCTTTTTATAGCTGCTTTTTATCAAGTTGAGAAAGTTCCCTTCTAGTCCTAGTACTGTTAAATGTGTTTATTGAAAAACAGTGCTAGAGTTTGCCAAATGTTTTTTCTGTGTTAGTGAGATAATCGTTTCATTTTTTTCTCCTTTAATCTATTAGTATTGTATATACCAATGATGTTTGTATGTTAAAACAACTTTGTGCTTTGGGAATAAGTTACAGTTGATCATGATGTTTAATCCCTCTATATGTTTCTGAATTCAGTTTGCCAGTTTTTAAAGATTTTATTTTTTTATATTTTTTAAATTATTAATTTATTTTATTTTTGACTGCACTGGGTCTTCATTGCTGTGAGTGGGCTTTCTCTAGTTTGGGCGAGTGGGGGTACTCTTGGTTGCAGTGTGCAGGCTTATTGCGGTGGCTTCTCTTGTTGTGGGGCACAGGCTCTAGCGTGTGGACTTTACACATGCTCCAGAGCACAGGCTCAGTAGTTGTGCACAGGCTTAGCTGTCCCTTGGCATGTGGAATCTTCCCGGACGAGGGACTGAACTCATGTCCTCTGCACTGGCAGTCAGTCTCAACCACTGGACCACCAGGGAAGTCCCTAAAGATTTTAAATCTATATTTATAAGAGATATTGGCCTGTAGTTATTCTGTGTTGTCTCTGACTGATCTTCATATAAATGTAACATTGGCTTCATAAAATGAGTTGGGAAATTTTCCCTCTTCTATTTTATTTTGGAAGAATTTGTGAAAGATTGGTTGTCGAGGTCCAGCCTCAGCAGAGTCCAGGGATATCCTCAGGATGGACAACGTTGGCAAATGAAGAAAGATAAATAGATAAGGCAAGAGACACGGGGTGACAAGAAAAGAGACACAGGGTGACCAAACTTCAGTGAGTGAGGCATGTTTTGCTTTATTTTCTTCAGGGCTTTTATACCCCAAGTTGTACATGCAGCAAGGTAAAAATGTAGAGTCAACTCAACATTCCATCAGTATTAACTTTTATCAATACCAGGTTCTTTTCTGCAAGAGTCTTATTTTTTGTACATCATCTTCTGTCTCGGAGGCCTGTTGATGTTCCATGACCTCTTTTTGATAAATGTTGGTCAGCCAGAACAATAATCGACCCTTAAAGTGTTTCTTCTTAAATTTTTAGCCTGCGTCACCCTTAAAGTACAGAGTTACATTTTTATGGAGCAAAGATTTAGTGGGTTACAGCAAAGAAAGAACTTATTAACTCAACATCCAATGTTGCTAATGCTAAAGCTACTGCTTGTTATTTCTATATCTTAACTATATGCACTCCCAGGAACACAATGGATAAGGGATGTGAGAACTTGGCAGCAAATATTGGCTCAACAATGTTGCAAGAGTCTGGATAAACCTGCCAAGTAAGCTAGAATGCTAACAGGGGTTTGAAACACTCTTTTCATGCCCAGGAGATTTATTAACTAAAACCCTAAGTTAACTCTTAGCAGAGAAAGGTGGTCGGGGGACAGCCCCCTGTAATGTCAGAAGAGCTGGTGAAAGACATCAAATAGTAAAACAGACAGATTCTGGTTTGGGGGTAGATGCTCAAGTGGGTCCAGGGGGTCTGTTGAGTCCTGAGGCCTTGCTTATCAGGACTCTTCCGCATGACCTTGTCATGGGTGGGATGGCTCAGGAAGTCCCTTGAGTCCTGCATAACCTTGTCATGGGTAGGATCTCCCATTCTGGCTCCCGGCAATTGGTGCTCATTCTTCTTTAAATATTTGGTAGAGTTCTTCTTTAAATATCTGGGCCTAGGCTTTTCTTTGTGGGAAATTTATTTGATTAATAATTCAATTTCTCTACTTGCTATAAACCTATTCAGATTTTATATTTCTTCTTGAGCAAGTTTTGGTAGTTCATATCTTCCTAGGAATTTATCTATTTCATCTAACATATCTAATTAGACAGCATACAATTGTTTACAGTACTGCATTTTTATTTCTAAAATATTAAAGATGTTGTACCCTATTTAATTTCAATTCCAGTAGTGTGAGTCTTTTTTGTGTGTGTGTCTACCTAAAACTTTGTCAATTTTATTAATTTCCCCCAAAAAATCGATTTTCAGTCTCATTTATTTTTTTCTTTTACTCTTTTAGATTCTAGTTAATATATTTCCTCTCTATCTTTATTATAACCTTCTTTTTGCTTGCTTTGGGCTTAGTTTACTCTTCTTTTTTCTGGCTTTTTAAAGTAGAAGCTTAGGTTATTGATTTACAATCTTTATTCTCTTTTAACATAAGCATTTGCATCTACAAATTACCTTCTAAGCAATGATTGAATTGATTCTCACAAGTTATTCACATTGTTTTTGTTCCCATCCATCTCAAAATATTTTCTTATTTTCTTTGTGATTCTTCTTTAACCAAATGGTTACTTAAGAGAGTTATTTAATTTCCTCATATTTGTGAAAGTTCCAATTTCCTTCTGCTATTCATGTCTAATTTCATCCTATTGTGGTTGGAGAATGTACTCTGTGTGATCTCAGTTCTTTTAAATTTACTGAAACTTGCTTTATCGTTTAATCTAAGATATATCCTAGAGAAATTTCCGCGTACACTTGAGAAGAATGTATTCTGCTGTTGTTGGGTAAAACATTCTGTAGTTGTCTGTTAGGTTTAGTTTGTTTATAGTGTTGTTCAAGACTTCTGTTTCTTTGTTGATGTTCTGCATACTTGTTTTATTCATTACTGGAAGTGAGGTTTCCAACTATTATTATTTACCTATGGCTTCCTTGAATTCTGTCAGGTTTTGCTTATGTACTTTGGGGATCTGTTGTGAAGGGCACATATATTTATAGTTTTGTCTTTCTAATAAATTGAGCCTTTTATCATTATAAAATGATTTTCCTTGTCTCTAGTAACAATTTTTGTCTTAAAGTCAATTTTGTCTGATATTTGTACAGTCATTCCCAACTCTTCGATTACTGCTTGCATTGTCAAACTTTGTCCATCTTTTAACTTTCAACCTGTTTGTGTCTTTGAATCTGAACTATGTCTCTCAAAAGTCTTTTATAGGAACCTCTTTGGTGGTCCAGTGGCTAAGACTCTGTGCTCTCGATGCAGAGGGTTGCAATTTGACTCCTGGTCAGGGAACTAGATATCACATGCTGCAAGCAAGACCCTATGAAGCCAAATAAATAAATGGTTTTTTTTTTTAAGACTTTTATAACCACTCAATTGAATATTAAGAAATAATTGGGAAAACATCTTCATTATCTTCTGTGGAATCTCCATGTCTCACTTTTCAATACCATCTTGGGCAGATCACATAGTTTTCTAATTTCTAGTTCTTATTACTAGTTTCAGTATTAAGAATGATTTCACTTAGATTATTAAGATTCACTTTCAGTTATTAAAAAATTCCTTTTAGTCAATTCTAAATCAAAACTTTTATCTCATATCCAATTCAAAGCGTTTTCTTCTCTGAGACTCAAGCCTGACCTAGAGCTTAGGACCTGCTGTGAAGAAGGAGTCAAGGCCTGTCCTTTTGTTCTTTTTATCCCTCCTGCAATCTTTTAGTTAACTGTGGCTCTTCTGAGTTTCAAGAAAAATAAGAGAGCATTAGAGAGAAGAGTCTAAAGTCTTTTCACATTCAGTTCAGTTCAGTTCAGTCGGTCAGTTGTGTCTGACTCTTTGCGACCCCATGAACCACAGTGTGCCAGGCCTCCCTGTCCATTACCAACTCCTGGAGTTCACCCAAACTCATATCCATTGAGTCGGTGATGCCATCGAACCATCTCATCCTCTGTCTTCCCCTTCTCCTCCTGCCCTCAATCTTCCCAGCATCAGGGTCTTTTCAAATGAGTCAGCTCTTCACATCAAGTGGCCAAAGTACTGGAGTTTCAGCCTCAGCATCAGTCCTTCCAATGAACACCCAGGACTGGTCTCCTTTAGGAAGGAGTGGTTGGATCTCTTTGCAGTACAAGGGACTCTCAAGAGTCTTCTCCAACACACAGTTCAAAAGCATCAATTCTTCCGCACTCAGCCTTCTTCACAGTCCAACTCTCACATTCACACATGACCACTGGAAAAACCATAGCCTTGACTAGATGGACCTTTGTTGGCAAAGGTCTCTGCTTTTGAATATGCTGTCTAGGTTGGTCCTACTTTCCTTCCAAGGAGTAAGCATCTTTTAATTTCATGGCTGCAATCACCATCTGCAGTGATTTTGGAGCCCAGAAAAATAAAGTCTGACACTGTTTCCGCTGTTTCTCCATCTATTCGCCATAAAGTGATGGGACCAGATGCCATGCTGTTTTCTGAATGTTGAGCTTTAAGCCAACTTTTTCACTCTCCTCTTTCACTTTCATCAAGAGGCTCTTTAGTTCTTCTTCACTTTCTGCCATAAGGGTGGTGTCATCTGCATATCTGAGGTTATTGATATTTCTCCTGGCAATCTTCATTCCAGCTTGTGCTTCCTACAGCCTAGCATTTCTCATGATGTACTCTGCATATAAGTTATATAAGCAGGGTGACAATATACAGCCTTGACGTACTCCTTTCCCAATTTGGAACCAGTCTGTTGTTCCATGTTCAATTCTAACTGCTGCTTCCTGACCTGCATACAGGTTTCTCAAGAGGCAGGTCAGGTGGTCAGGTATTCCCATCTCTTTCAGAATTTTCCACAGTTTATTGTGATCCACACAGTCAAAGGCTTTGGCATAGTCACTAAAGCAGAAATAGATGTTTTTCTGGAACTCTCTTGCTTTTTCGATGATCCAGCGGATGTTGGCAATTTGATCTCTGGTTCCTCTTTTCATATTACTGGACCTGTAGTTGTAGTTTTCTCTTGCTTTACATTGGCCCTCTGTTTATACTTGAAAAAGTGCATGCTCTATGACTCTAAAATTTATCTTCTAAGAATTTACCCTAAGGATATGTAAAAACGTTTAAACATAAAAATTTAGATTTAATCCACTGTCTTACAAAAGAGAACTTGTTAAATAACACAGAGGAATATGAAGTAGCCATTATAAAGAAAATCATGGAAAACTATGCAGTGTCATAAAAAGAATTTTCATTAAATATATTGTTAAATGACAAAAGAAAGTTATAAAATATTATGTATAGTATAATTCTATTTTTCTAGAAGAAAAAGTGTGTATTCATTGGGGAAAATGTCAGAAGAAAAGAAATTAAATCACTGTAGGAAATGGATATCTTTCATGCATCTTTTCATTTTCTTCTTGTTTATCCTATTCTAAATAACTATTGCATTTATAATAAGAAAATAAACATTTTATTTTTAAATAAAGTTTAAGGAGCTGAGAATAGTCTTGTCTGAGAAGCAAAACCTCAAGGAAACCTACATAAAGGGCTGCTGCATGAGAGATGAAAGCAAGTTTTCTAGCTGATGCAAGGATAGAAGTGTGGCCAAGAGAACCGGATTTCTGCGTCTGTCCTATAGACATAGGTTTCCACTCAATACAAAGAATTTTCTAATAGTTTGTTCCTCAAGAAATCCTGAGTTTCTCTCGTTGGAGGCAATTTAGCCTAGTTTGGGTGATTAACTGGTAGGGATGATCTAAAGAGTTGGCTCGTGCTCAGTCCTCAGTTGTGTTTGACTCTTTGTGACCCATGGATTGTAGCCTACCAGACTCCTCTGTCCATAGATTATCCCAGCAAGGGTATTGAAGTGGGTTGCCATTTCTTCCTCCAAAAGAATTGGCTCAGAGCCTTGAGAATCAGTCTGTAAAGAATCTGCCTGCAATGAAGGAGACAGGGATTCAGTCCCTGGTCCAGGAAGATCTAGTGGAGAAGGAGATGGCAACCGACTTCAGTATTCTTGCCTGGAAAATCCCATGGACCAAGAATCCTGACAGGCTACAGTCCATGGAGTCATAAAAGTCAGACATGACTTAGTGACTACACCCCCACCACCACCTATTACATGGTAGTGTAAAAGTGTTGATTGGCTGCGTGTCTAACCAAAAATGAAGTTGATTCCACTTATGATCATATGTGCACATATAACACTGTATTTTCTTTTTCTTTAGCCTGTTGGTATTTGCCATGGTTCTCTGAGTGAATCACAAGAAAACCCGGGCAAGACTATCTCCGTAACTTGCTCCTTCTTTAATTCACAGGTATTTTTTAGTCAAGTTGTTTGTCTTTCTGTGAATAAAAGAGCAGATGATCTATATTTAATTGCCTCTACATTCTCCTTTTATTTTCCTAAAATCCATGATCACCACTTTATTCAGGATGCCCTAAGGCCACATCCACAAAGCTGACTGAAGATCTACTGCACTTTCTTTTGGAGAAGGCGATGGCAACCCACTCCAATGTTCTTGCCTGGAGAATCCCAGGGACGGGGAGCCTGGTGGGCTGCCGTCTGTGGGGTCGCACAGGACACAACTGAAGCGACTTAGCAGCAGCAGCAGCACACTTTCTTTTAGTTACAGCATGTTCCCTACAGCATAAGTAAGACCCATTTAGCTTGAATGGTTCAACCCTCTGTGACATTAAATTCAGTGTCCCAAAGAGTCTTATCCTGAACCATAGGCAGAAGCTGTTTCCAGGAGACACTGAATCCCTTTTTGCAAGTATTTGTTAAGCACTTGATATATATGAGGCAGCCTGATATATATGAGAGGTGGCTAAGAACCCAGGCCATCTGGGTTCCAATCCTATTCTGCATCCTACAAGCTATGTGGACATGGAAAAGTTCCTACCTCGCTGAGTCCTGGATGCCTCCTCTGTAGAATGGGATTGCAACACCTATCTTCTTCAGATCCCCATGAGACATAGGTCAGAGGATCTGCTCTCGGCCTGGCACAGAAAAAAGCAATCAGTAAAGGTGGCTTCTGCCACCACTACTAGGAGTGGGGAGGCAGCTTATTAGGGACTTTGAACAAGCCATCATATCTCTCTGGATCATTGTTCAGCTCCAAAATTTGTGAAACTTACAGTCCAGTTTCCAAAGGTTTTGGTTTCCCTAGCCCTTACCTGTTCTGATTTTTAACCCTTTATTTATTTATTTAACATTTTTTTGGGCCACATGGCTTGTAGAATCTTAGTTCCCCAACAAGAAGTTGAACCCTGGCCCATGGCAAGTGAAAGCCCAGAGTCTTCACTACTAGATGTCAGGGAATTCCCTTTTCCCTTTAATCAGAGGCCCATCTAGCTAATCTCCTTTGAGAATTCCATCAGAAAGGTACCAAACAGCATAATCTAGTACCAGGCATAGCAGGGACTTTCTTGGAGGACATTCCCTTATTTGAAAGCATTCTCTTTTCAGGCTCCCACCCCTAGAGGTGAAATCGCTACTGTAAACCAGAGACCTGCAAACCCCTCCAAGGCAGAAGAGCCCCAACAGCAAAACACAGCTCCCACCAACTCACCTGCCAAAACTGTGCCCAAAGGGTCTGTCCAGTACCTTCCTGACTGGGATAAGAAGAGTGAAGGTTCCCAGGAAAAGGACCCTGTTGAGACCTTCCCTGTGCAGCTGGATCTAACCACCAATCCCCAAGGAGAACACCTGGATGTCTCCTTCCTCTTCCTGGAGCCCATGGAGGTGAAGCTGGTTGTCCTGCCCTTCCCCTCAAAAGAAAAGCGCTCTGCTGAGTGTCCGGGACCAGCTCAGAAGGACAACCCTCTTATTCTCCCACCATGAGAACCATGTAGAGGATTCCTGGGGAAGTACTGTCCTACAGGAGATGTGAGGTGGTAGGGAAAGGGGGACAGAGAAACAGTTCAAACAGAGTAGGCTAATAACGTGTTTTTGGACTCCTCTTGGTCTCATGTTGCCCAGAAATGGAAATAAAGCTCGACTGTTCACTTTGCACACTGGGCTACCCGCTCCTAAACCATCCAAGGCCTCATGCCATGCATAGATGCTTCTCTCTTTGTAATGACTTCTTGCTTTTAGCCAAGTGTCTCTGATGTAGGGCTTTACAAATATCTTCATCATTCTGATGTTGACCTAAAACAAATAGGCTGAAGATATTTCTCCAGCAAAGATGATTCAAGGGACAGTAGAGGATTGTGATTTGGGATCTACAACCGTGGAGAGCCACACCAAAGCCCCAAACAACAAGAGAAGGAGAAAGCCTTCATAGAGAGGAAAATGAAGTTGGGAGGGCCACACTAAACAAAAAGTCCATGGTTTTTCATTGGCTGAGTTCTTGCCAGGAAGGGAAAGTCTTTCTTCTTCCTCTTGGGCTGTGCTGTTGTCACAGGTGAGAGCTCCCTCCTTCTGGCTCCCAACTCTATTTAATTGAGGTTTCTGGTTTATTATTTTTTTACATTTCTCCCCTTTTGATCAAGATCCTTCTCTGAAAATACCATTGATCAAAAGTCGGGTTTTCTGACTTCCATGGCTTCTTGTTGTTCAGTGTCAGGAAGGACCTCTCCTGAGTGTAGTGTCTCAAACTGGAGGGAAAGTACAAAGATTACAAACCTATTTAGGTTGCATTTAAATGACATGAAAGGTTAGGGAACTCTCAGGTCCTTTCATCGAAAGTTAATATTTTGTCAAGATCCTAGACATTGGAGATCATCTGAAGCATTATATCATCAAAATCCTGTTAACAAACTTCCAGCAGGCCTGGTCTGAGTATCTTTGGAAAGTTGTCTCATCAGATGTCATTTGCTTCAGTTCTGGGAAATCTTTACACTCAGGTCACCAGATGATGGGCAGGTCCAGTTAGGGTTTAGCACTTTCATTAGATGTTCATGTTAATCCAAGAGTCTTTTCTTTGGAGTTTGGTGGCACAAGAGCTGGTTAGCAGTACCTGATAGAGCCCTTTCCATAAGGTTGAAGGAGAGTTCCTCTGGTGATGTCTTTTCAAACCAGACAAAATCTCCAGTTGCAAGGTATGATGTTTAAGGTCTTTTTTTTTCCTAAGGGCACAGTATGAAAAGATTGCTTTACCAAAACATGGTTATTTTAATAAAAACAATTAGCCCTTTGCAGTATTGGAATATCTCTCCTTTATCAGCTGTGGGTCAAAAGAGGCAGGAGCCAAGTGCATTGGGTGTCCTGTGACCATCTCAGAGGGTGCGAATTTTGAGTTCCAAAGGGGCAGATCTGAGGTCTAGAGGGACCAATAGCAATGCTTTTGGTCAAGGTCGTTGGAGTGCCTCTACAGATTTTTCCAAATGAGTCTTAACGATGTTTTCAAGCCAGAGGATTGAGGGTGGTGAGCACAATGAAAGTGTAAAAGTGACCAAACAGCACATATTCATCAAAATGCCTGGCAAGTAAACTGTGTTCCTCTATCACTCTGAAGTTTAAGAGGAGCTCCCAGATAGGGAGAATCTTTCCCAGGAGGACTTTAGCCACAGAAGAGGCAGTAACCTGTCTGCAAGGGAAGGCTTCAGTTTGGTGTGAAAACCTGCAGACTATGACTAAAATATTCTTATATCCATTGGATGGAGCAAGCTGCCTGAAATCTAGTATTGGTGCATGAAGTTATTTTGTCAAGATACCAATGGTTTAATGCACCTACAGTGGTGAGAAGTGGGAATTTTAGAGTCACCAGTAGAACTGGGCTGTTACTTGGCCCAAACTAGAGATTTCTCTTTTTACCAAACTAACAATTGCTGAAAAATCTTGTTTTTCCTTTTTCAAGGCCAGTTTTGGGGCCTCTGTAGCTAGTTTTTCTAAATTATCACTTGAGAAATATCCCTTTGGACCATGACAGGGGTTTGGCTGCTGTTGGACCCTTTAAGGGCAGCACTCCTTGCAGAAATCTCAAAAAAGGTGAATTTCTCTTAGAAAGTCAAGTTTAGAATGCCCCAGGGATCTTAATAATAGCTAAAGCAATAGGTTAAAGCAGTTCTTTTAATAATTCCTAAACATAGGAGCCATTTAAAAATTTTATTTCCAGAGAAGTAAGGAAGCCACATTTTCCCCCATGACATTCTAAAATCATGAGCTACTCTGAAAGCATAGCTACTATCAATATAAATAATGGCAGTTTTGTCCTTGGCTTAAGAACAAGCCTGTGTAAGAGCATATAATTCAGCCTGTTAGGCCAAAGTAGCCTTAGGTAAAGATGCTGCCTCAACCCCATCAAAAGGAGACCAAAAGGCATTCCCAGCACAATATTTGCCATTGTCTCCTTTAAATAAACCCATCAGCAAACCGTGAGAAACCAGTGTTACCAGTGGAATTTCCCACAGGTCATTAGAGGGATCAGGTGTATCAGCATTAAGCAGTCCCGAAGGACTTCACCAGTGACGAGGGCAGAACCATAGCCAGGTTAAGGCTATTACAACATAAAAGAGTTATGTGAGCAACGGTTAACAAAAGGACTCCATAAGCGGTGAGGTGACTGGCTGAAAAATGTTGAGCATGATAAGAGTTCAGGAGGCTTCTAACTGTATGAAGTACAGAAATAGTTAACGAGGATCCCACGACAACTTTCTCAGTGGCCTTAACCGAAAGGGCAGTGGCTGTAATTGCGCTAAGGCAAGGGAGGTGTCCCCCCCCGCCACAGGATCCAGTTGCTGGCCATAATACCCTGTGAGTTGGCGGTGGCCCCTGGAGATGGCAACCCACTCCAGTACTCTTGCCTAGAAAATCCCATGGATGAAGGAGCCTGGTGTCCATGGGGTTGCAAAGAGCTGGACATGACTGAGCGACTTCACTTTCCTATGTTTTTGGTGAGTACCCTAAGGCATTCCCTTCCTCTTCATATACAAAAAGGAAAAGAGGAATCCAATCATTGGGATTCCTGAAGTCAGGTGAGAGTTCATCAGACTCTCCTTTAAGGCCTCAAAGACTGTGTTGTCAGTTCTTCCCACAAAACTGCAGCCTTTATCATTGAATAAAACATCGAGGTTTGGCCATAAGAAAGAAATTTGGAATCTAATTTCATTAATAACCAACTAGCCTGAGAAAACCTCAGAGCTGTGCTTAGTTTTAGATCTGATGGGACTTAGGACACTGTGAGGTCTTATCTGGATCTCAGTACAGACCTTGTTCTGTTATCAGATGTTCTCAATATCAAACCTGGTTTTGGACAAGCTACAATTTTTCCTTGACAACCTTAAGTCCCTTTAAAGCTAAAAGTTTTAGCAAGTGAATGCTGTCTTCCTGTGAGAAGGCTTGAGAAAGACAGCAAAGAAGAAAAGGATCCACCTGTTACAACAAAGTAAAGACCCTAGGGAACTTTATATCATCCCGATCAGCCTTCAGCCCAGGGAATTCCCTGGCAGTCACTGCTTAGGACTCTGCGCTTTCACTGCCAAGGGCAAGGATTCAATCCCTGGTCAGGGAATTGAGATCCCACAAGCCCCATGGCGTGGCCAGAAAAACAGAAGAAAGAATATTTCAGATCAGCCTTCAGAAGGACTGTGAGTATAACCATGAGACATTGCTTTCCAGGTGAAATTTTTTCTTCCCAAGTAAAGACGAAAAGGTACTGGCTAGCTTCATTAACTAGAATACTGAAGAATGCACTGCATAAATCAATTACAGTTAAAAAAAAAATTTACTTCCAGTGAGAATGGATGTTAGTAAGGTATGAGGGTTAACAATGTTGCTTATTGCTCAGAGGTCCTGGACAAATCTCAACACTTGGTCTTTAGATTTTCTCACCGGTGATATGGGAAGTATGCAGGAACTATTAATGTACAAGGGAAAATGAGGCCTTGAGACTTGTAATCTTCTATTATGGGCTTTATGCCTTGAAGGGTTTCTTTACAAATAGGGTATTGATTAATTCTGGGAAGAAGTTTTGAGGATCTACTTGAATCTTGATGGGAAGTTTACTGTGGATTGTACTCATAAGGAAAGTGGTAGCTGATTCAATAGAGACAAATGATCAGTGTTTCCAGAATCTGCTCTACTACTGTCAGAGATGGAACAAATAAAAGATCAAAAGATCGTTTAATTCACCTCATGGGTCACTTTGATGATGACTGTCAGTTTTCTAGAATTATGCCCCCCTTTTGGAGAAAGACATTCCAGTATACTTCTCTAGGAAGTCTCCAATTAATTAATGAAGGCAGAGGACAGCGAAGCCTGGAGTAGTGCAGTCCATGGGGTCGTAAAGAGTCAGACACAACTGAGTGACTGAAATGACTGAGAGGAACTAAGGGGAAAGTGTGGATAACTCTCAAAAGGCCTAATCAAAGGGAATGAGTTCAGACACAGGAACCTCTTGAGGTTCACTGGGTGCCCCACTGTCTGAACTGTTTCAGTGCTTCAAGGCAAGGCCTGTCTATAGCTTTGGGTTGAGTACAAAGAGTATATTCTAAAGGAAATCAACCCCAGAAACTCATTGGAAGGACTGATGCTGAAGCTCCAATACTTTGGTCACCTGATGAAAAGAGCCAATTTGTTATAAAAGACTCTGAAGACTCTGATGCTAGAAAAGATTCAGAACAGGAGAAGTGGGTGACAGAGGATAAGATGTTTAGATAGCATCACGGACCCAATGGACATGAGTCTAAACAAACTCCAGTAGGTAGTGAAGGACAGGAGAGTCTGGCATGTTATAGTCCATGGGGTTGCAAAGAGTTGGACATGAATTAGCAACTGAATAACAACAACAAAGAGTATGGCTCTATTTTAAGTCAACTATATACTTCAATAAAACATATATATTAAGTACAAAAATAGTATGGCTCTAGTGTCATTTAGGACTGGAAAAGATTCACCTCCAATCCAAAAAAAAAAAATGTTTCTCTAAGGCATTTAAGAGGGATTATTGGGAAGAGCTCCTATAGTTTCTTGGAGCTTCTTCATCATCGGCAATCAGGAGGGTGCTGGAAAGGCTGGTTAGAGGGCTGAGGGTACCTAAAGCAGTTAAATTTGTAACAATCTCTTTTCCAAAGTCCTGGTCCTTTGCAATAGTAGAGGAACCAGGAAGGTTTTCATTTCGTTTAGGAGCCTTCATTTTTTGGAGTTGAATATTAAGATTTTGGCTGTCTTCTTTGGAGGTGACTCATCTAGACAATGAGAGAGCTGGTTTGCCAGATTCACTAAATCTGAGCATACATCAGTTCAGCTCAGTTCAGTTGCTCAGTCGTGTCCAGCTCTTTGCGACCCCATGTATCACAGCATGCCAGGACTCCCTGTCCATCACCAACTCCCGGAGTTCACTCAGACTCACATCCATCAAGTCAGTGATGCCATCCAGCCATCTCATCCTCTGTCGTCCCCTTCTCCTCCTGCCCCCAATCTCTCCCAGTATCAGAGTCTTTTCCAATGAGTCAACTCTTCGCATGAGGTGGCCAAAGTACTGGAGCTTCAACTTCAGCATCATTCCTTCCAAAGAAATCCCAGGGCTGATCTCCTTCAGAATGGACTGGTTGGATCTCCTTGCAGTCCAAGGGACTCTCAAGAGTCTTCTCCAACATCACAGTTCAAAAGCATCAATTCTTTGGCTCTCAGCCTTCTTCACAGTCCAACTCTCACATCCATACATGACCACAGGAAAAACCATAGCCTTGACTAGACAGACTTTAGTCGGCAAAGTAATGTCTCTGCTTTTGAATATGCAATCTAGGTTGGTCATAACTTTTCCTCCAAGGAGTAAGCGTCTTTTAATTTTATGGCTGCAATCACCATCTGCAGTGATTTTGGAGCCCCGAAAATAAAGTCTGACACTGTTTCCCCATCTATTTCCCATGAAGTGATGGGACCAGAAGCCATGATCTTCGTATTCTGAATGTTGAGCTTTAAGCCAACTTTTTCACTCTCCTCTTTCACTTTCATCAAGAGGCTCTTTAGTTCTTCTTCACTTTCTGCCCTAAGAGTGGTGTCATCTGCATATCTGAGGTTATTGATACTTCTCCAAGCAATCTTGATTCCAGCTTGTGTTTCTTCCAGTCCAGCATTTCTCATGATGTACTCTGCACAGAAGTTAAATATGCAGGGTGACAATATACAGCCTTGACTTACTCGTTTTCCTATTTGAAACCAGTCTGTTGTTCCATGTCCAGGTCTATCTGTTGCTTCCTGACCTGCATACAGATTTCTCAAGAGGCAGGTTAGGTGGTCTGATATTCCCATCTCTTTAAGAATTTTCCACAGTTTGTTGTGATCCACACAGTCAAAGGCTTTGGCATAGTCAATAAGGCAGAAATAGATGTTTTTCTGGAACTCTTGCTTTTTCCATGATCCAACGGATGTTGGTAATTTGATCTCTGGTTCCTCTGCCTTTTGTAAAACCATCAGGAAGTTGACGGTTGAACATCAGGAAGTTCACCATTCATGAATTGCTGAAGCCTGGCTTGGAGAATTTTGAGCATTACTTTACTAGCATGTGAGATGAGTGGAATTGTGTGGTAGTTTGAGCATACTATCCTGATCCTTGTTTTAGAAAGGAAAGATCCTGGTTCAGCCCATTAATAAACATAGAGTTAAAAGCTACCCAGGTGGAATCAACATCGTATGGAAGACCAGAATCCGAAGTCTACTGTGATATTCACGAACTAGTTCATCACAGTTTTGTCTGCAAGCCTGAATTTTGTTCCCATCAACAGGCTTTGGAAAATCCCTAGGAATTTTTAATGAAGTTGCTAGAGATTGCCTGAGCCTGATCATATATTATGTTAAGTCAGTGGACTAGACTCCCACTTGTAATTCTAGAGACTTTTCAGGACTTCCCCAGTTAGTGGTTTTCATCCAAAACTGGATCTGGTCTTCACCAATGAGCATACGACTAGCTGACAAAAGTAAGAGAAACCAAGCTGGTGAGGGGGTGGGGGAGTTTCAGAGAAGAAGGAAAGTTTGGTGGGAGAATTTGTCTGAGGGATTGGAAGATATATTGGAAGCACAGGCATCGTAGAAAAGAAAGAAGAATATGATGCGAGAGGCAATGCCTGGGACAAAGGAACCAAGGAAGAAGAGCTTCAGGCTTTGGGAGCCCTTTTACCTTTCTTCCACCACTTGTTTGCCTCAGTTAATCTTTTGCAGAGACAATTTCAGACTCCTGATAACAGTTGAGAGGTCTCAAAATAATGAGTGAAGTTAGCATTCCACTCAGTTCTGGGAATTTTTGACCTCTTGTAGTCCAGTTCGATTTTATGGAAATTAAATTTGTGAATTTCAAAGTCCCCCACAATTGCCACTGGCATCCTAAATTGCCTTGGTCAAGTCCATTTACTTAGTTAGAAATGAATATGAGGAAGGTGTTGAGACATAAAATCAGCAGGAATCTCTGTAATGGGGAGCAACTTGAAAAAATACTTGTATAACTGAGATCCCATTTCTTAGAGTTTTTCCTCTACAGTAAAGAACAATTTCAAACAACTCAAATATCTTATAGCACAAATAGCTCAAACAGCTAGCAGGCCAATCCCAGCCAATCTTAAGGAGATAGCTTTGTCCTAAAGGATCCAGTATATGTATCTGTGTGTGTGTGTGTGTGTGTGTGTGTGTGTGTGTGTGTGTGTGTGTGTATGTGTATGCTTGGTTGTATCCAACTCTTTGTGACTCTATGGACTGTAGCCCACCAGGCTCCTCTGTCCATGGGATTTTCCAGGCAAGAATATTGGAGTGGGTTTCCATTTCTTCCTGCAGGGGATCTTCCCCATGCAGGAATCAAACCACATCTCCTGCATCATTTTGCATTGGCAGGCAGATTCTTTACCACTGAGACACCTTGAAAGTCGGAAGGATCCAGACTGAATGCTTTCTAAAGCCATTCTCCAGAAGACAATGCTTCCAAAGGAGTATGCCAAAGGCTGAAAAACTCTGCACTGATTTAGAAAAAAATCCCTGTTCCCCGAGGAATGAATCAAAGGATACCCAGCTTCAGGTATCCTTTGTTGAAGCAACATTTGTTCCAAAGGGAATAGGTGAAGCCTAGCCAGGTTCAGTGAAACAGCCTGATCTCAAGCTAGGCAGAAGTGCCAACTTCACATGCAGAACAAGGCCTTAACCAGAAAGGGAAACCTTTAAATAGATGCTGAATAAAGTCTGGAGCTTTGGACTGCAAGGAGATCCAATCAGTTCATCTTAAAGGAGATCAGTCCTGAGTGTTCATTGGAAGGACTGATATTGAAGCTAAAACTCCAATACTTTGGCCACCTGACGCGAAGAAGTGACTCATTGGAAAAGACCCTGATGCTGGAAAAGATTGAAGGCAGGAGGAGAAGGGGATGATAGAGGTAGAGAGGGTTGGATGGCATCACTGACTCAAGTCTGGACATGAGTTTGGGTAAATTTCGGGAGTTGGTGATGGACAGGGAGGCCTGGCATGCTGCAGTCCATGGGGTTGCAGAGTCAGACACAACTGAGCGACTGAACTGAACAAAGCAAAGAAGGTATAAGCTCAAATCTGGGAGAAAGCTATACCTTCAAACTCCTGAGCAGGAAAAGCCATGAGCAACAATTGGTTCAACTGTGGATACCACACCTGTTTGCTCACCAACCCTGGAGCTGCTGGGCATCTTATCTGGGCCTTGTACAGGCCACCAAAATGTTGGTCTGAAACAAATACACTGTCAGCTATCTCTCCAGTGAAGATGAAATCAGCAGAAAATTGCAATTTAGGGTTTGTAATCTCAGAGAGCTGCAGAGAACTCCCCGGACAGCAAGGGAAGGAAAACTTATAAAGAGGAAAAGAAAGTTGAGAGAGCTGTAGTAAACAGAGTCCGTGGGTTTCCATTGGCTGAGCCGTTGCCAGGACAGAAGTCTCTCTTCTTGTTTGTTGGGCTCTAGCGCTGGAGAAGACAATGGTACCCCACTCCGGTACTCTTGCCTGGAAAACCCCATGGACAGAGGAGCCTGTTGGGCTGCAGTCCATAGGGTTGCTGAGGGTCAGACACGACTGAGTGACGTCACTTTCACTTTTCACTTTCCTGCATTGGAGAAGGAAATGGCAACCCACTCCAGTGTTCTTGCCTGGAGAATCCCAGGGACGGGGAGCCTGGTGGGCTGCCGTCTGTGGGGTCGCACAAAGAGTTGGACACGACTGAAGCGACTTAGCAGTAGTAGCCACTGTCACAGGGCATGAGTGCTCCCCCTTCTGGTTTCCCAACTCTATGTAATTGAGATTTCTGTTAATTTTTACAAAAGCATAGTGTGATTCTTTTGATCAAATAATATGAAAATTAAAGGATATCAAGAGACTGGGATTTATCAGAACATCACTCTTCCTTTATTCCACAATCATTTCAACACCAAGTATTGGTCAGATATTGTCTGCAAAACCTTCCACTTGAAGGTGGATTTTTTTCTCACATATCTGAATAGTCTTCAAGCCCTAGAACCTGATAAATTTAGTGATGTGGTAGATGAAAATGACATTTGCCTGTAGCCTGTGGTTAAGCCTGGGGAAAACAAAACATTGTTTCAAGTTGGGGAACTTTCTGACTCCTTTAAAATTTTTTCCCAGAGCAGAAATTAAGGAACCAGATAACATTTACTCCCAATTTTTAATTTAAAAACTATATAATAATGAATGTTTATACATATATATTATACACATATACACACACAAATATATGTAGTTGCACAGATACACACACACACATATATATATATACACACACACATCTTTTTAAATTGAACAAGTGCTATGGGCTGCGTTGTGTCCCCATAAAATTCAAATACTGAAGTCCTAGACCCCAGTTTCTTAGAATGTGACTGTATTTGGAAGTAAGGTCTTTAAAGAGGTCATTAGGTTAAAAATGAAGTCATTAGCTGCTACTGCTGCTGCTAAGTTGTTTCAGTCGTGTCCAACTCTGTGCGACCCCAGAGATGGCAGCCCACTCCAGGCAAGAACACTGAGTGGGTTGCCATTTCCTTCTCCAATGCAGGAAAGTGAAAAGTGAAAGAGAAGTCGGCTCAGTCGTGTCCGACTTCTAGCAACCCCATGGACTGTGGGATTTGCCGGGCAAGAGTACTGGAGTGGGTTGCCATTGGTGGGCCCTAATTCAGTATGCGCCCTTATAAGAAGAGAATTAGCATACAGAGGGAAGAACACGTGGGGACAGAGAGAAGATGGCCATGTGCAAGCCTCAGAAGAAACCAGTCCTCTGACACCTTGATCTTGGACTTCTTAGTCTCTAGAATTATAAAAGAATTACTTCTATTGTTTAAGCCACCCAGTCTGTGGTACTTTGTTCTGGAAGTCCTAGCAAACTCATACGACAGGGAATTCACAGATATGACTATTCTCCTCCCTTCCAGGAGCTATTTCCCAGAAGAGGTTCATATGCCTTGGTATAATTTGCTTAAGAGCAATAGACCACATTCACACACTATTACCCTTATCTGCCTCCTTTAAGATGGAAAAATGACTCAGGCGGGGTATCAGTTGGTATCTTTGACCCTATTTCAGTCAGGGTCTAGCAAGAAACATAAGACATCGTGAGTACACTATTTAAGGTGGGATAAAGCAGGGGAAGGGACTTCCCTCGTGGTCTGGTGGTTGGGACTCTGTGCTTCGAATGCAGGAGCACGGTTTCAATCTCTGGTCAGGGAACTAACAGCCCATACGCCACACGGCATGGCCAAAAGATAAAGCAGGGGGAAGAGAATGCACGGCTTTCATGACTGCGCCTAGGTCTTAACACAGCAGCTTAGTTCAGTTCAGTCGCTCAGCCGTGTCCGACTCTTTGCGACCCCATGGACTGCAGCATGCCAGGCCTCCCTGTCCATCACCAACTCCTGCAGTTTACTCAGACTCATGCCCACTGAGTCGATGATGCCATCTGACCACCTCATCCTCTGTCATCCCCCTTCTCCCCCTGCCTTCAGTCTTTCCCAGCATCAGGGTCTCTTCAGCTGAGTCAGTTCTTCTCATCAGGTGGCCAAAGTACTGGAGTTTCAGCTTCCGCATCAGTCCTTCCACAACAGTGTTCAGGAAAAGCTGATTCTCAGAGTCAGCGCCCTCTTCCGTCCCCCAGTGTTCCAATTTCTCTCCCTCCACCAGCATGTGACTCACCCAGGGCACTCAGTATTGGGTGTGGCCAGTGTAGCAATGCTAGAAAAGCCCTAATTGAGGAGCTCAACCTGAAATCCACTGAAACATAATACAGTTGTGTTCTAATCAATGACCGTCCCCTCCCTCCCTGGGTTGGAGCCGCTGAGTAACACCTTGGCCGGATTCCATACTATTCCTGTCATTCTAAATTACACTGAAGCCGTCTGGATTGGATATTTAAAAGCTAGTGTTACTAATATTAAAGGTACAATCTCAAATATAATTCAAGACGGATTTCTTCCCCTTTTAACACTCACTACATCAGACTACGACTCTGGGGAGTGAGGTCTCATTCCATACACTTTCCCCATGGTTTCTCTTTCCAAATTCTTTCCGTTCCCTGGGGTTGTGTCCAAAGCCCAACCAGTTCTCAGCCTCAACTGCACAGTGGGAAAACTACCAACACCTGGGTCCACTCCAAAGCCCCTGGTTTAATTGCTCTGGGGAGGCCTGAACACAAGGATTTTGAAAAGCTCCTCAGGTGACTCCAATATGAATTCAAGGCTGAGAACCATGGCCATAGACTCTGACACTGCAAGAAGACTGGGGAGGAAGGCAGGTGCTGTAAGTCACTGGTAATGGAGAGGCAACCTGGGTTGACTTCTCCTCATCCTTTCTGATGCTGCTGGGCTCTACTGGTATGAGGGATCTGTGCACTTATACTGTTTTCTCAGGAGGGGGTGCGAATGGGGGATTAGCTTAATCTCAGCCCTATCCCCCAGTGCGGGGTCCCTCACCCAATGGTATATGCCCTCTAACCCTGTCTCTGGGAAGGGCATCGAATGCCTTGACTGTTAACCTTCACCACCTTCCTCTTGCACATGAACTAATTGTCTTTAGCATACTTCAAGGGTCACAAAGAACTGGAATGGCAGTGTGCTCCCAACTTTTTCCCAGGTGGTACTGAGCAGGACCCTGTGGGGCTCCTGGGCACACAGTTTTTCTGAGTCCCCCATTTCTTTGATTACAGGGAACAGCCTTCATTTAGCCTCCATGACCTTCCCTGACTTTGAATTCAAGCAGTTGTTAATTTGAAAAGGAGGGGATTCCCAGGTGGTATTAGTAGTAAAGAACCTGCTTGCCAGTGCAGGAGATGTAAGAGAGAGATGCGGATTGGATCGCTGGGTGGGGAAGATCCCCTGCAGGAGGAAATGGCAACCCACTCCAGTATTCTTGCCTAGACAGTCCCATGGACAGGGGGCCTGGCATGGGATCACACAGAGTCTGACATGACTGAAGTGACTTAGTAGGCACAGGGAGAAACAGTCAAGAGTAGACTTGAGCCTAGGTCGTTTCCTCTTCAACCATTATGACACAGCAATATCTTTAAGCTGCTTTGCAGATATTGAAACCCCCTCCAGGTGGGAGAAGTTAACAATTAATGATGGTATGCTGCCTCCAAACACAAAGACCCCAGACCTGTCAGGCCTGAGGGTTAATGATGCTGACTCCTACTTACCTCACCTCAGATCCATTAGAAGAATGATCACAAGCTGGTTACACGTCTCTGAACAATTACTATAAAACATCTCACTGTCTTCGCCAGGTTGGGACACGTGGTTTTGAGGGCATTAGCCTCAAAACGAGGAATGTTTATAAACATGGCATGTTTCAGCTTTCTGTCCCCAGGGCACACTAATCATTTACAGAGTGTTGACAGATATTTGAACCAGGGGTCAAGGTGAACATCCCTAGTTACATAACAAAAATGTATAAAGTCTTGCTTAATCAGTTGTGTGTGTGTTTTAGAAAATTTGTATAAACTTGTCTGCCGTGGTATCCAAAGGAAGGGATGCTTTTCACATTTTAACAAGATGAAGGCACTCCCCGCAGCACTGTTGTCCATCCTTCTGATCACACAGCAGTGTTCTTGTGCTGTGAGTCCCACAGGCTGCGATGATGTTGAGCCCGTGGCTGCGAAAGCTCTGGACCTGATCAATAAAGGACGGTGGGATGGCTACCTCTTCCAGTTGCTGCGGGTCGCTGATGCCCACTTGGACAAAGTGGTGAGGAGCCTCCCACGGCAGAGCTGAGTGGGGAGGTGATGGACCAGGGCCAAAGGGGACGCTAGCTCCTAAGCCTGCCACCCTGCACAGTGGGTTGGCTTTGGTCAGGGCTGTTGGTTTCATTTCTGGGCTGCTCTGTGCTGTACTGTGTTCAGCCATGTCCGATTCTTTTCGACCCCGTGGACTGTAGCTCGCCAGGCCCCTCTGTCCATGCACTTCCCAAGCAAGAATACTGGAGTGGGTTGCCATTTCCCCCTCCAGGGGATCTTCACCGCCCAGGATCGAACCCGTGTCTCTTGCATCTCCTGTATTGGCAGGCAGATTCTTTACCACGGTGCTACCTGGGAAGCCCTCAGGGCTGCTCTAACTCTTCTCTTATCCTTTGAATTAATATCTGTTACTAGTATGTCCTGGACTTCCCAGGTGGCACTGCTGGTAAAGAACCCTCATGCCAATGCAGGAGACATAGGAGACGTGGGTTCGATCTCTGGGTCGGGAAGATCCCCTGGAAGAGGGCAGGTCAACCCACTCCAGGATTCTTGCCTGGAAAATTCCATGGATAGAGGAAACTGTTGGGCTACAGTCCATGCAGTCGCAAAGAGTTGGACATGACTGAAGCTACTAAGCACAGTCATTGTGTCCTTGATCAGCCTCTAAATACTTATAAACACTTATGCAGAGCCCAATCAATGGCTAACTGCTTTAAGAGAAAGATTATAATAAACTATGGGCTTTGCTCTCAAGGAAATAATCGTCACCTCACACACACATATAGGTGAACTGGATAAGATGGGATATACTCAGGTAACTAAGTGAGTGGAATAAATGCTGGAGGGATCAAATAGAAGATCAATTATGATGGATGAGAGAAGGCTTCATTTGCATCCTGAAGAATGAGCAGGATTTGAATAGCATAATGGCTTGGATAATGGCCTTCTAGGAGAATTCCTGGTATACCACCTCTGTGTGTGTAGGGACTCTGGAAGGAAAGTATGGAGAAACAGAACAAAGGCAGAGGGGTTCCAGAGGTTCTCTGTGGGTTTTGGAACAGCCATCATCTTGGAAGAGAGACATTCCTTAAGCCAAAGACTAAGGCAATAAATAATGGCATCTCTGATTAGACAAAGTAGGTAGAGGGACAGAGCTAGTTTGTAGCGAAGAGAGTGAATTGAGCTTTGGGCAAGTTGAAATCAAGACAAGAAATCTGGGATTCCCCTGATGGCGCAGTGGTTAGGACTCTGAGTTTCCACTGTGAGGGGAACAGGTTTGATCCTTTGTCAGGGAACTAGGATCCCACATGCTGCCAAAGGAAAAAAAAAGTCAATCTATTAAAAAAAAAAGATAAGAAGCCCAAGTTCAGGAATAGAACTGGATGAGAGGACACAGCTGTACAGACAGAATGGAGGCCATAATATGGCTGGCATTGCTTATATTCTAGTCTTGTACCTTCAATACTTCCACCCAAACCAAAACTGCCTTTTTGTGACTGCTCTTTAAAATTCATGGGCAGAAGCAATATTACGAGCAGTTAAAAACTCTCTGATGCTTTCTATTAAATAAACAGATCAAATGATACAAAGGCAGGGCACCTGCAATGACTTGGAGAGGAGGTAGAATGACAGGAATGACAGGAATTCCATTTAAGAAATAAAGAGCTTATTTTAATTGGAAAACTCTGGGTTTCCACATACTACCCAGCCATTGCTCTCTTGGCATTCCCCAGGAATCCACAGCTGTCTACTATTTAGTCTTGGATGTGAAAGAATCTGACTGTCCAGTCCTATCCAGGAAGCACTGGGATGACTGTGAGCCAGATGTTTCTCGTCGTCCTTCTGAAATAGTAAGTAAATCGGGTACTATTCCTCTCCTGTTAGCATTCCAGACTTCTATCAATAGACAGAAAGCAGCAGAAATATCTTCTTGCCCAGGGTGGTTGCACACCTGAGCTTACACACTAAAACAATAAGAGCAAAACTTCTGCCTCTTGGCTTATAAGGACTATGTTGACTTCGAGAAATATTTTCTTGAGAGCCATACCAGGAAACCAGTTCAAGGAAAGTCAGTGGGGCTTCTAGTCCCATGTCAGAGCATGACCAGCTGTGAGACCTTGGGCAAATCACCTAATGTCTAAGAACCTCTGAACCTGTAACTGTGAATGCTGGTTTCCCTAACAGAAATGGCCAAAGGGATTAGTTGCAGTCACCATAAGGAATTGAGTCTTGTTCTGCACATTGCACATGGGTTCTCAGAGCCCAGGTTCTCTGCCACAGAGGAAGATGCAGAGATATAAGATTTCAGTTCCAGAAAATAAGATGACTACATATCCAGCAATTTTAGCTTTTTTTTTTTTTTTTTGAAAATGTTTGGGATATAGCCATGATCTCTTTCAACACTTTCTCTGTGGTTCTCATGAGGATTTTGGATGCTTGTAGCATATCCGGCTCACAGAACTATGCTAAGAAAATACAGGTTTTGAGAGAGGGTTTGGTGAGAGGAAGCACAATAATTTCAAATGGATAGTAGGAGCATGCTGCCTCACTTTTTTGTTTCCTCGGGTCAACCTAAGGAAAAAGTAGACGGTAACATAAACCTCTCTTTCTTACAGGTGATTGGACAATGTAAGGTAATCGCTATAACACCTTTGGCTGGGTCTGAGGATCTTAGAGTGAATGGCTTTAACTGCACCACAAGTTCTGGTATGATTGTCTGTTAAAATGCTAATTAATTCTAGGTTCATGCAAAATTCAAACAGTGGTATTCATCATAGAAGTCTATGAAGTATGTATCAGAAATGGTTCCTGCCCTTGTGGATACAATTATTACTTGCTCTCTTGAGAAGAGAAGATTTTTCCCTAATACTGGCACATCTTCTTTTATAGAAATTCAACATCTAAAAACAGACATTTACAACGGGCGGTATGACATCATTTGTAGAGAACACAGGCTCTGGGATCCGATTTGAGTTTGAACCCCAACCTCAGCACTTAGTAGTTGTATGATTTTAAGGGCAGGTTACTTCTTCAAGCTTTCCTCCTTTGTAAAATGAGGATAACAATAATATTATCCCTTCAGGTTCTTCCCAGAATTAGATAGCCTGTGTAGTATACTTTGCAAAGTACTTAGCGTTCAAGTGTTAACTTCAATGACTGAAAGTTACATATGCTCACAAAGCAGTTATACATATATTAACTTGTTTAATCTCACAAGATTATGAAGTAAAGATTACAATACTTTCTATTTTAGATATAAAATAAACCTCAAGGAGATTCAATGACCCAGCCTGGGGAACAGAGCCAAAGTGTGGCAAAGACATGACCCTATTCCACTGGCACTGACTCTAAATTACACACCTTTTTTTTTTTTACACACTTTTTAAATTCACCTTTTCAAAAGAATTATCACAGAATTTCTTTCAATATAATTAATCTTAACATGGTTCAATATATAAAAATTCAACAGTCAAGCAACTTCCACACAAGGTTGCCATAAAGACTGAGCTGCATCTTCTCTTGTCTGGGCAAAATTTTGTGTTAATGATGCCTCTCTCCTTGGCAGAGACAGGGAAGAGTTCGTTAAAATATTAGCACTTTATGAGTGATGGGTTGTCATGAATAGGGGTCACAACAGAGACTTGAGCGTCAGAAGGATCTGAGTTTAAGTTTAGCTCTGCCACTGATTGCCTGACTTGATCTCGGACAAGTTACCTCTCCAAGCCTCAATTTCCATCTGCAAAATGGAAGCTATTGTTATTCTTGCCATCACGCTTACATGTGTCAAGTCCCATTACTTGACATTACTGCTTCCCACTCAGTAACCGCAAAACTGCCCATTTCTTTCTCCAGTCTCTTCAGCACTGACCAATACTATAGATAGCCCAGTGCTCTTCGATTTCTTTGAGAATACTGAGCTCTACAGAGAACAAGCTGACAAAGCCCTGGAGAAGTACAAAAGGGAGAACAGTGACTTTGCTCCTTTCAGAGTGGACAAAGTGAAGAGGGCTGTGAGAGCGGTGAGTCTCCTCTAATGTTTAGCTAGCACCGAGGGCCCAGAGTCCAGTGCAGCCGGTGTGAGCTTAGCAACCCTGAGCCTCTTTGCTGCCCTCACTCGACCTTTTAATTTGAGGCCTTTTAAACTGAGGCTCCCTCCTTCAGTTCTTTGGCTTTTGGAGTTGTGGGTATCTGTGTGTGAACACTGAACAGAGAAAAGGAAAAACCCAAACAAGGAAGAAGGAAAGACAGAAGAGAATAATAAAACTTATGTGAGTCATTGAAATCATCTGGTCCTAATCTCCTGTATTATGATGGAAAATAGAGACTCAGAGCACCCACCTCACCACTCCTAGTGGTGTGGCTGGAAGTGAGACAGTTCTGCCTCCCAGTCCAAGGACCTCAGCGCTTCCCACCCAAGCTAGCCTTGCACCGCAGCTAGTTGATGTTGGTCATGCATTTGTAAATGCAGTTAAATAGATTATGGTGCATGCAAACAATGGAATGAATACGCCACAATTACTGAAAACAACATTTTGAATGTTTATGCACTGGAAAGAGTTTCAAGATATATTGCTAATAGAAAAAGTAGGTTACAGAACAATACTTAAGACTATGATTTCATTTATGTTAAATAATTAGATATATGTGTATATGTGTAACATTTAGGAAAAGGCTTGAAGGAAAAATCCATCAAGTGGATGATAGTGGTACCTCTGAGAATGAGAGGCACAGAGGTTGATTTTTCACACTACCCTTAGTTATGTCTGTATTAGTTGAAACTTTCAGTGAAATAGTATTCACCTTATCACTCATGTGATAAATTTTTTAAAGGCAGAGACCATCAGAAAAATGGTGCATATTGGAAATTTTGAATCCTCATAGTACTTTATAGTATGTTGGAAAGTAAGCATCTACTGCTTTTTTTTTTTTTTTAACTTTTATATTCTTGAAACTGCTTGGATTCAATTTGTTCTAGAGAGGAGGGAAAGGCACCAGTTACTTCCTGGACTTCTCTGTGAGGAACTGTTCCAGTCACCACTTTCCCCAGACACTCTCATGTGAGTATAATCAGTGTCTGTGAAGTGCTAGGTAACATTCAGAAACCACTTGTTATGTGCCAGGCATCCTTCTAAGTGCTTTATATATATTACCTTATTAATTCGCTGCTGCCCTACGAAGTAGATACTACTTTTATTCCTGATTTACAGATGGGGAAACTAAGGCACCGAGCAGTTAAGTGAATCGTGAGAGTATCACATATATTATAAAATTATACATGTTATTTACCTACACTTAGCACTGGATTTTTTTTTTCCCATTAGGATTAAACTAAAACAAATAACTAGCTTGTATTAAGAACTGACACCCAAGGGTACTGTCACTCACGTCACCTCATTTACACCTCACTGTGACTCCATTTGACAAAGAGGTAACTGAGGCTCAGAAAAGGGTCCTGCCTGATGTTCACAACCGAGCTGAGGTTAGAATCCAGTCTTTCTGATGCTCAAGCAAAGGGATTGTTCTGCTAGTCACTCATGCTTTGACACTCATATATCTGCATGAAGATCTCCGTCTTTTCTGGCGTATCTTACCCTCCTCAAGACACAACCTGATGACTACACAGCCGCAACCCTGATTTTTCGAGAGCCGCTTTTCCTTTCCCAGTGTCTGGGCGTTCACAGCAAAGCTGGATGCCTTGCTACCACCTGCACGTGCACACTCAAACGCACACACCCTACCAGGTTTATCACTTCTTTGCAGATCTTTGGATTCTGCAGAGCCGATTTGTTCTATGATGTGGAAGCCTCTGACTTGGAAACCCCAAAAACCATTGTCACAAACTGTGAAGTCTTCAACCTTAAGGTGGGTTGCTTAAATAGCCTTTGTCATGATCAGTGCCAAACTAGGTGATGTTTTCACACACACAGCATCTATTGTTCTTATGGTTGTTGGTGTGTGTTGCGTCTGTGTGTGTATAAGGGACAGAAGAGGGAGAAAGAGATGGTAGATGAGGCAGTAGGGATGACAAGGAGGAGAAATACAGAGAGAACATACAATTGGGACAGTACAAATTGCTGATATGACACGAAAATATGGATTTCCCCCCCACCCAAGAATTGAGAAGGGTAAGATTGGCTGGAAAAGTAAAATCATGATTAATTCAACCAACCTCTAATGAACTGAAAGTGGCTCTTGTAGTCAGAACTCCAGTGCTGACACTTAATTCCTCCTAGCTTTCAATATTAGGCATAGAACCTAAAAAATTAATGAGACTAAAATCTACTATATAAAGGTGTATGAAATGACTCAAAACAGTAGTTTACACATGTCCCAGAAAGTTTTTATTCGATACCAAGATATTCTTCACAGTGTTTTTATATCAGAAAAAAACCCAAAACCTGAGCATAATCCAAGTGCCCATGTACCAGCACCACCTCAAGTGGAGGGGGCAGGCTTGTCACTATGAACATGGCTCCACAGATTTCTTAAAAATTAAAATCTGAACAAGGAGAAGTACACAGAGGTAATTGGTCATTCTTTAGGAGTAGGAGATGTTTGTACCATAAAATCTCAACTTGTTGAGAATATAAATTATAAGGCACTAATTTTCCAAAGGTTGATCTATAGATAAGGATCATTTTATAGTATCATTTCATCAGTTTATATTGAGATGGGATGGATAATAATGAGTGTTTTCACAATATAACATTTATTTCATCTAAAGGACTACTCTTTACTCTGAGATTAAGTTTCTGACTCTGACAAGAGTCAGAAAATAACAAAAATATTAAAATAATCAAATGTTATTTGATTATTAAAATAAAATATTTCTGTTGTGAAATAATGATGGTAGTAAATAATAGTTTTGTTTGTATTTTGAATGAGAGTTGGCTAGATAAGAATTTGAGAATTCCTTTTTTATATCCTACTTTTAAAAATAGTTGTGGAATCTAAAATCTAGTGCTATTGACATAAATTAAATTAAACATCTAGCTTCTTTCTGTGTTACATGATTATATCCACTCTTCTGTTTCCATCATCAGGAACATAGAAACTTCAGTGGTGTGCAACATCATTTGGGCCATCCCTTCCACTCTGGCAAGCATGAGCATTTTCCTGCTGGAAGGCCTCCATTTAAGCCCAGTGGATCTAAAGTTCATGGTCATCCCCATGAGTCACATAACTTTAGATGCCCACCTCCTCTAGAACACAAAAATCACTCAGACAGTCCACCATTTCAAGGAAGTGTTCCTCTACCATTTCCCCCTCCAGGGTTAAGATGTCCTCACCCTCCTTTTGGCAGCAAAAGGGTAACCATAGGCCCCCTCATAACCATAGTTCTGATGAGCACCACCCCCATGGACCTCATCCCCATGGACACCATCCACATGGACACCACCCCCATGGACCTCATCCCCTTGGACCTCATCCCCATGGACACCACCCTCATGGACCTCATCCCCATGGACCTCATCCCCATGGACACCATCCCCATGGACCTCATCCCCATGGACACCATCCCCATGGACCTCATCCCCATGGACACCATCCCCATGGACCTCATCCCCATGGACACCATCCCCATGGACCTCATCCTCATGGACCTCATCCCCATGGACCTCATCCCCATGGACACCACCCCCATGACCATGATTTCTATGACCATGGACCCTGTGATCCACCACCATATAGCCAAGGTCCCCAAGACCACCATCGCCAAGGCCGTGGCCCACCACCGTGGCACTCCAAAGAAAGAGGTCCAGGTAAAGGACACTTTCACTTCCACTGGAGACCAATTGGATATATTCACCAACTTCCTTCACTAAAGAAAGGTGAAGTTCTTCCTCTTCCAGAAGCCAATTTTCCCAGCTTCTCATTGCCAAACTACAATAATCCCCTACAGCCAGAAATTCAGGCCTTCCCTCAGTCAGCCTCTGAATCATGTCCCGGGACATTCAACATTAAGTTTCTACATATCTCAAAGTTTTTGCATATACATTGCCAAAATAAAATCCTTGATGGGGGAAAATAAGTCATGTCCTGAGTGAGAACCATAAATAAAATGTGACCAGTAATATATGCAAAATGGCAAGTTATTATAACCTTACTTTCATACTCAGGATAGGGCAAAATGTGGGTAGAGGAGGAAATAACATAAGACGCTTCCCAGGTGGCTCAGAGGTTAAAGCATCTGCCTGCAATGCAATGCGGGAGGCCTGGGTTCAATCCCTGGGTCAGGAAGACCCCTGGAGAAGGAAATGGCAACCCCCTCCAGTATTCTTGCCTGGAGAATCCCATGGACGGAGGAGTCTGGTGGGCTACAGTCCACAGGGTCGCAAAGAGTCGGACACGACTGAGCGACTTCACTTTCACTTCAGACAGACAAAAGGAAAGGAGAGGAAAGATATCAGTGCTACAGTTGGAAGTTAAGTCCATCACTGGCTACTATATCACCTGAACCAAATCTCTAATCCTCAAAATTTCTTTCTTGGATTAAACTCCTTTAATTCTGGCATCTTTTCCTTTGCTGGTACTTATGCTGAGGCTGGACCTACCAAGAAGGAATTTACTATCACTAAAAGGATTATTTTTATAAAAGTGACCCAAATTCTCTTCCACTTGTTATCCAGTCCCCTAAATTTCCTTTTGGGAAAACAAATTCTCAATCCAATTATTAAGGAAACAAAGCTCATGCTATAAATTGTTTAAAAAAAAAAAAAAGGCTGCAAGCATGAATCGTAACCATAAATTCAAGTGCACAAAAATACCACTTTATTTTTGGAACAAATTAATTTCTATTTTAAGTTGCCATCCTTACTGAGCTAATGGGAAATTTAACCTCAGGCCTTCTTGGACTTTCTGCTACTCCCCACACAAAGCAGTTCTAAGGTTTTATTCTCATAGTGCCAAGAACGCATGAGAAGGAGGTCTGATTCTTCACCACTGGCCCACCAGGTCCCCCTGCTGAGGATGCTTACTGCTCTGTTCACATGATTCTTTAGGTCTAGTTTACCTGCTTTTTCTATATCAAACTGGTGATACAGGAGTCTCTGTAAGACAGTTAATGGAATGACTGCCAGGAGGTCATTCCATGTGGTCATATGCTCAGTCCCTGAGATCCTGCTGCCTCCCTGCTGCATTTCTAGAAAGCAGGACCGAGATGCCCTCTGCTGTCCTTTTCCTATCTTCTCCCCAGAGTAGTTTCAGATAAGAGCCTCTTTTCACTTTATTTTCGCAAGCAAAGGACTCTTTTTCACACTCAAATCTTCTTTCTTTTCCCTTCTTCCCACATCAAGTCTCAAGTATTTTGTTTTTGTTGTTTAGCCGCTAAGTCATGCCTGACTTTTGCGACCCCATGGACTGTAACCCTCCAGGTTCCTCTGTCCATGGAATTCTCTAGGTGAGAATACTGGAGTGGGTTTCCATTTCCTTTTCCAGGGAATCTTCCCAACCCAGGATTGAACCCATCTCTCCCACCACCGAAGGTGGATTCTATACTGCTGAACCACCAGGGAAAATATCAAGTGTTCAGACACAGGCTAAAATCAGCAGATAGTGAAGGACAGAGAAGCCTGACATGCTGCAATCCATGGGGTTGCAAAGAGTGGGACATGACTTAGAGACTGAACGACAACAAAATTTCAGATTCTCTCCACCTGACTTAATGAACACTTTCAGGGGTGTGGGTTTGGCAGAAGGAGGTAGATTCTAATGGTGAGGCTGGGGGACGGAGCGGGGGCGGGGTCGGGGTGGTCAGGGGCAGGGAAAAAAGCTAAGGGTGAAAGAGACCAAGTTCTTAAGCTGGGAAGAAAGAGAAATGCTCAAAGATAGAGAAGGTGAAACTGGAAGAGGAAAAAGGTCACTGAAGATGCACAGTCCAAGAGCTGGAATGGAATACAGGCTGATTGTGGTGGCATTTCAAGTGAAGACTCAAATGCAGTGTTGTCGAGTGACTGCCCTGGCAGTCCAGTGGCTGAGACTCCACGTTCCTGATGCAGGGGATCCGTGTTCAATCCCTGGTCAGGGAACTAGAGATCACATACAGATCACAGGCCACAACCAGGAGTCTGCACGCTGCAGCTACAGATCCTACATACCGCGAAGCAGACAGAAGGTCCTGCATGCCACAGCTGAGACCCAATGCGTCAAATAAATAAAAACAAATGGTAAAGAGCAAAAGCAACCGTCCCCTGCACCCTACACACACCGCCTCCCCGCCCCCACCCACCCCGCCCCCAGCTAGAGTGTTGTTGAACCTAACTTTGTGTGCCTGACATACTGTGAGGCCAAAAAGAGTTTGGATCAAGGGTTTATTAGATGAAGAGGCACCAACATAGATGATGGGAGAGCTAGACTTGTGTCAAATTCAATTTATCTTGCTGACTGCCCGGGACACAAGGTTCTGAAAGGCACAAAGGTAAAGGAGAGGGGATCTTTGCAATTTCAGGATGTCTCAGTTGCAGATACCCCGGCACTGTCTTGTGACTGGATGTGTTCTCAGTGATTGTGATTAATCTATGGGTTCCTGCAAAGCAAATCAGTCAATCAATGTCTTGTGATCCCTCAACTTCTCTCTAGGAGAGAGTAGTAGCAATGATTGAGGCATTTTATTATTTCTCAGGGCCTTTGTGATGGGTCAGGGGTTTCGGTTCTTAATTGACTCCCCCCAGTGCCCCGCTCCACCCCTCCAGTGTCATATACCTTAAGCCCTCTTGGAGCCAGTTGGTTAAAGCCACAGGGCAATTTGGGGTCATAAAGCAAGGTATCAGTTTAAAATAAAAGTCATGGTTTAAGATTATATTGGGCTTGCTTTTCCTTTGTTTTTATACTACCTCACTTCCCTAGTTAGTAATTGTGTGAATCTGCTCTTCGGAACTCAGGGAAGGTTTAGGAGACTTTACAAACAAGAGGCAGGCAGAGAGCACGGGGTGGGGTTTTGTCCCAGGAAGGCCCCAAAGGGTCCAGTTTCAACAGGATTTGCCTGTATATTCAGGTGTGTGCGTGCATGCACGCTCAGTCGCTTCAGTCGTGTCCGACTCTTTGTAACCCCATGGACTGTAGCCCACCAGGCTCTTCTGTCCATGGGCTTCTCCAGGCAAGAATACTGGAGTGGGTTGCCATGCCCTCCTCCAGGGAAATCTTCCCCAACCCAGGGATCGAACCTATGTCTCCTGCATCTCCTGCATTGCAGGTGGATTCTTTACCCACTGAGCCACCTGGGAGGCCCATATAGTTACATACATAACCAGAAAGA
Organism: Nanger dama; assembly: GCA_917880005.1. Taxonomy (NCBI): domain Eukaryota; kingdom Metazoa; phylum Chordata; class Mammalia; order Artiodactyla; family Bovidae; genus Nanger; species Nanger dama. Next base: position 24,587,435 of record CAKJTW010000011.1, on the reverse strand, counting down.
GTGTGACTTTGAAAGTCCTTGATCTGGTTCTAATCCCAGCCCCACAATTTACTAATTATAGCAAAAGTTAAACATTCACATACTTTTTAGCTATCATGTAACAAAAAGCATCTAGAAAAGAAGCAATTAATGGTATAGTGTCCAAACCTTTAGCACAATGTAAAATCCCTCAAGTAGGAATCCTTTCTTACCACTTTTTTCACCTGTATCAACTGTTTGCATATTATGAATGCATTTAATTGAAATGAATTGAGAAGATTCAATACTGTGTTTTCCAAGAAACTGTTTTAATAATTCAAGCAATGTTTGTGAAAGGACTTAATAAATTATAAAATACTGCTCAAATGCTCCTGAGGGTTATTAAGCTATTTTTTGGGGGGAGGGGGTCTTCCTGGATTTCACCTTTCTCTACTCTCTAATGTTGCCAGCACTGTGTCCATGCCTCCATGGAGAAATATGATTCTGCAGGGCTGGCAGTCAGTGGGGTGTTCCACTAATTGTCTGTCGCTGGTGACTCTTCTGATGAGTTGTATCTGGTCTGCTTGGTCAGTGTTTGCATGATACTCGTTAAACACTAGTATTGAACACTAGTACCATCACTGTGGCTCCAGGAAACAAAGCCTAGCTGTACTTCAAGGAGAAAAGGAAAGTGGGCGTCCACCATGACTACTCTTTAGAGAAGAAAGATGAGGCCCAAAGAAGTTTAATTACTTTTTTAGGATCTTACAGTAAGTAAATTGTGGGGCTGGGATTACAACCCAGGTCGACCTCCTCCAAAGTCACACCCTTTGCTGTTTATTTTGTTTCCTGTAGGTGGCACAGTGGTAAAGAATCTGCCTGTAACGCAAGAGACGAGATGCAGGAGACATGGTTTCAGTCCGTGGATGGGGAAAATCATCCGAGGAGGAACTGGTAACCCACTCCAGTATTCTTGCCTGGAGAATCTCAGGATGGAGGATCCTGTCAGGTTACAGTCCATGGTGTTGCAAGAGTGAATACAACTGTGTGACTGAGCACACACATATGCACATACACTGCCAAGTCCTATGTTTTTAATCTTTTGGTCAGTTTTATTAAGAAATGATTGACACACTGCTGCTAAGTCGCTCAGTCATGTCTGACTCTGTGCGACCCCATAGACAGCAGCCCACCAGGCTCCCCTGTCCCTGGGATTCTCCAGGCAAGAACACTGGAGTGGGTTGCCATTTCCTTCTCCAATGCAGGAAAGTGAAAAGTGAAAGTGAAGTCACTTGTCCAACTCCTAGCGACCCCATGGACTGCAGCCTTCCAGGCTCCTCTGTTCATGGGATTTTTCAGGCAAGAGTACTAGAATGGGGTGCCATTGCCTTCTCTGAATTGACACACATCACTGTATAAATTTTAGGTGTATAGCATGATGATTTGATTTACATAGCTGTGAAATAATCATCACAGTTCAGTTCAGTTCAGTTCAGTTGCTCAGTCGTGTCCGACTCTTTGTGACCCCATGAATTGCAGCATGCCAGGCCTCCCTGTCCATCACCATCTCTCAGAGTTCACTCAGACTCGTGTTCATCGCGTCCGTGATGCCATCCAGCCATCTCATCCAAGGTCGTCCCCTTCTCTTCCTGCCCCCAATCCCTCCCAGCATCAGAGTCTTTTCCAGTGAGTCAACTCTTCGCATGAGGTGGCCAAAGTACTGGAGTTTCAGCTTTAGCATCATTCCTTCCAAAGAAATCCCAGGGTTGATCTCCTTCAGAATGGACTGGTTGGATCTCCTTGCAGTCCAAGGGACTCTCAAGACTCTTCTCCAACATCACAGTTCAAAAGCATCAATTCTTCAGCGCTCAGCCTTCTTCACAGTCCAACTCTCACATCCATACATGACCACAGGAAAAACCATAGCCTTGAGTAGACAGACCTTAGTCGGCAAAGTAATGCCTCTGCTTTTGAATATACTATCTAGGTTGGTCATAACTTTTCTTCCAAGGAGTAAGCGTCTTCTAATTTCATGGCTGCAGTCACCATCTGCAGTGATTTTGGAACCCAAGAAAATAAAGTCTGACACTGTTTCCACTGTTTCCCCATCTATTTCCCATGAAGTTATGGGACAAGATAGGTTTAGTTAACATCCATCATCTCATGTGTTTTGGATTTTAGTTGCTGAGTCATACCTGACCATTTGTAACCCCATGGATTGTAGCCCACCAGGTTCCTCTGTTCATGAGATTTCCCAGGTGAGAATACTAGAGTGAGTTGCCATGTCCTTCCCCAGGGGATCTCCCCAACCCAGGGCTCAGACCACTTCTCCTTCTTTACCACTCCTTCTCAGCCTAGGAATTTACCCAAGTCTCTCTCACCCTTAACTTTTTTTCCTATAACCACACCACACACATACCATCACCATGCACCTGAAACCACTTCCATAAGTCATGGATTCTTAACCATCCTACTCTAAATGTATTTATAATTTGTAAGAACTAATTAGCAGGTGCTGTGCATGTATTATATTAACAATCACTTCTTTATAAAAAGTGAAGATAGTATTCTACATTTTACAGAGGAGGAAACTGAAGCTCAGAAAGATTTTGAGACCCTGACTGGCTCAGAATCACAGAGCAATGAAGGAGCAGAGCTCGTTTGGACGCAAGTTCGGGTGACAATCAAGTGTCATGTTCCCACCACTCTGCTGCAAGGCCACCATTTAGTCCACACTGACTCCTCTTTTCCAAGGACTCTTGGGGAGACTGAATTGCTGAGCTAGAGACCCTGTGAATGACAAAGAAGTCAAACACCTTTTATGTGGGGGAGGGGGATAAGACTTGAGGGGAAACATCCTGTAGGGACTAGCCCTCATCCTTAGCCTACTCTTAAACCACCCTTCCCCGAATAATTGATCTTTCTCAGACAGGTGGCTGAGACTTGGCAGCGAAGGACACCCACAGCCACCAAGCCAGAAGCAAGGGCTGGGGATGCAGGGCTCCCCCAGCTCGTCTCTTCTTAGGCTTCTCCTCTGTCTCCTCCCCCCTCGGGGAGCATTTTCCTTTCTAGAACTAGTGCAAGTGAGTGGGGAGAGAGCCTGGCCTGACCACAGACCACAGAAAGGATGTCCATGTTTTATTTTTAGTTGCACCAATATCCTGATGTGGGACCCCCCAGCACCCACTATGTCCCTGTGCATGGGTTCTCCAGGCCTGCAATATGACTGCTGGCAGCTTGCTTCTCTGCAGCTAGTTATCCTGCAGAGAAATTTTACTGAAAGGTGTCTGCACATTGTACCTACCGTGGCATTGTTGTCACATGCAGTGACCTTCATAAATGGCTTTGGGAAAGTCACAAGGGAATAACAGAGGTGACTGGTGGGTTTTTTCCTCCTCCTTTATGAGAGTCTGCTCTGATTTGCTAAACAAAGTTGTGCAATCACCGGGAAATGAGCTCTGTGCTCCTACATGCTCCCCAAAGGCAAACAAGCAGGCCAACCACCCCAGTGTTGTAATGTTTCAGCCTGAAATCTGCTTGGATAACCCAGCAGGGTCCTTTGTCCTTTTGGAATAGGGCAAACAGTGCATGGCAGCAGGAATCAGCCAGGGTCCCGGAGCACTGAGGCAGAGAGGCAGAGCCCAGAGGAGACAGAGGCTGAAGACTAAATTCAGTGTCTTGGCTCCCAGTTGGCTCCCAATTCCTGGTGAAACTCCTACAGGGAGACTGTTAAATCATGAAATTAATCATCATCCTTTTCCTTTGCTCCAGGCTGCTACCAAGTTTAACTCAAGAGTCCTCTCAAGAAATCGACTGCAATGACCAGGATGTATTTAAAGCCGTGGACACTGCTCTGAAGAAATATAACAGTGGAAACAAAAGTGGCAACCAGTTTGTACTGTACCGTGTAACCGAGGTCAGCAGAACGGTGAGTGAGCTGTGTTTAACCCTGAGGTCACTTGGGATTTGTGCTGTCACTTGGAGCCCAGGCCTCACTCACCCCCACCCCCACACACCCACCCCAATCACCAGAGAACTGACAACCAAAGGGAAGCTTTGTGGTTGTTAGTTGCTAAGTCATGTCCGACTCTTTTGCGATCCCATGGACCGTAGCATGCCAGTCTCCTCTGTCCATGAAATTTCCCAGGAAAGAATACTGGAGTGGCTTGCCATTTCCTTCTCTAGGGGAATCTTCCTGACCCAGGGGTCAAACCCACATCTCCTGGATTCTTTACCACTGAGCCACCAGGAAAGCCCATTCTTAAAGGAGTACCTCTAAGAAATAGACAATCTCACTTGTGTGGAATCTAAAAATTCCATCTCACAGATACCAAAAGTAGAATGGTGATTGCCAGAACTGGGCAGTGGAGGAAATGGGGAAACACTGGTCAAAGGGCACAAATGTCCAGTTATAAGATGACTAGGTACTGAGGATCGAATGCACAGTGTGGTGATTACAGCTATTAAAGCTTTACTGGAAATTTGTTAAAAGATTAAGTGTTCTCACCACAAAAATGAAGGCAACTATGTGAAGTGATGGGTGTGTTAATTAACTTGTTTGCGGTAATCATTGCACAATGTACATACAATTTTTATTTGTCAACTAAACCTCAGTTATGCTTGGGGAAAGGGAAGGTTTGTCTAAGAGGAGTCAGCTGTGTTGAACAAAATGTCTATCATGAAATCAATGTGGCTCAGTGTGTCAAGGTAACAGCCATGTTCTAGCTGGGTTTTAGTATTTTTTTTTTTAATCACTGATTGACACACACAGGATGGAGACAAAGCCTGACAGCGTGTGTGACTTTAAGAAATACAAATCTTTCAATAGTTTATTTAAATGAATTTCACTATAAAACACTGTGTTTCTGTGATAGCTAAGCAATCGATTACTTAGGTGGAGAAAAAAAAAAACCAGCTATTTGATATGATGAGGAGAAAGGAAAAAGTCCAGTGGATAGAGGTTTTTTATTGTTGTTGTTTTCTGAAAATCCAGTCTTTCTGTTTCACAAACTTGTGCATACATGTGAGTCCTAGGGTTCTCTAGCAACAGTTTATCAGTGTTGTTTTTATTAGTTGACATCCATGGCAAATGTGGTTTATTCTAGTTTATTCTAAAATGTCCATAGAATCACTGTTCATCTTTACTTTGTCATGTGGACACTGCCTATACCATGATCACATAGGTTTTATTAAATCTGAAACCTGGAAGGATCTTCAGAGTCTATTTTGTTGATGCAAATACTGTGGAGAGAGCACTTTCCAGTGAGTCAAGAGGCCTGCAATCCCAGGCTGGCTCTGCCTTTCCAAGGTGGGGAGGCCGCCTAAGCCATATGCCATCCATCTGGGGCCTGGGGCCCTACTCTCACCTACCAACTGAAAAGCTGGGCAACATCCTCTCTGAGGTCCCAGACTGTGCATCTGGAAGCTCATCTAACTCAGCACCTTTAAACTTAAAAGGTTTATTTATTATTTCATGACACGCTAAAGAGAAAAACAATGCAAAAAAAATACTAAAGTTACTCATAATTAATCTCACCATCCAGATAACTGTTACTTCTTTTTGAAAGTTTAAAAAGCCGTATGGTTTGTTTTCTAACTGTAAAAATGATAGATGTTAGTTTTTAAAAATAGATAATTCAGGAATGTTTGTTTAAAGAGAAAACCGAAAGAGAAGTCTACTCCCACCACTGAAAGACACATATTTTAACAGTTTCATTGCATAGTTTTCCAGACTTTTAAAAATCATATATTTATGTACAAATTGGTTTCTACAAAAATAGGCTAATACTTTGGATCTACTTTGTAACTTAAAAATATGTATATTTGTAAATAGTATATTATGAATTTCTTCCAAGCAAATATTTTTAAACTTTCAATATTTTCTCTATATTTTAATAAATGTTTTTGCCTTAATTGAATCAAATAGAGGTCAAATATTCATAACTGTTCTAGATCTCAAATGATGTGCTATTGGGTCAGTTAGATGAGATCTACCTATCCATGGTTGCTGTTTTTCAGGATAATCCTGACATATTTTATTCCTTGAAGTACCAAATCAAGGAGGGTGACTGTCCTTTTCAAAGTGACAAAACTTGGCAGGACTGTGACTACAAGGACTCTGCACAAGCTGTGAGTGTGTTGACTGTTCCTGAGGCTCCATTTTTCTCTGCCCAGTGTGCTAGACTTGTCCACAGTGCTGGAGATGATTAATATTGCTGGCTGCTTTTATAGGATGCACATACACCCTCAACTGTGTAGAGCAGTCAAATGCTTGATGTCTGTATTCTCACATAGGTGGAAGGGGCGTAGAGAGGCCCTCGGTTAAACATGGAGAAAGCCGTCCCACAGGAAGGGGACTCTAATGACCAGCAGGGATATGTGGGCCAGGCCCCAGAGAGGCAACAGATCAATGCTTGGCTGAGATCTGGGGCTGCTGAGTGGAGAGTGTGGCTGCTTCAGCTGAACAGTCCTGAGTACAAATCCTGCTCTACCTTCAACCAGCTGATCACTTGGAACCAGTGTGCTCCCTTGCAAGGGGCAATCTAATTGACTTCATGATCTTGTTGAAGGAAAAAAAAGGGACACCTTATGCAAATGGTTTTGTTTTAATAACAAGGGCTCTTAACCTAATGCCTACCCTCCCTGGCACAGCACAGCTGCTGGTTTGGCCATAATAATTGAGGGAGATTGTGATGCTACCTGCCAGGAACCAAGCCAGTCTCCTCATAATCCAGGGAGCCATTTCTTCAGTGTCAAAACCCTGGCTTCCTGGATGCAGTTTGAACACTGAAAGTGAGAGGTTAATCAAGAGGAGAGTTTAGCAGGCTGATTCACAGCCATGGTGTGCATCTTGATGGAAAGGAAATATCTCCAGGGCTCAAAACAAAGATTCATACTTCAGAGTGCCTCTCCTCTATCTCATGAATATTGGTGACTTTAAAAAAATAATAATTTGGCTGAAAAATACTTACCCTTGTGTCTCAAAACTCTGCTTAGGAAAAAAAAATCTTGACAAGATTTTAAAAAGGAAAGCCATATTTAGCAATAGTACTAAGTGGATTTCATCTGAAAGATTAAGATAAATCTTTTTTTTTTCCAATCTTTTTTTTCCCCCTAGGCCACAGGAGAGTGCACAGCGACTGTGGCCAAGAGAGGGGAATATGAAGTTCTCCGTGGCTACCCAGACCTGCCTGATCACTCCAGGTAGCTGACGTGTTTGCTAGAGCTGCCCTGGGGGAAAATGAACATTTTCCATATGGTGCCAAACACCCTTTACCTGAGGGCGGCAGTGGCAATACCACTTGCAGCCTTGTGGGGGCGCTGGAGGGCTGGAGCGGCAGACTCCTGAGGTGGGCCCGGGCTCATGCCAATCATCCCCTTGGTGTTATCCATATTCTCTTCCTCAAGAGCTGCGTTGTATTATATGTGCAGGAAAAAATGAGAAGACAGAATTGGCCTCAACTGTAGGTAGCGTCCCTAGCGTGAGAAAAGCACAGGTTTTGAGTCAGATCTGGCCTGGAATCTTTCAAAGCTCTCATTTTCTTCGTTTTTCCTTACCTGGGAAAGGAGGTAACAATAATTTCCACTTTGTACCATTTTTAGGATGAAGCTAGATGATACATCTGAAGATGTAATCATACTAATGTATCAATGAAGTCAAGATAAAAGTAGTAACAATTAACATTTATTGAGCACTTATTACCAGTCACAGTTCTAATCACTTCATATGCAGTAACATATCTAAATCCTCACAACTCTATGAGTCAAATAGCAATATCCTAGTTCACAAATGAAGAAACTAAGGCCTACAGCAGGCAAGTATCTTGCCCAAGATCCCACAGCTAGTAATTAGCAGAGTGGTTGGAATAGACCCTTCATAAATGAAATTCCTTTAGATTCTAAGTATGGAGCAGCTTATTAACAGATAACCTCTGTTAGCTCCTTCCCTGTTGTGGCAGAGGTGCCAGGTACAGAAGGTTGGACACGTGTAGGTGATGTTAGTCACAATAGCTGTTCTGGAACTGGCCTTTGCTTACAAGCGAGCTCCAGAACAGCATCTTCAGCCACCCTGGTGAACGTCACCGTCGTAGTGACTCTTCTATTTCAGCCTTAGTCATCCATGGAGTACCCACAAAAACTACACCCCTTGAGTTCCCATTCTTGCAAGAAGCTGCGTTCAAAGAAAGATAGTCCAAAACAGAAATCACAAGTCATTAAAATTTTCTGATGAGAATAGCTTTTTATTATTCAGCTTAAGTAAGTAAAGTCACTCAGTCGTGTCTGACTCTTTACGACCCCATGGACTGCAGCCCATCAAGCTCCTCAGTCCATGGGATTCTCCAGGAAAGAATACTGGCGTGGGTTGCCATTTCCTTCTCCAGGGGATCTTCCCAACCCAGGGATCGAACCCGGGTCTCCCGCATTGGAGGCAGACGCTGTAACCTCTGAGCCACCAGGGAAGTGCTAGAACTCTGTATTTTAAGCAGGTTTTAACATTATCTAGAGCACAGCATATATGTACCATGAGAGGAAATACTCTCTTCCACAACTTCAGAAATTATTGCTAGGTCCACGGTCCTTTACCTTTATCTGAAACCTTTTTGGCCAGATATGTTTTGGAATTTCAAAATTCTAAATCTTTATTTTTATTTAAAAGTCTCTCTAGAAATTGGGGCAGGGTGGAAAATCATTCTGTTACCCAGAAAAACTCAGTTTGCATCTTTCCCTGCTCTTCTCACCCTCAGAAGGTTGCTCCATCTCTTCCCCTACCCTAGTTGGGAGCTGCCCTTGAGGTCAGGCAAACCAGCCTCTGGGCTTTTCTCCATCTGCCTCTTTCATCTCCTGTGTTCATCTTTTTTTTTTGTTTGTTTTCACATCAGTAATTTCTTTATCTTTCCCATGTAATCCCCTTGGGTTTTTAACTTTACCCATTACCCTGATTCAATCTAACTTCTACAAGGAAAGGAGGGGTAAAGCTATGAATATTTCCCAGGAAGTCTTCCTGACACGTTTATGGAAAGAAAGCTGACACACAGTTGCAAAGGGGTTGTGTTGAGCTGCTGACTGAGGGATCTTACACCCTTGGATAGTGAGAGCCCCAGGGTCCAGGGTCAAGGGACCCAGGACTCCATTCTTCCCCTTTTGCCACATGTGCTGTCACTGATCAGGGGTGAAGGCTAACTGTTATGAACATTGGTAATCTAATACAAACTCTCTCCTTTAAAACATATTTTACATTGTTTTATCAAAACCCGTTCAGTGGCTTCCGTTCTTACAGGAAAAGTGTCCTAAGTCGCTCAGTTGTGTCCAGCTTTTGCGACCCCATGGACTGTAGCCCGCCAGGCTCCTCTGTCCACGGAATTCTCCAGGCAAGAATACTGAGCCATCAGGGAAGCCCTCAGGGCTTGCATTCCATTCTTAATTCACTTCAGGTCTAGGAAGGCCCCCAGCTGAGTGGAGAAAGTTGCGAATATGTGCCTCTTCCAGGAGAGGGCGCCATAGGGTCGTCAAAGGAGAGGGTGACCCGGGAGATAGGATCCAGGCCTACAGGGCACAGCTCAGGCTGCGCACCAGAGGCCTCTCTACTGACTGCTGAGTTCTGTGCTCAATCGTGCCCGACTCTTTGTGGAACCCAGGTCTCCAGCATTGCAGGCGGATTCTTTACCGCCTGAGCCATGAGCCTCTAGGGGAAGCCCAAGAATACTGGACTGGAAAGCCTATCCCATCTCCTGGGGAATCTTCCCGACCCAGGAAGCGAAGCAAGGTCTCCTGCACTGCAGGAGGATTCTTTACCAGCTGAGCTACCAGGGAAGCCCCTGCTTCCCTGCCGATTGCTCAGACCTCAAATCACCCCTCCCTGTCTCCTGCTGTAAGCTGGTAAGATGTGTGCACCCCTTGTCCCACACCTCTGTCCCTGCCTCATCCTGCTTCATCCAGACCCACTTGTCCCTCCTCCTCAGGCCTCACACCTCGGGTTGTGAGGGTTACCTTGACTGCTCTTCCTCCTTCTTAGCTCAGCCTCTTTTCCTCAGAAAAGTCTTTCCTGCGCTTACTCTGGGTTCCTGCCTTTCCAAGTTCTTGCTGAATTATATTGAAATCATCCATCTCCAGTTCTGTCTCTCCCCCTGACTTTGTCCAACTCCTTCATGGCAGTGAATATTACTAATGAATTTACGTAACCACACAGCCAGGCTCAGCACGGGACATGTTATAGCAGGTGTGAAATACATGTTTGTTTAGTAGAAAGGATACAGAGTGTATTACACCCGAGTCCAGCTTCAAGTGGCTTTCATTAACTCTGAAAAGTAAATTAAAATACATCTGTAATGTTTTGATTTTTATGAGGATTAGATTCATGTATCACTCCTGTAATTTTAAGTGACTTTAAAATAAATTTTAAATAACCATGCACAACGGAATGCATACAAGATGTTCCTAAGCGAATGGTTGGCCTTCCCTCCAACTCAAAAGCAGTCTTGTGTTCCCTTTTCTAGTGCTTACTAGGATTTACCGGAAAGTTTGTTATCAAGGCTTTTTATTGATGAATTATCTGACTTATTCAGGCAATGTATGTGAATATAGGTTTCGCTCCTTAACACTGCCCTTTTGCCTACTGTTTGTCAAGCCGAGGGCCCCGTGGTGACAGCCCAGTATGACTGCCTTGGCTGTGTGCATCCGATACCTACCACGAGCCCCGACTTGGAGCCTGTTCTGAGACACGCCATCCAACATTTTAACAACAACACCAATCATTCCCACCTCTTTGATCTGAAAGAAGTAAAAGAGCCCAAAGACAGGTCTGTTCTTTAATTTTTCTCTTGCCATAGTATTGCTAAAATGTGTTAGACCTTTAAGGTTTAGAATTTCTTTACCTAAAATAAATCTTTGGCCAGAGGACAACATGATTCCACAGGTGGTGGTGAGGAACTCTTCCGTGTTCTCATATGACCAGCTCGGGAGACAAAGGCTTTCTCCATAGGCACAGTGATTTGGATGCTGCAGTGTGTAAAGAGGAGAAAGGAGGCTAATCAGACTTCCTTCCTGGGAGATTTGTTTTTAATGAATGGGTGGTCAGCTCTGCTTGTGCTGTGAAATGGAAAAGTCGTTGGTGAAAAAAAAAAGTCATTCTAGCCTTAGGAGTTTAAGAAGACTCTATCATCACCTAGCTATCATGAGGCAAACAGGACCCCTCAATATTAAAATGTACCTAAAAGTTGGCACAGTTGCTGGGTACCCTCTAAATTACAGTCTCTGTTTCATCAGAGAAAAGAGTAAATACTTGTATTAATAAATCTGGTTTTCCATTGAGGCCTTTACTGACAGTTGACTGGGCCCCTTGAACTTCAGCCTCTAATTATGGAGGACTCACTTTGGTCAGTAGCATTCCTTGCTTTTAACTGACCTTTAGCTGGCTTTCTGAAGCTTGCCTTCATGCAAGATGCAAGCTCTACTTGCATCTACCAGCTATCAGGGTGGGACCCACCTCCAGATAAAGCAGGAGAAATCTTACTGCCTGGCCGTCTGGGAGCCTAAGCACCTACTGGTTAAAGCCACTCCAGCTCCCGAGTTTTCTTTATCCATCTAGAAAAGCATTATTACTATTTTACAAAATTTAACAGATCTTTTTTTTTTTCCTGCTGCCCACAGAGGAAATATTGCTGGGTCTTACTTAAGAAAATACAGTAATTCTATCTATAAATTGCTTTTCATTTTCAGATGTGTAGCTGTGTGTGTGTATGTGTGTGTTGTGTTGAAGGGTGTGAGCATCATAAAGTGCTCAATATTAATTTGGTAATGACTTTTGCCTAGTAATAATAATAGTTTGTATTTTTGAGCACTTGCCAAATGCCAGATATTATTCTAAGCTCCTTCTAACACTGTGAATAATGTTTAAACTGACCTTTAAATATTCAATCCAAAATTGTTTCAGGTGGTGACTGGATGGAACTATGAAATTACTTACTCAATCGCACAAACTAATTGTTCCAAGGAGAAATTTCTGTTCCTAACTCAAGATTGCAAGTCCCTTTCAAATGGTGTAAGTAGGCAAAAATCTAATTATAAAGTTCTTAGCCTTTTGTGTCCAGTATTTACAGGTGTGGGAACTCAGCTGTACAGGAAGACTCAGTCACTAAAATTTTAGATGACATTCAACAGTTCCATTTCATGTCCCATTGAGAATCTGAAACTCACGTCACCTGTCAAGCTGCTTACCCAGGGGTCAGAGTCTACACATCTGGCAATAAGCATCTACAGATATATCCAGGGACTAGAAATAGCCTGAGACAAAAGATGCCACAGTCAAGTTTGTCTTTTCATGTCTTCATGCTTTCCTATCTCCTTTTCCTTCTGTGTGCTCAACAGCCTGACAAGGCTTCTGAACTCTACCCAGGACAATACTTCCAACTGTCTCTCTTTGTTTTCTCACCCTCCCTCTCCTACTTTTCTCTTTAATAAATACATCCTGAGTCTCTCTCCCTTAGTGACCCTTTCTCGGATGATATCTTATTACGGAACCAAAATTATGTTAAAAGAGAGCATCTCTAGGTAGCAGGAGTTAATGCATGTTAAGATGATCAGGCATGAGGTCCTTCCCAGGGGTATATGCACTTTAGCAGATGGCTGTGCTTTAAGCAAGAGATGGCTGCAAGTCTGTTCGCCTAGTCATTGTAGGTGATGAGAACTATTAGAAATAGATAGTAGGGATGGTTGCACAACCCTGTAAAATGTCTCTGAATTATACACTTAAAAATGGTTAAGGAGCTTCCCTGGTGGCTCACTGGTAAAGCCATCTTCCTGCTAATGCAGGAGACATGGGTTCAATCCCTGACCAGAGAATACCCCACATGCCACAGAGCAGCTAGGCTGGTGCACCCCAAATACTGAGCCTGTGCTCTAGAGCCCGGGAGTTGCAACCACGGAAGCCCAAGCACCCTAAAGCCTGTACTCTGCAGCGAAAGAAGCCAGTGCAGTGAGAAGCCCAGACCGCAGCCAGAGAGTAGCCCCACTTGCTGCAGCTAGAGGAGAGCCGCACAGCAGCAAAGGCCCAAGTACAGCCAGAAATAAATAAATTATTTTTCAGTGGTTAAGATGGAAAATTGTATATATATTTTACCAGAATTTTTTAAAATAGTAAAAAAAAAAAGAGAGAGAGAGAGAGAGAGAGAGAAACCCTCTAAAATCATAGGTTCTAGTCAATGTGTAACTTTGTCAGTTTGAATTGAATCTGGCCTTTTAAGCATCTATAACATCTCCTGTTTTTTATGCTTAGCTTCAAATTGAGGTTATATAGGCCTAAATGTTATCTAGCTTTAATCTTGCTCCATCTGTTTATAAAAGCCCCAGTTAAGTTTTCGCTTTGCAACACAGAAATGCAAAGGCTGGTTGAGGTAACAAAGCCCAGTCAGATTTTGGTATAATTTTCCTAATCCTTCACTTCTTCACCTGTAAAATCGTGAAGAATAATAGTATCTATCTCACAGAGTTATTACAGTAATTAAAGAACATAAAATGCAAATGAATTATTTTGCCCACAATTGGTAAGATTTAAGGCCTTGCTATTCAAAGTGTGGTCCATAGACCAGCAGCAACAGCAACACCAGGAAGCTTCTTAGAAAAGTAGAATTTCAAGTCCACCTACATCTACTGAATGAGAATCTGCATATTATCAGTAACAAGATTCTCAGGCAATTCATCTGCACATTAAAATTTGAAAAGCAAAGATTTAAGGAGTTTCCTAAGTAGTTCTCAATCATGTTACACCATAGAATCACTAGCCTAGCTTTGAAAAACACCTGTTCCCAAACCATTCCCCCAGACCTTCTGATTTAATTGGTCTGGAGTCAGATGATGCGGTTGGTAAAGAATCTGCCTGCCAATGCAGGAGACACAAGAGACACAGATTCCATCCCTGGGTCAGGAAGATCCCCTGGAGGAGGAAATGGCAACCCACTCCAGTTTTTTGCTGGAGAATCCCATGGACAGAGGAGTCTGGCAGGCTACCATCCATGGGATCACAAAGAGCCAGACATGACTGAGTGACTTAACCTTTGCTTCATATGGCTTTGCTTATCCTTTATGTTTATTTTACTCTATTAAATTTTTTTGAATTTTTTAATTTTTTGGTTGTGCTACCCAGCCTGTAGGATCTTAGTTCCCCAACCAGGAATCAAACCCATGCCTCCTGGAGTGGAAGCATGGGGACTTAACGACTGGACCACCACAGAAAGTCCCTTGCCATTATGTTTAACCTTTCATTATGTTTTTTATTATATGCTATTATTCTTGAAGATGGAGTACCTTGACTTTGGTTTTAACTTCATCCAAAAGTCTTTGTCTTGCTAAAAGAAAATGCTACCCACTCACTTGTATAGCTACTATTTCTATTAGGTATTCTTGTCATCTTATTTCATGTCTCTGTGTGTGTGTGTGTGTGTGTGTGTATTTGTTGGTGGTGGTGCTAGTTTTTCATTGTTTCTTTTTTGTCTTTTGCATGTAGACTATGTTTTGCTTTGTTTTTCTCTATACAATAATTTGCAGAGTCAACATCCTATTTTTAATTTTACTGGTCATTTAAAGATTCTTAAAAACATTTTTAATTTATGCTCTTATATGCTTTTTAAAAACAGGATATTGGTGAATGTTCAGATAAAGCATATGTGGATCTCCAGCTTAGAATTGCTTCCTTCTTGCAGAAATGTGACCTTTATCCAGGTAAGGGATAATATGTGTTGGTGTTCATGCTGGTCCCAGACAACTGGCTAGGTCTTTCCGTAGCTATTGTGCTTTGGTTCCTATGATAAAGTCTACATGACCCACAGACCTTACTAGGAACACTGGGTCCCATCCCTGCCCTGCTGTGCTACAGCAGTACACCTGAGACTGCTCAGCAAGTGGCCAAAGAGAATACAGTAACAGAAGGAAAAATTTACGTTTTCTGGGCAAAGCTGCCCTTCGATTACGTCAGCGGGTCTTTCTTGTGTACCAGCTGTCCCTGCATCAGATATTGTGAACTGGGGAAGTTGTACCTATTTTTAACTACTCAGAATAAGATCCTTTCAATTATAGGTTTTCCCTTTGCATGTTATAATATGAGGAAAGGGTGATTGTGCACATTTAAGGTCAAGTTAGTATTTCTTATACCAGTCAGCTCAGTCATGTCGGATGCTCTGCGACCCCATGGACTGCAGCATGCCAGGCTTCCCTGTCCATCACCAACTCCCAGAGCTTACTCAAATTTATGTCCATAGTGTCAGTGATCCCATCCAACCATCTCATCCTCTGTCGTCCCCTTCTCCTCCCACCTTCGATCTTTCCCAGCATCAGGGTCTTTTCAAATGAGTCAGTTCTTCGCATCCGGTGGCCAAAGTATTGGAATTTCAGCTTCAGCATCAGTTCTTCTAATGAATATTCAGAACTGATTTCCTTTAGGATGGACTGGTTGGATCTCCACGCAGTCTGAAACTCTCAAGAGTCTTCTCCACCACCACAGTTCAAAAGCATCAGTTCTTTGGTGCTCAGCTTTCTTTATAATCCAACTCTCACATCCATACATGACTACTGGAAAAACTATAGCATTGACTAGATGAACCTTTGTTGGCAAAGTAATGTCTCTGCTTTTTAATATGTTGTTTAGGTTGGCCATAACTTTTCTTCCAAGGAGTAAGCGTCTTTTAATTGGCTGTTGTAATCATCCGCAGTGATTTTGGAGTCCCTCAAAATAAAGTTAGTCACTGTTTCCACTGTTTCCCCATCTATTTGCCATGAAGTGATGGGACTGGATGCCATGGTCTTCGTTTTCTGAATGTTGAGCTTTAAGCCAACTTTTTCTCTCTCCTCTTTCACTTTCATTAAGAGGTTCTTTAGTTCTTCGTTGCCTGCCATAAGGGTGGTGTCATCTGCATATCTGAGGTTATTGATATTTTTCCCGGCAATCTTGATTCCAGCTTGTGTTTCATCCAGCCCAGCATGTCTATGATGTACTCTGCGTATAAGTTAAATAAGCAGGGTGACAACATACAGCCTTGACGTACTCCTTTCTCGATTTGGAACCAGTCTGTTGTTCCATGTCCATTTCTAACTGCTCATGGCTTGACCTGCACACAGATTTCTCAAGAGGCAGGTCAAGTGGTCTGGTATTCCCACCTCTTGAAGAATCTTCCACAGTTGGTTGTGATCCACAGTCAAAGGCTTCGGCATAGTCAATAAAGCAGAAATGGGTGTTTTTCTGGAACTCTCTTGCTTTTTCGATGATCCAGTGGATGTTGGCAATTTGATCTCTGGTTCCTCTGTCTTTTCTAAATCCAGCTTGAACGTCTGGACTCATCTTGAATATTCTTATACCAAGGGTTGGCTTTTCTCATACTTGGAAGATAGTTGTGTACATTGCACAATATGAAGCATTACTGAAGTTCCCTGCTCACCAGAATCACAGGATTTAAAATTTTCCCACTAGAAAATCATTCTTTATGTTAAGCGTTGCTTTCTACAGTTTCCATCAAAAATGCAAAAACTTTAGAAAAGGGCAGCATATTGATTGAGTCATCTTCTGATTGAAAGTTTCCCTAAACACACTTGGCTTTTAGAAGAGGAAAAGAGGAGAGATAGTCAGTTGGAGGTCTGACAGACAACCTCCACTGCTGGATCTTGGGCTGCCACGTGGCCCTCTGTCAGTGGATGCTGGACCACATGTGGAAAAGGTACTAGACTACATTGCTACTTCAGGGCACACACTGACGTGAAATCTGCCTCTTTCAGGGGAGGATTTTGTGCAACCACCCACCAGGCTTTGTGCCGGCTGCCCCAGACCTATACCTGTTAACAGCCCAGAACTGGAGGAGCCTCTGAACCATTCCATTGCAAAGCTTAATGCAGAGAATACTGGAACCTTCTATTTCAAGATTGACACTGTGAAAAAAGCAACAGTACAGGTCTGTAAATTATAGTGATAGTCTATTGCAAATTATTTACTAATGTTGCCACTGATCTTGGCTCTGGATTGGGAAACAGTATACCTCACAAATGGAATTTGGTAGACTTGAATTTCAAGTCCCAACCTCACAGCATGCTTGATGTGTGATCTTGGACAAGTCATTTAAAGCACTGTCTCCGTTTTCTAGCCATAAAGGACTATAGTAAGTGTTAGTTGCTCAGTAGTGCCTGACTCTTTGTGACCCCATGGACTGCAGCCCTCCAGGCTCCTCTGTCCATGAGATTTTCCAGGCAAGGATATTGGAATGGGTTGCCATTTCCTTCTCCAGGGGATCTTCCCAACCCAGGGATTGAACCCGGGTCTCCTGCACTGCCGGCAGATTCTTAACTGACTGAGCTACAAGGGAAGCCCATAAAGGACTATAGGAAGGGTCAAAAAAATAACATATGTCAATCACTTCTCAAAATCTAAAGTGCCATATAAGTACTAGCAACTTGTATAATTAAGAAAATTGAGAGCTAGGAAAAACAAGACTTACCCTCTGCCTCTCTAGATCCATCTCTCATTATAACATCACTGAGTGCCTTGGGCTCAGGCACATCAGCCAGTCATTGCCCAAACTTTCTTTGCATGCTCATCTCTGTCTCATTTTTTCCCTGCCTGGGGTGCCTTCCCCTACAATCATACCTTCTAGAAATTCATCTCTCCTTCCATGCCTGTCAGTAGAGGTGAAGGAGTATCCTTGTTTGGAGGTCAGAGGGCCTAGCTCTGCAACAGCATCTGCCACTCACATCCTGGGTGACCCTGGGCAGTTATTCAGACTCATGAAACCTCTGTGGCTGGATCAGAAAAGCCCAAATCCCTTCAAACTGCAATAGCATATGACCAATGTATTTATGGACAGATTCCTATTATGGAACCTCAGAACTGGCTTTCCTAAATACAAGCTAAAGAAAAGTCATTGAAAAGGAGCCAAACTGGGAATTCCCTGGCAGTCTAGTGGTTAGGTCTTCACACTGTCACTACTGAGGGCATGGTTCAAACCCTGGTCAGGGCACTAAGATCCCACAAGCTGTGCAACATGATCAAAGGCATAAAACTACTGTAGCAAACAAACATGATTTTTATAGGCTTCCCTGATGGCTGAGATGCTAAAGAATCTGCCTGCAATGCTGGAGACCTAGGTTCAATCCCTCGGTTGGGAAAATCCCCTGGAGAAGGGAATGGCAACCCACTCTAGTATTCTTGCCTGGAGAATTCCATGGACAGAGGAGCCTGGCGGGCTACAGTCCATGGGGTGGCAAAAAGTCAGACACGACTAAGTGGTTAACACACAAAAACATGATCTTTATAGTCTACAAAGAAAATTTCACTTTAAAAGTTCATAATTCTGCCTCAGTAATTGAATTTCTAGAACTATAAAATAGAAAAGTCTTTAAATACAGTAATATTCATTGCAGCTTTAACTATAAAAGCAAAAAATAAAATGGTAAATTCTCAAAATAATAATATAGAAACGATCAAATTGTATCTAGCATATCCTTACAGTGGAGTATAAAGCAGCAATTTTAAACCATCTTTGTGAGGAGTTCTTGATGTAGAAAATGCTTGTGTTATACTATGCAAAAAGAGGCCATAAAATTGAATAAACATTCTGTTCTCGATCATGTTATTAAAAAGTACAGAAAAAGTACTGAAAAGAAATGTCTCAGATTATTCATAGCTTTTAGCTGATGTCACAGTGGGCTGTTTATTGTAATCTTCCTTATTTTCTGTATTAGTTTTATATGCTGGGGGGTGAGGAAGACCTGAACAAACTGTATTAAAATAAATCAAAACTGACACTATGATTTCTCTCCTACTCAGACACTTATTCCTGGATGCCATATCTATCCTCTCCCTGATTTCACCAGCACATAACCCATGTTAGGCTTACTTGAAAGGAGTACCAATTCATGCTGCTCATGTTTTTGTCAGCTTTTCTTCTCGCTCTGTTTTTCTGTAAAATTCCCTTATTCTTACCAATGCAGGAACAGTCCAGTGCTCCACCACATAATGCATGTCAAAGAGTTGCTGTCAGGTGAGAACCACTCATTCTCAAGTGTGTATATCTAGTCCTCTTGGTAGTCCCAGTTCTTTCTGTAAATTAGCCAACATGCTAGAATGGATGTGTTTATGCTAAGGGTACAAGGAAAGCCACAATAGAATAAGCTACATCCCTTTACTTGCTAAACTAATCTGGAATATTGTGAGAAATTTCAAATTTACTTTTAAGAGGTGACTCTTTACTTATTTTTGCATTTAAAGAGAGCAGTTTGGTCACTTAAGGCAGCCCTAGTGGAAGCAGCTGATTTATTGGAAATCAGCTTACTATAATGAATTTGCAATAGCCAGTCTCTTAGTGACCCATTTGCCAAATTGCTAATTTGTTTTACAATTTTAGTCTTGTCTTGGCTTTGCATGTTTAGTCCTATTTGGGTACATGTCCATTCCAGGCTGGTTTCATATTTCAGATACCAAACATTTCTTAAATCCTTTGTTTTCTCATGTGAATGGTTATGATTTCTGTCACATACTGTTCATTTTGTCCTATCCCCACGGCTGCTGTAAATGTTCTTCCTTGCCTCTGTTCAGATAAATACACTTTAAGGATCTATGGGTGCACATTCAGGGATTTTCCTTTGACAAAAAGTCCTAGAAAGGTCAAGGAATATGTAGATGTCTAAGATTTATGATGCAAATTGACAGATCATCAAGTGATTTGCAATTATGTCCATTTACATTCATACCATGTGGATGTAAGACACTGGCTGATGGTGTTGACTTGACCTATTCGAATGCTACCAGCAGTGACTAAGATTCCATGTTTCCCATACCTGGAAAACATCTCTGTTTTTTACCCTTGTCATCTCTGTTTTTTACCCTTGACAAGATGCAAGGTTAAACATGATGTTGTACAGTTTTTTAAATGTGCATATCCTTGGTTATTAATGAAGGTCAACTTGTTCAGGAGTAATGATCTTTTTAACTTCTCCAAAAGAGCTGGTTATGTCCTTGGTTCATTTCTTTAGTGTTGGGCTTTCTGTGTATAAGAATACTGACCCTACACCATATTTTTCCCAGTTTACCTTTTTACATTATCACTGTGACATTTGAGAATCAGTTTTCATTTTTGTCTAGTCAAATTTTTCCCCTTTCCTTTAGGTTCTTTCTTCTACTTATCACCTGTGAAAAGCCTCATCATCCTAAGAACTGATGAATGTTTCTTATACCTTTCTAGCTTATTTAGTTTAAATGTCTTAGGCATTTGGAACTTACATTACTAAGTAGTATTCTGTACTTTAAAAACAAAACTTGGACAGGATGGACTTAAGCAGGGAAGACTTCTGATAAGAACAGCAATATAGATGCAATTTTGTGGTTCTTGAACACAAGATATTACTGCTGCTGCTAAGTTGCTTCAGTTGTGTCTGACTCTGTGCGACCTCATAGACGGCAGCCCACCAGGCTTCCCTGTCCCTGGGATCCTCCAGGCAAGAACACTGGCATGGGTTGCCATGACCAGGTCTACTTTATTCCTCTCCTCTGGACCCTGAATAGAATTGAGCCAACAGCTGTGACTTTTGTTGTATATTGTCAACTTTCCTAGGCAACATCATATTAATCAACTGTGGCTCAGAGGTAAAGAGTCCACCTGCAGTGCAGGAGACTGGGGTTTAATCCCTGGGTCAAGAAGATCCCCTGGAGAAGGAAATGGTAACCCACCACAATATTCTTGCCTGGGAAATCCCATGGACAGAGGAGCCCGGTGGGCTACAGTCCGTGGGGTTTCAATAGCACTGGACACAACTGAGTGACTAAATAACAACAATATCAGAAAACTGGATTAAAGTATACTCTCAGACTAAGCAATAAAATTCATGATCACCAATGGATACACTCTAAAACACTTTTGGACTTCCCTGCCCAGCTTATACACGTCTGGAGTTTTACAAGTTATCAAATTTGTCTTATAGATTTTACTGTGCTTACCTAGAAAATGATGCCAGAAGAGGGAGAGGAGTAGTTTAGCTCTTCCCGTTCTCTGCTCTCCTCACCCTCCTCCCGTTGTAATTCCTCCATGCTTTTCAAAAAACAAAGAAAAAGGGAAGACTTATGTTGTGGAATCACACTATCACTCCGCAACTTTATTTTTTCAATAATGGTCAACCTTCCAGGAAACAGGTATGTATAATATATTCTTTTTGATAACTATATAATATTATGCAGACACACATTTAAATCCTAGAATGAAATGCTGAATAACTCAGCCTGAAAATTGAGCCACATTAACTACCTTTTAAATTTATATATATAATTTTAAAACATTTTATAAAGTATATTTTTCAAGTATGTAAAGACTGTAAGCTTTTTAAAAAAAAACTGTGCTTGCGATTTTGTTGAAGTCAGTGTATTGGAAAAAAAACCACACAATGACTTTTACTTTTTAAGTAAATAAATATATATACTTTTATATATGACTTTTACTTTTAAGTAAATAAATATATTTACTTATATTCTAGACCAAAAGGAAAAAAATTGGGCCCAAATATTAACAGGAGATGGTATTATATAATGATTAAAACTTGCTAGAACTTAAAATAGTTTCTTAATATTAAAAAAAAACAACCCTCTGAGAAGCAAGCTAGAAATGCAAAGTACTTTCCTAATCATGTAATTTAATCCATATAATTTCTATAGCAGCTCAGTTCAGTTCAGCTGCTTAGTCGTGTCCGACTCTTTGTGACCCCATGAATTGTGGCACACCAGGCCTCCCTGTCCATCACCAACTCCCGGAGTTCACTCAAACTCACATCCATCGAGTCAGTGATGCCATCCAGCCATCTCATCCTCTGTCATCCCCTTCTCCTGCCCCCAATCCCTCCCAGCATCAGAGTCTTTTCCAATGAGTCAACTCTTCACATGAGGTGGCCAAAGTACTGGAGTTTCAGCTTTAGCATCATTCCTTCCAAAGAACACTCAGAACTGATCTCCTTTAGAATGGACTGGTTGGATCTCCTTGCAGTCCAAGGGACTCTCAAGAGTCTTCTCCAACACCACAATTCAAAAGCATCAGTTCTTCGGCACTCAGCTTTTTTCACAGTCCAACTCTCACATCCATACATGACTACTGGAAAAACCATAGCCTTGACTAGACAGACCTTTGTTGGCAAAGTAATGTCTCTGCTTTTTATATGCTATCTAGGTTGGTCATAACTTTCCTTCCAAGGAGTAAGCGTCTTTTAATTTCATGGCTGCAATCACCATCTGCAGTGATTTTGGAGCCCCCCAAAATAAAATCTGTCATTGTTTCCATGAAGTGATGTGACCAGATACCATGATCTTCATTTTCTGAATGTTGAGCTTTAAACCAACTTTTTCGCTCTCCTCTTTCACTTTCATCAAGAGGCTTTTCTCTGATTCAAGCTTTGGTAGAACAAAAGGTGTGTTTAAAGTAAATATTTAAGTTTTCTTCCTACTTGTCCTAGATTCTACGTATTATTACTTGAATCTTTGAATTTCTGGTGAATCTTGCAGTTGCTGAACAATAAAACTCAGGAAAATAGAAAAATAAAAATGATAGCATGGTTTTCTTTTCCCGTTTAAAAAGGAAATAAGCCCAATTGCCAAATATTTTTCTGTGCATACAAAGTTTTGGTGTCAAATATTTGTACTTTTTGAGGGTAACTCTCATTTGTTCAGTACATAATTAAAATGTCAAGATTCTCCCCTAATCCCTTATGATAAAAATGTATGATTTATTACACAGCATTAATTAAGCTCCTATTTTGTGCTAATTCATTTTCCAGGTGGTAGCTGGAAAAAGGTATTCTATTGTGTTCATAGCAAAGGAAACCACATGTTCTAAGGGAAGTAATGAAGAGCTGACCGAGAGTTGTAATATCAATAGCGATGGTGTAAGTATCATGCAGCTGTCTTACTGATTCCCTGGAAATCTGTTTGATGTTTTATGCTTATTTATGTATCCCATGAATAACACTGTTTTCTCTTTTGGCTTCAATTTTCACGGATAGCTAATTCTACACTGTGATGCCGATGTTTATGTGGTGCCTTGGGAGGAAAAAAATTTACCCTACTGTCAACTGTCAATCACCTGAATGGGTATGATTCTAATTGCAGTTGGTTTGGGTTAGCTATGCTCATTCTGAAAATCATGTTTGGAGGTTGAAAATGAACCACTATTGACATGAATCGGAGGACTATCTTTTTTAAATGGGGAGAACACATTTCTTTGCTGATCTCTCTTCTTATGGCTAGAAAGGGAGAACAGCTGTCCCGTTAATCACTTCTCTGACACGGCCAGTGTCTTATGAGTTCACAGGTTCTCTTAGGGAAGCACAACCAGGGAGCTTGGGAAAAATGCAGGTTGCACACCCCACTCCACATTTCCTGAATCAAAAGCTATATTTTAACACAGTCCCCAGCAAAGTCATACCCCTATGCAAGTTTGAGAAGCATTAGGTTGCATCATTTTTTTGCTTCTTAGAAGAACCCTGGGAGGTAAGTAGTACTTTCCCTACTTTCAAGATTGAGACACTAAAAATTACAAAGATGCTAAAGTCCTAAAGTGGCTAATAACTTTATCAAGTGCTTCCTCCATCTTAGACCCTGTACTGAGGACTTGACATTGACACATATTTACTTCCTGACAACTCTACGAGGCAGGCGATTTTATCATTCCTATTTTACACACAAGGAAAGTGAAGCTAGTGGTGCTCAGATACAAATCTAGGTAAAATCAGAGCCTACGCTGTTCACCATCATACTGATGACTAGTAGGCGCTGGCTTGTTTGACCTCAAAGAGCACGCTCTTTGAATCACCAAACACTGCCTCCAGCCACCACATTCTCACAGGTAGAAAGTGTGTAGGTAGAAGTGAAGTGAAGTGAAGTCACTCAGTCGTGTCCAACTCTTTGCGACCCCATAGACTATAGCGTACCAGGCTCCTTTGTCCATGGGATTTTCCAGGCAACAGTTACTGGAGTGGATAGCCATTTCCTTCTCCAGTGTAGGTAGAAATAACCCACTAATCCATAGCTTCAGTGCAAGTTGCCTCTGCTCCCTTTGTTCTGCATTTAGGTTTTTGCCATATGTAGGTTATAGTCTAATACAGACATTATACAAAGGCTGTGTTTCAAGCTTGTGAACATATATATCCTGTGTTTCAATTCAACGGAGTGCTTGTAGATATATGCTGCTTATATATTCCATTTTTAAAACCAGTTAAGGTCTTTTTGGATAAAAGCAATAATATGCTAATAGAAATAGTATCAATTAATAAATAATGTGCCATGACTTATGGAATCATAGGCTTAGAGAGTACCCTAGAGATTATGTAGTTAACCATCCAGTTTTTCCTGATTAAAAACTCTCTATTTTAGAGTATTATTAGGAAGAAGAATCAATATCTCTAAATTATTAAATCAATCAAAAGAGGAAAAAAATTATTCATTTTCATCCTTTATGGAATATTAACATATATAGCACTTAAAATCTGGCAAAGACATTCCCCATCGTAAACTGAGATAGCATTGTCAGGCCCCCATCCCTTCTTTCTTCTTTGATAGTGTGGTTTTCACAGTAATGCATTCATCTTAATATTTTCTGTTTAGACTTCATTCATGAAAAGGCCTCCGGGTTTTTCACCTTTCCGATCAGTACCAGTGATGAAATCTGAAGAAAAACAACTGTAAGTCTACCCCACTCTGCCACGTCACAAGATGAAGAGCAGGATTCAGGAAAAGAACAAGGACCCACTCATGGGCATGGCTGGGACCATGGAAAGCAAATAAAATTACATGGCCTTGGCCTTGGTCATAAACATGAGCATGACCAAGGTCATGGGCGCCATAGGGGTCATGGTCTTGGCCATGGACATCAAAAGCAACATGGTCTTGGCCGTGGACATAAGCATGGTCTTGGCCACGGAAAACATAAAAACAAAGGAAAAAACAATGGAAAGCAGTATGATTGGAGGACACACTATTTGGCAAGTTCTTATGAAGATAGCACTACATCCTCTGCACAGAGGCAGGAGAAGACAGAAGAGACAACACTCCCTTCCCTAGCCCAGCCAGGTGTAGCCATTACCTTTCCTGACTTTCAGGACTCAGATCTCATTGCAACTGTGATGCCTAATACACTACCACCTCCCACAGAGAGCGATGATGACTGGATCCCTGACATCCAGATAGAGCCAAATAGCCTTGCATTTAAA
Source organism: Nanger dama (assembly GCA_917880005.1). Classification (NCBI taxonomy): domain Eukaryota; kingdom Metazoa; phylum Chordata; class Mammalia; order Artiodactyla; family Bovidae; genus Nanger; species Nanger dama. The sequence continues at coordinate 24,562,268 of CAKJTW010000011.1, read as the reverse complement.
CTGATTTCAGATTTTCCAGAAACAACCTCCCCCAAATGTCCTGGTCGCCCCTGGAAGCCAGTTAATGGAGTGAATCCAACTCTGGAAATGAACGAGTCTCATGATTTCGATCTTTTGATGCTCTTCTTTAATTTAGGCAGCCAGGGGTATTTCTTTAACATCTCATCAACCCCTGTCCCCATTGTCCAAAGATCCTCATATAATACAACAAAAACCATGAACATTCAGAACAGCCTAGAGAGAAATACATGGTGAGACTCCCCACGGGAACACCATCGATCTCTATGGATGACATAAAACTGTGTGCAGAATTCTAACTCCTTTCTGAGCTTTCCTCTCAAGTTTTCTTAACTAGCACAGAAAATGGACAAACTAATACACTGTGACCTCTGCAGTTGCTTTTCTGATAATGAATGTGTACCTTAAAATGTACATCATCAATTTTCATACAAAGATTCTTGACATTTTGAATAAACTGTAACATCTTGTACATATGTGGCAATAAGGGAAGTTAAGAGACTGAATGCTGAACTTCTTAATGGAGGAAAAATAAAAATAAAAACCTCCAGAGGTCAAAGAGGAACAAGAGAGAAAGACAGATTGGCCAAAGGGTGGACAGAGAAAATAAATTAATTGACTTTCTGTTTCCAAAATGGGCTCGTAATCTCAAATAGTTACTCTCATGTGACAAAGCTATGCTTTGTCAGTAATTTCTGTTTACTCATTAACTATGCTTTGCAATAGGGCTTTCAAATAGGAGTTTTCCGTTTGTTTGTGTGTTGCCAGCATTAGTGAGTAATCCTTACTGTTCAATAGCTCTGAGTTTAATGATAAGGATGGAAAGCAGAAGTAATACAAAGGCTGGCCTGCTTGAGGAAATCTTTTTTAATAATTGATAAGAGAATATCATGAGATATGATGCAAATTTTGTTCAGAAATTTTATGAGAAATTCTAGCCTTTATAGTTGCATTTTCTTTTGCTATAACGTTGAAGTATATGGACTTTTGCAGGAAAGAAAAATATAATCATCTTTAATTTTACTGATAATGTGAGGGAGGCATGTCTTTCACAACCCCTGCTGTGCTTTTGCCTAGGGAAATAGGGCTTTGTACACCTACACTCACCTGCAGATGCAGGCCACTGTTTCTTCAATTTATTGGATGCATTTGAGCCGCTGAGTTTTTATTTCATTCCAAATATTATCTGTACTTGCAAATAAAGTACCAATGATCTCAGGAAAAGGTCTCATCTTGTCAATTAGTGGCTTCACCTTCCTGTCTTTGAATGATGCCCTCAGATTAACAGAGTTTTACTATACTTACAGAGGCACGTAAGGTCCTGCGAGTACAAGGGCCGACCTCAACAGGCAGGGCCAGAGCCAGCACCTCAGGGTGAGGTCAATTTACCGGCAGAATCTCCACGGTTGGCACAATAGACCCGACAACCTCTGTCAGCAGCCCTGCGTGGAAGGATGAGAAGATGGGGTAGAATTTAAGTAGAGAAGAATGCCACTTTATCCCTCTGTGACTGAGTGAAATAAAGTTCCGTCTATGTTCCCCTCCTGGTTAATTCACGCTGGTCTCCTTTCAGTCACAACCGACCTGCAGCCAAGTCAAGATGATCAGAGAGCCAGCGCTGGGCTCTGCCCTAGGGGCTCACAGTGCAATCCTGGAGCATTCTTGTTCACTGAGGCAGGATCCCTTAGCCGGGGCTTCCCTATCACAGCGACCTTGTCATGGGTGCGCAATCAAGGGGTAGTGGGTCATGTTTCCACCATGGATCCAAGGACTCTCTCTTTCCCTTTCCTTCTTCCTTCTCCTCCTGATTCCCAACCCAATGCTGAGAGAATTTGTCATATTATATTAGTTTTTTATTATCTAAATTATTACCAAAAAGGAAAAAATCTTTTGTTAATATATCTACCAACTTCTCATTATCAAAAAATACTGAATCTCAAAAAAAGTTGAAAGAAAATGTAAAACTGTCTTTCTGATCTGGGTAAAAGAAAAGAAATAAAAACCATTAGAATAAAAGATAAGAGATCTAGGATTTTCTGGGTTTCCCTGGTGGCTCAAAGGTTAAAGTGCCTGCCTTTGATGCAGGAGACCTGGGTTTGATCCCTGGGTCGGGAATATCCCCTGGAGAAGGAAATGGCAATCCACTCCAGTATTCTTGCCTGGAGAACCCCATGGACAGAGAAGCCTAGTAGGTTACAGTCCATGGGGTCGCAAAGAGTCGGACACGACTGAGCGACTTCACCTTCACCTTAGGATTTTCTGTGACAAACACTTATTGAAGCCTCCTTCTGTGGTGTAACTTAATCCTCACCACCACTCTGAGGTCTCCGTGATCACCTTTCCTTTACAATGAGGAAGCTGTAGCTCATAGAGCCCTGCCCAGAGCCACAAAGTTAATATGTGACAGAGCTGGTATTCAAACTCAGACCTTTGAACTTTATCACACTGTGTTGTCACGGGGCTTTACAGTATTATCAATATTGTCATTACGAAAAACACATCAAGATAATTTCTGACTCTGGGATGATTGTGATTTCACTCCAAAACCCTTATGAAATATTTCATTGTATCTGGTGCTATTCTGAGTCCTGCTCATGATAAACTAGAATAGAGTCAAGCACAGGCATTAGCTATTTACCATAGTCAGTCCTGAGAAAAAGAAATGTTTTTATTATGTTTTAAATGCAGAGTTTTTATTTAAAACATTCCCCTTCATTGTACTGTCCAGACTGAAGAGGCAGTCAACAAAAAGAAACTTGTGGAATCTTTTTAAAGAATTACAGAGTAAGAAGAAGATGCCATCAACAAGATGACAGGAGTGGGTGTGTCTTTTGTCAGTCTTAGTTTAAATACTTGGCAGCTCATCACATGTTTGAGGTATCCTGAGTGCTCAGAGCATGTGTGTGGTGGTTGGTGCTTCTACTCATCTTTAGTTGAACTGGGTTCACATATTCAGCCTATATGCTTCCCTGATAGCCCAGCTGGTAAAGAATCCGCCTGTAATGTAGGAGACCTCAGTTTGATTCCTGGGTCAGAAAGAGCTGCTGGAGAAGGGATAGGCTACCCACTCGAGTATTCTTTGGCTTCCCTTGTGGCTCAGCCAGTAAAGCATCTGTCTGCAATGCAGGAGACCTGGGTTCAATCCCTGGGTTGGGAAGATCCCCTGGCGTAGGGAAAGGCTACCCATTATAGTAATCTGGCCTGGAAAAATTCCATGGAGAAGTCCATAGGGTCGCAAAGAGTTGGATGCGACTTTCACTTCACTTCACTTAACTTCATGCTCAGCCATTGGGAGCCTCAAAGCAAAAAGAAGAGAAATAAATTTCAAAGACGTGAACGCTTTCCCTTGAAGAGCTTACAATCCCTTTGGGAAACCAAGACAAAGCATAGGGAACAGATATCTAATCCAAGTAGCATCTCTTGGGAGCAGTGAACTTGACTAATGTGATGGGAAGATGTTGAAGAGGTGGAAGGACCAAAGTGGAGAGAGAAAGTGAAGCCCAAGTGAGATGGTTCTTAAAAAAAGTTTTATTGAAATATAGTTGACCTAACATGTTGCATTACTTTCAACTGTACAGCAAATGATTGACATACGGGTATATGCGTGCACGAGTGCAAAGTCACTCCAGTCATGTCTGACTCTTTGCGACCCTGTGATTGTAGCCCGCCAGTCTCCTCTGCCCATGGAATTCTCCAGGAAAGAATACTGGCGTGGGTTACCATGCCCTCCTCCAGGGGATCTTCCCGACCCAGGGATTGAACCTGCATTTCTTACATCTGCATTGGCAGGCAGGTTCTTTAGCACTAGCACCAGCTGCGAAGCCCAAATGTGTGTATGCTGCTGCGGCTGCAGCTAAGTCGCTTCAGCCGTGTGCGACTCTGTGCAACCCCATAAACGGCAGCCCACCAGGCTCCCCTGTCCCTGGGATTCTCCAGGCAAGAACACTGGAGTGGGCTGCCATTTCCTTCTCCAATGCATGAAAGTAAAAGTGAAAGTGAAGTCGCTCAGTCACGACCCCATGGGAATACAGCCTACCAGACTCCTCCGTCCATGGGATTTTCCAGGCAAGAGTACTGGAGTGGGGTGCCATTGCCTTCTCTGATATGTGTGTATAGCTATGTGTACATATAGATAGATAGATAGGTAGATGTATTCTTTTTAAGATTCTTTTCCATTATAGGTTATTAAGAGATATTGAGTATAGTTCCCTGTGCTACCAAGTGGGAGTTTAGATTTGTCAGGCGAATATATGCTCCTCGGTTCTTTCTCATCACAATGAAGATTTGGAGCGATGGACATTAAAGCCCTCAGCACGTCACAGCTCTCAGGTCTTGGACAGACCATGTATAGTTCTTAGACAAATCAGTATTACAGCTCTATTTTATTTAGAAAATAGCAAGAGAATCCATCCTCAAGGCTGAGGGCATGCCGACTCAAAGATGAAAAGAGAAGAGAGTGGGGGAGCGCGCCAGTGTGCGGTGGGGAGAGAGAAAGAGCGCGTGCCTTGGATTCTCTTTTTATATGTTTTTTTCCTCCCCCAGGCCTGCCCTCTGTAAATAGAGCTAGCCAGGAGTGCTGTTTGTTCTACCTGAGGTCCTCACTCAGGTCCTTGGACCTTTCTTTGTTCTATTTTCACGGGCTTTTCCCTTCCTTGTCTTTTAGCCACCGCCATTTTGGACTTGGTTTCCTATTCTAACTACCTAACAGATTGAAGTAATCCGTGTGGGACCTGTCATAAATGGGGAAGGCAATGGCACCCCACTCCAGTACTCTTGCCTGGGAAATCCCATGGACAGGGGAGCCTGGTGGGCTGCGGTCCATGGGGTCGCGAAGAGGCGGACCTAATTGAGCGACTTCCCTTTCACTTTTCACTTTCATGCATCGGAGAAGGAAATGGCAACCCACTCCAGTGTTCTTGCCTGGAGAATCCCAGGGATGGGGGAGCCTGGTGGGCTGCCGTCTATGGGGTCACGCAGAGTCGGACACGACTGAAGCGACTTAGCAGCAGCAGCAGCATTAGATAGCTTAGTTTTATGGACTAAGCCTGTAGAAAACATGAGAACCTGCAATGACATGATTCCTTAATATCAAAAAGAACATGAAGAGATCATTCCCTGAAAATAACCTTAACTTCTACTACAGACCTAGAAACCTGAAACTAGCAACAGACCTTTGTTATAACAGCTCTCTTGCCTTTTATCTTCTCTACATGATGTTTGGAGATGGTACTCTGTTGTGTCTGGAAATAACACTATTCTATCATGGCAGTTTAAAAATGGATGAAACAGTAGCTCCTGGAGAGAACATAAATACAAGCTTTTAGTTGAGTAATATCTGCCAGCTGAGTGACTTAGTCCTGTGTCAACTGGGCTAAATAGGAATTATTAAAATTAAAAAAAAAACAAAACCCTTTGCTATGTGGCTCTAGGCTACAGTTGTTCAGAGGAGAAATTCATCTGTGATTGAGAAAATGAAACGAAGCAGTGCTGCTACTCCCGAAAGTCGTGGGGTAAGATGCAGAGATGCTGCTCACTCCTGCTGGTCTCATCTTCCCTGCTTTGAATGTGACAACCCCTCCCCCCAATATCAGCCACGTGGACCTCCAGCCACACGAGTCCAGAGTCCACCAGGACCACAACCTTCAGCAGATGTCTTCACCAACTCTCCTTCACTGTCCCTCTGGCAGTAGGATGTGTTTGTCCAGATTTCCCCTAAAGTTCTGGTTTCTAAAAGCACCAATGCCTCTGTATGGAACAGGGAACTCTGCTCAGTATTCTGTAATAATCAAAGTGGGAAAAGAATTTATATATATATATATATATATATATATGTATGTATACCTGAATCACTTTGCTATACATGTGAAATTAACACAAAGTTGTTAATTAACAAAGTTGAAATTAACAAAGTTGTTAATCGACTATGCTCCAATATAAGAAAGGATTTTTTTTTTACTACCAGTGCCTGAGGATGGCTGATTTGTACCTTTCAACTCCTTTTCTCTGGATCTTACTTCCCTAGTCCCTCCCACCATGGTGTAAAGTCTGATTTCTAAGGTAAATTCTTTGTACTATAATCTTCACAGTGGTTCTGCTTTCCTGATCAAAACTTGACTCACACCAGGCTTTTCCCTCCTATCTTTTTTCACTAGGGGAACACAACCCATGGCTTTGGAATGCAGAGCCAGGCCCAAGAATACAACTGCCTTTAAGCATCTCCTACGAAATAAGTAAAGTTTGTTCCTGCCCTAAGCAGATCAATTTAGTGGTGGACATAGACATATAAAAGTGTATATATAGTTACCATATGTAAAATAGATGACCAGTGCAAGTTTGATGCATGAAACAGGGCACTCAAAACCGGTTCTCTGGATCAACCAGAAGGATGGGGTGGGGAGGGAGGTGGGAGGCACATTCAGGATGGGGGACACATGTACATGCATGGGTGATCCATGTCAATGTATGGAAAAAACCCACACTATTGTAAAGTAATTAGCCTCCAATTAAAATAAATAAAAATTTAAAGGTCAATAAACATATGAAAAGTATACAATTTTTATCACACCCATAATTATCAAATAAATGTAAATTATAACTTTAAAAAGTGTATATAGATCAGCATAAAGATTACAGCAGTAGGTAGAGGTGTGTGCTTAAGGGGCAGTGAGAGCAGAAAGGAAGAGCTGAGTCTGAGAGGCTGTTAGCAACCTGAGATGCCTCATACAGCATTGTATTGCCAGGGCCCAGGCACACTGCCATAAAGAAACTTACTGTTCAGTCAACATTTCCTGAATTGAAGTAAACTGAATTCGTGTATGGCACAGCATTAAGTCCTAAAAATACATACACATAGACAAACAGTTCTTGCCCTTTCCCTGGATCTTACTTCCCTAGCCCCTCCCACAATGGTGTAAAGTCTAATTTCTAAGATAAATTCCTCATACTCTGGTTCTCACAGTGGTTCTGCTTCCAGCTAGTGCAGTGGTTCATAAACGTTAGCATGTATCAGACTCTCCTGGAAGGCTTGTTAAAGCCTGCATTGCTAGGGCCCATCTCCAGAGTTTCTTGCAAGGTGGGTGTGTGGTGGGGCCCTGGAATTTGAGTTTCTAACAGGTTCCCAGGAGACGCTGGTGCTTCCAGTTCAGGTAACAGACTTTCAGAACTGCTGGTGTAACAGTTCCCCACCTGGCAGGCTTGGGCAACTTTCGGAAAATACAAACTCTGTTAGAGCATTATCCCAGACCTATTAAATCATGTTTTAAAAGCTTTGCAGGTTATTTTAATCTGCAGGCCAAGGTTGAAACCACTGATGTTAATAGCAGCAGTTGCCATTTATTGCTTGCTATGTTCTGAACACATCTGAAGAGCCCATCCACATTATCACTCTGTGAACCCCATTTTACAAGTAAGAAAATCTCAGAGGGGTGAGATAAGCTGGCTAAAATCACATAGCAAGTGTTAGGAGGAGAGGCAGGCTTGAACTGTCTTTCTAACCTCAGAATCCACACTTAGAAGACCAATGACTAGGGCTCACAGAGACTGCGCACCTGATTTAAATATTGAATGATGCATAGACATGTCCCAGGCAGACCAAGGGAAAGAGTATTTCAGGCTAAAGTACTGAGCTCCACATTTCCAGAGGTGCTGAAGAAGAGGTAAGAAGTTAGAGGTATTTTGGGGAGGGTCTCTGAGCTGGGTAGGCGGGCAGGACAGAATGACATGGATGGCTCACTGTTCTCCAAGATTCTAGAATTCTGTAATGAGGCAATCTAGAACCTATGGACTGAGAGGAGAAAGAGGTACGCAGTGACATTTGCTCAGTTGCCCTGAAAGACGAATAATGAGCAGATGCCTCTTTCCCGCATTTCATCTCTGTTTTGAACATCTACTGCCCTCATTCCAAAATCTTATTCACCTCAAAACAACTTTTCTTTTGTGCTGTGTTGTATTTACTCTTTATAACCCCATAAACTATAGCCCACCAGGCTCCTCTGTTCATGGGATTTTTCAGGCAACAATACTGGAGTGAATTGCCATTTCCTTCTCCAGGGAACCTTCCTGACCCAGGGATTGTCTCCTGTGTCTCCTGAACTGTAGGCAGATTTTCTACCGGTTGAGTCATCAGGGAAGCCCTAAACAACTTTATGGTAGCTCTATGTGCTAGTTCTAGGTAAATATTAAGCAATAAAAACCAGAACATAAGACAGGAGAATGTAGGACTAAGATGCAGGCTATTCACATGCACATATTCATATAAATGTTGAAATTCACTATTAATTTTTCTCTAAGGTTCCTGACCTCTGTATTCTTTCTTTTATATACTATTTTCTAGTACATACTTTAGTGTGAAAAATGTAGAAAATACAGAATAAGGTAAAGCAAGAAATAAAAACTCCTGTCATCTCATCAGACTCCCTCTAGTGACTCAGATGATAAAGAATCTGCCTGCAATGCAGGAGACCCGGTTTTGATCCCTGGATCGGGGAGATTCCCTGGAGAAGGGAATGGCAACCCACTCCAGTATTCTTGCCTGGAGAATTTCATGGACAGGGGAGCCTGGCAGGGTACGGTTCATGGAGTGGCAGAGTCAGACACGACTAAGTGACACTTTGACTGCTTTCAGTCTCATCAGCCAAAGGAAACTACTGTTGAAATTTTGGTTATGACTTTTCAGAAATATTTTCTCCAACTACCTGAAGGTATAGGTATTCCAAAAAGGAAATTATCTTGTAAATATAACATATAATCTCTATTTTTTACTCAATATATATCATGACCACTTTTTATGCCCATAGATTTGATTTTCATAAATTCATTCACAACTGTGATAAATATATGAACAACTTTTTAATAATGATACACTGCTGAGAAACTGTAGCAGGTAAGAAAATTCAATAAGTATGGTATTTGTTGTTGCTGTTACCCTAGGGAAACTACAAAAGGGTAGATCCATAAAATAGGTGGAGACTCATCTGAGTAGCTGACTCACAGTAGTCTTTACTTTCTGAATAAGTGGTTCTAAATTCGAAAGGTGATTCAGCTTAAATCTTATTGAAGTGAGTGAGGATTCTTTGTGAGAGTTCAGCCCCAGCAAGAAGCAAGTTTTCCCTCACGGCCAGGAAAGATGAGAAACAAATTGAAGAGCGCAAGTGGCCCTCACCGTCCCCCCTGGTTCTTTCCTCCTATATGGGGAGCTGCTGCCTCCCAGAGGATAAATGCAGAAGTGAGGTCTCTGTGGGAAGTTCGTAGTGGCTCACCAGTAAAGAGTCTTGCAGGTTCCATGCTGGATGGGGAAGATCCGCTGGAGGGATAGTAGCTCACTCCAGTAAGTACTCTTGTCAGGGAAAATCCTACAGACAGAAGAGCCTCACGGGCTACTCAAGGCCGCTTGAAGAAAGTGCTTTTTCTTTTTAATGAAAGTATTGCCACCCTTTCTTTTCCTTGTTCTTAGAGGGCTGCTTGCTCCATCAGTTCAGTTTGCCTGAGTTCACCAATTCCTTTTGTTATATGCTGCGGATTTTTTTCATTTGTGAAAGTTCTTATGTACCCAGGAAGATGTAGGACTCTGAAAGGCACCGTAGCCTTTCTGAAGCAGCAAAAGATTTCTGTCCTGGAGGACCGGTGTAGATATGCTACAAAAGTCAGAGGACAAGAGCCTCCCTTGGTAGAAGTCTTTGCATTATATAGGATGACTCAAGCATGGAAGAAACTAGAAAAGGAAGTCAAGTTAAATTTCTCAAATTCAAGGGGGTCTCCTATAATTGGTGACAGAAGATCTCTAAGACTTATGAGTCTAAGGGAAAGGATCATAAAGATTCTCTAAAAAAAGTGAAACATTAAGCCTGATGGGAAATTCTCTAAGCTGTGAAGAAAGATAAGTGCTGGGTTGTCACTCTGCAAGTGCCTGGCAATAAAATTACACTCTAGAGTTTATAGAAAGGAATCAAGTAGGTTAACATCAGTCTTCAGAAAACTGAAACTTAAAAGGTCTTTTTTCTAGGAAAAGGTAGCTTCCAAGTGGAAAATTTTAAATGTAGATGAGAGTTAAAACTCTAACCAAAATAAAATTTAAAACATATAAATGTATAAAGGTAACTAAATTGTTATACAAATTTAATAATAATTTATATATAATTTATATATTTTAATACTAACAATATAATTTATTAATAATACAAATTTAAACACTATCATTTTCTACTATAAATACTCTCAAAACATTTTTAGATAAGAAAAAGGAAAATTTAACTTCGTTGAATGAACTGTTGTCTCTTCTTATTTATACTGTAAAAAACAGAGATAGAATTTATAATGTAAAATACAGCAGAGTGACCACAGGCCAACAGTGAGTAGTTATTAAAGGGAAGGAAAAGATTAAACAAATACAGGAGACCCCTTTCATTTGTAAGATGATGAATTATAAAGATACAGCTTCCAACTGAAAAGAGTTTGAAAAATCCTTTTAACCAAAATTTATAGTTTCCATGTTACTTTTAAAATACATGAATAAAAGTAAATAAACAGTAAACTATAAGCCAGATTTATATAATACTATTCAAATACTTTACTAATTTATTTCATATATTCTGGATGTGAAAGATAGCTGTATTTCTCCTAGTTTTGTTTTGTGAGAAATAAAAATGCAAACATAGCATTTTATTTCATGTGAGAAATTCAACATTTTACAAAATGCTAAATTAAAGTTCCAAAATTCTAAACACTTGCCCTATAAATTATTATTGCTTAAAATATATAAACATTTACATAGACATACAATTGGATTGAGTTTTTATTTGAATGACTGGTATCTTTAGAAATTAGTCTCAAAAAGCTTAGACAATACTGTAATTTATTGTGGAGTTTCTCCACTACCTTTTATGTATAAGCTTATAACTTATGACAGCTCTCTGATAAAATTTTAAAATCAGATGCCCACTTAATATATTTGTTTAAAATTGTAGATTGTCTTTGGAAACTTAGACCAATAGTTTATTGAGCTACTTAATTACGAATCAATATTTCCCTGGGAACTTTAAAAAATATTAAAATTCAGAGAACCAAGAACTGTGAAGAACCTAAGATTTTACTCTAATTTCAGCCAACAAGCTAGTCATCCCCAGTTTCATGGACGCTGGGAGAAAACATAAGATGCCTGGGTCAGAGTCAGTATTCTTCCCAGCAACCTGGCACTTCATCAATCTCCTATGTGCCAGTTTTTACACAGTGACACAAAGAGGGTCAGGATGTACCTGCAGTGCCCACATAATGGGCTGCATTTACAAGGGAGGACACCTGAGTTTAAAGAATACAAATATTTCACAATGAGCAGTAAGATCATCTAACCTTTATACTGGAGGGGGACATTATCATGATGGGCAGTAAATAAAACACATCCTTTGCTCTGGAGGGAGAAACAATTTCTGTTTCCTGGTTGTTCACTGTGCAGACATCTTTGAAAGATAGTCCAGAACAAAGGAAGTCATTGCTTCTGCTCTTACGATGTGCAGAATCCTGAGAAATCCATGGAGAATGGTCTCCCAACACAGAAATAAAAATGAAATTCATAGTTCCTACATAATACCTATGTGTGGTTTTATACATGGATTCTCATTTATGCATGAACACTTTTTATTCAGAATACTCAAGATAAAAAAGCATGCACATGCTTGTCACTGTCATGTCCAACTCTCTGCAATTCCATGGACTGTAGCCCATCAGGCCCCTCTGTCCCTGGGATTTCCCAGGCAAGAATACTGGAGTGGGTTGCCATTTCTTCCTCTAGGTGATCTTCCCAACCAAGGGATCAAACCTGCATCTCCTGGCCTGCACTGCAGGCAGATTCTTTACCTGATGAGCCATTATATACATAAACATCAAATGATGATATACTTGATAAAGTTGTTTTAAGAGCTGGAGTTTTAAAGCTTTAAGTATTGTTATTTAAACTTAGATGACTTAGATGACTATATTGCATGAGCACATATGTGCATATCCAAGTTATATTATGGTTAATAATTTTAAAAAATATATGTATAACAGAGGAGACTTGTTTAGGAAAAAGGAAAATTGGTCTCTGGGCAAGTCATTTATTGTCAGCATGAAGCAGATGGAAGTTCTTTTCCTAAATTACATTCTGACATGGGAGTGAAAATCGTCACATCTCTGTGTGTGCCCTCTCTCCTTTCCCAAGTGTGTCAATATTTATACTGATCCTTGGGGTACTTTTGAGTACTTCATGATTGTACTGAGGTTCCTCACTGCTAAAAGAATTATATTTTCCACTGTTACCTCCCTATGGCTGTTATAACATATCCATGTTTAATTTTCAGTCACTTTTGCCATTATTTTTATCAACTGTCCGGTCTCTTTGGGCCACCTTATCATATATCATTTCTACAACTTAACCACAAATTCAGAAGGTCTGGGCACTCACAGGATATCATTTTCACCCCAACCATCTTTGTTGCTCCCCAGAGTAACCAAGATTGACTCCTTTATCTCGTTCAGGTCAGCACCTGCCAGCAAGAAAGGGAGTCCAGGAGTGAATGGGCCTGATTTATCTGCTGTAGTTTTTCCAGAATTGCTCCAGAGTCTTGTAAAGCCGCCGTTTTTTTTTTGGTCAGCCCTTCAATGTTGAAAATGATGGTAAGAGGCAGCATTCCTCCCCTCCTTGGGAACTCAGTGAAGAGTTGTTAATATGAGCGTGCCCTCATGACTGGGAGCCTCTCTTTGGGATGCGTGGAAATAGCACACATAGAAAGGTGGCATAATGATTATCTGAGAAAAGACTTCTAAGAAATAGTTTATTTCCAGGTCTGGAACACTTCTGCCTGTTAATAGTAGCTGGACACTTCACTGGGTAGATTGTAAAAAGCTTTGTTTTAAGGCTCCACATATATATAGTAATGCCTTCATTGATTTTGCCGTCTTAGATTAACCAAGGGCGATGGTAAAATAGAAATTTCAAAGAAGAAAAAGGAGAAGAGGAGGAGAAAGAGAGAGAGAAGGCGGGAAGGAAGGACCAACCCATTGGTTAAAGACTGTGAAAAACCTGGGTTAAAGTGGCCGGAAATCCTGCCCATAGCCAAGAAGCAAGCAGCAGACGTTGCCTCTGGGGAGAGGGATACGAATCACCATCCACTTTTGCTCTTTTGCATTTTGTACAGTGTGTATAACTGCCTATCAAAAGTTCATATGATAATGCTCTTCCAGATTATAATTTCACATATATGATCCTTGAATTACACTTAATGCAAATATAGCTGCACACGTGCAAATAATGATGGGGCAAAGCTGTTCACGGCAGCATTATGTATAATAGCAAATGCTGCTGCTGCTGCTGCTGCTAAGTCGCTTCAGTCGTGTCCGACTCTGTGCGACCCCATAGACGGCAGCTCACCAGGCTCCCTCGTCCCTGGGATTCTCCAGGGAAGAACACTGGAGTGGGGTGCCATTTCCTCCAATGCATGAAAGTGAAAAGTGAAAGTGAAGTCGCTCAGTTGTGTCCGACTCTTTGCGACCCCATGGACTGCAGCCTACCAGGCTTCTCTGTCCATGGGATTCTCCAGGCAAGAGTACTGGAGTGGGGTGCCATTGGGAAGTATCTAAATGTCCACCAAGGGGATCAGTGAGATAAACTGCTTATACTCATATAATGAGATACAACGCAGACCTCAGAAAGGATCAAGCAGGCTGTATGCACGGATACTGACTCTGTATCTCCAAAATATGTTTAAAAAAAAAAAGATACAGAAAAGTAAACGAAGCTATCATTTTCTATAAAACAGACATGCATTTTCTTATGTGTTAACAAATATATCTAAAGGATACAGAAGAATAATATTATTGGTTGAATCTGGGGAGAAAATTAGCTAGCAGTAAGACAAGAGTAAGAGGATGACTCGTCACTGTATACACTTTTGTACCTTTTAAACTTTAAATCTTGTAAATATGTTACGTACTCAAAATTATAAAAATAAAAACTTACAGAAGAAGAGGATAAGAGTGAAATGTTACAAATTTCAAAAAACCTTTTCCATAGACATTTTTATACCTCCACCAAATTTCAATTGGTATCCCAATAAAATCCATTTAGACTATCTCTGAAATCATCCCAAGACTGAGAAGTAGAAAGAACATGGCAACTGAACTATTCTGTAGAGACAAAGGAGGAAACCCAAGTAATTTCCCACAGATGAAAACTCTTTTTGATGTATAAGTATACATATACCAGAGTGCTCTTCCTATGCATTTCTTTAAACTTTTAAAATTGTGACATAATTTTAGACTTACAGAAGAATTGTAAAATAACACAGATAGTTCTTGACACCACCGTTCACCCAGCTTTCCCTAATGTTAACATCTTGCATAATCATATCACAATGATCAAAGACAAGAAATTAGCATTAGTGCAGTACTACACCACAGACTTCATTCTGACTTCTCTGAGCATTCAAACTATGTTTCAAAACTTACTTGATTCAAAAATCAAGCCATTAAAAGCATAAACATTTCTTTCTATTACACAGCAAAATAAATTGTAGTTTTTGTCTTTAGATTTTAACTTTTCTCACAAATATTTTTGCAAATGTTCACAATAACTAGATAGTATTCTGAAGATTTTTGAATATTTGTTTTTGTGTACTATAAGGGGTTCCCAGGTGGCACTAGTGGTAAAGAACCAGCTGCCAATGAAGGAGACGTAGGAGATGTGGGTTCAGTCCCAGGTGGGAAGATCCCCTGGGAAAGGGTATGGCAACCCACTCCGGTATTCTTGCCTGGAGAATCCTAAGGACAGAGGAGCCTGGTGAGCTACAGTCCATGGGATCACACAGTGTCGGACAGGACTTAAGCGGCTGGGCACGCATGCATGTGTATGATAAGACAAACTGAATTTATATTGAAAAAAGTGGCATCTGCAGAATTGTGGATTTGGCTTAAGAGACTTAAATTATGGCCTGAAAGTGTTGCTCATGTTTTATCAATTGATCGTAAGGTTTTACTAGTCACAAAGGTTGTGAATTATCCATTTAATTGAAGAGGTTTTCATTCCATTCTTGAGTCTATCATGAAAAGCAGTGGTTCTCAAAGTGCGGTTCTCAGACCATCAATATTACTTGAAGCTTGTGAGAACATGCAAATTTCCAGCAATCTGTGTCTTACCAAGCCCTGGGTAATTATGAAGGTTAAACTTTAAAAATCTCTGATTAGAACTGTTTTAATGACTAAAAGGAGGGAGAAGAAGAAGGGAGGAATTAATAGAGAACAGAAAATTCTCAGTGGAACATTCAACTGGCCTCCTTGTTAACAGGAAGGTTTGGTTCAAACTTGCCTCCAAGTACTTCATTTCTTTTAAACATAGACTTAGCTTTGCTATGCATCAGTGTTTTTTGCCTTTGACTTGAGTAAGCTGGTTCCAAAGACTACAAAACGAGTCATGTAGAACCTCTACACTGACAATCTTTTCTGCCAGAAATGTATTTGATCACTTTCTCATTAGGAAATAACTACAGGTGATCCTCATTTTGCATAGTTCTGATATCCACAGATTTCAGTCACAGTGGTCTAAATTAAGACCAGTCCCCCAAGGGCACTATGCAAACTTCAGTTACCACAGGACGTTACCTGCAACGACATCGTCCAAACTTCACCGTCCTCAAAGCACTAGGGAAATAAAAGATGTCCATCAAGATCTGCAGCCAATCACATCCATTCTTTCAAAGTCTATAGAAGACTGCTGCTGCTGCTGCTGCTAAGTTGCATCAGTCGTGTCCGACTCTGTGTGACCCCATAGACGGAAGCCCACCAGGCTCCTCCGTCCATGGGATTTTCCAGGCAAGAGTACTGGAGTGGGTCGCCAGTGCCTTCTCTGCTGTAGACGACTAGTCACCATGAATCTGTTATTCAGTATGCAGTCACTATTTTGTCTTCCAGTAATAAAATCCACCTGACTTATTACAAAAGTGAATGGCGGAAAGAATTGTTTAGGAAAGATGAAAGTGCAGCCAGAAGAATGAAAAGTGAAATTGGAAATGATTAGGATGCTTGTACCACTGCATCTAGACATGCAGCCAGGGAATTTTGTGAAGGTGACACAAATGAGGAAAGTGGTTGCTACACCAAGGATGAAGACGTGCCAGTGGAAGTGAGACCTGCAGAAATCTTTACACTGTAAAACCCTCGAAGAGATTTTTACAACACTCACATCACTAAACATAAAAATCTTATAAGCAAAAATAAGTTGTTAAATTGTACTCCCCTGAGAGCAGAGGACATATACAAGTGGATTGGTGAAACTTTAGGCAGTTAGGAGCTGAAAACTTATGTAGTAAGTTGGAAATATTTTAGCTCAGAGATGGTTGTATCTTGTATAAGTTACTTTTGTTGATGGACAATCTAGTCACAATCAAGCCAGGAAGAGAACCATATCCCAGGACACAGGTGTGCAGAAGCTCCAAGAACTGTTCCACTGGCCTAGAGTTAGAGATGTATTTTTATACAATCTTGAGGCAAAGAATTTATGGAACACATTGACAGTTCAGCCTTGTACATCAAGTTCATCAGAGATGTTTAGTTATATGTGTACAGAGTTAGCCTTTGACCAATGTGACCCCCTTTGGGGATTAAAAGAATATTAATCTTCAAATTACAAGGCTGGTATCAAAGAAAGAGTCTATTTTTCTCAAAGGTTGATGACATTGTCCTGCTTTGAGGAGATCTGGTTAATGTATCATGAAGGTGATGCACACTGGGAAACGCCCATCACAAATCAGGCCTTTTTTTTTTTTTTAATGTCTTAATTCGATTGTCTTGCCACAGAAAAGTTTATGATTTTTCCTCATCACATTTATCATCTAAAGTTTGATGGCTTGATGCTTGTCATTTTAGTAAGTTACTGATCTGGTGATAAATTAATCGTCTTCTTGTTTTCTAAAAGATATAAATACTTGTTAATTTGCTAAGTTAGAAAGGATTTTTGGCTCTTTTGGTAAAGAAGGAAGGGGAGGAGCAAAAGGAGAGGACAAGGGAGGGAGAGGGGGAAACTGGAGAAGACGACGAGGTGCTCTGTCTGCCCACACACCCATAGTTCTCTACACAAACCTCCCGATTGCAAGTACACCTTCAGGAGGGCCCTAAATCCAGAGACCTGCTATTTTACTTTTTTTGATGAGTAAACTTCTAGACTAGCCAGAGTAAAGGAGAAAAAGTTGCCTAACTACATGGAGTAGGAAAGGACTTATTTTTCTTTTTTTCTCATTTAATTTCACATTTATTCTCATTATCTTGAGCTGGGAAAGAAAAGAGTCATTGAGTGTACAGAACTGCAGTATTTTGTCATCTTTCAGATAGAACTGGGACACAGTTTCTAATGTCCTTTTAAGTTCAGGATCTGAATCAGAGTCAGAGAAGGTTGACTGTGGCAGGAAGCTGGGGGTGGGGGGTGCAAGGAAAAAGCAGGGGACAGGAATGTACTTGACCATGGAGGACTCCTGTTCCAGTGCTCCCATCTGGGTACCTGAGAAAACTCCATGTAGATCATATATGGGGGGGTGCGGCAGGGAGGGCACAGCAGCTCTCCAAAGCGACTATGCTTGGCACAGACCTGGGACTGGTATTCAGGAGGTGGCAGGTTGTCACATGTGCACAGGGAGGACCCACGGAGACACTGTACAACCATCCATATCCCAGGATCCTGCGAAGGAACCTCTTCATCAGGACAGGACTGGCTGGGGCTTGCTCCTTGACCTCATGGATCAGTTCATTTCAGTCGCTCAGTCATGTCTGACTCTATGCGACCCCATGAATTGGAGCACGCCAGGACTCCCTGTCCATCACCAACTCCTGGAGTTCATTCAAACGCATGTCCATCGAGTTGGTGATGCCATCCAGCCATCTCATCCTCTGTCGTCCCCTTCTCCTCCTGCCCCCAGTCTCTCCCAGCATCAGAGTCTTTTCCAATGAGTCAACTCTTTGCATGAGGTGGCCAAAGTACTGGAGTTTCAGCTTTAGCATCATTCCTTCCAAAGAAATCCCAGGGTTGATCTCCTTCAGAATGGACTGGTTGGATCTCGTTGCAGTCCAAGGGACTCTCAAGAGTCTTCTCCAACACCACAGTTCAAAAGCATCAATTCTTCAGCGCTCAGTTTTCTTCACAGTCCAACTCTCACATCCATACATGACTACTGGAAAAACCATAGCCTTGACTAGACGGACCTTTGTTGGCAAAGTAATGTCTCTGCTTTTCAATATGCTATCTAGGTTGGTCATGACTTTCCTTCCAAGGAGTAAGCGTCTTTTAATTTCATGACTGCAGTCACCATCTGCAGTGATTCTGGAGCCCCCAGAATTAAGTCTGACACTGTTTCCACTGTTTCCCCATCTATTTCCCATGACATGATGGGACCAGATGCCATGATCTTTGTTTTCTGAATGTTGAGCTTTAAGCCAACCTTTTCACTCTCCTCTTTCACTTTCATCAAGAGGCTTTTGAGTTCCTCTTCACTTTCTGCCATAAGGGTGGTGTCATCTGCATATCTGAAGTTATTGATATTTCTCCCAGCAATCTTGATTCCAGCTTGTGTTTCTTCCAGTCCAGTGTTTCTCATGATGTACTCTGCATATAAGTTAAATAAGCAGGGTGACAGTAAACAGCCTTGATGTACTCCTTCTCCTATTTGGAAGCAGTCTGTTGTTCCGTGTCCAATTCTAATTGTTGCTTCCTGACCTGCATATAGGTTTCTCAAGAGGCAGGTCAGGTGGTCATGTATTCCCATCTCTTGAAGAATTTTCCACTGTTTATTGTGATCCACACAGTCAAAGGCTTTGGCATAGTCAATAAAGCAGAAATAGATGTTTTTCTGGAACTCTCTTGCTTTTTTGATGATCCAGCAGATGTTGGCAATTTGATCTCTGGTTCCTCTGCCTTTTCTAAAACCAGCTTGAACATTTGGAAGTTCATGGTTCACATATTGCTGAAGCCTGGCTTGGAGAATTTTGAGCATTACTTTACTAGCGTGTGAGATGAGTGCAATTGTGCAGTAGTTTGAGCATTCTTTGGCATTGCCTTTCTTTGGGATTGGAATGAAAACTGACCTTTTCCAGTCCTGTGGCCACTGCTGAGTTTTCCATATTTGCTGGCATATTGAGTGCAGCACTCTCACAGCATCATCTTTCAGGATTAGAAACAGCTCAACTGGAATTCCATCACCTCCACTAGCTTTGTATTGATGCTTTCTAAGGCCCACTTGACTTCACATTCCAGGATGTCTGGCTCTAGGTGAGTGATCACACCATCATGATTATCTTGGTCTTGATCTTTTTGTACAGTTTTTTTGTGTATTCTTTCCACCTCTTCTTAATATCTTCTGCTTCTGTTAGGTCCATACCATTTCTGTCCTTTATCGAGCCCATCTTTGCATGAAATGTTCCCTTGGTATCTCTAATTTTCTTGAAGAGATCTCTAGTCTTTCCCATTCTTTGTTTTCCTCTATTTCTTTGCATTGATCGCTGAAGAAGGCTTTCTTATTTCTTCTTGCTATTCTTTGGAATTCTGCATTCAGACGCCTATATCTTTCCTTTTCTTCTTTGCTTTTTGCTTCTCTTCTTTTCACAGCTATTTGTAAGGCCTCCCCAGACAGCCATTTTGCTTTTTGCATTTCTTTTCCATGGGAATGGTCTTGATCTCTGTCTCCTGTACAATGTCACAAACCTCCGTCCATAGTTCACCAGGCACTCTATCAATCAGATCTAGTCCCTTAAATCTATTTCTCACTTCCACTGTATAATCATAAGGGATTTGATTTAGGTCATACCTGAATGGTCTAGTGGTTTTCCCTACTTTCTTCAATTTAAGTCTGAATTTGTCAATAAGGAGTTCATGATCTGAGCCATAGTCAGCTCCTGGTCTTGTTTTTGCTGACTGTATAGAGCTTCTCCATCTTTGGAGACATCATGGATACTGAAGCATAAGTCCTATAAACTTATGAGCTTCTGGAGACACTGTTGCCACTCTTCTGTATGCCCCCAGACTTGAGACCCTGGGCGATTGCTTTTGATCACACCTGAGTCTTCCTTCACATTCTGGGAATTCCCATTGTTCTGCTGCTGCTACTGCTAAGTCGCTTCAGTCGTGTCTGACTCTGTGCGACCCCATAGACGGCAGCCCACCAGGCTCCCCCATTCCTGGGATTCTCCAGGCAAGAACAGTGGAGTGGGTTGCCATTTCCTTCTCCAATGCATGAAAGTGAAAAGTGAAAATGAAGTCTCTCAGTTGTGTCCAACTCTTAGCGACCCCATGGACTGGAGCCTACCAGGCTCCTCCATCCATGGGGTTTTCCAGGCAATAGTACTGGGGTGGGTTGCCATTGCCGTCTCCTCCCATTGTTCTAGGAAACTTCGGTTTAACAATTGCTCTAAGGTTTAGTCAACTGCTCTGTTGGCTTTTCTGATCCCTGGGTTTATTTTTCCTCCTTTACTTCTTGTGGGATTGCCAGTGATTTCAGCCTAAAGGGTCACTTTCTCCATTTTTATTCCTGAGTTTTCTCTGCAGCCACAGAGTTCTAATCCAGGGTCAGCAAAGAAAGAGCTGGTGTCCAGGGTCTTTTGAGCATGCGCCACTGCCTGTACTGCTTGCTTGGCCCTTGCAGTAAACCTTTTGGCCCTAGTGAGGCCAAACATGAACCTCCAGGTTCATGCACACAAACCTGGGGTTGGCCAAATAGGCACTTATTCTGGACTCCTGGAATCCAGCAGAGCCTGGAGGTGATTGAGGGTAGAAATGTGCTTGCTTCTCTCTGCTTTGGCACTTTCTAACTGTGTTTTCAACAGACTTTCAACCAGTGTTCATGTTTTAATCTCACATCCCCACAAGAACACGACCCTACCAATTTCTTAGTCTTTTGATTGCTCTGCAATATAAATGAAGTTGCTTATCAACTTTCCCCACTCTGAATTTAGGACTAAGCTTTTTCTCATCTGCTAATTGTCTCATGATTTTCCCATTTGTTTTCCAATTTAAGTTTAGTGGGCTGTTGTCTCTTTTCCCATTTTCTTGAGTGTATAAGTCTTTTCAACAAGATTTTTACCATTATTTTAATGAACTTTCAAGAGATAGCAGAAGTTAACTACCAGCCTTCTAACTTTAACCAAATATCAATACTTAAATAATACAGGTCCCATTTGAAGGAGGAGGGTGGGGTGGAGAAAAGGTGGGGCCACTGATACCCTTAGGAGTCTAACAATCTACCTAGATCCACAGACTGTTTAGCAGTAGCCTTTGACTGTGTGGATCACAATAAACTGTGGGAAATTCTGAAAGAGATGGGAATACCAGACCACCTAACCTGCCTCTTGAGAAACCTGTATGTAGGTCAGGAAGCAACAGTTAGAACTGGATATGGAGCAACAGATTGGTTCCAAATACGAAAAGGAGTACATCAAGGCAATGGCACCCCACTCCAGTACTCTTGCCTAGAAAACCCCATGGACGGAGGAGCCTGGTGGGCTGCAGTCCATGAGGTTGCTAGGAGTCAGACCCGACTGAGCGACTTCACTTTCACCTTTCACTTTCATTCATTGGAGAAGGGAAATGGCAACCCACTCCAGTGTTCTTGCCTGGAGAATCCCAGGGACGGGGGGGTGGGGGGGTGGGGAGCCTGGTGGGCTTCTGTCTATAGGGTCACACAGAGTTGGATACAACTGAAGCGACTTAGCAGCAGCAGCAAGGCTGTATACCGTCACCCTGCTTATTTAACTTATATGCAGAGTACATCATGAGAAACACTGGGCTGGAAGAAGCACAAGCTGGAATCAAGATTGCTGGGAGAAATATCAATAACTTCAGATATGCAGATGACACCACCCTTATGGCAGAAAGTGAAGAGGAACTCAAAAGCCTCTTGATGAAAGTGAAAGAGGAGAGTGAAAAGGTTGGCTTAAAGCTCAACATTCAGAAAACAAAGATCATGGCATCTGGTCCCATCATGTCATGGGAAATAGATGGGGAAACAGTGGAAACAGTGTCAGACTTAATTCTGGGGGCTCCAGAATCACTGCAGATGGTGACTGCAGTCATGAAATTAAAAGACGCTTACTCCTTGGAAGGAAAGTCATGACCAACCTAGATAGCATATTGAAAAGCAGAGACATTACTTTGCCAACAAAGGTCCGTCTAGTCAAGGCTATGGTTTTTCCCGTGGTCATGTATGGATGTGAGAGTTGGACTGTGAAGAAAGCTGATGCTTTGAACTGTGGTGTTGGAGAAGACTCTTGAGAGTCCCTTGGACTGCAACGAGATCCAACCAGTCCATTCTAAAAGAGATCAGCCCTGGGTATTCTTTGGAAGGAATGATGCTAAAGCTGAAACTCCAGTACTTTGGCCACCTCATGCGAAGAGCTGACTCATTGGGAAAGACTCTGATGCTGGGAGGGATTGGGGGCAGGAGGAGAAGGGGCAACAGAGGATGAGATGGCTGGATGGCATTACCGACTCGATGGACATAAGTTTGAGTGATCTCAGGGAGTTGGTGATGGACAGGGAGTCCTGGCGTGCTGCAATTCATGGGGTCACAAAGAGTGGGGCATGACTGAGCGACTGAACTGAGTTGAAACCTCACTTCCCACTAGTTAGCCTAAGGGATCGCCCAGGGGGACTTATCTTCACTATTCTCTCAAGGAATGCATTCAAATGCAAGCAGTTTGAAGCAAATCATTTAATCTCTCTAATCTTTGTATCTTCCAATCCCTCCACAGTTTTTTTGTCTCTAAGAATCAGGGTCAAAGAAGGAAGGCAACCAAATTGGTGACTGCAGCCATGAAATTAAAAGATGCTTGCTTCTTGGAAGAAAATCTATGACTAACCTAGATAGCCTGTTAAAAAGCAGAGATATTACTTTAGCAACAAAGGTCTGTCTAGTCAAAGCTATGTTTTTTCCAGAAGTCATGTATGGATGTGAGAGTTGGACCATAAAGAAAGCTGAGTGCCGAAGAATTGATGCTTTTGAACTGTGGTGTTGGAGAAGACTCTTGAGAGTCCCTTGGACTGCAAGGAGATCCAACCAGTCCATCCTAAAGGAAATCAGTCCTGAATATTCATTGGAAAGCATCCAACATGACTGAGCGACGGAACTGAACTTATTGATTGGAAGGACTGATGCTGAAGCTCTAATATTTTGGCCACCTGATATGAAGAACTGATTCACTGGAAAAGACCTTGATGTTGGGAAAGACTGAAGGCAGGAGAAGGGGATGACAGAGGATAAGATGACTGGTTGGCATCACCAACTCAATGGACATGAGTTTGAGCAAGATGGTGAAGGACAGAAGCCTGGTGTGCTGCAGTCCAATTGGTTGCAAAGAAGTGGACATGACTGACTGACTGAAGGATAACAAGGAAAATGTAGTAATTACTCCTCAATCTGTACTTTGTTGAAAGTCTATCCCCTCAGTGATTCCTACTGTCTACAAGTATCCCTCTATCTTATCAAATACCTTTGGGCAGATTAAGCTAAACTTAAGTAAGAATGCACTCCCTGACTCTACTTTTTAACCTCAGCATCTCATTTTTTAGTTCATTTGATAGATTTTCCTTTCAGTGAGTCTAACAGGTTGAGCAGCTAATCCTGAATCAGAGCAAGAAAAACAGGAAGCATTCCACTGAAGGCCCCAGAGTTTCTGCTTTTCCCCTTCTTGGGCCGGACAGGGAGTTCAGGCCAAGCAGTTTTTTGTTTGTTGTTTTTAATTTCTTTATTTGGGCTGCGATGGATCTTCCTTGCTGTGTGAGGGCTTTTCTCTAGTTGTGGCGAGTAGGATTTACTCGCTAGCTGTGGTGCACTGGCTTCTCATTGCCGTGGCTTCTCTTGTAGTGGAACATGGGCTCTAGGCAAGCCGGCTTCAGTAGTTGGGGCCCATGGGCTGAGTTGTTCCGCAGGATGTGGGATATTCCCAGCCAGGGATTAACTCATGTTCCCTGCATTTGCAGATGGATTATTAACCACTGGACCACCAGGGAAGTCCCCAGAGCAGTTTTGAGGTGTATTTAGAGTTAAATCTATTAGAACCATCTTTTTTTTTTTTTCAAACTTGTACAGTGAACAAAAAGACAGCTAAACACAGGGTCTGGGTTTTTTCATCAACTGAACTGAAGAGACATCAGGTTATAGAGAAAGATAGGTCATATTAAATGAAGGCTATTAAAGTTCAACAACTATTTAAGTGAACAAATTCTACTTTCTACTGCAAACATATTCTATAGATTAAGGAAACACTGCAAAGTGTTTGTTTTGCAATAGAAGGGTGTTCAAACGTGAATGATCAGCTCAGGAAAAACAGTTAAGTAGCAGTGGACATATCAGGACAATTTTTGGTATTTCTTATTGAATGTAACAAGAGACAGACCCTTATAAATTACAATTAAGCAAGACTTTCCCTCCGATGCTCTGGTCTGCTTATTCATGATATCACCAGATTGTACATATCTCTAGTTCTTGCCTTCTTAATGAAGAGGATGATGGTTAGCCTAATACTTTGAAAATTTCAAGTATTTAACATACTAGGTTTCTTGACTGCATCCCCTCTTCCAAAGCTTATTCAGTGACACTACAGCTTATATAATTTCTTCTCTTTGGATCAACTGTAAGAATAAAAATTTAATGTTATTTTTCAAAAGGATTTTGAAGGAAAAGAAAAATAGAAGCTTCTAGCAAGCAAAAGGCACGATGCCTTGACCATCTTCTCTTTTCAGACTCAAAGGCCTTCCCAAACAGCTAGTGTAACTAGGTCAGGGAACTCCAGCTAGTTATGCATCACCCCAGCTTCTCTATGGGAGTCAGGATGATGGCAGAGTGGTCCCCCTTTTTAAAGTCTTATTAATATAATAAAAAAGCTTTCATCAGAAACAACTGATGATTAATATTTATCTGGCTAATCACTGATTTTAGCTGGCCTTTCATTCAGAATTCAAAACTGGAAACCAAGATCTAATTTCCCTCTGCCATGGTCTGGCTAATGACTACAGATTTCATAGGTCTACAATCCATCTGAAGCAGTGTATCCCAAACAGAAAAGTTCAGATGAACTATATTGATTCACAGTATTTATTTTGATTTTGTAGGTAATTATTTTTATTTAATATTCTTTCATTTGGCCGCATCAGGTCTTAGCTGCAGCATGTGGGATCTAGTTCCCTGACCAGGGATTGAACCTGGGGACCCCCTGCATTGGGAGTACAGAGTCTTAACCACTGGGTCACCAGGCAAGTCCCCACGGGTAATTATTTTAATCAGTATTAGAAAATACAACAAATTAAACCTGGGATTTAACTCAAGAAAAGTAAATATAAATTGACTTATAAAAAAATACGTAAATAATTCAGATGGTACTCAAGTATGGTAAAAATCATGAAGCCTGAATAGCTGAAGAATGGCTGGATTTATTTCAAGGAAATGAAGTCTTTAGGCTGCCACTTCGCTTCTATGTCTACTGCAACCCAGCTTCAGATGCACAGATTGGACCTAAGGACCACCACTATCCAGCCCATGCTCTAGGTCCATTTTAACTGTGGGCAAATTCACCATACAAAATTCACAAACACTATCAGCAGAAGTAACAGTGCCAAAGCAGTGGTGGTATTGGATGGAGCGGTGAACAGGAGGAAAATGCTGAGCTTTGTTCCTTAATGTAGTAGGGTTAGGAGAAATTTTATTTTTAAAATGCCCTTTATTGTTTTTAAATTATTGCTTGTGCAACCAAAAAGTAAGATTAAAAAATTTCAAGTAGAACTCAGTTTGTTTTATAGTCCGGATAGTTTAAAACAGCTTCTTATTAAAAGCATTCTTATGTAACAACTTACCTGGTTGTCCGGTGGCTAAGACTCCATGCTTTTAATGCACAGGGCCTGGGTTAGATCCCTGGTCAGAGAAGTAGATCCCACAGGTGCAACTAAAGCTCGTATGTACTGCAGCTGTGCGGCAACTAAGACTTGGTGCAAATAAATAAAAATAAATATTGTTTTAAAAGCACCTTCATGTAAATCATCATTTTAGTAAATAAATGCAGGCCTACAAATCCAAAGGACAGAAATGGTCATATAAGCTAAAGGGGACCGACATCAGGATATATCCTTTTTGAATATGAATAGCAGGAGTAGTTTTAATCTTTAAAAGAAATTTTAAAGAGTAGTTTAAACAGCATATCAACATTACAAATCACTATAGGAAATAGGTAATATTCCTTGATCTTTGTAGTTCTATTTATTCTTATAGTTATTTACTCATTAATTCAAAAATATTTAAGTGCTTACTATATGTCTAAGGAATTACTGCCAGCACTGAAAAACAAACACTTTCCATCATTGGTCACTGGTTTGTTTAACCTAAGAATAAAAGAAGCAAAAATTAATAATAATAATTTTGCCATTTTTGGACTAAAATGTACAACTTCTTAGAAACTTTTCAACTTTATTCTAATAATGTCGTTACTGTCTCCTCTTGGTTTTTATTTTATACACTATTCAACAAAGCTGATTGGTCATTGTGGCAGGCAGAATAATGTCCCCCAAATATGTCTACATCCTAATCCCCCAAACCTATGATTATGTTATCTTACATGGCAAAATGGACTGTTCAGGTGTGATTAAGTTAAAGGTTCCAAGGTGGGGGGATTATTCTGGATTATCCAGGTGGACCCACTGGAAGCACAAGTCCTTATATGAAGAAAGGAAGGTCAGAGAACAGGTGTGACAATAATGGAAGCAGAGGGATGTGGCCAGGAGCCGAGGAATATGGGCAGCCTCTAGTAGGTAGAAAAGGGAAAAACAGATTTTTCCCTAAGACCTCCAGAAGGACCAGAGATAGCTCTGCTGACAACTTGATTTTAGGACTGCCAGGGAATTCTCACTGAGTTTACTTTTTGAAGAGTCGCCATAAGCGGCAATGTACAAGGGTTTCAGTTTCTCCCTGCTCTTGTTCTTTTCTGTGCTGTTACTGTTTTTTTTTAATCATGGCTATTCTAACGGCTGTGAAGCACCATCTCCTTGTGCTTTTGATTGCGTTTCTCTAAGATCAGTGATTGTAAGCGTTTTTTCACATGGTTATTGGATCTTATTTAAATCTTGTTTTAGGTGGCTTTCTCTGACACTGCTCTGGCGCCACCTCTTTATTGCCAGGAAGAGGAGAAAGTCCATATTTCCTACTAGCCTCAGGGGACAGCTGAGGGAGGTGCCCCTGTTACTGTTGGGCGGGGCTGGGAATTCCAGCTCCCTGGTGCTCTCCACCTGCAGAGCGACAAGCGGCCTTGTCACCACTGTGAGATGGCGAGCATCCTAAGTTCTGAATTGCCACCACCCCGGGTGAGGAGAAAACAGTGCCTTGGTTACTGCCTGCTGGGTATGGAAGTGGAGGCTTCCCTGAGACCTCTGTGACACCACAGGGTGGTGGTGGGAACGCCAAGGTGCCCACGAGTCTTGTGGGAGTGGAATCATAGGCTTCCCCTTTGGCCTTTGCTGGTGTGGGTAGGATCACAGCTTAGTTTCTTCTCTGGTGCTGGGCTGGAATAGATTATTGTCTGAAGCTTTTCTGTCTTCCCAGGATGCCCCTTTTCTTCAGCTTCTGGCTAGGAGGAGCAGACTTTTTGGACCTTGTTTTTGATCTGTTGCCTGTTAGCTTATCTGGGTTGCCGACTTCTTCATTTCCAATTGGGGACATATGACGCAAGAGGAAAACCCAGGGAACTTAACCACCAAGTCCATCTCCAAGTTCCTAGTACCTCGACCTCTCAGTGTTCTTGGGTTTGCTGTCTACATAACATGCAGGGGTTTGAGTTGTACTAAGTGGGAGAAATAGGGAAAGCGTTTCTATTCTCTTTTCCCAGAAGAGACTAACTAATGTGCATGGCATATAACTTATTAACCAATCTACTTTTGGCAGACATTTAAGTTGTCTCACAATAATGAGGACAGGAATGTGCACTGAGGGGAGTGGGGGTGGGGAAGGGAAGACAGGTGGGCAAGAGGAACAGAGTTTGGGGTTCTTGTGCTATTACATGCCCAGCCTAAAACTCTTAACTGGAATTGTTGGGTCAAAGGACATACGCAATCTAATTCTTCATACTGCTAAAATAGCCTCAGAAATATTACACTTAACTCCCAACAACATAAGAATATGTTTTCTTACCAAGTATTATAAAGTTTTGTAATCTTTAATCACCTGATGGAAAATTGTTAAGTTGTTTGTATGTGCTATTTTACTTTCTCAACTGGATCCAGAGAAAGAATTGTGCCCTCTTTAATTTTCTTGGTGTCTGCAAGGACCCAGCACTATACCATACTAGTTATTTATTTGTTGTTAATGCTTTTAGCTGGGAGAAATATCAATAACCTCAGATATGCAGATGATGATCCCACCCTTATGGCAGAAAGCAAAGAAGAATTAAACAGCTTCTTGATGAAAATGAAAGAGGAGAGTGAAAAAGTTGGCTTAAACTTAACATTCAGAAAACTAAGATCAGAGCATCCAGTCCCATCACTTTGTGGCAAATAGACTGGAAACAATGGAAACAGTGGCAGACTTTATTTTCTTGGACTCCAAAATCACTGAAGATGGTTATGGCAGCCATGAAATTAAAAGATGCTTGCTCCTTGGAAGAAAAGCTATGACCAACCTAGACAGCATATGAAAGAGCAGAGACATTACTTTGCCAACAAAGGTCCGTCTAATCAAAGCTATGGTTTTTCCAGTAGTCATATATGGATATGACAGTTGGGCCATAAAGAAAGCTGAGTGCCAAATAATTGATGCTTTGGAACTGTGGTGTTGGAGAAGACTACTGAGAGTCTCTTGGACTGCAAGGAGATCCAACCAGTCCATCCTAAAGGAAATCAGTCCTGAATATTCACTGGAAGGACTGATGCTGAAGCTGGAACTCCAATACTTTGGCCACCTGATGCGAAGAACTGACTCATTTGAAAAGACCTGATGCTAGGAAAGATTGAGGCAGGAGGAGAAGGGGATGACAGGACGAGATGATTGGATGGTATCACCGACTCAAGGATATGAGTTTGAGTAAGCTCTGGGAGTTGGTGATGGACAGGGAGGCCTGGCATGCAGCAGTCCATGGGGTCTCAGAGTCGGACACGACTGAGTGAATTGAACTGAACTAAATGCTTTTAGCAGTTTAAATAAAAGATTTGAGCTGATAATACAGAACTCTGACCAAGTTTTATTTCTTCAAATAAAACATAACTTTTCAAAAAATTTAAAGGCAGGTTTCTGTCAAAGTGTTGTCTATCGTTGTTTAGTTGTTAAGTTGGGTCCGACTCTTGCAATCCCAAGGACTGAGCCTGGCAGGCTCCTCTGTCCATGGGGTTTTTCCCGGAAAGAATACTGGAGTAGGCTGCCATTTCTTCCCCCTGGGGATCTTCCTGACTCAGGGATCAAAACCACATCTCCTGCTTGGCAGGAGGATTCTTTCACTACTGAGTTACCTAGGAAACTGTGTTGTCTATAGACTAACCTGAATCAAAATCACACACGGATAATGGGTAATTCTAACACCTCCTAACCTGAAGGATGGGGGAAGATGCTTTGCCACCTACATGTAATATTCTTGTCAAAAATATTGAAGATGAATCTATAATGAGGGAATGATCAGAGAAATTCAAAGTGAGGGACATTCTAAAACAAACAAACTGGTCTGGAATCTTCAAAAATGTCAATGTTATGACAGACAAGTAAAACAGCCAAACCGGATTTGTGAGGTTAAAGAAAGGCAGTGCCAAAGAATTCTCAAACTACCGCACGATTGCACTCATCTCACACGCTAGTAAAGTAATGCTCAAAATTCTCCAAGCCAGGCTTCAGCAATACGTGAACCGTGAACTTCCTGATGTTCAAGCTGGTTTTAGAAAATGCAGAGGAACCAGAGATCAAATTGCCAACATCCGCCGGATCATGGAAAAAGCAAGAGAGCTCCAGAAAAACACCTATTTCTGCTTTATTGCGTATGCCAAAGCCTTTGACTGTGTGGATCACAACAAACTGTGGAAAATTCTGAAAGAGATGGGAATACCAGACCACCTAACCTGCCTCTTGAGAAATCTGTATGCAGGTCAGGAAGCAACAGTTAGAACTGGACATGGAACAACAGACTGGTTCCAAATAGGAAAAGGAGTACGTCAAGGCTGTATATTGTCATCCTGCTTATTTAACTTATATGCAGAGTACATCACAAGAAACGCTAGACTGGAAGAAACACAAGCTAGAATCAAGATTACTGGGAGAAATATCAGTAACCTCAGACATGCAGATGACACCACCCTTATGGCAGAAAGTGAAGAGGACCTAAAAAGCCTCTTGATGAAAGTGGAGAGTGAAAAGTTGGCTTAAAGCTCAACATTCAGAAAACGAAGATCATTGCATCCGGTCCCATCACTTCATGGGAAAAAGATGGGGAAACAGTGGAAACAGTGTCAGACTTTATTTTTTTGGGCTCCAAAATCACTGCAGATGGTGACTGCAGCCATGAAATTAAAAGACGCTTACTCCTTGGAAGAAAAGTTATGACCAACATAGATAGCAATTTCAAAAGCAGAGACATTACTTTGCCCACTAAGGTCCGTCTCAAGGCTATGGTTTTTCCTGTGGTCATGTATGGATGTGAGAGTTTGACTGTGAAGAAGGCTGAGCGCCGAAGAATTGATGCTTTTGAACTGCGGTGTTGGAGAAGACTCTTGAGAGTCCCTTGGACTGCAAGGAGATCCAACCAGTCCATTCTAAAGGAGATCAGCCCTGGGATTTCTTTGGAAGGAATGATGCTAAAGCTGAAACTCCAGTACTTTGGCCACCTCATGCGAAGAGTTGACTCATTGGAAAAGACTCTGATGCTGGGAGGGATTGGGGGCAGGAGGAGAAGGGGACGACAGAGGATGAGATGGCTGGATGGCATCACTGACTCGATGGATATGAATCTAAGTGAACTCCGGGAGTTGGTGATGGACAGGGAGTCCTGGCGTGCTTCAATTCATGGGGTTGCAAAGAGTCGGACGCTACTGAGTGACTGCACTGAAGACACACAAGCACACACTACACACACATACAATGTATACACACATATATGTAATAGAATTTCTGATGAGAAAATCCTAGATTTTTAAGGTCACAAATTACTGGGACATTTGAGAAATGTAATATAGTTATAGTTATTATTACATCAATAGTAAATTTGGGAGTATAATGATACTTCTGTGCTTTTATGAAAAGAGTATCATTGTTTTTAGGATGTAGTGCTGAAGCATTAGCACTCAGTTCAGTTCAGTTCAGTCGCTCAGTCGTGTCTGACTCTTTGTGACCCCATGAATCGCAGCACGCCAGGCCTCCCTGTTCATCACCATCTCTCGGAGTTCACTCAGACTCACGTCCATCGAGTCCGTGATGCCATCCTGACATCTCATCCTCTGTCGTCCCCTTCTCCTTCTGCCCCCAATCCCTCCCAGCATCAGAGTCTTTTCCAATGAGTCAACTCTTCACATGAGGTGGCAAAAGTACTGGAGTTTCAGCTTTAGCATCATTCCTTCCAAAGAAATCCCAGGGTTGATCTCCTTGCAGTCCAAGGGACTCTCAAGAGTCT
Organism: Nanger dama; assembly: GCA_917880005.1. Lineage (NCBI taxonomy): Eukaryota > Metazoa > Chordata > Mammalia > Artiodactyla > Bovidae > Nanger > Nanger dama. The sequence goes on along the minus strand of CAKJTW010000011.1, from coordinate 24,530,633 downwards.
TCTCCAACACCACAGTTCAAAAGCATCAATTCTTTGGCACTCAGCCTTCTTCACAGTCCAACTCTCACATCCATACATGACCACTGGAAAAACCATAGCCTTGACTAGACGGACCTTAGTCGGCAAAGTAATGTCTCTGCTTTTGAATATACTATCTAGGTTGGAAGAGTCACTATTTGGCATTTGTTGCATTTTCTTGCAACTCTTCTTTAGGTTTAGAATTTTCCAAAATAAAAGATGGCCGCACCTCAGATTCGATCGACTGGATCTGGGTTGGGAGGGTGGAGTCCCACGTAATCTGCATTTCAGATAGCTCTTCCTATTGATTTTTACCCATACCATGGTTTAAGATGTATTGATTAGAAGTACAACAATGTATCTTTATTTCTGTTTTTATAAGGGTAGAGCTAGAAAAACCTCCATATCTTGATTACACAATAGAACTTAATAACCTTGGATTAATGAGTATAAACTTGTCCTTGTTCAACACCCCATTCCATGGTCCTCCTCAATTTTTCCCACTTTTTCAACTCTATTAATATCTTTACTATCTTCACATAGATGGTTTTAAAAGTCATTGTGAAGGGCAATTCCCTGGTGGTCCTGTGGTTAGGACTCAGTAATTTCAGTGCCAAAGACCCAGGTTCATTCTATGGTTGGGGAACTAAGATCCCACAAGCCAAGCAGCAAAGGAAAAAAAGGTTATTGTGAAGAATTCGGCACTGAGTGCCACTGTCCAAATTGCTTCAGTGGACATTGCCGCCATTCAAGCAGAATCTAGCCTCTTAATTTCCTCCAGTAACCAAGTAATAAAGAAGCACTGTTCCCGTCCAGTTCAAGGCAATTCTTTCTAAACACTTATAGATGGATGTATTATCTTGTGTGTTTACTAGTAATACATGACATTAATAAGTAATAAATGAACTAAAGATCCAAAGTCAAAGTTATTTAGTTATGCCTGATTCTTTGTGACCCCCTGGACTTCTCCAGGCAAGAATACTGGAGTGGGTAGCCATTCCCTTCTCCAAGGGATCCTAGGATCAAACCCAACTCTCCTGTATTGTAGGCAGATGCTTTACCACCTGAGCCACCAGTCCAAAAGATCCAAACACACCTTAACAAACTTTTGTGTATCAATGGTTTACCAAGACATTCCTTTAAATGCATAGCTGTTACTTAAAAATCAGCTGAGGCTTTAAACCAATGTTAGATTGGCAAGAAGGCACACAATGTAGTTGTTGTTGAATGTCGTTGAATCATGAGAATACTTGGTCCTTTCTATAGGGTGACATCACCCAACATAAAGCATACTCTTTTAATGTTTTGTTACTGTTTTTTCATGTCATACTGACAAATCTGTACTAATTCCTTGATTGCTCTGCTGAACATTGACTTAAAATTGCTAGATAGATTTACAATTGTGGCTCACAAAGGGATAGAAGCCCAGTTTTAGTATATTTGCAGTATAAATAGCCTCCTACGTTCCAGCTTAGCAAAGAAGCAGTTTGTAGTTGACTTAGAGACAGCCATCTAATTTTAGATCTCGGGTAAGTAAAAAGTTTAACTGTATGCTCTGTGTTGATATGCAAATCTCCATTAAAGTGTCTGTTTTGTTTGGGTCTTTATCTAATTTTTTTTACTTATTAATGTTATTGAGTAAGCACTTGAAAATCTAGTAAACACAGCATTTATTTGAGATACATTTTAGATTTGCAGGGTATGTGGGTCTAGATTTTTGCAATTTTAGATTAAGGAGCTTTCTTACCTTGAAACCCCTTGAGCAACTGTGACCTAAAAGCAGTTTTAGTCCTTGATTATTTCCTGTTAAAATACTCTGGAAATCCTCCACAGCATGTAACAGTAGTGCTAAATCTAAGGAAATCACTCAACAATTAGGTGTTAATTGTTGATTGATTTCCCCATGGTTGACTGACTCACCAAAGACTCAAGTGAGACTTAACTGTTGGCCACATTTCTAATTAAGTATTTTCTTCAGTTTCCTGGATCCCAGGAGATTTTTAGTAGGTTTTGGATGAGCCAACAAGGACCTCTGACCTCCATTCTCAGAAAATGTCTGGCATTATTTCAAATCTGGTTTGAACATTATAAAGGGATGGATTGGGAGTGAAATCCCTGGACGGACGGACAAGTACACTTTATCATCTGGGTATAACTTTTTGTCAGAATTTCTAGCATGATAATTTTATAAAAAATAATTGTTTCAAGAAAAAAAACTGGTATTTAGAACCAACTATGTTGAACATAATAAACAAATATAGAAAGTTGGAGTCATTTTTTTCTAGTTACATACTTTAGGCCATCCTTCTGAATTAATGAGAAAATATTTTCTTGAGTATTACTGCTATCTTGCGGTATGAGTGGGACTGTATTTTAAAGTTAGATGACTAAACATACTATTCTGTTTGTTTTTATTAACGAGTCTGGGTTAGGGCTACAGTTGGAAAACCTCTGGAGCTTTACGAATCATGGAGCTTAATTAAGCAGCAAGGATTATATTGCTCTCAGTTTCAATAAATCAACATTCATTATATACAAGCAGTTGCAATTCAAAAAATCTTTAGGGGGAAAAAAAAAAGTCCAGAACCAAAACCTATGTAATTCCAAAGCAGCATGGAGCTGTACCTGCCGGGGAAGTATCCATTTCAATTTTCGCGTTTCAAGGAATATTACCATTATATTTGCAAAAGTTCACAATGATTTTATCTGCCATTTCTCACGCCTGTTAAATATAAGCATTGTATTAAAGAGAGAATGAGAAAAGACCAGAGGCAACATGAGAAGAATGGAGGTGGCTATCCCAGAGATACGTGCAGAGCACACCATTTCTTCTCGCCCTGCACGATACACGGTAAACGGGACCTTCCAGGACACGTTGGGTGGCCGACATTTTCCGAAGCAGTAATTTCACATAGTCAAGGTCTGCAGGATGTTAAATGCTCCGGCGAAAGGCCAGGAGGCTCTTCATCTTCAAGTTAGGGAGCGATGGGAACAGGCGGAATAACCCGAATCCCCTCCAGTGCAGCGTATAGACTTGGCTGCACCTCCGGCACGGAGCGCCGCGGATTGGCGAGCTTGGCCCCACTAACCGGAGAGGAAGCCGGGGAGCCCAGAGTCCCGGGCGCCCCAGGTTTCCGTCTCTCGGTCCTGTCCAGCGCCCCAGCTGCCTCTGCTTCGGGGATGCGGAAACCCCGTAGGAACAGGGCGGGCCGGGAACGCGGTCGGCCCACCGCTTGCTGCAATATTCTTCCGCTGCAGAGCAAAGAGTTCCAATCTTCACCAGGGTCCTGGGATTCTCAGCAGCCCTGTAATATCGGCGAATAAGCTAATTTGGGCTTTAACACCGATTTGCTTAGGATATTTTCTGAGATAAGCACTTTAGGGTCTCAATTTTGTGGCTGCCGAAGCGCGAAGGAAAATTCCTCCGCAGAAAACGGGTTCCGGCCGCGAGCCTATAAAAAACGGGTGGCGCGGCCCGGCTGTCTTTTCAGTCCGGCACTGAGTGGTTCTTCGGATCATGTCTGGTGGCTCCGCGGATTATAACAGGTATGGCGCTTCCTCGGTGGTGCTCTGTGGGTGGTATAGGCCCTAAGGCGCCGGTGGAGACTGTAATAGATAGTCAGGAGGCAGAGAATTCTGGGTTTTAGGCATTGCCTTGGGGTACAGTACCCCAGTGTCCTTCGAGAAGTTTCCATGGTGGGTATGGCCTAGGTTGTGGGGTAAGAGTATGAAAACCGGGTGGTAAAAGAGTGTTTCCCCAAATACGCCTTGAAATCGCGGCCGTTTCCCTTGCCTCTGCGGAGCCCGGCGTTTAGTGGAAGCCGTGGCGCAGTCCGCAGTCGGTACAGTGTAACTGGGGCCCGAAGCTTTATTCGCGGCCAGCCGCGCGGTTTGGGAGCGCTAGACGATAGGTTTGGGTAAGGGTAGGACGGCGACGGCTAGAGGCCGGGTCAGGCCGGCCACACGTTCCCGTCGAACCGTTGGCAAGGCCTTGCCGGGCCTCGGCCCGCGTCAATCACCCCGGCTTGCGCAGTGTTAGGGGCGGAGCTCGGCGCGTGGAGCTCTCGCGAGATGGTCCGTGGCTGAGGGAGCGCCCGGCGCTCGGGCCTGGGGGCAGGGCCTGCGCCCGTAGGGTTTCCGGCGTCCCTGGTTCCTAACCTTTGAGTGGGCGCGCAGTACGCCTTGTGCCCTACGGCACCATCTGCCTCTGCTCGTTGGGAAAGTTTACACGTGCCGGGGAGGGCGACCGGGTCAGACCGGTTATGAAAGGACTTTTATCCCCTCTGAATGTGCAGTTAAGGGGAAGGGACGTGCTCTAACTGCAGTATTTTTGTCAGCAGAGAACATGGCGGCCCAGAGGGGAATGGACCCCGATGGTGTCATCGAGGTAAGAAATAGATGTGGAATTTGGAACGTTGGAAAGGTGGGTTGGTTCATCCCATTTATCCCTTTATTTTTTTAACTTTCAGAGCAACTGGAATGAGATTGTTGATAACTTTGATGATATGAACTTAAAGGAGTCTCTTCTTCGGGGCATCTATGCTTATGGTTTTGAGAAGCCATCAGCTATTCAGCAGAGAGCTATTATTCCATGTATTAAAGGTAAAAGAACGTGTTGACACTTCTTAAAAATGAGTTAACTGTTAAACATAGACCTGGATCTTTTCCCTTGTAATATGGGGAAATTACCTTTGGGAAACTAGCACTTATTTGTATTCCTTAAAGTGAAATGATGGCAATCATCTTTCGGGACTGACCTGAAATGAAGAGAATACTCATTGCTGATCACTTTTATTGTTGGGGCATAATTCATGTTCCAAATGGAATACATGGTGTGAACTAGAAGTAACGGTTTGATGTGGGATCGGTAAATATGTATCCTACTTTTTTAGGGTATGATGTGATTGCTCAAGCTCAGTCAGGTACTGGCAAGACAGCCACATTTGCTATTTCCATCCTGCAACAGTTGGAGATTGAGTTCAAGGAGACCCAAGCACTAGTATTGGCCCCCACCAGAGAACTGGCTCAACAGGTATTGATAGTGTAGATGAAAAAAAAACTGCTTGCGTGTTGCATAGGTTTCAGGTTTCACAACTGAGAATTTAAAGCTTAGTATAAATTTGTCCTATAGAGCCCTCCTTTTGACTGTCCATGCATGCAGGGAGTTTTGTTGAAAGCTAGACAGGAACTGGGTGTACAGGTAATGGATGGTTTGCAGGGTTGTGTAACAGATTGAGAAACTGGAGATTTCTGTTCAGGGTGGACTAGACCCGTTTTCATTTTTAAGTTTCAATGCAGTTGTGCAACGTGAAAACTGCAGTGCCCTGTTCTCCTTTGACAGTTTCAGTAGTTTGATATATCTGTTGCATGCTGCGTTTTCAAAGCTTACTGCTATATTGGCTTGGAAGTAAAGCCTTGCTAATATACCTGTAGGCTTTATTAAGGCTAAGATTATTAAGTCGCAGTATCCTTCAGGGATAAATATTAACTTCCAGCTAAATCTACTTTTTTTTAATCACTACTTACACTTTGCTACACAGTAAAGGATAGTGCAGGAAGTATTTTTTGTTCTTTACCTAGCTGATAGCTGGGGCATTAGGATTCAAAGTTTGATGAGGCACAAGATGTTTTCACAGAAGTTTATTTTGAGGTAGTTAGATTGGTCTGCATTTTAAGCTCGGAAATAGTTAAGTGCTGTGCATGCATTAAAGCTATTTGCAGACCAGATATTTGCCATTATGCTTTCGAAGTTTAGTCACAAGCCTGTAATTCTGTAGGATAATAATTAAGGCTTTTGGGTTTCAGATCCAAAAGGTAATTCTGGCACTTGGAGATTATATGGGGAGCAACTTGTCATGCCTGCATTGGCGGAACAAATGTTAGAAATGAAATGCAGAAACTGCAGGCTGAAGCACCACACATTGTTGTTGGAACACCGGGGAGAGTGTTTGATATGTTAAACAGAAGATATCTCTGTAAGTATTGCTGATGAGTAAAGTTTTTACTATGATAAAGCAAATGGTATGCCTGAGAATTTAGATATGATGGCATGACTGTTTTTTTAACAGCTCCAAAATGGATCAAAATGTTCGTTTTGGATGAAGCAGATGAAATGCTGAGCCGAGGGTTTAAGGATCAAATCTATGAGATTTTCCAAAAATTAAATACTAGTATTCAGGTGAGCTTTGTTTCAGTCTGCTAAAATTGCTGGAGATTAAACACTGGCACTATTAGAGTTGAAGTGTTCTGTGTCATTCCCCCTACTTAACAGCAACTGATGCATAACTTATTTCTGTCTGGCATAATTCCATGTTCAGAGGTGCTTGACTTCAAAATGTTTTCCCTTGAGTATTGTGGAAGTTGTGCTAATGATGTGTGACAACATATCTTTTAAGGTGGTGTTGCTTTCTGCCACAATGCCAACGGATGTGTTGGAAGTGACCAAAAATTCATGAGAGATCCAATTCGAATTTTGGTGAAAAAGGAAGAATTGACCCTTGAAGGAATCAAACAGTTTTATATTAATGTTGAAAGAGAGGTAATTTTTCTAATTGTTAAAATAAAACGTTTTTACCTTCTTGTATAAGCACTGTGCTAAAATTACAGAAGCGAAGATAACCTTGGTTTTTGTAATAATGCTAGCAGAGTATTAAACAAGAAGAAGAGGAACTGCACTAGATTGTAAAGACTGGGGTGGACCTCTTTCTTAATGTCCGGTGTCCTTAGTCTTAAGATTTGGTGCAATATGTCTTTAGAACAATCTAATAAATTTTTTAAAGAATGTAAGCTGGAAAGCTTGTGACTGTTACTTTCTCTTTGAAATCCTGTAGGAATGGAAGTTGGATACACTTTGTGACTTGTACTGAGACACTGACAATTACACAGGCTGTTATTTTTCTCAATACAAGGCGCAAGGTGGACTGGCTCACAGAGAAAAATGCATGCCAGGGACTTCACAGTTTCTGCCCTGGTAAGAGGTATTCTAACCTAGTAATGGTAATTGAAGCCTCTACTTTCACTAAAGCAGGATTTAGACTACAATATAGCTGCTAAGTGCTGTGTTGTCGTTCCCCTGCTAAAAATAAAAGTTGTTTCTTTACTATACCTGTCTGCTATGCTCCAGTAGCAGCCAGGGACGCTTGGTCTCATACACATTGATAAAGTTTTAAGTTTTTGATTTGATTGGTGATTCTTGAATTAATAGGTTTGTTACTTTGCAGCATGGTGACATGGACCAGAAAGAAAGAGATGTTATCATGAGGGAATTTCGATCAGGGTCAAGCCGTGTTCTGATCACTACTGACTTGTTGGTAAGTCTTGTAATGCTGTTTTTAATCCACCAAAAGTTTGTTATTGGGGGAAGGTTTTTTAATGGCCTTTACCAACTTCAGGCTATTTGGGAGAATAAAGAAGGCCACGCTCCACAGTGAGCTATACCACTTAGTGTAGTTCATTACTATTTTGTGGCCTACATTACACGGACTGTAGCCCACCAGGTTCGTCTGCCCATGGGATTTCCCTAGCAAGAATACAGGAGTGGGTTGCCATTTCCTTCCCCAGGGGACCTCAGGAATTGAACCCACATCTCCTTCATTCACTGCAGGCAGATTTTTACTGCTGAGCCACTAGGGAAGCCCATATATTACATAGAATTTGAACATCATTATCACTGTATTTCAGGCTCGTGGAATTGATGTGCAACAAGTGTCATTGGTTATAAACTATGATCTACCTACCAATCGTGAAAATTATATTCACAGGTGAGTAGATGGCATCTTGACTTAGTAATGTATTGGTGTAACTCATTGTTTTTCTACCGACTAAATTGTTTGAAAGGTAATTTCAAATCAGGGCATTAAATATTAAGACATAATAACTTGGTAGGATATAATCAAAACTGTACTCGGAAGATTGTGAACAGTGGGAAAACAGTTGTGAACGTTGCCCAAATTGTGGACTCTGCATACAGATTAGGTTGTTTTAGACATGTTGGTCTTATTTTTGAGCTTTATTTTTAGTGATGCTCTTATGTCCATGTGATTTCTTGGTGATTCCTCTATAGTTGGGATTTTCTTGGTGTTGTCTGGTAGCAATTTGAGCAGTCCCTGGTTTAGTTATAGTGGCTTTATCCCTAAGTAAATTGAATTGTACTTTGTTATATGATGTAAAAAAGACTTTTTAAAAAATACAGGAGTCGATAGCAGCAGTTGATGACGAGATGGCACTCAGAAACGGCGTTGACGTAATTTAGGACGTGGAATCATAAGCGAAACAGCACACTGTTTGAATAAAGAGCGAGTCGGTATTTATACTTGTTTTTTTTTTGTCATGATTATTTGATATTTTAACATGCTCCAGCTAAGGCATTTTGTATATTAGCCTGTTAGGTGGTTTGTATTGTCTGGTTTCTTATCAGGAAGGTTAGAGATGTTTTAGAGGTAAACACGTTTGAGTAATTTGAGTTACAACGTGTGAAACTGAGCAAAAAAGCAGTGATAAGTTTGGGTTACCATACCAAATACTTGTTTTCCCACTGGAAAAAGTTGTTAAGTTTTAGACAATAGTTAACCTTAAAGCATTTGTATTTGCAGTTTACAGTTCCAGAAGAGCGTCGAAATGGATTACATACATAACTTCTTTGTTTTATCCCTGGTGTTTTACATCTGTCCCAGGCCGACATCTGCTCTTGGCTGGCCCACTTTGGTATGGGCTTTAAATTCACTACCCCAAACACAATACTGTCATCTGCTTTAAAAAAAAGTAATGCTCAAAACACCTGATGAAATCTCATTTTGCAGCCAGACAAGCCTTGAATCCTTTTGGCACTAACTGCAGAGGAAGATTTTTTTCTCTAGATATTGATGAGCAGCTAGTGCTCCAATTAGAAGCACGAACTATAACCTTGATAAGTAAACAGCAGCTGATGGTTAACAAGTGGATCATCATGTTCAATAGTTCATGCAGCATGTGAGAAGTAATATATTCTAATGACTGATTTCTTTTCCTCACACAGAATTGGCAGAGGGGGTCGATTTGGGAGGAAAGGTGTGGCTATAAACTTTGTTACTGAAGAAGACAAGAGGATTCTTCGTGACATTGAGACTTTCTACAATACTACAGTGGAGGAAATGCCAATGAATGTGGCCGACCTTATTTAATTCCTGGGATGAGATAGTTTTGAATGCAGTGCTCGCTGTTGCTGAATAGGCGATCACAACGTGCATTGTGCTTCTTTCTTTGGGAATATTTGAATCTTGTCTCAATGCTCATAACGGATCAGAAATACAGATTTTGATAGCAAAGCGACATTAGTCGTGAGCTCTTGTGAGGAAAGTCATTGGCTTTATCCTCTTTAGAGTTAGACTGTTGGGGTGGGTAAAAAGATGGGGTCTGTAAAATCTTTCTTTCTTAGAAATTTATTTCCTAGTTCTGTAGAAATGGTTGTATTAGATGTTCTCTATCATTTAATAATATACTTGTGGACTAAAAGATATAAGTGCTGTATAAAATCAGCCAATTATGTTAAACTAGCATATCTGCCTTTATTGTGTTTGTCATTAGCCTGAATAGAAAGGCCTTTAAAATTGATTTTTTTTTAGCATTTGAATGCATTTTGTTTGGTATTATATTTATTCAATAAAGTATTTAATTAGTGTTAAGTGTGAACTGGACCCTGTTGCTAAACCCCAGCAAGCAATCATCCTAGGTAGGGTTAAACCCCAGTAAAATTGCCATATTGCACATGTCTTAATGAAGTTTGAATGTTAAATAAATTGTATATTCACTTTAAAGGTGCTTTGGTTATTTTTATTATAAGTTTTTATGAAATACATACTGAACATAGTTTTAGCAATTCTGAGTTAACTGCTGCATCACAGTAGCGCAGAGGCTGATCAGCTGCAGATGTTCATCAGCGCCGTCTGCTAAGCATTTATCAACTTCCTATAAGAAAATGAAACATAGTAAAACTGCCCTTTTGTAGGTGTGGTATGTATGTTGTGCTGAAATGTAGAAAATAGCTACTTACAGCAAGTTTTTCTGTAATAATGGACTTGTGTTTATCAGAAAGGTTATCATTTTCTACCACCACATCATGGAGTTGATTTACAAGCTGAGTTGCTGCATGGCCCTCATTTATTAAGTCCTATAACCAAAATGAGTATATTTTAGCATTGTTATCCCTTCACCCTTCCCGAGGCTAGTAAAGTCACTTTACCTTTACCACAGCTTCTAGTTTGTCGAAAGAGCCACTCTGACAGGCAGCAAATACTCCATCAATCGTCTTAGCTGGTACTACCTAAAAGAATTAGTTTTGGGGGTGAAGATGAAGACAGTTGACTTCTGCACCAGTCTTGTAGTCACTCCCTGTTAAATGCTTCAGGCAGCACATGTTTTGCAGTCTAGATAGGTAGGTCCAGCCTTGATTATGCACGCCAATGCATAAAGATCAGGCACTGCCATGTAACCAGAGGAAGGCATTGACAAGAATCCTTTCTCCAAGATGTCAATACAGAGGCTAGTTGATTGTTTGAGCTAAGTTTGTAAAGGACTCTCTGAAGACAAGGGTTTGGCACAAGAGAATTCCTTTAAGTCACTTATCCCTTGGATAGGACCCACCCTTTTAACTGCCACATCCCTGCCTGCAATCTGATATTCCCCAGCTACTACTATAAACTACAGACTAAACATGATAGTATTTGGAGGTGACACCACTGGGAGTTGATTAGTCAGTCATGAGTGCAGCTCTTGCAAACTGAATATATGCCCTTACAAAATAATCCTTTATCATAGAAGGATGCAGGGAGGTATGAAAGGGTCTGAATTAGGAAGTATGTTCTCAGCACTGGATCTGTGGGCACTTGCTCTTTAATTCCCAGCCTTTAGAACTGAGAATTCTGTTTATAAACTAGCCTATGGCATTTGTTAAAGCAGCTTGAATAGATAGCACATAATAAGCACTCTTATTTGCTGAAGTAAATTTAAGTCACAAGTCAACTGAAAGAATTTTAGGATACCCAGTGTTCTTACCCCAGCAATATCTGTGATCACTTTTTCTGTGACTTCCTTTCCACCAGTTAGTCGAGTAGCACTTTGGAGAAATGTAATGGCTTTTCTTAAGTCTCCTTCTGACACTTTAACAAGATAAGCTATTCCCTAAAGAGAAAAAAGTTGTTCTTTACCTGTAATAGCCAATTAAGGATGAATTTAATAATGTCAATTCTGCAATGGCAGGATTCATGGAGACAGCCTTGATTACATAAATTATGGTTAAATTCTGTTGCAATAAATAAGGGGTGTATATATTCTATATAATTAGCAGAACTGCATCATACCTAATTAATTCTTGCACATAATAATTAGTAATGACTATGCAGAGGTTTGCTGTTGAAGAATTTGTAGTCTATGTATGAAATCTGCCTCAGCTTTGAGTCTGCAATATTGACATAAATTTCTAATAGCAACAGAAAGGCTGAACCTGTAATTCCTAGACATTCCAGTTGTTCATTTAACTTTGCCTGAGCAACCGGCATCAGAAATTGAAGCAATACAAAATTGACTCTTTCAGAAAGGGCCTCTTCATAGGCACTCATCAAAGGCATTACTAATTTATAGTAGCTGTAACAGTAATTACCTCATTGCTAATTTTGACGTGTTCTTTATCAGCGATGTCTAGTAACCGCTGCTGCTGAATTTTATCTGACAGAGGTTTGAAGCGGAATTTAGAACATCTAGAGGTCAGAGGTTCAATTATTCTGTAAAATATTGGAAAAAAGTCATTGTCTACAAAAACTCCCCCAAAGAACTTTATTAAGAACAATCAAGATTTGATGAAGGGGAAACTAAGAGTAACCTTGAAACTTTTTTTTCTCTGTTTGGGGCTATCAAAGTAAGGCTCCCTGGTATCTTTATCTTTAGGGTGATACACATACCGGCTGACATAGTTACAGATGAGACAGAATCGGGTGGTTTTAGATTCTTTCTCCATGGTACGTCTTAAAGCTGCCTGAGCAGCTGAGGTCATAGAATCTGCTTCATCCAGAATCACAATTTTAAAAGGAGGACATGGCTTTCCACTGATTCAGAGAAATACACAGGAGTTAATTCATACATCATTATCACAATCTACTTTAGAATGTTCTCATCATTCTAAAAGGAAACCCTGTGCCCATTAGGAGTCATTTCTCTTCCAACTTTCCCAGCCATAGGCAATCAGGAATCTCTACCTTCCATTCCCACAGGTTTGCCTATTCTGGACACTTCACACAAATGGAATCATGTATTGTCAACATAATATGCTGTCTTTTCTGACTGGCTTCTTTCGCTTAATGTAATGTTTTTAAGGTTCAACCATGTTGTATCTCATTATTTCAATTCCTTTTATTGCCAAATGGATGAACATACTATCATTCGTCCATTCTTTAGTTGATGGATATTGGTTTTTTTCCCATGTTCTGACTATTATAAAAGCTGCAGCTATAAACATTTGTGTACATGTGTATATATTTTCATATCCTGTCAGTATATATTGTAGAGCTGGAATTGCTGGGTCATATTTAACTTTTAGAGGAACTGTCAACTGTTTTCAAAGTGGCTGTGCCATTTTACATTACAACCAGCAATGTTTAAGAGTTCTGATTTCTCCACATCCTTGGTAATACCAGTTGTTTTCTGTCTTTTTGATTATAGTCATTCTGCTGCTGCTGCTGCTAAGTCACTTCAGTCGTGTACAACTCTGTGTGACCCCATAGACGGCAGCCCACCAGGCTCTGCCATCCCTGGGATTCTCCAGGCAAGAACACTGGAGTGGGTTGCCATTTCCTTCTCCAATGCATGAAAGTGAAAAGTGAAAGTGAAGTCACTCAGTCGTGTCCGACTCTTCGCGACCCCATGGACTGCAGCCCACCAGGCTCCTCCGTCCATGGGATTTTCCAGGCAAGAGTACTGCAGTGGGTTGCCACTGCCGTCTCCATATAGCCATTCTAAATGCGTGTAAATGGTATTTCAACGTGGTTTTGATTTGCATTTCTCTAATGGCTCATGATGTTGATGAGCATGTTCAGATATGCTTATTGACTATTTGTTTATCATCCTTGGGATTCCTTGGTGGCTCAGTGGTAAAGAACCCGTTGGCTAATGCAGAAGACTGAGGTTCAACCCCTGGGTTGGGAAGATCCCCTGGAGGAGGAAATGGAAATCCACTCCAATATTCTTACCTGGGAAACCTCATGGATAGAGGAGCCTGGTGGGCTACAGTCCATGGGGTTTCAAAAGAGTTGGACATGACTTAGCAACTCAACAACAGCAACATCTTCCTTGGAGTAATATCTATTCACATCCTTTGCCCATTTTTAAATTGGGTTGTCTTTTTATTACTGAGTTGTAAGAATTCTTTATTCTTGATCTAAGTCCCTTATCAAGTATATGATATAGACAGACAGATAGACAGTCAATCCAAGGTAGACATCAAAAACTATCATTTACTTTCTAAAAATTCCCAAGTGTGCCCTCATATAAAATTAAATATATGCCAGGTACCAAAAATTTAACCTTTGAACTTTCCCACCTAAGGAGTATACACAGTAGACTAAACATCCCTATTGAATTATTATTAAGAATCAGGATTTTTGAGTGTACCACCAAACCATATTTGACTAATGAATACTCCTTAGACAAAATACCAACTAAAAACCCTTGACAGCTAAATAACTTAAAATTAGTTAATAATGGAAAGGTCATTTCTAATTTTAGATAATTTAGATAAAAATACGATCTAATATGTAAAAAGTTGAAATTTTGGCAGAAATGTATTTTAAACAAATACAAAGACATGGTATAAAAAAGGGAAGATGAGCTTACTTACTCTGAACGGCTTCCTGACACAGTTAATTGGGCAAAATTCTTAACTTTCTCTCTAACTACTTGTATTCCACGTTCATCAGATGCATTTAACTCAAGAACTCTTAATCGAAAAAGTTCAGGCCTATGTTAAAATAAAAAAGAGAAACATCATAGAGCATATAAGTAAATCAGACTTAAACCATATTTTAAAATCTGTACATTTTTCAATAGTTTAAAATACACCTAGTTAACAACATGGATATAAGGCACACAGTCCTGTATTTTCTCTTTTGCAAAGTCATACAGTTAACATTCTGGCTTTTTTCTGATACATTAAAAAAAAAAGGTAGATGATACCACATAATGTGCTAAATTTTAAATCAATTTTCCACTTTGTACTGTTCATAAACATCTTGCCATGTCATGATAAACACTGTAAAAACCATTTTAATAGCTATGACTTTCTAACCTAAGACTGGTAACATCCTTCTATTGTTAAACATGTTACAATTTAAAATGATGGTGCAATGTAGCATATTTTGAATTCTTTCCAAAAAGTATCTTGCTATAAGGAAAACTACTGGATCAAAATATGAAGTTTATTTATTTTTTAGTTCTTTAAAAAAAATTATTAAAAGTAGCTCTTCATAGAAAAATCTGAGAATTTAAAAGAAAAAACACCTGGCATACCCTGCTAAACCATTGTTTTATTTCCTTCCAGTTATTTTTCTATGTGTGTATATATGTGTATACACACACACACACACACACACACACATATAGAACAGGAGTAGGAATTTAGTCTCTCTTTTTTAAATAGCATGATATCCCCTGCATTTTTCTATGGGCATAAACATCTAGAAAGCTATGAACATGTATTTTCTATTTTAAAATCACATATACTATTATATGTGGGATATTAAGTCCTTTCCTTGTACAAGTTATATAATTTGGACTAACTTACTCTAGAACAACTAATAGTAAACTATACTTAACAGCTTCTTTATGACTGCATTGCTAAGGATGGTTCAGACTGGATCGGAATTGTAGAATTAATCAAAAAAGCGCCTTTAAAATTTTCTTGAGAAAACAAATATTGTCAAAATACTAGGTTGAGAGCAGCTTCCCCTTTTGTCTTCCTTGACATCTCAACAGAACTAATTATCCTTACGTATTTGGTGGTTTCAGAGGCATTTAATTATTTTCATGTGTAGGATTTCAAATGGACCCTTAGGCCATATGCCTGATATTAAAATCCTGGATAAATTAAAGACAGATGCTGTTATGTTGGTGCATTTTGCATGGATACCAGACAGGGGCTGAAATATATCTTTTAACTTTAGATAAAGGGCTCCGGGCCCCATAACTACAACAGCTGGCTAAGCCAAACAGTCAGTCTAGGAGGAGGACTCTAAGAAGGTGGCTCACAGAGATTTTCTGAATCATACTGCATCAACTATGACACTCTGCTTACACTCATGATACCTGACGGCATGGAGCTGGCCCAGCCACTCTGGAGGCAGGCCCTGGGAAGTCCAGAGCAAGAAAGAACTCGGGAACGGGTGGTCCACATCAGTAGCATCAAAGAGCAACTTCTATGACAGAGACGTGGACATGACCATTAAGAGTGATGGAACTATGAGCATGACTGCAGACAGGGCCCTCTAGTCTCCAAAATGACAACGAGCTTTAAAGTGGTGGAAAAAATCACAAGGCTCCTCATAGTACATTCAAACACTTGAACAAGTTTCAGAATAAAGGTTACAAAAGGTATAGGCAAGCTAATTTACTGGAGGGGAGGAATTGAAAACAGTCCACTGGATTATTAAGAAAAAATTCAGAACAAAAATCAATCCAACAACAAACTCTCAGAAAAACCAAATGCAAAGTTTTAGAGAAAGAAAAGCAGTACTAGAGATTCTTAGTGTCAAGTCTTAAAAAAGAGAGAGATTTCAACTTACCCGAAGAGTTCTCTAGCAGCTGCCAAAATAGTTGATGTTTTTCCAGTTCCAGGTGGCCCATAAAACAAGAGATTAGGGAGCTGCAGAAGTTAAGATTTTATTTTTAAAAAATTATATTCTGATACACACAGGTTAAAAATGACTGAAAATGTCCATGGAGGAGTACAATGACTTCCTTAATAGGGCATATATGTCTGAAAACAAAGATTTCTTAATATAACTGGTATTACAGTAACAATAGTACTAAATCCTGCTTTTTCACAAACACTATCATTTTTCCCCAAGATGTCTTTCTAGTATCTTAAACTGAATTAATACTTACAATTGTTCTATATCTAACACTTAGGTGGGATTTTCAAAGCTGGAATTTAAGACCTTTTATTTCTGAACGAAATCCAGAGCTTCTGTCTGTTCCTTATCTCACATCTGAACTCATGACTGGGCAAGATTTTATATTTTATAAAGATGTCAGTTGCTTCAAAGGACACTGACCAAATTGGATTTGGCCAATATCAAGGAAAAAGGAACGAAAATGGCATACTGGGGCTTTCCATGAGCTAAAGTTCCAAGAAGAGAAACAGTAAAAAAAAAAAAAAAAAGCATCTATTGTCACACACAGTAGTCCACATCATGATTATGTACCCTGCCTGTAGGGATGCCTGCATAGATTTCATCAGAAGAAGATAGGATAAGATTAAATAACTAGTTATTTTAAACCTTAAATCTAGCTGGCTTGGCTCCTATCAGTCAACTGATCTGTGGTACAGATGAACAAATGTACTAAATTCTAATAAGTACTGTTATGAAACTGTATACTTAAATTTTTTTTTTTATATTGGAATATAATTGGTAGTTTCAGGTGTACAACAGAGTGATTCAGTTATATATATAGGCATGTATCTTTATTTTTCAAATTCTTTCCCCATTTAGGTTATTACAGAGTATTAAGCAGAGTTCCCTGTGCTATACAGTAAAAGTAGGTCCTTGTTGGCTATTTTAGATATAGCAGTGTGTACATGTCAATCCCAAACTCCCCATCTACCCACTAACCCTTCCCCTCTCTAGTAAGGATGTGTTTGTTTACTAAGTCTGTGACTGTTTCTGTTTTGTAAGTAAGTTCATTTGTATCTTTTTTTTTAATTTCCGTACAGAAATTGTATCATATGGTATTTGTCTTTCTCTGTGAAACTACACTCTTCAGTATGTCCTTTCATGTATGGCAATCACTGCACATAGGAAGCTAAGCAGTAAGGTTTATTTGCTTCCACTCCTGCCCCATCCTCCCTCTTCCCATCCATTCATTCCTCACTCAAATCAGATGCCACACTACTTGCTATTCGCAATGTTCATACTCTACTGAGAAAAGCAAAACACATCCCCAAGTCAGCTTGCTTACTATAGCCTACAAGGATGTCCATGATTTTCTCACCACCTCTCTCTCCTTCTAGATTCCAACTCACAATGGGCTCCAACAGCTAAGCACCTTCTGGCCTGTACATATACTTCCCCATGAACTGAAGTCTGACTCCATCCTTCTGTTTATCAACTCCTCCCATTCGACAAGTCAGACACCTTCCCTGAGCACCCAATCTAAAGAGGGTCTCTTCTGTTATTTTCCCATTGGTCTCTGTTGCACTTGATGTAATTTGCAATTATTTACTGTTATTTACTTAGCTGTTGGGTTTAACTTAAAATACCTGTTCACCTCACTATATCGAAAGCTTGAAATAGAATCTTATTTGTTCTACTCACAGCTATGTTCTCAGCATCTCCTGCAGTATCAGTATGTGCCAAGAAAATAAACCAATACATAAATA
This sequence comes from Nanger dama, assembly GCA_917880005.1. Taxonomy (NCBI): domain Eukaryota; kingdom Metazoa; phylum Chordata; class Mammalia; order Artiodactyla; family Bovidae; genus Nanger; species Nanger dama. The sequence goes on along the minus strand of CAKJTW010000011.1, from coordinate 24,512,998 downwards.
TATTAAAAAACTATTACTGTTACACTGGTAACATACAGTTTAAGATACAAACTGTGAGATTCACTATTTAAAAACAAAACCTCCCAGCCATCTTCATTTTTAAGACTTCATTTTTACTTTGCTCCAACTACTTCAGTAGTTGTAATGATTCATCCAGTCAACTACTACATACAATACTTTAAATTCTTTAAAATACAATAAAATTATTAAGCTTTACATTATATAATAGTCTGATAACATATACATATAGAGCATTCAAGGACTGTCTCATAATTCTACTTTAATATTCTTTAGTGTAAATAAAGGAATGAATTATTTTGCTTTACTTTTTTTTAATTGTTTGTATTGGAATATAGCTGATTAACAATGTTGTGACAGTTTCAGATGGACAGGTAAGGGACTCAATCATACATATACAACTATCCATTCTCTCCCAAACTCCCCTCCCATCCAGGCTCCCATATAACAGTAAGCAGAATTCCCTGTGCTATACAGGTTATCCATTTTAATTTCCTTTACTCTCTAGAATTAAAAAATTACTTCAACTCTAAGTTTCAAAAAACTTAAATCTGAAAAGAAACAAATTATTAAACAAGTGGTTAAAGAAGAAAGTTCTTAATCAGCCTTGTAAATTACATGCCGTAAAGTCAAGAACTGGATCATAATCCCACTTCATTTTTTAAAGGAGTTGATGAATCATAGCAATTAAAAAAACATCATGTCCTGTAATCTGTGTAAATATTAGCATGCGATTTAAATTGTATGCCATTATAAAATTAAAAGCTAAAGGTATGTGGATCAAATTAAGACAAATACTAGTGAAGAAGATTCAACAGTTTTATAAATATAACTTCTTTCAAAATATATACTGTTGCACTGTAATTCTAGGAAGAGAACAATGGCATCAAAATCCAAAGAATCTCTAATTCAAAACAGCCAGGTTGAGAGGAAGGAAGAAAATTTTCAGAATAAAGCAAAAACCACATCCCACTATCATCTGCAACTGTTTCTCTTCCTCCACTAAGTTCTTATAACACTTTGCCTTATATAATTTTAAACTGCTAATTCTTCACATGGACTTATCTTGTCTCTGAATTAATCAAAAATACAACTCACTCAAGGACATTTTATCCTGTATATCACAGCAGGTGACATGATGCTGTAAACAAAACACTTTCTTTTTGGTATTGTATTGAGAGTTCAAATCCTAAAATTAGGTGAGCAATCATACTTTCAAAGAATCTTTGATTCTTCCTCATAGTATCTATTGTTGTTCAGTTGCTAAGTCGTTTTTGACTCTTTGCAACCCTATGGACAGTAGCACACCAAACTTTCCTGTCCTTCACTGTCTCCTGGAGTGTGCTCAAACTCATGTCCATTGAGTCAATGATGCCATCCAACCATCTCATCCTCTGTCACTCCCTTCTCCTCCTGCCCTCAATCTTTCCAAGCATCAGGGTCTTTTCCAATGAGGCTCTTCACATCAGATGGCCAAAATATTGGAGCTTCAGTTTCAGCATCAGTCCTTCCAATGAATATTCAGGGTTGATTTCCTTTAAGATGGTAGCTATCATTATTTATAATTCTCTCATTTATTGTCCTTACATGTTTATTCTCTCCCCTACCAAAATGAAAGCTCATGAGCAAAGGGACCCAGTCTATCTTGCTTAATGATCTCTACTTGTGTACCCTATAACAATGCCACCATAGGATAGAAAGGATGCTCAACAAGTATTTGTTGAACTACTCCTCCACTGTACAAATAGTAATAAAGGGCCTACTAGGTATATACAGAATAGTATTTAAAAGGGACTGGAGGCTATAAAGGAAGGAAGAGGGTGAATGAATTCTTAAATCTCCCAATGACTTTAGGACTCCAGACAGCATATGCTACTCACATCAGCTCCTTCTAAAGACTTTTAAGGACCGCAACCACTTCTTCCTGGAAAGCAACTTCATCCACACATTTTGGGCGACTGTGGGCGAGGGGAAAAAAACTTATTTAGTATATTACAGTAGCCACAGAAGTCTTTCCTTTTGTTAAAATACCAATGATAATTCTCTCATATCTGTAATGAAATGAGAAACTTTCATAACTGGAAGTGGAAACCCCATCTGCATTCACTGCAGGCAAATACATACTGAGGAATGAAATGAAGTGACTCTTCACTCTTCCAGAGGCATTGTTTGCCATCTGTTGTGCTTACAAAAATTATGCAATAGGATTTTATAACATCACAAATGCCAGCTGGTTCAAAATGTAAAGTGAACACTTGCCTAATAAGTAACATGTTTTGACAACATGCACCTAAGCTGAAAAGAGAGACCTATTTAGCAACCTCAAAATAGGTAACAATTATGGTTAATACAGTTACATATGTTACTGTGTTGTTAACTGGTTAAAACCAATTTCTTTTACCACCTAAGTGCACAAAAAATGCATACCTATTCACTTGGGCACTGACAAAATAACAAGCTTAACCAATATGAAGAATAACTTGTTTCACATAACTAATGATGTTAAGCTAAGTTATCCAACACTAAGGCTTTGTGCTTAGTTAACTAACCAAAAGCTCTTCTCTATTTATACTTTTCTAAGTAATCAGGCCAACCCCAGAGAGAATTTATGTCAGATGTTATCTTAGAAAACCAATATGTATTATAAATCAGCGTTTCGTATTCAAATACTTGCAGAGTCCAGGCAGATACAAGAGTGAAAAATGCAAGTTTAAGACAAGAGACACTAGTAGGGACTATGGTGAAGTGAGGAACATACGACCTTTCCAGAATGAGTAGTATTCCATTTAAATGTTTTCAGGTCAGAACCTGAATACAGTGCTGCCTAATCTCCTGAGAAGCTGAAAATCTAGATTTTAATCTTTGTGTAATTTATTTAATAAAAAGATTCTAGACTTTTATGTGAAATTTCCCATTTTTAAAACCATTATTGATGCCAAACAAAACTTATGAAGGCCTTACTTGGCTTATAAGTAATCTGCAACTCTTTGGTAATAACTGAGGGTACACTAGGGGTTACAACTACTTGTTATAATATCACTTAAATGACTGAAATTTAACAGCCCCATCAGTGTTGTTTTTGCCAAAAATGTATTAAAAAAAAACCTCAACAATTTAGTTACCAGTAATGAAAAGAGGAACACATTATGTGGACTTAAGCAAAACTCCTAAGAGCGTATGGTCATCTTATAGATACTTTGTTTTCTTCACTGCTGTATCTCAGCCCCCAAAACATAGACCTCAGTTACAGAGAAGGCTGTAATTCATGCAGAAAATAAGTGAACTGAGCTAAAATATCCTAAGGTACATTTCAGTTCTAAGGTTCTATGACTTATACGATTGGGTGATTTTCTTTTAAAGATTTTTTTTTTTGAAAAATATTATTTGTTTATTTGGCTGTGCCAGGTCTTAGCCGCAGCATACAGGATCTTTGATTTTCGCTTTGGCATGTGAACTCTTAGTTGTGGCATTTAGGATCTAGTTCCCCCACCAGGGATAGAACCTGGGCCCTCTGCATTGGGAGCACGGAGTCTGAGCCACTGTACCACTAGGGAAGTCCTAATTGGCAACACTTTAGCAAGGCAAAGATTTCCCTGGTGGCTCAGATGGTAAAGCGCCTGCCTACAATGTGGGAGACCTGGGTTCCATCCCTGGGTCCGGAAGATCTCCTAGAGAAGGAAATGGCAACCCCTTCCAGTATTCTTGCCTGGAAAATCCCATGGACGGAGGAGCCTGGCAGGCTACCGTCCAGGGGGTCACAAAGAATAGGACACAACTGAGCGGCTTCACTTCACAAGCAAGGCAAATCATCCTCCTCTTAAGTTAAAAAGAAAAAGTGACTCAAAACTCGTCTGAGAGGTAATTTATTATTTCAACAAAAACGTGTGTTCTTACTATTTTTCCACCCACGGAACAGGCTTGGCTTTCTTGTTCTCTCCACTACTTCTGGCAGTGGCAGTTACTCCTCGATCCTTAGTCGGCGGTGGTTTAGTGCTGATAGATGCGCCTTTTAGAAATGCCTGCATGGTTACTTCACCCTGACCAGGTCTAAGACAGAAAGGGAAAAGCTCTTTTGAAACCATTATGAGGAAGTATAGCCTGAAAGCACACTACCCTGTACAGACATTCAATAAATACTACGCAAAGGACCTCACTCCGTGACCTAGCATCCTCTGAATACACTCTACTGAGGACTAGTTGGACACAAACAGGCCAAAGTGCTAACGGAACGTAAAATCTACTTATAGTGAGGGAGTTATAGGAAAAAGGACTTCTAACTTTTGTTAGGTATGATGGCATTAATGGCCAAACTGTATAGGGGTCTCTAAGGTCATCGGCCTAGCTTTAGCTCAGACCTTAGAATAGACTCAAAAATTAGGAGGAGTACCAAGACCACAAATGAAAACCCTCTGCTTCTCATAGGCCTAGAGCTCCACTTAAGAGCCTATTACCGGCAGAGCCTGTGCTTGTCTTCAGAAGTTTTTGTGGGGAGGAAACGGGGGGGGGGACACTGATGTTAAAATGTGAATAGCTGTTTTTTTTTTTCATGCTCATTTGAAGAAATCGAAACAACGCAAAAAGCATGAAGAGTTAAAAAATTCAAAATCTCACCCAGAAGATAAGTATTAACATTTAAGTAAACATTCACCCAAGCAGCACAAGGCTGTTTTTAGGGATAGTTTGCCTGAAAATCCTCAGCATTAGTGTGCAATTTTTTTTCACTGTTGTGCTTCCAGGGCCTGACACAGGATAGATGCTCTGTAAGATTTGGTGACTGAGTTAGCATTTATCAGACCCAGTTTCCCCTTCTGTAAAAGAATCTAACGGCCCATTTCATAAGGCAACTGAGTCAAAAGAATTGTGCAAACACATAGCTCTGTGCTTAGCATAGGGGTATATAATCAATGAATAAAATAAACTGTTAGTATCTGTAAACTAAGGATTTTAACGTTGTTGGATTCGTCCATCCCTGCCACAGCCTGTAATATCGCCCAAAGCAGGGCTCTGAAGGATGATAAGACTGAGCTACCCGTACACCAAGGGGCGTGCAAGGGGTGGAAGACATCACAGGGGCATCGAGGGCGCAAGAGTGGAGAAAGGCGAAGGTAATCCTCGCAATTCCTCCGGTTGGTCACCTGTTCTCCCCAGTTCCCCGCGTGTGTTCCCCGGCAGTGCCTGGGCCTTTCAGTCGCTCGTATCGAGAGCGAGGACGCCGCCGGCTCGTTCCTGAGATTTCCGGGACACGGAAAGGGCGAGGTGGTCACGAAGTCTTAGTTCCGTCCCCTAAGCTGAGACGCTCAGGCCCAGGAAGCCCTGAGCCGCAAAGCGGGGACAGTTAACAGCTGCCGCCTTCTGCAAGCAGCCTGAGTTCCCGCCACCGAAGGACGGCGAAGGGCAGGGCGGGAATACGCCGCACGTCACGTCACTTCCGGCCCGCCGTGCGCGCCCCGCCTTAAGGGAGCCGTGTCCTCCTAGTCTGCAGTGTTCAAACTGATGAGACACGCAGATTTTCGGGTACGCTGTGGGTGGGATGGGAATGAATGCGGTGGTTCCGACTCGAGGCTGCAGGCAAGGGAACTTGAGCAGCCTTCTGGAGGAGACACTGGGGCCGCGAACCCGCGTGCTCAGCGGCTGGGGACAGGGAGGGCTCCGAGAGCGGACCCGCCAGGGTGGTTGGGGAGGTGAGTACGGGGCCTCGAATCCCGCAGGTCCACTCTCTTTGTGGTGACGACCCTGCGTAACCTGTACCGCACTGTTAATTCTTTGCCAGTCATGGGGCAGGTCACTGACATTTTTGCGGCGATACAATTCGGCCTGTAACCTGTTTTATCCTAAAGAAGGACGAGAATAGGGGAGGATGGAGTCTCTCCTTCGCCAGAAGAGGGCGCCCTGAAGATCCCTGTCCTCTCCCTTCGGCTTGGTCGTCGCGAGGCTCACTGTGAGCGGGGACTGAAGATGATGCTTTTCCTTGCCATTTTGGGTGCAAGTGGCTTATTATCTCTATTAGTGTCTGCCCGTTGGTGAGCGGGAAGATATTGCCGTGCAGCTATGGTCAGCTAATCCTGGAGTCCTGCCCAGAAATCTGTGCGCCACCAGGGTACAGGCAATGTGTCCTCTAGGCAAGTGTTTGAGGCCACCTTTTTATCTTTGCCCATTGCTTGTTTTAGCTTTGAATTTTTTCTGAATGTTATTGAAATTTAACCCGTTTGAAATACTACTTTAGTTTCAGGCCTTTTTCTAATTACTCTGATGTGCAGGATTGATTTGGATCTTCTCCAGATGAATATTTTCTTTGGCATAAACTCATCACGCGTTTTTAACTTTACATGTTTATTCATTTGTCTTTCAACAAATGCTTATGGCATGTCCTTAGGCTGCTGGGGATTCGACAGAGAACAAGCTGGATCTTGCCCTCAGGCAGCTTTACAGGTAGCCTGGACAGGGACAGTGCATTGTGTTATGCAGAGGAAGTAGGGGGCTCTGAGTACATACATCCCAGGCCTAGCCTAATCAAGGGGTTAACGAGATTAAGGGTGCTTTGTGCTACTTTGTAACTTTCACAGGCAGGGTCTGATATAATCTCTCAGTTAGTTCAGTCCCTCAGTCGTGTCCAACTCCCTGCCACCCCATGAATCGCAGCACACCAGGCCTCCCTGTCCATCACCAACTCCTGGAGTCACCAACTCCTGGAGTTCACCCAAACTCATGTCCATCGAGTTGGTGATGCCATCCAGCCATCTCATCCTCGGTCGTCCCCTTCTCCTCCTGCCCCCAATCCCTCCCAGCATCAGAGTCTTTTCCAGTGAGTCAACTCTTCGCATGAGGTGGCCAAAGTATTGGAGTTTCAGCCTCAGCATCAGTCCTTCCAATGAACACCCAGGACTGGTCTCCTTTAGGATGGACTGGTTGGATCTCTTTGCAGTCCAAGGGAATCTTTAGAGTCTTCTCTAACCCCACAGTTCAAAAGCATCAGTTCTTCAGTGCTCAGCTTTCTTCATAGTCCAACTCTCACATCCATACATGACTACTGGAAAAACCATAGCCTTGACTAGATGGAACTTTGTTGGCCAAGTAATATCTCTGCTTTTTAATATGCTATCTAGGCTGGTCATAACTTTCCTTCCAAGAAGTAAGCATCTTTTAACTTCATGGCTGCAGTCACCATCTGCAGTAATTTTGGAGCCCCCAAAATAAAGTCTGACACTGTTTCCACTGTTTCCCCATCTATTTGCCATGAAGTGATGGGACTAGATGCCATGGTCTTTGCTTTCTGAATGTTGAGCTTTAAGCCAACTTTTTCACTCTCCTCTTTCACTTTCATCAAGAGGCTTTTGAGTTCCTCTTCACTTTCTGCCATAAGGGTGGTATCATCTGCATATTTGAGGTAACTGATATTTCTCCTGGAAATCTTGATTCCAGCTTGTGCTGCTTCTGGACACAATAAAAAGCACACAGGTTACCTATCTGGTCACTGGTTTACACTGTCAAAACCATCAAAATGTACACTTAATGTTTGTACATTTTTATTTTCTGTAAATTATATCTAAATAAAGTTGATAAAGATCTGATGTCGACTCCCAAATACCTCACCACCAACCAGTCAGAAGAATGTCCACAAGCTGATCATGCCCTACTCCTTGAATACTGGAAGACGACTCACTAACCCCCTTCATGGCAGGACACATAGTCTCGATTAGTCCACTGTGGCCCCCTTTGCCTTTCTGCACTAGTGCACAGACGCTGAATTTTGGCAACATGAGTAGTGATTTCCTCAGTCCTTGCCCAAAGCCATTTATTCATGCAACCATAAGGGAAAGGACACGAAAACCTTTCAAGGACTATTGGATACAAGGTGTGAGTTGAGGTACTCAATCTAGGGACCCAAAGCATCCTCATATAACTCCTTTGTTGAAATGGATGGATAGGTGGCAGGTAATAAATGGAGTTTGGATCCAGCTCTGGCTCCTGGTAGGTCACTGGCTCCACAAACTTACCTGCTGGTCATTTCCCTGGTTCTGAAAGGACTAACTGGAGCAGCCATATTTAGGTACTGGCAATAACCACGCTGGTTCCTTGTCCTGTGTGGAAAGGGTTAGTAGAGAAAGCCAACTAGACTGAAACCACCTTACACTCCTCAGCCAAGATGGTAGGTCAGAAACAATACTGTATGAGGTATATGGCAAATAACAGCGCTCCCCCAAACTGAAATAAGCAGGAATAGTGGTCTTTATCACATGCCTTTTCCATCCATAAGTATGGTCCCTATTAAAACTAGATTTATCTTGGAGGATAGCAGTGGGTTACCATAGGCTCAACCAAGCAGTAGCCTCCCAATTACAGATGTGAGCTATCTTTGCTAGATCAGATTAAAATGGCCTTAGATATACAGTATACAACCATCAATCTGATAAGCGTATTTGTTTCCATCCTTCAGAGGACCAAAGCAGCTCACATCCACATAGGACAGGACACAGTACACACTCACAGTGCTACCCCAAAGCTATGCTAAATCTGCCGTTTGCCATTGGTGTGTCCTGCTTTCTGCAACCCCGTGGCCCTTTGCCATAATACAGTCTTTCATTTATTTATTTTTGGCTCTGCTCGGTCTGTGTTGCTGCATGGGCTTTTCTCGAGTTGTGGAGAGCGGAGGCTACTCTAGGTGCCGTTGCAGCCTTCTCACTGAAGTGACTTCTCTTTTCTGGAGCACGGGCTCTAGGGTGCCCGGGCTTTAGTTGTGGTTCCTGGCTCTAGAGCACAGGCTCAGGGGGCGTGGCACATGGGCTCAGTTACTCCTCAGCATGTGGGATCTTCCTGGACCACGGATGGAACCTGTGAGTCTTGCACTGACAGGTGCATTCTTTACCACTGAGCTGCCAGTTAAGCCCCCATATTATAGTTTTAAGAACATAGGCCATTTGGGCATTCTGCAGAAGAACACATCACCTATTATATTAAATGATCAAATGAGTAAGAAGTGGCAAATACATGGAAGACTAAGACACATGCATTCCAGAGGGCAGAATAAAGGCTAGATGAAAATTCAGGGGGTCACCACATCAGTGAGGTTTTTAGAAATCCAGTGGCCTGGGGCATGCCCTCCCATCTCCACTGCATTAGGACAAATTATTATCTGACATCTCCCACAGCTAGGAAGAAAGCATGATGCGTGGCAGGCCTTTTGGATTCTGGAGGCAGCACATGCCATATTTAGAAATACTGCTCTCATTTATTTCCTTAGTGACAAGGAACATTAACAGCAGGCACGGGTTGTGTAGCAGGTCGAGGCTGAGGTGCGGGCGCCCACTGCTTGTGGGCAGTGCAGCCAGTGGGCTCCACCTAGACACTATGGGACTAGAGTTGTCTGGTGAGAAAAGATGCCATGTGGAGAGCAGGACTGCAGCACAATCCTGGGGCTTGGCCATAGGTGCAAATCTATGCCATCTGCATCAGAGAAGCATTCAGAAGAGACCCTCCTGTGCTAGTGGGCCCTGGCAGAGATGAGACACCTAACCTGGGACGTAAAGTGACTGAGTATCCAGATTTGCCACCAGGAGCTGGGTTCTGGCTGGGAGGGGTCAGCAGCACTCCATCAGGTGGGGGTGGTAGGGCTGGGAACAGCCATGAGTCAGGAATATAAGCAAGCTGCATGAGCAGCTGGCCCATGTTCCTCTGTCAACTATACTTTGTACCAGTGCCTCTATCTCAGCTCATATGAATGTGGATTAGCTTTCTATTGTTGCCTAACTACATTATAAACTTAGCAGCCTACATTATTAGATAGTAATTATTTCATAGTTTCTGTGGGTCAAAGCTTGAGCATGACTTAGCTGGGCCCTCTTCTTCAGGTTCTCACAAAACTGTGATTGAGACATGGATGGGCTGTTATATTATCTGAGGGTCAGCTGTGGGGTGATTCAGTCCCAGCTGCAAGTACTTATTTGTCAGAATCCAGTTCCTTGCCCACTGCCACATGGAGGGGCTTGGTTTCTGATTGGCCGTTGGAGAGACCCCCCCACACTTTAGGTCCTTGTCACCTGTTCCTTCCATGTGGCAGCTCATAACATAGTCACTTGCTCCTTCAAAGCAAATGAGTCATGAGGAATGCCTTGCTAAGATGGGCCTTTTTTTTTTTTTTAAGATTTATTTATTGATGGCTCCACTGGGTCTTCATGCTGCATGTGGGATTTCTCTCACTGCAGTGAGCAGGGGCTGCACTCTTGCTGTGGTGCATGGGCTTCTCATTGCAGTGGGTTTTTTTTTGTGGAACATGGGCGCTAGGCATGTGGGCTTCAGTAGTTGTGGTACACTGACTCTCTTGTCGCTTGGCATGTGGGATCTTCCCAGATCAAGGATCAAACCTGTGTCCCCTGCATTGGCAGGCAAATTTATGACCAGTGAGCCACCAGGAAAGCCCGGGGGCCTTACCATCTTATGTCATGTATTAGGTACGGATCCTCATGTCCATCCCATTGCCTTTGCTTTATTCCACCGATGAGAAGCAAGTTGCAGAACTTTCCCACACTGAAGAGGAGATTACCTGAGAGAGTGAACACCAGGATGCAGGGCTCACGGGGGCCACTCTACAACCTGCCTGCCTCAGACTGCATGGAGGATTCCAATGACAAGCTGACAGAGGAGGATAAAGGCTAAGCTTGGTTCATGGACCGGTCTCCTGGTATGTGAATACAGGCCAAAATGGACCCCAGCTGCTCGGCAGCCTCACTCGGGGTGGCTCCTAGAGACTGCAGGTGTATCCCCTGCTAATGACAGCAACAGGCAGTGTGTATGGTCATCCACTTCGTGAAGAAAGAGGAGAGGCCGGGGCAAGGATGCCCAGAGACTCGTGGGTAGTGGTCACACTTGGCTGGTTGGCCGGAGACTTGAAAGGAGAAAGACAGGGAATTGGGGATGAAGGTGTCTGGGGCAGGGGTGTGTGGCACATGGACCAAAGCAGTGGGCATGGAGTGTGAACATCTCTGTAGTCAACACCCAGTAGCGAGCATCTCCCCTGGGAGAGGTTCAGTTCAGTTCAGTCGCTCAGTTGTATCCAACTCTTTGCGACCCCATGGACTGCAGCATGCCAGGCTTCCCTGTCCATCACCAACTCCCAGAGGTTTCTCAAACTCACACCCTTCCAGTCGGTGATGCCATCCAACCATCTCATCCTCTGTCATCCCCTTCTCCCACCTTCAATCTTTCCCAGCATCAGGGTCTTTTCCAATGAGTCAGTTCTTCACATCAAGTGGCCAAAGTATTGGAGTTTCAGCTTCAGCATCAGTCCTTCCAATGAATATTCAGGACTGACTTCCTTTAGGACTGACTGGTTTGACCTCCTTGCAGCCCCTGGGAAAGGTACTATCAACCAAACAGAATGACTCTTCCAGGTGTGCTCAGCCAACCAACACCTGCCTTGGCCATCCTAGTGCTGGACAGTAATTTCATGAACAGAGGCCGTGGTGCCAGAGATGGAGGCTACGCTTGAGTCCAATAGCATGGGCCATTCCAGCTTCTGCACTGTTCAAAGTCCAACCTGCTGTTTACAGAAACAGGTGAGCACTCCTCTCCCCTCAGGCACCATCTCTCAAGGAGACCTGCCACCCTTTTCCTCATAAAGACAGAAAATATCACAGAAACAAATTCCTACTCTCTAGATGATCCTGAATATCTTCTATCCCGAGTAATGTTTCTCAGGACCTTCAGAATCACTTGGGCTTGTCACTAGTGAAGATTTCCCAGCCAACCAACCTACTGAATCTCTAGATTGGGTGTCTGGGAATCTGTATTTGTGGAATATGGAGGGCTTAGTCAGTGGCCTTAACACAATTCAGTATCCTAATTAAAAATTTCCCAGGAAACAGTTGTTAAGAGATGGGGAAAGAAAGTATAAACTTAGGAGTGTCAAACTGAAAAATCACTTCATCTTAGGACAAACCCATTTTTCAGTTGCCAATTCAGAAACACAGGGTCCCTGTGAGCCTGGAACTGTGCTCCAGGTTGTGATGGGAATGAAGAACATAAAGTTCAGAGAGGAAGGAAGAAGTCTACACACAGAAAACCTCAGAACTGGAAGGAAGCCCCACAGGAGTGGTCCTGGCCTCTTCCCTCTTCAGACAGGCAAGCAGAGGGTCAGTTTCACACAAGTTTCCAGCAGCAGAACCAGGTCCCCTGAGCCTGGATCACCAAGAAGTTCTGGTGAAATGTTACTGCAAGAAATGCCAACAGCAAGGGTTCTAGGAATTCAGAGAGGCCTCCATGCCCCGTGGCTGAGGGAACAGGGGCAGGGCCTTGGGCTGGTCCCTGAGGAGATGAGACTCCAGGCAGAAAGCAGATTCCGGGGCATCAGGCATCAGGGGCGGGGGATTCCCAAGGCGGTCAGGTCAGGAACATCAGGACCTCAGCCCTGTCCAGCACCTTACACAGCACTCCATCTGTGGTGTTATCACCCCCAGTTCATTCTTCCACTACCCTGCCTCCCTCCATCTAACCACAGGGAACTGCTGGGCATGATAACTCCATGCTCTGGGTGAGGCATCCGGGACCCTGGTGGCAAGGCAACAGGAAGGGCACTGGGAGCCACTGAGGAATGGGAGACAGGGCCTCTGGAGAGAGCCAGGCAGGAGGGCCCTGTACCCAGAGGGAGCTACAGTCAGAGAGGCTGTGGGCTGGAAAGAGGGGCGTGACCCTTGCGTGGGACACAGCAGCACAGGTCAAGGAGGGCAGGAGGCACCGTGGTTTGGGACAGCTTCTACATATACTTCCGGTGTGGCCTGACCCCCGTGACCAGGAGGCCTGGGGACACCCCCACCAGGCTCACTGGGGAGGGGCTCTGGCTGCAGGCGGCTTTGCAGGGGCACCATGGTGCCTGGTATAAGATCTCCCCCTGCCCTGGCAGGGATCTGAGCCTAAGGCAGGAAACCCAAGCCGCAGGCCCATCGCAGCACCTGGACAACTTCTGCCCATCACATGGGTAACGAAGGTGGATCCAGGAACCTCTGAAAATTACTGAGCTGCCTCCAAGGGAGGACGTTCACTGATGACCTGGAGCCAGGCTTGAGAGGTTCTTGGGTCGAGTGGAAGGAAATGAGGTTGAGGGAGAGGGAGGTAAGCCTCCAGTAGCAGGCTGAGGAGTTCGGCTTTAACACAGGTGCAGACAGTGGGTGGGGAGAGGGGTGGGTGGAGGGGCGGGGCACTGGGACAACACGGTGGGAACCACACCTGAACATGGAGTGTGATCACTGACCCCGGGGGTATGTAAGTCTGCCCCACCAGCATACACAGTTTGAGATCATCTATATTCTCTTGGTGCACATAGGGAAGAATAGAGAATGGTGGACCCACTGGTATTGCTTAGTTCAGTATTGACAGAGCCGTCACAACTTAGATGGGCCTAGAATCAAGGCCTGCAGGGAACATAGCAGGTGGGCTGAGAGGGGGAGAGGGTGCCAGGACCAGGTGAGCCAGGACTGCAAAATGTCTTCGGAATGTATGAGAGCAAGAAAAGACAAAATATATACTTTCATATACATTTAAGTACATGGGTATAATGTTTTATGTGCATGGTGGCCTTATTCCTTTAATATTTGTTTACCCAAGGGTGTGTGTGTAAAATAAAACAGGCTTCAGTCTGAGTGCTGATTTTTTTCTTTTAGTCTGAAATCAGTTTCTACATGAAACATGCAAAAATCTCGGGCTTGAGTAAATTTTAATCTTTTAAAGAAGTATATTTTGAAAATTCATGTTGACTGATTATCTTAGCTCACTGGAAGGTACTTTTGATTTTTATGAGAACAGTACCAATCCCCTCTCAGTGATTATTAGTAACTCTGATTTCTCTTGGTTCTAGAATGGTTTGAAAAGGAAATACACACTTCAGAGATTTACTGGTCTAAATGTGTAGGTGTAAACTCTGGTACACACAGAAAACTCTGCAAAGGTCCTGATCCAGCCTAGTAACCTATGCTAGTCCTGAGAGCCCTCCTTCCCTGAAATCTAAGCCCAGCTCTCCTCCTTTGAACAAGTTACCTAATCTCAATGTGCCTTAAATTCTTAATCTTTATATATTTTTTAAATTAATTAATTTTTAAATTGAGGGATAATTACTTACAGAATTGTGTTGGTTTCTGCCAAACATCAACATGAATCAGCCAGAGGTGTACATGTCCCTTCCTCTTGATCTTCCCTCCCATCTAGGTTGTTACAGAGCCCAGTTTGCGTTCCCAGTTTCACAAATGGACGTTACACCCTGTAGTCTCCCTGCGGGGGTCCAGTGAGGTGGAGCTCCTAGCACAGCACCTGGCTCAGAGGCTTACATTCACATTAGCTCAATGGTACTATCCAGTACTTCAAAGGCAGCGGAGAAAGTTCTGGGCTTCTTTAATGCAGCTCTAGCCACCGCCCACCCCCCTCCGCCCCGCCCATCAAAAATAACTCGTTGTTGTTCAGCTGCCCAGTCGTGTCTGTTTGCGATCCTATGAGCTGCAGCCTGCCGGGCTCCCCAGTCCGTGAAATTCTCCAGGCAAGAATACTGGGTTGCCATTTCCTTCTCCAATGACTCTGTTGATACACTAGAGATTGTCCTAAATTTTGTATACATAATGATTACCTTTCTTTTTCATTAGACAAAAGAAAATTTTGGAACCAAAACAAAATACAAAAATACATTTAAAATCTGTGCAGGAAGAGCTGCTGCCCAACCAGGAGGATCCAGAGTGGTTCCATTCTGCCATCTAGTGGACAGAGGGAAAAGAGACATTTAGAACAAAATAATTGCTGTTAAAGTTTATCAACATCTGAAATTTACTGAAAGAGTTCTTTTTTTTTAACTATAAAACATTATTAAAGGTTTATAGCCTGCCAGAGGCATGTTGAAATTTTATAGGTATTTGGCTTATCATTACATTTACCTCATGAAATAAGTTCCATATTTAGTTCCTATTTTAGAAATTAGGTAAGAGAGGAACAGAGAGGTAAAGGAACTTGCCCCAAATTATACAGCTAAGAAGTAGAAGAATAAAAAATGTGTTATCTGAATAGTATAACTTAAACTCTCCTCTGAACTCACTTTTAATAAGTCCATTTAACTTTTTAAATGCACAATAAAAATCCAGGGTTCTAAACTTTAAACACTATGACTAAATTCCTCAAAATGTTTATATTTACACGCTATGAGTTCTGAAGATTGTCTGTGGAAGAAGAGAATGCTCTCAAGTTCTTACTGTGAATTTTCCTGGCTCACCTCTCCCATTTATATGATCCATTTCAACAAAGCCCTCTGCATCTCTTCTGTCACACAGACTGGGAGTAGCCCAGGGCCTCTGAGGGTTATGTCCTTCCCCCAGTACTGGGTGAAGTCAGTGGGGTAATAATTCCATTCATGTAAAAAAAGTCCCCCAACATAAAATGTTGGTGTGACCAAGATGGATATTTGCCAGGGCCTGTGTGTTTGAACTAGTCTTTTTGCTGGTGTATGAATGCGCACATTTTCTGTTTTCATTTCTAAAGTCATTTCCTTAGGTGTTCATGAGGATTTCCATTTTGACTGGGATGAAGACACTGGCAGCCCCCTGAAGTTAGTGACAGCAACTTACCTGAAGTGACCAGTGATGTTCTGAGACTCTTTCTCACTCTGGTTACTAAAATGAGCAGGTGCTATTTGTTGAGCTTCTTTGATGAGTGCCAGGGACCATTCTTGATGGATGGATATACATAATGCTAATCTTTCCACTAAACCTCTAAAGTAGATATTGCTATCTTCACTTTGGATGAAAACTGATGCTTGTGACCACCCCCCCTGCCCCCCTCCATGAGCAAATCCTGACTGTGCCCAGGACTTCACTACAGTGAATAATCACTGACTGGCTGGTTGGCCCTTTCAAGCCAGTTTACTTCCCCTGGAAAATGAGAAGCTTTGACTAAGAGATCTTCTCTAAGATTTTGCCTGATTCTAAGAATTCCTCTGCAAGGAGCTGTGGGGTTTCAGAAGTGAAAAGATTTTGTCCCTGCCACCAAGTAGCCCAGGGCCCCATGAAGCGCTGAGGCCACGTACAGTAGGATGTAGTGTAAGAGCAGATGGTTTGGAAAGCACATCACAGCAGGCATCTGCGTGGCCTTGCACCACCTCCCACCGAACCCCTTTCTCTACCCTGTCCTTGTCTTCTCTTTTCTTTCTTCCATGTGTCCTTACCACGTCTTTCAAACTCCTGTTTCCTTTCTTTCTCCCTCTGCCTTGCCCTAGAAAGGTGTTTTTCTAACGGTGGGTTTTAACCCATTAGTAGGTCACAAAATCAACTCAGTGGATCTGGACCAGCATTAATAAAAATGAATTAACCCAATACAAACTATTAAAGGGTTATCAATCACAGTGAAGGTAATATCATGTGAACCATGTCAGTGTGTCTGTCTGCATGTGTGTGTACACTGTGTCAAGATGCAGACTTTACATATTTTATGACATTAGGAAAACCCTGCTCTAGACTAGAATGGGAGCTCCTACCCTCACCTGTGGTACCAGGAACCAAGGAGCCCGTGTCTCCAGCAGGGAGGTGGCATCTGGGTCTTGACATTGCTCGGAGGAATGGTCATCAGCCCGGGCAAATCCTTACTTGGAGGCAAGGATGGCCCAGATGACCCTATAATAATGCAGTCAGTGCAGGCCAAGTGTGTGAGGGCCCTTGGGCTCAGGTGAAACCCCACCCCTCACCTATCCTGTAGGGCTGGCAGCAGAGAGGGGGTAAGGAGCCCCAGCAGATCATCATGTCACCCCAGGAGCTGCTTACCCTGAGGAATGGCTGGAAATTGTCCTCAGGACTTTCAGTTCCCATATTTCCCCCATGTTCTATCACTGGAACATGGGCAGCCAGCCTCCCGGAGCTGGAATTAAACCAGGCTGTGCCCTTGCATCGAGGCCCATCCCCATCCCCAGCGGGTACCTCTGGGGTCCCTGGCACCTGGCATTGTCTGGGTCACTCAGACCTCAGCCCCTGGAGACACAGCTCTTCGGGTCACACGGGGATGGTCAAGGGCACAGCTGCTCCGCTTCTCCTAATAACCTTCCAGCAAGACCAGCATCCTTCTGTCCTCACTGTCTGCCCCTGGTCTAAGGCACCCAGGCTGGATGATTGCCCTAAAGAAGCGTCTCTGGGGGTTCCTGTGGATGCCCCAAAGTCACATCAGGAGGAGGGCAGTGGGAGGCACCTCGCAGAGCCCGGTTCTCCTCTGCTCTCCCTACTACCTCCCAGGAGCCAGAGTTAAACCAGGCTGTGCGCTTGCACCCAGGAGCCAGAGTTAAACCAGGACGTGCGCTTGCGTCGGGCCGGGTTTCTGGAGGCTGCCCCGCTGCTCCCCGTGTTGGTAGCACAGCCTCCACTGCCCTGCTCTGGGAAGGACCCCGGCCCCAGAACAGTTAGGGGGCCTCTGGACTGTAGGCTGGGAGCTCCCACTTGCTGGCTGCCTGCTCCCAGAGGTGCCACACCCCACCCCACCCCGTCCCAACTGCAGGCTCCTTCTACTCCCTCTCCTCTGCCCAGAAGAGGGCCTTGCCCATAAGCCCTCCCCCTGAATTCTCACCTGAACTAAACACTCTCTCCTGCTCTCAGACTCCTGAGGGATCTGGAACTCAGCTGATGCTCAGCCTGGGGCTCTCTCTGCAGATGCTCGCCTCCCTTACCTGGTCTGGGAGCCTGTGCCATGTATGTAATGCAAGGTAGATTCCAGCTGCAGTGATTACAATGGCACCCCACTCCAGTCCTCTTGCCTGGAAGATCCCATGGACGGAGGAGCCTGGTGGGCTGCAGTCCATGGGGTCGCTAAGAGTCGGACACGACTGAGAGACTTCACTTTCACTTTTCACTTTCATGCATTGGAGAAGGAAATGGCAACCCACTCCAGTGTTCTTGCCTGGAGAATCCCAGGGACGGGGGAGCCTGGTGGGCTGCAGTCTATGGGGTCGCACAGAGTTGGACACGACTGAAGCGACTTAGCAGCAGCAGCAGCAGCAGCAGCAGTGATTACAGGCCAAGGGAACTAGACCAAGTGATAATTCCTCTCTCACCTCAGCTTCCCAGCTGTAAAATGGGGCTAAGGTCCTTAGAGCTGTGTGAGACTTCACTTTTGACAAATAGCTGACATCCTGGTAGGCACACAGTAGGCTCCTATTTGGTGGGGGTGGCTGTCTCCGCAGTGTCTTTAACGACAGCAGCCCTGGCACAGGACAGGTGCACAGTGTGTGGCTAATTGGTTAATTAGCCAGTTCTTTGACAAGAGAGGCAAAGTGTATTCCTCTCTTTGATTTCTCCACGGAGGGGAGAGCAGTGACTTTGGCAGAGGCTGCCAAGAAGATGGGAAATGGGCAGTCAATCAGGGAAGAGATGGAGGGACAGTAGGAAGATCATCAAGCGCAAAAAGACAGTTTTTTTTCCTGAGGACCGGGAGGTAGGGATATGAGCACCACGTGGACACTTCTCTGTGAAAGAATGTTGAGTTGGAAAAGGGAAAATGGAGATCACAGACCTCCACCAGCCGAGGTGAAGCTGTCTGGTTTTCCAGCAGGGGGGTGTGCGGGCGCAGGAAGGGGACCTGAGTCTGAGAACTGACACTCATTCCAGACCCCGAGCCGCCCCGGCCCGCCTGCATTCCGGGGATTCGCTGCTTTGGGTGCGGAGGCCGGCCCGCAACTGGAGCAGAAGCGGCAAAGGGGCCTGGGAGCCCGCAGATCCGCAGTCCTGCTCCGGGGCGACCGGACCTTCTTCCCCGAGCCTGAGGAGCGAGCGGTCCAGTTTAACGCGGGGCGCACTCCTGGGAGGCTCATCCAGCCTGGGAGGAACCCGAACTGGCACATGGGGGGTAGCAGACCAGCCCGAGCGACAGTTTTCTTCTTCTTTTTTTTTCATTTCGTTTAGTGGCTCTGTCGTGTCCGACTCCAGTACTCTTGCCTGGAAACTCCCTGGACGGAGGAGCCTGGCGGGCTGCAGCCCATGCGGTCGCTAAGAATCAGACACGACTGAGCGACTTCACTTTACTTTTCACTTTCCTGCATTGGAGAAGGAAGTGGCAACCCACTCCAGTGTTCTTCCCTGGAGAATCCCAGGGACGGGGAAGCCTGATGGGCTGCCGTCTGTGGGTCGCAGAGAGTCGGACACGGCTGGAGCGACTTGGCAGCAGCCGCAGCCGCAGCAGGCCCGTAGCCTTCCAGGCTCCGCTGTCCATGGGATTCTCCAGGCAAGAACACTGCTGTGGGCTGCCATGCCTCTCTCCAGCAGGGATCAAACCCGGTGTCTCCTGCGTTGACAGGCCGGTTCTTTACCACTGAGTCCTCTAGGAAGCCCATTTAGTTCTTTAGATTTCTGGTTATTTGATTTTGTAGTTTTCATCTTATTTTCAAACTTACTTTTTTCCAAAGGTCATTTTCAGTTACTTATCTTCAGTTATTTTTGAATTAGCTTTGATAATTATTTATTAATACTTAAAATGATTAATTTTTAGACGGTGTCTGAGTTATTTTTCAGTTTCTCTTCATTTATTGTAATTTTGAGTTATGTTTAGGTTTTTAAATCTATTTTAATTTTTTTGACATATGTAATTTTGTTTTATGTTTGAATGATTTAACTTTTAGTTATTTATTTTCAAATTAATTTTATTAGACTTAATTTCAGTTTTTAAAATTTTCTCAAAAACTTGTCATACATTTCCAGCTATTTAGTTTGAAGTTATCTTCAGAGCTATTAATTGTCAATTTCTTAACTTTTTAAATTAAAATTCTTTCTGTTCTTTATTTTTACTTAATTTTAAAATTTATTTATTTTTAAAATTATTTAGCTTTAGAGTTACTGTCAGAGTCCAATCTGATAGAGACTCCATACTGGCTATAACAAAAATTTAATACATTTAATATAAAGAATTTTTACTCAGCTATTGGAAAATGAAAAAGGCAAAACAAAAAAATAATGGAGTACAGTAGAAAATTTGACTGCAAGAAGCAGCCACCAGCCCAAAGGCTCAGGGAAAATAGGGAAGAGGTTGGTGACCCCACATGGCTGGGGGTAGCCCTCCAAGGGGTGGCACTGCCCAGTTGAACAGGTGCCCCAGGGACTTGGAGACAGGCCTAGGAACTGGATTCAGAGCTCTGGGGTAGGGGGCACTGCCAGCTGGTGCTGGAGGATGGGGTGTGATGAGGCTGGTTAGTGAAGTGTTAGGAAAATGGTAAACCTCAAGTCCTGGAACTGTCTAGGGCTCTCTGGGTGGAGGCCAGTTGCTAGGGCAATACTGAAGGGAACCCAGGCACCCAAGGAGGAACACAACCCTCTCCCCTCTGCCAGCCTCCGCTCCTCAGCACTGTTGTCAGAGGCCGACTTGGGAGCAGCTGGCAAAGGCGGTGAATGGCCCCAACCACAAAGCAGAGAGCAGAGGGTATAGACAGCCGAGGTGGAGAGCCGAGCGATAATGGCTACTAACCAGCATCCTGAGCTCTGGAGTTGTTTAGTTTTAGAGGTAGTTTTGGATTTAGTCATTAACAGTTTAGGAATTGTTAGGGTGTTTTGATTTTCTCTGTTCACTGGATGAGGGATCTGGCTGAGTCTTTGGTCACCTGATTTGTTCTCGGAATGGACTGGGTCAGGAGGCAGCTGGGGGTGTCTCCCATGAGACTCAGGAACATCACTATAGCATTCAAGAAAATAGAAATAGTGTGTTCACAAAGAAGCCCTTTGACTATGGCCAAAAAAGGGCAGAAATAAGGGACAGACTGTCAGAGAAGGGTTCCTAGGCACAGTTGATCAGCAGAGTGTTCGAAATTTTTCAGAACCTTAAGCTATGATTGTGAATTCACCCGCTCATGCTCCCTTTCCTAACAACAAAGTATCTGTCTTAGTAGAGTGTGTTTCAAATTGGTTGGATACAATATTTATTATTTGCACACTAAAACAAAGTTCTTCCCCAAATAAAATTTGGGAAATTTTATTTCCTTCTATTTGCATTATTTCCCAACCCACATTGTTCCATCTTGACCAGAAGAATATTTACTTATTTACGTATGTATTCACTCATTTAATTCAATGCCTATTTCCTGGGTACCCCCATCCTAAGGAAGGAGCTGGCAACCAGGAGAGACCAGGGAGGGATGAAGCTGAGTGAGAAACCCTCAGTCTGGTTGGGGGAGACGGATGTGGAAACAGATCATCGTGACATGGTATGACAAACACTGTGGGGGCACAGAACCTTGCCACTTCCTCTTCCTGATGCAGTCAGGGAAGGCGTCTTCTGGAGCTGGGTCTTCTGGAGCAAGCATTTTCTCCAAGTGGAGAGGAAAGAGAGGGACATCTGTGCACAGGCACAGAGGAGCAATGTATACACAGCAGGGAGGATGTATTGGCCGAGACCATTGGGCCATAGGGTTCAGAAAGGCGCTGCCATTAAAGACTGGCCGTGGTGCTTGACAGACATGGCCTCCTTTGGTCCTTACAGCCAGTGTGCATGAAGCTAGGAAGCAACACCAGCAGTCAGTGCTCTTCCTGACCTGACTGTTCCAACCATGGTTTAGAAGACCATCTGACTTGCCATGTCTGGAATTCTCCAGCCCCTTCCTGGCTGTGTCCCTGATCCTTTCACTCCTTCCTACTTAACCCCTGGAGGTGAGTCCTTCTCCCTCCACCTTCTGATTGCTGCTTTGTAAACTGCAGGGAAGAAGGACAGTTAGGCCAGCCAGCTGTGAAGTGTAGTTGGAGAGGAAGCAGAGCAGAGCAAAGGAGCTCTGCAGCTGGATTCCTCAGGGGAGTTCTGCGGACCAAGATGATGGGAGTGGGATCTTGGCAAACCAATCCTAACATCCTCCACCTGCATTCAGAAACCCTTGAAAGGTTGTGCAGATTCCTTCCCTAAAGGGAGGAGGAAAAACCTGTTTTAGATCCGATTCAAGCTTGTGGGTCAACAGATTGGGGTTTTTTCTAAGCACTCGGAGCCCATTGCTGCATTAACAACATTGGACATATATAAGTTAACAAGTCAATGTACCAGGTCAAAAGACAGTGTAATCTAGCATAATCTACAATGGCATATTTTCACATTTTTTATAACATACGTTCACATAGTCAGTTTTGAACACATAGATTTCCCAGCAGACTTCTCTGCTTTCATCTCTCTAAATATCTTGTCAATCACACTAATACATTTCTCAATAAGAATATGTAAGAACTACATTTGGACAGAGGAATCCTCAGGATTCTGACTACTAGCCTCAGAAAACACATTGCTTGCATGCATGCATGCTTGGTCTCTCAGCTGTGTCTGACTCTTTCTGACTCCATGGACTGTAGCCAGCCAAGCTCCTCTTGTCCATGGGATTTCCTAGGCATGAATACTGGAGTGGGTTGCCGTTTCATCCTCCAGGATATCTTCCCGACCCAGGCGTCAAACCCACGTCTCCTGTGTCTCTTGCACTGGCAGTCAGATTCTTTGCCACTGAGCCACCTGGGAAGCCCAAACACATCACCTGGATTCCCTTAAATACTTTTGACCATCTGTTGGCTAGTCGCCCACTACAGAAACAGCCCGAAACTCTCTCATTCTTTTGGACCTCAGCCATTTTCAAGTCAGTTCAGTTGAGTTGCTCAGTCGTGTCCGACTCTTTGCGACCCCGTGAATTGCAGCACGCCAGGCCTCCCTGTTATCACCATCTCTCGGAGTTCACTCAGACTCAAGTCCATCGAGTCAGTGATGCCATCCAGCCATCTCATTCTCTGTTGTCCCCTTCTCTTCCTGCCCCCAATCCCTCCCAGCATCAGAGTCTTTTCCAATGAGTCAACTCTTCGCATGAGGTGCCCAAAGCACTGGAGTTTCAGCTTTAGCATCATTCCTTCTAAAGAAATCCCAGGGTTGATCTCCTTCAGAATGGACTGGTTGGATCTCCTTGCAGTCCAAGGGACTCTCAAGAGTCTTCTCCAACACCACAGTTCAAAAGCATCAATTCTTCGGCGCTCAGCCTTCTTCACGGTCCAACTCTCACATCCATACACGACCACTGGAAAAACCATAGCCTTGACTAGACGGACAAAGTCGGCAAAGTAATGTCTCTGCTTTTGAATATACTATCTAGGTTGGTCATAACTTTTCTTCCAAGGAGTAAGCGTCTTTTAATTTCATCAGCCATTTTATAAATCTACAAAAACGGCCACACTTGATGGCACTGGAAGAATGCAAAGTGCTCCACCTCCCAGTCCTTTCAGGAAGACCCTCTCCACAAATCTGTCACAGACCGGCTGCCGGAGGAGCCGTTTCAATCCCAGTCACTGCAGCTGACGTCCCCGGATGCTGGCCTCAGGTGCTCTGGGACAGGGCCATTCTGTCCTCCCACTGATCCCCAGGGGCCCTGCGTACTCTTCTCCAGGGCCTTATACACAGTAGCCTCCCAGGTCACCCAGGCTACCGAATGAATTGGTTGCAGAACCTTTTTCAAGCCCTTTGAAAGTAAGACCAAAAACAACAACAAAAAAGATACTCCTCTGTGGGTAAAACTTCTGTCATCTTTCCATTTGATTAGGTAAGAAAGATTACAGAACAATGAGCTCAAAACCTCCTAAACCTGTTTTTCCCCTAAAGCTTTTGAAAAAATTATTCATATTCTTTATGATTTTATAATGTTGCCTGTTGTTCCTAGAGATAATGTTGCCTCTGTTATCCCAGAGATAACATGCTCTGACAAAACTAGTTAGACTAAAGGCAGCCTTGATTCTGGAAAATTTGGTACTGTTCTGAATTCCTACTAGCCATGTGTTATGCAGTATTTAGAGGAAATAGAAATCATCTAAGTCAGCATTTTCCAGATGTGTTTTTCAGAAACAGTAAGAGGATACAAGAGATCAGCAGTTTTTTCCCTCAAGTTGCAATATACAGGAGAAAAGGAAACATTTATCCAGGTGCAGAGAAGTCCTGTAGAAGGGAAACCTGCATACTTTTAGTATACCCTTTATTTCCCAGACTCTTTGCAAACAGTTTTCTTTGTGGGATGTCACAGGCCAAGTAGAATAGTAAGCTGCTGCAACAACAACCCCAAAACATAATGACTTGATAGGTTTATTTCTATCTCAGCTAACAGTCCAGGGCAGGTAGGAAGACTGTTCTGTTCCACACAGCCATTTGGGACACCCATGTTTCTTTCCTCTGGTTTTTCCACCATCCCCTAGAACATCATCTTTGCCTGTATGATCAAAACTGGGTCATGGGTCTCTAGTTAATAATATGTGTTGTATACTTGGAAGTTGCTGAGAGCAGGTCTTAAATATTTTCACCAGGCACACACAAAAATAGTTAACTCTATTGAAGGAGGTGTTAATTATCTTGATAACCATTTCACAGTGCGTACATATATCAAATCATCAGATTGTATACTTTAAATATATATGATCATATTTTTCAATAATTCCTCAATAAACTTGGGGGAAAAGTGATATGTAATTCTAAAAAAAAACCCCTCAAAAACTGGGTCATAGGCATATCTTCACTTCTGTTCACTGTTAGGGAAGAAATTGAAGAATCACAGGTGTAATATTTTAAGATTCAGCCAGGAGTAGCTGAGTCTCTAATAGTCTATGGGTGAAAATTTTGTCATATCCTAACTCCTAGCTTTAAGGGGTGGTAGGAATTATATAGTCTCTAATAATGGAGGCCATTTCCCAGCTACTAGGCCATTAATACATAGCATGGTCATCCAACAAGCCTGTAGTGAAGCAGAGACTGGAATTCAGGTTTTCCAACTCCAGGTCCAGAGTCCTCATTGCCACAGTAGCAATTCTGGACTTAGCCAATGTACATGGAGTCCTCTTATATGCCGAGTTCCGTGTCAGAATACGGGGTTGGAAAGTTTTTTTAGATACAGTCTCCCAATTACATGTGTACTCAAATATCAAGCTTTGTAAGTGGATAAACTTTCAGAAATGACCTTAAACTTGTATCTTAGAGCTTTGCATCATGCTATTTTCATTGGCCAAGAGGATACTTTCTCCTGATGAAGAATAAACACATACAATGATCAGTATAGAGAATCCTGAAATATCCCCTCCATGCATTTGAAAACTGACTATATGAAAAAAACCATTTAAGATTAGAATGTAAAAGACAAATATGTATTAAAATGGTGCTGGGTACACTGAGAATGCAAAGAAAAGCTAGGTTTTACCTTATTTTTTAAAAACATGAATTGCTAATGCAGTACTCTAAAGCTGAGCATCTGTTTTTCTTTCAGATGAAGCAAGATAACCCATATGACCCTGCTCAGCCTGGAAAGCCCCTACTTACGTACACGTAAATAATGGGCCAATTAGAGACTGCCAGATGTACTTGAAAGTTAATCAGAAAGTTTCCCCCACTCTCAAAAATCTCACCCTGCCAGAACTAGAAAATCTCACCCTAAAAGAACTCTCACCAAAGACTGTCTTAGGACTTCATCCTTCTTTCAACTAATAGAGAATTTTGGTGTAAGGAGTGTCCCAAGGATACAGGCTCTCAAACATATGAACCGAGGGTTGCTTATTTGAACTGGCCTCCTTGCTGGTGAAAGTGGGTTGCTGTTAGTCCAAAGAATGAACGACAAAACAAGAGTCTTATATTTGTATCTGAGTTTGCGTTGGATAAAGTGCAACTGTAGTCAAGTCTTGGAAGAGATAAAGGAATGAAAACTTTTTTGGTCATTTCTAGGAATTGGAGGATGGAGTGGGAGGAAGGCCACAGGGCGTGTTTCTTCTGTGTCTTGATTATACTGACTTATTTTAATTAAGATTATTCTTTTCAAAAAAAAATCACAATTAAGCAAAAATATGTGCAATACTTAAACATACTTATGGGAGGGAGAGATCACGTGACCTGCTATTTTCAGTACCCTGGTTCCCGTGCTGACAGGGGATTGAACGGCAGCCATGACACACCCTGGAGGAAAGGCTCACATGTGTTTGATTATTTCACTTTAGATAGTAACAGTTCAATCCTGGGAAAGAGACTGGCCTCAAGGCACCTCTGACTGAATGCTTTTCAGTCTCAGTCTCTAAGCCAGCATGCCACAGAATTGTGTCTTTCCACATGTTGGCCCTTGTGTAGTGAACGGCAGATTTCCTGAGGCCTCAAAACGATAGGCTTGCACAACGTTCCTGTCTGAGAGCCAGGTAAGCGCAGTAGCCATGAGACTTGGGGGCTAAGGTCATTCCATGTTGTACAATCATTTAACCTTGCTGTAAACAGCTGTATTCCCATGAGATTGGAAGAAAGCACTTTTTATGCCAAACCTAAAGCTTCCCTGAAGTAAGTGCATGAATCTTAGTATCTTATAGTCCATCAGGAGGAGTGAGAGCAGGTCCTGGAAAGCATATGGGTTTTGAAGCCAGATAGACTGGGTTCCAGTCTTGGATCTGTCCAAGATTGTACAAATCTGGACAAATTGCTTAAACTCACTGAACTGCAGACACTTGATTTGTAAACTAGGAGACAGAGTTATCTCCAAGGGGAAGATTAAATAGAATCACTCCTTGATTTTCCATTCAGCATTTATCATTGCCCACGTTATACCAGGTCTTATTCTCGGGGTTTGAGGGTAAAACACTGAACAGGCAAGGCAGCTGCTTTCATGAAGTCTACAGTTTAGTATGGAGAGACAAATAGTAATACAAACCCAAAATAAATCAGAGATGCCACAATAAAAATAAAATACTGGAGTAATTGAGCATTGTTGCAGTTTTTCTATGTTTTCTCCTCAGTCCTGCTTCTCTAGTAAACTAGAACCTCATTTTCATAAGCCTCTTACCTAACTCGGTAGGCCTTTGGGAAGACACTCATGACTAATCTCAAAGGCTTGATGTGAGTCCTCTAGAAATATTTGCATATTAGTAGGAGCCTAGGCTTTAGATCAGGGCTCCCTTGGTGATTCAGCAGGTAAAGAATCTGCCTGCCAATGCAGGAGACATGGGTTCGATCCCTGGGTCAGGAAGATCTCCTGGAGGAGGACATGGCAACCCACTCCAGTATTCTTGCCTGGAGAATTCTATGGACAGAGGAGCTTGGTGGGCTATAGTCCATGGGGTTTCAAAGAATTGGACGTGACTGAAGTGACTGAGCACAGCACAGCACAAGACTTAGATCAGACTTTACTTTACTTTGCTGGGGGCTTTTAGGCTCTGTGTGGCCAGCAGAGGTGGTATTTAGGGGCAGGCAAATACTTGCCCACCATCTGCCTGAGGACTGACTGTCTGCAGAAATTATTGCTGGGATCCTGAGCCCTTGCTGGGGTCATAATTTAATGTATCAGAATTTGTGGCTTGCAGGAAGTGGCGTTGATCCTGTCCTTCAAAAACAGAATGTGGCTTTGCCAAGACAGAGCTCGAGGTGATGAACACTGCCACTCTAAGCCTTCTAGGAAAACCTGTGTGCCTTAGCACCACTCCAGGCTGCTCCCAACCTAGGGGAGGCTTCCCCAGTAGGTGGATACAGGCTTAGGCGCTGGCAAAATGAGGCCTCACACACATGTGAAAAGTTAGTTTTCAAAAGCTTACCTAGAATTTTGGAGCCAGAAAATCCATGAAAGATGCTAATCTCTCCTGTATGTGCTAAACTGCTTCAGTCGTGTCGTACTCTTCATGACCCTATGAACTGTAGCCCACCAGGCTCTTCTGTCTGTGGGATTCTACTGGCAAGAATAATGGGGTGAATTGCCATGCCCTCCTCCGGGAGACCTTCCTGACTCAGGGACTGAGCCCACGTCTCTTGTGTCTTCTGTATTGGCATAAAGTGGTTCTTTACCACTTGCACCACCTGAGAAGCCCAGTCTCTCCTAGTTAGTATATATTTTCTGATATATTGAATTGGAATCACATACAGGTGGGAGCTTCAAAATCATTTGGAATCCAGGGCCTTTAGTAATCTTAATCTGACTCTGCCTCACACCACCCCAGAAATGTTCCCTCACCTCAGTCCTCAAAATTAACATGCAAAATCTTTCCCCAGTCTGGGGTTCAGGCCAGAGAGGAAGGGATGTGTTGTATTTCTTGCTATACTGTGGTTCCCTGTCATGTAGAGTGAGTGGGAGCTGATGGGGGGTAACTGGTGTCCCAGACCACCAGGCAATTCATTTACATAAAGAAATACTTTGTTTTCCTGCTTCTGATCTTGACCCTTGGTCCCATCTTCTGTTGCTGTTGTAAGAGGCAAAAATAAAGGCCAAAGCCTGGAGACATAAGTGTGATGACTGCAGCTCTACTTGGCATCCCAAGCCCGAACTGGGTTGCACCAGGTTCCCTGGGGTGGCAACCCAAGGGAGCTGCCAGGGGCCGTGTCTGCCCATTGGTCTCTGGCTCTCACTGTGCTGGCCAATGGGAAGGGACAGCGGTGAGGCGGGGACTGCTTGCCCCCATGAGTACCGGGCTGCGGAGGCTGGGCCATGGCCTCCTACTTCCACCCTGACCGAAGTCTGTGGCTGATTCCACACCTGAGGGTAAGGACGACTGATTCAAGTTCTAAGCTGGAGGTGAAGGCTCCTTAGCATGGAGCCTTTGGCTGGGCTGTGCCCAGGCTACCCTGTTAGCAGGGTGGGGAGAGATGCAGGCAAAACCCTGGCCAGGGCAGCACTGGTGGAGGCCGACAAGCCTTGGGCTTCTGCCTCGATTTCCCCAGAGCTCCAAGAGAACAGGAACTGTTGCCTCTGGTCAAAATGTCTGGGACCATCCTGAATTTTGTCCAGTTCACTCTGTGGTAAAGAAGCTTAACCAAAGAGAAGGTTGGGGTGAGTGAAGTGGGGGGGATGGTGCAGCAATAAAGTTCAATTATATGAGAGGAGAAGATGATACATCACTTCTCGGCTGACCAAGTAGGGCAGAGAAAGAAGCACATGAAGAAGCAGCTTGGGGAATGCCTGAGCTCTGACCTCAGACTGAGTTTGGAGTCCAACTCTGCCACTGGGTCTACTCAGCAGTATTTATTGAGCAGATTTTACAGGCCAGACCCTGGGTATGGTTTGTGAGATACAAAGATGGATGAGACATGATCATTATCTATAGACTTGGGGGATGTCTGTAAACACATGGCTATCTACACCATTGTGGGGATATCTCACAGGATGATGGAGAAGTTCAAAAGAGGTAAGGTGAGCAAGCAGCCCGGCATCTGCTGGGAACTTATGACACCTTCTGACAGAAACCACCATCTGTCCGGCCTTTGCCAAGCTCAGTCCCGCCTGCCCTGGGGACTGCTGCACTTGGGGCATTGTTGTTGTTTCCAGCCACAGATGCAGAGGCTGGTGTGAAAGGGGTTTTAGAGGTCAGGCTGGCCTTGTGTGTCTGAGGATGCAGGCCCCTGGTCTGGGGAGACTCTGGTGTTCAGATCAAGCCTCAGGAAGGGTGCAACCGCCTCACTCCTGGGGATTCCTGTTCTTAGGGGGTAAGGTCAGCTCCTTCTGACAAGGCTGGGACAGGGGGGACTTGATGCTGGCAGAGTATGTCCAAAGGAGCATGAGGGTGTCAGCTTTGTTCTTGAAGGTGAGCAGTGGGAAGGGAGCCTGAAGCGTAATTGGCTGTTCCTGTTGCCTCCCTCCCTTCATTCTTGAGGATTTGTAAGGAGGGCCCGAGGACTGGCTTCTTGTGCTTTCTAAGGTGGCTGTGGGGACAGACTTCCTTCT
Organism: Nanger dama; assembly: GCA_917880005.1. Lineage (NCBI taxonomy): Eukaryota > Metazoa > Chordata > Mammalia > Artiodactyla > Bovidae > Nanger > Nanger dama. The sequence continues at coordinate 24,483,342 of CAKJTW010000011.1, read as the reverse complement.
TACTCCCCTGTCGAGCTGGGGAGCCAGGGGCTGCAGACCCTTGGCTGAGGTTGGGAGGCAGAAGCTTTGGAGACTAGAATGTTTAATTAGGCATTCCTTCATGTGGAGAGAGACTGGTCCCAAACATGTGTGTGTGTGTGTGTGTGTGTGTGAAAGAGAGAGACAGATGACTGTGTATGAGTGTGTGTATGTGTGTGGGGGGGTGGGGTGGGGTGGGGCAAGCATGAGGATGCTGAGTGACAGCTTTCAGGTCACCCTCCTGGGTGCCAGGCAGAGCCTAGCTGACTTCTGTCTTTGCCATTTATCATTAGATTGTGCCAGGTAAAATTGCCAGTATTCTACCACTTTTTGACCTTTAAAGACAGCAGCTCATTTCATTCAGCCCAAGAGTTGCATGCTCTTAAGCCAGCATCTTGGTCTCTTCAAACCTCTGATTCATTTGTATAGTGGCGTCAAAAACAGTGCTAATGAGGAGGATTAAATGAAAGATAATTTAAAACTGACTTATGCAATTTATACTGCAAAGTACTCTTGCCAACTTCAAAGTGTTCTCATGTTCCTCATCTTACATGAACCCATTTAGCAGATTGAGAAACTGAGTCTGAGAAGCCTTTTGGAGGCAGTCGTAATGTGATGACATCTCTCAGGGATCTTCTCCTTAATCTCTCAGTTCCCCTATCTCTGAAGCTGGGGATATTTTCTTTGCTTCATGGAGTTAAGATGGAAACAAATAACAAGTGGCAGAGTGATGGGAGGTGTTACTGTGGGAGCTGGTTTCTATGAAAGTGAAAGAAAGTGAAGTCGCTCAGTCGTGTCCAACTCTCTGCGACCCCATGGACTGTAGCCCACCATGCTCCTCTGTCCATGGGATTTTCCAGGCAAGAGTACTGGAGTGGGGTGCCATTTCCTTCTCCAGAGGATCTTCCTGACCCAGGGATTGAACCTGGGTCTCCCACATTGTAGGCAGACACTTTATTGTCTGCCTACAGGGAGCCACCAGGGAAATCCTTTGAGGATCTAACAATCTAAGGGGGATCTTCCCCCCCTTAGCCTCCCATTTGTACAAGCAGGGCAGGGGTGAGATGGTTTCTGGGGTCCCTTGCAGTTTTGTTGGACTCTGCCATCTGTGTTTTAATGCCCTTTCCTGTTGGAGGAGTTGGCTTTGGTTTTGGTGACCTCTCTCCCCCATCTTACTCTGTCTCCTACCAGTCCCAGGGGAGACTCCTTGCATTTCACAAGATTCTGCTGCTGTTGCTGAAATTCCAGCAAGTCAAAGTGGAATTTCTCATACTCTTAAATGAAAATGAGGGACTGTAATATGGACCTTTAGGATCCAGAGAGCATCATGGCCTGTCCTCTTGTGTAATTTTGAAAGCAAGCTTATCCATACCTGTACACAGTGCGCCATGAAAGTTCGTGCTGTAGAAAGAACCCAGGCTTTGGATTTCAACATGCACCTCTCCACACTTCCACTGGGTTGGCAAAAGTTCATTTAGATTTATGGAAAAACTCGAATGAAATTTTTGGCCTATACTTCTTATCCTCGAGCGGAAGTTGCTAAACTTCTCTGGTCCTCAGCTTTCTCTTGGAACTGAGTCCTGACCCCTTGGAGTAGTCGTGAGGGTGAAATGAGATTAAAGGGGAGTGGATGTACAAAGGGTGGTCCACAGCAAGTGCTCCATAAATATTTGCTTGCATCTCTTTACTTATATCCCTGGAGGAGGGTATGGTAACCCACTCCAGTATTCTTGTCTGGAGAATCCCATGGACAGAGGAGCATTGTGGGCTACAGTCCATAGGTGGCAAAGAGTCAGACACAACTACTTATTTGTGTGGAACACTTTATAATTTTATAGAATAATTATTCATACTTTAAGTTCTCACAACAGTATTGTGAAATAGTCTATTAATAGGTAAGGATAAACTCATTAATAAATCAGCTTTACTTGCAAAGAACATGAAGTCTGGGAGGTGGGTTGGGAAGGTAAGTCACCCGGTGAGTTAATGGTGGAGCTCAGATTAGAAGCCAGGTCACTGGATCATGACCTGGGGCTTCTTCACACTATTCTCTCTTCTATCCCCCATCCAATGGAATGGAATATTAGCAGGTAAACGTGTGACCTTGATGCTGTTTTCCTTCTTTGGACTATGCCTAAGTGTCCAGCATTATGCTTCAGAAGATCACAGTTTGATTTTCAGCTCCACTGTTCAACATCTCTGGGATCTTGAACAAGCACTTAACTTCCTGGAAACCCACTTTTGTCATCTCAATGGGTATAGTCATTGATAACATTTATTGAGCACTGACATGTGCCAGGCACTGTTCTATATACTTTATGTGGATTGTACCTTTTATTTTATTCTTTTCTTAGGTTAAAATTTTTTTTTCTTCATTTTGCTGTGCCAGGTCTTAGTTAAGGTATGTGGGATCTAGCTCCCTAACCAGGGATCAAACCCAGGCCCCCTGCATTGGGAGCACGGAGTCTTAGCCACCGGACCACCAGAGAAGCCCCAGATTGTGCTTTTAAATCTTCCAGCAAACATAGGCCTGAAACATGTTACAAGGAAGAACAAATTATTTTCACCCAAGCACTGAGGTCAGAGAACATGTGCTCTCTATTTTACCTCATCCTGTCTCTCAAAATGGTTGTGAAAATTAAGTGAGATATTAAGTGAGGTGAGGACTTTAGAAGTGGCATTCTACAAAGACAAAGAATTATAAGTGGTATTAGGATTAGCTTCATGACTCATGTAAATGATTCCTTTATAGGTGCAACTGAGTCTTAGAACTTAGTCTTAGATTACAGTTTTATTTAGTTATGTTTTCCCCTTTAGAAAGAGAGGTCTTTCAAAATCAAAATGTAATAATTGCTATATTTAAATAGGGAGCACACATAGTTTTAAAATAAATTGTTTGGAAGTTCAGCATCTCTGCACTGACTTTCATTGCTATCAATTGATGAACAGGGAGGCCTGGTGTGCTCCAATTCATGGGGGTCGCAAAGATTTGGACACGACTGAGCGACTGAACTGAACTGAACTGATGATTTTTCCATCCAAAACTTTAGACGATAACCTTCTTCTTTAGTCAGAATCTGTTCTTCACAGCAGAAACATCCTAGGATTGTGTGCCCATCTGCCCTCACTCCCTCCTTCTATTACCTCCATCACCTGTTACTGTCATGGAACCCAGACTCATTGCCTCTATGAAAGGAGAGATAGTTCCTTAACACTTCCCTCGGGCTGGGAAAATAGAATCTTGATTTTTAAAAAAGAGGAGGAACCAGAGAATCCAAGAGACCTGACTTTTCAGTCCTTTCAATGATTTGGAGGAGGCCCCCAGTGACCCTGCCTCTTTGGGGCCCTCTGTAGCTGCCTCCACCAGTTCTCGTGTTCTGGATCCTCTCCTCCTGTTTCTCTGTGGAAAGAACTCAGCCTTCCTCATTTCTGGAGAAAGCAAGCACAGAGCCTCTTGGTAGTCTTCTTAGGAGTTTTACTGCTAACTCTGTAGAGGAAAGGGATGGAGGTGACAAGTTGTGGGGAGGTTGGACAACATATAAAATCTTAAAATTCTTAGTACAAGCATTTTCTGTAAACACAAAAGGGACTTGACTGATCTCTTCTTGGCTTTGCAGCCAACTCCTTTCTTTCTTCTCATCTTGGCCTAAATTGGGCTTCCCTGGTGGTTCAGCGGGGGAAGAATCCACAGGAGACCTGAGTTTGATCCCTGGGTCACGGAAGATCTCCTGGAGGAGGGTATGAAAACCTACTCCATTATTCATGGACAGAGGAGCCTGGAGGGGTTTATGGGGTTTCAAAGTCAGTCATGACTGAAGCGACAAAGCATAGCACAAGCCTAAGCTATCTCATTTTCATTTCTTTCCGGCAGTTATTGAGTACAGTAACTTTGAATCCTCCAAGTCCAGTAGAGGGGGACAAAGGTACAGGCTCAGGATGAGAGAGCCTCGACTAGGGGCTCAGGCCATCAGGCAGCAGCATCTGTCTCTAGCGGCGCCTATTGGTTGTGCTGCTTGTCTCTCCTCCTCTCAGCCTGCAGGTCTCATTCTCATCTCGCTTTACTTATAAGATGATATTAGAACTCGGTATTTGATAAATGATGCAGCAGATCAATAGAGAGGAAAAGTATTAAATAAATGCCTTCTAAACAGCTAGTCATCAAATAGGAAGGAATCACTTGATTATCATAGATCACAGCTTACCCAACACAAAATATCAGAAATGGACTAAAGAGTGAAATTTAAAATACACCAGACAATAAAAGAGAAGAAAATAAAGTACTTACCAAATCCTAGTATGGATAAAGACTGTTTAACTCTTAGAAGCCAAAAAAAAAGAAAGAAAGAAAAACAAATCAACTGAGTTGTTTATATAAAAACTAAAACTTAAAAACCCCAAAAAACTAAAGCTTCTGTCATGTAAGAAACAGGATAAGCAAAACAGAAAATAATCTTTATACTATAGATAAATCATAGGACATGTGACAAACAGCTGGTATAAAGAGCTCACAAAAACTAATTCAAAAAGCACATTGTATCCCTAATGAATTAACTGATAAAAAACACTAACAGAGATATCAAAAATGAAGAAATTAGGAGATAAGCCTTTAATACAATGTACAACTCACTAATTATCGAAGCAGTGAGGTTCCATTTCTTTTGCTCACTAAACTAAGATCAACAAAACTGTTTGCAATGATTATATTCAAAGTTGGGGAGTGCAGCTAAGACAGGCTTTTTGTATATACACTGATGCACTGCTGTGGAACAGCATGACAAACTATACTTTGGGAGTATGTATCAGGAGCCTTAAAAATGTTCATATCTTTTGGTCCAAAATTTTTACTTCTGGGATTATGTCATAGCATAATATTAGTTTGGGGATAAGCTATGTGCCAAAGATGTTTGTTAGATTTAAAAATGTTTCAAAATGAAAGCATGGAATATTTTAAAATGAAAGTATGTTTATGCTTCAATAAAATGGACATGTTGACATACACCCTGGTTATATCCACTTGATGGACTAGCACACACATTTAAAATGATGATTACAAAAATTAGAAAATTGCAAAGCAAAAATTAGAGAATAAAATTTCTAGGAAAATATTATTTCCATTGTGTTTAAAAATAAGCAGATAGATTCTTGGGAATGGAGATTAGTTTATTTTCTGTAGTTTCCAAATTATTTATCTTGCTATTTTTAATGAACACATGTTTGTGTGTATGAAAGTTGAACATACATATATATAATTTTATGTATAACTATATATTTGAATAAACTTAATAGAATGGAAAAGACTAGAGATCTCTTCAAGAAAATTAGAGATACCAATGGAACATTTCATGCAAAGATGGGCACAATAAAGGACAGAAATTGTATGGACTTAACAGGAGCAGAAGATATTAAGAGGTGGCAGGAATACAAAGAAGAACTATACAAAAAGATCTCATGACCCAGATAACCATGATAGTGTGATCACTCACCTAGAGCCAGACATCCTAGAGTCCGAAGACAAGTGGGCTTTAGGAAGCATCATTATGAACAAAACTAGTGGAGGTGATGGAATTCCAGCTGAGATATTTCAAGTCCTAAAAGGTGATGCTGTTAAAGTGCACTCAATATGCCAGCAAATTTGGAAAACTCAGCAGTGGCCACAGGACTGGAAGAGGTCAGTTTTTATTTCAACCTAAAGAAAGGCAATGTCAAAGAATGTTCAAACTACCACACAATTGCACTCATCTTACAAGCCAGCGAAGTAATGCTCAAAATTCTCCAAGCCAGGCTTCAACAGTACGTGAACCGTGAACTTCCATATGTGCAAGTTAGATCTAGAAAAGGCAGAGGAACCAGAAATCAAATTGCCAGCATCTGTTGGATCACTGAAAAAGCAAGAGAGTTCCAAAAAAACATCTACTTCTGCTTTATTGGCTACACCAAAGCCTTTGACTGTGTGGATCACAACAAACTGGAAAATTCTTAAAGAGATGGGAATACCAGACCACCTTACCTGCCTCCTGAGAAATCTGTATGCAAGTCAAGAAGTAACAGAACTGGACATGGAACAACAGACTGGTTCCAAATTGGGAAAGGAGTACATCAAGGCTGTATATGGTCACCCTACTTATTTAAATTATATTCAGAGTACATCATGTGAAATGCCGGGCTGGTTGAAGCACAAGCTGGAATCAAGATTACCAGGAGAAATGTCAATAAACTCAGATACGCAGAAGACGCCACCCTGGCAGAAAGCAAGGAGGAACTAAAGAGCCTCTTGATGAAAGTGAAAGAGGAGAGAGAAAAAGGTGGCTTAAATCTCAACATTCAGAAAACTAAGATCATAGGATCTGGTCCCATCACTTCATGGCAAATAGATGGGGAAACGATGGAAACAATAGAGACTTTATTTTTGGGGGCTCCAAAATCACTGCAGATGGTGACTGCAGCCATGAAATTAAAAGACGGTTGCTCCTTGGAACAAAAGCTATGACCAACCCAGAGAGCATATTAAAAAGCAGAGACATTACTTTGCTGACAAAGGTCTATCTAGTCAAAGCTATAGTTTTTCCAGTAGTCATGTATGGATGTGAGGGTTGGACTGTAAAGAAAGCTGAGCACTGAAGAACTGATGCTTTTGAACCGTAGTGTTGGAGAAGACTCTTGAGAGTCTCTTGCAGATCTCTTTCTGCAAGGAGATCCAACCAGTGAATCTTAAAGGAAATCAGTATTGAATATTCATTGGAAGGACTGATGCTAAAGCTGAAACTCCAATACTTCAGCCACTTGATGTAAAGAACTGACTCATTTGAAAAGACCCTGATGCTGGGAAAGACTGAACTCAGGAGGAGAAGGGAAGGACAGAGGATGAGATGGCTGGGTGGCATCACTGACTGAATGATGATAGAGCCCCTGGTGATGGGCCATCGAGGTGGGATTCCAGACACAATGTACAATTTTGGGGGTAAGATTACTTATCAGGGATTTTTCTGTATCCCTCATAGAAGAACTTCCTCCTGAAGCCAAATTTGGTTCTGGAAGCTTTGTGAAATCTATGAGACAAGCAAACTGATGAAAAAAGTGAGTCTTTAGGGTGAAAAAATACACACGGACCATGTCTTGTTTAGAGTCAGTTTCTTGGGATTCGCTACATTTCAGACTCCACAGAGGGTATCAGCGATGCCTGTGATCCAGGATCCTAGGACCAGTTTCTCTTTCTGGTGCTTTCAGTAATCTAATAATAGAGGCAGAGACTGGGGAGAACCAGAGGCCCTGTGCACGCAGGACTGTCTTTCAGGAGGGGATACGGAGGGCTGGTTCTGAGACAGGGAGTCTCTTGGCCACCTGTGCCCCTTGAGCTTTTTCTCAGGGCTTCCAGAATACATGCTCTAAGTGCACTCCATTCTCTTTCCCTCTTCCTTTCTCTTTTCATTCCTCCTTCCCTCCTCTCTCTGTATTTCCTTTTTTTTTTTCTACAAAAGTATTTCTTTAGTCCTAGTTTTATACTGGTGGGACTTTCTTGGTGGCTCTGATGGTAAAGAATCTGCCTGCCAAGTAGGAGATGCAGGTTCAGTCCCTGAATCAGGTAGATCCTCTGGAGAAGGAAACGGCTACTCACGCCAGTACTCTTGCCTGGAGAATTCCATGGACAGAGGAGCCTGGTGGGCTATAGTCCATGGGGTTGCAAAGAGTTTGACATGATTGTGCAACTAACAGCCTCCCGCCCCTGTGGGTGTGCTTAATGGGTGAACAAATGAAATGACAGTACAGTGCAAGCAGTGCTGAGCAAGGGCTCTGGGGGAGGACAGAGGGGGAACAGCAGTCCAGATGGGGGAGGAGGACAGGGAGCACTTCCTAAAAGAGAGGACAGCCCATGTGCCCTGAAGTCCATGAGGGATCAGACAGTGAGGGGGTACAGCTAAGGGGCTGCACAGACAGAGGTCAGTGGTTAGTCTCACGGGACAGTGTATCTCTGGTTGTCTGACCAAGGCTGTGTGTGTGTGTGTACATGTGCATGTGTGTACATGTGTAGTTGTGTGTGTATGAGCATGTGTGCATGCAAGTGTGTAATAAGCCAAATGTCTAACATGTGGCCTAGGAGATGGAGAAAGGAAGAAAGAGAATGGGAGAGAAAGGAGGAGGAACAGACATAGAGAAAAGTAAAAGGGAAGAAAAAGGAGGGAGCCAAGAGAGGGAAGTGGGAGTTGAATGGGATGATCTGAGTCATCATTCTTGGAAAACCCAAGGGATAGAGTCCTGACAGATGGACTCTTGGAGCTTTCCCCATTCCTCATACTGTGCTCAGACCTGAGGAATTGGAGGAGTGCTGTCTCACCGTCACTGGTGGTAGAAGAAAGGAGATCACACCTGCAAAATAAGGCTAAACACTGAAAATTTCAGGGCAGAGAGAGCACAAGGTGGGCTGGAAGAATCAGAAGAGTCTTTCCAGAAGAGGTGAGTGTTGAGGGAGCGGGTCTGGAGGCAAACTCTGCAGAGCTGGCCAGAGTCCTGCTCGGGTCCTGACGGGGGAACCATGTGGGGTTGCTCTTCTGTGGCTGACAGCGTGGATCTGGGTTCCAGGGCTCAGGATGCTGCTGCTGGGAGCTCTTCTACTGCTACTAGCCCTGCCCAGTCATGGCCAGGACACCATGCAAGGGCCCCCGCTGCCCAAGGGGGCCTGCGCAGGTTGGATGGCAGGCATTCCAGGGCATCCTGGCCACAACGGGACCCCAGGCCGGGATGGCAGAGATGGCACCCCTGGTGAGAAGGGTGAGAAAGGAGATCCAGGTAAGAATAAAGGCTTTGGCATCCTCCCATCACAGACTTCTCCCGGGTAGAGGAAGGCTTCTAAAACTACGAGAGGGCAATAGTTACTGACTACGGCCCTTGTGCAGGGAAGAAACAAAGCTTTTTGATGTGACCCATAAGCAGCCTAAAGTGAATTGTGGATTGGCCTTCTAGGGGTGAACACACGTGGTTCCTTTAAAACCAAGTACCCTTGGTCCTACTCTACCCACACCACCTTCCCCATCCTCTTTCCCATCTCAGCCTCATCTATCCCTATTCTCAGTCTGCTTATATTCCTATTTTCCTTAATGTCCCCTTAGTTCCCATTCTATCCAATGGCATTCAACCACACTTACTGGGACCTCCTGCAGGTGACAGTCCTTTCCCTGGAGAACTCTTGCCCTAGTGCACAGGACTGTTAGATGTTACTACCAGAGAGTCTACTCCAAATATGCCAAAGTGAATATGAACAAATGCCCAAAGAGTGGAATAGAGAGAAAATGCCCTTGATGCAGACCTGGATTGACAATGAAGCCTTTCAGGAGGAGGCTGGGCTTGAGTGAGACCTTGAAGGATGGGTATTGGGTAACCTAGACAGAGGGGACAGAAAAGTCCCCTATGTACGATTGATTGAGTCTGCACATAAAGTACTGGCAGGGTGGAGGGTCTGTGGTGGAGACTTCTGGAGATAAAGTTGGAGAGGAATTTATGGGAGCCTGTGTTGTAGGGGGATGTGGAGGAGAAGGTTATGGCTGTCCCTTCTGAGAGCTCTCATTGGTTCCTTGCTCTGTAAGTCAAGCAGATTGTAGGTAGGGGCCACAGGGACAGTGTTTTAGACTGAAACCAACCTAAACAGGAGTTCTGTTCCTTGGGTCACTGAGGTCTTCTTGTTCTCTAGGTCTTGCCGGTCCTAAGGGTGACACCGGTGAAACTGGAATCACCGGGATTGAAGGTCCCCGAGGCTTTCCAGGAGTCCCAGGCAGAAAGGGAGAACCTGGAGAAAGTGCCTATGTATACCGCTCAGCATTCAGTGTGGGACTGGAGAGCCGGGTCACTGTCCCCAATGTTCCCATTCGCTTTACCAAGATCTTCTACAATCAGCAAAACCACTATGATGGCACCACTGGCAAATTCCTCTGCAATATTCCCGGGCTGTACTACTTCTCCTACCACATTACTGTCTACTTGAAGGATGTGAAGGTCAGCCTCTACAAGAACGACAAGGCCCTGCTCTTCACTCACGACCAGTTCCAGGACAAGAACGTGGACCAGGCCTCTGGCTCCGTGCTCCTCTATCTGGAGAAGGGTGACCAAGTCTGGCTCCAGGTGTACGAGGGTGAAAATCACAATGGGGTCTATGCAGATAACGTCCACGACTCCACCTTCACAGGCTTCCTTCTCTACCATAACATTGAATGAGCACCATTAACTCAGTCTCCATTGGGCCAAGCAGCGCAAAGTGAAAGAACAGTCCACAGGTCTACAGTACAGTTAGGAGACCAATTTTATTATCTAGTTGGGGGATTCCAAACATCATTCATTCATTGATCAAGTACCTTTTTTAAGAAATGATACACTTTGTTCCCAGGACAGTCTTGAAGAAGACATGTCCCCTGGCCTCAAGGATCTGTTATGTAGTGGTAATGGAAGGATGATAACATTTACTGGGGAGTTTCATATACATGACAAGATAACCAACTGCAGGAAAGTATTTGACAGTGGTATTCTGTGCCTGCTGTTTTTCCTTATGCTCATGTCAATCCTATGAAGTACACGGGAAAATATTCTCTTTTTTACACTTGCAGTCCTGAGGGTGAGAGAGCTGTGTGCCCAAGTCACACAAGCATTAAGCGGCAGAGTTAGAAATCCAACCCAGGGCTGTGGACTTTTTCCAGTATATTGTGTCTGTTTTAAGGACTATATAGCCTTTTGGTAGAGTATTGGTAGGGGTCTCCCACCATCTCATCTGAGGATCTTTGAACTGGCTTTCACCACACATTAAGCCTTTCCTTTGAAGCATTCCCTCAGAGAAGGTGATTCCATGACTGGGTCCCATTCCAGCTGGACTACTCCATACTTCCTCTTCTCTATGTCTTTCCTCAGACCCTTCTCTCTGGCCCAGGAAGCTGACTCCATCTTCACATGTTCACATCTTCCCTATTCCTCAAGACCACCAGGTTGGGAAGCTTCTTTGATGTGATATCTCTTCTTTCTTGCAAGTTTTCCTCACACCCGGGCCCTTCCACATATCACCATGGATGAGAGTCCTGGGTTTGCAAGACATCCTCCCGTAAGCCAGGGATAATTACCCACAGAGGATCATGCTTCCTGCACACTTGAGTCCCCTTGCAGGTCCTTGACTGATGCCTCATGAAGATTAAACTCCGGAACCTCCTATCAACCCAGAGTTAACTCCATTTCTGTCTCTCCATATAACCAATCCCTATCTACAAAAACAGTTTTATTTTAGGAACTCCTTGATTTTAAACTCTTAATCTTTGTTCCACTGGATGGCTTGAATCTTTTCCACTGAGGTTAGGGATGACTGTGCTTTCCAGAACACTTAAAGAATTTTCCCTTAAGGAAGCAGCTTGAGCCTGCAATGCAAAGCCCATGAAAAAAGTTGGAAACTACTCTTTCTTTGAGCACCAACAGGGTCAGGGGAGAGCCGGGCCTCCTGAATCTACTCTTGCTCTTTAAGAAGTATTAAAAAAGAAAGAAAATGAAGAAAAGAAAATAATAACTGAGATGACTATTTTAATTAGCTTGATTGTGGTGATTGCTTCACAATGTATGTCTGTATCAAATCATCAAATTGTACACCTTAAATACATGTACTTTGAATTGTTAAATATTCCTCAAAAAAAGGGAATTACAGATAGTTGATGGTGGTAAATATCCTCTCAGGATGAAGATGAGTGATGCTCTTTAAAGATTTTAGCAAAAGCAGAGCCAATAGCGTTCTGTATAAATATAGAAATGGAAAACTTAGCTATTTGCTTGTAGTGTTAAATTCTGAATGATTTCCTTTTGACTATTCATTAGGCAATTATGATATTTACATATAAGGCTTAGTTTTTAAAATGCTTGTATATCATTATTTTCTACAAGTAAAGATACTATCCAGCATTAAAACTAGAACACTTATTTCACGGATCTTTTGTGTTCATTTTTGGAGAAGACATGGGGTTTAGACAGGGATGAAGAGGGGTAAACTTTGTATTAATCAGAACTCTATTTAGTGAGTGACAGATAAGATGTCCTTGCATTTCATTGGCTTTGGCTGGGTTGCGTGTTCATCTCTGACCAGTCACTGGAGTCAGGAGGATGTAACATATTTATTGACCTAATTGATTATGGCTCAGGCTGGAGAAGGAATATTTTCCTTAAAGCAAAATCTGGACAGTTATCAGAGTGGTAGATTCAAAGCCTTTGCTATCTGTCACATGTACCACTCAGAGTGGTCTGGTATTTTAGTAGTTTAATTCTTAAAAAAAAAAAAATATTTGCCTGTGCCGGGTCTTAGTTGTGGCACTCTGGCTCTCATCTTCGAGGTGGCCTGTGGGATCTTTTAGTTTCAGCACCTGGGATCTAGATCCCTGACCGGGGGTGGAATCCAAGTCCCTTGCATTGGGATCAAGGAGTCTTGGCCAGTGGACCACCACGGAAGTCCCTGTAGTTTAATTCTTGAAGCCTCTGCTACGCTTCTTTTGGTCTGTTCTGCATGTGTACACTGGGGGTTGAGTCTGGGACTTAGGGAGGGTCCCAAACATAACTAGCAGAGGTCCTGTTCTAGCTCTTTCCTCTCTGGCCTGTCCCTATATTCTCCAGCCCCAAGGACCCTCCTTTCCCTGATTCTTATTGCCAGGAAACTAGGGTTCTCTCTGAATTTTATATTCTCACACTACTGTGCAGGCTTGTGTGACTTCAGCTGTCTTGAGGGGGATAAAGCAGCAAGAGAAAAGAAAGGTGGGCTACAGAAAACAAGGATTACCGACACTATTTGAATAGCATGGTCCATTTCACTGGTTTCTCTGGTCAGAGAGAGAGATATTTTTGGAGGAGGGAGTGAATTTTAGATGCTTGTGTTGCTGCTGTTGCTGTGGCAATGCAGCCAGTGCTTGGGGCTGATCCTGGCAGAGCTGGAAGAAAAAGAGAAAAGAAAGCATATTTTTAAAAGTGGGATTTCTCTTACTCTCTCTGTCATGCAGGAATTGCTTTTCTGGTCTCAGCAAGAGGTGATTTCTCCTGGAAATTGTGATTTCTCCCAACAGTGCCTAAAACACAATTCCAGGACTTGGCCTGCCTTCAGGTCAAATCCATGAGACAAAGAAGGAAAAAACCCCTAAAACTCAGCCAAGCTCTGAGTTGTTACTCAAGTTTGGACTTCAGCCCTCAATCTGTCTGCCACTATTTACTTTTTAGACTCTTTGGATTTGTTTTTCTGCATTGTGTTTAGAATTTTGGGTTGTAATCACTGGGAAAGGTAGAATCTGCCTGCAGAAGACTCAGGTTTGATTCCTGGGTTGGGAAGATCCCCAGGAAAAGAGAATGGCTACCCACTCCAGTGTTCTTGCCTGGAGAATTCCCTGGATAGAGGCGCTTGGCAGGCTACAGTCCATGGGGTCACGAAAGAGCGGACACAACTGAGCGAGTAACACACACACATACATCTTGGCTGGTGCCAGACACCCCATGTCCCATTATAGTCCTGAAGAAAGATAAAGGGCAGGAATTGAGTGATGGTAAGAGCCCCAAGAAGGCACATAAATTACCCTGACATTGATGGAAGTCAAAGAAAATAAGTCCAGTCTTGAGAGACAGTCCATTGTTGAAGAAAGAATGTGTAGGGTACTGAACACCCCTTGGCCAAGGGAGGCTGGGGTCAGGTGAGGTCTTGATTATAAACCCAGCCTCCAATTCTTCCTGTGTGTGGAGTGACTGATGAGACATCACATGCTGTGCAGAAGCAAAAGCAGTCAGCCTGACCAGCACAGGGATCAAAGCAGAAATATTTACCTCCAATTCAGTGGTTTATTTAGTGCTTTCCTTAAGAATGTTTGGAAACACCTAGGTTTTTAGTAAGATTTAGAAAGAACTTGATTTTTCCTTTATCTTTTCAGTTCTCACTCAGGTATTTTACAGCAAGTAAACATGATCTTGAATGAAATTCACTATGTAAAAACCACATTTTCCCAAAAGGGAAGAAATGATAATGCAGAGACCACTTTCCTTTATTCATTATGCGTGCCTCACAAGATCGGTGTAAGTGGAATTCTGGAGCCAGGCTCAAGCTTTGACTGAGTGTAGTGGACACATGCTGGGTGTTCCTCCATTTCTCCCTACAAGTTGGGGCCACTCCCATGCCCTGCCCTTTAGGCAACCCTCTGGCCTATCCTAATTCCTTTCTCCTAGAGGTCATAAAATGGACCAAACCGGATGCTTCACCTAAGCTGGGCCATCCAGAGTTCCTCCAGCAATGAACTAGGATGGATGTGAAATATGTAGATTTGAGACTCAGGGGTGGCCAACTTCTGCCCCATGGTCTACAAATAGAAGCAGCCCAGCTGTAGAGAAAAAACAGGCTGAGAGAGAAGCAAAACTGAAAGTCAGAGAGAGAGAGAGAGAGCGTTCTGTTTCCCAGAAGCTTTTCCACTTTAATATGTATATATATTATATATATATAATATATATATATATTTATTTATTTATTTATTTTTCGTTCAGGCTGCTCTGAGTCTTCGTTGCCTGTGCACAGGCTGTCTTTAGTTATGGCTATGGGGGCCACTCTCTAGTTGCAGTATGTGAACTTCTCTCTATGGTGACTTCTCTCGTTGCCACCACAAGAGCACTGGCTCTAGGCACGTGGGTTTCAGTAGCTATGGCACTCAAGTTTAGTTGCCCCAAGGCAGGTGTAATTCCCCCTGACCAGGGATTGGACCCATGTCTCCTTCATGGCAGACTGATTCTTTTTTTTAATGGTTTGTGTCCATTGGGGTTCCCTGGTAGCTCAGCTGGTAAAGAATCCAGCTGCAATGTGAGAGACTTGAGTCTGATCCCTGGGTTGGGAAGATCCCCTAGAGGAGGGCATGGCAGCCCACTCCAATATTCTTGCCTGGAGAGTCTCAGTCTGGTGGACTACAGTCCACGGGGTTGCAAAGAGTCGGACACGACGGGGTGACTGAGAACAGTACAGCACGTGCTTCCATTTATTTAAAGTTGAAAAACAAGCAAAACAAATGTATTCTTTTTAGAAGCTGGGATAGAGTTGCCTTTGAGGAGGAAGGAAGGAGAGCAAGTAAGAGGGAGCATAGAGGGAGTTTTCTGGGCTGCTGGTTCTGTGGCAGGCCGACTCTTAACCACTGGAGCACCAGGGAAGTCCTATTGGTTCCAGTCCTTTTTGATATTCAGTTGTGTACTTGCTCATGGGTCGGTCACTTGAGGCATCAATTCCTGGATTTTTGCGTAATTTTCTCTTTTAACTTAAGCTAGTTTGAGTTGATTTCTGCTATTTCTGCCATCTCTATTTGAAGAGTATAAGAGGTCAGGAATTAGCCTATGACTGTGCCCAGGTTCTAGGCTGAGGTCTAGTTAGGAAGAATACTTGGTCAAGCATGCATGCATGCTCAGTCTTTTCAGTCGTGTCTGACTCTTTGTGACCCCATGGACTATAGCTGGCCAGGCTCCTCTGTCCATGAGATTCTCCAGGCAAGAATACTGGAGTGGGTTGCCATGACCTCCTCCAGGGGATCGTCCCAACCCAGAGATCAAACCCACATATCCTGCATTTCCTGCATTGCAGCTGGATTCTTTACCACTGAGCCACCAGGGAAGCCCACTTGGTAATGGAGTAACAAAATTAAGTCATTAGGGCCCATGAAATCAAACCTAGAACTCAAGTTTCATTTATATTTATTTTATTGGCAATTAATTTCCTAGCTTGGAAATTTATTATGGGCAGAGACTTTCTATTTCATTTTTAATTAAAAAAATTTTTTTTGTACTACCCACTATTTGGACTTCATGAGCTCATAAAAAAAATTAAATGGGAATTTCTTTTTATAATAAATTTTATTTTATTTATTATTTTTTAAAATACTTTATTCTACGTTACAATACTGTATTGGTTTTGCCATACATTGACATGAATCAGCCACAGGTGTACACGATCTCCCAATGCCAAAGCCCCCTCCCACCTCCCACCCCTTCTGCACAACAAAGGAAACTATAAGTAAGGTGAAAAGACAGCCTTCTGAATGGGAGAAAACAATAGCAAATGAAGCAACTGACAAACAACTAATCTAAAAAATATACAAGCAACTTATCCAGGTCAACTCCAGAAAAATAAATGATCCAATCAAAAAATGGGCCAAAGAACTAAATAGGCATTTCTCCAAAGAAGACATACAGATGGCTAACAAACACATGAAAAGGTGCTCAACATCCCTCATTATCAGAGAAATGCAAATCAAGACCACAATGAGGTACCATTTCACACCAGTCAGAATGGCTGCGATCCAAAAGTCTACAAGCAATAAATGCTGGAGAGGGTGTGGAGAAAAGGGAACCCTCTTACACTGTTGGTGGGAATGCAAACTAGTACAGCCATTATGGAGAACAGTGTGGAGATTCCTTAAAAATTGCAAACAGAACTGCCTTATGACCCAGCAATCCCACTGGTGGGCATACACACTGAGGAAACCAGAATGGAAAGAGACATGTGTACCCCAATGTTCATTGCAGCATTGTTTATAATAGCCAGGTCATGGAAACAACCTAGATGTCTATTTTTGAATTTTTCTTGAGACCATTCATTCAGTAAGCACTTGTGCTTACACTATGTGCCAAGCGTACACTATGTGCCAAGCACATAATAATTTTTAAAAATAATAACAATAATAATGCAAGTCACCATTTTTATGTACTTGCTTGAAACACACTCTTTTATTTAATCCATATGACACCCTGTACATTAGATAGCATAGAATTAATTATCAGATAAGAAAGCTGGTGAAGGTGTGATCGAAAGCCACAACTAGTAATCTGTAGAGCAAGGATTCATGCTCAGAGATGCCTGATACTAAAGCTCATGCCTGAGAAAGAGTGAATCCAAATCCCACTCCTTTCTTCTTCCTAGTTTCAAAACATTTGGAGGATAGGGTTTTTATGTACCCTGTAGCCCTAATGGCAGCAGTCATGTAAATAACAGTAGTGGAAAAACTTGCGTTTGAAAAATGAGTCACTGAATTTGCTATATGACAGAGAGTCTGGCTGTTAAAAGGAAATATGATGAAATGTCTCACTCATCATTTATGTGGACAAGTTTTGAGGACTGCACTGAGGTTCTTTGTAAGTGTGATGCAAGAAAAAAAGGGTCTTGCAAAAGAGTTTCTTTACGCCAGCTAAAATAGGTTGACTCAATGTTCAACCATTTGCTATTAAAAACATTTTATGAATTAGAAATACAATGCTATTTCCTTAACATAATAAAGAATAACACATTCAAAACAATGTCTGGCATTATAATAAAATAGTGGAACACAACTGGGTACAAAACAAGGATGACTGCTATTCTCAGTCTTCTCACTTAACAGTGTCCTGTACGCTCTATTGCTTTACCTCTTATCTTTGAGATCTGTCTTACATCATTCATGTTCTTATCACAATCTTCCATAGAACAGGCACCCACAGGAAGTTAAAACAATATTTTTTTCTTGGTATATACTTTTTTTCTCCCAGACTGGGTTCTCGGTTCCTCTTTGGCACATTGGGTTTCTCTTTCTGTTTTTCTGCAGTGTACCTGACAGATTGGTGCTTACTTGTGTTGACTGTGGGCAGGTCTTTCAAGACCTTCAGACCTCTCAGAGGCAGGGAGGATGAATCTTCCATGACTTCTTTTATCCCTGACACTTGCATGTCTCACCTCCAAGCTACAGGGTGGAGCTAAAAGTTGTTTTCTATCCACTCTTCGGAGACTGAGGGCAGAAAGAGTAGGAGTAGACTTCTGCTGGGGCTGTGTGAGGTCTTTGTAACCTGGGTTTTACTCTCTCTTCTGAAATGATGTTGCATATCTGGTACCAGAAATTGATCCATCTTGTTAGCCATACATCCTATTCTCAGGATAACACTGGATTCTTAATAGCTCTCTGGGGCCCTTCCTGTTTCTGTTGAGCTCTTAAAGTTGGGATCTATACTCTGAGGAGTGTTTCTCTGAGCCGCCTCCTTACCTCCTGAGTCTGTTTAACCACAGGTTGGGGAGTATTAGTGAGAGATCTCAGGAATTTGTCTAATCTGCTTCTTTCTGGGTTCAGTCATGGTGGAGGCTGCAGTGGGCTTAGAAGCTGTACTTTGATCTGTCAGAATGCTTTGTCTCTTTCCTCAATGGCCACACTTTGAAGTTTATAGCCTGTAGCTATACCCCTTTTCTTATTCTGTTGCTACTGGTGAATTTTCAGAGTTGTTAGTTTTGTGTGTGTGTGTGTGATGGTCATCTGAAAGAACATACAGGTGAGACAATATAAAAACACATTTTAAAAAATAATAGATTATTGATGGAATTGGAAGCTAGCTTTACCAGGTGATAAAACATGTTACAAAATATAGTAATTAGAGTATTCTTGGCATAAGTATAGACAGATTAAAAAGTTGAATGTGTGATAAAATAAGTTTTATGCACTTTATTTAGAGCAAAAGACTAAATAAACTTGGCTCTTTACTCATATGTGCTTGAAAAATATTACAAAAGATCAGATAATTAAATTAACTGAAAGTAGAAGAGAAAGCTATTTAAAAAAACCTACTCTAAACGTACATAACTGTGACTCTCAAGTCTCTAAATGGGGAGGAGACATTCTAAGATGAGAGAAGATACAATAGAGGAAAAGATAAATAGATGTGATACATAAAGGTTTAAACTTGTGCTTTAAAAAAAAAGAAGGCTTTTTTTCAACAAAATTACAATGCAATCAACAAACTTGATGTTATTGTAATAAATGTGATATGTTAATACTTTTACTATCTGAAGAGATCAAACAGTTTATTAAGAGAAACATAATACCTCCAATGAGCACATGGATAAGAACATGAAGCAACAAACCACAAGAAGGAAAAAATACATGAATTGTAAATTTATGTACATGCATTTTCTTTCTAACAGATGCAAATGGAAACAACAAAGTTATACCATATCGCTTTCAACTATACAAGTAATAAAAGATTGTTTTAAGGAATTCCCTGGTGGTACAGTGGTTAAGATTCTGTGTTTCTACTGCAGGGAGCTTGGGTTCAATCCATGATTGGAAACTAGGATCCCATGAGCCAAGTGACCAAAAAACTTGTTTAAGTGGTAATATTTAATGTGGATATGGAGACATGAGGGCTTCCCTGATGGCTGAGATAGTGAAGAATCTGCCTGTAATACAGGAAACCCAGGTTTGATCCCTGGGTCAGAAAGATCCTTTGGAGAAGGGAATGGCTACCCATTCCAGTATTCTTGCCTAGAGAATTCCATGGAGAGAGGAACCTGGTGGGCTACAGTCCATGGGGTTGCAAAGAGTCAGATATGACTGAGTGACTAACACACACACATACACGGAGACATGAATTTGACATCTTTATATAATTTTGCTGAGATTATTAATTATACAGCTCTTTGGAAACAACTTTATCACATTTTATCATGGACATTTAAAATGTTCATACATTTTGTCCATTAATTAAATTTCTGAGATTATGTGTGAAGGGAACAATCCTAAATGCAAAAAAAAAAAAAAAATCACTAGGTGCAAAGATATTTATTGTAGTATTATTCATTAAGGAGAAATATTGGAAACAAGCTGAATGTTCCATAATGGAAGAATGGTTAACATTATAGTTTGGCTGCATAATGAGACATTTTACACCCATGACCAATGACATGTCAAAAAATATATAGATTGTGGTATATGATTATAAATATGCATAGACAAACACTGAAAGCAAAACCCACAAAAATACTAAAAATAGTTATCTCTCCGTTGTGTAATTAACACGGTTAACAGTACTTGTTTTTTTCTTCCTTTTTTGTATTATTGTCAAAACTGTCAGTAACAACCCGATTCTAACCAGTGTGACGAAAAATAGGAATTTATTGGTCAAGTAACCAAAAATTACAGGGATAGAGCATGTTGTTGCTTAGTTGCTAAATCATGTCTGATTCTTTTGTGACCCTATGGACTGTAGCCCACCAGGCTCCGCCGTCCATAGGATTTTTAGGCAAGAATACTGAAGTGGGTTGCCATTTCCCTCTACAGGGGATCTTCCTGACCCAGGGATTGAACCCACTTCTTGAATTTAAATCCATGGGCTCCATTGACATGGTCATGAGTCTAACTGTCCTCTCATTTTGGCTTATCTCTGCTTCTTTCCGTATTTTGAGAAGTTTTTCCTTGCTGTAAATCCTGGCTTCTTGTGTGAGACCAGAGAAGATGGCTGAAAAACATTTCTACTTGTGCCATTCTTACACCTCTCTATCCCAAAGCTAAAGAAAAATTTGTTTTTCTGATGGATTTATATCAAACCCCTCTGTACTTAGTGACTATCTTGGTTAGGCCGCATGCCTACATTGATCTAAAGGGCATATACATACCTCTGCTGGTAGCAGTGGAGCAGTCAGGGAAACGTGTGCATGGATTAGTCCCACCCAAATCACTTCCGGTGAGAGATCCACAGGAAAGAGTGCTTTCAATATGTGAGAAAAGCAGGGATAATCAGGGGGAAAATATAGCATTTTTAATATAATAAACAAGTACCATATAAATTGGAAAAAAAACCAACTGATTTTTAAGCGAAAACTATCACTGTCCACCCATTTCCACCTACACTCCACTCAACAAAGGAAAAAAATACAGCATTATTCAGATTTGACTGGTAAGAATGTGTCATTTCTTGCATCAAACTCAAGAAAACCAATGCATTAAATAACTAACAAAAAAGCAATAATTCTTATAGATGAAAGGAATGTGCAGTTATAAAGACTAGAAGTATCAAACCTAGCAATAAAATGAAAAGCTATTTAAAGGTAAACGTCATGTGACTGGAGAAAAATGTTGTCTTATGATACAGAAAAGTCAAGTTTTGAGCTAAAATGCTACCCGTCCTCAAAACCAAACAAGCTTGTCAAACTAAAGTAAAACAAAACAAAATTGTGAGAGTGGGCTTCTGTCCAGCAGCACAATGTTAAGTGTTCTGATGGAGATTTGGTGACCATTAACTCACTAGGCATCCTGTTAACGTTTTCTTGTCAAAGGAACTGCTATTTTCATGGGCACAGTAGCTGCAGACTTCTAAGGTAAGTGAGCAGTGCTGGAAGCCAAGACTCAGGACAGTCTTACCTCCTGAAATCATTCATGTTACTTATCGCATCAGTAGTTCTTTCATTGCTTAGTAATATTTCATTGCATGGATATAGCACAGTTTGTTTATCCAGACATTTGTTGATGGCCCTTTGAGACTTTTCCAGTATTATGAATAAATCTGTTATGAAATTGCACATATTTTTTTTGGGGGATGTATATTGCTATTTTTATTGAGTAAATACCTAGAATTTATGGGCCAAATGGTAAAGGAAAATTTAACTTAAAAACAAAAACAGTTCTTTTATTATTTTTTTTTTAAAAAGAAAAAAAAAGAAATAACAACTATATAGAAATTTCTTTATATACTCCAAAATCAAAATTTAATATGTCTCACAAAATTTCCTATATATACAGAAGGTTAGAACTTAATAGTTTATATTTGATTAATCCTATAGCCAAGTTTAGGTGATGTTACTTATGTATTTGAAATGGAAGGTATAATAAGGAAGTAAGAAATATTTAGTTAATTGATTTTGAAATTTTATATTGCTTTTAAAAAGGATTTATTTTGAAATAATTTTAAATTTACAGAAAATTTGCAAGAATAGAATAAAGAATTTATGCATAGAAAACAAAAACAAAAACAAAAACAAAAAAACCTGTCAAACTCTTTTTCGAAGTAGTTGTACTATTTTATATTTCCACAGGCAGAAAGTGGAGATTTCCAGGTACCAACACTTATTCGTCTTTTTAGTTTTAGCTATTTAGTCTTTTTAGTTTTAGCTATTTTAGTGTGTGTAAAGTGAGATTATATCTTGGTCTTGATTTACATTTTCCTGATAACTAATGAGTCAACTTTTAAAATGTGCATAATGGCTATTTGTAAAGATTCTTTAGTGAAGCACCAGTTCAAATCTTCTGCTTATTAAAAAATAATAGATTTTGGGACTTCTCTGTTGGTCCTGTGGCTAAGACTCCATGCTCCCAGTGCAGGGGACCCAGGTTCGATGCCTGGTCAGGGAATAAGATCCCACATGCCTCAGCTAAGAGTTCACATGCCACAACAAAGATACAATGAGTGAGTGTGAGTGGTGAGTACGAGTGTGAAGTCGCTTTGTTGTATCCAACTCTTTTGCAACCCCATGGACTGTAGCCTACCAGGCTCCTCCATTCATGGGATTTTCTAAGCAAGAATACTGGAGTGGGATGCCATTTCCTTCTCTAGGAGATCTTCCCAAGCCAGGGATTGAACCTGCATCTCCCGCATTGCAGGCAGACGCTTTACTGGCTGAGCCACCATGCAATGCAGCTAAATAAATTAATTAATTAAAAAAGAATAAGCTGAGTTTTTTTAGAGCAGTTTTAGGTTCATAGCAAAAGTAAGGAGGAAGATACAGAGGTTTCTTACATACCCTCTGCTCCCACACATGCATAGCCTCTTCCATTATCAACATCCTTCACCAGAGCAGTGCATTTGTTATGATTAATAAAAATACAATGACACATCAGAATCAATCAAAGTCTACAGTTTGCCAGGAAGTTTACTTTTGGTGTTGTATATTCTACAGGTTTGGGCAAATGTACAATGGCACGTGTGCTTCATTATAGGATCATGTAGAATGTTTTCATTGCCTTAAAAACCCTCTGTGCTCCATCTGTTAATCCCCCACCCCCAGCCCCTTGGCAATCCTTGGTCTTTTTACTGTCACTGTTGTTTTACCCTTTCCAGAATGTAGTATAGTTGGAATTATACAGTTGGTAGTCTTTTCAGCGTGGATTCTTTCTCATAATGATATGCAATTATTATTCTCCATAAGTTTTCAGAACTTAATAGCTCATTTCTTTTGAACACTGAAGACTGTTCCATTATCTGGATGTAACACAGTCATTCACCTACTGAAGAATATCTTAGTTGCTTCTAAGCTTTGGAAATTATGAATAAAGCCGCTATGCTATAAACATCTGTGGGTTTTGCTCTTTCTAAAATTGGATTGTTTATCTTATTATTGAGTTGTAAGAGTTCTTTATTATAAATACAAGTCATCTATCAGATATATGCATCATAAACATTTTCTCCTAACTGCTGGTTTACTGTTTTATTTTCCTAGTTGTATCTTTTGAAGACACAACAGTAAAACTTTTGATGGAGTGCAATTTATTATTTTTTCCCTTTATAGTTTATAGTTTCTTTATGAGTTCTAAATCCTTTTAAGAATTTTCATCTATCTCAATGTGGGAAAACTTTTTCCTGTGTTTTTAAAAATAGTTTTATTGAGGTATAATTTATATACCATACAATTCACTGATATACAGTAGAATTCAATGATATTTTAGTACATTCACAGGGCTGGACAACCATCACTACAATCTAATTTTAGAATATTTTCATTTCCTCTAAAAGATACCTTGTAACCATCAGCAGTTATTCCCTATTCTCAATTTATCTCTCATATCTCCTAGTCTAGGCAAACAATCTATTTTCTGTCTCTATAGATCGGCACATCCTGAGCATTTCATATAAATGTACTCATAACCTGTGGTCTTTTGTGACTGGCCTATTTCACTTAGCATAATGTTTTCAAGACTCATCAATACTATAGCATTCATCAGTACTTTATTATTTTTTATTGTGGAGTAATATTGTATTGTATGGATATAAACCTATTTTATTCTCCCATTCATGAATAGATGAATATTTGGGTTGCTCCCACTTCTTGGCTGTTATGAATCGTGCTGCTATATATGAAAGTTGATGTACAGGTTTTGCTGTGGGTATGTTTTCATTTCTCTTGGGTATGTATCTAGAAATAGAATTTCTGGACCGAATGGTATTGTATTTTCAGCACGTCTTAGGCAGGTTTTATTATATTTATTCTTAAGTATTTCATATTTTGGACTTCCCAGATGGTGCAGTGGTAAAGAATCTGCCTGAAAATGCAGCAGACACAAGAGACTCAGGTTCGATTCCTGGGTCGGGAAGATCACCTGGAGGAGGAAAGGACAATTCATTATGGTATTCTTGCCTGGAAAATGTCATGGCCAGAGGAGCCTGGCGGGCTACAGTCCATGAGGTCGCAAAGAGTCGGACATGACTGAGCGTGTAGGCATGCGTGCACATTTGGCGTTGTTTCTATAAGTTTCAATATCCAGTTGTTTGTTGCTAGTATGTGAAAGTGTAATTGATTTTATATATTGGTCTTGTTTTCTACGACTTTGTTAGAGTCACTTATTAGTTTTAATTGCCTTTATTGTGGACTATCAGGGATCTTCTATGTACAGGATTATGATTAATTATATTTTTTCCTTTCTAAATTATGCCTTTTATTTATTTTTCCTTTTCTTCCTGTATTCAATTAGTACAATGTTGACTAGGAATGAGGAAGGTGGATATCCTCTTGTTCTTGATCTCAGCTGGAAAGCATTCATTCTTTCACCACTGAGGATATTAGCTGCAGGTGTTTTTTTTCACATGCACCCTTTATCAGATTGAGGAAGTTTTCCTTTATTTATAATTTGCTGAGAGCTACTATCTTTAAAGCACGAATGAGTGTGATATTCCTGCAGATTTTTTTAGGGGCACGGGATCTTTTAAGATGCTTATATGCCTTTCCTTCCTGTCTCTGAAAATACGGTAAATTGTACTGACTAATTTCCAGATGTTTAACCAGCTTACTGCTCACCCTCTCCCCCTGCTCTGACCTGGGAATAAACCTCAGCTGATCATGTTATATGATTCTTTGTGTATTGCTAAATTTGTTTTTTTACTTGGGTCCACTTGCTTGCATGCAGTAAAGTCTGCTGACCCCAGGTTGTAGTGAATGTAGCACAGCATTTATTGCAAGCCAGTTCAATTCAGTTCAATTGCTGACGCATACCCAACTCTTTGAGACCCCACGGACTGCAGCACGCCAGGCCTCCTTGTCCATCACCAAGCCAAGCAAGGAGCAAGCATAGTGGTCTGAGTTGCTCTAACAGAATGACATAGACTAAGTGACTAAAACAATAGAAATGTGCCTTTCACAGTTCGGGAAGCAAGAAAGTCTGAGATCAGAGTGCGAGCGTGCTTGACAGGTCTCAGGAGGGTCTCCTTCCTGGTTTGCAGGTGGCTGTCTTTCTTGCAGGAACCTCACATGATAGAGCAAGAGAGATCATCTCTCTTGATTCTCTTCTTAGAAGGGCACTAACCGCATTCATGAGGATGCTACCCTTATGACCTGATTAATTGCCCAAAGGTCCCTCATCTAAATACCATCACACTGGGGATTTAGGCTTCAGCATATGAATTTTCAGGGGACAGAAACATGCAATCCATAGCAGAGTGTCACAGCAGTCTATTAGGATAACATTTATACCTAGAAATGAAACATGTTGGCAGATATGTCTATAAATGGGGCAAAATGCCTGCCTATTTTAGAGAATGGTGTTAGAGCTCAAATAACTTGGAAACCTCAACTCTGGACTGGTTGTCTCAGCACTAATTACAGCCAGAAAATGGAGATGAGAAGAGTGACTCAGACTCAAACATGTGTTTGAATGATGTTATTAACCAAGTAAACTATAAAATCCAGACTTATGAAAGTGTGACTGTTTTCTATAATTGGAGCTTATAGAAAACTTCCTTAATATTCCACTGCTGCACACACACAGCTGCTGACTGGCTGAGGTCTGGCAAAGGGAGAGTCAGTCTTTAGCAAAGAGTCGAAGTATCAGTTCTTTCTCAGATTCACACATTCCTTCTGACTTATTGGCAGCAAGATATTATCTGGTTCACAGTCTTGCTTACTTGGCAGACACATTTGTTTTAGTAAACAGGAATGCATTAAATCTGAATTCTAAAGACAAAGACCTTACTGTTTTCCTTACTCATGACAAAATTACAGTCACATAAAAGGAAGTATGAATTCTGGTATTCAAATGAAGAATAAGTTCTATTGAGTGGCTTTCCCACCCTGGAAAACTTTCCCTCAGAGAATAATTTCATGATGGATGATTCAATGAGGAATGCTACAATGCTGTAAATGTCTGCATGTTAAACTGCTTTCAACAAGTGAGTGTTTTCTCTGGAAAATGAAAATTGTGACACAGGCCAGGCAACAGTATGCTCCCTGTTTTCTGTAATAAAGGGAAGAGCACTGACTGGGACTCAGGTGTAACAAAGATTTAAGATATTTTGAAGTAGGAACCTGATCGAGTATTAGATAAAAATATCCTTGATTTCCCAGATGCAGCAAATAAGCTACCAGTGCACCCCATTTTTTTCCTACTATAGCGCAGTGTCATAAAAAATGCACACCATTGAGAGAGATTTTTTTCTAAAATGTGTAGGGAGTTACAGCCCTCACAGTGGACATGAGAAGTGAGATGTTAATCTGTTTCCTCCGCTGGTTTTCAGTTCTCTCTCTTTGCCGTGAACTTTTCCTCTGGCCGAGAATCATCCACTCTCTGAAGATGGATATTTTTCCTTCAGTATACTTGAGTATATTTTGGATATACTCAAAATTCTTGAAAAAAGGATTGTCAAGGCTAATTTTAGTGAATCTGGCTATTGCCTTAAGCACTGTGACAGAGACCACTGGCACTTACTGATGTCTGCTTGCTCCTCTGTATAGCTCAGCCTCCCTGTGGTTACCTTGGACCCGTGAGCAGGTCTGGCCAATGGAATGTAAGCGATGAGTGCCATTTCCAGCCTGAAATAAGTGTCTCATGTGCCTTACTACCCACTGTGTTCTCCATTGTGAGAGTAGATGCCAAAGGCTAATGATGGATGGATGACAGTGGAGTCATGGGATGGAGGATTCTGTACCCCAGTTCCACCTTTTGGAGGAGAGAGAGCTTCTGTAGAGAGCGCCCCACCTTTTCAGACTATGACATGAGTAAGAAATAAAGCTTTACTAAGATTCATTTGTTATAAAATTTTAAGAGTGATTTAAATAACATCTGAGCAAATGAATCTGAGAAAACTCTGGGAGATGGTGAAGGGCAGGGAAGCCTGGCGTGCTGTAGTTCATGGAGTTGCAAAGAGCTGGACATGACTGAGTGACTAAACAACATTACTGCTGCTAGCGTTTCTTTTTCCTTTAGATGCCAGCTTCTCAACTCCACTGTCACTCCTAGGTCAGCTCAATACTCCCTTCATATTTCCTCAAGATGAAGCACAGCAAGCTCCTAAATTCAGTCCTGGAAATAAACATGTAATTGTTGAAGATCGGATATCAAGGTTTTTTGTTCAAACTATCAGCTCCAATCTTCTCATAAATTTGATAAAAGGATTTATCCTGCTAAATAGTGATCTTTAAAATACCTTATGTATTATTTTGGGAATATACTAGCATAATACTGGCTGATTCTTGATTTATATAATTAAGTTAAATGTGTCAATTTCATTGTGTTCTGAAATTAGTGCTATGACTTTCAGGTATCTCTTAGATACCAGGCTAGAGGGCATATAATAACTAGATGGCCTTAAAATGTAAAATAGTAATATTATTTCTGTTCATCCACTTATCCATTCAATAAAAACATGCTGACCATCAATTATTATGCAGGATCTGTGCTGTCCAATTTAGAAACCACTAACCATACGTGGCCTGTTTTTAAAATTTAAGTTACTCTAAATAAATCAATTCAGTTAAAAATTCAGTTCTTTAGTAACACCTACCACATTTTAAGTGTTTAATAGCTACATATAACTAGCAACTATCTTCTTGGACAACACAAGAGGAACATTAACATCATCCAGAAAGTTTCACTGGACAGCATTCATCTAGAAAAAGACACAATACTCATAATTTTCCTTTAATGTAGTCAATGTTTCCATAAAAATTAATAAAATGGCATTAGGCTGCCAGAGAGGTCAGGAAATCTGTGTATTGGCAATAACATTTGAACTTAATCTTAAAAATGAAAAAGAATTTGCTATATTCCAATAAAAGTGAACGGCAGATACAAAGTCAAAAAAGCATAAATGGGCTGATAAAAACAAGGTGAGATGTTCAATGTGACTGGAGAGAAACACATATTAAGAGAAAAGAGCAGAGGTGAGCTGGGCATGGCAAGAGCAAGCAAAGTAGGGATGGGTACAGTAAAGGGTGTTTGGACTTCACCTTTTGATGATGGGAAGCTAACAAAAATCTTTTAAGTAGGAGAATCATAGCATCAGACTGGCATGGTATGAAGGTCACTTGCTGGTATTACTGATGTTGAAAGACCAGATTGGAGGTTATGGTCCCAGCAGGGAAAGATGAAAACAACAGTAACTGAACTGAAGAGGAAAGAGTCAATTTTAGAGATATTTCTATATTAAAATTATATCATTAGAATATATGTAATTTAGACTAACATTTTCTGCTCAATCAGCTGAAGTGTTGGAAGGAGTCAAGTGAAAGGAGAAGTAAAAATGTGCATTAGTTTTGGATGGAGGTCTCAATCCCTATTCACAGAGAATAAACAAGCATAGGTTTTGGTTTACTTATCTGTCCTATCACACCCAGGCTGTTCTCTTGAGAAAGAGGCAGGTGCATCAGTTTACTCAGGGAAATTCTCTGTGTCCTCCCTGACATTTGAACATCTGAAATTACACACAGGCTACTTTGTCCTAGGAAGTTTTTCATTAAAGGGACTCTTTGAATGTTACCTCTGTGTTGAGAATTATTCCCTTTAAAATGCATTTCTATTGTCATCTAAGATTTTCACACTGTACTGTGAGTTGTTTTAACACAGGGCATATCTACATATGTTGAGGCATGACGCTATGAGTAGTGGTGGGTGAGGTATTTGGAATTTACATAGGCACCGACCTTATAAAAACTTCTTCTAAGGCTGCTGGCTGTGGTTGGTGAAGAGCTTTTGGAAACAGATGAGCACCAATAAGAACCTTGCTCTTCAATTGTGATGAGATTTCTGATTAACTTTTAAGTCTACTTAAGTAAAATTTCAAGGTAATTACGGTTTGTCAGATAAGAGCAGGAAGAGTTTACAGTGTAGTCAGCTGACCAGATTAAGTTTAGCACTGAGCCTCATTTCCCCCTACCAGGTAAACTTCCTTTTCTCACTTTCCTAATGATTTCTTGTTTCTGAGCCAAATCTCCCTGAGATCAAACATGAAATCAAGTAGGAGAAATTAGTAAGCCCTTCCATGGTGAGAGATTCTGAAGTCCTAGAATATGTCTGGCTGATGGGAAGTTCAAGAATTGGAAGAAGGTGGAATGTCCAGGGCTCTCCACCTGCTATCCAGTCCCTCATCACGTGTCTGTCTGCATTGATAAGAGACACAGAGGGATAAAAAGTTCTCCAGCAAAGTTTTTGTACACAACCTTGTGGAAAAACAGCATGTAAGTCTCTCTTTTAAATGGAGGAAGATTAAGATCAGAAATAAACATTTCTCATTTCAGAATGTCAGGCAGTTCCTAATTAGTACAGTGATCATCTCTAAAATGAAGGTTAAAAATATTCCAAAGTAAATGCATTTCTGTTGTCTCCTTTATGCTGTCATAATTTTTCCTGTGCCACTAGCAATTTGTTAGGGGAAGAACTTTCTCTTAAGTGAGTATAAATTTGATAGCTTCTTTTTCTGATATGCAGAATAAATATTTATTTGTTGTTTTGAATGCTTTTGTCACACATTTCATATTATTATGTCATAAACTAGTGTCTAGTAGGAAAACTGATAATGGATTCAAACTATTTGTTGATGTAAAATATTAAACGGTAAGTTTACTAATCCTTTCTTAAAGCTGCACTGTTTTAAAATCCGTAAAAGCTCAATCTGTCATGAGATTAAGGTAAAAACTACTTGCTTACCCTATTATAGCCGTAGAAATAAAAGTGATTTCGGCAGTTTCCCTTAATATTAAACACAATGGAAAACATTTGCTGTTTTAAAAGTGGGTTTGATAGTCTCCCTCCCCTCCAAAATCATCCTTTCCTCTAGTAATATTAAACACACAGCAACTGAACCTGTTATGCCTGCTGAGACAGGTTGTGCTGCACGGGAAATGCCCAAAGCCTAGTTTGAGAAAGGCAACATAAATGCTGTGCTGCAATAAATTTCAGTGGGCATCATCTGGAAACCCTTACCCTTGCCTTTCTTCCCACCCAGTGTCTGTTCTCTGAGTCACTATACCCTTGTTAGGAAATCTTGGAGATGTTTCACTGCAAATGAAGAAGACTACTGGTAGCAATTCAGTGGTGATGATTCTACTGGGTTGGCCAAAAAATTTATTTGGGTTTTTCCTGTAACATCTTATCAAGCCATTCAACAGGATATGTTGAGTTTCTCCTCAGGGCCTGACCTTGGGTTGCTTGATGGAGATCAAAAGATGAGACTGGAAATAAGCCATGATGGATGGACAGAAAAACTCACTATTACACAGAGGTCAGTTATTCCCAAATTGATCTATAAAGTCAATGGTATTCTAATCAAATCCCAACACAATTTTCCTGAAACTGGACAGACTGATTCTAACATTTACAGGGAAGAGCAAAGGCCTGAGAAAAGCCAAGATTCTTTGAAAGAAAAACATGGTTGGAGAATTTGTACTTCCAGATAATAAGACTTACTATAAAGCCATTGTGATTAATCACAATTAACTCCCAGATGGCTAAGCGGTAAAGAACCTGCTGGCCAATGCAGGAGATAGAAGAGATGTGGGTTTGATCCTTGGGTAGCCAAGTTACCCTGGAGAAGGAATAGCAACCCACTCCAGTATTCTTGCTTGGAAAATCCCATGGACAGAGGAGCCTAGGGGCTATAGTCCATGGGGTAAGTCGCAAAGAGTCAGACACGACTTAGCGACTGAACACACATATGCACACATAGTGATTAAACTACATAAGACAATGTAGTTTAGTTCAGGAACAAAGAAATACATGCAATTGGGTATGAGTCTATGAATGTAGGAAAATTTTATTCACAGTGAAGACTACTTCACAGACCAGTAGGACCATAGTAGATAATTCAATAAATGATGCTAGAAAATTGTTTATACAGATCTTAAAATACATGAAATTGAATCCCTTCTTTCCACCATATACATGAGTTAATTCCAAGAAAGTTGAAGACTTAAATATGAAAGAGAAAAGTCAAAAAAATTTTAGGAGAAAATGCAAGAAGAAGAAGCATTTTATAAACAAGACTCAAAAGGCATAAACAATAAAGGAAAAGATATTTATATCTTATTATAGTGATCTTAGAAGGCAATGGCAACCCACTCCAGTACTCTTGCCTGGAAAATCCCATGGATGGAGGAGCCTAGTGGGCTGCAGTCCATGGGGTTGCGAAGAGTCGGACATGACTGAGCGACTTCACTTTCACTTTTCACTTTCATGCATTGGAGAAGGAAATGGCAACCCATTCCAGTGTTCTTGCCTGGAGAATCCCAGGGACAGGGGAGCCTGGAGGGCTGCCATCTATGGGGTCACACAGAGTCAGACACGACTGAAGTGACTTAGCAGCAGCAGCAGCAGCAGCAGCAGAGAACTAAAAAATAGTTATACAAAAATTTAGCATAGTTCTATAAAAAAATGTGCAGGATTAAAAGGGACTTCCCTGGCACTCTAGTGGTTAAGACTCTGTGTTTTCAACAGCAGGTACTCAGGTTTGATCCTTGTTCAGGGAACTAAGATCCCACATGCATGGCCAAAAAGTAAAAATAAATTGAGCCTAAGTATGAAAAAAATACACAATTGGTCAGTAACATATGAAGAGGCAGTTATTCTTATTTAATAATCTGGGAAACTAAAACCACAATGAGACGACATTTAAAAAATAAAATGTATGATAACATCAAACAATATAAAATCTCCATGTTGAAAACTACAAAGCATGTCGATAAATTAAAAGGAGCCTGCAAAGTCCATATACTTGTTCTCAGCCCTGTCAGTCACCTATTCAGTATGTTGGCAAAGTATCATCTGTTGTGTCCCAGTCTTCATCGTCACTTCTCTCCTGCCATTTCCCTCGGTTGCGAAACACAAGCCTCTGTTTATTATGATGACCAACTGCAGGAGAGGAGAAAGAATAGAATGGTTTGCTTCAGTCGTGTCCACCTCTTTGTGAACCTATGGACTGTAGCCCTCCAGGCTCCTCTGTCCATGGGATTCTCCAGGTAAGAATGCTGGAATAGGTTACCATTTCCTACTTCAGGAGATCTTGACCCAGGGATTGAACTCACATCTCTCGAGGCTCCTGCATTGGCAGGTGGGCTCCTTACCACTTGCGCCACCTGGGAAGCCTGAGTGCAGCCACCTCACCTTAAGTGTCAGGCTTCCTGCTAGGCGACACTTAACCTGTTATCTCATTAATCCATGCGACACCTTGTAATTTAGGTATTAGGAATATGGTCATTTTACAAACAAAGGCTTATAAGTGGTAAATTTCTGACTAAGGCTTATCAACAAGCAAGAGCCCCGGCCTTCTACACAACACTTTCTGTCATAAATTGAGATCAGAAACTCCTTTTCTGGAGGTGGCATCTACCTTCCCTCATCTTCTCTCTTTCATTAACTGCCTTCCTCCTTTAACAGAAACTTAATGAGTGAGGTTTTAACTGAATGCTGTGCTCACCTCAGAGAAATCTTACTAGATTCATGAAGAAGTTTCATTCAACAAACACTTAGGGACTTTCATTTAACAAGCAAACCTGGTAGGAACCTGGCAAATGGTGGTCTCTGGATTCTTAAGATGACCCTCAAAGAAACTTGAAAATAAGCTTATAAACTATTTCTCAAACTCCAACTTTAATTTAATTCAAGTTTTCCTGGGCAAGGGCAAACCTGGTCAGGGTCAGTCCAAAGTCTGGATGAGTCCAGGACTCAGGAAGCCGCTTATCTTCTTGATCAGTGCTCTTGATTTTAGATTATTTCAGGTAGGGATGGGAGTTAGAAAATCTCCAAAATATCTCTTACTGGGGAAGGTGTTATGCAGTTTCTTGAGAAGTAAATTCATCTTCCTAATTATGGTTGCCTGGAGCTACAATTACAGATAAATAGCATTTCCAAAGTCTAAAGTTCTTCCTGCTTCCTTCTCCAAAGCCCTGCTGTCAAACTTCCTGGGCTGTCAAAGTTCTGCAGAAGTGCAAGAGGCAGGCTGGCAGGAGCAGGCCTGATCACAAAGTCCCAGAGCGGAAATGAGGAGGGGTGCTGGAGGAGGTGCGGAACAGAAGTCATGGAGATGCATCGGCTAGATCCCTCTCCAAGAGAAGCCTTGCTGCCTGGCTGCAGGGCTGCTCAGCAGACAGGCTGCAGTGTTCAGTGCTGTCAGCCTCAGTGTCAGCTGTAAAGCAGCCTCACGGATGGCCATAACCTTCCCAGGGAAGCCCATGTCCAGGGATGGAGTAAAGCGGTGGTACAAAGCTCCGGACCTCTGTGTGCGACCTGAGGCACCAACAGACAGTCCTGAGTCCAGAGCTACCCATGAGGCCTGAGTCGCAGTTCATCTGCTCCCTGGACCTGATCCTGCTCTCCCCTCTTCCTTATATAGGTGTTGGTCCCTAATAAACATAGCGCATCGCCAAATTCCATTTCAGTGTCTACTTCTAGAGGCTTCCCTTGTAGTTCAGTTGGTAAAGGATCTGCCTGCAATGCAGGAGACCCTGGAGAAGGTTCAGTCCCTGGAGAAGGAAATGGCAACCCTCTCTAGTATTCTTGCCAGGGGAATCCATGGACAGAGGAGCCTGGAGGGCTACAGTCCATGGGGTCTCAAGAGTCGGACACAACTTAGCAACTAAACTACCTCCACTACCAAGCATAGTGCACTCCTAAATCCCATTTCAGGGTCTACTTCTAGAAAACCCAGACTGTGATAACAGGTCAAGCGATGGGGAGCAGCTTCAGATCTGGCTCCTTAGCTTGTCTAAGGCTCATCTCTTGCTGCTCTGAGCTCGGCTAATATCTCCCTGACTTCCTACCAGCTACCTCACCGGCTGAGGGGAACTTTTCCCGTTGCTTCAGGCACAGAACCCACAACTGAAAATGACAGGCAGCAGTACTCCCCCACATCTAAAGAGAGCTGATAATCTAGGTACAGCTTATTAAGAGGTGGAATACCAGCCCTGCTGCCCTAGGAACCATCACCGTCACAAATATCTCCTCCCCGACCAAACCTGAGGAGGAGAGAGGGTGGGGAGATAGGAATACCAGACCACTTGATCTGCCTCTTGAGAAACCTATATGCAGGTCAAGAAGCAACAATTAGAACTGGATGTGGAACAACCGACTGGCTCCAAATTGGGAAAGGAGTACATCAAGGCTGTATACTGTCTCCCTGCTTATTTAGTTTATATGCAGAGTACTCATGAGAAATGCTTGGCTGGAAGAAGCACAAGCTGGAATCAAGATTGCCGGGAGAAATATCAATAACCTCAGATATGCGGATGACACCACCCTTATGGCAGAAAGTGAAGAGGAACTAAAGAGTCTCTTGATGAAAGTGAAAGAGGAGAGTGAAAAAGTTGGCTTAAAGCCCAACATTCAGAAAACTAAGATCACAGCATCTGGTCCCATCACTTCATGGGAAATAGATGGGGAAACAGTGGAAATAGTGTCAGACTTTACTTGGAGGGGCTCCAAAATCACTGCAGATGGTGATTGCAGTCATGAAATTAAAAGACACTTGCTCCTTGGAACAAAATCTATGATGAACCTAAACAGCATATTAAAAATCAGAGACATTACTTTACTGACAAAGGTCCATATAGTCAAAGCTATAGTTTTTCCAGTAGTCATGTATGGATGTGAGAGTTCGACTATAAAGAAAGCTGGGCACCGAAGAATTGATGCTTTTGAACTGTGATGTTGAAGAAGACTCTTGAGAGTCCTTTGGATTGCAAGGAGATCCAACTGGTCCATCCCGAAGGAAACCAGTCCTGAATGTTTATTGGAAGGACTGATGCTGAAGCTGAAGCTCCAATACTTTGGCCACTTGATGTGAAGAACTGACTCATTGGAAAAGACCCTCATGCTGGGAAAGATTGAAGGCAGGAAGAGAAGGGGACGACAGAAGATGAGATGGTTAGATGGTATCACCAACTCAATGGACATGTGTTTGAGCAAGCTCCGGGAGTTGGTGATGGACAGGGAAGCCTAGCGTGCTGCAGTCCATGGGGTTGCAAAGAGTCGGACACGACTGAGTGACTGAACAAAACTGAACTGATACCTCTCGTCTTGAAAATTTTGCCTTGTTTCCTTTCTCTGACATCACTCCATGTGAGGTTTCTCTTCCTCCTGATACTTTTTCTGACTCAGGTTGGTTTATAGTCAAGCTTTCTCCCTGTGTCTTGACTCTCCAGTGTAAAACTAGACTCCATCCTGAAGGAAAGTTATATGGCTCAAAATAGCCTGGAGTTAAAACTCCCCTCCATTCCTCCCCACCATTCTATGCAAAAACAAAAAACTCTCTCCATTAGAAAAAAAAAATGGACATTAAGGTTGATTACACCCAGCTCCCAGCCAGTCCCAGCCTCTGGCTGATCTCCAGAATTCCTTGCCCAAGCCTTGTAAGAGATAAGTAACCCAAACAACCTTGGAGAAGAACAGGCCCTCTTAAGACAGTAGGTTGCCGCAGATATGCCTAGATATACTGATTCTTTTCTTGGGTTAGTGCAGCAGCTCACTAATCTGACTGCTGCCCCTTCTCGCTTCATTAAATGTGATCTGTTCCTGTAAAGTACCAGTCTCGTTCTTTTTCAGAACCTCGCCTTCTCTAACTCCCTTACCCTACATTTTTTGGTGCCCAAACCCAGGATGTTGAGGTTCCTTATCGTTCTTTATGAGCCAGCTCTTCGGAGCGTGGAAGACTGACGAGTTCACTCTCCACCCCCCACCCACCCACCTCCCCCTAGGTTATGGAGCTGATCAGTTCCATAACCAAGATAGGATTAATCTGATGGCTGATGATGCAGTCCCTTTAACTGAGCCACGGTGGACATATCAAGCAGGTGATGCTGGCATCCAGTACCTGCATCATATGATTACCTGTTTATTTTTAGAAGGAATGCTAAAAAGCTATCACATTCATGTTAACTATGATAAGATTAGGGAAGTGATTCAAGAAAAAGATGAAAATCCTGCTCTTTTTCTTGCATGGCTTACTGAGGCAGTCCAAAAATACACTAATCTAGATATTTCCACCCCCGCTGGACTTCTGTACCTACACATCCAGTTCATAAGCCAGTAAGCTCATGATATTTGCCGAAAACTACACCAGTTAGAGAAGGGCCCTGAACCCCTCAGTGAGATCTCCTAGAAATAGTCAGCAATAGGGAGGAAGAAGCAAAAAGGAAAAAGAAAAGGAAAGAAAAGCCAAATAGGCTTTATTTGCTGCAGCTATCCAAGAAAAAAATTAAACTCCTTTGGCCCATCAACCTTGGCCCACCCCGTATGGGACCTAACCCTCCAGGCCCCTGCTTCAGATGTAACCAAATGGGACACTGGGCTAAGTCCTGCCCAAATCCCCAGCCACCCACCAAACCCTGCCCCACTTGCAAACAATGGGGCCACTGGAAAAATGGATTGTCCTCAGACACTACCCACCAAATCTCAGAGTCCACCCTAGGCCCAGCAGCAATGGACCAGGAACCAGACTCAAGGGGGCTCTGGCACCCCAGACCGTGGTTCCTCGGATGAGGTGAAAGATGATCCAATTGTGCCTGAATTATTCCAGTGACGGAGCCCAAGCTCTAAAACCCAAGTCCTCCCCATGTGGACGGACTCAGAGCTTCAGGTAATTGGCACAGTGGCCAGACACAAAGTCTCATTCCTAATAGACACTGGAGTGGCCTTTTCAGTTTTAGCTTCCTTTAAGGGCCCTCTCCAACCTTCAGAAATGGCCATCAGAGGAGTCTCAGGCATCACTTTTTATCCCAAAATAACCCCCTCCTCTCCTTTGTTCCTTTGGTAAGGCAACACTAACACATTTTTTTATAGTAGTTCCTCAATGCCCAATGGCATTGTTGGGACGTGATCTTCTGGCTAAGCTACAAACTTCTATAAACCTTCCATTCTTAGATCCCACATCAATTATTTGCATCCAAATGGCACCCAAACCCTTGGCCGGCCAGCCCTCACTCCCAAAACCCACCCCCTGACCTTCCCCTGATAGATACTCAGGTCTGGGACACTGAAGCCCTGTGGGTAGCCTGATACCATTTCCCTGTAGAGGTTTTTCTTAAAAATACCTCTCAGGTAATAACCCAAACTCAGTATACCCTGACCACAGAATCCTGACAAGGACTTAAACCAATAATCTCCCGACTGCTCAAAGTTGGCCTTTTGCCGCCTGTTTTCCTCATAATACTCCTATGCTGCTTCTGCTGCTGCTGCTGCTAAGTCGCTTCAGTTGTGTCCAACTTTATGCGACCTCATAGATGGCAGCCCTCCAGGCACCCCAGTCCCTGGGATTCTCCAGGCAAGAACACTGGAATGGGTTGCCATTTCCTTCTCCAATGCATGAAAGTGAAAAGTGAAAGTGAAGTCGCTCAGTCGTGTCCGACTCTTAGCAACCCCATGGACTGCAGCCCACTAGGCTCCTCCATCCATGGGATTTTCCAGGCAAGAGTACTGGAGTGGGGGTGCCATTGCCTTCTCCGATAATATTCCTATACTGGCAGTCAAAAGGGACCTCACTCCTCGCGTTCAGTTCAAGATCTTTGCAAGATCAATGAGTCTATAATACCCATACACCCCATGGTCACTAATCCCTACACGCTTCTCTCAGGTAGTCTCCCTGACACACTCTATTTCACAGTATTGGACTTCAAAGATGCTTTCTTTACTATACCTTTACAGCACCCTTCACAGTCCCTATTTGCCTTCACCTGGATGGACCCAGACACATATCAATCTCAACAATTAACTTGGACTGTTTTACCACAAGGGTTTACAGATAGCCCTCATTTTTCAGTCAAGCCCTCCAAAGAGACCTACAGATTTATACTTAGGCTCTACTACTTACTCCAATAAGTAAACGATTTATTGTTATGTAGTTCCTCTCGTCACGACTGCCTAGTCTGCACTGCGATAGTATTAAATGTGCTAGGCAACCAGGGCTACAGAGTCTCGCCCTCCAAAGCACAAATTGCTTCAACCACTGTCAGTTACATGGGATTGCTTCTCACTCCCACATCCAAAATAATTCCAGCTCAGAGACTTCGAGCCTTGACACAGACCCCCAGGCCCCAAACCTAGAGGGAACTTCTTTCACTATTAAGTCTATTAAACCTCTTCTGAATATGGGTCTCAAATTTTGCCCTCCAAGCAAAATCTCTCTACCAAGCTATCCGAGGAAACAGATGAACCCTTACTGGCCTCCACCTCTCTCCACACCCCACTACAGACTCTTATCAAACATTTACTATAAGACCCTTCTCTTTACTTACCTGATTATGCCAAGCCTTTTTTCCTTTTTGTACATTCTTGACAAGGACATGCCTTAGGGATTCTGTGCCAAAAAGGGGGACATATGGGCGCCTCTAGCTTACCTATCTAAACCACTTGATCTCGTCACGCTCGGCCGGCTGCCTTGTCTTCAGGCTTCAGCTGCCACTACCCTCTTAATACCTGAAGCCCCAAAACTAACCCCCAAATGCTCCTCTAAATGTATGCTCACTTCATTCCTTCAAAGATTTACTCTCTCATTGGGCTTTCCTTTCTCTGCCCCCTGCTTGACTACAGATTCTCCACGTACGCCTCCTCAACCCATCCCTTTCTTTTATGCCTTGTAAACCTCTTAATCCTGTTAGCTTACTCCCTACACCAGATCCAGAAGCAGAACACCTATCTCATGACTGTGTTCAGACCTTAGATATGACACTTAATCCCTTTGAACATATAACCGATCAGCCCCTTACTGACCCCAAAGTCTCATCCTGGTTCATAGATGGCAGTGCCCAGAAACAAGCCCCATTTGGGGCTGGATAAGCTGTAATCCAGGGACAGCCGGACAGAGTTATCTCCCGTCGCCTCATCAAGTCAACCACACTCCTAGCTCACACACACTCACAGCAGGCTGAACTGATAGCTCTTATACAAGCTTTGACCCTAGCCAAAGACCAAAAGATAAACGTTTACACTGACTCCGAATATGTCTATACCATATTACATTCTAACATAATCTGGAGGGAGAGGGGATTCCTGACTCAGAAGGGCACACCTATTCTCAATGCTTCTATTATTTCTGAACTCCTCCATGAGGCTCAGCTCCCCAGACAAGCTGCTGTAATACATTGCCAGGGACATCAGCGAAATAGTTCTATCTCCTTTTATAACAATATAGCAGATCATGAAGCAAAGTGGCAGGCTGTCTCTGTTAGTCCTGTCTTTACTATGGCCCAAATTGACGAGCCTAATATCCGCATATTACTTTCATATTTACATTCCCTTTCCCACCCCTCTGCAAAAGTACTTAAGGCTTTCCTTCAGAACTGTATTGAACTGACTAAGGATGATGTGACTTATTTAAATAATCTGACCCAAACTTGTACCATTTGTCAGTGGACAAATTCTAATATTTGCCCACCTCCTTTCTTCACCCACCAAGTTCATGGACATCTTCCCGCACACGACTGGCAGGTAGATTTCATCCACACGCCACCCATAAAAGGGTTAAATTTCTCCTAGTCTTCATAGACATGTTTTCTGGATGGACTGAAGCTTTCCCAACTACTAACAAATGAGCCCCTACTGTGGCTCAGCTTATTCTTACTGAAATCCTCCCCAGGTTTGGAATGCCTTCCTCCCTCCAGTCTGACAATAGACCTGAGTTCACATCCCAAATCACCCAAAATATTACACGAACCCTTCAAGTTCCTTGGAGGTTTCACATTCCTTATCATCCCAAGTCTTCTGGTAAGGTTGAGAGAGCTGACTCCTAAAAGAAACTCTGGCCAAATTAACGATCGAACTCACCGAGACTGGACTAAATTCCTCCCTGTAGCCCTCTCAAAGGTCCAGGCATTACCAAAGAACCCCTTAAATATCAGTCCATTTGAGGCCACGTATGGGAGGCCCATAATACCTTTGGGTCTCTCCCCATCCCAGGACGGTCCCAAACTGCCATCCCACCTTCCTTTTCCTTTACTTGCCCAGATACGAGAAGCCCTTTGGCAACATATGGATGACTTACTCCCTCGACCACACCTCAATCTTCCATACCCATCCCTTCAAATAGGAGACAAAGTCTATATGGCAGTTCAGTCCCACTCAGATCTAACCCCAAAATGGCAAGGTCCCTGCACGGTAATTCTGCTGAGCCCTACCACTGCAAAATTAAAGGAAATCACCCCTTGGGTACACATTACTTGGTTAAAAAGGTTATGCAGCCCAATGATGAAACTACTTGCCAGACTAATACTTACCAAGTATTAGTATTAGTTTCTCACGCAGGCCCTACAACTCTAAAGTTCTCACGGCTTCCACCCGCCCCAAATGGTGACGGATGAGCCATGACAGTTTTACAGCTGCAATTATTCCTGGAACAATTTCTGGTAGATATCTGGGTCTCGAGTCCTCAAGAATCCATGTTCAAACACATTGAAGATTACATCTCCACCCTGTGGCTACAGGGAACCTTTTATAACTTTTACCCCTTTGAAATCCAATTATTTTCCATAGTAATCTAT
This sequence comes from Nanger dama, assembly GCA_917880005.1. NCBI lineage: Eukaryota > Metazoa > Chordata > Mammalia > Artiodactyla > Bovidae > Nanger > Nanger dama. Next base: position 24,442,595 of record CAKJTW010000011.1, on the reverse strand, counting down.
CTTATGCTCACTTCCCCAAATGTTGTTTAACATCTTCTTCTTATCCTCCCTTCTTCCTCTGAGGCACAAACTCCTTCAAAATCCTAACCTCAACTATCTATTCCAGACCCTTAATTTAACCCATACTCTTCTCAGTGCTTCTAACCCACAATTGGCTAAAGACTGCTGGATATATTTATCTGTAACTCCTCTAGGAGATTCAGTCCTCCCCACATCCATCCTCAACTGGACCATAGGTAACATGTCCCTACACCACTCATACCGTGGAGAGCCTTTATTCATCTCATATCTTAAATATCTTCACATTAGTGACCAAATCGGAAATTCAGACATGCTCTTAAGAATCTTTACTCACCAAACTTCCCTCCTTTAATGAAAAACCTCCAATAGAAGGCCCTATTGTCCAGAGAGTAACACTGTTGCAACCAGCTTCTTTTTACATACCCAGAAATTCCCAAAACAGTTCATATGACCAACCCATGGGCAAAATCCCTACTCCATGTGCAACCATACCTCCACCTTACTCTTCGCCACTGGAAAGGCTATATATAATGTTTCTGGTCCTACAGGTCACCCTTTAACCTTTACAGGGCAGTTTCCCTCAGCATATTCCTCCACTTCTCCAATCCTTGGGGCCACCTTAGTGGGGTCTCTGAGTACCCTTGAGCGAACAATCAAAACCCCCCTTGACTCCTCTTCACCATTGAATTCAGCTGTTGTATTACGACACCTGGCCTATTTTTCCTGTGTGGGACATCTACATACCTGTCTACCTACTAATTGGACCAGAACCTGCACCCTGGTATACTCCAGTCCAAGCATTTTAATAACTCCCAATGATCAGCCCTTGCCTATTCCTCTCATCCACAAGAGCATAAAACAAGCCATTCATTTTATTCCCCTCTTAGTAGGACTAGGAATGGCAGCTGAAATGGAACAGGAACCACCAGCTTAACCACCTCCATCCAAAACTACTGGACACTATTTAAAGACCTATCAGACAGTCTCCAGGAAATAGTTCGAGGCCTAATAACTATCTAAAATCAACTTGATTCCTTGGCGGCCATCAGTTCAGTTCAGTCACTCAGCCGTGTCTGACAATATGCGACCCCATGAATCGCAGCATGCCAGGCATTCGTGTTCATTACCATCTCTCAGAGTTCACTCAGACTCATGTCCATCGAGTCTGTGATGCCATCCAGCCAGTTCATCCTCTGTCGTCCCCTTCTCCTCCTGCCCTCAATCCCTCCCAGCATCAGACTCTTTTCCAGTGAGTCAACTCTTCGCATGAGGTGGCCAAAATACTAGAGTTTCAGCTTTAGCATCATTCCTTCCAAAGAAATCCCAGGGTTAATTTCCTTTAGAATGGACTAGTTGGATCTCCTTGCAGTCCAAGGAACTCTCAAGAGTCTTCTCCAACAACACAGTTCAAAAGCATCAATTCTTTGACACTCAGCCTTCTTCACAGTCCGACTCTCACATCCATACATGACCATAGGAAAAACCATAGCCTTGACTAGATGGACCTGAGTCGGCAAAGTAATGTCTGCTTTTGAATATACTATCTAGGTTAGTCATAACTTTTTTCACAAGGAGTAAGCGTCTTCTAATTTCATGGCTGCAGTCACCATGTGCAGTGATTTTGGAGCCCCCCAAAATAAAGTCTGACACTGTTTCCACTGTTTCCCCATCTATTTCCCATGAAGTGATGGGACCAGATGCCATGATCTTTGTTTTCTGAATGTTGAGCTTTAAGCCAACTTTTTCTCTCTCCTCGTTCAATTTCATCAAGAGGTTTTTTAAGTCCTCTTCACTTTCTGCCATAAGAGTGGTGTCATCTGCATATCTGAGGTTATTGATATTTCTCCTGGCAATCTTGATTCCAGCTTGTGTTTCTTCCAGTCCAGCGTTTCTCATGATGTACTCTACATAGAAGTTAAACAAGCAGGGTGACAATATACAGACTTGACGTACCCCTTTTCCTATTTGGAACCAGTCTGTTGTTCCATGTCCAGTTCTAACTGTTGCTTCCTGACCTGCATACAGATTTCTCAAGAGGCAGGTCAGGGGGTCTGGTATTCCCATCTCTTTCAGAATTTTCCACAGTTTATTGTGATCCACACAGTCAAAGGCTGTGGCATAGTCACTAAAGCAGAAAGAGATGTTTTTCTGGAATTCTCTTGCTTTTTCCATGATCCAGCAGATGTTGGCAATTTTATCTCTGGTTCCTCTGCCTTTTCTAAAACCAGCTTGAACATTAGGGAGTTCACGGTTCACATATTGCTGAAGCCTGGCTTGGAGAATTTTGAGCATTACCTTACTAGCATGTGAGATTAGTGCAATTGTGTGGTAGTTTGAGCATTCTTTGGCATTGCCTTTCTTTGGAATTGGAATGAAAACTGACATTTTCCAGTCCCTGTGGCCACTGGTGTGTTTTCCAAATTTGCTGGCCTATTGAGTGCAGCACTTTCACAGCATCATCTTTCAGGATTTGAAACAGCTCCCCTGGAATGCCATCACCTCCACTAGCTTTGTTTATAGTGATGCTTTCTAAGGCCCACTTGACTTCACATTCTAGGATGTCCGGTTCTAGATGAGTGATCACATCATCAAGATTATCTGGGTTGTGAAGATCTTTTTGTACAGTTCTTCCATGTATTCTTGCCACCTCTTCTTAATATCTTCTGCTTCTGTTAGGTGCATACCATTTCTGTCCTTTATCGAGCCTATCTTTGCATGAAATGTTCCCTTGGTATCTCTAATTTTCTTGAAGAGATCTCCAGTCTTTCCCATTCTGTTGTTTTCCTCTATTTCTTTGCACTGATCTCTGAAAAAGGCTTTCTTATCTCTTCTTGCTATTCTTTGGAACTCTGCATTCAGATTCTTATATCTTTCCTTTTCTCCTTTGTTTTTCACCTCTCTTCTTTTCACAGCTATTTGTAAGGCATCCCCAGACAGCCATTTTGCTTTTTTGCATTTCTTTTCTATGAGGATGGTCTTGATCCCTGTCTCCCGTACAATGTCACGAACCTCATTCCATAGTTCATCAGGCACTCTATCTATCAGATCTAGGCCCTTAAATCTATTTCTCACTTCCACTGTATAATCATAAGGGATTTGATTTAGGTCATACCTGAATGGTCTAGCGTTTTCCCCTGCTTTCTTCAATTTCAGTCTGAATTTGGTAATAAGGAGTTCATGATCTGAGCCACAGTCAGCACCTGGTCTTGTTTTTCTTGACTATATAGAGCTTCTCCATCTTTTGCTGCAGAGAATATAATCAATCTGATTTCGGTGTTGACCATCTGGTGATGTCCATGTGTAGAGTCTTCTCCTGTGTTGTTGGAAGAGGGTGTTTGCTATGACCAGTGCATTTCTTGGCAAAACTCTATTAGTTTTGCCCTGCTTCATTCCACATTCCAAGACCAAATTTGCCTGTTACTCCAGGTGTTTCTTGACTTCCTACTTTTGCATTCCAGTCCCCTATAATGAAAAAGACATCTTTTTTGGGTATTAGTTCTAAAAGGACTTGTAGGTCTTCATAAAACCGTCAACTTCAGCTTCTTCAGCGTTACTGGTTGGGGCATAGACTTGGATAACTGTGATATTGCATGTTTTGCCTTGGAAACGAACAGAGATCATGCTGTCGTTTTTGAGACTGCATCCAAGTATTGCATTTTGGACTCTTTTGTTGACCATGATGGCTATTCCATTTCTTCTGAGGGATTCCTGCCCGCAGTAGTAGATATAATGGTCATCTGAGTTAAATTCACCCATTCCAGTCCATTTTAGTTTGCTGATTCCTAGAATGTCAATGTTCACCCTTGCCATCTCTTGTTTAACCACTTCCAATTTGCCTTGATTCATGGACCTGACATTCCAGGTTCCTATGCAATATTGCTCTTTACAACATTGGACCTTGCTTCTATCACCAGTCACATCCACAGCTGGGTATTGTTTTTGCTTTGGCTCCATCCTTTCATTCTTTCTGGAGTTATTTCCCCACTGATCTCCAGTAGCATATTGGGCACCTAATGACCTGGGGAGTTCCTCTTTTGGTATCCTATCATTTTGCCTTTTCATACTGTTCATGGGGTTCTCAAGGCAAGAATACTGAAGTGGCTTGCCATTCCCTTCTCCAGTGGACCATGTTCTGTCAGCCCTCTCCACCGGAAGGGGATTAGATCTACTCACTGCAGAGAAGGGAGGTCTGTGCCTTTTCTAGATGAATCCTGCTGTCTCTGTGCCATCTAGTCCGGTATCGTTCAAGGACCTGAGCTGCAAAAAAACCTTAGAGATGGAGCCTCACAAATCCACTAGTGATTAAGCAACTCCTGGCAGTCATGGTTAGCAGACTGGAACTGGAGGCCTTGTTTCACTCCTCAGACCGTTTGTCTTTATCATCCTCCTACTCACCTTTGGGTCTTGTTTGTTTAATCTTTTCCAGGGATTCCTCCAAGACCAAATCCAAGCCATTTCCCAAGACCGAATCAAGACTGTTCTTTTGTTTGAGACCCTGATGGCTAGAATAGAAAATCAACACTACAGGTCTTAGACTTCCTTCCTCCCAGACCACAACCCCCTGACCCTCATTCATCAGCAAGAAGAAGCCCTGAACGTTAACGACTCTCACTCTCTCTTTCTCTTTTTATATATTTTCCTTAGGGTCTAGAATGAAGGAAAGTTATAAGTTTCAAAATAGCCTGAAGTTAAAACTCCCTTCCAGGTCCTCCCCCAAAACAAAGAAGTCTCTCAAAACAAAGAAGTCTCTCATCCAAAGAAAAAAATGGACACTAAGGTTGATTACGTCCAGCTCCCAGCCAGTCCCAGCCTCTGGCTGATCTCCAGAATTCCTTGCCTCAGCCTTTTAAGAGATAACTAACCCAAACAACCTTGGAGGAGAACAGGCCCTCTTAAGATAGTAGATTTCCATATATATGCCTAGGAATACTTACTTTTTTCTTGGGTTAGTGCAGCAGCTCACTAATCTGACTGCTGCCCCTTCCGCTTTATTAAAGGTGATCTGTTCCTGTAAAGTGCCAGTCTCATTCTTTTTCAGAAACTCGCCTTCTCTAACTCCCTTACCCTACACATCCTGAGCCCTCTTCTAGGGCAGTTTTCTCCTTTCATAGTACTCTTCTTTCCTGGGCCTTCAATTACTGCAGCTACCCGGACTCTGCATTCAGACAGCTGCACTCAAGCCCATGGATCTTTGACTAATGGTCTATTCCATCATAGCATCCTTCAGGCAAACTAAATTTAGTGTTTCTAAGTCTGAACCCATCATCTGTCCTTAAAAGTCTGTTCTTGACATAATCCCCATCAGAGAAAACCCTCTCTCTCAACCCCATTAATCACTTCCCAAATCCTATTGTCTTCACCTTTTAAACTAGACTTGGGGTCTCCAGATCCTTTTACCCTCTTAAAAAGCATCGAGGAGCCCCAAAGCTTCTATATATATGAGCTGTACTTAGAGATATTTACTGTGTTAAAAATGAAAATTAAGAAATTTCAAAATATTTATTTAAAATAATAGTAGACCCATAACATTTTAACATGAGTAAAATATTTTTATGAAAATAACTCCACTTTATGAAACAAACAATGAGAAGAGTTATATTGTTTTAAATTCTTGCAAAACTCTTTAACTTCTGGCTTAACAGAAGGCAGCTGGAATCTCATATCTGTTTCTGTTTTTGATCTGTTGCAATATGTTATTTTGGCTGAAGTATGTGGGGAAAATCTAGCTTCACATTGATAGGTAGTTGGAAAAACAAGGAGTGTTTTAACATCTTTTTTCAGACAATTGTAAATGATTTTCTTTGATACTATGCCAAAGCATAAGTATTATTTTCTTTTTAAAAAGCTTTAAAAAATTTGTTAATTTGACTGTACCATGTGGCATGTGGGATCTTAGTTTCTCAACCAGGGGTTGAACACACAGTACCTGCATTGGAAGTTTGGAAATCAACTACTGGACCACCAGCCAAGTCCCAGTATTAGTTCCTTAAAAGTTAGGTGCAATGTGGATTCTGAAACCTTATAATGAACTTTTTGCTTTATTTTATATGAAAATCTATTGGTTATTTTATACTTTGTGTGGATCTTCTGCCCATCCATGATTTTGTAACACTATACATCAGACTTTAGGAAATATTCCTTCACTGAGTTATACACATCTTTCAAATGTTGATACTCTTCTTCCACAATATCAAATAATCACATGTGATGTTATCACCATTGTGTTAGTTTCCTAGGGCTGCTGTAGCAAAGTATGGCAAATGGGCAGCGTAACAGACATTTCTCAGTTGGCTGTTGCATCATTTTAATCTCTACTTTCATCTTAACATGTCCTATTTTCATGTGTGTATCTGTCTATTTACCCAAATCTCTATTAACTTAAGGATGCCAGTCTTTGGATTTAGGGCTCATCTTAATCCAGTATGACTTCTTAACTTGATGTCATGTGCAAAGCCTCTCTTTAGAAATAAGGTCATGTTCAGTTACCACGAGTTAGAACTTTAACATGTATTTTTTTGGGGGAAACACAATTCAACCCAGAGCAACCACCTCATCAGAAAAATCTTTAAGGGCTTCTGTGGTATCTCAGTGGTAAAGAGTCAGTCTGCCCATGCAGGAGACATGGGTTTGATTCCTGATCTGGGAAGATTCCACATGCTGTGGAGCAGCTAAGTCTGTGTGCCACAACTACTGAGCCTGTGCTCTAGAGCTTGGAAGCTGCAACTACTGAAGCCCCCACGCCCTAGGCCCATGCTCGGCAGCAAGAGAAGCCGCACAACGAGAAGCCACTGCACAACCAGAGTGAGCCCCTGCTTGCCACTACCAAAGGGGGAAGGAAAAGCAACAGTGAAGACTCAGCACAGCCATAAACAAACAAATAAATAAATAGATGTTATTCGAAAAAGAGAAAAACCTTTAAGAATTGGGAGCTGTCACTTTCACAGATGTGGAAGCAAGTTTTCCAAAATTCTAACTTTTGTTCAAAAACTCAAATTTCATCATCAGTGACAGGTGCACATAGTAATGAAAACCACAACAAAACAAGGAAAAGTTGTTTTCCCTGAAGTGATAGGTCCATTTTGTTCATTTTTAAGAAAATGTCTCCCAAATTCTCAAGTCTGAATAACCTGAGTGTTGGTCTTTTTTTTTTTCAGGTGAAACTGGTGTCCCAGGAAAAAAGTGATCAATTTGCCTCCCAACTCATTTTGCCAGAGTATTTTCTTTGAGAAAATTATTGTATTTCTCTCTGTTACTAAAGTGCTTTATGTGTCTTTCCTCTTGCATCATACAGAGTGTTAGTTAAAAGGGGTATACTGAAGGATCAATTGTTAATGAAATTGATCATTTTTATTGCTTCATCAAGGATACTGAAAAGAGAAGTTGACTTGTTTTTCTCTGTGACTGCATGGTGAAGAATGCAGGACTCTTACTGGACTTTAGTGCCTTCTTGATGGTGCAAAGACACCAGCAGTTTTACCCATAATCATTATATCAGTACAAACGTAAACACAGAGAACAAGGCAAATATTGCCTTAATACTGTGAAAATAGTTTTGGACTTCCAGCTCCCCATCTGAATGGACTTCAGGGACTCCTACCGGTCTGCGGAGCACTTTGAGGAAGCACTGTCCTGGGTAGCCCTCTTGGACTCTGCCTCTTCCTTGGGGCCCATTAGTTCTTATGGGGACTCCTGCCATAACCATAACTAGTTTCCATCTCTAGTGTTGTCTCTTGTCTCCACATGGCAGCCAGTAAACTCTTAGAAAGGCGTGTGCCATTGGGATATTCTCCTTCGAGCCTTTCACTGGGTTTCCATGTATTTTAAGTTCAAATTCCTTTGCATAGCATGGCCTAGAAGGTCGTCTCCGGTCTAGCAATGACTTGCCTTTCTCACGTCTTCTCCAGCTGCATTTCCACAAGCTGTTCAACCTAGTCCCAGTGGTTATTTTAAGCTATCATGCTGTTTCCCTGCCTGGAATGCCCTATTCTCCTCACTTCTTAACTGGCTAAGTCTTACTCTTTAAAAGTCATCTTCTGGGGACTTCCCTGGTAGCCCAGTGATTAAGAATCTGCCTTGTAATGCAGAGGACATGGGTTTGATCCCTGGATTGGGGAACTAAGATCCCACATGCCTCAGAACAACTAAGGCTGTGAGCTGCTACTACTGAAAGCTGTGTACCATAGCTAGAGAGTCAGTGCACCACAACTAAGGGTCCCATGTGCCACAGCTAAGACCCAGTGCAGCCAAATTTTTAAAAGTCACCTTCTGTAACCTTTTATAGGAAGCATTCCTTGACTACCTTTATGGATTAGCAGGTTTTTCTCCTCTGTTTATATGCTATCACATACTCATTCGATTACAGCATTTCTAATAATGTACTTGACTGAAGTGACTTAGTGCATCAGTGAATAATAATATTATAGTTAACATTATCATAACCATGGACATTTAATCACTACTTATTATTTGCTGGACTATTATCAAGCACTTCAAAAACGTGCCACATTTCTAGCATATTTATCTGTTACTTGCATTAAGATTTCAAGTTCCACAGCAGAAACTAACACAACATTATAAAGCAGTTAGGTGAGCATGTGTGTCCTCTGTCACTTCAGCTGTGTCTGACTCTGTGCGACCCTGTGCATTGTAGCCCACCAGGCTCCTCTGCCCTTGGGTTTCTCCAGGCAAGAATACTAGAATGGGTTGGCCTGCCCTCCTCTAGGGGATCTTCCCAACTGAGGGATCAGACCTGCGACTCTGATGTATCCTGCATTGGCAGGCTGATTCTTTACCACTAGCATCACCTGGGAAGCCCAAAGCAATTATACTCCCAGATTAAAACAAATTATGTAAAGGATTCAAAAAGAAAGACTTCAAGTTCCTTAACTCCAGGGTGCAGTAGGTAGGATAAAATGGTTAAGTGCATGGTTCTTAAAGTCTAGGAGATATGAGTCAATCACTGGACCACCCGTGATCTCCTAAACCACTGTATTTTAATTTTGGATATCACCAACTGATGGCCTACTGGAAAATATGAGACCAGCACTATTATGGAGAAGGCAATGGCATCCCACTCCAGTACTCTTGCCTGGAAAATCCCATGGACGGAGTAGCCTGGTAGGCTGCAGCCTGTGGGGTTGCTAAGAGTTGGGCACGACTGAGCGACTTCACTTTCACTTTTCACTTTCATGCATTGGAGAAGGAAATGGCAGCCCACTCCAGTGTTCTTGACTGGAGAATCCCAGGGACGGAGGAGCCCAATGGGCTGCCGTCTGTGGGTTCGCACAGAGTTGGACACGACTGAAGCGACTTAGCAGCAGCAGCAGCACTATTACACTTCTTAGCACTTCAAACTCCCCTCCTGCTGTTTTTCACTGGTCAGTATTATTTCTGTGTAAAAGTAGTGACAATTTTAATTAATCCTGTCCCATGACTTCCTTGTTACTCAAATTTACTTTGATATTTACATGGATTTGATGCTCGCTATGAAGTTTTTGCCCCAGCATTTCTATTTCTGGGTGTTTTATTGTGATTGAACTCTTGATCAGGTCGAGCTTATGTTTTCCAGAAGGGTTCATGCATGCATGCTGTATTTCTTGCATATTTGAGAACGTGTGCCTTTTGATTTATACTTGAATGACATTGAGATAGGATGTAACATTTTGGGGTCACTTTTTCTTACTCTTGGAACTTTGTGGACATTGCTCCACTGTCCTCTGCACTGAACATTGCAATAAAAAATCTGATTTTCTTCATCTTTACAGGTGATTGGACTTTTCTTCCTGAATACCTAAAGAAACTTTAAAAAAAATCCCTTAATATAATGTCTCTTTTTCCTACTAATATTATTGGAAAACAGTACATATTTTGAATTCTTACACTTTAGAGAAATTTTCCTCTATTACATTTCTACACAGCTTCTGAACTTAATTACTATAGTGCTTCACTTCCAGAACACCAAAAATGCTTATGTTAGATAGTCTTTGTCATCTGTTCTTTATTGTTTTAAATTTCATATCTTTTCCTCCAATATTCATCACATTTAACTCAAGTCTTAACTCCACGAAAGTCATCTGATGTTCAGCTACATTTATTCTGTTACCTGTTTACTTTCCTAAGTTATTTGTCAGATCTGAAGTAAGGTTTTGCTACACTTTGTCCCGTGTCTGACTCTTCACGACCCCATGGACTGCAACCTACCAGCCTCCTCCATCCATGGGATTCTCCAGGCTAAGAGTACTGCAGTGGGGTGCCATTGCCTTCTCCTTTGACATTTTTAGTCTCCCTCTTTATTGTGTGCTATTTGATTATTTTGCCTTTGGGATCTCATCTCACTGAAGTCATATTTCTTATTTGAATATGTATGTCTGAAGAGTGATGTATTCATGATGAATATTCTTCTCTTTCCTGGTTTCGGCTATATTTTCTGAAGTGACTCTTTTTTCTCTATACAGAGCACTTTTAAAGTTTTTACTCATGATTAACATGGATTCCCTGGTTTGATATAGAATAAAGGTGACTTCTTGAAACTCATCCTATCTTACCTAAAATTCAGAACTTCCCATCAGAACTATACCTCGAGAATGTGAGTTGCTTACTGTCCACTTTTCTGTAGACATGGGAAAAGGCATGAGAAAGGCTAGGGCTCCATGCAGTCTTCATTATAGGACCGGGAACCTGTACTTTTCTGAGATCCTATTAAAATGCATAGTTCCAGGCCCCATGCCACCCAGCTGGGTGTGTATACTACTCCTGTGGGCTTGCCCCACCCACCACAGTGATCCAGAAAATGTCAAACCCTCCTTCACCACAGTCCTTGGTGTTCAGTGCTGCTGCTTCCAGGGGTTTTCTGTTAACGTCTACCATCTTGCCCTTTCACCTTCTGAGTCATATTCTTTCCCAGTTGGAACAGGAAGTGTTGCAATTCCTCAAAATTATCAAGTCTTTTCCATTTCACCTATTTTCTTCCACACTGCTTCTCAGAAAGGTCAGTTCGAGATTACGAAGTATGGCTTTTCCACTGTGTGATATACCATTTTCCCCATCTCTGGCTGCTTTCAAAACTTTTCCTTATTATTCCTTATTATTTTCATTAGTTTCGAACAAGTTGACTGTGATATGCCTTTGTGTGTCTTTATACTTATGCTACTTGGGGTTCACTAAACTTCTTGAATCTGTAATTTATGCTGTGCTATGCTAAGTTGCTTCAGTTGTGTCCAGCTCTTTGCGACCCTATGGACTGTAGCCTTCCAGGCTCCTCTGTCCATGGGATTCTCTAGGCAAGAATACTGGAGTGTGTTGGCATGCCCTCCTCTAGGGGATCTTCCCAACTGAGGGATCAAACCTGCGACTCTGATGTATCCTGCATTGGCAGGCTGATTCTTTACCACTAGCATCACCTGGGAAGCCCAAAAGCAATTATACTCCCAGTTTAAAACGAATTATGTAAAGGATTCAAAAAGAAAGACTTCAGAAAAAGAAAGACTTCGAGTTCCTTAACTCCAGGGTGCAGGAGGTTAGGATAAAATGGTTAAGTGCATGGTTCTTAAAGTCTAGGAGATATGAGTCAATCACTGGACCACCCGTGATCTCCTAAACCACTGTATTTTAATTTTGGATATCACCAACTGATGGCCTACTGGAAAATATGAGACCAGCACTATTATACTTCTTACCACTTTTTACTCCCTTCCTGCTGTTTTTCACTGGTCAGTATTATTTCTGTGTAAAGTTGTGACAATTTTAATTCATTCTGTCCCATGACTTCCCTGTTACTCAAGTTTACTTTGATATTTACTTGGATTTGATGCAGAGGAACCAGAGATCAAATTGCCAACATCCGCTGGATCATGGAAAAAGCAAGGGAATTCCAGAAAAACATCTATTTCTGCTTTAGTGACTATGCCAAAGCCTTTGACTGTGTGGATCACAAGAAACTGTGGAAAACTCTTCAAGAGATGGGAATACCAGACCACCTGACCTGCCTCTTGAGAAATCTGTATGCAGGTCAGGAAGCAACAGTTAGAACTGGACATGGAACAACAGACTGGTTCCAAATAGGAAAAGGAGTACGTCAAGTCTGTATATTGTCACCCTGCTTATTTAACTTATATGCAGAGTACATCATGAGAAATGCTGGACTGGAAGGAACACAAGCTGGAATCAAGATTGCCAGGAGAAATATCAATAACCTCAGATATCATATGACACCACCCTTATTGCAGAAAGTGAAGAGGAACTAAAAGCCTCTTGATGAAAGTGAAAGAGGAGAGAGAAAAAGTTGGCTTAAAGCTCAACATTCAGAAAACGAAAATCATGGCATTCGGTCCCATCACTTCATGGGAAATAGATGGAGAAACAGTGGAAACAGTGTCAGACTTTATTTCTTGGGGCACCAAAATCACTGCAGATGGTAATTGCAGCCATGAAATTAAAAGACGCTTATTCCTTGCAAGAAAAGTAACAACCAACTTAGATACTACATTCAAAAGCAGAGACATTACTTTGCCGACTAAGGTCCGCCTAGTCTATGGTTTTTCCTGTGGGTGTGAGAGTTGGACTGTGAAGAAGGCTGAGCGCCGACGAATTGATGCTTTTGAACTGTGGTGTTGGAGAAGACTCTTGAGAGTCCCTTGGACTGCAAGGAGATCCAACCAGTCCATTCTGAAGGAGATCACCTCTGGGACTTCTTTGGAGGGAATGATGCTAAAGCTGAAACTCCAGTACTTTAGCCACCTGATGTGAAGAGTTGACTCATTGGAAAAGACTCTGATGCTGGGAAGGATTGGGGGCAGGAGGAGAAGGGGATGACAGAGGATGAGATGGCTGGATGGCATCACAGACTCGATGGATGTGAATCTGAGTGAACTCCGGGAGTTGGTGATGGACAGGGAGGCCTGGCGTGCTGCGATTCATGGGGTCATAAAGCATCGGACATGACTGAGCGACTGAACTGATACTGATGCTATGTGTTTTGCCCCAGCGTTTCTATTTCTGGGTGTTTTGTGATTGAACTCTTGATCAGGTAGAGCTTATGTTTTCCAGAAGGGTTCATGCATGCATTTCTTGCATATTTGAGAAGGTGTGCCTTTTGATTGATACTTGAATGACACTGTGATGGGATGTAACATTTGGGGGTCGCTTTTTCTTACTCTTGGAACTTTGTGGACATTGCTCCACTGTCCTATGCACTGAACATTGCAGTAGAAAATCTGATTTTCTTCATCTTTACAGGTGATTGGACTTTTCTTCCTGAATACCTAAAGAAATCTTTTAAAAAATCCCTTAATATAATGTCTCTTTTTTCCTACTAATATTATTGGAAAACAGTACATATTTTGGATTAAAAGTTTGAATTCTTACATTTTACAGAAATTTTCCTCTATTACATTTCTACTTAGCTTCTCAATTACTGTAGCGCCTCACTTCCAGAACACCCAAAATGCTTATATTAGATAGTCTTTGTCATCTATTCTTTATTGTTTTAAATTTCATGTCTTTTCCTCCAACATTCATCACGATTAACTCAAGTCTTAACTCCACGAAAGTCATCTGATGTTCAGCTGCATTTATTCTGTTACCTGTTTACTTTCCTAAGTTATTTGTCAGATCTGAAGTAAGATTTTGCTACACTTTGTCCCTTTGACATTTTAATCTCCGTCTTTATTGTGTGCTATTTGATTACTTTGCCTTTGGGATCTCATCTTACTGAAGTCATATTGCTTATTTGAATATGTATGTCCAAAGAGTGATGTATTCATGATGAATATTCTTCTCTTCCCTGGTTTGGGCTATATTTTCTGAATTGATTTTTTTTTCCCTCTATACAGAGCACTTTTAAAGTTTTTACTCATGATTAACATGGATTCCTTGGTTTGATATAGAATCTAGGTGACTTCTTGAAACTCATCCTATCTTATCTAAAATTCAGTGTCTTCCCATCAGAACTATACCTTGAGAATGTGAGTTGCTTGCTGTCCATTTTTCTGTAGTTTTAGGCATTGGAAAGGCGAGGGCTGCATGCAATCTTCATTACAGAACCCGGAAATTGTACGTTTCTGAGATCCTATTAAAATGCATAGTTCCAGGCCCCATGCCACCCAGCTGAGTGTGTATACTACTCCTGTGGGCTTGCCCCACCCACCACAGTGATCCAGAAACTGTCAAACCCTCCTTCACCCCGGTCCCTGGTGTTTAGTGCTGCTGCTTCTAGGAGTTTTCTCTTAACTTCTTCCAACTTGCCTTTTCAGCTTCTCAGTCATATTCTTTCCCATTTGGAATAGTGAAAATGAAAGTGAAGTTGCTCAGTCATTTCTGACTCTTTGCGACCCCATGGACTGTAGCGCACCAGTCTCCTCCATCCACGGGATTCTCCAGGCAAGAATACTGGAGTAGGCTCCCATTTCCTTGTCCAGGGGAATCTTCCTGACCCAGGGATCAAACCCAGATCTCCCGCATAGCGGGCAGATGCTTTAACCTCTCATCTACTAGGAAACGGAACAGGAGGTGTTGCAATTCCTCAAAATTATCAAGCCTTTTCCATTTCACCTATTTTCTTCCACACTGCTTCTCAGAAAGGTCAGTTCGAGATTATGAAGTATGGCTTTTCCACTGTGTGATATACCATTTTCCCCATCTCTGGCTGCTTTCAAAACTTTTCCTTATTATTCCTTATTATTTTCATTAGTTTCGAACAGGTTGACTGTGATATGCCTTTGTGTGTCTTTATACTTATGCTACTTGGGGTTCACTAAACTTCTTGAATCTGTAATTTATGCTGTGCTATGCTAAGTTGCTTCAGTTGTGTCCAGCTCTTTGCGACCCTATGGACTGTAGCCTTCCAGGCTCCTCTGTCCATGGGATTCTCTAGGCAAGAATACTGGAGTGTGTTGGCATGCCCTCCTCTAGGGATCTTCCCAACTGAGGGATCAAACCTGCGACTCTGATGTATCCTGCATTGGCAGGCTGATTCTTTACCACTAGCATCACCTGGGAAGCCCAAAAGCAATTATACTCCCAGTTTAAAACGAATTATGTAAAGGATTCAAAAAGAAAGACTTCAGAAAAGAAAGACTTCGAGTTCCTTAACTCCAGGGTGCAGGAGGTTAGGATAAAATGGTTAAGTGCATGGTTCTTAAAGTCTAGGAGATATGAGTCAATCACTGGACCACCCGTGATCTCCTAAACCACTGTATTTTAATTTTGGATATCACCAACTGATGGCCTACTGGAAAATATGAGACCAGCACTATTATACTTCTTACCACTTTTACTCCCCTCCTGCTGTTTTTCACTGGTCAGTATTATTTCTGTGTAAAGTTGTGACAATTTTAATTCATTCTGTCCCATGACTTCCTGTTACTCAAGTTTACTTTGATATTTACATGGATTTGGTGCACGCTACTATGATTTTGCCTGCATGCTAGATCAGAGGGGTCCAGGAGGAGCCACCCCGCATCAGAGGTCAGGGGCAGTGGTTAGGAGGAACAACCCCACGTCCAAGGAGGGGTGGCTGCATGGGTGCAGGAGGACCTAGAGGAGTCATCCCACGTTGAAGGTCAGGAATGGCAGCAGTGAGGAGACACCCTTTGTTCTAGGTAAGAAGCAGAGGCTGACATTTACTGGAGCAGCCGTGAAGAAATACCCCACGGTCAAGGTAAGAGAAACCCAAGTAAGATGGTAGGTGTTGCAAGAGGGCAGCAGAGGTCAGACACACTGAAACCATAGTCACAGAAAACTGGTCAATCTGATCACACTAGGACCACAGCCTTGTCTAACCTAACGAAACTAAGCCATGCCTGCGGTGAACCCAAGACAGGTGGGTCATGGTGGAGAGGTCTGACAGAATGTGATCCACTGGAAAAGGGAATGGCAAATCACTCAGTATTCTTGCCTTGAGAATCCCATGAACAGTATGAAAAGGCAAAATGATAGTATACTGAAAGAGGAACTCCCCAGGTCAGTAGGTGTCCAACACGCTACTGGAGATCAGTGGAGAAATAACTCTAAAAAGAATGAAGGGATGGAGCCAAAGCAAAAACAATACCCTGCTGTGGATGTGACTGGTGATAGAGGCAAGGTCTGATGCTGTAAAGAGCAATATTGCATAGGAACCTGGAATGTCAGGTCCATGAATCAAGGCAAATTGGAAGTGGTCAAACAAGAGATGGCAAGGGTGAACATTGACATTCTAGGAATCAGCAAACTAAAATGGACTGGAATGGGTGAATTTAACTCAGATGACCATTATATCTACTACTGCGGGCAGGAATCCCTCAGAAGAAATGGAATAGCCATCATGGTCAACAAAAGAGTCCAAAATGCAATACTTGGATGCAGTCTCAAAACGACAGCATGATCTCTGTTCGTTTCCAAGGCAAACCATGCAATATCACAGTTATCCAAGTCTATGCCCCAACCAGTAACGCTGAAGAAGCTGAAGTTCAACGGTTCTATGAAGACCTATAAGACCTTTTAGAACTAACACACAAAAAGATGTCTTTTTCATTATAGGGGACTGGAATGCAAAAGTAGGAAGTCAAGAAACACCTGGAGTAACAGGCAAATTTGGTCTTGGAATGTGGAATGAAGCAGGGCAAAGACTAATAGAGTTTTGCCAAGAAAATGCACTGGTCATAGCAAACACCCTCTTCCAACAACACAGGACAAGACTCTACACATGGACATCACCAGATGGTCAACACCGAAATCAGATTGATTATATTCTCTGCAGCAAAAGATGGAGAAGCTCTATATAGTCAAGAAAAACAAGACCAGGTGCTGACTGTGGCTCAGATCATGAACTCCTTATTACCAAATTCAGACTGAAATTGAAGAAAGCAGGGAAAATCGCTAGACCATTCAGGTATGACCTAAATCAGATCCCTTATGATTATACAGTGGAAGTGAGAAATAGATTTAAGGGCCTAGATCTGATAGAAAGAGTGCCTGATGAACTATGGAATGAGGTTCGTGACATTGTACAGGAGACAGGGATCAAGACCATCCCCATAGAAAAGAAATGCAAAAAAGCAAAATGGCTGTCTGGGGATGCCTTACAAATAGCTGTGAAAAGAAAAGAGGTGAAAAACAAAGGAGAAAAGGAAAGATATAAGCATCTGAATGCAGAGTTCCAAAGAATAGCAAGAAGAGATAAGAAAGCCTTCTTCAGAGATCAGTGCAAAGAAATAGAGGAAAACAACAGAATGGGAAAGACTAGAGATCTCTTCAAGAAAATTAGAGATACCAAGGGAACATTTCATGCAAAGATAGGCTCGATAAAGGACAAAAATGGTTTGGATCTAATAGAAGCAGAAGATATTAAGAAGAGGTGGCAAGAATACACAGGTGAACTGTACAATAAAGATCTTCACGACCCAGATAATCACGATGGTGTGATCACTCATCTAGAGCCAGACATCCTGGAATGTGAAGTCAAGTGGGCCTTAGAAAGCATCACTACAAACAAAGCTAGCGGAGGTGATGGCATTCCAGGGGAGCTGTTTCATATCCTGAAAGATGATGCTGTGAAAGTGTTGCACTCAATAAGCCAGCAAATTTGGAAAACACAGCAGTGGCCACAGGATTGGGAAAGGTCAGTTTTCATTTCAATTCCAAAGAAAGGCAATGCAAAAGTATGCTCAAACTACTGCACAATTGCACTCATCTCACATGCTAATAAAGAAATGCTCAAAATTCTCCAAGCCAGGCTTCAGCAATACATGAACTGTGAACTCCCTGATGTTCAAGCTGGTTTTAGAAAAGGCAAAGGAACCAGAGATCAAATTGCCAACATCTGCTGGATCATGGAAAAAGCAAGAGAGTTCCAGAAAAACATCTATTTCTGCTTTAGTGACTATGCCAAAGCCGTTGACTGTGTGGATCACAAGAAACTGTGGAAAATTCTTTAAGAGATAGGAATACCAGACCACCTGACCTGCCTCTTGAGAAATCTGTATACAGGTCAGGAAGCAACAGTTAGAACTGGACATGGAACAACAGACTGGTTCCAAATAGGAAAAGGGGTACGTCAAGTCTGTATATTGTCACCCTGCTTGTTTAACTTCTATGTAGAGTACATCATGAGAAACGCTGGACTGGAAGAAACACAAGCTGGAATCAAGATTGCCAGGAGAAATATCAATAACCTCAGATATGCAGATGACACCACCCTTATGGCAGAAAGTGAAGAAAAACTAAAAGCCTCTTGATGAAAGTGACAGTTCAGTTCAGTTCAGTCGCCCAGTCATGTCTGACTCTTTGCGACCCCATGAATCACAGCACGCCAGGCCTCCCTGTCCATCACCATCTCTCGGAGTTAACTCAGACTCACGTCCATCGAGTCAGTGATGCCATCCAGCCATCTGATTCTTTGTCGTCCCCTTTTCCTCCTGCCCCCAATCCCTCCCAGTTCAGACTCTTTTCCAATGAGTCAACACTTCTCATGAGGTGGCCAGAGTACTGGAGTTTCAGCTTTAGCATCATTCCTTCCAAAGAAATCTTACGGTTGATCTCCTTCAGAATGGACAGGTTTGATCTCCTTTGCAGTCCAAGGGACTCTCAAGAGTCTTCTCCAACACCACAGTTCAAAAGCATCAAT
Organism: Nanger dama; assembly: GCA_917880005.1. Lineage (NCBI taxonomy): Eukaryota > Metazoa > Chordata > Mammalia > Artiodactyla > Bovidae > Nanger > Nanger dama. The sequence goes on along the minus strand of CAKJTW010000011.1, from coordinate 24,423,976 downwards.
TCTTCAGTGCTCAGCCTTCTTCACAGTCCAACTCTCACATCCATACATGACCACAGGAAAAACCATAGACTAGACGGACCTTAGTCGGCAAAATAATGTCTCTGCTTTTGAATATACTATCTAGGTTGGTCATAACTTTTCTTCCAAGGAGTAAAGCGTCTTCTAATTTCATGGCTACAGTCACCATCTGTGGTGATTTTGGAACCCCCAAAATAAAGTCTGACACTGTTTCCACTGTTTCCCCAACTATTTCCCATTAAGTGATGGGGCCAGATGGGTGAAAGAGTTGGCTTAAAGCTCAACATTCAGAAAATGAAGATCATGGCATCCGGTCCCATCACTTCATGGATAATAGATGGGGAAACAGTGGAGACTGTGTCAGACTTTATTTTGGGGGACTCCAATATCACCGCAGATGGTGATTGCAGGCATGAAATTAAAAGACACTTACTCTTTGGAAGAAAAGTTATGACCAACCTAGATAGTATATTCAAAAGCAGAGACATTACTTTGCTGACTAAGGTGCATCTAGTCAAGGCTATGGTTTTTCCTGTGGTCATGTATGGATGTGAGAGTTGGACTGTGAAGAAGGCTGAGCGCCCGACGAATTGATGCTTTTGAACTGTGGTGTTGGAGAAGACTCTTGAGAGTCCCTTGACTGCAAGGAGATCCAACCAGTCCATTCTGAAGGAGATCAGCCCTGGGATTTCTTTGGAGGGAATGATGCTAAAGCTGAAACTCCAGTACTTTGGCAACCTCATGAGAAGTGTTGACTCACTGCAAAAGACTCTGATGCTGGGAAGGATTGGGGTCAGGAGAAGAAGGGGGCGACAGAGGATGAGATGGCTGGATGGCATCACTGACTCAATGGATGTGAATCTGAGTGAACTCTGGGAGTTGGTGATGGACAGTGAGGCCTGGCATGCTGCGATTCATGGGGTCGCAAAGAGGTGGACACGAATGAGCGAGTGAACTGGACTGAACTATGTGTTTTGCCCCATCGGTTCTATTTCTGGGTGTTTTATTGTGATTGAACTCTTGATCAGGTAGAGCTTATGTTTTCAAGAAGGGTTCATGCATGCATGCTGTATTTCTTGCATATTTGAGAAGGTGTGCCTTTTGATTTTTACTTGAATGACATTGTGATTGGATGTAGTATTTTGGGGTCACTTCCCTGGTGGCTAAGTGGTTAAAGCATCTGCCTGCAGTGCAGGAGACCTGGGTTCAATCCCTGGGTTGGGAAGTTCCTCTGGAGAAGGAAATGACAACCCACTCCAGTATTCTTGCCTGGAGAATCCCATGGACAGAGGTGCCTGGTGGGCTACAATCCATAGGGTTGCAAAAGTCCGAGATGACTGAGCGACTTCACTTTCACTTCTTTTACTCTTGGAAGTTTGTGGACATTGCTCCACTGTTCTCTGCACTGAACACTGCAGTAGAAAATCCGCTTTTCTTCATCTTTACAGGTGATTGGATTTTTCTTCCTGAATACCTAAAGAAATCTTTTTAAAAATCCCTTAATATAATGTCTTTTTATTCCTACTAATATTATTGGAAAACAGTACATATTTTGGGTTAAAAGTTTGAATTCATACATTTTAGAGAAATTTTCCTCTATTACATTTCTACACAGCTTCTGAACTTAATTACTGTAGCGCCTCACTTCCAGAACACCCAAAATGCTTATGTTAGATAGTCTTTGTCATCTATTCTTTATTGTTTTAAATTTCATGTCTTTTCCTCCAACATTCATCACGATTAACTCAAGTCTTAACTCCACGAAAGTCATCTGATGTTCAGCTGCATTTATTCTGTTACCTGTTTACTTTCCTAAGTTATTTGTCAGATCTGAAGTAAGATTTTGCTACACTTTGTCCCTTTGACATTTTAATCTCCATCTTTATTGTGTGCTATTTCATTATTTTGTGTTTGGGATCTCATCTTACTGAAGTCCTATTTCTTATTTGAATATGTATGTCCGAAGAGTGATGTATTCATGATGAATATTCTTCTCTTTCCTGGTTTCGGCTATATTTTCTGAATTGACTTTTTTTCTCTATACAGAGCACTTTTAAAGTTTTTACTCATGATTAACATGGATTACTTAGTTTGATATAGAATCTAGGTGACTTCTTGAAACTCATCCTATCTTATCTAAAATTCAGTGTCTTCCCATCGGAACTATACCTTCAGAATGTGAGTTGCTTACTGTCCACTTTTCTGTAATTTTAGGCATTGGAAAGGCGAGGGCTGCATGCAATCTTCATTATAGGACCCAGAACCTGTACTTTTCTGAGTAGTTCCAGGCCCCATGCCACCCAGCTGGGTGTGTATACTACTCCAGTTTGCTTGCCCCACCCACCACAGTGATCCAGAAACTGTCAAAGCCTCCTTCACCACGGTCCCTGGTGTTCAGTGTTGCTGCTTCCAGGGGTTTTCTCTTAACTTCCTCCAACTTGCCTTTTCACTTTCTCAGTCATATTCTTTCCCAGTTGGAACAGGGTTGTTGCAATTCCTCAAAATTGTCAAGCCTTTTCCAGTTTACTTATTTTCCTCACCACTGCGTCTCAAAAAGGTAAGTAAGTATGACATTATGAAGTATGGCTTTTCCACTGTGTGATATATCATTTTCCCCATCTCTGGCTGCTTTCAAAATTTTTCCTTATTATAGTTTCGAACAGTTTGACTGTGATACACCAATGGGTGTTTTTATACTTACGCTGCTTGGGGTTCACTAAACTTCTTGAATCTATAAATTAATGCTGTGCTGTGCTTAGTTGCTTCAGTTGTGTCCAGCTCTTTGTGACCCTATAGATTGTAGCCCTCCAAGCTCCTCTGTCCATGGGATTCTCTAAGCAAGAATACTGGATTGGGTTATTGTGTCCTCCTTCAGGGGATCTTCCCGTTCTAAGGATTGAACCCAGGTCTCTTATGTATCTTGAATTGGCAGATGGGTTCTTCACCACTAACACCACCTGATAAGCCCCTATACATTTATATCTTGCAATAAATTTAGGGAAATTAAGCCATTATTTGTTTGAAAACAATTTTTGGCTTCATTTTCTTTTTTTCCCACAGTTAGGATTCAAATTAGATGCATGTAGGCATTTTAATATTTTCCCACAGGTCCCTGAGATTCTATTCATATTTTCAATGTTTCTTTTTCATTCTGTTTTTCAGGTAGAAAAATCTCTCTTCAGGTCCTTTGACATTTTTTTTTCAAGTCCATCCAGAGAATTTTAAATATCAGTTTATTTTCCTATTCTAGAATTTCCAGATATTCTTTAAAAAAATAATTTATACTTCTCTTTTGAGATTTCCTGGCTTTCATTCATTTAAAGTATTTTTTCCTTTGATTTCCTTGAACATAATTGTATAGCCACTTGGCAGCCCTTGGGTTAATTCCAACATCTGGATTATCTTGGGCTTGGTCTCTTGATAGTCTTTTCTCTTAAGCCTGGCTCATACCATCTGATTCTTTGTAGTTTGAGTAGTTATGAATTACATTTTTGACCTTAAGCATTTGATGTTATGGAGAATCTCCATCCTATTACGGTCCTTTGCAGTGTTTGGTTTTAGCAAGTAAATGCACTTGGGCTGGATTCAGACTCAACAGTGCCCTTTGGGGAGCAGCTCACTTCTCTGGTCATTTCCTCTATCTTCAGCTCTGCTGTTTTGAGTCTGCCTAATGGTTCAGAATCCAAAAGAACTTTATTCAGTTTATATGCAGAATTTGTGAGCTTTCTCTTTTATTATTTGAATTTACTTTTTTCTTTTAAAATTTTTGTTTCTTTTGCCTTTTTTTTTCAGTCATTCTTTCTTTTCCCCCTCTGTTTTTATTTTTTATTTTATTTTTATTTTTTACTGTTTGGTTGTTTTTTTCTTTGCCATTTATTGTGTAAAGTCTTGGGTGTTGAGTGAGACAAACTCTCTGATCTAGAGACATTTTGCCATTTTTTACCCAGAAGCTCTCTTCTGAGAATGTCTTGTCTCTCTTGAACCTCAGCTTTGTAATCTATAAAATGGAGGAGATAGTTCCTTCTTTGTAGAGTTTTGTGTTAAGTGAGATAGTGTAGAGAGAGCTTTTAGCACAGTGCTGGCAGTTAATAGATTATTTCTGTTATTTTTGGTGTCTATATCTCATTCCTAACATACTGCCTGGGGTATAAGTGAAAGTTGCTCAGTCGTGTCCAATTCTTTGCAACCCCATGGGCTGTATAGTCCACAGAATTCTCCAGGCCAGAATACTGGAGTGGGTAGCCTTTCCCTTCTCCAGGGGATCTTCCCAACCCAAGGATTGAACCCAGGTCTTCTGCATTGCAGGTGGATTCTTTAACAGCCCAGCCACAAGGGAAGCCCAAGAATATTGGAGTGGGTAGCTTATCCCTTCTCCAGGGGATCTTCCTGACCCAGGAATAGAACCAGTATCTCCTGCATTGCAGGCAGATTCTTTACCAAATGAGCTATGAGGGAAGCCTGCCTGGGTAAGAGGTAACTAATGATTGTTGAATAAATGAATCATAATGTAAAAATGGAGAAGGGAGAGAATGGATATAAGAAATGGTGGAATTACAGGAAAACTGAGGAGGCACTGCAAGGCTGGTATTTTCCCCTGGATCTGGGCACATAGCAGACACAGGCCTGTGGCTAGGTGGCTCTTCCCTCTGGCCAGGCTTCTGCTACACAAAGTGTTCTCTTGATTTTATGTGCTGATTCATTATGCAACCTGCAGCACGAGGCCAAACTATCAGACTAGCGAAAGAGTCTCCACATTCCTGCTTTTTACACTTTCAGCAGGTACAAGGGAATTCTGGAGCCAGAGGGGGAGCCCCCTGGATTGGTGAGCTTTGGAGGCAATGCCTGAAAATCGCATTTGTGTGGAGCACTATCAGAGACAAAATGAAAAAGCTTAATGATGGGGGAGGCCAGGCATTGCCCAGACATGACAAGCCTGTTAACACCCTGACTTTAGGGAGGAATTATCCCCCACACTGGAAGGCTGAAGTGCCAGCTCTAAGCAGGCAGTTACATGCTCCAAAATCATAATGGTGTTCAGCCGGGCAGAGGGGTAGGGGCATTTGGGTACTAGCAGTGGCCATGCTTCCATTCAGAGAATAGCTTCGGGCACCATGAAAGCATGGCAGTGTCAACCCTGTTCTGAGTCTAGGAAACTTTATCTGAGAAAAACACAAAAAGACTTTAAAGAATATTATTAATTGAACTGTATACCTGAAAACAAAACAAAACAAACAAACAGGGCTTCTGAAGTGGCTCAGTGGTCCATCTGTCAATGCAGGAGACGAAGGAGATGAAGGTTCGATCCCTGGGTCAGGAAGATCCCCTGAAGGAAGAAATGGCACCCCACTCCAGTATTCTAGCCTGAAAAATTCTGTGGACAGAGGAGCCTGGCAGGCTACAGTCCATGGGACCCCAAACAGTCGGACATGACTGAGCAACTGAGCACACTCCAAAATGGTCAAAATGGCAGATTTTATGTTATGTATTACCACAGTTAAAAACAACGAAAATTATTAAAATAATACATGCCCATTATAGATAATTTGAAAAGTTAAGAAAGATTGAAAGAAACAAAATGATCCCTAGTCCTTCATTCTAACATTTTGGTAATTTCCTTTTCTTCTTTTTACATACAAATTGTCTATAATGAGTGCATTTTTGGGATTTATTATAAGCTGAGCATATTTGTCATTAAGTATTGCTTGAAAATATCACTTTAATTGATTTAAAGTAATTCATTGTATAAATTCATCAAACTATTTGATTGTCTCTGTTCTACTTAGGCTATTAACAGTATTTGCAGAAAAAATAATAAACATTACAATTGTCATCTTTCAGCATAAGTCTGTAGCAGATCCTTTGAAAGTGTAAAAATTTTCTTTTCTCCCTCTTTCACCTACCACATTCTACAATTCCTTAAATGCCTATCTCAGGTCTGGCCTCTATAAGGAAACTTTCCCTGAGCACTTCAGCCTGCAAAACTTCCTTCCTTCTCTGACTCCAATTGCATTAATTAATTATAAATATTCATCAAATACTTAATTTTTCCTCTAACAATGTGATTAGTTACATAATAATTATGGCTAATGTCCATTGGGTTTTCCTTGTGGCTCAGACAGTGAAGAATCCACCTGCAATGCAGGAAACCCAGGTTTGATCCCTGGGTCAGGAAGATGCCCTGGAGGAGGGCATGGCTGCCCAGTCCAGTATTCTTGCCTGGAGAATCCCATGGACAGAGGAGCCTGGGGGCGGGGGGGGTGGCGGCTACAGTCCATGGGGTCGCAAACAGTTGGATACGACTGAACACACATGCACACTAATATTCACTGAGTACTTACTTTGTGTAGATATTTTAAAAATCACTTTCCATTGGATTATCTCATGTCATCTTTACAATACTATCTATGCTTTACCTATGGGAAAGTTGAGGCACAGAGAGACTGAGTAACTTGCCCAAGGTTGTTCAGCTATTCCTTGGTGATGTGGAATTCAACTCCAGTCACTCTGCACCCGAGTCCATAACTGCATTAATGACTACATGTGCTGCTGCAGCTGGACTGCTTTAGGGACCGTCAGTGAACAAAGCAAGTATACCCCCTGCAGTGTGGACATGCTTAGAACTTGGGTGACCCCCTGAGCTCTGGACTGTGAAGATTTGGAGCTGCTCCTTCATGGCTGTCTGTGGGTAACTCTTGCTTCTGCAACCTGTGAGCTCTTGCAGGACTGGCGCCCTGTTTCTCCCTGCCTTCTACCTGCAAGAAGCCCACAGCTAGTGCCCAGGGGTTGCCTCAGTAATGTCTTTAGACCAATGGATGGGAGGCGGCAGACAGCAATCTTAAGCACCTGGAGTCCAGGTTTTGCTTTGGGCTCCATCATCGTGCAGGCAGCATTTCTCTACCTACCTGGAGTCTATTCCCTCATGAGGGACATGAGATAATCTTTGACATCATATGAGTGTAGAAAAGTCTCCCAGGAATGCCTTGTGTTTTTCTCACATGGTGATGAGCAACCACTAGCAAAAGACTCGCCTGTGGTCTCCAGCTCTCGGATTTAGTCCGAAACTTATAATTTCAGAGTTAAACATGAGAAAGTTGTCTCCATGTTGCTTCTTTTTCAACATGCCTCAATATGAATAGGCATCTTTGGAAGCCAAAAGCAGTGCTAATTTTCTCATGAACATTTGTCTGTTTCATGAAGTAGACATCTTAGTCTGTTCGGGTTCCTTAACAAAATGCCATAGACTGGGCGACTTATTAAGAGCAAAAGCTTATTTTTCTAGTTCTGGGGGCTAAGTCCATAATGAAAACACTGGCAGATTCAGTGTCTGGTGGAGGGCCTGCTTCCTGCTCATCTTTTCTCTGGGTCCTCATGTAGTGGAAAGGGGTAAGGGGATTCTCTCAGGCAGTTTTTATACGGGCACAAATCCCTTTCATGAGGGCTCTACCTTCATGGGCTTCCCTGGTGGCTCAGAGGTTAAAGTGTCTGCCTCTGGTGTGGGAGACCTGGGTTCGATCCCTGGGTCGGGAAGATCTTCTGGAGAAGGAAATGGTAACCCACTCCAGTATTCTTGCCTAGAGAATCCCATTGACAAAGAAGCCTGTTAGGCTACAGTCCACCAAGTCGCAAAGAGTCGGACACGACTGAGTGACTTCACTTTTACTTTCTACCTTGATGACCTAAACACCTCCCAAAGACCCCACTTCCTAATACCATTGCCTTGTGTGTTAGTTCTTTTTCTCCTTTTTTTTTTTTTTGGGCCACGCTGTGCAACATGCGGCATCTTAGTTCCTCAGCCTAGGGATCGAAACTGTGGCCCCTGCACTGGAAGAGTAGACTCTTAACTGCTGGGCCACCAGGGGACTTCCTAGGTTTTTCTCAACATAAGAATTTTAGGGGGCATAAGCATTCAGTCTACAATAGTGGATGACCATAATTACAATGTTTACTTTTCAATGGGATTAAAAGAAGAAAGAAAAAGAATGAAAAGGAGTAGAAGGCTTCTTACACAAGGGCATTTACATTTGTGTGTGTGTGTGTAATTGGCCAGTTAGTTTTTCACCTTTTTTAAAAATTGGGTTCATATCTGATAGTTATAATAACTTCCACTTCTGAGTACCTGTTAGATGCCTGGTATAGCACATAATAGCATTATTGCTGATACCTACTGTGGACCTTCAGAGACTATGGTACCCCTGTTTCATAGGCTCAGAGGGTTTAATGGCCTTTCTCAAAGGTACCTGCCTAGCAAAAATTGAGGTAGCAATCAAATTCTGTTTTGCTGGATCTTAAAGCCTATCAGTCAGCTGCTACAACAGAGTTAGCTCCCATCTTGTTAGTTATTTAGTGAACAAGCTGTGTTATCAACATGATGGAGAGGCACACTGCAGAGGTATGAGCTTTTGGAATTTTATTAAAGACCTTGGAAGGCATCAGAGAGGAAACTGTCAGTTAAGAGGAGCAAGTCTGTTTCCTGGCCATGGATGGAGTCATGAGGGACTCCCACTTCTTTTACCCCTGTGATCCAAGTTTGAGGAATGGCTGAGTGAGGAGACAAAGTCCTGAACTGATTTGAATCACCTCTCTGAATCTGTTACAGAAAAATTTGTCCCGATTTGTGGATTTATTCATATAAGACAAAGAGTGCTTCTGTGAATTATCTAATGCATTTTATTTGAAAGTACTAAGTTATACATTTAATGAATAAAAGAAAATGGCTTCAGGAAATTCTGCAGGTGTTAATAAGACTTTGGAGAATGAATATTCCCTTTTGGATTCAAGGTTTCCGGGAGAAGCTGTAAGGTTGAACTAGACCTCAGAGGACAGGCTGTATTCATGCAGGCTGGGTGGGATGAAGAGGGGCATGTCAGGGGAATGAAAAGTAGAGGCAAGTCCTAGCGGAAAGATAATGGGGAGATGTGTCAGGTCATCCTCAGAACACTTTGCCTCCAAGGAAAAACTAATGAGCAGAGTGGTTCAAGAGCGGCTTTGAAGTCATACACATGTTGGCTCAGTCCCCAGCTCTGCCAGTTACAAGATGGGGCCAATTACTTAAACTCCTGAAGCCTCAGTTATCTTGTTTCCAAATGCAGTTAATGACACACAGTGCTCAGGGGCTTTGTGAGGGTTCACTACCGCAGAGTTTAGTTCCTGGTTCAGTAACTGGAGGAAGTTATTATCTCTCAGATGATGCTGGAATATGCAGATCCTTATCTTAACATGCTCTATTTCACCTCAGTAATCAATAACTACGAATTACGATTTTGTCTGTCCCCTGGGGTCTAAGAAGCAGTAAAGCCGTCTCCCGCTCTGTGCCAAAATCCTGCATGAAGAAAATGTATTGTCAGAGGTTCAGCTTCACACAAAGCTGTCTTAGCTGAGGAACTTGCTTCTTCCCAGCAGCGACAACAGCGTTCTACCAGGCTTCTGGTCATTTCCTACAATCTCTGCTTATCACTTTCTATGCTTTTCTTAGCCGTTTGAAAAGACAGGCTGAAAAGCTAGCCTGATGAGTTCTGACCACTAAGAAAACTCAGAAGAAAATGAGCAGATTTTCAATTCCTCTCAGAGGCCTCATTGAAGGAGGGTGGCCCACCGTGATTTCTGCCTTTTCTCAAGTCTTTGATTCTCTCTCTATTTTCTGGGCTGCCCAGTGGCCCCTTATTAGCATCTACAAAGAGACAGATATGACCCTAGTCCAGCCTCTGCCTTTTATTAGCTAGGTCTTCTTTGACAAGTCATTTGAGTCTCGTGACCTCGGTTAATTTATCTATAAAACAGAGATCAACTGAAAGGTGTATTTAAATGTTATTGCACATCAACTGTTTTGCGGGGAGAGACACGTAAAATACATACAGGTGAAGTGTGATAAACCATGGCATAATCCTTTGAATGTCAAAGTCACCAGAACCTAACATTGGCTATTAACTTACTGTAAGGAATCAAATGCCTCGATTAAGAATACGGCTTCACCACTTATTGCTTAAGAGACTTGGTTAAGTCACTTAACCTCTTAGTTTCCTCATCTACAAATATGAATAATCAAGTCAATAGTATCTAGCTAATTGGGCTGCCACAAGGGTTCAGTGACAGAATGTCTGAAAAGTGCTTGACGTCAGGCACGTGGGAAGTGCTCAGTAGCTGTTAGCTTTATTTTTAGTATTTTCTATGTGCCCACACTGGACTAAGAGCTTGACGTCTGCTGTCATTCTCAAGGTCCAACCCTTCTGTGAAACTGGCATTCTCCATCAAGCCTTCCTTTATTATCCGAGTCACCTAAGAAGCTCTCCATCAAGTCTTCCTGATGAGCAGATGGTGCGGTGGGGGACTGATTGAGCTTGTACCTTCAGTTGCATTGGTCATTTGAAATCCAGCATTCTTAATCTCTGCCCATGTAGGTGATACATAGCAATATGTCGTGGTGAAAATTTCCTCTTGGGGGAAACAATTGTGAAATTTGTGTAACTCTGAATAAAGCTCCTTGAGGATGGAGCCTGTCCTTTGTTTATTTTGGTATCTTATATTCATCTTTTCTTTAAAAAGTAATTTATTTAATTTTGGCTCTGCTGAGTCTTTGTTGCTGCACAAGTTTTGTCTAGCTGCAGTGAGTGGGGGCTACTCTCTAGTTGGGGTTTGCAGGCTTCTCATTGTGGTGGTTTCTCTTGTTAGGGAGCATGGACTCTAGAGCACAGCTCAGTAGTTGTGGTGCACGGGTTTGGTTGTTCTAGGGCATTTGGGATCCTCTGGGACCAGGAATCAAACCCACATCTCCTGCACTGACAGGTAGATTCTTCACCACTGAGCCACCAGGGAAGCCCCTCTTCTATTCATCTTAATGTTCCCTGACCTAGTCTATACCCTTTGTTGGCGATAGTGCTCAATAAATGTATGTCAGGTAGAATTAAATATCATATCTTCAAGTTAATCAGATGCTACCCCCAAGAAATATTCTCCTGGGTCATTTATTCTGACTTTAATTCTCATGCCTTATCTTGGCATGCCTTCACAATGGACTTTCAATCTACTTTTCTTCCTGTCATGCATGCTGTAAATGGTTTGTTGCAGAACTATTTATCATAGTGGAAAAATTGAAAATGACCTAATGTCCAGTTGCAGTAAAATGGGTGAATAATTTATGATGCACTCATATATTGATAATAACCATCATTTACCCATGCTTATGATGCCATGTATTGTTCTAAGTGCTTTTCATATAATTAACTCTTTTAATCTTTAGAACCAGTTTGTGAGGTAGATATTATTATTCTCATTTTAGAGGTAAGGAAATAGAGTTTGAGAGGTTAATTAATTTGTCCAAGGTCACACAGTTAGGAAGTAGTAGTCAGGATCCAAACTCAGGCAGCCTGACTTCAGAGTCAGTATTCTCAGCCACTGAACTAAACTGTCCCTCATACAGACAACAAACAGAGTAGTAAACCACTAATAACTTGCCTAAGAATATTTGCCTTTCATCCACTAAGGGCTGAAATGAATGAATACATTTATTGTTCAATATACATGGGAAATAATACTCTAAGTGGGGTAGCAAAGCAGCATATTCCTTATATGCATTATCTCAACTATGGAAAGAACACTGTACAGGAAATACGTGGGAGAAAATAGTCCTAAAGTTTCATTCATTCTGCTTGTGGTTGATGGGATTACAATTTTCCCCACTTGCTTCATATGTATGTGTGTGTGTGTATATAAATATATATAATTGTATTTATTATTTTATGGCTGTGTTGGGTCATCATTGCTGTGCATGGGCCTTCTCTAGCTGCAGTGAGTGGTGACTACTTTCTAGTTGCAGTACATGGGATTCTCATTTTGGTGGCTTCTCTTGTTGCTGAACATCAGTTCTAGGGTACAGGGGCTTCAGTAGTTGCATCTCCTGGGCTCTCAAGCACAGGCTCAATAGTTGCAGTGCATGGACTTAGTTGCTCCCAGCATGAGGGATCTTCCTGATCCAGGGATCGACCCATGTCTCCTGCATTGGCAGGCAGATTCTTTACCACTGAGCTGCCAGGGAAGCCCCCTTCCTGCTTGCTTCTTTACACTTGTCTCACTTTTCTAAATTTCCTAAAGCAAACTTTATCTGTAAAATGAGGGGGAAAATACTACTAAAAATCTGTGTTTAAAAACATAAGGCCATATAGAGGCAGCTTTGGGGCGAATCACCAATAGGTATCAAACACTTGTTTTTCTTTTTCGCCAAAACCATTTGTTAATTTCAAAAGTTTCATTAACCCACAAACAAGCTCTCTTCTTTAAAACCTGCCCATTCCTGCAGGCTATTCTGACAGTCATCCTCGAGTCATAAATACACAGGAGGCAGCTTCCACTTTGGGTCTGGAAGAAGTCTCTCGGGAAAAGCCAATTTCCTGGATCTTTTTGAGGGAATTTATTACAAGCATCTGTGATTCTTTACTGCTCCTTTGACTCTATATTTCCTGCCATTGCTGGTGCATCTAGTCTGCTGGGCATAGCTTTTGTCTTTATTTATTTAAATTACAATACTGTATTTGTTTTGCCATACATTGACACGAATCAGCCATAGGTGAACACAATCTTTCAATGCCGAAGCCCCCTCCCACCTCCCACCCCACATCCTCTACTTGAATCATCCTGTGCATCAGCCCCATGCATCCTGCATCCTACATTGAACATAGATTGGCGCTTCGTTTCTTACAGGAAAATATACATGTTTCATTGCCATTCTCCCAAACCATCCCACCCTTTCCTTCTCCCTCAGAGTCCAAAAGTCCACTCTATATCTCTGTGTCTCTTTGTTGTCTCACATATAGGGTCATCATTACTGTCTTCTAAATTCCATATATATGTGTCAGTATACTGTATTGGTGTTTTTCTTTCTGGCTTACTTCACTCTGTATAATCGGTTCCAATTTCAAATTTGACTCAGTTCTAATGGGCATAGCTTTTGATTCTTGCCCCCAGGGCAGCAGTGCAACAGTTTGGGCTGCTGCAGCCAGTGACATGTCAGTAGTGGTTTGCTGGGTTTGTCTGGTCTTTGGTCTTTTGCAGCTCTGGGGACAGATACAATATGAAGGACAGAGGCTTTAGTTTTAAGGCACAGCTCAATACTCACTAGCAGGCTTTAAGCAACTCACTTTACCCCAGAGCCTCAGTGTTCTCATCTCTAAATGGGGATGATAAAGAGGCAAGTCTCTCTCACAGGTTTCTGTGAATCTGAAGAGGGCTCAGGTGGGAGAATGTATATGAGAGCCATTTGCAAATATAGTGGTCCACAGTCATGTGAATTTTTCTTTTTCCTTCCTTCCTTCCCTGCCTCCTAAGGTCATGCAGCCACTAAGCCACTGCCGGCTCTATCAGCCATTTCCTTGCCTTGTGGCTGCAGCCTTCCCATGAGGCTTATCTCTGGTGTTCAGCCTTTGCTCTCTAGTGTTCTTTTCCCCTGGCCCACTCCATGCTCCACTAATCCTTTCCTGTATGGACAGTAGGAAGTCCCTGGGAGATTAGAGTGCTGTTACTATATTTCTGATTGGGTTTCAGAGACTTAGCTCTGTCTGGGTATCTTCATCTTTGAAGCTGGTAGCACTGAGGCTCAAGGTAGAGGGTGCAGACAGACCACAGAGCAGTTCTTTGACCTTGAGCCTACCTTTATAATGGACAATAGATACAGAAAGCATTGAGGAGGGAGGGCTATTTAAGAGTCTTGATGAGCATCTACAGCAGGGTGAGGAAGAAGGGTTTAGAAGGGCATTTTGAGGTGCCCGTGTCTCCTCCACTCACAAGTCTTTGTAATAACATCAACCTCCAGTTGAAGAATGCTATGAGAATACTTTGTGTGAATAGATCATTGCAGATGAATGTTAAAAGCAGGGGACGCATTATTTGCATTAGCCAGTAAGTTGCCTAAACTAATGACTGAGAAAGGTATGACCTAAAATATTATTCATGGGCAAAGGCTGACATCAGTAGGGGGCAGGAAGCTGAGATGGTGTCCAGATGGAAAGTAGGTATCTATACTTCTAAGGAATACACTTTCAAGAAAAAAGAAGGCAGAATGTCAAAGAATTGATGTCGTTGAACTGTGGTGCTGGAGAAGACTCCTGAAAGAAAGTCCCTTGGACAGCAAGGAGATCAATCTTAAGAGATCAATCCTGAATATTCACTGGAAGGACTGATGCTGAAGCTGAAGTTCCAGTATTTTGGTCATCTGATGCACACAGATGACTCATTGGAAAAAGTCCCTGATGCTGAGAAAGATTGAGGGCAGAAGGAGCAGAGGGTGTCAGAGGATGAGATGGCTGGATGGCATCACCAATGCAATAAGCATGAACTTGGGCAAACTCTGGGAGATGGTGAGGGATAGGGAGGCCTGGTATGCTGCAGTCCCTGGAGTTGCAAAGAGTTGGACAGGACTGGGTGACTGAACAACAACAACAAAGGAAAACATGCTGTTAAAGCAGGAGCCCCAGAGACAATGAGTAGGAAAGCCTCATAAATAGATTGGGGAGGATAGGATCACCTCCCATCCAGCGGTCCAGACTCTTGCCTCTCACTTCTGGATGAGAAGGCCCCAAGTGAAGACACAGCAACCTTGAGAGAGCAGTTCCCAAAGGGAATAACTGACTGCTCCTAGTCTAGAAATTTGTCAGGGTACTCCTTCTTGCCTGCTCATCTGCTCAGAGTCCTAGGATCTTCTTGGGCGTATGTCATCTGTAGTCATCCCAGTCCTGCAAACCAAGAAACCAGAGTGAGTCTGTCCCTGGATTTTTGATAACTTCGCTAGAGTTCTTCTGGTGAAGAGAACCTTCTAGAAAAGCCTCTCACCTGTTTCTTGTTCTTGGTTTCTAAATAGTACTGACAAAAAGTGATGCTGAGGACAGAAATGGTGAAGGCTTTCAATGAGTCTGGAAGAGGGTTCAAATTCTGGCTCTGCCATTTCCAAGTGACTTCAATTTCCTCATCCATAAAATAGGGCTAAGGCCACCACATATCTTATGATGAGGAGAGATAATATAGTAAGCAAAGTGTTTTTGCTTCCCAAATGGTAGCTATTGTTTGCATGTCTTTTTCTCATTCCCTCTGTCATTGTCCTTATGGCAGAAAGCAAAGAGGAACTAAAGAGCCTTTTGATGAAAGTGGAAGAGGAGAGTGAAAAAATTGGCTTAAAACTCAGCATTCAAAAAATGATCATGGCATCTTGTCTTGTCACTTCACGGCAAATAGATGGGGAAACAATGGAAAGAGTGAGAGACATTATTTTCTTGGGCTCCAAAATCACTGCAGATGGTGATTGTAGCCATGAAATTAACAGATGCTTGCTCCTTGCAAGAAAAGCTATGACAAACCTAGTTGTTGTTGTTCAGTTGCCCAGTTGTGTCCAACTCTTTGCAATCCCATGAACTGCAGCATGCCAGGTCTCTCTGTCCCTCAGCATCTCTCAAAGTTTGCCCACGTTCACGTCCATTGTATCAGTGATGCCATCCAGCCATCTCATCCTGACTCCCTCTTCTCCTTCTGACCTCAATCTTAGATAGCATATTAAACCTAGACACCATATTAAATATCTAGACAGTGTATTAAAGAGCAGAGACATTACCTTGCTGACAAAGGTCCATATAGTCAAAGCTATGGTTTTTCCAGTAGAGATGGATGGATGTGAGTTGGACCATAAAGAAGGCTGAGTGCCAAAGAATGCTCAGATGCTTTCAAACGTATTGGAGAAGAACCTTGGACTGCAGGGAGATTAAACCAGTCAATCCTAAAGGAAATTAGTCTTAAATATTCACTGGAAGGAGTAATGCTGAAGCTATAATACTTTGGCCACTTGATTTGAAGAGCCGACTCATTGGAAGAGACCCCGATGCTGGGAAAGATAGAAGGCAGGAGGAGAAGAGGACAACCCAGGACGAGATGACTGAATGGCATCACTGACTCAATGGATATGAGTTTGAGCAAGCTCTGGGAATTGTGGAAGGACAGGGAAGCCTGGCACGCTGCAGTCCATGCGCTCTCAAAGAGTCGGACATGACTAGGCAACTGAACAACAACTGTCATTGCCACAGCTCCTATTATATCTCCAGCGTCCAAGCTGGTCTCCATGCTCCACACTTACGTCGCTGATCCTGCCATCCATTTCCAGGATGTTCACTGGGAGAGAAATTAGTGTAAAATACAAAGAGGTATGTCATCCTCCCGCACAAAAATTTTAGGTTTCCAATTTTTTCAGAATAAAGTCAACTGTAGCAGCCTCCCAGATATAGGTTTAAGAGTTTCTCTGTTTCTACTCATTAACTCATACTATGATGAGTATCTTCTCAATGCCAGATGAAAACAGACTGAGGTGCTGATGCAAGAGTGCTGGCTAGTTGGTCTAGAGATTTGAATTCACTCTGCTTGTCACCCCCTCCAACTGGAGCTCTTTGTACTGAGCAATAATGCATCCTTGGCAGATGGGAAGGGACGGCAGTGACAACAGAAGGGGTCCAGTATCTGGGCTGGGGAAAGCACTGTTTGGAAGGATGTTGGGGATGAGATGGCATCCCACCCCCCTTTCCCAGGATGGCAGTAGGGGGAGGACCACCGATTTGGAGAGAAAGTTCTGGGCCTGAGCTTCAAGCACTCTACTGTGTACCTGACTTCTTTCCTTCAGAGGACAGGGACTACCTACCACATTCCTTCCCTCCCCCATACAGAGTCTGGCACCAAGTGGGACCTCCATAGACCCTAAGGTAAGGTGAAGTCGCTCAGTCGTGTCCGACTCTTTGCGACCCCGTGGACTGTAACCTACTAGGCTTCTCCGTCCATGGGATTCTCCAGGCAAGAATACTGGAGTGGAGTGCCACTTCCTTCTCCAGGGAATCTTCCCGACCCAGGGATTGAACCCAGGTCGCCCGCACTGGAGGCAGATGCTTTAACCTCTGAGCCACCAGGGAAGCCCCTGAGGAGATATTTAAAAAAAAAAAATTAAATTGGAGTAAGTGTCTGCACACGACTAAGCAACTAATACTTTCACTATAGCCGATTAATAATGTTGTGATAGTTTCAGGCAGAGAGCAAGGGACAGCATCCATACACACCCATGTATTCAATGGGGAGAAGATTATGACCTCTGGTAGTCACATCTTTTCTATGGGGACTGCAGTGGTGGCCGCAGGCACTTCTGCCCTCCTACAGGGCGGAGTTCTGTTTTAGGCAAGTG
Source organism: Nanger dama (assembly GCA_917880005.1). Classification (NCBI taxonomy): domain Eukaryota; kingdom Metazoa; phylum Chordata; class Mammalia; order Artiodactyla; family Bovidae; genus Nanger; species Nanger dama. The sequence goes on along the minus strand of CAKJTW010000011.1, from coordinate 24,406,770 downwards.
GGCCCCTGGGATGGTCAGTGTGGGACGACGACGTTTGCTCAACAAGTGGTCTCCTCTTGCCTTCTCCCAGCAGCCCTAGCTCAGCTCCAGTGCAGGAAGGATCCTCACTCCCTTTTCCACCCTACTGGAGTCCTCCTGCCCACCAGTCTGCAGACGGCTTGAGGTGGATATGGCCATGGGCAGGGACTCACCGACCCTCCTGTTCTGTATCTGCAGTGAGTGGAAGGTTCTTGACATACCCTTTGAAATAGATTTTGTTGTTTCATATTCTGCATAAGGCTTCAGAGCAGTTGAGGGACTTGCTCAGGGTAACACAACTCGTCAGTAGCAGAAGCGGGATTTATAGTCTCTGCTTGCTAGGACAGTGCTGGCTTCAACTCTGCAGGATCAGACATTTGGGGACCTTGCCCTCCGCTTTGCCCCTCCCCCTCGGCCCGCCCTTGCCGTAGGAGGGGAGGGGAGCAGGATCCCAGCATCACCCCGGGGTTAGGTGCACCACCTAACCAAGAGCCCCTAATCCCTCAGCCCGCTCGCTAGCGACCTCTGAAGGGCTTGGCGGATTTGGGGCGCAGTGTGGTGAGGGGTCCCACCCCGTCTTCCCGACTATTTGCATAACGGAGACTGCTCATTTCCCCCGCCCCCTTCGCCGCACTCTTCCCTCCTTCCCGCGTACCCGCCACCCCTCATCTCCCGGCCCCTCTACTCCTCCCCAGCAGACCCTCCTTCAGGGACTCCCAGCTCCCGGCTGTCAGGCCGCCGTCGGGGGCGGCGTCCAGAGGCACCCCAGGGAGGGGAGTCCTAGGCAGGGCCGGGCTGCGGAAGACGCCTGGGGCACTACCCGGTGCTAACAAAGGGAACCGGCAGCTTACCGGCTAGGGCGCAGAGCGGGCGGAGCAAGCGCAGCTTCCGCGGCTGAGAGCGCAGCGAGTGAGTAAGATTGCGGCGGGGCGGTGGCGGGACCCAAGCCCCCAGGGAGGAGTGGAGCGAAGGGGCGCAGGAGGGGAGCGGAGCGGCGGGGCCCGTGGCGAGCCGAGGGCGCAGGGAATTGATGCACGCCTTAGCACTCTTCACTGCGCGGACCCGCCGCCTTTTGCTGGGGTGTCTGTGGATTAATCAGGGCCGAGGGGGCATCCCTGGCTTCCCCCGGCTCCGCGAGACTGCGGACCCACAACAAACCCACGTGCACGCGGCCCCAGGGAGCCCCACTTTCTCCACTGCACCAGCAACATGGGAGGGAGACATAAAATCCAGGTTGCTTTGGATCTCGCTTGCCGGATGTACAGGAGGAGAAACCCAGGCTCTCTGCAGGGGTGGGGGCGCAGGTACCATAACAAATGCACGTGCGTCCTGCCCAGGGTGCGGGGTGCCCTGCTAGCCCTCCGGAGCCGCCCTGCGGAACCCGGCCTTTGTCTCAGCTATCGGGAGGGAACGGCGCTGGGGGCGCCACTTGCTGGAGGAGAAAGACTGACACATTTAAAAGGTACCGCTTGGGTATCAGACCAAACCACCAGATTCAAAAATAGGAAACACGAAGGGAGAAAGTAGCAACAAAAAAATTACTCCAGGCCGAGAGTGTGTTCCCGGCCGTAGTGCAGACTTGAGACGACTCGGGCCACCTCTCACTTTCTCCTCACGGTGGTTTCTTAGAGACAAGGGTTGAATTAAGGGTCTGCACAGAAAAGCTAGGCACAGAAAAGACTGTGCCTAGCTCACCATCGTCCTTGCACTGTAGGGAACGGCGAGCGCCTCCTCAGTCCGGTTTAAACTACGCCCCCGCACTGTGCTGGCTTTCGCTTGCGCTTTGCCGTGTAGGTCCCTGCGTCTAGCCAGCCCCATTGTCATTGGCCCCTTTCGGCTTGTCGTGTCTCTTTATAAGGAAGGCTAGCCGAGGTCTCTTGTTCTAGGTGGGGACGCCCTTATTTTCAGCTCTATCCGAGTTTGTTTGCGAGAAATTCCGAGGTCTGGAAAGAGAGGCCTCTTGTTTGTTTTGCTTTTTCTTTGCCTACGAATGCCCAGCTCAGCTTTGCGGATTTTAGTTCAATAGTCCTGTTCTGGCAGCAGTGGGATGGTTTAGGGATGCACTGGCCCCGTAGGTAATGGTGTGGGTGCAGAAGGCAGCCGGACAGGTTGTGGAGTGGGTGGTGTGTGCGCCAACCTTGTGCTTGCTGAGTGGTCCGGGCAGCGGCTTCACCTGGGCCAGCAGCGCTGGAGATTAACCTGTCCCTCGGGGGCCGGCGGGCCTCCAGCCCTGCCTAGAGAGCATCCGGCGAACCCTCCTATTTTACAGGAGAGGAAACGGAGGCCGGGAGAGTTCAGTTCCTTGTACCAAGTTTCAACCCAAGTGAAGTTGGCCACCTAGAGAGGACAAGAGCCTGAGTCTCCCGACTCCCCCAGGCGCATTGCCCAGCAGCGACTGAAGACGGAACCCAAAATCTGTGGTTGGCTGAAAAGGCAGTGGCCTTAGGCAGAACAGAGTTAAAGAACGTAATTCACATTGAAACTGCACCCTTCCATTATGCCTTTCAAGAGTTCTATCCATTTGAGAGAAGATAGATTTAGTAATGCCTCACTCTCCTTCTAGCCTTTCATAAGCCTAGTTAGTTTTCTCTTCTGGCTGCCCCTTCTCCTCAAGCTGGAGCCCAGCCAGCTGTGGAGACTTAGATGTTTTGCCTCTCATCCTTGTGCCAGGAGGCCTTTGTTTGGGCATAAGCACACAGGGTGGAAAGTGTCTCCTAGGGCGCTACTCGTGAGTCACTTGTGGGAGAACAAAGCATTGTTTTCACTGATTTTATTTAATTAAGTTTTTAAAGATGAGAGTCTCACGGAAGTAGCTACTTAATTTTGTATTTGGCAGGGGAAACATTGGAAAACCAAAGACATCACTCTGAGTCTGGGTTTCCCTAAGGTGCTGTTTCACCACGTTCCTCTTACCTTCTAACTACACTGGTTTCTCTTCTTAAGGTTTCCAGGATGTTTCATTTCTGTGGTGATTCCAATTGGCACTTGAATATAGCTCTCATCAGAACGCTCACCCTATTAGGAACTTAGAAATCAGCTGGCCTGTTTTTCTAAATGAAAAAACTGCAGCTCAGTGAGAAATCACTTGCCCAGGGACACACAACAAGGTGTCTGCTGTTAGTGCCCTTTTGCGCTTTAGTGAAACTTGTGTCAAGTGAGTTTTTGTTGGTACCCCAGTGTACAGTCAAAGTTATGATGGTTGTTACAACAACACCTTTTAAGTCAGAAAGTGAATTCCTTAAGGACTTCTGTAGGTTTTGGTTATTAAACAAAACCATGGATCCCAGTGGTAGATTCAGCAAGGAGTATTATATAAATAGTTTTCATTGGGGATTGATTTTCTTTAGTGTTTACTAAGTGGTTCTCTTTACTCTTGCTCTGGGTTTCCCCACATTCCTCTGCCTCCTGCTTCTCCGGCAGGGAAGTGCTTTAAAGTATGATCACAGAATGAAAGGCAGCAGGAAGTCAGAAGAAAGACCCTCCTTCACTCTTCATGATACTTAACTTCTTGGGTTCCAGTGTTCCAGTGCAGTGAGAGCCCTTCCTGCGCAGTCTCTGCCCTGGCTGTTTGGATGGAGTGGAAGCTGCTCAGCCTTTAGAGGTAGAGGGTCCGGTTGGGTCAATCCTCCTCTCCTGCATTCCTTGTGGACTGTATCCACACAGTGTCAAGGGAAGAACACGTATGCATCTCCTAGGGGTGCAGTGGGTAGTAAATCATGTGATGCATGCTTATTCAGACCTCCCAGCAGGGTTGAATGCTCATCAGCTTTTTAGTGGTAGAGAATGATGATGGGAAGATAACCCCACTGGGTGAGCCCGGTGCTCAAATGAAGAGGCCCAGTCTAGTCACAAACAAGGCAGAATGTCTGCCAGACTGTTAAAGGGGCCTTTGGGTGGTTGTGAAGTGTGTGGTAACTTTAAGGTAAATAAACCTAGTTGAAAAAAAAAAAATCCAGAAATGTCATGCCCAGGTGAGTGCCATCTAGTCTTTCCATCCATTTACTCCGTACTTACTGACAAGCAGGCAGGTGGGGACAGGGGTGGTTTCTATGCTGGGCCTGGAGTTACAAAGAACCAGATCCACTTGATGGCCCCTCACCATCCTTGTTTGGAATGCATTTGGAAAACTGCCCTCAGGAACCCACAGAAAACAGATCTAATTTATCTCAAAATTGACCTCTGCAGGGGTGAGATTATCCCTTTTGTCATTGTCAAACCAAGAGCAGGTGGTAAATGAGAGAGTGGAAAAGGGAAGGCTTCCAAGAGAAGGTGGATCTCCACAAGTATAGGGACGTGGTTGCATTACGGAGTGTCGGGCATAATTCATTAGTGAAATTTGCAGTAAGCTTCTGGAACATAGACTTGAGAATTTGCTTAGATTTGGTGTCAGTGACCTATTCAGTAAGAACCAAATTGGGGAAAAACATACATTTTTCTTGCTTGTCTGCATTGTATACTGACTTGAATAGATGTGCTTTCTATAGCTGTACATGAAACAGTAACATAGTAAGTACACAGTGTCATCATATTGAAATACTGGGGTGATTTTCTGAGTCATGACTAGAAGAATCAGTTAGCCTTTAGAATTAGTTTAGTGATTAAATTTTATCATTCTGATTATAAAAATACAGCATGTCCAGTGAGGACAATTTGGAAAGTACAAAAATGGATAGAGAAATAGAAAAAAAATTCCATTATTCAAAGGCAACCACTGTTTGCAACTTTCCTTCTTGTCTGTTTTTTTTTTTTTTTTTTTAGTGGATTTGTTTTCTCTAAATGGTAGAGAACTTACTGCTTGTACAGTTACTCTTGGCTTTTTGCTTAGTCTTTTCATATACCCATGTCACAGTTTATATTCACATTAAACCTGCATCTTTTCATTCATCAACATATCAGCATCTCCAAGGTCACATGGTCCCATGGGATCCAATCACTCCAGTGATCATTTCAGTGAAGGCCTGCAGAGGAAAGAGTCTCCAGCTTCTTATCCTTTTCCTAGCTGTGCCTCAAGCATCCAGATACCAGCTGTTAAAAAAAAATATATATATATATATATATATATTTTTTTTTTCATGTAAGAAGACAGCTAAAGTCTAGTGGAGAGAGAAGGACCCTTTGTATGGCCTTGAGTCTAGTCCTGCCCTTGTGACAACTTACTTTAGCAGCTTGGTTTTTAACCAAGCAACCCCAAGATCATTTGTTAACTCACTCCTTGCATCTTCGAGTGCCCATTCTAAACCGAAGCTGTTTAAGAAGAGCTCATGATCCAGCAGAGGAGCTGGAGTAACAAGAGACCAGTGCAAGGTGCCCTGGGAATCAGAGGAGGGGCAGCCACCCCAGACTGGAACAGTGGGGAAGGCTTCCTGGATAAAGGCTGTCCTGGGCTTGTGCAACTACTTCAGATCCTTCATTGAATTACCACTGAGATTAACATGCTTGTGATAAATCTCTTTCCACATTCCAGATAATTCCCATAGGATACAATCCTAAACTTGGAATTACTGGGTCATATTTTAAAGACTATCATTGTTTTTAAAAACTTCGTAGATTCAGTCCCAGTTGCCTATGAAATTTTAAAGTACCTAAGTATTTTGTATTGTGGAAACGGTAGAAATTGAGAGCAAGTAATTCAGGATTTGAATTCTTGTTTACCAGTTATCACCAATATAGACTTCTACAAGTTACTTAAGCTCATGAAGCTTCAGTTTCCTTCTCTGTAAAATGGACATAACTGCCCTTACCACACTGGATCATTGTAAGGATTTTTAGGAAGACTTTTATTTATTTTTTTATATTTTTATTTGCTTATTTTTTAAATGTTTGTTTATTTTTGGCTGTGCTGAGTCTTTGTTGCTGTGTGGGCTTTTTTTTCTAGTTGTGGCGAGTGTGGGCTACAGGCTTCTCACTGTGGTGGCTTATTCTTGCTGAGTGGGGCTTTTGGTATGTGGGCTGCAGTAGTTGCGGCTCCCAGGCTGGAGAGCACAGCAGTTGAGGTGCACGGTCTTAGTTATCCCAAAGCATATGGGATCTTCCTAGATCAGGGATCAAACCTGTGTCTCCTGCATTGGCAGGTGGATTCTTTACCTCTGAGCCACTACAGAAGCCTCCACTATAAATCCTAGATAAAGGGTCCAGTATAGTGCCAGGTTTACAGGAAGCACTCTGTAAGTGATGTCTATTATTGTTTTAATTGAAATTTTCACAAGCTGCAGAGACTGTGGTCCTAATATTTTTTTCTTACCATGATAGCAGGTAGGAAATTAATTAAGGTGGCATCTGCTACCAGGTGACAAATTGAGAGAAATGATCACTTGTGTGATGCATTACAAATCTTCTTATGGAAAGTTTCAAACACACAAATGTGGAAAGAGTGGTGTAATTACCCCTCTTTCCCCATTTATAATCACTTATCTTCAATAATTATCAAAACTGATAGGGTTTTCAACCTCACATTTGACCCTACATGACTTTGAAATAAGTCCCAGACATTTTTTTCAGCTCAGCCATAAATATTTCACTGAGTTAGTTGCATGATGCATATTTGAGGCATTGAGTGAAATGCCATAATTGAGGCTCTTGGAGCCTGTGTCTGCTGTCCATGTTACAGATGGAACCCTGTGTGTGTGTATGTGTGTGTGTGAGAGAGAGTGAGAAAGAGAGAGAGAGAGAGAGAGAAAGTTTTAGTGCTCAAGTGAATTTTCCTGCCATGTCCTGTGTCTCAAAGTGAAAGTCGCTCAGCTGCTCAGTGTCTGACTCTTTGTGACCCCATGGAATATACAGTCCATGGAATTCCCCAGGTCAGAATACTGGAGTGGGTAGACTTTCTTTTCTCCAGGGGGACAAAGACACAGGGTAAAAGGAACGCTGAATTTAGTCAGAAGACCTGATTTTGCAGTAGGGCACCACCATTTACCAGTTATATATTTTGTCAAGTGACTTCTGAGTTTCTTTGAATATATTGATAAAAATTTGATGAGTAGCAAATGAGATAATCCACTTAAGGCTCTAGCAACTCAACATTAATTGACCCTGCATCACACTTGAAACTAGCCTTACGGTTCCCGAGAGGCAGAGTTTTCATATGGAATGAAGGCCTGAGAGTACTGGGGTTTCTTCAAGTAGAGTTGCTTCCTGTCTCATTCTGAAGATGTGGTTGTCACGCAGATGAGCACCTGGCACACTATGCTTGTGAATCTCCTGTCCAGCACTCAACTCCTTCCCTCCGATGTGTGAATGAGATCAGGGCCCTGCCACTGTGCCTGAGAAACAAGTCTTCTCTGATGCCTCCTTTTCTCCATGGGAAGACACTTGGCTCCCTCTCCCCTCCAATTTTGTTGAGAGTCTCGGTCTCTCCTAAGTCACTGTTGCTCCCAAGTAGGAATTTTGACTCAACTAAAAGGAGAAAATTGATTTGATATCTTCATTTAAGTCCTGTCTTTAATCCACTGGGACTCCCATTATGTTCGGGCCTGCCCTGTGACCTGTGGTCTCTGGCTCTCTCGAGCTTGCTGAGTGGCCTTGGGTGAAATAAATGCCACCTTTGGCATGCCACCACAGGATTCAACTCCCAGCTCTCTAGGCCCCTTCCAGCTCTGAGATCATCAATTGGGGAACAGGTATAAAAATGGGGAAACTACACATAGAGTTAGGGGCTTCTTCACACAAATAATAAATGTAATCTATTTTCTTTTCAAATGTTCAAATAGGGTAAGCAATTAACCCCTTACCTTTGCTCACTTACCCCAGTTCCACTTTTCTGCAAAGTGACTACTGTTTGCAGTTTGTTTTGGGTCCTTAAGCTCCCTTTGGATCTATATATGTATCTATATGGGTATATGCCGATACACTTTAAAAGCTCCTTAAATAGATTACATTATAGCTACAACTTTACAGACTTGCCCTTTTAGCGGTCTTTCTGTATCAGCATATACAGATTATTTTTTTCACGGCTGCATCACATCCTATATTATGGATGTGTTTGTTTAACCGGTCTTCTGTTGATGGATATTTATTTCCATTAAAATCTATTTCTAAGTGTATTTGGGGAATCCCCAATGTCACAGTGGTAGAGAATCCACCTGCCAATGCAAGAGTTTTGGGTTCAATGTCGGGATGATCCCCTTGAGGAGGAAATGGCAACCCACTCCAGTATCCTTGCCTGGGAAATCCAATGGGCCTGGCAGGCTTTACAATTCTTGGGGTCAAAAAAGAGTTGGATATGACTTAGCAACTAAACAACAACACAACAACATATGGAATGTTGGTTGTAAATGTCTTGGTTAAATGAGGTCAGTCTATCAAGCTTTGGAAAGGGTGGCTAGAGGATGGATGGGGACACTGAGAACCATGCCCTAGAAAGCAGGAATGAAGAGCTCCCTGGAAGTTACAAGGAGCTGACTGGATGGAAGGTTATTTGGGGAGATGGCCTGCCTGGTTGGGTGCCCTAGGCTGCAAATGCAAGAAACTGAGCTGCGTCCTCACCTTCTCTTCCTCATTCCACCATCACTGGCTCTTCCAAATTCACTTGTGTTTTCAGGGTCAGTGGCATCTAATGGGAGGCCTGCAACTTGAGTGATGGGAGGGAGGAGAAAGAAGTGAAGAGGAGGAATTGACATCAGTCTCCGGAGGAGGGAACGTGCCAGTTCTGTCTACTCTTCCATGTTGTTCAGACCTATCGGAATGCTGTGTTCCCCTGGGTTCTGTACAAATTAGGATAAAATGAAGCAAGCCCAGAGTTGCACTTACTTGGAAGATGGAGGTTTAGGACGCTGTCTTGGAGGGAGAATAAATGTGGAAACTGAGGTGTTCTTACCTGCAGAAGCTAAAGTAAAAGCACTTTCTTCATGTGGAAGAATGATTAGAATTAATCATTCTTGGGAGAGGCAAACCAACACAAAGTTGCATAATGGGAGATAAAGAAGAACTTACTTAGCAGAACTTCCCAACCAGGAGAGAGGCTGCTGGGTCACATGGTAAAGAACTCCTCACCATGGGAGTCTCTAAGCAAAGACCCAAGTGAATGTGTTTGCCATCAAAGGATTTCTTCTTGCCAGAGAGGTTGATTTAAATGCCTGGTAAGGCCCCTTCCAACTCTAAAAGTCTCTGATTGTGGGGCAAGAAGCAGAAAGATGCAAAATAGGACTCGGGATGGGACAAGTTACAGACAACATGCCTGGAGCTGTTTTCACATGCTCTCAAAAGATGGAGTAAAATGGAAGCCTTCAAAATGTAACTTAGATGGTGATTTCCCTCTGGATCTTGGCAATGCTCCTCCTGTTCTGTACTTGGCTCCAGCTCTGCTTGACTTTATATTCATAAACTATTTCTACAGGAATAAATATATCACATACACTTTAGATGACCAGGAAATCTGGCAACCCAGAAAGAACTACATGTCCCAGGAGGATGATTGTAAAAAATTTTTTTATTACAGTCTTTCTAAATTTGCATCCATCTCCTGATTTCCCTAGCACAGGACTGAGACATCATTCAGCTTTAATTTTAGAACATTCTACCCTTTGCACCCTCTCAAAGGCCCTCTGAGCTGGAGTTAACAGCACCCTCCAGGTTTCATTCTTGTTCCTTCCCTGCAGTTGAGGAAGAACCTCTTGAACTTAAGTCTTAGCCGAGTTCTTAGTGAGGGAAACATAGCAAGTTTACCATCATCTGGGCTCTTGCTCTGCTCCTGACCTTGATGAGGCACTATTTATTCCCTTATCTAGTCCCCATAGCCTTGGCGTCTTGGTGTCACAAGCTCTATTTTGCAGGTGAGAAAGCTGACCTTCAGAGAGGGCTAGAGAACCACCCCAAGATTCACTGCTATTAAGTAGCGATGCTGGCGTTGGTTGTAGTTGTTTCCCTACATCATGTTACAGGTTTTTCTACTGCTAATCACTCCCAGTCCTTTGGGGCTGAGAAGTGCTTCGTCCTTGTGTTTCACTGGGAGCTTGGCTGAATTTATCCCTATGGGGCTGTTGAAAGCTTTCTGCCATTCCCGTAAGAACAGATGAATGGAAGAACTCATGGGACAGTTATGTGTGAATAGCTTGACATTTGGATTCAACATGCGTTTGCTTTTTCCCCTTTTTGGTTAGAGTTGTTTTCATCAAGCCTGGTTTGCCTTCCCCCTCTTCTTGCCTGCCTTTTAAAGTACCTGTCCTCATTTTCTGATTATAACTGGAATAAACACACTTATGGTGGAGCATGGCTGTAGATTAATGGGTACTATTGCTTGGCCAACTTTGATATCTTTAGGTGGTAAAAAGAACTCATTATTGGCATTGTTAAGGGCTTGTTTTGTGGCTGTGCTTGTAGGCTCTTGAATAATTTATTCTCTTGTAAAGTTTATTCAATATTATTTTGTTCACCAAATATTTGAGTGCCTATTGTGTGGTAGCCATTGTGGGAGGCATTGGGCGTTTCTACCTAAAGAACATGCATTGTAGATAGGCACACATAGATTTGGTATGACTAGTGGGGCCTTAGAAGTTGGTGGCAGACAAACTTTCTGTATCACCCTCTTCCTCTTTTCTCAGAGTCTTTGCTTTGTCCATTCATTCATTAGGTGCTTGCTGTAGCCCATGCACAATGCTCATTTTTAGAACAGAGACCCAAATGGTCCCATAGTTCTCTTCCTTTAAAAGCTTAGTTGGAGGTGAACATGCAGATATTAATAACAATATAATGTGATATATGGCTTCCCTGGTGGCTCAGTGGTAAAAAAATCTGCCTGGACTGCAGGCGATGGAATAGATGGGTTGGGAAGATCCTTGGGTTGAGAAGATCCCCTGGAGGAGAGCATAGCAACCCATTCCAATATTCTTGCCTGGAGAATTCCATGGACAGAGGAGCCTGCAGGCTATAGTCCATAGGGTTGCAAAAGAATCAGACATGACTGAAGTGACTGGGCATGCACCATGTGATAAATATTATGATTTTTAAGTATATCAGTTCAGATCAGTTCAGTTCAGTCACTCAGACATGTCCGACTCTTTGCAACCCCATGAACTGCAGCACGTCAGGCCTCCTTGTCCATCACCAACTCATGGAGTTTACCCAAGGTCACGTCCTTTGAGTCATTGATGCCATCCAACCATCTCATCCTCTGTTGTCCCTTTCTCCTCCCGCCTTCAATCTTTCCCAGCATCAGGGTTTTTCCAATGAGTCAGTTCACATCAGGTGGCCAAAGTATTGGAGTTTCAGTTTCAACGGCAGTCCTTCCAATGAATACTCAGGACTGATTTCCTTTAGGATGGTCTGGTTAGATCTTCTTGCAGTCCAAGGAACTCTCAAGAGTTTTCTCCAACAGCACAGTTCAAAAGCATCAATTCTTCAGTTCTCAGCTTTCTTTATGGTCCAACTCTCACATCCATACATGACTAGTGGAAAAACCATAGCTTTAACTAGACGGACTATTGTTGGCCAAGTAATGTCTCTGCTTTTTAATATGCTGTCTAGGTTGGCCATAACTTTCCTTCCAAGGAGTAAGCATCTTTTAATTTCATGGCTGCAGTCACCATCTGAGGTGATTTTGGAGCCCCCCAAAATAAAGTCAGCCACTGTTTCCCCATCTATTTCCCATGAAGTGATGGGACCAGATGCCATGATCTTCGTTTTCTGAATGTTGAGCTTTAAGCCAACTTTTTCATTCTCCTCTTTCACTTTCATCAAGAGGCTCTTTAGTTCTTCTTCACTGCCTGCCATAAGGGTGGTGTCATCTGCATATCTGAGGTTATTGATATTTCTCCCTGCAATCTTGATTCTAGCTTGTGCTTCATCCAGCCCACCATTTCTCATAATGTACTCTGCATATAAGTTAAATAAGCAGGGCGACAATATACAGCCTTGATGTACTCCATTCCTGATTTGGAACCAGTCTATTGTTCCATGTCTAGTTTTAACTGTTGCTTCCCGACCTGCGTACAGGTTTCTCAAGAGGCAGGTCAGGGGGTCTGGTATTCCCATCTCTTGAAGAATTTTCCACAGTTTATTGTGATCCACACAGTCAAAGGCTTTGGCATAGTCACTAAAGCAGAAATAGATGTTTTTCTGGAACTCTCTTGCCTTTTTGATGATCCAGTGGATGTTGGCAATTTGATCTCTGGTTCCTCTGCCTTTTCAAAAACCAGCTTGAACATCAGGGAGTTCATGGTTCACCTATTGTTGAAACCTGGCTTGGAGAATGTTGAGCATTACTTTACTAGCATGTGAGATGAGTGCAATTGTGTAGTAGTTTGAGCATTTTTTGGCATTGCCTTTCTTTGGGACTGGAATGAAAACTGACCTTTTCCAGTCCTGTGGCCACTGCTGAGTTTTCCAAATTTGCTGGCATATTGAGTGCAGCACTTTCACAGCATCATCTTTTAGGATTTGAAATAGCTCAACTGGAGTTCCATCACCTCTACTAGCTTTGTTCATAGTGATGCTTTCTAAGGCCCAGTTGACTTCACATTCCAGGATGTCTGGCTCTAGGTGAGTGATCACACCATCGTGATTATCTGGGTCATGAAGATTCTTTTTGTACAGTTCTTCTGTGTATTCTTGCCACCTCTTCTTAATATCTTCTGTTTCTGTTAGGTCCATACTATTTCTGTCCTTTATTGAGCCCATCATTGCGTGAAATGTTCCCTTGGTATCTCTAATTTTCTTGAAGAGATCTCTAGTCTTTCCCATGCTGTTGTTTTCCTCTGTTTCTTTGCACTGATCACTGAGGAAGGCCTTCTTATCTCTCCTTGCTGTTCTCTGGAACTCTGCATTCAAATGGGTATATTTTATAGAGGTTGGGAAAATGGTATAGTGAGTTTGGGAAAGGTTTCTGGAGGACCTGTGATACCAATGCTGGACTGTAGAGGGGAGTAGCTATGAGCCTCTGGGAAAAGAGCATTTGAAGAAGAAAAGGGAGTGCAGGATCAAGGGTGTGGGGTGAAGAATGGTTTGTTGCTGCGTGTGGAGGAGCTGCTGGTAGGTTGATGTTCTCAAAAGGGAACCTCTGAGGCAGGAAGTGCAGGGAGATGAAGCGTGAACCTTTACACCCATTATCAAACCTAATTTTCATAACTTCCTTATTGTGACATATACTATTATCATCTCTACTTAATAGATGAGAAAACAAAGGCTGAAGGAGGTTTGGTGACTTCTTCAAAGCCAGAAATGAGTTGAAGTGCTTGAACTTGAATGAAGGCCTGCTTGGCCCTCATAGGATTGCCTGCACGGGTAGGCTGAGAAGGTCTGCCTTGAAAACTAAGGTGCTTATTTCCTCTCTATTAATCTTTCAAAGGTCATACCCTTGGTGAATCCTCTTCCTCCACGTGCCTCATGATGTTCCCAACTTGTAATTAAGTTGGGACTAGTGAATCTGATGTTGAGGCCTCTTCTGAGTCCTGGTTATAATTTTTGTCTTCCTTTTCATTCAGAGAATCAGTAGCCCAGAAATCTTCAAAGAAAATCTCTATTTGCCCAACCAGGTATTACAACGGAGAAGGAGAAGCTTTATCCCTTTTCTCAAAAGGTCCAAGTTCATTAAGTAGCCCAGGTATTACCTTTAATTCAGAGGAGCCCTCTGAATCTGGAGAAGGAGCAATCTGTGTGGGCTGGAAAAGTCTGGAGCAGATGGGCTTTGAGCTTTCCCTTGAGGTTGGGTAGGATCAGGAAAGTGGAAGGTATGGCATGTGAGTTATAGTATTCTGTCTTACTCAGTGATATATGGGCTATTCCTCCCATCCGCCAAGATAATTTCTGGGTTGGAGTTGGCTCTTGGGCTGAAAAGGCAGTTATTCATTCAAAATAAAGTTTATTGAAAACTAATCAATTGAGAGTTCAAAGACAAGATGATGAAACTACAGAATGAAATAAAAAGCACAATTACAGAGCAAAGGAAAAAATTGAGGCTACAAACATCATTAGAGGGAAGGTTAAAAAGGAACAAAGTAGAATGCACTGAAAACTAAATTACTAACAGAGAGGGAAGGGTTAGGAAAACCACAGTATGTGCTTAGAAAAGAGAAACAAATCAGAGAAATTCAGAGATCTAAAATTTGTAAAACGATGATCTCTCAGAAGGGTAATTGGGCTATCTGAAGCCACAGCTCACTTCTCATGCTGCATTGGCCAAAACATAGTCACGTGGACATGCCTGGCTGCAAAGGAGCCTGGGAAAACATCTCCATCTGGGTGGCCATGTACCCTCTTCAAACTCACATTTGGGGAAGGCCTTTTATTACCCAAAGTGGGATGAGGAAAATGGACATTGGGAGCAATTCATCTCTGCCTCAGGGAAGAAGTCATGTTAGTCTCAGACTTGATTTGCAGCAGAAGGAAAACTTGAGAACATGGAGAGGAAATACTTATGGAATTCTGAGGGAAAGGTCATAAAACTGAAGACTTACACCCTCGAATCACTCCTCAAGGATAAGACAGGTAGGCATCATCTCCTGTGTGCAAGGACTCAGGGAATATGAGCCCTTCTTGAGAAAACCTGCTTACGATGAAAATGATTAGTTGAAAGCACCCTTTGTAAGAAGTGGTGAAAGGCCATTTGGTGAGCCCCTCATCCACTCAAATAGAGAACACTTTGGCAAGGGTGGGCTGCAAGGATAAGGAAGGAAGTGGGAGGAAGTAAGAAGGAAGAATGTAATGGAGAGGGAGAGCTGGGGCAGAGGGTGGGGGACGTTAAGCGCTAACCTTCCCTCTCGCACTGCCTTTGGAGGGTATTAGTGTCATGGCGCCAACCTTCCGATTAATTTTTTTAACCCTTTATTTAAAATTTTTTTATTTTATTGGCGAAAAGAGTCTAAAATAGAATGACTATATGTACACATATAACTGAATCACTTTGTTAATATACCCGAAATTAATACAACATTATAAGTCAATTAATGTTTTTCTCTTAAACTTGGAGGGACTTTTAAGGAAATAATATCTATTTTGATGTAGAGACATTTGTTAAAATTTCATCTTTTCTTCTGTTTTACTTTCATGTAGAATGAAAATTAAATCTAAAAAGTTAAAAAAACTATTTTATTAAGCAATCCTATCTATTCTTCTTTCATGTATTCTTCCATCCTCCACACTTTGTCCAAATATAAATGTAGAGACATGTGATGAAAGGTGTTAATTTATTAACTTATTTTTTTTTTCTTGGGTGGAGGGATCTTGGATGACTTTTAGCTCTATAAATTTATACATTGATTGAAAGAATAATGAGCTGGTATTATTTGTTTTTGTTTTGAGGTTTTTTTAAACATTTTTTTTCTTTTCTTAATGCAGGTATAGTTGATTTACAATGTTTCAGGTATACAGCAAAGTGATTCAGTTACATAGATATATACATATATATTTACATATATTCTTTTTCAGATGCTTTTCCACTGGAGGTTATTATAAGGTACTGAATATGGTTCCCTATGTTATACAGGAGGACCTTGTTCATCTATTTTCTGTATAGTAATGTGTATCTGTTAATCCCAAATTTCTAATTTATCCCTCCCTCTGAGCTGGTCTTATTTGAATCAAACCACTAAAGCTAATTTAAGAGGCATCATTAAATACTAATACTTAAGGTGTGGGGAGAGGGATGGGAGATACAAAGAGATGAACAAGACCTTGTGTTTTCATGGAGAAGTTGGTGAATCTGTTATGTGAACACCGAGCTCTAGGCAGAACAAAACCCTTTGTAAATCAGGGCGGACTATTGGGGTGTTGAGGCCCGAGGACAATGGAGAAGGTTTCATGAAGGAGATAGCATTTGAACTGGATGTTGAGAGATGAGCAGAGTCCTGATGGGTGGAGAATGAGAGGCAGGGCATTCCCAGCCTGGAGACAGCAGGAGAACCAGCCAGGAAGAGGGAGAGTCCAAGGTGTGCCTGGATAACCCTGAGTAATCTGTTGTGGCTAGAGAACAAAGGATGAATGAACAATGCTGTTCATTAAGTGCCCACGGCGTTCCAGGTGTGACACACAGATCTCTATAGGCTGCCCGACAGCCCATACAGAATGGCTTTAATTATCCCTAATGTGCAGATGGGGGCTTCCCTGGTGGCTCAGTGGTAAAGAATCTGCCTGCCAATACAGGAGACATGAGTTTGAACCCTGGGTTGGGAAGATCCCTTGGAGAAGGAAACAGGCTTTTATACTTACCTAAAAACTTACATGCAAAATATATGAATATGTCATGGGCCTATGTGTATATAAATATATAAAATATATTTACCTGTACAAATTTTTTGATATTTATTTATACCTGTATGTTATGTTTCACAAACATGGCTACTTCAGGCCTTTTGAGTGCTGCAGATCACAGCACAGGAGAGAGAGAGTGGGCTTTGAGGTAGACACTCCAGTATTCTTGCCTGGGAAATTCCTACTCCAGTATTCTTGCATGGGAAAGCCCCTGGACAGAGGAACCTGGTGGGCTACAGTCCCGGGGGTCACAAAAGAGTCAGACACGCCTTAGTGACTAAATAACAACTGTGCAGATGAAGTAACTGAAGCTGAGAGACACTTATCTGCCAAGTCGTTTAGTGGTGAAACTGGTTGAATCCCCTGGGCTGTCTGTACCTCAATACTCACCATCTCTCTCCTGTGCTGCGATCTGCAGTGCTCAGAAGGCCTGAATTAGCCACCATTGTCAAACATAACATATACAGGTACAAATAAATATCAAAGCATTTTACAGGTAAATGTATTTTATATATTTATATACACACAGACTCATGACATATCCATATATTTTGCATGTAAATTTTTAGGTAAGTATAAAAGCCTAAATTACGGTTTGGATTCTGCTGTCCAGAGGCCGTGTGGCCCTGTGCAACTCAGTTTGAACTCTAATTTCTTTATCCATAAAAGGAGATGATTCTGATGCTGCCTGCCTGCAGATTTATTTTTGTGTTCCAATTAGCTCATAGATGTGAAAAGATGAGAAAGTATAAAAGAGCCACACAGAAGGGCTTGTTATTGCTGACACACCCCTTACTCTTCTGAGAGCTTACAGACATCTGTTAGAGCACCTACAGGCATCTGTAAAAACTCCCACAATCATGGACACGGCCCCTCAGGCTTGCAACGACCAGTCAGAGGCTGTGCTCTCCTGGCTTAGATAACCAACTGGGGGCTGTGGTGGGAGATATGGGGGTGTTGAGGGGGAGGGGCATCAGGGAGGGAGGCACACAGTTTGTCTGGCTGTCCCACTGCAGGGCAGGGGAAGACTTTGGCCTCCCTTCCTGTTTGCTGGAGAAAGTCTGGGCCAGAGAGTGGAGTCGGGATGGCTGTTGACAGCTTGGTGATTTATACAGGGCGGAGGAGGGTGTTTCAGACATGCCAGGCTGCAGGAAAGCATATCGGAGCTGCCAGGCGAGCAGGCCTCTGCCATGTCTGTCTGGTAGAGGCTCGTGGTCTGGACAAGAGTCTCTGGAGGAGTCTGTAGGAGTCGTAGGAGTATGAGGACGAAGCAGGGCCCTGGCCACAAAGAAATTGGGCCCTGATGCAGCACATCCGAGTGGATGGGCAGCAGCCCTTGGCATGGGAGTGGAGGGGCCCAAGGTAGCTCACACCTGCTCCAGGAAGGGTTGGGCGTGTTCCTGGGTCTACACTGGGGCCTGGCATGCCCCTGGGGGTCCAAAAGTCCTGTTGTATGTTTCGTGTGGGGCGGTGATCATGGTGGTTTCCAGAGAGATATCCCAGCTGCTCCTTACTGATGAAGAGATTGGTTCCTTGCTCACCCCACTGGTCTCTGCTCTGCCCAGACAGGTGTTTTAGCTCAGCCTCAACTCTGGGTGAGTCCTTCAAATTTAGGGGCACCCAAAGCGAAGAGAAGACCTTTCATTACCTATACTATACTTACTGTGTTATGTGAAGTTAGTTATGTTAGTCAGTGTCTTCCAGAGGGCAGGGACACTGAGGGGATTTTCTACATAGCACCCTGCCCTCAGGAGACCTGGTGGACTGAGCTCAGCCCTCCCAAAGCTCCCTGCCCCCGCCCCCTTGCCAAAGCCAGGATGTGTCTGCCCCCAGTGGGCATGCTCAGGTGCTCTCTAGCTGAGGCCAGTGTATGACAGCACATAGCAGCTGCAGGAGCCTGGGTTGGGGAGCATCCTGGGGCTCTGGTGGCCCCTCCTGCCCCACTGAACAATCCTTTCTTGCCTGTCACCCCTGGTCATGGGAATGAGAGACAAGCAGCAAGATAAAATGGGGAATGCTCTCTGGGCTGATCCTTGGAGCTGAGCCCCAGCGGGGAATCAGGTGTGGGACCTTGTGCTTCTTTTCTTATGCTGTTGGGAACCAGGGTCATAGGAGTGTATCCCAGGGGAGAGAGGGAGGAAGGCGGCCAGGGAGCTGTGACGAAGGCACCGAGGTGAATCGTCTCGTATCTGAGTGGCCAGCAGGATTGCCTTTGTCAGTTCTGTGCTGCTGGGAGGATGCTGGCCCAGGGCTGGAGCCGGGGGTGGTTAATGATGGTGTCAGAAATAAATCCTCAGAAGATGCTTCCTGCTGCAGGGCTTGTGGTGGTTCCTTTTTTTTCTCTCTCTCTACACAATGAACAGTTTATTCTGGCCTGGAGATTTGGAAAAGGGGAAATAACAGGTAGGAAAGAGACAGATGAAAGTTGCCTCCCAGGGAAATGCTCCTGGGCTCGGAGGGTCCCACCCTTGTCTCCCAGCCAGTCCAGGGGACTCATAGTGGGAGGGCTGGGAGGCCACTCCATCACCATCCATAGGGTCACCTTTCCCGGAAAACCCTGATGTTGGGAAAAAATCTTAGGCTCTGCAGCCACACAGACTTGGGTTTAACTCCAGATGTGCCATTTCTCAGCTGTGTAAACTTGGGAATTTAACTTCTCCGACCCTCAGTTTCTCATCTGTTATCTGTGTTCATCATTCCTGCCTTATAGCATGTGAGTACTATGTAGTTCTTAACCTAGGGCTGCATGTGATTAGTGAGCACACACATGGTGTGCTCAGCGGCTCAGTCATGACTGACTGTGCAGCCCCATGGACTGTAGACCACCAGGCTCCTCTCCCCATGGAATTTTCCAGGCAAGAATACTGGAGTTGGATGCCATTTCCTACTCCTGACCCAGGGATTGAACCCGCATCTCTTGTGTCTTTTGCACTGGGAGGCAGGGTTTTTTGTTTTTTTTTTTACCACCAGTGCCATGTGGAAAGCCCTGAATACATAGTAGCTCTTTTAATGTCATGACACTTGTTAATAGTTAGTCTCAGTTACTGATCACTTAATAGGCAGTTAAATGATCCGGCACTCTGCTAGGCCCTGTGGATATGGGGATACATGAGACCCAGTCTCTCTCTGGAGGAGCCTCCAGGTAGGACAGGGCACATGGGATCAGGGATTAGATGAATGGGAATTGCATGATGGGCTTCTGCCCTCTGTTGGCATTTGAGACCATGCAGTTTGACTTAAGATAGAGTCTGAAGTTTTTTTTTCCAGTGGTGGGGTAAACATGGACAGGGACCCAGCCAGGTTGGACTGGGGCAGACAATGTTGAATGACAGTTGTCATCACAGAGATCTCTCCAGGCTCAAAGCTAGGATCAAGGGTGACCTCCTTGGAAGGAGCAGAGCAGCTTACCAGACAGAAAATTGCAAATGTGGAACCCTCTAAAATATAGGCTCCAGGTGGTATGGACTGGAGAGGTTTCATGAAATTGTTGTCATCAACAGTGGGACATTGGAGGGTGGGGAGGAGGGGTGGCCTGGAATTTTTGTAGTTGTTGGAAAGCCTAGTCACCCCAGTGCTCAATGTTACATAGAAGGAACCAGAGGATACCTCCTTGAACTTCAGTGGTGTACACTTGTGGTTTTAGTTATTTACAAATCATTTGGATAAGATAAAAGCTAAATTATATTTGCTATGAGGATGGTTTATATCACTTGACTGGTGATATAATAAACATAGCAGCTTTCATTTACTGAACTCAATACCACCATCCCGACTGGTCCCACTCTAATTCACAACTATGACCCTTAAGTAGACTTTGGTGTTGTCAGGTCATCTCACTGTGTCCAGCGGTTCTCAACTCTGGCTGCCATTAGCACTACCTGGGGAAGGTTATAAAGAGTACTGCTACCTGACTTCCACCCCAAAGTAATGAAATCTAATTTTTTATGGGGTGGATCTGGGCATGAGTATCCTGTTTTAAAGCTCTGCATTTATTCCAGTGGGCAGCGTTGGATGCAACCCACTGCCATTCTCTCCCATCTCCATGACTCTTTCATGCTTTTCTCCCTCTCTTTAAACCTTTAATACCTCCTCTCCATTCCCTATTTTCAGTGGAGAAACTTACTTCTCACTTACCTGAGAAAATAATGGCAAAGGAGCACTTTCACACTTTTCCATTACCAGATTGATGCCTGTATATTGTACTTGCTGCCTGTTGCTATGGATGAAGTGTTTCTGTTCCTTTTGACACCTCCACTTGTGTATTGCACCTGTTCCCTTCCTTAGCTACTGGACAGGACTTCAGCAATTCTCCCTTCTCTCTCCATTGTTCCTCTATTTATAGACCACTCCCACCTGCCCCATCTGTCTGTCTGTGGCTGTTTCTCCCACTGAAAACCACCACCCACCCACCATCCCGACATAAGCACATGCGTGTCTTCTCCTGACCACATCTACTCCTCTAGCTGCTGCCTCATTTCTCTGCTCCTTTAAAGTCATCTGTGCTCACTCCCTGAAGTTTCTCCTTCCTCATTTTCATGCAAACCCAGTCCAACCAGTGTTTTGCCTCCATTAGTCCACAAAAATGACACCTGTCAGGTTCTTCAGTGACCTCTGGAGACATCATTTTGGTCAGTTGCCGAATCCAGTGGTCAGGTCTTGGCCCTTATTTTGATGTGTCAGTAGCATTTTGTATAGGTGGTCACTCTGCCTCTGGAGTGTCTTCTCTTAGTTCTGGAACACCACTCTCTTTGGTTCTCCTTTTCTGTCACTGGCTTCTCCTTCTCATTTCCTTGTGTTGGCTTATCTTTGCTTGTTCACTTTGGAGTGCTCCAGGAACAGTCCTTGAACTTGGCCTCTTCTCTGTCCCCTCAATCCCTGGGGATCTCTTAGCATCCAAATGCAGACAACTCTCAATGTATAGCTTCATCCCAAACTTTCGCCTGGAATTCCACGCTCACAGTTAACTGTCTACTCAACAAGGCTTTCCTCTGATGTCAGCGATGACAAGTCCATAGCCCAGCTGCTGCCATTCTCTTCCCCACTTCAGTAAATGACAGCTCCATCTTGGTAGTTGCTCCTGCTTAAAACTCTGGAGTTACCCTTGACTCTGATACTCTCATGCTACACCCAGTCTGTCAGTAAACCACGTAACCATACTTGCAAAATACGTCAAGAAAATAACTGCTTATTTGATCCACCAAATTCATGTTGGTTCAAGACAGATCAATCTCTACTTCTAAATTTTAGAATGGTTTCACAACTGGGCTTCCAGAGGCAGTGTCATTTTCCATTTAAAACCAGCAAAGGCTTCCCATTGTTCTAGAAGGGCCTCCAGGGTTCTGCATGAGCCTGCACTCAAGTCCTCCCAGACTTCATTTCCTGCTCTTTTCCACCTCTTCATTCCACTTCAGTTCACTGACCTGGCTCCTTATACATAAAGCACATTTTTACCTCAGAGCCTCTTCCCTCCAGTTGCAACATCATTTCTTCATTCCCTGGTGGCTTAGAAGGCAAAGAATCCGCCTGCAATCCAGGAGACCTGGGTTCGATCCCTGGGTTGGGAAGATCCTCTGGAGAAGGGAATGGCAACCCACTCCAGTATTCTTGCCTGGAGAATCCCATGGAGAGAGGAGCCTGGTGGGCTACAGTCATGGCGTTGCAGAGAGTTGGACACGACTAAGTGACTAACACTTTCACTCCCCCCCCCATTTATTACCATTGTTTTCTCCGTCTCTTTCTTTAGGTTCTCTTTAAATGTCATCTCACTAGAAAGGTCATTCTGATCACCTTACATAAGATAGTAATCTGTGGGGGAGGAGACATACCTAGTTCTCTTTTTCCCTTTTATCTTGCTTTGTGGTTCTTCTATAGCATAGATGGTCATCTGACTTATTTATTCTGTGTCACTTCTCATTCAGTTCAGTTCAGTTCAGTCGCTCAGTTGTGTCCGACTCTTTTTGACCCCATGAACTGCAGCACGCCAGGCCTCCCTGTCCATCACCAACTCCTGGAGTTCATTCAGACTCATGTCCATCGAGTTGGTGATGCCATCCAGCCGTCTCATCCTCTGTTGTCCCCTTCTCCTCCTGCCCACAATCCCTCCCACCGTCAGGGTCTTTTCCAATGAGTCAACTCTTCGCATGAAGTGGCCGAAGTAATGGAGTTTCAGCTTTAGCATCATTCCTTCCAAAGAACACCGAGGACTGATCTCCTTTAGGATTGACTGGTTGGATCTCCTTGCAGTCCAAGGGACTCTCAAGAGTCTTTTCCAACACCACAGTTCAAAAGCATCAATTCTTCGGCACTCAGCTTTCCCAACTCTCACATCCATACATGACTACTGGAAAAACCATAGCCTTGACTAGACGGACCTCTGTTGGCAAAGTAATGTCTCTGGTTTTCAATATGCTGTCTAGGTTGGTCATAGCTTTCCTTCCAACGAGTGTCTTTTAATTTCATGGCTGCAATCACCATCTGTGATTTTGGAGCCCAAGAAAATAAAGTCTGACACTGTTTCCACTGTTTCCCCATCTATTTGCCATGAAGTGATGGGACCAGATGCCATGATCTTTGTTTTCTGAATGTTGAGCTTTAAGCCAACTTTTTCACTCTCTTTCACTTTCATCAAGAGGCTTTTGAGTTCCTCTTCACTTTCTGCCATAAGGGTGGTGTCATCTGCATATCTGAGGTTATTGATATTTCTCCCGGCAGTCTTGATTCCAGCCTGTGCTTCTTCCAGCCCAGCGTTTTTCATGATGTACTCTGCATAGGAGTGATAATATATAGCCTTGACGTACTCCTTTTCCTATTTGGAACCAGTCTGTTGTTCCATGTCCACTTCTAACTCTTGCTTCCTGACCTGCATATAGTTTTCTTAAGAGGCAGGTCAGGTGGTCTGGTATTCCCATCTCTTTCAGAATTTTCCACAGTTCATTGTGATCCACACAGTCAAATTGGCATAGTCAATGAAGCAGAAATAGATGTTTTTCTGGAACTCTCTTGCTTTTTCAGTGATCCAGAGGATATTGGCAATTTGATCTCTGGTTCCTCTGCCTTTTCTAAAACCAGCTTGAACATCAGGGAGTTCGTGGTTCACATATTGCTGAAGCCTGGCTTGGAGAATTTTGATCATTACTTTACTAGCATGTGAGATGAGTGCAATTGTGCAGTAGTTTGAGCATTCTCAGGCATTGCCTGATGCTTCTTAGGCCCCCTGAATTCCTGATATGTGGTTGTGAACCTGTGTTCATGGTTTCCTAAATGTCTGGCATTTGAAATTATGTCCTAAATTTTTTTTTTTTTACTTAATAACCACAGTTTTTTTAAGGATTTTACCAAGAACAGACCCAGTTTTACATCTGATTAAGATCAAGCATAGCAGGCCAAGTTGAGTGGGGGCATGCATGAGATGCCATTCTGAAACTGGGTACAAATAAAAGTCTACATACTGAATAGTGAGACCATCTCTTCCCCCAGCCTTCTGTTTTTTGTTGTTGTTGTTGTTTCCAACAGTGCTGGCAATTTCCAGTTTAGTCATGAAATTAGTTTCTATGATTAAATTTAACAGCTTCAGAGAAAATATTGATATTGATATTTATGTTTCTTTAGATAAGATGGACAGATTATTTTTAGTCTCCCTTTGGTAAGACCCATCAGTTCAGTAGCCTTGCCCACATACACAGAGCTTCTCAACAAGTTTTTAGTGTTTCACTTTTCTTTCTCTCTTTCGGCCACATGGTATGTGGGATCTTAGTTCCCTGACTGGGGATCAAACCCAGTGCTCTTGCCAGTGAAAGTGTGGAGTCCTAATCACTGGACTGCCAGGAGTTCCCAGTGTGTCACTGTTAAATTTAAGCTAAAAGATCACCCAAATATTTGAGAAAGTTTGAAACATAAAAGAAACCAAAAGAGACAAAAACAACAAGAACATAAAAAGAGACTTATAAGAAACAGAGACAGTGTAGGGAGTAGAAGAAAACTTCACAAAAATAATTATGAGTAACACAGAGGCAGGTGAAGCTATTGAGAGAGTCATTTCCTAGGCAGGTTGATAAGAAGTCTAGGGGTCCCCAAGGAGAGAGGAGTCTGGAATTCTCAAGGAGGAAAAAAGGACAAACCTTCTTTTCTCTCTACATTCCTTAAGATTATATAACAATAATATATCCTGCCTGAGGACAGTCTCTGGATTAAACCTTCTGGCTAATTCTGTTATCTTAAAATGTAAATTATGGGAGTAGGTCTGGTCTTTACAAGGATTATATAACAATATATCCTGCCTGAGGACAGTCTCATGATTAAACCTTCTGGCTAATTCTGTTATCTTAAAATGTAAATTATGGGAGTAGGTCTGGTCTTTACAAGGATTATATAACAATATATCCTGCCTGAGGACAGTCTCGTGATTAAACCTTCTGGCTAATTCTGTTATCTTAAAATGTAAATTATGGGAGTAGGTCTGGTCTTTACAAGGATTATATAACAATAATATATATATCCTGCCTGAGGACAGTCTCTGGATTAAACCTTCTGGCTAATTCTGTTATCTTAAAATGTAAATTATGGGAGTAGGTCTGGTCTTTACAAGGATTATATAACAATAATATACTCTGCCTGAGGACAGTCTCGTGATTAAACTTTCTGGCTAATTCTGTTATCTTAAAATGTAAATTATGGGAGTAGGTCTGGTGAGGGCTTTACAACCTCCAGACATTCTCTGGATTCACTGAGAGTATAACTCCATTGCTAACACTAGCAAGTGGGTACTCTTTCTGCCCCCTTCTGATGCCTATGTCAGAAGCTTCCTCTATCTCCTTTATACTTTAATAAAACTTTATTACACAAAAGCTCTGAGTGATTAAGCCCTGTCTCTGGCCCTGGATTGAATTCTTCTCCTCTGGAGGCCAAGAATCCTAGTGTCTTTGTGTGGTTCAGCAACAACCTTTCATTATCCCATTAATAAAAATAAAGACAAAAAAAAAAAAGAAGATATTCAGGGAATAATAAGGAACTCTTGGAAATTAAAAGTATGGTAGCAGAAATAAATGAATTGAGAGAGGGTTTGGAATATAAAGTTGAAGAAACCTTGTAAGAAGTCAAAAACAGGCTGTGAAGTGAAAAATAAGAAAGGATCATTCTAAGAAGTTCAACATCTGAATAGTAGGACTTATACAAAAAGAGAATAGAGCTAATAGATGGAAGAGTCATCAAAGAAACAATGGGAAAAAAGAAATCCCAGAACTGAAGGACATGGCTTCTCGATGAAAAAACTCATTTGAGTATCCAGAGCAAGGAATGAAAAAGGACAGATACCAAAGCATATCATTGTTGGGGGGTGGGGGTGGAGGAAAGAAGAAAAGCCTGTTGGCACAGGAAAACAAAAACAAAACCAACCTCAAACTGATTATATAAAAGAATCTTAGTCTATGCTAGAAGCCAGAAGAGAATGAAGCCACACCTTTAAAATTCTGAAATGAATTTGTTTCCAACTGAGGATTTATACTGAGACAAATTATTAATTAAATGTAAGGGTGGGACAATGGCATTTTCATGTATGAGAAGTCTCAATTATTTTACTTCCCTTTCTGAATCTATTATGGATATGTTCCTTCACATTTAGAGAGTAAATTAAGGCAGAAATAAATGAATTCTTCCTTTCAGCTCCAGGAGCAACCAGCTCAGGTTGGAGTAGGAGAACAGAAGTTTGCAGAGGGGAGAGCTTCAAGAAACTAAAAACAATAAAAAAGAATTGTTGAAAAGTCGAGGCCTAAATTAGTGATAGCTATCTACTTTCGCCACCTCATGAGAAGAGGTGACTCATTGGAAAAGACTTTGATGCTGGGAGGGATTGGGGGCAGGAGGAGGAGAAGGGGACAACAGAGGATGAGATGGCTGGATTGCCAGGGTCCAGCCCCCGCAGGATCCAGGGGAACCTGCAGGAAAAATGGCATCGGCAGATGATTTAGAGAGAGATAAGGAAAGAATATTGTAGATAAGAAAATAGAGGAGAGAAAGAGGCTGATATTCCTTGGTTTACATAGAAAGCCAATAAAACTCTGAGACAAGGAGTTTGCCCTGTTCATGGAGGCCACAGATGCCCTCCCGGTCTCCTGAGGGAGTGAAGATGGAGAACATCTTCCTGTTCAGGTCTTAGAAATCCAGGCAGATAACTGAATGCAGAGAGCCTCTATGCTCTAAGGGATCAGCCTGAAAAAGAGAAAAAGAGAGAGAAAGAAAAAGACATGAGGTGACCAAGCTTCTTTGAGTGAGGCCCATTATTTTTATTTTCAAAAGGGTCTTTTATACCTTTACTTGTACATAGAGGGAAATGAAAGATGCAGTCCATACAGAGTCACCCCAAACATTACATCTGTTTTGTCTTTATCAAAACCAGGATTTTTTCTGCAAACTTTTCCCATAGACAATGTTGTGTACATTATCTTCTGGCCTTGGAGGCCTGTGGACATTTTATGACCCTCTTTTGATAAAGGCTGCTTAACCAGAAAACTTATTTTCCTTTGAAATGTGTTTTCTTTATATTTCTAATCTATGTCAGCCTCAGAAAGTATTAAACAAGTTACATTTCTCAGGGGCAAAGGTGCAATGAGTTACAAGAAAGAACCAATTAGCTCAAAAGTCTGATGTGGTTAATTTCAAGGCTACACTTGTTTTTCTTACATTCCAACTATGTTAACTAATGCACTCCCAGGTGCACAGTGTATAAGAGATATGGGAACTTAGCAATAAGCATTGGCCCAATAATGAATTCTACACCAGCACTACTCTAATAACTTTTAACTCTTTGAAAGGCTCTATGTTTTAGGCTTCCCATGCCTCTCACAGTTGGGGGCTGTAAACAATCACATGCGCAGTTGGATAAATCTGCCAAGCAAGCTAGAATGCTAACAGAGGGGGTTTGATTTGAAATATTCCTCTCATGTCCAGGAGACTTATTAGCTAGAGCCTTAAGTTGATTTTCTCCAGAGAAAGGTGGTCAGGGATAGCCCCTGTTAATGTCAGGAGAGTTGGTGAAAGGCACAAAATAGTAAGACAGACAGATTCTGGTTTTGGGGTAGATGCTTGAGCTGGTCTAGGGAGCCCTCGAGTCCTGAAGCCTTGCTTAACAGTTCTCTTCCACACGACCTTGTCGTGGGTGGGATCTCCTGTGCTGGCTCCCGGCATTGGATGGCATCACTGACTCGATAGACATGAATCTGAGTGAACTCCAGGAGTTGCTGATGGACAGGAAGGCCTGGCATGCTGCGATTCATGGGGTCGCAAAGAGTCAGACACGACTGAGCGACTGAACTGAACTGATCTAGAAAATTCAGCAAATTAACAGAAGAGACAATAGTGGCCTCCAGAAATGACAACTAAGAAATGTATACAAAAGAGATTAATCATAACATACTACATGGCTCCATGGCTCAGCTGTGAACAATCATTTATCTGGTCATAATGATGAAGCTTCTAGTGCTGACTTAACTTTAAAAAAATGGCGTAAAGCTTTTAGGAGAATGCGAGAAGGAGAAGAGGTCTGTAGGATGTGGTTAAAAAAGAGCAAAATCCTCATTTTCCGTAGTTAGTGGAGAATATCTAACACTGAAAAAAAAAATACAGCCATATAAGCAGGCTATTTAGATACATGGATATAACCAAAAGTAAATAAAAAGGTTGAGAGTCGTTGCATTTGAGCAGCAGAAATTAGGGGTGTGGAGGAGTGGGGCAAGGCCTGAAATCATGTATTTGGAGGGCTTAGCGTCTTGTCATGTGTCCAGATTGGCACCTGAAATAAGCAGGGTAAAAATGGAGTGACCGCTGCAGAGAATATGGTAACAATACAGTCGAAGTTCTGAGCAGGAGCACTCTCCTTTGGATAGTGTGCATATGGAAGTGGCAAAAGAACTTCCCTTTTCTGGTTCTTGGAAAATCACTTTTACTCCATTTTCTTTTGTTGGAACCTGTCTATTCTGTGCTCAACTCAATTTTAATTTCACCTCTTTTACTGAAAGAGCTTGGCCTAGCTCTCCCCAAACGCTGAAGGGGAAGGCAGGCCAGTGTATGGAATTCTGATTTAGTCACTCACCAGCTTTTGCCTGGGCTAGATCCTCAAGCTCTGATTCCTCATTTGAAAACAGAGAAAACATTCCTTGTCTCATAGGAGGGTGTGAGGAACAAATGAGTAATTTACTACATAAAGTATCTGGTACATAGTCATTGCTGATGTATTTAAACAAAAGAAGAGGTACACTGGATAACCCTTAGTCTAGGGCAGGCACCCCATAATGTAGGGGCCAGGCCCCACAGATGAACCATCCAGTAGGGGCAAGAGTTCTGGTGGTGCAAATAATCCATGAAGTTTGCTGATTGTAGCAAAAGTTCTTACTGTATTTTTTTGAGTGTAGTGTCTTGATTAGACTGCAGGGTTCAGCAAACTTGTGGAGACCCAGATCCTGGAATGTTTCAGGCCTAAGGATTGATAAAGTGCTTAGCTTGCTGAGCTTCCAAGTCTAAACACAGAACAATTGCTCCCATCCCAGATAATGTGGAATAATGGATCCAGGGTTAATAGGATTATCACTTACCCCAAGGCTCCTGTGTGCTTTGTGGTGATTGCTCATTTAAGACAGGGACCTGGGATCAGGGCTCTAACTCTAGCTCTCATTCTCTGACTCAAAACTGAGCTCTTTACTAATGTCTTGCCAGGAGGAGGCTCACCTGCCAGTATGCTGGGGTGTGAATTTCTTAGGCTGTATTCTTGGCTCATTTTACAAACTTCTTCAGTTCTGGGTGGGATCTTTAAATCCTGGAGTTGGTCTGGAGTCAGGGCCTTACACAGTGAGGGTTACATTTACCTGACACTTACTGGGAGCATGTGGGAGTTCATGAGGTCTAGGCAGACTCTCATTTTCTCTGTTAGAGTTTGGTTTGAGAGCTTCTGTGTCTGACTTCGCACAGAGGAGGAGGGGGGATTAGTTGCCAGAGGCTATAGGTATGGGGCCTGGGCGGGCAGGAATGATGGCAGAAAGAGATCATGTGGAAGACCGACCTTGAAGAAGAGGAAGGAGGTGGGTTGGCTGGGGGAGAGAAGTGAAACTAGTGTCTTGATGTCAAGCCAATGATCCTTGTGGGGTGAGAGGGGGGTTCCGGGAGCAGAAGATGCAGATCACAGTGGTGTCCTGCTTTAAATGGGCACTGTACTGAAACTGCAAGGAAGCGCATAAGTATATAGGGGGCGCAGGGACAAGGGGGCTGCAAGGAGACCCTGGGATCAGCTGAATGTATGATACCCACAGGGTGATAGGAAGAGTTGGTTTAAGCCACTTAATAGAAAATTCTTATAAAGAAAAACCTGAAGTCTCTATTGTTGTTTATAAATGACAGCTCTGTTTTATTTCTTATGTTTCTGCAAAGTACACTTGCAGTCCAGAACTGTCCTTTCCCATTGCCTCATGTGTCAAAAGCCCAGTCACAGTGTTTGGAAGGAAGTGAAAAAAGGAAGTGAAAAATAAAAGGCGTCTGAGCAGCCACAGTGGATGGCTACAGCCCTATCGCACAACTGAGGGCCTCCGGTCTCACAGCCCTGTAAGGCTGTAGTGGGTCAGAGGCAGCTGAGATCCCTAGGGCTGGTCTAAACCCAACTCTTCAGGGGTCCATTGAAGGGATTACAGGAAGGAAATAGAAAGTACAGACAGACGAGCCTTGCAGCCACTAGAAAGTTTCCAAGCATCTACCTTCTCTGGGGATGCAGGGTTTCCTGTCTGTCTCTCTGCGGGCCTCTGCCCTGTTCTGTTTGTTGACCAGCTTCCTTTCCCTCTGCAGGGCCCCACAGGGCTGTCATCTGATCTCATGCATGGCATTTGCTTCTCATCTTGTGCTCACTACCTTTCCTTTAAGCTCTGAGTCTACCACCAACTGACCATGGTCTTTTTTCATAGTTGCAATGTTGAAAGCATCTGACTGATCCAACTCTTTTATTTATGGGAGAGTTGCTTTTGTTTGTTTATTAATTAATTAATTTATATTGGAGTATAGTTGATTTATGATTTTGTGTTGTTTCTGGTGTATTGCAAAGT
The DNA here is from genome assembly GCA_917880005.1 of Nanger dama. NCBI lineage: Eukaryota > Metazoa > Chordata > Mammalia > Artiodactyla > Bovidae > Nanger > Nanger dama. The sequence goes on along the minus strand of CAKJTW010000011.1, from coordinate 24,376,504 downwards.
GATTCATATATATATATATATTCCTTTTTCATATTCTTTTCCATTATGGTTTCTTAGAGGATAATGAATATAGTCTTCTATGCAACACAGTAGGACCTTGTTATCTATCCATTTTATTTATAGTAATTTGTTTCTGCCAATCCCAAATTCCTAATTTAACCCCCCACCCCTTTTTCTTCTCTGTTAACAATAAATTTGCCTTTGTGTCTGTGAGTCTTCTTCTATTTTGTAAATAAGTTCATTTGTAGCATGTTTTTAAATTCCACATATAAGTGATATTATGTTACATTTGTCTTTCTCTGACTTATTTACTTGGTATGATAACCTCGGAGACTATCCATGTTGCTACAGATGGCATTATTTCATTCTTTTTGATGGCTGAGTAACATGAAAGGGCGAGCTGCCTGAAACGTGGCCAGAAAGGGGGCATCCGGTCAGCACCAGGGGTGGCTGATGACCAAACCGGAACCAGGGAACGGACCCGACCCCCGGGCCGGCCTTGGAGCCCCGATCCAATCGGGAAATGCCAGAAAGACCATGGGCAACCAACCCCTGCTGTGGTCCGCACCTGTTGCCTTACATGGGAAAAACTTGGCCTGTCTGCCAGCCCTCACTATAAAACCTTCCCGCACCCCTCCCCACCCTCGCAGACTCCCTTGCTTCCCTCGCTTGCCTGTCCTTGGGAGTTCTGCCCGAGAGCAACCGCCCAATAAAGGCCTTTTTACTAACGGGTCCTAGAGGTGGCTTTTTCTTCCCCCGCGGCGTTTTCTTACATAACATAGTGTTGTTTTGAACACTGGAGTGCATATATTTTTTCAAATTAGATATATGACTAAGAATGGGATTGCTGGATTATATGGTAACTCTACTTTTAGTTTTTCAAGGGACCATCATACTGCTTTCCATAGTGGCTCCACCAGTTTACATGCTGTAACGGGGAAGAACTTTTGTATTCTAATACAAGTTAGTTATTAAAGGGATGTTGCCTATTTGCTTAAATTATGCATAATGGCTCATCTCAGGGAACCTTGCCCCCAGATAATGAGTCTTAGGCTAAAATATTTTGTCTAGCTCATAGGAAATATTCCGACGAGGCCCATCTGTGAATGACTTTAGGAAGGAAGAAATGAACACATTCCTTCTGGAGGCTGAATGGGATCCAGAAGTGAGCGGGAAATGACTGACTTTACTCTTTCCCCCTTTTAGTGTAAAAAGAAGCCTAAATTCTAACTCAGACAAGATGGTTCTTTGGGACATGAGTCTACCATCTTCTCTGCCTGCTGGCTTTCTGAATGAAGTTGTTATTCTTTGCCACAACTCATCTCTTGATTGATTGGCCTGTCCTGTGGTGAGCAGCATGAACTTGGACTCAGTAGCATTCCCACCCACCCCCAGTGTAGGAGGGCTCCCTTTTCTCTACAGCCTCTCCAGCATTCATTATTTGTGGACTTTTTGAGATGGCCATTTTGACTGGTGTGAGGTGCTACCTCATTGTAGTTTTGATTTGCATTTGTCTAATAATTAGCAATGTTGAACATCTTTTCATGTGCCCATTGGCCACCTGTATGTCTTCTTTTAGAGAAATGTCTATTTAGGTCTTCTGCCTTTTTGATTGGGTTGTGTGTGTGTGTTTTTTGTTTTGTTTTGTTTTGTTTTGTTTTGCCATTGAGTTGTATGAACTGTTTGTATATTTTGGAAATTAAGCCCTTGTTGGTTATATCATTAGCAAATATTTTCTCCCAGTTTGAAGGTTGTTTTTTCCTTTCATTTATGGTTTTCTTTGCTGTACAAAAGTATATAAGTTTGATTAGGTCCCATATCTTTATCTTTGCTTTTTTTTTCCTATTGCTTTGGAAGACTGACCTCAGAAAACACTGGTACTGTGTATATCAGAGAATGTTTTGCCTGTGTTCTCTTCTAGGAGTTTTATGGTGCCATGTCTTGCGTTTAAGTCTTTAAGCTATTTTGAGTTTATTTTTATGTATGGTGTGAGGGTGTGTCTAACTTCATTGATTTATATCAATGTGGCTGTCCAACATTCCCAGTGCCACGTGTTGAAGAGACTTATCTTTGCTCCATAGTATAGTGAGTTGCTTTAAAGTCAAACTTCTACCCTTTGTTCATAAGCAGAGGCCCAAGTGTTGCTAAGTGGGTAGCAGTAGGGTAGGCAGATAGAATGACTTGCCTATTTGAGTAATTTGGGAGGTGTGCAAGCCATCTTCCAAAGGATTTAGAAAACAATAAGGGGACCTCACATTTCCTCACTAGTCTGCAGAATGCTGTGGTCAGAATGCATGGTACATGGGGTGGAAAGACAGTAGGGTTGGTCTTTGCCTGGGTCATGGGGACACAGAAATCCATTCAGACTCTTTAGACAGATTACATGGTATATCAACCATTTATCATTGAAGGTTTGGCCTAGAGCAAAAGATAAATTATGAGAGGCTGGCCAGAGAGAGATGTAGAGTAGGGGCCTCCTTCAGGTAAATGAGGCAGGTGGGTAAGCAGTTTCATGGTTCTCTGGCCCTGGGGGCACTTTGCTCCTGTTTCCTGGAGAAGGTTCCTTACTGGTAGGCTCCCCAGATAGCCACCAGCTCAGTTGTGTTTGCAGGCAGTAACTCTTCCTGGCCTGGTTCACTTTCCCCACAGTGACTCTGGCTCTTGGTTGTTTTGTTGGTGTTAATTAGAGATAGCAGCAAAGTGCACAGATGCCAAAGTGAGTTTTTGTTTTTTCTATCTCGCCTGATTCCTTTGTTGTTTGCTCTGTTCTGCCATGAATCTTTGTGAGATTTTGACATTTGCACCCCCTCAAATGGCTCACTTCAACTTCAGTTTCATCTGATGTCAGTTCCCAGCATCTGTGCTTCCTCTTATTTCTCTTAGCATCTCAGGGTCTCTTTCTTCTGGACAATATCCTTGTGTACTACCTTTCCTCTCTTCATTGGATTTTTCACTTTTTCCTCTTTACCAATTCTTACTCATGCATCCTCCCTCCCCAAAGCTTGATTCAGTTCAGTTCAGTTGCTCAGGCATGTCCGAATCTTTGCGAGCCCATGAATCGTAGCACGCCAGACCTCCCTGTCCATCACCAACTCCCCGGAGTTCACTCAGACTCACGTCCATCGAGTCAGTGATGCCATCCAGCTATCTCAGTCTCTGTTGTCCCCTTTTCCTCCTGCACCCAATCCCTCCCAGCATCAGAGTCTTTTCCAATGAGTGATTAGGGGAAATTATTTTCTCATCCTGGTTCTTGTTTTAGCCTTGGCCTGAGCTGAGTGTGAGTATGAAATATGAAAAACCTAGGTGCCCCAAACTCTACACTTGTTTCTATTACAAATGTTACATGTGGTGAGCAAGAATGTGGGTGAGGGAGGGGCTGGAGTAGGAGAGGAGTGTTAGAGGAATGGGCAGAGTTCTCCACTCATGGGAGTTTGTGTGGTATGATAGTTCTGCAGAGAGCCCGCCAAGACTGTTCAAAAGCCTGAGAAATTTGGAAGCTCTTTGACCCTGCAATTTGACTTCTAAGACTGTGTCTTATGGAAATAACTGTGGAATTCCCCCATAGTTTTAAGGAGATGGGAATACCAGGCTGCCTATGTGCCTCCTGAGAAACCTATATGCAGATCAAGAAACAACAGTTAGAACCGGACATGGAACAACAGACTGGTTCAAAATTGGGAAAGGAGTATGTCAAAGTTGTATATTGTCACCTTGCTTATTTAACGTCTATGCCGAGTACATCGTGCGAAATGCTGGACTGGATGAAGCACAAGCTGGAAACAAGATTGTAAGGAGAAATATCAATAACCTCAGATATGCAGATGACACCACCTTTATGGCTGAAAGGGAAGAGGAACTAAAGAGCCTCTTGATGAAGGTGGAAGAGAAGAGTGAAAAAGGTGGCTTAAAACTGAAAAAATTAAAAAATGAATATCATGGCATCTGGTCACATTACTTTATGGCAAATAGTTGGGAAACAATGGAAACCAGTGACAGACTTTATTTTCCTGGGCTTCAAAATCACTGCAGATGGTGACTGCAGCCACGAAATTAAAAGACGCTTGCTCCTTGGAAGAAAAGCTATGACAAAACTAGACAGTGTATTAAAAAGCAGAGACATTACTTTGCTGACAAAGGTCCATATAGTCAAAGCTATGGTTTTTCCAGCGGTCATGTATGGATGTAAGAGTTGGACCATAAAGAAGGATGAACGCTGAAGAATTGATGCTTTTGAGCTGTGGTATTGAAGAAGACTCTTGAGAGTCCCTTGGACTGCAAGGAGATCCAACCAGTTAATCCTAAAGGAAATCAAACCTGAATATTCATTGGCAGGACTGATGCTGAAGCTGGAGCTCCAATACTTTGGCTACCTAATGTGAAGAGCTGACTCCTTGGAAAAGTCTCTGATGCTGGGAAAGATTGAAGGCAGGAGGAGAAGGGGACAATAGAAGATGATATGGTTGGAAGGCATTGCCGACTCAATGGATATGAGTTTGAGCATACTCTGGGAGTTAGTGAAGGACAGGAAAGCCTGGTGTGCTGCAGTCTATGGCGTCACAAAGAGTTGGACATTACTGAGCGACTGAACAACAACAAATCTGTAATTTGCAAAAAAAAAAAAAAAAAAGAGCTGAAGATGACTTAATTGTTCAGCTTTTGGGTACAGAGGAATATATTTTAATGTGATTACTAAACCATGACTTCATTGGATCTTTGTAAAAATCCAGATAACAAAATAAAACCAGGAAGGGTGTGTTATCTGTAGTTATCTTGGCTAGACAAGAAAGGTTAACTTTTTCCCCCTTCTTTTGATAGCTATATTTTTTAAAATTTCAAGATTAAACATTCATTTCTTTGGCACTAAGAAAAACAACAATTACTTTAAAAACAAACACTAATCCCCCAGGCACAATAACAACATACAGGTTGACACTTTAGATTCAGTTAAAAATGTTCCCCAATAAGTTTAGGAATTGAATTCACATTTGTAACATCATAAAGAATTGACTATAGGTCAAAGGGAGACTGTGAGCCAGTTTGATGTATTTGTTGATGGAAATTGGTTGTCCACAAACCTTAGCTAAACATTAGACTCAGGGCCAGAACTAATGCTTTCTTACTCTTGCTTTTCTTACCAATAATAGCAAGTAGCATGAGGATTAAGTGATTGTAGAAGAGTTTGCTTTGCTTAATCTGCAGCTCACTCTGAAATTGCTCAGCTCCAGAAGGGTTAGGTCCGGGTGAACAGATGGCCAGATTGAACCCTGGGAAGGAGGCTGGAGTTCGGGATGGGGCTCTGAAGTGGCCAGAGTGACCAGGGATGGGAGGTGCAAGGGTGTTTTTCCTCCTGTGTGTATTAACATGTGTGCCTCTGATGCTCAGCCGATAACTTGGCTTTTTTTTTCCTTCCTGCAGGCAGTGTAGAGTGAATTGTGCTGAGATCTGCAGAAAGCAGCCCAGAGAGAAGCAGTGAAGTTGTAGACTGCAGCGGAAATGAACTGGCCCACGTGAGCCTGCCCAAGCCCTGGGGCAAGGCCTGTGTCCCATTGCTGAGGTAAGGGTCCTCAAATCCTAGCCTGGGGACCAAGAAGGTAAAATGCCTCCTGGGATGCTGGGATGGGGTGTTGGACACTTCATCCTCTCAAGATCAGGAGATTAAGGCCACTTCTTTCTGGTTCAAACCATCAGCTTCTATTTCAGCCCAATCAGGGGCAAGGTCATTTGGTGGCCTAAGAGGTTTTGATTTTTTAGGGTAGGTCTTCTGGACTCTTAACAGAAAGCTGTGTTTTCTCAATTGCAGGTGGAATTTGAACTCCCAAGGGAATGAATTTTTCTTTCAGGTAAGACTGCACCAAGCTCGGGAGCGCTTAACATTAGTGCACCAGCTCTGTTCTGCTGGAGGGAGGGAGGGAACGCCCCCCACCCACGTCCCCCCCCCCCACCCAGGGAATATAGGGACAGAAATTACCTGGAGAGGTTATTGCAAAATAGTCCACTAAGCTTCCTAAAAATGACTTAAATTACTTAGATATGTTCTGATTATAAAAGTAAAATGGAGAAATAATGACAAGGAAGAAAAGAAAACACGCCTGAAATCTTACCCCTGTTAACAGAGCTTCGGGTAGTTTCCATTAAAATTACTCTTTAGGCCTCCAGGGCACCGTTGGCTCTTCCTGCGTGGAGGCAGAGTGGGGAGGCACAGGGAATACTCAGGAGCTAGGAGAACTCACCTCTCCTCTGGAGGCTATTCTGAGCTGATTTTAAATATTCAGGAATTTTGCAAATTGGTTGTTAAAAATTGTTGGCAACTTGAAATTGGCTCTAGTGGGAAAACTGACACTACTGAAATCAGCCAAGGCTGCAAACCAAGGACGTTTTGCTTTGGAGATTCTGATGGACCTTCCGCCCCCTTCTCCTGCCCCCACGCTGGGAGGCACTGGGCAGGTCACTTCACTTGTGTATCCCTCCGCTTCCTCCCCTGTGAACTCTAAGTGCTCCATAATCATTAATTGAATAAATGAATCCGTTTCTGTTATTATCCCATAAAGTGAGTCCCATAAGAGTGAAAATGAAATGTTTTGCATGTTGTACATTTTCCTGCCCGTAGAGGGGGAGGGGCTTTCATTGATTGGTAAGTCTTTGGTTTATTGATGGAGACAAACTGGCTGGAACTTCTCCTTTGGCTCTTGCTTCTGGGGAAATCTGTGAATTACTGACACCCTTTCATACGGGCCGATGAAAGCTCTCCATTTATGGACTAACATCTGGGGCAAATTTCCTTCCTGGAAAAAGCAAGAAATCAAGAGAAGTGTGAAAAGGAAGCCCGGGCGCTGCTGGAAGTGAGAGCCAGGGTTGAAATAAGAGCTTTGGAGGATTCACAAGCTCTGATGTGGGGAGGAGTGGGGGTTGCAGTTAGAGAGGAGCAGGGGCACTTCCTGCCAAATGTGAAACTTAAACAAAAGCTCTTTCTTCCAGGCCCTGCTGTCAGCAGATTAGAACTAATTAAATTAGCATAATGGAACCCCAACCTCTGCCCCATCCCTCGCTTTCTGAACCTTCTGGCTCCTTTCGCCACCTCCTTTAAGTAGCATGCAAGAGGGGATGGAGAGAAGGCAGGGCACCAGGGTACTGTGTAGAACTGTAGTTTGGAAAATTACGAAAGTAGAAAGGACTGTAGAGGCCATCTGGTCTCACACTTTCATTTTAAGAAGCCTGGTCCCACAGCTGTGGTTAGCAGTTGTAGTTGCTGAGAAGGTGTGTCCTCCAGGGGAGGGAGGGATACCGGTTGTGAGAGGGTACTGCTCCCGAGGCCCTGTGCTCACTGAGCCTTGTCTGCACCTGGCAGGGGCACAGGTGGGTGTCCTCCAGGTGCCAGCCCTGGCCACCCCCCTCCCTCCCAGCCCCTCCTCTGTATCTGACATGCCTTTCTGGTAAGCTTGGAGTTAAGTCCTCTTCCTTCATCAGGAGCTTGGCTTTCTAGGTTAGTGAAATAAGTTGAGATGTTATCTGAGGACCTTTTAAGGTATATATATACACTTGGAAGGGTAGAGAAGGGCGTTGATTGAGCTCATGGTGGCGTCAGGTGCCCTGCTTCTGCTTTGGAGACACTTGCTTTAGGTTTGAGCCAGGCTTCACAGTAGCTGCATGATTACCTTGTCTTTCTGACTCAGTTTCCTCGTTTGTAAACTGGGCTGAATAATACCTACCTTGAGTGAGGGTTAATAATTATATATATTTTTTCCCTTTGCTTGCTTAGTCTCTATGTCATGTCCGATTCCTCTGAGACCCCACGGATTGTAGCCCGTCAAGCTCCTCTGTCCATGGGTTTTCCCAGGCAAGAAGACTGGAGTGGGTTGGCATTTCCTTCTCCAGGGGATCTTCCTAACTCAGGGATTGAACCTGGGTCTCCTGCATTGCAAGCAGATTCTTTACCACTGAGCCACCAGGGAAGCCCAGATTAATGATTATTTTTATAATGTTCTGCCTACAAGGTGAAAGGGTTAGGGTTAGGGTTAGGCTTATTAGATGATAACCATCACTTTTTTCCCATGCAACTTTATTGAGATATAATTGAGAGACAAAAACCTGCATATATTTAAGTCACAAAACTTAGTTTTGACATCTGCATAAACTTATGAAATTTTCCACACAAATCAGTGAACATAACCGTTATCCTCCCAAGTTTCTTCCTTCACTTAATCCTTCCCTTCTGCCCCCTGTGTCCTGCCTCCCATCCCTAGGCAACCACTAGTCTACTTTATTGCTGTAGATTAGTTTGCATTTTTTTAGAACTTTACAAAAATTGCATAATACAGCGTATTTTCATCTTACACTCAGCATAAGTATTTTGATATTCATCTGTGGTTGTGCATCAGTAGTTCTTTCCTTAGAAGAAGGCGATGGCACCCCACTCCAGCACTCTTGCCTGGAAAATCCCATGGACGGAGGAGCCTGGTGGGCTGCAGTACATGGGATTGATAAGAATCGGACACGACTGAGCCGACTTCACTTTCACGCATTGGAGAAGGAAATGGCAACTGACTCCAGTGTTCTTGCCTGGAGAATCTCAGGGACAGGGGAGCCTGGTGGGCTGCGGTTTATGGGGTCACACAGAGTCGGACACGACAGAAGTGACTTAGCAGCAGCACTTCTCTCCTTTATTGCTGGATAGTATCCAAGTGTATGGAAATACAAAGATTTGTTTATCTGTTCATCTGTTGACAGAGTTTGGGGGTTGTTTTCAATTTTGGCTGTTAAAGCCCCTATGTATATTTGCAGTGACATGGATGGATCTAGAGATTATCATACTAAGTGAAATAAGTCAAGCAGAGAAAGAAATATCATATGATATCCCCCAAAATGATGCAAATGAACTTATTTACAAAATAGACTCACAGACTAAGAAAACAATTTATGGTTACCAAAGGGAAAAGGGTGTAGGGAGGGATTAAATAGGAGTTTGAGATTAGCAGATACAAGCTACTATATATATAATAGATAAACAATAAGGACCTATATTCAATATATTGTAATAACCTATAATGGAAAAGAATCTAAAGAAGAAGATATGTGTATATAACTGAATCACTTTGCTGTACACCTGAAGCTAATAGAACATCGTAACTCAACAATATCTCAATAACAAGTTGTTTTGGGAAAAAGCCACTATAAGCATTTGTGAAACAATTTTTGTGGCAATTTATGCATTCTTTCGGAGAAGGCAATGGCAACCCACTCCAGTACTCTTGCTTGGAAAATCCCATGGACGGAGGAGCCTGGTAGGCTGCAGTCCATGGGGTCGCGAAGAGTCAGACATGACTGAGCGACTTCACTTTCGCTTTTCACGTTCATGCATTGGAGAAGGAAATGGTATCCCACGCCAGTGTTCTTGCCTGGAGAATCCCAGGGACGGGGAGCCTGGTGGGCTGCCGTCTATGGGGTCGCACAGAGTCGGATATGACTGAAGTGACTTAGCAGCAGGAGCAGCACGCATTCTTTTGGATGAATACCTAGGAGTAATATGTCTGGGTCATATGGAAGGTATATGTTTAGCTTAAGGAGCTGCCAAACTTTTCTAAAGCAGTTGTATTAGTTTATATGCCCACGAGCAATGTATCAACGTTCCAAGTGCTCCACTTCCTTGTCAGCACTTGGTGCGGTCAGTCTTTTTAATTTTAGTTACTATTGGTCACTGCCCCTGACCTCAGACATGGGGTAACTCCCTTGGCCGCCGCCCCTTGGGCATGGGGTCCTCCTGGCTTCTACCCCTGACTTCGGACATGGGGTAGCTCCTCTCGGCTGCACTAAGTGTTGTCTGGAATAACAGACTGGTTCCAAATAGGAAAAGGAGTATGTCAAGGCTGTATATTAAGGCTGTATATTGTCACCCTGCTTATTTAACCTATATTCAGAGTACATCATAAGAAACGCTGGGCTGGAAGAAGCATAAGCTGGAATCAAGATTGCAGGGAGAAATATCAATAACCTCAGATATGCAGATGACACCACTCTTATGGCAGAAAGTGAAGAGGAACTCAAAAGCCTCCTGATGAAAGTGAAAGTGGAGAGTGAAAAGTTGGCTTAAAGCTCAACATTCAGAAAACGAAGATCATGGCATCTGGTCCCATCACTTCATGGGAAATAGATGGGGAAACAGTGGAAACAGTGTCAGACTTTATTTTTCTGGGCTCCAAAATCACTGCAGATGGTGATTGCAGCCATGAAATTAAAAGATGCTTACTCCTTGGAAGAAAAGTTATGACCAACCTAGACAGCATATTGAAAAGCAGAGACATTATTTTGCCAACAAAGGTCCATCTAGTCAAGGCTATGGTTTTTCCAGTAGTCATGTATGGATGTGAGAGTTGGACTGTGAAGAGAGATAAATGCTGAAGAATTGATGCTTTTGAACTGTGGTGTTGGAGAAGACTCTTGAGAGTCCCTTGGACTGCAAGGAGATGCAACCCGTCCATTCTGAAGATCAGCCCCGGGATTTCTTTGGAAGAAATGATGCTAAAGCTGAAACTCCAGTACTTTGGCCACCTCATGTGAAGAGTTGACTCATTGGAAAAGACTCTGATGCTGGGAGGGATTGGGGGCAGGAAGAGAAGGGGACGACAGAGGATGAGATGGCTGGATGGCATCACTGACTCGATGGGCGTGAGTCTGAGTGAACTCCAGGAATTGGTGGTGGACAGAGAGGCCTGGTGTGCTGCGATTCATGGGGTCACAAAGAGTCGGACACGACTGAGCGACTGAACTGAACTGAAGAGGTTGGTGGTGATGTCTCATGGTTTTATGTGCATTTTTTTGAAGATTAATGATGTTGACTATTTTTTCATGTGCTCATTTAGCATCTGCATATTTACTTTGGTGAAATGTCTATTCAGATCTCGGAGAAGGCAGTGGCAACCCACTCCAGTACTCTTGCCTGGAAAATCCCATGGACGGAGGAGCCTGGTGGGCTGCAGTCCATTGGGGTCGCGAAGAGTCAGACCAGACTGAGCAACTTCAGTTTCACTTTTCACTTTCATGCATTGGAGAAGGAAATGGCAACCCACTCCAGTGTTTTTGCCTGGAGAATCCCAGGGACGGCGGAACCTGGTGGGCTGCCGGCTATAGGGTCACACAGAGTCGGACATGACTGAAGTGACTTAGCAGCAGCTATTCATATCTTTTGTTCATTAAATGAAATTGGACTGTCTTCTTATGATTGGATCGTAAAAGTTCTTTCTATATTCTATAGAGCAGTTTTTTTAATTGGAGACTTTGCAAATGTATTTTCTAATTCTGTGACTTGCTTTTGGTGGGAAGCAGTAACACATTAGCAATTACAATTCAGTTGAATAGTGGTGTGCTCAGGGAGTACAAAGGAAGATCAGTAATCTTAGGATGCGAAGTCAGGGAATCTTTTAGTAGGTAAAGGTATGTGAATTGGGACTTAAAGGAAATTATACGTTAGCTAGGCAGGGGAAGGGCAGTGTAGGTAGGTATTTGTATGTACAAAGGCATGGAAATATGCAACATCATGGTGCATGCCCAGTTGTAAGTCATTTGATTGGAGCCCTGGGATTTGGCAAGTGGAAGGATGTGGTGTGGGCTGGAATCCCAGATGCCCTCCTACTGGCTGTGCACCTCTTTTATTTATTTATAACTTTTAATTTTGAAACAATTATAGGTTCAGTTGTAGTTGCAAAGATAGTACAGAGAGGTCTAGTGTATCCTTTAGCTTCTTCCCCTGGTTTCATCTTACACAATTATAGTACAGTATCAGAACCAGGAATCTGAGTTTGGGTGCAGCTGTGTGTGGAACAGTGTCTCATTTTCTCACATGTTTAGATCAGTGGAACCACTGCAGTCAAGGTGCAATCAACTATTCCTCCACACAGAGGTCTCCCTCATGGCACCCACTCATTGTCATGCTGGGTTGGCCCTTTCTTGCTTTTCTCATCCCTATAATTTTGTCATTTTCATAGTGTTCTGTAAATAGAGTCATAATAATATGCAACCTTCTGAGACTGGCTTGCTTTCAGTCATCAGAATGTGCTTCAGGTCCCTCTGGCTTCTTGAGAGTACCAATAGTTAGCTCCTTTTTTTTTTTTTTTTTTAAATGATGGGTGTTATTCCATTGTATGAATGTATCAGTTTCACTGTTGACCCATTGAAGGACATTTGGGTTGTTTCTAGTTTTTGACTGTAACAGATTCGACTGCGGTGAGCAATTTCGCACAAGTTTTTATATAAACATCAAATTTTATTTTTCAAAAAAGAACCCCCCAGTTTGTGTGTGTGTATGTATTTTTCCAGGATAAATGCTCAGGAGGGCAGTTGCTGGGTTGTATGGCAAGTAGGTTTTTAATTTTTTAAGAAACTGCCTATTTTCTAGAGTGACTGTATGGTTTTCTGTCCCCACCAGCAATGTAGGAAAGATTTACTTTTCCACCTCCTCATCAGCCTTTGCAGCATCCTCTTTTATTTATTTTATTTTTCTTTGGAAAAAAGCACTCTAATTTATCAACTTGAACACAAACATTTCTTCAAAAATTAAGAAAAAAAAGCTTTTTATTTTACATTTGAGTATAGCCAATTAACAACGTGACAGTTTCAGGTGAACAGCAAGGTACTAAGGCATACACATACATGTATGCATTCTCTCTCCAAGTCCCCTCCCATCCTGGCTGCCATGGAATACTGAGCAGAGTTCCGTGTACTATACAGTAAGTCCTTGTTGATTATCGATTTTAAATATAGCAGTGTGTACTTGTCCACCCCGAGCTCCCTACTGAATGAAGTAAATCAGACAGAGAAAGAGCAGTATCATATGACAGCCCTTATATGTGGAAGCTAAAAAGAAATGATACAAATGAACTTACAAAACAGAAAGAGACTCGCAGGCTTCTCGCAGGATTGCCAAGGGAGGGAGTGGCAGGGAAGGATGGGAGAACAGTTAGGCGGTGTCTTCTTTTTAATATCAGTTTTTCTAATAGGTGTGCAGGGGTAGCTCACTGTGGTCTTCATCTGTGTTTCTCTAGTGGCTGGTTGCGTAACTCTTTCCCTTTCTGCTCTCGGGTTGGCTATGATAATCTTGACCCCAGCCTGTACTTTTAAATGTGAGAAGCAAAGGAAGCTGACAGCCCCCTCCCACCATTTCTGGATGCCTTGGAAGTCTGGCTTCACTTGTTTTCTGATCCAGTTACCTGGCTGTAGGATCTTTCCTCACTGTCCTGGGTGGCTCTAGGAAAGTGATAGTTTATAGACTTGGGTGTTTTTTTCAGGAGGGTTTTTTTTTTTTTTTATTGTTTTCAACAGATGAGCAAACAACTTGTGCTGATTTTTTACTAGGCTCTGGGGTAAGTTCTCCTCCACCCCTTCCTTCCTTGGTCCCCGTATGCCAGATTATGTACTTCCTGGAAGCTGAGATGAAGAAAACTCTGGATCTGACTCTGGATGATTTTTCTCAGTGTTTGGAGGTCTGAGGTGCCAAGGGAGGCTGCCATGGCCTCAGGCCCTCTCTGTGCTTGGGATCGTCTCTACTTTTTACTTATGGGTGGAGAGGTGGCTTCAGTGTGCTGGGAAAAATAATGATGGTAGCTAAGAATTACACAGCAATCATACTGGATAACAAGTGCTTTGTGTATATTTTCTGATTTAATTCCCATGATAAACTGACAGATGCAGAGCCTCAGATTCCTTACCTGTGAACAGGGCAGTAACCATACCTAGTGGGTAGGTTGGGAAGGATAAGTAAGGGTGGTATAGTGACTTACCCTAGAGAATGCTGGTTCCCTCTCCTCTACAGAGGCCCTTAAGAATTATGAATACTCAGCTGCACGGCAGTACTACATTGAAAGAAAACTAGGTGTCTGTATACCTTGTTCCACTTTAATCAAAGATGAGTGTCCTTTCACTCAATCAGCATTCAATAAACTTTAAGAATAAGAATGTAAGGTGTGCTTGCTTCTGTAATAGGCACCGTGAGCCCTAGAGCTACAGTCCTTGACCTCATACAGCATGTGGTCTACAGAGAAAAATATGAATTGATTAATACCACAACCAAGTGTATACTCATGGACTCTGGCTTTCTTTAAAGGAAATTCTGTGGTGCTGGGTAAGTTAACCAGTCTGAGGTCGGAGGATGCCTCCTTGGGGAAGTGATTCTGCTTGGAGTCTTATTCCTTAGCCTTGCTCTACTGCAGAGGACCTTGTGGAACGTTCTACAGGATCAGTTCACTTTCTGCTGTGGCCTGACTATAGACTGACCCAATGCATGGTCATCCTGGTGCTCTCCCCACCCCAACAACCCAGGCTGTTTTGTGAGGTTACTCATCCCTAACCATTACAGCTGCTGCTGATCCCATGGGGATGGAGACTAAGCTCAGGGTCACACCTCACAGGGTTGGGTCATCATTTTTTGTTGTTTCTTTGTTTCTGAATGTTCTCATGACTCAGCCAACTTATTACTCAACCAAGCACCGTGAGCCACTGTGGTGAGCCACTGTGGTAGAGATATTCATCACACAGGTTTTTTAAAAATCATCTTTATTGAGATAGGATTTGTATTCCATTAAATTAACTCGCTTTAAGTATAAATTCAGTGATTTGTGGTACATTTACTGGGTTGCACAACCATCACTAAAATCCACTTTTAGAACATTTCCATCATTGGTTAGCTCATCTTCAAATGGAAAAATCAAGAAATTATTTTTCATGGAAATAGATCCTTGATTATTTTTTATGGAATTAGTTCTGTACTCCCTCTAGAAGGATCTCATTAATTAATTTAGTTAGTATTTAATGAGAGCCTGCTGGAGACCACAGCTGGGCTAGGTGCAAAAGGCAATGAAGAGAGAAACAAGTGCAGACGGAGGCTGACAAGCTTCCTGTTGAAGATACATTGTTAGATGTGGTCTACCTGCAGGTTGGGCTTCCTTGGCAACTTAGTAAAGAATCTGCCTGCCAGTGCAGGAGATGTAGGTTTGATTCCTGGTTCAGAAAGACCCCTAGAGAAGGAAATGGCAACATACTCCAGTATATTCTTGTCTGGGAAATCCTGTAGCCAGGGGAGCCTGGTGGGCTACAGTCCATGGAGTCGCACAGAGCTGGACAGGACTTAGCGACTAAATAATAGCCTGCAGGTTATAGGTTACCTGTGGCTGCTGCAGGGCAGGTGATAGTTTTCTATCTTGTGGCTCCTAATTGATGAGGCAAGGGCCATGCTTTTGCAACACCCCTGATTGCACTGAAATTACTGGCTAAGCTGGAGGGAAGCATACTCTCCAATATACGCACACAGTTGTAAGCTTGGGCAAGAGTGGTTGCAGGATCTGGGAAGAGAGGAGATGGGGGTGCTGAAGATTCCACAGGTGGACTTGGGGTGAGTGGTGAGGTGTACTGAAGGAGGGAAAGAGTGCCAGGGAAGTCAGGGATGCTTGGCTGTTCGGGTGGCCAACAGCCTAGGGGCACATCTGCGTACAGTGGGGTGGTGATTGGGGGCAAGGTGGGAGGTATGGATACTAGACTGAGGAATTTGGACTGGCTGGGGCAAACAGGAAGATGCTATTTCAAGTCTCCAAGGAGGGGGCGTGACTATTCAGAGCTGGGCTTGGGAGAGTAATCATGTGTGATCTGAGGGATGAAAAGTGGGCATGGGTTAGGAGGTTCGTAAGCATCCTAATGTTAGGTGATGTGGACTTAGTGTGAACAGGGGAAGTGGGGCGAGGAAAGAAGTGGATGGGAGAGAAGATTCTGCCAGGTAGGGTAGAAAACCTCTCTGTCCCAACTTCTTCTCTTAGGGTCCATACCTGCCTTACCTATCTGCCTGTTGTACTTCAGCTAGCCCCTCAGATTCAGCCTGTCCAAAGCCAGACTCCACAGCCTCCTTCCTGTCATGCTTTCCCCTTGCCTGGTGTGCTTTTCTCTCCCCTCCATGCCTCTCCTTGTCGTACTCCTCTTGCCCAGGAGGAGGGAGAGGAAACCAGAAAGAAGTGGAACACTTATCCTGGTGGAAGGTGGGGCCATTGAAGGTAGTAGTGAGAGATTTCCAGGGAGGGAAATGCCAGAAGTCAACGAGGTGAGTGAGTGCAGACACGGAAGAAGGGCTGGGGACTCAGGGCTGGTACTCAAGGTGAATGAGGTCGCTTGGATGCAAAATTTAAGGAGGCCCTGGCTGCGAACCTTGTGTTGCATAACCCTGAGAACGAGGGTCCTAGACCAGGTTCCTGCAGAAAACTGGTGGTTGGGAGGATGCCAGCAACTTTGGAGAAAGCATTAGCTTTCAGAAAGTTAAGGACCAAGGGTGGAATTGTTTCTTCAGAAGATCTCTTTCGGTAGGAAGCTTCCTGAAGCTGCCTGGGGCCCTGGCTGTCTACTTCTTCTTTACTGCAGGACAGCCCCTTACGGTCTCTACAGATTCTCCAGGCTTCCTGGAGCACAATGTGAAGACCACTGCTTAGATCTAGCCCCACTTTTTATCAGAGAATTCTGAGACCCAGAGAAATATGTGACTTGTCTAGGGCCACACATGGAGGGGTGACCATAGGGATCTTCTTTATCTTCCTTTGATGTGTGACCTTTAGTTGCTTTATCTTCTCTTTTCACTGTTCCTCCCAATCTCCTTCACCCTCCTCTACCAATGAGAATTGGCAACAGCTGATACTCAAGGACTCTGTTGGAAGACCAAGGGCTAATTCTGAGAAGTTCATTTCTAAAGTGCCTGCTACTTAGCATTCTTTTAGGGGCTGTTACATTCATTATTCTTATAAGAACCTTTCTAAGTAGTTGTCATTGTCCCATTTTCTTGATGAGAAGACTGAGGTTCAGGAGGATAAGGGGCTGGCTTAGATTTGCATAGTTACTAACTCATGCTGCCTGATACCCACTATGTATTTCTTTATTCATACAACTGAGTGCCTGGAAGCCAGGCACTGGTTTGGTGCTGATATGGTACAACCAAGGGCTTCCCTGGTGGCTCAGTGGTAAATAATCTGCCTGTAATGTGGGAGACAAAGGTTTGATCCCTGAGTCAGAAAGATCTCTTAGAGAAGGAAATGGCATGCTGCTTCAGGATTCTTGCCTGGAAATTTCCGTGGACAGAGGAGCCTGGTGGGCTACAGTCCATGGGGTCACAAAAGAGTCAGATGCAACTTAATGACTGAACTATAACAACAGCAAAACAATGGTACAAACAAGGAGACAAAAATCCTGCTGAAACCGACTCTATTTGTCCTCCTGCTCCTGCAGGGGATCAGCCTGTGCTTCCTCAGGTCTCCGACCTGAGGGTCTCTGGGCCGCCTGTGGTAGCTGCTGTGTTTTGGGCTGTTGCTGAGATGCTGTCCACGGCTAAATTCATTCCTCAACCAATATGTCTCACAGCCTCCTTACTCTGTGCCTCTGGGTCAAGGAAACTTTCCACTTGAATCATTCAGAGGCCATACAGGCAGTTTATTCCTCAAGGAATATGGTTTTGCTTCAGTTCTTAGCTTTATCATCAGCCATTTCATTTGGCCACCACCCCTGAGCAGAATTGTGACTCAGCCCCATGATTTAGCCCTGATAGGCAAGTTATTTTGGCCTCCTCAGCCCCAGTGAGAATTTGGACTCAATGTTTTCACTTGTCACTTTAGACTGTTTGCCAGAGTTTATGGAAAAAGGCATGTATTATTAATGCCTTTGCTGGGAATGGCTGTGCCTTGCCAGGTTGTCATGTGAGCCCTCTGAAAAGTCCCGGGCTGCAGGCCCCCAGCGCTCCTAGGCCCGGGGGGCTCAGGTGGGAAACGTGATCCTGTCCTACAGAAACTGCAAACAGCCACAGAGGGTGGAGAGAAACTTGGAAGGGGTGGATCAGGGTCTCACCTAGGAGTTCACAACTGCCTAGTGAGTGTCTCATGGGGCTGACTCCATCCTGGTGCTTCAGGGGGACCCAATCTTTCTTTGAATGTCCTTGAGTCTGATGGCCTCCTCCCCTCTAAGACAAAATGAGCATATTAAAATCAGTTTAGTAATATTTAGAGAACTATTTTACAGTGGATGCTATGCTGGCCACTTGAAATAAGTGACGTAGTTTTAATCTTTAGAACAAATCTTTGAGGTAGAGCTTGCTGGCTCTGTGTAAAGGTTGAGAAAACAGCCTCTGAGAGGTAGAATATATTACACAAGGTCGTGTAAGTGGTAAAGAATGGAGATGGGATTCTAATCCATAGTCATCTGGCTTTGAGGACACCATGAGTCACCAGACACGAAATAATTCCTCCTCTTTCCTTTGGTTTGTTCCTACAGTTGGTCCCAGCTCCGCTGTCTCTCATTTTGTGGCTTCTCATCACTCTGTAAGCGGGGCCTTGACTAGCATTCAGTGTCAGTTGGGTCAAGGTTTGGTGGAGTAGATGGTGGGGCTGCAGGCTGGCCTGGGGCTGAGGATAAATGGCTCTGGTTCCTTCCCCCCGTCAGCCGAAATCATGTCACTCCTCTTCATGCTCTACCAAAGCTCCTTTTTAGTGCCAGGAGCTCAACTCTGAGTTTAGAGAAAATAATCTAGCAACATCACTTGCTTGCTTGGAAAACCTCCTTAATGTCTGAGCGGATAATCCTGTTGAACCCCGTTTGTCATCTCTGCAGCTCTCATACCTTTACCCTTCACAGCTTAGTATTTCTTAAGTAAAACAGGCCCACTTTCATGACTCAGCCTTTGCACTGTTTTTTCCCTCTGCTGTTGGGCATACCTTTTTCTGCCTAGTAAACTCCTGTTCATCCTTCCAAACCCAGAGTGAACATTACCTTTTTGACTTCTGAGTTGGCACCCCGCCCCAGCCCTTAGTTCTTGATACCATACATGATCTTTCCTCCTTTCAGTTTATGGGTCTTCCCCTTTCTTAAGGCCTCAGGAATAGGGACTGGGCCCACATTTATTTCTATATCACCTGTACTTGGGTAATATATTTGTGTGAACAAATGAATGAGTGCTTATCAATTAAACTATTAAATATGAGTTATACATGGCCCCACTAACTGACAACCCCAGGGACTTTAGAGAAAGAGAAGTGATAGGCTAAAGCTGTGGGACTCTTGATTCATTGACAGGTAAGCCAGATTGTGTGCCAGGAGCATTCCTAAAAATGGGCCCCACTGCAGAAAGAGAGGGTCCCAGAGGAATGAAGTGAAGCCTCACAGTTGGGGAGCGAAGCACCCAGCCTGCAGTCTCAAACTCTCCCCAGCCTGCCTCCCAGGAAAGCTGGGTGCACACTGGGAGAAAAACTGGGCATTCTGAATATTCCCAAAAGGAAGGGGAGGTGGGTGGCATGCAGGGGATGAACAGAAGCAGAGGCAGGAGGAAGTTCAGGGTAACCTTTCTTTCCTTAACTGTGGTGCTGGAGACATCTTGCTGGCCAGGGCTTCTGCCATGGTGGCTCCTGAGGATGCAATGTGAGCTGAGTCTGAGTGAATTTGGACCTAGGACCTGGATATGTAGGCCACTCTGTGCCACTGGGCCTCGTGCCCATTTAATTCCGCTTTCTCCAGCTGCTGCGTGTAGGCACTTAGACTTTAGACATGGTCAGATCTGAGTTTAAATAAATCCTTGTCTTCAGTTCAGTTGCTCAGTTGTGTCCGACTCTCTGTGACTCCATGAACCGCAGCATGCCAGGCCTCCCTGTTCATCACCAACTCCCAGAGTCCACCCAAACCCATGTCCATCAAGTAGATGATGCCATTCAACCATCTCATCCTCTGTTGTCCCCTTCTCCTCCTGCCCCCAATCCCTCCCAGCATCAGGGTCTTTTCAAACGAGTCAGCTCTTCGCATCAGGTGGCCAAAATATTGGAGTTTCAGCTTCAACATCAGTCCTTCCAATGAACACCCAGGACTGGTCTCCTTTAGGATGGACTAGTTGGATCTCCTTGCAGTCTAAGGGACTCTCAGGGGTCTTCTCCAACACCACAGTTCAAAAGCATCAATTCTTCGGCGCTCAGCCTTCTTCACAGTCCAACTCTCACATCCATACATGACCCCTGGAAAAACCATAGCTCTGACTAGACGAACTTTTGTTGGCAAAGTAATGTCTCTGCTTTTGAATATGCTGTCTAGGTTGGTCATAACTTTCCTTCCAAGGAGTTAGCGTCATTTAATTTCATGGCTGCAATCACCATCTGCAGTGATTTTGGAGCCCCCAAAATAAAGTCAGCCACTGTTTCTACCGTTTCTCCATCTTTCTGCCATGAAGTGATGAGACTGGATGCCATAATCTTCGTTTTCTGGATGTTGAGCTTTAACCCAGCATTTTCACTCTCCTCTTTCACTTTCATCAGGAGGCTTTTGAGTTCCTCTTCACTTTCTGCCATAAGGGTGGTGTCATCTGCATATCCGAGGTTATTGATATTTCTCCCTGCAATCTTGATTCCAGCTTGTGTTTCTTCCAGTCCAGTGTTTCTCATGATGTACTCTGCATATAAGTTAAATAAGCAGGGTGACAATATACAGCTTTGACATACTCCTTTTCCTATTTGAAACCAGTCTGTTGTTCCATGTCCAGTTCTAACTGTTGCTTCCTGACCTGCATATAGGTTTCTCAAGAGGCAGGTCAGGTGGTCTGTTATGTCCATGTGATCCACACAGTCTTTGGCATAGTCAGTAAAGCAGAAAGATAGATGTTTTCTGGAAACTCTGTTGCTTTTTTGATGATCCAGCGGATGTTGGCAGTTTGATCTCTGGTTCCTCTGCCTTTTTAAAACCAGCTTGAACATCTGGAAGTTCACAGCTCACGTATTGTTGAAGCCTGGCTTGGAGAATTTTGAGCATTACTTTACTAGTGTGTGAGATGAGTGCAATTGTGCGGTAGTCTGAACATTCTTTGGCATTGCCTTTCTTTGGAATTGGGATGAAAACTGACCTTTTCCAGTCCTGTGGCCACTCCTGAGTTTTCCAAGTTTTCTGGCATATTGAGCACAGCACTTTCACAGCATCATCTTTCAGGACTTGAAATAGCTCAGCTGGAATTCCATCACCTCCACTAGCTTTGTTTGTAGTGATGCTTCCTAAGGCCCACTTGACTTCACATTCCAGGATGTCTAGCTCTAGGTGAATGATCACACTATCGTGATTCTCTGGGTCATGAAGATTTTTTTGTACAGTTCTTCTGTGTATTCTTACCACCTCTTCTTAATATCTTCTGCTTCTGTTAGGTCCCTACCATTTCTGTCCTTTATCAAGTCCATCTTTGCATGAAATGTTCCCTTGCCTTGGGCATTTTAATTTTGAATTGTGTAGCACTAAGCAAAAATAAGAGAGTTGTTATGGATCAGTGAGTCATGTCAGAATCACTGATCACTATCTACAGGCTTTCTGCTAAGTGGTTTATGGCATACCCTAAAGATAGGTGTTGTCATCATTCTGAAGTCACAGATACATGACTAAGGTTCAGAGAGGCTAAATACGTTGCCTAGAGTCATACAGTGAATAAATGATACAATCGTGTAGCAGACCCAGGTTTGTACACTTGATCCACTAGGCCACCAGCCTCTTAGTCACCTGGGGCTCACTGATTCAGTCTGGTTGGGGTGGGTCTGGGAAGCAATGTATATAGCAGGTACTCCAGATGGTATTAAGGTCAGGCAAGTTCAGAAAATACTGTATGGTTTTTTCCTGCCTGTGAGGTGTGACTCTTGGCTGGCCTGCAATGACTGTTAGCTGTGACTATTGTGAGATGAGTTAACTGAAAGGATATTTTATCATAGGAGCTTCCCCGGGTGGCTCAGTGGTAAAGAGTCGATCTGCCATGCAAGAGATGCAGTTTCTATCCCTGAGTTGGGAAGATCCCCTGGAGGAGGGCATGGCAACCCACTCCGGTATTCTTGCCTGGAGAATTCCATGGATAGAGGAGTCTGACGGGCTAGTGTCCATAGGGTCTCAAAGAGTTGGCACAACTGAAGCAACTTAGCACGCAGTGTATTTTATCATGCAAAGACTTTCATCTTTTAAAAGTTCATTAGTCTTAGAACTAGAACTTGGAAGTAGAAGTTAAGAGAAGTAGATTCTGAATTGTGAATCTGCAATCTAAAACTGTATACTCAGAACTATCTGTACATGAAATGAGCTGCCTTCAGAGATCCCTGTTCCTCCTGTTCAAGAAATCGGCTATACTACAAAGCTGGTGTGCTTTAAGGACGTAGGGCCAGGTTAGTGACTGCCCTCTGCACGCACATGCTGGGGAGGATTTGGGTGTGTGAAGGTTCCAACAGAGGTGAAGTTGAGAAGCTATGCAAAGTCAGGACAAATTCCAACCCTGGAAGGGAAAGCAGGAAGGAGTGGCAGAAGTGAAAGCGAGTAGATATTCTGGGGCCTTTGCTTCCTGCAATGTGTCCTGGGCCACCTGCACTGTCTCTTCCATAGCTTCTGAGTCACTAGAACCCCAGTCCTGCCATCGGGGCTCTGAGCAGTTGGTGTTTCACAGGGAATGCTGGTGGGCACATGTCTTTCTGTCTCTTCCCAGGATTCCCAGGTCTTCCTGTCTTTGTTTTTAAGTTCTCAAGGCCTATACTGTGAGCACATACATTACAGATCATAGTCTGGAAATCTTGTCTCATCAGCTCCTGGAGGAAGGCTCAACCCCCTACGCTGGCCCATTGACCTTTTGTTTCCAACCTCAACCTTGATGATGAAACTCAGCATAGGGATTACTCTGGTAGACCAGTGGTTAAGACTTCACCTTCCAATGCAGGGGGTGCAGGTTCGATCTTGCTAAGGATCCCTTAGCATCCAGGGAGCTAAGATCCCATATGCCTCGTGGCCAAGAAACCAAAACAT
Organism: Nanger dama; assembly: GCA_917880005.1. Taxonomy (NCBI): domain Eukaryota; kingdom Metazoa; phylum Chordata; class Mammalia; order Artiodactyla; family Bovidae; genus Nanger; species Nanger dama. Next base: position 24,353,716 of record CAKJTW010000011.1, on the reverse strand, counting down.
AAAGCAGAAGCAATTAAAAAAAAAAACCTCAGCATAAGCTTTCGTATAGACTAAGAGCAGTCATTAAGACCCTGCTAGAAGGAAACCAGCTGAATGATTACCTACGCTAGATTCTAAGATCCATGACATTATTAATAGCTGCCACCTTGAACACTGATTGTGTGCTGGTGTTTCTTTTGACATTTAATTCTCCCCATAACCCGATGATAGAGGTAGCACTATCCCTGTTGTACCAATGAATAAACTGAGGCCCCAAAATTCAGTTAAGTTGCCCTAGGTAACAGAGCTAGTAAACACTAGACTTGGACTTCAAACCTCTCTCTCTGTGAATCACAAGTTAGAACGAATTATGCATATATAATTTTGCCTTATTGGAGTAATAAGGAAGTTTTGCTTCTCTTGATGAGGAGCTTAGGGATTGGTTACCTTGACAACTGATGAGAGCAAAGCTGTGTAAAGAGTGTATCACAGGGATGGCAGATCCTTATACTCACATTTGAACTCCTCTCTAACCTCTATTAATATGGATAGCCATGACCTTCCCAAAGACATCTTTTGATGACTTTGGCAGAGAGAGGTTTCTGGTTGCTAGTGACTCTCAGTGAGGTACCATTAATGCTAAGGATGGTGGCTGACTATGTTGGGGACTGTTGGGCTCTAAGGCAACTATACTGAGGGCCAGGAATTTGTTCATGAGGAATGAAAACACGTGGGAAGATTCAGTGAGAGGAAGGGAGTGTGAGATGTGCATCATTTCATTAACCTTGAGATAAAAGGGCACCTGTGTGTAGTAACTTTGAAAAGGAGACCATCTGGCCCCATCTTGGTTGGCCAACACAAAGAGATTGTCTTCTGATACATAGATCTGTTCAGTTAGAAGAACAAAAATCATCCAATAGAGGTAAAGAAATTTGAGGGCTTTCTCCAACTCAAGCTTTATTTTCTGTAACTGTGAACAGATCTTGTTTTTGGTTTAACATCATTTCAGTACTCAAGATGGCAGGTCCTTACCATCCTCTCCTTTCTGATTGCCTGTCTGCCATCTTTTCTTCCAGAAACTCCTTTGGGCTCCAATTTGAGCTGGGTGCTCTTACACACTACCATTTCTCCTTTCCAGGGGAAAGGAGAGAAGCAGGGAAAGGAAAGGAAAGTGGGTAGCAGCATCTTTCTTCATTTCTAACTCTAGCCACAGTATCTTTTCTTGGGGCTCTTTGTGTGAATATGGCCAATATTATATACTTGACTCTGTCGTTAATTTCATTACATTTGTTCAGCTATTTTGTTTTCTGCCTTAGGTGCTAAGTTTGTCTCTAAAAACTCTTTGAGGGCAGGAAATGTAGTTTATGTGGAGGTGGTGATGACTGTATTTTAATTTCAGTGTCTAGCAGGTAGCCAATAAAGACTTTTAAAAATTTGTTTTACTGATGTTTATTGGATGCTTTCCTTGGTCTGGGCATTGGACACAAAGGCACTAGGGTTATGGAGCTAATTGTTACTTGATTGAGATGCTTAATTTTAAGGGAAGACAGACATGTAAGTAAATTAAAATGTTAATTTTATTTGAGCTATAATTGAGGTTTGAGTAAAATTTATTGGGCGCTCAGATGAGAAATGATGAGACAAGAGAGATGGAGACAGATGTAAGAATGTTTTGAGAGCAGTAATAATAGAACTTTGTTTCCTGTTGCGTTTGATTCAGTACCTTAATGGGCTTGTGTTAGGGACAGTGAGGTACCAGGATGAATATGCAATCCAGGAGCACCCTGAGTGAAGGGAGAGTTGAATATGGGATAAGAAAGAAGGAAAAATGCTTAACAAGATATTAATTGATGGAGAGACTGAGGGAGACGATTATAATTCCTAACACATATTAAATGCTTATTACCATGTGCAAGGTAATTAACATGAATAGCCTCCTTTCCCCCTCATTATAGTCTTATGAGCTAGATACTGTTTTCTCCATTTTTACAGATGAGGACGCATCTTGAGAGTAGTCAAGTAGCCTGTTAAGATCACATAGTTGAGAAGTGGTAAAGTCAGGTTAAACCCAGGCACTCTTGTTCTAAAGTAAACACCCATGTGATTGGGTAGAGAAAAACTCAACCAGCTGATCAGGAATCTCCAAAGGGCCCTCAGTGCTGATACATGCTGTCTGCTATGCCAAGTCGCTCAGTGGTGTCTGACTTTTTGCAATTGCACAGACTGTAACCCACCAGGCTCCTCTGTCCATGGAGATTTTCCAGGCAAGGATACTGGAGTGCTGATAACCCCCACATTTATACCTGTGGCGAGACCTTCCTACCACCCTCTGTAATCTTCTATCAGACTGCCCAGTCACACTCCACTTGAGAGTCTAATCTCAAACTCAAGATACCCAGAGCTGAACTGATGTGCTCTTCCCCAAGCTTTTCTGCCCTATCTTCTTTTCTGTTGAAAGCAGCACTATCCCCAGATACTAAGTTATTCACTCAGTACACTCAAGGTTTTCTATGTCTCACTCTGCTAGAATGTAAAGCCCCAAGGGCAGTTGGTTAAGGATCTTAAGCCCTCAGAATTATGCTGAGCACATAGTGGTTAATACATTTAAAAATGAGTAAATGTAGGTGTCAATTTTCTGCACAGGTGTCTGGTTTAAATTTTGTTCTTAAATGTGGTCTGGAGTCTAGGGAGGTGCCCATGGGTGTGTGTCAGGGGGTACAGAGTGAGGGGAGCCCGTGAAGTTGAGGCTGGACTCCTGGGGATGTGGACACTTCAGGGCCAGCAGGAATCTGGTCACCAGAGGAGGTTGGCATGGGGAGGGAAGAGGGGAGCTGGGAGGATGCCTGTTAGAGGAAGGGCGTTTGAAGAAAAGGAACCAGAGAGGGCCTCACTGAGGAAGGTGCTGAGAGGAGATTTTGCAGTTAGAGATGCAATTTCAATGGAACGATGTGGGCTGACTCTAGTTACTTGGGGAACAAGTGGAAAGTGAAGTGTAAGTATCTCAAGAGGCTCTGCTGCGAGGAAGGAGAGGTTAGGGTGTTCTTTGAGGAAGTGTTTTGTTTGAGGATTTTAAAAAAATTGTTTATTTTTAAATTGAAGAGTAATTGCTTTACAGAATTTAGTTTTCTGTTAAACATCAACAAGAATCAGCCGTAGGTATACATATGTCCCCTCTGAGGGTTTTTTTTTTAATCTGTTAAAAAGAAACCCCAACCTTTGGTTATGGGTGGGTGAAGGGGAGTGAGGAAGTGACACAAGAAGGGGGTTGGGAGGTGACAAATAAGCTAATGACATCCAGGTTGGCAAACGAGACACTGAGCAAATTCTGTCTGGTCCTTGCCAAAGAATTGCTGTTGAGTTCAAGCCCATAGCTCAATGCCTGGCACATAGTGGGTCCACAGTATTTATTGAGTACACTGTAAAATACTATAGAATTGAGTGACAGGTCACTATCAACTACAATAGAGTAACAGATGTCTGAGACAGGGAGTTTGCTTTTCAAACCACTGACTGTAGGCGAGTGGCATTTGTCTCCCCTTAGCAGCATATTTGTGAGTGTTATGAGTGATTGTATGTGGTTATATTTTGGTTTCCTCTTTGCACCATGGTTATGCTTTTAGAAGATAAATTTGTGGGTGACTCACTTGGGTGACTAGAATGACTTGTTACCCAAGAGTTCTGTGTGCATATAATGGTGACTTAGTCAGTCTGGGCTGCTTATAAACAACAGACATTTATTTCTCACTGTTTAGGAGGCTGGAAAGTCTTAGATCAAGAAGCCAGTGTTCTGGCATTCTGGTGACGGTCCACTTCCTGGTTCATACCTGGCCCCTTTGCTGTGTCCTCAACAGTGGAAGCAGTGATGGGGCTTTCTTTTTATAAGAGTGCTAATCCCATTCATGAGGACTCCATCCTCATGACCTAATCATGTCCCAAAGGTTCCACCTCATACCTTCACATCTGGGGATTAGGATGTCAATACATGAATTTGCAGGGGACACAAACATTCAGCCCATAGCAAGTGGTAAGTCCAAGGAAACAAAAGAGTTGACCGAGGGTGGCAGAAAGACTATTTATTTGACTCTCAATTAGAGCCTTGTACTGAACCAGTTCCATTTCACACCAAGTGGTACCACCTCTGGGAGTTGGGTTTAAATGATCTAAGTTTGTTTCCTTTGGATTTTATAAATAGAATACTGCCAGGAAAGGAAGAAATAAAAGGAACTATGACTTACAAAATGTATTAAGAACTACAGTCTATCTGTTTCCTTCTTTAAAAAATGACACACAAAGAATGCAGGTTTAATTCCCTGATGGTGGCAAATGACAAAGTTTACAGATGTCCAGGGAGAAGGCAGAAGATGAGACTCCTATTTTAATCCCACCTTCTCTGGGAAGACATTGGCAGACTGCATAGGAAAGAATGAAAGAAAAAAACTCTTACTATTTATGAAATATCCTCTGTGCCTGAAATAATGCAAATGTACATGACATTCACCCACACTAGGGAAAGGGCAGTTCATCAGTGTTCAGTGTAACCTACCCAAGGGCACACAGCCAGCAAAGGGGAGAGGGGATTGAGCCCCTTGGCTAAAGAGGGATGCATCTAAGAAATGTAGCTACTTGAAGTCAGCCAGAGTCTCTAGCACCTAGCACAGTGCCTTTTAATCAGAAAAATCTTGAGAAATATTTATCAAAGGGATAGTGTGTTAATTGAATGAATTACCAGAGCCCTGAGGAAACTTGCAAATAGGTTTGCTGAAGTGCTGTTGGATGTCTTCAACACTTTCTAGAGAGTGAGAGAAACCCAGGGAGAGAAACACATTTAAATTTTCAAAAGGAGTAATTACAAACCATCAGCATTAGGTTATCATTAAGATGACTTATGTAAAATGCCTGCACATGGTAGCTCTCAGTAAGTAATAATTAATGCATAAGGTAATTATTAAATCAATACATCCCCATTGCTTCTCCCCACTCTGGGACACAAGATATAGGGTTCCATGACTTGACACTTTTGGGGTTCATATTGGAAAGCACGATAGCTTTTCTCTATCCTTGATGTCTTATTATATATCTTTCCCTGTTGGCAGTCCTAGCCTCTTGCCCCTCAGTTTAGCAACTCTGTGGTTTCTGCACAAGGAAACTCGTGTGTTGTCTCAGACCCTATATTTTAAAGACCATCCCAAGTATTCCCTCAATGGCCAGATATTTTTGTGTGATACCAAAGCCTAGAGACACTTTATGTTGATTATGATAATAGTGAATTTAGAACGCTTCTATCAATTAATGAACATATTTGTATCCTTAATAACTGAGGCCTCAGTTGGTAAACAATCTGCCTGCTGTGTGGGAGACCTGGGTTCAATTCCTGGGTCAGGAAGATCCCCTGGAGAAGGGAATGGCAACCCGTTCCAGTATTCTTGCCTGGAAAAGTCCATGGACAGAGGAGCCTGGCAGGCTATAATCTGTGGGATCACAAAGAGTCGGACACAACTGAGTGCTTAACACTTTCACTTTCAAATAAGTTGGAAAATGTGGACTGGATGGTGGTTGGTTCACTACTTCAACATAGTGCTTTTATAACTATCACTAAAGGATACTAATTTGTGTCTGTTGGGAAGATAGCACTTATTTAACCCATGATTTCGAGCAGTACATAGACAGGGCTTGCTGATCCCATTTATGGATGATTTAAAGATAGGAAGGATAGTGAATGTTGTGCGTGTCAGGGTGAAAATTCTCTGTAAGCTTCACAGGCTAGAAGAGGAACAGAGCATAGAAAGATAAAGTGTAGCACCAGGATAAATAGAGGATAAAAGGTGAAGTCCAAATACTAATGGCACACTCAGACAGCCCAGCCAGGAGGTATAGTTAGGGAGAAGGGCTTGTAAGAAAGGCTGGAAACTTGAGTTCAGTTAACGCTTGACTGAGGATCATTAGCATGAGGCTGCTAAAAACTAACCAGAAACTCTCCACATTTGCATGGTAGGAGTGCAGTTGGTCTCTTGTTCCCTACTAGTCAGGCCACACCTAGACACTGTGGAGTTCAGAAAACGTGTTATTTAAGGAATGGCTCAAACAATGAGAATGTTCAGCTTGAAAAAGAGAAGGGTTGAGGTGGGATGCGTGTGTAATAGTTTTGGGCTTCCCAGGTGGTGCTTCCCAGTAGTGAAGAACACACCTGCAAACACAGGAGACATAAGAGACATGGGTTTGATTCCTGGGTTGGAAAGATCCCCTGGAGCATGGCAACCCACTCCAGTATTCTTGCCTGGAGAATCCCATGGACAGAGGAGCCTGGTGGGCTACAGTCCATGGGGTTGCAAAGAGTAAGACATGACTGAAACGACTTAGCATGCCCATAATAGTTTTAAACGATTGTTTCATGGAAAAAGAACAGATGTTTGTTTTCCTCTAGAGGGTGGTCTTAGAACCAGCAGGTACAAGCTAAAGGGTTTGGGAGGAGATGAGTCCAGTGTTTTGGGTTGACCTAAAAGTTCATTTGGGTTTTTCTATAACATCTTGCAGAAAAGCTGGAATGAACTTTTGGCCTACCCAATAAATAAAAGGCTTTTCAGAACTAATATTTAGCTGTCTGCAGATGGGCTGCTTTGGAAGGAGAGTTATCATTATTACAGGTATGAAAGCAGATGCTGGCAGCGTGGCCATTTTTTTGTTGCTGTTGAATGGGAATTTCATTCATCAGGTGGTAGGTTGACCACCTGACTGTCCCCCGAGGTCATTTCTAACTGTGATGGGGCTGCTAGGCCTCAGAGAGCACCCAGGCCCCCACTTCACTTACAAGGGGACCCAGTAACCAGATACCTGATGAAGAGGCCAATGGGGAAGGCTTGGGCTTTGGACAAAGAGCTAATGATGGAAATCTTTCTCTGTTTGACTTTTTCTACAATTAATGAACAATTTGAATTCTAAAGCACCCATAGGTGGCATTTGTTATTAAAAAACAGCGATATAACAATAGAGCACTGGGATGTGAATCTCCCATAGGATTCCATAGGACCTCAGGGACCTTTAGGACCTCCTCATGTTCTTCCAGCCCTGTTCAGCTGCCCACATCCTACACGGCCTCTCAGGTCTAGGACCTCAGTTCAGTTCAGTTGCTCAGTCGTGTCCGACTCTTTGCGACCCCAGGAATCACAGCACCCCATGAATCCCAGGCCTCCCTGTCCATCACCAACTCCTGGAATTCACTCAGACTCACGTCCATTGAGTCAGTGATGCCATCCAGCCATCTCATCCTCTGTCGTCCCCTTCTTCTCCTGCCCCCAATCCCTCCCAGCATCAGAGTCTTTTCCATCGAGTCAACTCTTTGCATGAGCTGGCCAAAGTACTGGAGTTTCAGCTTTAGCATCATTCCCTCCAAAGAAATCCTGGGGCTGATCTCCTTCAGAATGGACTGGTTGGATCTCCTTGCAGTCCAAGGGACTCTCAAGAGTCTTCTCCAACACCACAGTTCAAAAGCATCAATTCGTCGGCGCTCAGCTTTCTTCACAGTCCAACTCTCACATCCATACGTGACCACAGAAAAAACCATAGCCTTGACTAGACGGACCTAGTCCAGGTCAAATCCCATTTCTTCACTGGAAGCCTCCCTTACCCACCCTTATCTGCAGGGCTGGTCTTGTCTCTGGGTGTGATAGACATGGGCCTTAGAGAGTTAGTTGAACTGGGTTTGAATCCTGGTATTGTCCTAACTGTGACCTTGAACAAGGGATTTCACTCTTCATGTAAAGCATACTCATCGTTATGTATAAAATGCAGGTGAGTTGTATCTATCTTGCAGTGTTATTAAGATAATTGAAGAGAGATAAAATGCTTAGCACAGCACCTGGCCCGTGTTTCATGTTCAGCCAATAGGATTTATCTTTATGATGCTAACTGATAGGCATTATTCTTGACCTCTGTATTCAACCTACCCCGAGGATGGTTACCTGCCAAGAAGAGTTCCCTGGATGGAAACTGCTGCCGCTGGGGTGAGGTTTTCCAGCATCACTCTCTCCAGTCCCTCTCTCATAGACCACTGCAGTCCCTTTCCACAGTTTGGTCTGTTTTGATTTCCTCTGAAAATTTTCAGTAAATAATATAAATCAGATGCTGGTTTTATCCAGATTCAGTTAACTCAGATACTAATTTCAGTCAGTTCCTCCATCATTGATTGTCATGGTTGCCTGCCTCTGACCTCCTCCATCCATTTCCAGGTCACCTGCAAATAGTTATGCAGTTTCCAGTAAAGCCGTCATCTTGCCATATTCCTACCCTCTGTGCCCAGCAGTAACTAACGAACTGGTTCTTTTTATTTTTATTGAAGTATGGGTTGACTTGAAATGTGGTATTAGTTTCAGATGTACAGCAAAGTAATACATATACATATATCTACTCTTTTTAAGATTATCTTCCCGTATAGGTCATTGCAGAGTATTGAGTAGAGGTCCCTGCATTATATAGTATGTTCTTATTAGTTTTGTATTTTATACACAGTGGTGTGTGTGTGTGTCAGTCCCAGTCTTCCAGTTTATCCCTCCCTCCCCTTGTCCTCTGGTAAGCGTAAGCTTGTTTTCTGGATCTGTAACCCTATTTCTGTTTTGTGGATAAGTTCATTTGTACCCCTTTTGTAGATTCCACATATAACAATATATGGTGTTTGTCTTTCTCTGACTTACTTCACTCAGCTGACTGATTCTTGTTTTTTCTTTTGTGGGGAGGACCTTTCCATTGAAGCTTTTAGTTTATACTATGGGGGAGGCAGGTAGGACTTAGCCTTTCTTGTGGACTTTTGATGACTTGACTCTTCAGTTACGCCAGGCGTTTATTTTCTCTTGGGTGGAGTGTGATTCTCCTACAGGCATCTCATTCATGACTCTTTCATTCGGGGCATGCAGAAGTCTTTGCTGAGGACCCAGGCAAGACAGACCTAGCAGGCCTCAGAGAGGCTGGAATGCTTTCTGCCGTCTGGAAGTTCACACCCTCGTAGAGAGGCAGACATAGACACTGAGAGGTGCTGTGGGAGCACAGCTGAGGGGCTCCTAGCTCAGACTAGGGGAGCAGAGAGACTTTGGCTCTGATACTGAATTACCTCATAGTCAACACACTGTTAAGACTCAACCAGATGCGCTGGTTCCCTCCACATGTTCAGTCAAAGGATGCCTGTGGCCCTTCCCTGGATGGCCCCATGTAGACCGTTCACAGTTGTCCCAAGTGAGGACTCTGTCCTCCAGCCTCCCCAGGCTTCCCTAGGGAAGTCTGTGCTCTTATGACCTGAGTTCATTGCAAACCTGGGTTAGTTGCTGGTCTCATGCCAAACTGGGGGTGGGAGGAGGTATGAGCTGCCGTGGTGCCCTCTGTGATCATCCTTATTCGTTTTGCTTTCTTTGTTCTTATAAATCCACTATTGAGGGTGAGGAGGGCCTTAAGCACATGGGCAGAGGTGGGTTCCACCAAGTTACAGAGCTTGGCCTCTGCTCACCTTCCCACAGGAGAAGTCAGCATGGGCTTCTGTTCCCCAGCCACCTCCCTCCCTTCTGAGGACAGAGGGTCATCTGCCTAAAATCTTTTGGGCTGTCAGTGGATCTCACCATTTGCGAGGCTTCTCTATACCATTGTACCATCTCCTTCCTCTCCATCTGACCTCGCTTTTGGCCAAATGGGGTCTGAGGACAGGAATCCAGTTCCTCAAACTGAGCCTTTCAGATACTCCTGTGGCACCTGAGTGTGGTTTCGGTATTCAGCCATAAATATCTTTTAAAAGTGTAAACTTAGTACATGACCACAACCAAAAATACCCACAACAAATACTTCAGGCCTACTGTTCTGGGAATTGAAAAACAAATTAGATATGGTCTTTGCCCTCAAGGCATTCACAGCCCACTGTCCTATCCAGATCAGATGGGTCCCATTGCTGGTCAGCATTTAGGAGGAGAACTGTTTAATAATCCCTCCACCACCACCTTTGTCTTCAAATCCTCCTGGAGATACTAGGATTTGAGGAGATGGGCTTGTGTGACAGAAGGTGGCTCTTTTCGCCTGGGATTCTGACTTAAGTGTCCTTGTCCCGACAGCACCCAGCCAGAGTGGGGGCTTCTTTTGCAGGCACTTGATAAACACTTGAGTGAAGAGTGGAAGCATCAAGTTCATAAAGGAATCTCTTTCAAGGTCATGCTCCCTGTGGGGTCCCTGTGGTCACTGCTTGGCTGGCTCTTGTCTGAACACATCCTTTGTCTGTTCTCTTTCATGAATGACCAGTTTGAGTCAGTTATTAAGTTGCCATAAATAACCCAGTGACTGGAGATTTAAAGGATAAAAAATGTCTTACGGCCTGTTTTGTTTTTTGAGGGGTGTTATGAGGTCACCAGGACTTCTGTCATTCCAAACACAAAAAAGGTCATTTCCTGTTCTGTTCTTTCAAATATGTCAGATGGAGCCAAGAGGTGCTGAACTAGCAAAAGGAATGCCAGGGGTACTGAAAGTAAAGCTCAACAGGCTGCAGACTTGCAGAAGTCACCCTGTGGAATCATAGAGTGGGGTTTTTGTCTGCTTTTCAGTTAGGCAACTCAACATTTTTTTTCCTTCATTTTTAGATTTATTATTTAAAAATATGTTTTTAAAAAATCAAGGGGCCTTGTTAAATAACTGTGCCTTAAAGACTTCATTTGTAGGCAGGGGTAGCTGTGTGTTAGACTTGGGGAGTGAGATCTGAATCTTGGTTTTGTCCCTTTCTAGCTGGGTGACCTTTGGAAAATGAAGTTCAGTTACTCTGAACTTTAGCTTTCTCACCTGTAAAATAACCCATTGAATTATTCAGAAGACTTAAAAACAGCGCCTAAGAGCAGGGACTCAGGAAGTGGACCTTATAATAATGGCGATGCGCGCAGGTAGACACAGCGATGCTTCCTTATCAAAGATGGTCTCTGTGACCTGAGCCACTCTGCAGGCTCCTTCAGTTCAGTTCCGTCGCTCAGTCGTGTCCGACTCTTTGCGACCCCATGAATCGCAGCACGCCAGGCCTCCCTGTCCATCACCAACTCCCAGAGTTCACCCAGACTCGCGTCCATCAAGTCAGTGATGTCATCTCATCCTCTGTCGTCCCCTTCTCCTCCTGCCCCCAATCCCTCCCAGCATCAGAGTCTTTTCCAATGAGTCAACACTTCGCATGAGGTGGCCAAAGTACTGGAGTTTCAGCTTTAGCATCATTTCTTCCAAAGAAATCCCAGGGCTGATCTCCTTCAGAATGGATTGGTTGGATCTCCTTGCAGTCCAAGGGACTCTTGAGTCTTCTCCAACACCACAGTTCAAAAGCATCAATTCTTCGGCGCTCAGCCCTCTTCACAGTCCAACTCTGGCATCCATACATGACCACTGGAAAAACCATAGCCTTGACTAGACGGACCTTAGTTGGCAAAGTAATGTCTCTGCTTTTGAATATGCTGTCTAAGTTGGTCATAACTTTTCTTCCAAGGAGTAAGCGTCTTTTAATTTCATGGCTGCAATTACCATCTGCAATGATTTTGGAACCCCCAAAATAAAGTCTGACACTGTTTCCACTGTTTCCCCATGTATTTCCCATGAAGTGATGGAACCAGATGCCATGATCTTCGTTTTCTATCACCCATATATTCCTATGTGTTAAGATGTGATTATCTTTTTCTCCTAAATATCAACTCTAATACTAGAAGCTTGGTATAGCTTCCTCTGAGGCAACAAATGAGCACACAATGGCATGTTAGTTCTACTCGGCACATTTTTTTAAAGGGAGGCCTTGGGAAAGAAAGAGAGAGTAATGGAAATAGTGCACACGATTCCGACAGCTAGTCAGCTTAATTTAAGGCTTGCATGAGTACAGGTGGGGGACATGAACCAGGGGTCCCCCAGTCTCTCTAGGCTGAGCATCTTGTGCCGGATATGATCCCAATGTCGAAATAGTTGTTTTTTTCATGCTGCTGCTGCTAAGTCGCTTCAGTTGTGTCTGACTCTGTGCGACCCCATAGACGGCAGCCCACCAGGCTCCCCTGTCCCTGGGATCCTCCAGGCAAGAACACTGGAGTGGGTTGCCATTTCCTTCTCCAATGCAGGAAAGTGAAAAGTGAAAGTGAAGTCTCTCAGTCATGTCCGACTCTTAGTGACCCCATGGACTGCAGCCCACCAGGTTCCTCCGCCCATGGGATTTTCCAGGCAAGAGTACTGGAGTGGTTTGGCATTGCCTTCTCCTAAAGATAATTATTTCTTCCAGGGTCCCCAAAAGAAGAAATCATAATCTCTTCTTGGGTTGGAGGATAGCCCATCCATATTGGATTCACTGAGTGAACTTACTGATTTGAGTGTTCCAGGGTTGTATAAACAGACTATGTATTCTGTATTTTATGGGTGATTTAAGGTAGAACTTTTTGTCTATTTCTTTACGGCACATGAACATCCTTATGAAATAAGAATTTATTTTAATTGACTTCTTCAGATTTATTAATTCAAATTTATTTTTTCATTTTATATATAACTATTTCAATATGTACTCTTAAAAGATAAAGCTAAATAATAGGCTGTTATCGTATTTAAATAATGAACAAATTCCTTTGTATCATCAAATATGGAGCCAATATTCAAATTTCTCCAACTGTTGTATGTATGTGGATGTGTGTGTACTCACACAGATGTATGTATCAATATGTATGTGTGTATATGTACATATATGTAATTTAAAAAACTGTGTTTATTCAAATCAGGATCCAAATAAATTTACGACATTGCAATAGGTTAATATGACTTTTAAAATTCCTAAAATGCTTTTAATCAAAAGTTTCCCAGGAGGGAGGAATTTTGGAACCCAGCACTGATTTTGCAACTAACTGTTGGGTGAGGTGTGGCTCCGTGTCTGTGGGACAAAGGCCCACAGGCAACATCTCTGCTTAGTTGCCTATTTACTTGTACTCTTCAACTATCCCTTTCAGAGACACCTACTTCCTGATCTTTTATTCATACTTAAGAGATCTTGATCTTTTATTCATACTTAAAAGAGAATCTTCTCTAAATATTTGAATACTGATCCAAAGGACAAGTTAAGCTGCCAAAATCGCAGCTTTCAGATCTTCACCCAAAAAGCTTTGTATATTTGCTTTTCCTGGCTATGCAGGTAGAACACTGAGTTTTTGATGAAATGAAATTTTGCAGCTTAACTAGAAATAATCTGGATCTCACCTTGGAAATGGGAAGAAGCATGTTATGACATAGAGAAGCCAGCCTGATCTCCCAAACGATAGTGTATCTTTGTGCTTTTAACACTTGTTGACCTCGGAAGGAGGTATAGATGGTAAGGAGGTATTTTCTGGGTTAAAAATAAGAACAAGATGTTTTGAAATAGGACTCTTGTGCAAATAGCTGAGGTTTATGCAGTTGCCACAAGTGGAACTTATGTTCCTAAGATCATGGCACACCTTCCTGAGTGGCCTGTCGGGTGAGCTGGGTGAGCCTGAAGCAGCTGAGTCAGGAGGGCCATCGTGTTTCCGCCTGTAGGCAGGACCCTTCAGCCTCACGTGGTTCGGGGGCCCATTGTACACGCTATGCTGACCTTCGCTTTGGATTAAATGCTGTAGTGTTCCATGCTCATTCATATCTTTATGCCCTTCTGTTTTGCAAAATGCCTCTGAGTCCTTCCTATTGGCCATTTCATACAACTTTCCCACCCCCACTCTTCTCTGCTTCTCTCAAGTAAGGTGCACCCCACTCTGCATACCTGGTGCGCTTACACTTCTTTGATTCCTCCATTTCATGCACGTCCCATGTTGTGTTGCCAGTTTCTTTCTCTGCCAGGCCATCTGCGCTGTTGCGCTCTGAGTGCCCTAGGCTTATTGCCCGGTACACAGGATGTGCTCAGCTTTCGTGGGGCTTTGAGTTGGGAGGGAGGTTTTCTGCCTGTAGCACTCTGCTTGGGGTGTGTTGGGGGGGTGTGAGAAGGAGGAGTTGTGTTCTTGGGGAAATTGGTTTGCAGAGATATGAGAAAAAAAAGTTAAATAATTGTACAGAATGGAAGGCAGAGAATATCAGAGTGGCCAGACAGGACTGCCCAACTTCCTTCCTGTGTGAATTTTCCTACTTATTCCTGGCCTCTGCAGTCCTTTACAGTTTATCCAGCACCTTCACGTGCGTTTTCTCATGCCATGAGCAGGAGATTGTTGCCCTTTGTTTTGTGATTACAAAACTGTGGCTCAGAGGAGCGAGATGATGTGCTGAGGGCCACCCAGTTAGTAAAGGCAGAACCAGAACTGGGGCCCAGTCTTCTGATTCTAAATCAGTTTTCCTTTCTATTCCTAGTCTCTGGTAACCTGGAGCCTAGAAAGGAGAAGGGACTCACCTCGTACTGCAGTTGTGATGCAAGACTTTAGACAGTGAGATGCCAAGTGCTCTATGTGATCAATGAATGGGGAGGGAGTAGTAGAGAAAGAACATTGAGCAGTTACCGTGTTCAGTGAAAGTCAAGTCACAGATGTGGGCCACATAGATAATTTTAACTTTTATAATAATCTCAACAAAAAATACACAGAAGAAATTAATTTTAATAGTGTATTATATGTAACCCAGTATATACCCAAATATGTACTTTATCATGTAATGTATATAAAAATTATTAATCCAACATCTTGCATTCTTTTTTTCCCCATGTGAGGTCTTCAGACTCTGCTATGTATTTTATATTTATCGTTCATCTCCACTGGGATTAACCATACTTCCAGGGCTCAGTAGACATATGTGGCTAGTGACTACTGTGTTGGGCAGGTTAGTAGTTTTTACATATTTCAAGCATTTCAGGAATCACATGAAGAATTTATTGTAGTCCTGCATAAGAACTGAGGAAATGAAAACAGGAGAGATTAGGGAGCTTTCCTGGAATAACAAAGCTGGAGAGTGATAAAGCTGACCCAGGTCTGTCCCTTGGCTTTCAGCTCTGGCTGGTGGCCTGCCAGTCCTCAGGCAAGGAGGAAAGGCGGGGTTCTTGACTCAGGGTCTAGAAGGATGGAATTGAATAGGTGGAAGTGAGCAGTGTTTTCCATGTCGTGATGTTATCCCCAAGTATCTGAGCTGCTGCTGGTGTGGATGGTGTTGAGTGCTGGGGGAAGGGGCCCCAGGTACAGAGGCAGAAGTAGCCCATTTCCAAACCATTGTTAAATAAGCTTCTGTGGAGGTGGCTGAGAGAGCCCAGGGAAGTGAAGGGAACCATTGTCTTCAAGTACATTTGCTGGAGTTAAGGGAGTCCGTTCAGTAGGTGGAGTGTCTCTTTCCCAGGACAAGGACACTTACCTTTCAGAAGTTATGTGAAGAGTCTGTTACAACACAGAGAGAGCTCAGCTAGCCAGGGCTGGGTTATCAGGTGCTAAGTAAATGTATTTGCCTTGCTTTGTGCTAAGGCAGGTGTTTCTGTGAAATCCCAGTTTTACCTTTTTTCAGGAAGACTGTGATATCCCAATGTGGGAGAAACTGAATTGGGAGGGTCACGTGCCTCTCCTATGGGCATCCAAGTTGGTTCTAAGCTTTTCTTGTTTTATTCACAAAGATTACAACAGTAGTGAAGATACACTTTGAAAGCCCTGGCATCCTGACCTATTACTATTCTTTTTGCACTATTTCCTTGCAATCATTGTCCTTTGGTGGAAAAATAAGTTTTTAATATAATTTTAATGTCGACAAAGTGTATTTCTCCTGTTATCATAAACATTTTCCCTGTCTTTATAATGCATGTAGTATGTTAATGGCTTCAAAGGATATCACTCAATTCTACATCATAGTTTGCTTGTTCCTTTGATTAGATATTTGGGTTGTTTCAAAATTTCTTGACATTGTATTTGATGCTACTGGCTACAGCCTCATGCTTATTTTCTTTTATATCTTTTATAATTAATTATAAAATTATAAATTTATAGTTGTCACTATATCTTTTTATAAATATAATTATAAATTTAAAACTATTTGTAAGAAATTACTCGGCCTTTGAATTCCAAACCGGAAGGGTTATAAACATTTAAGAATGTATTGGTTGTTCTGGCACAACACTTCTGTTCTCTTGAAGTGTTGCTTCTGTCCCTACCTCCGTTTTATTGAAATGTAATTGCCAGTCCATTCTGAAGGAGCTCAGCCCTGGGATTTCTTTGGAAGGAATGATGCTAAAGCTGAAACTCCAGTACTCTGGCCACCTCGTGCAAAGAGTTGACTCATTGGAAAAGACTCCGATGCTGGGAGGGATTGCGGGCAGGAGGAGAAGGGGATGACAGAGGATGAGATGGCTGGATGGCATCACTGACTCGATGGGCGTGAGTCTGATTGAACTCCGGGAGTTGGTGATGGACAGGGAGGCCTGGCGTGCTGAGATTCATGGGTCGCAAAGAGTCGGACATGACTGAGCGACTGAACTGAACTGAATTGACATAGAGCACTGGGTAAGTTTTGATATGTACATCAGAAGCTTTGTTTTATCAGCAGTGGGTGACATGTGAGCTCGCCAGTTTTGCCACAAAACAACCAAGACTGGATACAAATATTTACCCAAAGTTTTGCTAAATTTCACAAATGTCAAAATGTGTTAGCGTGTCCTTCCCCACAGCCTCTTAGAACACCACTGTTGTAACTGACCAGAGGAACAGGTGGCCACTGTGTTTCCAGGGTGCTTCGCTGGGGAAGCTTTTTGTTTGTTTGTTTGCAGACAGGTGGTGAAGGCTAAGCTGAAATATCCACAGCCTTTAGGTCTGACACTTCCCTAGAGCTCAGCCTCAGCCTCTCACAGGAGTACAGATGCATGGAGTACAGAGCCTGCAGTAAAGGGATGGCCTTCCAGTTTCCTTCCACATCCTAATTGCACTTGTATCTGTCACAGGCTTTGGAGCAGCAAGGTGTGTACAGCTGGGAATGTTATTTAATCCCTCTTTCATCTAAAGGGGATGACAGCAGTAGTTCCCTATAAGTTTTCTGGGAGGATCAAGTACCAAGAACATAATTCAAGGTGAAGTCGCTCAGTCGTGTCCGACTTCGCGACCCTGTGGACAGTAACCTACTAGGCCTCTCTGTCCATGGGATTCTCCAGGCAAGAATACTGGAGTGGATTGCCATTTCCTTCTCCAGGGGATCTTCCCAACCCAGGGATCGAACCTAGGTCTCCCACATTGGAGGCAGACGCTTTAACCTCTGGAGCCACCAGGGAAGCCCAAGAACATAATTAGTACTCAATAAAATGTTGTAAATGTGGGTTTGAGTCTTAGTTTCAATATGTTCTAGATGCCTTCTTCAGGCAAATTACTTAACCTTTCTGGCCTTGTGCATTCTCATCTATAAAATGGGATCATAGCATCAGCTTCTCGAAGACATGAAGGGATTTTAATGAGATAACGTATAGAGAACATTTAGCTGAGTCTTGCACATAAACGCTCTCCATAAGTGTAATGAAAAGAAAAATTGCTTTTTAGTTTCATTTTCTGCCCTTATATCGATCTGATTCCCTGGTGGCTCAGACGATAAAGCGTCTGACCACAATGTGGGAGACCTGGGTTCGATCCCTAGGTTGGGAAGATCCCCTGGAGAAGGAAATGGCAACCCACTCAGGTACACTTGCCTAGAAAATTCCATGGATGGAGGAGCCTGGTGGGCTACAGTCCATGGGGTCACAAAGAGTTGGACACGACTGAGCAACTTCACTTTCTTTCTTTCACTGTTCTGATCTAAGCAGCAGTTCTATTGTAATTAGCTCAGATTTTGACATATATGTCCTCACTGTGTGTTTTTACTGTCCACATTTGCATCCTGAAGCAAATGGGAGGCAAATCGACATTGTCATGTCCCTGAAGCTTTTAACAGGTTTTAATGAAATCTTATTTTTAAGGTTAGAGAGAGCATAATTTCATGGATAAAGGAGGATACTTCAGATACGTATTAATTTTGTGGCTTTACCCTATGGTTGATATCAAAGGAAACTGTCAGGTTTATGGAAGGTATCCAGTGTTTCTTTATGCTCAGCAACACAAATCAAGTCTGTCTAAATGATAAGGTAAAAACCCGGTCTTGGGGAATGCAAAAATGGTCAATGAAGTGCTTGAACATAGCTCATCTCACACCCCCTCCTCTCATCTGTTCTGACTCCTCTTCCTCTCCATGTTTCAGTTCAGTTCAGTCAGTTCAGTTGCTCAATCATGTCCGACTCTTTGCGGCCCCATGGACTGCAGCACGCCAGGCTTCTCTGTCCGTCACCAGCTCCTGGAGCTTGCTCAAGCTCATGCCCATCATCTCTTCCTCCGTCATTCCCTTCTCTGGCTGCCCTCAATCTTTCCCAGCATCAGAGTCGGCTCTTCACATTAGGTGGCCAAAATATTGGAGCTTCAATGTCAGTCCTTTCAGTGACTATTCGGGACTGATTTCCTTTATGATTGACTGGTTTGATCTCTGTGCAGTGCATCTGCGGTGATTTTGGAGCCCAAGAAAATAAAGTCTCTCACTGTTTTCATTATTTTCCCAGCTATTTGCCATGAAGTGATGAAACCAGATGCCATGACCTTAGTTTTTGAATGTTGAGTTTTAAGCCAGCTTTTTCATTCTCCTCTTTCACTTTCATCAGGAAGCTCTTGAGTTCATATTTGAGTTACTCAAATGTGAAGTTGATCCCCAGGCTCCGCAAACCATACACACTGTGTGGCTGACTTCTCCACATGGCACACGCTCTGTGGCTGTTATTCTTACTTACCTATTTCTCTCCCTCTGGAGTCAGAGTCCTCCACAGTCACCCTCATGTTCTCATTGCCTAGCTCTGGTCCTGAGCAACATAGCACATCATCAGTATATATTGGCTGAATGGAGAAACTTGCAAAAATCTGCATGTGAAGTTGGAAGGTGTGTGTAGAGTAGTGACAGGTGCATCTGCAAAGTGAAGCAAGTGGGCTGAGGAAAAGAAAAGCAACAATTATTATGTTTGGAAAATGCAAAGACTTTCCTTTGCTTATACTTGCTTGTGCCCTGTGAGGCATCGGTATTCCCTCATCCCAGATGTTTCTTGCCCCTAAGCTGTGTTTCTCTATCAACATCTTGCCAGCTCCCATCTGTTCCATTCACCTTGCTGAGGGTTTGGGGTGAGGATGGTCCTGTGGTGTGTTCATGTCCAATTTGTAGCCTTCTGATTTTGGGGGTAAAACCTGGACTCTGGGCATATCAGCAGAAAGGAGGAGTGTTTTCTTCTTTAATCCTCATTCCCTATAGGTTTGAGAAGGGTCAGGGTCTCTCTGGCTTTCCTTGGATGGTAGTCACTGGTGGCATGGGGCACTAGGTAGAGGAATAATCTTGGCATGAAATGAGTCTTTGCTATTCAAATGTTAGCTTTGGGGCCTTTTGCATTATCACTGCTCATCTGGGAAGTTGAATCTAACTCAGTAATAGAATTCTTTACTGAGCACCTCCTGTATGTTGGACAGTATACTGAGAGCTTCATAAATGCTGGCTCAAGTACTTAACATCTGTAGAACGATTGTGAGACATGTCCTGAGAACCCTGGCTAGACCCTGAAGCCGGGAGCATAACAACAGCTTGATGATAGAAGGAGAATTTGTCAGGGAGCCAAGAAATCTGAGTTCCACTTTGGCTCTGTCATAACATGATCATGTAGCTCTCTCTGTGGCAGTGGACCTCAGTTTTTCCGTCTATGAAAATGGGATGAGGAGAGTTTGATCAGATGCTTTTAAATTCAATGTATGGCAAAACCAATACAGCATTGTAAAGTAGAATAAAGTATTAAAAAAATAAATTTTCTTCTTTCATGCCATCATTGTGTTGAATATGGTCCAGCCTGCTCTCTTCTTTGCCTGAGTGACTTTTTTTGGATTGCAGGCTGGAACTATGTATTCTGAGTAGACTGAGTGAATTTATCTCCTGGTGATACTCTGACCTCCTGGTGACAAAAACTTGTTTTCTTAGATGTTTCCTAACCGTGGGCTTGCCACATTGGTGAGATATGAGGCAACATTGTGTAAGGTCCTGAAACATTTTGGCTGTATGTGTTTATTCTGGGACAGTTGCTTCCAAGCCTGAATGTAGTGTTTCTCACACTAACAGCTGAAATTAATCATTAGGACTGCTTTTAAATAACTTGGCCTTTAAATGTGTGGAAGTTCTTGTTATTTTCTCTTTTATTATTAGTGCCTTTTGTGTCTGGTCTAAGAATCTTCTCCTACCCCAAGGTTGTGAAGATACTCTAATATGTTTTCTCTTAGAAAGTCTGTAGCTTGATTTTTCACATATAGGTCTAGGATCTGCTTCACATTAATTATTTAGATACAGTGTGAAGAACAATTCAAGATTCATTTTTTCCCTATATAGATGTCCAGATACTCCAGAGCAATTTATTAAGAAGACCTTTCTTTCTCCACTGAATTTCACTGATACCACTTAAAAAAAAAAAATATTTGTCTTAAAAAACAAAACAAAACAAAACTGAGTTACTGTTACTTTTGGATTCTGTTCTTTTCATTGATCTATTTGCCTGTCCTTACTTAATCACTGCCTTGATTACTGTGGTTTTATAACCAGTCTGGTAATTTACCGTTTTTAAAAAAACTTTTTATTTTCTATTGGGGTGAAGCCTATTAACAGTGTTGTGATAGTTTCAGATGAACAGTGAAGAGACTTAGCCACATATAGTAATTTATGTTTTTTTTTAATTCTGTTTTTTAAGTCCTCTGTATTTTTTAAAACCAAGTTTTAGTTATCTTGTTAATTTCTACAAATTGCCTGTTGGGACTTTGATTGAGAATGCTCTGAAGTTATAGATCAATGCAATAGTCAAGAGTCTTCAGAGAAACAGAACTAATAGAACATGTGCATGTTTATCTTATCAATACTCTTACAGACTTACCTTGAGTAATGTTTGACCAAATATCTGGGCACCTGTGGTCCAACTGACACATTAAATTTATCACAGTCTATTTGGGGGAAAATGAACATTTAAACAAAACTGAATCTTTCAATTCATAAACATGATATATGTTCCCGTTTCTTTAAGTCTTCCTTAACTTCTCTCAGTGAGAACAATTTTATAGTTTTTCAGTAAAAAGTCCTGGCTATCTAATTTGCTTCTTGACATTTGATGTTGTGTTATTATAAATTGTGTATAAGATATATTTTCCAATTATTTATGTATTCATAGTGAATACACAAATAATAAGAATGTATAGTGTTTTGCCAGAAATGTAATTCCCAATTTGTCAGACAGCAGTGATGTTTAGAAACTACTGTTCTGGAGGTAAATCATCACTAAAACATCCTTTTCATCTGTGTGCTACTTTACCATTGCTAAAGCATTTCCTTCCTTTGGACCTGACAAGGGCTCTCAGAGACAGGGGAGCTATTATTATTCCTAATATCATATAAGGAAATTTGGCCTCAGGGATATTATCTGAGAGTCCTGTGACTGGCAAGTGACCATGGCAGTCCCAGGCTGTCAGAACTCAGGGCTTTCCTAAGAGAGAGGGTCTGCTCCTGATACCACAGTCTATGTTTATCAACGTGGACTTTTATTGAGAACACACAGCAAAGGCGTCTGCTTTATGGTGAGTCTTCGGCCTCTGGCCTCTGTGGACAGAGGAGGATAGGCTCGCCATCAGCCCATTAAGCGCGTTGTCTTTTGTGAAAGATCCCCGGGCCCCACCGTAGCTGGAATGTGAGCACCCGTGCATGCCTTGCACAATCATGTGCCGCATCCCAGAGGGAAAACAGCAAGCACAGAAGCCTTAATTGCCCAAGAATCATTTAAAGTCGAGGAACCTAATTTACTGAGTGTTTTGTTTCTTTTTCTTTTGAGAACTTCAGTAGAAGTTGATTCAAATCTAAAAGACTTGACTCAAACCTAAGAGACTCTCTTCCTTTAAGTTTCCTTTTCCAGCCTTTTCAGTTTCTGTCCTTTCTCTCTTCTCCTCCTCTTCCCTCTGTTACTGAGTACTGAGTGCTAGGTCCTGCAAATGTAGAGACAAATGAGAGGGCTTCTCCCCGGGGAACTTAAAAGTCTTACAAACTTTTGGACTGTCACCAACAATAAGGAATGTAGTTTATGGTATTATAGTTACATTTTTAAAAAGTTTTTATTTTTTAGAAATACATACTGAAATATTTACAAAGAATGTCATGCTATTTGGGATTTGTTTAAAAATTAGCTAGGGGGTACAGGAGTAGGTAGAAATATAAACAAAATAAGATTGGACATTGTTAATAATTATTGAATCTGAGTCATGGGTCCATGAGAGTTCATTATTTGTCATCCATCTATAGCCACCTTGCCACCTCTGATCTATTTCAGATAAAAGTTTCATGAAGCACAGTTATTACATGCAGTGAATTTTGATACTTTCAAATCTAGTTTGCTCTATTTTATAAGCCAAGTGATGTTTTAAATTGTTTTTGACTCATTAATATAAAATAATATGTATTTTGAAAAACACTGGTATAGTGTGGGAGAGAAGGACCTGTAAAATAAGTGATTACCAGCCACCCCAAAGTGCTGCTAGAGTGTGAGCTGAGGGACACGAAGGAGAGAGAGGGACTGGGCAAACAGAGTCCTGGAGAGTCTGGGAGGCCCTCGCAGATGTCTTTGAGCAGTTTGAATGGAAGAAGAAACATTTACATGTTGACAAGATGGTAAGGAGGGATATTTGAGCTCAAGGATGAGGGCCCTGGTGCAACTGGGCATCAGTGAGGTGGACTAGGTGAGCCTTAGTTAGGTCAGTGCAGCAAGAACCTCAGAAATGAGATTATAGATAGCAGCAAAAATCACAAAAGGTCTACATGACAGCTTAAGAAATTGGGAGTTTTTTCACTGTGTTTCAGGAACGCATTTTGATGGTAAACCTAGAAATGACTCTGTAACATTTGCTTTTTCTCAAGATTGCTATCAGCTACAAGGAGGTAGACTAGCTTGTTCTAGACAGAGATGGTTTAAAACGGAAAACACAGACCCAGAGGAGACCTGATCTTGGAACCCAGATCTCCCAACCCATCTCATACATCTCATCTGCCACCCTGCCACATGCTTCTCAGAATATCTATATAGATACACAAATTGAGCTTCTACAATTTTTACTAAAGCAAAAATTATAGTCATTTCAGGACATAGTAAGAGCTGGGAATAGAGTAAGTCCTGTCCTTTCTTCTTCCCACTGTAGGGCTCTCTCATCTGCAGAGTGAAGTTATGGTAACTGAGAAATTGATAATAATCAGTTATACTTACAACATGGTATTTCTTTAGGTGCTTTACAACTATTACCTCACTTAATGTTCACAACAATTCTATGTGGTAAATATTTTTTCCATTTTACAGATGAGAAAACTGATGTATATACATAAAAGTAAACGATGTGCCTAAGGTCCCATATCTAGCAGTTAGCAGAGCTTAAATTTAAATGAAGTCCAATCTCTTAACCGCTATAATCCTTCTTAGTTAGGTTTGATTTCATTGAATCCAGATGTTTGAGCAAAGATAGTCAGTGAAAAGATGTGGCTTTCAGTTTGATTCTCAATACTGCTGAATCTGAATCTTCTCTAATTCAGAGGAAGGAGAATGTTTTTCCAGCTAGGCGAAGAAGGATGACTTCTTGCATGGAAGTGATATTTTAACGGAGCTTTAAGAGATGGGTGAAATTTTGAGAAGTAAAAATGCTGAGAACAAAGGGCAGAGTACCAGCCAACTTGAAATAATCCAGCTACAACTTCTCCTCACCACTATTTATAACAAAAAATTGGGTAGAATGCAAAAACCAACTACATGAAAACTTGGCAAAGGCAGATAGGATACTGTAGTCAAAACTTGAATAATGACCCTTGCCATGTGGAATTGTGTAGTTGTTTGGGAGGCTAGAACTCTGAGATAACCCCATATTTCCAGCCAGAGGAACCAGGAAAATGAGCCAATTAAAGCCAGAGACTCCAAGGAAATTCCTGAGAAGAAAGAACTGAAAGGGGGACCCACTCTGTGTATGGTTTGGCACAAGTCCTGGGCATTCTACAAGATGTGGGATGGATCCTATGAAGCATAGCAAAAGTTTGAGAACTTAATCTGTGATATTAACCACTATGTGAGTCCCAGATAAACCCTTGAGTTGCCTATGTGACTGGCACACACAGTTGGCGCAGGAAAGGCTTTGAAAATTGAATTGACGTTGGAGATACTGGTCGTAAAAGATGAGGGAGAATTTTCTATTTGAACCAAAGTGGGCTAAATGCCTGCTAAAACAAACAAACAGAAGTATCAACATTTTTTTCAGAAGAATTTAACAGAGTTTAGAGTCTCATGACCTAACATTCAAAAGTCCAGGATACAATCCAAATTTACTCACTATGAAAAGGACCAGGAAAAGCTGAACTCAAAGGGAAAGGTTTTCAACAGGTGCTAACCCTATGATATCTCAGATGGTAGAATTCTCAAAGATTTAAAGTAGCTGTTAAAACCATACTCCACTCTTGAAAGACATGAAAAGAGAGAGGTTTTCAGCAGAAAAATGGAAACTATGCAAAATAACCAGATGGAAATTTTAGAACTTTTGAAGAGACAACATCTGAGGGAATGAATTCACTAGATGGGCTCAGTGACAAAATAGAGATGACAGAGAAAGAAGCCAGTGATCTTGAATATAGAGCAATAGAAATTATACAACACTTAAAATATATTTGTAAATGTATGTTTTATTGGAAAAAAATGGGTAGAGTCTTATGATACTGTGTGTGTGTATGTGCTCAGTTGCTCGGTCATGTCCAACTCTTTGCAATCCCATGGACTGTAGCTCATCAGGTTCCTCTGTCCATGGGATTCTCCAGGCAAGAATACTGGACTGTGTTGCCATTTCCTCCTCCAGCAGATATTCCTGACCCAGGGATTGAACCTGTGTCTCCTGCATAGGCAAGTGGACTCTTTACCACTGAGCCACCAGGGAATTATCTAGCCACAAGTGTCAGTGGTGCCAAGTTTGAGAAACCCTGTTCCAGACTAAGAATCTAAGTTTTCTCCCTACTGATATTTCCAGCATTTTCTTTGTGCTCTAATTCTGGACATATCTCGCATCTGGTTTTGTACTGTTCTCTTTTTTGTTTCCATCGTTGAGTGAATGTGAATTTTGATAGCAGCTTTTTCATTTATCCAGTTATGTAATTTTAGTCAGGTTACCAAACTATGCTATGCTTCAACATCTGTATCTGTAACATGAGATCAAAGTCAATACGCATAGATAATGCACTGATTGAGGTTTTCTCAGTATTCGCCATGGGCCAAGGACTGTGCTAAATGCTTTAGGTTTGTTATGTTTCCCTTCTTCAAAACAGCTATGTATGGTTAGTGCAGGGGCTTCCCTGGTGGCTCAGCGGTAAGGACTCTGCCTGCAATGCGGGAGACACAGGTTTGATTCCTGGGTGGGGAAGATCCCCTGGAGAAGGAAATGGCAACATACCACAAGTGTTCTTGCCTGGGAAATCCTATGGACAGAGGAGCCTGGCAGCCTACAGTTCGTGGGTTCGCAAAGAGTCGGATGTAACTGAGCACACAGCACACACGGAATCACAGTGAATCCCAATAGAGTAAACCCAAATGACAACTACTCAGTCACATCATATTAAACTGCTGAAAACAAAATTTAAAGAAATATATTGAGAGCAGCCAGAGAAAGATGATACATTACATGAAAGGGAAACCTATTCAAGTACTGCAGACTTCTCATTTAAATCCATGTAGATCAAAGACAGTGGAACAACATCTTTGAAGCAGCAGAAAAAAAAAAGCTGTCAACCCAGAATTTTATATGTAGAAAAAAATCCTTCATGATTGAAGACAAAATATTCTCAGATGTCTAGATCTAGGAAACTCATTTTAAATCATATTGGAGGGAAACTTTGAATGTGAGCAATAAAAGAAGAGCAGGAGAAATAATAAATATCCAACATAGTAGATTCTCCAGCAGTGAAAATACACTCAAAAATATGAATAAAAAATTGAGCAAAAATAATCTGCTCCCATGACACAAGGGTAATTATAGATTACTGGCAATATTTTGAATTTATTTCCTGCAAATCATTTTCCTTTGTGAATAATTTTTCCCTTTCCTTTTCTTTTTCTCCTGCTTTTCTCTTTCAACTAAGATTTTATAGTTTTATAATATTCTTTATCAGTTTGCATTATATTATGAATCCATTACTATTTTGTTGAGAGACCTAATCTAAATTTTTTTGTTTGATAATGGTGATTTGGTTATATTTGTAAAAAGAGTGCTTTTTAGAGACCGATAGTGACATAATGGATGCAATGATACAATGTCTGAGATTTTCTTAAAATAGTCAAGATGGAGGATTGGGTTCTTATGTCAAAGAAATGAAACTTGCCTTAAATCAGTAATTGTTGATGCTGGGTAAGGAATACATGATGGCTCATTATATTACTTTCTCAGCCGTGTCTGACTCTTTGTGACCCCATGAATTGTAGACCGCCAGCCTCCTCTGCCCATAGGGTTTTCCAGGCAAGAATACTGGAGTGGGTTAGCCATTCCCTCCTCCAGGGGATCTTCCCAACCCAGGGGTTGAACCTCAGGTCTTTTGCACTGTTGGATTCTTTACTATCTGAGCCACCAGGGAAGCCCATACTACTTTCTATAGTTTTCTAAATGTGTTTTGTAAATTAGAAATCTTTAAGAAGTCTTTGTAAGTGTGATTTTAATTGTTTAATCACACCCTGTCCTGCAGACATTCCATAAAATTAGATTCTCCTATTATTGTTGTGAATTAAGGTTGTTTCAGGTTATGTGTCGGGGAAGGCAGTGGCACCCCCACTCCAGTGTTCTTGCCTGGAGAATTTCAGGGACAGAGGAGCCTGGTGGGCTGCCGTCTACGGGGGTCGCACAGAGTCGGACACGACTGACATGATTTAGCAGCAGCTGCAGCGGCAGGTTATATGTGGGCTGAGATTGAGTCAGACAGCTTTTCTGATTATTTCCTTCTTCAAGATATAATTACTGAGTTAAGAGAGAAAGGGCATTTTTAATGCTTTGATACATTTTGCCAAATTGACCTTCAGAAGAGATGTTCCATGTTATTTTTGTTCAAGAGACACATGAGAGTGCTCTTTTCAGCTCTATATTATATATATATATTTTTAACTGCTAGTAATTTTTTTTTTTTACAATCACTGGACTTTATCTGGACCTTAATTCAAACAAACTCTTAAAAAAAATCAGCTTTATAAACAAACACATGTATTTGAACTTTTGGCTAGATATTTGATGGTATTAAAATTTTATCATTTATTTATGTTTGTGTTTATTTGTTTATATTTACTGGGTTTGGGGTTTTTTGTGTTTCTGTGGTTACTTTTTAAAAAAATAATTATTATTGCAGGATAATTGTTTTAAAACTGCTTTTAATTTGATAGGGAGAAGGTGGCA
The DNA here is from genome assembly GCA_917880005.1 of Nanger dama. NCBI lineage: Eukaryota > Metazoa > Chordata > Mammalia > Artiodactyla > Bovidae > Nanger > Nanger dama. The sequence continues at coordinate 24,326,303 of CAKJTW010000011.1, read as the reverse complement.
TCTTGTTATTTTAATGTATATTTCTTTGAATTTTCAGTAACACTGAACCCTCAACTTGCCACTGGATTGGTCCCCATCCTTATAGGGAGAAAGCAAGGAGACTAGTAGAACGAAAAAGATTTACAGCCCCTCCTCACTCCTCCCTTTTGGGGATAAGAAGCAAATGCAGACACAGAGCCCTGGGTTCAAATCCTTTCTGCAACTTCTAGCTACTGACTTTGAACAGCCTTTGGCTCTCGGAGCCTCAGATTTTTCCACTGAAGAAATAGAGCAGTCTCACTGGCCTCTGGAAGAGTGAGGTGATAGAGATTTATAGGGCAATAACCTGGTGTGCAGAGGTCAGTCTAAAGATGGTAAAGAAGTCTTTATTGGGCTGAAGTTTAGGATATAAAAAGCGCTACCTGTTGTGCAGAGGCAGCAGGAACCCAGAGCCAGCTCTCCTGCCTGGGGACGACCCTGCGGGACTGCTGCTCATTTTTGGTGTTTTTTCAGCACCTCTTTACCTTTCATTCTTTACAACCTCCCCACAAGGCAGTCTTCCAGTCACTGCTCAGTGACAGAGGCAGCTATCCTGAGCCAGGAAATTAATCCTGGGGAGTGAATGCCAACACCTAATGTATTTATCTGATTCTGTGGGAGTGCACCTTTCAAACCTCAGCTCCGGATCATGGTGAACTTCAGGTGGGTTTCTTTGGAAGTATCTCCCCTTCTTCTTTGGAGCAGAATTCAGAGTAGGAATCTGCTCTTTTCAGGGCAGTCCAGCCAAGCTGGGGACTTAGACTAAATTCACTGTCCCTCCCTTACTGCTCACCTTCCTACTTCTCCCTCTCTGCCCAGGCCCAGAATTTCTAAATTGGGAATATTCTTGCTCCACATCTAGAGGTTAAGAGCAGCTGAGACAGAGTTGGGGCCTGGGACTCTGAATAACCTATCTCACAGCTCAAGAGACAACCTGACATATTTTTCTATTTACTGCTTTGGAATAGTGGTGGAGGGTGGGGTTACTCTTTAGGTCTTTTGAATACCAAATGAGAAATGTGTGTGCATGCACGCTAAGTTGCTTCAGTTGTGTGACTCTGTGCGACCTTATGGACTGTAGCTTTCCAGGCTTCTCTGTCCATGGATTCTCCAAGCAAGAATCCTGGAGTGGATTGCCATGCTCTCCTTCAGGGGAATCTTCCCAACCTAGGGTTTGAACCTGTCTCTTATGTCTCCTGCATTAACAGGTGGGTTCTTTACCACTGGTGCCACCTGAAAGCCCCCAAATAAGAAATACTTCTGAAATCAAAGCTGGGTGCCCAGGTCCTGGTGCTATCAGCCTAGCGCAGTTTTGCTCTGCAATCACCTCGTTCATTTCCCCGTTTTCTTCCCTGGACACAGTCTACTTGCAAAAGACCAAAGGGTGGAGCTGGGAGATGGAGTGAGTTTGGCTTATTTTCTAAGTTGAAGGAAATTCAGAGGCAAAGTCAGCAGGCTTTCTTGTGAGAATTTGGGTCTATCGACTTCTCCTGTCTTGGGCAGCAAGCCAGCCAACTCCTGCGGGGCTGTTTGGGCAGAGCTTCTCTAGTTGTTTGCCTGTAGAAGACTCTCAGGTATGCCATGCTCTGAGAGAATTGAATGATTTTGTGTTTGCATTTTGATGATCATTTGAAAATGATTCTTATACCAGTTATTCACCCCAATTCATAGCTAAACAATCCTTTAGTAGAATAAATTATTGGTGTCTTGAGTAAACGTTTGTCAAATAGCAAGCATTTCTTATCTTCTTTCAAATGGAAGGGTGCTTGATGAAGCACAAACTTTATTTCCTATTGCTTTATAGGAAATGCCATTGTCTTGGAGCCTTAAGGTTCCTTCTCCTCTATTATTTCCCTAGTGTTTGCACCACAACCCTATGAAGTTAGGATTATTAAGCCCCTTTGATCATAAGGAAACAGAGGGTCAGAGAGGATGAGTGACTTCCAAGGATATACAGCGATTTGACCTGAGAACTGGGGGTCCTCACATGTATACCATGATATCAGGCTTTTCCATGAGTTTGGCCCTCTCAGTAACAGCTCCTTGTCTCTGACTCCTTTGAGAGTTCCAGATTCTGTTTCTCATTGCTTTGGATCAGTGTTTGAAACGGTTAACACTGAAAGTGGCCAATATTGATTTTGTTGAGATGGACATCTAGGTCCCATATTTAACCAGGCAAATATTGAGTCATGTACTCCTGGAACATTCATCTCTTCTCGGAAATGAAAACTTCCTCCATCCTCAGTAGATAAGTCTTCTGCTCCTGGCAGGCTCAGGTTCACAAGGTGCCATTTATTAAGCACCTGCCATGCTCCAAGGCATGGTAGGATCCTTTTTCTAACCTTATAGCAACTCTGTGAGGTAGGTGGTTTTGTACACATTTCACAGATAAGGAATCTGACACCTAGCGCGTTCATATAATTTGCATAGGGTCATACTGATAGCAGATGAAGCTAGGATCCAGATTTTTCTGACTCCAAGGCTGGGTTTGCAGGAAATTTAGCTCCACTCTTCCAAATGGAGCCTTGTGTGTGGGCCTTCACCATCTTAGTCCTGATCCTCATCTCATGAGTGCGTGGGGGTGGGTAAACCCACAGCCTCATTTGGAAAATTATTAGAGAATTCTAGCATTGTTTTGATCGTTAATCAAGTGCTTGGCATAGTGCCTGGCCTGTAATAGTTGCCCAAGAAGCAGTGGCTACTATTTGTTGGTTGGTCATGTACTCTCAGGGAGTGGAGGAGGGTTTTGGGGATGGGCAGGTCTGCCCCCCCGCCACCTACTCCGCCACGGGCTGAACTGGCACAGCACCACGTCCACTTGGTAGCTCCCTTCCCTGCTCTGGAGCTCTTGATCTGCTGTCCACTGCACCTCTGGTGAGAGCCAGACTCTCCTGCCTGATGCTGTGCCTCACTGTGAGGCTTGAGGCTCCCTTTCAGCTTCGCCTCCCAGCGCTCAGCTTTGTCCCCCTGCCTGGGCAGACTTGAGCCTCTCTGTGCCCAGCACCCTGCCCTTGCCCACCTCCAGGCCATTTCCCTCCCATCCCACAGGTCTTTCCCGTCCGCCAAGGCTTCTTTGATCCCAGGCTGGATTTGAATCCCTCCTCCTGGGCTAAGATCCTTGAACATCTTCTTTTCAAGAAGAAAATACTCACTTATTTGGTAAAGGAAGGTGACCCACAGGCCCTGACCCAGGGGTAACTGGGCCACAGGCTCTGGCAACACAGAGGTAACTAGATGGTTCAGGTGCTCACTCTCTAGCGAGAGGAGCAGAGTAAACAGTGTGTTAAATATTTTGTCTTTGACTTCTCATGGCCTTTAGGATGATTAGCATCTTGAGGGCAAAAAGAGTGAGTACCAGTTACCCCTGGGCCACTGTTCTGAGCTCCCAGTTACCAGCATCTTGGTTGAATTGATTGATCTGAACAGATGTGATCAAAGGTAAGTAACAGTTCTGGTACCCGCAGGCCAGCACTGGTGGGGGGTGGTTAGAGGGAGAGTGGGAAGCCCAAGAGCACCCCTCTCCCTTCTATGGCCCTCTCTTCTACCCCCTCCATCTTCCTAAGTCACGTTCTATGACTGAGTCAGCATGCAGGGTTTGGCATGTTTTTGATGACTTGCTATTGGCTTCTAGGGAGGGAAGCACACTGGGCTTAGAGCCAGATATTCCTGGGCCAATCATATGTCCTCCTCCAGCCTTGGTTTCCTCTTGTATAAAATATTCAAACAGTAGACTCGACGTTCACATGAGAGTTCTTTGGAGATCTTTGGAAATGCTCCACATCATCTTCATCGTTCTTACCAAGTTCTCATTTATTGATAGTAGTCCTAAGGGGAGGTGTTCTGCTCTCATCTGATGGGTAAGGACATCAGGCACATGCTACCAGAGCACAGACTTTCCCCCATTTATGCAGTCAGGCTTAAGTGATCTGTGTCCTGAGCAACTTAAGTGATCTGTGTGCTCTATTGATTTCATGGATATGGAACTGTAGGCATTTGTAAGTCTATTAAAAGAAATTCATCATTGGGTATAAACTTTCCTTAACACAGACTAGTTTCTTAATACAGTCTGGTTTCTTTGGGAGCCATAGCTCACAAAATGAAAGTCGCTCAGTTATGTCTGACTCTTTGTGACCCCATGGACTATACAGTCCGTGGAATTCTCCAGGCCAGAGTACTGGAGTGGGTAGCCTATCCCTTCTCCAGGGGATCTTCCCAACCAAGGGATCAAACCCAGGTCTCCCCACATTACAGGCAGATTCTTTACCAGCTGAGCCACAAGGGAAGCCCAACAATACTGGAGGGGGTAGCTTATCGCTTCTCCAGCAGATCTTCCCAACCCAGGAACTGAACTGGTATCTCCTGCATCACAGGCAGATTCTTTACCAACTGAGCTACCAAGGAAGCCCTACAAGCAAGCAATTATTTTTATCATGAACTGAAGGCTATGGAACCCCCCTGTGCCTTGGGTTGTGGTCTGGAGGTGAGCTCTCTTGCAGACTAAGGGACTCAAATAGTCAAAATCCCAAATGTTGACTCTGTAAATGCCAAAGGTCAAGTGTCAGGACAACAACCATCCAGGGCTGCTGATGGATTTAGTGAGATGGGAAGTGTCCAGCCCCTGAGTGTGCCCTGGGCTCAGAACTATGGCATAGTTACTTTCCTTGTTCACTAAGATCATTTGCTTCTGGGGTTAGTGGGCTCTCCCGTGGCTGAGAGAGTGTAAGTCAAACAAGATGAACATCTGAGTACAGGAATTAGGAGCATGGTCAGACAGTCCTGGATTTACATCTTGGTGCTGCCACTTTTTAGGATTCAGCTTCCTTATCTGTGAAATGGAAATGAAAGCAGTGCCAGCCTCAGAGTACAGTGAAAGGAGGGAGATCTGGGGGTGGGATTAAGCAGTGAATGCTGATATCTGATCTCTAAAGTAGAAGATCCAAACCTTCCATCTGCCAACACAGGCGCAGCAGATATCAAGTGATCTGTGTGTGCGTGAGGTGGGCAGGGAGGCAGATGTGAAAACCCCCAGAAAATCAGCTCTTGCCTTCTAGAAGGGTCCAGCCGTGGGCCAAGAGCAGGGTGGAGTGTAAGCCTTCCTCTGGGACCACTCTTTGTCCAGGAGATGACTTTTCATACCACTGCTGCCTGTGGCATCTGGTGATCACACTCAGGGTCACAGATGGGAGGGGAGAAAGGTAAAGGTGCACTTCGATGTAAGGGTTCGTAACAGATACGAGTCATTCACATCTTCACTTTGGTCAGGGAGCCCAGAGTTAATGACATTTGACCTGAAAGTCTTGGAGATTTGGATTGAAGCTGAGGCCCTGTCACCCCACCTCCTCAGTAACTCTGGCCCATCACAGGTAGCAAGTTCCCTGGACTATGGAAAAGCCTGTGCTAAGTAGGGACTTAAAATGTCTGAGCTCCTGTGTTGACCCATCAACCATGTCTACCTTCCCTGGTAACTGGCATTCCCCCTGCCCCACCCTGAAAGGCCTGGGCCTTATCCTGTTCCACCCAAGGACCCACCCCTGTGAATGTCACATTCTTCAAGGCCTCAGTCAATGTTTATTGGTTCAGGCCAGTTAAATCAGAATCTACTGAGGAGAATATTAAGCATCTAGCTGTACTTCTACTGAAATATAGTTAATTTACAATATTGTGTTAGTTTCAGGTGTGCAGTAAAGCAGTTTGGTTAGACATATATATCTATATATGTATATACATTTTTTCCATTATAGGTTATTGTAAGATACTGAATATAGTTTCCTATGTTATGTAGTAAGTTCTTAGGGCTTATCTGTTTTATAAACAGCAGTGTACATTGGTTAATCACATCCTCCCAATTTATCTCTCTCCACATCTTCCCCTTTGGTAACCATTAGTTTGTTTTCTATGTCTGTGAGCTTGTCTTGTAAATAAGTTCATTTGTACTATTTTTTTAGGTTCCACATATAAGTGATATTATATATTTGTCTTTCTCTGACTTTCTTCACTTAATATGATAATCTCTAGGTCCATGTGATGCATGTTGCTACAAATGGTAATATTTTAATTCTTTTTATTGCTGAGTAATATTCCTTTGTGTGTATGTGTGCACACATATACGCCACATCTTTATCCATTCATCGGTTGATGGATACTTAGATTATTTCCATGTCTTGGCTATTGTAAATAGTGCCACTCTGAACATTAGGATGCATGTATCTTTTTGAATTATAGTTTTCTTTGGATATATGCCCAAGAATGGGATTGTTGGTTCATATGATAACTATTTGTATTGTAGTTTTTACCATTTTCCGTAGTGGCTGCATCAAGTTACATTCCTACCAACAGTGTTACCGTCTTTCCACAACCTCTTCAGCATTTATTACATGGAGGCTTCATGATGATGGCCATTCTGACTGGTATGAGGTGACATGTCATTTTAGTTTTAACTTGCATTTCTCTAATAATTAGCTATGTTGAGCAATTTTTCATGTGCCTTTTGGCCATCTATATGTCTTCTTTGGAGAAATGCTTCTCTTCTGGGCCCCCCCTTTATTTTTTGATTGGATCATTTATTACTGAGTTGTATGAGTTATTTGTATATTTTTGAAATTAAACCCTTGTTGGTTGCATTGTTTGCAAATATTCTCTCCTATAAGTTGTCTTTTCTTTTCTTTTATAGTTTCCTTTGCTGTGCAAAAGCTTATCAGTTTGATTAGGCCCCATTTGTTTATTTTTGCTTTTATTTATATTTGTCTTGGGATACTGACCTAGGAAAACATTGTTATGATTTATGTCAGAGATTATTTTGCCTATGTTCTCTTCTAAAAGTTTTATGGTATCATATCTTATATTTAGGTCTTTAAACCACTTTAAGTATGGCATAGAGATGTGTTCTAACTTCATTGACTTATATGAGGCCATCCAACTTTCCCAGTGTTACTTACTGAAGAGATTGTCTTTTCCCCATTATATATTTTTGTCTTCTTTGTTGAAGATTACTTGACCGTAGGTGTATGAGTTTTTTTTTTTGAGCTCTCTGTTCTGTTCCATTAATCCATATGTCCGTTTTTGTGCCAGTACCATACTATTTTGATTACTGTAGCTTTGTAGTATTGTCTGAAGTCTGGAAGGTTATGCCTCCATTTCAGTTCTTTTTCCTCAGTATTGCTTTGGCAATTCTGGATCTTTGGTGTTCCCATATAAATTTTATTTATTCTAATTCTGTGAAAAATGCCATGGGTAAGGCATCTGTATTTTTAAAATGCTTCCTAAGTGCTGTTAATGCTCAGGCAAGAGCAACAGTCTTCTAAGGAGTTCCCTTCAGCCACACTGAACTTCATGGCTATGGGATTTAGCAGTGGGGAGCACTTCTGAGGACCGACTTGATCAAACTCTTCCTCTTTATATTCTCTTTGCTTTTCTCTTTGCATGGTGCCCCATTTGGCCTTGAGATCAATTTGTTAAGATGAGAGGGGTAAACAGTTATCACCTTGGTGATGTTAAAGAGAGGCCGGTCACTTCAGTGATTCTGGTATTTAGGAAATGTTAAAGAACTCTAGTCCTGAATTCCTCCTGTCCAACAGGTAAAACTACATGGGGGAAATTGGAAATGGCCCCTGACACAATCCCCAGCGGTGGGATTTCAGGAGGAAATTATGTTTAAGATAACTAGCAGGCATCATTGTTCTCACTAAAGATACACTTAAACTGGGGTTTGAAGAGCGAGATGTAGGTCATTATACCTTGTTTCCAAGATTTAAGACAAAATTCTTAAGCTTTGTGTTGTCGGTAGCACTCTTTCCCTCCTGTGTTGTTTCCATTTCGTCCTCCTTTGCTCTTTAGTGTGTGAGAATTCTGGGCAGCTAATTACCCTGCCCATCTATCAGAGCACTGCTGTTCTGCCCCCAGGGAGCATCTTTCTGATATAACTGCTGCTGTGCAGTCAACTGCTGAGAGCTGAGGTGATGAGGAGGGAGGCTTGTGACTAAGTGAAGCCGCTCAGTTGTGTCTGACTCTTTGTGACCCCATGGACTATACCCTGCCAGGCTTCTCCGTCCATGGGATTTTCCAGGCAAGAATACTGGAGTGGGTTGCCATTTCCTTCTCCAGGGGATCTTCCCCACCCAAGGATTGAACCCTGGTCTCCCGCATTGCAGGCAGACTCTTTACCATCTGAGCCACCAGGGAAGAACAAAGAGAAAGTCGCTCAGTCGTGTCTGACTCTTTGCAACCCCATGGACTATACAGTCCATGGAATTCTCCAGGCCAGAGTACTGGGGTGGGTAGCCTTTCCCTTCTCCAGCAGATCTTCCTAACCCGGGAATCGAACTGTGGTCTCCTGTATTACAGGCAGATTCTTTACCAACTGAGCTATCAGGGAAGCCCTGTTTGATCTGGGGGTCACTAAAATTCTGGTTTTACATAGCTATTTTCCTTATTTTTAAGCACTTAGGAGCCAGATTCTTCCAGATAAACTTAGAGTGCCTAAATTTTGCCCAGTTAGGTGCAGATGGGGGTAGTTTTTTAAAAAGCACTCTTCCATATCTAGTCAACTGGCAGAACCTGTTTTTTATGAGGCCAGCTGAGATCAGAAAGTTATGATTTTGTTGGGGTCAGTTTCAGGTCATGGACAAACCAGAATTCCTTGCCCAGGGTTTCCTGAGACACATCAGACACTTCAGGATTTCAAAAAGTCAAATGGGAGAAGTACATTTGTTCCAAAAAGCCTGCTGAAACCAAGGAAATCATCGTTTCTTTGTTTCAAGCTCAGCTTGTGTCATCTGATCGTGATAACAATGACAGTCTTATGCTGGTCAGAGCCTCTTTTTAAAAAAAAATTATTTATTTTCAATTGAAGGATAATTGGTTTACAATATTGCTTTGGCTCTTGCCATACATCAATATGAATTAGCCATAGGTATACACATATTCCTCTCCCTCTTGAATCTCCCTCCCACCTTTTCCCACCCCTCTATGTGGTTACCAGAGCCTCTGACTGAAAGCAACATCCTTGTCCATTTGATGAAAGTTTCGTGAAAGTAAGTCGCTCGGTTGTGTCTGACTCTTTACAACCCTATGAACTGTGCAGTCCATGGAATTCTCCAGGCCAGAATACTGGAATGGGTAGCCTTTCCCTTCTTCAGGGGATCTTTCTAACCCAGTGATCGAACCCAAGTCTCATGTATTACAGGCAGATTCTTTACCAACTGAGCTATAAGGGAAGCCCTGTCCATTTGATAACAAACAAGAGCACAGATTATTAGTTAAATTTGGCTGTCAACAGTTTTCAAAATTTGGGGGTCATGGCAGGGGTAAACAAATAAAAGGCACTAGATGTAAAAGAATTTAGAAACTGGTGGCTTTGGCTAAATTAAGGAGAACAGTTATTTTACTGTGCTAATGAAATGCTAGGATGAAGAGAGAATTGTGTGGACAATGACAAATCTATAGGTAAGAATTCTAATGAATTCTCAGAATTCTAATGAATTCTCAGAATTCTACTTAGACCGGTAGAAAGAAATATATAAAGTCTGGGGGTTACATTCCATGGGGTTGCAAAGAGTCGGCCACTACTACACAACTAAGCAGGCACGCACGCACACACACTCTGCTTAGTAGCTCATTTAGTTACAGTAAACAAATAGAACAAATAGATTCAATTCTTACTCACCTTGCCCAGAAGTGACACGTGTTATCTTTGGTCACAGTTTATTGCTGATAACTAGTCAAGCAGTCTCAGTTCCACCTAGATGCAGGATGTGTGTGTATGTGCCCACATACACACTTCCTGAAAAAATATCAATATAATCCCTGGTTGGGCCACCACTTTAAGCAGCAACTCTATATGGCAGAAAAAGCACGTCTTTGGTAGGGTGGCAGCTATCACTGACATGAAGAAACAAGAAAATGAGTCATTGCAGAGTTGAGTGGTAACTCAAGTGACTCAAATTAAGAGTTTGAGGAGACTTCCCTGGCTGTTCAGTGGTTAAGGCTTCATGCTTCCAATGCAGAGGCTGTGGGTTCCATCCCTGGTCTGGGAAGTTAGATCCTACGTGCTGTGTGGCACAACCAAAAAGTGGGGGCGGGGGGGGGAAGGAGTTCCTGGTCTGAAAGAAATGGAAGCCCATTACAAGGTGGTTTCTGGAGTCCAGGACATAGAGACTACTTCTTGAATGTATTGCGGTTAGCTGAAGGCAATATGATATCAAGGATTCTAGTCTGAGGACAGAAAGTTTGGGTCCTGAAGTACAGACCAGGGTGAAGTTTGCACACTGAGAAATTAAAGAGGTGGAGATCAGCACAGAGTATAAAGAAGTGTCAACAGAAGTTTCCAAAATGGTCACTGGCAACTCTAGTTGACCTGATAAAGCAGAGGTGCGCCAGTAGACAAACAGACTGAGTAGAGGGACATATATTGGATGGCAGAACCAGGCTTACAAGTTAGAACAGTCTGGCTCATACCCCATTTACAATATCTTAAGCTTGACCATTTACAATATGTTAGCGTAATGGCTTAAACTCTTTGAGCCTCGGTTTCTTCACTCATAAAAGAGAATTGTTAATACCCGCTGCACTGGGTGGTTGCAAGAATGAAATTTGGTAATGCAAAATGTGAACGCCTGGGAAGAACTCTAGTTAACAGGATCCTGGATTTTCCTCCCTGGCTTGTTGCAGTAGCCTCTTAAAAGGTCTTTTTTTTTTTTTACCTTTTCCCAGCCTGCCACCCACACAGTTGATTCTCAGTGTAGCAGCCAGAATGATCCCTTTCAAACCTAAGTCAGCCAAGTCTTAAGTAGAGTGAGTTCGAGTTCTTAGCTAGAGTTCTTATACCAGTGGAAACCCCTCTGTGTAGCCATCACTTGCCTGCCCCTCCTGCACTGTTCTCCTCCTCACCCTCTCTCCCCAGGCCTCCATGCTGATCTTCAAGCAGGTCAAGCATGTCTCTGCCTAATGATTTGCTGATCCTCCATCTGGAACCCTTTTTTCTCAAAATTCTGCCTGAGCCCTCCTTCACTCCCTCCAATATTTGCTCAAATGCTTTTCAGTGAGGCTATCTTTGAATATTTAATTAACAAGGGATCCTCTGCCCCCTAGCTCCTACTATCCCTCTCCATCTTCCCTGCTTTAATTTTCTATCTACTTACAAAGCACACTGTATGTTCTTATTTTGTCTTACTCGCTACTTACCCTCTCACTGGGAGGCATATTCTGGGGTGTGAGATTTCTGGCTGGTTTCTGCACTGTCATATCTCCACTTTGGCTCACAGTAGGAAATGAGTACTTGCTGGATGAATGAACCTATTATGAGTACTGGAGTATGTTGTTCTTTAAGCTCTGGGACCACTGCAATGTGGAGACCTCCCTGTTCATTTCCCCACCCCAAACTCCCTTAGATAATCAGGATTTAGCCCCCTTAGAATATCAGAACAATGGGAGGATCATTGAACTTGAAACCATTGCATCTCAAGAAGCCTTGGGATCTAACACTAAGTTTACAGGAAACTTACTCCCAGGCAGAGCCAAGGGGAGTAAGTTGATACCATAAGGAAGTCTCAACCAGATTCAGTATGTGGCATATTCCACAGGAAAAATGACTTAGTTTTTTCAACAGATGTATATCATGGAAAAGAAAAAAAAAAGTAAAGCAGTAGGGAGCTGTTATAGATTAGAAGAGAGTTGAGAGTGGTGTATCATCCAAACAAAATGCGCCTACCTTGATGGGATCCTCATTCAAGGAATTTAGTGTAAAAGACATTTTTGGGAGAACTGGCAAAAATCTGAAAGTGAAATGGCTATTGGATGATAATAACATCGTGGTCATGTAGGTACATACACAGAACCTAACATGTAGGGCATGGGGTGGGTAATATTATACAGAATTCAGCTCTACAGAAAATGATTTTGAGGGCCTATGTTGTCAGTTCTCCCGAGGAGGCTAATAGCTAATACTATTCTAGATGCCAAAGTGTGCTGTGCTAAGTTGCTTCAGTCATGTCCAGCTCTTTGAGGCCCTATGGACTATAAGCTGCCAGGCTTCTCTGTCCCAGGGATTCTCCAGGCAAAAATACTGGAATGGGTTGCCATTTCTTTCTCCAGAGATGCCAAGGAGGTAAGTTAATTCATTACATAAATAGGCTATTAAGACTTAGTTTTCTCATGGCACCCTAGTTAAGAAGAGCTGGTGTGGGGAACTGACATGAAGCCTGGCATTTGCTTTAAATTACTGGAGTGTGAGATGGATAAAACAAGGTTTGCAATATACTGATAATCTTTGGATCTGGGGTATGAAAACATGGAGGTTCTTTATGGTGTTTTCTGTCCATTTTTGTATGTGTAAAAGCTTCTGTAATAGTCACTACAAACTTAGTTTTTCAAGATGAGGAGGAGGTGAAACAGTTCTTCTTTCTCAGGAAGAAAGAGGCCTATTTTTTTTCTTTCCTCTCTGTGTCTCTGTGCGGCGTGAGTTGGGGTGTGAAGGAAGAGAGGTGGGTCTCTTGCTTGGGAGGAGCGTTGTGTCTGTCCAGCCCTCCTTGCAGGCCCTTTTGTTCCTTCCTCCTCGGCTCACCCCTGACTGATGGAGGGGAGCAGACTTGTCTTAGCTGGTAAGAGGGGGGAGGTGGCTTTGGGGGCTCTGGGGCTTCTACTGCGGGAACTGGGAGGTGGGCGTCATACAGAAGGAGAGCTGACGGGCTGTGACGCACTTACTTTCCACCAGGCACCTATGGAGTTGGAAGGCAAAATTTTCTGCAAATATGTGTCTACTAAAGACACAAGCCTGAAGACAAATCACAAGGAAATGGCCTGTGATTTTTTTTTCCCTTTGTCCACTCTCTTAGTCCTGAGTTTAGCGCTCCCCTCACCTGTTCTGAGAGGCTGGCCCTGGCCTGGCACCATGGAATAGCTGCCCTCTCTGTGGTGGGGACTCAGCACCCCTCATAGATAAAGTTCTGTTCTCCATGTTTTAGGAAACTTCCGGGAAACGTACTCAGCCCTTTCACAGTCTTCTCCATTAGTGCCTGCCTGGCTGGGAAAAGATCGAATCTCCGTTAAGAGACCATTTTGTTGGTTTGTTTGCAGTGTGGGTCTGGAATAGGCAGGAATGAAGGCCCATTTATCTTTAGGGCTCTGATCTGGCAAGATCCCCCCTCCCCACCAGGCAAACACTTGTCAGTTCAGCCACTCAGTTACTTGGCGAGTCTCTCAAGGTCTCCTTTCACTCCCTCCTGAGTCACCAGCTACAGGTTAGTTTCCATTGCTTATCACGTTTCTGATTTTTTTCTGTCCTTTTGAGTAAAACTGGACTTGTCAGAACTGTTTTGACACAACGACTAAGGTTCTGACCTCTGCTGGCTCCCATACAGTGGAGCTCAGTGGTCGGGACCTGAAACACTGTGTCTGACAGCAGCCTGGACCAGGTCTGCTGGGGACCCTAGGAGGTGAACCAGCTGCACACACCTCAAGCACTATTGATGCTGCTGGGATTAAATGGCCTTCACTCAATTACAGGAACTTTATGTTTTGTATTGATGAAGTATTTAGCACATGGTAAAAGGACAATAATTATTAGCCAGAACAGAGGGATGAAGTCTATCAGTAGATTGTCCACACAGTCCTGTGGAGGCAAATTTTGAAGTATAATTATCCATACTTCACAGATGAAGACACAAGGCTTACAGATGATGGCAAAACTGGTCTAACACCCTGAAACATCTGACAGATAGAAAAGCCAGGATTTGAGTCTGGGCTTTTGAGATGCCAGAGCCTGAGCTCTTTCTCCAAAGTTGGGGCTTCTCAAACTAGAGGTGGTGAAGGACAGGATTTCTGCCCTAACCGCTCCCACATCCGTAGTTTTAAAAATACAATAAAAAGGAGTTACTAGAAAAATGAAATGAAGACATTTAAAATAACAAGCCATATTTTAAAAGTTACTATTAGACTCAACAGGCATAAAATTACTCTTTCAAATTACTGTAAAAGTTGATTACACTCAATTTCTATGCTTTTCCCATTCTGGATCTTGATAAAGCTTTCTCAGACTAGCACTTTTGTCGGCATCAGGATCACCTGGGGTGCTTGCTAAATGTAGTTTTCCTAGTTACATCTCTACTTGGATCAGAATGACTGAGGGTAGAATTCAGGAATCTACATTTTAACAACTAATTTCAACAAAGTGCTCTAAATCTGATCATCATTGTTCTCTGCAGTGCTGCCTCCTCTCTACAGATTATAGAGGATACAGTAACAAGTAAAGTGAATATAATGTTTATTTTAGTCTCCCAACCTGAGCCCTACTTTTCTTTTTAGTGTGTTTTTAAGTATTAGAGACTTCCTTTCTGCAGAAGCTCACCAACAGAGCCTGTTTCTGAACTCACTTTAGTGCATGTCAGTGTCGACAAAAAGTATAGTCACAACCTGAAAGTAGAGAGTTATTTTATTTAGTGGGAATGTTGAAGACTCCGAGCCTGGGAGACAGCATCTCAGTAGCTTTAAAGGAAACTGCTCCAAGGAGGCAAGGGGAACGTCAGGCTATATAAGTTTGGAACAAAGGGAGCAGGCAGCCTGAACATCCAAGATGAGGAATCAAGTTAAGGAATTTAGCTTTCTGCCTACAGGGAGATGCAAGCCTCTGGGCTCACTGACTTCATTCCTTGCCAATCCTGTCTCCTTGCTCACCTTGCTTCTTGCACTCCCCCACCTCCTCAGCAGTCACTATGAGGGTTGGCAGCATCTGCTGGATGGGGGTTTGGGGAGCCCTCATTCACATTTGGAAGCCAGAAATCGCTGATGGCTGTGACATTTCTTGTTGATTAATATGGCAGGAAATATTTTCATTTCACATCAGCAAAGGTGTTTTGGGTGCAAACTACAGACTGAGTAGATGAGGAACAGACCACAAGGTGGCCACATCCACGAGAGAGGGATATCACTTAAAGTCCAGAAGCGAGGGCACTTCTGTGTGTAGAGGTCAGGGAGAGGAGCGGGAACCAATGTCAGAGACAACTGAGGAGGAGTGAACAATAAGGGGAGAAAAAAAGTGAGTTTTGGAAGCCAGAAAGGGGATGTGACCAACTGTGTAAAGTATGGCCGATGGGCTAAATAAGACAAAGACAGCCCTGAGCATCTGATTGGTATCATGGAGTCATGGAGGTGTTTGGGTTGTGGCAAGAGCAGTCTTACAGAGATGAGGGAGGCTTCATGGAGGGGCTTCAGGTGAGAAGGGGAAGAGGGAAATTGGGAACAGTGACTCCAGAGAGTTCTTTCAAGCAGTTTTACTGTAAAGGGAAGAAAAAGTCTAGAGCTTTCATTGGAGGGACAGGGAAAAGGAGGTTATTCAGACTTCACGTAGTGGCTAAATGGGCAACTTCTGTAATGTCCTGTATCTTTTTCAGTTAATTCCTTCAGTAAAACAGAAACACTATTGACCATAACTTTTTTGTTTCAAGCTCTTTGAAACTCTCCTTAATCTCAAATGATGTTGTCTAAGAAGAGTCTGCAAATCACTCTCTCTCATTCCTTACATAGCTTAATTTGCGTATATTTGAACAAAACATCATTGCTTTTTTTTTCATATTTGCTTTATTTTAGGCTGAATTACTTTAAATTTCATTTCTACTTCAAATACATAGTTTTTTTCTAACATAATCACATACATAATCATGATAATCCTATTATTATACTTAGCAAAATTAACAGTGATGTCTTAATGTGATACCTAATCTATATTCAGATAACCCAGTTTGTCGCCAGTGTTGCTCTGATCAAACCATAGGTCTACAGGCTGCATGTGATTGTTGTCTTTTTTAAGCTATTTGGGTTTTTTTGTGTGTGTGTGTGCCCATTGACTTGATGAAACTAGTTCAGTTGTTCTATAGAGCGTCCCACTTTCTGGATATATCAGATAAATTAGGGTGTCTTTTAACTTGTTCTTCTTTCTCTTGTATTTCCTATAAAACTAGAATCACATATACAGATTAAACATCTTGGATAAGAATTTTTCATAGATGGTGCTGTGTGCTTCACATTGTCTCACTTCAAAAGCACAGACTATTGAGGTGTCCCATTGTTAGTGATGCTAAGACTGATCTGGGGTCAGGCGGTGGTTGCTTCAATTAGGAGAGTTTTCTTTTTAAAGATAGGAGAAATAATAGCATGCCTTTATGCTGATGATCTTTGACAGAAGGCTATCTATTGATGCAGAAGAAAAAAAGAGGGATTTTTAACAACATTCTTAAGTAGACAACAGTGTGTAGAATCTATGGAAAATGTTGGATATTGCAAGTGTTGAATGCAGCCAATTTATTTGTAGTAATGAGATCATTTGGGCATAAGTGCAGGTAAGGTGAATAGCTGTTGTACAAAGGCATGTGTGTGAAAGTTCTGTTATGTTAGCTTCCTTTTTTTTGTTCTGTGAATAAGTAGCAAGGTCATCAGGTGAGGGTAAGACGAATTTCTAGGGGAGGAAGTCATACAGTCCTCTAGGAGAGTGGCAGAGGAATTGATTGGAAACGTAGCATATCATTGCTATGAAGCATTAAGGAACTACTTGCAGTTAGTAGTCATGAACTTGAAGTGAAACTGATAAGCATAGTTGTGTGATTTTCTTTAACCATGTTCAGCTGCATACTTGCAGGTTGCAGTAGCCCAGAGAGTTGAATTTAACCGGACTTGGGGTTTATCCAGCCATGCATGATGAGAGAGGTCAGTTGAATGACTGACCAGGGAATCTGAGGTGGATAGAAAGGAAAGGGAGGGCAGGGAGGAAGTGAGAGGCAGTGAGAAGGTCTTAGGATCAAACACAGAAGACTGTCAGAGTTGGGTACTGGTTGGACTAAGCTGCAGAGATGAGAGTGGTAATGAGAAAGGGGATACCTGAAATCGAGACTATGAAGGGTGTATCTTTTTGGAAATGACAAGATCAAAGATATAACCTTGGAGTGTGTTGCTGAGGTCACAGTCTTTCGAATTGAGGAGATCAAAAAACTGAGAGACCAGTTGTTGTTCAGTCATGCACTTGTGTCCAGCTCTTTACATCCCCATGGACTGCAGCACGGCAGGCTTCCCTGTCCTTCACTATCTCCCAGAGTTTGCTCAAACCCATGTCCATTGAGTTTATGAGACCATCCAACCATCTCATCTTTTGTTGTCCCCTTCTTCTGCCCTCAGTCTTCTCAGCATCAGGGTCTTTTTCAATGAGTTGGCTCTTCACATCAGGTGGCCAAAGTATTAGAGCTTCAGCTTCAGCACCAGTCCTTCCAGTGAATATTCAGGGTTGATTTCCTTTAGGATTGACTGGTTTAATCTCCTTGCTGTCCGAGGGACTCTCAAGAGTCTTCTCCAGCACTGCAGTTCAAAAGCATCAATTCTTTGGTGCTCAGCCCTCTTTATGGTCCAACTCTTACCTCTGTACATGACTCCTGGAAAGACCCATAGCTTTGACTGTATGGACCTTTGTTGGCAAAGCAATGTCTCTGCTGTTTAATACACTGCATAGGTTTTCATTGCTTTTTCCAAGGAGCAAATATCTTTTAATTTCATGACTGTAGTCACTCTCCATGGTGATTTTGAATCCCAAGAAAATAAAGAGACCAGAGGACTAGAATAATTCTGTAAATGGATATTAATGCTATGAACTGTTACGATAGAAACAGTGTTGGAAAGAACTGTAGTAAGCCAGGAGCTAGCATATTCAAGGAATGAGGGAGAGTGTCCTGGGTGGAGGAGAAGGTGGGCGGCAAGGCGGGCAGTAGGCAGCGCGCCCTTCACAAGGTTGTCATGAGGATGAAATGAGTGGGTGCATGTGGTGGAGTTCCCAGCACTGAGCACAGGCTTAGCAAGTATTACTGGTTTTCATTTTGAGTCTGTATGAATCTAGAGATCAAAGCTTAAAACACTGAATTTATTTTTGCAAGTAGGTTGATTGCTCTTCATTTGAAGACCTTTCTAACAGGCAGAGCTGCTCACACAGCCACATTCGACCTGAGGAAGTGGTGAATTTCCTGTCACTTAGCACATTCAGCAGGCAGAATGAACATCTGCCAGTAATAGTGCTGTAAAGGGGACTCCAGCAATTGAAGGCGATGGGTAGGGAGATATGGTGGGGTGATTCTAAAAATTGAAGGGCATGGGGAGAGGGGAGGAGAGGTGTCAGAGCTAGATTCTTTCTTTCATTCATACACGACTGAGCACTTCTCAGTTACGGTGCAGAGCCTGGCTAGGTGCAGGGGGCCAGAGATAGATCTTACAGGCTGGGACAGACCTGCAAACATGTGGTCTGGTGCCAGCACAGGCACGGCAGAGCTGTGATGATCTTTGTGGTGTCAGGAAAGGTTTCAAAGTCCAGGGGCCCTTGAGCTAGTGGAGGAGGTTCAGGGGGAGGTTGTGGTCCCATGTGAACAGGGTAGGAAAGGACATTTCAAGCAGAAGGAGCTCTCTGGGCAGGACTGCAAATGCATGGAAGAGCATGAGGCATTTGGAGTGCTACAACTGAGTTACTCTGGGCAAATCATTCTTCTTTCTTGTCTCAGGCTCCCCGTTTGTAAAATGGGGATAGCAGTGGTATCCTCTCAACCACGGGATGGTGAGGAGGGCGGGATGGTGAGGAGCAAATGAAGTGATGTGGATAATTTTTGTCACAGTTCCTATTGCAGTCCCTTTGGGTGTTTTATCTAACTTGATTATTTAAATAATCCCATGAGATGGGCTCTGTTATTACCATTTTACAGATTTAAAAAACTGATTCCTAGGGGGTTGAACAGCTTGTCCAAGGTCATGTAAACTGGTGAGAGGCAGTTTGAACTCTTTCCCAGCTCAGTCTAATTCCAGAGTCCTTACTCTTAACTCTTAAGCTACAGTCAGTGCTTTGCATGAAGCTAGTAATACGCACTTGGTAACTATTACTGTCATGAGTGCTGAAGTGTCTCTCCCAGACAGTTGAGGATTCTATCACTGCTTCTGTAGCTGGTTGAAGATCACCACTGCTAGTGTCTCATGACCAGCAGTGACTATTTTTGGAAGCCCCTCACCACCTACAGTACATATAGATCACTGGTTATACCACTTGTTTCAATTGGTTGGTATTTAGAAATCAAGAATCAAGTGTGATTTTTAATCTCCTTAGAGGGCAAGTTGTTCCGAGTAAACGTGATATGAGAGAGGAAGAACTGGGTTTGCTGCACTCCTCTGATGTCTGTGCAGTGAACCCAAACACAGGTCTCATGCCCGAGCGTTGAGAGGGTGGCAGTGAAGTGACAAATACAGGTGAGAGTGGCATTCTAAGTGCCGTGACTGCCCAGAGTGGTGTCTGTGGGGCCGCTGAGCAGGAACCCTAAGGTAAGCATAGACCTCTAAAGGATGGGCAACTCCTCCCTCCCTTACTCATTCATTCATTCAACAAATAATCCTTGTCTGTTGTCTTTTTGTGATCCCATGGACCACAGCCTGCCAGGTTCCTCTATTCATGGTGTCGGAGGAGTTTGAAATTTCCTCGGTTTTGTCATCGCAACAAAAATTTGAAGCGACAAATGGCCCAGTGTTACAGCCCCTTATAATTTCCTCGGACGGACCAGTGTTACAATTCCATGTTACAGCTCAGTTTTCTTTCTAAAACAAAGGAAAATACATCCTCAAGGCATGAGGGCGGGTCGACCCAAAAGACACACAGAGAAGCCCCCAGCCCAATTTTGGCTCCTCTTTTTGTATGTTGTTTCTCCTCCCCCGGGCCTGCCCTATGTAAATTGGGCTAACCTGGAGTGCTGTTTGTTTTACCTGAGGTCCTCACTCGGTCCTGGACCTTCCTTTGTTCTATTTTTTTGTGGGCTTTTCCCTTGTCTTTTAGCAGCTGCCATTTTGGACTCCTTTTTCCTATTCTAACTACCTATCAATGGGATTTCCCAGGCAAGAATACTGGAGTGGGTTGCCATTTACTCCTCCAGGGGATCTTCCAGACCCAGGGATCGAAACCGTGTCTCATTGAGTATCTCCCATATGCCAGACATGCATCTGGGCACCGAGGGTAGTAGTGAAGAACCAGCACTTACAGGGTTCACATTTTTAGTAGGAGGAGACAAGTGGTAATCCAATAATAATATGAATGCTTGCAGAGGAAACTTGTATGACATGAAAAGAAGGCTGGCTCTCAGAGGCAATTTTTGGACTGTATCAGGAGGCTGCTAGGGAGCCAGTGCTTCTGTAAGTGGATAAGGGGAGCCCTGACTGTTTTTTGACAAAGAGCAGAATGGCACCTCTCACTTCTGTCCTGTCCATCATGCCCAGGATCACCTGCCTGCCTCCTGGTCATGAAAAGCTCAGACAACACCAGCCTAGATATTTGGATATATAGAACTTTTAGTCACAGTGATGTATGTACAGGTAGCATTGTTTCACTTTCTTTGTTATAATATTTTAAGCATTTTATTTCATGTTGCTACTTAAAATTCATATACCATTATATATATATTCTATCTGATTGTAAGTACCATAGTTTAATTATTTTGCTATTGTTGTAAGCTTAATTATTAATTTTAGATTTTTTTTCACCATTATAAATCTCTTTGAAACTGAAAGCTGTTTTTCCTTTTACACATGCAAATTCCTTCATAAAACTCATTCTTTGTTTCATGAATCTTTTTCCACTTCTCACCAAAGCTGTATAACGTAGGGAATTATCTTATATGTGAGGAAATAGAAATATATAACTTTTTCCCCTTGGAATTATTTATTCAGTCTTATTTCCTAGAAGTACAATAACTTGGTTCATAGTCATAAGCTCTTAATTCTTTGGTGTGATTACTTTCTAAAAAAGTTAAATTAATTTCTACTGCTCTCTTGAAATATACCAATTTCATTATAATCTGCCTGTCAATGAGTATTATCATTTTGAAAACTACTGGTTAAAGTTAATTTTATAAACTAGTATCTATGTTCCAGTTACCTCTTCTGGGTTTCTCTCAAGAGTAATCATAATTTCATATGTTTATTAATGGTATTTTCTGTTTTGTGATTTGTTTGCTCATGTGATTGCCTGTTCATTTTTAAAGGCTTTTACTGTGAAACTTTCACATACCTTGAGTTTTATTTTCCTTTTTATTACAATATTTTTATTGTATAGAAGTTGGAATTTTCATGCAACTATTAAGTTTTCCTTTGTTATTTTTCTACATTCCATCAGAAGAAAGAAAACTGACAAGTATAGAGTTCTATTTTTAGCTTCTAAGACTTTTTTGTAATTTTTATAACTCTAAGAGTAATGCATGTACACTTTAGAAATTTTTTGATATACAAAAATTTATTTAAAAAATGAAAATGCTCATTACTCCTTATTCTACTTTCCAGGTATGTGTGTGTGTATATATATTGGTATAGTCTTTCCTCTTTCTCAAATTTGAATTTAAATTTTTTTTCTGAATTTCAGTTAACATTATACTAATAGAACTTTCATATATCATTAAATATTCTTTGATAATAATAAATAATAAATAACTTTTAAAAGGTCTGTTTAGAGTTCATTTTGGATGAACTAAATCCCGTCTTCTCAAAATTGCTATTTATGTATGCCCAAACCAGAGACTAAACAGTTCTTTCTTCCCAGGTTGGTGTATGGTGCTTGCTTCATCTTTTTGTCATGTTCTTATTAGTATTGGACTATTTCTAGGATTTCTGTGCTGTTTATGAACCCGGAACATTGCACCTGTAATTGACTTTTGTCTCTTTTTTTTTCTGAACCCTTGGGGCTTCCTGGATTGAGCCATACAGGGCCCACATTGGAGTTTGGCAGAGGTCCTGTCTATCTTTTTAATCTTTAACCTTGCTCCTCTTGGAAACTGGTGCTTCACTCTGTTTTACTGTCCTCTTTGTAGATGGTTTTGATCATCCTGAGAACAATGAGCCTTGGCCTCCAGACCCAGTAAAATAGACATCCATGGAGAGCAGTACTTGTTCCTGAGGACCTGGAGGGCTTACAGCCCAGGAGGATTAGCTAGAAGCAGGTAAGGAGCACCTGGAGGAGTGGGGTGTGGAAGAAGCATAGGGATCCACACTGTTTAGAGAGGCCCAGTGGAGTGCGCTGGCAAGAAGCCACAGGGGCTCAACGTCTGGCTACAGCTTTGCTGTTTTCTTCGTGTTTTTATTTTTTTCAGTCCCTAGTGTTGATAGGTGATTTGCCTATTTCTATAAACTATAAATATAAGATTTAAAGTTATTCTGTAATTCAATCTACCTTTTTAAAGCACCTACTCTGGCCAAGCCCTGCATGTGATACCCAGCATGTAGTGATATAGTGATATAGATGGGGATCCCTCCTTTGGGATTTTCTTTCTGTTGGTTCAGTGTTGGCTTATTCTCTGTAGGTGATAATGTGAGTTGTTACTTATTCCTCTAGAAGCCAGGTAGGGGTTGTTAGCGTTCATTGGTTAAGTCCAATCAATTCAAGAATCCTTTATTGAATACCCACTGTGTTCCAGGCGTGAGGGGGCACTGGAATTTCAGAAATGAGCCAGGAGGAATCTCCCTCTAGCAGGGGTCAGCATGAAAAGCAAACATTACCAGGATTTCTCTGGTGGTCCAGTGGCTAAGACTTCATGCTCCCAAGGCAGGGGGCAGGGGTTTGATTCCTGGTCTGGGAACTAAGATCCCACACGTTGTAGGGCATAGCCTAAAAAGAAAATCAAAAGCAAGCATTACTGCACACTAGAGACAAATAGCAGGAGCAAGAACAGTAGGGAAGGGGAGGTGGCCTCCACAGGAGCCCAGAAATGGAAAGGCTGTTTGGTTGCCAGGATAATCGACAAGGGGAGAGATTCCAGCAGTGCAAAGTTGTAGAGAGGTAAGAAGGCAATCAGAGAAATAATTGAGAAATTAAAAACTTGGGCTATTTTCCCAAATAATTTGGGGAAAAATATTTATATTCCTTTCCTCCAGTCTGGGCTGTTTAGGTGAAGCTTCTTCAGTCTGTGTCTCTCTGTAGCAGCTTGAGAGATGAGACTGACTCTCTGTGTCCCTCTGACCAGAGGATCTAGCCAGTGGTGGACTTGGAGCCTCAGCAGAGGATGGTGTTCAGAGAACTGGGAGGCCTGACATGAGGCTTCAGATGAGTGCCAGTGGCACTCATGACAGAGCACTGACCTTAAAGGCTGAGGTGCTCTTGCAATTGTAAGACTGTGTATGGTTGAAAGTTTGGAGAACTCTTCTTTCCTGGGAAACTTGACCTTTGAGGGCAGGGGTTTGTTAGGAAGCTGAACACAAGCTCTTCTGAGCCTCGGCCCAGTGAGATAGTGAACCAGATTCCACATCCCTACCTCCTGTCTTATTTCACTTATACACATAAAAGTTAAGTTCAAACTCCAGCATTACCAAATCACTCATGCAACTTTGAAAATTATTTATGTTTACAAAATCATAGTTTCTTTAGTTATAAATGAAACTAATAAAATTTGCTCTGCTTATCTCACAGGGTTGTACTGGGTCTCATAAATCCAAGTGCTGGGTCACCTAACTGGTAAAATAGTGCACAGCAGCAGTGTCAGCACAGACAGTGAGAGTGTTTATTTTGTGATGGTCCAGCAGTTGTCTCATTAGAGACCCTGAATTCTGAGTCTTAAGTCAACACTGACTTTTCATTGTACTTTTTCACAATGCCTATCCATTAGTGCAAAAACCACAGACTTTTAGACAAATCTGGGTTGGAATTCTGGATTATAAGTATGCTCACCAAACTCAAGAGAAGGGTAGAGGAGATAAGTACTGTCAAGGGTGTGGAGAAAAGGAACCCTCATACACTGTTGGTGGGGGTGTAAATTTGTGTATCCACTGTGGAAAACAGTATGGAGTTAGCTTAAAAAATTAAATATAGGACTACTATATGATCAAGGCAGTTCCACTCCTGGGTATTTATCCTGGAAACAAAAAGTTAATTCAAAAGATTTATGCATGCCAATGTTCATTGCAGAATTACCTATAATTTATTATCGCCAAGATATGGAAGCATCCTAAGTGTCCATCAACAGATGACTGAATAAAGAGTATGTGATATATACATGTATATACACAAACACAATGGAATATTACTCAACCATTAAAAGAATAAAGCCATACCATAAAACCTTGCATTTTGTGATACGGATGGACCCAAGGAATATTATGCTAGGTGAAATAAGAGAAAGAGAGAGACACCCACAAATACTCTATGTTTTCACTTACATGTGGAATCTACAGAAACAAAAAACAGAAACAGACTTATAGATACAGAGAACAAACTAATGGTTGCCAGAGGGAAGGGTGATGGGGGAAGTGTGAAAGAGGTAAAGGGGGTTTGAGGTATAAACTACCAGTTATACTCCAGTGTGCTGGTGTGGTCTTGGCTGGCTAGCTAGAGTATCAGTTATAAAGAAGTCACAGGGAGGTAATGTACCGCGTAGAGACTATTGTCAAAAATGTTATAATGGTACATAATCTATAAAAATATCAAATCACTGTTTTACACTTGTAACTAACATTATAAGTGAGCTGTACTTCAGTGATACATGATGAAGGACCTGAAGTTCAGGTTGATGAGTCATGGCCAGTTGTTTGCTGCCCCACATTGCCTCCATGTGGCTCTTGTACCGGTGGGGCCTGGGGGCTGCTCTAACCTTCTGTGCCTTTATATTTACCTAGTTCAAAGTCCATGAATGCCATTCTCCTTTGGGACCAGTGAATGAGACAGGGCAGAGATGATTACTCCACAGAAACAGGTGCAGAGAGGTTAAGAGACTTGCCTAAGACCACCAAGAGTGGGGACAAGAAGCCAGGTTCTGTGATACCCATTTCAGTACTCCTACCACCTTACCTCTGATATCCTTAGGAGCAGGCTTCCTGGAAGTGGACTATAGATCTGTTTCTTTTTTTCCCCCGAATTAAAAAAAATTATAGTATGGTTGATTACAATGTTGTGTTAATTACTACTGTATAGATTCTTAATCAGTTAGCAAAATCCTGGGTTGCTTTGACTCATTATGGTAAATAAACCTAGTTACTTAGGGAATAAGTTAATGTTTTCTAGAAGATTGCAGACATTATTTAAATTCAGAGTTCTTCCATTTTCCGTTCAGTTTGACAATAAATTCTGGGAAAGCGAAGTAGGTCTTTACTCAGATATAAAGGTGCCTATTCAGGCTCTATTTAATTTGTGAAGTCCATTTTCTAGAACTTTCAGCATCCTGGACATGATGCAGTGAAAGGGTCAGGGGTTAGGAAAGCAAGTGTGCTTGGATTTGAATCTCAATGCTACTGTTCATGCAGTTCTGTGATCCTAGGAATTTCTCTTAATTTCTCAGCGCCTCAGGTGGTTAATCTATAAAAATGGAGATTATAGCACCATCATGGTTGGTGATGGTCAGGGCTTTTCTGCATAGCTCTGGAGATGCCCTTCATGTTAGGTTATTATGAACATGGTGCTCACTGATATTGTGTATCATGATGCCCCCTGGTTTATGATGAAATTAAATGAAATAACCTCCTGTGTGCTTAAGGCATTTTTGTTTTCATTTCCTTAACTGGTCACATATCTGCTATCTTATTAGGAGATTCTCATCTTCTGGTGTGAGGAGAGTCAGTTTCCTGCCACATGCAGAACTCCATAAACCTGAGTGTTCTATTGTGAAGCTAACCCTTGGCTTTCTTCTCGCACAGGAATCTAGCACCAGAGCCCTTAGAGAGATGCACTGTGCACCTACCACACTGTTTATGGTGAGAGGTCTCTTCCTGGCAATTTTAAAAGGAGGCCAGGCCTTTTTATGGAGTTTGGCTTCCTGTGACATAGACACGTCAGCCTGCTCTGCTGTTCTCTTTTAGTTTTTCAAGCATGTATGCCTTCCTTGAACAAACAGCATGAGGCCCTAGGAACTGAATGTGTAAGTTGCGGTTCCTGACCTCAGGAAACTCAGAGAGCAATCAGGAAGCCAGACTGAGTGAGACAACAGGAAACTAAGATTCAGGGAGTACAAGGGTGTGGTGGGCAAGTCCATAGAGTGCTCATGGCTCAGAGAGGAAGATGAGAGTGTCTGAGGATGACTTTCTACATTTCAAGCCCAAACTGAGGGTGATTTTTTTTTTTTTTTTTTTGAGTCTTGCTGAAATGGGAGATAGGCAGGGGCTGGAATTCAGTTCTCGTCACTCTAAAGACATTGCTCAGCTCATCATTACTTTTGGCTGTTCTTTACATCACTTTCTGCCTTGTCTCACTTTTTTAGGCATATTTTCCTGCTCAGAACAGCATGGTTTCCTCGAACATGTCTTTCACTATGACTCGCACCAGCTTGAAGAAAAAATTCTTCAGCTGCAGTGTGCTCATCTTTCTCCTGTTTGCCATCATCTGTGTGTGGAAGGAAAAGAAGAAAGGCAATTACTATGAGTTCCTTAAACTGCAGAACAAGGAATACCAGGTGTTGCGGGGCCTGGAGAAACTGGCCGTGAGCTCTAGTTCCCAACCTGTGTCCTCCAGCAGCACCCACAATCCCCAGAAGAACATCCAGGCACTCGGTGGTCCCAAGGCCAAGTTGGGGGCTACCTTCCAGGTGTGGAACAAGGACAGCTCCTCCAAAAACCTTGCCCCCAGGCTGCAAACTATCCGGAAGAATTATCTGAACATGAACAAGTACAAAGTGACGTACAAGGGGCCGGGGCCTGGGGTCAAGTTCAGTGCAGAGGCCCTGCTTTGCCACCTGCGGGACCACGTCAACATTTCAATGATAGAGGCCACAGATTTTCCCTTCAACACCTCTGACTGGGAGGGCTACCTGCCTCAGGAGGACATCAGGACCAAGGCTGGGCCATGGGGCAGGTGTGCTGTGGTCTCTTCAGCAGGATCTCTGAAGTCCTCCCGGCTGGGTCGAGAAATAGGTGGGTTCTGCCATGTGGAGACTGTTATCTGAGTGGCCAGTGCTCATTTGGACCATCTGGGCATGTGGACAGGAGTGGGGACTAGCAGCCCCAGTATGGCTCTTGGACTGGTGGGGCAGCCCAGTAGGTGTTTCTCAGATGAGCTTCACTAGTCAGAGGTGGCAAGGGGGCAGTTAGAGAGAATGGGGATCCAGTCTTCCAGCAGCTTTATTAATTCGAAAAGCTCTATTTTGATCCATCTTAAATACTGGTGTCCTACAGAAAATTTTGTTTGAAAAGAAAGTTCCTTTGCTACCAAGAAGAAAAACAATGCATTAACATTTAAAAATATTTAAAGCATAGATCTCTACTTTATCTTCAGGTGCTAAAATTCTATAATTTACTGATTAATTAGCAATTAATTATCTCTTTTGGCCTCAATGACCTAACTAATTTTTATTTTTTCCTCTTTGAAAGGAATTAATTGGGGATTCTGGACCAACTTCAGGAGGTTCACAAATCCCTAAAATCATATGAAAACCATGTGCTGTTTATGTGTGTTTAACATGTGTATTTGTATAATTCAGCCTGCATTGTTCCAAAGATAGAGTTCATAGCTTTCTGTTGTATCTCAAAGGGGTCTGTGATTCCCAAAATGGTTAAAAATCACTGATGAGAATATATAAATTTGCATTTCCTGAAATTTTTCATAGTTCATTAAGATAGACAAATTAGGGTTAACACTCAGATGGTAAAGCGTCTGCCTACAACACGGGAGACCTGGGTTCTATCCCTGGGTTAGGAAGATCTCCTGGAGAAGGAAATGGCAACCCACTCCAGTATTCTCGCCTGGAAAATCCCACGGACGGAGGAACCTGGTAGGCTACAGTCCATGGGGTCGCAAAGAGTCAGACACGACTGAGCGACTTACCTTACCTTATACGCTATATGAAAGAGATAAACCAACAAGAACCTGCTGCATAACATAGGGAACTATTCTCAGTATTTTATAATAACCTATGAGGGAAAAGAATCTGAAAAAAATTATATATATATATTTCATGGGCTTCGCAGGAGGGGAAAGAACCCGCCTGCCAGTACAGGAGGAATAAGAGACTGGGGTTTGATCCCTGGTTTGGGAAGATCCCCTGGAGGAGGAAATGGCAACCTACTTCAGTATTCTTGCCTAGAGAATCCCTTGGACAGAGGAGCCTGGTGGGCTATGGTCCACAGGGCCACACAGAGTTGGACATGACTGAAGGGATGTAGCATGCATATATATGTATATGGTGTGTGTGTGTATGTATATGAGTCACTGTGCAATACACCTGAAGCTGATGCAACATCGTAAATCAGCTATACTTCAGAGGCTCAAGAGGGAGGGGGTATATATGTATATATAATTATGACTGATTTTGTGCTGTTGCACAGAAGAGACCAACCCAACATTGTAAAGCAATTATCCTCTAATAAAAAAATTAAAAACCCTATATTTCAATAGAAATAAACTTAAAAAGTAGAAAGTTTATCCAGATTTGTAAACATATATAAAGCACAGTGCTATGGATTTGCTTAACGTTCCTTAGTTTGATTGTTCTGAGAGAATGTGTTTTCCATGATTGTGAAATGAATTAGGCTAAAGAAAGCAGAGCACAGGAAGCCTAGCTCTTCTGTCAGGCCCTGGAAGGTACTGGAGCAGGTGAGGTCATACGTCTCCTTTTTATTTCCTTCATATGACTGCCAGGAAAAATGGTCTGAAACCGAGCACAGGCTCTCAAAAGAAGAAAAGTAGACCCAAATTGGATTCTCTAGAGCAGAAAGAAGTGATGAGATCATATTTTATACTTCCCCAAATGGGCAGCACTTTAAAAGCTGCCAAGATAACCAACCCCACCCCAACTTTTGCTTTTGCTTTTTTTTGGTTTGTTTTGGACTTCGTTTTCTAGAAGCTAAATGTAATTGGTTTTTATTTCATCTATAATGGAACTAGATTTCTTTCTTCCTTACCCAGTTTTTCTCTTTAATGGTAATATAGAATATTCCAGGTGTTAGCTGATCCTCTTCTTCAAGTCACCATTGCCTGCCTGGCTGGAATTGTATTGAAGTTTCAGGTAGAACCTAATATTTCCATGAATTAGAACTATAATCTTTACTTTTATGTACTTCATAAAACATTGGAGGGGTTTAACTAAACTTTAAAATAATCTTTTTCTATAGACTGCAGTTATCATTTCAAATATGTGATTTCATGGAAGGACTTTGATCCTGAGATCTAACAAAAATCATGTGCTAGACTTCAAATGTTCTGCCTTTTTCTGAGTATTTCCCTTGGGCATTTAGTCTAACAAATACGTTAAGAAATTAATTCATGTATTCTTTTATTCCCTCATGGATTCATCAACAGTACCAAATAGGAACTTAGAATACAAAAAGGAAAGTGAGAGGAAAGGCCTTCTTTTAAAGGTCTCTGAGCTTGCCAGGCCCACAGCCTTCCCATCACATCTGGAATTTGTCCAGCTTATTCCCAACTGTTGAATATATCAAATAGTTTCAAATTGTTTGCTCTTAAAAGTAGTACTGCTAATGAGTTTTTTTGTGAAGATAACTTAAGTGACTATTGCTGCTGCTGCTGCTAAGTCGCTTCAGTTGTGTCCGACTCTGTGCGACCCCATAGACAGCAGCCCGCCAGGCTCCCCTGTCCCTGGGATTCTCCAGGCAAGAACACTGGAGTGGGTTGCCATTTCCTTCTCCAATGCATGGAAATGAAAAGTGAAAGTGAAGTGACTCAGTCGTGTCCGACTCCTAGCGACCCCATGGACTGCGGGATTTGCCAGGCAAGAGTACTGGAGTGGGTTGCCATAGCCTTCTCCGTAAGTGACTACTACTGCCCTCCAAAGGGGAAATACCCTCAGGAGTGGGGCTAGAAGACCAAATTAACATATGTTTTAGGGCTCTTTTTCTGGTGCATTACAAAACTGTTTATCAGGGGAACTGTTAACAATGTGTTGTGTCTCTGGCAGTCCCACAAACCAGCCAACAGTGGGCATAGTAATTTTTAATTGTTTTTGATACATACACATGTAAAGTATCTTAGATTTGTTTGATTATTCATTTCGAGCAGTAGCACTTAAATATGATAACTAATAGTAACATGTATGGTGTACCTGCTGTGTGAGTAACAAGCCTTGCTCTTTTAATCCTCCCAGTAATCCCATGAGGTAGGTACAGTTATTGTCCCCATTTTACTGATGAGCCAAGTATTAACACTCAGAAAGCTTACACAGCTGGTTGATAGTAGACTGGGACTTGAAACTGGGGTGTTTGACTCCAAGGCTCCACACTTAGCCTAAACTCTTCTTTTGTGCCCCATGGTGATTATAATTTTATAATAATGAATGAATCCCTTGTCGGATTAAAATAATCACTTCATATTCTTCCTGATTTTCTCTCCTAGAAGAGAAGAACATTCTGAGACAAAAGTAAGAAGTAAAGGCTGCATGGGAAAAAAAAAAGTGCAGAGCGTGTTTAAGCATCACAAATAACCCTGTTTGGCTGGGAGGTAGGGTCTCACAGGGTGAAGAGGGCTGAGAAGTAAGGTTGGAAGTGTAGTCAGGGTTCAGTTCTTAGAGGAAGTTGACCGTCATAATAAGGACTTTGAATTTGGTTCTTTAAGCCATGGAGAGGCCTAGAGGTTTTGAGCAAGCGTTTGGATCATGTGTGTTTCAGAGAGGTTTCATATGTCTCTGAGTCTCCTTGTCTCAGGGGATTGCAATCTAATCTCTCTGCTGTTAGGGACTATTGCCACATCCAGTGAGAAATGCCAGGCCTGTTGAGCAGTGGTAGTGGTGGTGGGAAGAAAAGGTTTGACTTGAGAGGCATGGTGAGGAAGAAGAGACAGAACTTGTTTCTAACTAGACATGACCTTGAGTGAGTGGTAGAAGCCAGGGTCTCTGGCCTGGGAGCAGGCTATATTATATCACCAGGGAGCATTCTTCTGGAGGAAGAGAGGTTCCATTTTGGATGTTCTAAGTCTGAAGTGTTTGTGGGTATCTATGCAGTTGGGTATTTGCTTCCAGGGAAGTGTAAGGGTGGGAGATTGAGTCATTTGTTTCAAGGTGATAGTTGTAATCCAGAAAAGAGGACTGATGAGAAAACCTAAAGCAAAGTTTACATTTGAAGGGCAAGGAAATAACAGGGACAAACAAACAAACAAAAAGAAATCAGAAGGACCAGTAGGAAAGGCTGAAGTGAAGCAGGTGTACCACATGATGGAAGGCAAAAGTGGATAGAGTTTGGGCATATTTTTCGGCAGATGGAGTTTCTGGGCAAAGCGATGACTGGGAAGACACCCTTGGATATTGAGTAGCTCAGACAGCATGATTGTTTATATCAGGGTTCAGCAAACTTTCCCTATAAAGGGCCAGATAGCAAATATTTTTGGTTTTGAAGACATACAGTGTCCCTTAAAATGACTGCTGTTTTAGTGCAAAATCAACCACGTGCGTGCATGCGTGCTCATTTGCTCAGTCATGTCTGATTCTTTGTGACCCCATGGACTGTAGATGGCCAGGATCCTCTATCCATGGGATTCTCTAGGCAAGAATACTGGAGTACGTTGCCATTCCCTTCTCCAGGGAATCTTTCTGACCCAGGGATCAAACCCGTGTCTCCTACATTGCAGGCAGATTCTTTACCATCTGAAAATCAACCACAGACAGTAATAAATGAATGTATCTGGTTATGTTCCAATAAAACTTTATTTACAAAGATGAGACAGGTGAGATTTGCTCTGTGGGCCATAGTTTGCCAACCCCAATCTGTATCATATCTAGTTTTCCTAGTCAGAATCAGAATATGGTCTTCCATACATGGTTATATGATTCATTAAGCTCATTGGAAAATATAAAAAAATATTTGGTCCAAGTAGTGATAAAATTTCCTTCACCATAATTTCTAGCTATTTGGAGTTATTATACCTGGACACAGTAGATTTTGATATATGTATGAATTTATTGACAAACTGATTCTGTTGAATTTTCTAAGCATGTAGTATGTCACACGCATATCATGGTGTATTTCTTCCTTCTCTAATTTGCATCTTTTTCTGTGTTCTAATTCTAAGTTAAAGAGAAGTGGATCCCCTTGTTTTCTACAGCCTTCCTCCTTCAAGACTTATTTGCTGGGAGTGCAGTAGCTGTGGATTTCTCCTGGTGATTTCCTGAAGACCTATTTGAGACTGAAAGTTCTTTAGCCTTTAGCAATAGCAAAGGACAGTTTGGCAAATAAGAATCTAATCCCTTTTTAATGAGCTTAAATTTAGTGGTCTGTTTTAAAGTCTTCTTCTTTGATTTTTTTAAAATCTTAGAATAAAATTCAAACTTCATACCTTCATACCACAGCCTGCATGATTTGCTTTCTTCCAGCCTCTTCCACTGCATCCTTTATTTTTTCTTCCCCTCAGTCATTTGTTCCCAGTTAAGTCCTTACCCTCCTTAGGGTCTTGACACTGCTGTGTCCTCTGGCTGGAATTTACTTTCCTGGACCCTTCCCATATATATGTATATTTTTTTCAGATTCTTTTCCATTATGGGTTACTGTTTTGTGCCACAGTACTGACCACAATCTGTAGTTATCTTGAATGTAGGTTGTTGTGCTTATTTATTGCCTTTCTCTTTACAGTGGATTTCAGGATCTCTAAGGGCAAGGACCTTGATTTCTTGCTCACAACCATTGTCTCCAGTACCAGGCAGAGAGTAGGTGCTTAGTCAGTATTTATTGAAGGAAAGAAACATTCTCCTTTCTCATGATCAGCCAGGGGCCTATCCCAAGCCTTTTGTGCTGAACATTCTCTATCTGCTGCTCCAAACCCACCCTCCACCCGTTCCTGGGAAGTAGAAATGTAGACTGTGTCACCTGGGCATTCTTGCCCTTTAGGCTTTCGCTTGGAACTGGACAGTGGAAGCGGGCTTCCCAGGTGGTGCTAGTGGTAAGAATCTGCCTGCGATGCAGGAGATACAAGAGATGTGGGTTCAGTCCCTGGGCTGGGAAGATCCCCTGGAGAAGAGCATGACAGCACCCTCCAGGATTCTTGACTGGGAAATCCCATGGACAGAGGAGCGTTGTGGGCTATAATAGAGACTTGGACACGACCGAATGACTGAGCATACAGATAGTGGAAGCACTGGCTCAAACCTGAGACTAAGAAGGAGAGTGAGGCGGAGTATCTGTCTCCCTCCCCCCACCCCTTCCCCGTCCCGTCTCTCCTTTTAGTGTGAGTGCAGACTGCTTCTCATCCTTGACTAAAAGTTTCAGTCCCTTTCAGGTTCTCTGAGTCCTGCTTGCTTCCTTCTCCTTCCAGCCCTGGAAGTCAGAGGAGAGGAAGAAAGAGGGGTTGTGTGATGATTCCCTCTGAGGTTCCGGCCAGGCGGCCTCCTGCTGCCGGCAGTGTAGGTGGGGTTCGCTGCCGTATCCAACCCCAGGGCATGTCCCATTCCTTGTTTGATTTCTACTTCATTAAGCTCCACCCACAACTCTGTAAATAGTCCTTTTATTTGATTCTCAATGACTGCCTTTGAGCTTGCCATTCTTTTCTACCGGGACTCTCAGATTAATAATTTATGCACCTGTGAAATGGGAAAGTTGACTGAGTGAAGTTTCTAATGCATCAGCATTTCTAGCATGGCTACTGCTGGTCACTTTTGAAACCAGTGGTTAATTTCAGCAAAACTGATTGCAATCTGAGTTATCTAAAGATAAACTTGCTGCTCCATTTGTGGTTCTCTGTGCCTGTCTTGTTATCTGATAATGTCTAGGCTATCTGGCGTGCTGCGATTCATGGGGTCACAAAGATCGGACACGACTGAGCCACTGAACTGACTGATGAACATCTTATGTAACTTTTAAAAAATTTATTTTTAATTGGAGGATAATTGCTTTACAATGCTGTATTGGTTTCTGCTGAAAAAGAACATGAATCAGCTTTTTTAATACATATATCTCCTTCCTCATGTGCTTCCGTCCCATCCCCAACCCCCATCCCACCCATCTAGATTGTTATAGAGCAGTGGGCTGAATTCCCTGTGTTATACAGCTAGCTATCTATTTTACACATAGTTGTGTATATGTATATATATATATATATGCCAATGTAACTTTTAAACCATTTTGATAAAAATTTTTTTCCCTATGATTGAGGATAGGGTTGTCTTTGTGAATGAGATATCTAGATTGCTGGGGTGTAGGGATACTAAAAGAGGGAGGCTTTCATCCCTTAATTCTGTGGATATTCTCCTTTAGACCCTCTTATATTGAGCCAAAATCCACTCCTACCCTTCTTCTCCTGATGCCACCTTTGTGCATGAACCATCCAAAATCAATCCCTCATGGAAAGAAATTGAACAGAGATTTGGACTGACCTCTAAATCCTGTGCAGATTTCAGTGGTGCACTGAAGCTTGTTTGATCACGTAAGCTTGAAAGGAGATCTCATAGGGTCAGAGGCTCCAGGTTAAAATGGATCTTAGAAGTCATCAGTTCCTTCCCGCATCAGATTGGTCATTGCAGATAGAGAATCTTCTCCTAGTTTTCCAAACACTGCTTGAACAGCTACAAGGACAGAGAATGAGAGCTGGGGAGTGAGCAGATTTTTAAAAAGATGGTCCATTTGATCTTGGCTGGATTGAAGATTTTATTCCTTACAAAGAGCTTTAAAAAAAAAAAAAGAAAATATGGGGTTTAGTTTAGCTCTACGAATTCTCGTTCCATCTTGTCCAGCACCCAGTTTTGTGACCCCTCCAGGGGCTTGGATTCCTAAAGGGAACATTTAGGGAGCTGTCGTGTGCTATGCCCAGCCAGCTTTTCAGAGTGCCATGGGGATACTCTGCCCTTGTGGGTTAAGCCAAGGATCTATGGTAGGATCTTTGATTTTCTGATAAGGATAGAAGTATGATCTACTGGTAATACCAAGAGAATGTCTGGTTTGCTCCTTTGGTAACTGGAATAGTGATTCACTGGGGGTAATGCACTGGCCCTGCCCATGTTACCCCTGTGCGTCATTGAATGGGTTTCAGGAACACCAACGTACAGACCTCTTTAGCCTTCGCAGTGGCTGGGCAGACAGCTGGTGATCTCTGTCTGTGAACCTGACCTGACTGTGCCATGCAAATATGGCCACTGTCCCCTGTGTACCATGAGGACATGAAGATTGGGAAGTAGTGTTCCCTTGCCCTCCTCTTCCTTCTGCCCTCTCTCCTTCCAGACCTTCTCTCTCTCATATCACTGATGTTCACACCGTCATCACTGCTGATGTGTTGTTTCCTTGTGGTTTCTAGATGATCACGATGCAGTCCTGAGGTTTAATGGGGCACCTACAGTCAAATTCCAACAAGACGTGGGCACGAAAACCACCATTCGTCTGGTAAACTCTCAGGTAAAACTTCTTCTGTGCAGAAATGCATCCTTCCACAAACATGGGTGGTGCTGAGTAGGGTGCAGCCATCAGTACGGAGACTCTGCAGGTAGCCTGTCTGCCATCGAAACCAGCTCTGCCTTCTATGAGCTAAAGAGTCGTGCATACGTTTTCCTGCCTCTCTGAAGAGGGGAGAATGATAGTGTCTCCACAGGGTTGTGACGAAGGAGTGAGAAGATCCACACAAAGCACGCAGTGGCTGGCACTTATGTGTCAGTGTTATCTACTCTGATATTTATGTGTGCAGAACTGAGGTGGCTGCGGAGGGTACATTGGTGAGTGAATCAGACTCAGCCCTGCTCTCATGTAACTTACAGATACAGTTCAGTAGTCATACAGACAAATGTAAAGTTACAACAGATACCTACAAAGAAAGGGTCAAAGTGCCACCAGAACCCAGGAAGGGGAGTTGTCCCTAGATGGGGAAGTCTGGAATAGCAAGGAGGTGTCTTCGCTGTGCAGGAGGAGTGAGGGGTCATGGTGAGAATTGTGGGAAGAGGCAGTGGCCTGGGGAAGGTCCTGTGTGGAAGAGGACAGGGGGGCACCAGGACCCAGGAAGAGGTGAGAGTCTCGGGGGGTGGGGTGGGGGACACGTAAAGGGGGACGAAGCTGAAGATGAGAAGGAGCTTGGCCACGGTGCTTGTCTTCTTTGATGCATGCCCACACTTGCATTTTGTAAACATCCCTGGCTTCCAGTGATCACTGTAGGAGATACAGTGGGTCCAGTGGATGGCGAAACACATATATTTTATCACATACACACAAATTTAAGTCAATGAGGAAAAAAAAAGTTGATCCAGAAATTGAATATACTAAAAAGAGGTGACAAGGAAGTCAATGGTAGGAGTGGTTGGTCCAAAACCTAGCGGAGGATTAACCCCAACAGGAGCAGGTCAGAAAGGAAGAAGGACTGGGGAGGGGGAGTAGCTGGAGGCAGTCTGTAGTGGAAGACTGACGGGGCTTCTGTTTTCTCTGCAAAGTTAGGATACAGAGAAAAGGAGATATTTTACAGGGAGGTGAGGGGAAGAGAGGTTTTAGCAGAGGAGGCTTGCGCCAAGAAGGTTTGAAATTGTCAATGAGGATGGAGTAAACCAGAGGAGTGGAGCAGGATCTCTAGGCATGCTGACCACTTTGAGGTTGGGAGCATGGGTTTAGAGAGAAATTCAGGTGTGTGTGTTTGCTCATAGGTGGTATGACCCACAGGTCAGCAGGCAGCTGCATGTGAGGAAGCATGGAGGAGGCCTGAAAATTCTCTTAGATTTGGAAGGCTACCCTGTTCTTGGACATCTTTTCTAGGTGTTGGAAAGTCACTCAGTCGTGTCTCACTCTTTGTAACGTCATGGACTATACAGTCCATGGAATCCACCAGGCCAGAATACTGGAGTGGGTAGCCACTCCTTTCTCCAGGGAATCTTCCCAACCCAGGTATCAAACCCAGGTCTCCCGCATTGCAGGTGGATTTTTACCAGCTGAGCCACCAGGGATGTCCTCTAGGTGTTTAGTGATGAATTAACCCTCAATCCTCAAAGATTCTGAAATTTTAATTTCTAGCAATTGCTCTCCTGGGTATACATGCAAAGAAAATCAAAACAATGCTCTGAGAAGATCCATGCACCCCGATGTTAACTGCAGCATGGTTTGCAATTGCCAAGACATGGAAGCAACCTAGATGCCCATTGACAAATAAGTGACTTAGAGGATGTGGTATATACACAATTGAATATTACACAGCCTTGAAAAAGAATGAACTTTTGCCATTTGCAACATGGATGAACTTGGAGGATATTATGCTAAGTGAAATAAGTCACACAGAGAAAGACAAATAGTGTATGATATCGACTTATATGTGGAATCTAAAAAATAAAACAAGTGAAGACAACAACAACAACAACAAAACAGACTCACAATATGGAGAGCTAGGGGGTACCAGTGGGGAAAGGGAAGTGGGACAGGGGATGAAGAGGTAGAAACTACTAAGTACAAAGTAAAAAGCTACAAGGATATATTGTATAGTGCAGGGAATATAGCCAGCATTTCATAGTAACTTTAAACATAGTTGCTATGGTGTGATTGACACAGTGCATAATATTGTTTATCAACTATATCTCAATAAAAGAAAAATAAGATAAGCTTGCCTGAGAAGTACCAGATAGACCTTGATCCGATTTCTCCCTCAGCACATCCTGCGTGAGTGACTTGAGCAAGTTGCTTGTCTTTTGGAGCCTCAGTTCCCTTGTTTGTAACGGGGAACTAGTTACCGTTCAGGGTCTTTGCAGGATCCAGTGAGACTGCTTAGTGTGGAGCAGGTCACTCGGAGGCCCACGTGCTGCAGTGAGGACTCAAGAAAGGGTGGCTGTGGTCTCTAATGCGGAGGGGAGCCCTGCCCGTGTCTGCTGGGCAGTCTCCAAGTCCTCTCACTTCCTAGGCTAGTGGGTTTCTTGGCTCCTACTAGGGCTGCCAGCCAGCTTGGGGTTGCTTCAGAGGTGCCTAGCAGAAGGGAGAAAGTTAAAGGATAATCTTTAGGAAAAAGTAAACTCATGACTCTCATAGAGATCTTGTCTATTCATATGAGGAGGGAACCAGGCGCATGTTATAACCGCTTCAGAGAAAAAGTCAAAACAGTACCAAAATTTGAATAAAGGAAGGCAG
This sequence comes from Nanger dama, assembly GCA_917880005.1. Taxonomy (NCBI): domain Eukaryota; kingdom Metazoa; phylum Chordata; class Mammalia; order Artiodactyla; family Bovidae; genus Nanger; species Nanger dama. Next base: position 24,288,329 of record CAKJTW010000011.1, on the reverse strand, counting down.
AAAAAAAAAAAAACCAACCTCTTTTTTTTTTTTTCTCTTTTCCCACGAGGTAGACAGGAAGACGAGGGAATCTAACTGAAATTCTACTGGGCAGGGTTGAATAAGCATGTCTGTAGTTTGCTACAACTAAGAGCTGTAAGACAGCTCCTCTGTGGTCAGAATCTGATAAAAAGGGTGTGCTGCAGACCACGCATAGGTTTCCTCTGAGGTACAGCGTTTGTCCTGCACTTCTGGATCGCTGCGCTCCCTCTGCCAGGGCTGAGAAGGGGGTGGCTGACTTCCCAGGGTGCCATATCCACTCTTAACAAAAGCCTTTCCCATCCTCCTCAGACACGCTGACCTCACTTCCTGTCCTGCTGTAAGTGGCACTAAACATCCAGGCTGTTCCTCTAGCATCGGTCACAGGTAGCTGCTTGACCTCGCTCCTCCTGATACTGACGTGTGACTGATGCTCTTCTGTCCTTTCTCATTTTGCTTTTCTAGGAAGCTGGTAATCAGTCTCCTTTGCCTTTTGCCCAGATTGGTTATCTCAGCTGTTTCATGTCTGCTTCTGAGCAAACTGAGTCCCCATATCACACACAGGCTGCACCTGGCACCCCACAGTTCCTGGGGGCATAGCTGCGAGCTGTGGGCATGGTAAATTATGCCTCTGAGCAGCTCATTCTCTTCCCAGAGGGAGAGCTCCTCTGGATGGCAGCTGGGCCCGGGTTTGTTTGCTCAGCACCCAGCCTCCTCACCTGCAGAGAGGTGCATCTGGCCTGTGACAAGGCCATGGAAAACAAAGAGGTGGTTCCTTACTGAGAAGATGGCTTTTATAAGAGAATGGTGTCACACTGTGAAGTTTCAGTAGATCTTTTCGGGCAAGTATATGCCAGGTATTGTTATGAGATTCAACAGGAAAGCTATAGATAGCTAAATGTGAGTCTTTAAATAAATTCAATTGTGACTCTAAGTGTAAAGGTTTTGTGAGACTGAGCTGAGCCCCTGCTGGGCCCAGTGGCTTCCTTAGAGACACTTGTACAGGTTGGGAAAGAGAAAACCATGCACAGTGGGACATACGCCCACTGGACATCACCCAGGGCATTTCCAGATCACCTTTCTTGAGATATGAGGTAGTGCCACTTACAAATACCTCTATTATCTAAGGGCCATATTTGTCTTATATTTAATCTTCATGATAACCCTATGAGGTGTGGTTACCAAATACTATTTTATATGAGGACAAAGGTCCCGTCTAGTCAAGGCTATAGCTTTTCCTATGGTCATGTATGGATGTGAGAGTTGGACTGTGAAAAAGCTGAGCCCCGAAGAACTGATGCTTTTGAACTGTGGTGTTGGAGAAGACTCTTTGAGAGTCCCTTGGACTGCGAGGAGATCCAACCAGTCCATTCTAAAGGAGATCAGTCCTGGGTGTTCTTTGGAAGGAATGATGCTAAAGCTGAAACTCTAGTACTTTGGCCAACTCATGTGAAGAGTTGACTCATTGGAAAAGACTCTGATGCTAGGAGGGATTGGGGGCAGGAGGAGAAGGAGACGACAGAGGATGAAATGGCTGGATGGCATCACTGACTCGATGGACGTGAGTTTGAGTGAACTCCGGGAGTTGGTGATGGACAGGGAGGCCTGGCGTGCTGCAATTCATGGGGTTGCAAAGAGTCGGACATGACTGAGTGACTGAACTGAACTGAACTAGCTTCAAAGAGTTGAAGGGAGTTGCTCAGATTGAGTAGGAGATAAGCAGTAGAGGTGGATTGGATCTAGGTTTGTTTGCAGGTGGTATTTTAACTCCCCTGAACTTTCTTTTTAAGCTTTTCTAGGTCGTTGGTATTTTTCAGAGCCAGAGAAGGAGATCGACTTGATGAAACTGGACTCAGGGTACCTTCTTACTCCAAACCTCCAGGTCATAAGTGGTTTTCAACATGTCAGAGCTGCCCTTAGTCTTCTTTTCCTGTGTAGTCCATCTGTTGTGGTGTGGGGCCAGCTACCCTGATTCTACTCAGTCAATCAAATAAGTTCCCACAAGATCCTGCCTAGTGTGAGGGAAGAGCAGAAGAAAACAGTGCTCATAAGGACTTCTCCTTGGATGAAGAGAAAAAGACACCCCACCTCCAACATGTTGGTATTGTTGTTCAGTTGCTTAGTCATGTCCAACTCTTTCTGATCCCATGGACTGCAGTGTGCCAGCCTTTCCTGTCCTTCACTATCTGTCAGAATTTGCTCAAACTCATGTCCATTGAGTCAGTGATGCCATCCAACTATCATCCTCTGTCATCCCCTTCTTCTCCTGCCCTCAGTCTTTCCCAGCATCAGCGTCTTTTCCAATGAGTCGGCTCTTCACATTAAGGTGGCCAAAGCATTAGCGATTCAGCTTCAGCATCAGTCCTCTGGTGAATATTCAGGGTTGATTTCCTTTAGGATTGACTTGTTTGATCCATGCCATCCAAGGGACTCTCAAGAGTCTTCTCCCAACACACACACACACAAGGCCAGTAAAGGTGAAGTGCAAAAACAGAGTATATTCTTTTTCTATGAATCTGACTATTTTAAGATACCTCATATAAATGGAATCATGCAGTTTTATTTCCCTCAGTATAATGTTCTCCAGGTTCATCCATGTTGTCATATTTGGTACAAATTCCTTTTTTTTTTTTTTTTTTTTTGGGGTAATGTTCTATAGAAACAGACTGTTAAGTGGTGGTGTCCAGGGGCTGAGGTGACGGGCAGATGGGGAATTGCTATTCAGTGGGTGTAAAGTTTCAATTGTGCAAGATTAAAAGTTTTAGAGATCTGCTGTACGTTGTGTTTATAGTTAATAATATTGTATTTTGCACTTAACAGTTTGTTAAGAGGGTAGATCATTTTGTTTTCTTACTGCAATTAAAAGCAGAAGGGGGTATACTCCAGTGTGGGGCTGCTAGTTTAGATAAGGCATGTCTTTGGCACGGAATTCTTTCTGTGCGGGCTTTACTGAATTGAGAAGGGGACATTCAAAACCTGTATTTAATTTGTGGAAAATAGCTATGTTTAAAATAACGTCTACCTCACAGCCCATTTTAGCTCAGTTACCACCTGTAACTAGTGCTTACACCTCACTCAACCCTAAAAATTTTTGTCTACACTTTGAGGTCATTTGCTAGGAATTTTTGCATCTATGTTCATGAGGGATGTAAGTTTGTAATTTTCCCTTCTTATAACATCTGTCACTGTTTCTGATATCAGAGTAATTCTCCCATTGTAGAGTGAGTTGAGAATTGTTCCTCCAAAATTTTTCTGGAAGGGTTTGTGTAGAATTAGTATTACTGTTTTCTTGACTGTTTGGCAGAATTCACCAGTAAAGTCATCTGGGCCTAGAATTTACCTTTTGGGAAAGTTTTTAGCTACAAATTCAGTTTCTTTAATAGACACATAATAAATAGTTATTCATGTTACTTGTTTCTTCTTGACTTCTTGAGTTTTGGTAGTCTGTATCTTTCAAGAAATTTGTTCATTTCTTCTAAGTTATTGACTTTGTTAGCATAAAGTTGTTCATAATTCCCTCATTATCCTAATATCTATGGAATCAGATACGATGTCTGAGGTGACATGACATCCTTCAAGGTGAGTCAAATAGTATTGGAAATCCTAGAGTTAAAAATGACTTTGGAGATCAAATAGCCATTCATTCGTTCCAGAATGAGTTATTGATCACCTGCTCTATGCCAGACTTTGTGAACAGAGCTAGAACTCATCCGCTAACCACGGCAGAGCAGAAACAGACATGCTCCCTGCCCTTGTGAAGCCCAGTGTCTTGCTTGACCATTTCATTTTACAAATGAGATAACTGAGGCCTGAGAAGAGAAAGTGACCGGTACAGGTGCATGCGGGGCAATGGCAGGCCGTGTAGACTGAAGCCGTCGTAACACTTGGCCCAGGACTCTTTCCTGGTTCTCTGATGACACCTTCTAAGTCCATGTTTTCTCACTCCCATCATCTTATTTATCCACCTCATTTATTACCTAGCTCTCCCATTAGGAGAGGAGGCATTTGGTCTGTTTTGTTCACAGATGCCCAGTGCCCAACTGCCAGAATAGTGCCTATTACATATCTACATTACATAGTAGATATGCAAGAAATATTTGTCTAGTGAAATATAGTCCAGGGAACCTTCTCATTCAATGGATTGCCTCCAAACTTCCTCCAATTTTTTTTTTTTTTGAACTTTTTATTTGGAAAAACTTGAAAACCTTTAGAAAAGTTGCAGTAATATGATGAATACAAAGAATGCCTATATACCATTTATCTAGATTCACTTATTATTAATTTTTCATTTTACCCCACTGCTATATCATATGCCCTATCTATCTTTCATAATATCTTTAATTTTTTTCATTTGAGAGTGCTAGTGGTAAAAATTTCACCTTCCAGTGCAGGAGATATGAGATGCAGGTTTGATCCCTGGATTGGGAAGATCCCCTGGAGAATGTAATGGCAACCCACTCCAGTATGTTTGCTTGGAAAATCCCATGGACACAGGAGCCTGGTGGGCTACAGTCCATGGGTTGCAAAGAGTCAGACACGACTAAAGCAACTTACCATGTGTACATCACAGACATTAATCCCTAAAAACTTATTACAGACAGAAAGTTTACAGCTGCCTCCCCAAATTTGTATGTTGAAACCCTAACTTCCAGTATGATAGTATTTGGAGGTGGGGCCTTTGGGGGAGAAATATGTTTAGATGAGGTCCTGAGGGTGGGGTCCCCATGATGAAGGGATTAGGATCCTTATAAGAAGAGGGAGACCAGAGCTTGCTCGCTCTCTGCCATGTGAAGACACAGTGAGAAGGTGGCCCTCATCAGTAACCAAATCTGCTGGCACCTTGACCTTGGACTTCTCAGCCTCCAGGACTATGAGAGATCAATATCTTTTGATTTCTACCATACCTAGTCTATGGTATTTTGTTATAGTAGCTGGAGCAGATGTTTTAAATTGTTGTTACTGAGAAGTAGAGTGCTGCTGTAACAAATACCTGTGTGCGAGTTGCTTTGGAACTGGGTACAAGATTGCCGGAAAAATATTGATAACCTCAGATATGCAGATGACACCACCCTTATGGCAGAAAGTGAAGAGGAACTAAAAAGCCTTTTGATGAAAGTGAAAGAGGAGAGTGAAAAAGTTGGCTTAAAACTCAACATTCAGAAAACGAAGATTATGGCATTCGGTCCCATCACTTCGTGGGAAAGAGTGGCTGACTTTATTTTTCTGGGCTCCAAAATCACTGCAGATGGTGATTGCAGCCATGAAATTAAAAGACGCTAACTCCTTGGAAGGAAAGTTATGACCAACCTAGATAGCATATTCAAAAGCAGAGACATTACTTTGCCAACAAAGGTCTGACAAAAAAAAAAAAAATTAAGTCTTTAAATTTTTTTTAAGAGTTTATCTGATGCTTTCTCAAGAGTAAATTTAATTTCTGCACTCTTTGCTGGAAAACTGCACAAATGACATTGTATCCCTCTTAGAACATCACATCAGGAGGCATCCGTATCCATCTGCCCTTCAGCTGATTTTTATTTTGAGCACCTAAATGTTGTGTTGTCTGATGAGACCACTGTGTAATTACATTTTCCCTTGAAATCTATGAGTGAATACTTTAATACTATGCCATTACTCTGCTCTGCATCAAAATTTCCTGCTGCATTTAACATGTAGTGATACTTTTGCCTGAACCAATCTTTACTATGATGGTTGCAAAATGAAGGTCTTTTAATTCCAGCTGGTTGCAAAATGAAGGTCTTTTAATTCCAGCTCCCCCTTCTCCATGTCACCTAGTTAGCACTCAGAATTTTACTATAAGCAAGAAGCCTCCCTTCTCATTCTCCATTTATTTCCTTCCTCCCTCTTTTCCTCCCTCCCTTCCTTCTTTTCTTTCTGTATTTTTTATTGGTAAAAACTCATAGATTGCTATGTTTTCAATGGTTTAAATTTCATTTTATAGTTCGAACTACCTAGGTATTCAATTTTTCCCCGGTTTGACAAAGGAACTGCTAGTGGGAGTTCCTTTAAACTGGCTCTTGTTCTGTGACATGCATGCCCTCATCATTTGTTTAAAATACTCCTATACTTTATGGCATAACAAGATGTTCTAGTTCATTAGTACCTATCTGTTGGGTTTTTAATATTTCGTATTTATTAATTTTATCCTGAACGTACACACAAAATGTTCTAGATCAGTGATGGATTTTTTATTTAAATGTGTGAGCTCACTTGGATCTGACTCCTCTGAAACCCTATGGACTGTAGCCTGCCAGGCTTCTCTGTCCATGGGGTTTTCCAGGCAAAAATACTGGAGCAGGTTGCCATTTCTAACTCCAAGGGATCTTCCCAACCTGGGAATTGAACCCACGTCCCTTACATCTCCTGCATTGGCAGGCAGATTCTTTACCACTTGGGCCACCTGGGAAGCCCTTTATTTAAATCCCTTACCTTAAAGAATAAATGCATTAATCTCTCTCTGCCTTAGTTTTTATTCCTAGGGCAATGCAATAAGAGCCAGGCCAATTATCCTACATGAGTAGCCAGTACCCCATAAGAAAGGAACAAAAAGGAAGTGATTTTTTCCCCTTGCTTGTAAAAGGCAGGATGTAGCTGTCCTCTTTTCCTCCTAAAGAGAGTCCCCTTTACTCCAGCCCTTTGGAATATAAATAAACATATCTAGAGCTCTCTCTGGGTTCCTAGGTCTCTTTCTTCCTACTCCAGAATATTTCTTAGAATATCTCTGTGTTAATCTTGACTTATAGTCTGAGTTATCTGTATGCAGGTCAGGAAGCAACAGTTAGAACTGGACATGGAACAACAGACTGGTTCCAAATAGGAAAAGGAGTACGTCAAGTCTGTATATTGTCACCCTGCTTATTTAACTTCTATGCAGAGTACATCATGAGAAACGCTGGACTGGAAGAAGCACAAGCTGGAATCAAGGTTGCTGGGAGAAATATCAGTAACTGCAGATATGCAGATGACACCATCCTTATGGCAGAAAGTGAAGAGGAACTCAAAAGCCTGGAGAGGGAAAAAAGTTGGCTTAAAGCTCAACATTCAGAAAACAAAGATCATGGCATCCGGCCCCATCACTTCATGGGAAATAGATAGGGAAACAGTGGAAACAGTGTCAGACTTTATGTTTTTGGGCTCTAAAATCACTGCAGATGATGACTGCAGCCATGAAATTAAAAGACACTTACTCCTCGGAAGAAAAGTTATGACCAACCTAGATAGTATATTCAAAAGCAGAGACATTACTTTGCCGACTAAAGTCCGTCTAGTCAAGGCTATGGTTTTTTCAGTGGTGATGTATGGATGTGAGAGTTGAACTGTGAAGAAGGCTGAGCGCTGAAGAATTGATGCTTTTGAAGTGTGGTATTGGAGAAGACTCTTGAGAGTCCCTTGGACTGCAAGGAGATCCAACCAGTCCATTCTGAAGGAGATCAGCCCTAGGATTTTTTGGAGGGAATGATGCTAAAGCTGAAACTCCAGTACTTTGGCCAGCTCATGCGAAGAGTTAACTCATTGGGAAAGACTCTGATGCTGGGAGGGATTGGGGGCAGAAGGAGAAGGGGATGACTGAGGATGAGATGGCTGGATGGCATCATGGACTCGATGGACGTCTGAGTAAACTCCTGGAGTTGGTAATGAACAGGGAGGCCTGGCGTGCTGCGATTCATGGGGTCGCAGAGTCGGACACGACTGAGCAACTGAACTGATAACCATTTAGCTTCTTGGGGAGATAAGCAAAGTTTCATTATGTTTGGAGTCAGAGAAGAGCAGTTAACTAGACAAATTAGCTATAGATTTTATTATCATGATTTTTAAAGTCTCAGGAGTCTAGGGCTTTTTGCAAGAGTGCTGAGACACCATGGTAAGTTTTACTTCCCCATACTATTCTACCCTAGTTCTGGGATATGCCATTTCTTCCCAAGGAGCTCTGATTCCTTTAAGTGAAAACTGACATTAGAAACTAAGATCTAGGTACTAGGTTTGTTCATGCCTAATGAAGTAATCTTTGCTGCTTGGCCCTTTCAGTAGGTAGAGGAAATATATGCTGGTACACACACAATACACATACATGTGTATTTGTTCATTTATATATATGCATGTGAAAGTCGCTCAGTCATGTCTGACTCTGTGACCCTATGGACCACACAGTCCATGAAATTCTCCAGGCCAGAGTACTGGAGTGGGTAGCTGTTCTCTTCTCCAGCAGATCTTCTGAACCCAGGGATCAAACCCAAGTCTCCCCCATTGCAGGAGGATTTTTTTGCTGTCTGAGCACCAGGGAAGCTGCTACTGCTGCTGCTAAGTCGCTTCAGTCGTGTCTGACTGTGTGACCCCATAGACGGCAGCCCACCAGGCTTCTCTGTCCACAGGACTCTCCAGGCAAGAACACTGGAGTGGGTTGCCATTTCCTCTCCATATATATGCACACCTATAGGTATATGTACACATCCATATAGACGCATGCATATATGTGCACAAATGCCTGTTTTAGAAATGACAGACTCTAGTTGATACCTCAGTCTATTCAGATAAAGGTACTTGCCTTTCCATTATGTATTTGCATCCCCTCTTCTTCCACAGTGAGAATCCTCCTTCTGACAACATCAGCACATTGATTTATTTGGTTATATCTATAATACATCTAGAGTAATTTGAAAATTGTTTTGTATATCTCTATATAAAGCAAACCTATTTAAAGTTGAGGATTTGTTTGCAGTTCTCTTTCACACCCTGCCCCCAAATTAAGGGTTTATGGCCAAATAATGTGTACCTAAGTTACCTTGATTTCCCTTTCACTTTTCACTTTCATGCATTGGAGAAGGAAATGGCAACCCACTCCAGTGTTCTCGCCTGGAGAATCCCAGGGTCGAGGGAGCCTGGTGGGCTTCCGTCTATGGGGTCACATAGAGTTGTCACAACTGAAGCGACTTAGCAGCAGCAACAAGTTACCTTGATTAGCTCTTCTCTTTCTCTTCACTTTGATTATGAATTCATTTGAAATTCAATTGTACTCATTTTGTTTTAATTCTAGGTTTTTCTTTTTCTTCTTCTAAAAAATATGCAGAATGTTAACATGCTTCTAGAATTCAAAACTATCCAAAGAGGCATACTCAGAAAAGCATTATTTCCTACTGAATTCCTTCCACCCTATTTCACTACCACCCTTTTTATATAACTGACTACTGTTTTGTGATTTCTTGTATCTGTAAAGACAGATAGATGTATATATGTTTTTTTTTAAATTCCTGTATTCCATACAAAAATACAGTGGACTGTATATATTCTTCTATACTCTGCTTTTTCCCAGTGCTTTCTGGAAATCACTCCATATCAGTTCACAGAAATCTTCCTCATTCTTTGTTGCATCTGCATAGTACTCCTTTGTGGGTAAATTTCACAGCTTATTCTATCAATCTCCTTTGCTCAAACATTTAAGTACTTTCCAACATTTATTTCCCCTGCTGCTTTATGGTTCTTTGAATGACTTTTCCTATGATTACAGGTTGAATGACAGGATCCTTGGATTTGGGGTTTGTGGTAGGTTTCAATTTGTGGTGCCCTTCTGTTTAGCACTTCCCTGTCTAGATCCAGTTTGCAAAGGTCAGGTCTTCCCTTAAGACCCACAGACTCCATATTATTTTTCAGATCTCCTCAAGACCCTGAAGATCCTTTTGTCTTCCTAGAGCATTAACTAGCTTTGCAACTGTGGCAGATTTGCAAATCTAACAACCAGAATACAAACTTTATCATCCTTTAATATTTTTGAAAGAAGATTGCTTAGTATAATGAGATGTTGGACAGACCTTGCTTTGTACTATAGCTCCATCCCTTCCGAGCTCTGTGATTGTGAGCCAGGTACATAATCTCTTAGAGCTTCCTTTTCAAGCCCTGTTTGGGGCTTGGAAATAATGTGAGGAGTAAATGAAAAGACATAAAAATGGACTGTTGTGTGAGTTTAACAAAACTGTTAAGTCTAGACTCTATAGTTAAGATGTATCAGTATCTACACCCACACCCACACCACACCCACACAGAAGGTGCATTAATTTCCTAGGCCTACGGTGACAAAACATCACAGATAGTGTGGCTGAAACAACAGTGATTCATTTTCTCACAGTTCTCGGGGGCAGAAGTACTAGATCAAGGTGATGTCAAGGTTGGTTTCTGACAAGGGCTCTTCCTGGCTTGAGGATGGCCACCTTCTATGCCATTACGTGTGCATGTGAGTTGAAGGTAGAGAGAGATCTCTGCTATCTCTTCCCTGTCTTATAATGATGTCAGTTTTACTAGAATAGGGCCCCATCTTTAGGACCTTATTTAATCTTAATTATCTCCCCAAAGCCTTATCTCCAATATAATTACATAGGGGGTTAGGGGCTTCAACATATGAATTTGGGAGGGACACAATTCAGTTTATAACAGAGGGAAAGAAAGATTTGGTAAGAAAAAAGACCCACGTACTCACAGTGGGACTATCTGAAGAATGCAATTATATATGATGACTTTCTTCTATATGTATATAGATAGATGGGTGTGTGTGTGTGTGTGTATACATGCGTGTGCATTCTTGTATTCTCTTTTAACTTTCTGCAGTGACTATTTCTAACTTTATGACTAGAAAGCCTACTTTAAACGGGTTTCTAAATAGCAACAACCCATCTCCCCAGTGTAGTCTTTCCCTGGCACTTTCTCCTTGGGGGTCCGTTGCTCTGGAAATGACTTACTTTCCTCATCATGAGGCCCTGGGGATCTCTGAACTCAGGGCAGTCTCTGCATGAGGGTGAGTACAGAAGCATTTGAGAAGAGCTTTATTTTTAAGTCCCTTGTGCTGCAGTTGGACAAAGGACTGAGATGTTGTCCAGACATGTCTAGTCACCCAGGCAGGGCCTTACAGGATGGTCATGTCTTATAAATAATGTACCTGGGGCCCAGATAGGGCAATGACCCTCCTAAGACCACAAGCGAGTTAGACACAAAGTAGTTTCCCAATTCCCCACGCACTTTTAAACTTTTTTTTTTCTGAAGAAATCTTTGACTCTCATATAAAAGGGTACCAAAATTAATATGGTAAGTCCAGAGCTATGTTCTTCGAAGGCTGAGAGGTGCTTGCTGGTTTTTCCTCTTTCCTTCCACCAGATCCCAGCCCTGGTCTCTTTCTTTTCCTTCTCTCCAGATAAAACAAGAATTTGCCTTCACCTCTTCTTAATTTTCTAGGTTACTTTCTCACTTGTCTCAAGTGTCTCAAGTAAATGACCATTTCCCCACTGTGTACAGTGAGAACTGAGATCAATCTGATCCTCAGAGTGTGCTGGTTTATTTGAATATCTTGTGGTTTATGAATACAGCCCTGTGGGAACAGAAACAAGTCTGCTAAGAGCTAGGCTCTAAAATCTGGTCCTGGTTCTGCCTTATACTCAGCTGGAAGTCTCAGACCTCAGTTTACCCTTCTGAAATCATGGGTTTGGATTCAGTCTTTCGAGGATTTTCCTGTGACACATGAAAACTTAGGAAGCAAAATTCTCGTAACACATTTTCTTTTTTAAAAATAATATTTATTTAGCTGTGTCGGCTCTTAGTTGTGGTATGCGAGCTTAGTTCCCCTACAGCATGTGGAATCTTAGTTCCCTGACCTTGCATTGCAAGGTGGATTCTTAACCACTGACCAACAGGGCACTCCATCGTGACACTTTCATACCTTCATCAAGTGCTTTCTTTGACGTTTTCTGCCACAGGTGTTCCACCCTATCTTCTTAGCAGTGAAGTAGGTAGATTAGAAGTGTAGGATCTGGAACCAGACAAAAGGGATCCCATTCAGACTCCCTGAGTTACTAGCCTACTAGTTACTAACTGCTAATACTTAACATCTCTGAGTCTACTCTCTTATTTATAAAATGGGTATATTAAGAATTGCTACCTAAGATTGTTGTAGAAATGAACTAACATATAAAAGTATCTGGCTTAGAATAAACATCATTTAAGCAGCATATGCTATCATCATAGTTGTCCTTTATCATAAAGGAGAAAACTTCCTGCATCTCTCTTGGATTTGCGAGGACAATAACACCACAGACCCTGGGAGAGTATCAAGGCGCAGGAAGTACTGCTCCTGGCCTCCGGCTTTGTGTACCAAAAAGACAGCTTGAGAGAAACATTTTTTAAAATCCCAGTTATCTCTAATCCTCATGAGTTAGGGATAAATCACCTGGTGTCATCCCTCTACATAGAAAGCAGCATAGCTTAAGAAAGGACACTTTCAGTATACCAGCAGTTTCTGGTGGTGGTAGGGGGTGTGGAGTGGGGTGGGGACAGGGAATGAAATTGTAGAGTTCCGTCTTGGAAGTCATATATAAGATAGTGGGAGGGTGTCCCTCTGCCCATCCCTTATGTCTGTCTTGCAAAGCCCTGTCTGCCAGGACGCCCACTCTGCCTTTGGACTATAGCACTGAATTCCTGTGCTCTGAGTTACCATGTTTCCCACAGAAAGAGGACAGTGCTTGATGTTGGAAGATGTGGGTCCCACAGGAACTTCTGGTTCCTGTGGCCTCTCACCTGTGGGACTCCAGGCCAGTTGCCTCACCCTTGAACTTCAAAACTCTATTCTATCCCCACATACTGGCTGCTGTTCTTTCCATGTTCTCATTTTAGGAAAGTGGCCTGAGGTCCAGGACTCACCTTGACCTCTTTTTCCTTCACTTTCAGCATCCAGTTAGTCTGCAAGTCTACAGACTTGGTTCAGTTGTCCGAGGTTCAATTGTTGTTGAACCCTTGCAGCAACCCTACTAGGTAGATACTATTGATTATTCATATTTGTACATGAATTATTCATACAGCTGATGGTTGTAACTTTTTCATTTCCCCATCAGTTTTACTTATGCTACAGTAGCATCTTCTGAGCTTCCTTTTCTGTAAAAATTCTAGTCCAGAGCACTGGTCTGTTTGGCTCCTTCTCACAAGCCTTCATTGGTCCTGTAATGTACTGAGGAAACCCTGAGCTCCCCCGTGTCCTGTAATCTGCTGAGGAAACCCTGAGCTCTCCCCGTGTGGCGCTTACCTACGTTTCTCTGACCCCTTCAGGGTCTCCCTTTGTGTCTAAGCCACACTGGACAACCTTCAATTCCTAAACAAGCTCTTTACTAACTAGGTTTGTCGGCAAGTGACAAGAATACTCTGCCCACCTCTCAATACTAGTTTAACAAGATAAAAGTGTATTTCTCATGTAAAAGAAGTCTAGAGCTGGTATAGTGTTCCAGAGAGTTGGGAACCCAGACTTCTGCTGCCTCGTGCATCTGCCGTTCTACCACGTGACTTCCACTTCATGGTCCAAGGTGGCTGCTCAAGCTACAGCTATTACACCCACCGTTTGCAGCAGGAAGGAGGAAGGAACAAGGAAGGTCATAACCCTGCCTCTAAGAACAGTTTCTGGGAGTCACACTTGCTTACACACCATTGGCCAACATTTTGTCACACAGCCACCCCTAGCTGTTAGGCTAGGACATTTTTATTTTGGCTAGTCTTTATTTTAGATAGCCATGTGCTGAGGTAAACATTGTTTCCAAGGAAGGAGAGGATGGGTATGGGGTGACGCCTAGGAGTCTGCCATGAGGTCTCATATCCGGGGGGTGTGCACATTGTTCCTTCTGTCCAGCTCCTCTTCCCTCTCCCTTCTCAGTCCCTTGGCTTGGCCTAGCCTTACCTGTCCCTTAACACTGTTAGCTCATGCCCATCCTCACTCTGGCACCCTGTGACTGCCTGGGGCTCCTCAGCACCCAGTACAACTGCACAGTCTCTGGCCAAGGTGGGCCCACCACCAATATTCCTCTTTCAAAGATACACTGAAGAAATGGGATTATGCTCTTCAGGCTCCCAGGACCTTCGTACATCTGGGGGACAGTATTGTGATGGGGTAGCTGAATGATCTTAAGGGCTCATGGCAGACTGCTGCTCTTGGTTGTAGACAACCCATCTTCCCACAGTGGGACACTGTTCAGGTCTCAGCCTTTGTGATGGTGAGTGATCGATGTGGAGAGGGGTTACTGTTGTGATTCTTGCTTTCAATTCTAGTAAGTTCTTGATTTGATTTCTGCCGTTTGTTTCTCTCATTTTAAACCTGGGCAGTATCTCCCACATGCTTTTAAGGTGACTGACAGCTGGTCTTGCGTATCAGCTTTGTCTCTTAAGAAGGACACAAGTTCTTTCATTGCTAAGCCTTCAGGCCCCTCCTTGGTCTTTCTCACTTGCTGTAGTGCCCCCACTGGATCCTCAGGACAGCTCTTGAAATAGGAGGGCAGTGTTGCCTGCACTCACAGATGAGACATGAGGACCTAAGTGACCTCCTGACTTGCTCGCAGTCATTGGACATGTGGCAAAGCCAAGAACTGAGCCAGGTCTTTCTGTAATAAGTGTAGTAGCTTTCACCTTATGCTGCCACACTTCTATTTTAATAAGTACTTTAACATTTCTATGCATAATTTCTTCCCAAATTTAGAGTCTCTTAGGATAAAAGGCAAAATGTGAAATTACTGAGTCAAGGTGTATAAATATACTTTTTAAGAAGGCTGTTAATGTGTTTTGCAAAATTGATCCAGCAGGGATGTCCTATGGAGCCTTATCATGGTCACATTTTGCCCAGGCTAGCCCAAGAGCTGGGGAGCCTGAGAGTGTGGGGAGGTGAGGGGCTGGCTGGTTCCTTAGCAAGGCGCACGTGAGCCTCCCCCAGCCTGGGGGATTCTCATGTTTAAGTGTATGCCATGGCCCCTCCAGTACTTTGGCCACCTCGTGCGAAGAGTTGACTCATTGGAAAAGACTCTGATGCTGGGAGGGATTGGGGGCAGGAGGAAAAGGGGACGACAGAGGATGAGATGGCTGGATGGCATCACCGACTCAATGGACGTGAGTTTGAGTGAACTCTGGGAGTTGGTGATGGACAGGGAAGCCTGGCGTGCTGCGATTCATGGGGTCACAAAGAGTCAGACATGACTGAGCGACTGAACTGAACTGATGGCCCCTCTACATGGGCCAACTACTTTGGTGCTCAAGCACTGATTCTGCCATCTGGACCAATGTGGCAGAAACCAGTGCCTGTATTGGACTCTCAGATGTCCCGTGTCTGTCTCCCCGCATGCTCTGTAGTAACTACTACATGCCGGGCTTGATAGGTGATTGAAGGGCTTTTCAGAGATCATTTTGGTTACATGTGATTCTGACTTTAAACCTCAGCCCCCTGACCTCCATACGAGGCATGACTGCCCGGGACTCTACCCCAAGCCATGTTCACTGTACCCTTTCTCCAATAATCTCAAAAGTCTGAGTGGAACCCTTTCTGCTATGTGGCTGATGGGTTATGACAAAATGTCCTTTAAGGTCCACACAGTTCCAGCTGTCATCTCTGCCTTCTTCTCACAAGTGCTGCCCCAAAACTGAAGACACTTCACTGGGCTCTAGGGCCTCAGGTGGCACTTGTGTGTCAGGTACTGCTACAAGCCAACACTCACATGTAGATGTCCAGGTGACAGCCTGCCTGTTTCTTCCTGCAGCTGGTCACCACAGAAGCGGGCTTCCTCAGAGACAGTTTGTACAATGAAGGAATCCTAATTGTGTGGGACCCGTCTGTTTACCATTCAGACATCCCAAAGGTAAGTGGATGTCCATGGGAAATTGGGATTGAGTCACCTGTTTTCTATACATTTCCCTGATGTACTGGGATTTTAAAGTTGTGGTTGACCTAGCCACCCTGAGGGCTGACTGGTTCCATTTCAGGGCACCTCACTTTTGGATTAGTTGTTCAGGAGGATTCCTGTCCTATACCAGCGCTCTCCATGCCCACCCTGCATTGCCATGTATTTGTCTCTCAACTATGGTCTGTATCAGGAGTAATAGTGGCTGGATTTCCCACAATCTGGGGTGGATTGTGTTCATGTAACAATTATTTCTGATGAGCAGTAGCAGGCATAGACAGTTGTTACTCTCTCTCCTATACACAATATTACCATGATATTACTTGTCCCACACTTCAGTTTCCAGACACTTTTCATTTCACTCTTATAGTAACAGAAGTAGGCAGAAGCATGGTTATTCCCATTTTACAGATGAGGAAAACAGAATGTGATGATGGTGGTAGGGTTATCTGCCTGGGACTCGATTTGCTAAGCAGAGGGCCCAGATCTGCAATGTCAACTTTTCCAGGGCAGGATACAGAGTCTCAGTCCTGCTGGGCTCTAGCTTCTCTGGCCTCTCACTGTTTGTCACACAAGTCAGCTGGCCTCTCCCTGGCATGGGCTGCAGTGGCCACAGGAGAAAGGAGGAGGGACAGAGAGCACTCTCCTTGGTAGACTCAGTTCTCATGCTGGACACACTGGCAGCTGACAGGCTCTGGTGATCCCTGGCACCCTCCTTTACCTAACTCAGTTTACAGTTTTGCACTGATCTCACTTAGAACTGAAATTTGTCTGGGTCAGGTCAAGGACTGTGAGTCCACAGCTGTGGCAATCTGGGTCCCAGTTTTCACCCCTTTAAAAAGAGAGGTGGGGTTAGATAGGGCCAAGAGCCCCTCTCAGCTCTGATATCTTTCCCAGTCTGTGATCCTGAGGTCTGAAGCTGTTCCATGGTCACCGAGATCAAATGTCCCTGTGAGCACAGGCTATATGCCGGGTGCCCTGCTATCAAGTGAGAGCTGTGATATGGAGGAGAAGCATGGAGTCTATCTTGACGAAGGGATGTCTCTCAGGAGTCTGCCAGAAGTGGTCCCTCCCCACCTCCCCTAGTCCTCAGAGGATGATGAACATCGTGGTGGCAGCAGACCAGCCCATTGCTCTCCTTAAGGAGACCTCTTCCTTCTTTTTCAGTGGTACAGGAATCCCGACTACAGTTTCTTCAATAACTTCAAGAGCTATCGTAAGCTGCATCCTGATCAGCCCTTTTACATCCTCAAGCCCCAGATGCCTTGGGAGCTGTGGGACATCATTCAAGAAATCTCCTCAGAGCTGATCCAGCCAAACCCCCATCCTCTGGGATGCTCGGTGAGTCCATGTCTGAGAAAGACCTCTGGTGCTTGTCTCTACAATAGAGTAGCTTTCTTCTGGGGTCTCATTCGTTTGTTCATTTACCAAACAGTTGCTAGTTTTTGCTATATTTTTAGCCTATATTTTTGCTATATTTTTATGCTATATTTTTTGCTATATTTTATGCTATTTTATGACTTATGTCCCAACTAAGACACAGGGATCAATATGATAGAATCTTCTTCCTTAACTTCAGGATGTCCAGTGAGAGCATTCGGTCAGGTGTCTGAGGCAACATTCAGTTTGTGCCAGGAAAGCATGACCAACTTGGTGCCATAGGAGAGAGGACCCCTTCTAGGGAGACAGCCTGAGAACTATGTGGAGAACAAGACCAGGCCTGGGAAAGGGGAGATTTGGCAAGTGGAGATGGAGTTAAAAGGGAAGTACAGAAAAGGTGAGGCAGGAGAAGTAGGGCTGGGACTTGGGTGAGGGCCAGCCAGGCACCTACTTCAGATGCACAATTGAAGGGGCTGCCACGAAATTCAGAAGCAAATAATATCTTAATAGTGTCTTTAAAAAAGCACAGTGAAAAATTTCATGATATACAAAATATTAAAATTTTAGATAAAGGATCAATAATAATGCCATTATTGTCCTGAGCCATATTAGAATCTGAAGAAAAAGGAAGAATCAGTAATATTCAGAATTTCACCTAGTGGCCTCCCTGTCTGTGGCCCTGAGAGAAGTCTGAGTGGTGAAGCTGCACTTGGTTTGGGGGTCACATGGAGCTGTGGGTGCCGGTGGGGGTGGGCAGAGTGCTGAGGGCCCTGAGCACTGGCTGCAGGCTTTCTTCTTGGACTTACTCCACAGCTCGCTGCCCTCATGGCCTGTCTGCCCCTCGCTGCCTCTCACCCTGAGTTCAGCTGGGCCACAGGCACTTTCTGCCAGATGCCCACCTGCCTTCCCTCTTAGACTGCAGCTCCGCAGGGGCGGAACCGTGTTTGCCTCTTCCGTGTGGGGGCACAATGAACAAATGCTTTACCATCAGAGGCATTTCCTGATAGAGATGAAGGTGCTTTCAGTATCCCATCTGCTCTATGCCTTTCTCTTCAACTTTCGGATGGGTGCCTTGGGGCTCTTCCTGGACCCCTTTGAGCAGGAGCAGACGGAGAGCATCCTAGGGACACTCTCCTGTTGCCCTGCTGCCTGCCTTTGCTCGTGCTGTCCCCTCCACCAGCAGTCCTTCCCCCTGCCCATCCCTCATGGCCAGAGCCCTTGCCAGCCCCCACACCAATGCTCCGGGGGGCTCATGAGAGCCCGCTCTCATAGAAGCCTCCCTCCCCTCATCTGGAAGCACAACTGCTGGGCCATCATCACTTAGTTGCATGTCTTTTATCGCCCATCATACCAGGGTTGGGGACAGCCGGAGGGGGTTAACAGGGCTTTCCCCATGTCTTCTGGAACAGAGCTGCTGCTAGCTGTTTACAATTTTGCTGTTAGTAAGAACTGTTCATCATAAAAGTTCCCTATATTGATGGTTGACAAGAGCAGTCTTAGAGCTGTGATCTTATTGCATCTGAACAGCAGCTATGTGGTAGGGAGTGTGGGTAGATCGCCCCCTTGGGACAGGAGGAGAACCTGAGGCCCCGAGAGGGATGTGTCCTGCAGGAGGTGACTGAGCCAGGTGGGGACAAGCATGGGGGATGGCAGGCATCCCCCATCTCTTGTTGGGTCTGCACATCTGTGTTCTGTAACCCTCCCTGAGCGTACCACCCGCCACACTCTCTCAGCTCCTCTCTTCTGACTGAGCCCATCAGTACAGGCCAGCGCATGCTCCTGTAACAGCTGTCCCCCCTCCCACCTGAGGCTCGAAGCCTTCCTTCCCCACAGTTTCACCAGGCACTAGTGTAAGAAACACCTCCCAAATAACCAGCTATGAGGCTCATCCAAGATACAGACCTGAGAGAAAGTAGTATCTGCATGGAATGTTCTCTCAGTCACCTTGCCCTCTCTCTTCATAGAGCTGCTTGACAGTGATCAGTTCATTGGCTGATGGTGGAGCGCTTCAGTTCATTAATGTTTAGGGAGGACCTGCTGGGCACCGGGCTCTGACCTGGGTGTTGAGCATACGAAGGTTCGTGAGCCCTGCACCCTGAGGAGCAGCCTGTTGGATGGGCTTACCGGAGCAACTCACACTCATAAACAGACATTCCAGACATACCTCTCCAGCTTTCAGGGCATGAGCTGTGGGGCTCCCTGGGCAGAACTCCGGAGAGCCAGGGTGGGTTGTTGCACAGGACTCACCTCTGCTCTCCTCTCCAGGCATTGCCATTATGATGTCACTGTGTGACCGGGTGGATATTTACGAGTTCCTCCCATCCAAACGCAAGACTGACGTGTGCTACTACTATCAGAGGTATTTCGACAGTGCCTGCACAATGGGCGCCTACCACCCACTCCTCTTTGAGAAGAACATGGTGAAGCACCTCAACCTCGGCACGGACGAGGACATCTACCTGCTTGGAAAAGCCACACTGCCTGGCTTCCGGACAATTCGCTGCGGAGCATAAGCTCCCCCAGCCAGGCCCCCTTACCCTTCCCCATCAGCCGGTCTTCTGGCCACCCCAGGCCTGGGAAGGAAGGCTGTTGCCTGAATAATCACAGCCCACACTTCAGGCAGCAAGAGCCCTTGGGCTTCAGAAACTCAAGGGCAGGGACCCCAGCCCAGCCTGCCCTGTTGTCACGGGGGTGTGTGAACCCAGAGCCTCCTGTCTCACTCATGTATATCCGTTTAGCATTCCTTCCAGAGAGGGTCCTCCTGCCCCCATCCTAGGTAAATGCAAGATCCACCTTTCCCACCAGGGCTGCCAAAACTGGTCTGCTTTCCCCACCAGAATGATGTTGTTATTGTGAACCAGGGAAACAGGAAAAAGGTACAGTCTCTATCCTCACGGAGAAGGCAATTGCAGCCCACTCCAGTACTCTTGCCTGGAAAATTCCATGCGTGGAGGAGCCTGGTAGGCTGCAGTCCATGGGGTTATGAAGAGTCAGACATGACTGAGCGACTTCACTTTCACTTTTCACGTTCATGCATTGGAGAAGGAAATGGTAACCCACTCCAGTGTTCTTGCCTGGAGAATCCCAGGAACAAGGGAGCCTGGTGGGCTGCCGTCTATGGGGTCGCCCAGAGTCGGACACAACTGAAGCGACTTAGCAGCAGTAGCAGCAGCAGCTCCATCCTCAAGTTGCATATAGATCAGTGCGAGGGACCAGATGGATTCAGTGTGCTTGATGCACAGAAGCTTGTGGGTGTGGGCTTGCTGTGTGGCTGTTTTTGCACCTAGGAGGGACCACACTCTTCCCGTGTCATTGGGTCATAGAGGGCTTCACAGAGCTGGGGGCTGTGGAGTGGATTTTAGAAGAAGAGAAACATGTCAAGCAGATTTTGTCTAAGTCATCTGAGATGTGTTTTCCTATCTGCCTCTATTACCTGTATTTAAGATCTGCTTGAGTTTACAGGCTCAAGTTACTTTCTGAGGAAACCCCCTCATGTCTGAGGCAAAAACTGAAGCCCCATATAGATGCCAGGCAAGCCAGATGCCAAAACCCTGATTGCCCGGCCTGAGCCTAGCCTAGCCTACCAGCTGGATGTGCACAGCCTATCCAAGTCTTCCTTTTGATGCCCACCCCCAAACCTCCTCCTGCCATCCTGTTTTTCCCTTTAATCTTCCTGCTCCCAAATTACTTTCAAGCATTTTTCATTTTAAAGTTTCCTGACTTTTTTTTTTAATCTTCATGGGCCTTTTGTGAAAGGCCTCTCAGGGATTGGGAACGTGGTTTCCTAGGACTTAAAAGTCGCTCTCGGAGGTTAGAACCTTGGAGATCATGACTAATTCTCACCAGGTGTATCAGAGTGCTGTGCCCCCCACCCCCCGCCTGCAAGGGAGCAACATCAAATCCTCTGGAGAGGTCTGTCTGCTGTGGTCTATCCACACACACTCTGGACCATTGTGCCAAGCCCCTCCCCTGATGGGGAGCCACACTAGACTGGACCAGGCTTCTGGACTCCTGAGCTAGCCCCATATGCTCATGGGTCTTGAATGTTTGAGGTCCAGACCAGCTGTTGTGGAGCTGGAGTACTTATTCATGGTCAAACCGCTGGCTTGTGCAGGCAGTAGAAAGAGCTCTGGAGTGAGAAGCCCTGGGTTTTCAAAGTGATGCTCCCCTATTACTCATCATGCCACCATGGGCAAATTCCTCTCTGAGCCTATTTCCACATTTGTAAAATGGGTGGTGAGCCTGCCTCACAGGTGCTACAAGGGTTACCCGGGAGAAGGCAGGTGCTCAGTGCACGCTGGGTTCCTCCTTCCTTTACTAAGATCCTCCCTGTGCCCACACCTGGCAGCATCCTGCTGTGAAGCAGGCCAGAGAGTGGGCTTTGTCCTCAGGGAATGTCATGTCCTATTGGGAGACAATAATACCTACTGCTTGGAACACCCTGTCAACCATCCGAGGGAGTGGAGGGTGCAGAACTTGTCCCTCCTCAGGCCTGATTCTGGGATGGGCAGAGCACTTGGGCCACTGGCCACTGTGACCCCAGGCTTTTCCACATCTCTGGGCCCAAGAATTCCTGGGAGTCATTGAATCATGAGCATGGAGTGCAGAGGAGAGGTAGCATTCCATTGCCAGGAGAGAGATGTTGGTATGGACACTGAGACTACACTGGGTAGATGCTAGCTTTTATGTGTTATTATTAAGAGATCAAGTTAATTTAATTGTACTTTCTCAACCTGGAAATGGGTAGAATGCAGATAAGATGTGGATACTCTCAGTCTGATTAAATGTTTTATATTTGTGACAGGCCATTTAAAAATTATGACTGTGTCTTGTAGGAAAGCCGCTGTCTCTAAGCTGTTCTGTTTATTCAGTAGCTGTCTGTTCATTCTCTATCATGAAGTCCTCAAATCTTTCCATCTCAATCACATAAGCTATTGATATTGGCCTGGAGTTGAGACTTCAGTCTCAGAAACTTCTGAATCATGTCCTAAGCTATTTCTGAATTATCCAAAGATTATGTAAAATTTTAAAATAAATGATTGTTCAAAAATTGTATTCCTCTTTTCTTGTTAAGGGGACAACTGCTCATTGTCAATTCTTGTCTCCGCAGAAGACACAGCAGGAATCCTGAACCCCCAACCCTCTCCCATGAGCTCCTCTGCCTTAGCCTCTTGTCACTTCTACAGGAAAAGAATTACTTACACAGCAGGATATCATCTGTGAGATAGCAACTGGTTTGCTTTCTTCCTTTTGCACATGCTTAGATTCAAATGACAAAGCTGTTGTTCACCCAACACTTCAAGGAAGGGCTGCAGGAGGACAGAAAGCAGAATGAAAGGAAGTTCTCGCCTTGGTTTCCAAAAGTCTAAAACCCTTAAAGGAACAATGTCCCAAGGGGATAGCCAAGTTGTTTAGATACAGAAATTTCTGCTCAAACCTCGGGAGAATGGGAGTTCAAAAGAGGAGAGACAGAAAAAGAGATTTCAATTAGTTTGGAAACTGAGATCTGTGCTTGCCAAATTTACAATAGCCTTAAGTCTCTTTTCGGAGAAGGCAATGGCACCCCAGTCCAGTACTCTTGCCTGGAAACTCCCATGAATGGAGGAGCCTGGTGGGGTGCAGTCCATGGGGTCGCTGAGTCAGACACAACTGAGCGACTTCACTTTCACTTTTCACTTTCATGCACTGGAGAAGGAAACGGCAACCCACTCCAGTGTTCTTGCCTGGAGAATCCCAGGGATGGTGGAGCCCAATGGGCTGCCGTCTGTGGGGTCACACAGAGTCGGACATGACTGAAGCGACTTAGCAGCAGCAGCAGCAGTAAATCTCTTTTAAGTCCTTTCAGCTGGTGAGCTGGGTTTTGGGTGGCACCAGGCTTCTCTGTTTGGACCTTGTGGGGAGCTTCTGCCACCTCCACATGTTCCCTTTTCCCTTGGGTCCTACTCTGGTATCTGCTGCTTATTTTATGGTGTGTATGTTAGGGATGCAGGAGGAAGAATGAGAACCTGGCTTCTTCTTTACCTTATCAGCCATTTAAGCAGAAAGACACAAATCACAAAGAGACCAATAAAGAGAGAGGTACTCACCTACAACCTCCATGCGCATCCCACCAATAGCACCCTTGAAGCCCAACTCCGGGCTGTCTGTTCTTATAGAATGCTTCACACCCTGGCAGTATGCTTTACTCATACCAGTGATGGCCCCACAGCTAGAAGCAAGAGGCGGAGAAGGGGTACTCTGGGACTGCCGCCTCACCTATTCCCAGCTCCTTACCTTCTGTGTGGCTTTGGCTTCTACTTCCCATGTGACCCTCGGGGCAGCCTTTGAGGAATGTTCTGTGATGTATGGGGAGCGCATTATGACCCCAGCAACACTTACCACTCTAACTGGGGCAGAAACAACCTAACCCAGAAAATTCATCCCTATGGGCTGGCGTAATGGCATCAGTTTCAGGAGAGAAGAAAAGGTCTTACCTGCACCCATGACATCCCATCACCTGGTGCATTTATGCTGCCATCCAGTCCTTCTCAGGTCAGGATTGACTAGAAACAAGTTTATCATGGGAAGAGGAATTCTTTTTAATTTTTAAAATTAATTATTTATTTTACTTTACAATATTGTATTGGTTTGCCATACATTAACTTGAATCCGCCATGAGTGTACATGTGTTCCCCGTCCTGAAACCCCCTCCCACCTCCCTCCCCATCCCATCCCTCTGGGTCATCCCAGTGCACCAGCCCCGAGCACCCTGTATCATGCATCAAACCTGGACTGGCGATTTGTGTCACATATGATATTTTACATGTTTCAATGCCATTCTTCTATATCATCCTGCCCTTGCCCGCTCCCACAGAGTCCAAAAGACTGTTCAATACATCTGTGTCTCTTTTGCTGTCTCGCATACAGGGTTATCGTCACCTTCTTTCTAAATTCCATACTTATGCGTTAGTATACTGTATTGGTGTTTTTCTTTCTGGCTTACTTCACTCTGTATAAATAGGCTCCAGCTTCATCCACCTCATTAGAACTGATTCAAATGTATTCTTTTTAATGGCTGAGTAATATTCCATTATGTATACGTACCACAGCTTTCTTATCCATTCATCTGCTGATGGACATCTAGGTTGCTTCCATGTCCTGGTTATTATAAACAGTGCTGTAATGAACACTGGGGTGCAATTCTGGTACATTCAATTCTGGTTTCCTCAGTGTGTATGCCCACCAGTGGGATTGCTGGGTCTTATGGCAGTTCTATTTCCAGTTTTTAAGGAATCTTCACACTGTTCTCCATAGTGGCTATACTAGTTTGCATTCCCACCAACAGTGTAAGAGGGTTGCCTTTTCTCCACACCCTCTCCAGCATTTATTGCTTGTAGACTTTTGGATAGCAGCCATTCTGACTGGTATGAAATGGTACCTCATTGTGGTTTTGATTTGCATTTCTCTGATAATGAGTGATGTTGAGCATCTTTTCATGTGTTTGTTAGCCATCTGTATGTCTTCTTTGGAGAAATGTCTGTGTAGTTCTTTGGCCCACTTTTTGATTGGGGCTTTTATTTTTCTGGAGTTGAGCTTCAGGAGTTGCTTGTATGTTTTTGAGATTAATTCTTTGTCTGTTGCTTCATTTGCTATTATTTCTCCCATTCTGAAGGCTGTCTTTTCACCTTGCTTATAGTTTCCTCTGGTGTGCAGAAGCTTTTAATTTTGATTAGGTCCCATTTGTTTATTTTTGCTTTTATTTCCAATATTCTGGGAGGTGGATCATAGAGGATCCTGCTGTGATTTATGTTGGAGAGTGTTTTGCCTATGTTTTCCTCTAGGAGTTTTATTGTTTAGATCTTTAATCCATTTTGAGCTTATTTTTGTATATGGTGTTGGAAAGTGTTCTAGTTTCATTCTTTTGCACATGGTTGACCGGTTTTCCCAGCATCACTTGTTGAAGAGATTGTCCTTTCTCCATTGTATATTCTTGCCTTTGTCAAAGATAAGGTGTCCATAGGTGCATGGATTTATCTCTGGGGTTTCTATTTTGTCCCATTGATCTATATTTCTGTCTTCATGCCAGTACCATACTGTCTTGATGACTGTGGCTTTGTAGTAGAGACTGAAGTCAGGCAGGCTGATTCCTCCCACTCCATTCTTCTTTCTCAAGATTGCTTTGGCTATTTGAGGTTTTTTGCATTTCCAAACAAATTTTGAAATTATTTGTTCTAGTTCTCTGAATAATACCATTGGTAACTTGATAGAGATTGCATTGAATTGATAGATTGCTTTGGGTAGTGTACTTATTTTCACTATATTGATTCTTCCAATCCATGAACATGGTATATTTCTCCATCTATTAGTGTCCTCTTTGATTTCTTTCACCAGTGTTTTATAGTTTTCTATATATAGGTCTTTTGTTTCTTTAGGTAGATACATTCCTAAGTATTTTATTCCTTTCATTGCAATGGTGAATGGAATTGTTTCCTTAATTTCTCTGTTTTCTCATTGTTAGTGTATAGGAATGCAAGGGATTTCTGTGTGTTGATTTTATATCCTGCAACTTTACTATATTCATTGATTAGCTTTAGTAATTTTCTGGTGGAGTCTTTAGGGTTTTCTATGTAGAGGATCATGTCATCTGCAAACAGAGTTTTACTTCTTCTTTTCCAAACTGGACTCCTTTTATTTCTTTTTCTGCTCTGATTGCTTTGGCCAAAACTTACAAAACTATGTTGAATAGTAGTGGTGAGAGTGGGCACCCTTGTCTTTTTCCTGACTTTAGGGGAAATGTTTTCAATTTTTCAACATTGAGGATAATGTTTGCTGAGAGTTTGTCATATATAGCTTTTATTATGTTGATGTATGTTCCTTCTATTCCTGCTTTCTGGAGGGTCTTTATCATAAATGGATGTTGAATTTTGTCAAAGGCTTTCTCTGCATCTATTAAGATAATCATATGGCTTTTATTTTTCAATTTGTTAATGTGGTGTATTACATTAATTGATTTGTGGATATTGAAGAATCCTTGCATCCCTGGGATAAAGCCCACTTGGTCATGATGTATGATCTTTTTAATATGTTGTTGGATTCTGTTTGCTAGAATTTTGTTAGGGATTTTTGCATCCATGTTCATCAGTGATATTGGCCTGTAGTTTTCATTTTTGTGGCATCTTTGTCAGGTTTTGGTATTAGGGTGATGGTGGCCTCATATAATGAGTTTGGAAGTTTACCTTCCTCTGCAATTTTCTGGAAGAGTTTGAGTAGGATAGGTGTTAGTTCTTCTCTAAGTTTTTGGTAGAATTCAGCTGTGAAGCCGTCTGGTCCTGGGCTTTTGTTTGTTGGAAGATTTCTGATTACAGTTTCAATTTCCATGCTTGTGATGGGTCTGGTAAGATTTTCTGTTTCCTCCTGGTTCAATTACTTTTCTAAGAATTTTTCCGTTTCTTCCAAGTTGTCCATTTTATTCACATATAGTTGCTAATAATAGTCTCTTATGATCATTTGTATTTCTGTGTTGTCTGTTGTGATCTCTTCATTTTCATTTCTAATTTTGATTTTTCTCCCTTTGTTTCTTGATGAGTCTGGCTGATGGTTTGTCCATTTTATTTATCTTCTCAAAGAACCAGCTTTTGGTTTTGTTGATTTTTGCTATGGTCTCTTTTGTTTCTTTTGCATTTATTTCTGCCCTAATTTTTAAGATTTCTTTCTAACTAACCCTGGGGTTCATAATTTCTTCCTTTTCAAGTTGTATTAGGTGTAGAGTTAGGTTATTTATTTGACTTTTTTCTTGTTTCTTGCGGTAAGCCTGTATTGCTATGAACCTTCCCCTTAGTATGGCTTTTACAGTGTCCCATAGGTTTTGAGTTGTTGTGTTTTCATTTTCATTCGTTTCTATGCATATTTTGATTTCTTTTTGATTTCTTCTGTGATTTGTTGGGTATTCAGCAGCGTGTTGTTCAGCCTCCATATGTTGGGATTTTTAATAGTTTTTTTCCTGTAATTGAGATCTAATCTTACTGCATTATGGTCAGAAAACATGCTTGGAATGATTTCAACTTTTTGAATTTACCAAGGCTAGATTTATGGCCCAGGATGTGATCTATCTTGGAGAAGGTTCCGTGTGCACTTGATAAAAAGGTGAAATTCATTGTTTTGGGGTGAAATGTCCTATAGATATCAATTAGATCTAACTGGTCTATTGTATCATTTAAAGTTTGTGTTTCCTTGTTAATTTTCTGCTTAGTTGATCTGTCCATAGGTGTGAGTGGGGTACTAAAGTCTCCCACTATTATTGTGTTATTGTTAATTTCCCCTTTCATACTTGTTAGCGTTTGTCTTACATATTGTGGTGCTCCATGTTGGGTGCATATATATTTATGATTGTTATATCTTCTTCTTAGATTGATCCTTTGATTACTACATAGTGTCTCTTTGTCTCTTTTTATAGCCTTTGTTTTAAAGTCTGTTTTATCTGACATGAGTATTGCTACTACTGCTTTCTTTTGGTCTCTGTTTGCATGGAATATATTTTTCTAGCCCTTCACTTTCAGTCTGTATGTGTCCTTTGTTTTGAGGTGGGTCTCTTGTAGACAACATATATAAGGGTCTTATTTTTGTATCCATTCAGCCAGTTTTTGTCTTTTGGTTGGGGCATTCAACCCATTTACATTTAAGGTAATTAGTGATAAGCATGATCCTGTTGCCATTTACTTTATTGTTTTGGGTTTGAGTTTATACACCCTTTCTGTGTTTCCTGTCTAGAGAAGATCCTTTAGCATTTGTTGGAGAGCTGGTTTGGTGGTGCTGAATTCTCTCAGCTTTTGCTTGTCTGTAAAGCTTTTGATTTCTCCTTCACATTTGAATGAGATCCTTGGTGGGTACAGTAATCTGGGATGTAGGTTGTTTTCTTTCCTCACTTGAAGTATGGCCTGCCATTCCCTTCTGGCCTGAAGAGTTTCTATTGAAAGGTCAGCTGTTATCCTTATGGGAATCCCCTTGTGTGTTATTTGTTGTTTTTCCCTTGCTGCTTTTAATATTTGTTCTTTGTGTTTGATCTTTGTGAATTTGATTAATATGTGTCTTGGAGTGTTTTACCCTGGGTTTATCCTGTTTGGGACTCTCTGTGTTTCTTGGACTTGGGTGATTATTTCCTTCCCCATTTTAGGGAAGTTTTCAACTACTATCTCCTCAAGTATTTTCTCATGGTCTTTCTTTTTGTCTTCTTCTTCTGGTACTCCTATGATTCGAATGTTGGGGTGTTTAACATTGTCCCAGAGGTCTCTGAGGTTGTTCTCATTTCTTTTAATTCTTTTTCCTCTGTTTCATTTATTTCTACCATTCTATTTTCTACCTCACTTATCCTATCTTCTGCCTCCATTATTCTACTATTGGTTCCCTCCAGAGTGTTTTTGATCTCATTTATTGCATTATTCATTATATATTGACTCTTTTTATTTCTTCTGCTACTGCTAAGTCGCTTCAGTCGTGTCCGACTCTGTGCGACCCCATAGACGGCAGCCCACTAGGTTCCTCTGGGATTGTCCAGGCAAGAATACTGGAGTGGAGTGCCATTGCCTTTTCCAATGCATGAAAGTAAAAAGCAAAAGTGAAGTCACTCAGCCATGCCAACTCTTGGCGACCCCATGGACTGCAGTCTACCAGGCTCCTCCATCCATGGGACTTTCCAGGCAAGAGTACTGGAGTGGGTTGCTATTGCCTTCTCCATTTATTTCTTCTAGGTCCTTGTTAAACCTGTCTTGCATCTTCTCGATCCTTGTCTCCAGGCTATTTATCTGTAACGCCAATTTGTTTTCAAAATTTTGCATCATTTTCACTATCATTATTTGGAATTCTTTATCAGGTAGATTCTCTATCTCTTTCTCTTTTGTTTGGTTTGGTGGGCATTTATCCTGTTCCTTTACCTGCTGGGTATTTCTATGCCTTTTCATCTTGTTTATATCGCTGTTTGGGGTGCTGTATTCTGGCAGTTGGTGGTTCCTCTTTATTGTGGGGGTTCCCTGCTGTGGGTGGGGTTGGATGCGTGGCTTGTCAAGGTTTTCTGGTTAGGGAAGCTTGTGTC
Source organism: Nanger dama (assembly GCA_917880005.1). Taxonomy (NCBI): domain Eukaryota; kingdom Metazoa; phylum Chordata; class Mammalia; order Artiodactyla; family Bovidae; genus Nanger; species Nanger dama. Next base: position 24,259,175 of record CAKJTW010000011.1, on the reverse strand, counting down.
GGTGTTCTTGTGGGTGGAGCTGGATTTCTTCTTTCTGGAGTGCAATGAAGTGTCCAGTAATAACTTCTGAGATGTCAATGGGTTTGGTGTGACTTGGTCAGCCTGTATATTGAGGCTCAGGGTTATGTTCCTGTGTTGCTGGAGAATTTGCATGGTATGTCTTGCTCTGGAGCTTGTTGGCCCTTGGGTGGTGCTTGGTTAGTGTAGGTATGGAGGTATTTGATTAGCTCCTATCGATTAATGTTCCCTGGATTCAGGAGTTCTTTGGTGTTCTCAAGATTTGGACTTAAGCCTCCTGCCTCTGGTTTTCAGTCTTATTCTTGCAGTAGCCTCAAGACTTCTCCATCTATACAGCACTGATGATAAAACATCTAGGTTAATGATGAAAAGTTTCTCCATAGTGAGGGACACCCAGAGAGGTACCAGAGTTACATGGAAAAGAGAAGATGGAGGAGAGAGATAGAGGTGACCAGGAGGAGAGGGGGAATCAAAAGGGGAGAGAGCAAGCTAGCCAGTAATCACTTCCCTATGTGCTCTCCACAGTCTGGATCCCTCAGAGATATTCATGGAGTTACACAGAGAAGAAGAGGGAGGAAGGAGACAGAGGTGGCCAGGAGGATAAAAGGGGGAATGAAAAGGAGACAGACAGATCCAGCAAGTAATCAGTTCCCTAAGTGTTGAAAGTGAAAGAGGAGAGTGAAAAAGTTGGCTTAAAGCTCAACATTCAGAAAACGATGATCATGGCATCCGGTCCCATCACTTCATGGGAAATAGATGGGGAAACAGTGGAAACAGTGTCAGACTTTATTTTGGGGGCTCCAAAATCACTGCAGATGGTGACTGCAGCCATGCAATTAGAAGACGCTTACTCCTTGGAAGAAAAGTTATGACCAACCTTGATAGTATATTCAAAAGCAGAGACATTACTTTGCCGACTAAGGTCCGTCTAGTCAAGGCTATGGTTTTTCCTGTGGTCATGTATGGACATGAGAAGGCTGAGCGCCGAAGAACTGATGCTTTTGTACTGTGATGTTGGAGAAGACTCTTGAGTGTCCCTTGGACTGCAAGGAGATCCAACCAGTCCATTCTAAAGGAGATCAGCCCTGGGATTTCTTTGGAAGGAATGATGCTAAAGCTGAAGCTCCGGTACTTTGGCCACCTCATGCGAAGAGTTGACTCACTGGAAAAGACTCTGATGCTGGGAGGGATTGGGGGCAGGAGGGGAAGGGGACGACAGAGGATGAGATGGGTGGATGGCATCATAGACTCGATGCATGTGAGTCTGAGTGAACGCCGGGAGATGGTGATGGACAGGGAGGCCTGGCATGCCACTATTCATGGGGTTGCAAAGAGTCGGACATGACAGAGCGACTGAACTGAGTGGGTGAGTGTTGAGACTGTCTTGACAGGCAGTATTCCTCCTTATTTCTTTAAGGAAAATGCTTTTCTGATTATAAAAGTTACAAATACTTACTGTCAAGACACAAAATCATGAAGGGGAAAAAGTTCACCTTTTCCAAATATAATCCCTATTAACAGTTCCCAAAGCTGCAGTAATCAAAACAGTATAGTACCAGCACAGAAACAGAAAAATAGGTCAATGGAATATCATCACAAGAGATGACTCTACACATGAACATCACCAGATGCTCAACACTGAATTAGATTGATTATATTATTTGCAGCCAAAGATGGAGAAGCCTTATACAGTCAGCAAAAACAAGACCAGGAGCTGACTGTGGCTCAGATCACACACTCCTTATTGCCAAATTCAGACTTATATTGAAGAAAGTAGGGAAAAACATTAGACTATTGAGGTATGACCTAAATCGAATCCCTTACAATTATGCAGTGGAAGTGACAAACAGATTCAAGGGATTAGATCTGATGGAGTGCCTGAAGAACTATGGACAAAGGTTTGTGACATTGTACAGGAGGCAGTGATCAAGAGTATTCCCAAGAAAAAGAAATACAAAAAGGCAAAAATGGTTGTCTAAGGAGGCCTTACAAATAGCTGAGAAAAGAAGTGAAAGGCAAAGGAGAAAAGGAAAGATATACCCATCTGAATTCAGAGTTCTAAAGAATAGCAAGGAGAGATAAGAATGCCTTCCTCAGTGACCAATGCAAAGAAACGGAGGAAAACAACAGCTTGGGAAAGACTAGAGATCTCTTCAAGAAAATTAGAGATACCAACGGAACATTTCATGCAAAGATGGGCACAATAAAGAACAGAAATGGTATGGACCTAACAGAAGCAGAAGATATTAAGAGGTGGCAAGAATACATAGAGGAACTGTACAAAAAGATCTCATGACCCAGATAACCATGATAGTGTGATCACTCACCTAGAGCCAGACATCCTAGAGTCTGAAGACAAGTGGCCTTTAGGAAGCATCAGAATGAACAAAGCTAGTGGAGGTGATGGAATTCCAGCTGAGATATTTCAAGTCCTAAAAGATGATTCTTTTAAAGTGTACTCAATATGCCAGCAAATTTGTTAAACTCATCAGTGGACATAGGACTGGAAAAGGTCAATTTTCATTCCAATCCCAAAGAAAGGCAATGCCAAGGAATGTTCAAATTACCACACAACTGTACGTATTTCACATGCTAGCAAAGTAATGCTCACAATTCTCCAAGCCAGGCTTCAACAGTACATGAACCGAGAACTTCCAGATGTTCAAACTGGATTTAGAAAAGGCAGAGGAACCAGAGATCAAATTTCCAATATCCGTTAGATCATAGGAAAATCAGGAGAGTTCCAGAAAAACATCTACTTCTGCTTTATTGCCTTTGTGTGGATCACAACAAACTGTGGAAAATTTTTAAAGAGATGGGAATGCCAGACCACCTGAACTGTCTCCTGAGAAATCTGTATGTAGGTCAAGAAGCAACAGTTAGAACTAGGCATGGAATAATAGACTGGTTTTGGAGTATGTCAAGGCTGTATATTGTCATCCTGCTTATTTAACTTCTATGCAGAGTACATCATGCAAAATGCCAGGCTGGATGAAGCACAAGCTGGAATCAAGATTGCCGGGAGAAATATCAGTAACCTCAGACATGCAGTTGACACCACCCTTATGGCAGAAAGTGAAGAGGAACTCAAAAGCCTCTTGATAAAAGTGAAAGAGGAGATTGAAAAAGCTGGCTTGAAACTCAACATTCAAAAAACTAAGATCATAGCATCTGTTCCCACTTCATGGCAAATAGATGGAAAAACAATGGAAATAGTGACAGACTTTACTTTCCTGGGCTCCAAAATCACTGTGGATGATGACTGAAGTTATGAAATTAAAACACACCTGCTCCTTGGAAGAAAAGCTATGACCAACCTACACAGCATATTCAAAAGCAGAGACATTACTCTGCCAACAAAAGTCCGTCTAGTCAAAGCTATGGTTTTTCCAGTAGTCTATGTATGGATGTAAGAGTTGGACTATAAAGAAAGCTCAGCACTGAAGAACTGAGGGTTTGAAACTGTGGTTTTGGAGAAGACTCTTGAGAGTCCCTTGGACTTCAAGGAAATCCAACCTGTCCATCCTATTGGAAATCAATCCTGAATATTCATTGGAAGGACTGATGCTGAAGCTGAAGTTCCAATACTTTGGCCACCTGATGTGAAGAGCTGACTCATTGGAAAAGACCTTGATACTGGGAAAGAATGAAGGTGGAAGGAGAAGGGGACAACAGAGGATGAGATGGTTGGATGGCATCACTGACTAAACGGACATGAATTTGAGTAAACTCCAGAAGTTGGTGATGGATAGGAAGGCCTGGCGTGCTTTGCTCTGCACTCCATGGGATCACAAAGAGTCAGACACGACTGAATGACTGAACTGAACTGTAACACTATAGAAAGTCCAGAGATAAACCCACACAACTATGTTTAATTAATCTACAACAAAGGAAGTAAGAATATACAGTGGAAAAAGACAGTTTCTTCAATAAATAGTGCTGGGAAAACGGAACAGCTTCAGGTTAAAGAAGGAAATTAGAAGAACATTCTCTAATACTGTACACAAAAATAAACTCAAAATGGATCAAAGACCTAAAGATAAGACTGGACACTATAAAACTCTTAGAAGAAAGCATAGGGAGAATGCTCTTTGACATAAATCGCACCAAGATCTTTTTGATCCACCTCCTAGAGTAATGAAAATAAAAACAAAAATAATTAAACTTAATTAAACTTAAAAGCTCCTGCATAGCAAAGGAAACCATAAGCAAAATGAAAAGACATCCCACAGAATGGGAAAAACATTTGCAAATGAAGTGACCAACAAGGGATTATTCTCCCAGATATACAAACAGCTTTTGCAGCTCTAAGTCAAAAGGCAAATAAATAATCCACTCAAAAAATGAACAGAAGATCTAAATAGACATTTCTCCAAAGGACACATGTATACATGAAATGATACTCAACATTACTAATTATCAGAGAAATGCAAATCAAAACTACAATGAAGTATCCCCTTATACCAGTTAGAACGGCCACCATCATAAAGTCCACAAACAATAAATGCTGAAAAGGATGTGGATAAAAGTAATTCTCCTCCACTGTTGGTGGAAATGTAAATTGATATAGCCACTATGAAGAACAGTATGGAGGTTCCTTGAAAAACTGAAAATAGAGTTACTATATGATCTAGGAATTCCACTCCTAGGCATATATCCACAGAAAACCATAATCCCAGAAGACACGTGCATCCCAGTGTTAATTGCAGCACCTGACAATAGTCAAGACATGGAAGCAACCTAAATGTCCATCAGCAGAGGAATGCATAAAGATGTGGTACATTATACAATGGACTATTACTCAGCCCCCTAAAATAATGAAATAATGCCATTTGCAGCAACATGGATGAACCTAGAGTTCATCCTAACCTTCACCTAACCTTCACTTATCATACTAAGTATGTCAGACAGAAAAAGATAAATATCATATGATCTCTCATATGTGGGATTTAATTAAAAATGATACAAATGCACTTATTTACAAAACAGAAACAGACATGCAGATATCAAAAACAATCTTATGGTTACAAAAAGGGAAACATGCTTGGGAGGGATAAATCAGAAGCTAAAGATGAACATATGCATACTACTAAGATGGATCACCAACAAGAACATACTATATAGCACAGGGAATTCTACTCAATATTCTGTGATAACCTGTATGAGAAAAGAATCTAAAGAAGAATCAATATATGTATAATGAATCACTTTGCTGTACACCTGAAACACAACATTTAAAATCAACTATAACTGAAATATATAACACATACATATAGTGTGTGCACACACATATATGTAACATGCAAAAAGAACATATCCTGCTTTTTTTAAAATTAAAAATATGTTATAAAATTGTCTCCAAATCATTAAGGCAGCCAGCTATGTCAGGAACCAGCCCCCTCCACCAGCAGACAGTAGCTCCAGGAACTCCAAGCTCTGCAACCAGCCACCCCAGAATCCAGCTCTGCCCACTACTGGGCCAGAACTAGCCCTAGGACCCCCTGGGTCCTGCAGCCAGCCAGCTCAGGACCTGGTTCCATCCACCAGTAGCTGGCAGCCATGGCACAAGGCAGGGCCTGGCAACCAACTGGAATGGAAGACAAACACACCTACCAGATTACCCACAGTAGTCAGCTTTCTTTATGTTTCCTCTTCTTGGGGTTATTTGAGCTTCTTGGATAAGTATGTGCATTGTTGTGTTGTTGTTGTGTTAGTCACTCAGTCATGTCTGACTTTGTGATCTCATGGACTGCAGCCCACCAGTCTCCTCTGTCCATGGGATTCTCCAGGCCAGAATACTGGAATGGATTGCCATTCCCTTCTCCAGGGGATCATCCCAACCCAGGGATTAAACCCTGGTCTCTTGCACTGCAGGTGGATTCTTGACCATCTGAGCCACTAGGGAAGCCCAAGTATGTGTATAGTTTTAATCAAATTTGGAAAAGTTTTGGCCATTATTTCCTCAAGCATTTTTCTCTTCTCTCTTTTCTCCTTTGGAAACTTTAATAACATGAATGGTAGGTTGCTTAATGCTGTCCCATATTCACTGATGCTCTTTCTATTTTTCACAATTCTTATTTTTTTCCCTTTGATTTTAGATAGTGCCTGGTGTTACATCTTCAGGTTCACTAATCTTTTCTTCTGCAATGTCAGATCTGCCATTAATCCTATCCAGAGTATTTTTCATCTGAGATAATTGTAATTTCATCTGTCTTCTACTTTCTTGAAAACATAAAAAGTAGCAAAGATCAACACCCTCAGATATGCAGCTGATAACCACTCTAATGGCAGAAAGCATAGAGAAACTAAAGAGCCTCTTGATGGGGGTGAAGGAGGAGAGTGAAAGAGCCAACTTAAGACTAAATATGAAAAAAACTGAGATCATGGCATCCACTCCCATTACTGCATTGCAAATAGAAGGGGAAAAAGTGGAAGTAGTGGCAGATTTCCTCTTCTCGGGCTTCAAAATCACTGCGGATGGTGACTGAAGCCAAGAACTCAGAAGATGATTGCTTCTTGGCAGGAAAGCGATGACAAACTTACAACAGTGTGTTGAAAGCAGAGACAGTACTCTGCTGACAAAGGTCCATATAGTCAGCGCTATGGTCTTCCCAGTGGTCACGTATGGTTGTGAGAGCTGGACCTTAAAGAAGGCAGAACACCAAAGAGCTGATGCCTTCAAACTGTAGCGCTAGAGAAGAGCCCTGAAAGTCCCTTGGACATCAAAGAGATCAAACCAGTCAATCTTAAGGGAGATCAACCCTGAATATTCACTGGAAGGCCAGATGGTGAAGCTGAAGCTCTAGTATTTTGGTCATCTGATGTGAACAGATGATTCACTGGAAAAGTCCCTGATGCCAGGAAAGATTGAGAGCAGCAGGAGAAGAGGGCATAAGAGGATGAGATGGCTGGATGGCATCACCAATGCAATGAACATGAACTTGGACAAACTCCAGGATATGGTGAGGGACCGGGAGGCCTTGTATGCTGTAGTCTGTGGGGTTGCAAAGAGTCAGACATGACTGGGTGACTGAACAAAACAAAACAAACAAAGAAAACTCTATCAATATTTCTGGGTCAGTTTTGATAGATTTTTCTCCTTTTGGATAGCTTTTTTTCTGCCTTTTTTGCATGTCCTGGTGATTTTAGATTGGATGCTGATATAAATATTTTCTTTTTGGATGCTAGATACTTTTTAGTCCAATTATTCTTGAGTTTTGTTCTGGGATGCAAGTAAGCTTCCTGGAAATCACTCGTTCTTTTTAGGTACTTCTCCTAAGCTCTTTTATTTTTCATTTCTCAAGGGATCATTGCTGTTACTTGATCCATTACCTGTTGTTACATTTCCAACATCTTCAAAACTACATTTTACTTTTTAAAAAGGTTCTTTAGGTGTTTAATGCAGGAGGATGAAGTATTTAATCATTAAACACTGAAGTGAATAAGGGTTGTAAGAGTTTTACTGAAACTGAATCTGGCTCATTCAATCATCTGGCTCTGTCTCAGAGACCAGGGGCAGGCAGGTTGGTGGCTAAAGATGGTAAAGGATCTGCCTGCAGTGTGGGAGATCTTCAGTCAAGATCCCCTGGAGAAGGGAAATGGCAATCCACTCCAGTATTCTTGCCTGGAGAATCCCATGGACAGAGGAGCATGGTGGGCTATAGTCCATGCATGGGGTCACAAAGAGTTGAACACAAGTGAGCTACTAACACTTTCACTTTCTGAGACTGGAGAAGGGATCCGATGAGCCTTTATTTTCCTAATTGGTAAAGAGCTGCTGGAAAAGAGCCTCATCCAAAGGGGAGGGGGACAAAGCTGAGGTGAACCTGCCTGGCTTAAGGTCGAGGGGCCACAGGAGGAGGGATGGATGCTGATTGTTCTGTAGCCTGTTCCATGGACTAGGAAGAGAGGGCTCTAGTGAAAGTATGAGAAGACCTTCTGAGTTCACAGTCCCCTAAAAATACACTGGATGTTGAAAACACAGTGTGCCATGAGAAATCTGCAGCTCCAGTAGCAGTGAATTTGGCAGTAAGGAGAGTCAGCAAGAAAGGCTGGTACCAGGCGTTGGTGTTAGTGTTCACAGAAGAAAAAGAGGAGGAGAGGGATGGCTGTTATGAAGACAGATTCATGTATACCAATGCCTCTCAGCCCTATTTCAGTAGACTTGTGGGTGCTAGAGCTTTAATTGAAGGGCCAAGGTCAAAGCTTGAAGTGAGATTTGGGGAAGCAAAAATGGCCTCTGACAGAAGAGTTCCTTGAGTCTGTGTATATATATACACACACACACAGAGGTCAACCAGGAATGGGCAGAAAGGGCAACATGATAGTGGGGGCCACAAAGCAGTGTGGTGGCTTTGAGTAACTGAATTTTCAGACTGTGACTGCAAAAGTGACCTGCTCTTTTCAGACATGAGATCTGGTCTGCCTGTGGTAATGAGATCCCTTTGTCTCTAATGACTACATCTTCTTCCTGAGCAGCCTACAGGTGGGCCTGTCCAGCTGAATAAACAGGGTCAGGGCTGAAGGCCCAGAGCTCTCACTGTGCTTCCTCAGATACTTGCTTTTACCACTTGCCAAAGAAAGATTGAAGGAGTCTTAAAATAGGCAGAAAAAAGTTACATAAAGTTTTTTTATTGGGAGGCTCTGAAGGAGGCCTGGTGTGCTGCGATTCAAAGAGTCAGACATGACTGAGCGACTGAACTGAACTGAAACCCACTTGTCAAAGGTCTATCCCAAGGCATGAACAAATAAATGGAGAAGAACCAGTCTTAGGCACAGCATGAAAATAGCTGAAAATCTGTTAAAATCTGCGGCTTAGGTTGAGACAAAGGCTATGAACCTTCTTGAATCTCTGCGGAAGTATACTGAAAGAAAAACGTCTGCTAGATCTTTACACGAACACCTTTTTTCCAAATAGAAAATATCCCATTTTTGAAACATATTGCACAGAGAAAGTGGGTGGCCCTGGGAAGCGTTGAGTCATAAAGTACTATTCAACTGGGAGTTCTAGGTGAAAGTAAAAACTTAGAGAAAGCCTGAGTAGCCACTTTTACAATAAAATAATCCTACTGGAGGAGACTCTAATGCTCCAGGCCACGCTAACCCAGAGGAGGGAGTTAGTGGTTTGGCCTGTGACGGTGCTGATCTCACTGTCTGCTATACTTGGCTAGCAGTGAGTAATCTCAGCCTTTTTCCCTTCAGTTTCACTCATGTGAGTTATTTCTCATCAGACATGGTAAATTCCATCAGAAGCCAGATAGCATTATTTCATGTTTACTAGCTGGAAGAACATCAACAGTGCCAGCCTGCTACTCAAGAGTGGTAACACTTTCTAAAGTCATCCTTGCACTGAAGTTTTTACTATGGCCTAACCTAGAAACCTTCATTTAGGACACTCAGTTTTTTTAAGTTCACTTAATACTCTTTGAATCTAGTGCCACCAATCCTTCCAGCTATCTCATTGCATCATCCTCTTTTATCCATCTACCCATTCACTCTTCCATTAACTGATATACACTGGTGTACACACTGTGTACTGGAGTTACAAATAGAACACTGATGGTAGCAGTGACAAGGAGCGTGATGGCATCAAAATGGCAACATGGGAGACCCTAAGCTCTCTCTGGAGACGGCAGTGGCAGCCCACTCCAGTGCTCTTGCCTGGGAAATCCCATGGACGGAGGAGCCTGGTGGGCTGCAGTCCATGGGGTCGCGAAGAGTTGGACAGGACTGAGAGACTTCACTTTCACTTTTCACTTTCATGCACTGGAGAAGGAAATGGCAACCCATTCCAGCATGCTTGCCTGGAGAATCCCAGAGATGGGAGCCTGGTGGGCCGCCGTCTATGGGGTCTCACAGAGTCGGACACGACTGACTGACGTGACTTAGCAAGCTCTCTCCATGCACAAAGGCCAACAATTAGACAGCTAGTTGTAAAACAAAATAGCTCTGGGAGAGCTCTGGATTCTACCTAAGAAATTTTAACACACGGTGGAACAAAAACTCTGAGAATAAATGCACAAGAAGAGAAGACAATTAGTTTCATTTTGCCTGCATTGTTCCATCCCTGAAGCTGGGACTTCTTAGTGCCAAGAGAGAACTTCCCAGCTAGAAAGAAGTCTCCTTTCTAGGAAAGAAACAGTGGGTCAAGCAGCTTCTCCACCCTTCCTGGGTACCATACAAAGGATCTGCTTAGGTTTTGCTCCACAGACAGAAAAAACTGAGATGTACAGAGATGGTGAGGAACAAAAAGAAACCAGCCATATAGTGGGAGCAATTGCAGTTCACACTGACCCGCTCTATAGACAAACCCTTTGCCACCGAAGTAGAATCAGTGGCCAACACAGCTGCCACAGACCCCCTGCAGATTTCCCTGGCTTTTGCCCTATAGGTATTTGTGTTCACTGATGCCAACTGCCTGAGTCCCTCCCTGCTCCATCACCTTCCCCACCCCCACCCCCTATATCCCCATGCCAGAGCCTGGGAACAGCACTTGTAGCTAGCTCAAGCCCCTGAGGCTGCACCAGTGCAAAACAGCAGCTTAGACCCTGTGGATGATCCCTGCTGCTGTGCATGCACTCAGAGCTAGGCCCTTCAGCTCACTTTTATGCTGCTAGTCTGACACCTATCACGAGCTTTCACCCAGCTGTACACCTAGGGGGAGACTGTACAGCCACTGGGAGAAAATGCTAATTGCCAGGGCTCCCATAGCCAACTGTGTGCCCAGACCAGGCCCTGCCCTATGTCACTGGCCTGAACAACTGTGATTAGCTTAGCTGGAATTCTTCCAGCTGTACATCTGTACGCCCCAGCCCAAGCCCCTTTACTGGCCTCTGTTGAAGTTCACACACCCAGGGGAGGATTGTGCAGCCATGGGAGAGCATGCTGGTAGCCAGGGCTCCAGTAGCTGCCAGCTTACAGCTTATAGCTGTCTCTGGCCCCTGCTGCCTGCACTGCCCTCACCGAGTTCTGTGCACCTACACCTGCTCCTGCCCTGACACAGGCACCTGCAGCTGGCCCCCACAGCCGAGTGTGTTCACACTGTCAGAGTTCCTGCCCTGGTCACCAGCTGCTGCACTTGCAGCCACCACCCAGAACCTCAGCAGCTCTTGCAACCACTGCAGACTCCCTGCAGTCCTCACCAAGGACAGGCAGCTGTTGATTCTGGGCACTCCAGTGGCCAGAGCTGAAGAGATATTATGCTTCTGATGGACTTTGTGCGCCACATGCTGCCATACTTGGCACTGGCAACACCAGACCCGACATCATAGCAAGCTCCAGTGTACACCCACCCACGTGGTAAAGGCCTTCTCTTACTAAAGTCAGTCCCCAAGGGTTGGAAGAGGCAACTGCTTCTTTAAATGCACAGATACTTAAACAAGGCTACCAGAATCATGAGGAAGCAGAGAAACATGTTTCCATCAAAGTAATACACTAAAACCACAGTTAACTGGCCCCAAAGAAATGGAGATCCAGGAAAGTGGTCTGATGAAGAATTCAAAGCAGTTTTTCTAAACATACTCAGTGAGCCAAAAGAGAACACAAATTAAAAATTTAATGATAACAGGAAAACAATACAAGAAAAATAAGTTCAACAAAAAGAAAACATGAAGACCCAAACAAATTTTGGAGCTGAATACCATAGCTTAACTGAAGAATTCAACGAGAGCTTCAACAGCAGCTTGACAAATCAGAGGACAGAATTAGTGAGTTAAAAACAAACTAACTGAAATTATCCAATCATGTGAGCAAAAATAGAAAAGAATGAAAAGAGCCTGTGGGACTTATGGGACATGATTAAGAGAAATAATGTACAATGATTGGAGTCCCAGAAGGAGAAGAGAAGGGGAAAAGGAATAGAAAGCTCCAAGACCCATTGTAACAAAGCTGTTTAAAATCAAAGAGAGAATTTTAAAAGAAACAAGAGAAAAAAACTGTCGGTAGGGGTCTTGCAGGCCGGGAGAGAATGGGATAATATGGTCAAAGCGCTGAAAGAAAGAAACAGCCAACCAAGAATACCTAGCAGGGCTGTTTCAGAAATCAAGGTAAACCAATGACTTTCTTTATTTTTTTTAATTTATTTATTTTTTTAATTACAATACTGTATTTGTTCTGCCATACATTGACATGAATCAGCCACAGGTGTCCACGATCTCCCAATGCCAAAGCCCCCTCCCACCTCCCACCCCACATTCTCTCCCTGAATCATCCGGTGCACCAGCCCTATGCGTCCTGCATCCTGTATTGAACATAGACTGGCGCTTCATTCTTACAAGATAGTATACATGTTTCAATGCCGTTCTCCCAAATCATCCCACCCTCTCCCTCTCCCTCAGAGTCCAAAAGTCCGTTCTATACCTCTGAGTCTCTTTTGTTGTCTCACATAGAGGGTCTTCATTACTATCCTTCTAAATTCCATATATATGTGTCAGTATACTGTATTGGTGTTTTTCTTTCTGGCTTACTTCACTCTGTATAATCGGCTCCAATTTCATCCATCTCATTAGAACTGAGTCGAATTTATTCTTTTTAAGGGCTGAGTAGTACTCCATTGTGTATATGTACCACAGCTTTCTTATCCATTCATCTGCTGATGGACATCTAGGTTGTTTCCATGTCCTGGCTATTATAAACAGTGCTGCAATGAACATTGGGGTACATGTGTCTCTTTCAATTCTGGTTTCCTCGGTGTGTATGCCCAGCAGTGGGATTGCTGGGTCATAAGGCAGTTCTATTTGCAATTTTTAAGGAATCTCCACACTGTTTCCCATAGTGGCTGTACTAGTTTGCATTCCCACCAGCAGTGTAAGAGGGTTCCCTTTTCTCCACATCCTCTCCAGCATTTATTGCTTGTAGACTTTTGGATCGCAGCCATTCTGACTGGTGTGAAATGGAACCCCATTGTGGTCTTGATTTGCATTTCTCTGATAATAAGTGATGTTGAGCATCTTTTCATGTGTTTGTTAGCCATCCATGTCTTCTTTGGAGAAATGCTTATTTAGTTCTTTGGCCCATTTTTTTATTGGTTCGTTTATTTTTCTGGAGTTGAGCTGCATAAGTTGCTTGTATATCTTTGAGATTAGTTGTTTGTCAGTTGTTTCATTTGCTATTGTTTTCTCCCATTCAGAAGGCTGTCTTTTCACCTTGCTTATAGTTTCCTTTGTTGTGCAGAAGCTTTCAATTTTAATTAGATCCCATCTGTTTATTTTTGCTTTTATTTCCAGTATATTGGGAGGTGGATCATTGAGGATCCTGCTGTGATTTATGTCGGAGAGTGTTTTGCCTATGTTTTCCTCTAGGAGTTTTATAGTTTCTGGTCTTACATTTAGATCTTTAATCCATTTTGAGTTTATTTTTGTGTATGGTGTTAGAAAGAGATCTAGTTTCATTCTTTTACAAGTGGTTGACCAGTTTTCCCAGCACCACCTGTTAAAGAGACTGTCTTTACTCCATTGTATATTCTTGCCTCCTTTGTCGAAGATAAGGTGTCCATAGGTGTGTGGGTTTATCTCAGGGCTTTCTATTTTGTTCCATTGATCTATATTTCTGTTTTTGTGCCAGTACCATACTGTATTAATGACTGTGGCTTTGTAGTAGAGCCTGAAGTCAGGCAAGTTGATTCCTCCAGTTCCATTCTTCTTTCTCAAGATTGCTTTGGCTATTCGAGGTTTTTTGTATTTCCATACAAATCTTGAGATTATTTGATCTAGTTCTGTGAAAAATACTGCTGGTAACTTGATAGGAATTGCATTGAATCTGTAGATTGCTTTGGGTAGTATACTCATTTTCACTATATTGATTCTTCCAACTCATGAGCATGGTATATTTCTCCATCTATTAGTGTCCTCTTTGATTTCTTTCATCAGTGTTTTATAGTTTTCGATATATAGGTCTTAAGTTTCTTTAGGTAGGTATATTCCTAAGTATTTTATTCTTTTCGTTGCAATGGTGAATGGGATTGTTTCCTTGACTTCTTTTTCTACTTTCTCATTATTAGTGTATAGGAATGACAGGGATTTCTGAGTGTTGATTTTATATCCTGCAACTTTACTATATTCGTTGATTAGCTCTAGTAGTTTTCCGGTCGAGTCTTTAGGATTTTCTATATAGAGGATCATGTCGTCTGCAAACAGTGAGAGAACGTACCTCAACATAATAAAAGCTATATATGACAAACCCACAGCTAACATTATCCTCAATGGTGAAAAATTGAAACCATTTCCCTAAAGTCAGGAACAAGACAAGGGTGTCCACTTTCACCACTACTATTCAATATTGTACTGGAAGTTTTGGCCACAGCAATCAGAGCAGAAAAAGAAATAAAAGGAATCCAAATTGGAAAAGAAGAAGTAAAACTCTCACTGTTTGCAGACGACATGATCTTCTATATAGAAAATCCCAATGACTTTCTTTAATAAACAAAAGCTGAAAAAAATTCATCACCACTAAAAGTACTTTATAAGAAATGCTGAAAGAAGTCCTTCAAGCTGAAATGAAAGGATGTTAATCAGTAATTTTAAAACATGAAAGCATATAACACACTGGGATAAAGATAAACTTATGGCCAGATTCAAAATACTTGAATACTGAGATGTGGTGGTGTGTTAACTACTTCACTCTAGTATAACAGATAAAAGACAAAAGTATTAAAAATAGATGTAACTACAACAATTAGCTAATGCATACACAATATAAAAAAATGTAAAATTATGCCATTGAAAACATAAAAGTGAGACTAAAAGGGTAGTTTCTGTATGAGATTGAAATTAAAATTCTTACACATAAAAATTGTTACACATATAAAATGTTTTGTATAAGCCTCATAGAAACCTTAAAGGAAAAACCTACACAAAGGAAAATCACAAAATAAAGAAAAGAGAATCAAAGCATACCACTAAAGAAAAGCATCAATTCACAAAGGGAAGCAGCAAGAGAGGAAGGGAATGAGAGAACGACAGAACAGTCAGAAAACAATAAATAAGGTGGCATTATTAAGTCCTTACCTATCAATGATTAAACATAAATGGTGAATTCTTCAGTCAAAAGACATCAAGTGGCTGGATGAGTAGAACAAAACAAAACAACCAGAACCAGCTACATGCTGCCTAAAAGATACTCAACGGGGAAAAGGCCATCTCTTCCAAAGATGTTGGGAAAACTATTCTCTTCACATGCAGAGGAAAGAAAATTGGACCTCTATCTTACACCACTCACAGAAATTAACTCGAAATGGATCACAGATTTAAATGTAAGAACTGATGCTATAAAACTCATGGAAGAAAGCATAGTTTCTTGACAATAGGCTTGGCAACAGATTCTTGGATATGACACTGAAAGCACGAGTGACAAACAGTGCTTAGTAAGAAGGACGATGTAAAACTAGAAAGCTTTTACCGGGCAAAAGGAAAAATGAGCAAAATGTAAAGACAACCTAGGGAATGGCGGAAAACATTTGCAAATCACATATCTGGTAACGGGCTAATGTTCTAAAATATATTAGGAACTCGCACAACTCAATAGCAAAAGTCAAGCTGACTGAAAAATGGGCAGAAGAGGAAAAAAATTGAATAGATTTTCTCAAATAAAATGTACGAATTGTCGATGGAATCATGAAAAGGTGCCCAGTAACACTAATCATCAATGAGATATTAGTGATGTCTCACTGTGGCAAATCAAAGCCACAATAAGACATCAACTCACACCTGTTAGAATGACTTTTCATCAAAAAAAAAAGACATAATTTGGATTGGTAAGGATGTAGAGAAAGGGAACTTTTGTTCACTATTGGTAATATAAATTGATGCAGTCATTGTGGAAAACAGTATGGAAATTTCTCAAAACTGAAAATAGAACTACCACTGATACAACAATTTCACTTCTGAGACTGGAAAAAAAAAAGAAAACCGTATTTTGAAAAGATATCTGCACCCCCATGATCATTGTAACATTAATTATAAAAGCCAAAATATGGAAACAACCCAAGTGTCTGTCAATAGATGAATTATTAAAGGTGTAAACATATATAAAATGGGATATTATTCAGCCATGGAAAAGAAAAAAATGTTGCCATTTGTGACAACATGGATGAATCTTAAGGGTATTATTCTAAGTGAAATAAGTCAGACAGAGAAAGGTAGATACTAGATGATATATGGGATCTGAAAAAGCTGAACTCATAGAAACAGAGAGGAGAGTGGTAGTTACCAGGGGCTGGGGAGTGGGAGAGGGGCTTCCCTGGTGGCTCAGTGGTAAAGAATCCGCCTGCAATGCCAAGTGTCAGGAGATGTGGGTTTGAACCCTGAGTCAGGAAGATCCCCTGGAGGAGGGCATGGTAACCCACTCCAGTATTCTTGCTTGGAGAATCCCCTGGACAGAGGAGCCTGACAGGCTACAGTCTAGCGTCGCAAACAGTTGGACATGACTGAAGCGACTTAGCATGCATGGGGAGTGGGAGAAATGAGGAGGTGTTAGTCAAAGGGTTAAAAACTTCCAGTTATAAGTTCTGGGATCTAATGCACAGTGTGGTGATTATAGTTAACAACAATGTACTGCATTCTTGAAAGTTGCTAAGAGAGTACATCTTAAATGTTCTTACCACAAAGAATAAATAATTATGTGATACAATGGAAGTTTTAGCTAAGGATGTGTGCTAATCATCTTGTATCATGTAAGTGTATTAAATCAACATGTGTACACCTTAAATTTACACCATGTTACACGTCAATTATATCTCAGTAAAGCTGAGGAAAAAAATCAACAACGATAAACTCTTGTATATCTGTTAAATGCCAGGAACACTCCTATGTACTTAATATTTTAATATTAATTTTAATATTAATAACTTTATGAGAAGGTGCTGTTATTATGCCCATTGTACAGTTAAGCAAATAAGATTAATAAAACAAGATCCCTGCTTTCAAAGGCATTCATTGAGTAGTTAAGGAGTTGAATTATATACTCACAAAAGAGTGAAGTTAATATTGCTAGGCCTAAATACCAATACAAGCTCACAAAAAATGATGACATAGATTCATATATGACAAGGAGTGTGTCTTATGTCACTTAGGTTCTCCTTAAGTCACTGAACTAAGGTGGGTGGTAGTGACTAAGGAAGTACCCTCGAGAGCCCACTTCTTTCTCTATGCAAGGTAGATGACCAGATAGAACATCCAAACTCAATCCACTTGGAGAATTTCCCCTCAACACTATCTTCGAACCACTGCTGAGTGTAGACGTGGTTGATTTTTGGCTTAAATCAACATATTCAACAACCCATGAATCAGGTTTGATTATTTTTCTCCCCCTGTCAGTTGATCAAAGTCAGGTCCTCCATGAGCCACCGTTGTTAGCAGAGAAGTACTGGGGATGAATGATGAGTGAGAACTGGGCCACCTACTCATGCAGATTACTTGTGCCCTCTGGACCAGCTGCAGCTGCATCTGGAACATACTGCTTCTGTAATATGATTGCCTGCTGCTGGGCATGCCTGGCATTATGAGTTGGTAGTTCTCACAGCTCTCAGCTTAAGAGGGGCAGCACTCGTCCCAGAATTACTTGATTTACAAAGGTCAGATGCTCATTTTTGTCAGGGTTCAGATGCCAGGAGCTATTCTTTTTGTTTGTTTGTTTGTTTTTAATGGTAAAGTAAGCAGCCTCACTGCCTAGGAGAGAAAACATCTGATGATCACAAGTGTTGATGGTTAGCTGCAAAGCTTGGAGAAACTGGGGGATGGACACACACTGGTTATGGGCATCTGAGGAGGGCACCCTTATGCTTGCTCCAAAGTGAGACAGGAAGAAATACTCTGATTTCAGAGATTCAAGAGATCAGGAGAGAGATGGAGTGGTCAGAGAAAGCTCCCTGTACAAAGTCAGACTTCAGACAGATTCACTGAGAGGCAGTGAACATGCGACTTCAATTGTCTTAACAAGGGTGTCACAGTGATGTTTAGTGGGGTTGTCAGTAGTGACTGGGCACAAGAGGGCCCGAATTACCACGGGAGGTGACACTGAGATTCTTTAATGCTTTCTCTATATTATCCATTGTTGTTTCATCGGTATGTCTGACTCTTTGTGATCCCATGGACTATAGCCCACCTGGCTCCTCTGTCCATGGGATTTCCCAGACAAGAATATTGAAGTGAGTTGCCATTTCCTTCTCCAGGGAATCTTCTGGACCCAGGGATTGAACTCAAGTTCAATCAAAGCAGGAGTGCTTTAGCATGAGGATTCTTTTACCGCTGAGCCACTAGGCTCAAAAAAACAAACTATAAAGCAAACCCCCAAATATCTCAACATCTACCTCTGTTCATATTTGTTGAAGGTCCTCTAGGAAATATCTTTTGAAAAAGTAAGTTCTGAGCACATTGGCCCAATTCCCCTGCTCCCCATTCTATTCCCAGCCTCTTTCACTTTCCACCTCTTACTCTCCGCTATGTATTGGGTGCTGGTCACCCAGCAAGGACTCTGAAGTAAGGCACTGCATCCTCTTTTGGGACATATCTGTATCAGTTTAACATTTACAATTTCCCTGCCTTTACTGCAAGTTGCAAATCACTGCTATTTAATAATACAAAACAAAATATGATGAGACACAAACAAAAACGAATACTAGATAATGAATACGAGAGCTCAGTGACCAAATTTTGAAATGACAAGAGACAATACAAGTTACATTTATGGTAAATTTAAGACATCAGAATATGGAAAGCTATCATTGTTGAGAATTCACTGTGTATCTGACCCTATGCTTAGGGCTTTATGTATATTATCTGAGTTTTAATCTAATGAAATCAAATGATGTCCCAGTCCATCCTTCCAAAGGGAGAACTCAGGCCCAGAGAGACTGATTGCAAGTCCAGGGTCTCATTAGTGGGAGGTAGAAGAGCTACAGCCCCAACCCAGAAATCAGAGACAATTTTGTTCAAGCAAACATGGAAGACTTTCAGAAGACAGTAGAACCTGAATATTAGAATATGAGAAGCTGTAGAGAAGGTGGAGGGTAATTGCCTCCACAGTAGCTAAAGTCTCTGCATGTGTGTGGAGGCATCTGGTACAGAGAAAAGGGACAGTAGAATGCTACATCAGTGCTTATCAAACTCGATCCTCAGACCACCACATCAGTACCATAACAAAGGCACTCATTCT
Organism: Nanger dama; assembly: GCA_917880005.1. Taxonomy (NCBI): domain Eukaryota; kingdom Metazoa; phylum Chordata; class Mammalia; order Artiodactyla; family Bovidae; genus Nanger; species Nanger dama. Next base: position 24,240,011 of record CAKJTW010000011.1, on the reverse strand, counting down.
CCTTTTGTTCTCTCCCACCCCACCTCTCTATTCTTGTTCCGCAGAGGCAACAACTTTCAAAATTTTCAGGTATTTATCATGGTATTTACTTCCATCTTTCTAAAAAATGATTATAAATTGTCAGTTTTAGAAATTATTTACTGAACATGATAATTTAGCTATTATACAATTCACCCTTCACCAATACATAATTACCCTGTACCCTGGTCCTAAGGTGATTCCCTGGTAGTTCAGCTGGTAAAGTATCTGCCTGCAATGCAGGAGACCCCAGTTTGATTCCTGGGTTGGGAAGATCCCCTGGAGAAGGGATAGGCTACCCACTCCAGTATTCTGGCCAGGGAGAATTCCATGGACTGTACAGTCCATGGAGTCACAAAGAGTCAGACACGACTGAGTGACTTTCAGTTTGGGTCTTTTGGCTACTCTTAAGGTGGAGAAGGCAATGGAACCCCACTCCAGTACTCTTGCCTGGAAAATCCCATGGATGGAGGGGCCTGGTAGGCTGCAGTCCCTGGGGTTGGAAGAGTCAGACACGACTGAGGACTTCACTTTCACTTTTCACTTTCATACACTGGAGAAGGAAATGGCAACCCACTCCAGTGTTCTTGCCTGGAGAATCCCAGGGACGGAGGAGCCTGGTGGGTTGCCGTCTATGGGGTCACACAGAGTCGGACACGACTGAAGAGACTTAGCAGCAGCAAGGTGGTCTTAATAGTATCCTACTTGGTTAAATCAATATTTAATGATTACATTCTTGGCTATGTAAGTGTTACCTGTTATTTGTGGCTGATCTACAGTTCATGGTGACATTTCCTTTGTTTAAAATCTATTCCCCTCCCAAGAGTTAATGATTACATTTTTGCTTATGTTTCTTTTTGGTAATATAACCATCAGGAGATGGTGAGGGATAGGGAGGCCTGGCGTGCTGCAGTCCACGGAGTCACAAAGAGTCGGACATGACTGGGCGACTGAACAACAACAACCAGTTTATCCCGGAATTCTGACAGAACTGCATAACATTTCTCAGTATATTTACAAATATTAGATATTCTATACTTTAAATTTTTGAGGAGTGGCTGTGAGAGAGTCATCTCTCCTGAGTTGGTGGTCTCTAATCCTACATTAAACAGGTCTTCATTTCACAGAATTTCATTTCACCATCATCTCAGGAATTCCCTTTGCCTTTCTTCTCTGTTGCTTCTGTCCCTTTTCTGCTACAACTGCTTTATTGTTGGCTTAAACCTCCATGCTTTTGTGAGATATACCTCAACAGTGGTTTCCAGAGAAAGGATACATGGATGGAGAGAGGGAAGCAGGGAGTAAAGCTGGGGATAGCTCAGAGAAAGCACCTTCATAAAGAAATGTGAAGATATCATTCTGGGGTAATGCAAGAATACTGTGAACTTCTGCTCTTCCTGAGGCAGCAATAAGCTTCAGTCATACTGAACTAGAAAGGTGAGGGTCATGAGATAAATCTTTATATTCTTCCATGCATGTAACAGGCTTAGAACTCAAATATAGAACATACAGAAAACAAGCATTAAAGAAGCTGTACTTTGGCATATTGACAGAAGAGGGCACCATTAAACTAAGAATCTTGTAAACCATCACAAATCCACAAAAAGAACTGAAGGGAAAAAATCTACACAAAACTACTTTGGGGGAGGGGGTGGGGAAATAAACATTTCAAGTGATGAAACTCCACCATTCCAAGGGAGATAAAAAACAGAACACAAAAACCCAAGCAACTATGAAGTGAAAGAAAATTGCAACACTGCGCTTCAAGGCTGAATTAAATGACCTCAAATAAGTATTTGGAAACATGAAAAGTTATCTTCAATCAGAAATTAAAAACATAAATGAATTTTGAAAAAGGAAGTATTTTTAAAAGAGCTGGTTGAACTCAAGGAATAACTAGAACAAAAAGAAAAATTATCTCACAATTGAAAAGTAAATTTTAATTTGTTTCCTAGGGCTGCCTTAAGAAGTTACCACAAACTGAGTCACTTAAAACAATAGATATTTGTTCCCTGAGGATTCTGGAGGCCAGAAACCTGCAATCAAGGTGTCAGCAGGGCTGGTTTCTTCTGGAGGAGCTCTCCTAGTCTTCAGCCCTTGTTCCTAGCTTCTGGGGACGTCCAGCAATCCTTGATCTTCTTTGTTTATACATGCAGTGTTCTAATTTCCACTTCCATCTTCACACTGCCCTCTTTTCTAAATGTCTTCTCTCGCTTCTCATCTAAGGACATTTGCCACTGGAATTCGGCCACACCCAGCTAATATAGACTGATCTCAAGATCCTAAACTTAATTAGGTCTGCAAAACCTCTTTTTCCAAATATAGTCACATTAACAGGTTGGAAGTGGACTTAATCTTTTGGGAGGCCAATGTTCAACTCTATACAGCACCCAAGGAAGAATGAACTCACGTGGAAATTTAATAAGCAGCAACAAAGATGGACAAGCAACCAGCCAAGAAAATGAAATAAGAATAATAAGAGCCAGGAAGGAAATAATTGACACAGAAGACAGGCAATGCAGCTTAGACATAATTGGAGCCCTTGAAGAAGAATTATAAAACAATGGAACTTTAAAAAATTATAGTTGAAGAAAATATCCCAGAAATAAAACATGTATCTACACATTGAAAGGATTTGCTAAATAGATGAAAAAAATAATCTGAAATTGTCAGCTCCAAGATAATCTAATAAAATGACCTGATTCCTTCAGTGTACCTGTCTATTCTTTCAGCAAGTCCACTGTGACTCGATTACTGTAGCTTTATAATAAGTATCAAAATCAGGTAGGACTGAGTCCTTCAACATTGCTGTCCTTTTCCATTGCTGTTGTTTTCATTATTCTAGGTCCTTTGTATTTCCATATAAATTTTACAGTCAACTTGTCTATTTCTATCAGAACGTCTACGATGTTTCTGATTGGAACTGTATTGAAATTATAGATCAATTCGGAAATGATAATTTAATAATATTGAATTTTCCAATGTATGAACTTGGTGTATCTCTCCATTTCTTTAGGGCCTTGATTTCTTTCATTGGTGTTTTGTAACTTTCAGCACACAATCCCACAAATATTTTGTTAAAAGTTATATTTAAGTTTTTCATGTTTTGGTATTTTGTAATTGGTTCTATTTTATTTTATTTTTATTTTTGCGTATTTATTTTAATACTTTATTCTACGTTACAATACTGTATTTGTTTTGCCATACATTGACATGAATCAGCCACAGGTGTACACGATCTCCCAATGTCGAAGCCCCCTCCCAGGTTCTATTTTAATATTTAATTCCTAATCATTAATTTCTATAAAATGTTTATCCAACTGATTTTTGTATACTATGTATCTTGTGGCTTTACAACTTCTCTTGTTAGTTCTTCTGTTTTGTAGGATATTTTATAGAATCTTTGGGATTTTCTATATAAAAATCATTTCATTCATGAATAGAAACATTTTATGAGTAGATTGCTTATCTTTACTTCAGTTAAGTATCATAGAAAAAGCAAGAGAATTCCAGAAAAGCATCTAATTCTTCTTCATTGATTATGCTAAAGCATTTGACTGTGTGGATCACAACAAATTGTGGAAAATTATTAAAGAGATGGGAATACCAGACCATCTGACCTGCCTCCTGAGAAAGCGGTATGCAGGTCCAGAAGCAGCAGTTACAACTGGACATGGAACAACAAACTGGTTCCATACTGGGAAAGGCTGTATATTGTCACCCTGCTCATTTAACTTATATGCAGAGTACATCATGTGAAATGCCAGGCTGGATGAAGCACAAGCTGGAATCAATATTGTCAGGAGAAATATAAATAACCTCAGATATGCAGATGACACCACTCTTATGGTAGAAAGCGAAGAACAACTATGGAGATTCTGGATGAAAATGAAAGAGGAGAGTGAAAAAGCTGGCTTAAAACTCAACATTTAGAAAACTAAATCATGGCATCCAGTCTCACCACTTCATGGCAAATAGAGGGGAAAAATGGAAACAGTGACAGACTATATTTTGGGGGCTCCAAAATCACTGCATATGGTGGCTGCAGCCATATTAAAAGATGCTTGCTCCTTGGAAGAAAAGCATGACCAACCTAGACAGCATATTAAAAATCAGAGACATTACTTTGCTAACAGAGGTCTGTTAAGTCAAACAAAGGTATGGTTTTTTCCAGTAGTCATGTATGGATGTGAGAGTTGGACTATAAAGAAAGCTGAGTGCTGAAGAACTGCTGCTTTTGGACTGTGGTGTTGGAGAAGACTCTTGAGAGTCCCTTGGATTGCAAGGAGATCCAACCAATTCATCCTAAAGGAATGAATATTCCTGAATATTCATTGAAAGGACTGATGCTGAAGCTGGCCACTTGATGTGAAGAACTGACTCATTGGAAAAGACCTGGATGCTAAGAAAGACTGAAAGCAGGAGGAGAAGGGGACAAGAGAGGATGAGAAGGTTGGATGGCATTACTGACTTGATGAACATGTGTTTGAGTAAGCTCTGGGAGTTGGCAATGGACAGGGAAGCCTGGCGTGCTACAGTCCATGGGGTTGGAAAGAGTCGGACAAGACTGAGCAACTGAACTGAACTGATGAATATATATTTATATACATAAATTATATTAATCTATCAGTATATTGATATATAACATATACATTGTTGTTTAGTTGCTAAGTCATGTCCACCTTTTTGGGACCCCATGGACTTGTAGCCTGTCAGGCTCCTCAATCCATGGGATTTCCCAGATAAGAATACTGGAGTGGGTTGCCATTTCCTTCTCCAGGGGATCTTTCCGACCCAGGAATCAAACCTGTACCTCCTGATTTCCAGGCAGATATTTCTTCACCAAGCCACCAGGTAAGCCCAGAAATGACTTTACAGGGCAGTTCAGTTCAGTTCAGTTGCTCAGTTGTGTCTGATTCTTTGGGATCCCATGAATCGCAGCACACCAGGCCTCCCTGTCCATCACCAACTCCCGGAGTTTACTCAGACTCACATCCATTGAGTTGGTGATGCCATCCAGCCATCTCATCCTCTGTCGTCCCCTTCTCCTGCTGCCCCCAATCCCTCCCAGCATCAGAGTCTTTTCCAGTGAGTCAACTCTTCGCATGAGCTGGCCAAAGTACTGGAGTTTCAGCTTTAGCATCATTCCTTCCAAAGAAATCCCAGGGCTGATCTCCTTCAGAATGGACTGGTTGGATCTCCTTGAGTCCAAGGGACTCTCAAGAGTCTTCTCCAACACCACAGGTCAAAAGCATCAATTCTTCGGGGCTCAGCTTTCTTCACAGTCCAACTCTCACATCCATACATGACCACAGGAAAAACCATAGCCTTGACTAGACGGACTTTTGTTGGCAAAGTAATCTCTCTGCTTTTCAATATGCTGTCTAGGTTGGTCATAACTTTCCTTCCAAGGAGTAAGCGTCTTCTAATTTCATGGCTGTAGTCACCATCTTCAGTGATTCTGGAGCCCCCCAAAATAAAGTCTGCCACTGTTTCCACTGTTTCCCCATCTATTTGCCATGAGGTGATGGGATCAGATGCCATGATCTTCGTTTTCTGAATGTTGAGCTTTAAGCCAACTTTTTTCACTCTCCTCTTTCACATTCATCAAGAGGCTTTTTAGGTACTCTTCACTTTCTGCCATAAGGGTGGTGTCATCTGCATATCTGAGGTTATTGATATTTCTCCTGGCAATCTTGATTCCAGCTTGTACTTCTTCCAGCCCAGCGTTTCTCATGATGTACTCTGCATAGAAGTTAAATAAGCAGGGTGACAATATACAGCCTTGATGTACTGCTTTTCCTATTTGGAAGCAGTCTGTTGTTCCATGTCCAGTTCTAACTGTTGCTTCTTGACCTGCATACAGATTTCTAAAGAGGCAGGTCAGGTGGTCTGGTATTCCCATCTCTTTCAGAATTTTCCACAGTTTATTGTGATCCACACAGTCAAAGGCTTTGGCATAGTCAATAAAGCAGAAATAGATGTTTTTTTCTGTAATTCTCTTGCTTTTTCCATGATCCAGCAAATGCTGGCAATTTGATCTCTGGTTCCTCTGCCTTTCTTAAAACCAGCTTGAACATCTGGAAGTTCACGGTTCACATATTGCTGAAGCCTGGCTTGGAGAATTTTGAGCATTACTTTACTAGCATGTGAGATGAGTGCAATTGTGCGGTAGTTTGAGCATTCTTTGGCATTGCCTTTCTTTGGGATCTGAATGAAAACTTTTTGAATGAAAACTGACCTTTTCCAGTCCTGTGGCCACTGCTGAGTTTTCCAAATTTGCTGGCATATTGAGTGCAGCACTTTCACAGCATCATCTTTCAGGATTTGAAATAGCTCAACTTTACAGGTCATCTAGTCCCAATTCCTCACCCCAGGAATAGGGATTCTTATCATGACATCCAAAAATGGCTCCCACCTCTGCTTGTATATTGCATTATATGAGGTGAAAGACTTAAATCCTTTCATCTGGCCAAGAATTCTGCCCCGAGACTCAGCAGATCTCTCATTAGACCAAATCACCTGCTCTAATATATACATACACATACTTATTTTAGCATTTCCTAAAGGGAATGAGAATCACCTTAGTTGTTCAGTCGCCCAGTTGTGTCCTACTCTTCCTGACGCCACGGACTACACCAAGGGAATTTCAGAAAAATATCTGTTTCATTGACTACGCTAAAGCCTTGGACTGTGTGGATCATGAAAAACTGTGGAAAGCTCTTAGAGAGATGGGAATATCAGGCCATCTTACCTGTCTCCTAAGAAACCTGCATGCAGGTCAAGAAGCAACAGTTAGAACTCTGTATAGAACAACTGATTAGTTTAAGATCGAGAAAGGAGTATGACAGGGGTGTCTGGTGTCACCTTGTTTGTTTAATCTATCTGAGCACATCATGAGAAATGCCAGGCTAGAATCAAGATAGGTGGGAGAAACATCAACAACCTCAGATAGGTGGATGATACCACTCTAATGGCAGAAAGCAAAGAGTAACCAAGGAGCTTCTTGATGAGAGTGAAGGAGAAGAGTGAAAGAGCTAGTTTAAGACTAAATATTGAAAAAACTACGATCATGGCATCCAGTCCCATTACTGCATGGCAAATGAAGGATAAAAGGTGGAAAGTGGAAATAGCGACAGATTTCTTCCTCTTGGGCTTCAAAATCACTGTGGACAGTGATTGTCACCATGAAATCAGAAGACAACTGCTTCTTGCCAGGAAAGCTATAACAAAACTAAACAGCGTGTTGAGAAACAGAGACATTACCCTGCCGACAAAGGTCCGTATAGTAAAGGCTACAGTCTTCCCAGTGGTCATGTACGGTTGTGAGAGCTGGACAGTGAAGAAGGCAGAATGCCAAAGCGGATAACCACTTTACGATAGTGAATACCTGCACAAAATAAACTTTCTCCTGCTGTACTTGTTCAACATGGATGACACATCTTCCTATCACCTGGACCACCTTGCCAATCTGCTGACCTTTGTAGTGTCCTCACACAAATTGAACTTCAATATTCTTTCAGATGGCATAGATTCGGCATTGTACTTCTGTCTCAGCAACTTGGGAGGGGAAGGCAATCTTCCTGCAAATGTAGGAAGGTGCATTAAAATGCCTTTCAGGGTTCTTGCTTTAGTAGCAAGTTACACAGGGATTAAACTTCAAAAGGCAAGGGTGGTGGGGAAAGCTGATAGATGCTTTTACTTTTCTTGCCGCTCTATGCTCTTCATTAGCTGAAAATATCTGTCAAGAGAAAGAAGGCAAGTGAGGGACTGAGCCTGAGGAGCAGTGGACCAGTCCTGTGCAGGCTGCAGATGCCGAACAAACCAGCAGCTGAGGAGAAGGGAGCTCTCTAGGGCTTCTGATAAGGTTGGCAGTGGTGCATGAGTTACCTGATTTTATGGGCCTCTTCAAAAGGAGAGAAGAACTGAATCGACCACAGACGCCATTAGAAGGCATATGGCCTATGCTCAAAATATAACCTGAGTCAAGAAACTTATTCTCTTGAATCTGTATGACTAAAATTGTTTTTCAGTTGTCAATCCCAGAGTGTAGTCAAAGCCTCTGGTGCAGGCAGCAGTCAGCCCAGACCTCCACTCAGAAACAGACCATTGCTCCAAAGTTGAGATTCTGCCCACTCAGCCAACTAAACCCTGCTCAGAGCCAGGCCACTGAAACTCAGCATTTAATGAAAAACTTATCCTCCTTACTGCCCCAGTTTACAGAGTATCTCAATACTTTCAAGATTCACAAGCCATCAAGAAAAGTAGCCTCTAATTTTCAGATGAAATACTAAGGGTCTAAGAGGGCTGCTCCAATTGTCCAATATGATACGACTGTTGGGAAAAACCATGGCTTCAAGGTACCAGTCTCCTTGTTCTTTGCTTTTTGTTTCGGGATTTATTCTGGCAAGATTCTTCCCAGAAGCAGGACCATTCCCACAAACTGAGTCCATGATTTCAGAATGGAGTCTAACATCTCCAAATTTGGGAGCAAAGATTTGTTCAATTAGACAGGGTCGGGATACAGAAATACCTAACGTTTCCCTTTTTCCAACACCACAGCTTTTCCCAGTGTGATGCCTGTAAGTTCATTCAACCCAGTAACAATCACTGCTGTGATGCACAGTCCAGCTCTTCTCTCCATTGTCCCATCACTGGGCTGTCTTGACCTACTTTGTGTTAGGTCTTTGATATTGCTCTAAGTCCTGCAGATGTAGGATCCAATTTTCAAAAAAACATTGTCTTAAAAATATCAATGTCTTAGGCCTTTTTATTTTCCATTTTTTCTGTCTACCAACTCACATCTTTTACATTCACCTCAGACACATTTCTGTGCTCGAGGCAGGCACACACTTACAAGGTAGAGCCTCTCATTCAATTTTGATAAGAGGGAATTCCCTCCTAATATTAGAGAAAGAGATGTTCCTGACACCTTAGTAGGAAGAAAAACATATCCCTCCTTTGGAAAAGATGTAGCCCTGCAGAGGGCATGGCTTGGCAAAGGAAATTCTGAGAGCTTTTGTCCCCACTAACCTCCTTGGCCAGGCATCTTTGTGTGACACTCCAATTGCACAATCATATCTGGTAGCCCTCAGTGTGGGATCCATGAACAGTATTAAGATTTTGTTTAGCAGTTGACAAGGCAAGTAGATGTGGTCATCTCACAGTCTGCAAGAATATTCTGCAGAATATTCTCCCCATTCTGTTTAGTTAGTTCCATGAGTTTGTGCGTGTGTGCGTGCTAAGTCACTTCAGTCATGTCAGACTCTTTGTAACCCTATGGACTGTGGCCCACCAGACTCCTCTGTCCATGGGATTCTCCAGGCAAGAACACTGGAGTGGGTAACCATGCCCTCCTCCAAGGGATCATCTTGACCCAGGGATGAAACCGGCAATTCTCATATCCCCCGCATTGGCAGACAGGTTCGTTACCACTAGCACCTCCTGGGAAGCCCACAAGGGTAGGAACTCTGTTTTTACACATTCCATTATGTCAGTGCCCACTATAGTGTCTGGTATCTAGTAAGCGCTCATTATTTCTTTGATCCTTTTTATAACTGTGGCTTTAATTCTTTGGACAAAGCAAAAAGTTCTTTTGTCCCCACTAACCTCCTTGGCCAGGCATCTTTGTGTGACACTCCAATTGCACAATCATATCAGGTAGCCCTCAGTGTGGGATCCATGAACAGTATTAAGATTTTGTTTAGCAGTTGACAAGGCGTGACCATTGTCCAAAAGTTTAAAAGTTTATCTATGGCAAATGTGGGGACCCTTACAGAGAAGAGTGAGATGGGCAGCCAATTCCAAAGCAGAGACTGTTAACGCTAATAGTTAGCCAAGGATACAAATTTTGGGTCAGCATCTACAATTGCTTCTGAATACTGTCTCATTTAACTAGAATAGCAATATAAATGATCGAATCTGTGGCTGGGCCTTAACAGACTGCTGTGATATTTACACATTTTCAGTCACCTGTTTTTTCTTTTTAAAATCCCATTCTTGTCTCTTCATCCAATCTATTTGCTGTACCACAGCCAGTATGAAGACTAACCTAATTAAGGTATTCTTCACTTCAAAAACTACCAGTGGTTTTACTGCTTAGGAAAAAAATGGTGAAATTTTATCATAATTTACAATGCCCTGTGTGAGTTGGCATCTACTTACCTCTGCAAGCTCCTCTTGAGTCCCTCTCTTTACTTTCTATGCTCTGGCCACCAACCCTCCACTTCCTTAGGTTTCTGACGTTCACGCTGCTCAGGCATTCATGCTGTTTCTTCTGTCTAAAACACCTCCTCCCCCCGACCAGAATAGCCACTTACCTGACTTTTGCCCTGGCTACAGTTCTCAGCTTAAACTGAGTTCCGACTGGCATATTGACTGCATAAAGTGAGTCTCCCCTCTTGCCCAATAACTCTGCCTCCTTGCAGCCTGTTCTTTCCTTCCATAGTCCTTGTCCCATTCTATCCCAGTCTACACACTTGTACGTTTTGATTAGCATCTATCCCTCCCGCTATCAACATTACTTCCATGAAGCTCTGTTCGGCTCACTGTATATTCTCAGTATTATTTAGGAGTTTGGCATATAACCTGGATTCTAGTGTTTATTGAATAAATGAAAGTACAGTTTTTAAGGATCAGAGAGACATGTTACATGGGATGGGGAGAAGGTAACATGAAGAAGTAAAAACAGACAAGAAAGAGCATCCCTGGCATTACAGCCAGGGCTCATCTCCTTGCCAAGCAGATCCCATGGCAACTCAGGAGCAGTTCTTGAGCCTAAGTAGTCTGAGTCATTTGCAGCTCTTATGGTATCTCAGCAACAGAAGTAAATGCCCCTCGGTTCTTGCAGTTTCTGATTTCTTCCTGCTATTCATTTCTCAGCAGCATTCTTTTGCTTCTTTTGATAACTATCTATCATGAGGAAGTGATGATCCAGAGAGATGATATGGGGTGGGAGGGGGTTCAGGATTGGGAACTCATGTACACCCGTGGCTGATTCATGTCAACGTATGGCAAAACCAATACAGTATTGTAAAGCAAAATAAAGTAAAAGTAAAAATTAAAAAAAAATGTTCTTCTGAAAAAAGTAAACTTATTACAGAAAAATTGGATAACAGTAAAAAGCTATCATCTTATTTATCTAGAAAGAAACTAACAACTTGATACAATATCTTCCTAGAGAACATACATGTACACACAGAAATTATCTTTCTACAAACTGAAACATTTATAGATATAATTTTGTAACTACAATTCTTAATATACAAATTTTGGGGGAACTTTATAAGTTGTCACAATAACTTTATATTTGGAGATCTTAAATCTATTCTAATGTTCCACTATTAAAAATACAAAACACAAATAGCTGGTTGAAAACATATAGGAATCTAAAAGGAAAGTAATTTACCTCCATAAAACTTAAAATACAAATATATACATTTAAAACTGGTAATGTGTTTTAGGACCAATTCATGGTATGTTTACATTACTATTTTAAAGCCCAGTACCTGTGGATATTAATCTTTTTTGAAAATCTAATTGTCAAAATCGACTAACTTTCTATCTATTGAACTTCTTTCATACTGTGTGCTACCGCTCCACTGGAGGATCTTAGACCGCCCACTAATAAATGTTACCTTCTGAACTTGGGTTTAAGAGGCCAAATAATCACTTTTAATGGATTTAGGTGCAAAAGAAGTCTAGGTGGTGGGAGTAAATTATGGCAGCTCAGTCTTACTGTAAATGATGTTAGAGATATGTGAGCTTTATGGAGATGCTGTGACACGGGACTTTTCTCCCCAACCCTAAGGTGGCAAGGGTGGGGGCAGGGCACAGAAATTGTGAAGTCTGTGCAAATTCACACATAAGACCTATCTGCTTGTTAATCCAGCCTTTTCAGATGTGACCCCAAGTTATTCTCTTGGTTTTCCTCCTGTGGTCATCTTGTTGCTAGATGTCTATTCAATGTCCAGCATCTCCTCTAAGATGCAGGTAGAAAGAGGGGGAAGAAATCAGGGCAATAGGGTGAATGTCTAAGGCCATGCCTTAAAGCTCTCTTTAAGGAGCTTTACTAGAAACCCTGCCCTACCTTTAGTTATACCTCATGACAAGAACTGTGTCACCCTGTCATCCTTATCAGTAGTGGAGAGTGGACAATGCAATTTTTAGCTGAGCACATTGTAACCACCATGCAAATCAGGATTCTATTAATAAAGAAGAAAAAAATAAAGGAGTAGTTAACGAGCACAGTTAACTACACACAGTTTCAGAAAAGATGGCTTAGGAAGACTTCTGGGAATTTCAGTTCCCAAAATAACCAAAGGAAAATGGAGGGAAATGTAAAAAGAGAAAGAAGTAGTTTCAGTAGAAAGATGTATTGGTCTGGCTATTAAAAGGTAGGGTACAAAAGCCCAAATTGATGGACAATCTATGAATGCCATGGTAAAGAAATACCAAGAAAAGGAATAGAGATTGCCAACCTTACTGTCTGCTCTTCAACCCTAATACCCAAACTTTAGACAGGTCTGAGAAAAATGCCTTAGTGGGGAGGCCAGCATCCTCAGACCAGAATACTTTCTGCACTGAGAACACTTGGGAACAGGTGGTTTTATGTGCAGGTAACAGACGTGCAGGTGCGTATGGTGGGGTGTAGAGTGGGATTGGCTGAAACACAGATGTTTCATGGAAAACAAGCCACAAGGACCCCTCCAGGAGTCTACAAGCTAATAGACTTAACAACAAACAGGCCTGGGAACTCTGTTGTGTTCAGTTGCTCGGTCGTGTCCGACTCCTTCAATCCCGTGGACTGCAGCATGCCAAGCTTCCCTGTTCTTCACCATCTCCTGAAGCTTGTTCAAACACAAGGCCATTGAGTCAGTGATGCTATCCAACCATCCTGTCCTCTGTCACGCCCTTCTCCTGCTTTCTATCTTTCCCAGCATCAGGGTCTTTTCCAGTGAGTCAGCTCTTCACATCAGGTGGCCAAAGTATTGGAGCTTCGACATCAGTCGTTCCAATGAATATTCAGGGTTGATTTCCTTTAGGATTGACTGGTTTGATTTCCCTGAAGTTCAAGGGACTCTCAAGTCTTCTCCAAAACTATGATTCAAAAGCATCAATTCTTTGGTGCTCAGCCCTCTTTACAGTAGGACTCTCCCATCCATACAAGACTATTGTAAAAACCGTAGCTTTAACTAGATGGACCTTTGTTGGCAAAGTAATATCTTTGCTTTTTAATATGTTATCTAGGTTTGTCATAGCTTTTCTTTCAAGCGGTAAGCATCTTTTAATGTCATGACTGTAGTCACCATCTGCAGTGATTTTGGAGTCACTGTTTCCATTGTTTCCCCATCTATAGGCCATGAAGTGATGGGACTGAACGTTATGATCTTTGTTTTTTTAATGTTGAATTTCAAGTCAGCTTTTTCACTCTATTTCACCTTCATTAAGAGTCTCTTTAGTTCCTTTTCACTTTCCGCCGTTGGGTGGTATCCTCTGCATATCTGAGGTTATTGATATTTCTCTTGGCAATCTTGATTCCAGCTTGTGCTTCATCCAGTCCAGCATTTCACATGATATACTCTGCATATAGGTTAAATAAACAGGGTGACAATATACAGTCTTGATGCACACCTTTTCCAATTTTGAACCAGTCTGTTGTTTCATGTTCAATTCTAACTGTTGCTTCTTGACCTGCATACAGGTTTCTCAGAAGGCAAGTCAGGTGGTCTGGTATTCCTATCTCTTTCAGAATGTTCCATAGTTTGTTGTGATCCACATAGTCAAAGGTTTTGGCATAGTCAATAAAGTAGATGTTTTTCTGGAATTCTCGTGCTTTTTCTATGATCCAACGGATGTTGGCAATTTGATCTCTGGTTCCTCTGCCTTTTCTAAATCCAGCCTGTACATCTGAAATTTCTCAGTGCACATAATGTTGAAGCCTAGCTTGGAGGATTTTGAACATGATCTTGTTAGGATGTGAAATGAGTGCAACTGTTTGGTAGTTGGAACATTCTTTGGCATTTCCCTTCTTTGGGATTGGAATGAAAACTGACCTTTTCCAGACCTGTGGCCACTGCTGAATTTTACAAATTTGCATGTCATGTTGAGTGCAGCACTTTAACAGCATCATCTTTTAGGATTTGAAACAGCTCAGCTGGAATTCCATCACCTCCACTAGCTCTGTTTGTAGTGATGCAAACAAAGACCCATTTGATTTCACATTCCAAGATGTCTGGCTCTAGATGAGTGATCACACCATAGTGGTTATCCAGGTCATTAAGATCTTTTTGTATAGTTCTCCTGTGTATTCTTGCCACCTTTTCTTCATATCTTCAGCTTCTGTTAGCTCATACCGTTCTGTCCTTTATTGTGCCCATCTTTGCATGAAATATTCCCTTGTAATTTTCTTTGAAGAGATCTCTATTCTTTTCCATTCTATTGTTTTACTCTATTTCTTTGCCTTGTTTGCTTAGGAAGGCTTTCTTATCTCTCCTTGCTATTCTTTGGAACTCTGCATTTAGATGGGTATATCTTTCCTTTTCTCCTTTGCTTTTTGCTTCTCTTCTTTCCTCAGCTATTTGTAAGGCCTCCTCAGACCTTTTGTCTTTTTCTTTTCTTGGGGATGCTTTTGATCATTGCCTTTTGTACAGTGTTATGAACTTCCATGCATAGTTCTTCATGCACTCTGTCAGATCTAATCCCTTCAATCTATTTGTCACTTCCACTGTATAATCGTAAGGGATTTGATTTAGATCATAACCGAATGGCCTAGTGGCTTTCCCTACGTTCTTCAACTTAAGTTTGAATTTTGCATTAAGGAGTTCATTGTCTGAGCTACAGTGTTCAGCTCCCAGTCTTGTTTTTGCTGATCATATAGAGCTTCTCCATCTTTGGCTGCAAAAAATATAATCATCTAATTTTGGTATTGATCATCTGGTGACGTCCATGTGCAGAGTCATCTCTTGTGTTGTTGGAAGTGGGTGTTTGCTATGACCAGTGTATTTTCTTGGCAAAACTGATTTGCCCTGCACTTCATTTTGCATGCCAAGGCCAAACTTGCTTGTTAGTCCAGGTATCTCTTGACTTCCTCCTTTGCATTCCAGTCCCCTATGATGAAAGGACATCTTTTTTTGGGTGTTGGGTCTAGAAGATCTTGTCGGTCTTCATAGAACCACTCAACCTCAGCTTCTTCAGCATTACTGGTTGTGGTATATACTTGGATTACTGTGATATTGAATGGTTTGCCTTGGAAATGAACCAAGATCATTTGGTCGTTTTTGAGACTGAACCCAAGTACTGCATTTTGGATTCCTACTGACTATAAGAGCTACCCTATTTCCTCTTAAGGGATCCTTGCCTACAGTACTAGATATAGAGGTCATCTGAATTAAATTCACCCATTCCAGTCCATTTTAGTTCACTGATTCCTAAAATGTTGATGTTCTCTCTTGCCATCTCCTGTTTGATCACTTCCAATTTACCTTGATTCATGGACCTAAAATTCCAGGTCCATGCAATATTGTTCTTTACAGAACTGGACTTTCCTTTCACCACCAGACACATCCACAGGTGGGCACTGTTTCTGCTTTGGCTTAGCTTTTTCATTCTTTCTGGAGCTATTTCTCTGTTTTTCTCCAGTAGCATATTGAGCACCTACTGACTTGGGGAGTTCATCTTTCAGTGTCATTATCTTTTTGTCTTTTCATACTGTTTATGGGGTTCTCAAGGTAAGAATGCTGAAGTGGTTTGCCATTCCCTTTTACAGTGAACCACGTTTTGTCAGAACTCTCCACCATGACCCTATGTCTACTGAGTGGGTAGTAAAGAAAGAAGAGACTTACTACCATATTTGCTCTATCCTCTCCTTTTCTTCCTATACAAAAGAGAATCTTTAGCTATCTATTATGGTTCACTCTGGGTTACCAAATGATGACTTTGGACAGCTATAGAAAGCATCTGACTCAGATATACTCTTTGGATGATTTTACCATTCCTTCCATGACAATTTGTAACATTGGCTAATCCTCTCCAGCCATTCAGAAAAAAGCTTGGAAGGATGTGAGAGAAGAAATTGGCTGGGTGGCTGCCCAAACCAATGAGAGGACCACTCCCTTCCTTGAGAACACTAATTGTGCTTCCTAGGGTTCTTGAGATCATCCTCATTTGAAAGTCTTCTCAATGAAAATTTCACTGTAGTTACACAAAGATGTGCAGTAGGACAAATGTATTTATTGTATTATTCCATATAGTAGTTCCTAGTAAAGTGGATGAGCACCAAGAGTCTGGGGATTCTTAAACTAGAAGCCCTGACCCAGTGTTGCCAAAAGTTCTATACCAATAACACACAGCTATTAGCTGGAGCTAACTCTTTACAGAAAAAATTCAAAGAGATTATCTGTAACCCACATTAAGATAAGAGATAGTGAAGACAAATTCTAGAAGGTCTGGCTATAATACCAATTTAAATAAGGTTATAGCCATAAGCTAGAGGTCCTTATTCTAATACAACATCACTGGTTATGACAGCAGCTGTCTTGAAGGAATGATCACACTAGACATCTTACGTAATTCAGAACACCTGTGATAATTGATTTTCCTCAAAAGACTAAATTGCATATTATTTGTCAATATGCCAAGTTATCTAATTAGCATAGAGGCTGCATATACAGAATAATACAGATCTCAACTGTGAAGATCTATACTTCATATCAGAACAAACAAAGGATGGGAAATCATATCATGCCAAGTAAAAACCCAGGCAAATTTCAGAACTTATATAGCTTATGCAAAGGCTAAATTTAAAAGTGATCATGAAGGTCCTACTCTAGTTATAAGAGAAGACAGAAGTGAGGATGGGGGCACACTAGACTTATGAAACTTATGAAATCTCTCTCCAGCTGGAACAGGGTTAACTGTAGTTGATCATTCAACTGAAGCTGTTACAGAAATGATCCATTGCCCAAACCCTGAGGACACTTCCCAGTCCCTGCTGTCCCTGTCCTAACCATAGTCCCCAGCCCTAACTATATATGCTTTTCTTGAGTCTGAGCTGAAGGGAATAGGCACTAGCACTTGTAACATCAAGGATGCTTATAAAGATCTTATCCTATAACACCCATATTAAGTACCAAAAACTGGACTCTGGGTTTTGGCCAAAAGTGTAGCCCCACTCCTAATTCTCCTACCTGTTGGATATGAGGACCAGTCCAATGGCTGCCTGTGAAACACAGTAGGAGCTGCTATGTGGGGTTCCCTAGACCAGCACTGGGAGCCACTAAACGGCTCTCCCAAATCCTTATTAGGATCCAAAACAGAATTTATAATTTCCAAAGTTTAGATTAACAAAGCACTATAGAGATCTGTGATAAAGCTTATATATATATGCACACACACACATACACACACACATATATAACCCTAATGCTGAAGAGTTGCATCAAGGCATCACCTACTCAATGGATATGAGTTTGAGCAAGCTCCAGGAGTTGGTGATGGACAGGCAGGCCTGGGATCACAAAGAGTCAGACATGACTGAGTGACTAAATTGAACTGAATGCTGAAGATGGTAGCAAAACCACATCTTCTTAATATTATATTCTAGTTAGGAAGGAAGAAGGACCATGTGCTATTAAACAGGAAAATACCTAAATCCCAGACAATTCCCAAAACACATGGGATTCAGTAAGATATTGTGGGAACCAGCCTAAAAATGTAAAAATTGTTTCTAATCAAGACCAGTTTTCCTTCCTGTAATCACTCTGCCACAGAAGCGCCACTGGGAAAACAGGTATGAGATCATCGTCTTCTGATCTCCTTAGGGACATTCCAGAGGGGGGAAAAAAAAAGGTTAAAATTTACTAGAGCCTTAGGGCAACAGGCCCTCTAGTTAATCTTAAGACAGACCTTTATCTCAAGAATGTGTAAGGAGCTCATCTCTCAGGAATGCAGCCTCCGGGAGGCTTTTCAGGAGATGTTTACCTCAAAAACCATTCAGCCGTTTTGGCCTGATAACAAATGGACCTATCCTTGAAAATGTCAAGACCTGTACACCAATCAGGCCACTCCACCCTAGCTGTACCTGTTTGTGGTTTTTGTGCTTAAAAACAGCTCTGTAACGAATGTTCGGGGTTCGTTCTTCCCTAGTGGTGTTCGAACCCCGGCGCGCCGGCCTAATAAATCCTCTTGCGGTTTGCATTGAGTCCGCGTCTTGGTGATCTTTGTGGCTACGGGCCCTGGGCGGAGACCGCAAGGTCTAACAATATGTCCATACGGAAGTGGCTAAACTAAGTGAATTTCATGTGGTCCTGGCTCTCCCTGCCTTGTAATAAACTGGGGATTTATAGTAAAGAAATTTATTATTTGTGAAATAAATATTTCTATTTTTAAGTGATGAGTTCTATGAAAGCAATGGCAGCATGTTGATCTGGAGTCACTGCATTGGTCTAGACAAAAGCTAGCAACTAAGGGGTGGATCATGACTTGTAATTTAAGAAGTCCATGGCTGCAAAAGCCCTCTGGAAAGGCCCCTTGAAATGTGTAGCTCTGAACTGGAGAGTTTCTATATTCTTTGGTTCAGTTTGAAGGTCCGTATTCAAAACATGAACTTTAGGTACTGTAACAAGGTAGCTAGAGTACAGATTTACTGGTTTATCTATCAATGACATCACCCTCTAAACTGATAAACAAACTGAAGAGACTCAGTGCCCCTGTAATCTGGTGGGATTCCCATAAACCCACAGCTTCAGGGCACATCTCAGAGAGAGAAAAGAAAGGCCCTGGGGAGCAGCACCTGTCATACCACCTTAAGGCATTCTAGCTCACTGAGTTATAGCCTTCATCTGAGACAAGCTAATTCTTGCTACTGTCAGGTTTAAATTCTGACATTTATCCTGACTCACAATCTTCCAGGGGTCATGGGCTCTTATCACAGTCAACCATTACTGCTTTCAGGGAATCCTGGAATTCATCAAGTGACTGTCAAGCATCCTTGAAGGACTCTAGAAATAACTGTTAGAGTTTGTTCATTCCTGCCCCAAGCCTAGCCTACAGGGATGATTATAAATCCTAACTATCATGCACTAATTAGAGTACTGGAGTATCTCACCAAATTGTAACAACCTCGACCTCTGAAAAGCCTACCAACTTACCTTCCAAAGGTCAAGAAACAGGATTAACTATAGTTGGGTCATTTAACTGGAGCTGTTACAGAAATGATCCATTCCCTAAACCCTGAAGACACTTCCTGGTCCCTGCTGTCCCTGTCCTAACCATAGTCCCCAATCCTATCTATATATGCTTCTCTTGAGTCTGAGCTGAAGGGAACAGGCACTAGCACTGGGTCAAATGCAGGAGTAGTATATTTCTACTTCCAGTCCCCTTCAAAAGATATCTAAAGATAAATATAACAGACTCATCCTTGCCCAGAAAGCAGGTGTTCTGAGTAATCAGGAACAGGTTGAGAAGAGGTATTTTCTCACTGAGAATCTTGCCTATCTCAAGGGATCAGCCTAACATAGGAAAAAGAGATGATGTGACATATTTTTGGAAGGGGAGGGAGGTGGTTAAAATATTAGCCATCAAATTATTAGAATTTGACAGTAAATAAAGTTTGGGACACTCCATGTGCTATCACAAGCAGAAACTTTCCTAGGGATAAGAATGTAAACCATTTATGCTTCCCAAATTTCATGTCTCCAGACTTGTTAAAGCTACGGAAAAATCAAACCTCAAAGAAAGTGCCATGAAGTGTGAAGTAGATCCTGTACTAGGCACATCTCTGCATTTTGTGAGGCTTTCTGAATTGTGGGAAGCATTCCTTGGAACCCACTAGTAAAAATAAGAGCAGCTTGGAGTGGTTAATGGTCATAAATATGAAACCCTGGGAATCTTTTCACAAGGAGAGTTTCTGTATCAAAATCATCTTGTGTGTCCCATGTCTGGATAAAGGTATAAGCTAAAAACAGAAGTCTTTTCTTAAGGGCCGCAACATCCATGTATTTTTAATGTTTTGAAAAACCACAGTATTTTGATAAACTGCTGTGCATTACGAATGTATTTTCCAGATTTCCTGTTTCTGCTAATGGTGGTTCAGGCTGTTTGAATCAGGCATATAGCTGAAAACAACTAAAAAGCTGGATTAAATATATTTGAAATAATCTTTTAAAAACATCAAAGAGATTATAAAATAGCAAGGAATTATCAGGCAACAGTAAAGAGAAGTCAACAGTCTAGAGAAGTAAACACTCCTGAAGATAATCCCAGAAAACTAGAACCTCCATTCTGACAGCCTTTCAGCATATAGAAGAGGATAGCAAACTAAATTCTGTGTCCATGCAAGTCGGAGAGTCTGACAGGAGACCTTCACCTACAATAATCTGGGTTCCAGGATCTCAGAGTGAAGGTGAACAAAAATGGAATTAACTTGAAGAGAATGAAAACAGAGTAACAATCCCTTGAGTTATCCAGGAAATAGCAAACTGTGAACAGGTGGTCCCAGACAGGTAGTGCCCCTAGGTGCCTGGCAGAAGTAAATACAAATACTCTTTGGAGCAAAGTATTTTCATTACAGGACTTCCCTGGTGGCTCAGATGGTAAAGCGTCTGTCTATAATGTGGGAGAGCTGGGTTCAATCCCTGGGTTGGGAAGATCCCCTGGAGAAGGAAATGGCAATCCAGTCCAGGACTATTGCCTGGAAAATCCCATGGACAGACAAATCTCACAGTTCTTCTTACAAAATAACCTTTCAAGTGCAATGATTAGCGCAGAGTCAAATATATCCAGCACATAGGAAAATTAAAATTAGTGAATAAAACAGAAAGAGATCATCAGAAATGGTTAAGTGTAGGACCCAGGATCTGTGTCCTTAATAGGCCACAAGTTTGATATGTGCTCAAGTTTGAGAATCAATGCTTCATACTTTAATCGTATTAAATATACATCCTACAAAAACGTGTAAGTGTATTAGATCTGAGAAAGAGCCCAAGAATTTGCATTTCTAACAAATTTGCAGATGATGTAGATGTCAGACCATACTATGAGAACCACTGGTATTAAAAATTGAATTATTACACAGGTTAGCATAGTGGTCATCTATGGGGAGGAGAATGGCTGTAATTTGGAAGCAATATGCAGAAATTTCCTACAATTTCCTGGCAATTTCTTGATATCAGTGGGGATTACATGGTGTTATCACTAAACATTTATATTCAAATGCAGTGATATCACTGTCTGTCCTTCCATTGAGTCACATACATCAAATGCCACTAAGCTTACCCACCATGATCGTGCCACTATCATTTAAAGTCAATCCCCAAAGTAGAAAGTGCAAAAAGTTATAAAGCTATACGATATAACTTCTTCAACTTTAGTTTCTAATGTAATTAGCTCACAAAATGAAATAGCTTTCAGAGTTAAGAAAAACTGCCCAAGTTTCTGATATCAGTGTCTTAATAGGCCAGACACAGCCCAATGTAAAAATATCCATAAAGCTGAAAAACAACCATCTTAAATTTTAACAAGAAAAAGTATACAATACAAAAAGTTACTGCTTTTTTCCTGAAGTTAAAAGAAAGGGGAAACTTCCTACTTCGACAAGGAAAAGAAGCAAATACAACCACTTTTGCCCTTGTGAGGACACCAGGTTCATATGAGTGTCACTTTAAGAGCTGTATAAAATCATCTAGGTCACCCTGTAGGTATAAAGAGGATATTAGTGATTACTCTCAGGCTAGGTTAAGACTTCATGCCATCCACAGTTATAAACTATACTTTGTTATAATAATCACTTGGCTTGAAAACCAATCACAAGTCCTCAAAGCATCCTACTCTGGTAAGAAAGTCAGAGTCCCTGCTGTAGACTCACAAAAAGTTGTAGATATACCTGTTGACTGTCCAACCTGCCTGTATGTCCTCTGGATTACCAGAACTGGTTTGGAAGGTTGTGAGATTTTCTAGTCATTTGCAAATCTTACTGCGCTTCATGAGAGCTGATAATGTCCTTTGTCACTCTCAAACCAAAGTTCTTTATACATACCATTCATTGGTTTTATTCTCACTTTATCATAAATAGGACTGGTAAAACTTTTCAGCATCAATTTTTTTTTCTGTATGGCAAGAAGCTTCTTAGTAATCTTCAATTTTGAAAATGAAAGTATTCAAGTATTTTATGCAGAAAATACTTGACACAGAAGTAGTAATCTTCCTGCAAGTTGTTTTTTCCACATTTCCATCAGAAATGTGATTACCAGGTTATCTGCATCAGGAAGTTTCCATCAAGCATTTGATCACATTTATCTGTGTAATTCATACTCCACTGACTGGTATAAAGTTCAAGGCATCACTGTACAGTTTTCTCAGTCCTTTTCCTTAGCATGTCCTCTTTCTGTTTTTGCACGTCTTTGTTTGGCACATAACCTAAAATCAAAGTGTTTTTAAAATCCTTTTTCACATACACATACATCCCATCCCCATACACCCCCGTTGCAGGTTGAAATATTTACCTCTTGTGTCTTTTTAAAAAATAATTATAAACATTATTGAGGTAACATAGTTTATAATACTGAATACAATGTAGGCTTCATGCATACAAAATTATATTTCAACTTCTGTATACCAACCAGCTTGCTCACCACAAAAGTTCAGTTTCTATTTGTCAACATACAGTTGACCCCTTTAACCCCTTTCCTCCTTTCCCTTCCTTTCGTGTAAATACTACTCTGTTTCCTGTATCTGTGTGCTTGTTTTTCTTCAGTTTGGTTTATTTTATGGTTCTTTTGTATTTTATGTGTCTTTGACCATTGTCGTAGTGGTTAGAAGAACTCTGGAAATGGATTGCACAAGTCCCAGTACCACCACTTGTTATCAGTGTGACCTTGAACACACTATAAATCTCCTTGTTGTTCATTTTTCTAATCTGTAATATGTGGATAATAATAACTGGCGTCATACTTATGAAGTCATTATTATGGATTTTGTCTGCGAATGGATTCAACATGTTAATGAATGTAAAACTCTCAGAATAATGCCTGACATATAATCAACATTACACAAGTCTTAGCTATTATTATTAAAATAATTCTATCCATAGCCATATAAACCTCATAGCTGTTGAAATTATATATGTTCCTGGTCTTATGATTTCTGTGCTGTTTTTACTATATAAACAAACTATCTTAACCATTTAATAGGAAGATAACACATATACAGCTTTTAAGTTCATCAAGAGGTCATAAGTATCTCTGCTGGATACTCAAGAATATGTAAAGAGTGAGAAAATGATAGAGCCTTCCTTATCTCACAAAATACAGAGCATTTCCTTGACGCTGCCTCACAACCATTAATGCAGGCTGTAGGGGTCATAAACACTCCTGGCTTCCACACCTGAATCAAAACAAAGCAAAAAAAAAAGCCAAGACTAAATGTACCACCCATAGCAATATAAATCAAATGTGTCCAGGCATTTGACAGCAAAGTTTTACATGCATGTGCATGAAAACTTACACATCTACCCAGAGATGGTCAGTATTCTTGTTGTAGATAGCTTATAGCAACACTCCACTCCACCCCTTCCTCATCCACAAAGACCATAAACTTTTAAGTTTCATTCAGAAATCTATAGGAAGATCCTTGCCTCCAGGAGAGAAAAGTTCAAACCTGGTGCCAAGAGTTTTGGAAAGAACAGGTATGAATCCAGCTCTTCAACTAGAATTCGTTTAAGTAATGAGATAAATCTGCTCCTGACAAGCAAAAAAAATAGTGAGACAACTCACTTTTCTTATTCTCTGTTTTAGGAAAGATTTCACAAGAACCCCTTTGCCTTAGTAAGAAACAGATGTTTCCCCATATGGCTTCTTACTACCTCAAGAACCATCTTTGTTCAGATTCAGTATGTATAAATATTTCAGTAATTTGGCTTCTGCTGAAGATGCAGAAATCTAGAAAGAGCATTGCTCTCACCTTAACAACTAGAAAAACTACAAAATAACTTTTCTTGAACCTATCAGAGATCTGAGCTTAGGGTGACCAAGTGAACTTTCTTGTGTTCAGTACTGAAAATCTCCCATCCTGGGAAACTTCTCAGTCCCAGGCGATAGGGAATGGTTGGTTTCCTATCTATGGCTGCAGACTAGTTAACAGTTAAGTAGCCTGATATTCATGAAAGACTGTACCCATCAAGGACAGATAGGATGTGGGCACAAAAGAGACATCAAATACAACACAAAATGATAAGAATTCAGCTAAAATTGTTGATTGCTAAAGGCCAAGCGAGGGCTAGCATGAGAGTACCAAACCCTTGGGAGCCTCAGACAAAAACGAATTTGCCCTCAATTTCAGTCTCTTCTCCATGCTCTACTGGGCACTGATGAGAAAGATTTAGGAAAAGAAAGAGACCAGAGAGAGACTCTCTTGGTGGTGAAGGCCTGTTGGAGGGAGTGAGCTCCACTGTAGAGAAGGGTCCTGCGCAGACCCTCTTCACCTATAATATATAGCTTCAAGTCTCTGGGGAAGAGACAGCAAACTCTATTGCCTCCAGGGGCCTTTGATACTGAGTAAAGATGGAAGTAGGGGAGGACATACAATTCCGACACTTCTGGGTAAGGAAGGGCAGGAAACTGTCTCAGCCCAGGATCCCATGCCATTACAATTAGAGGGCTCCTGCAGTGGAAGAGGGGCTTCCCCAGTGGCACTAGTGGTAAAAGTCTGCCTGCCAGTGCAGGAAACGTTAAGACATGCCGGTTCAATACCCAGGTCAGGAAGATACCCTGGAGGAGGAAATGGCAACCTACTCCAGTATTCTTGCCTGGAGAAAATCCCACGGACAGAGGAGCGTGGCAGGCTACAGTCCATAGGGTCACAGAGAGTGGGACACAACTGAGGTGACTCAGCACACATGCACACACACTGGAAGAGGAGCAGAAGACTCTCATCTTCTCAATATATACCAAGGATACGAGGCAGAAATTTTATCTGCCACAGCGAGGCTGAAGGTCTAAGAAAGCCTCACTCTCCAGGCCTAAGAATACAAGGCTTGCCTAAAAGAGGCTGGGCCAGAATGACTAAGAACCCTCCAGTCCCTACTCCCAAGCTAGTGAGCACCAGATAACAAGCAAAAGGAAAGGCAAAAGCATGGAGAGAGATCCCTTTGAGATGCAGTTTCAGAGGAAAGGTTGGAAGCTATGAGAGCAACAGGAATATTGGAATATACCTCTTCTTTTCCAGCCCACACCCTAAGCATAAGGTAATGCTAGAGAAAATAAAAAATAGTTGTATATTGAAGGTGAAACAATAAAACCCAAGCCCACCTTAACTAGTGGTTAGATTAACCCAACACATCACATTGCTGACCTAGCAGGGAAAAAAAACGCTCATTTTGAAGTATACATTCTCTTTATCATAAACTCTGTTTTTCCATACAAGGTGCCTGACATATGAGACATGTATGAATAAAATGGAAGAAAAAAACAAAACACCAAGATTCAGAGAGAATGTTGTGTTGGAACTATGAGAGAGGAAATTTAAAGTAACTTTGACTAAGATATCAATAATCATAATACTAAAGGTTCCAGTGGAAAACATGACTTAACAGATAGAAAATTTCAGCAAGGATTCGGAATTCCAGAAGAAGAGAGAGAATAGCAGAAGAAATATTTGAAGAAAGGATGGCTGAATCTTCAAAAAAAAAAAAAAATTTACACCAAACTACAGATCCAAGAAACTCAAAGATTTTTCAAGCAGGATTAATATTAAAAAATATACACCCTGACACATCATATTCAAACTGCTGGAAAGTTAAAATTATAAAGAAAATATTGAAGGTGGCCACAGAAAAAAGATGCCATACAGAGAAATAAAATTAAAAATTACAGTTGGGGACTTAGAAACCATACAACCCAGAATACAATGGATACATGTCTAAAACACTGAAAGAAAAATACTGTTAATCCAGAATACTACACCAGGGAAAATGTCTTTCAGATATGAAGGAAAAATTTACCTTTTAAGACAGATCAAAAAAAAAAAAAAAGAGGAGAGAGAGAGAGAGAAAAATTATTATCAGCAGACCTGCACTAAAATAAAGGTTAAAAAACTTCCTCAACAGAAAGACTATGATACCAACCATATTTGCATGTACACACACACACAAAATGAAGATTTACAGATATAATTAAAATTAAAGCAAAATACAAAGATATAGTTTCATCATCTTTTTAATTGCTCTGAAAGACAATTGGTTATCTAAAGCAGTGGTTCTCAACCAGAAGCAATTTTGGAAATATTTGGCAATGTCAAGACATATTTGGTTGCCACAACGGGGGCAGGATTAGGGATGGGAGGACAGTGCTGTTGGTATCAGCAAGCAGTGGCCAGGAATGCTGTTAAACATGCTACATCCTAAAAGGCAAGCCCCATGCTACAAAGAATTATTCAGCCCGAGATGTCAAACATGTCAGACTGCTTCAGCCTGACTAATAAAAAAAAAAGACACTATTTACCAATGTGTGGAATGAAAAGGGTGACATCACTACAGGTCCCAAGACATTAAAAGAGTAAGACAATATCACAAACAATGCATGCCTATAAATTCAAAAACTTGGATGAAATAAATTCTTTACAAGGTGGAAACTACCAAAGCTTACTTAAGCATATAACCTATATAGTCCTACATCTATTGAAAACATTGTTAGAAATTCTTAACTACCAATTCAAAGCAGCCTGTAGGCCAAGATATCTTCACCGCCAAAAAGAAAAGATCAGGACAAGACTAGCTCTTCTTACTACACATCTATTTGAAAGACGTCTATCTTAGTGCCATCTGTCTTAATTAATGCTCAAGCTTCAATCTCCTGCAAATTACAAAAACTCCAGAATTTCAAGTTATTTTCTTTCTCCAAGGCACCATTTCAGGAATCTAAATATTTCACATTCTTTGATGAAGACACTTTAGTGCTATCTTGTGGTGCTGACTTGATCATGGCTGAAAGGTGCCCTTGGCCTTTGCAAGTTGAGTGAAATCATGGAAGCCTCTGAAATTCAGCAGTATTATGAGCAGAGAGTCTCTCCAACTCAACTTGCTAAGACTTTTCTGCTTAAATCTTTCTTTATCTCTTGTCTGGATACATCCATGTGCTTTTAGGTCTTCCCACACTACATGGGGCAGTCTCATTTCAGTAAAACACAGGTGTGGATTACTGAAGGGTGTGGAGATCTAAGGGTCTAAGATCTACGGGTGTGGAGATCCAGGTTGTTGACTACAAATTGTTTCTTGCCATGTGCATTTGCCATCTATCTGTATCCTGGTGCTCCAAATAAAACTTGACTCACAACTCTCATTTTTTTTTTTTTTTTTAGTTGACAAGGTTCTGGGCTTTGGTCAGATAGTGCAGCTCATGAGGCAAAGCTCTTTAAGAGCATAGCTGAGAGTGAGCCTCATGGTTGAAGGGGTAAGCAGTGGGTGGGCAAAGCAAATTCTTGGGTCAAGTAGCTCACAAACAAAGCCAAATCATTCTAGTGGGAGACACAAACCTAAAACTGAATCTCTCTGGAAAATGTGGGCAATAAGAAAACAAACTGAACCATGCCACAGAAGGCAGCCCAAAGGCTGGGAGAATGGCAGCAAGTGCCCTGGCTGCAGCCACAGCAGCTGGGTGGATCCCTTTCACAGCAGTGTGAGGTAATCCAGTAACATGGAAAATCTCAATACTGGCTGACGCTGGACCTCAGGTCTCTTACATACACTTCTAGAGCTATTTTCCAGTGAGCTATTTTCAGTGAAGCTCTAGGAGGACTGGGTTAAGACCAGCATCTAATGCACATTGGTTTAGAGCTAACATTTTTACTCATCATACTGCTTTTAAGAACCATTCAAAACAATGCTGCTGCTGCTAAGTCACTTCAGTCGTGTCCGACTCTGTGTGACCCCATAGACGGCAGCCCACCAGGTTCCCCCGTCCCTGGGATTCTCCAGGCAAGAACACTGGAGTGGGTTGCCATTTCCTTCTCCAATGCATGGAAGTGAAAAGTGAAAGGCAAGTCGCTCAGTCGTGTCCGACTCTTTGCGACCCCGTGGACTGCAGCCTACCAGGCTCCTCCGTCCATAGGATTTTCCAGGCAAGAGTACTGGAGTGGAGTGCCATCGCCTTTTCTGGGTCAAAACACTGGAGGTTAGGATATTCAAGTCCACCCGTTGTGCATTTCCTAATTAAAGGAAGTTTAATTAAGCTCAAGTGAGAGCTTAAATTTACAGATAACCTTCCATTCTTGTCTATATTTCAGAGCACCAAGCAATTTCTTCACCAAAGCCAGTTTGAGGTGGTATGACAAACAAAAAGAAGTCAGGCCAAGGCTGCTGAATCCCATAATTTGTAACAACATAATGATTTGCAGTAAAAGTTGGTGAGATGACCACCTTCCCCCTCTTACTTCTTTTCGCTAGTTTTTCAATAATTTGTTTCTGCCAATTTCAACAATTAAAGAGACAAAGTAGCACAAATAGCTTTATAAGCACCTGAATTGATTCTAGTGGCAACAGCTGACAGAAGTTTGTCTTCTCTGTACAAGTGACTGTAATTTTGAAACTCTAGAGCATGGTTAGGCTGCAGTTCTTTAAGTGCTGAGGCCTTTAGTTTGAACTTACTGGGTTAGTAAGGTTGTGAGTGATGTGGGTGGTAGGACAATGTTGGTAGGGTACTTTCTGGGAAATATGAGTTTTTGAGGAGAGGTAGCATTTCCTGAACTTTTAAAGTAAGCTGTTTCCAGTACTCCAAAATCTTTAGAATAGAGCTCTCCAAAAGAAATGTGAGCACACATATAAAATTTTCCAGTAGTCACATTAAAAAGTAAAAATGAACTGAAATTAATTTTAACATTTATTATATCCAAAATATAATTTCAACAACCAATTAATTTTTAAAAACAGAATATTTTACTCTAAAAAGTGAGACTTTGAAATCTGGAGGGCTTTGTACATGTAGAACACACTATATTTTAGACAGCCACAGTTCAAGTGCTCAGGAACCACCTTTAGTCTGTGGCTACAGAATTGGAGGGCATAGCTTTAGAACCTCCTTCTCCAAGTGTCTCTCTTCCTCTGAAGGATATCAAACAAAGCAGCCTCTGTTCTCTGAATCCCCCATACCCACCAGCACCAGCCCTTCCAAAGCACCTGTAAAAACATTCCCAGGATACCCATTAATAAGTGATTAGCCAATTCCTTACCTGCTTCTCTCCTAGGCAAGCAGCCAAGCATTGTTGCCTTCAGCGATGTGGCATTTCCACATTTTGCACATTCTTCAAAGGCCCTAAAATATGAGGCAGTGGGGGATGAACACTGGATCACAAAGGTCTCAAGGTCCCAACAACTCTCAGTGTAGTCAGTAAAATCACTCCTCCTCTGTCTCTTAAGGTGTCAGTAGCTCAGAGGTCTAGAGTAGAAACCTTGTAATTATATTTTTAAATAATTAAATGTCATCAATGAAGGCCTCTGGAAAAAGAGGAGAGCTGGCACAAAGTTTGCACCCAGTGAAAAATGCAAATATGGGCCCTCTGAGAACACTGTCCTTCTGAGCCTGGAGTCCTGGAACTGCACAGGCTGACTCTACAAAACTGGTCCCTGATGGGCTTATGTCTGGATGAAGCAGGCAAGTGGTAAGATTCCCTAGACTATCCTTGAGGATCTAGACCTTAAAGAAGACTCCAAAATCGTATCTACTGGAATTCACTGGGGTAGAGAAGTTTTGAGCCAATGGAAAACCCTGGAAAGAGGAAGTAAGAAGACGAAGGAGGCAGGTTAAGACATGTGCCTTCGTTGATTAAACCACTGATGGGTCAGGGTCATTCACACGTCGGATGTTCATAATGTCAAGGTTGGGCAACAACAGACTGACATCTACAAAGGTGACTTGTGGGCCTGAGCAGGAATCCCTTTAAAGCTACTTCTACTCAACTTCCCACCTCTCCTAGCCAGAAACAGGTGGTGGTGATGAGTGACCTCCAGAAGGTCTGTGAAGCCCTGTAGGAGTCTAAGCTGTGGCGTGGTTTGTAGCCACCGACCCTGCTTGGGTGGCTGAGGGCGAGGAGGGCAATTTCTTACCCATGGCCAGCATCGGCTCTTTCTGGCATCTGCACTTCTGCTCTCCGGACGAGGGGCACGCATACCTCGATACCAGGAGATTAGGCCGGGCCTGTCAGCCCCTTGACTAGAGGCACTACCAAGTCTGGGAACAACCAACCCGAACCACCTCTACTGTTCCTGAAGCCCGTTGGCGTTGCAAAGGCAGCTGGGGCCACTGTGGACCTGAGCCTCAGGGATCCTTCTTCCACTGGTGTCCGGGGCCCTCAACTGCTCAGGGCATCCACCTGTAGCCGTTCAACGGAAATTGGAGTCTGGAAGCAGGTGGAGGGCCAGCCCGGGGTTTCCTGGGCAACAGGCCCCGCCCCACCCGCATGCCCGGCCACGCCCCTCTGAGGCGTAGCCCAGGGGCGGGAGGGATTCTGGGGTGTGCTGCACTTTGGGATGCTGTGGAGTTCCTACTCTTTATTTGTTCTGTGTCTGCCACCCAACAAGGGCTCTTGGCACACTACATGGGCTAATAATTCTCAACTGTCAGACTAACTAGTGAAAGATTTTCACACCTTGGCAGGTGAGGAGATGCCAAGGCCTCAAGGATGAGCCAAGGCGTCAAGGATGCGCCCCTGGTCCACCGAGCAACCTCCAGCCTCTCAGACATCAGCACCACCATTCTCAGCTCCGAGTCTTCCTCCATCCCTATTGGCTCCTCTCTCTACTGGAAGTCTTCGCAGGTGGTGCCAGTGGTAAAGAACCCACCTGCCATTGCAGGTTAGATGTAAAGATGCAGGTTCAACCTCTGGGTGGGGAAGATTCCCTGGAGAAGGAAACAGAAACCCACTCCGGTATTCTTGCCTGGAGAATCCCATGGACAAAGGAGCCTGGAGGGCTACAGTCCGTAGGGTCGCATAGAGTTGGACACCATTGAAGCAACTTAGCATGGAGTCACTACTGGCAGTCAAGATGATATGCTCACATCACAGGCAACTAAAATTTAAACTGCTTTATTTAAAAATAATGGTGACAAAATAAGTAAGATTCCTGCTAATGCAGTATCTATGCTAATTTAGTTCTAAATTTAAAGGAATGCAAAATCTGTTGCATGCTAGCAGTTTACCGCTTATTTATCTTTGCAGTAACTGCACTGGTACATCAAAAGCTTTTCCAGACAAACTTGCAGTTGAAGATGCTATTATAAGAAGTGTATCTTCTTTCCAAACAACTGGATATGAAAGTTTGAACTGAAGATATAAAACCTTTCCTAATTACACAGATTAAATCATACAACAGTAGCATAGGTGTCCTGCAAATAGTCTGATATTGTTTTTATATAAATACACATGGATTAATCACATAGATCTTTTTTTTTTTTTACCATACTCAGAAGTCAGTACATTTTCAAATATGGAAAAAAAAGATGGAGCCAGGATAAACACCAGCCAACCCAGGCACCAACCAAAGTGCTTAGTCAAATGAGTCCTGCTGCCACCTGTGTTCAGATACTTCTGCAGAGAATCTACAGTCATTATGCTATTAATTTCTATAGGACATCTTTCAAGAGGAAGTACCAGGCAGCTTGTTCAAGTGAGAGTATGGCTGTGGCTTGGTTCTCAGCATCAGCCCACCCACTGGCAGCCTTGGACATGTCATTTCAAAGTCACTTTCCAATACTGGCTCATCAATTGTAACAAATGTACAATGCTAATACATCATGTTCATGATAGAGGAAACTGGATATGAGGACATTTTACCCTCAGTTTTTTTCTGTAAAGCTAGAATTTCTTTATAGTCTTTAAATTTTTAAAAAGTCAATTTCATATTGATTAAGAAGTTATAGTTAATAATGACCTTTCCAACTTGACTCAAAAGAATTGTGAGCCCAATCCAATACATAAGGGTTGAATTTTACTGAACTATATTTCTTTAAAAAGCTTACACCACTTTATCAAAATCCTCTAGGATTGTTATTAAAAAAGAAAACCAAACCAAAAAACCCATGACTCTGAATCTCAGGGATGAACTGGGTGCCTAAGACTCTGCATTTTAGTAATCACCAAATTACTCACCCAATTCTGAGCTTGAGGATGTCACTTTAGGTTTTCACAATTCATCAGATTGAAAAAAAAAAAGCATATCCTTATTTAACTCATGCAAAGATGGAAATTTTGAAAGGTGTTGGTAAATGAAATTAACATAACATGACTTAAATTTGTTGATAAATCTCACCTTAATTTCTTTCATTTAATGATAACTTATTTTCTTACAGTTTGAGTTTTAACTTTGAAATATATTTAAAACATACGTCAGTCTTCTACTTTTTACTTTTTTTGATTGAAACAAAGCATCCTAGTCATTTCAAATAGTGAACAAAGTATTAATTTTTTTTTAATAGACAAGATTTCCTTATGCAGGCTAAGACATTCACACTCTTAATTGTTGTTAATGTGAGATTTAAAAATACCATTGAAAGTAGTTCTCTTAGTTTTGGTAATTAATTTTATAATGCTCCTGGGTTGTGATGTTTTTCTAAGAGTGCTATTGATAAATGATGTGACCAGCTGATCCTACTAACCAACTGCAGCTAATATTCAAAAAATGCCATCAAAATGTGTTTTTAAAAATTGTTCTGAAAGGATTTATATATCAAATGTTAACAATTCCATTTTACCCATTTTCAGTAATTTTACAAAAAAAATTACCCTCTATCAGCTTTTTAAAAATTAAATTTCATATTTTGAGGTAATTGTACATACATTCATGTGCAGTTGTAAGAAATAATTACACAGAGATCCTCTGTGCCCTTTACCCAGTTTTTCCCAAAGGTAACATCTTACAAAAGTATACTACAATATCACAACCAGGATGTTGAGATTGATGTAGTCAAGATACAGAACATTTCATCACCAAAAGAATCCCTTCTGTTGCTCCTTAATGTTCATGCCCACTTTCTACCTGTCCCCACTCCCACCTTTAATCCATGATAACTACTATAACTAATTTGTTCTCCATTTCTATAATCGTGTAATTTCAGGATTGTAATATAAATGGAAACAGTTTATAACCTTTGGGGATTGGCATTTTTAAAGCAGTATAATTATCTGAAGATTCATCTCCATTGTTTCCTGTATCAATAGTTTGTGCCTTTTTGTTGCTGAGTAGTATTCCATGATGGATATACTGCAATGTAACTAGCCAGTTGAAGGACATCTGGGCTGATTCCAGTTTTTGGTCTTTACAAATGAAGTTGCTATGTACATTTGTGTACAGGTTACTGTGTGATAAATGCCCAGAAATGGAATTGCTGAATTGCATAGTAAATGCATGTTCAGTTTTTCAGAAACTGCCAAACTGCTTTCCAGGATGGCCATACCATTTTATAGTCCCATCAGCAAACTATGAGTCATCCAATTTCTCTGCATTCTCACCAGCAGTTGGTGTTGTCAACATTTTAAATTTTAGTTATTCTGACAGGTAGTGATATCTCATTGCGGTTTAAATTTGCACTTCTCACTAATGCTGAACATCTTTCATGTGCTGATTTCCAATCTGTGTGTCCTATTCAGTGAACTGTCTCTCCATTGGATTTTTGGCTTTTTTTCATTGTTGGGTTTTCCCTCCAGCTTCATTAAAGTGAAACTGACAAATGAAATTGTAAGATATTTAAAGTATACCACAAAATGGCTTAATATTTCATCATGAAAGGTTTCCTCCCGTTGAATTAATTAACACATACATCACATATTTACCTTTTTGAGGGGGTAAGGAGGTGGTAATATTTAAGTTCTACTCTCTGAGCAAATTTCAATGATACAACAGTGTTATCAACTGTAGACACCATGCTATACCTCAGGTCCTCTGACCTTATTCATCTTATAACTGAAAGTTTTTTCCCTTTTACCAACCTGCCTCTATTTTACTGTTGCATTTTGAGAGCTTTTAAAATACATTCTAAGTAGTAGCTCTTTGTCAGATATGTGTCTTGCAAATATTTTTCTCCCATTCTGTAGCTGTTTTTTCATCCTCTTACAAAGTCTTTCACAGAGCAAACATTTTAGTTTAGTTCTGTCACATTATTTATGTTTTAATATTTTAATATCTACCATGCAATGTGTTTTATAATTTTTTGAATGTATATGTTTATTTTAATACTTTGAACATTATTTATTTTTGATCTAACAATTATTGTTATAACTGTAACTTAAAATAAAACTTTTAATCCTATGTCTGTTTAGACAGAATCTAACTCCACACTGTGAGTAATCACAAATTATATATCCTTTTGCTTCACTTTTACCCCCTCCATTCAGTATTAGTTACCATTTTTCTTAGCATTTACCTTTGTATTGCTAAATAAACTTCCTTTAATTTCACTTGATTTATTGTTTCCAATGATATCTTTTGAAAGCTTGCTATAAAGTGTGAGTGAATGCAGCAAATATTAATACCTACTTATTCTCTGAAATCTCTTCTCAAATCTGTTATATATGTTGTTCCCATGCAGTCAGGATTATTACATTTACATTCTGCATTATTACCATAATCCCTGCATTTGCTTTCATCTTTGTCCTACAGTAAAGTAGATCAATCTCAATGCCAGTCCTATTGTCTTTCTTACTTTTCTCCTGGCTGACTGAAGTTCTTCTAGTATTTTCTTCAAGAAGGGCTCATCAGATGTTCCAAAAGTTTATTTCTTGCCTTTGCACTCAGTGACATTTTACTAGTGTGTTAGTTTTTGCTTACAATTTCTCTTGAGGATTTATAAACATTGCTCCACTATTTTCTGGTATGGAAATTTGCTTTTGGGAAATCTGAGACCAGCCTTATTTTTCTCCTTTGAAAATGACTTAGTATTTTTGCATAACTCCCTAAAGAATTCTTTGTCTTTGAAGTTCAGTAGCTTAGCTTTGCAGTATGTCTCTGTGTTACTTTCCTGGGACATTGTGTGTCCTTGCAATTATGCAATCAAATTTTTATTAAAAAAAAAAAGTATCATGGTGAAATAGTCACAGTTTTCAAGTTGTCTAAAACAGATTTTTTTTTTTTTTCTCCTGGTAAATGTCCTTCGGATCCTGTTTGTTTCCTTTTCTTTTCCTCACTTGTTTTTAATAAGATCTTTGCAGTTTTGGAAATCTCTTGGTGGCTTCATTTTTGAGAGAGATGAGTTTTTTCTGCATCAGATATTTACAATATTTCCAGGAGATTCCACATGGAGGTGTGGCCAGGCCTACATTTTAAGTTAGCAGAAGTTTTCTTTTGTTTCTGGATTTTCAGTTCAGTTCAGTCACTCAGTCATGTCTGACTCTTTGCGACCCCATGAATCGCAGCACGCCAGGCCTCCCTGTTCATCACCATCTCTCGGAGTTCACTCAGACTCACGTCCATCGAGTCCATGATGCCATCCAGCCATCTCATCCTCGGTTGTCACCTTCTCCTCCTGCCCTCAATCCCTCCCAGCATCAGAGTCTTTTCCAATGAGTCAACTCTTCGCATGAGCTGGCCAAAGTACTGGAGGTTCAGCTTCAGCATCATTCCCTCCAAATAAATCCTAGGGCTGATCTCCTTCACAATGGACTGGTTGGATCTCCTTGCAGTCCAAGGGACTCTCAAGAGTCTTCTCCAACACCACAGTTCAAAAGCATCAATTCTTCAGTGCTCAGCCTTCTTCACAGTCCAACTCTCACATCCATACACGACCTCAGGAAAAACCATAGCCTTGACTAGACGGACCTTAGTCGGCAAAGTAATGTCTCTGCTTTTGAATATACTATCTAGGTTGGTCATAACTTTTCTTCCAAGGAGTAAGTGTCTTCTAATTTCATGGCTGCAGTCACCATCTGCAGTGATTTTGGAGCCCCCAAAATAAAGTCTGACACTGTTTCCACGGTTTCCCCATCTATTTCCCATGAAGTGATGGGGCCGGATGCTATGATCTTTGTTTTCTGAATGTTGAGCTTTAAGCCAACTTTTTCCCTCTCCTCTTTCACTTTCATCAAGAGGCTTTTTAGTTCCTCTTCACTTTCTGCAATAAGGGTGGTGTCATCTGCATATCTAAGGTTATTGATATTTCTCCCGGCAATCTTAATTCCAGCTTGTGCTTCTTCCAGTCCAGAGTTTCTCATGATGTACTCTGCATAGAAGTTAAATAAGCAGGGTGACAATATACAGCCTTGATGTACTCCTTTTCCTATTTGGAAGCAGTCTGTTGTTCCATGTCCAGTTCTAACTGTTGCTTCCTGACCTGCATACAGATTTCTCAAGAGTCAGGTTAGGTGGTCTGGTATTCCCATCTCTTTCAGAATTTTCCACAGTTTATTGTGATTCACACAGTCAAAGGCTTTGGTATAGTCAATAAAGCAGAAATAGATGTTTTTCTAGAACTCTCTTGCTTTTTTGATGATCCAACAGATGTTGGCAATTTGGTCTCTGATTCTTCTGGCTTTTCTAAAACCAGCTTGAACATCAGGGAGTTCACGGTTCACATATTGCTGAAGCCTGGCTTGGAGAATTTTGAGCATTACTTTACTAGCATGTGAGATGAGTGCAATTGTGCGGTAGTTTGAGCATTCTTTGGCATTGCCTTTCTTTGGGATTGGAATGAAAACTGACTTTTCCAGTCCTGTGGCCACTGCTGAGTTTTCCAAAATATGCTGGCATATTGAGTGCAGCACTTTCACAGCATCATCTTTCAGGATTTGAAACAGCTCAACTGGAATTTAAGAGGGTTTTAATGAGTTTTTACAACCTTTAGTTCTTACTGATGATGGCAAAAGGCAGCTACAGGGTTTTTCACTTAAGTCTCTGTTCTCCTCCCACCACACAAGGTAGACTGTTACCTGAAATTATGTCTTGTTGGTGTAATTCAGTTTTACCTTGTCCACTTTTTACCTCAAAACTAAGTCCAGGGAACCTGCCATTGTATACTATATCCTTTCAGTTCCAAAAAAAAAAGTTAGATTTTTGCAACTCAGAGCTTGCACCTGTCCTTAGAAGGTGTGCTTTGCGTACTTCATGATCTATTTCTGATCATGCAGGCATTCTCCCCTTCACTCTTTCACACATTCCTCATGTAATTCCAGTTCACTGAAGTTCTCCCCCAATCTTTCCTGTTTCCTCTAGTTTTGTGAATAGAGGTTTCAGAAATCTCCTACTTTCTTTGAAGGATGAGTTTGCATTTCTGCCTGTCATCCTATTGGTTGCTTTAGATTCCTTTCCAAGGAAATGAAGAAATGGAAACTTTATGCCCCATCTTCAAACCAGAGGTCCTTAAATTAAATTATTACCTGGCTGAAGTTTAGTTAGTTGTAGCTTCCGGCCATAATAACTTGCTGGAGACTTTCTGGATGCACAAAGAAACAGGAGTATGCAAGGGAAATGTGGCCAGTGAGAAATTTCCAGTGGTGGATATTTCTCTTATTGCATGTGTCCTTTTGAATATCTATCCGGTGACTCTTCCCTGATCTTTGTCCCTTTCTGATGAGATAAATGGTCCTAGTTCATAATGTACATAGATGAAGGATGGTTTTTAAGGTCCCCCATTACCTGTGTGATATGTGGTATCTCAGCCTTTGTTGTCTCTTCAGTTCCCATTTGATTTGTGAGCCACCTGAAAATACCTTGCCATCAGCAATGACTCTGCGGTACCTCATATCTTCTTCCAATAGTGTTCTTAATGTTTCCTACCTCCTAGAAACACGTGAAAGGAAACCAATACAAAGACACTTCAGTTTATGAGACTGGAGGCAAAGCCTTACAATCTGCTCATTATGAAGGGATTTTTCCTCTTTGGAATCCTTCCTTGGATGCTTTTTTTAGGGCAACAGATTTCCCCGAATCATCAAACTAAAAACTCCCTTACCCCTAGTAACTTGCATGAGAGAAAAAGAATTTTTCGAGACAT
The DNA here is from genome assembly GCA_917880005.1 of Nanger dama. Lineage (NCBI taxonomy): Eukaryota > Metazoa > Chordata > Mammalia > Artiodactyla > Bovidae > Nanger > Nanger dama. The sequence continues at coordinate 24,202,032 of CAKJTW010000011.1, read as the reverse complement.
CATATGTCTGAAAACATCTTTATTCCTCCCTCATTTTAATTAAGAAATTGGTTGGGTATAAACTTCTAGATTGAATACAATTTTATCTCAGAATTTTGGAGGTGTTACTTCATTTGCTAGCTTCAAAGACTGTGGAGAAATCCAATGCCTAATTCTTGAACTTGTGAACTTCCCCATCTCTGGGAAATTTTAGGATATTTTCTTTATTACTACTATTTTGAAATTTCATCATAATGTCTTACTGTGGTTCCTTTTATTGTTAATGTGCCACACTTCTGTTGGTTCCCTTAAATCAACAAATCTGTGGTTTTCAGCTTTGGAAAATTATTCCTTTCCGTAATTTTCTTTTTCTTGGAATTTTACTGTTCAAATGTTGAATCTTAGATATAAAAAAAAAATATTTTACTATGGTCAGGACACAACATGAGAGCTACCCTCTTAACAAATTGTTAAGGATACAAATCATTGTTGTTGACTATAGGTACAGTGCTATACATCAATCTCTTACTTAACTGAAACTTTATGCCCATTGATTAGTAACTCCCCATCTCCCCCTCCTCTTAGCCCCTGGCAACCACAATTCTCCTCTTTGATTTTGTGAATTTGATTATTTCAGATACCTCAAATGAGCAGAACTGATCTCAGAGAGTCAACAGTGAGCACTGGTGTGAAGCAAGATCTTAATTCCCTGTTCAGGAAGTGAACCTGGGTAGCCTGGATGAAACCCTGAAAGCCTAGCCATCAGGCCAGCAAGAGCTAGAGGCTGGAAGCTATTTTTCCTGGATCTTTGCCCCCAGTGAAAAATATACTTCTTATGGAGGCAAAATGGAGAAGGAAATGGCAACCCACTCCAATATTCTTGCCTAGAGAATCGTGTGGGCGGAGGAGCCTAGTTGGACATGACTGAAGCGACTTAGCACGCATGTATGCATTGGAGAGGGTAATGGCACCCCACTCCAGTGTTCTTGCCTGGAGAATCCCAGGGACAGGGGAGCCTGGTGGGCTGCCATCTATGGGGTCGCACAGAGTTGGACACAACTGAAGTGACTTAGCAGCAGCAGCAGCATGGAGGCAGAAACCATGAATGCAGGTACAAAGTTTATTATTAGAGACACAGCACAACAATAAGTGGGAGAGCATACAGAAAACAGTTAAGATAGAAGCAAGACAGAGATGCACATTTGGAGAGAAAGGGTGTGGGCATCCCCCTAAATGAGGAGGAGCATGGGAAAGAGGCAGTTAAATCATTTATAAAGGGCAGTTCTTCCAGGTCTTTGTTCACCTTTGGCCAGTTATCTAGTTTCTTTTTCTACACCTGATCTGCCCTAGGACCTCCCTCCCCGCCACACATATGCACAGCTTTTGTCCAGGACAGATACTAGCCCAGAGGCCTATGGGATCATGTATTAGCATCACATATTATGGGGTGGTGCCTCCTGCTTTTGACTCTGAAGGAGGCTTTCTGAGCATGTGAAATGTCTCTCTTACTCCAAGGATGGGAAATATATGACCTCCTGATCCATTAATAAAACAAGGTTCTTGCCTCTCTGTTCTTGCCATGATTGCTATCTTAAGGTGTCCACAGGAGACAAAGCCTGGCTAGTTACCTTATTTCAGTCATTACTTCCATTTCAGAGAGCAAAAAGGATGCTGGCTGTAAATATATAACCTGGAGCCCACCTATCCTGTTTCATGAAATGTAAACAGGAGGCTAGTTGTAAGTGTCTGGCCTGAGGCCCATCTTTTTCTTGCTCCAATGTAAACAGGTGGCCAGCTGCAAATGTCTATCTTGGGGCCCATCTAACTCCTGCTTCAGAATCACACATCATTTCTATGACTGGCTTATTTCTGTAACTGGCTTATTTCCATGACCGGCTTATTTACATTAGCATACTGTTCTCAATGTCTCTCTGTCTGACCATAAAAAGGCTGAGCACCGAAGAATTGATGCTTTTGAAATGTGGTGCTGGAGAAAACTCTTGAGAGTCCCTTTGACTTCAAGGAGATCAAACCAATCAACTCTAAAGGAAATCAACGCTGAATATTCACTGGAAGGACTGATGCCGAAGTTGAAGTTCTGATACTTTGGCTATCTGATGCGAAGAGCTGACTCACTGGAAAAGACTCTGATGTTGGGAAAGATTGAGGGCAGGATTTAAAGGGGACGATAGAGTATGAGATATTTGGATGGCATCATCAACTTAATGGACATGAGTTTGAGCAAACTCTGGGAGATAGTGAAGGACGGGGAAGCGTGGAGTGCTGTAGTCCATGGGGTCACAAAGAGTTGGACACGACTGAATGACTGAACAACAACAATTTTTGCTTGGGCCCTAGTCCTGCCTTTCATAGCTCTGTCTATGAAAGCCCACAGGTAAAAACCTCTCTCCTGACAGCAAATGTCTCTTGATTTCTGTTAGGTAGGTAGAATAGGGAAAAGAAGCTCAAAATGGTGGTGGCTAAAAGACAAAGAAGGGAAAAGCCCGTGAAAATAGAACAAAAGAAGGTCTGAGGACAGGAATGAGGACCCCAGGTAAAACAAACAACACTCCTGGCTGGCCCAGTTTACACAGGACAGGCCCAGGGAGAGAGAAACATATAAAAAGATGGGCCAAAGCCAGCTCTCTCTCTCTCTCCCTGCACGCTGGAGGGCTCTTCTCCTCGCATCTTTGGATCGTCGTGCCCTCACGCCTCAGAGAAGGATTTTCCTGCTATCTTCTAAATAAAATAGAGCTGTAACACTGATTTGTCTAAGAGCTATAACATGGTCTGTTCAAGACCTGAGAGCTATAACACAGTCTGTCCAAGACCCAAGAGCTGTGACACGCCGAGGGGGCTTTAATGTCCATCACTCCAAATCTTTGTTGTGATGAGACAAAGAACCGAGGAACATACACTCGCATGACAATTTCTTTCTTTCCCACTGTCATATTCTAGCTGCAGTCCACTGTATGACTGAGCTCCTCCAAAGTCTCAGGGCTGACTGCCCAACCCTTCAATACTCCCGGCCAAAGGCAATTCCTCTTGTTCTTCTCGAAATACTATTTCATATTTCTTCCTAGGAACTCTGTGGTTTCCCCTTTTACACTCTGTCTCCAACCCTCTTCACTTCTTTCTGTTACTCCTTTCATCTTTTCTCCCTTTTTCTTTTTTTCCCTCTCGACTACTGACCTTAGGAGGTCAGTACTTATTCTAACACTACTCCCTTTAAACATTTCTTTCTGGACTTTCCTGGTTCTTTCTCTTTTTATCCCCTCTTTCAATCTCTCTTCCTTTCTTCTATAACTTCAAACTTCTCTTTGCTGCTTTATTTCTTAGTCTCTATTTCTTTCTGCCTCTGTCTGTGTGTTTCTCTTTCTTGCTCACATTCTTAACCTCTTTTCTTTTCCTTTTGCTGAAAAAAAACTTTAATGTGAAACATAAACATATGTAAAAGAAGGGCATAAATCATGAACCATTTGTGGTTAATGGGGCATAAGCCATTAAAGTTTAGCAAGTAATTATAAATTGGGCACCTATGTAACTTCTGCAAAGGTGGCAAATAGATTAATGCTAGGATTCAGAGCCTTCAGTACGTACCATCCTGACCACAAATACTTCAGTCTTCACAAGCCTCGGTTTTGTATATCAGTTTCTTGCTTTTCTTTATAGTGTGATAACTTCTGTGTGTCTCCTAAACAGTATAGTTTAGTTTTGCCTATTTTTGAATGTTATTGCGATGGAATCATACCGTATATATTCTTTCATGTCTTTCTTCTTTCACATTAAGTTTGTAAGATTTATCAATATTGCTGCTTGTAGCTATAATTCATTCATTTTCATTGATTCTTATTATTCATTGGGTGGACATGCTGAGATTTATTCAACTATCTGACATCAAATTGTAGTTTTCAGACGACTTGATTTGCCTTTAAAAATAAGGGCTGGGTTTGCTGCCCCTTGTGTCTTTCAACAGCTATAACAACATCATTATATAGATCTTACTCCTCACCGGCAAAGAGCTCCCCAAATCAGAGTTTCCCCAGGCTAGCTTGCTCAAATTACACCTGGGGGCTGAGGAGACCACACCTTTCAGCTGCAAAGAGCTCTATGAGGGAGAGGCCTTTATTACCAGCACAAAGCTCAGTGCTAACTCTATTGAGGTTTGAGTTACCAGGCCTGAAAAGAATTTGCCATCAGTAGATCTGCCAAATATAGTGGGGAGGTGCCCAGGTGCCTAAACGAATGTTTGTCAAAAAGATATCTTTTACAATGTTATTAACTCAGATACCAAGTCTTACTCTGAAAGCAGGCTGGGGAAATTCACTTCAACAGGTATTTTATTCTTTTATTCACCTGATGTTTATTGAGTACCATACATTGTTCTAGGTATTAGAATACAAAACTAAACAAATATGGTAAACAAATAGGCACATAACTTTGTAAGTTATTTTTTTTTTTATCACAAGTTAGTGATAAGTATTAAAAAGAAAGCAAATTAATGGTAACGAAATAGAGGATAACCAGCTGGTTCTTGAAATGCCATTCAGAGAAGGTGACATGCAGAGAGGTGAATGATGTAACAGAGCAAGCCACGTGAGGGTCCAGGGGAAGAGCATAGGTGAAGGGAACTACAAAGGCAAAGCATTGAGGAGGAAAAGAGCTAATTATGCGTGCAGAATACTGAGAAGGCCAGTTTGATGAAAGCAGAGGAGGGAGGCTGAGATCAGCAGGAGACGTGGAGAGAGAGGTAGAACTTTGCAGGTATGGTAAGAAAATTGGATTTTATTTTAAGAGTGATGGAAATCCACTGGAGAGTTGAAGTGGGGAGAAATGTGGTTTAATTTATGCTTTGAAATTACCCCTCTGGCTCCTGGTAGAAAATTGAGTCAAAGGGTACAAAAGTGTAAACAGGGCAGTAAAAGAGAAAACTGTTGCAAAAATCCTAGCCAGAAGTGAGATAACTTTGGACCAGGTGAAATGGCAGAGGTTGTGAGAAGTGGTCATATGAAGGGTGTATCTTGAAGACTGAGCCCACAGGACATGCTGATGAACTGGTTGTGGTGAATGAGGAAAACAGGAGTTCAGGCTGATTTCTGGTTTGGGCTCAGCAGGTAGTAGAGGGGGTGGAGATCAGAGTGGTCAGGGGAGGGAAGAGACGCATCTCAAGTTCTAGTGGGAGTGCATTAACTTTGAGATGCTTATTATGTTGTAGCCACCCGTTCCGGGAAACAAACTCACTCAGGACAATGCAGATAGTGGAGCGCAGTTTATTACACCGGTGGGTCCAAGCCAGAGTCTCCTCTTAGCCAAGGACCCCCACCAGTTTCTGTGAAAACCTTATATACCCTAAGAGTATGCTGCTGCTGCTATATCGCTTCAGTTGTGTCCGACTCTGTGCGACCCCACAGACAGCAGCCCACAGGAAAAAAAAAGATACAATCAAAGTTAACCCGTAATCATATGCCTTAAGCCTAGGTAGTTAACAGTGGACAGTTATCAATAGGCCTGTGGTCATCCCCCAATAAGCATAATAGAATATATGATTCTATTTGGTTACACAGATAATTAGGGTATTCTTTTAGGCGAGGGAGAGCCCTGGGGCTTTTCCTTCTGGGGGCCTGGTTTTCCAGTTGGTATGTCGGTTCCATAGGTACTGGGCATATAGCTCACAGTCCACAGTCTGGCCCAAGATGGAGTCCTGCTTTCAAGATAGAGCCTGTTCTTTTTCCTCCTTCAATTACACATCCAAGGGACATGTCCAGTAGATGGGTGGTACAGAAGTCTTGGATAGAGACTAGGACTAGAGGTATACATGGGGGAACCACTGTGGAACTGAATGAGATTACTAAGGAGTGAGAGTAGAAGGAAACATGGCTGAGGACTAAACTCTGGGACACTGAATATTTAGACAGCTGGAAGAAAGGCGGGGCCAGTAAAGGAAGCTGAGCAGGAATGGGCAGTGAGGGAGAAGGGAAAGCAAGAGCGTTTAGTATCCCAGAAGCCAGTTTCTAAAAGTGGTTACAAAAAGGAAAGCATAAACTGCCCTCCCCTTCACCCCTAAAAATGCTATCGAAAGGTCAAGTAAAATGAGAATTGACAACTGATTTTCTGGGAGGAAGTCACTGGTGACTCTGTCAGGGAATGACCTTAGTAGGGCTGATGGGATGGAAGCTTGATTGGAAAGAATTGGGTTAAGACTAGAGGGAGAGATGAGACATTGTGTGAAGACATTCAAGAAATTTTTAAGAAATGCAGTCCATGCTCATAAAAAGTTGAGTGTATAAAGATTAACAAATATTTCAGAGGGCTTCTGTGTCTTGTGAATTTATATTTGTTACACTACAGGTCGCAAAGAAAAAAGTTTAAAAAAAAAAAGCTTTCATGGTTTGCTGACAGGAAAACAACGGAAACATTTCGAAGAAATCCCTTTTGCATTTAAATGGTGTAAAAGTGAAGTAGAAGCACAAAGTCATCCTAGATTAGGCATTAGCAGAAGACAGCGCACCAACTAGATATCTGACTTCATCACGGTAATGGTGTGTATCAGGAGGGCGTACCAATCAGTGGCTGGGATTTTGTACATGATCTCCTTTAAAACACAAATTTAATAACTTTATATATTTGTTTCCTCTTACTTTTCATTCTTAATTTCTCTTTAACCGCCTATTTCTAACCTATTTAATGTAACTTTTTTGTTTTACAGTTTAACTATTGAATTCTTTATTTTTAAAAGCTGCTCTAACTTTTTTAAAAAAATCAGGAAATAATCATTTTTAGCAGACCCATGTAGTTACTGATGTGTTTGTAATTCTGGAACATAAGGTGAGAGGAAGGCATAACAACCCCCCTCTACTGGCAATGCCACTGAACTACAAACCTCAGCCCTAGGGGCAAATAGCCTGGAGAACTCTGGTCTTGCAGCCAGAGAATACAAAGATCCATAGTCTTGGGGCTGACTCTGGAGCAAAGGTTGGAGATAAAAGGGAAAGACTTGACTGTGGCCTAACCAAGTGTGAAGACTGTTGTATGTATTGTATAAGAATCTGCCTGCAATGCAGGAGACACGGGTTCAATTTCTGGATCAGGAAGATCCCCTGGAGAAGGAAATGGCTATCCACTCTAGGATTCTTGCCTGGAGAATTCCATGGACAGAGAAGCCTGGCGGGACTGCAGTCCATGGGGTCACAAAGAGTCGGACATGACTGGGCCACTGTTATATTGTGCATATATATATTAGCATCCCTCCATTCCCTTTTTGATTGCAGTCACGCTGTTCAAGCCGAGTTGACATCTCTTACCTTTCGTAGTTCCAGTGTGGGCCAGGATTGGGCCAGACAAGTGACGCAATTTCAGCCCCTGTGCACAGTGGTTGGACCAATACGTGATTGCCTTGGCTGGTCTAATCAAAGGTGAGGGGCAGGATACCATTATTTCAAGATTAGGAGAAATAAGCTTTTCTTCTTCCACTGGACGTGAAAGAGAAAACATATATTGTCTGGCTCATTTTGGTAGCCATCTTGCAACTACCAGGAAGCCAGACTTAGTTTAAGTTCCTGTTTCAAAAAGTTAGAACAGAAAGATGAAAGGGGGAAACGGAATTAAATGGATTTCAATGATTCTGTTGAGCCACTTGGTCAAGGCTTCTTAAAACTCAGCCTATCCCTGATTGAATCTAAAAGGTTGACTTTTAAGCAGATTCCTTTAATTGTTTATACTATTTGACTTAGAATTTCTTTTACTTGAAGTAATATAGAAGCCTCTATAGATCTACTGCCCAAACTTTCCCTGCCTTGAAAAGGGCAAAAGATTGATTCTAGAAGCAGAGGCAGGACTCAATGTCCAGTTGGTGAGTGAAGGAGCCCAGCTACAGGACAGACTGCAAGTTGCTGAGCAAGACACTAAACAGCTAAAGAGCAGAGGGGCCATGTCCAGAAACCATGAAAGAGGGAGTCCCTGGTGTTTGCAGGGGGCAGGAAGGAGTTCTCAGAAAGCCTGACTGGCATCAGAGAAGACCTGGCTGTAGTCTTTGGAAAGCAGACAAATGGAGGTTGTCCAGGCTTCCCTCTCCATCCTCCAGAGCCCCCAGCCCACTATAGAGACTAGGGAAAACTCTGAGTCAGTTTTATGGGTACAGATATATCAAAGCTCCAACCCGTCAACTCCATCCTGTCCATCCTAGCAGAACGCCAATGACAGGTGAACTCAAGAATTGATACGCGGAAAAGGTGGACCAGGGAGGTGACATCACTGGGCCGCCTTAGGGAGTGGGAGTAACCTTGTGATACTCTTCTCTTCAACCCTCATTTCTACTGCTTCAGGAAGCATCTTTGATCCTGACTCACGGGGAATGCTGCTGAGGCTTTTTATAAAGTGGGACTCGGCAAAACAGTGGATGCCCTTCAACTCTTCTTCAATCTCTTCTTCTACCTTGTACAGTATTTCTCACCCTGTCTCCATTCTGCTTCAAGCCCTCTCCTTCCAGAATCGCCGTGATTTTGTGCAGTGATGTTCTCAGGGTCAGGTGATCTAGGGTCTGAGTCCTAGTTCTGCCCATCTTGGTTAGTCACTTGCCCTCTCAGGATGCCAACTTCCTCACTGAAAGAAAAACTAGGGGTGGTGGAAAGAAGAGCACAATCAAAGGCATGTTGTGGGTTTGCATATCCCGGAAGTGAAGAGTTTGGATCTGACTGATCTGCCCAGCTTTTCCTGGAAACATCATCAATCATCCTGAAGTAAATACATCTTTGCTTCCAAATTACTGTCGTGTTTCTGAGTGACACGAATGTTTTCTCTGTGCAATGTCTTTGTGTGCACAGCGTGCTTCTCCGGATTAGTGTTCATCATGACTTTTTATCATATTTTTGTTTCCGCCATCCTAAAAGATAATTGTTTCTTCCCGCTGTCACTCAGCTACCTTCATAACTGTTATACATACCACACAGTCTCTAATTTAGATCAAACTATGGGAAGATCCCGTGGAGAAGGAAACCCACTCCAGTGCTCTTGCTTGGAAAATTCCATGGACTGAGGAGCCTGATAGGCTACAGTGCATGGGGTCGCAAAGAGTCGGACATGACTGAGCGACTTCACATTCACATTCATTTCAAATATAGTATTCAAGTTTGGTGAAAATTTGTCCACTTAGATTTGAATTTTGTAGTATCTCTAAAGAGAGAATGTTAATTGTGATTCTAAAGATAGAAAATATGGCTGGTCATGTTATTCCAGGTAAAAGAGCATGTTTAGAGTATTTCAAACAGGGCTCAGTTTGGAAACCATTGAAAAATCAATAGCTTGGAGCCCTTGAGGAGGCTTCTTAATAACCCAGTTCTCATTTTTTCATTCCAAGAGTGTTACTGATATAAAGGGCTAACTCCTACCTCCACAGAGATTTCCCAGAGGGGAAGAGCAGAGAGCCATCCTCGGTCCAGAATGTTTAAAGAAAACAGAGTGTAAGTGGGTGACAATGTCTACCCTGCTTCCTTGGCCTGAGCTCCAGGCATTTCTGAGGGGCACCATCTCACGGAACGATGAGAGCTCAGCGGTGAGGTGCAGTGCAGCGGGGGAGGCCAGTCACAGCCCCAGGGAAGCTTTCCTGGGTTTGTTTTGAACATGTTGTTGAGGACGGTGCTCTTCACGCACCTCTCAGTGGCTCCTTAATGAAGACCCATAGGAGAGGATTTGCTTAGGACCCAGCATCAGGGCGGGTGCTTTGCCTGAACACCTCGTTTGTTTCTGCTCTGTAGACTTGGTGAATTATCTTACTCTGTTGCCTGTTTCACATTGTTGGCTACAAACATTGAGCCAGGATTATATGGAATGTGCAGGAGTACGTGGAATCCATTTGTGCACCAACTCCAGTCCTGTATCCATCTTTCAGTTTGCTCTCTTTACCCTCTCTTTTGTATTTCCTAATTTAAAAATATGTTTCAGTATGAAATTTCCAAATGCACTCTAGAGTAGAGAGAATAGTATAATAAGCTTCCACATATCTATCCCCTAGACTAAAGTGATCAACAGCAACAATATCCACCCCTCAGACTAAAGTTATCTATATTTTGCCATGTTTGCATTATTGGTTCCTTTTTTCTTTGGTTCATGCTTAGAGAATTTTGAAGCAAGTCCCAAGGACCTTGTCATCTCGAGCTTAAGTACTTCAGTATGTATCTCTAAGAATTTTGGACAGGTTCTTAAAAATCCACAATGCCATATGAAGTGAAGTGAAAGTCGCTCAGTCATGTCTGACTCTTTGTGACGTCATGGACTATACAGTCCATGGAATTCTCCCAGGCCAGAATACTGCAGTGGGTAGCTTTTCCCTTCTTCAGGGGATCCCAACCCAGAGACTGAACTTAGGTTTCCACATTGCAGGTGGATTCTTTACCAGCTGAGCCTCCAGGAAGCCCACAATAACACATGACACCTAACAAAATTAAGAATTTGTGATTAGAGTAGAGGCCTGATTAGATTCAGATTTAGTTTTCTGACATGAATATTTCATGATTAGTATTGTACAGTTCTTCCAGCATTATATCAAGAGGCACATAACACCTGGTTGTATTTCTTTTCATGATCGAGTCACCCTGTCCTGTTTTTTCCTGAGAGGGAAGAATTTTCTTTGGTTATTTACTATTCTATTTATTTTTACTGTATACAAATAATTATCTCTCATCTTTAGATCAAAGGTGTGCATGCTCAGTTGCTCAGCCATGTCCAACTCTGCAACCCAATGGACAGGCTCCTCTGTCCATGGGATTTTCCAGGTAAGAATACTGGAGCAAGTTGCCATTTCCTACTCCAGGGGATCTTCCTGACCCAGGGATTGAATCTGGTGTCCTGCATTTCCTGCATTGGCCAGTGGATTCTTTACCACTGCACCACCAGATCAAAGGTAGCAATCTCTATATATAGTTCTGCCCCTTGATTTTTTCTTTTCTTCTCTTTTTAAGTCAAGAGTATATCCTGGAGACTATAATAGTCTATAGAGACAATCCTTTTCTTCTGTTCAGCTCCAGAGTTCTCCATTTGGTGAGTGTTGCGTATTTATTCATCTAGTGCCCTACTGGTAAGCATTTATGTTGTTTTTAATCTTTAGATACTAAAAATAACATTGCAAACAATAACTTCTGGTGTATATCATTTTATATTTTTGCCAGTATACATTAGGCCAAGATTTCTAAACTTGGGATTGCTGAGTTGAAGGGAATGCATATGTTATTCTGTTATATATTTTGGGTGTTTTAAGAAATAGAAAATATTGTCATATTTTCTGCATATTTGAATGCTGTTTTAAACTTTTTTCTCAGAAACGTGGGGCATGAATTAATTTTTGTTTCCATTATTATAAGAATGCTTTTTGATGAAACAAATAAATTTATGATTGTATGTATATCTATTATCTATAGGCATAATTTTCTGTTGTGAAAATTAATATTAACCAGGGATTACCCATATACTTCCCTCTCCCCTAGTCCACCAAAGCCAGCACCTTCATTGCCAGGTCAGCCTTTTCTATTTCCACAGGCTTTTTCCATCCTTTGTAGTCTAAACTTGTCATTGCCAGTCCAGTTTCCAGGTTTTTATGACAGAGAGAAATGACCTAGGGGGAAAAATAGAGGACTGGGAGATGAGAAACCCGAGGCTACAGAGGCTGGAGATGGGCAATGTGGTGCAAAGATGGGGGCAGTAAATGAGAGGTGCTAGGGGACACAGGAGAAGGAAGTGGCACCCCACTCCAGCACTCTTGCCTGGAAAATCCCATGGGTGGAGGAGCCTAGTAGGCTGTAGTCCATGGGGTCGCTAAGAGTCGGACACGACTGAGTGACTTCACTTTCACTTTCCTGCATTGGAGAAGGAAATGGCACCCCACTCCAGTGTTCTTGGGGAAGCCTGGTGGACTGTTGTCTATGGGGTCGCACAGAGTCGGACACGACTGAAGCGATTTAGCAGCAGCAGCAGCAGCAGGGGACACAGGAGGTGAAGAAGGGGCAGGGAATATGTGAAATGTTGCTAAGTTGGTGAATTTGATGACTTTGTCTCATTTTGGAAAAGCTAGTAAATAAAAGTCTTCTGTAATTACTTGTTTGGTTTTCATAATATGCATCCATGAAGACTTGAAACTTTATGGACTATAACTTCGTCTTCATAATGTAAGCACCTAATGTGTTTGCAGATAATACCAGATTGAGACTTAAGTTGGCTGTGAGCACGCAATCAGTTATGTGTGAATTAATATATATGTACCGACTATGTACTAACTGAAACCCATCCACATACTTGGGTGCACCACATGCAATGTAGGTATTTCTCTTTCTAGTTATGAGCAGACCTAGGAAGCAAGGCTGGGTCCTCTCAGATACCACACGTCCACTTACATCCTAGTGCTTGAATCCAGGTCTTCTGGAATGAAACTGTGTGAATCCCTGGAAAAGTCTCCAAAAAGGAAGAAAAAATACATCAATAGAAAATAAAGCCTGACTCTAAGCACAGCCAACATATTAACTAAACAGGATAGGCCAAGTTGTCAAGATGTTGGCAAGTGTGGCTGTCACATAAGAAACTCCTGCAGTCAGGTTTTCCATGATCAGTGCCCGAGACACTGGCACATCTGTCTTGCACAGGATTCTTTCATGGGAAAGGAACCTTCTGGGCCTGTCCCTGGTGACCTTGAGGGCTGATTGGAACCCATTCCCCAAGGGTAGCATTCTTATACTCCTCTACTTAGTTGATCTCCATCTGTGGAAGACCTGGGGGCCTGAATTCTTTTTCCAGTTAGTTAAATTTTTAAACTTCTCTTTGCAGCAACCTGGGGAAGTCACAGACCTGTGACTGCTTTAGCCTCTTTCCTTGTTCCAGGCTTCATCTGGGAACCTTGGGTTGATTCTGCTTTCCTTCTGCTCAGAGTTTCTCTCTGGATTATTGTCCTGATACGCACTGGTAAATTGACAATGAGGCGCCTTTCTCTTTTTCTGCCCACCACTAGTTTAAGCTCGACGTTTTAAAAGTAAATGCAAACTTTCCATATACTTAACTAATTTATGCTCACAAACATTCTGTGAGATTATTATCCTGGCCCCTACCATGACCCCCCAAATCAGCCAAATGAGGCTACAGGCTTTAGAGGATATAAATTCTTTCGAAATTAAACTCATAGTAAGTGGCAGAGCTGTGGGTTTCAGTCCTGTTTGTTTGACTACAAAGTGCATGCTCGAAACCACCATGCTATCTGCCAACTTCTCCCAGGGGTAGACTATGACCTTGGCCTTCAAACGGCCACTCTGCTGTTTTTCTTCATGTCAGTCCACCCTTTGTGCTGCTAGCCAACTGTCCTTTTTGAACATGGCTGTCTAAGACAGCACCAGTTTAACCATCCTTAATATGCCATCTCCCTCCTTCCCACCAAAATGTGCAAAAATACACAAAGGACACAATTGCAAAAGCATTGCAAATTAAGGATGGTGATGGACTATTTGCTAGTGAGAAATTTTCCCACTAAGTGAGATGTGGAGGGGCTTACTTTGACCTGTGACACAGAACAGCCGGATTAGCCATGATGATGCTACAAAGCAGATTTGACACTCCCCTCCCCGAGGTCCTCTCTCCAGGCCATAGCAACCATTCATCTCTAAGTTGTCACATCTACTGGACAGCAATTCCCTGGGTGGAAAGAGAATGGAGGAAGTGTCTGTGTTAGTTTCTTCCTGGCACAAAATCTAGAGCCTTGGGGGCAGTGCCTTCAGAGGCTTTGTTTCCTGAGACAGCACTCCCCTGAATCTCCCTCCCTTTCTTGTGCCAAGAGAAGTAATAGATGGGCATAGGGTTGCTTGGGAAGGAGGCCAAGAGATTTCAGTGGGGCGGGGGGGAGGGTGATTTAACAGGTTTTGTTGAGGGAGGCACTCAGGAGAGCCAGTAAAGGTTAGGTTTCTATGTTACTTCAAAGAAAGGAAAAGAAAAAGATTTTAGAGGAATAAGCTATGGTAAACAAGAGATGGATAAGTGAAAAGAACATTTAGGACATGTTATTTTGTGTTACACAATATAATTCACTACCTGGCAACTCTATGAGTAATGTCAGTAAAAATATAAATTATTTTTCATTGCCTCTTTTGGATTGTGCTTCTTTTTGTTGTAGCGCTGTGTAATGAATGATTGTATGGTAGTCCAAAAGTTACCTTCCCTTCACAGTCAGACAAATGGACAGTGGAAGAATCAAAAGACTCCTTCTTAGTCAGAATGGGTCACTCCTGATGCCTAATGTTCTACAGGACAATCATCTCCCTCCTGCGTGTGACCTGAATGAGGGGAACTCAGGCAGGCAGTTGGTAAAGAGGGTATCCATACCAACAATTTTCTGGAAAACACTGAGCCTTCATGGATCTCCTTTCAAATTTGAGCAAAGAGAAAAACAAGCCTCAAATAAAGCCAAATAAAAATAAAAACACAATTCAAGTGGAATCTACAAAACAATTAAGCCACAAAAAAGCATAGTAACACTCTACAGTTGCAAACAAAGTACAAATTTAAAAGAAGTTACTGTAGGAAACAAAAGCTTACTTTAGAGTAAACTGCTTTCCCTTATTTCCTCTCCAACTTCCTTGTCTTTCTTCCTGTGACTCCCTTTTTCTCATCATCTTTCACTGTTCCATATTCTTTTTCTTCCCTTCCTCCCTGTCCATATGACCTCTCTTTCTTCCTCCCTCTCTAATTTTTCCTATTTTCCCAGTATCCTTTTAAGTTTCCATAGTCCTTTCTAAGGATGACAAGGCAGACATCTTTAAATCTTCCCCCATTCTCTATCCTGTGTTATGGGGAGCATATGGGATTTGAAGTCCCAGGTCATCTCAGCCCCTGAGACACCTGGGGTTGGAGAGGAATCTCTCTTCCTGTGGCTGCCTCCTTTTCAGAATTTAAGTTCATGTCTTACATCAGATTCCCTTGGCTCTGTGTTCACTTGTTGAGGCTTGTTAGGGAAAGCAAGCAAGCAGGTGTGTGTGATAGTAGTGATGCCCTATGTAGAGTCCAAGGGTGCCTTGGATTGAGTTTCCTAGAAACAAGCTCAGAGGTGGAGAGTTGTGTGCAGAGTTTATTGGGAAGTGCTCTTGGGAGATATTCCTGTAGGGAAGTGAGGAAGGCAGGATTGGATAGATAAGAAAGGAACATGCAATATGGTTGCAACTGAGCAATAGTCTATCCTTTGTGGGGCTCTGGCAGTAAGATGGTCCTTTAGAGTTGTCTCAAATTAGGCTGGGGTAGGGCAGGACTTTGAATCCTTGAATCAGCCAGTTATTGCCCTTTGAAGCCTACTGTGAAGGGTGATTCCCAATGAGCCATCAGCAGTCCCAGTATTCCTAGGTGAGGGATTCCTGCGGCATCAGCAGAGAGGAGGGCATCAGCAGAGAGGAGGGCATCTAGGTGGAGAGCTGGAGTGATATCTTGGGGATGGGTATAATATATATTCACCCATCCAATATACTTCTGCAGTCAGAGTGATGAATGAGATGTAGGGTAATCAGACAGGTTTGGCCTTTTATTCAAGGTACAAAATGATAATGACCAAACTAATAAAGAAGCAAGAAAAGCCTACAAAGGGACCATATCATCTTTGGGAAATGATGTAAGAAGGGTCCCTGGGGAGGCAGCATTGAATTGGGCCTGAGAAAAAGGCCAGATTTTGATAGGTAGAGATGAGGGGTAGGTAGCAAGAATGTAGGCAGAGAGTTATCTGGAAGGACTTCAAGTCTTTGCAGGTCTTCAAGTCCCAGATTATTGTGAATAAAGAGGATCTAATTTCTCAAAGATAATGTCCTTTAAAGACACTTTGGATAAAGCATAGAATGGATAGAATGGAATAAGAGACCTTGCCCTGGAGGTGTTTTCATATATTAATATTAATAATACATATGGCAGGAAGAGGCAGATGTTTCCTAAAGGCTTCCAGCATCTTTTATTTAATAGAAGTTTATTCATGGAGCTGTTTCTGAGGCTTGTGTCTTGAAGTGAGAGTTAGGAAAGTTCCCAGGGTCATAACTGCAGCTGCCTTTGAGTATCTGAAGGGTGCCTTGCAGTTGGGGGAATGGATATCATTTACTCAGTGTGCATTCACAAGGCAAACATAAGATCACTAATGGATGAAACAGGAAAACAGATGGTTCACTGCATTGAAAGAAAGAGTTTAAAGGAAGACACTGTTTTTTCCAGAATTAGGTAGGTTTTGAAGTACTGAGTTGACTATAGGAGGAGATATTCAAGAAGCTGGAAACAATATTAGAGAGAAGATTCTTTCTTTGGAATTGGCAGTTGACCTAAATAAAGTTTAAAGCCCATTCCAGCTCAGAGGGGCTTCCCAGGTAGCACAGTGGTAAAGAATCCACCTGCCAGCACAAGAGACATAAGAGATGTGGTGTGGGTTTGATCCCTGGTTTGGGAAGATTCCCTAGAGAAGAAAATGGCAAGCCACTTCAGTATTCTTGCCTGGGTAATCTCATGGACAGAGGAGCCTGGTGGGCTGTAGTCCATGGGGTTGCAAAGAGTCAGACACAACTGAGCAACTGATGCCAGACACAGATGCCAGCTCAGATATAAGAATGACAAACATTTATTCAGCATTTGCTATATACCAAATACTAAGCCATGAAATTAAAAGACACTTACTCCTTGGAAGGAAAGTTATGAACAACCTAGATAGCATATTCAAAAGCAGATACATTACTTTGCCAACAAAGATCCGTCTAGTCAAGGCTATGGTTTTTCCTGTGGTCATGTATGGATGTGAGAGTCGGACTGTGAAGAAAGCTGAGCCCCAAAGAATTGATGCTTTTGAACTGTGGTGTTGGAGAAGACTCTTGAGAGCCCCATGGATTGCAAAGAGATCCAACCAGTCCATTCTAAAGGAGATCAGTCCTGGGTGTTCTTTGGAAGGAATGATGCTAAAGCTGAAACTCTAGTACTTTGGCCATCTGATGTGAAGAGTTGACTCATTGGAAAAGACCCTGATGCTGGGAGGGATTGGGGGGCAGGAGTAGAAGGGGGACGACAGAGGATGAGATGGCTGGATGGCATCACGGACTCGATGAATGTGAGTCTGGAGTTAACTCCAGGAGTTGATGATAAACAGGGAGGCCTGGTGTGCTGCGATTCATGGGGTCGCAAAGAGTCAGACACGACTGAGCGACTGAACTGAACTGAAATACATTCCAAGCACTCTGAATGTATTACCTAATTTAATCCTCAAAATTTCATAAAGTGGGCACTATTGTTGATTTTACATATAGGAAATTGAAACTAGGGAGATCTAAACAAGTCAGTTAGCCAATTGTCATATAACTAGGAAGAGGTAATGCCAAGATTTGAATGCAGAAGGCTGACTCTAGAATCTGCTTTTCAAGTCTGAGCCTGTGGCATCATTGACCACCCCACACCAATAGGGTTAAGCCCAGGAATAACAGTGATAGACTCTGATGAGTTAGTAAATGCCCCCTCCACTCAGTGAGTTACTTAACTCCGTCATCTATAAAGTGTCCACAAATAATGGTACCTAGGGGACATACCACTGCCACTTCCCTGAGGCAGGAATAAGGTAATCAAGCCCTTGTCAGTCTCTAAGTGATGGATGTTACTCGGCAAGTGGAGAATAAGTTTGCAGATGCGTTTCTTTGCTTCTCTTGCAAGGTTAGAGGGGGACGGAGAATATATGACCCAGTTGTCCTATCGGAGTGGAGGTCCTTGTGGGCAGGAAGTATAGCCATATTTCTTAAGGCCCAGCGTATTTCTTGCGGCCTCGCCTCTTATGAGTCAGTCTGGGTTCCCAGACAAGAGCAGTGAGCCTGGGTAGTTCTGGCAGGCACAAAGCTACCCTTAAGGGGCTTGTGAACTATTAGAATTGCTGTCACAGTCATAACTCACACTCAAGATAACATCGCAAGTGTAACAGAGGCATCAGAAAAGAGTTTGCGGTGGCTTAGAAGACAAAGGGCGTTTTCTCACAGGGCAGAGTGGGGAAACTTCCCAGCGCAAGCAGGAATTTAACTCATTCATTCAATTTCCTTTGATGTTATGCCTTACACATCAGTGAGTTAAGCTGGAGGAGGAACTGGTTCTCAGAGAACTCAGCTTTTCTTGGAGAAGACGGATTATCCTGCCATCACCCAGCACAGTGGTTAAGAGAGTGGGCACTGCCAACAAATTTCAAATCCCTCCTCACCACCTGTTGAAAAGTGACCCATGGCAAGATGCTGAACCATTTCAAGGCTTGAGTCATCCATGAAAAGCAGAAAAACAAGAGCTTATTTTATAGGGTTGATATGGGCTTCCCTGGTGGCTCAGACGGTAAAGTGTCTGGCTGCAATGTGGGATACCTGGGTTCGATTCCTGGGTTGGGAAGGTCCCCTGGAGAAGGAAATGGCAATCCACTCCAGCACTCTTGCCTGGAAAATCCCATGGACAGAGGAGCCTGATAGACTACAGTCCATGGGGTCACAAAGAGTCGGACACGACTTCACTTTCACTTTCACATGACAGTAACACATGAGCCTTGAGCAGGGTGCCTGCTTGGCATATAGTAAGTGCCCAGTAAATGCTAGCAATCTTTATAACTGTGTCAGTACAGGATATGTGGGCTGCTACAGAGAACATATGTGCTCCCTCCCCTTCCACCGTATGGGGGACAAGCATACCAGGCTGGGTAAACTGGTGCTCTATGAAAATAGCAACAAAGCATGGCAGGTAGAAGAAACAGAAAGAACAAAAGAGGAGGTGGATTCCAGGTCCTGTTCTGGAGAAAGACGCGTCGGCAAGGTGGGTTGAGAAGAGCTGATGTGGTGGGAGCTGTGCTTGGCGCATTAGATTGAGAGCAGGTGATGGGAGAACCTGAGTCCCATGGGGACTTATTTCCACACCTGTACGTCCATCCTCCTTTGCAGACTCTGCTGAGTTTACGTGGAATCAGAAAAGCCTTGGAGGATACACTGATTCAGGTAAAGACATAATCTTGAATTACCTGGATGTGAGGGTAGTTATTTCATAACTTTGGCCATTTAAAAATCTGAAGAGTTTTCAAAATAATCACCAGTTCTTATTTATTCAGAAAATATTTCATTAAGAAAACTAAGGGCATATCAATATCTATTCATTGGGAAAATAGAAAGTAGCTCCTTATGTTTCTGAGTATCTAAGTAGCTTTTTTAAAATTATTTTTTTACTGAAGGATAATTGCTTTACAGAATTTGTTGTTTTCTGTCAAACTTCAACATGAATCAGCCCTAGGTACACATATGTCCCCTCCCTTTGAACCTGCCTCCCATCTCCCTCCCCATCCCACTCCTCTAGGTTGATACAGAGCCCCTATTTGAGTTTCCTGAGCCATACTGAAAATTCCCATTGGCTATCTATTTCACATATGGTAATGTGTTTCCATCGTACTCTTACCATACATCTCACCCTCTCTTTCCCTCTCCCCATGTCCATAAGTCTATTCTCTATGTCTGTTTCTCCATTGCTGCCCTGTATATAAATTCTTCAGTACCATTCTCTAGATTCTGTACATTTGCATTAGAATACAATATTTATCTTTCTCTTTCTGACTTCCTTCACTCTGTGTAATAGGTTCTAGGTCCATCCACCTTATTAAAATTGACTCAGATGAGTTCCTTTTTATGACTGAGTAATAGTCCATTGTGTATATATACCATGACTTCTTTATCCATTCATCTGTCAGAGGACATCTAGGTTGCTTCCATGTTCTTGCTATTGTAAATAGTGCTGCAATGAACAATGGGATACATGCGTCTTTTTCAATTTTGGTTTCCTTGCGATATATGCCTGGACTTCCCCAGTGGCTCAGATGGTAAAGCGTCTGTCTGCAATGCAGGAGACCGGGGTTTGATCCCTGGGTTCAGAAGATCCCCTGGAGAAGGAAATGGCAGCCCACTCCAGTATTCTTGCCTGGAAAATCCCATGGACCGCGGAGCCTGGTAGGTTACTGTCCATGGAGTCGCAAAGAGTTGAACACTACTGAGTGACTTCACTTCCACTTTCACTTTAGGGTATATGCCTAGGAGGGGGATTTCTGGGTCATATGGTTGTTTTATTCCTAGTTTTTAAAGGAATCTCCATACCGTCTTCCAAAATGGCTGCAACAACGTTCCCACCAACAGTTCAAGAGCATTCTCTTTTCTCCACACCCTCTCCAGTGTTCATTGTTTATAGACTTTTTGGTGATGGCCATTCTGACTGATGTGAGATGATATATCATTGTAGTTTTGATTTGCATTTCTCTAATAATGAGCGACGTTGAGCATCTTTTCATGTGTTTGTTAGCCATCTGTATGTCTTTGGAAAAATGTCTGTTTAGGTCTTTTTCCCACTTTTGATTGGGTTGTTTGTTTTTCTGGTATTGAGTTGTATGAGCTGCTTGTATATTTTGGAAATTAATCCTTTGTCAGTTGTTTCATATGCTATTAATTTCTCCCATTATGAGGATTGTCTTTTCACATTGCTTATAGTTTCCTTTGCTGTGCAAAAGCTTCTAAGTTTAATCAGGTCCCACTTGTTCACTTTTGTTTTTATTTCCATTACTCTAGGATGTGGGTCATAGAGGATCTTGCTTTGATTTATGTCGTCTAGTGTCCTGCCTATGTTTTTCTCTAACAGTTTTATAGTTTTTGGTCTTAAATTTAGGTCTTTAATCCATTTTGAGTTAATCTTTGTGTGTGGAAGTGTTCTAATTTCATTCTTTTACATGTAGCTGTCAAGTTTTCCCAGCACTATTTATTGAAGAGGCTGTCTTTGCTCCATTGTATATTCTCCTCTCCTTTGTCAAAAATAAGATACCCATACATGCATGGGTTTATTTCTTGGCTTTCTATCTTGTTCCATTGGTCTATATTTCTGTTTTTGTGCCAGTACCATACTGTCTTGATGGCTGTAGCTTTGTAGTATAATCTGAAGTCAGGAAGGTTCATTCCTCCAGCTCCATTCTTCTTTTTCAAGACTGCTTTGGCTATTCTGTGCCTTTTGTGTTTCCATATGAACTGTGAATTTTTCTGTTCTAGTTCTGAGAAAAATGCCATTGGTAATTTGACAGGGATCGCATTGACTCTGTAGATTGCATTTGGTAGTATAGTCATTTCACAATATGGATTCTTTCTACCCAAGAACATGAAATATCTCTCCATCTGTTTATGTCATCTTTGATTTCTTTCATTAGGGTCTTATAGTTTTCTTTGTACAGTTCTTTTGTCTGCTTAGGTAAGTTTATTCCTAGATATTTAATTCTTTTTGTTGCAATGGTGAATGGGATTGATTCTTTAATTTCTCTTTCTGATTTTTCATTGTTAGTATATAGAAATGCAAGTGATTTCTGTGTATTGATTTTGTATCCTGCAACTTTGCTAAATTCACTGATTAGCTCTAGTAATTTTCTGATACTATTTTCAGGGTTTTCCACGTACAGTATCATTTCATCTGCAAACAGTGAGAGCTTTACTTATTTTCTGATCTGGATTCCTTTTCTTTCTTTTTCTTCTCTGACTGCTGTAGATGGGACTTCCAGAACTATGTTGAATAATGGTGGTGAAAGTGGACACCCTTGTATTGCCCCTGATCTTAGGGGAATGCTTTCAGTTTTTCACCATTGAGAATAATGTTTGCTGTAAGCTTATCATATATGGCCTTTACTATGTTGAGGTAGGTTCCTTCTATGACCATTTTTTGAAGAGTTTTAATCATAAAACCTGAATTTTGGGTGCTGAATTTTGTCAAAGGCTTTTTATGCATCTATTGAGATTATCATATGGTTTTTATCTTTCAGTTTGCTAATATGGTGTATCACATTGATTGATTTGCAAATATTGAAGAATCCTTGCATTGGGATCATGGTGTGTGAGCTTTTGTTGAATTCTGTTTGCTAAAATTTTGTTGAGGATTTTGCATCTATGTTCATCAAGGATATTGGCCTATAGATTTCTTTTTTTGTGTTGTCTTTGTCTGGTTTTGGTATCAGGGTGATGGTGGCCTCATAGAATGAGTTTGGAAGTGTTCCTTCCTCTGGAATTTTTTGAAAGAGTTTTAGAAGGATAGGCATTAACTCTCTCTAATTGTTTGATAGAATTCTCCTGTGAAGCCATCTGGTCCTGGGCTTTTGTTTTTGGGAGATTTTTATCACAGCTTCAGTTTTAGTGCTTGTAATTGGGTGATTCATAATTTCTATTTCTTCCTGGTTCAGTCTTGGAAGATTGAACTTTTCTAAGAATCTGTCCATTTCTTTGAGGTTATCAGTTTTATTGCCATATAGTTGTTCATAATAGTCTCTTATAAACCTTTGTATTTCTGTATTGTCTGTTGCAACCTCTCCTTTTTCATTTCTAATTTTGTTGATTTGATTCTTCTTTTTCCTTGATGAGTCTGGGTAAAGGTTTGTCAATTTTGTTTATCTTCTCAAAGAACCAGCATTTACTTTTTTTAATCTTTACTGTTATTTCTTTCATTTCTTTTTCAATTATTTGTGCTCTGATCTTTATAATTTCTTTCCTTCCACTGTTTTTTTTTCCAGTTTTTTTTTTTTAATGTTTCCAGTAACTTTAAGTTTCTATTCTATGTTTTTCTTGTTTCTTGAGGTAGGATTGCATTGTTATAAACTTCCCCCTTAGAACTGCTTTTGCTGCATCCCATAGGTTTTGAGTTGTTGTGTTTTCATTGTTATTTGTTTCTAGAAATTTTTTTATTTCACCTTTTGATTTCTTCAGTAACCTGTTGGCTATTTAAAAATGTATTGTTTAATCTCCATGTGTCTGAGTTTTTACATTTTTTTTTTGTAATTGATATCTAGTCTCATAGCATTGTGGTCAGAGAAGATGCTTAATATGATTTCAGTTTTCTTAAATTCACTGAGGTTTCATTTGTGACCCAAGATGTGGTCTATCCTGGGGAATGTTCCATGTGCACTTGAGAAGAAGGTGTATTCTTCTGCATTTTGATGGAATGTCCTGAAGATATTAATGAGATCCATCTCCTCTAATATATCATTTAAGACTTGTGTTTCCTTCTTAATTTTCTGTTTTAATGATCTTTCCATTGGTGAGAGTAGGGTGTTAAAGTTCCTACTATTATTGTGCTACTGTCAATTTCCCCTTTTATGTCTGTTAGTGTTTGTCTTATGTACTGAGGTGCTCCTATATGAGGTGCATCAGTTCAGTTCAGTCATTCAGTCGTGTCCAACTCTTTGCAACTCCATGAATCGCAGCACGCCAGGCCTCCCTGTCCATCACCAACTCCCGGAGTTCACTCAGACGCAAGTCCATCGAGTCAGTGATGCCATCCAGCCATCTCATCCTCTGTTGTCCCCTTCTCCTCCTGCCCCCAATCCCTCCCAGCATCAGAGTCTTTTCCAAAGAGTCAACTCTTCGCATCAGGTGGTCAAAGTACTGGGGTTTCAGCTTTAGCATCATTCCCTCCAAAGAAATCCCAGGGCTGATCTCCTTCACAATGGACTGGTTGGATCTCCTTGCAGTCCAAGGGACTCTCAAGAGTCTTCTCCAACACCACAGTTCAAAAGCATCAGTTCTTTGGTGCTCAGCTTTCTTCACAGTCCAGCTCTCACATCCATACATGACCACAGGAAAAACCATAGCCTTGACTAGACGGATCTTTGTTGGCAAAGTAATGACTCTGCTTTTAAATATTCCCTCTAAGTTGGTCATAACTTTTCTTGCAAGGAGTAAGCATCTTTTAATTTCATGGCTGCAATCACTATCTGCAGTGATTTTGGAGCCCCCAAAAATAAAGTCTGACACTGTTACCACTGTTTCCCCATCTATTTCCCATGAAGTGATGGGACCAGATGCCATGATCTTCGTTTTCTGAATGTTGAGCTTTAAGCCAACTTTTCACTCTCCTCTTTCACTTTCATCAAGAGGCTCTTTAGTTCTTTTCACTTTCTGCCATAAGGGTGGTGTCATCTGCATATCTGAGGTAATTGATATTTCTCCAAGCAATCTTGATTCCAGCTTGTGCTTCTTCCAGCCCAGCATTTCTCATGATGTACTCTGCATAGAAGTTAAATAAGCAGGGTGACAATATACAGCCTTGATATACTCATTTTTTTATTTGGAACCAGTCTGTTGTTCCATGTCTAGTTCTAACTGTTGCTTCCTGACCTGTATATACATACATAGATATTACAATTGCTATGTCTTCCTCTTAGATTGATGCCTTGATCATTATGTAGTGTCCTTCATTATCTCCTGTAATCTTTATTTTAAGGTCTATTTTGTCTGACATGAGGATTGCTACTCCAGCTTTCTTTTGCTTCTCATTTGCATGGAATATATTTTTCCATCCTCTCACTTTCAGTCTATATGTGTCTTGAGGTCTGAAGTGGGTTTTTGTAGATAGAATATATATAGGTCATGTTTTTGTATCCATTCAACCAGTCTGTGTCTTTTGGTTGGTGCATTTAACCCATTTACATTTAAAGTAATTATTGATATATATGTTCCTATTGCCATTTGCTTAATTGTTTGGGGTTGATTTTGTAGGTCTTTTTCTTCTCTTGTATTTCTTGACTATATAAGTCTGTTTAACATTTATTGTAAAGCTGGTTTGGTGGTACTGAATTCTCTTAACTTTTGCTTGTCTGAAAAGCTTTTATTTCTCCGTCAATTTTGAATGAGATCCTTCCCATATACAGTAATCTTGGTTGTAGATTTTTCCCTTTAAGTACTTTAAATATATCCTGCCATTTCCTTCTGGCCTGCAGAGTCTCTGCTGAAAGATCAGCTGCTAAGCGTATAGGGTTTTCCTTGTATGTTAGTTGTTGCTTCTCTCTTGCTGCTTTTAGTATTCTTTCTTTGTGTTTAGTCTTTGTTAGTTTCATTAGCATGTGTCTTGGCATATTTCTCCTTGGGTTTATCCTATATGGGACTCTTTTTGTCTCTTGGACTTGATTGACTATTTCCTTTTCCATGCTGAGGAAAATTTCAACTATAATCTCTTCAAAAAATTTCTCATACCCTTTCTTTTTCTCTTCTTCTTCTGAGAGGCCTATAATTTGAATGTTGGTGTGTTTGATATTGTCCCAGCAGTCTCTGAGACTATCCTCAGTTCTTTTCATTTTTACTTTATTTTGGTCTTCAGTAGTTATTTCCACCATTTTATCTTCCAGCTTACTGATTCTTTCTTCTGCTTCAGATATTCTGCTATTGATTTCTTATACAGTATTTGTAATTTCAGTAATTGTGTTATTTTTTCTTTATATGTTTATTCGTTAATTCTTCTAGGTCTTTGTTAATTGATTCTTGCATTGTCTCCATTTTGTTTTCAAGGTTTTTGACCACTTTACTATCATTATTCTGAATATGTTTTCAGGTAGCTTGCCTATTTCCTCTTTATTTATTTGGACTTCTGTGTTTCTAATTTCTTCCTTGTGTAGTATTTCTGTGTTTCTAATTTCTTCCTTGTGTAGTATTTCTCTGCCTTTTCATTATTTTTTTTAAACTTATTGTGTTTGAGATCTCCTTTCCCCAGGCTTCAAGGTTGAGTTCTGTATTCCTTTTGGTTTCTGCCCTCCTAAGGTTGGTCCAGTGGCTTGTGTAAGCTTCCTATAGGGTGAGATTTGTGCTGAGTTTGTTTCCTTATTTTTCCTCTGATGGGCAAAGCTGAGTGAGGTGGTAATCCTGTCTGCTGATGATTGGGTTTGTATTTTTGTTTTGTTTGTCATTTAGATGAGGTGTACTGCACAGGGTGCTATGGTGGTTAGGTGATGCCTGGAAACAAGTGGTTTCCTTTGTGTGAGTTCTCACTACTCGATACTCCCTAGGGTTAGTTTTCTGGTAGTCTAGGGTTTTGAAGTCAGTGTTCCCACTCCGAAGGCTCAGGGTTTGATCTCTGGTCAGAAATGAAGATTCCACAGTGGTTTGTTATGATATTAAGTGAGATTAAAACAAATACCCCAAAATGAACACCAGACAAATGACAATTATAAAATCAGACAAACAATGATTAAAATAATGGAATACACACATATACACCCATAAGCAAAATCAAAGCAGTCCAGCAAAAATAAAGTACTGTAGATTGACCAGGTGAACAAAGGAAATAAAAATTATATTTACCAGTTAAGAACAAAACTGACTAAAGCACAAACTGGAAAATAAAATTAAAGCAGGGTCCTAAGTGGGGAATAAAGCAATGAAAATTTAAAAATATGTTGAGAGGAAAGGAAAGAAAGAAAAGAAAAAGAATAGATATGCATAGTTAAGTTGAGGTAGATGAAAAAGATTTATATGCATTAAAGATTAAATGCAAGAGGAAAAGAAGAGTAGGAAAGGCAAACAAAGGAATAAGTGTAAAGAAAATATAATTGGTTTTAAAAGATTAAAAACTGAAATTAAAAAAGAGAAAAAAAGGAAGAAGAAAGAAAATGAAAGGAAGGAGAGAGAGAGAGAAGAGAAAAAAGGAGGAAACTCCACAGAACTGCAAAAGCCCAACATAGAGGCAGAGGTTTATAACAAAAACAAGTGTGACTGAATATTCACACACACACACACACACATATATATATATACCCATAAGCAAAATCAAAACAGTCCAACCAAAAAATACAATAGATTGACCTGGTGAACAAAGAAAACCAAATATTATATCTACCAGTTAAAAAAAAAACACTAATGCTAAAAGGTCAGTTTTTATTCCAATTCCAAAGAAAGGCAATGCCAAAGGATGCTCAAACAACCACCTAATTGCACTTATCTCATGTACTAGTAAAGTAATGCTCAAAATTCTCCAAGCCAGGCTTCAGCAGTACATTAACCATGAACTTCCAGATGTTCAGGCTGGTTTTAGAAAAGGCAGAGACACCAGAGATCAAATTGCCAACATCCACTGGATCATCAAAAAGCAACAGAGTTCCAGAGAAATATCTATTTCTGCTTTATTGACTATGTCAAAGCCTTTGACTGTGTGGATCACAATCAACTGTGGAAAATTTGAAAGAGATGGGAATACCAGACCACCTGACCTACCTCTTGAGAAACCTATATGCATGTCAGGAAGCAACAGTTAGAACTGGACGTGGAACAATAGACTGGTTCCAATAGGGAAAGGAGTACGTCAAGGCTGTTTATACCATCCTGCTTATTTAACTTATATGCAGAGTACATCATGAGAAACGCTGGGCTGGAAGAAGCACAAGCTGGAATCAAGATTGCCTAGAGAAATATCAATAACCTCAGATATGCCAATGACACCACCCTTATGGCAGAAAGTGAAGAAGAACTAAAGAGCCTCTTGATGAAAGTGAAAGAGGAGAGTGAAAAGTTGGCTTAAAGCTCAACATTCAGAAAGCTAAGATCATGGCATCTGGTTGCATCACTTCATGGGAAATAGATGGGGAAACAGTGGAAACAGTGACAGACTTTATGTTCCTGGGCTCCAAAATCACTGCAGATGGTGACTGCAGCCATGAAATTAAAAGGCATTTGCTCCTTGAAAGAAAAGATATGACAAACCTAGACAGCTTATTAAGAAGCAGAGACATTACTTTGCCAACAAATGTCCATTAAGTCAAAGCTCTGGTTTTTCCAGTAGTCATGTATGGATGTGAGAGTTGGACTATAAAGAAAGCTGAGTACTGAAGCATTGATGCTTTTGAACTGTGGTGTTGGAGAAGATTCTTGAGAGTCCCTTAGACAGCAAGAAGTTCCAACCAGTCAATCCTAAAGAAAATCAGTCCTGAATATTCATTGCAAGGACTGACACCAAAGCTGAAACTCCAATACTTTGGCCACCTGATGCAAAGAACTGACTCATTTGAAAAGAGTCTGATCCTGGGAAAGACTGAAGGCAGGAAGAGAAGGGAACAACAGAGGATGAGACGGTTGGATGGCATCACTGACTCAATGGACATGAGTTTGAGTAAACTCTGGGAGTCGGTGATGGACAGGCAGGCCTGGTGTACTGCAGTCCATGGGGTCGCAAAGAGTTGGACACGACTGAGTGACTGAACTGAACTAAACTGAACTAAAGCACAAATTGGAAAACAAAACTAAAGCAAGGTGCCAATTGGGAGTAAACTAGTGAAAAGAAAACCACCAATATGCTGAGAGAAAAGGTAAGAAAGAAATAATAGATAAGAAAAGTTAAGTAGAGGTAGATAAAGAAGATTTATATATATTAAAGATTAACTACAATGGAAAAGGACAGTAGGAAAGGAAACAAAAGAATAAATGTAGAAAAAAAAATAGGTTTTAAAAATTAAAATTAGAAAAGAAAAAGGGCAAAGAAGAGAAGAAAAAACTCCACACAATTGCAAAAGCCCAACACAGAGGCAGACATTTATAACAACAATAAAAAAATGTGACTGAGGAAAAAAAAAAGCTCAAAAGCGTAATTAGATTTCATAGTGCCAATAAAATCGACAACTACACCAGAGGGGGACCAAAAAAAAAAAAAAGAGGGAGGGGGATCCGAAGCTCTACAGAACAAGTAGAAATGTAAGAATAATAAATGTTTTTCTTGAGTCACTGCTGTCAGATCCTTTCCCTCACTGGGAGTCATAGTCACCTTACCTTCCTAAGATGCCCTCCAACACTGTCGATCTCTGGACCTGCTGTGGGGGCATCTCATATTCTAATCTGGTCCTACTCCTGTGTGTTCTTGCCTCCAAAGTCCACAGCTATCAGAATTAGTGTGTTTTCTTTTGGGGGATCTCTCAGTGTCCTTTTGTATATCCCATAGACACAGAATCTGCCTAGTTGATCGTGTGGATTTAATCTGCAACTTGTTCAGCTGGTGGGAAGGTTTGGGTCTTCCTTAGTCACACTGCCCCTGGGTTTCAACTGTGGTTTTATTTCCACCTCTGCACGTGGGTCGTCCATTGGGGTTTGCTCCTGAGGCTTCCCTGGAGGACTTGGGTCTGTCCCAGTGAGGGCCAGGTGTGGAGGTAGTGTAGATGCTTGGGTTGCAGGGGTTCTGGCAACACCAGGTACTCAGGAGAGTTGGCAGCTAGGTCAGCAGGAAGTATAGTGCTCTAGAAGGATATGGCAACCAGCATTGGCCAATACACTCCAGTATTCTTGCCTGGAGAACCCGCCTGACAGAGAAGCCTGGTAGGCCATGGTCACCAGGACTGCAAAGACCTGGACACGACCCGAAACGACCCTGCATGCACAGACAATAGACTTTTTTTGCCTGTGGCAGCTCTGCCCCAGTGAGGGATGAGCGTGAAGGTGGCGCAGCTGCTTGGCTTGTGGGGATCCTGGTGGTGCCAAGTGTGCAGGGACATGGACTGTCTCCATAGCAGGAGTTATGGCCCTATCAGAGTTTTTTTTTCTAGCCTTTTGTAGCTGGTGATCAGAAGACCTCTTTGGCCAGTCTTTCTCCATAGCTTTGCCTGTTCAGGCATTTAGAGGGCTGCCTTGCCTGGGGTCCTTCTCTGTTGTCTGGCGCATCAGACACATAGAGGGGACCCCCTGGCTGGGGTCCTACTCTGTGGATTGGTGTGTCAGACACTTAAAGGGGCACCCTGGCTGGGGTCCTACTCTGTGGATTGGTGTGTCAGGCACTTAAAGGGGCACCCTGGCTGGGGTCCTACTCTGTAGTTCCGTGCATCAGGTGTTTGATGGTCCAGCCTCTCTATTGTTCAGCTGCTGATGCTGGCCTGTGGAGAGAGAAAGGCTATGGTGATGGCTCTACCCTCTAAGCGTGACTCAGCATATTGCCTTGCTTCCATGGCTGCCTGGCTTTCCTCCACAGGCATTTCCCACCACAACCTCCTCCCTCACATCCCCTCAATCCATCTCTCCACAGTCAACAGCAGCCCTCACCTTGGGATTGCTCCGCAATCCCTAAACTCCAACTCCCAGCCACTGCACCTTCCAGGGGACCTGCATCCCTGTCCGTGGTATGTATGGCTGAGGCAAGGACTATTTGATTCTCATTCCATTTAGGCTGCCACAGATCAGCTGTTTCACTCTCAGCCTTAAATATTTCTCCTCTGACTCAGACAATTGCCCCGATGTGGGGATCAGACCCCTGCTTCAGTTCCCCCACCTGCCGAGGGCAGGTCCGGTCCTCCTAACACTCATGTTTTCCCCCTAGTTCCTTCATCCTACTGAGTTTTACATGGATCTGTATATTCTTTTCCACTCATCAGGTATTCCTGTCCACTCTCGGCTGGTGCTCTGCATGCACTTCCGTGTCTGAAGATGTATTCCTGAAGTATCTGTGGAGAGAGATGTACTCCATGTTTACCTACTCCTCTGCCATCTTATTCTCCTAGGTGGGGTTTGAAGAGAGAAATCCTACCTTTGCTAGAGCTTTAGGTGTTTCATATAACTGTGGGCCCATAAATTGTTAGGAAAAAGAAGAAACTTACAGATATGTGGTACAATTCTATTAACCTTAGGGTCACAGAAATGTAGGACCAGAGAGGTCAGCTTCTCTGGGTAACACAGCAAGTCAGTGACAGAATGGAGAGCACCCCCCGCCCCAGTTTTTCTTGCTCTCACTCATTCCATTGTTCTTTCTCCTTCTCTCTCTCCTTGTAGTTTCTGAGAGTTTATATATGTAGATATGTACTGAATATCATATTATATATAATATGCAGGGGTATGTGGCACCATATAGTCAGACAAGAGGCTAGTTGCTTCCAGAAGCAGGTGAGGTGTCCCAGATGTTAAAATGCAATTCAGTCAAACAATGGCAAAGAATCCAAAGAAAATAGTCAAGGCAACACTTACATTGAAATGGCTATGTATGCAAAAACCCTTCTCAGTCAGGCACAAGTGGTCTGGGCAATGCCTGGGTCACTATAACTCATGAGCTCACTCTGGGGCAGACTTGGCTGGTTCTGGGCTGGTGTGTTAATCTGTTTGAACCTTCTAGACTTGTTCCCCATGGGCACTCAGATAAGGGGCTGAGAGAAGGATAACTTAGGAGTTTTGGATTAACAGATACATACTACTATATATAAAGTACATAAACAACAAGGACCTATGTATAGCACAGGGAACTAGATTCTATATCCTGTTATATATATATATATATATATATATATATATATATATATACACCTATATCTATATCCTATATCCTGTAACCTATGGTGGAAAAGAATCTGAAAAATTACAGATATATATGTATACCTGAATCACTTTGCTATACAGCTGAAACTAAGATGACATTGTAAATCAATGGTACTTCAATTTTAAAAAGAGGCAGATTTCATTTTCTATCTCCTTCACTCTGGCCCTGTGATTGCTTTGACTAACAGAATATGATAGGAATGATATTCTGGGGTTTCTGACCCCAGACTTAAGAGGACTGGCAGCTTCCATTTCCTTCCTCTTGGAATGCTCCTTCCTGGAAACCATCCAATGCAATGAGGAAGGCTAAGTAGCTGAGGAATGCCATAATACTGAATAAGGAATTCTGAAAGTCCACAAATGCCAGAGCATTATGAAGAAGGAAGAGAACCTACAGCCATAGTACTTGAATATTTTGGTTAAAAACAAAGTTCTACCTATATTCATTTCCCTGATGGAAATGGTCAAGTATAATCAAACTTCCACCAGGTGGTTAGCTGGTTCCCCATGAGACTGTGCCCCCAGTCAAGGGTTCAGTGTTGATCTCTGCTCTTGTCATTTGGATACTCAGCAGTGAGCCTAGAGAATACCTTATTGCCACTATGATATTCTGCATAGCATTGCTTGGGTTCATGCTCACACAATTCATTTGTCTTACTATATCTCCTATCACTCTAAAGCAACTGACCTGAATGAACAGGGGGAGGCCTTTGGAAGACTCAGTTATAGAGCTATCTAGGTGACCTTGCAGGACTTCCCTGGTGGCTCAGATGGTAAAGAATCCAGCTGCAATGCAGATACTAGGGTGGGAAATATCCCCTGGAGAAGGGAATGACAACCTACTCCAGCATTCTTGCCTGAGAAATTCCATGGACAGAGGAGCCTGCTGGGTCACTACATGGTGTCACTAGGACTTGGACACAACTGAGCAACTAACATACAGCTGACCTTGCAGCACTCGGGTATTATTCTCCAGGATGTGGCATATAATCTGAATTAGTAACCAAGGTTTAGTGCTGTTTTCCTCAGCCTCAAGTATTAAGAGGTGGAAAAGCTCTCTCAAAATTACCTCTGATGGTACACTAGTGATTTAAGTTGAGTTCAGTTCAGTTGCTTAGTTGTGTCTGACTCTTTGTGACCCCATGGACTGCAGCACATGAGGCCTCCCTGTCACCAACTCCTGGAGTTCACTCAAACTCATGTCCATTGAGTCAGTGATGCCATCCAACCATCTCACCCTCTGTCGTCCCCTTTTCCTCCCTCTTTCAATTTTCCCCAGCATCAGGGTCTTTTCCAATGAGCCAGTTCTTCACATCTGGTGGCCAAAGTATTGGAGTTTCAGCTTTGGTGTCAGTCCTTGCAAGAATATGCAGGACTGATTTCATTTAGGATGGAGTGGTTGGATATCCTCATAATCCAAGGGATTCTCAAGGGTCTCCTCCAATACCATAGTTAAAAAGCATCAATTCTTCGGTGTTCAGCTTTCTTTATAGTCCAACTCTCACATCCATACATGACTACTGGAAAAACCATACCTTTGATGAAATGGGCCTTTATTGGCAAAGTAATGTCTCTGCTTTTTAATGTGCTGTTTAAGTTGGTCATAACTTTTCTTCCAAGGAGTAAGCTTCTTTTAATTTCATGGCTGCAGTCACCATCTACAGTGATTTTGGAGCCCCCAAAACATAAAGTCTGTCACTGTTTCCACTGTTTCCCCATCTATTTGCCATGAAGTGATGCAACCAGATGCCATGATCTTAGCTTTCTGAATGTTGAGCTTTAAGCCAACTTTTTCCACTCTCTTCTTTCACTTTCATCAAGAGGCTCTTTAGTTTTTCTTCACTTTCTGCCATAAGGGTGGTGTCATTTGCATATCTGAGGTTATCGATATTACTCAAGGCAATCTTGATTCCAGCTTGTGCTTCTTCCAGTCCAGCGTTTCTCATGAT
This sequence comes from Nanger dama, assembly GCA_917880005.1. Lineage (NCBI taxonomy): Eukaryota > Metazoa > Chordata > Mammalia > Artiodactyla > Bovidae > Nanger > Nanger dama. The sequence goes on along the minus strand of CAKJTW010000011.1, from coordinate 24,169,025 downwards.
GTACTCTGCATATAAGTTAAATAAGCATAGGTTAAATATACAGCCTTGATGTACTCCTTTCCCTATTTGGAACCAGTCTATTGTTCCACGTCCAGTTCTAACTGTTGCTCCCTGACCTGCATACAGATTTCTCAAGAGGCAGGTCAGGTGGTCTGGTATCCCCATCTCTTTCAGAATTTCCCACAGTTTGTCTTGATTCAAACAGTCAAAGACTTTGGCATAGTCAATAAACCAGAAATAGATGTTTTTCTGGAACTCTCTTGCTTTTTTGATAATCCAGCGGATGTTGGCAATTTGATCTCTGGTTCCTCTGTCTTTTCTAAAACCAGCTTGACCATCTGGAAGTTCATGGTTCACGTATTGCTGAAGCCTGGCTTGGAGAATTTTAAGCAGCACTTTACTAGTGTGTGAGATGAATGCAATAGTGCGGCAGTTTGAGCATTCTTTGGCATTGCCTTTCTTTGGGATTGGAATGAAAATGGACCTTTTTCAGTCCTGTGGCCACTGCTGAGTTTCCAAATTTTCTGACATATTGGGTGCAGCACTTTCACAGCATCATTTTTAAGGATTTGAAATAGCTCAGCTGGAATTCCATCACCTCCACTATCTTTGTTCATAGTGATGTTTCCTAAGGCTCATTTGACTTTGCATTCCAGGATGTTTGACTCTAGATGAATGATCATACCATCATGATTATCTGGATTGTGAAGATCTTTTTAAATAGTTCTTCTGTGTATTCTTGCACCTCTTCTTAATATCTTTTACTTCTGTTAGGTCCATACCATTTCTGCCCTTTATTGTGCCCATCTTTGCATGAAATATTCTGTTGGTATCTCTAATTCTCTTGAAGAGATCTCTAGTCTTTCCCATTCTATTGTTTTCCTCTATTTCTTTGTATTGATGGCTGAGGAAGGCTTTCTTATCTCTCCTTACTATTCTTTGGAACTCTACATTCAGATGCTTATATCTTTCCTTTTCTCCTTTGCTTTTCACTTCTCTTCTTTTCACAGCTATTTGTAAGGCCTCCTCAGACAACCATTTTACCTTTTTGCATTTCTTTTTCTTGAGAATGGTCTTGATCCCTGTCTCCTGTACAATGTCATGAACCTCCGTCCATAGTTCATCAGGCACTCTATCAGATCTAGTCCCTTAAATCTATTTCTCACTTCCACTGTATAATCGAAAGGGATTTGATTTAGGTCATACCTGAATGGTCTAATGGTTTTCCCCACTTTCTTCAATTTAAATCTGAATTTGGCAATAAGTAGTTCATGATCTGAACCACCATCAGCTCCTGGTCTTGTTTTTTCTGACACTACAGAGCTTCTCCATCTTTGGCTGCAAAGAATATAATCAATCTGATTTCAGTGTTGACCATCTGGTGATGTCCATGTATAGAGTCTTCTCTTGTGTTGTTGGAAGAGGGTGTTTGCTATGATCATTGCGTTCTTTTGGCAAAAGTCTATTAGCTTTTTCCTTGCTTCATTCTATACTCCAAGGCCAAATTTGCCTGTTACTCCAGGTATTTCTTGACTTCCTACTTTTGCATTCCAGTCCCCTATAATGAAAAGGACATCTTTTTTGGGTGTTAGTTCTAGAAGGTCTTGTAGGTCTTCATGGAACTGTTCAACTTCAGTTTCTTCAGTATTACTGGTTGGGGCACAGACTTGGATTACTGTGATATTGAATGGTTTGCCTTGGAAATGAACATAAATCATTCTGTTGTTTTTGAGATTTTAGTTATTGATTAGTTAGTGATTTTGGTTAGAATTTTGTTTGTTTGTTTGTTTTTGGTTTACTCTATTCTTCCTATCCACCACAACTTTGGACACTGCTGGTTCGGAGGTCTTGGTTTCCAAGGGAGGAATGATTCCATCAAGGAAGAAAAAAATGGTTTAATTAGGTGGAAGTTGAGATTACCACCTGGGCTCTTTATACCAGCAAATCAACAGATCATGGAGGGGCTTACTATTTGGGTTCAGAAAAGGTAGGTCATTTTAGGAAGGACAGTTCTTCGTTGTGGAAATGGCAGGTGTATTTAGATCCTTGGTCTCCAGGCACCGTGTGCCAACAGAAACATCTAGTCATTAATCCAACCAGCAAACATACCCCCACCCCCCTCCTTCCTAAATGCCCTTTAGGGATATGGAATTGTTCATGGCTGAGAATCACTTGTCATTAGTGTGTTATTTCAAGAGCAAGGATGTTTATTTTAATAACATTTTGATAAGCAATAATAGAATAATAAACTTCAGGAAATATTTCTTATTGAGCCAAATACCAAATTATAGACATGGTTTTCTTCCTTCTTTCTCCCCTACTGCTACACTATTTTCTACTTGGGGATTTAGCTTTAAACTATTTAATGGATTTAAATTGTGATCACAAACTTTAAGAAACTGATCAAAGTGATGCCACTGGCTTTAAAGACATCTATATTTGAGACAGGCTGGGACAAGGGCCCCCTTGCTGCAGTGCTTGCAGCTGGACAAACATACCCTCAAGGGAAAAAAAAAAGACAAGACACTATAAGTGGCTAAAAACAATTGCAGGCATGTGCAGTTGGGGCAAATTATGATCAGGATATGAAAAGACCAAAAGCCCACTGCCACTTCAGACGGGTTCAAAGCAAAAGCAAGGTACTGTGCATGCCCCTTGCCTTTAGTACAAGGGGTCAAATTACCTAAGCTACCCCTCTGGCATGACCCCTGGACCCACCCCTACCCTCACCCCATACAAAGAACTAGCTCATTGTTCCCTTCAGGGAATGAGCAACAGAACCTGTTACTTGTTTCCACCTCTTTCTACTGCAGCACAAGTCCCAGCAAAGCCTTGCCTGAATTTTTCCCTCTGGCCTCTTATCAACTTGTATTGATTAGAGTCCAAGAATCCTGATTGCTGAAAGACTGGCAATCTCTAAATTGTGGATTTTGTGGCATCAGAGTTCATTTGATAGAGAGCAAGTTGCAATACCATAGGGTTATTTGCCTTGATAGAAATATTATTATATTAGAGAAAATATTCTCCTATACAGAAGGATGTATTACATAGATCTCCATGATAGTAAGCTCAGATTCTAAATTAAACTTAATTTGTGCCAATGGGAATTGCATCAGCTGGTTACAGACACACATATGGACACATGCATGTGTGTGTGCACGCGCACGCACACATACACACACACACACACACACACACACAACTCTGGTGATTCTTACCTTCTGTGTTCTTGTCTTTCATCATAATGTTTATTGTAGCAACAACTGCAAAATACTTCTAGAGAATTTGTTCCTGGTATCAGGTAATACACTTTGGTTTCACAATAAGTTCACAGAAGCTTCTCTCAGCTTCACATACTTCCTGGAAATAACCTCAGTTTCCACTCTCTCTTTGGCCTGTGGCTGCAACGTAAGACAGCTCCCATCACACCGTTGAGGCTGGTTAGTCAGTTTATGTACTTCTCTGGATATCAACTGCCTTAACTCAGAGACAAGAACACTGACTTGAAGGATAAAAGTTTAATGAGCCTAAAAATCTTTTCCAGCATGAATGTTCAGTGGCTTTGACTTAATTTCTGTCTTTCTTATTATGTCTTGTACTAAGCTAGTGATTGACACCTCCCCAGAGATCTTTAACTATGTAGCAGCCCCCAAAGAGACAGACCCTGGCCCCAGGCACTACCTCCAATGCCTCATGAGAAGCAGCCTTCTTCCATCCAATGGCCTCAAGCCTACGTCTTACCCTCTAAGGATTCAGGTTTCTAAGTATAAAGCTCCGTGAATTCATATGTGGCTACAGTCGACCTTAGCCTTGCCCTCTACTCTAATTCTCCACTGAACAGATGAACAAACTGAGGCTAAGAGAAGTGCCTTGACCATGGTCACAAAGTAAGCCTGTAAAAGGGCTGAGGATATACGCTGATATCTCCACCTTCCAGTTCAGTGTTCTCTCCACTGAACCTGGGTTGCTGCTGCTAAGTCGCTTCAGTCATGTCTGGCTCTGTGTGACCCCACAGACGGCAGCCCACCAGACTCTGCCGTCCCTGGGATTCTCCAGGCAAGAACACTGGAGTGGGTTGCCATTTCCTTCTCCAAAGCATGAAAATGAAAAGTGAAGGTGAAGTTGCTCAATTGTGTCTGACTCTTCGTGACCCCATGGACTGCAGCCTACCAGGCTCTTCCGCCCATTGGATTTTCCAGGCAAGAGTACTGGAGTGGGGTGCCATTGCCTTCTCCGCTGAACCTGGGTGCCTCTCATCAAATGACTGTGGCATCACAGGAATGATGAAGCTGCTGATATTACCTCTGTATAGAGATTATTATTAAGATGAAATAAATTAATACATATAAAGTACTTAGGAAAATGCCTGATACCTCGCTTAAGTGCTACATAGTGATTGCTGTTGCTATGCAAATTGAAAATGCATTCACATAAAAATCCACACACATTTTGAAATGATATATATAAATATATTAGGGTACCCAAGAGGATATAAGAGGCTTCCAAAAAAAAAATAAATAAAATACCCAGGCAAATAATTTCAGAGCTCCTGCTTTTAATCACCAGAGACACTGCTTCGTTATTATCCTACTGCCTATCTGAATAAACTGAGGCTAAAATAAAGGATGCCAAAGCATCAAGCATTCATGCAAAGGCAGGAGAATCACTTGGAAGACAGTCTCGGGTATCAGATAGGGATTTAGGCCCCTTCTTTTTCATCCCTAAGCTTCAGAATCTGTCTACAGGTTATACTGTTGAAAGAGCCTGCTCATGTTCTAGCCACATCAAGCTTCTACAGGGAGTAGAGTCACAAGTGTGTTTTCCAGCTGCAGGAAGCATCATCTCTCATGCCTGGAAATGCAGGCCCATGAGCTTCAGCAATAAGCTTTATTCAAATAGGAAGTGAGTGTAATTGTGAAATGTTGGAAAAATTAATGCCCCCAAAGAGGGCTTCCTAAATAAATTATGCTCAACCATACAACAGCATATAGGCAGGCTCCAAGATGGAATAATATTAATGATGTATGTGTGTATATATGCATACACATGACACACACACATCTATATACACTTGTACATGTACAGAGGAATAACAGGCAGGGTGTGCACATCATGATATTAACAGTGACTATCTTGAGCATGGGTATTAGGAAGAATCTTATCTTTGCCTTGTTTGATCTACATTTTCCAATTTTTCTATAAAAATGTGTATGACTTTTATAAAGGAAAATGTATAAGATTAGCCAAAGAGGCACCAATAGTAAAGGTTGTCTTCCCCATGGGTATTATGTTCCTCTTCTATAATCAAGTTGGATTATCTTTTCTGCATCTGCCAGGCTGATGCAATGGTCCCACCTTTGTGCACAGGTGGCTGCTCTTCTATATGGCTGTCACAGCACAGATCCTGTTGCATTCTGGTTACTGAGTACATACCCAGTTATAACTGTCTGGCTTACACAGAGCCTGGCACATGGGTATGTTTGACAAATGAATTGATGGGTTGGTACAGGCTCAATAGCTTGGATTTGGCCAGGAGTTCTGCCATTTATACGCTAGGTGAGTCCCAGTCTCCTGATTTGTATAGTGACAATAATAGTTGTGGGTCAAGAGACCTCCAGTCGTTTTTGTAAATGGCAAAGTGCTGGTTGCAAGACAGGTGAGGGTGCAGAGAAAGGGTTTATTATTATTGCTGCATCTATTAACAGGTCTGCATCTTCCCATCCCTTATTTCTCTTTAGCTCCCAAAGGCCTCATGGTTACCACAGCAGCCAGATGCTGATGATACTCCAGGGACAGCAAGGTAAAGCTGAGCCATTTCCCAGGTCCTCGCCTCTGCATGCCCTTGGCAGGCCAGAGTGAGATGGTCTGAAGCTCACTCTCCTTTCAGGCCCCTCACCCTGTCTAAGGTCGCTTAGATTCACAAACTCTGCCTCCGCAGCCTCAGTTTGGGGCCCTGAAACACCCCTTTAGAGACTACCTCCTTCTCAACCTCTGTCTCTTGGCTCCCTGCCTGGTTGCCGTGGAAACAGGTTCCACTGCGGACAAAGGAGGGAGCTGGATCCCGCTTCCTCCCGGTCCTACTGATGAGGATTTTTAGACCGTGGAGACTGCGCTGCCCCTGCCCTGCACCTGCCCTCACTCCCCGTGTTCCCACTCAAGTGGAGCTTGCCCTCCCTCGCCCCTGACGAGACCATGTGTAAAAGTGTGACCACAGGTGAATGGAAGAAAATCTTCTACGAGAAGATGGAGGAGGCAAAGCCAGCGGACAGCTGGGACCTCATCATAGATCCCAACCTCAAGCACAACGTGCTAGCTCCAGGCTGGAAGCAGTACCTGGAGTTGCATGCTTCGGGCAGGTGAGTAGCCGAGGAAGCAGGCTCTGCAGGCAGCCCCAGGGATACCTTTCCAGAAGAGACAGAAGCATGGAGAACCCCTGTGCTAACGGTCAGCTTTGCTGTGAGGTCACTGTAGACTGGGAGGCAGAGGAAGAGGAGCTAACAGGAGCTGGGACATGTGAGTTTGACCCCAGTTCTTCCGCTGAGCACCTGGTAATTTTCCCTCTCTGAGTCATAGCTCTAAGTGCTGATATTTTATCTATTTTTATATTTAATAACCTCTTTGATAGCTCAGTTTTAAAGAATCCACATGCAATGCAGGAGACTCCGGTTCGATTCCTGGGTTGGGAAGATTTACTGGAGAAGTGATAGGCTACCCACCCCAGTATTCTTGGGCTTCCCTTGTGGCTCAGCTGGTAAAGACTCTGTATGCAATTCAGGAGACTTGGGTTTGATCCCTGGGTTGGGAAGATCCCCTGGAAAAAGGAAAGACTACCCATTCCAGTATTCTGGCCTAGAGAATTCCATGGACTGTATAGTCCAGGGGGTCACAAAGAGTTGGAAGACATGACTGAGCGACTTTCACTTTCAACCTCAAAAAGGTTGAACGCCAAGAGAAGGGAGACGTGCTTGTGGGTCAAGAGATCTGTATTCTGGTCCTGGACCAATTCAGTTTCAATCCATTTAATTCAGCTTGACTTAATATAAACTACTGAACACATGAAATATGTTGGAAACTAGCTCTACTCTTCATGGCCTTTGAACAATCCAGTTTCCTTCTTGGTCCTTTTCCCCCACTTGGCAGAAGAAAGGGTTAGCATAGATCCTGTTTCTCAGGAACAGTAGTATCGGCACCACCTGCAACTTGTTAAAGATGCAGAATCTTGGGTTCCGTTCTAGACCTACTGAATCAGAACCTGCATTTCAACAAGGTTCCTAGGTGATTCGTACTTACAATAATGTCGGAGATGACTTTCCAGCGCTCTTGTCCGTGGGTGGATTATGTAAAGACCTGCCTCCTGGACACAAGGTTTGGAGGCTGAGTGGTGCAGCCTGGGGGTCAGAAGCAAGGCCTTCCTTTCTACTCACCCTGGTTCAAGTCACTCACTTTAATTCAAGAAACATCTACTGGGCACCTGTTATGTGTTGGATACCAGCTCTGCCTCTAACTCACTGTGTGTTCCGCTTTCTTACTCTCTGTGCCTCAGAGTAAAACAAAGCGCTAACTAGGTCCCTCTAGTTCTGACATTTTCCATTCCAAGTTTTGTAGTTTTGTTTCGGGAGAGGGGAAACAGTCCCCAAAGGATGTGAGTAAAAGAAAATAGATAAAAAATGAAAATGTGGAACCCCTTACCCAGCTGACAGGATAGATGCAAAAGGACTGGACACTTGTGGACAGGGCCCAGGAGCTGCTCAGGGCCCAGGGCTTGTGGGCTGAGTGGGGAGGGCTGGTGATCCTCCAGGCCCAGCTGATGGCCTGAGAGCCCCAGCTGGCTCCACTTAGCTCACTCTGGGTGTAGACTGCCTCCATATCCAGGACTTCAGACACATTAATCTTGGCACTGGCCCAGAGGCTAAGAAGCGATAACTGTGTCATTTTCTCCTGATTTGGGTCTCGCCTGTTCACAGTCAGTGTGGACAGGTAAGAGCGTGTGGATGGATTTTGCATTTTCTAGGTGATGTGGGCCATCCCTGCTATCAGACTCAAAGGATATTTGAGCAGGAAGAACTCTTTTCATGCAACGTGCACATTTTACCTGTGAGGAAAGCTGCCCAGAGCCACTCTCCTAGAGGCAAGGCCCTTGGGCATTGAGATGGAGGGACCGAGGCTTCTGCAGGGCACAAAGAAGGGCCCCGAGATGGCTGAGCACTGCTGGATGCCAAGCGCGTCCTGAGGCTCGGGCTCTGGTCCTAGCAGACCGCACAAGGGGGCGGGGGCTGGGCAGCCACCTGGGGAAAGCTGATAAACACACCGCCTCCAGCTCCCAGCTCTGCCTCCTGCCCCACACCTCCTTCCTGCAGCCTGTTTCCACCGTCTCCACTCTGTCCTCTCCTCTCGCCTCTCCTCGTCCCCGCAGGTTCCACTGTTCCTGGTGCTGGCACACCTGGCAGTCGCCCCACGTGGTCATCCTCTTCCACATGTACCTGGACCGCGCCCAGCGGGCGGGCTCGGTGCGCATGCGCGTCTTCAAGCAGCTGTGCTATGAGTGCGGCACGGCGCGGCTGGACGAGTCTAGCATGCTGGAGGAGAACATCGAGTGCCTGGTGGACAACCTCATCACCAGCCTGCGCGAGCAGTGCTACGGGGGAGCGCGGCGGCCAGTACCGCATCCACGTGGCCAGCCGCAAAGACACCCGGCGGCACCGCGGCGAGTTCTGCGAGGCCTGCCAGGAGGGCATCGTGCACTGGAAGCCCAGCGAGAAGCTGCTGGAGGAGGAGGCGACCACCTACACCTTCTCCCGGGCGCCCAGCCCCTCCAAGCCACAGGCTGAGGAGGGTTCTGGCTGCAATTTCTTCTCCATCCCCTGGTGCTTGTTTTGGGCCACGGTCCTGCTGCTAATCATCTACCTGCAGTTTTCCTTCCGCAGCTCCGTCTAAGATTCCCTTGCTGGGCCCAGGAGACGCTGGGGCCCCAAGACCCGAGGGGCCAGCCAGCTGGTGGGAGGGGGTGAAGAGAGACCTGGGTTGGGAGTGGGGTTAAGTTCTAGCGCTGGTGCCACCAATGACTCCACAGGAACCCTGCACAAATCACCCAGCTTTTCCATCTATAAAATTAAGGGTTTGGGTTTAATCATTGGCTTTTTGAAGTGAGACCCAGGGTCCCAGTGGTGCATGGTGCCTTAGGGACTTTTTGCATTTGGAAGGGGAGAGGGGTCTCCCACCCTGGTCCTACCTCCCATCCCCAACTCCTACCTCCTCCTCTTGCTTTAATCAGAGCAGCTCCATGTTAGATGGAGTTTTATTTAAGAGTTTTGGATGGGAAAAGTTCCAACTGGTTTTAAAAAGTTTGAAAGTTACAGGACTAGGTGATCTTAAAGGGCCTTTCCACAGTGATGAGCTCACCCTTGCCGTCTGGTTCACCCTACCCTCACCCCTCAGTATCACCCACATCGGGAGCGGGGGCCTTAAATTAGCCTCTGCCTAGTGTATGAGTCTCTTCCAGAGCTCTGTCTCCACACACACAGCAGAGGTTCCTCCCTCAAAGAGACAGAGAGGTGGGGGCACTAGGCTGCCCTTTTCTCCTGGGTACGTCACGGTCACACTCCCAGTTTCCAGCTTCCTTCCATTCAGTGAAGACATGGTGGTTGGGTACAGCCCCATAGCGCTTTGACTACCCACCCACTGCGTATGAACCATCAGAGAATTTAGCAGGGGTTTAGAAGGTAGAGTGTTAGAAGTAAAGCACAAAATTCCTAGGAAACAAATCAGCGTGTCTCCATTATAGTGAAGAGTCTGCAAAGTTCAGGGATCAAGTCCGACTGATTCTCAGTGGTTCTGACGGTCAGAATACAGGAAAGGAGACCTGGCTTCCTGGGCTGTTTGTTGACAGACTTTCTCATACTGGCCAGGCTTGGTTCCTCTCACCAAAGATCAGCAGTGCACCCAGAACTACAGGGTTGGGGGTTTATTAGTAAGAGAGGGAGCATTAAAGATACAAAGGGTTTTGCCCATAGAGAAATGCACAGGTAGGTGCAAGAATCCTGATAGCTTTCAAATGGGATGCAATATGGTTTGGAGAGGGAGGAAAGATGATTTCTGACAGTAGGGGTATAGAATAAGGTATGGGGGAGGCAGAAAGCAAGAAGCAGGACACCTTCATTTCTGATAGTCCTCATTTACCTCACTTTTGTTAATAACTGACTCCTTCTTCTTCCCTCACCACTCCCCTTTCTAAGGGAAAGTAGCCACCATTTGCAGTGGTGGAAGGAGGGCCATATATATACAGGAAGGGTACTTTAATAAAGATGAGGTTTCTTCAATCAGGCTTCGTAGTCATTAATGTGCGCTTGAGATTCACCAGTGTTCTTGATCTGTAATAGGCTGTTGGACACCCTGATCCCCTCTCTCGCCTTTCAGGAGCCCTCACATAAACGTGATCTGGCTCCAGCTTCCAGGTCAGGGCCAATCATGTACATAGTCAGGAGGGATGCAGGCAGCCCTTGGCCAGTGATTCAGGGGACTCAGCATAAGATCAGTCTTATTCTTGGCCTTGCTCTGATTCTAATAACTGGCTGGTGACTTCCTCTGCTTCACGTACACAGTATTCTTTCCTTTATGCAGGAGGCATACCTGAGCACCTTCTGTCTGGCAAGGCCTGATGCAGTGGCCACTAAGGGATGGGCTCTGTCTCTCAGTGATCTCTGCTTACAGCACATGTTCTCAACCTTGGCTGTAGTTTAGAAAGCCTGGAGAGCTTTTAGAGAAATGTCAGTGCTCAGCCACTACCTCAGACCCATAGAATCAGACTTTCTGGGTGGCACTTGAGCATCTGAATTAGAATCAGACCCCCAGGTGACCCATCTGAGTTGCCTGGGGTAATGCTGCCTACCTGAGGAATAGGTTTTCTTCTGTACCCAGACCTATGATTATAAGCTCTGAGATCCTCCTTGATGAACTCCCTTGGATTCTTTAGGATTTGGGCGCAGTTTCCCCACTCACTACCCCTCCCTGCTGGGGACTTGACCCCTGCCTCTAACCTCCCTGCTCCTGCCTGTCCACCTGTGACCATGGCTTTATCTTGCTCTGAGAGTCTCCATTTTTTAAACTCTATCACCCTTGCCAGATACTTGTCAAACTTTGTTGCAATTATTTAATACTGGTCTATAGCTATGAGCGACTTCACTTTCACTTTTCTCTTTCATGCATTGGAGAAGGAAATGGAGACCCACTTCAGTGTTCTTGCCTGGAGAATCCCAGGGACAGGGGAGCCTGGTGAGCTGCCATCTATGGGGGTCGCACAGAGTCGGACACAATTGAAGTGACTTAGCAACAGCAGCAGCAGCAGCATAGTTATACTCCCTCCTACAGCATGATCAAAGTTACCCCAGATCCCACTGTCAGGTAGTGGCAGAGCAAGGAGTTCAACTCTCACCTGGTTTTAGTCCAGAACTCTTTGCTAAAGCATTAGGCTTCTTACTGCTCTGTAGGAAGATGTCCACAATCTATGAACACCTCCTCTGTCTCCCTTTTTTCCCCTTATACTTGCTAGGCTTGCTCACAGCTTAGCCCTTGTCTTAGGAGAGACTTCTCAGGGATAGTTCTTTCTTTGCACACATGGCCACATGCCACATGATGAACTTGTTAGATGTACCCTAGGTGTTATAAATAAATACCTCAGGGATGTTTCAGGATCCCAGGCCTCTCCCAGTGGAGGTTCTGTGCATTTATCTTGATGTTCAAGCCAGGAGGAGACCTGTAGGCACTGAATTGGGGTTGGAGAGGCTGCAATCCTTGGTTAGGGTCAGCAAGAAGAGCTGCCTTGATTACTTCCTTCAAACTCAGCAGGCCAGGGGATCAGCTCACTCCTCTTGGGGCTCAAGAGTCCTGCGGCTCTTGAGGGAGCTCCAGAAGATCACCAGCTAAGGACAACTTCTAACATTAGTAAGTCCATAGGCCATCAGAGCTATAAGACACATTAGAGGTGTCGTGATTAAGTGCCCTTATTTTATGGAGAAGAAACTGAAGCCTAGAGAAAGCACCAAAGTTATAGTGGGGAGTAAGGCAAGATCATGAAATCCGAGGAAGAAACACTTAAGTCCTGGTTCTGCTACTTACTAGCTGTATTGTTGTTGTTGAGTTGCTAAGTCTTATCTGACATCACGGACTGCAGTATGCCAGGCTTCCCTGTCCTTCACTATCTCCTGGCGTTTGCTCAAACTCATGTCACTGAGTCAATGATGCCATCCAACCATCTCATCCTCTGTTGCTCCCTTCTCCTCCTGCATCAGGGTCTTTTCCAGTGAGTCGGCTCTTCGCATCAGGTGGTCAAAGTATTGGAGCTTCAGCTTCAGCATCAGTCTTTCCAATGAATATTCAGGGTTGATTTCCTTTAAGATTTACTGATTTGATCCCCTTGTTGTCCAAGGGACTCTCAAGAGTTTGCTCCAGCACCACATAAGAAGGTATCAATTCTTCAGTGCTCAGCCTTTGTACGACATAGCCTTGGGCCAATTAGTTAAGCTCCTTGAGCCCCATTTTCCTCCTCATCAAAATGGGAATAATAGATTTGCCATGGATATATGTTATAAGGAATAAATAATACATTATCTATGACATTCCAGATTGAAAGCCCATATTCACTCTCTTCTTTCTGATGAGACTGAACAGTCATCCCTATCTTTCTCCTTTCCCTTTCAATTGGCAGCCTCCCCTTTGAGTCTTCAAGGGCTCTTCCTCTTTGTGATTTCAGTAATGTTGCTAAATAATTTAGGAATACAAGGGTTAACTTCCTAGCCCAAGAGTTAGAAACTGGTTTATTTTAATATATGTAGTATCATTTCTTTTCTTCTCCTCATATATCTCTCAAAGCAACGACTTCGTCTTTCCAGCAGCATGGTAGCACTCCTCATTCTTCAAAGATAGCTATTAAAAAAATCTCCCCAAACAGGAAACATCAGAGATTTCTGGGCTCCATTCCCATTGGCTGAAATACCCAAGAAGGAATTTAGTTCTTTTCCAAGTCCCGTTCTGGTTCTCTGTAGGACTCCCAGCTAAGAAATTTCATTTGGGATCATTTTCGGCATTGCGTGGGTACTGCTGCATGCATCAGGGGAATGAAATCTGCCTATTTTATGGCTCGGCTGTGACAGGGCCTTGGAGGGTGGGTGGTGGTATAGAAAGCTCGTTGACCTGAGAGCCAGAAGCCTGGGTTTCAGCCCTGGCTTAGCCATTATCTAGGCATCTAGGCTGCTGACCTTGGGTGACCTAGTCTTTTCTCTTCCCTGGCTCTCAGTTTCCTCACTTATCAAGCAAAGAGGTAAGGTGATTTGAAGAGTCCCTGCTAGCTCTGACATCACTCAAAAACTTCTGCTTAGCCTTGTTTTGTCCTCAGGCATGTGGGATGGTGCCCTGACCCTGATCCCTCTGATAGGTCATCTAGTTGTTACACCAAAATTTCCATCTGCTTAGGTCAGCTTGGAGTTGGACCTTCTTATCTGAATGCCCATAGCATCTTCCTTTCCTTTCTGGCAGCAAACTGTTATACGTCTTACTCTGACTCAACTTCTCTTTAAAGGTATTCACATTTTGAAAGGTAGTTAGTTTGAAAGGTGTTACCTTATATATAAGGAAATGACAATCCACTCCAGTACTATTGCCTGTAAAATCCCATGGACAGAGGAGCCTGGTAGGTTACAGTCCATGGGGTTGCAAAGAGTCAGACACGACTGAGCGACTTCACTTACCTTATACAAATACTTGTGTGGTAGTGATGACATTTCAGCCTGTGTCTTATTCTCTCTCTTCTAAAATAAGCCCAATAATTTTTCTTCACTTCCATCTTAATAGACCTATAATTTTATTTTGAGGACATAATAAGTTACTCAGTATTTTCAAGATTCATTCACTCATGCATGTTTGTTGGGTATATATTATGTGCCAGTCATTGTTCTAGGTGCTGGGATACATGGAAGAGCAAAGTGACTAAATCACTGACTTTATGGGAAGTAGAGGAACTGGACAGAAAACAGTATACATAGGCTGTGTGGAACACTAGTTTAAGGATGAAGGAGAAGAATAAAGTAGGCAAGGGGGACAGGAAGGGCAGGGGCAGAGTTACAGTTTTAGATTAGGTAGCTAGGGAAGGTCTCACTAAGAGGTGACATTTGGGAAAAAAAAGATAAAAAGCTGTAAGGGGAAGGGCATATGACATCCCAGAGGTAGGAGCAGCCTGGAATGCTGAAGGCCAATGTCACGAGGAGGCCAATGTGGCTGGAATGCAGTTCAGGCTTAGTAGCCGTTACTAAGTGGGATGGGGTGATGGATTCAGAGCATAGAATCCATATATGTCATTATCAGGACATCGGTTTTTAACTTAAACAAGATATGATGCCATTGGAGGCTTTGAGCAGTGGGGTGATGTAATTCAGTTTACAGTCACTGTGTTGAGAAAGACCACAGAGGGATAACAATGAAAAATGAAAGATTATCCAGGAGGCTGGTGCAACAATCCAGCAAAGAGGGGATAGTGGCCTATTCCAGGGTGGGGACCTGTAACAGGGTGGCAGCAACCGGGATTGAGTCTGGCTATATTTTAAGGTAGAGCTCAGAGGGTTTGTTGATGACTCAGATGTGGGGTCTAAGAGAAAGGGGAGTCAAAGACACCCTAAGATTTTGGGTCAGGTCATCTGGAAGAGTAGAGTTACTGCTTTCTGAGACGGGGAAGGCTGTGTGAGGAACACATGTGGGGGCCATATCAGGAGCTTGACTGTGGACACATGAAGGTTGAGATGCTAAAGGCATCCTGTTGGATATTGAACACAAGAAACGCCAAGGCAGGTGAATATTCATACCTATGGTTCCGAGGCAAGGACCAAGCTAGAGATACAGGTAAAGTCATTAGCATTTCCACCATAGTAAATGTCATGAGATTAGATGAGATCCCTGAGGGAGTGAGAGCTGAGAGTACAGAAAGGAAGCCCAGAGACTGAGTCCCGGGCTTGTCTGAGTATAGAGGCTGGAAAGAAGACCTCCTCAGGGACTGTGGAAACTGAACAGAGAGCATGAACCACTTGAGTTTTCGGAACTATCAGGTGGCAGAGCTGGCTCTGGAGCCCGAGTCTTCAGGGTCAGGGTCCAGGGCTCTTCCCATGAGTCTAAAGTGCCTTCTCTCCCAGTGGCACCAGCTTACTGCTCGGATTGGAATCCTGCCCAGGTCCTCTGTGGGGTGTGGTGTTTCAGCAGGTCTGAGCTAGACATGGATTTGTGTCTCTGTTTTTCTTTTTAAAAAAGCATTTCATAATGTTGAAATGCACTGAAATAAAAGACATAATGGGAGGCCTAGACTGCCAACATGGATTTGGGCCTTGGGCATACAGACTCAGTCTAAAGGGAGTTGTTGTTGGAAAGATTCCATTGTCTGGGACCCCATCAACAGGTCTGGGCCACATGTGAGTGTTTAGTGGGCCTGGGTTAAATAAGCCAGATAATCCCAGAAGATGGGCAAGATGGAATAGTGGCATAGGATGAACAGCTCAGGGGAAGGTGAGAATCCTCACTAAAGTAGGCCAGTATTTCTGAGACCCCAGGCCTGCACTGCATCTATGCTGTGCCTTTCGTATCCCTGGGGCTTGTTCTGTTTGGTGCTGGCCCATTGGCATGTTACTTTGCAGAGTCTTCCCTGGGACTGGAGGATATTAGAGGAAGAGTTCTGTTCCCACCCACACTAATCCGTTCATCATTCTGCACGCTCACCCTGGGCACAGGCCCAGCTTGATGCATCTTCCCCTTGTCATAACACTGTTTTGTCCTAACTCCCCTTGTCATAACACTGTTTTGTCCTAACTCCCCTTCCTTACAGGGGCCTCCCGTGGAGCCTTTGCCTAAATATTGGCAGAGTCCTGGCTCTTTTTCCTGAGATCAGAGGCTCACTGCTGAGAACTGAGCCTGTGTTTTTGCATACAGAAAACATTTTCCTTATCTTCTTGAAAAAGGTCAGCACATACCAGACACAGGAGGAGGTCACAAAGGCCCTGTTTGTCTCTCTCTCTCTCAAGTTCTGAGAACGCCCTGGCTTTCTTTCTGGAGACCGCACTGATGCCGGAGGGTCACAGAAAGTCCAGGGACCTGAAACAATGACTGCCTTTGGGTTTTGGCCTCTGCTCTTTCCCCTCTGTGCTCTCTACCTATTCCCTCTCATACGTGAACAGAAGTTTGAACCTCTCTAAATAGGCTTCTCAGGGCCCAGCCCTAGGTCCTCAGAGCCCTTGGAAGCAGGTTCCTCTCCTCCCTCTCCTTGGCCTGCCCTTGTTCAGGACCAGGGGGTCCCTCGCCTGTTGTTCGGAAGCCACATTGAGTCTCTTTGTCTTTAGGCTCTTCTCCCTCAGTTTACTCTTTGCAGTAAAGCTCGATTTTGAAAGATATACCCGATCTTGTCTCTCCTCGGTCTAAAATCCTCAAATTCCCAAAACCACGCAGACCATCCCAGTCAAGACTTCCTGATCCTGATTTCTCTGGCTCTCCAGGGACAATGGGCCGCTCAGTCTTCCCCAAACGTTCACTACCCTTCCATCTCCCTGCTTCTTCACATACTGTTGTCCGGGGCTGGGATGCTTTCTTCTTCAGTGTGCAAAGTAAAAGAACATGGTTCTTTCCAGGAAAACACTAAAGCAGAATGTCTTAGTGATGGTGCTGCTGCTGAGTCAGAGTAGTTCTGGATCTAGCGCCAGAGCAGGAGGGTATCTGCCTCACCTTTGCTTCCCACCAGATGTGTGACCTGAGTCAAAGACCCAAGCTTGTGAAATACTCCAAAGTGTTATTATCTACCATAGAACTATTTATATTGATCTAATTTAGTTTCTATTTTTTTTTTCCTATATGTTAATTCATCTGATTGCACAATCTTCAGACAAGGGTAGGGCAAAGATTTTTCTGCCAGTTTGTAGATGGGAAAATTAAGTGAATAAGGAAGTCAGCCAATGCTTGGATTACAACCTAAGTCTCTTGATTTCAAGACTCACTCTAGACCCAGATTGGCTACTGTTTCTGCTGCAAGAGGGGTACAGATTTTCCTTCCCTGATTCTTCCTTACCTTTACTTGAAGGACTTCTTGGTGGTGCTGATTCTTTGATTCTGTCACCTGGTAATAAGTTTAATTCACAGCAGAAGGAAAGTACGTACTCCAGTTCAGAATAGGTTACTCATCAATCTGGTGTCATAGTCTCTGAACCAAACAATTGAACACAGGATCAAAAAAAAAAAAAAGTTTTTTAAAATTCTAAATGTGGATGAATCAAGAAATGTAAATTGGATATTGAAAGATTGTCTTCCTGGAATATTTTGATAACTTACAAGAACAAAAGAACGAGGTATATCATCAGAACTGACCTGAGAAGCCTAAGATGTGCTTTGGTGTCAATGATTTGATTTTCCCATCATAATCTCTCTCTTTCTTCATGGTTCAGTTCAGTTCAGTCGCTCAGTCGTGTCCGACTCTTTGTGACCCCATGAATCGCAGCACGCCAGGCCTCCCTGTCCATCACCATCTCCCGGAGTTCACTCAGACTTACGTTCATCGAGTCCGTGATGCCATCCAGCCATCTCATCCTCTGTCGTCCCCTTCTCCTCCTGCCCCCAATCCCTCCCAGCATCAGTCTTTTCCAGTGAGTCAACTCTTTGCATGAGCTAGCCAAAGTACCGGAGTTTCAGCTTTAGCATCATTCCTTCCAAAGAAATCCCAGGGCTGATTTCCTTCAGAATGGACTGGTTGGATCTCTTTGCCATCCAAGGGACTCTCAAGGGTCTTCTCCAAGACCACAGTTCAAAAGCATCAATTCTTCGGTGCTCAGCCTTCTTCACAGTCCAACTCTCACATCCATACATGACCACTGGAAAAACCATAGCCTTGACTAGACGGACCTTAGTCGGCAAAGCAATGTCTCTGCTTTTGAATATACTGTCTAGGTTGGTCATAACTTTTCTTCCAATTGGATACAGAGAACTGTTGATAAATGACAATGCAACTCACCAGAACCATCAGTCCATGAAAAACATACAAGCCAGATAGGATGCTTTGACTCAATACAGATGTTTATTGGAACAAATGTGCAGTTACAGCTACACATGTTGTAGAGTGACAGTTTCTGTTTCTAAAGAAATTGGGCATGATCATTATTGCTAACAACAACATCCCATGGTACAGAATCATAGCTTTAGATATACTAACTATTCTCTGGGAGGTGAATTGTGGTTGCATAGAAGAGAGACCTCTCTAAGAGATAGTCATTTTGAAGTTGAAATTGGCTATATTTGGAGGTAGCTAGTGTCACATCTTTAGATATGTTCAAGAATGAGGTCATAGACAACATGGTCCTAGCAGACCCTCCAACCCTCTGCTTCTATAACCCTGTGAGACCTTTGGGTTTCTTGGACCTTAGCAGCAGTTCAGGGGCTGGTATATCTAGTAAGTGCTCATAGATCAAGGGTAAGGTAAAGTCCAGCAGCACATCTAGACATCCCTTAGATAAGGATGAAGTTGCAACTGGAATAAACAAGATAAACTAGTCCAGCCAGAAATTGGCATTTGTACACAAATCTTGAGGCTGCTTCAAGTCCCAGAACTGCCTGAATTTAAGGAGAAAAGTTCTTCTAGATATTGACTCTGATTCCAGAGTCAGAGCACTGGTCTGCTGGACACGTCATTTTTATGAGAGAAGAATGGACATGTGCTCTTGCTGTTGTGTCTAGAAGGCCTCCTTTTGTCTTACTTGTAGAAATGCCCACCTTCTTCAAGGTGCAACTCCAACACCGTCTCCTCTGAGATGCTTTCCTGATGTCCTCTCCTCCAATGCCTGCATAGAGGAATGGCCTTTCTTTCACACCTGTGCTGTTCTGACACATAGCACGCAGTAGGGTTCATTCTGTCATGGTGGATGCTTGTGTAGGTGCCAGTTCTTCGTGTGGGAGCTCCTGGAACGTATGACTCATGTTCCCTTCATCATGGTGGTGCCATAGCAGTCATGGCAGCCTGGCACAGGGGACACTCGGGCAGTGCTGTGGAATGAGTAGGCATGATGTCTGGAATGGTTTAGGGTTGTTCCAAAACTTTGCATTTTGATTCTTCTTTGGTGTCTAAAACAGAGCTCCAGTTTGCTTGGCAAATGTCTGGTGGGACTGAGTATGAAGGCCGCCTTCTGTGTACAGAACAAACAGCAGGGCACAGAGGGGTAGAATGACCTGCTCAGAGAATCAGAAGCAGGCTGCAGGCTGCTGTCCCTGAGTGGTCAGCCTAGGGCTTAGTGTCCATAAGTTCTCCTTCCTCAGTATCTTCTTTCGGCAAGAGACCTTGAATGACTCCAGCAGCTGCAGTGCAGGTCAAGAACTGAAATCTCCCATGAGGACCAATTTTGGAACAGAATTGAAGACAGAACAGAAGACAGGACTTGGAGCTTCTGATCCCTTGAAGGGCTCACATCTCCGAGTTCTGGAGTGGAGGAGGACCCTGGAATCTTCCTGAGAGAGAAGGTGGCTCCTGAAGGGAAGAGGCATTCTGCTTGGTAAGATTTTATGATCCTGCAGGGCTGGGGTGTTCTGGCTGAGGAACAGGGGTGAGGAGTCAAGGTAACGGTGCTTGGGGTCAGCTGTGGACACAGGGAGGGAGAGTACAGGGGCCTGAGTCTGGCCTCCCAGGGCCTACCTCATGCCAGTTTCCCAGGAAGAAAAGGAGGTGGGCACCTAGAGCAGGGCTCTGCTTAGGAATAAGAACAGGCCCCTAGGCTTGCACTCTGCTTGGGCTACCTCCTGGGGAGCCAGGGTGTGGCGCATGGAATGGGTGTTGCAGTAGCAGCAAGCTTCGGTCTGCATCAAAGCTCCACTGGGTTCTGGTGGCTCAAGTGGTAAAGAATCCGCCTGCAATGCAGGAGACCCGGGTTCAGTTCCTGGGTCAGGAAGACCCCCTGGAGAAGGGAATGGCTACCTACACCAGTATTCTTGCCTGGAGCATCCTATAGACAGAGGAGCCTGGCGGCTACAGCCCATGGGGTCACAAGGAGTTGAACGTGACTGAGCAACTAACACGTTCACTTCAAAGCTCTATTGGGCCTTTTGACCTTTTGGTAATTTTGGCTTTAACTCATCTCATCAGGGAGAAATGGCTTTGATGGATCCTTGACTGTCAGAGCTGGGAGGGTCTTTGTTGGGATGAAGGGAAGGGACTCGCATAGAGTCACGGGGAGCTGGGGGCAGAGCTGGTTCTCAGTCTCCCCTCTCCCTGTCTCTGCTTCTCTCTAGCACTCTCACAGTTCGGTATCCAACTCAGTCAAAAGTGCATCGCTATGGGACCTGCAGAGACTCAGACCGTCTCTTTTACCTTTCCATGGAGAGGGGTGGGGACTGGATTTGGGGAATGCGTGGCAGCAAAGAAGCATAGAGCATCTGGGGGCAGGCGAAGGCGATGGTCAAGGTTGAGGGGACAGGTACACACTTGATCAACCCTAAGGCCCAGCCAGGATTTATAAGGGAATGCAGCATGCCTGGTAGACACACTGGCCTTCCACTAAGTCACATTTATTGAGCACTTAGTTTATACCTGCACTGTGCTAAGTGCTATGAAATAAATTTGATCTTCATCACACTTTTCTGAGGAGGTAAGGTAGGACGTCTCCATCATAGGGATGAACTGAGGCTCAAAGAGGTGAAGTCACCTGTCCAGTGTTGCAAAGCTAGTAGGTGATCCAACCTGGGTTCCGATCACTCTGCTACTTGGCTTCTTTAAGGAGAGTGAGAAGATGGCTGAGATGCCCCCTTAATTGGCCAGTAATAGGTGGGCTGAATGAGGTGCGTGTAGGGTGAGGGATGTCTGGCATCAGATAATTATCCTCTGCTGCTGACTGACCATGGGCAGGTGAGGCAGAGGGTGAGGAACTGAACTCAATTGCTCAAGCCGGT
Organism: Nanger dama; assembly: GCA_917880005.1. Lineage (NCBI taxonomy): Eukaryota > Metazoa > Chordata > Mammalia > Artiodactyla > Bovidae > Nanger > Nanger dama. The sequence continues at coordinate 24,148,088 of CAKJTW010000011.1, read as the reverse complement.
GACCCTCCGGATCCAGTCCTTGTTGTAGAAGATGTACGAATACACTCCGTAGCGGTCCTTCTTTCCGCAGTCCACGCCCCAGGATACTGTGCCCACCAGGTACCACTGGCCTCTCTTTGTATCCAGTGTCACCATGGGCCCTCCAGAGTCACCCGCACAGGCATCCCTGCCCCCTAGAGGAAAAAGTGACGCGGGTTAAGTGTCTCCTTCCCTAGACCCAAATCCAGAGGACCCTCCTTCTCCCTACAACTGACGTGTAGTTTAGAGAATTGACACCAGGGGGCGCAGCAGACCGTTGGACTCAAAACTTGGGCTCAGGGTTGTATGTCGGGTCTCCTACCTCTGTGATTTTAGAAAGCGTAGGTTCAGGACTCTCGGTTACACAGGGGAAAACCTGGGCTGGGAGAAAGGAAGTATGGAAATCCCTTACGTAGCACACTTTTCTCTGGTGTAACTTCTCCAGTGGAGTCTCTCCTCTCCTGATCTTCCTCCCCGTCCCCTGCCACGTTCCTCCCCTTCCTGTTCAACCTGCCAGCTCCAAAGTCTGCAGGGCGGCCTTTGCTGGGCTTGGTGCCCCTCCCTGGCTGGTGGTGCCCTGCCGCAGGCAGGCCTCTTGACTCACCTTCCTTCTCCCCAGCACAGATCATGTCTCTGGTGATTTTTTTTCTTCAGTGGAGCATAGGCCTCCCGACAGATGTGGTAATCAACAATAGGGATTTCGATCTGGAACACAAGACAGTTGTCAGTCCCCAACCCTGGCTGAGCCCCACTCTTCTGACAACCCATCCCCCTCTCTGTCTCCTTCCTGGACAAACCTGGGTCTGCCTTAGACCTCGCCTCAGAAACTGCCCTCTGGTACGGGTACTGAATACAGAACCAGGAGGTCTGTGTCCTGGTACAGTCTTAGTCATGAACTTGCTGTGTGACCTTGCACATGCCATTTGCCCCCTCTGGACCTCAGTTTTCTCATCTGTCAAATGGACATAATATTGCTTAGCGTATGCATTATTTCAAACACATTGGCATATGCAAAACCTATGGGCAGTCTTCTTTTCCCCACCCTTAACATTACTGGTTGTGGGATGTGGGACGTGTAGCCTTCACAGTTTTTTCAGATTTCTGAGACTCTGTTTCCTCATCTGAAAAATGGGAATCATAATATTTGACATACTAATTACATGGAGTTGTTACGAAAAGAAGAGTTGAATGAGAAGATGCTCTGTGAACTACAAACACTACGCACGCAGTAGGTGGTGTAGGCTTCCCAGGTGGCTCAGTAGTAAGGAATCTGCCAATGCAGGAGGCACAAGAGGTGCAGTTTCAGTCTCTGGGTTGGGAAGATTCTCTGGAATAAGAAATGACAACCAACTCCAGTGTTCTTGCCTGGAAAATTCCATGGACAGTGGAGTCCACGGGGATCGCAAAAGTCAGACAGGACTGAACACACACACTTGCATAGAGGTTCATGAGGCTCACCTTGCAGCGAGCTTCACTTATGTTCTCCCTCGCCATGGTTTGAGTTTCCATACACTCAGGCTGTATGTTGCACATTTCTATCTTATATGGCTCGGAACATGGTCACTACTCAGGAAATGTTATTTTGAATTGAGGTAATATGTTGATACATAAAGGTAAGGTATTGCGTTTATTATTGCCCTTGATTCAGCTTGGGGGTAAACGTTGGAGTGGGTGTCTAGCATAAAAGAGGAATCGCATAAATCTCATTCAGCCAAACCAAGAACTGAATGAGTCACGTCTCCCACAGAGCACGAGTCCTATCAGCCCTTGCTGGGAGGGTACCAGAGGTATCCACGTCCCTTTGAGGAGTGGACTTCCCAGAGAGGTGGGGGAGGGGAAGCCAGGCACGGTGGTATAAGCACCTGTCCTCAGCAAACCATCGAGTGTCTGACTAACCTCTATCCACCACTCATACATCGCTTAATTGTCACTTCCTCTGCCCTTCTGCACTCCCAAGACAAAGTCAGAGTCCTGGTTATACTTTCTGAAGCATCCTGCAACTCTTCCTCATTCCAGTGATCACATTGATGAATGCTTTCTGTCTGTCCCTATAAGTCAAGAAGACAAGGGGCCAGATCTGTCCTCTTATCCCCCTGCATCTTTAGTAGTTAATACAATACAAAGTCAGTACAATGTCAGCCGTGTCTGACTCTGCGACGCCATGGACTGTAGCCCGCCAGGCTCTTCTGCCCATGGAATCCTCCAGGGTTGCCATTTCCTTCTTCAGGGGATCATCTCAACCCAGGGGTCAAGCCTACACCTGTTATGTCTCCTGCAGTGGCAGGTGAGCTCTTTACAACTAGTGCCCCCTGGGAAGAGGCACTGAATAAACACTCAAGAGTGAATAATGATTGAAGGGGTCAATGGTTGTTGCAAACCCAAAGTTTAAAGTGTGTTAAAATAATGTACATTGAACGGTTTAGAAACTAGCTGTGGCTCTCGTAGAACCTGGTAATGTTCAAGCCAGACAGCTCTTGGAGGACATCTAGTGTTGCTGGTGACTTTGCAGCTTGAGAAACTACACTGCAGTCTAGAGGCAAGATGACTTAAGATCACCCAGTAGGTTACTAGGGGCTGGGACTTGGAAGTGTGGCTCCTTACTCCTGGTTCAGTGTTCTTTTCTGAAATGACGAGAAATGTAAACTTCCAAATGCTGTAGTCAAGTTCATTGCTGCAAGGACTGCGGCTCTCAGGGCCCAACCCTTGACTCATTCTTGGTTACGACTATGTGAGTCTTCCTGATGTATACAGATGGATCACCTTTTAGGGTGTCCAAGCCTGCTGTTTTTCTGGAAGAATTTCCATAAATTGAGCTTTTAATAAGCTACTGAAGTACTGAACAATGTTTACAGACTAGAGTCCTATGACGTGTACAACAAACAGATCAAACTAGTTGGGATTCAGTCTCACTTAACTTTGAAGGTGAGTCTGGTCCCTTCATACCTGCCTCACTCATCCCCAGTCCAAATCTCCAACTCCCTGAGAGACACTGGGGCTCAGAAATGTCCAGTGTGGGGCACAAGTGTCACCCTCTGAAGGGTATATATTGAACTTCACCTCCATCAGGGTCTCTGGAAACCTTTGCAAGAACTGCTTCCCCCAACCACTGACGATGACCACGGCCCCTGGGGGAGAGAAGACACAGTGAGCGTGGAAAGGTTGTCTGCGGGTCTTTGGAGGGTGGCACCTTGCACCCCCCTCATCCCTTGCTTGTGGAGGAAGCACTGAGTTTTCCCCCTGAGAAAATGTTAGCATGGTGGGGAGGAAGACTTGGGCTGGAGCTTACCTGAGACAGTGGTTGGGGCATTTGTTTCTATGAGATGTTAGCTGGTTTATGTGTTTAGTTGTCTGTTCTTTCCCACTCCCAACTAGCTTGGAACCTCACTCCGTGAGAGCAGTAAGCTCATCTGCCTCATTCAGGGCTGTATCCTTATGCCTACAGCAGGGCTGACACAGAATAGATGCTCAGTCAATAGCTGGATAAATGCAAAGTCCAGCCTAGCCCACAACAGGATGTGCTCCCTCCCCTTCTGAGCCTTAGTTTTCTCATCCATAAAACGAAGAGGTCGGACTCAGTACCTCTATAATCCCTCCAAGCTCTGATGTTCTAGAAGTCTGTAAGGTTGGCAAATCTTGATGCAATGTGAAAATGGGCTGGGCACCGATAGAGCACTTACTTGTTTCATCATTTGAAAAGAGCCTGATACTGAAAACAATTCTGGGCCTTAAGTTGGAAGATCTGAATTCCAGCCCCAGATCTACTTCTTACAAGCTGAACCTTGGGTAAATCACTTCCTTTTCGCCAAGCCTCAGTTTTCTCACCTGGAAAATGGGACTACAATACTACTTCACAAGGCTTTTTATAGGTAGCGCATAAATTAATTAATGTAAATCAAGTGGTACATGGCAGGCACATGGTATCTGATGCATCAGAGCCATACCTGGACCTTTCCTGTGGGCTCACTTCCCCTCAATGCTTCTCATATTCCATTCAGCCACTTAAAAAAATAACTTCATTGAACTAAAGAAGGTTAGCTGTGAATTTAGAACAGGATGAAACAAAAACCAACTTCCCTGAGTTGGACTCTCACTCTGTGCTGAATATGTTTGATTATTATTTCACTTAAACATCACAGCCATCCATGGGGTATTATTTCTAGTGTAAAGGGAAGGGGCTTGAAGTTAGGCAACTTCTTCAAGGTTGTCCAACTGGGAAATGGCAGCATGGAGAGTTGAGCCTGTGCTAGCGATTAAGTTATTGTCTCTCAGCTCCAGACGTACTTTTATACTCTGCTTTGTGATGCTGCGAATGAGACTGGAATGGCAGATCCATTTTGTCAGGAACATTCCTGAAAACAGGGGGCACTTCCAGGAAGCCTTGCTATTCCGGATGGCATCACCCTAGTGATGGCTCCTCACCCCACCAGTGGCGGCTGCTTGCCCCTCACCATCAGCACAGGGCCTCTTCTGCAGAGTCTGAGTTCCTACTTCACAGAGTCCCTGTCTAAGCTTCCAGATTCTGTAACTCCAGCCTCTTCCCTTTGTTCCTCCAGCCCCAGGAGGGGTAGTTCCTCCCCTGCGAGTGCTCTCTCTGACCTCAGCATCCCACTTTACTTCTCCAGCCCTCCAATACCCTATATTACATTCTTTTTGTTACAATAACTAGTCTGGTTTCTGTTTTCCTATCTGGACCCTGACAGATACATGCTTGAAATACTGACCAAGCCTGCCTACTTTTGTGTACCACTGTGAAATCTGTTTTGACTTAGCTGTTCCAGGGAAGGTGGCTGAGGAATCAGGCAGACACAGTCAGCTGACTCAGCTGGCACTGAAGCCTGACCAGCTCTGGAGTAAAAGCCTCCATGAGGCTCTGCCGAGGTGGAATCACAGGTGGGTGCCGTACCTTCCTCCGCTGGCCCCTGGGGTAGACAGATGGGCATCACAAAGTCATTTAGCACTGGGCCCTCGACAGCTCCAACAGAGCGACGTCATTCTCGTATGTGTTAGGGTTATACAGGGGATGCAAGAAGACTTGTTTGACACTGAGACTCTGTTCATTCTTATCTGACTGGGTCCTCCGAAGCTTGCCTGGGCAAGAAGAAGGCATGTGAAGCATGAGGGCAGTGGAAGCTTGGAGGATAGAGTCACACCTTGTTCCCTGTCAGCCAGCCCCTGTCCCACACAGCCCACGCTTCCAGCCTTAACCCTTACAGTGCCTTTCACTTACCTGTTTTAAGCCATCCCTCCCCATTTGCCTTTCCCCACATATTGTCCTGGGCTCGAACCTCTGTCTTTCTTCATAATCTGATCTGCTCCCATTGCCTTGTAATTAATACTCATTCCAGGGCCCATTGCCATATGTCTAAACCATAATCACCCTTCCGTACCCGGGTAATGTGTTACCTCCTCCATGAAACCTCGGAGATTCTTGAGTTAGATGCTTCAGTTGGGAATCTCTTCCCTGTGAACTCCCCCTGTTCCTCTCCTACAGAACTTACTGCTTCCTGCATTTTATTAGAGGGCTTTGTGCTCATATTTTATTCCTTTATTAGACTATCAGTCCTTGTGGGCAGGAACTTGTGTCTTCAGATCTGACATAGTGTCAGGACATAAATATGCAGTGACCTGAACTCCATCAGCCAGTTTACAAAGGAGATGGGAAGCTTGGATTGTTTGTGTATGAATCACTTGAACCACGGATTCATAGAACCCTGAGACATCTTTGGAAGTTATCCAGATGGGAGTCTTTATTATAAAATCTAAGGCCTCACCTTCAATGATCTGCTCGTGGTCCTAACATCCGAGAATCACTGCCTTGGGCTTAGACTGTGATCCAGAACTTGGGCAGGTACCTGGACTCCAGTCCTGGCTTGTCCTTCCATTCCTAGACTCCCTCCCTAATGACTGAACGAGTAGATACACCCCATCCCCAGAACCACAGCTGGATTCAGGAATCAGCTTGGCCCACACTCACCCATGATGATTTTGAAGGCAGAGGGGCTGAGCAAGTCCAAATCATGGAGAGTTACGTCCTCTGAATCCGGCACTTCATGGAGACAGTGAGCCGCAGTCACAATCCATTTGGAGCCTGAGAACAGAATCGTGAACACACACTGTCCTCATGGCCCCACCTTGCGTCCCACTACTGCAAGCTGAGGGTTTTCAGACCCCTCTCCACGGCACCCCTCTTCCTGGCATTTCACAGCCCTAGGTCAGAAACTCATTGATCTTAATCTGAAGATGAGGAGTTGAATCTGTGATTTCATCTACTTCCCCAACCTAGGTCAACACTGAACATTTTAAAAATGATTCCAGGTCTCCCTTAAATGCATGGGGTTGGCAAGCTCCAGACAACCCAAGGTGTCCATAGTCTTGCTCATGGGTTGCCCCTTGGGCCTTGTTGCTCAAGGTGTGGTCCCTGGACTAGCGGCATCAACCTCACCTGGGAGCTTCTTAGAAATGCAGACTCTCAGGCCCCCACACAGGTCTACTGAATCAGAATCTGTACTCAGTAGTAAAATCTGAGAATCTTAAAGAGAACTTCAAGTAATTTCTAGGTGTTTTAAAGTTTGGAAAGTATTGTTGTACATGATTCTTGAGTACACATTTATAATAGAATCATGTGGGGAATTAAAAACAAACAAAGAAATCCTCCCCAAACAATGTCTGGGCTTGAGCCAGACCATCTACATCATGGAGTGAGGCCCAGGTACAAACATACTTTAAAAGTGCCGCCAAAGTTCTGCTGTCACAAAGGCTGGGAACCACTGCTCTGACCCAAACCTCTCATTTTATAGATATGGATTCTGAGGCCCGAGGGGAGAGGGGGATGTCCAGGGCAGCTCTGCAGGTGTGTGGCAGGACCAGGGCTGACCGTGGGTCTCCTGATGATCAGCCTAGCACATCTCTTGGCTCTTTTTCCCTTGCTGGACACATTCCTGCTCTTTGCTTAATATAGGATCAGGGCTTGGTTCATCCCTAAGGTGAATCAGGTGACAGACCCATAAATAGCTGAGCCCAGAGACATACTGGGATGAGCCAAACAGAAAGAAAGGTACCAGGGCTTTGGAGTGTGGGTATCAAAGCAGAGTTCAGAGTTGCGGGCAGAGGTCTGTTTCTGTGCAGGTCCCTGGCCCTCTCAGGAGCAGCCATGTGCTCTGGCTACTGGCTTCGGGATAGTGCCCTACACAGGCCATCCTCTTTCCCCTGGTGGTATTTTTGATCCCTGTCTACAGCCAGGGGGCTCCTGGCTAATTTTTCTTCCCTGGTGGCTCAGAGGTTAAAGCGTCTGCCTCCAATGTGGGAGACCTGGGTTCGATCCCTGGGTTGGGAAGATCCCCTGGAGAAGAAAATGGCAATCCACTCCAGTATTCTTGCCTGGAGAATCCCATGGACAGAGAAGCCTAGTAGGTTACAGTCCATGGGGTCGCAAAGAGTCAGACACGACTGAGTGACTTCACCTCACCTCAAAGTGGAATGAGGTACCCAGGTTAGGAAGCCTGCCATGGAACAGGACTGGGGAGAGCAATGATGAAACCAAGACATAGCTTCATCTCCCAGCTCTGCAGAGAGTGAGTCCCTGTGTTAGGACCCCTCTGCACAGGCTTCGTGGGTGGGCACTGAATGGTCAGGTTCCCTCTGTCAGTCCCTCAGCTTCTTCTCTGTTTCTTACGCCTTCTCCTGCCTTTCCTTCCCTCTACAAAACTAGAAACATGAGAAGGAGAGAGATTCTAGATGAGAAGGGCTATGGGCAAGGCCGAGGATATCTTTCAGAGCTCTTGCAGCTTGGCTGAGGGTAGAGAAGTGGGAACGAACACGCAATAGACACAGTGAGCACTGAACATCATTGAACTGAAACACCCAAGGCTTCAGAAAAGGAATCTAACCCTAAACCATGGGTACTTAATCCATCTCTTTTACATATAATACATTCTAACAGAATCAGAAGGGTCTTTGCTCTCTTGCACTCTCCCTGTCTGCTCCTCCCCTTTCTGCTTCTTTCCTGATGCTTTCTTCTCCTCTGGGTCCCCCTGCTTTTCTCCTTTCATGATTCTCTGTCTCTCCTTTCCTGCCCTACCAGTTTCTCTTTCTCTGTTTGTACTTGCTTTCTTTCGTTTCGCCCTTCCTCTCCCTTTGCTCCCCTCTCTAGGTTCTTTCTCTATTTTTGTCTCTGTCCTTCTAACCCCTCTCATTCTTGGTTCTCTCCCCTGCCTGCTCCCCACTGGGCTCCCCTTTAACCTGTGCTCACTCACTGTGATCCTTTGACAGGCTCCATAGAGTGAGAGCTCCTGTCTTCGTGTTTGTGGGAATACAAGGATCAGCCCCTCTGCTGGGTTAACATTTCACCCATCCCAGATGCCCAGGCTGCAGCCTCACCAGTGCCTGCACCTGCCCTCAGGGGCCCCTTGTCAGGAAGCTGTCCTCCCCTGTGTGCACCCTGGAGAAGAGGGTGGGTCAGGGTGAGATGAGGCCAGCAACCCTAGAGCTGCCCAAGCAGAGGTAGACCCGTTCATGCCTTCCTCCTCTGTGATGGGGTCAGAGGGACTCTAGATTGCTATTAATTTTTATTATGATGTCAGAGCTGGGATGGACCTTAGCTCATCTGGGCTGAACTGTGAGAGGAAGAGCCATGAATCATTTCTTTCTTTGCTGCCACTCCCAACCATGTCCAGTCCATTACACAAGTCTGACAGTTCCCTTTTCCAATGGCTTTGAATCTGAATCTGCCTGTTTCCATCCCTCATCCCCTATTCTTATTCTGAGGCTAATGACTTCCCTCCTCACTACTGCAATCTAGCCACCTCACTGGACTCTTGGCTTCCAGATTAACCCTTCTTTCAATCCATGTTGTCTTGGGAGGGGACTTTTAAGAACATGATTATAAACCTGCTGCTGCTGCTAAGTCGCTTCAGTCGTGTCTGACTCTGTGTGACCCCATAGATGGCCTCCCACCAGGCTCCCCCGTCCCTGGGATTCTCCAGGCAAGAACACTGGAATGGGTTGCCATTGCTTTCTCCAATGCACAACTGGAGTAACATTTAAGATACATCTTGATTCCCAAGCATTGCATTCAAAGCTTTGTAAGTCTCCCTTCTTTGACTCCTCTAGGGTGGGTTTCCTGGTTCCCCCTCGGCCCAGGGCACCGGCACACCCTGACTTTGAGCTGCATGGAAGTACTTTGTGTTGTAGTCCATGTTTAAGGCTCTGACTCCCTGACCCTTCTCAGTGCCAGAGAGTGACCAGGGCTCAGGAAGCGTTGCCTGAAGGAGCCAGCTGGAACAGAACAAGTGTCTCCTTGCTCCAGCTAAGGGCTCTTTCCACCACATCGTGCTTCTGGGCACTGCTGCTAGAGTGGAAGCTTCACAGTGAAGAAACCTTGTCAGTCTCCAGGAAGAAGGTCAGGTCAGGTCCCTTTCCTCTACCCCACCTTCTAATCCCAGATCCCCCACCCCTTCCACCTCTCCTTACCTAGAAGGGAGCCCCCACAGAAGGGCTGCCCATTCAGGTGTGACAGCATGGCAATCCAGGGGGTGGTGCCATTCTGGGCAGGGCGTCCATTGATGATCCTGGCCAACAGATTCCGGGAGAACTTGGGGATCCCACACACTGCAGCCAAGGGAAGGAGGACAGGTCACACTCTGGGCTCCACCTTGCCCTTTGCAAAAGCTGCTAGCTTATCTCCCTCTATTAGGAATATCTGTTATTTTTGATTTCCCAGCATCCATTGCCCCTTTCAGTAATAGCACCCAAAGTCTCCTCTGGGGTCCTGTCTTCCCCCATTTCTTGTCCCTTTAGCCTGAGTTGCAATGCTCTTACCTCTGGTTCCAGAGGCAGGAATGAGACCATGACCTGACTAGTGACAGCCTCTTATACTCTGGCCACAGTGATTGCTCAGAGCTGGGAATGTAACCCTGGACAGGCCAACAAAAGCCTGCCTTGGGAGTTTTCTACAAGGTTCTTCTCAGTTGGGGTTGCTAGTCTACGGACTATAAGCCCAGACCTGCCAACCATCACTTCATGGAAAGTTTGTAGAAAAAGTTTCAACAAACAAACACAAAGCCCACAAGAAACCATCCTCCTTTCTATCTACTCCTCTCTAAACATCTCTTCAGAACTGATTCTGGGCTCTGGATCCCCTCACTTCCAAACTCTTGGGGACCTGGTATTGAGGATTTGTGCCCTTCTCCTCTATCTTGCATTTTTCCTTTCTTTATGCCTCCAAAACATGATCAAGACTTTTCATGTTAAAAATTGAATTTTCTGCTTTCTCTGCTTCTCATTAATTCCATAGTTTCTCCCTGTCCTTTCTTCCATAGTCAAGCTTCTGGAAAGACAATTGACACTCAGTATCCACATCCTTTCCTGTCCTTCGGAGGTGGACTCAAAAGATCAAAGTACCATGGTTCGTATAAACTTGGACATAAAGTGGCCATGTGACAATCTAATAATAGATTTGTAATCATACATGGAGACAGAATGGCTCCGGACCCACAACTGGAACTTCAGTGGTGAAATTTACATGTATAGGAGGACACTCTTTCTGAAATTTTCCCTCACATATTCTTCATCTCTAAGAATTCTCCTCACCTTGTAGCTGCCCACTGTTAAAGCTGGAGCATCTGTTGTTTTAGGTGAGGCTAGATACAGCTTTGACTCATGAAAGAGCAAAACAGAAACCAAAGTCTGAAAATACAAACTCATTTGAAGAGTCAAACAAGAACAAGAGGTTTGTATTCATTGGTTTCAAGGAAGCAAAACCTGGAGAACTGGGAAAGATGTCCCAGAGAGGCTGCCTCAGGAAAAAGATAAAAAACCTAGGAGAAGCTGGAGAGGGAAAGAGAGAAGGAGGGAGACAATGGGAGGGAGAGGTAGGGAGAGAGCGAGGAAGAGAAAAGTGGGAAAGAAAGAAGAGGCTATGGAGGAGGAAGAGGAGGAGGATTAGGCACATGGAGCATAAAGGAAGGGGGAGGAAGGGCTAGGGACTTAAACATGAGCATGGGTCTGTTCCCTGGATCCTCTTCCAGACTTGATGGTAGTTGATGGTCCTGGTGCCTAGGAACATCCATCCTGGAAGTGTCCTCTGGACTGTTCTGGCTCACTTGCATTGTTGATCACCTTTTTCTTCTTGATACTTTCTCTCCTTGGCTTCTGAAGCTCTTTTCTTTCTGTGTTTCTGATTTCCCTTTTCTATCTCTTTCTTGGGGTTTTTCTTTTTCTCTCCACGCAATCCATGCTGGTGTTTCCCTTCTTTAGTCCTCAGCCCCCTTGTCTTTTTTTTTTTTTCCTTTCCAGTGGATGATGCCACTTCTTCCCATGCCATCACACCACTTAGACCCTGGTGAATTTCACATCAGTGTCTCTAATCTGCCTTCTCCTCTGGACTCCTTTCTACATCTCCAGCTGGATTGCTCATAAACTCCTCAAACACAGCAAAACCAAGTCCTGGTCTCCATCCTTCACCAGCCGTCTCCCCTTTGTCTGACATCCCCAGATGTCTGTTCACGTCTGCACAGACAGTGTCCTTGTTGCCTCCCTTTTCTTCAGCCGCCATCTTTAATCAGCCACTGGTAAAAAAATCACCAGGAGAAGCAGAGAGTAGTGTTGCAGTGTGCTCTTCATGCAACCCCATGACACTTCAGTATCTCAGTACATCAACAGTATAAATCCCCAAACCTAGAGGATGGGATGGAACACAAAACTGATAATCTCTGAAACCAGCTGCACATAAAGTGTAAGGTATAATGTAGGATTCTTCTAGTTCTCAGTAGTGTAAAAAGCATGACAGTTTCAATATGATACAAACCTCAAACACAAACTATGGGCGTATGACATGGGAGCCTTCACTAACATATTAGCTTTGTTCCACCACATCTCCTGTCTGCACTATTTCACACAATGCCTCTGCACCAAGTTCTACCCATTACACTACTTGAATGCTTTCAGACTCCACCCCCACATCTGCAGTGTCACGCCCCTGGTCTGGTGGTTTGCACCACCTCTCTCCAGAATGGGTGCAGTGATTTCCCTATCACTCTTTCTAGGTTGGTACCTCCCTTCACCCCTCCACTTTCCACAGCCTGCTGCCCACACTCATCCTACTGATTCAGAACCTCCCATGGGTGAGACCTAGGAACCTGCATTCCTAATAAACACAAGTGATTCTGATATGCCCCAAATTAGGCAGTCACTGGCTACAAGACTAACACACATATGACATTCAAGACTGTCCACTCTCCTCTACACCCTCTGTTCCCATCCACTCGGGGCACACTTTCCTACTTGACCTTTGTCCCCTCTGCCCTGCCCTCCCATCTCCCAGTGTATTCTTTGTAGCCTCTTTGAAAAGTTACCCAGACACCTTTCAGCTGTGTGAACCTCCCCTCCTTAAATTCCCATCATACTATGATCACCACGCCTCTCATGACATTGAACTCCCCTTGCCTGCATGAGACTTGGGTGCACATGATCTTGCTTCCTATGCTTATCTGGGCACTTTGAACTCAAGGACTTAAACAGCAGGCACTTCTATGATGGAAGAGGTAGCCTTTGAGAGGACACATGTCTATAACCAACTCCATTTCTCGTCACCCTTTCTTGGATAATGTCCAGGTGACAAAAACTGTACCCTTTCCACAGTGAGAGAGATTGTGGCTTAATGAAGGGTCAGATTTTCTTCAAAAGGTCAAAACAAAGAAACATCAACAATAACCAAACCCCCAACAAAGGCTGTTGGTTATCCACAGAGGATTTATTTCCATTTTGGTCCCCTGATGGAGGAAACATCTCAGAGGCACCTTACAGAGGAGGGAAGCTTGTGATATAAATATACAAAGCATAGCATCCTCTACATGCAGTGCTCACAGACACAGGAGTGTGTTGTCAGGACCCAACTGGAAAAGCAGATGCTTCCCAGATGCTCTCTTGGAATCCTTCTCAAGGCTTCTGTCTCTGCTGGGGAATCCCCAGGAGAGCAAACCCCAGGGAGGAGGACGACCAGGCTGAGGATAGCCAGGGAGAGGTTGCTGGCATTGGGAGCAGTGAACGCTGGAGCTGGAAGGACCCTGAGGGGGGATCTGATGCCTTCCTTTTACAAATGGGGAAACTGAGGCCCAGGGAGGGAAAGCAATTTGTCAGAAGTTACAAGCCAGTCTTGGGGCAGAGCTGCGGCTTGAACCCAGGACTCTGGGCTCTCCGTCTCCTCCTACTGCCTTTCTTGGGCAAGTCCCTGCTTCTCTTGACTTGGCTCCTGGAAGCTGGAGGAGTGGGTCCCTCAGAACATTCATGCCAGGCGGGTTCTCCGTAGAGCTCAGACTGCAGGCATGCTGTGGGGGAAGGGGGTCTAGTGCAAGGAAGTCACTCATATAATCCCCCTTCTGTTTCCCTGCCCAGAGGCACAGCAGCATGGTGTGAGCCTTCTCTTTCTCCAAGCAATCGGGTTGAGTCTCCACATCTAGGGCTGGGGCTAGGGTAGCCCTTTCAGGTGACACATTTCAAGATGAGAAGCTTGCTTCGTGCTTGTCTGGAGACTCAGCTGTGGATGTACCCAGATAAGTGTTCTGTGTTGATGATAGGAATTTAATGGGGTTGGAAAGCTTCCTACTGCTCTTCTCCTCCCACTGGTCATCACAGTTTCCCCCAGCTTTCTCTTTGTCCTTTGAGATTCCTTTAACAGGGAACAGAAGGGATAAGGCTTGGACTGCAAGCAGCTTTAGGGAGAGAAAACCCAGGGATGAAAGTACTACAAGGCCTTGTATTTAGAGAGAGAGGCCTCTGGGGTGTCATCCCTGTCTCCTCAAATCTGAGGGCTTTTCTGCTAGAAAAGAGTCTAGACCCAGAGGGCAAAGTAGGGAAAATATATGGACTCAGCTCTAGGCAAGGAAACATTTTCTCAGTCAAGTCCAAGCTCAGTTACACCAACGGTGGGGCCACTGGATTTGATGAACAACTAGGAGTGAATGAGGCCCTTGGGGTGGGTATTCCAGGAGAGGAGTCTGGGCACTGGCCCGAGTCTAGCTCCCTCCCCGTCCTGCAGGAGAGTGAGGCCCAGAGAGGGAAAGGGACTTGCCCCAGGGCCAGGGACCCAGGTTTCCTATGTAGGGCCTTTTCCTGTACCACATTGCTGCCTCTCAGGGAGCCAGGAGCCATCTTGGGAGGGTGGGAACAGCGTGTCCATCCCTTGGTCTTGTGAGTAACAGTGGAGTGTGTTGTCATTAGGGGGTGTGGTGCAGTCTTGCTGGGGCTGGGCAGGGCGGCTGGCAGGCAGGAGTCCGGCACTCACCGCTCCACCTGCAGCTCGCCCAGGCCCTGCGGGGAGCCCATCTGCTCCCACACCCAGTCCACATAGTTGGAGACCTTGGTGTAGACCCCATACACCTGCTTGCTGCCACATTCTTCAGGGCCTCCCCAGGACACCAGGCCTTGGGCCACCCAGCGCTGGCTGGCGTCGTCGAGGATGACAAAGGCGCCACCGCTGTCCCCTAGGCACGTGTCCTTGCCGCCCTCGTAGTAGCCGGCACAGAACATGTTCTCGGTGACGCTGTAGTTGCCTGACCGGGACTCGTAGCTGGTCTTGCACTCGGCGTGGGGCACCACAGGTAGCTTGACATACTGCAGGACATCCGACAAGGTCCGCGTGCCGCTGCCGATGATCTCGTCCACTGTCACGTTCGGGTTGGAGATGCCCCAGCCGGCTACCAGCCCCAGCACGTGGGGTGCCGGGCCTGCGGGCTCGGGCGGCGGCAGGCAGACGGGGGAGGATGTGGGGCCCCAGGGGCACGGGCTCCCGCAGCTGCACCAGGGCGATGTCATGGTTGTAACTCTGGATGTTGAAGTCTGGATGCAGCACCACGCGGGCGGCCGAGCTGTTGACAGCCCCGGATTTGTCCCGCACGTCGTGCAGGCCCAGGTGGACGGTGACATGCTCCTTGGAGACTGGTGTCACTGTGTTGTCTCTGCGCTGGGAGCGCAGCACGTGGGCGGCCGTGAGGATCCAGGACTCAGACAGCAGGGCCCCGCTCCCAAACCACTTGTCATTGGGCACCCTCGAGGTGTCCTCCACCACAATCAGGGCCTGCCACGGGAAGAGGCCGGGCTCGGCGTTGCGGCCCCCAATGATCCGCTTGACCAGGTTTGGCAGCGAGCGCGAGGGCTGACCGCACACTGTAAGGAGAAGGAGGGGGCGGAACGAGAAAAGGAGACTGGTCAGGTCAGCCAGGTGCAAAGAGCCTCTTAAAGAAATGCACATCTCATCCACTGTAGATTATGCCACTGTGGACCCTGGCCTACGTCTGGGGGCCATGCTGGCCTGGGAAAGCTCTGAATGGGATCATTTTTGGCCTAAGTCTTTCTAGCCTGGCTCCTCTGTAGTCTGACACTTCTGTAGCCAGGACCCTCTATGGACCAGACCAGGTTACTTGTGGGCCTTCACCATCCTGAACCCTTTCAGCCAAGACCACCTGTGGTCTGGATCATCTTTAACCAGGGCTACCTCCAGCAGTGGTCCCTTGGCCCCTTTCTTCTCTAGAAAAGGCATCTCAGAACCCAGATGTGGTCCATGCTGTGGGCACTGGGAAGACTTCTGAAAACCACAGGTCAATGGCTTTGAGACAGGAGATTAACAGACTGTCTATCAGGTCACAGCAAACACTGGAGTGGAAAACAAGACACTTGAGGTCTTGATCTGGCGTTTCTCCCTTCTGTCCTGTGTGACTCTGGTAAGTAAATTTCCTTCTCTGGATTTCACTTTTTGATCTGCTAGATGAGACTGCTGGTCAAAATGATCTTCCAGGATCCTTTAAATCACAAATTCCTTTGATTTTTATTTCATTTTCCCTGGCCACTCTCACTTTATAGGTGAATAAAACTCTCCATAGGGTAAGTGACTGACCCAAGGTCACGTTGCTGTTAAGCTGGGTAGCAGGGGCTTAACTAGATTCTAAGATGAATGTCTTATCCTGTATTGCACAATGCCTCATTACGTATGAAGATCATGGTCTCATGCCCTGTAACCTTTTCTTCTCTGGCCTATGGGACACATGCTGTGATGGGACGGCCATGGCATCCAAGCTTAGAAAAGGTGGCATAATCTACAAGCAATGATGCACGGGCTCTGCTCTGAGCCGTCCATCATTGCACCCGGGAACCCAGTAGTACCTTCAAGAGAAGAAGAAAGGCTGATCAAACTTCGTGCCACCGAGTTGTGCCCCGAGCATGCACATGCACCACCAGTCTCCTGCAGCCAAACACCTCTGGCCCTTGAGCAGAGGGTCTTCAATACCAGCCCCCTGCTGGCTAAGAACAAGCTCACAAGGGCCCCTCCCAGCAGAGTGCTTAGGTCTGGTAGGTAAGCCTGGTGTGAGCATTGACCTCCTCTTGGTTGCAAATTGCCAGGGCTACACCCCTTGGCCCTGGATACTTTCAGTAATCCTTTAAAGACCAAGGAGCATTTGAGTTGTCTTGGCAACTTTGAGAGGTCAGGCTTCCAGCAACCTAATGCTTTTCAGATGCTCTTCTTCCGGATGTTTTATGTGATTCTGAGGCACCCTGCTGTTCACCCCAGGCCAGATGTGAGCTGGGTTTTGCTAATTGGCTGTGGCCAAGCCTTTCAGAGTTGAAGGCCAGAATCCTAATTACAAGCAGCAGCCTACAGAGTGACTTCTCAAGGCCGGTCTGTGACTAGCCCTGTGCAGCAACTTATTGAGTGCTAAAAGACCCACATCTGATGAGGGACATGCCTATGGCTCAATCCATGGTCAGAACAAAGCCAGCACTGAACGGTGCCTTTTTCCAACCAAGGTGCCAGTGGCATGTCCCAGGTCACAGAATGTCTCCAAGCTGGGGAAGCTTGGAGAACGGCTAATTTACTGACAGCTAAATTGAGGTTCAGGGAATGCAAGAGACATATTCAGTCATTAGTGACAGAGCCAGGAGTGGAGCCTGTTTCTTTGGATTCTAGCTTCATTTTTTCCACTGAAGTCTTTTTTTTCTTCTTTATATGCTCTTGTCCTTTCAAGACGTTGAATGATGCTACAAGCCTTCAAGAGCGCTCATTGAAATGGGGCCATTCTTTTTATCTGCTACCATTCTCCATCCAGTCTTTCCTGGGACAGAAGACTTGACTTGAAAAACTAGAGCTTCAGCTGTGCTGAAATCAGATTTGGGCTCTAGAAGACTGGAGGTACTGAGAGAGGGCCCTAGAAACAAAATTGTGATATTCTGGAATCCTGGGTTCCTGAGGACAGCAGAATCAAGAGTGGCTCAGCATTGCTTATGTTGACATTGAAAGTCTTGAGTCCAACCTTCTAGTTTTGCCTCTAACTTTTTGCAGGTAACCTTGGTTAAATCATTATACCCTCCTGGTCCTTTGTTTTCTCAGTGTAAAATAAGGGGAAAATAATATTTGCTTAATAGTTTCCTTGGAAAGGTGGATATTATGATGACAGATGAAATGGCTTTCTCTATTCTGACTTGTCTCTGCATTCAATCTCAGTGTTTTAGAAGAGGATTTGGAATTTCCTGGCCTGGTCCAACGATACACCATGTTCTGCTCAAGACTAGGTGTTACCAGAATTTCAAGAATCATTATATCCAACATGCTTTGTATGAATCTAGAGGATGATGACCATCAAGAGTCATAGAATGTCATGATCACCTGATTCTGCTCCTCCACTTCTGAGGTATGAAATCCTAGCCCCAAAGAGGTCAGATGACTTACCAAAGATGGAGATCAGGAAAAGGAGACACCAAGACTGGGAGCTGGGCCCTTGACTCCCAGCGTAGTGCCTCACCCCCTTCTAGACATCACGACAGGACTGCCCAGGATGAAACCCACCTGCACTGCCATTTCATTTGGCCCACATAGTATTAGCAAAATGGGGACTGATCTCCAGTTTGCCACAGCTGTACCATTCCCCATCTTCTCCAAGGCTTCCCCAGCTGTGGCCCGTAGGTGTGCTCCTGGCTAAGCCTACCTGAGATGATGGGGGCCAGCAGAGTGTGGATGGGTTGACCTTTTCCTTCTTCCAGATCTTCATGAATTCTTTGAATTCTTGCTTAGATTGAAAGTACTCTTAAGTGAAGTCTTCCTAACCCGTCCTCATTTCTCTGCTCCCACACAACCACATGTAGAAATGTCTTCCTTCTCTGAGATCTTGTAGCAGTTGTGATGGCCAAAGCTGATGCCCAAATGCTAAAACTTTCTTCAGGTCTGGTAGACGGCTCCATAGCCTTTCCATTTTAATGCCTAAATCTAGAAATCTACTGAGTGAATATTGAAGGTTACTAAAATGTACCATTCAGATAATGCAGTATCTCAATTTACCCAACACTCTAATTCAGTAAAATATGAAAGCCACTCAACCCTGAACCATATGGCAAAGCTACTGCTGTTCGACCAAATAATGAAATCAACACTGCTTCTCTTGAATGATTATATCTTTCAATCACTATTGATTGAATCACTATTCTTATTTCTTTTGAAGTGTAAATTTCTGTGTTGTGAATATTTAATTTTTGGTGGGTTATTTATTTATCCCTAGAGTATGCATCTAGGGCTATAATATTCTAAGTTAATTTGAATATGTGCATACATCATGATTACGATGTAAATCATTCCTCTGTTTAATACCAATGCAAATATCCATAAAATAGCCCCCAAATCTATATGCACAGGGACACTTCCTGTTACCACAAAACTCTGTTAATTTTAAAGTAGGGTCAGTAAGTAAGCTCAGGGAGACAGCAGTCACTAAGACTTGAGCATACTGCTTTTTGGAAGAATTTGTTCCTATGTCCTATGGTTATTTAGTGCTTGTCTGATTTCCACCTCCTCTACCCCCTGGTGGCTCAGATGGTAAAGCTCCTGCCTACAATGTGGGAGACCCGAGTTTGATCCCTGGGTTGGGAAGATCCCCTGGAGAAGGAAATGGCAACCCATTCCAGTATTCTTGCCTGGCAAGTCCCATGGACGGAGGAGCCTGGTTGGCTACTGTCCATGGAGTCGCAAAGAGTCGGACACGACTGAGCCACTTCACTTTACTACCACACAGCGAGTGCTTGAGGAGCAGGTGCCCACTTTCTCACTTTTCCTGGTGCACAGCCGATACAAATACCAGCTGTGTGAGATGAGAAGCCTGGCAGGAAGAGAGCAGAATGGCAGAGAGAGGAGGCAGGAAGTGTCCTGTTGTGATAGAACAGGTTGAACATAGAGGCTGGTTTGCTCGAGAAGACGTGAGGCTAGGCTTTTCTGTCCTTTGACCATCCAAAGATATCTCTTCAAAAGCAATCATAGCATCATGCCCCCTACCCCTTACTCCATTAACAGTCAGAGCACCCGTGGACCCAGTGCCTTGCATGGGACCTTGAGGCAGAGAACTTGAGAGCGAGGTACCTGGCAGGCAGGTGGGCTGGCTTCTCCCCAGGACTTCATTCATCCAGACTCCTTGGGCAGAACAGGTATATACACCTGGGTGAGGGAAAAAAGGTTGAAGAAAAAGGAGAATGTGGTTGATTCTTAGCACATGGAAAATAGATCTGAGCTGTTAACTCCTCCACTGTGAATCGCTGCAAGTCTTCCAAAGAGTCTTTCTGATGCTGTTCTCTCTGAGCCAGTCTGGTCTGCAACTTGAAGCATGTTTCTAAAATGGGAATCTGATCTGGTCCTGTCTCTGCTCAAAATCACAATAGCTCCCCATTGGCCTCTAAAATAAATGGCAGGCTCTTCAGTATGCTGTCTAAGCCTCTGAGCAATCTGACTCCTGCCTGTGGGGGCCCCGCCCAGACCCTGGAGGGCACTTCTCATCATTAGTCACACAGCTCTGGATGGCGAGTTTGCCCTGTCCTTGCTTCCCCACTTAATAAATCCTTTCATAAACCACAGTTGTCCCCACCATCTCATGAGGCTTACACTACCTCTGTGAGCTCTGCCACTATTCCTCTTCGAAAGAGAGGACTTGGAGGCTCTGGGAAATTCGGAGCATTTTCTTGGTTCTCATCTGTGGTGGAGGCAGAACTGATTGGCCTTCACATCTTTTTGAGGATTCCTTCTTTGCAGGGGGCTGTGAGTGTGTCTGTGTGGGTGTGTCATATAAGTCCCAGCAGTATGTCATGCTGCTGGGGTGTCGTGAAGCTTAACTCTCGGGGTGCAGGCCTGAGGCAGGGAGAGGTGAGGCACGTCTCCAAAGGTTTCTCCTCCCAGTTCCTCTCAAACGACTGCCAGCAGACTGGCTGTGTTAGCCCTCAGCCTAACTCTGAGCCCAGAGTGTGAAGAGGGAGTGGGCTGGGTAAGCAAGCTCACCTGTGGTATTGTGTAGCATCTTGTAGTAGGGCCTCTGGCAGGAATATCTGATCTCAGACTTGTATGTGGTGAGGTTGTTCCTGGTGGAGAAGGTGACCACTCCGTTTTCCAGCTCTGCTGGGGCTCCACAGTCCGCAACTGAGAGAGAAGAGAGCAGACCCCTCAGTTGGCCTTGCCCCTTCTTCCTGGGGCCACTTGGTGGGTCTGTCTCATACGATGGGCAGGTTGCCTCCAGAAAGCAATGGTACAGCCTTGCATCTGGGGCTCTCTCCCATCTGTGACAGTCCTGCTGGGCGGTCAGCTCACCTGGCCTGGTGTCAATTCCAGGGCGGGGGGCTGGTCTGTTGAGATTCAAGCAGATCCTAGACTTTTCCCCACCAGGGCCCTCTCCTTGACTTCCAGTTCTATTGTGCAATCTTCTTATCCTCTTTTGTCCAAATATGAAACCCGTGGCTTAGTGAGAAAATTCTGGCTCGTATAAACTAAAGAAACTTCACTTCTTCCAGCCCCAACCACATGCTGAGTAAGAGCAGTTACTGTGTTCACTTTGAAGCTTGGCATTTAAGAAAAACAAAAACAAACAAAAACTCAACTTCTGCATGCTTGCACAGCCCCACCCTGCCGGCTCCCCACAGGCACAGAAGGCAGGATGAGGGTGGCTAGGATGAACCAAACTTTCATCTTCACCTGCATATTTTCTCTGGCTGTGGGTGGCTGCTCCTGGGGGCTGACTGAAGGACAAGACCAAAGATACCTGCTCCTCAGAGGTGGTCTTAGGAGAGCTTGCCAGGCAAGTCTTGGGAGTTGCCAGCATGAGTCTGCCAGGAGCCAGGACAGGGACTGCGGAACCAATTTGTCAATATCTCTTCAAGGGCCTTGTTAGGGGTGATGCTGATTTCTAAGGAAATCATAATCTTAGGTCAAACAGCCTCTATCAGAACTGAAGAATCCAGGGGCTCAGAACATCCCAGGGGAATGGAATCTGAAGTTAGGCAATCTAGAACATCATCTTTACTTACAGATGAACCAGAGAGGAGACTTGACTGGTCTAAGGTCACACAGTGAATTAGAGAACTAGACCTGATCTTAAACTCAGTGCTTTAAGTAAACCAGACTGACAGTTATTAGAATCTGTTTTCTAGTAAAAATGGCCTATAATCAATATTCTGGGTAAGGCTGGACATTAGCTGTCTGATGTCAGAGGATCACATTCTAAAGCCAGTTTCCTTCCTCCTGAATTTTACCTGCTTACCTTGGAAAACAGAAACAGGGACAATTTACCTGTGAGATGTTACTCAGAAATTGTGATTTTTAATTTTAGAATTCCAAATTTATCTTTTTTATTGAATAGAGTGTTATCTAGCTTAAAGCATAGTTGATCTTAAGAGCCTCCAGCATGGAGGAGAGGGATGAAGGATGGGAGTAAATGCAGGTAGGTACCTCCTATCCACAAGAAAGGCGAACACACCCGGAGAACCGGTTAGCCTCCAATCCCCCTGGATGAATCACTCCCATTTGTTTTGATCACCCAAAGTAGAGACACCCTTCTATCCTGGGGAAAGGGGTGGTGGGGGGGGACTGGGGCGGGGGACGTGTGTAAGAGTCAGCACTATGACAGCAAGATGCAATAATATTTACTATCTAAAACTGTAAACAATTTTACATGTATTTTCCTGATGAGTCTCAAAGCAGTTTTTTCTTCCTTTTTAAGGAAATATCATTGATTAGTGTCTGGATCTTTGTATGAGCCTTGTCTCCCTTAACTTAGGTCTAGCAGTTTATTTTGCCCAAATTATCCTCAAAACCTAGTATCTAGTATTCAGTTCAGTTCAGTTCAGTCGCTCAGTCATGTCCAACTCTTTGCAACCCCATGAACTGCAGCACGCCAGGCCTCCCTGTCTATCACCAACTCCCAGAGTTCACTCAGACTCACGTCCATCGAGTCCGTGATGCCATCCAGCCATCTCATCCTCTGTTGTCCCCTTTTCCTCCTGCTCTTAATCCCTCCCAGCATCAAAGTCTTTTCCAATGAGTCAACTCTTCACATGAGGTGGCCAGAGTACTGGAGTTTCAGCTTTAGCATCATTCCTTCCAAAGAAATCCCAGGGTTGATCTCCTTCAGAATAGACTGGTTGGATCGCCTTGCAGTCCAAGGGACTCTCAAGAGTCTTCTCCAACACCACAGTTCAAAAGCATCAATTCTTCGGCACTCAGCCTTCTTCATAGTCCAACTCTCACATCCATACATGACCACAAGAAAAACCATAGCCTTGACTAGATGGACCTTAATCAGCAAAGTAATGTCTCTGCTTTTGGATATGCTATCTAGGTTGGTCATAACTTTTCTTCCAAGGTGGAGCAATTCCCAGGCTGGTCTTAGACATGGCTAGGTGTTCAAGCCCCTGAGAGCCTGTACGTGTCCAGCACTAGCAGAGACTGTCTGGACTGAGGGCCTGCTTTCACTTCCCTCTAAAGAAGTCACTTGGCCCACTGATAAAGCTGCTCTTACAGCCACACAGAGGGTGTGACAAATAGTGGAAAACAGAGGATCACTGCAGCTTGGATATAGTGAGTGGGGAAGAGGTGCACCTTCTCTCCAGGTCTACTGTGGTAGGCAAATTACTGTATCTCCATGGGACATGGAGACGACTTCCCTTAGCAAGACCATTTGAGCTCTGCCCGACACAATCCAAGATACTAGATCAGGCCTGTCTCCTCAGTCTATCTTCTTTGCTTGAGGAAGGGTCTTGACATCTTCTCTAAAGTGCACCTGGTCACTTCCACACTCTGGAATCAAAATACGCTTCCTCCCTCCATTCCCCCGGCCTCCCTTTCTCCTGCGTCTCTGCGTCAGGCTCTGCTACCCACACCCTATCTTCACTCTCACTCTTGCTGTCATTTATTTCCCTTCAGACATGTCTTTCTTGACCCGCCGTCCTGAAGATGCTTTGACACAGTCTAGGGACATCCTAGGCAACCACACGCAACTGGCTCACCTGGCCCTCAAGATCCAGAAATGCCCATCCAAGCCCACCCAGACCCCAGCCCCATCTTCATCCTCCCCCCTCCCCGTGGGGCCCTTGTGCTCCAGTGTCAAGGACCCCTCACTGTGCTGCTGCTTTCCCACTCAGGGAAACCCTGTGGTTCATGTTCCGCCCACCCTTTGGCCTTGATCAAACATTGCTGCTTCTTGAAAGTATTTTCTCATTCTTTTAATTGGATACAGCTGCTTCCACATTTTTCCTTGAACGGCCCTTTATTCTTTACCCTCAGATGCATGTATCTTTTGTTTACTGGTATTGTAAATATTTGGGTTCATATCATGTCTTCTGCCCAAATGATGATCCCCTCTATCACACTGAGTGCAAGGCCTGGTTGTACTGTTAAAAATATTGATTCAGCTGATGATTATTTTTAGTGATTGCCCCAGCTCCTCTCTCAGGGGCACCCTTGACCTAGAATGGCACTTCAGTTTCTAGACCTTTCTTTGGCCAACTTTGCAGAATTCTGCCCTCATCAAGAGGCCATTCAATCAGCAAATAAACTAATAAGCAGGCACGGTGTAATGCAAGGGTTCTTTGATATGTCTACCTAGATTTTGTTCAGGCTAAAGCAGAGACTCCCAACCTCTGCAGCCCCTTCTTCATCATTGTTTATAACCCAGTGATGTCTCATGACTCCAAAGCTGAACACTGCTGTTTTCAAGTCTGATGCCTATCTTTTGAAAAACTTTAATTAGGAAATTTTCAGAAATGCAAACTTTGCAAGCCCCAGAGGAAAGATCTTCTGGTGATGGGATTTTAGCCCCATTTTAGGTACAGGTGGAAGAGAAACTTTTGGGCATGAGACTAGATCTAGGTTTCCTAAAAACCCACATTATATGAGTTATTGTTAACTTCACCTACTCGGGGTTGTTAAGAAAGTAGCAATAGGTACAAATATTAAAGTCACAAAGTGACTCCAGCCCATTTAACCTTGAGATGTGCAGTAGAAATCAGGGCTCACTTTGACCTGGTCTTCCTAATTATTTGAATATAAATTAAATCAAGTGTCTCTAGAATCCAAGCCATTTTTCCTTTCACAAGAGTATATAGTCCACATAGAAGTGCTAAAAAGAAATCCCCCACTGTCTTTTCATTATTTTCCAGCATAATGTTTAAATGATGGGTGAACCCTCAGAAGGAGAGTTGTTCTCATACATGAGGCAGTTTCAACTGCTTGGGCCTGTGTTGCCTTGTTCAGCATCCATTCTAAGCCGCACTGAAATGGACATGGAGTGTTGGGAGGATGGGGAGGGATGGAGGAGCCCTGGGACCCGGGGGTCTTGTGAGTGGTCCATTCCTGGATGTCTGCACAGTGTGGGGTCCCAGCATTCACTCTGCCACTTGCTCTGACTCAGGTTCGCTTTCCACATCCATTTCCGTTTCTGCCACCATGATGAAGATCAAAGAGGGGTTAGGAGATGCAGAGAAAGGAAGCAGAGAGAAGGGAGAGAGAAAAAGAAGAGAAAGAAAAATTAGCAAGCAAAGCAGAAATGGTTTATGCAGGAAATACAGAAATTGCTCCACCAGAATTGATTAAGAATGCACAGTGCAGGTACAGTCAGTGTGAAGGACAGCTTGGGATTGTGGGATGTGTACCATTCTGAGAACTCGCACAGTCATAAGTCCTGGCTCGCGGCAATGATAACATTCTGCTCCCTGAGCAAGCTTTGCATTCATCTGTTCCAAACCCTTATTTGACAGATGGCATCAGAGCAGAGCAAGACTTGTTTGGAGTTACCACAGCAGGTGGAGGCAGGGCCAGGACCACGACCCATAATTCCCACCTCCTGTTCCCATGCAAGTTTCCTTCCCTGCACACATACACTTCCTGTCTGTCTCAACCCCTTTCCCTGGGACTCTCAGCTTCTCAGTCCTTTTTGCCTTTGCATCTCTCCTAGGACCTGGCACATGCCTGGAACAAAAGTGCTCCATAATACCTACTCAGTGAACAAACAGAGATGCCGGTGTGTCTGAGAACCGGTGTGTGGGAGAATCAGTCCATATTAGGAAGGAAAATATTCTTCTTTTCCTGATACTTTTGTATATTAATATGTCACATAAAAGTACCATCAAACACATGAGTTGCCCTGCTCTATCAACACTTCTGTTACCAGAAAAAGTGTGTGTCTCGTTAGGGAAAAAAAATTATTACCAAAATTTCTGAAAGTGTGAAAGAGACCAAAACCTCTTCTTGTAAAGGGCGTTGGATGGGGGAGATGAACAAGCTTCTGTTGAGTTTTTCAGTATTCCTGGTGCACCTTAGGTATGATGTATACATTAACTCAGTTGCTGTGCTCAGTCATGTCTCTCTGACTCCTTTTGACCCCATGGACTGTTGCCTGCAGGCTCCCCTTTTCCATAGGATTTTCCAGGCAAGAATACTGGAGTGGGTTGCCATTTCCTGCTCGAGGAGAACTTCCCGACCCAGGGATTGAACCCGAATCTCAATTAGTCCTTAGAACAATCCACAATGCTGGAAACTGAGGCCAAATGAGGATGAGCCAATGGTTCAGACATGCTGAACTGGTGGAGTCTGGATTGGAATCTAGAACTTCTTGTCTCCAAAGCAACATCCTGTCCTTTCTACCCCTTGTCCTCCGATTCCTTCAGAACGCTCCCTTGCCTGCCCTGCAGAGTGCTTCACAAAGGCCTCAGTCACAGCACCACACAGGAGCCACCTGCTGGAGGAGGCGGCACACATGTCTGCTGGCATTTGAGTTCTTTAACGTCTGGACCTTGTCTTTTCCGTCTGAATTCCCTATGGACTTCTGCATAGGCACCCAGTAAACGTCTGTTTAAACTTTTTTGTTGGAGTCATAAAATGCCCCTCTTTCCTACACTGGGCTCTGACTCCAGCCACAATGTCCCATTAAAAAGAAAATTTAAAACAAGCATTTTCCGCTCCAAAATTATGCCCGGGATTTGCTTCAAGGGAGCCCCACCCTGAGAGTGTCCCCTTGGGAATGCATCCGCCTGCTTACTGGACCAGAGTCATTTAGGACAAGGGAAGGGAATAGCACTTCAAAGTTTATACAGGGCCATGAAATGGGGCTGGGGCTGAGTGGGGGCCCACTCTAGTTCTTGACGTCTCACCTCTCCATTCAAAAATAAATTCTCCTCCCCTCCTTCCCTTCTCCTTTACTTTCTGTCACTATGCCTCCTCCCATCACTTTTGCCACAGATGTCCTCTGAAACGGAGAAGGCGATGGCACCCCACTCCAGCACTCTTGCCTGGCAAGTCCCGTGGATGGGGAGCCTGGTGGGCTGCAGTCCATGGGGTCTCGAAGAGTTGGACACGACTGAGCGACTTCACTTTCACTTTTCACTTTCATGCACTGGAGAAGGAAATGGCAACCCACTCCAGTGTTCTTGCCTGGAGAATCCCAGGGACGGGGGAGCCTGGTGCGCTGCCGTCTCTGGGGTTGCACAGAGTCGGACACGACTGAAGCGACTTAGCAGCAGCAGCAGTCCTCTAAAACTGTGGTCCTTACAAGTCTTGCATTAAAATCACCTGGGTAGCGGGAGAGGGCATGGCGGCTGTCAGTTTGTATTTTTACAAAACTTACTGGAGGATTTATATGGATTGCATTGTTTCAGAACCACTGGGATATATTCTAGAATATTAAGGCTAGTCCAAACCTCTTTATAGCTGAGGTGAAGGATCTTATCCATGATCACAGCATAGGTAAGAAGCACAGCCGAGGCAAGAACTCTGGGTTCCAAGAACCCGTGCAGAGCTGAATCTCCTGCTTCATGCAGGTCCACTGTGCTGACCTCACCACGCTACCTTCACAGCCATCCCAGGAGACAGCGGATACAGCTGATGGCCACATAAAGACTGTCAAGGTCACCAGCGCCAAAATAGTGTCCTATATTAGCAAATGCCAGAGCTAGTTTCAAATGTGGAGACAAGCAAT
Organism: Nanger dama; assembly: GCA_917880005.1. Lineage (NCBI taxonomy): Eukaryota > Metazoa > Chordata > Mammalia > Artiodactyla > Bovidae > Nanger > Nanger dama. The sequence continues at coordinate 24,120,816 of CAKJTW010000011.1, read as the reverse complement.
TCCTCTAGCAAATTTGGCAACCTGTCTGCAGGCAGAGGTAAAATTAGTATTTAGAAAGCAAACTGGGATTCACAAGCACTGTGTTTTGAAATCCTAACACCTTACTGCTGAAAGGAATATTTGAGAGCTTTTCATCCAACTGCACTGTGTCTGTAAAATTCCTGCCCCATCCGTCTCAGGGTGCACTTACCAGGCTCCCCCCACCCCGTGTGGGCTCTGCTCACATTCCCCCAGTGCTGGGGGGCTCATGACCCTTATAACCAGCCAATAGTGTGTCCTTACTTTTACAGGTGGGAATCTTGTTACTCCACGTCCCGTCCTTCAGACACTCCATCTGGAATGTGTCCATCTCCACATTATCCTAGGAAGAAGCATGAAGAAGGGGAGGAAAGAAGAGGGGGTGGGTTGGTGACTGTTTTCCAATGTAACCAGCTCACCCTCCAGAGCTGGCTGTTCTCTGCTAGGCTTTCCCAAAGGGGGCCTCCAAGGGCTTGAAGTCAATTGGAGGACAGACACTAAGTTCATGTCACCTGTTCCTACTCTGGAGAGACACCTACTGCCAGGGCGGGGCTGGGGTGGGTGGGTGTTGGTTGGGGGCTGGGCAGCTGTCTCGAAGGGACACCTGTACTGGTGATGCCTTCTTCAAAGCCGTGGCTCTCAAACCTCACTCAGTGAGCATCAGTGTCCCAGACCCCCTCCCAGAGCTTCTGAATCAGTGGCTCTGGCCTGGGGACCAAGCCCTTGCATTTCTAACTAGTGATATGCTGGTGTGGTGGGGATCCCACTTGGATTATCATTCCATGAGAGCAGCAGTCCACTAGCTTGGCTTACACTGGACTCACCTGGGCACCTTAACAGATAAAATGATCACAGGCTCTGCCCTAGAGATTGTTTTAATTGATCTCAGGTGGGGCCTGGGAGGTGGTTTTGTTAAGTCAACCAGAGGATTCCTAGGAGAATCACTGTTTCAGAGAATGAGCAATGCTCACCTGCCACCTTTAAAAGCACAGCTTCTGTCCCAGAGCTACCTGGTAAGCCTGATGAACTTTGTTAAGGCTGTTTGTACTGACTGTCGGGCTGAATGGATATTTTGCTTGGACTTTTGCACCACTTTCAAAAGGGAGAGTCTGGGACACATGCTTTGAATTTTCAGAAGGCTGGAATTTGGGCGCATTGTGGGAAAGCTCGGAAATACTGTGGTGGGACCAGGACAAGCTCTGGAAGCCTATCTGCCCTGGGAGGCTCTGGGGAATTTCTCTAGCCTGGAGACCCACCCCTCCCTGGTAGGACCCTGTACCTTCAGCACTTTGTAGCCTGTGTCACAGCTGATGAGCACCTGGTCTTTGAAGGAATATGTGGTTTTGCGAGGGTTCGATTTTCCCATGGACAGGAGGCTGCAGCTTGGGGCACTCATTCCCTGGTGGGGTGCAATGAAAAGAGTAGGTGAGAAAACAAAGGAAAGTGTGGTCATGAGAAGCCTTTCCCTAGAATTCAAGGCCTGATGGAGGTGGAAAAAGACATGTGAAAACTGCACCCCCAGGGTATGGGGGCCTAGAGCTACCAGGCCCTGAAGAAGGCTTACTTTGGACACTTGAGCAGGTCACTTTCCAACTTGGACCTTTATTTCCTCATCTGTAAAATGAGGTAGTTTGCCAGATGATCTCATCAAAACTCAGGGTAGGAAAAGGTATTAAATGTCTGAGTATAACTCTTGTCTGATGTCTCCTTTCCATCTTCCACAGTAGACCTTCCACAGTGGGACATTTCTACAGGGACAAGGAGCTCAGTACCTACCAGTGTGTACCTTTCATACTAGACTTCTCCGATGAGAGGAACAGAATTTTCATATTCAGCTGAAATTTACACCCTTGAAATTTTTACTCAGTGGGAGTAAGTTGGCTCTTTTGGGCCACTCACAATGACCCCACTCTTTCTTCCCAAGATCTTTCTTCACAGTGCTAGAGAGACTGTGATTTGCACTTCAAAAGGCTAAATTGGATAGACTTCCTATGCCTGATGTATTTCCTGGATAAACTCTCCCCAATTAATATCCTCTTCCTGCCTCTCTCCACAAGCAGGCACTGCAGCTGGTGATGAGCCAAGGCCAGGATATAGCATCTTTGCACTGTTAGTCACACCCAGCTGTGGTCCTGCCACTGCCCCTCCTCCTCCAGTTACTGTACACCCCTTGGGTCAAGTAACTCCAGCAGGGTTTGGATCAGGACTGGGTGCCTCAAGGGACTGGGCGATGAGGCCTGTGGCTTTGTCACTCTGGGTGCACAAGGAGGCAAACCACCATGATGAGACATTTTGCGCTAGAGGCTCACACCCAAATTTCTGCCCCAGACTTTGGAAGGCCTGGGGCTGGAAGGATCCTCTTCAGGCCCAGTCAATCACAGTGTGAAGTTCTGGAAACTTGTTTGTTTTTTTTTGAAAATTATAGTTTTTAAAAAATTATTTATTTTATTGGAGTCTAATTGCTTTACAATGTTGTATTGATTTTTGTTGTACAACAAAGTGAATCAGCTATATGTATCCATTTACCCCCTCCCTCCACCCCCTCCCCCATCCTGTCTAGGTCACCACAGAGCATCGAGTTGAGCTTCCTGTGCTTTATAGCAGGTTCCCACGAACTATCCATTTTAGATAAGGTAGTACATATATGTCAATCCCAGCCTCCCAATTTGTTCCACCCTCCCCTTTCCTCCACCCCGTGTCTGCATGTCTACTCTCTTACGTCAGCATCTCTATTCCTGCCCTGGAAATAGTTCATCTGTACCATTTTTCCTAGGGCATATACTCTGAGGAAACCATAATTCAAAATGACATGTGTACCCCAGTGTTCACTGCAGCAGTATTTACAATAGCCAGGACATGGAAGCAACCTAGATGTCCATCAACAGATGAATGGAGAAAGATGGGATACAATGGAATATTAATCAGCCATAAAAGGAGTGAAATTTGGTCATTTGTAGAGATGTGGATGGACCTAAAATCTGTCATACAGATTGAAGTAAGTCAGAAAGAGAGAAACAATTATCATATACTGATGCATATATGTTTTTGTTTTTAAAAATCTCCCCACATGATTCTGAAGTGCAGCCAGTTTTGAAAACGTCTTATCCAAACCCACCATCACTGCTGCCTTTTACCCCGTTTATAGATGAGAAGCTCGTCAGCGGAGGGAATCAGCGCTCGTCAGCGGAGGGAATCTGCCTTGGTCCCAAGCTGCTCAGTGGCAGGGCTGGGAGTCTTGCCACACCCCCAGAGGAGCCCCAGGCCAGCACCCCTTCACACTCTCTGGCCACTATGCCATGAGAGCTGAGCATGGAAGCCAGGTGTGACCCAGGAGGGGAGAAGCTGTGTTACCTGTCGCCCTGTATGACAGCCTCCAGCCCCGGTTCTCCCCCCGAGTTGTCACTGCGAAACAGGATCTGGACGCTATGACTCTGGGTATTGATGGGTTCTGGGGCTTTCTCTCCACAGAAGGGCCCCAGAACTTTAGGACCAGCTTTAATCTGTGAGGGGCAAGATAGAAAAAACCAGGGTCACACCTGAGTGGCAGTGACTGCTTCTGGGATCATCTCTACTCTGCACCCAGGGTTTTCTGGAAGCTTCCATGTGAGTCTATGGTGTTCACTCACATTCTTAGTGGGCATTACCATTCACCAAAGGGTTCTATCTCCACTCTCCCATTCACAGATTACAATGACCTTGGAAGTGGACAAGGCAGGCTGATTTTTCTCTTAGAGATGAACATATTATGGTTCAGAGAGGAGCAGAGTCCTGTCCAGGTACACAGGACAGAAAAGGCCCCTGCTTGCAAAGAGCCTGCAGTCTAGTCAGGGCAGACTAATAGATAATTAAAAAAAAATTATTACCAGCTGTAGTATCACAGAAATAATCAGGGTGATAAATTTTATATATATATATATATATATATATAATATAAATGTATGCTATATGTTTATAATTTAAGTACTAACATCTATATAGTCTATATAATTTTCATCATTAATATAATAGATATTGTTTAGTTGCTAAGTCATGTCCAACTCTTTTGTGACCCCATGGACTGCAGCCCACCAGGCTCCTCTGCCCATGGAACCAGGCAAGAATACTGGAGTGGGTTGCCATTTCCTTCTCTAGGGGATCTTCCCTGCCCAGGGATTGAACCCCTGTCTCCTGCATGCGTCTCCTGCACTGCAGGTGGATTCTTTACTACTGTACCACCAGGGAAACTTCAGTATAATAGATAAGAACTTTAAATAGTTAGGGAAGGCCTCTTTGTGGAGGTAACATTGGATTTGAAACATGTAGGATGAGTAGGAGCTTGTCATTTGGAGAGGAGGGGAGAATACTTTCCAGGCGGGGAAAACAATGTGCATAAAGGTTGAGGCCAAAAGCGGGAAAGAGCCTGGTAAGTATCAAGAGCAGGAAGGAAGCCAGTGAGGCTGGAGGAGACGGAATGCCATGGCTTGAGGATGGGAAGGCAGCCACGAGCCATACTGTGTTGGGGAATTCATGTTTATTCCAAGTACAATCTTGATATAACCTGGCTTTTATAAAATTTACCCTGGATGCTAGAAGAGAACATACCATGCAGGGCAAGAGTGGATGCCAGAAAACCCTCCAGGTAGCTTTGCAACTGACCAGAGAGAGCAGGGATTGGACTCAGATAGAGGCAGCGGAGATGGAGAGAAGGAAGAGGCTCTGGGCTGGTCCAGATTTCCAGCGCCCAGGCCTGGGTCCTGCCTCTGCTTTAACTCTTTCTCCTTCCTCCTCTGAGGACCAGAACTTCTTAACCCTCATTTGATGACTTCTATAATCCTGGGTATATCTTCATCTTGTCACCCTTACTGTGGTGAAGGGGACAGTGAAACCCCTAGAGTTACCTGCCTAATGATAAGCTCATAGCTTATGATGTATGATAGACAGAGTTCTGAGCCTCCTTGTGGTTCAAGATGGAAAGAATCTGTCTGCAATGTGGGAGACCCGGGTTCCATCCCTGGGTTGGAAAGATTCCCCTGGAGGAGGAAACCCACTCCAGTATTCTTGCCTGGAAAATTCCATGGCTAGAGAAACCTGATGGACTACAGTCCATGGGTCATAAAGAGTCAGGACATTTTTTGACTAAATGACTAACACACACAGACAGAGTTCTAAGCTGGTCCCATGATCTTCACCCTGGTGTCACTTCATGATGACATTATGTTACCTGGCAGAAGGGGTTTTGCAGGTGGGGTCGGGAAGTTCCCTAGACTGGCTCCAATCAAGGTGGTAGATGTTATTTTAAATAATTACTTTTTAGGAAGCCACCGGCTTGGCCCCCTATGCTGGAAGAAGGTAGAGAATGTCAATTTTCCCAATTCAGCCAAGAGTTGTCAGTATCCCCAGGGCATATAGCCCCTGATAGCTTACCTTGATGTAGTCATAGGGGCAGGACACCTCAGGATGGTCCTCAATGTCAAAAATGTCCTCAAACTGCAGGCTGATCATGAAACCCTCCTCCAACTCAATGGTGTAGAGGCATTCGGAGCTCTTGGGGTAAGGGCTGGGGAAGTCGGGGCTGGTGATCATGCCGGTCCGCTGGGTGAAGAGGTTGTCACTGCACTCCACTGTGGGAAGCACGTGGGAGCAAAGTGGTCCACCACACTCATGCACACAGCATCCCCTTTTTATCTGCTATGGTACAAGTTTCCCAGTGGTTCTGAGAGGCAAGTGGGGGAAGGAGTCACTATCCCCATTTTACAGATGGGGAAGCTGCAGTTCAGTGAGGGGAAGAGATTTACTCAAGGTCACACAACCAAGTAATTTTTAGGGTTCAGACTCAAAGGCAATGAGTGTGATATGCCTTTTTGTCCAGTTCTCCGACCTTGATATGGGGCATGAGGGGTCTCAGGTGGAAGGTTCTGAGATGTGTGGTCAGGGAGAGGATCTTCTCATCTTTTGTGCTGCTCTCCCCTCAGCCCAGGACTCCATGAGATCTGGGCTCAAAGCCATTCTTGATCCCTCATTAACACAGGACCCTCACACATGCCCTCGCTCTCTGGCCCCTGGCCTTGCTTTGTTTCTCTTCACGCTGCTGACCACTGCTTGCATTGTGAAACGTATTTCTCGGTGGACTTTCCTGCCCCCACAAGCTCCCTAAGCTCAGGGAGTCTGCTCTGTTCCCCATCACAGTTGCAACCCAGCGACCAGTGTCTTGGATCCTGGCCCTGGCTTAACCCTGCAAAGGCCCTGTTATATGCCATTGAACCATTGTCCTTGGATCTGGCATGTCAGTTCTTTCTGGTCATTTGTAAATGAGAAAACTGTGGCCCAGAAAGGAGGTATAGCTAACCCTAAAGTCCCTCAGTTACAAGCTACAGAACAAGGTTTAGAGTGGCCTCTCAATCCCTGTGCTTTAACATTCTACCCTAAGCATTTTCATGGGGTGACATTGCTCCCAGAGGGGCCAAAATTGGTTCTTAGAGAGGGGAAGTTGTTACTCTCTTTATGCATAACACACAGGCAGACATATAGTGCATAAACATATATAAGGGTATTTGTGGCATTAAATTTCATGAGTGAGTCGATTAGGAAGAGAATGTTTAAAAGGTTCTTGGGGGCAGAAGCAAAAATGAAAAACAGGATTCATAAACATTGCTCAGTCTTAGCCCCTCTGTGGTCAGCACATGGTAGATACTCAATGAATACTTACTGAATGAAAACCATGGAAAATACAACCCTCTTCAAGAAAACCCATGTATGTGCCTGCTTTGTATGGATGGGTTTTATTCAGAAGTAGAAGTGTTTGAAGGAGGAAGGAAAAGAAATCCTGTTTCTAGCAAGCCCTCCCCCAGCTTCCAAGTGGTCTTTCTAGGACCCAGATCCTTACCCCGCAGTCATACTGATCTACTGGCAATTCCCCAAACATTGTGAATCCTGTCATGCTTCTGAATGTTTGCAGAAGCTGCCTGTTGTGCCCTCCTTTTCTTGTTCTTTTTCCTTCATCAAGGGCATCATCTCTGGGAAGTGCTTGCTCACTTGGTGCCCACTCAGGTCTGGCGGTGCCACACCCGTACTTCATTTACAACACTCACGACATTTTATCATTTGCCTATGTGGCTGTTACCCGCTAGCCAGGAGGTCCTCATGGAAATGTCTTAGTCCTCCTATTTCTCCCTCCCCACCTCAGCCTGGATACTATGGCAAAGAAGGCACGTGGATGAGAGGGGAAAGCAAAGGGAGCAAGAAGGAAAGGGATGTTTTCTTGCCGTCTTATCTTTGTCTCTCTCTCTCTCCCCTTCTCTCACTTGCACTGGGGTTCTCTCTATCACAATATAAAAGTGAGAGGCCAGGGAAGAGCAGAAAAAAAGGAGCTGGTGGGTAAAACCTAGTTCAGGGTTCAGAACCGGGAAACCTGGGTTTTCCCTTGACTTGGCCTGTTACTTACAGGAGGAGAGGAAATAGGGACTAAAGAGCAGAAAGCCCTGCTCCCCAGCAAGGAAGATGGCCTAGAGGCCAGGGCTTCTCAAATGCAGTTCTCTGAGAATCTGAACCCCACTTCCAGGCTGGTAGGCATTTCAGCATCTTTATCCTTGTGGTCTGATTGTGCCTTTAATTGTTCCTACTGCCTGTCCATCCTTTCTCTGAGACTCCCCTCATCTTACTGGAAAATACAGCTCTGCACAGTGATGCGCGGAATCAGCGCTGGGCCCCACCTCGGCACGTCCTGTTGTCCGTGTGGAGAATGTAGCCGAAGCGACAGGAGCAGTAGTAGCCGCCGATGTAGTTATGGCAGTAGTGGTCACAGGACAGCTCCTCATCCTCCCGCTCCGTGCACTCATCCACATCTGTAGGGCGGGGAGAGCCTCTCACAACCAATTCAAGTGTGATGGTGAAGAGAACAGCCAGCATTGCAGAGCACGCAGTGGAGCCACTCACTGTGTTGGGAGATACCTGCATTCTCTCATTTAAGCCTCACCCGAGCCAACCCACTCCAGAGTTCTTGCCTGGAGAATCCCATGGATGGAGGAGCCTGGTGGGCTGCAGTCCATGGGGTTGCGAAGAATCGGACACGACTGAGCGACTTCCATTTCACTTTTCACTTTCATGCACTGGAGAAGGAAATGGCAACCCACTCCAGTGTTCTTGCCTGGAGAGTCCCAGGGACAGGGGAGCCTGGTGGGCTGCCGTCTATGGGGTCACACAGAGTCGGACATGACTGAAGCGACTTAGCAGCAGCAGCAAGCCTCTAATTACAAATGAGAAAACTTGCCCAAGGTCACAGAAAACCTGGTCAGACCTGGGCAACCTGACTCCTGGTGGTGCCACTGCCCTCTAACAGCGGTGATGACAGCGAGCAGGACGGTTATGGCCCCCTTTTACAGATGAAGAAACTGAGACTTACAGCTATGAGGGAACTCACTCTGAGCCACACGGACAGTAAGTGGAGCCCTCACTCAGATCAAGGTGGGCTGGCTCTAAAGTCTGGGCTTTTAACCTCTCCTCTTTCGAAGTCTTTAAGGTGGGTCAAGCCCTATCTTAGGCATTGGAAATATAAAGATAAAAAGATGTATGTTTTCAACCTAATTTGAACACACATTTCTTCCCAAAAGATACAGGAATGGCCAAGAAGCTTACACATGAAAAGATACTCAGCATCACCGGGTGCCAGGAAAATGCAAACTAAAACCATAATGAAGTGCCACTGCATGTCCTCTGGAATGGTTAATTTTTTTTTTTAATTGATGACTTCAAATGTTGGTGAGGATACAGAGCAGCCAGAACTCTCATACGTTGGTGGAGGGATACAAAATGGTGCAAACACTGGAAAAAGACTATACGACAATTTCTTATATAACTAAACATACACCTACACTACGATTAAGCAGTTTTGCCCCTAGATATTAACATATATCCCACAGAAGTGAAACATATGTGAAACATATGAAAACATATGTTTACAAAATGGCTTGTACAAAAAGGTTTGTGGAAATTTTATTAATGAGAGCCAAAAAATGGATAGAAACCCAGGTGTCTGTCAATAGGAGAACGAATAAATAGATTGTAGTATATTTATATAATGGAAAATTACTCTGCCAGGAAAAGAAATAGTTACTAATGAATTGGAACAACATTAATGAAAATCAAAAACTTTGTGCTGAGTAAAATATTTCTCATCTCCAAAATATAATCTGTTTGTGTTCATTTATACAAAGTTTTGCAAGAGGCAAAGCTAATATAAGGTGGTGGAAAAAATCAGGACTGTTGTGGTGACCTCTAAAGAGGTCAGAGTGTGGTGTAATTGGAAAGGAGCGTAAAGGAACTTTGGGGGTTAATGGTAAAGCTCAACATCTTGTTAGGGATTTAGTTATATACAAATATAAATTTTTCAAAGCTTAACAACTGTACTTAAGATTTATGCATTTCACTGAATATATAGATTTTACATGAAAAGAAAAATTGTGAATATCTGTTGAACCCTAGATAAACAATATGCATGCTAAAATGTTTAGGAAGAAGAGTACTGATGTCTGCAATTTATTTTGAAATGTGTCAAAAAAGATGAATTGATGGATAGAGGATAGATGGATAGATGTGCAACAGACCAAATGCAGTAAGACATTAATGGGAGAATTTATGTAGTAGGTATCCATTTTAAAGAAGAGAACACAAGACACTTTTAATTTTGAGAGAGAAAGGGAGACGTGGGGATGAGTCACCCCCTTCTCCAACTTACCCACAGCCACATAGTGGGCATCAAATCCTGTGAATCGCTCTTCATCGGAGAAATCTGACCGGAAAGTGATGGACATAAAGGAGCCGGGGGAGAGAACCACTTCCTGGCCTGGGGTTTGTTCTGTGTCCGTGGTCTCCCTGCCACAGAAGGTTGCCAACACCTGGTCTTCAGTTTCTACCTTTAGGGTCAAAAAGAAAGGGAACAAGATGTGCAGCTTCCCAAATTAGCTCCACTGCTGATCTCAAGGAGAAAAGACAGAGGAGCTGCCCACAAGTGGACCAGGCAGCCCGGGAAGCCCAAAGAAAGAGGCTTAGGAATTCTGGAATTTGAGGAAAGACACATTACAGGTTAAGCCAATGTGTCTGTCCCCTTCCTGTTTCATTCATTTTGTTTAGGTCCATCAGAAGTAGCTTCACATTAGTCCTTCTGGTGACAAAATGCCTTATTTGTTAAAAAAAAAAAAATTCAATGTTAAAATAAATTTTTATATTTAATAAAACAGAAGAGTTAGATTTCACAGATGGATTCTAGATACAACAGGAACTTACATTTCCAGGAAAAGAAACTTTATACACAATATAAGTCATTCATTGAGAATTCAGTGTGTGCCAACCACAGAACAAAGCGTGGGATGGGGATGATGGGAGATGAGTAAGCCATTGAGCTGTGCATGCGGAAGGGCTCCCAGGTCACTCAGGAGTAAAGAACCCACCTGGCAATGCAGGTGACACAGGACACTTGGGTTCAGTCCCTGGGTCAGGAGGATCCCCTGGAGTAGGAAATGGCAACCCACTCCAGTATTCTTTCCTGGAGAATTCCATGGACAGAGGAGCCTGGCAGGCTACAGTTTATGGGGTCACAAAAAGCAGGACACAGCCAACCAACTGAGCACGCACATGCCCATAGGGAAGCAGTGTTCAGATGGCGGAAAACAGACAGAGCTATCATACAGTGTGACAAATGTCTTGTGAAGAACATACTCAGAAGGAGGCAAAAGATCCCCACTGGAATATAAGCTACGGGAAGGTGAGACTTTTCGTTAATTAATTACTTTTTATTGGTATATTTGAGCTTATTTTTTAAATGATACATTATCTATATCAGAATTGGAATTTTAAAAGATGTAAATTGTAAATGAACATTGTAACTAAACCATGTGTTTAGTTACGATGTGTTAGTTTCAGGTGTAAAGTGATTCAGTTATACACACACACATTCTTTTTCAGATTCTTTTCTTTCTTTACAGTTGTATCTTCAGTGCATGAAATAGGACCTAGAATATAGCAGTTATCCAATGAATATTTGTCAGCCAGAACTAAAAGTGCAAGACCTATTCTGAGAACAATTAGAAGCCAGAAATGCTGTGGGGATTGTAGGAAAAGATATTTGGAGGGATAGGTTGAAACTAGATTATTATCGACCTTGAATCACATAACAAGTGACTTGAAATCCCATGGACAGAGGAGCCTAGTGGGCTACAGTCCATGGGATTGCAAAAGAGTCGGGCATGGCTTAGCGACTAAACAACAAAAAGGGAAGTCACGTAATCAGATCTGTATTTAATAGGTAGTCTTACTAATACAGAAACTATTGGAATCACCCCAAAATAGTTGCACTTTTTTTTAAGACTCAGCTGCAAAATTGCCTATTTGCTAAAGAATTCCCTATTTTGCAAGAGCCAGCGGCCCTGGGTAGATTCAGAGACCCAAGGAGAGATTCTAAACTGGTTGTCTAAAGCAAATTTTGTGTGTTTGGTTTGGGAAGCAGTGTTGTAGCTGGCTGGTATATTTATATGACTACCATACTTTGCTTACCTATCATTCTATCATTTATACCTATCTCGATCCTTTTAAGGAAGCATTTCTATCTGCATCCTCCAGATTGATGTTTTAGCCAAGATGCATGAGAAAAATCTGACCAAGAATGATGTCTGCTGCCTTTCAAAGTCTTTAAAGCAAAGTTCTCAAAGGCTGCCTATCTCTAGTAGCTTGTAATGAATTGTTTTGTTCATTAGCTTAGTGTGTCAGAAGTATCTTGACATTTGACACTTCTGTATTAAAACTAATGATTTATTTATTTAAAATAAGTGGGAGATTTAAAGGAAAACAATTTGCCCTGGCAACAAAACATGAGGACAATTAATCACTAACTTTGGGAATTGAAGTGTAAATAGAAAATGAGATCATGGCTTTGCTATGTTTTTCTCTTCTCTGCAAATACTAGCCAAACTCACACCAGCCTTACTGCTGTAGTGTTCCAATCTGCACACAGCTGAAATGTCACTTTCTTGAACATCTCAGCTGCTTTGTTGTTTTGATGATCTGAGTTTTCCAGGTAGCTGAAGTTTTACCTATGATTTTTTTAAAAACTGGGGTGTTTGTGAGTGTAATGCTTTTCAAAGTACTTTATTCAAATCCCTGCTTTCTCAGGTAAAATATACTAATTCTTCTTGGTGATCCAAGGACAGTGTTATGAACATCAAGTTTCTTGGGGATATTGGGTTTTGTAATGTCGCTTGCCCTGCATTGAAAGCCCCCAGACTATAAAGCCTTTGCAATTCTAATATCTTCTTTATGTAGATAGGGTTTTATTTACTGTTTTCAAATCAGGTAGAAATTCATTAAGCTGCTATCATTAGAATTTAATGAGAATAAGACTAAATACATAAAGAGTGAGGGTCTGGGAGGAGGCTTCTTCTATGAGTTAACCACATGAGCTGGAATGCACTATCTCTGTGACCTCTGCATTGGAGCGAAATGTATGGACCTGGCTGTTAGAGGTCTGGACCCCTATTTCTGACTCCACCAAAAAGTGGTATATGGCATATTCCTGTAGTGCTCAGTTATCCATCTGGTAAACTAGGGGTTTGAACAAGCTGAGTTCTACGTTCTCTTCCAGTCCTGACATGCTAGTATTCTAACAAGGCATTATATCCATACATTAAATAAACCAACTAGAGCAGGGGTCCCCAACCTCTGGGATCTTAATGCCTGATGCTCTGAGGTGGAGATGATGTAATAATAATAGAAACAAATTGCATAATAAATGTAATGAACTTGAATCATCCTGAAACCATCTCCCACCCCCGGTCTGTGGAAAAATTATCTTCCACAAAACCAGTCCCTGGTGTCAAAAAGTTGGGATTCGTTGAACCAGAGAATGGTGAGGAGAAGTTTCAACACAGACATTGCTTCCTACTTAAGAACTTGAACTTGTTTGTGGTCTATACCATATGTTCTAGAAGCAATTACTAATGAAGAGTCAAGCCTTGAGCATCAGCGCTTCTAGGCACCGCAGCCTCATTCCTCATTTGTTATCCCCGAGGTCTCCAAGGTTCTATAGTACCTATAACATGAGACTTTCAAGTGAAACCAACCAGAGATCTTTTGAATCAGGGAAAGACCTAATGAAGGTCTATGATAAACAGCCTCACTTCTTGTAACTTCCAGGCTTAAGGATACCTAAGTTTATGATGGCAGATAAACAATTCTCACCTGTAGAGCCTCATTATTAAAGAGGACAGGTAAGCATGCCCCAGCTGAGACCCAAGGGAAAATCTGAGTCTGATAGACCTTTAGAAGCAGGGGAAGAGAAGGCCCGAGGCCCTGGGAATTCAGCCTGCAGATCCAAATAGAGCCTGGAGGGAGGGACCTTTAACAGCTGTTTCAATCCCTTCCTTCTAGAGGAAACTGAGGTCCAGAGAAGGGCAGTGACTTGCTCAAGAGTACAGAGATAACCACGAGCATTTCCTGATACCAGATTTGCTTTTGGAACAGTTCTGACCCTGGAGAAAGGAGCCCACCAATCCAGAGAGGGCAAGGCAAAGACACAGGCACTTTGCCAAACAACTTTTGGCTCGAGGGCCTCTTGAAACTTATCTGGCGTGCATGGACTGTCTCCCAGAGAGGATGTGGCTCAGTGACAGCTCTGGTCATAACCTAAACAGAGGGGTCACTGGCCCTACTTAATATTTCCAGCCCTTGCTATGACTGTAAAATTCTACAAAACCCATTGACTTCTGAGTACAGATGGAAGATTGAGCCTTGGCTTCTGTTTGGACTGTCCCTGTACTAGGGTCATTATATTAACATGATGGGGGAAATACCTTATCAAATGAAAACAAAAATTCATAATAGTAGAAAACCATTTGGCTGGGGATCACAGACTCTTTTATTTTTCTACTTATTATGGGCAGCCATGGCCTTTCAGCCGTGTCCTATTGTGATTTGGGGCACTAACATATGGATGCATGTCCTCAATTTGCTTTCTTTCATCTCAACAAATATTTATATACCAAGTTCTGTCCTCATTATAACATGAAGGATGCCAAAAACTACTAATTTGTTGCATGTGCTTAATAAGCAAGCCCCCTGCCTCTGGGAATATAAAATTTAGTAGGAGAATAAGTACTCACGTGTGTCTGTGTTAGGGAATTACCAGATTATAGTTATTGCAATGAAAGCTAGGAAGTTCCTGGGGTTATAAGATGGGAAAATAATGCATCCGGCTTAGGGGAATCAGAAAACAGGAAGAAGAGAATGGTCTCTGAGCTGAGACCAAAAGGTGAGTAGGACGTAGGCAGGTAGAAATCGTAGGTGGAGGGCTGGGAAGGGGGCAGAAGGGAGGACATCTAGGTAGAGGGAGTAGCAAAGTTCTGAGAGCATTTGGAGTCTCAGCTGCCCCTCCCTACTCACTACTACCTGATAGAGGAAAGGGGGTTCTGATGAGGACAGGGAGCAGGGAAGAGAGATCGAAGGAGGAGAAACCAGAGTCTGCTTTCTATGAGCTGTCTCCCTTAGCAGAAACAGCACAAACCTCCTAGGCAAAGCTAAGGCAGGGCAGCAGAAAACTTGGCGAACTTTCTGTAAGAGGACAGCTATGGCTTCGTTCCGCATGTCCATAAAGTGATCCCATCAGAGACTACCAGTGCATTGACATCCACCCAGGGACAAACCTGAAGCCGAGATGATTTCAGTGAATCAGTCAAGTGATCCTATCAGAGACTACCAATGCATTGACATCCACCCAGTGACAAACCTGAAGCCGAGCTGATTTCAGTGAATCAGTCAAAGCTGTTATCTAGTGAGCGGTGGCTTCAGGTTCACACTGCAGCTTTCTGATTCCCCAATCAGTGATGTCTCCTGCTCATTTAAGACACAAGGGGAACAAAAATGGCTCTCCACTACTATGTGATATCCTTATATGTGGAATCTAAAAAATAATATGAATTGACAAATATAACAAAAAAGAAACACACTCACAGATACAGAAAACTAACAGGTGAGTACCAGTAGGGAGAGGGGAGGGTGGGGACAAGATAGGAGTAGGGGATTAAGAGGAAAGAGCTATTATGTATAAATAAGTAAGCTACAAGCATACATTGTACAACACAGGGAATATAGCTATTGTTTAATGATAACTATAAGTGGAATTTAACTTTTAAAAGTTGTAAATCACTATGTTGTACCCCTGTAACTTACATAATAATGTATAAAGAAGGTTGAATGCCAAAGAATTGATGCTTTTGAACCATGGTGTTGGAGAAGACTCTTGAGAGTCCTTTGAAATGCAAGAGATCAAACCAGTTAATTCTAAAGGAAATCAACTGTAAATATTCATTGGAAGGACTGATGTTGAAGCTGAAGCTCCAATACCTTGGCCACCTGATGTGAAGAGCCAACTCATTGGAAAAGACCCTGATGCTGGGAAAGATTGAAAGAAGGAGGAGAACAGGGTGACAGAGGATGAGGTGGTTGGAAGGCATCACCGACGCGATGGACATGAGTTTGAGGAAGCTCCAGGAGATGGTGAAGGACAGGGAGGCCTGGCGTGCTGCAGTTTTTGGGGTCGCAAAGAGTTGGACATAAGTGAACGACTGAACTACAACTGTATATCAACTCTATCTCATTTTCTTTTTTTCAAAAAGGCTGTGATATAAGTCCAAATACCTCAGAGATTTGCTTGTCAATGTTCCCAAGCTACATCCTTGAGCCCCTTTGACATCGTCTCTGGGCCCTTGAAGAGCTATTCAGGCTTAATTTAGGCAGATATTCAGAGAGTGTGCTGATTGCCTTCAGAGGTCACATGGCTCCACCGACCCCTTAATTTCAGACTTCTGGCCTCCAGAACTGTGACAGAAGAAATCGCTATATATTTATTTATTTATAATTAAATGAATAAACCACTAGGTTAATGATAATGTATTATGACAGCCCTACAAATTGAAAATAGTCTGTAAATAGGTTTTTCCTCATTTTTAAAATAGTGAAAATAATAGTATTTATAAATCAGAGGACTTGGTGAACATATATGTAAACTATGTAGATATCTGAAATAGTCAGCACTCAGTAAATCAGAGAGACAAACAGGAGCACTAAGACTGAGCCAACTGAGGTGACATCTTTCTGGACTCCCAGATAAGTGGAGTGTGGGTAATTTCACACATTTGAAGAAGAATTAAGAGATTGAAACCATTCCTGGATGCCTTGTTTTCTGATTCCACTCCTTCATTCCTAACCTCGCTGGAGCCAGCAACACAGACCTCTCTTTATGAGGCCCCAGATCACAGGTTAATCGGATGGAAGGGGAACTGAGGGAGACCTCGCCAGCTGGCCTCCTCATCTGACAGGTGGTACCTTAGACCTCTTTAACTCTGTACTTCACAAGCTTCCTAATAGTCCTGGGAGGTGGGTGACATGGTGAAGACATTTTCCTAATTTCATATGAGCGGAGCAGAGTAATTTAAAGGATCTCTGACAGCTTTCATACGCAAGAGAATAATATTAAGTCCAGAAACCTTCCCCTTACTTTCCTGGGTTTCAAAGGATTTCTCTAGGTGTGTGAATTTCAGTGACAGCTCTGGACCCAGGACTCCTGATTCCAGGGACTGGGCCAGGGGCAACAGCCCAATGTTACTACTTTACTCAGCTGCCCAAACTGCAGTTAAAGATCATGAAAGGGAAAGTGAAAGTCACTCAGTCATGTCCGACTCTTTGTGAGCCCATGAACTATACAGTTCATGGAATTCTCCAGGCTGGAATACTGGGGAAGATAACCTCTCCTTTCTCCAGGGGATCTTCCAAACCCAGGGATCAAATCCAGGTCTCCCGTACTACAGGCAGATTCTTTACCAGCTGAGCCACCAGGGAAGCCCAAAGACCATGAGAAGGAGCAAATTAAAAGTACCAGATGCTAGACAAGAACCTGGGACTAAAAAAAAAAAAGGAGATGTGTGTATGTGTTGCATTTCAGAAGTTCTTGAAAGCCATGTAAGTAAAAATAGCACAGCTGGTGTGGTTAAGACTCAAGTTGGCCATATTTGAGAGGGGCTGTAGGCTGTTGCTTCAGTCTTGACCGAGTCATTTGGCTATAAAATAATAATGCTAATAATTAAAGTACTACTAGTAGTGCAGGCTTAGTCCCTTGTGTCCAACTCTTCACAACTCTGTGGACTGCAGCCCAACAGGTTCCTCTGTCTATGGGATTATCGCAGCAAGAATACTGGAGTGGGTTACCATTTCCTCCTCCAGGGGATTTTCCTGACCCAGGGATCAAACCCACATCTCCTATGTTTCCTGCTTTTCTAGGCAGATTCTTTACCTGCTGAGCTATCGGGGAAGCCCACTAGCAGTAATAGTACTAGTAGGAATAGAAATAATCCACCCCCACTTTCCATGTGGAATTTCCAGTTGACAGGGTATTTTCAACCATCTTTAGGTAGTCTTGTAGTGGTAGACAGTAGTTTCTGAACCAGACCGGTGACATAAATCTCCAAGTTCACATAGCCTGGGAGTGGCAGGCCTAAGACAAAACCTAAATGTCCTGACATGAATCAGCCCTGGTTCAACAACTGGAATTACAAGCCCATAGCAGATCAGAGATAGAAGGGATATTAAAGGCTATCTTTTTCCTCTCTTAGATGGGGAAACTGAGCTCAAAGAAGTGAAGTACCTGGTTGAAAGTCACATGGCTACATAATGGTGAAGCCACTGTCAAGGCCCAGCTCTATGGAGAGTCCCAGTAAAGTGCTTTTATATATTTGTTAGTTCAGGTAAGAACCTCTTAACAGAGCTGGGGGAACACCCTAACCCTAGCAAGGTATGTATTTTGTACATACAAATACTAGTCTTCGATACTGGATGCCACTAACAGTGTGAGGGCCTAGACCCACTGGCAGGTCCTTAGAATCCAGGAATTCCACTGCTACCAGGAAGGATTGTCCATTTGCCAGGAGGGCCCTGGGCAGAAAGAAGATGGTCTCCAGGCAGCAGAGCATGGGGAGAAGAAAGAGCTGGCTGGGGAGGGGTAACCTCCAGCGTGGGAAGCAGGCATCCCGCAGGTGGGAAACTGGCAGTGCCAGGCATGGCATCTCAGTGTAGCAGGGCTGGGCGTGTGGGATGGAAGCGTCTGGGAGTCATGGCTGGGAAGGGGGGCCAGGAAGGACTTTACTCTCATTGGCCGGTAAATGGCTTAGACTCTCCACATACCCCTTCTGTGACTTCAGAGACAGGCCTATTCACATGCAAATCTCCTTTGGGACTGGGAGGCTGAGTCCCAAGTGGTTCAGGGGCAGGAAAATAGCCTGGGGACAGGCAAAAACAAAGCCTTGTTGTGTTCTTCTGTGGCAGAGGCAGCCTGGCTCCAAGTCAGTCGCAGTCAGCACTGGGGTGAAAGCAGTGATTAAGTAAGTGCCTAGCAGAGAGGAGAGGCCTGCCGCGGGCCTGCGTCGCCAGGCACTTTCCAGGAATGTGTGAGCTGGTGTGTCCCTCTAATATCGCCTGGGACTCTGCCCTGCACCCGTCTGAAAGTGCATCCTCAAATCTTCGCAGGGAAAATTTTAAGGTTCCTGGAATAGGGACCTAAAGACCTGGGTTCTGGCCACCACCCTACCACTCATGTGTTATTTCAACCTCTCCCCAGCACGTGCCCTGGCGCTGGCTCGTATCAACCTATAGGGACCAGCTGTCACTTCTCAGGGATTTTTGCTATGCTTTTGTTAGACACAGCCATTATGAAAGATTCAGTTTTATAAACTTACAGTTAAATAAATTATATTAAAAAGAAATAAAAACTCATCACCTCCTAACAATTCTAAAATTTTACCATTATCCCTGCAGTTGAGTTTACTAACATCTAGAATGTTGGAGTGGTGAAGAGCGGGCTCCTGTCTGCCCTCCTAGTCCACCCCCAGTCCAGACCCAGTTGCTGATTATGATAAGTACACTGCTGGGTTCCGGCTCAGTTTTCACAAACATACTAGGTGGAACTTCCTTCTATCCTCTAAGAGTCAGGAGGTCAAATGACACATGGGCAGAAAAGCAGCTAGTAAAGTCTGCCATTGCCTGTGAGCATTCAGCAGGGCCTTTATTTCCCAGGCCCCGTGGCGATCCAGCTCCCATCTATACCTCTGTCTTCATCTTCTACCCCTCTCCCTTGTGCTCCAGCCACACAACCTTCCTTGAAAGTGAAAGTCACTCAGTTGTGTCCAACACTTTGCAAGCCCATGGACTATACAGTCCATGGAATTTTCCAGGCCAGAATACTGGAGTGGGTAGCCTTTACCTTCTCCGGGGATCTTCCCAACCCAGGGATCGAACCCAGGTCTCCCACATTTCAGGAGGATTCTTTACCAGCTGAGCCACAAGGGAAGCCCAAGAATACTGGAGTGGGTAGCCTGTTCCTTCTCCAGTGGATCTTCCTGACCCAGGAATTGAACTGGGGTCTCCTGCATTGCAGGCAGATTCTTTACCAACTGAGATATAAGGGAAGCCAGCCTTCCTTGCCGTTCTTCAAATACACTAGGCCTTTTCCCTCTAAAGTCTTGGCTGTTCTCTGGTTGAGAGCTTTTCCCCAAAAGCCACATGGCTGACTTCCTCAGTTTCTTCGTCTTTGCTCAAATGTCACCCTTTCATCCAGGACTGCCTTGACCAACACATTTCAATCGTAACACCCACCCTTCTTTACCCTGCTCTGTTTCATTTCTTTGCCTATTACCTTACTGGTGGTGGTGGTGGTTTAATTGTTAATTAAGGTCCAACTCTTGTGACTCCATGGACTATAGACCGCCAGGCTCCTCTGTCCAGGGAATTTCCCAGGCAAGAATATTAGAGTGGGTTGCGATTTCCTTTTCCATATCTTACTACTCACTATATAATTAGCTTTGAATTTTGTTTAGTGTTTATTGTCTGTTCCCCCAGTGTAATGTAAGCAGTGCCAATAAACATTTCTGTCTTAATTACTGCTATACTCCAAGTGCTAGTAAATGGTAGGCATTCAATGAAGATTTATTAAATAAATGAATACTTCTCATTCCCTTTTTTTTTGTATGAGCACACCAATGTAAATTCATGCTCTGCTTTTTACTAAGGTGTGTCTGAGAGCAGCCTGTGTACACTTTCGCCCACAGATTTGCACACCAGGGCACTCCAGAGCATTCCACCTCACTCTTGCACACATTTTCTGCCTCAGAGCTGGGACCATCCTCCTGTTTTTTATCACTCCCAAGACTGTGCTGCTTGCATCTCCTGCATAAAATAAGCCTTTATCACACTGTTTCTGAAGCTCATTTTCAACTTCTTGATTCTTCTGAATCAACTAGAATGGATTTGGGAACCGGGTATCTCTGGAGTGGAGGAATTCCACTAGGGAATACCATTGAAATTCATGAGAAACATTTGCTCATTCTTCTTTTCCTTCAGGGGCAAGGCCTCCTGTCTATTCCCAGAGAATGAGCAGAGCTGCATCAGTAGTTGAAGGTCAAGGGCATGTTCAGAGTAAACACAGAGCACTGCACAGAAATTAGGAGCTGGGGGTCAGAGGAGTCAGTTTTGGAGCAGGGCCATGGGAAGGACTTATCTCTCAATTATACAGCAGGATGCAGACTGACCCAGCGAGGCTTGGGAAAGGAGAATCAGGACTGGAAGGACTGGGAGAGGCAAGCTAGTCTAATTTCCTCATTGAGCAGATGGAGAAACTGAGGCTGAGACTTGCCAATGTCTCTGCAGGTGACTTGCCAATGTCTCTGCAGGAGTCAGTGGCTCACCTGTAAACCAGAGCCCTTTCCTTTATGCTCACCACCAGGACACCCATGCTTTTTCCTGTTCTGTCCCCCAGGACTGTGTTCACTACCAGAAACAAACACGGGCCCTGAGCTCATGAGGCTGACGGTCCATGCAATGACCTTGAGTTTACTATTAGAACTTGTGTACCGCAAACAGATAAATCAAACACTTTCCATCCTTCATAGCACAGATTCCATTTCTTCCTATTTTTATAAAATATTTTTTTCCTCACAAAGTCAGGATAAGAGAAAAAGTTCTTTAACAAAGTTATGATCAAGCTAGATAGCATATTCAAAAGCAGAGACATTACTTTGCCGACTAAGGTCTGTCTAGTCAAGGCTATGGTTTTTCCTGAGGTCGTGTATGGATGTGAGAGTTGGACTGTGAAGAAGGCTGAGCGCCGAAGAATTGATGCTTTTGAGCTGTGGTCTTGGAGAAGACTCTTGAGAGTCCCTTGGACTGCAAGGAAATCCAACCAGTCCATTCTGAAGGAGATCAGCCCTGGGATTTTTGGAAGGAATGATGCTAAAGCTGAAACTCCAGTACTCTGGCCACCTCATGCGAAGAGTTGACTCGTTGGAAAAGACTCTGATGCTGGGAGGGATTGGGGGCAGGAGGAGAAGGGGGACAACCGAGGGTGAGATGGCTGGATGGCATCACTGACTGGATGGATGTGAGTCTGAGTGAACTCCGGGAGTTGGTGATGGACAGAGAGGCCTGCCGTGCTGCGATTCATGGGGTCACAAAGAGTCAGACATGACTGAGTGACTGAACTGAACTGAGACAACACAAGGGCCCTCAAGGTCCCACAGATTTACACAATTTTACTAAATTTCTCTTGTAACCCAGGAAGTATATAAAAATCCTGATACTCCAGTCAGGATAAAACCTGTTCTGAGAAAGTCCAAACAGAGAGACTCAATCTTAACTTGGGAATAAGAAGACCAGGGATTGAGACCTGGCTTTTCTATAACGTCCTAGACGAATGCACTCAAGCTCTTTATGCTCAGAGTCCTTTCCTGTAAATTAGGTGTAATCATTCTGACTCTCCCTAGTCCATGAGCATCAAAGAAGGTGATAGATTAAAAAGTGCTGTGAAGTGAAAATATCTCCTGCCAGATCAGTAAACAGGAAATATCATAGCCATTGTTGATTTCTGGCCTCCAAATGTGAATGAGGGCTCCCCAAACTGGCATCCAGCAGATGCTGTCAACCCTCTGCTGTGATTGCTAAGGAGCTGGGGGAAGGCAAGAAGCAGCCATCTGCCACTCCTTAAGGTGAACAAGGAAACAGGGCTTGCGCCACACCTCCCGCCACCACCCCTGCCAGAGCAGAGGTGCATATGAAAGGAATGAACTTACTGAGCCCAGAAGCTTGTATCTTCCCAGACACAGAACACTAAATTCCTTAACTTGAAATCTGATCTTTGATTTTCAGATTGCCTGCTCCGTTTGTTGCAAACCACTATATAGTTGGACTCCCCCTCCGGCCTCCTTGGAACAGTTTTCTCAGAGCTACTGAGATGCTGCCTCCGGGGCTTGGAGTCCTAATCATTCCCACCAAATAAAATAGCTCTCTACTTTCAGGTTGTAACTATATTTTTAGTTGACATTGCCATACACTTGTGTTGCTGCAAGGTGAACACACAACAGAAATAAACAGCCTTTTGCATTTGATCAGTCCTTTCAAAGTACTTTCCCATTAAGTGAGAAACTCAGTGACTTGAGCAAGGTCACAGGCAACCAGTTAGTGTTAGAGAAGATGAGGAAGCTGACACTCACTGAGCATCCAGTCCAGTAATATCAGCAGGCGCTTCAGTACTCACACCCTTGCCATCATCACCACTGAAATAATACTTACTGAGCTCATTACATAGGCATTGGACACATGCAGATACAGCATTTAGCTCACTTGGCATTCACAATAATAAGCCCAGGAGACAGGCATTATTGTTATCCCTATTTTACCCTAAGTAGTGGAGATAGGACCTGACTCTAGGTCTGACTGGCTCTAGACCCTGATCTCCAAACCATTGAAAATGTTTGCCTTTTCACAGTATTAATTCCAGTCACAGCCATCATTTCACTTAAATCCTCATATAACCTTCGAGGAAGGTACTGTATTATTGTCTTTTTTTTTTTTTTTTTTGGTATAATCACAAAACCAGTGCTTAGGGAGATCAAGGCATTTAGAGAATTGTTAAATAGAAATTGTTAAATTCCTATTTATCCTTCAAGACTTATCTCAAACATCAACCATTTCCAAAGCCTTTTGGAACCTCCAGAAATGAGCACTTTACAGCATATATGCTGCCTCATACTCTTGTCTTCCTCTTCCTGGCTTTAGCTTATTAATTATATACTTGTCTCATGATATACTGTTGTGAGTTCCTGTAGGGCAGGTACTGTTTTACTCATCTTCATGGGCCCCATCTTCGGTGCAGTGTCCAACTTACAGTAGGATTTCAATAGAATTCTTGGACTTCATTCCATGGACAGTGGGGAACCATTGAAAGGTTTTGAGGGTGGCACAATCAAAGCATGTTTAAGAACATTTCTCTGGACATGGGTAGCGGAGGATTGGACAGGGAGAGACTGACCGCTGGCAGACATTAGGAGGCTATTATAATAAACTAGGTGAGAAGAACAAGAACTGGAACTAAGGGGCTAAAGTGAAGAGAATGGGAAAAAAATGTTGACTGTATCAAGAATATAGGATTAAGAGGAGAAAAAATGGTGTTACATCATAAGAGCATTTAACAGTTGCCAGTTGAGTTGTATGCATTCAACAGGAGAAGGAAAAAGAGAGAAAGAGAATGAAAGCCAAATGTAGGTTTTTATTATCTCCTTTTCCAGTGAACAGATGCCATGAAGTGAACTTGAAAACAGGATGTGTGAATCTGCTGTTCCCTTGGTGGTTCTGATTTCTGAGTACCTTTTGCAGTAAGTATAGTTCCAGGGCTCCTTTCTCAGCACAAATCAGTTACTTCACCTGATGCTCAATTAAAGGAACCATAATTGGTTGCATTTCTGAAAAAAAAAAAGTATCTTCTGGACATTCTAAAAGACAGTGCCCTACTGTATTTAAGAGATTAAGTTTGATTATAGACAACACTTGCCTTCAGTTCAGTTCAGTCGCTCAGTCATGTCTGACTCTTTGCGACCCCATGAACTGCAGCACGCCAGGACCCTCTGTCCATCACCAAGTTCCAGAGCCTACCCAAACACTCATGTCCATTGAGTCGGTGATGCCATCCAACCATCTCATCCTCTGTCATCCCCTTCTCCTCCTGCCCTCAATCTTTCCTGGCATCAGGGTCTTCTCAAATGAGTCAGCGCTTTGCATTAAGTGGCCAAAGTATTGAGGTTTCAGCTTCAGCATCAGTCCTTCCAATGAGTCATTCAGGGCTGATTTCCTTTAGGATGGACTGGTTGGATCTTCTTGCTGTCCAAGGGACTCTCAAGAGTCTTCTCCAACACCACAGTTCAAAAGCATCAATTCTTCGGCACTCAGCTTTCTTTACAGTCCAACTCTCACATCCATACAACACTTGCATTACATTACACTTAAAAGCCTAAGCATCCATATGATGGGGGATTTCACTGTGACTTAATATTTTTAAAGGAAAAAAAGACTGAATGTTTTGAGATATAAATTCTGGTCCCAGTGTGACCTTGGCCCAAGAATTGCCCTTCCCTGGGCTTCAGTGTGATGATCATGAAGTTGAACCATGATTCCTGGGGTCTTTGATACATAGACTATCAGGGCTAGATGAGCCTTAGAGACCATCTGGCTCAACTCCCTATATGTGAGAGAGGAATCCCTTGCCCAGGATCTCTTAGTTATCGAGAATGGCCACAAGAATCCAGGCCTCCTGTTCCCTGGCCCATGTCTGTGCTCTGTCCCTCACCTGCGGCATTAACCAGATGTGACTCCTACGCCTGTCTGCGTACTGCAGGAGTCCATGCATTGCAGCCACATTCCAAGGAGGCAAATACTGTCGTGCAGATGCTCATGAGCCTTGAAGACCAAGAACTGCAGGAGATTAGGCTGGAGAGGAATTTTCATAAAGTGTGAGTATCTGGACCACAGCCGTGGGGTCCTGTTCGTCTTCAAGCTGCTGATGTGCCATGTCAGCAATTCCGTCATCATGAGCCTGATGGGCCAGGATGGGAAGGGCAGTCTGTGGAACTGTGGCTGGGCAGAAAGGATTCCTGTGAACTGGAGGGTCCTTTAAACCCACTCACAGGCCTGTCAGGGGAATTCAGTCACAGAGTGAAAGATCCTCAGGACAGGAGTATTATCTCACCAGAAGGAAATGTGTGATATTCAAAGTTCCTTGGAAAAAGAACAGCACTAGAATGGTATATTTACAAGTTCTCTTTAAATGATGTGTCACTAAGGCAACTCCAGCAGACTATGGTCTCTTACTGGAGTGCTGGAACTTGGGGAAGTGGCTGTTGTACCATATTATTACTATTTTCTGGCATTATCCTACCTAGGATAATGAGGATATAATGAGGTCATCTGGAAAGCCCTGGAAAGGAGAATTAATAAAACTCTGGAATTTTAGGGACCTTAGGGATCATCTCATCTTACTCCTCACGGAACAAATGAAAGAATAGAATTTTGTAACGGGATGTTGACTTATCTGAGGGTGATATAGCCATCATGCTCACGCTTCATTCAGATAAGGGAAGAGCCCCTTTCTCATTCATAGGCAGAAAAAATCACATATCCTGGGGGTAGAGGGTTAGGGAGAGTATGCAATTTGAAAAATTCAGTGGGTTTCAACTATATGTGGAAGACTTCTGGGTTTGAAAGGCTGAATTCTCAGATGAAAATACTAGTCTTGTACCTGAACTGAGAATTTAGGGAGTATTTAAGCTGTAATTGGGGCTTCCCAGTTGGGCTTCCCTGATAGTTCAATTGATAAAGAATCTACCTGCAATGCAGGAGACCCTGGTTCAGTTCCTGAGTCAGGAAAATCCGCTGGAGAAGGGATCAACTACCCACTCTAGCATTCTTGCACTTCCCTTGTGCTCAGCTGGTAAAGAATCTACCCACAGTACGGGAGACCTGAGTCTGATCCCTGGGTTGGGAAGATCCCCTGGAGAAGGGAAAGGCTACCCACTCCAGTATTCTTGCCTGGGAAATCCCATGGACAGAAGATCCTGGAGGGCTACAATCCATAGAGTTGCAAAGAGTCTGATACAACTGAAGCCATCTAGCATGTGCCCACGCATGCACACAAACTGTAATTCCTACGAGCTGTGACCTTCAGGGGGACCAAGGAGACTAAGTGAGCAGAGTGAGCTTCTGAGCCACCTTCAGCCCCAACAGCCCCACTTCTGTTTCCTGAATCAGGACTACTAGAAGATTTCCAAGGAGAAAAATGTCCACTGGGGAGAAAGTATTTGAAAAACAATAACAACAATGTGGGTCTAGGTGGGTCTCCAGTGGCCCTCTGCAGTCTGACATGCCATAAGTTCTTGAGTCTAGGAGCAGAACTCTGCCAAGGGCAGAGTGTGAGCAAGGGCACTGGGCCTGTCTCCACGTGAGCATCAGTTGACAGCCGATCAGGGTGCAGTGTCCTGTGAAGGAAGGCCTACTCAGGCCCCATGGCTGCTAAAACTTCTGAAGAGGGGCCAGTGATGGTGCTGGACAGCATCCTGGAAGGAAGTGAGTTGTGCAAGTCCGAGGAAAGAAATACCTCTCTGTCCAATATGTTAATCCTTTCTTCTAAAGAAATTGGGAAACTGTCGGGCACTTCAGATAGGTGGCTCAACTCTGTGTTGTCTCACCCAGACTGATTCTTTGCTATGCTCAGAGGTCCAATTTTGGAGCATAGAGTGCTAAAAGATTGTCTCGTCCATTCCAGATTATTCGGGAGTTAGTGGCAGATCTGGGACCAGAACAGGAAGTTCCCAAACTCCAGGCAAGGACCCAGAGCATGCTGCCCTTCCAGAGGGCCTAGTCCCATCTCCTTGAATTTTCAGGAAGGTGTCATATCACCCTGGATAGAAATCATCAATTAACCTCCAAAATATCCTCCAGCCAGAAAAGCCAAGCTTTGGGTATAAATGTATTCCAGTGTCTCTAATTCAGGGTCAGAAGAGGTCTTCATATTCTACTGTGGCCCTTGAAAAGTACAGTGTGTGTGTCTGTGTGTGTGTGTTTTCCATTACAAAACAGCCAGTGTCAGCTCCTTAGTCTATCTTGTCAGGAGAATCCACTTATTTGGGAGCAAAAGAATGGGCCACGCCCTCCAGTGCATGTTCGTCATCTTGGTGATGGAGCCCTGTGCCGTGCTGAGCTTAGTCACTCAGTTGTGTTCTACTTGTGATCCCGCGGACTATAGGTCACGAGGCTCCTCTGTCCATGGGGATTCTCCAGGCAGGAATACTGGAGTGTGTTGCCATGCCCTCCTCCAGGGGTTTTCCCAATCCAGAGATCGGACCCAGGCCTCCTGTACCGAAGGCAGATTCTTTACCAGCTGAGCCACCAGGGAAGCCCCAAATGTGTCCTAACAAGGTCAGACTTGACCTCTGTCTCCATAAAAGGAAAACTCGTTAGGAAAAAAAAACAATTGCAAATGAACTGAGAGTGAATTCTTGCAGTGGAGGGATGGGAAATAATGAAAAAAAGTCATTGTCACAACTGAAGAACAAAAATTGCGATTTCTGTGGTCTTGAGGCCTCAACTACTAATAAAGTCCAATGTTTCCACTGGCAAAATTTCTAGATGTTTGACATGTTTGAAAGTAGATAAAAAGCAGTTAGGAAGTTCACATCTAGCCTTGTCTAAGTCAATGGAATTTACTCTCGTATTAAGCCAATGTTTGGTCATTTTCCTTCTGCTAAGTTCACTCTCCAACCTAAATATCTGAGAATACAATGGTGGTGCAGCCAGCATTAGGGGAATGGGCTGGGGATTCTGCTAACCAAATGCCCCTTACCCATAGTGCATCTGGGATCCTGGAGTTTGGTTCTTCCAGAGGCTAGATTATATCTTAGAAGACATAACTAGCCTGTTTGTTAGAAATTTCAATTTACTATGATGAACACTTAGGGCCTTGGTGAATACTCCCTGTTTGATCCCTGTGACTCTGAGAAGTTGGCTCCATTTGTAATGAATTTATAGAAGCTGTATTCGATCTAGGTTACCAAGCCACATCATCTCTGAGAGCAGATAGTTTCAACATTTCTCATTCTTTCTTTGTCAATCTTTTATCACATTACTCTTTCCCACCTTGTGCAACGGCTCTTTTCCTAGGCTCATCTCTTTTGGTAATGGACTAGATTTCTTGGTCCTTAAATTCTCACAGTTCCTAGCACAGGACATTCAAAGATGGCAGCAGCAGAGAGAGAGCAATGGTTCTCACATGTGGAGTTTTTGCTCCTCTGGGGCTATTGATAACTACTAGAGGCATTTTTGGTTGTCACAACTGAAATGTGAGTGCTATTGACATCCAGTAAGTGAAGCCAGGGATGTTGCTACAAATCCTATGATTTGCAGAATAGCTTTCTTTGGCAAATACTTATCTGGCTCAAAATGTCAATAGTGCTAAAACTGAAAAACTGTGCCACAGAGGACCGATTTTAGAAAGTTTTTAGTCACAGAAAACTTGCTTTAAATGAGATACTTGATGCATATCCAACATATGTAATCAGCAACACTCACCATTCAAAATGAGTTAATCAGGGTAGGAGTTCACAGCCCGAGTTACCAGACTTCCCTGGCCCCCACCCCAGTGCTCTTGTCAGCCTCTGCAGTATCCTAGGGCTCAGTGGAGTACAGCTTGTGAGCAGTTTGGCGGAGCCAAAAGAAAGAAATATTGAAAGTCATAAGACATGGATTTGGAATCTTGATCCATCATTTACTAGCTGTACAGTCTTGGGTGAATTGCTTCACCTTCTTGGGGTTGTGTCTTTGCCTGTAAATGGGATACTAATACCTATCTCATAGGATTGTCTTAAAGGTTGAATGAGATTATAAGTGTAAGCATCTTGCCAGCTCACTTCTTTGCTGGGAAGTGAGCAAAGTGGTATTAACATTCTGGTTAATACCAGGTTAATTCTTACTGAATTATGGCTGTAGAAAAATGAAACTATACTAATATCAAAAATATAGGAAGTCCATGCTAGAGTGGTTTAATAAGAGCTTCTTCCAGGAAGCCAGAGAGTGGTTGTAAGTAGGTTCTTAGGTCTTCACCTCTTTTTGAACCAGATACAATTGGAATATGTGTCATTTCTCAGAAGTACTTTAACCTTTTTAGCTCCACTTTTAAAAGAGAACAACTTCCTATCTATGGCATTGCTGTGGGTACTTTCTAAATTCTGAGAAATTGTTGTCTGATGCTGTAATCACTTCCTGCTCCTCTTACCTTTGGTTTTCACATCCATCGTCACTTCCATCTTCTGTGATGACCCCTTACTGTTGCCCATACTCTTCGTTGATAAAATCTAAACTCTTTAGCATTACATTCAAAGCCCTTCAGGATCTCACTCCAATCAGCCTTCCAACTTCACTTCTTATTTCCCCTGTGACATACTCTACACTTCTCATTATCTTGATCATTACCTAGAGAACTGGACAATGCTTTCTAATGCCTCAGCTTTGGATATAATGATAGCGTACTCTAGAGTCTCTTTAGCTTGTTGAACTAAAGGTGACATTGGAGCAGAGGTTATAGACTCTGAGAACAGAAAGGAAAAGGGAAGGCTATATTTGAGTAACACTTTGCCAATTTCATCTTCCCTTAAGATCTTTACTAGGTCTTCCTATTCAACCTGCTCCTAGTGTACCACCCACAACCTTCATTTATCATGCTATGATATTGTATGTCTCCCTCACTGGACTGCCAGCCTGGGGGGCAAACACAGCATCTCCTTCATCTGGGTTCCTCTAGCTCCCAGCAGATCCTCCAGTAGAGAACCTGCCACGGTAAGGGAACGTCAGGATCTCACCTTCACATAGTCGTATTCACAAAGGTAGGAGGATTCCAAGTTGAAGTGCATGAAGTAAAGCTTGATTCGAAATCCCTCTGGGACAGTGATATTCCAAGTCACCTCTGAATCACTTGGATAGGCGTCCGGATAGCCAGGAGACTGGATCTGGCCAAACATATTGTTAAGCTCCACAGTGTGGGCTGAGGCCTTCAACAAGGAGAAGCACAGCGCATGAGAGAGAAGGAGCCACCTGAAAGACAGGAATGGATTCACGCACACTCAGATAATGGTCCTTGTCGTTTACTAAATCAGCAGCCAGGAGGCCAAGTTCTCAGCATACCACTGACCTGCTGTAATTATTTCTCCCTTATGGGCCTTGCTTATCCACTGTATAATACTGAAGGATAGTAACTTGATTTCTAAGGTTACTCCCAGTTGTGCTCTTTTAAAGATTCAATAATAGTATTAAACTTTCCCCAGAAAATATCATATTTGGGACTCTGAGACATATTGCTTTTTGGTTTAAAATATAAGTTTCATAGTTAGGTAAAAGCTGATATAATTTCTTCAGCTCAGCTTAATTTAAGAATCATAAACTCTTGATTCAGTTTCCTAAAAAGTAAGTAATAGTAACATGGAAATATTGAGATAAGGCTTGTACTCAATGATGGGATCTGCAGTACCTTAAACAAATTTAACAAAATTAATCAAGAAATATAAAATTTTGGATTAAGAAGAAATTAACAAAACAAGTTGTTTTACCCCTCTTTGACAAGTGTTTTTATAAAAGGATAAAAAACTTACAATCTATTTCCAGTTGTAGGAATCCAAGATAATAGATTGTTAAGAGTTGCATAAGGGGCATGGGAAATTCAACTAAAACTTACAGAATACACCCAAGTGGCTGATGCAATAATGAGGCAGAGTCCAGGGCTTGCCAAAAACCTAATGGTCAATGTACAGTACAACCAAGACATCCAATAGATAGTTCCCCTGCAAGACTCAAGGACCTTGAACTCAAACATCTCAAACCTGGCTCATCAATTTCTCCCCTAAATCTTATTTATGCTGATTCCTATGTTTTGGAAACCCTTCTGTTTCTCCTCAGTCAATTAATTTAAATGTTCTTATCCGGATTATTGCTACTGAATCCTAACTGATTTCCTTGGCCCCCATTTCATACCATTTAGCAATCTTCTGCCAAATTTGATTTTCTAAAACATAGACGCGTCCGTGTGGCTTCACTGTGCCTGCAGGGCAAAGCATCTGCTGCTGGGCTGGCTGATGAGCCCTTTTGATCTAGCGCTCGCTGATTTGCTTCATCTCTTACCAGCCTGAGGCAGGTCATTCTGGAAGCATGCCACACCCATCTGGGCCTCAACTCCATCACACATGCCCCACTCATTCCTCACCTGGTCATCTCATTTATCCTCCACCATCCAGCTCAAAGCTTCCCAGGATACCACAGAATATCCTTCACTCCAGATTGCAGCTCCCTGTACATGCTTCCAATTAGAGCAATGCTTTAGGCACAGCCCTGACATTAGGTGTATTTGGGTTCAAATCCCAGTTTGCTTCCTTACTGGCTGTGAAATCTTGGGGAATTAGTCTCTGAGTTCAGGTTTCCTCACATGTAAAGTGAAGATTATAGTCTTTAATTTACACAGCTCACATGAATATTGAGGATGAGGTATGTAAAGGGCCCAATATAAAGCCTGGTACATAATAGATGATGAATGAATGAATGAGCTAAAGCATGAATGTGGGGCCAGAGTCTTATTAATATATAGTCTAAAAAGTAAGTTCTGGGGAATTATACCAGCATTTTAACATTAATAGTTAGAATTTGGCTAATCGGAAAGTTGTTTCTCCCAACCTACCCCTTCCTGCTCAGTAAAAAGATGCATATATGTGTCTACATGCATATATATGAATTTTTGAGTGTATAAACACAATGAGATAACTGCAATGAAATTATCTATCTGTTTTATATAATATTTACATAAAGGTAGATACATAAGTGCAAAAAGGCCTAGAGGGGTATCACTGGGGAATTAACGGAGAAGGCGATGGCACCCCACTCCATTACTCTTGCCTGGAAAATCCCATGGACAGAGGAGCCTGGTAGGCTGCAGTCCATGACATCGGTGGGAGTCGGACACGACTGAGCGACTTCACTTTCACTTTTCACTTGCATGCATTGGAGAAGGAAATGGCAACCCGCTCCAGTGTTCTTGCCTGGAGAATCCCAGGGATGGGGGAGCCTGGTGGGCTGCCATCTCTGGAGTTGCACAGAGTCGGACATGACTGAAGCAACTTAGCAGCAGCAGGGGTATTAACAGTGGTTATCTCTGAAATGGTAATATAAAATTACACTCAATAAAAATGAGTGCTTTCAATTTTACTTTTGTGTATGTAAAATGTTCAGATGTGTCTAGAAGGACCTTGTGCTATTTTTTCAATAAAGAAAAATAGAGGTAAATTTTTTTCCAAGGCCTCTACAATAGCAACACATGAGATGCAACTAAGGAAACAAAATGTTTTTATCCAATTGCCAGGGTCAATATTTTTATAAGCCAATCTGTGGAGGAAGGGCCTCCAAGGCAGAGAGAAAGGCAGGCATGGGTCCAAGCTCTGATGAAGTAGTAGGAAAGG
This sequence comes from Nanger dama, assembly GCA_917880005.1. Lineage (NCBI taxonomy): Eukaryota > Metazoa > Chordata > Mammalia > Artiodactyla > Bovidae > Nanger > Nanger dama. The sequence continues at coordinate 24,088,423 of CAKJTW010000011.1, read as the reverse complement.
TAAGTTTGAAAACTCTGGCTTGCAGGGGTCAGGCAGCCCCACTTTGAAATGAGGAAATATACTGATATTTCTAACCTGCGCTGGAAATTCTGGTTAAGTGCCTCTTGAGCAGGGGAGGGCACTAGTCTTGGGTTGAAAGAGCAGAATTCCAGTCCAGACATTTACTTCATTCATCTAACCCATCTCGGGGAAGTCATGTAAGGTCTCCCTCTCAACTTCTTCATTCATTAAGTGTCATAGTAATGACACCCTCCGAGGCTGCTGTCACAGTAAAGGAGGATTGGAGAGTAAGTACTTTGTCAACTGTGCAGCCCTAGTTAAACATTAGTTACTATTACCCCATCAGGCTGCTTTCCAAAAAGCAGGGGTTAGGAATGAGCTTTGGTTCCCAAACTGGACTTCCCTGCAATAGCAACACCCAGATTATGCAAGGCTGAAAGGTCAGCTTTCTCCACTTCTGCTTTTTTCACACCATATGGAGGAGACCCTGAGCTTCCTGCTGCTAGTTCTGTCATGGGCTGGCCCAGGTGGATGGCTCCATCTATCCTCAGAGGCCTCAGACCACGTGTAGTAGGCAACTGGTCAGCGTAGGAGGAAGGCCTGTGAAGCACTCTGTTCTATTTTGTTTGCATTTCAAAACAGTTTCAAACATATGAAACAAATCTCTCTTTTCACATAATAAGCCTGAGCATATGCTCACTTGCTTGCTTGCGGGGCTGCAAATCAAAGAATGTTAAGTGGCGGCTTCCATTTCCCATCACGCTCTCTGAGTGTTTTTGGCTTCTTATCCACCAGGCACCGGCTGTACAAATTCTGACACCTGCTATCTGTTCTCCGACTAATCAAAAAGTTTAGTTACGTTTGCTTGAAATGTCACAAGTAATATATAAAGGCGGGATATCATAAGCCCTACTGTAGGCGTGGGCTCTGAGGAATGCATAAAAAATGCCGGCATATAGCCATGGTTGTGGAACGAGTAGCACTTTCTATCCTTTCCATTCACTCCTCACTTCAGCCTACGCAACTCCAAGACTGTTTTGGGATAGAAGAGTTGAAAAGGCTTGTGCAGATCTCTTTGACACTCTTGCTTCACAGAGGACAAAAAGGATACCCCAAGAGATGACATGTCACACCCAATGCCATATGGTGAGTTAGCTTCCACAGAAAACAGCAATAACAAAAGCTCACAGAGGAAGCTGGGTCCATGCCCATATCATGCCCAGGCATCTGGCCAAAGCAATTAATCCTGTGAAAAAAATTTTAAAAACTCATAGCTTTATGTGAAAATTAAAAAAAAATACGAATACAAAAGTATTTAGTTTAATTGGTCAGATTTTTGTTTAATTGGTCTGGAGTGAGGCCTGGTCATTGGCATTTTTTAAAAGTACTATAAATTGTTCTAATGTGCAGCTAGGGTTGGGAGCTGCTGACAAACAATAATATGTTGAGAGTCTGGCACAGTATTATAGAAAGAAGTCCTAAACTTGGAGCCCAAAGATCCAAATTTGGGTCTAGGCTTTTTCAAGATCATCAGTGTGGCTTTGGGCAAGTTGCTTAACTCTTTATCCTCTTGTCTCCATAAACCCTTACCTCATCCAAAATCTGAAGACCAGATGCAACAGTGACTATACAAGTGCTTTGCAAACTCTGCAGTGTTGTGTCTGTATGAGGCAAGACCTTTTAGAGACTTCTGCTGCTGCTAAGTTGCTTCAGTCGTGTCCGACTCTGTGTGACCCCATAGATGGCAGCCCACCAGGCTCCCCATCCCTGCGATTCTCCAGGCAAGAACACTGGAGTGGGTTGCCATTTCCTTAGAGACTTCCAGTGGAGCACTTTTCCAGAAGTTTTGCTATTGAACAACTGAATTCAATTCAGCCAGTATTGATTGTATGCAATGAAATGATTGTGTGTATGAAACATTATGCTAGGTACGAGGCATACAAATGTGAACAAGCCACAGATCCTATTCCTTAAGGGACATTCAGTCTTGGAGGAGGAGGTGGACATTTCAGCATGATAATATTAAAAGAGATAACTCCCAAGGACAGAAAAAGCACAAAGGATAAGATGCTGACTCTGGGGAAGCTGAGCAGGGAAGAGGAGGTGATGTTTGAGCAAGCGTGAGTGATCGAGTCTTGTAGAACAGTGGTCCCCAACCCGTGGGCCGGCCGAGGACTGGTACCAGTCTGCTGCCTGTTAGGAACCGGGCTGTGCAGCTGGAGGTGAGCAGTGGACCAGTGAGCAAAGCTTCATCTGTCACTCCCTGTAACTTACATTACTGCCTGAACCCCTCTCTCCTTCCCCTCATCCCTGGAAAATTTTCTTACATGAAACCGGTCCCTGGTACCAAAAAGACTGGGGACCACTGCTCTAGAAATAGGGGAAATAAGAGAATGGAGGGATGAGCAAATGCCAAGACAGAACTGATCATCAGCCCTATGGTTTGGTATGGCTGGGGTCCTGGGTGGTGGGGTGAAGACTTGAATAGCGGACAGATGAGTCAAATTGTCATTCCATGTAGATGGGCATAAATCTCATCTCTTTCAGGAGAAAGGAAAATGAAGTTAGACAGCAGGTTTAACATTACAATGGATTTAAAAAGAACAGAGTGATTGGATTAACCTTAAAGAGCTGGTTATCTCTCTAAACCACAGGTAATCTGAGTTCAAAGAGTTAACACAGCCTGAAGCCCCTCATTGGCCCCAGACCTGAAAAGTTGCTAGGTGACTGCAGAAGAGAAACAAATAGAAACCCCTTTCCAACTGAGTAAAATTAATGGAAAAGAGGTGTTCAGAGGCTTAACACGTCTCTGGAGTGTTCGTTTTTTCTTTTCTGTATTTTTAACAGTATTAGCACTTATAAGTAGTAAAAATAATTATGGTGGCTGGATTTTGACACTTAGAGAGGAACACTTACAAGAAATGTCTGGTAACAAGCAGCTAGTAACTAAGTATAGGCTGAGACACTGGAAATATTGAAGAGCTTGGAAACAATTGCAATTTAAAATCTTAGGTTCAGAATCAGGAAGACTTCTTTTTTTTAATTTGAAATATCCCTTTAAGAGTCATTTGGTGCAATTCATACCTGATTCATGCTACTGGCGGCCTCTGATTTCAGTGAGAAATGCAGAAATTTATAGGGGACTGTAAAATGCGGACAGGTTTTTGCTTTTTTAAACTAAGGTTTAAACTAGCAAACTTCTGAAGGTTTAAGAAACCACAGAGCTGAGCAATAGGAATCTGGTTTCTTTTCCGGTCAGAACAAATAAACACACAAACACATATTTAACTCACAGAGTGTTGGAAGAGAGAAACCAGTGTTCTTTTTAAAGGAGGAAAACAAAAACTCAACCTTGTAGGCAACAGGAGAAAAGTCACATTGGCCGGCAGGCAGCACCCTGCGTTGGCAGAGGAGAAATCTGAGCTCCAGCGGCACTGGCGGCATTTGCACACAGCCACAGCCTCCCGTTTCAAGTTGCAAGTCTCTGGAGTCCCAGGCAAGGCCCCAGCCTGGCTCCTTTCTCAGAGCCCCGAGAACGGATGAGGAGCCCCTGCACCAACCATAGGACACGCAGGTGAGTCTGCACAGAGACAAGGTCAGACCTTCCAGAGCTGCTTGGCATCTGGTCCCTGAAAGCTGCCCCCCTCCGCCCACCCCGTGCCCACTTCTGCCCTGGCACTCACCTCATTTTCCTGCCTTGAGTGCTCCTGGCTGCCTGGTCCCCTTGGCCTGACTCGTCTGCGAGCTCGTCCCCAGTGTGGTATCAGCCTTATCTTTGTTCTGAGGTCCCTGTGTGACTCTGGAATTGGCTGGCATTCTCCATTCAGGTCACGCCTTCCCCTGCCTGCAACAGATCCCCTCTCCCCTCTCTCCCTCTGTCTTCTCTCTCTCTCTCTCCTCTGACTTGCTGTTATACACACTCAGAGGGACCTGACAGAACAGAATCAGTCTTCTTCCTTACAAGATCTCCTCCTCCAGTTCCCTCCTTCATCCTGTACGGCTGCTTCCAGCTCCCAGGAGAGAATCACTGAGCAGCTCGAATAGGTATTTGTATCACCGTGTGTGTGTGTGTGTGTGTGTGTGTGTGTGTGTGTGTGTGTGTGTAGACAGTGGAGAGGGACAACGTCAGCTCTCCCCAGTCTCCCTTGCCAGATGGCTATAATACTCTGCTCGTCTTCAGGACATTGGCAAAAGGACATCAATTAACCAAGGACAATACTAAGAAGGCAATTCTAGTATCCTACACTAGGCAAGAAAAAAGATCCAAATCCCAAAGCTTGTCTGTCTACAAACAACCACAGGCTTTTTGGTGAACCGAGCAGCTGGCCACGCTTGTGAGCTAGCAGCCAGTCCTCCTTCACTTGGCTAGTTGTTCCTCACCACTTGAAAGTGAGGCTTGAGCTTTTACCAACTCAGACTGTGCAGGGGCCTGTTACCGCCCAGGGAGGACCCACCGCAGTCAAAGAGCCTCACACCCCATGGGTGTGAAGGGACCTGGGCCTGTGTACATGGCTAGACCCAGGGATTGTGAAAAAAGCAGCACCAGATCTCAGCCGAGCTGAAGAAGGAAATTTCCTTTCTCCACAATGACCACTAGTCCTGAACAAGGAGAGGGATGTCTGGTTATAAACAGTACAGTTCACCGAGAACCTTTTCTGTGTTAGGCACAGGGCTAAGTGCAAACGTCATCACAGTTATTTCCACAAACTTGAGAGGGTCACACTATCATACCCATTTTACAGACAAGAAAACTGAGGCAAGAGAGGTCCATAACTTGCCTAGATTATCCAGCTTCCTATTATGCCTACTGCTGTCATAGCTAACAGTTAACATTTACTGAGGACTGTGTGTCAGGTACTGTTCTGGTAATGGGTTAACTGCTTTTGATTGTCTTTACATTTTGCAGAGCTGAGTAGTAATATTATTTCTGCTTCCATATGAAGAAACTGCTCAGAGAGTTTAAGTAAGTTACCCAAGATCACACAGCTAGAAAGTGATGGGGAAAAATCTGAGCTGGTATCCACTATGTTGTGCTGCTTCTCACTAACATATTATAGTGCATATGGCATTACAGATACATACCACAGTCACAGAGAAACTCAATTTGAGACATTTTTTGAAAAGAGCAATTAGACTCAGTCAAAGTTAGCTATAATCTTTCCTTTCTCTTCAAGCGAACCATGGGGTTTGGACTCAATAACATCTCTGATCCTGTTTCCTCATCTGGAAAATGAGGTTTGCTACGAGACTTAAAGGAAATTATTCTTATGCTTTTTAGCTGTTCAGTGTACTCAAGAGACGGCTCCCACCCATTCCAAGCAAGACAGCAAACACATGCATTCTCCACACTCTGATAACACTGCTTTGGCACATTTTGGGGAATAGTGCCTTGAATCTTGCTGAAGTTCTCCTTGTTCCATTTTTTCTCCAGTTTCTCTGTTTTATCACCTTTAAAGGTCAACTTCAGTAAGCTGGGCATTATTAAGAAGCCATGTTTGATACTGTGGGTACAAGTATATGCAATGAGGAAATGTTTGAACCTAGGCATGTTTTTGCAAAATACTGCTTTCTGGTTTAGGCAAGGGGAAAAAAAAAAACACAAATCTTTAAATGTCCCATTAAGAAGACTCACAGGCTCCTCTGACATCAAATAACTCTCACCAACATTTTAATGATTTAAGTGTAAATGAATCAGAAACACATGGGCTGCATTTCTTTTGGAATAGACAAGCATTTTAAAAACCAAGAGAGGAAGAACTTGGCACAAAGCACCCTGCGCCATGCAGAGGGCCCTGCCCACTAAAGACATTCCCTCCATTAGTGCTGCAGATGAGCTGGCCCTCTCCTAATTTAGGGCATATCCAGGGAAATGCAGTCATTTGTTCTGGGCAGAGAGGGGAGTGTTTGGGAGGGAAAGCCATCAGCTTCTCCTTGTAAAGTGTCACAGAGCCACTGAGCCTCCCAGAATAATTTCCTGACTATGTTTTTTTAAGGCTGCCAACGCTCAATGGGAGGCATTTGAAATATGTTCTGAGCCAAAGTTCTGCCAATATACAGCAGAGCTGATATGTGCTTCCTTGGGAGTTAGCCAAGGCTCAGATGGAATCTGCACGAAAACTCTGTGGCTCGGGACTGATCTGGCCTGGATTCAGGGCAATTTCCCATTGTGTGGGGCTGCACTGGTGATACTGTCCAGATCTTTTGATAAGAATGTCCTGGAGCAACATGAATAAATCATGAAGAGTGGGAGGAATGGAAAAGACAGTGGTCTAGGAATAGACTCAAACATGGGTAACTCATGTGTGACCTTGGGCAAGTCACCTACTTTCTCTGCTGCAGGAGGGGAAGGAGGGACATCAGTTTGCTCTACTATAAACTCAGGGGATAGAAGTTCATTGGGAGCACGAATCACATATAAATGTGTGTGTGAGGACTATGGAATGAAACTGCAGTGGGGGTGGCGAGGTGAATTGCTAATAATCTGTTAAAAGTCAAAGAGCCCAGAGTGGCCTTCTAATCTTGACACTTGCTTTTACCTATGGTTATAATATTACATCACTCAGGATTCAATCACAGGTATTCAGAAAGATAATTTCTAAGAAGATTCAGCTTGTTTTAAAAAATGTTGATGAAAAGGTTAACAAACTTACATATAGGAAACTAACAGTATGTCAGTTAGAATCATAAAAGTGTAGAATGATGGATGTTGGCTCAGCATCTCGTTTATAGTAAGGGAAACGGATCAGAATCCAACTACTAACAGAGTAAATACTACAGCATTCCTACAGCTAGAACAGGGCTTTGTTTACATGTTCTACCAAAGGGTTTATTATATACAACTCTTGAGCGCAGACTTTCTGGAATTCCATGAATGCACTGGAAAAAGTAAAATATTTGGGCAAAAAGTTTTTATTGGCCAAATGTGAAATCCAGACTTCCTATAGAATATCTAAAAACTGATAAATGGCCCCAACGATTACACCTTAGAATTAAATTTTTGGTTATTCAATAAACTGACTGACAGAATTCTGGAAACCCTGACTTCAGAAACTATCAGGTCATCAGAATAATATGGGAAATTAAAAAAATAACAGTGCCTGAGCTTCATCTCAGAAGATTCAAATTCAGTGAATCTTGGGAGGGACTCTTGAATCTATAATTTTAAAAGCTCCCATGCACAAGTGTCCCATTTTGGGTACATATAATGGTGTGTCATAATTAATGACATCTTAGATTTGATGTAGTACTCTTAGTATCTGCCAGATACCTTCATGTACACCATTACATGTAATGTTGACATGTGTTTCCAGATGAGGTTCAGGAAGACTAAGTATGCCAGCAAGAGGATGATCAACATCTAGAGCCTTGGACTCCTGACCCTAAGTCCAGCCCTCCTCCTCATCTGTAGACTCCTGATTCTGCCCGTGGATTTTGAGCATTCATGAGCCATGCTGTCCTGTGACTGCAAGGTTTTAGGGGAGGGAAATAATTTATATGCAAAAGATAAACTAGGCTCTATGATGGGCTGAACTGTACTCCTCCAAAATTCATATGCTGAAGCCCTAACCCCCAGGATCTCAGAATTTGGAGACAGGATCTTTAAAGAGGTGATTAAACTGGAGGTTGTTAGGGTGGGCTCTAATCCAGTATGATTGGTATCCTTATAAGAGGAGGAGACAGACAACACAGAGGAAAGATGGGGTGAAGAGACAGCCACCTGTGAGCCAAGGAGAGAGGTCTCAGAAGAACAACCTTGATCTTTAACTTCCTTAAAATACCTGCCAACACCTTGAGCTTGAACTTTTAGTCTCCCAAACTGTGAGAAAAAAATATTTTTGCTGTTTAAAATACCTAGTCTCTGATCCTTTGTCATGGCAGCTCTGGCAAACTAATACAGACTGTTAATAGAAGTTCTTCCAGAGCATAAGTAAGCCCATACTACCATAGTGTCAAGCTAATTTCAAGCACCACATACATGGAATTAACAAATACTGGGTCAGTTAAGGTTTTGTTTGGTAGGTGATAAGAGAAACCTTGACTAGTGCTCAAACAGAGTTTATTTTTCTTGTGTAGCAAGAAGTGAGGCAGAAGGTGGGCCTGGGGACATTTTCTTTTCTTTTTTTTTTTTTACTTCTGCCAGTCCTAGGAGGGGTGATGTGTCCTAGGGTTAGGTACATGAAACATAGACCATCTGTTATGGGCTGAATTATTTCCTCCCCAAATTCATATATTGAAGCCTTAACTCCCAGTATCTTAAAATATGAACATATTTGAAGACAGGAGCTTTAAAGAAGTTGATTAAGTTAAATTAGGGCTGAATGAGCCTAATCTAATTATTAATGTAAGAAGAGTTTAGGATACAGGCAACACAGACAGTAGGGAGACCATGAGGGAATGCAGTAAGAAGGTGGCCATCTGCAAGCCAAGGAAAAGGCTCTCAAAAGAAACTAAAGCTGCCAACACCCTGATCTTAGACTTCTGGCCTCTAGAACTGTGAGAAAATTAATATCTTTTACTTGAGTGACTCAGTCTGTGGTATTTCGGTACAGCAGCCCTAGGAAGCTAATACACCATCTATACTTGCCTTACTTTTGCTCATCTAAATATGTTTGATACAAATTATGGTTGCTATTCACTCATATTAGGTCTCTCCTCCCCCAGAAGTTCCTCAGATGCTAAGACCACATGGATCAAGAAGATATAACCATCAGACAGGATTAATTAGGCCTTAAGAATTCCCTAGTGGCTCAGAGGTTAAAGCATCTGCCTGGAATGTGGGAGACTCGGGTTCGATCCCTGGGTCAGGAAGATCCCCTGAAGAAAGAAATGGCAACCCACTCCGGTACTCTTGCCTGGAGAATCCCATGGAAGGAGGAGCCTGGTGTGCTACAGTCCATGGAGTCGCAAAGAGTTGGACATGACTGAGCAACTTCGCTTTAAGAAGCAAATGAACAGGAGGGGTCAGACCTTGTGAAAGGTCAGGGATTCAGGATTATCACCTCCCTAACTCCCTAGTGCTGTTTCATGACCATTACTTTTCCAAACTCCTTCTAAATTCCCCTGTGTTTCTATCATTCTGGCACATTCTACTCATCTCTACTACTGTCATCTTCCAATTTCTTTATCCTATCCTCTGTTCTTTCATTAATAACTTAGGCATGTGACACTATGCTCACCTCTCCTTCCCAATTCCTCCTGACATCCTGAGTGACAGTGGCCTCTCATTGCTTGATCTAGTTTAATGATGATTTCTTCCATTTCACCATAGCCATCTACTCTTACTTATAGCCATATCTATGTCTGAAATCTTACCCTTGTGATACCCCATTCCCTGACCACTGTCTCCCATCTTTCTAAATCTGACTTCTTCAATAACCCTAGAATTCAACCTCATCAGGATAGCTAGCCCCCTAACACCATTCCATTTCCAGTCTATCAGATTCTCTTGGCTTTATATCTTTTCTGAATTCCACAACCAATCACCATCACTCCTTAGTGGATTCTTCTTCTTTTTTTCAAACCAGTTTCTTGACTCTCTTCTTACTTCAGAGGAATGATTCTTCATATTTCTGGTAAATCATTGAGAATCTAATGAAAGCCAGATTCTCTCTCTTTGAATATCCCCAACTGCTACTGCTGCTAAGTCACTTCAGTCATGTCCGACTCCTAGTGACCCCATGGACTGCAGCCTACCAGGCTCCTCCATCCATGGGATTTTCCAGGCAAGAGTACTGGAGTGGGGGTGCCATTGCCTTCTCCAGGAATATCCCCAATGAGACCACATAATTCATTCCCTCACTCCTTCAATTCTTTCTAAAAATGTCGCCTTGTTAGTGAGGTCCTTCCTGGCAATTCTATTCTGTTACTTCTATTCTCACCCCATTTGCTCTCCCCATATCCTGCTTCATTTTTCTCTGTGGCACCAGCCTCCAGCTAAGATGGTATTTATTTTAAATTTTTATTGGTCTGTTGCTTGTTCTCCACCCCATTAGAATAACACTGTCTACAAATGGACAAGTATTTTTGTATTTTTTTGTTTACCGCTCTATTCCTAGTACCAAGAATAATGCCCTTGGCTTGCACAAAATAGGACCTTAATAAACATCTGTGGAATGAGTTTTCTTCCAAGAAACATGTAATAGGCACTGTTCTTCAAATTTGGGATATAATTTCAGGGGCTTGATGGCTCTCCTAAAACCATGAAAGCTCAGAAGCTCAATTGTAACCAGTCTTCTCAAATATTTCTCATACATCCCACTATAGTTTTAAAAATCATTACATACTGATCACTAGCAAATCTACTACTTCTTTAGTCTAAATGTCTTTCCATAGTTCCTCATGCTCAATGTCTATTCTCACCTCCATGTCAATGTTCCATTAGGCAGAAGTCCTTTTCTATATCCAACCTGCTCATTCTCTCATATGAACAATACTCATGAACTACTAGCAAATGAGAAATTCAAGCCAGATATTTGAGTGTCATCACTGACTTATTTTTCCTTTTCTTCTCATCTGCCAGCAATCAATAACTCCTATTGTTTACATATATGTATCTTTAAATCCATCGTTATGCCTAACATCCATTTCCCATTGCCCTTGCACTAGTGGAATGATTCATTAGTTTTCACTGGATTATTTCAATAACTTCTCATTGGCTTCTTAACCTTTAGTACCACTCTTATGAGTATACAAGTCTCATTAATTCTCTCCCTTTGCTAGACCTTTCAGATCCTTCTTTTTCCTAGAGAATAAAATAAAAATACCTTAGAATAGCCTTTGAGCCTTAAAGTCTAATGCTGCTGTGAAACTGAAGTAGCCTGTAGTGCTGAGCCAACATGTGGAGGACAGCTGCCTGGAGAATGGCCTGGATCCACAGCAGACTTTGCTTAAGCTAGAAAGAAACTGTTGTGTGAAGCCACTGAGCTCTTGGTATTGTTTGTTACTGTAGATAATTTATCCTTTTCTGACTGACACAATACTCTTATATGGGTTTAGTCTTTTGCCTCTGTATTTTCCCCCCAGAACCAGCTCACCTACACATCACACTTTAATGTCTAGAACTGGTACCAAACTAGTTTAATATTCCAGATTTTATCATGCTCTCTCATGTCTGTAGGCACTTACATACTTGGTTCTATTGGTCTTTAATGCTATTTTTTCCTCATTTGTCTACAGAACTTCCTCTTATTTATCATTTGAAATCTTTCTTAAACATCAACTTCTTTGGAAAATTTTCCCTAATCATTCAACATGAAAGTAAACATTACCTTTGTTCCTTACATTTAAGCTTTAAATTATACTTTAAATTGCATGTGTCAAATTATAGAGCAATTTTTTTGACTTGTGTCATTCTTTCATCACAATAATTTGAGGGTCTGAGCAATATCCTTTGTACTTTCAACTCAATAAATGCTTATTGAGTGCATCATGTTTAAATAAATTTTTAGAAAGATATCAGGACAGGTAAACATACAATTAAATCTATAGTTATAAATTATGATGACTGCTACATAGAAAGAGAACTATGAGAGAGGCTAATAGAAGGGCTTAATTTATGCAGAGTGGTCAGGAAAGTCATGGTGAACTGTTATTTAAAATCAATAGGATGAGTACAAGTTTGCTAGTGAAGAGCCGGTGATTTCTCATTGATGGACTACCCTACTTGGACATCACACGTGTGGAAACTCTCCATTTTTATAACCCAGTTCATAGAAATAATAAAGATATAGAAATGTGAACAGTTGCACTCAGAATCAAGAAAGGAATGATCTGTGGATGAGGAAGTGGGAAAGTCCATAAAAGGAAGGCAGCAGATGAGAAGTTATGGCAGTGAGTTTCCCACAGTGGGAACCAATCCTGGCCATGTGGGAGGTCTTCATAGTCCTGCTGGGGCTGACAAGACTGTATGTGAAGTCACTGGGAAAGGAGAAAGAATCACCAACCCAGAGAAATTGCCAAACAAGAGTCAACAAATATTTTTCAAAGCCTGTATATGGAAAAGTGATACTAAATTCAATAAGAAAAGGATTTCATGGAAGGAAATAGAGTTAATAGAACCAGGAGAACAGGATTTTAAAATAACTGTCTTCAGAAAGTTAAAGGAGGGAATATCATCTATGAGACAAGAAGAAAGATTTGAAATAAGAACAGGTTGAAATGCAAAAAGAAGCAACTGGACAATTAATGAAATGAAAGTAACAATTTTGCATTTATTAAATGTTTATTGAAATTAAAAAATAAGATGCAATTGTAAGTATAAAGAGCTGAATGGCTACAAATGAAAAATTAATTAATGATTTGAAAAATCAAGCTGAAGAATTCTCTCAGCTAAAGAGATCAGAAGTATAGAAAAAAATAAAGGGATATAGATTCTGAAGTTCTTACATATGTCTAATAGAATTTTCTTTAAAGATGAAATAAAGAGGGGGAATGTGAAATAATCTTTGATGATATATTGGCCTTAAGTTTCCCAGAATTGAGAAAAGACAAGAATTCTCAGACTGAAAAGATCTACCAAGGCCCAAGTGAGATATATACATAAAATTAGACCTGGATTTCTTGTCATGAAAGGTCAATGTATTAAGAATAAAATTAGAATCTTAAAATTACCAATTTTTAAGAGAAAATAATGAAATTAGATTATCATTCAGACATTTTCACCAGCCACATAGAAACAAAAAGGAAATAGAGAATATCCAAATGTGAAAAAAAAAAACCTTTAAATTTATCATTTTTTACTAAGGATTATGTAAGTGAAGCTGAAATAATGAAGACATTTTCAGACTCTAAAAAGCCTACATTTGCAGGCCCTTTCAGAAAGAGTTACTGCAGGATGTTGGAGCTGGTTAACGTTGGTGAAATTGTGGAGAAACAAGCACACTAGAACCTTGGTGTCTCAGATGGTAAAGAATCCACCTGCAGTGTAGGAGACCTGGGTTCGATCCCTGGTTTGGGAAGATTCCCTGGAGAAGGAAATGGCAACCCTCTCCAGTATTCTTGCCTGGAGAATTCCATGGACTGTAAAGTCCATGGGATTGCAAAGAACTGGACATGACTGAGCAATGAACACTTTCAGCACTTTCAAGTACATGCGTATCATGCTTGTCAGAACATAAAGTGGCCTGGCTACTTGGAATACAATCTGGGAATATTAATGAAATAAAAATAGGCATATCCTACAAACCAATAATCTCACCTCAAGATATCTGTCTCAGAGAAACTTTCATTTGTGGACATATTTATTGTAGCATTATTTGTCAAGGTGAAAAATGGGCTTCAGTGGAATAATGGCTAAATATAATATAGTCATACTATGGCACACAAAACAACAATAAGAAGGGATATGAAAGATCTACTGATATATGCATCAACCTGGATTTATCTCTAAGATTTACTGTTGAATGAAATGGGCAGGTTGAAGAATGGTATGTGCATTAGGATACTATTTATTTAATGAAGAAGTAGTAGGTTCAACATGAAATACACATTTTGCTCATATTATAGATATTTTGCATACATTTTCCATATATAACTGACAAAAGTGGAAGGAAATAAATCACAAATAACTAGTTACTTGTGTGGAGGATGTGATGAGAGGCTTTATTCATATTTATAATAAGCAAAACTTTTAGTGACTGATCAAGGCTGTTTAAGCAGGGAATTTTAAGGATAAAGGAGGACTCTGGGTATTGTGAGGAAACCGTATTTGGAGGCCAGTTTGGAGAAGGCAATGGCAGCCCACTCCAGTACTCTTGCCTGGAAAATCCCATGGACCGTGGAGCCTGGTAGGCTACCGTCCATGGGGGTCGCAAAGAGTCAGACACGACTGAGCGACTTCACTTCACTTTCACTTTGGAGCCTGTTGCAGTACTTTGGACCATTAGGCACTCTGGGCACAGAGCCTGGGGCCCATGAAAATGTTTTAATTTCTTTTAAAATCAGAACTAAAAAATAAAATGATAATGGATATATAATAAAGAATCCACTTATCTTTATAGCAATGCAACATTAAAATATAATATTTGTTTATTTATTTATATTTTTATAAATAAAGCCCAGATTAGGAGAGAGAATGCCTGGATCGATCGGACTAGTGGTGGTGAACATGGAACCCAGAGAATACAGAAAAGCCTGAACCTGGCCGTAAATTGAGAGTGAGAAACTGAGGGAGAGGAAGACAGCAAAGACAACTCCCAGGATGCTGACTCAAGATTGTGTTGTTGCCACTTACTGAGATGGGGGAAGAGAAGTAGGGGGTGAGTGGGGGTCAGGGTGTAAGGGGCCTTACATGCCACACTAGATGCAGAAAATCTACTAGGCAGGCTGGGGATTTGCTCAACTCTGGATAAATGAGAGTCACATGGGAAGCCTGGAACAGTCAAATTTCTGCCACAGCTCCCAGACTTGATCCCATCCAAAATCTTGAAAGGGTTGAGGAACGCTGACATTTTAGGCCACAGAAAGGCAAGATTTTTAAATGGAGAATGACATGATCAGATAGCGTTTTGTTTTATTTTTAAATTCATATTTGATAGCAGTAGTGAGTTCGCAAGAGATTGGAGGATAATCAGGAACCTCAATACCTAACAAACCCAGGCTGCCTGATTCTCAGCCACTCCCAGGCTAGGAAGAATTTAATGGAACTAAAGCTGTTTGGAAAAGAGCTGAGAAGACCTCCTGGCCAGACCCAGCCCAGAGCACAGCTTGGCTGAAGCCCAGGGGCATTTGGAGCACATGGACCTTGGGGCCATCAGCATTCTCTGGCCAAACCACAGTGCTAATTTAAATGTTCAGTTGTCACAAAACAGTGAACCTGAACCATAATGAGTTTTTAAAAGCAGGATCTTAAGACCAAAGTGGAGTGAAGTGAAGTTGCTCAAGTCGTCTCCGACTCTTTGCGACCCCATGGACTGTAGCCCACCAGGCTCCTCCCTCCAAGGGATTCTCCAGGCAAGAATACTGGAGTGGGTTGCCATTTCCTTCTCAAAAAGTATTTCTCAAAAAAAGCATTGCGGGAAAGCTGGCCGTTCCTCAGATAATGATTTTAAAATGGTGGGCTTCAAAATATTTTCGGGCCCCAGATGAAGGGGCTGAAGCAGGAAGGCGTACAGAGCTCTGTGTGTGTCTTTACCCATATAGGACCGTGAACAAGTATGACTCTTCCCAAGACATGCCAGCAGACCCTGATAGTTGAGCAGAACGTGATACTCAATGCTGCACTCATCAGGACAGTGAGGGTATTTGGGTAAACTGTGGTAACTCTCTAGGCCTGAGTTGTTTCGTTTTCCCCACAAGATGGGAGAAATGAGAGCACTTTTTTTTACATCTTGTTTCAAGGAAACAATTGTTCTTAAAGTCTTTTAAATGAGTGATACCTCTGAGATTCTACGGAAAGTTGACCTTTTCTGGAGAAAAGTATAAAATTTTCCTGTATCTAGATATTTATAAGACTGGTGATTAATCCTTGGTGAAGTGAAAGTGAAATTCACTTAGTGGTGTCCGTCTCTTATTAATTCTCCAGGCCAGGATACTGGAGTGGGCAGCCTATCCTTTCTCCAGCAGGTCTTCCCGACCCAGGAATCAAACCTGGGTCTCCTGCATTGCAGGCGGATTCTTTACCAACTTAGCTATGAGGGAAAGCCAGTCTTTGGTAATGTTTATAAATCACCTGTAAAGCTCCTGGCCCTTTGTGGAGATTCAACCAATAGTAATTGTTATTAACATAATTAGAAAGTAACAGTAAGGACCATGATAGGTTTACAAAGAAAGTGGCCTTCAGGATGGGCTTGAAAAGATGAGTAGGATTTCAACAGGCTGAAAGAAAAACAAGAGCTACCATAATGGCAAAAATTGAAGACTCAGTGATGAAGGGATTGCGCAGAATGAGCAATACTACTGAGACAGCTCCGTTCCAGGTGTGATAGGCATTATTTACTTCAACCTCCACAATGAGATATTGTTAGAGAATAGGAAACAGAGAAAAGGAAATGTTCTTACTCAGAATTACGCACTCAACTTTGCTCCTGCTTCCTTAGCAAATAATTGGTTATCTTTCTGTCACTACAGGTTCATTTGCACTTTCTAGAGATTTAAGCCAATGGAATCATATAGCATATACTCATTTTTGTCTGGCTTCTCTCACTTAGCATAATTATTTTGAGGTTCCCTCATGCTGTTACACGCGTAATTAGTTCATATGTCATGATTTGCTTATTCATCTGTTCATGGACACCTGGATTATTACTAGGTTTCAGCTATTACAAATAAAGCTTCTATGAACATTCATGTATGTGTCTTTATTTGGAAAGATGCTTCCATTTTTATTTGGTCCATCTCTAGGAAAGGGATGGCTAGATCAGATTGTAGGTGTATGTCTAATGTTTTAATACACTACCAAACACTTCTCCAAAGTGGTTGTACAGTTTTACATTACCACCAATGGTGAATGAACATTCCAGTTGTGCCATACTTGTGCCCAAACTTGGTAAGTTCGATTTTGAAAAATTTTAACCATTATCACATATATGTAGCGGTATCTCATTGGATTTTAATTTGCATTCCCCTAATGATTAATGATTTTGAGCACTTTTAAGTGTTTTCATTCATGTATCATTTTTGGTAAATTGTTCAAACCTTTTGCCTGTTATTAAATTTTTGTTTTTTTTTCTAATTATTATTTTATTTATATATGAGTCCACTGTATATGGGACTTCCTAGGTGGCACTAGTGGTAAAGAATTTGCCTGCCAATGCAGGAGACACAAGAGTCATGGGTTTGCTCCCTGTGTCAGGAAGATATCCTGGAGGAGGAAATGGCAACCCACCCCAGTATTCTTGCCTGGAGAATCCCATGGACAGAAGAGCCTGGCTGGCTACAGTCCACGGGGTCATAAAGAATCCGACATGATGAAGAGTCTAAGCACACTGCTGTATATCAGATGCATGATTTGCAAATATTTCTCCCTCGTCCACGGCTTGTCTTTTCACTACTTTAATGCTTTTTGCAGAGGAAAACTTTTTAATTTTGATGAAGTACAGATCAATATTTTTTTCTTCTATAGATCATGCGTTTGGTGTTGTATCAAGAAAATCTTTGCTTAACCCAAGTATTCACAATAATAAAATATCATGTACTAGAGTTTAAACAACAGACATTTATTTTTCAGTTTTGGAGGCTGGGAAGCCAAAAAGCAAGGTGCCACAGATTGGGTTTCTGGTGAGAGCCCTTTTCCTGGTTTGCAGACTGCCTTCTTGTGGTGTCGTCACATGGGAGAGGGAAAGGGTATCTTTTCTTATAAGGACGCTAATCTAATCATGGGCACCACCCTCATGATCTCCTCCAACCTTAATTACTTCCCAGGTTCCACCTCCAAAATATCTCACTGAGGGACAGGGCTTCAATATACGAATTTTGGGGGTACAAATGTTCAGTCTGTAACACCAAGGTCACAATAGTTTTTCCTGTATTTTCTTTTTTATTCTCTGCATTTTCTTTAAAAATTTTTAGACTTAGATTCACATTAGGTCTATGATACTATGATTTACATTTTGATCTATGATCCATATGGAGCTGATTTTTGTATATTGCACAAGATTTGGATTAAGCTCATTTTTAGCATATAGATATCCAATTGTTTCAGCATCACTTGTTAAAAGGACTATACTTTCTCCACTGATTTGCTTTTACACCTTTGTCAGTTGTCCTTAAGTGTGAATTTGTATCTGGTTTCTCAATCTGTTCTGTTCATCTATTTGTGGATCTTTATGCCAGTACCACATTGTCTTAATTACTGTAGCTTTAGAAAAATCTAGAAATATGTAGTGTTAGCTGTCCTGCATTGTTCTTTTTCAAAGTTGTTTTAGAAAGAGTTTGTTAATTCCTACCAGAATGCCTGCTGTGATTTTGATTGGAATTTTTGAATCTATATATCAGTTTAGGGAAGAATTGGCATCTTAAGAATAATTAAGTATTCATATTAAGAACATTCAGTATTCTTAAGTGAATACCGTATATCTCTTCACTTATAAAGTTCTTTAAAATTTCTCTTCAGTAATGATTTGTTGTTTTTAGTGAATAGTTCTTATCTACCTATTGTCATATTTATCTCTATGTCTTTCATAAATTTTGATTTCATTGCATATGACATTTTTATTTTGATGTCTGATTGCTCATTGCTAATATAGAAATATAAGTGATTTCTTTCTGTTTTATGCAATCTTACTGAATTTACATTTTAGTTATAATAACTTTTTAAAGATCCCATCAGATTTTTACATAGATGATCATATCATCAAAAGAATAAAGACAGCTTTACTTCTTTTTCTTTTCCTTGCTTTGTTGCACTGGCTGGAACCAAAAGTGTAATACTGCATAGAAGTGGAGACTGAACATAAAAGTTTTATTCTTGACCTTATGGAGAAAGCATTCGTCTTTGTCATTACGTTATTTGCTAACTGTGGGAATTTTGTAGTTGTCCTTTATCAGATTGAGGAAGTTCCCATCTAGTCTTAGTTTGCTAAGAATTTATACCAGGAATGGCTGTTGGGTTTTATCAATTATTTTTTTCTGCCTTTATTTATTTATTTATTTCACCCATGCCATATGGCTTGTGGGATCTCAGTTCCCCATTCAGGTAGTGGAAGCACAGAGTTCTACCCACTGGACCTCCAGGGAATTCCATTTTCTACTTTTATTGACATGCTGCTGCTGTTGCTGCTAAGTCGCTTCAGTCGTGTCCTACCCTGTGTGACTCCAGAGATGGCAGCCCACCAGGCTCCGCCATCCCTGGGATTCTGCAGGCAAGAACACTGGAGTGGGTTGCCATTTCCTTCTCCAATGCATGAAAGTGAAAAGTGAAAGTGAAGTCGCTCAGTCGTGTCCGACTCTTAGTGACCCCATGGACTGCAGCCCACCAGGCTCCTCCATCCATGGGATTTTCCAGGCAAGAGTACTTGACATAATCATGTGATTTTTCACTTGTTAATATTTAAAATGTCAGTGTTAAAAATTTACCACTTTAAAAATATGGTAACTTACATTGATTTATTTCATCAACTTTTCCAGAAAATTAATCTTTCATTAATTCTACTTGGTTGTGATATATTAATCTTTTTGTATATTGTTGAATTCAATTTTATAAAATTTTTTTCAATAATGTTTATATATGGTTTTATATAAGTTTTCTTATAACATTTTAATATGATTTTGGTATCAGGAAAACACTGGCTTCAAAGAATGAGTTGAGAAGCATTCCCTTCTCTTCAGTTTTCTGGAAGAGTTTGTATAGAATTGGCATTCTTTCTTTCTTAAGCATTTCTTAATACAGTGGAGTTATATAGGCTTGAGTCCCCCAGCCCCTACCGCCCCTTCTCTGTGGGGAGATCATTTTAACTACAAATTCCATTTATTTCCAGATAAAAGGTTCTACAAGTTATCTGTTTCATCTTGAGTAAATTTTTGTGTTTTTCAAGGAATTTGTACATTTTATCTATGCTGTCTTTTTAAAATTTACTTTTAATTGGAAGTTAATTACTTTACACTATTGTGTTGGTTTCTGCTTAATGGCGCAACATTGTTTATCGTAATATTGCTTTATTGTACTTTTACTACTTATAAAATCTTTAGCAATGTCACCTCTTTTATTCCTGAATTTGGTAATTTGTATCTTCTCTCTTTTGTGCTGATCAGTTTTGATAGAAGTTTGTCAACTTTATCACCTCCTCGAAGAGGCTACCCTTGATTTCATTGATTTTTTTCCCCCAACATATCTCTATTGCTTATTTTTAATTTTAATGGATTTATCCTCCAGTTCTTTAAAGTTGTATATCTGGAAAGGTCTTTACCCTTCTCTTGTTTTAAAAAAAGATATTCTCAGGGAAGCAAAAGAGTCTGTATTATTTTGAGTGCAAAAAAGGCATAATTAAAATGACAGTGTGCATATATCAAGCATTTAGGTTATGCCAACAATCTTCTGAGTTAAACATCATTATTATTTGCACTATACACACTTGGAGACTGAGGCTCAGAAAAATTTAACTTTTCCAATATCCAATACCCAACAAGCAACAAAGCAACATTCACACGACTTCAGAGTCTCTGATCTTAACAACAAGATAGAAGAGATTCTGCTGTCTATCAAGAAAATAGAGGACATATGAGTATACACTCCAGGAAATGCCTCACGCTTATAGTCCTGAGAAAAAACTTAAGTCATTTGAGAGTCATTCCAGACTTTTTCCAGGACAATGGTCTTAGCAGGAAACTCCTGGGACCCTGTGGAATCATACAGCTCCCCAGAGACACTTACAGAGAACACAACCAACAAAACTCCAGGACATAGCTTACTGATCAAAGCCACCCAAAGTCATTCCCAGAGCCTGAGGAATGGCTCCATAAAATTAGCAGCTGGAGGTTGGAATGGGTGTTGGTTCTAAGAGGGCATTTCCCTATGGATGGCTGCACACACTCAGATGAAAAGACAGCCTCGCTGATACTGTTGGGCGGGGCAGCATGTTCTTTTTTTCAGATGTTCTGTGGAAATAGCATGGACAAAACAAAGAACACTGGGTCTGTACACATACTACCTGAATGGATGAATTCAGATCTAAGAACCTGAGCATCCCATGTTGCTTGCCTGGGCCTGTTTCCTCATCTATAACAAAAAGACATGAGTGGTCGTTCAGCCTACCACTTGGTGCTACAAAAGTGAGAAGGATAATTATTGTTGTTGTTGTTAATACTTTTCTGAACGTTTCAGGATTCTGCACGGAGATACAATGGAAACATTTTATATCACACACTGAAAACTGAAATATACTAAAAAGCTCCACCAAGTTAGGATTTGGAACAGAAATTATTTACAAAATAGGCAATGCTACTGGGCATGTTTTGGTCTTCAATTAAATTCTTTTTAAACTCTGGCTCCATGGTGTAATGGTTTTGGAATTGGTAATAATAAAACATTAGTTACACTGGTGAGTAATGGTTTTATTTAAAACAAGATGAAATGTTAACTCGGTGATGCCCAGAACCAAATGTAAGGCCTCTAAGTTAACGTCAGAGGCCAGCAGTGGGGTCCTTGCTACTAACCGTTAGGTGGAGGGTTGAGATATACACAGCACAGCTAACTGCATCTCACCTCATTGTTTCACCTTGCTGTTTATCTGTGTCTTAACATCCTTTTGGAAGCACTCAATATTGACTTTTTTTTTTTACACTGGCAGAGACACTGGGACTCAGAAAAATTGATTGGATCAAAGTCTCATGGCTTGTAGGGGTGCAGGGCCCAAGAGGTCGTGACAGAGCAGAGAGCAGGATCTGATATCAGATGTCAGTTGGGGCAGGTGCCTGTGTAACTGGGGAGCATCCAGTATGTGAGACAGGGCTGATACCTACTTCAGGTGCTTACTCAGGGCCTGACGCTTACTTAAGTACTAAATAAAAGTTAGCAGTTCTTCATCTCCCACCTCACTTTTCATTGCAGCACATGCAGGTCTTGGCAAATATAAGCAGAGCCACAAGCAAGCTCCCACTTCCGTAGTCTTCCACCCACCAGGAACGTACCCCCAACAAACCAGTCTGGAATGAACTCCATTCCACTCCCCTCCCAGCTTGTGAGTCTTGGGCTTTGGAGGTCCTCCCCCCAGGGCTCCTTTCCTTCCCTCTGCCAGGGAGAATTTCAGAGCTTCAGCCTGGGGCTATCCTCACCTGAGTCTGGTGACTTCCCTGGGGTGGAAGTGAGGGCAAAAGGGCTGGAGGGCAGTGCTTCATTTCAAGTAGGAAGGGAGAAAGAAAAGGAAAAGTTAGAGTGACCTTCTCTTGTGGCCGGTCCCTGCTCTGATCTCTATCAGACTCCCTCCCATCTGTCACCCTCCTCCCAGGCCGGTTCTCTTTCTCCTCTTTTGCCCCAGGCCTTAGGGCCAAGCTCCCTGGCAAATCTGCCTTTTTTTTTTTCCCTGGAACATGGGGCCTGTAGCCATCTTCTGGGTTTGCAGAGAACCCATGCTAGCAGTAGTATTATCTGAGGACTTGCTGAAGACCCACATTCCCTGAAGGCACCAGGCCTCAGTTCAGTTCGGTTCAATTCAGTCGTTTCAGTCGTGTCCGACTCTTTGCGACCCCATGAATCGCAGCACACCAGCCCTACCTGTCTGTCAACAACTCCCGCAGTTTACTCAAACTCATGCCCATCGAGTCGGTGATGCCATCCAGCCATCTCATCCTCGGTTGTCCCGTTCTCCTCCTGCCCTCAATCCCTCCCAGCATCAGAGTCTTTTCCAATGAGTCAACTCTTTGCATGAGGTGGCCAAAATACTGGAGTTTCAACTTTAGCATCAGTCCTTTCAATGAACACCCAGGACTGATCTCCTTTAGGATGGACTGGTTGGATCTCCTTGCAGTCCAAGGGACTCTCAAGAGTCTTCTCCAACACCACAGTTCAAAAGCATCAATTCTTCGGGGCTCAGCTTTCTTCACAGTCCAACTCTCACATCCATACATGACCACAGAAAAAACCATAGCCTTGACTAGATGGACCTTTGTTGGCAAAGTAATGTCTCTGCTTTTGAATATGCTATATAGGTTGGTCATAACTTTTCTTCCAAGGAGTAAGCTTCTTTTAATTTCATGGCTGCAGTCACCATCTGCAGTGATTTTGGAGCCCCCAAAAATAAAGTCTGACACTGCTTCCACTCTTTCCCCATCTATTTGCCATGAAGTGATGGAACCAGATGCCATGATCTTCGTTTTCTGAATGTTGAGCTTTAAGCCAACTTTTTCACTCTCCTCTTTCACTTTTATCAAGAGGCTTTTTAGTTCCTCTTCACTTTCTGCCATAAGGGTTGTGTCATCTTTATATCTGAGGTTATTGATATTTCTCCTGGCAATCTTGATTCCAGCTTGTGCTTCTTCCAGCCCAGCATTTCTCATGATATACTCTGCGTAGAAGTTAAATAAACAGGGTGACAATATACAGCCTTGATGTACTCCTTTTCCTATTTGAAACCAGTCTGTTGTTCCATGTCCAGTTCTATACATTGCTTCCTGACCTGCATATAGGTTTCTCAAGAGGCAGGTCAGGTGGTCTGGTATTCCCATCTCTTTCAGAATTTTCCACAGTTTATTGTGATCCACACAGTCAAAGGCTTTGGCATAGTCAATAAAGCAGAAATGGATGTTTTTCTGGAACTCTCTTGCTTTTTTGATGATCTAGTGGATGTTGGCAATTTGATCTCTGGTTCCTCTGCCTTTTCTAAATCCAGCTTGAACATCTGGAAGTTCATGGTTCACATACTGCTGAAGCCTGGCTTGGAGAATTTTGAGCATTAATTTACTAGCACATGAGATGAGTGCAATTGTGCGGTAGTTTGAGCATTCTTTGGCATTGCCTTTCTTTGGGATTGGAATGAAAACTGACCTTTTCCAGTCCTGTGGCCATTGCTGAGTTTTCCCAATGTGCTTGCATATTGAGTGCAGCACTTTCACAGCATCATCTTTCAGCAATTGAAATAGCTCAACTAGAAATTCCCTCACTTCCACTAGCTTTGTTTGTAGTGATGTTTCTAAGGCCCACTTGACTTCACATTCCAGGATGTCTGTCTCTAGGTGAGTGATCACACCATCGTGATTATCTTTGTCATGAAGATCTTTTTGTATACTTATTGTGTGTATTCTTGCCACCTCTTCTCAATATCTTCTGCTTCTGTTAGGTCCATACCATTTCTGTCCTTTATCAAGCCCATCTTTGCATGAAATGTTCCCTTGGTATCTCTAATTTTCTTGAAGAGATCTCTAGTCTTTCCCATTCTGTTGTTTTCCTCTATTTCTTTGCATTGATCAGTGAGGAAGGCTTTCTAATCTCTCCTTGCTATTCTTTGGAACTCTATATTCAGATGGGTATATCTTTCCTTTTCTCCTTTGCTTTTCACTTCTCTTCTTTTCACAGCTATTTGAAAGGCCTCTCTAGACAGCCATTTTGCTTTTTTGCATTTCTTTTCCATGGGGATGGTCTTGATCCCTGTTTCCTGTATAATGTCACGAACCTCCGTTCATCAGGCACTCTATCAGATCTAGTCCCTTAAATCTATTTCTTACTTCCACTGTATAATCATAAGGGACTTGATTTAAGTAATACCTGAATGGTCTAGTGATTTTCCTGCTGCTGCTGCTACTGCTAAGTCACTTCAGTCGTGTCCAACTCTGCGACCCCATAGATGGGAGCCCACTAGGCTCCTCTGTCCCTGGGATTCTCCAGGCAAGAACACTGGAGTGGGTTGCCATTTCCTTCTCCAATGCATGAAAGTGAAAAATGAAAGTGAAGTCGCTCAGTTGTGTCCGACTCCTAGAGACCCCATGGACTGCAGCCCACCAGGCTCCTCCGTCCATGGGATTTTCCAGGCAAGAGTACTGCAGTGGGGTACCACTGCCTTCTCCAGTGATTTTTTCTACTTTATTCAATTTAAGTCTGATTTTGGTAATAAGGAGCTCATGATCTGAGCCAAAGTCAGCTCCCGGTCTTATTTTTGCTGACTGTATAGAGCTTCTCCATCTTTGGCTACAAAGAATATAATCAATCTGATTTCGGTATTGACTGTCTGGTGATGTCCATTTGTAGAGTCTTCTCTTGTGTTGTTGGAAGTGGGTGTTTGCTATGACCAGTGCGTTCTCTTGGCAAAACACTATTAGCCTTGTCCCTTCATTCCTTACTCCAAGGCCAAATTTGCCTCTTACTCCAGGTGTTTCTTGACTTCCTACTTTTGCATTCCAGTCCCCTATGATGAAAAGGACATCTTTTTTGAGTGTTAGTTCTAAAAGGTCTTGTAGGTCTTCATAGAAGACCAGCATTACTGGTTGGGGCATAGGCTCGAATTACCGTGATATTGAATGGTTTGCCTTGGAAACGAACAGAGATCAGGGAACTCTAGGGGTGGGGCCCAGTGGTCTATGTTATAAGAAGCTCCCCAGGTAATTCCAAGGCAGCAAAAGGTGAAAATTACTGTTCTAGGGAAATGAGGCAAAGGAAGCTGAGGACCTGACTATTCAGCTCTGCTTCCAGAGCACAGTCAGAACCTCCCAAATTGTTGTTAAAGAGGATAAAGTTCTCAAATCTCTTCTGAGTAGATAAAGACAGGATATAGAAAGACATAAGAAAGGAAAGAGTTTGCTTAGCAGGAAAAACAGGTATCTGATTTTCCTGGATCCTCTATTGCTTCTCCAGAGACCACCCATGCCTTCCAACAAAAATCTCTGGGTCTAAGCTTCTGCAGGTGCCATCCAAAGGGACACAGGTAGCAAGGGAACAGTGGCAGCATTCCAAGAACTTAAAAGTTCATGAAACGTTGGGAGGAATCTCAGAGCTCAGCCACTGGATTCTTCATCTGATGCTTTTGAGTTTCTATCAGCCTCTGAAGGGAACTCATTCCCATTCAAAAGCCTAGAGTTCTAAAAAATTCTTTCACTGGATACCAGACCAGGGCTGTGCCTTCTTGCTCACTCTGATATTCTTACTCCCCCTGCTCCCACAGGGCTCAATAAGTACTAGCTGAATGAATGGATGGATGAATGAACTAATGAGCAGACATTCTGCCCAGCTTATGTGGTTAGAAGCACAGTCTTCCTATGAAGGAGGGTGGCAGCCGCGTGCCTGGGACACTGCTTCTGTGACCCACCTTGCTGAGGGTAGGAGCCCTTTGAACTTGAGATGGATGGCAGAGCTCCAGACTAAGAGGTCCCTGGCACGGGGAGACGACTCTTTCAAGTGTTCTGAGTGTCAGAGCCGAGCGGGCAGCTTTCCTCCATTGGCAATGACTTATTACATTCCTGAATAAGTGAAGGGAAATTCAATCCATATGTTCTGGAGTTATTTGCACAATACTCAGCAAGATGCTGCCGTTGTGTAAGAGCCATTTGACGTCGGTGGCATGACTTTCTTCTTTCTGTTCTGAGAAGAGTCCCTGAAGAAAAGCCAATTCTACTGTCCCCGAAGAGGGAGGGGCAGGAGCACAGGGGGTAAGTCATCTAGGGCCATCCTGCAGGCAACTCGGCGCTTAAGGAGACTGGCAAGTCTCAGAGAGGAGGCTGAGGAGAGGGAGACTCCTGCCCAGCTGTACGCCTATGTGGGCTCAGCCAGCTGCTGCCAGAACAGCCTCAGTGGAGGGTGGGGTGGAAACAGCTTAAGGAGTTGCTGAAGAACAGGGAGGAGGAGCCGATGCATTGGAAACATGGTGGCATCAGGAAGAGCACCTGGGTTGCATTCTGGTGTAACTTTAGGTAAGTTTTATTTCTTCCCTTCCAGCCTCCGTTTCCCCTTTTGCAAAGTGTGAGGCTATACTCATGTTCCACCATCCTTACGCATCCCGATAGACTATTCGAGGACTCTTTTTTTGTGTGTGTCTTACTATGAATATTATCTGGAAATGCCTGGAGAATATTTTTACCACAATCCTTATTAAGAAATACATTTCCCAGAGTAACTTAGTATACGTAACTGAAACAAAGTTTTCACAAATCAATGCTTACCCTTCCTGCAAGCACTGACATGTTGATCAATGGAAAGCAAAGAGAATCCAGAAATAAACCTACACATTTATGGTCAAGTGGTTTCCAGCCAAGGTGCCAAGGCAATTTAATGAATAAGAACGGCTTTTTTAGGTGGTGGTGGAACAATTGGCTATCCATATTCAAAAATACCTACATACATATATGCATATGTATTTATGCATACGTACTTCACATGATGCACACAAGTGAATTAGAAATAGATCCTAGATTGAAATATTAAGGGCTAAAAATGAGTGAACTATGCGCATATGTTAACCGCAAGGATGAACCCTTATGAACGTTATGTGAAGTGAAAGAAGACAAACATGAAAATTAAAAACTTTGTGTTTCCACTTACATGACATTACTAGAAAAGGCAAAACCTTAGAGATAGAAAGCAGATCATAGGTTTTCTTGGGCTGTAGGGCTGTGTGTGGGAACTTTGTGGCATGACAACAGTATTCTAAAACTGTGATGAATGTTATTCAGCCCTGTAAATGAGCTAAAACTCATCCAACTGTACACTAAAATGGGTGAACTTTACAGTATGTATAACTCAAAGAGATATGACAACTAATAAAATTAAACCCAAAGGATAAAGATGATACATGATTTATTCAATTGTGTTGTTTTTTGGGCATGATGAGTTAGTTCTGGACCACCTCTTACTGCCTTATTAGTCTCTCTTCATACCATTCACAGCATCATTGCACATAAATATACTACTCATGAATACTAGTCATTTGAAAAGATTAGCTATAGAGTGATTAGGTTTATATTGAACACTAAAACTTTTTAAGGAGTTTATAAGCCTGAGCAAGTCTTCTAACATTATGCTACACCAACAAATGCCATTCAGTTCAGTCGCTTAGTGGTGTCTGATTCTTTGTGACTCCATGGACTGTAGCACGACAGGCTTCCCTGTCCATCACGAACTCGCAGAGCTGGCTCAAACTCACGTCCATCGAGTTGGTGATGCCATCCAGCCATCTCATCCTCTGTTGTCCCCTTCTCCTCCTGCCTTCGATCTTTCCCAGCATCAGGGTTTTATCCAATGAGTCAGTTTTTGCATCAGGTGGCCAAAGTATTGGAGCTTCAGGTTCATCATCAGTCCTTTCAAAGAACATTCAGGATTGATTTCCTTTAGGATTGACTAGATTTGATGTAGACCATAATTAGCCATAGTTTCAGGTATGTAATTTGTCATACCCCCCAAAGGCATAATCTGATAGCTCTGAATACTTGCAAAACACGAGGAAAAAAAGTTCTGTTTCTCCTTAGTAGCTTAGTGTGGCAACCAGACACCTCCAAACATTTTCTATTTCCTAATTAATTCAGTGGCTTCCAAACCGAACGGATCATGAGAATGATTCATGGAGAGCCTCCCATATCACTCCCAAGACCCAGGCCATCAGAGCATCCGAGGGGTGGAGATTTAGGATTCTTTACCCACTCCAGTGTTCTTGCCTGGAGAATCCCAGGGACGCCTGGTGGGATGCAGTCTATGGGGTCACACAGAGTCGGATATGACTGAAGTGACTTAGCAGCAGCAGCAGCAGCCTTAGAAGTACTTCTTAGGTTATCAGGGAGATTTGTGAGTTTCATTTGGTGAGATCAGTGTGATTGGATTTGAGATAGAACACAATTAACTAGTTTCTAGTTACAGTTAAAAGATAAAAGTTTGCAAATGAATGACTTAAATATAAAGCAGAGTATAGATTAAGCTGTCTCAACAATCACATTACCCACTCTTTCTCACTTTCATTCCTTTAGAAAGGGATGGAGTAACAGTCTTAAGCTGCAAATTCCTGGATCCTACATTGATAATCTCAAATTCTTAGCTTTTAAAAGCTTCATAATCCTTTTCAGTTAAATGGAGAATATCATCAATTATTAGTTTTAAAAATAGTTGGCTGCCATTAGGTTAAGTTGCCCTTTTGTATTTTCAGAAGCTAATTTTTAAACCAACTGCAGAATTTACATTTGCATGGTTAAAGTCAGTTTTTAGGTCTTCATTTGAGACTCAACATTTTTTTTATTTCTTAATATAGTTATTTAATGAACTCTCTATTTCTCCCAGATTTATTTATCAACTCAAATTTTGACAAGGTAAGTTTACATATTTACACTATTTGTTTTCTTTTGTCCCTTACTTTAGTCAACCTGCAAACCTGTTTGCATTCACGCTTTTCCTCTTACCATCTGCCTCAGGAAAGGAGGGTCCTGTCTCGAGGGCTCAGGACGGCTCCCCAGTCCTGCCTGCCCTCTGGGAGCCCCACCTCTCTCTCCTGGACCCTCTGCTCTGATGTCAGCCCATGCGTCCTCCAGTGCATGGAAAAATATCCCAGTCTTTCCCATCTAAAACCAAAATGCTTCCACACCATCAGTCCCTTCCCACCCAGCCTCCATTCCCCTTCTCATTTTCTTTCCTAGTCAAGCTTCTAGAAGGAAAATCCCCTGAGTGTTGGTGCTTCTCTCCTGCAAGGACTTCCTACCCTCTGTTGTCTGGCTTTTGTCCCCGCTGTTTAATAAACCACTGCTGGGTAGAGTCAGGAATGACTGTGTAGTTGTCCAAATCCCATCAACCCATTGTCTATTCATACCCAATTTAACTTTCATGTTGAGTTTGTTTTGAGGAATAGTCTCTACTTTTTTCTGTTTTTGTATGTGTGACTGGTCCTTATTTTGTTTTTAAGTTAATTTTTTAATTGGAGGAAAATTGCTTTACAATGTTATGTTGGTTTCTGACATACAACAATGCAAATCAGCCATAACTACACATATATCACCTCCCTCTTGAGCATCCCTCCCTTCTCCTCATTCCTTCCCTCTAGGTCACCA
The DNA here is from genome assembly GCA_917880005.1 of Nanger dama. Lineage (NCBI taxonomy): Eukaryota > Metazoa > Chordata > Mammalia > Artiodactyla > Bovidae > Nanger > Nanger dama. Next base: position 24,059,047 of record CAKJTW010000011.1, on the reverse strand, counting down.
TAGAGCACCAGGCTGGGCTGCTTTACACGTGGTATGTGGATGCCACTTTCTTCATTTGTTCCACTCTTTCCTCCCCCTGCCGTGTCGACAAGTCCCTTGCCTATACTTGGGAAGGAATAGTCTCTCCTCCGTGAAGCAGTCTTCCTTCCGTTTCTCAGGCGCTGCTTCTCCCTTCCACTTCCTGTTACCAAATTGTTTTCCCTCCTCAACCAGCTTCACTGCCCATCCCCTGCATGTTGCCTGCTGTCCTCCGCTCTCTCCTCTTCTCATTCTCCTCTGTGATATCTCAAGTGTGCCCTCAAGTCATATGTATCAGAAACACTCAAAGGGTTTGCTTCTTGCTGAAAGTGCAAATGCACAGACCTGCTGAGTCAGAATCTCTGCAGGGGACCTGGGAATTTGCACTCAAGCTGGCTCTCCTGGGAATTCTGAAAGCATGATGAAGTGTGAGAACAACGAGCTCTATGGACTTCCACTGGGCCACACTTTTTAATCCAGTGTTTCCTGACTCATCGACTCCATTGCTGTCCAGTCCCCATCTCATTGTTCTCCTTAAAGTCTTGCATGGCCTTCTCTCCCCTGGAAACTGAGGCTAAGCTTCCAGACCCTGGCATTAAGGCCTTTGTCATTTGGCCCTGGTGCAGTTCTTGGGTTAGGCTTCTTCTCCCCACAACTCCCAGAGTTCTCCATACCCTAGATGTACCCTTAACACACCTGCCTCTGGGGCTGGTTGTTCTGCTCTCCACCAAGGTTCTCCTGAATTCACCTTCAAGTCCCAGAAACTTCCCTGAACATTCTTCACCGAAACTACCCTGAGCCTGACAGCCGTACCACATTCTCTTTTGCCCTTCGGGCGCCAGGTGTAAGCAGCCCCCAGCTCAGTATTGTCCTGGCTGGGCCTCCTACCCCCTGGAGCTCTTCACAAGGGGACCCACACCTGCTCTCTCCAGGACCCCAGAGGCATGGGGTTCCATAGCAGAGAACAGGAAGACAGTGGCTGTGGTGAGAGGTGTGGTGAAGATGCTCCTGGTTCAGACACAGACTGTGCTGCCCACCTGGTGAGCAAGGTGACAGGTGGCTTCTCTCATCAGTTTATGTCTGCTGGGCTCTAGGCTGTGAACCGTCTCTGCTCTCACGGGTTTCTTGTTGAGTGAAGAACATGGGAAAGTCGATGGAGAGACCCTGGGTAGAGAGAGAATCTGTTATAGAGGGAAGTGCGGGGAGCTGTGGGCGTGTGGAGGGGTGCAATCAGACCGGACCTTGTTTCCAGATGGAAAGTGCCTGTCCTAGGAAAAGGGCAAAAAGATAGGAAAGATTAAACGCAAAACACAGCACAGAGTGTGAAAGAACTCCTGAAGGACAGCAAGAAGGCTGAAGCCTCAGTCTGGGCTCTGCCACTGATAAGGTGTGTGACACGTGCTTATACAATTCCTGAGCTGCAACTACATGTAAGTAAAGGGAAGAGTTTATACTGGGCTCAGTTCTGAAACCTTTGAAAAGATATGAGACTGAACTTGATACAAATACATGTTGTAAAAAGGTGCATAATTAGCGTTAGCCACCAGATGGCAGGAGAGGATCTCTTTATTCACAAACTTGGGTCTTGCCTCCATTACTGAACTCTCGTTTGGGGGCAGTGCATTAGAATTGGGCCTGATGGACGCCACCAGCTCCAGATGTGGCTTCCATGTAAGAGGCTTTTCTGAGATATATGAGCAGCATATAAATACCTCACTTTGGGGGAATTTGTCATTAGCTGTCTTTAAATATACACTTTTGAAAAGCAGCCCCTGATACCTGCTGAAGGTCGTCCTAGCATTGTTGTTGCAGCTCTGGTTCTGACAACATGGGCTAAACACCGGAGGGAGACGTTTTGTTCAGGTCCTAGTGGGATAATCAGCCCACACCTCAGTCTCTGTGGGGCTAGGTATTGATCACCTGGGCAATGGAAAGTGCCAAGAAATGGTTGGGATACCTTGCTAGGGACCTCTGTCCCATCCCTGGGCCTTTGAGCAAAGCTGGGAAGTTGGGGAGGTAACTCCAGATTCTCAGTGACTGGACTGAACTCAGAGACTTCTGTGAGGATGCTGTCCTCCAGAACACTCATGCTGCTGCTGCTGCTAAGTCTCTTCAGTTGTGTCCGACTCTGCGCAACCCCATAGACAGCAGCCCACCAGGCTCTGCCGTCCCTGGGATTCTCCAGGCAAGAACACTGGATTGGGTTGCCATTGCCTTCTCCGAGAACACTCGTGACATACATGTTATTTCAGCAGCTTCTCAGACCTTGTTTCTAGGGACCCAGGCCGTGAACCACTCAGAATTCTCAGCCTTAAGAACCTAAGGTCATGCATTCACTCTCAGTGGTCAGCTATGCTGGGCTTCCCAGGTGGGTTATTGGCAACGAATCTGCCTGGCAGTGCAGGAGATGCGGGAGACAAGAGTTTGATCCCTGACTTGAGATGATCCCTGAAGGAGGAAATGGCAACCCACTTCAGTATTCTTGCCTGGAAAATCCCATGGACAGAGAAGCCTGGCTGTCTCCAGTCCATGGGGTTACAAAGAATCGGACACAACCTACCAGCTGAGCATGGGCAGCTATGCGCATTGCTTTCTGATTTGTGGTTAGACTAAACTCTTGGTTATTTTCCCTAGAGAAGAAATAGAAGGCGTGATGAATCCTGAGCCTTACTATGGCTTAATAGCTAAAAACTAAATAGTGGACCATGAAGCATCAGTTAGATATAACTATGGTGCGTTTGGATGTGGGTTTCCTATGAGCACTTGAGCCCTGCAGAAAGGCTGTATTCTGGAGCTCTGCTCCAGGGGATGCTGAAGAGCTGCACATGTTTCCCAGCCAGTGCCTGCTGGAATACACTTTGTTCTGCACAGGGTGGGCATGGAGCTTTTTGTCAGCTGTATGCCCACATCTCTGTCCTGAATTTTCTTTGAATATCTTTCTCTGTGCTAGAAAACCTTTGCTGCCTGTTCTGTGCACTAGATGGCTATCACACATACTCATGGCTTTAGGGTTCTTTGCTTCCTTAGACTAGTGATCTAGAAGCATCAGGGGACCAAATGACTAGCAGTGACCTTAGGTTAGGAGGGCTCTGCCTGGTCCTGGTTCTGCCATTTATTAACTGCGAGTCTCTAGGCCTTAAATCTAGAATAGGGATAATGATTCCCTTTTATGGTCCCACAGGGTTCATTTATTGGACAAATATGTACTGACAGCCTATTATGTGCCACTCCCTGCTCCAAACACCGTGGATACACTGAATGAAACAGACATGGTTCTCTGTCCTGATGAAGCTGACAGTCCAGGCTAGTTTGAGAATCAAAACCAGAAAACATCTGAATACCTTCTGTTAACAATGAAGTGCTCTGCTGACACGCAATCTTTCTACTGGTTTTGTTTGAACGGTTTTGCAGGCTGTTGTGGCAGGAGACAAGGTTCCAAACAGACACAGACTCAGGGCTCCAAAGAACACAAATATGAGGAATTTACCTCCTAGCAGAGTTGACGGACTCAGTCCTGCTAGGTGGGAAACTGTAACTTGTCTGACCATGCCCATCCTCTTTTCTTTTTTTGAACTCTTTCTTCTGGAAGATAAGAGCATGGGACTGGTGATACCAAGCAGGACCCTCTGGGGTTCCTGGGGAAAAAAGCCTTTCTGTGTCCCTCATTTCTTTGATAACAGGAAATAGGCTTCATTCACCCTGGCGCTAGGGGTAAAGTATCCATCTGCCAATGCAGGAGACATAGAAATGCAGGTTTGATCCCTGGGTGGGAAGATCCCCCTGGAGAAGGAAATGACAACCCACTCCAGTATTCTTGCCTGAAGAATCTCACGGACAGAGGAGCCTGGTGGGCTGCAGTCTATGGGGTCACAAAGAGTTGGACACGACTGAAGCCACTTAGCATGCGCACACCCTCCATGATCTTCCTTGAGTTTCAACAGGCAGATAGATTCAAGCAATTGTTGATTAGGGAAGGAAGGGGATGTGAAACCAGGGAGAAACAAATAGTCAAGAGAAACAGTAGAGCATCCCTGGGGCAAGGTCCTGGTTCCCCTTTAAGGGATACATACAACAGTATCTGTGAGATATTTTGCAGATACTGAAACACCAACCAGGTGGGAGAAGTTAACAGTGCCAGGATGCTGACCATAAACCTATAGACCCCAGACTGGCTGGAACCAGAAGGTCGATGATGTTGACTGACTTTCACTTACCTCATCACCAACCAATCAGAATAACGCCCTTGAGCTGATCGTGCCCTCTTTGAACCATTCCTATAAAGCTTCACTGCTCTCTCCAAGGGGGACACAATTTTGAGGGCATTGACCCACTGTGGCCCCCTTTGCTTGGTGAAGCAATAAAGCTGTTCTTTTCTGTTTTACCCAGAACTCTGTCCCTGAGATTTAATTCAGTGTTGAAGTACAAAGGCTGGATTCAATTTTACTGGGGACTTCACTATTCAAACAAAACACAAAGTTCTCCCCTGAGATTTGGGCAGACACTCAAGACCTATGCGCTGCTGGCCAGGGAAGCACCCTAGCACGCCTCCGAGCCTCCTGAGCCCTGTGCTCTTCCTCACAGCATCCTGAGCCTCACAGGCCATCCTAAGACAACCAGCTGTAGGTTTCTGTCTGGTCTTACTGCTTCATGTGATCCCAAATTTCCAAATCATAGGCTACCTACCCAAAGTAATCTAATGTTAGTAATGCGGAGTTGGGAGACCCTTGGTCCTCTTCTCCACCCTTTTCCCCTTTTTGTCTCCAACAAGGCCCATCCTCTGGGTCAGGCTCTGTCTGGGTGAGACACTGTCATTGAACAGATTGACACTGTGTAGCTGCAGAAATCCAACAGCCCAGAGGACACTGGATCAGAAAATGAGGCTGGTCCCTACCCCAAGTGCTTAGAAATGTAAAATACAGCCCTTCTCCCGCCCTGTACTCCTCTCAGTCATTTGAATACTCACCCTCTCACTGGGTGGGCTTTAAATCAACACTGACATAACACCATACAGAAAAATAAACTCAAAATGTCTTAAAGACTTAAATGTAAAGCCAGAAACTATAAAGCTTTTAGCAGTACATAGGTAGTACACTCCTTGACATAAGTCACAGCAAGATACTCTATGACCCTCCTCTTAGAGCAACAGAAATAAACAAACAAACAGAAAAAACAAATGGGACCTAATTAAATTTAAAAGCTTTTGCACAGCAAAGGAAACTATAAGCAAGGTGAAAAAACAACCCTCAGAATGGGAGAAAATAATAGCAAATGAAACAATTGACAAAGGATTAATCTCCCAAAATACACAAGCAGCTCATGCAGCTCAATACCAGAAAAACAAGCAACCCAATCAAACAGTGGGCAAAGACCTAAACAGACATTTTTCCAGAAGACATACAGTTGCCTAATGACATGAAAAGATGCTCAACATTGCTCATTATTAGAGAAATGCAAATCAAAATCGTAATGAGGTATCACCTCACACCAGTCAGAAAGGCCATCATCAAAAAAATTTACAAGCAATAAATGCTGGAGAGGGTGTGGAGAAAAGGGAACCTTCCTGCATTGTTGATGGGAATGTAAGTTGATACAGCCACTATGGAGAATAGTATGGAAATTCCTTTAAAAACTAGGAGTAAAACTACCATATGACCCAATAATCCCTATACTGGGCATACACTCTGAGGAAACCAGAATTGAAAAAGACACATGTATCCTAATGTTCATTACAGCACTATTTACAATAGCTAGGAAATGGAGGAAACCTAGATGCCCATCAACAGATAAATGGATAAAGAAGGTGTAGTAAATATATACGATGGAATGTTACTCAGCCATTGAAAGGAATGCATTTGAGTCGGTTCTAACGAGGTAGATGAACCCAGAGCTTACTAGCCTGAATGGGTTAACTCAGAAAGAGAATATTGTGTATTAACACATAGAAATGGAGTCTAGAAAGGTGGTGCTGGTGAAGTTGTTTGCAGGGCAGCAAGGGAATGCAGACACAGAGAACAGACTTGTAGAAACAGTGAGGGACAGAGAGGGCAGGCGAATAGAGAGGAGCACTGGAACAGGCACGTTGCCGTATGTAAACTAGGATAACCCAGCAGATGGGAACTTGCTGTGTGATGCAGGAGCCTTAAGCTCGGGGTTCTGTGACTACCTAGAGGGGTGGAATGAGCTGGGAGGTGGGAGGGAGGCTCAGGAGGGAGGGGACATATGTGTGCCTATGACTGACTCATGTTGATCTATGGCAGAAACCAACACAAAATTGTAAAGCAACTATCCTCCAATTAAAAATAAATAATAAACAAATCAACACAGAGCTTTCAGACAAAAGCTGCATGTTGAGGGTCTGAGTTCCTTCAGGAAGCACTGTGAGTGTGTGGACATCTTTAAAGTTGCATTTTAATTGAACAGTATGTTAGACTTAAGCTATTCTATTATGTGCAAGTTATTCAGAAAATGAGTTTTCCTGGACAGAGTATAAAAAGGAAGCAAGGAAAGCAGGAATTAATTATTAGGAATTCTGAGGACAAACCCTTCTCTCTCAAAAACTCTTCTTTGCTTTATAGAAGACATATGTGCAATGTTTGTGTACAAGACTTTTATTTAATACAACTTTTCCTCTGTCCTGCCCTCACATATATCTTCTCAAAACCAACAGTGTCCTGTGGGTCATGTGAGGTCCTGTGAGGCTCCCACTCTGGGGCTCAGCCTTAAAACCATGCTGTCTTTGTGACCTCTCTCTTCCTCTTATGCCACAGATCCAACCAATCAGGAAATCCTACTGACTCTATTTTCAAAGCATATCTGGAATCCAACCATGTCTTACTTTTCTTACTGTGATCTGAGATTTCAATAGGATTAGTGCAATAGCCTCCTAATTGCTTTCCCTACTTCCCCCATATACTCTATTTAAAAAATTATTCCCAGGGTGGTCCTGTAAAACCTAACTCACATTAAATCAGTTCCCTTGCAAACCCCTCCATCAAAATAAAGTTGCAAACTATTTGCATGCTCTACTGATGATGGGAATGTCTGACAGGCTCAACAGAATCTATGTGTCCTTTCTTCAGTAGTATTAACTACTACCAGCTCTTGGGTCTGGACCTAATTCCCCTAAAGTCTCTTAAAGACTGAAAACTCCTGGAAATGAGGTAACAGCAGAAATAGGCTGAGATTTCTTTGAGGTTATTAATTTTTACTTCTCTCTAGCTAAATTGGGCCTGAAGTTCTCCTGAAGAGCACAGAGCAGTGATTCAAGCAGAGCCCTGCCAGGGTAGGTCCAAGGGACCCATCCAAGTCTGGCACAAGAGAGCAGTCAGAGGAGAACCGAAAGAGCCCATGCAAAGTCATTTGGAAATAAACGAGCCTTGGATAAGCATCTATAACTGGCAGATTTCCTCCCTTTACCCAGGATCTTTCTTTCAAGGGGAAATCTGCCAGGCCTAGATCTTCCTGCCACAAAATCTGATTTGAATATGGATGATGCTTAATATTATTAAGCATGTATTTTGTGCCACACAGTATTCTAGATACTTTATGTTCATCCATTCATTTGTTCACACATTCAACAAATGTTTACTGGATATTTAATAAATTTACATATAAATCAGAAAAATACCCCCCACCCCTCCTTCCAGAACCTACATCCTAGTACAGGGAGACAGAAGTTATATGATAACCATAAAGTGAAAGTGAAGTCGCTCAGACATCTCTGACTCTTTGTGACCCCATAGACTGTAGCCTACCAGGCTCCTCCCTCCGTGGGATTCTCCAGGCAAGAGTACTGGAATGGGTTGCCATTTTCCTTCTCCAGGGGAAGGGAAAGGGAACATCTGAGAACAAATCACAATTTTATTGTTGGTCCAGGTAGGCCTCACTGAGGAAGTAACCTTTGAGAGAAGATGGAGATGGTAATGAAGTTATCCATGGGGGACCCGTGTTCCAGTGCAAAGACTCTGCAGGGAGAGCAACCTGGATGCTCTGGGACCACCAAGGACCCCTATGGCTGGAGTGGAGGGAAAGGGGGTGAAGTTAGAGGCCATGAAAGGACCAAGAAGCCACTAGAAGTGCCAAGCTTTTCTATAATCAGGTGAGAAGCCATGGAGGACTTTACTTGGTGACCTATGTCTCCAGGAGCTGGCCACTGTGCTGAAAATAGAGTGCAGGGTGCAAGCGGAGAAGTAGGGAGCCAGTCAGGGGGCTGGAGTGCAGGGTGCAAGCGGAGAAATAGGGAGCCAGTCAGGGGGCTGGAGTGCAGGGTGCAAGCGGAGAAATAGGGAGCCAGTCAGGGGCTGGAGTGCAGGGTGCAAGCGGAGAAGTAGGGAGCCAGTTAGGGGGCTGGAGTGCAGGGTGCAAGTGGAGAAGTAGGGAGCCAGTTAGGGGGCTGGAGTGCAGGGTGCAAGTGGAGAAGTAGGGAGCCACTTGGGGGCTGGCGCAATAATCTTGGTGAGAGATGCTGGTAGCTTAGCAGAGGGAATGAGAAAGATTTAGATTCCAGATAGGATTTAAATGTAGAGTTCATAGGACTCCTTGGCTCTATGGCAGAAGTGAAAGTGAGATGGTAAAAATGAATACCAGATTTTGGCCTAAGTACCTGGAAGAATGGAGTTGCCCTCAGTCAAGGCGGAGAAGAAAGTAGAAGAGGCTTTTGGAGAAAGACTGGGAGTTCAGTTTGGAATATGCTACGCCCGTGTATCTGCTGGAGTGGGCAGTTGGCTATGCGAGCCTGGAGTACAGGGGAGTGCCTTGGCTGGAAGTGTGCATGTAGGTGTCTTTGGCACGTGGATGGTAATTAACTCTAGAGCTTGAATGCAGGCACTGAGGAGATATATGTTGTGCGTAGGTAGAGAGGAGGACCAGGGACATGACCTTGGGGTGGCCCACACCTTGAGTCTGGGTGAAGATGAGGGACTACCCAGGGAGAATGATCAGGTGTATTCAGAAAGGGAGGACAAAGTCTGCAGCATGTAGTCCCAGAAGCTAAGGGAAGAAGTGCCTTGAGAGCACAGTAATGACCTGCTGTGTCAAAGGTCGCTGGTGGGTGGAGTAGGACTGAGCCGGCCAGTAGACATAGCAATGCGGAAGCCATTAGTGACCTTGACTAGAACTTTTTATGTGTAGTAAAGGCCATGACAGCATCAAACTCATGAGAGAGTTTGTATTTAAGAGAAAACAGGAGAGGAATTGGAGACAATGAGTGTATCAACATAAGAAATGTTGCTGCCGAGTGTGGTAGATAGAGAAGAGGTAGAAGGCAAGGCAACGAATGTCGAGGGAAGTCAAAGTAAACATCTTTTTGAGATGGGACAAATAACAGCCTGTGCGGAGCTGATAAGAATGATACAATAGACAGAAAAAATTAATGCTAATGGGGGAAAGTGCTGCTGGAGCCAGTGTCTCTGGGTCTTCTAAAGGGGGTAGAATCTAGTCACTTAAATGACTGAGGGTCAGCTTTTTGGTAGTTTTCTGGAGCTGCCAAGGCAAAGGATCATAAGCCAAGTGGCTTGAACAATGGAAATTAATTTTCTCATAGTCCTGTAGGCTAGAAGTCCAAGATTAAGGTATTGGCAGTGTTGGCTCCTTCTGAGTCTCTAAGGGAGGATCTATGTGTAGCCTCTCCCCTGGCTTCTTGTGGTCTGCGGGAAATCTTTGTCATTTCCTGGCTTGTAGGCGCATCACCCTGGTCTTTCCTCCCTTTTCCCTTGGCATTCTTCTCTGTGTGTCTGTGAACAAATTTCCCCTTTGTATGAGGACACCAGTGGTATCGAATCAGAGGCTCGCCCTACCCCAGGGTGACCTCATCTTAATTAATTATCTCTGCAATGTCCCTCTTTCTAAATAAGGTCACATTCCGAGGTACTGAGGGTCAAGATTTCCATATAAAGTCTTGAAGGGCATAGTTCCACCATAATAGCTTTCCAGAGGAGGTGGACAATTTATCTTTAGCAACAGAATGGAAGGTAGAACACTTGTTTGAAACTGCTGGCAGGTTTATAGATAGATCTGTGGGAGTTCCATGGAAATGCTCTTTTGATGGCTTCCGTTTTCTCAGTGATGTGGAAAGCAAGGCCATTAGCCAAGAGTGTGGGCAAAGGCAAACTGAGGAGGATGTTGTGAAGTTGTTTCTAACAGGGTGGGAGAGCGGTTGGTCTAAGGGGATAAGATAGGGAAAGATAGGGAAGCTGAACAGTCTGAAGTGCACACCTGTGGTCCTTGTCCTGCATCTAAACCAGTCAGTGTGGTCCTGAGCGTTTTTCAAGCTCCACTCTGCTGCAGGCGGGCAGGCAGAGAGCTTGAGGAGACTTACAATTCATTAGGGTGTGATCTTGCAAGGCGAGTACAGCACAGGGAGGAGAAAGCAGCAGGGGAGTTGAGAATAAGTATTGATACGAGCAAGTTGTCATGAGAGACTGTGGAAATAAAATTGGATAACAGGGAGAGAGAGGATCCTATGTGAGGATCCTATGGTTCCTCTGATTTCACAGATGGAGAAAGTGATGTATAGAGAAGGGAAGTACTTGTAGGAGTTCAGTCAGTGGCACAATCAGAACCCAAGTCCAGAGAGTGTGGCTCAGAGCCTGTGTTCTTAGAGACAAGACCAGAAAGGCGGGAGGAAGGAGGCAGGAAGGATGGGGCATCGGTAGGTATAAGACTGTTCCCTCCACTGCCTCCACATGACTATAAGCAAGGCATCCCCCTCCCCTGTGACACAATACTCCACAATTCCAGTACCTTCCTCCTCTCTGGAGAACAATTTTTTTCTCTTTTGTTCTGACAGTTATTTTCTTTTATTTAAGACAGACATATGTGTGCATAGTAACCTACCATTCTCCCTTCCACTCCTCCCTGAAATATAACACTGTTCATTGTTTATAATGTACCTTTCTATTCATTTTCACATTTTGTGTCCACAGCCACCCTGCTCAGGCAGTTATCTTCAAGATAAGGAAATGGAGCTTAAAATAGTAAAGAGATGGACACAACAGACAGTTCATAGTAGACATAGGCCTCGAATCTAAACCTTTAATTTAAAATTCAATTCTCTTTTTAGCTCTTAGAATACTTTCTTTGAAAATGGTGATTTTCTGATTTTGAAAGAGGGTGAATTGGAGGGCAGGTGTATCCCTGACACTGGAGAAGTTCAGGAATGCAGATTAGCAGTCTTCTGAGACTCTGAAGAGTAAATGTGCTATTTATTCAAGAAACTGAAGAACTTAGATTAAAAATTTAAGCTCAGGAGGCAAGGACATAGCCTCCCAGAAAATAGCTTTCTCTGTTTCAACTTAGTTGCTCTCTGTAAGTTTTCCCACCAGTCAAGCGTATCCCCCGCACCTATGGCCTCTACTTCAATGTATCCCATAACCCGACTCCATCCCCACCTGCCTGTGATTTTTTTGTATAAAAACCTCTCACTACTGACACTAGGGGGTTCACTCTTCCCCCAGGAGACTGAACCCCGGCACGCCGGCTTAAATAAATCCTCTTGCTTATTGCATCGAATTCGAGCCATTGTGGTCTTTGGAGCGACAGGTCCTGAGAAAAGGCCGCGAGGTCTTACATAACAAATGTGCTGTTAGAGTACATGCCACTCATATTTTCCACCCTTGGCTCCAGGGTAAGTCAGGGAATATATGTTAATAGAAGGAAAGCTAGTTAAATGTTTTAGTTACGGTTCACTTCAGTTCAGTTGCTCAGTCGTGTCTGACTCTTTGCGACCCCATGAATCGCAGCACGCCAGGCCTCCCTGTCCTTCACCATCTCCCAGAGTTCACTCAGACTCATGTCCATCGAGTAGGTGATGCCAGCCAGCCATCTCATCCTCTGTCGTCTTCTTCTCCTCCTGCCCTCAATCCCTCCCAGCATCAGAGTCTTTTCCAATGAGTCAAATCTTCTCATGAGCTGGCCAAAGTACTGGAGTTTCAGCTTTAGCATCATTCCTTTCAAAGAAATCCCAGGGCTGATCTCCTTCAGAATGGACTGGTTGGATCTCCTTGCAGTCCAAGGGACTCTCAAGAGTCTTCTCCAACACCACAGTTCAAAAGCATCAATTCTTCAGCGCTCAGCTTTCTTCACAGTCCAACTCTCACATCCATACATGACCACAGGAAAAGCCATAGCCTTGACTAGACGGACCTTAGTCGGCAGAGTAATGTCTCTGCTTTTGGATATGCTATCTAGGTTGGTCATAACTTCCCTTCCAAGGAGTAAGCGTCTTTTAATTTCATGGCTGCAGTTACCATCTGCAGTGATTTTGGAGCCCCCAAAATAAAGTCTGACACTGTTTCCATTGTTCCCCATCTATTTGCCATGAAGTGAGGGATCAGACGCCATGATCTTCGTTTTCTGAATGTTGAGCTTTAAGCCAACTTTTTCACTCTCCTTTTCACTTTCATCAAGAGGCTTTTTAGTTCCTCTTCACTTTCTGCCATAAGGGTGGTGTCATCTGCGTATCTGAGGTTATTAATATTTCTCCTGGCAATCTTGATTCCAGCCTGTGATTCTTCCAGACCAGTGTTTCTCATGATGTATTCTGCATATAAGTTAAATATGCAGGGTGACAATATGCACCCTTGACATACTCCTCTTCCTATTTGGAACCAATCTGTTGTTCCATGTCCACTTCTAATTGTTGCTTCTTGACCTGCATATAGGTTTCTCAAGAGGCAGGTCAGGTGGTCTGGTATTCCCATCTCTTTCAGAATTTTCCACAGTTTATTGTGATCCACACAGTCAAAGGCTTTGGCATAGTCAATAAAGCAGAAATAGATGTTTTTCTGGAACTCTCTTGCTTTTTTGATGACCCAGCGGATGTTGGCAATTTGATCTCTGGTTCTGCTGCCTTTTCTAAACCCAGCTTGATATGGTATACTACAGTTAATATCGTGTTTAATATGGTAGGTGAGACTGTTTGGGGGCATTCTTTGTATATTAACAAAAATGCTTCTATAATATTTGGTCAAGTTCCTCAATAAAATTTATTTACTCAAACATTCAATCATTCATTCATTAAACTTTCATCGAGCCCTTGCTATGAGCCTGAAATTGTGCTAGGCATTGAATCCTTATCTTTAGGAAATTCATAATCCATGAGGTGATACAGACCTATGAATAAACACATACCCTATAAAAATTGTTAGGAGAAATGAACTAACTGCTAAGGAGCACAAGGCTAGGCCTTACCACTTGCCTGGGCAGATGAAGGAGGACTTCAAGTTGGAGGTGACATTAACACTTCTTAGAGGAGTTTTCCAGGTAGTGCAGGCAAATGATGGCATAGCCCGCCATAGTTCTCGCCATCCCTATATCCCAGACTGCTCTTAGCCTGACCTCCACACCTGTAATGACAAAACACACACCCTCACTAATAGTTTGAGACAAGCGAAGAGCAGAATGTTTCTTCAGACTCAAGATGCCACGGGATTCAAGACACAGACATTGCTGTGACCAATGTGATTATGGGGAAGAAAGGGCTTGAGTAGGCAGAACTGAGGATTCATCTGGGCTTCTTGTATGACACAGAAACTCTACCCACGCTTTGTCAGTCATGTGTTCCTCTAACAATAGAATAAAGCAAAGTCTTCTATATCAGAGATAAGGACAGAGCACTGGTATGGAGAAGAATCAGCCAATGACTTGCTGACTGATAGACTGTCAGCTGACCACTTCCTCTTCCTCTTGACTACAGTTCATACAATTGTGATCGTGAAGTCGCTCGGTCGTGTCCGACTCGTTGCGACCCCATGGACTGTGCCTACCAGGCTCCTCTGTCCACGGGATTTTCCAGGCAGTAGTCCTGGACTGGATTGCCATTTCCTTCTCCAGGGGATCTTCCCGACCCAGGGATCGAACCCAGGTCTCCCGCATTGTAGACAGACGCTTTACCGTCTGAGCCTCCAGGAAGCCCATTATGGAACTGATATTGCCAGTTGGGATGGGGTTACAGATAAAAGCCTTTTCTTTAAATTATTTTTACTTTTTCTGTATTTTCCGTATTTTCTGCAATGAGAATGTTTTAATTGTTTAAACAATTGTAAACAATTAAATGTTAATGTATTTATTAACATTTAAAAAGTAAAACTGAAGAGATTGCAGTAAATGACTTCTGAGACCCACTCCAACTCAAAAGCTGATTTTAAAGAGTAGAAATAGAGAAAATAAGCAGAGAGTATTGACTTTTGGTGGCCGTAGTACATTATGCTGATGATGCTTCTTTATAGCAGCTCCCATTTACTGAGTGCCACGTCTTATGTAAAACACTTTATGTACATATTCAAATATATATCTAGAAATATGTAGTATATATATATATATATATACCTATTTATATATCTGTAGACATGGCATATATCTGTATATAGATATTCACATAGATATCTATATATATGTCATGTATCTCTAGATAGATACCTATAAATAGATGTAGATATATTCTTGGGATAAGAAGAAGCAAAATAGTGAAGTGCCTGGGGTCCTTTGGACTGGGAGTTAAGTTCTGGTTGGGTCTACACAGTCTTCATCTGTCTCTGATCCCAGTTCTAATAAAATTCAAAGACAGAAACACTTCCTCTTCACGCGAGCACCAGCAGTATACTCTTCCCAGGTCCAGACTGTCGCAAGACCTACTACCGGCACCATCAGTCCCTGTCTCCTCACTCCAGTGAGGCAGCTGCAAGCTGCATGAGTGAGTGCCTTTAGATCAGGACACCTCTGAGTGTTGGGGCTGAAAAGAAGGGCAGGGCCTGTGATATTCAGGAGCAACTGGGAGCTCCCACATACAGAAATCTGGCTACAAGTGCAGCTCATTGTCTATAGCACATCCCCACCCTCCACTACAGGGCTAGAGTCAGATTTTGGTAAAGAAAAAGCATTCTCAGGTGGCCTTAAAGGCAACCTCTAGTAAAAACTGAGCATGTTACGAAGAATTGCTAAAGATTTAAGGAACACAAACTATCTAAGAAAGGAACAAAACTCAATAGACAGAAATACTGGCACCCTAGGAAAGAGAAACTGGACTAGATGAAATGAAAAAAAAATGAAACATAAATATTATGAAAAATACAAATTAGGGATTTCAAAAATGGTAAAAAAAAATGCATGTTGAAAATAAAAAGTGAATAAATGAGGTGCAGAGCACATTAGACATAACTGAACAGAAATTAGTGTGTGATAATACGGAGCTGAACTAACTGCCTGTTTTTATTTAATTTATTTACCTATACTTTTAATTGGAAGATAATTGTTTTACAATGGTGTGTTGGTTTCTTCCACACAACAGCTCAAATCAGTCATGAGTATATATATGTCCCCTCTGTGTTAAGCCTCCCTCCCCACTCCCATTCAACCCCTCTAGGTCATCACAGAGTGCCAGGTTGGGCTCCCTGTATCATATAGCAGTTTTTCACTACCTGTCTATTTTACACACGATTGTGTATTATGTGCCAGTGCTACTGTCTCAACTCGTCGCATCCTTTCCTTCCCCCACTGTGCCCACAAGTCCATTCTCTAGGTCTGCATCTCCATTCCTTTCCTGCAATAGGCTCATCAGGACTATATTTATAGATTCTTCTATATGTGTTAATATACAACATTTGTTTTTCTCTTTCTGACTTATTTCACTCTGTGAAACAGGCTCTAGGTTCATCCATATCACTTCAACTGACACAAATTTGTTCTTTTTTATGGCTGATTATACTATTCCATTGTATATATGTATCCACAGTTTTTAAAACAGAAGGACCAAGAGTGAAAACATACAGAGAAAGTGAAGATATGTGGAGTACAGAGTCAAAAGTCCAATATATAGATAATGAGAGTTGAAGGTGGAGAGAAAAGACAAAACAAAAGAGAGAAAAATCAGAGATACAATAGAAAAAAAAAAATCCCAGTGCTGGAGAAATATGTTTTAGATGGAAAGAATCATACCTTGCTTCTGAGTAGAATGAACAAAACAAAACAAAAATTCAACCTTAGATACATTCTGATAAAATTTTGGACATTGAACAGGAAAAAGCAATCTAAAAGCCTCAGAAAAAAGCACTTACAAAGAAGGAAGAATCAGATAAACAACAAGCTTTGATCACATCAATAATGCTATAAGGGATAATGGAATAATATCTTAAATGTTAGGAGAGGAAATAAATTTGAGCCTAGAATTCTATAATTATCCAAATGATCATTAATTATCAATTAATTATAATTACCCAAAATATAAAATCAAAATAAAAGGATTTTAGAATACAAAGTTTGTACAACTCTTATTGTAAGCATTTCTGAAAGCTGTGGTTCAGCAAAATAAAAAATGAATAAAAGAGAAATTATTGCAGAGAGACAATTTTAAATTAAATCTTAACAACTGTTGACTATAAAAAATAAATCAAAATTATGTTAGATCCCAAATACAAAATGATTCACATGTATGCTATGGGGAAGAGGAAGCTACCATTTTTATTGTTACAAAAATGGGAAAGTATAGGTACGGTTTAGTTTTAGATTACAGAAAAATATGTTTATTGTGTTGTTTGGACTGCAGCAATAAGTGTGGATTGTTTCCAGAGATTGAAAGGAAAATCAATAAGATATGTATAAAAGAAGAAAAAGAAACTAGCATTGAAATGCATTAAATGGAACCAGCATTCTTAGCTAACATCTTAATTACTGAACCGGAGAAGGCAATGGCACCCCACTCCAGTAAACTTTACTTGCCTGTAAAATCCCATGGGAGGAGGAGCCTGGTGGGCTGCAGTCCATGGGGTCGCTAAGAGTTGGACACGACTGAGCGACTTCACTTTCACTTTTCACTTTCATGCATTGGAGAAGGAAATGGCAACCCACTCCAGTGTTCTTGCCTGGAGAATCCCAGGGAGCCTGATGGGCTGGGTTTATGGGGTTGCACAGAGTTGGACACAGCTGAAGTGACTTAGCAGCAGCAGCAGCAATTACTGAACAACTCCTTTCCTTCTAACATCGATTGGCTGACTGTTTAAAAGTAAGAATGGAGCTTTGCTCAAGTTTTGCTGTTTGTTAGAATCACCTGGATAGTGTTTATAATTCTCATCACCCCAAAAGTGAATGAAGTTGCTCAGTCATGTTCGACTCTTTGCAACCCCATGGACTGTAGCCTGCCAGGTTCCTCCATCCATGGGATTTTCCAGGCAAGAATTCTGGAGTGGGTTGACACTTCCTTCTCCAAAAAGTGAAAGTTGTTCCGTCCTGTCCAACTCTTTGGGACCCCGTGGACTATACAGTCCATGGAATTCTCCAGGCCAGAATACTGGAGTGGGTAGCCTTTCCCTTCTCCAGGGGATCTTCCCAACCCAGGGATTGAATCCAGGTCTCCTGCATTGCAGGCGGATTCTTTAGCCACCGAGGAAACCCAAGAATACCAGAATGGGTAGCCTATATCTTCTCCAGCGGATATTCCCAACTCAGGAATCAAACTGGCATCTCCTGCATTGCAGGCGGTTTCTTTACCCACTGAGCTATGAGGGAAGCCCCTCAACACCCAGGCCCCACATTAATTATGTTAGGATCTCTGGGAGTAGGGCCCAGGCATAAATAAGTAATTTGTAAAACTTTACAGGGTATTCCAGTGTGTAGCTGAGTTTGCTAACCAGGGGGTAGAGGAGGGAATCTCTACAGAAAAGGTCACACTTCAGGTGGGATTAGATAGCTGATGCTCTGATGGACAGGTCCTCGCACACTGAGATATTCTGTAAGTAGTCAGAGTTGCCAAGCAGGAGCTCTATGTGCCCTGCATGAGCCAAGGAACTCTGATTCTATAAGACCAGTCTCAAAAAGAGGAGAATTTTTGTTTACTCCCTTCTAAACTCTACCACCTGGGACCCATCTGTGTATAGAGCTCACCTCTGCCTGGTCATTAGAGCTGACATTCACACAGTTGCTCTGTTTGCACTGGATTCTGTTTGCATTAGGAGCTTGCACACAATTATCAGTAAAAAAAAAAAAAAAGAAGCCCATCAAGACCTTCTCAGTCTATGACAGTGGCTAGTAGTCTTGCTGAGAACTGCTGCTGGACTCAGTGGCAAGCCTTGCCCAACCTGAAATACCTTCTCTCTCTTCCCTGCCTATTTAGGGTATACTCCATTTCTCTAGTAAGATATGGCTTCTTTCTCTCAACTCCTAGTAAATACTTAGAGAGTATTGTCTTAGCCCCTGAATAGATGTCAACCTCCCATTTGGCTTAAAAAAAAAAATCCTCCAAATGCTTGTTTGATCCTAATTCCAATGCAGTTAAGAGGCACTTAAGTCTGCAGTGCCTGAATGCATTCCCACCACAATCCACCAATGTGTAGGTCAGTCTCCTGAATCTGTTTTTCCCCTTAGACATGATGAAATTCAAATGCCTTTGCATGCCATTCACACCCTTCACAACCTAGCGCTCATCAGCCTGGCAGAACATCATTCTCTCTCTGCCTTCCACTTAAGCCCACCCTCCAGCCATCTCTTCAAGGCTCCGAAGCATCACTGCTGTGAGAACATGATAGTCACACAAGAGCTCCATCAGTGTTCTCTGTGAACTGTTCCTGGGCTTCCCATTCAGAGCTGAGTTCACTTGCCTCTATGCGCCTATACTACTGTCTTCCTTTCTCTGTGACAGCAGTCATCACTGTATTATAATCACATTTCTAACGTGCAGCTTTTCTAGAGGGAACTAGAAAACAGAGTCCTGGTTTCTGTCTTCACCCATGGCTAGCACAGTGTTTAATTGTTAATAAATGTTTACCAGATTGGGAAGGAAGTGGAAACCCAGTCCAGTATTCTTGTAGACCTGGTGGGCTGCTGTCTATAGGTTGCAGAGTTGGGCACGACTGCAGCGACTTAGCATGCATGCATACATTAGAGAAGGAAATGGCAACCCACTCCGGTATTCTTCCCGGCATTCATCCCAGGGATGGGGCCTGGCGGGCTGCCGCCTATGCGGTCACACAGAGTCGGACATGACTGAAGTGACTTAGCAGGAGCAGCAGCATTTACCAGATAAATGAACAAATCAGTGAATGATTTAAGACCCTAACTGATCTAGCAGAAGGGAAAAAAAAAAGGCTCTTTGTCTTGGCTAAAATCAGAATTAACATGAAAATTTGTTAAAATGCGTATTCCTAAACTTCAGTCCAAAATGATTTTGATGTAATTGGACCAAGGTAAGACCTGGCAATCTGCATTTTCAAAATCCCCTCTCCCCACCAGTTGAGTCTGATTTGTAAGATCTGGGAACCTACCATGGCTTTGGGAATTCTTCCTCAATGTACTTCTGCCCTTGTCCCAGTGCTCAGATCCAGAACAATGAGACTGCTCATGAGCTTGTTTGTCTCTTTCCTCTCCAGGAGCACCAAGGAGGTCAGTTACCCCTCTAATACACTGATCCTGCATAAAGAAGAGTCTTTACAGCTTAAAACTTTCTGAGAGTTATGCCCTGAGCAAGGCAGAACTGTGCTCACGCAGACGTGCGGGGTCATGGAGCCTAACATGACAAGAGATTTGCATTTTGCTAAATCTGAGAGGATATGAGGAAAACAGAGCAACATTTTGCTATTGGGGTCCTGTCATCCTGTTACTTTCTGATGTGATTGACAACCCTAGTATGAACAGTCTGCTTTTCAGCCTCCATCTTCCTCTAAATGAATATTGATGCTGTGTTTACCTTTAATTAATATTCATTGCGATAAAGGAATTATACTCATTCACTTTTAATTATATCCTTCTTGCATAAACAGGCTTTTAATAACAGATTTTCCAGAGCAGAAAAAAACAAGCTCTCTGCCCCCAGCTTTGTCTGATGCCAAGTAAGCCGCCTCTGCAGTTGATAAAGGGAATTTCAGTTTGTAAATTGGTGCAGTGGGAAGAACCGTGGTAGAAAGTTAACTCTTCTAAATTTTAGCTCCATCCAGCTATGCCACAGCTACTGTGTATTCTTGGGCCAATTCTTTGCCCTCCTGTCCTTTACCTTCATATCTGAAAAAATGGTGATAGAAGCCAATGAATCGTTTTCATTCATGACTAAATATGAGGATCATCTGAGGGAATAAGTGAGTGAAGTCACTCAGTCTTGTCTGACTCTTTGCAACCCCATGGACTGTAGCCCACCAGGCTCCTCCATCCATGGAATTTTCCAGGCAAGAATACTGGAATGGGTTGCCATTTCCTTCTCCAGGAGATCTTCCTGACCCAGGGATTGAACCCAGGTCTCCCGCATTGCAGGCAGACGCTTTACTGCCTGAGCCAGGGAATAATCGAGGGAATAATTGAACAATACCAAAGCCCAGACTATAGTCCAGATGAATTAAGACAAAGTCTCTCTGGGTTGGGTGTAGGCACAGATTTTTTTTTTTTTTTTTAAGATCCCCAGATGGGATTTTTTTGATGTTGAGAATTATGGCTATCATTCTCATCAGACTTCTAGTTGCTTCTAGTTGCTTGTGGCTCCAGCCAGGGTGAAAGGCTGCACATGGCCCATGAGGAAGGCTAGCACTGTTCTCAAGCACTAGCTCAGCCCCTGCCCTGAGGCTCCCCTGTGTTGGCCAGGGTCTCACACCCTGGGACAGTTTCAGTGGTATTTTCTAAGAGCAAGGAGGAAGGATAATGTTCACTGAGCACCTGCTCTGTGACAGACACATCCAATGTCTCATCTGTCAGTCATTAGGCCCATCTCCTGTTTTCCGTGTCAGGCATGAGGGGCTTCATGTTGGTGAGAAAGGCAGTTTTGGCCCTTGCAAAACTTATGCTCTAGTAGGAGGGAGAGACTTTAAACTGGTAATTAACAGTTACATGAATTTATGGAGTTGGAAAAGAAAAGCACAGGTTGCAATCAGAGGACAAAACAGTAGTGGGGAAGTGATGGCCAGGAGACCTGCTTTATGAAGCAATGTCTAAAGTCTAAGGCCTGAGGATGCGCAGGACTTCGTTCAGCTCAGTTCATAGATGGGCAGGGGCATTTGAGTAAGAGATAGTGCTTCTACAAGGCAGATGTTGGCACTCTTGCTTTACAGGTGAGCAAACCCAGTCCCAGAGAGACCAGGTCCAGAGCAACCTCCTTGGTTCTGACTTTTTAGCTGGAAGGAGTATCTGAGCCCACTGAAATCACATGATGGGACAGAGCTCATTAAAATGTCCATGGCTGTAGCTGGACAGAGCAGAAATCAGGTTGAAATAGGAAAGGAAGAAAGCCACAGGCTTAAGGGAGTCTATAGGCAGAAAATGCCACCTGCTTGGTAGGGTCATAGGCCTCAGGTAGTCCTAGTAAGGAAGCTGCATCACAGTGTACAGCATGAATCTTGGATGGGAGTGGGGGTCTCTGTGAGGCAGACCGAGACTTGTGTGGCGTGAATGCTGGAGGGGTCCAACAGAAAGGGATATTTTGATGATCCTACCAGGTACTCCAGAGCAAGGCAGTCTTTCAGCCAATAGAAGGTCTCCTCTCATTACCCTGGGGTTGGGGGATGACCACAGACTCTGAGAAAACTAAGGCAATTCCTGCCACTCAGAGCTGGACAAGTTCAGCAATGCAGCTCCTTCAGGGAACAAAGTGAGACCACACCTCCACAGCTGGCTGGGGCTCAGGGGTGAGACTAAAACAGGCGGTTAGAGTTAGTTCACTACCCGAGGGGCTTGATGCTGAGATCCAGAGCCTGAGTACAGTATCAGAACTGGAGTTTGGGTGGGAGGGCTTTCCTAAGGGTGGAAATCAAGTCTTTCCAGGTGAGGTGGAAACCAGGTAGGCAGAGATGAGGGGCAAGCAGGGCCTGACTGCCCATTCCAATTGTTCTTAGTGGGCATGAGATTGTAACATCCTCTGAGAATCTACTTCAACATATCAGGATAGGGTGTGGGTACTTTCATTTTTAAGAAGCTCTTGAGAGCCCCTTGGGCTGCAAGAGAATCAAACCAGCTAATCCTAAAAGAAATCAACCCTGAATATTCATTGGAAGGACTGATGCTGAAGCTGAAGCTCCAATACTTCGGCCACCTGATGGAAAGAGCTGACTCACTGGAAAAGCCCCTGATGCTGGGAAAGACTGAGGACAGGAGAAGGGGGTGACAGAGGATGAGAAGGTTGGATGGCATCACCAACTCAATGGACATGAGTTTGAGAAAACTCGGGGAGATAGTGAAGGACAGAGAAGCCTGGCGTGCTGTAGTCCACGGGGTCTCAAAGAGTCAGACATAGCTTAAGACAGAACAACAACCACAGGCAATTCTAGTGTATATTTTTGGTTAAGAATCACTGAGATGAACCATTCCCTTCAGTTTTCTGATGAAGAAATTGAGACTTAGAAGAAGTGGCTTGTTCAAGGTCCCACAGCACACTAGGAGAAATAGAACTAAAACCTTGCTTTCTTCCTCCTAGTATACCACCTGTATGTTCAGGTTAGTGATTTAAATTCACAGCAGTAGCATCAGCTCTTGGCATGCGTGCACCCATGCCTCTGATATCACCTGATCTTCTCAATTAGGGATTATCAATGCCCCAGGTTACAGATAAGCAAACAGAGGCTGTGGGAAGTGAAACGATTTGCTCACTCAAGACCATGGAGCTGGCTGGGACAGGAACGTATTGCTCTTTCCTAATCTTGAGATCTTTCTCCTGCTTCAGGCACCATATTATGAAGCTTGAGTTCAGGCTTCTCTCCCAGGAGGTAAGACCTGACCTTTCTCAACGTGGATGATCTAATGGCCTCTAATCCATTTCCTGTGCATGTGGCCAGCAAGCTCCCTAATGGAGTGTGGCTAGAAGGCTAAAGGGGAGCCCAGTAATTAGAGACCTAGAGGTATAAGTGACATTTGGACAACTGGCCAGCTGGCTGCAGTGCATTTGGCACCCCAAGGGCTCCAGAAACCGGAGCCAGAGTGCCAAGCATGTCAAACTCATGTCACCAAGGTCTGTGCTCAGCTGCTCCCCTAGCATTTGCAAAATGTCCTGCCCACACTCTTCCCCTTGCACCCTCCCTTGGTCATTTGCAGAAGCAGATGAGTCGAGGTTACATGCAGCTGATCCCAGACCTGCTGGTTAATTATCTTGGCCTGTAATTAGTGTTTCCTATTTCTCACTCCTTTCCAACTCCAGTGGTTAATGTATCATTTCTCTCTCTGCAGAGACTCCTTTGGGAGGGCTCTGGGGCCCCAGAATGAATGTTCCTGGTAGTGGCAGCCTTTGGGAAGTGTTCCGTCTGCTGCCTGTCCCACCACCCCCTTCGGCATCATCCTTGACCCCTCCCACCTCAATGTCTACATTCATCACCAAGTGCTCAGTTCTCTCCTGAACATTTCTTAAATGTGTCTCTGTTTTTCTAGCTTTGTGCCTCTGATTTGATCAGACCTCATCATCTCTCATTTGGACTCCTACAGTATTTTCTTAATGAGCCTTCCTGTTTTGGTCCTGCAAATGTCTCCTCTGCAATATATGAAGAATAATCTACCTAAATTGCCAGTCAGACTGTATGACTCTCCTATCTGAAAGCCCAACTTTTAGTTTGGCACATAAACTGGACATGGTGGTCTGCCCATCTTTCTACTCCCTCTTTCACAAGGTTTTTACATGATTTTAAATTCAGAACTTCTGTAATTTTCTCCTCTCCTCCTTCCCTTACATGTCCCTATACATATGTACATTTGTGCTTGCACACACACACACACACACACACACACACACACACACACACACTCCATCCATTCATGACCAGGATAACAGGACAGGAAGGGGATCTGATTGACTTGGGCAGGCACTCTAAGAACCATCATGAGGAAACCCAGAAGGGACTTATTCTATGTGGCTTTGGAAAATAGGGTTAGAAACTATTAAACTTATTTTAATATTCAGAGTAGATATTTAACTGATAGGAACAGAGTAAAGGGACAAAGTAGATGATTAAATAGTTAATCTCTCCAGGGGACTGTAAGCAGAGAAAAAGGTATGGGAGACTCCTGTTAGTTAATGATTTCGAGAAAGCAGGCTTGCCTAACAACGAACCAGTGCAACAGAAGCATGAGGCTTGCCCCTCAAACAGTAAAATGATAGTGGAATGAGATTTGCTTCCTTCCCAGTGAAGTCAGTAAGTTAATGATTCCTAGGACAGGCTTCTTTGTGCATAATAAAAACAAAAATACAGGGAAAATGTGACATACTGAAACCTGAGATGATCTACCATATTTTGGTATATTACCACCTTTTGGCCCATTTCCATTGTACCACAACAGTCCTAGTTGGATGACGTAGAAACAAGAAATCTCCCTGCCCAACGTGGAGGAGGAGTTGATGATGGAAGTTCAATGTCTATTCCAAAATGAGGAAGAAGTTGGTCTTTCCCCCTCTCTGCTTTTCCTTTGATTATAAAACTGTAGCCCACTAAGCTCTTCAGGCGGCACTCCCTTGCCTGTCCTCTTGCTTTTCTCACCAAAGTCTTGTACTAATAAACTCTTTCCTTGTCACTCTGATTCTCACTGAATTCTTTCTGCCCTGGGACAGAAGAAGCTATGGTCTACTGAGTCTCAAAATGTGCTCTGTGATTTCATAAGCATTGAAGCTATTTGAGTACATAGTGGGCTCCCCGGGAAACAGTGAGTGTACCACCTGGAGGATTCGGGCGGAGGCTGTCAGTTAAGGTGCCACAGGTACAATTCTTGCACTGGGCATGATCTTGGAGTCTTTGGCCCCCAAATAACTTTCTAATTCCAAGATTCTGTAAATCTCTGATACAAAAGCCACATCAAGTTTTTCTATTTCCACTGAGAATTTCCTGTTTGAGAAAATCTCTCACCTCTGAGCATTTATGTCCGAATCCCCTCCACGCACATACACACACACGCACACACACACACACGCGCACACACATGCACACACACACGCACACACACACCACACACACATATCTCTGACATGGAAATTGCTGTTACACAGAGAAGTTTACCACACACTGAATCAAGCTACTTCAAATATCTGGTGGAGACACATCTTACACTCATTCAAGTATAAAAGCTGAAGGGGGAAGTAGAGTGGGAAAATAATTTGAATATGTGGGGATGTCTCCTGGCTTTCCACTCAGTAAGCAGAGGCCCCAGGCCACACTGGGGTGAGAATGGGGGTGGTGAGAGCCCACCATTTCCTCATTCTCTGTGTGCTGCTCAGAGTTGTGAGGCATCTTGAATAATACAGCTGCTGAACCCAAGCCAGCTACTGCAGCTGAGGCATCACCAAAAAGCAGAAACCAGTTCCAGCCTCAAATGACCAACTGGTGATGTTGGACTCAATGAGACTTTGGATCAGTGTTTGTTGTGGGGGCCTTCCAGAATTTTTAAATTTTTAATTTTAAAGGGGATTTGGGTGCTGCTTGATTTTCCCTCATATGCCAACTTTAGATGGTACTGAAGTCCAAATCCCCTGTATGAGATCTGTTGCCACGCCTGGTGCGGACCAGGCCATGGAAAGGCCCCAGATCTCCTACTCCTCTCTTCCCCCGTGGAACTCTGAGACAGCATGATGCTGGGTATATAGTTATTTAGTAATTGTTTAGAAGTTGCTTTAGTCTTTTAGGACTGGTGTGGTAGAAGAAACAGGAGTTTAATGGTTAGTGACCCAATCACAGTCCAGGCCAATTCTATGATTTTAGGTAAATCTCTTCCTCTCTGTGGGGCTCAGCCTCTTTATCTGTGGCTATGGTGGGGAGGGGAGGAAAGTGGATTAAATGATCTTCTATCCAATACAAATGTGCTAGGGTTCTGATTTTTCTGTTTTAGAGTTTGGCAAAATTTTCCTGTAGAGGGCCAGATATTTTAGGGTCTGCACACCACAGTCTCTGTAGCAGCCACTCAGCACTGCCATTATCGCCTGAAGGTAACTATGCATGAATGAATGGGTGATTTGTCTCAATAAGACATTATTTACAAAAACGGGTACCAAGTTGACTTTGGTTTGCAGACCCCAAGTTTTCTGTTCTAGTCTAGTCTATCTGTTCTTCATATAGTGGGACTTTCTCATTCAGTCTGAACAGAGTGATGGGACTTTATTGTACACTACTCAGTTACCTATTTCATGGAGAGACTCTTACCAAAGTTCCTTACTCTTTCTCTGCCGAAGTCAAGTGGTTCCAACCTACAGTAGCTTTTCCTTAGTTTGTCTCAGAGTTCTGCTGAATGTAGAGCTAAGAACCATGTAGTGAAAAAAGTAATAGTTGACTATTTTCGCTCTGTCAAAGAAGTCTAACTCTTCAAGTTTTCCCAAATCAAATTTTCCCAAATCACTGTGATGAGTGGAAAATTTGATCAATAACTTGTGTTAAATCTTTTCAATAACAAAATCTGGGATGAATATATTGAGAGCTGCACACATCAGTCTCCTAAGCCTGGCATTCAATATCCTCTTATTCTATTATCAGTGATTTTTACATACTCTCTTGTAACCTGCACCCAGACGTTGAATCAATTCTATCACCTCTAAGCTGTGTGAATTCAAAGAAGCTCTCTGTGCTTCAGTTTTCTCAGTCTAATGAAATTATTTGTTTTAAAGAGCTTGGCATGGCAACTGACATACAGTAAGCACTTGATAAATTCCATTATTATCACCTTGCCTATGTACGTCCCTCATCTTTATCTGCCCCTGGGGCTTGGCTCACCTTTATCCTGGCACATCTCTATTCTCTTCATTCCTCAGGATTGAACTCACATACTGATTGTCCAGGAAAAGTTCCCTGAACTTTGTGAGGGAATAAGTGAGAAATAAGCTTCCCATGGCCCACTCACCCCTTCATCTTTCTCTACTTCTACTTATGGTTATTTTCTACTTTGTCATAGTTTGTTGACATAGTTTGTATATTACCATAAATGTCTTAGAGATAGAACATGTCACCAATTCTTTTCTGGATCCCCTCCATGGTGCTGAGCCAAATGCTTCAACACATAAATTGTTTTTGCTAAGTGTTGGTTGAATTAAGGGATCAAGTAAATCAAGAAAAGCCTCAACAGCCAGATTTCATTTTCTCTTTCATTTTTCATT
This sequence comes from Nanger dama, assembly GCA_917880005.1. NCBI lineage: Eukaryota > Metazoa > Chordata > Mammalia > Artiodactyla > Bovidae > Nanger > Nanger dama. Next base: position 24,032,019 of record CAKJTW010000011.1, on the reverse strand, counting down.
GTGATACTTTGTTTCATGAGGATGGGGCTGTATTGTCAGTTTCCAGGGGAAGTTTAACAGGCTCATTAATTTTCAGAATATATTGGATATGATAATTGACAGAGATGTGATTCTTGCTCAGGTTTCATTTGTGTATGGGTGGATGGTTTTTCTTGATAACTTGTAGCCTATAAACTCATCTGTTTATACCTTATCTAGGCACAGATTGGAGACTGGAATTCTATGCCTAAGAGGCAGCAGGAGTAGGTGCCCTTGGAGCCTGGAGCTCAAGAGAGAATTTGCCAAGTTTTGCTAATTAATCCTGGGATCCATCTCATTGTCCACCTGCCAGGATGAGGACCATGAGCTGCAACTAGTCATTTTACTGAAGAATTGCCACTGACATTTTTTTTTCTGTTATTAGTGAGAGAGAAGTCTGTTTGCATTAGGTCATACTTTACTCCAATTTGGAATATATATTTGGTCCTACTTGATTTCACATTTATGGAGTTGAGTTTAACTTCAGGGAGATTTCAGTTCCCAGGCCTATGATATTTCCAAGTGCTGAATGAATCACAGACTTTTAGAACATTGGAAAGGGTCTCAGAGATGAGTGATTCTAATGTCTGATTCATCCATCTAGCCAAATGTCTCTAAGCGAGGGCTGTGCAACTTTCTCACACATGCTTCCACTGACAGGGAGTTTTATTGCTATATGAGGCAGCCTATTTCTCTTTAATTATAACTCAAATTCTCATTGATATTAATAGTAACACTGGCTTGCATTTTCATGGTGATTTACTTCCAGGAAAATATCTTCAAATTTATAGTGTTTGATTTTCAAAGGTTGTTTGGAAGAGGCCTGGACCTCTTGGTTCCATCACCCCTACTTCACTGGGGAGGAACTTAGGCCTGGATGGCTCTGAGTCATGAATTCTGTTTACGGTATTGGACTCGGCACATGAGGTGATTCTACTATGCCATGAGCTCCCTTTTAAGAAATAAAAGCTATTTTTGCCTTCAGTTTTTAAATAATGAAAGTATATATATATATATATATATATATATTTTTTTTTTCTGGAAAAAGTAAAGGGAAATGGAAATACTTGAAGTGTATGTTTTGAACTCACCCTCTGTGTCAGTACTCCTTTGTGATGGCTTAACCCTGTGAACAAAGTTCTGGGAAGCAAGGAAGCCTGGAAGAGGTCCCACTGGCCTTATTACAGTCTCAGTTTCCATGGACATGATTCAGGCAGCCACTTGGGATTTGCTTGCCATGGGCAATGGCTTGCATCTCGGAGAGCAAGGAGCAAAGTCCAGGGAAAGCCAGTCTTCAAGTTACTGTGTGTTTGACCCCAGGAGGAGCTGACCCTACTGGCATCAGCTATCCTGGTGGGCCAGTCCTGCTGAGGGGCATTGATCTTTTTCAGTGCCCCATTTGTCTTCTCATGGATCTGGACAACTCTATGAACTCAGTGGTCTGTCCTTTATCTGAATTCAAGAATCCTAGCTTGTCTACCCTTTGCTGTTGATCTACTTGGAAAGAGTCTAATACTTTCAAGTCACCAACAGCCTGATATCAGTATTGTTGAAGGAACCAACGCTGGCTGATGGTGCTGGCAAGTCTAGGCCTGTTTCCATAAGAAATAAAAATGCACACATACAGAAGCTAAAGAAGAAGAAGAAGAAAGAGAAGGAGAAAGAGAAGAAGAAAGAAACACTGGATATTTGAAAGAATGAGAAGCCTAAAAGAAGAACTATAGCACTGAGAAATCAAAATAAAGTGGAGCCTGTTTAAACAGAACAGAGGCAAGAGATTAAGAAAGAGAACTCTTTGATACAAATTTTCAGTGAGATTCAAGAAGATATTATAAAAGAGAGACAGCTCTTTATTAGGAAAAATATTTAATTATTAGGAAAATAATTTAAAAATAGTTTCCGAAATTAAACAATCCAGAAGGAGTAAAAATATATGGAAGGACAGAAAACTGAATTATTGATCTCAAAAATAGACTTAAAAATATATTCCAGAATGTAGAGCAAAAGGAAAAATGAATGAAAATTATTACTAAAAGTGAGAGACAAAATGAAGAGACACTCAGGATGCATGATTGACAAAGACAAGCAGCTTAAGAGGAAAAAAAAAGAATGGAAGAATTACACTAAAAAATAAAAATAAAATTTTCTGAAGCTGAAAAAATGACCAACAGTTTTGAATTAAAAGTCACAGAATTATATACAAGATTAATAAAAATAATATAAACAAGTATTTTCTGGTGAAAATGTTAATTTCCAGGAACATAAAATACATATTATAAGCTTTCAGAAAGAGAGAGGAGCTTACTTACAAGGGCAAGATAATTATTTTGACATGAGAATTCTTATCACAGCCTTGGACACTAGAAGATGTTGAGAAATAGTTAAAGACTATCAGTGGAAAAGGACTGTGATTCTTTGGCTTTCCAACCAAGAACTTCAAGGACTCAAAATGCATTAAGCCATGGACTTCTTACAAAGGATTTGAAGAAGTATGCTTTTTCCATTAAAATGGCGGTAGGAAAAAATATCAGATTGGGGAAGATAAAATATGTAAGGAAAATACTGATATTCAATGAATTCAATAAATCTCATTTTTAAGTATAAATCAAGTTTCTTACAATAAAATACTGCAACAAATGTTTAAACAACTCAGAGTAAAAATTCCAATCATCTTAACAGGCAGAAAGAGGATAGAATGAAAAGCATTCTAAGTGTCTCTTCTTGAGGGACTATGAGCATATACAATATACAAAAATCAAATGTATCCAGTTAAAACATAAAATTCTAAAAGTGTATCATTTATAAGGACATAACAATATGAAATATCTAATATAAAACCTAACAAAGCTATTCAAACCTCTCTGCAGGTTAGCATAAATTTGCTGAAGCATTAAGGAAGACCAGACTAAACAGAGAGATACAATATACACAAAGACTGAAGACCTACTGTAACATACCCTTTCTTCCAAATTGATCTAAATATGCAATACAATCCCAATCAAAATCTTAAAGTGTTATGATCATGTCTGTGATAATCTCAAAGTTTATCTTTATAAGTTGATTATAAAATTTATATGAAAATACGAAGAGTCAAGCATAGCCAGGATACTTTTGAAAAAGAAACCAAGGCAGGAAGACATGTAAAAATATGAAGACTTACTCTAAGGAATTAAAACAATGTAATAAGTAATATGTAATAAGTAACAGTATAATATTTAAATTATACAATATCAGTAATTATGTAAACATTATAGCTGTTAAACAGTGTAAATTTAGCACAGGATAAGAAGCCAATGAACTAGAATAGAGAGCCTAGAGGCAGACTCCAGTATGTATGGATGTCTGATATATAAGTGACAATTCACACCAGTAGAGGAAGAACAGGTTTGTTTTTGTTTTTTTTTCAACTAAATGGTATTAGCTGGACCCCTACCTCACAACATATGCAAAAATTAATTCCAAGATAATTTGAGATCTAAATGTGGAAGACAAACAAGAAAATATTTTACAAGACAAAACAGGCAAATCTTTTTATACATCAAGGAAGGTAAATTTTCCTTTAAAAAGACATAAAAGGGGAATTCCCTGGCTGTCCAGTGGTTCAGACTCTCAGCTTCTATGGCCATCAGACATAAATTCAGTCTCAGGTTGAGGAACTAAGATTCTGCAAGCTGTGTGGCGTAGTCAAAACTAACTAAATAAAATTAGCAAAAGGACATGAAAACAATAATCATACAATAAAAGAATGAAAAATTACACTCATCAGAAGACACCACTGGGAGAAAATACAAGCCAAAGAGTGAGAGAATACTTTTTCAAGGGGGTTCATATCCAAAGTGAAAGTGAAAGTTACTCAGTCATATCCGACTCTTTGCGACCCCATGGACTATACAGTCTATGGAATTCTCCAGGCCAGAATACTGGAGTAGGTAGCCTTTCCCTTCTCCAGAGGATCTTCCCAACCCAGGGATCGAACCCAGGTCTCCCACATTGCTGGCATCTGAGCTGCATCCCACATCTGAGCCACAAGGGAAGCCCAAGAATATTGGAGCGAGTTGCCTATCCCTTCTCCAGCAGATCTTCCTGAGCCAGGAATGAAACCAGAGTCTCCTGCATTGCAGGTGGATTCTTTGCCAACTGAGCTATTAGGGAGGTCCTCATATCCAAAAATATAGTTATAAAACAGATCAACAATAAAATGACTGATAATCCAAGAGTTAGCAAGAGTTTTGAATAGGCATTTCACAAAAGATGAAAATTTGTAAGAAATTAATGTATGAAAAAGCACCCAATTTCGATAGTAATCCCAGAGATACAAAATTAAAACCACTGGAAAATATCACTACACATTTGCCAGAATGATTATAATTAAAAAGAACAGCCATATCTCATATCAGTGAGAATGTAAAGTAGTAGGAACTCATACATGTGACAGTTGTGAATAGGCTTAACCCCTTTGTATAAGTTAGGCAATCTCCAATAAATTTAGTCACCATGATCCAACAATTCTATTATTGTTAAACAGCCAATGGAAATATGTGCATAAGAAACTTGTTTAAAAATGTTCACCGCAGCATTGTAAAATAGCCCAAACTGGAAACAACCCAAATGTCAGATAAAGGTGGAAGAGAAAAATAAATTGTTGTGTATTTGTATAATGGAATATTGTACATCATCACCACCAATAAACAAAAGCTATAGCTACACATCCCTTATAGTCCCTTAGAAGAATTGGAGTAGCCATCACAGTCAACAAAACATTCTGAAATGCAGTACTTGGATGCAATCTCAAAAATGACAGAATGATCTCTGTTTATTTCAAGGCAAACCATTCAATATCATGGTAATCTTAGTCTATGCCCTGACCAGTAATGCTGAAGAAGCTAAAGTTGAATGGTTCTAAGAAGACCTACGAGACCTTTTAGAACTAACACCCAAAAAGATGTTCTTTTCATTTTAGGGGACAAGAATGCAAAAGTAGGAAGTCAAGAAACACCTGGAGTAACAGGCAAATTTGGCCTTGGAGTACAGAATGAAGCAGGGGAAAAGGCTAATAGAGTTTTGCCAAGAGAACAGACTGGTCACAGCAAACACCATTTCCAAAAACAAAAGAGAAGACTCTACACATGGACATCACCAGATGGTCAACATTGAAATCAGATTGATTATATTCTTTGCAGCCAAAGATGGAGAAGCTCTATACAGTCAGCAAAAACAAGACTGGGAGCTGACTGTGGTTCAGATCATGAACTCCTTATTGCCAAATTCAGATTTAAATTGAAGAAAGTAGGGAAAACCACTAGACCATTCAGGTATAACCTAAATCAGATCCTTATGGTTATACAGTAGAAATGAGAAATAGATTTAAGGGCCTAGATGTGATAGATAGAGTGCCTGATGAACTATGGACCTATGGACAAAGGTTTGTGATATTGTACAGGAGACAGGGATCAAGACCATCCCCAAGAAAAATAAATGCAAAAAAGCAAAATGGCTGTCTGAAGAGGCCTTATAAATAGCTGTGAAAAGAAGAGAAGCGAAAGCGAAGGAGAAAAGGAAAGATATACCCATTTGAATGCAGAGTTCCAAAAATAACAAGGAGAGATAAGAAAACCTTCCTCAACAATCAATGCAAAGAAATAGAGGAAGACAACAGAATGGGAAAGACTAGAGATCTCAAGAAAATTAGAGATACCAAGGGAACATTTCATGCAAAGATGGGCTTGATAAAGGACAAAAATGGTATGGACCTAACAGAAGCAGAAAATATTAAGAAGAGGTGGAAAGAATAGACGGAAGAACTGTACAAAAAGATCTTCATGACCCAGATAATCATGATGGTGTGATCACTCACCTAGAGCCAGACATCCTGGAATGTGAAGTCAAGTGGGCCTTAGGAAGCATCACTACGAACAAAGCTAGTGGAGGTGATGGAATCCCAGTTGAGCTATTTCAACTGCTGAAAGATGATGCTGTGAAAGTGCTGCACTCAGTATGCAAGCAAATTTGGAAAACTCAGCAGTGGCCACAGGACTGGAAAAGGTCAGTTTTCATTCCAACCCCAAAGAAAGACAATGCCAAAGAATGCTCAAACTACCACACAATTGCACTCATCTCATGTGCTAGTAAAGTAATGCTCAAAATTCTCCAAGCTAGGCTTTAGCAATATGTGAACCAGGAACTTCCAGATGTTCAAGCTGGTTTTAGAAAAGGCAGAGGAACCAGAGATCAAATTGCCAACATCTGCTGGATCATGGAAAAAGCAAGAGAGTTCCAGAAAAACATCTACTTCTGCTTTATTGACTATGCCAAAGCCTTTGACTGTGTGAATCACAATAAACTGGAAAATTCTGAAAGAAATGGGAATATCAGACCACCTCTGTCTCAAGAGAAATCTGTATGCAGGTCAGGAAGCAATGGTTAGAACTGGATATGGAACAACAGACTGGTTCCAGATAGCGAAAGAAGTATGTCAAGGCTGCATATTGTCTCCCTGCTTATTTAACTTATATGCAGACTACATCATGAGAAACACGGGGCTGGAAGAAGCACAAGCTGGAATCAAGATTGCCAGGAGAAATACCAATAACCTCAGATATGCAGATGACACCACCCTTATGGCAGAAAGTGAAGAGGAACTAAAAAGCCTCTTGATGAAAGTAAAAGAGGAGAGTGAAAAAGTTGGCTTAAAGCTCAACATTCAGAAAACGAAGATCATGGCATCCAGTCCCATCACTTCATGGGAAATAGAGGAGGAAACAGTGGCTGACTTTGTTTTTTGGGCCTCCAAAATCACTGCAGATGGTGACTGCAGCCATGAAATTAAAAGATGCTTACTCCTTGGAAGGGAAATTATGACCAAGCTAGATAGCATATTAAAAAGTGGAGACATTACTTTGCCAATAAAGGTCCATCTAGTCAAGACTATGGCTTTTTCAGTAGTCATGTATGGGTGTGAGAGTTGGACTATAAAGATAGCTGCTCACTGAAGAATTGATGCTTTTGAACTGTGGTGTTGGAGAACTCTTGAAAGTCCCTCGGACTGCAAGGAGACCCAACCAGTCCATCCTAAAGGTAATCAGTCCTGAGTGTTCATTGAAAGGACTGATGTTGAAACTGAAACTCCATTACTTTGGCCCCCTAATGTGAAGAGCTGACTCATTTGAAAAGACCCTGATGTTGGGAAAGATTGAAGGCAGGAGGAGAAGGGGACGACGGAGGATGAGATGGTTCAGTGGCATAACCGACTCAATGGAAGTGAGTTTGGGTAAACTCTGGGAGGTGGTGATGGCAGGGAGGCCTGGCATGCTGTGGTCCATGTGGTCACAAAGAGTCAGACAAGACTGAGCGACTGAACTGAACTAACTGATAGCTACACATAACAAGATGAATAAATCTTTAAAATATAATATTGAGCAAAGGAAGTAAGACATAAAAGATTTATACTGAATAATTTTCTTTATGTATATTTCCAGAAGCTGGCAAATCCAAATTTTAGAGTGCTGAATATACACTTAGGTGGTGAAAATAGGAAGAGAAAGGAGCCAATTCCTATGCAAGTCAGGATAATGGTAAGATCCGAAAGGAAGCTTGAGAAGAGTAGTGGGCTTTTGAGTTCCCCCAATGATCTACACTGTTACTCAACAGTGATAGTGGTTAGATGAGCAATTCTTTAACCATACATTTATGTTCTAAACATCCTTTTCTATATATTTCACAATAAAAATTTAATGTATATCCTTAAAATATCCTTAAAATATAAAAATAAGCATCCCTCCCCAAACTGGCAATATTAATATCAGATAAGGTAAAATTTGAGGCCAGAGTAAAAATAGAAAAAGATAACATTTCCTATTTGATTAAAGGCACCAAGAGTATGAATTCCCTGGTGGTCCTGTGGTGAGGACTTGGTGCTTTCAGTACAGTGGCCTGAGTTCAATACCTTATCAGGGAACTAAGATCCTACAAACTGCACAGCATGGCCAAAAACAAAAACAAATCCCCATAAAGAATACATATTTGTCATAAACTTTCACATCCTCTAAACAATACATAGCAAGAGATACAAAGCACAATTCTTAAAAAGCAAAATTTGATAAAAACAAAATTGGGGTTTTTTTAAACAAGAATTTGATTAACCAGATAGATAAAAGAATAGAAAAGGCTATAAATGAGTTTAATCACATAAATAGTAGGATAAACTTACTAGATAATCTAGTCCTTGATACCTTATAGAGCATATATAGTCTCACTTACTGATAGAAGTGAAGTGTGATGTATTTAGTCATAAAGGAAATCCTGAATAACACATTTCAAAATTTAGAAATCTTATTGACCATATTCTGGGACTATCACACAGTCATACCAGAGCCATATGAACTGTAGATCAAAACAAAATGAAAACCAAACAAATAAAATTCCACAGTTTCTTTAAAGAAATTGTAAATGAAATCAAAAGTATACCCTGAGATCATCTAAAAATCAACAAAAATAAGAACAGCATAGCAAAACTCTTGGTCGATGCTAACAAGAATTATTATAGATTTTAATGCTTTTATTATTTTACTCAAATAAGGCCAAAAATAACAACCAAGCTTTCAACTCAAGACAATAGAAAAGTTAACAAAATAAGCCAAATATATAACTTACATATAATAATTAATAAAACAAAAGAAATTAATGACTTAGAATACTAAAAATAAAACACAGAATTAATTAATAAATGAAGTGATCCTTCAAGAAGATAAAATAAGCAAGTCCCTAGGAATTTGAGTTTTGAATAAAGGAAGGAAACAAAAATATAAAGCATTAGGAGTGAGAAAGGTATAGCTACATGAAGAAACTGAGTGAAATGTATAATTCTTTAGGAAAGTTGAAAAAAACCCAAACGGACTTTCAGCAGGGCTCTCTGGCTCTCCCACCTCGTGTCTGTGGGTACAGGAGTGTCAATGGAAGAGGTCTTTGCTCTCCAGCACAATCAGTAACAAGGAAGCTCAATTCAGGGGGATGCTATCATGCCACTAGAGCTACAGAGCTCTAACTTTGCCAGTAATAAAAGTACTTTCATTCCTTCTTAGGTCCAGTATCTATTTCTTAATGCATGCTGAAAATGAATAGAAGGAGGTGAGAATAATTAGCTTTCCAACATATTCAGAGTATAAACGAAATGAAAAATTTCCCAAATCTTTTTTATGAGATCAACATAAACTTGATACCAAAACTTATTAAGAGGGCATACAAAATTAAAATATAGATAATTATAGTTTATGAATGTTATATTGTGTCAGCTGACTTAAGGGAAAAAGGATGCTTACATTGAAGTTACCAAAAGTATGGGAGTATGTCTTTTGCCATGCTAGAACAGGTGCTTAAAGCTTCTCTTTGTGCTGATTTCAATCACAAGTATATTTCCGCCTGGCTGTGGCAAGCTGTTCACTGGTGGTACAAGCTCGCATTCTATTAGCTGGAATCCCAGCAGAATAAGAGCACATCTCCCCTGACAACACCTGACAAGTTCTGAGAAGAAGTCTCATTGGTCTGCCTTGGCTCCAGTGCCCATCACTGAACTGTTCATTGTGGCCAAAAGACTGGTATTCCAGCTGGCCAAGAGTTGGTTATAAATCCTCTCCTAGAGCAGAGATTGAGTTAGCCTGACCTGATCCTCTAGTCTAGAAGTGAGAAAGCAGTAATTCTCCAAGGGAAAATTGAACCTCTTTTTAAGAGAAGGGTGAATGGATTCAGGGTAGGCAGAAAAAAAAAAAAAAGGAAAGGAAAAGAAACAAGAGACAAACAAAAAAATATAAAACAACATCTAATGTAAGATTTCTTATAAAAATCTTAGAAAATCAAATGTAGCTATATATTTAGGACTATTATACGGTCAATAAGAAGAGTTTATTCCAGGGCTTCCCGAGTGGCTCAATGGTGAGGAGCCTGCCTGCCAATGCGTGTTTGATCCCTGGTCTGGGAGGATCCCACATGCTGGAGAGCAGCTCGGCCCATGTGTCATAACCACTGAGCCTGCGCTCTAGAGCCCGCCTGGGAACCGCAGCTGCGGAGCCCATGTGCCACAACTACTAAAACCCCTTCGCCCTAGAGCCCACTCTCCACAGCCAGAGAAGCCGCTGCCGTGAGCCTGAGCACCACAGCTGGAGATGAAGCCCCAGTCGCTGCAGCTAGAGAAAAGCCCAGGCAGCGATAGGGATGCAGCACGGCCAAAATACATAAAATGAAATATTTTAAAGAGAGTTTACTCCAGGATTGCAAAGATGGTTCAATATTAGAAACTCCAAGAATGCAAATCATGACATTAATTATTAAAAGGAAAAAAAACATATAGAGGAGAGGCGTTGGACTTGATTCAGCATCTAGTTCTGGTTAGTTGATCATTTCTCCAACAAGCACTTTTTCAATACCAACCATGTGCTAAAAACTTTTCTAGTCATTGGATACAGGAGTGAATAAAATGGGCACAACTCCCTGCCTTGTAGAAGTTATATATTAGTGACTAAAACTCTATGCAAAATAGTAAGAATACAAAACATCTTAAATATGTTAAAAGTACCTGTCACATGCTAACAGCAAAATTTACATCAAATATTGAAGTGTTAAACACATTCCCATCCTAGAATTTTTATTTTATTTATCTTTTAGGGCACAATTTTAATAAGATTTCTAGAAAGAGCTGATGTAAATACTGAGTTCTTACTTGTTATGAATATCTTTCCCTGCCCTTTCAAGTGAAAAGAACTTGCAAGATTTTTCAGCCTTGAGTATTTTCCGTTTAAATTCTGCAAATGCTGCTACTTTTCCTTCTGGCATTTAATATTAATGAGAAAGTATCTGAAGCCAACCTAATCTTTGTTTCTTTGTAGGTAAGCTATAGCTTCCCACTCAATGAAGAATTCTACAGGACTCTTAATTAATTTTATTGCTCTTTATGAAATGTTTTCAAACTTAAACACTGTCTTTGACTCAAGAAATGCTTCTCCTTCTCTTCCTTTTATTGTTTCTACCAATTTGCAATTTTCTCCTCTAGGTTTTATTTAATACCTGAATAGAATCTTCTAAAGTTGTTCCTTATGTCTTGTCTTCATTTGTTTCTCCATAGTTCACCTCCTTCTCCCTTTCCTTGGACTTGTGGAGACATCTTTTGAATTTTCTCCAGCTTTGATGGTTCCCCACCACCACCCTTTGGTTTGTAGTCCCCTGTTGTGAAGAAAGCTGAGCTTCGAAGAATTGATGCTTTTGAACTGTGGTGTTGGAGAAGACTCTTGAGAGTTCCTTGGACTGCAAGGAGATCCAACCAGTCCATTCTGAAGGAGATCAGCCCTGGGATTTCTTTGGAAGGAATGATGCTAAAGCTGAAACTCCAATACTTTGGCCACCTCATGCAAAGAGTTGATTCATTGGAAAAGACCCTGAGGCTGGGAGGGATTGGGGGCAGGAGGAGAAGGGGACGACAGAGGATGAGATGGCTGGATGGCATCACTGACTCGTTGGATGTAAGTCTGAGTGAACTCTGGGAGTTGGTGATGGACAGGGAGGCCTGGCGTGCTGCGATTCATGGGGTCGCAAAGAGTCAGACACGACTGAGCGACTGAACTGAACTGAAATGAACTGTTGCTTGTATTTTGGTGTTAGTCTTCTGAGGCTAGCAAAGGAAAACAGGCTTTCCTTTACCAAACTGCATGATGTTGTTAGAAAAACATCTCCTTTTAGTTAAACATTCTCAGAAAACAAATTAATTATTCTCTCTTCTTTCCCTAACAGTCTTATTTAATATAAGGATGTGTTGTGATTCCAGAAGTCCATGCTTTCTCTATATTAGATACTGAGCCTGGATCTGTTAACAATTACATGTTGACGTTTTAGACATTTAGGTCTAGACAAGGAGAGATTGGAAGAGGTTAGATTTAAAGTAGTTTTCCTTTCCTATTCTGCATTCTGGAAGCCTGAGAAGGGGAGGCAGAGGTTCAGGGGCAAAGATGGTTGGGGTCTTTGCATTCTTTGCAAGGCTCCTTTCTTTTCTTGTATTTTATTTGATCTGGGGCAGTAGCCTCATCTGCCCACCCTCAGGGTTCTGTGGTGCCTGGCTTTCAGGTCCTTGGACATGCACCGGATGCCAGCATAGAAAGAAAGTGAAAGTGAAGTCGCTTAGCCGCGTCCAACTCTTTGCAACCCCATGGACAACAGGCTCCTCCGTCCATGGGATTTTCTAGGCAAGAGTACTGGAGTGGGTTGCCATTTCCTTCTCCAGGGAACTTCCCAACCCAGGGATCGAACCCAGGTCTCCCACATTGTAGACAGACGCTTTCCGCCAGCATACCTATATATTACAAGGACCAGGAAACCTATTTCAAATAGTTTCAGGCAATAAAGAATGACGTGCTCAGTTAGCTTAGATAAGGTGAACTCCACGAGGGTTGTTTGTTGTTCTAGGTTTTGTGTGTGTGTGTGTGTGTGTGTGTGTTTTTTTTTTTTTTGCCACAGCCCAGTGATGTCAAGGACTAAGTTTCTTTTGATCTCCTCCCTCTGCTTCTGAAGTGTCAGCCCCACTCCTAGACTGAGCTTCCTTAAGGAGAGGAGGACTGCATGGACCTGCAGGAGAGGAAGCCAGCTAACTCAGAATGATGCGCCTGGACTTCATGTGACTTCTGAAGGAGAATGCAGTTTCACTAATGAGCTTAGACCAGTCTTGGCACTCCCTCTGCTCCAGGATGGGGATGGGGGCAAGTCACGTTTCCTTACTCCACCACACAGCTGATGCCCAGGGGCGAGGGGGAAATGGGTGGTGAGGAGTCAGCAGCAACATAGTCAGATGTGTAGTGTTTCTTTTAGTGTGTTCCCAGAGCTGGGGAGACAAGTTCTAGAACTGGTCTAAACAATACAGGGATAGTTCATTTCATTATGTAAGTCTTTTATATTAATTACCCAATTTATTAAAATCATGTAATCCAATTTTGAGAGTGAGAATTTGGGAAAGATCCTTAGCTTTTGCATTTGTTTTATTTCAGTTTGATACTCTGTCAATGAAAAATCAATTAGAGAGGAGAAAGAAAGATGGACTAGCAGAATCTCATAAGATAATACTTAATTTGGACATTAAATATGGACATTTGGATTCATTTACTTATGTAAGAAATACTCTTGAGCACCTACTTCTTGACAGATATTTCATTCCTAAATGTGGGAAGTACAGTGGTCTACCAGATGGAAAATATTCCTGCTCTCAAATAGTTTAGGTCATAGAAGAAATGATAGTCAAGTCAATAGATTTCTAAGGGTGAAATAAAAGGAGAAATACCAGCTGCTTTGAGAATACATGGAGAAGGAAATGGCAGCCAACTCCAGTACTCTTGCCTGGAAAATCCCATGGACGGCGGAGCCTGGTACAGTCAAACACAACTGAGCAACTTCACTTTTCACTTTCTTTCATGCTGAGAATACACAGCGTGTGTGTATGCTCAGTTGTGTCCAACTCTGTGACCCCAGGGACTGTAGCCCGCCAGGCTCCTCTGTCTATGGAATTTTCCAGGCAAGAATACTGGAGTGGGTTGCCATTTCCTTCTCCAGGGATCTTTCCGACCCAGGGATTGAACCCGGGTCTCTTGCATCTCCTGCACTGGGTGCCAGGAATCCAAAGAAATATCCTGAATTGGGTGCCAAATCCAGGTGTGGGGAAGTAGTTCAAAGATTACTTATCAGAGAAAGAAATCATCTGAGCTTAAACTTAAGAGATGGGTGGTAGTTGGTCAGGTGAAGAGGAGATAAAGGGGCTTTCTGGCCAGAGGGTCAGCATGTAGAAAGGCACAGCAGAGAGAGAGGCAGCATAGCGATTCTAGGGCTAGAGAACCTGGTTTGATTCCTGGCTCTGCCACTCAGCAACTGTGTGATAATAAGCATTCAAGTCCTTTGTTTCTCCATCTGAGAAGCAGATAAGAATGGGAGCAACCTCACAACATTATTAAGACTGAGCAAGTTAATATTTGTAAAGCACAGCATAAATCTTACGTAAACCATAGAACACATCTTTCCGCACTGCTTCGGTCAGCAGGGAGTAAGAGAGAGGTTACTTTTTGAGGTCTCTTTTCAAGAGAAACATGCTTTTCCTCTAACCTCCACAGTAGTGGGTCCAGCTGCCTGAACAAGACTGTCCACTCAATACTTCCTTGGACTGAACTCCTGGTCCACTCAAGAGACAAGCTAGAACTTCTCTTGTGATTCTGTGGTTAGGACTTAGCCTTCCAGTGCAGGAGGTGCATGCCAAAAAAAACAAAATATGAAACAGAAACTATATGGTAACAAATTCAATAAAGACTAAAACGGTCCACATTAAAAAAATCTTGAAAAAAGAAAGAGAGAGAACCTAAAGCATGAGATCACAAGAGAACAGTGAGAGAGAGTGAGATGGCACTCAAATCAGCAAGTCAATGTGAAGATGGTCAACGAGGAGTCCAGGAGAGTTGGCTGTGTATTGGAAGGTGAAAGCAGGGGCAAAGCAGCAGTGAGCCACCTTGGGATGCTGCCAGACAGACTGACAGCAGGTTCTTGCCAGTGCTTCCAGACCCCATGCAGAGGCAAGACTCCATCTCTAGGAAGCCTGACCAGGACTAAGCCAGGTCCAGATCCAGGAAAACCACAATGCCAGATAGGCTATCAAACCCGTGATCCTCTCTCTTTTGTTCTTTCCACCAAAAAAAAAAAAAAAAAAGAAAAAAATTATTAAAAGGCTTAACATGTGCCAGACTACATGCCAGGTGCTGGAACTATTAATGATAAAACATTGTCTTTGTCTTCAAACAGTTTCTATTAGTGAGACTAATGGCAGGATAGACAATAAATAATGTGGTGCTTTGACCAAAAAAAATGCACGGGGCACCAGCGTAACAGTCCCAAAGTTCTGCCCTTACCAAGCCCAGCTGTAAGTTGAGGGGAGAGGGAAGGAAAAGGGTCAGGATAGAGAGTGTAGATTAAGAAAGTCTTCACTGAGAAGAAGCACAATTATTAATGTAGGATCAGAACAAATGGCTTCCAGAATGGCCTGTTTAAGCCACATCACAGCATAACTCTCTAGAACTTAGGAGTTGAAGTATGCAAAGAGAAAATCATATAATGAAGATAAGGACAGTGTCTGAATGAAAGAGAAAAAATGCAGGGTATCCATTATATTGGGCTTCCCAGGTGGCACTAGTGGTAAAGAACTCACCTGCCAACGCAGAAGACATAAGGGATGTGGGTTCAATCCCTGAACTGGGATGCTCCCCTGGAGGAAGGCATGGCAACCTACTCCAGTATTCTTGCCTGGAGAATCCCAATGGACAGAAAAGCCTGGTGGGCTACCGTCCACAGGGTGGCAAAGAGTTGTATATGACTGAAGTGACTGAACACACACCCATCCATTTTATTAATGAGCAAGCCTCAAAAATACCATCATATAGACTGTTATTCAGCAATAAAAAGGAATGAAGTACTGATAATGCTATAACATGGATGGATCTTGAAAACATTATGCTAATTTATAAAATACCACAGTACTGAGAAGACTCTACACATGGACATCACCAGATGGTCAACACCGAAATCAGATTGATTAAATTCTATGCAGCCAAAGATGGAGAAACTCTATACAGTCAACAAAAACAAGACCAGGAGCTGACTGTGGCTCAGATTATGAACTCCTTATTACCAAATTCAGACTGAAACTGAAGAAAGAAGGGAAAACCGCTAGACCATTCAGGTATGACCTAAATCAAATCCCTTATGATTATACAGTGGAAGTGAGAAATAGATTTAAGGGCATAGATCTTATAGATAGAGTGCCTGATGAACTGTGGAATGAGGTTTGTGACATTGTTCAGGAGACAGGGATCAAGACCATCCCCATGGAAAAAAAAATGCAAAGAGCAAAATGGCTGTCTGGGGAAGCCTTACAAATAGCTGTGAAAAGAAGAGAGGCAAAAAGCAAAAGATATAAGCATCTGAATACAGAGTTCCAAAGAATAGCAAGAAGAGATAAGAAAGCCTTCTTCAGCGATCAATACAAAGAAATAGAGAAAAACAACAGAATGGGAAAGACTAGAGATCTCTTCAAGAAAATTAGAGAAACCAAGGGAACATTTCATGCAAAGATGGGCTTGATAAAGGACAGACATGGTACGGACCTAACAGAAGCAGAAGATATTAAGAAAAGGTGGCAAGAATACACGGAAGAACTGTACAAAAAGATCTTCACAACCTAGATAATCATGATGATGTGATCACTCATCTAGAGCCAGACATCCTGGAATGTGAAGTCAAGTGGGCCTTAGAAAGCATCACTACAAACAAAGCTAGTGGAGGTGATGGAATTCCAGTGGAGCTGTTTCATATCCTGAAAGATGATGCTGTGAAAGTGCTGCACTCAATATGCCAGCAAATTTGGAAAACTCAGCAGGGGCCACAGGACTGGAAAAGGTCAGTTTTCATTCCAATCCCAAAGAAAGGCAATGCCAAAGAATGCTCAGACTACCGCACAACTGCACTCATCTCACATGCTAGTAAAGTAATGCTCAGAATTCTCCAAGTCAGGCTTCAGCAATACGTGAACCATGAACTTCCAGATGTTCAAGTTGGTTTTAGAAAAGGCAGAGGAACCAGAGATCAAATTGCCAACATCTGCTGGATCATTGAAAAGCAAGAGAGTTCCAGAAAAACATCTATTTCTGCTTTATTGACTATGCCAAAGCCTTTGACTGTGTGGATCACAATAAACTGTGGAAAATTCTGAAAGAGATGGGAATACCAGACCACCTAACCTGCCTCTTGAGAAATCTGTATGCAGGTCAGGAAGCAACAGTTAGAACTGGATATGGAAGAACAGACTGGTTCCAAATAGGAAAAGGAGTACGTCAAGGCTGTGTATTGTCACCCTGCTTATTATAACTTCTATGCAGAATACATCGTGAGAAATGCTGGACTGGAAGAAACACAAGCTGGAATCAAGATTGTCGGGAGAAATATCAATAACCTCAGATATGCAGATGACACCACCTTTATGGCAGAAAGTGAAGAGGAGCTAAACAGCCCTTGATGAAAGTGAAACAGGAGAGTGAAAAAGTTGGCTTAAAGCTCAACATTCAGAAAATGAAGATCATGGCATCTGGTCCCATCACTTCATGGGAAATAGATGGGGAAACAGTGGAAACAGTGTCAGACTTTTTGGGGGGCTCCAAAATCACTGCAGATGGTGACTGCAGCCATGAAATGAAAAGACGCTTACTCCTTGAAAGAAAAGTTATGACCAACTTAGATAGTATATTCAAAAGCAGAGACATTACTTTGCTGACTAAGGTCCGTCTGTTCAAGCCTATGGTTTTTCCTGTGGTCATGTATGGATGTGAGAGTTGGACTGTGAAGAAGGCTGAGCGCCAAAGAATTGATGCTTTTGAACTGTGGTGTTGGAGAAGACTCTTGAGAGTCCCTTGGACTGCAAGGAGATCCAGTCCATTCTGAAGGAGATCAACCCTGGAATTTCTTTGGAAGGAATGATGCTAAAGCTGAAACTCCAGTACTTTGGCCACCTCATGCGAAGAGTTGACTCACTGGAAAAGACTCTGATGCTGGGAGGGATTGGGGGCAGGAGGAGAAGGGGACAACCGAGGATGAGATGGCTGGATGGCATCACAGACTCGATGGACATGAGTCTGAGTGAACTCTGAGATATGGTGATGAACAGGGAGGCCTGGCATGCTTTGATTCATGGGGTCGCAAAGAGTCGGACACGACTGAGCGACTGAATTGATTTATATAAAATCTCCAGAAAAGACAACTCTATAGTGACATAAAGTAGACTGGTGTCTGCCTAGACTGTGGGTGGTGTGGGCAGGGGTTGGAGGAAAATGCGGAGTGGTTCCTTATTGATATGAAGCTTCGTTTTGGCTGATGAAAATGTTCTAAAATTGATTGCGATGATGGCTTAACAGCTCTGTGAATATACTAAAAACCTATGAATTGGTGCACTTTGGGTAAGTTGCATGCTATGTGAATTACGTATTTAAAAAGTTGTCACAAATATAAAATAAAAATCGCTCCATAGAAGAATAAGGAAAAGCTAGTGTGACTATATAGGGTGACTCTAAGTTCTATATAGGGTGTCAGGTGTAGTGACTGATTAGTCTCAAGAAGTGGTTCTCCACCCGGGCTGATTTTGCCCCTAGGGTACATTTGGCAATGTCTGGAGACTTTCCTGGGGAGATGGTGTGACTATTATCTAGTGGGCAGAGGCCAGAGATGCTGCTAAATATCCTAAAATGCACAGGAAAGTCTCCCACAATAAAGAATTATATAGCCCCAAATGTCAATAGTGCTGAGGTTGAGAACTCTGGTCTGAAAGAGGCAAGCAGAGTTCAGATCATGAAGGGTTATGGGGTCAAGTCACAGAGTTTGGCCTTCCTCTTAAGAGGAGTAAGGAACCACAGTATTTGGTGGGGAGTTGGCATAGTGAGATCTGAATTTTAGATCACTTTTGGTGCAGTTTAGAAAATGGATTGACAACGGAGGAGGGATAGAGATATTGACTACCCAACGAGGATGGCAGGAGAAGAAATGAAGGGATTTGAAAGATATTGACTTTGAAGGAACAACTGGTGGAGCATGATGATTCGTTTGACAGAGCTCAGAAACAGATGGAGAAGACGGGGAGGTCGGCATCTAGATTTCCTACTTGTGCTAACAGCTGGATGGCTGTAATGCCATTGACTGGAATAGGAAACTAAGGTAAAGGAGCCAGTTTGCGAAATAAAATAATAAATTATATTCTAGATGCACTGAAAGTCCCGTGCAAATAAAAGTAGAGATGTTCAGGTGATAATAGAAGATAAAGTTATAAACGTGGGAGAGACTGGAACTGTAGATGGTCATCAGGGTATATAAAGAATTCCCAGGATAACCAAATGAGATGAGATGAGAAGGCAGAACTCTGAAGGGGCACTATCAGGCACAGAAAAAAATATTGCAAAGAAACTCAGAAAGTAGCCAGAAAGTTGAGGAGAAAAACAAAACACCACAAAGCAGGAAGGTATGGTATCATAGAGGTCAAAGGAAGATTGTTTCAAAGAGGCCAAGAGTATAAAATTTTGCATGGAGATCAAGTAATATAAAGACTAAGCATTACCCAATGAATTTAGCAATAGTAGTTTGAGGGAGACAAGAGTTAGACTGGTTTCAATGGTGTGTGGGGGACAGAGAAGTCTGGTGTGGTGGGTTGAAGAGTAAGTGGGAGGTAAGGAAGTGGAGGCAGTGAGTATAAGTGACTTGGGTATGGTGAAGGGAGAGAGCTCACTGGTAGCTGGAAGAAAATGTGGGGTTCAGATTAGGGGCTTTTTGAGCAAAAAAAAAAAAGACTTCAGCACTTTAGAGGCTGAATGAAGGGGTTGGTAGACAAAAAGGTTAACATATAGAATAGGAAATTAAAATGTCATTGCTTAGTTTAGGTTAAAGGACATCTTGCTATCAAAGCAGTAGAGAAGGACAAAAGATGGATGCAGATAAAATAAAGTTTATACTCTTGGTGGCAGAAAGTTGAGGATATTTTCATTTGAAGATTTCAACTTTCCCCATGGATGAGGTAAGGGATCTCCCGAGGGTAAGCCAGTGAAACAGCAGGGTTAGAGTTTTGTAGAGAGTGGACACAGTTTGCAATAGCTATAGTAGAGTGGAAGAGAAGGAAGCAGATTGATAATCTAGAACATGACAAGGTCAAGTAACATGGCCATGGGATTGGATGAATCAAATAAATAGAGGTGAAAGTGATTGAAAATGAATGGGGTCAGGAATTTAAGATGGAATTTCCTCACTGAAGCTGATTCGTCTTGGCAGAGTGAAAGTATATCATTCTTCTCAGGATATGTTCAGATTCTAAGTAATGTCTTGTTTTGTTTTTGGTTCTCAATTGGATTTCATCCATAAATCCAGATTCAGTAGTACTTGTTATACTTCAAATCTCTCTAGCACTTGTACTTAAGGAAATTGTGCAGAGAAGAATGGACATATTTCAGAAGGCTAAAATGAATATGGTCCCTGATGTGCTCAGTGGCTTGCAGGTTCCTTTCTCTTGCCCCTGTATGATTTTTGGTCATTCCAGGTAACATCTGTCTAGTGCCCTTTCCCTTCGTCAAGGTAAATAGTCCATTTACTTTGCCATTCTTGCCTCTTCTCAGGCACTGACTTAACCCTGTGTACTAGCTTTTTTCTCTTCCAGCACATATATTCCAGATTTCCTCCTTAGCTAACTGGGAGTACCCCAGTTTTCTCTGAAGGAAAAGCCCACCAGGAGATGGCACTTCTGAAGGATGGCACTCAAGGCACTGCTCTACTGTGCACTCGGGGCAGCAGCATTAACTCGGGACGCTGGAGTACTCTTTTACATCCCCTAATGTAGGTACAGAGAGCTGATCTAGCTACAGAATGCCAGAGCTGGAACTGAACTTGGAGACCATCTTGTCCAATGTTTTATTATGCAGAAGGGGAAGCTGAGGCAGGGAGCTGAGGCAATAAGTCCAGATCATGGCAATCAGCTAGTGGTACAGCCTGGATTCCAATCCAGATCCTCTAACTCCTAACTTGATCCAGTTCAGGAAGCAACAGTTAGAACCGGACATGGAACAACAGACTGGTTTCAAATAGAGAAAGAAGAACATCAGGCTGTATATTGTCACCCTGCTTATTTAGCTTATATACAAAGTGCATCATGAGAAACACTGGGCTGGATGAAGCACAAGCTGGAGTCAAGATTACCTGGAGAAATATCAATATTTCGATTGAACTGAACTGATGTTTATCAAATTCCTGGAATAATATCTCTTTTTCTTCTCTCTAAATATCTGTGCCAGAATAATTTTTCAGCTGAGTGCCACATATCAGTACTCTGAATATTCATTTCGCAAACCTCAGGAGCTTAACAAGAATAAAAAAATAGATAAAAAAGTCAATTCATTATTGGGTGACATGGATTATAACAAATAAAAAGTGTGAGAAAACACACAAGAAAGTAAAACTTCAGAATGTTTACAGCCTTATGACAATCATCAGGCCGTGACCAAAATTGAACATGACAGAGCATTATAAATCGTGGGACTATGAGGGAAGGGCAGGGAGAGAAAATAGTTCACCAGCGCTGATGCCTCAAGCAGCTTCATCACCTATGATCTCCCAGCCTCTCCAGTTCTGGAGCAGGTCAGGTACAGGGCGGGTTTTGTTCTGAAGTAGCTGCCCTCACTGATCTCTCTCTTCAGACCTGACACCTGCAACTGATACCTTGTAATTAAAAGTGATCACAGGACCAGACAGACTCCTCCTCATTGATTCAGGATTATAATGTATCTGGATTTTAAAAATGAAATGAAAAAAAAATCTCTGAAGAGTTGGCAAGGAGAGCTATAGCTTTGACCTCTTTTTCCGAAACAACAATGGAAAACCTGATCTTCAATCTTGTAGCTGAGAATGAAGAGTGCCCCAAGGACAGATACACAAAACAGCCTGTCACAATGAATTCCAGTGAAATCAGAGGAAGACCCTAGGTTATATTGTAAAATTACTCCAGCATGAATCTCATGAACTATCCCGCAGGGTGGCAATGCTGAATCTTTGCAAACTACCTACATTGAGGTCACGATCAGGAGTCCTTTCATGAACTCACGAAACCACCTGGGTGAGTGTGGCTTTGAGTCTGCTCGTTTCCTGCTCCTGGGCTGGGGTCCTGGCTGCTGTTTGCACATGTTGAAAATGCTCACTGACGTAAGGAGAGGCTCTGGGGCTCTCACTGAGGTCCGAGCTATACTTCCATGGCCAGACCAAAGCTGCAGAGGTGAAAAGCCAGTTCGGCTTATTAGTGCGAACAGTAGCAGACTGGGTGGCGCCTTCTGCTTCTTGTTGCCGTGGGCCTGGATGGTCTGCCTTCATCTCTGTAGCTACTCTCCCTGGATTCCAGTGTGTGCTGCTATTAATTAAATTCGTACATTAGGACTGTGGCTGTCTCTTGGCCTCCATCCATCAGAGAGCAAGCAGCTTTCTGGTGCCGGGTCAGTTCAGCCGTAATAACTAATGAAGGCTGACCTTGCTTTCCAGAATAGCACAGTGGGAAAAAAGTACACCAGTGGAATTTAAAGTACCTCGATTTCCTTCCTATTTCTGCCACTTTTGCGTTAGATCTCGGCCAGCAGTAAAGAATCTACCTGCAATAAGGGAGATGTGGGTTCGATCCCTGGCTGGGGAAGAGCCCTTGGAGGAGAAAATGGCAACACACTAGAGTATTCTTGCCTGGGAAATTCCATTAATAGAGGAGCCTGACGGGCTATAGATCATGGGGGTCACAAAGGAGTCAGACACGAGTTAGCAACTAAGCAACAGCAGCATGTTAGATCTTAGGATTTGCTCAAGCTTCCTGAGCCTCAGACTTTTAGCTTATAGTGATTTTTATTCAGAAGTGTGTTTTGGTATCATTCTTGGAAATTTTAAAAATATATGACCTCCTCATCCCCAGACATGCAGAATCAGAATTTCCAGAGGTCGGCCTGGACTTCCAGATTTTACAAAGCTCCATTATACACATCTGTTCTGAAACATTCCTTATTAAGAGTCATAAGCCATTGGGCTATTGCAAGAATGCCAACAATATGGTGATAAACATATCTAAGATGAAGTGCTCTAAAATTTAGTTGTTTATTTTATCTTCTGCTTTTCTTCTCCACAACATACAGATATTTTCTAGGTTCTTGGTCTTATATATCTCTCTCCTTTACATATAAAGGTCCTTATCTCTTTTTACCCTTTATATATCCAGTTCAAAAGTTCTATTCCATCCAAGAGCTTCTTGTTTTTAAAATACTATCTGATATTTTGTAGTTATGGTTCACATCTGAAACATATTAATACATATACCATTAAACCTAATGAAATGGGCATTATTATTTCCATTTGGTAGATGAAAACATTAAAGTTCAATGATCTTAAGTAACTCAATAAGTATTAGAGGTGGAATCTATACCCTTGTCTTCTAATCTTAAGTCCAATGCTTTTCTCCCTGAGTCAGTCTAGAAATAGTATCTGAATTTTTACTCATAATTCAAATGTTAACCATTACAAAGCAAGGAAGTAAAGACTAGGCCTGAGAGGCCCTTTAAAATCTCTTCTGTGTCTTGGTGGTTTAATGATTCTAGTTGTATGTTTAGAAATCTTGATAGCTGAATTCTTTATTCCTCCTCCAGATATTATGAGATGAGTGGAGAATTAGTTTGACCTGTGTGGGACCTGGCTCCTCTCCTGGAAAACAGCACAGAGGCAGCCTCATCCTAAGTGTATGCCAGACTTAGCATCCTCAGCACTGAAGGTCTGGTGGGCTTTGTACACATTCTTGAGCAGAAAATGAGAGAAATCATGTCATTCCCCACAGTGAAGGATGGAAGGACTGGCATTTGGATAGTTCTTGTCCCCCAGGTCAGCTAGGCTTTTGTAAAATCCAAGTGTGTCATGCTCCAGTGAAACAGTTTTCCTTAAAGGCAGACTTAAAGAACAGAGTTCTAGGTGTTTTGAAAAATGCCTTTTTTTCTGCTTCCCTGGCAGAAGCACAGGACACAACTGAGCGACTTCACTTTCACTTTTCACTTTCATGCACTGGAGAAGGAAATGGCAACCCACTCCAGTGTTCTTGCCTAGAGAATCCCAGGGATGGGGGAGCCTGATGGGCTGCCATCTATGGGGTCGCACAGAGTCGGACACAACTGAAGCGACTTAGCAGCAGCAGCAGTGAGTTTTTCCTGGAGGGAAAACTCACAAACGGCTGGGAACACTCCCACACCTTAGCCCTGGGTCCCCTGGATATTTTTAATTCCCATTCTTGGCTACTAAGGCTCCAGTTCCTGTTGCTACAGTTTCCTGTGGTGGCTTCTGCTTCTGAGCATTTGTATCCCCCAACTTGTTCCTCCAGTTTTCAGGGAAGCGGTTTGCTCTCATGAATCTAAGAAGAGTTGTTGATGTTGTTTGTCCAGCTTTTTTCTTGTTGTAGGGATGGGAATGGTGACTTCTAAGCTCCTTCCATGTCAGACTGGAAACTGCCTTTTCACACATGGGCAGGAAGTGAAGGAAAATTAAGTTGCTCTTTGTCTCGGCTGGGGTTCTTCTGGAAGCACAGCCTGAGGTGAGAACTTGGTGCCAATGATTAATGAGAGGGGTGATGCCTGGCACAGGAGTGAGGAACCGTGTAAAGTAAGTCAGCTATGAAAGAAAAGCCCACGAGTGGGTGCAGCTTCCGCCTGCTGGCTTCCTGGGTTGGCTTGTGGTGGCCACGAAGTGGAACCTAGAGACCTTGCTCTATCACAGCTTCACCACAGCTTTGGAACAGGGCCCAGATAGTTGACTCTAGTTCTAAAACCACCTGTGCTGAAGAAAAGGCGGTGGTTGTCAAGAAGGGGATTCCAGGGCTCTGTTTGTAGGTTAAGCAGCCTGAAGTCAGCCACCTTCCTGTCCAGGGCCAGCTCTCTGCAGGCTCATAGTTCTTTCTCCCCTAAAATACCCAAATGCTTTTTTATCAAGGCAAGCCCCAGCTTCCTAGATGGACTCTGCAAGGCCTGACACCAAACAAGTTTTCACAGAAAATGTGAAACAAACTGCCTCTGAAAATTTGTTTTTGTTTCAGTTCTTTTGATTTTATACGTTGCTTCTGGTTCTATCTAAAAACTTCTCTCTATTATCTTCTGAGTGTGATTTTTGCTATCTGGAATGGTGTTCTCAGGAGGCTTAGCCCTGGGCCTGAGCAGCAGCAGGCTCTGGGCTTTCTGCTCCTTCACAACTCATATTTCACCTTTTACATAAGAGCTGACAATCCAGACAGGGCTAGACATGAATCCTGAGGTAGCCCTGGCCTCATCCAGGGAGGTCTATGGTACGGAGTGGGTTTGAGAGTAGATAAGAAGATGTGATAGGACTATGTATCTCTGCCCAGACTGGGTTCCTAAGTGACTACTGTGCTCTCGGAGTCCTTATATATACACTTTTTTCAGATTTTTTTCACCCTGTACCACTACAGATAGATAGATAGACAGACTTGATGGTAACTTACAAAGAAACATGCAACATAGCAACAAGAGAAAACTAGAAAAGACTTCTATTTGTGTGGTTTTTTAAAATTTTATTTTTACTTTATTCTACTTTACAATACTGTATTGGTTTTGCCATACATTAACATGAATCAGCCACAAGTGTACACGAGCTCCCAATCTTGAAACCCCCTCCCACCTCCCACCCCATATCATCTCTCTGGATCATCCCTGTGCACCAGCCCCAAGCATCCTGTATTCTGTATCAAACATAGACTGGCACTTCATTTCTTACATGATAGTATACATATTTCAATGCCATTCTCCCACATCATCCCACCCTCTCCCTCTCCCTCAGAGGCCAAAAGTCCATTCTATACATCTGTGTCTCTTTTGTTGTCTCACATACAGGGTCATCATTACTATCTTTCTAAATTCCATATATATGTGTCAGTATACTGTATTGGTGTTTTTCTTTCTGGCTTACTTCACTCTGTATAATTGGCTCCAGTTTCATCCATCTCATTAGAACTGATTTAAATTTATTCTTTTTAAGGGATGAGTAATACTCCATTGTGTATATGTACCACAGCTTTCTTATCCATTCATCTGCTGATGGACATCTAGGTTGTTTCCATGTCCTGTCAATTATAAACAATGCTGCAATGAACATTGGGGTACACGTGTCTCTTTCAATTCTGGTTTCCTCGGTGTGTATGCCCAGCAGTGGGATTGCTGGGTCATAAGGCAATTCTATTTGGAATTTTTAAAGGAATCTCCACACTGTTCTCCATAGTGGCTGTACTAGTTTGCATTCCCACCAACAGTGTAAGAGGGTTCCCTTTTCTCCACATCCTCTCTAGCATTTATTGCTTGTAGACTTTTGGATCGCAGCCATTCTGACTGGTGTGAAATGGAACCTCATTGTGGTCTTGATTTGCATTTCTCTGATAATGAGTGATGTAGAGCATCTTTTCATGTGTTTGTTAGCCATCCGTATGTCTTCTTTGGAGAAATGCCTATTTAGTTCTTTGGGCCATTTTTTTATTGGATTGTTTATTTTTCTGGAGTTGAGCTGCATAAGTTGCTTGTATATTTTTGAGATTAGTTGTTTGTCAGTTGCTTCATTTGCTATTGTTTTCTCCAATTCAGAAGGCTGTCTTTTCACCTTACTTATAGTTTCCTTTGTTATGCAGAAGCTTTTAATTTTAATTAGATCCCATTTGTTTATTTTTGCTTTTATTTCCAGTATTCTGGGAGGTGGATCATAGAGGATCCTGCTGTGATTTATGTTGGAGAGTGTTTACTAAGTGCCAATAACTATTTTAAAAAAATTATTGGAGTATAGTTGCTTTACAATGTTGTATTAATTTCTGCTGCATAGCAAAGTGAACCAGCTATACATATACATATATCTCCTCTTTTTGGATTTTCTTCTGATTTAGGTCACCATAGAGCACTGAGCAGAGTTCCCTGTGCTGTGCAGTAGCTTCTCATTAGTTATCTATTTTATACACTGTAGTGCATATGTGTCAGTTTCCTAATAGGTGTCAATACTATTTTTTAAACCTCATTCAATCTTCACAACAGCCCTGTTAGGTAGGTAGTGTTACTGTCCCTACTTTTGATGAAGAAACTGAGTCACAGAGAAGTTAAAGGGACTGGGCTTCACAGGATAAAGAACACTGGCCAGTGCAGGAGATGCAGGAGACATGGGTTCAGTCCCTGAGTGGGGAGTATCCGCTGGAAAAGGGCATGGCAATCCACTCTGGGCTGGCTCCAGATCTATGCTCTTAACTGAAAGGATAAACTGAGAAAAGTGAGACAGGGCAAAGCAAAGCTAGATGCTCTCTTACCTGCCTGTCTTTCCTGCTGGGCTATGCCCTGCCTGAGGTTAAGAACCAGCAGGTGATAGATATTTGATAAACGTATGATTTGATCTCTTCAAGACAACTGTCTAATTCTGCTGTTTCTTAACGTTGCTGGTTCCCTGTTGTGTTTGTCACTGTTCATATGTGCAGTGCAGGGGCCGTGATGAAGAGTAAAACCATCCCGTCCCATTACATTCAAGGTAATGGGATCACAAAGAATCAGACATAACCAAAATGACTTAGCACGCATGCACATCCTAACCAGAGCAGCAGTCTTTCCTAGGACATTCCCAGGAGCCCCAGTCAGAGAGAGCCAGCCTCAGAGGAGCAGCAGGAAGATCCCCTCTCAGATTCCCCCAGGTGGCTCCCCATACCTTCTGTCTGTCCTTCTACCACGAGAAACTCATTTTTTCTTCAGACATGCCCCTTCTTTCACGAGACTTTGTGCGGCATCAGAGAAGTTTGAGTCCTGACTCTGCCACTTTATGAACAAGTCATCCTGGGGTCCAAGACATGAAGATATTTGTCTGGCATCACCAGCACATCAGGGACTCCTAGTCCAGAATTCACCTTTCCGTGCTCTGAAACACTGAGGCAGGAGAAACGGACTTAGGTTAGGAATCATTCAGCCTCACTATTCCCCAGATAGATCACCTGAAATGACTTTCTGTATTTATGTTCCATATACCTATAGTGTTTATGCTAACTAATCAAAGAGACTTTTTAAGTTATTACAAAATATTGAATATAGTTCCCTATGTGATACAGTAGATCCTTGTTTATTTTATAGTAGTGTGTATATGCTAATCCCAAACTCCTAATTTATCCCTTCTCTTCCTTTTCCCTTTGGTAACCATAAGTTTGTTATCTATACCTGTGAGTCTGTTTCTGATTTATAAATAAGTTCACTTGTATCTTATTTTTTTAGATTTCACAAAGAAGTGAAATCATACAATATTTGTCCTTCTCTTTCAGACTTCACTTAATCTCATAATCTTTAGTCCCATTGATGTTGCTACAAATGGCATTATTTCATTCTTTTTATGGCTAATATTCCATTGTGTGTGTGTGTGTGTGTA
Organism: Nanger dama; assembly: GCA_917880005.1. Taxonomy (NCBI): domain Eukaryota; kingdom Metazoa; phylum Chordata; class Mammalia; order Artiodactyla; family Bovidae; genus Nanger; species Nanger dama. The sequence goes on along the minus strand of CAKJTW010000011.1, from coordinate 24,003,981 downwards.
TATATATATATATATATATATCTCACATCTCCTTTATCTATTCATCTTTCAATGGATATTTAAGTTGCTTCCACGTAAAAAGTGCTGCTATAAACATTGCGGTGTGTATTTATTTTTGAATTAGAGTTTTCTCTGGAAAGAGATCTTTAAAATGTAAAATTATCTCTATGTTAAGGAGTACCTTTCTTGTTTCTTGCTTCTCTCCTTTAACCAAGCCAATCCTTCCATCTCCATCTATTCCCAAGCTAGAGTAACTATTGAAATAGAGTATCTACTTCTATTTCATCGACTACGCTAAAGCCTTTGGCTGTGTGGATCATAAGAAACAGTGGAAAGCTCTTAAAGAGATGGGAATACCAGACCATCTTACCTGCCTCCTGAGAAATCTGTATGCAGGTCAAGAAGCAACAGTTAGAACCCTGTATGGAACAACTGATTGGTTCAGGGTTGAGAAAGGAGTACAGCAGGGTAGTCTGTTGTTTCCTTGTTTATTTAACTAATACTCTGAGCACATCATGAGAAATGCTGGGCTGGATGGGTTATAAGCTGGAATCAAGATAGGCGGGAGAAACATCAACAAGCTCAGATATGTGGATGATACGACTCTAATGGCAGAAAGCTAAGAGGAAATAAAGAACCTCTTGATGAGAGTGAAGGAAGAGAGTGAAAAAACCGACTTAAAACTAAATACTAAAAAAATAAAAAAAATAAGATCAAGGCACCTGGTCCCATTAATTCATGGCAAATAGAAGGGAGAAATGTGGAAGCAGTGACAATTTTCCTCTTCTAGGGCTCTAAAATCACTATAGATATTGACTGCAGCCATGAAATCAGAAGATGATTGCTTCTTGGCAGCAAAGTGATGACAAACCTAGACAGTGTGTTGAAAAGCAGAGATATCACTCTGCCGACGAAGGTCCATGTAGTCAAGGCTACGCTGTTCCCAGTGGTCATACACAGTTGTGAAAGCTGGACCATAAAGAAGGCAGAACACCAAAGAACTGATGCCTTCAAACTATGGTGCTGGAGAAGACTCCTGAGAGTCCCTTGGACAGCAAGGAGATAAAACCAATTGATTAAAGGAATCAAACCAGTTGATTAAGGGAACTCGACCCTGAATATTCATTGGAAGGACTGATGCTGAAGCTGAAGCTCCATTAATTTGGTCACCTGATGCAAATATCCAACTCATTGAAAAAGTCAGTGAGGCTGGGAAAAATTGAGGGCAGAAAGGAGAAGAGGGCATCAGAGGATGAGATGGCTGGATGGCATTATTGATATAGTGGACATAAACTTGGGCCAGCTTTGGGAGAAGGTGAGGGACAGGGAGGCCTGGCATACTGCAGCCCATGCGATCACAGAGTTGGACACAATTGGATGACTGAACAACAACAACATCAAATGGATTACTGCCATAGATAGGGCCTCCTTCTCCTCTTTCAGCCCCACCCACTCAATCCCTATCAATAATGTTCTTTTTCACTCTGCTTAAAATGTCCCAAAAAGAGACACATCTCTTTGTGTCAGACCTTGTGCTAGATTTTGTGATGGGTCATGTGATATTCTGAAAATGGGTACATGCCTAGGATTACGAAAACTGTACTTCCAGTTCAGTTCAGTTCAGTCACTCAGTCGTGCCCGACTCTTTGCGACCCCATGAATTGCAGCACGCCAGGCCTCTCTGTCCATCACCAACTCATGGAGTTCACTCAAACTCACATCCATCGAGTTGGTGATGCCATCCAGCCATCTCATCCTATATCGTCCCCTTCTCCTCCTGCCCTCAATCCCTCCCAGCATCAGGGTCATCTTTCCAATGAGTCAACTCTTTGCATGAGGTGGCCAAAGTATTGGAGTTTCAGCTTTAACATCAGTCCTTCCAATGAACACCCAGGACTGATCTCCTTTAGGATGGACTGTACTTTAGTCCTAGTTTAATCAAATCTATCTTGGCCTCAGCTTCTGCAACTTGTAAAATGAGGAAGCTAGACTATTGCAGAAATGGCAAAAAAAAAAGTCATCTATATTCAGTTGGCAATGACTGCCTAAATCACTGATGAAAGAGTTTTTGAAGTTATGCCCAGACACAAGAGAAGGGTGCAGTCATTGATTAGGAATGTCTGTCTTGAATAAGAATAGGACAGTGACATCATGTGCCATCCAAGGATTAGATGACCCTGAAGATTCATTTCAGCTCCAAACTGCTGAGTATCTAAATTTTCTTTTTCAAAACTGACCTGTGCTTTGTGTTCTTTGGGGATCCTTCCTCTTTTCTGACTGTCTCTCAAAAACTTTTTAGCCAATTTAGGATAAGGCACCAACAGTTGATGAAAACATTCAGCTTACTACTATCAAGCCTGTGTGAGATGGGTAAATTGTTTCAATATCTTGTCTCTCAATGACATGGGTGGGAAGGTCACAAGATGATATGTGAGGTTTCTTCCAACTATCAGTTCAGTTCAGTTCAGTCACTCAGTCATGTCCAACTCTTTGCGACTCCATGGACTGTAGCACGCTAGGCCTCTCTGTCCATCACAAACTCCCAGAGTTTACTCAAAGTCATGTCCATTGAGTCAGTGATGCCATCCAACCATTTCATCCTCTGTCATCCCCTTCTCATCCCACCCTCAATCTTTCCCAGCATCAGGGTCTTTTCAAATGAGTCAGTTCTTCGCATCAGGTGGACAAAGTATCAGAGTTTCACCTTCAACATCAGTCCTTCCAAAGAATATTCAAGACTGATTTCCTTCAGGATGGAGTGGTTGGATCTCCTTGTCATCCAAGGGACTCTCAAGAGTCTTCTCCCAACACCACAGTTCAAAAGCATCAATTCTTCAGTGAGCAGCTTTGTTTATAATCTAACTCTCACATCCATACATGACTACTGGAAAAACCATAGCTTTGACTAGATGGAACTTTGTTGGCAAAGTAATGGCTCTGCTTCTGAATATGCTGTCTAGATTGGTCATAACTTTTCTTCCAAGAAGCAAACGTCTTAATTTCATGGCTGCAGTCACCATCTGTAGTGACTTTATAGCTCCACCCCACCCCACCCCCAAATAAAATCTGTCACTGTTTTCATTGTTTCTCCATCTATTTGCCATGAAGTGATGGGGGCAGATGCCACGATCTTAATTTTCTGAATGTTGTGTCTTAAGCCAACTATAAGTTCCATGATTTGATTATCCTGAAGTCACGATGTCTTGACTCAAAGAAACAGTGATTTACAGTGGATCTATGGGGTTTTAAAAAGTCCGTGATTTCTTTCTCTTTCTTCTTTTTTTTCCCTTCTTGGTGGTGAGGAAGATAATGGGCTTCCTCCAGTTCTCAAGTCTCACTTCATAGCCCACGGCCTCCCCATGCTCCTCCTGTTCTTGGACCAGGCTGGCCTGGAGCAGTTGCGTATATCAAAGGAAACACATCAAAGAGAGGCAAAAGGAAATGGCAGGGAGTGCAATGGACCAGTCAAGGCAACATCTGGGGGAAAAGGACCATTTGAGGAGTCAGGAGACAGGGATGCTCTGAAGATACAGGACAGAAAGAGTGGACTTGGGCTCAGAAAGTAGAAGAGAAAGGGTGTGGAAAGGGCCTAGGCATAGTTGGACAAGTGAGCAGAGTTCAGAGCTAGAAAATGGGATGTCTGTGTTCTGGCCCTCTATTGGCAATAATTTTCTGCATAGCTTTGGGCAGGAAGATTCTTTCCTTTGTGTCTCTGTTTTTGGTTTTTATTTATCTACTTATTCATTTATTTTTGGCTGTGCTAGGTCTTTTTTGCTGCATGCAGGCTTTTTCTAGTTGTGGTGAGCAGAAGCTTCTCTATAGTCATGCTGCACAGGCTTCTCATGTTGCAGAGCACCAGCTCTAGGGTGCACAGGCTCAGTAGCTGCAGCCCACGGGCTCAGTAGCTGTGACTCACAGGCTCTAGAGAGTGGGCTTAGCTGTCCTATAGCATGTGGAATCTTCCTGGACCAGTGATTGAAGCCAAGTCCCTTGCATTGGCAGGTGGATTCCTAACCACTGACCACTAGGAAGTCCTATGTCTCTGGTGTCTGTTTTTATGTATAATAATCAAAAGAAAAGAGGACAAGTTGATTCCTAAGAGATTTCCAATTCTAATACTCCATGGGCTTAACCTTAACCTGAAGTTCCTACAACTATCTATCAGTATCCTATATTATTTCTGCAGACATAGCACCCTCAGTGTATAAAGTTATGAAAGTGGGAGAGTTTGTATAGAACAGAATATCCTGGGAGGGTAGGATAGGGAAGAGGTTTATGCCTCCCAAATAGAACATGTTAAAATCTAGAAAGCCTGAGAAGACTTAGGGTGATCCTGTCTGGGACTTCCAAGGGTTGTAGTGGAATTTCCAAGGCCACAAGCATCCTGCTTATCTTATCTCCCTCATTTGAATTGCAACATCAGAGGGACAGAGCTTACTTTCTGGGATCTCAGACTATTTTGAGTTAGAAGTGACTTTGTTGTTATTTAGTTGCTAAGTCGTGTCTGACTCTTTGCGGCTGCATAGACTGTAGACTGCCAGGCTCCTTTGTCCAAGGGATTTCCCAGGCAAGAATACTGAAGTGGGTTACCATTTCCTTCTCCAGGAGATCTTCCCAATCCAGGGATCAAACCCATGTCTCCTGCATTAGCAGGCAGATTCTTTACCACAGAACCACCAGGAAAACCCAGAAGTGACTTTGACTTTAGAGTTCACCTATTCCCAATACTTCACCCCAGGAATGGGAACTCTATCATGACATCCAAAGATGGTTCCCACTCCTGCTTGTATATTGCTTTGCATGATAATTTACACAATGAAAGGAGGAGTTAAGAAATCCTTTCATTTGTCCTACAGTCATGCTTCATGACCCAGGAAATCTCACTAGACCAAATCACTAGGTCAGGGTCTCAAGATGGCTCTTGCCACTGGTTTCAGGATGCCAACCTGGAATCCAAAACACCATCCTGAGCTCTCCTTGGGGAAGGAGGTGGCTGGAGACATCGCAGGTTAAGAGTCACACAAGAATGAGTTCAAGTCTCACTTATACTGCTTACTAGCTGGGTGGCTTTGAACAAGGTAACCCCTGAACCCGGCTCTCTGTGCCACTCACCTGAAAGATACCAGGAATAATCCATCCCCCATTAAGGGACTATGGTGAGGACTCATCAGGTACGTGAGAGACACCTTGGATACGTGCTTCCCTACATCAACCCCTACGCTCCAGTGTCTGCACGAGGCGTGAGCACCTGTGGGGGTAGGAACTGCATCTTAGTTGACGTTGCTTGTCTCAGTGCTGAGCATATTGCTTTGTGTGTGTGTGTGTGTGTGTGGCTTAGTCACTCAGTTGTGTCTGACTGTTTGTGACCCCATGAACTGTAGCACACCAGGTTCCTTTGTCCATGGGGATTCTCCAGGCAAGAATACTGAAGTGGATTGCCATGGGATATTCCTGACCTAGGAATAGAGCTAAGGTCTCCTGCACTGCAGGTGAATTATTTCCCAGCTGAGCTACTAGAGAAGCCTGAGCATAGTGCTTTGCCTAGTGTACAAACAAGAGAAAAAAACAAAAAACAAAAAACTAATAGGTACCTCCAGAATCCAGACCAGAGTTTTGTACTCAGACATCCCTTAGCAAGACCTGTTCACAAACTAGTTAATCCCTGCTGCCCCCCGTCCTCAGAACAAAAACTTGCTCTGTATACTCAGACAGCCTGAAATGAAAGTCAGAAAAAAACAGCTGACGTGTGTACAGAGAAACTGAAACTGGTTTTTCTTCTTGCTGGAAACTGAAAGTCACTGTCAACATGGACGCCAAGGCTCAGAGCAAGAGAATAGCTTTGGATATCAGAGAATGGGAGCAGACATTTCAAGAACTGATCTGTCAGGAGAAACCCCAGGCCAGATGGACCCTGAAGATGGATGGAAACCTTCAGCCAAAATGTGTGGCCCAGGGGTGGAGGCAATACCAGCAGAATGGATTTGGCAGGTATGTGAGTCTGTCTAGCTATGGGCCTTTCTGGGCCAAGAGGCTCAGCTTGGCACTGATGAATTCTTTTGAGAGCTTGTTAAAAGAATATGTGTCACCAGCCTGTTCATCCTTTTGCAGTTACAGAATTTTTAGTATGGAAATGACATGGTTCTAAGCCTCTATTTTGGCTTGATGGTAGGAAATTTCCTCTTTACTAGGTTTCTTCCCTAAATATTTTTGGAAATCCCCAGGGGATGAAATAAATCTGCCCCTCATCCTCTCACCACCATTTATTCCAGACTGCAGCTATACAGAGGCTTCTGTTATCTTACTTCTGCCTCAGTCCGGACTGGCTTCCACAGGCTGCAGCAGGTCTACAAGCCTAGACCTGGTAAGTAACAGCCTACCACTGGGGCTTTCCTTTATAGCCCCAAGAACTGACTAAGGCCAGACTTTGAATATTACTATAAATGGCTTTGAATATTACTTTACTGAAGACCTGAAGAGGGATTGGTGCTGCAAGAAATTAAAACCTGGTTCTTAATGTCCCTAAACACTGCCCCTCCTTTATTGACTGTCTCCCTCTTTCACTTCCAATGAGACTTCAAGTTTCAGGAATCAGCCTCCTTGCCCATGCAGGAGGGTGAGAAATGCTGACTTGGACAGTCAAGTCTATTTTTATATGGCATTCAGGGACCTTCACTTCAACTGTTATATTTCTTCCTGGCCTGCTCCTAGCTCACCTCAGATGTCCTGTCTTCCGTTCCTTATGGGTTATTAGCCATGACACACATTTCAAGACTTCTATACCCTTGTCCATGATGTTCTGCCTATTCAGCAGGCCCTTGCCTTCTTGCCTCCCTATTTACTCCTCAAGGAATAACTCAAGTGCCCTGAAATTCCTAGGCAGAGTAAGTGTTCCTTCTTCTCCATTCTCATAAAACAATGAATAGTTCTCTCTATATATACATATACATATAATGTATATATACAATGTATATATATATATATATAATATAAACTGTTGACTTGAGTCTGTATATATATGTTGGTAACATATTTATAAATAACTTGTTCATATATTACAGAACACATATATACTTATATATAAATTATTTTTAGCTGCAGAGCCTATTGTTATATAAAGCCTCTTGGGGCTCTATAGAACACAGTTTTCAAGCCATTGGCTAGAGCCCATGTGGCAGTTATTCTGCTCTGCTTGGAACCCAGTGTACTAGGTAAGAGTCTCTCTTTACACCAGCCAGAGCTCTTGGAGGGACTCATGATGTCTTTAATCACTTTGGCACTCTCCCAGATGAACAGGTGCTTCTCTTGTTCAGATGAATTGACCTGATAGTCATTCCAAAATGGGAAAAGCAACCTACCAACATAGTTTTAGAAAAATATTAACCAGTTTTTGAAAAATACTTTGTAGTTTACAAAATGCTTTCACATATTCTCATTTAGTCTCATGACAATCTGACTCTTGAATAGTTTTCCCTTTATGAATAAAAAAATGAGGCTTAGAGAAGTGCTTTTAAATACAAACCATGGGCTTCCCAGATGGCTCAGTGGTAAGAAGCTCCTGCCAAGCAGGAGGCACAGATTTGACCCTTGGGTTGTGAAGATCCCCTGGAGAAGGAAATGGCAACCCACTCAAGTATTCTTGCCTGGGAAATCCCATGGACAGAGCAGCCTGGTGGGTTACAGTCCATGGGCTTGCAAAAGTAAGACACGGCTTAGCAACTAAATAACAACAGCAATGTAAATTACGGACTTGAGTCTCCAGCTCAAGTATTGTGGTTCCAGGTCCTAAGTAAGGTAGAAAACAAACCCCATTGCTCAATAGAGGTGATGTGGTATAATAGATAGATAATGGCTTGGGATTGGAAGCATGGCTCTACCATTTAACTTTGTGAGTTCCTTAGGCAAGTCATGTATCATTTTATGATTCAGTTTCCTTATCTAGATATTGGGATCAATAATGCCTACCTAAGAGGGATGCTTTAAAGATGAAATGGGATAATACTGTAAGCATTGCTTCAGAATAGGTACTCTATGAGTTCTCTGTGACCTTGTGAAGATCACATTTTACTGGCAAATGGCAGAAATGTTTTTCCCTCTGAGACATTCAGAAATGTTTTACTGGCAAAGAGGCAGACTTGGGACCACATCTGGGTGGGAGTTCAGTGGGCCATAGGAAGAAGCTTTATTAGAAACACAGTCCCTCTCATTCTTGTCAAATTGTCAATATCACATGCACTTTTTCAAGTTGAAAGTGTTCTCAGAGACCACCAGACCCATTTCCCTCAGGTTATCAACAGCTGAAGGTACAGCAATCTTCTGTCTGTCTGCAGGTTCCAGTGTTCCTCATGCCGCCGAAACTGGGCTTCCGCCCAAGTGCAGATACTATGTCACATGTACCTGAAGAACCAGAGATCCACAGGCAAGGTGCTCATGCGGATCTTTGGACAGAGGTGCAAGAAGTGCTCCCAGTCTCAGTTTGAGAAGCCTGATTTCTCCCCAGAAAGCAGCAAGAAGATTCTGGAAAACCTGGTGGAGCGTATTCTGGAGAAATTCTACAGAAAGGGTATCAAGTTTCCAGAGAGATCCATGTCCCTGGAAGTACCTTTGAATGGGCCCCATGATGAGGCCAATTGTGAAGCATGCATTTTGGGCTACTGTGGACTGAACTTAGAAAACTGCATGACAGGGCCAGGAAAATCCTCTCTCTCCTGCATGAAGACTGGGAGTTCCTCTCCTCACAATGGTGACAAGTGTGGCCAAAACCGATCTAGGAACCACTCAGCAGCAGGGAGTGGGTATTCTGAAACCCGTATAGGCTCAGGGCCCAGCCATGTCACTGCTGGGATCCAAGTGCCTGGGACAGGCCGTCAGCCTAAACGGGAGATGGGCCAGCTGTTCACACCAGGGACAGATCGACAGGCTGCACGGGCAACCGGCCCACAGCCCATCCAAGTAGCAAGATCACTTCCCCCAGGGTGGACCAATCCACGGCCCATTCAAGCAGTAGGCCCACTACCTGCAGGGTGTGCATATTCACAGTCTACACTGGGGAGAAGACCACAGGCCCCCTGGATGATGTACTCTCAGGCTATACGGATGTCAGGCCGGCAGTCAGCACAGGAGGCACAAGCCACACAAGGGGCACAGCTTCAGGCCACAAAGAAGACAGAACCATATCCCACCAGAGGGACAATCCCAAGGGCCACATCAAGGTCAGACAGTCAGGCTAAAGCAAGGGCAGGCCCCCACCACAGGGGTCAAGCTCACAGTCCACACGAGAGGCAATCCCAAGGGCCACATCAAGGTCAGACAGTCAGGCTAAAGCAAGGGCAGGCCCCCCACCACAGGGGTCAAGCTCACAGCCCACACGAGAGGCAATCCCAAGGGCCACATCAAGGTCAGACAGTCGGGCTAAAGCAAGGGCAGGCCCCCACCACAGGGGTCAAGCTCACAGCCCACACGAGAGGCAATCCCAAAGGCAACATCAGGGTCAGACACTGAGGCTACAGGGAAGGCAGGCCCCCCACCACAGGGGTCAAGCTCACAGCCCACACGAGAGGCAATCCCAAAGGCAACATCAGGGTCAGACACTGAGGCTACAGGGAAGGCAGGCTCCCCACCACAGGGGCCAAGCTCACAGCCTGTACAGGAGGCAATCCCAAAGGCCACAGTAGGGTCAGACACTGAGGCTACAGGGAGGGCAGGCCCCCACTGGGGTCAAGCGCACAGCCACATGGCCACATGTAGGCCCTTTGTGTGGAAGTCAAGCTGCCTGGGGCAGGGAGGAGAGGTGGTCACCTGGAGGGTCGGCTTCAGACAGCTTTTTCAGATTACCTCCCTCAAATGATTTCCATAACCAGGAGCAGCTCTTCAGGTGGGACTATGCCTGTGTTTTTGCTCTGTTTACTTTCTGGTGTCTAAATACTTATGAATAGAATGATGAAAAAAAAAAAAAGAGCTGTCTTCTCTTGTCTTACTTCCACGGTAGTCAGTGAACTGGCTGCCATTTTAATATGATGAAATTTGCTCTGGGACCAATGCAGGGTCAAGTTTAGAGAATAACCAGTGGTTCCTGGACCTCCTCTGCAGGTAGTTCAAAACATGACCCAGGGATTGCAAATTGATTCAGCTACTATAAAGAACACTATGGAGATTCCTTTTAGAAAACTAAGAATAAAGCTGTCATATGACCCAGTAATCCCACTACTAGGCATATACCCTTAGGAAACCATAACTGAAAAACACACTTGTATCCCAATGTTCCTTGCAGTATTATTTACAATAGCTGGGACATGGAAGCAACCTAGATGTCCATCGGCAGATGAATGGTTAAAGAAATTGTGGTACATATACACAATGGACTATTAGCTACAGAAAGGAATGCATTTGAATCAGTTCTAATGATGTGGATGAATACAGAGCCTATTATACAGAGTGAAGTAAGTCAGAAAGACAAATACTATATATAACACATATATACAGTATATATGGAATTTAGAAAGATGGTACTGATGATCCTATTTGCAGGGTAGCAAAAGAGACGCAGAAACAAAGGGCAGACTTGAAGTCACAGTGAGGGAGAGAGAGGGTGGGATGACTTAAGACAGTAGTGCTGAAACACATATATTATCATATGCAAAACAGACAGTCAGTGGGAATTTGCTGGATGATGCAGGGAACCCAAACCATGTGCTCTGTGACAACCTAGAGGGGTGCGATGGGGAGGGAGGTGGGAGGGAGTTTTAAGAGGGAGGGGACATATGTATACCTATGGCTGATTCATGTTTACGTATGGCAGAAATTATCACACTTTGTAATTATCCTCCAAATAAAAAAAAATGACCTCGCAGATAATGGAACCAATAATATTTGTTAAATCATTAAAAGATTTTTGCTGGTGCATTCACTCATTCATTGATATCAATATATATAGACCATATCTTGACTAGAACTGAGGGTCCTGAGTTTCACCAGAAAATTATTATAGTACGTTGAATAATGGTTCCCCCAAATGTCTATGTCCTAATCTCCAGAACCTGTAATATGTTACTTTACATGGCTAAAGGGACTTTTCAGGTGTGATTAATTTTAAGGATCTTGAAATGAGGAGATTATTCTATATTATCCAGATGGGCCAAGTGTAATCACATGGGTCCTAATAGAAGGGTCAAGGGGCTTCCCAAGTGGTGCTTGTGGTAAAGAACCCACCTGCCAACGCAGGAGACATAAGAGATGCAGGTTCAATTCCTCTTGTCAGGAAGATCCCCTGAAGGAGGGCATGGCAACCCACTCTAATATTCTTGCCTGGAGAATGCCATGGACAGAGAAGTCTGGTGGGATGTGGTCCACAGTGTCACAAAGGGTTGGACACAACTGAAGTGACTTAGCAGGTAGTATGCATGCACAAGTTGGTCAAAGTCAGAAAAAGGAAATGTAACTGTAGAACTAGAGATTGAAGTGATGTGTTCTGAAGGTGGAGAAAGAGGTCACGAGCCAAGAAGTGCATGCAGCCTTTAAAAGCTCATACAGGCAAAGAAATACATTTTCCTCTGGAACATCCAGAAGGAGCCAGCTCAGCTGACATGTGGCTTTAGTTAAGTGAGACTGATTTTAGACTTTTAACCTCCAAAACCATAAGATAGTAAATTTATGCTGTTTTTGAGACACTGAATTCATGGCAATTTGTTATAGCAGTAACAGGAAGTTGACATCACTGCAGGGATCAGGCAATTGTGTTTTAGATATGCTTTGGCTTTAACAACAACATCAAAGATCATAGATTAGAAATATTGACATACCTATCTCCTCTTGTTCTTTATTTCTCCTACTTAAACTAATTCAAATATTCCCACCCCATCCCATAGAGATTTTCTCAAGAGTCATCAAATCAAAAGGTATTGTTTAGAATGGAGATATTTGTGTGGGCTTAAGTAGTCTGGTGACCCTCAAGGAGGCTACCTATCCTTCTCGCCTTGGATTGGAAGCTTGTAAGAACTTGCCAATCCTGAGATCTTGTGATGCATAGCTACATCTTTCTTTCTCTATTTCCATCTGTGTGTTAGGTATTTTTACATGGCTCTCACACTGCCATCTCTACATTCCCCCTTTCAAAATCAAGCTCATCAGCATCTCTGTTTTCTTGTTCTAATTTGCCTCAGTCACTCAAGCTTATCACCTGAGAATCATCTTTACCTTCTCCTCCCTGTCACCAAAGCTAATTATCCCTTCTTTTGTCAAGTTGCTCCCATCTCTTCCACCATGTTTCCCTATCAACCCCTCTCCTCAACCAGGTCAGGGACTTGGATTACTGAGTTACTGAGGGGATTTGGATTTTACCTCATAGGCAGTGGGGAGTCATTGCAAACATTTGAGAATATGGGCAATTTGAATAGAATAACATTTTTAAAATATTATATCTTTCTGGAAAAGAATAGAGTACAGGATAGAAACAGTGAGGAGTCTGGCTTGAAATAAGAGAGTAGTAACCCAGGACGGGTGGGTCATGCTGGAGAGGTCTGACAGAATGTGGTCCACTGGAGAAGGGAATGACAAACCAGTTCAGTATTCTTGCCTCGAGAACCCCATGAACCGTATGAAAAGGCAAAATGATAGGATACTGAAAGAAGAACTCTTTCAGTAGGTAGGAGCCCAATATACTACTGGGAATCAGTGGAGAACTAACTCCAGAGGAATGAGGGATGGAGCCAAAGCAAAAAACAATACCCAGTTGTGGATGTAATTGGTGATAGAAGCAAGGTCTGATGCTGTAAAGAGCAATATTGCATAGGAACCTAGAATGTCAGATCCATGAGTCAAGGCAAATTGAAAGTGGTCAAACAGGAGTGAATGTTGACATTCTAGGAATCAGTGAACTAAAATGGACTGGAATGGGTGAATTTAACTCAGATGACCATTATACATACTACTGTGGGCAGGAATCCCTTAGAAGAAATGGAGTAGCCATCATGGTCAACAAGAGTCCGAAATGCAGTTCAGTTCAGTTCAGTCACTCAGTCGTGTCTGACTCTTTGCGACCCCATGAACTACAGCACGCCAGGCCTCCCTGTCCATCACCATCTCCCGGAGTTCACTCAAACTCACGTCCATCGAGTTGGTGATGCCATCCAGCCATCTCATCCTCTGTTGTTGCCTTTTCCACCTGTCCCCAATCCCTCCCAGCATCAGTCTTTTCCAATGAGTCAACACTTCGCATGAGGTGCCCAAAGTACTGGAGTTTCAGCTTTAGCATCATTCCTTCCAAAGAAATCCCAGGGCTGATCTCCTTTAGAATGGACTGGTTGGATCTCCTTGCAGTCCAAGTGACTCTCAAGAGTCTTCTCCTACACGACAGTTCATAAGCATCAATTCTTTGGCGCTCAGCCTTCTTCACAGTCCAACTCCCACATCCATACATGACCACTGGAAAAACCATAGCCTTGACTAAACAGACCTTTGTTGGCAAAGTAGTGTCTCTGCTTTTGAATATGCTATCTAGATTGTTCATAACTTTTCTTTCAAGGAGTAAGCGTCTTTTAATTTCATGGCTGCAGTCACCATCTGCAGTGATTTTGTCCCGCCAGCGTGAGGAATCCCGCCCATGGCAATGGTCGTGAGGAAGGAAGCCAGACAAAATGCAAAGGCGTGATCTAACTTCAGGGGATCCCCCTGCGTTTTCCTGAGCATGTACCCCCAAAACGAAAGTCAGCCTGATTTTATTTTAATGTGCTTTCCACTCTTCTGACATTCTCTGGAAAAAAAGTTAACTTAGGGCTTCAGTCTTCTGCATATGAAAGGAATGTTTCATACACCTCTGATGGCTCTCTAACTTGCCTGACAAGTTCCCCCTGACAAGTTGTGCCGGAACAAGCTATTCGAAGGTAGATTCCCTAAGCAATTAGGGCCATCAGCCCTACTGACACCCCCTCTGAGCAAGTAGGGTCATTAGCCCTACTGCTCAGAACAACTAGGGTCATCAGCCCTGTTGTTCCCCCAGTGTTGAGTTTTTGGAATGGCTAGGACCCCACTCAGGGTGCTACAGACCCCCCTGTAGGATAGACAGGGTGAGTAGGAGTGGGAAGTATTGAAGGGTTTAAGTGAAACCTGGTTCTCTAGAGGTTGAAAGAAACCTACTTTCTTAGGGTTGAAAAGAAACCCCCCCTTGGCTAAGGTAAAACCTTTGTAAAGGCAGACTTTTCTATAAATCTTAATTTTCTGACAGGGGTAACAATGAGTCAAAAGAACGACAACTCTTTATAGAAGTAATTTAGCAACTGTTAAACAAAAGATAAATTAAAGATAAAAAGGCTAGTGTTACAAGTGCAATGTCCTTGGTTTCCAGAAAAAGGATTTAGATACTTGGGTGAAGCTAGGAAAACAGCTAAAAACTTATTGTACTTTGCATGGGCTTGTAAATGCTTTTGCTCTGTGGAATATGATTAGAAAAGTTTTGGACCCCCGTCATGAGGCTGTTAATTAGCCTATGGGAAAGGCTATAGCAGTGGATGCGCAGATCATATTTTCTGCCATTGGCAAAGAAAAGGAGGGAGACTGTGCTCTACCTACCGAGGAAGGAGAGTGCTTACAGGACGCAGCAGCCAAGCGCCCTGGCGAGCCCCCTCCCCCTCTACACAAATCAAATCTTTAAAAAATTTATCTTATTTACTGCGACCACTGCAACCTCTGCTTGCGCCTCCCCAGGGCTTAACCGCCCCCCCACTTTGCCTCAAAATCCTCCCAGAACATTGCTTAAGGTTGAAAAGGATAGGGAAAATATTTTTGAGCAAAAGAGCTTTTAAACAGAGCCTGCTCCTGGCAGAAAACCCCGGGGTGGGGTGGGGTGGGAGGGGGCCTCACCCAAGCCAAAAAAAAAAAAGAGAGAGAGAGAGAGAAAGGAAAACAAAAAGAGAAAAGAAAAAAAATAATCGTAATAAGAAGGATTTTACAAATAAAAAATGTTTCTCTTGTGGCCAAATGGAACATTTTTGCCAGCAATGTCCTGCTAAACGGAGACAACAAGCCATGCCAATTAACCCCAGGCTAGATCAGCCCTAGGATTTCTTTGGAAGGAATGATGCTAAAGCTGAAACTCCAGTACTTTGGGCACCTCATGCGAAGAGTTGACTCATTGGAAAAGACTCTGATGCTGGGACGGATTGGGGGCAGGAGGAGAAGGGGATGACAGAGGATGAGATGGCTGGATGGCATCACTGACTCGATGAATGTGAGTCTAAGTGAACTCCGGGAGATGATGATGGACAGGGAGATCTGGCACGCTGCAATTCATGGGGTCGCAAAGAGTCAGACACGACTGAGCGACTGAACTGAACTGAACTGATTGGCATATAATATGGACCATCTTTCCACAAGCTTATATGAAATCTGCATTTATTCTTTGGTCTGCTAAGGTCCATTTTTAAATCAAGTTGTTTGTTTGCTTATTATTGAATTTGATTATTGTTGAGTTTTAAGAGTTTTGTGTATTTTGGTCTTTTATCAGGTGCATTTTTGCAAATAGTCTCTCTCACTTTCTTGTCTTCTCATTCACTTGACATCATCTTCTGAAGAGCAGAAATGTTTAGTTTCAATGAAGTTTGGTTTGTCAATTTTTTTTTCACAGATTGTGCCATTGGTGTTGTACTTAAACATTGCCATAATAAAGGTCACCTAGATTTTCTTCTACAATGTCTTCTCGAAGTTTTATACAGTTTTGCATTTTACATTTAGGTTTGTGATCCATTTTGAGTTAAGTTTTGTGAAGGGTGTAAGGCCTTTGTCTAGATTCATTTTTTTTTTGTACGTGGATGTCCAGTTACTCCAGAACTGTTTGTTGAACTTTTGTCTTTTCACTCTCTTGATAGTGCCCTTTGATACTCTTTTATGAACTTCTAATCAAGTCTAATTTCTGTTTCTTAAAAAATTTTTTGTATATGTGCATGGTAAAGGTCCAGTTTCATTCTTTTACATGTTGATGTTTTCTGGAAAACTTACAAGTTTTCCAGTAAACTTTCTTCAAAGACTGTTCTTTCCCTATTGAATGGTCTCCTCATCTTTGTCAAAAATCAATTGACCACAGAGGTGAGTGTTTTTAATATTCTCAATTCTATTTGTCTATTCGTATGCCAGAACCACAAATTTTGATTAGCTTTTTAATACATTTTGAAATCAGGAAGTGTGAGTCCTTCAGCTTTGTTCTTTTTCAAAGATGTTATTGCTATTCAAGGTTCTCTTGAAAGTCCATGTGAATTTTAGCATTTGTCCATTTCTGCAAAATAAACAAATAAAAATAAAAGACATTGGGTTTTGATAGGGATTGTCTCATCAACAGATAACTGGAGGTAGGATGTGAAATGCTGACACTGTAAGACCTCGCGGCCTTTTCTCGGGAACCGTCGCCCCAAAGACCACAGTGACTCGAATTCGATGCAATCAGCAAGAGGATTTATTAGGCCGGCGCGCCGGGGTTCGATCTCCTTAGGAGGGAGTGAACCTCGAACGCCAGTCGTGAGGGACTTTTATACAAAAAAATCACAGGTAGGTGGGGATCAGGTCAGGGTATGGGATACAATGAAGTAGGGGCCATAGGTGAGGTGGATACATTTGATTGGTGGGAAAAGTTTGCAGGTAATTAAGTTGAAACGTTGGCTGATCACCCTGCGGCATTTGGTCAATTTTTACCCAGAAAAGTCCAACAGAGAGATACATTCTTGGGAGGGGGTTTCCTTGACCAGGTCATAAGTTATCTGTTAAGAATCGGTCAGGAGGCTCTGAGTCACCAGATAAGGAGTAAGCTATTTTCCTTGAGGCACAGCCTGCCTTCCGGGCTTAAATTTTAACCTAAGTCCTTCATTCCCCTCTTCTTCTTGTCCGTGATTTCAATCCTGAAATCATAGAGTGAGGGATTGCGGCATACCGTTACCTTGGCATGAGCACTCGCACGGTGCTTGTGCGTTTCTTGATAAAGGAGAGCAACTACTTAAAAATGCAAAGCTAAGAGATGAAGAAAGTTAGGATTACAAGAATAGTCATGGTATCATAAACAAACTTATATAACCTTTTTAACATCTATACCTTACAATCATTAAGAAAACAGCCACCAATCTTCCATTTTATTGTGTGCAGAGCATAGTGTCCCCGTCTCCGGAGTGTGACGGGTGCATTTTAAACGTCCATTGAGGGAGACGGGTCAGGGAGCCAAGGAATGCCCTGGGTCGTTACTTAGGTCAGGCGGCTTTCAAGATTTAACCCGTTACAGGCAATTCTCTCGCAGCTCCCTCTTCTTCATCTTTTAGGCGCTCTAAAAGATGGTGATGGTGCAGCATGTTACGGTAGACAAACACCTTTATATGCAGAAATTCTTTTACAATGCCTTTAATAAGGCATGGTGCTAGGCACATCAGGGCAAGGATAGCAATTAACACGATGCCTACAGCCACCATGCTCTGCCACAAAGAATGAAGACTGGGAAAGTTAGAAACCAAATTCTTCACAAAATCTTCAGCAGTTTGAACAACATCTAAAGTGGCCGAAGGCGCGTTTTCTATATCTAATATTTCATTGTGTAACTGCAGTAAATCAAGAGAAATATTAGAATTATACCATATGCCTTGTAAATGTCTTTTGATCCTCTCCCACGGGAAGTCAGATATATTATAAGGTTTTTTTGTGACACAGATCCACTTGTAACTGACATGACATTGAATTTTCATTCTGAGTTCTAAGCTTTGAACCTCTTCTCCTAAGACTCTGAGAGTATCATATAAAGCAGACAGCCTATTTTCTATTTTTTTATCAATATCCTCTTGTGTTCCCATAACCCTTGTGACATTATAAGACAGAGAATCAACAATTTTGGCATCTTGCACGGATTGAGCAAGGGAAACAGAGGCAGTAACAGCGGTCGCTATTAAGGAGATCAACGATATCACACCCAGAACAACTAATCCCAGGCCTCTTTTTGGGCGGCCGAGGACGGCATTGATGTGTTGTAAGTAATTGCAATGCCGTTTCATCATACCAATCTTCTTCTATTTTGACGGGGAGCATAACAAAAGCGGGTTGTTTTACCACTAATACCTGCTCTCCGACGCTCATGCCTCTGATACAATTAGTGAGAGTACAATTAAAACAAGACATATGGTAAACATTCTGAGTGACATTAACAGAAACATTTCCAACCAAAATCATAAAGGGGTAAGGCACACATGATCTAGGATATCTAAATCCAATAATCCCTATATCTCCATATCTTGTTCCACCTTTATTAGCCTGTCTATATAGCATGTTGCCGGGGCCAAAGGCCGCTAAAAGCTTCCAGATCTCAGTTTGAAATACCTGACGATGTCCGAGTGCCAAAATAGGAGGGTGTTGTCCTCTATATTCAGGATAATCTGGGGTACCTGCAGGTGCCCAGTCCCAGAGATAAACACTGTTATTATTATTTATGTTATAAACGGTGGCATTGCGTCCCCGGCACAGAGTCCATGGCACATCCATTCCCTCGCTAATTCCCAGATGGCGACCACAGTAAGGTATATTGAGCGGCCCTACGCCCTTTTGGTGTGAAATGGCCCCAGCGTCGTCAGAAATTCCTGAAATATATACACGAGGGTAGGAAGTGACAGGGGAGACATTTATACAGTAAGACTTGGGGGTATCGTATGAAAAACACATAGGGAACCGTGAAGAAAGCCCATAGAAGGAAATATTAGCTTGTTGGTGTTGAATGTGTGCGTCAGAGACTCCTCCCAGAAGAGCAGTATCATTTACGTATACCGGCAATGTTTCTTCATCCCACCCTACAGACTGGAGCATGGGGGGGTCAGGAACGTAGGCCCAATACGTATGAGCGGTCCCTTGATGCAGAGTCAGGAGGTTTAGGTAGAGGATGATCGGGAATCCGGTAATCGACAGAGCCTGAGCTTTAAAGGGTGAGAGGTGCGGTGAGCCTTCCATTGAGGCGTCGGTTCTGGTGCAGCTTTAATGTGGGAGGCGTGGATCCAGGATGAGATGCCGTCAACCTTGATGGCAGTAGGGGTCGTAAGCAGGACAATGTAGGGTCCTTTCCACCTGGGCTCTAGATTATGTTGCCGATGTCGACGAACGTAGACGGAGTCCCCCACCTGGAACGGATGGGCCTCTTCTGGGGTACCGGGTTGGTAGGCTGCAGCAAGCTGAGTCCACACCTCTTTCTGAACCAGCTGGAGTCCCTTTAGCCTAGCACACAGATCACCACTGTTAAAGTTTCGGGGGTCGAATCCCTCTCTAAGTGTCAATATGGGGGGGTGCTCCATACAAAATTTCAAAAGGGGTGAGACCAAGGTGAGAGGGCGTGTTTCTCACCCGGAACAGAGCCAGA
This sequence comes from Nanger dama, assembly GCA_917880005.1. Classification (NCBI taxonomy): domain Eukaryota; kingdom Metazoa; phylum Chordata; class Mammalia; order Artiodactyla; family Bovidae; genus Nanger; species Nanger dama. The sequence continues at coordinate 23,984,630 of CAKJTW010000011.1, read as the reverse complement.
GGAAGGAGCACCATCCAGTCAGTACCACCAGTCTCTAAGGACAATTTAGTTAGGGTCTCTTTTAGAGTTCTATTCATTCTTTCTACCTGCCCTGAACTCTGGGGTCTGTATGCACAGTGTAATTTCCAATCGGTCCTCAGAAACTTAGCTAACTCCTGACTTATTTGGGCAGTAAAAGCCGGTCCGTTATCTGACCCTAACATCTTTGGCGCTCCGAAGCGTGGAAAAATTTCTTCTAGAATTTTCTTAGCTACTATGAGGGCACTTTCATTTTTGGTGGGGAATGCTTCCACCCATCCTGAGAAAGTATCCACAAAAACCAGTAGATATTTATTGCCGTACCGCGCAGGACATACCTCGGTGAAATCCACTTCCCAGTAGGCCCCCGGCCGGTCTCCACGCAGCCGCTTACCTTGGCCCGTCTTGTTTCGGCCGGCATTTACCTCTTGGCAAGGTCTGCAGTTCAGGACCACTTGCTCAGCCAATTTAAAAAGTCCCGGCACCTCATATCCTGCTTTAATTAAAAGAGAGACTAGCTTTTTAGCCCCTAAGTGAGTCCAATGGTGCATTTGTTTTAACATTTCTCTGGCTTCTCCTTCCGACGTAGCATGTTTCCCTCTGGGCCACGGAGAGGGGCTAGAATTATTTTTATCTTCTGAGCATATTGCCAGCAATCTCGATAGCCCGTCTTTTGTCGCCGCCTCTCGCGCAGCTTGATCGGCCATATTGTTTCCCTCAGTTACCAGGGACCGATCTCGTTGATGTCCAGGGCAGTGGATTACACTTACACTAATCTTTTTGGCAACATCAGGGCAGCCAACAATGCCAGGATTTCGTTTTTGTTTTTAATCTCTTTGCCGGCCGATGTAAGTAACCCTCTCTGTTGGTAAATAGCTCCATGGACATGTGCAGTTGCGAAAGCATATCTACTATCAGTGTAAATGTTGGCCTTTTTCCCTCGTGCCAGTTCTAAGGCCTTTGTGAGGGCAATCAGCTCGGCTTTTTGGGCTGACGTACCTTGAGGGAGGGCAGCTGCCCAGATTACCTCAGTCCCATCGACCACCGCTGCCCCTGCCCGCCGCCTTCCTTCTTCAAGAAAACTGCTTCCCGTCCGTATACCATGTCACCTCGGCATCCTGAAGCGGCTGGTCCGAGAGATCATGACGAACTCCATGTACTCCCGCCAGAATTTCTTGACAGTCGTGGGTCACCTCGGACTGGCTGGGGTCTGGCAGCAGCGTGGCAGGGTTAAGTCCGGTAGCCGGCATGAACCTGATTCGCTCAGAGTTTAGGAGCAACGTCTGATAGTGGGTCATCCTGGCGTTAGTTAGCCATCTCTCGGGGGGTTGGCGAATCACACTTTCTAAAGCGTGGGGCGCAGTGACAATTAAGTTCTGCCCCAGTGTCAGCTTGTCTGCATCTTTTACTAGGACTGCCACGGCAGCCACTATACGCAAACAATTCGGCCAGCCAGCAGCCACGGGGTCCAGTTTCTTTGACAAATATGCCACCGGCCGATTCCATGGTCCCAGCTTTTGGGTGAGGACCCCTTTGGCAATGCCATTATTTTCAGCCACATAGAGATGGAACGGCTTGTCCACATCTGGAAGTCCCAGGGCAGGGGCTGACAACAAGGCGCGCTTAATGTTGTCAAAAGCCTTTTGCTCGCTCTTTCCCCAGACGAAGGGTGTACTGCCCTTGGTCAGGGGGTACAAGGGAGCGGCCATCTCTGCGAACCCCGGAATCCAGAGCCTGCAGAACCCTGCAGTGCCCAAGAACTCCCCTAACTTGTCGGGAGTTTTCGGGGGCCGGTATTCTGGCCACCGCCTCTTTTCTGGCCTCCAAGAGCCATCGCTTCCCATCTCTGAGTTGGTACCCCAGGTAACTAACCTGTTGCCGGCAGATCTGGGCCTTTTTGGCAGAAGCATGGTAGCCGAGGGTGCCAAGTTCGGTCAGTAAAGTCTCAGTCCCTTTCCTGCACTCCTCTGCCGTATCAGCGGCCAGAAGCAAGTCATCTACATATTGGAGCAGAGTTACCTGGGGATTTGTGGCGCGGAAGTGCGCGAGGTCCTGATGGAGGGCTTCGTCAAAAATTGTTGGCGAGTTCTTGAATCCTTGCGGCAGCCTGGTCCACGTTAGCTGTCCGGAGAGTCCTGTAAGAGGGTCTTTCCACTCAAAAGCAAAAATAGGCTGGCTAGCGGGGCTGAGTCGTAGGCAGAAGAAGGCATCTTTCAGGTCCAAGACAGTGTACCACTTCCGGCTGGGGGAAGGGTGCTCAGCAGGTTGTAGGGGTTGGGCACTGTTGGGTGTAGGTCGGATACCCGCTTGTTGACTTCTCTCAGATCCTGTACAGGCCGGTATTCGCCCGTTCCAGGCTTCCGGACCGGAAGCAACGGGGTGTTCCAGGCCGATTGGCACTTTATCAAAATTCCCAGATCAAGAAACCTTTGAATATGTGGGCAGATCCCATCTCGAGCCTCTTTACTCTTCGGGTACTGGCGGACTGAGATGGGGGTGGCAGAGGCCTTGATTTCTACCACCACTGGGGGCTGGTGGACAGCCATTCCCATGCCCGAGACTTCAGCCCAGGCTAGGGGGTCTTAGCCATCCAGTCCTGCATATTCATGGTCTCGGGGAAGGGCTCTCATATAGCCTGTATTCATCTTCTAGCCTCAGGGTCAAAACCTGCAACGGCCTTCCTTCCCCGTCTGTCACCGTGGTGCCCTCGGTGTGAAAGTGGATCTGAGCCCCCACTTTCGTGAGCAAGTCCCGTCCCAGCAAGGGGTAAGGGCATTCAGGGATCACAAGGAACGAGTGGGATACCCGGCCCACGCCAAGGTCCACTGTTCTTCGGGTAGTCCATGGGTATTGTCGATACCCTGTAGCGCCCTGTACCCATGCCTTTTTGTGGACAATGCCCCTCCGGATTGTAATAGGACGGAGTGTTGGGCTCCTGTGTCTACCAGAAACTGTACAGGCTTCCCCTCCACCTTTAGAGTTACCCTAGGCTCGGGGAGGGGGTCCGAGCCCCGTCCCCCTAATCTTCTTCTTCTATGGCCAGGATTTTGTTGGGGGTGGCGGACCTTCCCCTCTTCTTCTGAGGGCAGTCTTTGAGCCAATGCCCCTTCTCTTTACAGTACGCACACTGATCTTTGTCTAGTGGCGGCTTGGTTCCTGTCCTGCTTTTACTGCGGTCTCTTGGCCCAGCTCTATCATCTCTCTTTCCTTCTTTAATCACTGTGGTCAGAATTTTTGCCAAGTCTTTTGCCTGTCTTTTTTCTCTCTCTATCTCCCGTTCATTCTGCTCCAGGATCCTTCTTTCCTCTTTTTCTTCTTCTGTTTCCCTTTTATTAAACACCTTGTCTGCTTCTTTGATCAAATCTTGAAGAGAGAATCCCTGTAACCCATCTAGTCTCTGTAACTTTCTCTTAATATCTAGGGCTGATTGATCAATAAAGGCCATGGCCACTGTAGCCCTATGTTCTTCAGATGTGGGATCGTAGGGGGTAAATCTCTTGAATGCCTCTATTAACCTATCTAGGAATACAGTAGGTGACTCGGTAGGCCCTTGAGTCACTTCCCTTACCTTAGCCAAATTGGTGGGGCGCCTTGCTGCCCCTCGGAGACCCGCCACCAGAGCCTGGCGATAGACCTTCAGGTGCTCCCTACCTGCTGGAGAATTGTAGTCCCAGTCAGGTCTCGTCAGGGGAAACCAGCATCTATTTCATTAGGAAGCACTGTGGGACGTCCGTCATCCCCCTGCACATTTTTGCGGGCCTCCAACAGTACTCGCTGTCTTTCTTCTGTAGTGAGCAAGGTCTGCAACAATTGCTGACAATCATCCCAAGTGGGCTGATGTGAGAAAACAAGAGATTCTATCAAAGAGGTCAGTGCCTGGGGGTTATCAGAAAAAGAGGGGTTGTTATTTTTCCAGTTGTAAAGGTCAGAGGCAGAGAATGGCCAATATTGGAGTGGCCGAACCCCACGGTCATCAGGGGGCCCGTTCTCCTGGAGGGGGAGAGCGGTGGAGTCCGGGGTGACAGCTCTACGGCTCCGCGTTCCTGCCGCCGGGCCCATTTCTTCCCCTTCTTTTGGCTGTTCAGGCGAGGCGATCGCTTGTGCCCTCTGAGGTGCCGGAGGTGGGACCTGTACAGGCGGGTAGAGTGGGGGAGAATCTAAAAGTAAGAAGTCAGTTTGCAGGTCTGGATATATATTTTTGACGGGAGCCTTTGTCTCTTCTTTCTTTGCCGTAGATTTTAGGGCAAAGATCTCTGCAGCAGGCTCCAACGGCTTTCCTGTGGGGAAAACGAAGGCCGAACCCACACCGGGGGTGAACGGACCAGGTCTTCCCAGACCATAATATATGGGACCTGGTCCGGGTGCTCAGTAGCAGGGGTGAAAATTACAGTTTTAACCTGTTTGACTTGTTCTGAAGAGAATGACCCTTCTGGCGGCCAGCCGGTATTAAAACTGGGCCAATCTACTGCGCATAAGCTCTGCCATTTCCCTTTTTTCACTGTCATGGAAAGATCATGGGCCCGATTTTTTTACTTCTGTCCAATGATCTACCGTCAGAGACAACAGGGTTGTCACAGTCTGTCCCATCGTCAGTTTGTCACAAAAATGAACACTTAACGAGTACAAAGTAAGATGAGTAGCAGCGGAAAAATCAGATAAAGCGGCTGCTGTAAACTTTTGCCCTCGGCAAGTCTTGAGCAGATGAGCTTCCTAGCTCCACAGATACAGAATTCAGGTGGAGGGGAATCTCACGACCCCCACTCCCAGGTCGGCGTTCCAGGCGTCCCTGGCAAACGCCACAGATACAGGCGGAGGGGAATCTCACGACCCCCACTCCCAGGTCGGCGTTCCAGGCGTCCCTGGCAAACGCCACAGATACAGACGGACAGGTGCGCGAGGGCACAGATCCTTGTTTCAGCAGCCGGAGAAGACCAGGGGGAAGAAAAGAAAGATTACTGAGGATAGCCACCAAAAATCCTACCGGGAATGGTGGCGGCCAGAGAGGTGGACTTATGGCGTGCTTTGAGTTCACTCGTGTGCCTATGCCATTGCACGGAAGTTTTCTTGCTGGGGGCGGGTGCCCTAGCGGCTTCTGGCCCGTTCCGTGACCCCCTTATCCTGTCACAGGAGTCTTCAAGTGGCAGGCGCCCTAATGGCTTTTAAGTGCCTGACCCGTGCCCACAAAAAGGTAATATTAGGCCATATCCTCACAAGAAAGACAGGGAAGTTTCACCCAGCCGGGCGATAGTTACTGGGGCTCACCTGTCATAAGGCCTTCAAAGTCCACCAGGGAGTAGCCCTGGCCGGGACTAATCAGTTGCCTCACAACCGTTCGCCTGTTCACTGAAACTTCCGAAGGATTAAGTCAAGCAGCAGGAGAGAAAAAGTGAGACAATACAGATTTAACACAGAGCAGACTAGTCACAGACCTTTTACAGACGTACACGGAGACACAGAATTGCTTGAGCGTACCTCCGAATTCAAAAGCCAAAGGGTCTGAGTGAGCGAGGCGATCCCGGACGAGCCCCCAAATGTAAGACCTCGCGGCCTTTTCTCGGGAACCGTTGCCCCAAAGACCACAGTGACTCGAATTCGATGCAATCAGCAAGAGGATTTATTAGGCCGGCGCGCCGGGGTTCGATCTCCTTAGGAGGAGTGAACCTCGAACGCCAGTCGTGAGGGACTTTTATACAAAAAAATCACAGGTAGGTGGGGATCAGGTCAGGGTATGGGATACAATGAAGTAGGGGCCATAGGTGAGGTGGATACATTTGATTGGTGGGAAAAGTTTGCAGGTAATTAAGTTGAAACGTTGGCTGATCACCCTGCGGCATTTGGTCAATTTTTACCCAGAAAAGTCCGACAGAGAGATACATTCTTGGGAGGGGTTTCCTTGACCAGGTCATAAGTTATCTGTTAAGAATCGGTCAGGAGGCTCTGAGTCACCAGATAAGGAGTAAGCTATTTTCCTTGAGGCACAGCCTGCCTTCCGGGCTTAAATTTTAACCTAAGTCCTTCAACACCTTGCCCCATTAGGAATATAAACCTCTAACTAGAAGCTGGGAACAGAGGGAAACCCTGTGTTCTCAGGGGGTATTTCTCTTTCACTGACCCCTGAGATAGGAAGAGGAAACCCATCTTGTTTCAAATTCTATAGATTCTCATTGTTCTTAGTGAGTCTTAGTAGATTTTCTTTCAAGTGTTTCTTCATTGCTGTATACCCTTAGGGTCATTTCCAAAGACCCTTAGTTGTTCCTTAAAAAATTTTTTACCAGGTTCTTTGGCGAATGTGTCAGCAATGTGCTTAACACTGTCATGCTGTTAGTGGAATTCTCAACATAATTTAATACAACATTTATAACTTGTTAAACTCTTCAGAAAGCAGATTTGTCCTTTTAGAAAATCAATTTGAATTATAAATTTATTCAGAAAATACTTGTTATAAATACTTGGTGTGTGGCATCTTCCCCAACAAAGTCAAAGTTTTGGATATTTCTAGGAAATTTTATTTCTTTTTGGATCAATTAGTAATTTAAGATATGGTTTGATTTTTGTAATTCAAAAATTTTAATTGAAACATTGTGTATAAACTGTACACATTTGCAAGGAAAGGTAATAATCTGACTAATTTCACAAAGCATATTTTCCTTTTTATTTTATTTATAATGCATCAATAAATATTTCTTATTAAAGGTTAGAATAATGCAGTTTGTATCCCCATAGAAGTTTAATGCATTTATATACATACATGTTTATGTATAATTTAAAAACAAATATGTCTGTTTTCTGCAACTTCATTTTTTTCACTTCATAACAGCCCTTAGAAAGTTTTACTTGTTAGTTGGTATCTATCTTCTTCATATTTCTCTTCAGTGATTGCAAAATATTTCATAATATGGATCACCTTATTTTTCAAAACACTCTGCTATCGGTGAATATTTAGGTTTCCTTTCTTCTTGAATTTTAATTATAATTATTTGGAACTGGAATTCATTGAACATTACTCATTAAAGTGGATTTGAGTTCAGTTAATTGATGCTTTTGAACTGTGGTGTTGGAGAAGACTCTTGAAAGTCCCTTGGACTGCAAGGAGATCCAACCAGTCCATTCTTAAAGAGATCAGCCCTGGGATTTCTTTGGAAGGAATGATGCTAAAGCTGAAACTCCAGTACTTTGGCCACCTCATGTGAAGAACTGACTCATTGGAAAAGACTCTGATGCTGGGAGGCATTGAGGGCAGGAGGAGAAGGGGATGACAGAGGATGAGATGGCTGGATAGCATCACTGACTCAATGCACATGAGTCTGAGTGAACTCCAGGAGCTGGTGATGAACAGAGAGGCCTGGCGTGCTGCTATTCATGGGGTCGCAAAGAGTCAGACACGACTGAGTGACTGAACTGAACTGAACTGAACTGAGGAGAAAAGTGGAGCAAAAAGGAGACTTGGCAACAATATTAACCCCTGACGTGCCAGTTACTCCGATTCCAATGGGAGTGGCTGAGGGCATTGTAAGACTTGTGCTAAGGCATAGCTTGCTTTCTTTTCAAAGAATTTTGGCTGTGCCTGATGTAGTAGATTCTGATTATATTGGAGAAATTAAAGTTTTGATCTTGCCACCTATTAAAACTGTGCAAATTAATAAAGGTTAAAAAATAGCACAGCTTTTGCTTTTACCTTATTATCAGATAACAAAAACCTTGACTTCTCAAGCTAGGAGCCCCAGAGGATTTAGATCTAGCTTTTTGGGTGCAGGAAATTACAGCTTCTAGGCCTTTAAACAGTTTTTTCATTCAAGGAAATAAAATGTCAGGGCTGTTAAGACACTAGAGCAGACATTTCTTGCATTGCTGGAAAGATTGGCCCAGCTCCTCGCCCACACATACTATTGAAAATAAGTTAGTGGGATTAGAGAAAGTGGTATGCAAGATGGGAGTGCTGTTAAAAAAAAAAAAAAGATAAGGGAGAGTTTAAAACTTTGGCGAGTAGTGAGTTCCCTGTTGCTGGAGGTGTTCAAGCAAAGATTAGATGGTTATTTGTCATCTAAAAAGCTATAGACCAGATTTAGGTTACAAAAGGATAACTGGAAAATCTTATAAAGATATTATGTAACAGCTCTTTACTAGCTTCTTATATTTAGATCTGCCAAAAGTTTTTAAACTGATAATGTCTCTTCAAAGCTGCAGAGAGATTGTTTACTAACTTTAAATGATTTCCAGAAATTATTAGGGGATATTAATTGGACATGCCCTCTTTGTAATAAATGCTGGTTCACCTGGAACAATAAAATGTAAAGCCGTTGGTAAAGTGAAAAGACCTCCTCACCAGACAATAAAAAGATCCCGACCCCAAATTAACTGGTGGTCAAGGAGGTGTTTATATTCTTTCCACAGGACACAGATTCGCCAGTTTGGATCCCGGCTCATTCGCCATAACGCAGTCCCCCAGACAGCCGACTCGCCACAAAAAAAAAAGGGAACTCCTCTGCCTCGGCCACCGCCTGAAACAGCCATGTGCCGGGAGCCGCGGGTGGGGCCAGCCTGACTGACTGACGGGACCCAGTGCGCCACCCTCGCCAGCTCAACAGAGGGCAGGGCGAGGGCCGCCGTGCCTGCTTGCTGGCAGGAGAGGCAAGATAAACATCGAGATCTCGGCGGGACTGACAGCTGCTGCAGTGCAAACTCCGACCAGAAAATGACTGTTGACTCTGTTTCGGCTTGTTTATCCTCTCCTTATGTCTTTCTTTTCACCAATTGCCGGGGGCCAGCGTGAGGAACTCCGCCCACGGCAAAGGTCATGAGGAAGGAAGCTTGGCATACGCAAAGGCGTGATCAAGCCTCAGGAAGCCCCCTGTTTCCGGGCATCTACCCCAAAACCAGAGTACTTTACAGGGGCTCTCCCCCATAACCATTTCTCTCGGAGAAGGAGTTAACTTGCAGCTCCAGTTAATAAAAATTCCTGGGCGTGACAAGAGTATTTCAGCTTACAAACTCTGAAGGTTACCTAGCCTGCCTGTATAGGTTCCTCCGGCCACAACAGCCCTCCAACCATGAGAGGCATTCGATGTTTTTGACTTAATAAAGGCAAATTCTTTGGGGAAGTTATAAATTACTAGTATAGTGGGTTGGTTAGGAATTATATTGGTGAAGGGTTTTTCATCTGTTGTGTCAATAATTGCTGCTAATTCCCTGCCCTGGGTGGGACAAGGGCATGTCAGGTCAAACCTCTCTGCTGACAGACTAGCTTGTGTGACAACCCCTTAACCATAAACAGCACAGAGAGTTTTGGAGGATTTTGAAAGTCTTAATTAGCATAGGGCTTTTCTCATGATTGAGTGAATGTTTGCCGCCAGGCTTCCATATCCTTAGGCACCTGGGAATATATTAATCAATGTATTTGGAATATAGAAAAGGAAATATAGTAGTTTTTAAGGTTAGCAATATTATACTTTTTGAGTTAAAGAATTTTCTCTTTTGTAATAGATCACTGTACTTTGTTATAAATCATTGTGTCCTTGCTATGTAAAAATGTAACTTTATCACTATCTTAAGACTAAACAGATCTTAAGGGGAGCATTGGTGAAAGGATTTTCATTTGTTGGGCTGATGTTTTGCTGCTCAATCTCCATATTCTCTGCCTTTATAATAAATATAACTAGCATATAGGAGAAATAAGTATTAACCTTTAAGATTAATCATGTTAACCTTGGGTTAAATAACTTCTTTTCTTGATTGTAACTCACTACACCCTCACCCTATAAGAATGCAACTTTATTTGGAAGGTGGTGCCTGGTTTAAGAAAAAACACCCTTGGAAAAAATTAGTTTTTGGTTATCAGAAAGAAAGGGTTGTAAATGTCAGCAGGCAGAAATGGCTTGAAGATGGTGTAAAACCCCTAAGACCTCTTTTTTTTTATGTAAAGTACCTGATTTTGATAAAGGTCAGAACTGCTGACCCCCACGTGACTCTGTATTCATCCCTATATGTAACAAAAGGTATATAAGAAAATCGGAAAAATAAAGAAATGGGATCAGTTCCTGGAAAGACTGACTCCCCCATGTCGTCCGTTCGTTCTTGCTCCCCGTTTTTCTGGCTGAATTCCCATCTGGAGCATGGATGCTATTCCAAGCAAACCGTTATTCAGCCTCTTTTTCTCCACTAATTTTCCTACTACACTATCCGTTTCTAGTCTCTCTCTATATCTGTAATTAATTATGTATTTTTCCAAGGACACCGATTCCGTCCCCACCTTCAAATCACCCTGGATCCACCATGGCTGGACTACGGCTGTGGTTCCCGGAACAGGCTATTCGAAGGTAAATTCTTCGAGCAAAAGCACCCCCTGGTGCAAAAGCTCCCCCGGAGCACTCTCTGTGGCTCCCCCAGAGTGATTCAATCACTCCCCCTGGAGTAATTTCGGTTACTCCCCCGTGTTGAGTTTTCCGGACGGATAGGACCCCACTTAGGGTGCCGTGGACCCCCTGTAGGATAGACAGGGTGAGTAGGAGTGGGAAGTGTTGAAGGGTTTAAGAGAAACCTAGTTTTCTAGAGGTTGAAAGAAACCTGCTTTCTTAGGGTTGAAAAGAAAGACCCCTTGCCGAAAGTAAAGACTTTGACAGGGCAGACTTTTACGGGTGGAAAACCCCCTTGCAAAGGTAAAACCTTTGTTGAGGCAGACTTTCTATAAATCTTAACTTTCTGACATGAAAGTTAAGTGATAAAGTAACAGTGAATCAAAAGAAAGACAGTTTTTTATAGGAGTAATCTTGCAGTTACTAACTAAACGAGGAATTAAAGTTTAAAAATCCAATATTCAGCCATTTTTTCATTTGTACAAGAGCCATGTTCTTGGTTTCCAGACAAGGACACTGTGAATTTAGATACTTGGGTGAAGCTAGAAAAACAGCTAAAAACTTATTATACTTCGCATGGGCCTGTAAATGCTTTTGCTCTGTGCAGTATGATTAGAAATGTTCTGGATCCCTGTCATGAGGCTGTTAAATAGACTATGAGAGAGGCTATAGTGGTGGATGGTAGTGGGTCTCCACCTTCTACGCAGATCATATTTTCTGCCATTGGTGAACAAAAGGAGGGACACTATGCTTTACCTCCCGAGGAAGGAGAGGACTTACAGGATGCTGTGGCCAGGCGCCCTGGTGAGCCCCCATCCCCTCTACGCAAACCTTTAAAAATTTATCCAACATTTTCTGATTTAAGGTGACCACCCCACCTCCACTTGAGCCTCCCAGTTCAGTTCACTTCAAAAGCCTCCCAGACAGAACATTGCCTAAGGTTGAAAAAGATAGGGATAATGTTTTAAACAAAAGAGCTTTTAAAACAGAGCCTGCTCCTTGCAGAAAACCCCCCTCAGGGGGGGCTTCACCAAGCCAAAAAAAAAAAAAAAAGAGTAAACGAAATTAAAAAAAGAGAGAGAGAAAAGAAAAACGAAAAAGAAAAGAAAAATAATCGTAACAAAAAGATTCTAAAAATAAACAGTGTTTCAGTATTAATCCCTGATGTGTCAATTACTCAGATTCCAACGGGTGTGGCTAGCCCCTTGCCTGAGGACATTCTGGACTTGTGCTAGGGCGTAGCTCGCTTTCTTTTCAGAGAATTTTGGTATTGCCTGGTGTAGTAGATTCTGATTATCCTGGGAAAGTTAAAGTTTTGATCTCGCCGCCTTGTACAACTGTGCAAATTAATAAAAGTCAAGGAATAGCACAGCTTTTGCTTTTACCTTGTTATCAGGCAAGAAAAACCTTGACTTCTTAAGCTAGGAGCCCCAGAGGATTTGGATCTAGTGATCTAGCTTTTTGGGTGCAGGAAATTACCGCTTCTAGGCCTTTAAAGATCTTTACTGGCCCAGCTCCTGGCCAACATACAGTACTAAAAATGAGTTGGTATGATTAGAAAAAGTGGTATGCAGGGTGGGAATGCTGCAGAGGAGAAAGTGAGGGAGAATTTAAAACCTTGGAGAGCAGTGAGTTCCCCGTTGCTGGAGATATTCAATCAAAGATTAGATGGTTGCTTGTCACCTAAAAAGCTATGGACTAGATTTAGGTTATGAAAGGATAATTGGAAAAGCTTATAAAGATATTGTGTAACAGCTCTTTACTTGCTTCTTATCTTGAGGTTTGCCAAAAGTTTTAAAACTGATAATGTCCCTTTAAAGCTGCAGAGAGGTTGTTTACTAACTTCAAATGATTTCCAGAAATTAATTATTAGGCATATTAATTGGATATGCCCACATTTAAAAGTGACTACTGCAGATTTAAAGCCTTTGTTTGATTGTTTATAAGGCGATCCTAATCCCAGTTCTAAGGGAAAGTTGACTAGTGAGTCAGATTTGGCTCTTGTCAAAGTAGATGAGGCTTTAAATGATCAGTTAATTAGGATTAATATTACCAAAAGATGAGATTAAATTATTCTTGCCACAAAACATACACCTACAAGATCCTTGTAACAAGAAGGCCCATTGGTTCCATCTACCAGTAACCCCAAGAAAAATAGTTTTATCTTATCCCAGCTTGCACAATTAATTATAAAAGTAAAAAAGTGTGAAACTTTTACAAAAAAGAAAAGCAAATATAGTAATTCCATTTAATAAGGATTAACTAAAAGTCTTTTACAAAATAGTAATGATTGGCAAGTCACCCTGAGAGATTTCAGGGGTCAAATTTTGTTTCATTTGCCCTCAAGTCCCTGCAGTAGCTAAAAGTGCAAAAATTTTAGATTGGTGTTTTGAGGATACCTGTGGGACTTTTCAACCGTATGTAGTTCCTTCACTCCCCTTTGCCCTGTGGGGAGGGACATGCTGTCTTAAATGGAAGTGTTACTGTTTAGCCTCAATAATAAAGTGACCTCTCAAATGCTACAGATGGGCTGTGATCCATCAAAAGGATTAGGTAAATAACAAACAGGAATAATTGAGCCAATTTGCCCAACTCCTCGACAGCTACGTACTGGATTGGGGTATACAAATTTATAATAAAGGCTATTGTTTTTGCTGCCGACCCCATTACAGCCTGGGCTCCCTTCTCCAGTAGCCGTTCCAGAGGGATATAATATAATTGTAATTGATTTACATGACTGCTTTTTCACCATTCCTTTAAATCCTGAGGATAAAAAGCAACTTGCCTTTAGCCTGCCATCAAAAAACCTTAAACAGCCTTAACTACGGTTTCAGTGGAAGGTTTTGCCTGAGGAAATAAAAAGTAGCCTCGCCCAACTTCATACTGATGGAGAATGTTAGCAAATGTATATTGAGATATACACTAATATATTATCTATTAAACCATAAGAATTTGTGCTGTGACTTTTAATGCCAAAAGAAAACTTACCAGAATTTACAATTTATAATAATAAGTTTGGCCTTTTTACCTTAAAAACTGAATATGCTGTTTCAGAACTTTAAGATAAGGTGTTGATAACTCATTTTTCAAATGAAAACTAGTCACTTTTGTTGATTTCCCTTATTTTCCACTTATTAACACATTATCTACAATGGTGACTTAGACAAAAGGATAAATTAGGATTCATAGACTTATTTATGTGACACCTAAATAGCTAGGCAAACATAGATCTGACATTTGCTGCCTCGTTACAGTTTAATTGGAAATGTTTTTAAGTTATATTAAAGCCTGTTTGTGCGGAAAGTTTGATCTAAAAAACTAATGATATCAATAAATATATTCAGTTTAACAATTAATTTCAATGATGAATCACTTAAAGGGGCTACGACTCAGCCTCTGGTTAAGTGAAAAGATCTCCTTACAAGAGAGCGGAAAGGGCCAGCTATACCGCTAACTTGTGGGAGAGAATGTGCTTGAATTTTTTTCAAAGGACGCAGATTCACCAATTTGGATCCCCGGACGGACGGACGGATTTGCCATTGCTTCGATCACAGAAGAGGAAGGGCAATCTTCTACCTGCCGTCCCACGGAACAGCCACGCACCGGGAGCTGTGGGTGGGACCAGCCTGGCCCACTAGAGTCTGTGCTCACTTGGCCGCCACGCCCTCTGGCAGGAGAGGCAAGATAAGCATCGAGATCCAGCGGAACTGAGAGCTGCTGCAGAGTGAACTCTGACCAAAAAATGATTCTACTTATTCTATTTTAGCTTGTCTACACTTGGGCTCGATAAAGGACAGAAATGGTCTGGACCCAAAAGAAGCAGAATATATTAAGAAGAGGTGGCAAGAATACACGGAAGAACTGTACAAAAAGATCTTCACGACCCAGATAATCATGATGATGTGATCACTCATCTAGAGCCAGACATCTTGGAATGTGAAGTCAAGAAGCCTTAGAAAGCATCACTATGAACAAAGCTAGTGGAGGTGATGGAATTCCAGTGGAGCTGTTTCATATCCTGAAAGATGATGCTGTGAAAGTGCTGCACTCAATATGCCAGCAAATTTGGAAAACTCAGCAGGGGCCACAGGACTGGAAAAGGTCAGTTTTCATTCCAACCCCAAAGAAAGGCAATGCCAAAGAATGCTCAAAATACTGCACAATTGCACTCACATGCTAGTAAAGTAATGCGCAAAATTCTCTAAGCCAGGCTTCAGCAATACGTGAACCGTGATCTCCATGATGTTCAAGCTGGTTTTAGAAAAGGCAGAAGAACCAGAGATCAAATTGCCAACATCTGCTGGATCATGGAAAAAGCAAGAGAGTTCCAGAAAAACATCTATTTCTGCTTTATTGACTATGCCAAAGCCTTTGACTGTGTGGATCACAATAAACTGTGGAAAATTCTTCAAGAGATGGGAATACCAGACCACCTGACCTGCCTCTTGATAAATCTGTATGCAGGTCAGGAAGCAACAGTTAGAACTGGACATGGAACAACAGACTGGTTCCAAATAGGAAAAGGAATATGTCAAAGCTGTATATTGTCACCCTGCTTATTTAACTTCTATGCAGAGTACATAATGAGAAACGCTAGACTGGAAGAAACACAAGCTGGAGTCAAGATTGCTGGGAGGAATATCAATAACCTCAGATATGCAGATGACACCACCCTTATGGCAGAAAGTAAAGAGGAGCTAAAGGGCCTCTTGATGAAAGTGAAACAGGAGAGTGAAAAAGTTGGCTTAAAGCTCAACATTCAGAAAACGAAGATCATGGCATCCGGTCCCATCACTTCATGGGAAATAGATGGGGAAACAGTGAAAACAGTGTCAGACTTTATTTTGGGGGCTCCAAAATCACTGCAGATGGTGACTGCAGCCATGAAATTAAAAGACGCTTACTCCTTGGAAGAAAAGTTAGGACCAAACTAGATAGCATATTCAAAAGCAGAGACATTACTTTGCCCACTAAGGTCCATCTAGTCAAGGCTATGGTTTTTCCTGTGGTCATGTATGGATGTGAGAGTTGGACTGTGAAGAAGGCTGAGCGCCAAAGAATTGATGCTTTTGAACTGTGATGTTGGAGAAGACTCTTGAGAGTCCCTTGGACTGCAAGGAGATCCAATCAGTCCATTCTGAAGGAGATCAGCCCTGGGACTTCTCTGGATGGAATGATGCTAAAGCTGAAACTCCAGTACTTTGGCCAGCTCATGCAAAGAGTTGACTCATTGGAAAAGACTCTGATGCTGGGAGGGGTTGGGGGCAGGAGGAGAAGGGGATGACCAAGGATGAGATGGCTGGATGGCATCACGGACTCGATGGACGTTAATCTGAGAGAACTCCGAGATATGGTGATGAACAGGGAGGCCTGGCGTGCTGCGATTCATGGGGTCGCAAAGAGTCGGACATGACTGAGCGACTGAACTGAACTGTACTGAACTGAACCCTCTCCTTATTTTTTTTTCTTTGTTAACGATTCTGGGAAACTTAATGTTCATATAAGTGACACAGGTGGACTTAATGTAGTGTCTTGTAGAGAATGTATGCTCTCATCTTGTTAAGATTTAATGTGATACTTACTAATTTTAGGGAATTCAGCTTTAACAACAACTGTTACTATTACTGTTACTGTGGCAGCAATTCATTGAATCAACAAGTGCAAATGCCCAATATGTTGAAAAATCATATTTTAGGTGTATTAGTTTAGGCTTAGGGAAACTTCATAATCAGATACAGACCTTGGAATACTCTCGTTTGGATTTTACTGCCGCTGGAGTCACTAATGACTTTTCCACACCTTCTCTAACTTTATTTCTGGAAAAAACATTCTGTCTAATGTCTTCAGTTATGTTGCTGTTGGTGCTTTAATTTGGCTTCTTATAATCAATCTTCCTTGTATTGTCAGGATTCTTCGGCAGTGTATTCAGAAGCTCTTGACTGAGCTGCACCTCATTATTTAAAAATAAAAAAACAAAAAGGGGAAATGCCTGGGGCCAGCACCCATGGCAAAGGTCATGAGGAAGGAAGCTTGGCATAACCAAAGGCATGATCAAGCCTCAGGAAACCCTCTGTTCCCGAGCATCTACCCCAGAACCAGAGTACTTTACAGGGGGCTCTCCCCCATAACCATTTCTCTCGGAGAAGGAGTTAACCTGCAGCTCCAGTTAATAAAAATTCCTGGGCATGACAAGAGTATTTCAACTTACAAATTCTGAAGGTTATCTAGCCTGCCTGTATAGGTACCTCTGGCCACAACAGCCCTCCAACCATGAGAGGCACAAGATGTTTTTGACTTCAGTTCAGTTCAGTTCAGTTCAGTTCAGTCCCTCAGTCGTGTCCGACTCTTCATGACCCCATGAATAGCAGCACGCCAGGCGTCCTTGCCCATCACAATCTCCCGGAGTTCACTCGGACTCATGTTCATCGAGTCAGTGATGCTATCCAGCCATCTCATCCTCGGTCATCCACTTCTTCTCCTGCCCCCAATCCTTCCCAGCATCAGAGTCTTTTCCAATGAGTCAACTCTTTGCATGAGATGGCCAAAGTGCTGGAGTTTAAGCTTTAGCAGCATTCCTTCCAAAGAAATCCCAGGGCTGATCTTCAGAATGGACTGGTTGGGTCTCCTTGGAGTCCAAGGGACTCTCAAGAGTCTTCTCAAACACCACAGTTCAAAACCATCAATTCTTTGGCACTCAGCCTTCTTCACAGGCCAACTCTCACATCCATACATGACTACTGGAAAAACCATAGCTTTGACTAGACGGACCTTTTTATATAAAACTAAAAATTGACTTTAAAAAAAAAACTACTTAAAGGGCAAAGTTTTACTGGTCTGTTTCACTTTTCTCTGAAGAGGTTGTGAAAGATTTTTCTTTACCTGTTAAATAATCTGCCTATAAAATGAAAGTTCTATGCTTTGTCAAAATAATTTCCTGTGCTTTGTCATTTTAATCAAGATTTTGATAACTTAAGAAAACTGAATCTTCTCAATATTAAAAGAGTGAAGTTTTGTTAACAACAATGTAACCACGTGTATTAGCCTTTGAAACACTTTATTGTCACTTTATCAAATAGAAAATTAAGTATTGTTTATTAGCAGTTTGTGACCTTATTTAGTCACGTGTCTGAACCTTTTGATATTTTTGACAAACTTCCCCAAATTAAATTCTAAATCAAGTCTTTTTGACTTTGAACTAATTTTAGGACTTCTCACAGGGCCCCTGGAACATCGCAAAAGAGTTGTTCTCTCTCCTTTTTTTTTTTTGTTAAAAGTATTATTGTTTTACAATGTTGTTATTTTCTGGTGTATATCAAGGTGATTTAATTATATATATTTTTTCATATTCCTTTTCATTATAGTTTATTATAAGCCATCGAATATAGTCCCTGTGTTAAACAGTAGCACCTTGTTATTTATTTTGGATACAGTACTTTGTATCTGCTAATCCCAAATTCCTAATTTATCCCTCCCCTACCCCATCTCCCCTTTAGTAACCATAAATTTTCTTTCTACATCTGTGAGTCTGTTTCTGTTTTGTATACAAATTCATTTATATTATTTTTAGATTCCACATACAAGTGCTATCATATGATATTTGTTCTCTCTCTTTACAGAGAGATGCTGAATTAATTAAATTTTTTGTTTGATATGTTGGATTATATGAGAAGCATTAGCAATTAAATGATACTAAATCTTCTTAGATTATATTCATGTGGCCACACACTATTTATGTTTGTTCCAGAAATTACATAAAATCTGATACATCTTGGTATGTTATCATTTTTATTTCTAATTATTATCTTGAAGTGTTGTGTGTCACAGAAATAAGCAAATTTCCTTATCAATTGCATTATAATGAACTCTCATGAGATCTTCAAACATGGCCATTTTAAAGTCTTTGTCATTTACAGATAGTTATTTTTTTACTTTCATGCTTTTGCAGATATGTTTCATCTTCAGAGCCATTCATGGAAAGGACACAAATAAGTACTCTAGAATACAGTTTTCCAATAACTTTGATATCATAAAACTGAACTGAGTAGGAGTTTCCAGAATTAATAGAAAAGCTAGATTTAAGCAGAACAAGAATTAATAATGTGGGACTGAATAAACTGATGGGGATCATTATAATTTTTGACTTTTTATTTGAAACATTGTTGATTTTTAAAACTTTTACTTTTTTCCAGATTTGAGGAAAACCTTCCCTATTTTCTCTTAAGCCATCAGCAAAGATGACATATTTATTTTTTTTCTCCCTTCTTGATACCTCCAAAATTCAGAAATTCTCATTTTTTATTTTTATGCCAATATATTCATTTGCATAAATTCAATAAGAATTTGTTTTTCTAACAGGATACAATTGGAAACCTTGGTTATATTATCAAGGCTTTGACCAGGATTTGAGAATGTGCATAGAATCAGATATAACCAGACAGCTTAAAGGGACTAAGGTTGACATTATGGAGCCAATAAAACCCCTTGGAAATATTGGTCTGCCCTTGCTTACAACATTCCCAGCAACCGAATCAGTGACTAAGGAAGGTCACTTCCTGAGAGGTGTGAGTGCCTCAGGATACTCTAGGTACATGAAGAAGAGAAGAACTCACCCAAATCTGTAAGTGTTGCAGGAAATGTCTGATGACAAGTTCTTGGTTTGGCTTTCTGGCCTCAAGAGGGCTTCAGCATTGGGAGATTGTGTTCACCTGTGGCTGTTTCATGTCAATGTATGGCAAAACAAATACAGTATTGTAATTAAAAAAAAAATTAATTAAAAAAAAATAAAAGTTCAGTCTATATAATATCATATAAGAAATGAATCGCCAGTCTAGGTTCGATGTAGGATACAGGATGCTTGGGGCTGGTGCTCTGGGATGACCCAGAGAGATGGTATGGGGCGGGAGGTGGGAGGGGGGTTCAGGATGGGGAACACATGTACACCCGTGGCTGATTCATGTTGATGTATGGCAAAACCAATGCAGTATTGTAAAGTAAAATTAAATTAAATTGAATTTTAAAAAGAAAGAAAAAAAGAAAAAAGTTCAGTCTGAGATTTAAGAAAAGTTCCTCTGAGAAAAGAGTGTCTATGATCAAACACTATGCTTGCTGCTGCTGCTGCTGCTGCTGCTGCTGCTAAGTCGCTTCAGTCGTGTCCGACTCTGTGCGACCCCAGGGCCAGCAGCCCACCAGGCTCCCATGTCCCTGGGATTCTCCAGGCAAGAACACTGGAGTGGGTTGCCATGTCCTTTTCCAGTGCATGAAAGTGAAAAGTGAAAGTGAAGTTGCTCAGTCATGTCCGACTCCCAGAGACCTCATGGACTGCAGCCCACCAGGCTCCTCTGTCCATGGGAATTGCCAGGCAAGAGTACTGGAGTGGGTTTCCATTGCCTTCTCCGACTATTCTTGCTATACTTATGTAAATAATCAGGTCAATTTTTTGGAAGTAGATATATTTTACAACTTGGACTTAATTTGGCTATCTTTTGTAGAAATGGGGGTGATTTTTGAGAGAAAAATTTTATTTCAGTAACACACCTTTGTGGATTTTAGATTCTAGTGCTGTTAATTGTCTTTGAGGTTTCTTATTTGCCTGTAAACTGGACTGAATCCTGAATTCTTCTAGTTTCCTCTAATGAAGTGAAGTGAAGTCGTTCAGTCGTGTCTGACTCTTTGCGACCCATGGACTGTAGCCCACCAAGCTCCTCTGTCCATGGGATTCTCCAGGCAAGAATACTGGAGTGGGTTGCCATTTCCTTCTCCAGAGGATCTTCCCCACCCAGGGATCGAACCCAGGTCTCCCACATTGCAGGCAGATGCTTTAACCTCTGCACCACCAGGGAAATTTCCTCTAATATCTGGCTATAAATCTCCAAGCTAATGTCTCCAATCTCTTACCATTTTAACTTGGAATCATTAAAATCAGAAGCTACTCAATTCCTTGAAACCCTTCAAACTGAACATGAATGACTTTATATAAACTTTAGAGAGATCACCACAACAGTTTGTGTGTAAGAGATCTTTGTGTCTGTTGTTTTGTTGGCTACTCAGAAAGTTGACCTAAACATGTGATGACATCATTGTGGGACACTCAAGCTACAAAAGATGCTTTGACCCCAACATCTGGAAACATTCTCTAGAAATCTTTTGGACTGACTGCTCTCAGAACTCAGACTGGGTTTTCAGTCTGCTGCAATCTTTAAACTTTGTTTTTCTTCTGTTTTTATAGAAATGCCATATTAAATACCTGATTTCTCACACAATAAAGGCCTAACTTGGGGATGCCAAATACAAGACAGCCTCCTGAAATAAACCACAACCATTTAACTGAATTGCTCTATTCTCAAGACTGAGATTGGTTTAATGAGATATAAAGCAATGTATCAATTTGGCTTCTGGATTGTGAAATTTCTTACTTGAAGTTTAAAAGGCTGGACTGAAGCAGAATTTGTCATCCTAAAACACGCCTCTTTAACATAAAGATTATTTTAAGCTTATATGTTCAGTTGCTAAGTGATGTCCAGCTCTTTGTAACCCCATGAACTGCAGCATGCCAGGCTCTTCCACTATCTCCTAGAGTTTGCTCAAATTCACATTCATTGAGTCTGTGATGCTACTTAACCATCTCATCCTCTGCTGCCCTCTTTGCCTTTTGCCTTCAGTCTTTCCCAGCATCAGAGTCTTTTCCAATGTGTCAGTTCTTCGCACCAGGTGGCCAAAGTGTTGGAGCTTCAGCTTTCACATCAGTCTTTCCAATGAATATTCAGGGTTGATTTCCTTTAGGATTGACTGGTTTAATCTCCTTGCTGTCCAAGGGACTCTCAAGAGTCTTCACCAACACCACAATTCAAAAGCATCTGTTCTTCATGGTTCAGCCTTCATTATTTTAGGCTGATAACTTAAAAAAGAAAAAAAACAACAACACAGCAGACAGAGGTAAAACTCTGAGAACTGAGTAGAAGTATCCATTTTGTAAGGGATATTTATATTTTTAAGGAAAATATCTCCATGTGTGAGAGTGTTTCCCTCTCTGTACCAGGAAGAGAAGATGATTCTAAATCTCTGGAAACACTTTGCAATGACAAAATAAAGACTGTGAATCTGCTGAACAACCTTGCTTTTGTTTACTATGCTTTTCCCAGTCACCTGCTATAGATGGCTCCCCACTCTCAACATCTTTAAGTGTTTAGCTGAAGATAACATTTAACATGATGATTCTGACCATCTTAGGGGATTAGTCAGTTTCCCTGGGTCTTTCCCATGTATACATGGAGATACAGGTGGGTTATGCATTTATTTGACATCCTCCTGCTAATCTGTCTTATAACAGTTTAATTATTAGGCCAACCAAAGAAACTAGGAGGAAAGAAGGGAAATCTTTTCACTCCCATAATAGCCCAGAAAGCATTAGTCCATCTCCATATTGGGTAATTACTTTGAATTATGAAATAATGGATTGAGATGTTATTGGAGGGATGAAAGAAATGGAGAGAAATTCAGCAGCACCTAACCAAGCCATGAGGAGGTATTAATCACAGGTCTGGCAGCCAAGCAGGGAACAGAAACAGCAAAGTATTATATGAACACTGTAAGCACTGAGGTAATTCTCAGACAAACAGAAATCTGATTTGAGAAGGCTCAGCAAAAGGGAAAAGGGGAAAAAAAAAACCCTTCTGTTAACAAAATCAATCATTCTCTCAAAAGGGAAAGTTTTTCTATGTATTGGTCATTAATGGTAGTCCAGGGCCAAAAGCTATGGATATCAAAGAATGATAAATGCATCCATTGACCTTTCTTGACCTGCCTTTCTTGTTCTATGCTCTTATCTATCTTTTACGTCTCTGCCCCAGGTTAATTCAAGGCAATTTCAGCTTTTGTATAATGTCTAAACATCTTCAGGCCAAGAAGTCAGAGGAAGAGAAGTCTCTGGAGGTTTGGAAGGACAGACTCATCAGATGTTAGAGCCAGAAGCAGGTTTAGAGAGAAATCCTGACCCATCCCTTTGCAGCACTTGGAGGGAAGAGTGTAGCTGTTTGACCCCTGGTGTCTCAACAGAGGCCAAATGTCATCCATTTCCTCTTAGGGATGTCAAAGAGGTGAACACTCTGGGGTGATGCCTTATCCTGAGGATTAAACTAAAAGCCTGGGGTGTGGAATTAGGAAATCCTGAGGTTTACAGTGGGAAATAGTGAACGGTTGGAAGAGATAAAGGCAGGGGAATGAGAATAAATTGGGCAAAACAATACAGTCTGGCTCCTGGGAACTTCGAAATAATCTTAGAGTCGCTGCAGGCAAGTGTTCTGTATGCTCTGACCACCTGTTGGGACTGGATGACTGGGAACAGTACTGGCAGGAGCTGATTCTCAGTTCTGGAGTTAGTGTGGCCCTTTCTCCAGAGAACCTGGAAAGCTGGGAAAGAGGGGGGTGGGGATCCCAGGTGGCTTAGTGGCTCAGAAACCTTAAAGTGGGCTCTTAGAAAACTTCTAGTCCTAATGTATTTTTAACAGATATGAAAACCTAAGCTTTAGAGGCAGAAGTTTGCCTGTTAAAGTATAATTTTAAAAAAAGCTAAAAATCGTTTCTCACACATACATACAGATTTTTTAAAATATAAATTTATTTATTTTACTTGAAGGCTAACATATAGATGTTAAAAGAATAGGTTTCAAAGGTTTTATTGAGTTCAAGAACAGTCCTGGGTGTTCTTTGGAAGGAATGATGCTAAAGCTGAAACTCCAGTACTTTGGCCACCTCATGCGGAGAGCTGACTCATTGGAAAAGACCCTGGTGCTGGGAGGGATTGGGGGCAGGAGGAGAAGGGGACGACAGAGGATGAGATGGCTGGATGGCATCACCGACTTGATGGGCATGAGTTTGAGTGAACTCTAGGAGTTGGTGATGGACAGGGAGGCCTGGTGTGCTGCAATTCATGGGGTCACAAAGAGTCGGACACGACTGAGCGACTGAACTGAATTGAACTGAACTGATTAATTAATGAGGGAAGCAGTAAGATTTAAAACTGGCCTCAAAAACATCTGAGAAGCTAGGTATGTATATGCAATTTAATGGTTTGCTGAGTTACAAGCTATCCCAAAACTGGCTTATGTTTAACAGGATCATAAACTGTAAACATTCAGGCTATTAGTTCCACTGGGAAGAAATTAGTTGCATCTTTACTGAACAAAATTCTCCAAATGAGATTTTGCCTTATAGTGATACAAAGTCATCCAGTAAATTGAAAGTTAAATCTGCACTAAAAGAATACCCAACAATTTCTTTTACCTATTTCCAAGTTTCAGATAATTTTAAAAACTTGTCCAAGACAACACTAGTATGCTGTAAGATAATATCTGATGTCAGATAATATTTGAAGTCTCATTATGCTCAATCCAATATTTTGTCCTTGCCACAGGTGGACTACAGTCCACGGGGTCACAAAAAGTTGGCCATGACTGGACAACTAAGCACACCCCATCCAGAAAGACCCAGATGCACAAGAGCCAAACCATGAAAGGAAGAAAGGACTGCTTAGGAAATGGTATATTCCCTACTCTGGTCTGCCTGGCCCATCCACTCACTTAGGGTACTGTTTATGAAACACTGACCTGCGAGGACTTCCCAGATGGTGCTAGCAGTAAAGAACCTGTCTGCCAATGCAGGAGATGTAAGAAGACTTGGGTTAGATCCCTGGGTCTGGAAGATCCCCAGAGAAATGACAACTCACTCCAGTATTCTTGCCTGGAGAATCCCATGGAAAGCGGAGCCTGGTGGGCTACAGTCCGTGGGGTTATGGGGAGTTGGACGTGACAGAATCGACTTACCACTGACCTATGAAGAAGCCCAGACAGATTCCTTGTCCCCATATTTCCCAAACTCAAGGTGAGATCTCAATCCTCTCTTTCCCTCCAGTGCCCTACAGGAGTCCTTAATCACCATGCCTCACCCACCATACACTCAGTCCTCAAGGACAGTCAAGACAGTCCTTGACCGTCTGTAGGTTCCTTTTCTGCATATTCTTTATTGGAGCCTTCATTATATGCATTCCAGTGAGGCTCAATGACATCTTAGTGGAGATATCAACTAAAGGGATTTAAGACTGAAGGTACTCGCTTGCCATAGATATCCATTAATGTCCTTCTGCTTCTTAAATTCAAGTGTTCTGTAATAGTGTATTTCCCAAAATGGGAGTGAGAACTTGCATATAGAATCAGGCCTCAGGCGGATTTGCAAAGCTTGCAATGATTTTTGGCTTTAAGAAAACTCTACTTTATTGTCTCTTCCTTAGAGTGAATGCTCATGTCCTTCATTTTGGGAAGGCTCTGGGGATAAGTGAGTTACCATTTGCCAAACGATTTGGGAGCCTGAGACAAGTAACACCAAGGTGCTTACCAACAATGACAAGGCATCTGCGTAAATATCCATCCTTTTGTTCCTGCAAGATCTTTGTGGGTGGCAGAGACTGGAATAATTTCTTTACCAGAGTTCATCAGACTTCTCAGTGTCTCTTTAAGATTGTCTTTTGGGGTACTCTTTCTACCCCCTTCTGATGCCTATGTCAGAAGCTTTTTCTATCTCCCTTTATACTTTAATAAAACTTTATTACACAAAAGCTCTGAGCGATCAAGCCTCGTCTCTGGCCCTGGATTGAATTCTTCTCCTCCGGGGGCCAAGAATCCCGCGTCCCGATTCAACAGCAACCTTTCATCTTGGAGGCTCTTCCGAGATCCTTCAGGACAAGGTAAGGATGCTTGGAGCTCTAGTTCTTTGTTCTCTTAGCCAACACGTTTTCTGCTGTGCTTTACTAACTCTACAGTGTGCTTGTTTGAATGGATGACATGCCCTGCGCGAAGCAAGTCAGGAGCCCTGCTCTGCAATTCCATGGTGATCTCATGCGGCTTATGGCAGAAACCTGTCGAGGGTTTCTACCAACCTGCCAAGGCCAAGAGGCACCTAAGGTCTCTGCTGGGAACCGACCAGAAATGGGCAAAGCGTGTGGACCGAACTCTCCTTTCTCGGTTTTAAAAATAAATAAAAATAATTTAAAAAAAAAGATTGTCTTTTTGAGAATTACTTTGTTTGTCTAAAATGGAATTCAGGTAGATGAATGAAAATTGTGCAAGGATAGCTATTAACCATTCAAAGGATAAAGTGATAGGAATGAATCATCTACCCGCAGGCCCTGATTCTGAGGCATGCTTTTGCATTCTTTTTATCTTCTATATAAAAAGAAGAGAAAATCTCTAATAAGGATGAATTTCTTATGGCTAGAGTTTTTTGTTTTTTAAAAAGAGAGACCACAAACCCAGTATGGAGTCACTTGTGCTAACTTCCAGATCATGAAACCCAAACCAAATACCTACTTTGAGTACAGCTTCAGCCTTTCCCAGGAAAAGAACCTCAAACCAGTCAGTCTGGACTCACGTGGTCAGCACCAGTGAAGTAATCTGTTTGATATACCCCTGCTGGCCCCTAAAGGAAGGTGATCTTTCCACAACTAATCCATTCTTTGCTGGTATAACTTCCATGTCTTGCTCTCTCTGTCTTTAAATTTCTGATTTTGTACAGGTCTTCAGAGTTCCTTACTGTCTGCTAGATGGGTTCTGAATAAAGTCACTGAATAAAGTAATAAGATCTTTAAAATTTATTGAGTTCAATTTTATTTTTAACACCAGTATCATAATATACTGTTGACACCACCAGTCTGAAATGGAGATAGAAGCCTTTTGAAAGTGCTGTGCCAAATTCTACTTTTGTTGTTTGACTTGCAGCATGTTAGGGCCTTGGGAATATGAGAAATCACTGTTTTATAGGTTGAGAGATGAAGACCCAGAGAAGAAACACAATTTACCCAAGTTCACACAGCTATGTTGAGGTGCATGTTTTGTGGTTTATAGGGGATGAGGTAGATTGAACCAAATTTGAAGATATGGGAGCTAGTACCCTGTCTACTAAATTATCCCACTGGACAGACTTATTTCTCTTAGGCTTGAGCTACTAAACAGAATGGAGACAAGAAGGGGTAATTTCAGCCCATTTACCCTCTTCTCAGTGTAAAACTTTCCTTCTTCACTCCTAAGATTTTGCCTTTAAGGCCTGCACATCCTGCCAGTCTCTCCGGCCAACCATGCTCCCCAGCATTTTCCCTGTGGACTGTCTTCTTACTTCTCCTCAGAAATATTAATAAAAAGGCCATTTTTTTGAACGTCCATTAGAAATGCCAAACTTAGAAATATCAAACTAAGAAATGCCAAACTAATATCTCAATTAATCTTCACAACAACACCAAGTCCAGTCCTGTTAATCTCACTGAATAAGTCGGGAAATTGAGGCTTTTTGGATACTGAAATCATATACCCATTATCCCACAGCTGATAACAACAGATGAGAAAGTCGGACTCCCGGACTCCGCTCTTCAGTACTCTGCTTTGTAATCTTTTATGATTAATTCATCTTCTCAGAATCATGCCTCTCTTATTCTGCTTCCCTCTCTGGTGACAACTTTCACTTCTACACAAGTAGGAGTCATCTTCATTGGATCCAAGCTGGGATCAGAAAATCAAAGACAGGCAAGTGAAAGGAACCATTCAGTTCAGAGCCAAGAGGGATCTAAATGTCTGATTTCCTGGACACTGGGTGGCCTGCCCAGCACTCATCTTTCATGTTCTCCTTAAAGAGCATGATTTTTTTTTTTTTTAGGTATTTACCTTTCTCTTGCAAAGCTCACATGCTTCACCCACAACCCCAAGGAAAGTTCTGGTTTAACCAGAGAAAATCACATACCCTGGACAGTGCTTGATTTATAAATGAACATCTGTAAAAAGGAGGTAAATAAGATGAAAGGGGAAGTTTGCAGAGAGTCTCTGGGAAATCCTTCCTTACTTTTCAAATAGAATTTCCAAAAAGTGACCCGCATATATTCTCTGGACAACCCATATCCACATTTGAAGTCTGGAATGTCCACAGCTGTCTAATAGGCTGAGGATGAAACCTCAGAGGAAGAGAGAGGCCAGGGCTATAGGCTTACATGCACCCTAAGGTTTGCCTTACTGCTGGTCTTTGTTATAGAAGCCAATAAATTACTCATTTCTTTAAACCACACAAAGTCCAGGGATGAAAACTGAATTATGAGTTAGGCAGATAATCCAATGGAAACATTCTCTGAGAGAGCTGGGTAGGGTAGCAAAATATACTGTGAAGCAACAAGAGAAGGAACAAAGATATCAGCACAAAGGAGGATGCTGGGAATCAAGAGTCTGTCTGAGGCAAAACTTTAAGAGATTCCTGGGAATCTGGAGCATTATTTCTGGGGCTATGTCAAGGCAGCTGATTTGTTCGTTATTGGCTTATCTTGACTCCTAGAATTTTCTTGTCTCAGTCCAAATGCCACCCATCATCAAGCCCTGGCTCAAAGCTTACCTCCTATGGGGAGTCTTTCCGTTTGCGTTGAGTCTTGTTTACTGGTCCCCTGCTGAGACTTTCTTGTGTTTTCTCTTCTCTACAGAAAGTTTCTCATAAGAACCACTATGTATCCTTGGCTGGAGTCTTATCCCTTAAGGCCAAAGGAACTAGTATGTCTTTGTTTCTTCTCCCACAGACCTGACTCCAGAGTTATTCCCAGAAATTACAAAAGAGTAAATCCACCCCCTACTCCCACCCACAGCTGAGGTCAGCGGGCGGACCTCTCTTCCACTTTCAGGCTGTGCTGAGAAATACCACAGCCCTGTCTCTCAAAGAAGTTCCCAGTAACAGTGAAGGAGTGAAGGAACCACCTTGACTTTGTTTAATACTTGGAACTGTGGAATACACGAGCTGAACTGAAGCTTTAGGGTCATAGAGGCACTTTTTTTTTTTTTTTTTGAAAGCAGGGAAAACTGAGACAGAAAGTAGAAGGAACCTGCATAAGTTTCTATTATTAAAATGATCTTTAAACAATCAGCATGCCATAGATGGGGAAGGCTGAGCAGTCCGTCATTTTCTTAAAGACAACTCCTTGTTTATTTTTCGGTCTCCTTTTCACTAAATAGCTGGGCCATTTGATAGTACCTAAGAAATTTATCTAAAGAATGGCTATTTTAGAAGCAATAATTACATTGCTATATAGCTCTAATAGTTTTAAAAATTCTGTAGCTTGGTCTTACAGTTGTTTTCTGGAGGTAGAAATTGTTGTTTTCACTTTAGAAAGGCAGCAAGCAGTCTCACTCACCCAGGCCCGACCCCTGTGCATGGTCTTTTCTGTTCACATGGGATTGCTAAGTCGCTTCAGTCATGTCCGACTCTGTGCGACCCCAGAGACGGCAGCCCACCAGGCTCCCCCGTCCCTGGGATTCTCCAGGCGAGAACACTGGAGTGGGTTGCCATTTCCTTCTTCAATGCATGAAAGTGAAAAGAGAAAGTGAAGTTGCTCAGTCGTGTCTGACTCTTTGCGACCCCATGGACTGCAGCCTACTAGGCTCTTCCATACCTGGGATTTTCCCAGCAAGAGTACTGGAGTGGGGTACCATTGCCTTCTCCGTCACATGGGATTGAGAAACACCAATTTCAAAAATCAGTTTGATGCCACCAGTGTTTCCAAACTCCGTTTTCCCTTTAGAGTGGCAAAACCCTGGATTTTTATCAGCCCAGCCCTAATGCCAGAATTTGTGTCTAGACCCCTACTTCCTTCTTTTGTTGACAGTACTGCCCAATGTCTTCAAATATTAATAAATTCATTTGTTTCCAAAACTTAGGGAAGGTGTCATAAAAATTAATGAACGTGCTGGTGGAAATCAATTGTTTTCTGCAAGTAGTTCTCTGGCTGGTGTGGTAACTTATGTGAAATTTTTTTTTTTAACTTCTAGGATAGTATATTTCTAGCTAAAGGATATATTTTGATTATACTTATGATCCAGAAAATGGAGACTTTATAAAGATCTTCTGGTCTTTGGCTTTAAAGAAAGATGAAGTTTGGAGAAAAATAATACCAAAGAATGAAAACCCAAGGGAACCACTTCAACCAAATGTTTCTCATAATTTTGGCTTGGGTATTTGTATTCCTCTTCAATCTTGTATTTTTACACTCAGAATTGGGCTAAGGTAAATTCTTACTGAGTTGGAGACACAGAGCCAGACTCAGAGAGAAAGAAATTTAGAGTGTCATAGTCCAGTTAGTAGGAGAGATCACTGATACCCAGCCCATGATTTTTGCTGTATTACATTACCCGTCTTTCCTATTCTCTCTTAAAAAAAGAAAGAAAAAAAAAGAAAAAAACCTGGGTATTGGTATAGAAATTTGCAATATATTCATTTGTTTTTAATTTTCCAAATTAAAAGCTTTTAATTACACTAAGATCACAATCTTTTCCCACTCTAAATCTGGCTTCATCTCAAATTTACTAATGTCTGGGTATCAGATAGGCTGTAGGTTTTTGGAGAGGGAGTTGAATTGGAGATACATTTAGCCTGGGTTGAATGGACCACACTGATGTATTTCACATCTCTGAACATGGGTAAAATGCACAATTTTATGTAGAGAGTTGGTAATAATTAAATATATCATATTAGTTACAATTTGAAAAGCATATTGAAACATTTCAGTAAATCAAATGAGAGTTTACTAACTATTGATTTGGACATACATGAAGGATACTTTGCTTTCCTTTGAAAAATCCAGACAAGAGTACTGGAGTGGGGTGCCATTGCCTTCTCCAATTTATTGAACTGAAGGAAAATTCAGGAAAAATTTGGTGAATATTTACTGTACTTTTAGGGGAAGCACACTGATTGAAACCGCCCACCCTAGGCAGGCACCATAGTAACTATTTGCATGAGTTGTTTTATGACAGGAGATCCTGATAAGGAATACAAAACTAATAAGCCACCACCAACCGAAGAGTTCAGAAAAGGTCTAAAGGAGACACTGTGTGTCTGTCCACTTCCCGGAATCCCTCTCGCTAGCATCCATCTTGGCTGAGCGATGTGTGCACCATCAGGAAAGACTCTGAATTAGAATGATTGGCCAAAGACCACCTGGAAGCTAATCCCACCACCAAAAAATCCGAGACTGTGAGCCACGCGGCAGAGCAATTCTCCTGGGTTTCCTTACCTTACTGCTCTCCAGCCGGGTGCCCTTTCCCAATAAAATCTCTTGCTTTGTCAGCACATGTGTCTCCTTGGACAATTCATTTCCAAGTGTTAGATAAGAGCCCAGTTTCGGGCCCTGGAAGGGGTCCCTCTTCCTGCAACTACAGTACCATCTTTTCAACTGTTTTTGATTGTTTGAGAATTTTCATAAAAAAACTTCAAGGACTTTTAAGGGAAACAGGATAATAGTGATCAAGACAAAGAAATTGACAGAAATTTTCTGATATTGAGAGGCAAATTTTAACAAAAACAAAAATTACCAAAGGAAGTAATTCATTAAGAAGAGAGAAACTTCCAATCACGTTAGTGAATAGGTTCCGGCATTGTTTGCTAATGCAGTTAACAAAGTGAAGTGAATGGTATAAACACACTGGAAAATTTTAAAATATTCTGTAGACTTGACCTGAAATGATAATATCAGTGAAAGATAATATAAAACTGGTAATATACACCACAGCAAGGACAGCAACAACAAACTCATTAATGAGTGACTTGATTCAGAACATTGAAGATGAGTCACTGTATAAAGAAACCTGAAATGCCCTGAAAACTTCCTGCTCGCAGATGCAAGGAACTTGATAAAACTTTTCCTTTATTTGCCAACAAGTCTAAAATTTTGCATGGCATTATTAATAAAGAATTGTAAAGAAGAAAGGAACTTTCCTAAACTATCATATTTTTCAAGGAATTGATTAACCATGTTAGGAGAAAACTATATTATCTTTTTATTCTTTCTATAATAAATGATGTCACAAAATCAAATAAAAACCTGATCCAATTTTAGGAAAAAGTATTCTAGAGACATGAGGCTATGCCATTTTTCTGAATTTTGTGGTATCTGTTTACATTTTACAATTTGTTGTGATTTATTTTTTCATTCTAAAGAAATATTTACTTTGGCTCCTAAATGCGTATTATTTTTCTTAAAGAGGACCTGACCGTATTTTATGGACTTCAGGCCCTACCACACCTGCGGTTCTCTGGCAGTGTGAGTGGGAGAGGCTGATGGATATTTCTTACTGAGACATAGGTGCAAGTCAAGGAGGAAAGTGAGAAGAGGGAGCATCTAGGTAGGCAGTGGTACAGTGGCAAAGAACCTGCCTGCCGGTGCAGGAGACACTAGAAATGCGAATTCGATCTCTGGGTCTAGAAGATCCCTTAGAATAGGAAATGGCAACCTGCTCCAATATTCTTGCCTGGAAAATTTCATGGACAGAGGAGTTGGGTGGGTTATGGTGTATGGGGTCTCAAAGAGTTGGATAGCCAGCAGCAGCAAACAGTGAATGTTGGCTAAGTCAGTTTATATTTATAAATAGGAGAGGTGAGAGAATTGGGTGATTTCCAAAGCTTCTTAATAACAGTGACAATAGTAGTTTCTCTTATTACCAAGCACTTTTATTGAATATCATGCATTATATTGGAGGTCACAAATGATAATGCAGAGACCAATCAGACCTGCCTCCTGGTTTATAAATAAAGTTTTATTGAAAAACAGCTACAACTATTCACTTAAGTGCTGTCTATGATTACCTTTATACACATGGTTGCACAGCAGAGTTGAGTAATCATGACAGAGACCACATGGTTTACAAAGTCTATGCCCAAGAGCAGGGGGATATATATGTGTGTGTGTGTGTGTGTGTGTGTGTGACTCATTCGAGTAGTTGTATTGCAGAAACCAACATAATATTGTAAAGCAGTTATCCTCCAATTGAAATAAAATAAAATATTTGCTATCTGGCCCTTAGAGTAAAAGGTTGCTGACTTTTCTACAATGTTGTCATTGGTTCTGTAGTATACTGTATATTGCAAATAGGTCCACAAATATGTGGATATCTCCCACCCCACATGCTGTGGTAAAAATGTGGTCTTCTTACCTCACTTCCACCAAGAGATGGGGTCTACTTGTATCTAGGTGAGTGGGCCAAGTGGCTGCTTTGACCAGTAACACAGAGTGGAATTGATGTGGTGCTGTTCCAGATAGTAACCACGTAAGAAGGGCAACTATCTGAAACTGCTGTGTTGTGAGAAGCTCAGATCTCACAGAGAGGCCTTCATACATGAGATGCCATATGGAGAGAAACAACAAAATCTTGGAGGTAATAGGCATGAGAGTAATAGAACCATCTTCACAGTATATCTTCCAGCTCTAGTTGCTGTGCTGACACCATGTGGATTAGATGCAGACCACCTGAACAAGCCCTTCCAGAATTTCTGACCCACAGAATCAATCAGTTCAGTTCAGTCGCTCAGTGGTATCTGATTCTTTGCAATACCATGGACTGCAGCACACCAGGCCTCCCTGTGCATCACCAACTCCTGGAGTTTACTCAAACTCATGTCCATTGAATCAGTGATGCCATCCAGCTATCTCATACTCTGTTGTCCCCTTCTCCTCCCACCTTGAATTTTTCCCAGCATCAGGGTCTTTTCATATGAGTCAATTCTTTGCATCAGGTGGCCGAAGTATTGAGGTTTCAGCTTCAATATCAGTCCTTTCAATGACTGTTCAGGACTGATTTCCTTTAGGATGCACTGATTGGATCTCCTTGCAGTCCAAGGGACTCTCAAGAGTCTTCTCCAACACCACAGTTCAAAAGCAGCAGTTCTTTGGCGCTCAGCTTTCTTTATAGTCCAACTCTCATATCCATATATGGGTACTGGAAAAACCATAGCCTTGACTAGACAGACTTTTGTTGGCAAAGTAATGTCTCTACTTTTGAATATGCTGTCTAGGTTGGTCATAACTTTTCTTCCAAGGAGGAAGTGTCTTTTAATTTTATGGCTGAAGTCACCATCTGCAGTGATTTTGGAGCCCCCAAAATAAAGTCTGCCACTGTTTCCACTGTTTTTCCATCCTTTTGCCATGAAGTGATGGGACCAGATGCCATGATCTTAGTTTTCTGAATGTCAAGCTTTTAAACCAACTTTTCCATTCTTCTCTTTCACTTTCATCAAGAGGCTCTTTAGTTCTTTGCTTTCAGCCATAAAGGTGGTGCCATCTGCATATCTGAGTTTACTGATATTTCTCCCAGCAATCTTGATTCCAGCTTGTGCTTCATCCAGCCCAGCATTTCTCATGGTGTACTCTGCATAGAAGTTAAATAAGCAGGGTGACAATATTCAGCCTTGACATGCTCCTTTTCCTATTTGGAACAAGTCTGTTGTTCCATGTCCAGTTCTAACTTTTGCTTCTTGACCTGCATACAGATTTCTCAAGAGGCAGGTCAGGTGGTCTGGTATTCCCATCTCTTTCAGAATTTTCCATAGTTTGTGGTAATCCATACAGTCAAAGGCTTTGGCATAGTCAATAAAGCAGAAATAGATGTTTTTCTGGAACTCTCTTGCTTTTTCTATGATCCAGCGGATATTGGCAATTTGATCTCTGGTTCCTCTGCCTTTTCTAAAACCAGCTTGAACACCTGGAAGTTCATGGTTCACATATTGCTGAAGCCTGGCTTGGAGAATTTTGAGCATTACTTTGCTAGCCTGTGAGATGGGTGCAATTGTGTGGTAGTTTGAGCATTCTTTGGCATTGCCTTTCTTTGGGATTGGAATGAAAACTGACTTTTACCAGTCCTGTGGCCACTGTTGAGTTTTCCAAATTTGCTGGTATATTGAGTGCAACACTTTCACAGCATCATCTTTTAGGATTTGAAATAGCTCAACTGGAATTCCATCACCTCCACTAACTTTGTTTACAGTGATGTTTCCTAAGGCCCATTTGACTTTGCATTCCAGAATTTCTGGCTCTAGGTGAGTGATCACACCATCGTGGTTATCTGGGTCATGAAGATATCTTTTGTACAGTTCTTCTGTGCTTTCTTGCCACCTTTTCTTAATATCTTCTGCTTTTGTTAAGTCCATACCATTTCTGGCCTTTTTGAGCCCATCTTGGCATGAATTGTTCCCTTGATATCTCTAATTTTCTTGAAGAGACGTTTAGTCTTTCCCATTCTATTGTTTTCCTCTATTTCTTTGCACTGATTACTGAGGAAGGCTTTCTTAACTCTCCTTGCTGTTCTTTGGAACTCTGCATTCAAATGGCTATATCTTTCATTTTCTCCTTCGCTTTTTGCTTCTTTTCCACAGAATCATTAGATATAATAAAATTTAGTTGTTTTCATCCCTTAAGTTTGGGATAGTTTGTTATACAGCCATAGATAATTTGAACAGTCTCATATAATCCTCATAACTGCCCAGTAAAATAAGAATTATTAATCCCAGTTTATGTGTAGAGAACCGAAGTTTGAAGAAGCCAAATTACATGCCCATGTTATATGGCTGATAAATGGCAGAGCCACAGTTCAGACTTGAGTCTAACGGACTGTAAAACCCATGTACCTGACATGCCTATTGCACTGACATTCTACGTGCTGAAAGCTGGCAAAGCTGGGAGACAATTTGGCAAGCAGGAGGCCCCTGAGAAAGTCATTCTCCCTGGCTGAGTGGAGTTATATTCAGTACCCAGCTTCCACAACACAGAGCAACTAATGTGCCAAACATTGGTTCCTGGGCAATTTGCCTGACAGCATTTCTCTTTCATCCATGATATGTTTTTATTCTCTTCCAAGACATTTTGCTTTATCTTTAAACAGCTTTATTGAAGTATACAACACATATCATAAAATTCACCCATTATAAGTGCACAGTTAAGTAATGTCTAGTAAATTCACACAGTTGAACAACCATCATTACTATCCATTTTAGAACATTTCCAAATGTTCTAAATGTTCCAAGTGAACATTTCCCAAAAAGGTTCCTTATACCAGACTGTGGTCAGTCCCCACTCCAACAGCTAGCCCCCAGCAACCACTGATCAGCTTCTGCCTAGAAGTTTGCCTTTTCTAAAAATGTCATATAAATAGAAGCATGTGTTATGTGGTGGGTGGCGTCTGGCTTCTTTACTTAGCATTTATCAGTAAGTAGTTTGTTCCTTTTAATTGCCAACAAGTATGCCTTCATACATATAGCTAGTTTCAGTCACAGAGCTGCACTGTGTTCAGTCGTGTTTGACTTTTTGTGACTCCGTGGACTGTAGCCCACTAGGCTTCTCTGTCCACGGGACTTTTCCCTTCTCCAGGGGATCTTCCTGACCCAGGGACTGAACCTGCATCCCCTTCAACTCCTGCATTGCAGGAGTCTTTCTGATCTCAAGTTGTGTATATGTCCATCTCATCCAGTAGCCTCTATTCTCCTGAAGATCAGGAATTGTCTCTTTTCTGTCTGTATTTGCTCTATGGCTGGTACAGTGCCTGGTACACAATAAGAACTCAGAAAATATGTTTGCTGTCCTGGAGTGTTTGTTATCACCAGTGTCTTTTACTTAGGCAATTAATTTACTCCTTGGAATAGTTTTGCAAAACATTACCGCCTTAGTTTCCACAGAGGAAAGAACTAAGCCTAAGAGAGTGTAAATGAGTCATCCAAGATGGTACCATTAGTAAACAGTAAGACCAAGACTCAAATCGTGATCTGCTTTCTATGGAGTCCCTCTTTTGAGACAGAGATACAGGACATCAGAATAATCAAACACAAGGCTTTCATTTCGATCCTGCTGTTGTGGATTTCACTTCTTTCTTTCCTTTTCACTCCATTAACATCGTATAATGCTCTTCAATTACAGCTGTCAACTCCATCCCACAATTGCTCTGTATTCTGGGCTGTAATTGCTCCTCAAAGAACCTGAGCCCACATGCCTACAATTTCTCTATCAGTTAAGCAGCCCCCAACTGCCTCCAAGGGACCACGGCTAATGCAGCCCACAGAGGTACGTGCACCTGTGATGACTGCCATTTTCCACTTTAGTTATCCCAGGAGAAGTGCTGTGCTAGAGTGCCTTTTAAGTAATGTGCAGTGACAACATTCTGATGTGGGTAGGTGGCCAAGAGTCATTATCCCCCACAGCAGTATCTGAGAAATGGAACCTTCAAGGTGGGAGCTGACATGTTTACTTGGACAGTTGAGGGTGGATGGAAAGGTGAGTCCGTCTGGTACTGAGATCCATTTTCCTCCTTAATGCTAAGGGCACGAGGCTCTTTCCCAGATAACAGACTAAGCCTCCACTTTAGGCAAAAACTTCAGCTAAACTCTCAACTTTTATTGTAAAAGAAAAAAGTAGTTCAGAAATAAAGAATTTCTCCAATTTCTTCTACATAGGAATTCCTGAAATTCACTTCAAAAGAACTCAAACTCAGGTTTCAATAGAACCTGAAAACTAAAATGGCCTTGTATAGATGGGAGAATGGGATGTAAGGAGGGAATAGGACTTAGTGAAGTCACTCAGCAAGTGGATGGCAAGAACCAGATTTTAAGACTTCTAGACAAGGACCTTCTTCACCTTGATTAAACTGGGGGTTGAAGGAAAGAAGTGATGCCACTTCTACCCTCTGTCTCTGGGTAGCCTCTGACAGGGACAGCTGCAAAAACGCCAGGTCCATGGGATTGCTAACATCTTATCTCTAGGAGACCCTAGTCCAGAGTGCAGTTCAGAAACTCTGGCCAAAAAAGCCGAATCTTGCTGAAGAGATAAGCAAACATAATAAAACTCGAATAGGGCTACTGAATGCGCCTGAAATGAGTCTCCTTTCTCTACCTCAGCACTGAAAGAAGCTGGTCAAGGCCAGGAAGCTGATTCTAGGAATCTGAGAAGATTTTGGGAGAGCAGAATGGATAAAGTGTAAAGAATTTCCCAATCAATCCAAAGTCCAGGGTGCCTAATCACCACAAATCAAGTGACTCTTCCTGGAGGTTAAGTGTCAATCTATGAGACTTCACTGGGGAATTCTTTCAAACATCTAAGGAAGAAAAAATAACAATTCTATACATTCACAGAATAGAGAAGGCAACAATACATTGCTCTGCCGCTAGGCAAAGACATTAAAAGGAAACACTGGCAGCAGCATTTAAATCCTGTCTGCCTAACAGAGCCTGTGGTATCTGGAATTCCAAGAACAGTGAAAACATATACCCATGACAGGCTTAAACATAATCTGCAAAATATATACAATTCTTCAAAGAATAGTTATTTACCTTAAATAAAAGCTGGTAACAATCCAGATAAACATTAGCAAGAAAAGGGAATAAACAAATTTCAGTACATACACATGGTGGGAAAATATTTAGAAATAAAAAGAAATAAGGCTTCCCTGGTGGATCAGTAGTAAAGAACTTACCTGCCAATTCAAAAGACACAGGTTCAGTCCCTGGTCTGAGATGATCGCACAAGCCACAGAGCAAATAAGCCCATGCTAAGTCGCTTCAGTCGTGTCTGACTCTGTGTGACCCCATAGACTGCAGCCCACCAGGCTCCCCTGTCCCCGGGATTCTCCAGGCAAGAACACTGGAGTGGGTTGCCATTTCCTTCTCCAATTCATGAAAGTGAAGTTGCTCAGTCGTGTCTGACTCTTCGTGACCCCATGGACTGCAGCCTACCAGGCTCCTCCGTCCATGGGATTTTCCCAGGCAAGAGTACTGGAGTGGGGTCCCATTGCCTTCTCCGAAATAAGCCCATGGACCACAAATATTAAGCCTGTGCTCTAGAGCCCGGGAGCCGCAGCTACTGAGCCCACACACACACACTGCAACTGCTGGAGCCCACGTGCTCCAGAGCCTGTGCTCAAGAGAAGCCACCTCAGTGAGAAGCCCACATATCACAGTTAGAGAGCAGCCCCTGATCACTGAAACTAGAGGAAAGCCTATGCAGCAACAAAGAGCCAGCACAGCTCAAATAAATAAATCAATAAAATTAAAAGAAATAAATTGCAGATAGATGCAAAACATGGATCAATCTAAAAACCTTACGCCTATCGAAAGGAGCCATATACAAAGAGTGTATTTGCATATTCTATTTTTATAAAAATTTAGAATATGTAAAACTAATCTATAATTGTAGAAAGCAGATCAATGGTTACCTGAGGCCAGTTGTGAAGGTGGATGAAAAAACTTACTTTTTTGTTGGTGAAATACTCTATTTCTTAAAAGGGGTAGTGTTTAGTGTTTTAAATGTATATATCACTATCAAAAACTCATCAAACTATATGATTAAAATGGCTACATTTTATCACATGAAAATTATATCTCAATAGAATAGAACTGAAAGAATTAATCAGAGAAATAAGTAGAAATAAAGTTAGGGAGAATATTATCAAGGTTGTCTCTAATGTTTCAATCAGGGCAAACTGATGGACAGTGATTCCCCTCGGTATTGTGGAAATGCTGGACCAGAACCAGGGTTGAGGAAGGGATGTTAATATAACAGTACTGAAATGTTGAGT
The DNA here is from genome assembly GCA_917880005.1 of Nanger dama. Lineage (NCBI taxonomy): Eukaryota > Metazoa > Chordata > Mammalia > Artiodactyla > Bovidae > Nanger > Nanger dama. The sequence goes on along the minus strand of CAKJTW010000011.1, from coordinate 23,945,872 downwards.
TAAAGATGCTTATGGGAGTAGTGCTCTGTAAGCCATATCTCAGGGGGAGAAAGAATAGATGGGGAGCCCTGACTTATAGCATTTTCTGATTTTCATAGTGCAGATACTTTCATCACACCTGATTTCAAGCTATCAATCCTTTAATAACCAGCTTAAAAAAATCCTCAAAATGTAACAATAGGTTCTTATGACCCAGAAGGAGCCACTGCCTTTGAATCATCAAAACTAACACAGTATGTAAAGCAAGGAACTATATAAATAGAGGAGTTCTCTGAAGAAATATAGGGGGAAAATATAGTCATTCATGAATAGGTGTTAATACAATACAGATATGTGGATGTAGTTAAGGAAAAATGTATAGAGGGGAAAGAAGAGATGCTTAGTATTTTACCTTGGGCATGGTTTTAAAGGTTACCTAGAAGAGAATGGGCAAGCAGAAAAAGATGAGAAGTAAGAAACCAGAGAGGTAGGAGGAAAAACAGGATAGTATGGGGTCAAAGGGGTCAAGGCAATGAGCTGAGAAGCGGTGCAGTGTTAAATTCAGCTAAGTAAAATGAAGACTAACATTTGGGTGTATGGGGCTTATGGTGACATTTGAGGATGCAGTTTCAGTGAGGTTTTGAAAGCTGAACAGGTTGCAGGCAGCTGCTTCCATCTAGAAGTGCAGAGTGGGGCGTAGGTCATAAAGAAGTCTACTCAGAGGAACATACACTGGCTGCAGAAGCCCATAACTGCAGACTGCCCCTTCGGTGTGTCACCACCTTGACCGTCTTCTGTGACCCACATTAAATACTCTGATCAGGGGCAGAGGTGTCTTGACAACCTGAGTTGGCATTCCCAGGCCTAAACTTGTACCACCACATACACTATATACCTATATACACCACATACCTATATCCATAGGTATGTATAGATGCCTAATATGTATAAAAACAAACACTATGATGTGCTGTGGTGTATAGAAGTGAAGTGAAGTTGCTCAGTCGAGTCCGACTCTTTGCAACCCCATGGACGGTAGCCTACCAGGCTCCGCCATCCATGGGATTTTCCAGGCAAGAATACTGGAGTGGGCTGCCATTTCCTTCTCCAGGGGATCTTCCCAACCCAGGGATTAAACCCAGGTCTCCTGAATTGTAGACAGACGCTTTATCATCTGAGCCACCAGGGAAGCCCCTCAGAAGTGAAGTGAAGTTGCTCAGTCGAGTCCGACTCTTTGCAACCCCATGGACGGTAGCCTACCAGGCTCTGCCGTCCATGGCATTTTCCAGGCAAGAATACTGGAGTGGGCTGCCATTTCCTTCTCCAGGGGATCTTCCCAACCCAGGGAAGTAATAAATTTTTAAACATAAAGTATGAGATTTCAAAGAAATTTTATGTGTGCAGCATGTTACTTTAATCTAAATGTCTATATTTCCTTCAGTTCTGGCACTCCACTCCACATTTATTCCCACCTCCATGTGGGGTGTCCAGATTCATCCTCCTCAGCCATCAGGGACATTTGGATGAATAAGTCTGACAGACTGAGAGAAGGCCTGTGCTGACAGGTGCCAAGAATAAGGAGGTGATTGCCAGTATCAGAAGCTCTTTGACTTCTGGGCACCAACTATTCCTGAGGAACCCAGAGGACTGTTGTTTCTTAGGGCCTTTCCAGGAAGAAGTTGTCAGCCTTGTGGTTTAACACTTTCATCTACTATCCTTCAGATGATCCTATCTACCACCACTTCATTCACACCAGGCCCACAAGCAGCCCACAGTCCTGTATACCCTAGCACTTAGACCGAGGGATCACAGAGAGGGTCAAAACATCCACTAACATGTAGACAATGGACTTCCTGGTTATTGCTGATGCCAGCACTAGCTTCAGAGACTAAGTCACCAGGAGAGAATGGATATGGGATAAGCCTTCCCATACTTCTATGTAACTGGGAGCTTATTGAAGCCTGAGGGCTTCTCAGAACAGCTCATGGAGCATCAGCCCCGCTTCACAGACAAAGCTTTTATACAGAGACTCTAGGCTGCACACTCTTCTTTGCACACTCATCACATGTTCTCTTTATGAAAAAGATACCTCTGGAATTGAGCGTGTCTGTGTATGACAGCCCTGGCTCCAGCTTCCTGAAAACTTCACCAGTCAGGCTAGCTTCTAGGTCTCCTACCAGATGAAAGAAGTTTGGACTGAAGGGACCATCGAAGGTTTGGGAAAAGGGTCTGCCCTACATTCTAAGAGTTGACTCTGGTGGCTGTATGGAGGGCAGATGGGAGAGAATAAGGATTAGAGGTTGAGGAACAACTGAGATTTCTCTTTAATGAGTCAATGGTTCTTAATTGGACTTCTGAGGCATGTTTTGAAATTTTGTGGGATCTTATGATTTGCTATTAACGTTTAGTGAACAGGACAAGAATGATATACATGTAGGCATTTTACACCAGACAACTGAAAATTATTCTGAATTCCAACTACTTTCACTGAAAAACTGAATACTCCTTTCTGTAATAGTCCGGATCTGACATTTAACCCTGTTGAGGAACTAAAAAGCCTCTTGATGAAAGTGAAAGAGGAGAGTGAAAAAGTTGGCTTAAAGCTCAACATTCAGAAAACAAAGATCATGGCATCTGGTCCCATCACTTCATGGCAAATAGGTGGGGAAACAGTGGAAACAGTGTCAGACTTCATTTTGGGGGCTCCAAAATCACTGCAGATGGTGATTGCAGCCATGAAATTAAAAGGCACTCCTTGGAAGAAAAGTTATGACCAACCAAGACAGCATATTCAAAAGCAGAGACATTACTTTGCCAAGTAAGGTCCGTCCAGTCAAGGCTATGGTTTTTCCTGTGGTCATGTATGGATGTGAAAATTGGACGTGAAGAAAGTTGAGTGCCGAAGAATTGATGCTTTTGAACTGTGGTGTTGGAGAAGACTCTTGAGAGTCCCTTGGACTGCAAGGAGATCCAACCAGTCCTTTCTGAAGGAGATCAATCCTGGGATTTCTTTGGAAGGACTGATGCTAAAGCTGAAACTCCAGTACTTTGGCCACTTCATGCGAAGAGTTGACTTATTGGAAAAGGCTCTGATGCAGGGAGGGATTGGGGGCAGGAGAAGAAGGGGATGACAAAGGATGAGATGGCTGGCTGGCATCATGGACTCGATGGATGTGAGTCTGAGTGAACTCTAGGAGTTGGTGATAGACAGGGAGGCCTGGCGTGTTGCGATTCATGAGGTCGCACAGAGTCAGACATGACTGAGCGACTGAACTGAACTGAATCTACATATACGCTACTAATGATAGTTGAGTCCTAATACAACACACCTCTGAGTGTGTGCTTGCTAAGTCAATTCAGTCGTGTCCAACTCTTTGCAATCCCATGGACTGTAGCCCACCAGGCTCTTCTGTCCATGGGACTATCCAGGCAAGAATACTGGTGTGGGGTGCCGTTTCCTTCTCCATGGGATCTTCCAATTCCAGGGATCAAACCCGTGTCTCTTATGTATCCTGAATTGACAGCTGTGTTCTTTACCACTAGTACCATCTGGGAACTGGTCTGCATTTATAACTTTGATACTCAAGTTATGAAGAGACACAAGCATTTAACTGCTTGATCACATATACTAGTTTACTGAAATATGATATTATTTTGCTATAAACTACCTTTCTTTTTTTTCTCTGTGTTTTAAATTCAGGGTATTATTTTTATGTTTGTGGAATGATATATGTTGATAGATTATATTATCTATAGTTTTTATTTCCATATACTAAAAGTCTATACACAAATATTTTTATTTTATTTATCTTTTAGGAAAGAAAGCATTAGATCTAATAATGTTGAAAATGACTGGTTTAGGTGATAAATATTGAGAGGCTAGGCAAAGCCCTGTGGGAAAAAGAAGGTTGGATGTAGAATTAACAGAATTTGGAAAATGATTTGATTCAGAGGATTAAAATTAAGCTCCGTTTCAACCTTCTCTTCTGCAGGGTAAACAAACTAAATAAACCTAGAGCCATCATCCAACTTGGTCTGCTTCACAAACCTTTCATTTTGTGGTTGCTGTCTCCAGAAACACTTCCCCAAGTCTCAAAATGGAATTCAGTTCTAGAAACTAAAAATTTAAATATATTGAAGTGAGGAGCCAAGACCCCCAACCCCCAAATAAATAAGCCATGTACTAGCTCCCAGATCTGATCATGGACATGATACACACATGTCGCAGACATTGTCAGTAGCCTGAAAATATTTTCTTGTATATGCTGCTGTTCAGTCGCTAAGTCATGTCTGATTCTTCGTAACCCCGTGAACTGCAGCACACCAAGCTTCCCTGTCCTGCACTATTTTCTGATGTTTGCTCAAACTCATGAGTTAGTGATGCCATCCAAACATCTCATCCTCTGTTGCCCCCTTCTCCTCTTGCCCTCAGTCTTTCCCAGCATCAGGGTCTTTTACAAAAAGTTGGCTCTTCACATCAGGTGGCCAAAGTATTGGAGCTTGAGCTTCAACATCAGTCCTTCCAATGAAAATTCAGGGTTGATCTCTTTTAGGATCAACTGGTTTGATCTCCTTGCTGACTCTGTATCAGCTGAGAGTCTCACAACTATCAGCACTTGGATTTTTTTGATTAAGAAACTCCTTTGGCCACTGAAGCCTGCTTTGCCCAATGAAGGCAGCTGGAAGTGCTGGAATAAATGCATCTCCCCATCCCCTAAACAGCCCTCAAACAATAACTGGGTGGAGTTGGTGTATAAAGACCCAGTTATCTGGTTCTTTTGTGCAATAACTCTAAAATGCGTGTCCTATGTTGAATCCCAGCATTTTCCCAACAAGATAAAGCTCTGATCACCCACAATAATAACTGACTTGATAATGCATCCTACATTTACTGCCTTGTTCTGGCTTATTTTCTTCTTCCTCTCCTGAGTATTTCTTACCTCACCTCCTTAAAGTACTTTGCTATCACATTCTTTGTCTGAGGGTCAGCTTCTTGGGAAACCCAAACCAAGACAACTTGTTATCTATGGCTCTGGAGACCTCTTATAATAGGTGGATGCAGTCAAAGAGAACAGCCCTAGGAGACAGGCCTGAGTCTAACCCTCACCATCAGACCATCCATTGGATTAATGTGTCCTGGAAAAAAAAAGTGTTTATTGTATCTATCTGTGATTTCTCAATAATTCCCGTGGTCCTTACCCATTTGTAAGGTCTTAGCAAGGGCTGCCCAGGCTGTTGGGAGATTTACTGTCATTGCAAACCATCTCAAAGCCACTAGGGTTTCCCAAGTGGCTCTAGTTGTAAAGAAGGCACCTGCCAATGCAGGACACATCAGAGACACAGTTCAGTTCCTGAGCTGGGAAGATCCTTTGTAGTAGAAAATGGCACGCCTCTCCAGTATTCTTGCCTGGACAATCCCATGGACAGAGGAGCCTGGTAGGTTATAGTCCACAGACTCGCAAAAAGTCCAACAGGACTGAGCATGCAGGCACGCACACAAATCCTGAGCAGTATGCTCTCTCCAAGAGAGAGCTGCAGGGAGAATGGAACCAACTTCTAGAGGTGTTTTGAGCTTCAATTTTTGAATGTTTGTCTCCCTGCAAAGCTTAATCTTTGGTTGTTATTGACAACTCTTGTGACCACATTTGAGAATGTGTGCAAGGAGCTGTATGGAGAAGTGGAAAGGAGAGGAGAAAAATTGGCAGAAATGATTTTAAAAGATGCCTGTTTTCCCAATTACTTAAGCTTACCTGGTTTTGTCAACATCAAGAGAGGCATAATTTTCTAGTTTTTAAAATACAAATTATACCTCAGTAGATAGTAAATGTGTTAACACAGGTGAAAGGAAAATATATTGTCAAAATAATTGCCGTGGGAGCTAGAATCTGATTTCAGGAAATCTTTCCAGTTTTTTACAGGCAGGGAATAGTCTTAGAACAAACTAACCAAAGTCATTGGTACAATAGCTTCGACTCGACTTTCTCCTTTCAGTTAACATTTCTAGTTCTGTGCATCTTCACATTTTTTTGTGTGTGTGAAGATGAGGATCCTGTTAAATAATTGTTTGTTTTTTTTTTTAATTGAGAATCTTGAAATGCTAAAAGTTGTACTATTAGTAACTGTTAAATGGAGAAAAGACACAATAGTATTCCAAAGTATGCAATATACTGTTAAAGGGACAAAATATGCTATCATTACTTAACAAACCACCTCAAATCTAGTAGTTTAAAACAACGTTGGTTTAAAAAAAAAAAACAGCAACAGAAAAAAAACAACATTGGTTTGTTTGGCTCATAGGTCAGCATTTGGGCAGGGCCTGGAAGGAACAGCTCGCATCTGCTCCTCATAGGGAGCTGAGTTGGCTTATGGACTGAGGATCAGGATCCCTGCAGGCCTGAGGCACTTGCATGGCCAGAGGGCAGTAGTGACCATGACATGACAGCTGCAGCTGCCATCCACAAAGCCTGCACGTGTCCTGCCCCTGTGGTCTGTTCGCTTCCTCATGGTGCGGTGATTGAGTTACAAATGAACACGTCCCAAGAGGACCAGATGTCACCCATATTGCCTTTTAAGGCCTCGGCTCAGAAGTCCCAAACTTATTTCCACTCTAGTAATTAGCCCACTCAGACTTAATGGGTACAACATCAACATTGTAGGAAGAATGTGTGGATCATATATATTGTTGTAGTCATTTGGAAAAATGTGACCCTTCACAAATAGAAGAATGCTCACAGTTTCAGCAATGATTTTAAATGAACACATAAGCCTATCACCTCTGGCAATGATGACTCAGAGTCTCAGGATTTCTTACTATCATTGGGCACCTCTGCTCCAGAACAGATGCAAGTAAAACACATCTAACAGGATCTAAGCAGTTGCCCACAGCTTCAGACCCTGACTATGCCATGTTTTCATCCATGGAAGAGGAACCTCCTTGACCTCTACTGAGCATACCTTCCAGCCTGCTCGGTATTCTGTTCATTCTCTTCTTTACCCAATCATTCTCCTGTGCTGTGCTTAGTCATTCAGTCATGTCCAACTCTTGCAACCCCATTGACTATAGCCTGCCAGGCTCCCCCGTCCATGGGATTCTCCAGGCAAGAATCCTGGAGTGGGTTGCCATTTCCTCCTCCAGTCCAACTCTTTAGGACCCCATAGACTGTAGCCCTCTAGGCTGCTCTGTCCATGGAATTTTCTAGGCAAGAATACTGAAGTGGGTTGCCATTCCATTCTCTTATGTGTAGTTTATTACTCATTCAGCCAACAGCATTTATTTTTCTAAAAATACATACATATTCACAAAGTTGCTGCTGCTGCTAAGCCGCTTCAGTCATGTCCGACTCTGTGCGACCCCATAGATTGCAGCCCACCAGGCTCCCCCGTCCCTGGGATTCTCCAGGCAAGAACACTGGAGTGGGTTGCCATTTCCTTCTCCAATGCATGAAAGTGAAAAGTGAAAGTGAAGTCACTAAGTCGTGTTCTACTCTTAGTGACCCCATGGACTGCAGCCTATCAGGCTCCTCCGCCCATGGGATTTTCCAGGCAAGAGTACTGGAGTGGGGTGCCATTGCCTTCTCCAATTCACAAAGTAACCCACCGTAAACTAACTTTTTTTCAATTTGCCTACAAAATAACAACAAAGACATAAGTAGCTCTCATTTTGAACACGTAAATGCCAGTCACTGAGCTGAGAGCTTTACAACATTAACTAAATTAATCATCATTGATATAATAAGGCAGGTTCTGACATTATCATATTTTTTAAATTAAAAGAAAAAAAACCTCTGAAGTTTACAATAAACTTACCCAAAATTCTCAGTAAACTATGGACAAGTCCCACAAACTCCTTGCTTTCTGTCATTATGATGCTGTGGTTTCCTGTATAGGATAGGCTGATCTACTCAATGAAATTTCATGGACTTTTAAGAACTGGACATTATTTTTCTAGTTCCACATAATAACAGTTTTCCTTCATAGCCATACAACTTATACCATAGCAATCTAGTATTTTCTAATTAAATACACACTTTTTTCTTTGTTCATTTGCTTAATGTGTCTTTCTACTCTCCAACCAGAAAAACAGAAATTCCTTGCTTAAATGCCATCTCCTATGGGAAGTCTTTCCTGACTTCTTCAGTTAAATGTCCCCTCCATTGAATTTCTATGACAGTACATTTCTCTACTAAAACTCGCTAGTGTCATTCAATTTATTTGTCTATCTTTTCCATAAGACAGTGAGGGCCTAGGATATGTGTTTATCTGTGAAGTCTCAAAGACTAACACAGCACTTTGTACCAAGTAGTCATATCATACGTATGTTGGAATTTCAGCTTCCTGTACTGATGGAGGAAAAGACACCACACCAGCTCTCTTTTAGTAAATTAGTATAAACCTAGACTAATTATCTCACACGCTAGTCAAGTAATGCTCAAAATTCTCCAAGCCAGGCTTAAGCAATACGTGAACCATGAACTCCCTGATGTTCAAGCTGGTTTTAGAAAAGGCAGAGGAATCACAGATCAAATTGCCAACATCCTCTGGATCATGGAAAAAGCAAGAGAGTTCCAGAAAAACATCTATTTCTGCTTTATTGACTATGTCAAAGCCTTTGACTATGTGGATCACAATAAACTGTGGAAAATTCTGAAAGAGATGGGAATACCAGACTACCTGACCTGCCTCTTGAGAAACCTATATGCAGGTCAGGAAGCAACAGAACTGGACGTGGAACAGTAGACTGGTTCTAAGTAGGAAAAGGAGTATGTCAAAGCTGTATATTGTTACCCTGCTTATTTAACTTACATGGAGAGTACATCATGAGAAACGCTGGACTGGAAGAAGCACAAGCTGGAATCAAGATTGCCAGGAGAAATATCAATAACCTCAGATATGCAGATGACACCACCCTTATGGCAGAAAGTGAAGAAGAACTAAAAAGCCTCTTGATGAAAGTGAAAGAGGAGAGTGAAAATGTTGGCTTAAAGCTCAACATTCAGAAAGCTAAGATCATGGCATATGGTCCCATCACTTCATGGGAAATAGATGGGGAAACAATGTCCAACTTTTTTTTCTTGTTAAAAATAACTGTAAGTGGTGATTGCAGCCATGAAATTAAAAATGCTTACTCCTTGGAAGGAAAATTATGACCAACTTAGATGGCATATTGAAAAGCAGAGACATTACTTTGCCAACAAAGGTCCAGCTAGTCAAGGCTATGGTTTTTCCAGTGGTCATGTATGGATGTGAGAGTTGGACTGTGAAGAAAGCTGAGGGCCAAAGAATTGATGCTTTTGAACGTGGTGTTGGAGAAGACTCTTGAGAGTCCCTTGGACTGCAAGGAGGTCCAACCAGTCCATCCTAAGGGAGATCAGTCCTGAGAGTTCATTGAAAGGACTTATGTTAAAGCTGAAACTCCAGTACTTTAGTCACCTCGTGCGAAGAGTTGACTCATTGGATAAGACCCTGATGCTGGGAGGGATTGGGGGCAGGAGGAGAAGGGGATGACAGAGGATGACATGGCTGGATGGCATCACCAAATCGATGAATGTGAGTCTGAGTGAAATCCGGGAGTTGGTGATGGACAAGGAGGCCTGGCATGCTGCGATTCATGGGGTCGCAAAGAGTTGGACATGACTGAGTGACTGAACTGAACTGTACTGAATTACAGCAAATAACTGTTTTCTGATGTGGAACCAAATGCAGTGCAGGACTGTGATCTCTGAGAAATAGGAAACAAACAAGATAATCCCATATCCTGGAATGGCTTTTTGTTTTAAGGCACTTTCCAGACTGTAGCACAGAGAAGGGAGGGCAAAACAGAGCACAACTGCTTAGCAGAGCTAAAATGATGGAGATTAGAATTTGGGGTTACTGAGGCAGGTAGAATTTCTGGGACAGGGTAAGAGGGAGAAGGAAGCTATGTACGGAAGGAGCTCCAAAAGTGTGCTTAAGGACACCCTTGAGTCTTGGCTGAATATTAACCTGTGTATGTGCAGAGAAAAACTGCATAAAGCAAGAGTGAAAATATCTCTCAGAGGAAAAAAAAACTGCTGGGAACTGTGAGTTAAACAATATTAGAGTTTCCCTGTGACTCAGATGGTAAAGAATCTGCCAGCAATGCAGGAGATTACCTGGGTTGGGAAGAACCCCTGGAGGAGGCCGTGGCAATCCACTCTAGTATTCTTGCCTTGAGAATCTCCATGGACAGAGGAGCCTGGTGGGCTACAGTCTATGAGGTCGCAAAGAGTCGGACATGACTGAGCAACTAAGCACATACATATAGAGTTTGCATAAGGCTTAAAGGTGTTTGCATTCCCACAAGCAGAGAGAGACTTTGCTGAAAATCTCAGAAATTCAACAAAACCCATATAAAGGCAACACGTTAGGAATAGGAATAGAACTAGCCCATCATAGAGTAATAGTCACTCTAGACCAACTGTTTAGAAGTTTCTAAAGAAATTTTGAAAGGACTATGTTGGTCCATGAGCAAATTTAATGCCTGCTGTATCAAAGCACTAAACTCTATTATGAATAAAGACAAATACCTTCAAAAATATAGTACCTATAATGTCAGCCATAGAATACAGTTTACTAAATGTGTAAATGAGCATAAATACCTGATATGCAATCAAAATAAAATCAGAAAAATAGAAGACAACCAAGAAATGAGAAAGATGATGAAATTTGCAAACAAGAACTTTAAAACAGCTATTATAATCATATTCAAGAATGTAAAGGAAAATATATTAACATAATAGGCAAAAAATAGGAAATCTTAAGAAAGAAATGCTTGAGACAGAACAAAATGGAAGCTCTATAATTAAAAGTTACATAGTCTGAAATTTTAAAATTATGAGGTTAACATCAATTAGTGCATAAGAATGGCTAATAGGAAATTCCCTGGTTGTCCAGTGGTTAGGACTCTGCTTTCATTGCGAAGGGTATGGGTTCAATCTCCATTTGGGGAGCAACTGTGTGATGCAGCATAAGAAAGAAAAAGGCCAATAAACTTGAAGACAGAACAACAGAGATTATATAAATGGAAGCACATAGAGATAAAATGCTTGGGGAAAAAAAAAACAGTCTCAGGGACAATTGTCCTATGATCTAATATCAAGGGATCTACTTTTAATTAAGTGACATGAAAAATATAAACCCACAGACATAAAAAGCTCAGGGTACTTCAAGCAGGATAAACACACACCCCACACCACAGTCAGAGTGTACTGTAATCAGATCATTATAAACTAATGTTGTGTTAAGCAAGCAATAAAAAAAAAATCTTAAAAGCAGCTGGTTGGAGTTGAGGTGGGGATGTTACAAACGAACAAAGGAACAATTATAACAATTATAACCAATTACCACTGGTTTCTCATCAGAAATACTTCAAATCAGAGAAACTTGGATCAACAGTCATGTCTTATAATTATTATTTCATAACATTTTTTAGTTGACAAACTACTTTCCCACTCATGTCTCCATGTAAACTTTACAACATGATCCCAAGAGAGAAACAGGATTAGGATTATTATTCTAAATTTATAAATGTAGCAAGTAAGCTCAGAGATGTGGATTTGCCCAAAAGAACTAGAACTAAATCCTGATCTTCAGGGTACCCAGACCACCATCATTGCCGTCACACCGACTGGTACACCTCCCTTGGGTTGATCTCTGATATGCCTCTCCTTCCAGGCTGACTTTCTGGGTCTGTTTTCTAACTAAAAGAGCCACGACGCAACAATAATCCCCATTTCTTGCCAAATTCCAACTCCCAGTTTCCTGCCTTCCCGATTCTGTGTTATAATTCAGGACTCTGAGGAGCCTGAATGATCCCTTTAGCCCTTCCCAGGTAAGAAGCACAAATATGAAACCATGCTTTCTTAATCATAGCTCAGCTGCCCTCCTTGAGTGGTTCATATGATTCTGACATACCTCAAATTATATGTCATATCCCAAGCTTGGGCCATTGTAACCCAACAGTTTTCCCTGTTAAAGTTTGGCCATCCTCGCATTGGCTCCTCCAAGTCCCCGCTTCCAGCGCAAAATAGAAAAGTTCCTTTCAGAGTGCCAGTAAAGGTAGTAACAGCAGATGACAGCTAACTCCCTCACATGTTTCCTGTGGGGAGGGGGCAGCATGCTTTGTCTAGTCTCATCTCTAAGTGGCCCATCACCAAACGCAAAATTGGATTCACTCAGCATGCGTCTCCTAGAACATTTTGCAAGACAGAATGAAGCTGAGAGGATGTGATGCACAGATTTCACCAGTTCATAAATCTGGAAGGAAACATTTTGCTTTAGACACACAGTCCAAGATTCTGAAAGAGAAGTGGTTTGCAGATGGTCACCCAGAGACCTGGCAGCTGGACTAGGACAATGACTTTCAATCACTCCTGAAGTGTCTCTCCTTTCTCAGGTCAATTCCAGGGTAAGGATGTGATGATCCTGGTTGAGAGATTTTCCCTTAGATGAGGTTCAGATTGAAAGAGGAGACAATTAACTGCCCTTTGGGTGAACAGGCTCTATTTCTCAAGGAAAGGCCTTGCATTTTTGTTCTCCTGAGGTTTCGTTCCTTTGCAGAGGTCTCACTGCATGCTTCTTGTGTTTGTGTGTTTGTCACTCGGTCGTATCTCTTTGCCACCCCATGGACTGCAGCCATCCAGGCTCCTCTGTCCATGGGATTTTCCAGGCAAGAATACTGGAGTGGGTTGCTATTTCCTTCTCCAGGGCATTTTCCTGACCCAGGGATCTAACCCTGGTCTCCTGCGTTGCAGGCAGATTCTTTACCAGCTAAGCCACCAGGCAAGCTTTTTACCAGCCACTTATTGTTTTCCCTTGGCAATATGTTCACTGCACTCCTTTATATTCACTTGAAATGTGGTTCTCATATATGCAGTTAAAACCTCAAGAATTTGCTGATTCAATTTTTGATTGTTCTTTTCCAAGGGTTTGCTACTTCAAAGCCCTCTTCACCCCAGTGGGGGTAGGGATAGGAAATTCAGGAGTAAATTTAGTCTGAGTAGTCTCACTATATTTCTTTAAAAGGAAAATCAGCACAGCCTTTGATAAGCATGTCCCAAGGTTTAATTTCCCTTCAGAATGTCAGAGAAAGTCGGTGTAATGAGCATACATCAAGCCTGCAACCTTTCTTACAAATTTCAAGAGGGTCTACTGCCCCTGAAAGCAAGCAACTCTTTGCTCTGTAGCCAGACATATCCCTTGGCATTTCAAGAACCCTTTCTGAAGGGAGAGGAGACAGCTCATCTCAGCAACAGATTTGTTGCAAGCAGTTAAGAGGCCAGTAGAGAGTTAGAATGGTGCTTATTGCCTTTATTAGTATTGGCTGTTGCCATTGTTATGATCATGTTGCAAATTCACTTAATGGTAACAACAGGGGCTGGCCTCAAAAGAGATTCAAAAAGATGCAATCTCTGCCCAGAGGCCTCATTTTTGAGCTGAATGTTTTTCCAGTAATCCATTCTCACAGTCCTCTGGTGCCTGTTGTGGATATGTCTGTGTACTTTTACCAGCCTGGTTAGATTCATGTCGATAAACTCTGCACACAGAAAAACTGTCTAGCTCATATACATTTTACTACTCCTTTTGATAAACCAGAGCCTCTTTAAAATTATCAGATGTATTTAATTTTAAAGAGGCTCTGGTTTATCAATAAAGTATTAAAAAAATAAATTAAAAAAATAAAACAACAACCAATATGTCTTGATACTGTAGCTTTTAAATTGTTCTGAAATCAAGTAGCATTATTCTACCAACTTTGTTCTTTTTCAAAAATGTTTTGCCTATTGTAGGTCCTTTGTATTTCTACATGAAACTTAGGATCTCTGTGTCAATTTCTAAATAAAACTAATGGAGTTCAAAAAAAAAATTATCAGATGTATTGACATAATTATGCACATACTGTGTCTTCTCAAATAGGATTTAAAGAAACTGATAAGATGTTTGGTGTTGTAAGTGACTTCAGAGAGCCAACTACAGAGTGCTAAAGTTCTGCCTTTCAATCTCTTGCCCATTCTTGAATACTCTTAATGTTGTAGAACTCAGCACCTCTTAAAGTAGTCCATGCCATTCTTAGACAGCTCTGATAGAAGGTTGCTTCTTATATTAGGCATCTGTTGAGTCACTGTTCCTCTCCTTTCAGAGAGCAGCATTCTCTGTATGGGAAAGCAAAGGTCTCTCCCTCTCTTTGCTCATGGCTCTGCCCTCTCTAGAGGGCTCCCTGGAACTGGGGAACTCTCTGGTTTCTTCTGGCTTCTCTATGGTTGCCCTTCAGCCTCTCTGGACATCACCTGGAGTTCATGCTCCAGTAAATGGGCTGATGCTTAATAAGTGTCCCCAAAGCTTATCTTGAAACAAGATAGAATCATTGCTGGTTATGGTTCTGAGTTATGGTTGGGGAGTTGCTCTGCTGGTCCCTCCTGGGGTCCCTTGACTGGGCTGGAAGAGGCAAGCTGGCATCACCCTTGTGTCTGGCAGTCAGTGCTATTGGTGGCCTGGGGCTCCTCAGTTCTCTTCCATGTGGCCACTCTTTCTTCACTCAGATAAGCTGGGGTTCTTAAGTGGTGGTCTCCCGACAGTCTTCCAAGGGGGTGAAAGGCCTGATCTTGAAAATAGCACATCATTTCTGCCACACTATTATTGGTCAAAGCAAATCACAAAGGTATCCCAGATTCAAGGTTGCTGAGCAGACTCCCTCTCTTGGTAGGCTGAGGCATGTTCTTCCAGTCTACCAGCCTACTTTCTGCTGGAATGCACAGGAGGCACATGTGCAGAAGGGAGAAAGGAGACGTGGAGCCCAATGGCTTTCCTTGTCTCTCTTGCCACCTTAATCCTTCATCTTTTCAAGACCTGTATCTCTGGGTCTATGATTACACACAATTTTTAAATAAAATGCTTCAATGATTTGGAAAGATAATTATTATATAGAAGCAAGAAAGTATAATTGCAGCAAACTTGAATATTGCCTTAAATCTAAAAAATGAAGGATCCTAAAAACACATGGAGAGATCCTCTGAGGCCACTTTTCAGATGTTCATTCTGGATCCTTTATCTTCAGGTTCAAGAGTTTCCTCTTCCCTCATGTCAAACGCCTCATGATTCAAGGGTCGCTATCCAAAAATTTCCACTTTCACTCCACTTCCTTTTAGGAAATCTTCTCTCTTATGGAAGGAAGGGAGTCCCCAATCCCAGACTCTTTACCCTTTCCTGATATAAAATGATTGAAGTTTTAAGCCTGCGGTCATAGCACCTCAAACCTTTGCTAATATTGGTCATCAGCCAAATTTCATAGACAAGCAGGCACATGATAGGTGCTGGATCCCTGGGAGAAGCTGGGTTTGGTAGCCTTTTGGAGTTTCTCTTTTTATATCTCCTTGTGAAAGCTGAGGCTGGCAGTTCCACTTACAAGAGATCTATTAAAATAAGATCTGATCCCAAGAATAAATATCAGTTGTGTGGTGTGTATATGTGTGCATGTGCGACCATGTGTGAATATGTTTGTGGGAAGACTGGAGATGGTTCAAGGAGAGTGGGTTTTCTCAGTTAAAAATGGAGTCATGTATAGCACAGGGAACTATACTCAATATTCTGTAATAAGCCACAATGGAAAAGAATATATGTATATATTCAGTTTTATATATATATTCAGTTATATATATATGTGTGTCTATGTATACTTTATATATATGGTTCTTTAGTTGCTCAGTTGTGTCTCTTTTGAGACCCCATGGACTGTGGCTCACCAGTTTCCTCTGTACATGGAATTTTCCTGCTGGTGCTAGTAGTAAAGAATCCACTTGCCAGTGCAAGATATGTGAGTTCAATCCCTAGATTGGAAAGATCCCCTGGAGTAGGATATATGTATATATATCCTTGTGTATATCTATACACACACACACACACACATATATATATGTTGTTGATTAGTTGCTCAGTCATGTCCAACTCTTTTGCAACCCCATGAACTGTAGCCTGCCAGGCTCCTTTGTCCATGGGATTTCCTAGGCAAGAATAGTGGAGTGGGTTGCCATTTCCTTCTTCAGGGGATCCCTGACCCAGGGATCAAACCCATGTCTCCTGTATTGCAGGCAGACTCTTATCACTGAGCCACCTAGGAAGCCCATATGTATATAATGTATGTATAACTGTATGTATGTATGTGTGTGCATAATCACTGCTATACACCAGAAACTAGCACAACACTATAAAGCAGCTCTACTGCAATTTAAAGTGTATATGTATATATATATATATATATATCACCATTGAAAGTGAAAGAAAGTGAAGTCACTCAGTCGTGTCCACCTCTTTCCAACCCCATGGACGGTAGCCTACCAGGCTCCGCAGTCCATGGGATTTTCCAAGCAAGAGTACTGGAGTGGGCTGCCATTTACTTCCACAGGGGACCTTCCCAACCCAGGGATCAAACCCAGGTCTCCTACATTGCAGGCAGATGCTTTACTGTCTGAGCCATGAGAGAAGCTATTGCTGCTGCTGCTGCTAAGTCGCTGCTGCTGTGCAATCCCAGAGACGGCAGCCCACCAGGCTCCCTCGTCCCTGGGATTCTCCAGGCAAGAACACTGGAGTGGGCTGCCATTTCCTTCTCCAATGCATGAAAGTGAAAAGTGAAAGTGAAGTCACTGAGTCGTGTCCAACTCTCAGCGACCCCATGGACTGCAGCCCACCAGGCTCATCCATCCATGGGATTTTCCAGGCAAGAATACTGGAGTGGGGTGCCATTGCCTTCTCCCAAGGAAGCCAGTAGGGAAGCCGAAAACACCATTAAACATACTGAAAAAAAATTCTACCACATTGGTAAACCAAAACATCATCAACAACAACAAAACAACCAAAACAATAACAGCAAACATGCAGTCACCGAAACCACATTACTGAATGAGAAGTGGAGGGGTTCTCTGCTACTCAGTCTTGGCTTCTGCCAGAATCACAATAGTCTGTGCCCCAGACTGTTACTTCAGTGGTCCCTACCAGCAACCACACGTGCACACACACACATACCTCTGAAGGAATGTGCTGACTCCTCTTACTCTATCCTGGAAGAAATCCATCTCCTTTCCCCCTGAGGACACGCAGGCAATTAATTTTTATGAGAGACTTTTGTGTATTTCAAGAAAATCACCGTCCTTCACAAGTCTCATCTTAAATATTGCTGCTGCTACTAAGTTGCTTCAGTCATGTCCAACTCAATGCCACCCCATAGACAGCAGCCCACCAGGCTCCTCTGTCCCTAGGGTTTCCCAGGCAAGAATACTGGAGTGGGTTGCCATTTCCTACTCCAATGCATGCATGCATGCGAAGTCACTTCAGTCTTGTCCGACTCTCTGCAACCTATGGACAGTAGCCCACCAGGCTCCTCTGTCAACAGGATTCTCTAGGCCCAGAATACTGGAGTGGGTTGCCATTTCCTTCTCCACTTAAATATTGAGACTGGTTTAATAAAATTTTATCTGGCAAATGTCACGTTAGTGATGCAAAAGCTATAAGAAAATATATTTATTTGAAAAACATATGCCTTTTGATTTTATTCTAGATATTTGTTGTGCACTGAGCAGAAATCCTAAAGGTTAGACATGGATATGGATAGTGGATGAGGTATTGAACATAAAATGTTAAATCAAATTCTGTTTCTATTTCTTTTCTTTTGTGTCCAGCACCTACTCAAAAAAAAAAAAATAATATATATATATATAAGAAGGAAAGAAGACTATAGAAAAGATTCTATATTTAATCTGATAATTCTTTTTTCTAACTAGAAAAGTCCTACAAATTCATTTAATAAGTATTTAACAATATTTAGTAACATCTGTTAATCACCTACTATATATCAGTCACTGTGCATCTGCAACCTAGAAAACCTTTGGTAAATGCCTGTCAGGTAAAGTAAGGAATCACTTAATTGATCAAACTCTGCAAAGTAAAAATTACTCCCATTTTCTAGAGGAAGAAATTGGAATTTGCAGAGGTAGTGAGTGTGCCAAATTGTTACAAGAAAGAAGGGTGGACCCAGGTCCTTGTCTCTGGACCCCGTGCATACTCTCCTGGGCACTGGGGGTATGCAGTAGAAACAGTGAGAGGGACTCCTGCTGCTCCTCATTGTCCACATGTGAGGAGGAGAAGCTGGGGCTCAAGGAGCCTCCCTCAAGGAGGGGGACACACTGCGCTGGTCGTGGAGAAACAGTGGCAAAGAGGCCGCTGCAGAGGAAGGGCCACCAACAGGGAGGGACTCAGGGACTAAGAAGCAGAAGCAAGGATGTGCTGGTGCTCAGAAAGGTGCTGAGAGGACCATTCCGGCCAGATGTGGGACCACTCATTTTAGGGATGTGTGGAGGGAGACTTGAAATTCTGCATTTGTTTGACTCCGGTCTTTGATATAGTTGGGCCATGGAGAGCCTGGAATGACAAATTATGGAAGCTTATTACTCTGTATAGGTCAAGGTCAAAACATGGGCCATGTTTCCAGAGATGTAGATAGGCCTGTTTGGGGAAAATTCTTTCTTCCTCTTGATGTTAGGCAAGTTCTGGCTGGCCTTTCCTCACCATTGCAGTAGTTAACTGGAGATGTAGATTTGGGATTGGGGAGATAAAGGAGACTAGCTCTTTTGATATGCTTACCTACCTCCAAACTGGGAAAAATGTCTCCACACAGTACCATGCATATACTTTCCTTACAAGTCCCTAGAATGTTTTGCAACAGAATTCAAAGACGCAAGATCCTATAGCCATGACAGTTAATTCTTAATCTTCCTTTCATCCAAAGTCCAAAAAGAAGGATCCAGTGAATACATTAGCAGAATTGTCACTTGAAGAAAAGTGTTGTGTGGGAATCAGAGAAGAGATCCAGAGGCAGGGAGACCAGGTGGGAGACACAACATTAATTCTTACAGGTGGTGGGCAGGTTGTCCAGGAAATGTGAAGAATCCATTCATCCATTTACTGATTCAGTTACTTATTTATTTATGTAGAGAAAACCCACCCATGTGCTAGGTGGTGGGTGGGTCATAAAGCTCTGAAAACTAGGGTGAACAAAACAGATATAATTCCTGTCCTCAAATAATTTACAGTGACTTTTCTAAACTAATCATCCAGTGTTACAGTGTTTTACGGTGATGGGATACCATACAGTTAAAAAAATCCAGCAAAGGGAGAGGATGCCTGACTACATGGTGACCTGCCTGAACCTAGAGGCAATTTTTGTACCTAGTAGGAATCTGACATAAAATTTTACCAAAACAGAAAAATCTAGAATTCGTGTTTATAGGTATGTGCATCTGACCTGAGACTTTTACTGGGATTGGTCTTGAAAGGAATTAAAAAGGAAGTAGGAAGATATTTTTCTTCCTTCTTCTGGAGCAAAATCAATAGGGGATAGAGAAACCACAAGTCAAGTCTTCTCAGGAATGCTGAGGAAATCAAAGCTCTGCGATAGTCAAAATAAAGAAAGAAAAAGTCACCCTTTAGGTTTAAAGTGGTTGCAAAGTCAAGTATGCATGAGTCTTTTCTTTTTGCTCTATGCATGGTGATATAACTGACTCAAGGAGAAATGATCTTAAGAAATTCACCACCAGGAGGATGGTAGAAGGTGTACTTGCAGTAATCAGCTTATTTCTTTAGTTTATGCCTCCATCCTCATCATGTAATTGTACCAGTCCCTTTTCCAAGTCTCATGACATTCTTTGTGAGATAATTTAACATTCTGCTGTGTAACCTTTCTCAGTGTTGGTCTTCCCTTTTGTAAAATGATGATACTTTTGAGGGGCCAGATTAGGCCGAGGGCCTGGTCCCTGCTTTAGTACAGGAATGTGCTTGTCCCCAGGCATCACTGCATGAAGGAGGTCCTTGTTATCAGACCTACCTGCCTGCTAATGAAGACCACAAGCAGCTGTGAAGAGGTTTTCCACCATCCGGCCTTCCTTCTTCTGACTCCAGTTTGTGCAGCCTATAGCTTCTCTGCTTCCCGGAGCCCAGGCTCCAGAAGCTGTTTATAGTCATGGACACCGGAGTGAACCTCCACCCACCATCAGCCAGCACGGCTGACTTTGTAACAGAAGATAAATGCCGATAATCCCCTTACCAGCGGGGAGAGACTTCTGATTAACAGCTTGCATTGGGTGACCCTAGGCTGAGCAGGAAAATAGGATGCAGATGGCACTTGGCACTGCTGACGCTGTGGCCGCTGCGGCTCTCACCACTTCCTGGCTCCATTGCCAGCAGCTAATGACCTTTCATTTCATGGAAGGCCTCTCCGAAGCTGTTTCCAGAGGTGCTTCTGGAAGGAGCAGAGATGACCCTTCCAGAACTTTCTGACTTAGCAAACTCCATCACATGAGCTTCTTAACTATAGATAGACCTGAGGCTACAGTATAGCCTCCACTTAAATGTAAACCCGGAGAAGGTACTTTGAATGGATTCATTTCCACTTTTCCTTTCTCAAAAAACTCCAAAACCAAAATATATATATATATATATATATATATATATATATATATATTCATTGGTCTTCCTTTGTGGCTCAGCTGGTAAAGAAACTGCCTACAATGCAGTAAGCCTGGGTTCAATCCCTGGGTTGGGAAGATCCCCTGAAGAAGGGAAAGGCTAGCCACTCCAGTATTCTGGCCTGGAGAATTCCATGGACTATATAGTCCACAGGGTCACAAAGAGTTGGACACGACTGAGCGACTTTCACTTTCACTTTCATATATATTCATTATTCCAACTGTTATTACTCTTCTAGGGGGTGTTCATTCTCAGACCTTGGTGTATGTCAAAATCACCTGAAAACACTCTAAGTAGCAAGATCCCTCTCTCTGCTGTACCTGTACAAACCGATGAACATCAGAGGATCTGTGTTGTATCCAGTTTCCCAGGTAATTCCTATGTAGCTGATTCTTAGACTGCACTTGAAAATGCATTATCCTGAACATAGACCTGTGTCACAGAGTGTTAAAACCGAAGAGACTTCAAAGATATCTAAACAACCTCACACTCTGCAAACAAGGCAGCATCATATTGTGTACTGACCCTACTAAACAGCCAGGTTAAATTCCTGGCTTGCTCTCTTACAGGCAGTATGATTTGGAGCAAGTTACTTTAATTCTCTGGGAAATTTTCTCATCTATACTATGAAAAGTTAAAGTGAGGTCGCTCAGTAGTGTCTGACTCTTTGCGACCCCCATGGACTGTAGCCTACCAGGCTCCTCAGTCCATGGAATTTTCTAGGCAAGAGTACTGGGATGGGTTGCCATTTCCTTCTCCAGGGGATCTTCCCAACCCAGGGATTGAACCAGGGTCTCCCGCCTTGCAGGCAGACGGCTTTACCGTCTGAGCCACCAGGGAAAATGGAGATTTATATCACAAGAGATTGTGATACACATCTTCTCCAAATAGATTGTGGATGTTTAAATAAATTGATATTGGCAAAATATTGAGAAAGTGCCCTGTGTCTAGTACGTATTTGTTAGATATCATTTTTATCATTCACTATTCAGAGAAACAGAACCACTTCCCATGGTATAGATTCAGAAATATATTACAAGGATTAGAAAGAAAGAAAGAAAGTTTAGTTGCTCAGGTGTGTCTGACTCTTTGTGACCCCATGGACTGTAGCCTACCAGGCTCCACAGTCCATGGGATTTTCCAGGCAAGACTACCAGAGTGAGCTGCCATTTTCTTCTCCAGAGGATCTTCCCAACCTAGGGATCGAACCCAGGTCTCCCACATTGTAGACAAATGAGTTACTGTCTAAGCCACCAGGGACGTCGTTACAAGGATTAGGCAAACACAGTTGTGGGAGCTGATTATGTTGGCTATTTAAGGCTGCAGTTTCTGCATTTGGTGCTGGGCCTGAAGACAGCAGGGTAGGGCTAGAAATGTAGAAGAAAAGTAGACCTAAAGTAGAGATGCCAAGAACAGATTAGAACCCGTAAGAATTAGCTGGAACACTACAGTAAGTCCCCCACATACGAATGAGTCTAAAGAGCACATTTGTAAGTCCAACAATGTTAGCCTGGGTACTCAATGAACACAACTGGTTATATGGTACTGTACTGTAATAGGTTTATAATACTCTTCTCACAAATAGTATATAAAAAATAAACACAAAAAATAAAGAAAGCATTTTTAATTTTACAGTACAGTACCTTGAAAAGTAATAATATAGTACAACAACTGGCATACAGGGGCTGGTATCCAGTGAACAGGCAAGAAGAGCTACTGACTGGAGAAAGGAGGGGAGGTGAGAGATGGTAGAGCTGAAGGACTGTAGCAATAGGAGATGGAGACAAATCACAATTTCACTCGTCTGATGTTGATGACACCGGTTCTGGTTCTTTGTTGGATTCAATTCTATCCACCCTCTTGAAAAAACGATCCAGTGATGTCTGGGTAGTAGTGCTTTCTTTCTCATCTTTGTTGACATGATAGCTAGCACTGGAGTGCATTCTGAACGGCTGCTGCAACCTTTGTGCACCATTCTACATTCGGGTACTGTGCCTTAAAAACTAACAGTGTCTCCGGAAATAAAGAAAACCCCCTTGTCACTTCCTGCATCCTGAATCTCTCCAGTTATTCAGTTACTGCTTCTATCTCTTGTCTCCTCTCTTCATCCCTTCTCTAGATCTCCAGCTCCTGGCACTTCTTACCAGTATCAGCTGCATCACTGCTGCTTTCACGCTTGTGTCTGGACATCCTGGGCTTGAAATAAAGATGCTGCACTACTGTACTCTATACAGGACCGAATAATAAAGTACAGAAGAGAACAACCACTTGTAGAGGATGCAAGCATGTGACAATGTACGCCAGACATGTAAACTAACTTATGTGGTTAGATATGCCAGTGTATGTTTGCATCTTTGAAAGTCCACAACTTAAGATTTCACATGTAGGGGCCTTACTGTAATCTGTCTCTCATCTCTTTCAGTCTCCTTGATGCTCTCTCTTGCTGTATATGATGAACTAGCACCCTGCACCACAGAGTAGCACCCCTGTTTGGCCCAGGACTCAGGGAAGTTGAAGTCAGGGAGATGGCAGAAGCTGGAGGGGATGGAAGACCTGACTATATCCCATACCAATAAAGTAACTGAGCAGACCAGCAAAAATGTGCACGAGCTACAACAGTGCCTGCCTTATTGACCTTTAGAATGCAAAAACAAACAAAAAAAAGGATCTCCTTTGTGTCCTCCTTCCCAAACTCACATGACCCTAACGTGTGGTCAGCTCCAACTTGGAATCACATATGAAGGGAATTACAATTGTAACTTTGCATTTTAACTCTAATTTGGAACCATATAGAGAAGGGAATTCTGGAATTTGTAGTTCCAACTTAGCTAAACCAATACAACACAAATCACATTATCAACTTCTCTTATCACTCATCAGAAAACTGAAGACAAAGAAGGAAAATAACTTAATCAAGGTCACACAGCAAACCTGTAGAAGACTGACAAGGGCCTGGACCTATTCTTTCCTACATCTATCCTTCAAGCCTCTGGTTACTGCAAATATCTTAAGAATGTGTCCATCTGAATATTCTTTGACCTGTAGGCAGAAGGTTCAAGGGGCAAAGATCCAAATCAATAACACATTTACTGAAGTCCTGCTAGATCCCTGCTACTCTATTCTTAGGTTGGGAGGAGTTCCTATTCTTACACTGCTTACTGAGAAGACAGCTGCATCAGTAAGGACAATAGAAGGCTTGAAGAGACATCCTTCAAGAGAAAAACAATAGTAGTATTTTGGGGTGGAGCTTGATGAAAAATGGGACATCAAGATGATATCAGGGCCTTAGGGCCGTTTGCTTAATATGAAGAGTCCATCAAGTCTAACTCCTATCTCTTCGCTTTCTTATCTCTTCATACTCTGCCCTGATGAAGCAGGAGACAGGATTCGTCTGGAACTGAGGGCTTCCCAGGATGTAGTGCCCCAGATGGAAATCTCCAGCAAGCTGCGGTGAGCTGGTCACCTCGAGGCCCAACAAAATTTACCCAAAGGGAATATCAGGTAAATAGAAACGCCAGCTTTGGAATCTGGCTGGAATCAGTCTTCTCCTGGCTATTATGAGCCTATAACTCTCAGCTCAACAAGTGCAAGAAATTTTCATAAGCAATAAGCAAACCAATAAAAGGAAACAAGACTCTCCAGTCATCCTCAACTCTCCTCAGAAATTCCTGAACTTCTATTCCCACTCGGATTCTGAAATCTTTTAAACTTTCATCTGTTTCCCCACAATGTATTAAGTCCTGTTGGACTCAGTTTTATGTTTGGCCTCTGGATTTTATCGTGGCTTTTTCACTGACTTTGGCCTCGCTGTTGCCTTCCTGATTCTTCCCAATTAAGAAGACCTAGAGGAGGACACCCATACTCAAATCACCCAGGACCTCCAAGATGGAAGGACCTTGAGCAGAAAAGAAGGTTCTGTTTAGTTCAATTCAGTTCAGTTCAGTCACTCAGTCGTGTCTGACT
Organism: Nanger dama; assembly: GCA_917880005.1. Taxonomy (NCBI): domain Eukaryota; kingdom Metazoa; phylum Chordata; class Mammalia; order Artiodactyla; family Bovidae; genus Nanger; species Nanger dama. Next base: position 23,921,404 of record CAKJTW010000011.1, on the reverse strand, counting down.
CTGCAGAGGCCTTATTTGGTCTCTAGTACTGAGACAACCACTTAAAAAATTCTCCAACTCTTCGGTTGAAAAGTTTGAAATAATCATGGATGCTTATCAAGACCTTTAGCTTCCACCATACAAACATCATATCAGATGAATCACCTTCCGGATCTACCAACCAGGGTCTTTGTTTAGCTTGCACAACTAAAATTAGCAGCCCATTCACATTCCATAATGGCTGGGGAATTAACTCATACACATGGGACAAAGGAGAAGGATCCAAAGAGGGGCCTCTTCCTAAGTCTCATCCCTGAGATTCTTCTCATTAAAGAGGCACTCTCAAGCGTCCAATTTGCTGCAATTATAGCAATCAAAAAAGCATTCAGCCTCCTTCCGCACCTGACAAGCCAGCTCATCCATTCTTTCCAACAGTGGTGGGCTGGATGCTAATGCAGCTCCCACCCGCCTTGTTTCAGCTACAGCCAGCAGCAATCCCACCCGTCTCCCACCCTCACAGCTGGGGCTGGTTAACAGTCCCAGATACTCAGTCAGGTTGATACTGTATAGTAGACCTGTACCTGTCCCTGATACCATACAGTAGACCTGTGCCTGTGCCTGACCCACCCGGAGTTCATGGTCCTCCAGAGAAAGAGCCCTTGATGTTGGCTTATATATCTTTATCCCCAAAGGCTGGAAGAGAACTGATTATAGGCAACCTCCTCCATTCTGTGAGTTTCTAAGGGCTGATAAAGAAGCTCCTGCTGAGATAACAGGTGCAGGTGGAGCGCCGTGGAGATACTGGAGCTTGTCTGATTACTGCATTGTGCCAGCCTCCATGGCACTTGAATGGGAGCTTTGTGAGTGTACAGTCTCCCCAGATTGTGGGGACCGGCTGCTGCTGATGGCGGAGTGGAGATCTGCTGATTAAAGGCCCATTAACAAAGCGCAAATAACTCTCAACTTCCTCTTTCTCACCTGCTTCTTTGTTTTTAGTCTAATGGCTCCTGGGGAGCTGAAAATGTTATTTAATTATTCCTAACCCCCATGCTGATGCTATTATGACTCCTTCTAGAGCACACCGTCCCCAGCAAGGCTTCTGTAAACATACTTGTGAACTGCTCCAGGCTTGGCAATAGATATAAGAAGTCTGCAGCCACTCCAAACAGTCAGGCTGGTATTTAGTCATCTACGTGGACCACCTCTGTGCTGCTCCCTTGAAACAGTCTGGCTGCACCATGACACATTTCCAACTACCTTTGAGGTCTACTGGCCACAGCTTTTGGGTTATTACTCACCATGTTTCTCTCAATGTCTGCTGAGAGTCTTTGGAAAACAATAAGCAAATATTCATTGTTGTTATGTATGGTCACTGAGCCCCATGGGACATTCCCTCACCTTTTCTGTGTCTCTAAAATGTGGATAATGGGAATAATCAGACTCTCTTCAAAGGGTTGTTATGAGTCACAAATAAGATAATGTCTGCAGTATATGTCAGGCTCCATTGAGCTGGAGCTCAATTGAAGATCACTATTATTTCATTATTGTTTCTGTCACATCAATTGTTAGTTTGTTTTTTTAAAACTTTCTCCAGAATGTCTCCCAGTCTAATAAGTTCTCCTAGAGCAAGGCACACTTCTAGATTTTTCTATTTGCCACACAGTGTACCAGGCAGCTGGAGTGTGGAACAAGGACTTGTGGAGCTAGGAGCCCTAGGATAGAGCCCTGGCTCTGCCTGTCCACCATCAGGCATCCTTTGGTCTCCTCTCTGCCCTCACTCTTCCTTCCTTCTTTAAGCACCTTAAAAAAAACACCCCTCCCCTTGACCTCACCTGTTAAAATCCCACACTTCTTCCAGCTCAAACCAAATGTCTCATCTTCAAGAATCCCTTCTCTAGTTGCCCTAGTCTACAATGGCCTCTCCCAGACTGCTCGTCTCTTTGTCTTAGCACCATGAAGCTTAGTAATTGCCTTTTAAAAGCCTCACTTCAATGGAGAAAAAAAATGCAATCTTTACCTATTTGCAACACTTTTTCCCCTAGTATGTTGTCTACACTTTTGCAACTCTTTAGGGCAAAGATTGACAATAAGTGGCCCAGTGGCCAAATCTGATCTGTTTTCTCACTTTGCTTGACCTAGAGATAAGAATAGTTTGGGTAATTTAGATGGTTGGAAAAAAATCAAAAGAAGAATTATTATTTGATGACACATGAAAATTATATGAAGTTTAAATTTGAACATCCATAAATAAAGTTTTATCAGGAAACAACTGTTCCCATTGTGATGTATTGTCTACAATTGCCTGCACACTCCAATGGCACAATTGAGTAGCTACAACAGATACCATATGAGCCACAAAGTCTGAATTGTTTACCAGCTGGCCCTTTACAGAGGAAAGTTTGCTGTTGTTATTGTTCAGTTGCTAAGTCATGTCCAACTCTTTGTGACCCCACGAACTGCAGTGCACCAGGCTTCCCTGTCCTTCACTGTCTCCCTGAGCTTGCTCAAACTCATGTCCATTGAATGTTAGAATCAGTTTGCTGACTCTTTCTTTAAAGTATAAAATCTCTTTCACATTTGCACATTCATGTGGTTCTTGTATTAGGCCTATGCAACATCTCCATTTTCATAAAATCAGAAAAGTAAAGCCACCTCTTTAAGACTGCACAGCTTTGAGGTGGCAGAGCTGGCAGTCTCTAGCCCACTCTCCTGATCACACATAGACCTGTACAACTCTTTAAGCCAGCCAACATGGAGGAAACTTCTGCCTTGTAATCGATTCTCTATCACATGCCTCATTTAAAGCTCCAAGGAGCTCCCTCCAGAAATCTGGGCGTGCAGAAAAGTGTCCTTGTATTAGTGACTCCCCAGTCTCCCATTACTTTGCCGACAAAGGTCCATCTAATCAAAGCTCTCATTTTTCCCGTAGTCATACATGGATGTGAGAGTTATACCATAAAGCAGGCTGAGCACCGAAGAACTGATCCTTTTGAACTGTGGTGCTGGAGAAGACTCTTGAGAGTTCCTTGGACTGCAAGGAGATCAAACCAGTCCATCCTAAGGGAAATCAGTCCTGAACATTCACTGGAAGGCTAATGCTGAAGCTCCAATATTTTGGCCACCTGATGTGAAGAACTGACTCATTGGAAAAGATCTTGATGCTGGGAAAGAGTGAAGGCAAGAGGAGAAGGTGAGATGGTTGGATGGCATCACCAACTTGGTGGACATGAGTTTGAGTAAGTACTTGGGGTTGGTGATGAACAGGGAAGTCTGTTGTGCTGCAGTCCATGGGGTCACAATGAGTTGGACACAACTGAGTAACAGAAGTGAATTGAGTCTCTTTGGAATGTGGTGTTCAGTTCAGTTCAGCTGCTCAGTCATGCAGATAGAAGTTACAAATAACTGGTAAAAGGCTTCTGCTCTTGGGTGGTACTGGAGCTGACTGGGTCCATAAGAGTTGCATCCTGCCAACCATACCCCTTCCTTGGCTGACTCTGATATGGTTTAATTAGGGAGAGATCACGTGCTACTGGTGACCACTGGATGCCAGCAGAATGTACACACGAGCAGCAGCTAGCCTTTGGGAGAGATAGATGAATCTGGCCCCCATTTAAGTCATTCTCAGTTAGCTGATGGCCTGCCCCACCCCTTTCCTAACTTCCCGCTGTTCTCTTCTTCTCCTGAGCTCCTATGGTGGGTGCTCACCGGCTGTTCTTATTTTCTCCCTCACTGGTCCTTGGTTTCTGCCTCACTTTTTCCCTAGGGATCTATCCTTTCCCAGTGATGTAGGGTGTTACTTGCCCTTGCTGCACTATCCTCAACATTGAATTGGAATAATACCTCTACTTCCAGCATAGTTGATATGACCACTTGTGATAATTTATGAAAAGTGCACTTAGCATAGCCCCTGGTCTATTGGCTGGACTCAGTAAGTGATAGTATAATGTCATCATTTGCATGTACTGCTGGGGGCTAGCATGAGGAACTCCGCCCATGGCAAAGGTCATGAGGAAGGAGGCTTGGCATACGCAAAGGCGTGATCAAGCCTCAGGAAATCCCCTGTTCCCGAGCATCTGCCCCCAAACCAGAGTCTGTTTTGTGCTCTCACCTACACCTCTGACTTTACAGGGGGCTCTCCCCATAACCATTTCTCTCAGTGAAGGAGTAAACGTGCAGCTCCAAAGCAATAAAAGTTCCTGGGTGTGACAAGAGTGTTTCGATTTACGAACTCCTCTGAAGGTTATCTAGCCCTCCTGTATAGGTTTGTCTGGTCACATGTGATTATTTACAGCCTCCCGACCATGAGAGGCAGGAGATGTTTTAGACTTACTAAAGGCAAATTCTTTTGGGAAGTTAGAAATTATTAGTATAGTGGGTTGGTTAGGAATTATATTGGTGAAGGGTTTTTCGTTTGTTGTGCCAATAATTGCTGCTAATTCCCTGCCCTGGGTGGGACAAGAGTGTCTCAGGTCAAACCTCTCTGCTGACAGACTAGCTTGTGTGACAACCTCTCAACCATAAACAGCACAGAGAGTTCGGAGTATTAGCATAGGGCTTTTCTCATTGTTGAGTCAATGATTGCTGCCAGGCCTTCATATCCTTAGGCACCTGGGAATATATTCATCAGTGTATTTGGAATATAGAAAAGGAAATATAGTAGTTTTTGATGTTAGCAATATTAGACTTTTTGAGTTAATGGATTTTCTCTTTTGTTATAGTTCACTGTATTTTGTTATAAATCACTGTACTTTGTTATAAATCACTGTACTTTGTTATAAATCACTGTGTCCTTGCTAGGCAAAAATGTAACTTTATCACTGTCTTAAGACTAAATAGATCTTAAGGGAACATTGGTGAAGGGTTTTTATTTGTTGGGCTGATGTTTGCTGCTAAATCTCCATATTCCCTGCCTTTATAATAAATATAACTAGCATATAGGAGAAATAAGTATTAACCTTTAAGATTCATCATGTTAACCTTGGGTTAAATAAATTCCTTTCTTGACTGTAACTCACTACACCCTCATCCTATAGGAATGCAACTTTATTTGAAGGGTGATGCCTGGTTTAAGAAAAAACACCCTTGGAAAAAGTTAAGTTTTTTGTTATCAGAAAAAAGGGTTGTAAATGTCAGCAGGCCTCATGGCCATAAGATGATGTAAAACCCTAAGACCTTTTTTTATGTAAAGCACCTGATTTTGATAAAGATCAGGACTGCTGACACCCGCATGACTCTGTATTCATCCCTATATGTAACAAAAGGTATATAAGAAAACCTGAAAAATAAAGAAATGGGATCAGTTCCTAGAAAGACTGATTCCCCCATGCCATTCTTTCTTGCTCCCCGTTTATCTGGCTGAATTCCCATCTGAAGCATGGATGCTATTCCACATAAACCAAGTTATTCAGCCTCTTTTTCTCCACTAATTTTCCTACTACACTATCCGTTTCTAATCTCTCTCTATATCTGTAATTAAATATGTATTTTTCCAAGGACGCCAACTCCGTCTCACCTTTGAATCACCTTGGATTCACCAGGGCTGGACCCCAGCAATGTACCACATACAGTAAGTGATACTACTGTGTCATCATTTTGAGTCTCAGTAAAGGTAAGTACTAAGCCCTATCCCAGGAGTCTATTTCTTATGACTTGGGCAAAATCTTCCCTCTATCCTTGCTCTCCTGTTTCCAAGTTTCCTGACATTTCTTCATAACTCACTTGCCAGGAATGTCTGTTGATATGATTTCTTCCCTGGAGAGGGGGTGTAGGTTCTGGACCAGAACTGAGTCCCCTTGAGGGGAATGCCAGATGCCCTCTGTGGGCCATAAACCAGAGTTCCCAGGGTCTCACTAGAAAGCACCATCCTAAGGCTGCCTGGAGTGCCCATGAGTGGAGCTGAAACTACTTACTACTACTTTTGGGAGATTCCCACTTGGATAATATGTAGTATATTAGTCAGAGTTCTCTGAGAACTCAAAGTTCTCCAGAGAAACAGAACTTATAGGATATGTATATATATAGGGAAACATATTTATTGTAAAGAATTGGCTTATACAATTGTGAAAGCTGTTGAGTCTGAAAAATAGTGTGGACTAGCAGATTCAAGACCTAGGAAACCCGATGGTGCAATTCAAAGGCTAGAAGCCGAGAGACTGAGTAGGCTGATGGTTCAGAAGTCTGAAGGAAGTCTGCTAGAGAATTCTCTCTTGCTCCAGGAGACCAGATGTTTTGTTCTATTCAGGCCTTCAACTGATTGACTGAGGCCCATCCACATTGTGGAGGATAATCTACTTACTTGAAGTTCACTGATTAAATATTAACATCATCCAAAAACTCCTTCCAAATTGACATAAAATTAACCACCACAGATAACATGCATAAATGCTGTCTTTCTCTGACAACTCCCATTCTGTTGACATCCTGTGCTAGTGTATTTTAGGAGGTAAAACAACTGGAGAGTTGCATGATGTTTCTCTTTCCAGAGTGGTTGAATAATAGTAATATGCCCTCTTCGTGGATAAAATTGTCTCAACTGTGTCCAGCATTTTTCAGTCTACACTCTCTCATTGATTTCTCACACAGGACCAATCAGCTGGTCCAATGCCTTCATTTTTCAGATAGAGAAACTAAGACCTGGGAGTGAGAGGCTTGGCCAAGGTCATCCCACATGATAAAGTTGTTGGGGGGCTAGGACAGCTTAGCCCAAAGCCTGGCCCAGGGTTTTCCCTTCTGACCTAAATTCTGTATAATTGGGAAGCAACAGTTAGAACTGGACATGGAACAACAGACTGGTTCCAAATAGGAAAAGGAGTATGTCAAGGCTGTATATTGTCACCCTGCTTATTTAACTTCTATGCAGAGTACATCATGAGAAATGCTGGGCTGGAAGAGGCACAAGATGGAATCAAAATTGCCAGGAGAAATATCAATAACTTCAGATATGCAGATGACACCACCCTTATGGCAGAAAGTGAAGAGGAACTAAAAAGCTCTTGATGAAAGTGAAAGAGGAGAGTGAAAAAGTTGGCTTAAAGCTCAACATTCAGAAAACTAAGATCATGGCATCTGGTCCCATCACTTCGTGGGAAATAGTGGGGAAACAGTGGAAACAGTGTCAGACTTTATTTTGGGGGGCTCCAAAATCACTGCAGATGGTGACTGCAGCCATGAAATTAAAAGATGCTTACTCCTTGGAAGAAAAGTTATGACCAACCTAGATAGCATATTTAAAAGCAGAGACATTACTTTGCCAACAAAGATCCGTCTAGTCAAGGCTATGGTTTTACCTGTGGTCATGTATGGATGCAAGAGCTAGACTGTGAAGAAGGCTGAGCAATGAAGAACTGATCCTTTTGAACTGTGGTGTTGGAGAAGACTCTTGAGAGTCCCTTGGACTGTAAGGAGATGCAACCAGTCCATTCTAAAGGAGATCAGTCCTGGGTGTTTTTTGGAAGGAATGATGTTGAAGCTGAAACTCCAGTACTTTGGCCACCTCATGCAAAGAGCTGACTCATTGGAAAAGACTATGATGCTGGGAGGGATTGGGGGCAGGAGGAAAAGGGGATGACAGAGGATGAGATGGCTGGATGGCATCACCAACTTGATGGACGTGAGTTTGAGTGAACTCCGGGAGATGGTGATGGACAGGGAGGCCTGGCGTGCTGCAATTCATGGGTTCACACAGAGTCGGACATGACTGAGCGACTGAACTGAACTGAATGAAGCTAAAATTGAAGCTGCTGCTTTGAGTAGGTTTTGGATTCTTTTAGCTCAGGCTCTGTAAGAGAAAAGTTGTGAAAGACTTTGATATTTAGTGGTTGTCCTAATTAGCTCTTCCCCCTGGGCTATTTTGTCTCTCCTTGTCTTTGACTAGGATATTTTACAACTCAGTACAGACAGAAATTAAGCTGTAGAAAATTGATAGTAGTTCAAATAATTCTTGTCCTTAGAAATTGTGTCTGAGTCTGTGTCTGTGTTAGCTGCTCAGTCATATTCGACTCTTTGCAACCCCATGGCCTCTAGACCACCAGTTTCCTCTGTCCATGAAATTCTCCAGGCAAGAGTACTGAAGTGGGTTGCCAGTTCCCTTTCCAGGGGATCTTCCTGACCCAGGTATTGAACCTGGGTCTTCCACACTACAGGCAGATTCTTTACCATCTGATCCACCAGGAAACCTAGAAATTGTGTCTAATGGAATATAATTGATTATTGCCCTTTAGATAGTGATCACTTTTATATCCTTTTGTAAATCCATTTCAATATTCTGATACAACTAAAAATATGTGACATTGTGAGTTTACTTTTGAATTCACTGTAACTTCTGGTTCCCTCATTGCTTAATGAGTTACAAAAATAATCTTTGGTATGTATTCATTTTATATTTGTATGAGAATCAGGATTATATCTTCTTTTACAATGTATCTTTTAATATGTCTCTGTGTAAACAATATTTAAACTTATTTTCCTATACTGAACTGTGTTTCCACACCTCCCTTAAAGAATAAATTGAAGCTCCTGTGACTTCTGAACATCTTGGAGAATAATAGCTAATTTTGTAAAGTTCTTTAACGTTTCTTTCACTGTCAGGCCCTATGGACTGTAGCCTGCCAGGCGCCTCTGTCCATGGGGATTTCCCAGGCAAGAGTGCTAAGGTGAGTTGCTATTTCCTCCTCCAGGGCATCTTCCTGACATCGATCGAACTCAGGTCTCCTGCATTGCAGGCAGTCTCCTGCACTGAAGGCAGATTCTTTACCAACTGAGCTATATACCAACTGAGCTACTATACCTCCCCATGAGAGGAGGTATATCATTCCTATTTTGCCAATGAGTGAAATGAAGGCCGAGGGTGGGGGGTGGGGACAAAAATCTTTCTTGTAGAACTAGAAACATTGAGCTCTAGGAAGCGGTGAGTGCTACAACCTCAGCGTTAATGTCTCCTGTCTCTAAGTCCTATGCTTAGCCTCTTCCTTAAGTCCTGTCTTCTTTCTCCGTGAGAAATGCTGTGGACCCAGCCTGGCAGCTGAATCCCAGCCAGGGAGAGCTGCTGTTTCAGGGAAAAAGAGCCAAGAGTTTGGATGTGAGGGGAGTTCTGAGTTCTGAGTTTTAGCACCAAGGATGTTTTTCTGCTCTGTTTTTCATTTTTCCCCTTGAGAACAAAAGCTGGTTTTACATTTTAATGGATTTAATTACTGCATGGAGATCTGAACAGATAGGAAAGGAACAGGCAATGAGGACACAGCGATGGTCTATTGAGCATCATTTGAATTAATTTAGAGTTTTCATCTTTGTGATTAGTGTGGTTATTAGTGTTTTTACTTGAAGTTTGCATTAACAGGGTGTTACTGTGAATTTGAAACATTAAAGCAGGCCCGATTTCCTAGTATTTGTTTACTTATTAATCAGTTATTCATAATTGCTATGGTGTTGACATATAAAATGCCCCCTGCATCCAACTTCCCGGTTTAACTTAATAGAGAGTAACATCGGGCCTCATTTAGTCAATGTTTAATGCTAATAAGTTGTTCTTATCTATTTTGGTGACTTCCCCACTGTGGACATTCTTTCCTTTGTCCTCAGACCACCGTGGAGAGGCAGATAAAGCCTCAGAGTTTATGGTAACAGCCAGAACTGGGTTTTAGTTTACCATGTCTCTGGAAAAGTCATGCCTCCTCTCTGGGACTTAGTTTCCCAGCTGTAAAATAAGAGAGTTTTGATGAGATGATCCCCATGTCCTTTCAGTCCTATGGCTCAGAGAGAGAAAATCAAAGTGGCGAGATGACTGGAGAGTCAGAAATGTAAAGTTGTGACCAAGAGATCATCTACCCTCATACATTAATTCTTCAATAGAGGACAAAGAGACTCAAAGAAGATTAGCTATGTCCAAAGTCAGATAGAAGGTTAAAGAGTCAGAGTCTGAACCTGAATGCAGACTTTCTAATTCCCTAATCTGGTCCCATATGCTTCTTTTCATTTGGTTGTATCAAAGTCTTAAAGTAGATACAGGGACAGGGACAGTGAAAGTTGCTCAGTCGCGTCTGACTTGTGACCTCATGGACGATACAGTCCATGGAATTCTGCAGGGCAGAATAGTGGAGTGGGCAGCCTTTCCCTTCTCCAGGGAATCTTCTCAACCCAGGGACTGAACACAGGTCTTCCGTGTTGCAGGCAGATTCACCAGCTGAGACACCAGGGAAGCCCTTTAAAGTAGAGTACATGTTAATAGAATATCAAATTATGAGACCCCCATAATATTCGTATCTAATTAATATAAATGTTAATTTATGTCCATACTATTGTTTTCCTTTCTTTCTGTCTATCAATATAATATTAAAATCCAGCTCAACTTTATTATTTTTTTTAATTTATTTATTTTTTTTAATTACAATACTGTATTTGTTTTGCCATACATTGACACGAATCAGCCATAGGTGAACACAATCTCCCAATGCCGAAGCCCCCTCCCACCTCCCACCCCCCATCCTCTACTTGAATCATCCCGTGCATCAGCCCCATGCCTCCTGCATCCTACATTGAACATAGATTAGCATTTCATTTCTTACAGGAAAATATACATGTTTCATTGCCATTCTCCCATACCATCCCACCCTTTCCCTCTCCCTCAGAGTCCAAAAGTCCACTCTATACCTCTGTGTCTCTTGTTGTCTCACATATAGGGTCATCATTACTGTCTTCTAAATTCCATATATATGTGTCAGTATACTGTATTGGTGTTTTTCTTTCTGGCTTACTTCACTCTGTATAATCGGTTCCAATTCCATCCATCTCATTAGAACTGAGTCAAATTTATTCTTTTTAAGGGCTGAGTAGTATTCCATAGTGTATATGAACCACAGCTTTCTTATCCATTCATCTGCTGATGAACATCTAGGTTGCTTCCATGTCCTGGCTATCATAAACAGCGCTGCAATGAACATTGGGGTACATGTGTCTCTTTCAATTCTGGTTTCCTCAGTGTGTATGCCCAGCAGTGGGATTGCTGGGTCATAAGGCAGTTCTATTTGCAATTTTTTAAGGAATCTCCACACTGTTTTCCATAATGGCTGTACTAGTTTGCATTCCCACCAGCAGTGTAAGAGGATTCCCTTTTCTCCACACCCTCTCCAGCATTTATTGCTTTTAGACTTTTGGATCGCAGCTATTCTGACTGGTGTGAAATGGTACCTCATTGTGGTCTTGATTTGCATTTCTCTGATAATGAGTGATGCTGAACATCTTTTCATGTGTTTGTTAGCCATCCGTATGTCTTCTTTGGAGAAATGCCTATTTAGTTCTTTGGCCCATTTTTTTATTGGATCATTTATTTTTCTGGAGTTGAGCTGCATAAGTTGCTTACATATCTTTGAGATTAGTTGTTTGTCAGTTGTTTCATTTGCTATTGTTTTCTCCCATTCAGAAGGCTGTCTTTTCACCTTGCTTATAGTTTCCTTTGTTGTGCAGAAGCTTTTAATTTTAATTAGATCCCATTTGTTTATCTTTGCTTTTATTTCCAGTATACTGGGAGTTGGATCATAGAGGATCCTGCTGTGATTTATGTCGGAGAGTGTTTTGCCTATGTTCTCCTCTAGGAGTTTTATAGTTTCTGGTCTTACATTTAGATCTTTAATCCATTTTGAGTTTATTTTTGTGTATGGTGTTAGAGAGGGGTCTAGTTTCATTCTTTTACAAGTGGTTGACCAGTTTTCCCAGCACCACCTGTTAAAGAGACTATCTTTACTCCATTGTATATTCTTGCCTCCTTTGTCGAAGATAAGGTGTCCATAGGTATGTGGGTTAATCTCAGGGTTTTCGATTTTGTTCCATTGATCTATATTTCTGTCTTTGTGCCAGTACCATACCGTCTTAATGACTGTGGCTTTGTAGTAGAGCCTGAAGTCAGGCAAGTTGATTCCTCCAGTTCCATTTTTCTTTCTCAAGATTGCTTTGGCTATTCGAGGTTTTTTGTATTTCCATACAAATTTTGAGATTATTTGATCTAGTTCTGAGAAAAATACTGCTGGTAGCTTGATGGGAATTGCATTGAATCTGTAGATTGCTTTGGGTAGTATACTCATTTTCACTATATTGATTCTTCCAAGCCATGAGCATGGTATATTCCTCCATCTATTAGTGTCCTCTTTGATTTCTTTCATCAGTGTTTTATAGTTTTCGATATATAGTTCTTTAGTTTCTTTAGGTAGGAATATTCCTAAGTATTTTATTCTTTTCGTTGCAATGGTGAATGGAATTGTTTCCTTGACTTCTTTTTCTACTTTCTCGTTATTAGTGTATAGGAATGCAAGGGATTTCTGAGTGTTGATTTTATATCCTGCAACTTTACTATATTCACTGATTAGCTCTAGTAGTTTTCTGGTCGAGTCTTTAGGATTTTCTATGTAGAGGATCATGTCATCTGCAAACAGTGAGAGTTTTACTTCTTCTTTTCCAATTTGGATTCCTTGTATTTCTTTTTCTGCTCTGATTGCTGTGGCCAAAACTTCCAGTATGATGTTGAAGAGTAGTGGTGAAAGTGGACACCCTTGTCTTGTTCCTGACTTTAGGGGAAATGGTTTCAATTTTTCGCCATTGAGGATAATGTTAGCTGTGGGTTTGTCATATATAGCTTTTATTATGTTGAGGTATGTTCCTTCTATTCCTGCTTTCTGGAGAGTTTTTATCATAAATGGATGCTGAATTTTGTCAAAGGCTTTTTCTGCATCTATTGAGATAATCATATGATTTTTATTTCTCAGTTTGTTAATGTGATGAATTACATTGATTGACTTGCGGATATTGAAGAATCCTTGCATCCCTGGGATAAAGCCCACTTGGTCATGGTGTATGATCTTTTTAATGTGTTGCTGGATTCTGATTGCTAGGATTTTGTTGAGGATTTTTGCATCTATGTTCATCAGTGATATTGGCCTGTAGTTTTCTTTTTTTGTGGTGTCTTTGTCAGGTTTTGGTATTAGGGTGATGGTGGCCTCATAGAATGAGTTTGGAAGTTTACCTTCCTCTACAATTTTCTGGAATAGTTTCAGTAAGATAGGTGTTAGCTCTTCTCGGAATTTTTGGTAGAATTCAGCTGTGAAGCCATCTGGACCTGGGCTTTTGTTTGCTGGAAGATTTCTGATTACAGTTTCAATTTCCGTGCTTGTGATGGGTCTGTTAAGATTTTCTATTTCTTCCTGGTTCAGTTTTGGAAAATTGTACTTTTCTAAGAATTTGTCCATTTCTTCCAAGTTGTCCATTTTATTGGCATATAGTTGCTGATAGTAGTCTCTTATGATTCTTTGTATTTCTGAGTTGTCTGTCGTGATCTCTCCATTTTCATTTCTAATTTTGTTGATTTGATTTTTTTCTCTTTGTTTCTTGATGAGTCTGGCTAATGGTTTGTCAATTTTATTTATCCTTTCAAAGAACCAGCTTTTTGCTTTGTTGATTTTTGCTATTGTCCCTTTTGTTTCTTTTGCATTTATTTCTGCCCTAATTTTTAGGATTTCTTTCCTTCTACTAACTCTGGGGTTCTCTATTTCTTCCTTTTCTAGTTGCTTTAGATGTAGAGTTAGGTTATTTATTTGACTTTTTTCTTGTTTCTTGAGGTATGCCTGTATTGCTATGAACTTTCCTCTTAGGACTGCTTTTATAGTGTCCCAAAGGTTCTGTGTAGTTGTGTTTTCATTTTCATTTGTTTCGATGCATATTTTGATTTCTTTTTGATTTCTTCTGTGATTTGTTGATTATTCAGTAGGGTGTTGTTCATCCTCCAAATGTTGGAATTTTTAATAGTTTTTCTCCTATAATTGAGATCTAACCTTAGTGCATTATGGTCAGAGAAGATGCTTGGAATAATTTCAATTTTTTTGAATTTATCAAGGTTAGATTTATGACTCAGAATGTGATCTATTCTGGAGAAGGTTCCGTGTGCACTTGAGTAAAAGGTGAAATTCATTGTTTTGGGGGTGAAATGTCCTATAGATATCAATTAGGTCTAACTGGTCTATTGTATCATTTAACGTTTGTGTTTCTTTGTTAATTTTCTGTTTAGTTGATCTGTCCATAGGTGTGAGTGGGGTATTAAAGTCTCCCACTATTATTGTGTTATTATTAATTTCCCCTTTCATGCTTGTTAGCAATTGTCTTACATATTGCGGTGCTCCTATGTTGGGTGCATATATATTTATAATTGTTATATCTTCTTCTTGGATTGATCCTTTAATCATTATGTAGTGGCCTTCTTTGTCCCTTTTCACAGCCTTTGTTTTAAAGTGTATTTTATTGGATATGAGTATTGCTACTCCTGCTTTCTTTTGGTCTTTATTTGCATGGAATATCTTTTTCCAGCCCTTCACTTTTAGTCTGTATGTGTCCGTTGTTTTGAGGTGGGTCTCTTGTAAGCAGCATATATAGGGCTCTTGTTTTTGTATCCATTCAGCCAGTCTTTGCCTTTTGGTTGGGGCATTCAACCCATTTACATTTAAGGTAATTATTGATAAGTATGCTCCTGTTGCCATTTACTTTATTGTTTTGGGTTCGGGTTTATACGTCCTTTTTTGTGTTTCCTTTCTAAAGTCTATCCTTTAGTATTTGTTGGAGAGCTGGTTTGGTGGTGCTGAATTCTCTCAGCTTTTGCTTGTCTGGAAAGCTTTTGATTTCTCCTTCATATTTGAATGAGATCCTTGCTGGGTACAGTAGTCTTGGCTGAAGGTTATTATCTTTCATCACTTTAAGTATGTCTTGCCATTCCCTCCTGGCCTGAAGAGTTTCTATTGAAAGATCTGCAGTTATTCTTATGGGGATCCCCTTGTGTGTTATTTGTTGTTTTTCCCTTGCTGCTTTTAATATTTGTTCTTTGTGTTTGGTCTTTGTTAGTTTGATTAAAATATGTCTTGGGGTGTTTTGCCTTGGGTTTATCCTGTTTGGCACTCTCTGGGTTTCTTGGACTTGGGTGATTATTTCCTTCCCCATTTTAGGGAAGTTTTCAACTATTATCTCCTCAAGTATTTTCTCATGGTCTTTCTTTTTGTCTTCTTCTTCTGGGACTCCTATAATTCGAATGTTGGAGCGTTTCATATTGTCTTGGAGGTCTCTGAGGTTGTCCTCATTTCTTTTAATTCGTCTTTCTTTTTCCCTCGCTGATTCATTTATTTCTACCATTCTATCTTCTATTTCACTAATCCTATCTTCTGCCTCCGATATTCTACTATTTGTAGCCTCCAGAGTGTTTCTGATCTCATTTATTGCATTATTCATTATATGTTGACTCTTTTTTATTTCTTCTAGGTCCTTGTTAAACCTTTCTTGCATCTTCTCAATCCTTGACCCCAGGCTATTTATCTGTGATTCCACTTTGATTTCAAGATTTTGGATCATTTTCACTATCAGTATTCGGAATTCTTTCTCAGGTAGATTCCCTATCTCTTCCTCTTTTGTTTGGTTTGGTGGACATGTCTCCTGTTCCTTTACCTGCTGGGTATTCCTCTGTCTCTTCATCCTGGTTATATTGCTGCATTTGGGGTGGCTTTTCTATATTCTGGGAATTTGTGGAGTTCTCTTTATTATAGAGTTTCCTCTCTGTGTTTGGGGTTATATCAGTGGCTTGTCAAAGTTTCTTGATCAGGGAGGCTTATGTTGGAGTTCTGGTGGGTGGATCTGGATTTCCTCTCTCTGGAGTGCTGTGACGTGTGAAGTAATGGGTTATGCGACGTCAGTGGTTTCGGAGTATTTTGAGTTGCCTGTGTATTGAAGCTCAGGGGCTTGTTCTTGTGTTGCTGGAGAATTTGCGTGGTATGTCTTGCTCTGGAGCTTGTTGGCCCTTGGGCAGTGCTCAATTTTAGTATAGGTATGAAGGTGTTTGATGAGCTCTAATTGGATAATGTACCCTGTATTCAGGAATTCTTTGATGATCTCAGGATTTGGAATTATGCCTCCTGATTCTGGTTTTCAGATTTATTTTTAGAATAGCCTCATGATTTCTCCGTCTATTCAGCACTAATGTTAAAACATCTAGGTTAATGATGATAGGTTTCTCCACCTTAAGGGTCGTCCCTAGAGGATCGGTGAGTTACTTGGAGGAGAGAAGAGGGAGGGAGTAGTTAGAGGTGAGTGGAATGGGATGAGGTGGAATCATAAGAGGGAAAAGCAAGTTAGCCCGTAACCACTTTCTTGTGTGTGCTCAAGTCTGGACCGCTCAGAGGTGGTCACAGAGTTATACATGGAAGAGGAGAGGAAGGAAGTAGATAGAGATGGACAGGAGGATAAAAGAGGGAGATGGGAAGGAGGGATACAGATCCGGCCAGTGACCAGTTCCCTTAGAGTTCTCCTCCTTCTGGAACGCACAGAGGTTCATAGGGTTGGGTAGAGAAGGGGGGGGGGGAGGGAGGAGACAAAAGCCACCTGGTGGCGAAAAGGGAGATTCCAGAGGTGGAGAGAGTGGTCAAGCCAGTAGTCTTGCACTCATGTAAAACTGGGTACTGAGGATTAGGTTTTTAAAAGTACAAAGTTGGCAACAAATACCAAAATGTCAAGATTAAAAATCTGGAGTATAAATTGGATTTTCAAAGATAGATTATTGAAGAAAAGATGAAGAAGTAGAGAGAAATTTTAAAAAAAAATAGAGAAAAAAGAAAAAGAAAAAAAAAGTAAAATATAATAAAAGACTCCAGAATTATTAAAAGACAACTTACTTCACCAATAAGACTATATACGGCGTTTGCTTAAACGATAGGGTTTTTTTTTTTTTTAAGTAATATTAGGTTCTAAAAATAATAACTAGAAATATAGAATACTTAAAAATTTAAGGAAGTTTAGGGAAAAAAGGATGAAAAAGAAAAGGATAAACAAATTTAAAAAGAAAAAAAATAATTTTTAAAGAAAGAAAACAAAATTCTTAAAAAGAAAAAAAAATCACGCTTCCACATCATCCCCTCCCCCACCCCCAATTTTTTTTTTTTTTTTTTGATCATAAAAGTTGGAACGGCGTATCTGGTGCTTTCTCTGTCGTTGAGGCCTGTGTGGGGTCACTACCAAGGCAGTTCCCTCTGTTTGACTTCCTCTGTTTGCTGGTCTCTTCCGTGTCTGATTTCTGTCTTGCCTCAGGGAGGGTGGTGCTGAGCTCTGCACTGGGCTTGCCCCTTCCCAATCCGCGGGATAACCGTGTGGGGCCTGCCCTATGTTTCATGCAATTCCCGGTTTAAGCCGCTCAGGACTGGCGCTCAGGAAGTCCCCTCCGGGTGCCGGGTTTGGTTCCAAGTCTGAGTGGCTAGGGAGTTTGGCGCGGACTATTGTTGCAGAAGTCTCAATAAAGAAGCTTGCTTGCAATTTGGTAGGTAATGTCTCTCTTGAGCTGCGTCTGCCCTCTTCCAGCGCTTCAGGCTCTGGCTGCCCATCGCTGGTGGGGGGATGGTCTGCAGCCGGCTATTTCCAATCCATCCTTTGTTCTGTGCGCGGGCCTGTCAGTGTCTTATGTTCGAGCGTTTAGCGTGTTAGTTACCCCCCAATCTGGTTTGTTGGTCCGGGATAAATCGTTCTATCCACGCGCGGACCCGATTCTGGCCCCTTTACGCCCCGATTCTCGAGAAAAGCCCTGCAGCCTACGTCTCCCGCGGCCCAATTCTTAGAGAGCACTGTCGCGGGCGCGCTCCTCCCTGCCCAACCCCCCACCGCTGTCGGACGCAGGCGTTTGCGCTGCTTCTCCGCTGGGGTTATACTGTTGAATTCGTAATCTGTTGGTTTTAATTATTTATTTATTCTTCCTTCCTGTTATGTTGCCCTCTGTGCTTCCAGGGCTCGCCCCATGCACACCTGTGAGAAAGTTCCCCAATTTTAGGGAACCTCTCTCTTTAAGAGTCTCTTCCTGGGACGGGATTCCCTTTCCGTGCCGGGGTTCCCTCCCTACCTCCTTTGTCTATAACTTCGTTCTTTAAAATAAAATAAAATATTCCCTACCTGGCTTTGAAGCCAATGATCTGCTTTGCTGGATGCCTGATGTCCTCTGCCAGCAGTCAGAAGTTATTTTGTGGAGTTTGCTCAGCGTTGAAATGTTCTTTTGATGAGGTAGAGAGGGAGAAAGTGTTCTCCCCATCCTATTCCCTCCACCATCTTTTTTCCTTCTCCCCAGCTCAACTTTAGATCCTCAAATGACCATCCTCATAAATAACTACTATCTTGAGGCTTGTGTGTATCATTCCTATGTTGTTGTTAATTATTTAATTACATAAAAAGTGTGTGTGTGTGTGTGTGCTTATTGCTTCAGCCATGTCTGACTCTATGCGACCCCATGAACTGTAGCCCACCAGGCTGCTCTGTCTACGGGATTCTCCAGGCAAGAATACTGGAGTGGGCTGCCATTTCCTCCTCCAGGGGATCCTCCCAACCCAGGGATCGAACCCACATCTCTTATGTCTCCTGCATTGGCAGGTAAGTTCTTTACCAAAAGTGCCACCTGGGAAGCCCTATGAAGTATTCATTGTTTATTTGACTTATTGAAGTTAATGTTTACCCTCTGCTGGCTTGGAAATATACCTTCTACTGTTGTGTTTTAGGTATACCTTTAAATTCATAATATGTCTACTTGACATTCAAAATGATGTACCCTGAATCAGAATCTCTACCCTCCTCCTAAGCAGAACCACCAACAATCCTTATCCTAATCCCATGTAATTGGTTATCAACAATTTTGTTCTGCCTGTTTTAAACATCTTCAATTAGTTACTAATCTCTTAATAGCTTGGGCTTGTTTAGATTCAGATGTTACTTGTGTGTGCTCTCTCATCACTGTTTACTGTACATCACAACTTCAACATGTGGTAGAGGATATTCCACTGTCTTCAGGTTTCTAGGTTTGCTGAAGTTGTTTTAATCTGATTTAGTCCTAAGGATAATTTCTCTTTTCTCTTCTATAACTTTAAAAGTCTCCTTGTTTTGGTGTTCTTCATTTTTACTTCAAAGTGTGTTCAATGTGGATTCATGTTTTCCTTTTTGCTGCCCTGGGCATTCTCTCCTTTGTCCTCAGAGACAGATAGAGCCTCAGAGTTTATGGAAACAGCCTGAACTGGGGCTTAGTTTCCCATGTCTCTGTAACTAGATGCATTATGTTTGTTGTTTGGTTGCCAGTTGCTAGATCATGTCTGGTTCTTTGCAACCCCATGGACTGCAGCACTCCAGTCTTCCCTGTCCTTCACTATCTCCCAGAGTTAGCTCCAGCTCAAACTCATGTCCATTGAGCTGGTGATTGAGCCACTCAACCATCTCATTCTCTGTCATCCCCTTCTCCTGCTGCCCTCAATCTTTCCTAGCATCAAAGTCTTTTCCAGTGAGTTGGCTCTTCTCATCAGGTGGCCAAAGTATTGGAGCTTCAGCTAAACTGCATGCGTTATAAATCTCCAACCCAAAGGTTCATGTCTTTCTTCAACTATGGAAAATTCTCAGTTTTCATCTCAATGAATATTAACGTTCTCCCTGCTTTCGTGAAAGTGAAAGTAGCTCAGTTGTATGCAACTCTTTGAGAGCCCATGGGATATACAGTCCATGGAATTCTCCAGGCCAGAATACTGGAGTGGGTAGCCTTTCCCTTCTCCAGAGGATCTGCCCAACTCAGGGATCAAACCCAGGTCTCTGGCATTGTGGGCAGATTCTGTACCAGCTGAGCCACAAGAGAAGCCCAAGAATACTGCAGTGGGTAGCCTATCCCTTCTCCAGTGAATCTTCCCAACCCAGGAATCGAACCAGAGTCACCTGCAGGAGCCTGCAGGTGGATTCTTTACCGACTGAGCTATCAGGGAAGCCCCTTCTTTCCATATGAACTCCTATCAAATGAGAGCTGTCTGCATTCTAGTTAATGTCCTGAAATCTGCCTTCTAGGCACTAGTTCTGCCTGCAGATGTTTAATCTGCTGTCTACACTGTCTGTCAAATTTTCAATTTCACTGATTTGGGGTTTTCCATTTCTAGAAGTACCGTTTTCTTCTTTCTCAAATCTGCCCATTGTTTTCTTAATGAAGGCTTTTTTTTTTTTCTTATAGATTGATAGTTAATTTCACATCTTTAACATTTAAACATTTATGTTGTAGTGTCCCCTAGGTGACTTTATCCTAAATTCTTAACATGCAAGCTCTCCTGTTTGTCATATAAATTCATTCTCATTTTTTTCTTAAGTAATTTTCTTCTGGAATTTTTGAGTGTGAGCACATTGTCGATAATATAGGGGTGACTGGGGAGTCAGTGGGATATGGGATTTGGAAATGTCCCCCAGAGAAGCTTTGCATTTGTTTTGCTTGTTACCCAGAGGTATCATGACCCCAGAAACATTAATTTTTTTTCTAAACCAATACATTGGATGGATAAATGAGTGAACACACTATTTATTCCTTTGCCTTGATTGGAATGCAGAAAAATCACTTTGAGTACATTCAGTGCTGCTACCTGTGGCCACACAGACTAGGCACTGCATGATAGGAGAGCTATGTGACATGGTGACCTTCAGTTCTTTTTATTGAATAACTTAATCGACGTAAGGAAAGTCATCAGGACAGTGAACCGCCATACCATGTTAGAAAAACCACAGCGATTGTGATGGTCAGCTCTTAACCTGCCCAACAGCAGAAATTATAAATAATTATCTTCTAGATCCAAAATGGATAAACTACTCTATACTGCTTTCCATAACCTTGGGCCAAGTTTAGCCTGCTGCCTGTTTAGTAAATAAAGTTTTACTGAAACACAGTTACTCTTACTCATCTACATATTGTCTATGGCTGCTTGAGTCCTACAATGACAGAACTGAGTGATCGTGATAGATAATGGTTGTTTTACAGCCCATGAAATGCTTCCTCAGTGGCTCAGTGGTAAAGATTCCACCTGCAATGCAGGAGATGCAAGTTCGATCCCTGGGTCGGGAAGACCCCCTGGAGAAGGAAATGGCAACCCACTCCAGTATTCTTGTCTGGGAAATCCCATGTTCAGAGGAGCCTGGTGGGCTGTGGTCCACAGGGTCACAAGAGTCTGACACAACTTAGCGACTAAACAACAGCCCATGAAGTCTAAAATTTTTTGTATCTCTTTACCTTTTGACCCACTTTAGCCATACCTTCCACCTTTAAATCCCTACCACTGACAGCCATCAATCTGCTCTCTGTATCTATGAGCTTGTTTTTTGTTTTTGATGTTTTTTTTTTTGGATTCTACATATGAGTGATAATACAGTTTTTGTCTTTCTCTGTCTGACTGATTTCACTTAGCATAATGTTCTGTTCTCAAGGTTCATCCATGTTGCTGCAAATTGTAAAATTTCACTATTTTTTATGGCTGAGTAATATTCCATTGTGTGTGTGTATATCTATATATATATTATGTGTGTGTATATATACATATATATATACCACAATGCCTTTCTCCATTTGTATATCAATGGACACTTGAATGGTTTCCATATCTTAGCTATTGTAAATAATGCTGCAATGGACATGGAATGCATATATCTTGTTGTTTTAGTATTCTTGTTTACTTCAGATAAATACCCAGAAGTAGGATTGCCAGATAATATGGAAGTTCTTTTTTTTTTTTTTCAAGTTTTGAGGAAACTCTATACTGTTTTCCATAGTGGATGTGTCAATTCACATTCTCAACAACAGTACAGAAGAATTCCCTTTTCTCTATATCCACACCAACACTTGTTATGACATCTTTCAGATATGACACTGAAAGATGAACTCCCAGGTTGGTAGGTGACCAATATGATACTGGAGAAAAGTGAAGAACTAACTCCAGAAAGAATGAAGAGACGGAGCCAAAGCAAAACCAGCACCCAGTTGTATATGTGACTGGTGATGGAAGCAAAATCTGATGCTATAAGTAACAATATTGCATAGGAACCTGGAGTGTTAGGTCCATGATTCAGGATAAGTTGGAAGTGGTCAAACAGGAGATGGCAAGAGTGAATACTGACATTTTAGGAATCAGTGAACAAAAGTGGACTGGAGTAGCTTAATTTAATTCAGATGACTATTATATCTACTACTGTGGGCAAGAATACTTTTGAAGAAATGGAGTAGCCCTCATAGTCAACAAAAGAGTCTGAAATGCAGTTCTTCGGTGCAATCTCAAAAATGACAGAATGATTTCTATTCGTTTCCAAGGCAAACCATTCAATATCACTGTAATACAAGCTTATGCCCCAACCAGCATGCTGAAGAACCTGAAGTTGAACGGTTCTATGCTACAAGAACCACTAGAACTAACACCCCAAAAAGATATCCTTTTCATTATGAGTGAGTGAGTCGAGTGAAGTCACTCAGTCATGTCCGACTCTTTGTGACCCCATGGACTGTAGACTCTTAGACTTCTCCGTCCATTGGATTTTCCATGCAAGGGTACTGGAATGGGTTGCCATTTCCTTCTCCAGGAGATCTTTCTGAGCCAGGGATTGAACCCGGGTCACTCGCATTGTAGGCAGACGCTTTTACCTTCTGAGCCACCAAGGAAGATTCAAGGAAGATTCATTCCGTTGCATTATAGGGGACTGGAATACAAAAGTAGGAAGTCAAGAAACACCTGGAGTAACAGGCAAATTTGACCTTGGAGTACAAAATGAATCAGGGCAAAGGCTAACTGAGTTTTGCCAAGAGAATGCACTGGTCATAGCAAACACCCTCTTCCAACAACACAAGAGAAGACTCTACACATGGACATCACCAGGTGGTCAATACGGAAATCAGATTGATTACATTATTTGTAGCCAAAGATGGAGAAGCTCTATACAGTTAGCAAAAATAAGACCAGGAGCTGACTGTGGCTCAGATCATGAACTCCTTATTGCCAAATTCAGACTTAAATTGAAGAAAGTAGGGAAAACCACTAGACCATTCAGGTATGACCTAAATCAAATCCCTTATGATTATACAGAGGAAGTGACAAATAGATTCAAGGGATTAGACCTGACAGACAGAGTGCCTGAAGAACTATGGATGGAGGTTTGTGACATTGTACAGAAGCAGTGTTCAAGACCATCCCCAAGAAAAAGAAATGCAAAAAGGCAAAATGATTGTCTGAAGAGGCCTTATAAAGAGCTGTGAAAAGAAGAGAAGTTAAAGGCAGAGGTGGTGAGATGAAGTCGCTCAGTCGTGTCCGACTATTTGCGACCCCGTGGACTGTAACCTACTAGGCTTCTCTGTCCATGGGATTCTCCAGGCAAGAATACTGGAGTGGATTGCCATTTCCTTCTCCAGGGGATCTTCCCAACCCAGGGATCAAACCCGGGTCTCCCACATTGGAGGTAGACGCTTTAACCTCTGAGCCACCAGGGAAGCCCAGTTAAAGGCAAAGGAGAAAAGGAAAGATATACCCATTTGAATGCAAGAGTTACAAAGAATAGCAAGGAGAGATAAGAAAGCCTTCTTCAGTGATCAGTGCAAAGAAATAGAGGAAAACAATAGAATAAGAAAGACTAGAGATCTCTTCAAGAAAATTAGAGATACCAAGGGAACATTTCAAGCAAAGATGGGCTTGATAAAGGACAGAAATGGTATGGACCTAACAGAAGCAGAAGATATTAAAAAGAGGTGGCAAGAATATACAGAAGAACTATACAAAAGAGATCTTCATGACCCAGATGACTATGATGGCGTGATCACTTACCTAGAGCCAGACATCCTGGAATGTGAAGTCAATTGGGCCTTAGGAAGCATCACTATAAACAAAGCTAATGGAGGTGATGGAATTCCAGTTGAGCTATTTCAATTGCTGAAAGATGATGCTGTGAAAGTGCTGCACTCAATATGCAAGCAAATTTGGAAAAGTCAGCAGTGGCCACAGGATTGGAAGAAGTCAATTTTCATTCCAATCCCCAAAAAGGCAATGCCAAAGAATGTTCAAACTGCCACACAATTGCACTCATCTCACATGCTAGCAAAGTAATGCTCAAAATTCTCCAAACCAGGCTTCAACAGTATGTGAATCATGAACTTCCAGATATTCAAGCTGGTTTGAGAAAAGGCAGAGGAGCCAGAGATCAAATTGCCAACATCCGTTGGGTCATCAAAAAAGCAAGAGAGTTCCAGAAAAACATCTATTTCTGCTTTATTGACTATGCCAAAGACTTTGACTGTGTGGATCACAACAAACTGTGTAAAATCCTGAAAGAGATGGGAATATCAGACCACCTCTGTCTCCTGAGAAATCTGTATGCAGGTCAGGGAAGCAACAGTTAGAACTTGACATGGAATAACAAACTGCTTCCAAATAGGGAAAGGAATATACCAACGCTGTATATGGTTACCCTGCTTATTTAATTTATATGCATAGTACATCAGGTGAAATGCTGGGCTGGAGGAAGCACAAGCTAAATCAAGTTTGCTGGCAGAAATATCAATAACCTCAGATATGCAGATGACACCATGCTTATGTAGAAAGGGAAGAACTAAAGAACCTCTTGATGAAGGTGAAAAAGCAGAGAGAAAAAGTTGGCTTAAAACTCAACATTTATAAAACTAAGATTATGGCATCCAGTCCTATCACTTCATGGCAAATAGATGGAGAAACAGTGGAAACAGTGTCAGACTTTATCCTTTTGTCTCCAAAATTGCTGCAGATGATGACTGCAGCCATGAAATTAAAAGACACTTGCTCCTTGGAAGAAAAGCTATGACCAACCTAGATAGCATATTAAAAAGCAGAGACATTACTTTGTCAACAAAGGTCTGTCTAGTCAAAGCTATGATTTTTCCAGTGGTCATGTATGGATGTGAGAGTTGGACTATAAAGAAAGCTGAGCACTGAAGAATTGATGCTTTTGAACTGTGGTGTTGGAGAAGACTCTTGAGAGTCCCTTGGACTGCAAGGAAATCCAACCAGTCGATTCTAAAGGAAATCAGTCCTGAATATTCATTGGAAGGACTGATGCTGAAGCTGAAGCTCAGTACTTTGGTCACCTCATGTAAAGAACTGAGTCATTGAAAAGGCCTGATGCTGGGAAAGATTGAAGGCAGGAGGAGAAGGGGACAACAGAGGATGAGATGGTTGGATGGCAGCACTGACTCAATGGACGTGAGTCTGAGCAAGCTCCTAGAGATGCTGATGGACAGGGAGACCTGGCATGCTGCAGTCTATGTGTTGCAGAGTTGGACATGACTGAGCAACTGAACTGAACTAAATGGCACACTTGTTATTTCTTATCTTTTAGATAATAGCCACTCTGACCATATGTGATGATCTCATTGTGGTTCACCCTGATGATTAATGATGTTGAATGTCTTTCCACTGAGTTTCTTTGCAGACATCTTGAGGCTTGGGGCTTCCTATGATGCATAGGTGACAGACATTTACTTAAAATCCCTGCATAGTAGGGACACATGGAGGCTTTTTTTTTTTTCAATGCAGAATCCCAACAGACTCTCTATAGTCTCCTTGGGTTAGTGCTGTAGGCTGAATAATCATTGCCAAACTTTAGGTCCTAATCCCTGGAAATTGTGATTGTTATCTTACATGGCAAGAAAGACTTTGCCGATGTGTTTAGATTAAGGAGTTTGAGATTGGAAGATTATTCCATATTATCCAACTGGACCCTAAATGTAATCACAAGTGTCCTTACAAAAGGCAGACAGAGAAACTTGACTATAGAGGAAAGAAATCAGTGTGATAATGGCAGAACATACTGGGGTGATGGTCTTTGAAAACAGAGGAAGGGGTTGTGAACCAAGGGGTTAAAAAGTACAGAGCTACAAAGTAGAAAAGGCAAGAGGAGGAATTGTTCTGTAGAGGCTCTGGAGGAAACAGTCCTGCCAGCACCTTGATTTTAGACTGCTGGTCCCCAGAAATATGAGAGGATAAGTGGGTGTGATTTTCCCACTAAGTGTGGTAATTTTTTAAAGGAGTTCAGTTCAGTTGCTCAGTCATGTCCAATTCTTTGCAGTCCCATGAATCGCAGCACGCCAAGCCTCCCTGTCCATCACCAACTCCCAGAGTTTACTCAAACTCATGTCCATCAAGTCGGTGATGCCATCCAACCATCTCACCCTCGGTTGTCCCCTTCTCCTCCTGCCCCCAGTCCCTCCCAGCAACAGGGTCTTTTCCAGTGAATCAACTCTTCCTTCACATGAGGTGGCCAAAGTATTGGAGTTTCAGCTTTAGCATCAGTCCTTCCAGTGAAAACCCAGGACTGATCTCCTTTAGAATGGACTGGTTGGATCTCCTTGCAGTCCAAGGGACTCTCAAGAGTCTTCTCCAACACCACAGTTCAAAAGAATCAATTCTTCGGCACTCAAGTCCTCTTCACAGTCCAACTCTCACATCCATACATGACCACTGGAAAAACCATAGCCTTGACTAAATGGACTTTGGTGGCAAAGTAATGTCTCTGCTTTTGAATATGCTATCTAGGTTGGTCATAACTTTCCTTCCAAGGAGTAATCATCTTTTAATTTCACGGCTGCAGTCACCATCTGCAATGATTTGGGAGTCCAAAAATAAAGTCTGACACTGTTTCCACTGTTTCCCCTTCTATTTGCCATGAAGTGATGGGACCAGATGCCATGATCTTAGTTTTCTGAATGTTGAGCTCTAAGCCAATTTCTTCACTCTCTTCTTTCACTTTCAACAAGAGGCTTTTTAGTTCCTCTTCACTTTCTGCAATAAGGATGGTGTCATCTACATATCTGAGGTTATTGATATTCCTCCCGGCAATCCTGATTCCAGCTTGTGCTTCTTCCAGCCCAGCGTGGAGTAACAAGAAACAAATAGAGCTGGTAAGCAGAGTTTTTCTAGTCCTCTGGCTGAGAGTTCAGTAATTCTAAAGTCTCTGCAGCAAAAACTGACTGGGTTTTCATGAAGGCTGGTAATGAGGATGTTGTCGTTTCCACCAAGTCGGGCTGGGAAGACACCAAATGACAAGACTCCACAGCTCCTGTGATTGCAAATCAGTCTCGAGACAAGGGGACAAAAAGACAAGAGTCCAAGGTCCTGAACTTTTTATTTTACTAGCCAAATCAAAGGCTCTGGGTGTTCTATCATCGTTGTCAGAGTAATGGGGATAGAAGGTGGTGGTTGTATTCCACATGTTTTGTAAATCACCACATATAGAGAAAAGGAGCCACATGTTAGGTAAATTAAATTATATGCCTCGATTTTCTCATCTATAAATGGAATGAATAATAATGCTTCTGTCACAAAATTATGAGGCTCCAATTTATAGATGGTGAATGTCAAACACTTGGAGGTATATGTATATATGAATATATATATATGCCTATATACCTTAGCTTTGCAGACAGACCTAGTGTGTCTCTGGAGAGACTCAACCCAGGATTCTTGTCCAAGAATTATGAGAAGAGAATTGAGTGACTCAAAATATTTATAAGAGTGAAGACTTACAAAGAAATACAAGTTTTTCCATCACAGAGATTTGGAAAACGAGATTCTGTTAATTTTGGAAGCTTAAAATAGAAAATGCTAGTGTGATTGCTATGCTATTCATTCAACAAACATGTATCTGCAGGGTAGTACCCTATACAAGGCTAGACACCAAGGGCTGTGAGGAAGACACACAACAGCAGCCACACCCTTGCCATTTATATCACACCCGGGCGAACTCTTGTAACAGTTCACAACAGCGCAATAAGTCTCACAGGCATCCTCTGAGGCGGAAAGTCAGGAAACCACTTATTAGCATTTTACAGATGAAGAAACTGACCCTAAGGTTTAACAGGGTCAGAGCTGGCTCTCAACCCAGTCTCCTGGTTCACTTCAGTTGACTCAGTGTCACAGACGAGACGAGATCTCTGATCTCAGAGTACTTATAACTTAGTAAGGAAGACAAGACAGAACAAAACCCAGCAGGGGCCAGGGGAGTACTACGGGGTAAAATGTGACCACCGCAAGATATAAAATGAGAAGGGCTTTGGGGAGCTCGGAAGGCTGTGATATGGATCAGGGTGGCAAAACCAGAGGCTCAGTGGAGGGGCATTAAATCACACACACTTCAAAACTCTTCACTGTGAAAAATAAAAACCAGTAAGCCAACACCAACACAAATGGGTTCAGGTTCTGTCAGCATGTTGCACTGTATCCTCCCTTCCACAGACAACTATGATGTGCATATTATACACGGGGAATTGATCACAGTGAAAGGACGGCAGAGCCACGGAGTCAGCCTGCTTTGGGGGAAGGGAGTGGCACACTGCTCACCAGGAGACCTGCCGCCCGCCCCGACACCAGCAGCGGCCTCCAGCCATGTGTTTCCCCTTCAGGGTTTGTTTCTTCTCCCGCTGTCAGGACTGTAAGATTCCCTGGCGGCTCTAACATTCTAAATTTGGGTAAGGAGAATGTTTATCTATGCTGTTGTCTTCTCTTTCATTATTCATCCTTGTTTTCATGTCTCAAATTATTATATTTTCCTTCTCTCTTTTTTTCACTTCTTTCTCTTCGTTTTTCTGGGATGGTTGCTCCCCTCCCCCTCCCCGCCCTCCCCCATGGTTATTCTCCTTCTCACGTTCAGTGTCTGCATATTTTCTTCCTCATTACCTAAGCACATGTAAATTGGCCATGTGCTGATGCGGAAGCAATTTTTTTAAAATTGGTTAAAATGCACCAACGTCAAATATGACGAATTCTTCCACTTTTGGACTCCTCATGATTTTAATCATCCCAAATCAGTCATTTAGGAAATGACAGCATGAGGACCAAATTCCCTTAGCATCAAATCTTTCATTTGGTCTTTTGATGGTGTGTGTGTGGTGTTTGCCTAAATTGTTAGTGGGTTTGTGCATCATTTAACTCATCAAATAGCACTGAACACCTGCTGTGTACCAGTACTGGCTGGGTAGGTGGAAATGGGAAAGATTTTAAAAAAAAAAAAAAAAAAAGCAACAATCTCTAGTGTCTAGTTGGAATGGAACTTGGGTGCTTGGTGGATAAAAGCGTGAAAAATGGTTAAAAGTAAAGAAGTAACTTTAGATGCAAAATAATGGTATTTTGGTCCCAGACCCAGGAATGCTTGACTCTTGTCTTAGGAAAGAATTTGGTTTTTTTTTTAACTGAAAACATAGTAAACAGCAGCAGCAGAGAAAATTGCCACCTTGCCACTGAGATCCTGGCCTGATAATTCCTTATAAAGGACGTCTATTAAAAGCTGATTTAGAAAACAGGAGTTAAGCCTGTTAACTGCCTTTCTAAGCACCAAATCTCTATCTTGGGACTCATACATTCAGGGACATCTATGTGAAAAAAAGAAAGAGAATTGGTCCCAAAGGGACCTTAAACTTGCTTACTTACTCAGATGTGAATGGAAGTCAAAGGCCAACAAAAATGATCAGTCTAGCCTGGGGCCAGCCTTTACCTGGGTTTCAGGCAAAAAGCAGGAGAGAACACATCACAACGTGCTGCTGTATGAGGCAGAGTAAGCCAGGCCACAAGTCAACTGGGATTACTGAATGTCCTGGCTCTGGACAATTAGTAAATTCTTCTACCTTGGAAATGGGGGTAACTAGAGGGGTATGCTCTCTGCTACCCCACTCCCCATCAGTGCAGGAAGAGGTACAGACCTGAAGTTATTGGGTTGGTCAAAAGTTCATTTAGGGTTTCCCATAAGATGTTATGGAAAAAACCAAAGGAACTTTTTGGCCAACCCAAATATATAACTTGAATGAGTTAATGGGAAGAACAAAAGCATTCCCTCCTCCATCAGGGTGCTGGATGAAAGAACAGGGCGCTCTTATTAGCATCATCTTTGGGTATTTCAGTGTGCAGCAGTGAGCTTCCTTCATAGCTCAGCCGGTAAAGAATCTGCCTGCAATGTGGGAGACCCAGGTTCGATCCGTGGGTCAAGAAGATCCCCTGGAGCAGGAAATGTCTACCCATGCCAGTATTCTTGCCTGGAGAATCCCATGGACAGGGAAGCTTAGCAGGCTCCATGGGGTCGCAAGAGTCAGACACGACTCAGCGACTAAACCACCGCCCCCACCACCAAGTACAGCAGCGTTCAATTTGGCAGCATAGTCTAGTCACATGTACAGCGTTCAACCACCCCGATGCTGAGGCCACAGCCCAGGCCAATTAAGTGAGGATCTCTGGGTGGCCTTAGGCATGAAGGTTTGGGAAGCTTACTGGGCAATTTCAGTGTATATCTAAGTTGAGAATCACTACTGTAGATCCGTTTTTCCATCTTCCCTTCAAATCTTCTCCCTCTCCTAGTCTCCACCCCATGCCTGATATCTGGGTATTTCCTCTCTTTCAGCTTTGGCCTGTGTTCACTGAACAACTTCCTTTATTTATTTGTCATATTTCCTGATCCAGTGATGCCTCTTACTGGGCTCCCCTTGGCATTGATGTCCTACTCACAACTTCTGTTCACACTCACAAGATACAGCACTGGAGCTCTAGGAGATTTCTACTCTATCTTCAGAGCAGGGATCAGATAGGAACATGCAACTGTCTTTCAAACACTTCACAATTTCCTCCCAGCTGAATATTTATCCCACTCTTGCCTACTCATCCTACTAGAACTCAGGCCAACATTTCCTTCTTTGTGAAGACATCTCTATCTATCCTATGGCCCTGGTACAAGGACCGCTATTCTTGACTTCACTAATGACATCTATATTATGTGTTAGGACAGTATATCTTATTACAAAAGGGGAAAGTGTTGGGGTAACAATAACCACTGGAACTTCTTGTGAGAAAGAAACTGTACTTGTTTGGAAAATTATGAGCATTTGGGATAGAAATTTATACCAAGAGAAATGTAAAACAGATCAGAACTACTTTGCTCAAAATCCAGGATGGATTTTTCATTACTCCAAGAGAAATATAAGAGATCAGCCACTCTGTAATGTGACCCATCTGCGATTTCTTAAATATCCTAACTAAGCCCTATGCTACAGTGTGCTTAGTTGCTCAGTCATATCCCACTCATTGCAACCCCATGGATTATAGCCCAGCAGGCTTCTCTGTCCATGGGGATTCTCCAGGCAAAAATACTAGAGTGGGTTTTCCTGCCCTGCTCCAGGGGATTTTCCCAACCCAAGGATCGAACCCAGGTCTCCCACATTGCAGGCAGATTCTTTACCAACTGAGCTACCAGGAAAGCCCCAAATAAGCTCTATGAGCTTTTACCAAATATTTGATAAAAGTAGATTTCTTGAAACACTGCTAAAGGGTCTGAGTCCAGAGTATTTCAGGGAAAGACAGGTCATGTGAATACTGGCTTAGAGACAAGCAGTAAGTAGAGAGCTCTAACGGAAATCTTAAGGAGTGATTTGGAATATTATGGGAGGTGAGGTTTGGATTAAGGCCAAGTTTAACCAACCCTCTGAGGAGCACCGTGGTCTCAAAGGTATCTGGATTACATTTGAGCATTCTGTATGCCTGATGAACTGTGAGGTTTCTAATGGCAGGACCTAGCTCCACTATCAGAGAAGGCAATGGTACCCCACTCCGGTACTCTTGCCTGGAAAATCCCATGGATGGAGAAGCCTGGAAGGTTGCAGTCCATGGGGTCGCTGAGGGTCGGACACGACTGAGTGACTTCACTTTCATGCATTGGAGAGGGAAATGCAACCCACTCCGGTGTTCTTGCCTGGAGAATCCCAGGGACAGGGTAGCCTGGCGGGCTGCTGTCTATGGGGTTGCACGGAGTTGGACATGACTGAAGTGACTTAGCAGCAGCAGCTCCACTATATCCAAGTTCTAATGCCTAGCCCAATTCTTGGCACATGAGATGCTCTTAATAAGTGTTTGAAAATGAACAATACAGAAAGCATATAATATAGGATTTATCCTAAGGTCAAAGTAAACATCAGTCTTCTGTCTGTGGCTGTTTTGTGGCTGACTAAATTCACTTTCATTAACTACTTAGATGCTATTGAACTTCTTTCTCCAAACTTTGTTACTCAAAATTTGATTAATTTGAGCTCAGAATGACATTTCAGAATCCCCTATTCCCAAACACATAGCTCATCAGAAATGCCTCCCACTATTTACAGATTCGCTTCATTGAAATATGATGATGCCAGGCAGACAGCAATGTGTGTTCAGTGGAATTCAATTTTCCTGATCACTGGCTCCATCGATCAGTCTGTTTGCAAAGGGCTGATGCAAGCATCAATACACCTCGTGTAGACGATGGGTGAGTCGCTCCTATTATTTCTGCATGTGGAAAGGGTTGTAGACTCTAATGATGGGATTCTGGAAGATCACTTTATTGTTGTTGTTTTAAGCTTTATTGAGTTTCTATCATGAGCCAGGAGTTTTTACTATGTGTTCATATTTAATCTTTATGCTTGACATTTTTGTAACTGAAAAATCTGAGATAGAGGACTTGAGGGGAATTGTTTATGGTTACAGAGTTGGCAATGTGTAGAGCCAGGATTCAAATGTAGTTCTTTTGATTCGCAAAGTGAGTTACCATCCATTATGCTGCTTCTCTTCTTGGGAGTTATCTTAGGACCAAAGCAAGTGAGCAGAGGGAGTGATTGAAAAAGGAATCTGAGTCAAGTTGAACAGGAAGAACAGTAACTTTGGTTTATTGCTCACCATACTCACTGCCTCTCAGCCCTTCTTGAGACCCCCATTGTGCCTACATAGACATTTGTCACCGTAGCTGGAAGGCCACACTTGGCCATTGGCCAGTTCCTCCTCGTGTGATGTAACCTCCCAGTGGGTACACACTTGGCACCTATACTTTGTACAGCACCCAGACCCAGAGGAGCCAACATAGTGCTAGAAAGAAGGTGGCAGAAGTCCAGGGAAGGAATCTTTGTGGATCCCATGGGAAAGCAGCTTTCTCTTTGGGTGGTAAACCCTCTGGTAAAGAGGGCATGACCTAGGCATCTGATCAGAGGGCAAAACACAAGGAAGGAACCTCCCAGAATCCTAGAATAGCTGGTAGCAGTGCTAACCCAAATCCTACTCAGGCTAAAATCTGCATAGTATCCTTCTTTTTTCTACTTTAGGCAGAGTCAGAAAAATACCTCTGTGGGACCTGCCGCAACTCCATCAAAATCTGGGACACTGACTACTTTATCTTTTCAACTTTAGGAAGCTTTCCTTGTTGTTCATAATTGTGTCAACAGATATCTGTTAACCTGTAACTACTTTCAAGTCATGAAATGCATGGAAAATCTCAAAGGGAGCTTCCTTTTTTGACCCATAGGCAAAGTCTGAGAAAAGTAGAAGCATGCTTCTCTTTTCAGATAATAATTCTAGGTAGTAAGACCAAAGGTGATCAATAACTGACCTCAATTTCTCTGAAAACTGAATTGTGCACCATGAATATTCCCTCTCCAAGTAGGACAGTTTTTCAAAGCCATCACTTTCTGAATATTTTCATAGACCTTTTGATTTGTCTGCAGGGCCTGGTTAACAAAGAAAAGGGTTACTCATAAGACATACAGCAAACCTGAAGTCAGTTGGGTTGATACTATTATTTCCATTTCACAGATGAAGAAATTGAGGCTCAGAGAGTATACCTGAATTATTAAAGTTCATACAGCTAAATAATGGTGTCACTGGGATGACACCTGTGTACCCCTATTGCTCAGTTTGATATCATGCTGTACATTAATGCTTGACTCCTGCCAGCTTCTTATGATCACAGTCGCATTTTATCATTCAATGCTGCATCCTTAAAATTAGAATCCTGTTCATTTCTCCTTGAAAAAGAAACCAGGTTAGGTACAAACTGCTGTTTTAAAATATAATCTGATTCTACTCTGAAAAGAGAAACATGAGGAAGCCCTTCTGGTCAGCAGGAAAAGGTCATGGTAGGTTCAGTGTCTGAAAATCCAATACAGATTTCAACATTCAGGTTAATAAGCAAAGAATCTTAGATAATCTTTCTAATCTTATTCAGAGCTAGCTCCTGTTTCCAACTTGGCTGGTAAAGTTCAGTTATACTGCTGGTCAAAATAAACACTCTAGGTCAAATATTTCACTATTTTGCTCTTGCTCAGGCTAAATATTTTAACCCTTTTGGACAGCAAAATGTGTGTGTGTGTGTGTGTGTGTGTGTGCCTGTATACTATTTCCAAGCCCTAGGAAATTTAAGGTAAATTTTAAAGCAAATACTATACAAGTTGTCTGAAATTGGTTAATCATCTTAACTGATATCTTGTGTTCTAATTGCTAAAAAAAAAAAAAAAAAAAGAAAAGAAAGAAAGAAAGGAGAATGGGGAATAGAAATATTTGCAAAGACAAATAGGTAGAGTGTCTTACCAACACTGACGACACATACACAACATAAATAATCTCTCGAATGCATAAACTATACTACAGCTTACAAAGTGCTTCCACCCACAAAACATCTCTACTATAACTCTCAATACTACCCCATGTATGAAGTAGACAGAATAAGTATAAATAGCATCATTTTAAAAATCAGAAAACAGATTTAGATCTAGAGTCTTGTTTAGGAGCCTTGAGTCCAGAATTTCTTCTACACTGTCATTTCCACATCGATTAGCCTTCACTTACAGAGTGTTTACCAGCACAAGAAACCATTAAAAGTGCTTTATGTTGACTCACTTAATGTCTAAAATGCCTAGATATACATACTCTGACTCAAAATGCAATTGAATTTTTATGTAAACCAACCAAAATATAATTCACAGTGGGAATGGGTGGACATTCATTACCAAGAAATGTTACTGTTGGCATGTGAATGGCACACGTTTAAATGGTTTGTGCTGCACTTGCTCAACACTAAACACTCTTCAAAATGCTTTCCCCCTTACAGTGTCTTTAGAGCCTCTCCAGATCCGCATTTGACACAGCAGGGAAGCTGAGGCTCTCTCTCCCAGAACTCAGTCATATTAGCCATATTTCGACAAGAAGCTGCACTGTTAGTGCCGGTGGGTGGTAGATGTCGGGAGGGAATTGGGAAGGGAAAAAGTAAGGAGTGGGGAGTGGGGTGGGGGAAAAACCCAAGGGGTAGAGAATGGCTCAGAGGACAGAGTCCTCGAAGCAAGGTGAAGGCTCGCTTTGAGGGGCCCAGGGGTCAAGATGAGGCTTTCTCTTGCTTTGTGCGTCAGCCTTCACTGCGTCCAGCCTTCTCACTTTGCAGATTTATTCTCTTTCATCCTGAACCTTTAATGTGTTCAAGAGGCTGTGCACACAGATATTCTCTCCACAGGCGTCTTGTAACTCTATCTGCAGCCACACTCCAGGGCCTGATAAGGAGCGAGGCGGGTAGGGCCGGAGCTGGGAGACCAGTGGTCATTGAGTGGCAGCCTGATGTGTGTGTGGGGGGGGCGGTCGGTGGGGCAGGGGGATAGCTCACAGGATGCAGAGCTTCAAACGTGCAGGTAAAAGATGCAGGTGTCCTCTTGATCATGGTGACAGCTTGCCACATACATGCCTGAGTGCCAAGGCCATTTCACGCAATGCTGCACCTTATAGTCAAGGTGAGGTCACAGATTGTGGGCCACGACTTGAGGGTTCTAACCACCTCTTGGCAAGATTGCCCAGCCTTGTCATTTAATTTTTAACTTCAACAATCATTTATCAGAAACTGAAAACGAGCATCATACCAAGATCTGGGAACAGAAGTAGACTTTCATTTATTATAACTTATTTTAATTTTATTTAAAATGTTACAAATGTATATAATAGTCACTATATACTAAAGTGAAAGTGAAGTCACTCAGTCATGTCCAATTCTTTGCAACCCCATGGGCTGTAGCCTATCAGGCTCCTAAACACTGTTCTAATTGCTTTTTGCGTAATTTAATCATCACTCCCCATTTCACAGGTAAGAATGTTGAGACAGAAAAGTTAAGAAGCTTGCCTGAGGTCATATTCCTAGTGACTGTGATGCAGAGTACATCACAAGAAACGCTGGGCTGGAAGAAGCACAAGCTGGAGTCAAGATTGCCAGAGAAATATCAATAACCTCAGATATGCAGAGGATACCACCCTTATGGCAGAAAGTGAAGAGGAACTAAAAAGCCTCTTGATGAAAGTGTAAGAGGAGAGTGAAAAAGTTGGCTTAAAGCTCAACATTCAGAAAACGAAGATCATGGCATCTGGTCCCATTACTTCATGGGAAATAGATGGGGAAACAGTGGAAACAGTGTCAGACTTCATTTTGGGGGCTCCAAAATCACTGCAGATGGTGATTACAGCCATGAAATTAAGACACTTACTCCTTGGAAGGAAAGTTATGACCAACCTAGATAGCATATTCAAAAACAGAGACATTACTTTGCCAACAAAGGTCCATCTAGTCAAGGCTATGGTTTTCCAGTGGTCGTGTATGGATGTGAAAGTTGGACTGTGAAGAAAGCTGAGTGCCAAAGAATTGATGCTTTTGAACTGTGGCATTAGAGAAGACTCTTGAGAGTCTCTTGGACTGCAAGGAGATGCAAGCAGTCCATTCTAAATATCAGTCTTGGGTGTTCTTTGGAAGGACTGATGCTAAAGCTGAAACTCCAGTACTTTGGCCACCTCATGTGAAGAGTTGACTCATTGGAAAAGACTCTGATGCTGGGAGGGATTGGAGGCAGGAGGAGAAAGGGACGACAGAGGATGAGATGGCTGGATGGCATCACTGACTCGATGGACAAGAATTTGGGTGAACTCTGGGAGTTGGAGATGGACAGGGAGCCCTGGCGTGCTGCAATTCATGGGGTCACAAAGAGTTGAACACTACTGAGCGACTGAACTGAACTGAACTGTGAGGCTGAAAATTGAATCCATGCTGCAAAAGTTCAGACTAAATGGTGAAAGACTTTATTTTGGGGGCTCCAAAAATCACTGCAGATGGTGACTGCAGCCATGAAATTAAAAGATGCTTGCTTCTTGGAAGAAAAGCTATGACCAAACTAGGCAGCATATTAAAAAGCAGAAGCATTAATTTGCCAACAAAGGTCTATCTATTCAAAGCTATGGTTTTTCCAGTTGTCATGCATGGATGTGAGAGTTGGACTATAAAAAAGCTGAGCACTGAAGAACTGATGCTTTTGAACTTCGGTGTTGGAGAAGACTCTTGGGAATCCCCTTGGACTGCAAGGAGTCCGGTCCACCCTAAAGGAAATCAGTCCTGAATATTCACTGGAAGGACTGATGTTGAAGCTCTAATATTTTGGCCACCTGATGCAAAGAACTGACTCACTGGAAAAAACCCTGATGCTGGGAAAGATTGAAAGCAGGAGCAGAAGTGGGTTACAGAGGATGAGATGTTTGGATGGCATCACCAACTCAACTGACATGAGTTTGAGTAATCTCCGGGAGTTGGTGATAGACAGGGAGGCCTGGCCTGCTGCAGTCCATGGGATGATAGAGCTGGACATGATAAGTGACTGAACTGAACTGAAATGTTTGTAACTACTGTCTTTCAAAGTCTCTGCCCTAAATAAGTTGTCCAGAGTGCCAGACAATATTTAGACATGACAGAGTAAAATGATTGTTGTATTGGAGATATATTCAAAGTGCTATGGAAATCTAAACAAGCTGCACTGCCCCGCACTTCTCCAGTCCCGGCAGCTGTATCTCTGGTCTCCTCGCTTTCTATTCTCACTAGGCCTCCTACTGACCTAGCTCCATATCTGATAAAGAGACCAGCTCTATCACTGTCAGGGGTGGGGGCAGGGGCTTTCAGCTTCCTATGCTGGGAGGGCAGGCACTGGCGTGAAGACAGTCTTTTCTCTGGTCTTGTTTAGGTGCTTGCTCTCTAAATGGGTGCCTTCAGCCTTAATCTTCTGACCAATAAATTCCACTTCTGCCTTGGCGCCTGCTGGGGCTCTTCGGAAAGGGCACTAGTTTCTCATTTCTGGTGGAAGGGGATATAGCTGTAACATTTCAGTTCTCATCCAAGGTCAAGGTTCACTGCACTCCTCCAGGTACTCTTCCCTCTCTTGGCCTTGAGTATGTCCTCCAATGCTTGGACATAGAGGATGACCTTTTCTACAGAAGAGGGCCTCTTCTCATTGAATGGTCACTGGGTATTTTTCCCACGAGAACTTCTAAACAAGCTCCTGAGGTCTGGCATGCCTTTAGGACTGAAGCTCTGCCTTCTCTCTCCAGGCTTCTCTCCATTTCTACATCTGAGGTCCTAAGACTTCTGACTGATGTCATCACCATCGCTTGCCTCTCCCAGACACGCCCCTTACCACTCCCCTTAGCCAATCACAGGCCAGGGCCAGTATCTCCCTCCATACCCCACACATCCTCTGCTCCATTTATCACGGTCCTTCCCTGCCCTCTGCAGCTTGTTCTGCAAGACTATCCTGATGTCTCCTCCAGAGACCTCTTCAATTACCAGTCAGCAATCCTCACACTCAGACTGTTTGTTTATATCAGAGTTTAGCCATTGGTCTCACCTAATTATTATTATTTTTTTGATGTTTTTGTCTCAAGAAAATCAGCCATTCCTAACATGTAAGACACTGGCATTTTTCACTTAGCTTTTTCTTCTAGATCCATGAAACAAGGGCTCCGGTTGTATATTATATAATCTAGAGGAACAGGAGATAAAAATTCAGTCCCAATATGCTATAATAAATGTATTTGACACTCTTTGATTGTTTAAGATACGCTAGGCATCTGCTCAGAGAAGGCAATGGCACCCCACTCCACTACCCTTGCCTGGAATTTCCCATGGACAGAGGAGCCTGGTAGGCTGCAGCCCATGGGGTCGCAAAGAGTTGGACACGACTGAGCGATTTCACTTTCACTTTTCACTTTCATGCATTGGAGAAGGAAATGGCAACCCACTCCAGTGTTCCTGCCTGGAGAATCCCAGGGACGGGGGAGGCTGGTGGGCTGCCATCTATGGGGTCGCACAGAGTGGGACATGACTGAAGTGACTTAGCAGCAGCAGCAGCAGCAGCATATATTCACTTTCTCATCTATCCTTAGAAAGTTATATGAAATTGATTATAACCATTTTACAAATGAGGAAAATAAGGCATGAAAAATTAAACAATTTGATGGTCACACAGCTAACAAGTGGAGGAGCTAGTTATTAAAGCCAGGTCTATCTATCTCTAAAGTGAGTTATAACTACCAACATTCTTCTTTCCTCATTTCTTCCTTCTGAGCCTTGTTTTCCTTACTGTAAAATAAGGGGGTAAAATGAATCACAGGGCTTCAAAAGTCTGTTTCAGCTTGAGAAGGATGTGTATCTAGCAGTGCAGATCAGAGTTCATATGACACTGTCTTGCTTGCATCCTGCTTCATCTTTTTTCCTCTGAAGAGGCAGCAACACTGTCTTCCAGCTCAACAGGTGTCCGTTGAAGGAGGGGGTTGTACAATCTTGGAAGCTTGAAGCAGATTATATTCAGTCCCACAGTGACTTTCTTATAATTGCATCAATTTAGTGTCTTATACCTAATAGGAGCTTAATAATTTTAAAGAAAAAATGGAAAGGTTAGAGTTTAGGAAACTTGTAGCCAAGAGAAACCTGAAGGCATGTCTCCATCTAACTTAAAAACTAGCTCTGATTTGGAGTTAAGCCAGTTTTGAGGCTACTCAGGGATCCAGCCTGTGGAACCTCCCTCACCACCACCCGGCGGTTCCTCTCCTCCTACAAAAAAACACAAAACAACAACAAAAACTTCTTAGAGTTAGAAGGACTTGGGAGGTCATGCTATACAATGTCTTCATTTTACATATGGGTGAATTCAGCACAGGAGAGGATCCAGTCACCTGGTGACTCAGTCATAGGACGGTACCCTGAAATGTTCTAACTATTTTTACGGAGAGTTTCTTTGCCATAAACGTTTTTGCTGCAAGCATTTTTGCTGCAAACATTTTCACCACTTAACTAATTGGCCTTCAGACAATTCTGCTGTGGAAGATACAATAACTGATTGACAATTTTTTGCTTGCACTTGGTTTTAACTTGTTGAAAGGAATTCGTGTTTCTTCCAGTTAGTGATGTCGCTGATGGCTTTATTGAACTGATGATGCTTTACACCGAGAGTTGTTACATACTGGAGGTACATTACATTGAAAAAGAAAGTCTGAGGGCCTCAAAGCTGCAGAGCTGGACCCATATTTCCTCTAGAACTTTGGAATGTCTCTCACTGGACATGTGACAAGATGCCAAGAACAAGCAACAATATAGAGGCTTTCATAATGCAATACAAAGCTCAGTGACAAACATGCATCCTAGTATTTGGAAGTTATATCTCTCTTTCTTTTTTTTGTTTTACTTTTCACTTTTTTTTTTTTTTTTGGCCATGCCATGGCTTGTGGGACCTTAGTTCCTGAACTGGATTTGAACCCAGGCCCTTGGTAGTGAAAATGTAGAGTCCTAACCACTGGACCACTGGGGAATTCCTTAATGACAGAGGAAATTAAAAAATAAAAATAAAAGCACAATGCCAAAATAGAAGACTAATCAACAATCAAAAGAAAAATATATAAACACTATGAATAAAGGAGTTGGAAGACAAATGCTCAAGTAAAACCACAAAATGTTATTTATTTGTTCAGGATTGCCATGTATCTACACACATTACCAGTTCAGTTCAGTCACTCATTCCTGTCTGACTCTTTGTGACCCCATGAACCGCAGCACGCCAGGCCTTCCAGTCCATCACCAACTCCCGGAGTTCACCCAAACTTGTGTCCATTGAGTTGGTGATGCCATTCAAGCCCCTCATCCTCTGCCATCCCCTTCTCCTCCTGCCCTCAATCTTTCCCAGCATCAGAGTCTTGTCAAATGAGTCAACTCTTCGCATCAGGTGGCCAAAGTATTGGAGTTTCAGCTTCAACATCAGTCCTTCCAATGAATATTCAGGACTGATTTCCTTTAGGATGGACTGGTTGGATCTCCTTGCAGTCCAAGGGACTCTCAAGAGTCCTCTCCAACATCACAGTTCAAAAGCATTAATTCTCTGGTGCTCAGCTTTCTTTATAGTCCAACTCTCACACCCATACATGACTACTGGAAAAACCATAGGCTTGACTAGATGGCCCTTTGTTTCTACTGGAAAAACCATAGCCTTGACTAGACAGACCTTTGGTGGCAAAGTAATGTCTCTGCTTTTTAACATGCTGTCTAGGTTGGTCATAACTTTCCTTCCAAGGAGTAAGTGTCTTTTAATTTCATAGCTGCAGTCACCATCTGCAGTGATTTTGGAGCCCAGAAAGTCTGACACTGTTTCCCCATCTATTCACCATGAAGTGATGGGACTGGAAGCCACGATTTTAGTTTTCTCAATGTTGAGCTTTAAGCCAACTTTTTCACTCTCCTCTTTCACTTTCATCAAGAGGCTCTTTAGTACTTTACTTTCTGCTATAAGAGTGGTGTCATCTGCATATTTGAGGTTATTGATATTTCTCCCAGAAATCTTGATTCCAGCTTATGCTTCATCCAGCCCAGCTTTTCTCATGATGTACTCTGCATATAAGTTAAATAAACAGGGTGACAATATACAGCCTTGACGTACTCCTTTTCCTATTTGGAACCAGTCCGTTGTTCCATGTCCAGCTCTGGACTCAAATATTTTATATTTTGCAATAAAGTTTTTTTGTTGTTCATGTTTTATTATGTCCTTCTTCGTGTCCCTCTTTTATTTTTCATGATTTTATCTTTCATGGCAAAATTGCCTTATGGTAAATCAGTTATGTCATGAAAATGTTTGCAGCAAGAAGATTTGCAGCAAAGATGTCCAACAAAGATACTTTAGGTGAAAATATCCAATCTGGTTATTATCATCTTGTGTTACAGTTAGGAAAATGATGTCAAGAGCTTAATGGTTGATGATTTTCCTGAATTATTGAATTCTATACAAACGAAGAAAGAACTGAAATCTGAATTGCAACACCACCTGCTCTCTGTGAATACTCGAGCAGTTTTTGCTTTCACACATACTGGCTACATCTTCCAGTTAAATGCTCTGCAGGAAATCCTTCATCTCCAAGGCGACACTATAGCTCTTTGCATCACTGCTTATACTGTTGTTATTATCAGTATTTTAAAGAATATATTTAACAGTCTTAAATTCATTGAACTTGTTCAGTTCCATCCAAGAAAAGGATTGACCAAGATCAAATTAGCATTTAGTTAGCTATTTTAAATACAAGTCAAGCTTCTTGAACAATGATGACAGGATGTCTCAGAATGAATCATATACAGAATTTCCCTTCAAATTCAAATTCTCCCATGCTTAAGAGAAAAGTGCAAAAGGGAGATGCGGGATGACAAAAGCAAGACAGTTTATCTCCATCGTAGAAGAGGCATATCTTTAAAGCAACAAGAACAATTCTTTTTGCATGGAAATTCTCAGAGTCAAGTTTAAGAAAATTTCCAAGAGTCATAATGATCCCCAAAGCAAGACTTTAAGTAAGATATTTTGCGATCCCATACCAAGGTCCCTGGGGAGAAGCTCACAGTAGAGGGGACAGAGTCAGGAGTGGGACCGTGGGATCTTCTCTGACTTGCAAGCTCTGACTCTGACTGTGGTGGTCATCAGTTCAAACTACATCATCCACAAGAGTGTGGGAACTCAGCTTAGTGAACAGGTAGAGCCAGAAGGGAGATCCAGTCTGACAGGCAAGGCAGGGGGGAAGGAGTGCCCAGGCAATAGTGATGTGGACTCAGGTAAGGGCACCAACATGGTGATACAGTCCAGAAGAAATGCTTTTTGTGAGCATGACTCCAGGGCTCACTGGGAGTTGGGAAGGAGAATAGGATCCAGTGCCCAAGGAAAGGAGAATGGCCAGACATAGGTAGAGATCCTCAGTTCAGTTCAGTTCAGTCACTCAGTCGTGTCCCCATGACCCCATGAATTGCAGCACGCCAGGCTGTCCTGTCTATCACCAACACGCGGAGTTCACTCAAACTCACGTCCATCAAGTCGGTGATGCCATCCAGCCATCTCATCCTCAATCGTCCCCTTCTCCTCTTGCCCCCAATCCCTCCCAGCATCAGAGTCTTTTCCAATGAGTCAACTCTTCACATGAGGTGGCCAAAGTACTGGAGTTTCAGCTTTAGCATCAGTCCTTCCAAAGAATACCCAGGACTGATCTCCTTTAGAATGGACTGGTTGGATCTCCTTGCAGTCCAAGGGACTCTCAAGAGTCTTCTCCAACACCACAGTTCAAAAGCATCAATTCTTCAGCACTCAGCTTTCTTCACAGTCCAACTGTCACATCCATACATGACTACTGGAAAAACAATAGCCTTGACTAGATGGACCTTTGTTGGCAAAGTCTCTGCTTTTGAATATACTGTCTAGGTTGGTCATAACTTTTCTTCCAAGGAGTAAGCATTTTTAATTTCATGGCTGCAATCACCATCTGCAGTGATTTTGGAGCCCCCAAAATAAAGTCTGACACTGTTTCCACTGTTTCCCCATCTATTTCCCATGAAGTGATGGGACCAGATGTCATGATCTTCGTTTTCTGAATGTTGAGCTTTAAGCCAACTTTTTCACTCTCCTCTTTCACTTTCATCAAGAGGCTTTTTAGATCCTCTTCACTTTCTGCCATAAGGTGGTGTCATATGCATATCTGAAGTTATTGATATTTCTCCTGGTAATCTTGACTCCAGCTTGTGCTTCTTCCAGCCCAGCGTTTCTCATGATGTACTCTGCATAGACGTTAAATAAGCAGGGTGACAATATACAGCTTTGACATACTCCTTTTCCTATTTGGAACCAGTCTGTTGTTCCATGTCCAGTTCTAACTGTTGCTTCCTGACCTGCATATAGGTTTCTCATGAGGCAGGTCAGGTGGTCTGGTATTCCCATCTCTTTCAGAATTTTCCACAGTTTATTGTGATCCACACAGTCAAAGGCTTTGGTGTGATCACTCACCTAGAGCCAGACATCCTAGAATGCAGTCAAGTGGGCCTTAGAAAGCATCACTACGAACAAAGCTAGTGGAGGTGATGGCATTCCAATTGAGCTATTTCAAATCCTGAAAGATGATGCTGTGAAAGTGTTGCACTCAATATGCCAGCAAATTTGGAAAACTCAGTAGTGGCCACAGGACTGGAAAAGGTCAGTTTTCATTCCAATCCCAAAGAAAGGCAATGCCAAAGAATGCTCAAACTACCCCACAATTGCACTCATCTCACACTCTAGTAAAGTAATGCTCAAAATTCTCCAAGCCAGGCTTCAGCAATACGTGAACCATGAACTTCCAGGTGTTCAAGCTGGTTTTAGAAAAGGCAGAAGAACCAGAGATCAAATTGCCAACATCTGCTGGATCATGGAAAAAGCAAGAGAGTTCTAGAAAAACATCTATTTCTGATTTCTTGACTATGCCAAAGCCTTTGACTGTGTAGAGATCTTAAGCATGGTCAAATGGCTGGTATTTATAACCACTATGGTTTCATCAGGAAAAAGGGACAGAAACGTTTGTTCATATTGACCGAGCAAGCACAACAGGAAGTAGGTGAGGCCTGTAGCTTGGATGAGGGAGCATGCCAGGTCACAGCCTACTTTGGCATGGTGACTTCCATGCCCAAGAAGTAGAAAATTGCCTAGGCATCTCCTGGTAGATGTGCTCAGGGTACTCCAGGTCTCCAAGCTTGACTTGGGTTAGAGAGGTAGAGGCCTTAAGGCTCATCACCACATAAAGTCTGCAAGTCAGGGACTGCATTCATTCTTTGAAGGGCACTGCTCATCTATGCTTCAGCTGTAGCACCACAGAAGGGC
Source organism: Nanger dama (assembly GCA_917880005.1). NCBI lineage: Eukaryota > Metazoa > Chordata > Mammalia > Artiodactyla > Bovidae > Nanger > Nanger dama. The sequence continues at coordinate 23,876,835 of CAKJTW010000011.1, read as the reverse complement.
ACGTGGCTAATCTCTGGCAGAGAGAATACAGGTGCCATTCTTCTGCCTTGATATCTGGGCCTCTCTCCATCACCATCAATTGAGAAACCTGTCAGGTACTAGAAACCCACTTCTTTGAAGTGAGATGGCTGCAATCAGATCAATGTGTTGCCTCCACTAGGTAATATATTTCTACTTATAGATGTGGGTGTAGGTGTGTAAGTCACTTTAGTTGCATCCAACTCTTTGCAACCCCATGGACTGTAGCGTGCCAGGCTCCTCTGTCCACGACATTCTCCAGGCAAGAATACTGGAGTGGGTTGCCATGCCCTCCTCCAGGGCATCTTCCTCACCCAGGGATTGAACCCGTGTCTAATTATATCTCCTGCATTGTCAGGTAGATTCTTTATCACTAGCACCACCTGGGAAGCCCAATAAAGACATATTCAAGGTCAAAAACTGTAGCTCCTAAATGTAACATCAGTATATTTTCTGAAATGCTATAAATGTGGAGCTCTGATGCTTGGCTTATAAGGAAGAAGAGGGAAGAAAATAAATTGGGGATATGGTGATTTTTGTGTTGTGGACTAGCTGTGAGTCATCTTTACATTCTTCTCAAAGACTGTCCTGATCTAAAAAGTAACCACTACAGAAACCTCTCATATTTTCTAGCATTTGAATATTCCGGAATCACTATACAGTTTTATGATCATAAACTTAGGTATATAGATTATATTTTAGTATTCCCACTTGACAGTTACAAAGTTAAAGCTTCAAACAATGGAGCCATTTGTTTAGAGTTATCAGTTGTCAGTAGAGTAGTTTGAGCCCAGACTTGCTCCTATATCTTCTGAATTTCAGACCCTGGGCTTGTGTAAAAGAATTTTGTACCAGACACTTACTAAAAATGGCAAGACTGATTTTATTTGAGATAACTGCAGTAGGGGAGAGACTTCAGTGTATCACCTGAGCTCAACTCCACTAAACAAAAAAGCAGTAGGCCTTTTAAATTCTGGAGGACACTAAAGGAAAAGTACCGAGGGCTGCTGAGGCGTGGACAGTCAGTGTGATCAGGCCATCTGTGTTCGCTGTCTGGTACTTACCAAAGCTAGGCTCCCACTATCCCACAGACACTGGGTAACACTGGCTCTTTCTTGGTGATTACATTTCAAAGGGATGGCTCCCAGGTCCTTGAAAAAGATGTTCCTGGGTTGCAGAAGATACCTCTCAAAATGACGGAGAAAGGATTCACCATTGTAAGTTTTATAAAATATATGCTTTAAGAAAAGAGAAGTTGGAGGCTTATAGTCAGGTTTTGGCTGGAACGAGCAGTACAATCTTTTGGCACCATTAAGCTTTCACAGGCACACTCTTTAAGGGAACTCGAGTAGTCATCCTAGGGACACAGCCTCAAGCTGACAGACTAGAGTTTGTTCAAGTCTCTTAGTGTGGGGGTAGATGAAGTCATTTGTTCCAAGAGTTGTGCAGAGTTCACCTGCTACCATTCTGAGTGGGTTCTCCATTTTAGTGCTAGACGGACTGGATCTCAGGCTTCTGGGGATGTCTCCCTGATGCCAGCCCTAGAGAGAAGCTACTTCATATTTCAGAATCCTGACAACTCCAAGCCTTACATAAAAGCCATGTCTGCACTTAATTTCTCACCATCTTACTAGAATCCAAGTGAAGGATTACTTTCTTTTAGGCTAACGGGCCAACTATCCCATTTTCTGCCTTGTGTCTCAGAAGTACCATTGTCCTATAGCGTTAGACAACTGTGGCCTTGACCCTGAGGGAGCCAAACTTTTCACTAAATCTATTTGCTCTGGAAACCTTGCTGAAAGACTCAGCAGGGGGAGGAAAGATATTATTATTATTTTCCACTGTTTGATTCATGTAGCATTCATTAGATGATTATAACCGTTGGAATTTGATGGATGGAGCAGTCTGTCTTGTCACTATATTTCTGAGTTGTTCCGTAGCTACTCAATAATTACCATGCAGCAAAGTGGGGGTATGTTCAAAAATGCTAATGAGGTATCAGTTTTCTTTAAGCCTCATTAGATTTCTGGATAGCAAAACCTCCGATTGACAAGATCTCATCCAACATCATTTACCGAAGTCTCTTGTTGCTTGTCAGGCACAGCAGTATCTCTGCATGCATGAGGAAGTGTGGAAAACACAGCAGTTTCCTGCCGTGCCATTATCTTACACACTCGTTTTTGTTAGAGCTTTTTGTGTATGCATCTGTGGTGTATGTGTGTTGTGGAGGTGGAAGAGCATAGACTGAGATCTCTGGAGAAGCTTTCAAAAAGGGCAGTACTGAATTATATTATAGAATTGAATTTTCTAGTTGGAAATTATTTTAGATTCATCTTGAACTATTGCCTTTCAATCCCAAATCTACTTTTCTCATATAAGTAAATGGTAAAACAATCTGCCCAGTTCTTCTGGCCAAAAGCCTAGGCACCATCCTCAATCACCTTCTCTCCCTTAGCTCTCACATGCAATCCATCAGCAAATCCAGTTAGCTGTACCTCCAAAAGCTATCTTAACTCTATCCTCCTCTATCTCCATGACCATATCTCTAGGCAAAGCCACTTTCATTTCTTTTCTAGTCTATTGCACCCAGTTCATCCTTTGGTCTCCTCCTTGCCCACTTAAAATTCATTATTCCCAAAGTAGTCAGAATGATCTGAAACTAATTCAGATTGTTACACACCACTCTCCTGCTTCCCCCCTGCCAGTGATACAGTGAGGCAAGCAGAATAAAACTCAAAGTCCTTTACATAGTTGACATGGTCCTACAGGAACTGGCTCTTATCTTCCCCTCAGACCTCATCTCTTGGTCTTCTCTCCATCATTCACTACCTTCTAGAAAGGCCTTGGAGAAGGCAGTGGCACCCCACTCCAGTACTCTTGCCTGGAATATCCCATGGATGCAGGAGCCTGGTGGGCTCCAGTCCATGGGGTCGCTAAGAGTCGGACACGACTGAGCGACTTCACTTTCACTTTTCACTTTCATGCATTGGAGAAGGAAATGGCAACTCACTCCAGTGTTCTTGCCTGGAGAATCCCAGGAATGGGGGAACCTGGTAGGGTCGCACAGAGTCAGACATGACTGAAGCGACTTAACAGCAGCAGCAGCAGAAAGGCCTACCTCATTCCCACCTTGGAGCCTTTGCATTTCCTGTTGTCTCTGCCTGGAACCTTATTTCCTCTGAGTTTCACATGGATGGGTCCTTTATTATTTGGGTTTCAGCTCAAATGTCATCCAAATTAATTCCTCAGAGAGCAGCCTCCTACCTTCAGACACTTTTTACAAGACTGCTCGGCTTTATTTTCTTCAGAGCAATTATTATTTCTTGGGATTTTATAACAGTTTCAATGTCTGTTTATTCCCTGCCTCCCACAACTTGCACACAAGCATCGTGAGGACAGGGACCTTGCTTTACTTGGCTGTACCCAGAAGAGAGCCTGGCACATAACAGGAGCTTACAGAAAATTGACTGAAGGAGTGAAGGAGTGAAGGAAGAAATGAAGGAATCTAGTACAACTTTGTGAAATGATGAAACTGAAGTCACAAATTGAAAGTGGCTTGTCCAAAATTACAAAGAGGAGACTATACTGTGCTCCTGATTGCCACTTTCATGATCTTTCCCACATCTCAAAGTGGTTGTCAACCAGGGTGATTTTGCCGACCAGGGGACATTTGATAATATCTGGAGAGATTTTTAGTTGTCTTAACTGCGGAGAGATTGCTACTGGCAGTGAGAACAAAGCCTGGGATGCTGCTAAACATCCTATTATACACAGGACAATCTCCAGCAACAAAGAATTCTCTGGTTGAAGATGTAAGAGTGCTGAAGTTGAAAGCCCCAAGCAAGTCAAAACCTCCAAATCCCCTAACTTAAAGGAAGGTTACTCCTCCTGCTTTCTTTGTTCTTCTTCTGGGCCACTGGAAAACCTTACATAAACCAGCTTTTCTGTCCAATGAGTAGTCAATTTTCATCCAAGAAAGATGCTGTCTTTGATCACCAGATTCATCTTTTCTCTCTTGAAGGTAAGTTTTCCAACATCTAATTAGCATAGAACATGCCACTGAGTTGACATACAATTAATACTAGTTTTAAAGTTTATTAAAGAAATCAGCTGCTTTAGCATTCCTTTCTGCTCATCTACATTCTATCTTTCAGTCCTAAATTTTACCACTACCAGGGGCCTTTTCTGAGTCCCAGGGAGTTCGTATCTCCCTTACATAATATTCTCCTAGTACTCAACTTATTTTAAATGAAATACTGACTTAAACCCAGGAGTCACTCATTTTCCCACCACCCCTAGTGGTCTCTGCATTCCTTGAGGGCAGGTACTAAGTCTCAGCACAACACTGGGCAGAGTGGGTGCTCAGTGAGTACATTTCAAAAGGAAGACACATGTTTCTGACAGGCTGCATATCGGTTCAAAGTGATAACAAAGAAAACCTTGCAAAATAAGCACAAGAGAGAAGGAAATGCTTTCCTCATTCACTGTAGCCAAAGGAAGTTGGGAGGCAGGCTTTTTAATTGATGTATCTTTTCAGAATATCACTTCTCTTTTGTGGATGAATGCAGGCGTTCATGAGGCGGGCCAGTGGAGCCCGCTCCCACCAACTAGAGAACAGACAGAATGAGCACTTATCTCTAAACTGATGGCAGGTTCCCAGGAGTGGGAGGAAGTATGGTCTCTGCAAATCCCTAAGCGAATGAAAGGGACAGGTGGGGAGCAGGCTCTGTGATCAGCACCCCAAGGGAGATAAGGAAAACAAAGTAGCAACCTCTCCTGCTTTCAGGAAGCCTGCTTGTTTGCCTTAAGCCTGGTGTGCTATTTAACTCAACACAGCTGCAAACAAACAAGATTAGACTTGAATGATTGATTTCCTTTTAAAATAGAATATGAAACAAAAGCATTTTTGTTGTTGTCACTGTGGGCAAAGCAACAGCAGTGCCTGTGGAGAAAAACAATTCCAATACACCGATTCCTTCCACTTTTGCTTAAATGACTTGTTTAAAACACAAAACACTAAACCTAGAAAGGCCAGTTAGACATATTTCTATGTTCCCATTTTATGGAGGACGAAACTGAGACCTGAGGAACAAGAAAGACTGACCCCCCCAAATCACACAACAATGACAAAGCCAAAATCTAGAAGTAAGTTTCCTGTCTCTTGGGTCTACTCAGATATCTGTGATGTGGACAGGGGGAGGTCTTTGAATCAAAGATTCTCAATACCTGAGTTCCAGATTTTATCAAATTACAAATTGTGCGACTTTGGGCAAGTCACTTTTCCTTGCTTCACTTCCCTCATCTGTGAAATAATGGGTTTAGAATGAATGACCCATAAGACTCCTCTCAGTAGCAAAATTATCTAACCATATTTCAGTAAATGTTAATATCAAATAAATAAATAAAATGTACAGGATGCATACTACATACCAGATGCTGTGCAAAATGTTATTTTTTTTTTCCCCATGAGATAGCTTATTTAATCTTTATAGCCCTGCAAAGTAGGCGTGTTTGTCACTTCCGTTTGCATATGAGAAAGCTGGAACTCAGGTTAAGTAACTAGTTCAGAGTTACACAACTGGTATGTGGTGACAGTGGGATCTGACTTCAGAGATGGAACTTCCAAGGTCAACAAGTGTTCAAATGCTAGTACTGTCCAGTTCTTCCAGGGAATAAGAACTCGTGCCCATCTCCACAGAGGTCTCCCCAGTTTATGACACTGATTGTGAGAGAGTGAAACAGAGTGTAGCTTGTACCCAAAGATCCAATAATGCTGCAAGACTGCCAAGAAGTGTAATATTTTTTCTATAAAATAGTTCCTTAGATAAGAGGGGATTGCTTTTATGACTCTTATTCTGAGAATTTTCTTCAAATTTCCAGCTACCTCGCTGGTTCTTTGTTTGGGCCTGTGTTCAATTCCCTTATAGCCCCAGAAGAATAACTCTGCTCTCACCCAAAATATCTCATACTTTCTACTTAGAGTATAATTACTGATCAACTCCTCAGTAATTGATAGAGAGGTCGGAGCACAGTGGGTGATTTCAGTGCAAACTAGAACAGGGTCTCTTTTGTTTGGGGCTATGATAGAGTTACGGGATTTATCCTTTCATCTTATACAACTTAAAAAAAAAAGCAAAGTAACACAAAGAAAGGAAATAATAAAGATAAAAGCAGCAATACATGAAATAGAAGATAGAATAATAATGGAGAAAAATCAATGATTTGAGGAGATTACTAAAACTGGTAAACATGTAATCATACTGATTAGGGAAAAGAAGAAAGAAAGATTACAGGAATAACCAATACCAGGAATGAAAAATGACATCACTATACATTTTATTGATATTAAAAGGATAAAAACTAAATATTATGAATAACTTTATGCCAATATATTCTATATATTATTTGGAATGGACAAATGCTTTGAAAAACACTAATTTCCAAGTTCACTAAAAATAAGCTAACCTTAATATACCCATTTTTATTAGAGATATTGAATAAATAATTAATAGCCTTTCAGAAAAAGAAAATCACTATACCCATATACTTTTACTGGTGGATTCTATCAAGCACTGAAAGAAGAAATTTTACTAACTCTCCATAATCTCTTCCATAAAATAAAAGCAGAAGGAACACTTTCTATCTCAACTTTTGAAGCCAGCATTGTCCTTGATACCCCAGCTAGAAAAAAATATCACATAAAAAGGAAGCATAAACCTATATCCCTCTTTATGCAAAAATTCCTAACAAAATTTAAGTAAATTTAACAGTATGGAACACTGCAATTCCTGGGGTCGCAAAGAGTCGGACACGACTGAGTGACTGAACTGAACTAAACTGAACTGTATGGAAGGAGGTTAACACATGATGAATAAGTGAGGTTTGTCACATAAACATGCTTTCTTAAACATCTGAAAATCAATCAGTGGAATTTACCATATTAGAAGACTTAAAAAAACCCTAATGATCATCTCAATAGATACAGAAGAAAACATTTGATAGAATTCAATGTCTATTCATGGTTAAAAACTCCTAGCTACCTATAAATAGAAGGGATTTTTTTCAACCTGATAAACAGCATTGATAAAAGAAAAACCTGGAGCTAACACGATACTTAATGATAAAGATTGAATGCTTCACTGTAAAAGTGGGGAGAAAAGTCATGAACACTTGTTCCCAATACTCTTTTTGCAGCATTGTAATAGAAGTTTTCACTTCAGTTCAGCTGCTCACTCGTGCCCAACTCTTCGCGACCCCATGAACCACAGTATGCAAGGCCTTCCTGGCCATCACCAACTCCTGGAGTTCAACCAAACTCATGTCCATTGAGTTGGTGATGCCATCCAACCATCTCATCCTCTGTCATCCCCTTCTCCTCCTGCCCTCAGTCTTTCCCAGCATCAAGGTTTTGTCAAGTGAGTCAGCTCTTTGCATCAGGTGGCCAAAGTATTGGAGTTTCAGCTTTGACATCAGTCCTTCCAATGAACACTCAGGACTGATCTCCTTTATGATGGACTGGTTGGATCTCCTTGCAGTCCAAGGGACTCTCAAGAGTTTTCTCCAACACTACAGTTCAAAAGCATCAATTCTTTGGCACTCAGCTTTCTTTAGAGAGCAACTCTCACATCCATACATGACTACTGGAAAAACCATAGCCTTGAATAGACGGACCTTTGTTGGCAAAGTAATATCTCTGCTTTTTAATATGCTGTCTAGGTTGGTCATAACTTTCCTTCCAAGGACTAAGCGTCTTTTAATTTCATGGCTGCAATCACCATCTGCAGTGATTTTGAAGCCCCCAAAATAAAGTCTGACACTATTTCCCCTGTTTCCCCATCTATTAGCCATGAAATGATGGGATCAGATGCCATGATCTTCGTTTTCTGAATGTTGAGCTTTAAGCCAACTTTTTCACTCTCCTCTTTCACTTTCATCAAGAGGCTCTTTAGTTCTTCACTTTCTGCCATAAGGGTGGTGTCATCTGCATATCTGAGGTTATAGATATTTCTCCCGGCAAATATCAGTTTTGCTGGGATTCCAGCTTGTGCATCTTCCAGCCCAGTGTTTCTCATGATGTACTCTGCATATAAATTAAATAAGCAGGGTGATAATATACAGCCTCGATGTACAACTTTCTTATTTGGAACCAGTCTGTTGTTCCATGTCCAGTTCTAACTGTTGCTTCCTGACCTGCATACAGGTTTCTCAAGAGGCAGGTCAGGAGATGTGGTATTACCACCTCTTTCAGAATTTTTCACACTTTATTGTGATCCACACAGTCAAAGGATTTGGCACAGTCAATAAAGCAGAACTAGATGTTTTTCTGGAACTCTCTTGCTTTTTCCATAATCCAGCAGATGTTGGCAATTAGATCTCTGGTTCTTCTGCCTTTTCTAAAACCAGCTTGAACATCTGGAAGTTCCTGGTTCACGTATTACTGAAGCCTGGTTTGGAGAATTTTGAGCATTACTTTACTAGCGTGTGAGATGAGTGCAATTGTGCGGTAGTTTGAGCGTTCTTTGGCATTGCCTTTCTTTGGGATTGAAATGAAAACTGACCTTTTCCAGTCCTGTGCCCACTGCTGACTTTTCCAAATTTGCTGGCATATTGAGTGCAACACTTTCACAGCATCATCTTTTAGGATTTGAAATAGCTCAACTGGAATTCCATCACTCCACTATCTTTGTTCATAGTGATGCTTCCTAAGACCAATTTGACTTCACATTCCAGATGTCTGGCTCTAGGTGAGTGATAACACCAGTGTGATTATGTTGGTAGTGAAGATCTTTCTGGTATAGTTCACCTGTGTATTCTTGCCACCTCTTCTTAATTCTGCTTCTCTTAGGTCCATGTCATTTCTGTCCTTTATTGAGCCCATCTTTGCATGAAATGTTCCCTTAGTATCTCTAATTTTCTTGAAGAGATCTCTAGGCTTTCCCATTCTGTTCTCTTCCTCTATTTCTTTGCATTGATCACTGAGGAAGGCTTTCTTATCTCTCCTTGCTATTCTTTGGAATTCTGCATTCAGATGCTACTATCTTTCCTTTTCTCCTTGGCTTTTCACTTCTCTTGTTTTCACAGCTATTTGTAAGGCCTCCTCAAGCAGCCATTTTGCCTTTTTGCATTTCTTTTTCTTGGGGATGGTCTTGATCCCTGTCTTCTGTACAATGTCACGAACCTCTGTCCATAGTTCATCAGACACTCTATCAGATCTAGTCCCTTAAATCTATTTCTTATTTCTATTGTGTAATCGTAAGGGATCTGATTTAGGTCATACCTGAATGGTCTAGTGGTTTTCCCTATTTTCTTCAATTTAAGTCTGAATTTTGCAATAAGGAGTTCATGATCTGAGCCACAGTCAGCTCCCAGTCTTGTTTTTGCTGACTGTATAGCTTCTCCATCTTTGGCTGCAAAGAATATAATCAATCTGATTTCGGTGTTGACCATCTAGTGATGTTCATGTGCAGAGTCTTCTTTTGTGTTGTTGGAAGAGGGTGTTTGCTATGACCAGTGTGTTTTCTTGGCAAAACTCTATTAGCCTTTGCCCTGCTTCATTCCATATTCCAAGGCCAAATTTGCCTGTTACTCCAGGTGTTTCTTGACTTCCTACTTTTGCATTCCAGTCCCTATAATGAAAAGGACATCTTTTTTGAGTGTTAGTTCTAAAAGGTCTTGTAGGTCTTCATAGAACCATTCAACTTCAGCTTCTTCAGCATCACTGGTCGGGGCATAGACTTGGAGTACCATGGTATTGAATGGTTTGCTTGGAAATGAGAAGAGATCATTCTGTTGTTTTTGAGATTTCATCCAAGTACTGCATTTTAGACTCTTTTGTTGACCATGATGGCTACTTCATTTCTACTGAGGGGTTCCTGCCCGCAGTAGTAGATATAATGGTCATCTGAGTTAAATTCACCCATTCCAGTCCATTTTAGTTCACTGATTCCTAGAATGTCGATGTTCACTCTTGCCATCTCCTGTTGAACCACTTCCAATTTGCCTTGATTCATGGACCTAACATTCCAGGTTCTCGTGCAATATTGCTCTTTACAGCATTGGACCTTGCTTCTATCACCAGTCCCATCCACAACTGAGTGTCATTTTTGCTTTGGCTCCATCCCTTCATTCTTTCTGGAGTTATTTCTCCACTGATCTCCAGTAGCATATTGGGCACCTACTGACCTGGGAAGTTCACTTTCAGTGTCCTATCTTTTGCCGTTTCATACTGTTCACAGGGTTCTCAAGGCAAGAATACAGAAGTGGTTTGCCATTCCCGTCTCCAGTGGAGCACACTCAGACAGACTTTTCCACCATGACCTGTCCATCTTGGGTGGCCCCACACTGCATGGCTTAGTTTCATTGTTACCTAATGCTGTGGTCCATGTGATCAGATTGGCTAGTTTTCTGTGATTGTGGTTTCAATCTGTCTGCTCTCTGATGCCCTCTTTCAGAGCCTACCTTCTTATTTGGGTTTCTCTTACCTTGGACGTACTTCCCTGGTGGCTCAGATGTTAAAGCGACTGTCTACAATGGAGGAGACCTGGGTTCGAGCCCTGGGTTTGGAAGATCCCCTGGAGAAGGAAATGGCAATCCACTCCAGTACTGTTGCCTGGAAAATCCTATAGACAGAAGAGCCTGGTACGCTACAGTCAACGGGGTCACAAAGAGTTGGACACGACTGAGCGACTTCACTTCACTTCACTTACCTTGGACATGGGGTATCTCTTTCATGGCTGCTCCAGCAAAATGCAGCCACTGCTCCTGACCTTGGACATGGGGTATCTACTCTCAGCCTCCGCTTAGCTCCTCTTGGCTGCTCCTGCACCGCGCAGCCACCACTCACTGCAATAGAGCAAGAAAAACTTTAATGCAATTTGAAAAGGAAGAAATGAAATTGCCATTGTCTGATGCTGGAAAAGATGTAGTGCAGGAAGAGAAGGGGGCAACAGAGGATAAGATGGTTAGACAGCATAACCAACTCAATGGACAGGAGTTTGTGCAAACTCCAGGAGATAGAGAAGGACAGGGAAGCCTGGTGTGCTACAGTCTAGGGGGTTACAAAGAGTTAGAAATGACTGAGTGACTGAAAAACAATAAGATGATGACATAATGCATTTGCGGAAAATCTCAAGAAACCTCCAAATCAGCTACAAGAACTAATAAGTGAGTTTATCAAGTCTGCAGAATACATAAAACTTATCTATAAGAAATAAAAATATTTTACATAAGCAATAATCTATCATAAATAGAATTTTAAGATAACATTATTATCAAACTGAAGTAATTAGTGATGATGAGAAATGTGAAAGAATACCTAAAGAAATTGGATATATCACACACATAGTTTGGAAGACTAAATTTTTGAGAGGTTAATTTTTTTCTAAATTGATCTGTAGAGTCAGTACAATTTCAATTAAGACTCCACTTTTATAAAATAGTAAATTTTCAAGCTGTTTGCAAAGTCTATGACAATTCAAAGGACTCACAGTGGCTAAAACAGTTTGCAAAGCAAGAACGAAGTTGCTGAATTCATACTGCTGCTGCTGCTGCTAAGTCACTTCAGTCGTGTCTGACTCTGTGCGACCCTACCAGGCTCCCCCATCCCTGGGATTCTCCAGGCAAGAACACTGGAGTGGGTTGCCATTTCCTTCTCCAATGCATGAAAGTGAAAAGTGAAAGTGAAGTCGCTCAGTCGTGTCCGACTCTTAGCGACCTCATGGACTGCAGCCTTCCAGGCTCCTCCATCCATGGGATTCTCCAGGCAAGAGTACTGGAGTGGGGTGCCATTGCCCTGATTTCAAACTTAATCTAAAGTATTAAGACAGTATAGAATTGGGATACAGTTAGAGAAACTTATCAGTGCAACAGAATAGAGTACAGAATTAGATCCACGTGAACATACATGGTCAATTGATTTTTGAAAAAATTCAAAGAAAATTAAATAGGGAAAAGGATACCTTTTCAACTCATTCTACTGGCACAATTTGATAGCCATATTAAAAAAAATCAACTGCAACTCATCACAATATACACAACGTAACTCACATGGAACACAGACAATTTCAAGGGAAAACTACAAAACATTTGGAAGAGTGGAAAATGTCTTAGTGACGCTAAGTTAGGAAAGGATGTCTTAAGTAAGACACTGAGAACATAAAGTATGAAATAAAAACATAGGATGTTGAATTTTATCAAACTTTGCTCTTCAAAAGATATTGTTAAGAAAATAATAGTCATGCCGCAGCTTAGGGAACATTTGCATAATATATATCTGGCAAAAGACTTTTATCCAGGCTATATAAAGAACTGCTACAATTCAATAATGACAACCTAATTTTTTTAAATCGGCAAATAATTTTAACTGGCACTCCATCAAAGAAGATATATAGATGGCATATAAACATATAAAGAAATGCCTGACTTTAAACCACAATGATAAAACTGCACATTGATTAGAATGGCTAAGATTAAAAAACAAAAGAAAATAATTTCAAATGTTGATAAGGGCAACTAGAATGCTCATGTACTGCTGGTGGGAATATAAAATGGTACAACCACTTTGGGAAGCAGTTGTAATTTCTTATAAAGTTAAACATATACCTGCCATGCAATGCAATCTTTTCACTCCTAAATAACCACCCAAGAGATATGAAAGTGCATATTCACAAGAAGAGCTTTACATAAATATTCATAGCAGTGCTATCAGTATTGGCTCAAAGTTGGACCTACCCAAATGTCTATCCTCAGGTCAGTGTAAACAATTTGTGGCAAATCTATTCAGTGGATCAATGTTCAGCAATAATAAGGAACAGACTATTGATACATATGAAAACATGGATAAATTTCAAGATAATTATACTGAGCCAGACAAAAAGCTGTGCATAGTTCATGATACCATGTGTATAAAATTCTAGAAAATGCACACTAATCTACAAAAGCAGAAAGCAAGTCAGTGGCTTCTTGCAAATAAGAATAGAGGTAAAGGTATACTACAAAATGCATGAGGAAATTTTGGAATGAGAAATCTTTATAATCTAATTATGGTATATTTACAGAGAGTAAACAAATATTTAATCTTACATGTTAAAGGTGTATAGTTTGTTGTACATTTACCACATCTCAATAAAGTGGCAAATCATTTCTTAAAGGAAGAAAGACAAAATTTTATAACAAGGAACTTGACAGAATCCTCAGTAAGAAAAGCATATAAGAAGAAAAGGCATTGAGGAACTGGTGGAAAGAAAACTCAAAAAAAAAGCAGTAATATATTAGGAACAGGACTTTGAGTCAATAGCATTCTGTCAGACATTCCAAGCATAGGTTGATTCACATTGGCTTTATGGAAGAGATAATCTGCAAAGAGGCTTAAAGCAGTGGTTTTAGAATGTAGGCTGCAAAATGACACATGATTCTTGAGCAGAGTATTAGAAGAAAGAATATTAAATTACAGGCTTAAAAGTATTACCTTGTCACACGCTCTGCCTCCAAGCAGAGTTTAGAGATATTTGGAGAAGACAACTGTTCCACAGTCCATTTCTCAAAACTGTGTTCGTAATATCAGGAAATGTCTAGCTACCTATCCAGGAGCCTTAGATTTGTATTTGACTCCTCTCCCCCTTATTCCCTGTGACAGCCGTGGAAGACAGACTTTCAGATCTCCCCTGAAGAGACAGCCTGCTGCAAGAATTAGAGGTAGCTGCACTGCTTTATGATCCCTCACAGCATCTGAGCTAAATCCATTCTCTGGCAGCTCCCAGTCAGTCAATGAGCCTCACCATTTCTTCCCAGTGAGGGATTTTCACCTGCCAATCCTGGGAATAAACCTGTCCATGGCTTGGCCAAAATGTTCTCCAAGTTTCACCCAAACCTGAGGCTCTTCTTTATAATTATCCTCGTTTTCTCTTGTCTTTCATGGATATTGGACATGCATCAAGGTCTGAAGTCTTGCCCTACCCACTTCTGCTCTCCTGTTTAATTTATTTTTATAGGCATTACCCTCAATACATCTCTTGCACTTCTCTTTCTTGCATTTGCTTCCTAGAGGACTTGAACTGACATGTACCCTTGACACTCCGTTCCTATCACTTTAGTCCCCAAGTTTTATCGAGTCTATCCTCAAACTCTCTTTTAAGAAAGTTACTTTCTCTTCTCCAGTTTCACTGCCATGGTCCTAGGACAGGCTGCCTCAGTTCCATTGCCCAAAACCTTGCCCTAAAAATGGTCAGACATCAGATCTGGATTTTAATGCTAATGTTTCTCTAGGAACAGACTGGTTGCTTGTATGGCCTGGATATCTGATAAACAGCGCTACACTTCCCTTAAGAACAGGATATAATTTGAAAGGGGGCTGATAAGTTTGATTGTTAAGGTCTGCTCTCATAATTAACTGAGATCTAGTATTCCATGCTCAAATATTTCTTGCTACTTTTATATCTGAAATGAGAAATGTTTAATCAGTCTCTGCTCTTTGCTAAGAATCAGAGAGGCTGGTGAAAATCTGATTGGTAAAGTGCTATGAGCTCCTTAGAAATGCCAATAGTCTACCTATGGATAAAAATGCTGACACACTACTGTTCCTGTATATACCTTTCATTTTGACTTCAAATAAGGCCTAGCTGCCTTCATCTGGTGTTTAAAATCCGCTATAATCTTTATCTCAAATAACCTCTCTCATCATACATATGTTCCAGTCAAATGGAACCACTTGGTTATCCACAGCTCAGTCAGTGCTTCCCCACTTCAGCGATTTCACTGTCTCTTTCTTCCATCTGGAATCTCCTTGCTTCTCACTCCCAAAGCTGCTTGTCCAAATTTTACCCATCATTTAAAGCATATCTAAAATATGACATCCTCTAAGAGTCCTCAGAAAGTACTCGCTCCCTCTGATACCATTTCACAGTAATTTTGCTTGTGTATTTCTCATGGCACTCTTTGCTTGCTGCCATGTCTTATGTTTATTATATTCCCTCTCTTATACCCCCTGCCAGGTTTCTTGCCCATCTCTCTGATCCCTCCCTGCCCCCAGGACCTGCCACCTAAAGGGTTGCTCAAGCCCTTAATTATGAATAGTTACATTGTTTTCATATGTACTCATGGGTTCCCTTGCATTCTGTACATTCTCTTGGGCTACCTCTTTGAGACCCAAAGTCACAAACTGTCAGGGCTGCTGGAGAGGGGTCTAGGCAGCTTTGCCAGGATACCAAGTATTTCCCTGAGCAAAGCCTCTTGTGCAACCCAGGAGTCTTGCATTGTTAGCACAGTTACCTGGTCAAAACTGGCTAAAAGAATAAATAAGCAGAAGGTCTCCAAGTTTTCATATAAGGATACGAATAGCCATCATTTCTAAAATAGACTGCCTTACCTCCAGGGTCTCTGAGCAAAAGTTTTTAGAAATTTTTGCAAGTTGGCGGAACCATCAATGTTAGTAGCTTCCATCCCACCCCTAAGATCTGCTGCTTTGTGTATTTCCTCATTCTGATTCTCCAGTTACCATCAAACCACTCACTCTGTAAAGTCACAGACAAAATGTGAATGGAATTCCAGTGCATTTTTCTAAGAAGCTTACAGTGGTTCTAATCTGGCAAAGGAGCGCACGCTCTCTCGCTCTCTCTCTCTCTTCTCTCTGCTTGGTCATCCAACAGCTTCCATGAACACGTTCCCAGGTCAGTAGACATTCAACAGGGAACACATATTAAGGTTTACCATGTGCCAGGAACAGGACTGGGCATACAGAGATAAATAGAACCCAGATCCTGCACTCAGAAAGTACTCAGCGAGCCAAAACAGCCTTTATTTTTAGGATGCACATCAGTTTTTTTTTTTTTATTCTTTTTTAAAAATTCAGTTTATTTTTTTCTTGTTTAAATTTTTATGACAACCTTGGACCATCCAACTCTGTCAGTTCTCATTTTAAGGTTCAGTTTTAGGACAGTTTTTTAGTGAGGAAAAACAAACCTCCTTGATTCAGAGAATCAATTCTGCCCACCGTATCTGTCCAGTGCAGTGAGACCCCAACCCCTCATCTCTCTAGAGAAGCAATTTTACCAAAGCTCTGGGATAGATGATCAACAGAATACAACACAACAGCCCAATGTATGAATTACGACACAAAAAGAGGAAAGGTATTCTTGCACATCTTGGTCTTCCATGCGATGTAAAAGTTCTTTGAGTTTTCCCAGATATAAAGTTAACTAAAAACAGAAAGTTCTAAAAGACAGTTCACAGAAGCGGGCAGATCATGATCATGGATGGCAATTTTCTCAGGTGTGGTTAATTAGTTCTAGCTGAAAAGGCAAATACGTTTCCTTCGGCAGAGCAGAAACAAACATTAAGACAAAAGTCTTAATTTGCAAAAGGTTTCAAACAGTGTTTTTAATCAACAGACTAAATATCCAATAGCTGCTACCAGCTCAGCTTCCAAGGCTGCAATGCAGCCTATTAATTTCCTGAAAGCTTATCGAAACAAAGTTGCATGCCAAATTCTTAAGAAAAATCTCTGCTTCAAATAACAAATCTTCCAGCTTTTTAACTTCTTCCCAAGGTCTCAGCCAAGATAAAGGAAACATAGAAGTGTCACCTTGGATCCTATCTCGCTGCTGGTGAAAAGCCTGAGAAAACTATCACCACTTGCCAGCATAGCAGAGCTTCATCTTGTCAACAGCTCAAGTGCCCTGGGATTTTCCATTCTTCTGATCTGTCATTATCCAGACACACACACATTCATTAGTGAGCTGCTTCCAACTGTTAAAGAGTTGCTCCTGAAACACGCTTGAAAACTTAGGTGTTGTGGCCTATGTGGAATGAGCCCTGAAACCAGAGTCAGGAGACCTGCACAGTGGACTTTCAAACTCACTGCTTATCTGTGAGAAAGCTTCTCCTTGAAACTGTATCTCTATTTGGCATATAGGGATAGTGGGCTTCGGGTGGCACAGTAAAGAATCCACCTACCAATGCAGGAGACACAAGAGACGTGGGTTCAGTCCTCAGGGTGGGAAGATCCCCTGAGGAGGAACCAGCAACCCACTCCAGTGTTCTTGCCCGGAAATTCCATGAACACAGGAATCTGGTGGGTTACAATACATGGGGTCTGGAAAGAGTTGGACACAACCGAGAACATGCATATAGGGGAAAATAGCACCCACTCTGACTATAAGATGTCTGCAAAACTCAAATGGGATAATTCATGGAAATAAATTTAATAAAAGGAAAAATCACTATATAAATGTAAAAAAATAAACAGAGCTGATGGAAATATTTAACTCATATTACTTATATAGACCACATGAATACAAATATTTAGAAACACTGTCTTTGTTAAATAGCAAAAAAAAAAAAAAAACCTTAGGATTAAGAATTAGCAGATCTGTAGACTGCAGACTGGATGAACTGTTTTAGCACATATGAGACAGTGCATCTTTTGTTGAATAAACTTGTGTACATAAGTGATCAGATCTAATCCATATATCAGCTCAAACTCCACCTCGGCTATAGCCTGTGAATGGCATCTCAGTTCAGTTCAGTTTAGTTCCATTGCTCAGTCGTGTCTGACTCTTTGCAACCCCATGGACTGCAGCACACCAGGCTTCCCTGTCCATCACCAACTCCCAGAGCTTACGCAAACTCATGTCCATTGAGTCGGTGATGCCATCCAACCATCTCATCCTCTGTCATCCCCATGGCATCTCAGGAAGAATGCTTATGCCCCTGGAGAGTGAGTGAGTTGATAACACAGGGCATTACTGTTGAGGAGGTAGTCCCAGGACATTGGAGCTCAGTGGAGGAAACCAACAGGTCCAGACATGTTTAAGAGTTTTAGTTAGGTATCATTCTACTGAAAACTTTTGGGAAAATAGAATAAGAAAGAAATCCTCTTCCTAGCCCAGAAAGGCTTTCCACAAAAGTAAAAAAGAAGGAAAACATTTTTATTGTTGAAAAAGCATGTGATGTGTATCACAGGCAATTTGCCCTGTGATTTCAAAGGCAGAAAGGATTCACACTCCCTTATAGAACCAGGCAGATACAAGTCATTAGACACAGGGATAAACAATCACTAATCCTCAAGTAAGAGCTCTTAACAGCACCTTGTATCATACATAGTTCATCCTAACTTTACCATGGGAACTGGGGAGACCACCCGTGTTAGCTAACTGGTTTATCTGGAAGAGAAACCAATTTCTCCTCTCTTTATGACAAGAGGTGGTTTTGTAATTGGAGCAAAGCACCTACTGAAATTAGGCTCTTACTTTCCCATGGGAACTGGGTAATCAGAGTGCTCTCTCCCTTGATGTTTACATTTCCAAAAGATGGTTTCCAGAAAGATATCCCTGGGGCATGTCAGAGTGATTAAAAAAAAGTACTCATTAGTTTTCTGAGGTCAATGCTCTAAAAAGAGGAAGGGAGGTAAATTTTTATTTTTCAACAGGGAGCACAAAGACTAATTTTTAATTTGTATTTGTGCTTATAAAACTGCCCAGCAGAAACATTACATTTGAGAGAACAGATGGAAGGTATAACCACATCTTATTCCCAATGGTGATTTCTGGGTGGTAGAAAATCTGGGTAACAATCCCCTCCTTCATGGTTGACTTTGCAGGCCAGGTGAAGTCCTGAAAGCCTACCTTTCCTGTGGCAAGTACTCAGTCCTTCTCTGATATTACAGCCTCCTAGTAAACAGAAGTGGGATGTCAGCTTTCACCTATCAGTCACATGCCCTCTGTTCTCCGAATATTTCAGCTCTGAATGCTACTCTCTACCTTCTCTGGGTCATCCATTGGTCTGTATGAATTGCCTCCTCGCTGACTTCTCTGAACCTCTGACCCCTCTGCTCCACATGGGTGTTCCTGTTGTTCTCCAGACCAGGGACTGAAGCCCTACACCACTGCTGCTTGCCTGTTGTGGTTCTGCATCCACCATGTCCTGGTGCGCTTGGGCTTTCCACAATATAGCCAGGGGTAACACCCTGGTGACACGGATGCTTGAGAAAGCTGCTCTCTCCAGGACTACCACCTGGGGCTCTCCCCTTGCCTCCCTGTTTACCTTCCATATCCAAAACTCTCTTCTGTAAGTAGGGAAACACTTTCTCCTTCTTGACTCCCCACTTGGACCTCCAGGAATAGATACCTTTACGTTTTCACATTCAGTTCTCCCTTAACCCGTGCACTGGGCTCCTGAGGAAACTTGCTGGGACCATTTAACATAGTGGTTCTAGGGTGACCAGAACTCCTCTTTGCCAGAGACAATCTAGTTTTAGCACTGATGAGGACAATCTCCCCACACCCCAGCTCAGTCTGGAGTAAATCAAGATAGTTGGTTACTCTATGGGAGCATCTCAATAGCAGGCACAGGCTTCCCAGGTAGCGCTCATAGTAAAGAATCCGCCTGCCAATGCAGCAGATGCAAGAGACCCCGGTTCCATCTCTGGGTTGGGAAGATCCCCTGGAGAAGGAAATAGTAACCTGTTCCAGTATTCTTGCCTGGAGAAGACCACGGACAGGGGAGCCTGGTGGGCTACAGTGCATGGGGTCACAAAAAGTCATGACTGAGCCCTTTTCAGCAGCAGTAGCAGATTAACATGCAGATTTTGAGCCAGTGGGTCTGGGGCATCACTACACTTTGAGCAACTAGAGTATAAAGTACAACATTGTGAATTTTGTCAGTTAATTTCTCCCCTTTAGTGCTTGCTACTGAATATGGGCCTCTATGCTAGGCTCTGCTTATTTTTCTGTACTCAAGATTCTGTTCTCAAGTGACTTTTTTCTGTACTCACGATTCCACCATCCCTCATCACAATCTGGCTTTTGCCAGAGCCTTCTCTGATCTACCAAATCACACCAGATAAACAAAGACAGTAAAATTTGACCAAGCAGAATTGAAGGAAAATCTAACTATAGAATGTTTATTTATTTTAAAAAACATATAGAATAACATTAGAAGATTAATGAATGTGTTAAACAGTATATTAGGCACAGCAGAAAGAACAGTTATTGAACTCTAAGATATAGTAGAAGAAACCATATGAAAAAAAGAATAGAAAGACAAAAAGATGGACAAGTTCAAAAAAATTTAAACACAAAGATAGAGTACAAATCTCTAGTTTGCTCATCAGAATTTCAGAAGGAGAGAATGGAAGACTGAAAACACTTGAGGAGCTTATGCAACTGATGAAAGACACCGACACTCAGATTCAGAATGCCCAGTGAATCCCAAGCAGAATAAAGGAAAGGAAATTTACACTGAGGCACATTTTAGAGGAACTGTAGAACTCTCAACACAAACTCTTAAAAGTAGCTGAGATAAAAATCTACACAATTGATAATTTACTTCTCAACTATGACAATCAAATCTAGAAGACGTATCTTTAAAGTGCCAAGAGAAAATAATTGTCAAGATAGTATTGCATATGTAGTGAAATCATCTATCAAGAATAACAGTAAATTAGAGCCATTTTCAGACAGAAAAAAATTTTCACTTCCAACAAACTATTACTAAAGAATATCTGGGTGATGTTCTTCAAAAAGAAAAGAATTCCAGAAGGAAAATCCAAGAACTAAAAATTTCAAATGAGAACAGTGTAATCTTGTGTAGACTTGGTAAAACTAGGCAGATATTGACTGTAAAAGAGATTAACAATAAAATTCAATTTGTGGTGTTAAAAATAAAGATAAAATTTAAATCTTGGAAAACGATGTGTGGGGTGAAAGTAGTAATTTCATAAAGCATTTTAATTTTATTTTGTTATTGAGAAGGAAGATAAACATCCAGTTTGCTTTGGATTTTGTTTAGTTAAATGGGTGTGAAATAAGTAAAGATAGCCCCAAAAGTGGAGCTTCCAAGAAACTTCCAAACCGGTGGAAGGAAATAAATTGAGCGGGTTGTGAGTAGCACACAGTGTGTTAGTCATTCGCTCATGTCTGACTCTTTGCAACCCCGTGGACTGTAGCCCATCAAGCTCCTCTGTCCATGTGATTCTCTAGGCAAGAATACAAGAGTGAGTTGCCATTTCCTCCTGCAGGGGATCTTCCCAAACTTTTAAGGTCCAGTGACTGTGAGAGAGTCACTTCTTAGGTAGGTTGATAAGAAGTCTGGAGTCCCTGAGAAGGGGAAAGGGGTCTGGGGCTCTTGAGAAGGAGACCTGTTTCTCCTTCTTGAGGACTTCCTGAGTGGGCAGCAGAGTTGATCCAAAACATGGAAAGAAAAGGGAATTAAAAGGAACATCGGAGAAGTGCAAAAATGGAGAAAAAAAAACTGAGATAAAAGAAATGGTCTCAAACATATCATTTATCTCAGTGTGGTTGAATTAAACGAATGGGACTTTTCAATTCAGTTCAGTTCAGTCACTCAGTCCTATCTGACTCTTCGTGACCCCATGGACCACAGCATGCCAGGCCTCCCTGTCCACCACCAACTCCTGGAGTTTACTCAAACTCATGTCCATTGAGTCAGTGATGGCATCCAGCCATCTCATCCTCTGTCATCCCCTTCTCCTCCTGCCTTCAGTCTTTCTCAGCATCAGGGTCTTTTCAATTGAGTCAGCTCTTTGCATCAGGTGGCCAAAGTATTGGAGTTTCAGCTTTAGCATCAGTCCTTCCAATGAACACTCAGGATTGATCTCCTTTAGGATGGACTGGTTGGATCTCCTTGCTGTCCAAGGGACTCTCAAGAGTCTTCTCCAACACCACAGTTCACAAGCATCAATTCTTTGGTGCTAAGCTTTCTTTAGAGTCCAACTCTCACACCCATACGTGACTTCTGGAAAACCATAGCCTTGACTAGATGGACCATTGTTGGCAAAGTAATGTGTCTGCTTTTGAATATGCTGTCTAGGTAAAATAAAGTCTGTCACTGTTTCCACTGTTTCTCTATCTATTTGCCATGAAGTGATGGGACCAGATGCCATGATGTCGATTTTCTGAATGTTGAGTTTTAAGCCAATTTTTTCACTTTCCTCTTTCACTTTAATCAAGAGGCTCTTTAGTTCTTCTTCCTTTTCTGCCATAGGGTGGTGTCATCTGCATATCTGAGGTTATTGATATTTCTCCCTGCAATCTTGATTCCAGCTTGTGCTTCCTCCAGCCCAGTGTTTCTCATAATGTACTCTGCATATAAGTTAAATAAGCAGGGTGACAATATGCAGCCTTGACATACTCCTTTTCCTATTTGGAACCAGTCTGTTCTTCCATGTCCAGTTCTAACTGTTGCTTCTTGACCTGCATACAGGTTTCTCAAGAGGCAGGTCATATGGTCTGGTATTCCCATCTCTTTCAGAATTTTCCACAGTTTATTGTGATCCACACAGTCTAAGGCTTTGGCACAGTCAATAAAGCAGAAACAGATGTTTTTCTGGAACTCTCTTGCTTTTTCCATGATCCAGTGGATGTTGGCAATTTGATCTCTGGTTCATCTGCCTTTTCTAAAACCAGCTTGAACATCTGGAAGTTCACAGTTCACGTATTGCTGAAGCCTGGCTTGAAGAATTTTGAGCATTACTTTACTAGCATGTGAGATGAGTGCAATTGTGTGGTAGTTTGAACATTCTTTGGCATTGCCTTTCTTTGGGATTGGAATGAAAACTGACCTTTTCCGGTCCTGTGGCCACTGCTGACTTTTCCAAATTTGGTGGTATATTGAATACAGCACTTTCACAGCATCATCTTTCAGGATTTGAAATAGCTCACCTGGAATTCCATCACCTCGACTAACTTTGTTCATAGTGATGGTTCCCCAAGGCCCACTTGACTTTGCATTCCAGGATGTCTGGCTCTACGTAAGTGATCACACCATCATGATTATCTTGGTTGTGAAGATCTTTTTGTACAATTCTTCTGTGTATTCTTGTCACCTATTCTTAATATGGGGTTTTTAGATGGATTTAGAAACAAACTCAGCCTATATGGTAAAAGATAAAACTAAAGTATAAAGGCAGAGAAATGTTAAGAGAAACTAATGGACAAAGAAATTCAAAGGAAAAATCAAATAGGGTAGACTTGGTGTTAAAAGTGTTACTAGAGATTAGTTAATAAACACTGATAAAGCTGTAATTCTCTAAGGAAATAATTATAAACTTGCAAGCACCTAAATACATACATGCAGGATTCAGCAATAGGACAATGCATATCATTTTTGAGTCTACATGGAATCTTTGTATAAAAGTGGCCTCAAGTTAGACCAGAGAGATTTCCAATAAATTTTAAGGCAAACACAGTATAAATACCAAAGAAAGAGAGAGAAATGCATATCAATGGTGGAAAGAATTATTTCAATGACAAGTTTATCTCAAGTTTTTCTTTTAGAAACTTAAAGGACTGAATGTACATGAGTTTGAACAAACTCTGGGAGATGGCAAGGGACAGGGAAGCGTGGCGTGCTGCAGTTCATGGGGTCACAAAGAGTCAGACGCGGCTTGGCAACTGAACAACAACAAATGATCCAACAATCCCTCCTGGCTATATACCCAGAAAAGATGAGAATTCTAATTTAAAAAGATACATGCACTCTAATAGTCATAGAAGCACTATTTAGATAGTCAAGACATGGAAGAAACCTAAATGAGCATCAACAGATGAATGGATAAAGAAGGTGTGGTATACACACACAGGGGAATACTGCTCAGCCATAAAAAGCAATGAAATAATACCATTGACAGCAACGTGGAGGGACCTAGAGATTATCGTATTAAGGGAGTTAAGTCAGACAGAGGAAGGCAGATTTTATACTATGTCACTTATATGTGGAATGTAAACAAATGGTACAAGTGAACTTATTTACAAAACATAAATAGACTCACACAAATAGAAAACAAACTTATGGTTACCAAAGAGGAAGTAGGGGAGGGATAAATTAGGTATTGCAATTAACATATATTCACTACTATATATAAAATAGGTAGCAAGGACCTACTCTGTAGCACAGGGAACTATGTTCAATATCTTGTAACAACCGATAATAGAAAAGGATCTGAAAAAGAATATATGATTTCAGTTAAATACATGTACTTTGCTGTACATATAAAACATTGTAAACCAACTATATTTCAGTTTTTTTAATGTGATTTTTAGGCTTGCTGATTGATATGAATATAAATTTTAATAAACTCATATCTTGTTTTCTGGAATTCTCCATCTGATTTTTTTTCTTTAATGTACAAAATATTTGGATGAAGCATGAACAGTCTGTAAATTGGTTCTCCAGTGTCATGTTGCACACACATGTGCATGCAAGTGTACATGCTCACTCTTTGGTTGTTTGACATTATTTAATACTAAAAACAGACTGAATTTTTAAAATTCAGTTCTCCATGTTAGCTCAGACATTAAAGACTCTTTTAGTAATTGAAATTCACTTTTTTTCCACACAATACTTTAGTATTCATCATCTCATTTGAAGAGGAAAGACTGTAGATTATCACTTACAAATAAGGAAAATGAAGTCCAGAGCAGATAAACCACAGGATCAGAACATAGATTCTCTGAATCCAAATTACGGGAGATAAAAATGGTATCCCCTTTTTAAAAAATGGGTTTTGGTGTTTGTTTTTGGCAAATATTTGAATACAAAGAATAATCATCGTTTCCTTTGGGTGCTTTCCAAAATATCAAACTATCCAGAAATTCCAATTCTAGATGACCATCAGAATTTTTACTTTTTCTCTAAGAATTAGTTATTAGCTGTCAGGACACAATCATTGGCAACGTGAGCAGAAGTCCGTGAAAGAAAGACATATTATACATGGCCTTAGTCCACTGTGAATTCCTTGAAACAAGACAACGTGATTTGCATCTCTGTCCCTAGCAACCCCCACCTAACAGAATGGCCAAACACAGGGGTCAGAGGTAAAGAATGTCAGAACTCCATGCCATTCTGACAGCCACTTCCCTCAGCCCAGGCCCTGTGACACAGAAGCTAAAATTATCTTCCAAAAAACAGTCTGTCACACCTTTCTCAGAAGCTTTGGGTGGCTCTCTGTCACCTGTTAGATACTGATCGACCCTCTCAGTTGTGTCCCCAAGTCTGCCCTAGTCCTTTCTAAGGCTTATTGTCTTCCGCTCATCTCTCCTTTCATTCAGCACCTCCTCCCCCAGTCTCGCTACACTGGTTTACCCTCTGGTGCCACCGTGCACCTGATTTTGTACAGTGCCATACCTTTGCTCCCTGGTGGCTCAACAGTAAAGAATTCACCTGCAGTGCAGGAGATGTGAGTTTGATCCCTTGGTTGAGAAGATCTCCTGAAGTAAGAAATGGCAACCCACTCCAGTATTTTTCTTGGAAAATCCCATCTATGGAGGAACCTAGTGGGCTACAGCCCACGGGGTCCCAAAAGAGTCAGACCTGACTGAGCAGCTGAGCAGCAACAAGAAAAATGCCTTTGCTCAAGCTGTTTATTCTGTCTAAAATACCTGCCTATCTATATTTACCTAACACATTGTTAACAATCTCTGATTTCTCTTTGGATCCTTGACTTACAATTAATCACTTTTCCCCAGACTCCTACCATGGGCCTTTGGTTTGCACATTTCCCTGACTATTATTGCGGTCTACTTTGAATCAGTGACTTCACTACAAATCAAGAGGTTAGGAATGGCTTGCAGGCAGTACCTACATTTCACCCTAGCTAAGTTTCTGTCACATAGAAGCTGATTTTTGAATTCCCAGAATTAATCAATTATACCAGCTATGGTAACCAGAAGTGCCAAATCCATGTAGAGAGACAATTTGACCCTGCCAAAGTTTCCTCCCCTGAAAAATGAATGCAGTGACACAGGGAAGTGGTAATATTGTCACAATCACAAAGCGGGTGACAAATATACTACAATGTTACTAATGAAAGTTGTCTAGTGAGCCCAGAAATTGGTCTAGCCAAGAAAAAAAGTTTTCTCACTTCCATGCTTGTTTTTCCCTATATTGCAAAGTTAATTTGTATCTAGCTCTTCTAAACTTCTATCTTGCTGGCTTTCAGTCTCCCAAATTCAAAAAATATTGAATTGCTCCTGACATCTAGCTGGCTTGATCTGGAATGCATGCATAATTTAAGCTGATTGAATATTTTGCCACATTAGAGTAGAAAATATCTGAATCCCCAAAACAGTAAGAGAAAATGACAGGTTCAAATATCACTTGGCATCACCTTCCGCAATTTCTGCCAGGTAATTAAGGCCATCTAGGAGGTTGAAATGGAAATTTGCCTTTAGCTACAGTATTTGCTCTTGAACACTCCAGGCCCAGAAAGATGACTGTTCTTAGTGGATGCAAAGTCTTCTTTCCTTGGAAGCAAGATAAAATAAACACATTCCTCAGATTATTTGCTTTTTTCCTTTTTAAAAAGATTTTTTTGAATCGATTTCCTTTGGAACCAAAGAAAATAGTGTTTGGAAGATGCTTTCATTAGTAGAATTTATTTAGCTTTGAAATATACAAAAAGACACTTCTAAAACCCTCAAATTTAGTTAGGAAAAAAAAATTAACAAATCTACCAAATGGCTCAGGGTTATAGTTGCTCTTGGATTTCCCTCCTCACTCCAGTCTTGCACCTCCTATAACTCTTTGATACCCTTGGGGCCATGAAACATGTTTTCCTCTCACTCTAGAGATGACCTTGTGCACTTGACCTGAATCCTGAGAGTGTGAAGATGAGGCATCTTCTGCTTCCACAGTTGCAGCAGTATGACTATAGAATTGACAAAGCCAAAGAGAAAATCTACCAGGAAGCAGGATGTGGCAAACTGGAAAATCAGGGCAGAGAGGCAGCTGAGCTTCCAGCATTGCCTGGAGGGAGGAACACGTAGGATCTGGGAGACTCCTGCGTGTAGGTGGGCAAGCTCTCTATTGTAGTGCAGGGGCATTTCATCAGACCTCCCTGAGCCAGGGTATTCCTTAGGGCTCTCAATTTCTTTTTGTCTTCTTCCCATGCTCATCAATAACAATTCTGATCTTCCTTTTGAGATACCTTGACTCTGGGAATAGGGGTGGAGGGTGTGAATATTCTG
The DNA here is from genome assembly GCA_917880005.1 of Nanger dama. Classification (NCBI taxonomy): domain Eukaryota; kingdom Metazoa; phylum Chordata; class Mammalia; order Artiodactyla; family Bovidae; genus Nanger; species Nanger dama. The sequence continues at coordinate 23,849,839 of CAKJTW010000011.1, read as the reverse complement.
GTCCCTGGAAGAGATGGGTGCAATCTTGAACACTTATTGAGGGCCTTGCACTGGCTGAGCTCTGGGAATTTGTCAGGAAAGTAAGAAAAGCCTGCCCTCATGGAGTTTCCATTCTAGAAGCGGAAGATGGACAATAAACATGAACAAGCAAACAAGATCAACTGATACAATAGTGAATGTCATAGAGGAAATTTTACAAGGTGAGTTTGGGGAGGGTAACTAGATAGGGGGAGGGTACTGCAGATGGAGTGCAAAGGCACTCTTTGACTAGAGACCTGGATGAGAAGAAGGAGGCGGCCATGTCAAGATCTGGGAGTTCTAAGCAAAGGAAATAGCAAAAGCAAAGGCTCTGAAATAAGCATGAGTCTACAGACAAGAAAAGGAAGGAGGGCTGTGTGTCTGGAACACAGTAAATACAAGGGTGAGCAGGAAGAGTGGGCTTGGAAAAGTCTGAAGCTGAATGGTTCTATAAATGCTAAGAAAATAGAACTTGAGAAGCTGAGAAATGGGAAACCAAACAGACCTTGGACCCAAGTGAATTAAGATGGACAACATGCTACCTGACATTTCCCGGAAGAATTTTTTTCCACCAGCCAGTGCTAAACAGTAACCCTTCTTCATTATATTTTCTCCCTCAAGAAAACCCTCCTATTCTTGGAACTACCAATTCTCCTAACACACCTGTTAGTTCACACCATGGGCTTTCACACCTACTGTCCCTTTGTTCAAAATGCCTTTCCTCCATTCTCTGCCTGAAGACGTCTTGTTCCCACTCTTTCAAATTCAGCTAAAGTATCCTCCCTGTACCTACACTAAACAAAGATGGAATGTTCCTGCAGAAGTTTGTAGAACTTCATTATAACATCTTTCCAATTGTATTGTGTTTGTTGCTCTCTAATCCAAGACCAGGAGTTCCAAAAAGGACAGAACACTTTCTTATACATCTTTCCAGTTTCCATACTCAATGGGGCATTAGATAGATGGTAGGAGTTCAGTAAATGCTTTGCAGAAAGGAATAGAGGCAGGAGGGAAAGTAGAGAAGAAGAGAACAGAGGGAAAGCTGTGACAAAGATTCTCTCCTTGACCAATCTCTGATCAGATCAGAATTCTGAATTCTCTTCCCAAGTAGACCCTCACTTTTAGGCTTCTGTGTTTGTCTTTACATTGTCCAATTTCAGCCAGAATCTTGTGAAGTTGGTTTAGCTAGAACCACCTCCATCTTCCATGTCTGACCTCCCTCCATACTCATTCAGGTTCCTCATGCTTCGCCATCCCACACATGAAGCCTGGTCACTCTGGTCTGCCATCAGAATCCCCTTTATCTCTGATGCTTTCTCGTAGTAATTTTCCATCCCTGATTCCCAACTTGCTCTCTGACTGTAAGTAAGTTCCCACTTTTCTTTGTTGTATAGAGTTGGGCGCAATCTCTCTCTTCTACTGTAAAACTATATTGCAGTGGTTCCTACAACTGCCCTTTGAATAAAATCTGCCTTACCATCTTTCACAAGTGTCATGAATAATTTTTGTAACAGAAGGAGGAAGGGAGTGGGGAAGGAGAGGAAGGGAAGAAATAAAGAATGAAAAGAAAGAGCAAGAAAGGAAGGAAGGGGGAAAAGTAGGAAGGAAGGAGGGAAAGTAGAAAGGAAGAAGACAAGAAAGAGTTTAAATTGCAAAATGAAGCAAACTGGTTTAATACTGGGATATTGGTCGTTTTTTTTTTTTAAAAGGGAAATAAATGCACCAGAAAAAAATATTTTTGTAAGAAAACTTATATTCACTTGGGAAATTATTCTTTTGCCCTGCTAAAACCAATATAAAATCCCTCCCACACTTCTTTTCAAAGGTATTTGCATATGAGTCACAATTCCTACCAGTCCCAAATTACATAGATCAGTATGGCAGCAATTAGGCGTATAAGGAGCTAGCGGGGAAGAATGACAGCTGTTGAACTCTGTGATGGAAAAAGAAAATCTGTGCACAAGGGCTCATCTCTGACTAGTGACAGAGAGATTGAGAATCTGAGGCACTCCCAGGAAGCAGTCTTTCTCGTGTGAATTATTCAGTTGTATTCGGTTCAGTTGCTCAGTCGTGTCCGTCTCTTTGCGACCCCATGAATCACAGCACGCCAGGCCTCCCCTGTCCATCGCCACCTCCCGGAGTTCACTCAGACTCACGTCCATCGAGTCAATGATGCCATCCAGCCATCTCATCCCTGGTCGTCCCCTTCTCCTCCTGCCCCCAACCCTCCCAGCATCAGAGTCTTTTCCAATGAGTAGGGACGCAGAGATGAACAACAGAGAAATGAGATGATTAAATAACGGTGAGGTACCCCAGGCTTGGAATGGAGTAAACCCCCACGTGCAGTTTCACTCTGGTGAGGAGAGCGGCAGCAGAAGTGGGGAAGGAGCCGCAACGGAGGACACCGGGTGCAGAAGGGTTCCCAGAGCATAAGCACAGTGTGGACACGGCACTGTTTTCTAACCCAGTGGTTTTCAGTCTTGGCGTCACATTCTAAGTTATCCACTAAATTCATAGTGCCTGGACCCCAGACCACCTACATAAGAATTTCTGGAGATGGGGCAGTAGCATCAGTGTTTCTAAAAAGCTGGCCACACTCGGATCCAAGTGATTACAACTTACTTAGCACCATTCACTAAGCTGGTTCAAGTGCACTGCTTTATTTAATCTAGTTGGAGAAGGAAATGGCAGCCCACTCCAATGTTCTTGCCTGGAGAATCCCAGGGATGGGGGAACCTGGTGGGCTGCCGTCTTATGGGGTCGCATAGAGCTGGACACGACTGAAGCGACTTAGCCGCAGCAGCAGCAGCATGCGTGCATACTAAGTCACTTTAGTCGTGTTTGACTCTTTGTGACACTAGGGACTGTAGCCTGCCAGGCTCCCTCTGTCCGTGGGATTCTCCAGGCAAGAACACTGGAGCGGGTTGCCAGCATCCTCCAGTGGATCCTTCCGACCCACATCTCCTGTGTCTCCTGCACTGAAGGCTGATTCTTTATCACTGAGTCACCAGGAAAGCCTTAATCTGGTTTATAAAGCAAGCTAAAACCAAAACTCAGAGATGAGAAGGAACCTCATTCTAGATCATTCCAGCTAATTACAAGGTTCAAGCCTTTGCCTCCAGACTTCAAGCTCAACTTGTATTCGGTACAGCAGACCAGTTCAGGAACCTGCTTCCAGATCCTGTCTCAGTAGAGAATCTGATCTTGAGTGATTCTGCTCTCCCTTTTCTATGTCGTTTCTCCTTAACAGCTCCCTTTGCTCCAGGGCATTTCCTCCTACACCCCTTTTATTCCCAAATGCCCGTTCCTGCTCCCATTCCCGCTGGGATGATCTGAGTAGTGACTAACCACTCAGCAGGAATCGGTTTTGTGGGCAGCGTCCCTGTGGGGAAATGTTCTCTTTGAAAGAACACTGACAAATGAGATAAAATGCAAACAGTTGGTGCATCTGGGTGAAGAGTATATGGGAATCTCTGGTTCTATACTTGAAATTTTCTGTAAGTTAGAAATATCAGAATAAAAGGTACAAGAAGGAGAGGAGGAAGAGGAGGAGCAGGAAGGGGAGAAGAAAACATTGGCCGGATTCCATATAGATTAAACAGCGGCTTTGGTGATGAACCTGAAGGTTAGCCTGAAGGTCTGGAGGCCTGAGTCTGTTCCTGACTCAGCCACTGCTCTGCTCTGAAGCCTTGACCACCCTCATTCAAGATTTCTTACCAGGAAAATGGGGGACCTGGAGTAGATTATCCCTGTAAAGTTTATTCATGCAAGGCAAACCACCCCAAATCTTAGTGACTTACAACAAAAATTGGTTATTATTTTCCATTGTTTTTTTGGACCAATTAAGCCCATCTGAGCGAGTCTCCCTAGGGAACTCTGATGGGGTGACAGCGAGATAAAAGTTGGACTTGGCATTACCTGGCTCAAATGGGCTGAACATACAAGGTGGCTGGTGTACATGCCTTACAGTTCATCCTGGCTTTTGGCTGGGAGCCCAGACGGGGCTGTTGAGCCATAGCATCTATACTTTACTATCTTATTAAATAAGCATGATGATGCTCTCCTCAGTTATGGCATGCATTCTTTTAAAGGATATCTTTAATAAATTAGATGTCCCATACTCATATGAATAGTGTTTTTATTGCTGTTATTTACGTTCTGCTGGCCAGTGGCTGTTACCACCTTGCTAACTGCCATCCTGTTGGTGTCTGGATGCGTCTTCTGACTATTCCCTCTCCTAGCAGTCTTTGGGTTCCTAGTCACTCACTGGAAATGTAGCCACCTAGGAATTCCAGAGTAAGTAGCAAGCAGGAAATACTTAGGAAAAACTGTGTGGGATTTCCATTTATAAAATCTGTGATTGTTTTTAAACATTAGTAACTGTAATATGGTGGGCTTCCCAGGTGGCTCAGTGGTAAAGAATCTGCCTGCAATGCAGGAGACACAGGTTTGATCCCTGGGTTGAGAAGATCCCCTGGAGAAGGAAATAGCAACCCACTCCAATATTCTTGCCTTGGAAAAACTGTGGACCGAGGAGCCTGGTGGACTACAGTCCATGGGGTCACAAAAGAGTCGGACACAACTTAGCAATTGAACAAAAACAACTGTAATGTGGTAGATAGTAGTTACAACTACATTCCCAAATGCATCTTCTTTCATACCCCTTGCGTTATGGGTATGGGAAATATGCAATATTTGGGGCTTTCCTGGAAACCCATTAGAATCAGAGCGGTCCGCAGGCAGAGAGCTCATGTCCCAATTGAGAAAGTTTACTCCTGCTTTTTAGTTTGCATACTTGCTTTAATGATTACCTATTTACATTTAAAGTTGACGATTCCATAATTTGTTTCAGAAAGGAGTAAGTCCCGTCTCCTGAAAAATCCCCTCCCCAAAGACTATTGCTTTCTATTATTTCAGCTAGGTTTTAGTTTAGTTTGGTATTTATTACAGATATTGCTACTTCTTGATTTTTTTCTCCCTCTTCCATTATCTCATATACACATCCTTCCAGGCTACCCAGATATTCTCATGACATGTTAATCTGGGCTAGGTCAATGTTCTCTGTTTTTGTTTTTTGTGTGTGTGTGTGTGTTTTATAATTATGTAAACACCCTTCCCAGCTGAATCCTGTGGTATTCACTGATCATTTTTCCTTTCTAAATAATTATGTTTTTCTTCGAGCGAATGATTGTCTTACTTCTGTTGTTGTTTAATTTACTTATCTTTCTATGTAAGTAACACAAATTCATCCAAATCTCTGTCAGCTATTCAGCTCTCATTTCAAAATATTCAGAAACATCAGTTATTCAATCAATTATATATGTTTTGAGGAATTCTAGCTTTTGCTGTTTTCCCCCTTGTTTAAAGAAAGTATATTTTTGGCAGGGCAGAGCTCTCTGAAAAAGAATATACTGAAGGTAAAACTTTGAGAACTTGCATTTCTGAAGATGTCTTTATCTTGTTCTCAAATCTGATTTGATAATATGGTTGGGTATTATGTCTAACTTATGAATCATTTTATTAGGGGAAGCACACTGAAGCCGCCCACCCTGGCCAGGTACCATAGTAACTATTTACATGAGTTGTTTTACGACAGGAGGTCCTGGTAAGGAACATGGAACTAATAAGCCATCACCAACCGGAAGAGTTCAGGAAAGGTCAAGAGGAGACACCACATGTTCGACCACCTCACAGAATCCTTCTCTCTGGCATCCATCTTGGTGGAACAAGGCGTGCACCACCAGGAAGGACTCTGAGTCAGAATGACTGGCTAAAGACAACCCGGAAACTAATCCCATCGCCATAAAAGACTGCGAGCTGTGGCAGAGCTGTTCTCCTGGGTTCCCTTACCCTACTGCTCTCCCCCAGATACCCTTTCCCAATAAAATCTCTTGCTTTGTCAGCACATGTGTCTCCTTAGACAATTCATTTCTGACTGTTAGACAAGAGCCTGGTATCAGGCCCGGGAAGGGGTCTCCTCTTCCTCCAACAATTTCATTCAGAATTTTGAATGTTCCCCTACACCATCTTCTAGCTTCTTGTATGATTGCTGAAATAAATCTGAAATGATTCTAACTCTTGATCTTTTAAATATTATTGCAACTTCACCTCTCCTCTCCTCTCATTCCTACTAGTACAAGTTGCAAGAAAAGTTTATTAGAAGCTCTGGACTTAAAGGGGAGTGAACTTGCTGAGTGAGGACTCTAACGATGAGTTTGGGCCATTTTATATCAAATTTGTAATCTTTCCTCTTTCTGGGGAGGAATCCTCCATTCTCCAGTGTTATATTGGAGGACACAGTCTGGTAGCTGGCATTCTTAGAGCTGTGTTGGCAGAGCTGGCTGGAGACCTGAATATTTAGGACACAAAGTTTTCTCATCCTGTTCTCATACTGGGGACATACTATCAGCTGCACCTAGAATCCTCTAGCCCAGGGTGTATTGTTTTATCCCATCCAGAGAACACATTTCAAGTCTTCTATCAGAGAGGGGGAGGGTGTATACCTGGCTGCAATGTGTGAGGGAAGCAATCTAGAGATCTGTGTCATAAGCAGACTTTTAAGCAGACTTTTTTATTCCTTCCCAAGTCCTAAGGGACTTGGTGTGAATTCATAAGTTTTTGAGGGATTCTGCATGTAAATGTGTTCTTTGTCAGCTTTTACCAGTACTGGTTTAAGATTCAGCTTTTTCTGGGCTGCTAATTAGTAACCATTCATTTGCATTTCACTTCCTAAAATGTTGCTTGCAACTTTGTTTCTTTTCACTTTCTCTACTCCTGTGGATTTTTACTTTTAAGATACTTCTCTTCACTGTGGTTTCAATAGAGTTTTGGGAATGGAGCAAAACAATGTACATTTTTTTCAACCCACCATCTTTATCAAATGTTCCCTGAGGATGATGTCTGCAATTGGTAAGATCAGAGGTTAGAGTAGAAAGATTCAGATCACAATATTTCCTCAGGATTAAAGGGATTGAATCCTTAGGGCAAGTTCTCATTCCAATTTGCATTCTCACTTTGTGTAATTATCAAGGACATCAAATTATTACCACTCTGATTCCTATCAAAATAAGATGACAGTAGCAGTGATTCACTGAGCGGTTACTCCATGCCACTGCTGAGCCAAGTACATTACAAACCTTCTCGTTTCTCATACCAACTGACTGCATACCATAGGTAGTTCTATTATTCTCATTTTTCAAATGAGGAAAATAATGCTTGGAGAGACAAAATAACTTACCCAAGGTCATAAAACTATAAGTTGGAGGAATGAGGATTCAAACATGGGTCTGTCCAGCTGGCAGTTGCTTTATGGTGAGGTTTCTGCTTTTCGCAGTTTTTCCTGCCTTGGCTGATGAAGGCTACTTGCATTGCAGGCGGATTCTTTGGCTGCAATTACTTGGCTGTGTCATCACTACAGCCCTGGCACCACTGATGCTGCTGTATGTGTGTGCTCCCTGCAACATCAGTTTCACAGGATTCACTTAATAAGGGTACAAATCCCTGAAGAGTGACATTCTCGGACGAGGAAGTAGAGATCAGAAGAAAACCATGGTTGCACAGAAGGCAGGCAATACAGCACAAGCCAAGGAAACTCTTCCATACCAAAATTTTCTCCCTGAAGTACTGGCTCAATTATTCCTACACTGCACACAACAAATTAATATTTGGCACATTTTCCAACTGGGAGTATGTGTCCTGCTTGGGGAGTCAGCCATTACTATGACAACAACTTATTTTTTCCTAAAGGAGTGTTATAATTAGCTGTCACATGAAATCAGATACAGCAGCTGACATCCTTGTCAGACCCTCTAACCCTAGCCATTTAAGATGTCTTGGTGGCAGGAAGCACCAATAGGAGCTTTGGTCAAGTGAGTGTCTCCAGATTCAAGAAACTTCTCATTAAGACAACCTAACTCTAATTAAATGTTGTCTCGCTTTCAAGCATATAAGAGAAATAAGACTCTGCAAAATAAATCATGTTTATTGAGAGGTCGTTGACTCAAGAGAATATAATTGGTTTATTTCTCTAAGTGTAAGAAACCGTTAAAAGTCAGATGCTACATGTTTGTATAGGCCAAGTTTTGTATAAGGATATGTAAGTTGATTTTACTTGATCTGCAGCTGGAAAAGCAGAAGTAGAAATGGGAAACTAACTTCCTACCCTGCCTACATTGTGCCAGGTGGCTTGTTTAACTGTCACAAATGCACTATGCATTAAAACCTTGCCTACAATTTAGTTCAGTTCAGTTCAGTCACTCAGTTGTGTCTGACTCTTTGTGACTCCATGAATTACAGCACACCAGACCTCCCTGTCCATCACCAGCTCCGGAGTACACTCAAACTCACGTCCATCGAGTCAGTGATGCCATCCAGCCATCGCATCCTTGGTCGCCACTTCTCCTCCTGCCCTCAATCCTTCCCAGCATCAGAGTCTTTTCCAATGAGTCAACTCTTCGCATGAGCTGGCCAAAGTACTGGAGGTTCAGCTTCAGCATCATTCCCTCCAAATAAATCCTAGGGCTGATCTCCTTTAGAATGGACTGGTTGGATCTCCTTGCAGTCCAAGGGACTCTCAAGAGTCTTCTCCAACATCACAGTTCAAAAGCATCAATTCTTCAGCTCTCAGCTTTCCTCACAGTCCAACACTCACATCCATACTTGACCACAGGAAAAATCATAGCCTTGACTAGATGGACCTTAGCCGGCAAAGTAATGTCTCTGCTTTTGAATATGCTATCTAGGTTGGTCATAACTTGTCTTCCAAGGAGTAAGCGTCTTTTAATTTCATGGCTGCAGTCACCATCTGCAGTGATTTTGGAGACCCCTCCAAAAAGTCTGACACTGTTTCCACTGTTTCCCCACCTATTTCCCATGAAGTGATGGGACCAGATGCCATGATCTTTGTTTTCTGAATGTTGAGCTTTAAGCCAACTTTTTTCACTCTCCTCTTTCACTTTCATTGAGGCTTTTTAGTTCCTCTTCACTTTCTGCCATAAGGGTGGTGTCATCTGCATATCTGAAGTTATTGATATTTCTCCCGGCAATCTTGATTCCAGCTTGTGTTTCTTCCACTCCAGCGTTTCTCATGATGTACTCTGCATAGAAGTTAAATAAGCAGGGTGACAATATGCAGCCTTGACATACTCCTTTTCCTATTTGGAACCAGTCTGTTCTTCCATGTCCAGTTCTAACTGTTGCTTCTGACCTGCATACAGGTTTCTCAAGAGGCAGGTCAGATGGTCTGGTATTCCCATCTCTTTCAGAATTTTCCACAGTTTATTGTGATCCACACAGTCTAAGGCTTTGGCACAGTCAATAAAGCAGAAACAGATGTTTTTCTGTAACTCTCTTGCTTTTTCCATGATCCAGTGGATGTTGGTAATTTGATCTCTGGTTCCTCTGCCTTTTCTAAAACCAGCTTGAACATCAGAAGTTCACAGTTTACGTATTTCTGAAGCCTGGCTTGGAGAATTTTGAGCATTACTTTACTAGTGTGTGAGATGAGTGCAATTGTGCAGTAGTTTTGTCATTCTTTGGCATTGCCTTTCTTTGGGATTGGAATGAAAACTGACCTTTTCCAGCCTTGTCTAACTCAATGAAACTAAGCCATGCCTTGTAGGGCCACCCAAGATGGGCGGGCATGGTGGAGAGGTCTGACACAATGTGGTCCACTGGAGAAGGGAATGGCAAACCACTTCAGTATTCTTGCCTTGAGAACCCCATGAACAGTATGAAAAGGCAAAATGATAGGATCCTGAAACAGGAACTCCCCAGGTTGGTAGGTGTCCAATATGCTAATGGAGATCAGTGGGGAAATAACTGCAGAAAGAATGAGGGGATGGAGCCAAAGCAAAAACAATACCCAGTTGTGGATGTGACTAGTGATGGAAGCAAGGTCCGATGCTGTAAACAGCAATATTGCATAGGAACCTGGAATGTCAGGTCCATGAATCAAGGCAAATTGGAAGTGGTCAAGCATGAGATGACAAGAGTAAACATCAACATCTAGGAATCAGCGAGCTAAAATGGACTGGAATGGGTGAATTTAACTCAGATGACCATTATATGTACTACTGTGGGCAGGAATCCCTTAGAAGAAATGGAGTAGCCATCATGGTCAACAAAAGAGTCCAAAATGTAGTACGTGGGTACAAGCTCAAAATGACAGAATGATCTCTGTTCGTTTCCAAGGCAAACCATTCAATATCACAGTAATCCAAATCTATGCCCCAACCAGTCATGCTGAAGAAGCTGATGTTGAACGGTTCTATGAAGACCTACAAGACCTTTTAGAACTAACACCCAAAAAAGATGTCCTTTTCATTGTACGGGACTGGAATGTTAAAGTAGGAAGTCAAGAAACACCTGGAGTAGCAAGCAAATTTGTCCTTGGAGTACAGAATGAAGCAGGGGAAAAGGCTAATAGAGTTTTGCCAAGAGAACAGACTGGTCACAGAAAACACCATTCCCCAAAACAAAAGAGAAGACTCTACACATGGACATCACCAGATGGCCAACACTGAAATCAGATTGATTATATTCTTTGCAGCCAAAGATGGAGAAGCTCTATACAATCAGCAAAAACAAGACTGGGAGCTGACTGTGGCTCAGATCATGAACTCCTTATTGCCAAATTTAGATTTAAATTGAAGAAAGTAGGGAAACCACTAGACCACTCAGGTATGACCTAAATCAAATCCCTTATGATTATACAGTGGAAGTGAGAAATAGATTTAAGGGACTAGATCTGATAGATAGAGTGCCTGATGAACTATGGAATAAGGTTCGTGACATTGTACAGGAGAAAGGGATCAAGAACATCTCCATGGAAAAGAAATGCAAAAAAGCAAAATGGCTGTCTGGGGAGGCCTTACAAATAGCTGTGAAAAGAAGAGAAGCGAAGAGCAAAGGAGAAAAGGAAAGATATAAGCATCTGAATGCAGAGTTCCAAAGAATAGCAAGAAGAGATAAGAAAGCCTTCCTCAACGATCAATGCAAAGAAATAGAGGAAAACAACAGAATGGGAAAGACTAGTGATCTCTTCAAGAAAATCAGAGAGGCTAAGGGAATATTTCATGCAAAGATGGGCTCGATAAAGGACAGAAATGGTATGGACCTAACAGAAGCAGAAGATATTGAGAAGAGGTGGCAAGAATACACAGAAGAACTCTACAAAAAGATTGTCACTACCAAGATAATCACAGTGGTGTGATCACTCACCTAGAGCCAGACATCCTGGAATGTGAAGTCAAGTAGGCCTTAGCATCACTACGAAAAAAGCTAGTGGAGGTGATGGAATTCCAGTTGAGCTATTTCAAATCCTGAAAGATGATGCTGTGACAGTGTTGCACTCAGTATGCCAGCAAATTTGGAAAACTCAGCAGTGGCCACAGGATTGAAAAAGGTCAGTTTTCATTCCAATCCCACAGAAAGGCAATGCCAAAGAATGCTCAAAATACTGCACAATTGCACTCATCTCACAATTAAGGCGAGGCAAAAGAAGTCCACTTTGGAGACTAAGTACTTATTATGCATTTTCATTTTAAAGATGCATCTGTGGCTCAGCAAAAGCTCAAATGCTTTCTAGCTGGAAACTATACTCTAGAAAACTATGTCAAATGTAAAAAAAAAAAAGGTGGTGAGAAACAAATAAGAATATTTGGTATTTCCCTTATTCATGGGCTTTTCCTGTTGGCTCAGATGGTAAAAATCTGCCTGCAATGCAGGAGACCTAAGGAGGAGACCCAGGTTTCCCCGTTGGGTCGGGAAGACCCCCTGGAGGAGGGGCACGGCAACCCACTCCAGTATTCTTGCCTGCAGAATCCCATGGACGGAGGGGCAACTAACACTTTGACTTTCCCTGATTCGTATAGTTTCCACAAATCTACCGCTAACTCCTGACAGTCCAGGAGTCCACACACCACTGATGATAGCTGGACAGAACGCAGGAATCAAGGAGGATTAGATACAGGCCAGCCTACTGCAGTGATAGGATCACTAATCACCCCTAGACCAACAGCAACGGTAAAGCTGATGGTATGTACTGGTTGCGTGCTGCGCCCTCCTCATTTTGCAGATGAGAAAACAGCCCTGTTGGTCGTGTTGCAAGAGTCACTTGGCCAGTTCACAGGATGACTAATCAGCAGAGAAAGAAAGCAGACCTCCAAAGCCAGAAAGCCTTTCCCTCCATCACATAGGCTCCTGGGGATGTTATGTTAGGATTTCTCATATAAACTCTCTGCCTAAAGGAATATTTGACTTGGTTTGCTCACAGTGGAATTTCATATGATGTTTTAGGTGAGATATATTTATTCAGAAAAGCGTTCACTTTCCCTTTTTAATATCAAATAGATAGCCACTCAATCCATCTACACATCCTAATCTCTCTAACTTGGCTGTGAAAACATAAAGCATTCTACATCCAGTCAGGAAACAAAGTCACCATAATCATCCATTTCACCTTCTTTCCCATCAGATGTGCTAATCAAAGATTCTGTAATGTTATAACAATTTGCTTTGCCTACCCTCAGGCCCATCAGATATCTGCAGATAGCGATTGGATCATACAAGAACTGTAATTTTCTACTTCTCTGAGTTACATTCCATTTCGATAGACTTCACAGATACTCATTGGAAATAAGTGTTCTCCTGTTTCAATAGGGTTAGCGGCCTTTCCTTTTCTCTTACTTTTCCTGAGAAAACACGTAGCAAAGACATTAAGTTATTTTTCTTTACATAAATCTGATACAGAGAAGGCTGGGTAGAGAGTATGGAGGCTGCATATTATTCTTCCCCTATTCTCAGACTATTTTCTTCAATTGGAAATAAAAGCTCATCTTGAACCCCATTTCATTATTAATTTGGCCCTGAGAAAGCTATTTAAGGTTTCAGAGCCTGTTTTCTTTTAGTCTTTTAGTTGAGGATAATAAAACATAGTTCAAGGTGAGAAGGTTGATAGAATTAAATTAAATCATATTTACAAAAGGGCACTGCAGTATGTCAAATACATAATAAACGATAAATGGCTGCTTAATGTAGTAAAATGTGCCATGTGACTAATATGTGTCAGCTACTGTGGAAAATGTAGAATTGTTAAAAGAATTAATAATGACATTAAATCAGTAATTAATATTAATATCTACCATTTATTCAATAAATCTCATTGGGCACCCAAAACATAGCAGGCATTGTGCTGGGCTGTAGGCAATCGCTGTCCTCAAGTTGCTCAGTCTCCTTTGAGGAGACAGAAGCAAACGGGCAGTTTATAATACAGTGTGATCAGCACTACTAAAAGCTCGAGAACAGGGGAGGAGTAGCTAATCCAGGATTGGGATGTCAGGGAGGGCTTCACTAAGGAGGTGATGACACCTGAAGTGGATGAAGGGGGAATAGCTTTTGAGAAAGACACAACAATTTCCACAAAGTCCTGAAAGCAAAAGAAAACACAGAACATTCAAGGGTTGCGTGTTGTCTAATGTAAAATAAAAGTTGGAGGTAGCAAGTAATGAGAGATGATGCTGTAGCAATACAAAAGGCTGGATTATTAAAGATCATAGAAAGTTTAACAGACTCAAACTTCAATGTAAAGAAAGCAAAGAGACATTAACCAGGGTAGTGGCATTATCGGATTTGAGCTTTTGATGGTCACTCTGGCTTCAGTCTGGACAATGGATTGAGTGAATATAGGAGGACAAGGAAATACTGCTCAGGTCCAAGTAAGGAATGGTAGGAGCTTAGACCAGGTTTGTTGTTGTTCAATCACTGTCGTGTCCGACTCTTTGTGACCCCTTGAACTGCAGCATGCCAGGCTTCTTTGTCCTTCACTATCTCCCAGAGTTTTCTCAAACTCATGTCCACTGAATCCATAGTCCATTGCCAATAGGTTAGCTGGCAATAAAGAAGGATAGAAGATGATAGACTTGAAAGAAGTTGGAAAATATCTAGTGACTGAGTGAACCTGGAAGCATCAAGCTGACTTGAGTGTCCAGAGGAACATAGGTGCCATTCACTTAGCAAGGGACCTAGAAAGAGAAGCTAGTGTGGGATGGAGTAGGTGGAAAACACTGTGATACCCAGACTTTAAATCTGAAAGCAGGCAGCAATAGCTGAAAATCTATTTCTATAAAGTATAGAAATACTTCTCTAAATGGAGAAGGAAATGGTAACCTACACCAGTATTCTTGTCTGGGAACTCCCACAGAAAGAGGAACCTTGTGGGCTACAGTCCATGGGGTCAGAGAAGAGTTGGACACGGTGCCTAAACAACAGCAACAATAGAACAAAAAGAGGACCATATGTAGACGAGAGAAGTGACTATGAGATAGGGCTAAACAAGCTGACAATCAGGATGGCCTCTCAGAGGTTTCTGTGTATCTGCAGAACTAAAAAGCAAGAACACTCAGATTCAGGTTTATTAACTAAGCTGATCTCCAGTTAAGTGGCTAAGTCTACAATATATCCCATAGCTTATGGAGAAGTCATATGGACTTAATAGTTGCTGAAGCTGGATGATGAGTGCATGAAGGTTTATTGTACTCTTCTGTCTTCTTTTGTATGTTTTAAATTCTCCATAATGAAAGATTTTAACAGGTAAGCTGACCAGTTTTGATAAAGCAATCAATCTTTACAACACCAAAAGCAAGCTAATTCAGAGACATCACCTCTTGGTGACATCTCCAGAGCCTTTCCAAGAAGGGTCCTCAGACAAAGGCAGTGCACAGCACCCTCCTCTGAACCACCTGAGCATCACCATTACATCATATACTCCAGATCATGCCAGAGCATCTTCTCCACTATCCAAGTGTCATTTCCTCTGGGAAATCCTCCTGGCTGCACCACTGCCTCCAGCTGAAGGAATGATTATTCCTTCTAATGTGCCTTGACCACAGAATGTTTCCCTAGGTTTCCTGGGTTAATTTATGATTCTTGAGTTCTTGACCCTGCTATAAGCCCCTCACATGCATAACGCATCTCTGAATCTCTAGTTTAGAACGCTTATGGTTGCTAAATAAACATTTGTGGAATGAATCTCTTTCGTTGTATGTCTTCCTCATTTGTGGGAATGAGTCAGATTTCTCAGAGTCAATAATTTGTATGATCCTTTTCAACATCTGCAGGACTGTCACTTCAGAACTACCTTGGCTCTTGGCAAAAGAATACCCATCTTGTTTACCATACCTCTGTGTAGGAAACACTATGACTCTTTGTTCCATATAACAGTAGTGGAGCCCAGGAAAATTTT
Organism: Nanger dama; assembly: GCA_917880005.1. NCBI lineage: Eukaryota > Metazoa > Chordata > Mammalia > Artiodactyla > Bovidae > Nanger > Nanger dama. Next base: position 23,834,580 of record CAKJTW010000011.1, on the reverse strand, counting down.
CAGATATGCTAGAACAAGATACTAGAGAGTGTATAAGCAGGTAGAAAAATATAGAACTATAACAAACTATACAAAAACATGCCCTAAACATAGTTTTCTTCAATTTAAGTCTGAATTCGGTAATAAGGAGTTCATGATCTGAGCCACAATCAGCTCCTGGTCTTGTTTTTGTTGATGGTATAGAGCTTCTCCATCTTTTGCTGCAGAGAATATGATCAATCTGATTTCAGTGTTGACCATCTGGTGATGTCCATGTGTAGAGTCTTCTTGTGTTGTTGGAAGAGGGTGTTCACTATGACCAGTGCATTATCTTGGCAAAGTTCTATTAGTCTTTGCCTTGCCTCATTCCGTATTCCAAGGGATCAAGACCGTCCACATGGAAAAGAAACGCAAAAAGCAAAATGGCTGTCTGGGGAAGCTTTACAAATAGCTGTAAAAGAAGAGAAGCGAAAAGCCAAGGAGAAAAGGAAAGATATAAGCATCTGAATGCAGAGTTCCAAAGAATAGCAAGAAGAGATAAGAAAGCCTTCTTCAGCGATCAATGCAAAGAAATAGAGGAAAACAACAGTATGGGAAAGACTAGAGATCTCTTCAAGAAAATTAGAGATACTAAGGGAACATTTCATGCAAAGATGGGCTCGATAAAGGACAGAAATGGTATGGACCTAACAGAAGCAGAAGATATTAAGAAGATATGGCAAGAATACACATAAGAACTGTACAAAAAGGATCTTCATGACACAGATAAACACAATGGTGTGATCACTGATCTAGAACCAGACATCTAGGAATGTGAAGTCAAGTGGGCCTTAGAAAGCATCACTATGAACAAAGCTAGTGGAGGTGATGGAATTCCAGTTAAGCTATTTCAAATCCTGAAAGATGATGCTGTGAAAGTGCTGCACTCAATCAATATGCCAGCAAATTTGGAAAACTCAGCAGTGGCCACAGGACTGGAAAAGATCCATTTTCATTCCAATCCCAAAGAAAGGCAATGCCAAAGAATGCTCAAAATACTGCACAATTGCACTCATCTCACACGCTAGTAAAGTAATGCTCAAAATTCTCCAATCCAGGCTTCAACAATATGAGAACCATGAACTTCCAGATGTTCAAGTTGGATTTAGAAAAGGCAGAGGAACCGGAGATCAAATTGCCAACATCCACTGGATCATGGAAAAGCAAGAGAGTTCCAGAAAAACATCTATTTCTGCTTTATTGACTATCCCAAAGCCTTTGTGTGGATCACAGTAAACTGGAAAATTCTGAAAGAGATGGGAATACCAGACCACCTAACCTGCCTCTTGAGAAATCTGTATGCAGGTCAGGAAGCAACAGTTAGAAGTGGACATGGAACAACAGAGACTGGTTCCAAATAGGAAAAGGAGTACATCAAGGCTGTATATTGTGACCTTGCTTATTTAACTTCTATGCAGAGTACATTATGAGAAATGTTGCAGTGGAAGAAACACAAGCTGGAATCAAGATTGCAGGGAGAAATATCAATAACCTCAGATATGCAGATGACACCACCCTTATGGCAGAAAGTGAAGAGGAACTAAAAAGCCTCTTGATGAAAGTGAAAGAGGAGAGTGAAAAAGTTGGCTTAAAGCTCAAGATTCAGAAAACGAAGATCATGGCATCCGGTCCCATCACTTCATGGGAAATAGATGGGGAAAGAGTGGAAGCAGTGTCAGACTTTATTTTGGGGTCTCCAAAATCACTGCAGATGGTGACTGCAGCCATGAAATTAAAAGACGTTTATTCCTTGGAAGACAAGTTATGACCAACCTAGATAGCATATTCAAAAGCAGAGACATTACTTTGCCGACTAAGGTCCGTCTAGTCAAGGCTATGGTTTTTCCAGTAGTCATGTATGGATGTGACAGTTGGACTGTGAGGAAAGCTGAGCACCGAAGAATTGATGCTTTTGAACTATGGTGTTGGAGAAGACTCTTGAGGGTCCCTTGGACTGCAAGGAGATCCAACCAGTCCATTCTGAAGGAGATCAACCCTGGGATTTTTTTGAAGGAATGATGTTGAAGCTGAAACTCCAGTACTGTGGCCACCTCATGTGAAGAGTTGACTCATTGGAAAAGACTCTGATGCTCGGAGGGATTGGGGAGCAGGAGAAGAAGGGGACGACCGATGATGAGACGGCTGGATGGCATCACGGATGCGATGGACGTGAGTCTGAGTGAACTCCTGGAGTTGGTGATGGACAGGGAGGCCTGGCGTGCTGCAATTCATGGGGTCACAGAGAGTCAGACATGACTGAACTGAACTGAAACCTAGTTTTACTTTAAGTTGATGATTATCCTTAAGAATAAGTCTCTCTCCTCTGAATTCTCTCTTCCATCATTCTCTGGAAAGTGAAATTATAACTTTTCATCACTGTATTTCTTTCATCAATAAAGCTTATAAAATGCTAGTCTTCCCAACTGATCTGCTCCCTTGTGCTCAAGCATATTCTTCTCTTTCCCATTGTTCAACCTTTATTCTCACTTCTTCTTCTTCACCTGCTGGAGTTATGGCCTTCTGTCCAGTTACAGTGAACTTGAAGGTTCACTCAAATGTTGCTTCAATTTCTTTCAGTCAGTTCAGTCGCTCAGTCATGTCCAACTCTTTGTGACCCCATGGACTGCAACACGCCAGGCTTCCCTGTCCTTCACCATCTCCCAGAGTTTGCTCAAACTTATGTCCGAGTTGGTGATGCCATCCAACTATCTCATCCTCTGTCGTCCCCTTCTCCTCCCGCCTTCAATCTTTCCCAGCATCAGGGTCTTTTCAAATGAGTCAGTTCTTCACACCAGGTGGCCAGAGTATTGGGGTTTCAGCTTTAGCATCAGTCCTCCCAATGAATATTCAGGACTGATCTCCTTTAGGATGGACTGATGGATCTCCTAGCAGTCCAAGGGACTCTCAAGAGTCTCCTCCAACACCACAGTTCAAAAGCATCAATTCTTCGGTGCTCAGCTTACTTTATAGTCCAACTCTTACATCCATACATGACTATTGGAAAAACCATAGCTTTGACTAAATGGGACCTTTGTCAGCAAAATAATCTCTCTGCTTTTAATATGCTTTCTAGATTGGTCATAGCTTTTCTTCCAAGCAGCAAGTGTCTTTTAATTTCAATTCCTTTAACCCCAAACAATGTCCCTTTTCTACAACCCATGTCACTTTCTCATTTTATCACTTCTTGTCCTGTGTCATAGTTATATGTATAAATGTCTCTTATCCTGAAATAACTCAAAACTTCTATGAGGTCAAGAGTCATATCTGAGCCCATGAAAAGTATCTCATCATGTCTGTTTATTGTCTTACACCTAGCAGGTACTTGGCAAATAAATGAATTGAAGAATCAAAAATAGATTTGATTAATTTAAATGTTTTGTCAAATTGACTGTTAGTATTGGCATTGCGTAGGCATTGCCTAGGCTGTTTTTATACCCTTTATTTCCCCCAAATATTTGCTGCAGTAAAGTTTGTGAGACTAGTTGGAAGTAAATCGATTTCCCCAGTAAGCCACTAAAATCCAAGCAAAAGTAGAAAAGCTCTTTCGGAAGGAGACAGTCCAGGAAATCCAATGTGTGGAGAGAACACTCAAAGTGAAGCCAATCTTGTTAACAGTATAGCTGACAATTTCATAACTTGTTCAAGGTTAATTGTGGGACTTTTGAGGTGGTGGTGACTATTTTGCTTCTGTTGGGTGTTTGGTGAGAAACAATATCCGTGAACTGGGGATGACAGGCATGGCTTTATATTTTTAATTTTACTTTTAAAATAGTATAGCTGCAATCCCTTTCTCTTCCTAATTTCCTCCTCTCCTCCTCTCTCCCTCTTTCTTTCTTGTTCCATCTCCCCTAAACCCCTTCCTTCCTCTTTCCTCTTTCTTTCATTCCCTTCCTCTGTATCTTCTTCTTCCCTCTTCCATCTACCCATTCTCTCCTTCCTCCCACTACACCTTCTCTCTCCCCCATCATTTATTTTTTAATGTACATCAAGAAGTTGTCTATATGACTCTGAAGCCTGAACTTAGATCTTTCTAGTGGGTGGTACCAAAAGCAGAGAGGGAGGGAGGGAGTCATCTCCAGAAAATGGAGTCAATTCAGATGGTGTGGCATAGAAAGTGTGGTGACAAGTGACAAGAGGGCATCCAGGCAAAAACTGGCATCAAAGAAATCTAACATGAGAATGAGGATTGCCGCCAAATATGGCTGGGGCAAGATGACCAAATTGGGGCAGGCAAGGATTGGAGATCTGAAAGGGTTCTGAACTCAGGGAAGCAGTTTTAAGGAGGGAGGTAGAGCCTAAGCCATTTATTTGTCTAGGGTTTGCCATACTTACTGTGGCTTAATTGACAAAAGCAATCAGAACTCTAGACTTGCAGGTCTGGGGAAATAACCCAGGTAGAGCCTCTCTCTGACAAAAGGGAACAGAACATTGGAAGAGAAATTTCCTTAAAAGAAATCAATAAAATATCTTGGTTACAGGAGCAAGGAAAGAGTCAAATTCCCAAAGCAGTCCACTCAGGCAGAGCAGGACAAGCCTGGGTTGCTGACCCAGTTCATCTTTAAAATAACTCAAAAAGGAACAGGGTGGTTCTAGAAACTAGAGAAGGGGTGGTTGTTGTCGTTCAGTCACTAGGGCATGCCTGACTCTTGCAACCTCACTGACTATAGAACACCAGGCTCCTCTGTCCTCCACTATATGCCAGAGTTTGCTTAAATTCAGGTCCATTGAATCCGTGATGCTATCTAACCATCTCATCCTCTGCTGCCCTCTTCTCCTTTTGCCTTCAATCTTACCCAGCATCAGCATCAGGATTTTTTTCCAATGAGTTGGCTTTTCTAGCCTCCAAATAAGGGTGCAGTAGCTGTGGGTCATTCCATCATCAACTAGAAGTAGAAGCAGTGTTCTTAATGGTTATGATTGCAGATGACTGCCAGATCTGTGTGGGTTTGAATGCCAAGTATCTGACTTAGGATGTGAGGGACCTTAGGAAAGTACTTTAACCTCTCTTTGCCTCAGTTTCTTATCTTTAGAGTGGAGGGAAACAGTATCAGTGCAAGATTCCTTTAAGAGAATTAAATGAATAGAGCCTGGAACATAGCATTTCTTATAAATAAATGAATGAACAAGAGAACTTTCCTCCATATTCACATATTTTCAACCAAAAGAATGTTTAAGGTCCTTCTATTTACTCAATTAAACTGAACTGCAACTAATAGAATCATTAGTTTTTCAGGGCAAATGATCCACTTTTCATTCACCAAGCTTAGACCACGTAAACTTGGTCTCAAATTGAACCAACACAATAAAGTTTCAATATGAGGGTTGCTCTATCTGTGCTCACATCTTGGGAAATACACCAGCATTGTTTTCATCACTTTTACTTGAAATTCATCTTTGTCTCCCCACCTCTTGCTCTGACCCCAGGAGGCAGCATAGTATGACAGTTGAGGACAGGCTGTAGAGTTAGACACAACTGGATTAAAATGAGTCAATTCTTCCCCTTTTTAGGTTGGCAAAGATGCCTATCTTTTCTGAGCTTTCATTTTCTCATTTGTATGTGAGGATAACAATACCTACATCACAGAATTGTTGTGAGGATTAGATGAGATTTTGCATCCAAAGGACTTAACACAGCGACCACCCACAGTAAATGTTTAAAACCTTTTAGCCTAAAATCATAGATCATAATCCAGTTGAATCTATCTTCTCAAATGTCTCCTGGCTCTGTCCCCTCTGCTTCTTCCTTCCACACACCCTAGATTCTCTGTCAGGAGTTTGTGTGTATATCTCCCGACTGGACTATGGACTCCTTAGCAGAGGCAGGGACTTTTGCCTGGATGCCCTCTTGTCACTCATCACCATGTTTTCTGTGCCATACCATTTATCTCACCCTACCTCAAATGTTCATAATAAATATTCAACAAGTATTTGTTAAATAGACTCTGCAGAACTTGATTTTCTCCCTGTACTTGGTGTAATAAATGAAAAAAAGAGGCTAATAACCTCAAGGTTCTGAAGGGCTGTGATAATTCCTCGTGGACATTTGATGCAGAGCAAATGGCATTCAGTCAGTCCAAGTCACCCACACAAGGACTCCAAGCTAACATGGAGACTGGAGCCTGAAAACTCTTCCTACAGAAAAGTCTTCTTCTTAGACAACACATAGCAATATTTGGCTACAGGGGACAGAATAGGGTAAGAGGCTGAGAACTAGAAAGAAAAAGCCAAAGCCACAAAAGAAAACTCTCAGCTTCAAATATTTGAGTGTATGTATTTGTGTCATTGCTTATCACATTTTCAAACACAGTACGAATTAAGTCTGGCAGTTTAATTGACAACTGATGAAAAACACCATATTGTTACCCAGTTAAGTCTCACTGATCTTGCTATTTGATCTCTTTTTTCTGATGCCAGTAATTTGCCAGCTTCATTACTGACAATGTAAACTGCTCAAACTCCTATGAGAGACATCTTGGGGAGGGAAGGACATAACATCATTGTCCATACTGACACAGTTCAAAAACAAAAAATTGAAAACCAGGTTCTTAATTGAGAACCAAGAATAATACAGTCCATAAAATAAGTCATTGCTGTTTATAAGGCAAAGCTGAGCACACAAATGGTAGTGTGTGGGCCCCTAAATGGGAAACCTCAGAGAAAGAAAAAAAAAAGGGGGGTTACCTTGACAGTTGGAAGCGGTTGGAAACTAAGATGGTGCCTGGCGGAAGTGATAGGGGGCGGGGGTCTATGTTTGTCAAAGTTTTTGATTGGCTCTCTTGATTTCCATGCAAGTGAGGATTTGACCTTTAACATGATTGGTGCAACTGGAGGCACATAATGATTTGACCTTTAACGTGATTGGTGCAACTATGGAAAGTCCCTCCTAAACCACCCCTGCTTGCCTATATAAGCTGGGAGTTTGCCGCAAAGAAGTGGAGCTGCTTCGACGGAACCCCGTTCGCGTCAGGTTGTCTCTCGCTCGGGGAGGGGCTAGGTTGGCGGACAGCAGGCTCACCTCTCTCGGGACCCCTCAGCTTTGCTGAGGGAAGTTCCACTGCCTCTACTCTTTCTGCGGAGTGCCCCCAGCAGTAGTGTTCAAAAGAGGGAATTATTACAGCTTTGGTTTTTCTAAGCTGATGGATTTCATCAGTTTAATGAATTAATTGGTCCACCTGGTATGTGATTAACAGCATATGTAAAAATTAAGGAGACATATCATATAGTGGCCTTATTCATTAAAATGGATAAGGAAATGGCAACCCACTCCAGTATCCTTGCCTGGAAAAGACAGACAGATAAGCCTGGTGTGTTACAGTTCACGGAGTCACAAAGAGTTGGATCCAATTTAGTGACTAAACAATTCATGAAATTCTGTTCAAAATGAACAGATTTTTTTGTTTGTTTTTGGCTTTTCCAATGCTTGAAATTCCACCATTATTTTCAACCTGTAGAACTTTTCTGACCAAAAAAGGTAATCATCAACTAATCAGGAACTGGGCAAGTTTTTAAAAATAGAATTGTTAGGTACAAGAGACCAGGTTAGAAAAGGTATGAGAATGGGGTTGTGGGTTTTAGAAAATGGAAACGATGGTGTTCTCTCAGCTCAGGTTAACAGCCTCGCGCCAGTGACTGGGAGACAGAAGTGGAAAGACAACTCTGTCCATTCAGCCAGCAAAAAGCGGACCAACTGATAGATCACTTCCTGCCTGGTGCTCCTGCTACTGAGCTTTCGCCATTTTTCTCCAAGACTACCCTTCACACAAATGTCTACATTTCTTCTAAAATTTTGTCTGATCGTGTCAATCACCTGATTTAAAATTTTTCATGGGCTCACACTTCACCCTAAAATTAGCCCCACATTCGTTAAGCTCAAATTTCCTGTCTTAAAGACTTCATCCTCCAGGCCACCTCCCATAAACCCCATGTATCTAAACACACCACTTCCTTCCAAAGTTCTGAGTTTTGGCCTTTGCGCCTCTTTCCAAAAGGAATTTTCTTCTCTGTCTTTTCTGCTAGGTGGTCTCCCAAGCACTTTTCAAGGATGAGATTAAAGATTACTTTTTGGAGATATGTTGATTTGCATCATATTTAAGATTTCACATATAAGTGATATCATGTGGTATTTGTCTTTCTGTCTCTGACTTTACTTCCCTTAGTATGACAATCTTTAGGTTTATTCACATCATTGCAAATCCACATATCTATGAAACAAAAACAGATTCATAGATATAGAGAAAAGAACTGTGGTTGCCAAGGTGGGATAAGGAATGAAAGGGAGGAATGGGTGTTTTGCATTAGCAGAGGCAAACTATAATATATAGGATGGGTAAATAGCAAGGTCCTACTGTATAGCACTTTCCCTGGGCTTCCCTGGTAGCTCAGACAGTGAAGCATCTGCCTACAATGTGGAGAGCCAGGTTCTACCCTTGGGTCAGGCAGATCCCCTGGAGAAGGAAATGGCAACCCACTCCAGTACTCTTGCCTGGAAAATCTCATGGACGGAGGAGCCTGGTGGGCTACATACAATCCATGAGGTCACAGAGTCGGACATGACTGAGTGACTTCACTTCACTTCACTTCACTGTACAGCACAGGGAACTATATTCAATATCATGTGACAAATCATAAATGAAAAGAATGTGAAAAAGAAAACACACACGTATGTATAACTGAGTCACAGTGTTTTACATCACTAAAATAGTTTTTTTAAAAGTCAGTCTTTCAGTAAAGCTTCACTGGCTCTCACTCAGCCAGAATTCATCACTCCTTCCTGTGTGACTGTACAAAACCGAGTTCATGCTATGTGACTGTCTCATTGAAAAAGCAGTGGTTGTCTGCCTCATCAATTTATGTTAGACTGTGAGGGCAGAGACTATGTGTTTCAGAGGCAATGAGATGTTTTCAGGAAAACATTTTATTTCCCTTCTGAGCACATAGAAGGACCATACCTCCCAATTATAATATGCCCAGATGTGGCCTGAAGCAACCTATGCTGCTAAGTCGCTTCAGTCGTGTCCGACTCTGTCCGACCCCATAGACGGCAGCCCACCAGGCTCCCCGCCCCTGGAATTCTCCAGGCAAGAACACTGGAGTGGGTTGCCACTTCCTTCTCCAACGCATGAAAGTGAGAAGTGAAAGTGAAGTCTCTCAGTCGTGTCCAACTCTTAGTGACCCCATGGACTGCAGCCCGCCAGGTTCCTCCGTCCATGGGATTTTCCAGGCAAGAGTACTGGAGTGGGGTGCCATTGCCTTCTCTGGAAGCAAACTATAGTCAATGCAATGGGGACAAGAGTGATGTAAACCACTTCCCACTGACCCCTAACGTTTAATTCATGATTTGCTTTTTCTCTCTCTCTCTCTCTTGCCAGTTGCTCAGCTACAAGTTGAAGATTCCAAGAAGTCGCTGGGTTGAAGGCTTCTGGATCTGAGTTGCCACCTGGAGGAAATCCATCGCACTGCACTTTGGCACAAGACTTCTCCTGCGCAAGTAAACCTTTACGGTGTTAAGACACTGGGATTAGGGGTGTTGCAGCAACCAGCCTTACTTACTCGGAATAAAGTCGTGTCTTATGATGCCTTCACGATGCCTTCATTCCCCTGGGAACCTAGAGTTGTCCACTCCTCCGGGTCTACCTGATCCAGCTCTGCCGTCACGTCTTTTCCATTTAGACTGAATCCCTTGGTCAGTCATTTAGTAATGTTATTACCGTCACCCTAGAATTTTCTTCTCATATCTTCCTTTATAAACTACAGCTAGTACTAGTTGTACTTATAATAGTAGGAGCAGTAGCAGTTGTTGATATTCTTTAGGAGCACGTAATGCTTTGCAGATTAAATATTTTTACCTTCACTCTCTTACTTTGATCTTGGTCTCTCGTTGTTTCTATCTTACCTCAAAGTGCTTCCTACCTGCTATACCTATTCCTGAATCTGAACTGATACCACAGAGAAAGTCACAACAATCTATTCTTTGGCTCACACACAATAGTGCTATTTCCTCACTGCTAGTGAGCATAACACTTAGTCATCTCTTTCACTCTTTGATTAGGTCTACATATACAGCTTCTTAAAAACGTTTATTAAGACTTTATTTTTTAAAAGCAGTTGTAGCTTCTCAGCAAAACTGAAAGTACAGAGATTTCCCACTTTCCTCTGCCCCTACTTGTGCGTCGTCTCCCCCATTATCAATACCCTCTTCCAGAGGGATACATTTGTTACAACTTATAATCACTTGAAGTCCAGAGTTTACCTTAGGGTTCACTCTTGGGTGCTGTACATCGTAAAGATTTGCATAAATGTATAGTGACATGTATCCTTCATTATACTATCAGAATATTTCTATTATACTATTAGAATATTTTCTTGCCTTAAAAATCCTCCTTATTCTGCCAATTTATCTCCTCTCTCCAGCCCCTGGCAACCACTGATTTTCTTACTGTCTCCATAGTTTTTTACCTTTGCAGAATGTCATATGGTTAGAATCATACAGTAAGCAGGCTTTTCAGATCAACTTCTTTCACTCTTCATAGCTGTTCATCCATTTTATTTTCCTACTCTCCTCAAAAACTTCACCCCTTATTTCCACAGTTAATCCCTCCCATTTTTACTTGATCTCTTCTTCCAATAGCTATTTTTTTTCTCTCTCATTTCTCTTAGAAGGCCATACGGTCAAAAATTCTGTCTTATCTCTCATCATGCCTCTTTTATCATTATGCTTCAAGGCAGCCTGCATTTCACACATACCAAAATTCTTGGTTTCCCAAATATAGCTCATATACCTTTATATGATGTTTTCTTTTTTTTCTGAAGTGCCCATTCCCCAGTTCCCAATCTGGAAATCGCTTTTTGTCTGTCAAAGAGCAAATCAAATGTCATCCCCTTTATGAAGTCTTCTTTGATATTCCCAAGCAGAAATAGTGGCTCCTCCTCTGTCTCCCCTAGCGCCTCAGCTATGACTGTATTATACTTCATCACATTATCAGGTCATGCAAGTGGTGGAGAGTCCTCCTGCAGTGCAGGAGACCTGAGTCAGGAAGATCCCCTGTAGTAGGAAATGGCACCCCACTCCAGTATTCTTGCCTGGAAAATTCCATGGTCAGAGGAGCCTAGAGGGCTACAGTCCATGCGGCCACAAAGAGTCAGACACGACCGAGTGACTGAGCATTCATTCATTCATTTGTGGGCCTCTCTACCTCCTGGACTGTTAGCATTTCTGAGGGCAGGACTGTGTCTGATGACTTTCTTTATTTTCAGCACTAGGAGCTATGCCTCACACAAGCAGTTCTTTAAGTCAGGAAAGCAGGCAATTGTGTCTGCTCCTTGGAGGAATGGCTCAAGCATCCTAAGTATTATTAGCAACTCAGGACCCATGGCATCTCCAGCTCAACTGAGTTTAAGCAAACTCTGGGAGTTGGTGAAGGACAGGGAAGCCCAGCTTGCTACAGTCCACGGGGTCACAAAGAGTCAGACACGACTGAGTGACTGAACAACAGGACCCAGGGCAAGTGGGACTGAAGTAAAGAAAGGAGCCTATCTTTGTATGGGGCAGTAAGATTGACTCTATTTTGTAACAACAAATTATAAACTTAATGTGGCTGTGAGTTCTGTGTCCTTTGAGGTGATGGTCAATCAGGTTTGGCCATAGAAGGGGACACAAGGAAGCAGAACTTTCTGTACTCACAGGTCCTGGAGAGACAGTCACCACACACCATGAGGGGCCACGTGGACAGAATGCCAAGGGAGCTGACTCAACCAAGCAGGTGTGGGGAAAGTGCCAAGGAAAAGTGAGGACCTGTGAGCAAGCACCTTCACTGGGGATTGGGGTGGAACACACAAGAGGAAGGGTACTTCACTGATGCATTTGAAAGTCACTAGGTCGCAGTCACGGAGAGCAGGAAGCGGAACTCGTGGCACATTGGTGCATCTGGTCACCTGGGCAGGGTGTTCACAGTCTATTTGCAAGGATGTTGAGGCAATAGAAAAGAAAAAGGGAAAATAGTGTAACGTTTTAGAAATTCACAATACATTGAGTATCTTAGATACGTTTTAAATGGTCTCAGAAAGCAAAACTCTAACAAATAGACAAAAGTCACAAGGAGACAGACGGGAACTCAAGATTAAGAAAGGCCTTTCTAGTCATCAGAGATGTGGAAAATGGAAGAGGTTACCTTGGAAGGCAGTGAACCTCATTACTGAAGGCATTCAAGCAGAGGCCAGATGGTTTGTGTGGGAAAATTGCTACATAAATTCACACAGCCTGCAGGACCCATGGGTGCTGTGTGGGATTCTCCTTGGTGCAGATCAAGTCAAGCAAGGCCCACCTTGTTTGGGGAAGGCTTGCACAAGATGAACAAAGGTCAAGCTATGTGGAATTTTATGATCTTTCTTTCTAAAGTTTTTCTTCATATTTCTAGTATAAGAAGATATTCTAGATTTTGAAAATTCTGAAGTCAAATATATTTGGAAACTACTTCATATATCACCCTATTGATGATAAGATTAAAAAAAAAAAAAAAAACAACCTTGAGAATTCCTGAAATAAGGGAGCCATGCCACTTGGCTTATCTCAGAATTTCCCAGAAGTTCTGTTCACAAGATTTTTTATTGTGTAATATACCTGTGAATAGAAGGGGAAAAGGTGGAAGCAGTGACAGATTTCCTCTTCTTAGGCTCTAAAATCACTGCAGATGGTGACGACAGCCTTGAAATTTGAAGATGATTGCTTCTTGGCAGGAAAGCTATGACAAACCTAGACAGTGTGTTAAAAAGCAAAGACATCTACTTTGTCAACAAAGCTCCGTACAGTCAAGGATACAGTCTTTCCAGTAGTAACATATGGTTGTGAGAGCTGGACCATAAAGAAGGTAGAGCACCAAAGAACTGATGCTTTCAAAATTGTGGTGTTGGAGAAGACTTTCAAGAGTCCCTTCAACAGCAAGGAAATCCAACCAGTCAAACCTCAAAGAAATCAGTCCTGAATATTCACTGGAAGGACTGATGCTGAAGTGAAAGCTCCAATAGTTTGGTCACTTGATGCAAACAGCTGACTCATTAGAAAAGACTCTGATGCTGGGAAAGATTGAAGGCTGAAGGAAAAGAGGGCAACAGAGGATGAGATGGTTGATGGCATCTTGGGCAAACTCCGGGAGACTGTGAGGGACAGGGAGGCCTGGTGTGCTGCAGTCCATGGGGTTGTGAAGAGCTGGACATGACTGGGTGACTGAGCAAAATACCTATGAATGTTTCATGGAAGAGTTCTATCTAATTCTGCTTTCACCTGGGTAAAAATGACCTGCTCTGGAGAGAGGCAGATACAGCATTTTCTCCTTTGCTGATTTCAAATCATACAAGTCTAAAATATACAAGAAGGTTGTAGGCATAGTAGGGGATTCTTACCCCCCAAGGGAGAAAAAGGTATTTACCAAACTCACATGCCTTTTCTCATTTAAAATGATCCCACCCTTTAAGAAAGATGTTAGTATTCTTTTGCATAAAGGGAACCAGAGGCAGCCAGCAAGAAGATGCAGGATTCCAAAATCTGTGAGCATTCCATTTCTGAACTCAGCTGGGATTGAGCTGGGAGGCCAGAAATGAAAGAATTCAACTAAGAGACTGTCAAGACTATGACTAGCTTCATGGTCAATGATTCTTGATTCCATTATTTGAGAATGAACAGTCTCCAGAAGCATAAATGTCACCTTGATAATAACTACTGGTGCCCATTAAATCCAGAAATTTATTTTTTCATAGTTTCCAGGAAAATGAGAATGCAGGCAAATATGATCATTACTCATAGGCAGTACGAAGATCAATAACCCATTACTTCTGTCAGCTATATCCCCAGACTGGGCCACCTTCTAAAGCAGAGGCTGTTAAGTTACCTGCTACGTGTGAGTCAGGACCTACATAAATAAAGTGAAGTCACTCAGTCGTGTCTGACTCTTTGTGACCCCATGGACTGTAGCCTACCAAGCTCCTCTGTCCATGGGATTTTCCAGGCAAGAATACTGGAAATTCCTTCTCCAGGAGATCTTCCCAACCCAGGGATTGAATCCATGTCTCCCCCATTATAGGCAGACACTTTAAATGAATTAGATATGCCCATGGACACTGGGCCAGGCAGCAAATGATGGTGAAGTTTGGATCTTTTTACTGTCAAAAATATCTCAATGGGCTCACACTTTGCTACAAAACTACTAATTAAGTAAAAATCAGATTTTGTTTTCATCAATGGCCAGTTAGAACTGAGGCGAGAACTGCCAGTTAGAACTTGAGACAAGCATCTGTCTAGATACTGTAACTGTTAATTTGATGTAACTCCAGTCATAAGCAAAGAAATATGATATTTCAGAGGCTTTTGCCTTTTCATTTCGGGAAATGGCCCAGCTTCTCTGAAGCTATTTAAAATACAGAAAGTAGTTTGCAGTTATGGTGAGAATGGGTTGAAGGATATCTTAAGCCTTTTCATATATTTTACATAGGCTTATTGATATAATTATCTTTTATGGTTTTGAAATTGAAAGAATTAATTAAGCAAATAATAATCAAGAAGGACAATAGCCTGGGAACCCTATTACAGCCTTCATGGTCTTGTAAAGGTCTAAAAACTTAGTAGAAAACTAGCCTAGATCTATCTCAAAGGACTCTTCAGACTCAAAAATGCTGAGAAAAATCCTATGGCTTTATGTTTTGTTTTGTTTTCAGGGAGAAATGATTGCCCCCCCACCAGTCTGATCTCCATTAACTGTTGGAACAATTCTGCAAGGCCTTTTAATACTCCTGCTAATGAGGCATCCTTAGGTCCTTGCATTAGGTTCATTCAGTGCCTTGCTGAGAAGGCAGAGTGGTAACAAAATTAAAATAAATAAATAAAAACTCTTCTCATTGCCATAACACAAATCATACCCAGAAGCAAAAGAGGGGTGGGGAATCTCTAAAAACTCCACATCCTGCTACCTAACCGTTTAAATAATTAGTTTCCTGAAGATCGCCTGCTAGACTTGTAAACAGCTACAAAAGTCTTAATTTTTATTTTACAGCATATTTCTGAACTCATGGCAAATAGCCTACAGGTTGGCCATTAATTGTGTATCTTTTATTTATTTTCTTTGTTTGGAGGACAGGGTATTAAGGAAAAGGAAAACAGAGAAACTAACTTTAGCATCCTACTTCCACTAAGTTCTCCTTAATGTTCTCTAGAGCAAAGGAAAAAATCTCCAGGAGTGGGTGTCTTTACGCCAGCCTCCTCCTTGTAAAACTCTCACTTAAGATGCTGCTTTTCACTGCTTCTTTTAATGATCATATTACTTTGATTTTATTAGTCTGGCTTCTTTCTAACTTCCACTAATGGATGAGTTAACACATGACTCACACTTACTTATTTTGATGTTTGGGGATGCAGAGATGCTTTTAAAAAATTCCATCTGTTTGAGCATGGAGACCACTTAGCACTGAAGGCCATATTTGATTATCCATAAGAGAAAGCTCCTACTCTAAGCAAACCAGTAATACTGGTAAATTGATAGCACTTTTGCCTTCTTAGGAGCCTAAAGGATACTGAGCAGAGGGGTTGCATTCTCTGTTTAAACTATTCTCCCGCATAGTGTGTTTGGGTATTCCACTAATGGTTAGCTATAGCCAGAGAAGTATGATAGGCCAAATGATTTCTTAAAGATGTGATATTAAAAGTAACTGAAAACATATACCCATTAAAGACAACGGTAGGCAAGTTGGAAAGAAGTTTGACTTGAACTTTTTAAAACATATATTATGTGCCAAAGTTGGTGCTAGGGTGCTAGGGATAAACAGATAAATACTCACCCACATAAATTCAGAATTTGGCAGTAGGATATTCATAAACAGCAGTGATGTATAAATAGAAATAACTTTAAAGAAATAAATTCCAGTTTTGCATAAGATGAAGTAAGCAAACATCTGTCTCTCCCACTGGAAGTAACTAACAATGCTAGACAATATGCATGCAGCATCTGTCTGAGGACTCTGAAAAGGAAATGCTAGCTGGCACTTTGGGAAACCAGAAGTACTATCAAGCTGACGGTGCCTTTATAGCTCCAAACCCAGAAGAGCATACCAGGTGCAAATAGAAATAGCTTTCAGTGAAGCCCTCTCTGTTTGGTCCCAGGAACCCCCGCAAGACAGAGAGAACAAGTAAATTCCCTTTGGTGGTGGTGTCTGTCATGCTGCTTTCCACTGTCCTGCTCCAGCCCTAAGGCAAGCCCGTGGTGGCAGCGGTGGCAGTGACGACTCTTCCGAAGAGCAGGAATGATGGCAGGGCCCATGAAGCAGACGCCTAAAGTTCCGGGCCAAGGGCATGCAAGGGGATCTCATTGCTTTCATTCCTTCCTCTCAGTCCTCTTGCCACTTGACCTGGGAGTACACAGCAAAGAGTACTCGGCAGCGTAGGGCAATTCACAGCTTCAGCTTTCTAGCCAGAAGACAAAGCAGAGATAGCCTCAGAGCTGGAAAGTTCCCAGGGAGGTACAGCAGGAGAAGCCAGGGGGAAATATCCCATAAAGTTATGTGTCAACTCCTAAGAGTTGCACACATCTCAATTTAAACAGTAAACCACAGGCTTTCAAACTAGTCTATGCAGGAGTGTACAGTCCAGGTCCTATACTGGTCACTGAGGGGCATACAGCAGGGCAGAGACAATGGCTTCGCAATGGCTTTGAAAACTGAATTGCCACTTGAACTACAGACCTCAGAAAGTCAGCTTGAACTTATGGTTTAAAACTAACCCAGTCAATTGCCTGCTTAAAAACAAAGGCCACATGCTATAGTTTCCATAGAACATAAGAGCAAGAGTCTTCCAGTATAATACTCAATGTGCTCAGGACACAATATAAAACTATTCAACATATGAAGGATCAGAAAAATTTCAATGACTTATTTATATTCGACAGATGAAAACCTGAAATGACACAAATGTTGGAATTATCAGATATTAAATAAGCTATTTTAACCATGATCTAAGAAGTGAGCTTGCTGACTCTTGAAATAAATGGAAAAAGAGAGAGCAGCAGGAGAGAAATAGAAGATAATTCTATGATCAAATGAAAAATTTTAAATTAAAAATACAATAACCAAATTAAATTTAAAAATATAGTGAATGTGTTCAAATAACAGAATAGAGGTGGCAGAGGAAAGGTCTTTGAATTTTAAGACAGATCAATAGAAAGTCTTCCATCACCCACTCGTTCACAATTTGTAGCCTACAAAGTGGCACTACATAGATTTCTGGAAACAAGGATCACGTCCTCTTTGGCCTGCTTTCCACACTAGCTCATTAGTAATTCTCCAGCTCTGTTGGAACTGTAAAATCATCACCCTAGACTCTAAGCTCCAAATTTAAGGGAAGACCAGGACATAGTTCCCGACCACTTCCTGATCACCCTGCGCATTGGTTTCCCAAGTCACCTCAATCTTCTGGCCTCCATTCCCGCTGTCAGTGCTAACCTGTCATCGAGTTACTCTCCCTACCTCAGTCTCTCTCTAGCCCTCTGGCGTAATCTATTCTACAGAGTTCTCTTCCTAAAACCCAGCTCTCATGATACCATCCTTGGTTCCTGCACTTCATAAAATTACAATTGACACTAAAACACAGACTAAACAAAGCAAAAGGCATTCTCTCTGCTACCTAGTTGCGGTCTAACTTTGTGGCCTTATTTTCTATTAAACATACTAGAAACTTTTTAGTACACATACCACTTGTTATTTCTCTAATCCTCCAGGCACTTTTATGTATCAGTGCCTTTGCTCAAGTGGTTCTGTCTATTGGAGAACCTTACATATCCCCTTTCAAAGGCCCACTTGACTTCACATTCCAGGATGTCTGTCTCTAGCTGAGTGCTCACACCATCGTGATTATCTGGGTCATGAAGATCTTTTGTACAGTTCTTCTGTGTATTCTTGCCACCTCTTCTTAATATCTTCTGCTTCTGTCCTTTACCGAGCCCATCTTTGCATGAAATGTTCCCTTGGTATCTCTAATTTTCTTGAAGAGATCTCTAGTCTTTCCCATTCTGTTCTTTTCCTCTATTTCTTTGCACTGATCTCTGAAAAAGGCTTTCTTATCTCTCCTTGCTATTCTTTGGAATTCTGCATTCAGATGCTTGTCTTTCCTTTTCTCCTTTGCTGTTCGCTTCTCTTCTTTTCACAGCTACTTGTAAGGCTTCCCCCAGACAGCCATTTTGCTTTTTGCATTTCTTTTCCATGGGGATGGTCTTGATCCCTGTCTCTGTACAATGTCACGAACCTTATTCCATAGTTCATCAGGCACTCTATCTATCAGATCTAGGCCCTTAAATCTATTTCTCATTTCCACTGTATAATCATAAGGGATTTGATTTAGGTCATACCTGAATAGTCTAGTGGTTTTCCCTACTTTCTTCAATTTAAGTCTGAATTTTGCAATAAGGAGTTCATGATCTGAGCCACAGTCAGCTCCTGGTCTTGCTTCTCCATCTTCAGCTGCGAAGAATATAATCAGTCTGACTTCAGTATTGACCATTTGGTGATGCCCATATGTAGAGACTTCTCTTGAGTTGTTGGAAGAGGGTGTTTGTTACGACCAGTGCGTTCTCTTGGCAAAACTTTTATTAGTCTTTGCCTTGCTTCATTCCATATTCCAAGGCCAAATTTGCCTGTTACCCCAGGTGTTTCTTGACTTCCTACTTTTTGCATTCCAGTCCCTTACAATGAAAAGGACACCTTCAAAGGTAGTGGAGATGATGGAATTCTAGTCGAGCTATTTCAAATCCTGAAAGATGATGCTATGAAAGTGCTGCACTCAATATGCCAGCAAATTTGGAAAACTTAACAGTGGCCACAGGACTGGAAAAGGTCAGTTTTCATTCCAATCCCAAAGAAAAGCAATGCCAAAGAATGCTCAAACTACCACACAATTGCACTCATCTCACATGTTAGTAAAGTAATGCTCAAAATTCTCCAAGCCAGGCTTCAGCAATACGTAAACCGTGAAATTCCAGATGTTCAAGCTGGTTGAGGAACCAGAGATCAAATTGCCAACATCTGCTGGATCATCAAAAAAACCAAGAGAGTTCCAGAAAAATATCTATTTCTGCTTTACTGACTATGCCAAAGACTTTAACTGTGTGGATCACAATAAACTTTGGAAAATTCTGAAAGAGATGGGAATACCAGACCACCTGACCTGCCTCTTGAGAAACCTATATGCAGGTCAGGAAGCAACAGTTAGAACTGGACATGGAACAACAGACTGGTTCCAAATAGGAAAAGGAGTATGTCAAGGCTGTATATTGTCACCCTGCTTATTTAACTTCTATGCAGAGTACATCATGAGAAACACTGGACTGGAAGAAGTACAAGCTGGAATCAAGGTTGCCGGGAGAAATACCAATAACCTCAGATATGCAGATGACACCACCCTTATGGCAGAAAGTGAAGAGGAACTAAAAAGCCTCTTGATGAAAGTAAAAGAGGAGAGTGAAAAAAGTTGGCTTAAAGCTCAACATTCAGAAAACTAACAGATGGGGAAACAATGGAAATGGTGTCAGACTTTATTTTGGAGGACTCCAAAATCACTGCAGATTGTGACTGCAGCCATGAAATTAAAAGATGCTTGCTCCTTGGAAGGAAAGTTATGACCAACCTAGTTAGCATATTAAAAAGCAAAGACATTACTCTGCCAACAAAGGTCCATCTAGTCAAGGCTATGGTTTTTCCAGTGGTCATGTGTGGATGTGACAGTTGGATTGTGAAGAAAGCTGAGTGCCAAAGAATTGATGCCTTTGAACTGCGGTGTTGGAGAAGATTCTTGAGAGTTCCTTGGACTGCAAGGAGATCCAACCAGTCCTTTCTGAAAGAGATCAGTCCTGGGTGTTCATTGGAAGGACTGATGCTAAAGCTGAAACTCCAGTACTTTGACCACCTCATGTGAAGAGTTGGCCAATTGGAAAAGACTGATGCTGGGAGGGATTGGGGGCAGGAGGAGAAGGGGAGAACAGAGGATGAGATGGCTGGATGGCATCACCAACTCGATGGACATGAGTTTGAGTGAACTCCAGGAGTTGGTGATGGCCTAGAGTGCTGTGATTCATGGGGTCGCAGAGTCGGAGACGACCAAGAAACTGAACTGAACTGAACTACATATCCCCTAAAAAGATTTTACCTGTAAAAATTTTTTATGAGCCAAAGTCTAGTGCAAATAACATTTTCATGAAAACTTCTCAGAATTTATTCCTCCTCTCCATTGGAATTTACATATATACACACATTTCTTCAGTATCAGATTTTAAAAATATATCAAGTTACAACACGTGCTAGCTTATTTTTTGTTTTGGGTAGCCAGTTAACAATGTTGTCATAGTTTCAGGTGAGCAACAGAGGGACTCAGCCATACATATGTGTGTGTGCTCAGTTGTGTTTGAGTTTTTGTTGCCCCATGGGCTATAGCCCACCAGGCTCCTCTGTCCATGGAATTTTCCATGTAAGAATACTGGAGCAGGTTGCTGTTTCCTCCTCCAGGGCCAACCCAGGGGTCAAACCCAAGTTTCTTGCATCTCCTGAAATGTAAGTGGATTCTTTACCATTAGTGCCACTTGGGAAGCCTCTACATATACGTGTATCCACTCTCCCCCAAACTCCCCTCCCATTCATGTTGCCACATAGCATTGAGCAGAGATCCAGGTGCTATAGAGCAGGTCCTTGTTGGTTATCCATTTTCAATATAGCAATGCTGTACTAGGTTTTTGTGTGTTTACTCAAATGCCACGCTAAATCTCTGACTAACCTTGAGAACTCATTCCAGAAAATCTGCTTTATAGGAGTAAAGCTTATCTTGTCCCAAACACTGCTCCATTTCATGAGTTAAAAACTCATTCATAAGGTGTTGGGGACACAGAGATGAATGAGACAGTCTCACTCTGTCTTATTTTAATTGTAAGACTGGGAAACCACACAGGAACACATATGGTATTGGAATGTTAACAAATGCTTCAAACATGCTCAGGGGGATAAGGAAGCATACAGAGGACTATGCCTGACCATCTGGAGGGGAGCTAGAGATCTGGTCGGGAAAGTCTCCTCAGGATAGACTCACCTGGGCTCACCATGCGGGATGGAGGGTGAAGGGGAACAGAGGCATTGGAGGCAGAAATCAGGAGTGTCTATTAGAGCCCTCCTATTTGGTTATAAATACAAATAGCAGAGAAAGGGCAATTTTTACAATGAAGAACAAAATTTTCAAAGACAAAATAAACTGAGTCTCAGAAATGAACTAGAACCAAGGCATTGGAGGCCACAGGAGTCTTTTCACACTGACTTTACCTTCTCTCTCACTGCAGACTGACCTTATCTGGTTCCCAGACCACACAGTAAAGCATGGTCACCTGGAGCTCCCAGGCTTACATTTTTTCTGGTTTATTGCCACATAAAAAATTACCTCAATATTTAGTGGTTTAAAACAGTAAGCATTTATTATTTTATAGCTTCTGCATATCAGAAATCCTGGCTGACTTGGCTGGGTCATGGTCTCATTTTAAAATATACCTGCTGAGAACTCAGACAGCAGAAGGGGAAGCTTTCAGGGAAAAGGGGCTGAATTGCTCATCTCAATTGAATGGGGGCTCTCACTGGCCCCTAAACACACGCACATCCCTGACCTCCCTGCTTTGTATCTGCTGTATATATTAGGATTTTGAAAACACTTTTGTTTGAATGAAGCTTTGAAAACCTATACATGATGAAATTGAGGCCCCAAAAAGGCAAGACTTGTTCAGGACACAGAGCAGGTTAGTAGCAGAGCAGGGCTGAAGGTAGGGGTTAGCAGAATATCAGTATTCCATGCTGGTGCCTAGAGATGATGCCTAGTGCCTTAGGAGTGGTTTTCAAGGAGGACAATTGAAATCATGTAACTGGGGTTTAAAAGGAAGAATGGGGAGGACGACGTGCTGAAATAATGAGTACCTGACTTTGTTAGAGGGAAATAATGGGATGATGATGCCGAGAATGGCAAGTTGGGTCAAGGTGAAGATCTGCTTGGAATGAAGGAGACCTACAGTATTTTCTGGTTGAGGGACCAGATGGGAAGGAAATTTCGTATTTGAGGGAGCAGTAAGCCAGAAAGAGTGGATGAAACCATGTGCGTCGAGAGAGCTAGAAAGGTGGGGGTGGGGGGCGCGGGGACCATATGGAAAGAGACCTGGGGCACTTCTTCATCAAAAGGTAAAGAAAAGGAGAAAGGAATGGAAAAGAGCTCAGAACAGCATTTCTGGGGAGGCACAGGAAGATCAGGAGCCTCAGAGGGGAGGCTCACTCTGCACAGGCTGAGAGACAAGCAGACTCCAGGGGAGACTGAGGGGAATGGGGCAGACTTTGAGACTCAAGAGTGTGAGGAGAACTTGCACAGGTGCTGTGGGGAAGCAACCAGGCATAAAGGAACAGGAAACAAAAGGCTGGGGGTGAGTGGTGAGGTCTCAGTTGAGGTCGGACAATGGGAGTTTGCAGCAGGCTTACTTATGTGAGTCCATGTCCCAGGACTTCTCTGACTGCCTAGAAACCAGCATCCCAGCCCAGCCCTGTGGGATCTCGGGGGGTACCTAGAACTTCGCTTAGAACTGGGGAGCTGAGAAATTAGTTAATGGTGGCCAAATGGACATTATAAAGATGAGGACTAGACATGTTTCTTCCTCACTAAAGACAAAAAGTAAGGCTTAAGAAAGGGGATTCAATAGAACAGAAGAAATATTGTCCAGCTAGACTCAAGAAAACAAATTCCTTCCCTATAATAACTTTGTTCTGTGGGACAACAATTAGGTTACAGAATGACATATTTAATTCCTCAATCGGTTATTTCTTTTATGTGCTTAAGACTAATGAGCTTAAACTTCAGCTTGAGCTATTTAAGAAAATGTCAAAGAACACATTTGTGGGGCTGTTAAAAAGCCGGATGGCGTAATGGTTATGATCGCCGGCTTTGGAGCCGTGCTGTCTGGATTTGAATCTTGTCTGTGCTGCTTAGTGGTTGCGTGAGTCTGGGTGAGTTACTGCCCTTTCATGTTTCTTTTTTTTTTTTTTTTTTCCATCTCTAAAAAGTGATGACAACAGTACCTGCCTCATGGGGTTGTTGCAAAAGCCCTTAGCACGATAACAATACAGCCTTCAATAAATATTAATTAGCTATTATCATTTTTTAAAAATCAGACTTCTTAGTGAATCCTAGGAGCCCTGGCTCTCAGAGGGGGATCTTCTGAGACTACTTGATTTTCAAACTGTGCTCTTCAGAGCCCAAGGGTGAATAAGAGACGCTTCTGGGAAAATGGGAGGGAGGAACTTCTATGGCCCCACTTCCATAAGAACAGCTCTGCCTTGATCAGTTTCACGTATTTGGTAGACTTCTGCCTATACCTCACAAGAAGATTTCAATATCGAGACAGAAACCTGAAATAACTTTACAGATGAGGAAACTGATGTTCAGACACGGAAATGACTCACCCAAGGTCAAATGCTGAATTGTCAGTAGAGCAAGGTCCAGCACACAGGCCTGCTGCCTCTGGTCCAAGGTGTCTCTATTGCACCTCTTTACCTGCGGTTCCAGCCCCATTGCAAAAAGGCCTAAGAGTTTTCCTCTCTCGCACCTAGCCCAATCACATTTCCTCTGGAAAACCTTTCCCAGTTCCCACAGGCAGTTGGCTCTTCCCTCCTAGATCTTCCAGCAGTACCTCTTCCTATATAATGTTTTAAATGGCAATCTTGACTGATATATAAAGGACCTCAGTTTCAAATGAAACCATATTTTATCTATGTTGGACTTCCTGGTGCCAAGCCCAGTGACTGGCATATAGTAGGTGCTGGGCAAATAATGGATGTGAATAAACATTTTAAATTAAAAAACTGATGTATAAATGTGATGAATAATTAATGTTGCTATTATGATTATGGTGAAGGAGTGGCAGATGTAACAGTTCTTGTCCCAAATGAGCTAATTATTGAGTTGGCTTAAAGCTTCTGCAAATTTTATTTCTTTGGGGAATAAAATGTGAGTCCAAAGTGGCACATTGGGTTTAATTTTAATTTGTAACATAAAATGCTTCTGTGGTTGGAGAGGAGGTTTGCAGGGAGGGTGGGAGGGACTGGTTAAGGGCAACCAGTGTCTGCAAGAAGGTTTCAGGAAGAGCTGCCGACCTGTATGCACAGCCAGAGGCCAGCTTCTTTCTCCTGTGCAAGGCCTGTCTGTAAGCCCGAAGAACCTTTTTCCCTATGAGCACATTCCATGGCTGATTGATTAGGGAGACCTTTTAATGAAAGCATTAATAAAAGAAGCTCCAGTGCCAGAGGGGTCCTGCACTAATTAGGATGGTGCCACTCAGGAGAACACCCACACAGACAGCTCTGGGTCTTCCACGGCAGGGGTGCAGGGAGCTGCCAGTTGTTGCCCCCCCCCCCCTCCCCCGCTGCCCTCTCCTCCCACCTGGGGCCTGTTTGTTAAAATCCGCTTCCTACACAGTCAGCCCCCTGAGAATGTGTGGGCTTGCCCTGCCCCAGCCAGAACCTGGGGAGGTGGTTCTGTTAAACCTTCTGGGATACCACTATCCTTGCAGAAAGCATCGCAGCTGTGTATGTTTCCAGGGGATGATGGAGAGAGGGCAGTATGAAGACCTTCCTGCCTCTCAGTTCCCTCAGCTGGGCAGAGAAGCTTTACTTTCCTCTCTTCACTTTGTCCTTTATTTTATAACCTTCCAAAGTGATTGCCTATCCCATCTGTATCAGTCAGTGCTTTCCAGAGAATATATAGATACATACACACATATGTGCATATGAAAAACACTGGTTGATTGATTTGTAGACATTGTCTAATGCAAGTGTGCATACATACTAAGTCACTTCAGTTGTATCTGACTTTCTGGTGACCCTATGGACTGTAGCCTGCTAGGCTCCTTTGCCCATGGGGTTTCTCCAGGCAAGAA
Source organism: Nanger dama (assembly GCA_917880005.1). Taxonomy (NCBI): domain Eukaryota; kingdom Metazoa; phylum Chordata; class Mammalia; order Artiodactyla; family Bovidae; genus Nanger; species Nanger dama. Next base: position 23,809,597 of record CAKJTW010000011.1, on the reverse strand, counting down.
TGCCATTCTTCTCCAGGGGATCTTCCCGACCCAGGGATTGAACCCACGTCTCTTATGTCTCCTACATCGGCAGGCAGATTCTTTGCCACAGTGCCACCTGCAACTGTAGGGGAATACACATCCAAAATTTGGAGAGCAAGCCAGCAGGCTGGAAACTCAGGCTGCAGTCTTGAGACAATTTTTTCTTCTCCAGGAAACTTTTGTTTTTGTTCCTATAGCCTTTCAGCAGATTGGATGGGGCCAACCCTCAAGATTAAGGGTAATCTTCCTCTATTTACAGTCAACTAATTTTAGATGCTAACCCCATTTGCAAATTACCTTCACAGCAACACTTAGTGTTTGATTAATAACTGAGTGTTTTAGCCTAAACTGAGATGGCACACAGAACTAACCATCACACTGTCTTTATGACATTTGAACTTCCCAGTATTTCTTTAAGCTAAGCAGAAAAGTTAGCATTATCTCCATACAAAAACTGGAGGCTTTTCTAGTCGTGTCCTGTTTACTTTCACACGGCTTTGTTGTGCAGTAGCTAAGTTGTGTCCAACCCTTTGTGACCCCCATGGACTGCAGCGCGCCAAGCTTCCCTTGTTTGCCATTAATGTTAAAATTAAACCACAGTTTCTGGAATCAGTCTTAAGTTCTTAACATGAGATGTTACTGCCTTTCTCACACAATGCTCATTCATTCTCTCAAATAGTTAAGCATTCAGTCCCCACTACAGGCCAGGCACTGACGTGAACAGGATGGACATGGAGTCCTAGCATGACAGAGATGATCCTCTGCTGAGAGAGATGCACACAAAAATACTAAAAACAGACACACACACACACACAAGACACTAAAGACACACATACACACATGCATGTGGGTGCACGGAGATGCTCACAGGGTTTAAAAGGCTTCTCTGAAATTACCGATGACCTCTGGAAGAAGCAGGAATAGGAATTGTCATCCACAATAGAGAAGCATAAGAATGAGAAGACTGTTTGGAAATTGCAGTCATTTTCTCAAAGACAGAGACAAGATAAATAAATTCAGTATCCGTTTACTTTAGAAGAGTCTGAGCCCCGTGTCTGTGGGAGGAAAGGGGGCGAGTTAGCGGCCAGGGAAGTGTGTTGGTTTTCACCTTTGATGTGAGAGGGGCTGCTGGATGGGAAGCGGGTGGAAGCAACATGGGGCAGAAGTAGACTGGAAGCTCCGGGCAGGCTGGCCAAGCAGCAAACCCCCACCCTGGTCCCTGGTCTACTCCTGGCCTCTATGTGCGAAATTGCATGGGGAAGAATGATTCAAAGTTACCTCTCTGGCTGATGAAGACACTTTATTTAGGTCATGAAATCAAACTATTTTATGTAGCTTTCTGCAAATGCAGAATAGGTGCCTTCATCCTGTATCTAGGCATCCCTTCCCTCCTACTATCACCAGATCCGAAATGGACGCTCTCTAAACAATATTTGTTGTGTAGGATTTCACAGTTTACAAATGCTTTCAAATATATTATCCCACCTAACACCTAGAAAAAATGCAATAGAAGCACTATGAAATTGCCATTTCACAGAAGAAACTGAGGTCCAGAGAGATGAAATGACTTAACCAAGGTCTCCAGGCCAATATTTTTGAGGGCATTAGACCTAAGAGTATTTCACCTAGCTCTTACTACCCAGTCACCAAAATCAAACATCAGTACTATAGTTTAGGGCTGTGGTAGCTAAGCACCACATACCGGATGGCTTATTGTCTCTCAATCTAGAGACTAGAAGTTCAAGGTCAAGTTCTGAAGGCTGTGAGGAATAACCTGTTCCAGGCTTCTCTCCTAGCCTCTGGTGGTTTGTTGGTATTTTCTGGAATTCTGTGACTTGAAGGCGCATCACTGTAATCTCACCTTCAAGTTTCCATGTCCTTCTCCCTGTGTGCATTTGTGTGTCTGAATTCTCTTTTCATAAGGACACTAGATAGACACATTGGATTAGGTGCTCAGCATACTCCATGTAGGACTGCATCTTAACTAACAACACCGGCAAAAATTCTGTTTCCAAATAAAGTCACATTTTGAAGCACTGGGAGAGGCGGAGGACTCCAGCCTAGGAACTTAGGAGGGACATGGCACCATTAATATTAGCGTCCCTTAAATCCGTCACCTTACCACCCTGTGAAGTGGTAAAGCTGAGATTATCATTCCCATATAATGGATGAAGGTGAGAATCTTCAAGGTAAGGTAAGTTGCCAAGACACCCGGGTGGCAAAGCTGCCCCTGCCCTCACTCTGCCTCACTACTAGCTTTAAAAGCGGGGCCTACAAGCTATGCTATGGCACATGGAATCCCCCTGATGTCCTACCTGTGGGGTTTAGTGAGGGTAGAGCAACAGCTCACGTGATCCTTGAGAAATTGCCGATTGAGAGAAAAATGAATGACCTAATGAAATTCTTAGACTGTGAAGCACACTAGGAGGGGATTTTCACTTGAAAAGGAAAGAAAAATAGTGTTGGATCTGCATGTAGTCTGTCTCCAAATACTGTACCAAGGAAATGGAATCAGATAGAGAGCATACAAGGTTAACAAGATAACGAAAAGATTAGCTCTACTCTTTAGGAATATTAACATTCTTTCATTGCCATAACTATGTCAGCCAAATTTTTGGAATCACAAATAGGATCAAGATATTTGAATGAAGTTATCTCAGACTAGAAAACCTTTCAAAATTACCTAGATTTTTTTGAAGGGAACAAGGAATCTTTGGTCTCAACAAAAACATACAAATTACAGCATGCCTGGTAAAGAACTGATTTGAGTCATAACTTAAGGCAAAGCCTTATAGATGAGTTATGGAGCATCAGTCGATGCTCTGTTATCTGTAGAGCAGTAGAGAAAGCCTATGGTAGTGAGTGGAAAACATGGATTCCCATCTTGCCCTGCTGCATCACTTTCTGATTAGATGGGGGCCAACTTGGACAGTGGGACTTGCTGGGCTTTTTAGGTCAGACAGACCTGAGTTTGTGTTATGTGTATCACTCACTAGCTATGTCACCAAGGGCAAGAATTTGAGCTCTCTGAACCTTGGTTTCTTAATCTATAAAATGGGTATAAAAGTCATTAGAATTAAGCAAGATAATGTCTATAAATGCCTGCCATGTAAGAGCTCTTAATGTGAGCTATTTTTCCTCCTCTGTCTCTCTGATTCCACCCTACTACCTTCACATAGCTATTCGAATGATAACTAAAGAAAATGAAAATTATTATCTCTTGGAGGCATCCTAAAGAAGCATTTTTTAAGTAAATAAAACCCTCTTCCTGAACCTTTGTTGTTGTTGACTTGCCTGAGATTTTTGAGGCTTTGCATAATTTCAAGAGATCTGAGGTTGAACCAGGCACCTGGTTGGCAAGCACAAACATCAGTTGGAAAATCCAAAGAAAAATGGCATTTTCAGATAGTATTTCTAGCACATATGTCTTGGTAATCTAACAAAGCATGCCAGTAGTAACCATGTGGACCATCATCCCCACATTGACATACACTGTTAAGGCTACAAAGGCTTTGCAGGGCTTTATTTCCTTAAGCCTCACGTAGCCTGTCTGTACATTGGAGAGGACACAAATAATTATTACCTGTTTATTCTGTCATGAATACACGGAGTCACAGAGCAGCCAGCTAACTGGTATTGGAGCCAGTATTTACACCTGAGCTTCAGGCATCCCAGGCAACCACACCACATTGCCTTCTGGCCTGGAATTATCAGTCCAAACTCCATCCCAGAACTCTGGCAAGAGCTGAGGCAGAGCTCATATCCGTGACCCTGTGTGCTGGGGCTTTGTCCCTTACTTTTCGTACCTGCTTGCTCATCACCCACCTCCCCAGAGAATCAGAGCCTCATTCCCCAGGAGGAGAAAAACTTAACATGGATTCTCACTTAGCCAGTAGCTAGTTTTAACTTCTGTCCCTCTTTAGATTTTTTACCAATGTATTGAATATAGATATTTTCTTGGTAATACTGAACATATTTTTATGTTCAGTAAAATATGAACATAATTTTATTTAGTCACACATTCACAGAGGCCTATCATATGTCAAGGAATATTGCAGGAACATAACATCAATCAGATACAGACACTGTTTCGAAGGAACGCATGGTCTAACATGGGAGATAAGACATATGATGGGTAGCAGGGATGGAAAGAGTTCTTTATTTTTTATTTTGTTTAATACTTTATTCTACATTACAATACTGAATTTGTTATGCCACACATTCTAAATTGCTGCTGCAAGCAGCTTCAGAACCCCAGTCCAGACCCTGAGGGGGCTCTGGCACGGGCGAGCCACTATTTGTTCTTTCTCCACTAGCGTGTCACTTCTGCCAAACAAGGCATCCATCTTAAGTGTCTGGAGCTACCCTGTATGGTAGAGTATTCATTGATGGTAGAAATATCCTATATCTACACTGTCCATGGACTTTGCTAGTAGCTCAGCTGGTAGAGAAACCACCTGCAATGCAGGAAACCCCAGTTCAGTTCTTAGGTTGGGAAGATCCTGGGGAGAAAGGATAAGTTACCCGCTCCAGTATTCTTGGGCTTCCCTAATGGCTCAGCCCGTAAAAGAATCTGCCTGCAATGTGGGAGACCTGGGTTCCATCCCTGTGTTGGGAAGACTCCCCTGAAAGAGGGCATGGTAAAACACTCCAGTATTTTTGCCTGGAGAGTCCCCATGGACAGTGGAGCCTGGAGGGCTGCAGTGCATGGGGTTGTAAAGAGCTGGACACGACTGAGCAACTAAGTGTAGCAGGGCCCAGCATCTGTCCTCAACAGTTACCATGAGCCACGCTTGACTTCTGAGCACTTAGCATGTGGCTGGGGCAACCAAGGAAAAGAAGTTTTAATTTTATTTCATTTTAATCAATGCTGATTGTAGCTAGTGACTACCATGTTGGACAGCTCAGAAGTACAGACAAGAAAGTGGACAGCTCTTCATGGCCATGTCAGTTTTTAGGGGAGCAGCTGAAGATGGCTATGGGGAAGAGCTCTCTCATTGCCCCACTGCTCCTCCAAGACATCTGTCATCATCTGATTGTCCTGGAGTGAACGTCAGGAAGCTGGGACACATAGGGCTGGGTCCTTTGAAGTGTCACTGAACCAACATGATAAGTCAGACCCTCCCCATACCTACATGTGGCTGCCACCAGCAATCCTCCCTTCTCTTCTGAGTGATGAAATTAATAGATTCTGGCAAGGTTCAGATTTAAAGAGGAGCAAATCCTCTGTGAAAGAGAAGCAAAGTTGTCAAAAAGCCCCAGGCCTCACTAGCAAGGTAGTGTGGTGACCTGAAGGGAGCGTGGAGTGGACATAAAGAAACCTGTGATCCAGCCCCCACCTGCTGTGAGCCCACTCTGTGACCCTGAGTAACTACTCCTTCTTGCTGGGCCTTGATGTCCTTTTCTGTTACCTGGGGGATGAATTTTCTGATTTGTCAGCCAGCTCAAAGCTTCAGAGAAAATCTTATTCCCAGAGACAGCAATTTAACTGTGAAGGAGAGGCTGGGGATGTATTTTCCAACGTGAAGCACAAGGCAAAACTAATTTAGCAGAAAATAAAAAATGGGAATAGTTGAAAGTACATGGTGTTATCGGTGGTAAGCGAGTGCTACTCGTGAACTTAGCAGCAGTAAGAAGAAAAAGGCCAAGAAGATTACAGAGGAGGAGGGGAAGACCGATGAGGAACCCACAAGAATAGAGGCAGGAGCCACGGGGGCAGATAAATAACAAGAGAATCACCAGCCGCGCAGCCAGAGAAGGGTGAAGAAGGCAGCAAGCCGACCTCCCTGAAGTGGAAAAAGCAATTCGATTAGGGGTGATGAGCAGCACAATTTTTGCCCTTGATGCGGAACATCCTGACTTCAGTGTCTGAACGCACAGGGGAGAAAAACGCCTGCGGCAACAACTTCAGTCAGTCAGTCAGTAAATATTTATTGAGCACACTGCAACACTGGCTCTCAGTCCTGGATGAGTGTCAGAAGCACCCGGGGAGCCTAAGGAATACTGAATAAAAGCCTGATGCCCAGACACATCCCCAGGGACCCTTCTCTAATTGGTCTGGGTGGTGCTCAGTACTGGTGGGAGATGAAAGCTTCCTAGGTGTGCTGGCCTCAACCGAGAACCTCTGGTTTCTAATGCCAGGTTTCATGCTAATCCAAGGCCTACAGTGGGAATCAGACAGACATGCATGGCCCCTGCCCTCGCCAATGTGGGACAATGATCTCTAAATCATACATGAAAAAAATAACACTCAGAAAAGGGATCTATTTCCATATAAGTTGAAAATCATTAGTCTTGGACTCACCTCCATCAGGTCAACTCTCAAAACCCAGCACTCCTTCCCTTATATCACATGACCTCAAGCAACAGGATGTAGAGAAAGGTCACTTTCTAGTGGTCCCTTCTCTTTATTGTCAGCACTTGAAATGCTCACTAGGCTCTGACCATTTCCAGACTTGTCAGACTCATAGGTGCCCAAGAGCTACAGGGAGTGGCCACAGGCTAGGAACCCTGGGATAATCCTAACGTGGATTATAGCAGGGGGACACCTCACTTGAAGTACCTGAAAAGGGAGGGAAACACTAACGTACGGATACCTAATACTTGCCAGGCACTGTCCTAGATGTTAAAGACACAGAGATGGAGCCTAGAAATCCACGAGAGGCTGCTTCAGACTAAACAGAAAAGGGCTACCATTTTTTTCTCTTTGCTTCACATGAATTACATTAAAAATACATATTAATAATAGAGTGGTAAATTAAAAGACACTTACTCCTTGGAAAGAAAGTTATGACCAACCTAGATAGTATATTCAAAAGCAGAGACATGACTTTGCCAACAAAGTTCTGTCTAGTTAAGGCTATGGTTTTTTCCAGTGGTCATGTATGGAAGTCAGAGTTGGATGGTGAAGAAAGCTGAGCGCTGAAGAATTGATACTTTTGAACTGCGGTGTTGGAGAAGACGCTTGAGAGTCCCTTGGACTGCAAGGAGATCCAACCAGTCCATTCTAAAGGAGATCAGTCCTGGGTGTTCTTTGGAAGGAATGATGCTAAAGCTGAAACTCCAATACTTTGGCCACCTCATGCGAAGAGTTGACCAACTGGAAAAGACTGATGCTGGGAGGGATTGGGGGCAGGAGGAGAATGAGACGACAGAGGATGAGATGGCTGGATGGCATCATTGACTTGATGGACATGAGTTTGGGTGAACTCCGGGAGTTGGTGATGGACAGGGAGGCCTGGCGTGCTGCGATTCATGGGGTCACAAAGAATAGGACATGACTGAGTGACTGAACTGAACTGAACTGAACTGAATTTAATGCATGACTGATTGGAGAAAAATATTTATTGTCTATAGCCTCTCTTTCCATAAGAAGTATGGATCCAGGTAACTAGAGGATTTTTGTTCGCTGATAATAGAAAAAAGTCTTCATCTTCAGTGTACTGGACTTAGACTTATTTAAAAGATGATATTACAGAGTGGGAAAGAGCATGCAAGTAGGAGAGAAGAGACTAAGATGTCTAAGAAGAGTAATTGAGTAAGTGTTTCTAAGAAGAGAAGAGACTTAAGATGTCTCCCAGAGTAATTGTTCCCTGGAGGCAGGAGACAGCAACCAAGAGGCTGCATGAAGACAGGTGCAAAGCCAAGTTATGTAAGGAAACAGGTATGAAAGAAGATGCCGGTCTCGGGGTGCTTAATGGGAACTCCTATGCACTGTGAAAGGCTGTCCTCCTATGCCTCCCACCATGAATTTGACAGTGCTCTACATCGCTCATTTTTCCTCATGAGTGAAGTTAATCTGGAGAGAGTGTGGAAAAAAAGGAGAAATGTAGGGACAGGACTGAGCAGCAAGCTTAGGTTATGCCTATCAGGCATTTGGGCTGAAAAAGGAACTTGGATGCAGATACTGTTGGGTAAAGGACTAGGAAATCCCTTTTACAATAATCTTATTTACATTCCAGCTGAACTGAAACTCCACTCTAGACAGGAAGCAGGATCTGGAAACTCCAAGCTTTGAAAATGTACATCTACATCAGAGCCTGGAAGTCTCTTGGAAAGGAATTGATCTATGTTCTTGTACCTATTTGCATCTACTGATTTACTTAAGGAAAATGTTTATTGTCATTAAATATACTTCTGCCATATCATTTTTCAGTAGATTTATAATATCTGTTATATACCTGCACATTTATTCAGCCAACATATTTCGTTTGGCATTAAAGCTGTTTATATGATTTTTTAAATAAGCTACACTGAAATGTTGTAGATATGTTCTTTTACATCTTCCTTAGGAAAAATTCCTAGGATTAGAATCTATGGTCAGAAAAAAATTTGTACTTTCAGGGATGTTTAACATGTTCAAGCAATGGAAATATATGTCTATATATACACATGTATGTGCAAAGACTTGATAATTGCTTGTAAAGTTAAGATCATGATTGAAAAGCTGCTTGAGTCCATATATATTTACTGCTGGGAAAGCCTGAGAACTAGGGTGCTAGAGCTCTTGTCTTACCTGATTAGGATGAGCATGCAGACAAAGGGGTTTCCCAGGTGGCGCGAGAAGCAAAGAATCTGCCTGCAATGCAGGAGACATAAGAAACTTGGGTTTGATCCCTGGATCTGGAAGAGCCCTTGGAAGAGGGCATCAGTATTCTTGCTTGGAGAATCCCATGGACAGAGGAGCCTGGCGGGCTACAGACCATGGTGTCACAAGAGTTGAACACGACTTGGCGACTAAACCATTGTCACCACCACTAATTTGCTTCAGTCGTGTCCAACTCTTTACGACCCCATGGACTATAGCCCACCAGGCTTCTCTGTCCATGGGATTCTCTAGGCAAGAATACTGGAGTGGGTTGCCATTTCCTTCTCCAGGTAATCTTCCCAACCCAGGAATCGAACACAGATCTCTTGCATTACAGGCAGATTCTTTACTGACTGAGCTATGAGGGAAGCCCCTTAGTATGCAGGAACAAATTCAGACTAAAGTGGCTGTCTCCATGGGGAGTCTCAGAGACAAGAAAATAGTAGTGAAACTCTGCAGTCTTGGTACAAACCCCACAGAAAACTTTACTCTCTTCCTGTTCTCCAAATTACTTTGTATAAAATTTCCACTGACTCCAATTTGCATACAGAAAAAGAACTCTTTGAATGACTCCTTGAATCATATCTAAAGTCCCCAGATGAATAAATACAGAGAAGATGATAGAAACAGAAAATCACCCTTTTGTAAGCTCCAAAATAATAATTGATTCTTGCAAGGATCATCAAAAGGAGCTCAAACAATTAGATAAAATGTATGGGGAATAGAGTATTTACCCTAGTACCAAAATATCACCACACAAATTACTAATTCAAATAAAAAAACATATCACTGAAAGAAGAACAGATGGTCAGTACATTTCACCAGGCAATCAAACCTAACATCGCAGATAGTGGGATAGCAAAAATTTCCCTTTTAATTTCTGTTTTGGCTGTACGTTCCAAGTCTTGACACATTTTCATTCAGTCACTTCCAAATATTTTCTAATTTAGTGTTTTTAATGCTCCTGATTTAGTATTCAATTTTCTATTTTACTGTTTTATTTGATCTATGAATAATTCATGTGTTTTTACATTTTTAAAATACATGTGAATATTTAATTAACTTTGGAAAATAAACATATGCACTGTGGTCTGATTTTTATTTTTGTTGAAACTGGATTTTCATGTTTGTGGAAAAGTATGTGGCTAATCTGTGTATATTTGGTATGTTCTTGAAAAAGTGGGTTTTCCCTGATTTGGAAATGCAGTACTCTATCTATGTATGTATCTGTATTAGATCAAGGTTGACAATTGTGCTACTCAAATGTTTTATATCCTTACTAAGTTTCTGCTTACTTGGTCTATCAGAGGAAGAAATGTTAAAATATTCCACTATAATTGTGGCTTTGCCAGTTTCTTCTTGTAATTTGGGCTATTTGACAGGTGTGCTTGGTCAGTCAGCTGTGTTTGACTCTTTGTGACCCCATGGACTGTAACCCACCAGCCTCCTCTGTCCATGAAATTTCCCAAGCAAGAATGGAGTATAAGCCACTGGGGTGGGTTGGCATTTTCTTCTCCAGGAGATCTTCCCAATCCAGGGATTGAACCCACATCTCCTGCTTGGCAGGTGGATTCTTTTTCATTGTGCCACCTGGAAAACCGCTGTATACATATATATTCTCAAATATGCATATGCATATCTGAGAAATTATTTTTAGATGCAGGGAGGTACAGGGTCAAGGTCATCAAAATAAGGAAAATGAAAAGTTGTCACAATCTAGAGGAGACTAAAGAGACATGAAGAGGAAATGTAAATGGTGTTCTATGGGATCCTGGGACAGAAAGCGGCAGCAGGTTAAAAACTAAGGAAACTGAATTAAGTATAGACTTTAGCTAGGGCTTCCCTAGTGGCTCAGTGGTAAAGAATCCACTTGCCATGTGGGAGAAGCAGGAGACAGGTTGGATCCCTGGGTTGGGAAGATCCCCTCGAGGAGGGCATGGCAACACACTCCAGTATTCTTGCCTGGGGAATCCCATGAGCAGAATAGCCTAGCAGGCTACAGTCCATAGGATCACAAAGAGGTGGACTTGAATAAAGCAACTGAGCACACAGGCATGCACCGTAGACTTCAGCTAACAATAATGTGTCAATACTGGTTGCTCAGAGGGTAAAGCATCTGCTTACAATGTGAGAGGCCCGGGTTCGATCCTAGGTCAGGAAGATCCCTGGAGAAGGGAATGGCAACCCACTCCAGTATTCTTGCCTGGAGAATCCCATGGACAGAGGAGCCTGGTGAGCTACAGTCCACGGGGGTCACAAAGAGTCGGACACGACTGAGTGACTTCACTTTCACTGGTTCATTAGTTATGACAAACACACCATACCAGAAGATGTTAATAATGGGGGAGCAAGGTATATGGAAACCTCTGTGCTATTATATCTACTTTTCTGTGAATCTAAACTGTTCTTAAATTTAATGAAAGTTATGCAGGGTTAGTGATACCTGCCAGAGGAAATGTAAACCCTAACCCAGGATTTACAATATTTCCATAGGTAGAGCCTTGCAGATGTTCTCAAATCGAAAGTTACAGCAACAAAGGAAATTAAACACCGAGACATAGAGAGATACACACAGAGACAGACAATACATTAAAACAGCAAATTAAAGGCTCCCAAGAATTTGAGATAATAGAGTCATTTGCTATAGAGAAAAACAATTATTTTAAATCACTAAATATATGAAAGAAGTAATTTCAAACATGGGGAAATAGAAATAGTGGTTGCACTATACATTTTCTTCATTTATAGAAACAGCTATGAGAACAAAACGACATAGAAATTACCTTCTTTAGCAGACAAATAATCAGAAGAATTTTCTTTCTCAGTAGTATAATCAGCCACACATCTTGCTCTAATACTGAATGGCCATTATCAAAGACATAAAGGTTTAAGTACCAGCTTTAGAAATACATGTCACCAGACTGGCGAGGTAGCAAGATTCTGAGCAGCCTTAAGGAAACGTATGAGATCACATGAAGATTCGGGGAACAGAGGCCATGGAAGATAAGATTTTCCAGCTGCAAACAGATCTTCCATTTTCTTTGAGTTCCCTCCCCATCAAAGGAGAAATTTGCTTTCTAAGAATAAAACTTTAACTCTGAGTTATTTAATAAACAGTACATAAAATCACTTAAGTTTTGTCTATAGTCTCGAGTTCTTGAGTGGTTTGAAGACTCAAAACTATTACATCTGAAAGTGAAAGTTGCTCAGTCCTGCCCGACTCTTTGCCACCCCATGGACTTATAGAGTCCATGGAATGCTCCAGGGCAGAATACTGGAGTGGGTAGCCTTTCCCTAGGGGATCTTCCCAACCCAAGGATCAAACCCAGGTCTCCCGATTGCAGGCAGATTCTTTACCAGCTGAGAAACAAAGGAAGCCCAAAGTAGAACTGTAATTCTATTTTGCTTTAATTTCACAATCTCTGAGGCCTACAAGTGTCTGCTCACTTGTACAGAATGAGAGATGATTTCACATACATTTTTGAGCTTCTTGTCTATACCATTAGTCAAAACAGAAGGCAGTAGAAGACTCTTTCTTAACAAAAGGATAAGAGAGCAAAGGGAAAGAAGACAGGAAGCCTCCTTTTGATGTAAAAATCTCTTCTTAGAATCTTCTGCACATTCAGTTGTCATCTATGGAGCCATGACTCAATTAAATGATATCAACTGCCCCAAGTCAAGAATTATTTTATTTTTCCTTTGTCTAAAATTATAACTCACTCACATGGGAGCCAGTTAGTCATCATCATTGTAAAAGGGCAAAGAAATATGCTACAAACTGATTAAATTCAAATGCTCAGGATGTATTGCTCAACCAGAAGAGCATCTTGTGTTCTTATTAGAATTTTGTTACAGGCAATGTTTTTCACATTTATCACCCTTCATAAGTTTTCTTAGGTAAGAGGTAGAAGCTATTTTCATTTTCTTTACAAAAATTAAAGAGCAAGAAGGAGTTTGTGTAGGCACATAAAACAACAAAAGGAAACAGGAACCAGTTTTCCTGGCCCCCTGTTCAGATCCTAAGAAGCCTTCTTCTGGGGATATATAAGATTAAATAAAAGAAAGAAAGTAAAGAATGTATCAAATGTAAGAGGCAGTTGGAATTCTTCACTTTCTCGTTCCCAGCAGAACAAATCATTCAGCAAGTCTACATCACAGAACTTTCAAAACTTTCAAACTTTCACCAATTCCAGCTTTCTTTCATCTCTGTTACTTTCTCTATAGTCCAGAATGTAGCCATCATGGTCGAGAAAAGAGTCCAAAATGCAGTACTTAGATGCAATCTCAAAATGACAGAATGATCTCTGTTTCCAAGGCAAACCATTCAATATCACAGTAATCCAAGTCTATGCCCCAACCAGCAATGCTGAAGCTGAACAGATCTGTGAAGACCTACAAGATCTTTTAGAACTAACACCCAAAAAGATGTCCTTTTCATTATAGGGGACTGGAATGCAAAAGTAGGAAGTCAAGAAACACCTGGAGTAACAGGCAAATTTGGCCTTGAAATGCAGCATGAAGCAAGGCAAAGGCTAATAGAGTTTGCCAAGAGAACTCACTGATCATAGCAAACTCCCTCTTTCAGCAACACAAGAGAAGACTCTACACATGGACATCACCAGATGGCCAACACTGAAATCAGATTGATTATATTCTTTGCAGCCAAAGATGGAGAAGCTCTATATAGTCAGCAAAAAACAGACCGGGAGTTGACTGTGGCTCAGATCATGGACTCCTTATTGCCAAATTCAGACTTAAATTGAAGAAAGTAGGAAAACCGCTAGACCATTCAGGTATGACCTAAATCAAGTCCCTTATGATTATACAGTGGAAGTGAGAAATAGATTTAAGGGACTAGATCTGATAGACAGAGTGCCTGATGAACTATGGACTGAGGTTCGTGACATTGTACAGGAGAAAGGGATCAAGACCATCCCCATGGAAAAGAAATGCAAAAAAGCAAAATGGCTGTCTGAGGAGCCTTACAAATAGCTGTGAAAAGAAGAGAAGCGAAAAGCCAAGGAGAAAAGGAAAGGTAAGAGCATCTGAATGCAGAATTCCAAAGAATAGCGAGATAAGAAAGCCTTCCTCAGTGATCAATGCAAAGAAATAGAGGAGAACAACAGAATAGGAAAGACTAGAGATCTCTTCAAGAAAATTAGAGATACCAAGGGAACATTTCATGCAAAGATGGGCTTAATAAAGGACAGAAATGGTATGGACCTAACAGAAGCAGAAGACTTTAAGATGAGGTGGCAAGAATACACAGAAGAACTCTACAAAAAATATCATCATGACCCAGATAATCACGATGGTGTGATCACTCACCTAGAGCCAGACATCCTGGAATGTGAAGTCAAGTGGGCCTTTGAAAGCATCACTACGAACAAAGCTAGTGGAGGTGATGGAATTCCAGGTGAGCTATTTCAAATCCTGAAAGATGATGCTGTGAAAGTGCTGCACTCAATATGCCAGCAAATTTGGAAAACTCGGCAGTGGCCACAGGACTGGAAAAGGTCAGTTTTCATTCCAATCCCAAAGAAAGGCAATGCCAAAGAATGCTCAAAATACTGCACAATTGCACTCATCTCACAAGCTAGTAAAGTAATGCTCAAAATTCTTCAAGCCAGCCTTCAACAATACGTGAACTGTGAACTTCCAGATGTTCAAGCTGGTTTTAGAAAAGGCAGAGGAACCAGAGATCAAATTGCCAACATCCACTGGATCATCGAAAAAGCAAGAGAGTTCCAGAAAAACATCTACTTCTGCTTTATTGACTATGCCAAAGCCTTTGACTGTGTGGATCACAATAAACTGTGGAAAGTTCTGAGAGATGGGAATACCAGACCACCTAACCTGCTTCTTGAGAAATCTGTATGCAGGTCAGGAAGCAACAGTTAGAACTGGACATGGAACAACAGACTGGTTGCAAATAGGAAAAGGAGTGCATCAAGGCTGTATATTGTCACCCTATTTATTTAACTTATATGCAGAGTATATCATGAGAAACGCTGGACTGGAAAAAGCACAAGCTGGAGTCAAGATTGCCGGGAGAAATATCAATAACCTCAGATATGCAGATGACACCACCCTTATGGCAGAAAGTGAAGAGGAACTAAAAAGCCTCTTGATGAAAGTGAAAGAGGAGAGTGAAAATGTTGGCTTAAAGCTCAAGATTCAGAAAACGAAGATCAAGGCATCCGGTCCTGTCACTTCATGGGAAATAGATGGAGAAACAGTGGAAACAGTGTCAGACTTTATTTGGGGGCTCCAAAATCACTGCAGATGGTGATTGCAACCATGAAATGAAAAGGCGCTTACTCCTTAGAAGAAAAGTTATGACCAACCTAGACAGTATATTCAAAAGCGGAGACATTACTTTGCTGACTAAGGTCCGTCTAGTCAAGGCTATGGCTTTTCCTGTGGTCATGTATGGATGTGAGAGTTGGACTGTGAAGAAGGCTGACAGCCAAAGAATTCATGCTTTTGAACTGTGGTGTTGGAGAAAACTCTTGAGAATCCCTTGGACTGCAAGGAGATCTAACCAGTCCATTCTGAAGGAGATTAGCCTTGGGATTTCTTTGGAAGGAATGATGCTGAAGCTGAAACTCCAGTACTTTGGTCACCTCATGCGAAGACTTGACTCATTGGAAAAGACCCTGATGCTGGGAGGGATTAGGGCAGGAGGAGAAAGGGACGACAGAGGATGAGATAGCTGGATGGCATCACTGACTCAATGAACATGAGTCTGAGTGAGCTCTGGGAGTTAGTGATGGACAGGGAAGCCTGGCATGCTGCAGTTCATGAGGTCGCAAAGAGTTGGACACGACTGAGTGACTGAACTGAGCTGAATCTTGGACCATGACAGAGACCTCCTAAATACTACCTTTGTCTCTCCTACCAGGCTTCAGTTGATTTTGGTCATAAGAGTCAGTGGTCATAAGAGTCAGAGTGTGCTAAAAAAAAAGAAAAAGTGAAGGCAAGATTCACTCTCCTGCTTCAAACCCTCTAATTACTTCCCTTGCACTTGGAGTAAAAGTAAATCTTAGTATAGCCTCTGTGATGCTATATGATCTGGGTTTGTGCCAACAATTCTGGCATCAGCTCCTGTCCAATCCTCCACTCATTCACAACCTGCCATCCATACTTGCTTTGTTTCTGTCTCATAGTCAAAACCATTGCTACCTCAGGGCCTTTGCACTGACCATTCTTTGAGCCTGAAATGTTCGTACCTAAGATCTCAAGAGGCTGGCTCCTTCAAATTCCAATTAATCTTTCTTTCACCTCCACAATACCTGCCCCCTTCAGCTTTGTCATTTTGGTTTCAGTTTAAATGCTACCTTCTCAAAGAGGACCTGCCTAACCTCCCTATCTAAATGGTTCCAGCCATTCTTTTTTTTCACCACTTTGCTTTACTTTACTTTTAGTATTTGTCCTTATTTAATACATTTAAAAAATCTGTTTATTTCCTATTCCTCACCTCTTGCCCATTAGAACCTTAGCTCCATGTCAGCAGTGAATTTGTACATTTTGTTGACTAATATATTCCCAACATCTGCTCTAATGCTAAACACATGAAGTGGGTAGTAAACACAATTAATACAATATTTTTAGAGGAAAAGGCTAAATAAAAGTTGGCTGGAGTGCAGAATGGTAACTTTTGCTTATAAGAATAGAATGAATTAGATTTAAGGAAATCCTGTTTAAGTAAAGTCACACATCAGTTGAGTACATCGTATTTTACTTTCTCACGTCCAAAAATATTAACAAAGCAGCCATTTGACAAAGATTGGCTGGTTATCCATCCAAATTTATGACTCTCCTTCCTTATTATATTAATAGGATTAACAGTGGAACTTGACGGCCCAACTTAGAACTGTTTCCCAGTCCTCTCTCATCCACCCCTCCTCAAGCATGCAGTTTAGTGCACCATTTTGATGAGTTCTAGCTAGTGAGTTGGAGAAGATGATGGCACCCCACTCCAGTACTCTTGCCTGGAAAATGCCATGGACGGAGGAGCCTGGTAGGCTGCAGTCCATGGGGTCGCGAAGAGTCAGACACGACTGAACAACTTCACTTTCACTTTTCACTTTCATGCATTGGAAAAGGAAATGGCAACCCACTCCAGTGTTCTTGCCTGGAGAATCCCAGGGATGGCGGAGCCTGGTGGGCTGCTGTCTATGGGTCACACAGAGTCGGACACGACTGAAGCAACTTAGCAGCAGCTAGTAAGTAGGGAGATGCTGTGTGCCTGCTCCAAGGGCCCTGAGAACCTCTCCATGCAGTGCTCCTCCCAGCTCTTGCCCACACTGACAGGAATGCAGCGGATACTCAGGACAATCATGGGAGCCCTGTGTTAAAGACGGCAGACTTTCCATCAGCTTAAGTCTAAGAATGGCTGCATAGAAGAAGCCATCTGATGAAGTTTTTACCCACTGGTACTATTTCCTCAGTCAGAAATACTTTCCTATTGCATTTGAGCCATTATGCATATTAGCATCTACCTGTTACTGCATTTAGCCTACAAAGTAATATTATCTAAACTTCAGGTAAATTGAAAATACCACAAGAGCAAGCTTATCCTATAAAAATTCTCCTTTATGGCTCTTGGGAGACTTAAGGCAAATACGTCTACACTAAATTTAGGACGTTAGAACAGAAGGAAGGATTGCAAAGCATGAGGATACATATTAGGGACAAGAAGGTGAAGGATTCAAGCACAGAATGACAATAATTTCCAACTGGTCATGTCCCTGCACAAAAAGACAATAAAGGCGCTTCTATTTCTGGAAAAGAAAATGTGTAGAAAGTTATTCCATGGAGATGGCAATATTTCCATGATAAAGGTGAGTTCATAGTTAAATTATAAAGGAGGAAAATTTTATCTGTAGTTTCCTTCTTGAGTTCCTTTCTTACCCTCCCGCCAATGCCAAAGCCTCCTTTCCTTAACTGTTCTCTCCAAAGAATGGCGTCCTGGAATCAGGAAGGCTAGCTTTTAGCTTGGTTCCTCTATCACTTCTCTTGAGCTAGTCACTTCACATTGCTGGATCTAAACACCTTTTTTCTAGAAGGAGGTAGGGTAATAATGGCTGGTTCTTAAGTTGTACGTTGTTTCGGGTTCTGATACAACATCGCGTGGACTGATCAATGGACTGATCAATGATTCAATGCTTTAAGCCTTGATATCCTGGAGAAACAAATCTTCAAAGGCATCGTGAGAGGTCTTTGAGACTAGAACTGAGGGTAACAAAAACTTACCCCTTGGGGTTCTCCTGCCATTCTGTGCAAATCATTTTTCTGCTAAACTCTGCTAGTAAAGCTCATCTTTAATTTTCATCTGAATGACCTCTCTTGGGAAATAATAGACCAGCCTTGGTTCTTCTTTAATACAAGTCTTTCATAATATGTAATTTCTGTGGAGAGGCAAGCATACCAACTACATTAATCTCATGAGCTAATCTACTCTGTCCACCACCACAGTGGCATTTGGGGGCCCTCACTAAGGCTAATGTGGCCCCAGGAACTACATGGACCTTCAAGAACACCAAGGGTATAGCATTATATCTTCCTCCAATGAACTTCAGAGAGATTATTAAGGTGGATACCACACTTGAAGAGAAACTGTGATCAGAATGAGGGAATGGTAAGGAGTTTCAGCCAGCATGACTCATGGTTGTCCTTATGTGAACTTTCAGGATGTGCTGGGGAAGAGAGACTGAGCTTGAAGGATCCCAGACATCCCTATCTATAGGTCTTTGCTATGAATCCCTTCCATTTTCTTACAAGAGGAAACATTCTGCCTTGAGCTTAGGACCTCAGCCTGAGGATCCTGGGAGTGGGTCTTGGAAAGGTGAGTGGGAATCCTTAGGTTCAGTATTCAGTTTCCCTTTTATCCTTTTTTTTGGGCCATCCTTCTCACACCAGCCCTGTGTTATCCCCAACTTAGGACTCAGTGATTCTGTTTTCTGAAGGGATGAATCTCAGAGTTCCAGTATTGTGGGGCACAGAGGACTTCCTGGTGGTCTGGAGTAAGAAAGGAACTGGAACTGCAATTATTCTGTTTTCAAATTCTAATTAATCTTGCCTTTGATAGCTTATGGTGAACAATGTTGGATTCGTGGATCGCTGAAGAAGAAGATTTAGCTTCGGGACCAGGAACCAGGCTTGATCACTTGTGTAGTAGAGTTTTATTAAAGTATAAAAAGGGACAGAGAAAGCTTCTGACATAGACATCAGAAGGGGGGACGAGCAGTGGCCCACTTACTAGTCTTAGTGAGGGGAGCTCTGTGTACATGCACACGCTCAGTCACTTCAGTCTTGTCCAACTCTTTGTGACCCCAAGGACAATAACTGCCAGGCTCCTCTGTCCATGGGATTCTCCAGGCAAGAATACTGGAGTGGGTTGCCATTTCCTCCTCCAGGGGACCTCCCCAATCCCAGTGCAGGGGCTGAACCTGCATCTCTTGCATCTCCGCCCTTGCACTCCTGCATCTCTTGCATCTCCTGCATCTCTTGCATCTCCTGCATTGGCAGGCAGATTCTTTTGCCACTGTGCCACCTGGGAAGCACAGTCAGTCAGTTCAGTCACTCAGTCATGTCCGACTCTTTGTGGCCCCATGAACCGCAGCACGGCAGGCCTCCCTTCACCAACTTCTGTTGTTCACCCAAACCCATGTCCATTGGTCGGTGATGCCAACTAACCATCTCATCCTCTGTCGTCCCTTTCTCCTCCTGCCCTCAGTCTTTCCCAGCATCAGGGTCTTGTCAAGTGAGTCAGCTCTTCACATCAGGTGGCCAAAGTATTGGAGTTTCAGTTTCAACATCAGTCTTTCCAATGAACACCCAGGACTAAACTCCTTTAGGATGGACTGGTTGGATCTCCTTAGAGTCCAAGGGACTCTCAAGACTCTTCTCCAACACCACAGTTCAAAAGCATCAGTTCTTTGGCACTCAGCTTTCTTTATAGTCCAACTCTCACATCCATACGTAACTACTGGAAAAACCATAGCTTTGACTAGATGGACCTTTGTTGGAAAAGTAACATCTGTGCTTTTGCATATGCTGTCTAGGATGGTCATAACTTTCCTTCCAAGGAGTAAGCGTCTTAATTTCATGGCTGCAGTCAACATCTGCAGTGATTTTGGAGCCCCCAAAATAGTCTGACACTGTTTCCACTAAATCCCCATCTATTTGCCATGAAGTGATGGGACCAGATGCCATGATCTTAGTTTTTTGAATGTTCAGCTTTAAGCCCACTTTTTGACTCTCCTCTTTCATTTTCATCAAGAGGCTCTTCAGTTCTTCTTTGCGTTCTGCCATAAGGGTGGCATCCTCTGCATATCTGAGGTTACTGATATTTCTCCTGGCAATCTTGATTCCAGCTTGTGCTTCATCCAGCCCAGCCTTTCTTGTGATGTACTCTGCATATAAGTTAAATAAACAGAGTGACAATACATAGCCTTGACATGCTCCTTTTCTTGGAACCAGTCTGAAGTTCCATGTCTGGTTCTAACTGTTGATTCCTGACCTGCATACAAGTTTCTCAAGAGGCAGGTCAGGTGGTCTGGTATGCTCATCTCTTTCAGAATTTTCCACAGTTTACTGTGATCCACACAGTCAAAGGCTTTGGTATAGTCAGTAAAGCAGAAATAGATGTTTTTTTGGAACTCTCTTGCTTTTTCCATGATCCAGCGGATGTTGGCAATTTGATCTCTGGTTCCTCTGCCTTTTCTAAAACCAGCTTGAACAGCTGGGAGTACATGGTTCACATATTGCTGAAGCCTGGTTTGGAATTTTGAGCATTACTTTACTAGTGTGTGAGATGAGTGCAATTATGCAGTAGTTTGAGCATTCTTTGGCATTCCCATGCCGTGTGGGGCCACCCAAGATGGTCAGGTGATGGTGGAGCAGTCTGACAGAATGTGGTCTATTGGAGAACGGAATGGCAAACCACTTCAGTATTCTTGCCTTGAGAACCCATGAATAGTATGAAAAGGCAAAAAGATAGGACACTGAACGATGAACTCCCCAAGTCAGTAGGTGCCCAATATGCTATTGGAGATCAATGGAGAAATAACTCCAGAAAGAATGAAAGGATGGAGCCAAAGCAAAAACAATACCCAATTGTGAATGTGACTGGTGATAGAAGAAAGGTCTGATGTTGTAAAGAACAATATTGCATAGGAACCTGGAATGTTAGGTCCATGAATCAAGGCAAATTGGAAGTGGTCAAACAGCAGATGGCCAAAAGTGAACATCAACACTCTAGGAATCAGCGAATTAAATGGACTGGAATGGGTGAATTTAACTCAGATGACCATTGTATCTACTACTGTAGGCAGGAATCCCTCAGAAGAAATGGAGTAGCGAGTATAGTCAACAAAAGAGTCCGAAATGCAGTACTTGGATGCAGTCTCAAAAACGACAGAATGATCTCTGTTCATTTCCAAGGCAAACCATTCAATATCACAGTAATCCAAGTCTATGCCCCGACCAGTAACACTGAAGAAGCTGAGGTTGCAAAGCACAAAAGGAAACTAAAAGTGAAAATCACTCAGTTGTGTCCAACTCCAGGAGATCAGTCCTGAATATTCACTGGAAGGGCTGATGCTAAAGCTGAAACCCCAATACTTTGGCCACCTGATGTGAAGAACTGACTCATTTGAAAAGACCCTGATGCTGGGAAAGATTGAAGGTGGGAGAAGGGGACGACAGAGGATAAGATGTTTGAATGGCGTCACTGACTCAATGGACATGAGTTGGAGTAAATTCTGGGAGTTGGTGATGTACAGGGAGGCCTGGTGTGCTGCAGTCCATGGGGTCACAAAGAGTTGGACACGACTGAGCTATTGAACTGAACTGAACTCAGAAAATGAGTTGTTTTGTTGTGCTATCATTAGCTCTGGACTTAAAGAGAAATGTTTGTCCTTTTCTCTTCCTTGAGAACTCCAGACTCCTATCTCCTTCTTGAGAGCCCCAGACCCCTCTCTCCCCCTTGGGGACCCAGGACTTCTTATCAGCCTAGCTAGAAATTCACTTTTTCACTTTCCCCCAGAAAACTTGCCTCCTGCTTTCTCACCCAGGGCTGAGCCTCTTAGGGATTCTGTAGGTCAGGTTCAGGTTGGCTCACCCCCTTACAGCATCCCATTCCAAGGCCCTTAGCTTATAACTGTCTTTAACCTGCTTTCAGGCCTCCCAGTCCATGTCAGTATCACGTAATGTCTTTGAACTCTTTTTCCACTCTCTGTGTCCTCAGGACAAGGTACATCTGTGAGCAGTTCATTGGTTTTAAGAGAAGTCCAGAAACTCTAATTGCCCTCTGGAACCTTGCTGTGGAAATTGTTGGAAATGTCTGTATTTCTTAGTAGAGGCTGCATCCACAGTGTTCCTGAGTCTTTGTGGAATCAAAAACTACTACAAGCCTCAAGAACAGAGAAGTGGCCTCAGTGGAGAAGTAAAGAAAATGAGAAGCTTCTCTTGGAATGCAGACTGCCAATTGTTTGAGAAATCCAAAGTTTGAAAATCATCTTCAAGTCATTGTAAACCTCACACTGGTAGAAAGGCTTCTCAAACTTCTCATATCCAGGGAATTCTGTGTTGTTTTTCTTATTGTCTGGAGGAGTTGTAGGAGAGTTTTTCTGTTTTTGGTTCCATCTTTTAAAGTCTAATTAGATTTGAAGTGCAGCCATCTGGCTCCTCCTCCAGGAGGTGCTGAAACAGCTCTGATGCTCAGAAGTCATGGCCAGAAAATCTTCCATGTGAATAAACACTCCCAAGCGCTCCTATGCAATCTTTTAATACTTTAAACTTTCAAAGGTTCAATTCAAACAAGCTCTTCCGGTAGAAAGCTGACTTTTTCCTCCTCTCCCAGCCCCCCAACCCCCACCCCTCACTCTCCATTTCTGCCCAGAAACGTCAAGGACATTCCTGGGTTGACATCGAGAAGCTTCTCCATCTAACACTGGCAGGAACCACTGATGCTAGGAAGCTTTTCTCCTGTGGGGTTGTGAATCTCTGCTTTTCTCTCTTTAATCAGAGAATTTTACTTCCTTGGGCAAAATGGAGCGCGGCTGTCAGTTATCCAATGACAGAGAAATCATAATATTATTTTAGTTTATCTTCAGCACCCCTCCCACTCTTACTGAGTTATTTTGGGTGAAAACCAGGTTATTTTTGGCTCTGTATTGATCTTCATGAAGAAGAAACAGAATAACAGAATGCTTAGGATCTCAGTGTCAGCCACACTGGATTGAAACCCAGGCTCCCTCATTATTAACTAGGTATGGCATATTGAGCATGTTACTTAGCCTATAATTACCATAAATATCTATGAAATACATAATTATACTATGTTTTCAATAGGACTCTGTGAAAGATTAAACCGAACAAAATGTACAGAATGATTTGAACATATAGATTCAGTTCAGTCACTCAGTCGTGTCCGACTCTGTGCGACCCCATGAACTGCAGCACACCAGGCCTCCCTATCCATCACCAACTGCTGGAGTCTACTCAAACCCAGGTGCATTGAGTCAGTGATGCATCCAATCATCTCAACCTATGTCATCTCCTTCTCCTCCTACCCTCAGTCTTTCCCAGCATCAGGGTCTTTTCAAATGAGTCAGCTCTTCTCATCAGGTGGCCAAAGTATTGGAGTTTCAGCTTCAACATCAGTCCTTCCAATGAACACCCAGGACTGATCTCCTTTAGGATGGACTGGTGGGATCTCCTTAGAGTCCAAGTGACTCTCAAGAGTCTTCTCCAGCATCATTTTTTCAGCGCTCAGCTTTCTTTATAGCCCAATTCTCACATCCACACATGACCACTGGAAAAACCATAGCCTTGACTAGATGGACCTTTGTTGACAAAGTAATGTCTCTGATTTTTAATATGCTGTCTAGTTGGTCTTAACTGTTCTTCCAAGGAGTAAGTGTCTTTTAATTTCGTGGCTGCAATCACCTCTGCAGTGATCTTGGAGCCCAGAAAAATTAAGTCAACCACTGTTTCCACTGTTTCTCCATCTATTTCCCATGAAGTGATGAGACCAGAGGCCATGATCTTAGATTAGCATGAACATATAGATTAGCATACAGTAAATACTCAATAAATTTAAATTATTATTGGTATTGAGAAGATGAAAATTGTGTGTGTGTGGCTCAGATAGTGTGTGAGGAAGCAGCCAAGATGGCTGAATAGCGAGACCACCCCAACCCCACCTCACCTCCTCTTAAGAACACACCAAAACCACAACTATCTGCAGAACAACACTGGATAAAAAAGCCCAGAACCTACCAGAAAAGATCTTGTAAAGACATAGAGAACCCCAGAGCATTTGGTTTTGAAGGCCAGCGGGGCTTCAGGAATCTCCACAGGACTTGGGGAAGTAGACACTTTGGTCGTAAAGCACATTAAAACTACACACACACACACACACACACACACACACACACACAGGGACACTTGGCAAAAACAGTGATTTGATAGGAGTCTGGGCCAGACCTACTTGGTAGTCTAGAAGAATCTCCAGAAGGTGGGCAGGTCCTCATCTTCGGGGCATGAAAGCTGGCAGCAGCCTTATTAGAGAGCTCCTTCTACTGTGTGAAGGCCATGTGGGGCTTAGTTACCTCAAACACCTGGTACTGCCTGCGGACCTGCGCTGAGGGTCTGAGGCCAAACAACTAACTGTTGCAGAGACATGACCTCACCCATCAGCAGACATGCTGCCTAAAGACTAAAGACCCCATACTTCATGGCAAATAGAAAGCAAAAAGTGGAAGCAGTGACAGACTTCATTTTCTTGGGCTCCAAAATCACTGCAGACAGTGACTGCAGCCATGAAATTAAAAGATGCTTGCTTCTTGGAAGAAAAGCTGTGACAAACCAAGACAGCATATTAAAAGCAGAGACATCGCTTTGCCGACAAAGGTGCATCTAGTCAAAGCCGTGGTTTTTTTCAGGAATCATATACAGATGTGAGAGTTGGACCATAAAGAAGCCTGAGCACCAAAGAATTGATGCTTCTAAATTGTGGTGCTGAAGAAGACTCTTGAGAGTCCATTTAACTGCAAGGAGCTCAAACCAGCCCATCCTAAAGGAAATCAACCCTGAATATTCATTGGAAGGACCGATGCTGAAGTTGAAGCTCCAACACTTTGGCTACCTGATGTGAAGAGACGATTCATTGGACAAGACTGACGGTGGGGAAGATTGAAGGCAATAATGAGAAGGGGGCAACAGAGCATGAGATGGTTAGGGAGCATCACATACTCAATGGACATGAATTTGATCAAATTCCAGGAGATAGTGGAGGACAGAGGAGCCTGGTGTGCTGCAGCCCCTGGGGTCACAAAGAGTCAGACACAACTTAGTGACTCAACAACAACAACTGCAGGCCAGAAGGGAGAGGCACATTAGTGTGTAATATTGCAGAGATTTACAAGACCTACATCAAGGAATATTGCAACTCTGCTGGATTGATGTTTCTGATGGCTTCGGGTCCCACACCTGTCAGAACTTCTCCATAATTCCTTAAAAGGGGAGATCACTCTATGCCTAAAGGTGGCCTGTATCATCTTCAGAAAGCTCAACTGTTAGTAAATTATTTGTATTGAAAGCAAAATTGACTCCCGGTCATTTCCATATGTTGGTGGAGCACCCCACTGAGGGCACATGCATGTTAAGCATGCTAAGTCGCTTCAGTCATGTCCAGAAGACACATGATACAAGTCTAATTTGGTCTCCACTTCATGGTCTTTAGGAACTTGGATACAACTGTCAAGTACTGCGTGAGTTTTTTTCTTAGCTGAGGCCCTGAGCTGGGCATGTTCATTTCCTCCCAGGGTTTCTGCATGCCTTGGATGCAGGCCCCCTCTCCATCACAGTTTTCTCCATTACTATGACTGGTATCTCATCATGAGTGGTACCCAGGGCTGAAGGCACAATGGTAGGGATACTCTCACCAAGGCAATCTATGAAATACAGTCATTTCTCAATTTCTTGTAAATCTCCTGAGCTCCATGAATATTTCAAAAAGGCCATACAAAAGGGATCCATAAGCCAGACTGGAAAAAAACAAAAACAAAAACAAAAACAAAAACCTGAACTCCACCATAAAATAAATGTGGGATCACTAAAACTCCTTTGAATTGTGCCAACAACTGACTATTTTTAATGTGGCTGCCTGTGCACCTTTGTTTATCACAACATGTGTTGAGAAACCTGAAACAATCTGGAGTATTGAGGAAACTGGGGTTCCTAGATTCTCTTTGCAATTCACTTTGAGAACCAGTCTTGTGACTAAGTTAGATTCAAGTTCAAATTCAGTCTGCCTTTTATCAAAAGCAAATGTTATAAATTGTATAAACTTGTTTATGTTCCTGAATGTCATTTCCTTAAATCTTCCAGTGAAAGTGAAGTCGCTTAGTCATGTCCAACTCTTTGCAACCCCATAGACTGTAGCGTACGAGGCTCCTCTGTCCATGGGATTTTCCAGCAACAGTACTAGAGTGCATTGCCATTTCCTTCATGTTCCTGAATGTCGTTTCCTTTAATCTTCCAGGTGAACCCCACATCCCTACTTCCCATGACTACAGTGAGATGTTCCTGGATCTATGCTTATGAGCACATTCCACACAGGATGTCACAGGAAATACTCAGAGGTACTGCCACCTACTGGTTTCCACTAAATACAGACTCAAGAGTATACATGTTGCAAGGACTCTCGGCTCTTTATTTCACAGCAATCTATTAAAAGTTTAAGACTGTTAAGAGACCTCTTTGCGTAAATTAACTACGGAATGGAGTTCGGAGTCCTCGAATATATTTCGCGCCCAGCTCATGTGACGTTGGGCAAGTTCCTGCCTTAGCGAGGGTCTGTTTCCTTATTTGTAGATGGGAATTCTAATTATGATGGAAAGATTCTTCTCGAACCTGAGATTTTCAGATTATAATTTACTCTCTCCCCTTCAAGCCTACATCACTGTTTGATACATCCTGTAATATACTTCAGAAGCTAAATTTTGTTTTAACTCCCAAAATATGTTGAATAAGAAAGAAGAGAGTTCCCAGAAGCATTCAAGCTAATGTCCCAAATAATAACTTGAATGATTTCCTATTACTCTATTTATGAATCAAAGAACTTAGAAGCTACACACTGTGTTAGTGTGTGTCATTTCTACTTTTCAGACAGTGAGGGGTTATACTAAGAAGGATAAATGAACAGGTCACGCATCACCCAGGCTCTCTGAGCATATCCAGTGCCTTCTTTAAGAGCTGCTGAGAAAGAGGGATGCCCTATAAAACTGTCTGGAAGGTACTAGCAAGCTTACCTCACAAGGTTGCCTGAGTAATGACCCCATGGTAAAATCTGCACCTCCAGGCAAAGTGACATATGATAAAGGGAAAAATAAGAGCCCAGTTTTTCTGTAACATCATACTCTTTCTCCTGTCCATACCCACTGCAGTAATATTGACCCTAATATATAATTCTACAATTTGTAAAACAGTTTTATTCCCAGTAGTTTATAACAAAAATAATCCTGCAAGATAATGAAGCATGGCAGGAAAGAGCAGATCTGAGACTATTATCATTTTGCCTTGGAGAAAACAACTGAGCCTAAGTGAAGATATAGATATACAGTTAAAGATGGAAAGACTGGCAAATTTTAGAACTTTTAATTCAAGTCGTCTGACTCCAGATCCTTTATTCAGTCTAGTCATCATATTGCTTCTCACTGTCATCAGCTTGACTCCCACAGTGGTGCTAAATGCCAAGAAGGACTAGTGGAAAAGGACAGCACCATGAAAAGGACATCATGTTGAAAGCTGGTCATTCTAATGACAAAGTGAAAATCTGGATGTCAGAACAATAAGGCAATCACTTACTATCAGACTTCCTATCAACACTTCTCAGATGCTAGGAGACAATGAAAACTCTTCAAACTTCAGAGAGAAACGAATTTCAACATAGAACTCTATACCCCCAAAAATCAATCAAACCTAAAAGTAAAGACATGTAAGACACTTTTGGATGCCCTTATACTTCTGACTAAAGAATACTACTTGAAATGTGATTCTCCATCAAAATACAACAGAAATTTAACAAACAGGATGAAATGGGACAGCAGAGAATATCTGGGAAGTAAGAGGGACTAGAAATCAAGTAAGATAGAATCTATTAGATGGGACATTTGGAAGATTCTCCTTTACCTGAAATATGTAAATGGAATAGAATATTTCCTTTTACATGGCTTAATCCATACTTCCTGTTTCTATATAGAATATTTACATAACAACAATATGGTAATTCTGGCCATTCATTTTCTTTTTATAATTCATCTGTTATATAATAAGATGTATGTACAGTTATAGGAGAGAATGTAGATGTAAGAAATTTTATAAAATAATAATTACAGAGGAAAGAAAAATTTGGAGATGGTTGAACTGTAGTGTCAGAGAAGACTCTTGAGAGTCCCTTGGACTGCAAGGAGATCCAACCAGTGCATCCTAAAGGAATTCAGTCCTGAATATTCATTGGAAGGACTGATGATGCGGCTGAAACTCCAATACTTTGACCACCTGATGGGAAGAACTGACTCACTGGAAAAGACCCTTTGCTGGGAAAGATTGAAGGCAAAAGGAAAAGGGGATGACAGAGGATGAGATGGTTGGATGGCATCATCGACTCAATGGACATGAGTTTGGGTAAGCTCCAGGAGTTGGTGATAGACAGGGAGGCCTGGTGTGCTGCAGTCCATGGTGTCGCGAAGAGTCAGACACGACTGAGTGACTGAACTGAACCAGGTATATCATTGTCATTTTCTTTATAGTAGAGTTTTTAGCTGTCTAAAGTAGATAAATTATGAAATAGAGTTTACTGGTATTACTTAAATTCATGAGGACAACTAGAAGAATATCCAAAAATATTCATCAAGCTAATAACAATTAGGAAGTGGAAGAGGAAGTAAAAGTGGGTGGCAATGCCAGTGAGCAGACTCCTTAGACCTTATATTTAAAAAGCAATAGGTCTATCTAGAGTTAACACAGCAAACAGCAGCGATCTAAGCATGCTATATAAAGTTATAACAATAATCACTAGTAAAACTAAAAGAGGAAATACTGACAGAAGGTTGGTAGTAGAATGAAGGGTAACTTTATGTTTTATTTTTGTTCTTCTGCACTATTTGAATACTTTAAAATTCTATATGTGCGTTAGTTCTATATTTAAACAAAAGAAAATTCAATCTATGTGAATATCTTATAATATGTGGATGAAAACCACATCTGGATGATGGTTTGACATGATGCTGGCATATCAAACATTACAAAGAAAAGAAAGAGAAGACTCAAAAATCAGTTTCATCTCTTTTATTTTAAATATGAAGTATCATGAACCAAGAGGAAGTGACTCTTTCAAAGAGACTTTACAGTGCTGACTGTGAAACTTAGATTCATATTCTAATCAAGAACTGACTTGAATTTTTTTAAGTGACGACCATGTCCCAATGTCGAAGCCCAGTCACGGTCAAAATCTGGGAACTTCTGGCAGTTGACTACCCTGTCGATCAGCCTTTTCAAAATGAGACCCTTTTATCTCTTATGGTTACTTAAGTATAAAATCGGATAATTTCAGTGAATGCCTACTTTTACTAAGCAATGGATTTCCAAGAGTTGTAAATCACCAAATCTCAGATCAATGTTATTAATGCTATTTTTATGCTTTCTCATTTGCCAGAGTGTAAGGGCGACCCTTCACAGACTAGGATGGATTTACACATAAGCAAATATCTTCTGTTTTCTCTCATAAAGCCTATCAATGTGACTTGGGCGGAAATGTCAGGCCTCTATGACCCACTAGGTCTTTAATTCTGTGACAGGTCATGGACCACTGAAAGGACATTTCCTCTTTGTTCACTGACCATGCAGAGGTGCTGAGTAGGGACATACGCATGCCCTAAACTAGCTTTTCTTCCTTTCTTTTCTTTCATCCTCCCCTCCTTCCTCCTCTCCTCCCCTTCCTCCTCCTCCAACTCCTGCTCCTTCTCTTCCTTCTTCTCCTTGTCCTTCTTAAAAACTAGACTAATCTCAACAGAGACCTTAGCTTTTCAAACCCTTCTTGGTATTCAGTACCTTCCTAGCTCCAGCTTTCTCTGCTCACTGCACTGCACCTACGCCACCGCAGGTGCCAGGTGAACAGACCCTTTATCAGGCATCTTTCCCATCTGTCACGCCCAAATCCTACCTGACATCTAAGTCTTAGCTCATGGATCAGCCTCCTTCATTAAACTTTCCTTTATCTCCTCCCTAAACTTAAGCAATTGCTCCCCCTCTGCTTGTTACATCTCTTTATCTTGTCCTGTCTTTCAGCTCCAGTCTCTATGCACATCACACTGGAGTTGTTTATGCATGTGCTGCAACATCTGGCCATTCTTTTGCATCCATGCCCATTTCCTCTCTCTGCTCTCCTGTTCCATAAAGCCTGGCAAATTGTAGGTACTCAACAAATACCTATTGAGTTCTATTGATTTGCCAAGTCTTATAGATGGTAAATGTAAAGTTCAGACGAGAACCCAAGCTTTTTACTGTGGCTCAGTTTATTCTCCATCATACCCATGGCCTCACACAATACACCACACATTTAAGGAGCTGATCTGAGCATTTTGAACTATGACAGGGAGTCAAGCGAACATTTGTGACTTGTCCCAGACTGATATCAATTCAAGCTGACAAGGTGAAGCATAAGGTATGAAAGTGTCCTTAGATAAAGCAAACATTAGAATCTGCCATTTTGATATTTCATAGGTAGTGAAAACACGTCCGACTTCATTAGACACATTCAACATCCCTTAAAGAAAGGACAGAAAATGTTTAGTGAAGTGTCACGGCTGCTACCTACTTTTTCACCTATTGTCCTCAGGTGAAGGAAAGAAACTGTTATCTAAAGTGGTTTACAGTTTTAAAAAATCTTCAGAAAGCATTAGACTCGCCATGTGTACTTTCTGATTTAAAAGGTGATTTAAGAAATTAAAAACTGAGAGGTTAACATTTAATAAGCATGTCTTCCTGGACATATTAAATTTTTAAAAAAAGCTCAGTTTTGATTTATTATAAATAATCAGTTTTTAACCAAGAAAAGTCTGCATCATTTAAAATATTGAAACTATAATCCCAATCTAAATTGTTGTGTTTCATTTTCTATTTCATCCTGAAAAAGTAATAAATGATCCATAAGCTAAAATGTAATGGGAACCAGTGAAGACAGTTTAGTTGAGTTTAATTTTTCCTTTTATATTCTGAGTCAAGGAAAACGTTTATAGCAACTGTACTTTAACATGCTACCAATCAAAACTGGATTGTCTGAATCCCTACTCTTTCACAATGCCCAAACAAACTCTTGTTCTAGTCACCTGTCTTCCTTATTATACACAACCCACTTACATGAGATCTCTATTGCCCAATATAATTCAAGTACCCTTATTCTATTCAGAAAATTGAAACTTGAAAGAACACACTGTCTGAAATACCCATTGATTTGTACAGTGTAACAACAAAAAAAAATTATCTAAGATTTCTTAAGTAAAATAAGTCCAGATACTTGATATGAGAGTAATCTTGAGTCTCTCGGCATAATAGATAATACCTAGACACTTGTAATCACACCACTCTTCTAGGGGTTCAGAGTGCTTTATTGCTGAGGAATGAATCCACAAGAATATCCTTTCAACTGCTGCTGCGCGTGTAGCACTTGTGGTGTATTTCTCATCCAGCCTCCTTGTTCATCAGCTAAGGCATTTTCCCTTCATTTATATGGAATGTCAGCCTCTTTGAAATATATCACTGCTACAAGTGAGATAAATGTTCACTGGAAAACATAAATCTTCTCAAAATAAAGATAAGCAAAGTCCCATTTGGATTTTATAATGGGCTGAATCACATCATCGAGAAATATACCTGAATCTGAACCACATGAATCCTAACCACTGTACCTGTGACTGTGACCTTATTTGGAAATAGAGTCTTTGTAAATAAAACTGAGTTGAGGATCTCAGGATGAGATCATCTTCACCTTTGAATGAACCATAAATTGAATGGTTAATGTCTTTATAAGAGAAAAGAGAGGAAGATTGGAGATAGTCAGATATAGGGGACGAGGCAATGTGAAGATGAGTACAGAAACTGGAGTGATGCAGCTACAAAGCAGGGGATGTCAAGGATTGCTAGCAACCACCAGAAGCTAGAGGAGATTCAAGAAACTGCCTCTTCCTCAGGGCCCCCAGGAAGAACCAACCCTACCAATGTCTTGATTTCATACATCTGGCTTCCAAAACTGTGAGGGAATAAGTCTGTGGTACTCTGTTGTGGCAGACTCGGGAAACTAATACAGACTCAGTAGTGGGTACCTCAACAGAAATTTTTGGCTCAGTGGGAAAAGGAAAGTATATGTGTGTCTACCACACATATGTGTGCCTACATGTCTATATGAATCAATAGTGTCAACATAAAACCTCATATTCCATCATGAGAGTGACAACTGAGAGGAGTGTTCAGTAAATATTTGTTCCAGGAATGAACAAAGTACTTTATCAGAAAACTAGCAGTGTGCATGCTGTGTGGATATGGATCAGCTAAAATCTTCCCAAGACTGAGAGACTTAAAGAGATTGCTGAGTTCTGGTTTTTTCCCCAGTCAGTCTGGGGAACATCAAGAAGAAAAAAGAACTAACAAGCTCCCCTCCCCAAAGACTCCCTTACTCCCTTCCCTTGGCCAGTTGAAAGGGATTCCCTTTATCTCTGACTCCCTAGTTTCCTGTTACTGCCTTGCATCACAGTCAGTATGTATGTAACATATATATTATATATAAAATTACATATCCCAGATGGCTCAGTGGGTAAAGAATCCACCTGTTATGCAGGAAACACAGGAAATATGGATTTGACCCCTTGGTCGAGAAGATACCCTGAAGAAGGAGATGGCAACCCACTCCAGTATTCTTGCCTGGAAAATCCCATGGACAGAGGAGCCTGGCAGGCTACAGTCCACGGAGTTGCAAAAGACTCTGACATGGATGACTGAGCACATGGCAATACCCTTGTATGGTCTCTCTCATATTAAAGCAAGCAAGTCACAGGCAGTCCTGCACAGTGGAAAGTGGCTGAATTCAAATCAGGGGACAAAAATTTTCTTCTCACTATGACCCAGAACAAGCTTCACCCTCTCTATGTTCAGGCTCTTCTACATAACAGGAGCAAAATTTCCTGTCCAGCAGCTCTTACAGGCTTTCTGGAAGTTGCAAATAAAATAATTAGAGTGAAAGTATAGTCAAAAAGAACGTGCCAGAAAATATAGCCAGGGAGAGTATATGATAGGAAAATCTGTCCATATTAAAACAAAGAACTGTTTGTCTTTGCATCTCTGGTAGCACAGCTTACCCGAGAGCCCTGCACATAGAGGGTCTCAGGAAAGAGCTGGAGAATGAACAGGGGTGTCCAAGAGCATCACCCTCACTCAGACTGAAACCCCTGAAGCTTCAGGGCAGGGTTCATTAAAGGTCCTTGAAAATGAACAAATGAATGAATAAGATAACCGCACTCTCCCTGACTTCACAAAGGACCTTGGGGATTAATAGGACCCAGTGCTTTATCTGCAAAGGGGCTCCAGCAGCTCCTGACAGCCTTGAAAAGTGAAGTCCCTCAGTCGTGTCCAACTCTTTGTGACCCCATGGACGTCAGGCTCTTCCGTCCATGGTATTTTCTAGGCAAGAGTACTGGAGTGGGTTGCCATTTCCTTCTCCAGGGAACTTCCTGACCCAGGGATCGAACCCAGGCCTCCCACATTGTAGACAGGCACTTTACCTTCTGAGCCACCAGGGACGTCTCTGTGCAAATGGAGTCCCCATGATCATGGTCAGCCTGACCAAAAGACCAAAAGACACTCCTTCTTCTCTGGGCTTCAGGCTTTAAAAACTGTGAGCATCTCACATTTGGCATTTTCTCATTTTGTAGAATTATAATGAGCATTTAATTCCTTAATTTCAAATAGGCACTAACTGGATTCTGAATTAATGTAAAATTTGAGACTTTTAATGTCTCCCGT
Source organism: Nanger dama (assembly GCA_917880005.1). Lineage (NCBI taxonomy): Eukaryota > Metazoa > Chordata > Mammalia > Artiodactyla > Bovidae > Nanger > Nanger dama. Next base: position 23,775,900 of record CAKJTW010000011.1, on the reverse strand, counting down.
CAAATTTCCTAGTCTTACTCTATTTCAGGCTCCTGCCAAAGAGTCTTTTTATTGCAAAGTTTAATTCAGTTGGTTTACAGAACACCTAGATATGCTTCTCTAGTTGTTAGGGAAGCTTACAAAATTTTACTGAGTCACTGATCAAGCAGGAAGGAATCTGATAGAGAGATATTCTCTGGAGATTCCTAATTTAGAATCCGTGGATCCCATAAGGCCCATGTATGGATTTCAGGAATGTTATAAACCCCGCAAATTGTTTGCACATTCATATGTGTGTGTGTATTTGTGATGGTGGTCATTTCCAGATCCAGAACAGGATAAGAATCACCAGTCCATTCCTACTGTTTCATTTAAAATATTTTTGCTAATGTGCTGCTACTATTACCACGATACTGAATACCTACCATGTATTCACCGAACAACCTTCCAGTCTAGGTATTTTTATTATTAATATAATGAGGCAATTTGGACTAAGTAACTTGGCTCAACTTGACTGGGAAGTTCAGCTGGTGAGATAGAGCAGGATTCCAATTTGTCACAGTCTAAAGAGTACACTTTGGCCACCTCATGCAAAGAGTTGACTCATTGGAAGACTCTGATGCTGGGAGGCATTGTGGGCAGGAGGAAAAGGGGACGACAGAGGATGAGATGGCTGGATGGCATCACCGACTCGATGGACGTGGGTTTGGTTGAACCCCGGGAGTTGGTGATGGACAGGGAGGCCTGGCGTGCTGCGATTCATGGGGTCGCAAAGAGTCGGACACGACTGAGCTACTGAACTGAACTGAACTGAAAGAGTACACTTTCCTCCACACAAAAACAAGCCTCAGCATGTCTTTTCTCTACACTCTGTATGCTGTGGCTCCTCACAGTGACCCCTCCCTAGGTCACTACTCGGTCTCAGTTTGCCACCATAAACTGGGTCGGTATTTTGCCTCCTTGCCCTCCTATGGCCATAGGTCTCAGACACTAGAATCATGGTCTGAGAGGGAGCCGAGGGCGCAGGAGCAAGCAGTCTGACTGTGGCTCTGTGAAGAAATGCCCAAGCAGACTGCTGGCCCGGTCCGTCTCCTACTTGAGGATGAAACCCAAGGAAGTGGAAGTGACTTGTTTAAAACACTAATTAGCCTGGAGCATAAAGGAAGAGAAGTTATAAAGACTAGGCGGCAGAATGCCCAGGTTCTAGACTAAGTTCTGCCATGTCAGGCAACTTCAGGAAATTCTCCCTGGTTCTCCGTGCCTCAGTTTCCTCATTTGAAAAACAAGAGACTGAATCATACAATTTCAAAGTCCCCTTCCACCTCACCTCACCAGGAGTGACTAACTTGAGCTTCAGTCTTCAATGTTTTGAACATGTGTTGAAGAAGTGCAAAGTGTTACAACAGTAAATCAGATTTCACATAATTTTCAAGGTCACAAACAGAGTCTGGGAGGATATTTTTACTTATAAATCGCCTCTTGCTTTAAAAGGCATATAGAAAGCTAATAGAAGTCATTATTGGTCAAATCATCGGGAAAAAGTCGCAGAGCATGCTCAAAGAGAGACAATTTACGATGATGGATTATCTACCAGATTGTCTCCTGTCAATTCAAAAAGCTTTCTGACTGCTTGCTTTCCATTTCCAAAGCTTCAGACTCAAATAGCTCTTTACAAAAATGATTGAGCCAGACAAATTAATATAACTGCTGCAGAAAACCCACTACCATCCCCTTGCTGTCTTTTGACTTTATCTAGTATTTCTATGAAAAAGAGAATTACCATTTATTGAGGTATTCATAACGTGCCAAGATCTATTTAAGGCACTTAATGTACATGATATTATTTAATACTCTCAACAACTAGGTTTGTTATGTGACATAGGGGCTTGGAGTGCTTTGGTGCTTAATTCCTGTATGCATAGCACATCTTGTGCCTCTTGCCCTTCTTCATGTCTCCTAATTAGAAGAAGATTGTGATGGCTGGTACTCTTGCAGCCATCTTGAGATAGAGAAAACACACACACACATACACACACAGGACTTCTGAGCAGCACAGGAGAACCTACAGTCATCACTTACATTTATAGGTGATATGCCAGTGATGGACCACCCACCTCTGGGTTTTTAATGGTTGATAGAAAAATAGATTCCTGTATATTATTTAATGCCACTTTAATTTGTTTTCTCTTACTTGCAGTTGAACTCATTTCCTAACTGAAACACATGAAACAGCCCAGTAGAAAAATATTTCTTGAAGATGTCTTATGGTCTCCAAAATTTATGACCATCAAGGTCTCTTGAGGGTGTGGTATTAAGGAGAGGAAAGGACAGAGGTGTACTCATGATGCAGGAGTAAACAGGGGTAAACTAGACCCAGCTGAAAATGTCAGCTCTGGAACTGAGGAAAAGGAGCCGTGCAGGGAAAAAAGCCATCAGGACTCTACCCTGACTTGGCCACTAAATGAAAGTGATCTTTTAAAAAAGATGGTTTTATTAAAATATGGTTGATTAACAATGTTGCATTAATTTCTGCTATACATCAAAGTGATTTAGTTATATATATATATAAATATATACTATTTTTCATATTCTTTTCTATTATGATTTATTACAAGATACTGAATACAGTTCACTGTGCTATGCAGTAGGACCTTGCTGTTTATCCATGGTATGTATACCAATTTGCATCTGCTAATCCCAAACTATTAATTGATCCCTCCCCCATCTCCTCCTGGGCAACCACAGTCTGTTCTGTATGTCTGTGAGTCTGTTTCTATTTTGTGAATATCCACATACTTGATTATGAACTTCATAACTGCTAAGGCAAAAATTCAGTCAGTTTCAGAGCCACTAACTTCCTAAAAGTCACACGGCAAATTTGTAGCCAAGATAATCAGGAAATTTAGGGGCAGAACTGGGACCCTCGGACTCCTTTCCTGTGCTAAGTGACTCCTAATGAGCCCAGTGACAGCTCCTTATAGGGAGGGCAACCAGCTGAGGGACAACACTCCCCAAAAGTCTGCAGACATTGAGTAGGTCAAGACACCAGAGACTGAGGTTGTCTTCAGAACTTGGTGTCCAGCCAATGTAGACAACAACTGCAATAAGAAGGCTACATTAGGAAGAGTACAGAAGGATTAGTAAAACCATCACAGGAAGGAGAACTGTGGTGCCCATCTGGGCAATATGCTAGAGATGGAAAGTCATTAGAATCTAGACCTGGGATGGACAGCCTGCCACTCTTACCGTCTGATGCATGCGATTCCTCTGATTTGACTCCATTCTGAACAAGCAATTTTTGAGTAAGGTTCAGCTTCCTAGGGAAGCATTTCTCTGGGGCATACCAGGTCTGCCATATGATTTATGAATTCTGGTCCTTGTGGCCATGGTCCTTCATAGGCCCTTCATGGTCCTCCATCTATAATTTTTTGCATCAATCTCATGAGCTTGGTGGAGAAGGCAATGGCAACCCACTCCAGTACTCCTGCCTGGCAAATCCCATGGACGGAGGAGCCTGGTAGGCTGCAGTCCATGGGGTCACTAAGAATAGGACACGACTGAACGACTTCACTTTCATTTTTCACTTTTATGCATTGGAGAGGGGAATGGCAACCCATTCCAGTGTTCTTGCCTGGAGAATCCCAGGAACAGGGGAGCCTGGTGGGCTGCCATCAATGGGGTCGCACAGAGTCAGACATGACTGAATCGACTTAGCAGCAGCAGCATGAGCTTGGTTGGGCTTCCCAGATGGCTCAATGATAAAGAATCTGCCTGCCAATGCAGGAGTCACAAGAGATGCAAGTTCAGTCTCTGGGTCAGGAAGATCCCCTGGAGTAGGAAATGCCAACCCAGTCCAGTATTCTTGCCTGGGAAATCCTGTGGACAGAAGGCCTAGCTAGTCATGGGGTCATGAAGAGTCCGACATGACTGAGTGACTGAGCATATACACATGAACTTGGCTAGTCTAGACCTTCCATGAGAGAAGAATGAGCACTTTGGTGCTCATAAAATCAGGTGTGAGCCTGCCAGACTGAGGGCCAGAAGGTGGCCACTTCCCTAAGGGAAGGAATATATCCTTTCAGAACTCTTGGCAAGTAAGCAGCCAGTGGTTCCCCTGGGGGTCCTTCTCCCAGGTCTTGTGTTAAAACTGACACTGGGTAAGCCCTGAGGAGGGCTTGCGTTCCACACAAGAAAGCTCTTTCTTGCTCACCTCTTCCCTTGCTTGTTTGGGAAACCTCTGTGCACAATCTTGGATTTAACCACCAGTGATACTTATTACTCCTGGGAACTTGTGCCTACCTCAGACCCTGCACATTGATGTAAAAATCATTACGTCTTAAACAGCCAAATTGCTAGTACTTTACATTTATTAGACCCACTCCCCTATGGGAAAATTTGAAAATTGTATTTCTTCGTGGGTGTTTTATAACTGATTTCAAATAGCCCAGCCCAGCATGAAATCACAGGGAACTGAAAGGAAGATAGAGGTAGAAGGGGAGAAGGATCAACTTTATCCTCTGATTAACTGAGATAAAAAATAACTTGAGAGATACAAATGGAATGACAATAACCTCATTCATTGGCCTGATGGCCTATTATTCATAAACAGATAATGAAACCTCTGAAAGCTTGTGTAGCTCAAGTCTGTTTGTGACAACCAAACAAGACCAGCAGAATTACTTTCATTTTGGATTTCAAACACATCTCTAGACTAATGTAAAATACAGAAAAAAAATATTTTTAATAATATGAAGAAGTCTTAGTACCTCCAATGGGAAATCAGAATTGAGAAGGAGACAAAACAACTCAGAGGTACTGACTTTTTATAGTTCAGTTTTGAAACAATCTTTCTAAAGGGACTTTGGTGAAACCTCCCTCCCAGTTCACAATCAGGATGCAAGTTCTAAACTCCTATATCTTAAAAAAATTTTTTTCATTGAGGTATGACTAGCATACAAAACCTGTACATATTTAATACATACGACTTGATGAACTTAGGTGGGCATATACCCATGAAAAACATCCTCATACTCTATGCCATAAGCACATCCATTACCTCTAAAAGATTTCTGTTACTCTATATATTTGTTTTATATTTATTTTGCAATAAGAACACAAGATCTACAGTCTTAGCAAAATTTTAAGCATATGTACAGTATTGTTAATGGCAGTTCTCTAGGACGTACTCATCTGTATAACAGAAACTTTGTGTCCCCTAGACGCTATAAACCATCCTTTACTCTCTCTATGAATTTGACAATTTTAGATTCCTTTTATAGGCTGTGTTATGTAACATTTGCCCTTCTGTATCTGGCTAATTTCACTTAGCATGATAACCTTCATTCATGTTGTCACAAAGGTAAGATTTCCTTCTTTTTGAAGTTGAGTAATACTCCATTATATGTATATACTTCATTTGCTTTATCCATTCATTTATTGTTGGACATTTACATTGCTTCCCTATCTTAGCTACTGTAAATAATGCTGCAATAAACATGAAAGTGTGTCTTCAAGATTCTGATATTAATTCTTTTACATATACACCCAGAGGTAAAATTGGCTGGATCATGTGGTAGTTCTATTTTTAATATTTTGAAAAACCTCTAAGCTGCTTTCCGTGGGGGTTGTCTCAAGGAACTAGAAAGAGAAGAAAACACTAAGCCCAAAGTTGGCAGAAGAAAGGAAGTGATGTGAAGATTAAAGCAAAATAAATGAAATAAAAAATGTTAATCAATAAAACTTAGAGTTGGTTTTTGAAAAGAAATAGCAAAATTGACAAATCTTAGCTAGACTAGAAAAAGAGAGAGAAGATTCAAGTAATTACAGTCAGAAATGGAGTGGGATATTATAACCAGTGCCATAGAAATAAATTAAGGGACTATAATGAACAATTGTATATCAACAAACTGGACAACTTAGAAGAAATGGATAAATTCCTAGAAACACACCATGTACCAAGACTGAATCAAGAAGAAGTAGAAAGCCTGAACATGTCAGTAACAAATAAGGAAACTGAATCAGTAGTTAAAATAGTCCCAAGAAGTGGAAACCCAGGGCCAGATTGCTCACAGGTGAATTCTACCAAACATTTAAAGATTTAATACCAATCCTTCTTAAATGCTTCCAAAAACTAGAAGCATAAGGAACACTTCCAAACTTATTTCCTGAGGTCTGCATCAACCTGATAACAAAGCTAAACAAGACACCACAAGAGAAGAAAATCATGATCTCCATTGAAAATTTATGTAAAAATCCTCAATAAAATGCTAACAAACCAAATTCAGTAGCGTATTTCAAGTATCATGCACCATGACTAAGCAGGATTTATCCCTGGGATGCAAGGATAAACCACATTAACAGAATGAAGGAAAAAATGGAAAAACTTCTTAATAGATGTTAAAAAAAAAGCATTTGAAAAAATCCAACACTCTTCCATGATAAAATTTCTCAAAAGAATTATAAATAGAAAGAATTTATCACAGCACAATAAAGGCTATATACAAAAACTCACAATCAATATTATATTCAGTGGTAAAAAACTGAAAGCTTTTCCTCTAAGGTCTGGAACAAAGCAAGGATGTCCACTTTTGTCAAATATTTAACATAATTCTGTAAGTTCTAGCTAGAGTAATTATGTAAGAAAAAACAATGCATCCAAATTTGAAAGAAGTAAAATTAATCTCTGTTTGCAGATGACATGATTTTATGTATCTTATTTGATTCAGCATTCTGACACTTATTCCATTTTCCTTACTTTGCAGTCCTTCACCTGAATGTTTTACCTCCCATAGCAGATGGTCAGTCTTTGCGGGAAGGGCTAGGTCTCTTCTATCTATTATTCTTGCAGTGATGGCTTCACGCCACTCAACTTGTAGGTGCTCAGTACAGATGGGGAAGGAAAATGTGGGTAAACTGTGGTGTAAAGGGAGTCACTCATGGGTGTACAGCTCTTAACAGTTTCCAAAACGGCTTCACAGATTTGATCTCATTGGAACCTCCAAAAGCTCCAGGAAGTTCACTGGGACTATTATGTTCTCCTTTAGATAAAAATGCTTTATCTTCCATAAGTATCATTTTCATGGGTCAGCACTAAAACAGGGATTATAATAGCCCCTATCTCATAAACCAGGTACAGATACTAAAAGGAGTAAAAGAATGTATGTATGTAAAGGCATACACAACAGAGCCTGGCACTTAGGAAATGCTATACATACTTGCTGTTATTACTTTTTCTCATTAGTTTCTTATTTAATCTGGAATCAGAAGATTAGGACCTAGATTTTCTGCTTCTGAATCCAGGGTCCCTTTCAGCACCTCCAGGCCTCTGACATAGGTCTGTGCAAACCTCTTCCTGCTGGATCCTTCCATGGCCTCATTTATGTCACAGTATTTGAAGTAGACCTTCTCCAAGGACACTGCCTGCCATGGCCATCTATGGCTGCTTTTATGAAGATAAACATTCTTCCCTTCCTGAGAAGCTTCTCTTTTTCCTCCAGGGTTCATCTCTTCTTTTCCACAGCAGAGAGAAGGCCTTTTGTCCCTTGGAACTTCAGCCCTCCTGAATGCTTCTAAATAGTCATCTGCCCTCCACCTGGATACGGGACAGGTAATGTCCCGAATGGGCAGAAATGCTACTACAAGCCCTCGATCAGAGAGGTAGTTACACAAAGTGGTTGATGGGCAGATAAGTACACAGCAGTAATGAGGAGACCCTGGCCACAGTCCTAATGCTGATGCCAGGACAGCTGGCCTGTTCCAGAAGGAACAGAGCTGCGTTGAAGGAGGGCCAGCATGGCTCACACGTTCTCAGCCCACAATCACAACAGTCCAGTGTGCTGGCTATGCTATCAATCCTTCCTCAGACTATTAGAAGGCCAAAAACAAACAAAAAGGTTAAGCTATTAAACAAAAAGCAACCACCATGTCCTAAGGATTTGAACACAGACTCTAGCTGCTGGATTTATTCAAACACAATAGAATCCTTTCTCCATTCTCATACCTACTGGTCAAGGCAAGGCTCGATGTCCTTCAGAAGTCCTTTCTGACCATTTCCCAGCAAAAATCATCTCTCTTCTGTATGAATGAACTCCCACGTTTTCTCTGTCCTGTTCTGAGACACTTAGTTCTGCCGTGTTAGAAGTTGTCAGTCTATTCCTGACCTCAAGCATCACTCCAGTGCAGAATTAACTTTGCTCTTATGGGTGCCAAGGCAGCCCCTTCTGCATGCCTCTTCTGTGGTCTTTACCTCACTTCCTCATGGTTATTTGCTTAGGTCCATCTCCCACACCCCCTGCCATCACCACTGCTGAGTTCCACTAGAACAGAGAAGGCGGTGTTTTTCTTCCTTGTACCCCCATTGCCTCATATAGTGTTATTAATTGTGAACTGAATTCAGTGAGGTCAGATTGAGATTTAGTCATCTCAAAATGTGCCCAGCACATAGGAACTTGCTTATTACTTGTTAACTGAATGGAAATTCTGAATTAGTGGCTATTTCTGAGGAAATAAATCTCCACTGTTTTTCAAGTTTACATTATAAACTTAGATAGTAATGGGTATCGAGGAGTACAATGTATGACAGGGAAGAATGGTTCTGGGAAAAGTTTTGATTCATGATAGTCATGTTTTATTAAAGTCCATTAGCTTTGCAAAAGGCTAGTCTCTGAACATCGTAAGTCATAGGCTGGGGAGTGGTCTTAGAGCAATGTGTCTAGTTCAACTCACATCTGATAGTTGAGCATCCAGCCTACCTCTGAGCACCTGTAGGGATAAGAAAACACTAAAGCACAGATTCAACTTTTAGGCAGCTGTGTTAAAATATTCCTCCTATATTAATCAGTCATTATAAACAATGACCAGGAGTATTCTGTGGCCCAAAGGAACATGTTCTATAAGGACAAGTAAAGAGAAAGCAAGGTGCAAAAGTGAACACAGGCATCATAAACATACCCATGAAAAATATGTATGGCAGGGGAAAACACAGAAGAAAATACATAAAAATGATAATTCATTCACTTCTTTACCAGACAGTATTAAGGCTCTACTCTGCACTAGCACTGTTCTAGGTCCTATGAATATTATATGAATAAGATAGATGAGCTTTCATGGTTCATGGTCATGGTGATGAAATTGGACTGAATTTTGTTTATCTTCTCTATATTCCACATTAGCTGGACTAGTCTTATTTTGATCATTAAAATCCTATAAGGCTTAAGAAGTCCTTCCATACACTGAAAGCACATAAATCTTTTATTTCTAGAATCTTGGAGTTCTTAGAAAAGATATCATGTTAATAGTTTCTCCTGAAGAAGATGTTGAGGGAGAGATAATCAACTGTACCAAGGTGAGTGTGATATGTCTGCAAGGAACTCATCAGCTAAGCAACACTTTCCATGAATTTAAAAGCACAGAACAACCACACAATTCTCAAGTTGGAGAGGACCTTCTGATTTATTTATTCAGGTTACCTCAGCTAAGAGCCGAGTCAGACCAAGCAATCACAGGATGATGTTATAATAATAAAACCTCAGTGGTGAAAGGACACTCAGAGTTGCACCTGCAGCCAGGGTCCCTACATGTCATTCAATGTCAGATTGAAGTCCTCTAAAAACAAGCCATTTCAGATACTTGGTGAAACTTTTGCAAGAGAGGATTTCAGTTCATTGAAAACCTAGTGAATAGCTCATGGAAGGGAGTTGTCCACTTCCAGTGGCTCTTCCTTCAGTGTTTGGTTGTCTTCTAAGGGAACTGGGCTGGAAGGGTCATGAGCACCTGCTCCAATCAATTATGTGAAACGGTCTCCATGCATTATTACAGATGTACATCCTCCTGGCAATATGGCTGGCCGTGATGAGCAGCATCTCCTTATGACTTTCCTAGAAGATAAGATTGCCCATCGAACCAGGGTCACTCTACCTGGATCACAGCACAGAGTTTGGGAAGGAAGTCTGATGATACAGACTAAAGCTGTCTCAGTTCAGACTCCTTGAAAGTCAGTAAAAATATTACTCCAACTTTAGAATCACTAACAATGGAGTTCAACCAAATAGTCTTACTGAACCATATCAGTAACTTTAAAATTGAATTCTATTGGGCTTGCTGAAGGGACTAACACCTCCCAAGGCAGCTAGCTGCTTTAGTAAGCTTAGCAACCTGTGTTCTCACAGAAACTGGATGTAAAACCAGCAGTGTTCTTCAGCAGAGAGAACTTTGCTAGAAGCAAAGTAAATCATCCACAGAGAGGCATGTCTGGCCCTGGTCTGGTGAGATTACTAATATTATCTTCATTTCCACAAGATTCAGTTCAGTTCAGTTCAGTCACTCAGTCACTTCCGACTCTTTGCAACTGCATGAATCACAGCACGCCAGGCCTCCCTGTCCATCACCATCTCCCGGAGTTCACTCAGACTTGCATCCATCGAGTCAGTGATGCCATCCAGCCATCTCATCCTCGGTCATTCCCTTCTCCTCCTGCCCCCAATCCCTCCCAGAATCAGAGTCTTTTCTAATGAGTCAACTCTTCGCATGAGGTGGCCAAAGTACTGGAATTTCAGCTTTAGCATCAGTCCTTCCAAAGAAATCCCAGGGTTGATCTCCTTCAGAATGGACTGGTTGGATCTCCTTGCAGTCCAAGGGACTCTCAAGAGTCTTCTCCAACACCACAGTTCAAAAGCATCAATTCTTCGGCGCTCAGCCTTCTTCACAGTCCAACTGTCACATCCATACATGACCACTGGAAAAACCATAGCTCTGACTAGATGGACCTTTGTTGGCAAAGTAATGTCTCTGCTTTTCAATTGGTTGGTCATAACTTTCCTTCCAGGAAGTCAGTGTCTTTTAATTTCATGGCTGCAATCACCATCTGCAGTGATTTTGGAGCCCCCAAAATGAAGTCTGACCCTGTTTCCACTGTTTCCCCATTTATTCACCATGAAGTGATGGGACCAGATGCTATGATCTTCATTTTCTGAATGTTGAGCTTTTAAGCTGACTTTTCACTCTCCTCTTTCACTTTCATCAAGAGACTTTTTAGTTCTTCACTTTCTGCCATAAGGGTGGTGTCATCTGCATATCTGAGGTTATTGACATTTCTTCCGGCAATCTTGATTCCAGCTTGTGCTTCTTCCAGCCCAGCGTTTCTCATGATGTACTCTGCATATAAGTTAAATAAGCAGGGTGACAACATACAGCCTTGACGTATTCCTTTTCTTATTTGGAACCAGTCTGTCATTCCATGTCCAGTTCTAACTGTTGCTTCCTGACCTGCATACAGATTTCTCAAGAGGTAGGTAAGGTGGTCCAGTATTCCCATCTTTTTCAGAATTTTCTGCAGTTTATTGTGAGCCACATAGTCAAAGGCTTTGTCACAGTCAATAAAGCAGAAATAGATGTTTTTCTGGAACTCTCTTGCTTCTTCCATGATTCACTGGATGTAGGCAATTTGATCTCTGGTTCCTATGCCTTTTCTAAAACCAGCTTGAACATCTGGAAGTTCACGGTTCACGTATTGCTGACGCCTGGCGTGGGGAATTTTGAGCATTACTTTACTAACATGTGAGATGAGTGCAGTTGTGCAGTAGTTTGAGCATTCTTTGGCATTGCCTTTCTTTGGGATTGGAATGAAAACTGACCTTTTCCAGTCCTGTGGCCACTGCCGAGTTTTCCAAATTTGCTGGCATATTGAGTGCAGCACTTTCACAGCATCATCTTTCAGGATTTGAAATAGCTCAACTGGAATTCCATCACCTCCACTAGCTTTGTTCGTAGTGATGCTTTCTAAGGCCCACTTGACTTCACATTCCAGGGTGTCTGGCTCTAGGTGAGTGATCATACCATCGTGGTTATCTGGGTTATGAAGATCTTTTTGTAGAGTTCTTCTGTGTATTCTTGCCACCTCTTCTCAATATCTTCTGCTTCTGTTAGGTCCATACCATTTCTGTCCTTTATCGAGCCCATCTTTGCATGAAATGTTCCTTGGTATCTCTAATTTTCTTAAAGAGATCTCTAGTCTTTCCCATTCTGTTGTTTTCCTCCATTTCTTTGCATTGATCGCTGAAGAAGGCTTTCTGATCTCTTCTTGCTATTCTTTGAACTCTGCATTCAGATGCTTATATCTTTCCTCTTCTCCTTGGCTTTTTGCTTCTCTTCTTTTCACAGCTATTTGTAGGGCCTCCCCAGACAGCCATTTTGCTTTTTTGCATTTCTTTTCCATGGGGATGGTCTTGATCCCTGTCTCCTATACAGTGTCACAAACCTCAGTCCATAGTTCATCAGGCACTCTGTCTATCAGATCTAGTCCCTTAAATCTATTTCTCACTTCCACTGTATAATCATAAGGGATTTGATTTAGGTCATACCTGAATGGTCTGGTGGTTTTCCCTACTTTCTTCAATTTAAGTCTGAATTTGGCAATAAGGAGTCCATGATCTGAGCCACAGTCAGCTCCTGGTCTTGTTTTTGTTGACTGTGTAGAGCTTCTCCATCTTTGGCTGCAAAGAATATAATCTATCTGATTTTGGTGTTGGCCATCTGGTGATGTCCATGTGTAGAGTCTTCTCTTGTGTTGTTGGAAGAGTGTTTGCTATGACCAGTGCGTTCTCTTGGCAAACTCTATTAGCCTTTGCCCTGCTTCCTTCTGCATTCCAAGGCCAAATTTGCCTGTTACTCCAGGTGTTTCTTGACTTCCTACTTTTGCATTCCAGTCCCCTATAATGAAAAGGACATCTTTTTGAGTGTTAGTTCTAAAAGGTCTTGTAGGTCTTCACAGATCTGTTCAGCTTCAGCATTACTGGTTGGGGCATAGACTTGGATTACTGTGATATTGAATGGTTTGCCTTGGAAACAGACATCATTCTGTCGTTATTGAGATTGCATCCAAGTACTGCATTTTGGACTCTTTTGTTGACCACAGTGGCTACTCCATTTCTTCTGAGGGATTCCTGCCCGCAATAGTAGATATAATGGTCATCTGAGTTAAATTCACCCACTCCAGTCCATTTTAGTTCACTGATTCCTAGAATGTCGACGTTCACTCTTGCTATCTCCTGTTTAACCACTTCCAATTTGCCTTGATTCATGGACCTAACATTCCAGGTTCCTATGCAATATTGCTCTTTACAGCATCGGACCTTGCTTCTATCACCAAGTAAGATGGTAGGTCTTGCCAGAAGGCATCAGAGGGCAGACGCACTGAAACCATAATCACAGAAAACTAGTCAATCTAATCACACTAGGACCACAGCCTTGTCTGACTCAATGAAACTAAGCCATGCCCTGTGGGGCCACTCAAGATGGGCAGATCATGGTGGAGAGGTCTGACAGAATGTGGTCCACTGGAGAAGGGAATGGCAAACCACTTCAGTATTCTTGCCTTGAGAACCCCATGAACAGTATGAAAAAGCAAAATGATAGGACACTGAAAGAGGAACTCCCCAGGATTACTTACTGACTACCAAAATCTGCCTCAGAATCCTGCTCCTAACGTTACAAAATTTCTACCACTTCAGGTTCATGCCTCTTTTATTACAGGACAAGATAGGAGGATGGGTACCTGAGGTCTCAAGGTTTCTTAATAAATATCCATGTCATACAGGGTGCTCCAAAACTAAAATGCTCATTTGTTAAGACGTGCTTGAAGGGTACTTTTTCTTCAATAAGTAGTATTTGGAGTTTGGATTAAAAAAATTTTTTTATCCTTTGGCAGTTCCCTGCCTCAATTGCTTTATTAAGAAATGATCAATATAATAATTTACTCATACTTACATAGGAAAGCTCTTGGCCTGCTTGGAAACTAAATAATTATTTTCTATTGATGGCATTTCCTTTGAAATCAAAGTTCCTGAAATGGATGTTCCTGAGAGGGTTCTAACTCATAAAAGTTGAGGAGAGTATTAATTGCTCTTTTGCTACTTATAATAACAATGTCACTAAGACTGAACAAGTCATTTGTTAAAGTAATGAGGGACAGCCATAAATGGTGCCCACTCTATGAGAAAGGTCTGGAGAGAACCAAGTTGCAAAGATCAAATCTATTTCACAGAGATCAGGATGTATGGTCTTTTTGCTGAGATTCTCTTAGAAATTGATCTGCACTGTGAAAACAGCAGAACACCTGACACTTGAAATAAATCTCTTATTAAGCCAAATTGTTTTGTTGGCTATTCTTATACCAAGTTGTTCACCTCTTGCTTGTTTTCCTACATTCAAAGGGAAAAGAAAGACTCTTTCTTCCAACCCAGGAACCAGTGAACACTATGTTACAGAGAAAAATGTGCTGGTTCAATTCTCAGGCCCGATGTAAGCTGGTTAGGACATGTAACCTAACCAGTTTCTGTGCCTTAATTTCCCCAGCTGTGAAATAGGATTCTTATTACCAGCATCCTTACCTCACTGTGTTAATCTGAGGATCAAACAAAATAAAAAGGTAAGAAAATGTAAAACAGACTAGAAATGCTCTGCTCCCTTGTTACTGAAATTGTTTTGATAGCATCCCTTGGTGGAGAAGGCAATGGCACCCCCACTCCAGTACTCTTGCCTGGAAAATCCCATGGATGGAGGAGCCTGGTAGGCTGCAATCCATGGGGGTTGCCAAGAGTCGGACATGACTGAGCAACTTCACTTTCACTTTTCACTTTATACATTGGAGAAGGAAATGGCAGCCCATTCCAGTGTTCTTACTTGGAGAATCCCAGGGAAGGAGGAGCCTGGTGGGCTGCCGTCTGTGGGGTTACACAGAGTCAGACACGACTGAAGTGACTTGGCAGCATCTCTTGGTTTTGTAGGAAAGGATAAATCTTCGCTCTACCTTCCTAGACTCTAAGGCTAGGGTTCTCAAATCAAACTGATAAATATTAGAAAGAGAAATAAAACAGTTTTGATTACATATGCACCAGAGATCTCTCTCTCTCCACACATACACAAACACACACACACAAATGTGACTCCAGGAGATGGCTGACTAGAAGACTGACACTTATGTGCCATCTTAGTTTAAACAAAAGAAGGAGTTGGGGACTTTTGGAGGGTACAAGAAGGTAAGGGAGAAATGTATGGTAAATAAAAATTGCTACATATTATAAATTGATAAATTTATCAAAATATAATGCTAATACATTTTGAAGGGAATAGTGTCCTTTTTCTTTATGTTAGCAAGAACAATATACTTTGTTGTATTTCTCTTTTTCTGGACACCAAGAAGTTCAAAAGCAAATGTATTGCTTATTTACAAGAATGTTCTCCAAACCTATAATCCTGGTAAAAATTCTTTCTTTAAAAAAAAATCAATAATTAAGGTTGTCTTGTTATACAGATATGTCTCTCAGCTGATAAGAGTTGTCTCCCAGTGTAACTAGGGGAGACATCTTTACAAATGGAAATTTCCTTTATAAATGTAAATTTTATTTGCAAAGTGAGAAATTTGTACTCTTATTTTTAGGCTGTTGGGGGAGGGGAGGGGAAGATATTTTTCTGCATCTGCTGGCTCTCAATTGCCTTCAGCTCAAAATAATTCATATACTAAAGAGGCATATTTTGAGGTGACATATTCTGTTACCCTTCAGGATCGTAATTTATCTGTTACATGCCTGTCTTTCTAATGGACTGTGAGGCCAAGGCTTATCAGTCTCCACACCAAATTAACAGGGCGTTTCTGTTCATCTCTTTACAAGGCACAGGTCTACATGGCACCTAATGAAGTGCCAAAGAAAAAAATCAGTCACTCAGTTTCACATCACGGAGAACAACCCTACAAATATTTTATTGCATTATTTCACCTTTTTAACAGTATACAAATATT
This sequence comes from Nanger dama, assembly GCA_917880005.1. Lineage (NCBI taxonomy): Eukaryota > Metazoa > Chordata > Mammalia > Artiodactyla > Bovidae > Nanger > Nanger dama. The sequence goes on along the minus strand of CAKJTW010000011.1, from coordinate 23,760,128 downwards.
TGTCAAATAGACAAATAGTCACTAACTAACCTGAGAGGGATTTGTCAGCCTTCATCATGGATTTACCTGAAAGCACCAAGGAAACAGTGCACACACATGCACAGACACACAGCCAGCCCCAGGGTAGAATGTGAAAAAGCAGCTCAGAAAGAGGAGTGTGGGCATTTGTGTGTGTGCACCCACTGAAGGTTAAACAAAGGAGAAAATGAGGCAGAGAGATAGAGACGGTAAGAACCAGAAGAGGTCTTTTTGTTGTTAGTATTGTAAAATCGATCAGGAAAGCAAAAAGAAGGGAAAACGTTAGTACCACAAGAAGGAGAAATTCACAGTAGGATTAACCCAGAGAGCATTATCTTGGGTGCTATGTAATCTGCAATGGATCCCAGGGTTAAACAGGGAGCAGGATTTACCAGGCTAAGAGCTTTCCTATGCTAGTGCAGAGAGCTGCAGTCAGTCCACGGGGTTGCAAAGAGTCAGACATGACTGAACAACTGAAGTGAAATGATGCTAGTATGAGCTAGCTTTCTGATGTGCCAAAGGGCCGGGAAGAAAGCTGGAGGAACAGAATCCACATCTAGGAGACAAATACACACCAGCTTTCAGAAGCAGCACAGAGTATTCCAGGACTGACATATCTTCTCCTGAGGGCTCTCATAAAGGGCATACTGCTGGGGACAATGCCCACAAATTTTCTATATCTAAAATGCCTTGACTGTACCACACCAACGTCAGGAGAAGTGATTTCACGAGTGGCAGAAAGTATACTTTAAACCAGATTTTGTAGCCCTGAGATCTAACTCTCCAAAACTCTTACCAGATGTGAGTCCTTGGACATATTGCATAATCTTTTTTTTTTTAAGGTTGAATTTTCACACCTGAGAAAGAAGACTATTACTTACCCTGATAAGGTTTCTGGGGGAAAACTTCAAAGTACTTAGCAAATAGTAGATTCAATAGTAGCAAATAGTAGTAAATATAGGCTCCCTTCTCCCTATGTGAAGCCCAGCAAATCCCATGTAGCTCTGATCCTAAATGAGAAGCTGCTGTAGACAATAACTTTCTCTGATCCAAATCCTGAGTGTAGAGCGGACAGATCTTAAATGAATCAAGCCCTTAATCCAAAATTAGATTTCCTGCACACATCCTTCAGAGCCAACATCTCTTTAATGAGCCCATTACATTAAGAGTTAATTTATAACAAGTAGCTTAGTACCCCAGCTCTCTGCTCTATCCTCTTTTCATCTGCTCAGCAAGACCACAGGCATTAACTACAAGAATATATTTTGTATTTTGAAAGGGGGGAAAAGAACCCCAAACCTGCCACCCTTGGATACTTATCCCTTCAAGAAAACCCAAAACCTCAACAACAACAAAGCTTGGTGTGTAGGGACCCCGCAGGGTTCATGAATTTCAGAAGCTTGTAAGAAATTATCTGTTTTGCCGGACTCTTGCTGGGATCAATCAGCCCCTCAGTAGTTGGTGCCAATTAAGAGCTAGTGTGATGCAAAAAGGATATTTTAAACACTGTTTGACACCAAGTATTCCTCCATTCTCTTCCCACCTCCCTCTCTCCCCCTCTTCTAACTCATACCAACCACCTTTCAGTGGCCTCCTTCCACCATGACCCTGCTCTGAAAGTCGTGACGGGTAATGAAAGTAGTGGCACTTGTCTTCCTCCTGAAGAGAGATGCTGTTAATCAAGTGACCTCCCTTGGTCAAACGTGATCTCCCACAGCCCTGTGCCGGATGGCAAGCAGCATTTATCACCACCTCTGCCTCCCATCTCCCTTTGTCTTTCCCCGACTCCTAATCCGTTCCCGACAAAGCTGCCAAAGTTACCTTCTGAAGATCAAGTCGGATCTGTCATTCTGCTTATAATAAATCCCTGGCTCCTTCCCGTCGCCCAGAGGATAAAGCCTTCCAAGGGCTGAGCCCCATCCTCCTCATCCGTCTTACCTCTCACCACTCCTCCTGTCCCATTCTCTCTGGCAATTCCCTGAGTACATCCATCTACTTCTTCCTGTTCTTCCCTGTCCCTAAATTACCCACAGCACCCTGCCCATGGAGCTAACTCATATACATCCTTTAAGATCCAGCTCAAGCGTCTCCCCCTCCAAGAATCCTCTCCCAGCTGCCTCAAGATGACTTGTGTGCCCCCATGCCATATTCCCAGGCCCTAGTGCTTGCTTCTGGGATAACATTTCTCAGACTGTAGACTTCTCAGCCAGTTAATTTATCTGTCTGAACTCTCATCTCCAACTAAATTTGGAGTTCCCTGAGAATAAGGGTAGGCTTTAAGTATCTCTGCTTTCTGGTGTCTCATATGGTATTTCATACATAGGAAGCTATGAGTTCTCAATGTAGCCACTTGTCACAGTCACCTGGGTGAGTTTGTTCACAATGCAGATTCTCTAACTTTACTTTGGACCTATTAAATCTATGTGTTTGCCAGGGGTAGAGCCTCGATTTCTGTGTTTTGTTAAAGTGCCATTGACAGTATACAGACCTTGTTAAAATACTGTGGTAGGAGTAGATGTTAACATATTTAATGATGAGTGCATGAATGAATATATGAATGTGCCCATTTTAGAAATGAGTTTGAAGAGTTGAAAATTTGGCTCCACTTGTACACAGAAGGCTTTTGAGAATATGAAATACAAAGAGGAATGGGCTGGAACTTTTCTTGGACTAGTTACTATTATTATTATTTTAATGTTTATCATCTCAATTACTCATAAGCTTTGGGGGACAAGGACCAGCTTTGTTTACTGTTGGAACTTAATAAAGTCTGACCCAGTATCTAACAGGTAATTTGACCTCAATATTTGTTGAGGTACAACAGTACAATGTGAATAAAAAAGCCCTGTATTTGAAGTTAGAAGCCTTGAATTCCAGGCCCGGCTATGACAATAACAACTGCTTAGTCTAGGGCAGGAATTCCCTTGAGCCTTAGATTCCCCCACCTACAATCAAAGAGGGTAGATCAGATGATCTAAGGTTGCATCTAGCTCTGACATTTTTAACCAAAGAGTGCGTCTAAGCTGGAGTCTGAAACTTGGCCTATTGCTGAATGAAAGGTCTTCATAGTGATAGGCAAGATGGTGGCTGAGGTCCAGAGGGAAAAGTGACTTGACTATACTGTATTTTTAAATTCCTCATGAATATGGCCAGAATGGAGTACTACCTTTTGTTCTGCGAAAGTCAAGTGTTCAGCCTTAAGCACCCCCAGGGCTTGCCTGAGATGCTTATCTTGGTAGTCAGATACCAGCAAAAATCTCCCTCTCGATCACATGGTGCATCACTGTAAAGACTGTGTCCCTGGAGGAGTAGGGCAGGTTTAGAAATGCAGTGGGAAGGCACGTGCTTAGGAACCTGGCATGTGCCCCAGAGTGATGGTGCAAATCACAGATCAATTATTTCAACTGATTTTTCACAACTTTACAAAAAAACACAGGAAAAAAATGAACAAAAAGCACAAATATCAACTAATTCTACCTTGGTAGTTGGGAAATTAAGGCTTAGAGAGATTGGAGGATTTCTGTGTAAATGTACTGTGATTAAAAGGCAGCAATCTGGTGTTTTCTGGTCCCAGTGTAATGTTCCTTTGGCTACATCGTGTCACTTCTCTTTCTTACCTTCTTTGTTGCTGCTGCTGCTGCTGCTAAGTCACTTCAGTCGTGTCCAACTCCTTGTTAGACCCTAACAAAATTTCTGACAAGGAAAAAGATCAAGTATTTCCATTTCTATTTCATAGAGCAGGAAATTGAAGCTCAAAGCAAATTTTCAGTCTCACAGTCAATACTAATGGGAATGATTTCCAGTGTACTTGTCACTATATCGCTACTGCTTTTTTTTTTTAATTGTTTAATTATATATTTTTATGTAACCTTACTGATACCCCATTAGGGAGGCAGAGCAGTCTGGTAACCATTTCCAGTTTTCTAATAAGAGAAAACTGAGGTCCAGAGTAGTATCAATAATATTGGAGGAATTTTTAAAGAGGAGTTTATGAGTTTGGATTTTCCACAGATTATTGTGATCCACACAGTCAAAGGATTTGGCATAGTCAATAAAGTAGAAGAAGATGTTTTTCTGGAACTCTCTTGCTTTTTTGATGATCCAGCAGAAGTTGGCAATTTGATCTCTGGTTCCTCTGCCTTTTCTCAAACCAGCTTGAACATCTGGAAGTTCACGGTTCACGTATTGCTGACGCCTGGCGTGGGGAATTTTGAGCATTACTTTACTAACATGTGAGATGAGTGCAATTGTGCAGTAGTTTGAGCATTCTTTGGCATTGCCTTTCTTTGGGATTGGAATGAAAACTGACCTTTTCCAGTCCTGTAGCCACTGCTGAGTTTTCCAAATTTGCTGGCATATTGAGTGCAGCACTTTCACAGCATCATCTTTCAGGATTGGAAATGGCTCACCTGGAATTCCATCACCTCCACTAGCTTTGTTCATAGTGATGCTTCCTAAGGCCCACTTGACTTCACATTCCAGGATGTCTGGCTCTAGGTGAGTGGTCATACCATCGTGATTATCTGGGTCATGAAGATCTTTTTGTACAGTTCTTCTGTGTATTCTTGCCACCTCTTCTCAATATCTTCTGCTTCTGTTTGGTCCATGCCATTTCTGTCCTTTATCCAGCCCATCTTTGCATGAAATATTCCCTTGGTATCTCTAATTTTCTTGAAGAGATCTCTAGTCTTTCCCATTCTGTTGTCTTCCTCTATTATTTCTTTGCACTGATCGCTGAAGAAGACTTTCTGATCTCTTCTTGCTATTCTTTGGAACTCTGCATTCAGATGCTTATATCTTTCCTTTTCTCCTTTGCTTTTTGCTTCCCTTCTTTTCACAGCTATTTGTAAGGCCTCCCCAGACAGCCATTTTGCTTTTTTGCATTTCTTTTCCATGGAGATGGTCTTGATCCCTGTCTCCTATACAATGTCATGAACCTCCGTCCATAGTTCATCAGGCACTCTGTCTATCAGATCTAGTCCCTTAAATCTATTTCTCACTTCCACTGTATAATCATAAGGGATTTGACTTAAGTCATACCTGAATGGTCTAGTGGTTTTCCCTACTTTCTTCAATTTAAGTCTGAACTTGGCAATAAGGAGTTCATGATCTGAGCCACAGGAAAATTCTGAAAGAGATGGGAATACCAGAACACCTGACCTGCCTCTTGAGAAACCTATACTTAGGTGAGGAAGCAACAGTTAGAACTGGACATGGAACAACAGACTGGTTCCAAATAGGAAAAGGAGTACGTCAAGGCTGTATATTGTCACCCTGCTTATTTAACTTATATGCAGAGTACATCATGAGAAACGCTGGACTGGAAGAAGCACAAGCTGGAATCAAGACTGCTGGGAGAAATATCAATAACCTCAGATATGCAGATGACACCACCCTTATGGCAGAAAGTGAAGAGGAACTAAAAAGGCTCTTGATGAAAGTAAAGAGGAGAGTGAAAAAGTTGGCTTAAAGCTCAACATTCAGAAAATGAAGATCATGGCATCTGGTCCCATCACTTCATGGCAAATAGATGGGGAAGCAGTGGAAACAGTGTCAGACTTTATTTTGAGGGCCTCCAAAATCACTGTAGATGATGATTGTAGCCATGAAATTAAAAGATGCTTACTCCTTGGAAGGAAAGTTATGACCAACCTAGATAGCATATTGAAAAGCAGAGACATTACTTTGCTGACAAAGGTCCATCTAGTCAAGGCTATGGTTTTTCCTGTGGTCATGTATGGATGTGAGAGTTGGACTGTGAAGAAGGCTGAGCACCAAAGAACTGATGCTTTTGAACTGTGGTGTTGGAGAAGACTCTTGAGAGTCCCTTGGACTGCAAGGACATCCAACCAGTCCATTCTGAAGGAGATCAGTCCTGGGTGTTCTTTGGAAGGAATGATGCTAAATCTGAAACTCCAATACTTTGACCACTTCATGTGAAGAGTTGACTCACTGAAAAAGACTCTGATGCTGGGAGGGATTGGGGGCAGGAGGAGAAGGGGTCGATTGAGGATGAGATGGCTGGGTGGCATCACTGACTTGATGGACATGAGTTTGAGTGAACTCCAGGAATTGGTGATGGACAGGGAGGCCTGGTATGCTGCAATTCATGGGGTCACAAAGAGTCAGACATGACTGAGTGACTGAAATGAACTGAACTGAACTGATGAGTTTGGATTGGTGTAAGAATGAACTTTCCAACACCCTGCCCCATCATAGGACCAGAGGACCTCTCAGAGGTACGATATAGGGGTCTATTAAAGGAAGAAGAATTGGCTTGGATATCCATTAATCTCCTTCCTGGCCCCAAGTGTCCATAATTCTACATCTTATCCCAAGCCCCACAGCCAGGATGTGATCAGTGAGGATGTGAACCTATGTCTTCCAACTTCACCCATCCCACCAACTTTGACTGGTGTGCTTCTCCAAAGATTTCAGAATCCAGTTTTCCTAGGTGTAGGTATAGCTGTCAGTTGACTATTAGCCAGAGGGCAAATATGTCTCCATAAGTTTCCTGGGTGAAACATTGATGAACTGGCCATTCAACAAATCACAAGTACTGAGCATGGGGCAGGCTTCTTGAGCACTATAAATGATAGAAAAATCCCTAATGTGAGCCATAGTCCTGACTTTTCCACCAGGTTCCTGAGAGTCCTGGGCAAAGTCATTTCTGTTCTCATGGCAATGAGCATTCTCCCTTGTATAATGTAACTATTGGGCCAGAGGTTTTTTCTAGCTCACTAGCACAAGGCTGGAGGACAGGCTTATCTTTGCTACTAACCACAGAAAGGCTGAAAGAAAACAAGCTGGGAATGATCAACTCACCTCGGGGCTCAGCAGTGAATGCCAGGTTAACTATGTTGGCTGACACTCTTTACTAGCCCTAAATTCATTTAAGGTTGTAAAGTAAGAACTAACATAAGAATGATAAAATCAGAAAGTCCTTGTGGTTTCTTAAGTTCTAAATGATGATGTGTCTCTGAGCTCTGTCCCCCAGTCTTGAGCAGGCACTGTCTGACGTCAGTAGCTGGAGTATTTTCCCAACTGCAGCCTATCTTTATTTCTCGTCTCTAATCCATCCTCCTTCCTCTCCCTGCTGACATTCCTGCCATTTCCTGACTGGCAGCCAATTTTCCTACCTGTCATTATCAATTCTGCTCATTAACTCTCCCACCTGCCTCAGCTGAGGCCTCTTGACACCAAAAAGCATCTCTAAAAAATGATTTTTCCAAGCAGAATAATTGAAAGTTCTTGCACATCTAGGGAACCTTTTCTCCAAAGCTCTCAGAGCCATTTCTAAATGTCAGTAGAAACGTACATTTTCTACCAAGAAGGCACACTTTGCCATTCCACCACAACCAGATGAAAAGTGAAAAGTAGAGAGTCAGTAACTAGTTTTTTTCTTCTTTTTTCTTTGAGAAATGCAGAAGTGATCTGACTTTTGGAAAACTTATTGACTTGTTAATTGCCTATAGCTCTTTTAGACATGGGCTTAGAAATGGTTAGTGATAGAAACAATGATATACAGATCCAAGCCACAGGGAGACCCCTTGTCTTTCTCCAAGGAATTCCATGAACTGCTGAGACTTGTGATGAGCCTTCAGAGAAGTCTGTACAACACTGAGGCAGGAACACACTTCGGGAAGAGTTCTGTCTCTGCTATCAGACTAACTGGATTTAAGAGTTATAACAGTGCATGTGGAGACAATCCTTTACTATTGATAGAATATTTGCAAACACTATCTCACTTGGCACTTGCGGTTTCCTCTACTGCGCACACTCTTTCCGCAGCAGTTTGCTTGATTTGCTGCTTACCTGCATCATGCCTTTTAACCTCATCTTTCCTGGCGACATAGGTGCCTCCACTCCACCTGGCACTTCCATCATACGCTTTTCCCCCATGGCACTTTTCACCAACTGACTTGCCATATATATATGGTAAACGGGTGTATTTGCAATAAACACAGCACAGCACACAGCCGTGAGGAGTAGACATCATCATCATCGCTATTCTGTGGATGAGGTGAAGGAGGCTCAGAGAGGTCAATGAGCCAGCCCAAGTGGCTTGGGCGGCAGACCTGGCTCTCCTCATGCTGCCTTGTGGTGTGTTCTCCAGAGAAACATAGCAGGAACAGACCCAGTCATGCATGAACCTCTCCAGGGAGAAGCACTAAGATCTTTATCACTCAGCCCCACACCCTCACCCCCGCGTTAGACCCCTCTTGCATGTCACCTCACCAGTCCTCCAGGGAGGCTGAGTTCTTAGGTACCTAGGGCATTTGATGAATGCCTGCAGCCCTAATCACGCCATTAAGGTGAGAGCAAATAAAGAGAGGGATAAAATAATTGCCAAGTCAACAACCTGAACAGCTGGCTAGAATAAGGTCAACACAGCGATTGCTCTGTTCCTACAAAGGAAAGCGTGGCGACTAAAGCTTTCCATTATCTCTTCTCTTTTTGATGGACGTCTCCCTGCCTGTGAACTGCAGAGCAGCTCATGGAGGCCGGCGGCTCTCCCACCTCTACCGCCTGCCTCGTTGCCTCTTGATAGAAGTGGGCCATTACTCTTCACTAAAATTCATTGTCCACGCATTTGACACTTGACAACACTCAGGAAATTGATCCACTCAAATATTTTGGAGCTAAATTAATGCAATTTGTCCTTCCAGGGCTCCACACCAGCATCCCAAGAGATAGAATCAGTGGTAAGAGAATGATTATGCCTTCCTGGGAGGGGAAGGAAGTCTCATGGGAGGGAGATAATCCAAAATCTTGGAAGTGTGGGTTATAAAATGATTTTAAAACATCAAATATCATTTGCACTGCTCTACTGCTTACACAGAACATTCATGTACATTATCTGTGAGATATGAGCCTCACACTGCCCGTGAGGAAGCTGGGAAACATCTGACTCTACATTTTATAGAAGACAGAACTCAGAGGTACATGACTGGCCCAAGGTCACACTTCAGTTGGTTCAAGATCAAGTACTTAATCCAGGCTTAATGGCCCTAAGTGATATGCTGTGTGTCACTGATATGGTATGTGTGTTTGTGTGTGTGTATGTGTGTGTGTGTGTGTGTGCATAGGCAGGAGGTATGTGTGCAGGGAAAGAGAGATGGACACTTTTCCTTTTACTGACTCCACATCTTCCAAACAGTCTTTCCCTCACACTCTTCACCTAACTCTAGTCTCCGTCTAGTATTCCCATACTCAGAGGGTAGGCTCTCTGACTGACGTTCTCAGACTGGTTGTCTCCAGCGAGGTGGTCAGAGGTAACACTCTCTAAATCTGCAAGTATTTGACTTGCCTCAAGAGCATGGGCTTTGGGGTCAGATTCTGATAGGGGCACAGTAAAAGTACAAAGTAGATGATTAAACAGATTATCCCACTAGGGATTATAAGTAGAAAAAGTATGGGAAACTCCTATAAGTTAATGATTACTCAAGAAAGCAGGTTTGCTTAATCACATAACCAAGCAGGCTTCTTTAGCACAAAGAAGTGGAAGCATAAGACATATCCCCAAACAGTAAAACAGTGGTGGTGTGCGACCTACACGGAGAAGGCGATGGCACCCCACTCCAGCACTCTTGCCTGGAAAATCTCATGGACGGAGGAGCCTGGTGGGCCGCAGTCCATGGGGTCGCTAAAAGTCAGACACGACTGAACGACTTCATTTTCACTTTTCACTTTCATGTATTGGAGAAGGAAATGGCAACCCACTCCATTGTTCTTGCCTGCAGAATCCCAGGGACTGGGGAGCCTGGTGGGCTGCCGTCTCTGGGGTCACACAGAGTCGGACACGACTGAAGCGACTTAGCAGCAGCATGCGACCTACATACTGCTCAGTGAGCTCAATAAATTAGTTTTATGTGTGCTCTGTACATGCATAAAAACCAATAATTTGTGAACCTAGCTTGACCAGATAGAGACAAAAACAAAAAACAAAAATCTCCCCTGCACAACCTGGAGGAGGAACTGATGATGGAAACATGACGTCTACTCAAGAAAGACAAAGAAGTTCTTCTCCCTTTTCCCACTTTTCCTTTGATTCTAAAACTGTAGTCCATTAAGCTCTTAGGCACAGCATTTCTCACCCACCAGCTTGCAAACCTCACACACGTCCTATTGTAATAAGTCACTTCTTACCTATCACTTTACTCTCACTGAATTCTCTGTGCTGAGACATAAAGGACTATGGTACTCGAGCCCTTCTGCTGCTGCTGCTGCTTAGTCACTTCAGTTGTGTCCGAGTCTGTGTGACCCCCATAGACGGCAGCCCACCAGGCTCCACTGTCCCTGGGATTCTCCAGGCAAGAACACTGGAGTGGGTTGCCATTTCCTTCTCCAATGCATGAAAGTGAAAAGTGAAAGTGAAGTCACTCAGTCATGCCCGATCCTTAGCTACCCCATGGACTGCAGCCTACCAGGCTCCTCTGCCCATGGGATTTTCCAGGCAAAATTACTGGAGGGAACCAGAGCCCTTTGGAGCCCTCTAAATGACATCTAATGGTTTTTAGATCCACCAGGGACCAGTTGCTCTCAACCTCAGTGTCCTCACCTGCCCCACAAGCTGTTGACAGAATGATATGAAAAGGCAAGTCTGGTATCCATCACAGCACATGGCACACAGTGAATGCTCACTTCACAAAAGCAGCTATTATTGATTACCCTGCTCACTCCTGTGTCACATCTGGGAAGTGGTGTCCAGGCTGTTATCTGGCCTAATGCTGTTGTCCTGAAACCTTCACCAGAGTTGCTCTCTGGGTGTGAAGATGGAGGGAATCAGTGCTGTTCTCGTCTCTGAAAGTTTCCAGTTGCTGAACGATAGCAGTGACAATAAGTAGTCATTCCCATTTCCTGACCATTTGTTTTTGCCCAGAATCAAACTGTTCTAAATTTATGGATGCCATTGATGCGGTCAACAGCCCTGTCACAAAGGGCTACCATTATCCTCATTTTACATGTAGTAATGCCATTGATTGTGCCACCTGGGAAGCCCCAATAAGAACAGGGATCTTGTCTAATCTATTATCTTTATACTATTTTCCCTGGGCTTAGAAATGGGCCTTGCATACAACAGGTCCACAGGAAATAACTGTCTAAAGTAAATAAAATCACTGAGTAACTCATATTCTAAGTCAAGGATCTAATTTACAGAAAGTGGTCCAACCCTATCAGTCCATCAGTACCCAGTTGTCATTCGCTGTATGTTGGGCTCACTGTGTGAACTTGAGTTTGGGACGTGGCTACAGAGATTAATATGGCTAGTCCCTAAGCTCGGGAAGTTTATAACCTGGTTAGGGAGTTAAGACATATGCATCTGAAAACATAGCTGAAACAATGCCACCAATGCTCAGGGACAAATTAGGGTTCCAGAGGCAGAGGCATTGAAGGCTAGACACACAGAAGGTGAAGGAAGGTATGAAGCACACTTCACAGAAGGCACCATATCTCTCAAATAGCCATAGCACAGGAGTGGCAGAGAGAAGGGACCACAGCTCACAATGTCCCCAGCCAGGACCCTTCAGCTATACTGCAGGCTTTCCTAGAAGCTCTGTGACTCCAAAAGACATGGAGCTGGAGAGCTTGACTCAGAACCTGGCACTTGGAAAAGAATCTACATGAATCAAGTGCTCTTTCTGTGAAGATATACACGGGTCACCTCAGTTATCCTCACCACAACCCTGCCACAGATGTACAATAATTCTCATTTTATATCTATGAACACTGAGACCCAGGGATGGGAACTCTTTCATCCAAAGTAACACAGCCAACAGAACCTAGTGTACTGACCTCTCCAGCCTCCTACACTCATCCCAGTTCACACATCTGCCCCCTTTTGCAGGCTGGCAACTTGTTCAAGTTCACACAGCAACTAAGAATCCATCTCCTGATCTATGCAAAGTAGATGCTTTTTAAGAAAAAAAAAAACAAACTAAACCCTGGCAGAGGTGAACCGGGGCAAAGCCCACTATTGCTCCTTCTGCTCCAGTGCAGAAACTGAGTACTTCAGAAGGCTCACATGCTTATGCAAAAGCAAGAAAAATGGTTGCTAAAATGCAAAGCTGTACTTCCCTGTCATTCAGTTGGTGCTCCCACCCTATTTCTGAGGAAATGATACCCTGGTGACAAGCTCTTTAAAGAATTTCCTCTCTACTTCTTTCTGCAGTTTGGAATAATTATATGTCATCACAAACCTAGGAATAGTCAAGATTGCAAAATTCTTGCTGTGCTCTTGGCAAAATTATTACTCACCAGCCAATGTTTAGAAATCAAAATGCTTCCCCTAAGTGCCATTAAACACAAATATTCATCAGCACTGTGCAAGACTGTTAGGCTGACGAAGGTTGGGTGTTGGTGGGTGTGCATGTGTGTATATAATTAGACTCAGATTTTCAATGAGTACAAGATGACTTACTTCTGTTGTTTTACTTCTCAGAAAAATGTTCAAAATCTTAGCAGTATTGACCAGAGATAGCCAGGAAATTTTTGTTTCTTAGCTCTTTTCAGGCATTGTGAAAGGTGCTGCCTCTGACAAAACAAATGACAGACTGATGGAAGAGACAAAAATTGACAGATCAGAATAGCCAATGCTGATGGATAAGTCATTGTTATAAACTCCTACTAAAATTTAAAGAAAACCCAGTTTTTAATCTCTTTCTTCAATTTGCCTAAACTCTGCTATGGGAGTTAACACCTCCTAAGACAGGTCAGCAGGCTTCACTGGTGGCTCAGACGGTAAAGAATCTGCTTGCAATGTAGGCTACCTGGGTTTAAGTGAATGGCAACCCACTCCAGTATTCTTGCCTGGAGAATCCCCATGGACAAAGGAACCTGAAGGACTACAGAACGGGATTGCAAAGAGTCACTTTTTCAAGGCAGGTTAGCATATATCTTACTGATGTCCATTTCCTTAGAAGCTGAGCCTGAGGCTGGGGTTCTTGTTCCAGTGATTTATTGGAGGAAGTACTCTCTGGGTAAAGAGAGTAAGGAAAGCAGAGCAGGGCAGGAGAAAAACTCAGAATATCCAATCCCACGATAGTACAAATCACCGACAGAGTTAATTCCCAATCCCCAAACAAGGGAACTAGCCTTCTGTACTCTGTCAACTAGTCATGTGCTGACGTCTATCCCTGGAAAGACTCCCCTTCTTCTGTGATGTGACACAGCTGTGAATATTCTGACCAACACACAGAAGCTGGGACTCATGCATGAGTTGCAAAGGCATCTGAGTGGGGCACCAAGTCAGCCACAGTAGTACTCGTCATGGTCCTTATGAAACTTTTCATTCTTCAGGATAATGTGCAAACTTTTCAACATGGATTTGATTCCTTTTTTTTCATTCTTTGTGGCCACATGGCACGTGGGATCTTAGTTCTCCAATCAGGAATTGAACCCACGGCCCTTGCATTGGAAGCATGAAGTCTTAACCAATGGCCTGCCAGGGAAGTCCCTCAACATGGATTTGAAACCTTCTGCATTCTGGCCTAAACCTCTTGATTCTGAAATAGATTTTCTAAAAACCTCATCCTGCTGATAGATCTGTCCAAATGTTTATGTGTGTATTGACGTACCATTCCAGGCTGGTCATAGGACATTCCCTCTCACACTGCCAATAGCCTCCCCTGTTTTCAGAAGGAAGTGGACTTCCTAGCCCAGCTGTCTATGGGTCCCAGCCTAGCCCTCCAGCCTTATCTCCTCTCACGTCTTTTCACACAGTGTGACCTTGACAGTGCAGTAGACTCTGAGTCATTTCCCAAAGATGCCATGTTCTTTCACCTCTCACTGCTTTTGTGACACTTGCGATCGATAAAGGTAAGATAGTACAGAGAACAGAAACACACTTCACCCCATCCCTCAATGCTGCTGGCATTCTTGTCTGAAAGCAGTCTTAATTTCCTATGGCCCTTCTTACAAACCTCCCATGGTTTCTGTCTTAAAGATCCAAGTCCTAAATCCTAGGCATGAAATGTCTTTCGCTGCTTCTCTCTTTGTTCTCAGTTCTGACATCCCGCTCCAGTGCACAGGCCACCTCTGCTGTGGACACTTCCCTGACCCAGCCAAGCTTTCCTATCCCCTCACAGCACCACCCTGATTCCCTTTCTTAGACTGCCTTTATTCTGCTGGGAGCCATGGTCTGTAGTGTAGGTGCCTACCTCCACCATCAGATTGTGAGCTTCCTAAAAACAGTGAACTCCCTAGCACCTGACAACTTGCTGGGTATACAGACGAAAAGACCTTGTCTTGGAGATTATGTGACCTATTTAAGATCACACAGCTAGTGTGATCTTAGTGCTAGAGCCAGGGTGTTGGAGCCAGAATCTGGGCCTCAGATCTTTGCTCTTAAGACTAAATTATCAGTGCAGGGAAGATTGATAAGTCTCATAAAGTGAAAATGAAAGCATTAGTCACTCAGTTGTGTCCAACCCTTTGCGACCCCATGGACTGTAACCCTCCAGCCTCCTCTGTCCATGAGATTTCCCAGGCAAGAATACTGAAGTGGGTTGCTGTGCCCTCTTCCAGGGGATCCTCCTGACCCAGGAATCAAACCAGCATCTCTTGTGTCTCCTGCATTGGCAGGCAGGTTCTTTACCATCTGAGCCACCAGGGAAGCCCAACAGTCTCATACTTGAAGTTATCCACCCAGAGGGCAGGGCTTCCTAGGTGGTGGCCTGGTAAAGAATGATAGCATGTGCAGCATAATAAAACACAGTCAAGGCACTTTCTGTGAGTAACAGTGAAAAGCCCCCTGGCTGGCTCCTCTTCCTTCCTCAAAAGGAAATGGCCAGAATGAGAAGACAATAAAGTAGAATCTTGATGTGAATTTTTTGTTCACATACTCACATGTTTTATTTATTTATGTCGGAAAGGTTCTGACGTGGAGTGAAAATAGTGCTTCTCTGGGGCTCATTTCCTCATGAGTAAGAAGGGCTTTTGCCTGTCTTCAGTTATCTTAGGTGTGCTGCAGTCCACGGGGTTGCAAAGAGTTGGACACGACTGAGCGACTGAACTGAACCGAACTGATCTTAGAACTCCGCACTGTTCTCCTGTCAGTCATAAGCTCCGCAAAAGCCTCTAACACAGCACTAGGCACAGAACAGACCTCAGTACGTATTCTTTGACTGCATGAATGGTAGGCCACGCTGCTGGAAGTAATGCAGCCTTTCTTTTATTTTTTATTGTAATGAGTATTTCTTCTTTATTCTGTTTTTAATCAGTTAGCATGTATTTATTATACATATATATTTGACTAGGAAGCTAGACCCTTGTTGCAAATTTCTACCCTTTCTTGTTGACTATCAGTGCATTTTGGCCATTAAATGCCCAAACATGGAATAAGTTGTCCCTTCTCTGCCGTAGTTGTGCCCACAAAAGTAATTCGATAGTGCTTCATGCTGCCGCTGCTCTCAGGAGTCTCACAGTCCAACACAACGTTTCTTAAAGTGCAGTTCTGGGACTCCCTGCTCCAGGATTGGATTTGGTGGGAGACTTGTATAAATGCAAATTCCTGGCCTCAGAGGGGCTTTTCTACTCACTCATGTTTGAGAACCACTGATACTATCTCTCTGCAAGGGTCTGCAAATTTTGTTCGAAGTTAACAACTTAAGCTAACTTCAGATGAAGTTCCAAAATGAAGAAGGGAGAGGAAATTGTCTTGTTTCTCCCACACTTCACCTAATTTAATCATGTCACTCTCTCTATCTTCTCTCCCCTTTTTCTCCTCCTCCTATCAGTCCCCTCATTGTCTCCCCACTGTCATTTATAGACATTGGCTCAGGGCAAGACCCGGGACAGCAGACAGAAATGAAATTCTATATATAGGATTTCATTTATATAAATGCATAAATGTAGAATCTAGAAAAACGGTACAGATGAACCTACTTGCAAAGCAGAATAGAGACACAGACATAGAGAACAAACGTATGGACACCCAGAGGAGAAAGGGTGGTGGGATGAATTGGAAGATTGGGATTGGCATATATACACTACTATGTATAAAACAGATAGCTAATGAGATCCTACTGTATAGCAGACGGAACTCTACTTGGTATTCTGTGATGACCTAAATAGGAAAGAAATCTTAAAAAGAGGGCATATAGGTATACATATAGCTAATTTATTTTGCTATACATCAGAAACTAACACAACAACTGCACTCTTATTTTTTAAGAAATAAAATCTTGTCCTTTGCCCCCAAGGATCTCACAGTCCCACAAGAGAGAGGAAATAGTAAATTACATTTGGAGGTATCGACTCTAGAGCAGAAATAAGCTAGGATAAAACTTTCCTCACTTACGGGGTAAAGAAAGTGGTTGCCACCTTGCATTGGGCCTCTTCCCCTTAAGTACTATCCTTTAAATACTGATGATCAAAGGAACTAAGGTGAAGAGTTTTGTTGTACTTTTTCAGCTTTATTGAGGTATAATTGACAAAATGGTAAGACATTAAAAGTGTATATCCTGGTGATTTGATATGCTTACACACTGTGGAAGAATTCCCACCATCTAGTTATTTAGCACATCCATTTTGGTGAGAGCATTTAAGCTCTATTTTCCTAGCAATATTCAATTATACAGTATAATGCTATCAACTGTTTGACATTAGATCCTCAAATCTTATTCATTAAATAACTGAAAGTTTGTACCTTTTCACCAACCTGCAGCCCCAGCAACCACTTTCTTTCTACTTTATGCTTCTCCAAGTTTGATTTTTTTTTATTCCACATAAAAGTGATACCAAGTGGTATTTGTCTTTCTCTGTTTGGCTTAAGTTTTTTATATTTTTCATCTTAAAGGTTTATTTACTCTTTTCTTTAATAATTTCCTACCAATCCATACTCACCTTGTTTTTTTATCTTAAAAATCCAATTCCCTTCTATCCCCAGAACCTGCTTTTCTTGATCAATATTTCTTCCTTTCAGACTATTTCAACTTTATGTATTTGTTTTTGTTTGGGCCCGGCTTAGTCACAGGATAGGCTAGTAAATACTGGTTGGTTAACATCTTTTAGATAGTAGTAAATAAAATGATCAAGACTATCCCCTGAAAAATTCATCTACATGATGCTTTTCTTGCCTGTATTCTCATTGTGAGTAGATTTTTATCATCTTAATTTCAGATTCACAGACAACATCTGATATTTTTCTGTAGACTAAATTCTGATTACTCAAACATTTACCATTTAGCAAAGTTAGGCGTGAAGGTTGGTTACTTGAGCTCATGCCATGAGCTAAGCACATTGTATTTACTGTTCAATTCAATCCCACAACGTACTTCCCAGGAGATATTATTACCCCCGTTTATAGAAGAAGAACCCGAAGTTCAATTCCACAGCTAGTTAGTGTGAATAACACCCAGATTTCTTTGAACAATGACCAAGCAGTTTTTCTTTATACTACTCTACCTCTCACAAATATACCATCTGCTGAAGGAAAGTATGACCCTTTGTGCAATTAGCTATTATATCATCACACTCTTCTCTCTTGACATTTGGCCTGCCTCTCTTTAATATTCATCACCACAGGGGATCTTTCCGACACAGGGATCGAACCCAGGTCTCCCACATTGTAGGCAGACGCTTCACCGTCCAAGCTACCAGGGGAGCCCACAAGGGCCAGCACAGAGCTCGAAATGTAGCAGCTTTGGGGGAAATAGAATGACTGATTAAACAGATGAATTTCCTTAAAAGCCAATAGCCTGAGTGCAAAGTACTGACTCTGAGAGCATGGAGCATCATTTTAATTGGAGAGTGATCTGAGAAACTTCAAGGAGGGTGCAGTCTTTGGTGAGGGAGATTTTCATAGGTAGCCAATGTTGCCAAAGGGCTTACCAGGCAGAGGAGGTGAGAGAAAGGCAAAGAGGTAGACAAGGCTGATGGGCTGTGAAAACAAGACTGAAGCTTAAGGCACGCTGGGGACAAGAATATGAGATGCAGCAGGAGAAAGATCGAGGCCACAAAGTGAAGGGGCTTGAGGCCTTGGAAACAATGAAGAATCACCAGTTGTGCTTGAGAGGATGAGAAGTGACCCCGAAGGTGCAAGAAGGACAGGCAGCAGAAACAAATCTCAGAATTTACTTCAGACCCTGACAGACAGCCCCAAATTCTAGCAGTCACCTCCAAGTTTCAGATGGAAAAAAAAAATGACAAGAATTATACAATTCAAGGCACAATAAAATATTTTCCCAAAAGTCATCACATTCCTCTCCCCACAGCTGAGCGAAGCCCTGTGGATTTGTGCTCACAGTATGGAGAGCCCAGGGCCTGTCAGGAGGTGCTGTGTAAACCTCTTCAACTCAGGGATGTATCTAGAGCACTTGTTTACAAGACAGAAACATCACCCGGTGGAATCTCATTGTCCCAACAGGCTTCAAGGAACCGAAAGACAGTCTACCTCTCTGTTCTCTCTGTTCTCACTGCCTGGATCCCTGGCCAGGGGCTCAACGGTGTTGAGCCTGTGAGTGTCGGGACCTACAGAGCACTCAGAGAGTCTGGGCTGGAAGTCAGGGCAGCCCAAGGAATCTGCCTCCAGGGATGTTCTGTGTCTCACTAGAGACCTCAGCCCTTCCCTTGGGCAATGAGCACAGGCTGTGACAGATTTTTAAACCCACCAGGGTGCTGTCTGCCAACCTCCTTCCTGAGGAGGACAGGAGGAACACTGAATCAAAAATCCTGAACAGAAAAAACTCACTGTCCTGATGATAGCATGAAGGTGAGAATCCTGCAGAGCGCAAGGCACCCCAAGCAAACTGCACACAGTTGACTTTCTCTCCACGCCTGCTTGCCCACCCGCCACTTCATACGGTGATGTGTGGTAGAGTCTTCAGGCTCTTTCCTCCACGTACTCTAATATATGGCTAAAAGGACCCTTCCTCCACACCCTGCATGTATTTGCATTTTGACAAAGATTAAATGCTTGGGAGTAGCTCCTTTTGGGTGCTTAACAAAGGCCAAAAACTCCCTCTTTGATATGGGATCTTTCCCTGCTGCCCCAGTTTATCCCATATCCCATTGGAGCACAGAGCTCTGGACCAGAAATACTTGGATTACAATCCCATTTCTGTTATTAATAGACTGTTCAAATTTAGGCAAATTATTTGGAGTCTCTAAGGCTTCATTTGCTCATATGTGAAATGAAAATGATGCCTTTCTTCTCCGTCTCACAGTGGGAAACTGCCATGTAACTGGAGGTGCTGCTCACCCCACCAGTGAGCCCTTATGCCTGCCCATCTAGGCAGCTTTGGGGGACAGCTTCCCTGCCTCTGAGCAAAGCTCATGTCAATGGCCTGCTCATGAAAGACCTGTTGCTCCCTATCACTTACAGAGTCAATTCCATATTTCTCATTTGAATAGACCAAGTCCTACACAGATTGGTCCCAATCTATCTTTATTTTTGTCTCCTGGTGATAAACACACCCCTTAATATGGGCCAGGCACTGTTCTCAATGTTTCACAGGCCTGTATATATCAATCCTTGTAAGTGTGAATTGGGTAGGACTTTGATTCCTACTTTCTTATGTGGAAAATGAGTTTGAGAAAGGCAAGTGGCTTGTCTGAGTCTTATGATCATTAAGGTAAAGCTGAGATTCAAACCAAAGCCAAATCTTTTGCACTAGATGGAATTTTTTTCTAGATAGTCGCTGGTTTTGAACCACACTGTGCAACACACCATTTCTCAAATGTGCACGTCCTGTTTGTCACCTACTCTGTGCCTTTTTAATGCTATCATCTTCCCCTGGCACACTTACTCTCTACCTGTCAGGATCTCTCAGGTAGAGATCCTTTGAGGCCCCAGTATGACTTACTGTAGGAAACCCTCCTGCTGACCTCAAATGACTCTGCCTCTCTTGCTTGCTTGGCTCCTGGTGCCTGTCTAGGAGGTATTCTATGTGCCTGGATCCTCCACTAGGTCACAAGTTCTTTGAGGACAGGGACAAGTCTTATTTGACCGTCACCTCCTAGAGCACACACGAGTACATCCTGCACTCACTCCCTACCGCCAGGATACCATGCACCAGCAACTTTCAACACCCTCTGTCATGCTGACATGGCTTGTAATCTTCCAAGCTGGAGCAATAGCCGGCCCATCTCCTTGTACAGATGAGGGCTCTAAAGTCCACATATGCTCACAGATGCCAGCCAGGGAATGGGCTTCCCTGTTGGTTCAGTGGTAAAAACCTGCCTGCTAAGGCAGAAAACGTGGGTTCTATCCCTGGGTCGGGAAGATTCCTTGGAGAAGCAAATGGCAATCCACTCCAGTATTCTTGCCTGGGAAATCCCAAAGACAGAGGAGACTGATGGGCTACAGTCCATGGAATCCCATGGACAGAGTCTCCTAGCAGACTACAGTCCATGGGGTCGCAAAGAGTCAGATACCTCTTAGTGACTAAGCACACACACACGCACACCAACCAGCAAGGTAAGTGCAGACACAGACAGACGATAAAATCCCGTTCCTGGCTTGCTGATCTTTCTTCTCCACCAGTGTTTGGCCTCAACTTCTTCCACATACACAGTGAGTGTTAACATCTTTCAGAGACCACATACTGCAGTACAAAGAGGTAAGTCATAACAATAGCTAACATTTCCAGAACCCTTAGGCGTGCCTGGCATAGTTCTGAATGTGTTTGGCACAGGCATATCAGTTGGTCCAAGCAATAAGCCTGTGGGTGAGGTTCATGTTTATCATCACCTTCATTTTATACATGATAAACGAGTCACAGAGAGGTTCAGTAACTTGCCCAAGGTCACACAGCCAGGATTTGAAACCAGAAAGTCCAACTCAGACCCACACATATAGACACTCTGCTTTGCTGGCTCAAAAGGCAATAGGTCCTATCGCTGATTCCTGTGTGTCCTCAGGGGCTTCCCCGGTGACTCAGTGGTAAAGAATCCACCTGCAGTGTGGGAGACACAGAAGATGTGACTTTGATCTTTGGATTGGGAAGATTCCTTGGGGAAGGTATGGCAACCCACTCCAGTGTTGCCTAGAGAATCCCCATGGACAGAGGAGCCTGGCTGGCTGCAGTCCTTGGGGTCGCAGAGATGGACACATGTGAAGTGACTGAGCACACACACGCGCACACACACACACACACACACACACACACACACACACACACACACACCGCGTCCTCAGACACAGCTAGAATGCATCTGTGACTCATGGGATGATGGGGAGAATGCACAAGGTAAAAGATGTGGGACACGTCCTGCGAGGCCCTGTACATAGCAGGCCCTCAGTAAATCACAGCTCTGAATGTTGCTGAGAAGCATCTCTCAGTGACAGAGCCCAGACTGGCAAAAGCTTTTCATGGTAATGAAAGAATTAGGCAAATAGAAACGTTTAATTAGCTGTTTATTTTTGGATTACCTGCACCGAGTTGAGATAAAACCTTAAGTACATCACTCCAGTTGTGAGAAAGATGTAGGCGAGAGTCAAAGTTTGACATTGGACTTAAAAGCTCTTAAATAATTACGGCGTTCAGAATAAACAAGGCCTTCATGCTTCATTAGGTGATGTGTATTATGTCTCCATTAACATACTGTGGCGCTTTTCCATTTCCCATTTTGTGAATCATGCTGAGAGGAGAGCTGAAGTCATCAGTGTTAATTGATAGCTAACAGAAACAAACTTCCTAAAAGGAGAATGATTTTTTAGGTCCTAATTTGATTAATTATTAAAGCTCCCAGAACTTATCTTGATGGGGTGACAGGAAAACAAGATAATGTCAATATTTATTCATCTGAAAACACAGCTTGGTTACAGCCTACATGTACCTGCACCTTTTAGTATTTGTTCTTGATTCTCCCAAGGTAAATAGAAAATTCAGGAGCAGCTAAAGGTAATTAAAAACAAAGCACTATTCTCACTTTCACTCCTGAGATGTATACTGAGGTATGTTAATATCTTAGTTAAGATGATTTGAAGAGAAAGACTCTGCTTTTGACCCTGTACTGTTCTTTCTCAGCCTGCTCTGATGCCTCAACAACCACAATACTCACTGCTTTTGTTCATAATGAAAACGCAAGCTTTAAATGACTAAATGAGTGGTCATCTGAGTGAATGCCATTCCTTAACACCTTTACAGTTACATATTTTCTAACGTTTTTATTGGAGTATAATTGATTTACAATGCTGTATTAGTTTCAGGTGCATAATAAGGTGAATCAGTCATACACATACATATATCCACTAATTTTTTTAGATTCTTCTGTGTAGATCATTACAGAGTATTAAATAGAGTTCCCTGTGCTATAGACATACATACATACATATATATACACACATATGTATATATGCACACACATATGTATATATATACATACATACACATATATACAGCAGGTTTTTATTAGTTATCTATTTTATATATAGTTATATATATACACACATCACTCCCAATCTCCAACACCATTATAGTTGTATATGCAGGTATAGCTATAAGTAGATAGAAAGACAGACACAGATATAAGCATAGATGTAGATATAGGTGAATAGATATTTCAACAAACACATGTAGGCTATTTTGTGTAGCAGTTAAGGATTGGCCTCTGGCACTAGATTCCCTGGTTCTGATTCTGGGATTAACTAGTAAGTAGATTACTTACTACTAGGAAACCTTAAACAATATACCTAAACCTCCTATACCTCAGTTTCCTTGTCTGTAGAGATTTTAAAAATGACCTCAATGTAGTTGTTGTCAGGATAAATGATTGAATAAATGTTAAATGGCTTAAACAGCTTCTGACATAAGTGTTTTGTTGGTATTTGCTTGTAACTATGATCATTGTTTTCTCTGTGTGTCAGATCTCATTATGGGAAATATAAAGGTGACTCAGATTCAGGCCTGTCCTCGGAAATTCATCAACCATGTGCATTAAGACTTTTGCACAAATAGTAAATACAATTTCATAAATAGTAAGAACCTTACAGAGAAACAAAATAAAAGCTATAAAGATTCAGAGGGAATGAGAACACTTTCCAACAGGGAAAACAAGGGATGCTCTCCAGAGTGAGAGGACATGCTCTGCGGAGGGAAACGTGCACAGAAGAAGGAAACAGTGAGTGGTTCCCAGCAAGAGAAGTAACACGAAGTGCTGGTCAATTAACTTTCACATCAAGTAGGGAGAGAGAAGTCAATTTGAGGGGTGAAAGTGAGAGAGTGGGCTTCTCAGATAGCTCAATGGCAGAGAATCCACCTGCCAATGCAAGAGACTCAGGTTTGATCCCTGAGTCGGGAAGATGCCCTGGAGTAGAAAACGACAACTCATTGCTGTACTGTTGCTTTAAAAATCCTATGAACATAGAGGCCTGGTAGGTTATAGTCCATGAGGTCACAAAGTGCCAGACACGACTAGGCACACATGAACCTTCTGCTCTGTTGGCTAAAAGTAACACAAATTTATTATCTTAAGTTCTCAAAGTTAAAAGCCTGAAGTCAGTCACATGGTATCAACAGGGCTGTGTTCCTTGTAGAAGCTCTCAGGGAAAATCCATTTCCTTGACTTTTTCAGCATTTCGAGATGTCACACTTCTTGGTTCATCACCAAGTGACTGAGCGCACACATGCAGTGGGTGTAAGAATGGCTCTTCTTAAGTTTCCAATGATGACTGGTGCCAGGAAGTACTGCCCAAGACCAAGAGGGGTGTGGAAGCCATGGGCTACCACCAGAAGATGGAGTATGTCATCAGGAGAAAGAACAAGCCAAACAGAGCCAAAGGGAATGAAGTCTCCCCCATTTGTCTTGCACTAGTCCTGGTGATACCATGGGTGATTCCCTGTCCTTCTCTGGGCTCATTTGCCTCAGCTATAAAATAAGAGATTGGGGGTAGGTAATCTCCAACAACTCTTCCAGCTTTGGCATTCTCAGAGTCTAAGACTTTGCCAAAAACCAAGGTACTCCCCTCTCTGAACCAACCCTCCCTCCACCAACTGCCTGCTCACACACATTTCCAACCCCTGGTACTCCTTCATTTAGACACAAGCAGAAATTATTCAAACAACAAAATGACAAGAACTCATCCCAAAGAGAAAATATTAGTAAAGGGTTAAAAGTACAAAAAGCAAAGAAAGAGATTGAGGTCAGAGGCCAGGCATTTCTGCAGACAGGATGAGAACAATTTAATGGCAAGGCCACCTTTTTCAGGGCCTTCATTACTTGATGGTGAAGTTATTAAGTAGCTCAAACCACTCTTTTCTAATGAAGTGCTTTATCGGGACAAACACTTCAAGCTAAGAGGCAATGTTGCTGCAGCTAGAATTGAAGTGTTTTGCAAAGCATTAACACAATTTCTCACTGTCCTTCATCCTCCCCACTCCATGTAGTTGAGTTATTTGAATTAACATTCAGCCAATACCATTTGGAGCCCTTCTGTGGCCCAAGTTTCTTAAGATTCTTCTATGTCACTTCAACTGACATGATTAACTTTTCATTAACTTTAATGGAAGCTGTGGGCCTGAAGTCCATTTTGTCCTCTGGGACTTTTACTTCTTGTTTGGTGGATTTGGGAGCTTTATTTGACTCATTATAAATATACATTGGGTAAAGACTACTAAGGAACAGTGGTTCCTGAACAAAATGGAACTTCCTCATCCAATTAATTTAATAAACCAATAGATGTTCAAGATTAGAAGAATCACAAAGGTCATTGAGTCCTGCCATCATTTAAACCTCCTTTTAATGTCCTTATCAAGTAATAGTTCAGCCTTGGCTTGAATGGAACCAAAGGCTGAAAGTCAACATCTTTTGAATTCTCATCATGTGACAAATATTCAAAACATGTCACCATTCTGCTTACCCTTCTTTGAGTGCAGTCTTATTTATATTTGTGGTTCCTATTTGGCCATGAATAATGAATTTCCGGTGACCCATCTTAAGATCATCCTCCATCTGCTCAGTCAATTTCCATCTCAGAGAGCCAGACTATGGAATGTATACCTACAACTTGGTTAAGAACATTATACAACTGAGGATTGGCCCTTAGTCTTTTGTGTAAAATGTCAAATAGTAGTTGTGGTTGGCAGAATAACAGCTTTCCTCAAATAAATTTATGTCCTAATTACTGAACCTATGAATGTGTTACCTGATGTGGCAAAGGGAGCTTTCCTGATGCGATTGTGTTAAGGATCTTGTATTGGGGAGATTATCCAGATGGACCCAAAGACAAGGGTCCTTGTAAGAGAAAGGCATGAAGGACAAGGAGATGTAACAATGGAAGAGGAAGTTGAAGTGACATGGGGTCATGAATCAAGGAATATGGCAAGTTTCTAAAAGCTGAAAAAGTCAAGGAAATGAATTCTTTCCTAGAGCTTCTAGAGGGAACACAGCCCTGTTGACACCATGAGACTGACTTCAGGCTTCTGACTTTCAGAACTATAAGATAATAAATTTATGTTACTTTTAGCCAATAGAATAAAAGGCCCATGTGTGCTCAGTCTTGTCCAACTCTTTTGTGACCCAGTGGACTATAGCTTGCCAGGCTTCTCTATCCAGATAAGAATACTGGAGTGGGCTACCACTTCCTACTCCAGGGGATCTTCCCAACCCAGGGAAGATCCGGCATCTTTCACATCTCCTGCATTGGCAGGTGGACTCTTTACCACTAGCACTACATTTTAGACAATGCATTGTGCTAATTTGTTATCATAGCAGTAGGAAGCTAAAACACTAGTAATAATAGAATAAATTTAAGCCTAAATTGAATTAAATGAGTTCACCTAGTGGTAGGGACTGACTCAAACTACCCAAATTCACAAAAGTCTAAGAACCCAAACTGACACTAATTTTAATAATTATTAACATTATTTTATCCAGGGTAGCCCATTTCTAGGATCAGGATATCTAAGAATGAAAATGATATTTGCTTAGTAATATAAAAATCAGAGTGGAGGAAATTATACTCTCTTTTCAAATATTTTATCAAATATAAATTATCTCTGGCCTGTTACTAGATGCTCCTGCTGCTCAATCTGAAGTACAGATCCTCTCTCACAAGAAGGTCTGTAATCATTAGGCAGTTTTCTTTCTCTGGTTTTCCTTTATCATTTGCTCTAACAAGTCATAAAAACACCTTTCATCTTGTATCAGTCAGGGCACATCTAAACACATTTTCCTGATAGACAAGATCAATTGGAAGCCTTAGAATTAACACACATCTTATATTAATTAATTACATCTGAAATTGGTATCTTTGACTATCTTGAAGGGGGAAGCTATAGTTTCACTAACAACATTCAGAAGTCATCTCCAAGTGAATTATTTCCTGAAAGCATTCCATACTTGATGGATGTCATACATTTCTGTTAAATTCCATTCCTGAGAACAGAATTTTCTGACATTCTCCTCAAATCCTTGAGCTATGCCCTACTTGGTTCCTGCAGACTCCTTGTCTTAGTACTGTTTTGAGATGTAAAAGAAATCTGTATGTATTCACTTTTTTCAGTGAGAAATTGCAGAGTCACTCTTGACTCATTACTGTCTTTAAGGTCTTATATCTAATTGGTCATTAAATTCTGTCATGTTTTTTTCTTCCAAAATGTCTCTGGGTTTATTCCCTTACTGGGTCAGCAGTTCAACTCCCATACCATCTGATAATCATATTGGATCTCCCTGCCACCACGTAATATTGAATTCAACCAGTGAATGCCAGGATGGACTTCAAAAGTGGCTTCTCTGTCTATTGACCTTTGCCTGGCCCCAGACCTAGGCACTTACACCTCTATCCATGACCCTTGAAGAGACGACATGGATTTTTATGCCAAGGCCAGTGTATCCAACTGGCTTGCAATCTGTTCTCCACCTAACATTTTACTTTTCACTATTTATTTTATAATTATGCCAGTTGGGTTGATATCCTACAGATCTTATCCAACAAGACCTTCCAAAAAGTTGCCTGTATTGGCTCTCACTCCTAGACTCACCCAGGTCTAACAGGAGGAGATGCCCAGGAGTTATGATGCTTATCTAATGTGAGAACCACAGCAAAGTTCCAGGCTGGCTCTGTCATCTCCTCCTAAGCCTCCCTGTACAGTAGGGACAAGAGTAACACTTATTTCCGTGGGTTGGAAGGGTTAAATGTGAGTGCTATTGTCACTGTGTGACGTCCAGGGCTCTTTTAACTCAGTCGCGTGGGTTCTCAAATAGAAAAATAAGCAGCAATGAAACCTCTCAGGACTCTCAAATTTACCCAAGCAACTGAGGCAAAGGGCCTCTCAGACTCAGGAAACATTAATTCCTTACTGATTACCCTAGCAGGCACGCATGCTAAGTCGTTTCAGTCGTGTCTGACTCTGTGAGACCCTATGGACAGCAGCCCACCCTAGAGCCAATGAGATATCTTGTTCTGCCACCCATGCAGTGCTAGAGTAAACAGAACCAAAGGATGGGTGGTTATTCTGTGAGCTGAATGAGAGCAAACTAGACCAGCCAGTGATTTCCATACCAGCAAATTCTTGGAGCCCAAAGGGTCATTTTGATGACAAAATACAAGTCTCTTCAGTAATAATATCTGCAGTGGGTCACCACATAGTACAAAAGAAAGATTATCTTAAAGTCTGAGCAGTTGATTCTGTAACTAACTGAGCTTTGACCTCAGTTTCAAGATCTGTGCATAAGCAATAGGACCTCAGACCCTCCACCCAACATATTCTTCTATTTTATCTTCTCCAGGTTTCCAGTGCTGCAAGAACTATGAAAGAGAAAAAGAAAAGGAATAAGGGAGGCAAGGAGAGAAGGAAAGGGGGAAAGAGTTTAGTTTAGAGTTGAAAACGTCAAAAAATTGAAGGATACATCTTATTAGTAAGGATGATAAAGATAACAACTGACTAGAGCTGCTCCAAGTCTACCTGGTTATCCTAGAGCTGCTCTAAGTCAACACTACCAACCATGATGTCTATCTTCCATGACCACCAGCCTCATAGAATTCAGAAACTCTGCACTCAGGGTTGTCTCATAAAAAGGACTAGCTCTGGAAAATTCCAAGATCTAGGATGTCTTTCAAATGCCAGGACATCAAGTTTCAGGCAGGCATCCCTCACTCCAACTGTGGGCCAGTCTGCCCACTTGAAATGAGAAGCAGTAAGCCAAAGCCTCCCAGAATGCCTAGAGGCTAGAATTCCTACCAAATTACAGGAAGTGCTTAGGCTGAAGGTTTGTTTCCTGTCTAGACAGTGTTCTTTCCTTCAGTGTCCACTTTCTTCCTTTGTTGACAAGATGTGCTTAATGACATAAGAATCCTTGGAACCCATTTTTAAAGTTTAAGGTAGAATCTAGCCTTCCTGACCTCCAGAACTCTGGTCCTCCCAGGAGAAGATGCAGACAGCCAAAGGAACTATGTGAGCTCAGAGAATGGGAGCCATGGGCAGGAAGAAGAGAAAGGTTCATGACAGGCCTTCCTCTTTAATGCTATCGTTGAAGCTAATGAAAAGCACCAGGACATTATTACAATGAAATTCATCCCGAATCAAGCTGATATGGATGTCAGGGAATATGTTAGCCTGTATTTAAGCAAAGAGGAACTGTGTGCCTGCCATAAGTTACGATAGAACAAAACTGAGACAATCAAAGCTGCATGCCTAACTTCCAGGGCTAAAAAGAATTTTTTTTTCTGTCTATCCTGTTCCTAGATCTGCTGTTTCAAATTATCACAAACTCAGAATTTTAAAACAACATACATTTATTCTCCTGCAGTTCTGGAAGTGAGAAGTCCAAGATTAATTTCACTGGGTCAGAGCCCAGACCTCAGAAAGTGAGTGCTCCTTTCAGAAGGTCTAGGGGAGAATCTGGGTCCCGGCCTTTTCCAGTTTCTAGAGCTGCATTCCTTAGCTAAACCTCCTTCCTCCAGCATCTTCATGTCTTACTTAGCTCCTTACCTTATTCTGTCTCAAATCATTCTCTGCCTCTCTCTTATATAAGGATGCTTGTGAATACATTTAGGGTCCACCCAGACTATTCAGGATAACCTTTCAATCTCAAGATCCTTAATCACGTCTGTAAAGTCCCTTTTGCCATATGAGGTAACATTCACAGATTCCAAGGGTTGGATGTGGGTCTCTTTAGGAGGCTTCATTCAGCCTATCACAAGTGCCCTTGACTTTGTCAGATGTGGAAGTGGGTGGAGGATCCAAGGAAGCAAGAAAAAGTGGTGAATCTGACACCTCCCAGAGTAAAATTAACCTGAGGGCTCAGCAGTGTGACTCAAGGTCAGGAAGTTTGCAGACACAATCTCTTGTAACATCTCCAAAGGTTATTCCAGTAGGAGTAAGCCTCAGATGGAGACCCAGAATGGCATGTTGGCAGAAAAACATATTCCTTGAGCCATGACCTCAAGCAGGTGGTGCTAAAATGTTGCCGCTGCGAGCCGTGTGTTACTCTGGGATTGGTGACCTCCAGAAGAGAGGATTCTGATCTGAGGTCAGAGACAAGGCTTGGCTACTTGGAACCTTTTGTGTGGCAAAGTTCTATTAAAGTATAGCAGATAGAGGGAAAGCTTCTGACATAGACATCAGAAGGGAACAGAAAAAGTGTCGCTTGCTAGTTTTTAGCAAGGCATTTTATGTTTGTCCGTGAGCTCCTAATCAGATAAGAGAAGCACTCAAGGCTGAGGGAGTTTCACCAGGCCCCTCTCCCACAATGTGCATTTTTGAGATAGGATGGCACAAGATGTGTCATCCCTGGCCATAAAACAATTGACATGAATACTGGTTTCTTGAGCCATTATCAGCCCAAGGTTTGAGAAAAGAAGAAAAAGGTTAGTCTTAGGCAGAACAGGTTTTGTCAACAGAGAAGGGAGAAAAAAAGTCTGCCACTTGCAAATTATTTCCTCCTGACACTAGGGGACATCTGCCTTCCTACCTGTTACCCTCTCTGTGGTACCCTGAAGGTCTGTGCACTAGGACCTCTCACCTTCATTTTATAAGGGTTTATGACCTTCCTGGAAGACTCTGGCTAGATTTTCAAGCCCATCCGAAGTCCACTGACAATTTCAGCCTCTGCCCTGGAAAGAGTGGAAAATGGAAAAGAACAAGCATGGTGTAACACATGCCGGACCCTCTTACTCCTGCACCCAGTTTTGAGCCAATGTCTCAGGAACAACCAAGGGCAGATACCAGAGTGACAAGTGGTTCCAGAGGCTTCATGAGATTCTGAAGTAAGTGTGCACTACCTCAGTGCTGGGGCCATGAAGATGACCCTCTGGAAAATGTGTCTGGGAATCCTGTGCGTCCCAGGGTAACTTCAGACCTTAGCTGAACTGGAAAGGCCTCAATCTGGGGTCTTGGAGCCTGCAGGGCCATTTGTCTGAATTAGTGCAACTTCTAGTAGAAAGCCTTAGTCACAAGACCCCAGGGCTCATTCCCAGAGACAGACAGAACAGAAACAAAGGAAGGCAAACCTCTAAGCCTTAGGTCCCAGACTAAGATGTCTTCCTCGTATGTAACAGATCCCATCCCAATGAATCTGCACATTAGAAATCTACACCTTCTGTATTCTCCTTGCCCAATACCCAGTTCTCTTCCAAGCTTCAGGAAGGCTTAGAAATACCAGAGTTCGTGGGTTGACTTGTCCATTCTTACTCTATACAAAGAAAGATGACCTGGACATCAGTGAGCCATGGCCCCCTTTCTGCTTCTAAAGGCACTCTTTTAACTCCCTTTATCTTTCCCAGTTGAATCCCCTCACTCTTGAATGTCCAATATTCTGGGTCTTGGACTTGTATTTAAATCAAGTCTTCTGACTATCTTATTGGGTCCAGTATTTTAATTGCCTTCTTTTCCTATTATTTGATGTCTTCTTTTTATTTAATGACTTGCAAGAGCTCCCGTGGCACCCAGATTATATAAGTGCCAGGGCTGGGATAAATGATGCCAGCAGCTTTACAGCCTGGAAGGAAAACATTTAAAGAGAATTTAATTTCATTCTATCTTTCCTTTCAGCATGCAAAGACTCAAGGAAAATGATGTGAGAGTTTTCTGGTTTTTTTTTTTTTTTTCCTTTCTGAAATGGGGGAGAATTTGCAAGAGGAAAAGCTTTTTTCTAATATCAGTTTATTACTATTTTTTTAAAGGCACTCCAAATATGAAGTGAATTGGCATCGCCATTTCTTTATTGTTCTTAATATGAACAATCCAGTATGATTGTCTTTAAATGCATCTCTGGGGCTTCTGCTATTTTTAATTAGTGTGGTTTTAAGTTTTTGTTTTTCTTTTCTTTTTTTTTTTTACTGTTAGCATTCTAGTTGATTTGTTTTCAATCTTCACACTCCATCAGTCTCCGCCTCTTCACCTAACTCTTCTGTATCCCCCATCATATTCACCCAGGGTTTTATAGAAACTGGTAAAATTCTGAATTATCTCTGTCTATAGAGATAAATGTCTGTGGTTCTTTCTCAGCACCTCCCATAGCCCTCTCACCCTCATACTTAGAAACAGAATTGAAAGTTTATGAGGATATGTTCCCTCTGTAATGAGGAAAAACCCAATAAGCTGTATCATAAAAAATGACTCATAGAATTAGAGGTGGGAGACTACATTTTAATGTTTCTCCAATTCTATAGGGTAGGAAACTGAGGTCCAGCCTGGCTGAAACCACTGCCTCAGTTAAAGACCAAGCTGGCCTCCGGGCTGGTGCTTGCACCAGGCCACCCACCTGCTCTGAACTGGTCTCTAAAGGATGCAACAAGGCAGCAACTACAGGACCTGCTCTTCCATTCCATCACTTCCCCAAATCCCATCTCTTCTCCCCAGAAGAGCTGGGTGGTGCTCCAGCAGTTCTTTTCCCAGGCACTGTGGTCATATTCTGCAGTTGAAAGATCCTAGGGCTGAAAGTCAAAACACCCCAGTTCTATTCACCTTTGACACTAATCAATCCTAAATTATTGAATGAGTCATTTAAGTCTCCAAATTTCCATTTTCTCCCCATGAATGGAAATAATATCTACCTGACCTACAGCACAGGACGATGATTAACAACTTTCCCATTTTTTAAATTTCTGCATCCTTTGCTTCCAGCACACCTTTCTTTTCTGGTCCAGTCCATTCAACCTCCTCTCTGATGTTATTCTCTTCTACGGCCTCCCACTAGGGGCTCCCTCTCAGGGTTCCATCTTCCCTCCATTTCTCCATTGACTCTGCATACTACTCCTGGAAAATTTCACCCCCAGTTTCAATTACCATCCATGAATTATGATTCCCAAATCTCATCTTCAGCCCAGACCTCACTCCTGTAACGTCTCTCTTCACCATTCCCCTTTGGTGGTCCTCAGTACCTAGAGTCAACATACTAGCCATACACCTAAGCCTTCTCTTCCTCTATTGTCTTGGAGAATGGCCCTCCATGCTACTCTGAAACTAAATGTCAGGGACCTACTGTATAACACAGAAAACTATATCTAACATCTTGTAATAACCTATAATGGAAAAGAATCTGGAAAAATAGTATACATATATATATATGTAATTAATCATTTTTCTGTAACCTGAAACATTGTAAATCAACTATACCTCAATTTTAAAAAAGTAGAAACCAAGAGTTTCCACCTAAATGCCCAGCCACATTGTATATGCTATAATATTTGATTATGTCTTTCTCCTGAAGTCTTTTTTTCCGTTTTATCCCATTTTACCCACCTTCATTGTCAAGTTAAGGCCCTATTTGTCTCTTACCTAGACTATTTCAACTACCCCTAACTTATCTTCTCATTTTCTGGTTTATTCCTTTCCAGTTTATTTTCCACATCACCATCTTAGTTAACTACCCAAAACACAGTTCTGATTATTTTACTCTCAGTGTATTTAAAAGTCCATAGTTACCTGAAAAACAAAAGTAAAGCTCTTTCACAATGTCCTTCATGCTAACCCTCCAATTTCACCTCCATTACCATGCATGTGGTAACACACACACACACACACACACACACACACACACACACACCCCCCTCATCACTACCACCACTACCACTTCACCCTTTGGCACTACCACCATTCTCAATTTTTATGAAAAACACCTACTTATAGTAGATAACTACTGCTATCTATTTATAGCAGATAACTTTTGGATTATCCTTTCAGCTTTCAGGCTCCCTTCTTTGAAGCTTTCACCCATAGTGGAGAGCTTTGAACACCATGCTTGTGTGATCTTCCCAATCTTGTTTTCTTGGTAGGGCTGGAGTAGATTCTGGACCCAAGCCGAGTTAAGTACCAAAATCATACACTGAGAGCTATGAACTAGACACCTATGGTTCTGGGAATTCCTTTTCTGTTCTTGTTCAGCCCCGTTATGTGGCCTGACATTACCTTGCCCTTGGGGTCTATGGCATGCCCATGGTTCCCAATCATGCATTCCTATTCATATTCAAGCAAGTATGAAATGGGTTTCTTATACTTGCCTACAAATGAGTCTGAGTCACAAGTCAATGTGCTTAGTATCTGCTTTTCCTCTGACAATTAACTTCAACGCTTTTCATCTTCTAGTCATCCTCAGGACCTAGCTCAAGCACGGCCTCCTTTGCAGACACATTGACTTACTCCTGCCTATGAACTGCAACTCCATTTGCTATCATACTTAATCACGACTTTGTTTTCAGGACAGATTTTCCCAGAAGACTATGAGCTCCTTCAGGGCAGAGATGAGGCCATAATTACTGTTCCAGCACTAGAGGAGAGCTTCACACATAGGAGACACTCAGTACATTTATCTTGAGTGAATGAGTTGATACTTATAGAAGTGCTCAGAAAACTATTAAAGGGCAACACATCATTAGATGCAATTTTTAAAGAAAGCAATAATCTTTATGTATAAAAAAGGTCTTATTCTCTAATCACTAGATGATTCCCTCTGTCCTAAAATTCTGATTAATGCTTTGTCCTGAATATAAATATATTATTGATATTATCAAGTTATAAGCTTTCCATAAAAATTAAGAAAAACACAAGAGGAAAACCAGATACTGAAGTTGCTACCAATTTAGAGAAGCAGAAGGCTATATGATAATGGATCAACCTTCAAAATGGCTCTCCATCTTTTCTTTAAAGTCACTTCAAGGTTGAATTGTCAAAAATATTTTGACCACCTATTTTAACATTTTGTTTTTGTTCTGGGGCTGCAGAGTATCGCAAAGCCTCTTTGTTTTGACTCCTGCAAATACATTCTAGTTCCTGAAAGACAATGAAAAATATTCACACCCCATCTCAAAAGAGATTCATTCTTCCCCCATGCATCTCAGGGAAAGACTTGACTCTCTGCATCAACTATGAACAAGCAACAGCTGAAACTGTTGTTTGAGGGCCAAGGAAAATCTAGATCAGAGTAATACACCTCAAGCTGATCCCTCATTCTTGGGACTTCTCTGGTGGTCCAGCAGTTAAGAATCTGTCTTACACTGTAGGGGATGCATGTTCAGTTCCTGGTTGGGGAACTAAGATCCCACATGCATCAGAGCAGAGCAACTAAGCCCTCACACCGCAACCAGAGTGCAGTCTCTGTGCCCTAGTGAAAGATCCCATTGCCACAACTAAGACCCCACGCAGCCAAATAAATAAATAATTTTCTAACGTCTAAAAAAAAAGATTCATCATTCTTGAAATGCTCCCTGAATTTCCCCACTCTCTATTTTTGCCTCTGTCCCCTCAGTATGGAGTAGCAGTCACACACATCAGCTCTCCACCAACTGTAAAAGCTCTGCTCTTTCAGTTTCCCTGTATGGGAACGTTTTTTCTCTTGGCTGCTCTCAGGCAACAACTGCTTCACACCTTACCCATAGAACTTCCTACACTCATCCTTGAGCTTGCCAACCTTCCACCCTGTACTGGGCTCCTCAAGGTCAAGCTCTGAGTCTCTGAATACTCATAGCATCTGGTTGGTGCCCCAGCACTCAACAGTATTTTGTGTAACTAAATAGAAAGAAAATGTCCTTCTTGAAGGCCACTTGACACTGCACTGGTTTTAAAACTAAGCCCAGCTACAACTGGGAAATCCAGTTACCCAGTTCTACACATTGTGTCTTACTTAGGTTAGCAGAAATTGACCACACAACCTTCCTAAGCACCACTTCCTAACTCTACCTCCCCAAGCACCAAATTGTCTTAAATTCTACCATTAACTTATGTGATGGTTAGATGGCATCACCAACTCAATGAACGTGAATTTGAACAAACTCCAGGAGACAGTGGAGGACAGGAGCCTGGCGTGCTCCATGGAGTCGCAACAACAGTAACTTATGTCCAGCTGATACCTACAAGTATCTTGGGGAAGATGATATAGGGTACACTGGTAAAAAAAAATAATGAGAGCTAAGTTTTACCCTGAATGCAACATTGAATATAATACTTTTCCTACCTAATCCTCACCTTTGTCATCTATATAAAAAAAGGAGTTCTCAGTATTTGAGAAAATATTTTCCCATGGTTTGGTGACAGTAATGAAATTAAAAGCCAGCACAAATTAGCTTTCAACTAACATGTAATCAATATAGCCAAGGTACCATGAGGCTGCTGTTGCTGCTAAGTCACTCCAGTTGTGTCCAACTCTGTGCAACCTCATAGATGGCAGCCCACCAGGCTTCTCCATCCCTGGGATTCTCCAGGCAAGATCACTGGAGTGGGTTGCCATTTCCTTCTCCAATGCATGAAAGTGAAAAGTGAAAGTGAAGTCACTCAGTTGTGTCCAACTCTTAGTGACCCCATGGTCTGCAGCCTACCAGGCTCCTCCATCCATGAGATTTTCCAGGCAAGAGTACTGGAATGGGGTGCCATTGCCCTCTCCACTATGAAGCAGAGTCTACCAAAAAGAAAAGTTGGTAGATATAACTCTTTTCTTAGAAATCTCTCTTTCTTGAAAATTTAGAATATCTTTTTTTTTTTTTAGTTCTCAGGAGACAAAAACAAAAGATAGAACACATACTCAAAGGCATGCAGAAATGGGTGAAAAAAATTGAAATATGTGTCATTTGAAAAATAATAGAATTGGGGATGGCTAGGAGGAAGAAGAGAACATTTAAGGGCAGTCAGGGGCCAAAGCATGGGTGCTCTCTGCAAATATTTGGAGGACTTCCCCTGAAGGAGTGATTAAACTTTCTCTAGCTGCAAAGTACCTCAGGAGGGAAAGAGTCTTCCACCACTAGAGAAATTTAAGTCTGGGTGACAGATACCTGGATGAGGATATGGTAGAGCAAGTATAGGAATCGAATGAGGGATTAGAACACAGTATCAAGGACAGGTTCCAGTTCTGAGCCATGGGTTAGTGTATAACCTGGAAATACTATGATTCTTTCTCTTAGGTCCAAACATGTTGCTCAGGCCTGGATCAGAAGGGTATTGGCGAACCTCTGAGTTGGGGAGCTGGACAGAACTGTTACAGTAATGAAATTCACCAAATACAAGTTTACCGGATTCCTAAAGAGGCTCATAGCAGGTTAAACAGCTTTAGGCCTTTAAGGCCTGGCCTGGCCCCCAGTGAGCAATTGATTTTCTTTGTGATTTGATCCACCCAGGCAGATAAAGCCTTTGCCAGTTAACCCCAGGTTAGTCTTTATTTATTTTTTTTTCCTGATTGTCTTTCTTTTATTTTTGGATTTTAAAAAAAATTAATTTTATTAGAGTATAGTTGCTTTACAATGTTGTGTTAGTTTCTACTGTACAGCAAAATGAATCATCCGTACCCCCTTTTGAAATTCCTGCTCACTCAGGTCACCACAGTGCCTTAAGTAGAGTTCCCTGTGCTATGCTGCTGCTGCTGCTGCTAAGTCGCTTCAGTCGTGTCTGACTCTGTGTGACCCCAGAGACGGCAGCCCACCAGGCTCGCCCGTCCCTGGGATTCTCCAGGCAAAAACACTGGAGTGGGTTGCCGTTTCCTTCTCCAGTGCATGAGAGTGAAAAGTGAAAGTGAAGTCACTTGGTCGTGTCTGACTCTTTGCAACCCATGGACTGCAGCCCACCAGGCTCCTTTGTCCAGGGGATTTTCCAGGCAAGAGTGCTGGAGTGGGGTGCCATTGCCTTCTCCACTGTACTATGCAGTACGGGATAAAGAAAAGGTGGTATATATATACAATGAAATATTACCCAGCCTCCAGGTTAGTCTTGATTCGTCTCCTTCCAGATAAAGATTGAAATAGTATGTTTCACTTTTTCAAACTAGTGTCTGATTGGTTCAGCTCCCAGTCTTCCTTACAACCACATGATGGGAACTTATGCTAACTAGGATAAAGGGAATTTAGAAATACCTGCTGAGATTCAGAGTACTCTTTATAGACCATTTCCAAAGAAGCCATTTTAGTGAGGCTAAATCTTGATGAGATGAATAAGGACAGAGAGGCAATAAGTAGATGGGCTTAATTATATGGATTTTCAAGTGTAGCAAGCTACAGTGCAAAAGTTACCTAGAAACATGGAAGGAACTCTTTTGTCTGACAGAAAGGGATTATGAGACCAGCAGAATTATTTTGATTTTAGATTTCTTCTTTGGTAAAGAAAGATCATTCAGTCTCATAGTACTGAGGAAGTTCTAAAGACATCAACAGCTTCTCTCCCAAACAAATTTGAAAAAATCAAATATTTATCAATAGACAAACACATAAATAATTTGGATATATTTGTATAATTAAATATTATGCAGAAATTAAAATGACTGAAACATATAAAAGATAATAACTAAGATTGCAACTAAAGATTATAACTAAGCTCCAATGTATAAAGACTGCCACAGTACAAAGCAATACAATGCATTATTTATGATCATGGAAATTGCAGCCCACTCTAGTATTCTTGCCTGGATAACCCCACAAACAGAGGAAGCTGGCGGGCTATAGTCCATGGGGCCCCAAAGAGTTGGACATGACTGAGCAACTGAGCATATACACACGCATATACAGTGAAGGTATAAAATCATGGGCAGGAAGAATACACATTAAATTCATAAGAGTGCTTGGCTCTAATTAAAGAGAGAGGAATAAGAACATACCTGACAATGAGATCAAGAGACTTCCACTTTATCTGTGAATTTATCTGAGAAATATTTTGGTATGAAATATAAAAATTTGAAAATTAAACATCTCATTCACCGTGCTGACTTTCCTGTTACCACCCAAGTTTCATATTTTTTCCTTTATTGTCACGTAACAGTGATTCTCCAAATGTAGTATGCATCAGAATCTCTTACCCCAGATGACCCCACAAAAGTCTAAAGTTTCACTGTGATTGGTCCTGTGCCCAAGTCATCAACCCATCACTATGACCAGGGCATGATATATTGTGACTGGCTTAATCCATTCTAGTCTCCATCCTGGACTAGAAGTGGAGTCCTTTCCATTTCCACAGGGCTGAGCATGCACAAAAGGTGGATTGTGAAAAGGAACTCGGGGTGCTGCTATCCAAGCGAAGAATGAGTGTTAGAGAAGAACTGAGAAGAGGAGGAAGAAGAAGCCAGCAGCAACAACACCAGAAATCTGTCCACTGGCCCTATCTACAATAGGAGATCCATGAATAAGCGTTTTTATAAATCATATAAGAAAAAGAGCACGAGAGCCAGGAGATTCCAGATTTCTTGAAGTCTATAGAACCTGAGCTAACACATGGATAATAGCAAATAAAAATGAGAATGATGAAGATGTTGGTGGTTAGTTTGGTAAAATCATCACCTTTTATCCTTGTGATTGGGGAGACTGTAGATGGAAAAATGAAGAAGAAAGATCTAGGAAGAAAGTCCTAGTTAAATTCATAAATCTTGAGTCTCATAATACGCCTTTTATAGTCAAATAAATCTTTACCAGGGGATAGCAATTCTAGGGTAGCTTAATGTTTTTTTCATAGAATGTGCCATTTGACCTTAATGTAGCATTGGAAATGAAAATGTACTTTTACACTTTTTATACAGGAAAGATAGAATTAAACAGCCATTAGCTGGGAACACATTATCTTTCTTAACTATTTGAACCTTATTTTAAAAGCTTGAATTTCTTGAAATATTATTAATTTTAATGAACTATTTAATCTCTAGATAACAATTTCACCATCTTAATGGACCATATTCCAGAGACATGTGAAGCTAATAGGAATGAGGTGGCCACCCACATGACCTAGAATATTTATCTGAGACCTTGAGGGATGTATCAGCTTCAGTGGTATAAAAGGCTACTTAGTAACAGCTTGTCTCATTTATAAGTCTCAATGAAAATTTTCAGGTCTCTACATCCCAGCTTCAGGCCAGCTTTTCACAGGATATACCTGCAAGGCCAGAGGAAAGAATATACAATCACTACCCAGGGTTAAGCGAGGCAGATGTCATGACCTGTAAATTAAAGAAGGACTGATGGATTTGAAATTACTTCAAGCAGAAAATGCCCACACCCCGGGTAGTACTAAAATTTGTGTGTGTGAGACTGAGTGGGAAAAAGATGTGCTTAAAGCCTAGAGCTATTCATTTTATTTGTTTGTTTGTTCATTCCTTTAGCAAAATTAAGACTATGATATGGAACATGTGGAAAAATAGATTACAGGGAGTTCCTTGGAAATAGTGCTCCTGATGAAGTAACAGAATGAAACCCCAATCCCAGAGCCTACATCCGTTTTTCCTCTGACAATAACAGAGTAGTAATGCCCATTTGCGTATGTATAGAAGGGCAAATTAAGATGATCTGAAGTTGATCTGCTCTTAATTTGCTCAGCAAGTTATAAGTTCCCTTTAATTCACCTCTTTCCCTAAAATACTCCGGGAAGTGCCCGGAGTAAATCAGACACCTCTTTCCAGCTCCATCACTCACCAGTTAGTGGCATCTTGGGCGAGCTATGTAATCTCTCTTTTCCTCAGGCTATTCATATTTAAAAGAGGAATATAAACCCTTTTCAAGCTAACCTAGATTATATTGCAAAAGTGTGTGTTATATCATTATATACCTGTAATTTATTCATTCCACCAAGGGTAAAATCACTTTGACTTTCAAACCATAATTTTAAACTAATGAGAATAATATAGAGAAAAAGCGAGGAAGCTACTGGCGCCTCTTTTTACCCCCAACACTCTAGATGGTCTGCGCATGCTCAGTCGTGCCCAGCTCTATGCAGCCCCATGGACTGCATGCTCCTCAGTCCATGGGATTCTCCAGGTAAGAATACTGCAGTGGGTTGCCATTTCTTTCTCCAGGGGGATCTTCCTGACCTAGGGATCGATTTGGGTCTCCTACATTGCAGGCAGATTCTTTACTGTCTGAGCCACCAGAGAAGCCCAACAGTCTAGACAAACCTCCATTATAGCATTTGCTCATTTTTAAGGAACCTCTTAGAATCGGTTCCCTGAAAGCATATCATACAAGCTTTTTCCCAGTGTCCAGCAAATCCTTGACCCTGAGGCACATTCTAGGTAACAAGAAACTGAACACCTGGAATTAAGGCACTCATTCTCACTTATGGCAGAAGCAGAGGAGGTCACTGAGGTGTCTCCTCCTGGGTCCCATGGATGTGTATCATAACGTCTTTGAAGACCACCTTTCCAGGCACAGCCTTGTGTCCTGGCTATGAGTCCATCCACCACCTGCCAGGGGAGGACTTAGTCCGTCCAAGTCCTTTGCTTCTTGGGTCTGTCTTTGTTTCTGGGGTCTAATTTAGCCAAAGACTGTTTCCCTTCAATTTCCTTTTCCTTTATCCATATCTTTTCCATTTCTTCCTAACATTTTTTTCTGTAACTATGGGAAGCTATTTTGTATCTACTGTCTTACTTTTTCTCAGATGCAGACCAGTTGGGGGAAGGTGAAGAAGTTCCAGGGACAAAATCAACATTCACTAATGGAACATGACAATTAATGGAACTAACGGAACACAACAATTATCTAGAAGGTCAGATTCCTTGAGGGACAGTGTAGGAAAATCATCAAAGTAACCCTGAGGTATGAGAGGGGGAACTTTGACTTTGTTCAGGCTCTACATCAACTTACTGCATATCTTGGGCAGTATCTCCATATGTCAGCCTCCAGTAAAATGAGTGCTGAGAAAGAGATGATCTCGGGGCTCTTTTTATGTCTACTATTCAGAATTAAAGGTATATTTTTATGTCATCATAAAACAGAATTATCTCTATACTGGAGAATAGTTTGAGCCAAGGCCAAAAAACTGTATTAGGACCAAGTGTGAATTTGCATGATCTTAAAATGAGTGAATGTTATAAAAGTGCTAATGAATCTGATTCTCTATAACTGTGAGCCCATAGTTGGTGGACAGTTAAGCAGACCCTATTTGAGGAACTCTGTAAAATGGTTAAAGAAAACTGGACTAATTTCAGTGTGCAAAATGAGTGAGTCTGCTAGTCACATGCTTCAGTGGTTATTACAATTATAACCATGTGCTGTGTCTTTCTAGAGTCACACCAGCATCATATAGAGTAACCACTAATGCCATTTTCCTGTGCCATTCTTGAGAAAAACCTTCATTGCCTAGTAATAGAGCTTTGTTTCACAGGAGACAAGCTCCTGGATCATCCATTCATTCTTCAGTAAACACTGAGAACCTGCTATGTGCAATGCCTGAGGCGCTGATTTCACCTTACATATGTATCTGATATATATTTAGTTATTGGATGGTCATACACAAATGCTTTCTAACATATACTCATGCAACTATTAATATAACCAATGGGTTAAAGTGATAAGTAAGCACCTTGGAAGAGATGTAGATTAATAGAGAAGGGAAATATCCCAATTGAGGGCTCAAAGCAAGACTTTTATGGAACAAGAAGCATATAAAATAAGTCGTAATGGCTGGCTTAGATTCAGGTCTGCAAAAATGACAGGAAATAGCAAAAGCAAAGGAAGAGAGGCTAGAAAACACAGCACATGTGATAATAAAAATAACACCAACTGTGACATCTAACTTACCAAGCATTTACTACATGCCGGTGGCTCAGAGGTTAAAGCGTCTGCCTGGAATGAGGGAGACCTGGGTTCAATCTCTTGGTCGGGAAGATCCCTTGGAGAAGGAAATGGCACCCCACTCCAGTACTCTTGCCTGGAGAATCCCATGGAGGGAGGAGCCTGGTAGGTTACAGTCCATGGGGTTGCAAAGAGTCGGACACGACTGAGCACCTTCAAGAACTATAAACACACGGTCTTGCTGAATCCTCATGACTCTAAAGGATTGGTTTTATTAGTATTCTTGTTTCCAAATGGGGAAACTTGAGGCCCAGAAAACAAGAGCACCTTGCCCAAGCTCTCCCATTAAAAGAAATAGTAGATAGTTCAGGACTGCTGGAGCCTGTGTTTGTGTTACGAGGAAGAAAAATATAATCTGAAAGATTCATTGTGGTTAGATGATAAACAAGCTAGAAGATTAGACTCTTCCAGTGAATAAAACTTAAGAGAAACTTTAGAAATGAACTAAATGGGAAGTAAAATGTAAAGCCTTCTATATATTAAACAAACAAACTATGCTCCATATCTTGATTAAAATGATCAAAAATCAGTACTCCCTTAACTCTTTTGTCAATATCAAAGCACAAAAAGGCAGGCACATCTGGAAGGGATATGAGTACCTTTGCCAGTATGACCTCCTACTTAAAAAAAAGAATTTATTTATTTGTTTGGCTGTGGCATGTGGGGTCTTCATTGCGTCACGTGAGATCTTTCATTGCAATGCATGGACTCTCAAGCTGCAGCACACTGGCCAAGTTGTTTCAGGGAATGTGGGATCCTAGTTCCCAACCCAGGGACCAAATCCATGCCTCCCACACGGCAAGACGGATTCTGAACCACTGGAACACCAGGGAAGTACCTACAACTTTCTGCTTTTGCAGGTGACAAAACTGAGGCTGAAAGACACCTAACTCTGATTAAATGTTCATTCAATTTAATCTTTAAATAAAGAATAACTATAGATATGTGGGCACATAGCTATATAATTATTGCCAATTATTTCCATACCACTGTTGGGAACAGACAACTAAAGATGATACTGAAAACTTAAAATTTCCTGGCACTCATAGAGTCTATGCACTGCTCAGAAAACAATTAAGTTGCATTCTTTTCTGGGCTTTAATCAAAGTAATGTGATCATATCACTCTACTGAGTTGTGAACCATGAGCTTCCAGATGCTCAAGCTGGATTTAGAAAAGGCAGAGGAAACAGAGATCAAATTGCCAACATCTACTGGATCACTGGGAAAGGAACAGAGTTTGAGAAAAACATCTACTTCTGTTTTATTGACTATGCCAAACCCTTTGACTGTGTGGATCACACAAACTGGAAAATTCTTAAAGAGATGGGAATACCAGACCACCTGACCTGCCTCCTGAGAAATCTGTATACAAGTAAAGAAGCAACAGTTAGAAGTGGACATGGAACAACAGACCGGTTCCAAATCAGAGAAGGAGTACATCAAGGCTGTATGTTGTCACCCTGATTGTTTAACTTATATGCAGAGTACATATGAAATGCCAGCCTGGATGAAGCACAGGCTGGAATCAAGATTGCTGGAAGAAATATCAATAACTCAGATATGCCGATGACACCACCCTTATGGCAGAAAGCGAAGAAGAACTAAAGAGCCTTTTGATGAAAGTGAAAGAGGAGAATGAAAAAGTTGGTTTAAAAGCTTAACATTCAGAAAACTAAGATCATGGCATCTGGTCCCATCACTTCATGGCAAAAGGATGGGAAAACAGTGGAAACAGTGACCAAAATCACTGCAGATGGTGACTGCAGCCATGAAATTAAAAGAAACTTGCTCCTTGGAAGAAAAGTTATGACCAACCTAGACAGCATATTCAGAAGCAGAGACATTACTTTGCCAACAAAAGTCCATCTAGTCAAAGCTATGGTTTTTCCAGTAGTCATGTATGGATGTGAGAGTTGGACTATAAAGAAAGCTGAGCGCCGAAGAATTGATGCTTTTGAACTGTGGTATTGGAGCAGATTCCTGAGAATCTCTTGGACTGCAAGGAGATCCAATGAATCCTAAAGGAAATCAGTCCTGAATATTCATTGGAAGGACTGATGCTGAAGCTGAAACTCCAATACTCTGGCCACCTGATGTGAAGAACTGACTCACTGAAAAAGACCCTGATGCTGGGAAAGGTTGAAGGTGGGAGGAGACAGGGGACAACAGAGGATGAGATGGTTGGATGGCATCACCAGCATGATGGTAATGAGTTTGAATAAGCTGTGGGAGTTGGTGATAGACAGGGAAGCCTGGCATACTTCAGTACATAGGATTACAAAGAGTCGGACATGACTGAGCAACTGAACTGAACTGAACTGAGTTGGTTGGTAACCAAACATACATAATGTATTTAACACAAACAGATCCCCCTAAGCGCACACCTTAATTCGCTCCTCAAGGTCTTGTAAATAAAAGGTGCACCAGTACCTGAAAGGATGTTCTGTTTTCACAGAGACTAATAAAGTGGCTTAGATTTCTCTTGTTTGATCAGCTGTTTAGGAATTAACTTCCACTAAGTCATGTTCATTAATACATTAAAAATGTGTATTATCTAACATAAATATTTTCTATAAAATAAGAAATTCCTCTTAGATGTTTGTATGCTCCCACTAGTACGTCTGTGCTCCAGAAATTTATATTGATTTTATGAGTTTATTGAGCTTGGTAAATAATCTGCCTGCAATGCAAGAGACCCAGGTTCAGTCCTTAGGTCAGGAAGAGCCCCTGGAGATGGGAATGGCTATCCACTCCAGCATTCTTGCCAAGATAATTCCATGGACAGAGGAGCCAGGCAAACTACAGTCCATGGGTTGCAAAGAGTCGGACACGACTGAGCAACTATCACACTTTATTTGTTTATATTTAGTTTCTTATTTTAGCAGTTACTTTTGAAATACAGTTGATAGTTAAAGCACACATCCTCAAAGGGACACCTTTTTAAGGTCTCTGTGAGTTAAATTAGCAATGTTTTTAT
The DNA here is from genome assembly GCA_917880005.1 of Nanger dama. Taxonomy (NCBI): domain Eukaryota; kingdom Metazoa; phylum Chordata; class Mammalia; order Artiodactyla; family Bovidae; genus Nanger; species Nanger dama. The sequence continues at coordinate 23,715,223 of CAKJTW010000011.1, read as the reverse complement.
CTGTCTTGAGCAATACCACTTAGTATGTTGCGTGCTCAGTTGCTCAGTTGTGTCCAAATACTTGTAACTCCATGAACTGTAGACCACCAGGCTCTCCTGTCCATAGAATTTCCCAACTAAGAATACTGGAGTGGGTTGTCATTTCTTCCTCCTGGGGATCTTCCCAACCCAGAGATCAAACCTGCATCTCCTGCACTGGCAGGCAGATTCTTTACTATTATGCCACCTGGGAAGCCCTGCTTAGTTTGTTATTATAGTGCAGATAATAATAGCTAGCATATACAGAATATTTGTTATTATCATTTGCATTTTTATTTGACTTTCACTTTCATAAAATCAAAAGAAGATCTGAGATCTCTCCTCTTATTCTGTGATTGTGATATTGTACTTCAATACCTTTAAGAGTGTAATAGTTACTGAGGTGACCCAGCACATGTGTTTCTTGTAACCCATAGCTCTCATGTTGGAATCTTATAATTAAACTAATATTTCCCTTGAGGAAAATATTAGGAGCTTACTTTTAAAACAGAAGCATCCATTTAACCTTGTTCAGTTACAAAGAGGATTGTCAAAGAAGATTTTAAAGCAATGTTTTTCTCTGGATAAATGTTCACAAATTATAAATACATTTTAAAAGCTCAGAACTTTATTTTAGCTATTTAAACCAGCTTCTTTCCTCCAACTTCTAAATGATTTTTCCCTTTCAATTTTGATATATTATTTATTTAAATATCAGCCTGGTGGTTAGTTGGATATTTCAGCCTGCCTACCCATTAATACCAATTCTCATTTCTACATATAATTTTAAGTGTATTTAAAATGCAATACATGTTTGTGGCAGCCCCTTCCAATAATTATCATTGGATTAAAATTAGAATTCATAAAATTATTTAAAATCATTTATGTTAAAATAACCCAAATTATCGGAGTTACCAACTAAAACATAATCTTTATTGCCACAGGGAATTTTAAACACTATATCTGTGAGATTTGTAGCATGTATATTAAATAACTTGACTGAAATCACAAATTAAGTCATATATGATTGAACAGAAATATTTAAGTCAATGAGAAACCAAAATCTTATTTTTCATAATTTCACCATAATTTTATTTTGTATTTACAGTCTTCAATTTCTAACACGAGGGTCTTATTGAGGATTGGAGGGGTTAGGGAGGTGAGATGGGGTTTGGAGAAGAGGAATCAGAGGGTCTTATATGGGCAACAATCATTAATAAAGTTAACAGGATGTGAAAGTCTTCCAGAAGAAATTCTTGCAGCCAGCTTTGCGTTCTCGGGGTGCCATGGCTGGGTTTGAGTTCGCAGATCTTTGCAGCTCCAGCCTCATTTCATCCTGCTCAGCAGCCTGGGACAGGTCTTCAGGCTCCAGGGCATCGTTCTCTGTCTGGTTGGGTTCAGACAGCAGCTCTGCCAAGAAGTACTTGGCCAGTTCCTGTATGGGGTGGAAGGAAGACAGAGGAAAGAGGATGAAAATGAGGATGGTGGAGAAGAAAAACCAGAAGAGCTTGGCTTGAAATACAGGTTTAGCCACAACCAAACCCCAGTTTTCCCAGCTGTGGACTTTTTGTGACACTTAAAATCAGTTAAGGGTGTAAATAAACACGGGCTTTTGCTATAGCCACCAAGTAAGAAGCTTTAAAAACGCAAATGTTTCTGCAAGTTCTCTGCTTCTGTAGGTTTAAAATACACACAAAGAAGGAAATAGATCGTTAGTTTTGCAAAGGTGAAACATAAGCCAATAGTTTAACTCAATGTCCATATCATGAGCTACGAGCTAGAATGGTTCCTGCCGTTTTTACTAAGCCACCCTTTAGGGAATGAGACCTTTCACAACCATAAACATGCTGTGTTCTGGCCATAGAGTGCCCTTTAGCCCCTGGTCCCGCTGCATGGGCGGGAGGCACTGCCAGCCGCTTCAGAGGTCCGCGCTTTCAGCACCTGGGTCAGCACCTCCCGCGGTCAGTACCCGGGAGAGATGCCCATTATCCCTTCGAGCTCAATTAACCAAGGTCTTGGAATTGTCTTGAATCCCAAAGAACTCACCTGAACTGTGACCTACTGCGCTGATCGGGAAAGAAAGAAAAAAAAAGGTAAAAGGTATTCTGGACTTTGAAAGTTTTCCCGAGAGCTTTGGTGGCTAAGGGACCCAAAAACTCACCGGCACTCTGGGAGCACCTCAAATTCACCCAAGGGAGCAGAGGCAAGGCGAGGGAAAATTAGGGGATTCGGGTGAGGGGAAAGAAGACGTCCAGGAGTCTCCTTACCTGCTTGCCAGCGGCAGCGGCCAGGGATTTCTGCAGAAACTGACGGAGTCGGGGATCCGAGGGCGCGCCAGTGACACCGCCAAGAGCCAGGACGATGGAGAGCGCGGCCAGCGCGCACTGGAGGCGGCAGGACAGCATCTCGGCGGCGGCGGCGAAGCCGAGCTAGAGTGCGGTTGGTCAAACTCTAGGAGCTGATCGCAGGCAGCAGCGACGGCTCGAACCTTGCCTCTCCTAAAGCAGCTTGCGTGCTCTCCTCCGGCTCCCCCTTTTAAACTCTCTCTCTGACGTCAGACGAGGAGGCGCCCCCAGATCTCACCAGAGCTTTTACGCACCATTACCCTCGTGAAATCAATCACAGAAGTGAGAGGAGGCTGCACAATCAAAAGTGGCTTATTAAAAAAAAATAAATCCTGTACATGCACAGGCCCACGCGATTCCACACGTCGCTCCATCTACACAATCTTTTATATTCACTCAGTGCTATGCACATACACATTCCATAGTTTCACTCATACATGTATGCATTCAATTACACACACTCAAACAGCCTCTGCAGAAGCAAATGCACCAGCACACCCAGCTGCATGCCCATAAATATACCAGACAACTTTATCCATCATCGTACTCAAACATTTTAGGAGAAGTAAATGCACAAGTATGAGAGTGTAACAAGTGGAGACTGTCACGAGCACTCCTTGTGACAATGAATGTCAGAGCATTCCTCTAAGAACAGATTTGAAAATGGAATGTGGATTTTAGAAAGATTGAATCATCCTTCTCCATTATCTCTGTGAAAAGCCTTGTCGATAAGAAGTCAGGGGGCTCTGAAAGAACTTCGCTTCTTATAATGGAGAAGAAAGTACCTTAAGTTCTCCCTCCATCCCTCTTTCTCAGCAGCTGAAACACTTTTAGTCTACCTGCCTTTCCACCGTTACCCTCCCCTGCAAAAAAAAAAATGCTAAAGGAGAAAAAGAAAAATTGACTTGATTTTTGTCCTTGAAACTAGAAAGAAATCTCAGAAACCATCTACTAAACCCCAGAGTTTGAGTCACTGAGCCTAGAAATGGGCGATGAAATTCTCTGACTCATATAGTGCACAGCTGGGGTCAGGACCAGTCCTCCACACTTCAAGGCCAGGGTTCTTTTCACTCAACTCTGAGTTTCCTAATAAGTTCCTGACTGGTAGTAGCAGTTCTAGGTCAGGGACTCCCAGTCTGGACATACAGAAGTCCAGGAACCCCCTGAACATATGTGACCATTATTGTATGTTTCTGTGCAAAAAAAGCATTGACAGTACTCCCCCACTCCTCTCACAAATAAAAAGGAAGTTTGAGAAATGCTGGTCTAATTCTAGCTGTGGTCTGGTTAGATGTCTGCTATCCTGATCAGACTTCTGGTAGCTTTTTCCTTTTTTTTTCCTCCATGAAATAATTCCTTATCAAGGAAGGGCCAGATGAACCCTGCAGGCTCTTCTGGGACTTACAGTTTATAAGCTCCAAGCTCATAAAAGCTGAAAAAAATTACTGTATCTCCAGAAACCCAGTGAAGCAGACAATATGACTAACCCTGTCTCCAGCCAGGCATCACATATGTATTCTCTGTACTAGACCAAGACAGCGTTTAGAGGCAGAAGGGACTGGGAGGCGTGCTGAATGGCTTGATTAGTTGTCAGCTTTTCCTTTTGTGTCTGCAAGCTAAGAGAAGGCGTGCCAAAGCTTCCAGGGCTTGGTGAGTCCAGACAAGGCTATGCGTGAGTGAGGCATTAAAGTCACTCACAAAAGGAGATAAGCTTTTGAATGCAGTTTCTAGCCTGCTTACAACCCTGAATATTTATTGGAAGGACTGATACTGAAGCTGACGGCTCCAATACTTTGGCTACCTGATTCAAAGAGCTGACTCATTGGAAAAGACCCTGATGCTGGGAAAGACTGAAGGCAAAAGTAAAGGGGGCCACAGAGGATGAATCATTGGTTAGCATCACTGACTCAATGGACATGAGTTTAAGCAAACTCCAGGAGAGAGTGAAAGACAGGGAAGCCTGGTGTGGTCCATGGAGTCTCAAAGAGTCAGACATTACTCTAATCTCTTCCTCTCTTAAGGTCCTCTTACCATTTTTCCTCTTTCCTTAGCACTTTCTCATTAAAAATGTTCATGAACTTTAGCAATTTGAGTACTCACTTCGGATCAGTAAGTCTGGGTCACTTTTCTCATATCCTTGCTGAAGTGTTGAGTCTGTGGATAAGATGACTTCTGGGCTTTTTGGTTTGATTAGTTTTATAATCCTTAAATTATTAGGAGTCTAGAAGCCACTTAAAAAAAAAAGAACCAAGACAAAAGGAAATGCAAATTCTTCCTTAAACCCCCAACTCATGACCAAATTTTGCATAAAGCTTAATTTAGCACAAAGACACTTGAAACTTCCCCAACCTAAGCTCTTTGCAGCCAAATTCCCAAAAGGCCTCACTCCCAAGTTCCAAAGGCTGGGAGGGGGAGGCTATTTGTATTTGTACTGAGGACCCCACTTCCTTGATCACCAGAAATGATTCCTCTCATCCTTATTCAGCCTTCTGTTGTTCACAGAGTACTTTCTCACCCAGTGTGTCAGGGCATGCTAGCCCCATCTCATAGAGGAGAAAACTGAGTCCCTGAGAGCACAAGTGCCTCGCAAACAGGCACAGAGGCATGAAGTGGCAAAGTCAAGGGAGGCTATTGAATGGTTCTAACAAATTCCCTTGTCCCCTGACTCAGAAATGCCAGAGTCACTTGGCTGAGCAGTTCGCAGCCAGGATGCAACTACCTTGAGGGAGGCATCCAGGCCTCTTTCATGTGCTACTCTCCAACCAGGATCTGATTTCTCACTTCCCTGTGAAATGAACATTAGGGGAGACTACCTGTCAATATGAGAAGCAAAACTCATTTTAATAAGAGACAATAAAATCCGTGAGCACTCAGATGTTCAGTATTAAGCAGTGCAGGGAGGCAGAGAGTAATTGTGCTTGGAGTCCAGAGACCTGAGTTCCGGTTCTACTGCTGTCCAGCTGTGGGCTTCTCTGGGCCTTAGTCTCCTCACCTGCAAACAGAAGGGCTGCTAGGTAATCTTTGTGAGTCTTTCCAGCCCTGACCATCAACAAGCTTGAGTCTGAGAAAAGTAAGAGGCAAACTAGAGCATACTGTAACATGCTGCTTCTTTCTCAAGTTGAGAACTTCACATTGGAAAAGTAGCTGTTGTTTATGTAGTATGGGTGGTGGGGGAGCCAGATGCAGTGGGCATTTCACAGCTTATAAGAAGGAAAATTAGCTTTTGCATCTTGCTTCTGCTACTGACCTGCCCCTTCCCCCTGCACCTCAGTTTCTCCATCTGGAAAACTGATTCACTCCAATTCTTTCTACAAATAAGTGCCAAGAATCTGCTCTGCTTGAGAGGTTGTATGATACTATAGTAGCGAACTATATAGACAAAGTCTTAGTGAGAAAAACAAACAGCAGACTTATCAAGTAATTAACATATGTTCAAACTGACTAGAATTAAGACAGACAGGAGTCAGATCACGTAGAGCCTTGAAGATCATGGTAAGAAAACCACTGGAGGATTTTGAGTAAAGGATTGACCTAATTTGAATCATTTTAAAGTAATTCCTTCTGCTGAAGTAAAGAATTAACTGTAGAACAGCAGAGTTGGGGAGATGACTTAGGAGCCTAAAAACCATTTAAGAGAAAAGAGGAGCCAAGATGGAAGGGACACATTCTCCCTTAAATACCCAAGCCAGTTATCCTGGCATAAAGTCATTTCATACTTCGAACATGAACCTTCTGTACCAACTCCCAGGGCTTCTTTCCACAGAAGGGAAGATGGTTTGTGCTTGTTTGGGGGACCTTACTCCCCAGACTCATTCAGGCAAGAGAAGATGGTTTATGGGTGAGAGTGACAGCTATGAAGGAGCTGAGCACTGGTTAGGTTTGAAGTTTATTTTGAAGTAGAGTTGACAAGACATGCCGACGGCTTGTTTGGATATCGAGTTAAGGAAATGTGCACAATTGGTAACAAGCGATCTAGACGTTCCCTAAAATGTTTTCAAGTTCCACAAATTCCTGAGAGTACAGGAAATAGATTTCTGACAAAATTTCCTCTTGGGCATTTTATAAGTGAAAAACCATTTTATTTCTGTCAGAAGAGAGTGAGAATTACAGGTGGTAAGGAGAAGCAAGATGGAATAGTGGAAAAGCACTGGCCTGGATGTCTGAGGTCTTCAATTTTCTCTTGCTTAAAATGTGCCTGATAATCCTTGCTTTTGCTAAAACATGATTTGAGATCCAGGTCAGACAGTGTAAGTGACAGTGCTTAGTTATCCATAAAACACGATGAAAAAAGAAAGTCCTGTTTTTGTTCTTGCTGCCCAGAAGGAGGCCGTCAGCCAGCGCCAAGGGGTGATATTCAATAAGTCGACCTCTGAAAGCTGGAGTGTTCTCACTGATGCTCTGACCTGGCTAGACAGTCAGACCTTCCTCTGGGGACACCTATCTGACAGTCCAGAAAAATCTTTCAAGAAATTCAACAGACTGGTGCTAAAATCCATCTATTAGAATTAGTCTATGAGTATCAGACACTGAGAAAATAGTCTCTTCTCTCATGTACTTTTCCTTGAGAATATAGCACCTTAAAACTTCACAGTTATTAACACTTTAATGTGAATTTATATGTTGAATTATTTTCTTGCTTAGAGCTGCCTAAAGGACAGCTTTGACTTAAGTAAAGCTGGGAGATCAACTTGGAGTGGGTGATCCATCTTGTAGAGGGCAGACTTATTGGGAAGTGTTGCTAGGGATACAGGCAGGCTTTAGGGAGCACAGAGACTCCTTTTGCCCAAGGGCAAGCGTGCTTGGGTGAGAATACCCTAAGGACCTTTCCTTCTAGACCAATCCCACCACCATGGGCCACGAAAATGAGAACTTGTGATTCTCTAAGAACTTCTGTGAAGCTAGATTTCAGTTGGAAGAGTCCCAGCTCATGCCCCTGAAATTGCTGGTGGTAGAAGAGCCAGATTTTTCTGCCAAGTTGGCTTTCATGAACTGCCACAAGGAGCATCCCTGGTAGCTCATAAGGTAAAGAAACTGTAATGCAGGAAACTTGGGTTTGATCCCTGGGTCAGGAAGATTCCCTGGAGAAGGGAATGACTACCCGCTCCAGTATATAGCCTGGAGAGGAATCTGGCAGGTTACAGTCCAGGGGGTTGCAAAGACTCTGACATGACTGAGCAACTAACACCTTCACCATCTTGCCTACAGTGATTGCATTAGACAAGAAGAGTGAAGGGGTCACTAACTGAAGCCCAGGGGTAAATGTTTTCACCCAGGGGTGAAAATAATTTCACCCAGAGGGTGGGTGAGTGGTGACAGCTCAGGTCTGTTCTCCTGTAGTACTCTCCTATCTGGTCTCTGTCTCATCACTTTCCAGCTCAGAAGCCCTCAGTGATTCCCCAGTGCCAATTAGTTCAAATGCAAACACATCAGCCTAGCGGTCATGTTTCTTCAGACCCTAACAGTTCTGGTCAGTCTCCCTGCTTGTCTCAACTCCCAACCTTCCCATTGCCCCCAGCTACCTGCTCTTCCCTGTACACACCCTGCTGGCACCTGCATCCATTACTGTGTGCATGCTCCTCCAGCACTTGGAATACCTTGGATCCATCTCTGACTGCTAACATCACGTGGCTTATTTTAAGACAAGAATGTCTCACCTCCTGCACCCAAGGGTGTATCTTTTGTACCTCTCCTCTAGTAGAGACCATGCTAGATCATCGTATTTTTGCCCTGAGTCTGTATGTCTCATCCATGAGCCTAGAGATTCACCAGGGGCAGAAATCTGGTTATGGTCATATCTGCATTTTCCTCAGAGACCATAAAAATGTGAAGCACAGAGTAGTCGCTGAAAAATGTTGATTGAGTGGGAGACAGATTTCTTCTTCTTATATGTGAGGTCTCTGTGAATTCTGTAGCTAGAACAAACCTCAAATGAACCTCAGGTAACTGAAGACTATCTCACTTGACCCCTAGCCCTGCTGCTGCTGCTGCTAAGTCGCTTCAGTCGTGTCTGACTCAGTGCGACCCCAGAGACCGGCTGCCCACCAGGCTCCACTGTCCCTGGGATTCTTCAGGCAAGAACACTGGAGTGGGTTGCCATTTCCTTCTCCAATGCAGGAAAGTGAAAAGTGAAAGTGAAGTCGCTCAGTCATGTCCAACTCGTAGCGATCCGATGGACTGCAGCCTACCAGGCTCCTCTGCTCGTGGGGTTTTCCAGGCAAGAGTACTGGGTGGGGGTGCCATTGCCTTCTCCAACCCCCAACCCTAGGTAGCTAAAACTTTCAGGAACACATATCCATTGATTTCTAAGTCATCTCTGACCTTCTGCAAAGAAAACCTCCTAATTGCTGTTCAATGTAATTTTTCCTATCCACTTAGAACTAACTGAAGTTGTCACATGAATGTGCCAATATACTCATTGGAAAGATACAGGACTTCACTGGAAGGCTTAGAGAGGACTCACTGACTAATCACAGAGGAAATAAGTGCCCAGAACACAACAGAAGAGAGTAGCACAGCAGACTCCCCTCTGCTTATTGTTTAACGTTTGATTGTGTGTTAATATCAACCAAGCAAGGGCATGGAGGCCTCAGGTTACATAGTCAATGCATAGCTGGGCTGAGGCGGAGCCCTTTCCGCCACCCCAACATTTCCTCTCACTTTGAGAGAGAGAAAGGATGCATTGCCCCTAATTATGCTCCCAGATTCCTTTCTCTTTGTGAGTCCCTAGGGTCCCCAGTCGGACAAGGCAATGGCACCCCTACTCCAATACTCCTGCCTGGAAAATCCCATGGACGGAGGAGCCTGGTGGGCTGCAGCCCATGGGGTCGCTAGGAGTCGGACACGGCTGAAGTGACTTAGCAGCAGTAGCAGCAGCAGTGTCCCCAGAGGCACCCCTCTTGCTAATCTATGACTTCTGCACAGGGCTCCCCAGTGAAATGAAACTGGGCTGTGCTCTGCCCCCGGCTGTGCCACCCAGACAGAGGACATCTCCCAGTTCTCTTTACCTATCTTCCTCCTAAAAACAAGGTGCTAAATTTCAGATCATCCATGAGCATTCCCAGTGTAGTAATGAGGGAAGGATATGTCTTGAAAAGCTGGGTCTGAGAAATCAGAGACCAGAAACTAGTTGTCCTGTCCCTGAAACAGTATACAATAGATGGTGAAGTTCCTCTTCAGTGTAATGTTGAGATAACCCCCATCCCCATCTTGAAATGGCATGACAAGGGTATATGAACACAGAAATGCCCCCATGGGGTGAGAGCATTCCTATAGACTAGTCCAATTTCTCCCACTCAAGCTATGAGTATTCATCTAGACTAGTGGATCTTAACCCTGGCTTCATACCGGGATTGCCTGGAAAACATTTTAAAAGCACAGATAGATGCCTAGGACTCAACCGCAAAATTCTGACTCCTAGGCCTATATCTTTAAGAGCTGAATTGTGGTCTGCAACCAGAATGATGGAGAAAATGATGGAGTCACCAACCACTGCCCACCACGGCTCCCCTCTCATCTCCTTCTGTCCCGTTCTTTCTTTCTGCTCTTCTCCACCTTTGACCTGGGGACACACAAGCACAATGGGCTTGGCTTGACCCCATCAGGAACAAAGCACCTGTTTCATCGACTTTTCTGACACAGCCCCAAGAATTGAGGGCAACGGCGGGACTGGAGCCAGAAGTGGACCCATTCACAGACCAGGACTTCAGAAGCATCTAGTGCCTCCCCAGTGTTCACACATTGGAAAACTGAAGTCAAGAGAAAGGGAAGGTCTCTCGCAAAACCGCATAACTACTGTCAGAGTCAGATCCTCTGATTCTCTTAGTGCTGTGTTTTTCTGTGAAGGTTTTTGAATCCCTTCCATCCAAGCAGTCAAAACCGTGCTGCACCGGCAGCTCCTGGCTTGTTAGCTACGTAGCTCCCCCGACAGCCTGAAGCAAAGCCTTATTTCCTGTCAGGAGCATTATCCTAGAGAGGAAGCTTTGCGGATTAATGTGTTGGGCTTTCACGCTTTGTGTCTCCGTCCTTTTCTGATTGTGCGTTTCCTAATCTCATGATATGATCCAACGTGCTTCTCAAGGCCATGGAGGAGTGTGGCTTCAGCTCTTGGTACAGGAAGCTGTTGTTAAACTGAGCTCGCCTGCCCTCTGCTGGCTCAACTGGTAGAAGGCAACTTTATCTAAAATTTTATATTCATTCCTTCATTTACTTCCTTCACTAACTTTTAAAGCACCCACGACTCAGAGAACACTCTGCTTGGCGCTAGGATCGTAAAGAAGTACTCTGACAAGAATCTCTTGGTTTAAACAGAGGGTGAACACTCTGTGCTAGACACTGTGCTGCTGATTCAGATGGCCAAAACTCATTGTCTGGCTTTGAAAAGAGGTTGCAATCTTATAAATTACTCAGATTATCGTCTAAGACCTAGAATCAAACAATTAGCACTAGAGGGAACTTCAGACCCTTTATAACTCATGTTAATCCTGTAGGCTTCCCAAATTAGATACACCTGATTAGGCTCCCCATACACAGGCCCAGGGACTCCAGAAGTATCAGGAGAGGGCATGGGGCAGGAATTTTATTTCATTGAACAGCATTCTGCAACAAAGTTTCATAGAAACAAAAAGTTTAAGGGGGAAGGAAAGTTTGAAAACTGCAGTTTCTAATACAGACTGTCCTCTTAACATATATCCTGAATGTCCTCCAGCCTCATGGAGCTACACTCAGAATCGATGTCCAGTTTACAGATGGTCTCGGGCCTTATTACTTTTTGAATCTTCATAGCAGTGGAATCTCACTCCCTTTGCACGGTGCCTTCAAGGAGGTCTCACCGGCATTGAAAATTCCCTCCTGTTCACGTTGTTGCTGCTGTGTTTGGACAGAGTTCCCTTTTCCCCAGGTTGCTGGCAACGTTGTGCCCAGAACCAAGGACACACGATTCCTGTGTCCACTGCTCTCCCCATGATGCTGTTAAGTGCCAACTTGGCATCTCTTGTACCATCTCTTTCCAACTTTTGACTGCATCTTACATAAGAAATGCATTTTACATTACAGTGCAGTACATGCACATACCTGAACACAAGTTTCTCAAAACAGTACAAAACCTTTACAATTCACCCTGGTATTTTCTATTCTTTCCTAATTCTTTTTTTTCTTTAATGCCAGTTATGACCCATTAAATTAACTATGTGACCCACTACTGAGTCATAAACCAGTTTGAAAGGCTCTGCCTTGGGCCATGGCTCACCTGCCTGCCCTCTGCCTTGACTTGGAATTCCCAGTCTGCATCTCTCCCTCTACTGTGAGACCCTAGTGGGGCACAAGCCACAGGCCCTGCCACTGGGGTGTTGATGTTCACTTCTCCTCTCCTCTGCTTTCTATAGTTTTAGAGGGTCTCATTGCTGTTTTAAAGCCAGGGGCCTACACTTGTTAAGCAACTTATCTCCCTGCTTTTAAAGACGCTGCAGTGTTTACTAACTGGTAGGCTGAATTATGGCTCCCCAAAAATATGTCCACGTCTTAACCCCACACCCTGTGACTGTGACTTTATTTGGTGGGAGGAGGTCTTTGTTGATATAAATAAATTTACTGATGTCAAGATGAGATCATCCTGGATTATCTGTGTGGGCCCCAGATCCAAAAGAGTATACTTATTATTAAAACATAATGATTAAAAGATCACTTAATATTCATCTAAATCTATATCAGTTATTTATTTCTAACTATCTTGTTCTAAGAGGATTAGCTGATGGCTAAGTGTACAGAATCCACCTTCCAGTGCAGACACAGGTTGAATCCCTGGATTGGGAAGACCTCCTAGAGAAGGAAATGTCAACCCAATCCAGTATCCCACAGACAGAGGAGCCTGTAGGAGCCTACAGTCCATGAGGTCACAAAAGAGTCAGACACAACTTCTGTACTAAACAACAAAAATCTTGTTCTGATGAATATTCAAAGTAGTTTATAAGAGTAGACTTTTAAAATGCAACTTAGAAAGTAGTAACTTGAGGTTCAAGATGGTGAACTCAGCCCATGCCTCTATTTTGCAGACCTTCAAAACATTCCAAATTCCTCACTGACGTAAATAAATGTGAAATGGAGAGAGAATGGGGTTTGGCTTCAGGCTGATACAGGGGAGATACACGAAAACAGTCCAAAGAATCAGAGTAAATGCCTCTCTCTCTCCTATGGACAAAGTTACTAGAGGAAACAATAAAATAAGCAGAGCAAAATCTCTCTAACTTACAGTCTCTACAAGATTTGTAAGGCTATTGTATCAATTTTTATATTACATTAGGCAGTGTAAAAGGAAGGAAAACGAGGTTGATAATGGGTTTTTTCCTATCTCAGTAAATTCCAGAAGACACTGAAAAATACATACCAAGTTTTGAGTGAAAAAGATAAAAGATTGTGACAATACAAATTAAAATTTGACCTATATATTTAGGGGGATAAGAGCAGTACAAGATCAGTCACATACTCTTTCTCTCCCTGAAAATATTACTCACAAACATAAGAAAGGGAGAGAATAAATCAGAATAAAGAATTCAAAAGTACAGTGGGCTAGAATAAAGATGATGAGGAGGAGTAAATCTATAGAATTTAAGAGTTCAGTTCAGTCGCTCCGTAGTGTCCAACTCTTTGTGACCCCATGGACTGTAGGAAGTCAAGCCTCCCTGTCCATTACCAACTCCCCGGAGTTTACTCAAACTCATGTCCACTGAGTCAGTGATGCCATCCAACCACCCATCCTCTGTCGTCCACTTCCCCTCCTACCTGCAATCCTTCCCAGCATCAGGGTCTTTTCAGATGAGTCAGCTCTTCACATCAGGAGGCCAAAGTATTGGAGTTTCAGCTTCACTATCAGTCCTTCCAATGAACACCCAAGAATGATATCCTTTAGGATGGACTGCTTGGATCACCTTGCAGTCCAAGGGACTCTCAAGAGACTTCTCCAACACCGCAGTTCAAAAGCATCAGTTCTTTGGTGCTCAGCTTTCCTTATAGTCCAACTCTCACATCCATACATGACTACTGGAAAAACCATAGCCTTGACTAGATGGACCTTTATTGGCAAAGTAATGTCTCTGTTTTTGAATATGCTGTCTAGGTTGGTCATGACTTTTTTTCCAAGGAGTAAGCATCTTTTTATTTCATGGCTGTAGTCACCATCTGCAGTGATTTTGGAGCCCAAAAAACTGAAGTCAGCCACTGTTTCCACTGTTTCCCCAACTATTTGCCATGAAGAGATAGGACTGGATGCCATGATCTTCGTTTTCTGAATGTTGAGCTTTAAGCCAACTTTTTCACTCTCCTCTTTCACTTTCATCAACAGGCTCTTTAGTTCTTCTTCACTTTCTGCCATAAGGGTGGTGTCATCTGCATATCTGAGGTTATTGATATTTCTCCCAGCATTCTTGATTCCAGCTTGTGCTTCATCCAGCCCAGCGTTTCTCATAATGTACTCTGCATATATTCAAGAGTAGGTTCTTCAATTAATATTATGAAACATAATTCATTTGTCTAACATAATTCTTGAAAGAAAATGTAGGAGCTATAAACTATTTTATTAATTTTGTTATAGAATACTAGACTGTTCTAACAAAACTGGAAATCCAAGTTGACAGGAAAGAAGGTATGTGAAATTCTTCCCCACCAACCAAAAGAAATAAGAGCTTGTGAACCTTTCTTGAAATAGATATAAGAATGTGAATGGAAATGTAGTAATATTTCCTTAAAATATAAATATACTCAGAAGAATAGACATTTGTTGTATAACTTTCTAGGAGAAAATGATTTTAAAAAGTTGAACAGTACTGTAAAATAAGTTTTTAAAGAATTAAGAAGTGGGAGGGAGGCTCAAAAGGAGGGGATATATGTGACTTATAGCTGATTCATGTTGTACAGCAGAAACTAGCACAACATTGTAAAGCAATTGCTGTTGTTCTTGTTTAGTCACTAAGTCATGTTTGACTCTTTTGCAATCCCATGGACTGTATCCCACCAAGTTCCTCTGTCCATGGGATTTCCTAGGCAACAATACTGGGGTGGGTTGCCATTTCCTCCTCCAGAGGATTTTCCTGACCCAAGAACTGAAACTTCATCTCCTGTATTGGCAGGTGGATTCGTTATTGCTGAGCCACAAAGGAAGCCCCTGAAAAGCAACTATCCCACATACAAGAAAATCTTTTAAATGCCAAAAAAGAATTAAGAAGTGATAAAACAAATAATTTTATATGTGATGCTTTTCTCCCTAAACTACAAATACTCTTTGTAGTTTTGCTTTTTTAACTAAACTACAAGTATATTCTATTTCATTTTTATTCTAAGACTTAGAAACAGCCATTTTCAATTTCCAAATTCTTAAATTTTATCTGGTCCATTGGAGAAGGGAATGGCAAACCACTTGAGTATGCTTGCCTTGAGAACCTCATGAACAGTATGAAAAGGCAAAAGATAGGACCCTGAAAGATGAATTCCCTGGGTTGGTAGGTGCCCAATATGCTACTGGAGATCAGTGGAGAAATAACTCAAGAAAGAATGCGGAGACAAAGCTAAAGCAAAAAAACACCCAGTTGTGGATGTGACTGCTGATGGAAGTAAAGTCCAATGCTGTAAAGAGAAATATTGCATAAAGGAACCTGGAATGCTAGGTCCGTGAATCAAGGCAAATTGAAAGTGGTCAAACAGGAGATGGCAAGAGTGAACAATGTCATTTTAGGAATCAGCAAACTAAAATGGACTGGAATGGGTGAATTTAACTCAGACGACCATTATGTCTACTACTGTGGGCAAGAATCCCTTAGAAGAAATGGAGTAGCCATCATAGTCAACAAAAGAGTTCAAAATGCAGTACTTGGATGCAATTTCAAAAATGACAGAATTAGCTCTGTTCATTTCCAAGGCAAACCATTCAATATCACAGTAATCCAAGTCTATGCCCTAACCAGTAACGCTGAAGCTGAATTTGAACAGATCTGTGAAGACCTACAAGATCTTTTAGAACTAACACCCAAAAAGATGTCCTTTTCATTATAGAGGACTGGAATGCAAAAGTAGGGAAGTCAAGAAACACCTGGAGTAACAGGCAAATTTGGCCTTGGACTATAGAATGAAGCAGGGCAAAGGCTAATAGTGTTTTGCCAAGAGAAAACACTGATCATAGCAAACACCATCTTCCAACAACACAAGAGAAGACTCTACACATGGACGTCACCAGATGGCCAACACCTAAATCAGATTGATTATATTCTTTGCAGCCAAAGATGGAGAAGTTCTATACAATCAGCAAAAACAAGACCAGGAGCTGACTATGGCTCAAATCATGAACTCCTTATTGCAAAATTCAGACTTAAATTGAAGAAAGTAGGGAAAACCACTAGGCTACTCCGGTAAGACCTAAATCAAATCGCTTATGATTATACAGTGGAAATGACAAATAGATTCAAGGGATTAGATCTGATAGAGTGCCTGAAGTACTATGGACAGAAGTTCATGACATTGTACAGGAGACAGAAATCAAGATCATCCCCAAGAAAAAGATGTGCAAAATGGTTGCTGAGGAGGCCTTACAAACAGCTATGAAAAGAAGAGAGACAAAAGGCAAAGGAGGAAAGGAAAGATATACCCATTTGAATGCAGAGTTCCAAAGAATAGCAAGGAGAGGTAAGAAAGCCTTCCTCAGTGAGTACTGCAAAGAAATAAAGGAAAACAACAGAACAGGAAAGACTAGAGATCTCTTCAAGAAAATTAGAGATACCAAGGGAACATTTCATGCAAAGATGGGCTCAATAAAGGACAGAAATTGTAAGGACCTAACAGAAGTAGAAGATATTAATGAGAGATAGCAAAAATACACAGAAAAACTATATTAAAAAGATCTTCAAGACCCAGATAATCACGATGGTTTGATCACTACCTAGAGCCAGACATCCTGGAATGTGAAGTCAAGTGGGCCTTAGGAAGCATCACTACAAACAAAGCTAGTGGAAGTGATGGAATTCCAGTTGAGCTATTTCAAATCCTAAAAGATGATGCTGTGAAAGTGTTGTGCTCAATATGCCAGCAAATTTGGAAAACTCAGCAGTGGCCACAGGACTGGAAATGGTCAGTTTTCATCCCAATCCCAAAGAAAGGCAACGCTAAAGAATGCTCCAACTACTGCACAATTGCACTCATCTCACACGCTAGTAAAGTAATGCTCAAAATTCTCCAAGCCAGGCTCCAACAATTCATGAACCATGAACTTCCAGATATTCAAGCTGGATTTAGAAAAGACAGAGGAACCAGAGATCAAGTTGCCAATATCTGTTGGATCATCGAAAAAGCAGAGAGTTCTAGAAATACATCTACTTCTATTTTATTGTCTGTGCCAAAGCCTTTGACTGTGTGGATCACAACAAACTGTGGAAAATTCTTCAAGAGATGGGAATACCAGACCGCCTGACCTGCCTCCTGAGAAATCTGTATACAGGTCAAGAGGCAACAGTTAGAACTGGACATGGAACAACAGACTGGTTCCAAATCAGGAAAGGAGTACATCAAGGCTGTATGTTGTCACCCTGATTGTTTAACTTCTATGTAAGGTACATCATGAGAAATGTCAGACTCGATGAAGCACAAGCTGGAATCAAGATTGCTGGGAGAAATATCAATAACCTCAGATATGCAGATGACACCACCCTTATGGAAGAAAGTGAAGAAGAACTAAAGAGCCTCTTTTTTTTTTCTGGTAGTTATGTAAATGTTTATTTGAAATTTGAAAAATTATTGCATTTTCTCCATCTCCACTGAGGACAGAAAAATCAGAAAGAGGATTGCCTTGTCAAGAGATTCAGCAAAGCATTTAGCCTCAGGAAACACACATTCCAATACCTGGAGGCTATCATTATTCTTACAAAAAGTGCATTGCCTTAGAACCTGTAGGTAACTTGCCTCCTCCATGTCTTAGCTGAGGTTTGTGGTCCCTCCTAAAGGGCCTCTTGATGTAAATGAAAGAAGAGAGTGAAAAAAAATGACTTAAAACTCAACATTCAGAAAACAAAGATTGTGGCATCCGCTTCCATCACCTCATAGCAAATAGATGGGGAAGCAGTGGAAACAGTGGCAGACTTCAGTTTTTGGGCTCCAAAATCACTGCAGATGGTGACTGCAGCCCTGAAATTGAAAGACGCTTACTCCTTGGAAGAAAAACTATGACCAACCTAGACAACATATTCAAAAACAGAGACATTACTTTGCCAACAAAGTCTGTGTAGTCAAGGCTATGGTTTTTCCAGTGGTCATGTATGGATGTGAGAGTTGGACTATAAAGAAAGCTGAGCATCAAAGAATTGATGCTTTTGAACTGTGGTGTCAGAGAAGACTCTGAGAGTCCCTTGGACTGCAAGGAGATCCAACCAGTTCATTCTAAAGGAGTTCATTCTAAAGCATAAGGGGACTTCCCTGATGGTCCAGTGGCTAAGGTGTCATGCTTCCAGTGCAGGGGGAAGCATGACAGAATCTTGCATGCCACAGAAGCACACAGAATCTTCATGCTTCAGATGAGCCTACAAAGTGATCTTCTTTTTTTTTGCTGTTTTAATTTATTTGACTATGCTGAGTCTTAGTTGTAGCACACAGAATCTTCAGTGACACGTTCAGGCTCTTAGTTGTGGCATGCAAGATATAGTTTTTTGACCAGGGATCAAACCCAGTCTGAATGTTCATTGGAAGGATTGATGCTGAAGCTTAAACTCCAATACTTTGGCCACCTGATGTGAAGAGCTAACTCATCTGAAAAGACCCTGATACTGGGAAAGATTGAAGGCGGGAATAGAACAGGATGACAGAGGATGAGATGGTTCAGTGGCATCACTGACTCAATGGACATGAGTCTGAGTAAGCTCCGGGAGTTGGTTATGGACAGGGAGGCCTGGTGTGCTGCAGTCCATGGGGTCACAAAAAGTCGGACACCACTGAGCGACTGGACTGACTGAACTGAGCTGTTTAATTTTCTCAGTTAAGTTTCTCAGAGGAAAAAATCTTTTTCTGCACAGTTTTGTCTTATTTTTTAAGTTCATTGAGACATCTGTGTACCCCATGGATAAAGAAGTGATACATCATCTCTTTGCTGATGTTCCTCAGCCAAAAGACCATCAGAAGTACATGTGTCACTGAACAAAGTTGAATTCTTTGGCTCATTGCAAAGACTGAGAATGCCCTTGGCAACCATGAAGCATCTCAGCAAGACGGTTTACAAAGGACACGCTCTAGCATTGGGGCTGGTGTCAAGTAGGGGGAGGACCACATAAAAGACTGCTCTGGTTTAGATGTTGGCAGAAAGTGGAGAAAATTTTATGATTAGATATCTCAGTGGTTCCTATCTAGACAGTGAGAAGACAGACAGGAACAAGTTGTGACTGGTAAGATAGCAGCCAATATCATATTGGCCAGAATAGGAAGTTGTTAAGTCATTTTTGTGTTTTAGACCATGTTTGTGCTCTTATTCATATTCAGATGAGCCTACAAAGTGATCTTCTTTTTTTGTTGCTGTTTTAATTTATTTGACTATGCTGAGTCTTAGTTGTAGCACACAGAATGTTCAGTGACACGTTCAGGCTCTTAGTTGTGGCATGCAAGATCTAGTTTTTTGACCAGGGATCAAACCCAGGCCCCCTGCACTGGAAGCATGACACCTTAGCCACTGGACCATCAGGGAAGTCCCCTTATACTTGCCTTGACTTAGCATCATACCAGAGTAGTCTAGTCTGAAACTGCTGCTCTGTGGAGTTACGCTCAACAGGAGAGTACTAGAGCCATCTGTGAATGCCAGGCTGGCTCCCAGGGGTGTTTTGCTCTTTCTCATCTTTTATGTAAACACTTTGATATATGAACATACATATATGCATACATAATCCAAAGTTTTATATATTTTATTTTATCATGGACATTTATTCTTATTTAATGAATATACTAAATGTATATAAAGAATGTGGATATATGCATATTTAAATCATAAGAAGGTAGTTCACCTTCAATGTAGAAACAAACAGAAAGGAATAAAAAGCAAAATGGAAAATCAGCTATACTCCAATTGTTCTCAACTGAATTAAAAAACATGAACAATTAGGACCAGAAATAAACTGCTACTTTCACTGATTATTAATTAGTTAATTGACTTTATTTTCAGCATTGAATAAACAAAGGTTTCTGTGTTTTCTGAGCAAAGTTGTTACTTTTGTGACTTGCAGCCCAGATTCTCATTACCTACAGTATACCTGAAGAGATCATTTATTGCTGTATCTAAAGATAAGAAATGAGGCTATTCTAGCTCTTTGAGTGAGAAGAAAACATGGATGGAGAAAGATCAGAACGAGGAGGAAAACTGAATGCTACTTTAATACATAGAGGCACCCACGATAAAATATGAAGGCATTCAAATGTTTCTAGAAGACACAAGCGTAGGATTGTGGTTCAGAACTATTTTTTTATATATATTTGCTTTTAAAGACAAGTTCTAAAAATAATAATAAAATGTCTTTCATGCTCCTTGCTCTCACTCCTTACTTGAGCCAAAAGAGCTGTCTTTACCCAACTCCAACCCTCCTTGCTTTTCTGCCTCTTTCTGGCCAGTGTGCCTAGATTCCTCTTGGCCTCCATCCTGCCCTCTTCTGGTAGCTGGTTGCTTATTCTTTCTGAGCGTAAAATAAGCTCTGTCTCTGCTGCTGCTGCTGCTGCTGCTGCTAAGTAGCTTCAGTCATGTCCGACTCTGTGCGACCCCAGAGACGGCAGCCCACCAGGCTCCCCTGTCCCTGGGATTCTCCAGGCAAGAACATTGGATTGGGGGCCATTTCCTTCTCCAATGCATGAAACTGAAAAGTGAAAGTGAAGTCGCTCAGTGTGTCAGACTCTCAGCAACCCCATGGACTGCAGCCCACCAGGCTCCTCTATCCAGGAGATTTTCCAGGCAAGAGTACTAGAGTGGGTTGCCGTTGCCTTCTCCAAGCTCTGTCTCTAGGTCTCCCTTTTTCTTTTTCTAATTTATTTACCTGTTTTTGGCTGTGCTGGGTCTTCGCTGCTTCGCTCGGGCTTTTCTCTAGCTGCGGCAAGTGGAGGCTGCTCTCCAGTGGCAGTGTGCAGACTTCTCACTGAGGTGGCTTCTCCTGTTAGGGAGCATGGGCTCTACGGCATTCAGGCTTCAGAAGCTGTGGCTCACAGGCTCTAGAGTTCAGGCTTTGTAGTTGGGATGCATGGGCTTAGTTGCCCAAAGGCATGTGGAATCTTCCTGCAGCAGGGATTGGACTTGTGTCCCCTGCATTGGCAGGTGGATTCTCAACCACTGAATAACCAGGAAGTCCATGGGTGTGCTTTTTGTTGACTCAGCATGGGATGCCCTTAGCTCCCTCTGAGACCCACCCTTGACTCCCTGACCACTTCTACAAAATATACCCCTGTATGACTGGTCTAAGAAACCATCCCTAACTCCTTATCCCCAGGTATGACTAAAATTGTCCCTTTCCTAGCATTGACTAGCACACGTTGTGAGCCCTCCAAGTTAGCGACTATGTCTAATTATCTTTATGACCCAAGAACTTAGGACTGCCAGGAGTGAAACAGACCAGAGCAGACAGATGTTGACTTATGGATGAAGATGGAAGGATAACAGGTGTATAACCATAGGATATACTCCATGCAGTTTTTCCTGGGTTGGTAATGGGCCTGCACTGACTTACTCCACTGTGCTGTCAGACTAGTGCCTAGAGATCCTGAGTCTCAGCACAAATTTTTTCCACACCTCACTGTCCTCTTCATCAGATACTCTGCAAGCAACTGCCAACCAGTAACTAACGAAAGCCAGATATACTGACTTAGTGGTGTGAAAATAGTACAAAGAGACACACAGGGGTTATAGTGCACTGACTTCTTGTAACACCTATAACACAGATGCTGTTACAGGGTATAAAAGAATTAATAAAGAAAACAAGAATAAGAAGACAGCCTCTTTTGACAGGCCACATGGGCTTCATGAGAGATGAGCAACAAATATCCATTCCACATCACAGGGACAAATGTCTGTGCCCACAGGGCTAATTTCACACCAAGTATCTGAGAAAGTTCTCTCCTAAACCTCTTGTCAGCCAAACTAGCAGGCAATTTTTGCACATTTGTCAGACATTTCTGCTTCCAGGTTTTAGAACTCAGATTCTGAATCCCCACCACACCCCCACCCCACCCCACCCCACCCCCGCTCAGCCCACCTTTGGGTCCAGCTGTCATCCGAATGTTCGTGGGTGCCTCCGCCCTCTGGCAAAGTGCTGTGGTCTTTGTCCAGGATCTGAGCTGAGTCTCAATATATAGATAATAAACATAATATATTGAGCCCAAATGGGCTTACTTAGTTCTTTATTTCTTGGAATCTTGGGTCCTGTAACAAACTAACCAGCTCACAAACTGGACATCTCACTAAGCCTGTTTTCCCCCGGAAGTGTGGAAAATCATAGTGCCTATTTCACAGGCTGTTACTAAGGGGAGATTAGAACTACTAGCTGACATGAAGTCCCCTTCACTTCCAGCTGGGGTATCACAAAATGTGAAACGCACAGGATTGTTCTCAGTGGGAACAAAGGTGTGGTAAAGAATATTGCAGCAACAAGACAAGAATTTAGTCAGTCAACCATTCTGATTAAGCAGTGACTTCGTGTCAGGTCCTGGGGATGAAAAACAAGTGACGGTGCCACACATGCAAATGGTGACAATATGCAAAATGCAGCAGCAGAGGCAGCTTCAAGGGCTGAGATCCCAGCACCTCCCGGGGCTTAGCACAGCGCCTCACACACAGTAAATGATTATAACAGCAACTCTTTCTTGAGTCCTCCTCAATAAATGATATGTATTATTAGTATCTGGAAATGAGGTGTGGCTGGCTAATGAGAGTTTCATCCATTAGCAGGAAAGAGGGTAAGCAAGGGAGTGACTCAACCATGTAGATTCTTAGAAAATTACCCCGGGACAGTGGTAGTGTGGAGGGTGGGCTATGGGCTGTGGGGGAGGCTCCAGCCATGATGATAATGAAGGAGACTACAGAGGCAAGGCATACAAATGATGAGTTCAGGTAGCAGTAACCAGGAAGAAAGGAAAGAAGATCAACCCTGGAGGTACTTGGGAAGAGCAATCAACAGGGCATGGTGACCAATTCGTCCTGGGTGGGGAAGGGTGGTACAAGAGGTCAGGAGATAAACACCAGGTTTCTAAAATAGGAGGAGCAAATTTGGATGGCAGAATGATGAGATCAGCTTTAGTCATGCTGAGGCAACTCCTGGTGGAAAGGTCAATTGATCTGGAGATCTGGAGTTTGGTAGAAATAGTTAGAGAATCAATAAGAACCAGAAGTTCATATATACTGAAAATCTAAGTCACGGGGTGGGTGTATATAACAGAAAATCAGCAGAGCGAGAGAATCCCAGGGAATGTAAAGGATGCTGAAAGAATGCCATAGCAACAGAGAGGAAACAGAAATAGAACACTAAGGACCAAATGCTGACCTGGAACCTTCAAGGAGGGAGAGCAAAAGACAGCAGTAAGACAGAGATGGTTTGGCAATGGGGTGCAGGGTGACAGTTTTAAGGACATGGAAATGAGACTCTGAAGAACTAAGGAGAATATAAGAAGTAGAAATAAATATAATCTACTCTTTGAGAAACATGTCTTTGAGGGAATTTTTAAAAATACCTGATAGTAGAGGGGATGTGAAGTCTGGGAAGTTTCATTTGAGTTAAATATGAAGAAGATACAGGTGCACTTATAATACTGAAAAGAAGAGATTGCTAAAGGAGAAGATGTTCATCTCCTCGAATTTTCCCCAGATCTTGTCTCATTCCACCAGCTCAAGTCCCTTCACGTCCATTCCATTTTTAGTGGCTCTGCAACCCCAGGCCCACCTCAGAGGCTCCGCCTTTGTTGATCCACCTGAGGCCTGACTCTCCCCCTGACAGAATCTCAGCAGTCTAACCCTAAACTCACACACCACAATTTCAGTAATAGATGCTGCTGGTGCTGCTTTATCAAGCTGGGAACAGTCGGAGACCTCAGGAAACCTCATGATTCCTGGACTGCCATGTTCATCTTCCCGGAAGCCACCTCGTGTCTGCGGCTGAGCAACACCCTTGAGGCACATGCTCTGCAGAGGCCCAGGCCCAGCTGAGCTTTCTCTGTGACTGGAAGAGGTGAATACAACCCCATATGCCCGCTAGTTTACAAATGCACCAGCCTGAACTTTTCCTGTGCCTCTCCTGCACCCAGTCGAAGAAATGGAGATTTTCCCAGACAGCCTAGCTCTCTACTCCCACAGGTCCGTGGAGGAATCTGGATAAGTCTCCAGAAGCCCTATGCCAAAGCCAGAGAAGGGTAAAGCCAGCCCGCACGTAAGTGTACAGGCGACAGCAGTGTCCACAGCAGCCCATCTCTGGACTCACGTCCAGACAAACACACTACCTTGAACGCCCATCTTCAGTTTGCAGGCCCCACTGGGGGCAGAAGCTCTAAAGGTGAGCTATAGAAAGGTGTGAATGTCACGAAACAACGCAGAGTGTGAATGGGAGAGTTTCTTTTCCTATTCTAGATAATAATAAGCACAGGGTTATCTGATACCAGATCATGAATCAAATTACCATGTCAAATCATCCAAGTCACAGCTATGCCTGAAAGAACAGATAAGGCAAATGAGTTCTCCCTCAGGGGGCAATCTCGTGGACTGGGCAAGGTGGAGGGGCTGGCAGACAAGCGCTGCCTCCACTGTCCGTTTGTGCCCCTGGTCACTGCCTGCCCTAAATGGAGGTATACAGCTCCACTGTCACCTGGAGGATTCACATCCCCAGATCTGCCTCACCTGCCCTTTCCCTCAGCATCCCTGGCATTTAGAACAGCTATAGAATCTTCTACAAGGTATTTCCCTACAGGATGGCAATATCACACATCATACTGCATCACATGTAAAGAGTGGTGCCACAGCTCACATACTTCTACAGAGCACAGGAATGCATTCTCCAAGCCCCAAACCAACACACACACACACACACACACACACACAGCCATCACTTGCGGTGAACGTTTACAAGGCCTCCTTCCCAGGAAATAAATTTAGGTAACACTGGGATTCAAGAATTCCAGTCAACTGACACAGCACAGAGGATACATATTTATTTGTGTATCTGTACCCCACAATCTGTGCCCAGAAGGCCTCAGACTGCAGATACTTCCTGTACCCACCTCTTATTTTATGAGACCACATACACTGACATGGGGAATTCAAATTCTAGACAAGTACTATTCAGCAGAAGTTTCTGTGAATATGTTCTATATCTGCACAGTACCACTGGCCACTAAGTCCTTGATATATGCCTGGTACAACTGAGGAACTGAATTTTTCATTTTAGTTTAATTAATTTAAACTTAGCCACATATGGCTAATGACTAATAGTATGGGACAGTGCAGTTCTAAATAATTGCAGCCAAGCAGGCTCCAGCATCAGAGTTTAAAAAAAATAAATAAATGGTGCCTTCCCGAATGGTGGGAGCTGGCTCTCCAGGAGGGACAGGGTGAAGACACATTGAATATTGATTGAAGATGCCTTGGGTGGAGCCACAGACCGCCCCAAAGGGAGCCATGGTGGGATGCTCAGAAGCAACTGAAGATGAACTTGAGAATCAGGCAGGGACAAGACTGGACCTAAGGGGGTCCTAAGGGGATATGGGATATGGAAATGAAGCAGAAGAAGGGGTAAAGATGGAGGTGGAGGGAGAGGCTGCCCCCCTGCGAGATAAGTACTAACACCAGACCTGGAGAGTTCTAAATTCACCTTAGACCCTTCTCCCCATTTCCCCATCACTGTGAGTTTTAATGGAAGGATTATTAAATACCTCCTGGAGCAACTTTCATTCTGCAGGGTAATAAACTGAGGTCCAGAGAGGTAACTGGGCTGTCCAGCGTCATAAACTGAATCTGTAGCAGAAGGAGGATCAGAACTGCACCCCCTGCATCCCCACTGTCACCCCCACGATCCCTCACCCACCCTCAACCAGCTGCACTAAAGGAAGGTCGATCTTCGGAAGGAGAACTGCAGATAGACAATAAGCAGACAGAGGGAGGCCCAAAAGAGGCACCAGCGAAGGGAGAAGAAGTTGTAGCCGGATCCCTCCTGGGCCCTTGACTTGGAGCCACCGGAGAAGGTCGCCTCCTCCTCCAGCAGCTTCTCGCTGGGCTTCCAGTGCACGATGCCCTCCCGGCAGGCCTCGCAGAACTCGCTGCGGTGCGGCCCGCTATCCGGGCGGCTGGCCACGTGGATGCGGTACTGGCCGCCGTCCTCGTCCGTAGCACTGCTCGCGCGCAGGCTGGTGATGAGGTTGTCCACCAGGTTCTCGATGTTCTCCTCCAGCATGCTCGACTCGTCCAGCCGCGCCGTGCCGCATTCATAGCACAGCTGCTTGAAGACGCGCATGCGCACCGAGCCCGCCCGCTGGGCGCGGTCCAGGTACATGTGGAAGAGGATGACCACGTTGGCAGACTGCCAGGTGTGCCAGCACCAGGTGCAGTGGAACCTGCGGGGAAGAGAGACAGGGATGGACAAGGTGGGCCTCCCTTCCAGACAGCCCTCCCGGAGGAGCCTGGAAAGGAAGGGCCCTGGGTATCTGTGCATGGAAGTCAAGGTGGAGTGTTTACTGCCCCTTGGGTATGTTAGTGCCTGAGCTGAAGTCTCACCTCCTCTTGGAGAACTCCTCTGGGCCTAGGACAGCATCCTCATAAGCCAGACACTGGAGCCATCTGGCCTCCAGCATTGCTCTCCAGCCTACCTCCTGTGTACCCTCCCTTGGCCTGACATGGCTCTGGATGCTGCTCAGGGTCACTCCTGCCAGTCTGGACCTTATTTCTCATCTGTGAAATGCAGGATAATTGTGTCCAATAAGAATCCTCCTGCTCAGACCTCTCATGACTCTGATAAAGAGGATGACCACACATCTCACTCATGCGTCCTGTCTGCTCTGGGGCAAAGATTTGCCTCTAGCTATCTCAAACACAGAACACAGAGAATTCACAGGACAAGCAGGCAGATGGGTGAGATGGGCCAGCAGGTGGAAGACTATAGAGTTTGGTCCGTGGACCTTCACAAAGGGCACTTGGCTGTCCCTTGACAGATCATCCTTAGATCCCAATCCAGGGCTGCAGCAGAGGTTGGGCAGATGTATCCTGGTTTGCATACCCCTCCACACACATACACACATGCACATTTATGTACACACAGGCCCTCCACACACATATACACATCACATTTATATACACACTGGCTGCTTTGTCTAACCAGGCCCCTTTGGGTTTTGGGCGTCAGGAAGTACAAGGGAAGTGGCCTAGGACTCATACGGCTTAGGCTTCATCTCAGCTCTCCCCAGTGCTTGCACACCTTCAGTGACAGAGAACTCATTACCACCAATGGCAATTCCTTCCACCCCTGAGACAGCTCTTCCAGGGCCCTGTTCCTGAGACTGTATGGCAGTCTTGGGTCCACTGAGTTGCGTCTTCCCTCACTGTTGACCCTCTCCAAGGCCCCTGTAAATAGCCCTGAAGGACCTCTGATGAAGAACTCAGTTCAGTCCGACAGGTCCTGCACAGCACCCACTGTGATGCCAAGCACCATGCAGCCCAGGCTGTGGAATGGAGATGAAGCCAAGCATGGCCCCAAACCCTAGGGCCCACAGACAGCCCAGCCCAGCACAGGATCCAGTGCAGCCTGAGGCAGGGTTGGCAGGCCAGAGCATCCTCATTGGCCCTGAGCCAGCAGGGAGTGTCCGCCTCCATCCTGCCTCCCTGTGCTAGGCCAGAGCTGTAGGGCAGCAGGGTTACTGAGTCCCAATACTTATAGGTAGGGTAAGTCTCTGTGCAGAATATGCACAAGGGTGATGCTTCTCCAGCCCTGCCTGAGGCCAGCTGGGAGCCAGGAGTAAGACCAGCTGAGCCCTGAGGCGAGAGGAGCCACGAGCCTGTGGGGCTCAGCCTCCAACCTGCTGGGACCCAGCACCTGAGTTTCCAGCGCTTCCACCCCTCCCACTTGCCAACTCAGAGCTTCACATTGTCAGTCTCCTCCTTCTGCACCTTTTAAAATCAAGCCAATCTGGAGATCTTTCCCCTCCCTCAAGCCAGACCTCAGGTCTTATTTCTCAAAGGAGTGGAGCCAGGAGGAGGGAAACTTCGGATCATCTAGTCAGCCTTTCATTTCATGGAAAGAGAGCTCTCTGCACACTCATAGCTAGTCAGAGACAGAGCTGGGGCCCAGCCCATAACAGGTGCCTGTCAGATGTGTCTTGCAGGGGTTTAAGTTGAAATGAGCCAATCAACCCCTGCCTCTCTGTCTTTTGTCTACAATCGGGTTCAGGCTAACATTTGCAGGTTTGGGGGAAGGAGTAAAGTGTAAGCTCCCCACCCACTGCCTGCCTCCTTCTGTCTCACCCCCAGTGCCACAAGGAACTCCACAGGCAAGCAAGCATGTGTGAACAGCCCAGTCTGTGTGTCCAGGTTCTGTGTGTTTACACCCCCAGAACACAGCCACCTCAGGAGCCTAGGATTACCATCTGCCCTTAATTCAGTGGACCCAGGAAGAGTCCCATATTAACCCTGGAGAGGAGCTTGAGGCAGTTTGGGCAGGGCATTCTGTTGGCCCCAACCCCAACCGTGATCTAGAAGAGGGAAAGGCAAGTGGACTTCAGATGGACATGTCCTCTTGACCCTAGGACCCCTTGCTGTATGAAAGACACGGAGCTCCTATACCGTATGTGATGCTGTGCCCTGAGGACCTACTGAACTCTTGCCCAAAGATCTTTTTGTCAGAGACCCATAGGTAAAAGAGCTGGAAGAGATTTGATTGATTACCTCAGGCCCACTCTCTGGTTTTGCAAATATGAAAATGGAAACTACACAGGGAAAGGATTTGCCCAAATTCACAGTTGTTAGCTTCAAAGCCAGTTTCTAGAACTTAGCAGGTGAACAACAAATGCTTTTGTATTCAAATCTGATTTCATTGAGTTGGCTGCACAGACCTAGGACCAGAAAGAGCTAAGGCTTTCCCCAGTGGACCACATGGCCTCCTCTGCTTTGTTCCTACCAATCTTTAAGAAATTAGAAACATGTGAAAACATTTAAAATGTCAGAGATTGCAGGAGCATTGAAGAATCACAGCTCTTTACTATGGAAAATACAGACCTAGAGACAGAATACAGCTTGCTAGGAGGACCACTCAGGGAGTTTAGTGGTATAGTTGGGATTAGAATCAAAGCTGGTTCGACCCACCTGGCAGTTCCTTCTCTGGCCTCTAACCTCTAACCTGAGTTGACCCTAGAATGGGGCTCCACGCATCTCTGCCTCCTCTTGGAAGGTGCCCCCAGGGCTGTGCCACAGGGCTCCCCACAGCCCTTCACACCCCACCTCTTACCTGCCTGAGGCATGCTGCTCCAGATACTGCTTCCAGCCAGGGGCCAGCTCGTTGGGCTTGAGGTTGGGGTCTATGATGAGCTCCCAGCTGTCAGCTGGCTTGGCCACCTCCATCTTCTCATAGAAGACTTTCTTCCACTCGCAAGTGGTCAGGCTGGTACACATGGTCCTGTTGGCAGGGCTGGGAGTGTGAGCTCAACCTGAATGAGAACACAGAAAACAGCCAGGTGGGTGCTGAGCAGTGCAATCTCTGAGGCCTGAAAAGCTTCCTTGTCAGGACCAGAAGGAAACAGGACCCAGCAACCTCCTTCGTCACCCTGGTACCTGTTGCCATGGCAGCTGAGGCCAGGGCTGGGGAAGAGGGAAGTCCCAAAGGGGGAGTCCCAGGGCCCTGAGCTAGGCTGAGGATGCAGGGCTGGGAAGTGATGCGAAGGCAGTGAACAGGGTAGGGGCTGAGCCCTAGACCACACTCACCCAGGCTTCCCAGGTCTCCAGGAGGCAAGGACGATCGGTGGCTCTGTTTCACCCCTAAGGGTCTTCCAGGCATTCTCCACTTCATGTACTATGGTGACTGAGACACCCTAGGGGACCACGGAGAAACGAGGGACTGGGAAATCCTGCGCCACGGCACCCACGTCCCCTGACGTGCTGGAACCATCACTTACCATGTGGCAAGCACTAGCTGCGTGACCTGTGCTCTGGCCAAGGCAGGGATTACCCCACCCCACCTCGCTTCACCCAGATCAGGAGGCTGAGGTTTATACACCTCCAAGTGGCTCATCCAGGAGCCAGATTCAGCTCCACCAAACCCAAACCCACATGGTCATTTCATCGTTGTTCAGTCACTAAGTCAAGCCCGACTCTGTGGCCTCATGAACTGCAGCAGGCCAGGCTTCCCTGTCCTTAACTGTCTGCCAGAGTTTGCTCAAACTCATGTCCATTGAATCGGTGACGCCATCCAACCATCTGATCCTCTGTTGCCCCCTTCTCCTGCTCTCAGTCTTTCTCAGCATCAGGGTCTTTATTGCAGTACTATTGCACTCCTGACACATAAGAGAAGTGACACATTATGAAAGAGGTGACATGTGGTTCCTGTGCTTGGGGAGTTCACAGACCAGTTGGTGAAAGAGAATATAACTTCACATGCTGTGAGAAGCATGGTGACAACATTTTAGATTCAGAAATTCATAGAATTGTTGAGCTTGTATTCGGTTCCTAATCCCAGGCAGCTGCTCTGGGAACAAGCTGGTTTTGTGCTGATGGCTACTGCTGCCTCCGCTGCTGCTGAAAGAGGCAGGCAATAGGGTACCCACAGCTCCCTGATGCCCAATTTAAGTACTTTTGAGACTAGCAGGGAACTTGGCCCCATATTTGCATAATCCAAACGAAGGCACAGTCGCTGGAGAGAGGCAGCCTCAGCAGGGAAAAGATAAGGTGCCTTGGCAGCTGACTCCAGCTCTGCCCCAAGGTCTACATGGTCTTAGAATTCTGTCATTCCCCACAGTGGCGCTCAGTCTTCTCACCCACACAGGGGAGGCTGTGATAGAAGGGCTTTTCCAGCTATAGTCTGGCTTCCCAGGTCGAACTAGTGGTAAAGAACCCACCTGTCAGTGCAGGAGACATAAGAGATGCGGGTTGGATCCCTGGGTCAGGAAGATCCCTTGGAGGAGGGCATGGCAACCCACTCCAGTATTCTTGTCTGGAGAATCCCATGGACAACGGAGCCTGGTGGGGCTACAGTCCATAGGGTCGCAAAGAGTCAGACACAACTGAAGTGACTTAGCACACATGTACACTGGCTGTAGTCATCTTTCGGTTCTTCAACCAGGAAATTGGATCACAGAGTGAAGAGCATGCAGAACTAAAATGAGCCAGAAAGAAAGCTTTCAGTGTTGAACTCCAGACTTGGTCTTTGCCCTGAGTGCTGTTCACCTCAGGTGGGGTCATGGGAAACACCACTGGGACTGGGCGGCTTGCTTGCTCCTCGAAGGAAGTGCTCTTAGCAGTCAGTTACCAGCCAGGCAGGCTGGGGGTTCCTGGGAGTCCTGGGCACTGAGTGAATTGAGGAGCCCATGGCCCAGCCCAGAGCCATGTGCCAGGAGTTACTCTCTTGAAAATACTGCGTCATTGTCCTCAGAACAAACTACAATGAAGAAAAAACTAAAAGATAGAGGGCAGGATTGTCAGGGTTTACCTGCTTGCTTTTACTCAAATGATGCAATCCCCTTAGGCCTAGAATGAGACTTAATTTGAGTGGGAGCAGTCTAAGCAGAGAGCAATATAAGTCATCCTTCTGTACCACAGTCCTGTTTTCTCTCAAGAAGAAATGCTTGTGATACAACCAGATTACACCTCACAATTACAGCCTCACTTGTCTGCAAAGAGCACTGGGTTGCTCCTGGAGCCGCAGTGTAAGAGCTCACTAAAGTAGCTGTGGCCACACCACACACTGGCAGCTTCACTCTGCAGGGCAGCCACATTTTTAAAAATATGTTCATTGGACTCGAGTTGATCTACAATGTTATGTTAGTTTCAGATGTACAGCAAAGTGAATCTGTTATACATTTACATATATCCACTCTCTTTTAGATTATTTTCCCCTGTAGGCCATTACGGAGTATTGAGTAAAGTTCCCTGTGCTGCACCATAGAGTCTTACTAGTTGTCTATTTTATACATAGTAGTATGTATATGGGAGAAGGCAATGGCACCCCACTCCAGTACTCCTGCATGGAAAATCCCATGGATGGAGAAGCCTTGTAGGCTGCAGTCCATGGGGTCGCTGAGGATCAAACACGACTAAGCGACTTCCCTTTCACTTTTCACTTTCGTGCACTGGAAAAGGAAACGGCAACCCACTCCTGTGTTCTTGCCTGGAGAATCCTAGGGACAGTGGAGCCTGGTGGGCTGCCATCTCTGGGGTAGCACAGAGTTGGACACGACTGAAGTGACTTAGCAGTAGCAGCAGTATGCATATGCCAATCTCAATCTTCCAACTTATCCCTCCTGCCTTACCCACTGTTAACTGTAAGTTTATTTTCTTTTTTTCACTTTGACTTCAGTTTTATTCCAACTGTAACTTCCAGAGGGGGAAAAATGATCATCTTTTAATTTTCTGTCTCTTACATGTAGACTGAGCAGCATGAAACACATCAGGATCTTTTGGAGGGGAGACTTATACTTCCATATTGACACAACGTAACTAATAAAGTTGACAATAGGTTTAGAAAGAAATATCTCTTTTAGTAGCATTTCCAAAGACTGCCATTACTGATCTGAACCAACTATTGAGACTTACAGGGTTCATAAGGTTATTTTTTACATCTGTAACTGTATTTCTTTTTTAGATTCTGCCTATAAGCAATACCATGATACTTCTCTGTCTCTGTATGACTTACTTCATTCAGTATGACAGTCTCTAGGTCCATCCATGTTGCTGCAAATGGCAAAATTTCATTCTTTTTTATGGCTGAGTAGTATTTCATTGTATATATGTACCACATCTTCTTTATTCATTCCTCTGCCACGATGGACATCTAGACTATTTCCATGTCTTGGCTATTGTAAATTGTGCTGCAGAGAACACTGGTGTGCATGTATCTTTTCAAATTATGGTTTTCTTCAGATATATGCCTAGGAGTGGGGTTGCTGGATCATATGATAGCTCTATTTTTAGTTTCTTAAGGAACCTCTATACTGTTCTCCATGGTGGCTGTATTAGTTTGCATTCCCACCAATAGTGTAGGAGGGTTCCCTTCTCTGCA
The DNA here is from genome assembly GCA_917880005.1 of Nanger dama. Taxonomy (NCBI): domain Eukaryota; kingdom Metazoa; phylum Chordata; class Mammalia; order Artiodactyla; family Bovidae; genus Nanger; species Nanger dama. The sequence goes on along the minus strand of CAKJTW010000011.1, from coordinate 23,682,648 downwards.
CACCCTCTGCACCATTTATTGTTTGTAGAGTTTTTGATGATGGCCATTCTGATCAGTGTGCAGTGATACCTTATTATAGTTCGGATTTGCATTTTCCTAATAATTAGTGATGTTGTACTTTTTAACCATCATATTTCATTTTTGGAGAAATGTCTATTTAGATCTTCTGAACACTTTTTGAGTGGGCTCTTTTTTTTATTGAGCTGCATAAGCTGTTTGTATATTTTGGAGATTAATCCCTTGTTAGTTACTTCATTTGCAAATATTTTCTCCTATTCTGGAGGGTTGTGCTTTAATTTTGTTTATGGTTTCCTTTGCTGTGTGAAAGATTTTAAGTTTAATTAGGGCCCATTTGTTTTTTTTTTTCCTCCATTACTCTAGGAGGTGGATTGAAAAGCCTTACTGCGATTTATGTCAGTGTGTTCTGCTTCTGTTTTCTTCTAAGAGTTTTACAGTGTTTGGCCTTACATTTGGGTCTTTAATCCATTTTTAGCTTACTTTTGTGTGGTGTTAGGGTGTGTGGTCTCAGGACTTTATGAAGCTCAGGTTCTTGATGTCACATCACAGAAAAAAATTCAGCGAGAGACAAAGTGATAGATAAGAAGTGGATTTATTCAGAAAGAAACACACTCTACAGACACAGTGTGGGCCGTGTCAGAAGGAGAGAAATGTCCCCTATTTAATTTTTAAAAGATAATATAGAAGGACAGGAAATCTTCCCAGGTGGCTCAATGGTAAAAATGCACGTGCCAATGCAGGAGTCTCAGGAGACGTGGATTTGATTCCTGGGTCAGGAAGACCCCATGGAGAAGGAAATGGCAACTCACTCCAGTATTCTTGCTGGGGAAACCCCATGGACAGAGAAGCCTGGAGGGTTAGTTTTCAGAGTTGCAAAGAATCAGACATGATTGAGCACACATCATGCATAGAAGGACAGGAAAATTTTAATGTAAACTGATGCCAGTAAGGATGGGAAAAAAGAATTTGAAAAATAATTTATACAGGAGAGTAAGTTCTGTGATGATAAAGTAGCCAAAGGTGCAAAATGCATTATAATTATTTAATCTGTATTGCTCTCTGCACAACTAAGTCAAATCCAAGAGGGTGAGGGAACTCTAAGCTTCAATCCAAAATGGCTTCAATGTCCAAGGGGACCTATTGATGTAAACTGGTCAGAGTACAACACCAAACTCATGGGTAGCTTCAGTTTCCATATGGGAGTCCAAGTCATTCTTCCAAGACACTTTATATGATGTAAGAAACAGCAGAAGTCACAAACCAGTTCTTGAGACATCAGGAAACAGCTAAGGAAACAATGAAACAAGAAAACAAGCAGATTATTTCTTCACCTTAAAATCTAGTTGGAAGGAAAATCCTGATTAGCCTTAATTATAGTAAAAGTTAATAGTGACAGAGTGCTTACTTTGCATCATGAGTTTTTCTTAGTACTTTACATGTGTTAATTAATTTAAACACACAAGAATTTATGAAATTGATAATCTAATTATTATCCCCATATTACATATGAGGAAACTGAAGTATCAAAAGTCTAAGTTATTTACTGGCAGTCACTTAGTTAATGGGCTTCCCCAGTGGCTCAGCTATAAAGAATCAGTCTGGAATGCAGGAGACGCAGGAGACTCAGGAGACTCAGGTTCGATCCCTAGGTTAGGAAGAACCCCCTTGAGGAGGACATGGCAACCCACTCCAGTATTCTTGCTTGGAGAATCCCATGGGCAGAGGAGCCTGGTAGGCTTTACAAAGGCTCACAAAGAGTTGGACACAACAGTATTGACTGAGCTTGCACGCGTGCACTTGGTTAATTAGTGACAGTTCCAAGATTTGGACCCAAACAATCTGGCTTACCTATATGTACATTTTATCCTTAAGCTTGTCCCTAGGTCCAGATTTATTAAAAGTAATAGACTCACTATAGAATGTCAGACAGTACACAATATATTAAAGAATAGGCCCAAGTTCTACATTCTCTTCTCCCTACCTCTCCCTGCCCTTCACTATTTTTCCCAGTTATTATTGGTAAAAATTTTACTTTATTTGACTATAAAATGTGTTTAAATTAAAAAGGGAGTGTAACGGTTTTAAGTGTTGTATAGCACTGATATATTTCTAGTTTGGTATATAATGACTTATGAAACACAGAGCCTTATTCCCGAGCCTATGTTCAGGCACCCCGTCTGGCTCCCCCATCAACCCCTCAGCTGCAGCATCCCCTTGAGCCTCGCACGCGCTGCTGCCCACACTGTACCTTGTGATGTCATTACGATATTGCCTCTGTCTAAAAATAGACTCTTAAAAGCTGAAAAAAAGTGGTTAATTTGTGACATGAGGTCACGCTTTGTCAATCTGTGATTCCAGTAAAAGGCAGTAAGCTTTTGTATACATTTCTTGCGTTTTCGACTTCGGGATTCTTGAAAGTTCAGGCAAATAGCCTCTGGCAATGTGAAGGGTCTACTCTTGGCATAAACCTTTATATGCGGAGACAGAGACCTGGATACTTGTCTCAAATTGATGATAACCTCAGATCGATCACTTTCATTCTTATCTTCTATTTCCAAATGTCAGATGTGCTCACCTCCCCAGCTCTGTTCACTGATGAGATTTGGTGTCTAGAGGCACCACGAGAAGCAAAGTGCTCTCACCAACCCTAATACAGATGTCCAGTCCTTAATGTCACTGTTCCTACCAACCTCTGTCTGTGTTTCAGGGCGCTTTTACTTCTGATAGCGTTGCTTCCTCCAGCTTTGTCTTATGGATTCAAGGGACTATAGGTATTGTCCACCGTGAGATCTATTTTTTAATTCATAAATAGACAGTAATTGATTGACTTCCCTGTCAATGCAGAGTGAAGCTCTGAGGCTATTGGGATGAACAAGACACAGTCCCTGCCCTTCTAGATTCAGGCTGAGGCAGTGTAGAGTTGCCTTTGTGGTCTCGAAACAGTCGCACCTTCACTGCAATGACATTCTATGCGTGACCCCGTGGCCCTCTTGCTAGAATAAGCTCCTTCTCTTCTTCTCTGACCCGTGAATTGTTTTAGGGTTTTGTTGATTTTTTTTTTTAATTTACAGATAAATGAGATTTTTCCAGTTCTCATTTTGTTATTGATTTTTAACTTAATTGCATTGTTCTAAGAGAATGCAGTCTGTAATGATATCAAACCTTTGACATTTTCTGAGGCTGCTGTTGCCCTTTCTTTATTGTGCTTTTCTGTATTTAGGCTTTTAAATTTTGTATTGAATATATTTTGAGAGATGGTGTAATATTATAGTTAAAACCTCAAATTCTAGAGCCGTATCTGTATTTAATTTTAGTTCTGCCTGTTCCTGGCAGCATAAAATTGGGTGATTATCTGTCTCCATGTCCATAAAGTAGGGATAGTAATGGAGACTTTGCAGTGGTATTGAGAGGATCAATGAGTTCCTACTTACACAAAGCGAAAAGCACACAGCGAATGCCCCTGGCACATAGTGAATGCTCCACAAATGGTACGCATTGCTATTATTTCACTATTTATATTGCTATTAGTGTGTTCCACTTATGAAACATTCTGAAAATGATGAATTTATACAGAGGGAGAACAGATTAGTAGTTGTCAGGGATTAGGGATGAAGAGAGAGAGAGGATAACTGAAGGGGTAGCACGCGGGAGCTTTGTGGTGACGGCACAGTTGTGTGTCTTGATTGTGGTGGCCATAAATCTGTACAGGAGATAAAATTGCACAGGCTATCTACACACACATACACACACACACCTGTGCATGCACCAAGTCATGTGAAACTGGCAAAATATGAATAAGATCTATGGTTACACCAGCTGAGTCACCATCCTGACTTCGAGACTGTGCCCGGTGGCTCAGACAGTAGAGAATCTGCCGGCAGTTCAGGAGACCCAGATTCAGGCCCTGAGTCAGAAAGATCCCCTGGAGAAGGGAACGGCTGCCCCCTCCGATATTCTTGCCCAGAGAATTTCATGGACAGAGGAGGCTGGTGGGCTATAGTCCATGTGGTCACAACACAACTGTGAGACTAACACCGTGATAGTTACATAATACTTCACCACTGGGGGAAACTGGAAGAACGGTACCCAGGACCTCTATGTATGACTTCTGTGACTTCCTATGAATCTATAATTATTTAAAAATTAAAAAAAAATTTGTTTAAAGATCCTAGAAGTGAAAGTGAAAGCCACTCAGTCATCTCCGATTCTGAGGCCCCATGGGCTGTAGCCCCGCAGGCTCCTCTGCCCATGGAGTTCTTCAGGCGAGAATACTGAGTGGATAGCCATTCCCTTTCCATGGGATCTTCCCAATCCAGGGATCAAACCCAGGTTTTCCAAATTGCAGGTAGTTTTTTACCGTGAATCTATAATTATTTAAAAGTAAAAAAAATTTTTAATGATCCTAGAATATTGTGAATATTCATTAAATGTTACTTGGCATCATTATTATTGTTATCACTGTTTTCCAAATTTTTCTGCACTTCACTTGTATTAATTTCAAAATTAAACACACAGCAATAAGTTATTTTTAAAAGATTGTGCCTTAGCAGTTATGAATTGAACTATGTGTGAACTTTAAGCCCAATGGGAACTGTTAAGTAGAGTTTTTGTAAGCCCCTCTTGAACTATGACAGTAACAGAAGGCTTGAGCAGGGAAGCCCCAAAGCCAAAGTGTTGGTCTCCTGGACGCAGAAAACACTGGGAACAACAGATGAGAAGGGGCCAGCCTCCAGCAATTAGAATTCTGGGGTCTGGATGCCTGAATTCTAGTCCCAGGATGCCCCCAGCAAGAGAAATTACCCACCGCTGTTTCCCATCTCCCAGGTACATAGGCTGGAAAAGCCAGAGTCATGGTTTCTTGAAGTGGCTTGGGAGACAATCCTAGTCTGTCTTTTCCTTTAGAGATGGAACCTGAAGACCAGAAGAAGCTTCCTGACCAAGAACAAAGACCTCGAGTAAAGGCCAGAGCTGTTAGCCTGGGATAGCACTGTGTGAAGTCCACCTTAGCAGGGACTGGCTGACGTCACGCCCCCACATACACACACCTGCCCAGGGGATAGCACTATGTGAAGTCCACATCAGCAGGGATTGGCTGATGTCACACCCCCACACACACACACACCTGCCCAGGGGATAGCACTGTGTGACGTCCACATCAGCAGGGACTGGCTGATGTCAGACCCCCCACACACACACACACACCTACCCAGGGGATAGCACTGTGTGGCGTCCACATCAGCAGGGACTGGCTGATGTCACACCCACACACACACACACACACCTGCCCAGAGGATAGCACTGTGTGACGTCCACATCAGCAGGGACTGGCTGATGTCACACCCCCCCCCCCACACACACACACCTGCCCAGGGATAGCACTGTGTGACATCCACATCAGCAGGGACTGGCTGACGTCACACACACACACACACACACACACACACCTGCCCAGGGTGCCCCCCCCAGGGGATAGCACTGTGTGACATCCACATCAGCAGGGACTGGCTGATGTCACACACACACACACACACACACACACACACACCCTGCCCAGGGGATAACACTGTGTGACATCCACATCAGCAGGGATTGGCTGATGTCACACACACACACACACACACACACACACCTGCCCAGGGGATAACACTGTGTGACATCCACATCAGCAGGGATTCGCTGATGTCACACACACACACACACACACACACAAAACCCCCCCAGGGGATAGCCTGTGTGGCGCCCACATCAGCAGGGACTGGCTAATGTCACACACACACACACACACACACACACACACACACACCTGCCCAGGGGATAGCACTGTGTGACATCCACATCAGCAGGGATTGGCTGATGTCACACACACACACACACACACACACACACACACACACACCCCTGCCCAGGGGATAGCACTGTGTGACATCCACATCAGCAGGGACTGGCTGATGTCACACCCCCCACACACACACACACCTGCCCAGGGGATAGCACTGTGTGACATCCACATCAGCAGGGACTGGCTGATGTCTCACACACACACACACACACACACACACACACACACCTGCCCAGGGGATAACACTGTGTGACATCCACATCAGCAGGGATTGGCTGATGTCACACACACACACACACACACACACACAAAACACCTGCCCGGGGGGGGACACACACACACACACACACACACACCCTGCCCAGGGGATAGCACTGTGTGACGTCCACATCAGCAGGGACTGGCTGATGTCACACACTGCCCGGGGTCACACACACACACACACACACACACACACACACACACACACACCTGCCCAGGGGATAGCACTGTGTGACATCCACATCAGCAGGGATTGGCTGATGTCACTCACACACACACACACACACACACACACACACACACCTGCCCGGGGATAGCACTGTGTGACGTCCACATCAGCAGGGACTGGCTGATGTCACACACACACACACACACACACCTGCCCAGGGGATAGCACTGTGTGAAGTCCACATCAGCAGGGACTGGCTGATGTCACACACACACACACACACACACACACACACCCCTGCCCAGGGGATAGCACTGTGTGACATCCACATCAGCAGGGACTGGCTGATGTCACCCCCCACCACACACACACACACACACCTGCCCAGGGGATAACACTGTGTGGCGTCCACATCAGCAGGGACTGGCTGACGTCACCCCCCCACACACACACACACCTGCCCAGGGGATGCAGCACTGTGTGGCGTCCACATCAGCAGGGACTGGCTGACGTCACACCCCCACACACACACACACACACACACCTGCCCAGGGTCACTGAATATGGCTAGGCGAGCACAGTTTATGGCGCCTCCCCAGGCCCTCGGCATGGAAAGGGAGCAGTAAGGCAGCCAGTCCACACCTGATGCCAGGCCCCCGAGGTTCAGGGCCCCACTGACACGAGGCTGCTGTTACCGTGTCATGCCGTGTTCCACGCCATGCCGTTCCACGCCATGCCTCTCTGCTTCCTCTCCCTCTTCCTTAAAAGTTTTTATTTTAAATGGAGAAGAATTCTAGTCCTGAGGCCTTGAACTCTCTCCGAGCCTGCGTTGTACAGAGAAGCCACGCACTGGGGCCCATGGAGACAGCACGATGATGCAGGAGTTGTCCTCACCTCATCACCCAGCACAAAAGGCACGTCTACGTGAGCAACCACCGACCGCAAGCTGGAGGGCAAAGTTTCCACTCCCAGCCCACCGCTTACTCTTCATGTGCTCTCCTTTCTGAGCCTCAGATTCTTCATCTGCCAAACAGATTCTTTCTTGACTGGCAAGATGGCATTGAAGATTAAGTGAGCTCTTGGAAATGAGAGCTCCTGGTGATCTCTAAAGTTATTCTTATTAGTATCATCTCCTATGACCTCCCCCCAGCTCCTTTCCAAGGAGAACTGCAAAAGCTAAACTCAAAGGAATGACTTCCTGAGTGGAAATTTACACTCCCAAGTAGGTCTCTGAAGGAGCACTTTGAGGGCCAAAGGACCTTGAGTCACATCCCATGGGCCACCAGCCAATTCTTTTGGATAACTTTGCTAAGGAAGGAGGGTCATAGAAAGGGAAGAAGCACAAAGCATAGGAGGCCAGTTTAAAAAAACTGCACAGACTCATTTACATCTTGGGGCTTTCCAGGTAGCCCAGTGGTAAAGAATCCACCAGCCAAAGCAGGAGATCCAAGAGACATGGTTGTCGCTAGGAAGATCTCTTGATCTCTGGGAAAATCCCCTGGAGTAGGAGATGGCAACCCACTCCAGTATTCCTGCCTGAAAAATTCCATGGACACAGGAACCTGGCAGTCACACACACGAGTCACAGTCCACGAGGTCGCAGAGAGGTGAACAAGACTTTCTGCTGAGTTACTCATTTACAGTCTTTCTCTGGAACCAGTGGCCTTCACGGCTTGGTCTACCCTGCCACCTTGTGGCCATTTGCTAGACTCACCAATAGAACTGCCTCGTAATCTGGGTGCCAGAAGAGCTACAAAACCAACTGGAACCCTTAATCACACACTCACTCTTTCCGTCTGCCATTCAAGAAAACTATACAGATGCTCACGGTTTTCCAGGCTGAGAAAATTCATGAATGTATGGTCTTTAAAGAGTTCCCAGGATGAGGGAAAGTAGAAGAAGAAAAAAGACATGCTAAGCAGAAGCTGTGATATGTACAAGGACACTGAAGACTGGTATGTTGGGAAAACGATGAATTTCTCCATGAGACTAAAAGATAGGGAGCTCCAGGCAGGAAGAGAGGGAGGTGAGGTGTAGTCCCACTCTCAACAAATGCTGTCGATGAACCCCAAGATAAAAGGAGGGATACAGGCCACCCCTGGAATGCAGCTCAGTTCAGGGGTACAGAAGCTGTCATTCTACACAAAATAGCCCCAGACTCACGTGGTCATACTCTTTTCTCTTTTGAGATTCATAAACAGACCCATGCTCTTGACTCTTTCCGTGATCAGAACCAGTTTCTCAATGGGATGGGATCTTAGAAAAATCTCAAGCTTGAACGGGATCTTAGAGTGATTTAGTTCAACTCTCCCTGCAAGTCAAAGTTACTGCCACCTCACTGTGCAGTTTCTGCTTCGTCACCTCAGAAGTGAGCCCAGAAGCCACCTCAAAGCCCATCCCATCCTATGTGAAAATCCTTCGTATGTGAAAATCCTCAATCCAATTGAGTTCCTCCTCTTTACAAATCTTGGCTCAAGTTTCACTCCCCTCAGGCCACACTGAGGAAGTGATGCCATATAGAAAGACCTATAGGAAGAAGACAGTCATTTAGTGGCTGCACTCAGGTTGTAGAAATATAAAATCATGGCAGTGATTTTACTGAAAAGAATACTGGTTTAGGTATTGGGAAAGGTGTGTCTGAGTCCTCCTAGAATCTTTGCTTAGTGTCAGTTGGCATCCTTTTATGTCCAGTGAAGGGCTGGATGAGAGTTGAGTGTCTCGCCTCTCAGCAGGGAGCAGGCAGCAGTACGTTTACACCCTCACTATGGCAGAGGTCTGGATTAGGTCACCACCAGGGTCAGCGCAAACTCTCCAGGACTTTTCAAAATACCACTAACTATAATAAATAGTCTCCTGTCCCTGTTAGGGGACTTTTATCCAACCTGTAGCGATCTGTATACATATTCTCAGAGATCCCTATTCTGCAGAGATTCCCGTGGCTCTTAGAGCTTTCTCCCCTCTGCATACTGCAAGTGTCCTTACTCGCTGAGCTTAGTTACCTTGTTTCCTTGTGCTCTTGGGAGATAAGACACACTTCCCTCCCTCCCCTACTGCCGCCATTGATAAGAGAGACAGGTGGTGAGAAGGGAAAGAGAAGAGGCACTGCCCCCTCCTGCCAAGTGACCTCTTGTCTGGGAGAGGTCAAGTAAGCACCCTCTCCAGCCCCTGCAGTGCTTTGTTGTGACATGACTGAGGCCACGATGCAAAGCCCTGTGCCTGGAGTCAAGAAGTCCCTCCAAACCTTCGTTCCCTTCACCTCGGACAGTAAAGAGAAAGCGTAAAGAAGACGTGCGGGGGGGTGCCGCTTCTGAGAGCATCTCACCACCCCCTCCCACGACGATGGGGACCCCAGGGACCCGCCCCTGTGGCCTCAGGAGAGGCCAGTCTCCGTGCAAGTTGCGAGGGGCCTCTGGGGATTCCTCCCCAGTTGGCGCCGGGTCCTCAGTCCTCGTCTGGAGCTGAGGCCGGAGCCTGAGCTCTCCTCGCCCATGCTGACATGGGTCTTGGGGCTCCCCTGGAGCCTCCACAGGGGAGTCAGACCTCGTCTCGCGTGGAGACGTGCACGGCTGCTTTCCTCCCGAGCTGCAGCAGCAGTGTCAGTCTCCCCATCGAGCGGACACAGGGATCTGTGCTGAATTGCTGCCCCTGTGCTGTGTGCGCTCAGTCGTGCCTGACACTTGAGACCCCATATGCACGGTAGCCCACCAGGCTCTCCTGTCCATGGGATTTCCCAGGCAAGAATAGTGCAGTGGGTTGCCATTTCCTTCTCCAGGGGATCTTCCCAACCCAGGGATTAAGCCCATGTCTCTTGCATCTCCTGCATTGGCAGATGGGTTCTTTACCACTAACACCACTTGGGAGGCCCATGGGCTGAAGTATACACCCCCATTCTTATGTTGACGTCTTAACCCCCAGTACCTCAAAATGTGACCTGATTTGGAGACAGGATCTTGGCAGATATAATTAGTGAAGATGAAGTCTGTGTGGTGGGTGCTACTCCCATTTGATTGGTGTCTGTATTAAAAAGGGAAATATGGACACAGGTACACACACATACACATACACACGGGGGAGAATGCCAGGTGAAGATGAAGACAGAGATCAAAGTGACGCTTCTACAAGCCAACAAGTCACAAGGGTTTCCAGTAAACTAATGGAAGCAAGAGGAGAGGACTGGAATAAGATCCTGCCTCACTGAGCTGTAGGAGACCCCGGTTTGATTCCTGGGTCAGGAACATCCACTGGAGAAGGGATAGGCTACCTACTGCAGTATTCTTGGGCTTCCCTGGTGGCTCAGCTGGTAAAGAATCCACCTGCAATGCAGGAGACCTGGGTTCAATCCCTGAGTTGGGAAGATCACCTGGAGAAGGGAACAGCTATGCACTCCAGTGTTCTGGCCTGGAGCATTCTATGGACTGTATAGTCCATGGTGTCCCAAAGAGTAGGACACAACTAAGTGACTTTCACTTTCTTTTCACTGAGCGCAAAAGGAAGCAAGCCTGCCAACTCCTCGATCTCAGAGTTGTGGGACAACCCACTTCTGAGTCCAAGCCATTTAGTGTTTGGTGCTTTATTAAGGCAGCCTTAGCAAACCAACCACCTCCAGAGATGGCTGCTATGGGTGACATCAAGGAGGAGAGATCTTCACAGACGGAAGAAGGCACTGCAGTCCCACAGAAAGCGAGGACTTCACCAGTCCCAGGAGTGCTTCCACCCAGCCCCAGCTCCACAGGCCTGCTACCCTGTGCTGCCCTAAAGAGCAGCTTGCATTCCTAGTGTTTTGGAATCCTCAAAGCCACACCCCTCCCCACCACCAATAGTCAGGAACATCATTTTTTAGCCACAATGGCATGTCTTGTGTTTCTCTGTGATTTTACTTCCATGTTTGTCCATGTTTTGTCTTTCCAAGTGACTGCACACTCCCTGGAGGCTGAGACCACGTTACAAACCACCTGGGTGTTAGGAGACCTCTCTGTTAAAAATTCTGGGTGTGACCTTAAGCTTGTTGCCTTTCCCCTGGTTTCGGCACCCATAGACTAAAATCTGGGCTTCCCAGGTGGTGATAATGGTAAAGAACCTACTTGTCAATGCAGGAGACACAGGTTCGATCCCTGGCCTGGGAGGGTCCCCTGAAGGAGGACATGGCAACCCACTCCAGTATTCTTGCCTGGGAAATCCCATGGACAGAGGAGCCTGAAGGGCTTCAGTCAATAGGCTCTCAAAGAGTTGGCCATGACTGAAATGGCTTAGCACACACACAGCCCAGAATCCCAAGCTTCCCTGGTGGCTCAGACAGTAAGGAATCTGCCTGCGATGCAGAAGTCCTGCATTCATTTCCCAGGTTGGAAAGATACCCTGGAGAAGGGAATGGCAACCCACTTGTGTCCTTGCCTGGAAAATTCCACAGACAGAAGCTTGGTGGGCTACAGTCCTTGGAGTCACAAAGAGTCAGACACAACTGAGTGACTAACATTTTTACTTCTTTCTTCAGACTAAGATTCTAATCACTAAGGCCTGTACAGGCATGCTATTCTGTGATTCTGATTCTAAGCATGCTTGTTATTTAATCAACCTGCCTGTTGCAAATACTAAAGGAGGAGGCACCCAGGAAACTCATCTCTTAGAGGTACAGAGAAGTTAGTCTCTTGTGATTACATGAGTCAGAATCATTTAATAAAGGGGCAAGACTCCAGGGGCTTCAGTTCAGTTCAGTCAGGCATGTCCAGCTCTTTGCGACCCCATGGGCTGCAGCAAGCCAGTCCTCCCTGTCCATCACCAACTCCCGGAATTTACTCAAACTCATGTCCATTGAGTCAGTGATGCCATCCAGCCATCTCATCCTCTGTCGAACCCTTCTCCTCCTGCCTTCAGTCTTTCCCAGCAGCAGAGTCTTTTCCAAGGAGTCAACGCTTTGTATCAGGTGGCCAAAGTATTGGAGTTTCAGCTTCAGCATCAGTCCTTCCAATGAATATTCAGGTCTGATCTACTTTAGGATGGACTGGTTGGATCTCCTTGCAGTCCAAGGGACCCTCAAGAGTCTTCTCCAACACCACAGTTCAAAAGCATCAATTCTTTGGTGCTCAGTTTTCTTTATAGTCCAACTCTCACATTCATACATGACTACTAGAAAAACCATATTCTTGACTAGACAGACCTTTGTTGGCGAAGTAACGTCTCTGCTTTTCAATATGCTATCTAGGTTGGTCATAACTTTCCTTCCAAGGAGCAAGTGTCTTTTAATTTCATGGCTGCAGTCACTTTCCACAGTGATTTGGAGTTCATAAAGTCTGTCACTGTTTCCATTGTCCAGAGTCTTAGGGTTAAGATAGTTCTCTGTGGGTTCCAAACCCCATTGAGTGCTCTTTCTAGACTCCAAGACCCTGCTGCTTCAACGCCTGCCTTTCTAGAAGGCCATCTCCTTAGTGATGCTGAAGCCTTTCCTCCTTCAGTGAAGGTGCCTGAGCCTGGAGACTGTGTTGCCAGTACCCACCAGGGCTTGGCGGCTGTGTGCTTTGAGAAGCCTCCTGCCACTGCTTTGAGGGATTGGAGGAACATGGTCTTTCCATGTGGTTACAGTACATTGGGTAGAACATGCTTTGTGTCTCACATGGGAGAGATTACAGTATTCCTTAGCCTCTTATTGAGAACCCTGAACCCAGTTGGAGAGTACTGAATGGTCTCCCTGATGGCACACACCTCAAACCTGGGTACATGTGTAAACTGTGCTCTTTTGGTTCCAGGAAACAGGGACTCACTCAAGCCAGGTCAAGTGTGATGGGTGATATAGGAGTAGAGGCAGAGACATTATGAAGTGGTTATAAAAGAAATGGAATCTTCTAGAAATCAAGCTGGTGGTGGCAGGGCATTCTAGTTAAAATCTTTGTCCAGGGATCTCACTGTGGTGCCATTAATGACATCCCACTTCTCCCCAGGGGATCAGCTTCTCTCTGCATCGTTTTCCTTTTCTTTCCGTATCCCAGTTCTCTTAGTGTTTTCCAAACATACCTCTGATAGAATATATAGTTTTTAGAAGGCATGGAGTGAACATTTTTATTATGGATGATGACTCTTTATTTTTATTTATGTTGGAAGAACTATATCTTGAAAGTGAGTTGATTTAAAGAAAACTAGTACATAAGTGTCAGAGAAGGCAATGGCAACCCACTCCAGTACTCTTGCCTGGAAAATCCCATGGAGAGAGGAGCCTGGTAGGCTGCAGTGCATGGGGTTGGGAAGAGTTGGACACAACTGAGCAACTTCACTTTCACTTTTCACTTTCATGCATTGGAGAAGGAAATGGCAACCCACTCCATTATTCTTGCCTGGAGAACCCCGGGGATGGCGGAGCCTGGTGGGCTGCCCTCTGTGGGGTTGCAGAGTCAGACATGACTGATGCGACTTAGCAGCAGCAGCAGCAGTACATAAATATTCAAGGGATAGTAAAATCATGAAAGTGGATTACAAATCACTGAAACTGGAGAAACACTGGACTGGCTGGTTGTCTCCAAATGTCACTGTAAATCCCCAGGACACGAAATTCTAGTGGCCCAACTCGTCATTGTCTCTCTCAGGCAGCACTTTGCCCTGGGGTCCCGTGTCCATTCTTAGACAAATCAGGGAGGTAGGTCACGTGGTATGAGATGTGGCTGCCCAAGGTCTGACTCTTCCATCAGGGCTGGGACAAAGCAGTTTGTGTTTGTTTTTTTTTCAAAAATTCTGTGTGCAGGTGCAGTTTGATGTGTTATTATGGCCCCTGGTTTTCCACTGTAACTTCTCAAACTGCTGCTCTTCTGGAGTTTCTGAGGGGGTGTGTGTATCCCCCACTCCTCACCCCTGACTCCTCTACCCTGAGGAGTAGTTATGAGATAGAATGTGATTGCTGATACCAACGTGCTTTGAAAATCCTAAGTGCCTCACAAATGCCAGATGTTATTACCATATTTAAGAAATATATTAACACAGAGAGGCAAATGAACCCATATTCCAAAGGAAACAGCTCATTTTTCCCCAAAACAGAGGTGATTGAACTTGCACCAACAAGCAGTTGTATGAACTCAGATTAACTGGCCACATCTTAGCTGTGTGACCCTGGACAAGTCCCTGCATCAGCTTTCTCATTTCTACTGATCTTCTTTCCCTCCGGGTGGGGTCAGAGGCCAGAGCCTGCCCTCTACCCTCTGCCCCAGTGCACTGGGTGACGGTAGCCTAGTTTCTTCACCTCAGTCCCTTCCTGGGTCAAGGACAGATTTCAGCGAGGTTATCCTTACCATCCTCCATCCTTCCAGCTCCTAAGCTGATTCTAACCAACCCCTCTCTCCAGGTCCACCCTCCAATCACTACTCTCTGGTCCTTAGAAACTTTTCCTCTCAAAACCCTACAACTGAGAGAAAAGCATCAGACACCCAGTTTTAGAAGTTATGCATTTGTGAAAAGCTGTGCTCCAGTCACGCTTTGGTAATAAAAATTCTGTAGTCCTCTGCCCCAGCTTAACTGTTCAGAGATGTTTGCCTTTTACCTGTTATTGATTGTCAATTGGTTGCAGTTACTCTTTGATCTTCTCTTTTGTTTGAACTTGAATGCCACCCACACTGTCTGCCCCAGCCTCCGCTCTCTCTATTAAACAGTAATGATATGTAAACAAATTCGGAGGCCCCTGGGGAGCCAAGCAGCCCTGGGGCCAGCCTCCCTCGGGCCTGTGAATTGTCATTCCTGAAGCTGTCTGTTTTGTAAGTTCTTCTGCCAAGTGTCTATGGGAGCAGAGGGATCATTTTCTCCCCTTTCAAAGAGCAGGGTGAGCTGAGGCCTTGAGCTGGCGAGTCCTTTAAAGTCATCTTCAAAGGAAACCTGAGCTGCAAGGCCGGCCATGTGGCTGGCAGAGGGGCAATATGAGTTTCTGAGGTTCTCTCAGGGGCTTTGAGGGGTCAGCTCCCACAGGCTTCCCAGCACGTGCGTGGGGCCTGCTGCAGAGGCACTGCCGAGGGACACCACCGTTCAGACAGTGCCCTGAGGGCCCAGGAAGGCCCTGCCTCACGTCCCCGGCCCCCTACCGCACCGCCACCCAGGAACGGGACAGGGCGGTGAGGACTTTCTCCTCTGGGCAGGCGGCCATGACCACACTTGTCCTCACCATTCTTAGTTCCTGTCAGTCAAACTTGGTTTCTGAGGGGGTTGAGGTAAAAATAAAACCGGGTGCATGGAATCGTAAACAAACTAGTTAATCCGATTCCCTCAGGGGTGGGTAGGAAAGGGACTCAGAGGGGTAATGGTTGTCACTCAGGAAGAGGCGACTGACTTCCACCTCAGAGTTCTTGGTGCAAAAATGCTTCTGCAGGGATGCAGTTTGGCTTGGCTTATAGGGATTCATAAAGCTTCTATAGATGTCTATAGATGTCTATCCATCACCTAGCAGACAGCAAAAATCCTCCAAAGGCACCAAGGGTGAGGACGGCAAGAGGCGAAGCTGAGGCTCCCCATACTGCCCTTGGACCCCAGGAGAGAGAAACTGCTTATGAAGCCAAGAGGCAAGATGAGCCTTCTCACTTCACAAGATGAGCAAACTCTCCAAGACCCAGAGGAGGAAAGGACCCACACATTGGTGTCAGAAGGGCTAAAACTGAGGTCATTCATTTAAAGTTCAGCCTAGAGCCCTGAGTGAAAAATAAAGTGAATGAAGACAGTTCAAAAAAAAAAAAACACACGAAAAAGGAGGGAACCAGCCAGAGATAAGAGGCAAGGGGTCCATTCAAAATCTCCAACCTGGGCGCCACATGAGCAGAATCTGGCATCTGCAGTCCATCCTTCTGCCAAGAGCTGAAGGTGGGCCCTGCCCAGCAACCAGATGCAAACACCAGCCCCAATCTTTCCCTGCCCTCCATGAGCACTGCCCACCCAGGTGAAGAGCTGGGGAACCAGACCCATTCAAGTCCTGACTCCAGCACAAGGAAAAAAAATCCAGAACAAACCGATTTGACTTTTCAACATTTTATTCTTGTATTTGTACAGCTATATTTTACAACGCGGTAATGCAGTTTAGACACAGCCAAACCCTGTCTCCGGAGTAGTTATAACACAAGCATGACGCAGAATGTGATGAGACAAACATTCCCAAAGAGAGCTTAGTTAGTGACAACTCCAAGTCCCTGTGTCTGCCTACACTTCCAAAAGGGATGGCGCGGTCGTCCCCTGTTGAAAACTTCCATGAAAAAAGGCACCGTAGGACACGTTGTACAGGTATATACAAACTGATAACTAGAACAAAACTACACGTTTTTTCCTTCCGCAGCTTTTTTGTTCTTTTTGTTTGTTTTAATACACACTTTGTAAATTGTAAACCTTCACTTGCAAAAAATACAAATACACTGAGGCATTTTAGACAAAATATTTTCTTACTTATACAGATGCAATACTTAAAATAGTCTCTTAAGTGCTCTTTCTCAATAAAGATTCTCAGATCCGTGTCTGCCTGCAGATACAAAATCGAGCCTTTAACGCAGTTTTATATTTTTAATATATCTTTTTAGGTTTATATATATTTATTTTATATATATATATATTTATATATTTACAACTCTGCCATATATTCCTTCACCTTTGGTTAAAAAAATTAAAGCCCTCTCTGATAACATACCGACGTCTCTTCTTTTAAAAGAATGCACATTTACATACAAAAGAAACATCTGATCCCACAAAACATATACATTCCTCATTTTGCAGACTAAGTCAAGTCAGAACTTTTGCGTACTTCCCCGCTTTGATATATAAAATGATTTTGCTTTTTGCTGACATGGTTCGCCGTACACATAGGAGAAGAAGCAATATTATTTTCTTAAAGTTTTACGGCAGTGGGGGAAGGGGAGCTGCCTTGGCGCCCCGTCCCCCGCCCCCTCCCCCCACCCCGCCCCCCGCCAGCTAGGATTTGCACTAGTGGATGAAAGAGGCACTACATCACGGGATGAACATCGTAAAGTGTTACAGTATCCTTTGGGTAGATTCCGAAAAGGGGCTCGAATGGAAAGCATCAACACTCCATGCTTCAGCAGGCTTTGGGGAGCTCCGGGGGCAGATCAGTGGCGGACACGCGGTATTGCACCTTGGTGTTGGTGATGGCGCCGTGCTTCTGGCGCAAGTGAAGACGGAGCTGACTTTTGTGACGGAAATGCAGGTTACACTTCTCGCACTGGAGGAGAACCAGAGGCAAACTGTTAAGTCATCCACTCCAGGAAACGTGTCATTATTCAAGGACCTTGAGAAGGAGATTCTCCCTTCCAAGGATGGGGCAGTTCTTCCCTTCCCTCCTGTGGGCAGGTGAGAGCCCACAGAAATGCTGGCTTCTGCTAAGGGACAAGTACACTGTGTGCAAATGTCTCTTCCCTGCTTTCCAAAGTCTTGGTCATGCTCTTCCCCTGCTTACGATTCATTTCTCTGCTCTAACAACAAATTCAAGTCTAAACCAAAAATGCAGTTCAGATGCAAACTCTTCTAATTTTTAAAGTTTTCCTGAATCTTTCTAAGGTGAAAATAATTCCTTTCCTTTGACCTCTGTAAAATTTCCAGCCTTGCCACTTAATGCCAAAAAGCCTTGGCATCCCCCAAATTACCATCCTTCTCAGATGCAGAATGCTTTGACAGTGAAGACTACTTCTCACTAAACTTTGTAATCTTCCCAGTACCTGTGAATATACCTCTTAGGCAATTATGCAGTACATCTGAATGTATTTGGACAAATGGATTAGAACAGTCTGAATTTTGCAAATGAAAATTCTGGAACTCTCAGATATGCTTTTCAATGGCAGTTATTTCCTTTAACTTAGTGTGTGTATCTTAGAGGGCTTCCCAGGTGGCACTCGTGGTAAAGAAGTGCCAGTACAAGAGACTTTGGGTCAATTCCTGGGTCAGGAAGATCCCCTGGAGGTGGGCGTGGCAACCCATCCATTTTCTTGTCTGGAAAATCCCAAGGACAGAGAAGCCTAGCAGGCTACAGTCCATAGGGTCACAAGGAGTCAGACACAACTGAAGGGACGGGGCACATAGATCTCAGATCAGCTAACAAGCCATTAGCAAGTGAAGCTGTTTCTCATTTTGATTCCAAGAATGGGTGATAATAATTTTAGTGGAAAAGTCCTTTAAAAATAAAGTGGATGACTAAGTGTAATGTGGCCCCTCTGTCCATGGGATTCTCCACGCAGGAATACTAGAGTGGGTTGCCATGCCATCCTCCAGGGGATCTTCCTGACCCAGGGATCGAACTTGCCTTTCCTACATTGGCAGGAGGATTCTTTACCACTAGCACCACCTGGGGAGCCCAAGTAAAAACTAAGAAAGTAAAAATAAAGTATGGATTCTGGTTAATAACAACATACCCAGTATGGATTCATTAGCTGTGGTTAATGTACCCTAGTTATAAGACTTAATAACAGGGGAAATTGTGTACATATGGTATCTCAGTGCTATCTTTGCAACTTTTTACAAATCTAAAACTATTCTCTAATAAAACTGTAATAAAATATATTCATATAGAGAATATGTCTTAAAGTAAAAATGGAAATAAACTTAGAAAGAAATAAAGCAGGTGTGCAGTGAGTATAATGAGCCCCAGTCTTGGGAGACGAGGGCCCCTCATACCTGTGCCACCCACTGCCACGTGCCCTGAGCATGGCATTTCTCTCTGAGCCTTGGCTTTCCTTCCTGCAAGGGACTGAGTCAGTGCACTCTGAAGGTCGCTCAGCTCTGATATCCTGTGTATCTAAATGTCCAGCAAATAATTATAACAGCAAATGTGTACTGGACTCTTACTATGCGGCAAGCACTGTTCTGAACACTTCTGGGAATCCATTAATTGAACATAACTGTGTGAAGTGAGCACTATTATCAGGCTCAGATGAGGAAATTAAGGTACTGAGAAGATAATTACTTTGCCCAAGAACAAAATCAGGTGAGAAGATATTCACTCAAGGAGTGATAAACAAGTGAATGAAAATAACTACCTTCAGGTTAACATTTTGATATGGGTTAACCATTCCTTTATTCAGCCTTGTGTCCATCACTACCTACAGAGATGTCATAAATTCAGCAAAGCCAGCCTCAACTATGACAGTAGTTTCTACACTTCTAGGACATGGGATTCTTTTCTTCAAATTAAATGGAAACTGGAAAGGGAAAGAGGCTGCTGTATCATTCCAGTCCTGCCCTGCAGGGTTTCAGAACCTCAGTGATTGAAACAGCACAGTTGGAAACCTGCTCATCTACCTCATTCTCACCATTTCATAGAGAAAGAAGACTATGGCCCAGTGAGAGGGTCAGGGTTTGCCCACAGCCTTAAAAAGGGTCATTGCCATAGTCCAAATAAGAATGCAGATATCTTAGCTCCCTGGCCAGTATCTTTCCACTTTACAGCAGAGATCAGCAAGCTGTTTCTGTAAAGAGCCAGACAGTAAATATTTCACACTTGGTGGGCCTGACATGCTCTGACATAACTACTCAGCTCTGCATTGTAGCGTGAACGCAGCCAGAGACATACGTCAACAAGTGAGCCTGGCTGTGTGCCAACAAAACCTTATTTATGGACATTGAAATTTAAATTTTATATAATTTGCATGTCATAAAATATTACTGATATTTTTAGCCATGTAAAAGTATAAAAACCATTATTAGCTCATGGGATTTCAAAATTAACCAATAAGCCAGTTAGTCAAGACTCCACTCTAGAACACTGTGATTCCAGTGGCTTGATCATGGCCTCTTGCTTCTGGTCACTTGTAGCTGTCTTTTCTCTAGTTTTTTCCTCCTTATATCACCACCTTTTTCTGGTTCCCCTCCTAGTCTGTGACTGCTCCTTTTTAAATACTTTAGCTCGTCTGAAGTAGACATCTAGCCCAGTTAGGGACAGCTGGAAGCACTCAGTCAGTGTTTGTAGAAGGAATGAATGACTCTAATGTCTATGTAACCACAGTCCAGACCTCTTTCTTAAGGCCTGGATTACCTAGCCTAATACCCTCAACTTTAGAGATGAGCAAGCTAAGACTGATGCTGAAGCTGAAGCTCCGATACTTTGGCCGTTTGGTGTGGAGAGCTTACTCACTGCAAAAGACCCTGATGCTGGAAAAGACTGAAAGCAAAAGGAGAAGGGGGCGTCAGAGGATGATAAGGTTAGATAGCGTCACTGACTCAATGAACATGAATTTGAGCTAACTCTGGGATATAGTGAAGAACAGGGAAGCCTGGCATGCTTCAGTCTGTAGGGTCACAAACAGCTGGACATGACTCAGCAACTGCACAACCACTACCACAAACTAAGACTCAGGCCAACCTCAAGCTGGCTGTCTTTGAAAATCAGACTGAAATCTGGTCTTAGGACCATGAGAGTCAGTGGCCATCGCACTGCATGCCTGAGATTGAAGCGAACAATCCTGTAGCCCCAGCCCTCCACCTCCCCACCCCCTCTCAGGCCAGCCAGTGGCCACAAGAGGCTCACGTACATGGTAAGGTTTCTCTCCTGTGTGGATTCGCAGGTGGCTCTTCAGAGTCTGAAGGTGCCGGAATCGGGTGCCACAGATTTCACAGGGATAGGGCTTCTCGCCAGTGTGGATGAGCACATGGGCACGGAGGTGGGCCACCTGCATGGAAGAGTGAAGCGCAAACAAACTGAGAGGCTTGGTCGAGGTGGGCTGCAGACCCCCTGAAGCCTCTTATCAGCACACTGGGTTGGGGGTCCTTGGCCCATGCCCCCTGCTCACCTGGACAAATCTGGCTCCGCACGTTTCGCATTTGTAGGGCTTCTCTCCAGAGTGAATTCGGGTGTGGGTTTTCAGGTTGGCCGGTCGGTTGAACTGGGCCCCGCAAATGTTACAACGATAGGGTTTCTCACCTGTTGCAGAGAGAACAGGAAAGCCATAATTAGAGAAAGTTCCCACAGTCCCTGAGCCCTGGATTGCAAAGCAACTGGCCCTTCCTTGTGCCACTTCGGCTTTCCTTCCCTTGGAAGGGGTCAGAGAGAGGTGTCAGGGGCCTGCCACCCCTACCTGCTACCCCTCTCTCACACACACATCAGCACACCTCACCCATGACCGGGGTCAAGAAACAGGTGGTGATGTGGAGGAGGAGAGACAATGTCAGGCATGGGTCAGGGAGGGACTGAGGTCCCAGGAACCAGCTTTGTCATCAGCATGATCTGACTTCAGGATGTGGACATGTTATTCGCCTTTTCTGGGCCTCAGTTTCCCTCTCTGGCACCCGAGGGGTTGAGATGACCCAGGAAGGCTCTGCTAGCTCTTCCCTTGGGTAAGACTGCTGATTCAGTCAACCCATTCCTCAGAGAGGTAACACTCAGGCTGCTCTAGTTTCTGTCTTTGAGAAAAAAAAACACGCTTTTCCTTTCTGCTTGCGGCAACTACAGCTGGATTCTATTTGCAAGAGAGGTGGGGCCTGAGTTGGAGAAGAAGCTCAGACAGAGGAAACCAATAGAAGGGCCACGTCTTCCTTCATGGAAAGTTTCTGGGATAATGGGCCCATTTAAAATTCCAGGAGAGAGGCAACTTTGGACAACAATCAGGTTATGAGATGCTACCTGGTGAAGGAATGTGAGCTGATAAGGAACAAGCCCTTGGATAGACCGGAGAGGCTTTAGCGTTTTACTGGTTTATAAAAACCAACCTGTCTCTGCCTCTCTCTCAGCCAAGGTTCATCCCCTATACAGTGAGACGAACACTTCTGACCCCAGTGAAGGTGGAGAAGCAACACAGAGCATCTCAAAGGAAAGACAAAGGGAACACAGTATGGCTGGGTCACTAAGCCGAGATGTGACAGGTCAGGCCTACACTCAGGCCAGGACAATCCCTGCTCCCTACCTCACCCCACCAGGCCCCAAAGCCCCACGCTGCTTTCCCTAGAACCCTTGCCCTGTCCTGCCCGGGGGAACCCTGGCGAGCTTGGAGGTGGGTTACAGAGCCATACCCGTGTGGACGGTCTTGTGGCTGGCGAGGTTGCCCCTTGTAGCGGAAGGAGGCCTGGCAGCGGTCACACTTGTAGGGTTTATCACTGTGGGTCTGCAGCGTGTGCCTCTTGAGGGAAGCCTCCTCAGAAAAGCGGCAGTCACACTCGTTGCAGAAGAAGGCCCCATTCTCTGTTGGCGGGTGAGGGGAACACCAGGGTCAGCACGCCAAGAAAGGGAGAGGGGCTCCACGGCCTCTCCTCTGACCCACCCTCAGGGCCAAACTGAGCCCCCAGAGCCCCGTCTGCCCATTGTTCACGGGAGCCCAGAGCAAAGGGCCTGTGAGAATTCCCTCTTTCTTACTGTTTAGGGTCTCAGTCATGGAACTGAGAAAGGAGACAGATTCAAATATTAAGGTAGAAAAGGGAAACTCACACTCAAGATACCCACATGGCCTGTACCAGCTTACATTCATGCACAGAAGCCCTTGGGTAAGACAGCCTCTGTCTGTGTCTCTATCTTCAAAATCAGGATAATAAACCCCTGTCCTGCCTACCTCACAGAAGCATGTTGTATAACATCAAGCATCACAGGAATGTAAGATACGAATCTCAGAGTCAAAAATACTTTGAGGTCATCGAAGGAGGAATTAACAATGACTGTGGTCACCCTTGCACCCATCTAGACTTTATGTCTCCCAAGCACTTCTGAGATAGGGAGACAAAACATGATGGTGGGAGCAGAAACAGAGCAGAGAAAAAGAACTGGAGTGTAGCGTGAACAGCCAGGGAGCCAGGATGGGACAGTCCCTCCCTGCTCTCCCAACTACTGGCCCATGGCCCCGTGCCAAGCCTCTCAGTGTAAGGAACTCATCTTTTTCTTTTGTCTTAACAATTTGGAAATGACATATCATGGTGACTTTACCCCTAAAAGAAGTATTACTGGGCTACCCTACTGGAGCCAGAGCTGGGGGAAGAGGGGAAAACTGGGAGTGCCAATCACAAACTATCCAAAAATGTCAATTAACAATCTGTTCAGTGAATCAAATTCAGCTAATATTAACTGAGTGCCTACTCCGTGCTAGACTCATTAGGCCCTGTGGAAAACACAAGCATGAATAAGGCAGCTGCTTCTCCTTCTAGAATGTACAGTCTAGCAAGGTGAACTACTATGCATACAATCAGTTTGGGTCCAGAGGGCCTGAGAGGGCTCTGGAAGCTAGTGGTAGCTAGCCCCATCGCTAGTTTTGCTGGAAGGAAGCTGAGAGAGCTGTGTGATCCTTCTCTGTTCCCCAAGAATAACTCAGATTCTTCATCCCTTGCTTTGGTCAGTCTCATTCCCTACATAAGGTTTCCAAGAGTGGGAATCTGGGCTGGTGAGTTAAATGCCAATGGACTTCCAATGAGGGGCTTCTTCCAATCAGTGAATAGACACACAAACCTCTGGAGCAGAGGCCAGGGCAGGGAAGGGACTCACCGCAGCTGGAATCTGAGTACTCAGACTGGGTCTCTCCCAGCTCCTCGGGGAATGTGGGGCCAGCGGCATGCAGGCACATCTCTGCGTGCTGCGGGGACTGTGAGCCGCAGGACGTGCACTTGGGGGGGTGCAGGTAAAGTGGCGAGTGGCTCTCGCTGCTGCTTCGAGGGGAGCCAGTCAGGGACCTGTGGGCAGGAGGAAAGGGCCTCAGCAGATGGAGCAGGGCAGAGCCTCCACTTGGCCTCCATGCATGCCTCTTCCCTGTGCTCAGGGCAGCCCAGAGGCCACTTGAGATCCAGGAACCACAGAGTTACTCATCCCCAAGCCTCCCTTCAAACAGCGGACATACCAAGATCACTGATGGGGGTCACACGGAGCCCAAACCTCACTCCCAGGCTCAGTTCCCTCCCCTCAGTGCTGCAGTCCAGGGCCATCCTCCATCCAAGACAGCAGGAGGATGCCCCATGCCATACCGAGACCAAGACCTCAGGAGTTTGGGATTCTTGCTCATCTACCATGGAGGGAAACTCTCCCTCTCACTATGAAAATATACTGAAGCTTAAGGACCTTCCTTACTTAGGCTAATTCGGTCAATAGGCTTTAGCCCACACCTCCAGTACATTCAGCATGTTAGACAAGAGAACACAGCCTCTGCATCCATCAGAAGTGAGTCCAGAACCTTGCCCAGATAAGCCCTGGCCCCAAGTCCCAGCTGCCTCTGAAATCACCTGTTGACAATGTTGTTGAGCCGGCTGGCCTGTGGGATGGTGGAGTCTTCCCCACTGGTGCTGAGCTTAGTTGGGGACTGGAGGTCAAGGGTATCGGGCTCCATGGGTGGCTGGCAGGCTGGCGGGGCAGCATAGGCTCGAGGGGAAAGGCGGCCCAGCTCTGCCTGCTCAGGCCCCTCCCGGTTTGGCGTTCTGGTTGAGACTGTTGAGCACGATGAACTTGTATTTCTTCCAGTTGCAGGCTTTGGGGTCAGTGGGGCTCTTGGCTGGCGGGGACCCAGAGGTCTGGAGGATGCAGGCGTTCTTGCTGCTACAGGACTCTGTGGGTGAGTTGGGCTGGCAGTCAGACTTCTGGGGACTTTGTGGGCTAACCAGACCCTTCCTGTTCAGGGGTGCATTGGGGGCTCGAAATGCAGGGCAATCTCATCTTCCGAGGAGGGCCGCTCTTCCTCCTTGCCGGCCTTGTCACAGGGGAAGTATGGGGCACTCCGGGCTGAGGGTGCAGCAGGCTTGGGGCCCTCGGCCACACTGTAGTGCATGTCACTCCGCGCCTCCTCGGGAGCCGCCTCCTTGGGCGAGTAGATGGTGCTGTGGCACACTCCGGGGAGATCTCCATGGCCGGCCGACTGTACTCACTGGGCACTGGCCTGGCACTGTCGCAGGGGAGGGCCCGATCCTTGGGGAAGGGGTTGGCTATAGGCATTCGGGCATCCCGGAGCTCCTCATCAGAGAAAAGGAAGCTGCTGACCGGAAGGTGGCCGTACACAGGGTATGAGGCTGGCGGTGTGGACAGGCCATTGTACAAGCTGGGGGCAAAGGCTCTGCTCTCACATCCGGGGCGTTCCTCAGTGGCAGGCTGTTCTCCACCACCTCCCGGCCCCGATAGGCCATGATGTCCTGGGGCATCAGCATGCGGCTGTTGAGGAAGTCTTCACGGGGAGGCTTGATGGCAGGAACCATCTCTGCTTCACTGCAGGAGGGAAACAGAGAGAAGACCCCGGCCTCCTAATCAGAAACTTCCAAGTGACACTGGCCTATGAAACCCACACAGGTGCAGGGGTCAGCTAGACGTGGGCAACGTGGCCCTGGACTAGGGAAACACTTGCAATTACAGGGCAGTTCTGCCAAAAGTCTAGCAATCTAGCCCAGAGAAGCTAAGTGAGTTAGCCACACAATCAGTGCCTGTTCAGGTGTGATTTTGTGTAAGTCCCATATGTTTGTATATGTGTGAATCTCTAATTATTCTGCTATTATAAAACGGAAAGCTTTTGGAGCCCTTATCTCATTTCATCCCTACAGAATCCTGCAAGGAAGGTTGAGAAGGCATTATTGTTTCTGTTTTACACATGTGAAACCTGAGCTTCAGGGAGGGAAGTATTTATTTGATGCTGGTGTCACATGTTTGGAGGGTCATTGTCAAACTGGTGCTTGTGAAGAAGGAACTCACCCTGTGAGATGCCTGGAGTCACAGGGAAGTTTCCTTTTGGAGAAGAGGCAGCAGGTACCAGGGTGGGACGCCCTGGCTCTGCAGCAACAGGACCTGGTTTCTAGTCCCCGTGGTGCCACTCAGCAGCTCTGTGACCTGGAGCTAGTTACTGAACGCTCCCAGCACAAGGCTGGACCCAGGGAAAGCACTTATAAATGATCTTGCCACCATCATCACCCACAGGAGACAAAGGGCTCAAGCTGCCTGTACTTGAAGGGACATTACATGGGCGAAAAGTGGGCCAGCTCTGTCTGATTGCAGTTGACAGAGGTAGAACCAAGGAATGAAAGTTAAAGGAGCCAGGTTTCAACTTTCAAACTGTCCAAGGTAGAACTGCGTGGTTCTGGGAACAATGAGCTCCTTGCTCCTGGAGATGTTCAAACAGAGGCTGGAAACCTTTCTGTTGGAGAAGGGCTGCGATCACCCCAGAGAAGCTGAATCAAATGATTCTACAGAAGTCAAGGCCTAAGTGTCTGTTATACTTAGCAAAGCTCTTCGCTTTTTGGCTTTCAGGTTTCTCATCTTTCAGTGACTATCCTATCTCACCAGATCCCAGGTAAGGGGTTAGACCCAGTGAATCCAATGTAATTCAGTAAACATTCTCTCGTTTAGGAGCAGAGTGACATAAGAGATGAGTACAGCAGCCCACAGTCTGGTGGGGGAACTAAGTATGTAAATAG
The DNA here is from genome assembly GCA_917880005.1 of Nanger dama. Taxonomy (NCBI): domain Eukaryota; kingdom Metazoa; phylum Chordata; class Mammalia; order Artiodactyla; family Bovidae; genus Nanger; species Nanger dama. Next base: position 23,656,066 of record CAKJTW010000011.1, on the reverse strand, counting down.
TTACAATGGAAGCCTAAAGGAGAACTAAAACACGCATGCAAATAGTGAAAAGAGAAGCAAAGTCTAACAGGAATACAAAGGGCTTTGGGAAACAACTGAAAAGCTGCAGAAAGAGCAAAGTGATAACTGCACAATGAAGAAGTTGGCATCCGGGCATGGTCAATAGGATGGGTGGGAGGAAAGGGTCAATCAAGTGAATGGAAGGAAGCAAGAAGTGGGGATGCACGTGGCATATCTGAATAGCAGGAGTGTGCAAAAGCAACGGAAAGCAGGCTGTGGCGTATCACAGAGCATTATTTTTTTCTACGTGCATGCACTATCAAGGGTCACGGATCTTTTGTGATCCCCTCCATCTCCAAGGCCTCCATCCGGGTGGCAGCTCACCTGGCCTTGATGAACTTCCGGCAAGTGTCCACAACATGCTCCATCTGAAGGTACATAGCTGTGGCCATCACGGCCATGATGTTGCCCTCCCGCAGATTGAGCCGAGATGTGTACATGAAATCCAGGAGGATGCAGAACCCCTCCGGGTTGATCTCAGGATCCAGATTGATCACACTGAGGTTGCATTTCAACTGGTCTGTGAAGATGCTGTAGAACAGGCCACTGTAAAACAAAGGAATGCCTCACTATAGCAGACATCGATTACAGAAACTGTCATCAATTATGGTTAGCAGGGGTGCTAAGCCCCTTTTCCTTGGACCTAGCTCTGGACCTTCCATGCCAGTTAACAATAGCTGCCATTTATGGAGAGTTTACTCAATGCCAGAGAGTCATTAAGCACTTTACATCTACTCTCTTGTGTTTCTCACAACCTTGTAAGATAGATTCTATCCTTCTCTCCCTTTTCAAATGGGGGAACTAAGATCAAAGAGGTCAAGTAATTTTCTCAAAGTCACAGAACCTGTATTCCTTTTGGTCTTCATTGCACAGATTACCAGCGTTAAATTTAGCACTCATTTGCAGTAACTATTTTTAGTTTACATCTTTGGGATAAGCATTTCCTTTCTTGCTCCACCACATTATCCTTATTCTAAAAATCTTACTGTATTTTTTAAAAGCAAATTGGGTATTTGAGGACAAACAAATAAAATGATACCTATATCTATAGTTTACTGATTTTCTAGAAGTCCATAGGTTATTTTCTAAGAGTCCATCACAAGGTCAATACTCCCAGGAGAGCCAAGTCAGTGTCAAGCTATACCTCCTGGTACCATGATGTCAGGTTCAGGAAAGAGCATGCAGGGAGAGGCCAGAATTCTGACTGTCATCTGGATTCTACCCTTCCTGAGCGTGTTGCCAGAAATGAGCTAGACTTACTAGACGTTAGTAAGCAGCTATGAAACCTTGGGTAAGGGACTTCACTTCTCTGCGCCTTGGTTTCCTTATCTGCAAAGCAGTAAAGACAATGTCTCTCTTACACAGTTGTGGCAAGAATGAAAATGGAGAGGGGACAAATTGATGCCTGAACACAGTAAGCATTCGGTTAGTGTCATCTATTATTTCAGCTCTCTATAAACTTTGCCACTATTTTTTTTAAAGGTGCTTGTTGCAGATGTTCTGTATGTCCTCTACACTTGCAGTCAAGATTCCTGACTCTCGTCGGCTCACCTATAAACGTCTTCATCTTATCATCTATAAAATAGAGCGAACCATGCCATAATACAGGCCACTCTGAAAATCCAGGGAGGTTATGGAATGTAAAACTGTTCGGAACATTTGAAATACTTGACAAATATGAAGAATTAGCCAGCTCACTTTCACCAACTTAGATATTCTCTGAAACACCCACGGAAACATAATCTTAGTATAAATAAATACAATCACAGAAAAAGAGCAAAAGATCTCAACTTAACTTGCTAGAAATATTTAAAAACTCGCTTTCACTTTTCTTTTTTTCCCCACTGGTTAATTAAAGTCATTCTGTTTGCCCTAAATACATCTCTTCTGGAGACAGCATCTGATTTCTTCTCCCTCTATTCCCACAGAATGGAAATGTTTTCTTTTCTAAAAGTGTATTCATTCATTTGCTGCCTGGGAACCCACTCTGCCAAGGGCATGTGCTGGGGACCTAGAGACAAATGAGATGTGGCCCCAAACACTGCAATAGGCCCCCCACCCTCCACCCTGGCAGCCAGCACCTTCGCTCCCCTTAAATCCATCATCTCCCTTCTACTTCCAGATCCCTTACCTGCAGGCCATGAGGACCGTCTTATGGGCTCTAAACTGCTCCCGGCTCACCACTATGACAACATCAGTCAAGATGTCACGGCTCCCGGAGGCGATTAAGGTTGAGAAGAACATCACTGGCATGGCGGGTGAACTGGATACAGCTGTCAGCTGGCGAGGCCATTTTTCTTCACCTGAAAGAAAAGGTCAAAATCCTGTTAGTCCTCCAGAACCTGTTTCCTTCTCACCAGGAGTGTGAGAGCAGGTGGCTCAGCCTGCTCCCTTGTGTTTGCTTTTGAACAATCCATGGCCCACCTCTGGGCATTTCTCTTCATGTCTGTACTAGGAGATAATCATCTTTACCTGACTTGTTAATAGAAAACCCTATAGGGGAAAGAGGAAGGGAATGAGTATTTGTTGAATGTTTTTTCCACATACCACACGCCGCCAACATTGAGAGGCAGTGAGTGAGTGGCGGGAGAGAAAGCACACTTTGAAGGCTGGCACGTGGGCCATGCCTTTCACAGGCTGTATAACTTGGGACAGGTTGTTTTACGATGTCTGGGCTTCAGTTTCCCCAAATGGGGAGTACTAATGCCTCTGCGGTGGTAAAACTTAGAGATATGTGCCTGGTCCACCCTAGGTTCTCAAAAATCATAGCTATTCTCATCATCGTCTCATCTCATCCTCCTAGCCACCATCTGCCTCTCTCCTGCTAAACTTCAGAATTGTCAGAATGCAACTGGCAGAACTGCTGGTGCAGAGGAGGCAGCAAAATTACTGTGAACCGAGCAACAAGTAAGGTCACACGACAGTGTTAAGATAGTCAAATACAGGGGCAAAGGGGTGGGGGTGGGGGTGAGGAGAGGCAATCAGCTGTCCTTTCCCTCATCTAAAGAAAAGTGGCACCGTTCACAGGGACACATGCACTGGCAAATTCAAAAGAAACAGTTTGTCCACAAAACTGTACAGCGTATAATTCAATTTACTTACCCAGTGCCTTGATTCACAGTCTAAAATTTTGCTTAAAACCTGCAGGGAAGAGAAAAACCAAGCAGAAATTGATTTAATGAATGTAAGATTGTCCACTATAGTCTTATTTTAGGACACACATATTTAGTTTTACTCTGATAGCTGCAGCCTGCCAGCTGGTGCGGTTTTACCACAAGTGAGCAAACACTTTATCCAGCTCGGCTCTTACAGAAACAACAGGCACCCGAAGCTACGCGATAATAATGTTTTTACCTTGAGTACTCAGAATACAATTTCATACGTTAATTACAGACACATATACACATTTAATTCCTTTTTCAAAGTAAAAAAATGTATGCCATCCAAAGGTAATTGAGTTTATGGGAAAGAAAAAAAATAAGAAAAGTGATTCTTTCAATATTGATGAAATGATCCTTAGGGGCCTAAAAACTCCGGATGCTTTTCAAAACCTGCTAAAATACTATCTTTCAAATTTAGAATGATTCCACAAGACCAACAAGGTCAATATCTTTATCCTTTGTTCACAAAGGACAAAATTGAGTTCAAGTGGCTTGCCCAGGACAAACAGCCAGGCAGTATTTCCTGACTGTCTGAAGCACTTAAGACTAAATAAGGAATCTGCAGAATCCAACCTGAGATGGTTTATCTACCCTTTTGTTCTTTTTCAAAGTTTCCAATCCCATCTCTCCTGGGTCTAAGATCAGATATAGTGCCACAAACTTCCAAGTTTGTGCCTCCCTCTGCTGGTGAGAGATTTAGCTGTGTGGTTTAGCTGAGAACTGGCCAGGCAGCACTCAAGAAATATGGACCCTCTCCAAACTGGTTTCTCTAAAACAAAATCATTTAAAGTCTAGGTGAAACACTAATTTATGATCACATGGGCTTGGGCTGCAGAAACAAAACAATATCTGAAACTTCCCCCAACTCGTCTTTTTTAAAATGGAGCTTTTCAGAGCTATTTTCCGGGTAAAGGGGCCGGAGGCCAAGGAGGTCATATTGGGCCACATAAATGGTGAGTGACCCAGCCCTAGGTCTTCTGGCTCAAATTCTTGTCCCCTTTCCAAATCAGCCTACGTGCTGTAGAACATGCAAGACAGCACCCTGATGTGGGTGAATCTCATTTCTAAGTTCCTTCCCCCACACAGACACTTTGCCCCCATTCCAGGCTGCTGAGTCTTACCAAATGAGTACTCTAAAATGAGAGGTTTCCTTGAGTCTGTAACCAAACACTCTGACATTTCTCTGTGGTCCCAAGTGCCAGTCACTCAATCTCATAGGCTTCAAGGTTAATGTGTGCATGTGAGTGAGTGGAGGCGGGGAAGGAAATGGGGGAAGAGAGAGGATAGAAAAAGACAAAAGAACCTATTTCCTCCTCTTCCCATCCGAACTTGGATTGGCAAAGAGAGATACATGGAATGGGTCCTAACCAAAGTTCAGTGATTGCCTCCTTGGAAAAGGAATACTGCAGACACATGTGAGGTTTATTTATAAACCTTCTCCTCTTCCCCTATGGAAGAGATCCCTCAACAACTCTGGAATACTTAAGGCTGTCCTTTAACCAGCTTCAACCACCCTCTCCCTTGTGGATTTCCAGTCACACAGACTCTAGGAACCACAGGAAGTGCAGATTTGCCATTTCACCTTGACAAGTGGCAATGACTCACTCCTGATGCGGAATGAAACAAGCAAACTAAACAAGCCCCCTGGGTCCACTGTCAGTCAGGCTGTTGGCTGGGCACTTTCCACTGTAAACCTCTCGCCTGGCTTGACCAAATAATGCACGTACACTAAGTCGATCTCTCCCCTTATTAAGTGCACTCCTTTCCAAGCTAGCTTTATCTTAGGAACCCCCAAACCAGTGAGTATGTTAGTCATGGTGGGTGTGGGCAATGATGCCACCCTCTAGATGCTGCAGGTGTGGGAGCACCACTAGCATTTGGTTTGCTTTTCACAGACCTCTCAGCTGTTTCTCATCCATTTTTGTGTCTGATCCTTATAATAGCCACCATTTACTGGGAGGAGAGTGAGGCTGCATGAGCTAAGTCTTTCCCTGTATCTCAGAACTAATTCCAAGCAAAGCCCTGAAGTAACCCTGCCTACTAGCTTCAGCCATCCCACCAATCTCAGCAGAAGACTCCTTCCACAGAAGCAACCAAGAGAGCAGTCTGCAAGAGTCCAGACCTTTCCCGACGCCATCCCAGCCCCAGCTGCAGTAACCACCAAGTGAAAGTTAGATTGGTCTTTTCCACCCCATACACCTTCTCTCCTTTGGTGCTTCCCTGTGTAAACGAGGCACCTTGAGAAGGCAGATCCTTTAAGGGCTTGAAGAAAAACGAGGGAATTCCCTTTAAAAAAAAAAAGGCAAAGGTAAAGAAGACAACAGAAAGGCAAAGAGAGACAAGGGATGGGAAGGGCTAAGCCAGCCTATATGAAAAGATCCCATCCTTTTCCTCCCACCTCCAGAGGTGGCCCTCTTCTCTTGCTCACACACAAGGGCACAAACTCAGCCCTGCAGCCGGGCAAGCCGGCGCATATCCGCAGATTGGCCCACCCCCATCACACCGTACCTGTCTGCTAGGGACCGCCCACCCCCGGGCGTGTAGCCTGCAACGCGGCGCGTCCACCTCGAAGCCCCCCGCAGGCGCGGCGGAGCCCCAGCGATAGCCGTGAATTTGGTTACATTCAAGCAAAACTTTTCGTGTACCTCGGTAGCTAACATTATGTGTGCCTTTTTTTTTTTCCTGTTACGCCGTCAAGGCAGGGGGCAGTTGAGGGGAATGGCACAGCCCTCTCATTCCCGGAACACAGTCGATCTCAACTCAGCGGATTTCACAGAACACTCTCTGCCTATCGCCGACTCCAACAAGAAGTAACTTTCCAGGAAGCTGCCGGCCCCGACGGCAGCCAGGATCGCTGCCTGCGCCGCTCGGGCCGCCGGGGATTCACCCGGCGAGGGGGGCCGCCCGGGGAGGCTCGCGGGGAATACGGCGCACTTTCCCCTAAATCCCTGGTCCGCGCCAGGTCCGGGAGTCTATTAGAGTTCACCTAGTCCAACCCTTCCCCCACAACAATTTTTTAAACAGGAAAAGTCAGGCAAGTTAGTAGCACAGCCGGGTCTGAAAGCCAGGATTTCGCATTCTATCCCAGGTTTGACTTCAAGTTGCCCCATTACGGCGTTTGTTTGCCTGGTGCGTCTTTTTCTCTCTTTCTCTTTGCTTGCCCCTCCGCCCCCGTCCCCTCGTTTGAAAGGGAGTGGCGGGTCGAGGCCCCCAAGTCAAAAGATGGAGTCCCTAGAGCTGGAGTCCCATCCAGCGCGCCCCAGCCGAGCTGAAGGAAAACTAAACCGAAAGCCCCTTCCGCCTACGTTGGCAAGAAGGAGAACCCAGCTCAGCTCAATTTCCGCCCAGAATAGAAGCTGCCAGGCCGAACCTGGCTAGATTTCGAAATTTCCGAATCCGATTTCTCTGAAACCATAGATTAAAAAGGACGGGATTGGCACAAGCCTTGGGCTCAAACTCTAGCGCGTTCATGGGCGCACTCCAAGGTTGCCTTGCCCTCCTCGGGCCTTCCTCGGAGTTAGAACCCCGGGCGCCATCTCCTAATCGGACTCAGCATGGGACTCCGAGAGGCACCTGCGGTACCCGGTAGTAGGGAGTAGAGGACGCGAAAGTTGCAGCCTCTTGGGCCGCAGCACAGTCCTAAAACTGGTGGGTAGCGTCACACTGCGCCGCGCAGCACCTCAGCAGCGGGGGCGGGGTCAGTAAAGACGGGGGCCTCTTTGGCCTCATAAAATCCCAGTTTCTCATCCCTTCGCCGGGTAGAATAAAGGTGAAAGCGAAGGCTGCAATTTAATATGGGATGAGGTGAGAATCTAGGAAGGGAAGCTAAAATTAAATGCATTTATTGGAAATTAGGAGTCCCCGTGGTTCCGGGAGCTCAAACCTAATCCTGTTTTACCGCTGCCTGACACTAGAGAGGCCCTCTATCAAGGCTTAAAACCGACTCCTCCTTGTCGCCCCGCCCCTCCTTCCTATTGACCTAGTTTAGATTGAGTCTCCGGATTTGGAGAAAGCCTTTCCCCCTCCCCCCTTCTCCATCCCGGTCGGGTTTTGGATTATTGGTAACCTAATAACTCCAATAACTCGTTGAGAAATCAGAGGAGAATCTGGAAGTGCAGAGCACTCTTTAGAGGCAGGGTCGAGGCATTTTAATAAGGCCGGAGCCGCCGCAGTGGAACCCGCATCAGGGCTCTGGCCGCAGCGCTCCCTTTCTCCGCAGCATCTCAGCTAAGGAGCCGCCCGGGTCTAGTCTCCGGGGTCTGGCGGTTGGGACCGGGGTAGGGGTAGGGTCAAACCGCCGAGTTGTTTTTGTTCTGGGGAGAAACACCCCCTCACGCTTTTGTCTGGGGGCGGGAGCGTTTGGACACTGTAGATGAAAGTGAATTTGATAACGTGGTGGCTACTGCAGTCGCTTTGGGTGACCGAGGTGTTCAGGGACATGATGTCCTGACTTTCATTTCTATCACACTTCCTGCCAACAGTTCTCTTGCAAGCCTGCAAGCTTCTAGGAAATGCAGTAAAATAGAGGGATGTGTTTTATCATCAAGATCTGAAGAGGAGCTGCAGAAGGGACACTCCCCGGGAGCCCAGCTCGCGACTGCCTCCAGAAAGGGCCGGCAGTCAATGCCAACAGACCACGAGCAAAGATATTTTGGCTATCCTGGCTGGAGCGGGCTCGGCCTTTGCAAAAGGCTGGCGGGGGAGGGCAGAAGCATGATCTCCCCAAGCAAACAATGCCTTTAAAAATCCGATCTGGACAGAAGTCAGCCAAGGTCTTTATTCACGTTAATGAAGATGGAAGTCACTAACTGTCCTTGGAAAACGATGAGTCAAATTTGACCGCTCTTCAAACATGTCCCCAGATTCGTTTCCAACCCGAACAGAGGCGCGCTTCTGCGACGCGGCCTGCAACAGCTCCCGCAGTGGGAGAGGCAGAACTTGACTCTGCTGACCAGGGCGGTGGAATCAACGGCTTCTCCCGCGGGTGTGCGTGCCAGTGGTCGCTAGGGGCCGCCAGCACGCGCACGCTTGTTTGCCATCTTAAAGTTTTGAACTCCAAGCGAGAAAACTTTACTGAGAAGCTGTTGTGGATTACACTCTGCCTGTCCACAGGACCCACGCCCACAACTGATTTCTCGCCAATCCACTAAGCAAAGTTTGTAAGTGGGGGTGGGGTGGTCAGAGCTATTTCAGGATCCAAATGTGAGCCTGCGACATAGGTGCAATCTCTGCAAGTTTTGGGACAGGGCTTTAATCACGCCCTAACACACGCACAACCCCCTCCCCAAGATCTGATGCTCCCACCCCTCAACGCTTCAGTGGGCTTTTCAAAGTCTGTTACTGAAAATCATGGGCCATACTTTGTAAACAAGTTGCTCAGAGAAATACGGACAAGGAACTCTTTCCCATTATGCTTACCTAAGAGGTTAAAATTATGGCTCCCTCTGACTTCTTTTTCTCAGCTACCTCGAAGGGGCGACAAACTCGTCTTTGACTTTAAGTCACTGACCTGGAATTCAGAAGCTTAATCTGGCTCCGGTTAGGCCACTAACTCCCCATTAACCCTCACATCAAGCCTGTTTCCTCACTGTAAAGAGCTGTATGTCCTAGAGCCCTTGTGGTATCCCTCCACTGTAGACTTTGCCCCGGGAAAGGCCACAGCGACTGGGAAGCAGTGTTTTCAAAAAGGGGTGCTTTTTGGTTCTCTAAGCAGATGCCGATATCTGCCCGTCGCTGAGCGATGTGGATGGGGTAAGCATCCGCAGGCCTTCTAATTTTCCTCCGCCTTACCAAAACTTTGGAGGTCGGGTGTCATCCTCATTGGAGGGTGCCCTCCATCAGTCCTAGTACCTGGTTGAGATACTTGAGGACCCGAAGGTGACTCGGTCTAATGCCCAAAGCGGGGAACTCGGCCAAGACCTACCACTAGGTGGCGGACTCAGTCCGTCCGAAAACCGCCGCGCGACCTCAGCCTTCTACCCCCGACCGCCCTCCACCTTTTTGCTATTGTGGTGTATTAGGGGGAGGGCAAAGCAGGAAAACATTTTAATTTACAGAAGGTAATTCGTTCTTCCCCATGCTCACACCTCTAGCAACCACAACACAATATCTGAAGCTGCCTGCGTGTATTATACGTAGATTTTTCCAGCCCCAAATGTATTGGGAACAGAAAGAATGCACTTGTCTTCAAAAAGCAGGCTGGCACTCGGCAGTATTGGCAGAGGTACTTGCCAAACCCTGTCGACCACCAAAAAGTCGGATACAAACTGATTCCCACGGAGAAAAGGGACCCTGGAGGCCAAGGGCAGAAGGGTCCCACCCAGTCTTATAGTGCTTGGCTAAATCGGGGATGAGGGAGTGAGGACGAGTTGGGTCTTTGGTGGGGCTGTGGTCTCGGAGTGGGAGGCGGGCAGGGTAGGGAGGAGCCGTTCTGGCTTCCAACGGGGCGAGGAGAAACCGGCCAGCTTTCCCACAACCCAGCACTCTCGCTCCGATCACTGCGGCAGCTTTCCCACTTGTTGCGCAGGGCAGGAAACTGGCACGCGCCACACTACTTTAACTCCCAGAGGTCTCCAAACCGGCTACAGATCAGCCTGCCACTGCCCCTGGCAATCCACAACCTTCCCTCTCCAACCAACCCCCCACAGACACCATCTCCACCGCCAGCAAAAACTACACGACTTCCAGTCAGTATTTTTTTTAACCCCAAAACATTCCTTCTTATCTCAATATCAGACAGGTAGCAGAATTCGGGTGCCCAGAGAAGTCAAGTCCAAGGTGGGGGGCGCTACTTCCGCCTGTAAAACTCGCCTACTTAAACCCAACCAGGCAACCCTCCTCATCACACACACACACACACACACACTCGAACTACTTTGCCTATTTTGACACCATCCTAGCTCGAAAACCGTTTTCTCCCTCCTTTTGAGAAATCAACTTTTTTAAAGCTAGCTTTATCTCTCCTTCCTAAAGAAAAAAAAATCCTCATAAGGTCATTTCACAATATTTTTCAAATATTTGACTTTTGCAAATAGATAGTTTCATCCACCGAGGGTGGCGCTGCCGCATCACCTCCTCTGAATCTTAATTTTTCACAACAAAGTGGGTTGTGAGTGTGGCTACCCAGCAAAGGAGAGAGGGAAGGAAGAATTTTGACATCCAGTCATGGCTGCCATTTACTCAACCAATAACTGGAACTCTTTAAGGCTCAGCTAACGACGGAGTTTAGAGTCCCATTCCTGTCCCAAACCCAGAATAAAAATGGGACATTTGTTTTTCATGAAAGCAAGGGGTAGAACTCTTAGAAACTGAGCATAGAGGAAATAACCAGCTGGAGAATTCCCACTTCTATTTGCTTTCTCCTTCAAGTTGCTCGGTTTTTACAAACAGATAGCCTTATCGTCACTATCAACAGACCCTTAAAATCAGTCAATGTTTGGGCCTGCAGTATTGGAAAGTCTTCCAAGTAGGATATTGGAAACTTCTATTTATAAATGGAGAGAGGGGGACTATTTCCCATCCAAAGGCTTCTATTTTGGCCTGAAAATTCAACTATAGTCATTTTAGGCAGGGAATGCCCATCTCCTGGTACTCCCTTTCCATTTCCTCCTCCCCCAGAGACACATTATCTTTTCTCCTTTAAAAAAAAAAAAAAAGCATATATTTTAAAGCGAGAATGTGATTTCACCTCGTTCCTTTGAGCTCATGTTTGCTACCTCCAGGAATAGCGTGTGGACTAGGGCCAGATGAACTTCAACTTGGGCTGCAGATTTACGAGGTTCTGTTCAAGTGCCAAAGGCTCTTGGTAGTAAATAGCGAGCAAAATAGATACCTGTCTCCTGACGGATCTTGCCGCCCCCCTTAATTTTTTTCTTAAGTTATTTATCAAAACCACACACACCTTGCAAAGAAAAAGGAAACTGGCAGTCTCTGTAGAGGAAGCCAGTGGCATCGCTCTGAGCCACAAACTGTATTTCTAAACAGCCCCTTTCCCTGGTTCCTTCTCTCCTGCCCCATTTTTTCCCCCTTTTTGACAGTAAAAAAAAAAAAAGCATCTACTGGCACTCACTTTACTTTGGGGGGGCATTACAATATTTTCCTCCTGGAAACTATAAACTGATTGAACAAAAAAATCCGAAAGGATTAAATCAGTTTCCTGGAGGGGATGGCGAGCTCACAGAAGAGGTTAGGGACCCAGTAACAGTTCTCGACTTTGAGCGCCTAGTTGGGGCCATCCTTCGGCTCAGCTGTCAGGACCCACACCACCAAGACAAACATTTCGAGAAAGGGCACAACATAAACAGGATCTTTTTCAAGCTTTTTTTTTTTTAATTTGTAGGATTGTGTACTTGTTTTCCATGGGATAGCTTTTTAAACTCAATTGCAACACGAGTTCCATATTTGGCCAGAGTTCCAATAACACGGCATCATAACGGCAACGCAATCTACAGTTCTCAAGACATTTACCACGGTCACTACATCCGGCAGCGGAGTGGCCCCCTCGCTCCCGCGGCTCCCCAGCGCAGCCGATTTCCGAGGCTCCGACTCCGTAGCGGCTCCCGCCCCTGGCCGCCGCCGCCGCCGCCTTCCCCATTCCTACTCCCTCGAGGAGAGCTACAGGTTGCAAATCCAACCAACCTCGCAATCCATTTCTGCAAAATCACTCACAAAGATCTCCCGTGCGCGCCCGCGCCCCCTCCTCCGGCGCCAGGTCCCCCAGCCAGGGCCACAAAGTGCCCTTCTCTCCTCCCGGGTCTTGCACGTAGGAACGCGGGCTGAGGCTGTTTGTTTTTCCCTCGCCCTGCGCAAAGACCTCGGGAATCTGAAGCCTGACGCCGCTACTCTCCGACCCGCAGTTTTTGTTTTGTTTGTTTTCACAAAGCTTGCACCATGGGAAAAATAAAAATTTAGGAAAGCGGGGAAACAGCCATTGGGAGCTAACACCGAGTCACGCAGCGCCCAAAATACAAACACCGCGACCGCCAGAAATCCCGCCACCTTCCCGCTTGGCTGGGCCGTCCTGCGAAGGTTCCCGGAGTCCCCGCACTCTGAACAGCACCGCAGGTGCAAACGCGCACCCCTTTCCCACCCCCCACCCCCAAATCCCCATCCCGCCACAAGCCTCTCTCCCCAGGACCGGGAGAGGGAGCGCGCGGGGTTCCCGACTCCCTAGACTGCAACCAAGAAAGAATGATTTCCAAACTATTCAACATCCCCGCCCCCCAGGCAAGCTAAACCTCCCCCAAAACGCAGGGGAAGGGACACCAAAACGCTCGGATCTCGTTAGGAAGATCGCGGCTCAGAAAGGAACACTTCATGTGGGTGTATGAAGGGGAAAAAAATAAATAATCACGAGGAGTTCGCTTGCATTTCTCCTCCAAAATCTCGGCTCGGAGGTGGGGAATCTAGAGGACCGAGGCCGGTGGAAGGGAGCCAGCGGGGCGAGCGAAAGGGCAGCCTCCCTCCTCGCCTCCCGGAGTGACCAAGAAGGACGGGAGAGGGGGAAGGAAGGAGAGGCGAGGGAAAGGAGACGGAAAGAAGGAAGGCGAGGCTGGAGCGAGGAGCAAGGAACGCAGTTTGCAAGCGAGAAAAAGGGAAAAAAAACACAGCCGCACGAATCCAGCGAGATCACAAGCCGTACGCAAGCAGCAGCAGAAAGAGCGAGAGCGCGAGCGCGCGTCCTCTCCGCCGTCTGGGGCCAGACAGCCCCCAGACTTGCCCGAATCACCCCCCAAGCACTGTCTCGTCCTTTCTGCTCCGGCCGCCCCCTAATTCCCCTCCTTCCTCTCCTCCACCTCCTCTTCAAAAACCAAAACAACACAAGGGAGGGTGGCAAAAGCCTCCCCAAACCGGCCAATTCACTCAAAGACAACAAGAATAAAATAATAAAAATATAAAAATCTACATCCTAGAGTGGGAGAGACGTGGGACTAATCTTCGGCATTTATTTTAACACCTGACAGCTACAATAAATAAATATATACATTTACATCAATAGATACACATAGGAAACTTGGAGCCAAAGCATTTGGCAAGAGCAGAAAAAAGAATTAAAAGGTAAAATAATGATCATGAGCAGCGGCGGCGGCAGCGGCACCAGCGGCAACAGCGGCGGCGGCAGCAGCAGCGGCGGCAGCAACAGCAATAATCACCTGGTGTCCGGCCTTTCCTAGAAACTTCTTGCATCACCACTTCTAAGAACCCCAGTTCTAAGAATCAACAGAGCTCAATTCTCGGAATTTGAGCTGGGGACTTTACCACTGCCACATAGCAGGGGAGGACTCGGTGTCAGCTCTCCACGACTTATGCCTCCTCCGGGCCATAAAAAGCCCTCCAAGCCAAAATATTTTCCCGCTGTCCGGCAGATTTCGGGGTCCTCACGGGCTGAACGTCTCGGGTTTGGAGGTTTCGGCGCGAGGGTCGAGGGGCCTGACGGTGGCTCTCCCCCCCCCCCCCGGCGCCTGGTCGGTGGTACAGCCTGCTCCGCCACCGTCACGTGGGCGCCCCTCTGTGACGTCGGCGTCTTCGCTGTAGCAAAGCTCGGCCTCTGGAATTCTGAGAACTAATTTGCTATTCGGTGACATAAGAGGGGAGTGCGCTTTGCTTCCCCGGGGTCTGGGGCTCATTTCTCCCCTCTTCCCCATAAACTCAGCTCCTCCGAGCTCAAAACACAAAAGGAAGCGAGAGGTTCGAACCTTTGGGAAAAGGCTGTTATATATAGTAGGTTTCGGGGCGAGTAAGAGAAAAAAAAAAAAACAATAAACACCACAGCTCTTTCCAGCTAGAATATTAGGCACCACGAGAAAAATATTTGCCAAGCAGTTTTCGGTGGGTTCATTTGCTTTATTTTTATTTGGGACGGTTTGGGATTTTTTTTTTTTCCTTGGTGTGGTGGTTTGGGATTTGGGGTGGTTGTATTATGATGGTTTTCGGATTTTTGCTTCTGATTTTTGCCTTTTGCAACTTTGTGATGTTACGTAAATCGTAGGATCCCGCATTGGTTGGATTTTGTTTTGTTTTACCTCTATGAAATGTCTCAAACGATTTAAGGACGACGTGTTGTTTTAATACTCATGGTTGTTGAAAGACGCTTGAGTTTTTTGTCGTATGTAACAATTCCGACCCCCACTTTTTCAGGGGGCGGGGAAGGGTGTTCAATTTTCCTTTTCCCCTTGGACTTTTACTGAGAGGACGCTCTCCTGCGCTTGAAAGACACGTTCAAAGGATTTGTTTTGGTTTGTTTCTTTCCAGGACAGCAAGTGGTGGGTTTACTCTGTTATTGTTGACTCTTAGGAAAATTCTTGCTGCAAGAAACGTGTGTATATGTGTACGCGTACGCGTGTGTTCTAAAAATTCTGTGAGCCAAATACATGTTTGTGTTCTGCCTTTTCTTTAGGTCTTGGTTCCCCCGCTCCCTCTCAGCTCGTTTCAAGGTCATTGTTAAAAATCTGTCCTGTCTGTGTTTAAAGAGACCAGCCGGAGGGAATTCTAAAGGCCTGCGGTGCCAGTACCACAGATACTGCGTGGATTTAGAACAGACTGTGCTACAACTACAACGCGGTTCACGCAGCACAGTCCTCTTAGTTTTAGAGCTGAGTTAGGAGGAGGAGGAAAAGGGGGAAATCTTTCTTTCTTCCTTCCTTTCTTTTTAAAGGCAAATGCAGTGCAGAATCATTTCACTGTGGGCCTTGGTTTGTTTATTCAGAACTGCCAGTTTCCCTATTTAAATGTTGGTTGGGGTTTTTTTCCCTCCTACTCATCCCTGAATGAGGGAGACTCTTGTTTCTTTTATGTCTCTCTCTTAAAAGAGGGTGTGAGGGGAAAATAATATTTCAGATTCCTCAAGTATTAACCCAAAATGTTTGGACCAGAAGCAGCTTTCAAAGGTCAGGCTGTTCTGAGCCTTGGCTATGAAAGTCCTTCAGGCGGACTCATTAAATTACAGACGAGTTCTTAAAGGTTCCACAAAATTTCTGCACATGTTAATTTCCAATAAAGATATCTCCCCAAATAGTCTACCTCTCCAAATTTGGGTTTATAGTGGAGAAGTGAGCAGAGAGAGTGGCTGTTTCCTGGGATATTTGGGGATCTCTTTCCCAGAAGTCTGTAAGAAGTTCAGATCTGTTGCTGAAAATGTCAGTGTAGCCCCTCTTTTGAAAAGGCCGTGTTGGAGTTTTCAGAACCAGGAGAGATCCAAAGGGGTCGATTGTTTTCCACAAGGGCTGGAGCTTAGGGAAAATGCCTAAAGTGTGTCTGTCCCTTTGAAATCTGAATATTTTAATACTTATTGACAGATGGATTACTGCAGCTTCTGCACAAAAGCCTGTGAAGGATTTTTGAAAAATATACATGGGCCTAATCCTGTCACCCTTGTGGAAATGAACATTTTACCCCCGAAGACGCACGTTATCGTTAAGTGCAGATTCATTTTGCCAGAAGGCAGACTGTTTTTTAAATTGTCCCCCTTCCTCCTGATTTCAAAAGAGTTTTAAAGGAATCCCACCGGATTCTAAATGACACCCGATTTTGCTGAAGTGATCGTCTTTGTGTATTTCTATGGGTGATAATTTTTGTATTTTTTATTAGTATGTTTCTCAGGTGTATCTGTGTGGTTTGGAATGTGAATTGTGTGGTTCTGCCCTGCTACTGATTCTGCAATGTGATAACTTTTGTGATGTGGGGTCCCTTTTCTTGTCAAAGTTGCCATCCAGCCTCAGTGGGTCCTCCCCACCACCACTTTAAACACACTGCTTGTCCCTCTCTCTTTTTCTTTGCCACTCCAATCTTAGCCCCGTGGGGGCGCTGCAGAGCAAAGGGAAATCTGCTCTCTAGCAGTAGAACCAACCAGAGTGGGGGCTGGGAATAAATTCACCCTTCTAGTATAGCTCAGCCCTTTAATTCTCTGCGAGAAGTCTGTAAAGGAAGACCCACTGGGCCTGGTTTATAGATAGATAATTAATCCCATCACCAGGGTCCTCAGACCCTTTCTGGGGCCAAGTGCCAGAGTCCCACATCTCTAATACTAACCCCCCACCACCACCAAACTGAAAGAAATTAACCAGAACAGGAGATGTTAAAAGAAAAAAAAATTATTGAAAATATTTTAAAGGTAAGGATTTACATTTTTGTAGGTCCCCTTCTCTTTCCAAATGAGTGGTGAGGAAAATTGTGCACGCACCTCTCAATCTCTTTTCAATTACTAGGAAAGTAACTTTATCAAATGTTTTATACCCATTGAATTTCTTCCATAATGTCCTGCCTTCTCTCATTTCTTGATTTCTCCCCATTAGTAACCAGTTGGCATCACTCGTGAACCTCCCACACCCCAGCAATGATAAGATTAAAGAAAGGACTGACTTGAATATATTTAAATTCTTTCAAATCATCCATAAGAAGACCTGAAGAGAGATTTCATGTCTGGGGTCTTATGTGTGATTCTTGTGAACTTGGTGGGTTATATATCAAACCAGTCCTATGATTTAATGGCTTCTGGCTATTAATACTCAAAGTAGAGGATCAAGTCAGCCCGTTTGCCTGGTGGTTTGGGCATGGTAATAGGTTCTTAATCACAGGTTCTGGATAAATATAAGCTTTGTTGCAAAATAAAATAGCTTGGTCTTAATATTACATCTGTTTAAGGAAAGGAACAGATTTTGCATCCAGTTCCCTCACAAATTTCCCCACAATACAGTCACAGCTGAAAAGGAACTATCCTTGGAGTAAACACTGTCTTGTCCTCCTTCTAAGGGGACTCCCAAGAGGAAATTGGTTTCACCTGTCAGGAACTTCTGGCACCTTGGTAGACCTTGAAACTGTCACATGAGAGAATTATAGATTTAAGGACTGAAAGGAACTTTGCAGAACAATCAACTCCTCGAGGCTTCCTTCTTTCAAAAGGAGAGAAGGGCAGTCACTGGAGGCATGCTGGACCCCGAGACACAACTGAAAACAGGTCTTTGTGGTTCTACGGTCCTGTGTTAGAGAATCGGGAAGATCTGACTACCTGGGCTTTGAGGTGGGTGTCTCGTTTTCTGACAGAATTGAGGAAAGCGAGGCTGCTTTGGGCTCTGTGTGAATTGTCAACTGGTTCTCAGAACAAACTTCCAGTCACAATGAGTATTGAGTTTTGACAGTCGTTTGGACTTGGTGGTACCTGACACCTATACTGTGGTACTCAACAACTACTTTTGATAAGTATGGGAGATTTTATGTACCCATTCATTTTATTTCAAATCCTTCATTTAGAGCTATTGTACACAAGCCCCTTATATTTCCTTGGAGAGAAAAAAGCATTTTCTTGGTATGATTTAGAGAAATTGAGCAGAAAGTTTTGAGACATTTTTTTAAAAAGATGATTTCCAGTCACTACCTTCAGAAAAAGAAGTGTCTACGTTTAATTTTGATCCATATGCTGCCTTTCAGCCTGTATTATTCTGAGACTTTTTCTTTTCTTTAGAAACCTTTTCAGCCTAGCTCAGAGTTTACCCCCAAAACACTGATTTTTTTTCCATACTTTTCTCACTAATTTAAAATGGAAAGAAATATCGGGAGCTTAAAATAGAGAAGTGATTGGGGGTGCATAATCATTTGTTTATTGCATTCAATCACTGTTTTGAATAACAGGGTTTTCACTTCCTTTGAAACCTTAGCATGAGGGAAAGCAACAGCTGGACCAGGAGGGGGTTGGAGGGAGGAAGGCACTGGAGTGTTTGTAAACTCAGGGTGGCTGGCCCACCCTGCCATTGGCTGCCGGCTGCAGTACTTAGCTGTCTTTACTACCTAAGGCTAGAAGTGGAGAAACTTGATTTGCGTGTTGTGCCTGCTTGTGTTTTTTTTTTTTTTTTTTTCTTTCTCCACACCGCCCTCTGCACACCTGACCATGCCAAAGCCTATTTGAAGCCGGCTTGATGGCAGGGAGAGCTGGAGAGCAAAAGAATGTGCAGAAGGGGAGGGAGGGAGTACTCGGTACTTTTCCATTCACATCTCCACAGTGGCTTTTCTTGTTTATTTCAGCCTCCACCCGCAGAACCCTTTGAGCTGCCTGAAATCCGAGTCATTAAACTGTTCCCTGAGGTCAGACCACAGATGCCCAATGCATGTTTCCTCCATGTCAACGTCTATGTAACACATGTACATACAGAGACACACGCAAAAAACTATGTAACTCTGCGGGGGCACAGTGTGAGGTAGGAGAAGAAACAAAACAAAAGTGGATTTGCTGCCAGAAGACCTTGGTTTCTAATTACAGTTCTGCCAGGAACTCCTTATCTGATGTGGAACAAAACCACTTGTCAGGACTCAGTCTCCTTAACTGTGTGAAGGTATAACCCCAGTGTTTGCAGGATGTCTATCAGTTCTAAATTTGATACCTTTATGTCTAAATATATATATATCTGTAACTTTAAGATGGAGAGGGGAATGGAAAGAAGCTGAGTATATATGTGTCCCTGCAGTGGGAGAAAGTTAAAATGTAAACTTCTAAGTAAAGAAGGCAGTCCCAGAATCCTCACCTCTATCAATTTTTAACCAATTGTAGACCGAAGTCTGAGATTATGCTGAATAGGTCCAAAAGCCAATTGAAGGTTTGAAATGTTAAGAGCTGGAAGTGCCAGTTCTAAGACCTTGTACCTTTGATCTCCTGCATTCCTAATCAGATGTGACAGTTCCCAAGTGTCTTTTCTGCACCACAGTTCTGTCCCGCCCCACCACTTCTTCTGTTTGTTTTTGGAATCGGTCCTAGTCAATGACAGGAAGGAGCTGACACTTGTAAACCATGCACACTCTAAGCCACTGGGTCCCAGGTGGATGTAAAAATACGTCATAATATTCATACAGAAGGAGAAGAAAAAAAACCTAGATAGAAATTCCTGGTAAGAAACTGAGAGGTAGCTCAGCCATCACTGCATTAAAAGTAATTATTTGAAGTCAGAGGAAATAACAGATGAGGAGTTTGACCTTATCCAAAAAAAAAGCCTTCCTCTACCAAAACAAACTTAAAGGCAATGATAGAGATCCTTTCTACCAATATTTCCTATACTCCTATGATCTTCATTCTTTAAAAAGAAAGGGCTGAAATTTCTCAGGCCTGATTGTCTTAAGCAAAAGGCCTTTAACGAACCTTGGTATCTTCAGGAAATAATTTTAAAAGTAACTCCTATTTATTAACAGCGACCTCCCCACCACCACCATCCCCCATCCCTCCATTTAAACCTTCTGGAATATTGATGCCTGTTTACAAGGAGAGATGGAGCCAGTTACATTCTCTCAATGAAAAACTATTGAGAGTTATAATAGGCTAGCACTGGGAAGTGAAAGTGAGTCACTCAGTGGTGTCTAGACTCTTTGCGACCCTATGGATTATACAGTCTATGGAATTCTGCAGGCCAGAGTACTGGAGTGGGTAGCCTTTCCCTTCTCCAGGGGATCTTCCCAACCCAGGGACTGAGCCCAGGTCTCCTGCATTGCAGGCAGATTCTTCACCAGCTGAGCCACCAGGGAAGCCAAAAATACTGGAATGCATAGCCTATCCCTTCTCCAGCGGATCTTCCGGATGCAGGAATTGAACCGGGGTCTCCTGCGTTGCAGATGGATTCTTTACCAGCTGAGCTACCAGGGAAGCCCTCTGTCCTCAGCAATTGTCTGATTCCACACAACTGATTTTGTATCATTGGAAACTGAGGCCCACACAGAATGTATTTGCCACACACACTGGATCAGGCTGAGTCAGTTCCAGAACTTTGATGTCCTGGTTCTAAATTCACTGTGTTTTTCCATAGCTTATCATGAGAAGAGGATATAGGGTGAGCAGACCTGCCAAAGAGCCATTTTCTGTGGCCTTACGTTTTCTGTGACCTTCAGAGAAGTCTCCACTTTTGGACTCCTGAGATGATCTCCACTGAGGTTCTACATCAGTCTTAACAGTACAGTGACAGTATGGAAAGGAGCAGACTGTCATTCACAAGTTCTGCATGTGGGTCCCAGTGTAGGACACCGTATAGGATTCCTCACAGTTTCCTATGGTATTGTGACTTATCACTGTTAATAAACCTATAATTATCTCATTAGTAGTGCAATTGCATTGTAATTGTGTGTACGTTGGTGTTAAAAATGTAAAATTTAATATATTTTTGGCCTAGAAACAATGATGCTACAATAGCCAAGAGCCCACCTGGTGCCAGTTCTTGATTTCTTGAACCAGCCTTGGATAAATGGCTGGTTCTAGGCTAAGACTGCGGCAAGAAGTATATACAAAATTAGAATGGAACATTATATAGCACTGTAAATAAGGAATTGCTGAAAAACAAACAAAAACTGCATCCATAGGGGGTATTTCAAAGAGACTGGAGCCACCTGAAGAACTCCCAATGGCCAAAGCTGGAAAATTTGGAGCAAGAAAAAGAAATCAAATAATATTGGATCACAACCCAAAGTATAAAAGAAATATCCATGAATCTACACTGATCTAAATTACTAAATAAATTAACAAATGGGAGAAAAGAAACAAATTTCTTTTGCAGAAGAATTCCAAAGAATTTGTGTAGATACACTGCTGTCAAGGATGGGAATAGGCAGGTATATAACTGCTCACTCCTCAAGTGTGAGCTATGGGTAATGACTTCCTTCCAAAGAGTACAGTTTAGGAAGGGGCGGGGGAGGGAATAATTTTACATGGAGAAATCTAGCAAACACTACCCCAGCCACTTCATCAAGAGCAACATCAGCAATTATAAACCGTGCTGACTGCGTGTACCTTTGATATGAGGAATCTGAACATGGCTCTTTAACTCTGTGGTCTTTCTCTCATACCCCAGACTATTTATGAGAAAGGTATCAGACAGATTTCAACAGAAGGGCATCCTACAAAAGACATCACCAGTATTCCCCAAAACTATCAAGGGAAGTCTGAGAAATTGCTACAGCCAAGAGTAACCTCACACAATATGACAATATAATGTAGAGTGCTTGGTGGGGTCATAGAAAAAGATAAGATAAACCCAGACAAATCTGAATAATTGACAGAATTTAGTTAATAATATTTTATCAGTGTTGTTTCATTAGTTGTTACAAATGTTCCACTATAAAATGTTAATGATAACGAGAAAATGGTTACAGGGTTGTTCTATCTTCTCAATATTTCTGTTTAAAAAATATTTAGAGGCATCTTTTTTTCCTTCAATATGAGAAACTTCCGAAAATGAGCTGCTGCTGCTGCTGCTGCTGCTGCTAAGTCGCTTCAGTCATGTCCGACTCTGTGCAACCCCAGAGACGGCAGCCCACCAGGCTCCCCCGTCCCTGGGATTCTCCAGGCAAGAACACTGGAGTGGGTTGCCATTTCCTTCTCCAATGCGTGAAAGTGAAAAGTGAAAGTGAAGTCTCAGTTGTGTCCAACTCTTAGTGACCCCATGGCAGCCTACCAGGCTCCTCCATCCATGAGATTTGCCAGGCAAGAGTACTGGAGTGGTAAAAAATATTTAGGAGGCATATCTTTTTTTTTTTCCCCCTTCAATATGAGAAACTTCCGAAAATGAGCTAGGTCTCTTGAAATCTAGATTTTCTTCTCACTCAGTCATGCCCCCAAATAGAGTCAGGAAAATGAGGGAACCTGCATATATTCTTCAGTTTACTAAATTGAAAGCAATTTAGCTAATTTCTGTATTTCACCATCTGGACACAGAGCTGTCAGAACACTAGAGAAGCACCAAAGACCAAGTCTTGTCATGGTGGTGGGTGACTCAAGCCACCTCCTTAATCTACTTAGTCTACATTTCTTTCAGAAAACCTCCATGGAAACAAGGTCCTGAAAAATCTAGCCTTCCGTCCATATAGGACACACAATACTTAGGGCTTCACCACTGAGGCTGGGGGAGCTCCAGGACCTTCCAGAATGTCTGGTATCTCATTGTACAACTCCAAAAGGTCTGTGCATCTCATCATAGGCTAACTCTGGGTCTAGAGAAGAAAGCTGGCTGGACCCCATAACTCTTGAGTTTGTCTTCATTCTGACTATGACCCCCTTACCTAAACTAGAAAAATCCAGAGACAGAAGTGGTTTGCCAAGACCACCCCACAAATTAGTGGTAGAGTTGATTCCCATCAACCAACTTACCCTGAATAAAGTTTTTTGCTGCAGTATTCTCTTCAGTAAACTGAGGACTACTATTGCATTAGTATATTAATGCATTATTTCAGAAATGCTGCATTTATTTCTGTCAGTTACCAGTGGTGTCCAATTCTGATGTTGCATTGCATTTTAAGCGTCTCTTCCTTCTTTTTCTGTTTTCTCACCTTTTCCCACTTGCATCAGCCTCTCTGCCACCTGGTTATAAGATCCTTGGACCAACGCCTATACTCACGATGGAGGCTGATATTTAAATACTTCTTGGTGAAATGAGGTGAGACTAAATGCTATCACAGTCCAATTTGGGTAGCATGACTCTCAGCAATCTATATGGTCAACATGTCTCAAGAATCATAAATGTAGTCATGCCCTTTGACCCAGTAATTCTACTTCTAGGAATCTATCCTCAAGGCACAACTCAACATATAGGGGGAAAGAAATCTTTGAATGAATATATGCATCCAAGCATTATATCTAGCAACAAAAAGGTTGAACAATCTACATGTCCCATTATGATGGGTTGGTGGAAAGGGATTGAACACAGAATGGTTAAATATAAATGCAACTAATTAAAAAAAAAACAGGATTGGAAAATACTTGTGGTAACAGTAAAGTGAAAAGAGGTAGAATGTGTATGTAGTGTATTTATGCATGGGTGCATGCTAAGTCACTTCGGTCATGTCTGACTCTTTGTGACTCTGGACTGTAGCTCTCCAGGCTGCTCTGTCCATGGGATTCTCCAGGCAAGAGTGGATTGCCATGCCCTCCCCAAGGGGATCTTTCTGACCCAGAGGTAGAATCTGAGTCTCTTATGTATCCTACATTGGCAAGCAGTTTCTTTACCACTAGTACCACCCGGGAAGCCCAGTGTATTTATAACTCTGTTTAAAAATACTATACATAAAAACTAAACTAGATATAAATAAAAGTACACAATAACAACAACAACAAAAAAAACCAACCCAAACAACAAAAAGACCATTTACATTGCCTCTCTCTTAAGGTGGTAGGATCATGGATACTTTTTTCTCCTTTATTTTTGTCTTCCAAATTGTATAATGTTTATATATCAGTTTGATAGCTATCTATCTCATAAGCACATACTCAAGACCATGAAAAACTCTGAGTGAAGTCTTTTAAATGCAAACAGTTAGCCCTGTAATTCACAGTTTTGAATGTTTGATCTAAAGTTGAAGCCTCCCACATCTTTGAGGCCTAGAGCAAAAGTGAGAACTGCCCACTCAGTCCTGGAGAAGACCTTTTACTCTGGGAGACACTTGTCTCCACACCAACAAAACTTTTCTGAGCACATTGACCATAAAGAGGTTGAATGGATCCTGTAAATCTTTGATCTATCTCCGCCCCCTGGGTCTTGGTGTGCTTATCTGGTTTGTTGGTGTTTCACAGCATTTGCAAATGTCAAAGGGTTTCCCGGTTGCTTTACTGTCTCTATGAGGCCACCCAGGAGATCTCCTGGTAAAGAGACCTTCTTTGAGATCCTCCTGGTATTATGGGAGATTTGTTTTTAATTTTATAACCTGCTTGACTAGTGAATTCTAAGGAAAACAATTTAAAAACAAACTATCAATTGTTTTTTTTTTTAAATTTCCTTCAGAGAATCACAAGGCTGTTAGGAACTTCTAGGGGGTGGGTGGTTACCATCGTTTGAATCTCTGGTTCTCAGAAAAGGGCATGGAGGGGAGATGGCAGGATCTAGGAGGTGAGGTAAGAACCATGGTTCTGTTAAGCCCTCTTCTCTTAGACCACTGATCTAATTCCTCATACTTAAGCTCATTCATTCACTCATTCACACAACACACAGTTCACTGGGAGCCTTTTGTGGGATAGACATTATTTTCACTGTATACTGGGAAAAGAAATACGAATACAACAGAGGATTTTGGCTCTAGGGGACACATAGTCTACTGAGAAAGCAAAGGCCAAGAATGGTGCAAAAGCTGCTCTAGGTCATGCAAAAGATAGTCCCCTTGCCAGGCTGGGCCCCAGTATCCTGATTCTGAGCCAAATAAAACTCTCTGGCTTCTTCTCAGATGCTGTGTCTACCTCCCACTCTAAACCAGTGCCAGGCACTGACTGCCTCCTTGGGTAGCTTCAGCCTCTGAGTTTTTCATTCAATATTGATGAGAACAGAATATAACTGAGCTGCCTCAATGTACCATCCAGCAATGGTGGATGCACTATGCAATGCACCCAATACCCGATGCAGAGAAATCCACAAGAGCCAGAAGCACATGCAGCTTCACCACCCCCAACACCTGGTCAGCTCAGCCTACAGGCCAGAGCTTTGCCCGGACTGTGATTTTTACATCTTTGCATGCCTGACAGGTTCTGCGATGAACACAGCTTCATGCTATTCCAAAGCACACAGCCTCAAGTAATGTCCACAGCC
Source organism: Nanger dama (assembly GCA_917880005.1). NCBI lineage: Eukaryota > Metazoa > Chordata > Mammalia > Artiodactyla > Bovidae > Nanger > Nanger dama. The sequence goes on along the minus strand of CAKJTW010000011.1, from coordinate 23,631,318 downwards.
TGGAATCCAGAACCCAATACCATATCTAATAGGATCTAAACACCTAATAGATCCTGATGCTTTCTCAACTAAATCCAAGTTTACCCCAACCCTCTGGGCATCCTGGACCTTTGGGTAATACACTAAGAAGTGATAAAACCAGGTACCAATCCTGCACCCAGACCATTTTGCATAGTACACTAGTTGCCAAGGACCAGCCTGCCAGATGGTTGGACCCCTGTGCCAGGAATCGTAACCATTTCCTTTCTATGGCCAGGCAAGGATGAGTTGGTTATAAAGACGGCCTAAGAATTCCTGATACAGTTTCAACAATCTTCAATTAGTTGGAAGGCGCGTGAAGCGGCAGCTTGCAGCTCACCCTTTGGTGGCACTGGCACTGAAATGCTAGCAGAATGCTCAAAAGAAAATGGGGCAGAAAAAGATTAATAATGACATTAATAAAGGTCATAATTTGGAAATATATATAGAGAAGACTTGACGATGATGATGGTAAATCAATAACCAAGCACTTTAGGCCCTCAGACTTCTTCCCAGTCTTGTCTCCTGTAACAATTTTCTACCCCAGACTCTTAGCATTCTCCAAGGACCCAGACACTTACCTCCACCCAATACCCAGGGCTTGATCATTGCCTTTGATAGGCTGGAAGCTCCTCAAAGACAAGAATACCTCATTTTTGTTGAATTGTACTTATGTCCAACACATGGTACTCACTTAGGAAATGTTGATTGAATTCAAGTAGGTAGAACTGAAAGAGAATTTGATGTGAAATCTGATGATCTGGGTTCCAGTTAAAGTTCCACAACTGACTAACTTCTTTGAGTCTCAGTTTCTTGTTCTCTAAAATGGTAATTTCTGTTCAGGGACGCCATCACAGGATTCCCGTGAGAGTCAAGTACCATGGAGGGGAAAGTACTTTGGAAATTATAATGCATAATTCAAAGTAGTTGTTGACTGTTGAGTGAATGGACAAACTAACGAGTGAATCATCACAGTGAAGTGAAGCCATCAGGTTATTCCATAACCGATTTTGTGATTCAGATTATATCTGGGGAACAATGTGTTTGCAGTGTCCTGCCTTGACTTTTAACCATCCTTAAATATGGTTATTTCACTTCCTGAAATAATTTAACTCTTTCAGTACAGGAAGACATAAATTACTGCAGAGGATTCATACTCATCCATAGAGAATAAAAAAGATCATCAGAAAGTCTTTATGTTCTTGAAATGCAGAATTGGAAATGACCCATTTCCCAGTAACAGGAACTGAAATCCAGTATTAGATCCTCCTTTTCGGTACCTTCTTCCTCTTCCTCCTCTTTCTACCTTGCCCCCTCCCTACCCCTCCCTTGCACCCAAATGGAATAAGTCTTTTGTTCTGAGCTAACTTTAGTCTTAGAAAAAGATATTAAAAAAATAAAAGATATTAACAAAGCACAAATCCATCAGGGCTGTTTTCTAGGAGCAACAAGTTAAGTTCTTGAGTTGATGGGTGAGTTACTAAAACAGGGAGGTAGGATAATGCTCTACCAAAGGCCCAACGCAAATGACAGAGAGAACCTTGGACCAGCTTTGTCCTGTAAGAGAATCCATGCATCTCTCTATCCCTTCTGCCTCAACAACAAACATAGAACACATTTCATGGATGTGACAGTGAATATAAAAAGAGTTAGGAACAAACTGGTCTTGATAAAGAGGAGGAAACAAAACATGAACATGGGTGCTGGAGAGAAGGTTAGGGTTTCACTCCAGTAACAAAACAAGGCAATGTGTAAGATGAAACAACAGACCTTTGTTAGAATTAAAAAAAAAAAAATCTACTCAAAAGTCTAAATCCTACTTCTTAAAATCTATGACAATAGCTACCTAAAAGGAACGAAATACCAGGTGGACTCAGGGGAAATAAAATGACAAATCTTCCAAAGGGCCAGGATGTGTGGCAAGAGAAAGTTCCTAGAACTGAGACGTCATCTGCCCATATTTGCCAGTTTTGCCAGCACCAAACTCATGATGAACAGCTAACTTATTTTTGGATTCCTAGAGGTGGGAAGAAGAGAATACTGGATGTATAGGCATTAAAAAAACCCCAAAACCTCCACCGTGGGAGGGCTGGGACAATGTCCAAGCTGTGCAAGGGCAGCCACCTCCCCCATATGGTTCCTTTTTTTTCCTTTCTACCCTTCCCATTCCCAATACCTCTAACTTAAGTATACCTGTGAAGCTGCATTCCTGCACAAAGCTAAATGTGTGTGTGTTGTGGGGAGTGGGGGGTGCGGGAGGGGAGTGGCCCTGGGAGAAAGCAAAGTAACATAAAGATACTTCCCTTTTCAACATTGAAAGCTGGGAAGGTCAGAAGAAAATGAAGGAGTGCTGTAAGATTCTAGGAACTAGAAACTGAGAAGATGGAGAAACAGAAAATATTCAACTGTATTCCCTTATTTTAATATTCATTTGGTTGGACTTTTTTCAGCATGGAATAAATATGTGTTGATATTTTCAGGTCTTATCAATTTACAGCTACAAAAGTAATGAAGTGAGCACCTATGCTAAGTACTAGGCTACACTTTGCACACACAAAGAACAATTGCAGACCTGCTGTAACAGAAACTTGTAGTCTAGTCAAGGAGACAATCATTATACAAGTAAATCCACAGGTGAGTATACATTATAAATTATGATAGCTGAAATACAGGCATAGGTAAGGTGCTCTGGCATGGGAGAAGGAAGGAACTTACCTAATGTACAGGCCTCTCTAAAAAGTCAACTTTAAGCTGAGATCTGAAAAAGAGGATAGGTTAGCCAAGTCAAGAATGAGGAGGAAAGTATACTGGGAAGAGGGAACAGAGATCAACAGTCCTAAAGGGAGTAGAACCATGGCACACTCGGAGAGCTGAAAGCGGCCAGCATGGCACAGAGAGAAGGGTAAAGATGGATTTGGAGGGAGAATCAGGAGCTGCGCTATGTAGGTCTTTGTAGATGATGGTCAGAAATTTAGAGATTAAGTGTGGTAAGAAGTTATTTAATATTTTCAGGCAGGGTGATGCCATGATATGCCTTATATTTTAAGAAAAGCAGCCCAGCTCATCTGTGGAAGGTGAATTAGAAAGAAGCACAAGGAGATTCTTAAAGAGGCTATGGTCAGAGTCCCAGAGAGAGATGAAGCTAGCTGGGACTGTAGAAGTAGCAGTGTAGGTGGGGAGGTATGGGAAGGTTTGACACATACTTGGAGGGTAGATTTGACAAGATTGAAAGAAAGATTGGGTAGAGTAGAAGTGGGTGGTAAAGCAGAGAAGGGTATCAAGAATGAATGCCAAGGTTCTGATTTAAGTAATTGGGTGGATATGTTTCTATTTACTGAGTTAAAAATACTGTGAAGGGAGAGCTTGCTGGGAGATAATTGCTGGAAATCAAGAACTCTGTTTCGAATGTGGTATATTTCAGATGTCTCTGGAGTAGATGTCAAAGTAAGCAGTTGGATATTTAAGACCTGATCTCAAAAGAGCTGTCTCAATTTGGGATCCATCAAAACAGAGCTAGAATTTGAAGCTAGGAGAAAAGATTGGTTTTCATATCAGACCAGTTCAGTTCAGTTCAGTCGCTCAGTCGTGTCCGACTCTGCGACCCCATGAATCACAGCACGCCAGGCCTCCCTGTCCATCACCAACTCCCGGAGTTCACTCAAACTCATGTCCATTGAGTCAGTGATGCCATCCAGCCATCTCATCCTCGGTCGTCCCCCTTCTGCTCCTGCCCCCAATCCCTCCCTCCCAGCATCAGAGTCTTTTCCAATGAGTCAACTCTTCGCGTGAGGTGGCCAAAGTACTGGAGCTTCAGCTTTAGCATCATTCCTTCCAAAGAAATTCCAGGGTTGATCTCCTTTAGAATGGACCAGGTGTTGAAAAATAGAATAAAAAATAGTAAAGGTGGAACATGTCTTAGAAATACTCCAGTCCAAACTCATTTCTCAATTGGTAGTGAAATTGGGAACTAAAGTGAAGCCATTGGTGGAAATGGAGTTAATAAGAAAGAGACTGGGTCTCATTTTTGGAGCAGCACTTTTTCATTTTACAATGTTCTGTCAACATCCGCAGAGAAGGCAATGGCACCCCACTCCAATACTCTTACCTGGAAAATCCCACGGACAGAGGAGCCTGGTAAACTGCAGTCCATGGGGTCTCGAAGAGTCAGACACGACTGAGCGACTTCCCTTTCACTTTTCACTTTCATGCATTGGAGAAGGAAATGGCACCCCACTCCAGTGTTCTTGCCTGGAGAATCCCAGGGATGGCGGAGCCTGGTGGGCTGCCATCTCTGGGGTTACACAGAGTCGGACACAACTGAAGCGACTTAGCAGCAGCAGCAGCAGCAGCAGTCAACATCTGACATCAAAACGATGTTGACTGAGATACTGAGTGAGACATAACTCTGTAGGTCTGGCTCATGGTGTCATATCTCTCTCTCTGCTGGTTCCCTACTTACTAAAAAGACAGTCATCCCAAACGGACATATCTGGCAATTTGCTATTGAGAGGGTCCATGCCTTAGAGTGGGTGCCAAGCTGCTAAAGCCACATTCCTGTGTAGCTCCGCCCTACTCAGCTTTGCACCTGTGGTCCCTGCAATTATTTAGGAACTGGACCATCCCTCCTCCCAAATGTGAGTCCCTGAAAGTCAGGAGCCACTTTTACTTTTCTTGTTATGTATCTTAGTCTCACTCTCACACCTGCAATAAGTAACTTACTCATCTAATACATGTTTTGAATCAGAGGAACCTGATAAATTGAAACCTTCCATCAGATTTAATGCACCTTTAGTTATCTTTCCATTCTTCCAAGGAAATACATTTACAGAGCACATGCTATACGTAAGGCATGGTGCTAAAGGTTCTAACCGTGTTCAGTCTTTAAATATAGATATCATGTCATAGTTGTGATTAGCTTTTGTCCAGTATATTTAGGGTTATTCATCTGTACACATTTGTATACCTGCCATCCGATTAGATGAATATTGTGCATCAACCATGTGTAGAGAGTTGAAAAGCCTCTGTCACTCAGGGCTATTAGGCCAGTGCAGGAGAGAGATGTACTGGACACTAGCAATGTCGAGGGCCATCTCTGAGCTACAAACAGTGTCCTTGGTTAAATATCTGGAAGCACGATTGTTTCAAACTGAGAGATCTAAAAATGTTTCTTGGAGGGATGGAGTTTGAACATAATAATAAAGTAATGTAAAATAATGAACATATCCTTGAAATAAATATCAAAATAACAAATCTCTGAAATAGTAAGATTTAACACATATGTGGGACTTAGCACATACTTGTGTAAATACTTTACATTTGTGAGTGTATTTAATCCTCACAGCAATCTTTTTTTTTTTTTAAGATTTGTTAATGTAGACCATTTTTTAAAAGTCTTTATTGGATTTGTTATAATACTTCTGTTGTTTATGTTCTGATTTTTGGCCACGAGTCATACAAGATCTTGGCTCCTTGACCGGGGGATCAAACACACACCTCCTGCCCTGGAAGGTGAAACCTTAACACTAGACTGCCAGGGAAGCCTTCAGTCCTCACAACGATCTTACATAATTGGGTGGTGCTATTATCGTCACTTTAGAGGCAGGAAACTGAAGCACAGAAAGTAACTTCCCTATGGTCAAATAGCTAACACACAGCAGAGAGAGGGATTTGAGAGCTAGCAATGGAAGCCTCATGCTCTCCTGCCTTATGAATGAGAGGACTTCAACAGCCAGGTTTAGAAGAAGTGGTGTGGGGAAGGGGGCATTTCAGACAGAGAGGAGAGCTGAAACAAAGGCACAGAGATTAGGTATAACCTAATGATGCGTTATTTTGCCTAGAAAGCTGTCTAGTTTGCAAACAACTTTCTCAGTCTTTAATATGCTTGTCCTTGTGACCCTGTGAAATATAACGTGATTATTATTCCAGTTAGAAAGATGAGGCAATTGGGTGTCAGGACGGGAAGGTAGCAGCTGGGCTAGTGAGATGTACAGTGAGAGGCAAAACCCAATATTTTCTCCTCAGACCAGTGCCCTTTCCCATGTTGTAGTGTAAGCAACTAAATATATTCAATGTTCCCATTTCTAAGCAGGCCCCACGCTAGGCTTTTCTTTAAAAAAATTTTTTTTTTTAATTTATATTGGAGTTCAGGTGAGCCTGGCAGGCTGCAGTACATGGGGTCGCAGAGCTGGACATGACTTAGCAACTGAGCACGCATGCACAGCTGATTAACAAGGTTGTGATAGTTTCACGTGGATAGCAAAGGATAGCAAAGGGACTCAGCCATACAGATACATGTATCCATTCTTCCCCAAACTCCTGTCCCATCCAGGCTGCCACATAACATTGAGCAGAGTTCCCTGTATTATACTGCAGAACCTTGTTGGTTATCCATTTAAAACATAGCAGTGTGTACATGTAGATTGCAGGGGGTTTCCCAAGTGGCTTCTGTGGTAAAGAACCCACCTGCCAAGGGAAATATGGGTTCAACTCTTGGGTTGGGAAGATCCCTTGGGAGAGGAAATGGCAACCTACTCCAGTATTCTTGCTTGGAAAATTCCATGGAGAGAGGACCCTGGCAGGCTACAGTCCTTAAGGTTGCAAAGACTTGGACATGACTGAGCATGCACACAGACACATGTAATTCCAAACTCCTTAACTGTCTCTTCCCCCCTTTCTTTCCCCCGGCAACTATAAGTTTGTTCTCTTTCTGTATATATTCTAATTTCATCTCCACAATGCCCCTGAGAGGTAGGTGTTATTGCATTTTCAAAGAGGAAATATTTCAACTCTGCATCTACGTCTTTTTTTTTTTTTTTTTGGAGACTACTAATGATTCTCTACAAGCATGCTGAGTTTTGAGTTCATGTTTTGTCTACTTTTTGGTCCCTGGGAACCCCTGAAGCTGGAGTATTACCTGTGTGTGAGCCCAAGCAGTGTCTCTAAAAATGGAAAAATCCAATTCATCTCTTTGCCAAAATCTCCCAGTCACTCCTTGCGTTTGGCCAACCTTTCCTGTGTGGTGAAAGTCAACATTTAAATATGAAACCTGGCTCAATTTCTGAAACTTTAATTGTATTATTAAGAATTAGTTACACCTGGGCCTTGTGAATCTCTGAGGGGAAAGACTGGGAAAGAGGCTGACCAAACCCTCAAGGCTGGCCAGCAATTTGGTGCAATTGTTGAAATTCTTGATGTAATCCAGGTCTGCACTGGTTGGTGGTACCATTCCAGCCCAGTGAGTACCCTCTGTGTAGGGCATAGTTCTAGGCCCTCTGGGGAAGTATAAATTAGTGGCTAGAGAAAAAGACTGGCTGTACCGTGGATCCAGTGACAAGTATGTCAAATGCCAAAGAAAGCTGATCAAGCAAGAGCTGGTAAAACTTCACAGCTAGCCCCATGGCCTGAGGCAGCAAGGGCTGGATTCCTGAGCACCAACTTCGTTTGTGCATGTTCAGTTGGAGAATCAGGTAGGGAAGAGGAAAGACCATCTTCAGTCCTGTTGCCTTCCAGATTTGATGAAGGCTCTAAGACAGTCATGACCTCAACCTCGAAGGGCAACATTGGAAAAAGACCAGAAAAAGGAGAGAGAAAATGGCTAGAGCTTTTAATGCAGGGGTGTTGAGGGTGGAGGGGTGGAGGGGGTAATGGATAGAGTGAAACTTGCAAGTTTTCACTTGATTTTCAAGGCCAACAATATAATGAAGGGGTTTGTTTTTTAGAGCTGTTGTCATGCCTTTCAGAAGAGTCTTCCTAGCAAGCCAGATGCCAGACCAGAGGTCTAAGATGTCTCTCCTGATGCCTCTGGCCTTGGTTTGCTGATTTATAAAAGAGGAAAGCAACTGCCACTTCACAGGTATTCTTTGGAGGACTAAATATGGTAAAGCAGAGTAAATGGCTCATTAACATAAATGTGTAGAAAATAGACTGTTTGATATCCTGTCCAGCTATCCCATCTGGTAGAAAGTACTAGACAGTTCAGTCTCATTTCAGAGAAACTTAGAAGTCATCTGATCCAATACCTGGATGCAGTATATGAGGAGGGAGAAGTCAGTAAGTGCCTTGCCTAAGGGTTAGGCACTTGCCTGAGGAAGTTAGAGGCTGGGGGCGGCAGTGTGGGGAGGAGAGAGCCCCTGTGACATAATCTAATTTTATACTGACAGGAGACATAGGCAGCGGTCTTCATTTCATAAGTCAGAGCCAGAGGTTCCAAGTGGAAATAGCCTCCTTGAGATCAAAGAGCTAGTAAGCAGATGAGGGGTGGTTCAAAGCCTGGTTGAGTGCAAACCAAAGCCCATGGTCTTGACCTTACACCATCTCATCAGGTTTTCTGATTCCTTGCACTGACCGATTTTTCAAGGTATCCATAGCACCTTCAGAAAGCGCTGGTGGCTAGGGAAGGGGTTGTTCTTATTTTTTAGAAGTCTGTCTATGAATCACTGCATAACCGTACTTTATGCAGCTCAGTTTTATGGTCTAAAATATCTAAGTGCACTGGCTGCCCCAGGCCTCTTTCACCCCTAACACTTTATTGGTGCTTCACACCAATCAGAGAATGGTCCTCCTTAGCCTCCAAATTCAAGCAGTTCTTATCTATAAAAATAACTTCTTTAAAATCATCTCCATATGCTTCTTTTTGTTACCTGAGGCCAGCAAAGAGACATGCCTCTCACTTCCTTCCACCAGCACCCAGTAGGTGCTTAATATACTTTTGGATGCATACATTGGTAAAGTAGACATTAATTCTAACAGCATCCTATACACTGAAACAGATTTTTTTATTTTATTTTATTTTTTTGCGTTTCTCTGACTTATGGCCCCAATATCCATCCATCTGTATGTCCATTATCCATCCACATGAATTTACATAGATAATTATCAAAATCACACCTACTATATACATGGCATAGGTGTGCATGGAGATGCTTGCATATATTCAGTGGGCATTGATTAAATCCCTTATGTTACCTAGCTTGAAGTATCATGGGTTAAATCTAGACTGGATTGTTAACTATCTCTAAAGTCTTTTCTTACACTATCACGTAAAAAAAAATTCTGATACTTAGACCAGAAGACATTGCTGTGAGCTATATTACTCTATGCTTTACTGAAAAATTAGTTCAAAATCCTGGTCTCTTCTTAATTGTTACCATGTACTGCTGCCACACATAGCATGTTCATAGACAAAGCGGTGGCCTAGAGAAGGGTTTACATTCACAGGTGGCTCATGGATCTTCCTTTTCACTTTCTGAATTACGTTTAACAGCTTACTCTATTATCTGCCTGGACCCCTAATGCTAAACTCATATACTATTCACTTGCCCAAATTCAGAAGACTAAGGCAGTGCTGCTGGTTGCTGAATTAGCTGTATCTAGGTCTCTGAAACGGAGAAGGCAATGGCACCTCACTCCAGTATTCTTGCCTGGAAAAACCCATGGACGGAGGAGCCTGGTAGGCTGCAGTCCATGGGGTCGCTAAGAGTCGGACATGACTGAGCAAATTCACTTTCACTTTTCACTTTCATCCATTGGAGAAGGAAATGGCAACCCACTCCAGTGTTCTTGCCTGGAGAATCCCAGGGACGGGGGAACCTGGTGGGCTGCCGTCTATGGGGTCGCACAGATACGGACACGACTGAAGTGACTTAGCAGCAGCAGCAGCAGCAGCAGCAGCAGCAGCAGCAGTAGCAGCAGGTCTTTGAAAAGGCAGCCCATGGAAAAAGCACAGCCTCTTTAAACAAAGCCAGTTTCTTCCGGCTCTGACACCAAATACCTATGTAACCCTGGGCAAGTTAACTTCTCCGGGTCTCAGTTTTCTTAGCTCTAAAGAAAAGAGGAGGAGTACCCAACTCACAAATGTATGTACAGATAAATAGAAAAGTAATTTCCAGAACCTGGTATATAAGGGTATATAAGGGGTCAAGCATGGCTGCAAGTGTTTTGGCCTGAGCAAGGATAACAAATGAAATTGCCATTTAACAGTAGCACAGGGGATAAATAGCACCTCATTTGGGCACTGTCCTTGTCTTCAGGAAGGTACATCTTCCAATCCCTTTTCTGTGTCCCTCCCATATCTTAAAGCCTTGATGAAGGACTTCTGAATTCATCACCAGTATGGAGCCCTTGCCTGCCTTCCTAGCCACTGAGGTAGATAATCTACATGTGAGTCCGAGTGATTATTTCAGTGCAGTCTCGTGCATTCCACTAATCCCCTACAATCGTCCTGCTTTCAGAGTGGAAAGCACTTTCCCATCGACGGATAGGTATGATACTTCTTTGACAGATGAGCAAGCCAAGGCTTAAAGAGGTTAAGTGGCTAGTCCAGGGTCACACTTCTAGATATAGGTCTTCTATGACTCTGAATTCTACTGAGTTTTCTATTATACCAAACAGTTATGAGATTTTTGCTGCATACTAAAAGACAGACAGTAGGGGCCTCCTCGGTGGTCCAGTGTTTAAGAACCTGCCTTCCAATGCAGGGGACTCAGGTTCGATCCCTGGTTGGGAACTAAGATCGTACATGCTTTGGGGGCAATTAGAGAAAGCCTGTGTACCACAAGAAGACCCAAGTGCAGCCAAACATTTTTTAAAATATTAAAACAAATTAAAGGCTAGACAATAGATCTTCTGGAAGAAATAAGACCAGGAAGGAATAGACTGACAGAGAATGATTTCCTTAGGCTGGCGCTGCCCGAATCTGGCCCTTACCCAGTGTTCCTCTCTCCCAGCCACTCCTTTCTCAGGCTCCGGTCACTCAGGTCCTCCCTGTGGTTCAGAGCGTCACTTAAACCCACACTTCTCCATGCAGTTTGTGGCCAGCCACCCACTCTATTATCTAAAGTATACAGAATGCTGGACGCTGTGCTCTGCTGTCTTCTAGCAGGGAGAAACAGATAATAAATTCAAGGTAAACACGAACATTGTGTGGTGTGTTTTGTCGCTCAGTTGTGTCTGACTCTTTGCAACCCTTTGGACTTGCAGCCCGCCAGACTCCCCAGTCCATGGGATTCTCCAGGCAAAAACACTGGAGAGGGTTACCATTTCCTTCTCCAGAATACATACACTAGCTTGTATGATAATAAAAATCAAAAAGGGAAAAAGCAGGGAAGATGGGTAGGGCGTGTATGAGGGAGAAAGATGCAAAGTGAGACAGGCTGCTAGTATAGATGTTCCGAGCAGGTGACTGGAGGCTGAAAGATGAGGGAACAGACCATTTGGTTATGGGGTAAGAGCAGCAGGGAGAGGGCGCAAACCCTGGCCCTGAGCCAGCGTGTGTGTGGTGTTGGGAGGAACAGCATGGAGGCTGGTATCATGGGAGGCGGAGCAGAGGCCAGAGCAGCGGGAGAGGAGGGCAGAGTGGAGAGGGAAGTACATTTGCGCACATCCCTCTGGGCACTGGAAGGACTTTCTGTGACTCTGGATGAGATGGAAAGCCACTGAAGAATCCCTCTGGAGGATCTGTGGAGATGGGCAAGGTGGGAGCATAGACACTATTTAGGAAGCATTATGATAATTCTGGAGAAAGATGATGGTGGCTTGGAGAAGGAAATGGTGAGCAGTGTTCAAATTCTTTTTTTTTTTTAAGCAGAGCCAACAGTATTACTGGTAGTTTGGCTGTAGCTCGTGAAGAAATAGGAGTCAAACACAGCTCTAAGTATTTTGACCTGAGCCACTGTTACAAGTGGAATTGTTATTTACCAAAAAAAAATAAAGAAGGGCTGAAGGTGAAGTAGATCTGAAAGAGCTAGGGGCACACAGGGAACCCCAGCTTGGAGGTGTTCAGCCAGGGAAGTGAAATATACAAGCAAAAGTCAATGACTGACTAGGCAGCTGGATTTTGGAGTCTGGAGTCTTAGAGCGAAATCAAAGTGGAAAATACAAATTTAGTTGTTGTTGTTCAGATTTTATGAAAACTGTGAAACTGAATAGGATCCTCAGGGAAGTGAGCACAAACAAGAAAATGTGCCTTAGGACATTTTCCAGTCAGAGGTTTGGAAGAAGTTCACCAGCCAAGATGAATGTGTAATGGCCAGGGAGATAGGGGAAAACCTTGATATCCTATCTGTGGAATCCTGATGAAACTTGTCTATCCTTTTTAACTCTTGCTTTATGTTCCTGGGTGGAGGCAGACTCAGGCATCTTTAGAGTGAAAGCCACATCACTTCTTCACATTCCATGATGCTTAGCACCTAGGAGCCCTTCAGTTAAACCTCAGCTGGCTGACTTATAGCTGAATCACAAAATGACTGAGCATAAGGGACACAAGAAATCATCTGCTTCTATGATTTCCCAACTGTATTCTTTGGAGCGAGTCAGAGAGTTCTTTTCTTTCATCATTGGGAAACCTATAAAGCTGTGGCCTCTCTTTTCCTAGAAGGGCTAATAAAAGAAACAACATTTTGACAATCAAAGGCCTCATCCTTTTCTTCTAAAAAATATTTGAGATTTCCATCAGACATTTCAGAAAGTTCCAAGAGCTTGGATCTAGTCAAGAACATCCACTGGTCAGAGGGGCTAAGGAGAAACATACTGTTAGACTTTGGCCTCGTTTCATATTGATCTGAGAAGGAGAGACATCATCTGTCATATTCCTTCCTCTTAAGACCAGTTGTAGGTCCAGGATCCTAGACAAGATCATAGAGATCACCTAGTCTAAAGACCTCCTCGAAAGATGAGGTCTTTGGGCCTAGAATGTCCCCAGCATCTTGTTCAAAATCACATACCAAGTGTGTTGGATCCAAGATTAAAAATCAGGTCTCAACTTGAAACTTTCTGATCAGAATCAGATTCAACTAAGCTCTAAGAGCATTTACTATATGCCTGAAAACTTGCCAGGAGCTTTTACATGTCATCATTCTTAATCCTTACCACCACCTCTAAGACGGATCCTATTGCTCACTCTTACAGGTGAGAGCTGTGATGCTCAGACTGGAAAGTGAAGTGTCTGGGGTCATATGCCTGGAGAGTTGGAAGAGCAGGAATGGAGGCCATGCTCGTTTGACTCAGTGTTCGTGCTCATCCAGCACACCTGCTGCCTTTCCCAGCAAGTCGGTCTCACAAGGCTATACAATCCGACTGTATGACTGACTGCTCCAGACCCTGCCTTCCTATCCATAGGTGACTCCCCTCCAGCTTGCTGTGTTGGAGAGTGACTTAACTTTGAGTCCAGAGTATGAATTCTGCAACCAAACTGCCTGGACTTGAATCATGACTCTGCTACGTATGTTAGCTATGCAATGTTGGGCCATAGAACTTCCCTAAGTCCCAGTTTCCTCATCTACGAAATGGGAACAATCTGTATATTTCCTGCAGGGAGTTAAGATTAAGCAACAGAATATATGTAAGTCATTTAGCACAGTGTCTGATATGTATAGCAGATGTTCAATAAATGTTAACTGTATTAGTCAATAGCTGACCTTTTAGAAAAAAAAAAAAAACCAACCCTGGAGCTCTTTTGAAACATATCATCTGATGCTTCAAAATTTATTTCTGAAATATGTCCAGGTGGGGAAGCCAGTACTAAAATCCAAACCTGACAGGTTTTAGGAGTTTCAACAACATGCTCTGTATCAATCTGGATTCAACTAGGAAAGAAAAGTGATATGGAATTATAGGAATTAGCTCTTGCACAACTGATAGAAAACCAAAGGTGTATATTAAGATAAGTGCTAAAAACCTCTTTGAAATATTAATGAAAAGATAAAAATAGAGAGTATGTGTGTGTATGTATAGAAGAAACACTGGAAGGAAACTCATCGGAATGTTCATAGTGAATATTTCTGAGTAATGGAAGAATGAGTGTCTTAACTTACTTTCATTTACTTGCTTTCTAATTTTGTGCACTGAACAGGTATTCAGATCAGAAATTATTTAATCGTTAATTATTTATTGTTCATTTCTTTCTTATCTAACATTATTTTTCTCTAAAAAACCACAAGATAAATTATTGGAATCACGTATGATTATAATGCTAATGATGCGGAAGAGATAAGAAGAAGGAGTTAGAATGGACATAGAATAGAAATGCAGGGCAGATAACTCCTTGAACTTGATTTAAGTTAAGAAGTGTTTCCTCAGGATTCTAAAAGTCATGAACAGAAGATACTATCATATCCAAGTGTTAGCTTTAAAAATAAAAATACCCAGCGTGATGGTGCCATGAAACAGGCACTCAACCGGGATGTCAGTGTGTCTAGGCTGGATCCTAGTCCCCCTGAGGAACTGACTGTCTTCCCCCTCCCTGTGACTCCCTTTCTCCTTTCTAAAGTAAGAGCCGTTGGCATAAAGGGATTCCTGTCATGTCTGTGTGTTTCATTTGCCCAAGCCTAAGGTCACTGGGAAGGCTTCCCCAGTGGCTCAGCAGTAAAGAATCCACCTGCAGTTCAGGAGACAGAGGAGATTCAGGTTTGATCCCTGGGTTGGGAAGATCCCCTGGAGGAGAGCATAGCAACCCACTCTAGTATTCTTTCTGGACAAATCCCATGGACAGAGGAGCCTGATAGGCTATGGTCCCTGGGGTTGCAAAGAGTCGGACCAGACTGAAGCGACTGAGCACAAACACACACACCCACAAGGTCACTGGCAGATGGAAGGACCAGGGAAGTCGGGAGGTGGGCGATCACAGTAAGACCTCTGACTACTGTGGGGAAATGTGTTGCTTCTTCTGTCCACTGTCACCCTGGCAACCCCGAGAAAAGAGAGGCAAACCAAAGGCAAGAAGCTTGAGGATCTTTTAACATTCTCTGTGAAGCAGGTCTGGACCAGAATCTGATTTTCTAGATAGAGCCAAAGAATGTCAGGACTGGAAATGTCAAAGGCTATGTAGTCCAATCCCTATCTTTAAGACGAGGACACTGAAACCCATAAAGGCAGATCACTTAGTCTGAGACATACAGAGCCTGGAGAGAAACAGGCACTGGTCACCATACCTTGACTTTTCCCAGGTCCCACCCATGATTGATTTAATGATGCTGATAGTGACTGAAAGAGAGGAGAGCAAGAGCCGTTTAATCTTGGCCTTACTTGGTAGGAACTGGGAACTTTCTCCCATGGTTAGCCACCTTAAATTGGTTAGCTTTCTTCAAGATCCCAGATTGCCCACAGCAGAAGACACTGGACTCCAGTGAAATGCCTTACCCAGGGTCACACATCTGGCAGATACAGAAGCATTAAAGCTTCTGATTAGTAATTCACTGGGAGTTAATTACGATTAACTCCCCAGTGAGAGGAGTGATCCAGGTGTGATCCAGGTATGATCAGTCTAGGCTCTGCTAGACCAAGCTCCTGGGCCAACCAGCTGAAAGTGTGCTCTGTATCAGGCCCCTCTCCCTGATAACACAAGTAGACCTGCCTAAATTTGCTCCTGAATCTCAACAGAAACCACATAACCAGTCATTGCTCCCAGAAAACCTCCCTACCTGTAAACTTGCCCACAGCCAGCCACTCAGCTAAGACAAGTAATGAGACGAGAAAAACCAAAAAGAGTATGGTTTTGATATACAGGATTTTGTTATTGGCATTAGTCAAGTAATCATGGGCCAGCAAATTTTCAAAGCAGTCTTAAAAAATAATCCCTTCCCTTGATTCCCAGACACTGAGCAGAGAAAGATGGATGACAGTATAACCTTCAGAAAGCTCCTTTATTTTTTTCTGAGTCCTTTTTAGTAACTCCATGGACTCAGCTCTAGAGTCTAAAAACTTAATCTTAAAAGATTATTGTGTAGGGAGAGGCAGAGAGATGTAGTAAAAAAACATCATACTGAGCCTAAAGTAAAAAAGTATTTTTTTTTTTTTGGCTATGCTATGCAGCATGTGGGACCTTAGTTCCTCATTCAGAGATCAAACCCACACACCCTACCCTGGAAGCACACAGTCTTGACCACTGGGCCACAGGGAAGTCCCAAAGTGATGCTGTTTGGATGCTTCTATCCATCAGGTGTATGACCCCAGAGAGTCATTTCACTTTGGGGCCCTGCTTTTCTCAGAAACCTGGGGTAGTATTCATACTTCTCCCTTCCGACTCTGGTGTGTTTTTCAGAGGACCAGCACAGTAAGTCTAAAACTATTTGAAGACTATCGTTTCATTAATTATAGTTTTAGTTCCAGTTTTCAACAGCTTCAGGCCTCTGCACAAAATGAAATGGGTCTCCAGGTATCAAATGTATATACGCGTTTCTGAAGGGATTGAGAAAATGTAGAAGGAGTAATTTTTTCTTTTTTTTTCCTAGAAAGCTCTGTTGTTTAATTTTCTTCTTGGAATAAAAATCCCAGCCACGCTGTAGGGAATAGAGCTCGGCTTCTCTTTGATGTCACCCTCACCCCAGAGCCAGTATCACTTCCCCTTTTTCCCCAACAGATTCAAGACCTTTATGTTTGAGCTTCCCTGGTGACCATGTTAAACATTTAAACCCCCTGCGAATGTGTATAATAACCTAAACAACTGAAAAGAAGACAGAGAACAAGGAATAGGAGAGAGGCGAAACAGGGAGGTTGGGTTATATCCTTTGGAAGGAGGGTAGCTAATGAGACCTATATTTTAATTTTGAGCCAAACAGTTTTTTTCTTTTTTTCAAACAGAGAAGGTTAGAGCAACTCCAGACAGGAGCAGGCAGGAGCAGGAACGTGAGCCCTGCCTGCTCTCCAGCTAGCGATGTTACCACCCATTTGTGATTCCTGAGACAGAACAGAGGAGCAAGCTAAGCCTTAACACCTGCCTTGCATTGACAAGCATGGACCTGGCCTGTCAGGTACAGTCCTTCCAGGGATGGGCCTCTCCCCTTCGTCCTGGATCCTGCCTGAGGCCAGGGTGAGTCCTGTAAAGATTCAGAACCCTCTTGATCCACACAGACCTAGCGGCCAGGTCTGCCAGTGTGGGACTGCACACCTCCTTCATCCAGCCAGCAAATCAATGCAAACCCAAGGTAAGGCATGCAAATCAGAAAATCTTACAGGGGAGCACAGGCCATATAGAGAGCCCAAGGAGAGACTTAGGGCAGGAAACCTATTCAGTGACTCCTTTTCCAAGCCATTCTTTAACTCCTGAGTCACTCTCCACACCCCACAGTGCAAACCAAGACTCAGCCACCTTACCAGTTCAGGAGAGATGCTGCAAATGCTGCTTCCAGTGGCTATGACAATTCGACACAGTCTTCTCCAGTTGCATTTTACATCTTCACGTGTATCTTTTTTTCTCCAGTTGTCAGTTCTCTGCTGGATCAAGGAAAGAACAGCCTGGTAGAAAACAAAGCCAATGATCACTAGCCAGTGTTGTGCCTTGAGCAACGCATGTGTAGTTATACTAATCAGTTGATTGATGCAGATTCGGTTGGGAAATGCTACATTTTAAGGAAGTGCAACCTTTTAACTTCTGAGTTGGAGCAGGCAGCATGCCAAGGGAAGGAGGATTGAATTAAACAGGAGAACAATTTTTTGAACCATGGACATAGAGCTGAGCACAAACCAAGCTGGCTCCTGGGATTCTCAGAAGATCCAGGGAGAAGTGGGCTGCCAGATAATAGTTGAGCATCACAGCAAATACCAGCTAGGTGATCGTGCCCACTCTTATGCGCCAAGTCCAGGTTTGGGCATGTCAGTTTCTTCTACTGAATTTTTTTTTTTTGCACAATGCTGCCTTTCATATTTAATCAAAATTTATAATTCATGGCTCGGAAGCCTGGAATATTGATGTCTTTAGTGTTAAAAGACTCAAGTTGTCCAATGTAAAACATTGGCCTCTCTTCTTTAGTAGGGTTAAACAGCCCTGTTCTTTTTTATATAAAAAGATAAAACCATTACCCACATTCCAGGATTAGCCTGATAATATTAGGTAGAACCTCAAAATCATAAAATTGTTGGATTCAGAAGGATTTCAGAGATCACTCCATACCTGAATCTTCTATATGATACCCCTAACAAAGTGTCCATCATGCTTCTTAGATATCTCCAGACTGGGAACTTTCTACCTCCCAAGGTGACCCATTCTATGGTTGATCAGATTTAGAAGTTAGGTGTGTTAAACTTTGACTCATTTATTGACTCAATTATAGGAAGCGATTTATCACAGCAAGATAGCACTCACCAAAGATATTTGGGGCTGTGTGTAGGTTGGTGGCCATAATGGATACAAATAGGATCCATGATCACAGACTGTACCCTACATCCCAACCCATATATAAGCCTTTAGTCAGCAGAGTGAACAGAAAAATATTGGCTGCTGTACACAGTGTCAGGACTAGTGATATACATTCAAATGACAGCCTTAGGTATTTGTGATAAAGCTTGTGTGAAAATTCTTCATTGGTCACAGAGAAGAACTTGATCTAATCACCTTTGACTTTCAAGAGAACATATGAAATTCAGGTCAATATCATAGTTTTTCAGACACCAATGGACATTTAATCTCTCCCATCAGATTAGTCATTTCCACAGGTTTTTTTCCTCTTGGACCTATACCTAGGTAAGAAAAATTATAGATCTGGGTGCCGAATCCAGTTTTAGGACTGGAAAATTCCCAAAAGAAATTTTATCTGAATTCTCTATCTTAAAACTAAGAAACAAAGGCCCAGAAAGAGGAGGCATCTGACCCAAGATCACAGAGCCCTTTTGAGATGGAGTCAGGACTAAATCACTGGTCTCCCTACTCCTAGTAGAGTGCTCTGCTCATTATCAGTGGTGATGTGCTCAGTATGTACAGAGTGATGCTGTCTCTAGTGTGCTTTGGGTCAGGCTCTATAGAAAGTTTTATGGAGTACAAGAATGAGCCAACTTCTCTCAGATCCCATTGTGCCAACCTCATGGAAGTGGCTAATATGCATTTGAAAATCATCAGTACACAACAACAACAAAATACACTGTGAACACCATCTACTTGTATCTGCATGCAAATATATCAAAATAATCCTCATCATAAGACCTGCTAGCTATTTGTGTATCTACTATGTTCCCAGGTGGCTCAGTGGTAAAGAATCCACCTGCCAAGGCAGGAGATGTGGGTTCAATCCCTGGGTATGGAAGATCTCCTGGAGGAGGAAATGGCAACATATGCCAGTATTCTTGCCTGGGAAATTATGGTCAGAGAAGCCTGGTGGGCTACAGTCCATGGAGTTGCAAAGAGCTGGACAAAACTTAGAGTGTGCATGCACACACACTCTGTTTCAAGCACTTTAAATAACTTATTAGCTCTAAGCCTCCCAACAATTTTGTGAGGTTGATGTTATTATGGTTGTTTTTCATGTAAATAAACTGAGGCTCAGAAGCCACATAGCCAGTGTGGCAGAGTCAAGATTTGGGACCTAGTCCTCTTGGCACCAAAGTCTGTGATTTTTACCATAGCTACTACCTTCTCTGTTGCTGCTGCTGCTACTGCTAAGTCACTTCAGTCGTGTCCGACTCTGTGCCACCCTGTGGACGGCAGCCCACCAGGCTCCCCTGTCCCTGGGATTCTCCAGGCAAGAAAACTGGAGTGGGTTGCCGTTTCCTTTTCCAATGCATAAAAGTGAAAAGTGAAAGTGAAGTCGCTCAGTCGTGTCCAACTCTTGGCAACCCCATGGGCTGCAGCCCACCAGGCTCCTCCATCCATGGGATTTTCCAGGCAAGAGTACTGGAGTGGGGGTGCCATTGCCTTCTCCAACTACCTTCTCTATATCATCTCAAACCTACCCCGGTGCCTCACCCACCAATTAGCCCTAGATATTTTCTATGACTGGTGCTAGTGTGTAATGAAGTTGAGATTTTTCTTTTTAATTCCTTAACTATTCAACTAAGATCCCTTCAGGCAATTTGGGAAGTCTCTTCCCCTTTTACCGGTGTGTTCTTTTATTTAAGGAATCTTATAGAAAACAGGGCAAACTAAGACCCTAGCATCTGGTGTAAGTTGCAATGTTTGATATGTAAACATAAATAAATAGAAACAATAACATTCTGAAAAAATTTATTCATTGGTCATAAATTTAAAAACTGTTGTTTGTACTAAAACATATTTATATGAAAAGACTATATGTGAAATATAAAATCAGAATTCTTTTTTCTGTAGAGTTAGGTCGAGCATCTGTTTGTAAATTCCTTATATAAATTAAAAATTTTTTTCTATAATATATATGTCTTAAGATATATATTTGATATTTTAAATGGAAAAGAAATATAGAGATTACATCAACACTTGCCTTAATAAAGAAATATCTACTTTTTAGGTCAGGGTAACATTTAAATACCAAAAAATAGAACGTGGATTCTGATAGATGCAGTGTTCTGGTAAAGTAAAAGAAAATATAACTGTGTAACTTTGGCAGAATTATCCTATGCTTCTCTTAAAGTCTTGGGTTAAAGTTCACAAACATGGACCATCGACCTCTACTTGGAGTTCTGCCACATAAGAAACTGTATGGCACTTTAGAGAAGCCAGGCCCTGGGCCAATGAGAGTACTGTCATCTTAGCAATGAAGTAGTTATAAGGTATAGGATGTGTGATTTATACTCCTGGTTCATACCCAAGAGAAATATAAACATCCTCTCTTCCTTTGAAAATTCACTAGGGGTTCTTCGATTCAAATATATTGTTTGAATTGTTTGTTCAATAAAAACAATTAGAATCAATGACTGAAGTGTAATAAAAATAGCTAACCTGCTTGTAAGCCAGGCTTGTTCTATGTTCTTTTCAGGTATTAGCTCTTCGATCTTCACAACAGCTAGTGAAAAGGTGTTGTGATTATCTGCTTTCCTGAATGCTCGAATTTGCAGAGCTGCTGCATGAAGGAGTCTTTGTTTAGAGTCAGACAGTGACTCCATGAGCCTGGGGTCTCTCACCACAGTGCTGCCCTGCCCCCAGCCCTGGCCAGTGAATGGGTCCACCACTCCTCAGACACTAGGCCAAGCAGCAAGGATGAAGTCGACTGTGGTGAGTATTTGTGTAGGATCTTCATGGTTTCAGCTGCCTGGATGCCGCCACCTTCCTTATCAGACAGAGTTTCCTATTTTGATGGCTGAGTCATCAGGCGCTTCATGATCTTCGGCTGCAGTTCCTCTTTAAGGGGAAGACCCTGCCCCTTCAGCACCAGGCTCACCTTACTGGTCACCTCTGAATGTTTTGTTGGTCATTCCTGAGCTTGAGTTACCTTTACTCTGCCAATGTCTGCTCTTTTTCAGACTTGAAAACACCAGCCAATTCTCATTTACCAAAACATAAGCATCCACAAACCAGGACTCATGTCTGACTTATTCTTTATTCAGTGTCATCTTGGAATGGGAGGATCCCCTGGAGGAGGGCCTGGCAACCCACTCCAATATTCTTGCCTGGAGAATCCCATGGACAGAGGAGCCTGGTGGGATACAGTCCGTGGGGTAACAGAAAGTCAGACACAAATAAAGCAACTTAGCAGGAAGCAGGCTGTGTCATCTTCCCAGTGTTTGGCAGTTATTTGATAAATGCTGAAAGAATAAATAGTGGTGAGTAAATGTTGAAAGAAGGAGCAGATGACTCCCTTTTGAGAACCTTCTAGACTAAGCAGTCCCCTACATCTGCTCTAGTACTAATTCTTTCAGTTATTAACTCTGCGAATATTCCTTGAGTGTCCATGACCTGAAATAGAACCTGAAGTCCTATACATAGAATGGGAGTATTCATGCTTAAAGACTCACACTTTCTTCATTCATCCGTGTGTTTATTCACTCAACAAGCATTTACTGAGTACTTCCTATGCTAAGAATTTGCAGTATGTAGAAGTGTGGGTGTTAAAAACCATAGATTTATACTGGAAATTCCTGGTTTTCAACTTGATTTCACCCCTTAATAACTGTGTACCTGGGCAACTTTCATAATCATTGTGTACACCCTGTTTCCTTATTTGCAAAATGAGGAAAATATAGTATCAGAATCCTCAGTTAGCTGTGAGGATTAAAAGATCACACATGTTAAGTGCTCAGTAAATCTTAGCCATTAGCTATTATCATTTCCCTGGTAAGTATCAAAAAGAACCAAAGAGGAATTAGACATAATCCTTCTCAAGGAACCAGCATATTCATGGGTATATAAGTTTTTAGTGTATGAGGTACAAATGAAAATGCTAGGGATGCTCAGATTAAGTAGAGATAATTTGCAAACAGGGAAAAATCAGAAATGGAACTCTTCCTCGAGAAGGCTGTGTTTAAACAGGTTTGGATATGCAGATGTGTAGGGGAGAGCATTCCAGGAGGTGGAAATGGCCCAACAAATAAATGGAGGTATAACAAGCCCGTTTTCTGGGCTCCTGAGTTACTGAGCAGTTAATTTTTTTTTTACCATATTCATTTATTTTAAAAGGTTGTCAACTAACACTGTAAATATATTCAATAAACATTTAGTTAAATTTAATAAATAATAATTTTACATAAAACCACTCATTTAAAAGTGGTTTATTGTTTGTTTGTTCATTTTTTAGTAAGTGTATGAGCAGTTAATTTGACAAGACTATAAGAGACAAAAGGGGGCTAGAGAAAGAGGTAATGATAGTAAAAAGGAAATATCTTGGGGAGGATCTTGAAAATCAGTGAGTGAGTCTGAGTTCTGTTCTATGTCAACAGGGTGTGTAGCCATGGCTTTATGTGCATCATTCATTAGTTTCATTTTTGTTTTTGACTGTGGATGGCTATGGTCACCTGTATTCAAAGCTTTTGAGATTTTAAACGATTTACACTTTCATGTTTGAGAAATTTGATCACCTCCCAGTGTGCTTACTTATTTACTAAATTGGAGTATAATTGCTTTATAAAATTGTGTTAGTTTCTGCTGTACAACAGCGTGAATCAGCTGTATGTGTGCATATATCCCTCCCTCTTGCGTGCCCCTCCTGTCTCCCCCATCCCACTCCTCTAGGTCATCTCAAAGCATAAAACTGAGCTCCCTGCGCAATACAGCAGCTTCTCACTGGCTATCTGTTCCACAGTTGGTAATGTACATACTCTCTCAGTTCATCCCACCCTCTCCCTCCCCTGCTGTGCCCAGAAATCTGCTCTCAATGTCTGCGTCTCTATTCCTGGCCTGCAAAGAGGCTCATCAGTATCATTTTTCTAAATTCCATATATATGTGTTAATATAGGATATTTGTTTTTCTCTTTCTGAATTCCCTTTGTATGACAGACTGTAGATGAATGTCCTTCATGTCACCTGAGTGATTTAGTAGCTCTGTGTAGTCAGCCTCATGACGGAGATGAGGAAACTCACAGAGAAAAGTAAGATAACCTGCCTGTAGCAAGAACTGGTACTTAGATGGGCTGGGCTATGAATATCATGGCCTCTAATTACAAGACCTTCTGTTTTCTGAGGTGGGGAGGTACACATATACCACACATGCAAACCAAGCCCATGTTGCCTGCGTGGGAGAAAAGAGACAGTCTAATGACCAGGCCTCTAGCAGGGGGTTACCTCTGCCACGACTGGCTGCTTTCTTTAGCTGTGATTCGCAGCAGTGAATGCTGTGCAAAGTGAAATCAGCTATAGGCATTCTCTGCTCTCCTGACTCGGCCTACTGAGTACATCCTCTCTTCCCTTATCCCAGGTTTCTCAAAGAGCTTCATAAGAAATACACATTGATTGAACTCCAGGGTTACTTATAATGGAAATCTAGTCTCTCACCCCTCCCAAACCTCACAGAAGAGCTGGGCCCTTAATCTGAACCTTGGGGAATCAAAGGCCCAGTTTCCTTTATTTAGCTTTCAGGACATTGGATTTTTTCCCCCCAAAGCTTAAAGTACTACTGAAGATAAAAGTATCCTATGTCCCAACATCTTGACCAATTTAAATAACTCACCTTCTTCTCCAAATCCTGTCCCCATATTCTACAAAGTTGGACATTCTCCCTTATTTCTTTTCTTGAGCAGTGGTGTAAAAGGACAGTTTGGGTAAGAACTAACTTAAGAGTATTACCCCAGAGGAAATTTACTTAGGTAGTACACATATACATAAGAAATAATCACAGTGCATTTATCTCACAATTTATCCAGGAATGTGTGCAGTGCAGTGAGGAGGCTCTGTGACTAAGTGTTCTCTGTTCCCTAGACTTGAACACCTGTCCTTGCACATAGTAAGTGCTCAGTATATTTGTTGATTAGCAAATCAATTACTAAGCTGGCCAGTGTCTCTCCATGTAAAGAAGTGCAGAGCAACAAGTTGTAGGCAACTCCAGTGATTTTCTTTAACTATACTTTTCTTATGCTTCTTTGCTTTTTTCCCATCCCTTCTGACAAACATGCATACATACTCATACAAGTTCACTACTTGTGTATTGACATTTGCCCATCTTCTTTTGTGCTAGTGACCTCGACTTTATGTTACTCAAGACATTTCAAAAGTTTTATTTAGACAGATTCAGTATAAAGTAGGGCTTCCCTGGTGGCTCAGTGGTAAAGAAACCACCTGTCAATACAGGAGATATAGGTTTAATCCCTGGGCTGGAAAGATCCCCTGGAGAAGGAAATGGCAAGCCACTCTAGCATTCTTTCCTGGGAAATACCATGGTCAGAGGAAAACGGTAGGCTACAGTCCATGGGGGTGCAAAAGAGTCAGATATGACTTAACAACTAAACAACAACAGCAGTATAAAGTAATAGCAAATACACTGTGCGTACGTCTAAAAAGTTGTCTTTTTAAATTTAATAGTTGTGTGACCTTAGTCAAGTTACTTAGATGCTTTGGGCTTCAGTTTCCTCTATAAAATGGGAATAAAAATAGTACCTTTGGAACTTGGGGCTATAGGTAATTTGATATAGGTAATTACCTATAGAGGCCCCTTTCGGTAATTGGGGCTTCCTTGATGGTTCACATGGCAAAGAAAGAAAAGTAAAAGTGAAGCCGCTCAGTCGTGTCCAACTCTTTGCAACCCTGTGGACTGTAGCCTACCAGGCTCCACCATCCATGGGATTCTCCAGGCAAGAGTACTGGAGTGGGTTGCCATTTCCTTCTCCAGGGGATCTTCCCAACCCAGGGATCAAACCCAGGTCTCCCGCACTGGAGGCAGATGCTTTAACCTCTGAGCCACCAGGGAAGCCCCTATGGTAAAGAATCTGGCTGCAATGCAGGCGACCCAGATTCAGTCCC
This sequence comes from Nanger dama, assembly GCA_917880005.1. Taxonomy (NCBI): domain Eukaryota; kingdom Metazoa; phylum Chordata; class Mammalia; order Artiodactyla; family Bovidae; genus Nanger; species Nanger dama. Next base: position 23,606,240 of record CAKJTW010000011.1, on the reverse strand, counting down.
TAGGTTGGGAAGATTCCCAGTATTATTGCCTGGAGAATTCCATGGAGAGAGGAGCCTGGGGGTCTACAGTCCATGGGGCTGCAAAGAGTTGGACATGACTGAGGGACTAACACTTTCCTTTCCTTGATAATTAAATGAGATGATGAAGAATAGAATACTTGGCTGAGTCTTTGGAACAGAGTATTTGGCTCAGTCTTTGTCATATAGCATGTGCTCAATAAATGTTTGTTAGTATGACAACAGTGAAACAGTGATATTTTTTGTCTCTATGACCATCTTGGCACAATGATAAGCTATAAGCCAGTTTCCTCTTTTTTGGTAAGATGTCAGATAAAAAAATCCAATAAAAGATTTTAATTATTCATGTACTTATTAGCTATTGACTACCTACTTAATCAACATATTTGAGAAGGCTTAGAGTAAAATAGTGTAAACAGTATCATCATTAACATTTGGATTAGGAAAAGCATGAGTCATTTATTGAAGCAAAGTAGTTATATAGTCCTTTATTGACTTCCTAATGCTTTTTCAAACATTGTCTGTTCTAATCCTTAATTTTCACAACCCTTAAAATGGAGGCATTATTACCTAACTGATCTGAGGGGGAGTAAAGTTACTTCCAGATGTTCAAGCTAGTTTTAGAAAAGACAGAGGAACCAGAGATGAAATTGCCAACATCCGCTGGATCATCGAAAAAGCAAGAGAGTTCCAGAAAAAACGTCTATTTCTGCTGTATTGACTATGCCAAAGCCTTTGACTGTGTGGATCACAATAAACTGTGGAAAATTCTGAAAGAAATGGGAATACCAGACCACCTGACCTGCCTCTTGAGAAACCTATATGCAGGTCAGGAAGCAACAGTTAGAACTGGACGTGGAACAACAGACTGGTTCCAAATAGGAAAAGGAGTATGTCAAGGCTGTATATTGTCACCCTAATTATTTAACTTCTATGCAGAGTACATCATGAGAAACGCTGGGCTGGAAGAAGCACAAGCTGGAATCAAGATTGCCGGGAGAAATATCAATAACCTCAGATATGCAGATGACACCACCCTTATGTCAGAAAGTGAAGAGGAGCTAAAAGCCTCTTGATGAAAGCGAAGGAGGAGAGTGAAAAAGTTGGCTTAAAGCTCAACATTCAGAAAATGAAGATCATGACATCCGATCCCATCACTTCATGGGAAATAGATGGAGAAACAGTAGAAACAGTGTCAGACTTTATTTTGGGTGGTTCCAAAATCACTGCAGATGGTGACTGCAGCCATGAAATTGAAAGACACTTACTCCTTGAAAGGAATGTTATGACCAACCTAGATAGCATATTCAAAAGCAGAGACATTACTTTGCCTACTAAGGTCTGTCTAGTCAAGTCTATGGTTTTTCCAGTGGTCATGTATGGATGTGAGAGTTGGACTGTGAAGAAAACTGAGCGCCGAAGAATTGATTTTGAACTGTGGTGTTGGAGAAGACTTTTGAGAGTCCCTTGGACTGCAAGGAGATCCAACCAGTCCATTCTGAAGGAGATCAGCCCTGGGATTTCTTTGGAGGGAATGATGCTGAAGCTGAAACTCCAGTACTTTGGCCACCTCATGTGAAGAGTTGACTCATTGGAAAAGACTCTGATGCTGGGAGGGATTGGGGGCAGGAGGAAAAGGGGATGACAGAGGATGAAATGGCTGGATGGCACCACTGACTCTATGGACGTGAGTTTGATTGAACTCCGGGAGATGGTGATGGACAGGGAGGCCTGGCGTGCTGTGATTCATGGGGTTGCAAAGAGTATGATATGACTGAGCGACTGAACTGAACTGAACTGAAAGTGACTTGCTCTAGTCCTCACTGTTTGGTATCTAGTTAAGGGATTCAGAAATGTTCAAGAATTTAATTTCACAGACCCATCTTCCCCAGTAGAAAATCTAGGAGCCCTTAGTATGAACTTAAAACCCTGATCACGGCTATGCTCACAAGATGTGTTGTTAGATGAATGAATAGATCCCTAGATACAACTCCTAAATTCAGATTCCATAAAAGTGACATAAAATCCTGTTTGCATTCTTTTGGTGAAAAGCAGGACTCAGGTAAGACTGTTTACTTAGACATACCTACTCATCTTTTTAGAAATCATCCTAAAGAACCCCAGCAACGGCATTTAGTCATTTATTGAGTGGTTTGCATGGAGTCCTATTTACTTTGAGAAATTTTCACACTGGCTATTTCATGCCATGAGGCGGTAAGGTAGGAACTGTTTGTGACTGATGTTTTGCAAAAGAGAAGAATGCGCTCTGGGTTACTTAAGCAGCTTGCTTGAGCTCACCCAGTGTGGAGTAGCTGAAACCAGATTTGAAATCACCTACAGAGGCTCTGGGCCTTGTTCCCAACACCCTTTCCCTGTGTGTATCTCTCCCGCATCTTAATGCCTTAGTCAACTGGACAGTAACACGCATGCCCAAGCCCAAGCCATCCAAGAATGTTAACACTTGTAGAATCAAGGTAATATGATGTCCTGACAGTCTAAGGGAAGATCTCCATGTCAGTACAGCTACTGTCCAGTGACATAGCTGCGTAGCACCTCTGCTGCAAAATTAAGTTCCCCAGGAGGAAAGGAAGGCACTGTCTACCTGCGTATACTCTACAGTTTGGTAGAAATGGCCCCACCATGGCTGTTGGCATCAAATTTCTGCATTTTTCAAGTTTCCTCAGCTTTATCTGGTTGACCACCAGCTCAGCCCTTCTACACTGCCCTGAAATTTGCCACACTTGGCAATGATCTCAGAGGGACTTTTGACATTCTCTGTGGTCATTGTTTTATATAACTGAGAAAAAGTAAAATTTTCCAATTCAAATTATTCTGTACACATTGCCCAATAAAACAAAATAAATCAATGTACAAAATACACACAAAATATATTTAAAAGTACTCATTCTGAGTATACATTGAATAAATATTTATTGAATGATGACTATATGCTACATGTACTTCTAAGCCCTAAAGATAAAAGAGTGAATGAACACAACAGATAAGATCTCTGAACTCACAGAGCTTATATTCTAATGGGAAGGAACAGATAGGAAAGACACAGACAGCAAATATAACAAAGGGTACCGTGCAGAATACATTAGGGGATGGAAGATAAAGGGCATGAATGTATTATTAGTGGAGGTGAGTTCTGAGTCGAGGTCTGAAGGAAGGAGTGCACCCTGTTACTATCTGGGGAAGGAGGTTCTCAAGGCGACATCACCAGAAAGGATCTTATGGTGAGAGGTTGCCTGGGTGTTCGGGAACGGCAAGGAGGCCACTGTAGCTACAGCAAAGTTTGTGAGGGGAATGGGTAGGAGTGGAAATCTGATGGGCTGTTGTGTCCGCAGGGCCTGAGTGGAAGAATGGCTGTTACTCTGAGTGAGGCTGGAAGCCACCGCAGCACTTTAAGCAGAAGTGTCACACCATTTGACTTGGCTTTTAGATAGATCAGCCTGGCTGCTACGTAGAAAAGGACTTGAGAGGTGGGTATGGGGAGAAGGGAGATAGATATGTGGGCTATGTCAAGAGATTAAGCCTCAAACAATTGTGCCTTGGACCACAGTAGGCTTTCCTGTTGGCCCCAAATAAAAAGAAATCTCTGGCCCAAACTTAAGGATAATTTATCTTTAAACTTGAACCATGAGAGAGAGTACAAGAAACTTTAAACTCTATTTAAAGTTACGTGACTAATTCTACTTCTCTAGGGTAATACAAATAAGCATTATCTTTGGTAAGTATATAGGCAATTTCCCCTTCCAACTTTGAAAAATAAAGTAACATTCCATATCACTTCTCTTGGTTTTCTATAACTTGAGTCACTAAATGGGTTGTGAGCTGAATATCTTAGCCAGTTGTTAAGTGATGACGAAAAAGAAAATAATTCTCAGAGCTCTACAGAAGTTCATGGTACACTATACTGCAATCATAAAAGTTGGAGTTCTCTCCAAAATTTAAGTATTAGTATCTTAACATGTGATAGAGACACAAGTCACTAGATGTGGAAGAGATCCCAGTTTGTCCATGAAGAAAATGAGACTCAGGAGGGAGATAATCTGTCCAAGTTGCAGAAAAGTTACTAAGTTTGGACCAGAACTTAGTTCTCACTCCAGCATGATGCCTCCTCCATAAAGTTTTCCTTATAAACATATCCTGTTGCTAATATGTAAGAAGGGTTGAAGTGTACCATTTACAGCTGCTCTTATGAAGAACTACAGTCTTCTGCATTTCTTAGACATCTGACAAGAACTAGCTCCATCCACATTGTCCTGACCACACCAGCTTGGTTCCTTCATCTCCCTCCCTGCCTCACTCTCCATCCTCACATAACCCTGTGGAGATTAGATATTTTTGCTCAGTTTTCTTTAAGGAATCTGCCTGGCTGACTTGTATACTCTCACTCCACTGAGAGGGAGAGGCTAAGCAGATAACACCTGGATATCCTGATGGGTTGGGAGAACTCCCCAATTTTAATGTTTTAGTTCCTTTGCCAAAAGGAGTCACATTTTCAAGCCTTGAAATTTCAATATATGGCTTTGTTCCCACTACTTTATATGTACTCATGCATTCATTTTCTGAGGAAGGAACACAGTGTGAATTTGAATGTCCAAAAATGCATAGTATTCTTATTGTTATGTTTATGGTGACATGAATTTGGAAAAAAAAATCTTGGAAACAAAGATGGGCCAGCCCAGAAGAGCCCTAGAAAGCTAAACCCAGTTCTAGAACTTAGTGGCTTTGTCATCTTTATCAAGGCCATTTTCCTTCAGGGCCTCTACCATCTGATCTATGCAATGAAGAGAAAAGGAGATTGGGGCTTTACTGTTAGCATCTGCTGGGGGACCTCAAAGGCTCATTCCTAAGACTTTATCACACATATGCTAGGCTTTTCTTTACATCCCCAGGCCATTTGTGTGGTCCCTTCCTCCTCCATAATCCCAGTATCTTCCTTCAGAATCTCAAATCTGTGACTCACACTTAGATGAATACATATTTACTGAGAGCTTCTCATGCTCAGTGCTATGCTGGGCACTGTGAAGCAATGAAAAAGGAACATAAGTCATTATTTCTTCCCTTAAGGAAAATTAAGAGAGGTCTTTTGCATTAGTGAAAAGTTTGCATTATAGATGTTTTTAAGGAATGAAATTTTAGTGTCTCTATACACCTTGCACAGTTAAAAATAAGCCAGAAAGATCTGCTTAGGAAAACACTCAGAGGAATGCTTGAATTAATCCACCGAAATGCTTCAAAATGAACAAATCAAGGGCTCTTTGTAAATGGCGGGATAAGAGACTCAGAAAACAATTGATTCTCTTAAATATCTGAAACATTTTTGTCATAGTTTTGCAATATTAATTTGTTCTATTTTGGAAGAAAAAGCAGTCTAGAGATTTTCTGAGGGATCACATTTTAGAATGATTGGAATCTAAAATCTGAATGAAAAGTACAATCCCTCTGCCTGAAATGTTTTGTTGCTCCATTCTACTTATCAAAATTATAACCATCTTTGAAAGTGGGAATCACATACTGTCTCATCATCACCATGACCATCATCCTTTCCTTTAAATCTGCATGGTTGACCGGTTGCATTACCTTAGAGCACTCATGACCTCTACCTTGCCTCATAGCAATTTGCGTACATGATGTTTTTCATCCTGGGATGGGCTCCCTGAAGCAGGTAGCATATCTAATTCATCTGCTCTCACTGTACCTTGTAGGTTGCAGGATTCTACATGATGTTGTAACAGTGGTCTCATTGCCATTCTGTAATGGATGACTGTCATTTGGGATACAATTTCACTTGTTCTATGAGCTCAACATTCAAAAAACAAAGATCATGGCACCTGGTCCCATCACTTCATGGCAAATAGATGGGGAAACAAAAGGAACAGTGACAAGCTTTATTTTCTTGGACTTCAAAATCACTGCAGATGGTGACTGCAGCCACAAAATTAAAAGACACTTGCTCCTTGGAAGAAAAACTATGACAAATCTAGACAGCATATTAAAAACAGAGACAACTTTGCCAACAAATGTGTGTATAGTCAAAGCTATGGTTTTCAGTAGTTATGTATGGATGTGAGAGTTGGACCATAAAGGTCTGAAGGCTGAAAAATTGATACTTTTGAGCTGTGGTATTGAAAGTCCCTTGGACTGCAGGGAGATCAAGCCATTCAGTCCTAAAGGAAATCAATCCTGAATATTCACTGGAAAGATTGATGCTAAACCTGAAGCTTCAATACTTTGGCAACCTAATGTGAAGAGCTGACTCATTAGAAAAGACTCTCATGCTCGGGAAGATTGAAAGCAGGAGGAGAAGGGGGTGGCAGAAGATGAGATGGTTGGATGCCATCACTAACTCAATGGACATAAGTTTGAGCAAGCTCCAGGAGATAGTGAAGGACAGGGAAGCCTGGTGTGCTGCAGTCCATGGGGTTGCAAAGAGTTGGACATGACTGAGTGACTGAACAACAAATGAGGGATCCAAGTTAGAAACAAGTTAGAAATTTCTTTTTACATTAAAAAACTATCCACAAGGAAATTAGGGCTAGTAAGGTAGCTCTAAAATATTTGGAAACCAGGTTCCTCCTATCTTGTTGCTCTGCTATCTCTAGAATGCTATCCTTTTCTCCATGGTATAGAACAGAGCCTCTACTGTGTCTGTATTCCAGGCCATTGGAAGGAGGAAAGGGGGGAGGTGGAGGTACCTCACTTCCTTTTAACACATATCTGGGCAGTTGCACACATTGCTTCCCTCACATCCTGTTGGTAACTTCATCTTCTGGTCCATTTAGTCAATGGTGTGCTGGAGTCAGTCCCAGGGCAAGTGAAAGCCCATTGTGTGCATTTCCTCCCAACTCCACATTCAGTGAGTCATGCTGACAGCTTTAAATTAGTCTCAGGAGAATTAACACCAGGAAAATTGGCACATGCTATGAATCAAGGCTTTTTTTCCTTCTAAGAGAGCTGACTGCTTAAAATTTGGTTGTAATATAGTGCACCTAGCTGCAAGAGAAGCTTAGAAATTTAGTCTTTTGTTACAACTCTTTGGTCCCATATTTGGAATTATTAGTTGGGCAGCAGGTATCTAGCTAACTATTCTATATAAGGGAGCAAGGAGTTGTAGATCTATAGAAGAAGTTAAGGATGAATATTGGTAAACAGAAATCTCTTTTAACAAGTCATCATCTGGAAATAAAGAAAAGGAAAATTGGAAAACCTGTTTTTAACTGAGAGAACAAATCTATCTGTAAATATATGCACATGGGCATTTCTGCTGCCACTTTCCAGCTGTGAGAGAGCATGCTAGAAAAAAGTTAAACTTATTTGTGTGAGCTCAAGGTATAGATCTCTGGGCAGAGGTGATGTGAGCCATATTCTACTCATTTTTGACTATTCAGTTCAGTTCAGTTCAGTCGCTCAGTCGTGTCTAACTCTTTGTGACCCCATGAATTGCAGCACACCAGGCCTCCCTGTTCATTACCATCTCTTGGAGTTCATTCAGAGTCATGTCCATCGAGTCCATGATGCCATCCAGCCATCTCATCCTTGGTTGTCCCCTTCTCTCCTGCCCCCAATCCCTCCCAGCATCAGAGTCTTTTCCAATGAGTCCACTCTTCGCATGAGGTGGCCAAAGTACTGGAGTTTCAGCTTCAGCATCATTCCTTCCAAAGAAATCCCAGGGTTGATCTCCTTCAGAATGGACTGGTTGGATCTCCTTGCAGTCCAAGGGACTCTCAAGAGTCTTCTCCAACACCACAGTTCAAAAGCATCAATTCTTCGGCGCTCAGCCTTCTTCACAGTCCAACTCTCACATCCATACATGACCACAGGAAAAACCATAACCTTGACTAGATGGACCTTAGTCAACAAAGTAATGTCTCTGCTTTTGAATATACTATCTAGGTTGGTCATAACTTTTCTTCCAAGTAGTAAGCATCTTCTAATTTCATGGCTATTGGTACCATCAAAAATGCAGCACTGTTTTCCATCACTGCCAGTGTCCAGGCAGGAGCTGGATGATCATCACAGGGTCTCCATAGAGGACATTTCATTGTGACTGGAGTTCCCCCACCCCCACCATCTCCAAGTCTCTGTTCCTGCTTCAGATACTCTTCCTGACCACTAAGATTCTGAGGTCTTCCAGTACTTTCCTTTGTTCCACTTACCACAGTTTTAATTATTACTGTACTCATTCAGTTGATGTCAGTCTTGTCAACCAGACTGGAAGCCACCGAGCTGTTTTTATTTACATTGTATCTGCTACCCAGAGCAAAGCTCATGGCCTCCATGGACACAAATTAAATGAGAGTGGAATGGAGGATGAACGCTATGACCGGTCATGTGTGAAAGGGCCTTGTAAACAGCTCACAATAATTATTCTTCAGAAATAAGAAATCTCTTATTCTGAGATACAAAACAGAACAGAAAGCAAGTGAAGGAAGTGACAGTAAATACTACCAGACACCTAGAAGGAACTGAATTTGATTCTAAGCTTCCTGGAACTAACTACAAAAAGAGAACACATTGGGTTACTGAATTTTCTTTTCTAATGAGATATAACTTGTGAAGTCATCTGCAGAAGCCAAGTTTCCCTAGTGATTTATTAAAATGAGACCATTGTTTCCTCCCAGCTAATGTTTAAGCATGATCAAATTTCTCCCAATTAAAAAAAAAAAAGTCAAGAGAAAAGAAAAGAGACATCCATCAGCAGCTGTCCTCCCCACCCAAATTCCTTTGTACATGGTCTGTGATGTCTCCATTTCCTCAGCTCCCAGTTATGGTTCACCTCACTGGAGTCTTGCTTCTGCTCTGACCATCCTACCCAAGCTGCCATCCTGAAGTGCCAGAGTAAATGTGTCTGTATCTCTGCTTCCCTCTTTATTACAGCAGATGTTTCTTAATCATTTGAAACTCTCATCACTGCTAGACCATATCTCTTGACTCTGTGACACAAAACTGTACTGGTTTTCTTCCTGGATCTTCTCTCTTCCTCAGGCTTCTTCGAGGACTGCTTGAGTTCTGTTCCTCTAGTAAATGTTGGCATTCCTTGGAATTTTAAGATGTTTCCTTTGACCCTTTTCTTTTCTCACTCTACATACCCTCCCAAAGAAATTTAATTGACTCTAATGACTTTAATTACTCTTTAGATTCTAATGACTTCTAAGTTTTGATCTTTAGAATGGATGACCCACTTGAGTTTCAAGCACATGTATTTAACTACCTTGTAAATATCACCTCAAATTCAGCATGCCCCAAACAGAGCCCATATTTTTCCTTCCTCTTAACTTTTTCTTCCTCATGTGCCCCCCATCTCAGTGAAGGGTCCTACTTTCTACCCAGCATCTATGACAAGATAGAGCTCTTGTCATCCTCTTTAAGTCATCCCTCTGACTCTTTATTCCCCCAACAATCAACCACCAAGTCCTATTAACTCTCCTTCCTAAACATCTCTCAAATCAGTCCACTGGTTCATCTCACCAATGTCACTACCTTAGGGCAGGCCCCTGGATTTCTGTCACAGCTCTTAACCAGCTGTGTGCCAGGCTTACCATACTTGCAACTGATTTTCCATAAAGCAACCACAGTGGTCTTTCTGAAGCAGCACTCTGAACTTGTTCTAGCCCTGCTTACAACTTATTAGTGTCTCTCCGTGGCCTCCAGAATAAAGATCTAACTCCATAAGAAGGCTTCAGTGGCCTGCGTGGTCTGACTCCTTCTTACCTTCCAGCCTTCTGACTTCCAAACCCCACTCCTGGAGAAGGGAATCCTCCTACGCTGTTGCTGGAATGTAAATTGGTATAGCCACCATGGAGAACAGTATCAGTTCAGTTCAGCTCAGTTACTCAGTCGTGTCTGACTCTTTGCAACCCAATGGACTGCAGCACGCCAGGCCTCCCTGTCCATCACCAACTCCCGGAGTTTACTCAAACTCATGCCCATTGAGTCGGTGATGCCATACAACCATTTCATCCTCTGTCGTCTCCTTCTCCTCCCGCCTTTAATCTTTCCCATATCAGGGTCTTTTCAAATGAGTCAGCTCTTCACATCAGGTGGCCACCAGATGCGAAGAGTGGAGAACAGTATGGAGATTCCTTAAAAGCTAAAAATAGAGCTCCATATGACCCTGAAATCCCACTCCTGGTCATATATCTGGAGGAAAACAAGATCCAAAAGGGTACATGCACCCGAACATTCATTGCAGCGCTGTTTATAATAGCCAAGACATGGAAGAAACCTTAATGTCCATTGACAAAGGAATGCATAAAGATGTGATACATATATGCAATGGAATGTTACTAAGCCATTAAAATGAATGAAATAGTGTCATTTCAGTAACATAGATGGACCTAGAGATTGTCATACTGAGTGAAGTAAGTCAGAGAAGGAGAACTATCATATGACACCCATTATATGTGGAATCTAAAAAGAAGTTATACAAATGAACTTATTTACAAAACAGAAGGAGATTCACAGACTTAGAGAAGGAACTTGTGGCTGCTGGGGGAAGATGGGGTAAGGGAGGGTTAGTTCGGGAGTTTGGGATGGACATGTACACACTGCCACGTTTAAGACGGATAACAGCAAACCCTGCGCCTGAACGCTGTACTCCCACTAGTTGAGCCCCGTGTGCTCTCCATGGTATCTGCCTCTCTCTTGCTTCAGCATTCTGCACATGCTGTCCTCCTTCTCTGCTGATCCCTCCATACTCCTCCTAAATCACTCCAATCATCCTCTCACTCCTACCTTAGAAGTAACCCCACTCATTCATTCATTTCATAAATATTTCCTAAGCAAGCTACTATGTGCCAGACACCACACAGGCACTTGTAATACCACAGCAAGCAAGACCTAAGTGGCCTCTGCTCCCATGCTTCCAGTACAAGTGGCCTTTCTTGACTTTCCAAGCCGGTTAGATCTCATATGGAACCCTGTCCTCACTCTACATGGTTCTGTCTCTGGTATATTTTAAGAACTTTTAAACCTGGGTACAAACCAGCTCCACAGACTTTTTCTATAAAGGGATAGATTACAGATAGTAAATACTTTTGTCTCTGCAGGGCATACAGCCTTGGTCAGAGCTACTCAACTCAGTAGTTAGGGGAAGTGGCCACAGTCACGACACAAACCAAGTGTATTAGACTTTTTTCACAAATGCAGATGGTGAGCCAGACTTGGCTCATTGGGGATAGTTTGCTGACCCTTGGACTAAAAAAGTTAAACTAGTATGTTCTCATTCACCCTTGTATCCATGGTGTAGACACAGTAGTTGGCATAGACACTTGCTAAGTAGATCAAGTTTTAAATCCTTTGTCACTATTCTCCAACCATTCCCTACAGCACAGTGTTTTGTTTTTCCTTGGTATGATAGTTAAAAGTTGGATTTTCCAGCTAAACTTCATATATTCGTTATAGACTTTAGTCATTTTATTTGTGTGTGTATAGATATAGTCAATCGTTTGTCCCATACTTACTTAAACCTATCTTAAAGTTTTCTTGAGCAGGTGAAATATTAGAGGAAAAGCACTTCAACTAAATCAATGAATGAAACATGGGGCATTAGGCGAAGTTTCTGTGTGCTGTCAGTGGGGACAAATAGAACACAGATAAGGTGTTGTCCCTGGGGGGCTTATAATGCAGAAACAAGAAAAGAAGGTGGGCAAGTAATTTCAATTCAAAGTAGAAAGTGCTGTGTCCTTTGAGGAAGGGATCAGCCAAATACTCTGCAACTTTGATAAGGAAGTGAAACTTTTCTTTAGCCAAAGAGATCAAAGAAGGCTCTGAGAGAGAAGCATTCAAGCTGGACATGGTATGGTAGGTATTTGGGACACTGATACGTCACTAAATGGTCTTTGAGACTGAGGAAAGAACAGGCACACCCACAAGTTACTAGAAAGCAAGTTTTCATGAACCTACGTCCAGGGACTGGCTGATAAAAGAACAGCCAAATCCCTTCAAGAAGGTGCCAAGTCCATTCTGGTCTGGAATGCATTGATAATTGGGACATTATGCTCCAGAGACTACAAATTGACATTCTGTCGTCATCCCTCTCGGAATAGAAACCCTGATCCTTTCAAGTAATTAGCGCCAGTTTGGAGCATGTGTGCAAAAATAAATCACAAGTGTCCAAAAACAGATACGTTAAGTTCAATGGTTAGGAAGCAAACATTCTTATTAGCTCCGCCTATATCAACAAAATCAGAAGCAATTAGCATTTAAAAATAGAAGAGACAAGGAGAGTTCACAGTTCCCATTGGAAAATTATTATTTATATAAATGTCCACAACTGACCTCAACGTATCCTTCCTGACCTCAGTCATGCTATTTCAATGGCTAAAAGATCTGATTTCTTTTAGGAGGGTAAGGAGGGAGAACCATGGATTCTGTGCATATTATCCCAGTTAAAACTGAGATGTGTGTGGCCTCTAACACACAGACAGCTAGGACTCCATCTCACTGGAGTGAGTCTGGGCCTCAACCAACCATCAGTGTAGATGACAAGAAAATCTCCATTGTCTCAGGATGCTCAGAAGATCTGCCCCTAGAAGCCCATTGCATGAAGCAGTGTCGACCTTTGTCCATGGGACACCTGCCTGTTGGAGAAAGTCTCAGTAGTACATACTGAAAAAAAGTGGCAGCTCCGAAGAACCCAGGAGTGCACATGTAACAGTGGCTTGCCACACACTCTCTAGGACATGTCAAGGATGGAGTCTCATCATTGGCATTTGTGGTCAGACTGCAGAGGCAAACGGAGACCTGACGAACTCAGTTGTGATAAAGAGCTCCAGCCACTGGCTCCAAAGGACTCTGAGTCCAGGCTATGTCACTAACTTGCACTGTCAACTTGGCCAAACCCTTTGCTCTTTCTGGGCCTCATTTTCTCTGTCCTTAAAATGAGGGGCTAATCAGGGTTATCTTCTTGCTTTATTCCATGTGGGTTTTTTACCCTTTGAAAACTTAAGTCTTTTTCTGCTTCCTTTTATCCCCTTACTTGGGAAGATGTGGTGAATGCCGGGCTGGGAAGTAAGGCACAGGACTCAAATATTTTTCTATTCTTCATAAAACGTGTGAAAAATATACCCCATACTTCTTTCCCCCAAAAGGCTGTGGCTTTAGGATCACAGGACCGACATGAAGGACACAGAGGGCCCACTTGGCAGGGCCATGGAAGAGCCCAGCAGATTGCCATCAACCTGCAAAGCAAACACCACATTTAAAGCTGATTGGACCTTGGAATCATTGAGGGCTGAAGGAGAAGAGATTCACTCAAAGCTGCCACTTAAAGACAACTATGAGTTAATCTGTTGGTTCCAAATCCTCTCTCCAGCTTGTCTTTCTTCCTCTGGCTTCGGTATATCTAACCAGAGTCAGGGCTTAGGGGTTGATGACATGCGTCCACTTGAAATAACATGTCAGTAGATTCTTGTATGGGTGGGAGTGAATTAAATCTTTGACCAGGAGTTTTTAATTGGGGTGTCACTAAGTTTTCCATACTTTCCCCATAATTTTTCATTTTTCTCCAGTTCTCTCAACCACCACGCATACACACAAATGTTTTCTCTCTTTTTTGGCAAAAATTAAATGCTGAACTCTCTTCTTGTTGTGTTTCTTCCCATTTGCCAATCAGTCTCTAGTTTAAGACAACGCCTTGTCCATACTTTCCTTGAGCTTTTCTAATATCCCTGTGTATGGATCCATTGCTTCTGTTAAGTCATAAGCTCTTTGAGAACTGGGAACATCTTTGTATCACTGTTTACAAAGCCAGAAATGATGCCCAGTTGTCGACTGAATGAATTCATGGAAGAAAGAGGTACTTCATCTGTATCTAGACTGTGCCCTTGCAGCCCCTCAGAGTAATGACAAGCTTAGCAGTGGCCTCTGTTTCATCCTTTATGAAGAATCAGAAAAGGTCAGAAAATGGGCATACCTGGCTTGGCATCTTGGATTTCCTACTTTATGTCTCTGAGTACTCATAGGTGGCCAGGGTACACAGAGGCACCCTGCCCAGGCTTAGGAGATGGGGAAAAAGAGCAAGAAGCCAACTCTTAAACTTCTGGTTGTCAGACTCAGGATGAGTCTCATCCTGAGACTCATTCCAGAGTCAACACCCCACCCCACCCGCCACTGACTTTGGCCAGGGACCTAGGTCTGTTCCCTGTGTACAAGCATTTGTCAACCTGGCCATAGGGAAGGGATCCTGGCAGCAGGCAGACAACAAGGGTGCTACCTGAAACAATTTTGGATCAAGTGACATTTTCACTCAGAAACTTGGAGGAGGATAAGGAGGGGGAGATGATATAAAGACCTACGGGACTTCTGTCCAACAGTACAAGCAAGAGAGCAAAGGAGAGGTTTCTCAAGTGGTAGTTCAAGATGAGATGGCAAGGAGGATGGGGGAGTGGAGGGAGGTCCCTGTGGACAGGAGGTGGAGGAAGAGTCTAGACTGAGGGCAGAGGAATGAGAGACAGAGATAAGAAAAACTGAGACCAAAAAACCATGGGGAAGAAGGGAATGAGGGAAGGAGGGAGGATGGTGGAGAGGGGAGAAAGGGAAGAAGAAGGGAAGGAGGGAGAGAAGGAGGAAGGGAAAGAAGGAAGGAAAGGAGGGAGGGAAAGGGAAAGAAAATGAAGGAAGGGGCATTAAATGCTAAAAAGAGACAGGCAGAGACTCCAGAGAGAAAATCAGGGCTAAGTTGGGAATGAGAGAAAACTCTGAGGAGAGAGAAGAGGGATGCGATGAAGAGGTGTGGGCACCCACACAAGACAGGGACAGCTAAACATCTACCTGACCTGCTCAGCTCAGAAGAATTTCATTCGTGAGTCTGGCACAGGAAAGACTCGCACAGAGAGGAAAATGTGCTGATCCTGCCCAGGGCCTGTCGGAAGACAGAAACAGATCAATTAACCCGGGTGCGGCTCTCCTGTGTTAGGCCTGGCACTGCCAGTTCTCAGCACCCGGACCAGGCCAGGCCAAGGACTCTCACATGATCATTAAGCTATTAACAGGCCATCAGCTACAGGGCAGAATCACCCTTTTCAGTGAAAAAATTCCCTTCCCAGGCTGACGTCCCCTGTGCTGGCCCGGCTACCACCTCTTAGCCAGGCCTAGACCCAGAGCCAGTCACGCTGCACCCCTTGGCCTGGGGATACCAATCACTGGGGATCTGAACAGGCTTCGGGGACTCTCCAGGGGCCAGCACAGCCTGGAATGTCCAGTTGATGGAGTGCTACTATTTACTGGTGAAGCAGGAGGGGTCCAGACCAGAATGTTCCCATAGATCTTGGAGCAATGGGTGTTCATCACAAGGAGAAAGATTCAGAGCCAGGAAGGACTTTGACATCACAGACAGACAAAGTTAGATTCATTCATTTGCACATTCGTTATTTTCCAGCACTTTTGAGCATCTACAGTGGATGGCGCCCTGTGCTGGAGGCCGGAGAGATAAGTGAACACACCCTCAGGGATGAGAACAGTGGTGACTGCTTCCTTCACTCAACCAAACAGAAGGAAGGCACACATGGAGTGCTTCCCCTGTGGCGCAGGCAGTAAAGAGTCTGCCTGCAATGCAGGATTGAAGTTGGGTTGGGCAGACCCTCTGCAGAAGAGAATGGCTACCCGCTCCAGTATTCTTGCCTGGAGAATCCCATGGACAGAGGAGCTTTGTGAGCTAGAGTCGCAAAGAGTCAGACATGACTGAATGGCTAACACTTTCACTTTCTTGCACAGTGTGTTGGGAGCAAAAAGTGACTGATTCTGTTTCCAGGATAACCAAGGTTTCTGCTGCTGCCACTGCTAAGGGCATATCGGAGCACAGCCATAAAGGTTAAGTAGGACTCAGAGGGTCAAATATCCACTGGCCAATGCAGGAGATGTAGGAGACGTGGGTTGGATCCCTGGTTCAGGAAGATCCCCTGGAGGAGGAAATGGCAACTCACTCTAGTATTCTTCCCTGGAAAATCTCATGGACAGAGGAAGCTGGTTGGCTACAGTCTATGGGGACGCAAAGAGTCAGACATGACTGAGTGACTAATCATGCATGCATGCATGCTGGCATTAGTAGTAGTAGGATCCTCCAGGCAGAGAAAGCAGAGGGACTCTAGACCAAGAGAAGCACAGGTAAAAGCTAGAAGGTGTGGAAGGGCAGGTGGCTCAGCTGGGGGTTGAATGGGATGAACCTCCTTAGTAGACACATGGGCCTGGCAGGAGATAAAGGCGGGATGGAGGTGGGTGCAGATAAGGAGAGGCAAACATAAAGGCACAGAGACACCCCAAGTTTTAGTCAGGAGGGAGCTTAGGGATGACGGAAGTCATCTTTGTCCTTGTTACGCATATTTTTAATTTTAACATGAATATGTGTGTGTGAAACAGGCTTCACTGAAGAATATCCAGGGCTGGACACAGAAGAAGGAAGCATGATAGCAACTCAAATAATTTCAAACTGGAGAATTCCCTGGTGGCCCAATGGTTCAGACTTTGTGTTTCTACTGCCGGGGGCGTGGGTTCTATCCCTGATTGGGGAACTAGGATCCTGCAAGCCGTGTGGCATGGCCAAAGACTAAAAGAAAATAATTTCAAACTGAATATGTGATTCCTCTCCTCGGAACTTGTGAACTTTTAGGCTGTCTCCACTAAATGCTTTACCTTGTGCGGTGAATCCCTAGCTTTCTGCCTTCTCAGGGCTTTTCTCTGCCTTCTTTCCCATCTCAGGTCCTCACCCAGCTCCAGACTGCCCCCACCCATAGCACAGAAACTTCTCTCTGTTGGGTCTCCTTTAGGTAACAGTAAGTAATCAGAGAACAAAAGAGCCTCCTGTTTGCCCAGATTTTCCTTCCGTATAGGCAGGTGTTAGTTTGTATTTGAAAAGCTCTAAAAGTCCCCCAAAATAAAAATTATCCTATGCTGTTCTTTTAAAATATTATATAACAAACTTTAAGTTTCCTCCTTCAGTCTGTTAGCATTTATCAGTCAAGATATCTTCCCAAGTTAAAGCAAATATATCTCCCTCCACACACACACACACACACACACACACACACACACACACACACATATATATACATGTACACTCACACATGTATTTATAGAAAAGAAATTATGCCTTACATATTGATCTGCTTTTAGTTTAAAAATATGTTGTGAAAAAAATCTCCAACTCCATATCTCACAAGCAGTCTAGTCCTTAGACTAGATAGATGAAAAAGTTTTCAACTATTTTCCGGTTAATAGACATAGATGATGCTTTAACGTGTTTGCTTTTACAAATAACACTACCTTGAGCATCCTTGCATGTAAATCCTGACATGCCCTTGCTATGATCTCTATAGGATGGATTCCTGGAGGTTGGGTTGTTAAATCAAAGACTATGCACATTTAAAACCTTACTAGGAATTACCTCATTCCCTTTGAAAAGAGCTGTACTATTAATGGCTTACACTTCTACGGACAGTTGAATGGGGCTGCTTCTTTCACACTTGCTCTCCAGTACTAGAACTGCCTCATCCTTTGCCAGATGAGGAAATGGCTTAGAGAGAATCAGCAGTTCTAATAACACACACCTCAGTTCAGTTCAGTTCAGTTGCTCAGTCGTGTCCAACTCTTCGCGACCCCATGAACTGCAGCACGCCAGGCCTCCCTGTCCATCACCATCTCCCGGAGTTCACTCAGACTTACGTTCATCGAGTCAGTGATGCCATCCAGCCATCTCATCCTCTGTCGTCCTCTTCTCCTGTCCCCAATCCCTCTCAGCATCAGGGTCTTTTCCAATGAGTCCACTCTTCGCATGAGGTGGCCAAAGTACTGGAGTTTCAGCTTCAGCATCATTCCTTCCAAAGAAATCCCAGGGTTGATCTCCTTCAGAATGGACTGCTTGGATCTCCTTGCAGTCCAAGGGACTCTCAAGAGTCTTCTCCAACACCACAGTTCAAAAGCATCAATTCTTCGGTGCTCAGCCTTCTTCACAGTCCAACTCTCACATCCATACATGACCACTGGAAAAACCACAGCCTTGGCTAGACGGACCTTAGTCGGCAAAGTAATGTCTCTGCTTTTGAATATGCTCTCTAGGTTGGTCATAACTTTTTTCCAAGGACTAAGCGTCTTCTAATTTCAGGGCTGCAGTCACCATCTGCAGTGATTTTGGAGCCCCCAAAATAAAGTCTGACACTGTCTCCACTGTTTCTCCATCTATTTCCCATGAAACCCACTCCAGTGTTCTTGCCTGGAGAATCCCAGGGACGGGGAGCCTGGTGGGCTGCCGTCTATAGGGTCGCACAGAGTTGGACACGACTGAAGCGACGCAGCAGCAGCAGCAGCAGCAGCAGCAGCAGCAGCAGCAGGCACTGGCCGTGCTGGCACCAAGATGTCTGATCTGTTGTCACCATACAATGATATAATGCACACAGAGTATTAAGGAGAAAGCCTGGTGCAGTATAAATGCTCAGTAAATTCTGGTCATAGCTATGATTAAAGCATACTGCCACAACAGGGACCCTTCAGAAGCTTTAACAGCTGGTTCATCCTGGGCTTCCCGGGTGGTTCAGGTGGTAAAGAATCTGCCTGCAGTGCGGGAGAGGTGAGTTGAATCACTGGGTTGGGAAGATCCCCTAGAGGAAGAAAAAGTAACCCACTCTGGTGGTCTTTTGCTTATTACCCACTCTGGTATTCTTTTGTTTTTTAATTGAAGGATAATTGCTTTACAAAATTTTGCTGTTTTCTGTCAAACCTCGACATGAATCAGCCATAGGTATACATATATCCCCTCCCTTTTGAACTGCCCTCCCATCTCCCTCCCCATCCCACCCCTCCAGGTTGATACAGAGCCTGTGTTTGAGTTTCCTGAGCCATACAGCAAATTCCCATTGGCTGTCTATTTTACATGTGGTAATAAGTTGCCATGTTACTCTCCTCATACATCTCACCCTCTATTCCCCTCTCCTCATGTCCATAAGTCTATTCCCTATGTCTTTCTCCACTGCTGCCCTGTAAGTAAATTCTTCAGCACCATTTTTCTGGATTCCGTATATATGTGTTAGAATATGATATTTATCTTTCTCTTTCTGACTTACTTCACTCTGTATAATAGGCTCTAGGTTCATCCACCTCATTAGAAGTGATTCAAATGTGTTTCTTTTAATGGCTAAGTAATAGTCCATTGTGTATATGTACCACAACTTCTTTATCCATTCATCTGTCAATGGACATCTAGGTTGCTTCCATGTTCTAACTATTATAAATAGCACTGCAATGAACAGTGGGATACATGTGTTTTTTTCAATTTTGGTTTCCTCAGGGTATATGCCTAGGAGTGAGATTGCTGGGTCATGTGATGGTTTTATTCCTAGTTTTTTCAGGAATCTCCAGACCATCTTCCATACTGGCTGTATCAATTTACATTCCCACCAACAGTGCAAGAGCATTCCTTTTTCTCCACACCATCTCCAGTATTTATTGCTTGTAGACTTTTTGATGATGGCTGTTCTGACTGGTGTGTATTCTTGCCTGGGAAAATCCCATGGACAGAGGAGCCTGGCAGGCTACAGTCTACTGAGTCGCAAGAGAGTAGGACATGACTGAGCGGCTGAACAACAACATCAGTCTGGAAGTTGAATTGGAGAGGAGACAGGACAGAAGCAAGGAGGCTCAAGTGGCTCCTCCCAGACTGGGTGGAATGCCCTCCTCCTGTTCTTCACAACATCCCATTGAATTAATTCTTTGTCCCCCACAGTACTGTTCTAAGAGGACCAGCAAATGAGAAGGTGCATTCTCTAACCTCAGAGACTAATGGCCTATGGGCTAGGATGCTGTCATTATCCTCAAATACCCCAAAGACGTTTGGAGTGATAAATTTCTGAATTTGAGATGCTCTCATTCTGTTAGTTGTTCAGTGCTGAAAGTTACCCAAGAGAATGTGCTTTTACATCATAAATTATTGTGTGACTTGTGTGTGTGTGTTTCCTCTCCTCAATTGGGATGTAAACTCTTTAAAGTAGGAACTGTATCTTGAACTTATTATCTTCTCTTCCACCTCGCCAGCTAGTGTGCTGAGGAGCAGACAGGAGGCACTGAGTACATACAAACTGGGGGACAGTAAGTAACATGGTTTTGGGTTTTGGGAGAAGGGGTCGGAAACTAGTCCCTCTGTTTTAGTCATGCCGCATAGATGTTGATTGACTAAACTGCCAAGTGGCTGTCTATCCAGAAGTCAATTTCATCTTTGCAAAGTAGTGAACATACTTTCAGAACTACGATGTTAGCCAGTCTTCTGCACATGTTCACCAAGGCATGTCCCACATTTTTAGTTGCAAGTTGTGCATTTGGGTCGGCCAGAGAGGAATATCTGGGGGAAACAGGATTGTAGAAGGTAACAGCCACTGGAAGAATTTGGCCCCAAAGTCGAGGACTCCTCAATCAATATGCATGACTTTCAGAATTCCTATTTTAATCAGTGAAACGGAAATGAAATTCCAATGTAGCTTTTAGTTAAAAAAAAAAAAAACAAATTGCAAGTGGGTATATGATATTCATGCATACCATTTCCTCTGAGATTCTTTTTAGAATTGAAGAAAATAACCATATAACATACTGGAAAGAACACTAGCCTAGGCATCCAGAGATTTAATTTCATGCCCTAAATTTATCACCTAGTAGCTCTGTGATCAAAAGCAGTCAGTTCCCTCATCTTACCTCATTTCACTCATATATAGAATGAGTGGGTTGATGACACGTAAGGTCCCCTTCAGCCACAATAATAAATGAGTCCCTAATTCCCTGATTAGCACTGAAGATGAGTTCATCCATCCATCCATTCTTTCCACAAATATTTGTTGAATTCCTACTTGTGTTATGTCCATACGATTTGAGTCCTTGATAGGCTGATGGCCATCATCATCCTTCCAAGCACTCAAATTCAACACCTTGAGTAAATTCTGACCCCTCCTCCTCTCTCACCCTGTTCACCTTTAACCAGTCCCTGATGTTTGTTCTTTCTCAGTGTCTATCTCCAGGCCATTTTATCCCTTCCCTATCTGCTTTACTCTTCTTTCTGCCTCACTAGCTCTCACTTGAATTGTTGCAGAAACTTTCTAAGTGGTCTCCCAGCCTTAATACCCTTCCTTCTCAATTCACTTGCATATTCTGCCCAGAGTCATCTCCAATCTTTGATTTTAATCAGTATTTTAAGAAGGTTTGTTGTGTACAGTTTCTGTGCCTGAAAGCTTCAAGAATTCACAATCCAGAAAAAATTAAAGTATTAAGTACAGCCTGATGTGGAACTGTGATGGTGGAGGATCGAACATGGCTCATGTTGTATTTCTTCATCTCCTCTCACAAAACCTTTCTCTTTAGTTGTTCCCTTATCCATGCATCTCACAAGCACTTATTTTCATGCCTCTAGCATCTCACTTATCACATCCTTTTACTGTTTATTCTCCATTTGTCTCTCTCCTTGACCAGACTGTGAGCTCCTTGATAGGAATCTAATCAACTTAAGCCAGCGTTCCAAGTCATAAAGCTTCAGCGGCTTCTTTTTGCTCTTGTGTGGAAGTCCAAACCTTCATACTGCGCATTTAAAGCCATTAAGAGGACTTCCCTGGTTAAGAATCTACCTTCCTATGCATAGGACATAGATTCCTAGTTCGGGAGGATTCCCACATGCCTTGGGGCAACTAAGCTTGAGTGCCCCGGAGTCTGTGCTCTGCAATAAGAGAAGCCCTTGCGCTTCAACGAAGACCCAATGAAGCCTTTTTTTTTTTTTTTAAGCCTTTAAGACTTTGGGTTTAACTATGTTTCCAACTAAGTCTGTTAATCAGCCCATATCCAATTCCACTTCAATCCCAAACCCTCTTCTTTCCAAGAACTTTTGCAGAGAATCTGATCCACTTGTTCAGAATTAATTTTCACTTGTTCCCAAATATGTCTTATAGCAAATGTCCTGACACACCTACGTCTATGTTCTACAGAGATTTTGTCAACTTTTTGTCCCCTTTTTCTATGATGAGCTCTCATGGGGAGTGTCCACGTCCCTTGGCTTCCTGGATCCTTCATACACAGAGCCTACCTAGTGCCTGTTTCTTGGTCTGACTCTGTGCTGAGCAGTTGCCACCTGCCAGGTGCAACTGCTACAAGCTCTGTGATATTTTCTCCTTACAGCAGACCAGGAAACCAGGCTCACAAAGAGGCTAAGTAACCTGCTCAAGGCAACAAGAGGTACATGATACAATTCAAATTTGAACACAGGTGCCACTTAACAAACAGGCTCCACTGCTTGCCTGCAAAGGGACACGATAAATGTGAAATAGTTTTGTAGCCACTTGGAGAAGTTGAAGATATACTCAACCAGCATTTCCTGGTCAGCTAGGGATATTTCTAATGGTTGTTCTTTTTTTTTTTTTTTGAATGAGTTGGCTCCGATTTTGCTTTTATAGACTAAGTAGGAATTTGACAAAGAAAAAGGTAGAAGTGTTCTTGTGAGAGAGTAAAATGTAAGCTAAGACCCTGATACAGTGAATAAAGGGTATTTGGCAGGAGAAGAGCAGAGCTATTTACTGATTCACTTCCCACTCAGACAGTGAGCAGTTGAGGGAAGGAAACGTCTCTGTCTGGCTCGGGGCTGTTTGTCTGTTGCCCACAGCAGAGTCTAATATAGAGCACATGTCGAATAAATATTTCGTATGAATGAACCTACTCAATAAATACTATCTAAGTGTGTTTTGTGTGTGTTCATGTAATTTTAAACTCACTCTGAACCTAGGAGTGTTAATTGCCTTTATTGAGGCTTTAAAAGCCCAAACCCAAACTTTCAGTCCCTGAAAGTGAAACCTGCAGTCCCTAGAAAGTTTCACTGACCAACCCAGTTTCACTAACTGACTGAGTAAAAAACAAACATTAAACCAACAGAACAAGCTATGAAAAATCAAATAATAAAAAAACTTTCAGTTCCAAGAAACTTAGGTATTTTCAGTAATGTGCCTCCTGCAAGGAAGCCTGAGGGCTTAGATGGTGTCAGTTTCATTTCCAGTAGAGTTTTGACCTTCTGTCTCCTTAGGAGAGACAGAAAGAATTGCCCAGCCCCCCACCCCTGCCCAGCAGCTGTACCAGGGCCTTGGGTACAGGGCCTTGGGCCTCTGGAAACACGCAGAGAACCGACACACAGAGAACCGAGGCAGAAGCAAAGATGTTCTTCTCATATTGCATTAGGTTGCTTCTCGTCTCCTTGTTCAGTGTTAGAATAAGCTATAAGCATGTCTGTGTCAGGGAGCATATTCAGATCACAACATTTGTTGAATCAGGGAGTCAGAAAATGTCTCAAAGCAGAGCTGGTGAGCGGGGAATTTAGCAGGAGAAGTAGGAAATGCGTTCAACTCAGGTCAGGAGGACTGGGCTGTTCCTTCTCCAACACATATGAGCTTGTGATCCTGAGCACTCACCTCTTTTCTCTGGGCTTATTTTCCCCTTTCATTTTTGATGTATTTAACAGATCCTCATTATGGTAGGAGGGGAAAAGTCTGTGAAAACAGCTATGGAGTTTTTCCCCTTTTTTAAAGGAGACATACATGAAAACTCTGCATGGGATCTGGGAATTGGAAGGTTTTCCTTTTACTCTGACTTAGGACTTCCCAACCTTAGCACAGTTAACATTTGAGGCCAGACAACTTTTTGCTATAGAGGGCTGTTCTTTCCATTGTAGTATGTCTTTCAACATCTCTGATCTCTACCCACTAGATGCCAGTAGCATCCTCTTCCCTCTCCCCAGTTGTAACAACCTAACCAGACATTGCCAATTGTTCCCTGGGGGCAAAATTGCCCCTAGTTGAGAACGATAGGCCATGAGTTGCATTCCCAACTGAAAATAAAAGATTCCTTAGATTAGTGTAGCTGAGGATGGACTTGGGAGGGTGTGGAAACCAGGCATAGCCTCTCTTCACGCCTAAGGATCTGGAAATGGGACTTCCCACAACGCTCAGGAAAAGTAGAAGTGCATGGAGTCTGGAGGCAGGAAATTAACATTTGAGCCCTACATTATCACTGACTGACTTTTTGACGTTCACGTTGCTGACCTTTCTGAGCCTGAGTCCCTGTGAATCCAACAAAAATGGTACCTTGTCTCCATGCATCTCCCTTCTATTTTCCCAGCCTCCATGCACACCACCAAAACATTGGCAGAAGGACCAAAAGTTATGTATGTGAAAGACACTGTGAGCTAAAATGTCAAATATTTGTTATCACTCTAAAGGCTCATGTTTGGGAAGAATTCCCTGGTGGCCCAGTGGTTAGGACTCTGCCCATTTAGTGCAGGGGGCATGGGTTCAGTCCCTGGTTGGCAAACTCAGATCCAACATGCCAAGCAGTGCAGCCAAAGAAAAAGGTTTGATTTTTCTAAGAGAGCACGGAAAAGGAACTTTATTACTGAATGATTTTCCTATCAAAAGCGGTAATGATGCCATTGCAGGTGGCACCACAGCAACATGAGAACAAATAATAGAGAACACCTAAAGAATACTGCCCAGCACCACTTTCAAGACTGGATTTCCACTGGGCTTGAGTTTGTTAGCATTCGTCCAGTAAAAATGAAAAGCCTCCTCCAAGAAGGTGTCATGGCGTTTATCAGGCAAAGACGAGGGGGAGCAGATAGTTATTCTGCTGCTGCTGCTAAGTCACTTCAGTCGTGTCCGACTCTGTGTGACCCCATAGACAGCAGCCCACCAGGCTCTCCCATCCCTGGGATTCTCCAGGCAAGAAAAATGGAGTGGGTTGCCATTTCCTTCTCCAATGCATGAAAGTCAAAAGTGAAAGTGAAGTCGCTCAGTCATGTCTGACTCTTAGCGACCCCCTGGACTGCAGCCCTCCAGGCGCCTCCATCCATGGGATTTTCCAGGCAAGAGTACTGGAGTAGGGTGCCATTGCCTTCTCCGGATAGTTGTTCACATCCCTGGAATTAACTTGGTGCTGGGTTGACTCTTCAATGGGGCTCTCAATCTAGAAGAGGCCTCAGGGACTCCTGTCTTTGACAACAGAAAACTTCAGGACTAAGAAAGTCTTCTGATGGCTGCTGGTTCCTCCTAGTGGGAGTCAAGGGGCTCTGGTCACAGTCAGGCCTAGAATGGGTGACCCTTCCAACACCTCAGGCCAAAAGCTAAATCAGGCCAGGCCCAGGGCAACTCTCCAGGAAGATCAGTTAGCTCAGAAACAATCTAGAGTTTCAAAGCATAAACCTCTTTGGTCCAAGGGACAGGTTCAAGTTATAAGGGGTGGTGTAACACACACTTGTGAATTCTTTGGTGGGTGGACTGCCCTTTCATGTTTTGAGGGTGGTATAGAATAGTGGCTAAGGGCCTTGCTTCTGAGCCGCAAGGGTGTATCCGGGCTCTGCTTCTTGTCGGCTGTGTGGCCCTGGACCTGCAGTGTGTGCTTTGTGAATGTTAGCTGTGCTGTTTGATGTGCTACCTGATGCTCACAGCAACCACTGAGGTCAGTGGTGTGATCATTTTCACTTTGCAGAAGTGGAGTCTAAAGTTCAGACAAGCACATCCCTCACAGCACCCCCACATATCTGTGCCCTCCTCTTCCTCTGAAGCCACTCTTTCCTCTGCCTCCACTATCTAAATGCCATCTGTCCCCCAAGCCTGCTCACATGCTAGCTCTTCTATGTTCTCTGCCTCCAGGGTTAATCTCAGCTTCCTCCAAGCTCCATAGTATTCTGCTAGTATCTCTGTTACACTAAGACACTCACTTGGGCCTTGGTAGGCAAGAAGAAGGATCAAGATAAGGACATGACACATGGCAGACTGTGATAAAGCCTGGAAGGAAAAGCTCAGATGAAGAACTCAGGAGGATCAAAGGAAAGAAGGTTTCCTCCCTGAAGCATACCTTCCCGCTTCTCCTATCTGCCAGTTGCAATATGTCACGGTACCTTTTAAAGTCCTCATCACTTTCTAGTTCCAGTGGAAGCTGACTCCCTATATGGTCTCTCGCTTCTGTTACAGAGTATCTTAGGGGTGGGAATAGACTCACCTCCACATCCCTCACAGCACATGGCTCGAGGCTGCAAGCAACTAAAAATGCACACAGCTCTGAACTGAGAAAAGCTTGCTGACAGTGGGTGATGGTGCTGGATTGATGGTGGAGATGATAGTGATAAGAGGAAGGTTAACTGAATCGAAACCCAGCCGTCACGAAGGGTGATGTACGCACGATGTTTCACTATGACTGAGTGAACAACAGGAGATCCACAAATCAGACTTAGAAACACAGCCCACTCATTGGCAAACTGAGAAGAAACTGGAAAATGGAAAAGGCATTTGGGCGGGGACTATCTTATCAGCTTCGGTCTGATCTATAGATTAAGGTAGCCATGGCCTATGGAAACGTTGCTTCCTCTGATTGTTTCAAAAATATAACTTTCACAATCATTTCAAAAACTCTATTTATTATAATTGTTCATTGAGGAAGATACAGAAAATATCCAAAGGGAGATATAAGAAAAGCAATCTCATCATGGCAAGTGGGGTACTATTAAATTTCACTATAGTTCCCTTGTTCTATCTGTTTGACTTTATGGAGATGATATTGATTCTGTAGCTTACAAAGTATTCTAAGTTTATTTTTAGCATAAATAACACATGCATAACATACACAATTTAAAAGGCACAAAGGGCGGGGAGAAGACAAGTCTCTCTCTTGCTCCTGTTTCTCATCATCCAAATTTCTCCCAAGTCTCCTTTGAAACGAGTCTGATGCTTATGTGTGGTCAGTCACTAAGTCGTGTCTGTCTCTTTGTGACCCCATAGACTGTAGCCTGCAAGGCTCCTCTGTCCATGGGATTCTCCAGGGAAGAATACTGGAGTGGGTAGCCATCTCCTCCTCCAGGGGATCTTCCCAACCTAAGGCTAGAACCTACGTCTCCTGTGTCTCCTGCATTGTAGGCAGGTTCTTTACTCACTGAGCCATCGGGAGAGTCCTGATGCTTGTATCTGTCCATTTTTAAAGTTAATCCTTAAAAAGTCCCTTAGTCCTTCAAGGTTCTCAAGAACCAAAAACTATCTATCAGATCAAAGCATGTCACTAATGTAATGTAATCTGTGTTGAGAAAGATGCAATTATACCACCTGGATGCCATTTACATAACCAGAATTGCATCCTGCATCTCTTCCTAAAGATCATTCTTAACCCACAAAGACAGTTGGAGGTTCTCAAACATGATACGCTCCCTTAAAAACAGCTCTTTCCTCCAAAGATTTATCTGAATCTTCACAAGGCTCAGAACTTGAAATCAGAGTCTCTGTGTGTCTGGATTGCAGTGACTAAGACATTAACCCCAGGCCCACGTCCCAGGCCCCTCCTACTCCCGGGCTCAGACCTGGCAGGGCCATCCTCATGGTGTTTTGCCCTCCTGTGCTTGCTGGACTGGGAGGTGGAGGAAGAGTGGGTGGGGGAATTCCAGCTCCAATGAAGCGGTTTTTTAAAAGTCATTTCCATAAAATCTAGCTCAAAATAGAGAAAGCCATTCTATACTTACCCAAATTCTGTCCTCTTCAAGCTCACCTCCCTGCCCTAAACACAGTGAAGTGGTGGAGGGGCCCAGGATTCTTTCCTGGAGATCTGGTGCCAAGTGCTGCCCCATGGGCTTATGTGGTCACAAATCCTCCCACTCCGAGTGTGTGCTGGCCACCACAGCTTGCAGATTTTCTCCCCTGTAGGCAGTTTTCAGAGTTTTTCAGGAATCGGCTGCGATTTTGAAGTTCCTTTGCCAGTACAGTGAATTTCCCTCCTCGCCTCCGAGGATCCATCTGATAAAGATACAGAGGCATCTTGAATTCACAACAAACCTCCCCACCACCCCACCCCACCCTACCCGCCCCCTCTCTGAACAACACATCGTCTGGCAGCAGGAGGCATTTGATTACATTTGGCTGGAGTGTCCGCATCAACTCCAGTTGTCCCCAAATTGGAACTTATGGGCCTCACGTGCTTCAGCCAGCAGTTTGCCTTCACCCACTTACTCTCTGAAATGAACCTTTCTCTGGGAAAACAAGAAACCTACATGCCATCCTGGATGAGAGATGGACAGAAGCTGGGTCCCAGCATCGCATCCCAGGAGTGACAGGCAAGAGAAGATTCAGAGGGGTTCCTGACAGCAAGCCTAGCTTCAAGGGTATCTGGAGAAACCCTCCGAACCACAGGACCCAAATGCTGTCTCTGCAGGACTAGACGCTCTGTGTTCCTTTCAGCTCACAGGCATCAATTGTCCCTGTGTGCACCAAGCAACTGTCCCCTTCTGCAAGCCTTCATGACCTTTCTCCTCCTATTCTGACTTATTTGCTCAGTGAGTCACTGCAGCAGGCAGACTAATGGCCCCCAAAGATGTCCACGCCTAATCCCTAGAACCCATGAATATGTTATATTAAATGGTGAGGGCTAATTAAGGCTGCAGATGGAATTAAGCTTGCTCATCAGCCTTAAAAAAAAAAAAAAAAAAAACTTAAAAACTAGGAATATTATCCAGGGCTAATCATGTGCCCAGAATGTAATTGCAAAAGTCCTTAAATACGGAAGAGGCAGGCACAAGAGTCAGAATCAGAGTGGTGGCTTGGAGAGAAAGACTTGACCTGCTGCGGCTGCCCTTGAAGGTATAGGAAGGAACCATGGATGTGAGTTGTCTCTTCAATCTGGAAAAGACAGGAAACAGATTTCCCCCTAAAGCCTCCTTGATTTTAACCCAGTGAGACAGACCTATTCAGACTTCTGACATCCAGAGCTGTAATATTTGCGCTGTGATAGTAGTCATAGGAAATGAAGACTGTCACCATGGACTTGCCATGTACCCGGCCTGGTACCAGGTGGTGAGCTGAAGGAACTTTCCCCAAGCATGTAATTTCTACCTTGTATCAATCATCAGAGTCCAATTAGGGAAACTGAAGCCACTCTAAGTGTCTAAAAGCAGGAAATCTAAGGCCAGTCGTTGGCTAAATAGGTGATAGGAAGAAGCCACAAATCCAATCCAGCCATTAGCCATAATAGTGGTCGCTACTAGGATTCTACTAGGCTGGGCTAGAGAAGGATGTAGAGAGGAGGTCATATCCTGAGTCCAGAGGATCACCTGGCAGAAGTTGGACCAAGGCGGGCCTGTCTATGGAGGGGACAGAACCCTGCTGTAGAAGCATCCTGAGACAGAAAGGGGAGAGAGGCACATATCCAGTTTCACCCTTTCTCTTACCCTCCAATCTCCTGCCAACACCTTCCACTGACTATTACCAGCTGGAAGGTGAGTGACATGGGAGCCTGGGTACACAGCCCTTCTGCAGGTCAGAAAAGAGCTGAGAAAAAACTCCGAATGGATAAAAGAATTTGTTGATGAATAGGTCCCAAACTGGTACACAACTCTTTTCTATTCTGATTGCCTTGAATCTTCAACAGTTTATTGATTAAAAATCCAAATTCTCCACTGTGGCCTCTAAGACCTGACCTAACCTAGCCCTTCTCTGACTCCTGTGCCCTCACCCTATAAAGTTCTCCCTTCACTCATAGCACCCTAACGGGGCTGGCCTTTGTTCCGTCCTCAGCATCCCCGGCAAGTCCCATCTTGCCGCCTTGCACTTGTTTGCTGTAGGCCTCTGTTCCTCCTCTTGTCTCTCCCCTAACTGATTACTTTATATCATTGGAATCTCCGCTTATATAATACCCTCTCCCATCTAAAATAAACCCCTCACCTAAAGTCACCATCATATTCCCCTATTTATTTTCTACAGAGTAGCTATTAAAATATTATGTGAAATCATCTTGGTTATATGCGTACCTAACCTTCCCCCAAACTGTAAGCTCCTTGAGGGTAGGGATCTGTCTTGCTACTTACCATGTCCTTGTATCAGCACTGGCTAGGTGTTCATCAAAATCTCTCTTCTTCTTCCTGGAAACAAAGTAAGGCTCATGTCATATTCCTTTGCGGTTAGGTGGGACAGAGTTGTAGGTAATGAAACAGGAGTGGAAACAGTCAGGGCTGCTTCCCTGGCCTGGCCCATGAAAGCCTCTCATGAACACTCCTGCATGTCCCCCCCTTTCTATCAGATGATGACAAGGCCCTTTGGGATGGTGGAGGCGCAAGATGAAAGGAACCTGGACCATCGAATGGCTAAGTGAAGAAGGGTTGTCCCAGCAACCTACATACCCATCCGGGACTGTCATGTAAACAAGAAATAAATGTGTTTTGTTTTGAGTCATTACCTTAGTCTATCCTAACCAAAAAAACCTCCCACTGCCAAGAATTCCCAGAGCTTTGTCCATAATTGGCTCTCAACAACTACTGAATAACTGACCGCTAAACACTCAGTAATTATTTGTTCAGTGATGGAGTGTCTTTTCCTTACGCTCATGCCTTACCTGCCAAACTCCCTGTATATTAATCTCTGGACTCTTGATGGCTTCCATGGAGCCTCAGCCTTCATAGATGCTTGATGGGTGTGTGTTGCATTGGGTTTCTAGGCAGCACGAGGGAGATAGTGACAAGGCAGGGTCTGTCTGGACCTTGTGAGTTTAAGGAGGTGTTCTGTGTTGCTATGACTACCAATGTTTGTGTAGTTCTTTAGAGTTATCAAAGGGTTACTCACTTGATACTTATAGTTACTCTGAAAGGAAATGGCTATGACGACCCTCACTTTACAGATGATAAATCCCAGCTCAGAGAGCTTAATTATCTCATTCAAGATCTTACTTTTCAAGGAACGAAGTTGGTGTTAATTCATTGCTCAAAATCATTTATGGAGTACCTAAAAAATGTGCTAGGGGATTTCCCAGGTGGCTCAGTGGTGAAGAATCTGCTTCCCAAGCAGGAGACATGGGTTTGATCCCTGGTCAGAAAGATACCCTGGAGAAGGAAGTAGCAACCCACTCTATTATTCTTGCCTGGGAAATCTATAGATAGAGGATCCTGGCGGGCCACAGTCCTTAGGGTCTCCAAGGGGTAAGACACAACTTAGTGACTAAACAACAGCCAAAACACAATGTGCCAGGCCCTGGTTAAAGCTCCTGCACCCAGTGGGGGCTTAGGAACCATGGCAACCCAGAGTTCTAAGGAAGATGGAACAACCTCCCAGAAAATGAGAGAGGCCCCAATTCCAGCCCAGGACTGAGAGCTTTGCTTCTGTCTTGCAGCTTATGTGTTTAGCTGAGACGCTGCCACAGCTGTGAGCCTTAGTATAAGTTTCTGGGTGGTCTCTCAGACCTGCCTGGAGGCCACAGCGCAGCTAGAACCCCTCAGCCACTCTGCCACTTGCCCAGGCTAACGGCCCTGGCAGTCTGAGTCTGCCCTTTTCCATACATTCTTTCCTCCTTCTCGTGCCAAGATTGCAGCAGACAGTTGAGAGTGGGTTCCAGGCCATTTAGCTCAGTCAGAAATTTGGGTGAAAGTTTCCTCCCACCCACCCCAAGCCTCAGATAACCCATCAGGGTGTGACAACCTGCAAGAATGAGGAGGAAGGAACACTGCAGACTTTGGGCCCGGGATTGGAGCAAAAGTTTCGGCAGCTACTGCTTTTCTCCACCCTCTCCTGGCTGTACAAAGTGTGTCAGGAATGGGTCGGCTGGAAAGCTTAGGACAAAAAGCCCAAGAGGATGTATTAATAACTTGTCTAAACAGAGATATCAAAGGCCCTGGAGGGTCACCTCTAGGCTGGGTTATTTGCCAGTGCAGAGGAGGCAAATGCTGGCAATTGAGGGGCCTGTGAAGAGGAAGAAATGAGTGAGGTGGCCCCTCTCTGCCAAGGCCCAGCCTTTCCCAGCCTGACGACACCCATACCTGCTTGGGTGCCCCTGTCTGTAAATAAATCCTGGCTGCTCTTACAGTGCGGGAGTCCCACATACCGTACATCTGAGGTGGGGTGAAATACAAATAGGCCTTTTCATAACAGCTTTACACCTGGAGCAGCAGAGGACCGGTTTACTGCCTTGGTAAACAAAAGTTTGAATTCAAAGCAGAGTACAATCTTTGCCCAAGGCACTTCTGACAGTGCACCTTGTGTTTGCAATGTGAACTCAATATGTATATATATATATGTGTATCGATATGAAGCAAGGGAAGGCTGGCTCTCTCTCTCTCATCTGATTTCCAGGGTTTAAAAGTTCATGTATGTGCGTGTCTGTGTTGGGGGGGTACAGAGAGGGAATTTGTTTTGGCTCTGATTTTTTGAGCATTTTGAAATCATGCTGTTTGGTGTGGAGAAAAAAACCCAAACCTATGAGCCAATCTATATTGTTTTCCAGGGAGAGTGTACTTCTTGCTACTTTCAGGGTGACAATTAGGATTTGAGGGTGGGAGACAGGAAAAACCAGTTTGGAGAACACACACAGGAATCAAGATTTGCCTTGAACTTAAATGAAATATTAAAAACATAATAAATATTTATTCAGTGCCTATTATCTGACAGGCATAGAACAATGAATTTTAGTAAACATTTTTATATCTTCACAACTACATGGAAAAGGAATTGTTGATGAAAATAGCCATTTTATAGATGGGGAAACTAAGGCTAACTTTGATAAAGAAATTTAAGCCACAGTTTTCTAAATCTAACTTCAGAGTTCTCTGTACTATCCTCCTACCTCTCTGTGGGGTCACAGACTTGGCTGTGTTCTGCCATTTGGTCTGTATCCACTATTTTTCTTGCTCATTCTCTGCTGCACTTGGGGAAATGACTCTTCTCCATTCTTTGATGCATTTCTGCTTAGAGAGTTTCCCTACTATTTAGCAGTCACCTAGCCATCTGAGTTGCTTTCTCACCAACTAGCATTTCCATGCATTCAAGTGCAAAGGACTTGAAATACGTGGGTTAGATTTCCCCTCAAAATACTCATAAGCTTTAAAGCAAAGGTAGGATTTCTCCAAAAAGACAGACAGATACTAATAAACACATGAAAAGATGCTCAATATCACCCTTTATTAGAGAAATACAAATCAAAATGACAATGAGGTATCACCTCACACCCGTCAAAATGGCAATCATCGAAAAATCTACAAATGATAAATGCTGGAGAGAGTGAGGAGAAAAGGGAACCCTCTTGCATTGTTGGTGGAAATGTAAATTGATATAGCCACTATGGAGAACAGTGTGGAGATTCCTTTTAAAAAAAAACTATGAATAAAATTATATGACCCAACAATGCCACTACTGGGCGTATACTCTAAGGAAAATATAATTGAAAGAGACACACATACTCCACTCTTCACTGCAGCACTGTTTACAATAGTTAGGACATGGAAGCAACCTAGATGCCCATCAACAGATGAATGAATAAAGAAGTTGTGGTACATATATACAATGGAATATTACTCAGCTATAAAAAAGGAACGTGTTTGACGTGTTTGAGTCAATACTGATGAGGTGGATGACCCTAGAGCTTATTTTGTACAGAGTGAAGTAAATCAAAAGGAGAAAAACAAATATTGTATATTAATAATTGCAGAAAGAAAGAAGAGATGGAGCCAAAGCAAAAACAACACTCAGTTGTGGATGTGACTAGTGATGGAAGCAAGGTCCGATGCTGTAAAAGCAATATTGCATAGGAACCTGGAATGTTAGGTCCATGAATCAAGGCAAATTGAAAGTTGTCAAACAGGAGATGGCAAGAGTGAATGCTGACATTTTAGGAATCAGCGAACTAAAATGGACTGGGATGGGTGAATTTAACTCAGAGGACCATTATATCTACTACTGTGGGCAAGAATCCCGTAGAAAAAATGGAGTAGCCATCATAGTCAACCAAAGAGTCTGAAATGCAGTACTTGGATGCAATCTCAAAAATGACAGAATGATCTCTGTTCGCTTCCCAGGCAAACCATTCAATATCATGGTAATCCAAGAATATGCCCCAACCAGTAATGCTGAAGAAGCTGAAGTTGAGTGGTTCTATGAAGACTTACAAGACCTTCTAGAACTAACACCCCAAAAGATGTCTTTTTCATTATAGAAGACTGAGATGCAAAAGTAGGAAGTCAAGAAACACCTGGAGTAACAGGCAAATTGGCCTTGGAGTATAGAATGAAGCAAGGCAAAGGCTAACAGAGTTTTGCCAAGAGAACATACTGGTCATAGCAGACACCTTCTTCCAACAACACAATAGAAGACTCTACACATGGACATCACCAGATGGTCAACACCAAAATCAGATTGATTATATTCTTTGCAGCCAAAGATGGAGAAGCTCTATACAGTCAGCAAAAACAAGACCAGAAGTTGAATGTGACTCAGATCAGGAACTCCTTACTGCCAGATTCAGACTTAATTTGAAGAGTATAGCAAAAATCACTAGACCATTCAGGTCTGACCTAAATCAAATTCCTTACAATTATACACTGGAAGTGAGAAATAGATTTCAGGGAATAAATCTGATAGAGTGCCTGATGAACTATGGATGGAGGTTCATGACATTGTACAGGAGACAGGGATCAAGACCATCCCCATGGAGAGGAAATGCAAACAAAGCCTTGTCTGAGGAGCCCTTACAAATGGCTGCGAAAAGAAGAGAAGTGAAAAGCAAAGGAGAAAAGAAAAGATATACCCATTTGAATGCAGAGTTCCAAAGAATAGCAAGGAGAGATAAGAAAGCCTTCCTCAGTGATCAGTACAAAGAAATAGAGGAAAACAAAAAAATGGGAAAGACTAGAGATCACTTCAAGAAAAATAAAGATACCAAGAGGCTATTTCATGCAGAGATGGGCTCAATAAAGGACAGAAATGATATGGACCTAACAGAGGCAGAAGATATTAAGAGGAGGTGGCAAGAATACACAGAACTGTACAAAAAGATCCTCATGACCCAGATAATCACAATGGTGTGATCACTTACCTAGAGCCAGACATCCTGGAATGGGAAATCAAGCAGGCCTTAGGAAGCATCACTACTAGTGGAGGTGATGGAATTCCAGTTGAGCTATTTCAAATCCTGCAAGATGATGCTGTGAAAGTGTGGCACTCAATATGCCAGTAAATTTGGAGAACACAGCAGTGGCCACAGGACTGGAAAAGGTCAATTTTCATTCCAATCCCAAGGAAAGGCAATGCCAAAGAATGCCCAAGCTACAATACAATTGCACTCATCTCACATGTTAGTAAAGTAATGCTCAAAATTCTCCAAGCCAGGCTTCAGCAATACATGAACTGTGAACTTCCAGATGTTCAAGCTGGATTTAGAAAAGGGAGAGGAACCAGAGATCAAATTGTCAACATCTGCTGGATCATCAACAAAGCAAGAGAGTTCTGGAAAAACATTATTTATGCTTTATCAAATATGCCAAAACTTTTGACTGCATGGATCACAATATACAGTAGAAAATTCTAAAAGAGATGGGAATACCAGACCACCTGACCTGCCTCTTGAAAAATCTGTATGCAGGTCAGGAAGCAACAGTTGGAACTGGACATGGAACCACAGACTGGTTCCAAACAGGAAAAGGAGTACAAGGCTATATATTGTCACCCTGCTTATTTAACTTATATGCAGAGTACATCATGAGAAACGTCAGGCTGGATGTAGCATAAGCTGGAATCAAGATTGCTGAGAGAAATATCAGTAACCTCAGATATGCAGATGACATTGCCCTCATGGCAGAAAGTGAAGAACTAAAGAGCCATTTGATGAAAGTGAAAGAGGAGAGTGAAAAAGTTGACTTAAAGCTCAACATTCAGAAAACTAAGATCATGGCATCCAGTCCCATCACTTCATGGCAAGTAGCTGGGGAAAGAGTGGCAGATTTTATTTTGGGAGGCTCCAAAGTCACTGCAGATGGTGACTGCAGCCATGAAATTAAATGATACTTGCTCCTTGGAAGAAAAATTATGACCAACCTAGATAGTATATTAAAAAGCAGAGGCATTACTTTCCCAACAAAGGTCTGTCTAGTCAAGACTATGGTTTTTCCAGTAGTCACGTATGGATATGAGAGTTGGATTATAAAGAAAGCTGAGCACCAAAGAATGATGTTTTTGAACTGTGGTGTTGGAGAAGACTCTTGAGAGTCCCTTGGACTGCAAGGAGATCCAACCAATCCATCCTAAAGGAAATCGGTCCTGAATGTTCATTGGAAAGACTGATGCTAAAGCTGAAACTCCAATACTTTGGCCAACTGGTGCGAAGAACTAACTCATTTGAAAAGACCCTGATGCTGGGAAAGATTGAGGGTGGGAGGAGAAGGGGATGAGAAAGGATGAGATGGTTGGATGGCATCACTGGCTTGATGGACATGAGTTTAAGTAAATTGTGGGAGTTGGTGATGGACAGGGAGGCCTGGCGTGGTGCAGTCCATGAGGTCCCAAAGAGCCAGACATGACTGAGCAACTGAAGTGAACTGAACTGAAGGAATGTAGAAAGATTGTACTAATGAACCTATTTGCAGAGCAGTAAGGGAGATACTAGAGAAGGAAATGGCACCCCCACTCCAGTACTCTTGCCTGGGAAATCCTATGGATGGAGGAGCTTGTTAGGCTACTGTCCACAGGGTTGCAAAGAGTCGGACGTGACTGAGTGACTTCACTTCAAGGGAGATACAGACTTAGGGAACAGACTTGAGGACACAGTAGGGGAAGGAGAGGGTGGGATGAATAGAGAGACCAGCACTGAAGCATATGCATCACCATATGTGAAATACATAACCAGTGGGAATTTGCTGTATGATGCTGGAAGTTCAAACTCAGTGTGCTGTGACAACCTAGAGGGCTAGGATGAGGTGGGAGGTGGGAGGGAGGCTTATAAGGGAGGGGACATATGTGTACCTATGACTAATTCATGTTGATGTGTGGCAGAAACCAACACAATATTGTAAAGTAATTATCCTCCAATTAAAAATAAATAAATTAGAAAACAAAGCCAGGGACAGCGGAGCACATCTTAGGTTTGGTTGGCTTCACAAATGCCTCTGCAGCCCCCATTCTCAGCTTGAATAAATCAGATAAGTGTCAGCAAAAGCATCTGAATTGGGGGGTTCTTTTCCAAAACAAATCTTTCAACCTGAAGAACTTTGCCCATTGCTGTTGGCACATCCACTTCTCAGTCGTTCAGTGAGGGCTTGCCTGCTGTACAGCTCAAGCTGGTGAAATTTTAACTCTTCATCCACAGATTAATTCCTAGGTCTTTAAAATGAGAGTGAACTCATTAGGCTTCTTTTAAAAAGTTTCCATGAATGTGTCAAATTGTGCCCGTCTTCACAGATGAAGGATTCCTTGCGGGAACATATTAAACTGAGGCTAGAGAGAGGTGATGTCAATAAGGCATTGTCAAGTCAGCAGTTTCAGGGTACCAGAGCTGTGACAGCTTGTGTCTTTACCTTTTGAAGGGAAAGCTGAGTCCCCCTTCTCCATCTCTGAACTTTTTCTCCCCTCTTGTCTTTATCCTCTACCATTAATGCATCTTTAACTGCAACTCCTTGAGGAATGTTTTTGGCTTTAGTTATTGCAAGCTTTTAAGAAATTATTGGAATGCAAACACTCATTGTAATGAAACAGATATGAGTTGCAAATGGATTTAAGAAAACCCTTGTGCTGGAACACTTGAGGGAAAAGAGATGGGGGTCTCTGGACTGTGAGACAAAGATTGGTCAAGGATGCTGGCTTTGGGGACTCTGCTCTAAAAACTCAGGTAAGCAAAATAGTGGAATGTTAGCCCTTAAATAAACTTCAAAGAGATCTAACCCAAGCTCTTTCTCATACAGAGGAGGAAACCAAGGCTCAGAATGCAACATGCAAGACCAAGGCTAACACAGCCAGCCAGTGACCAACTTCCCCAAATCCCTGGTCAGGGCTTATAGCTCTTCCCTGTGCTGTCTTTCACCCTGGGAGAAAGTAAAATTGGATAAAGACAAAAACCTTGTCTTAAATCCTAACCTGGACCAACTTAGCCTAGCTTTTCACTACTGGTTATCAATACAGATCCACAGATTAAGTCCATGGAAAGTGTTTACCCTGAGAAAGAAGACAGATGAGAACCATGGAATACTTCCTTAACAGTGATTGGAAATCTTCAAGTTTAAGAGAACTTAGTGTTTTCTTACATGGTGATGATTACAGACCAGATAAGCAAATGCTTTAAATATCTACACAGTATTCCTTTCTTACTTTCAATTTCATTCTCATTCATTAACTTTTGTGATTTTCTAGCTAGTGATTCTAGGTGATCAGGGTTCGTATTGCTCAGAAGTATAGTCAGCCCATAATCAGGTCCTAATTTGAAGAAACTGATGAAATGTTAGACAATTAGGGCTAGAAGGAAGCTCGGGGATTCTCTGGACCATGCTCTTCTGTTTACAGATGAGTGTAATGGAACTGAGAGAAGGCAAGTGGACCTCAGCACATTCATGGACCACACCATTGTTTCTCCCCACTGCATGGAAGGAGGGTCCTTCCACCTGAGAATGAGAAAGCAGCGCCTTTTGTAAT
This sequence comes from Nanger dama, assembly GCA_917880005.1. NCBI lineage: Eukaryota > Metazoa > Chordata > Mammalia > Artiodactyla > Bovidae > Nanger > Nanger dama. Next base: position 23,567,811 of record CAKJTW010000011.1, on the reverse strand, counting down.
ACTCAGGTGTTTCTTATAAATAGTTAACAGTTGCGCCCGACTGCAGGGAGCTGAATGCTTATCGCAGCCTGGGTGCGGCTAATCCACAGGCCCCTCCATGAGGCATGGATCATGAGTTATCTTTGCCATCTTTTGCTTCATAGAAAGATCAGTAGACAGAAAACAAGGACATTTCCCAAGATTTCGTGATGAATCAGCAAAGGCTCTGAAGCAAGACACTTACTGGATGAGGAATCAGAAGACATAAATTCCAGTCCTTGCTTTGTGTCTAGCCATGTCAGAGATCCGGGGCTACTCACTTCCCTTTCTGAGAGTCTCAGTCTTCCGCTTCATGGAAGGGTTTTGCTGGGTGACATATAAGAACCTTTCAGTTCTGATGGCCCATGTGTCTAGGAGACAAGACTAAGAACTTTGTCATGCCTAAAATGTGATCCTTTGAAGCCAGAAATTGACTGCTACCGTGATATACCTCAAGATTCCTCAGCCTGTAAGGGATAAATGAATTCTGCATCCAAAACATAGTAACAATGTCTTCCAGCAATTTGCATACAAAAAAATAATAACTAAGTTCAATTTTATTTTTTTCCGTAACATTTTTTTCCTCAAGCTCTTTGTGCCTGTTATCACTTGTCTGCTTACAAGCATATTAACACAACAAATAAATAACAGGCAAATAGCAATAGGAGAACTCAGAAATATGATCTCTTTATCATTTTTACTTTTAAAAGCAGAACAGAAAAATAAATGATATTTATTGAACATTTCCCACAGTTTATATACAGCATCTTATTTAAGGTCTTTAAGCAATCAGTGTTATCCTGCCTTTTTTTTTTAATTAGAAGAAAGCACCAAGGCTCAGACATGAAATAACTTTCCTAGTATACACATGAGTAGTAAACCTCAGATTTGAAGTTAGTTTTTCTGACTCCAAAGCCTACATGAATTTTCACAATCAAAAAGTTGCATGATAAAACACAGCCATGTTGTCTGAGCAAAAGTGACTTACCATAAGAGAGAGAAATTAACTGTATCTGCATTTTATTGGGTTCCACAAAGAACAACATCATAGCTTCCCTGCATTCCCACAAAGAACATCTTTGGAAACAGGCAAAGAATGTGAAGCGTTAGTCTGACATTCCCCAGGAATTTTATTTTATTTTTTTACAGATTTGTAGATGCTATTTATTAGGAATATCAGATTTCTGCCACATATATTAAAAATAGCATTCTGAGTTGACAGTTATCTTTGTTTTTATTTTTTGTTGTTGTTGTTTGTATCTGTATCTGTATTTATTTTTTAAATTAATTTAATTTTTTTACATTAAATGGGTAAAATTTATTCATATGAATTATATGTATTTTTTTATTTTACTTCACAATACTGTATTGGTTTTGCCATACGTTGGCATGAATCCACCACGGGTGTACATGAGTTCCCAATCCTGAACCCCCCACCCCCTTCCCTCCCCATATCATCTCTCTCCTCCAGGAATTTTAAAGAGAGGGGGATACCTATGTCAAGAAATCTTTCAATCAAAATACTTACTAATATAGCCACAAGATAAAAGGTGAGCTGATTGCTTCTTTGTTTAGTATTTATGTCACTTCAAACACGTACCAGACACCAGCTTTTGTCCTGGTCCCTTCCCTCTTATTCAATCCCGTAGTCCTCCCAGGAATATAGGGCAAGATTAGGGCAATATAGGGCAAGAGTGGGCTGGAAGAAACTTTTGCACATTCATACTTTCCCCTAAGACAGGAATCTGTATAGTGTCTTCTCAAAGTGACCCATACATCAGTTTCCAAATCTATGGAGAAACTGGGACCAGATCACAGGTTCTTTCATCCAACATTCTTTGACAGCCCTGGATGCTTGTGGCATACTGCAAGGCTAGTATTACCAAAACAAGCACACTTTAGTCCTGACATGAGTTTGGACACCCAACTCATGTCTGACCTAGACCCCAGAAACAATCGTGGGAGGCTGCACTGAGTCTCCTCCAGTTGAGGAGTCTGTCCCTGCCTCCAGGCTCTAGAGAAAACAGTCAAGTGATATCGCAAAGGGCCTTGCGTTGTTTTGGCTTTAACCAGAATGAACTATCTGTGCCCATTCCGTCTCCTGGTACTTGCCCCCAAATCAGAGAACGTCAAAGTTTGAAATGACTTCAGAGAGCTGGCTATCGCTTCGTCCCAAATTTCTCCCTTTAGAGATGAGGTTACTGGCATTCGGAGGACAGAGGGTTGTCCAAGGTCACCCACAGAGTGTGGGACAAAGCCTTGGTCTTGGAGACCTAAGGCCCAGGTCTCCTGGCATTAGGCTCAATGCTTCTTTCACTGCTGTTGTCTAATTGCCTTGGTAGTGGGTGAGACATTAGCCGAGAAGGAAAAGAAGTCATTCTTTGTTTAATGAAAAATTATTACTGAATGGATAGATAGATCTGTATTTCCTCCTTCTGCAGTGGCTCATGGTTACGCTGGACAAGTTCTATGGTTTAGGAACAAAAACACCTTATGCTGCCCCATTATGAACATCCTGAACACACTAGACCTTTCATGCTCTGAAAATTATGTTCTCTGGGTCTGGGATATCCTTCCCCTTTCCTCTCATGGCAAATGCTCTTTCAGAACCAATTTCATTATTTCCTCTATGGGACTTTGGTGGATTTGTTCTGGGGTAACTTAGTTAAGCTGGAATTATGTTCCCAGACTCCCTTTACATAGTAGTGTTGGCTACAAGAGATAATTTTCACAATATTTGGACTATAGAAGTGAAGCTATTATACTGTGTTATAATATTTAGAAGGTTGGTGTAGGGCACCATACGTTAGAGTGAAGCACTGGCTGAGTCCTCGGCTTCTCTAGTTCCCATCAGAGCTGTTGTAGTGCCTCTGAGTCCTGGGCCAGCAGGTAGGGCTTCATGGGGGAGGCCAGCTTCTCCTCCAAGATCATCCTTAAAGGCAATGAGAGGTGGAAATGGACTCCAGGTGGCCCTTGGTGGTTGCAGTCCATCACCACACTCCTCCCCCCACTTCATGCCCATTGCTATTTCCTAATCACCTGACCTGCTGATTCCAAGTCTAGCGCCAAACTCTGAAGCAACTGCCTTACCTCAGCTATAGACCCTATAACTGCGAGGACGGAGGCCTGATAATGGATCTCTGATTCTGCACTGCACGCAGTGGTCCCGCTTCTCTGACGGAGCCCCAAGTGATCAAGAGTCTTTTGTAAAGCCTCTAAAGTCCATCATTTCCAGCCTGAACCCTTCTAGTACTGCACGAAACATAGTGTGTTGTACTTTCACTACGGACAGTCTCTCTGTCTCATTAGTAGGGATAGCTGACATTTTACTGCTTGCTGACTTTGTGCCAGGCACTATTAAGTCTTACAACAACTGAATGAGGCAAGTGTTGTTGTTATTATTTCCATTTTATAGACTCGGCAACAGGGGACCAGAAAAGTTAAGTGATTTGCCCAGGCTTTCCCAACTAGAAAGAGGAGGACGCAGGATTCAAAACCAGGCAGCCTGGTCCAGAGCCAGCACTATGACCCTCCCTGAATGAGCTCTTCAAGGAGCAAGTCTCACCTGTTACCCAGCTTTGGCACTAGAATGAAATAATGATCTGTCTACTTCATCTGAGGATAAAATGACTTTTCTATCCAGTTGATGGAGGGTGGATGACAATGGAAACTTTGGGACCTAGGGTCCTATAGTACCTTGAATGCTATCCCTCCCAGACTGGAAGGTGAGATTGTGAGCAGTCCATAGTCAAGGTCTTGTTAGTAGACCAGAGACCTGTTTACACATGAAGTTTGCATCCCCTGAAGGCCATTAGCATGCTTTCTGGGAGCAGCAGGCTGACAATGAGCACACCACCAGATGAGCCTGTTTTTCTCTCCAGTCCAGGCAGACACCTCTCCTGGGTGGAGCCCTCTCAACTCTGTGAGTCTCCTGGAATGGGGGACTGAGCCTGACTGGAGAATGGAATTCCTACACAGGTTCCCAGCATACAATTCCTGTTTAATACTTCGTTTCTTATATGCAACCTCAAAACTGCCCTTTGTATGTAGCAAATATGGACTGGGACTCCCATTTAATTTTTAAAATGATTGCCAATTTCTAGATATCCAACTTGAATGAAGATTCAAGTTTGGACTTTACACCAGAGTATCTTGGGCCATAGAGTCTGCCAATATTAAATTGGTTGTTTCCTGTTCCCTTATCTAGAAGAGGTAGGGAAAATTTGATGGCCTCTATCTTATAAACAATGCCCCAATTTTAAAAAAAAATGTGCAGGAAAAACAGTGAGAAACAAAACTCAGCTGCTACATCAGTGAGGTACAATGCCTGGACTGCTCTTCTGGGACACAGGAGGAAGGCACATGAAGGTCTGGAAGCTTAATGCAGCTTGAAATGTTCCCCTATTCACATAGGAGGAGAGAACTCACATTCAGTGCACCATTAATGGGCAGTATCAACATAATACACATGCTCTATATAAGCCAAACAACCAGAAAGGCTTATAATATTCAAATGTAGGGCTTTTATTTGAGGCCAGTCTTAGAGAGGACCCAGTTCATTTAAAGATGAAGAAACTGAAACTCTGAGAAGATAGATCCTCAGATCCTAGACTGGCACTAGCCATCTTGGGAAGAGGTCCAGAGTAAAGGCATCGCAGCCTAGAAGAGGGTAACCAGGTGAGATCCAGGGCTCCAGCTCCAGAATAGCAGCTGCCATTCTTGCAAGGTTCCACCTGCTCCCTGGAGCCCTGTAGCACTCCCTATGCCTCCAAAGCAGGGTACTAAAGCAAGGGATTCCGAGAGGGCTTACCTGAGGATCTGCTGGCAGTAAAGTCCTGTTGCCCAGGAAAGTCCTGTTCACACCTTCCAGGGACTTTAACCCAAACTTATAAAGCCTTTTCATTATCCCCACAATTTCTGAGAACTAGCTTTTGAAAATAGCCCCTATCACCCCACCCCAAACCTCCAGAGAGGAGCCTCAAGAGCTCCTTCTTCACTTCAAATCCAAAGGAGAAAAGGGATCCAGAGGTTGAGGACAGTACCACTAAGGAGATTTTTACTTCCCTTTCCCTTTCAGATCTTCCCATCCAGGACCATATCCTCCAGAATGAAACAGCACCAAGTGCAGAGTGTCTTTAAAGACATTCCAATTCAATTCACTCATTTATTGGGACCCAGAGAAAGGGCGTGCATTGCCTAAGGGCTTACAAACAGTGATGTAGGCTGGGGCTGCAAGAAGGGTCCCTGCTCTCTGGGTACCACTCCTCCCATCAGGAACATCCAGTCAAATGAGTGTGTGTGTGTGTGTGTGTGTGTGTGTGTACATATCTGTGCAAGTGTATATGTGTTGCCAGGAACCTGGATTGCTCTGAGAGGTTTTCTTGTATATCATGGAGGGGTGGAGGACAGAATGGGTTTGCTTGCAGATAGGTTCAGAAGGACTTGCAGATTACACTCTTATCTTCCACTGAATAAGAAATAAAGACTCCACCTCACAATTTCACCTGTTACGTATTTTGAACAATCATTAACTGGAAAGTAATGTATGTTTATTATAAAAAATTTAGAAGTTAGAAGAAATGTGAGAGAATTAAAACTACCCATCATTCCACCACCTAGAAGCCACTCTTATCAATGTTTTGGTTTATGACTCTTTGTGACTTCATGGACTATAGCTCGCCAGGCTCCTCCCATGGGATTCTCCAGGTAAGAATACTGGAGTGGGTAGATATTCCCTTCTGCAGGGGATTTTCACAACCCAGGGATCGAACCTGGGTCTCCCACATTGCGGGCAAATTATTTAGAGTCTGAGCCACCAGGGAAGCCCTTACATTCTTCCTAGTATTAAAAAAAAAAAAAAAAAACACCCTGTAATTATGTGGCATGTTTGGTGATCTAATATTTGCATGCTCTAGTGAAATTTTGTTTCCATAATATTAAATACTCCCCTGGGGGTGTTTTCAATGGTTGCCTAGTTATTTATGCTGTTGGTTTATCCATTCAACCCAGTCATTACTGCCGGAGAGTTTAGTAATGGCTCTTTTCTCCCCATCACAAATAATAGTGAGATAAATGTCTCTTGATCTTTGGTTATTCTTGGATGAGAGTCTTAAGATAGAATCAATAGAATGAAGACAATGACCTTTTAAAAATTTGACATATGTTTTTCCAAGTCATTCTTTAGAAAACTTGAATTTACATTTTCACATTCCCAGCAACAGAGTAGCATTGGAGCATTCAGTTCAGTTCAGTCGCTCACTCGTGTCCAACTCTTTGCGACCCCATGGACTGCAGCATGCCAGGCTTCCATGTCCATCACCAACTCCTGGAGCTTACTCAAACTCATGTCCATTGAGTCGGTGATGGCATTCAACAATCTCATCCTCTGTTGTCCCTTTCTCTTGCCTTCAATCTTGCCCAGCATCAGGGTCTTTTCCAATGAGTCAGTACTTCTCATCAGGTGGCCAAAGTATTGGAATTTCAGCTGCAGCACCAGTCCTTCCAATGAACATTCAGGACTGATTTCCTTTAGGATGGACTGGTTGGATCTCCTTGCAGTCCAAGGGACTCTCAAGAGTCTTCTCCAACACCACAGTTCAAAAGCATCAATTCTTTGGTGCTCAGCTTTCTTTATAGTCCAGCTCTCACATCTATACATGACTACTGGAGAAACCATAGCTTTGACTAGGTGGACTTTTGTTAGCAAAGTAATGCCTCTGCTTTTTAATATGCTGTCTAGGTTTGTCAAAGCTTTTCTTCCAAGGATCAAGTGTCTTTTAATTTCATGGCTGCAGTCACCACCTGCAGTGATTTTGGAGCTCCCAAAATAAAGTCTGTCACTATTTCCATTGTTTCCTCATCTATTTGCCATGAAGTGATGGATGCCATGATCTTAGTTTTCTAAATGTTGAGTTTTAAGCCAACGTTTTCACTCTCCTCTTTCACTTTCTTCAGGAGGTTCTTTAGTTCTTCTCTTTCTGCCATAAGGGTGGTGTCATCAGCATGCTGAGATTATTTATATTTTTCCTGGCAATCTTGATTCCAGCTTGTGCTTCATCCAGCCTGGCATTTCACATGGTGCACTCTGCATATAAGTTAAATAAGCAGGGTGACAATATACAGCCCTGACATACTCATTTCCCAATTTGGAACCAGTCTGTTGTTGCATATCCAAGTCTAACTGTTGCTTCTTGACGTGCATACAGATTTCTCAAGAGGCAGGTAAGCATTAGCTTCATTATTCATTTTGCTTACAAGTCTGTGGAATTCCAAGAAATGTTAGAATTATTTAATTACTGCTATATAGACATTCACTATTTTCCACTTGACTTTTATAAAAATTGTAAAACTAAACACTACAAAATACTTTGTTCCATTTTACACTGTTTGAGGTTTGATCTTTCTTAATAAACATGACTTTTCACAGAATTGTAAATAAGTATCTACAGGCAACTTAGTATTCTTTAATACAAATGCTTTAATTTGCATACTTGACTTTTTGAATTTATTTTTTTAATGGGAGGAAAATTGCTTTACAATATTGTGTTGGTTTGTGTTGGTTTCTGCCATACAAAACCATCAGTCAGCCATGACTTGACATACACGTCAGGGTTCTGAAGTGCAGCAACCCGTCGTGTGGTGATCCGGGTCCTTATTGTCGAGTATTTGAGTTATCTTCAATTTGAATTGGGATTAATAGGTAGAGAGCATGAAGTCTTTCTTAGTTCCTCTGCATGTTGGTGGGTCATATGGAACTGGTCTCTGTGCATCACTGGGAACGAATCAGCTTCCATGACTGCTTCTGCATGCTAATTTTTGAAAACATTTCAATCTCTTTATGAATTAACATTGTATTTTTCTCAAACCCCAGATCTGTATTTTTGGTTTACTGAGATTGCCCAAAAAAAGAGAAATTGAATGATGGATTGAAGACAAAGTTGTATATTAATCTGTACAGTTTCCATTTTTTTTATTATATAATGAGTGCATGTTATATGTAGAAAGTTGTAGAGTAGAAATAAAGAGGAAGAAAATTAAAGTAACTTGCAATCACATCATAAAAAGATAATGCTATTACTATTAACAGTATTAATATCTTTCTAGTCTTTTCTCTAAAGAAATATATGCATATTGTCCAGAGTGCTTTTATAACCCACAATGTTATGCTGTGAATGTATCATCATGTCAGTAAGTATAGTAGACCCTCTGATCCCCAGGGATATGTTTCAAGACACCCAGTGGATGCCTGAAACCACAGATAGTACCAAACCCTAAATATACTAGGCTTTTGCAGGTAGCATATAGAGTTATTGGACAGAGGGATGGTTCACCATCTGGGCAGGATAGAGCAAGATAAAATGAGATCGCTACATGCTACTCAAAACAGCTCGAATCTTAAAACTTATGAGTTACTTATTTCTGGAATTTTCCATTTAGTATTTTCAGACCAAGTTTGGCTAAAGGTAAGTGAAACCCTGGGGAGTGAAATCACAGATAAGGGGAGACTACTGTACCTCCTTTTAATCTACTTCCTAGTACTTGACAGGTGCAGTGAGATACGAGCAAAACAAGATCCAGTCCTCAGGGACTTAACAGGCCAAACTAGGAAGTTTGGGAAAACTTCTTTCTAGAAGAATGGGAAAAACTACATGGTCCCTGTACCCTGGTCCAGCACTCTTTCTTCTGGTTTGCTCTCGTTACCAGGAAAAGATGGACTCCTTAGTGAGTTTTTGTTTATTTATTTAATTTTACAAGCCTAGCAATTTTAGATCACCGTTTTCTTAAATTTGTCTTTAGGTCACAGTGTCCTACTTATTTACTTTTCTCTCTTTTTGGTCGCACCACACAGCATGTGGGATCGTAGTTCCCCAGCCAAGGATTGAATTCATACCCCCTGCACTGAGTCTTTATAGAGTCTTAACCGCTGGACCACCAGCGAATTACCCATATTTATTTACTTTTGACCCATAAAGAATCGAGCATCTGAGAGTTCCCTTGCATGTTATGTTGCTTTTCCCTTGTTGCTTTTAATATTTTTTCTTGGTCTTCAATTTTTGTCAGTTTAATTACTCTGTGTCTCCGGACATTGCTGTTTGGGTTTATGCTGCAGAAACTCTGCTCATTATTCTGTAATAACCTAAATGGGAAAAGAATTTGAAAAAGAACATATACATGTATGTATATATATATATATATATATATATATATATATATATAAACTAACTGAATTACCTTGCCATACCTGAAACGAACACAACATTGTTACTCAACTATGTTACCCCAATACAAAGAGAATTGGGAGTCTTAGTTAACTTGCCTTTTATGTTCAGCAAGACCTTGAATGGCCTGGCAGAGCACAGTTTCCAAGAAGTCGTGGAAGCAAAGCTTTTCCCAAGGCAGGTGCAGCTGGTAGCAGTCCTACAGGTAGAAATAAATCTTGGGTTTTGGAAATACAGCTCTTCTTTGTTCTGGAGAATCCCTGAAGCACAAGGACCCACCCAGTTCCAGAGAGGGCTTTCTGCTCCCTGACAGCTGCCAGGACCCACACAGACTTCTGTGAGGGGGCGGCAAGAAAGGGGGTGAGTGACTGAGGCCCAGGCTATTAGAGAGAGAGCAGGGCCAGGATGAAGCCAAGCCCTGCTGATGCCAATGTGGTGTTCTTCCTATCCTCACCCCCCTCCAGTGGAGGCAAGGCTGACTGGGCCGAAAGACCTGAATGGATCAAAGACAGGCCATACTGTCTACTCTTCTTACATGTACATGTACACACACACACTCACCCCTGAAACACACACATGAGCGCCCTCATGTAAAAACAGGCGACCTAAACCAAAATGCTCCCAGGCATTCTGTAAGTGCTCCCACCATGGCAGGATCTGCCTCGTCTGGTGGTCCATGGACCACTGCTGGAGCCTGTTTCGTACTTAATGATTACTGGGACCAGATCCCCCACCACCACCACCTCCCACCTCTGGGAAGAGACCATCTCCAGACATGCTAGGATCCCTTCAACAGGGAGTTTCCAGGCCAGCATCACACATACCCCAGGGACATGCTCTCCACTCAGCAGGCGGAGTCAGGAGCCTCAGTACAGAGAGCCCTAGAGGGCCGACACCCAGCAAGAACCTCTGAAGAGCAAGAAGCAGTGCTGGGCTATGGAGTGTACCCTGAGATGATCTAGTGCTCTAGAAAGTACTCCACATACATTAGAATCAGATCACTCACTATATATGATTGGGTTCTATGATTCACAGGCAATGTCTTGTCTGCATGAGCTCTGAATGTGTGTGTCTGTTAGTTGCTCACTTGTGTCTGACTGTTTGCAACCCCATGGACTGCAGCTTGCCAGGCTCCTCTGTCCATGGAATTTTCCATGCAAGAATACTGGAATGGGTTGTCCTTCCTTTCTCCAGGGGATCTTCCTAACCCAGGCATTGAACCCATGTGTTCTGCATTGCCGGCAGAATCTTTACAATCTGAGCCATCAAGGAAGCCCAAGCTTTCAATGAGAGTGTATTAGTAATTTATTTAACAGATGAAGACATTGAGTTTCAGAGAAGCTCACTGACTGGGCCTAGATTAGATGACAAATAGCCAGTACTCTTGCCTGGAAAATCCCTTGGACGGAGGAGCCTGGAAGGCTACAGTCCATGGAGTTGCTAAGAGTCAGACACAACTGAGTGACTTCACTTTCACTTTTCACTTTCCTGCATTGGAGAAGGAAATGGCAACCCACTCCAGTGTTCTTGCCTGGAGAATCCCAGGGACGGGAGAGCCTAGTGGGCTGCCGTCTATGGGGTCGCACAGAGTCGGACACGACTGACGCGACTTAGCAGCAGCAGCAGCAGCAGCACAGCTTCACTCTAAAACCCGGCTCTTCTGACTCCAGAACCATTATCCCCCATCCTCTCAAAGACTGACCTCTATGTGTTATGTGTATCTCAGTTCTTGCTGTGACCCAGGTGGTACGGCTGCTACAGCTCACTATTCTCACTTAACAGGAGGGGCAACAGGTTCTAAGAGGTGAAGACAGCCAGTCACCAGGGACCTTCTGGCTCTGCATCCACTGCTCCTTCTTCCTCACCTGGTCACTGCTGTGTAATAGCTCCCTAGAGAGGAAGGAATTGTGAACAGAGCAAGAATAACAAGCATTCAGCACTGACTGGGCACTCCCTAAGAGGACTGCAGACAAATGCTTTGAGTACATCCACTGAGAAGCTTCCTGAGGGAGTCCCAGCCCCTGCCCTGCAAGAGAGTATAACGTATGCTTTGAGGTCATGTCCACTTCCTCTTTAATATTGTTGCCTGTGATCTTTCTTCTGGTCTGGGTCAGGATATTACTTTCTACTGTCCAGGCATAGAGTCCTGCTTTAGAATGTCCAACTGTCGTTCAGCAGTGTGGTTTCTTTGAAGAAAAATGTGGACAGAGGAAGGTGGGGAGGAAGTTGGTAAGAGAGGACAGGCACACACACACTGGCATTATCTGCTTGTTGTCAGAAAGGGTTTTGAGCATGTTATGCTGGCCCTGTCTTTCCACCATGCATACAGCAGAGGCAGACATCACACTCTTCATTTCATAGAGACACTGATGGAAGGTAACACCAGGGAGACCAGTCAGGAGACTACCACAGAAACCCAAAAGGGATATGATGGGGACTTAAAAGTAGCATCAGGGTCAGAATGTGGGCACAGACAAAAAAAATACATCAGAGGAAGAATCAATCAGTCTTAGGGACTGTATGATGGAGAGAAGAAAAGCAAGTCAGAGAGCCCATGCTGACTTCTGGGTTACTAACTTAGGTAACTAGGTGGCTGAGCAGACCAGGAACAGGGACCACAGAAGAAGGAAAAAAAGTCTGGGGTGGGGGGTGTATAATGAGTTTAATCTTTTATATGCTGGGAGTACATATTCAGGGCATATTCTCATGAAGCTGACAAGAAGGCAAAATGCTCAGAAGAGAGGCCCTCTGGTTTCACCCTTAAAATTCACAGACATTGCTACAGGCACCACTGCCATTGCAGGCATAAGGAAGAGGGGTTTGAGACGAGGAAATGGGAAGGAGGGTACTGTGTTTATGGAATCCATCATGAGTAAAGGAAGGATCCTGAGTAGCAGTGAGTCGGCTTCCTGATCCCTTTACAGCCCATTGTTTTCATGGACTGTTTGGTAGACAAGTACCAATGTCAAGCTGGCAATGTTATAATGTTAAGGACTTGAGCATTTTGAGTTGAAAGGTCTGGATTTGGTGTTATAAATTACTAGCTTCATGATCTAGGGCAAAACACTTAACTTTCCTGATCTTTCTTTCTTTATAAAATGGCCATCTTGTGAAAATGCTGTGTAAGTTATAACAGGTTGTTCTCGGGTGGATTATCAGTTTAATATGTCACACCAATAAGCAACTAATTTTGTAACTGAAATTAAATGCTTACCAATTTTAGAAGCTAAAGCTTTAGGAGGAAGTACTAACAGATTGGAAAAACCCAGTGAATTTCTTTAGAGCAAATTATAGGAAACCCTCAGAGCTCCAACATCCTGTAGTGATGTCTTTAGGGAGAAGAAGATGCAAGAGTGGAAGTCAGGGGTTGTCCCACCAGCCTCTTTACCCCACTCCAGCTCACCAGGAGTGGTGATGCTTGCGAGTGGAATAAATCTCTATGCTCTTGAGGATGCTGTGTTTGCTGCTCTGGCATGGGTATATGTAAATTTCTTATCCTTGGGTCTCACATAGGGTTTTAGTTTGTCACTTTCTTGGGCACCAGCTGCTTATTATCATTCAAGGCATCACTTCAGCATCAACTCTTGAGGCAATAAAATGTATAGAGGGCATGGATTTCAATTTAATAAAAAACCAATTGTTTACTGAACTCCTTAGACCTGTCAGGCACTGTGCTAAGCAATGGAGATAGAATGCTGAGCCAAACAGTTAAGGTCTCTGCCCTCATGAAGCTTTTACTCCACCAAATTTCAGAGCTCAGAAGAGATCTTGGAGACTGGGAGACATAATGGGAGAAGAAATATGAGTCGACAAACAGAGGCCAGAATCTAGAGTGATAATTCAGTCTGTCTATCACAACCTATACGGCCTTGGATTAGTTCATGTTACTGCAAAATGAGAGTGATGATAAAAATAAAAGTTACCTTCCTTACAGTATGCTGGCAAGAGAAAAATGAGGATGTGTGTTATCACTGGCAAAGTCCTGGACAAAGAGACATTATTAGAGAGAAGTTTCATTAAAAAAAAAAAAAAAGGGAGGGAAATAGGGAAGGGAAGACTATCTTTAGTCCTTATATGAATATTTTTAAAATAAATACTGAATGCCTAACAAATCCTTTCCTGATTTTCCTATCCTTCTTGTCCCTATTCACACTGGTATTCTGTTACCAGACTATGAATCAGTCAAAATGGTAATACTCATCTGTGCGATATAAGCCAAAATTACTTTGAAAAAGAAGGACTTATTTTCTGTTGGCACATACTTTATGAAGAAATTCCAAGAAAAATACATGTGCACTGGAGGTTGGTGCTCTCATTCTTGGTTTTATTAACAGAACCCTCAGTGAGTTCTCTTCAGTCTGATAGTTCACGAAGATTCTTCAGTCCAGGCTCCAGTTGTGCTGAGAATCCTGGTGTGAAAAAAGCCTAGAATGGTCAAAGAGGGAAAGGTGTGTAGAGGTCATTAGAGGTTACAAAACAGATAATAAAATTGTGTTCACTCAAATCTGAAGTCAGAAGATAGTACATTCCTGTGTGGACAAGGAAAAGTGCTTGTTTTATATCAAAAACATTAAAAAAGTAAATACATATGTATATATACACATTAAAAGATGTATCTGAAAACTGAAATGTAGGTTTTTCCAATAAAAAAATCTATGCCTTGACTAGAATATCATAAACTGTGGACTTCAGTCATTTTAAAGCCATATTACTAAAATATATTTTTTCATCTTAAGCTTACATCTCTAGTCTTGAGTTTGAGAAAATAGAATCTATAGGTGTGTTGTTAGAAGAAAAAGGCAAGTGTTGCTTGAAGGAACACATAAATGAGTTATTGAATGAGCCAATATTATTTGTCTCCCATTTTCAGGTGAGAAAAATGAGGCTCAGCGAGGGTCTGTAAGTGATCACCCTATAGCAGATGTTTGTTCTAGCAAATCTAGGGTTTCAGCCAAATTGTCTGACTCTCCTTGCTCTTACTATCAACAAGAATGGGAAGGTCCTGAAGCCCTCCCTGATCTCGCTTTGTTGTTCAATAGTAAGGAAGAATGAATGAAAAACAAGAGACCTCAATGTATCTAAGGCCAACCGATGGTGGTGTTGCTGTTGTTTAGTAACTGAGTCATGTCTGCCTCCTTTGTGATCCCATGGACTGTAGCTGGAGACAGCAATTAACCTTGAGCCCCAAAACACCAAGAGCTTCTACTAAGCCCAGAGAATTGAGGTCAAGGTTTATAAAGTCTCAGAATGCCTTTTCTAGTGTCTTATGTGTGTTTCCCCATGCTGTAGGCTGAGGGGAGTTTAGAGATGGGTTTCAGATACATCTTGACCCTCGGCTGCTTCACAGGCTCTCCAGGGGTGTCAAGAAGGCATACAAGGTGAAATAGCCTCAGGTTGGGGAGGTGATAAGAGGAGCTTGGCTGGAGGCCTGCCTCTGCCTTCTTCTACCCGTGACCTCTGGAGAGCCATTTGCATCCCTCAGTGCTTTAGTTTCCACACTTGCCAAATTTAGCCAATGGATTATAACGGGCAGTGTGCAGGTCAGATCTGATTCTCAGATTTGGTTTTGTGTTTTTTTTTTGTCCTGCTCATATATAATGGATTGAATTGTGTTTTCCCCCACATTCATCTGTTGCAGTCCTAACTCTTAACATCTCAGAATATGACCTTAGATGGAGGTCTTTACAGAAAGAACCAAGTCAAAATGAGATTGTTGGGGTGAGTTCTAATCCAATATGACTGGTCTCCTTATTAAATGGATGTATCTACAGGAAGAATGCCATGTGAATTTGAAGACTGCAATCCACAAACCAAGGAGAGAGACTTGGGGCAGATTCTTCCTTCACAGCCCTTATAAGGAACCAATGCCACCAACACCTTGCTGATTAATTTGTTTAAGCCACTCAGTCTGTAACTTTGTTATGGCAGCCCTAGCAAACTCCACCTTTGTTGTTGTTTTAAAATTAAACACTTTGGGGTCTTTCACCACATTCCTCACTATTCTCTATTTCCTCCCACTGAGTTGCTTGGTCCATGTACTTTCTCAACTGGTTCTTCTGGCACTTAAGTCTCTCTTTTTTGGATAAAGATCAACCCAAAGGTCTCCTTGAGTGCTCACATTTCATGACTATTCCTGGAAGTCTTGAAAGACTGCGAAGCAAGCGTCACATTCCATGAGAAGGTCTATTTCAGGACCTGGTAAAACAGACTCAACATCCCAAAGCCAGTGGTGTTTAATAATCAGCTCTTGTGGTGAGGGAGAGGGGAAGCCCTGATCTGTAGTATTTGCCAGTTTCCCACCAGGGTCAATTTCAAGCTTTCGACATGAACTCATTGAAAGGAGAGATGGGAGATGTATGCTGAGGCTCTAGCGGGTGGCAGGAGCAACTCTAGCACATGGTGGCCTTCCCAGGGCCCTATAGTCCAGACAAGGAACTCTTTGTACCTGAGGCCATGACTGCTAAGCTCTTTAAACCACCTGAGCTGAACAGCAAGAAGTCAAGGTCCTAATCCTGCCTCTTCTTTTGATGCACTGGGCCAACTGAGATAAGCCTGTAGGCCTCAAAGATCATCATCTGTAAAATGAAAAGTTTTGAACAAATTAGGAGCTCACGAGTTTGTTAACTTGATTTCTGCATCAATGAAGGTGAACTGGGGCGGGGGGGTAAACTGGGCCCTCCAGATGCTCTCCAACCAAAGGCCCCTCACCTTCACATGTACCCTATATTGGGGATGTAAATAATGTTTGGCAGGGATGGGAAAGGAGGAGGTTTCACTTCTTAGAAGAAATGGGTGGTTCTGAAGTCCCCATTAGTGGAGTGTTTTGTGCTCCCCCATGACCCTAGGCCGGATCTCTCAGCCTCACCCACACACTTTAAAAAGGAAGGACAAAAGGGTGTGATTGGGAAAGAAAGGCCAAAAGGGTGACCAGTTCCAAAGAACAAAGCTTTGGATGGGACAGGCCCAAACCATTGGATGGCCCCAGAGATGCTGCCGATTTTCTGAGCCTGTTTCTTCCAGAAGTCTCCTCCATCAACTTATGTGAAGGGAGGAATATTTTTACCTGCCCTTGGACGGCATCCATGTCTGGGGTGGAAGGTGGCAGCTGTTTAACAGCCCCCAGTAATGCTGCACAGCAGTTAGGGCAGGAAGTAAAGAAGGCTGCATGGTGCTGAAAGTGCCAAGGTAGAATTAAAGTCAAGAGACTGCAATGCCTCTCAGTGGCACTCTGCCTCATGTTCCAACCGAATGTTCTCCACCACTGACAAGGCACCTGGGAGAGTAGAGGGTGAGGGAGGGTCTAAAGAGGAGAGTCATTAAAGCTGTGGCCCAGTATAGGTTCTGGGGAGCAAGGACAGGACAAGAGCAGAAAAATGCATCCCCATTATGCTTGGGAACCAAGCAGCTGGGGGCAATGTGGAGGGGCGGGAGTCATCACTGGGGCAGGGGCCCAGGTAGCAGATTAGAGTAATTGTCTAGACGACGGATCATATACGTCTGTCTTAGAAACAGCGACTTGGATGAAATTTTTTTCTTAGGGGACCAGACACTTCATATGGAGGACACCTTCTTACTCAGCTATTTTCTGTGGACACTTTCAGCCTCTCCATTGTCCTCTGGGTTGGCCTCTGGGCTTGGCAGTTCCTTTGGTACAGAAAAAGACAGACTTTTGTTCATCTTTCTTGCCATATTCATACTTGGGCACAGAATAGGATTGAATAAACATCATCCCAGAAACCTTGAGCCATGGAATGGGAGTCACAACTTCCATGTGGGTTTAATAATCATGTCAGAAAGCAAAAACACTAGTTCAAAAGATACATGCACCCTACTGTTCATAGCAGCATTATTTATAGTTGCTAAGACATAGAAGCAACGTGCTTGTCAACAGATGAATGGATAAAGAAGATATGCTATGTATATATTACACACAAAGAAATACTGCTCAGCCATCAAAAATAATGAAAATTTGCCATTTGCAGCAACATAGATGGAGGTGGAGGGCATTATGCTAAGTGAAATAAGTCAGGCCAAGAAAGACAAATATTGTGTGATATCACTTAAATGTGGAATCTGAAAAATATGACAAACTAGCAAATATAACAAAAAGAAGCAGATTCACAGATTTAGAGAACAAACAGTACTTACCACTGAGGAGGGAAAGAGGAAGAGTATAGGAATGGGAGAGCAGGAGGAACAAACTATTGGAATCCAGAAAAAATACAACAAGCTAGTGAATAATAACTAAAAATAAATAGACACAGATATAAAGAAGAAACTAGTAGTCATCAGTGGGGAGAGAGAAGGGAGGAGGGGCACTGTAGGGGTAGAGGATGAAAAGGTACAAACTACTAGGTATAAAATAAGCTACAAGGATGTATTGTACAACATGGGAAGTATAACCCATATTTCATAAAAAATATAAATGGAATATAACCTTTAAAAATTATGAGTCATTTTACCATGCACCTGTAACTTATAAAATATTGCACGCCAACTACACATCAGTTTTAAAGAAAAAAAGAAAAGGAAAGGAAAAAATAAATCACGTGAAAGAGTAAGACCCTTGAAAGAATCTGTATCTATTTTTAAAAGTAGCCTGGTGTCTCTCTCTCTCCACACTTGGGCAAGAGTAGTTTGTGGAGGTGATGATCGACTTCTAGTCCAAAGGGTTTAGGACTGGAAGGAGCTTTAGAAACTGAATTTGGGTCAAAGAAACTGTGTTGGCTCCACCTTTAGAATACAAATCCCAAACCTCATCACTTTTCACCCCCAGTAGCCATCTCTCTGGATTGTTGCAATCGCCTCCTACCTGGTCTCTCTGCTTCTACCCTTGTGCCCCTTGGTACATTTTCAGAATAACCCTTGTGGGATGTGTATGAGATTGTGTCACTCCTCTGCTGAAATCTCTGTCTCATTGCCCCATTTTTCTCAAAGAGAAATCCCAGGGCCTCCAAACAGACTTCATGGGCCCACAGGTTGTGGCTACACAGGGCCCTGCTGACCTAATCTCCTCCGACTCCACGCCACAGTCCAACCATGCTGCTCTAGTCACGCTGGCCTCGTGTGTCTGCTGACCCATAGGTTCTTCCTGGATAGCTGCTTACTCAGGCCCACCTTGAACACTGATGTTATCAGCTGCAAGTCCCTCCCCATCACCCCAAACCTAGGACATCCGTGCCCTCTTCTGTTATCCTACCTGTGTCCCTGAGACTAACACCCTCTGATACCACAGGCAATTTTCATATTTCTCACGATGATTAACATTTGTTCCTGCCTGTTGGAACATCAACTCTACATGACAGTGATTTTCCTGAGGCCTGCCTGCCTCCTGGTGAACCAGGCTAAATGAAACAGAATATAATTACAGAGAAAGTAGCATTTTTAAAACATTTATTTGGAAGTGATTTAAAGTTTGCAGGAGAATTGCAAAAAACAGCACAAAGGGTTCAAATATATCCTTCACAGAGAGATATTAATATTTTACCACTGTGTTGCCTTTGAGAATGGTTAATTGCCAACAATGACCATTCACAATGACAATAGCCCCCAAATTCATATGTTGAAATCTTAACCCTAAGGTGATGTTAGGAAGCAGGCCTTTGGGAGGTGTATAGGTCAGGAAGGAATAGTTCTCAGGAATGGGGTTAGTGCCTTATGAAAGAGGGCTCTCTTTCTCCTTCCTCCATCTGAGGACAGTGGTTTGTCACCAGAAGGCCACCATGCTGACTGCTCCCAGACCTTCCTGAACTGTGAGAAATGAGTTTCTGTTCTTCAGAAGCCACTCAGCCTGTGGTGTTAAGTTCTAGCAGCCTGAACTGACTCAAACACGTGTGTGAATCCCTCTAGATTTGCAAAAGGCTTTTTTTCTTTCATGCATTAGTCTACCGGCCACTCTCCACATCGGGTAATGCAACCATGAACATGTGAGAGAAGTCAGGCTCATCAAGTCCAGGTGACATCATGCCCAAGGTCACACTGCTGGAAAGAGCAGGGGCAGAGCTGAGAGGAGAGCTGAGGCTTTCTCGCTCCCTGGTGGGCACTAGCTCTCCTGCCCGCTGCTGCCCACTGACAACCTGATTCCCCCTCCTCTGCTCTTACCAAGCCGGCAGCTGAGGCCGAGAGTGACCCTCTGATGGTGTGAGGCTGGCAGCTGCCTTGCCCAGGCCAGGATGCTCTGGGAACAGCTGTGAGCAGCTCTGCACATGGTTTGAGTCACTGCATTCTCGCCCTCTCCGTGCGCATGCTCTCTTCACTCAGCGCCTCTGCCCTGTGCCCGCAGCAGTGATGTGGAGATGGGCTGCCAGCCTGGGGCTGACCAACCGCGAGGTCCTCAGACGCCCTCGGCCCTGTGGCTGAGATGCCATTTGGCACTTGCCACAGCTGCAGGGCCTCCAGCCTGGCCCCAGGAAGTTGGGGGAGGGGAACAAGATGAAGGTGTGGGGAGAGACTGCCTGACTCTGGTCCAGATGGGACAAGACACTGATCCCCTACAGACTCAGCGTCTTCACCTGGAAAATGAGGAGAATAAATAGTTCCGACATCGATCATGATTCCTTGATTCTGAGGTTGTCTCAGTCCATGATTTTTCTTCAAGGAATAAGTCTCAAGCCCTGATCCCCTAATAGGAAAACTTTGCCAGGCACGGGGACCTATCAGTAGAGATAAAAGGGCAAGAAATGTGAGGACAGAGATCAGAAGTAGAAGCTGCCTGCCATCAGGATTAAATGAGTTAGTATAGTATTTTCTGTGATCAGAAAGCCTTTGTATTAATAGAGGTGAGAAGAACATCAAGTTTGAGTCTCCCTGCAAGTCATCCAGGCCTGGTTTTCTGAGATTCTGCAGTAGCCTCTGGTCATCAATACTGATGAGCTGAGCATGGGCTCTGGGCTAGGAATGCTCCTCTTGGATCACTTTCCGGGGGATAAAGCCCCCAGAGAGCCCAGGCCAGAGTGGTCTTCGGCATCCCGAGCCCTATGTTCTGGAGCAGGTGCAGGTGTGATGTGCAAGGCCTGGACAAGGCAGAGAGAGCCTGGCAGAGAGTGGGGTCTATTTGGTAAGTGCTGTGTGCTAAGTCTCTTCAGTCATGTCCAACTCTTTGTGATCCCATGGACTGTGGCTTGTCAGGCTCCTCTGTCCCTGGGATTCTCCAGGCAAGAATACTGGAGTGGGTTGTTGTGCCCTCCTCCAGGGGATCTTCCTGACCCAGCGATCGAACCCATATCTCTTAATGTCTCCTGCATTGGCAGGCAGATTTGTTACAACTAGTGGCACCTGGGAAGCCCGGGGCCTATTCTAGCTCACTTGTAACTTGCTAAGAAAGCCTGGAGGAGTCATCTATCCCAGCTCTGAAGAAAAATTTGGGCTCGATCCCTGGTTCTTCAAATTTGTCCCCGGGACAGCAGCACTGGACTCTTCTATGATCTTATTAGTAATACAGACTATCAGCCTCACCCTGAAATACTGAACCAGCAACTTTGGGGGAGGGACCCAGACATATGTGTTATATCTAGCCCTCCAGGAGATCTGAGTCGTGTTTAAGTTTGAAGCGTACAGGGCTAGATAGATGGGGGCTTTTAAGGTTGTTTGCATTTTTTGGTTTGTAATTTCAATGGATTCTGGTTTTGGTTCCCCACCCACCCCCGCCGGGCGAAATCTCAGGCAGATGCCCAGTATGTAAAGCAGACGAGAGCAGAGCCCCTTTTTGATGGCAGGGCTAGGCCCACCAACTCTGACTCTTCCTACCAAGCACACTCTGATACAAACTGTTGGTCTAACAGGTCTCCAACCAACCGATAGGCATAGAATTTGGGGCTTGCCAAACCCTGGGCTGCCAGTGGGCTGTGCCTCCCAAGAAGGCACCATTTGTTGGCTCCTTGCTCAGTGTCCCCAGCAGACACTGCTGTATACCCAGGCGGCCTAATAGGAGTGGACCCCCAGCCTCACAGAGGGTGGCATTGAGACCTGGGGGAGCCCCGGGTTAGGACAGTGGCTGAGACTCATTGGGCACTAACCTAGCCGGGCGTCTGTCCCGAGGCTGCCCCGCCAGCCACTGAGCCACATTTGAGCCCGCAAGGCAGGAGCTGCCTTGCGTTTTGGGAGGCGGCAGTCACACTTCATTTTCACTCTAGCTGCGTTTGGAGACAATATGGCATCACTCAGATTTTTATATCTTCCCTCTAGTGAAGCTCAGCTGATCACGGGAAGCAGGCAAGAGGCCTGCAGAAATCCTCATCTGGACCCACAAACTCACTCTCTTTGCTTCTCCCCTTCCTGCCATGTGGACTGATGAGTCATTCGAATTTCTTTTTTATTTCATTTTCTGAAATGAAGATGATGGTGAGGGGAGCCTGCGGGTGGTGGGGGGGATGTTGGGGAAACCCATGGTTAAAGAACTTCGCAGAAGAGGCCACGTTGGTGGGGAAGCAGAAGGGAGAAGACTTTGGGGACTGTTAGAAGGTGTAGCTGATGGTGGGACCTTCTCTGAGGCAGAGAACCAGGCAGAGGCCAGAGATCTTTTCCCTGATCAGAGGTAGCACTGGAGGGTGCAACCTTTGCTCAGTAGCAGGGACTATCGTAACAGTGGGGGTGGGCATGGATGGGGGACAGTGGATGTGTGGGTAGAAGAGAGGTAGGTGCCAGGGCTTCCAAATGAATGTGAAAGTGGCCATTTCCTGAAACCCTGCCAGCATATGCATACCTCACACCACTGAGCAGAAGAAACTCCCTGGCCTGGAGCATGGCCTGAGACAGGCATGGAACAGGGTTAGTCTCAGGAGAGGAAGCACCTGGCCATGGGCAGGCACAGGGGTCCTCCCAGTGTGGGGAGACCCCTTCTCTTGGTCCTGGCACTAAGGAATGAGACCCACATCACTGTACCTTGATTTCTACATCTAGAAATAGAGAATCAGACAATAATACCATCAGTTCACTTCAGGAAAAGCACACAAAGCAGGCATGACTATTAGCACCTCCCATTTGTCTAATGTTAAAGTGCTGCACCAATGGACACGAATCCAAGCAAACTCCGGGAGACAGTGAAGCACAGGGAAGCCTGGTGTGCTGCAGTCCATGGGGTTGCAAAGAGTCAGACACGACTGAGCTACTGAACAACAGCAACAAAGTGCTTCACATCCCTCATCTCATGGATCCACTAACCAAGCCTGTGTGCAAACTGTCGTCCTTGTGAGGCTGACTTAAGGCTCTGAAAGGTTAAGCGTTCTTCCGAGATCACACAGCAAGTCGGTGGTGGCCCAGGTTTTCTGATTCTCAGTTCATTGCTTTCTCTTAGATCCTGCTGCTTCCCCATCTGTGACAGGCAAAGACCTTTCAAGAGAAAAAGAATGCTCCTAGCTGTGCTGTTATTATTTCTTGTTGCTCCAGATTCTTGCAGCCTTTAACTTTATTACATTTGCCCCACTCCTGGAATTCAGTCTTTTCCCGCCACAAAGACTGGCTCAGTGCTTCCTTGCAGCAAGCTGGTGGGAGACTCGGCTGTGACTTTTGCCCTGTTTATCCCTGAGCCCAGACAACTCCTTAGGATTCCCTGGGACTCATTCCATTTTCTAGTTCTCAATTAGAGTCAGTGGGAAACATTACTTTCCTGTGGCTTCCAGAGCCCAAATGACTCCATGACTTCAAAGGCTATTCAAATCCTGAGACTGGGTGACTTTGTCACCTAGAAAGGAAAAACTCAAAGGCATTTTAGGGGTGTTGGCGTCATTGCTGGTGGTTGGAAATCATTGAGCTCCGATCCAGTTGAGACGTGCGTTGGCTCAGGCCCTGGGCAGCTCTGGAGCCAGGGGCTTCTTTGCACCTGCTCTCATGGTAGCAGGCCCCTCACCTGTCTCTCATTCCCTTTTCACCACATTTCTGAAATAAGGGTGGTAACAGCTGCCTATGAAATGCTTTGTGGCCAGGCAGCAGCCGTTGCATTGTGGCCAAATATTATGGAACAGACGAGTTTTGTCTGAACCCATCTCCCAAAGCATTCATGTGGGGAGAACTCAGAGGCACACAAAATACCAGCCATTTCTGGAAGGGGTATTTTAGCAGTATTCTAGCCAAATAATCTATTGTCTAAATATATGTTTTGTATACCACTCTCAAGGAAGGGTGGTCCAGCCTCCAGTGACGGCAAGTTCACTAGTCTGGAAGGCAGCTCACTGCTCTGTTATACATCTGTCAGGAAGTCCTGTCATATGATGCTGGCTGCCTTTAATTTTCATCCCTTTCCTCTATTTCTGTCCTCCAGGGACTTCCCAAAGTAAATCTAGCATATACCCCCATTTCCATCCTTTATGTATACGATGTACTTGAAGGCGACGTTAATGGCCTTTCTTTCTAGGGAGCCCATGGGTGCTTGGTCTGGATGCTATGTTCAGAGAAGGTTGGAAGGGTGGCATTGAGGAACTAGAACCTGCCTTTGTCTCTTCCAGCCCTCAATGACTAAGAATGAAGCCCTTGCCCTATGCCCTTACATCCCTGACTCCAGCAGGTTCAGGCAGCCAGACCATTTTACTGCACAGCTTATTGTCAGAGCACTGTGGATTGTCTCTCTGCAAAGGACATAGTAAAACATTAATAAAAAAATTTAGAAAGGAGAGATTAATTACTTGGAGGATGGAATGCTTCTAAGATGGTTTCAGCACTGAGGCAGAAAAAAAATGCTTGCTCTCTCATGCGCACCTGTGGCCCTTGGAAGGGATATTGATCACAGATGGACTGGGCTTCTGTTTAGTCATCTAGGGATTAGAAGTCACTGGTCCCTCCCTCCCAGGCACAGTCCTCAAGGCTGCGGGCTTATATGAAACAGCATTTCAAAGACACCCCATTGGAGACTACATATTCTATGCCTGTGGTAAAGAGTTTCTGATGGCTCAGATGCCTGACATTCTACGATTCATTCTGTGTTGGAGAAGCAGAGTAGGGAAAGATTAAGGGATTTGAGTTCCAAAGTCTGGGTTTGGCTATAGGCTCTGTTACTTCTTGGCTATGTGATTACTGGGCAAGTCACTTTACCCCTATAAGCCTGGTTCTGAATCAGTAAGTTGAAAAAAATTTCTAAACAGTGGGGGTGTGGTTGTATGTGTATGTGTACGAGTGTTCAAGATCATTCTTTTCAGGATTAAGTGTGCTAAAGTTCCTTCTGTAAATGGTGTCAACTACTGTCATCTTTAGATTGGCCTGTCCAAACGTCCTTCTCCACTGTTTAACATAGCAAGTGGTAGTTTGTAAGGTGACAGCCTTTGCTGAATTTGGGTTTTTAGAAAGTTACATTATGTCAACAGGTTTAAGTTTTTATCAGCCAGTCAATACTCGTTAAAGAGTATAACACAGCTCGTAAGTGCTTTTATAAATCTTGGAAGATGGAATTCGTGCCTTCCATTTTAATTTGAAATCACACCTGACTTAGGACCTTTGTTGGTGGTGGTTTTTCCATCCATCCATTTCTACTTTCATCCATTAATTCACCCACTCATTGGACACTATGTCTCTACTATTGTGCTGTAAAGTATTCAGTGTGGTCCCTTGTCTAAAGAATTTACTCTATAGCTGGGGATTTGAGAGATGAGCACACATAACAGCAACATATAGTAAAGTGAAGTAAGTATACATAGTATTTACAAATGAGCTGCTTCGGAAATTTGAGGAGAGAACAACTCCTCAAGTTGAACAACTTGAGAACTCTTCAAGCTCCCAACAAGTAGGAAGAGGGGGGAGGGTTTAGTGTAGGCTTTACCTGTTCAATCAAATCAAAACACACATGCAGTGCTAGAATGTGTCAATTTTAAGCCCTTCTGGGTTTGGTTCCTGGTTTCCCCATTTCTTAGCTGTGTGGCTGTGGGCGACTCTGTATCCCTCAGCTTTCTCATAATAGTATCTATCTCCTGGAATTGTTGTGAAGGTTAAATGAGATAATGCTGTGTCCAACATGTAGTTAGGAGTCAGTGACTGTCTGTTGATGTTGTTATTATTTTCCATGGAAGGTAGAGGCTGAGGTGAGCTTCTAGGGCTGAGTAAAATTTCAAAAGATAACAAGGGAAAGCAAAGGTGTTCCAAGCACAAAGAAGGTTCTGGGCAAAGGCATAGGAGAATAAAGTTTTCAGAGAAAGATGTCTGGTACTGTGTGTTTGCATAGTGCGATGTGTGGGTGATCATGAGAATGGGTAGGATTAGCGATGGTTGGAGGTATGGCTAAAGAAGTAGGTCACCAATCTTAGAAGTTGAGGGCCCTGATTTTGGTAGATAAGGATTTCCAAAGAGGCATGCATGCTCCCAGGAGGGTGTGCAAATCATATTGGAATCTTCATTTTTATCTATTTTCTTTTATATAAAAGAAGTTAAAATTCCTATTATTTCCAACATAGGTTGACTAGGGAGCTCACTTTAGATCCCTAATTTGAATGATTCTAAGTCACATCTCCAGCTGAGGTTGTTCTGGGGGTAGGGTAGGGATTCTATGCCCCCAGAGTGTTCAAGAGGCACCCATGCTGCTCACATTTAGCTAGTTTCCTGGATTTATGGAACCTTTACCTGGATTCAACTAAATACATTCTCACAAAATGGACAAATGGTTTTGAAAGATTCCCACAAAGAACTTGAGGATTGAGAATGATTCGTGTAACAAATACAAGCAAATAATAAGAAAATGCAGAACTAACTTTTCTCCTTTTCTTGGCTTCCCACTGGCTACATTTCAGGGGTTAAAGCCAGTGATGATCTAATCACATATAACAAGCTGTGGGCTAAAAAAAAAAAAACCCTCAAAGTTCTCAGGAAGAATGTTTGAAACATGGGTTTACATTCCTGTGATTAATGGTGAGCCCTGCCTACAATATTAATTATGTCTTGAGATGGTATAAAAGATAGTATGATGTGATGAAAATTAGCATACATTTTAAAGCATTCTTTATTTCATAGTTAACTCTCCTTTTATCATTTCTAGTTTTTATTTATTTTTATAGTGTACATAATATAGTGGCATGGTTTGATACACATGCATACAACATACTATAAATCTGTTTGGGCACACAAATTATAAATCTTTTTAACCAGCAGGGCTCCATACTCAGATAAGTTTGGAGTCAGCTGATTGGAGACATAAGAAACACTGGAGGTCTTTCAATAGGGGAGACATAAAAATTATTGGAAGTCCTTCAACAGTGGGAGACATGATGAGAGCTGTCTTTGGAGTGATAAAATTAGTCATCTTTTCTCAAGGTGGGGAAAGTGTTGCACAAGAAATCGGAGAGGTGGAGTCTGGAAGACAGTCATTAAACTTGGAACTTCCTCTTTCGGAGATGTTGTTCTCTTCCCTACTAAGGTAAGCCATGGGTGGCCTCCATCCACCTGCATGAGCTCTGTAGGACATGTTCCCAGAGCCAGGCTTTCTTTGGCTGCCTGCACAGGACAAAGATTGCCTAGAACATCCTTCAGTGATTTCCTCTCTTTCCCAGTTCTTGCTTTATGAGAAGCCATTCCTAAAACAGTCCTCAGCTTTGACTCACCACAGAAGTGACTGAAATTGTTGTTGTGACATGGAAGCTCCAGGCTCTCCCACCTGAAGGAGCAGAATGGGCTCCGACAGTCTACTGACACATCTACACTTCTACCGGGTTTTCCTGGAGTCACTCACCTTAGCCCAGTTCCTTACTTTCTTTCCACCACAGTTTCCTCATCTGTAAATTGAGGTTAACCATCATACCTGTGTGCCAGTGGTGAGGAGTAAATGAGGCGATGAATGCGAAGACAGAGTAGAATTTTTGGCATAGAATAGATTCCCAAGGAATGTGAGCTCTTCTCATTACAAAGGAATGAATTGGAGCATGGTCTGAAGGGCCCCAGGGAAGAAATGAGAAAGGAGGCTTCCAGGAATACAGATCCTTTAATCTCCTTCAAGCAATATCCAAACAAAAGTATTAATCTCTATAGAAGCCAGCACACTCAAGGCTGCCAGCTGTAGGGGGTGGCGAGGGCTAAGATGGTTGCCTCTGAGTCAGTCTCTCTCCTTGACTCATCTGTCACCTCTATCATCTCTGGCTATTGCCACAGTTTCTTATGAGAAATTATGAAATAAATGGCCTGTGAAGTAATGCCTGGTTGACTAGGTGAGCCCTGGGCATGTGGCCAATGCTCCATGCACTTTAAATATCCTTAGGTTTAGTGAACTCCACATGATTCAATTTCCTTAAAGAAAAAAATTGAAGAGAATCAAGCTTAGGAGGACTTATAGATGGAAAGGTAACATTCTGAGGCCTTCCAGGGTGAGGTTTACCCAGAGCAAAAAGATGTGGTGAATAACAGGAGTGAACCATGCTCATTCATGGCAATCCTCTGTTTCCAGATGTGAAGCAGAGCCTGGAGGACAAGGGCAGGTAACTGTGGTGATGAAAATCATCACACCAATAACTTTGCTCATGTGTATAGGGACAGAGAATTTCCAAAGTGCTTTTGTATATGGTAATGATGATAATTAATAATCAATTCTTTGACTTGGCCCTTTATCGCCTCCTTTCTATTTAAATCTCCCAGCAGTTCCTGTGCCAATATTATGACCCTCACTTAAATTTTGACAAAATTGAGGCCCAGAGACGTTGAGGAATCTGATTCCCATCACACAGCTGGAAAAGAGTAGAGTCAGATGAAAACCTAGGTCTTCCAGCTAATAGCAGAGTCTTCTTCCCACTCTACCACTGCTAACTCCCGTTTTGTTCATGTGATCCTCATAAAACACCCCAGATCCCTTTGGTCTAGAGGGAAGTTTTCTTTTACGTTACTCCTTTGCCTTTCTCAGGCAGATCTGGCCACTGCGTGACTCTTGCTCTGTCAGTTTCTCTGGGTGGCATGTGTTACACCACAGGCGGTGGATCTTCTTACGAGTGTCTCTCTCACGGGACTGTGATCTCCTGAAGGACTATTTTTAACTTATCTGTGTATGCCTGGTACCTAGCTCAGAGCCTGCGATGCAGTAGATGCTTATAGATTGAATGATAAATAAATTAATGCCTCTAAACTAAATGTCCTTTGTATACCTTTCTGCCTCTTCTATTTTTATCAGTCTTTCTAGCCCCAGGTGAGAGCCCATGATGTTATCTTATCTCTTCCAAACCTCTGAAGATTCACAGACTCTCAGCAATATCTTTAGATTGTATATATCTTATTTTTTTCAAAGGGTTTTTGAGGGTAAAGATTAAATCCGAGTGGGTCCTTCATGAGATCTAGGCCGATGCTAGGTAGAGTGGGTGTTTGGGGAGTACCCATGCCCACATTCACGTTGGTTGCCTGAAGTTTGGCAAGAGCTGGTGGAACAAGTTGGTGGCAGAGCCCAGGGTGTCTTGCAGAGACTTAATTGATAAGAGGCAGAAAAGTAGATGGCCAAGAGCCCAGTCCTTACCTGGCTTATCAGCATGCCCCTTTCACAATCACTGAAACTATGTCTCATGGACACTTTTGTAGATGGGGAATTCCTTGAAGCCAGACGGTAGATTTGTGAATGATGAAGCTTCAGGGAGAAAAATTACCACTGCAACTTATTTGTGTAAATATATGTGAACTAGAGGTTCATTTTCAGAAAGAGCAAATATGAGGGACTCTGTGAATCAGTAAGATGTGAAAAGGTACAGACTGGGAAACTGATTAGGTGACTTGGTGAACTAGTAAGGTAGTTTTCCTAAATGAGAGAATGATTAAAAATGATTAAAAATAAACACATTGAAGGAAGAAACCATCAGAAATTTCATCAAGTTCCCATCACTTTAGGCTCAGCTGTTGCACTGTTGGAGATTTATTCTAAAAAATAATCCAAGCCTAGGAAAAGGGATGGCAGGAAAGTGCCCATAGAGGTATTACTGAGGTGAAATAGAGATAACATGAATATCCCAGTTATTTGAAGAATCATTTCAAAATGCTGATATAAATGGCAATATATTCAGTAAAGTTCTATTTTGAAGGTGAAGCTCCAATCCTTTGGCCACCTGATGTGAAGAGCTGACTCACTGGAAAAGACCCTGACACTGGGAAATGTTGAAGGCAAAAGGAGAAGGGGGGTGGCAGAGGATGAGATGGTTAGATAGCATCCCTGAATCAATGAACATGAATTTGAGCAAACTCTGGGAGATGATGAAGGACAGGGAAGCCTGGTGTGCTGCAGTCTATGGGGTCACAAAAAGTCGGACACAACTTAGCGACTGAGCATATTTTGAAGCATTCAAATAGGTTGTTCTAAAGACCACATTGGAATTGCTCATTGTGTGGTGCTTATGACAAAGATTAGAATGCAAAAGTATATTTGTGCTACATGTCCAACGCTGTGAGAAAATATGCTTTTTGGAAAAGACAGGAAAGAATGGAAATAGATGATTTATAAAGATAGTAAGCTTGTGGGTGGCTTTTTATTTCCATAATCATGGTATATTATGTATTTGTATAATATAAAAAAAATTTATGTTAATCAGATACTTAAAAGAAAAACACCTTAACATAAGGTATGTTGCACCCAGCAGTATTTCAGTGATACTAAACATTAGATATGATCCTTTCCATTCCTTCATCTTCAAACACAGGTCTAGATTCAATTTCTTTCACTGGTAACAAGTTTGAAATTGTGCACTTGAAAAGTCAGAAAGACTTTGAACCCATAAGCATCAGTACGAATATGATACAGATATAGATACACATATAGGTATGGATATATAGATCTCATGAGTCCTCTCATGAGTATCAGATGCCTCATGTAAAGTGATGCCTGTATGTGAAGAGTGGAAAGATTATGAATGTGTGGATTTCAATGCCCTGCAAAAAGCAAGAGAAAGTAAAAATTAAGGGAGACCATGGTTAAGTGATCCAAGTGGGAAAAAGTTCTGGTCTTATTTTCCAGTGTTTCCAGATACTCAGATACCACCAGTCTTTCTCAGGTCTCCTTGTCATTTAGTCCTGTGAGTTACTGCCAAATATCTTAGCAAAGAGAAAACCCAGATATCTCTGAGGTCACAGAATATTAGCAATCTGTGTTCTCAATAAGTAAAAAGTCAACAATAAGAAGGAAATAATTGAAACAAAACCAGAAACACTCCATACTCATCCTCAAAGACCTGGATATCTGTCTTTCAGGAGTCCTATAGTTCTCAAAAAGGAATTTCAGGGTTTTTTTAAAGGGAGACAGGGGTACTCAACATCAGACTATCCTATTCATCCACTTGCCTGAGATAATTAGCAACTGGAATTGTTAATAAAATGATTAAAGAAATATTAGATTAGAAAGTGAACCAGTAAGTTTTACAAATCACTTTTAAGTATTATTATGGGTCACATATTACAAAGTTTCACCATCACAGAAAGTAATTTTGTATCTCTGTTGCCACATCACAGTTTTCACAGAACTGTAAAGTTCTCATGCCCACAGCATTTAATTTTTTTCCATTTAAAAAAATACTGGAATATCATTAACAAAAGATTGAATATAAAAACATATTACTCAATTTATTCAAAATTCTCTTTAATAGAGTCCATACCTTGATCTCTACTAGCCAGGAAATAGATTCTATAGTTGGGGATTATTTATATACAATTTGTATCTCTTATGATCTTTTCTTTTGACTTTATATTTTATTGGAGTATCACTTATATTGCATATTTGACATTTCAAAGTTAGAAAACTTTTTCAATTTAGAGAAACCATTTTTTTTTGAAGGCGAGCCTAGGTATATAATTTATTTTTTTAATACTTTATTCTACATTACAATACTGTATTTGTTTTGCCATACATTGACATGAATCAGCCACAGGTGCACACGATCTCCCAATGCCAAAGCCCCCTCCCACCTCCCACCCCATATCATCTCCCTGGATCATCCCGTGCACCAGCCCCAAGCATCCTGTATCCTGTATTGAACATAGACTGGCACTTCGTTTCTTACATGGTAGTATACATGTTTCAATGCCATTCTCCCAAAGCATCCCACCCTCTTCCTCTCCCTCAGAGTCCAAAAGTCCATTCTATACCTCTGTGTCTCTTTTGTTGTCTCACATAGAGGGTCATCATTACTATCTTTCTAAATTCCATATATATGTGTCAGTATACTGTATTGGTGTTTTTCTTTCTGGCTTACTTCACTCTGTATAATCGGCTCCAGTTTCATCCATCTCATTAGAACTGAGTCAAATTTATTCTTTTTAAGGGCTGAGTAATACTCCATTGTGTATATGTACCACAGCTTTCTTATCCATTCATCTGCTGATGGACATCTAGGTTGTTTCCATGTCCTGGCTGTTATAAACAGTGCTGGAGTGAACATTGGGGTACCTGTGTCTCTTTCAATTCTGGTTTCCTTGGTGTGTATGCCCAGCAGTGGGATTGCTGGGTCATAAGGCAGTTCTATTTGCAATTTTTAAGGAATCTCCACACTGTTTCCCATAGTGGCTGTACTAGTTTGCATCACCACCAGCAGTGTAAGAGGGTTCCCTAAAGTCAGGAACAAGACAAGGGTGTCCACTTTCACCACTACTATTCAATATAGTTCTGGAAGTTTTGGCCACAGCAATCAGAGCAGAAAAAGAAATAAAAGGAATCCAAATTGGAAAAGAAGAAGTAAAACTCTCACTGTTTGCAGATGACATGATCCTCTACATAGAAAATCCTAAAGACTCGACCAGAAAACTACTAGAGCTAATCAATGAATATGGTAAAGTTGCAGGATATAAAATCAACACTCAGAAATCCCTTGCATTCCTATACACTAATAATGAGAAAGTAGAAAAAGAAGTTAAGGAAACAATTCCATTCACCATTGCAATGAAAATAATAAAATACTTAGGAATATACCTACCTAAAGAAACTAAAGACCTATATATTGAAAACTATAAAACACTGATGAAAGAAATCAAAGAGGACACTAATAGATGGAGAAATATACCATGTTCATGGGTCGGAAGAGTCAATATAGTGAAAATGAGTATACTACCCAAAGCAATCTACAGATTCAATGCAATTCCTATTAAGCTACCAGCAGTATTTTTCACAGAACTAGATCAAATACTCTCAAGATTTGTATGGAAATACAAAAAACCTCGAATAGCAAAAAGCAATCTTGAGAAAGAAGAATGGAACTGGAGGAATCAACTTGCCTGACTTCAGGCTCTACTAGAGAAACCATTTTTAAAAAATAAACAAACATTTAAACGTGAAAAAAATCAGACTGTATTTGTTTGGTTGTAAAAAGTTTGCTAAGGCTTCCCAGGTGGCTCAGTGGTAAAGAATCAGCCTGCAATGCAGGAGATGCAAGCTCAGTCCTTGGATCAGATCCCCTGGACAAGGAAATGGCGACCCACTCCAGTATTCTTGCCTAGGAAAGCCCATGGACAGAGGAGCCTGGTGAGCTACATACAGTCCATAGGGGTCCCAAAAGAGTCAAGACACGACTTAGGGACTAAACAACAACAAAAGTTTGTTAGTAGTATTAACAACAAACAATCATTTACACCAAATAACAGAAGGTAGACTCAAAATTAATTATATTTTTCTTCAAAGACCATAATTCAGTGTTTCTTTGAGAATATTCTACTTTTTTCTTCTTTCTTCTAGAGCATTTCACATCTTATTTCTATCAAATCTAATTGGATAATAGCATTCCCCATCGTGTATTCAAGAATGCTTGGCAGGTCAAATATGATATATGTTGCTTTAGTTTTACACAGATCAAGAAAAAAAAAAAAAGAATATAATCTTTGAATTGTTCCAAAGAATGTGATTTCAATGGGCACAATGGAGGCTCATCTTCCAGTAACAAATTTAAACCGTGAACCATATATATCACAAAGAGTGCTTTGAATTTGGGGGTAGAATCCCAATTCATAAATGTTTTCCTTATTATCCCTGTCATTATTTCCTTATTATCCAAGTCATTATTTCCTTTTTATCTAAGTGCCATTTAGACTTGCCTCTGGCAACATTTTTAACCACTTTATTGAGATATAATTGACTTACAAAAAGTTATTTTATGTACACGGTTTAATGAGTTTGGAGATAAGTATCCATCCATGAAACCATCACTACAATCCATGTCAAAAAACATATCCATTCCCTCCAAAAGTTTCTTTTTGCATTCTTATCTGTTATTAATATTTTTATAAGGGTTACTGTTTTATGTCTGTGATAAGAACATAACATAATATCTACCCTCTTCACAATATTCTAAGATTACAATATAGTCTTACTAGCTACAGCCACTATGCTCTACAGTAGATTTCTAAGACTTGCATCTTACCCTTTGACTAATACCTCCCTGTTTCTCTGGCTCTTCAGTCCCTAGCAGCCATCGTCCTATTCTCTGCTTCTATGAGTTTGACTACTTTGTATTCCTCATATAAGTGGTATTATGTCAAAATAGATTAAAAAAAAATTTAAACATCAAAGCTGAAACCATAAAACTTCTAGAAGAAAATATAGAGAGAAAGCTTCTTGACATTGGCTTTCGCAGTAATTTCTTTGGTTCGGCATCAAAAACACAGGCCATGAAAGCAAAATAGACAAATGGGATTACATCAGACTAAAGAGTTTCTGCAGAGTGAAGGAAACAATCCACAAAATGAAAAGGCAACCAACAGAGTGGGAGAAATAGTTGCAAATCATGGATCTGATAAAGAGTTATTATCCAAAATTTAGAAGAAACTCCTACAACCCAATAGCAAACAAATAATCCAGTCTAAAAATGGGCAAAGGAACTGAATAGACATTTCACCAAAGAAGACATACAAAAGGCAATTGTTTAAATAAACACCAAAAGATGAAAATTCCTTTTTATTTTTTTACTTAAATTAAAACTTGAACTTTTTTTTTATAAGAAACATAAAACCAAGGAAATTAATTTTGATTTCTTTATTTTCCTAACTGGTAGAGCTCAATAACATGCATAATAACTGTTAGTTGTTCATGACGTTTATCCCTGAAAGAATCTAGTTGTACTGGGTGATATTTGTATTTTAAAATTTTACGTATCTTTTTGCACTTTACTATGCATTTAATGAATAATATCATTTTGAAATTGCCATCCCAAATAATCAAAATTCATTTTGTTACTTTTTAATCTGTCTTCCATCCTCAGATATGCAAATGATACCACTCTAATGGCAGAAAGTGAAGAGGAACTAAAGAGCCTCTTGATGATGGTAAAAGACAAGAGTGAAAAAGTTGGCTTAAAACTCAACATTCAAAAAACTAAGATCATGGCATCCAGTCACATCACTTCATGGCAAATAGATGAGAAGAAAGTGGAAACAGTGGCAGCTTTTATTTTCTTGGGCTGCAAAATCACTGTAGATGGTGACTGCAGCCTTGAAATTAAAAGACAATTGCTCCTTGGAAGAAAAGTTATGACAAATCTAGATAGTGTATTAAAAGCAGACATATCATCACTTTGCTGACAAAGGTCCATATAGTCAGTGCTATAGTTTTTCCAGTAGTCATGCACAGGTTTGAGAGTTGGACCTAAAGAAGGCTGGGATACAAAGAATCGATGCTTTCAAAGTATGGTGCTGGAGAAGACTCTTGAGAGTCCCTTGGACAGCAAGGAGATTAAACCAGTCAATCCTAAAGAAAATCGATCCTGAATATTCATTGGAAGGACTGATGCTGAAGCTGAAGCTCCAACACTTTGGCCAACTGATGTGAAGAGCTGACTCATTGAAAAAGGACCTAATGCTGGGAAAGACTGAGGGCAGGAGGTGAAGTGGCTGACAGAGGATGAGATGGTTGGATAGCATCACAACTCAAAGGATGTGAGTCTGAGCAAACTCCACGAGATAGTGAAGGACAGAGAAGCCTGGAGTGCAGCAGTCCATGGGGTCGCAAAGAGTCAGACATGACTGATTGACTAAACAACAACAGCAATGTTTGGGACATTCCAAATAGTTTTTACTAAATCCAGAAATTTTCCTGAAATGATTGATCCATTTATGCTGTGAAAACTGACATACGTTTGGCTAATTATTGGCTAAATAATATTATCCTAAAAACTTTATGCTAATAGTCAAAGCAAATGTTAACACTGCTTTGTCTCTGTTGTATTTTATCACTGCTATTTATTTTTCCAGCCTTTTAAATTTTTCAGTCCATGTAATCTTGTGTGGGCTTTTCTGTGTGCAAGTCAGTTTGCTAACTTTCATCATTTCTATTTTAAAGAACTAGGCAGACAGTCTCTCTATTTCTTTTTATCCTTAAACTTTCATCTTTTCTGAAGTCTTCCAGTAGTTTTTCAATTTCTATTATCAGACATATTCTTATTTTTAATGATCTAAAAACATGCAGCTCAATATAATTGCCACCAGCCACATATTTAAATTTAAATCAGTTACAATCGAATAGAAATTAAAATTAAATCTCCTTGGTTGCACTAGCCACATTTCACATGCTCAACAGCCATGTGTGTCTAGTGACTACCATTTTGGCAGCACAGACATAGACCACATCCATCATAGCAGGATATTCTACTGGACAACACTGATAAAAGATTATAAAAGAAATTGTTAATTGAATTAAAAGTGTACAAAATTTTAATATATTTTCATCAAAAATGTAAATGAAAGTAAATGTAATACATGTAAAAATTAAAATTACTTTGCACATATGTTTTCAAAAATATTTCTTCAAAAATATCTCAAATATCAAAAATTAATAATTCAAATTAAAAAGGAAACTAAACACATTATAATTAATAGATGTTAACATTTTAAATAAAAATTAAGTAAAGCTAATATTTATTTTTAACTTCATCAGATTATATTTATTTCTATAAAAAATTAAACTGTTGAAAATACCAGCTTCTAATGACTATTTTATGGCAAATGTTATGATCTATGTCACACTTGTCAGAGAGATTATGTCTCAACCTGAAAGTAAAGTGAAAGTGTTAGTCACTCAGTTGTGTCCAACTCTTTGCGACCCCATGGACTGTAGTCCACTGTGTCCATGGAATTCTCCAGGCAAGAATACTGGAGTGGTTAGCCATTTCCTTCTCCAGGAAATCTTCCCGACCCAGGATTATACCCAGGACTGCTCCAGTGCAGGCAGATTCTTTACCATCTGAGCCACCAGGAAATATGCAAATTTAAGAGTAATATGAATTATTTTGCAAAATATTCCTCAACTGCCATGAAAAACTGCCAGAAATCCATACTAATTCAGAACTTCCAGAGTCATGAATTAGAGCATGAAGAGAAGCAAGAAAATGGACACTCAGCACTACTTTCTTATTAAGGATCTATTACATTTATGCCATCTGAGAGGAAGGATGTGACAAGGTAATTAATTGTTTAATTTCTCTTACCTAAGTGCTTTACCTATTCAAATCTTCCCTGTTCTCCTAAGCAGGATGTATTTGCAAAGTTGACAGTGACACAACCCCCAAATTTCACAACATCCAGACAGAATTGTCCATTGTTTCAAGGATATAGAGCAAAATATCTGACGATCTGGGGACCTGAATGATGTTTGTCACAAGAGCTGATGTTTTTGGTTGGTTTTTGCTGCGTCAGCTCTGAGTAACAAATTCTGAATGACAGAAGAGCCCATTCCTACGTTATCAGATTTATTTGTTTTCATGTTAGTGATATGTCATAATATCTTTCCTTGAAGGTAAACCTGTGGCCTTCTTTCCTGTCAAGAGTCACATGGATGTGATAAGTAACATGGTTAAGAGACATTGATAGCAAGGCTGGCAGACCTTTAGTAGATACAATCGATAGAGCACCTCAATGTGCTGCAAATCAGGCCCTCTCCAAGGAAACCAGCATGGAAGGCATTATTGTCCTTCAAGTCCATTTCACAAAGTGCAAAATGAGACTTTAGAAGAGGGAAATAATTTGCTCAAGATAACAGAGTTGATAAGAAGTGGTGGTGGTATAGTCTCTAAGCCGTGTCCAGCTCTTATGAGCCCATGGACTATAGCCCACCAATGTCCTCTGTCCATGAGATTCTCCAGGCAAGAATGTTGGAATGGATTGCCATTTCCTCCTCCAGGAGATCTTTTAGACCCAAGGACTGAACCCATGGCTCTACCAGGGAAGCCCAAATAAGAGGCAGTGGAACTTTTTAAGACCAAGGCTTTCTGAGGCCAAAGCTCTTAGCCTCCCACTCTGCATTCCACCCTAGACAGATGGCTGGGCCTCTAGCACCCTGCAGCTGGTCATCTGAAGAGAGGCTCATTCTCGAAAGGGGCTGGTGCTGAAAGCTGCCTTACTTGATGACTGAGAAGAGTGGGGCTGAATGCTGATGAGATGAAACCTGAGAGTGTGAACCTCAGCAGGAAGATGATTGGAGAAGAGAATTGCTGCCATTGCCATGGGGATCTTCTCACATCTCTCCCTTGGCCAAAAATCTCTTTTGATGCAGTGGTGCCTTCAGGACAGGCCACACACCTCAGCAAGATGCTAAAAACAATCCCAGGGACTTCCCTGATGGTCCAGTGGCTAAGACTCCACTCTCCCAGTGCAGGGTTTGAACTAGATCCTTCATGCTGCAACTAAGACTGGGCACAGCCAAATAAATAAATACTTTTTAAAAAGTAAAATAAAAACATCCACAATTTTGCTCCAACCAACTTATTCAGGGACACGGTCCCATTTCCACCACCCCCAGCATAGTCCTGATTTTAGTCTTCATGAAAACCATATTCTCAGAGAACAATCTCCTCCCTCAGCCCGCCCACCTGTGAATTCACTGCCCCTCTTCCTAGAATGCACTGTTTCCTCCCTCCTGTCTGGAGAAACCTTAATCATCCTTCATGTTATAATTCAAGTGTCGCTTCCTCAGTTATTGGATCCTAGACACTGCTTATCTTTCCTGGTTGCTCAGATGGCAAAGAATCTGCCTACAGTGCAGGAGATATGGGTTTGATCCTTGGATCAGGAAGACCCCCTGGAGAAGGGAATGGCAATCCACTCCAGTATTCTTGCCTGGGCAATTCTATGGACAGAGGAGCCTGATGGCTTATACAGTCTATGGGGCTGCAAAGAGTCAGACATGACTGAACAGCTAACACTTTCACACTTTCAGATCCTCACAAGGGGTTGGTCATATCCTCCCCTGAGGCTTCTAGAACTTTATTCAGGCCTAAGTTAGACTGTGATGCTTGCCAGCATGTTCAGATATCTCAGTAGGCAGTGAGCTCCTGCAGAACAGAAGCCATTTTACATTCCTTTCTGGGTCTTCCTTGCCCCCTCCCCTGGCTCTAAGCACATTCCCTAAAATATATCAGGCTCTTCACAATTCAGACTGGTTCCAAATTAGGAAAGGAGTACGTCAAGGCTGTATATTATCACCCTGCTTATTTAACTTATATGCAGAGTACATCATGCAAAATGCCAGGCTGGATGAAGTACAAGCTGGAATCAAGATTGCCAGGAGAAATATCAATAACCTTAGCTACACAGATGACACCACCCTTATGGCAGAAAGTGAAGAGGAACTGAAGAGCCTTGTGATGAAAGTGAAGGAGGAGAGTTGAGCTTACAGCTCAATATAGAGAAAACTAAGATCATGGCATACTGTCCTATCACTTCATGGCAAATAGATGGTTGGAAACAGTGTCAGACTTTATTTTCTTGGGCTCCAAAATCACTGTGGATAGTGACTGCAGCCATGAAATTAAAGACACTTGCACCTTGGAAGAAAAGTTATGACAAACCTAGACAGCATATCAAAAACAGAGATGTTACTTTGCCAACAAAGGTCCATATAGTCAAAGCTATGGTTTTTCCAGGAGTATGGGTATAAGAATTGGACTATAAAGAAAGCTGAGCGCCGAAAAACTGATGCTTTTGAACTGTGGTGTTACAGAAGACTCTTGAGGGTCCCTTGGCCTGCAAAGAGATCCAACCAGTCCATCCCAAAGGAAATCAGTCCTGAATATTCACTGGAGGACTGATGCTGCAGCTGAAACTCCAATACTTTGGTCACCTGATGCAAAGAACTGACTCACTGGAAAAGATGCTGATACTGGGCAAGATTGAAGGCCGGAGGAGAAGGGGACGACAGAAGATGAGATGGTTGGATGGCATCACCGACTCGATGGACATGAGTCTGAGCAAGCTCTGGGAGTTGGTGATGGACAGGGAAGCCTGGCATGCTGCAGTCCATGGGGTCGCAAAGAGTCAGATGTGACTGAGTGACTGAACTGAACTGAATTCACAAATGTTGAGTGTTGAATAAGAGCACCTTCAAGGGAGGGTGACTTCGAGGGCTTGGTTTCCTGGGGAGGAGACTTTGCCTTCTGCGCCCACAGACTTCTTTGAGCAATGTCCCATCTGAGGCGTTGAGCCACTTCTAGAGCCGTTGCAGCAGCAGGAGCCTAGGGTGGGGCTGGTGGGAAAACAAACAGGAAGACAAAAACAGGGGTATGTTGAAATCTTGAAAAGGCTCTATTCCTTGGTGTTCAGGCTTGCCACACCTTCTAAGTCAAGTGGGTTCTCAGTCCAGGGACTCTAAGAGGATCCATTGTAGGTACAAAGGCTTTGGGATCACGGCCGAGAGGCAGGGAGAGACAGGGAATATGAAATCGGCTTCCTTGTTTAGCCTTTCCCTTTGTGAGCCTGTTTGTCTTTCCAGACAACAGAAACCCTGACCTCCCCTGCTTGAATTACTTAATTGCTTTGACACCTTCTGCTGTTGCATCAGCACAACACTCTGTTTGTCAGGGATCCTTCACTGGGGTTGATCTAGGCTAGAGAGAGGCAGCTGGCAGCGAACAAGTCCTAATAGCCAGGGAAATGTTGGGCAGAGGAAGAGATCTAGGCAAGGGAAGGCAGGGTGGGACAAAGAAGGAAAAAAGGAAATGTTGGGATGGTGGGAAGAAGAGATCTTGGGAAAGGTGGCAATTAGGTTAGCAAAACTCTGTTTGGAAGATTTCCCAGACAAGGCCTCAGGGAGATTGTGCCCAAGCAGGCAAACCTGTCTGCTACAGGTCCCTGAAAGGAACAAAATGAGAGAGCTCGAT
Source organism: Nanger dama (assembly GCA_917880005.1). NCBI lineage: Eukaryota > Metazoa > Chordata > Mammalia > Artiodactyla > Bovidae > Nanger > Nanger dama. The sequence goes on along the minus strand of CAKJTW010000011.1, from coordinate 23,527,589 downwards.
TGCCATGCTCAGGACTATATCTGGCTGAGACGTTTTCTTCACTCTATGTCTCAGTGTCTCTCCTCAGAAACTGGGCCAGATTTGGGATCTTTCTCACAAGCCCCCAGATGCTCCTTTTTGTTGTTGTTTAGTTGCCAAGTCATGTCCCACTCTTTGCAACCCCATGGACTGCAGCACATCAGGCTTCCCTGTCCTTCACTAGCTCCCAGCATTTGCTCAAACTTATGTCCTTTGAGTCAGTGATACCATCCAACCATCTCATCCTCTGTCCCTCCCTTCCTCTGTCACATCCTCTGTCCTCATGCCTTCCATCTTTCCTAGCATAAGGGTCTTTTCCAGTGAGTTGGCTCTTTGCATCAGTTGGCCAAAGTATTGGAGATTCAGTTTCAACATCAGTCCTTCCAGTGAATAATCAGGATTGAGTTCCTTTAGGATTGACTGGCTTGATCTCCTTGCTGTCTAAGATACTCCTTACTGAAATACTTTTGAGACAAAATGGAAGAAACCCACAAAACTGTCATAAAGCCCTTCACAAATATTCAAATAATTAGTATGAGGGATTCTGGAAACAAACATGGTCAAACAGAGTGTCTGTCCAAATAATGAAACACAGTCCCAGCAAAAGACACCTCCAGTAAATTTGCCTTGGCCTATATGGAGAAGTCAGAGAAGTAAACATAGGAAACCAAAACCCCGAAGGTCTTGAAACAGGAGGATGAAGAATTGTTGTATGAGCCTGGGTTAGGGATCGGGAGACCTGGTTTCAGACCAGTTTGGCTTATGGCTATACAGATGTGAACCTGGATTTCTCAACTGTAGGATAAAAGGCTAAATCTCTCTAGGGCTCGAATTCCTCAGGGTGGATGTGCATGGCTATGCAAACAGATGCTGGAGGCCACCCTCAAGCATAATACAGCTTTCTGAAACATCAATTTTACCGGAAGGGAAACATTTGAAAACATTATCTTTTAATTCAAAAAATTAATTCACTTTGTTGGCCAATGCTTATTGAGCCTTGGTTATATGCCAGCTACTGTTTTAAACACTATTTTAATAGCAAAGTAAACATGGATATATTATGGAATAATGTGCATAATTTATGTGATCTAAGGTAAACGACAATTCCTAAAACCATTTTTCACACACAGGTTCCTTTCTGGCCATGTCCATTAACTCCCAGCTCCAACCAAATAACACCTATTTGTTCTCCTTTGCCCCTGGGCACATACCAATAGATAAGTAGGCCAGTAGTCTTAGGCCCCTTTCCAGTTCTACAGCCTATCCCATCAGGACCACCAGACATTAAGCAAATCCTTATTGTTGACAACAGGCTTGATATTTATATCCACCAGATGAAAGTAAGATAAGGGAACTAACTTCCAATAACTATTAATCATTTTCTCCACTACCTACCTTATAGGTGATAAGTGTATCAGTGTTTTTAAAAACAATTTCATAGGATCTTCACAACCATCCACCTGTAAAATTGGTATCATTTTCCCCATTTAAAAATTCAGGAGAGGACTTCCCTGATGGTACAGTGGATAAGAATCCACCTGCCAATGTAGAGGACACAGTTTGATCCTTGGTCTGGCAATATTCCACACGCAGCAGGGCAACTCAGCCCATGGGCCGCAAGATTGAAGGCCCGCAGCTACTGAGCCCACGTGTTTCAACTCCTGAGGTCTGTGTGCCTAGAGCCTGTGTCCTGCAATGGGGAAAGCCACCACAGTGAGAAGCCCACACGCTACAATGAAGAGTAGCCCCCTCTTGCTGCAACTAGAGAAAGGCCACATGCAACAACGCAGACCCAGTGCAATCAAAAACTGAAAAAAATTCAGTTGAGGAGGCAGAGGTTCTCGGAAGTTGAGTGATTCTCTCGAAGTCTCAGTGCTAAGAAATGGAAAGAGTCAAGATTTCATCCGGCCTTGGTCGGGCTCCAAGTCAATCCCTTTCTCCCTCTCTGACCCCACCCCAGAAAGTAATAGTGATCATGCCGCTTTTTGCTTTGATGTCTCTCTCTGCCTCACAGCTTGGTAATATAATTTTAACTCGGGTTCTGAGGACATAGCATTAGAGAGAAAATGCACATGACCCGCTCCATAGAACCACAGAATGTTAAAATGGGACCAGTGCAGAGATTATCAAATATTCTTGGTTCCAGAGAGGAAACTTGGGGCCTAGGCTATAAAGTCAGCTTTTGTGGGAAAAAGCCCTGAGGTTGGCATAACTTATATCCAAGTTCATCACTGCCATGTACCCCTGGGATCCTTGCAGTCCCATAAGCTCTCTGAGACTCAGTTTCCTTCTGTGTAAAATGGGCTGGAATGGAGAAATGATGCCACATGTAGAAGGCTATTGTAAAGATGATATAAAATCATGTATTTGTAGAATTTTAAATACTGAAGTGCTATGTACAGATGTCTGTGACTCACCTAAATTCTCCCAGCACAGACCCAGTGCTCAGATATTAAATATTCTTGTCCTGCCCTTCAATGCTGGAGACCCTCCTTGAAGCTGCAGCCACCCCACTAACCTTGAGAATAGATTCAGAGTCCTTTGCAAAATGAGTGTACACTTTTATAACTTGAGAAAATGCAGCAAGTAAGTGCAGTCCATCTTCATCCTAAGATGCTTATTGTGGAAGGAAGGCATACACCCATGACATATGGTTAGTTCTTAGAACGAGCTGGGCTCTGTACACTGAGGTCCCTACACTCCAGGAGCAAGTCCAGGCAAAGGGAGTTATCCCAAAGAAGTGACTCACTCAGGGAGTATCCCTTTGATATGGCAATACCAGGCCAAATCTATTTTGATCGCTACATCATCAAGCCTGTACACAGTAGGAATATGGAGTTTCTCCTCCCCTCACTCCACCCCACTCCATCCCCCAGTCTCTCCCAGGCTCACTCGGAATTCCACAAAGTGAGCTCATGAGCAGGATACTCTTGTAGGGTCACAGGGAACATACCATGTTAATTCCAGCTTCTCTGGGACACCCTCTCCAAAGTTCCCCAAGTAAAATCTTGCCATCACTGCACCAGCCCCAAGAGGAGAAATGGGGAAAACACCCCCTCATGGTACCATTGGAGAAACTGAAGCCAGAAAACATGCAACATCTGCCTGTGAATCTAAAAACACCAGGACTCAGGAATCAATTCCAGCTCCTGCTTCTCACCCTCAGCTGCCAGGATCTTCCCACTTAGCTCTATGTCCTCCTGGGGAGCAGAGACCCGGGGTTCACAGCTGTGGTAGCCCCTGGCATCTCCCAGCCCCAGGGATGCCAGATAATAGGCAATTCACATGATGCTGATCAGTGACGGAGATGCCTCCTTACTCCTCTCTGACTTCCTGTTTTCTTATCTGCAAAATGCCAAGGTTAAATTAGATGATCTCTGAGGCACTTCTCATTTCTAACTGGTATTTTTAGGCCAGCTAAGGACCTTAGTTTAGCAAATGGGAAGTGTGGAAATCAGATTAGGAAAGTAGGTTGGGGTCCCAAGGATTGATGGAAGTCCTAGCATTGGGCGAGCAGAAATGAGGGCACGATATGAGAAAGGTGCCCTCACAGAGCCCACAGCCCAGGGAAAAATAAGATCTTTAACAAGAAGGAGACTAGCAGGCAAAACTGCTCAGAAGAAACTCCAGAAGTTTGGAAGTTAGAAAAGCTGGGTGCCTATGCAGAGTTTGACTTTATCTTGCTGGAAAGATCACTTTCTTTTTCTGGACCTCATTGGTTTTCTGGACCTGATTTATGGTTTAAAGTCATCAATGTACACTCTTCTGTAAGGTCATGAAAGGAAGATCTTCCCTCCTTTTCCTTGGTAGGGGTGGAGCAGGTAGAGCTCCTCTTCCAGTGCCTGGAACTCTTTCTTCAAAGCACAGGTAATGTTACAGACTTGATCTTCACTAATTCCTTCAAGTGGGTTTCCTTTTTTTTTTCCTTTTGAAGATTGAGCTTAGCTTTATTCCAAGAAAACTTTACTTACAGATACTGAAATATGAATCTCATATAATCATCATGTGCCACAAAACATTATTCTTTATATTTTTAACTATTTTTTTTCTTTAGCATAAGTTTTATTTTATTTTTTTAATACTTTATTCTACTTTACAATACTGTATTGGTTTTGCCATACATTGACATGAATCAGCCACAGGTGTACACGATCTCCCAATGTTGAAGCCCCTCCCACCTCCCACCCCATATCATCCCGTGCACCAGCCCCAAGCATCCTGTATCCTGTATTGAACATAGACTGGCGCTTCATTTCTTATATGATAGTATGTATACATGTTTCAGTGCCATTCTCCCAAATCATCCCACCCTCTCCCTCTCCCTCAGAGTCCAAAAGTCCGTTCTATACCTCTGAGTCTCTTTTGTTGTCTCACATAGAGGGTCTTCATTACTATCCTTCTAAATTCCATATATATGTGTCAGTATACTGTATTGGTGTTTTTCTTTCTGGCTTACTTCACTCTGTATAACCGGCTCCAGTTTCATCCATCTCATCAGAACTGAGTCAAATTTATTCTTTTTAAGGGCTGAGTAGTACTCCATTGTGTATATGTACCACAGCTTTCTTATCCATTCATCTGCTGATGGACATCTAGGTTGTTTCCATGTCCTGGCAATTATAAACAATGCTGCAATGAACATTGGGGTACATGTGTCTCTTTCAATTCTGGTTTCCTCGGTGTGTATGCCCAGCAGGGGATTGCTGGGTCATAAGGCAGTTCTATTTGCAGTTTTTTAAGGAATCTCCACACTGTTTTCCATAATGGCTGTACTAGTTTGCATTCCCCAAGTGGATTTCCTTTATCTTCCTTTTGTTATTAATAATATTTTAGGTCAGGCACCCTCTACAGAGGAAACTACAGACTCTCTGGGTTGGAAGAGACCTGAAGGTCTTTACATTTTGATCTTCTCCTATCTCAACATCTACCATTTCAGTCTCTGTCTGAACATCCCCAGGAACAAGGATCTCAGCGTCTTCCAAGGAAGTTAGCTCCATCTGGGACAGTCCTATTCATTAGAAAGTTTTTCAAAGGAAATCGGACAGCTCCCTTAATTAAATCAACCCTAATACTATCTAGGATCAGCTCACCAGCTATTTCCTTGGGATCTGTCTCTTACAAGACAGTTGGGTTGACCTCAGTTGGTATTCCCACCTCCAATTCTAACTCTTTGCCCTTAGATTTTAGGTCCATCTTGATCATTCACAAATCCCATAGTAACTTGTTGCTTGTTAAATAATGATTGCTTTTTGATACTCTGCCCCCCCCACTTCACTTTTTAAGGTAGTGTAACTCAGTGGTTAATTCCATGAGCTGATTCCATACAGTAGGTCATGTTTGAATTTCGGTATGATCTGGGTCTCAGGTCTGGCTCCCTCAGTCTTGGTGTGCCCTTAGCCAAGTGACTTTCTTCTCTCTTGAGTCTCAGTTTCCTAGTCTGTAAGAATTATTAACATTTAACCTGTTGAGTTGTTGAAAGAATTAAAGAGCTTAGTTGAGGTGTTTGTCCTAGTAAGAAGGAGTGTTAAGGAGTCCTGTGTTGTTTTTTTCCCCCTTACACACCATCTTTATGTAGAATCCAAAACCATCTCTCTGAAGAAGTTACCATCTTGTTGGTCCCAGTTCCCTTCTCTGGGACCGTGCAGAATGGGCTAAATCCCTCTTCCATGTGGCAACCCTTCAGATATTTCCATTTGACCACAACCTCTTTGCATGGCAAAGAACCTCACCCGAGAAACTGAGGTGGGATAAAGTGAATCCACCACAATCTCACCACAGTTTGGAAGGAGAGGCAACAAATGCTGACTTCCCTGGCTCGGAGTGACCACTCCAACATTTGCCTCCAAGAAGAGTGGAGTGAGCCAGGGCTCTTGGAAAACTCAACTCTGGCAACACATGCCACTGAAGTGTTGAAATATGCCACTTTGATGTGGCATTAGCTCATGATATTGCTTAATTTTCTTAATTTAGAAGAAAAGCACAGCTGCTAGAATTTCTAATATTATAATAATAAGTATGGTGGTATACCAAAGGTTTTCAGGAATTTTTCCACAAGAGCACTTCACCTAATTGTGTAACTTTTTAAAACATATTCTTGCAAATACATTTTTTTCTATTATGCAAAGACTGTCTTTTAAATCATTTTCTAACCTTTCAACTTTAAAATATTGAATCCTTGAATGGCCAATATACTCTGTCTAGTTGAAACAACTTCTAGAGCAAGACAGGGTTTAATTAAATAAACAAATAACTAGACAGAAGTGCTCTTTTGTTGAATGAAGATCTCAAGAAATCTGTCTACTACCTTTCTACCTTTTGGGATATGATTATGTTTTGAACTAACAAGACCACTGTATAAATGCAAAATATTAATTCTCATCAGCCAGCTTTGTAATATATTCTTTAGGTAAATTTCTTGTCTCTTGGGTTGATTTTCAAACTTTGAACTCAGTGCCAGTGACTTATCAGGAAAATTATAGACTGTACTCTTTCACTGGGAGGAAGAGTAGACTAGAATCCCCTTAAGGATACCTTTTAAACCACTTCTTTTCTAATAAATTGTTGAGACAATGTGTTGGGGAACAAAAGAGTGCTAGCGAAGGCTTGCTCTTTAAAAAATAACAAAAATAATCGTACCCAATCACGCTGATGGTAAAAAGCTCAGGGTGCACTTATGTTACTTTGTATGTAATACTAGAAATTTCTTTATCCCATGGTAAATCGCCTGGTCAAAGTCATACCAATTAAGGACTATAAATAATTTCTTTTATTCTTTACCAATCTCAGTGCCCAATTCACTGATTATTTATCATGCAGAATAAATGTCCAGTAACTGTTTCTATGAATCATTTTATCTACTAGTAGAATTTCTCACATGGTGTTTACCCAGTGGGTTCCAAAGTGCCCAGAAATTTATCCTTTCAGCATTTTGGACCATTCGTAGGACCAGGAACAGCCAGGGCTCCGAACTAGTTGTCTCCAATAACATGTGGGTATGTTTACTCCAGAATAACAAAGAAATACTATCAGTTTCTTTGTGTACCATGTCTTGGAAGGGACTGGGAAGCACTGAGCGTCACTGTAAATTTTAGGCCTTTCAAAATACATAATATAATTTAACTATTGTGGAGACAATTGAAACTGGTCAATTTTTGTCTTCATGTTTGGTTTTAAAATGAAACTTACAGGGAAACTTGTCCCTTTCATGTGACCTGCTGGCCATGGATTGGTCATCCCTGCCTGGCTCCATTTTCCCACAAGAAGGAGAGTAGCTATGCCTTAGAAGACTCAAAGAATGGAGATACACACGCACACACACACACACACACACACACACACACACACACACATACACACACATAAAGAATGAATATATGTATATGTATAACTGAGTCACTTTGCTCTACACCTGAAATTAACACAACATTGTAAATCAACTGTAATCATTACAATTAAAATATTAAGAAAACAATCTCAGAAGCTCCCCATGTAAAATGAGTAAAACATTCTCACCAACACACTTTCCCCACTGCCCTGAAACAGGTCGCTATCTCAGAGACCCTTTTCGTTCAACTCAGATGCAATTTCCTCCAAGAAGCCTTCTCTGACTCCTCATACTCCACCTCTAAAGTCAGAAATAATTTCCCCATTCTTTCCTCTTAACTCTTGTTCTGTTCTCTTCTTATAACACTGAACAATTTTTGAATCCTGATCAGTCATATGGTAATAACTGTACTGGAATGTAAACTTTGGGGGTTAATAGCCATGTCTTATTTTTAAGATCCTTTAAAACATTCCTAACAGAACTTGAATTACACATGAAAGACACTTAACCAGCTAAAGAAAAGACAAATTAGTTTGACACTGCTCTTTGATTAACTATATCTGATTAATTTGGAAAGTTAAATTCCTTAATAAATATTTTGGGGGACACTTGGGAGAGTTTTTTTAAAATTCTCAAAATTTATGGCAGCTTACTTTTAATTTTAATAATATGATCTAGACAAAAACAAAAACACATGAAAAACATTAAACTTTGCTCTTAAACAGAGAAGTACAGATGAAAACAAATTTGAAGCACTGTTTTTGATATATTAAAATAGGAAAAAGGTCTAAGCAAACAATGCTTGAAAGAGCTGTGGTTAAATTGGCTAGTAACACTTCAAATTAACACTTTTTAAATAGTATATGAGAACTATGAAGATCCCAAGCGTATTTCCCCAGTCATCCCATTCATAGGAATTTCAGAATTCGTGCAAAGGTAGCAATTCAACAACAACAAAAAGCAAAGTGTACAAACATGTCTGTAACAGCATTCACTATAATAGTGAAAAAGCAAACAAATAAACAACACACCAAAAAAATTGAAGAGAAGCCGAATGTGCCAGAGTAGGGAAATGACTTTATTAATTATAAAACAGTATCAAAATTATATAGTGGTTAAAATACAAACTTGAAAAGAAAAAATCCTATTATACAATTTTAAAAAAATCATAAGATAAAATATGTAATACGCATACATGATGACAATGAGAAATAGACAAGAATGTGCAAAAATAAAAGTAGTTAAATATGTTGTAGGATTCTGGCTTGTTTTCTGTTTTAAAGTCATTACATCATCTTTTCAATGACAGACTACATTTTAAGTAATTGAAAACAAAGTCTCATTAGCTTTGTCCTTGTATAAATTCCCAGAGAGAACACATTATTCTTATTCATTTCTACCTCTGCCACTTGTCTCTGATTTGGACCTGCTCCATCCTGTTCTCCCACTTCTCACTCCCTAACTAGCCTGGAAAGAGACCCTCCCCAAACAAGGACGCTAAGGGCACCAAGTTCAGCAGAAGCTGTGTATCCAAATCTGTAAACATCAAAGGACAGGATCTAATGCCGCGCCCCTACCATAGAGAAGGCAGACCCAGATTCTTCAATGACCACAAGTGGCCTTGGTTTAACAAACCTTGCCAACAAGGCACAATGTTCCCGTCCTCAGAAATAGTCCCCGGCAGAGCTTCCAGGGGCCCATAAAAGTCTGCACTCTTGGAAGAATGTGACAACTCTGGCATCAAACACAGATTCGTCATTTTCTATAATAAGAGAATGTTCAGTTGCATCAGGCTTTTTTAGCAGGGCCAACACAGTAAAATTTTGAGGCTGTGCAAGTGAATTTTCACCCAGCCTTAGACTCCTTTCCCCTCCTCCAGATGATCAATAAAATCAGTTTATAAAGCCCTTTAGCATCCAGTTTCTCACTTGAATCTTGCAGTCAGTCCGGTGAGGTCAGTTTTATTATTAACTTCATGTTTCAGAACAGGACACTCAGGCTCAGGGAAGTTAAATGCCTTGTGGAAGTCCACAGCAAGTCAGTGACTGAATAAGAGCATGAGGCCAGCCCCGCTTCTCCTGTGTGCTGCCTCTTCTTTCTGCCCAAGTGGATGCCCTGACCCAGTATACCCACTCACACCAGTACTCAGCCGCCTGTTGCCTGGGACACCTAGGTGTTAAAGAAAGGCAGAGTGGAAAGAAGAGTATATAGCCTTTGAGAAGTCAAGAGAGGTTTCTAAGAAGATGCTGAACTAGCCTGAACTATTGGCTCCTTCCCTTGAGATCCACTCTGAGGAACTACAGAGGAAAAACTTTAAATTGCAGGGAAAGCTGTAAGAACTCCCTGGAGATGCAGAAGCTGTTTTTATTTGGCATATACACGTGTCTGAAATGGGCTTTACCTATGATAGGATACCTAAGCTGCTGTTTGAGAGTAAGACAAGAAAGTAACTATCCCTTCTTAGGATCTTCTTCCCCACTACCTCCCCTCACTTATTGCTTTGGGACAGACAAGGACCGGAGCTTAGAGTTCTTGAGTAAGTGTGCCTCCGGAGTAAAGCAGGGGAGTGCAAGGTTGGTGGATTATAGTCTCCTAGAGACTAATGAAATAAAGAGTAATACATCTAAAGAGCTATTTGGTATGGTGATAAGTGATTAGCTTTGATTTTCTGATGCCTGGAATGCTCCACATCTGGGTTTATCCTCTGTCCTCAACCCCCATTTTTAACCCATTGCTGCTGACACGGAGGGGCTTCCCCTGTGGTTCAGTGCTAAAGAATTTGCCTGCAATACAGGAGCCCCAAGAGACATGAGTTTGATCCCTGGGTAGGGAAGGCCCCCGGAGGAGGGCGTGGCAACCTACTCCAATATGCTTGCCTGGAGAATCTTATGAACAGAGGAGCCTGGTGGGCTACAATCCATGGGCTCACAAAGAGTCAGACATGACTGACTCTTAACACACACACTGACATATAGGAAGTTCTGGACTTTATCTCTTTCGCCATCAGAACTGCTGAGCCAAGTAGACCATAACCCCAGAGGAATGAAAGCTCATGGGAGATAAGAGAAGTACTGATATTCACAAAATTAAAAAGCAAACTGAGTTACAAATTCCATAGGAACCAGAAGTATTATAACTGACAGATCAAGAATTTACATATATTTTTGAGAATTTAATTTTTTATATTTACAAAATAAGAAATGATTCTAGCAATATATAAAGAAAACAAAACCATAGGAGGAATCAAGTAGAAATGTTGAATATGAATATATAATAGTTGAGATAATGAGCACAATGATAATCAGTAGAATGAATTCACCTGAGGAATGAATTAGTAAACTGGGAGATCAGATTGAGGACTTCTCCTTAGCAGGAAATTATTTTAAAAATGGAAAATATTTAAGGTATAAAAAGTCCCAGGAAAAAAAAGGGGAAAAAAGAAAAATAGATCCAAAAGGAGAAGAGGAAATATTTAAAGGGATAATGGAGATAATCCCTCCAGAATTAATGAGTGATGAAAAGCCTCAGATTGACAGGAACCATAGAGAGCAGAGAGGAGTGATAAGGAAAATCACACTTCTAGACATGTTATGTTAAAATACAAGACTATCAAAGATAAGGTAAAATTGTAACACAAAAGCCAAAAAACTTCCGATAGAAAGAAAGAAGATCCCTTACAAAAGAACAAGAATAATATTGATATCAGGGTTTTCAGCCGTGTATAAGGATAAAACTATAGAATTTCATACCTAGCTAAACCTTCAGTCAAATATTAATGATAAAAATGCTCTTAAGACATACAGAGTCTCAGAGTATTTGCCACATCAAGACCAATATGTAAAATATCTTTTAATGATGTACTTACATAAATAGAAAGCAATTTAAGGGATGATGGAAGAAATATGTGAAGAAAGGGTGATAAAAGATCTTTGTAAAGTCTGTGGTTGTCTTCAAAAATAACTAAAGCCAAAGAAAAGAGAAAATAAAAGCAGGTCCATAAAAAACAAGAATGAAAAGTCTAGATGAACTCAGTATAATAGAGTAAGGGAAGACTAAGGGACATCAGAGTATACTAATGTCCTTATCTAATGTGAGAGAAAACACAGACAACTTTAAAATAGTAATCAAAAATACAAAACATGGGGAGAAAGTGTGACAAATTGAAATAATAAACTAATAAAGTAGAAGAAAGTCCTAATATGTGAATAACTACTAGAGATGAAAATGAACTAACTTTCCAAATTAAAAAAACAAAATCTAGTTGTTTGCTATTCACTAAATACATTCTAAAGCAACATATATGCAAAAAATAAAAGAACATAAAATGATTAATCAGGCAAGTGTTAATAATAAACTTGTGTTAATATAATACTATCAGATACTATGTGGATCATAATTTTTATACCAAAACTAGCAAAGAGCAGTAAGGATAATTGTATAACTATGTCACTTATTGCTATAAATGTAAAAATATTAAAAAATTTTTAGTAAGTCAGATCTACTAGTGCATTAAAATTATCATATACCACACTGGGCTTCCCTCAGGAATACAGGACTGTCTGAACATCAGAAAATCTGTAAGCATAATTTACCACTCAGCTAAATATTGCTATTACAATAAGAAAAAGAAATTCAATGCTTAACAATTGAAAAGAAGAAAATAAAATTACCATTATTTTCAGATGTTGTGATTTTGTGACCAACTTTCACATTTGTTTTTGGTGAGACTAGTCATGGCTGGAACTGGAAATCTGTAAAACCACCTAGAAAAACAGTTTGATATTATCTCATAAAATTGAAATTTATGGCCTCTATAACTAACAATTCTGTTTCTATGATTATGCTTAAAAGAAATCTTACATTTATATACCAGAAAATTTGAGTAAGAATGTTCATTGCACTATTACGCAAATTAACAAAAAATTCCTGTCAATAGGGAATCATGAATAAGCTACAGCATATTCAAATTAAATGAATACAACAACAAGCAACAACATAGATGTCTCCAAAAGAGAATATTAATTAAAAAGTAAGGATATCAAAACTCTTTGTGCATATTCTTTTTGTAATACTAAGAACATATTAATAAAATATATTTTTTAAAGGAATACCTATAGACGAGACACAACTATTTAAAATGAAAGCACAGCAATGATGAATACAAGATGCATAACCATTGTTACTCTGGGAGGAGAGTGCCAGGGGTTGAGCAGGGGAAGATCACAGGAAAAGATGTGGTCAAGCCACTGTCAAATTCCTAGCTTTCACGTGTGCAGGGTCATTTAAAAATGCTTAATACATTAGATTAACTAAATAAGTAAATACAATAGTGCCATACACGAAACAAGGATTATAGTTAATCCAGCTCTAAGTCCATGAGATCTAAAAAGAAATATTTCAAATGGGAGACTTCAGACACTGAGGCCCTAGAGGTGGAGACTTCTTTGAGCAGAACTGTCTGAGTCATGTATTTAGTGGCCATTTGATCCATTAGCCCTGGAGGCCTGCCTAGTTCCATAAATATTGGTACCAAACCTGTTGTAAAGATCATGTGCAAAGACTCAATTTCCACACTCAGACACTCTGACATTAACCAGAGGTCAGCAGTTGCTTCTCCTGCAGCAGTAATATCCTAGCCAGTCTTCTGACCTAAGCCCCACCCTCCCTTACACTTCTCCACACTGCCTCCAGAGTGTTACTGCTAAATTGCAAAACTGATCAGATTACTTTTTCTGTATCACTATCTCTAGATCAAGTCTCTGGCTGGGAATTATAGAATTCCCTCAGTGTTCCTTCCCAAGCAGAATAGCACTGTGTATCTCACTAATCCCTCAGTGAAGAAGTGAAGTTGCTCAGTCGTGTCCGACTCTTTGCAACCCCATGGACAGTAGCCCACCAGGCTCCGCCATCCAAGGGATTTTCCAGGCAAGAATACTGGAGTGGGCTGCCATTTCCTTCTCCCAGGGATCTTCCCAACCCAGGGATTGAACCCGGGTCTCCTGAATTGCAGACAGACGCTTTATTGTCTGAGCCACCAGGGAAGCCCTCACCAGCTGACATTATCCTTACCAGCTGACATTTTACTCATTTTCAAATCTCAACTCCTCTTCCTCCTAATCTATGAAGACCTGGAGGGAAAAGATTATGAGCAGGGAGGGTGGGACTATTCAGGCACTCAAAAATATCTGCACCTGTAACATGGACAAAGTTTAGATACACAGAGTTAAGCCACTGACCAAGCTTGCATATTACATCTGCGTTACAAGTGAGGCCCGATTCTGGTGACCTGCATCTGTGTCAAACTAAGTGGGACTGAAACGCTCATCCTTTTTTCCTCATCTCCCAGAGTTGGTTTCTAGGCAACAGTGTAGAAAGAGCTTGGGCTTTGCAGTCAGACTGACTTGAGTGAATTCTGGATCTACCCTTTAAATGCATCAAATCTATGGTAATTTAAATATTAGCACTCTGAAAAATGAGAGAAAAATTTAAAGCATGCAAATAATTCTGCCCATCATTTCACTAAGCTAGTGAGTTATCTCAGCAAGCATGAGAAGACACTAGGATCTGTTGCTTATGCAAAACCACAGACACTGTACTTTGTTGTTGCTGTTTAGTTGCTAAGTCGTGTTCGACTCTTTCATGACCCCATGGACTGTAGTCCGCTAAGCTTCTCTGTCCGCAGGATTTCTCAGGCAAAAATACTGGAGTGGGTTGCCATTTCCCGCTTCAGGGGATCTTCCCGACCCAGGGATCGAGCCCACATCTCCTGTTTGACAAGTGGATTCTTCAACACTGAGTCATCTGGGAAGCCCAATACACTGTATTTTACTGGCAAATTAAATAATTGTCAACATAATTTTGACAATGACAGTAATTTTGACAATGTTTACCTTATTCACTGATTTTGAAATCCTGACTTCTGGGTGAGATGCTACTTCAATGTAAGAGCTATGAGTCTGAACAGGTCTCTCAATCTCCCTGAGCTTTAATTTTCTTATTCTTTAACTTTTTTAGGAGGATGGCAGGTTGTATTTTCCAAAGATGGTCACAGCATCATCTGCCATCCCATCTGAGCTCTCTTTCCATTTAGAGTGGGATCTGTGTCTATCTCCCTGAATACAAGTGGATTAGTGACTTGCTTATAACCAACCAATAGAGTGAAACAAAAGGAATATAATCTGATTTCAGAGCCAGGTCATAAAAGGTGACTCAACTTCCATCTTTTTTCCTGACTTTTAGAGCACTGAGCCTCCATGAAGAAGGAATTAGAAAGAAATTCAATTTCAGTTGAATTTCGTTAAGAAATCCCATTATCCCAAGGCCACCATGATGATAGAAACCACGGCCACAGAGAGAGAGGCCACATATAGGGTTCCCATCCCAGTGGACAGAGTAGCAGCTGTCAGACATGCAATTTGCATGGCCTCCAGATCATCCCAACCCTTAGCTGAGCCCGCCAGCCTTGGTATCTCCTGGATGAGGTCTCAGACATCATGGAGCAGAAACAAGTTACCCTTCTTGTGAGCCTTCTGAGTTCCTGACCCCCAGAATATACGCTCATTATAAAATTGTTATTTTATGCCACCAAGTTTTGGGGCCTTTAACAAAAAACAAATTTTATATGTTGATTTTATCACTTGGCTTGGATGATTTCAGTTCCCCCGACCAGGATTGAACCCAGGCCATGACAGGGAAAGCACCAACTCCTAACCTCTAGACCCCCAGAGAACTCCCTGGGGTCATTTTAAAACACCAGTAGAAACAGAATCAAAGATTTCTCTAAGGATTGAACAAAGTAATTTACATAAAGTATCTGGCACACAACATGTGTGCAGAAAATGGTGGCTGGGACCAGTATTGTGTTCTATGCCTGGACTAGCAGCTGCTCTATCTTTCTGGGACTAAGGCTTCTCTTTAGGAATACCAACTGAGTAACTCAAGAGTTTGTTGTGTGGATCAAATAGGATGATGGGTGTGAAAGTGCTTTGGAAACTGTGATGCTCTGTACAAATCAAAAGAATTCTTAACGTTTATATTCTATCCATCCACTAATGGCTCAGGATAGGCGGGCACTCGTAATCCTTCGGTGACAGTGTCTGAAATTCTGAGAACAAAGGACCTTGGCCTGAGGCCACATATTTGCTCTCTGTTGGAGATTGTTAATTTCAGTCTTTCATCTAATAAGCTTTTATTAAGTGCCTACAGCAAGCATAAAACTGTTAAATGTTGTGACTTTTCTGCAGAAATTAGGGTACTCAATTCAGTCCCCCAAGAAAATCTGGACAGTTAAGAGGGCAAGAAATAAATGTAATGTTCCTAGAATGGAGGCTTTCTGTTGAACTTCCTAAAAGAGAGGGAGGAGGATAAGAACTAATGAGGCTTGAGAACCTGCAATGTACCAGATGCTGTGCCAGGCTCGTTACATATTGTCTTGCTCAATTCTCATGATGACTCTATGACATGAGTTATTTATTAGTAGACTTTACAAACGAGAAAACAGATGCTAGGAGAGGTTAAGAATCTGGCTCAAGTTCACAGCAGTAGTAACTCAGCCCTGAAATCCAGGTTTGGAGAAACTCCACCCTACTGCTACCCTTGAATATTGTTTTCTGCCTCAAAAATTGTTTTTCCATGCAGACCACTAAAAAATTTCTCTGAGATTCAAATATTTGCTTATTAGATGATAATGTGTACATGTTAAGTCACTACAGTCGTGTCTGATTCTTTGTGACCTATGGACTGAAGTGACTTAGCATGTCACTTCAGAGGTCCCTAGGCTCCTCTGTCCATGAAATTCTGCAGCCAAGAATATTGGAGTGGATAGCCATGCTCTCCTCCAGGGGATCTTCCTGACCCAGGGATCGAACCCATGTCTCCTGCATCTCCTGCATTGCAGGTGGATTCTTTGCTGCTGAGCCATTAAGGAAGCCTCATTAATGATAATACTCCTGTTCAATTTATTTTCTTCTGAAGTTTTATGTTAATTAATAAAAATAATAGTATCCCATCAGCACAGAGCCTTAGCATTTACAAAGTGTATCTGTTTCTTTCTCTTCCTGGATTCTCCAAAATTGCTGTGGGGAAGATGTAATGTCATATCAAAGGTCTCACAGATAATAAGTGAGCAAATGATTGCACCTGACTTTGCTGCTACATTGTAAGAGGAATAAGTATTTCCTTAATGTTATGTATTTTGTCTTATGTATTACCCAGTTTTAAGCACTACTGAAAATTTTATAAAGGTGTGTCATAATGTTCAAGATGTTTTACAAATCATGATGCTCATCCTGCCATTGACAGTATACACCTCATGACACAATATGCACATACATTTTGGACAAGAAATACTGCATCAATTTTTAAATACTGTTTAGTATTTTTTCACTGAACTCCTATCAGCTCAGGTGAGATGATGACTGCATTTTCCTTGAAATGTGACTGGCAGAGATTTTTTTCAAGAGTAGAAGGGTCAGTACTTTCATCTCCTTGTTCAGTTATGCTTGCAACATAGGTATCTTCTTCAATCCACTGCTTGTCAAAATCTTTTAAAGCAGAAACCATTTTAACTCATTTAAATTCATTTTGGAAAGGTTAGCTTAGCTGAAACTGGATAATATAATCCATAGATTCACTTGATGAAGCTCTTATAACCTTAAGATTGTTGTAATACACTGAGAACCTAAAAATAATATGATTGCCACACTGTTCAACTCCCGTTCTGCCTTCAAGACATTTCAGGTGTGTTACAAGGCTACAATTTTCCCATGTAAGCATGAACACCAACATGGGTAGCAGCACACCATCCACTTCCTAAAATTGGTAAAGTTTTCTTCATTTTTCAGATTTATAATATAAAAACATAAATTCTTGGTAGTTACATAAATCTACATGTGTGAACAAATTTCATATACTACGCACGTACATATACACACACAAAAATAAGCATAAGTAAACTCTGGAGAAATCTAAACAGGCTCTGCAGACTATACCAATGTTAATTTCCTTCTTTTGATGTTAGACTATAGCTGTACAAGATGCTACCAGTAGGTGAATGATATATCTCCTTCAATTATTGCAACTCCTTGTGAATCTGTAATTATTACAAAAATTATATAAATAGAAGTTCTAACATCCTTGAGGCAACTCAGTGAACTGTTGGACGCACCTCCATACATGCCCTTTATGAAGGCTCTGACTCATTGTGAGACCTGGGAGAAGCTGTTTCCTCTCTTCAGGCCTCATTTTCCTCATCTGTAAAATGGATAGGTTGATTCAAAACTCCACGAAGCTCTAAAATTCTAGGATTATATGCGCACAGTTCTGGGGAGGTATGAATTTCTCTAGGGTCTTCCCTCGGAGAAGGTGATGGCACCCCCATTCCAGTACTCTTGCCTGGAAAATCCCATGGACGGAGGAGCCTGGTGGGCTGCAGTCCATGGGGTCACTAAGAGTCAGATACGACTGAGCAACTTCACTTTCACTTTTCACTTTCATGCATTGGAGAAGGAAATGGCAACCACTCCAGTGTTCTTGCCTGGAGAATCCCAGGGACAGGGGAGCCTGGTGGGCTGCCGTCTATGGGGTCGCACAGAGTCAGACATGACTGAAGTGACTTAGCAGCAGCAGCAAGGTCTTCCTTGTGTGTCAGTGGTATAGAATACACCAGTAATGCAGCAGAAGTGGGTTTGATCCTTGGTTCAGGAAGATCCCCTGGAGAAGGAAATGGCAATCCACTACAGTATTCATGCCCGGAAATCCCATGGACAGAGGAGACTGGCAGGCTACAGTCCACGGGCTCGCAAGAGTCAGATACATCTTAGCGACCAAACAACAACATCTCTCTCAGGTTATACAATGGTGGGACATCTCTAGCTGTTAGGAGGAAATATGATAAACTGTTTGCTATCAAGTTCTCTGTCCTTGACTTGAAACCATTCAACCATTCACCCCTTCTCAGAGGCTCCTTCTAAGGGGTCTTCTGACTAAGTAAAACAGAAAATTGTAAAATATTTCATAAAAAAGCATCATGGAGAATGCATAAGAGAAAAAAGCAATATTACTTGTTGAAGATAATGTCTTTGGGAGACTTCCCTGCCTGTCCAGTGGTTTAAACTTTGTGCTCCTGAAGCCGGGAGCATAGGTTCGATCCCTGGTCAGAAAACTAAGATCTTATATGTCCCACAACACAGCCAAAAGAAAAAATAAAAGACTGTCTTTAGTACCAGACCTTCAGAGTCTATTTAGAGCACATGGTAGTGATACCTTGCTTTCATGACTTGTCCAGACTGTCCAGAATGCTAGTTACAAAGGAAACACCCTTTCAGCAGCCAACTTGGAAGAGACGTAAAGGGATCTGTAAGTCAGACTCAGAGCCTGCAGGAATTTGAAAATGTCACCCTGACATTGAAGGGAGAAATTTGATTGTTCTCTAGTGCATAGCAATTAAAAAGCTCATCCTTGGAGAAAGCCAAGAGGTGGGGCTATATCTTTTACATCTATAGAGAATCTCTTAACCTTGGTAACTGCTCAGTTGGGAAGATATGTTTACTTTGGATATGGGAACCAATAAAAACTGTTCTTATCATCATTTTCACATTGGCTATATCTTCGAGCATTTTCAGCTATGTTACTTCCCATGACCAAGCTGTTTCTTGCTTCCTTCTTATTTTTTAAGACTTGATTTCTTTGAGCAATTTTAGATTCATGGCACAATTGAGTGGAAGGTAAAGAGATTTCCCATATACATATGTATGTGTAAGAGAAAAAAATCAATGGAAGAAATAACTGATAAGCTGGACTCCATTAAAATTAAAATTTCTGTTCTGTGAAAGATAATGTCAACAGAACGAGAAGACAAATCATAGACTGGAAGAAAATATTTGCAGAAAATATGTATAATACATATACACCTCTGTTATCAACGTCCTGCACCAGAGTGGAATATTTGTCACAATCAAACTGACTCATTATTATCACCCAGAGTCCACAGTTTACATGAGGTTTCCCCTTGGTGTTGTATATTCTTTGGGTTTGGAAAAAATATAACAGTATGTTATCTGCCATTGTAGCCTCAAAGAGAAGTGTTTCATTGCTTTAAAAACTTCTGTGTTCTGCCTAGTGATCCTTTCTTGCCCCCTAATTCCTGGCAATAACTTATCTTTTTACTGTCACTATAATTTTGTCTTTTCTAGAATGTCATAAGTTGCAATTATACAGTATGTAGTCTTTTCATATTTTCTTCTTTCATTTAGTAATATGCATTTATGTTTTCTCATGTCTTTTCACAGCTTGGTAGCTCTTTTTTTTTTTTTTTTAACTGCTAAAAACATTCCATTGTCTTGATATACCACAGTTTATTTATCTCTTCACCTACTGAAAAATATCTTAGTTGCTTCCAAGTTTTAGCGATTATAGATAAAGCTGCTGTAAACACCAATGTGCAAATTTTCATACGGACATAAGTTTTCAGTTTATTTTGGTAAATATCAAGGAGTGTAACTGTTGGATTGTACAATAAGAGTATGTTTAGTTTTGTAAGAAACTGCCAAACTTTCTTCCCATTTTGCATTTCCAACAGTAAATGAGAGCTCCTGTTGCTCTACATCCTGGTCAGCATTTGGTGTTGTTATTGTTATAGATTTTGGCTTTCTAATAGGTGTGTAGCTGTGTCTTGTTGTTGTTTTAATTTTCAGTTCCCTAATGCTGCGTAATGTGAAGCATCTTTTCATATGCTTACTTGTCATCTGTATATCTTCTTTGGCAAGATGTATGTTCAGGTCTTTTTCCCATTCTTAAAAAAGTCTATTAGTTCATTTTCTTAATTTTGAGTTTTAAATTTTTTTGTATATTTTGGATAACAATCCTTTATTGTACATATTTTCTGCAAATATTTTCTTCCAGTCTATGATTTGTCTTCTCATTCTGTTGACATTATCTTTCACAGAACAGAAATTTTAATTTTAATGGAGTCCAGCTTATCAGTTATTTCTTCCATTGGTTTTTCTATAAAGGTATTGCCAAACTTAAGAGCAATTGGATTTTCTCCTATGCTATCATCCAGGATTTTTAGAGGTCTACCTTTCCATATTTAGTTCTATGGTCCATTTTGAATTTTGTGAAGGGTTGAAGGTCTGTGTCTAGACTTTTTTTACATGTGGATATTCATTTCTCTCTGAACCATTTGTTGAAAAGATTATCTTTGCTTGTTGTATTGCTTTTGTTCCTTTTTCAAAAATCAACTGACTGTATTTATGAGAACCTATTTCTTGGTTTCCTGCTTTGTTCCAGTGATACATTTGTCTCTCTCTCTTTTTTTTTGCTAGTACCACACTGTCTTGAATATTATAGTTTTAGAGTAAGACTTAGATAGTCCTCTGGCTTTGGTCTTCTCCTTCAATATGTGCTGATTTTACTGGGTCTTTTACCTCTCCACATGAACTTTAGAATTAATACATCAATACCCACACCAAAAAAAACCTTGCTGGAATTTTTATTGGAATTGCATTCAACCTACAGATGAAGTTGGAAAGAGCTGGTCTCTTGACAGTATTGGAGTCTTTCTACCATAAACATAAACTGTCTCTTCATTTACTTAGTCCTTCTTTGATATTTTTATTAGAGTTTTGTGTTTTTCCTTCTATAGATCTTACATTTTTGTCAGGTTTATACTTAAGCATTATTTTTCCAGAGTGCTAATGTAAAAGTAGTGTTCTTAATTTCAAATTCTACTTGCTCACTAAGGAAGCAAATAACTTTTGTATAATAACTTGTATCTTGCAGCCTTGCTATAATCACTTACTAATTCCAAGAGGTGTTTGTTTTTTTTTTAATAGTTGATTCTTCCAGATTGGCTATGTACATAGTCATGTCAACTGAGAACAAGGACAGTTTCATCTGCACAAATTTATCTGCTTTTCATGCCTTATTGCATTAGCGAGGACTTCCAGTATGATGTTGAAAGCAGTCTTACTCTTGATCATAGAGAGAAAACTTTGAGTTTCACTATGTATGACTATATATGATGTTAGCTGGTTTTTTAGGTGTTCTTTTTCAAGTTGAAGAAGTTCTCCTCTATTCTAAAAGGAGATTTTATCATGAAAGAGTGTTGAATTTAATCCAGTGCTTTTTCTGCATCTATTGATATGATTTTTCTTTTTTGGCTGTTGATATAATGGATTACATTAATTGACTTTTGAATGTTGAAAAATTCTTGCATACCTGAAATAAACCCCACCTTGTCATGGTATATAATTATTTTTATACTCTGTTAAATTCAATTTGCTAATATTCTATTGAAGTTCTATACATCCATGTTCATGAGAAATATGGGTCTGTTGTCTTCTTTGTATTTCTCTGGGTTTTGTATTAGTATAATGCTGATCTCATAAAGTAAGTTAAGAAATATTCCCTTTGTTCCTATTTTCTAGAAGAGATTGTAAAGAATTAACGCAATTTCTTCCTTTGAAGTTTTGTAGAATTCACTATTGAATCTATTTGACCCCAATATTTTAAATAAAAATTTACTGAAGTATTTATGAATTCACACTTTGGCAGAAGAAAGAATACAGACAGATCCCAGGTGCACTTTACTCTGTTCCCCACAGTGACATATCTTGCAATACTACAGTGCAATATATCAATCAAGATATTATCATCGACACACCTCTCTTTCTTATTTCCCATTAGTGTGGGAATCTAGTATTTAGTATACAAGTGTATCTCATGTGTAAGCTTGTTACTGAGTACCATAGTAAAAATATAGAAAAGCCCAGATTTCTTTTCATATTTTCTACTGTAGTTTGGATACAACACTGCTAAGTGATAGAAACTCACTGAACATGTATCAATACATTACCTTAGGGGATTACAACTCAAAGGTGCTCTCTAGGGTCTCCTTTACCCTATTTTCCCTAGAACTGGCCCCATGTGCCATTGCAAGGGACTATGGCTGATGGACTTATTTCTGCATTAGAGTCTCTGAATTCAGTCTCTTGTACATGTCCAATAGACATCACATTTTAACTATTAGAAGCTGATGAACATGACATAGCCTCCTCCCCTGGTGAAATTATCTATATACAGTTATAGGATTGGGAGATGGTACTTCAAATTCATGACAGTCAATACAACAAGTGTTTCAATTTCATGCTTACTTTGATTTCTGAGCTTCTAAGATATAGCTAGGTCTACACGTTGCATTGATGGTTTAGAGGAAAATGTAATATATAATATAGTTTATTTATTCATTAAACAAGTTTTGAGAGATGATTATGTTTCATTTTTGATAGGATGACAAAAGTAAACAAGGATTTTTGCCATAAAAACAAGTGTGTACTAATGAGGGAAATATAACACATAAATTTAATTAGTTCTCTTTCCCACTACTTCATTTCATAGCCTTTTGCCCTAAGCCAAGCAAACTACCCATTCGCTAGCCACCAAATTCACATTGTTTCCTGCCTCTGCCTTTGTTCACAGTGTTTTCACTGATTGGCCTCCTCTTGATTCTCATGACCATTTCTTTCTCCAAACCAACATCGAATGATAACTTCTCCATGAATACTTTCCTGATCCCCAAATCAGTGTGATCTTTCTCCTTTCTAAGGTCTTTTATATTGGTTTTATATGTCATACTTAGTATTTGAGTTATTTATCTCTATGTCTGGGATCTCTAGCAGGTATGAGCTGTAAAGGCAGGATGTATATTCAGGAAGCTAAGGATACATGGCCTACCAAATGCAATCATATTTTGATAGAGCATGGTTAATTTTCATAGCAATTGTTACTCCTATTTCCCCTGCTTCCTCTCTATAAATGAAAATAAAAATGTGGTTATGCTGCAAATATTTGACATGGACTTTAGAAAATATGAGCCAAAAGCACAGAACAACACACTATTCTTATGTTTTTTCCTAATATTTGTTTTATGATTCTGCAAGCATTCTCTGACTTCCTGTGCAAAGATAATTCTCCTAGTTTCTAGGCAAGATTCCCTAAGGAATTAAAAGATTGGGTAATACTCTGCTAGAGAATACCAGAGCTAGAGCTACCTTAGGGATTATTTAGTTCAATCAACTTGTTTTATGTATGGGGAAATTGAGGCTTGAAGGGAGAAGAGGCTTGCTCAAGGTCACAAAGTGACTTGGGGCCAAGCTGGATGTAGAACATGGGTCTCTTGGAGAGACCCATGCAATTCTCTGTCTATATACAAGGGCAATTTGCTAAACTGACCCTGCTCTTACTCAACACTCTGTCTGAAGTTTTTGTCCAAAATGAGCCTCAGTTCAGTTCAGTTGCTCAGTTGTGTCCGACTTTTGTGACCCCATGGACTGCAGCACACCGGGCTTCCCCTCTCCTTCACCATCTCCTGGAGCTTGCTCAGATTCATGTCCATCAAGTCAGTGATGCCATCCAACCATCTCATCCTCTGTCACCCCCTTCTCCTCCCACTTTCAATCTTTCCCAGCATCAGGGGCTTTTCCAGTGAGTCAGTTCTTTGCATCAGGTGGCCAAAGTATTGGAGCTTCAGCTTCAGCATCAGTCTTTCCAATGAATATTCAGGACTGATCTCCTTTAGGATGGACTGGTCTGATCTCCTTGTAGTCCAAAGGACTCTCAAGAGTCTTCTCCAACACCACAGTTCAAAAGCATCAATTCTTCCATGCACTAGAGAAGCACTGGATCCTCCAGAAAGCAATTCTTCAGCACTGGAGAAGAGAATTGCAAACCACTTCAGTGTTCTTGCCTTGAGAATCCCATGAACAGTATGAAAAGGCAAGATGAGCCTAGGTCATTATAAGCATTGCAACAGGACCACCCAAAGCCTTGCTAAGTAGAATATTCGTCCAACTTTACATGAAATTGAAGAATTCTGTAATGAAGGACACAACTAGACACAATGTGTCACCAAGAGCTCCAGAGGAAGTACATGGTGACCAACACAAGCCCAAGCCCAAAGACAAGAGCCAGAGCTGGTACGGGACTATGTCTTTAGGGTGACCGACTCCTAGAGCTGGCAGAACCTTGGAAATTATCCAGAAGAGAAAGCAACACTGCAACATGAGGTATGGGGATCTTGTTTTCTAGAAACAACCCTGTTATTTACCTGTTGTGTAACATTAGGCAAGTTCCTCCCCTTCTCTAGTCTTCAGTTTCCAAGTGTACAAAATAAACATGTTGGGTTAGATGAAACACAAGGTACTTTTCAATCTGATACTTTTCTGTTCTAAAGTTTGACAGGAGAGGGGAAAGAAGCTTACAAAGGTTCGGTAGCTTGCCTAAGGTGACACTGTGCATTGGTGGTGAGCAGTGACCCAAGTCCAGGTCATCATTCTACCTACTGCCCCACATGGCTAGAGCCATCCCTTTCAAGCAGCCCTGTGGCCCCATGGCAAATTGTGAAACTGCTGTCCCAAGGCTCTTGCAATCACCCTCTTCTCTATTCCCTTGGGATGCTGGCAGCACGCAGAGGGCTGTGGGAGAGGGCTCTGAGCAGTCTCTACCCTGGAAGTGGAGCAAAGATCAAATGGCTCTTTCTTCCTTCTTTTTGGTAAAATGAAACCAAAACCAACTCCTTAACTTAAAGGGCAGTGAAGGGCAGTCAGGGTTGTAGAGGGCCCTCAGCCTGAATTTACGTGGACTCCCAACCTTGTGGAGTGTGAAGGCCCTTCTGGGAGCAGGTGGATGTCCTCCCCAAGTCTCTGCAGAATGAAACCAGATGAAGGGTGAGATTCAAAGCAAGGTGCTTGACCCAGGAGAAGCAACACTGGGTCAAGGTGCAGACAAACTCCTTCCAGCATGGCTCTGAGAGACTTACTTCCTGAGTCACTTCACATTCCATCAAAAATGGGGAAGAAGGTATGCAGAAGGAAAGAGAATTATGCTTTGAACCTGATATTACCTTTGAACCCTATGACTGCTCTTGGGGACAGACACAGAAAGCATCTTCCTCGCCTATTTCCTTTGTAGTACAGTAGGAAAGCTAATTTTTTTTTCAAGTAACTGAAGTGGACCAGCCTTGAATTTCAGACATTATTATTAGTCATTATTTATATATTAGACATTATTATAAGACCTAAGTTTCATATAACTTAGGTCTTCCATTTCCTCCCAAGAGGAAACCACATGGCTTCACTAACCCTCCAACTAGGGGAACTCTTTTATTTTTTAAATTTAATTTTTATTTTTTTAACACCAGAAACATTTTGCATTGGGGTATAGCCAATTAACAATGTTGTCTGTGATAGTTTCAGGTGAACAGTGAAGGGACTCAGCCATACATATACATGTGTCCATTCTCCCCCAAACCTCCCTCCCACACCAGGCTGGCGCATAACATTGAGCAGAGTTCCATGTGCTCTACAATAGAGGGAACTCTTTTTATAATCCTGCTTTGGATGTGACTTGCCCAGAATTACAAGAATGGCAGCAGCAGAGGCAAAATTACCGACAGATTGCCTGACTCCTAGTTCCCACTCCCCGTTGTTGGAAGTGCATAATGGAAGTAAGAAAGGAAGCAGGTCTCCAGAGAGACAGACTGGCTATTCCTAAGCCTTTATAAAAATAAGCTTCAGATAATCAGAAGTTCGAGGTCAGAGGATAACTTAAGGCCATCGCAAGTTGGCCAGATTGAACTCCAGTTCTCTAGAGAATTCTGGCCTTTTGGCAGCCAGATACAGAACTGAACGCCAAGCCAGCCTGTGTTCAGGCGCAGCTCCAGCCTCCAGCTCCCTGAGCCCAGGCTCCTTGTGCGTCTGAGTTTAGCAGCAAACAGGATCCATTCCTGAACATACGCTTTTAATCAGAGACACTGGGACCTGGAGGGGACCTCAGGCATGATTTAATCCCTCTCACTTTGCAGATGTAGAAATTGAAGCCCAGATTGGGGGACAGGACATAGAATGCTTACACAAGGTCACTTGGCAATTTAGGGAACAACACAGTAGGGTGGAAAAGGGCGGTTGGGGGGTGGCAATCTGGTTCCACATCCCAGTTCTGCCAGTTATCAGCCAGGAGATCCCAGGTAAGTTGCTTAACCTCCCTGAATACCAGTGTGCTAATCTGTAAAACTGTAGGAAGGGGGCAAAATCACATTGCCTGAATGGTGAGATTTTTGATAGCTAAATAAGATGAAAAATACCAAAGTGATTTGTAAACAGGAAGTCATTATTCATACTTCAATGTTAGGATTAAATGATAATAAAAACACACAGCCTAATAACAAGAGTGCACTCTTCTGAATGCTGTCTGCATGCCAAGTGTTTCATACACTTTGCTTCTTTTAACTCCTGAAACCCAAGAACTCTCACCAATAACCATTTGCTTGAGGCAGGGTTTAAAACAGGTCGTTTACATAGCAGGATTTCAACAGTCTCTCGCACAGTACCCTCAGTCCTGTGAAATCTGGGCCTGGGCATCCATTCTCAAGCCACGTTTGGCTCCCCCACTCCTCTCATCTCTTTTCTGGGGAATGGGAAACTCTTGGCTGTTGAGGGCAGGACACTTTCCTCATGTCTGCTAGCTCCAGGAGATATTATGGTACTCTGCACAAGGTGAAATAGTTGAAAATAAATAAACAAATAGAATTAATTAAATCAAGAGTGACTTAATAGATGCATTAATGTTTCTTTTTCAACAATAGTTTTATTGAGGGCTAATTGGATGGGAAAGGGTCTTTGATTTCTATCCAGAATCCATCAACTTCCCGGTAAGCCAGAGGCAAGATAAAGATGTTCCCAGATAATTAAATCATATAGAAAACCTGAGCTTGCCAAGGCTTTCACACAAGAAATTGAGTGTGCATAATACTCTTGCCTGGGAAATCCCATGGGCAGAGGAGCCTCGTAGGCTGCAGTCCATGGAGTTGCGAAGAGTCAGACATGACTGAGCGACTTCACTTTCACTTTTCACTTTCATGCATTGGAGAAGGAAATGGCATCCCACTCCAGTGTTCTTGCCTGGAGAATCCCAGGGATGGGGGAGCCTGGTGGGCTGCCATCTATGGGGTCGCTCAGAGTTGGACATGACTGAAGCGACTTAGAGCAGCAGACATAGAACAGCCTTGTGGTTGCCAAGGGAGAGGAGGATGGAGAGGGATGAACTGGGAGTTTCAGGTTGCTGGTTTGGTAGATGCAAACTGGGCTTCCCAGGGGACTCAGTGGCAAAAGACTCCCCCTGCTAATACAGGAGACACATTTTTGATCCCTGGGTCAGGAAGATCCCTTTGAGTAGGAAATGGCAGCCCATTCCAGTATCCTTGCCTGGAGAGTCCCACAGACAGAGGAGACTGGCTTGATCATGGGGTCTCAAAGAGTCAGACTCGACTAAGCATGAGCACACACACACGATGCAAGCTATTACATTTAGAATGGATAAGCAGTAAAGGTTCCCATTATACAGCCCAGGGAACTATATTCAATGTCCTGTGATAAACCACAATGGAAAAGAATATTAAATAAAGAATATGTAGGGGCTTCCCTGGTGGCTTAGAGGTTAAAGCATCCACCTCCAATGCGGAAGATCCGGGTTCGATCCCTGGATCGGGAAGATCCCCTGGAGAAGGAAATGGCAATCCACTCCAGTATTCTTGCCTGGAGAATCCCATGGACGGAGAAGCCTAGTAGGTTACAGTCCACGGGGTCGCAAAGAGTTGGACACGACTGAGCGACTTCACCTTCATATGTGTATAACTGAGTCATTTTGCTGTACAGCAGAGGCTGGCACAACGTTGTAGATTAAGTATACTTCAATTAAAAAAATTGAGTTTGTAAGTTATGATCTGGGCATTTGTAAAGAGTTCTTTCTGTTTGCTTCCATAAATATCTTTTCTGTGAGCTTCTCAAGAAGCTAATTGATGTGCCCAGATGTAATTTCAGGACCTTCCCTAGTAATACCCCAATCCCATTTTTATTGTAACACATTTTTGGCTACATGATAAGACATTGTTGATATTTCTTCAGTTTCTCTTCATGAAGGACTCATCTGTCAAAAAAGAGGCTGTTTTATAGTCAACGCCCTCAGTGTAGAAGTAACTGATTTTTCTCCCAGGAATCAAGACCCCTAATCTTCCTTCTGATAGTGTTGCAGAGTTTCCTTCCTTGGCAGACTGCATGTTTTTGAAGATTGACTGCAACAGTCTCTTCCATACCACATGCTCTTCAGGAAACTTGCCACGCCTCTCATCGGAACGTGGGGTCTAAGCCTTCTTTTGAATCTGAGTAGGGTTAAGACTGGATGGTCATCATTTCAATACAGTATAAGTGACAGTGTAGGATTTCCGAAGCTACATTGTTCAAGGGAACAGTGCTGTTTCCTCCTGGTTCATGTGGAGTACTGAGTTCCAAGGAAGCAGTCCAAGTGCCCTGCAGCTGCCACGCTGTGTGGCCCTCTCACAGAGAGACCACACGGAAGGGTCCTGAGAGATGCCCAGTCTGCTCCCAGCTCTTCCTATACCCCCTCCCCAACTCTTCCAGCTCTAGCTTCTGTCTGAAACCACACAAGAGCTCTTGAGCTAGAACTGCCTAGCTCAGGCCCTCCCAAACTCCTTACCCACAGCAGAAACCCCTGAATTTCAAGGTGATTTGTTGTAACCATAGTGATTGGCACATACCCCTTCCTCCATCCTACCACTGAATCTTATTACTGCCCGTGCATCTCCAGCACCCAGGAAAATCCTCAACTCTGTTCCTTTCTCCCCTAGTTAATAGCAATGTGCCCTGGTTTTATCACATAAATGCTATTAGGAAGATCACAACACCTCAGACCTGGTTTCCCGAATAGGAAAATGGAATTAAGAATCGTTTCTCCACAGCACCAACTGAAAAGGCTCTACAGAATAAAAATCTATAATATTTATTTTATATACATAAAACGCTCACTCCACATTCTTCTGAGAAAGTTCACATATACCATTTCATTTTAATCTTTACAACAGCTTTGTGAGGCAGCTGGGAAGACATAATTATCTCTCTTTCAGTTGAGAAAAATGATATCAAAAGAGCTTGAATGACGTGGGCAGGTCTAAGGAGCACATGGTCCAACTGGAACCAGAGTCCAGATCTTCTGTTTTCTAGAGCCTGGCCCTGGACTGCACCATCTCATGAGATAACAGTCTCGAACCTGCTTTAGTTTCCTGTCCACTTATATCCTGTCTTTGTTCCCTAAGAGTCTGTTCCATTTGCCTGCTGCCCCTAACCAACCTTCTCTCTGCCTTTAGCTCTACCAACTTGGTACCGACTCAGCTGATCACAGGTTTATAGTGTTTCAGTGGAGCATCACTCTCAAATTAACATGTGATGTACCCGCCTGGGAAGGGGTGTGGATGGTTTTGAATTATCCATGAGCAAATAAGAGTTTATATTTCACTGCCAACGCCAGAATCCATTTAGAACTTCCCTCACTAACATATATTTTGGACTTCAACCAACCCAATCAAACCAATCTCTTGGAAATGAGAAATTCCCACTAGGGAAAGTTACCTAGCCCACTCCTGTTTGGCCCATAATTGCACCTTGAGACAATAGCCAGCTTGGGCCTTGACCTCCAGTACTGTGGCTTCAAAGCCAATAAATGGCTTTTCACTCCTTGCATTGGGTACAGGGAAAAATCTTACAAAACTTCGGCTTGACTTTTCCAGTGGGTACTGAACCATCACAAAATAAAACCTGGCAGAGTCAAGGAAGGAAGTTGCACCTCTTATGGGAAAGTCCCATGCCTCAACACACTCAGAAGCCCAGGTAATACACGTTTATAAATCTGGGGTGGTTCAAGGAAGAAGGTCTTGGAGTACTGTTACTTAGTTATCTTGGGTTTATAAGGACTTAAAGAGCTCAGAGGTAGTTTCAAAGGGGAGAGTGAAAACCTGTTGGTGAACCTAAATTTTAGAAGTTGTAGGGGCACAAAGTAAGTAAATACATGATTTCAGGGTAATCAGTCCTCTCCTGTTCCTTCTTTTGTAAAGGGATGAACTAGAAGTGGTCTGAAAAGCCAGCTCTACCACATTCAACTGTGATGTTCTGTAACGTTACTTAATCTTCCTGACCCCAACCTTCTACATCTGTAAAATGAGGATAGCAGCTACATACAGAGGTTGTAGTGAGCATTACATTAGATACTATGTATGGAAAAGTATAGTCTTGCATCTTGAACTAAGTGGTTGAGAAATGTTATTTCCCTTTCACCAACTCCTTCCCCTTGCATTCTAACATTTTCTACTCTCTGATCAAATTTACCAGACCAATGCTTGATATTTTCTGATCCTAATCTAGTCAGAGAAGGTTACTGAGGTCGTAGTGCATAAACCATTCTGAGGGTCGAGGGTGAGTTTTAGGTAAATTGTGGTTTTATTGTTTGAGAAAGAGCTCATAACTAGTGGGGGTTTCCATTTTTTGGTGGCAAGATGTACAAGCATAGTTCTGCAGTAACACTCAGCTTCTCCACTCTTGGCAGTCTTGTGGCTGTTTTAAAAGCTTCTGTTTTCAGACGACCCTGTTACTGATTAGCAAAGTGTCGTTTCTATTTTTAGTTCCATGAAGAGAAAGGCTACTGAAATTTGCCCCACCTTACCATCTCCAAATGGGCAATATTACTGAATGATATTTAATGTCCTCAAAACATCTGTTTTTTTTTTTTTCAATAGTTCTAGGTCCATATTGAAAGTGAAAGTTCACGGAAATCCAGATGTCCAAAATCCAATTCCCAGCTGAATATTTCCCTTACAAAAACTTTTTCCTCTGTAGAACCAGATCGTTGGTCACATGCATATTGATTGCAAAAGAGATTAAGCTGGAAAACATTGTTTCTAATAGTGATGATGATGGTGTAAGAATTTGCACTTGCTGAATATTTTATAGTTCACAAAAGCTTTCATTACTAGCATTTCTGTTAAGCCTCCCAACTACCTTTTGAAGTCGACATGGAAGGAAATTTTATCCCCAAATGATAGATGAGAAAATAGACTGAGAGCTAAGTGACTTACCCACCATCAAGGTGTGTTTCCTGAGACACCACACCCCAGGAAGATCTCTGGCTAATTCAAGGTACACAGTCAAGGAGTTTACCAGTTTCCAGTTCCAATAATGCCTGACTGAGGAGCACACTGTTTCATCCAAGATGGAAAGTGGATGCTTCAGCACTGCCCACTAGCCTACTCAGATGCTAGGTACAGGTTGGGAGAAAGAACACAGGAGCCCCAGTGCTTATGAACTAGGGAGTTCAGGGTAAAAGTGGTGAATGAGTTTCCTCTTGCTGCTTTAATGAATTACCATCACAGATGGCTTAAAACAACACAAATTTGTTCCCTTACAGTTCTGCAAGCCAGAAGTTCAAAGTTGGTTTTTCTAGGCTTTAAATTCAAAGATGTTAGCAGAGAAGGTTCTTTCTGGTAGCTCTATGAAAGTGAAAGTGTTAGTTGTTCAGTCGTGTCTGACTCTACCTGCTAGGCTCCTCTGGCCATGGAATTGCCAGACAAGAATACTGGAGTGCGTGGCCATTCCCTTCTCCAGGGAAATCTTCCTGACTCAGGGATCAAATCTAAGTCTCCTGTATCACAAGCAGATTCTTTCCTCTCTGAGCCCCCAGGGAAGCTCTACAGGAGAAGGTGTTTCCTTGCCCCTTACAGCTTCTGGAGGCTATTCGTACTTTTTGGTCTCCTCCCCCTCCATCTTTAAAGACCATTGCCCTACTTTCTGCTCCCACTGTCACACAGCCAGCTGCCTGACTCTGACTCTCCCACATTCCTCTTACAAAGATCTTTGTGCTCACATCACACCCATCTGGATAATCCAAGATAACCTTCCCATCTCAAAATCCTTAATGTAATCACACCTATAAAGTCCTTTTACCGTGGAAGGTAACATAGTCACAGTTTTCTGGGATTAGGATATGGGCACCTTTGGGGCCATTATTCAACCCTACTACAGGTGACAAGGTGGCAGGTGGATGGTGGTAGCCGTTTTTTACTGGTAAGTGCATCACGTGCATGGCTGTGTTTGTCTGTCTGAAAGCCACATTCTTGGCTACCACCTGACGTGTAGAAGCCAAAATAGAACCCATGTCTTCTGATTCCAAGTAAAGTGCTCTCTCAGGCACATCATGCTGGCCATCTCAAAACTATATTTACATTCATTTTTTTGCAAATAGCTCACACTGGTATAGATGGTAATTAATATTTGCATAATGCTGTAGAGGCTATAATGTCCTTTTCTATTTACATGAAGTCATTTAAATCCCTACAATAGTCCTCTGAGACTGTTATTATTAACACATTTTACATATGAAGAAGCTAAGGTCTAGGAGGGGTGAAGAGATTTGTCCAAGGTCACCCAGATGGTGAGGGCAAGACCACAATGTAAATCCGAAAAGTTCTACCATGTGCAGCTCTAAATGGTGAATCCACACTTAAGTTCACTTTGCTAGAGGGGGAGTTTATCTTTTGGGGATACCATGAAGGCAACTGGGATCTCCATTGCTGTTGAGAGAAAATGAGTCAATAAATGTGAAAGTGCTTTGTAGCAGTATGACTCACAACTTCAGAGAGTTATTGATGGCATTATTCTCATCATCATCATCAAGTGCCCTGGAGACCAAGAGAATTCAAACAGGTCAACACCTCTAATTGCTGTGTGTAAAACACTGACCCCAACTGTCTCACCGTCCTGGGGATGGTGGCTCAGCCTTCTGTGGTTTCTTGGTCACCGTGCAGGTGGGAGCTGTGCTGTGAATGGAAAAGCCAAAGTCCTGCATCCCTGAAGCAAAAGGAGGTGACCCCTTGAGCGATGAAGTAAACATTCCCAGAAAAATTCACTTGGTGTGAAAGGACCCTAAGACCCTTCCAGATGCATGTGATATTTTGTAGCTTTTACTGTTTTCCCCCATCTTTCTTCCTTTTTTCAATGAGCACATCGCTCTGCACCTCCAGTGTGTCTGATTTGGTGGTGAGGGGGTGCGGGGAGGTCGTTGGTGGGGACACCGGAGCGAGATGCAGAGCAGCGCTGAGAGTCCCGGCAGTGACTGGGCAGGTGGAACTCCTCTCACCCCCTCGCCCCCACTTCCTCCCCTCGCCTTTTTTAAAGAGCAACAATGAGCTTCTGAAATGTGCAGCTTCAAAACCAGACCAGAGGTCTAGTGAGAAGGAATAACCAAGGCGCCCTCCAAGTGTGGCTGAGCAGTCAGCCGGCCCCCACCTCATTTGAGTGAGACCGCCAAGAGCCCCTCACGTGGCGCTCCGGCCACAGGACCGCAATTAGGAAACGCTCCCTGCCTCTCACAACGGCCACCCTCACCACGCAGTGGGGACGGAAGAGAGGCAGGTGCATTCAAATCGTCCTGGTTTGACCAAGGGAAATGAAGCACTAAAACAGCTTCGTCCCACAATGAGTCAAGGTGGGGGCAGGGCCGGGGCGCTGGAGCCCTCTGGCCCTTCTTGGGAACTGGCCCTGTGAGCCCAGTGTCTGGGGTGAGCCTCAGTTCTCGCGCTCTATTGCTGCAGGGCCAGAGGCACTGTACTTGCTTGGGGTCTTTCTTAACAACTCGTCCCACCTGTGCACATAATTTCCTATCAGACAGTGTGTCTGGGTCCCTGACAACTGCCGCTTCTGCCTGCTCCAACTCTGCCCACACCTCAGGCCTGTATCCCACCTCTTCCAAGAAGCCTTCCCTCATACTTCCGATAAACCTAGAAATCTCCTCTTCCTCAGAACCATCTTTATCCCTTCTCTCATATACTTATGGATATAATTTCTTAAATGAAAATGATTTCCCACCTATTAAGTCAGGTGCCCTGCTAAAACACTTTCATACTTGCCTCTTAATTTGCTGTTTAGTTCCATCTAATATTAGACAGAAACACATTGAAGACAGAGATTGTGTGTGACTCATCCCTCCATGCCCCAGCAGCCATTATGCTCTCAGTACATAGTTTTCAGGTTAATAATTTCAGAAAATTATTTGAAAAAAAATGTAAATCAATAGCAACTTTGTCATCAGCTTGGAGAAGGAAATAGCAACCCACTCCAGTATCCTTGCCTCGAAAATCCCATGGACAGAGAAACCTGGTAGGCTATAGTCCATGGGGTCGCAAAGAGTCGGATACGACTGAGCGAATTCACTTCACTTTTGTCATGAGCTTGGAATGAAGGCATGGGTCTACATCCCATTCGAGGAAGCCAGAGTGACCTGCCCGAGGACCTGCGGCCCCTTTCTGCTTAAAGGACTCTGGGTCTGAGAGGGAACACAGGATACACTCATGATCTACCATGGGGCTTCGTCTTTTTCAGTGCCAAACATCTTCCAAGGGACGCTCAATAGATTTGAGAGTGTTAAGTACCACTGATATCCTGAGTTCTCCTTCCCAAGCTCCATCTCCTCTCCCAACCATGGTATTTGTCTTCCCAAATGCCCCTGGAATCTCCAGTGGGATGTTTTTGCAAAAGCTTTAAACAGCAGGCTTGAAAGAGAATTCCCTTTCCCTCACCTCTCTTCCGAGCTTTACCAAACCTGCTCTATATCTTTGGTGCTCAGTCCCAGTTATGAGCATCATTTTCACTCCACCGTCTAGAGCTAGAAGTCACAAGGTCATCTTCAGACATGTCCTTTCCTCTCCCTCCACAAACCAGTCATCATACCCCTCGGAGTTCAACTCAGGAACTTAATACCCCTCATTCATCCTGCCTCTCCATCCACAATGTCTTGGGCTCAAGTCCTCATCAGTTTTCAGCAGGACCACTGAAATAGCTGCTCCCTGTCCTCCATGTCTCCTTGGGTTATCCTCTCAAAAAGCACATCTATCCAAGACATGTTTCAGCTTAAGAATTCAGGTTGATGATCCACTGCCTATAGTATTGAGACAAAATTCCTAGGTGGGAGGACATAACACCCTTTACAATCTGACCCCAGACTTCATTTCCTGCCTCCTCACCTCACGTAGCTGCCCTAAACTTCTTACCCCAACATACTGATGTCTTTCACAATTTGGGGCTTTTGCACATGCTGTTCCTCTTTTCTGGAACGTATCTCTTCCCCTCTCTGATAGGAAAACTCAGTCATATGTCATGACCCAACTCTCATTTCACCATCTCTATGAGGTCACCCCTCATTCCTTCCAGGCAAAACTATTTGCTGTATCTTGATCTCCCACAGCCCTTGTTTATATCTCCACAATAACGCTTACCATGCTCTACTGTAATTTTCCTGTTCAAGTGTCAGTCACTCCATTATACTTTAAGATCCAGGAGATTGAGAATCTGCACTTATTAACTGTTGATATCCTCAGGCTAAGATTCGGTCATAGTGGGTCCTCAGAAAAATTAAAAGCGAATAAGTCACTGAATATACTCAAAGTTTACCTGCGTGAAGAGCATTCCCAAGCGTGAGCCTGGCTCTGGATGCCACTCCCAGCTCTGTTGTTAATGGTTGAAAGAAGGTGGACTTTGAAGTCAGTTATGCATGCATGCATGCTAAGTCGCTTCAGTCATATCCGACTCTTTGCGACCCTGTGAACTGTAACGCACCATGGGATTCTCCAGGCAAGAAGACTGGAGTGGGTTGCCATGCTCTCCTCCAGGGGATCTTCCCAACCCAGGGATCGAACCTGCATCTCCTATGCTCCTGCACTGGCAGGTGGATTCTTTACCACTGAGCCACCAGGAAAGCCCACAGTCAGTGATACTGGTATTCAAATCTCCCCTGTATCGCTTACTAGCTGTGTGATCTCAGGCAAACAATTCCCAACTTGGTGCTTTAGTTTTCTCATCTCCAAATGGGAATGACAACTACCTTATCACAGTGTCATGAATTGGATAAGAGGTGGAATATTTTAAATGTGTGGCACAAAATCTGCTACCTAACAAGCAGCCATAATTATGACAATGAATTAACTGCAATGGCCCTGAGTCAAGCCTTCCTCTCTTAGCCTCCCTGGAAACTTCTTATATAAAATGAAGGTATAGACTATTATCTTTGAGGTTTCTGCAAACTGTATCACTGTAAGATTTGACTGTCGTCCACACTGACTTTACCACGTTGTCTGCTATAAGACTTTGCCATAGTCCAGCATCACTTCATTCAGCCCTGAAACTTAACCTGCCCATTAAGATGAATTCTAATAGTTTCTTGGGCATAAGTTTTGCTCATTGTTACCAAATTCATCAGCCATCCTGGAGCTCTTAAGGGCACAAGCTAGTGCCTCTGCTCAGCTGAAAAACCTGACTCAGAGCTGGGAGCTGATAAGGTACTGCAGTTGACTCAGTAGCAGCAACAGGGAGGAATCTGTCTCTGTGGGGTCAGCCCTGATAATAGGAACAGGACAGTGCAGAGTCCCGATCACATACTGTGCTTCTCACTTACATGACTTTAGGGACCTATTTCACAATCCTGTGTTTATCCCCCAGCTCATTCTTATTAATGTCCTGTTAACATCTTAATCTGAACTGTAGCCACTGCATTTCACACAAAGAACACACAGGAGTCTCTTTAAATTCCTTTTGATTCTCCCAGACAGGAGTTGTCTTTCCCCCACATTTGCACATTTAAAATTTATTTTTGACATCATAATATGATTATTTTTGTTTTCGTAAAGTCCTGGAGTTAAAAAGAAAAATATCTAGTTGAGTTTCTCTCCCCAACATTTAAAACAGGGAAAATAGACAATTGTTTGGAAGCCAGTTGTTTGGAGTAAGATTTGAGGTTTCGCTGAGTGAAATAATTAGGCATTTCTAAAGAATAAAGCAGCAAAGCACTGTGGGAAAGCAGCACACTCGGGCCATTCAGCAGACCTTGGGCAGCTTTCCCACTCCTGGGCAATAAATATCTCCAGAGTCACCCGGGGTAGGGAAGGAGTATGAGTGGAATCAGTCAGACCTGGATTTAACCTCATCCCTCCCACTTGCCAGTTATGAGATTCAAGCAATGTCTTCTTTTTAAAAAATATTATTTATCTGTTTTTGGCTGTGCTAGGACTTTGTTGCCACATGAGCTTTTTCTCTAGTTGCAGCAAGTAGGGGCTACTTTCTAGTTGCTATGTGCAGGCTTCTTATTGCTGTGGCTTCTCTTGCTGTGGAACATGGCTCTAGGCTGTGTGGGCTTCAGTAGTCATGATCCACTGGCTTAGTTGCTCTGCAACATGTGGGATCTTCCTGGACCAGGGATTGAATCCGTGTCTCCCAAACTGGCAGCCAGATTCTTTACTAACGAGCTAGGGAAGCCACAATTTCTTCAATTCTATGAAACTCAGTTTCCTCATGTAAAACAGATAATAATAGTATATGCAGCATTTATCTTTTTACTCTACAAGGGCATTAACACAGTTTGCACTAATGCTTCTAATATATCAAAGTAAAGAAAGAAAGATAGTGCTAAGGAATGTCCAACTCTTGCGACCGCATGGACTGTAGCTCTCCAGGCTCTTCTGTCCATGGGATTCTCCAGGCAAGAATGCTGCAGTGGGTTGCCATTTTCTTCTCCAGGGGATCTTCCCAACCCAGGAATCAAACCCAGGTCTCCTGCATTGCAGGCAAATTTTTATCCACTGAGTTACGTGGGAAGCCCTATACCAAAGTAAAATTAACATTTTTAAAAATGGCAAAAAAAAGGGGGGGAACTGGACAAAGTAATGGTGAGGGAGTAACAAACTGGACTCAAGAAATCAGGTTGATTTACAAAATGGCACAAAATCCTGTGGTCACAATATAGGGATATGACAAGTTTCAGTGGTTACAAGGTAAGCTGTAATTCCAGAAAAGGCCCGTTCTTCCTGATTGAAAAACCAAAGAAATTGTTTATCTTATGGCAAATGAGCACCAGGAGACAGCACCTCACTTCCCTCCATTCTATGGCAGTTATTTCACTGTGTGATCCTGTACAAATCACATTACCACTCTGAGCCCCCATCTCCTTATTTGCATATATTGAAGGATGGATGAAAGGAACTCCAAAGGCCTTTCTAGCCCCTGTATTTTATGACCTGATTCTGTTCTGCAAAATGTCTACAGCTTTCTCCTCCACGAATTTGCAACTTATGTGACATTCTTATTGGAATTTATCAGTCTGCTCTAACAAAACTATTTCTTTGCTTGTAGAGGTAGGTTTGTTTCCTGTTAACCCTGTCATGGGCCTCAAGACAGAACCTAGGAACCAACATTCTCAATGTAATAACCGCTTGTTACTCAAATAAATCTTACAATGGAATCATCAAAAGCAATTAATGCTAGCTTGGGCAGATCTGGATTTATTCAGAGTAGAGAATTATTCAGAATTTTTAATTTTGTCCACGTGTGTGCATGCATAGTCGTGTCTGACCCTTTGCAACCTGAAGGACCATCGTCTACCAGCTCCTCTGTCCATGGAATTTTCCAAACAAGAATACTGGAGAAGATTGCCATTTCCTACTCTTACTTCCTGACTCAGGGCTCCAACCTATGTCTCTTGTGTCTCCTGCCTTGGCAGGTATATTCTTTCCCAGGGTGACACCCTGGGAAACCTATTCTGTTATATATTTGATACAGTTTCTTT
Organism: Nanger dama; assembly: GCA_917880005.1. Classification (NCBI taxonomy): domain Eukaryota; kingdom Metazoa; phylum Chordata; class Mammalia; order Artiodactyla; family Bovidae; genus Nanger; species Nanger dama. The sequence continues at coordinate 23,488,744 of CAKJTW010000011.1, read as the reverse complement.
TTCTCATTGTGTTTGTTTTCAATGGGAATGCCAGAGTCTTAGTAACAGGAAGAGAGAGAAATGGGAAGCAGCTGATGAAGGAGCTATATATATATTCTGTTCATGAGAACTGGTTGCTCAGACATGACTCTGGTCTGAAGCTTTAGCCTTAGATTTGTGTTCTGTTGTTTTAAAATTCTATTGGAGAGACTAATAAGAACTCAACTGAATTGGCTTTGATTTGGGTGGGTGGATCGGATGAAGAGGAGAGATGTTTTAGACAATAAGAAAAGTGTCTTCTCTATAATGTGTCCCATTCACCACTTTCTTTGTGTCTCCTCTGGGCCTGCCCTCCTACAAATCCCCTCCTAAGGAAAGGTTACATCCCCCATCTGCCACCTTCCCTCCCACTATTTCTTTCATGCACCCTACATTCCTTCATGTAGGATGCCCATGACTGTCTTTCAGAAAGGGTAACTCACCCAGGCACACACAGCCACAAAGAGGCAGAGCTGAAGTCCAGCTTCTTGTCTGCATCACCTACTACCCAGCAAGTTGATCTTCACTGATAAATGAATCCCCAGTACAAATTTGTACTAAACTATCATGTTAAAATTTTCTCAATTTCTCTATTAAAATGCCATATGTATATGTATCTCAGTCTTGCAAATATACTAGTGGCCCCCAAAGTGGCTTGAACATTAGAGTCTGAGAATTTTTTTAACTCTTAAGGCCTGTGATATACTCCAAAATGAGTTAAATCAAAACTTCTTTGGGGCTAGGATACAGTCTTCAATAGTTTCATAAGCTCCCCAGGAGATCCTATAGAGCAAACAAATTTATGCCACTGCTGTAAGTTAGTATAGCTCAGCCCTGCATTATAATTACTATGATTATAAACTGTAAGCTACTGGAGAGCAGAAATCTTATTTTATTCAAATTTGTGTCTTCCACAGCACCAAGATAAAAGTAGTAGCTCGATAAATATTATTAAATAATTGCATCTGTCCAATTTAGGTTGTATTAATTTAAACAAACATGGACAAATTAACCAAAGTTCAAATGGCAGGACTGGATATGCCTGATATTTTGGAATGTTTCCTGAAGTGGAAAAGGCCAACGAAATGTGACGGCAAATAGAGGACTCTGATAAGGTATTTAATAATTTTTTCCCAATCACAATAAAAAGTAAAATAAGAATGGCTACTCTGTTTTTAATCTCTACTAAAGAAATGGGATTCCTGGTGGCTCAGATGATAGAGAATCTGCCTGCAGTGCAGGAGACCTGGGTTCGATCCCTGGGTCAGAAAAATCCTCTGGAGAAGGGAATGGCTACTCACTCTAGTATTCTCACCTGGAGAATTCTGTAGAAGAGTTTGGCAGGCTACAGTCCATGGGATCACAAAGAGACACAGCTGAGCAACTAACACTTTCTTTAAATGTAATAGGTCTGGGCTGCCACAGAAATTGAGTGGATTAGACCTTAGGAACCAACTCCTGATTATCTCAAAAGGAAAATTCTAGAATGTTGACCAAAGAAGTCCACAGAATCATATTTTCAGGAGAGGTTTAAGAAAGGATGAGACCACATGTCACTTTCAGTTCTTAACTTATAAAACTTCCACTATGAACTACAAAGAAAATTTTATTTTTTCAAGCGGGCAATGTGGCGAGTTCCTGATTCTTTGGGGTCCAGGCTATAAATTCAGGCTTTCAGATTGTTCAGAAGAAGACAGTTCGAGAAAGCAAAAGGCAGATTGTCCAATCTGGCTGCTCCATGTGCCAGGAGTTATTAATTATGTCTGTTCTAATAAAAAGAGCTGGGAAGCAGCAAACTCAAAACATGCAGAGAAAACAAAACAAAATAAGATGGTGCTTTTCCTTAATGAGAGGAAGTAAGAGGCAGCAGCTAGAGTCCAGGCTCAGCAAACAGGGTACAAATCTTGCCAGCAACAGATTTTAGCTGCAACTGGGCATGATCACCACAGTAGCTACACAGGCCATGGAATCCCAAGGGGCTGGCCAACGTCTGTCTGGTAACCAAAGAGGTCACCTCATTTTCTGTGCTTTTCTGGAATGGGTGAGGGAGGATTTGAGGAGTCATTGAAAGGATCAGACAAGTTAGGATTTTCTGAGTTGGAAGAGACATCTACAGATAAGATAAATAATCCAACCCTACTCATTACTATACATGAAGAAACTGACTTCCAGAGAAGCTGAAGGACATAACTCAGGTCACCCAACAATGGATGACCAGAATTAGACTTTTCTCTAGTCCTCTTCTTACTGGTTAATGGTAGGTTCCCTTTCTTCCTCCCTAAGAAACTAGCCTTTCTTAAACTTGTACCAACTCCTTAAATGGCCAGCAGCCTCAGTCATGTATCTGCCTCAGTGTGTTAGCTTCCATCCTTGATGTGGCCCTGAGTCAGCTCTGTTTGTTTGGTGGGCATCTCCTACTCTTCCTAGAACTCTTCTCATGGTCAGAAGCTCAGAAATTCAGACTTTGGGATGTCTTTCTAAGAGTTTCAATGCTGCCTTAGAGTACTCCAAGACCAAAATCTTAGACAGTTGGATTCCTCTCTGATCCACTGGACTCTGAGCAAACTGAGGCCAGAACCTAGGGCTTATTCATCTTCATATCTTGCTTGTCACTCAGAAGGTGCTCAGTAAATTTTAATTAATTAAAAGTCCCAACACTTAAAGGGACAACTTTACAAACTGGAACTCAGACAAGAGCGAATAGAACTATGAAAATATGAATGGGATAAAGGATAGATTTAAAACAAAATATCCAACTTGAAGAAGAAAATACCACTGGGGAACTCATTTACCATCTTCCAATTGTCAATGGGCTATCTTGGGAAAGATGAGAAAGAGAAGCTATGGAGAATGACTTCAGATTACTAGAAACAGCATTTTTCGGGGGAAAGAAGTCAGCGTCCCATCTCTAGTGAGCACTATCTCCTGGCAGAAAATTGAAGGGAAGAGAAAATCAGCAAGGGATGGAGCTTGACCCATGACTTCTAAGTCTAAGGAGCCTTGGCCACCTTGGAATAGGATATTTGGTGACACTTCAGTAGGAGGAAACCTCGAAGGTAAGGAGCATGTATCTGTAGTGAGCTTAACTGGAGACCATGATAGGAAAAAAATTGAGTTTGAGGTAGGACAAGCATGCATGGCTCTCCTAAGGTCCCTCTTTCTATAGCAATGCTGGTTATTGAATGCTTCTACTTGCCAAACACTGTATTATAACTTTAGTCTGACTGACAATAGTTCCAATACAGCAACAATCAAGCTGTACTGGAAGCCCCATTTCATACAAGTTCAACTCGAAAAAAAAAAATAAAGGAAATTGATTTTTAAAAACATGCTGGCAAGGTTTCTGTGAAACTGGCACACTCGTGCATGGAACACAAATTGACTACAAATTGAAACAATCCTTTTGGAGAGCCATTTGGCAATACTTTTCAAGAGCCATAAAACTCATCTAATAATCCCACTCTGAGGGATTTATCCTAAGGAAAATAGCTCCCCAAAAGAAAAGAAAAACTGTATGTTCAAAGTCCTTTATAATATCAAAACCTGGAAAGAACCCAAATTCTTCACAGTTTGGGAATGCTTAAATAATTTATGATATATTAACTCCGTGGAAAATTATGTAGCCATTAAAATGATAAATGGGAGGACTTTGTGACAACATGAAAGGCATATAACAAATAATGTTCAAGGATAAGAGTGGAACGCAAAATTTTACATGTGCTCTGATTATGACTGTAAAAATGCTTATGGCTAGAAATGGAAAGGGACAACAGAGGAATATAAAAGAGGTATTTTGTTTTATGAGATTTTGTATATCATCATTGTTCATATATTCAAAACAAACAAAAAAAAGAATATAGAGAGGAACTCTTGCCCAAGCTAAGGAAACTATAGAATAATTGCATAAAAGTTAAAAAGCATTACAGTTGCTGGTCTAGCACTCTTATTTTATAGTTAAAAAAACTGAAATGCTGAAAAAGTAGCTCGTCTGTCCCACAAGTTTAGTGGCTGAGCCTGGTCTAAAACAGAAGCCCAAGGAGAGGATCCCTAGATGGTTACATTCCAGAGACTGGTAAGTTGTGGAAACACAGAGCAAAGAGGGCAAGAGGAAAGATAGGGTTGTCTGTCATAAAAATTCTCAGATGTGGGTAATAACATCATAACTTCATCCTCTATCTGATGAATATCATCTAGCATTCACTCAGTTAAGTACATAATGAATCTGCAGCGGGAGATCTGTTTTTCTGTCTTTAAAGGCCATCTCCTCTCTGTCCTCATTACCATTTCCTGAGGTCAAGGTCTCATTAATCACTCTGTAAACACTTTGTGGGCACCTGTTATGTCCCAGGTGCTGTGCTAAGATCTGGTGGTGCTCTTATTTTAGGATTGGAGACAGACAATGCACATGCAAACAATTAAATAAGATGATTTAATACAGTAGTAAGTGCTATTAAAAAAAAACACACACAAGAATTTGTGATGAAGACAGGTTAGTAGACAGGTATGGAGTTTAGAAGGGGCTTCCAGGGTAGCTCGGCTGGTAAAAATCCACCTGCAATGCAGGAGACCTCATTCAATTCCTGGGTCAGGAAGATTCTCTGGAGAAGGGATAGGCTACCCACTCCAGTATTCCTGGGCTTCGCTGGTGGTTCAGAAGGTAAAGAATGTACCTGCAATGTGGGACACCTGCGTTCGATCCTTGGGTTGGGAAGATCCTCAGGAGGAGGACAGGACAACACATTCCAATATTCTTACCTGGAGAATCCCAAAGGAAAGAGGAGCCTAGCAGGCTACAGTCTCCAGGGGTCGCAAAAGGGTCAGACACAACTGAACAACTAAGCACAGCACACAACACACGGAGTATAGAGTACTTCCCTGGTGGCTCAGTGATAAAGAATCTGCCTGTCAATGGAGGAGACACAAGAGATGTGGGTTTGGTCCCTGGGTTGGGAAGATCCTCTGGAGAAGGAAATTTCAACCCAATCCAGCATTCTCACTTTCACTTTTCACTTTCCTGCATTGGAGAAGGATATGGCAATCCCCTCCAGTGTTGCTGCCAGGAGAATCCCAGGGACGGGGGAGCCTGGTGGGCTGCCATCTACGGGGTCACACAGAGTCGGACACGACTGATGCGACTTAGCAGCAGCAGCAGCCAGCATTCTTGCCTGGGAAATACTCTACCATGGACAGAGGAGCCCGGCAGGCTCCAGTCCGTGGGGTCGCAAAAAGTTGCATGTGACTGAGACTAGACAGCTGCAGTGGAGCACAGAGGACTGTAAAGGAGGCGACAGGATCTAGTGTATATGTTTGAAGTCTCACCATCTGCCTTCATTGTTCTAGGGCCATTACAATTGTTCCCACAGCAGAAGTCTCTGTCTCTTTTTACTGAGGCCAAAGAAGTCTTAGCAAAATGTCTAAAATCAAGCTCCAGTAGTAGGCACAGCTACTGAGATCTCCACCTGAGGTCCTGCATCAGTTTCTGCACAGGCCAAGCCCATCCCACCCCCACCCCCCACACAGCTCTTCCAGAGCCCTGAGATGCTCACTGTCCTCTTGGCACACTGCCCACTCCTTTGAGGTGGGCACTGGCACAGATTGCTCTCACTCTGTGATCTCCATCCTCCCTCCTGCTTTATGGAACTCTCTTCTCTTCCTTTAAGGTTTTGTTTGAATGTCTCTTCTCAAAAGTCTTCTCCCATTCTTCCATGCAGAGCCAATTAGTCACTGCCTTCCACGTTCTCATAACACATTTTGTTCACAGTTGTATTATAACATATCAAATAGGTTTGTAATTATTTGTGTGTGTGTGTGTGTGTATGTGTATGGCAAGCAGGGTCCATGTCTTAGTTATACTCTTCTATCCAGAGCCTAGTAGGGCTGGGCACCTCGTACTAGTAGCTACTTAGCAAATGGGTTTGTAGATAGATCATTGGATGGAAGGGAGGGTAGGTAGATGAAAGGATTACTAAATGGATAAATACAAGCTACCGCCCCCCGCCCCCTCATTTTAAAAGCAAGACAATCTGATCTGGTTTGTCATCTGTGAAATGAAGAATCAGACTGGGCGACTCTAAAGATTACATCCACCTCTAATGTTCCAGGTTCTGAGAGTTCATAAATCACGCCTGGTTATTGTCAATGAAATCAGAAAGCCTTCTTGGCTTGAGTGCTTGAGAGAACACAAAGGGCTCCCAGGTTCATGATTAAGGGTCATAAAGCCCATGGAGCCCTGCTGCACTGGGATAAATAAAGCCTAGGCATGGGCTGGGTGCCCTCCTGTCCCAGTTGGCAACACTCATCACACCTTGACATACCTGCTGAGGCGAAGAAGCCTCAAGCAGAACAGGTTTCGAGCTTGCTCAGCAATAGCACAGCTAAACATGCCTGTAAATTTCCAGGGCTGAGAAAGGGCCTGCAGAAGTGAGCATGGGCCGCTATGTTACTCAGATCTGGGGGATATTTTTGCTTACCCCATCATCTGTGGGTGCCATTGTCAGGGTAGACTTGCATAGATTTAGGTCAGAGATGAGGATAGAAATAATTCCTAACTCAGCTTCTGATGCAGGAGAAAAGAGTGAGGACACATATTCCCTCCCTATCAGGCCAGAAGAGAAGGTGACCAGAGATTCAGCTCAAGCCAGAGAGCCTGTTTGGGTGGCAGCCTCACGCTTAGCCTTTGGCTAGGATCACTGGAGAAGGCAGAGAGGGATGAAATGGGTCCTGCCTTCAAGAAGTTTATACTTGAGTGAGGGAGACCAGTAGTTACTTAAGGTGAGAGAAGTAAGTTCTTTGAGAAGCAGAGAGAAAAGGAAGTCCGTATGGATGAAGGTTAGAAAAGGAAGGAAGGAATGCTTCAAAGGAGGAGATGTAAGTAACAGACAGAAAGGGCATCAGTCAACCATGTCCGTCAGGAAGGACATGGAGGGGTCAACAAGGCATGGAGGGGTCAGAATCAGAGCAGTGGAGGAAGGTGGGCAGTGTACTTGGCTACAGCAGGAGTGTCCAAGAGAAGGAAGCGGGGGCTTCACTACACTGGAAGAGGTGGGTCAGAGGAGCCAGCCATGTCTTAGACACATGCATAAACAATATTTACCCAGTGCCAGTTTTTGCCGGGTCCTGTTTCTACCTTTGAGTGTCAGTTCTCAAGGTTTAGAATGCATCCTGGAGGCAGCGGGGACCAGAGAGGATCCTGAGTGGGACAATATGGAGAGCCTTGCTCTTCCCCACACAACCTCTGTAATCCATTCCTGGGAGATTATGTACTCAATTACTATTTATCACCAACACAGTACTTTTACAGGGAATATCAAGATGTACACACACAAACAGAGCTCTGGGAATAAGTCTTCTGGAGCTAAAAGATGGGATATAGAAGGCCAGATCTCAAAAGTACTTTGCTGACGACTGTAACAGCAGGAATGGGGACTCTCAGATCCCGCGACTGGTCTCCTGTGACATTTCCTCCTTCACTCTGGACAGCAACAGAGATCTCAGCCCTCTGGTTGCTCATGTGCAAACAGCCGATTTCCAGGCCCAGGATCAAAGGCAGGAGAGAGCACACAGAGACTGGTAAGAGGAAAAGAGGCAAGCCAGTATTTGAAACGGTGGAAAAAACACTTCTAAACCCAAAGAGCAGCTCAGTTTAAAGGATTGAGTCCTACATTTCAAAAATGCAGTCAACATTAAAATCATTCATTTCCTTTTTCCCTCTTCCTATACAGGGAGCGACTTTACCATAAGTTAATTTGGAAGTGAAGTGAATACAAACTTACTTTTGAAAGTACCCAAGAGGCAGAAATAGGGATGAATCAAGCTGTAAAAGAGGCAGTGCAAAGAAAGATGCTGGGAATTTAAACTCGTCCGGTGGCTTTTAAATAAGGTCACTCTTGCTGATATGGGGGCTTGTATGGTTCTTGGCTATTTTTGAAAAGTTTTCATTTTGACCGGATGCTGGGGACTTCATTGGTCCTTTGCCCTGTGAACTGTCAGAGAGCCATGGCCAGGCTTTTATACAGAGAGGACACTGAGGACCTTCAAACCCTGTTGATAATGGTGGGTGCCCAGACACCCTTCAGAAAGAGGGCATTTCTCCTCCATCTCAATTTCCTGCTGTGCAGAAACTCTGCTTATTATAGGAGTCAGGCTGATAGGAACAGCCTCAGCTTTAGCCCCAGGATGTGTGGGTTCTACATCAAGTCTAACCCTTAACAGCTAAAAGACTATGGCAGAGCCATGCTCCCTTCTTGGGTCCTCAGTTTTCTTTTATGAGAATCCAGGGAATTAAGAACGTTGTATTTGTGGTCCCTGCCAGAACTAATGAACTATGAATTAAATTTTTCAGATGCTAAACTGGCCAATTCAATGAATCAGATTCTCTTTTATCCTGATGTTCACGAGGAAAAAGAATTGGTAAAACAATAACTTATAACAGATACTGTGCTGATATGCTTATCATTTCACCGACCAACAAACTGATATTCAGGATGAAATGACTCAACTAAACCACAACAGCAATTCCGATGGCCTGGTGGGGAATTAGGACAGAAGCAGCCCAGATTCTCACACCTTCTGCATTTGTACCCAGAATCTCAGAAAATCGGGTTATGATCTTAATGGTAATAATGAACGATAATATTGAATGCTAATAAATCTTAAAATATCTTACAAATTATCAAAGAAAGCTTAAATCATACCAGTGTATGATTTTAGTGTTTAGCAAAGTGTGTTGCAATTTACTGTTTGGAGACCAAGTATCAGTAAATGATATAGATGGCAACAACATGAACCAGACTTTTCCATTGCCTAGCTACCTTAGGTAAACAGGAATTTACTGTGGCATCAAAACAATAGTGGCCTCTAAGGACTATATTCTGGGAGTCTCAGGCTTGCCAACTGTCCAGCAATGGGTCAGCTGCAGACTCACTGTCCACTCCAGCTGGGCATTACTGGGATTCAATCAGTCTCCACTTCAGAAATCATGGGCGGTGTTTCCATGGAGCTCTGCCCGAAAAGAGGTGATCTAAATCTTGCATGAGAGATGTACATCAATAGGGAGCTTTGCCTAGAACACTGTGACCTAAAAATCATATTAAGGAACTCAGAATGCAGAGTCAGTTTCAGAGACACCAGGTGACCTTGTGCAAGGCACCTTGTAGATTGCCTCGCTGACTGGACTCCCCTAATGAATGGTGACTGCCTCTGTGAGTACCTGGGTTAGTGGCAAGCCCCTGCCAGGGGCAAACATTCTGATTTTCACTGCCCTATTTTTTAAAGGCAGCCTGCTTCTTCTATTAATCATCTTGCTGTTTGTTTGTTCTGGGAAGGCAAGCACTGATTCACAAAGGGAAATATCTCTTAGTGGTTAGACTGGAACGGTATCTTTGCCATGTGCTTTTGAAGATCCTGCTCATTTTATTTTTCAAATTGCTTAAATAAAAATGTAAATGATACATTTCACGTGGAATTTAGGGCCAAGAAGGGTTTGGTCCCCCTTCCCAATCCATACATAACTATTCTTCCTTTACTGGATGAAAAGTACTGTATAATACTGCAAAGTTCCCTCTTTGTCTAAGCTGCTGGGAAGCTCAAAAATCACACTCTATGCTTCAGTAAAGTTATTGTAATTCTGAGTTCTCTTCCTCTTCACTGTCCTCTTCTTTCCTGGCCAGGTCTTAATCTTCTATCTGTTTTCTAATGAGGTTGTTACCTCTATATCATATGAGCTATTTTGGATATTTTTTTGAAAGTGCCATGCAAATAAATCAATAATGAGAGTTAATGTGTCTCATGAGTGCTTTCCAGATGAAGAAATTGAGAAGATGAATGCTTGTTCTATAGTGAAGTCTAAAATTTTCACTTCTTACACAGATTCATCATTAATGTTTAAAAGCTTATACGTAGTGATAACTATGAACCTTTGCACAGTATTTACCATTTATAAGGCAAATGCCTTCACATGTGTGCTGTCTTTTAAAATTAGTTTCCTTCCTTTATAGATGAAAAAGTGAGGTTTAGAGAGATTAAGTGGATTGCCAGAAGTCATGGAGTTAGTAAACTCTGATCTTCTGACCCTCAGCCAGGTCTTTTGTTGGTCCCTGTTCCCCAATATCATCTTGTCTCTCACTAGCTTCTCATTTAAACCAGCATTCTTCACATTATCTTCAAACACATTGTTCAGGTGTTTTTAATGCATCGATCAGATTGAAATAAAAGGTCCTCTTAGTGGCTATTTCTCTCACTGAGATGGTCTGCAGGTAGTCTGGAAACCACTGATTTAAGGTCTAAAGGGTCAAGCTTGGAATGACCCTTCTAGAAAATCTGAATTCCTTCCTGTCATGCCTGGGGTTCCATGCTTCAGTTTAACTGACACATCGTATGCAATCATGTTTGAGGTGTACAGAAAAAAATGGGAAAATGTGATTTTTAACATGCTTTTCTCTTCCTAGAAGTTATTTTAAATACCTCTCTGGCTCCCCTGTCCCTGAGTGGCCCATAGAATACCAGATCCACAGACAGTGGGGGCAGTCATGGAGAATGACTTATTGCTTCCGAGGGCTGGTTGGTATGGAAACATATGATATCCTTTACACTCATAACCTCACGGTCAAGTTGGTCCACCAAGTGGGTCAGCCAGACAACCTGCTTTAGTGTCTCCTTAAAAATTAAGTAGCTACTGCTTTTGAATTTTTGTTTCCTCCCACTTCAGGCCACCCACCCACTACCAACTGCAAGTTGAAGAGCTTTGGGAGTAGTCTGTCCAGAAGGGCCACTGCGCCTAGAACCTTCTGGGAGACGGAGCACCGGAAAAGAGGTGTGTATCCAACACTTTTCTTTCTGATCTCCTTCTCTAGGCTTGGCTGGACCCAATAGGCCTCAGATCCTGCCCACAGTCTGGGGGCTGGAAAGGCTAATCGCAAAGGGCTAGAAATGAGTCAGTTTCCACACTCAACTTCAGGCGCGGGCTTCCTGAAGCCCAGACGAGGAAGCTCTGAATTTCAAAGAGCAATTTTTTTTTTTTCTTTGCATACTATATCCGGAACTGAAACCACCAATTCATTTCACTTAAGATCTCACACTATACTCAGATTATCAATAACATTCCAGAGATAAGATACCCAGGCTTCATGGACTGAGTCTTTCTGTCTCTGTCACTCTCTTTTCTCTTGGTACTAATGTTGCTGGTCTCTTCCTTTTCTTTTGTTCAGTCCTGACAACACAGAATTTAGAGGCCTTTGTGTCCTTCACAGGTGTTTATGAGGGTTTGTCCCTGCCCATAGCTTTCTGCTTTCCCTTGCAAGTCAGCTTGACTGAGTGTGAGTTAAGGTCCTAGGTTCCATGTCTCATTCCAGGGTGGCAACTGACTTTGTGACTTTGCTGAGAACTTCCATACAGAGGTCATCTCACTAACCTGGGAAAGCAGTTAAAAGATGGGGTGTATGGAGAGATATAAGCAAACTTCAAGAAACAGGAAATCGATGGAAAATGTACACAATGGCAATGCCTCCCAATGTCAACTGATACATCAACCTGTTAGGGGAAAAAAGAATCTCTACCATTTACACAGTACCTTTCAATTTATAAATCACTTTCACATCCATTTTCTATCTTCATTCTCACCAGAACTTGTGAAATTAGCCAGACAAGCTTTATCTTCCCCAATTTAGATAGGAGAGAGTACCCAGTGCTAATAAAAGTGATGAGTTCATGCCACAAAAGTGAAAAAAGCAGATACCTCAGATTAGAAACCAGCTCTATTCATTCCAACTCCTGTATTCTTGGAATTCCCATTTAACCTTATATATAATATAATATTACATCACAATCCATGACCTAATGTTACACAGTCATTTGTTGACATTTTAGAATTTTAGGTTCTTATAGGTCAGAATTAATGGCTGTTGTTCATTACTTTGGTACAAACTTCTAATCTCTGCTTTCTTGATTTAAAAAGTGGAAGAAAGCATTGAATCCTGTGTTGCTTTCAATGCTAACATTCTGTGGGTCCTTGTGTCAGTGACTACTGAATCCATGGAATTAACCAAAAATGTTACCCAAAGGATTTTCTATGAGCATAAGCACCCAGGATGACTGTAGTGTTAAGTAAAAATGGTTACCATGGTCAAATAAGTTAGAAAAAAAAAAGAAGGATTATTCAAAATGAAACAGGTTGCTTTGCTCTGGCCCTTCTCAGAGCCTTTACATGCAAATCTACATGAGGAGGGGGCTATGGAATGTGCAACATTCCTCTAAGTTGGCCCTAGAACACGGATCTCATAGAATCGGTGTGCTATGGATCCCACTGTGATAAACAGCAGGACATTCTCTGATGATCCCATTGGTCTTTTAAAGCAGCATCAAGATTCCAAGAAAAATCTTACAACATCCCAGTACCACTACCACCTCCTGCTGCACCCGACCTCAGTACTGTATTTGCTAGGCCATGGAAGGCGACCCTCCAAGCCAAGTACCACCTAGCATAGAGAAACTCCATTTTACAATCTGGATCACGTCATCTCAGCCACAGAAAACTTGGAGTTGGAAAAAAAAAAAACCCCACAATCCATCTGAAAGCAAGTGCTTCCACATGTGGCCTGAATATAGGACTAAAGGCAGCATCTTTGATTGCTTTGGAAAGTTACTGCCCTTTCATTTCCCTGAGAGCAGGATCTCATCACTCGCTTTTATGGGAGAAGAAAGGTGAGGCCGCTTAAAGATTTTCCATCCTGTCGATTGCCATTCTAACTCCGTGGCTCTTTCAGCATCCTCCCTCTATGGAAAAAAAAGGAATTCTAGACTTTCAGAGAGACTCTTAGAGGGAGGCATGGTACAGGGGGCTTTGTCTGGTCTACAGCCTCTTTTCAGCATCCCTTCCACAGCCCCTGTAGAACAGCTTCTAGGATCATGTGCTCTCTTCTCAGAGGCAATCTGGCTCTCTGTTAACAGTTTTTAGATTGTCCGAAAGTTCTAACCCACACCATGTCTCATGGGAACTTCCTCATGTGGCTGGCGCCAAACAATTCCGATCGTGCTTCCGCAAGCGCCCAGTGTGTTGCTGCCAGTCTCACAGGTGAGTCAACTTGTTTAAATCCCTATCAGAAAAGTCGCATGAACAGCATGCACTTCTATTCTCGAGCCCAACTTCTTGTGAAGTAACCTTCTGCCGTCTCTTCCCATCTTTCTCGCTCTAGAGGAAGTCTTTGTGGTGCCAAAGGTACTATTTACTTGTTTGACTGAGGAGCCTCCACTTTGAGTGAAGAATTCCTGCTCTAGGCTTAAGTCTGCAAATGCCATTTTCAAGTTTTGGGTACTGTTTCTGCCTTTGACCTCAGCCACGTTTGTGCTTGGTTAGAGATTGCTCGTTATATGAGAGACAGACAAATTATCTTTCGTCTAGAACGACATGAAACTCCCTCATGCTGAACTATGCGAAGGAAACTTCAGGCTAAAAGAAGGCATCAGGCAAACACATTTAAAATGACCTTGGGACTACTTCTGTTTTATTTGCAGGAAGAAAATAATCCTCATTTCTCCCTTGACTTGTATAGATGTTCTGCACTCTTTATCAACCACCTAGGTAGCACTCTAAGATTTTACATGAATATTTCACATTTGTTATCTCATTTGTCCCCATAACAACCATTCAAGTCAGATATTATTGTATCATGTCATTACACTTTATGAGAGCACTGTGGTTGTGGGCTAGTGTTAATCTTTTGTTCTATTGTTAGAATCCTGGACTGCGATTCAGAAGTTCTAGGTTCTAACCCCTCTGCGACCCTCTGCAAGTCGCTTTCTCTTTTGGCCCTCGATCTCTCCATCTGTAAAATAGAAGAGATGTGGGGTAAACTAGATGAACTTTGATACCCCCATCCTGGTCAGCCTCTTGCACTGCTTGTCTCTGTTCACAACGTGGCCAGAGAGAAAAAAACACTGCTGAATACCCAGGACAGCAGTACTTCTCCCCAGTATTTGCCACACTGATGGTAAATGAGAAATATTGTCTCATTAGCTTTACATCTAAAAGAACAACATGCCCATAGTCATTTATTACAGACGGTACTGTAACAATAATTTTTTAAATGTAGAAATCCTGATTGGTTCAAGTAAAGAAATGCTTGAGAGAAAGTTCAAGTTTTGAAACTGCTAATACCTTCCTGCGATGGTGTGTGGGACGCGGTGGGGTAGGGAAGAGTAAGCCAGACAGTTCATCTTAGGGGTAACCTCTTTGGTTTATGTAAAATATATGACTCAAAGCAAATTCACTCTTGTAGGCTGCCATGCCTGAAGGAGGACGAAGCTGCGCTCAAAAGAGATTGAGATGTTCATACAATTAATCAGCTACATCTTTATGTTGTGTATCATGATGTCTAATTTCCAGAGGAAAGATCACTTTCAAACCACATAAATTATGATGCTTTTGGGAAAAAGACAGCAAAAAGGAAAACCCATCTCTCCTCAATGTAAAGATTTCACTATGAACTCACCTATTGTTTTTATTTTACACCCACAGTCTTGATGCTTATTATCTCTGAAATCATTTCAGTTTCCAAAAATCATTTGAAACACTCCTACATCTGGGGCTTTTGATAAACAGTCCAACTTCTACAGACAGAAACAGTTGTGCATTTGTGTGTGTGTGTGTGTGTGTGTTTGTGTGAGTGCAAATGCGTGACGTGTTTGAGAGACAGGAGGATGAGTTTAGGGGAGAGGGAGAAAGTGATGGCACCCTTCTGAGCTACACAGCCTAGACACCTGTGAAGACCTGAGTAGGTTTCACTGTAACACACAAAGAAGTCTATGAGCATGGGTGTTCCCTCCATAGATCTCTCTTTTGAGACTGCAAGAAACTTTGGGGTAATTTTACTCTGATGCTAAGAATAAAAATCATGATGAATGTTTTGAGCACTTACAATGTTCCAGGAAATTTTCTAAGAGCTTTAATACACGTGAAATCACATATTACTCACAAGTCAATGAGGTTGATACTATTCTTATCACATTCTACAGAAGGAAAAAAAAAAAGAATCACAGAGAAGTAGGCTCCCAATCACTGGCTTATTAACAATGAATTAAAATCTTGCCTGACAACCATCAAGACTGGAGAGGCCACTTCCTACGGGAGGAGCTTTCAGTGAGATGGAATCTCTCTCCTCTCAACTGCCTCCAGCTTTCTCATGGCACTGAAGCCACTGCCTTAAGCTACGGTAATCTGTGTGCCTGTTAAACCTTCTCTGGGAAGACTCTAAGGTCCTTATGATCAGGGTAGTATTAAAATTATCCTTGTTTTCCTACAGCCATGGCAAAAGTGCCTGGCACTGCATAGGCACCTTAGGAGATACTAGTTGAAAAAGTGAATAAAGAAACCCAAGTTTCAGACCTGAGCTTGCACAATCATGTTAGAAAAATTGATACAGACAGCTCTCCAGGACCAAAGCTGGCTAAATCTTGAGACAATGATCTGTGACTATTAAAATAAAACATATTATTTGTTTTTAATCCCTGTAGAGGTTTCCTCTGAATTCATCTTCACGTCTTGAATGGTTATGGTGGGTGCCCTGTCCATCTGGTCTGAAAAGTAGGTTTTAAAAGAAATACTGTAATGAGAGTGAGAAAGCTTAAGTCATGTCAAGTTCTGAAGTTTGTTGTATACACCTCCATTGCTCATCCTGAATTTAACTTTTTACAGGTTAAATCGATACCATTCTTATTAGCTTTCCTTATCCTTTTAGAAATAGAGCAGAATCCCATCTAGGACACAGGTTAAACCTCACCTCCAAAGCATCTCAAGAGCATGTAGGAAAACTGAGATGTAATGAGATGCCTCTGATAAAAGTGTGATCTTATAAGGAAGGAGCTCCTTAAAATAGATAATCCCCCAAAGTCACCCACTTTAACCCTCTCATTTAGCAGATAGGGATAATGTGGCTCAGAGAGAGGAAATGAGCTGCCAAAGGTACCAAATCAATTTAATAGTAATAAAAAGAGAATACACTCAAGACAGGGAACTCTTAGATGAGACTCTTCCCTTTTATTGATACAGTTTGTTATCCTTCATGACTGGGTTACAAGTTTCAGTGATTCCTAGAATAAAACAGATTACATTTGAGGTAAAAGTTTGATTGGAGTTCAAGGACATCCTCAGGCTTGGGCAAGACCAATCTTAAGGGCCTGCATGGTGGGAGAGGGTGGGTCTCTATTTTTGATCACATACTAAATATTTGTACCTACCAAACCACAGCAGAATAAATTAGTTGGTTGGCGTCAAAAGAGCATGAGTCACCATTCTCACCAGCAATAAATCCGATTTCTGGCACAGAGGAGATCAAATTCAAAATGACAGCTGAGATCGGAGTATGTTGGCCTCCCTCCATCCATGGTTCTTCTGCCCATGTCCCTGCTGGAAGAAAATGTTACTTTACCTCACAGTGATGGTGGAGGCTTTTAGAGTAGCCATGATCTTGTAATGTTGCTGGTAGCTAAAAAGCCATCAAAAGAGAGCAGCGCCTGAGCAGATGGCAACGACCAGCAGGTGAAATCCTACCCTTGTCCATCGCTCTTTACCTGACTTTGAACATGCACATGTCTCTGGGGGCTGCACTTCCCCACATGAAATTTGGAGAGTCTGGGCAGGACATGTGCAGAGTGCCCTCCACTTCAATGATTCACTGAGCTCATGAATGCATCGACCCCTCCTTTCCTGAGTGTGGCTCTGGGAGTCCTCAGGAAAGCAGCCACTCAGAGACATGTGGTTTCAACTAACAGTCTTGACTTCAAGGACTGCATTTACTCCAACCCTTGCAGCCATTTGGGAACTGGAAACATAGGGACTTGAAGTTCAAAGAATGGACTCTGTTCCAGTCTCAGCCCTACAACCTAGGGGATCTTGACTTCAGTTCCCTTTGTGAACCTCCGACTCTTCCTCTGAAGAGTCCAGGCAATGATACCTATTTCGTTGAGTTGTCTTGTGGGTCAGAAGAGATCTTACATGTCAAAGTGCTTATAACCTGAAAAGCATACGGGTTTTGTGGGGGAGGATGAGGATGGAGATGTAGATGAGGGGTTATGAACAGTTTTTGATTTTCCATAGAGATACAAATGAACTGTAGGTTCAGGGTCAGCAAGTAAGGGCAGAGACAGACAAGCTGGCTAAGTGCTCTGCTCACCCTGAGCATCACCCCAGTAGCTCCTGCATAACCCTCTCCCTTCCTTTCCACCGTCACCCCCGTCTCCCCAGTACAGCAGAAAGTGTCACCCGTCTTACGTCTTGCGCCTCCCTCACCCCCACCCTCCTCACTGCAGACCCAGCTGGAGTGTCAAATCAAAACCCTTGTACAGATATTTCACCCTCACTTCTAGACCGTCTAAAAGAAAACAACAGAGGCACTCCCTCCGCCTACACATTTCCCTTTGTTTTGAGGGCTATGGCAGCCTGGTCCTGTGGCAGTTAGAGCTCCCAGCGAGAAAAGCAACTCCATCTCTTGAGTCGTCTCTTGGCACTCTCGAGTTCTGGGTGTTCGGCAGGTGACCTGGTATTTTCCTAGGGCTAAGTAAGGCATGATGGTATCCAGTTGGCATGACACATGAGGTGGAAGACAGGGATTTTCATGTGGATCCACAAGCTGATGGAGCTGCAAAGGGCATTAGGAATGACCCATTTCAACCCCCTGTTGGTTACAGATGCACAAACTGAGCCCTAGAGAAGAGAAGCAATGTGTAGTGTCCTTTAGAAATTTAGAACCAGAAGGATCTGTAAGGACATCTAAATCAAATTCCTTGTTGTATGGATGAGGAGACTGAGTTTCAGCAATGATAACACACATGCTCTAGAGTTAAGGAGTTAGTACCCATCCCATAACCTGTGGTTCAAAGGTCAGATCTCATTTCATGGGAACCACACAAAATATATAGTGTGGAAACTGTATGTGAAATCTAGCTTCTGAGAATATGTAGATAAAGCAATAGGTTATTATATTCATTTAAATTTGGGGGAAAATTTTATATCCATATTTTAGAATTCTCACTTTATGAGATTCATCATGTGTTCTGTAGAGGATATGATGAAGGGCATAATTAAATTTGTGTTAGTGGTTTAGGATATATGGATATAGGCAAAAAAATAACTACTAAGAGTTACTTTTATTCCAATTCTGAGGCCCAAAGGAGCCATGTAAGTGTCAGTTTTCTAATACCAGAAAGCAGTTTATCTGTGATGGTTCAAAGTGAGGCCCTACTGAGTGAAGGTTAGATCTAGAAACAGAAGAATCTGTATGAGTATTGGATCTAAAGCATATTACTTACTGCAGCATTTGTCTCACTGTGGGACGAGACCAGTGTTGTGTTTGTACATGTGTAAAAACTGGCTTTAAGTGGGATGGGGGTGGTAAGGGGCAAGTCCCATTTGTTGTGTTTTCCAGTATCCTTGGTAGAGATGTTCCCACCTAGACCACTCTCAAGCTACCAGTGCAACATTGTTGAATGTGTCAGTTGGAAGAGATGCACAGCAGTAGGTAATGATTCTAACATCTGGATAAAAGAAATATTAACAACCTCAAGAACATATATGATAATAAACTGTGCTTTCAACCAGTTTGCCAAATTCCTGATAATTGAATAATCAACTCTTGTAAATCTAGAACAAGTTAGCAAACCTCTGGGCCAAAGAGATCTGAGTTTGAATCCTGGTCTACCATTCTGCCAGCTATGTGATGTTGGGTGAGGTTTAAAACTCCTTTGAACTTTAGTTTTTTCAGCTGTGGATGGTGACACACTAACAATAGCTTCATGGGTTTATACGTGATGCTCAAATGAGATAATGCTTAACACAGTAGCTCTACATAAACACCCCACAAATCACCATCAATGCACCATGCCAAATTCATGCACTCAATAAACATTTTGCAGGAATGTGTTTTATGAGTACAATGTGTGGTACATGAACTTCAGAGTTACATGCCAAGGGGGGCTCAGAATACCTCAAACATGACTCTTACCCTGCTCTCAAAGAATTTATAGCCTAAAAGAATGGGATATACTGGAAGCATAATCCACAGCAAGTACTGATCAGATCATAAAAGAACAAAGAGCTTGGGAAGGGAGAGAAGGAAGAATTCTTGGAGGCAACTGCAGTTGAGCCATAGCTCTCAGAACAGGCCTGTACATACAGAGGTGTCCAGAAAGGAAGGTGCCAAGAAAGGAAAAGAAAGGGGACAAAGGCAAGGAGGAAGGAACATGAAGATGGAGGAGTAGAAGATTTGGTGGAACAAGGTGTATAAAAGGGGTGCTGGAGAGATTGTTGGAAAGGCAAACAACCTCTCAATCACGTTAGTCTTGAATGCTGAGGAATCTGGTTTCTGTTCACTTAGCTAATCACGAGCCTGGGGAAACGTCTTCCTCTGACGCAAATCAGGTATTTGGATTACCAATCATATTATGTGAAATATTTGTTCACTAGATACATTTTTATGGTCACTGTTCTTTCCTTGAACAAGAATTGTTAAGGGTTAACCAGATAGTGAAAGGCATTTTTAAATAAATTTCCTCTGTGGAGAAAAAAAAGTCTTGTATTCAGGGATAGAAGGTGGCATTACAGCTCCCAGTTGAAAACAAAGGCATTATTGAAAGCCTTTGATAAATATTAGGAAGGCTTAAGCCAGTGGCAGTATTTCATGAGTTTTGAATTGTCTGCTGGGTCCCTCTTGCATTATGCTTCACACACACAAAAAGTCATATGACCTACATCTTTATCTGCTCCCGTCTTCAGCTTCTATATATAGGCTTCGGTTATGAATGTTTTTTCCTATGAAAAGGTCAGACCTTGCACATGTACCATCAATGCAAAGACCTGCTTATTAAAAAGCAAGCGGGCGAGTTTGTAAAAGTCATTGAAATAATACTGATGTGGGGAAAAGCTTGGCAGCTTGCTGAAAAAGAAATAGCCTCCAAACTTTCTCAGAGGGAAGGTGGGGGGAAACCTTTAGCCCGTGATTTCAGAAGCATTTTTTCCTTCTGGCTACAGCACCCTGTGGCTGGCTGTCAGTGGCACCCATTTACAGAAGCAGGCTGGGACACCCCCACCCCCAGCTTTCTCTTGTGCATGCGGGTGCACAGACTCACCTCAATAAGAGAGACACCAACCTCCGTTAACTCCTCCTCCACACCTCAAACCCCCATGGAACATCTGGAGGTGAGGCTGGGGAAGGCACCTTGCTTGGCCAGAGAGATGCAGACCCAATTTGGGGTTTCCGGTTGTACGCACAGTACAGCAGCCACCTTTGGCCAACATTGCAACACCAGAGAGAATCAGAGGAGAGTTGAACTCTTACTTTTAAGCCAAAAGTTCACAGATTCAAATACCCCTCTAATGTCAGCAGCTCCCAGAGGCTAACCTTTGTGTCTGAATGCTCTGATAAGATCAAGTTGCTTTAGGAAAAAAGCCTGCCTTCCATTTGGTTCCTTTCTCAACAAGGTCAAGCTCTTTCTTGGAATGAAATTATTTACTAACTAATGTGAACCAGAATGGGGTACTCTCTTTCTTTCACAGAAAAGAAACGGAAGTTTAAGAGGTTAAGTGACTCGCCCAAGTTCCCTCAACAAGTCAGACGCCTGTTGATGCGACATGTGGACAAGGAACCCGCCACATGGGACGGACAGCATTGTCATAGAAAGTGGTAGATGCCATTTGCCAATTGGTTAATATCCATCTCCCAAGACGAACTTTCCAGGGGACATTATAGACCTAAAGATCACCAGATTACAGTGAATAAAGTATTAAATTGAAGCTCAGAAGAACCTTATTATGGTTTTAGATCAGAAGCTATCAAACACTTATTTATTCACTCACTCATTTATTCATTTGATCAATATTATTGAGACCATGCCAGGCCTAATTCTAGGCACTGAGAATCCAGTGTTACAAACCAAAACATAGTTCTGACTCATGGCACTTGGGCTGCTGACCACTTTTGAATACACTGCAGATTCTTTGTATAATTTTTATTTGCTCACTTCTTCATCCCCTTCATCTGCCCCTTAGAGTGTAAGCCTCTTAGAAGAGTAGGCATGCCTAGCCCACTTGTAAATCTCACTGCCTGGCACCCAGTAGGTACTGGTTGCAGGAATGGTCTGTGAGGTCTCTCCAGTAATTCATTGAAAAGAGACAGAGGCTTCTTAAGAGGAATTAGAGTTGAGATTCATTTGGGATACGTCACCTATTTCCTGACTAGCAAAGTGATTCCGGAAGCCCAGCACTTGGCCTTCAGCTACAGAGTCCCATAAACAGTAGCTCCTTCTTTCCTTCCAGCTCTAAGCTCTGTGTCTCCCCCACTTGGCTGGACTTCCTCTCCCAAAATGCTAAGTCTGTCTATCTCTCTAGATAGTCCTGAGCTTCCCGGATCCAGCCCCTTCGAACCCCCACAAATTTCCCTTACTGTCACCTAATGCAGTTTTAGGCCCAAGGGGGATAAATAACACAGTGATACTGAGATAAAGACATTCTTGCTTGCGTGCATGCTAAGTAGCTTCCAGTTGTGTCCAACTCTGTGCAACCCTATGGACCGTAGCCTGCTAGGCTCCTCTGTTCACAGGATTCTCCAGGCAAAGGCATTCCTAGGTTTGAACAAAACAAAGCCGACTCATTCTAGCAGGAGGAGCTGTCCAAGGATAGAGCAGGCTACTTTCTGGGGTGAGAATTCCCCATCACCTGAGGGGCCTACCAGAGGCAGGATCATCTCCTCAACAATGAAGTGGGAGAGTCAAGCATGGGATGGAGACACGTCACTTCTAACATCCTTTCTACTCAGTCTTCTGGGAACACCTCTCCATTCTTCACCATTTTGAGTATCGATGATGTACTAAATATCTGAAATTTCAACTCCCTTTTACCCTGAGGAGGGGCCCAACTTGAAAGATTAACTTTCATCTTAGTGGTGGTCAAAGATGAATGGATTTCTTCCCTTTTGTTAGTTTAACTCTCTTAAAATTCCACTTTTGATGCATTGCTCACTTCCTCTGAAACCTTCATCATTCTCTATCAGTTCCAAGCTAAACTCTGATCACTGTAGCCTGGCCTTGTAGATCTTTCACCATCAGGCTCCAGCACCTCGCCCTTTCAGCCTCACCTTGAACTACTCTTTATCCACTACCTTGTTCCTAGGGTGATAAATGCAAAGCTTCTTCATCTTTTCCATCTCCACATTTTTCTTTACATTATCCCAATACCAATCATATTTGTAGGGTCTATGTCCTTATTCCTCGGATGTCCTATGTCCTTATGTCCTTATTTCCTTATTTGCTATGCTCCTGTGTCCTCATCGTCATGTGCCCAGTGTTCAGTCTAGCTCTCAGGTTTGTTGGCTAGAATTAACTTGAATTAGAGAACATTTTTCCGTGCAGGAAGGCAGAAGGTCACATTGGTGACTCCCTTGATGTGAGTCCTTGCTTTGTCACTTCCTGGTGGGGTGATTCTGACCTAGTTACTTAAACTCCCAGGGACTCCATTTCCTCATCTGTAGAATGGGAACATTAACCCCCGCCTCATGTCATGGTGTTTAAATGAGTTGGCTTTAATGAAGTGCTTACTTCAGTGCCTGGCACACACTTAGGGGATATCAATTCATTGTTTATGGTGCCCTTTTATTTCTCCCTCTTTCATGAATATTAACTCTTATTTTCCATGTATAAAGCACTTCAGAATTTACGAAGACCTTTCATATGCGTTTTCACATTTAATCATCACAGTAATATGGGAGGTAGGTGTCACCATCCCCCGGAGAGTTTTGGTGACACAGGTAAAAGCAGCAGGGGGGAGGCTGTGACAGGAGCTCAGAGATCCTGGTTCTCTGTCCTGAACGGATTCCGCTTCAGTATCTGGCTCTCAGTCTTGCCCAGAGTGCTGGCTGTGACAGGCTGTAGCCAGATAAACCCCACCCCTGCCCTGAGGGTAGGGTCCATGGAGACCCACAGTGGTGTCCTGCAGAGCTTCAGTACTCCGACTGAATGTCTGGATCAGGCTTTGTCTTGTCTCAGTGGTGAAGGGGGTTTACTAGCTCCACACACTCCCTGGAGACTCTGCGGTTTCATTTCATCTCTGCTGCAGATTGTTCTGTGACCTTTGCTCCATCTCTGTATGCAAACCTTTCTCACTGCAGGCCACCAGGTAATGCAACCACGGAACAGAACACCCGGGTTAGATGGGATCACGGAGATCATAAAGTCCACTTCCCCAAAACTGTTTTACAAGTGAGAACTTGGAGCTGCAAGGAAGGAAGTTGCTTGTCCAAAGATCCCTCTAGCTTAGGTGGTCCTTAAGACAGGGTCATATTTAGGCCCAGGAGAAATAAGGACTTCCAGATGGTCAAGCTGGTTTTAGAAAAGGCAGAGGAACCAGAGATCAAATTGCCAACATCTGCTGGATCATGGAAAAAGCAAGAGAGTTCCAGAAAAAAATCTATTTCTGCTTTATTGACTAGGCCAAAGCCTTTGACTGTGTGGATCACAATAAACTGTGGAAAATTCTGAAAGAGATGGGAATACCAGACCACCTGACCTGCCCCTTGAGAAATCTGTATGTAGGTCAGGAAGCAACAGTTAGAACTGGACATGGAACAACAGACAGGTTCCAAATAGGAAAAGGAGTACCTCAAGGCTGTATATTGTCACCCTGCTTATTTAACTTATATACAGAGTACATCATGAGAAATGTTGGGCTGGAAGAAGCACAAGCTGGAGTCAAGTTGACACCACCCTTATGGCAGAAAGTGAAGAAGAACTAAAGAGCCTCTTGATGAAAGTGAAAGTGGAGAGTGAAAAAGTTGGCTTAAAGCTCAACATCCAGAAAACTAATACCATGGCATAGGGTCCCATCATTTCATGGCAAATAGATGGGAAAACAGTGGAAACAGTGGCTGACTTTATTTTGGGGGCTCCAAAATCACTGCACATGGTGAGTGCAGCCATGCAATTAAAAGACGCTTACTCCTTGGAAGGAAAGTTATGACCAACCTAGATAGCATATTAAAAAGCAGAGACATTATTTTACCAACAAAGGTCCGTCTAGTCAAGGCTATGGTTTTTCCAGTAGTCATGTATGGATGTGACAGTTGGACTATAAAGAAAGCTGAGCGCCGAAGAATTGATGCTTTTGAACTGTGGTGTTGGAGAACACTCTTGCGAGTCCCTTAGACTGCAAGGAGATCCAACCAGTCCATCCTAAAGGAGACCAGTCCTGGGTGTTCATTGGAAGGACTGATGTTGAAGCTGAAACTCCAATACTTTGGCCACATGATATGAAGAACTGACTCACTGGAAAAGACCTTGATGCGAGGAATGATTGAAAGCAGGAGAAGGGGATGACAGAGGATGAGATGATTGGATGGCATCACCGATTCAATGGATATGGGTTTGAATGGACTCTGGGAGTTGGTGATGGATGGGGAGGCCTGGTGTGCTGCAGTTTATGGGGTCGCAAAGAGTCGGACACAACTGAGGGACTGAACTGAACTGAACTGAACTGAACTAAGGACAGGACCCTTGCTTTCAGGAAACACAAAGTCTAGTAAACTATGTTCTACTCATTGTCTCCAGTGTCTAATCCAAAACCTAGCACACATAGTAGGTGCTCCATAAATGCTTCCTGAGGAAACGAGTGATGAATAAATGAATGTCACTGATCAGTCACTGGGTAAGCTGGCCATAGACACAGGGCTCCAAATTTCCAAACTGGGGCTCCCCTCTGCTCATGCTTTCCACCTCCCCCATTCAGACTTAAGTCATAGGTTTAAGAAACATCTTGGAAACATGGCTAACATTGTTGCAAATAGTCCTGCCCATCATGTTTATTCAGGAGTCACAGGTGGTCTCTCGGTCATCTTGGAGAAGAGTTTGAGCTCCCTCTTTCTCCTGGAGAGATAGAAGCTAAGCAAAGAGGCAGAGATACCATGGAAAATCAACATCAACAGACCCAAGACTTTCCCTGTGGGAGACCATCACTGCCTAGAATGTTCCCATGCCTTTGTTGCCCAAACAGAAACTAGTATATGGCACATATTGGTTCATGACGGCTATCTTAACGTGTTTCCTATTTTTCCTTGATTTCACTCATTTCATAGAGTGTCCAAGCTGCAAGGTGCCTTAGAGATACCTAAGCTTAACAATCCCTTATAGGACAGGTGGAAAATCAGGGGTCTAGAGGGGAAAATTGAGTGGCTCATCATCAGACAGCACGTCAGCAGCTCAGACTAACCTGGAAGCCAGGCTTCCTGGATTCCAGTTCAGAGAGTCTTTCCAGGCCCCATACTGCTAGACTCGGCATCAAGCCAGGAGACTATCTAGTGTCAGATTCTCAAAAGTGCAGGTTCCATATGACTTACGCATCTCTCCTGTGCAGCTGGCGTGGTGTTTTGATCTCACAGAAACTCTTCTTTGCTCAGTACTATGACGTTCTCAAAGGGTTTTCTTATTCATTATGAGTCCCATTTTACAGACTGGGGAGCCTCAGGTGATCCAAAGGGCCAAGGGCTCATGGCCTTAGAAGGATGGGAGCAGGACTTAAACCTCAGTGTTCTGACAACAGTCTGTGCCTTTCTTCTACAAGCGTAAGCAATGAAGTCACTCCTTGATGAGTAAGTGAATGACTTAACGGATGGATGAGTAAATTAATGAATGACAAACATAGGAATCAACCAATCACTCTTAAGAAACAGATTTAAAGGAAAAACCTCCAGATCCTCACTCTGCTTGGATCCATGGTAACTTGCTGCAGTTCCCTCACCTTTTATTTCTCTCCACTCAACACCTCACACGTGTGCTTAAGGGAAGAAGAAGAGCTAACAGCACTAAACCTCCATTCTTTAAGGGGCCAATCATTCCACAAAAGCATGGAGAAAGAAATTTTAACCTCTCCAAATATCACCATCCAGAGATTACCAGTAGTTAATATTTTGGTGAGCATCAACTTTTCAGTTTTTTTTTTCAAAGCATATATATAATTTGTTTAATGGATTCATATTGGATCAATTGCCTAGTAATCTGTTTTTATCACTTAATAAATAAATTACAAATATCCAGTCAGGTCATAAAGGGGTCAAGGAGGAGAAGGAGCGTGATACTCTGATCATATTTGATCTGCTGAGTAACACGTAAGTGGTGAGATTCCCAAACACTGCCTTCCATCGGTCATTTTGAGAGCCCAGTGAAGCCCTATTGCTGGGCTCTGCCTAGGCCTTCCTGCCTCTAAGATGGCCATGGCTCTGACATTGTGAGTTCAGTCACTCAGTCCTGTCCAACTCTTTCCAGCCGATGGACTGTAGCACGCCATTAAGACGTGAGTAACTAAACCAAAGGTCTGTCTAGTCAAAGGTATGGTATTTCCAGTAGTCATGCATGGATGTGAGAGCTGGACTATAAAGAAAGTTGAGCACTGAAGAATTGATGTTTTTGAACTGTGGTGTTGGAGAAGACTCTTGAGAGTCCCTTGTACTGCAAGATCAAACCAGTCAATCCTAAAGGAAGTCAGTCCTAAATATTCGTTGGAAGGACTGATGCTGAAGCTGAAACTCCTCCAATACCTTGGCCACCAGATGCAAAAAACTGACTCATTGGAAAAGACGCTGATGCTGGGAAAAACTGAAGGCAGGAGGAGAAGGGGACGAAAGAAGATGAGATGGTTGGATGGCATCATCGACTCTATGGACATGAGTTTGGGTATACTCCGGGAGCTGGTGATGGATACAGAAGCCTGGCTTGCTCCAGTCCATGGGGTCACAAAGAGTTGGACATGAATGAGAGACTGAATTGAATTAAAACAGCTTGGAATACCATCCTTCAATTCGCTAACCTCTTTTATAAACACACACACACACACACACACACACACACACACACACACACACTCTATTACATGTCAGTCAGTGCTCAGACAGAGAGGGACACATCACAGGTCTTGCATGATCTTTGTAAAGACGCTGGAGAAAAAGCAGGGCTCAAGTCATTATTTTAGAGATGGAGAAATTTAGGATCAAGGAGATTACATGTACCTGCTAGGGATTTTTGTAATACTTTTTTTTTTAAATTATAGCTTCAGAAATAAAATAAGTCAACAGTGATGAGCCAGTGTTTAGAGGGGAATTTCTTACATTTGAAGATTAGCAGAGAATTTATTCTGCTAATATTTATAGTGGAGTGGAGGCTTGAGCTCATTTCTGATCTTTCATTCCAGACTTTTCTTTCTACCATGCTACACTGCCTTCCTGACTTAAAACAGGTCTGAAAGGTTGAGCGATTTTAGTTCACTGCAGAGAAGAGAGTACACATATGTGAGTGTGCCCCACCTCGACCAGCATGAGTGCTGACGGTGCATTCTGTGGCCTCTGTGGATGGGCTGGCGGCCTGTCACATCTATAAACTAGGTTTAATTTGATTAATGTGGGCCACTGGTCAGGACAACCTCCCCTGCTCAGTGAGGTGCGGGCCACTGGACATGGCTGGCTGGAGGGCCAGAGAGAGGTTGTGATTCATTTCTGCCCCAGGCACCCACCTGGCTGGCCTGGTGCAAGGCTGTGGGACCAGGGGAAAGTGAGAGGCTGCAGGCGCCCTGCCTGTGAGCTGGGGCTCGGGAGTAATAGCGAGAAGTGGGGTGAGAGTAGCAGCTGCTGAGGTTGATATTTATATAATGACTCTCTGTGTTCAAGGCAGGAAGTGAAACTGAGGTTCTGCTGAGACACTTTCCTTCCCCACACCGCTGCCCACGGGCAGCTCCAGAGAGATGACATGGGGAGAGCCTAGCGGGCTATGTCCAAGCGTGTACAGAGACGGGCGTGCCAGGCTCATCACCAGGATGTCAAAGCCAAAGCTCTGCTACCCAGTCTCCCCTTGGGGTTCTGCCTTGAGCCCTTCTTTCTCTAGTTCCACTTGAGGATGAGGAAAGTCCTGCCATTCTCCTGCAGCTTTGCAGGAATGCTGTGAGGGTACACAAGATGATATCTCTAAACCCAGGGCCAACCATGCCTCATGGTGGAATTAGCATCAAGATCTTTATTACATTTCTGTGACCATCACCTGTAGTTCCTAGGGACAGGTGTTCCCTGACTTTTCTATCTGCCTCAAGCACACTTTCTGCCTTTCTCCTTTGCTTTCCTTTCAAGCCTTTATATCTTTTCAGATTGTCTTGGGCTTCAAAGCAAATATTCCCACCCATGCCCACCTTCCATCTTACTTAAGCCTAGGTTTAGGAATTCTGTTCTCATCTTTCTTTTAAAAGAGATACTTTAATACAGATAGGAGACCATCTAGAGAGTCTTTGCTATTCTGCTTCTCACCTATCATGGAGAGTTCACAGTGAAAAAGGGCCTTAAAAATGATGTAGTGCCTTGCTTCTCAATGAGGGAAGGACAAGCAGCAGCTGCTTCATTGAGGAGCTTATTAGACCTGCAGGATGCTAGGCCCCACTCTGGACTTACAGAATCAGAATCTGTGTTTTAGAAAGGTCTTTAGACGATTCATATGCACCTTACATTTTGAGAACCACTGCCTTAGCCCAAGATGCTCACCACCAGGTGGAAGAAACAAGAGCTCAAAGATGGAGCTGCACCTGTGCAAGGTCACACAGCAAGAGAATGTTGTCAGGATGGAACTCAGGGGACTGTCCTGTTTAAGTCCCTTTCCTCTGTACAAGGCCTTAGTGAAGATATATTCCCAATGCCAGCACTATGAAGCAAGCTGGGTAATCACATTCCTCTTTTCCTCTTTTCTCTAAATTTCATTTATGAGTATTTTTACAAGCTACTTGATTAATAGAAAACCAATACATATGATTTTTCCATCATCTACTTTGAACCCTTGTCTGGTCTAAGTTGCCATTTCTTGTTGCTGAGTTCTACAGAGTCTGATATGGTTATTCAAAGAATGTCCATCTAAAGTTCATTTGAAGGGGAGCTTCTGAGTAGCTGGCAAGGAAAGGGAAATGTGTTATCAGATGTTTCAGCTACCTCAGCTTTGCCCCTCAATGACCTTGCCAGGAAGAACAATGAATGACAGCGTATTTTAGAATCGCAAAATGACAAAACTGAAAGAGACATTAGAGATCATCTCATCCAGCCCCTTCTGGTGGCAGGTGGGGAGGCTGAGCCATAGAGAGAAATGACTTGTTCAGTTTTTTCCAATAAGTTAGTAGGATAGCGGGGCAAGAGTTCAAATCTCTTGCCTCTCAATTCAGGGCTCCATGCTATGAACTTCTGTCCACTCCCTCACCAACTAAATGGAATGGACAAACTAAATGAATAAGCCCTCTGGGCCAGAAAGCATCTACTCTAGAATTCTGGAGTAAGTCATGGGTAGAATTGGCGTGCTATTGTCCAGAATGCACATCCAGTCATTATAAACGGTCACTGAACCGGAAGGAATGCCACACTGCAGATGGATTTCCCACCTGGGAAGTATGAACTACTAAACTTCATTATCTTGTCTGGAATTCACAAGAACAAGTGGGATCTTGAAACTGTAAAACCATAACTTACCAGGAGAAAAAGCAGAAGGACTTTCACAAATCAGTGTTCTCTAGGTTTTAAGCAGGGGACTATGGAAATTCAGTGCTTTCAGTTTTCATAGATTCAAGCTCTCTGTGACTGGATTTTTACATCAGAGAGCAGCTTGATTCCGGAATGGTTTGGCATGATACTATGCCATCTTTCATAAAGATCACGGAAGTAATATTTTTACAACCTCTCCAAAAAGAGACTATTAACCATGAAATCTCCAGAAGTCAAAAAAATCACCCAGAACTGGGGTTTAATTCATCCATTAATAAAAGACATGAAAGAAAGAATATAAAGTAGAGATATCTTCCCTTTTGCAAATGTCACTGAGCGTTTCTAGCCATCATGGTGCTTCATTTTCAGGCTACCTTAATGGTTTCACCATTAATATTTCATCATATGCTCAAGATGCACCTGTAAGCTGAGCAGAGCGAGGTCCATCCTCAACTTGAGACCAGGAAGCCACACTTCAGGGTACAGAATGTCTTTCCAAACCTTGCAATCACTTGAATCCCAGTTGGACTCCAAATCCAGTACACTTTTCATCACACGATATTGTTTCTGGGCAAGGAACTACCACAACACACAATACCTTCTAACATCGGCACACATCTTCAGAAGTTGCAAAGCTTCTAGACAGCTCTGTGGCCTGAGGAAGAAGGCAACTGGCTGTTGAGAACCTGCTGTGTGTGGCCAGGTCTATGTTAGATTCTGTGCACAGCTGCCTATTGAATTTTGACCATGACTCTTTGAGGTGGGTGTTATCGTTCCTTTCTGCCTATTAGGAAACTGAGCAAGGTTAGGCAGCTTATCCACGGCCACAGTCATGGTCTGAGCATGGGTGAACCTTAGGTTTGGACCCAGAGTCTATTTGGGTTCAAAGCCTTTCAAGGTGAATTGTTTCTGTTTATCGCAGTGTGGCATTTGAGGAAATAGAAATGTTAATCAACCAAGATTGTAGAGTTAATAAATCATAGAGAAAGAATTCAAACTGGAGTTCCCTGACTTTAAGTCTCAGGGGCATAAAGATCTGAGCAGAATGAGGGGAAAATGTAACAGCTGAGCTTCAGTTTGGGAAAATATAAAGCAGTGCTCTTAGATAAATTATTTCTTAATCTCTCTTTATAAAATGATGGACACGAATGTGTCTCAGGAGGAGTACCTGGCAACCCCCTCCAGTATTCTTGCCTGGAGAATCCCATGTACAGAGGAGCCTGGAGGGCTACAGTCCATAGGGTGGCACAGAGCTGGACACGACTGAAGCGACTTAGCATACACGCACATTGTATCACAAATCAGGAAATGTATTTAAGTTTATTTCATTTCACTTCTATATATGAGTACTGAGAATAGATGCTGTACCAGGTTCTATCCAAGCTATTTGCATGGATCTTCTCTTTCTTGTTTCTTACCAAATTTTTTTTGGAGTATTGTTTTTCCCATTTTCCAAAGGAAAATGAGTGACATGTTCAAGGTCATATAGTTGGTAACTGGCAGGGCAGAAATTGAGATCATCGATGACAAATCTGAACTCCAGTAGCTTAAGCTGGGGCATGTGGGTTTCATCAGAATGAGTATGGAAGCCAACAGAAAGACATTATCCTATGATCAAATGATATCGGTGTGTAGGCTCAGGCAAAACACAACAGTTCTATTTATGGGTCTTTAGGACAACTGCAGCGGAGCTGGGGGAAGGGCAGGGGGCTAGTCACATCATCAAAATGATGGAGCTTGTTGGTAAAATAGATAGACTTAAAAAATCAGATTTCCCCAATCAAAAAAAAGAGAAGACTGAGAGAAGATACTGTAATGTTTGATAGAATGGAATTGTGTACTTAATCAGTAAGTCTCAGAAAGACAGAACTATCCCAACCTCCCCTAACCCAAAGTTTCCAAGAGTTACATTCAGTGAAAATGAAAGGAAGCATACTTTTTATAGTAGGTGGTAACTCAATGAGCCCAGAGGTAGTCATTGGCTAGAGATGGATTTAAGAAGGGATTATTTAAATACAGTCATCCGTCTTGTTCTCATCCTAAGTCACTTCAGTTGTGTCTGACTCTTTGTGAGCCTATGGACTGTAGCCCGCCAGGCTTCTCTGTGCATGGGATTCTCCATGCAAGAATATTGGAGTGCCATGTCTTCCTCCAGGGGATCTTCCTGACACAAGGATCAAACCCACTTCTCTTACACCTATACCTCCTGCCTTTGCAGGCAGGTCCTTTACCACTAGCGCCACCTGGGAAGCCTATTTAAATATTATGAGGGTTCATAAATTCCACATGGGTTTATTAAAAATGTGTGAGCACTTAAGTTGACCTGGCCTAACTTACCACCTCACAGGCATCCGCTTGATTGCGCCCAATAGTAAAGAGCTCACTCTCTCCCTAGGTAGAAGATTCCAGCTGTTGAGAGCTCTGTACATCCAAAAAGTGTTTTCTTAGGTTTAAACAAAGCTTATCTCTATTTACTATGCCCGTTTGGGCTCAATCTCTGCCTTTGAGATGCTGAACAACAAATCTGAAAACTCTTCCTTTTTATATGCCTTCTGGTGTTAAAATCCAGCTGTTACTCCTATTTCTTGACATCAACATCATGATCAGAAATTGTATTTAGGCAGAAATTTTGGGGAGCACTTCAAAAATTCTAAAGGAGAAATATAATGTGGCATTTCCAGCTTTGAGAAGGTTAAAGGAATAAGTATCAGATTGGAAATCAGGAGACCTAGATTCTAGCGTTATTCATTTAAAATATGAAGTCCATGCCACTGTGTCTGTCACTAATTAGATCAGTAAACGGATCTTAGAAGGCAGGGACCTCACATTTCTGGACCACGAGTTTTTCTCTCTCCTCCCTCTTCTCTCTCTTCCTCTCTCTTTCACACACACACACATACACACACACACACAAACACATGTGCATGCACGCACACATATCCATCTCTCACTTCTTAGCCTTTAGAACCATCTTCTAATTGTCTTTTGGATATCTTCATTTTCACATCCAGCAGGCAGTTTATACTCCATATGTTCCACACCAAATTCTCTCACTCCCACCCTCACTGCTTTTCGTTTCCAGCTTTATTGAGATATAATTTACATACAACATTGTGTAAGCTACAGGTTGATTTGATACATTTATATATTGCAAAATTATTACCATCAAAGCATAAGTTGACATCTATATCATGACATATAATTACCATGTCCTTTTGGTAGTACAAAAATCTATTCCCTTTGGCACTTACAAGCACATAACAATATTATTAACTAGAATACAATATTGTACGTTAGATCCTCAAAACTTACTCATTTTATGATTAGAAGGTTGTGGTGCTTGACCACCCCCAGCCCCTGATAGCCATCATTCTAGTCTCTGTTTCTGTGAGTTTGGCATTTTTAGAGTCCACATATAAGTGAGATCATACAGTATTTGTCTCTTTCTGTCTGACTTATTTCATGCAGCATAATGCCCTCGAGTTCCATCCATGTTGTTGCAAATGGTTGAATTTTTTCCTTTGGTTTGGCTGAAAAAAATATTCCATTACATATGTCACATCTTCTTTATCCATTCTTCCATTGACGAACACTTAGGATGCTTCCATGTCTTGGCAGTTGTCAATATTGGACCACAGTTCTCTTAAATATAAGATAAAGAGGTTGAACAAGATAATGTTTATTCTCCCTCTGTCCATGATTCTCTGGCTTCAGTTTAGTTAACCAGTGGTAGTTGTAAAACACCAATCCACTTATGAAACTCTCTTCAAAATATTATCACTAGAAAGTAGTTTTACCAGTCCCTAAAGAGAAATCTATGTGCAGGTCAGGAGGCAACAGTTAGAACTGGACATGGACCAACAGACTGGTTCCAAATAGGAAAAGGAGTATGTCAAGACTGTATATTGTCACTCTGCTTATTTAACTTCTATGCAGAGTACATCATGAGAAACGCTGGGCTGGAAGAAGCACAAGCTGGAATCAAGATTGCAGGGAGAAATATCAATAACCTCAGATATGCAGATGACACCACCCTTATGGCAGAAAGTGAAGAGGAACTAAAAAGCCTCTTGATGAAAGTGAAAGAGGAGAGTGAAAAAGTTGGCTTAAGGCTCAACATTCAGAAAATGAAGATCATGGCATCTGGTCCCACCACTTCATGGGAAATAGATGGGGAAACAGTGGAAACAGTGTCGGACTTTATTTTGGGGGCTCCAAAATCACTGCAGATGGTGACTCCAGCCATGAAATTAAAAGACGCTTAGTCCTTGGAAGAAAAGTTATGACCAACCTAGACAGCATATTGAAAAGCAGAAACGTTACTTTGCCAACAAAGGTCCATCTAGTCAAGGCTATGGTTTTTCCTGTGGTCATGTATGGATGTGAGAGTTGGACTGTGAAGAAGGCTGAGTGCCGAAGAATTGATGCTTTTGATCTGTGGTGTTGGAGAAGACTCTTGAGAGTCCCTTGGACTGCAAGGAGATCCAACCAGTCCATTCTGAAGGAGATCAACCCTGGGATTTCTTTGGAGGGAATGATGCTGAAGCTGAAACTCCAGTACTTTGGCCACCTCATGCTAAGAACTGACTCACTGGAAAAGACTCTGATGCTGGGAGGGATTGGGGGCAAGAGGAGAAGGGGACGACAGAGGATGAGATGGCTGGATGGCATCACTGACTCGATGGACGTGAGTCTATGTGAACTCCAGGAGCTGGTGATGGACAGGGAGGCCGTGTGCTGCGATTCATGGGGTCACAAAGAGTCGGACACAACTGAGTGACTGAACTGAACTGAACTGAACTGAAAGATGGACCAGTACAACTGGATGGAAATTTCATTGACCTTAATTATTGGACACTATAGTTATTGTTAGCCCCCATTCCTTGTGAAAGCAAGTTCATATAAAGTTAGGGCAAATATCATCAGACTTTTGTTTATTTTCAGATAAACTGCTTATTAGTAGCCAGAGAAAAGTTATTAAGTAGAAAGCAAACAGAAAAAAAAAGTTAAAAATTTAGTTTCACATCTTCCCAACACAGGTCTCCTGAATTGCAGGCAGATTCTTTACTGTCTGAGCCACCAGAAAATCCCAAGAATACTGGAATGGGTAACCTATCCCTTTTCCAGGATATCTTCCTGGCCCAAGAATTGAACCGAAGTCTCCTGCATTGTAAGCAGATTCTTTATCAGTTGAACTACCAGGGAAGCCCAAGCAGCTACCACACACTTGGAATTGTGCTAAGCTCTTTAAAAACAGGTTATCACATTTCAGCTCTATTATAAAGTCTAAGGGAGCAGGAATTTTACATCTTGTTCATTTTTATCTAAGTCTCATGAACATCACCTGGCACATAATAGAGACTCAATAAATATCTGTTAAAATTTTTAAAATAAGCAGTAATATTATAAATCATTAATATTAATAAATTATTGGCATCCCTGTTTTCAGATGAAGAAATGGAGGCTCAAAGAGAGAAATTAACAAAAATTTTTAAAAGTTAGGAAACAGCAGAGCTGGCATTTGAACCCAGGATTTCTGAAGTCAAGGTTAATGCTCTTGTCAGTAGAGCATAACTGCCTCTCAGCTTAATTATCTGAAAAACCGAAAATAAAATTAGGGTTAATGTCCTCGAAACATAAAGTAAAATTGGTAGAATAAGCATGAATAAATGATCATCTTTCTGCCACTCAAAACCTTCAGCTATAATTGGTGACTATAAGTTCTCTATCCACGAAAGCAACATTGAAGAGATTCAAAAGGATTCTAATAAACACAAACAGAAACATCTTTCAAACTTCATGGAAATTGTGAATGACTTTCTTACAGAAGGCATGCTGCTGCTGCTGCTAAGTCACTTCAGTCGTGTCTGACTCTGTGCGACCCCATAGACGGCAGCCCACCAGGCTCCCCCGTCCCTGGGATTCTCCAGGCAAGAACACTGGAGTGGGTTTACAGAAGGCATAGTGTCCCCTAAATTCCTGTGGCTCTGGCAACCTGGTAGCTTGAAAGGTGTATGGGATAAAGACGGATGCTGACTGGCAGAAAACAGCTGGTCAGGAATGAATGCCAGTGTGTCTTGTGAGGGTACCCAGGGGCTCTTCAACCTGGTTATTTTCCTTTTCGTTCCCTCTCCTCCACCCTAGTCTTGCAAGAGGACAGGACGCACGCAGCTCCTGCCCTCAGTCAGAAGACGTGGGTGCTCGCCAAGGTCGCGACAGTTGCTGACTGAAGGACAGACCATGGATAGGCCCATTCCCCCTCTTGAGTTTTCCCAGGTGTAAAATAAAGGAGTTAGCTGAAATGGCCCTAGGGCCCCTTTTCTCCGACTTCCCATCATAGTATCCCTACTCTTTCCTGCTCGCCCCTCCAAACAGCGCGGGCACTGGTGGCCCGGAGTGGCTTTGGGGACTCCCCACCCCTGCCGCGCTGCCAGAGTGTCTCTCCACGCAGCTGCACAGCCACAGCTGGTCCTGCACTCTTGACCGCTCTGATTTCCCTATGCAGATGAGGCTATGAATAAGCGAGCTCTGCCCAAAGGGAGAAGGCCCTCCTTCCTCACGTTCTTCTCAGACTTTCACTTTCCCTAACCGAGAGTGGCCAAGGTGAGGCTCCTTTTCCAACACTCGCCTCCCTTGGGGACTCAGTCCTGCCTTTCACCTGCACAGGTAGGACTTGGCCTGGTGAAGGAGGAATTACTTTCCCTTTTTAGTAAGGTTTTCCATTTCATAGTTTTATTGAGTGTTCCTGCACACCACATACACACACACACATACACACACACCCACACACACACACACACATACACACAAAGCAATGTGGGGTTCTTTTTCATTCTGAGACATACACACTGGTCAGTCAGTACCCACTGTTCTTGGAAAAGACAGCCCTGGTTGCTGCCTATCTGGGCATAACAGTCCCCTGTGCCCTGACCCAATCACATTTGCCTTCCTTGGATAACCTCACGATATTAACTCATACTTCGATCCCTTCTCACAGACAATTTCTGGAGTCCAGTGGAAAGCCAGCCCATTCTCACAGCCTCTGCTTCCCAAACGTGGTCTCCATAACATCTTCCCTCATTTGTCCCTGTCTCCCTTTTCCCTTACTTAGAGTTACTTGTTGCATTTCCACAGTCCCACAGCCCATGTGTGATACATTGCTACATATACATACACATGTGACCATATGTGAGTGAGTAATTGAGTGAAAGTCGCTCAGTCACATCCAAGTCTTTGCAATGTCATGGACTATACAGGAAATTCTCCAGGCCAGAATACTGAAGTGGGTAGCCTTTCCCTTCTTTGGGGGATCTTCCCAACCCAGGGACTGAACCCAGGTCTCCCACGTTGCAGGTGGATTCTTTACCAGCTGAGCCACAAGGGAAGCCCAAGAATACTGCTGGGTTTCCCAGCAGTGGGTAGCCTATGCCTTCTCTAGCGGATTTTCCCAACCCATGTGGTTCATCATGATTACTTGGAACCATGTCATCTTTTTCCAAGTAGACTGTGAATTCTTTGGGAACAAGACTTGCGTCTTTCCCATGTTGATATTTTTCACTGACTTAAGATACGTACTAAGTGTAGGTGAATTCAGTAACTTTTGATGCCCCCTTAATGTGCTTGGCACTCTTCTCTAGTTTCTACCATGGGGAGGACATATAGGGCCATTCAAGGGTTAAATGGAAGCCTTATGATTCCTTGGGTCCCACCCTATGGTACTTCTTTCAGCTTCTGTTGACTTCTCCTGTTACTAAGCAAAAAAACAAACACTGTCGTCTCCCTTGTACCTGTCCATTTGGTCCCCTGGGTTGCTCTCTTGTGCCAGGCTCTTTTCTTTCTGATCCGCCTTTCTTTGAATGTATTTATTTGCATTTCCCTCCACACGTGCCTCAAAAGGACATTCTCGGGTTAATTTGGGGTTTATGGTTAACTTGATTTGTAGCTTGGGTGGTAGAGTTCTGTTTCCTGTCCCAACAAGCACTGGTTCACTTATGTCTTTATTAATTCATCCAATAACTAAATAGCAACTGAGACATGAGGATAAAAACTTGAAAGTCATCTCTCTCCCAACAGCGAGGTGATCCCAGTCTAGCAAGAGAAACTAGACACTCACAAAAATCATGTATAGTACGAGGTAGATGGCAATAAAAGTCTAAAAGAAGAGGTGGAGCCATCAGGTATTCAATACACTCAAAGCGTGAGAGATCACTCTTTCCGGAGGGGAGAGGGAAAGGATAAGGAAAGATGTCACAGAGTGAGGGGTGGCCTTAACGTGAACCTGCAAGAGTGAAGTGGGATTTGCACTCACAGGCAGAGTTGAGCTGCAGGAAAAAAACACAACCAACGTCCAGAGATGGAAAAGTACAGGACCGAGAAGAGTGCGTGTGCTCAGCCAGGCAGTGTGCTCAGACAGAGCGCTGAGGACTTGGTCAACACGCAGGCCGGGATGCACGTGGGGCTGGAATGGAGCAGGAGAAGGCTGGTGTGGTGAGACCAGGTGTTTGCAGCCTCCTGGGTGAGAAGTGAGAGGGTGGTGGCGGTGAAGATGGGGGAAGGGAAGGTTGTGAGAAATGTTTCTACAGTCCTGCCTAACGCCTCCAAATCTCCTTGACTAATTCTCCACAGTCACTCATACACCCCTTTTCACTGCAGGCATCACACGACTTGCCCTGCCCCCTCTTTGGAAGCTTATCTTTTGATCTTCCAAGTGCGTAACTTTCTGCCCAATTACTTGTCTTCAACCCATCAGAGCAGGTCAGCTGCGCAGCTCAGAAGTCTCGCTGTTCCACTTGGCCTAGGTTGCTCCCATCCTCAGCACCTTCATCTGCAGAGGCAGAGAACAACAGCCCACATCTCCATGCCCTCATGAGGAGGTGCAGTCGGAAGGTGAAACCTAGAGGAGGACTTAGGCACAGGACGAAAGAGCAGAGTGGGTGAAATGAACCCTCATGGGGCTTCGTCTTGTGTACTCAACCAGGACTGAGCTTCACCAGATTAAGAGGTTAAAAGAAGCTTAACCTCTTTTACTGGGAGGCCAAGCAAGGACCAAGATGGCAGAGCCTGGGCAGGGGAGAGAGATCAGGAGGAACGAAGAGAGGCTCCCATGGGCCCTAGGAACCAACACAGAAGTGTAACCACCACCAGTCCTGGGAGTCCCTGGCAGAGAACATCAGAACTGGGAATGCAAAGGCACTGCTTTATCTCTACTCAGTAATATGCCTTGGGGTCCTTTCCTTCCTCTGAGCCTCAGTTTCGTTGTCTATAAAACAGGGATTGTGACATCCATCTTACCTGCCCCTACTGAGCTATCTGTAAACCTAGAGTAAGGTAAGTGAGTAGGGAAGTACTTTGAATAGGTAGAGCACTACCTCACGGGCTTGTTCTCATTCAGCTCAGACCCCACTCAACAGGATAGGTGGACAGGGTGAGAAGAAATGAACAGGAATGCTTAGAGAGTGGAGGCTGTGGAAGCTCCTATTTTCCACGTGTATCTAAGATGATTGGCCCTGTGAAGCATCTAGTCCATTCTCATTTGACAGATGAGAAACTGAGGCCCAAAATGAGGGACTTCATGGTCCATAGTCCCAAAGTGGGTCAGGGGACAAACTCAGGGTCCGAGGATCCCAGGCCAGTCCTTCTTCAACCCCACATCCCTAGTTCTCCAAATGGAAGCCAGAATGGAGGCCACTGGCCCAGAATGGAGACCACTGGACTCACTCAGATGCTAAATCACTGGTGAATAGCTACATGTTAGAATGAAGGGCTTAGTGTGGGCTGGATGAGACTCTATTTTTTAAACCATTGTGTTTAGAATCCTGGAAAATCAGTTTTCAAGATCCAGAGCATTCACGAACTGAAATGAATGTTGAAGTTTCAAATTCGGGATTGCCTATCACATTTCTCTTCTCTTCCGTGGGCATTACTGAGCTCCAGGATAGGGGAAGAAAGAAAGAGTTCTCCTAGGAGCCAGTCATAGACAAGTGTCAAGAGGAGTATAGGAGGTGCCTACCCTCCAATAAACATTCCGCATGTACCTCACCCTACTTTGTCTTTCCAATGACGCTGCTGCTGCTGCTGATGCTGCTAAGTCGCTTCAGTCATGTCTGACTCTGTGGGACCCCGTAGACAGCAGCCCACCAGGCTCCCCCATCCCTGGGATCCTCCAGGCAAGAATATTGGAGTGGGTTGCCATTTCCTTCTCCAGTGCATGAAAGTGAAAAGTGAAAGTGAACTTGCTCAGTCGTGTCTGACTCTTCATTACCCCATGGACCGCAGCCCACCAGGCTCCTCAGCCCATGGGATTTTCCAGGCAAGAGTACTGGCATGGGTTCCAGTGACACTAGGTATAAATAATCTCAGAATGTCCATTTTCAGGTGAAAACAAACACTGGGACTTAGGTAACTCAAGTATCTTGAGTCACAAGTTAGCGTCAGGTTTGTGGCATCTCTATGCCACAGGGAGATTTCTTTCGTTTGCAACTTCTGCTCCAAATCTTTCTCACATGAGCTCCTGCAAGGCATTGGCACCACTGAAGAGCATGCTTATTTCAGCCATGAGGGTCTATAAAACACTCTCTCCCTGCTTCGTCCACTAGCTTGCGTGTTTTCGTCTTCTAGTTCATTCATCATTACGCAAGTATTATCTGAGGATGGCACTGGGCTGGGGTTGAGGGGGCTGAAACACACTCTGACCCCCTGATTTTGAGAGCTGGCGAGGCACACAGGTATGTGTCTGGTGTATCTATCTGGTGAGCATAGAGAAGGAAATACATCTGCACAAGGCGAGGGCTCAGTTCAGGAAGACCAGTGGGATGTGGGATCTGGGCTGAGGGTAAAACGCAGGATGAGAAGGGGCTAGTGTTGAGGACAGAAAGTCTGGGGCTGGTGTGTGAAGGATTCTGAGGCTGCAGTAAGGTGCTAGTTTCTTCCCCAAGTCAGCCCAGATGTAGGTGGTCCCTTGGGTGGCTTTGTCGAGCCTCAGTCTCCCCTGCTGTGACCTGAAAGCCTTGAACATTCCAGTGAGGATCCTGTGCGAAGGTGAGCAGGACAGAGAGCAATGGCAGAATGTGCTGAGCAGCTCCAGGGGAGGATGTGAAGGGAATGCAAATCACAGATATTTATAATTGCAGCAAACTGAGACTGCGGGCCGCCAAGCACTCCCTCTGGAAATCCTGAAAACCTGCCGCCATGGGGCTGTGCCCAGATCCCAGCTGGAGGCTGACTTCTCTCTTCTCAGCTCCTGCCAGGCTGTTCCTCATACAACAAACACTAAGCTTCCCGGGTAATTCCACCTACAGAGGCATCAGCTCTGCACCCTTCCATCCTCCCTTTTCAAAAAAGCCAAGGGAACTCCCAGGTTCTGGCAAGTTCTTTTTAGTCCGCAGTGCCTTATCAGGCAGCCCTGTGAAGGCTAGACTCCCAGAGCCAAGAAGCAGCTGAGAAACATAGTCCCCTCATACAGCCCCTCACTGATGGAGCCGCCCCCACGCCAGGCTTGTACCAGGCATCTGAGGAGCTGATAGGCAAGGCTGGGTGGGAGCTGACTTCAGAGAGAAAGAGACAGAACTTCCTATCAAAGAAAGGGAAAGACCAGCCTTTTCCTCTTTTGTTAAATACAAGTGAAACTTCTTTTTCAAATGTTATCTTTTATGGGACCCCATGAGGATAGTTGGAAGTTATCTTTCGGTGACTGCCTCAGGTTCTCCAGAAGGATTCTAGAACAGTGCGTCTCAGACTTTAATGTGCATATGAATCCATAGTGGATCTGGTTAAAAGGCAGATTCTGATCTAGAGGTCTGGGTTGAGGCCTGAAATTCTGCATTTCTAACAACTCTTGCTAGATGCTCATGCTGATGATCCATGGACCACACTTTAAATAGCAATCATCTAGAGCTCTTAATTGGAGAAGGAAATGGCAACCCACTCCAGTGTTCTTGCCTGGACAATCCCAGGGACGGGGGAGCCTGGTGGGCTGCCGTTTATGGGGTCACACAGAATCAGACACAACTGAAGTGACTTAGTAGTAGCAGAGCTCTTAATATTATTTTTTCTTTTTAAAAGTTTATTTATTTTAATTGGAGGCTAATTACTTTACAATATTGTAGTGGTTTTTGCTTACATTGACATGAATCAGCCATGGGTGTACATGTGTTCCACATCTTGAACCCCCCCTCTCATCTCCCTCCCCATCCCATCCCTCAGGGTCATCAGGTAAGTAAACAAAGGGTCTGTATGGTTAATAAATATCAAAACCACTGATCTCTAGAACAGAGAGATGATGAGAATCCCTACTCCCCATTCCCAGAAAAATCAAACCAAGTCTCCTGGATCAGCACCTCCTTCTCTGGATGGAAGTCAGCTGCTGCAGTCAATTCCACAAGGTCCTAGGATCCACCTTTTTACTTTCCTCTGGCTGGAGGTGTCTGGCATTCCCACAAGGCAGGCTGGGAACATTCCTAAGAGGCTTGGCCATGAGGAAGAGCTTTAAGGTGTAACCTTCATTCTAACAGGGAAGTACAAAGGTTCAGGTTAATCTTCTTCAGGGACAGACAGAGCAACAGACAGAGTGATCAAAACCGTGTTCCCACTGGCCCTTGACAAGGGTGGCCTGTGACAGCCACCTTCTCCCTGCCCTCTCCTAACCCCAGCCCCTGAATGATGGAAGTCATTTCCCTCACGGTCTCTGTCCCTTATGTCTGTCCCCCTCAGGACTGAAATGCTCCCAGTGAGGTCAAGGGTATTTTTAGCTCTGATTATGTGGGTCTGGGCTTGGCCAACACTCCCTGGACATCAGTCTTGGATTCTGCAAATGCCAGGTGTCCTAATCCAGGAGGCATGGAGGCGACAGGGAAATCTGAGTCCACTGGCAAATGCAGCATATGGCCTTTTGAGGATTTTGTCCTCATGTTGTGTCTAATAAAAACAACAGTAACACCTAATGCTCGGAAAGGCTTCAACATTTCAGAGTACTTCCACTGGCATCACCTCATTTGGTCTGCCCAAAAGGCTCATGGGAAAGGTAAGGCAAAAAAAGATTCTTCCTTCTATTTATCGATTCTTCCTTCTATTTATCAGAAGGCCCAGGTGCCCAGCAGGATGACAGAGCTAGTTAGCAGCTACCTTGAGTCTTTAGCCTCCCAAGTCCAACTTCACTGCCCTTTACCATATCCCCTGGCAACCCCAACCTTTTGCTTTTCTGTTTAGCTTGGTTTTGTTTTTGGTTAAATCCTTCAAGGAACAATATCGGCAGACCTTCATGTAAAAAGTCTGGGATCATCTGTGCTTTTAAGAATGGAAGACTAGAGACAAGGAGGAAACAAGCAGTCTAGATCAGTCATGGTCCAAGGAGGAAGCGGAGGACACACTCAAAGGAGGGTTACCAAAGAGAGGTTAATTAAAGAATAGCTCATGAGGGTGTAGGCAAGGCTAAGGAAACCCAAGAGATGATGATGCATCCTGAGGATAACAATAACTGGGAGCTGTTACTAGTCCTCAGGTTGAAAAGGCAGATGGGAAGATGAAGAGTAGTTACCAGAACCTGGTGAGCTAAGCAATGTTGAGAAGAGGAGAGGAGAGGGCTGCCCAGCTGAAGCTGGAGACTTTGACAAATGCATGCAACCATTGCCAACCTACAGCCTATAGAGAGGGGGCTGAGGAAGGACCATCCTCCCTTCTCCCACCCTCTTCTCACCCAACTGAATCCAACCAGAAGCCAGAGGGCAGAGTACCTACTAAGCTCCTCAGCAGTCTGCCTCCTGGAGAGGCAGGACAGGAGGGAAGGAGCATGGATGTGGAGGGTCACAGAGAACACCCAGTACAGAGCTGTTGGCAGCTGCTGGCAGCTTCCCTAGGCAAGAAATTGGTGGAGGGGCTGGGGTTAGAGGGGGAATCAGTAGCCCAATTGTCTCAGAGCAAAGTCATGCCAGAGCCCAGCTGCAGCTCTCTGGGAGCCAATCTGGCCCTAAGTCTCAGGGGAGCACAAGAAAAACCAGACCAAGTGCTCCCAAGAGACACTACTAACACCACAGGCAGAGTTGGCCATCCTGGGGGCTGGGTTTAAATCCCAGTTCCTTCATCTTGCTTGGTGTGACTCCAGACAATTCATTAAATCTCTCTGTGTCTCTGTGTCCTTGTCTGTAAAATGGGTATAAAAATAAGAAG
This sequence comes from Nanger dama, assembly GCA_917880005.1. NCBI lineage: Eukaryota > Metazoa > Chordata > Mammalia > Artiodactyla > Bovidae > Nanger > Nanger dama. The sequence goes on along the minus strand of CAKJTW010000011.1, from coordinate 23,445,047 downwards.
CCCTGTGCTGCCTGTCTCAGGATGGGCTGGTACTTTATACACTGGGGTGTTGCATAAGTCAAAAGGCCACATAAGAAGCCACAGAAGAATGCCGTGGATCCCACACTGCCTAAGCCATCCAAACCTCACTTGTTCTCTGTAAAACAAGCCCCTAATGCCTAGATTTGAGGAAGGTTAAAGACAAGGGAGCCCTAGAATCATTTAATCAACCTTCTCTCCTATGAAAAGAAGACACTGAGAGGAGGGTCCCACAGTCAGGGGCAGAGCAGGCCACACAGGCTTCTTCTCACAAGCCTGTGGTACCCCTCCAAGCTGCTCTCGCACATGGCAATCAGGTGAGATAAAGGACAGCAATATGTTTTGCCCATTGTATTGGTAGTTGTTACAATCGTAATTAATAACAATTTGTGCCCCACATACCTCTCTAGGGCTGAAAAGTCCCATCAGTAACTATATCTTCAAGGGCCTGGTGAAATGTGACGATTTTACACATGAATACCTAAGTGCACATCAGCAGGTGTGTTCATCACAGTAGCTAAGGATAAATGTCACCTAGTGGAGGACAAAATCCTGAAGGCACCAGAACACAGGACAGGCAAGTTGTGATGGACAGAAGGTGGCTGGGAAGGAGGGGGCCTGATATGTTCCCTTTGCAGGAAGAAAAGCTCAGATGGGGTCTTATGAGGCTGAAGGCTTAGTTCAAACCTCAATTGGCTAGAGGAGGAATTGGATAGAGGATGGAAGCCCAGCCCAGAGGGAAGCCCTGCCAAGGCCTCCCCAAGGGCTGGAAGAACCACGTTCCACTTGCAAGGTGATTCATTAGCAGCCAGACCCTATGGGGTAGACACGTCCATGTGTGGACTCCTCAATGAAGAGTTTGTTCTTTACAACGGGATCCCATGCTACACTGCAGCTTTCTATCTGAAAGCTCAAATCTCACCTCTTCATGAGTTAAGATCTTTAGCTTTCAGACTGTCTGGATCCCTCACATTCCACTGAGCTGCTTCTGTCCTGCTTCTTCCACACTTCCCATTCCTCAACTGCTCCTCTGCTCAGCCAGGGTTGGTAACTCGTCCCTACGTTCATTCAACAAATATCACTGAGCCCCTCCTGTGGATCAGGCACATTGTTTATCACTAGGGATGCAGTGGTGGAGCCCTGTGCACCCAGAGCTGATGGTCCAGGGAGGTTGATGGAATCTTCCAAACTCCATCGAAACAAAGTCATGAGCAAAGATGGGCTCAGTCCAGAGTCTGAAGCTGAGCAAAGCCATCTACTGCTCCTGGAAGGTAGCCTTCATTACAAATATCTTAAATAGGACTGTATGTAGTCCATCCAGAGAGCCCACCCCTCTCTATAAAGACAAGGAAAGTAGAGCGTTATGTCTCTAAATGTGAGAGGTAGTTAGGTACCTGGGTTCCCAGGTAGCTTAGCTGATAAAGAATCGACCTGCAATGCAGGAGACCCCTGTTTAATTCCTAATGGAGAAGTTCCCCTGGAGAAGGGATAGGCTACCCACTCCAGTATTCTTGGGTTTCCCTAGTAGCTCAGATAGTAAAGAATCTGCCTGCAATGCGGGAGACCTGGATTTGATCCCTGGGTTGTGAAGATTTCCCTGAAGGAGGGCATGGCAACCCACTGCTGTATTCTTGCTCAGAGAATACTGGACAGAGGAGCCTGGAGGGCTACAGTCCATGGGGTCTCAAAGAGTCAGACATGACAGAGCAGCTAAGCACACAGCTAGATGCCCTAGGAGCAATTCTCAGCTCACTTCTTAGTGTATGACCCTGGATGAGTCCCCTCACCTCTCTGAGTCTCTTCCTCCTCCTCTGGCTTATAAAAGCAATTATAGTGTGTCCCTCATGGCACCACTATAAGAATTAGAAAGAGGAGCACATGTCGAGCTCTGAGAACAGTTCTCAGCATGCCAAGGACTCAAGAAATTCTGTTTGCTTGTTTCTAAAATATTTATTTATTAATTTTAATTTGGGGAGTGGGCTGCATTGGGTCTTAGTTGTGCCACACAGGATCTTTCATAGCCCATGCAGGCTTAGTTACCCCTCCACACATGGGATTATTTCTTCAACCAGGGATCAAACCTGTAACCCCTGCTTTGGAAGGCAGATTCTTAACCCTTGGACTTCCAAGGAAGTCCCTACTCGCTGACAGTTTTTATAGGTAAACTGAGGCCAAGATGGGCTGTGACTCATCTACGGCCTCTTACCTAGCTAGGGGCAGATGCAGGTCTGGAACTCAGATGTCTCAATACCAGGCCAGTGCTCTTTCCGTTCTACCTACTACCTCCCCATGGGAATAGCCACAATGTGAATTTCGTGATAATCCCATTTGAATGTTTAAACAAACTGGGAAACTGAGATTGTATTACCATACAGAACCTTTCTCATTTGGGCCACTAGAAAGGTCATATTTCTTCCACTCAAGTAACCCTGTGGCCAGCAACCAATCACCTGCCTTAGGAAACCAAAGCCTCTGGTCTACCTCCCTGGTGAGCACTCAGGGCCAAGTGTTTCCTTCCGGCCTTATCTCACTGAATCACTGTACCCCTGCAGCCCTAATCTCTAGTTACTTCCCCATCGCACTTACTTGCCTAGATTGAGTGCTGTTTTCACAATTCCATTGGCTAGAGCTTTGCGAAGAGGTGCAGAATCTCTGAGTCCCTCATGTGAAGATCCAGGGCCCTGCGATGGTCCCGCAGATCCACTGGGTCACAGCCAGGGTGGTGGCCAGCCTATGGCCAGAACTCGGTGAAATGCACACACGTGGGTATTTGTGTCACACCAAAGCATATTTAACAGCTCACTGAAAACTCACAGCCTGTGCCCTAACTACTTACTGATTCCACTGAATCACAAAGTATTAGAGCTCGGTGCAACTTTAGAAATGATTTGCTCTGATCTCCCTCTTTGTAGGAGTGCTAGAGGCTTAGTGGAAATCAGAATAAAGAGCAACAGAGTTCAGGGCTTCAGAGTTCAGACCCTGTAGTTGTTTGAACTGCTCAGGCTCAGTCCTGACTTTATGAATTACTGTGAGGCCCTGGTCAAGTTGCTTCATGTCTCTGCACCTCAGTTTCTTCATCAGTCAGACAGGGTAGAGGTTCATAACTTATGGAATGTTATGAGAACTGAGTAAGTTAATAACTCATGAAGTGCTTAGAACAGTGCCTGGCACATAAGCACCGTAGGTTTGTAAAACAAACTGGGAAGACAGGTGACTGTGAGTGACAGTGAGTCACAAGGCCACTCTGGGCACACGTAGGTTGGATTAACTTACGTCTTTTTGCCTGTGTGCTAAGTCGCTTTGCCATGCCCTCCTTCAGAAGATCTTCCCAACCCAGGGATCAAACTCACATCTCTTACATCTCTTGCGCTGACAAGTAGGTTCTTTACATTAGTGCCACCTGGGAAGCCCCACTTGTGCCTGAGCTCCCCTGTCTCTCATTGTCAAGTTGACTGCTTTCCTTGCTAGGATGATGAAGCCTGGAAATCCCACCCCGAGCTGCTGTCTGAGATTCCAAAGCAGCTGTTTGGAAGGAAGAGCATGACCACCGGTGGCCACACTGGCCTGGCTGAGGCAAAACACACTGCAGCTTTCATTCTTGTATTGACCTGGGTCAAGCCATTGCAGGAGGCTCCTTGGAGTGAAATGGAGTCTGCGCTCTGGCTTTTGTTAGATGATGCAGGAACCTCCCCTTCTCCTACCTGCCCCTTCCCCCGTTACTCTCTGATCCACCTCCTCTTTGATCTCTTGAAACTGGCCGAGGACTCACAGAACACACTCTTTTGTTCCACCCAGGTGTTCTCTTTTGGACCCTGATTCTATTTTAAAAGCCCTGTGATTCATTTGGTTCTGCTGCTTGGGGTTTTGAGAGTGGGGAGAAGAGAGTGAGGGAAAAGGTATCATATATACAAACTGAATGTGTACCTGCGTGCATGCTCAGTCACCTCAGCTGTGTCCGATTCTTTGCAACCCCATGGCCTGTAGCCCTCCAGGCTCCTCTGTCCATGGGATTTTTAAGGCAAGAATACTGGAGTGGGTTGCCATGCCCTCATCCAGGGGATCTTCCTGACCCAGGGATCCAACCCGCATCTCCAGCATCTCCTGCATTGCAAATGGATTCTTTTACTGCTGAGACACGGGGAAGCCCTTGAACTTGTACAAAAAGTTATAATTCAGGGAGGCACGGCTCACTGAAGATGAGGAAAGAGAACCAGCCACCTCACTGGTGCCTGACGTAAGACTTGAATGACAGGGAGGTGCCCCAGACTCCTGTGGATCCCCAGCAGGGTAAGCTGTCCCCATATCCTTCTCTGGATATGGGTGCTGTGCCATTGATGCTGAGAGCAGGGGGATGGGTGAAAAGGGGCTCAGACTCAGTTTGCTCCTCTCCTCACCCCCTCACCCCTTTCTCTGATCTCCACCACCCTAACTCAGTCCCTCATCACTCTCTTCTCTCAGCTCAGCCCCTTCTTCTCCAGTCCTACTGCTGGCTCCCCTGCTCTCCCCACTAAATTGCAGCCAGCTTCTCTTTACACCATGTCCTGCTGAAACACCTCCGGCCTCCCTGCAGCTGCTAGAACAAAGTAGACTAACTCCTCACCGACCCTCAAGTCCCACTGATCTTAACTCCTACAGCTCCCCATCAAATTATGCTCTGCTTTTCCACCCCAAGCAGTCATTCTTTATCTTCCACGAGGAAGACCTCATCACTATACCTCCGTGGAAACCATGGGCTCCAATCATTTACCTGCAGGGTGGCCTTGGGAAAGTTACTTAACCTCTCTGAACCTCATGTTCTTCATTTACAAAGTGATGCTAAGAGGGAAGTGCTTTCATGAAGAGGAACTAAGATAAAACTTAGCACCACGCCTAGAACACAGGAAGAATAGAATGAAAGGCAACTACAGTCGTAGCCACGGTCATAATGATGTTGCTGACTGGTCTGTCTTAAGTCATTTCTGCCACACAGCTTGCTATGATTTCCTGAGTACTAGTTCTTTTTCTTTTGAAGCATCCCTGTCTGATGGCTGTCCCCATGTTCTACATAGTTTTACAGAGATATTTCCAAGTATCTTGTTTCCCTCCTTGAAAGCAGAAACTGATCTTCCTCTAAATTCTTGGTTTCATCTAAAAATGGATTCTAGCCTTTCATAGGTGCTCAGTAAAGTTTCTGTTACTTGAATGTTCCTCTGGACCCTGGATGTAAGACCAGAGGAAGTTACTGGTGATCCCGAGCTGAAAGAGCCACTCACCATGGGCCTCTGCCTGCAGGGACATGCAGCCCAGCCTGGGCAACCAAAGGGACCAAAGGTCAGCTTGGTGAACTCTGCCCTCATGCCCCAACATCCTACTTCCCAAAGCCTGGACCAGGGTTGCTCTTAGTTACCAGAAAGAACTGGGGAAGCGTGTATGAGAGAGAAAGTGCTGAATTTGTCACTGAGACACTGCTTGGGAAGTGGGAGAAGGAGCAGGGAGAGGTCCTATTTTCTAAGACTTGGGGAAGGAGAATGCTAGAGGAAGGGAAATGACCTATGGCTTATGCTCTTCTTCCAAGCTCAAAGGGAAGATGCTGTCCTTGTATATGGAACTGGTTAGAAAAATTTTCCTAGTTACAAGGAGTTCCTCAGCTCACTGTGGGTGAATGCAGAGGGGTCCCAGCTTTCTGATTCATCTGAATTGCAAGTCTTGGCTGGCAACCGCAGTTACCTCTGCCCCAAGCTGACCTCATTTGAAATTCCCCGTGTTGCCGTCATGGCCAGAGCTAAAACCTGATCACAGAGCTCAGCGGCTCTGGGCTGTAGGTCAGTTCACTCTCAGTAGCTGTTTCTTCTGAATCCCAGTGTGCAGAGACAGGCTGACTGCCCCCACCCCTAGGAGTCTAGACTTGGAGAGCACCCCAGGGATCATGACGCCTAGTCTTACTCTAGCCCCGAGAGGAAGGGTCATCCCATCGGCCAGTGATGGAGCCAAGAATGGAATGCAGAGCTCTGGCCCTGAGTCCAGGGCACTTTCCACTCACCCGAAAAGCCCCCAAAGACTGTTCAATCCGAGGACATAACCCTCAGAGAAAGGAGGAGATTGTGAAATGCTTCCACTAGAAGCCCAGGGCTGGCTGAGAGCCTAGAAAGTTCTCCAACCCTCCTAACCTAGTCACAGTTCAGCAGTTTTCATCCCACTCATCCATGTTAACTCTCTCTTCTACGAGGGCAAGGCTTGCCTTCCAACAAGCAGCTCTGAAAACAGCCATGCTGACTTCTGCTTGTATCTTCCCGGACACCTCTGCAGGCAAGACCTTTCCATTGAGCAACCACCTTGTGCAAACCAGCTCTTCTTTGCCCTCCATGATTACTCGGCAACTCTGCACAACAGTAACCCAAATGTTTGTTTTTCTTTCAAACTTACGATTGAAAAGCTAGCTGTGTGTTTTCTTTCTTTCCCTTGAGGAAGTTACCAGGAGCCTGGGGGACTTCTCATCTTCAGCTCTTGATTGCTAGCTCTACACATCCCCATCTTTTGCTGACCCCCAGTCTGTGCCAGGTGACCCAGGACATGCCAGGGAAGAAAAGATATCCCTCTAGAGGGAAGATGTTCCCCCAAATGGAGCCTCTCACTCAACCTCCCCCTAACCTCCCAACTCCAGGGTCACCAGCCAACTCTTGTCTCTACTGCCTCCTGCCAGCCTGGATCATTATCCCCCAGTCTTCTAGTTTATAAAGCATTTTAACCTCATGGTATATGATGTCCAAGGCCTCCCTGACATCGGGGCAGTATTTCACATTTGAGAGAAGACAGTCCCATGCAGTTATGCATATATCTGGACATGATCTGTCCAAGTTTACATAGACAGCAGCAGCATCAGCCTCCTGATTCTAAGTCCAGTGTTCCTTATGAACTCTCTTCTCTCAGCTACTCCCTTATTATACATCTTGCATATTCAGCTAAAAGGAGTTTTCTAGATCACCATTGTTCTCTGACTACTCTCACATTCACAAAGCTTCAGAGATTCCTCCTGCCTCCAGGATAAAATTCCAGTGATTTGGCTGATCTCTCAAAGCCCTCCACACTGTGACTTCAGAGTGTTTCCTCAACGTTATTTCCACCGCTTCTGCTGGGTGGGTCTAACTGAATTTTCAATACTATCTTCTGCACTTTTTAAACATTTGGACCTTTGTCTTGTGGCTTCTCCGGACCGCCTCCCCATACTTCACCCCAGATCTAACCTTCAAAATGCTGTTTCCTTCAGGGCTACCTCTTGCTAGAAGTCTCCCTGGATGGCCTCAGCCCACAGTGAACTTTCCCTTGTGACATTCCTCAGCCTTCATCAGCCACCTCACTCTCCTGGCCTCAGAGCAAACCTGTGTCAGGGAGGACTGAAACTTGCCTTTACCTGCCATCTCCCACCTCAGCCCAGGCCTAGGCTTTGCATATCAAAAAAGAATCGGTCACATATGTCTATTGGTAGTTCTCTACTAAAGGCTAGGTTCAAGAAAACTTAGAGGTAGTATTTGCCTTCTCATGACCAAACAAGTAAGAAAGACAGAGAAAATGCTGGATCAAAAGTAAAAATCTTCTATTCCATAAATGAAGGGTTTAGTGGACCTCTTTTCTCAGAGAAAGAAAAGGAAGAAGAAAGGGATAGAGCAGGATGGTTCAAGTCCAGATCAAAGAGCCTGATTTCCATCACTGGCTCCTTAGGACCTGGTAATGAACATACAGCATTGTCCTGGTACCATGTACCTTAAAAGTGAAAGTGAACGTGCTGGTCTCTCAGTCATGTCTGACTCTTTGCGACCCCATGGACTATAGCCTTCCAGGCTCCTTTGTCCATGGCATTCTCCAAGCAAGAATACTGGAATGGGTTGTCATGCCCTTTTGCAGGGGATCTTCCCAACCCAGACATGGAACCCTGGTCTCCCGCACTGCAGGCAGATTCTTTACCATCTGAGTTATAAGAGAAGCTCATACTATTCAGCTTGGAGCCTCAATTTTTCAACTGGAGGATGTGAATGATTGACCCTGCCTAGCCCATATCTCTCCATAATAGATGTGAATGTGCTTTGTGAGTTTAAATGCTAAACCTGTATGAGGGATGGTTAAAGCTCTGGCCACCCACTCCTGCCCAGTGTCTTTCCTCTCTTAAAATCCATGAGGCCATTTGGATCAACAGAGAAGCAAATGCTCCCTTTTTACCTATGCTGTTGACCAATGGCCTTTGATGCTGGAAAAGTCCCATGATCCTTGAGCTATTATTAGGGATGGTTACATTGGCAGAGGGAGGCTATAAACAGCCAGCAGGGCCATCATTAACCTTTGGGTTTCCCATTTCAGGAACCAGTTTCAAAATAAACCTTTCCTCTGAAGAGAGTGCATGTCTGCAGTTGCTCATGACCCACTGAAAGGAAAGGGAATTGCACTTTGAGAGAATGAGGAATTTGTCTTCCGTGACTTTGCTCAGCCCAGCCCATAATCATGAAACATGGCTCCAAACTGTGGACTTGAATCTTGAAGTTCAGCCAAGTTGGGTGGACTTCCGAGTGCCTCCATGGCTGGCTCCTCTGAGCCTCATTGCCCTGCTCCAGGAAAATGATCATGACACACAGTGAGGGGACAGAATCTCAGAGAGTCAGGAAGGGAGGAGTCTGGGGCTGAGGGTTTCTGTGGTTCTTGCTCCCAAGTCCATGCCTGCCTCGGAGCTCCCCATGGGGATTTAGACCTCCCACATTTTCATTTGAAGCACCCCTGGGGTTCCATGTTCCCACGGCCCAGCAGGCTGCAGTCAACTATCCCTCATCGCCCCCTTCCCCTACCACACATTGGTAACCTCGCTTCATTTACCACCCCCCACCGCCTCTAAAGCAGCCAGGATATTTTAAAAACCCTTGTTTTGATCTCTTTTGCATATCAGTTGCACTATTTCTGAGCGTGTTTATTTTTATTTTTTTTTCCGGTGGTGAGCCCGTTGCTTTGAGCCGTCTGCTTGCACGTTTCCACTTCCCCTCGCTTTCCTGTGCACTGCTGTGGCCTCTAGGCATGTGGCTCGGGCTACAGCGAATGGTTCTTGTGGCCTTTGAAGGAGCAGGGAGGCAGGTTCTTCTGCCAGTGGCGCTCCACTGCTCCTGACATCTGCAGAGGGGAGATGAAATTTCAGTTATGTTTCCTCTGCCTCATCTCCCAACAAAACCAATTCTGTTGCTCACTCTGAGACATGGGGCTCAGATAGGAAAAGGGCTCTGGATTGGGCATGAGAGAGACCAGAGTATTCATTCCAGCTTTGACACTGACCTTGAAAAATCTTCTACCTTCTTTGGGTTGGCCTTAAATTTCTTAAACTTCCTTCTGGCTCTAAATTCTAGGATTCTAACCAGCATAGGGTTGCTACCCTATCACCAAGCAAGATAGCTTCTATTCTGAGGATCAGCTTCGGAGATGGTTCTAAGATGGACATGTTGGAGATGCGGAAATGACTGTGATACTCCCGTCACAAGGAGTAAATTTGTGAGACAGACCATCTCATCTCTTGCTGATACGATCTTGTAAAATGTATGTGTGATGACTTGTGAAATGCCCAAGCTAAAGCTTTCAAGTGAGTCATGATGTATGTCTAAATCTCCATGCTTTCCAACATTTTCCATATTATGGCATTCTTAGAAAGTGATAGTATGAATACTTATACAGTGTAGTAGGCAAATGAATAATTGTGTACTTGTTATGTTGGCAACCAACCCACTGATTCTGATTACTCCAAGGACTAAGGAGACAATACTTGGGTCCACTGGGGCACAGATTGGGAAGCTTTGGTTGAGAGGATTAAGACAACTCCAGAAAGACAACAGTGTTCAAGCCTATGAAAAAAACACAAAATGCTGGAGAATATGGAATAGGTAAGAAAAAGAATCCTGAAAACAGACCATGGGGTTCAGATAGAGAATCCACCATTTCCAACTCTCAGGAAACACTGAAGTTCAGTTTCTTCTGTCCTGGAAATAGTATTATCACCACTGTAGGACTAAATAAGGTATTTATTGTACCTCAGCACATTCTAAGCTCTCAATCAATGTTAGCTATTATTGTTATGGCTAGTGTAAGACAGGAAATTAAATGTCATTTTGTTCAATCCTCCCATATAAGAGAAAAGGAAACTGACTTGATCAAAGTTGCATAGCTAGTTAGTAGCAGAGATGGAACTGAAACCCCAGTCTTCTGACATTAGTTCTATGCTTTTATATAATTTAAAAAAAAATGGTAGCTCATCCTGTATTAAAAACCATCCAGATACCTAAGTACTTAGAGTGGGTTCTCCTTCCCTAAAGATATTTGGAAGATGGAACGATTCATATTGGTTTTAAGCTGGTTTATCAGTGACTCTGCCTCAGGTAAAGGCAGGAATGAAATCACCTCCTGACATCTGCCTTATATTCCAAGTAGGTAGCCAGGGGCCATGGGAATAGGTGCAGGGGCTACGCATCTGGTATCTCAAATGCCAAAAGCACCAAGCCATCATCCTAGAAACCCCATTTTACATCTGAACATACTGAATAGCTGGCTCATTTGGAGTCACAGGTCCTGTTCAACTGCAAAACAAAGGTTAGAATCTGGAGCTCAGCCTGACTGCTGGAGCCTTTCCACAGAGCTGCGCAAAAGAGGGAGAATTTTAGACTCATTGTCTGCATTTGCTGACCATCTTGCCTAAGGCTAAAAACATACTAAAGCAAGCATGTTCAATCGTGTCTAACTCTTTGCAACCTCATGAACTGTAGCCTGCCAGGCTCCTCTCTCCACGTGATCTTCAATTATTCATTTAAATGTGTATGTGTGTGTGTGTTTTAACCAGCCATAAATGATTAAGGCAACTTATAGGAAATATAATAACCAATGACAAGGTGTGCATTAAAATAAATGCTAATATCTTGGAAATAAACCATAGAATACCCAGGCCCATGTGGTCCAATGGCACATGTGAAATGAAAGTGTTAGTCGCTTAGTTGTGTCCAACTCTTTGTGACCCTATGGACAGTAGTCTGCCAGGTTCTTCTGTCCATGGGATTCTCCAGGCAAGAATATTGGAGTGGGTTGCCATTCCCTTCTCCAGGGAATCTTCCTGACCCAGGGATTGAACTCGGGTCTCCCGAGCTTTGGGCAGATTCTTTACTGTCTGAGTCACCAGGGAAGTCCAATGGCACATATGTCTATTTAAATTTGAATTAATTGAAACTAAATATAATTTTTTAAAAAGCATCTAGCCTCCCAGGGCCACTAGCCACTTTTCAAGTGCTCAGTAACTCCATGTAGCTGATGGCTACTTATTGAACATTGCAGATGTGGAATATTTCCATGATTGTAGAAAGTTCTATTGAATACTGCTGTCTATACCAGGTCCTATAGTTCTACACATTTGCAATAATTCAGCCAAGATTGTGGCTCTGAGCTTTGTGTTAGCAAAGACAAAAAAAAAAAAGCCAAGTCGGTGTCCCATTAGCAGTTCCTCAGGGGAAACAGACTTTTTAGCCCTTAGGCCTAAGAGAATTCATCTGATGGGGCTTCATAGAAAGATCACTGAGTGACATGGTTAAATCATGTTTTTAAACCACAAGGGACAGAGTAGGCACAAATTTCAATGTTAATTTTTATACTGACTCACTTATAAAAGTTGAGGGTATAATTCATCCAGATTCAACCTAAATGAAAATACTTGTTTGGGGGTGGGGAAGTGGGAAGGATACTTATTTTCTTGGTCCTGGAGGGGACCACCTTAGCAACACGGCTCAGGTGAATTGGCTCCCAGGGAATGACATGATTGGTGCTGAGGCCTGAATGATAAAATGAAGCAGTCATTGAAAGTGTGCAAGAAGAGCATCTAGCAGAAGGGGAAAGCAAGTGCAAAGGTCCTCAGGTTGGGAAACACTGGCAAGTCTGAAGGAAAAAAACCCAGTGAATATTGTGGATGAGGCTGAGACTGAAAGGAGGTGATGCTAAACGTAATTTTGTTGACAAAGGTCCATACAGTCAAAGCTATGGTTTTTCCAGTAGTCATGTACAGATGTGAAAGTTTGACCGTAAGGAAGACTGAGAGCTGAAGAACTGATGCTTTCGAACTCTGGTGCTGGATAAGACTGTTGGGAGTCCCTTGGACAACAATGAGATCAAACCCGTCAATCCTAAAGAAAACCAACCCTGAATATTCACTGGAAGGACTGAGGCCTAAGCTGAAGCTCCAATACTTTGGTCACCTGATGCACAGAGCCAACTCATTGGAAAACACCCTGATGCTAGGAAAGATTGAGGGCAAAAGGAGAAGGGAGCAACAGAGAATGAGACAGTTGGATAGCATCACTGACTCAATTGGACATGAGTTTGAGCAAACTCAGGGAAATAGTGAAGGACAGGGAAGCCTGCAGCTCATGGGGTCACAGAGAGTTGGATGCAAATTGGCAACTGAACAATAAATAGAAGTCAGGGGACTGGACCTGAATGGTTTTACAGGTCATAGTAAGAGGAGTTGGCAGAGAGGTGACATGATTTGTGATTCTTGAAACGTCATTCTGGTGACTGCACAGAAAATCACGAAGCACAAGAGTCTAGGGAAAGAATATGATGGTAGTTGGAATAAGATTGTTGCTGTGGAGATAATGAAAAATAGTCTGAATTGACACCTGTTTTAGACGTAAAGGTCAATGTAACTTGCTAATGGATTAAACATGGGGTTTGAAGGAAGCCAGGAAAATTACTAGAATGATTCAAGTATTTACCCTGAACAAATAACAGCTAGAAGGCTCAAACCACTTCCCATGACAGGGAAGACTTGGGAAGGAGGAATAGGAGGAGGAGAGAAGGATAAATCAATTGTTTGGTTTGGGTCATGTTTTGTGTGAAATACCTATTAGATATACAATTAGAGTTATCAAGTCTGGAACTCAAGGGAGAAGTCAGGTGGAGAGAGAAACTTGAAGTCATCTGCATGTAGATAGTATATTAAAGCTTTGGGACTCATGGAGCTTATCTAGGATGAGTAGAGACAGAATTGAAACAAGAACCTCTGAGCACTCCAAAATTTGATACAGAGGAGAAAGAGCCAGACAAGGAGACAAAAAGGTAAGGGCAAATGAGATGAGTGTGGAATCCCAGAAAGCTAGAGAAGAAAATGTTCAAAATCAGAAGGATCAACCATGCTGCATTCTATCGAATAATCCAGTTAGTTGAATATATTTTGGCTTTGGGTGCATCCACCATTGGTGACCTTGATAAGGGCTGTTAAGTATAGGGTCAGAAGAAATTTGGAGCATTGTTGAGGAAAGAATGGGAGCTGATCAGAGGAGACAGGAAATACAGATTTTACTTAAAAAAATTTTTTTGTGAAGGCATCAGAGAAACGGGATGGCAGCCATGGGGATATGTAGGGTCAAGGGAGAGTTGTTGTTTTTAATTGTTGTTATGAAAACATATTTGTTTTCTAATAGAATGGATGTAACAAAATGAGAGAAAATAATGTTGCAGGAAAGAAGTACATGAAAGGAGATAACATCCAGAGGACACATGGAAGAAGTGAACTTAAGAGGCTGCGACACTCCCTCCACTTAATAAGGAAGAGACAGTGTATGTGGGTCCAGATGCAGGAGAGTTAAGGAGTTGGTAGTGGAAAGACACAGTGATTTCCTCTGATAGCAAAGAAGGAACGTCATCATCCTGAGGTCCAGAGAGGGTGCAGCCCAGTGGAGATTTCAGAGGGAGATAAGGGTATGAAAAAAATCAATCCAGAGCCTGATAAAGTAAATTTGTTAGAAGTGTTAGAGAGCACGCTGGCAGGATCCACTGAGGGTTTTGGTCATAAATTTAAAGTGACCACATGATCCGCAGCTTTCTTAACAGCATTCTGTTGCTTAGTTGCAAGCAAAGGAGGACCGAGAAGATAATCACATTTCACCAGGATGGGGTTTTGCCCAATGAAGGGGAAAGCAGCAAGGGAATTTAGGGTGTGGGGAAGAGAGCAGTTATGATGCAGAGCAGAGGGAGTTACAGTTGGAATGGGGTTAAGGCTACTCAATAAACACATCAGTGAACTCCACGTGTATCCAGACCATCTGCCTAGACCTCTCAGCCTGTCGGGAAATTTCCTTCCCCCGGAAAAGGGAGTTCATTACTGGCTTCCTTTGGGTTTGCCACATCTAGAATCCCCCTTCAAGGTTATGCAACCAATCAGAAACTGAGTATCGGGTATCAAACTAGGAGATGGAGGGAAGAGTCAAGCCTGAGCACAGAAGGGGATGTTTTTCCTAGTAACTCACGGTCTGCAGCCAAGTCTCACCACTTGGCTTAGACCTAGATGAAGGCATGGGCAGGAAAACATCCCACACATGCAGAGAAAAGACTTGGATTTCCATCGGTGTCTGTTGCACTCACAAGGTGAGAAAGTTCCCTCACACCCTCACACTTTGTTCCCTTAAACCTCTGGCCCTACCTAAGTTACAGACCTGATGAAATGATGAGTATAAAATCATCTCAGTTGCCAGAAAGTGTGGAGAAGTGTGGAGATTATAGTCATGCCTCTGTACATTGGTCTGCAAATATAGGTCACCGTGCCTAGTAAACCACTTGCCCTAAAGTTGGAAACTGATGAAATGCTAACAATGAAAGGCAAGTACATTTCAAAACAGAAGCAATGGGAAGCAACTGTCTCTCTTTTTGTGCAACATCCTATGAACTCGTGGCTCTCACAGCCCAGGATGTTGCTGCAGTTGTCAGCCCAGCATGCTTTGAACAGCACAAGACTACTCCCTGAGTCACCCCGTAATCCTGACTTAGTAACTTTATCTTTCAATAACTCAGTCATCTTCTCTGTAAAGTGGAAAGACTCATACCAGCTCCTACTCAACTTCTAGGGACTCCAGAGGATTCAACTTTTTTTTTTTTTTAAGAAAAATTAATAACTGGAAAGACTCCAAGTTGCTTGGAAAAGTTGGGATAAATGTGAAGTGTCACTATCATTAAGTGTGAGGCAATACTTCCCACCTCCACCATGTCCCGGGTGACAATGTGAGCTGTGTGACAGGCTATTTTTAAATTATCATCTCTGGAAGCATATGGTCCTGCTCAGTGCCAAAAAGAGAACTGACCTGCTTCTGTTTGTTTACTTGTTGGTTTTGATCTGATAGAGCATTTTCTATGTTCTGTTAAGATGATCCTTTATACCCTAAACTTTTCAAGCAAATACTGAAGTTTTTCTGCAACATAGCCTACAAGAGACCATGTCAACAAAACTTGCTTAGACAACAATAAAGGCCATAAGAGGACAGTAGTGTGTTTATACAAATCTTCCTTCTGTGTCAATGAAGACATTTGAGGGTTTGCCTGGTTGATGTTGATGATGATGATGGTGATGGTGATGGTAATGATTTATTTTGTTTTAGGTTTTATTAATAACAACTGCTACCGACTAAAGCTATTTTCTGCTCCAAATATACAGCCCTGGTGGCTCAGCTGGTAAAGAAATATACAGCAGCAGCTTTTTAAAAGCTTCAAGTTTGCTGCCCCCTCTAATTGACCTGACTTCACCCTCTGCTTGGCAAGACTCCTGAATTGAGTTAAACTTCTGGGATTTGATTTCTGATACCAAATCCCTGGAAAGATATCCAGCCGCTCAGGTGAAAAAGGAAAGAGATGAAAACATCTATTTTGTGGGACCTGACTTTTGTACAAGGCAGATAAAACATCCCGGTCGAAGTAAAGAAAGAAGGATAAGAAGGATCCTAAATTTTCTCTTTTTTTTTTTTTCTTTTTTTTTTTCTGTAAAGTCCAGAGTCAAAGTTTCTTTTCTTGGGGTCAAGTGATAACCAAAGATAGAAGTAATGAGATTTTGTGGCACTTCACTTATTTAATTTAAAAAGTAATTTATAAATGTTAGTAACAAGGAAAACTTAGAAGGTAGGCCCTGCTTCTGCAATTAAAGACTGAATCAAGAAGATGTGAAAGGAATGTAAGAAGTTCTGGAAGCCTCTGGGGACAAATAAGAGAATCAACTATGGAAATTCACAAAAGTTCAAGGTTTAAAAATTGTAAAGCACAGATACAACCAACTACAGGTCTTCCTCAAGCACTAGTGAATGCTCTTCATTAGAGAAGTTTAAGAAGAGAATGAATGCATATGTCCTGGAGATACGGGAGAAGAAGTTCTGAAACTGGCCACAGGTGTGAACAGGTGAACTTTATGATTTTGGCCAAGTCCTAACATCTATCTTTCTTTGGATCAGCCAGTAACTTCAAATCCTTTTTTTATGCATAGACAAATAGACACTGTGAGACCAATTTGGGTTTTCTGGAATCTTCCAGTGTTCACATAGCTGCTGCTAAGTCACTTCAGTTGTGTCTGACTCTGTGCGACCCCATAGACGGCAGCCCACCAGGCTTCCCTGTCCCTGGGATTCTCCAGGCAGTAACACGGGAGTGGGGTGCCATTTCCTTCTCCAGTGCATGAAGGTGAAAAGTGAAAAGTGAAAGTGAAGTCGCTCAGTTGTGTCCGGCTCTTTGCAACCCCGTAGACTGCAGCCCACCAGGCTCCTCCATCCATGGGAATTTCCAGGCAAGAGTACTGGAGCGGGGGGCCATCGCCTTCTCCAGTGTTCACATAGAGATGCTCCCTATTTCTTGCTCCTCCTTGCCTAATTTAACTCAAATCCCGAAGTCGAGACACAAACAAAGGAGGAAAGATTCGTAAGGCGACTTCGTTCTCCCATGACAAGCAGAACTCTTTCACTTGCATGTAATTCCCTCTCTTCCTGTTTCTGTTGGTCTGGGCCAAACCACGGCATCCTGAGTCTGGACTCCCCACTATCCCCCTCCTCTCCTGTATCTCCCCACAAGTCCGTCTTTCATATGTGAGTCCTCCTGAATCATTATCATGGCTTATTATTGACCTAAAAACTGTCCTAACTTTCCCTTTCCCATAACTCTCTCAAATCCTTAAATCCAGAACTCAAGCTTGATGATGACTCTAACACCAAGTAGATTGATCTACCAGGAAAGTCTTCCGCTATTTGACTCCATTATGCCACACCCTGATGGAAAGACTTTCTGTCTTCTTTATCTACTTCATCACCCAACTCAAGCCTTACCTCCTCCAGGGATCATTCCCAACATCTCCAGCCTGGCTGATGAGCTCAGCTTCTCTGAACTCCTACAAATCTTAGAGTCTTCACCCATCATTTAAGCAGTTAATAGAGCCTTGAGGTGTTTCACATATTTCATTTGGATACCCAAATGAGTTGTCTTGTTTCCTAATACAGGGTTATAGGTTCCTGGAGTGCAGGGATCATCTCATGTTTCTTTTGTAATTCCCCCGATGCCTAGCACATTGTTGGATACAGAGTAGTAGCAATAATCCTTCACTCTCACAGCAGCCTTTAGGGTTGAAACAACACTTCCATGTGTCATTCAAATGATTCCTGAAACAAATAGCAAGGTCCACAAGGCAGACAATGAGTAGCATCCTACAAGTGAGGAAATTGAGGTCCAGCAAGCTGCACATCCCATGGGGATTCTAACCCAGTGCTCTCCCAGTTATAATTCTTAGAAGAGTAAACAAATGAACAGATCTTGCAGTTCAAATATTTGTAGGTAGCCAAAGGGAAGTGACCTTGTGTTTCACCACTGCCTGTTCTGTTGATGTAGGTTGACCTCCAAAACAGGCTAAAGAATCTACTTTGTATGGGCAGACTCCATTTGAGAGACAGATGGCCCCTGCCCCTCTGACTTCATCCGGTAATAAGAAGAGATTCCATGGAGAAGCCCGAGTGCTTTGGAATGTGTTTGTGTGGGAGCCTAGATGGAAATCAGCAACCACAGGGCAAACCTCTGAACCTGCCCATCCTGAGGCTTCTAGGACTCTGACCAAGGCAGGTAGAAGGGACCAGTCTGGAAGAGGCCTTAGGCACCAAACAGTCCTCAGTGGCCTTCATCTCGTTAATTGTTAAATTCACCCTCTTACATTTAAAGACATTTTAAAAGCCTTTGGAAATGTGTTCCTGTTCCTACAGAAATTACCTCTGAATTTTCTAGTGAAAAGTCTGCCAGTTCTGTTCAGCCAAGTTTTTTCCCTCCTCTTTTCTTTGACTATGAAATCAGCTTTGGTGCCAGCGCTCAGATCTAGCAGGTGTTTGACGCATCATGTGCTGTGATAAGAGTTGGTTACAGAAGTTCATTCAAGCTAATCACCATAGCTTTTGAGGCATCATTGCTACTGATCATAAAACTGTCCTTGAAAACCAGAAGCCCAAGATAGTCAACCAGAATGTATTCTTTTCTTTCTACTTTTATGTTCTCTGTGTCCTCTCCACATCTGGTGTAATACAGAGAGGAGTAGGAGAAGTCAGGGGATGGGGACTTGAATCCTGATTCTGCTCCAAGCCAGCCATGTGACCCTGGTGAAATCATTTCTCAGTTCTGAGCCTTATGGCTCTTTTTTACAATGGAGAGGTGAGAGTGGAAGATTGCCAAGTTCTCTATAAGTCCTGGTATGTCTTGAAGAGAAGACAAAGACGTGCTTGCCTTTCTCACCCAGAATGTACTTTACATAAGTGAATTTACTTCCTTTTTTTACTGGTTTGTTCCTCTAATCAGGGGTGAGGGGAGCGATGCTGCCCACGTGAGCTTGGAGAGGGAGGGGGACTGTGTGAGTGTATGGGTGGGGAGGGGCTATGCTGGTAAGTAAAGGAGCTGCTGCTGCTGCTGCTGCTGCTAAGTCACTTCAGTCGTGTCTGACTCTGTGCGGCCCCAGAGACGGCCGCCCACCAGGCTCCCCTGTCCCTGGGATTCTCCCAGGCAAGAACACTGGAGTGGGTTGCCATGTCCTTCTCCAATGCCTGAAAGTGAAAAGTGAAAGGGAAGTCACTCAGTCGTGTCCGACTCTCAGTGACCCCATGGACTGCAGCCCACCAGGCTCCTCCGCCCTTGTGATTTTCCAGGCAAGAGTACTGGAGTGCAAACACCACTAATTACTTCAACTATGTAACACTTATTTCTGTGATGATATTAAAGGACCTTCTGGGTATGAACACCTACAGGAGAATGATGAAGAAATTTTCAGTTCCATAATTGTTCCTGAAAAGGCATTCAGAAATTCTAATTCTGCAAATTAGATTACTTTAGTGGGGAAAAAAGGTGAGAAAAAATTTTCATATCAAGAAGAAAAAAATATCCCCTTGCTATTCTTTGCCCCCAAACCTTTAAAACAGCCCATGGAGAATCAGACTGTAGGTCTTTTCATGCATTAGAGTTTGTACCCAAAAGTTTGCATACATTTTATCACTTGATCTTTGAAACAGCCCTCTGAAAGGAGGCCTTTGTCATTGTCTCATTTCACAGGTGAGGAAACTAAAGCTCTAACAGGTTTAGCGACTTGTTAGTGTACGCAAATCATAGGTGGCCAAGTTGAGTGAACCAGCTGGTCTGGAACTCTCGGTGCTAGGTACTCTTCCACAATATCCCAAGAGGAGTTCTTATTGGCCTCAAACAGAGAGGTGAATGGGTTCCCCTGGGGGCTCAGCTGGTAAGGAATCTGCCTGCAATACAAGAGACCAGGATTTGCCCCTGGGTCACGAAGATGCCCTGGAGAAGGGAAAGGATACCCACTCCAGTATTCTTACCTGAAATAAAAGGCTGTAGACAGTAGTCCATGGGCTTCCCAGGTTGCACTAGTGGTAAAGAACCTGCCTGCCAGTGCAGGAGACATGAGACATAGGTTCGATGTGAGACACAGATCAGGAAGATTCCCTGGAGGAGGGCATGGCAACCCACTCTGGTATTTTTGCCTGGAGAATCCCATGGACAGAGCAGCCTGGCAGCCTACAGTCCATGGGGTCGCAAAGAATAGGACATGACTGAAGCATCTTAGCACACACACAACAGTCCATGGGTCACAAAAGAGTCAGACACAACTGAGCGACTAACAACGTTCACTTTTTCAAAGAGATGAATAATTATCTACAAGACTGGATCAGGGGTTATCTCTAAAGGTCTAAAGGACTGCTGTACAATCACAGACTAACCGAGCAGCAAAGTCCCAGCTACCCCCACCACAACCCCCTCCTCCAGATATCACCCTGGCCTTTTTCTTTAGCTGAGTACTTCCCTGGTACTCTGTCTGACCTACTGGGATAAGTTGGTGGCAAAATCAGTCCTGAAATCCTTCAGTTTCATCTTATATTCTTCAAGATACCTGGTATTAAGAATCAAGTGATTCCACAGAACACACACTAAAGAGAAGACCAAGAATTATTTTTTTCAGCCGCTAAATAGTCCTGCTGGCCACAGCTGGACAGAGTTGACTTTTATCTCGGTTTCTCCTTGGTCTTATATTCACCAACCTCACTAATATAACATAGAATGGCCATGGCAGACAGAAATGTGACTGCCCATGAGTCATTAATTCTTGACCTTCAGCATGTTTTGAAAATGTGTTGTGAAATGCTTACCAATCAATAATTCCATCACTGGGCAGTCGAGAAGCTGGGAGTTGTGCAAGAGGGGAAGTGGGGCATTAATGCTGGTCACTCAGGAGGCTCCAAATTTCTGCTGAGAGCAGGACCCAAAGACACAAAGTCTCCAGAATAGTTTTTAAAGGAATCAAAGAGAGGACCAAGGCTAAGGGGGGAGTGAAAGTAAACTTCTGCCCTTGCATGAGGCCAGTAAAGTGGGGCAAGCTGTTATCTGCAGAAACTCCCAAGCTAGCCTGTTCGTCCTTTTCTGCCAAAGGCTAAGAGACATGCTACACGCTAGACTGCATCTAGGCATCCCTCCTCCATGACCAAGATGGCGGCCTGAGCTACAGGTATCCTAGGTGAAGGAGGGCGCCTGGTACCAGTGGAAGGAGCACAGAACAAGAAGGATTCAAGCTCCTGTCTGCACTCATCAGGCCTGTGACATTGCGAGTGATCACATCACTTGTGGGATCTTCAGGGCCTTCCTTTCTACTGAAAGGAGAAGGCATGTGCCCCACAGACCACAGAAAGCTCTGAGGTAGTGAGGGGTATGCAAGCAATCTGCAAACTACACAAATATGAAGGACTATTGGGAGAAGCCCATCCACCTTGGTTTTGCAAGCTCAGCTGGAAAGAATCCCTGTTTAAGGAATGGCATAGTCCATGAATAGGGTACGACTTGCGGTTAGAATGGAAAGCTGAAGATTGTCCCACACAGATGACAGAGAAGAATTTTCACATTCTTAGTGTGTGCCAGTCACTGTTGGCTGGAACCATGGTGTGATGGTAAATGTTTAACAACTGGTTCTCTGGGATGACAAAGCCCGGAATTGTAGCACTTGCTGATTTCCGTGGGGTAAATTCTAGTGCCATGCTGATTTCAAGCTACCAGTGTGACATCACTAAACCATGAAGTGAGGAAAAGATGCCCACAACTGGCTCTCCCTACTGAATGCAAGCCAGTTCCATCATACTACAGAAACTTTGCTCAGTGCTGAGGTTGATGTAATGGACTTTGGAACCCACAGTGTCTGTTCCTCCAGTAACTCAAAGATAAAAATTTTTATTTAAATTTGTACTTAGCATTTTTATAGCAAACCTCAATTGTGGATTTCTTTATGGACATTGTTGAGGCCTAAAATACCATTCTATCATCCTAGTAATGTTCCTCTTCTTCAACTTGCAAATCTGATAATAGAGAAGCAAGCAAGGTAAACTGGAATACAGCATGAAGATGGAGTCAGGAAACTTGAGTCCAGGTGTTAACAGTCTCATCTGTGTGAACTTTTATAAGTCACCTGCCTTCCCTGAGTCTCAGTTTCTACATCTGTAAAATGGGAACAGCTCTGGTTTGCTTGCCTCATAGGGCTATGGTGGGATCAAAGGCAATCACACCAGTGCGAGGGTTTTGAGAACAGCACAATCCTACTGGGCTTTGAGTGAATATGATTAACTTTCAAAAATGGATTACTGGTCATGGCTTTTCAGCCTGGAAAATCCCATGGACGGAGGAGCCTGGTGGGCTGTAGTCCATGGGGTCGCTAAGAGTCAGGCATGACTAAGGGACTTCACTTTCACTTTTCACTTTCATACATTGGAGAAGGAAATGGCAACCCACTCCAGTATTCTTGCCTGGAGAATCCCAGGGACAAAGGAGCCTAGTGAGCTGCCGTCTGTGGGGTCACACAGAGTCGGACACGACTGAAGTGACTTAGCAGTAGCAACAATCATCAACCAACAGCACACTGGAAAAGCCCTGCACAGGAGCTCAAATCCCTTTCCTGGAATAGAGCTGCTCCCAGGCGGGATTGGTGTGACATGAAGAGAGCAACCCCCAGGACTGTGGGGTGGTTAAACTCTGCTGTGCTGGGCCCAGGGACATTGGAAATTGCTTGTGCCCACAGACCTTCACACCAAATGACCCATGGAGTTTAAAAACAAGATTGAGCCCAAGCTCTGTCAACCTAGAGCTGGGACAGGGTCAGCGAAGAGCTAGGCAATAGAGCCTGCTTGACAGATTTCCCCAGCCAACTTGGAGACCATCTCTGAGGGGACGAGGGGGCCTAGGAAAATCTGCAATTTATAAAGTGTCCCTGTTAATACAGATGCATATGACAAAAATGGTACATGATGCAAAACTCAATGGAGTGGAGAAAGGAAAGGGTTCAATCCATGCTGTGCCAGGGCATAGATGGAAAGCAATACTTCTTGAGGGAAACCCAGGAAGACGTCACCATAATCCATGACCTGGCCAGGCTTCTTTCTTGTCTTAATAGAATAGTACTGCCCCTACCCATCCACCCACAAACAGGATGATCAAGACATAGATTTGTCTGGTTGGCACACAGGATATCAGTCACCGAGGTCTCTGCAAACAAGACCATTCATTGTCAGCCACCAGCTGCTACCAAAGGCTGGCACAGAAAGATGCCTTCAAGGGAGGTTTCCTAAAGCACTGTCTCTCTACCCACTTCTCTAGATATCTTAAAGAAAAAGTTCTTTGGATCCCTGTACCGCTAGTGAACACATCCTAAACTTGACCTCACTGGGGCATGTCAAACAGTGTTCTATCTTTTCTTCCACCCATTTGGTCAACAAATACTTATCAGGCTCCAATTATGTCAGACACACATATAGAGCTGGAAACTGAGGATGAATGAGATTCCATTTCTGTCTTTTGTTGTTTTTCAGTTGCTAAGTCATGAAATTAAAAGACGCTTACTCCTTGGAAGAAAAGTTATGACCAACCTAGATAGCACATTCAAAAGCAGAGACATTACTTTGCTGACTAAGGTCCATCTAGTCAAGGCTATGGTTTTTCCTGTGGTCATGTATGGATGTGAGAGTTGGACTGTGAATAAGGCTGAGTGCCGAAGAATTGATGCTTTTGAACTGTGGTGTTGGAGAAGACTCTTGAGAGTCCCTTGGACTGCAAGGAGATCCAACCAGTCCATTCTGAAGGAGATCAACCCTGGGATTTCTTTGGAAGGAATGATGCTAAAGCTGAAACTCCAGTACTTTGGCCACCTCATGCGAAGAGCTGACTCATTGGAAAAGACTCTGATGCTGGGAGGGATTGGGGGCAGGAGGAGAAGGGGACGACAGAGGATGAGATGGCTGAATGGCATCACGGACTCGATGGACATGAGTCTGAGTGAATTCCGAGAGATGGTGATGAACAGGGAGGCCTGGAGAGCTGCGATTCATGGGGTCGCAAAGAGTTGGACACGACTGAGCAACTGAACTGAACTGAACTGAACTGAAGTCATGCAGACTCCTTTCGACCCCATGGACAGCAGCACACCAGGCTTCCCTGTCCTTCACTATCTCCTGGAGTTTGCTCAGACTCACGTTCTTTGAGTCTGTGATGCCATCCAACTGTCTCGTACTCTATTGCCCCCTTCTCTTGCCTTCAATCTTTCCCAGCATCAGGGTCTTTTTCAATGATTCAGCTCTTTGCATCAGGGAGCCAAAGTATTGGAGCTTCAACTTAAGCATCTTATGGTCTAATTTTTACATTTGTACATGACTACTGGAAAAACCATAGCTTTAACTATACAGGCCTTTCTCAGCAAACTGAAAGTGAAAGGCACTCAGTCGCATCTGACTCTTAGTGACCCCATGGACTATATAGTTCATGGAATTCTCCAGGCCAGAATACTGGAGTGGGTAGCCTTTTCCTTCTCCAGGGGATCTTTGCAACCCAGGGATTGAGCCCAGGTCTCCTGCATTGCAGGCAGATTCTTTACCAACTGAGCCACAAGGGAAACCCAAGAATAATGGAGTGGGTAGCCTATCCCTTCTCCATTGGATCTTCCCAACCCAGGACTCGAACAGAGGTCTCCTGCACTGCAGGAGGATTCTTTACCAACTGAGCTATCAGGGAAGCCAACAGAGTGATGTCTCTGCTTTTTAATACATTGTCTAGGTTTGTCATAGCTTTCCTTCCAAGGAGCAAGTGTCTTTTAATTTCATGGTTCCCATCACCATCTGTAGTGATTTTGGAGCCCAAGAAAACAAACTCCACCACTGTTGCTCCAAAAAGAGTTAATGTTCTTGGAGGACTCAGAAACAAACCAATTGTTACAGCACCATGTATTAAGTATAACTGAGAGATGCTAGGTCCTGGGGTCTCCAGAGCAGCGAGCAGCTAACTATGGAGGGGGCTGAGAAGGAATGAGAAATGCTTTCCAGAATGGAGGATGCCAGGTTTGCAAAATAAGAGGGATCTCTAGGCAGAAGGAATAAGTGGTACAAAGCACAGAGGCAGGCGCATGATGTGTGCTGAGGGAACAAGTAGACTGTGATAGAGAATTTGTAAGGGGGTGCACCAGCAGATGAGGCTGGACAGTCTCACCTGCCAAGCCTGGAGTATAGATCTCACTGTGAAGGCCATGCACAGCCTTTGGAAAACTTGCAGAAGGTTTCAGTTTGCACTTTTATAGATCCATTTCTAGAGAAGCAGTGTGCAAAACAGGTTGATATCATAAGAAAGCAAATTAAAAAGCCATTGCAGTAGCCCAGGTGAGACCTAAACTAGTGGTGATGGATTTAAACAAATACAGAGAGTGGATTTAAACAAAATCAAGAGAGAGAGTCTCTAGGATGGATTGGGTACAGGCTGGAGGTTAGAGTTAGAGTCATCTGAACACATGATGGGAGTGATGGGAGCCATGAAATTAAAAGACGCTTTCTCCTTGGAAGGAAAGCTACGACAGACCTAGACAACATATTAAAAAGCAGAGACATCACTTTGCAGACAAAGGTCCATATAGTTAAAGCTATGGTTTTTCCAGTAGTCATGCACGGATGTAAGAATTAGGCCACAGGATGCTGGAAGCTGAAGCTCCAGTCCTTAGATTTCTTTGGCAAGGACAGCCTGTGCATGTGCTGCTTTAACTGAACTAACGAACCCAGGAGAATGAACCAGTTTCAGAAAGAAGTTCAGTTTGGTAAATGTTCAATTTGAGGTGACTTTGGAATATCCAGAGGAAGAAATTTAGGCACTAGTAAATATAAGCGTCTGAATTCAAAAGGGGGAACAAGAGGGAGATATAAGAAGAACTTTCCTGCATTAGACGTAAAACTCTTGCTAAAGAGATTCATTACCCTTGAGGATTACTCGGTATGAAATTTGGTTTCAACATTCAGTTCAGTTCAGTCACTCAGTCATGTCCGACTCTTTGCGACCCCATGAATCGCAGCACACCAGGCCTCCCTGTCCATCACCATCTCCCAGAGTTCACTTAGACTCGCATCCATTGAGTCAGTGATGCCATCCAGCCATCTCATCCTCTATCGTCCCCTTCTCCTCCTGCCCCCAATCCCTCCCAGCATCAGAGTCTTTTCCAATGAGTCAACTCTTCTCATGAGGTGGCCAAAGTACTGGAGTTTCAGCTTCAGCATCATTTCTTCCAAAGAAATCCCAGGGTTGATCTCCTTCAGAATGGACTGGTTGGATCTCCTTGCAGTCCAAGGGACTCTCAGTTCAAAAGCATCAGTTCTTTGCTGCTCAGCCTTCTTCACAGTCCAACTCTCACATCCATACATGACCACAGGAAAAACCATAGCCTTGACTAGATGGGCCTTTGTTGGCAAAGTAACGTTTCTGCTTTTGAATATGCTATCTAGGTTGGTCATAACTTTTCTTCCAAGGAGTAAGCGTCTTTTAATTTCATGGCTGCAATCACCATGTGCAGTGATTTTGGAGCCTCCAAAAATAAAGTCTGACACTGTTTCCACTGTTTCTCCATCTATTTCCCATGGAGTGATGGAACCAGATGCCATGATCTTCGTTTTCTGAATGTTGAGCTTTAAGCCCACTTTTCACTCTCCTCTTTTACTTTCATCAAGAGGCTTTTGAGTTCCTCTTCACTTTCTGCCATAAGAGTGGTATCATCTGCATATCTGAGGTTATTGATATTTCTCCCAGCAATCTTGATTCCAGCTTGTGTTTCTTCCAGTCCAGCATTTCTCGTGATGTACTCTGCATAGAAGTTAAATAAGCAGGGTGACAATATACAGCCTTGACATACTCCTTTTCCTATTTGAAACCAGTCTGTTGTTCCATGTCCAGTTCTAACTGTTGCTTCCTGACATGCATACAGATTTCTCAAGAGGCAGGTCAGGTGGTCTGGTATGCCCATCTCTTTCAGAATTTTCCACAGTTTATTGTGATCCACACAGTCAAAGACTTTGGCATAGTCAATAAAGCAGAAATAGATGTTTTTCTGGAACTCTCTTGCTTTTTCCATGATCCACTGGATGTTGGTAATTTGATCTCTGGTTCTTCTGCCTTTTCTAAAACCAGCTTGAACATCAGGAAGTTCACAGTTCACATATTGCTGAAGCCTGGCTTGGAGAATTTTGAGCATTACTTTACTAGCGTGGGAGATGAGTGCAATTGTGCGGTAGTTTGAGCATTCTTTGGCATTGCCTTTCTTTGGGATTGGAATGAAAACTGACATTTTCCAGTCCTGTGGCCACTGCTGAGTTTTCCAAATTTGCTGGCATATTGAGTGCAGCACTTTCACAGCATCATCTTTCAGGATTTGAAATAGTTCTACCGGAATTCCATTACCTCCACTAGCTTTGTTCATAGTGATGCTTTCTAAGGCCCACTTGACTTCACATTCCAGGATGTCTGGCTCTAAATGAGTGATCACACCATCGTGATTATCTGGATCGTGAAGATTCTTTTTGTACAGTTCTTCTGTGTATTCCAGAAAAAAATTCAAACAATCAAGACACTCCCTTCAATCAGAAAAAGAACATAATGTAAGCCATCTTGTTTACTTTTTGCCTAGCCTGCCTGGAAGCTCAGAGATATATTTAATGTTCAACTGCAGTAATGTACTGAGAAAGCCTTATAATTAACATATGTGTCTTCTTGCTATTTTTATGGCTTTAATTTTTTATTTACAATTTAATATCCTCAGTGCATATCCCATATCATCAGGTGCCTCTGCTTTCCTTAGGAAATAAAAAGCATGTATGCTTTCCTTTGATATTATTAAGCTAAGTTTGCACCCTATTCACTTCAAGTGTTTTTTAAGCTCCCAAGGAGTTTTCCTTTACTATTTTTAAGAATAACTATTTTTTTATCCAGGTAAAAGAAAGGAAACAAACAAACCCTCTTCCGAAAGGAAGTAGTCCTCAGGGATCAGTTAGAGCCAAAGGGACCAGCAGCCTATAGATTGTTATAGAAAGCTAGAGTCATTGACTCAGAAAGAGCATCCAAAAGGTATATGAGAAATAAAATCTGAGCAGACGCGTTTCAGCCCAGCCCATTTCGTTACTTCTCAGCCAAGTAAAACTAGTCCCAGGATGAGGCAGGGCTACAACATAAATAACACCACAAAGAGTTTGGGTAAATTCCATTCAGGTTATTAAGAACTACCTTTTAACCTTTGAGGAACAAGAATGTCATAACAATAGCAGTTGTTACCATTTTAAAATGCCCTTACATCATTACCTAACTTAATCCTCTCCAGTGTTCTGACAAGAACTGTGGTTATTCATACTTTATGTTATGTGTTCTGTTGCATAATGCATCTTGCAACCACTTTTAAGAAAAGAACACTGGTCTGAGCTCCCGTCTCTCCAGTAAGACCATTTGTAGTTATGGAAGTGGAATGAGGCTGCCTGATTTTCATCTAGCGCTTTGAGTTTCCAGAACACTGTCACCTCCATATAATATGTGACCCTCACAATCACCTCCTGATGTAAGCTGGGAAGGATGTATCATCTCCATTTCACAGATACAACTAGCAAGTTATACCCCCTTGAGCTTGACTTGAGAAATAAAGGGAGGACACTAAGACCCCACACCCCTAAGATGTCCCCTCACCCTGCCCTACATCTGAGTCTTCTCGGGCTTTCAGAGGGAGGCCCTCCTTCAGGTTGCAACGACTCCTTCACTGGCAAAGTAAGATGCTAACGATAGAAACCTCCAGTGGACAGCCCTAGCTCATCTGACTTCCCTCCTCACTAATGAACACAGCCTCTTGGTGCCACAAAATCAGAAGTTGGTTAGGATCCCTTTTTTTCCTTCTACTGAATTCACCTGCTTCTGGTTTCACCAAATAATAAGCCTCAGGGCAACCAGTCAAGAAAACAGCCATGTAAATAATCTTTCAAGCAGTCCATGAAATGTAAAACAGTGGGACTAAATGGCTCTCCCTAGGCCAGACTCAGAAGTTCTTCTTAATCATGCAGCTTCTGAAGTCACTTCACCTGTCTGAGTCTTAGCTCCATCTGCAAAATGGGTTAATAATAACCTTTGTCCTGCCTCTCTTCATAGACAGGACAAGATCAAAACTGTATATTATTAGCATCTTATAAGTACTTCCATGGTGGCTCAGTGGTAAAGAATCTGCCTACAGAGCAAGAGACACAGGAGACGCAGGTTTAATCCCTGCGTCAGGAAGATCCCCTAAAGGAGGAAATGGCAACCCACTCCAGTATTCTTCCCAGGAAAATCCCATGGATAGAGGAACCTGGTGGGCTACAATCCATAGCATCGCAAAGAGTTAGACACGAATGAAGTGGCTGAGTACCCAGCATCTTATGAATATGAGAGCCACTCAATACTATTCAAGCAGGGAATTTCAAACCTTTAACTCAAGGGGCAGAGAGATGGTGTAGGAAAAGTGCTGGTCCATGGGTCAGAAGCTACTGGAACTGACATATGCATGCAACCTGCATCCATGGGAAGAGAGATGCTGGGGGTGACATGCACAGCCACGCAATGACCCCTCCCAGTGCTCAGGCTGACAAAAGTCATCAGAAGATAGTCAGACATTCCTTTCAAAGTTCAACAGTTTTATTCCCCAGGGAAGATAAAATGTATATATTTCCTGTAATCAATCACAAGCCTCTTGAAGCTTCAGTCAGATAATTTGCACAATTCTAATTTGTAAAGGTGACAGACTAGAGGTGGAAAGTATCTATGGGGCCCTTTAATACATGTAAATTAGAACAGTACCCTGGTCTTTACTGAATTATAATGAACTCTCAGTTTTCCTCTAGACCAGAATGTTCAAATCATAGATGATAGAGCCAGAAAACTTCTTGGAGGCCCTTTACCTCATTTATCCTCCCCGCTCCCATTTTACAGAGCAGGAAACTAAGACTCGGACACAGGTGACCTGCTTATAGTCATGCCAGAAGGTGGAATCAGATAAAAGCACACGCTGTACCCTTGCTGTACTTAATCCAGCATGTGTTTATCGAGAATCTACTGAAGTCTTGATGGGGAAATATAGAGGAAAAAGCCAGAAAAACCACCCTCAAGAAGGCCAGACTCCACAAAGGAAGATAAACAAGTAAGCAGAAGTTTCTGGCGTAAGTGGTATGCACCATATTAACAAGGATACAAAATGCCATGTGGATGCGGACTTCAGAGAGGTCAGCTCCACCCGGGGTAATCAGAGAAGACGCCATCTGTGTGTGTACGCTGTGCTCAGTTGTGTTCAACTCTTTGAGACGCCATGGACTGTGGCCCATGGACTGGTGGACTGTGGCCCACCAGGCTCCTCTGTCCATGAGATTTCCCAGGCAAGAATATTGGAGTGGCTTGCCATGTCCTTCTCCAGGGGATCTTTCCAACCCAGGGACTGAACCCGGGTCTCTCCCGCTGCAGACAGATTCTTTACTGCTGAGCCATAAGGGAAGCCCAAGACTCTGTGTAGGAGTTGGCATTTGAAGGTACTAAGCACACAGAGTGGAAAAGCATTCCAGGCAAAAGGAACAGAGAGAGCTAAGGCAAGGGGATGAAGAGAGAACACAGCATGCACTGAGAGATTTATACACACTGTTGCAAAGAGCTGGAGGGTTTGTACCAGCTGCTTCAGGATAATCTCAGACAATATCAACAGTCTCAGCTGCTATCCACCTCATTCGGCACGCTCCTGGGGGCAGAGGCCTGTGTCCACCTAATGGGCCAGTACGACACCTGGCCCAGTGCGGATAACATTGTGGGGCTTAATAAATTCCCTTTGAAGATGAGAGGACTGTACGGGAGAAAAGAATTTGTCACTCAAGTGAGTCAGCCGGAACAGCAGGCGTGTCCTGGCTCCTGGGGCCAAGCACTAGGGCTGATGGGCCAGACATGCTGGGTCACTTCCCCTGGGGCCACTGGATTCCACCTGGGAACATTGAGTCTTTTTCAGCAAGTCGTTCCTAAGCCACGACACTCCTGGCTCATCCATAGCCTTTGTAGTTTCACCAGCGTAATTGATCCCAGAGCTCAGCTTCCTCCAGGCCCATTGGTTTCCTAGGGAGTGATGGGGTATCAGGTGCCCTTAGAGCACCTGTGCAGCCTGGCCTCCTGGGGCAGAGATGGAGCGACATGTGAGAGGCAGACATAAATAGTCCTGAGTTCTGTAGTCATCCTTTTGGGTGCTCTGAGCTTCCTGTCCTGAGCTAAGGTTTTCTCCTGGGGTTAGCTGAGGCACGGAGAGATAAACAAAGCTTGAAAGTGACTCTCCCCACTGGAAAGCTAAAGGCACTTTCAAGACACTGCTTTCTCCTACCTTCTGATGAATGCATCCCAGACTCGCCACCATCACACCCTGGTGAAGGCTCTCCAAAGTGTGTAGGTAGAGAGGAGAGACCACCTGAGGATGAAACTTCTTTCAGGTGTCCCCCACATATGTTGGGGCTGCAGAATGTCTGAAGAGCCAGGCAAATCTTGCCAGGATTCACCATGGCAGGAGAACCCGTCACCCCGGAGTTCAGCACTGAGCAGCCCAGACAAGCCTTAGTGACTAAGGGTTTTTTTCCACTTACACCTGGTTCTTTTGCTTTCACCACAGAATTATATTAGCAAATGAGATCCTTGGAGTAAGCAAAACAGGTCCTTCACAGATTCTTTTGTAAGAACACATTCCTGAGCCTACTACAGATATTTAGAATCAAGGAACATTTATTCACACAGGCTTTTCAAAATCCACCTCCAAGCTATTTTCACCATGTTGTTGCCATGATCTGAAAAATTAAGTGTGTAGGCAGGCAGCCAGTGGCTTGCAACAACTGAGAACTGGGCAGCAAAAAAAAAAAAAAAAATTAAAAGCAAGTCACAGATGCACGTTCAACATATGTAACTGACAAATACCCTGAATGTAGCAGAGAAATCCTATACATCTATAAGAAGAATTAAATGCAATCGAGATACATTGGCAGACTGTATGACCATGCAAAGTGTGGAAAGAGAAATGATTCTCAGCATATGGTAAAATGCTTAACTTCACTAATAAAGAACTGCAGATTTAAAAATTAAGGGATGCCATCTCACATCCATCAGATTAGCTAAAATTCTTGAAGTCTGACAATATGAAGCAAAGGAATAGAAATTTTAAAACCCATTATTAAGAAAATGGGCTTAATAAATTGTAACACATTTAAGAAAAAGAAAAGCAATGTAGAAGTTAAAGTGAATAAACTATGTACCTATATCAATTTATTTAAAATAATAATATTGAATGAAAAAAACAATTTGCAGAATCAGTTCAGTTCAGTCACTCAGTCGTGTCCAACTCTTTGTGACCCCATGAATCGCAGCACATCAGGCCTCCCTGTCCATCACCATCTCCCAGAGTTCACTTAGACTCGCATCCATTGAGTCAGTGATGCCATCCAGCCATCTCATCCTCTGTCGTCCCCTTCTCCTCCTGCCCCCAATCCCTCCCAGCATCAGAGTCTTTTCCAATGAGTCAACTCTTCGCATGAGGTGGCCAAAGTACTGGAGTTTCAGCTTCAGCATCATTCCCTCAAAAGAAATCCCAGGGTTGATCTCCTTCAGAATGGACTGGTTGGATCTCCTTGCAGTCCAAGGGACTCTCAAGAGTCTTCTCCAACACCACAGTTCAAAAGCATCAATTCTTCGGCGCTCAGCCTTCTTCACAGTCCAACTCTCACATCCATACATGACCACAGGAAAAACCATAGCCATAAGTCAGTATTATTACATCATCCATGTAAAAAAAAAAAACATGAATCAACACTATATATTGTCTTGGACACATGTTTATGGAATAAATGTATCCAACATGTATAGGACAAAGGCATCCCACCTTTGAATGGTGGTTGTTTGGGGGTCAAGGAACAGGGCTGGGAAAAGGTAAGTTAGAAAGAGACTCAGTTATTTTGGGTAATGTTTGTTTCTTTTAAAAGCTGAAGCATGCCTTCAAAGTCTGGGAGGTGGAAAGATGAACATAAAGGTCAGGATAGGTTAGGTTTTGCTACAGTAACAAAAGTCTGAATCATAGACACTACAGACAACAGAGATTTGGCTTTTTCTTCTCATTCATGGTAGGTTGGCAAAGGGGCTCTGATTATTGTTGTCATTCATGGACCAAGGCAGGCAGAGCAGCCACCACCCTCTTACTGGCAGCCATGCCAAGGAAAAGAAAGAACAATTCACGCTCCAGACTAGAAGTGACATGGTCACCTCTTCTCACAAAAATTAGCCAGGACTAATTGTACAATCCTTCCTGGCTCAAGGGGGCCAAGAAGTACATAATTCCCCTCTAAACTCAGAAGTGGATACAATTAGAAATATTTGGGTAATGGGCTTCCCAAATGGCCCTAGTGATAAAGAATCTACCGACCAGTGCAGGAGATGCAGTTTCAATCCCTTGGTCACAAAGATTACCCTGGAGAAGGGCATGGCAACCTACTCCAATATTCTTGCCTGGAGAATCCCATGGACAGAGGAGCCTGGCAGGCTGTAGTCCACAGGGTGGCAAAGAGTTGAACCTGACTGAAGTGATTCAGCACACATATGCACTCAAGAAAGTTTATTGCAATGTTATAGTTGTATTCATCCTCTTTTTAAGTGTTGGAATTATGTTTCATATTTCACAAAATAGAAAAAAAAAAAAAAAGCCTTGGTTTGGAAATCAGGAGATTTGGTCTTCCATTTGAGAAATGGAAGGTCTGTTCCTGGGCCTGTTGCCATGACTGTAATGCCCACGCTGGTGTTCTACAACCATTGTTTCCCCGTGGAAATGACACAAAGCAGATCGACCTTCCTGGCTATTGTTTAGTTCCTTGGAAGCTGAGTTGGCAGTAAGAAGCCTGATATAAAGAGAGGTGGTACATGGAACATGGATTGTAAAGTCCAAAGACTTAACTAAGTCCTAAGAGACAACTAAGTCCCAGGTTGACCACTCACACTTCCTGTCACCTTAGGAAAGTTACCATACCTCTGGGGCCTATTTTCCTCATCTGCAAAATGGGCACAACAATAACACCGACATCTCTGAATAGTTGTGATAAACAAATGAGGTATGTAAAGTGATTTGTAACTGTAACGTGCTGCACAGACACTCACTATTATTACTGACCTAAATTTTGCTGCAAGGAAGCCTCAGGCCAGATTTACATTTCTGGCCGACAATGACTCATACGACTTCCCTCAGCAGAGCCACCTGGTTGACAAAATAGGCCCAGGCATCATCCTGTGGTCCAACCGCTTGAAGAATCTATTGATTTCCTCTTGTGAAAGTGAGTCTGTGAACAGGGATGAAACATTATTGCAGATTCCCGAGGGAGAGTAAAGGGGGAGGGTGTGATTCCTCAGAGCACAACCTAGAGGTGGGGAGGTCCTGGGCCGGGATTGAATCTGGGTCTCTGGGACTCATCAAATATTGGAGCTAGAAGATTATAGAAGGGAGAGAACAGCTCTTCCAATCCCCTCTTTCCAAATGAAGAAACTGAGGTCAAAAGAGGCAAAAATGATGGTCCTTTTCAACCAGCAATAGGTAATCACAAGACCTGGCATGCACCCTGGGGTCTTCTATTCATTTAGAGTGTAACCAGGGCAAGCCCCTACCAAATACCTCAGTTGCCTCAAGTGCGAAATAAGCAGATTGAACCTGACCCCCATAGTTATCTCTTGGCTGTTGTTTTGAAAATACCCCATTCTATCAAGCTTGAAATTCAGCAGAATCTTCCCTAAAAATGAACTCTCTGGTCCAGGCTACTGACTTTGCAGGTCTGACTCTCAGGAGTCATCGTCCCCTCTCCCCACATACCGTGAATGCTACCTGTTTACCTTCCTCTCTGTCTGGCCCAGAGGCTGTTTCTTGATGTCCTGCCTGTTTGCTCTGAGCCCTTGGAGGCTTAATGCTCCTGACTCTGCCCTTACTCAACAAATATCCCCATCTGGCAGTGTTACCGGCTCTGGGTTTGAAGCCAGGAAAACCTTTCTTAGGCAGCAGAGAACACAAGCCATAACTCAGGCAGAAGCTCCCAAGCACCTGAGTCTGGCCTCAACGTCACTCCCAGAGGATGCTTTGCACGGCAGTATAGCAGCTGATGACACTTCCCTAGAGATCACAGGAAGCTATACAGCCAGATGCGAGGGCAAGTCTGACCCGCTGGCTGCAGGTGCATCCTGCTGTGACACAGGCCGCAAACTCCACGGGCGACCTCCCACATCATACTGCCTGGGGCCTTGCCCCTGAGGCTGCCGTAGGCCCCTCCCCACAGATGCTAAGTCATTCCACTAGCAATTCCCAAGAGCAGAGAAAAGACTAACTTCTCCATCTGTAGTAATAAGAGGCAGCCCTTACACCTGGCAGGTGCTTTACCTGCAAGGCGCTTGTCAGTCTAAGAAGCCCCTTCGGATTCATTGGCTTATTTG
Source organism: Nanger dama (assembly GCA_917880005.1). Classification (NCBI taxonomy): domain Eukaryota; kingdom Metazoa; phylum Chordata; class Mammalia; order Artiodactyla; family Bovidae; genus Nanger; species Nanger dama. Next base: position 23,409,914 of record CAKJTW010000011.1, on the reverse strand, counting down.
GTTTTTACGAAGAACTAAGAGCTGGCCAGTTAAAAGTTGATTCTTAAATGTTCGAGATGAGGAACTTCATGGGACACTCTGAAAGTTTAGAGGATTAAGGTCAGATCTTCTGACTCTGATCTCTATTCTTTCATCCATAGTATAATGAAAGTATTATCATCATATTACACAGTATATTAATGACCAAGCCGAGGGCCAGGATTTCAATTGGTTTCAAATACAAAGGCAATCATCAGCTCATTTCTTCCCTTCAACAATCAGCTTAGGAGAAGAAACCACTTCTGAAACCAAAATAGCTTTTATATTGTGACTTGTGTCGTACCTGGTTTCTCAAATCCAAGTCTTGAATATCTTTTCACCCCTTGTCCGCTTTCACCCTCTAACTGGATTTTTGAGTCAGTGCAACTGAGGAAAGAAGGACAGAAAGCAAACATTCACCTGAATCTTGCTTGCTGTACCAGTCGTGTGTGTGGGGTGTGTATGTGTGTATGTGTGTGTGTGTATGAGACAACCTGAAAATGTCTCTTTAAAGGGAGGTATAAGGCTGGTTATAGCAGCAACTCCTTCCCTACCGTTCCCTCCTTCCCTCAGTGATCTTTGCTGCACATCTGAAGCTAACATAACACTTAATCAACTGTACTCCAACATAAAGTATTTTTTTTCTTTTTTCTTTTTATTTATTATTATTTTTTAAATATAAATTTATTTATTTTAATTGGTGGTTAATTACTTTACAATATTATATTGGTTTTGCCATACCTGTGGCAGAGAAAATAAATTTTTAAAGAAAATTTAAAAAATCCTCAGCGGTTCCCCATTGCTTAAAGTGATCCTCAGACCAGCAGCATCAGCAGCACTTCACAGTTTTTTTCCAAATGCAGAATTTCAGGCCCCCAGCTTCAGAATCTGATTTTAATAAGATCCCCATGTGTCTGCACATGAGGCTTGAGAAATACTGACATAAAGAATCTGACCCAAATTGCTGACCCTGGTAAAGTCCAAGTCACCCTGGCTGCTTAAAGACAACCCTCACCAATACCCACATCCTCACATTTTGCCTCTCACCTTTTCTCCTGTGACTCTCTTCCCCTGGTTTTCCCTGAACCAGGTAACCTCCCACACTTTGAAGTGTGGCTCAAAATCCACCTCTTCCAAGAAGCCAAGCCAGATATTCCCATGTAGGAATGGTCTTTCCTTCCTCTAAATCGCAATGCCACAGAACTTGTACTTTCTATCTTGGATTATAATTGTTATGAGCTTGACTTAGCTCTCTCCAAATATGAGCTCTTCAAGGTCAGGGTTTAGACCTGACTCATTTCTGTATTTCCTCAAATGATCCAATACTTTGCAAAGGTCTTACTACAATCTACTTCCTCAATACATTTGTCTTTAATGTTTCTAACAGATGTATCCAGAAATCTTAAGAAATTCAGATTATTATTCTTGTGATTTTAGACAACCATTACCAAACCTGAACACCATCTAGACTTGGAAATGTTTATCTAAAATATTCAGTCACTGCACTGAAGCTTATACACAGATATTTTCCCCATTGTCCTTCCATATACACACTGTGTGCATCCCACTTGTTCTTTACTGTTAAAAATGCAATTGGCCAGATATAAATAAGAGGAGAGGGGAAATGATTGCTATACACATGATGTGCCAATTCCAGACTGATTTAGCATCTTACCAACAAAAGGAGAATGGAACGTAGTACCCAGATTCCAACATCTCCATCAGAACCTACATTTGGGGCAAGCAAAGGTCCCCTGGCCCTCATTCAGTCACTTAATGGAGAAGATTCCAAAGACAGAATGCCACTGGTGTTCTTCCAATTATAGAGTCATCTGATTAGAATTACAGTAAATGCATAGCTCAGTTTGCATTATCCTGATGTGACCCACGAACTAAGCCTCCCTTGTCAGAGCGTATGAGAATACTGAAGTCTGCAGGTCCTCTGCCTCATCACACTGGGGCACCCACACCAGGGCTAACCTGGAAAGAGGGACACATACAAGTTAGGAGCTTCCATTTCTGGAGACCCTAGAGCCCTGGGACTGGAGCTTTTTGTTTAATGTTGGAAGAAAAACCCAAATACCACATACTCCAGACATTAAAGCAGCCTAGAATTTTGGACAAAAGAGATGTGTCTTGGGGATAATTTTAGAATTAATTGTTTCAGCTATTCCCAGCCTGTCAGCATTGGACCTTGGGAGGCTGTCGATGAAGCAAAAGTTCGTTCAATCACAGTGTGGGATCATGGCTTTGGGGTCATGGCTAAATGAAATTTCTTGCTCTATCTGGCTATAGAAGAACATGGCAGGAATTCTACAGAATCACAGACTCATCCGTCCCCTCCCACCTCTTCCACTTATAGCATGAGGTTTGGGAATCATTAGGGTGTTGGACCAAACCTGACTGTTGTGTTATTATTGTTTCTGATTTAACTACCAGACTGTTAAGCATCACTGCCCCAAACCCAGCTGGAGGGTGGTACCACACTTTGAAGCCACCAAGTAAAAGTGCTACTGGGTGAAATTCTGCTCTATTGGACCATGAAATAGGTTTTCCAAGGGACAGAGAATGACAGACATGCAAGCCATAGCTAAAACTGTCTCACCAGAGTGGTAACGCTCACAGTGGAGCAAAAAGAAGCACCGCCGTGTGATGGAAACCTGTCCATGTCCTCAGTAGAGCCAGGTCAGATCACAAACCAGAGGGCACTTCAGAGACCAGCTCTGGAACCTCTGTTTCCTCATCTACAAGACCAAATGCACAGGTGCATAATGAGAGACACACAGTTATATTATTGTTTTTTTCTTAAGGTAGCAGGTGAATTCTCCTTCCACAACCTGGTAGCTAGGTGACTTTCTAGATCTCTTTCTTCATTCAGACCTACCTACCTCACAGGGTTATCATGAGGGTCCAAAGAAAATGGTATGAGTTGGGGGTTGATATGAGTTGGAGGTTACTCTGATTCAATTCAGGATGATGAAATCTATTTTCTTACTTTGTATAAATCTTATAAGCTCAGATATGCAGATGACACCACCCTTATGGTAGAAAATGAAGAACTGAAGAGCCTCTTGATGAAAGTGAAGGAAATGAAGTGAAGGCGTTCAGTCATGTCCAACTCTTTGAGACCCCATGGACTGTAGCCTACCAGGCTCTTCCATCCATGGGATTTTCCAGACAAGAGTACTGGAGTGGAGTGCCTCTGCCTTCTCCCAGAGGATCTTCCTGACCCAGGGATCAAATCCGGGTCTCCTGCATTGTAGGCAGATGCTTTACTGTCTGAGCCACAAGGTGAAGGAGGAGAGTGAAAAAGCTGGCTTAACTCAACATTCAAAAAACTAAGATCATAGTATCTGGTCCCATCACTTCATGGCAAACAGATGAGGAAACAATGGAAACAGTGACAGACTTTATTTTCCTGGGCTCGAAAATCACTGCAGATGGTGACTGCACCCATGAAATTAAAAAGATGCCTGCTCCTTGGAAGAAAGCTATGACCAATCTAGACAGCATATTAAAAAGCAGAGACATTACTTTGCCAACAAAGGTCCATTTGGTCAAAGCTTTAGTTTTTCCAGTAGTCATGTATGGATGTGAGAGTTGAACTATAAAGAAAGCTGAGTGCTGAAGAATTGATGTTTTTGCAATGTAATGTTGGAGAAGACTCTTGAGAGTCCCTTGGACTGCAAGGAGACCAAACCAGTCCATCCTAAAGGAGAAACAGTCCTGAATATTCATTGGAAGGACTGATGTTGCAGCTGAAACTCCAATACTTTGGCCACTTGATGGGAAGAACTGACTCATTGGAAAAGACTGATACTAGAAAAGATTGAAGGCAAGAGGAGATGGGGATGACAGAGGATGAGATGGTTGGATGGCATCACCAACTCAATGTACATGGGTTTGAGCAAGCTCCAGAAGTTGGTGATGGACAGGGAAGCCTGGCATGGTGCAGTATATAGGGTGATAGAGAATTGGACACAACTGAGTGACTGAACTAAACTGAACTCAGTACTAAAGAGAGGACAAAGCTCCTTCCTAACAGGCTTTCTTATTGCACTGGGGCATTTTACCTCTTTCCTTTCCTGGTCTGCACCAACTCTGGGAAGCAGAGTTGTATTAAAATCAGGGGAGGGAATTGTCTTGTGGTTCAGTGTAGTTAGGACACCAAGCTTCCACTAAAGTGGGCCTGGGTTTGATCCCTGGCTGGGGAACTAAGATCCTACAAGTCCCATGGCACAGACAAGAAAAGAAAAAAAGAAATCAGTGAATATACAGGAAGCAAATCATAGAATATGTGTGTGTGTATAATACATATGTATATATATGAATAATTGTATGTATGGTATTATATTTTATGTGTGTATATGTATGTACTTACATATATGTATATATAAACACATAGAACTGTGAATTTTATTTCAATTGTTCAAATTTCACAAGCAAACTTTTAACTGTCAGGGAAATTCATTTTCAGTTAACTAGAAATAGAGCATTGGAGGTAGGGGTGAAGAAGAAAGTTCTAATTATTGGTTGTTGAGACCAAACTGATCTACCCATCCCACACAGCTATTCCTGATCATGCCATCCATTACCTTGAACTTGACCTACCCTGCCCTGATCAGTCACTGTATTGCCTGTGTTAAAAATGAAAGTGAATTTGGTATCAGTTCAGATTTACAGGGCCCTTATCAACCTAGATAGCATATTCAAAAGCAAAGACATTACTTTACCGACTAAGGTCCGTCTAGTCAAGGCTAGGGTTTTCCAGTGGTCATGTATGGATGTGAGAGTTGGACTGTGAAGAAGGCTGAGTGCCGAAGAATTGATGCTTTTGAACTGTGGTGTTGGAGAAGACTCTCGAGAGTCCCTTGGACTGCAAGGAGATCCAACCAGTCCATTCTGAAGGAGCTCAACCTTGGGATTTCTTTGGAAGGAATGATGCTAAAGCTGAAACTCCAGTACTTTGGCCACCTCATGAGAAGAATTGACTCATTGGAAAAGACTCTGATGCTGGGAGGGACTGAGGACAAGAGGAGAAGGGGACAACAGAGGATAAGATGGCTGGATGGCATCACTGACTCGATGAACGTGAATCTGAGTGAACTCTGGGAGATGGTGATGGACAGGGAGGCCTGGCGTGCTGCGATTCGTAGGGTCACAAAGAGTTGGACACGACTGAGCGACTGAACTGACTGACTGACCATCAACAGAAAACCTTGAAATTATGTGGAAGTCATCCATGAAATGCTGGTACGGAAAATGGATAGAAAAAGAAAACAAATCTTATTTGCTGCTTGGTATTAGGTGATAGGGTAGCAGCAAGCAAGAAAGGGGGTTCTTCCAGGTAGCAAACATGGGCAGACGGCAATCCAAAACCCAGATTTGAGTTCAGATTCAACAAAACCCAGGGTCTTCCTGGAGGGCTTCAATTCCTAGAGACACAGTAGGTCAGAGACCTTGGACCAATCACCTCATTTTGGAGTTGGAGAAATTTCCCTCTGATCTGGCAAGTGACTGTATTCAAGGTCACACACTGAATACATGGCAGAACCAAGGCTAGAGGTCAAATGCCCACTGACATTCTGAGGACCATCCCTCCCCTTCACACTCTCAAGGATGAGAATGTATTGAATAACATGGACACACTTTCTCATTAGTCTCTGAAGTTTGCAGGATCTCAGTGTTCTTAGCCTCTTGAATAACAACCGGAAAAACTCTGCCAGGACTTTCACTCTCAGAAAGTGGCAGCTCAGTGCTGTGGAAATCTGGATTCTCCCCCAGCTCAGACACTAATACTTGTGTCTAATGTGCTTTGTCTCCAAACTGAAGCCCCTTTGTAGCCCAGGAAGGAAAAACGTGCTAGAAATGGAGGGAGATTAAAGCAGCGTTCTCTTCTCAGGAGATTTCCAAGGAGCACAGAGGGGATGTCAGTGTCCTGCATCTCTTCACATCCCACCTCCTTACTTAGAGATAGGTAGAAATAAAGGCTTACATCTGTCTACTAGAAGCCGACACCACGAAGTCCTGGGCTGTGTGTGTGTGTGTGGGCAGGTATGTTTAATTAGCACTCTGAAGCTCTTTTCTGACTTTTTATATCAACTCCAAATTGTTAATCCTTGAGGAAATGTCTGTAGACAACTTGTATTTTGTCATTTCTTATTATCAGTATTCTGAAAAGCACACAGGTGAGTTCTATTACACTCTACAAATGAAGACGCTAGGACCCAAAGGTCCTGGTCACAGAGCAAAGCCAAGGACTATCATCAATACTAGACACAGCTGCTGTTTCCCAGGACAAGCACTAGGGCATGGCTTCAATAACTGGACTCACGGATCCCAATGATGTGCCAACAGCTTCTAGACCACCCTGCATTATTATTTTGCTAGGATGCTTGCTATATCATCTGTCTCCTCTTTGTCAATGCCTTGCTACTGGGATAATATTCTTTACCCCCTACCCCTGTCTCCACCATCTATTCAACACACACACACACAGAGAGAATCTAATTACTTCTATATCTTTTTTCAAATTCAGCTTAAATGATATTTCTTCAAAGCTGTCTTTCCTTACCACCACATTCCCCCCAAAACACATCCTTCCATTCCGTGGTCTCTCACATCATCTTCCTTTCTTTCTGAACACTCTCCATGTGTCCAACATCCACTGAATTGTGACCTTCTGATATGAGTCCCTAACCTCCTTGATGGCAGGGACTGTCCCTGTTTTTATTTTCTGTTGTCCCCTAAACCCTGGCACCTGATGTCAAGGGAGCAGTACAGAGAGTAAAACAAGGAAGAGCTGGCGGGTGGGTCAGCAGAAGAACACACAAATACTCAGATCTTCAGTACTTCTCTCTTCATGGTGGGACTTTGAAACCTTAGCTCAACAGTCCAACAACTCCCTGACATCTGCTAAGCCATGCCACTCTCCTTTACACCTGCCGTTTCCTGTACTTCAGCCTGTACTTCCTGTACCTCAGCCCCGGCTTCCTTCCCTACACACACTGTCTATACAAGCCTCAGTCTTGATCTCAGTCAGAAAGTCACTCCGGAAAGAGACTCACAGACTTAGAAAACAAGTGTATAGTTGCCTATGGGAAGGGATTCTTACGGAGTTTGGTATTGACATCTACACCCTGCTTATTCAAAATGGATAACCAACAAGGACCTATTACATAGCACATGGAACTCTGCTCAACGTTATGTGCCAGCTCGGATAGGAGGGGGGATTCAGGGAGAATGGATACATGTATATGTATGGCTGAGTCTCTTCCCTGTTCACTGGAAACGGTCACAACATTATCGTATTGGCTATACCTCAGTACAAAATAAAAAGTTTGAAAAAAAAAGAAAAAGTAACTCGGAGAAACCTTCCTTGAAATCCTCATAGAATTTGAAACACCCCCTCCCCTGCTTTCCCACAGCTTCCTGAGGTCAGTGTTACAGTTGCCCATACTGAGCCCCTGCCTTCTCCATCTCCACAGCCCCCATGAGGGCTCTGCTCATCAGTCGTGCTCAGATAATCTTGAATGAGTGAATCAAAGGTTCAAAGTTTTTCAGCATTGACATGGTGAGCTTCTCAAGGGCAAGATGCTTCTAGTAACCTCTCTGGTGCTACGCTTTGCACCAGAAGGTAGTCAACCATGAGTTGACTGGAATGCCATCCTCCTCCAGACATGATAGAGCAATCACAGAGGAATGTAGTGGAAAGAGTGTGGATTTGGAATTCATTCTGATATACTTGCTATGTGACCTTGGGAAAATGGATTAATGTCACGATCCTCGTGTTCCCCATCTGAGAAGAACACCACTTGCCTAAGGCCACTGTGATGGCAGATGGGTGTTAACGGATCTGGCATGTGCCTGGCACCCCAGAGGTGCTCCGCCCACATCAACTCCTATTTCTCTTTTCCTTTCTGGGAGTCGCAGTGACTGGTCAGCCTTACTTCCCCCTTGGCCTCTCAGGAAGCAAACAATGGTAAAGGGATTGGAACCCGGAGTCTGAGACCCATTCCCTTGTTCCAGTCTGGCCAGCAGATGGCAACACCCATGCCGGGTGACTCCTGCCAAACTCTTTCCGTCCTGACGGAGGGGAAGGTGACAAGAATAGGCTCAAAGGATGACTCAGCTCCAGTGACTAAGGTGAGGAGGTGGTAGTAGTGGGAAGGGTATGGGGGTTGAAGAGGAAATGAGTGAATACACTATCTGATGAAGGATGCTCCAAGATACAGGGGACTTGACCCTGGTAAATTCCTGGCTCTGACACAGTGCAGACAGTCGGGGCCTGAGCTCCCTCCCATGACCCCCTCTCCTCGCCTCACCATGAACCAACTCCCACCAGCTCAGAGGGACCTTCCAGAGCAGATGCTCAATGTCCTTCTGCCCTCTTGGAGGCTTCTAGCCCAAGGACTGAGACACATCTGAATACCACTTTGGATGAACTGGTTTTTAGAAGTATCCCTTATCACCTAAATCATTGTGACCGGGTTCTAATCCTGCCAGCTGCCTGACTGCCAATCTTGGCCTCGCTCAGGGTCCAGACTGGTTCTTCCACCTATATCATCACTTTAACATCCCCATACATGGCACACGCAACAAGTTTAAAACTGAAAATGCCCCACCCACCCACCTCCCTCAGCTCTTCTTCTCATTGGCTGTACTACCGTCTACCAATCACCCAACCTGGACCCCTCCTGGGCCCTCCTCTACCCACACTCCCCATCCCTCCACAGGTCCAGGTTAATTTCAGTTCTTGAATATCTCACTCCATTCCTCCTCTCCTTCCCCACGTACAGCTGACTCTTCTGAGTGAGAAGAGTGGCCTTCTGATAATAATAGCCTTCTGATATTATTTACTATGACTCTTTCAAACATGTTCTAACTGACCCCCGTCTCTCATCAGTCTCTTCCAGACTGTCCACAGAATGCTATGTCCAAACCGCACTTCTAACGTTCTCACCCTACGTAACATCCTTCAGTGCTTTCCCAATCCCTACAAGAAACAGCCCAGACTGCTCAGTCTGGTGAACAAACCCCTTCATGATCCAGGACCTGGCCACCTTCTGGTTTCGCCTGCTGATCCTACCCCCACAAAGCTTATGCAAGGAGACATTCCCCCTGGGAGCCAGTCCTCAGAATCCTGGTATCAGTGATCTCTTTCCTCCTCTGGGTCTTTGAACATGTTGTTTCTCACAAGTAAGCATTTCTCTGCCTTTGGCAACACTGTTTACCTTTCTAGATTCAGCTAAAATGTCATCTCTGTTGACTGGGCCTATCAGATGCTCAGAAATGCGCTGGTACCTCCTTCTCTGAGCCCTCTCTCAAAACATGGTCACTCTCACTAAGCATCATTGTGACTTCTTGTTTATACACATCTCTCTCCAACAGACTGGAAGATTCTTGGAGGCAGGTGCTTCCACAGAATGCCTACTTAACAGATGTTTTTTTTGAATAAATGAAATATTAAGACAGGCGTGCATACATGCTTAGTTGCTCAGTTGGGTCCAACTTTTCGCAACTTTATGGACAGTAGCCCACCAGGTTCCTCTGTCCGTGGAATTCTCCTGGCAAGAATACTGAAGTGGGTTGCCATGCCCTCCTCCAGGGATCTTCTCAACCCAGGGGCCAAACTCATGTCTCCTGCATTTCAGGTGAACTCTACAGTTGAGCAATGAGGGAAGCCTTAAAGATAGGCATAAGGTAATAAACACAGTCACTTTTATCCTCTGATCCTCAGTGTTCCCATCCATAAAATAGGCATCTGATCCAAGTACCTTACAACTGTATAAGGTTCAGATTTTATACTGCACCATCCTTCAAAGACACAGCTCACACTCCCAGCCCACTCATTAGTAGGAGATATTGCTGAGTTATTTTTCCCAAGGAAGGAGTGGGACTGTGGGTCCACCCACACTGCAAAGTGGCTGGTCTCAGAATCTCTGACTGAAGTCACTGAACTGCTCAAAGCCAGTGCCCTATAGGGGGACCCAGAAACCCGGGACCCACTCTGCCATAGGCTGGGACTCTGGCTATGTCCCCAGTAAGCCACGGGCATTGTCCGCCCACGTGGGTGCTCGTCTGTGGGCACTCACACAGCCACTGCCACAGTCCTCAGACAGGCACTGGCGATGACGCATCCGGTGCAGAGGAAGCCGCCCACGCAATCTCACCTCCCCGGGGAATATCTCCATGGCGGCCTCACCTCCCAGCCCCACCCCCCACTCTCACAGCCTCACAGGGTTTCGGGTTGTCTGTCTGAGAATCTGGACCTCTACTCCCGGAACCACAGCATCTCTCAGGAGGTGACAGGTGAACCCGTGCTCTGATGGCTCTCCTCCTCCTGACCCCCATTATCAGTTGCCGCTCACCAAACAGCTTCTGTCAACATGCGGGGATGAGCAAACTCGGGCTCACCTCGCAGCTTTCTCTGGGAAAAGTGTTTGATCTCCCTGAGCCTCAATTTCCTCATCTATAAAATGGCACTAGTGGCTCTGCTCAGCTTTTTACATAGGTGTAACCAAGATGCAATGAGCTAATAGGTGTGAATATGTCTTGTAAATTATAGGCACAATACAAATATGTAGGATTCACAGGAGTAATAACATTGGTAGACACTAGGTTCTGTCTCTAAGGAAAATATAAAGGGAGAATTCAAATCCAAATATTTATTGAGTATACACTGTGTGCCAGACACAGTACAAGGGACTGTTGCCAGTCTTAACCATAACTCTTCTATAACCGAATTCAATAGTGCTATAGTTTAATATTTATATGTCTGAAGTCTAAAGTTCCATGTTTCAAGGTACATATATATGCATGTGTTTGTGTGTGTGTGTGTGTATATATATATATAAATTCGTGCATTTGACATATACGGGAATAGACACATTATTTGCATATGTACAAGTGTGTGTGTGTGTGTGTGTGTGTGTGTGTGTGTGTGTGTGTGTGTGTGCGCGCGCTGAGAGAACAGACTATTTGCCCAGGAGTTAGGAATGAAGTGTAACAGAAGAGTCACGAGTTTTGGAATAAAACATACACACCTAGGTTCAAGTCCTGACAATGTTTCTGTGATTTAGGAGCATTTTGACTTGAAACAGGTGTTAAATTCACCAAAGCCTCAATTTCTCCATATTAACCACAGAAGTAATAAAAGCTCTCTCTGAGTTCTGTTGTGCAAATTAAACCATGCACACAAAATACTGAGCATTTTCTACACAGGGAGGGCTCCACAGATGCCACCGCCTGGATTCTGTGCTGAGAGTTCCTCTCACCGGCTCTGTGACCAGGAGCAAGCCACACAGGCCCCTGCCATGTATTTTCTACAGAATGAGAGGGCTGGACTCAATTCCCCGGATTCCTTCCAGCCCCAGGACACCAGGGTCATCCATCGAATATCTACTTCGTGCCTGTTTGTGGATTTCAGTCGTGAGCTCAGCCCAGGCAAAGGCCCCAGGCCTGGTGTTCGTTCCATTCCCAGAGCGTTTCCTTTCTCCCGAACGTGCCATTTGCCGGCCCTCCTATTTTCAATACAGGGCCCATTGATGGCTCTGAAAAGGAATGTCCAGTGCAGCTGCGGGGCCACTTGAGCCCTCCGAGCAAGCGCTCTCAGGCCCGCTCCTCTGTGAGCTCTGTGTCTCCAGAGCCTGTTGTTGCCAGGCTGTCTGGAATCCTCAACACCTGCACGTCAGCTTCCCGGGCCCTTTCCCTCCCCTCCCCCGCCGCACCCTCGTCTCCCATTTGCATCTGAAATGCAGCTGCTGGAGCCCTGCGGAGGAGCCCGGTGGACAGGACATCGCCTTGTTTGGTCTCCCTCCCTGAGTCAAACTGAATCTGAGCCACCTCTGTGAGAGGACTCTTGTTGCCCCTTCATTATGTTTAAATGAGCCTCCTCTGTGGGAGAAATTTTTTTTTAATAAAATAAAATAAAACCACCACAAAGGACCAAAGCAGATGACATCTGTTCTTTTGATGAAAGCTTTTTCTGTCCTGAATTAGACTTAAAAAAAGAAGAAGAAGAAAAAAAGCATGGGGCTGGGGCTTCATTTGTACCATTTCTCCCCTTAAAAAAAAAAAAAAAAAAACAAAATGAGTCTTGCTTGGGGCAAAGGAGTGTGGAACAGGTAACCAGGAGGGAAGGAGAGAAAAGGAACCCTTCCTTCTTCCTGTGGGTTCTGCCCTTGTCACACCAGGAACATTCAGACACCATTCCGTTAAGTACGTTCAAATGTATATTCTCTGCACTCATTTTATGGGCAAAATATTTAACAACTCTTTAGCCGTTATCCCAACCTTCCCCAGCTATTTCTTTTGACTGAATACCGCAGGTGGGTCTGATGCAGGTGGTACCTGGAATATGACATAAGAAACAATGACCTACATGCTGATAACCCCCAAATCTTTATCTCCATCTCTGCTCTTGTCTGCACACTGAACTCCTCAACCCAGCGCCCAGGCTGAACTTCACCTCTTCTCTGCTGGCACCTGTTTCTTGCTCTGAGTTATTATCTCACTAAACGTACCCACTTGGATTCCTGGGTGTCCTCCTCTACACTCCTTCCTCCCCAAGCAGCCTGCAGCCAGCCCACTGCTGAGTCCTGTCCAGGTTCCCCCCTAAACATCTCTTGGTCCCCCTCATGTCTTCTCCATTGTCACTGCCTGAATCCTGGCCATCTTCCTCACTTGCTTGACTTGTCTGTATATGCCTCACCTGGTAGCCAGCATTGCTGATGATGATCATTCTTTGAGCAAAACACTTGATGGTTCTAGGATAAAACTGAACTCCTGAGCTTGGCTTCCTGGAACGTTCATGAGCAGGCCCCTGCCTGCTTCTCTGACTCATCCTATTGTCTATCCCAGCTCTAGCCCAAGCTAACATCCTTCAGTCTCTACCTTGATTCATCCTGTTTCACCAGGGGCCTTTGCATACGCTGGTTCCTCTACCTTTCTGACTCTCTGCATGTAGATTTCCTCTACACACTTTTCTGGTCTCAGTTGAAATGTCACTCCTCCAGGAAGCCTTCCCTGACCACCCCTCTGTCCCTCCTCCCCAACCATAACCTCCTCCAGACTAGGCTCCATGCTTCTGATCTGTTTTCTTAGGGACTGTGTGCTACCTGCCCCCACTCCCAGAGCCCTTGCTCAGTTCATTGTTATTACTTATTTAATATATTGTCTTCTCCACTGAAAAGTCAACAGCAGCAGAGTGGGCATCTCGTTTTATTTGCTGTAATACTGACATGACACAAGTCTTTCAACTGATAAACTTCAATGCTCCTGCTCCTTTGCTCAAAAGGGCTTTTTCAGCAATAGGGGCAGGGGAGAGGGAGAGGTCATATATTTTGAAATAGAATTCTTCCTCTGGAACTTTAGGTATATTTCAAAGTAGCACCATAAATCTGGACTAGGAAAGTTGTCTACAGCTTCAATCTTATTTCAAAGCCCCAGTCATGCACAACCATCTTTGGTGCAAGATGAAGGTAAGTCTCCTTTATGTGCAAAATTAACCTGATAAACAGAGCTCCTCACTTCCATGTTGAAGTCCTGGGAGACCTTTTCCCCCTGAAATTTTTTCTCCTCCATCTGCCTCATCATCCCTGAGGTTTGCCAGACTCCTTCCACAGCACAGAAAATAGAGTAAGAGAGAGTTGGGCAGGAAAGGGCACCAACTAGCTTTGATTGATGACTAGATCCTGGACATGCTTTAGTGTCTCACATAATCTCCCCAGCAGGTCTGTGAGGTAGGCACCAACTTCCTCCATTTCCTGTGGAAACCATGGCACAGACAGGTAAGGTGACCAGCTGGGCTCACATGGTTGTGAATGGAAAAGGTGGCCTGTGAACTCAGATCCACCCATTCAAATGGGCCAACTCTTTGATTCCAGGCTAGCACTTTAAAAGGCTGGAGGGGGGTGGTAGTGGTCCCTGAAGAAGAGTCTGACACAGAGCTGGAAGCTCTCTCCCAGCCCAGGCACCTTAGCAGAATCCTGCTTAATCTTACTTCAGAAAACACAAAGGCAGAAGAGCCAAAATCCAGTTATACTGGAAAGCATATGGGCATTGGAGAGAAGAAGCTAGAAACCAAGAGGTTCTCTCATCCCTTTCAAATGTCGCCTGCCTAGTCATATCTCCCAGGCAGGCATCATATGGTCCAGGGTATGTCCCTGGTCTTCTACAAGCATCTTGCCACATATCTCATCCACTTAGGTTCTTGTCAGAGACCCTGTGATTTTAAGGGAACTGATCTTTTAAAGAACCCTCTCTGAATGAGAACCGAGCTACTTTTCTCTAGGCCAACATAACAAGCTGAGGGTTCTATTTTGACAGTGGGATTTGCTAGCATTTGGGTGGCATCTTCTCTGTTTCTTTTTCTGCTCATCTCACATTCTTTCTAGGATTTTCACCCTTGGGAAGTGGAAATGGAGCCTGATTGCAAATCAGACAGTGGGATGGTTCTACTAAAGACCGCTTTGTTCACTAGATTGCTAGTTATGAATGAGTGGGGGAAATTGAATTTGCTTACCATTAGAACCCCTCCGCACACTGGAATTCTAGAGGCTGAAATCTAGCACACACACAGAGCTGAGATGGAAAATCAAATGTGAGGTCAATGCTCAGAACTTACTCATCTCCTAAACTCAACCCACTTTTCCACTTTCTTAACAAATAGGTAGGCCAACTGTAATGATAGTCTCCTACCATTCTAGGCTGAAGGAATCATGTGGAATTTGGAGCAGCCAAAAAGCAGGGAGAAGTGAAAACAGTTGATGAATAATCAATTCATATTTATTGAGCATTATCTATCAAATATTATAAAAAATACTGCTACATCTGTGATTTGTGTGTGTACTTAGTCACTTCAGTCATGTCTGACTCTTCACGATCCCATGGATCATAGTCCTCCAGGCTCCTCTGTTCATGGGATTTTCCTGGTGAGAAGACTGGAATGGGTTGTCATGCCCTCCTCCAGAGGATCTTCCTGACCCAGGAACCTACATCGCCTTCATTTTCTGCATTGAAGGTGAATTTTTTACCACTGAGTCCATTTTATTTCATCTTAAATAATGCTGTGAGTTTGGTATTCTTAACTCCTGTTTTATAGATACAACAAATTCAGAGATATTCACTGGCTGTCCAGAAGGCACAAAGTTCCCTTTGATTCTTTTTGTTCTTAACCTTTTGCAGTTTTCTGTCTCTATCCTAGAAGAAATTGGGGAACCAGAAAGAAAACAGAATCAGGAGTTCTACAGGAACATACTTGGATAAACTCTCAGCTCTGGCACCCCAGAGCAGGAAGGGATGAAGGGAAGAGAGGCCAATAGAAATTACGGGGACTGGATTTGGAGGCTTTTGAGAAGAGAAGGGGAGAACAGTGGCATTTTTGTGCTTAGTATCTTCTCCAAGTTTTTAGCATCTCTTTTAAAGTCTCCAAATTTATTTAGACCACGGGTTCCCAACTTCTGGCATCTAATGCCTGTTGATCTGAAGTGGAGCTGGTATAACAATAACAATAATAGAAATAAACTGCACAATAAATGTAATGGATTTGAATCATCCTGAAACTATTCCCCCACACAGTCTGTGGAAAAACTGTCTTCCTTGAAACTGGTCCCTGGTACCAAAAGGTTGGGGACTGCTGATTTATACAAGAAACTCCTAAAGGAGGAAGGAGTGGTGACGAGTGAGTCTTGAACTTTTGGATAACATGTTTCCCACTACTTTCCTGGCCTGTTAAAGGCAGAGACAATGACCAAAAGGGCTAAGGAAAAGGAGATCCAGCAACAGAGTGGCTACCCTTGCCAGGCACAGGATGAAGGAGAAGGGCTGTGTCTAATCCCTGCCACATGAGTGAATGAACTTTGAACAGAGAGAGGAAAACAAAAAACAAACTCTCAGTCTCACATTCCTTCCATGTCCAACCAACATCCTAATATCTCAATAAAGTTCAGTGTAAAACAAATATCAAAAATGAATTTGATTTTTTTCATTTTGCTAGCTGTAGAATAAAGATGGCTTTTGTGGCTCAGTGGTAAAGAATCTGGCTGCTAATGCAGGAGACTCAGGTTTGATCCCTGGTCTGGGAAGATCCCCCTGGAGAAGGAAATGGCAATCCAGTACTTTTGCCTGGAGAACCCCATGAATCCTGGTGGGCAGTCCACGGGGCTGCAAAGAGTCAGACATGACTTAATGACTGAGCTTTGAGCTCTTGATTCCCATTTTATGGCTAAGAAATTTTAATACTTATGATAGTCAATGGGTTGCCCATTCTTTCTTTCTTAAATATTAATTAAGCTTCTATGATTGGCCCAGAACTGGACATAGTGGCAAACAAAGATATAATGAGAAAGCAGATAATAAAATGAAAATTCAGCACAGAAATAAATGTAATTACAAACTATTACCGAGTAATGCAAGGGGAAGTCTTCCCTGGTGGCTCAGTGGTAAAGAATCGCCTGCAATGCAGGAGACACTAGTTCAGTCCTTTGGGTCAAGAAGATCCCCTGGAGGAGGGCATGGTAACCCACTCCAATATTCTTGTCTGGAGAATCCCATGGACAGAAGAGCCTGGCAGGCCACAGTCCATAGGGTTGCAAAAGTCAGGCACGACTGAAGCAACTTAGAATGCACGAATGCAAGGAAAACACATAGGGAAACATGAGAGAAGCCCTATCTAAAGAGGTGGCACTATTCTGTGAGCCAGGACAGGAACCGAGGGGCGAGCAGGCAGCAGAAACCACCTGTGCAAAGTCCCTGAGGCTGGAAGGCAAGCAGCCAGTGTCACAAGGAGGGTAGAGAAAAGAAAAGGTCAGAGGGCAAGGCAGGGGGCACTTTATGTCAGAGGGCTTTCTAAGCCATAGTGAGAACTTTGAATTTTATTCTAAATAGTAGAATGGGAACCCACTGAAGGATTTTAGACATGAAAGAGACATAATCTGATTAATATATTTTTCAATTACCCCACTAAAATGTGGAAAATGGAGTGGATGAGGATGGGGGAAATATTGCTGAAGTCCCTATAAAAGTTGATGAATTGAACCCAGTGAAACATAAATCCTAGTCCTTGACTTCAACCTTAAAGTCTCTATGAAAAAGCCATCATTCATTATTTATAATTTTTAAAAATATATGCCATTTTATTAAACAAAATCAAGTTTTTTCAAATTTCTTATCAACTAAAACGGCCTAAAGTCCTAGGGGTTGCTTCAGGGTAATGCCTTGTTCAGCTGGCTTTCATGACCCCTCTTTCTACTTTTCAGGTTTTCCAAGAACAAGGGTTGAGAAGGGCAGTCATAATTGGGGAATAAATAAATAGGTCATTTGCATCCGATTTTCCTACCCAGCCTCAACCTCATTACACAGCAGCAGCAGCAAATGTCAGCAGCAGGAAGCACACAACAAAAAGAATTAACCACAGTTCTTTTTTTTTTTTTTTTTGGTCCAAACTTATACACACACTGTCACACACACATACAGTTGGTTTGAAGTTGGGGGAGGGTAGGTAGCCAGCTTTCTCACATTTTTAACCAATAGAATCTCACTCCAGTCATCAAAACAACAGGCTTTCAGGCAGTTGACCTTTTGTGATGAAGGGTTTTGTGGGGAGAGGAGAGAGAAAGGAAAGAGGAAACTTGGGCTTTATTATCCTGATAGTTGAATGCTGAATCAGTCTTATGTTACAGACACATTAATTTGATTAAGATACAATCCATGGGTCATTCAGGCATATAAAATACTCTTGCTTAATTGCAAAATTAACAATAAAATAAGATAAATTATTACCAAACTGGAGATTATTCGGGGACTCAGATTTTTTCACCCCGATCAGTTCATTTTCTCCATCAAAAGTTGTCTTTGACACTTAGAAGAGAAAAGCTGGGCTAAAGCAACAGTACACTGCACACCAGCATTCGGCCCTCGAGGGATCAGTGGGCTCACGGTCACTCAGAATAGACACTGCTGGTAGACCCACCTCACAAGAGATTTCAAGTCTCTTAGCCTCGAAAATGTTCATAACCATCTCAGATGCACAGTCCAGCTTGAAATCTAAAGGCCAAGATCCTGGCTTCCATTCTTACTATTAATACACCACTCCTTTCCTGCCACTTTGTTTTTTTATAGGAGCAACCTATTTTTCAGGCCCTGGGAAACCGTAGGTCAAACATCTCCTATATTTCAGGCACTGTGTGAAGTGATGTAAACAAAAGCAAAGAGCAGCTTCCAGATCTCAATACGCTGGCCCTCGAGTTGGTGCCTGGCTTCTCTTCTGTGACCTGAGAAATGCCTGGCTGTGGTTTAGTGCCAGTTGTCGTGCTGTAGTGGAGGCAGGCAAATACCCGGAAAAGGAATTTAATCAGGAAACGTGCAGAGAGGAGGTACAATCTGAATTGGCCTTAAACTGAATTAGGAGAAGCTGGTCATTCGGAGAAAGGAAAGGGAGGGCATTCCCAGCAGAGGGAACAGAACGAATTGAGGTGGGGAAGCTTGGGTGCCCCTGCGGCATGTGGTCATTACTGTGGTGTGGCAAGTAGCAGCCAGGTGTTTTTCCTATCTTGGGAGAAAGTGTTAGTAGCCAAACGTATGCTCCAAATCTGGGAGCACTAAGCACTTACCCCATATCAGTTCAGTTCAGTCACTCAGTCGTATCTGACTCTGCGACCCAATGGACTACAGCATGCCAGGCCTCCCTGTCTATCTCCAACTCCTGGAGTTGATTCAGACTCATGTATGATACCCCATATAATCCAGAAAGAATTCTGGATCAGAAGTCAGGAGACCCATTGTTCCTGGGTCTAAGACGTTGTGTGAGTTTAAGCTAGTTATTTCTCCAGGCTGTGCCTCAATTGGCTCAGCCTCAAAATGGGAATAAAAATCCTTTACTCATCTACTTCATAGAGTGCCTTGGAAGTTAAGCGGGAAACTAAATATGAAAATTTAACTTCAAAGCCTCCTATCCTCTGTAATAAGAGTGTAAAGCACTTATATCAAATTGAAGAAGTTATTGGTCTTACTGCTGGTGGGCATTGTCATGACATGATTCAGGGACCAGCAAGCCGACCAGTGGCTGAAGTGAAGGGACCATGACTAAGGCTTGTGCAGATTTTATATTTCATCACATTTAAAACATGTGCTCATGCAGTCTTTTATTGATTTAACAGATAAATAAAACTGGCTCATAAAGAACATTCAAAGTGAAAAGTAGAATCAAGCATCTAAGCTCCTTATTCTGTGCCCTTGCAAACAACCCTATCACTATACTGAGACTTCCCAGGTGGCTCCGTGATAAATAATCTGCCTGTCAATGCAGAAGACTCAGGTTTGATCCCTGGGTCATGCAGATCCCCTGAAGAAGGAAATGACAGCCCACTCCAGTATCCTCACCTGGAAAATCACATGGACAGAGGAGCCTGGCGGCCTACAGTCCACAGGGTCCCAAAGAGCCAGACTAAATGACTTCAAGATTAAACATGTACACCCGTGGCGGATTCATGTCAATGTATGGCAAAACTAATACAATATTGTATAGTAATTAGCCTCCAATTAAAATAAATAAATTTATATAAAAACAACAACAACAACAAGAGATTAAACAACAACAACAATCACTGTACCAACATGTTCAACCTCTGAGAATTTCTGAAAGCCACTGTTTAATGAAAAACAGCTACCAGGTGATTCAGAAAATGAGAGTTTGAAATAGCCTCCAAGAGCCCTTTCAGTCCCAGTTCTTCTTGACTATCTTGTATACAGTGCTAAAGCCAGACCCCAACCCCAAGAACCATCTCTGAGTTGCCAGGCGCCTGCATCTGGGCAATTCTGCGCACGGCTCATGGAGACTGGGGTTTACGTTATGACTGTGAACGTGGACTATAAACCCAATAGAGGCATGGTGAGATGAGTCAGGGACATTTCTAGAAGGCAGTTCCACTGGAACCCCAAACAGTTTGGAGAAAACCAAGGAGTGAAACAAGCAACTTGCCAGTGTGTTAAAGGGAAGACTGAGCGTGTGATACCTAAAAGCACAAGATGATGGAAATAAGAAAATGTAAAAGTAGCTCCCCCTCTGCCTGCACCTCTCCCTTGAGGGACTTGAAACATTTGATAGGCAAGGACATCCCTTTTCATCATCAGCAAGTTGTTTCATCTTCCAAAACTGAAAACCTTCCCCTTCCCTCTTTTTAAAGGAATGCTGAGCAGATAGAGAGAATTGGTTAGAAGATGGCCACGTCTATGGTGATCACTGCCTCGTGATGGAGCCAGCTCGGCCTTGGCATTTGGCCCGTTACTCTCAGATAGCAGTGACATCTCTGGGTTCTCCTGCTGTTGCATGGAAAAGAAAAGACAGCTCCACACTGCAAACCCAGAGACCCAGGAGGAGATGCCAGCTCTGCTGTGTGCCCTGGAGCAAAATGATTTACTTTTCCAGTTTTGGATCTTTTGCATCATTATCCTCAGACTGTAGACATGACCTCTAACATTTCTTCCAGTTCTAATACCTTGTAAAACTAGGATTCCTCCAATCATGCTGTATTAACTTAGTAGGGACCAAGAACCATGAAAAGGAAAACATTGCCTTTGCCTCTGCTTCCTCACTTCTACAATGAGTATAGTAACACTAACTGCAGGGTGGCTGGAAAGCTTAGACAATAGATGCAAATCTGCAAACAGTGCCTGGCACTCAGTAGGCTCCCCATCAACGGAGACTCTTAAATCAAAACCTAAAGATTTCCAGTTCCGCCTCTGCCAGACTAATCTTTGCAGTCCTTGGCATCTCCATGGCTTGAGCACATGGCCCCTGACTTGCTGCTGCCCACTATGAGCTCTAAGTCTAAACATTAGAACAAAGTTTTAGAATCTTCCATCCCATCCAGGAGCCACATGGAGAGTCTGCGGACTTTTCTTTCTCCTTTGACTGGAACTCCTTGCCTGTGAGCATCTGTTAGCTCCAGGTGTCTGTGGATGAGCCCAAGGGCAGCCTTTTTGAAGACCAACTACTTGCTCCACTGTATTGAGCCTGCAGACACTTTCCCGCTTCCTCCACCCCCTGTGACTGCCAGGGAGGGAGTGCAGAGGAACAGGAGCCTGAAACAGGGAGCATGTGTCCTCTGTGTCTACTTTACCAAGCTGAGATCCTTTGAGGGAGATAAGACTGGAGATCGAGAAGGATAAGTCTTCATCACAACAGTGATGTTGATGCTAGTACCATGCAGGCTGAAAGCCTGAAAGCCATAGAAACCTGTCCCATTGGCTCAGAGTCCTCATCCACTGCAGAACCCGAAAAAAAAAAATCAGAAAATTCCACTTGCTTTTTCCTATTTAATGAGGTCGAAGATTCTTAAGGAATGAAAAGCAGAGCTCGAGCCTAGCTTTTAATTAGCTTCAGGAGCCCTTATTTCAAACTAGCCTCACTCCCAAAGCTATTCTCTCTCTGCTCTGAATGAGATGGAAATTCAACTGCATTTGCCTTATTGAGGAGTCATAATAAGATGCTCCCTCCCCCTCAAGGTCACATGGGGAAAGACACTCAGTAGCCAGATAGACACCACACTTTTGACCCCAGCAGGACACCAAAACTTGAGAAAGGCATTTTTGTAAGTTACTATGTGAGCTTGGGCTAGTATCTCCCCATGTTCAATGGAAAAAAGATACGGACTTTAGAGTCAAAGGAATCGGGATCGAATCCTGCCTCCTCTACTGAGTGTCAATTCAAGTTAACTAAACACCTGAGGCGAGGGACAAAATGAGTAATACATAAGCTCTGGACTTCATCTGTCCTCAGTAAACATTGTTCTTTTTCCCGCTCATCAGTAAGACAGAGTGAATCACTCCCACCTTACCTGTTTCATTAGATTACAACAGTGACCCCAAGGGATCGTACATTCAGAGGCTAGGAGGTTAGGTCTCTTAGTTGGAGGTCAGGGTTCACATCCAGATCCTGCTGCCTCCTGCCTGTGCCACCTTGGGCAAGTTCCAGAGCCTGGCTGTTTCCTCATAGTAAAAACAGGGATGCTATCAGAAGCCTCTCCATGGGATTACTGTAAGGACTAACTGAGGTGGTGTCCAAAAGCCCTTGCCTAGTGCCTGGCACGTAGCAAGTGCGCAATAAATATTAGCTAATCATAGCACCGGCGGCATCTGAGAGTGTGCTGTAAAATTTAAAAATCCTCTAAGACAGCCATCTCAAATCCTTTTGGGAATGAATGTGCCTGTGTTACCGGTGCTTATGTAAATGTAAGTGGTTATTATTTATGTAGGAGAACATTACTGAATATGATGCAGGAAGAGGGAGACAACAATATAGAGAAAGAAAAAATTTACGATGGGCTTCAAAGGGGAAAGAAGAGAAAATAATTTCTTGCCTGGCACTGGAGAAACAGCCCCATATATTACCTCCAACCTGCCTGGGTGCAAAGATCACGTCAATAGTGTCTTCTCTAAAGAAAGAGGGGAAGAGAAAAAAAAGGAGGAAGCAATGGAAAAGAAAGGGGAAGAAAACTTCATTCTGTTTCCTCTAAAATTAATCCTCAGGCTGTATTTATCCAACAGAATCCTACTAAACACCCGTCCCAGGGGAGATGCCCAAACACTGGTGACTCTGCCCTCAGGGAATCTGGGACTAATGAGGATCTTAGAACAAGTACATAAATAACTAATTAAAGGTAGAAAGTGATGTGTCATGAATCATTATCTTCATCATTATTGGAAGTCATTTTTATTGAATTGCATACATTTACTATATCATCCTTTTTTCCAAAAAGAATTTTGAACGACTTATAACATTAAAGAAGATAGACACTGAGATATAAAAAGATAGAACTAGATATTTATATTGAAGCCATAAGATATGCCAAAGGCTAATATAATTGTTAGATCAAGCATTAGATTTAACTCTGAGCTTCCTGGAAGTCAGGACAAAATGGGAAACACATTGATATAATTTACTATTTCTCAAATACTAACACTCTCTTAAGCAATATACAGAAAACTAGTCAAGGCCTAATCCACTAACCTTGCATTTTCTATTCATTTGACAAATGCAAAAGGCATGCTTTGCTGTGGAATTTTGAGACATTCAGGTCAGCAGGAACCATTATCAGCCTTTAAGACTATTCTTTTTAAAAAAAAAAAATCTGTATGCATTATTAAAGCATTTTGTTTATCATTTCTGTTAAAGCTGTTTCTCAGCTAGAATGCAAGCTGTCTCACTTCTTGTATTTTTAAGAAAAAATAAATAAATATACTTTAAAACACAGAGCAATCTTTATGTCATGATGCTAGACCTGTTAATCTTATTTTCAATAGTGCCCAGAGGGCTTTGATCTGTCACAGGCCTCTCTTGGGTTAATTGCTGCTCTTCTCAACTCATCCCCATGCAGACAGGTAGGTGGGAGTGAGGAGAATTAGCCAATTGTACAGAAAAATCAAAGACGTTTGCTTGCAAGGGTACCTACTTCTGAGAATTACCATGAATTTTGCATGCCACTGACTAAGAAAGGAAGGAAGGAAGTGACATCTTGAAGATCCTGGGCTGGGGCGAGCTGCGGTGAAAAAGACCATCTGTTATTCTTCTTCTGGTTGGTTTCTGGCCTGTTGTGATGTCTTTTGTGAATCTTTGAGAATTTGAACTTTAAAACCAGTTCTAAAAGAAGGTGTGGTCACTTTTTTTTTTTAACATAATCCTTAGAAGTCTCATGAGTTTGATTAATGAGGCAGAATTTTTAAAATAAAAAAATAGAACAAAAGCCAAGCAGTAAAGAAGGGGAAGGAATGCTACTGTAAGAGAAAGAAAAGGAGTTTTTCAAGAGAAGAGACACAAGAAGAGTCAGAAGGCCAAGGCATCTGAACACGTCTCGACTCAGGCCCTGCTGGGGTGGAAGTGGGGGTGCTGGAAAGAGGGCGCCCAGACTCCGACCAGCTGAGAGAGAGTCCTGGCCGAGGAGGGGGCTGGACAGGGAGCCTGCTGCCACGTGCCGGCCAGTCCCACACACATCTGTTTGATTTGGCTCTGCCCACTGACCAGCTGCTGGCACTGAATCGGAAAGGGCAGGTGGGAGTGTTGGGGGAACGGAGAGGAGGGGGAGATCGGATTATGCACAGTTGTTCAAGAAAGAGGGAAAGGGAGGAGGCGGGAGGAATGAGGCTGGGAGAGGCCTGGGGGCAGGCAGGGGCAGGAAGGCCACAGCTGTGATTGTGGGCACTGGAATTAGTCACTGTCTGCAGCAGGTGAAGGCGCTGAGTCAGCAGCCCGGGATGTGGCCTCCAAAGACATCCAGGCCCTAGGCCAGGTTTGGGCAAGGTGTCGGGAGTGCTTTCCCGCTGTCCCCTTTGACCTGTCCGCTGTCCCGCTAAGAGGGAGCCAATCCAGACCTCCAGACCAGCCACCATACTGCTCCCTTCTTTTTCCTACCAGAGTAAACCTTCTGTTTTCCACCTCAGATAATTTATTTGTCTTTCTAAGCTTACCAAGGCATACTTCTTCTAAAGCTGTTAAGATCTTTCCAATCATCCAGAGAGAAAACTGGAAAGAATCACCTTGTGTACCTAACAGAGGCCGCAGGAAGTGTAAGCGACATTCTTGAAATCACCTGCCTCAGAGCCAGTGGACGGACAATCTGGGAAATGCTGACTCTTCCACCTCAGCACCTTTTGCTCTGCCAAAATTTGCTCTGGTCCACAATTTCAACCATGTGCCAAGAGGCCAAGTTGCTGAGTGGAGAGTACATGGGGAGAGCTACAGTATTATGTCATTCCAGTGTGAAGTCTTGCACAAGAACAAGTTCTTTATTCACCATTTGTTCGACATGATGTGCTGGGGAACCAATCTGGTTCTCTCAAGTAGCTCACCCTATGGGTGATCTCTTTCTAAAGGTTTCTAGCCAGTCAGTGTCCATTTCCCAAAGGGAAGTCATTCAAGTCACGTCTGCAGGTTTGAAAATCTCACATATTCATTACCTTTGTTTCTGAAAAGATCCTCACTGCTGGCATTCCATATGACAGAAGAGGCAGGACACCACCTTGCAGCTGAGGTTGGTGCCTCGGTCTGCTCACTGGGACAGCAAGATCTGGTTACATTAGGGACATTCTCATTACCCAGAGGATCAAAAACAGCACAATATGGAATTCCAAATATTCAATCTAAAAGAAAAGCTATCTCCTATGGTCTGCCCTAATTACATAGGTTTGGGCTGGCACCCCACTCCAGTACTCTTGCCTGGAAAATCCCATGGACGGAGGAACCTGGTAGGCTGCAGTCCATGGGGTTGCTAGGAGTTGGACACAATTGAATGACTTCACTTTCACTTTTCACTTTCATGCATTGGAGAAGGAAATGGCAACCCACTCCAGTGTTCTTGCCTGGAGAATCCCAGGGACGGCGGAGCCTGGTGGGCTACCGTCTCTGGGGTCGCATAGAATCGGACACGACTGAAGTGACTTAGCAGCAGCAGGGTTCTAAAGAGTGCCTGAGGTTCAAATCGCAACCCCCAACACTTATTAGCAGAATAACTTGTCCTGTCTGTTACTTAAAATAAGGATAGTAATAGAACCTACCTCATAGGGCACTTGTAGCAAATGGAAGTGTCCGTGGAATGGCACAGCCTTTGGCCATTAGTACCCAAGAGTGAGAAAGGGGATTAGTCCTCCATAGATAGGACATCCACATCACAGAACCCCACTATCAATCTCCTATGGGTTTTTCTTTCAATACTACCCAAATTTTCCATCTTGTGCCACCACAATTCAACACACACACAAATACTGAGAGTGAAGAGATATTATTAAAGTCTCCTACTCAGGAAAGAAAGTTCAGAACATAAACTATCTTCAGATAAGAATTACCGGTGAAGTTAAATCTGATTTTTCAGCAGCTTATTCCCACCCAGGCTTCCCTTTCGAGCCAGCCCCACATGGAGTCCTTGGAGGTCTTTCAAGCTCTTCCCAGAACTAGGTCTTCTTGATCCGCCACCTGGAGAGTGGGCTTCTTCCTTCTCCTCCTGGATCTCATCCTCAGGCTTTCATCTCTCTCCAATTCCCAGACACTTTGCTGCATTTCTCTTCAATACCCCACTCACTGGATCTGCATCCGCAAAGGGACCACGCAGCTCATCCAACCTCTGTGCCTTACATGGTGCACAGTTATGTAACAGGCCCAACTCTGTCTTTGAATCGGTTAGAAAGTGAAAGTGAAGTCGCTCAGTCGTGTCCGACTCTTGTGACCCCATGGACTGTAGCCTACCAGGCTCCTCCCTCCATGGGATTCTCCAGGCAAGAGTACTGGAGTGGGGTGCCATTGCCTTCTCCAGAGAATCTTCCTGACCCAGGCATCGAACCTGGGTCTCCCGCATTCCAGGCAGACGCTTTACCCTCTGAGCCACCAGGGAAGCCCTGAACCAGTTAGGGTCCTAAGTAATTAATCAAACACATATTTGCATTTTCAAGTCAGCTTCCATAGACTGTAGTATAGCTTTAAAGGTCTGTAGACATCGTATTGAAATAAAACACAGGTACCCATAGTCATCCTACATAGAATCCTTCTTCAGAAGTTCCAGATGCCACAGGAAGGACTTAGTGATGGATACCCTGGTCAGATGACATTCAGAGAGTTCCCAACTTAGTAATCATCAATCCCACTTGAGGGTTGAGGGCCTTTACTGTGACCCAGCAGTGAGTTCATCCCTCTCTGCTCTTGCACTCTAGGTCAAATGACTCATCCCTGATCTCATAACCTACCAGTGCCCTCATTCCTACAAAATTCTCCACCATCCCTGGAATCAGAATCAGCCACCAGCAGCCACATGTCCTGACTGGCATATTTAAGAGCAGGCTTTGCTCCCAGCCTCCCCTGGCCTGAGGCTGTAGTGGAAACTAACTTCAGATTTGAATTCCCACTCCACCATGTCTCACAGGACCAGCCATTTTATCTTTCTGGGCCTCAATTTCCTCATCTTTAAAATGGGAATAAAAATACCCTGACAGAGATGCTATGAGAATTAGTGACAATGCAGAGAATTTTATCCACAGTTTTGCTCAGTGAGCAGCTGTTTTCTTTGGATGCCCACCCATTACTGCTGGCTTGGTGCCGACTGTCTCCTGGCCTGTCACCTCCTGCCTGTTCTCATGCACTGCCAGGATTGCTGGTACCCACGCCTACCTACCTGCCTTCTCCAATCCCTGGTCTACCATCCTGCTCCTCTGAGCGAGTTCTACCATGTCTTTTCTAACTGCTGGCAGGTGGTATGCTGGGTTGGCTCCCGCCGAGGCACAAAGCTGATTCTTAACATATCTTCCCAGCTCCACGGTCAGTGACCGTGTCAGTAGTTTGAGGTCGGCCACAGGGAGGCTGTCTACACAGTTGAAATTAACCATTACTACAACAGGGCTGTATCCTCTGAGAGTGTCTTATTCATTAGCTCTCAGACACACCGCGGCAGACTCTTCATTCTTTCTGTACCTTCTCTGAAACTGATCACCTAACCTGAACTCTCAGATATGGTCCTTTTACCAGAAGACCTCAGAAGTTTTCCTCCACACACATACTGCCCTTAAGTCTCAGTGAGAATGCAGCTAAACCTGTGCCAAAGTCTACAGAACAACTCTGCACTTAGGAATGGAAACACGACACCAGGAAACAAAAAGTCTAACGAATATACATTAACCTCAGGATTAACCCTGCTGCTAATGAGATCTGCTCAGCACAGCCAAAGCATTTTCTTCCTGCCAGCTCCCTCTGGGTGATGCAGGCCCCCAGGGCCCCAAGACCTTCACCTGAGCTCTATAATGGAAACCTTCCAGGCTCTACAGGACGATGCCCTTAACGCCACCCCATGAATGCGTTGGGCTTGGAAACACTGTTGTCTCTTAGCAAAAGGGTGTGGAAGAAAAACAATTTTTATAGGTGTCAAAAGAAAGTCCTGCCTTTCCTTCTTCTCTGTGAGGGCTCTAAACCACGGGATTTTGCTAAGGCTTTGGCATTCTGAGGGCTTGGATTCCCTTCCAGTTGCATATCTCAAGCGCCCTGCTCCTTGGTGGTTTTCAATTCAAATGAAGTGTTCCAAGGGCCACATCTGGAGATTGTCATGGTTATTTGTTTCTTAGTTCTGGGCACTTACCTTTGGGCTTCCCTGATGGCTCAGATGGTAAAGAATTTGCCTGTAATGCAGAAGACCCGGGTTCAATTCCTGGTGAGGAGAAGGGAAGATTCCTTGGAGAAAGGAATGGGTATCCACTCCAGTATTCTTGTCTGGAGAATTCCATGGACAGAGGAGCCTGGCAGGCTACAGTCCATGGGGTCTCAAAGAGCTGGACACAACTGAACGACTAACACTTTCACTTTTCACACTTTTATATCCCCTGATAAAAGACTCATTAGGCAAATAAAACAGGTGTATGAGCATGTGTGTGGTGGGATGGAAGGAGGGACATTTTTCTTTGCAAGGAAGTGTATTCTCATGAATTTTAGAGGACAAACCATCACCTGCTTTTGTGAAATCCTATCTATCTTTGGTGACTATCATGGGTCTCTTCTGAGCAGTGGTTTTGTTCCTGCTTGTACTTGAATGGATTTTCATGGCCCAAGTGGGAAAACACCCCATTCATTTGCTCATTAAACCTAAAATCCACTTTCCTCCCTACAGAATCCATAAATTCTATCCATTTTCCCTTCTCCACAATTCCAGACCAGCTACAGAATGCAAACGTTGCTCACTACTCCGCTTCCTCCTGAGTACCCTCCCCTTGGCTTGCTGCTTCTGAAATAGGTACACAAGCTGTCCATGCCAACACTTTAAGGAGCTTCACAAGGACACTGGTGGTGTCTCAGGTGGCTCAGCGGTAAGGAATCTGCTGCCACTGCAGGAGATGCAGGAGACACACATTTGACCTCTGGGTCAAAAGGTCCCCTGGAGGAAGAATGGCAACCCACCCAGGTCTTCTTACCTGGAGAATCTCATGAACAGAGAAGCCTGGCAGGCTACAGTCCATAGGATCTCAAGGAGCCAGACACAGCTGAAGGCGGACGCACACGCAGGCGCAGGGACACCAGCAGAGAGACACAGAAAAGGGACATGACTTCAGAATTCCCTCCTACGTTCTCACCCTGTCTCTGGCTCACACTGTGGTGAAACTGTGAGCCCAGGATGCTAACAAGTCTTCTTCTTCTCATCTGCTTCTCCGCCCCTCTTGCCTCCGGGCAACATCTTCCACGGCCATCAGATGACTACTCCTCGGTCTAATATATGCAGATGTCATGACCTTTGTGAGGCACTTCACAGCCTGCAAATGACCTTCTCTGACTTGGGGGACCTTTAGAACCTCCCCTGGGACCTAAGTGACAGTGTGACTGCCACCGTTTCCATGGGTCAACAAGACAGTGCAGAAGGCGTGCCTGCTAGCTGCCTGGACAAAGCCCCCTACAGTTCTCTCCCCTCAGTTCAGTTCAGTCGCTCAGTCGTGTCCAACTCTGCAACCTCATGGACTGCACCACGCCAGGCCTCCCTGTCCATCACCAACTCCCGGAGTTTACTCAAACTCATGTCCATCAAGTCGGTGATGCCATCCAGCCATCTCATCCTCTGTCGTCCCCTTCTCCTCCTGCCCCCAGTCCCTCCCAGCATCAGGGTCTTTTCCAGTGACTCAACTCTGCATGAGGTGGCCAAAGTACTGGAGTTTCGGCTTTAGCATCAGTCCTTCCAAAGAACACCCAGGACTGATCTCCTTTGGAATGGACTGGTTGGATCTCCTTGCAGTCCAAGGGACTCTCAAGAGTCTTCTCCAACACCACAGTTCAAAAGCTTCAGTTCTTTGGTGCTCAGCTTTCTTTATGGTCCAACTCTCACATTCATTCATGACTACTGGAAAAATCATAGTCTTGACTAGACGGACCTTTGTTGGCAAAGTAATGTCTCTGCTTTTTAACTAGATTGATCATAACTTTTCTTCCCAGGAGTAAGCATCTTTTAATTTCATGGGTGCAGTCACCATCTGAAGTGATTTTGGAGCCCCCAAAATAAAGTCTGACATTGTTTCTGCTATTTCCCCATCTATTTGCCATGGAGTGATGGGACCAGATGCCATGATCTTAGTTTTCTGAATGTTGAGCTTTAAGCCAACTTTTTCACTCTCCACTTTCACTTTCATCAAGAAGCTCTTTAGTTCTTCTTCGTTTTCTGCCATAAGGGTGATGTCATCTGCATATCTGAGGTTATTGATATTTCTTCCGGCAATCTTGATTCCAGCTTGTGCTTCCTCCAGCCCAGCGTTTCTTATGATGTACTCTGCATATAAGTTAAATAAGCAGGGTGATAGTATACAGTCTTGATGTACTCCTTTTCCTATTTGGAACCAGTCTGTTGTTCCATGTCCAGGTCTAACTGTTGCTTCCTGACCAACATACAGGTTTCTCAAGAGACAGGTCAGGTGGTCTGGTATGCCCATCTCTTTCAGAATTTTTCACAGTTTGTTGTGATCCACACAGTCAAAGGCTTTGGCATAGTCAATAAAGCAGAAAGAGATGTTTTTCTGGAACTCTCTTGCTTTTTGATGACCCAGCGGATGTTGGCAATTTGATCTCTGGTTCCTCTGCCTTTTCTAAAACCAGCTTGAACATCTGGAATTTCACAGTTCACATATTGTTGAAGCCTGGCTTGGAGAATTTTGAGCATTACTTTACTAGCTCTCAACAGCTATGACCCACCCCCACCAGCTCCAACACTCACTGGACCCCAGTAACCTTGTGTTGGTTGTTAGTTGCTCTGTCGTGTCCACCTCTTTGAGACCCCATGGACTGTAGCCCATCAGGCTCCTCTGTCCTTCCCCCGCCCCCAGTTTGCCTTACCAAGAAGGAAAGGTAGGAATTATGCACTGATTATACATGACCTTTAAAAAGAATTTGATTCAAAAGATTATTTTCAAGGAAAGGATCTCAAATTGTGTTTTAATTTAATTTTGTGAGGAAAATCCATACACATTTTCTATTTTCCACCCCAGTGGCAACAGCTTCTTGGCTGATGACCAGATGCTTCCTTCCATTTTGACATGGTAAAATCAGGGTGCCTCAGCAGGACATCCAGAGGAACTCTTGCTGTTCTTCCAAAATCTAAGTTTGAGCTCAGTCTGGATCAAGATGAAAAAGTGCCATTATTCCCCAATTGGCTTTTTAGTTCTTGCTTTATCTTTCCACACTTTCTCTTCCTGCCTTTCTCTCAAATTACCAAAGGCACAAGTACTCCAAGTCACAAAACTTAAGACTCTCTTAAATTTCTCTTCCTCTTTTCTAGTCCAAGCTAACCGAGGATCATTTAGTTTCCTCAGACACAGAGTACCTACTCTCTAATCTGTGTAGTAATAATCCAGAATTTGTTTTAGAATATTTATAATTTAAACTTTTCACAGATTCTTAGTGTTCTTTAGAATTAGATAGCTCTTCTCTCCATTTAAGACAGATATCTCCAATACCTTCAGCATGCTGACATCAGATTATAGCATGGAGAGGGGCTGCCCCATGCAAAGCTTAAGAGGTCATCTTATTAATCAACTGGATAAAAGACTAATTTATTCATTCAACACATGCTTACTAATCACTTAACCTGAACTCCTATAGTGCCCAAGATCCTGTAGCATGTACTTGTTTTGCTACTTGAGATACTGTAGTATGCACATCTTCCAATTAGGCTATGAGGTCCTTCAGAAGACTCTGGCCTCAGCTTACTGCTCCCTGTCTTATGACATTGAATGACTCACTTCACTTCTCTGGGCCTCAGTTTCCCCTTTGTGGTAGGTGGGTAAACAGAGCATTCTAAGTCCACAGACTCACTTTCTTCTCCTTCAATTCAGCAAATATGGGTTAAGCACAGAACATAAATCTACTAAAAGAGCTTAAAGAAGGAGTACTATTTAAAGGAAATCAGGTCATTGTTGAAGCTGGGAGATGGGTACACAGAATGTCACCACACAGCTCTGTCCACTTACCTGCATATTAGAAAACATCCTACTAAGAAGAATAAAAACAAAGACAAAGAAAGCTAGCAGGTGTCACATTGCAGGTCACCACTGAGCAGGATAGAAGCATGGGTAGGATTTCAGTGAGCCGAGACTGGGTCAGGGGCCATTCCAGGCAGGGCACATCCTGAGCCAAAGCACTGAGACTGGAAAATACACGGTGTTCGCAAAGGACCTGGAGTAGTCATGTATGGCCACAGCTCAGCATGTGAGGAGGGAGTGGGGGAGCCGAACTGGAGAGTTATCCTGGGGTCAGAGCTGAAGGATCTAGGGAGGCATGGTGCTAACCTCACTGCCAAGGGAAAGTGACTTCATTGCTTAAGCACAAATTGGCTCTGTCCCTTGTCCATCAGTCCAGTGCAGGCCTGGGAGAAGGGCCTGTGGCAGAAATTGGCAGAGGAGGGTGCTGGCAGCACCGCCAGGCTTGTTTCTTCACCAGGAAACAAAGTTTCCTGTAACTCAGACCCATGAATCAGCATTTCCTCTGTCAATAATACACAGCAAGAAATGCAACAGCACAGGGCTTGGGGTAATGGAAGAAAGGAAGGAATATTCCATGACACAGCTAGGCTCTGCCCTCCTTTCCTCTCATAAAACATTCCTGATAAGCTCCCAAATAACACTTGGGTTTCATAAGATAAGTTCTTCAAACAGCCTCACAGTATCACGTGAAGATTAAGTCCTCCAGAATACCCAGCTCTCTCGTCACAGTATGCGCTTCTATCACCGTTAGGATAAGGAAGATCACATTCTGAATTCTTTCATATGTGATAACTAAACATTAATATAACTCTTTTATCCCTGTAGAAGTTTGAGTGTATGTGTGATTTGCCTTTTAGTTTTTGCCCTTCTCCAATAATCTATTTGATTCTCATGATAATCCTGGAAGGTACAAAGGGAATATTATACCTATTTTATAAGAGCAGATACCAAGGCAGGGAAATGAAAAGCTTCTTCTCCATCAGATTTGTTTTAAAGATGCCAGAACTGTCACCAACTCTTCAGTCCCCAGTCCAAGTTTCTTTTCAAGGTTGCAGATGTTTAATAAATAAATAAATAAACTAATTTGTTTTAAATATATTGATGCTTTTGCATTGTGGTGCTAGAGAAGACTCTTGAGAGTCTCTTGGACTACAAGGAGATCAAACCAGTTAATCTTAAAGGGAATCAACTTTGAATTTTCATTGGAAGGACTGATGCTGAAGCTGAAGCTCCACAACTCTGGCCACTTGATGTGAACAGTTGGCTCATTTAAAAAGACCCTGATGCTGGGAAAGATTGAGGGCAGGAGGAGAAGAGGAGACAGAGGATAAGATGGTTGGATGGTACCACTGACTCAATGGACATGAGTTAAAGCAAACTTCAGGAGATGGTGAAGTCTTCCCTTGTGGCTCAGAGGTTAAAGCGTCTGCCTCCAATGCAGGAGACCCGGGATCAATCCCTGGGTTGGGAAGATCCCCTGGAGAAGGAAATGGCAATCCACTCCAACATTCTTGCCTGAAGAATCCCATGGATAGAGAAGCCTAGTAGATTACAGCCCACGGGGTCACAAAGAGTCGGACACGACTGAGTGACTTCACCTTCAGGAGATGGTGAAGTACAGGGAAACCTGTTGTGCTACAGTCCATAGGGTCGCAAAGAGTTGGACACGATGTAGTGACTGAACAAGAACAAAGTATTAAATTAATTAATGGTCTATTTAATTAAAAATATATGTACATATATCCGTATGTCTTCTGAGCACCAGAGAAAATTTCATTCTCTCCCTTATTCCCATCATTCATTGATCAGAAATTTATGGACCACACTCTCTTGGAGGTGTGTTCAGTAGTGATCAAAACGAATAAAAGCTCTGCCTTCCTAAAACTTCCATTCCAACTGAGGCACTCAGAAAGTGACTGAGCTAAAAGCAAAACACAGACGATGTTAGAGAGTTATAGAAGCTTTGAAGAAAGAAAGTAAAAGATAAAAAGTGTTGATTGGTGTTTGGTAACCATCTCCTTGAAATGTTGTGTTCAAGTCAAGACCTGAGGAGGTGAACAAATAAGCCATGGAGATATATGGAGTTGGGGGTTCAGTTCATTTGCTTTGAAAGTGAAAGTGAAATCGCTCAGTCATGTCTGACTCTTTGCAACCCCATGGACAGTAGCCTACCAGGTTCCTTCGTCCATAGGATTTTCCTGGCAAGAGTGGGTTGCCCTGTCCTTCTCCAGGGGATCTTCCCGACCCAGGGACTGAACCCAGGTCTTCTGCATTGTAGGCAGACGCTTTACCATCTGAGCCGCCTTTAGTTGTGTCCAAACTGTTTGCAACCCTATGGACCACAGCCCGCCAGGCTCCTCTGTCCATGGGATTCTCTAGGCAAGAAGACTAGAGTGGGCCGCCATGCTCTCCTCCAGGAGACCTTCCCAACCCAAGGATTGAATCTGTGTCTCTTTTAAAGTCTCCTGCATTGGCAGGCAGGTTCTTTACCATCAGCACCACCTGGGAAGCCTGAAGTTGGGGGTAGGGGGTTCAACAACAGAAAAAGAAAGCAAGTGCCAGCATTCTGAGAGAGTACCTTCCTAGCATGCACAAGGAACAGTAAGGAGTCAGCTGTGGCTGCACTGAAGGGCCAGCAGGGAGGTAGGAGGGAGTGGAGGTTGGGGACACATCGTGGAGGCCATTATAAAGACTTGGCACAGACTTGGAGAACCTGCTATAATTCACTCAAACCAAAACCAAACCAATGATACAAAGGAGACCAAACTAAAATGCAACTAGACAAGTAAACCATAAACTGAAACAACAAGAACAACAACAAAAAGCATGTAAAGGGGATTAAGGTTAGGAAGAGAGAGAAAGGAACAGTGAGAGGCACGAGGAAAAAGAGAAAGGGAAAAGGGCCATATTCTGTTCCCTTGTTTGCCTCTCTCTCTCTCCCCTCCTCTCCTTCCCACCACCTCTCTCTGTGTGTCTCTCTTTCCTCCTTTCCTCTCCCCTACCTCTCTCTCTCTCTCTCTCTCTCAGATCTGGAATTCTGATCCAAGATCCAAACCAGCTGCCCTGTCCTCTTCCTGATGGTGCTGTACAATAGCAAAGTCAGGCAGAACAGCAGTTTATTGCCACAAGCCTGAGCCCTGGACCCTTGTTAGTTGCCATTGAGCTGGCCACTCCTCAGGCCTCCTCACACCCAGTCTACAGGCTGAAAGCACGACAATTCCCACTGAGCCTTCCTCTCCCAGGCCTCCCCAGAGCAGTCACCTTCCAAGTGGAACCCCTTCCCAAGCAGCAAGGATAGAACACCCAAGCCATCAGCTTGACCCTGCAACAGCTCCCTAACAAGCTCCTGCAACATGCCTCCATAACGCCCTTGCTTTTGACCTTGACTCATCCTTGAGGGTGGAGTGTGCATGCAGGTGTAGACATGGCTGTGAAAGAGAGGGGAGAGGAAGACCTTCCCATCGCTCTAGAAGCCAATATTCCCTCCCTTCTTGTTCTTTCTCTCTATTAATTTGATTGGCTTACCAATCAAATTGGTATGCTCATATATAATTGCTCATATATAAGGCAAACATATATAATTCATGCCCCCTTTGCCTCCACAACCACCTCTTTACTGGCTTGGAGAATTTTAGAAAATTTCTTTGTGTGACTTCTTCAACTTTGAACACTGAGACCAATGTGAAGCCAGTTTGGCCCCTCAAAGGCTCTCATGAATGTATCTTTGATTTGCCTCCAAAAGTCATTGAAGTAACTTAAAACAGGATAATACTCCAAGTCAGCAGTGGACACTAAGTGGAGAAGTCCTTCACCTTTCTCTTTATCAAGCAAGGAAGCAAACAACATAGATGCTGAACCACCAGAGTCATACAAGCAACCTCAGTCCATCCCCTCTCCCGAAAACAAACCCCATCACCACTATCAGCATCCAAGCTTGAGTCTTCTCTGAACTACTCTTTTTAACTAAAAATTTATGTTTAGGTACGCATAGATTCATATGTAGTTATAAGAAATAATGCAGAAAGAGCCTGTCCTTCCCCCTCAGTGTCAACATCTTGCAAAACTATGGTACATATCACAATGAATATATTGATGTTAATAGGCCTCCCCATTGGCTCAGCAGTAAAGAATCCACCTGCTAATGCAGGTGGGGGTTACCTGATCGGACATGACTGAAGCAACTTAGCAGCAGTAGAGTAGCAGCAGCAATGCAGGAGACATAAGTTCGATCCTTGGGTCTGGACGATTTCCTTGAGAAGGAAATGGCAACCCACTCCAATATTCTTGCCTGGAAAATTCCACGGACGGAGGAGCCTGGCAGTCTATAGTCCATGGAGTCGCAAAGAGTTGGACACGACTGAACAACTAAAAACAAGCACACAAACATATTGATGTTAATAAGTCAAAAGGAGAATATTTCCATCTCTGCCAGGATCTCTCATGTTGCACACTTATAGACAAACCCATCCCCACCCACCCTGCCCCCCTTAATCCCAGTTAACCACCATTCTGTTCTCCATTTCTAAAATCTTGTCAGTTAGGTGTAGGGAACAAATGTATGGATACCAAGGAGGAAGGTGGGGGCATAGGATGAACTGTGAGATTGGGACTGACGTATATATACACTGCT
Source organism: Nanger dama (assembly GCA_917880005.1). Taxonomy (NCBI): domain Eukaryota; kingdom Metazoa; phylum Chordata; class Mammalia; order Artiodactyla; family Bovidae; genus Nanger; species Nanger dama. The sequence goes on along the minus strand of CAKJTW010000011.1, from coordinate 23,373,292 downwards.
GCTGCTGCTAAGTCACTTCAGTCATGTCTGACTCTGTGCAACCCCATAGGCGGCAGCCCATCAAGCTCTGCCATCCCTGGGATTCTCCAGGCAAGAATACTGGAGTGGGTTGCCATTTCCTTCTCCAATGCATGAAAGAGAAAAGTGAAAGTGAAGTCACTCAGTCGTGTTCGACTCTCAGCGACCCCATGGACTGCAGCCTACCAGGCTCCTCCATCCATGGATTCTCCAGGCAAGAGTACTGGACTGGGGTGCCATTGCCTTCTCCGATATATACACTACTATGTATAAAATAAATAACTAATGAGAACCTGCTGTATAGCACAGAGAGCTCTACTCAGTGCTCTGTGGTGACCTAAGTGGGAAGGAAACCAAAACAAGAGGGGATATATGTATACATATGGCTGATTCACTTTGCTGTATAGCAGAAACTGACACAGCAGTATAAAGCAACTACATTCCAATAAAAACTTTTAAAAATAATAAAATAAAATCTTGTCAGTTAGGAATAGAATCACCATATGTAACTCTTTGGAATTCACTTTTTCCTATCAAGATAATTCTACCAGAAGATTCATCCAGGTTGTGTGTATCAAGTTAATTCCTTTCCATTGCTGAGTAGTATTTCATGTATGAATGTACCACAGTCTATCCTCCCATTGAAAGACATTTGAGTTTTCAGTTTATGGAAATTGTAAACATTTGCTATAAACCAGTCATGGACAGAATTTTGTGTGAGTATAAATCTTTATCTCTCTGGTAATAGTCAGGAGTGAGACTGCTGGGTTGCTTGGTCTTGTATATTTACTCCCTTTTTAAAATACAACCAAACTATTTTCCAGAGTGATCATACCATTTTACATTCCCACCAGTGATGTATGAGGGAACCAGTTTCGTACATACATGCTAGCACTTTGTGTTGTTGCTAATTTTTGTTATTTCAGCCACTCTGATAGGTGTAGAGTGATATCTCATGTGCTTTTAATTTGCATTTCCCTGATCTCTAATGATGTTGAATTATGTTTCTGTGCTTTCACTTGTCATCTGTACATATTCTTTGACAAAATGTCACTTCTTGCCTTTGCTGATTACAAATTAGATTGCTTGTTTTTTAACTATTGAGCTTTGAGATATCTATGTATAGTCTAGGTATTAGTTCTTTGACAGGTATGTGATTTGCAGATATTTTTCTCCTGGTTGGTCACTTGTGTTTTAATCTTACTAACTACCAAATGCTTTTTCTGCATTTACTGATACAATCATGCAGGAGACCTGGGTTCTGTCCCTGGGTAGGGCAGATCCCCTGCAAGAGAGCATGGCAACCCACTCCAGTATTATTGCCCAGAGAATCTCGTGGACAGAGGAGCTTGGTGGGCTACAGTGTAATGGGTCACAAAGAGTTGGGCATGACTAAAGCAACCTGGCATGCATGTGGGGAGTGTTAATCTTTAGTTATCTTTATTTGTACTGTGTTTGTCATTTCAGTATCAGAATGATACTATCTTTATAAAATGGATTGAAGATGGTTTTGTCCTCTTCTGTTTTCTAGTAGATGCGTAAAATTGGTGTTAACTCTTCTTTAAATATTGGAAGGAAATCTTCAGTGAAACCATCTGGAAGTGGAGATTTTGTTATTGAAAGTTTTAAAATTATGAATGCAATTGCAGTTGTCTGCACTATATTGGGTAAATTGTGGTACTTTTGGAGTATTTGGCTTGTTTCATCCAAGCAGTCAAAGTTTTGGATGTGGAGTTACTGCCTCTGTGTGATGCGTAAAGTCTTCTCCATCTAGTGTTAACCCACCTCTTCAGTCCCCCACTCATCCCTTCCACAGGCTCCACGCATCTCAGTGAACTGGATTCTTCTCTAGGATTCCTTGAATTCTCTGTGCTTTCTCACTGCCTCACCTGGCTATTGTCATTCTCTACACCTGAAATATCCCAAAATTTCAAAGTAATTTTTCCTCTCATTCAAGGGAAACTTAGAACCTGCAGCTCCCCTTTCTTATTTGGCCTGTATTATTTTGTGGTGGTTCCATGGTGTGAACTGGAGAGTGCCTTGTGTAAAAGTTATTTATGAACATGGGCTTAGTCTCCTGCTAGACTGTCAAGGAAGAAACTCGGTATGATTCTTCTTGGCTTCCTCCAAGGGCCCCAGCACAGGGTATGGCACAAAATACCCACACAAAAGGCATCTAAAGAATTAACTCACATGAGTCCTCACAGGATAGATCATTCAACAAGATTCTTTGACTTCCCTTCTTTAAATAGTTAGGGAGCTATCTTTCAGGACCTGCTCTTGAAACAGGCATTGATTTAGGATCTGAGGAGAGCTGGTTCCTTGAGTAATTGAGAGGAAAGCATCACTGTCAGCCCCAATTCCATCTCAAGGGAGACTTACTGTGGCTCTCAGAGCCTGAAGACTCTCAGAAAAATATAGGTTCAATGTGAAGAGATGGGACACAAACAAGGATCCAAAAATCTAGATCAGTTTATAGAAAAAACACCTTCCACCATCCAAATTAGTAGTTCAAATCCTTAGCAGCACTGTACTAAATAGAAATGCTGTTAACAAACAGGAAGGAAAAATGATCTCCATCTATTCTCAGTTCAGCAGGCATCCATATCCAGTAATATCTTTGACATTGACCTTGCATCAAGAAGCCCAGGCTGGGAATGAATATTCTCCAGGGAATCCTCCCACCATCCCAAAACAGAAGGTGAGGTAGCTGGGCAGGAACCCAGAGACAAATTTGGGCAAAAGGGAAACATGTCCACTCCTGTGACTGTCAAGAGCCTATGACTCCTGGTGATGTCACTGTCCCTCTCCTAGTCTGGGCATCTTTGCCTCCCACCATATCTGCTACTTGATGCTTTATGTGGTCTCCAGTCTGTGGGTTTACCTGCATCAATCCATCCTAAACACAGACACCAAAAAGATCTCCCTCTAAATTTAGTCTGAGCATAGCATCCATGTTTTCAAAGAAACCTTCGTATATTCCCTATCACACAGGAATACTGTTGACATGCTTTCACCAGGCATTCAAGGCCCTCTTCATGTTACAGCTTCACTTCCCACAGTCCGAGTCACACACCAGTGGAAAAAAGCAGAATGGAAAGAATTTAGAATCAGATCTCAGTTCAAAAGTAACTCGGTTTTGTAACAGTTTCATGATCTTGGGTAATAGTTTAACCCTGATGAGCTTCAATTTCCTACCAAAAAAAATAAAATAAAATAAAAGTTTGAAGAATAATAGTAGCTCAAAAGGTTGTCATGAGAAATACATGAGGTCATGAGTGTAAAATACACAGCACATAAAGGTACTCGATAAACGATAGCTCTTTTCACTGTGCTGAAGCACACTGAGCATCTTCCCTGCTCATGAAACACCTCTGAGTCATTTCTTAGGCCTACTGGCCCTGGCAAGCTTATCAAATGCCCTTGCACGAGGAGCAGGGAAAAGGGACTGGCTGAGAATGAAGGGGAGGGGTGAGGGAGCATAAAGAAGCTCCAAGGAGAGCTATGTAAAGGGGACAAAGCAGGGACAGAAATTCAGAATGAAAGAGCAGGCTCCAGTAGTTTCAGAATCTTTCTTCCCTGAGCATCAGAACAAGCCCAAGCCTGTCTTTCCACAGCTGATAAGGACACCTCTCCATCTCTTCATGCAGGTGAATTATCTGTTTCTTCAATACATATTTATTCAAATATGATGTCCAACATAGAGGAGAGGCTGGGAGTGGGTGTCTCAGCCTGGATTTAAATCTGAAGTCCATTCACTATAGCGTTCTCCCACCTATTATGTATGTGTGCTCTTACAAGGGACTCAAGGAAATAGTGTCAAGAGACCTACTTCGTAAGTATGTTTATTATTATCTCTGTTGTTTGAGCCACACAAAATAAATGTCTGGCATTTCCAGAAATTGCTATCGATTCAGCAGCAGATTTTACAAGGCCAATCAATAGCAGTTTCCTCTGTAACCACCCCCTCTCCGGGTATATTTATTTGTGATTAAGCTTTCTGTTCCTCCTGTGCTTTCTAGTGCTTGTAATGGGTCCAGAATAAATAGATGATTTCATCTTTTTCCAGGAAAAAAAGGGGAGGGATTAAAAAAAAACTTTGCTATTAAAAATATCTCCTTTTTCTATTCAAAAACAAATCTGTGTGCATATCACTGTACTTATACGAAAGGGAGAGAGAATGGATTCAAGCCTGCTTGCCAGAGTGAGACCCTAAACGCGTAAGTCACAGTTGGTGACCTCTTTTCCCTGCACGTAAGCCATGCTATAAAAGAAAGTTGGGCACTCAGAAAGCCACAGACTTTTCTAGCCATGGATCCTTCTATCATGATGTCTTTGTATTGTAGAGTATCACCAACTGTGTTACAGAGACTTGGATCAGTATAGAACTTCAAAGTTCACCAGCCTAGCCTCCTCTTCTTGTAGGTGAAAGCACAGAGGCGCAGAAAAGGAAAGTCAGGTCTAAACTCTGGTCTCTTTCTTCAGAATGTGACCTTATGTGGAGATAGGGTCTTTATAGAGATCACCAAGTGAAAATAAGATCATTAGGATGGTCCCCAGCCCCAAATTACTGTTATCCCTATAAAAAGAGGATATTTGGACACTGAGAGACACACACAAAGAGGCAGAACACCACATGATGATGGAGGCAGAAATCAAGAAGTTGCTCCTGCAAGCCAAAGAATATCAAGGACTGCCCACAAATTGCCAGGAGCTAGGAGAGAGGCATGGAACAGACGCTCCCTCAGAGCCCTCAAAAAGAACACCTTGACCTCAGACTTCGAGCCTTCAGAACGGTGGGACAACAAATTTCTATTATCTAAGCCACTCAGTTTGTGGTACTTGGTTTTGACAGCCTTAGCAAACTCATCATTCCTCTTCCACAACAGCGATCAGTCATGAAGCCCAGAGCTATGGAACCCAGAGCTAAAAGTCAGAAAAAATATTAGAACAATATGTTAGAACTACCTAGAGGCTATTGATAACCCCACTTCAAATAAATAAAGCTTCAGGACAGAGGGCAAGGATGCTCAAACCCCCATCTTCTCAGAGCAGACAAACTTTCTGCAACTGTGGAGAAAGTAAAAGAACGGCTAAAATTACATAAAATCAATTGTCTATGTGGGGAAGCATATAGTCATGCTCTATGATGGTGTAAAGCTCACAGTATTTTTTCTTTCAAGGTAGAATATAAAAGTAAAGAAAACTTAGCAAAAAAAATTGTCAAAAAATAGTGCTATACATTCACAAGAACTACTTCACCTATGTCTTCCTAAGAACACAGGAAGACTGCATTTCCCCCTCTTCCTTGCAACTAGAATGGACCATGTGACTAGTTCTGACCAACAGACTGTAAGTAGAAGTGACGTAAGTATAAGCATAGAAGAGAGTGTGTGAGTCTTTCATACTTTCTCTTCCCCTGCCATGGAGACAGACCCCCATAGTCATACATTGAGAGAGACATGGTGCAAAATTAACTAGAATGGATCTTTAAGTCACTGATTGAAAGGGAGCTGCCTTGGAGAATCCTCCAGCCTTCAACAAAGCTTCTGTGAGAAAGAAATGCATATTTTTGAGATTTGGGGAGAATAATCTAACCTGACACTTTGGCTTGACTCAGCTGATGATGGTCCTTACCTTTACAATTTGTATTTGACTAGCATATTACTTGACAAAGAATAAGCCGTATGAAAAATATGAACTTGGAATTTCCCACACTTCTTGTTGCTTAGTAAACAGATAGTGGTAGAGTGACCCATGCAAAAATGTGCTTGTGATCCTGTCTGAAAACACAGACCCTGGGTGTCACAATAAAGGAAACTCCTTTCCAGCATCCCTGCCTACTCCTCCAGCAGAAGCTGGGACTCTTACCGGAAAAGGGGTATTGCCTACTGTACAAGACAATTCTTGGTACCACTCTGATTGTTAGAAATGTATTCCTTAAGGTAATCTATAATCTGAGTTTGTTATTTCCACCCACTGACCTCAGTTCTTCCCTCTAGAGTTCTGGAATAACAAAGAACAAGCCCATACTTCTCCCAAACTGCTTTCCCCCAGGCTGATGTTTTACTGAAAGGAGATTTCTTTCCAGAAGCCTTGTTAATCAAGCTATCACTAATAAGTCAAATCCCAATAGAATGTAAGCCAAAGCACTGTCCCAATTATGTTGCTGTGTTAGGATTTTATGATATCAAAAAATATTTCGAATACATGGAATTCCACCTGGGGCCTAGCATTCTTTCAGCTACAGAAAGATTTGCATCCTAGCAATACTTGTTTTATTGTGATTTAACCTGCCCATCGTTCTGCTGAGTGCCCAAGTAGGAATGTGGGAAATAGCTTTCTATCACCATAAGCTCAGAAAAATGTCAGTGAAATGCAAGCAAATAGATTACGATTGCATCGACGGCTCTTTTCATAAGCTAATGGGCTGTCTAACCTATTCTTAACTGTTGTCCCCCATAGGGTCTCGTAAGCACATTACCAAAGAGTTTGTTGAATCTGGCAAATTGATACACTGGGCTTGTTTGACTTTCCATTTCTATGAGTGATCATTAGGTATTTTAACACTATGTGAATGTACTTAGAACGCCTAATGGGGCATTAGGTAGGTAAATAAGTGATTCACTTGGGAACTGCAGTATTAACACAGACAAAAATCCATTTTCCTTTCTCTTAGTAATGGATTCTCATCATGTTTTAGGTGGAAAATTTTAAATATGCATAGACAGGTGCGATATCTCAGGTCTGTAATTCATGTTTGATCATCAGGACTCCTATAAGAGAGATAATATACAATTTTTTCTTAAAGGACCAAAGGAATTAAATCAACATGAAAGCTAAAAAACCATGAGAAAATGGAAACTTACTAGTAAACAATTTTTTTACATTTCAGATTAGAATATCTAGTGTTGGCATGGCTGGGGGAAACACTTATATATGATGTTGAAGTCTAGCCTGAAGGATTTTGAGCATTACCTCATTAGCATGTGAAATGAGCACAATTGTGCAGTAGTTTGAACATTCTTTGGCATTGTCTTTCTTTGGGACTGGAATGAAAACTGACCTTTTCCAACCCTGTGGCCAGTGCTGAGTTTTCCAAATTTGCTGGCATATTGAGTACAGCACTTTAACAGCATCATCTTTTAGGATTAGAAATTGCTCAACTGGAATTCTGTCACCTCCATTAGCTTAGTTCATAGTAATGCTTGCTATGACCAGTGTGTTCTCTTAGCGAAACTCTATTAGCCTTTGCCCTGCTTCATGTATTCCGAGGCCAAGCTTGCCTCTTACTCCAGATATCTCTTGACTTTCTACTTTTGCATTCCAGTCCCCTATAATGAAAAAGACATCTTTTTGGCGTTCTAGGCAGTTTTGTAGGTCTTCATAGAATCATTCAACTTCAACTTCCTTATGGGAGCATAAATTGGGACAATCTCTCTGAAAGGCAATTTGGCAAATATATCAAAAGCCTTTAAAATGTGTATATCCTTTGACCCAGACACACCTCTTTCACTTCTAGGAATGTACTATAAGGAAATAATAATTGTTATGTGCACAGATTCATTTATAAAAATGCTTACCATGTTTTTCACAATCAAGTAATTTGAAAAAATCAAATAGCCAACAAAAAGAAATTGGCTTTTGAAAAACATGATGTATTCATTTATACAAAGCTATGTTGTATAGGCCTTAAAAATATGTTGGGTATATATGCTCAGTCATGTCCCACTCCTTGGAACCCTATGGACTGTAGCCCTCCAGGCTCCACTGTCCATGGGATTTTTCAGGCAAGAATATTGGAGCAGGTTGGCATTTCCTATTTAAGGTTATATTCCTGACCCAGGGTTCAAACCCACATCTCCTGCGTCTCCCTGCATTGGCAGGCGGATTACTTTACCGCTGAGCCACCTGAGAAGCCCCCTCTGTATACTGGGGCCAAATGAATCAAATCCCAGAGACAGAGTCTTTGGTGAAGCAGAAAATGATAGATTTATTGCTTTGCCAGGCAAAGGGAGACATACCTGGCTTCTTTCTGAAGACTTAATAGTAAGAAAAAATACTTCTAAGATTAAAAATTTCAGAACTATTTTTAGGATATCAGTTTTGCAAACACTTTTAAACAAACATAGATTCAAAACATCAAAATTTAACAATGCTTATCTCTGAAAGTTGGGGTTGTGGGTGCTTTTTCTTTCCTTATTTATCTCCCCTGAAGTTTTCTAAATACATACAATGAACACCTAATTTATTTCCAATATATTGGTATATAAAAATATTATAAGGAGATTGAATCTTACATGTAAAAATTCTAATTTTTCAAGATGCTATGGTCACTAGGAAGCCAGTCATATCTTTCCTACTCAATTAACTCCCAGTACTAAGTGAACCTTTCTTTGGCATTTCTAATTAGTATACAGCCAAACGTTCTCTACTCTTTAAAGCAAGTTTGAAAACCAAAGGACTTTTGCCAAGATACCGAACTCAGTTTCATTTGAAATAAAGAAATATGTAGAATTTTAAAATCTGGGAATAAAATATTAGTATCATCACTCAAGAACATTAGATGTAGAGTCAGAACACCTGGGATCAAATTCTAACTCTGACATTAGTTGGTGACTTTTCACAAGTCTTTAATCCTTTCATGGGACTCTCAGACTGGGACTATATAGAGAGATGGAGATTTGTTTAATTAAGGGATGTGAAAGCTCAATATATCCAAAATACCACCAAGGCATGTTAGATACTGTATTTGCTTTAGCCATCTCTAGCCTAGGATCTCAATAACTAACAACCAATCGTGGCTGGAATGAGGCAAAGGAAAGAAACTGATTTTCTTTTCTTTTTCATCTTTTCGTGTGTGTATAAAGTAAGACATAAACTCATGCACAAAGTGCATAGATCATAAATGCACAGCTTAATGAATTATTACAAAGTAAATCCCAGTGTAAACTCCACCCAAGTGAAGAAATAGGGCACACCAGTACCCTAGAAGGCTTGCGTGTGCCCACAGGCACACCTGCTCTCTCCCTTAGAATCGCTTCTCTCCTGTCGTTATTCAGATCATTTCTTTAAGTTGCTGTGTAGTTTTACTACCTAAGCATGCATCTCGAAATGTTATAGTTCACTTGAGTTTCTTTTTTGAACTTCATAGAAATAGAATCATACAGAAAAAATATTGTCATGATAAAGGATGCAAAAAAAATTGTCAAGTGTAATGTATACAAAAATAAATGGCATTATTGTCAGTGATCTTATTATATGGAGATGCTGGCATTGAATTTCAACCCTACATAGCAGGTGGCCGGTCTCACGATTTTGGCATTGAGTCGTTTCCAGTCAGGTCTAGATCGCCTCGTCTTTCCTGAGAGTCAGCAGAAGCCCATGCTCAGGGGCCCATCAGAGCTCTGTGCTTGTGACTTCTTAAGCCACCTGGATGGAAAAGTACTCACCTGAGGCTGAAAGGGTCTGTAAACACCTGCTTTGTTCATAAATTAGCAGGCTTCCCTCTGTTGAGCGAGTTCTCTAGCTATTATCAAAGCTCTAAGGTCACATCCGGTTAATCGTTGGCTAGAAATCAATACACGGAGAGTGATGGTTTATGATAAGGGCTTATAATAAGCAAGTTCAAGTTCAACAGACTGACTGTCTTCTTGCTTTTAGATGCTGAAAAGAAGCTGCTAATCCTCTTTCCTGTTGGGGGGCGGGGTGGAAAAAAGCCCACTCATGTTGCTACTTAAATCAAGAGCTACTTACTATATTTTTAATATGTCCTCTTCCTTTCTTTGGCCAATTCATTGTGACCTTAGGCTCAGCTGTTCAAATGCCACCTAGAATTTTTTCAATCCAAAGGAAATGTATCAACTTATTCTCTGGCATCACAAGACCTCAGAGTTATAGTCACCTTTGTCCCAGTTCTGGGACATTCCCAGTGCTCTTTGATGTTAGCAGCTACCTAGTGAACTGATCCATGGGGCTCCCAGTGCCTCAGGGTCAGTATCACTGTGGGTTTCCCAGCTGGCATTTGGCCAGCGCTTGCCATTCTTCCTGTGCAACCACCCATGCATGTGTGCATGAGCACACGCATGTGTGAATGAGGGGGTGTGTTCAAGCGTGTGTAGGCATACTATCTGCTCATTCCACAAGTAGACAGCATTGCTGTGGACTGTAGCGATAAAGGTAAGAATGCCTTTCATGTATTAAATACTGGGTGAATAAGTGAACAAATGAGGAATGCTCCACCTGGCTTTCTACCCCAACATTCCATCTCTTGTCACAAATGAGCCTATTTGAATTCCACCTTCAGGCTCAGCATTGCACAATGTCTAGGACCAATTTAGGACTTAGTCAAGTATAATTTCTGGAGCCTTAGTTTAGATCCCCAAGAAACTCAGAATTTAGTGGCCTGGCCAATCCTTCCACAGTGATGTCAAGCCCATATTTAGAGTACTGCCTTCTTCCTCTCCTGTAGCCCCCTGTGTTCACTCCAGTTTTAGTATCTGGTAATACTTGCTACTATCCTAGGCCCATGCTAACCCTCTCCACTACAATAAGAGACTGAATATTCCCCTCCTGAATCCCAACAGCTAGGATCCGGCTTCCTAATCTCTTAAAATGCCCAGACCCTGAACTGGCATGTGACATTATCTCATCAATATCAGACTTCCTGCTGAAACCTCCACCTCTCCCTGGTACTTCCTAACTCTGAACAACAGCTACTCCACACCATACTCCCCAGAAGCCATATCTCACTACTAGAATCCCTCACTCCACTGGCATCTGAGTCTGCTCCCAGCTTTTGATGATAGACATCTCTAATCTCCAGTTCTACTCTTCTGATCTGCTTTGTTCATTGCCTACTGAAAGCCCTTTTAATTTTAATATTAGAAACAACAATAACTATTGAAAGTAAGACACTATCAAAGTAAGTAAATAAGTGCAAATAGGAATATATACTATGTTCATGGCTTGGAAGACTCACTACAGTTAAGATGTTGATTTTCTATGAAATGATATATAGAACTAAATTCCTATCAACATCGTTGCAAGTTTTTGTTTTTTTTTTTTTGGTAGATACAAAGGAGTTGATTCTAAAGTTTATATAGAAAGGCAAAAGAACTAGAATAACCAAAACAAAATTGAAAAAGAAGAAGAATATTAGAGAATTCTTCCTATACTATCTTGATTTTAAGACCTATGGTAAAGTAATCAGACAGTGTGGTTTTGGCAAAAGAAGAGTCGCAGAGACCATTGGAACAGAATACAGCATTTGTAAATAGACTCACACAAATACAGCTAGCTGATATTTTATACAAACACAAAGGCAATTTAATTTACTAACAAAATCATGTTGGATCATTGAAGATCCATATGCAAACATATGAACCATTTCAATCTCATCCTCACATATCCTAGAAAAAATTAACTTAAAATGAATCTCAGATACAAAGATAAAACATAAAACTATGACTTTTAGAAGTGAAATCAGAAAAAAATCTTCATGACCTAAGATTGGGCAAAAATTTCTTAGTTATAACACAAAAACATAATTGATAAAAGAAAAAATGATAAACTGATCAGACTTCATAAAAATTACAAACTTTGTCTCTATGAAAAATAATATTAAGAAAATGAAAAGACAAGGAAATGTTTGGAGAATATAGTTGCAAATCACACATCTGACAAAGGACTTATATCAAAACCTAATAAAAACCTGTCAAATGCCATCAAAAGAAAACACACAGTCTGTTTTCAAATAGGCATGAGATTTGAATAGACATTTTATCACAGGGGATCTACAGATGGCAAATAAACACATAAGGAGATGTTCAACATCATCAGCCATTACAAAATGAAAATAAAAACGATGATGAGAGACCACTGCACAACTTAGAATGAATAAAAGAGATTAAAAAAATATATCTGACAATTACAAGTGGTGGCAAGAATGCAGAGCAACTGGTATTCTCATACATTGCTGGTGAGAAAGTATAAATGTAAAATCATCTGTAAACCGTTTGGTAGGTTTTAGAAGGTAAAAAATGTATACAAATGTTCATAGAAGCTCCTTACATAGTACCCCAAAGTATTATTTTTAAGAAATCAATGTTTTTAACAGATGAGTGAGCAACTGTGTTACAGCCATACAATGAAATAATGCTCACAATAGAAAGGAACTATCAGTGCCAGATCGCAAAGGCATTACACTGAGCAAAAGAAGTCTATTTTTAAATTATGTACTGTGTGACCCCACTTATACAACATGCTGGAAAAGGCCAAACTATAGCAACATTCATGGAGAACACATTCACGGTCACCAGAGATTTGCAGTTAACTCCAAAAGGTAGCACAAGGGTTTTGTTTGTTTGTTTTAATGATAGATTTGGCTGTCCTGATTCTTGTGGTGGTTACACAAATTCATACATAATTAAAACTCATATAACTGTACTTTACAGTACATTGATTTAAAAACTAAAATTAAAGTCTTTGGGATTTCCTAAAGCACTGAAGAAATGGTGTTTCCGAATTGTGGTGCTGGAAAAGACTCTTGAGGGTCCCTTGGACAACAAGGAGATCAAACTAGTCAATCCTAAAGGAAAGCAGCCCTGAATATTCCTTGGAAGGACTGATGCTGAAGCTGTAGCTCCAATACTTTGGTCACCTGAGGCAAAGAGCCGACTCATTGGAAAACACCCTGATGCTGGGAAAAATTGAAGGCAGGAAGAGAAGAGGGCAACAGAGGATGAGATGGTTGGATAGCATCACTGACTCACCAGACATGAGTTTGAGCAAATTCTGGGAGATGGTGAAGGACAGGGAAGCCTGGCATCTGCAGTTCATGCAGTCGAAAAGAGCTGGACACAACTTGGCCACTGAACAACAAGGGTATTCTCCGGTGGTCCAGTGGCTAAGACTCCATGGTTCCAATGCAGGGGCCCAGGTTTGAACCCTGACCAAGGAGATAGATCCCACATGCAACTAAAGATTATATGAGCTGCAAGGAAAATCAATGATCCCACATGCTGCAAAAAAAAAAAAAAACAAAACCTGGTTCAGTCAATAAATAAATACATATTTTTAAAAAATATGTCTTAGCACACTCCACCTGAATCTTTTCCTGCATATATATTAACAGAATCATTCTGTATTAGATAACACTGTATAACCCATTTTTATTTTAAAATGTTGTAAATAGCTTTCAGTGTAACGAAATATGTATCTACATATCAGTTTCAATGGTTGGGTGGTGTTCCACTGAATGGATGTAACACTTATTATATAAGCAATTCCATCATGCTGGGAGTTGGGGCTGTCTCTGATTTTTCAGTTTTAGAACTGATGCTGTGATGACCAGTCTTGTAGCTAAGTATTTGCTACAAATCCTTAATGGTATTTTAGATAAATTTTTACAAGTGGACTTGCTGAGTCAATGTATGAACTTTTCAAAGATCTTTGAGGAGCCAGTGAAGGTTCCCATTTCCCCGTATGCTTCCCTGCAAACTCACTCCCATTCTATTATACTACGTGGAGTCAAAACTTCTTCAAAGTACTTGTGTGTATATTGTATCAGCTTTGAACAACAACACAACCCACAGAGCCTAGCACATTGCCTCAGACAGAAGAGCTGCTATGTTCTATTTACATTTGTTTGTTGGCGAGAATAAATGATCAGATTAATGACCCAGCTTCTTCTTTGGCAATGATGCTCCCTGTTCAATGTCAAATAGAGTTACTTCATGCAATAACCATTAATTCAGTACTTACAGTGAGGTCCCATTTTTTAATCTCAGCAATAAAAAAATTGAGCACTCCTCACATATTATTTATTTATATTTTACATTATACATGCCTGTCAATCTACATATTAAATAATAATAAAACTTGATTTCTTGCTTATCTTTGGATTAGAACTAAGCATAAATGAAGTTCTAATACTTCCTTCTCACTCTCCAAAGATTGTTCTTCACATCCCTGCTGGCTGTGCAAATTTGCAGATCACTGCTCTAAGAAGCCTGAATGCCATGGAGAACACGGGGATCGGTCACACAGTCCTGCCCTTGGATTCTCAAGTAGCCTGGGAACAAATACCATGAGAACTTCACAGATACCAGAGTGTCTTGTGAAAGCAGAGGAGGGAGAGGTGTCTTCCTGTTGGAGAAGAGCTGAGAGTCTTTAGGGCAGAGGATGCCCTGGAGCAGGCCACAAAGCACAAGAGCTTTGTGTTCCATGCCCTGAGGAGGTCCCCTCTTTGCTCCTGTTCTGTGTCTACCTCAGCAACCATACAGGATGGGAGGATGGGAGGATTGGGGAGGGCTGTTGAAGGGAGGAGTCTGTACACCTGCCATGCGTGGCTGTTGGTGGGTTTTTCTTAGGGTCTCTTTTGTTCCTGTTTGTTTCAGGTGTACTTTTCTACAGCCTTCAGGACCCAGTGACACACATTTCTGTGACATTCCAGGACACAGCTCCAGACGCATGTGGACAGGAAGAGCCCCTGGGCAGAGACAGCTAATCTTTCATAAACTGATGCTGCTTCATTATCTTCTTATTTTTAAATATAAGAACCACATCTTCCAGAGCAATAACAAGGACAGGTGACCTCTCAGGACCTTTTCCAGGTCACTGACTCTGAGGTGCCCAGGAACAATTTTTTAAATGCATGTGAACTCTGGGTGTGTAGCACCCTTCGAGTGTTCCTAAAATAAGGCTCAGACTCTGACACTGCTCAGCTTAACAGCTTCAGTGAGTCTCTCCTGTCTGTAGAATAAAATCTCAAGTTCTCCATGGGGACATTCGAGACGCTTCAAGTTTTGGCCTTCGCTAGGACACCTGCTTCTTTTCTCAGTCTCCACCGGACACATCAAACCATATGCTCCTCCCTGAACAGGCTGGCTTTATCCTTCATGACAGCTCAATTCTTTACCCTCCTGCCACATCTAAATCCCACTCACCTTCCTGTCTCAGTCCAGACATCATCCTCTCTGTCTGGGATGTCTCCCTACTCCCACCTGCTACCTTCCCAGGCAGAATCAAACCTTCTCCTTTGATCTATTGTCATTCATTTCTGTTACTCTCAAACTCTTCTTTACTTACCTTGGAATACAGTCAGCTGGGTCTGTTCCTGTCTCTTCAGTTCAGTTCAGTTCAGTTCAGTTCAGTTGCTCAGTCGTGTCCGACTCTGCGACCCCATGAATCGCAGCACACCAGGCCTCCCTGTTCCTCACCATCTCCCGGAGCTCACTCAGACTCACGTCCATTGAGTCCGTGATGCCATCCAGGCATCTCATCCTCTGTCGTCCCCTTCTCCTCCTGCCCCCAATCCCTCCCAGCATCAGAGTCTTTTCCAATGAGTCAACTCTTCGCATGAGGTGGCCAAAGTACTGGAGTTTCAACTTTAGCATCATTCCTTCCAAAGAAATCCCAGGGTTGAGCTCCTTCCAGAATGGACTGGTTGGATCTCCTTGCAGTCCAAGGGACTCTCAAGAGTCTTCTCCAACACCACAGTTCAAAAGCATCAATTCTTCGGCGCTCAGCCTTCTTCACAGTCCAACTCTCACATCCATACATGACCACAGGAAAAACCATAGCCTTGACTAGATGGACCTTTGTTGGCAAAGTAATGTCTCTACTTTTGATATACTGTCTAGGTTGGTCATAAATTTTCTTCCAAGGAGTAAGTGTCTTTTAATTTCATGGCTGTAGTCACCATCTGCAGTGATTTTGGAGCCCCAAAAATAAAGTCTGACACTGTTTCCACTGTTTCCCCATCTATTTCCCATGAAGTGATGGGACCGGATGCCATGATCTTCGTTTTCTGAATGTTGAGCTTTAAGCTAACTTTTTCACTCTCCTCTTACTTAAGACTAAAAGCTGTCTGAAGGCAAGGTAAAATGCTGAACTCTTTCCTTCTGCTACCCAGCATCTAACACCCATGTAGAAACAGGACTGCCAGTCTGCCTTGGTAAACTAAAGCAAATGTCACCTCATCTGGTTCCAGAGATTTGCTTCAGGCTGGAAGAAGAACAGGTTAGACAGGATAAGGTTTCAAAGTTTTGTTTTGACCTTTTACATTTGACAATACTGTTGGACTTTCAAGTGGTGATGTCCAGGAGGTGTCTGAATATACCTGGCTGGATCTGAGAGAAGGTAACAAGTCAGTGCTCATTCCCATGCAAATGATAGTGAAAGTGATGAATATCTATAAGCTTTCCCAGAAAAGTATAGAGTGAGATGAGAACTAAAAACAGAACCTTAAGAAATATCATTTTTTTTTAAAAAGTCATATTTTATAAGCAGGAGGGAAAGTGCCCCAAAGAGCAAGATGCCATAATAAAAAGATGCAGAGAAAATCAGAGATATGAAAGTTTCAAAGAGAAAGGAAGTAGGACACTGCAGAATGATGTGTAAGTCTGATAAAATAAGGACTTTGGTAGTTAGAAAGTCCTTCCTGATCTTAATGAAAGCAGTTTCCATTATGATTAGTTATGAATCTATATTAAATTAGAAAGAGGATAACCCTTTCCAAAAATTTGAATAAAAATGAAAGAAGAATGAGAAGGCAGCAGTTTGAGGGTATAGAAACCATGAGGTAAGTTTGTTTTGTTCTCTGTTATTATGAAAGAAATATGAGCAAGTTTAACAGCTAAAGGAAAGAAATCAGTGGAAAAAAATATAGAAGATATAAGAGAGAGAACTGAGCAAGGCATTAAAAAGGATTATACACTGTGAGTTGGTTCAACACAAGAAACTCAGCGCATCATATTAACAGAATAAAGAACAAAAAGACTTATCACTTCAACACACACAGGATAAGTATTGAACAAAATCCAACACCATATCCTGATTTTAAAAAAGACAAAAAACCACTACTCAACAAGCTACGAATAGAAGGAGACTTTCTCAATCTGATAAAGGGCGTCTGTAAAAACTCACCACTAACATTATATTTACCGACCAAGACTGAAAGCTGTCTCCCCGTGATAAGGAACATCCACTCACCACTTGTAGTCAGTATTGCCTTCGAGGTTTAAGCCACGGCAGTTGGCAAGAAAAAGAAGTAATACACTCCCAGACCGAAAAGGAAGAAGCAAAACTGCCTCTAGTCATAGATGACTTAATCTTGTATATAGAAAATCCTAATTAATCTACAAAAATATCTTCAGAACTAATAACAAGTTCAGTAAAGCTGCAGGAAATAAAATCAATATATAAAAATAAATGATGTTTTATACTCTAGTAATGAAAAATCTAAGAGTGAAATTAAGAAAACAATTCCATTAACAATAATATTAAAAGAATAAAATCCTGAGGAATAAACTTTCAAAAGGACTATAAGACTTGTTTCTTCAGTGAAAACTAAGACACATCTTTTAAAAGGAATTGAAGAAGATTTAAGTTCTAAAATATCCCATGTTCATGGATCAAATATTGAATTTTGAAGTGGCAACACTCCCCAAACTATAGAAAGAGTGTAAAATTCCAGCTCTATTTTTGGTAAACATTGGCCATTGATCTTAATAATCATATGGAAATGTAAAAAACTCAGAATAACCAAATGATTTTGAACAATAGCAAAGTTGGAGCATTCACAGATCTCAATTTCAAAACCCACTACAACGCTACAGTAATGAAGATAGTGAGAACTAGTGTAAACTAGACATAGAGATCCATGGAATAAAGTTGAGAAACAGAAATAACGGGAATGGGAACGAAGATAGACTGCTAGTGAGTGGAGGGTTTCTTTATGTGATAATGAAAATATTTTAAAATAAGATAGTGGGGATTAACACAAAACTCTATCAGGAAACTAGAAGTCCCTGAATTTTATCCTTTAAAAGGGGACTTTATGTATGTGAATTATATCTTAGTAAAGTTGTTATCGGGCTTCCTGGCTGGCTCTCCTGCAATGCAGGAGATGCAGGTTCAATCCCGGGTCAGGAAGATCCCCTGGAGGAGGGCATGGCAACCCGCTCCAGTGGGACTGCCTGGAGAATCCATGCACAGAGGAGCCTGGTGGGCTTTGGCCCATGGGGTCTCAGAGAATCAGACACAGCTGAAGCAAATGAGTACCCACGCAAAGCTATTTATGAAAGGAGGGTACTAACTAATGGGAGAAAGACCTGGAGGACATGAGAAAGGCTGAATCTCCACATTAGTGGGGCACCTAATTTTGAATGGCTCTAAGACTGAGAGGAGGAGGAAAGGGTGGGTTTGAAGGTAGGTTTGCAAGTGTCGGGGGAAGCGGGTAGGAGGAATTGAGGTGCCTCAATTTTCTAGAAACTGGAAGTGATATTGACTTCTGAAGCAAGGACTTGAGAACTAGGTAGGGAACTTGAAGAAAAAGATGATTATAAAATTAATTGAAGTCCCTGAAGAAAGTTAAGAGGAAGCTACCTAAGAATAAACAAAAGAAGGAAGTTGGGATTTGTGAAGACTTTCTTTGCATGGCATCTGGCCCTTGGTCAGGCACAGTATGTTCTTTTCCTTTTAGCCCCTCTGTGCTCTCCACCAGTGGCCTAAGAATACAGTATGGCTGGTAAATTTTCCCAACACGCATGTCTGTAGGGTCCCTCAGGGCAGCACGTGACCCATTTTCAACATCACTGGCCAAAGTGCAGTGAAGTCAAGTACTGTAAATATTTGTGATTGGGAGGATTTTTTTCCTTCACAATTTGCCATGAGATAGTCCTGCAAAATATAAACATTGGCTCAGGGTGATTGATGGCAACTGAAAATTCAAACACAGGCAAAGCAGTCCAGGGTCCTCTATGATCCCAGCAATAGAGGAATAATGTCACTATTTCAACAGCATCAGAGAGACCATCTCCTGTAAGTAAGGCTGGGAGGGAGGGGCAGGACAAATTCCCCTCTGGTGCCCCTTCTAGCTCACAGCTGAACATGTGGAAAATTGCCTTCGGCCACCTTTGTTGCCCAGACTACTCCTCCATTGCTCTAGCTGATAAGATAAATAGTGTCATGTAAAGAAACACTCAGAGCTGTCTTTCAACACATTTAAGGACACACCAGTGTCTCCAGGCTAAGTGGCCTCTTACATACTGCAGTAGGTTGAATAACGGCTGCACAAATACCAAGTTCCGATGCCTGGAATTTAAAAATGTTAACTTTTGGAATAAGATGGAACGCTACTTTTGGAATGTAATTAAATTAAGCATACTGAGACGAGATTACCCCGGATTATCTGTGATGGCCCTAAATGCCTTAAAAGATGGCCTAACGTCCTTAAAAGAGAAAGGCAAAGAAAGATAATGCAGACACACAGGAGAAAGGCCATATGAAGACTGAGTGGAGAGAGATGAAACCAACAAGTGAAGGACTACTGACAACACCAGGAGCTGTGAGAAGCAGGGGAGAGGTTTGCCCTAGAGGTTCCAAAAGAATCAGGGTCTGCGGATACCTTGATTCAAGACGTCTGACCTCCAGACTGTGAATGAATATGTTTCTGATTTAAGTCACCCAGATTGTGGTGATTTGTTAAGGAAGCCCTGGGGAATTAACACACCTGGTAACACTGTTCTCTGTACTCTCATCAGTCCTAATGGTACACATTTGACCTTGAATGTGTGGAAAGTGAAAGCTAGCCAGAGTCTATGAGCCTCTCATCTCAGCTCATCCGCCTCCTCTCAGGAGACTCTTTAATAATCCACTTTCGAATAATAACTACCCCACCTCTTCCTCCTAAACACCATCTTTACAGGAAAAGTAATAGTTAACTGGTTCTTGTAACTCTCGATGGAAACTTACATTCAAGTACAAGAAAATGTGCAAACAAAACAGGTAGGCTCTGTCCTAATTTGCCACTTACTGTGTAGCTCTGGTCTCGAGTAGCTCATTTTAATTCTAGTTTATTTAATTGAAAAATAGCAGTAATAATTCCTACCCCATAGAATGACTTTTTGTGAAAATCAGTCAAATGAGTAAATGCTGTGTCTTCATCTGGGGCACATGGGGCAGCACATAAACAGGGTCCAATGCTTCACGTGAAGGAAATCTGAAAAATGTCAATCGCTACTTCCCTGGTAGTCAGTGATTAAGAATCTGCCTGCCAATGCAGGGGACACAGGTTGGATCCGTGGTCCAAGAAGATTCCACACGTCAGGAGACAACTGAGCCTCTGTACCACAACTACTGAGCCCATGCTCCAGGGCCTGTGGGTCCCAAGCAGAGATGGCTAATCCCTGGCCTGTTCTCTCTTCACCTCTTGCCTCCTTGCTGCAAGTGCCTTTTAGGGGTGGGCCTAGCCCTCCAGCTCTACCTTGTTTGGCTTCTCTCTCTGTGGCTAGGTGAGCACTGGCAGGTGCACTGGCAATTGCAGAGATGGAGCTGGAGACCCCGTGGCCACCGCCCCTTCAAGCTGCCTTCTCTGGCAGTTGATAAGACACATATCAGGGATACCAAGCAGTTGATAAAAATGTATTTCAGTTTCATTTGACTAGTGACCTATGTGTCTATTTTCTACAGTTTTTACTCATATAACAAATATATATGGAGCATATATTATATGTCAAGGGCTTTCTGGGTGGCGCCAGTGGTGAAGAGTCTGCCTGCCAATGCAGGAGATTCAAAAGACGCAAGTTCAATCCCTGGGTGGGGAAGATCCCCTGGAGTAGGAAATGGCAACATATCCCAGGATTCTTGTCTGGGAAATCGATGGACAAAGGAACTTGGCAGATTACAGTCCACAGAGTTGCAAAGGATCAGACAGGACTGAGCACGCATGTGTACACACACACACAAACACACACACATGCACACATATTATGTGTCAGGCCCAGTGCTAAGTGCTGGGAAAGTGGAGTAAGTAGAATAGAAAAAAAAAAAAACAAAAAAATCCCTGCAGTTACAGAGTTTACATGTTACTGGGCACAGAGAAATAGTAAATAAATCAGAAATAAATAAACAATGCATGTCAGATCTTGCAAGTGCTTTGAAAGGCCTGAAATGAGGAATGGCACTGAGGGTATAGTGGACTAGGCATGAGACAGCTAAACTAGGTGGTTCCCTGTGGAAGAGCCATCTGAGAAAATACTTAATATCTAGAAAGAGCCAGACATCTGCAGATAAGGGGGAGGCATGCTCTTGGTGGACAGCAGCCAGTCCAAAAGCCCTGAGGTAAGAATAAGCTTGGCAGATTTGAGGAACTAGAAGACCCATGAATGTAGAGAGTTGTGGGAAGGGGCAGAACATGAGTCAGACAGAAAGGCCAGGGCTAGATTGTGGAGAACTTTATACAGACTCAATCATTGCGTGTCCCCAAATGTGCAATGCACACTACTATAGTGTGTGTGCAAACACTGAGCGTGGTATGTGCAAATATTTTTATTGAAGTAACTATAAACTTATTTCAGAGTATATTAGGAAAAGTATAATTAGCACATGTAAACCATGATTTCCTAGGTATATTATTCAGGTGAAACTAAATTAAAAAGTGAACTGATTTAAAGAGAGCACGATGTCAATTATAGTACAGGTGCTGTGCATATACAGCCAAAATCTTCAAAGTGGTGTCTGCTGAACTGAAGTCACTGCTTAACAATTAGAAACAAGAGGGGGCCCCATTCTCAGCCTCGAATATGTCCCCTAAGCTGGCTGTCAGAAGTGAGAAGCAGGAGAGTGACTCAGGTGTGGCCAAGGTGGCCTGCTGCCTTCCAGATGTCCCCCACCGCCCCCCCATCCCTCCAGTTGTCTCCAATGGGCAGCAGATAACAGGTACTGTGGTTCCCAGTTCATGTGAGTGTAAGGTAAGACCACATGAATGGTTCTCACTGATGGAATGAGTGCCCGCTTCACCCTCTCCCTCTGTCCCCAGCAGCAAGGAGGGAATGATGGAGGTCCAGGTTAGCAGGGACTTGGAACCCACCATGGGGAAGAAGACCAGCCCCTAACCAGGACCAGTTACATATAGACAAGCACACTTCCTTCGTGTTAGGCCACTGGCATCTCTGGTTCATTTGTTTCAAAAGTTGGTTAACCCATATCTGGAATCTTTGGTTAAGGAAGCACCATATCCTAAGAGTATCAACTACATGATGTAAGAGTTGCGATAACCTTCAGAAAAGAAAAGAGTCAGATAGAATATAAAATCTTTTTTTTTTTCATACACTCCAAAGACTGTCTTGTCAGAGAGAGATCTGATATGTTCTAAGAGGACCAGTCCCTGGGAGTTACAAGAAGGCAGTTTCATCATCTGGAAAGTGAAAGAAAGTGAAAGTGAAGTCGTTTAGTTGTGTCCAACTCTGCAACCACATGGACTGTAGCCTTTCAGGCTCCTCCGTCCATGGAATTTTCCAAGCAAGAGTGCTGGAGTGGATTGCCATTTCCTTCTCCAGGGGATCTTTCCGACCCAGGAATCGAACCCAGGTCTCCCTCTTTGCAGGCAGATGCTTTACCATCTGAGCCACCAGGAAGACAGTCCTAAACTAGGACAGGACAAGATGCCCCAAATAGTCACACATGATGTGTATGAAGTGTTCAAGTGAGGCCAAGGAGCTAAAAGATAGGAAAGCCAAAGGAGTGACTGGAT
Organism: Nanger dama; assembly: GCA_917880005.1. Taxonomy (NCBI): domain Eukaryota; kingdom Metazoa; phylum Chordata; class Mammalia; order Artiodactyla; family Bovidae; genus Nanger; species Nanger dama. The sequence goes on along the minus strand of CAKJTW010000011.1, from coordinate 23,350,737 downwards.
TGGGGGAAGGGTGGTCCCAGGGCCTCTGGGAAACCTTACCTAACCCTCCCTTGCATTCTCACTCTTATGCCACTCGAGAAGGGAGAAGCAGGAAGGAGGAGAAAGAGGGTTACATGAAGAAGTCTATCTGAGCCACTTTCTCTCCTTGAGATCTGCCTCTAAGGCAGCTGACCCAGGAGACTGCTATACCCCAAGAGAACAGGCCAGGTGGACTGGGCCACACTGAGGACCCCGTCTTCATTGATCACACGCCCCGAAGTTGTTTCCTCCTGAACGAGCTTGGTCAGAGCCAGGCCTGGGCTCAGCAGACACAGTAACAGATCCATACCCCTGCCTCTGGTGACTTTGCTCTAGGGGCAGAGAATCCAGGAGCCACACAGATGCCCTCAGGTCCAGGCAGGTAGTGTAAACGCGAGAAGTGAGCTTCACGTAAAGCAAGAGGAATGGGCCACGAGCTACAGCAAAATAAAAAGTCAAAAACCGGAAAGCAAGAGTGAAAAATGGAGACAGGGCACACTTGCAGGCCTTTTCGGGGGATGAGATGACAGATTCAAAGAAGGGAGGGGCTTCCTGCGTCACTCTGTCTTGAGGACGGTGTCTCAGTGGGAAACAGTTTTGTCTGGTTTGCTGCTCAGCCAGCGGAGGGCTGTGGAGGGCAGGGTCAAGGCAGCAGGAGACAGGCATGATGGGAGACAGTCCTGTGGCTGGGACTTTAGAAACGGGCATCCCACTGACTTGGCCACCAACTCAACAGCTTCAGTGTAAGTACCTTTGCATTCCTTGACCCACAACAGTGGAGAGGGTGGTCCTGAACTTCCCTCCAGCTCTGGCATTTGAATGGGAAGAGAAGTCAGAGTCATCATTTAGACCTTCATTCTCCCATCCATACTTCCAATTAGACTTTAGGCCTCTGGAGTTGAAGTTCTGCCTATACCTTGAGCTCATCTTCTGCTTTTCCCCCATGACCCAACTCTGATATAAAGTCCATGTTCTCTTCCAGATGACAGCAAGGGCTTCCCAACCAGTCTCCTTCCTCCATCCACATTTCCATCCTATCCTATTGGCTGTCAAATGCTGCATCAACAACAGATGCGATTTTAAAAAAACACACACAGAGGAAAGTACATAGTGCTCCTGCTTACAACCCCCTATGGCTCCCTGATGCCTTCTAGGATAAAACCCAGACATCATAACACAGTAACTTGGGCCCTCAAGGAAAGAGGCTTCATTCTCTGTCTTTCTCCAGCTCTCTTCTCCAAATAGTCCATGTCTCATCCTACTGAATTGCTTGTCGTTCCATTAATACATTCTCAAGCTTCATATTTCTGGGCTTTGGGTACATTCTGTTCCCACTGTTTTGAATAGCTACTTCCCACCCTTGTATGCCTGGTAGTAGTGGGGGGAAGAGCAATCTGGTACAGACTAGGCAATAAGGGGGTACATTGTTTGTAGAAATTTAAGATCAGTAATAAAACCAACTTAAATCTAGCCTTCTTTTTATTACACTGGTGACTCTAAATATGGACAGTGACAAAACACTTTTCCTTGCTCAGGTACCACTCAAAATGTCACACTCTCTTGGAGCACCATTGGAGCACAGTAGTCCACCTCATCCCTCAAAACCCAGCCTTAGGTGTCTGCACATCTGCAAAGTAAAAGTGAAGCTGCTCAGTTGTGTCTGACTCTTTGCAGCCCCATGGACTGTAGCCTACCAGGCTCCTCTGTCCATGGGATTTTCCAGGCAAGAATACTGGAGTGGGTTGCCATTTCCTTCTCCAGGGAATCTTCCCAACCTGAGGATCAAACCGGGTCTCCCGTATTGTAGGCAGACAATTTACCACCAGGAAAGTCTCCTTTGCACATCTGCAAAGACCTCCCTTTTTAGAAATCTTTTTATTTTATTTTATTTTTTAATTGAGGTTTAATTGTTTTATAATGATGTCTTAATTTCTGCTGTACAACAATATGAATCATCTATGAGTATACATACGTTCCCCTCCCTTTTGCATCTCTCCCATCCACTCCATATCCCACTCCTCTAGATCATCATAGAGCTGAGTTCTCTGTGTACACAGCAGTTTCCCACTAGCTAATCATAAAGACCTGCCCTGACCTTCCACCCCAGCCTCCCTCCACTCCCAGAAGCAATGCGTCTCTCCTCTGGTCCGCTTCCTCTCCTGTTTTACACTGTTTTTCTCTCCTGCCCTTGAACTGCTGCATTTCCCTCTTGTTTACAATTCTATCTCTCCCAGGGGTCCTTGAATTCCTTGAAGACAGAGGCTCAAACATAGCTTAGTCTTCCCAACACTTAGCCCAGGGCCGGGGGATGTCACAGGGGCTCAGAAAAGTGGTCATAGGTAAACAAACCAGCATGGTTTGCGTTGTTCTGAACACTAATTTGGGCATGATGGGTCTCTAAGTCACAACCCAATTAAAAGCTCCAATTTATGCTTAAAATGTTGCTGCAGGTCAAGTCTTAATGTTCTGGCTAGAGTCTCTCCTTGTTGGGACAGGACGGCATTTGGGTGGTATGGAAATGACTCACTGCCCCAGCGGCTTAACAGGATTACCAAGGGGCTCACATTGCTCAGTGAAGCATGGCAGGAGCCCGGGCGGTGCCAGCCAGATCAGGGGCCAAGGTTGTTATCTCTGTGACTCTTTCCCTGGTGCCTGAGGACAGAGGAAATTAAAGTCATTGCTCTCCACTAGCAGAGGAGAGAAAGGTTCAAAAGAAACTCAGAGAGTGCCTCCCTCCACTCAGTGAATATCATCCCCATTTCTCCCCTCCAGATCCCAGCAGCTGACCTGGGAGGGTCTTTGGGTAAAATCTGAGTCAGTCAGAGTCCTTATCTTTCAGATGAGGAGGCTGAGATCCAGAGAGGGGCATGAACTACTCAAGACCACATAGCTGATAAGTAACAGTATTGAGAGTTGAGTCTGTATTTTCGTTCTTTGTCCAGGGAGACAACATCTCTACATGGCATCAGGCAAAGAATTACAGAGCAGAAGGCAGGGAGATGAAATTCACACCTGGCTTTTGTCTACTGGCTTTTTTGTTTGTTCATTTTGAAAATGGAAGTAAAAGTCACATAACATCAGATGAACCATTTCAAAGTCTACAACCGAGTGGCATTTGGTAGATTTGCTGGGTGGTACGACCATCATTCTCATCTAGTTCCAAGATATCCTCAACCATCCCCAAAGAAAACCTCTTACCCATTCAGCAGTCAGTTTCTTCCTCCCGACAGACTGGCAACCACCAGTTTCCTGCCTGTGGATTTGTTTTTTCTGGACTTCTCATGGAAATGGAATCTTAAGATACATGACCTTTTGTGTCTTGCTTCTTTCACTCAGTATCATGTCTTTGACACGTAGCCATGTTGTAGCACACATCAACACAACATTCCTTTTTGTGGCTGAGTAATATTCCTTTGTACATATATACTGTATTTGGTCTATCACACCTGGTTTTAACTAAGAGTTGGTACTGGAGTCCATCAACTTATTCCTGTCTCCTCCACTCTGCACTCTTTGAAGACCAGCACAAAGAGGGAGAGGAAGGTATAGTCAATGGATATTGATCAATGTGTGTCATAGTTATAGCTCCATGAGGCACCCAAACAGAGAGTCAGCCACTGTGATGGTAAAAGGACTGCTCACTGAGCCCATGAGAGATCTGGTTTCCAGTTTCAGCTTATCAGATAGTCATCTGAGTGGCCTAAGACAGGTCTTTCCCCTCTCCTCGCCATGGCTTCCTCATATCTAAGGTAGGATAAGAATGCTTGTCCAATTGATCACATGTCAGGATAGCTGGGAGACCTGAATGAAATGATATCTTCAAAGTATCCTGAAAACAGCTCTTCATGGTGTGAAGTTTTATCTCTTTTAAAACAACAAAGAAAAACCAAATGGAACTCCCCACTTGCTAGCTTTCTGTAAAGGCATGGTACTGACAATGGACAGAGAAATCTTATCAAGGAGAGTCGCTTGCAGGGGGTAGCATGTGTTTCCCTGCATGGCCTGGATGTGAGGGGACTGCTCTTAGGAAGATGGGGGCGGAAATCAGCTGTATGTTCCCAGGGATCCTGAGGTTGACAAAGAGAGATGGGAGCAAGTAAAAGGAAAGCAAAAGGCTGCCAGTCTGTGATGAGACTCCTTCCCAAAATCCTCCACCTTTAGTGACGTTACCAAAAACAAAGGCCTGGGTGCAAGTGGATTTTTGTGAAGCCCAGGGAAGGCATTAGACTTTGCTCATTGATTGAGTGTGGGGCAGAACTGGGTAGCACACACTGACAAGAGGTCGTGGAGGCTGAGCAAGGTGTGATGACATACACTGTCGGGACACAAGGAAGTTGAGTGTGGATCTGAGGCTCTCACAAGGCTTGGTATTGGAATTTGGGGTCAAGTTTAAAAGAATCTCCAAGGATGTCAGTTAACATCAACCCCCAGGGCTGTGCCCCTGGCCAGTGCCCCTGAAGAGGGCCACCGTGTCCTTGCACTCAGAACACAGTGATTCGCATCTGTGCACCCCATGCAGCCCTCACCACTGCAGTACAAGGATCTGCGTGCACTGTACAAGGGATCTCAGTACTGGTGTGCTTTTGCTCCCAAATCTTGGTTGGCTCAGAAGCCCTTATACGGTAACCACAAATGAACAATCTTTGCAAATAAGGCAGACCCATGGAATGGGACCCATGTATATCCTGCTGTCAAAAGTAGAGAACCTGTGCAGTAACAGGTCTCCCTGAGGGCCTAGTAAACCTCTGCTCTTCTCTCAGTTGCCAGGTGACAGGCTATTTACTGGCTTGTAGCACTAAGCCAATGAGATCGGTATTGAGGCTCAGAGCTCTGCCTGGCACAGTTAGGTAGAGGGAATTCTGCTCCTCATAAGGGAGATCCATACACTGGCCAAATCATCTCCTTCCTTTAAATTGCTCTAAAGGAAATCAACAAAAGCACAAAGCTAAATATCCTTAGATGTTCTTTATCAATTACCCATAACACTAAGCAGCTGGAGACATAAACTTGCAACAATAGGTAAAAGCAAGAAATGTATTGTGAATCACCACAATGGCATTTCTGCAGCCATAAAATAAAGATTGGAGCAATATGGCAAGTGCTTATCATATTAAGGGAAAACACAGACAGTAACTAGTATGTGTGATAGGATTGCAACTGCATAAAAATGTGCGTGGTACGTGGGCAAGAAGATAAAAGGGACAGTAGAAAATAAAAAATGTTGCAAAAGATAAAAGAACCATAGGTGACTTTTTCTTTAATATTATCTTTTATACCATCTTAGTGTTTCAAAAAGTTCAAGCCTGTGTTCTTATCCAGCTGTTTATCTATATCTGTTTTCCCCACTCAGTTCGATTTCATACATCTGTCTCTTATCAAGATATTTATAGTTCTGTCTGGGCTGACTTGCTCCTATCTCACAGGGTAGATCCTTCAGCAAGTGAAACCCACACAATGTTGGGCAAGAAGCAGTTAAACAATAAATAATGTTCCAGGCTGGTGTTGCTTGGGAGATGTTTGATGATACCACACTGGAAGTGTCACTGTCTTATAAATGAAGGATTCACTTTCAGTTTGGACTCTGCTCGGAAAGAAAGTCTTCCCACCAAAGAGGCTTTAAAACCCTTCCCAGCAACCAGCACACAGAGACCAGAGCTGCCAGGACTGATCAATCCCGATCCTCACTGGAGAAATGCAGCTCCAGCACCATCCATCACAATAGTGTTGCGAGCCAGTGGTGTTCCCGTGTGTGTGTTGAGCGAGGTGATGCTCCCGTGTGGTGGGTGAGCAACTGCAGTGTGAGTGGAGCCGCCAGTGCCAGGGCGAGCAGACACAGGCTGAGAGTTCTCTGTGATCGGTGAGCAAAGGTCTAGAGTGAGCGATGGGCATTTCAGTCCAGAGCAGTCTACAAAAACACCAGAGAATTCAGGCCCAGAGAAGAGAATGCTAACCCCGCAGGGACTCTTCCCTTCAGCCTTAGCCAGCTGGACCCCAGATCCTCCCCAGATACTTGCTAATTCAGCACCAGAACTCATTGTAGAGTCTCTGTACCATTTATTTTCTACAAGATCAAGCAGGGGATGGTGTTTAAATCTCATTCCAGAGACTGCCCAGGCATCCTCAGCACTTCATGATAAAGGCCTTTAGAACATCGGGGATGACTCCACAGATACCTGGCCCAGCTGACAGCTCTCCAACAGCAGGAACTAGGGCTCAATATCCAGGGCAGGCAAACCTGGGAGAAAACTGCCCCTAGAAAATTTTGTTTGAACAAGCTTGCATCTTTCTGAATCGGAACCTCTCTCTCCTGGATGAGAAATGTCCTTGATAATGATTTCCATAAAAACATCATAGAGGAGAAGGATACACAAGCAGATGGTAACACAGGCTGCTTTGGGGGAGGACAAGAGGAAATTGGAGAAAGGGTAAGAGGGAGACTTTTACTGCATTCCGTTTATGCTTTTTTTTTTAACTTCTCATTACCATCTCAAATAAATGGGTGAATAAGGAATGAACAGTTAGGTAAAATTAAACAAAATTAAACAAATTAAACAAAATGAAAATCAGCAGAGATTTGCCAGTGACATTTCCCTGCACTGGAGACTGAGACTAGCAGACAATTTATGCGTTGGTGATAAAAATTAAGAGGTTCCAAGAAGATATCATATAATAGGACCTTTACCACTGTCTGAGCCTATTATTATTTGAAATTCACTCTTAAGAGTTAAGACAATATCTCACCATAAAATGCTTACATTTTCCCTTAAAAGGGAAAAAACATTAATAAATTCATCTTCATCTAATACGAATCCAAAATGACCCCTACCCAGTGGAGAGGAAAGGGAGCAAGGCAGTTACTCAATGACTGAAACTATAACTCTGTGACCCCAAGGGTCAGTGTCTGCATTGAGAGGGAAGAAAAATTTGGTGGGAAGCAAGGTTTGCTATGGAGATTCACAACAGCAGCTCCTCAGCTTCTGTTCTCATGGCCATGAAGCAAGAACCAGGTCTGAGGATCAGGCTAAAGTTTTTCCAAGCGGTGGGCCACAGAACCCAGGGCCAAACACCGAGCAAGCTCACTGCTCTGCCCAAGCCCCTCTGGTGTTCCCCATGGGCAAGGAATCAGTCCCGCTTTCTTTTCCAAAGGGGTCCTGTCTCTTCCATGTGGTGGTGCCATGGTGGGGACAGGCCTTGAAAGGAAGTGAAGGAAGCAACAGGAGGAAAACGGAGGGGCCACTGGTCTGCCACCAGCAACGAGATGAGCACGGGCGTGTGAATAGGGGCTGCCCAGTGAAGGACAGGCTCTCTGAGACGAGATGTCAGCGCCCGTGTCTTTGCCTTTCAACTCCAGGAGCTTGTTAATAACCTCCTTACAAAAGAACTGAAGATGAGGTTTCTCAACCCCATCTGAACAAACTTATGTACAAAAGCTTCACTTTGGAAAGAGAACTGAACCAAAGCAGCCCGTCCTAGTCCTCTCCTAGAGGAAGGGTTGCTGCTTCCTCAAAGGGCACCTCTGAAAGCCAGCAACCCTTGAAATCCTGGGGTCTGGGTGGCCCAGGTGGAGAACCAAGCCTCCAGACCTTGGGAAGGGGAATATGGCCCACCCCATCCTCTGCCTGTGGAAGGAACACTGCCCTGACTTGACTGAAGTGAAGAGAACGATGCTTCTTTCTGCTTCTGCTACTTGATCACACTGCCTAATGCACAGCCTTCTCTGACTCTCAAAACCCTTCTGCAACTCCCAGCTATCTGTCACTTGAGTCTCTTCTTCCTCCTGACACTCAGGACCTCCAAAGTCTGGTGCTAACCCTAGTGCCAGCTGCGCACACCAGTATGCCCATCCAAGAACCTAGCCAGCCCCAAGCCTCCCCATCCTTCCTGCCAGCCCACACCAGCTTCTCCCCTGGAAACGATCTCCCTCACTCTCCAAGCTTTCAGAATGTCACTCTTGAACTCTGAGCCTTTCTGCACCCCAAAGATCTTCTCTTCACCCAAAAGGTCTTCTGTTCGCCCTGACCTTTCCTCTCTACTGCTCTGATCACCTATTCAAGAGGAATTTCCCTCTCTCAACTCTAAGAGCCTTTTATCTGTATTTTTTCTCAGGGTTCGTAACTTTCTCCTTCACATTTTGTTCCCTGGGTGCCTCTCATGACTCGGCCCTCCAGTGTGGCCCACGACAGGGTCACCTAGAGCACAGTCCCCCTACAGGTCTGTCAAGTCAGCTTTAGGTGGAGAGCTGACTGGCTGATCTCTTTCCCAGCGGCTCCAGGGTTTCATACACCTGTTAGTCTAAGCAAAATGCCAGACAAGCATCTTTTCTGCTTCGGTCCCAGGTCCAGGGAGCTCCCTTTAGGGATCAGTGCTTTAAATCATCCCTCAGTGCACCGCTGTGGAGCAGTGATGGATGCTGACCTCTCTCTCCTGAGGAGCCCTCTCCTGTGCTTGTGGGTGGCCGTGTTTTTCCTCTGCACCTTCCCGAGTGTCCCAAGCCCACTGGGAAGGACCCTGAAGAGCCGTCCTGCTCCTAGGAGCGCACCCGTGGCTCTCCCCTCCCTTGCACCAGCTCCAGCCTTCCTCCTCCTGTGTTTCTGCGCCCACGACAGGACCCAGCTCTGGGAGTCCTGTGGTCACTAGGAGGAGGCCTGGACATAGGGCACAGAAACATCCCTTCCCCTGCAGAGACAAGAGGGAATTTGACTTGAGCCTGTTTTCAGGGTAATTCGGCATCAAACATCATCGAGGTCTGAAATCTGGCCAAGTCTTTGTTTTGTTTTGTTTTTTTCCTTTCCTCCAATCAGCCCGGGGCACCGGGGGAGGGAGGGCGCTCAGGGGGTGGGGGCCCCTGGCCTGCTGGGGCTGAGAGAGAATGCTGAGCATGCAGAAGTGGCCCATTGAGAGCCCCGGCTCACAGCCGCTCAAAGCCCGGGGGTGGGTGGCACCCCTGCTCCCCCCACAAGGGCAGCTCTGTCCTGTGGGCACAGGGCTCCGTCCCAGCCCCACTGGCTGAGAGAGAACAACATTTCCTTATAAGGCCCCCGACCGCCCTGCCAAGGCTGGACGCTCCGACAGACTGTAGCTTTCCATTCTCCTCGCCCGGCTCCAGCGCAGGCCTTGAATGTCGCCCTTGTTGTCAGGCCCCTCCTCTCCTCCCCGGCCCCCACCCCCACCCACTTCCATTCCCTGCCAGCGCCAGCCCCACCGAGCCTAGCCGGATAAACAGCCCAGAGGCCTCTCCCACGCAGGGACTGCTCGGCTTAGGCCTGCTGGAGGCAGCACAGGGTAGCAGAAAGAGCGGCAGGGTGCTGGGTTGGGCCGACCCTACAGGTCCCTTCCTGGTGCCTGTGGCTTCAGGGCAGCCCTGGACTCTGGTGAGCCTGGCTCCTCATCTGGAAAATGAAGATCTCATTGCCACGGGGTCCAAATTCTTTGCATTGCATTCACAGTCCTTCCCAGCGAAATCTACCTTCATAGCTTCACCTCTGCTTGCTCCCCGGGCCAGGTTCCCCAAACTCCTCCCCTCTCCCCCACTGGCTTTCTCTCTAGCCTGAACAGATCCTAGCAGGTAGAAAGACCTGGATGAAAGGCCCAGGGAACTCCACCTGCAGAGCCCCACCCTGACAATGCCACTTCCTCCTCACCCCCGGAAAAGTAAATCGTTTCTTCTCTCCTCAACATTTGCATGTACCTCTCTAAGAAGCTTCCCATTTTGCAATTGCTCTGATATGTTTACCTGCCTTTTCCTTCACCAGGGCATGAGCTTCTTGAGGCTCAAATGGATCCTCTTTATAGTCCGGAGCTCAACCACTGTACCAGGCACACTAATGTCGCTTTGTGGAAGGTCATTGTGTAAACATCAAAATGCACAGTGCTGACAAGCCCTCAAGAGACAACTGATGTGCAAATACTATGTGAACTATGAAGGGCTGTGCACCTGTGAAGGGTAACAACTGTACTATGCTGTGTTTCACTCCAAATTCTACTCTTTATGATGCTATTATAACCTTACCCATCTGCCCAGTTCTGGATCCTGAATTCTGGATTCACTGAAGCCCTTGGGTGTTTGTTGTTGTTTAGTTGCTAAGTTGTGTCTTTTGCTTCTTTTTGCAACCCCATGAACTGTAGCCCTCCAGGCTCCTCTGTCCATGGGATTTCCCTTAAGAATACTGGAGTGGGTTGCTATTTCCTCCTCCAGGGGATCTTCCTGAATATGGGATCAAACCCACATCTCTTGTATTAGCAGGCAGATTCTTTACCACTGAGCCACCAGGGAAACCCATCTCACATGTTTAACATGTATCAAAGATATTATTGGTCCTTAGGATGCCAGTGTTGGGGACTAAAAGGGGTTTGGGGGATTATCCCATCATTTCCACACTGATATCTTCCATGCAGATGTCATGTGGCAACACGTGGATTAAGTGAAGGGGGTTCCAAGTCCTCAGCCCTACCTGTTTTACCATTTCTACATCCTAGGATCCCATAGCATTCTCAGAAAAAAGAATCCACTGGCTATAAAAGCTAGAAGCACATTGATTAATCCAATCTCAACACTTGACAACTGAAGCAACTGAACTTCTTAAGAAAAAAGTGACTTTCCTAACATTTTGGGAGTCACACACTAATCACAATAGATCTGGGGTCCCTGATTTGCATACTGAAGAGTTGCCCAGCGTGGTTGCCAGCTTAGGGCTGAGTAATGATGGAAGGATGTAGCTGCATAGCTTGTCAAGCTGCGTTCTCGTGGGTCTGGAATTTGTCAAGTTCCAAACAAAGAATTTCGGTCTCTGCTAGAACAAATCTCTCTGAAATGGAAATTCTGCAAATTATGAGGTCAGTGATTTGTAGGCACACTAGTCAGGTACTGTGTGTGGTGGTTTAATCACTAAGTCATATCCAACTCTTGCGATTCCATAAACTGTAGCCCGCCAGGCTCCTCTGTCCATGGGATTTCCCAGGCAAGAATACTAGAGTGGGTTGCCATTTCCTTCTCCAGGGGATCTTCCCAACTCGGGAATCGAACTTGGGTCTCCTGCATTGCAGGAAGATTCTCTACTGACTGAGGTACAAAAGTGAGGGCCTGCCCTCTCTGAGGTTCAAACCCAGGACCTTCAGATTATGAGACTGATGAGAATCTATTCCCTATGATCCTAGCAACAATTTGAAAGACAAAAATATTATTCCAGGATGCAATATCTTTTCCCCATCTGCATACTCATTTTCTCAGAGACAATGTTGACAGAATGAAGATCATGGTTAATCATGAGCCATGTTCTAACATTCCTATTTGCCACAGGACAAATTCAAGGTACAAGGTGGGTCTGCCTTGAGCTGCATCTAAGGGATTTAGTTACTCGAATACCAAAATACTTTATTATAGTGAAGTTTCTCCCAGGAGATGCCTAAAGTAGCAACACAGGAAACAAGGAGAAGGGGAAAGAACTTTAGGTCAGGAGTTAAGAAATGAAACTCTGTTCCTGTCTCTAACACTGACTGTGGAACCTAAAGCAAATCAACTGTCTTTGCAGGTCTTCAGCTTTTCAACTACAAAATGAAAATAATGATGCCTTCAAGATAATTTTCAAAAGCAGTGAGAACTAGACTAATTAAGATCATAGTCATAAATGTACTTTATGAACAATAATAATTCAAAAATGTAGGTACCTAAGTAAGGACTAGTTATTAATAGGCAGTGGTTCTCCCCTTGGGGTTATTCTTGTGAATATAGAAGAGAAAAATCCCTTTCCAGCATTCTGAAATGCTTGCTCCATCCCCCAGTTCCCTGCTGGCCACTGGCAGCCACAGGATTGCTGATCACTTTCCAGGAAATCAGGAGCGAGGTGGGGGCTGCTCTTGCTTCAGGAAACAGGAGGACAACAAAAGGAGAATCCTCTCAGCCTGCTTTTCCCTTCACTTTCTTCCCAGGCACAAAGAGCAAGAGTTTGCCAAGTCCAGGTTCTGGGCAAACTCCGGGTGGATTAAGAAAGTCATTTCTCTTCTCTGAGCCTCTATTTTCCAAAATATGAAATTAAGTGGTTGAACAGAGTGATATTTAAGTCTAAGGGTAACAGTGTAACTTATTGCCAGAATAGAGACATTCTGAATATGAAAAATTATTAATAATTAAACCAGGATGGGGCTTCCCTGGTGGCTCAATGGTAAAGAATCTGACTGACGATGCAGGAGACACAAGAGATAGATGCAGGTTCAGTCCCTGGGTTGGCAAGATTCCACTGGAGGAGTAAATGGCAACTGACTCCAGTATTCTGACCTGGGAAATCCCAAGGACAAAGGAGCCTGAAGGGCAATAGTCTATAGTGTCGCGAAAGATTCGGACACGACTTAGCAACAAAAACACAAGAGCAACATACCAGGATGACAATTGCAAATAGAACTGTACCAGGCAAACTTGATGTATGGACATTTTAATAAACTCTGTTTCAACTTGCACTATTACTGGAAAAACAAGAAAACAAAATGAACTTGAGGAAAAAATATTTCAGTTCCCTCAGTGTGGTCTTGGCTACACAGAAACTTTGACTAAATCTACAGGTTGTTTTAACTTGTTCTCAGTGAACCAAAGGCAAACTCACTATTAAGTCACACATATAAAAGAGCCGGAATACCGTAAAGCATTTCTACATCCTTTAGCTCCAGGCAAACAATCCTATGAGCCAAGCCTGGGAAGGCAGTAATCCCATTATAGAGATTTTCTTTTAATGGCCTAGAGAAAGTTAAGGGCTGGCCCAAAGTCATGTCTTATTAAAGAATCCACCTGCAATACAAGAGACCACCTATGACACAGGAGACCCAGGTTCCATCCCTTCTCCTCCAGAGAAGGAAATAGCAACCCACTCCAGTATTCTTGTCTGGGAAATCCCATGGACAGAGGAGCCTCGCAGGCTATCGTCCAGGGGTCACAAAGAGTTCGACATGACTGAGCAAGTAAACCACCACCACCACCAAGGTCATGGAGCAAAGAGAAGCACAGTCATGTCCTAGGCTATTGACTCTGTGCTCGCTCTGTTGCGCCAAGTTAGTAAAGAGAGCACTTAACTTGTAAAGGCAGATTGACTTTAGGCTGGCTACCTTTTATCCAGGAAGTCCCTTCTCTACCCATAACAATGATAAGCAAAGCATAGACATTTTTTAGACCCCTGAAGCTTGCGGTTGACCAGGGTCTTGAGAATTAGCTAAATTTACAGACAAAGAAACCAAAACCCAGAGAGAATGAAGTGGCCAAGATTACCCATCAAGACCCACTCAAAAAGAATTTAGGTCCCAAACACCTCCTCTAGCACTTTTTTAATATTAAGTAAACACAAACAGACTTAGGAAAGTAAACATAACTTATACCCCTTCTGCACCTTTCAAAGATTCATGAATTACCTTTTGATTTTCTAATACTGAAGAGCCTCAAGCTATTACTTCCTTCCTTGAGCTCTCAGAAGCTAGTTGAGCATATTTAAGTTGAAGGAATTCAACAGACACTTCTTATTTCTCTTCCCTGCACTTCCAGTGAAGATCAAATTAAATGAAGTTTCCTTCTGGGCAAAGCTTCCATAATTCAAAATGTTTACTGGAGTCCTGAGGGCAAAACCAAAGAGAGCTTGCTGTGCGGTGATGAGCTCTTGGAAAATAAATAAGGAGCCTTGGATCAAAGTTCTGTTTCAGCTATTCCTTAGAGCACTCCCTTGACTGAGTTATTTGCCCTCTCTGGGCCTCAGTTTCTTCATCTGTAAAATGAAAGCATGGTATTAGGTAAGATTTAAACATTCTTCCATCTCTAATAAGCTATATCCAGACTGTAAGTGCTTTCAAGTAGGACACTGATCCAATTCTTTTCAATCCTTTAGTGTCATAGAAGTCAGTGTCCAGGAGAGGTTTTGTTATCCACTGCATCTTGCTGATGGATATTTTCTGTACCTTTGCCCTATACTGCTTTGTCCTACTGCTGATTAGCACAAGTAACCACTTGTACCAGCTAAAAAGAGGCAAAGGGGGCCAGTCATTCTCTCTGGTACAATCCAGGGGGTGATGAGTTAAATCAGAGGCATTAGTCATGTTGCCTCATTGACTGATTCCTCATAAATGAATACAGCTCTGAAAAGCTTTGCTCAAAGCCTGATCAGTTATTTCCTGATTTATTACCTGTGCTGAGATCACTGCTGTAGGTATTTCTCCAAGGAGCTATAACTGTAGGGCAAAATAATGACTCCATGACATTCATTGATGTCACTGACTCCAACCTCTCTGAAGATAGAGGAAAACTTTCCAGAACATATATAGCAATGACTTGTTTCTAGCATTGCAGACCATCAGCACAGCTTGGGATTCTGAGCTGGAAGTTCAGACCCAAAATACCTATCCTGTCAGTCTTCCTCTTGAGTGGGGAGTGGAAGCTGCTTACAGTCAACTTCTGTGTCTCTTGCCCAGCACCCTTTCTCTTTCTTCTCATACAGAAAGTTCTTATTCAGTGGAAAACCCATCCTGTGTACTATATATGGAGACAGACTCTTCCCACACAGACGAAGAGGCAAATGTATGTCCTGGACCAGGTCACCATATGAAGATGAGGATGAATGTGAGACCAAAGCAAGTCAATCCAATTCCTCACCATGACTTTTCTGCTTTTAAGCACAATGATTATTTTTTCCCCATTGAGTTTATTTAGTTGATAGAATGTGAGTCTTACAGATGATTATCCTGCCTATATATGGAGAGAGCTGGAAAGAAGAACCTGGTGATGGTATTGGAACCCCTGGATACAGCCAAGCCTGAAGCAAGACTGCTCTTAAGCTTTTCCATTACTGAGTTCATAAATACACTCTTTGGTACGGGTATTTCAGTTAGGTTTCTCTTATTTGTAACCAAAGAACTCTTGACTAACGTTATCTTCTTATTAGATACTCCATGGGAACTTTGAATATCAGAGCTGAAATAACTTCTAATGTGTTCAAGTCCACTATGAATAGAGAAACTGAGAAATGAATAGAGAAATTGAGAGGATCTGCTTAGAGGTATCCAAAGAAGTTCTAGGACTAGAAGCCATCTTTTCATCACTCTAAAAGTTTCCCCAGAAGTCACTTATTCCAATATTTGATTTGATTCTAATGCAAACTCCACAGTATAAAACACAGAAAAAAAAAAAATACCTCTTTAACACTGAGCTTCATGCTTTATAAGAGCTGAGACACACCACATTCCTGAAATATTTTGATCAAACATCTGTGCCACCCTTTCATTTCTCATAACATTTTTATTGCTGTTATAATTCCAGAATAAAATGTCTTGCTTCAAGTCCCATCTACCATTTATTTACAAATTGTGTGAACTTGGACAGGTTAGTAATACCATTGTGTGTGCATTTCTTCCTCTATGAAATGGAGGTGATAGACAGAAGCAGTGTCCACTTCATAGAACTATCAGAAGCATTGACAAAATCCTTGTGGAGCATTTAGCCCAGGGGCTGGCATACAGCATCCAGTAATTTTGACTATTGCTATTAGTTTTTGATTTTTGAAACAACACTGAGAGATAAGACAGCATATAGATAGGAAAGTCAAGGACCAGATGTCTAAGACAAGATAGTGAGTGGAAGAATGGAAACCAAGTCCCACCTCACGTGATCCTTACTATAAACTATATTCTATAAATTAGTTGGTCATTTCAGATTGTGTTCACTAGTTCATACACTCACTGATTCTATCATTATTTTACATACTCATTAATTCAGCAGCTATTTCCTGAGAACCATAGATCCTTTCTAGCCCTGGGAGCTTAGAGACCTGGGTTGAACTTAGAGACAGTTCTTTCCTAATTCACTCTTTAGGCCCAAGGCAAGTGACTTCATCTCTTTGGGGGGCGGTTTCTTCAGGACACTGGGCAAGATGTCTGAAGACTCCTTTGGTAGAAGCTCCCATTTGCTGTCCTCAGTATGACCAGCTTGGAGGTGGTCATACAAAGAGGACAAAGAGGCAGTCCAGGGGCTTACCTAGAGGAGCCCGTAGCTAAGGGGGAAGAATAAACATAACCGATATGACTTGCTTCAGGATGCTGGAGGACGACACATGTCATTTACACAACGTTTCTTAGTGAAATAAATTTGATGTCTACATGCATATGCTAGGGTTCATGGGAAAGTTGATTTCTGGCATCTTGGGGTGGGGGAGGGGCTCTCTCCTCCCCCAGATGAATGACCGTGCAAGATAACTTTCAAACAGACTTGCACACTGGCAGCCCTGGGGCCTAGTGAAGCCTGCAAAGTGTTTTGCTTGGCCTGCAGTGCTTTTTAAAAATTTTAAGTCAACTTTTTAGCAGCTGGGAAGTTTCTCATTAAAACCCAGATTTCTGGCTTCTATTGAAAAAGCAAAGGTCTAGTGACACTGGGCTGGAATCTCTACAGTGGCAACTGACATCTTAGCGGCTTCTCTCATAGAAGTGCTGCTGCATCTCTCCCTAATCAGAGATGAAAATTTGACTTCATCTTGAGACAGACTGTATGAATTCAAGGAAAATGTACATCAAGTCTATCATGTGAGTTGAAAAATATTTATGGAGGAGAGCAATGGGGGAGCTGAATGTATTGTGATAACCCAAATATGTTATTAATATAAGTATATTAATAAATATAAACATATAAGTATATAGATTTATTTATATTTTATATATTTACATATTTACATTTATATAAACATATATTCTATACTTTAAGTTTCTGGATTTCCTTAGGTATTAATTTCAGCCTAGCAAGGGGCCAGCATGCTTTGATATTTCACAAAGAGAAATGTTTCTAGATCTGAACAAATCATTTACACATGACACTTCCATTCCTCAAAGGGCATCTGAGTTGGCAACCCTGGGTCTTACCATGATGTATTGGTAAGCTGGCTTTCTGAAGAAAAAAGTCTTAATTTGCGTAGTTTGCCAAACTCCAAAGGTAAGTACTCCCACATAACCAAGTGCAAAGATGACTTAACAACTGATTCAATATTTCTCAAATGTTAGCAGTTGATTCTTGTGAGCCAATACAGGCAGATTCAGCGCACCAGCTCTATCTAACTCCAGAACAGGGAATATCAATGCTGTGTTACTTTCCTCTCACATAGAACTCTATGGAGGGACATAGAGTTGTCTAAGACATACCTATCTTTGGGGGAATTTTAGTTCAGTTCAGGAGATAAAGCAAATACCTTTGAAATAATTAAAGGGCCTTTTGAGCAGAGTCAGTAGTCTTCCCATCATCTTTGCTGGAATGTCTAATAAGAATATCAAACTCACTATACCCAAAATAGTTTTCCTGGACTTCCTGTCAAAGTTGTATTGTGTTCTCCCAAACTTCTATCTCAAAAAGTTGACTTCTTCCTAGTTCTCAAGCTGAAAGATAAGGAATCACCCTTGATTCCTTGATTCACTCAACCTCCTTGTCCAATTTAGAAACTAGTCTCATGTATCTACCTCCAAAATTTATTTTAAACCATCCATTGCCCTGCATCCCACCATAGCAATCCTAGACCCTTTTCTGATGCCTCTCTCCGGTCCAGGTGTCTAAACTCCTGGCTCTTCCTCAGCATCAACCTTCACCAGTTATTTTTTCTCTCCCTGCCTAAGTGTTTGCCATGATCAGCTCCTTCTCATTCTTTAGATATCTGTCTGAATGGCACCTCCTTACAGCTATTTTCTCTGCCTATCCTATCTAATGTAGCTCTCCCTACCTGACTGGTAATTCTCCATTCCATCAAGCTATTAATTATCTCAGGTGGCTCAGTGGTAAAAAGAACCTGCTTGCCAATGCAGGAGACCTTCAGGAGACGCAGGTTTGATCCCCTGGAGGAGGAAATGGCACCCCACTCCAGTATTCTTGCCTGGAAAATCCCATGGACAGAGGAGCCTGGCAGGCTACAGTCCATGGGGTTGCAAAGAGTCAGACATGACTAAGCAACTGAGCACATGCATTACCACACACTTTGTCACTTGCTTACGACTTGCTCCTTGCCATACACACAACATGTCAATTCCACAAGGGGAGGAAGCGTTAATACCTTGATTTTGCTCTGTCTTCTGCCTAGCACAGTGCTTATCACAGGGTAGTCATTATATAAATCCTTGGTTACTGAATGAATGGATAAATGAATGAAGGATAGAGGTGAAGTGAGTTTTGGTATTTCAGAATTCCCTTTTGGCCCTAACATGTTAGAAGTCTGTGGCTTTAAAAGCATAATTCTGTTCCTTCTGATAGGGGTCCAGCTCTCAAAGTAATTCAGTGGGGAGGCAGACAAATGAAGAAACCAGCAGCCAGTTGTACTCAGGGGTGACTCCCTGGAGGAAGTGGTAAATATACTCGACTTTTCCAGTCTTCAGAATCACTTACACAGAAGACATCTGACACCTTATAGAAATTTTACCTTAATATTCATTTCAGTTGTGATAGTGATTATAAAAACTTGAAGAGCACAATTTTCAGGAATCTCTAGCTTCTAAACTTCCATGTCCTTAGATATCCATGTATGTGTGTGTGTGCTGATTACCAGGTTTAATCTGGCATAAAAACTTGCTGAATTTGCCCAGAGGCCCATAGACTTGACCCCCTTAGCTGGCTTGACGTTTGAAGGCAAGATCTGTTCCACACCTCAGAGAAGACACACTTAGGACAGGAAATGAGTCATCTGTGTTCCACGGAGGACCTACTTCAGATTGGACTACACTAAATGTGAAACAGATTAAACCAGAATGAAATCATGACATATTTGCTCCCTCCCACACTGTGGGACATGTCATAACCCTTTGGTACCTTACCCTGACACTTTCAATCCTGAGGAGGTCTTCTGAAATTGCCTGTCTGACCCTTTTGTTCTCCAGAAGGGGAAACTGAGGACCAGAGAAGGGCAGTGACTTGTCCAAGTTTACATAGTATATTTGGAGCAGAGCCAACATTGGATTCTTGTCCTATCCCAGTCAAATGTCCTAAAGAAACATAGACATACAAGCTGAGTGTTCTTTCATCTTAATTTTTTTTAAAGACCCATTGCTTTGTTTTATTTATTTAACTTTTGTCTACACAAAATGTGGGATCTTAGTTCCCCAACCAGGAATGGATCCCACACTCCACGCATTGAAATTGTGGAGTTTTAACCACTAGACCACCTGGGAAGTCCCACAAGTTGAGTTTTTAAAGAAAAAAAGTAAAAATATTCTTTTGTTTAATCTTTGTTAGCAATTTGAGCTATTTACTGACTTTTTCTAATTGAAAATTAAAATTTTAGCAACTAACCTCTAGTCTTACTAGGGTTCTAGGACATCCCAAAGGAATCTGGCTTAAAATGATTAAAGAAGTCTTCACATAGTGACATGTAAGACAGTCCATACCACTTTATAGCAAAAGGTAAATCTTACTTTAACCATAAGTTAAAAAAAAAAAAAAAAAACTATGTCACTGTAAAAGCAACAAAAGAACTAATTCTTTTCATTTTAATCCTTGTAGTTAAGACTTGGAGATCATCCCTTGCAGTTTTCGGCAATTTGTTTGAGATGCGAATGCAGTAGAAGGATGCATGCCAACCTGTTAAACTGTTACACATGCAGTATTGGAGAATACAGAGGAGATATTAACTGAAAAAAGATAGGAGTTTTTGTGAGCTTTTGAATCTGTCAAATGTTCAGAGTAGTTTAGGAAGTAACAGTATTTCAAGACATATTTATTTAAACATAGTGCCTGACAGGCAAACAGGAATCATTTGACTAATTTCTTTATATCTAGTCTGAAAAAGGCAACCAGTACCTCTCAAAGTGCAGAAAGAATTAGAAACAGCTTCCCAATTCACTCTCCTGGATCTGTCTTTCCCCAGGGTCACTAGCTCTGGTATGAGAGCAATCATACCAGAGTGGAGTCAGGAGTCTTTCTACAGAGACAATAGGGAACCAGTTTTGGAACCCTAGACCAGTGCTTCTCAGACTTGGGGTGTCTAGAAATCACCTGGGGTATTTGCTAAAATGTAGGTTCCTGGGCCCACTTATAAGGCATCTAACTGCCTGAGAGTCTGGCTTGGTCCCCAAATATCAGCATTTTAATCAGCACTCTTAGTTGATGCTGACACACCTAGATGGTAGAACAAACATACTAATATCCATCAGCTGTAGGCAAGTTATTCCCTTTTCTCTGAGTCTCAATTCCCATATGTGGAATGAGGACACTGGAAAAGTGTCATCTCTAATTTCACTTCCTGATTCACACAATAGCGATCTATGACTCTTGAATGAGAAGGTTGGGTCCCTACCTTGCCCTGGACTAGCTCCATAGCCCAGTTGGGCCATGTGCTTATAGGAGCATTTCACTCAAACACAGGCACTTTTTAACACAGAGCTCAGTGCGAACCATGGAGGGGTTCAGGGGTTCCTGCCAGTTCCTCCCACTGTACGCCATCCACAGTATGCTCTTTGACTTGTTCTCCTTTTCACTCCTGCAGGTGCTCAGATGGCACCTCCACAACCCACTGTCTTCTCCTCAAGCAGGAATACCCAGGAAGTACCTGGTTCTCTAGACCCCTAATCATGCTTTAGATTTAGAGTTTACTAACCAGGATGATGCGCCAGGTTACTCACCTTCAGAAAAAACAAAACCTAAACAGAGAGTTTATTTAGAAAAAACAAAACCTAAACATAAAAACATCTATTTCTGCTTTATTGACTATGCCAAAGCCTTTGATTGTGTGGATCACAATAAACCGTGGAAAATTCTTAAAGGGATGGGAATACCAGACCATCTGACCTGTCTATTGAGAAACCTGTATGCAGGTCAGGAAGCAAAAGTTAGAACTGGACATTGGAACAACAGACCAGTTCCAAATAGAAAAAGGAGTACGTCAAGGCCGTATATTGTCACCCCACTTATTTAACTTATATGCAGAGTACATCATGAGAAATGCTGGGATGGATGAAGCACAAACTGGAATCAAGATTGCCGGAAGAAATATCAATAACCTCAGATATGCAGATGACACCACCCTTATGGCAGAAAGGGAAGAGGAACTAAAAAGCCTCTTGCTGAAAGTGAAAGAGCAGAGTGAAAAAGTTGGCTTAAAGCTCAACATTCAGAAAACTAAGATTTATGGCATCTGGTCCCATCACTTCATGGCAAATAGATGGGGAAACAGTGGAAACAGTGTCAGACTTTACTTTTGGGGGCTCCAAAATCACTGCAGATGGTGACTGCAGTCAGGAAAGTAAAAGACACTTACTCCTTGGAAGAAAAGTTATGACCAACCTAGACAGCATATTCAAAAGCAGAGACATTACTTTGCCAAAAAGGTCTGTCTAGTCAAGGTTATGGTTTTTCCAGTAGTCATGTATGGATGTGAGAGTTGGATGGTGAAGAAAGCTGAGCGCCAAAGAATAGATACTTTTGAACTGTGGTGTTGGAGAAGACTCTTGAGAGTCCCTTGGACTGCAAAGAGATCCAACCAGTCCATTCTAAAGGAGATCAGCCCTGGGTGTTCATTGGAAGGACTGATGCTGAAGCTGAAACTCCAATACACCTCATGCGAAGAGTTAGCTCATTGGAAAAGACCCTAGTGCTGGGAGGGATTGGGGGCAGGAGGAGAAGGGGATGATAGAGGATGAGATGGCTGGATGGCATCACCAACTCGATGGACACGGGTTTGGGTGAACTCTGGGAGTTGGTGATGGACAGGAAGGCCTGGTGTGGTGCGATTCGTGGGGTCACAAAGAATCGGACACGACTGAGCTGAACAGCTGAACTGAACTGAAACAGAGTGAGTTCCTTAAAGATAAGAGATGCTAGGCAAAGATTTTCTTTTTTCTCTCCTTAAGATATATTAATGATTACCTAAAGAAGTTACAAAATTTTTCTTTAGCATTTGTAAATCCTCAAAATTAGAGAGTCAACTATTATAGCTTGGCCAGGAAAAAGCTTGTTTTCAGCCTTTGACTCTCCTACACATTGGTTCTTTCCAATGCCCTGAAGCTATGACTTGCTGCCACGGCTTCTCCTACTACAATTAAAAGGTTTTACCTCCTGGGCTTAGATATGCTCACCAGGCCCTTCCTAAAGTCAAAAGATTTCCACAGTTGCCTAATTCCTTCTACATCTTGACTTTGGACACTTTCTTTGAAAACCTCCTGAATCTTTCATTTTAAGCTCCTATACTAAGTTACTCAACTTTGTTTCTTCATCTTCCTTCAATATTCATACTTCCATGGCAAAGCATTGACCAGAGCGCAACATATGGTAGAAAGAGAAGATGTCAGGGGAAAAAACACGAGTTGCCAAAGACTCTTAATTCTCATAGTGGAATTGAAGGGCCCATTGACTGAGAGCCAATTGTAGGGTGGGACAGTAATGATTATTGGCTGAAAGAGCACCGTCGAGTTTATTCATTGCTTACTTCCTGAGAGTATATTCTAACTCTGCAATCCCAGGTAGATATATTTATGATATGATATGAATGACACATGTAAAGGAAAAAAATCATAGTAATTATGGTTGAAATGAATCTGTGTTATTAAATGGGGTATGACAGAAATCAACTTTCTTTTCCATTCTTCATGAGGCAAAGAGTTTCTGGTCTATAAGAGACTTCCAATGTTTTCAAACTGAGATGATATAATTTCAGACAAAGGCCAAAAATAAAAATAAAAAAACCATGACATTTTCATTAAACTGACATTTCATAACGTCATAACATCTATGACTTTAACATTAGTAAATTGACTGTCTCTATTAGGCTTTTTGAATCGCTGAAGATATTTTAAAGATACTTTACTGGTTTTGCTATAAGCACCAATTCCCCTTCTTCTGGTTATAGAAGCACCCCCTTTTCCCCACCCCACCTGTTGCTACATCAATTCCTAGACTGCCCCCAGCTCCAAGGATGGACTTGGACCAAACTCAATCCAAGTCCACTTCCTCTTTGGCTGCTGCTGCTGCTGCTGCGTCGCTTCAGTCTTGTCCGACTCTGTGTGACCCCTCCAGGCTCCTCCATCCCTGGGATTCTCCAGGCAAGAACACTGGAGTGGGTTGCCATTTCCTTCTCCAATGCATGAAAGTGAAAAGTGAAAGTGAAGTCACTCAGTCGTGTGCAACTCTTAGTGACCCCATGAACGGCAGCCCACCAGGCTCCTCCATCCATGGGATTTTCCAGGCAAGAGTACTGGAGTGGGATGACATTGCCTTCCCTGACTACAAGGACTGTTAACCAATAATCAGCTCTGAGAGATAAACCCAGCACTCTTGGAAAAGTTAGGGAAGAAATGGGTTTTCATTCTCCCTGGGGGTACTATCAACTATGTTGATACCACGAGAAGGAAGCAAAGGTGAGAGTCAAAGAGCAGAAGCTGACGACAGCTCAAGGGCCTTGATTGTCAAACCAGAAGCCAATCTGCGCTCAAGAAGCAACCCCCTTTTTTTTTTTGCTTTAGCTAATATAAGTTTGGGTGTTTATCACTTATAACTGTATAATTTTATCTACTCCCTCCTTGCTCTCACTGTTATACAGATCTCTGGGTTCCAGGGATCCCTGGTTGGGAATCATTAACTAAGCACCAAGGAGATCATACAAATGTGTTTGTTGTATCTGTTGATCTAGATCTGTATCTAATTCAAATCTCAATCTCAAATTTGCTGATTCATGTTTATTGAGCTCCTCCCAGGTACAAGCTTCTCCTGGGATCTGTGGGAAGCTAGATGATTCCACCAGGCCCAACCACCCACACAGACTGGTAAGAGAACTTAGAGAAGATCAGGGGAGGAACAGAATCTTCTGGATGGAAATCTGGGAAATTTTCATAAAGAGAGTTCACCAGAGATGGGCGTTAAGGGACTGAGTCACACAGTTGACCTAGATTAGAGCCTGTGTTCTGCCTCCTGATCCAGTATTCAGTTTAAACCCAACAGAGGTGAGTGCTAATGCAGGGTCAGGTCCTAGAGGAGAAAGGCTGCTGCTGTTGTTTCCCCAAGCCATGCTAATTGCTATGTGGGGCCTCGTGTAGACACAAGGGCTCAGGCCACCCAGAAGCACACCAAGAGAATCACAAGACGAGGGCTGGTGGTGGTGGTTTAGTCATTGAGTTGTATCTGATTCTTTTGTGATGCTGTGGGCTGTATCCCACCAAGCTCCTCTGTCCATGGGATTTCCTGGGCAAGAATACTGGGTTGGTTGCCATTTCCTTCTCCAGGGGATCTTCCGAACCCAGGGATAGAACCTGAATCTCCTGTGTCTCCTACCTGGCAGGTGGATTCTTTGCCACTAAGCCACATGGGAAGCCCAAGAGAAGGGCTACTAGCCTGTCAATCACCTCAAAGTATCTGAGAATCATGAAACAATTGGATAGCATAGAATCATTAGATGCCAGAGCTAGTGAGGACCTGGGGAATTAATCAATCAGCCTCTTCATGTGACAGGTAAGGGCCTGGAAAATGGAACAGGTCAAGGACTTGTCCAAGATCTTGTCCGAGATCACTCCTGCCAAGTCATTCCCAGGACCCAGGGCTCCATGACTCTGACCAGTTCAAAGGAGACACCGTTAATATTTCATTTCCATCCCAGCAGGAGTGAGGAATCTGCGATTGTATTTTGACAGATGTTGTCTTTTATCTCAGATAGTTTCCTGTGGCTAGTCTTGCTTCAGTATGTCCCTTGATTTTAACATGTAATGAGCCTCTCCTGGGACTGAGTCATGCAGGCCTAGAGGACTTTCATTGGGTCTTTAGCCAATGACCATTATTTCATTGGCTTTTTGGCAATAACCATAAAATCCCCACTAGAAAGCCCCTGCTGAGGATGCAGTCTTGTTGAGCTCCACGTGGATTTCTAGTGAAATGTGGGCACCATCAGGGGATGACAATCTGGGGACTGGTTCCATTGCTTATCAAGCCACTCTTCCAGATTGTCAAGAACATAATAAAGGGAAGAAATAATTATTCTACATACAAAAAGGACAGTCTTTTAGCCACAGCACATGAAGGGTTCCAGGTCAGGGTTAAGAGAGAACTGCCTCCTTTTGCAGTAACCTTTGATTTGTCTAGTACAGTTTTACCAGTCTCAACTATGACTCTTTCAAAAGCCTTGTAAAGAAGGCAAGACCAAATTATGTTTTCCCCATTTCCCAGGGGAAGTAACTAAGACTGGGAGAGGAGAAGCCACCAGTCCTCTCTCACCTGTCTAAGAAGTGGCAGACCTGGGGCAGTCAGAACCCAGCCTGTCCCACAGGTGGCCAGCACTCATTTTGTAACACCTCAGGGATTTTGTCCACAGCCAGTTCTGAATCACTGCTCAGACTGACAAAGGATGAGAGTCTAGGACCTTTGTGGATGTGACAAAGGAGCTGGGGCAGAAGCTTCCTTTGTTCTCCTCTGTGAGCCACACCTGACACTCAGAGCAAAGCTACTCCTTTTTAAAATCCAACAAAGCCTGACTAGAGGTAGTGTTATATAACGGAAATCAGCAACTAGACATTGGATGATGAATGAATGAATGATTGAACAGACGAATTAATGAAGTGGCTCTCACATTAATTTAGGACACAAACAATGATCACATTTCAGCTGGCATTAAAGACAGAGCAGAGACAATGTCTAAGCTCTGGTCTCTGCCCCAGAGGAATACACATTCTAGCAGGAGAAGAAACAGACATGCAGACAATAAATGACTGTACACTGTGACATACGCTGGAGTGCAGCTAGGTAGATGGATCTAGAAGCCCAGAACTGAAGGATGTGACTAAACCTCCCTCCCATGTGACCAGACTTGCAACCTTCTGTTGGCAGGAGCTTCCCTGGGGTTGCAGGAACCAGCATGACTCATCTTTCCCTTCCTATCAGACATCACGCTGGGAACATCCGAGATCACCAGTTAGTGCAGGCTAAATAAATTCTCCTGGAGGAATCTTGAACACTTCTGCCATGTAAGTGGCCTGGGCCAGGAACAGAGTCTGCAGGGCTCTCAAGCTACCTGTCCCAGCCTCCTACAACAAGGACCCTAGCCATCACAGCCTTCCCTGGGATTCATGCTTCAAATCAACTGGCACCAGAGTCCTCTCTCACCTACATGGTTATCTTAAAAGGTGGCATGAATCAAGGAACAAGAAACATCACAGTCACAGTAGCCCAGCTCATCCATCAGGGCTAGAACACCTCACCTTGAACAAGAGAGATAAGAGAATAAAATAACGCCTGACATAGCCTTATCACCTAATAATACGACCTCAGTTTTTCCATTAAAATTACTGAGAACCACAGTCCTGTACTCTGGCTGATAAAGAGATCACAGGAAACAAAGCTATTAATTTTTATCTCTGCCACGCAATACCACATCTGAGTGAATACAATATATCCAGGGGCGGGGAACACTTTTTCTGATGGTTGAAGTTGGATATGATTTTTTCTCTTCCTACCTTTCATTTCTCACACCTTGTTCATCTCCGAGCCTCTAAGGAATTTTTTATCTCAGATGTATTAAACAGACATGGATCTGGTTATGCTGTCACCCTTATATAATGTTATAAACCTCTCTGTTTACCCATCATTAGAGGCCTTGGTAGAGGTATTTAGAACACAATTGAAATCATTTGAGCTGGGACCTCCCTGGTGGCCCAGTGGATAAGACTCTGTGTTCCCAATGCAGGGGGCATGGATTTGATCCATGATCAGGGAACTAGACCCTACATGCTGCAACTAAGAGTTTGCATGCTGCAAAAGACATGATTCAGCCAAATAAATAAATAAATATTAGAAAAAATAAATAATGTACTTGAGCAAGCTACTTACCTCTCTAGTCCTCAAGATTGCCATCTTTAAAATAAGGAGCTACATACTTGGTCTCTATAATTGCTTCCATCTTCAGTATTTGACTGATATTGTGACTGAAGGGGATATAAAGCAGGTCAGTTATGATGACAACTGTCATCTTCCCAACCCAGGAATTGAACCAGGATCTCCTGCATTGAAGGCAGATTCTTTACCAACTGAGCTATGAGGGAAACCAATGATAGCAGTAGTCTTTGTAAGTAGAGTGCTGTCAGGGAACAGTAGAATGAAACAATCACCATCCCTGCCCTGGGCCCCATGCTGTAAGGGGGCCTAACTCTGGCTTTTATAGGGCAAAAGTTGATGGAATCATGAAAATGTGTACCTGAAGCCCACATCCCCCCTTCCAGAGCAAACTCTGGGTACCTGGGACCCTGAAGTAATCTGTGCAAATGGCCCAAGGTTTGCTTCCAGGTCTTACCTGATGTCTCTCCTGGTCCCTCATCCCTAGAACAGATGCACACTCCTAGGGATGGGCATGGTCCAAGGATGGGTAGTGTGATCTATGCTCCACCTTCACACCCTACTCTTCCCTGACCTCAGGAATACTCTGGTGGAAACGTTTGAAAAGTGTCTGTCTTTGGGGTGTCAGTACCCAACAGTGCCAGTGAGTAGCAGAGTAGGAGTTGCAATAGTGTGAGGGAGGAGGTAGGGGCTGAGTGTGACCAGCAAACTTCACTTGAACTGGTACCTGGCTTGCCAATGCAGGAGCTGGTGACTGGCTGCCACAGAACAGTGGACTGTAAAAGATCCATGTGAGAAGGTGCTCGGAAGAAGAGTGGGCCTCTGAGTGCTGATTGATGCTTTTCTCAGCTGGAGCTGTCTGCTCTGTCACCTCCAAAGGCCCACAGACAACCCCAGGTTTCTTCTCAAGCCTACCTTTCCTCCAATTTTGTATTTTTAATGTCTTAGCTCCTCTTCCTCTTTCTCTGGAATAAAGCTATCTCAGAACTGATTTCCTTAGCTTTGATACCCTATCTATTTCTAAAAAACAAAAACCTGGAGAAGGTTTATAGCAAAAACACCAGATAGCTAAATACACAGATTTATCACTCTATGAAAGAAAGAAATAGTCATGTCAGGAACCTCGGATTCAATTTTTACTAAATATAAGGATAAAACAGCTTTGAGCTTCCTGACTGTTAAAGTAATACCAGAAAAGTGCTGCAATCAAAAGCACAGATACTCATTCTTCAAAAGAAATAAAATTCTATTGGGGTGGGAGGGAGGTTCAAGAGGGAGGAGGCATGTGTATATCTATGGCTGATTCATGTTGATGTATGGTAGAAACCAATACAACATTGCAAAGCAATTATCCTGCAATTAAAAAGAAATTTTAAAAAACTATTGGCTATAAAACTTGAGGAAATTTTATCATCTGCATCCGTATATAGGAGGCGCTAAGTAACAGAAGAAACTGAATTTTCACCAGTGGTTTTGCAGACGATGCAGACTCTTTCTCCACACAACCATTTATTATACTGACACTTGATAAAAATCTGAGGACATGATATTTTTAAAAAGCTGTGAAGTCATTGCTACAAGAACATGATCTAATACCATCTAAGTAACCAAAATAGATATAAGAAAATAACTCAGGAAAATCAAAGGGACGAACCATTCAACAAACACTTCTCAAACTTCTCCACCCAGTATCCCTAATAGCAACAGTGGAATTCCACCCTCCCAGTAGAGTGGGGAAATAGAGGGTCAGTCATGCCCTCTGGAGCAAAGTAAAATTTATCTTTAAAATTCATTCAATGTAAGGACTTCCCTGGTGGTCCAGTGCTTTGTGCTCCATGCTTCCAGTGCAGGGGTTGTGTGTTCGATTCCTGGCTGGGTAAACAAGATCCCACATGCCATGCGTATACATACTAAGTTGCTTCAGTCATGTCCAACTCTTTGCGACCCTATGGACTGTAGCCCGCCAGGCTCCTCTGTCCATGGGATTCTCCAAGCAAGAATACTGGAGTGGGTTGCCGTTTCCTTCTCAGGGGATCTTCCCAACCCAGAGATCCAACCCGTGTCTTTTACATCTCCTGCTTTGGCAGGTGGGTTCTTTACCACTAGCGCCACCTGGGAAGCCATGCAGTGTGGCTCAAATAAATAAATAAATGAAATTTTAAAAATAAAAAGCATTCAATTTTGACTTGCTACTTTATTAAAAATATGTTCTTATTTTAATAAAAATTAAATTTCCCCAAATCTTTGTTTCATCTAAGAGTTAGCCCTGGCACTATCAAGTCTCCCAAATGTTTGGAAAACCATGACTAACTTACATCGTCTCTTATTTGTTCTTTACAACAAACTGATGAAGCAGATATCATCCATTTTCATCAATGGGGAAACTGAAGAAAAGAGAGATTAAGTACTTTTCTCAGTAGCACATGGCACCAGAATATATACTTGAATGAAAATCAGATCTCCTGGCTGTAAATCCAGTCCTTTTTCCCAGCTTCCAAAATGTCAGGTAGGAAATAATCAAGGAGTGAAATGCATGGTCCCCCTAAGGTTTCTGATGTCCTACTACTGAAGCCCAGTACCCACTGAGCTTTGGAGGCCACCCAGGCTTCCAATGTCCCCCCATAATATACACTGGCACCCACAGATGTCTCTGATTCATTGCCAGATTCTTCTAGAGGATGAATCACCCATGCTGAAATTATAATCAGTTCATACATTATCAACTGTATGAGGCTGGAGCAAGAGAGGAGAGAAAAACCTTTTCCACCACCCCCCTCCAAACCCCACCCCCGGGTCTCCAGCAGATGTCACAAACAGTTACAACACTGATGGTAGAGTCTCCTTTCTCCACGAGGGCCTTGATCCTGAAGTTGCATGATGCAATGAGAGGTCTGGCGACCTGAGTCATAGTCCTGACTCTGCCACTAGAGGATTATGGGAAAACCACTTAACCCGTTGGTGCCGGGTGTGCCAAGGAATCATCATGAGAAACAGTGAGATAATGTCTGAGAAGCCCTTTGAGCTCCTCGGGAAAAGAGGCCCCATAAACACAAGTTGTTATTACCTCCAAGTCCATGTACACCACAGGACATCACAGTTCAGGTCCCAGCAGAAACCTCCTCTCTTCTCCCAACCTGAAAGGACCAGCTGATCCTTAAGTTTCTCATTCAGGTGAAATGTCCAAAGTTTTGGAGGATTTAGGTTCACTCAACAATAACCTCAGATATGCAGATGACACCACCCTTATGGCAGAAAGGAAAGAAGAACTAAAGAGCCTCTTGATGAAAGTGAAAGAGGAGAGGTGAAAAAAGTTGGCTTAAAGCTCAACATTCAGAAAACGAAGATCATGGCATCCAGTCCTATCACTTCATGGGAAATAGATGGGGAAACAGTGGAAACAGTGTCGGATTTTATTTTGGGGGGCTCCAAAATCACTGCATATGGTGATTGCAGCCAGGAAATTAAAAGATGCTTACTCTTTGGAAGAAAAGTTATAACCAACCTAGATAGCATATTCAAAAGCAGAGACATTACTTTGCTGAGTAAGGTCCGTCTAGTCAAGGCTATGGTTTTTCCTGTGGTCATGTATGGATGTGAGAGTTGGACTGTGAAGAAGCTGAGCACTGAAGAATTGATGCTTTTGAACTGTGGTGTTGGAGAAGACTCTTGAGAGTCCCTTGGACTGCAAGGAGATCCAACCAGTCCATTCTAAAGGAGATCAGTCCTGGGTGTTCATTGGAAGGACTGATGCTGAAGCTGAAACTCCAGTACTCTGGCCACCTCATGCGAAGAGTTGACTCATTGGAAAAGACTCTGAAGCTGGGAGGGATTGGGGGCAGGAAGAGAAGGGGACGACAGAGAATGAGGTGGCTGGATGGCATCACCAGCTCGATGGACATGAGTTTGAGTGAACTCCGGGAGTTGGTGATGGACAGGGAGGCCTGGCGTGCTGCAATTCATGGGGTCGCAAAGAGTCGGACATGACTGAGCAACTGAACTGAACTGAACTGAACCATCTGGATAAAGATGAGTATTGTTGAAATGAAGACGTTTATCTTTAAATCACAGACCTTTGCAGCTGAAAAGGGTATTAGCCATTTAGATCCCGGTCTTTATTTAGAGAAGGAGAAGTTGAGTCAGAATATTTCACACATAACATTCCCAGAAGGCCTGGGATGCTAGACGGATGCTAGTAAGAAGATGATTGGTATCTGGTCTTCGGCTTCACAGACCTACTCACTAAGAAGAAAATGCAGGTACATTCACAATTTCTGGACAATGTGATATGAGCATTATTGTAAAGCGCCACCAGGACTGTGACACCAAAGTTGTCCTGCAGCCACGTGTCCTTGAGCAAATCATTTCAATCTTTCAGAAAAATGGAAACACGAGCAATGGCATCACTTTGTAACATTTTTATCATGTTTGACAGCTCCTAATAATTTTATAATCACTGTTTGATTTAATCCTTACACAAGAGCAGGGAAGGAATCTTATGATTAGCAGTTCTCTCTAGAGATGGAGTCCCAGGAGTATGGTCCTGACCTCACTCCCAGATGAGTCACCTGGAAAAGAACCAGGAAGGTAACTGGACTCTAGTCCCCAGTGGCCTGCCTTCCTTCAGGTGAACAGCAGTGATCCCTAAGTTCCTTTTGGAATTCAAGTTCTATAGATCTACACATTCATCAGAGATTCAAGGCTGCCTGGAACTGAGGAGATGGAGACTTTGGATAAGCATTTGTAATTCTCAGAAAACTGGGAGAAGGATCGGCATCTTTTCCCTCTAAATAGCTACCAATAAAACATTTCTTAATTCTAATGACAATATATTTTAGTAAGAACCTCAGGTTATTTTGTATCTCAACATTTTAAATTATACAACTAGAACATGAATCTATTTTTACTGCAAAAAAGTTCAAATATCTAAAAGCAGATGTCCTTTGACTGCCCCTCATGATTCCCATCCCTATTTCCTGCTAACTCCCCACCCTTGGCCTCCTTGTCCCCCAGCCCCACTCCTACTGTTAGTACTTCTCAGTGTCATTTAACCCTTCACTGTATGCAGCTAACTACTTATGCGTGTCAAAATACCCCAGTATGTCTTGTACATTGTTTCTTATGTAAATAATCTAATGATGTGTGCATTATTCTACATTTATTTTTAACTTAACACATAGTGGAGCTCTAGCCTTGTTAGCTACCATAGATGTGCTATAGGAGAGGATCTAGTTTCTTACAGCCTTCACTAAAGATTGGTTATCATCAATCATCTTAGTTTGGGGGCAATTTGATAGTAAAAAAAAATATATATATATATATAGTTGATGTTAATTTGCATCTTAAATACATCTTCTTTTAAAATGAGAAGTAGCAAAAAAAAATGTTAATATTTAAAAATGTCTTAACCTGCTCCAGAGAAAACATGACATATCAAAAGATAAAGGTCTCTGAAGTTAAAGGGCTTGGGGCTGGCTTCCAAATCTACCTCTGACAAGCTGAGTGACCCTGGCAAGTTGCTTAATCTCTCTGGGCCTCACCTTCCTATATGTCCGGATTGTGAAATAATTGTCATAAAAGGGATGTATTAATGGTTAGCTCTGTATAAATGTTAGGCATTATCTGACTTTTATAAGGGTAATAAACTGATGTTCAGTGAGGTGGGTTGCACATTTCTATGTACTGAGAAAGCCCCTTATATAGCTACAATAGCCCTAATTCTATGTTGAAATATATTTAATCAGACTTTCTTAGCAAGCTGAAAGATTAGGTCCTGAGTTTCATTTACATATTTACTGGTTGATTTTGATTTCTTTTTGTTTGCTTGTCTCATTTTTTTTTTTTAACTTAATAGAAGCACATGTAGAATAAGGCATGGGTTAGCTGATCAACTATAGGATATAGTATTACCTAAAACCCACAATTCCACTTCACCCAGCGAAATGCAGCAGTCTCTTCTGGATTAATTTCTACTGTCACAATTGCACTATTTGCTAGAGAGCAAAACACTCACTAACTTGAGGAGATGGAAGATTTGATGTACTTAAGACATAATCACATAATTATTTTCACACATGGAAGCACTATGGTGGCATAGTGGACATTTTTCATTTTTTTGCCACAGAGCCCCATTTCCCCTCCTAGAGGCACCCCACGTTCAATCCATAGGGTCTAGGTGGGCCCCACCTTCAGCCCTGGGGTGGAGCACGTGGCCCGGACCCACATCAGTTGGTACAATGCAGTCCGCAGCCCCAGTGACTGGCTGACAGCAGAGCATATGGTTCAAAAACTCCAATCAAGGTGAACCTTGGGATTTTTGCTGGCAAAACAGGCACAGAGAACTTTCATATTTTTTGATGACACATGATTTGATCCTGAAAGAATTTTGGCCTGGAAACTTCTGTTGGCGTTTTTAAAGGAAAAGAGAAGAAAACCTAAGAGATAGAGGAAAAAATGGATCCCAAGAATATTGCCAAAGCCAGATATCATCCTGTCTATCTCAGTTACAAAACTCAATAAATCCCCCTATATGCACACACTCTTTTGGGTGGGGGGGAGGGAATGTGCTGTTTTGTCATTTGTGATGACTGACACTGGTGGAATCACACACGCATATTCATGCTCAATGTTTCTTTCCATACAAGGAAGGCAGCATGGTGTCATGGCAGAAGCCCAGACCTGGAAGGCAGGAGGTCTAGGTCTGTCACTGGCTTTGTCTATGGGCATCAGCTTACTTCACTGTAATGTGAGAGAGTTGGACAAATAAGTTTGGGACACCTTCCTGCTCTGACACTGTCCAAATCTGTAAACCTGAAACTCCTGGTGCTCTTGTGACCACTGGAAGCTGAGATTGTCAGATACTGACTCTTTGAAGAATTCCATTCATTGTGTTAAAGGAGCATTTAAGTGGCCCCAACAGAGGGAACCTGCAGAACAGTAAACAATTAGATTCCGCTATCTCCATCAGAACTGGCTCCAGAAGAGGGTCAGGCTTTGCAAAAACACAGAACATTCTTTACTCTGGGCTCCTTGGGAAAACTTCTTGGCGTGATGGAGGGCATCTCTCTGGCTATTCATGGCTTGCCAGTAGGAATAGCCAGGGAGAAGAAGGTCACATGGCCGGGTCTGCTGCTGGAACTGGCCATTCTATGCAGTCAATGGCTGGGCGAGGAAGAAGACTGCCCAGCTCCCTACTGAGGCGTCCTGTGGAAGGCAGGCCCAAATGTTGCCATAGTATACTCTGCACCAGTCTCTATAAAGAAGAAAGCGAAAATGAAATTCGCTCAGTCGTGTCCAACTCTTTGCAACTCCATAGACTATACAGTCCATGGGATTCTCTAGGCCAGGATACTGGAGTGAGTAGCCTTTCCCTTCTCCAGAAGATCTTCTCAACCCAGGGATTGGACCCAGGTATCCCACATTGCAGGCAGTTTCTTTACCAATTGAGCCACAAGGGAAGCCCAAGAATACTGGAGTGGGTGGCCTATCCCTTCTCCAGCAGAACTACCCAACCTAGGAATTGAACTGGGGTCTTCTGCATTGCAGGTAGATTCTTTACCAACTGAGCTATCAGGAAGCCCTTTTTTTTTTTTTAATAAAGTTTCCCATGAAGCAGGATTCAAATTCAGCAATTGTTGCTTGTCTCTTCTGTATAAAGCATCATGCTAAGTGTTTTCATATGCAGTCTTTCTATAAACTTCACAACATCCCTCTTGCCTCTCATATCACCTCCCATTTATAGTTATAGAAACTGAGGCTCAAAGAAGTGAAGATGAAGTAACTCACCCAGGGACCCACAACAAGACTCACAGTCTGTTTCACTGATGGAAGACAGATGAGACCAAGGTCTTAAGGTTGCTTTGGCCTCGTCTTGGCCCACCTTTTCACCATTCCATGAACAAGACCTGGAAACATGCAGGTCAAAAGCATGTGTTCCAGTCACTGCCCTTCTCACAATGCCTTTGTAAACAATCAGACACAGAGCTTTCTGGCCATTTATGTTCATGTCACTTCTTTGACCGGACTATGAGTTCTTCAGCAGAGCCTGTGTAATCCAGCTGTGTGCCCCCACTCACCCCGAGTTCTTGTACAAAATAGGGATGTGAAAAGCAGTCCTTCTGTCTGACAGCCCACTGACCCCAGTAGAGGACTGGACTTAAGCAAGGGTCACAAACTGATTGTGCTTAGGGACCAGGAAAGCAATGGAAACACAAGAAATCCCAAGCCAGGCCTGAGACAGTAGGGTGTGGTAGTAGATTGGCGAAACCAAATATGCAGGACCCGCCCTAAGACCCTCAAGCCCAAAAGCCTCAGAAAGATTGTACAGCCAAAAAAAAAAGCATGCAGCCTGCACCCCAGGGCCAATAGTTTATAGCCATGCTATAACCCCACCCTTGACAGTTCAGTTTTCTTGGACTGATGAACACCCTTCCCCTGTGATCACAGCAGTCTTCCCAGGCAGAGATATGTTTTCAGGGTTCCATATGTGGTTCTCATTTAATTCAATGTGCAGTAGACCATGGCCATTTTATACACATTTGCTAAATAAACTTTAAAAGAATTGAATTAATGGTTACCCAAACCACTATAAACCTCAGTTAACCAATACTATGCAAAAGAAATTATTGACTAAGTTTTCACTATTGCAGAAACCAGTACATTGATTATAGTATTTGGGTGGGGAGCGAACCGTATTATGTAAGTGTTCAGTTCAGTTCAGTCTCTCAGTCATGTGCAACTCTTTGTGACCCCATGGACCGCAGCACACCAGGCCTCCCTGTCCATCACCAAATCCGAGTTTACCCAAACTCATGTCCATTGAGATGCCATCCAACCATCTCATCTTCTGTCATCCCCTTCTCCTCCTGCCTTCAACCTTTCCCAACATCAGGGTCTTTTCAAATGAATCAGCTCTTTGCATCAGGTGGCCAAAGTATTGGAGTTTCAGCTTCAACATCACTCCTTCCAATGAACATTCAGGACTGCTCTCCTTTAGGATGGACAGGTTGGATTTCCTTGCAGTCTAAGGGACTCTCAATTGTCTTCTCCAACACCACAGTTCAAAAACATCAATTCTCTGGTGTTCAGCTTTCTTTATAGTACAACTCTCACATCCATACATGACTACTGGTATGTACCATAATACCTACAGGAGCCCTTTAGGACAATAAAATGATTCATTGAGTGGTCCCCATATTCTAAAATGAGAAATACACACAGTTTATGATTCTGCAGTATATCCCATTGATCATCCATTTGTTCGACAAATTTGGTGCTGGAACCACAAGGGAGAGCGATACAGACAGTGCCTTCCCTCAAGGAACTTACAGTCTTGTAATCAGCCAATCATATAAGTAAATGAAAACTCACAATATGATCTACTCTCAGAAGTAAGCTGTGCTTTCAGAGGACTGGTTGAGGAGGATCAGGAAAGTGATACATGAGCTGGCTAAAGAGGGAAAGAAACAACATATGAAAAGGCCTCCAGAAATAAGTGAGGCAAAGAAAAGGACATGCAAGTCCAGAGGGCTGAGCAGAGGAGCGAGTATATGGTTTAAGAGACTGGTAGTAGAAATCCCATGGACAGAGGAGCCTGGCAGGCCACAGCCCATGGGGTCTCAAGAGTCAGACATGACTTAGCGACTGAATACACCACCAGGGTGAAAACATCCCAGGCTTGTAAGTAATGGTAAGAACTTCTACCTTTATCCCATGAGCGTTGGGAATTATCTACTCTGCTAGTGAAAACACCAAACCAAAAAAAAAAAAAAAAAAAATGGTGAGCTGTTGCCACAGTTCTTCATTCTTCTAACTTGGACCCTCTGCACAGGCTCTTTGGGGGCCCTCTTCTCTCTCTGAGATCCGTGACAAAGAAGAAGAGTTTTAAACTCTTTTGGATAGTAAAGTTATTTCACTTTTAGAGTCTGAGCTGCAAATGAGATTTCTCCTTCCAGTGTACCATGACATTGGCGCTGTAACACCATTAGACACCCTACTGGCAACAGGAGCTCAGAGCCCTACTCTCTGTTACTTCATGTCCAGCATGATGCCAGCCAGCACTTTCTCATCTTTGGGATTATACAGACCACAGTTAAACCTGAAAAAAATCACAGACTTCCCACTTGATAGCAGTTATGCTTTCAAATTTTAATAGCATAATACCATTTACATTAATAACCCTAAAGCGGAAATATTTATGTATAAATTCAACAATATGTGTAAAAGATCTATATGGGGAAAATTACAGAATCTTGATGAAAAGAAATTAAAGAAGATTTAAATAAATGGAAACATATTCCATGAGTGGATTAGAAAACTCAATATTGTCAGTTCTTCCCAACTTGATCTATAAAGTCAAAGAAATCTCAATCAAGGGATTATTAATTCCAGTAAATTATTTTGTGATGCCAACAAAATGATTCTAAAGTTTATATGGAAAGGCAAAAAAGGATCCAGAATAACCAACACAATATTTAAAAGAACAAAGTTGGATGACTGACATGACCCAACTGCAAGGTTTATTATAGAGCTACAGTAATCAAGACAGTGTGGCACTGTCCAAAAAATGGAAAAGACATTAGGGCAGAAGAAAGAGCCCAGAAATAGATTCATACAAATATGGTCAACTGATCTTTGACAAAGGAACAAAAGGCAATTCCATGGAGAAAAGTTAGTCTTTTCAACAAATGGAGCTGGAATAACTGATTATCCACATGCAAAAGAGAAAAAAAAAGTGAATGTAGATACAGATGTTACATTTTTCCAAAAATTAACTCAAAACAGATCACAAACCCGAAATATAACTCAAAACTATACAACTCCAAGAAGACAAGATAGGAGAAAATGATGACTTTGGGTTTGGCGATGACTATTTAGAAACAACACCAAAAGCACAATTCATGAAAGAAAATGTTGATAAACTGGACTTCATTAAAATTAAAAACTTCTGCTCTGTCAAATACACTGTTAAGAGAATGAAAACGATAAACCGTGGACCGGGAGAAAATATTTGCAAAAGACATACCTGAAAAAGAAATGGGAGTCGGAATACATGAAGAACTCTTAAAACTCAATAATTAGAAAGCAAATAATTCAGTTTTGCTGCTGCTGCTGCTGCTAAGTCTCTTCAGTCGTGTCCGACTCTGTGTGACCCCATAGACGGCAGCCCACCAGGCTCCCCGTCCCTGGGATTCTCCAGGCAAGAACACTGGAGTGGGTTGCCATTTCCTTCTCCAATGCATGAAAGTGAAAAGTGAGAGTGAAGTCGCTCAGTTGTGTATGACTCTTAGCGAACCCATGGACTGCAGCCCACCAGGCTCCTCTGATCCATGGGATTTTCCAGGCAAGAGTACTGGAGTAGGGGGGCCATTGCCTTCTCTGAATTCAGTTTTAAAAGGGGCAAAAGATCTGAATAAACATCTCACCGAACAAAAAAATATATATAGCAAATAAGCATGTGAAAATATGCTCAACAACACACGTCAACAGGGAATTTCAAATTAGTACAACAGGCTACACTTATCAGTTCAGTTCAGTTCAGTTGTGTAGTCATGTCTGACTCTTTGCAACTCCATGCAGCTCTCCAGGCTTCCCTGTCCATCACCAACTCTATACACTATATACACTATATACTATAGTGTGATATACTATACATTTATCAAAATGGCCAAAATCTAGAACACTATACATCTATCATAATGACCAAAAATGATGCACTATACAAAATGATACACTATACACCTATCAAAATGGCCCAAATCTAGAACATTGAGTACACATCAAAAGCTGATGAGACTGTAGAGCAACAGGGATTCTCATTCCTTGTTGGTGGGAATGCAAAAGTTGGTACAGCCACTTTAGAAGACAGCTTGGCAATGACTTACAAACATAAGCATACTTTTACCACAAAATTCAGCAATCACATTCCTTGATATTTTCTCACATGAGTTGAAAATATGTGTCCACATAAAAGCCTATACATGAATATTTACAGCAAATTTTTTTAATAGTTGCTAAAACTTGGAAGCAACCAAGATGACCATCAATAGGAGAATGGATAGACAAATTATGGCACATCCATGCAATGAAATATTTTCCAGTAATAAAAAAAAATAAGCTATTAAGTCATACAGAGACAAAGAGGACACTTAAGTGGGAGAAGGCACCCTGAAAAGGCTACATACTGTATGATTCCAGCTACATGACTTTCTGGAAAAGGCAAGACTGTAGATACAGTAAAAATAAAAATCAGTGGTTGAGAGAGAGGAAAAAGAGAGATGAATTGGTGGAGCACAGGGGATTTTTAGTGCAGTGAAACTACACTGTATGATGCTGTAATGGTGGATACGTGTCATTATACGCTTGTCAAAACCAACAGAACACACAACACCAAGAGTAAACTCTAATGTAAATTATGGACTTCAGCTAATAATAATGTATCAGTATTGGCTCATTAACTATAACAAATATACCACATTAATGCAAGAAGTTAATAATAGGGGAAACTTGGCGGAAGAGCAAAGGGGTGTATGGGAACTCGCTGTACTTTCCACTCGACTATTCTGTAAAACTAAAACTGCTCCAAAAATAATGTATATTAATTTTAAAATTCTAATGATTAATAAAATATATGATGACAAAAACACCATGGTTTTCATAACCTGGTTTTACAAACTATGTTTGATTGATCACAACAGCACCCACATACACTTGAGAAATACAAGTACATATGAGTAAAATATGCCTGTGTTTTTCAGCCTCTAGACAACCTTGGGCACACATATGGATTCAGAGATTTACTTGCAATAAGTCCATAGGCTTAAAAGAATCTAGAGTCTGGGAACCATTGCTGAGGACTCTAGATATTCCTTGATTAATGAATGAAACATGCTTCTTTGGAAGATCGGAGGCCACTAATTGCAGGGCAGTGTTGTTGATGACAAGTCTCTCTTGACTCTGGGAGACCGTGGCACCTTTCTCCTCCCATGGAGGGCGCGTGGGCGAGAGACTGTGTAAAGGCATCCAGCGGAGTGCCTGGTGTGTCAGAGCTGCCCAGTAACCATTAACTAAATGTGCTGTGCTTAGCTGCTCAGTCTTGTCCAACTCTTGCCACCCCATAGACTGTAGCCTGGCAATCTCCTCTGTCCATGGGATTCTCCAGGCAAGAATACTGGAGTGGGTTGCCATTTCCTTCTCCAGGAAATTAACTAAATAGAATCTGGCTTTAGAAAGGAGATCAGTCATAGGAGCTGGTCGGGACTGGCTGACACTCAGTATCTCCTCTTCTTAGATTTGTGACTCAGGCTCCGCCTTCTTTTTAATACTTTGGAACCTCATTTCTGTTCCAGGCCAAAAGTTTTGTCACTCTCAGACTGGGTAAGGGAACGAGCTAGAAATACCAGTAGAGGAGATCTTAAGGAGGCACCCTAACTGCACCACTCTCCAGTTTGCCCCCATGCTCCATTTTGTCATGTGTACCCATAAAGTATGAGAACTTTGGAGGAATTTTATATACTTCAGTGCTGAAGAAGAAACTGAAAACTGTTCTGTTCCTCCACTGTGGCAGAGCAGCTGAAAAATTATTGAAAGATACTCCAGAATCACAGTGGTCTGGAGGAATGAAAATATATTTCTATTACAGACAGCAAAGCTTTCACTGCCTTTATTCATTCATAGTATTTGTTCCCTCAACTCGAACTGTGTGCAAGCACTAACAGTGCTCAGGGCTAAGCTGGCTGGCTCTAGTCGGTGTGATAAAAATGGCCTTTCCATGCTGTTCCTCGTAACCTTGGGTACATGGGGATCCAGCTGTCCCCACCCTGCCCTACTGCTTTTCCTGGAGCCTCAACTCCCCTCATCTCTTGGGACAAGGATAGATTCTACCTCTTGGAAAGGTGAAAGCCCTGTAAAGAGCACTATGAGAAAAAAGAAAGGAACTGGAGAGTTTGAGTTGGTGATGAGAAGAGCCCAGGAGAGAGAGAATCCTTAATTTCACAAATCTGAAGGACACTCACAAGGAAGGGTTTGATTTTTAATTCTTTTATTTCTCTCGTTATTTTTTTGGTGTGGAGTCAGGAACCAGACAGAGAAGGCAATGGCACCCCACTCCAGTACTCTTGCCTGGAAAATCCCATGGACGGAGGAGCCTGGAAGCCTGCAGTCCATGGGGTTGCTGAAGGTCGGACACGACTGAGGAACTTCACTTTTACTTTTCACTTTCATGCATTGGAGAAGGAAATGGCAACCCACTCCAGTGTTCTTGCCTGGAGAATCCCAGGGAGCCTGTTGGGCTGCCGTTCATGGGGTCGCACAGAGTCAGACCGACTGAAGCGACTTAGCAGCAGCAGCAACAGCAGGAACCACAACTACAAAGCAGTTGGAAGTGACAGAGAGACTGATATCATCTTAGCCAA
This sequence comes from Nanger dama, assembly GCA_917880005.1. NCBI lineage: Eukaryota > Metazoa > Chordata > Mammalia > Artiodactyla > Bovidae > Nanger > Nanger dama. The sequence goes on along the minus strand of CAKJTW010000011.1, from coordinate 23,309,529 downwards.
AGAAAAACTTTCTACCAGTGAGAAGTTTCCAAGTATGGAATGGAATGCCCTGATAGGGAGCAAGTGCTGCATTATTGGAGGTGTTCAGAGGTCAGATGTTCAACAGTTTGTAGAGGAGATTCCTTCAGCAAACTTAGGAAGAGTGGGGCTGATTTTAACGACTTTATGTTCTGTGCCAGATCCACTTCTGTAAGTGCTGACAGTATCCATTGATTTCTGCATTACAAATCAGTTAATGCTCTATTTCACTTGTGTGTGTCTACACATCCTTTAGAATTTTACAAAGTGCTTTCAATTACATGATCTCATTAACCCCTCAGGGCAAATTTTTAAGACGAATTATTACACTCACTTTATGTTGAGAAATCTAAAGAAAGGCAAGGCTGAGAAAAGCAAATCAATGATAAAATCAAAGGAAATCACCAGACTTCATTTGGGAGCTCATTCTTCTCACTATGGGATCATAGGCCAAAAACATTCATCTCAGTTTCAGGATGAAGAGATGAAAAATATCAGATTCTGTATAAGAGAGGTATGTTTTCCAATAGGCTAAGAAGGTCTCATTGATTCTAAGACTGGGCATAACATTTTCTCGGTAGCTCAAAAAGCAGAAAATATCGAGTCTTTGAAGTTAACAAACTTATTAATGGATCAGCTTCTCACCCACACCATGCTCAAGGATGAGACCAGGCTGACCGCTGCCTAGGTGTGAAAGGGTAAGGCCTTTGCCTCAAGAGTAGGAAGAAAGAAGAAAGAAGGTGATAGTCTAGGGATGATGTTGAACTGAGAAAGTCCCAGGGGTGACCAGGAAATCAAGAAACACTTGTTTCGCCTTGTGAGAATGTTTTGCACCTGGAAATACAGGCCAGTGACCCCTAAAGAAGGTACAGATTGAACAGAGAACTTCCAAAAGCTGGTGAAGGGATTAATTCCCATATAATAATCATGCTGTGTTCTTCTCCAAGGTCTTTCATCTGTAGATCTCAGAAAGTTTTGCAAACATTAATTAAGTGTTGCAACACTGCTTTGAAGTTAAGTGTTATTATGTCCATTTTCCAGGTGAGAAAACTGACAGGCCAAGGGGCTTGCTTAGAGGCAACCCAATCAAGATTCTAGGACAACCATTTCAAACTTCGGCTCTGCAGAGCTCTGGGCCTCACAGACAGAGAGTGAGACAGTGTGACAGTGCTATTCCCAGGCTCAGAGAAACAAAGATTCCTGCAGATGCCTTCTCTCTACAGGTTCACAAGCTCTGTAAGAACCTTGGAGGGTTTTTCTTTATCAAAGGAACTGGGTCCAAGAACCACAAGATTCAGAGATAGACTCCATGAATCATTCCTCAGCCTTCCAGTGGGATGTCATTTCTTCTCTTCAAAGCTGTCAAAGACCATTTAGGTTACCTCTTTTATTGTCTACCTTGGGTTATAATTATTCTTGTTGTCTTCTGGTTTTTCTCTTAAGACTTCAGACAGGACATCTTATATTATCCCTTATGCTGGTACATACTACAAGGTCACAGGTAAATACATTTTGACTTTATTTGAAGTGGGATTGATAGAGGGGAAGTCAGAGCAGCAGTCAACTTCTGCCAGGTGTAAGGACCAAAGCTGCTAACATTTGCCCTCCCCAGAAACAGCAACAACAAGCCTGCCTGCCATTAATATTTCATGTGAATAAAGGCACTTCTGGATTTTTCGTGACTGCCACAAATCTCTTTACTTTAGGAAAAAATGTTTAGTTAGAATCATAAACCTAGTCAAAATTCAGTGAAGGAGCTTCATGAAAAGACATCAAAATTCAGTGAAGAAGTTTCATGGAAAGCCACATGTACAGTAAGTATGTCTGGGAATAACAGACATGTTATTACATGGAATAGCAGTATGATATGAGCAACATGCTTTACAAATTTTATGAAGCATTTTCATAAACACTTTCATTTGAGCTTATTAAGACATCATAAGTTGTGCAATTGAGATGTCGCTATCTTATTTATGGGCTTCCCTGATAGCTCAGTTGGTAAAGAATCTGCTTGCATTGCAGGAGACCCCAGCTCAATTCCTGGGATGCGAAGATCCACTGGAGAAGGGATAGGCTACCCGCTCCAGTATTCCTGGGCTTCCCTGGTGGCTCAGCTGGTAAAGAATCCGCCTGCAATGCAGGAGACCTGGATTCGGTCTCTGGGTTCAGAAGATCCCCTGAAGAATGGAAAGGCTACCCACTCCAGTATTCTGGCCTGGAGAATTCCATGGACTGTATAGTCCATGAAGTAGCAAAATTTACTGATGCATTTCATCAAGGTTAAGTGACCTGCTCTAGGTCACACAAGTATTAAATAACAGAACTGAGGCAGGAGCCAAGAAATCTGGAGAGAGAAAACAAGGAGAGCTCTCTGCATTCCACAGACTTCCTTTTCCTCTCAGCTTTCTGAATAGCAATGTTCTTTGTGCTTTCTTCTTTGCCCACATCTGTTGCTTGCCACTATGCCAAGCAGGGTCCCTGCTAAACCATTTGGGGAACTTCTGAGCCTGAGTCTCCCTGTTAGCAGTGTCTGTGCAGTGGGAAATACAAAGCTCAGCTGAACACGATCTGCCTTTCAGGAAAGAGTGGTGGAATTTTGCTGTCCCACCTCACAAAAGCCAAAAAAAAAAAAAAAAGTCTCCATAACAGCCATCAGCTGAAAATCCATTTGCCTATTTGGTGCAGTTGTCTAAGCCCGAGGTGGAGAGATGGGAGACTTTGGTTATTATCCCTGTGCCGCCCACCAACTATGAGCCCTTGTTTTCATTCCAAAGATGTTTAATGAGCACCTAGTAGATGCTGAATACTTAGACAGATGCCAGGTACACAGAAATGAAAAAATAAAGCTCCTCTGGCTCTCAAGGAGCTAAGAGGTTTTGAGACAAGACAGACACACGAGCAGATAAAGACAGTACAGTGTAAAGTGGAGGTGTCACACTGCTGAGAGTCTTTCCAGGGAGGAAACTAAATCCAGTGCTGGTGTCTTCAGAGTGCAGGATGCAGTGGAAATGCAGAGCCTGAGCACCCATGAAGCCCGTCCTGTCAAAGAGATCCTCTGAGCTGCATAGCTTCTCTCCTAACAGTGGTTAAGTGGGGACAAGTGGGTGCAGAAATGGAAACTCTCAGAAACCTTGGGGTGAGTCAGACAGGAGAAGCCAGGAGATAAGAGAAGCACAGAGCAAAGAGGTCAGTGGCCACAGCAAGAAGCCGGGCTAGGACGGAGGACAAGCTGAGGCATGCAGATGCCAGAGTGACTTGAGGGCCTCCGCACAAGAGAGAGATGGCCGCCAGGCATGACAGCTGTTTCCAGAACAGCAGATTCCTCATAGCCTGAGGCCCAGCCTCATAGCCAGAGAGAGGCTTTACTCTCTTTTTCCCCCACTACTTTGAACTCCCATAACCTGAGGGCAACAGCAAAAAAACGGGACAAAACAAATCCAAATATGTGAAAGTGTTTTACATGCTTACAAAACATCACACTTTATGCAAGGGAAAATTGCAGCTGGAAGACGCCACTAACAGCCAAAACAGACAAAATTAGTCCCACAGGTGGGTGAGGACATAGGCCCAGGCTACTCTTGGCTGCTGTCTGCACCTTTCAGAAGTGAAAGGTGTCTGTGATCCCCATGAGCTGTAGCCTACCAGGCTCTTCTCTCCATGGGATTCCAGGCAAGAATACTGGAGTGGGTAGCCATTCCCTTCTCCAGGGGATCTTCCCAACCCAGGGATCAAACCGGAGTCTCCTGCACTGGCAGGCGGATTCTTTATCATTTGAGCTACTAGGGAAGCACCTTTCAGAGACTCTCCCGAAGTACTATCATTGTGCCAGCAAGCCCCTGGCTGCTTCTTAGACATGATCTGTGCTAAAACAGGAGCATTACTTGATAACTGCATGGCAATAACTCAAAGGCTGGCCAGCCCCTCCTCTGCTATTCCCCAATGAGCTTTCTGTGCTAAGCATTTGGGCCAATCAGCTTTGTTTTTCTCAACTCATAGCATCCCACCATTAATTACAGATTAAACATCAGTCATTTCCTCCCCACCAATAACCCTAATATTCTAGCTATCTATGAAGATAACTAACTTTCTTAAAGAAAAGTGCCCTAGGAAGATTTCCTCAACACAATAAATAATAACCTTTGTTAACCACCTTTTTCTTTTGTTCTGGTATTAGTGTTCAGGCTGGTCCTCTTGTATAAAATAGTGATGGCTGCTCTACATGACTCATTTACCATCCTAAATCTCATATGATAGTCATTACCATCCCCAGCATGCTTCCAGAAAGTGCCTTTATTCTTGCTACTTAGCAGTTGATTTCATTGACCTCAAGCAGCAAACAGTTCAGCAACCTGTAACACAGATCAGATGTGCCTCTCCAGTGTCCTGATGAGAGAAGAAGGAAAGAGGCCCAGTGGTCAAGGTCTTGGAACAAGGTACACTCCCTCCCTTTAGCGTGCATTCCAAAAACCCAGCATGACTTTGCTCAGTAACTCCCTCCATGACATTTGCTGAGTGCTCTCTGCACTGGTCCTCTGCTAACCCTGGCCATTGAGCCATGATGAAGAGGAAAGAAGACCACAGCAAGTCTGTCACACAGGGATGGAATCAACCAGCCTGATGGCTAAAAGTGATTTTTTTTTTTTTTTGGTCCATTCTTCAGGAAGCTATCTAGCAGACACTTGGTATCAGGCCCTTGAAGGACCTGCTGAAATCCCACTTTTCTGATGAGCACTCCTCCAACCCACACCCACGGGAATGAAACTCCCTTCAACAAAGAGATTGTGCTGCCACAAAAGCCTGTCCGCACTTCTGCCTTCCATTAGAATCACTGGGTATGATGAGAATGGCTTCCTACCCAACTCTGCATCCCCTGCAACAGGCCCTGGTACACAGTAGGCTCTTCATCAGTGCGCATCAAATTCAATCTATGCCAGATGTATGAGGCACCCAAGAGGGAAAGGTGGGATTACTATCACATCTGGTCATGGCTGCTAAACGATGAAAATGACGAAAGCAACAACAGTGAAAGTCATTTTTCCAAAGAGCTCCCTGTGTCTGTGCATCTCCTAGGACACAAGCAGGTGTGTCCTTGGTTTGCTAGCACTCTTCTAAGCAGAGTCACACTCCTCCTTCCATGTTTGGGTAATCTCATCGTGAGCTATCACATCTATCCCGTTGTCTAAGCCGCTGAGCAAGCCCGTAAGACAGGCGCCAAAAGGATGCTTATTCCTGTTTTACCAAGATTGGACAGAGGACGTGACTGCCCCAGATCCAAGACTGAGTAACTGGTACAGCCTGGACTCAAACTCTCCATTCTTGGTTTGGAGTTGTTAGCAGTGAACAGACCCATGCACTGTTGCAAATCATAATAATTATAGAAAGCCAAGAATCAACAGAGCTATAATTAAAGATAGGCTTGTTTTCACCTTCAAATATATTTTTGGTAACTCACCTAATAGTTGATTTGTATAAATCTAATCTGGGATATGTATTTGTTAATTGTCTGTAATAAACAGACACAGTTGCACCATCATGCAAAGAACCCAGGTGAAGAAGGGTTTACTCACGCTCATTTGCATTCAGCTATTAAAATAAGATATGAAAAGTACCTCACGGGAGAAATCAGAACTTTTGAATACTGATATTTCACAGGTCAGTAATTCTTAATACTTTTAGAGACACTGATGCCTGTCTATATCTGCAACTGCTCTTCATACTCACTTATATTTAGTTGGAGAGGATGCTTATGGATAAATGAGAGCAAATTGCAACTGACACAATACCCGTTCAGGTTTATGCTCCAGTAACTTGAGGACACTTTGTGGCCAAGTTTTTTTTTATTGATCACACCAAGGCTCCAACCTACTTGAGTTTAGAGGAACTTTGTGGCTCAGCTTTATAATATGCAAAGAGAAAAGAAAAAAACCCTGGAAATGCAAATAAGATAAGCTATTACATTTTAAATGAAATTAGTAAATGTCATTTATATCTTTTTCTAATAATTAGAAACCAGGTATAAATTTCAGCAGTCTTTTGATGAATGTTTCATTATTTCTTTCCTACTAGAAGGTGTTGAGATGGAGGTGTATATGTCACCATATATGTTGGGTACCATTTTCCTCTTACTTCCTCTCCAGTTTAGAGGACTATTTTCCTCTAATTTCTTTGTGGGAATTAGAAAGACAGTTGTAAGCTAGAATTGGAGAAGGCAATGGCACCCCACTCCAGTACTCTTGCCTGGAAAATCCCATGGACGGAGGGAGCCAGGAAGGCTGCAGTCCATGGCGTCACTGAGGGTCGGACACAACTGAGCGACTTCACTTTCACTTTTCACTTTCCACTTTCATGCATTGGAGAAGGAAATGGCAGCCCACTCCAGTGTTCTTGCCTGGAGAATCCCAGGGACGGGGGAGCCTGGTGGGCTGCCATCTATGGGGTCACGCAGAGATGGACACGACTGAAGTGACTTAGCAGCAAGCTAGAATTAATTTCCCTACCATGTGTCTGTTAAAAGGGAACCTTTTCCCTCCTCTCCATTCTGATGGCTCCTTCAGGGTTGGGAAGGGAGCTACAAAGGCGGGGTACCCTGACCCCAGCACCCCTCCCTGGGGGAGGAGAGTGACTTGTCAGGTGGGCCATTGGAAGTGGGGTCACGGCCTGTGCATTGTTTCAGTTCTGTCTCTTTCCAGTCTGCCCTCAGAGTATATGTTCTCCATCGCTCTTCCCCAGTGAAAACACAGCAACCAAGGCCTTGGACTTGTAGGAGCCCCCCCCCCCTCCAGCACTGCTGGGGGCAAGATGGGCAAATCAACACAACCCTGAATTCAGTATCAGAAAGCCCATTCGCCCAGAGACACTAACCACACTCTCCCAAGAGGATGAGTGAGACAACCACGGGCCACAGCAGGTGCAGCAGCACTGCCTCACCAGACCCAGCTTCCTCAGGATCACCCTTGACCCTCCATGCCCATCACCTGGCCGGACACCTCACAGGTGCCCGTTTTTCATGCAGTGAGTTAAAGTAAAAATCAGGGTAAGAACTGAAGGGTCCCGATTTGGAGCCTCTTGTGCCATGCTGTCGCTGTGGTCATGAAGAAACACACTCCATTTGGTACAACCTCACACCCATGTGCCACCTGGGGCGTATCCCACACACGAGGCTTCTGGTTCATCCCACCCACCGGCAGAAACCACACTGGCTGGCACGGAAGCTGGCTTTCCCACCAAGCTCTTCTTCCTCAGGGAATCTTGCTGGCACCACACAGCCCCTCTTCCCCCACATTCACCACCTCCTGCTGAGGTAACACCCCCTCTCCCAACCCTCCAGCCATTTCTCTTTGGCTCGTGCAGCCTCCGGCCTTCTCCTCCTATCTCTTCTCCAACTGTCTCCTGTTCACCACTGGAAAATCTCTCTTCTGCCCTCTTTCCTCTTCAACAACTCTGGCATGAGCCCTAAACCACTCTCTCAGACTGACAGACTTCAGCACAGGGCTGATGACACCCTGAGTGAAAGGCAAAGGGATCCTTGCATTTTGTAGTGCAATGAGCATTACAAGAAACCTTTTCATCAGCCCCTTAAAGTCCTTGGAGATGCCTAGAAATTACTATAGTGATTCTACACAAGTCCTGTCACTACCCTTACCTTCTGTTTTCATTCTGTACCGATGAGCCACCTAAAAACTCAAACAAACACACCACACTAGACTTTAAATTACTAGAATGGGTTTTACTATTTTTAACACAAACATATCATGCTTCAGTTATATGATGGGGCCCAGAGACTGTAGGGAGATGGGCTGGGGGCTCCACTTACCACTGACGCTTCATTCAGGAAACGTGCCCTGGGCCCCAGGGAACCAGTTCATAGGGAAGCTGTCCATGCCTCGTGATCTTTGTAGGATTCCTCAAGGAGCTCTGTGATGGAATTGAAACATGGAAATGTGCGGGCTAACCATTTTGAACAATATGAACTCTCTTCTCAAAGGAAAAAAAAGAAGGTGATTTACTGAATTCAATCAAAAAATTTTTACCAGGGTAGAAGGGAATATATATACATCTTGGAGGACTGTTATATGTTAGGCTCTGTGTTTCACTCTGATTTGGAGTGTTCTTGATCTTTCTGCTTGAAAGACTTCCAGGCCAAGAGGATACACTGGAAGAGCCATCAGCACGCCTGCTCTTCCATCACTCTCATCTGGAGTGATGCAGGAAATTAGTATCTGTGGTGGCTGTGCTACGTCCCTTTGTTGGCACTCCTATTTTGCAGCATGCAACAGGGCTCTTCGCAGGATATGGGTTACACAACAACAGAGGTTATTAGGAAAACTTACAAAGCAAAGGTCAGCAGTGGAAGGCATGTGGACCAGTCTCTTACTTTTCCGTGGAGAGGCATACCAGAGCCAGGATACCCAGCGAGATTTGCCATGGCTTCACAGTCCCTTTTAAAGATCGTGCCTGAGAGCATACTTGGGGGCATGGAGGGTAACTGTGGACTGTATAGATACCAGGCTGTCTGGCTTTTATATGCCAGTGAGTTTCAGTGTTTACATGAGTTTCCTAAGAATGTTAACTCTGTAGCACCTGCAAACCTTGGGGATCATAGGAAACTGGGTTCAGAGGCAGCACCTCCTATCCAGAAGAAGAAACCTTCCAAATCTGATTGGAAGCTGGACTGTGTGTGTGGTTCCTCCTGCTAGGAGAGGAGGAGCCTCTGGTCCCAAGGAATTAATTGTCTGGGCAAAACAATGAGTTCCCAGGGATATTTTTAGGGAATCCTGTTAGTTGGACCAGAGTGGAATGCTGAACATAGTCACAATCTCCCTGCAGATCAATCTGTTTGCCAGGTCCAGTGCCCACTCCATTTTCAGTTGCCTTTGAAAGTCATCATGTCTATAGCTTCCATTCCATCTGCCTGCCCACTGCCCTCCTCATAGGTTCATTATCTCATGGTTGGCCTACTACCCTCTCTCCTAACTCTTCTCCTTCTTTCCAGTCTCTCCTAAAGATAATTTAGCTTGCATATAGAAAAGCCCTGAAGTACAGCCCTGACCTTGTTACCTGCATCAGTTAGGATAGGTTAGGCTCTGCCACAGTCACAGACACACCCAACATTACAGTGACTTGAAATGATGAAGGCTTATTTCTCACTCTCACTGCAGGCCCATCTTTAGTAGCTGAGGATTCAGCGCTATGTCATTATTATCCTCACTTTGAGACCCAGGTCGATGAACCAGGCACTATGTAAAACACTGCAGAGGCTGTGGAATAGAGAAGAGAGAGCTCCAGAGGGTTACACATTGATAGATCCGTGTCTGCCTAGAGGTGGCAAAGGCCATCTTCTCTCATAGCTCACTGGGGAGAACTGATCTCATGGCCCCATCCACAACTGGCCAGGAAGTACAATTCTACCATGTGTCTAGAAGTTGTGGACCCAGAAATATTCAGTGAACAGCATTAATGACTATTTATTGTGTATGTGTGTGCATGTGTGCTCAGTTAATTCAGTTGCGTCCAACTGTTTGCAACGCTATGGACTGTAGCACTCCAGGCTCCTCTGTCCATAGGATTTCCAGGCAAGAATACTGGTGTGGTTTGCTATGCTCTCCTCAAGAGGATCTTTCTGACCCAGGGGTCTTTTGTGTCTCCTACATTATAGGTGGATTCTTTACCACTGAATCACTGGGTAAACCCCCAAATTTCACTCTCGCTTAAAGAGCAAGCAAGCAAAAAAATAAACTGATAACTTCCTATGGTTTTCAGAATAAACGAAAAATGTCTTAGGTTTCAAGATCTTCCATCTTCTCATCTAACAAATTACTAAGCCAGCAATATGTCTCACATTTTACATCACAATATTTAGTTCTACGATGGGCCTCATGGCTTATTGCCCTGGGTTCTATGTGTTTGCTCCTGCTGTTCCTCCCATCAAATTCTAGCCATTTCTCCAGGCCAGATTCAAATGACACTCCTTCTATGAAGCCTCCTACCACTCTTCCAGCCAGAATCAACTCCTTCTTTGTGTAATATCTTTATAAGGGCCCAATCTGTGCCTCTTAATTGTGTATAACACAATGTCTCTTCTATTATAAAGAATAATTATAATTCAGTCATAAGGCTAAAAGAGACTTAAGAAAGCACCTAATTCTCTTGCTTTTAATTTTTATTCATTTATTTATTTATGGCTGCCCTGGGTCTTTGCTGCTGTTCACAGCTTTCTCTGGTTGGGGTGAGCAGGCTTCCCACTGTAGAGGCTTCCCTGGTTGCAAATCATGGACTCTAGGCACATGGGCTTTAGTAGCTGCAGCACGTGGGCCCAGGAGCCGCAGCACGTGGGCCCAGTAGACTGCAGCACGTGGGCCCAGGAGCCGCAGCACGTGGGCCCAGTAGACTGCAGCACGTGGGCCTAGTAGGCTGCAGCACGCGGGCCCAGGAGCCGCAGCACGCGGGCCCAGGAGCTGCAGCATGTGGGCTCAGTAGTTGTGATGCATGGGCTTAGTTTCCCCACAGCATGTGGAATCGTCCTGGACCAGTGATTGAACCCATTTCCCCTGCTTTGGCAGGCAGATTCTTAAGCTGAGGACCACCAGGGAATTCTGAGAGCACCTAATTCTTAAATCTTCCATACCCCACTGCTAAATCTTTTGTCATCTGTTTAAAAATTTACAGTGTGAGGGAACTCACTACCTCCCAGGTAGCCCTTTTACCCTTCCAAACATGAACAGCTCTATTTAAAAGCGACACTCAGAGCCCACATGCCTTGTTCCCAAACAAAGTTAAGAATAGGAAACATTTTCTTAAGTAGGAAGGAAAGCAGCAAAGGAAAGTTCTGGTTTAATTTATATCATTGTGCTGTTCAGAGGCTTCTTGGGTTCTGGACGGCAATGTGGATAATCTCCTATGAGACTGAGAGGAATGGAAAGACACCAAGGCAACCTCCCTCCTTGTTTACCTGGGAACTCAAGGGTACCTTTTGCACAGCTGTGCTGGTGTTTAGACTGGCACTGTGTGGTCCTGGACAGATGTGGCTATATATAGCGCACTGTCAGACTGTCAACCTGAACTGCCAGGAATGCCACAGGACGTGCCCTGGGTGCCCTGAGCAAAACAGTGGAGGGCGCCTGCAAGAGACCCTCCCTAGGAGGAGGGTAGTGTAGTGCAGTCACTCAGTCGGGTCTGACTCTTTGCGACCCCATGGACTGTAGCCAGGCTCCTCTGTCCAAGGGATTCTCCAGGCAAGAATACTGGAGTAGGTCACCATTTCCTTCTCCCTTATCCCTAAGCAAACATGAGGGGAAAACCCACTCTAACTGCACAGTTAGAGTTCTGATGCTGCACAGTATGACTTCTGATGCAAAATACACCACCTCTGTCTAGAAAGCAGCCTTAAAATGTTCTAATTCCTTCTCCAGTTGTTCCCATGGGGAAAACACAGTCCTAGAAAAGAACACAGTCTTTAGAATCACTGCATCTTATTCACCATGTGGCTCTCAATAGACACTTTCATGAGTCTCACCTGTAATATGGGGCAAATAATAGTTTCTGAGATTGTGCTAATGATCAAAGACAAACAAAAAGTGCCACCCCCTGGCCTGGCTCAACACATCTTAGTTCTTTGTAGACTGAGCCCTGTACCCAGTTAGTCCAGCAGGACTTTGCATTGTTGAGGCCCCAGTCCAGCCCATCTCCATGTGCTCTCCTCTCCACCAGGTGAGGAGTTCACAGGCACCAGGAGTCATGGCAAGCTTCTAGACCACCTTCCAAGAACCCAGGGCTCCAGAATTCCCTGCCCACATTATCTTGAACCTGTTGCTAGGACCTTACTTCATCAGCTCTCTCCTGTGGAGAACAAAGCATGATGCTAGCATGTGTATTCCTAGGCCAAGGAGCAACAGGGTGCAGAGTGTCGCTGAGCTGGGGAATGGACTGTGGGTGGATCTTTGTCATGAGGCTGAGCCCTTGCTTTGTAAGCATGTCAGGCACTCCCCATGCATGAGCAAGCAGGGATAGGAAAGGAGGAGGGGGCCAGCAAGTCAGGACCCTCATTTTGTATACTTGCCTTGGAATTGTCAGATGCTTTGGGGTGGTGTTTCTCACTCTGCCTCATTTCTAGTCTTAATCTGAGCTAATGTAATCTAGTGGATGATTTTGAAGCTACAATACTTCTTCTTTCCTCTTCATAACTGAAAACTGTTCTGCTGTAGGTCTGACCCACATTTTGTGTATCCATTCAGTCATTGATGGACATTTGGTTATTTCCACCTTTTAAAAAATATTTATAATTATTAATTTATTTGGCTGTGCTGGGTCTTCTTTGCAGCCTGTGGGATCTAATTCCCTGACCAGGGATGGAACCCAGGTCCCCTGCATTGGAGGCGTGATGAATTAATTACCCACTGGAACACCAGGGAAGACCCTATTTCCAGCTTTTGACTATCATCAATAATGCAGCTATGGACATGGGCGTACAAGTACCTGTCTGAGGTCCCTGTTTTCAACTGTTTGAGGTAATATACCTATAAATGGAATTGCTGAATCATATGGAAATTTTGTGTTTAACTTGTGGTGGAACCGCCAAACAATTATCTGCAGTAGCTGAACCATTTTATATTCCCACCAGCATTATATGAGTGTTCCATCTCTATAGAGTCTCACCAACACTTGTTATTTTCCATTCGGTTGTTTTGTTTTCTGTGTTTTTTTTTTTCATTATAATCATTCTAGTGGGTGGGAAATGGTAGTGCATTGTGTTTTGATTTGCATTTCCTATTGACTAATAATATTGAGCATCTTCTCGTGTGCTTATTGGCTATTTATATATCTTCTTTGGAGCTGTGTAAGGGATGATTTTCAATAAGATAACTACCATTCTAGGGATAATGAAAGGAAAGGAAAGCTAAGAATAGCTTAAAATTACTACTACTCCCAGGGTACTTCTGGGGTCTCTAACAGAGCCAGTCCCCCATTTTGCCCTGGCCTTCCTCTTTGAGGCTTTCTCTGGCAAGTCCAACACCAACAGAACCACTCAGGCATCTCCCTGCCTTGGAGTTTGGACCCAATGCACCACTTGCTACTCATGACCCACTGAACTATCCTCCCCTCCCGTCATGCACATAAACACATCCTATTTTCATTTTCAGCCCAAGGATAACATGTAACAGCCACTGGGACTTGTATTCCCTCTGTGGGGCAGCCTCAACCCTTGGTGCATGGTTTGGTCCAGGGCCCCAACAAAGCTAGCCCATGGAATGCAAGCTGCACACCCTACAAAAATGAGAATACCAGGGATAGGGAAGTAAGGGGCAGCCATGGCCCATGCAGTAGGCTGCTCTGGTCTCACCCTGTTTCTTTCAACTCTGCACACTCAACTTGTAGTACAAAGAAAGGTGCCATAAAGAGAAAATGGCCAACACCCCTTCTCTATCCATTTACCACATGGGGAAACTGAGGCTCAAGTAGTGACTTGCCCAAGGTCACAGCTCAACACAGGTCTACAGCTTGAGTCTTCAACTTCCCAGATTTTGCTCCTGGAGCCCAATAGGATACAATAAATATAAATAAATATATAGACATTCTTATGCCAACACCACAAATTCAGGCCATGATTTGAGTCAAGATGCGTCTCCTCTATGCCTTGATTTTCTCACTACAAAAGAGGCTGGTAATAATTATCCTTCCTTTCCCCCAGCAAAACTAATGTGTGTGCACGCGCGTGTGTGTGTGTGTGCGCGCGCATGTGTGTTTATATATGCTTTGAGTTCACTGGGAGGCAAGGAGCTATTTAAATATATGTGTGTGTTTGTACTTACACTTTTTTTCTTCCTGACCTAGTTGAAGTGGAGAACCATTTTGGGACTAGGTGAAAATGGCATGTGCTAATTCTCCCTGCCTTTCCCTGCGTGGTCTAGTCTAACTTCCTAGGTAAAACGAATCCCTTTAACTCTAAAAAGGAAGTAGATATTGTTCTGTCAGAAGCATTCAAGCCTTTCCCAGGTGTGAGCCCACAGCCACAGGTCTACCTTTTGGGCCTGGGGTCACGTCACTGAAAGTGAAGCTGGGGGAAAAGCTTGTGAGGAGCCCCAGACTGACACCCAGAGACCAGCATTCAGGGACAGATGGGCCATCCAACAGCAGGACTGTGCCTTGAACAAGTTACTCCCTTGCATGGGGCCTCAGTTTTTCCATCAGTAAAAGCAGGAGCTAGACAGGACTGGCATATTTTAATTTTTTTAACAGCAAAAATCCTCTTTAAAGATGAAAGAAATCTCCTGCAGGGCTCCAATGCTGTCTAAAAGCAGATAAAAGTGGAACCTCTGTTTTAGAGACCCTTCCCCATCCTCACCTGGAAAGAAGGTTCAGTCTTAGCTCACTGGAGTGAGCCTCTTCTAATTATTTGTATAGTTCAATATCATGAGAGTAACTACTCAGATCCAGAAGGGAAAAAAAAAACAACAACAACAACACATAACCCAAATAGGGTGGTAGGTCTAGAGAGACAGTAAGGGGAGGTGGGGCCAGAGTGCAGAAGGCTTTGGCCCTGATGGAGTTCTGAGACCCCAGCCCGCTTTTTCACCTCAAATTCCCCAAGAGGAAACTGAGGCCAGATGGCTAAGGTATAAACTTTGTAACTTTTTGACCCAGGAAGTTTTGAGAATCATAATAAGGAAATGATTATAGCATGCTTTGAGCTCTTCGGAGATAAGCAGTATTTAAATACAAGGTATTATTACCTCCATAGAGTTCTCTTTTGATTACCACTGTGCTTGAAAATGTGGGCAGACCACTTTTATTTTTAAAACTCAGGTGTTTAAAAAAATATTCACATGTACAATACCTACCCTAGCCCCCTCACAAGTTAATTCTCAGCTTCCTTGTCACAAGATAATTTAAATGTTCAAAGATATATTATACTAGCTTTATCAGCTAAATTGGCAGTCCCTGATTCAAGATGTCTTTCCCTTCCAGTTCATTCCCCTCCCATTATTTGAAGGACTGTTAAACTAAGAGTGAAACAATATGTTGGGAGTTTTAAATGTCAGTACCAAATATCTTTCAACAGAGGTACAAAGTAGGAACTTATTTACCATAGACTCTGAATATATCAAGTGAACCTCGGGATATTTCGTTCCTTGGTACAAGGCCTGCTGTGGAACTTCAGAAGTCAACTTCCCAAAATTCAGAATGCTTTTCTTTCAGAACTGAGAAGCTTGAACTCTCAGCTTATACTGTGCTCACAGGACTTAAAATCAAGTCCTGGTTTTACTGTGCCGGTAGGTTGACCTCTGCAAATCATCTCACTTCTCTGGTCCTCAGTTTTCTCCTCTGTAAATTGGGATCATCTCCCTGCCCTGCCTAATTCGCAAGGCTGCTCTGAGGATCAAAATGACATGACACCGTGTGACCAGCCTGAGTGGAGGCTCAGAGCACAGGCACCGAGTGGACCCAGATCAGACCTTGATGCAAATCCTGCTCCTTCTCCTTACTAGCTGTGTGAACTTAAATAAGTTGCCTGTCTGCTCTGAACCTCATTAAAGAGGCTATTTATAGCATTTTCCTCAACGCATTCTTTTGCATCGGAGTGAAAGCTCAATCAGTGTGGGCATTTATTAAAAAGCTGTAACTCTCCCTGTGCCCAAGGGGTTACTGTTGTTTCTCTCTAGTGCCGCTTTCAGTGCACTGCAGACCTAAAGATAACCGTACATCTATTGTCTCTGAACCGCCTCTGTGCTCTTACTCAAAGGAAAGGAAAAAGGAAATACACTGTGGCCCAGAATGGGGCTCCAGAGAAATCAAAATGAGCTGTGGTCTAAAAGTGACTTCTCTCCAAGCCTATTTTTAACCAGCTGTGAACTTCTCTAATACGCAAAAAGTGATGCTGGGCTCCCTGAATAGCTCGGCTGACGAGCTGCTGCCCGCTTCTGCTACTATGTGAATTTATGGAGTTCTGGTCTCACACTTCATTAAAGAAATATATGATGGTGCTGAGACAGGGGGCCAGACACTTATAACTCTCTTCCCAATCTCCCAGTTATAAATCTCAGTGCTTCATTCCCTGGAGAGGCACAGCTGAAGAGACGCTATCACTTGATCCTTTGTAGTGCCCGCTCTCATCCTTTCAAGTTGTTTGCAACAGATAACTTTATTAAAGGATCACCATACAAAAGGCCTGGCCCAAAGTACATACCCAACTTTGTTGAGAATGCTTTCAATTGCAAATTACAGAAAGCTCAACTACTGCCAATTTAAACAAATGGAAGTTTCAATCTCTCACATGAAATATGCACAAGAAGATGATTGCTGGTGCTAGTTGAGAGGCTCAATAAAGTCATCACAATTCTATTAAGTTGAAATTTTCTGCTCTTTTCCCTCATAGATACATTCTGACTGCAACAACTACAACCATCATACATATAATCCGGCAAAAATAAAGAGAAAAGGAACATGGTAGCATTTATGTCAGGGAATCAAAATATGTATAGCACTCCAGAAGCAATTTTACTCTTTTACCTTATTAGCTATATGGGTCAAATTGGTCAAATGGCTATTCTGGCTTGGACAGTGATTCGGAATAAGAGTTTAATCAACCAAGAGTGTCTGCCAGAGCTCCCAGTAAAGGTCTTCCTTATGAAGGAACAAAACTGAATGGCTGAATAATGACTAAAGAAACAAATGAATGAAAGTTTGACAGAGACCTTCTCCTAAACTGATTCAGTTCACCTGTTATTTTCTTCTAATCTCTTACTCAGGTGTCAAACATCCCCATTCCCTTGCTAGCTCTCCGATGTCCCATAAAATCTTTTTTCTTTCTATATTTGATTTTCTACTCACTTTTCTATTTTATTACCTAGTATGTAGGCCCCTTAGTGGCAAAGTGTGTGTCTTATTCACCACTAATTCAGTGCCTAGAATATACTAGTTAATCTATAAATAATTGTTGCTATATTTGTTGAATGTGCTCTCAAAAAAGTTCCAGAAAATAAAAGTGACTGATTGCTCAGCACACACATATCTGTAAAGCCTTTTAAATCCCTCTTTTGAATTGGTCTATCTAAAAAAAAGAACCAGAGTTGTTTAAGTGACATAGTCAATTAAGCATGAGAATATATTCATGGGGTTTCCCTTAAAAATCAAAGAATTCACAGAAATTATTTTTATTTTCTTTAGTCTAAAGTATTGCATATTAATTTTCAGCATTAAATCTGTTTCTGGTTCTGAAGTCTTTGATCTGAAAAAGGAGTGATGCATCAAAACCAAGGAAGTGTTAAAAACAAAAATTCATAAAAGAACACTATAGTTAGGGTGTTAGGGAGATTAAGGCACCCAGTGATAGGGCAGTTCAATTCAGTTCAGTCACTCAGTCGTGTCCGAGTCTTTGCGACCCCATGGACTGCAGCACACCAGGCCTCCTGTCCATCACCAACTTCCGGACTTTACTCAAACTCATGTCCACTGAGTCGGTGATGCCATCCAACCATCTCATCCTCTGTCGTCCCCTTCTCCTCCCAACTTCAATCTTTCCCAGCATCAGGGTCTTTTCAAATGAGTCAGTTCTCTGCATCAGGTTGCCAGAGTATTGGGGTTTCAGCTTCAGCATCAGTTCTTCCATTGAGTATTCAGGACAGATTTCCTTTAGGATGGACTGGTTGAATCTCTTTGCAGTCCAAGAGACTCTCAAGAGTCTTCTCCAACACCAAAGTTCAAAAGCATCAATTCTTCAGCGCTCAGCTTTCTTCACAGTCCAACTCTCACATCCATACATGACTACTGGAAAAACCATGGCTTTGACTAGACACATCTTTGTTGCAAAGCAATATCTCTGCTGTTTAGTAAGCTGTCTAGGTTGGTCATAACTTTTCTTCCAAGGAGTAAGTGTCTTTTAATTTCATGGCGGCAGTCATCAACTGCAGTGATTTTGGAGCCCCCAAAATAAAGTCTGTCACTGTTTCCACTGTTTCCCCATCTATTTGCCATAAAGTAATGGGACCAGATGCCATGATCTTAGTTTTCTGAATGCTGAGTTTTAGGCCAACTTTTTCACCCTCCTCTTTCATTTTCATCCTCCTCTTTCATTTTCATCGAAGAGGCTCTTTAGTTCTTCGCTTTCTGCCATAAGTGGTGGTATCATTTGCATATCTGAGGTTATTGATAATTCTCCTGGCAATCTTGAGTCCAGCTCGTGCTTCATCCAGCCCAGCTTTTCTCATGATGTACTCTACATATAAGTTAAATAAACAGGGTGACAATATACAATTTTGACATACTCCTTTCCTGATTTTGGAACCAATCTGTTGTTCCATGTCCAGTTTTGTTGCTTCTTGACCTACATACAGATTTCTCAGGAGGCAGGTCAAGTGGTCTGGTAGGCAGCGAGTCCCTAAACTTGCTATTGACTAAGCTTCCTATGTCTTTGAGATGCCCCTGACCCCTTCTCTTCCTTTCCCATTGACTGTAGGCCTTGCCCCCTAGTTTACTAAGTTTCTTCATTGTGTTGGGCCTCCAAAGATAAGTAGGGTTTGGATATGCACAGGAACAGCATGAGAAAAGGTGTGACAACAGGAAAGCACAGAATCAAGAGTGGTTATCTGGAATTAGAACATATGAGGTTAGAGGGGAGATATTCAGTGGAGAAATAACTCCAGAAAGAATGAAGGGATGGAGCCAAAGCAAAAACAATACCCCGTTGTGGATGTGACTGGTGATAGAAGCAAGGTCCAGTACTGTAAAGAGCAATACTGCATAGGAGTCTGGAATGTTAGGTCCATGAATCAAGGCAAATTGAAAGTGGTGAAACAGGAGATGGCAAGAGTGAACATCGACATTCTAGGAATCTGCAAACTAAAATGGACTGGAATGGGTGAATTTAACTGAGATGACCATTTTATCTACTATATATGTAGTAGTATATATTATATATACTACTGGCAGGAATCCCTTAAAAGAAATGGAGTAGCCATCATGGTCAACATAAGAGTCCGAAATGCAGTACTTGGATGCAATGTCAAAAAGACAGAATGATCTCGGTTCATTCCCAAGGCAAACCATTCAGTATCATAGTAATCAAATCTATGCCTCAACCAGTAACGCTGAAGAAGCTGAAGTTCAATGGTTCTATGAAGACCTACAAGACCTTTTAGAACTAACACCCGAAAAGATGTTCTTTTCATTATAGGGGACTGGAATGCTAAAGTAGGAAGTCAAGAAACACCTGGAGTAACAGGCAAATTTGGCCCTGGAATACAGAATGAAGCAGGGGAAATGCTAATAGAATTTTGGCATGAGAACGCACTGGTCATAGCAAACACTCTCTTCCAACAAGTCAAGAGAAGAGTCTACACACGGACATCA
Source organism: Nanger dama (assembly GCA_917880005.1). Classification (NCBI taxonomy): domain Eukaryota; kingdom Metazoa; phylum Chordata; class Mammalia; order Artiodactyla; family Bovidae; genus Nanger; species Nanger dama. The sequence goes on along the minus strand of CAKJTW010000011.1, from coordinate 23,290,170 downwards.
CCAGATGGTCAACACCAAAATCCAAATCGATTATATTCTATGCAGCCAAAGATGGAGACGCTCAATACAGTCAGCAAAAATAAGACCAGGAGCTGACTATGGCTCAGATCATGAGCTCTTTATTGCCAAATTCAGACTGAAATTGAAGAAAGTAAGGGAAACCGCTAGACCATTCAGGTATGACCTAAATCAAATCCCTTATGATTATACAGTGGAAGTGAGAAATAGATTTAAGGGCCTAGATCTGATAGATAGAGTGCCTAAAGAACTACAGACTGAGGTTCATGACATTGTACAGGAGACAGGGATCAAGACCATCCCCATGGAAAAGAAATGCAAAAAGCAAAATGGCTGTCTGAGGAGGCCTTACAAATAGCTGTGAAAAGAAGAGAAGCAAAAAGCAAAGGAGAAAAGGAAAGATATAAGCATCTGAATGCAGAGTTATAAAGGATAGCAAAGAGAGATAAGAAAGCCTTCCTCAGCGATCAATCCAAAGAAATAGAGGCAAACAACAGAATGGGAAAGACTAGAGATCTCTTCAAGAAAATTAGAGATACCAAGGGAACATTTCATGCAAAGATGGGCTACATAAAGGACAGAAATGGTCTGGACCTAACAGAAGCATATTAAGATATTAAGAAGAGGTGGCAAGAATACACAGAAGAACTGTACAAAAGGATCTTCATGACCAAGATAATGACAATGCTGTGATCACTCACCTAGAGCCAGACATCCTGGAATGTGAAGTCAAGTGGGCCTTAGAAAGCATCACTACAAACAAAGCTAGTGGAGGTGACGGAATTTCAGTTGAGCTGTTTCAAATCCTGAAAGAAGATGCTGTGAAAGTGCTGCACTCAATATGCCAGCAAATTCAGAAAACTCAGCAGTGTCCACAGGACTGGAAAAGGTCCGTTTTCTTTCCAATCCCAAAGAATGGCAATGCCAAAGAATGCTCAAACTACCGTACAATTGCACTCATCTCACACGCTAGTAAAGTAATGCTCAAAATTCACCAAGCCAGGCTTCAGAAATACATGAACTGTGAACTTCCTGATGTTCAAGCTGGTTTTAGAAAAGGCAGAGGAACCAGAGATCAAATTGCCAACATCCGCTAGATCATCAAAAAGCAAGAGAGTTCCAGAAAAACATCTATTTCTGCTTGATTGACTGTGCCAAAGCCTTTGACTGTGTGGATCACAATAAACTATGGAAAATTCTGAAAGAGATAGGAGTACCAGACCACCTGATCTGCCTCTTGAGAAATTTATATGTAGATCAGGAAGCAACAGTTAGAACTGGACATGGAACAATGCACTGGTTCCAAATAGGAAAAGGAGTATGTCAAAGCTGAATATTGTCTCCCTGCTTATTTAACTTACATGCAGAGTACATCATGAGAAATGCTGGCCTGGAAAAAGCACAGCTGGAATCAAGATTGCCAGGAGAAATATCAATAACCTCAGATATGCAGATGACACCACCCTTATGGCAGAAAGTGAAGAGGAACTAAAAGCCTCTTGATGAAAGTGAAGGAGGCGAGTGAAAAAAGTTGGCTTAAAGCTCAGCATTCAGAAAACTAAGCTCATGGCATCTGGTCCCATCACTTCATGGGAAATAGATGGGAAAACAGTGGAAACAGTGTCAGACTTTATCTTTTTGGCTCCAAAATCACTGCAGATGGTGACTTTAACCATGAAATTAAAAGACACTTACTCCTTGGAAGAAAAGTTATGACCAACCTAGACAGTATATTCAAAAGCAGAGACATTACTTTGCCAACAAAGATCCGTCTAGTCAAGGCTATGGTTTTTCCAGTGGTCGTGTATGGATGTGAGAGTTGGACTGTGAAGAAAGCTGAGCTCCAAAGAATTGATGCTTTTGAACTGTGGTGTTGGAGAAGACTCTTGAGAGTCCCCTGGACTGCAAGGAGATCCAACCAGTCCATTCTGAAGATCAGCCCTGGGTGTTCTTTGGAAGGATTGATGCTAAAGCTGAAACTCCAGTACTTTGGCCACCTCATGCGAAGAGTTGACTCATTGGAAAAGACTCTGATACTGGGAGGGACTGGGGGCAGGAGAAGAAGGGGCTGACAGAGAATGAGATGGCTGGATGGCATCACTGACTCGATGGACGTGAGTTTGAGTGAACTCTGGGAGTTGGTGATGGACAGGGAGGCCTGGCGTGCTGTGATTCATGGAGTCGCAAAGAGTCGGACACAGCTGAGCGATTGAACTGAACTGAACTGAACTGAAAGGAGGAGATAATGCTGGAGACTCCAATAGGAGTCAGATTAATGAACAAGGTCCTTAAGTTTGCAGCTAAAGACTTTAAACTTCCTTGCATAAGTAATAGGAAACAATCTTTGTGTGGGTAATCACATAAACCAACCTATAGTTTTACAAATTTTTGTCTTCGTGTTCTAGTTAGAAGTGTAGGAGATTTAACACTCTGTGGAGTAAACCTTTGACCCCTGGGAGACAGAAGCCAGGAGATAAAGCCCTCTCTTCTCCCCCTATTAATGGGTAGTTCATAGGTACAGTTTCTAAGGCTGCTTGGAGTACCATCATATTTATTGAGCAATCAGTATCATAAAGTAATGAGGAGCTCAATAATCATTAATCATTTTTACATTGACCCTCCCTCCTTCCCTACTTTGCTCTCTTTTCACTTATGTTGCTTGAGATGAAATTCTTTAAGAAAGGAGAATAACATAATTCTACTTCAGTTCTGACTTTTGGAGAACTCAGGCTTAGATAGAAAACAGCCAAAAAAAAAAAAATAGTGGTATGAAGTACAATAGAAAGATAATCAAGGATATTTACTGCAGGAATTATTGTGTTTGGGGGAAATGGAAAAGTAGAAGATTATTTAAATATTAGATGATTAATTCAATAAAAGTACATCCATACAATGACGCATACCATTCAACTATTAAAAACAACTAAGTGTACCTGCATATGCAAGGTAATTTGAGCAAGAATGCAGATTATCTAGCAGACTGATCACATTTATTTAAATAAGATAAGGATCACTAAATAAATATGTCAGTAGAATGAATCTCTTGCAACTGAGGGTGGCCATATGATAAAATTTGACCAATAGAATGTAGGCGGGAGTGTTGTGTAGCAGTTCCTGGTAACCTTGCTTGAAAGATAACAAGTGTGTTCCATTTCTTCTGACGTCCTGCTGCCTGGAATGTTAACGTGATGGCTGGAACTCTAGCCACTATCGTGGACTGTGAATATAAGGTCTGTGCTATAGGGATGGCACAAAGGCAAGAATGAAGATAAAGAGCCTCCAAGGACAGGAGAGCCTCTTGCCCAGTGAAAGTAGCTTGTATGCCAACTCACATATTGCCAGGGTCCAGTCCTGGTGGATCCAGGGTGATTCGAAGGTGGGGACGGAGTAGGCGTCCTAGAAAAAAGCTATTTAATTACAAATATAGAGAGAGATTAGAAATGGATAGTGTAGTAGGAAAATTAGTGGAGAAAAAAGAGGCTGAATAACTGGTTTATGTGGAATACCAATCACCACCTACGTAGGCAACAGGTGTCTTTCCGTTCTCCCAAAGGAGAGGAGGCACTGAGGCCTCCCCAGTCCGATCTTAGAAGCCCAGGCAGAGTTAGTAGGCTTGGAGCGTACCCCCATACCAGATGGGAATTCAGCCAGGAAAGTGGGGAGCAAGAAAGAAATGACATGGGGAATCAGTCTTTCCAGAAACTGATCCCATTTCTTTATTTTTCAGGTTTGTTTTTATACCTTTTGTTATACATAGGGATGAATACAGAGTCACGTGGGGGTCAGCAGACCTGACCCTTGTCACAATCAGGTGCTTCATATAAAATTATACAAAGGTCTTATGAGTTTTTACATTATCTTCTGACCATGAGGTCTGCTGACATTTTATGGCCCTTTCTGATACCAGTTAACCAGAAAACTTATTTTTCCAGGGGTGATTTCTTTCTTAAATCAGGCATCCCCCCTCCAAATAAAGTTGCATTCCTATAGGGTGAGGGTGTAGTGAGTTACAACTAGGAAAGGAATTTACTTAACCCAAGGTTAACATTATTAATCTTAAAGGTTAATACTTATTTCTCCTATATGCTAGTTATGTTCATTATAAGGGCAGGGAATATAGAGATTTAGCAGCAAACATCAGCCCAACAAATGAAAACCTTTCACCAATGTTCCCTTTACGATCTATTTAGTCTTAAAATAGTGATAAAGTTACATTTTTGCATAGCAATGACACAGTGATTTATAACAAAGTACAGTGGTCTATAACAAAAGAGAAAATCCATTAACTCCAAAAGTATAGTATTGCTAACATCAAAAACTACTATATTTCCTTTTCTATATTCCAAATACATTGACTAATACATTCCCAGGTGCCTAAGGATATGGAGGCCTGGAGGCAATCAAATGAGAAAAGCCCTATGCTAATACTCCAAACTCTCTGTGCTGTTTATGGTTGAGAGGTTGTCACATAAGCTAGTCTGTCAGCAGAGAGGTTTGACCTGAGACATCCTTGTCACACCCAGGGCAGGGAATTAGCAGTAATTATTGGCATGACAAATGAAAAACCCTTTACCAATATAATTCCTAATCAGCCCACTAATACTACACTAATAATCTTCTAACTTCTCAAAAGAGTCTGTATTTAGAAAGTTTTAAAGCATCCCATGCCTCTCACAGTTGGGGGGGTGGGGGTGGGGTTGTAAACAATCACATGTGGCCAGACAAACCTATACAGACAGGCTAGATAACCTTCAGAGTTTGTAAGTTGAAACACTCTTATCACGCCCAGGAATTTTTATTAACAGGGGCTGCAAGTTAACTCCTTCTCTGAGAGAAATGGTTATGGGGAGAACTCCCCGTAAAGTATTCTGGTTTTGGGGGTAGATGCTCGGGAACAGGGGATTTCCTGAGGCTTGATCACACCTTTGTGTATGCCAAGCTTCTTTTCTCATGACCTTTGCCATGGGCGGAGTTTCTCACGCTGGCCCCTGGCAACATATCATTTACTTCTCTGCAGGGGCTGGCTGCAGGTGTCACAGCTTTATGCAAGAAAGCTGCACATCAGGCTGGCCCAACAGTACATCTTTCCAAATGTGCATGCTCTCTCTATATCTTGAACACAAGGTATTCCTTCTTTCACATGATAGAATTTTTTAAAAGAGCTTCCACTGGGGCTCTTTCTTTTCCCTTATCTCCAGACAAGAGGAAGTCATTTCAGGCCAGGTCTATGGCCAAAGACAGGATAGAGGCATGAGAAATGCTGGACTAGAAGAAACACAAGCTGGAATTAAGATTGCCGGAGAAATATCAATAACCTCAGATATGCAGATGACACCACCCTTATGGCAGAAAGTGAAGAAGAACTAAAGAGCCTCTTGAAGAAAGTAAAAGAGGAAAGTGAAAAAGTTGGTTTAAAGCTCAACATTCAGAAAACGAAGATCATGGCATCCAGTCCCATCACTTTGAAAGGTTGTTGCTGAATCGCGACGCTGGGATTCTTGGCCCCCGGAGGAGAAGAATTCAACCTGGGGCCAGAGACGAGGCTGGATCACTCAGAGCTTTTGTGTAACAAAGTTTTATTAAAGTATAAAGGAGACAGAGGAAGCTTCTGACATAGGCATCAGAAGGGGGTAGAAAGAGTACCCGCTTGTTAATTTTAGCAATGAGTTTATATATTCTCCAACTAATCCAAAGAAGGTCTGGAGTTGTAAAGACCTTACCAGACCTACTCCCATAATTTACATTTTAAGATAACAGAATTAGCCAGAAGGTTTAATCCAGAGACTGTCCTCAGGCAGAATACACAATACATTGCTGTTATATAATCCTTGTAAAGAGAAGGTTTAATCCATAGACTGCCCTCAGGCAGAATACATTGTTGTTACATAATCCTAAGGAATGGAGAGAAATAAGTTTGTCCTTTCTTCCTCCTTGAGAATTCCAGACCCCTCTCTCCTTGGGGACCCCTAGACTTCTTATCAACCTGCCTAGGAAATGACCCTCTCAACTTCATGGGAAATAGATGGGGAAACAGTGGAAACAGTGTCAGACTTTATTTTTGAGGGCTCCAAAATCACTGTAGATGGTGACTTTAGCCATGAAATTAAAAGACACTTACTCCTTGGAAGAAAAGTTATGACCAACCTAGATAGCATGTTCAAAAGCAGAGACATTATTTTGCCGACTAAGGTCCGTCTAGTCAAGGCTATGGTTTTTCCTGTGGTCATGTATGGATGTGAGAGTTGGACTGTGAAGAAGGCTGAGCACCGAATAACTGATGCTTTTGAACTATGGTGTTGAAGATGACTCTTGAGAGTCCCTTGGACTGCAAGGAGATCCAACCAGTCCATTCTGAAGGAGATCAGCCCTGGGATTTCTTTGGAAGGAATGATGCTAAAGCTGAAACTCCAGTACTTTGGCCACCTCATGCGAAGAGTTGACTCATTGGAAAAGACTCTGATGCTGGGAAGGATTGGGGGCAGGAGGAGAAGGGGGACGACCGAGGATGAGATGGCTGGATGGCATCACGGACTCGATGAACATGAGTCTGAATGAGCTCCGGGAGATGGTGATGGACAGGGAGGCCTGGCATGCTGCGATTCATGGGGTCGTGAAGAGTCGGACACGACTGAGCGACTGAACTGAACTGAACTGAGGTTCTTCTGATGGTCCCGGCTTTCATCAGAGATCTTCTCTAGGACCTTTGCTGGAGGGGTGATGTGTCTGTGGATGCATTTACACCTTCCTGGCCCAGGTGAGTCTGCTGTTGAGTCTGTTCTCCTAAGGTGGACATCCTGGTGTGCTGAGAAGGAAACTCTTGCTCTGCCACCACTCCCGCTCCAATCTCCGCATGAAGAGAGGCAGGTATTGATAATTTGATACAGTCATCTACATGTTTTCACTAGCCAGAGTCCAAGCCACGATTTAAAATGATTGCCTCCTCTGCTCATCAGTGACTCAAAAAAGAGAGGTCCAGTGAGCTTGATAATTCAGGGCAAGACCAGCACTCCTGAGCAGATTATCACAATTCTTTTGGCAAGCATTGAACTGCCTTTGAATCCAACCTTATTCCCTGAGGGGAGAAAAGTGAGTTTAACGTCAACACACCAATAGCCAAGCCACCCTGAATTAAGCATTTGTTCAGCAGTTGCAAGTATAAAGAAGAATATCACAACTTTACAATTGCATTTTGTCTGAACAAATGGGTCAGTTCTCACTCATCCATTCTGTGAAAAATTAATGATGAACTTTTCTTCCCAAGCTAGTTTCTCCCAGACCCCAAGCCAGCTCCACACCCTGCTTCAGCAGATGTGTGTGGGCGTGGAGCTGGGGTTACCTACTCTTCGTTGTCACTTGTCCTGGCTTTGCTCCCCCTCCCTCTGTCCTCCATGTGTGTGTGCAGAATGGGAAATTAACTACAATACTATTTCTACCTATCTTTCCTACACCCCTACAGCATCCGCTTCAGACTGCCGCTGTGAGCCAGACTCTGAAGCCAGCATGGGGAAGCGGAACCTCAGTCTCTCTCTATGATGCTAATGTGGGCAGTGCTCTCCCTACTCCCACTGCAAGGAAGGTCACCTGCCCTCACCTCTGCTTTCCACGTTCTTCCTCAGAGTGGCACGAGAGAGGTCATGGCCCCGCTCAGCTGGTCCTGGCCAACGAGATCAGAAATGCTTTTGGAAAGCTTAGGGAGGCAAAAAAACAAAAGGCAAGCGCCTTTGTCTGGAAGGATCCTAATAGGAAATGAAGCTTGACATGGGAGTGTAAAGTAGTAATAAAAAGAGATGAAAGGTGAGCCGGATCAGTTCGTTCTTCAACTACACACTTCATCTTTAGACTCTTGTTCCCCTCCAGTGGCGACCTGGCAGCTGTCTTTTTGTCCCCTTCATTTCTCTTTCTTCTTTTCTTGAAACACATCTTAGAAAGAGAAAGACTTTCTAATGAGGCAAGACAAGCAAGACATTAGCCTCTAGCACCAATTTTAGCTCGGGCAGTTGAAAGCTTCCCAGTTAGTCAGTGAGCACTACCTGCAGGGCCATCTGCTCGCCTTTTGAAATGTTCAGCCCTTGCTTTGAAACTTTTTTCTTTTTTTTTTTGTATAACCAAGCATTCTCTTTATCAAAAGGGCTCTCTCTTGCCGAGGCTAAGGTTGAGCTTTCTAAATATTCCTTTGCTCTGGGCAAGGGAAGAAAACAGTGTTTCCCAATTTGTAACACGCAGTCCTCCAGTGTATCTAGTTGGTTTGTCATTCACTTACTGAATGCCTGATGCATCCAGGACGCTGGAGGATAGAGATACAGAGATGAGTTAGATGCTGTCCAGTTTTTTTAAGGGTTTGGTCTGGTTGGACAGTTAAAGGCATGGCTGCAAATAACTCGATCCCAACATAGAAAGTGGATGTGGTAGCCCTCATCAGGGCAGGCACAGAAGAGGTGGGGGTGAGAAAGCATTCCTATTCAAAATATGTTCAATTTGGGACTTCCTTGGCAGTCCAGTGGTTAGGACTTGCCTGTTTCACTGTCAGGACCTGGGTTCAATCCCTGGTCAGGGAACTAAGATCCCAGAAGCCTCTCGGCTCAGTGAAATAAAATAAACATACTGAATTGATCCCCACTTGCGTTTCTGGTTAAGAATGATTTTGATTATTACTTTGTTGGTTATTTTGTTAGTTGGTGGGTAGGTAGGATGTACAGTGTGATATGTTAAGATATCCCTGTATCTACAGAGGTAGATATATCTGTATCTATAGAAATCTATATATGTGGATAGTATATATGTTTATTTATATAAATATTCTAGACATACAAATATAACTAGGAACCATGGGAACTAACCTGATGCACTTGTTCATTCATAAAGGATTTTTGGAGTACCTATAATTTGCAGGCACTGTACTCTGATCATACAATGGTGTGAGCTTGTCTTTTTTTTCTTAAAGTGATTCAATATTTTTATAGATAATACTTTAAAGGTATTGTAAAATACTGGCTATATTCCCTGTGAAATACAATATATCCTTGTAGCTTATTTATTTTGTACATAGTAGTTGGTGCCTCTTAATCCCATACCTATTTCTGGCCCCTTCTTCTTTCCCTCTCCCCATTGATAACCACTAGTATATTCTCTGCATTTATGAGTCAATTTCTGTCTTGTTAATTCATTTTTTTATTTTTTAGATTCCACATATGAATGATAGCGTACCATGTTTGCCTTTCTCTGTCTGACTTATTTCACTAAGTATGGTGCCCTCTAAGTCCATCCATACTGTTGCGTGCTGCAAGATGTCATTCTTTTTCTGGCTGAGTAGTATTCCTGAATATGTGTGTGTGTGTGTGTGTGTTTACATACCACATTTTATTTTTCCATTCATCTATTGAAAAACATTTAGTGTGCTGCCACAGCTTGTCAATTGTAAGTAATGTTGCTATGGACATATGAACAGTGGATACATATATCTTTCCAAATTAATGTTTCGTTTTCTTCAAGTAAATCCAGGAGTGGAATTGCTGGATCTCTCAGTAGTTCTATTTTTAGCTTTCTGAGGAAACTCCATAATGTTTTCCATGGTGGATGTAACAGCTTATATTTCACCGATGTGCTAGTGTATTAGGGGTTCCTTTTCTCCACATCCTTGCCTGGTGGGCATGTCCTTATAGAACTTATACAAGGAATGGAGGGCGTAGATTTTAGCTAAACCATTGTACAAATAAACGTACAATTACAAAGAGAAAAAATTTTTTTGAAGATCACGATGGAGGAGAAGGAATCCCTCCCTCAGTGAATATATGGGGGCAGATACTAAAGAAGTTCTCATAGATAAAGTGCCTATTGTACCAGTTTTGAAGATCTGTGTAAGATTTGGCTACTGAGTGTTGGTAAGGATAGAGGACTCCATTTAAAAGCATAGTGTGAACATGCGCTGGCAAAGCAGGGGAGGGCAGGGTTTGGACTATACTCTGGAGTAATGGGGAAAGCGCTGAAGTTTTCTGAGTGATGGAACCACTAGCTACATTTTAGAAAGTTAGTCTGACAGCATTGCAAGAAAAAAGAAGGGACAGAAAGGAGAGAGACAGACCCTGGGGTGCCCCAGAAATGTGAGACAGAAGAACAGCAGCAGTGGGGATGACAAGAAGGACATGGATAAAAGAAGCCTGCTGACTTACAATCCAGAGGATTTAGCAATAGCTACATAATGAGGGGACAGGTAAAGGCACTGGTAAGAGAGGGAGGAGCAAGATATAATCCCAGCGTTTCTAGCCGGAAACACAGAGACGTTGGTGCTGTGGGGTGGGGGTGGGGCGGTGATTTATGGCGAAGTCCCACTGGGGGAACGCTAGCATGTCAGCACATATTCTGAGAATGAAGAAGCCCACCTTACAGCCAACCCCATCCTTGTTTCCCATCTCTTCTTCTCTCCTTTCTACTCTGGAGCTCAGTATGACAGATAATAGATTATACATTGCCACGATTTTGGATAGTTAAAAAAACTTATCCCAGAAAATAATCAGTAAATTTATTTCTCACCCAGAGATCTAGTTAGCAATGAAAAAGGTCTTTGGTGCGATTAGCCAGCCGACACCCAGCCAAGCACCTTTCAACCCGGCTCCCCCTGCCACTGCACAAGCTGGGATCCTGGGCAAGTCACTTCACCTCCCAGCACTTCACTTTCCTTAGGCAGGGGGAATTTGGGGGTAATTATATCTACTCTGTCTACCTCGACAGAGTGCCAAATACTTCAGAAAGAATCCAGACAAGAGAGGACAAGTCGCTTCCTGAATAAAGATGGGGCAGAAAGTGATACGCTCTGAAAAGCAGTTTAGTGGAGAGGAAGACTGAGACTGTGTATTAGGCCAAAATGAAAGGGCTAGAAGACAAGTAAGTGACACCCTGAGAGCCTGTGTGTTTGAGAGTAGAACTATGCATCAGAAGCAAGTTTTGAGAGTAGAGCTTGTTTCCTTAAAAAATGGTTTTTGAGAGAGCAAACAGGACTGTTTTTATCATGCCAGAATTTGTTAGTTGTTTTCAAACATCTAGCGAGTCCTTTTCAGTAAGTTGCCCTGGTTTTTGACCGGCCACGGAATCAGTCCGCTGAATTTCCCAGCCTGTCCTGTCACTTGATGTGCCCAAATGACTAAGTCCTAGTCAGCAGGAGGCATGTGTGATTTCCAGAAACTCTCCTTTTAGAGGAAGAATTTTTTCCCCCTTCATTTTCCTTCTAATCAGACTGCAGATATAACTGTTGCAACTCCAGCAGCCACCTTTGTCCCTGAGGTGGCCTTGAGAATGAAAGTCACACATTAGCGCAACAAGAGAGAGGGATTCTGCCTCTCTCATTCATGGGACTGTATTAGTTTCTGATTGCTACTCTGACAACTTGCTCCGAATTTACTGACTTAAAACAACACAGTCTATTTTCCCCCATACTATTCTGTAGATCAGAAGTCTTGACAGGGATCTCACTGGGCAAGACCAAAGTGTCAGCAGGGTGTACTCCTTTCTGGGAGCTTAAGGGAAATTTTGCCACATTCCTTGGGTCACGGCCAGTCCTTATCCTGCTGCCATCACTCTGGTTCTCTCTTCCAATTTTCTCTCCTGCTATTACAGATCCTTGGGATTACATCTAGATAATCCAGGATAATCTCCATATCTTAAGGTCAATATATTAGAAAACTTAGTTCCAGTTGCCTTCCCTAATTCCCCCGGGCCATATAACCTAAGATGTTCACAGGTTTTGGACACATGACCTAAGATATTCACAGGTTGTGGTGATTAGGACAAGGACTTCTTTGTGAGGCTTATCATACAGATGCAGAGAGATATATTTCTATCTTGTCCAAACCACTGTTTCTCAGCCCTTTGTTGCCCACAGCTGGGCCCAATGCATTCCCATAATGGACACTTGCTGAATACCCATTCTGTATGTGGCATGGAGGTACTGGCCTTGTCTGATAATCCTGGATGATCCTGATATTCGTGGTCCTCCAGAGGCTGTGAGACCCATCTTGCAACAAACAGCACATGGCCCCAGAGGCATTCGTACTTCCATGGTGATGCCACCAGAGCAGAAGGAAGCAGTTTACCCATAAACTGAACAAAACTCTTACCCCTCAATATCCACAGACTTGTCTCAGCACAAAGAAAGAAACTGAGGCTCAGAGTCAGAAGAAACATTCCCAGGCTCCCATAGAAATTCATGGCATTGTCAAGACTAGAACCTAGGTCTCTGAATACCACCCCACAACAGATTCTTTTCCTGGGGATTTTAGGAAGGACATATTGGGCATACTCCCACAGGTCCATGGTCCTGTGCATCTAAATCATAACTTTTGGAAGAGGTCAAAGACCATGTTTACCTCTATCCAGTGCTTCTAGTGACATCAAATGTTTACAGCATTAGGCTGGATTGTCTACATTCTCTTTCTAGATCTGGGATAAGCATACTAAAGGTCTCTGGTATATAGGTTATTCCTTTTCCTACCCTTGAGATGCTCATGATCCCTTTTCCCTACTTGTTAAATGGGTATATCTATTAGGATTTAAGAGGACTTCCTTAAAGATAGTCCTCTTAGGAAAGTAGCATGGGTAGTCGAAGACCAAGTTAAGGGTTCAGACTTGGGAAGTTATGCATTCCAGGGCCGTCTTTGATTTTGCTCTCATATCTCTGGTTGTCAGTATTTCTATCTTTAAAAAATGGGGAAACAACAAACACTCTTCAAAATAATTACAAGGAGCAGCTAATGAAACTCACTGTGAAGCACGTTAGCACCACACACACAGTGTCATCTAACTGCTTATTAAAAAATGTTGAGCAATTAGGAATCCAGCTCACCCCATCTGGCTCTGAGTCACATTCCCTAGTAACATTGAGTGAAAGTGAGAAGAACTTGAACCAAGCCAAGATATAGAGTTGGGAGATGCCTCACAGCCATCCAAGCACAGAGATGTATGTGTGTGAGCGCCAGTGGGCTAGGAAGACTTTCAGAAAGCCATTTGCTGAAGCCCTTTGCTCTGCTCTTCTTAAAGGTCAGATTTCTCAAGATCTCTTTGGTAATTGTTTCTGGGTTACACACCCCAGATAGTTGGAAAGACTTCCCTTATGCAATCAAAGTGAGTTTGCTTTGGCTCTGCCTTCAATGGGAATGGAAGAAAGCTTGTCACACACACCCCCATACCTCCAGCCTTACAGTAATATCCTTTCTGATGCCTGACGGCTGGTATTGAGATAGCTCTTGCGTAGGATTTCCCAATGCTCGTTGCACATAAATGCAGTGGTTACATATATATTTTTTTCTTTTAATCTAAGAATTTTTGCACTGAGTTAAAACTGCTAGAGTCTAAGGATTTTAGAGCTGATGAGATCTTAGAGATCACTTCTTCCAAACAAATCTTGCAAATCTAGAATTTGCACATGAGAAAAGTGCATCTCCAATATATATGATTTTGCTTAAGGTTACTCAGTTATAGTGTTGAGACAAAGGACAGTAAACAAGGTCTAAAGAGTTTTGATAATAATGTGTTGCTAATTAATATTAACTTATGCTAACTTCAAATTTTTGCATTCTTTGCATAATACCTCCTGATATTTGTATAGCAGTCTGATATTTATTTTGAGCTTAAGCAGTCATCCTCCCTTCTCATATAACAGCTTGTTTACTCTTCTTCTGTCAGAAAGCTCGCTTTCCCTCAATTAGGCATGATCCTGCACATTCATGCCAACTTCTCTAATTTAATGGGTCACATTGAATTGCAATTCTACTCTGCTTGGCTTCATCTCACATTATGGAGCAGCTCCTGTAAGCCAGGCACTGTCACATAGCACCTCATTTGATTCTCAAGACAGCCCTGTCTTCAGGATATTATTATTCACATTCTAGAGGTGAAATAAAATGAAATACAAGAAGGTTAAGTGGCAGACCCAAGATTGTCCATCTGCTGAGGCCTATGTCTTCTGGTTTGTGCTTGTGACAGCTCAGGACCGCTCACATAATGGCAGCCACTCCATATAATTTTCTTCTACCAGTAAGTCAGGGAACGATGCCTTTTTTTCCAACATCCCCTCATGGATGTAAACAGTAACTTAATTAGTCAAGGCTAATGAATAGAGAAGGTCGTACACTCTTCAGGCTGAAGGTAAATGATAATTTTTAACACTCCCCAAAATGTAGGTCAGTAACAAGAAATTGTGACCTTTTCTTTCATTATATAGCCACAGATATGTAGATAAGGCAGAAAACGAAGATGGATAGACAGTAGAGTATGACCAGGTTCTGAGTGTAGGAGCCATTGTTTCAAAGGTGGGGGGATGCGGTCAGAGAAAGCGCCTTGAAGGAAAGGCTTCCATGAGTGAGAGGACTCACTCACTCAAGAAGGGATGAAGGGAGAGACAGTTAAGCCAGACATTGAGAGATAGGACCCAAAGTGAGGAAAGGATTGGGCAAAGGGTGCAATAAGGAACCCCTGAAGGAACTGGGAATGATGAGCTGGGAAAAAAAAAAAAAAAACAACTCAAAAATAGAGATGCAGTTGTAAGGAATGGACTTGTGTACAGGGATGGAAGGAGAAAATGGGACGACCTGAGAGGGTAGCCATGACATACGTGCACTACCATGTGTAAAATAGTTAGCTGGTGGGGAGCTGCCTAACAGCATGGGGAGCTCAGCTCAGCTCCACGCCATCACCTAGAGGGCAGGGATGGGGGCAGTGGAGAGAGGCACAAGAGAGAAGGGATACGTGTATACACATAGCTGATTCATGCTGCTGTGCAGCAGAAACAAATACAGTATTGTAAAGCAATTATATTCCAATTAAAATTTTTTAAAAATTCAGATAATTCTGGGTTTCCATGTATCTGAAAGGTAATCAAACCTAAGGCAGGTAAGCCTTGCATTGTAAACTTAAAATTACAAATATCAATATTAACTGGGCCTAAGACCACACAGTCAACAGTGGTCTCAGAGAACGTAGGGCCAAGAAAGAAGCACATCTTTTCTTTCAGTTAAGCC
The DNA here is from genome assembly GCA_917880005.1 of Nanger dama. Taxonomy (NCBI): domain Eukaryota; kingdom Metazoa; phylum Chordata; class Mammalia; order Artiodactyla; family Bovidae; genus Nanger; species Nanger dama. The sequence goes on along the minus strand of CAKJTW010000011.1, from coordinate 23,275,147 downwards.
TGCTCAGTAATGCCATGGCTTTCTCCTTGGAGGGCTGAGAAACCCATCCAAGCCCCTGGAGCTGGGTTGTAGAAGATATTTCTGTGTGCTCTGGGGAATGGTCTTAAATGAATTCCAGGGCACTTTCCTTTCCGAATTTCTAAACTTCTAAAACCTCTGCACAAGAAAGAATCTTTCAAACTTGAGGACTGTCCCCAGGGAGACTGGATCTCCTTGAAGGGCTGGCCTCCTCTGTGCAAATGATGCTCTATCTCTAAGTCAGTTTGGTTCAGTCACTTGGTCGTGTCTGACTCTGCAACCCCATGGACTGCACTGTCCATCACCAACTCCCAGAGTTTACTCAAACTCATGTCCGTCGAGTCAGTGATGCCATCCAACCATCTCATCCTCTGTCATCCCCTTCTCCTCCCACCTTCAATCCTTCCCAGCATCAGGATCTTTTCCAATGAGTGAAAGGGACCATTTCCAAGGCACCATCCAACCCAGGTCTTAAACCAGACCTAAATAGGTGCTTTTGCAGCTTACTTTTTTTTTTCACAATAATAATAATAGTGTTTCTTTAAAAAAATCTTATATTCCAATCTTCCACCCTAAAATTTTTCTCATTGTTGCATTAAAGGTGAATTTTGTACTAAATATATGTGATTTGGCTGGTAAACTTGCATCCTGGTGAAATGTACTCCAAGTCTGTCTTTTAACTATTTTAAAAAATTGTGTGTTATATAAATTAGCTAACTTTAAAATCATCGTGTATCATCACTTAAATTTTTGTAGTCTCATTATGGTTTTATTACTCATCCATAATCTTGTTTTATTTTCAGGCAAGCCCATGAGGTAGGTAGCACTGCTATCGTTACTCTTAGAACAAGAAGAGCCGCCTATATTCAGGGCTACTGGAGACTGAGGACTGCGTGGGGCCACGAGCTAGGCTCCTCGAAGACTAGGCTCCTGGCTTCCACTCTAGGGTTCCTCACACACCGCCCCCCACCCCCCAGTCTCCCCAGTGACTCAGGGCACCAGAGCTTTGTCACCGCTTTCTGAGGAAGAAGCTGAGACAAAAAAGGTCAGTTGAATGGGCCTAAAGTCATAGAGTTCATTTATGACAGGGTCAAATGAGCTTTGAATATGTGGCCCCATAATCTTTATTTTTTGAAAATCACCCTGAACTCATTGCAGGTCATTCATGTAGAGAGACCCAGAGATATAAACTGGCATGTCTAAGTCCCCTCAGCATAATCACTGAGTCCCTAAATGGCCACTCTAAGCACAATCAACTTCTTGCTCTTAATAGAAAGCTAAAGAAAGAAAACCAATCTCCATTTCTTGAGAATATCAGTGATTTCCATAGGTTTCTATACTGCAAACTTGCAGATCACACCTTGGTTGGATTATTAAATATGGATATTATATTTCCAAGCATTTGATCAATGATTCTCTGTCCCTCAGATGAATATTGGGTAGAATTCTCTATTAAGAACCATAAGTTAATTTCATTTAAAGCAACTAAAAAACAAACAACAAAGAACATCCCTTCTTTTCTAGCCATTTCTCTGAGATCTCCCATGCTGCTGTTTCAGCAATGCAGCCTACCTCAGTGCCCTAAAAATACCCAGACTTTCCCACTTGCAATCCTTTATTCATGCCATGATCTCAGCCTGGAATGCCCCCTTTCCTCACTCTCCAGCTATCAAAACCTTACTCATCATTTATAGGCCAACTCAACATCACCTTGTGTGAAGTCTTTCCTAGTTCCCCCAGGTGGGATAAATCCCTTCTTTCTCCAGCTCTTTTTCACTAAGTCTATAGAGTTGATTTTTTATTGTATGTCTGTCTCCTACACTAAACTGTGACTTCTTGAGGACCCAAATCAAGTGGGATTCACGTGGGCAGGCTGCACAGGCTCACAGTGTGCACTTGACATATGCTTATTGAATGAATAAAATTACCATCAAATGCCATTTCCTCCTTTCCCTTTTCTTATCAGACATTCAAAGATATTCAACATCTCAAGTGTCTTCCTGCTCACAATCTGTACCTCTCTTTCTACAAATATTCCATAAGGGGTAAGCAAGCTGCTACTGTTATGAAACACTTGCCAGGGATTGCTAGAAATGGTGCAGAGAGCATTGGTTTTATTAGATCTGAAGGGTTTCCTTTTTCTTTCTTTCTTTCTTTTTTTTTTTTTTAGATTGCAATTCAGCATAATCTTTTCTCTCCTTGTTAAGCCCTAAAAAGAATGCTCACAAATATTAGAATCACAGAATGTCAGAACCAGAGGAGAAGATCTAGTAATCTAGCCCCACTTGTTTTATTAGGAAACAGGGGGGAAAGTGAGCCTTGGAAGGAGTGAGTTACTTGCCCACTTACTTGTCATAGTCAAATAGCAGGTTTCCAGCATGCTGTAACACTTGAGGTCTCCTGTCCTCCAGGCCAATGCTCTTTGCAAATCTGGTAATTTGTTATGCGGTCTAATTGCTAAAACAGTAATTGATCCCTCTCTCTATTCCCAGCTGTGAATTCCATTTCTTCATTTGAGAAGAGAGAATCCCAGCTTTCAGACACACCCTTGGTTGGCCTAATATGCCCAAGGCCTTCCGTGAGCAGGCCTGGCCTGCCCCAGCTGCCTGTGGCCCCACTGCCTTTGCTGTGGCCCCGCCCAGATCAGACGGCTCTTCTCATTGTCCTGCCTCTCACACGGGCAACGCATGCTAGTCTCCAGTCCTCTGCGTTAGCTCTTCCGTTACCAAGGAAGCCCTCTCACCATGCTTCAGATCTAGATACTCATTTATTTCCCATAACTATTCTATGAGGTCTAGAGCAGCCTTATCACCACATGAAGTACAGAGAGGTTAAGTCACTTAAGCTCAAGGTCACATTCCTTATACATAGTAGAGCCAGCAGTCCAGGTTATAAAGAGTGGACAAAACAGGAGATGAGCTCAGGTCTTCGACCCCAAGGAGGCCCCTGCTCTCTCACATCCACCCCATTTTCTCAGGAGGTAACATCGCTAATTTCCAGACTTTTTCTTGAGTACCTTAGGGGAAACTTCTTATCCTAAGGAGCCACTTCCCAGGGCAATTAGATGTGGGACAGGCAGGTTTTCTGATTTTGGAAATTTTTTCCGCTATAAATGGAAAGCGCAGTCACAATTTAAAAAGAGAAAAGTCTGTAAATGGGATATTCACATTTCCTCACCAGAAAAATTCACCTTTAGGGTAGAACGATGGAAAATTCCAGTGGAGAAAGGAAAATTTCTCAAAGAGCAGTGAGCAATCACAAATAGAAATTTTGAAACAGGCCAGGCATTTGGTAACCTCTGGTATTTGTGACTGTAAATGCTAGACCTTGCAGAGATAATAACTTCAGAACAAATGAGTGTGAGAGTCAGACTTAAGAAGGATTTTGCACTGGCTTTGGGTATAGACTTTCACAAAGAAGAGTGTCTGATGGCCCAGTTCTTTAGAGTTGTGCTCTTAGGCCAAGAGGCTGAAAGGCAGAATAAAGCATCCTTAAATTAGAGCGGTATGTACCAGCTCTTCAAAGCGAGGACAGTCGTTCAACTGGTGAGCACCTGCAGCTCTGAGTTGGAAAATTCAGGAGGAAAAGAAGGAAGGAAAGAAGGGAGGGAAGGAGAAAAGAAAATAGCCAAATGCTGTTTCTCTCCTCAGTCTATTAAAAAATCCTCAACGATTATAATGATAAATTCTATTCTACACTAAATTCTATTTTCCACTCAAAATACTAACTCTAGTCTCCAACACATGCACACATAAAACTAACCTGAGGACAGATTAATAAGTAGAATTACCCAGAAGGATGTTTAGTCTGTTTTGTTTTGTTTTTAAACCTCTGTGATGTGAGCTACACGTTATAAAACACTAACATTTTGCTTCATTCTTGAAGAGCTCTGCTTGCAGCCATGGTAGGGTTGTATATCTTCCCGAGGCCTGGCTTGCAGTGGAGATGGCGCTGGGTGTGATGGCGTGGGTGCTCTGTGAGCTCAGCTCCGGCCTCTGTGCATCCTACAGCAGAGGCTACTGTCCTCAGTGGGAAAGAAAGAAAGGATTCCCAGAGAGAGACAGGAGGTGATGTGTGGAATGAACGAGAACACTGTGCTGAGAGGTTGGGCTGCCGCCTCGGCCTCATTATCACTCAGCCTGTGAGGGTGGGCAAGCACTCCCCTTCTCAGGTCACAGGGAGATGAAGGGGCATGGCCAGAGGGTCCTAAGATTCTCTTCCAAGATTTAATGGTGTTGGTGATTCACATATTTCACTGTCTGTTTTTTCGCTTTTAATGTGGCCAGGTTGAACCCAATGACCTCTAAGTGCCTTCTAGCTCTGGGAATCTGTGTTTCTATGACTAAACCAGGGCTCACTAAACAGAAAAGGAGAGAAGCATAAGGGATATATGGATGCTCCCAATGCTCTAGCTTAGCTTAAGGTATGAGACTCTCCCGCAAGAGGTCAGAGGGCAAGAAATGAGACTCTCTTCCACTTGGGCAGAGTGGGAGCCTCCCACATCTAACGTCACCATTCTCCACCACAACCCTTGCCTCCAGACCTGCTGTTTCAGCAGCCCTGACCATCAGAAGATTGGCTGAGCCTGGGTTTCACAACCCAGAGTTCTTTCTAGGACCTCTGAGAGGTCTCTAGGTCTCTGATTGTTGAGAGCTCAACAATCCCAAATTTCTTCCTTGTGCATTCCTAGTAAACTGTTTTCCAGCCTCTGCCTGGAGGCAATTGGTTCCATTTTAAAGAGCTTTGACCACAGAAAAATGTCTTGGGTCAAGGCATGGGTCAATATCTGCTTCCCTGTAATTTCTGCCATTGATCAGATCTGTCTTCTGAGATCTCCATGGCAATCTATCTTCTCTCCCCATGGAAACCCACCAGGCCATGGGAGACAATACACAAGGCCTTATTACATCTTCTCCAAGATAAGGAACTCTAGTTCTTCTGATGGCATGGTTTTCAGCTATATTATTCCTCTGGTCTGTGCATATGTGCTTAGTTGCTGAGTCATGTCTGACTGTTTGCAATCACATGGACTATAGCCTGTCATGCTCCTCTGTCCATGAGACTTTCCAGGCAAGAATATTAGAGTTGGTTGCCATTTCCTACATGAGGGGGATCTTCCCGACCCAGGGATTGAACCCGAATCTCCTGTGTCTTTGCATTGGCAGGTGGATTTTTTTTTTTTAACCAATGAGCCCCTGGGAAGCCCCCTCTGGCCTGTAAATTCCCCCAAACTGTTTGAATTGTACATCTATCAGTGGGCTGTATTCCATCCACACAGCTGAACTGAAGTTTTTATGTAGGATAAATAAATGTTGGACACAGAAAGCTTGTAAATGATAAAATGCTTCATAAAAAAATCATTACTGCTACTGGATATTACTATTGAAAATAACAATTACTACTATTAAATCAAGAATATAATCCAGTTGTGTTCTAAGAGTACAGACTAGGAAAGGGAGATCCCCTTCCCTGCTCTGCATATGCATTTAGCCTAATACCACCATAGCTATTTGGGAGGCTGAGTCTCAGAACTTTTTCATCCTGAGTTCACAGAAAATGAAATAACGGCAAATTTATTACACATGTGGTTGTCAGTCTAGGTTTCTTCAGCTCTTATTACTGTAAAATTGAGGAATTTATGTTTGTCTCTGACATTTTATCTTTTTGTTCACCTTTTTCAGACACTTTTGGACTATGTTTCAGCCATCAGAAACTGTGCTCTCCAGTCTCCATTTGACAACAGAATCATTGTGGAAACTTTTCAAGCCTAAGATTTTGATTCACTTGTTCTAAGGAAGGACCCAGGAAGCTATACCCAAAACAAGCATCTTACATGGTCATCAGTGAATGCACCAGGATCCCTCAGCCTGCATTTGGAAATCCAGGGCATATCGCAACCTTGTCTGCACAGTTTCACTTGTGTGTGTTGTCTCTCAGCCAAAAGATATGTGCATCTAGGGCCTTTAACTGTTACTCAAAATGAGAGATAAACATGATTTTTCAAACATGATAACCATGATTTTTCTAGGAAACTGCCTAGAGGGTAAGAAGCTATCTATATGGAAGGGTAGGCAATGACTCTCCTATACCTTTTGCATTCTGTTAATATTCTTTTGAGCTTCCCTGATGGCTCCTAGGTAAAGTATCTGCCTGCAATGCAGGAGACACAGGAGACATGCGTTTGATCCCTGGGTTAGGAAAATCCCCTGGAGGAGGGTATGGCAACCCACTCCAGTATTTTTGCCTGGAAAATCCAATGGGCAGAGGAGCCTAGGGGCTACGGTCCAAGGAATCACAAAGACTGAAGCGACTAAGCACGGACGCACACAATGACCTTTTACAAATCATTTACTTCCTCGTGCTATAAAACAGTGTAGATACAAGAGCCTAGGAGGTGAGCAAGACATATGGGTGATCAGATGCACAGAAGCTTCAGAATATCCTGTTTCTTTTCCATCAAGCAGCATTCTGCCAGCCCATACCAGAAATATGCAGTCTGGGCAAAGAGAGAATTCCAAGAGCCCAGAGAAGCTGACCGTCTCCTTGGTCTATCTCTATCTTTTCTTCTTCTTTTTTAAAAATTGTTTTTAATTTATTTATTTAATTTTGGCCGCACTAGATCTTCACTGCTGCACCTGGGCTTTCTCTATTTGTGGCAAGTGGAGGCTGCTCTCTAGATGCAGGATGCCCGTTTCTTATTATGGTGGCTTCCCTTATTGCACAGGCTTTAGAGCAGGCAGGCTAAGCAGTTGTCATGCTCAGGCTTAGTTGCCCCATGGCATGTGGAATCTTCCTTGACCAGGGAGCAAATCCGTGTCCTATACACTGACAGGCAGATTCTTAACTACTGGACAACCAGGGAAGTCCCAATCCATCTCCCTTTTATTTTCCCACTGGAGCTCTCACTGTAACAGTTAAAGGTCCTAGATGCAGGGACTTCTGGCTGAGAGATGACATATGCAGCCACTTACTGCTCCAATGCCTATGCCAGACATGGCTAATCAATCACAGTCCTCTTTCTAAGCCCCTAGATGTGGCCTCCAAATCCTTCCCAAACTAGAGCTCTTATATGCCAAGCATTTTTCCTGAACTCCAAGGAGCCTTAAACAATGACCCTAGGTGGGTAGAGATGGATGCCAAAGAAACTCAAAGCAACAAAGAATCACAAGATAATCATTTTAAGAAAAAGTGTTGGTCTCAGCTTTCAGTTAAAAAAAAAAAAAAGAATTTACCACAATTAAAAAAACATGCTATACTAAGTTCATGTCTATGTCCCTGTGACCCCTTCAAATTTCTTGCAAGGAAGGGATTTCGTTGTCTCTGTCATCTCAAATACACTTAGCATAATATCATGTCCACCCAGAATTTTGCTTCTACCCTCTTCCTATCTGTAAGTTCTGGGCATGTAAGAGCACAGTTGTGTTACTTAGCTCTGCGACTACTGGATTTCTTCATCTGTATCTATGTTAAAAGGCTTTTCCCCACATTACTAAGGCTGTGGTCTGCTTCTTCTATACCTCTTAGATAAGAGCCTCCTTGTTCCGTAAATCCAGAGATCACTTCTCTGGTCTGTTCAGGCCCCCAGAGCCCTACTCTAAGCCCCTGAATTCATTGTTCTCAGAAATAGGCATTTCTGAAAACAAGATGCCATTTTGTTTCTGGGATCACAGCACAAATCTTTCTTATTGCCTCTGGTGAGATGATACCCTGTTCTCCTTTCTCCTTTCAAGTATAAAACATGCCCTAAAGTATGTGCTAATTAATACATCTGTTTGTCTTACAAAGTAGCTTGAAAAGCATCTATTTAAACTGTGATTCACATTTTTCCTTTCAGCCTGTCTGCAGATTTCTGGGCATGAATCAAATGAAGAGCCTGATTGCACTACTGTTTTAAAAGAGCCAATTAAAAAGTTCATTAAGTGATACTGGTGTGTTTTAGTGCAGGTATAGAAGCGTAAAGTTATACTTGGCATTAATAAGCTGAAAGGTACAACTGGATTTGATGAAAAAATTCATTTCTTTCCATTTCTAAAATACCCTCCTGAAGGAGTACTGTGTTTCTCTGCCAGAGACAGGCAGTGGGCATTTAGTCTGTCTAGGGCATAATTAGGGTACAAAGAAGTAAGCCATGTGGATATACTTGGAGAGCTCAATGATTAAGGCTTTATGGTCACTCCTTTGTATGTTCTCCAAGTCTAAACCACATGCCTTGAGCTTTGACCAATCACACACTTGCTCCTAGGACTTGGAATCTTTAGGGAATGAGTATAGATCGAGGAAACACTTGCAGGCTAGGCAGGCAGAGCACCTAAACATGACCCAGACTGTTACTGAAATACGATCTTGCCTGCGGATCTTGCCTGCTGCCCAGCCTCATTCCTTCAGTCTCCCTTTTGTTTTGTGACCTTAGTATCTCTTCAGTATAGTGCCTTTTACATGATACAACCAGAGTCTGTTTCTGTTTCTTGTAGCCAACAATCCTGATAGACTCTAAAGGAGACAGTTCCTCCCCTAGAAAGCTTGATACAAGTGAATGACAGACATCCTTTACTCGGTTATAGAGAGAATGCTATCATGGTATAACTTTGGAACTAATTGCTGTACAAGAATGGGCTGTCACATCAAAGCAGTGTATTTCTGTTTGCTGTAAAGGTTGAAACAAAGAACAACCATTGGTCAGGGATGCTCTGGAAAGGATTCTTGGATTTGGAGCATGGACTAGCATCTAGTTAACAGGTTTAATGAAAATGCTTTTCAAATGCTTAAGACCTATCGTCCATTTCAAGCTATTCCTCTCAGCTGGCTGTGACTGACTAAAGGTTCTCAGCCTAGAAGACTTGGAACTTGGGCTGAGCACTGTGGGAAGAGCTGAGCTTAGTATCTTTCTCTGGTCTTCTTGAGACTGGGTTCTTAAATCTAGACCAGTTAACTTTATTGTTTGTGAGAGGTAGTGAACCCTGTTCTCAGAAACGTGCAGATAATTTCCACAAAGCTGTTTTTGTCTAATTCAAGGAATTTTTCAGTAGGCTTTCTGCACCTTCCCAAGTAACACCTTCTGCTCTAAAAATCTATTCTTCCCTGGGGTTGGAAACCATGGGATTGGAACCTTGGATTAGGTAATCCTTAAGGCAGTTTATTCATAGACACATGGTTTACAAGATGAACTAGAATAGCCCAAGATGATTTATGAGGCTGAAAGAAGGTCCAAAGGGCATACATTTAAATCTAGCCATAAACAACTGAAGTCCATGACCAATGAGTCAAGTTATATGATCATGCACAAGCCATCTTATTAGGTTCCCTGGTCGTCTGTCTACCCAAATGCGTCCTTTCAGAGCTAAGTAGAGGCCGGAAGAGCCGCACCTTACCCACCACCACACTCTGAAGTTGGGGTCCACACTAACCAGCATCTTGTGACACTGCTTTTCTAGCTGTCTCCCACCACATTCCCTGTCACCTCCCGCCCCGCCTGGCAGGCTGCTATCTTTTCAGCAAGGCTGAGCGGGGCTCTGCTCACACCCTCAAAGGGAGGCATCTGTGATGCTCCTGTGTTGGGGAAGCTCTCACTCAGTTCCTATTTATGCCAAAGACACCCTGGGAATAAATAAAGGTCCTCACTCTCACACCTTCTACTCCCACCAAATATGCACATGAAAAAAATAATTGAAAATAAAACTCACAGAGGTAGGGATTCTCTGCTGTTGAAAGAAACTCCTTAACACATTACTCAGGTAATCATTTTTATGAATGATTCCATGCACATTTTTTGATTTAATTTTCCTATTGATTTACAATGTTGTGTCAGTCTACAACAAAGTGACTCATACTTTAAACATACATATAGACATTTTTTTCACATTTTTTTCTATTATGGTTTATCACAGGATATTGAGTATAGTTTCCTGTGCTATACAGGAGAATTTTGTTTAATCATCCTATATATAATAGTTTCCAGGGGATCTTCCCAACCCAGGGATCAAAGCTGCATCTCCTGCGTCTCCTACACTGCAGGCAGATTCTTTACCACTGAACCATTGGGGAATCCCATATATAATAGTTTACATCTGCTAATCACAAACTCCCACAGTCCTTCCCTCTCCTCCTCCCCCTTGACAAACACAAGTCTGTTCTCTATCTGTGGGCATCTTTAAGAGCTAGAAATAAGGCCTAAGAAAGCAACTAGTCCAACGCCCTTTATTTACAAGTGGGCAAACTGGAATTCAGAGCAGAGAAGGGCATTTGGTCAGCCCAGTGGGCTTTCTGCTGAATCGGAGCACTGTTTTCCCTTCCCGGGGCCTCCTGAGGTGGCTAGGGTGTGCATGCATGACGCAGCCTATGTGGCTTAAGAATACTGATATATGATTCTTTTGGACTCCAGGAGAGAGACTGAGCTACCTACTTCCAGGGGGCTGGTGGAGAGAGAGGGAGGTGGGGGCTTTAGAGCCAGCTAACCCATTTTAGCAATGGGGCCCAGGCAGCTTAACCTCTCAGAGCTTCCATGTACCTGTCTGCAAAGTAAGGAGAATTGAACTAGCTTTGGTTGTCCAGAAGACTGAAGGTCAACTTTGGCAAAGTGCTTATTAGCTCAGTGCCTGGCATACCCACAAGGACCAGTACCTCTTCCTTTCTTTCCCACCCTCCCCCACATTACTTCTTCTTACTTTGATGTAAGTGAGAAAACTGAAATGGGCAAAACCCATGGGAGGCTTTTGCTCTTGTAGAAGCCCCGTCTCCCCAACACTGAAGACATTTGGCCAAGGATATTCAAGACCCCTAAAGACCCTACCACGATATCTTTGGTACTGTAATGTGCACATATGAAGGACTGGTGATTGCAGTTGCCAGAATGCCTAGTCAAAATAAGTGTTCTTTATGTTCTAAAAGGGTTTTAAAGGAACAAATATTTGAGGTGTTTGGGGAACAAATACAACAGATCTTCTCTTTGGGGACAAGATTTTTCAGAGTCAGTAAAAGCAGTAATCCTCACTGAAGTCCAAAGACCTCAGCTTTTATAAACCTCCTTATAGAAATCTGGGATGTCAGATGACACAGCCTCTTTTTTTTTAACCACAGCCTCTTGACCAGTCCTGGAGTCCCATCTGTGAGATTCTGGAAATCTTAGGACAGGAGGTGTCAATTTTGTGACAGAAACTAGGTTAAAAACAACAACAGAAACATTAAAAATGTATAAGCTACAGTCTACCTCCTGTCATGTCCAACTTTTGAGTCTAACTTCTGTACCTCTGGAACAAAAAGGGCAAATTCATTCCCTTTCTGGGGTTGCGGAAGAAAGAAAGCCATTGTTTTTCTAATATTTGAGTGTAAGAGTTTTTAAAAGAATGTTAAAACATACGCGATTTCACTTGTTAAAAATTAATCCTGAATCTTACTTTGCAGTGACAGTAAATGGGCAATGACATGCCTGTCATGTGTAATTTTCCCATGGTTGAGGTTTAACTCAACAGAGTTACCAGTTCCCAAATATCACTGGCAAGGGTGAACGATCCGGATTTAGGTTCAGTATACCTCCAGTTAGAGCCTTGCTTAGTCTAAATGATCTCAAGCAAGTTTTTGAAACCCACTCTCTCCCTTGTAGAAGATGGAGATAACCGAGTAGTAGGGTCCGTGGAAAAGATGTCTGGAAATCTGAGTTTAAGAACTCACGTTCCTTTCTGTCTGTGAATGAGCTGTTTGAGCTATATAAGTGTCTTTACACACATTTGTAGTTGCTGAATCTGTTCTTCTTATTTTTAAATGTGGGAATTTTATTTATATTTAAAAATGTTTACTGAAGTATAGTTGTCCACAATGGTGTGCTTTTAGCTAGGTTGTGTGCCTACAGCATCTAGCAAGCCAGTTCAGGCTTATTCCCATGCAGTGTGAAGATGTACACACTGCAGAGAGGGTAAGGGCCTAAGCTATAAGGCTTCTTGAAGTCCAGGCTCAGAAGCTGCAAAATATTACTGCCACTGTATTCTTTTATGAGGCCAAGTCACCAGGCCAGCCTAAATTCAAAGGATGGATAAGTAGATTCCACCTCTTTGTGGGAGAAATAGCAGAGTCACATAGCAAAGAGATTACTATGGCCATCTTTGCAAAGAGCTATTGCCCTAGCTAATGCTGATTTTTGCTTAAAGATACTACCCTTGGTTGTCTTCAGTTCAGTTCAGTCGCTCAGTTGTGTCCAGCTCTTTGTGACCCCATGAATCGTAGCCCGCCAGGCCTCCCTGTCCATCACCAACTCCTGGAGTTCACTCAGACTCACATCCATCGAGTCAGTGATGCCATCCAGCCATTTCATCCTCAATTAAACAAGGTGTAGCATATGAAAAACCCAGTTTGGAGATCAAAATATACAAGTTGTAGGAAAAGTAAAAATAAATCTGAATCCTTCACCCATCTGTGTTAATGTAAAGCCTAATCTCCTGCCCATGGTATCCTCAGGTCTGGTCTGTGTACCCTCTGGTCTCAGTCACCTGAGGCTTCTGTTAAGGCTCCAGTTTATCACACATCACTGAGAAATAAACCGTGAAAGTTCCTCTGCTCAGGGTCTCTCAACCCACAACATGATTGAATCAGTGAAGTCTTTATAAATGCCCAGTGCTTGCTACTCACTGACAACTATTACGTGTCCCTGAATGAACTTTCCCACAGAGAGGAAAAAGTGGTCAATTATTGTAAAAACATAAAAATAAAATAATGCATGTACTTCATCCAGTATTCTTGCCTGGGAAATTCCATGCACAGAGGAGCCTCAGTTCAGTTCAGTTCAGTTGTTCAGATGTGTCTGACTCTTTGCGACCCCCATGAATTGCAGCATGCCAGGCTAGCGGGCTACAATCCGTTGGGTCTCAAAAGAGTCAGACACGACAATTTAGGGACTAAAAGATAACAACAATATTGCATAGGCTTTGTAAGGGTGACAGAAGAAGGTGTCAGAGGATGAGATGGCTGGATGACATTGCTGATGCAATGAACATGAACTTGGGCAAACTCCAGGAGATGGTGAGAGATGGGGATGCCTGGCGTGCTACAGTGCATGGGTTGCTAAAAGTTGGACATGACAACTTAGGGACTAAGCAACATTAGTAAATAGGCTTCACAGAGTGCTCCGGTTTATGAATCTAAATCAATTAGTCCTCTAAGCCCCTTGAGAAATAAATGGTAAAAGTCTATGCATGTGGTCGTGCTTCACAGTAATGGAACTGTATCTTTATGGGGTTTTTTTAACATTTATTTTTATTTATTTATTTTATTTATTTGGCTGAACCAGGTCTCAGTTGCAGCATGTATGACCTTTAGTTGGGACATGTGGGATCTATTTCCCTGACTCGAGATCAAAGCCAGATCCCCGGTATTGGGAGCACGGAGTCTTAGCCACTGGACCACCCAGTATATATATATATTTTTAATATATATATATATATATATATATATATATATATATATTTTTAATATTTAATTAGGAAGCAGCTCCTGGGCACAGGCTGCCATAGGGGACATTATCTTCCATTATTACTGTCTCCTCATTCACGCATTAAGTTCACATTGGTTGAGTGATTGCCTGAGGCCTAACTGGTAAGTGTCAGAGTTGGGCTGTGAGTCTGGGTGGCCTGGCACACCAGCACCTGGTTTCTTCACTGCTGGGTCTACTGTCCCTCGAGGGACACGTGACTTACATGTATGATTCCTGCCTTTCACACAGGTGGCCCTGGCACCACATATGGACCATAAGGATTTTTATAACTACAGATGCCCCTTAGACTCTGGTTCAATGGGTCTAGAGTAGTAGAGGAAATGAAATATGAACAAGGAGGGAAAGTGTCATTATTTTTTTTAAATAATAAAAATATGATTGATGAGATATAGGAAAAGTGCTATGGGTATTCAGAAAAGGGATGAGATGCTTCTGGGAGGAGAGGTGGAAATCTAGGAAGATTTAGGAGAAAGAAAATTTTGATTTGAACTTGGGCAGTTGTTATATGTATATACTGAGTGATCATCTCAGGTTGAATGAACAAAATAGAACATCCCCATCCATCTCTGTTGACCTGGAAGTGTTGATGATTGGACTCTACTCTGTGTTGACCATAACAAAGTGTGGGAAACAGGCCTCTCTTGGTACTTCTTAATGACAACACATTTGAAAATCAACCCAACGATCATTGATATGAATTCTAAGAGACAATATGGCACACATACATGTGGAAACCACCTGTAAATGGTAAAATTGGAAGTAAATATTGCTTATTTGTGTTAAGGTAGATTATGTGTTATATATCATCCACAGTTTATAAGGTGTAACTATGTACTTAATAGATTATCAATAAAATTCCCATGGGAAGAATTAAAAGTTGGCCGTTTAATTGGATCTGGAGATTTATATTGAGAAGAAAGTTGTACTTGCCTCACTCAGAACTACTGTGCAAGACAGCTAATGGCTGATGGTTTGTCATGATGATGGACTCTTCCAGAGGCTGGGATTGCTGAGTCATGAGGGCTCATGCCCTTGTGGCGAGGAGACAGGTTAACTGGGGATGGCTGTAGCTGCAGAAGGCGTGTCTGCACTTGAGAAGCCAAACAAAGGGGAAACCTTTGTCTTTAGGTTCTTCTAGAAAGAAAAAAAACAAAACAGAGAAGGCAATGGCACCCCCACTCCAGCACTCTTGCCTGGAAAATCCCATGGATGGAGGAGCCTGGAAGGCCACAGTCCATGGGGTCGCTGAGGGTTGGGCATGATTGAGCGACTTCACTTTCACTTTTCACTTTCATGCATTGGAGAAGGAAATGGCAACCCACTCCAGTGTTCTTGCCTGGAGAATCCCAGGGACAGGGTAGCCTTAGTGGGCTGCCGTCTCTGGGGTTGCACAGAGTCGGACACGACTGAAGCGACTTAGCAGCAGAAAGACAAAAATACTAAAGCAGAGACTAGATCAGGAGAATCAAGAAAAATCAGGCTGCACATTCTTGTAAATGCTACACATTATTAATAGTTATGGTATTTTGACATAATATTTAGAACACAACAATCGAAGTCTAAAATTCAGACTTGGCTTTATCATCATTTTTAGGATCATAGAAGGCTAGATTTGGAAGGGGCCTTAAGAGAGTTCTTAATCCAAACTCATTTCTTCTAATTTTAGAGCCAACAGTTCCTCTGGAACCCAGGAAGCTAGTTGCCCAAGGCAGGATAGTAAGCTGTTCTAAATAAAGAAAGATACAACATGTTCTTTTGGTGTTTTTAAAAAGAAACACAAGCATTTTCTTGTGTTTTTCTATTTGTCAAGCCTAAAAAGCGACTGTTACTAAAACCACTTGGTTGCTATACTAACCAAATTCAAAGCAATGCTACACAGCTGGAAAAAGGAAAAAAAAGAAGACACGGCACGATTTTCCAGTCTTTCAGATCTGACTCAAACCCTAGGACAAATTCACTTATTTACCAATCACCTCTGTTTACTGTAATCAAAGTATTTTCAAAATTCCTAAAGGCCTTGATGAGTTCATAGTATAGCAAAGGCATTACATTATTACTGCTAATACTATTACTTTTAATAACATGAGATGTAAAGCATGAAAGGCCTGAAGAGACACACAAGCAGTTGAAGGCAATTAGAATACCAATGGTTCTAATTATCATGGAGGTTTTCATAGACAAGGTGTCATCTAAACTGGCTTTGCAGGACCATAGGATTTGTCTCCACAGACACTTTTGGTAGACAACGAGATGTGGATTTCCCAGTTAGCAAAGACTCTAAGGTGACAAAGTATGAGGTAGGTTTGTTAGAACAGAGGGCAGGAAGGGGACAGTGAGAGAAAATGCTGGAAAGGAAGGCATAAGGAAAATTTCCTATATAAGTTATGATTTGCTTCCTGGGTTAGATCTTCTCATGATGCCAGAAAATACTTATGTTTAAATGCATTTTTATAATCTATGACAATCAGTTCATTCAAGAAAACTTAAAACTACAGAGATTTAGAAAGAAATAAATTTTATTATTTAATAATTTGCTTTATTTCCTTCCAATATATATTTTTTAACAGACAAAAGTGTTCTGATTTCTTTTAACATTATTTTGGGCTTCCCTGGTAGCTCAATTGGTAAAGAATCCACCTGCAATGCAGGAGACCTGAGTTCATTTCCTGAGTTGGGACGATCCCTTGGAGAAGGATTTAATCACACGTAACTGTTTTTCTCAATAATGTTAAGCCTTACTTGAGTGAAGGGTCCTGGAAAAGAAATTTGTGTTCAATGACAGCATTAGTCTCAAAAAGATAAAATGTCACAAGGAAAGGGATAAAAGGGAACTTTGACCCAGACATTGCTACAAGAGAGCACCAAATTTTTTTCTATTTTTGCAGATGCTTCGACCCATGTGTTTGGTAATGAGTGATCCTGACAGTGCTCCTCAGAGAGCATGAACTCCGAAGTATCCAGCTCAGTAGTTGCCAGACCGTGTGGGCTTAGCTGCTTTGTGGCATGTGGGATCTTAGCTCTCCAACCGGGGATGATACCTGCGTGCCCTGCATTGCCAGGTGTATTCTTAACCACTGGACACCACAGATGTCCCCTGGTTTCCATTTCTTAAATGAGTGGTCATGTGCTTTTCAGTTCAGTCACTCAGTCGTGTTTGACTCTTTGTGACCCCATGAACTGCAGCACGCCAGGCCTCCCTGTCCATCACCAATTCCCGGAGTCCTTTATAACACAATAAATCCTTGACTCCTCTCTATCCACTTGGGTCCAGGTGGAACCCATTTTCAAAGAAAGCCATGTCATATTCTATTTTTGGCCCAATTTCTGGTGTCTTCGGGTTTTCATTCTGTACAGGTCTGTTGGTTGGGTCAGGGTTTTCATAGCTCTGAGAAAGTAGAAATAGAGTTCTGATGGGGAAAGAAAAGAGGTAGCTACCTAGGACACTATCAGGTACAGATCTTCCCATAGGAACAGTTTCTTTATCTATTAAAGCAGAGGAGGATGGGATTAAGTGATTTCTAAAGTCTAAGGTGAAGGTGAAGTCGCTCAGTAGTGTCCGACTCTTTGCAACCCCGTGGACTGTAACCTATTAGGCTTCTCCATCATCCATGGGATTCTCCAGGCAAGAATACTGGAGTGGATTGCTATTTCCTTCTCCAGGGGATCTTCCCAACCCAGGTATCGAACCTGGGTCTCCCACATTGGAGGCAGACACTTTAACCTCTGAGCCAAGTCTACGCACCAGTATATGCATGCAAATTGACCCACGAGTGATGAGTCAGGCTAAGAGGGACCAGAAACAGGAGCCAAGCTCACATACTTTCAGTCCTTCTGCTCAGAACCATTGACCTGAGTATAATGCTGGGCAGCCCATTTCTTGTTCAAAACTTCTCCATGAACTTTGGATGGAGTCATCAACCAGGATAGATTTCTGCCTGTTCTACCACACTATAATGCCTCTCCCTGTTCCTTTCTCTGAATCGCATCCCCTCTCCACCTTGGTCCAGATTTTTCTAGCTTTACTTTCTCCCTCATAAGCTCTTCTTTTCTTATTCTCCCCACATTCTGTTGGAGAAGGAAATGGCAACCCTCTCCAGTATCCTTGCCTGGAGAATCCCATGGACGGAGGAGCCTGGTGGGCTACAGTTACGCTCAATCTATAATGAACTGTTTTTAACTCTTTGATCCTACCATGATTTCATAATGTTCATTTGTGCTATATCCTTTGCCTGGAGTACTTCTTGTCTTGCATTCCTTCAGCTAACTAATGCCTGCTCTTCTCTTGTGTATCATCTTATCAATTGTTTTTTTCCAACAAATTTCTGCCCTCCCTCTCTCCCCAAGACCCAGGTGTCCCTCCCATAGGCTCTTATAACACTCTGAGACACACCCTTATCTTAACACAAATCACTCTCTCTAGTAATTGTATGGTATGTCTATTTATAACCCCCAACTAACCTCCAGCAAACCCCTTGGTATGTCGTTCTCTGTTGTTATCTCTAATATTTATTTAGTCAAGTGCCTGTCTTGTAGGAGGTACCTGAAAACATTTGTGAAAGAATATAAGAATAATTAGAAGTAATTCCTCCCCAACCCTGAACGTACATCAGTTCAGTTCAGTCACTCAGTCGTGTCTGACTCTTTGCAACCCCATGAATTGTGGCACCCTAGGCCTCCCTGTCCATTCCCCTTTTCCTCCTGCCCCCAATCCTTCCCAGCATCAGAGTCTTTTCCAATGAGTCACCTCTTCGCATGAGGTGGGCAAAGCATTGGAGTTTCAGCTTTAGCATCAGTCCTTCCAAAGAATACCCAGAAGTGATCTCCTTCAGAATGGACTGGTTGGATCTCCTTGCAGTCCAAGGGACTCTCAAAAGTCTTCTCCAACACCACAGTTCAAAAGCATCAATCCTTCAGTGCTCAGCTTTCTTCACAGTCCAACTCTCACATCCATACATGACCACAGGAAAAACCATAGCCTTGACTAGACGGACCTTAGTGGGCAAAGTAATGTCTCTGCTTTTCAATATGTTGTCTAGGTTGGCCGTAACTTTTCTTCCAAGGAGTAAGCATCTTTTAATTTCATGGCTGCAATCACCATCTGCAGTGATTCTGGAGCCCCCAAAATAAAGTCTGACACTGTTTCCACTGTTTCCCCATCTATTCCCCATGGAGTGATGGGACCAGATGCCATGATCTTCGTTTTCTGAATGTTGAGCTTTAAGCCAACATTTTACTCTCCTCTTTCACTTAAATCCACAAGGTTTTTAGTTCCTCTTCACTTTCTGCCATAAGGGTGGTGTTATCTGCATATCTGAGGTTATTGATGTTTCTCCCAGAAATCTTGATTCCAGCTTGTGCTTCATCCAGCCCAGCGTTTCTCATGATGTACTCTGCATATAAGTTAAATAAACAGGGTGACAATACAGCCTTGACGTACTCCTTCTCCTATTTGGAACAAGTGCATTGTTCCATGTCCAGTTCTAACTGTTGCTTCCTGACCTGCATATAGGTTTCTCAAGAGGCAGGTCAGGTGGTCTGGTATTCCCATCTCTTTCAGAATTTTCCACAGTTTATTGTGATCCACACAGTCAAAGGCTTTGGCATAGTCAATAAAACAGAAATAGATGTTTTCCTGGAACTCTTTTGCTTTTTCCATGATCCAGCAGATGCTGGCAATTTGATCTCTGGTTCTTCTGCCTTTTCTAAAACCAGCTTGAACATCCAGAAGTACATGGTTCATGTATTGCTAAAGCCTGGCTTGGAGAATTTTGAGCATCACTTTACTAGCATGTGAGATGAGTGCAATTGTGCAGTAGTTTGAGCATTCTTTGGCATTGTCTTTCTTTGCGATTGGAATGAAAACTGTCCTTTTCCAGTCCTGTGGCCACTGCTGAGCTTTCCAAATTTGCTGGCATATTGAGTACAACACTTTCACAGCATCATCTTTCAGGATTTGAAATAGCTCAACTGGAATTCCATCATCTCCACTAGCTTTGTTAGTAGTGACGCTTTCTAAGGCCCACTTGACTTCACATTCCAGGATGTCTGGCTCTAGGTGAGTGATCACACCATCATGATTATCTTGGTCATGAAGATCCTTTTGTACAGTTCTTCTGTGTATTCTTGCCACCTCTTCTTAATATCTTCTGCTTCTGTTAGGTTCATACCACTTCTGTCCTTTATCGAGCCCATCTTTACATGAAATGTTCCCTTGGTATCTCTAATTTTCTTGAAGAGATCTCTAGTCTTTCCCATTCTGTTGTTTTCCTCTATTTCTTTGCATTGATCGCTGAGGAAGGCTTTCTTATCTCTCTTTGCTATTCTTTGGAACTCTGCATTCAGATGCTTATATCTTTCCTTTTCTCCTTTGCTTTTTGCTTCTCTTCTTTTCACAGCTATTTGTAAGGCCTCCCCAGACAGCCATTTTGCTTTTTGCATTTCTTTTCCATGGGGATGGTCTTGATCCCTGTCTCCTGTACAATGTCATGAACCTCCATCCATAGTTCATCAGGTACTCTATCAGATCTAGTCCCTTAAATCTATTTCTCACTTCCACTGTATAATCATAAGGGATTTGATGTAGGTCATACCTGAATGGTCTAGCAGTTTTCCCTACTTTCTTCAATTTAAGTCTGAATTTGGTAATAAGGAGTTCATGATCTGAGCCATAGTCAGCGTTCGGTCTTGTTTTTGCTAACTCTATAGAGCTTCTCCATCTTTGGCTGCAAAGAATATAATCAATCTGATTTTGGTGTTGGCCATTTGGTGATGTCCATGTGTAGAGTCTTCTCTTGTCTTGTTGGAAGAGGGTGTTTGCTATGACCAGTGTGTTCTCTTGCCAAAATTCTACTAGCCTTTGCTCTGCTTCATTTCGTATTCCAAGGCCAGATTTGCCTGTTACCCCAGGTGTTTCTTGACTTCCTACTTTTGCATTCCAGTCCCTTATAATGAAAAGAACATTTTTGGGGGTGTTTTAGAAGGTCTTGTAGGTCTTCATAGAACCATTCAACGTCAGCTTCTTCAGCATTACTGGTTGGGGCATAGACTTGGATTTCTGTGATAAGTAAGAGAAACCCAAGTAAGACGGTAGGTGTTGCGAGAGGGCATCAGAGGGCAGACACACTGAAATCATAATCACAGAAAACTAGTCAATCTAATTACATGGACCACAGCCTTGTTGAACTCAATGAAAACTAGGCCATGCTGTGTGGGGTCACCCAAGATGGGCAGGTCATGGTGGAGAGGTCCTACAGAATGTGGTCCACTGGAGAAAAGAATGGCAAACCACTTCAGTATTCTTACCTTGAGAATGCCATGAACAGTATGAAAAGGCAAAATGATAGGATACTGAAAGTGGAACTCCCCAGGAACACCCCAGGGTGCCCAATATGTTACTGGAGATCAGTGGAGAAAAAACTCCAGAAAGAATGAAGGGATGGAGCCAAAGCAAAAACAATACCCAGTTGTGGATGTGACTGGTGACAGAAGCAAGGTCCGATACTGTAAAGTGCAATATTGCATAGAAACCTGGAATGT
Organism: Nanger dama; assembly: GCA_917880005.1. NCBI lineage: Eukaryota > Metazoa > Chordata > Mammalia > Artiodactyla > Bovidae > Nanger > Nanger dama. The sequence goes on along the minus strand of CAKJTW010000011.1, from coordinate 23,254,116 downwards.
TAGGTCCATGAATCAAGGCAAATTGGAAGTGGTCAAACAGGAGATGGCAAGAGTGAATGTTGACATTCTAGGAATCAGTGAACTAAAATGGACTGGAATGGGTGAATTTAACTGAAAGTGAAAGTGAAATTGCTCAGTCGTGTCTGACTCTTTGGGACCCCATGGACTGTAGCCTATCAGGTTCCTCTGTCCATGGGATTTTCCAGGCAAGAGTGCTGGAGTGGATAGCCATTTCCTTCTCCAGGGATCTTCCTAACCCAGGAATCGAACCCGGGTCTCTCACATTGCAGGCAGACGCTTTACTGTCTGAGCTACCAGGGAAGCCCCAGTTTAACTGAGGTGACCATTATATCTACTACTGCCAGCAGGAATCCCTTAGAAGAAATGGAGTAGCCATCATGGTCAACAAAAGAACATGCATAGCACTTTAAAATACAATGACTCTCTTCTTTGTGTAAAGTACTTACATACAGCTTCAGTTCAGTTCAGTTCAGTTCAGTCGCTCAGTCGTGTCTGACTCTTTCCAACCCCATGAATCGCAGCATGCCAGGCCTCCCTGTTCATTACCATCTCTCGGAGTTCACTCAGACTTAGGTCCATCGAGTCAGTGATGCCATCCAGCCATCTCATCCTCTGTCATCCCCTTCTCCTCCTGCCCCCAGTCCCTCCCAGCATCAGAGTCTTTTCCAGTGAGTCAACTCTTCTCATGAGGTGGCCAAAGTACTGGAGTTTCAGCTTTAGCATTTCCTTCCAAAGAAATCCCAGGGTTGATCTCCTTCAGAATGCTTATTAGGATGAAATTCATGACTGGATTATCAGTTGTCCAAATTAGGCCAGTTTTGAGAGAGAAGGGCAGTGGTGTTAGTAATTACCTGGAGATAAGAGGTATTGTGTTGGGATTGTCTGGGGCTAGTGGCACATATGATCACCTTATTTAGCTAGCAACACCTCTTAGCTAGGTCATTAACTGTGGTTTTATAGACTTTGATTTAAGCCAGAAGGTGCTGGGTCAGGGAGAACTTCTGGTATTACACTCATTCTCTGGAAGAACAAATTGAGTATGAAAGGATATCATCTCATAATCAAACTATAAGCAGGGGGTTAGCAATAGGATCAGAGAAACTATCCAGGATTTTTGATTCTCTTCATTTTTACCCCCAATGAATCCTACTTCCCTTTGGATTAAGTGTGGAACATGCAATGAGAAACACTGCAATTTTGACACTTTTGGAACTGTAATAATTAGTCTTTATAAAACAGAAGAAAACATCTGTTCTTCTACCTCTGTCTTGGTGATCAAGCATAATCCTCTCATTGTAATCAGAGGTAGGAATAAAATCTCAAAGCCCTGTGCTTTAAAGAATTTAATTGGTGACTCATCATCATCCCATTGCAGCAACCACTTTTTTTTCTTTAGGAAAAGCACTTAGAACATTTCGACATCAGTTCAGTCATCCTCCAGTCACCCTCCATCCCTTCATGGCATAGATGGGGAAACAATGGAAACAGTGGTAAACTTTATTTTATTGGGCTCCAAAACCACTGCAGATGGTGACTGCAGCCATGAAATTAAAAGACACTCGCTCTTTGGAAGAAAAACTATGACCAACCTAGAAAGCATATTAAAAAGCAGAGACATTACCAACAAAGGTCCGTACAGTCAAAGCTAAGGTTTTTCCAGTAGTCATGTATGAATGTGAGAGTTGGGATATAAAGAAAGCTGAGCACTGAAGAACTGATGCTTTTGGACTGTGGTGTTGGAGAAGACTTTTGATAGTCCCTTGGACTGCAAGGAGATCAAACCAGTCAATTGTAAGGGAAATCAACCCTGACTATTCATTAGAAGGACTGATGCTGAAGTTGAAGTTCCAATACTTTGACCACCTGATGGGAAGAACTGACTTGTTAGAAAAGACCCTGATGCTGGGAAAGATTGAAGGTGGGAGGAGAAGGGGATGACAGAGGATGAGATGGTTGGATGGCATCACCGGCTCAACGGACATGAGTTTGGGCAAGCTCCGGGAGTTGGTGATGGACAGGGAAGCCTGGCATGCTACAGTCCCTGGAGTCACAAAGAGTCGGACATGATTGAACAACAGAACTGGACTCAGTCACCCTCCATCTATGAGCTTGATCCCCTAGAAAGTCTTCTTATCTACATTCTATTTGGGGAAATCAAGGCTCAGTATATACCGCATTTGGGTCAGATTGTGGTTTAGTAGATCTATTGTTATCAATAGGTTGACAAATTAAGAGTCACATTGGGCGTCACACATAGCTCAGTTGGTAACGAATCTGCCTGCAGTGTGGGATACCTGGGTTTGATGCCTGGGTTGGGAAGATCCCCTGGAGAATGGAAAGGCCAGTATTCTGGTCCAGAGAATTCCACGGACTATATAGTCCTTGGGGTTGCAAACAGTCGGATACGACTGAGCAACTTTCACTTTCACTAGACCATAACAGGACACTGGAGGTTAATTTTGAGAACAGTGTTGAAAAGGTTCAGTGGAGACAAGAAAAGTAGTTCTAGGAATCATGGAAACCAATACTAATTGTTTCATACATTTGCATGGTGTTTATAGTTTGCTTTCACATTCCTTATTTATCATTAACAGAGGACTGGAATCTGGGTCTCTTCATTCTTCTCCTGGGCATCCTCCCAACCATCAGTTATATGGTTGAGTGCTTCATCCAGTACAAGAGACCTAAAAACTGTGACCCCTCCTACTCAGAATTTGCAAGTGCCATCAGAAAACATTCACACTGCTTACCTTTCTGCTAAGGAAAACCTGAAGGGTTCTGATTCTTTCCCTGTCTGTTTATTAAAAATATGTTGTGAGCACAGAGAAAACTTACATATATATATACAAAAAAAAAAAAAAAAGCCTGCTGAGGACTTCCCTGGTGGTCTAGTGGTTAAAAATCCACAGTCCAAAGCAGGGGACATGAGTTTGATCTGCAGTCTAGGAAGATTCCATGTTCCACGGGGCAACTAAGCCTGTGAATCACAACTGCTGAGGCCCTGTGCCTAGAGCCTGTGCTCCACAACAAAAGAAGCTACCACATTGAGAAGTCCACGTACGACAACAAAGAGTAGCCTCTGCTCACTGACACTAGAGATAGCCCACACACAGTAACGAAGAACAGCGTAGCCACAAACACAGATAAATACATAAATAACAACGATCGCTCCTGCTGAAAGGAAGCTAGATCTTATAGCCAGAGCTTTCTCAGTGCCCTGCAAGTGTTTGAACCTCAAGTTACAGAGCTGCAGCCACCTGAGTGATCTGGAGGTAGAAGGATCAGGATCTAAAGGTGAGGCACTGAGGTAGTGTGGTAATCCATGAGTCAGTCTGACAAATGAAATAATAGGAATCTGAAACTAGGAATCTGAAAAGTTCATGCAAGGTGAAAACACCAAGCTTCCTTGGCTAAAAAAAATCATTTTAAGATGTAAACATGAATTGCTGATCTACTGTTCTCTATGGATATCTGTTTTTATTCTTTTTGTTTTTTTTTTTTGGTAGGATTGTCATAATATTGTGTACTCAAAGGGCCTTTGAATTTTCCCTAGTGACCATACAGTAGAATCTCATCTAATGTTAGTGTTCATGATTAAAAGGAAAGCATGTAGCGAAAATTTTTGCTTGAATTTATTTTTGAAAAATACTTAGGAAGGTGCCATGTTGCAGCCCAACCCAGGGTGTTTTATCTCCAGTTTCAGGATTAATTACTGTTTATTGGTTCAGCCCCAGAAGCAGTGGCTGGCTCTTAACTAAGGATCATGCTGAACAAAGTTGGCTATCATTGAACAACAAAATCATAGATGTGGGAGAACTGATAATGAAAAGCAGACAAAGGCTGGAGGCTCAGTGGGGACAACAGGTTCACATCTCACATCTCTTGCTCACAAAAGCCCTGGTGGAGAGGACCAACAGCAGAATTTCTATGGTTCTCTCTCACCTCACGCTGCTTTCAGGCTGAATTCATGGATGCCACAGGCATCAGTGGTGGGACTACCCCACAATGAGGACCTGACCTCACAGAGGGGGCAAGTAGGAGAGAATTTGGGGGTGCAGAACTGGTCAGACTTGACAACACATTGAAGAGAGGAGTTAGGGGGAGAGAGAGGTTAGGAATGATTCAGGGTTGAGACTGTGGTAGTTAGAAGCAGGAAGGTATGGTGTAAGGAGGACTGAGGAAGTTGAATCTAGAGCCATGTTGAGTCTGAGGATTCTCAGAGAAAGACTGAATAAGATATTAAACTTACAACTCAAAGGAGAGAAATAAAACTCAAAAGGGCACAACTTAAAGGTGAGGAATAAAAATTTGAAAATTATCTATAATTGGAAACTTCTAATTAAAATTAAATTTATTCATCAAAGTAGAAGAAACCTAGTCTCATTTAATTTGAGGTCTACCCTTTCTCTGGGAATGTACTAACACAAAATGTCTTAAGCTAACTGGTTGAGTGAAGAGCTAATGGTTGGAAATATGGGTAAGAAAACTCATTAAGTATTTTAAAATAATATCTCACTATAAACCATCTGGTATGGATTCCCAAGAAGATTCAGTTGTCAAAAGAGGGATTGAAACTTTCCAAATATTTGTTGATTTTTTTTGCTTTAAAAAAGAAGAGCTTTGTTCACTTTGTCTTATTACAGATACATAGGAAAAGTTAAAATAATACAAGCTTATTGAAAGAAAATTTAGATAAGTAAGAAGAAATCTTACCACCTAATGATAATCACTTTGAAAACCATGGTTCATATCCTTTCAGATTCCATTTTGTTTATTTATCCTTTTCTTTTCCATTTTAAAACATTGTGTACTCAAGAAAAATGAAAATACATGACCATACAGAGAGTTTTACATGATACATTCATGGTAGTGTCATTCATAGTAGCCCCAAAGTTGAAATAATCCAAATATTCAACAACTGATAATGGATAAACAGAATGTGGTATATCCATCCAATAGACTATCATTAAGCCATAAAAAAGAACAAAAACCATTAATATATGCTAGAACATAAATGAATCTTGAAAATATTGTGCTAAGCAAAGAAGCCAAATGCAAAGCTATACATTGGATGATTCCATTTACATGAAATGTCCAGAATATGCAAATTATAGAGACAGAAAGTAGGTTAAGTAGTTGTTTGAGGCTATGGGCAGAAGTAGGGAATGACTGCAAAGGGGTGCAAGGTTTCTTTCGGGAATGATGGAACTATTCTAATATTGCTGCTGCTGCTGCTGCTAAGTCGCTTCAGTCATGTCTGACTCTGTGCAACCCCAAAGACAGCAGCCCACCAGGCTTCCCTGTCCCTGGGATTCTGCAGGCAAAAACACTGGAGTGGGTTGCCATTTCCTTTTCCAATGCATGAAAGTGAAAAGTGAAAGTGAAGTCGCTCAGTCGTGTCCGACTCTTAGCTACCCCATGGATTGCAGCCTACCAGGCTCCTCCATCCATGGGATTTTCCAGGCAAGAGTGCTGGAGTGGGGTGCCATTGCCTTCTCCGTTCTAATATTAGAGTGTACTAATGTTTATACAGTTCCATAAAGTTACGTAAAATCACTTGTATGCTTAAAACGAGTAAATTTTACGATATAGCTGTATATATATATATATATACATGGACCTCTTTTCGCTCACCTAAAACTGTAGTTGGAAATAGAAATCGAAATCAAATCCCTATTGTTGGGCCCAAATGCTATCTCCAGTCTTGATATCTGCTGTGATTCTCTAAAGGTAGGTGAGGCTGTGTATTGCAGCCACAAATGAGGCAAACTACATCCTAAAGCATATCCCCAGAAACCCAGATCATCAGGAATTAGCAGACCCTCTTCCTATGTCTCACAGCTCTACTTAGCTTCCCAAAGGAAGCAGAGAGGCCACCAAGACCAAGGCTATCTTGTTTTATCTTTGTGGCTTCCCCCATGGTTCAGTGGGTAAAGAATCTGCTTGCAATGCAGGAGACACAGGAGACATGGGTTTGATCCCTGAGTTGTCAAGATCCCCTGGAGGAGGAAATGACAACCCACTCCAGTATTCTTGCCTGGAAAATCCCATGGACAGAGGAGCCTGGCAGATTACACTCCATGGGTCCCAAAGGGTTGGACATGATTGAGCATCTAACACACACACTTCAGTCTTTCTTTTAATATGTAGAACTAGCACTGTGTCTATTTTTCTCAACATTATTCCTAGGTTTAGTAGAGTTAGCAAAGTGTATATTATATACCTGTTAAGACAAAAATATGGCATAACCTGCCTCCTTTTGTGTTTGAGCCTCTATGAAACTTTGCATTGGTAGTGGATCTAACAGAGATTAAAGCTCCAGCCATCAATACTTCTACCACCACATACTGGCCCACTGTCTGACTGGACTGCCTGACTTCTGAAGTTTTATTGGTTTCCAAGCGTAGTCACAGCTCTCCTATGTTCTGGGCTTACTGAGGTCAAAAGTCAGCTGAGTTGTGTAAGGCTGAGTTGGGATGGGCCAGAATGCATTCAGATAATCTGATCCTACAATGTGATAAAAATTCAAACAGTGATGATAGCCTCTGGCTTGAAAACTGGTCTACAAAGCTAGGTAAAATAGTGAAGAAATTCATGGGCAGATATAAACTATCATTTGTCTACATTGGTTTGATTCCTCAAAATCAATGAAGAAAGAGCTGTGACACCATTTTTCTCTGAAGAAAAGACCAAGGGTTTTCTCACACAATAGGGAGTTAAGTATTCATTTAGGAAGTCAGATAATCTATTCTTTTTATTTTTACATGGAGGTCATTTTTTCCCCCACTGTACAATGAGGTATGAAGAATAGAGAGTAAACAGTACGCCTTCATTTGCAGTATGCCTTCATCATCCTTAATGGTGCATTTACTAAAAGCCTACCATAACTGTTTACCATATCAAGTTTTCATCTCTTTACAAAAGGCTGATGCTTATCTGACCTGGTTGATCAGGACACAACAAATATTTAAACTGTCACTTGTGCTTGGTTCTTCCCGGAAAAATATGACCTTTAGCATTTTTTTTTCAAGAATTTATTTGATATGAAGTTGCAAAGCAACCATTGCTTTAAGGTGGCACAGTGGTAAAAGAATCTGTCTGCCAATGCAGGAGATGTAAGAGCCACAAGCTTGATCCTTGGATCAGGAAGATCTCCTAGAGTAGGAAATGGCGACCCACTCTAGTATTCTTGCCTGAAAAATGCCACGGACAGAGGAACCTGGAGGGTTGTAGTCCATGGGGTTGAAAAAAGTTAGACACAACTGAGCACTCTGAGAGCAGAATTATATCCTTAGATAATTTATAAAATTGATGTTAAATGTTGAGAAAGCCTAGAACAGTGCACACAGGAAACAATGTAACAAATGACAAATCCAATCCCTTCCCTCATCCCCCCTTGTACCTGCCCAGAGTCATGGTCTAAGATAACATGACCAGTCTTCCAGAAAGATAACATTAATTGTAAAGCCTTTGACTGTGGATCACAACAAACTGTGAATAATTCTTAAAGAAATGGGAATACCAGACCAGTTTACCTGCCTCCTGAGAAACCTGTATTTGAGTCAAGAAGCAACACTTAGAACCAGACATAGAACAACGGACTGGTTCAAAACTGAGAAAGGAGTATATCAAGGATGTATATTATCACCCTACTTATTTAACTTATATGCAGAGTACATGTGAAATGCTGGGCTAGATGAAGTACAAGCTGGAATTAAGATTACTGGGAGAAATAACAATAACCTCAGATATGCAGATAATACCTTATGGCAGGAAGCAGAGAGGAACTAAAGAATCTCTTGATGAAAGTGAAAGAGGAGAGTGAAAAAGCTGGCTTAAAACTCAACATTCAAAAAACTAAGATCATGGCATCTGGTCCCATCACTTCATGGCAAATAGACGGGAAAACAATGGGAAGAGTGGCAAACTTTATTTTCTTGGGCTCCAAAATCACTGTGGATGGTGACCGCAGCCATGAAATTAAAAGACACTTCCTCTTTGGAAGAAAAGCTATGACAAACCTAGACAGCATATTAAAAAAACAGAGACATTATTTTGCCACCAAAGGTTCTTATAGTTAAAACTATGGCTTTTTCCAGTAGTGATATAAGGATGTGAGAGTTAGACCATAAAGAAGGCTGAGTGCTAAAGAACTGATGCTTTGAACTGTGGTGTTGGAGAAGACTCTTGAGAGTTCCTTGGATTGCAAGGAGATTAAACCAGTAGCCTTAAAGGAAATGAACCCTGAATATTCACTGGAAAGATTGATGCTGAAGCTGAAGCTCCAATACTTAGGCCACCTGATGCAAAGATCTGACTCACTGGCAAAGACTCTGATGCTGGTAAAAGATTGAAGGCAGGAAGAGAAGGGGACAACAGAGGATGAAATGGTTGGATGCCATCATGGACTCAATGGACGAGTTTGAGCAAACTCCAGGAGATGGTGAAAGGCAGGGAAGCCTGGCACGCTGCAGTCCATAGGATCGCAAAGAGTTGGACACTACTGAGCGACTGAACAACTGCTTTTCTAGCCAAGATGAACTATACGTATTCATTAATTCACTCACTGGATAACATTTGGTCATAAGTCCTAGGTGATGCCATAGCTGCTGAGGAGGAGAAATGAAGACATGAAGCCCACTGTGAAGAGTTGCATTCATAGGAACAGATCAAACACACTTGGAAAAATTACAGTGCAATGGGACAATCCATTGTGTACATTTTTCAGAAGGTAGAGAAATTATTTTCATATCCTTGAAGGGGATTTGGAGGAAATGAACAACAGGGAAGAGGTTTCTTTAGAGGATGCTGGCAGGACAGGAAAAATCTGCATTTGTTGGGGTCGGCCTGGGAAAGTATTTCTGGAAGAGGAAACTAAATGAGACAAAGTCCAGAGGCAGGAAGTGCAGGAAGCTCTGTGTGTGTGTGTGTGTGTGTGTGTGTTGTGGTGGTGGTAATGGTGGAAAGCTGGATGTATGATCTATAGTTGGCAAAGCTCATCATAGAACCAGGGACAGCTGAAGAGCATGAATTTAATGTGTTTGATATACCAAGTATATTTCAAATTATCATGTGGCATGTTAAGCTTTGGGAAGATGACTTCAGTCAGCAGGCTGAAAGTAGCACCAAATTGAAGAGCGTGTTGGAGAGCATAAAGTCTGAGAATCTAACTGTGTGTGTGAAGAGACTGAGACCAAAGAGGAAGTGCCTCGCCAGTTTCAGGACAAGGAAAGGACTACAAACTTCCCTTTCTTTTACCTCCCCTTGTCCATCCTGCTTCTATTTCCGGGTGGGCAGATCCTTCTGACTCTTCCTCTCTTCCCACTGGTCTGCTTCCCTCCAGTCTCCATCTCTTGAGGAAGTTATCTGGTTTCATCTAAATGCCCAGGCCCTACACCTGCTGCATCTTCCTCTGCCTTTGACCAGGAACAAGAAGAAGGGAAAAACAAAACAAAGCAGTTGAATACCTGCAATGACAAAGGCGGTCACTTTGTTAGAGACTCAGTGACACATTAAGACTCTCAGTCCAGTAGCAGAGAAAGACGAGGTGAGCAGTGGCATTATGCAGTTACAGGGACTACGCACCCTAGTGACAGAGGTGCCCTGTAGGGGCAACACATCCACTGGAGGTGGTGGGAAGGGCAAAATGACCTCTCGGAGGGACTTTCCTGGTGGTCCGGAGGCTGACTCTGTACTCCCAAAGCAGGGTGTCTGGGTTTGATCCCTGGTCAGGGAACTAGATCCCACATGCTGCAACTGAAGGCCCTGCATGCTGCAAGGAAGAATGAAGATCCAGTGTGCTGCAACCAAGATCTTGCTGAATCCAGCCAGAGGTGTCTGACTCTTTGTGACCCTGTGGACCATAGTCTGCCAGGCTCCTCTTTCCATGGGGTTCTCCAGGCAAGAATTCTGGAGTGGGTTGCTATGCCCTCCTCCAGGCAACCAAGATCAGTACAGCCTCAATAAATAATATTTTTTTAAAAAGGAGTCTCAGAGGTGATATTTAAGGGGAGTCTAAAGAAGCTAAGTAAGGCTGACCACGTGTATGGAGAGAAGAAAAAAACCTGTAGAAGGCAGATAAGTGGGGCAGTTAAGGTGTCTGAGAAACCACTCGACCTCAAATTGGCTGGAGGGCTAAGGACTGGCAGACATAACCCTGAAGGGCTATGCGAACCACATGAAGGAGCTTGGCCCGATGGGTTTTAAACTGAGGAGAGGCCACACCAAGTTGGTTGTTATCTTCCATCTTTAATGCCTCTGTTCTTATTATTTCTCCAGTAGCTTCTTCATACCCTCTTGGTCAGCTGTGACAGATTATGAGTTCTGCACAATGGAATGTTCAAACTGAGACCAGATGGTCACTCAGCAGTGGGTGAGTAGAGTCAGTCTGCCTGGGCTCAGAGGGGCATTACAGCTTACCACGTACTTGCTCTGTGTTAAGAGCAGGCTACTTCACCTTCTTGGGCTAGAGAAAATACCGCTGCCAAGCTCAAAAGGGTTCTGTGAGGGTTAAGTGAAATATGGATGAAAAATCCTTAGAATCTTGTCAGGCATATGTAAGGTCAGAGAAAGGACTGGCATGAGCTACAAATGGCCTCTGGGAAAGGGATGGTCCTGGATGCAAGGAAATGGGGGCACCCCAGCCTAGCCTTGTTCAAAGTCTTTTGTGCCATCACTGGACCTATGAGACTGCATCTGTAGGGCTTCAGGCCACCAGTGTGCAATCCTCTGGTCACTTATCCTCCACCCCATCTGAAATTCTGTGCTTCTTTTAGTCTCTGAATTAGTAAACCTGTATTTCTCTAGAATTGTGTCTGTAGCTTTACACAGCCTTCCCCTTCTTTCCCAAGTCCCTGCACGCAGCAGGTTTTAATAGGGTTGCTGAGAGAAGTGTGAATACAAAAGAAATCAGATCAGCACACGAAAACGAGGCTTTTGATTTGAGTTTGCACTGATGACAAGACTGCATGCAGTTCGCCAAGCATCCAATTTATGACTTTGCCTCTTACACTCCTGGTGAGTGCCTCCTGAGTAGAAATGATCTTTTGTGATTAACTTTATATAATACTTGTGCTAACACCAGGCCCACCTGAGCATTTCATAAATATTTCAGGAGGGGTGACACAGTGATCTTCCCCAACACACTCATACAACAGTTTCAACATAATTAGGAGCATTTCTGGATCTAACATAGCACTCTTACAATGTGTATGATGAAGGAAATGAATGGCTCTAATTATACCTTATTAAATCTTATTAATCCTCATTAGAACCCTATTATTCTTTATAAGTGGGTTACTGGGGAAGGAAAAAAAAAATGGTGGTCAAGTCCCGTTATATCCGATGGGGAATGGGTGAATCCATTCTTTGTGTGATACCAGGAATTTTTCATATTAAACAGTACTATTTAGAATGTGGGTTTGTTGAAATGTTGAGGATAGAATAAGTGAATTGTGGTATAAGAGAATAATCTTTTTAAGCCCCAGAACAAAATGTCTATAAGAGCTCACATTTCCTATTTCAAACTATACCAGTTGCAAAGAGAAAAATATTTCATTACTGAACTTCTCTACTTTCATATTTTTGTATGAACAGATGAGGAAACTGAGAGCAAGAGAGATTACTTTGGAAGCAGAAATGTGTGAAGTCAAAGACTTTGCACAAAGAATATGCTTGATAAATGGTTAAGTGCAAAAATATGTGTTTCTGCATTTAATTCTTGGTTAAAAAAAAAAAAAAAGTCACACCAAATCCCCAAAGAACCAAGTTTTGGAGATTTCATGAATTAGTAACTCATGGTGTACTCTCAACATTTATTAATATGAATTAGGAGATCAGGGCCTCCTCCGTGGGTGGAAAAATCATGGGATCAGTCAGGTGACCTAGACACCAGAGGTGGGTTCAAGTTGCTTGCTCTTTTTGTGTTGGGTAAGTTATTTTGCCTGACTTTTTTACGTCAAATATCAACGATAGACTACGAAGATCTTATAAACCTGGGAGAATGTGCTTCTACGATGTGCTCGGGTGAGGAATGATTAGTTTAGACATCAGAAAGCAGGACAGAAGTACAAGGAAACGAGTCTCCAGCCTTGGCGTGCCTTCCAGGCAATGCCTGATGCACATTATAGGGCCCTCACAAGGTGCTCACATTTACAAATATCAGAGCAAAAGTCCTACACAAACCTTCCAAGAACGGTCTTGCCTTTATTCAAACTAATTCACCCAGTTCGTAGATTTTTTTTGAAGTTATGAGCACAAAGTCTGGGTTTCTGGAGAGGGCTGTGAAGTAAATTCCAGAGGTTCGTTTATCTGAGCACTGGATGGAGGGAGTTGCCTTGAAGCAACTGATCAGCATGGCTATGCAGGGCTCACTGGCAATCAGAACCTTCCAGGAACTGACCGCGTACGGGGCCCGGGGAAGCTCCATATCTTTTCCCAGGGTGGTCCGCGTTGCCCTCTGACATCCAGCCCGGCTGACTGGTCCGCGGGAAGGAGGGAGTCGGGCCCCTGCCTGCAGACAGGAACATAGCTGGGAGACTGAACAGCCGGCTCCCGCGCCGGGATCTGTGGCAGATGACCTTGTACGAGTCGTTTCTCTTCCGAGAGCTTCAGATTTCCCGTGTGAAGTGGACGGGCTGGAAGTTGGTCGGGGCCAGTTCCGACATCCAGTACGTTTGAACCTTGCTGGGAATCCGGGGCGGGGCTCACGAGCAAGATCTCGCAGGGGATTCCACGGCAGAGAATGTCTGCCCAGACTCGACCCCCTAGTCTGGCGCCCCTACGCAGGTTCCCTTATTTTTTTCAGTAGCCCCTCGTCCCGGCCGCTTCCTCCTTCCACGTCTCCTTCCTCTTACTCCAGGGCAGGCAAAGGCTCCACACCTCCCTCTTTCCCTTCCTTCTCTGCAAGCTCCCCACATTCCCCGCGTCTTCTCTTCCTCCCAGGAAATCCACCGCCCTCGATGCACCCACACTGGGGCCGGGCCCCGGGCCCCGAGGGTGGGCGCCCCCTCCCCCGGCGGCGAGCGCTGCGGCCCCGCGGGCACCCGCCTTCCCATACCTTACATGGACAAATGCGTGCAGGCAAAGCCAGGAATTCAGGCCCCTGACGTCAGCCTCCAGCTCTCAGGGCACCGCACAGGAGACCGAGGGGAGGGGGGTGGGGACGGTGGGGAGGAAGGAGGGGAAAGGCACCAACCAGCAGCCGCTCCAGCCTTGCCGAAGTTTCACTTTTTGTCTGTGGGTTCGCTCCCGGGCCCCGCGCGAGCTTTCCCGGGATAAGTAGCTTTAGCGAGCGGGGAGAGCCGGTCGCTGCAAGGTAAGGGCTGGCTGCGCGGCCCGGGGCGCGGGGCGCAGTGCGGGGGCGCGGGGCCGGGCCTGGCCGGGGCTGGGGACAATGGGAGGGGGAGTGCCCGGGCACCTCCTCCTTCGCCGCTGCCTCCGCCTCCAGCCGCCGCCGCCGCCGCCGCTGCCCCGGCCGCCTCCTCCCCGAGGTATTGTTGCAAATCCTCCTTCCTTCCCCTCACCCTCCGCCCGCGGGCGCCTCGGGAACCCCCAGCCCTCCCCGGCAAGAGCGCCTCCGGGGTGGCAGGATAGCCGGGCGCAGGGCACCCAGCGCGCGCCCGGCCCGGGCCGCAGGGCCCGCGGTGCGGAAGTGCCGGCCGCGGCGCGATCACGGGGTGCACGCTTGGGGGAGGGGGACCCCGAGTTTTTGGGAAGCCTCGACCGGTGGCTGGGCGGGCTTGGAGGCCTTCCCTGCGCGCCCCCTGCCCGGGCTTTTCAGGACTCCCAGGGGGCGGGGCCACACCCAGCAGCTCTGCGCTTTCGCGGAATCACAGTTGTCACTGGGGAAGGGGCCTAGGAACCCAGGCATCAAGTTCCCCATTTCCCAGCTGGGGCAACTGAGGCCTAGAGAGCTGAGTCTCCCCAAAGTCGCTCACTAGAGGCAGAGCCGTAACTAAAATAAATGGCTCCCGACTCCTGGTTCCTTTTCTCCAAGCAGTTCTCCAGCACTCACTGTGTGCCGCCCTGTGCTGGGTTATTGGATCCAGAGGCGTTTAGGGCCTAGACTCTGCCCTCAGGAAGCGTCCAGTCAACCGAAGAACCAAACCTGACCCCAGACAGAAGGTGCTAAGTTCTGGGGGAAAGGCGCTGGGCGGGGCTTGGAGACTGGAGTTTGATCTGGTCCTTCTTGAGGGATCACAGGCTTTTGAAGGATGGGGTTTTTTATCTGAAGTTAGTTACTAGGGACAAGGAATGAGGGCATGTGCCGGAGGGAACTGCAGAGGCAGAGAGGACTCAAGTGTGGAGAGTGGAGTTGAAGCTGTAGCTGTTTCTGTGCTGGGGGGCACGGCGTGGGGCAGCGTGGGTACATAAGATGGGATAATCAGTGGAACTGTGCTTGAGTGCACTTGGACAGAGGGGTGTCTTTGGGATTTTTGGGGTGCTGGGGGAGCTGAAGGATGTTTCTGGCTTCCTTTTCCTTCTCAGTGATCCACTGCCTGCTCACCATGAACACAAAATGCAAAAATTTAGCTTCACCTTTGAGCTTCTTTTCTAGTACCAGACTCATTTAACTTTGTATCCAATCCCCTTTATCTTTCTGTCTCCTACCCCCCTTTCTAAATTCCTTGTTTCCCAATAAACCTCATTTTCACTAAGGTGTTTAGTGACTTAATGGCCTACCTCTTTAAACACAAGAGCATTTTAAGAAAGCCTTTAAGTGGAAAGGGAAAAAGCAGCTAACACCCTCTTCCCTCCAACTCCCCTCCCCTCCTTCCTCACCACCCCTTGCTCTTACAGATAGGGAAATATAAATAAATAAAGGCCCAGAGAAGGTGGGTGCCAGTTCTAAAGTCTACAGTAAAGTTTGGTAGCTGGGGGAAGGCCAGAACTCTCAGTAGGGTTCTCTGTTATCCCATGACCAGCCTTCTTCCTTGAGGGTCTTTGTCTGCACCAGGGTCAGTCAAAGGTTGCAAGGCAGACTTCCAACCTCAGCACCCAGGCTTTAGAACCTAGAGTATAAATTCTAGCTAAGAAATAAGTAATTGGGGTTAGCTGTCTGAATAGTGAGGGTGCAAACCTGGAGCCCTTGGGTCAGGCAGCCACCCAGGGTCATGCTCCTCCTACACAGTGGGTGGGCCTGGGCCTGGCTTTGAGGATTGGCAGGAGGAGAAACTGCTACTGAGCTGCTATTGGGACTGACAGAGAAGGACCCTTCTTGGCAGGACATATTCCAGTGAACAGTCAATTCCAGACAGTGGTTGATGGGAGAGGAGGCTTCATTATGAAGGTCCTTAAAAATGCCAGGCATGGATATGACTTGAAGTCATCACTTGAGGGTTTTGAGCAGGCTGGGACATGAGCGAGAAGGGAGGAACTGGCACTGGGTAATCCTCTGCCGCCCATTCCAGTGAGAGAGGCAATAATCTGACCTAAGAATTATCAGTGAGTGTTTGCTCATTTACTCCACATATATTACTGCTTACTACATGTCGTTGGCAAATGTGAAAATTTTATGGCAGATTCTTTATTTTATTGAGACAGATAACTTGTATTGCATCAGAAAAAATATACTTTTTCACATTTTATATCAGTGACATTGGGTTGTCTTATAATCACAGATGTGTCATAGTTGAGCAGATCTTCGTCCTAAGTTGATACTGGTGTATTTTACCATTGACAGCTTAGAGCTGATAAAATTTGTTAATCATACCCTTTATGAATGTACAGTGCTGTGCACTTTATAAAAGTTTTACATCAAATATTCCATTTGAATCTCAAAAATCCCCTGAGAATTGGGTCTGGTGACCCTGTTATCTCAGTTTTTTCTCTTGTCTGAGGTCATCCAGTTAATTAGAAATGAACTCAAAATAACAGCCCAGAACTGTGACTCTGGGTGTTAACATGTGACTACCCTGCAGTGGAACTAGCATGGGTTAATTGGGAATAGGAAGAGTCAGATTGAATTTAATTTCAGAACTATTTTGGGGGGTTTTGACCAAGGGCAGAATGTTAACTCACAATGACTGGGAGGCTCTGTTAGCCCAGAGATTTAATGCCTTAAAATAGAAAATGGGCAGGGGGATAGAAGATGCCAGGTAACATAATAAAAACAGAGGATGGAGCATGCTATTTTTACACTGAAAGGAGAGGAGCAATGGATGAGGCACACGGGTTCTGGAGCCTACCTGCTGTGAAGCAGGAACTGGCTGGCCCTGCGAATACAAAGATTAGGAGGACATGGTTGGTCCCTGTTCTGGGGGAGCACCTGTGTGTGTGTGTGTGTGTGTGTGTGTGTGTGAGTGAGTGTGTGGTGCTGTTCTAGGGGTATGTTTTAGTTGCACTGAAGTAGTTCAACCTCAGGGAAGCTACCAGAAGGAGTGTTACCTAAAGAGAGCCTTTAGGGTCTATGGGGTCGCACAGAGTCGGACACGACTGAAGCAACTTAGTAGCAGCAGCAGCAGGAGTTGCCTAAGTGGAAAAAAGACAGATAGAGATGAACCTGTTAGGCGTATGCCAACAGATGTAGGGAAGAAGGCCTAAGTTTGAATGGCCAGCAGGAACGGAGTGGTGGGAAATGGAGAAATGGGAGGACTTTCATTTTTTGGTAAGCAGATGTAAATTTATCTTGTGGGTTGTAGGGGCCATTAAAGGGTTCTCTAGAGATTCGCATGAAAACAAGGTCCTTTAAGGGCTCTGGAAGCGTCTGTGGGATTAGGTATTGGGATGGTAACCACAGGAAGAAGAGTAACACATTTAGTAACTAGTTGAATGGAGCTGGTGGGCTTCCTGGTGGCTCAGATGGTAAAGAATCTACCTGTAATGCAGGAGACCCGGGTTCGATCCTTGGGTCAGGAAGATCCCCTGGAGAAGGGAATGGCACACCGTTCCAGTATTGCTTGGAAAATTCTGTGGACAGAGAAGCCTGGCAGGCTACAGCCCATGAGATCGTGGGATCACAGAGAGTTGGACACTGCTGAGCGCCTTTTACTACTACCACTGAGTGGAGCTGAGACTTTGACCCGGGGCAGTATTTAGGACTCCTAGCTCAGCTTGTGCATCGATGGGTGGGGACTTTTCTTGGAATTCAGCATTGGAAGGCTGCACCCAGATGGAAGAAGTGAGTTGGAAGAGGTGAGGAAAAGGTAGGCAAAATTGTGGTGCATGCACAAAGCTCCTATCTGGGTGGAAATTCACGATCTTAAAGGTGTGTGTGAAGCAGAGGTGGAAAAGGGAAGAAGAAACGGAAGTGTGATGTGGGAGTCTGTTGTAGATGGCTTAAATGTGTGGAGGAAAGCGGTGGTGGCTTCTTAAAGCAAGTCACAGAAATGGGAAAGGACACTGATAAATTGATGAGGACTTCACCTCTCCTGACTTTCTACAAATAGGGTGGGTGGCTGGCCATGGGTTAATGGGATTCTTGCGGAACACAGACTGAGACTAGAAAAAACACGTGATTTTTGATCTTTCTTTCTTAATAATAATATATAAAATTTTTGCCTACTTACTGTGTACTTACATAATTCTCATACCAATTCATCAAAGTAGGTTTTATGATTATCAGTCTCATTTTGCAGATGAGTAAGTGAGTGTGCTCAAATAAGATTTGTTGTTGTTTAGTTGCTAAGTCGTGTCTGACTCTTGGCGACCCCATGGACTGTAGACCACCAGGCTCCTCTGTCCATAGGGTTTCCCAGACAAGAATGTTGGAGGGGGTTGCCATTTCCTTCTCCAGGGGATCTTCCCAACCCTGGAAAAGTTCAGCCTGGAGAGTTCAACCCTGGATTGAACTCGCTTTTTCTGCGTCTCTTGCATTAGCTGATTCTTTACCAGTGAGCCACTAGGGAAGCCGTAAGTAAGGTTAGTTAGTTAGTTGGTTCAGTGGCTCAGTCGTGTCTGACTCTTTGTGACGCCGAGGACTGTAGCCCACCAGGCTCCTCCACCCGTGGGATTCTCCAGGCAAGAATACTGGAGTGGGTTGCCATTTCCTTCTCCAGTTAGAAATCAAGGCTCAGTTTTCTAAGTTTTTGAGACAGAGGCTGTATGTCACATGATGTATTATTGACAGTTAATCCAGATCTAAGCATCGTCCTGGTGGGTCATGTGAAACCTTACCAGATCAAGAAGGAATGTTATCTTGTAAGGAGTTGTCTCCTTGGTGCTAGGAGAATGTTGCTCTTTATGGTTGAAGAGGTATTCCTGCCAATGGGGGAGGTCTGGTTGAGGCCACAGTGCAGAAGCCTGGTGCACATGGAGGGGAGAGAAGGCCAAAGGGCAGAGAAGAATTTCTATGTTTACATTTCTCTTGCCATAAAATATGAATTTTGTTTCACAGAATCACCATCGTCACGGTTCTTTGTCAGATTTTCACTCAGAACTCACTTTCATGGGGCCTCAGTGGGATCATAATCAAGGGTTTCCCTGGGCCAGCAAACTTTTCACTTCCGTGCTGATGCTGCCCCAGCCAGGGAGGAGTAGAGGGTAGAGAGCTGGGATGATGAGCCAAAGATGATGGCAGTGGTGGTGGTGGGTGGGGATCAGGAGGGCTTTTGTTACTCTTGAGCAAAGGAAGGTGTTGTCAGATCTGTGTTAGAGAGAACCTTGGTGGCAGAGTCACAGCAGGTCAGGGCCAGAGATGGGGACATTGCTTATGAGGCTGCTGAAATGTTCCCGGTCTGGAAGTGCCGAGCCCGCATCAGGTCAGCAGAGAGGGAAAAAGTTGTTTGCTGTTAGAATCTTATCAGGGAGCTTAGTTCCTATTCTTGTTCTTCTAATTATTTGCCAGCTTATCAGCCTTGACTGAAACAACTGTGTTATGGACACCAAAGCTTGTAGGCGGCAGAAGTGGCAGGCTGGCATGCAGCTTATGCCTTAGAAGTGAGGACTGGGGTCTTGATGGTCAAAGGGACCCTATTCCTCCTTTTGTGAGTGAGGAAACTGAGGCCCCAAGGAAAGGACGGAAGTGCTCAGTCACACCCTTGTCAGCTGAGCTGGAGCTGGGCGTGGCCTTTACTCTCTTTCCTGTCTTCTTTCTTTCAAGGGTGTTTTTGATTCTCTTTTTGCTGAGCCTGGCTGGACACATTCCTTCTCCATTCCACCCCCACCCCACTCCCAGCCCCAGGGGCTTTGCTTGGGGAAATTTGGGAGGGACTATAACTTGGAGATCCTTGTTACTGGGCTTGAACTTTGCTCTTTGCCCTTAGAAAACAAAGTGATTCAGAGAGTTCAGTTTCAGTGTCCTTGTGGTTTGGGAATTTATTTCTTTTTCTGTGTATTATGCCTGTCTCTTGTTTGCAAGAACTGAGCTTCTGACTCCATGATAACTTCAAGGTTCCTGTCTGTAACTGTCCGAAGTCCCATTCCTTTTCTAGTTCTACTTATTTTTGCTTGCCTAAAGGTTTTCGGCTGCCGGTATTAGATCCCTTACAGGGTAGCTCCTGCTCTTTTTTCTTTCTGTCTTAAATCTGTCCATCACAACCCATCTCATAGAACCCATTAGCATTTCACAGCCTTCGGAGCACTTTTTATGTGGTGAATGTGTTTTATGGTTGTTTTTATTACTTAGCTCCCAATTGCCATCCAAGAGATGGGTCGGCAGGATCAATCTTGTCTCCCAGAGCATGGGCAAAAGTTCAGTGGTGAAGAACCTCTGGTGGGATGCTTAAGTGGTAGTGTGAGAATCAGATCCCCAGCTAAAGCTCCTGTCCTACTCTTTACTTCACTTTTGCTGGTGAGCAGGAGATAATTGATGTGAAAGTCCTGAGCAAGCCCTATGCTCAGGTGAGAAACGGTTATTATTTCATAACGCGCTGATTAGTAACAGTAGCTGCTGTGTCGGTGCCTTCGGAAGGCAACTGAGAATCTGGTTGGAGGCTCCAGAGGGGTCTGAGGATCTGGGCTTCAGATGCTAACTTTTCAGCAGTATCGTCACCAACTTGGTTTTAGGGGTAAGAAAACCAAGACCTGTGTTTGAGCCACCCACTAGCCCTGTGATCTTAAGCAAGTTCCAGAACATCCCTGAGCCTCAGTTACCTTTGATTACAGATCATATGATCTACCCCAGTGCTAAACGGTTGAGTAGTGTGCAATGTGACTGTGAAGTGGGTGCATGGTCAGTCACTGTTGTGAACAGCTCTTTGTGATCCCCTTGACTGTACCAGGCTCCTCTGTCCATGGAACTTTTCAGGCAAGAATTCTGGAGTGGGTTGCCGTTTTATACTCTAGGGGATCTGCCCAACCCAAGGATCGAGCCCAAGTCTCTTCTGTCTCCTGCATTGGTAGGTGGATTCTTGATACATGTGGCTAATTTTTGGTGCCCAGTGAAGTGTCTAGCCCATAGGAATGGCACCTTGTCCTCCTAGAGCGGACTATGGGATTTAGACTTGGGAGGCTGCAAGTTCAAGTCTTAGCTGTGCTACTTAATGGAGGGTGTTCCCTGGGGGAGTGACAGGCGATTTCGTGTACTGACTTACTCAGTTTTAGACATCTTGTTCATGAGGGTACCACTGTTGACAGATGTCAGGTTGCACAGTGGGGTGAGTGCTGCAGACATTCACAGGCACTTCCAGGCTGCACAGAGAGAGGGTTTGTCACCAGTGAATGGTTGTCCAGTGTTTCTTCTTCTCCATTGTGACCATCCCAGTCTCTCTCGGTTTTTAAATTTATTTTTATTAAATTTTTTTAATTTGAGAAAAATCAGGGGCTTTCCTGATGGCCTATCAGGTAAAGAACCTCCTGCAATGCAGGAGACTCGGGAGACTCCAGTTGGATTCCTGGATTGGGAAGATCCCCTGGAAAAGGAAGTGGCACTGGGCTGCAGTATTCTTGCCTGGGAAATCCCATGGACAGAGGAGCCTGGTGGGCTATAGTCCAAAGGATCACAAAGACACAACTGAGCACGCACGAGTATCGTGAGCTGATATCTATCTATTGGTTTGTGGTCGGGGATCACTGAGGAGCTCTTAGTGGGGCAGGTCCACTTTGTCTTCACCATCACAGACTTCTGGCAGCGTGGGATGGCGGTCTCTCTGCAAATCTGGGCGGTACTTGTTCTTTCGGATCACGTCCCAGATGCTGCTGAGGATGACCCAGGCGTTCTCCTTGATGGCGGTCCACGCATAGGTGGTCTGCTTTCCGGGGGCTGTATCTTGCTTCAGTGCCGCCGCGACCCCCTGGCCGTCTGCTGCTGGCTTCATATTCACAGTCTTTTGGCGAAAGAGTCCTTTACCGTGGAAGCAGCTGTGGGCCTGTAGGTTCCTGGGTGGGCGCTGTGCGTCTGCTTGTTCCCCTCCAGGGCGAAGCTGGAACATGACCAACCTCCTGGCCAGCCGTCGCGTATGTGCGGCAGCTCCTCTTGCTGTCGAGACGGAGCCCGAGGCAGCGCCCGGGTCTGGGCCTCTGTTGGGTTTGGTTTGCGCTCTGGTCCTCTGCACTCATTGCTCTTGTCCGTCTTCTCATCAAAGCCCCCTGTAGTTCACAGGGAAGGCTGGCACTCAGGGGGCTGTTTCAGGCCCCCCTCGGAGACTTGTGTGGGAACCTTTCATGGGGCAGGGAAGCACGGGGGGGCTTCGACAGGGCAGGATTGTTTCACTCAGGTTCTCCTGAATCCAGAAGTTGGCTTTGGCTTCCTTCCATCTCCACTGTAGTCCGCATTCCTTAGTCACTCAGGCCATCAACCAGCAGCTCTGTTGCTGTGGTGCGGAGAGCTCCAGGAGGGAGAGGTGCCTACCCCATTCAGAGATGGTTGCAGGCATGTATCCTGCCAGTTCCGTGGCATTTTTGGGAGCCTGTTTTATTGTTTGTTTTAACATATTTATTTGGCTGCACTGGTCCTTAGTTTTGGCAGGTAGGATCTTTGATCCTCATCACAGCATGTGGAATCACTAGTTTTGACATGCAGACTCTTACTTGCACCATGGGGGATCTCGTTCCCTGACCAGGGATCTAACCCGGGTGCCCTGCACTGGGAACGCTGACTCTTAGCCACTGGGCCACCAAGGAGGGTCCTGGGAGACCCCTTGTTGAACTCTAAGGGAATCCTGCCCTTAATGTTAGTCTCAATTTCCTGTCTCTAAAAAGGACTGTGGCAGCAGTGCTTGCTTCAGAGGTAGAGGGACCATACTTTCTGATTTTCCCAGGACATCCCTGGTCTGCCTGTATCCTGGTGTAGTAGTAAGAGCATTTCACTCTCAGAGGTGCTCTGATTGAAGGTTACCCTACTTGTTAGCACTGAGTAGGGTTGTGTGAGTAGTATGTATAGAGGGTTGCTAAGTCGCTTCAGTCGTGGTCCGACGCTGTGCGACCCCATAGACGGCAGCCCACCAGGCTCCCCCCGTCCCTGGGATCTTCCAGGCAAGAACGCTGGAGTGGGTAGGCCTAAAGTAAAACACCAAGAAATGTTTTTGTCAGAAGAAATGCTATGTGCTCAAGTAATGTTTGTTCAGTGAACTAGTTTTATGAAGGTTAAGCTTGAGGATACTTGAAGGGAAAGTCTAGCTTGTAGGTAGTTAGACTTTATTACGGTTGGTAAAAATGTGTTAATCCCTGTTTAGGATATAAGGAAGTGCCAGGAGAGTGGTATGGATGGACTACCGCAGGTCTCGGGAAGATGTGCAGCAGCTTGTTGGAGGGGCTGGGTCTTGAAGTAAACCTTGAGGGACAGAAAGGCTTAGTCCAAGATTCCATGGGGCAGCTAAAATTGCTCTGGCTATTTAGTTAAGAAATAAGATCGAATCTTTGTCCAAGTGTGTATTTTATTTATTTTTCATTTTTGGCCATGCAACTCCAGGGATCTTAGTTCTCTGATCATGAATCGAACCCAGAGCCCCTGCAGTAGAAGCTTGAAGTCCTAACCATGGGATCTCCAGAGAATTTCCCATATATGTATTTTAGCTGGGTCTTTTAATCTATTATTTTCCATCCAGTAGCCCACCTTCATGACGATCTGTAGCTGTAAGTGTGAAAGCCTAGTGCGGTACCAAGTCCTGTGCCAAAAGGTCACCAGAGTAACCTGTAATTATTCTTCTAATGAATTTCCAGAGAAAATGCTTCTTGTTTAATTCCCAGGAAGAAAACAAAAACATGAAAAACAGTTGGCACCTAGAGCTTCTGTTTTGTTTGGTATGAAAACTAGTCCTTTTCAGGAACTGGAGGAGGGAGTTGCTACCCCAAGGGCAGAGTGTGCCCTGACTCGTGGGAAAGGCAAACTGTTCAGTGATCTGGAGGGTAAGGAGACCTGTTCTTAGAACGAGGTGAAAGTCAGGTCAGTTTGCCTGTATTCGGGTGGTTTCCAAACTGGATTTCTCTTCTTGGCTGCAGTAATTTCCCTTGGAGACTAGGAGGGTGCCAGTGATGACAGCTGGATGGGACCCTCCAGACCCCTCTGTCTATTGGTTTGCGTTTGTGTGTTCATTCATTCCACACCAGATGCCAGGTGTACCTGTGAATGAACGAGTGAAACTCTAGTCTGGGTTTAGGGGATAGAAACATGAATGCTGTGCCATCCCTGTCTCCAGAAGTCAAGAGAGGACGTAAAAGTATGTGCAGAAAATATCTGGTGGCTCTAACTGAGCAGTGACTAACTCTAGGGACTCTGGGGAAACTTCACAGATGAAAAGTGTTATTTGATGGAGCCTTTAAGGATGAGTGGGGATTTGTCTAGTGAGACAGAGGAGGAGAGGATCATCGAGAAAGAGAAATAACATGAGTAGGTGAGAAAGTGCATGTGCTGTACTGTGGGCTAGGTTGCTTCAGTGGTGTCTGACTCTTTCTGACCCCATGGCCTGTGGCCCGCCAGGTTCCTCTGTTCATGAGAGTCTCCGGGCAAGAATACTGAAGTGGGTTGTAATGCCCTCCTCCTGGGGATCTTCGTGACCCAGGATTGAACTCATGTCTCTTATGTCTCTTGCATTGGCAGGCTGGTTCTTTACCATTAGTGCTACGTGGGCGGCTGAAGTGCATGGCACTTGGAAATTGGAAATTCCAAATCCTTGGAAATTGGATTCCCTGGGAATGGACTGCAGAGTAGAAAGACCGTGGAGACGAGGGTGCAGGGACGGGCTTATGTTGAGGAAGGTCTTGATTGCTGACTAAGCACTTAAGACTGTGCTATGAAAGGAGAATCACCTAGGGAAAGGAGGTGATCAGGTCTGTGTTTTAGGAAAGTGATGGGTTATGGATGGTTAAAGGGGGTGGTTAAAGGGGACTTCCTTGGTAGCTCAGACGGTAAAGAATCTGCCTGCAGTGCAGACGATCCGAGTTCGATCCCTTGGTCAGGAAGAACCCCCAGAGGAGGAAATGGCAACCCATTCCAGTATTCGTGCTGAGAAAATCCCATGGACAGAGGAGCCTGGCGGACTACAGTCCAGGGGGTCACAAAGAGTTGGACTTGACTGAGTGACTAACAGTTTCACTTTCAAAAGTGGTGGTAGTGGAGATGGTGAGATGTGTGGTCGTGGTCTAGTCCCAAGATACAAGTTGAAAAGGAGACAGTGGATATGAGGGACAATTCACTGGTGGAAATAGAGGTCACCCAATCTCCTCACTTAAACAAGAGGAACCCCAGGTCCTGAGCAGGTAACACATAAAGAGTCCACAGCCCTGATTCCATGATAACCCCTAAGTAATCCATCCTCTGCCTAGTGTCTTTAGAATGCTTAGTGGCTGAGATCACCATTTGTCAAGAGGAGAATCTCTGTCACTTTTTAATTCTATGAAATCTTTTTTTAAATTGTTTGTTTATTTGGTTGCACCAGTCTTAGTTGCGGTATGTGAACTCCTAGTTGTGGCATGTGGGATCTAATTTCCTGACCAGGGATCAAATCTGGGCCCCCTCTACTGGGGAGCTTGGAGTCTTTGCCACTGGACTACCAGGGAAGTCCTGGAACTTCTTAATTTTAAAAGATCCTTCTAGAGTTACTGACTTCTTTGATCACTGGAGATACTCAAGCAGTGACTGATTGGGATGTTACAGTGGAAATCAGGCACTGGTTGAAGACTTGGTGCGGAATATCTTTAGCTAGTTAGTGGTAGTCACTCAGTCGTGTCCGACTTTGTGACCCATGGACTGTAGCCTTCCAGGCTCGTCTGTCCATGGGATTTTCCAGGTGAGAATACTGGAGTGGGTTGCCAGGGTTTGAACATGGGTTTGCCGCATTGCAGGCAGATTCTTTACTGTCTGAGCCACCAGGAAGTCCCTTTGAGGTCTGTTAGCTCTGACTTTTTTGGAAGCCCCTCCTTCTTCCCAGCTTCCCTCCTTTCCTTTCTTCCCTTCTTGTAAAGATACTTAACCATCTTACCTGACTTACCTCTGTCCATTTGGCTCCTCAGGATCATTTTAGCCAAATTGGACAAAAGGAAGAGACAGTTAAAAATGGATGATTAGGGATTTCACTGGTGGTACAAGGGATAAGAATTCACCTGCTAAATGCAGAGGACACGGATTCGATTCTCAGTCCTGGAAGCTTTCACAAGCTGCAGAGCAACTAAGCACGTGCGCTAAAACTACCGAGCCCAAGCTGTAAAAGCTGTGAGCCACAACTATGGAAGCCTGTGTGCCTGAAGTCTGTGCTCTGCAGCAAGAGAAGACACCGCATTGAGAAGCTGTGCACTGCAGACAGGAGTAACCTCCGCTTGCCACAACTAGAGAAAGTCTTGAGCAACAATGAAGACTCAGTGCAACCACAAATAAATAAATAAATATAATAAAAATTGCTAAGATAGTAAATCTTAAACATTCTTACCACAAGAAAAAAAAAATTGTAATACTGTATATTAACTAGACATATTATGGTGAGCCTTTAAAAAAAGGTGATTAGGCACTAAGAATGGTGGGCAGAGTAGCAAGGCTGCTTCTGCTGCTGCTGCTGCTCCTGCTGCTGCTAAGTCGCGTCAGTCATGTCTGACTCTGTGCGACCCCACAGACGGCAGCCCAACAGGCACCTCTGTCCCTGAGATTCTCTAGGCAAGAATACTGGAGTGGGTTGCCATTTCCTTTTCCAATGCATGAAAGTGAAAAGTCAAAGTGAAGTTGCTCAGTGTCCAACTTTTAGCAGCCCCATGGACCACAGCCTACCAGGCTCCTCCGTCCATGGGATTCTCCAGGCAAGAATACTAGAGTGGGGTGCCCTTGCCTTCTCTGAGAGTAGCAAGGGGAATAACCATTTGGGTGCCAGTAAGTTAATACGTGCCAGGCCTGGGGAAGTGGCCTAAGCCAGCCTGCATGATCCTGATCAAAATGAAATCCACCATACAGTTAATGATGCCAGTTATCATTTTTAATAGTTGCTGTTGTTGAGTGAGTAAGTCATGTCCAACCCTTTTGTGACCCAATGGACTGTAGCCCACCAGGCTTCTCTGTCCATGAAATTTCTCAGGCAAGAATACTAGAGTGGGTTAACATTTCCTTCTCCAGGGATCTTCCTGACCCAGGGATTGAACTAGAATCTTTTGCATTGGCAGGCGAATTCTCTACCACTGAACCACCTGAGTGCTTTACAGTTTATGATGTGTTTTCCTACAAATTACAGGTAAATCCTTACCATAGTCCTGTAAGTAGTTACTATTGTTGTTCAAGTTTTACTGATCAAGAATGTGAGGCTTCTTAATTAAATGACTTGCTCGGGACCAAAGCGAGCTGGATATTGAATCTTGACTTCAGCTTTAGTTTTCTGTTTGCACAATTTCAGATTCTTCCTGTCCCCGGCCTGTGCAGATCCCTAGGACAGACTCTAGCTTTTATTTCTATTGATATCCTTAAATCTGCTGTGGATCCTGATATGTGCTAAGGATTTAATAAATGTTTGTTGAATGAACATGTGAATGAATAATATAAATGAAGTAATAAATGATAACTTGAATTCTAAGAATATCTTTAGTAGCAATAAAAATCTAATTGAGCTCCCCTAAACACTAATTTGTTATCAAAAGACAATGAGAAAGAACTCATTTAGAATACATTTACTCAATTTCATGAAGAAAAAAAAGTGCCAAAAAAAAAACCCTCACCAAATTCGTACCTGAATACCTCTGTCAGATCTCTTAGGGACCTCTAGCTCTGATCTTGACCCCCTGAAAGGGCCTGTCTACTTCTCTGTATGGGTACAGTGTTTCCTTCCACTTAATATTATTCTAAGAAATGCTCTTCCTTCCTTTGGCCTGTTCTTTATATTTATCTTTTGTATAACTCAAGACCTGTGTGGGCACTGGGCTACTGTGGTGGCTCAGCAGTGAAAAATCCACCTCCAGTGCAGGAGCTGTGGGTTTGATCCATGGATAGGGAAGATCCCCTGGAGAAGGAAATGACAAGCTACTCTGTTATTTTTTCCTGGAGAATTCCATGGACAGAGGAGCCTGGTGGGCTATAGTCTGTGGGGATGCAAAAGAACTGGACACGACTTAGGAGCTAAACAGCAGTATGTAAGTGATATATAAGTGATATGTGGGCATCAGGATAGTTTTCAAATCTTAAAATAATACAATTCAGTAAGTTAAAACATGCAGTGTAAACATCAGTGGATCACTTCTAAATTATTTCTTGAAGACAATGATTTCGTTGGCACTTCCACTTTCCCTTAAACTGGTTACTCTCTTGTCTCCTGTGTTATGTGGTTATGTGACTATGTATCTTATCTCCTCAGGGATGTAGGAGAAAATGCAGTTGTGGCCGGGGAGTCAGACAGGTTTGGATTCAGATTATGGCACTGCCTCTTGTCATATAATCTTATACTGGTTACTTAGCCTTTCTGAACCTCCAAGTGCTTATCTGCAACAGGGAATAATAGTTCCTTCCATGTAATATGACTGTGGAAGGGGTTCTGTGGTCAGTGTTGGAAGGCACCAAAGCCTGCCATGTGGTCTGCTGAAAAACACCCTGTCCTCTGCTCTCTGTTCCCTACCAGGTGATAAGACAGCCAAGATCTTTCTCTTATATTTCCCCATAGAGTATGACCCGTAGAAAGTAGACCTTAAATACATGTTTATCAGCTGGCTAAAGAACTTTTAAGTTCTTTCAAAAAAAGAAATTAT
Organism: Nanger dama; assembly: GCA_917880005.1. Lineage (NCBI taxonomy): Eukaryota > Metazoa > Chordata > Mammalia > Artiodactyla > Bovidae > Nanger > Nanger dama. The sequence goes on along the minus strand of CAKJTW010000011.1, from coordinate 23,226,072 downwards.
AGGCACAGGTACTGAATAGTTTTATTACTTTTCATACAACTTGCCATTCAACTTCTAGAAAGACTGAACTAATTTAAAGAGTCATTAGCAGTGGATGAATCTATTGGTTTCTTAGTGTCTTCCCTAGAATTTAATTTTATAACTTGCTTTTGTCTGTTAAATTAATAAGAAATCATATTTTGTTATTGTTGCAATTTGTCTTCCTTTAATTACTGAGAATAATTTCCCAAGAAGTGGTTTAGAGTTTATATGTCCTCTTGTGTGAATTGTCAAATGGCAATACTTAAAAATGGTCTGGGCTGGAGAAGCTCCATATGAAAGGGCTAAAAATGTTTAGTGTCTTGAGTTACCTAAACTTGAGTACCTGCTATGTGGCAGGCACTCTTCCAGGGGCTATGGCTACCACAAAGGAAAAAAAAAAAGTGAATAAAGTCAGTAGCTTCCACTCCAACCTCCTCAGGTAATGTAGGTGGTGGCTGAGATCTAGAAAAAAATTACTGAAGTCATTCAGCTTGTTCAGTAGCAGAACCAACTGTTTATTTGAACAATAATTGTAATTTCATATGTTTTGTATTGGTAGCCTTTTAAGCTATGGAAACATCCTGGAAATTGCAGAATTGTGATATTTAGATAACACCTGCAAACTGTATCTACATTGAGAAAGCAGAGTCCTGGTTTTTGGTTGAGAAAGTATGATCACCTAGTTCTTTAGTCCGGAGAAGGCAGTGACAACCCACTCCAGTACTTTTGCCTGGAGAATCCCATGGACAGAGGAGCCTGGTAGGTTATAGTCCATGGGGTCACGAAGAGTTGGACACGACTGAGCGACTTCACTTTCACGCATTGGAAAAGGAAATGGCAACCCACTCCAGTGTTCTTGCCTGGAGAATCCCAGGGACGGAGGAGCCTGATGGGCTGCTGTCTATGGGGTCGCACAGAGTCGAACACGACTGATGCGACTTAGCAGCAGTAGCAGCAGCAGCAGCAGTTTTTCAGTCTCATATCTAACTTCTTCCTACAGCCCTTTACCCCTTATATTTACATGCATTCTTAAATGAATAAACTTGTTTTTAAAATAGGGCTAGAAGATAAACTTACCCCTTCTAAGCTGTTTAGGCCAACTGTGAACCTTTGTGGACATGTTTGTGGTACATGAGAAGAGGTGACATATTTCTCTATTGAATAAAATAGTCAATTTAGTTTTAATAAGGCAGTTATCATCAGGTAATAAAAATTCAACTAACTTGCCATAACTATCTTGCTTAAAGTCAATTAAGAGCCTCATATTCCTCACTTACTGGGTGAAATTTAATAGAACTTCACTTAAGCATTTATTGCTTATTTAATTCAAAATTAAGTTAATCACCACAGTTGGTAACAACCACTGAGTATTTAATTAACATTCAGCAAACTATCTTATTAAGTCTAAATTAGATACAGACAGGTCTTGTTTATCCCTATCAGTTTGCAAACACCATTTCCCTAGCTCTCACCCCAAAGGGCCTTTGGTTTTCCCATGACTTTCTTCTTCTGACTTGTCAGCTTCATTTTCACCTGCTTGACACCCAATTTGGGTGAAGGAGGAGGAAAAGAGTTAAGAGTCTATTGTGTTATGGGAATTTCTGGCTTGGGGGCACAGCTGAGAGATTTTTCTGTTCCATTCCATTCTTCAAGAATTGTTGAGCACATTCTCTGTGTAAGACATTCTTTTGAACACTTGGGAAGATGTGGAGGAGGTCATGCTGACATATTTGGTTTTGTGTTCTCATCTTAGAAATGAGATGATGGGATTTAGCACCTTCATTTAGCACGTATTTTTTGGCCTACAGCTTGTAAGGCACTCTGCAGGGTGTCAGAGATACCATAATGATTTGGACAAGGTCCTGGCTGTTAAGGAAGACACGTAGTCTAGTTTGAGAGGAGCAGTGGTGGAAATATTGGATAAGATGTTGCTGTAGAAGCACTGAGGTCCCTTAGTGTTCTGTGAGGAACGATCCTGTAGCTAAGAAAGTTTGGAAAAGTCCAGATAAGTTAAGCAAAATTAAATTGGGTATCTTTACTGTGGGACTTTTCTGAGTCTTTAGGAAGCTAATGTGCATTGTAATCTTCCAAGAGGTTTGTTCTCAAAGTTTTAGATCCTAGACTCTCTATATCACCAACCTTTTTGCCCTCTCAGAATGTTTCTTGGTCTTGGTCTTTCAGTGTGCTTTGGGAAAAGCCACTGTGAGCCCTGGATCCTGTCTCTTGGTGTCTCAGCCTAGGAGACAGACACCCTGGTAACCCATACAGGGTTGGAAGTTCTAATTTGTAAGAAAGATGTACAGGAAAAGTGGGTGATTTCAGACTTTTGGTGGGGTTGAAGGTGTGAAATTCAAAGCAGACTTTCCTGGTAGAGAGCTGGACTTGTGAGAGAGACACAGTTTGTATCAGTGGAGAACCCCAGAAGACTGCCAAAGAGTCTTCAGGAACAGAACCGTGAAATTCTGACACAGCTGATTTGATCACGACATCCCGGCACATGGTTCCAACTTAGACCAGTTTTGTTAAATAACCTAAATCTGGAGAGGTAAGAGGCGGCAGCCTTTGTGGTGCAGAATGCTCTGCTTTAGGCCTTGTTTCAGTTGAGCGACTGCCCATCTGCAGGAGGGGTCCCTTCTGTGAGGCATCCTGATGCAGTGTCTGGGGCAGAATCTTTGTCCTGTGAAGAGTGAGTCTTGGCCCCCTCCATCTGGCAGGTCCAGTTTCCATTTGCTTCATCGCATCCCACTCTCTCCACCTTTCCTTTCTCCTTAGCATCCCTTCTTCTGATGAGTCACCTTGTCTGCATTTCTCATTCTCATCCATCTGTATCATCCTCTCCTTCTGAGGCAAGTACCCTTTATGTTCTTCCTGACAAGTACTTTACATCACTGAAAATAGTGCTACCAATTTTCTCCTCTCCAGGAGCAACCAGCAGATGGAACCTGCTGGATGGAATGGAGGATAATCTACAGATCTGGTCCTCCATACTGGGGAGATTTGCCCCCAGGCTGGGTTCCTTCAGTACCTACCTTGGTAACCACGTCTGTATGGAAGGCAGCATGGGCACAGGAATGGGAGCTCAAGGTTGTGTTTCTGGGCATGAGTTTCCCCCAGCGCGAGCCTCAATTTGCCCATCTGTGAAATGCTCAAGTAGGCTAGGTCTCTTCTTCCAGTCCTTTCAACTAAACATGTTGAGTGTTGTTAGCATTTGGTCCAGTGAAGTCGACATTCACTGGAGTCGGTCTGGGCCCTTTGATGAGACATGTGTCTTCAAGCCTGGCGATGTGAGGATATGGGCAGTGGGCAGAGTTCCCTGTCCACACATGGGAGGTGTGGCTCTCCCTACGTGCAGTCTTCTACTGGACTCATTTCCCTTATATTGCCTGTTACTTTTTAGTTGTATTTCCTCCTCCTCTGCCATCCAGGCTTATCTATTCTTTGCTGACGCACTTCCTGCTGTAAACGCTCCTCTTCTATTGCCCAGCCAGATAGCTTCCTGTCTCCTTTTTCCCTCTTGGCTCTGCCCATGAAGGGTGTCTGCTCTGGAACTTTCTAAAGACAGATGGCTACTATGGTGGGGCAGATTGGGGAATGGCAGTCCTGGCCAGCTGCAGATCCTTCCAGGAGACTGTTCTTCAGAACCATTTCTTTACTGGATTAATATTCTTCAATGAATGAGACCAAGTCTTGCCCTGGGGGAGCCCACAATGGAACTGAGAAGCTTTTTGACTTCTTGACACCTGGGGGAAACCACAGCCAGTGAGGAACTTCATTCATCGCAGAGGAAGGACTTTTGCCTTCTAGAATTGGGCAATGCACTGTTCGGGTCTCGGCATGAATTCTTAAGCATCTAGGAAAACTAATCACTTGGAAAGCTGAAGCTTGTTTTGCAGACCTTGAAAAGGCAGCTTGCATGTTTCATTTCATCACCTACCTGGACAGACACTTTAGGGATGAAAATGTCAGCAGGCAGCTTGGCAAGTGGCACACCAGAGGCCGTAACACTGGCTGGAGGTGCCTGCTATCAAGGTTGACATGTCAGCGCACGTGAGACACGGCATAGACCCAGCGACGTCATTGACATGTTAAGTTGCCACTGGAAATGGCAGTCAAGGTTGGTTCTGCTCCAGGAAAGACTTTTCCAAAGTTAGGAATTTACCTTGTGAATCCTTTGACTTCTTCTTTGTATTAAACACAGGTCTCATCTCTTGGTCTTTGTGATTAGTTGTTTGGATTTCCCCGGTTATATAGGCCTACCTGAAAAATACAGAAGCATTTTGAAAGCTTCGATCTATATAACATTTGAAAGCATGGGTTTTGGAGCTAGACTGCATCCTGGCTCCACCGTTATTAACTTGATCTATTACCCAGTCTCTTTAGACTTTTTTGTTACCTTATCCTCAGAATGGGGAGAAGAAAATTACCTGTCTTCTAGTTGTGAGGATTAAATGAACTATGTGAAACGCTTAGAACAGAGCCTGACACATGCCAAGTAACCATTAAATATTATCTGCTGTTATATGTGTTATAAAGTCAGATAACTGCTTTGGAGAAGATGTTGCAAGTGAGTGAGGTTTTGTGTTTTCCTTCTGTGTTTTTATTTTTTTGTCTTTTTAAATAAACTTTTCGTTTTGGAATAGTTTTAGCTTTATAGAATAGTTGTAAAAATTGTACAGAGTTTCCATCTGTCCTTCACTCAATTTCTTTCATTTTTGACATCTTACGTTAGCATACTGTGTGTGCGCTCAGTCGTGTCTGACTCTTTGAGACCCCATGGACTGCAGCTCGCCAGGCTCCTCGGTCCATGGGATTCTCTAGGCAACAATACTGGAGCAGGTTGCCCTGCCCTCCTCCAGGGGATCTTCCCCCACCCAGGGATTGAACCCATGTCTCCTATGTCTCCTGCACTGGCAGGCAGATTCTTATCACTGTGCTATCCCTTTAGCATAGTACATTTGTCAAAACTCAGAAACGGACGTTGGTACATGACTGTTAACGAAACTGGACTCTAGATTTCATCAGTTTTTCCATTAATGTCTTTTTTTTTTTTTGCAGGATATACCTCAGGGTACCACATTACACTTAGTTGATATTTCGCTACCTCAGAGTGGTTTTACAAGTTTTTTTTAATAGTTAAGGAGGAATTCTTTACACAAAAGCCTATTACGACATGTAACGCTGAACCAATAAACTGGAGCAGCTGTGGTTGAAATGGTGCAGGACGGGGCTGACTTTCTTGCATTTCCCTACTTTTTCTATTTGAACAGGCTCTGGTAAAGCAAGGCTTAAATGTCACCATAGTACTTGTTTCCAGGGAAGAGACTGAGGCCCCAGAATGGGGAATGATGATCCTAGGTGAAGCTGGAAGCCCAATGAGGGTCAAAAAAGGATTGTGGAAATACCTCAGTCTTGTCCTTGTTGTTTAATGAATGAGTGAACAACAGTTAGGGACTCTGGAAGATCTGGGTTTGGATCCAGGCTCTTCCACCATATGCCTCAGTTTTCTTATCTGTAAAGTGGGTTCAGTGGTCAATGATACCTCAAACAGTAATTGATACTCACAAAGTACCACCATTTACCTTATGAAAGTTAAGTTGGCGAAGATGCTTACTTTTAGCATAACCTGAAACATCGTAGATTTTCAATATATATTTCAAAAAAAAAAGAAGCCTTGAAAATTAGAAAACTTTATCCTTAGAAGTAATTTCAAGAAGGCGGGGACAAATTGATGTGAAACAAAAACCAGTCATTCATAAGGAAATCTGCGATACTCAGAAATAGAACCAGTGTTTGAGTTTCTGATAAGTGGGATATACTGTCTGTTTTTATTCTTGGAGGCTTTTATCATACAATACTACATTATGTTGCAGTCTGACTTTCACACAAATTGGATCCCAAAACCTCTTACAGGAATTAAAAATACAAACTCGTGGGCAGTATGTGTTTTATAAATTACAGAAAACAGTAGTGTAACGACATGGCTTAGTGAGCACAGTGAAGCCTGCGGCAGGCACTGCCACCCAGGAGGAAGACAAGGGTGTGGTAGCTGAGACGGCATGGGAGGCAGGAAGCAGGAGGAGGCGAGGAGGTGTCCGGCCACGCACTCCAGTGTCAGGAGGGATGGAGGGAGGCCACCTCCAGCGGGGAGGTTCGGTGGAGAAGCTGAGGGTGGGCAAGGCAGTGGCAGAGTCCTGGAGAAATCAACCTTTGGAGAGCCTTGAAAAATTTTTAAAATTTTAGGCTTGTTAAGAGTAGTCTTAGACTCACAGCAAAACTGAGAGCGAGGTACAGAGGTTTCTCACAAGCCCCCCGTCTCCTACACAGGCAAGGCCCCCCCAGCGGTCAGCATCTCCTCCCAGGGTGCTTTGTTTGTTGCAGTTGGTGAACCCACATTGGTATATCAGTATCACCTGGAGTGCATAGTTCACACTAGGGTTTACTCTCAGTGTGGCATATTCTATGGGTTTAGACAAGTGTAGAGTGACATGTGTCCATCATTATATCATACAGAGTATTTCACTGCCTTAAAAATCCTGTCATCTGCCTATTCACACCTACCTCTCACCCCCAAATCTGGCAGCCACTGATCTTTTTACTCTCTCCACGTATATCCTTTTTATCCTACCATTTTTGGTTGTGTTGAATGGTAACCAACTGACTTTTAGAAACTGACCTCCATTGCCTTCCCTCATTCTTGCTTTGTCACATTTGTCCGTCTGAGTTGCTGTTCTCTACCATTATCGCCTGTTTGAATCCAAATGTATCTTCAGGGCCAGCACTTCCTCCATGAAGCAGGCCTTGATTTCCACCCTTGGTCCTAAGCAGGAAATAATCCCTTCCTCTTATGGTCTCCATCTGGACTGAGTGCAGGGCACTGAGCACTTTTACCGTCTATTGTAGTTATCTGTGTCCCTATCTTATTTAGGAGTCTTTAACTTCTTTAGACATTCATTCTTATCTAGAATCTGACAGATGTATTGCAAATGCTTGTTGAATGGATGGATGGATGGATGGATGGATGGATGGACAGGTTTGACTTCATTCATACTTCTCAAACTTAATTCCTTTAGGGTAGGAATTTAACCCGCTAATCTCTATATCTCCTCAGTATCAGCACTGAGAAGGTGCCTGCTGTTTCTTCATTCATTCATTCCACAATAGACTTTCAGGCACTACTTCCGGAATGAAGTGATGAATAGTCCGTTTGTTGATAGTCTACACAGAGAATAGAGTATTCTTTGGAATATGTTTTTATTCTTGTAAGGTTGATCTGGGATTGATTTTTTTCTTTTGACACAGAAGAACCAAGCAAGAAATGTTTTGTTTCATCTGCTTGTGTCAAAACAAATGCTCTCTAATTCCTTCAGCTGGCTTGGTAGTAAAGAGATACTGCTGGGCTGAGACAGGCACCAGGGTCTATGGTGATCCCTTCCTGCTTTCCTCAGGGACCAGTGCTCTTCCCAGTGCTTTGAAAGGTAGTGCCAGTATTCCACGATGATCATGGTTGGCCTTCCTTTGCAATATCTCCACTCTTATTTTCTTAATATAGTGACAGGATGCATGCTGCTGAGTTGGTAAATGGCAAGAAGAAGTACAGTGAACTGTCTGTTTCTTGGGGCCTTCTGTATTAATCACAGGAGGAGGTGTCAGACACGGCCAGATGAGAGAGCCAGCTGACTGAAGTTCATGTCGGATCCAAACTAGAATGGCAAAGTTGGGAGGACCTTGCTGATGCTGAACTGAGGAAGCTTAAGCTTCTCAGAGTGGTTAGGGCTGGAAGAATCGGAGAGGTCATCTAATCTAGAGGCTCTCAGGCTTGAAGGGGCACTAGGGTCACCAGGAAGGGTTTTCTGGACCCCATCCCAGAGCTTCTGATGTAGTTGATCATGAGTTTATACTTCCCACAAGCCCATGGGTGTGCCAATGCTGATGAGAACCCCTGACCCACAGCTGGTCTGTTGAGTTTTTATAGATGGGGAGAGGACACTCAGAGATAGGTGGAAAGGACTTGTCTAGAGCCACACAGATATCAGGAGTGAAGTTGGAGTCAAAACCAGGAATCCTGGCTTGAAGTCATTTCCATACTGTCACCACAACAATTTTATTTTTAGGTCCAGGAACCATATTATTTTTAGTTCTACTACGGGATGATGACAGATTTTACCAGCTTTGCCTGATTTGGTCACAAATTTATTTTTGAGGGCCTTTCATTTAGCTGTCTCCATCCTACATTTTCTTATTCAGTTAATCCACATTTTTGACTACAGTTCTGCACTAGGAATTGCACTTGAACCCAAGGTGGTATTATAGCATGGTAGTCTGAAAACGTGGGTCTCAGGAAGTTTGACCTTGAGTAAATGGCTTTTTCATTTTCTCATCTGAAAACGAGAATAGTAATACCTCCAAGGGCAGCAGGTAGAGCACCGAGATTGTACCTGGCCCTCACTCCCTGACCGGTAGGCCTGTTGCAATCATTGTTAAGCTGGGTAGGACGTGGTGCCCACCCTCTCATGCACAGGTGACTTAGTGAGTGATACAACTGAGAGACAATGGGAATTAAGGGAACAAACACGTGACTTGGGATTAGGGGGCTGAGTTCTAGTCCCAGCCACTTACTAGCTGTGTGATCTTGTGCAAGTCACCTGACTTAACTGAGCTATAATTTGAAGCAGGTCCTTGATGGCTCAGTGGTTGAAGAATCCACCTGCAATGCAGGAGACAGAGGAAGCACGGGTTCAATCCCTGAGTCAGGAATCAATCCCAGAGGAGGAAATGGCAGCCCACTCCAGTATTCTTGCCTGAAAAATCTCATGAACAGAGGAGTGTGGCAGACTACAGTCAATGGGGTTGCAAAGAGTTGGGCATGACTGAGTGACTAAGCATACCGCATGCAGACTTAGTTTACATTGTGTGTGTGTGTGTGTGTGTGTGTGTGTGTGTGTGTGTAAGCAAGGGACATGTGACAACTCTCTGTCCACTGTCTGCCATTCTCAGGACAGGGCAGAGAAGTTGAATAAGGTATGCTTTCAGCCGTCTGCAAGGTTGTGGTCAACACAGGAAACAGACATGCAAACCAGATTGGGGTGGCAGGTGGAGCAGTGCTGTGAGGGTGTTTGTTTGAGACATGGAGGAGGTGTCCTGGCAGCAGGGTGATGGGGAGCTCATCAGGGCTGCAGATCAGTGGTCCTGCAGACATGCAGACATGTTTGGCCCCCAGAGGAAAATGTGATATTGAGGGCATTGAGGCTCTACAGAGCCACAGTCCTCCACATTCTCTCTTAATCTCAGCAGCTTGCTCACCCCCAGGGCTTTTGAATTTGCCATCCTTGAAGGCTGTGCACACTCTTCCACAGCGGCCTCCTCTTGCACGACTCTCTGTCTGGCTATCTGTGAACCTCTTCCAGGCAGTGCCCCCAGGGAACCCTGTGGATCTCCTCCCAGGCTCCTATCCCACCTTTGCAACTCACTTCCTGCCTGGGCCCCAGGGCCCCTGGAGGCTGAGAGGGCTGGCCAGACTGGTCTCTTTCCCCTGGCTTCCCCTGTGATTCCCGAGCCCCTGCCCTTCTGTGGTGTCCATAGCTGGGACACACTTGTTTGCTCAGTGCGTGCTCTGTGCTTCCAAATTCCTCCCTTGCTCTCGTGTTTCCATTTAAAGCCCTTGTGAGCGGGTCTGAGTGTCTCCTGCCAGCGACGTTCCTTCGGGTTTCCTGGAACCCCGTTTCTCATCCTGCTGGGAAGCCAGCCTTGAGCTGGACTTGAGCATAGCCTCTCTGCAGCCTCTTCTCTTTCTCCAAGATCATGGCTTCCGGCTGAAGAGGGGACCAGCTCGTCTTGACCCTGATTACCTCATCTTCCTTGTTCCCTCCCGTGAGGCTTTCTTCCTTTTATCCTTGTCCACTTAGCCTCCTGCCTTGGGTCCGCTGGATAGAATGGCATCTTTTCCCTTTGCCCGGCATCTATGCCTTACTCAGAAGTAACTTGTGAAGCCACACAGAGTGTTCACTGGGTCTGCTTTTAGGAGGAAGTCGGAATGGCCTCAGGCAATGCCTGGGACAATAAGAATATGTTGGTTTGATTTCCCAACTAATTTTATTTCTAGGTGTAAAGGCACACACAGCACGGCGTGTTAGGAATGAAGGAGAATCGTGCTGTGAGTGGCACTGAGTGGAAGACTCTCACCCGCCAGTTCTCTCCCTGCTCTGCCTGTTTTTCGTGATCGTGCCCTCCGTTTTAGAGCAGGCATCTCCCCTCCTGTTTTCCAGCTGGCCTCTGCCTTCTTGCTTATTGTCTGTCTTGGCCTGTGGGTAAAATCCTTTCCTGGGCACACCTCTACCCTGCCAGCCTTACCTAAGTTCTAGAAGTGTCTCTGGCCAACCCCTGTTAGTCAGATTCTATAGCTGAAGCTACTACGAGTGTGTTACTAAGCCCTCTCTTGCACACCTGTGACTTTTCATGTCCTTTCTTCTTGACCCTCGGCCCTTTGTTTCTATTTGGTGAACACCTGTGCATCCCTCAAAAGGTAGCGCAGATGTCTCCATCTCTCGAACCTCTTCTCAATCTCCCAGGAAGAAATGGGAAAGAATAAAACAAAACCAGATTTTCTAAGTATTGCTCTAAGAGCAGCATATGCTCATAATAATGTATTTCAAATATACAGAACCAAATAAAGGAGGAAATGAGACTCACTATAAATCCACAGTTTAGATACAAACGCTGTTTGCTTCTAATATTCTTAAATAGTTCTTTTCATTACTTTTTGTTGCATTTTGCTGGCTGACATCTTACGGTATGTAGTTTTGTATATTGCCATTTCACCAAACACTGGAGTACTAGCACCTTCTCATGGCACTGGGAATTCTTCATACACATAATTTTTGATGATTTATGATGGATATTATTCCATCATAAGAATATACCATAATTTTTAATCTTTTCTTGGGTAGCTGACATTTGAATGTCCAATATTTCATCATTGTAAATAGCACTGTGATGAACATTCTCTTTACTAAATTCTTTTTTTTCTGCACTTCTGATTACTTTCTAAGATATATTACTTGTACATGGAAAGTGCAAGGACTTTTTTCACCCCTAATTTAAAAATAATTCATGGTAACTGAAGAAAGTTAGGAACCTAAGGAAAAGCACAGAGAAGAAAAAAACAAAACAAAATAAAAAACTACCTGCAGCCACTTGCAATAACCAGTGTGAAATCTGTCTATTGTGCATCTCTCTTTCTAGCCCAAGTATTGGCAAGCATTTTTTTTGGTAAAGAGCTGGATAGTAAATATTTCAGGCTTTGCAAGCCTCATATGATCTGTCACATCTTCTCCTCCCACTCCTCCTTTTCCCCCTAAAGAATATAAAAACCTTTACTGGCTAGAGCCATTGCAGTTCTGACCTCCATTGTGGCACCATGCTGAATGTCCTATTGATATTTTGTATTGTTCCCTCCATAAGGTAGGTACCTCCTCATTCTCCTTATGGTTTTCTGTTTCATGCTGCCCAGATGTTATTAATGACTTCTTGCTAGATGCCCATGATAACCTGGCTCTGCCTCAGATGTAGAATTTAAAGCATGTTTAAATGTGAATTCTTGCTGAGATTTCTCTTTTCCACGTCTTGTTCATCTCTGTTTTGCCAACCCCAGCACAGTGCAGAGTGGTACTTAACTGATGCTCAGCAAGTTTGTGTGCCAGTTTACCCTGGTTAATACCTGTGTTCAGAGCATTGCTATTCAAGATTTGTTTCTTGGGTCAGTCACATCAGTATTACCTGGGACTTGTTAAAGATGGAGACTGTCAGCCCCACTCCAGAATCTGCATCTTAAGTGCCACTTGTTAAGTTCCTCTTAAGTGATGTGTGTGCACAGTAAGGTTGGGGAAGCATCACTCTAGTGCTTACCTCCACTCTTCAGGGCTTGCGTTTATTTACAGGTACCCCTTCCCCATTCTTCCCACTGGTAGGAACCTCCTAGTGTTGGCCCATGTGTCTGTGCTGGTTCAGACTGATCTGGTTGGCCTACACAGTGTGTTTCACAGCTGCCATCTTGCCTTGGCTGGAAGAGGACGTGTTGGTGGAAGGAGTGAGCCTTTAATTAGTGCCTGTTGTGTGCCAGGGTCTTTATACATATTTTCCCAGGGGTGAGGCATGATGATCTCAGCAAAAGAGGACATAGGGATCTTTAAGGTTGATGAGTCTTTTTTTTCCCCTTTGAATTCCTTTTTTAAAAATTGAATTGTAGTTGATTTACAATATTATGTTAGTTTCAGGTGTATAGCATAGTGATTCAGTATTTTTTGCAGATTATATTCCATTTAGGTTATTACAAGGTAATGGGTGTAATTCCCTGTGCAGTAAATCCTTGTTATCCATTTTATATGGAAGTGAAAGTCACTCAGTCATGTCCAACTCTTTGTGACCCCATGGACTGTACAGTCCATGGAATTCTCCAGGCCAGAATACTGGAGTAGGTAGCCTTTCCCTTCTCCAGGGGATCTTCCCAACCCAGGGATCGAGCCCAGGTCTCTTGCCTTGCAGGTGGATTCTTTACTAGCTGAGCTACCAGGGAAGCCCATTTTATATATAGTAGATAATATCTGTTAATCTGGGCTTCCCAGGTGGTGCAGTGGTAGGGAATCTGCCTGCCAGTGCAGGAGATACGGGTTCAATCCTTGGGTCAGGAAGATCCCCTGGAATAGGAAATGGCAACTCACTCCAGTATTCCTGTCTGGGAAATCCCATGCATAGAGGAGCCTGGCAGGCCACAGTCCATGGGGCAGCAAAGAGTCGGTCATGACTGAGCAAGTAAACAACAGCAAGAATAGCAATAATCTGCTCATCCCATACCCCTAGTTTGTCCCTTCCCACTAAGGCTGGTGATTCTTAACCTTCAGAATCAGCAGAGAATTTTAAAAACATATGTGTGCCCAGCTTTCACCCCAGTCCTCAATCAGAATTCCCTAGAGCTAGCCTGGTCCTGATTACTTAGAGAAAATTCTGTAAGTGTGTTTGCCAGGCATCCTGGTGAACAAACCAACAGTTTAAGTCAGTATCCAGTTGTGCAGATGAGGAAAGTGAGGCTCAGAGAGATCACCGAGACTCCAGGGTTACCTAGAGTTTAGTCCGAAGCCCGGACTGGATTCAGTGTCTTCTGCCTGAGGATGCAGCCTCGGAGCTGCTGCCAACCTGCAGTGATGGGTGGGAAGTAAGCCTGGTGAATAGGTGGCACCTCGTCCCCAGTGCTTGAGGCAGATGTGTCCCAGGGTGGCAAGTGAGTTGGCAGCCTGGATGTGGATGACAGACATGGTCACATGCTGCTCTTTCATCCCCACCTTTGCCCTCCTTCCTGGTGCTGTCATTTGGGACTGTGACCAGGGAGCTGTATCCAAGATCCCTGATCCAAGTGGCCCAGATAGCTGCTGCAGCATCTGATGTCCTTCATTCTCCAGAATGGCGGGTGGACAACACCCTTCAAGGCAGAAACGCAAGAATCTATGTTCCCCCTGACTCTCCACTGTCCTCCCAGTGCCAAGGTTTTAATGGGAAATCTGGTCAGCCCTGGCTTCCAGTCCTGCTAGCCAGCAGCAAACAGAATGGGATGCTGACTGAGGCTTTGCAGAGATCTCCTATGGAAGGGTGGACAGGCATCACCAAGAGGTCAAGGGTGTGATTAGCACTCTGATTATGCAGTGGGCCAGAATGGGAACCAGGAATAGAACTAATTACCATGATTGCTGCCCTTTATCGAGTGCTCACTGAGCCGGGCACTCTGCCTGAATTATATTTCCTTTTCTTCTTTAGCAGCCATGAGAAGCCTAGGGTTTGATGCCTTCCCCTGAGTGGCAGGCTGGGAGGCGAATGCAGTTCTGCTTGATTTCAAAGTCCATACTCTTAGTTGTCATGTGACACTGCTTCCCCAGCTTGTCCTGTGCTCGCCCTTCTCACCTGGCGCTCCTAGGGATTCAACCGGAAGCCCATGGAGATACATTGAACTCAATATTTAAGAACACCCAGTAAAAGATATCCCAAAATGGGGTCCTTGGAGGTGTTCAAGGGGAGATACTGTGCCTCTTGGTGGGAGACTGTCAGTTGGGAATTCGACTGGTCAAGATATAGTAAATCTAATTGGAGGATCTAGTCACAATACAGTAAAAAGTACATTAGGTGAAAATGTATAGATTGAGCACTGAAAATCAGTGAAGTTTTGATTTTGTATGGCCTACTTCCAGCAGAGAGCTATTCTGGGGTGACTTTTCAGTGCCTGGATGCGCCATGAGTGTCCTGGGGTATCTGGGGTATAAGGACCTGCCCATAGGGAGCTTTCCATCTAGTAGGGATAGGAGGACTTGCTCCCATGAAAAGATAAACTCTCCAAGAGCAGACAGTGTGGGGAAAGTGGACAAGAGTGTGCCTTGTGGGTCCAGAAGAAGGGATGAGTTCTGTGATCAGGGAATTGTGCCTCTACAGTATTGGACCTGTAGTGGGCTCTTAAGGATGCTTAGACTCCTTCAGATGGAGCTCACTGACCATGTGATGGGAAGGCAGGTCAGGCCCTGGTGTGGACGGCCTTGGGTGATAAGAAATTGTAGAGTGAGTCTCTTGGGCTTCTTCTAAAAGTTATAGGGATCTGTTAAACAATTATTTTGCCAAGTAGTGGAGTAACAGCAGGGGTGCCTTATCTAATTCCATTAGCATTTGATGTGTGGCCACTGTGGCTGGAGCAAGCAAAGCCCACCTCTAAGGATGAGCAGGGATAATCTGGAAGGAGAGGTAGGGCAGGGACCCGTCAGGAAGAGGAAGCTGTGTAGGTAAAGGTATGGATGCGGGGGTGATCTTGAGGGTTGTCAGGGTCTTAAAACTCTTTGCTCTCCTTGCTCTTGTCCTTGGCTTGTGGAGCCAGAAGGAATTGGGAAGTTCCCAGTACTTTGGTCTCTCTGTCTGGTACCTTCTAGTAATTGAAAGTTGAAGCAGCTCTTGGAAAAGTTCCTTTTCCTCTCTATTTTTACTCTTCTCTTCAGCATGAAATAGATTCCATTGTGTATTGTTAACCTATTAGGTGCTTTATCTTCCTCCCACCACTTCCAGCTGGGAGAATTGAAGTGTAAGTTTTAGCATCTGTTAGAGTGGTCCAGGGATACTGACTCATGGAAGATGTGCATTGCTGCCCGTGAGGAGGCTGGGAGTCAGGAGTAGATAGCTTGATTTCTGTTGTGCCAATACTTGTTTAATAATTTGCTTATCCTTGGCCTTCTATGAGGCCTGAATACTTTGAGGGCAGCCTCCATGTGTTTTCAACTCTGTAGGCAGGCACAATCACAGCATAGAGATTACATGAATTAATTGCTCAGTACATTTTTGCCAGAGGTATGAATGAGGGGCTTCCCTCATCTGCCTTCATATACTTATGCCCAGTGGAGGTTATCTTACCTCCTGTTGCAGTATAAGACCATTAAGGATGAATGAAAGAATGCCAAAAAGTTCTCTTAAAATTCATAGGCTGGAAAGTATTGAGAATTCATGGAAGATTCTCATGAAAGTATCTGGGTAGCTGGTGGCTGGGTAGACACTTGCAAACTTACAAATATGGGCCAAAGCATGCAAGACTTGCTTTGGACATTTTAGATGTCCATATAAAGGGCTAAGGTGACCATGTGTCTCCAAGAAGGGTCGGAGTAACAGGAGCTGGTCAGTAGATATGATGTAAGGAGAACAATCCTCAGGCTACGTTATTTTTTTTTTAGTTGAACACCAAACTCTAGGTTTCTTTTTTGTACAGAATAGCAAAGCAGCATCCCCACATCGTGGAGTTGCCACAATCAGTGTGGAAACTGATGCATACAGTAGCTAAGAGCTGGATCTTAAATCTTTGTTTCATGACAAGGTCATGATTCAGTCCTATGTGAAGCCTCCCATTTCCTGTGCCTCTTCTCTTTCCCAAAGAGAGAAAAGTTGGCATCATCCCCTTTATGGGGACAGTTCTGGGTGGATATGCAGAGCAAATTAGCAGATGGACACAGCACTGCAGAAGGCAGGCCTCAGACATGTGCCAGGCAGACCCGCTTTCCTGGGCCACTCTCCCAAGGAGCCTGGCTGTATTTAGAGAGTGTCAGGTGGACAGATGCTGAGATGCAAGACAAGGACGTGAAGCCAGAGCTGCTGACTCCCTCAGGCTCATGGCGATGGAGCTCAGACTTCTGGGATTTTGGTGGATCATGCTGTGTGATCCTTTCCTACTGAAAGCAAGGACCCTGTGGAGTGCAAAACCTTGAGACAGAAATGTTGAGCCAAGGCCCTCGTTCCTAAAGGCTTTAAACACTGAGGTGGTGACAGCTAAGATGTTGGACGGTATGAGAGGGGGCCATTAAACACCAGCACAGGTGTTAGTATGATGTTTTGGAAATCCCTAAAATCGGAAATTGGTGAGTGTTGTGTTGAGCTCTGAGAAAGGATTGCACATGGTCCCTGGCCTATCTTCTTAGCCTTGTTTGTAGAGATGCCTTCTTTTTTTTTTTTTTGTTTTTGATGGCACAGGGAGAAAAGGTTTTGGGTTTTAGAGCTAGGGAAGCCTGGTTTTGAGTCTAAGCCCAGTTATTCTACAACTCCATGACCTTGGGAAGGTGGTATCTTTTCCCTGAGCTCCAGATTCTTCAACTGTAAAACAAGGAGAAAGCATTTTATTCTGCAGGGTGGTTGCAGGAATTGGAGCAAAAGTCTGTCAGGAGTGCTGGGTGTTCTGAGTTCTGTTTGTGCTCAGCTGCCCTGTCGGCTCCCTGAGGTCAAGGTTCAGGTCTGACTCATCTGTGCCGTTATTGTAGTATTGAGCACATGCCTGGTACATAGGGGTGCCCAGTGAATGGGTCTTAAGTGACCGTTAGGCTGATGGCTGGCACTCCCCTGGCCTTAGAAACGAGAGAAGAAAAAATGGTTTAGGAATGGAGTGTCAGGCCTGAGGGTTCCTATTTCCTCATTCAGGGTACAGGCTGGGATTGCCTGGAGCCACAGTTCCTTGAGACTTACCACCTCTGGCTGAAATCTGCCTCCTTTAATTACCTCCTTTCCAGGGAACAGGAGTTCGTGTTGTCTGCCCAGAAGCAGCTAATTATAGCTCCAACCCCCAGGCCCTGGTGCACTTCTAGGCCACAGGACTGTGCAGCCTGAGCTGTCTGTTGATTTGGGGGGTTTCCTCAGGGATTCTTTATGTTTTCAAATTTTCACTGGGGTCTGCTTTTTATTTTGAAGCCAGTGAAGAAAGAGGGGCATACAGTGTCTAAAATTTTATAGGAGGATATTAGGAGATAGAGAGCTTGGAGAGAGCAGGGAAAGGGGTTTTTAAAAGGGCATAGTGACTTAAAGGGTCTTCGCTGATGGATCAGTGGGTAAAGAATCCGCCTGCAATTCAGGAGACAGGGAGACTTGGGTTTGATTCCTGGATTGGGAAGGTCCCCTGGAGGAGGAGATGGCAGCCCAATCCAGAATTCTTGCCTGAAAAATCGCATAGACAGAGAAGTCCAGCAGGCTCCAGTCCCAAAGAGTTGCAAAGAGTCAGGCACAGCTGGGCATCCTAGCACAAAGGTACCTAAAAAGGGGACTGGTTGTGTGTTTAGTATCTCCCCAAGAATGTCCCTTCATAATGATTTTGCCAAGATATATCCTCTGCATTTGACCTCTAGGACCTCTGAGCAATTCCTTTTTCCTTCGAAATATATATGTTTTTAACCATTTAAAAAATACTTTATTTTATATTGGGGTATAGCTGATTAACAATGTTGTGATAGTTTCAGGTGGACAGCAAAGGGACTTAGCCATATATATACATGTATTCTTATTTTTAAAAATTTTAAAAGATATTCAAATAAGTGCTCATAGTAAAAATAGAGTAAAATACTTCAGAAATATTTATTTAAAAAACCCCCAAACTAAGAAGAATTTCTTCTCCCATCTCTCTCAACCTTAATCCCTTCTCCATCTGTAATCATTTTTACTTTTTAATTCTTCTGGTGGTTATTGTTGTGTCCTTAAAGAGTATGCTTATATCTTTAGTTTTTAAGTTATTCATTTTAGTTGTGCCTGTTGGCTTTTATGATAGGAAGGGCTAGCTCATATACACACTGACACTTCTATCCCCCTTCCTAAGTTTTGACAGTTGGATCACTTTTTTGCTCTCTCCGGGTTGGTTTCCTTTATAAGTTTATATGATGTGCATACATCTCCATTCCTTGCCATATCAACTTTTGGCAGGATCGCTTCACCCATCGTTTTATAAGATGAGGATGTTGAGGTTTCTCTGTACCTTTCCTCTCCCACTTTTACAACTTGTTAACGTTTTATGTTACCTTTTGCATCTCCAGCTTTAGAAATGCATACATGTCTACATGTACTTTTATAATTTTGAACCATAACTGAATCTTCTGTGCTTTGTCTGTAGGTCAATTTCAAAAGCTGAAAACAATCAACAGCATTTGCATTCTGATTTCTAGGTAAATATTGCTCAATACAGGGCTAAGTCATGTACTGTGGTTTCATTTCCTTTTCTAGGCTTCTGAGGTCACCACCTTTAAGCCACTCATAGGGGACTGAACTTTCCCTTAGCATCAAAATCTAGTAGATCCTTCTAATTCCCCTCTACTTGTTGAAAATCATCCCAGTTTATTTCCACATGGAGCGTCTTGCTATTTTTGTTGTTAATATTCTTGGATTTTGTGGTAGTGTTCTTTTGATTGGGAGAAGAAAATCAAGTAATTAAGTGTTTTCTACCATATCCTATGTATCTTCCATCTTTCTAACCATTCTCCTGGCTGCTTGGAGTCTATTCTACATTTCTTCTTGAAGTTCCATCAACTTTTTCTTTCTTTTGGACTGTTTTCTCCAAATTTGTGTCATGATTTCTCATGCAGTCTTTTTTTTTGCTTGGAGTTTCTGATTGCCTTCTATTTAAACCCCTATGTCTTTATCATAGCTTCAGATATTTCCAGGCTGACATGGAGACATCTTGAGTCATGCCATTAGCTGTTAGTCATCATCATTTTTCAAAGGAAAGTATATTATTAAAAATATTATCTACCAGTACTTTCTTATATTTTCTCTTACTTGGCAGTTTGCTTGCTATTTTCTTTTCTCCAATGACTATTCATAAACATTTTCAGGTTATTTTGTAATTCTTATATGTTTAATGGCCACTTATATTCCACTGAGTAGAAGTACTATTTTTAAATTTAGTCATTTAAGTGTTTTTGGACATGGATTATTGTCAATTATCTATTCTTCTGAATACCACTGTTATGACCATTTTAAAGCACAAGGCCCTTTTCATTATTTGTGTGTGTGTGTGTGTGTGAGCGTATGTTCTTAGCAGGGAAAGAAAGCTGGGAAACTTGTGTCATTGTCCTTGAGACCATATTATAGTAACTGTGCTTGTGTTGGGTTCTAATAGGGACCACCTGGAATTTATTAAGAAACTTTATTTTTCTTTTTTGGGGGAAAAGAGCAATAGAAAGCAGGAGAGAAGCACTACCTCTGAATTGGCACTTTGAATTTTCTTGGCAGCTCTAAAAAGAGTTCAGTTCAGTTCAATTCAGTTCGGTCGCTCAGTCGTGTCTGACTCTTTCCGACCCCATGAATCGCAGCACGCCAGGCCTCCCTGTCCATCACCAACTCCCGGGGTTCACCTAAACCCATGTCCATTGAGTCGATGATGCCATCCAGCCATCTCATCCTCTGTTGTCCTCTTCTCCTCCTGCCCCCAATCCCTCCCAGCATCAAGTCTTTTCCAATGAGTCAACTCTTCTCATGAGGTGGCCAAAGTTTTGGAGTTTCAGCTTTAGCATCAATCCTTCCAATGAACACCCAGGGCTGATCTCCTTTAGAATGGACTGATTGGATCTCCTTGCAGTCCAAGGGACTCTCAAGAGTCTTCTCCAACACCACAGTTCAAAAGCATCAATTCTTTGGCATTCAACTTTCTTCACAGACCAACTCTCACATCCATACATGACTACCGGAAAAACCATAGCCTTGACTAGATGGACCTTTGTTGGCAAAGTAATGTCTCTGCTTTTGAATATGCTATCTAGGTCGGTCATAACTTTCCTTCCAAGGAGTAAGTGTCTTTTAATTTCATTTCATGGCTGCAGTCACCATCTGCAGTGATTTTGGAGCCCAAAGAAATAAAGTCAGCCACTGTTTCCCCATCTATTTCCCATGAAGTGATGGGACCAGAGGCCATGATCTTAGTGCAATATATTGCAAATGTGATACTGCCTAGAAACCAACTGAGTATCATATCTCCCTCTTTGAAACTTCTGGGGTCAGCTATGGCGCTATGACTTGTGCCTGTGAAGCTCTTCTCACTCAAAAGCTTCCTGTGATAATTTTTCTTGTACAAGTATTATTCAGCCTGATCACCAGCAACTTGCTCATTTCCCTTATTCACTGGAATTGTCTTTCAGTAACTGTTGGGAAGATCAGAATCCATCCCCGAATTAAAGAGGTGCTTCCATTGAGAATATCCTGCAAGGTCTGCAACTACTTCTTCACGAAGTTTATAAGGAAGGGATTTGGAGAATGGAGCTACTGTAAAGAAATCCACAGTCACAGGAAACCTAAATTTTGATATATTGATGAAACTGTCTTACTGTTTTATTGTCACCCTACAGCATGCATTACTCTAAAACTTCATCATTTGGCAGCAATGTATGTATTTACAAAGTCTGTGTGACATAATTACATAAAAATGGGACCCTTGTTTTTGAAAAGCTTTGCAATTCATTGACAATATTGATCACATGCTAAAGGACATATACTCAGTTGTGCTATGAAAAAATTCTGAGCTTAATGAGTCACAGTCTAATTATTTTGGATAGTGGGTGATAATATTATATTGAAGGTGATGATGAGACACATAGATTCAGAATATCACAGCTTGGAGAGGATCTGCTCCAGCAATTCCATTTTAATATGAGAAAAAGGGGACTCAGAGGGAAGGTGGACTCACTCAAGGTCGTACATGTGGTTAGTGGCAGAACCAAGTTTGTATTCTATACTTCCTCACTTCTAGTCTGTTGGTTTTTTTCTTATATCCTCCCTTATTTAAAATGTTTTCAATTTTATTTCCAGGTGTGTAAACTGTCATTCATGGGGCTGGAAAGCAGAGAAATTTTCCATCATCTACAGAACTGCAGAATATTTAATAACATAGAATGCATTTGCTTGGGATGGAATCAGCAAGAACTTAAGCTCTGAGACACAAAGAATCTTTTCTGAGATGAGGGAAAGTGGTGGGCAAGTCAGGGTCCATTTTTAGGATATAACTGGAGCCATGCTGTTATAACTGATTCTGGGGAACTTGGGGGGTTTGTTCTTGGCTAAGATAATTCCATTCTCTAAAACACAGATTTCACATCTATCAACTAAGAGAGTTGCATTTGACGGCTGGGCTTTGTAGGCCTTTCAACTCTGAGTTCTGTGAGTCCGTGATTCTGTGTTATGTTCCATGTTCAAGATGACTTGGGGGAAAAAAAGTCCCTGCTGAATCACTAGCAGCAACACCTGCTTTGGTCTGGCTGGGAAGTAGGTCAAAGCTTGGCAGACATGAAGATGTGGTCGTTTGCAGCTGTGAGCTCAGCCTGGGTCCCCCTTGTAGATAGCGGCCACAGGAAGGATCTTATGCTCGGAGGTGGAGAAGGGGCGGGTTTGTGGCTCTAGGGCTGCAGGAGATGGGGGTGACTGACAGGAGAAAGAGACACTTGGGGTGGGCGGGATGAAGGAAGCACAGCTGGTGACTGGTAGCAAGGAGACCCAACGTTTATTGACTGCTTATCTTGTGTGGAGCACTGGCAACTATTCTTTTTTAAAAACTCCTTCCCTCAACACACTGGGGAATAGGTGTCATCATTTGTATTTTAAAGGTGAAGAGATTGAGGCTTGGAGAGGTGGCCCTAGTGGTAAAGAGTCTGCCTTCCAATGCAGAAGATGCAGGAGGAGATGCAGGTTCCATCCCTGGGTTGGGAAGATCCCCTGGAGAAGGGAATGGCAACCCACTCCAGAATTCTTGCCTGGAGAATTCCATGGACAGAGGAGCCTTGTAGGCTACAGTTCATAGGATCACAAAGAATCAGTCTGAGAGTCATCCCCCCACCCCCAAATACACACACAAATATTGGTGGAAGCGTCCAAACCCTCTTTTCTTTTCCAGTCAAATGTGCCTTGCTCTGTTCTAGGTGCTGGGGTATGGTGATAAAAGAGACAGGCAAGGTTCATGGCCTCATCTCGCTTGCAGTCTAGGGGGTTGGGACAGACAGCAGACAAGAAAATAGACCCATGCTTTCAGGAAGTAGAAAGTGCTAGGCAGGAGAATACAGCAGCATTAGGATACAGTGAGTGACAGAGTTGTATGCTGTTTTTTATATCCTAGTCCGTAAAAGCATACATTAAAGAGACACACTTACCCAAGGAAACCAGAGGGTTCTGGGGATTGAGATTCTTGAGGTTAGAATTCAGACCTGGCCCCAGTGACTCAGCTGTGTTACGTGGCAAAATCACCTCCCATTGCTAATATCGGAGAAAGTAATCCCTGTTCTTTCTGCTTCACTGGATGGTGAGGGAGGAGGAAGTGAATCAATTGGATGTGAAGGTTTTTAAAGTCCTAATAGGTTATAAAAATGTAAGGAACTGTTTGTAACAGCTTTTAACTTTTTATTTATTTTTTAATTTTTAATTTTTTTTTGACTCCCTACTTTTGCATTCCAGTCTTCTATAATGAAAAGGGCATCTTTTTGTGTGTTCTTGTTAAACAGTTAACTTTTAAAAGGGTAAGTTCTTCAGTTTACTCACTGCCCTCGTGTACTTTGAGGAATTGTGTGCCCTTTGGTTCTTTTTTCATTCCCAGATGCAGGTCAAGAATGCGTACCCTCGTGCAGTCTCAGGAGGGTGTGGATTGGATTTGTCAGGATCAAGGGATCATTGGAGTGGAGCAGAGGGCTGGCCTTGAGTCATGGGGGATGAGGTGGACTGAGGGCGAGCAGCTGGGGTTGGGAGATGGATCGGGCAGCTTGGGGGAGGTGAGGGTAAAACAGTCTAACTCCAGAGCTGCACTCAGCAGGGCTGTTGGGCTGCAGGACTTAAGGAAGATCTGCTATGCGCAAAGTCCTGGCTGAGTAGGGAGGGCTGTTGGAGACAGTGTAAATCACTTCAAAGTTTGTGAGGAGTTTGCCCTGTGGGGAGTGTTGTGGATGCTGGAGAATCCTGTGCTTCTGACCCTCAGGGGCTTTGTTTTCCAAAAACTATGCACGTCAGCGCCTCGGAAAATTGATGCTTTTTTTTTTGGGGGGGGGGCGGCGCCGAAAAATTGAGCTTTTGAACTGTGGTGTTGGAGAAGACTCTTGAGAGTCCTTGGACTGCAAGGAGCTCCAACCAGTCCATCCTAAGGAGATCAGTCCTGAATATTCATTGGAAGGACTGATGTTGAAGCTGAAAATCCAATACTTTGTCCACCTGATGTGAAGAACCGACTCATTAGAAAAGACCCTGATGGTGGGAAACACTGAAGGCATGAGGAGAAGGGGACAACAGAGGATGAGGTGGTTGGATCACATCACTGACTCAAGGGACATGGGTTTAAGTAAACTCTGGGAGTTAGTGATGGACAGGGAGGCCTGGCGTGCTGCAGTCCGTGGGGTTGCAAAGAGTCGGACACGACTGAGCGACTGAACTGAACTGATTTTATATGGGTATAATTCAGTATGTGTACTGAAGGGACACCAGCTCTGCCATGGGGAACCTTTTTGTTGCTGGACCACGATGAGAGTCAAGGGATTCTGAAAGAGGGATTAGGAAAGCTGAGGTGGGGGTGAGGACATTTGGGGGTCGGGAAACAGAAATGACATATGCAAATGTTTTCGCAGTCTGTGCTGTCATATCTCAGCTTCGCATGTGGTTATCCAGTTATCTCTTACTGTCGTCAGTGTAATAATTGATGTGTACACGATACACGAAGCACAGAGGAAGACGATTAGCAAGGTTTCCCAGAGTCAGTGATGCGTGAGTTGGGTTTGGTAATATGAATAGGATTTTGGCAAAAAGCTTTCTGGAAAAAAAAAGGAGCACATGGGTAAGAACACTAGCGTGTAAAACAGCAGAGAACATGACTGGATGGTTGAGGGGCTTAAGAGATTTTGGGCCAGGTGACTGTGAGCATAGCAGTGCCATTGAAAGAGCCGGGAAGAAAGGGGGATGGGCAGCAGTCTGTTTTTTCCCTTTGCACAAGAGGAGGGCAAAGACACAGGGGCTTGGGTGTGGCACGTAGTTTTTATGTTTATTTTAGGTGCAGTGGTTCCTCCTTATCTGTAGGCATTATGTTCCAAGACCCCAGCAGGTGCCTGAAACCATGGATAGTGCTATGTTTTTCCCTGTATATACATATATCTATATCTGTATCTGTATGTATAAACTTCATCTACGATAAAGTCTAATTCATAAATTAGGCCAATAAAAGATGAACAACAATAATAGAACAGTTATGACAATACGTTACGATAAAAGTTACGCGAATGTGGGCTCTTTCCAAATGTTTTGTCATATAAATTTAATGCCTTTTCCATCTTAACTAAGAACTTATCACGCACTGTAGTGATAACTTTTGTGGTTTGAGTTGCGGCGGCTAAACTACCATGGGTTTCATTTGCCTTCGTCACAATTTCATGTATAGAAGATTTGTTCTTCCTGTAGAGCTTAGCGATCTCACCATACAATGATTATTTTTTATTATGTGGAGAACATTTCACCTTTTCACTTTACAGATTCTTTTTGGTAGATCTGAATTGCAAGCATCACTACTTTTGCTCTTTGCGTCATTATTATGTAAAAGAAGGATGACTTGAACACAAACGCTGATACTGAGACAGTAGATCTGATAACTGAGCCAGCTACTAAGTGACTAAGCAGCAAGATATGCTGAATGAAGGGTTGATCCACTCTTCAAGGGATGACTGAGCGAAGTGGCCTGAGATTTCATCATGCTTCCCAGCATGACCCTCAATTTAAAACCTATGAATTGTTTGTTTCTGGGATTTTCTGTAGCCACATTGACCTTGGGTAACTGAAGCAGCAGATAAGCAGGGAGGATGGTAGTCACTGCCTTGGGCCAGGTGTAGGCCTTTTGCAAGCATTGCCTCTAATCGCCCAGGAGGGAGGGATTTTTATCCTTCTCCACTTCGTGGGTTAAGTCAGCACTCAGCATGTAACTTGCCCAGCATCATACAGTGGGAGGAACAGGATTTGAACTCGAATTTGTCTGATGACAGAGCCTGAGTGGGCCACCCCTACGCTGTCACTGCTGTCTTCCATGAGCTATAGCAACATCTGCGAGGAACAGGTGGGTTTTCTTGTAACTTGTAACAAAACTGGAGGCATCAGTGTTCTCATCAGCAGAATGGGGATCAGAGTCCCTGCTCTGAGCATTGGCAGAGCTTGGGGAACAGGGAACCTGGCTCGTGCCTTTCAGTCCCCTCAGCCTGACTGTCTCGGGGGGTGATGCTTCAGTCTGGCTCTTCTGTCATCCCTGAAATTCTGACTTGTCTTCCCCTCTCCTGAGACCTCCTCCTGAAAGTGACAGGTAGTGTGCTGATCTCATGGACACTGCATATTCCCAGTCTTGTGACAGGGCTTTCTCAGAGCAAATCAGGACCTTGGTTCCTGCTTAAGATTTGGCCTCTCTTGTTGCTTGACTTTAGAGAGAGAATGTGTTGGTCACGTATCCTTCATATTTATTCCTCTCCTTCAGTGTTTGTCTTCTGGGACCCTGTCTTCTGGGACCCTTCCCCCAACAATAAAGCAAGGAGGACAAATAGACCCAACTGAGGGCAGCATAGGGTGGAGGGGAAGAGCCCAGACATTGAGCCAGATGGCCTAGACTTAGTTCCCAGCTCCGCCACTGTGTACCTCTGTGTCTGCCTTTGCCTCAGTTTTCTTGTCTGTAAAATGGGAATAATGATAACGGTACTTATTTCATAGGGCTTGTTGGAAAGGCTATATGTGTTCATACTGGTAACATGCTTGGAAAGTTGCCTGGTACATAACAAGTGTTTGTTAATTGACAACAACAGCACTGTTTTATAAATGGCCGTGTCTTCTATGGTCAAGATGTACTACTGTGTTCTGGTTTTTCCTTAAACCCTGGCAGGTGGGGGCACTTCTGCTGTGTGGTCAGCACAGAAAGGTTCACATGTGTGGCCGGGTGGAGACGGGCTGTGATGGCTGGTTTGCAGAAGAACTTTACTGGCTGTGGAAAATGTGTGGCTGAGAAATACCAAATAGAACAAAGATTGTCTTTTGCTAGTAGAACAGAGTTTAGATTAGATGGCATTTACAGCTAAGTTTATGCATTTAAACATTTTTCCTAATATAATGCTCTGCAACCTGTGAGCCAGTAGTTTTACCTGGCTGGGTCAGTTAGTGGGTAATTTTAATTTGGCTTTTAAACAAATCAGGGAGACAACAAAAGATTTGGATCCTGACCAACAGAGTTTAAGGCTCCCTGGTGTCACTCACGCAGAGTGATCCCATTGGTAACCCTCTCTCCACCCCTTTGTCCACTCCCTCTTCTCCATCCAGAGACCTCCATTTTGTCTTCTTCTTCTTATTGTTTCTTTGCCACTAAAATTAGGTGCTGGATGGTCAGATGAGCTCCTTTATGTCTGGGGTCTGTGAGTGGCCCTCATTCTTGGTCAGGTAGCGGCAGAATTTTGAAGGAAGTTTTTGTTTTTTTTTAAAATTCAGGTTTGTGACCCTGGTCAACTAAAGAAGCAAACTGATCATCTTAATTTTTTTCTCTCCATTTGGCAGTTGTGCCCTAAGAAATCTTCATTTCCACTTCACACCTTTTCAAATCTCCTCCAGTATTTCTGTGTCTCATGCTCAAAAAGCTGAATAGAAACAAATACTTATTACCATTCTGCTCTTGGAAGTTGGGTGGAGACTTTAACTGTTAAATTTAAGTGGTCAGTCTAATGCAAGATGTTTTCTGTGTCCCATCTGTAGAAAGGCCTTGGAGCCCTCAACCATACCATTTCCCATGCTTACTCTAGTCCTGCTCTTGCACTTTTAAATCTCTGCTTAAGGCTGATGATCACATCTGTGATTTTTGAAGGGAGAAGGGAAGACTAGTGGTGTTGGAAGTTAAAATACTAATGTTAATGTAGCCATGCAGTTAATTGTTTTTTTCCATGTGCATGTAGGCATGATTGGAGTTTATAATATGTTAAGTGCTTATGGTATATATTTATAATACAGGGAAACTTCTTGGAATAACTTGCTTCTGTGTAGTACTTTAGTGTTTTGCTATTTTGAGTTTCCAGTGAGTGTATGAGATATGCATAGTTGGTGTTGTATTTTTATGGTGGAGAAAACAGAGGCTCAAAGAGGTAAGGTAACCTGCTTGAGATACATGTGCATGGTAGGTCTACTGATCAGCGTTTGACAGAGTTGTTTTGCTCTAAGAAAATTAGAGAGACTGATAGTGTTTTTGAATTTCCAAGGAAGAGAAGAGGTTTAGAAGGAATGGAAGTTATGCTGTTTATATTAATATTAAGCTATCCCAAGGCCCCAGTCATAATATGCTTCAAGTGCTGTTGATAAAGGCAAAGAACCATGGAGACTTCACTAAGTTTTCTCAGTGGTAAGACAGTCCATCCATCTGTCCTTCCACCCATCACCTGTCCATTCATTTTATCGTATTTTAAAAATACAATATGTCAGCTTCCATGCTGAGCTCTGACTGGTTGAAACAGAATGACATGTGCCACTGAGGATTTAAAATGTGGTCCAATTCAAATGGAGGTGTGATATAAGTATAAAATACCAGATTTCAAAGGTTTAGTATATAAAAAAGTAAAACATCTTATTAATGGGCTTCTTAGGTGGCACTAGTATTTAAAAACCTGCCTGCCAGCGCAGGAGACATAAGAGACGCAGGTTTGACCCCTGGTTCGGGAGGATCCCCTGAAAGAGGACATGGCAACCCACTCTAATATTGTCTGGAAAATCCCATGGACAAAGGGGCTTGGTGGGCTACAATCCATGGAGTTGCAAAGAGTCAGACATGACTGAAGTGACTTAGCACACACATACATCTTATTAATAAATCTTATGTTCATTATTTATGAAATGAATATGGGTATATTGGATTAAATAAAATATATTATTAACATTATTTTTGCCTGTTCCTTCTTGGCTTTTTAGAAAGGTGGCTGCTGGAAAGTAACAAATTGCATTTGTGGCTTTCATTATGCATCTACTGGGCGGCACTTTTCTCTAGCGTATCGCCTAGTGGGAGAAGTGAGACATACACTCACTTATCCTTTTCTGACTACATGCCATGCCTCTTCTTTGCTTCTCTGTCTTCACAGTTGTCTCTCCTTTTGGCGTCTTAGCCCATTTCATTCTGACCTAAGCAGCTCTCGGCCAGGTCTATGGGGCTAAGTTCATTTCTTGTTAGCGCTGCTCTGGTCTGGCTTCTGTGGTATGGTCATTCTTGACCATGCTTGCTTCTAGACTTACTTCATTCTTCCCCTGCATCTCCATCTGTCCTCTCAGTTTCTTTGTTGGCTCTTGTTCCCACTCACATGCAGAGCTTTGTCTTCAGCTTCCTTCTGTGTTTGTGTGCTTATGACCCCTAGGGGGTTATATTGGGTTTGGACCTCCTGAATCCCAGACTTATATATGTCAGTGCCTTTTGAATGTTCTGATTGGAAATCTTAATGTTAGCTTTGTCTCTTATTGATAGCGTTATTAGCTTGCTGAATGATAGCAATGTCTGTCTACTCAGTCATTCAAGCCTGGAAACTGGGACTCATTCTGGATGCTTCCTCCCCTATCTTCAGCTATGTATCTATTCATCCTCAGACCTTTCTTGCATCAACCATGGTAACTCCTCACACTCACCCACTTGTTGTTTAGTCACTCAGTCGTGTCTGACTCTTTTGCAACCTCATGAACTGTATCCCGCCAGGCACCTCCATCCCTGGGATTTCCCAGGCAAGAATACTGGAGTGTGTTGCCATTTCCTTTTCCAGGAAATCTTCCCGGTCCAGGGATCGAACCTACGTCTCCTGCGCTGGCAGGCTTGTTCTTTACCACTGCGCCATCAAGGAAACCCTATGTTTACCTACTAGAGCTAAGTACATCCTGCCTACCCACTCCACTTTTGCTGCCCTGCCTCAGTTCAGACTCTCATCATCTCTTCTGCAGGGTTTCAGTAATACTCAACGAACCTTTGTTTTCTATTGTCACACTCCTCCATTCCATTCTCTGTTCTTCCTAAGTGATTTTTGAAAAACATACACATCCACTCATCTCTGTTTTGAAATCCTTTAAAGGATTAAAATTCACCCTGAGGGTGAAAATCCAAAACTCTTGCATACGATAGAAGACTACTGGGAATTAGGTCCCAGCCTCTTTTCATCCTTATCTTACTCATCTCAGAGACTGATCCTGTGCTCCTGAAATGTACAGGGGATTCTCTGCAGCTTCCACAACTTAACACGGTTTCCTTGTCAAAATATCGTTCCTTTCCCACCTTATCTGGATAGCTCACAGGTTCCTTTCAAGAGTTTGCTCTGATATCACTTCTACTTGGAATGTACCTCTGACTTCTGATAGTCCCACTTTCCCAATCTTTGCTATTTATTGCAGTTGGTTGCCTTTCCTTGAGGGCAAAGGTTATTTTCCTTTCTGTTTCTGTACCCTCAAGTCCAAAATAGGTGTGCAAGTGATATATGTTGAACAAATAAACACCAGATAAAAAAGGGTAGAGATAAGGCATTGTGGAAATTGGGTGAGAATTCAAGGTAGGTAGGGATGGGGGTAGGGAAGGCCCCAGGAGAAGTGGCATTTGAGCTCTACCATCAAGTCTGGTGGCACTGGGTTGGGAGGATGCAGAGGACACCCTGATGGTCATCATCACTGTGCTCCGTTCTACAGCACATAGGAATATGGACTGACCCCCTCCCCGACCAGGGCCATCATCACCAGGGTAAACTAAGGAGTGTAGTCTCGGGAATCCATCTGGCCCAGTGTCTGTCTTAGGTCCTGAATTGGCCTCTTGAACTCAGCAGAACCTCCTTTCCCCTGGGCAGGGCCAGCATGGCAAACCGGCACCCCATCTTTGCTCATGATCTGCCCAGGAGGAAAGGAATGTAGGAAGGTTGCTTGAAGTTTAATCTTTACTTCTTCTTTGAAGCTGCCTTTCTGGAGAGCAGAGAGGTGACCTCAACGGCCATAGCTGCAAGCAGCAAAATGAGTCATTCCAGGCCCTAATGAGGTGCCTGAGGGACCCTTCCTGGGAGTGAGGGTCAAGTGAGGTCGTGCTGTGCCTAGGGTGAGTTTTGCCTCGGGGCTCCAGGCAGCACTGGAGCAGAGCTGAGCTAATTTTACCCACAGGAGCTGACTGTGCTGAAGGGCAGGGCTTATGACATTGGCTTTATCATCCTCTGATACCCAGAGAGCTCCCAAGGTACAGCCCCGTTATGTCTGGACTGTTTTTCCTTTTCCCGTTTAGTACTTTTGTCTGTTAGGTATGCATATGAGGAAGCAGGACGCTGAGGTGCAGAGCTGTGGATTTGGTGGGAGGCCGTGCAGCAGGGTTTGGATTCTGCCCCCACCCCTCACTTATTAGCCACCTGACCTTGGGAGAGTTATCCAATCTGAGTCTCAGTCTCCCCATTTGTAAAACAGGGCTTAGACCTGTGCTCTAAGATTGCCCCTAGGTTACGCTCTAGGTGATTCTTAGTAAGCAGTCAGTGTGTGCCAGTCACTCTTGCAGCCTGTTTGTTTATGGTGATCCACTGATCCTCTAAACAGACTGTGAGGAAGGTACTATTGCTATCCCTGGAGAACCCAGGTGGTTCAGTAAATGAATCCGCCTGCTAGTGCAGGAGGCAGCGTTTCCATCCCTGCGTCAGGAAGATCCTCTGGAGAAGGAAATGGCAAACCACTCTAGTTTTCTTGCCTGGAGAATCCCATGGACAGAGGAGCCTGGCAGGCTACAGTCCATGGGGTCACAAAAGTCAGACACGACTGAGTGACTGAGCATGCACGTACATTTGACAAATAAGGAAGCAAGGACAGGAACGGACCTTTCTGGAGGCCTCCTCCCTGGGCTGCCAGAGCAGGTGGCCAGGTGTGTAGCCGGTATGCCTTTGAGGTACAGAAGGATTCAGCAGTGGCAGATCTGGAAGACAAAGAGGTCAAGCCAAAGAGTTCTCAGGGAAGAGTCAGTAACTGTGCTATAAGCGTGCTTCGTTTTATGTCAGTAGAGTTTCTCTTGATCCTAAGCTAGTTAATGACACCTGCTGCTTCTTTCCCTTTGGTCTGTTTAGCTCATCGCACTGAAGTGAGGTGTTTTTTTTCCCTTCACAGAGGCAAAAGAGAAGGACTAGGTATAGACAGACATAGATCTCGAGCAGATCAGAAACAGATAAATGGATGGTCAATTAATCGATCTATTTTTTTCCCCTTTCTTGCATGTATCAGGCTTAAGTGCAGGAAGGACATTTCACATACTTTAAATGGAACGGGATTAATTCATGGAAAGAGATGCTAACAGAATTGTTGGAATGGTTGGAACAGTAGGAGCCAGAAGCAATGGAATTTAAGAATTTATTCCATAGCCACAATCCAGGGAGGAGGAAGATGGGATTAGGAAGCCCCTACGGAGACTGCTGTTACTTTGCTCAGTATCCTCTTGCTTATTGGCAGTACTCCATTATCAAGTGGAATGACATTTTGACTCATGATTCCAGGGTGTTGCTTGCCAGAAGTAGCAGTAGGAGAATTTAGCCTCTCATCCTTCTAAGTCTCACATAAGTACATCTTATTCCAGGAATCTAATCTACTAGTTTCAAGGGAGTATGGAAAATGTAGTTTTTAGCTGTCTTTTTCTGTGGCACAGGAAGGCCCTTCAGAGTGGGTAAGGGAACTTGGAGCCAATTGAGAAAGTATATTAACTACTGACTGTCATTTCAAAATTCCCAGGGTTATTATCCCCAAATATTTAACATGTATAACTAATTCTAATACTATAATATAACCAATAGAGTGTTCTACATAATATTTTGTTTATTTAAATAAAATGAATAGCATTAATATACCTGATATACTTAATATCCCTCAAAACAGGTCATTTGTCCAGTGTCTGAAATGAGTTCTCCTTAGTATTGACAGCAGTGGTTGATTTGTAATTTTCCAGCTCATTTTAATCTCCTCCTGAGAGGAATGCCCTGGACAGTTGTCTTGTTTACATAATTTGTGCATAAATGTTTATTAAACACTTACTGTGAGCCTGGTGCTGTGCTAGATTTGGCACTGTAGGCAGAGATAAGTCACAGATTCTCCCATTGGGAGCCCTCCCTGAAAGAGAATTTGTCAAGTGCACAGTGAGAACAGCACAAGGAAGGCCACGATCCATGTCCTAGATAGCAGGCTGAGCGACTAGAGAAGAGAGCCTTCTGGCTGGGCTGAGAAGCGAGGGAGGCTTCATGCAGGCTGACGGGGGCAGTACTCCACGTTAGGGGCTTTGTGGACGTGGTGCAGTGTTTCATGTTGTGTCAGTGCTGAAGGCCAGACCACCATTGTCCTTTAGTGATCAGGGCCAGAGACGTTCCGTGATACACGAGGCGCTGTGGAAATGACTGCCTTTCTTCAAAGATTGATCTCGTTCCAGCTGAGAACTACCAGTAGACCTTGAAGGATGTGTGCTGCTGCTAAGTCGCTTCAGTCGTGTCTGAGTCTGTGTGACCCATAGACGGCAGCCCACCAGGCTCCCGGTCCCTGGGATTCTCCAGGCAAGAACACTGGAGTGGGTTGCCATTTCCTTCTCCAGTGCATGAAAGTGAAAGTGAAGGATGTGTAGGTCATCTATATTTGATATTGGCATGGAAAAGGGTAGCAGGTGAAGCATAGGCAACAGAAGCTAAGAATTCAGTCTGAGTAAGGCAAAGAATATGTGCCAGGTGGCATCGGGAGGGAGTTTATGGTGGAAAGAGAAGATTGAATCTGCGTTATTGAGAAGCTTGAGGCATTAGATAAGGCACTTGGACTTATTCTGTGGCCACTGAGAAACCATCGAAGCTATTGGTGCACGGTTTTCAAGAGCAGAAACCTAGCTTCATCTTATTGCTGTCGATTAAAGAGATACCAGTGATGCTTTTGAATGAACAAATGTACCATGCAAGTTGTGCACAGGAGTTGGACCAGTTGCTTCTTGAGTTTTGCCAGATCTAGGATCTTGTCCTGGGAGAGCCTGGCAGTCAGCATTTGAGCTTTAGGAAAACAGACAGCGATGGCGGCATGCTACCCAGAAGTCTGGATGTGGATCCAGGCGCGAGTGCTGTGGTCAGGCAGCAGTTGTAGTTGCTCATGCTAAAGAGAGAAGCTAGTCTTCAGAATCCTGAAGGAAAGAGGGATTCTTCCATTGCTCTCCGTCGTGAAGCCCACAGGCCATGTAAGATGCACACAGTGCAGTCCACATTAATGCTTGTGCATCTTGAGCTTATTAAAAATCGCCAATCAAGCCAGCAATCTGCTGTCAAGGTTCATGCACTGTGCCCATGACTGCAGTTGTTTTTGGGAGCAGCCTGCTGTCTGTGTGGTGATGCTACCACACGGCGCTCCCTGAGCCGTCCTGTAGAGTCCTGGTATGTTATTGCCACGGGGGTCAGGCCCTGTTCCTTCTTGTGTGATTGGCGTGGGGGTTTGAGAGGGAAAGCTTGGGATGGAACTGACCAAAGACATGAGATGTTACCCTTGTCCATTCCCTCTAAGGCTGCATTTCTGAAATCTGCTGAAGCGGAGAGAGGAAAGGGCTGTGCAGATATGTGGGATGACCTCAGAGCCCTCATTTTGAAGCTCCAAGAAGGAAAGCGATGTTCCCAGGGCCATGCAGTGAGCTGGCTGGGAGGTCGGCACTTTTACAGCAGGGTTTCAATTGCATTCATCTCCTGCGGGAGAGTGTAGTTTGTATGGACTCTGGTGCTAACCTGTGCGTGGCGGTCAGCTTAGCTACTGGCTGTATTCTGGACTCTCAGGTTCCTCATTTATAAAATGGGTGTCATGGTCATATCTTACACTAAGTGTTTAAAAAGGTGCGGCATGTGAAAAGCTTTGTTGACTGCAAAGAAATACAGAAATATTTCTGTGATGTGGATGTTATGGACTCGTAACTGGTGGGACCATCTTTAAGAGAAAGGATGGGGCAGGGAAGACACCGCTGCCTACACCCTGATCACAGAACGCTCCCGGGGCTCCTCTTCCCCATGTTACAGTCAAGAGAGCTTGCACTTAGATTTGCAGGCACAGGTCTAGAGGGAAGCATTGGCTAAATCTTAGAGATGGGAGGAACTGGGGGCATACTCTTGCCTAGTATCCTCAATGGCAATATCATGGGAGATGTGATTGGAAAGATGGGTTGGTGGCCCATGCAGGAGGCCCTGAGTCCTGGCCTGAGGGAAATTGGACATTATTTTTTGTGCATTTCAGAGCACTGGTGAGGAGTCACCGGGGAAAGTCATGATGAAATTGGGGGTTTACTTGGCAGCACCTTCAGCATGTTCAGGGAACCTGGGGCAAAACTCAGGTGAGAGATTGGGAATTTTGTAGTTGGAGCAGGGACCTCAAGGTGGGATGATTCCCAAGTTTGGGGGGGGCATTCTAAGTTATTTTTTCAGTGGCTCAGCTTTTTATTTTAGGTTATAATAAAAATGATAATAGTTGTATAAATTTAGAGCTGTGAACCTGTCAAGAGTTGTTACACGCATTAACTCCCTGGTTCTATATAGCATCATGAGGAGGTAGAAGGTGGGATTGTTCTCATCCTTATTTTACAAATAAGGAAATTGAGGCTCAGAGGGTAGGTGGGATTTCTCAGGTCACCCAGCTGTCGGTGTGGAAGCCAGGTACTAGGATGCCAAGTCTGATACTTTGTCCTATGCCAATGATCTGGGTCAGTGGTTTCCCAAACTCACCTTTTCCAACCTGGATATCATATTTGACATCCTTGGAGGCCTGAGATGGCCGTGAGTTTCAAAGTTCCCAGAGACAAGATGTAATATTTTCAAGGATGAGGTGTAGGGAATTTGGGACAAGAAATATGTTCCTCCCTTTAGCCCTTTGTTGTCATCATATTGTTTGTGTAGGTTGAGATGTTCATGAGAGCAAGGAAGGAAAGAGACGGACTTCTGCCACTTGTTGAACATCCTTTTGCCCTGGATGCAGTGCTACTTTTTTTTTTTTCTGCTAAGCCACTTATGTGTTAATTCTCATAAAAACCTTGTTAGGTGGGTAAAAATATTATTTCCTATTTTATAGATGAGAAAACTGAGGCTTAGCAAAATTTAAATACCTTGCTTCTGAGAATATAGATCCTAAATAGATTATCTTCGAGGTTTTCTAATTTGAGCTCTTTCTTCCCTGCTATACCAGGTATTGCTTGTCTCACTGGTAAAAATGTAGAGCTGCTTATCAAGGAGGTGCATCTCTGACCTCCCCCTTTTCCCCGTCCTCCTCACTTTTAGCAGCTGGTCCAGATATTTGTCCCTCCCATCGAGGGGGACCCTACTTAAGTCTCTTGTCCTGTATTATGGTTAGCCTTTCTCTTCCATGCTTTTGGGCTCCTTGAACTTGTCTGTCTCAGAGTCCCTTGTTGTAGCATCCCTGAAGATGCAGGCACATGCTTATGGTAGGAATCACACATCAATGCGACAAATTAACCGAGTGCCTTCCTCCAACATTAATCACACAGAAGCAGATGATAAAATGCAAATACAGAAAACAGTTATTGAGCTGTGTGTGCATCAGCCTTGGGAATGGATTTCTGGGGAGAATCTGGCCCCTCCATAAATGATGCACATGACTTGGATCTTTGCAGGAATGGAATAGAATCCTGATGACTTTGGGGAAGGCCTGAAGGTAGCTAGGCCCCCACCTGTCCTCTCAGAAGCTCTTGCATGCCCTCTGGCCCCGGTGACCTGCAGCGGTACTTCTAGAATGGAAATGGGCTTCTCTGCAGCCTGGGCTGCCAGCATACCGGGCTGAGCCTCTGTGAACTGGGCCGGAGGTTTAATGGGCTGGAGATTTCTTTTGGAATCTGCATCTTGAAATATCCTGTACTCTTGATTAATTCATGCTTGGGAGCTTCCTTAGTGCTGTCTGGTAAATAGCTCCGTACCATACGTTTATTTCCCCATGGTCTTGTTGAGGAGAGACTGCAGCCTGTGTTTCTAACAACTTCTCCAAGGAAAACATCGCAAGTCACATTTTCAGAACTGAGGCTCTGAATGGGGGTCGGAGTCTTCCTAGTGCCCATCTCTATCACCTTCTTTTGGCTCGGCATTTGCTTGTAGCCAAAAGGGGCGAGTTTGTCTTGAGCTGTCCTGTGGATGTTTGTGATGTGGCGGTTGAAAATCTGACAGTTGCTGCTGAGTTTCAACTGCATGAGTGAGTAGTGTATAGACAGAACCCTGAAAGGACATCGAATCATTTCCCTTCAATTCCCAGAGCCTTGCTGTGTCTTTGTCTTGAGAATGACCTCACTGCTTTTTTTGTGTTTATAGCAGAATGCACAGTCATTGACAAGTAATCACAATAATCCTCTACACTTTGGTAACGCATACGCGTTTTCCAGAGGGTTTTGCTCACATTATCTCATTTGATCCTTATTACTGCTGTGAGTGGTAGACAGAGGGGCTATTTTCATCTCTAATTTTCAGCCTCTAAACTGAGGTTTAGAAAAGTTAAGCAGTTGGCCAGAAGTTGTACATTTTGTATGGAGAAGAATTTAAAACTGTAGTTATAAATAGTCTGATTCAAATCAACATCCTTTTCACTACTTGCTGTTGGTGTGACCTTTGGAATATACTTACATCTTACTTAGCCTCACTTTTCATATCACTACAATGGGTATAATCCTCCAAGGATAGTTGTCAGTAATGATGAAATGAGACTGTCTGGAAAAGCACTTACTAAACAGTAAAGCATGTGATAATGTGAGGCATCATTATCACAAGTACCTTGAATTCAAAGAATGCCATGTCAGAACAATGGCAGAAAAGAGCATTTTTCCCCCTGTTTTGTAAGGACACTGAGGTCTAAAATGGTGTTGGCGGTCGTCAGGGATCACGAGCTCCCAGCCCTGTGATCAGCAAATTGGCCCTGGTGCCCTGCCTGCAGGCCACTTTGTTATCCTGAGAGCGCTGATGTTGGCAAGGTCCTCTTTTCTTACAGAGCTTGCTCTCAGTGTTCCTTGGAACAGTCCTGTATCCTGGAGACAGTTTTAGGTCGGCCAGTCTGGAGAGCAGGAGCGGGGAGCTGGGGACAGGATCTGCATTCCTGAGCTTTGTCCACAAAGGGTGGAAATGTGGTGTGGCTGATGGCGTTGAGGTGGATGAGGAACTGACCTCAAAGTCCGTTTTCTCTCTTTTCTCATGCAGAATGGGCTGCTTCGCATTAATACTTATTGGAAAAACCCAGAAAAGATGGCTCTCAAGTTGGCAACAAATACATTAGGAGTTAGTGGTGTGATATGGTCAGGAGGCAGCCCAGGGGATTGAAGAGTGAGATCTTGGATAGCTTTGTTTCTAAGTCCGTATTCAATTACAAAAATTCCAAGCCTATGAGACAGACATAGACACAGGTTGTTTGTATGGTTCTGAGAGGCAGAATAAAGAGCCAGAGTTTGAAGACTGGGAACCATGTTTATTTCCATATAAAGAAGAACTTTCTGCTGGAAAGATGGAATTTACAGCTGCAGAAGATACTGATCTCCAGCTCACTGGAGACCTCAGGGATGCCTTGGGAGGGGTCGATAAATAAGAGAGACACTGGGTTCAGTGGCCTTTATGGTCTTTTCTTCACCTAAGATCCCAGAGCCAGTGGTTCTCAGGAGTCAAGAGGAAGAAAGACACATCTACATCAAAGAATGAAGGGTTGCTTTGTGAATATGGAAACCCATCTGCAAATGCTACTAGAAGCTTGGAGGGTAGCTACAGACCTTTCATTCTGGTTTTCATTCCTGTCCTGGTGGTTGTCTGCTTGCTTCCTGGTTTTCAGAGTTCTCAGGCCATTCTTGGGCAGCTATTAATATTTTCCATGGGATATCTCTTTCCTCTGCTGAAATGTTCCTGTTGGGGTATTGGCAGGAACTCCGAGCTCCTGAAAAGATGACAGTCTTTCTGCAGAACCATCGAGTCTAATGGTTGGTTTAGTCTTAGTTACAAGTGAGGGACATCTCCTTACCCTCTTCAGGCCTGCTTCTGGGCCCTCCTGGGAGTATTGCAGTGGCAAGAATTCCATGCTAAGTTCTGGTTCTGACATGTGGCAGCTTTTCCGATCCTGTTGCCTTACCTCATTTACTTATATTTGTGTTCACTCATTAAATATGCAATAAATAAGAAATATTTGCCATTTTTTAGGTACTTGAGCATGCTTGCAAAAATAGAAAGCAAGTCATGAAAATAAACGTCAGGATTATTTCGATAGGCTAGTAGAAGCTGCTTTTAGATCTGACATAGCTGGACAATTTTGGGATGTCTATTCAGTTTGTAGGTGAGAGAATATACAGTGCAGGAGAATGAATTTGTGCAAAGTGGGAAGGAGTGACTGATCTGGGAGTGAGGCTTGGGTCCTCTCGTTCCCTGGCCCGTGCTGTTTATTGCTTGACGGTTGCCTGGATATGAGTACAAGCTGCCTCATACCGACGGCCCAAAAGTCAGTAAGTGGGTAATGATTCTGAACAATGGCTCCTCTGACTTACAGAAAGTCTTTACAGCCAACAGTAGGACAAGATCATGCTAAGGAGTAGAACCCCTGGGAAGCCCAGACATGGATTCCTTCTCTGAGCAGACCCCAACTTCCCCATACTGCCATTTCCCAGCATCTCATCTCTCTTTCTTTTCTCCTAATTCAGTCTGGAGTCATTTCAGATCAGATTCATCCCTAACTGACTTCACCGGCCCAATTTAGTCATCAGATACTTTTCAGGACCTTGGATTGGAATTACTCTTACAAACCAAGGGAATTGCTGTTGCAAATTAAATCGGGCGTGTCACTTCTGTCCCTCTCCCCTGGTGTTCTCCTGGAAGTCTAGTTTTTCCTGTGTCTTCTTGCCTGGTGTCTTTGTTCTACGAAGAACTCATGCAAAACTAAGTTCCCAAGAGGACTCTCAGCCCAAGGGAGTTAGGAATTAGGGTGGAAGGGTTGTTTGGGACTCACCTGCCATCAAAAGAGCTGCAAGCTGGGTTTGTGATGATCTCTTCAGATGCAAACCTCCCCCTCACCGCCAACAACTCCCCCTCACGCAAATGAATAAGTTAACTTCATAAATGTACTTGTATTCTAGGTGGCCCCATTCCTGAGATGAACTTTTCAACTCAGCCACTTCCCTGTCCTGGCAGGAGAGCCTTTTTCCTGTAACAGGAGAGCCTATGGAACAGCTCAGACTTCTTCTTTGGGGGTTAATCATCCACTCCCAGTAAGGAATTCTGTCTTTAGTGGGGCAAGTTCTTCAAGTGCCAAAGGCAAGAAGGGTGATTTTTCTGACATCCTCCAGGCTGCTTCTCCATATATGGAAATGTTTACCCACCACACTGATCTATTGGAAGGGAAGGAGGTGACTCAGGGTTTAGGAGAAGCAGGATTTGAATTCTTGTTTCCAGAAACAAAGTCGCCCCCTCCCCCCACCCCTCCCCCTCCATTCCTTTGCCCCTTGTTCTGGGAGCCAAGGAGAGAGTGTTGCAGTCCTTCCCCTCGGGCCTGGGGACCACCTCCGTACAGTAGGACTCAGGGTGTGCGAGAGAGAGTGAGTGCCAGTGGAGGGCCGGCTGGCTGTGGGGCTCAGCAGCGCGTGAGTACATCAGTCCTGCCAGGGCCAGTGGCGTCTCTGCCCACAGACCCGGGGCTCAGAGTCCGAGGGCTGGCTGGCTCGGGCGGTGATGGGACGCGGCTGAGAGCGTGGCTGCTTTCATTTGGGGTGTGGACGGGTGCTTCCCCAGGGGAATACTTCTCACAGTGGGATCTAGAGATGAACTCTGCGGAGAAATTCTATTCATATATTAAAAATTAGACAGCTGTACCTTCTACCTGAGGCCTAGGGTAAGCTGGGGAGAAGGATAATTTGGGAGTGCTGTTGTTGTCCGACAGCTGAGACTAGAACAACAGGCCAGAGGGGATGTTTGTGAACCTTTGGGGAGGGCTAATTTTATCGTGAAAAAGCAGAGTTATGGTTGGACTTAAGAGTATGCAAAAGGTTGCTGTAGAGAGAGCACTGGTGTGACAGCCAGTCTGCAGTAGATGCCTGGTGTGCGGGACACTGTGTAATGTGAGGGGCTGTCAGAGCTGGAGGCATCTTAGGCACGATTCTAGTGATCCGCTTTATTTTACAGGGTGACGGTGGGCAGGGGAGGCCCAGGGCTCACCTGCCTCGCAAGTACATGGCTGGTTAGGGAGATTAGAATACAGATCTTTTCACTCTCAGTTCTTCTTCCGCTGCACTGAAGTGCCCCTTAGGCAGAGGCGGAGAAGATGCCCATTTTGCAGATGAGGAAATTAGAACTCAAGATGCTAGAGGTGCCCACACCTACTGATTTCATTTATGAGAAATTGACAACTGGAACCAAGTTCTCCCAGGTCAGATCTCTTTTAATCCTGTTACATAGACTTAGAGGCCTGTCTTAGTTGGTTTTAAAAAGTTCACTTTTTTCCCCTTCTTTGATTTCTACTTACCTTTCTCTGCTCTCAGTCATGTCAATATTCTTTGAATGTGAGCAGTTCTTTCTGATCTGTTTTGTTGCCTGCATCTCTCTCTTTCCTGAAAGAATATGATAGTTTATCCAAGAGGAGGAACTGAATAGCGAACACCTTTATTTCAATTTCTTCTGTGGCACTGAAATTCTGCACAGGCCTTGAAAGAAACTGATCAGGGCTTTCCAATTTAGCCTCTGCCAGTATTCTTGAAGCTGCAAGAATTTTAGAGTGTAATTCCCCACCGCAGGTGAGTGCTGACTCTCAATAGATTTTAGACACACACACACACACACACACACACACACACACACACACACACACACACACACACACACACACACACACACTTACAGCAGCATTTGACAGAGACCAAGAGGGCCCCACCCTGTTACAGTCCCCCAGATGATACACAGCCATAAAGAGTAACTCTTTGCAGTCAGATTAGTTTCTGATCTGCTTGGGGGCCCTCCTCTAATGCTGGAAAGATGTTTGAGATGTGTTTTGGAGAAGCACTTTGATGTCGGTGGCATTAGGTGGCAGATCATAACAGAGGAGAAAGTGCCCTGACACCTGAGTCTGTGTGGTCAGTGAGAAAGGGAGGGGATGCAGTTCTCTAAGCTTCTCTGAAGCACTGGGGAGGTGGGCCTGGCCTGGAACTCCCAGGAGCACGCAGGCACCCTATTTCCTCCTTCCCGCTTGTGCACGGGCCTGGTTTGTAGGCTCTGTTCACCAGGTGGGAGGAAGCTACCTTGAAGCCTGATGGCTTGGGATGTTTTCCTTTTGTGATGTTGTCGATGGGCCCTGAGAAGTTAGGGTTGATAGTACCAATGGGAATACTATCCCTCCAAACAGGGAGAACTGATGTGCACTGACTGCTCTCTGGGTGCCGAGCACCAGGCTGAGCACCTGATCTACACTGATTCTCCACGATAGCTACCTGTGAGTAGGTACTATTTTTTGGTATATATTTACTTATTTTTAAAAATATTTATCTCATTGAAGTATAGTTATTTTACAATGTTGTGTTAATTTCTACTGTACAGCCAAGTGATTGAGTTGGTACTAATTTTTAATTGCTTTTGATCTTGGTAGAATACACATAATCGTTTTTACCGTCTTGACCATTTTTAAGTGTACAGCTCAGTAGTGTTCAGTACAGTCATATGTTGGTCAGTCAGTCTCCAGAATGCATTTTATCTTGCAGACTGAAACTTTGTACCCATTAAACATTTGCTTTTCATTCTCCCTTCCCCCAGCTCCTGACAATCATCCTTCTGTTCTTTGTCTCCAGGGATTTGACTTTTCTAGGTATCTTTGCAGAAGTGGAATTGTACAGTATTTGTCCTTTTGTGATGACTTATTTCACGCAGCGTAACATCTTCAGGATTCATTCATATTGTAGCATGCGTCATAATGTCCTTCCTTTTTATGGCTGAATAGTAATAAGTTGTATATATGTAGCACATTTCATTTATCCATGTAGGTGTTATGTCTTACCTCAGTTTTATAGTGGAAGAACCTGAGACTTTGAGGCTTTAATAAGTAAGTTGCCCAGCTTCACTCAGGCAGTAGTGGAGCTGGGATTTGAACCCAGGTCATGTGGCTTCCAGAGTGCATGTGATCAGGAGGAAACAGTAGAATTCAGATGGCAAGAATATGAAAAACCAGGGTGATTCGCTCCTGGATGGCAGTACCTTCTCACATAGTGTTGTGACATTTCAGTAACCAAGTATTCCCAGGGACCATATGTACACAGATATTTTCCTCTGGTTTATATTGGCCTCTGGGTAACTCAGAGCCACATGCGAAGCCTACCTCTAGCAAATGGTATGAAACATATGGCCCTTATTTTTTGTAACCCTTGTCCTTTTCCTTCACTTTATTTTTCCATCTCCCTCCCCAGTTTCATCACTTAAAAAAAAATCATGAGCTATGTACAGGTAGTTCAGATTCTTTCTGGAACAAGGCAGAATGTATAAATGAGTGACGTGTTGTCAGATATTTTTGTTATTTTTATGGAAAGACACTAAAGGTGGGGTCTTCTCTCCTGACACTGCTGCTGATTCAGTGTCTGACTTGGGCAAAGATGCATGCACCTTTCTGAATCTGAGTTTTCCTTCCTGGAAGATGGGGCTGCAGTTGATGACAGCAAAGGTTTCTTCTGCTCAAGGCACTCCACGTGGTTTATCTCCTTTTGTTTCCCAGTACTCCCACAAGGCAGGTGCTGTTGTGCCCTTTTACTTGAGAAGAATAAGGGCTAGAGAAGTGGGAAAGTGTACCTAAACTCCTGTGTCTCCTAAGTGCAAGCCTCAGTGATCCAGGATGTTAGCCACAGTACTCGACTGCTGCCTTTACGCAGCCTTTAAGGCTTCTGTCGTCTGTGGCGTGCATTCATCTACATTCATCAGATTGTATTAAATCTTTATAGGGTTCCCACTTATGTGCCTCATACTGTTCTGGGCATGCATCCAGTACTGGGTTTGAATGAAGAAAAAGACACAAAACAAAGATCCCTTGGAACTTACATTCTAGAGAGATATGTGGAGGAGGCAGATGATAGATGAACATGTAAACAGCAGAGAATGATAATTCTCTGAGGAGGGTTCACGGAGGATGCCCTGCCTGTGAGGGAGTGGAGGAGGGGATGATGTTTAAGTTGAGCTCTGAATGCTGGGGAGCCAGCCATGGGCAAATCAGGGGGGTAGAGCATTATAGGCAGAGGGCAGGGCCAATACCAGGTCCTTGGAGTGGGAATGAGTTTGTATTTGAGGAACAGAGGAGCCCAGTGTGCCAGGAGGGTGGGCTGCAGTGGGAGAAGCATGGCACGAGGGCGAGGCAGGGGCTGGGATGTGTCTGAGCTCGAGAAGGGGCTTGGACCTGAGTCGAGTGCTGGAAGGCATGGGGGTTACATTTACCAGCATCACTCTAGCTGCAATGGGGGAAGTGCATTGCCAGGAGTAGAAGCAAGGAACAGCCCAGGGTCGCAGTGATTAGGGCGGTCCGAGTGGGACCAGAGAGAAGCGAGCATATTTGCTCAGGACATGCTTCCGAGGGAGGGATCATCTCCAGGATGTCAAGACCAGTCTCCTCCAGAGAAATGTCAGGTTCGAGTGGCAGGAATCTGAGAGACGCCCACGGAGGCACAGTAGGGATTCACAGCCTGGCGGCTGGTTTGGACTAGGAGGTTCTGAGTACGCTCCGCTTTGATGTCTAGCCTGGAGCTTCTGGCCAAGGACTGGAGGGCGATGGCTTCCTACCCCTGACTCCCTGGCTGAGGGCTGCGGGAGCTCCAGAGCACAGCGAGCTCCGCAGTGAGCCCGGCAGGACATGCTGCTCCCTTTGCTCTCTCTGGGTATTTGTAATAAAGCATTCTTTCCCATCAGGAATAGGGAACATCCAGAGTGATGTTGACTTTATGGGCCATATTTAACATAGTGTTTTCCTTTGATGTGTGCTCTGTTCTTGCAGACTACTGCCTCCTATAAACTCTGTGGTGAGGCGTCTTCAGCCACCCTGTCACATGGATTTAGAAGGCTTGGTGGCGGCCCGGAAGACCTGGTGCTTCAAAGCCCTACTTTGCCTTGGGGACCCTCGTCCATGGGCACCCCCAGCCCTTTTCTTTTCTTTACATTTAAATTCACACTTGCTGGCCCTTGCCTCTTCCTTGTAATTCCTTTTAATAGGCTGGGCTTTCCTGTAAATACTCCAGTTTTCAGTGGAGAAACTGGCCTCAGAGAAGTGAGGTGATGTAGTCAGTAGAGGCTGAGTCACACAGGGAATCCACTAGGCACAGATGACTTAGTACATGTCTC
Organism: Nanger dama; assembly: GCA_917880005.1. Lineage (NCBI taxonomy): Eukaryota > Metazoa > Chordata > Mammalia > Artiodactyla > Bovidae > Nanger > Nanger dama. Next base: position 23,181,457 of record CAKJTW010000011.1, on the reverse strand, counting down.
ATGGTGGTCTTTTACTGAGCTCTGCCTAAGCCTGGAGATGCTCAGAGATCATAGACAGAATCATCTGAAATTCATTCCTGAAGCTTCACAAACTCCTCTTCAAATAGTTTGCACTCTATAGTTATCAGGGCTTTAAAAAATTTTTTGGGGTAAACTTTTTTAACAACATCTCTTAAAAACAACGTTTTGTTTTTGCTCACTTCAATTTCCTTGAAAATTTCTCTCATATTACCCATTCATTTAGTCACCAAACATTTATTGAGTTCTTACTGTATGCCAGGCATTGTGCTAGGTGCTGGGGATGGATTCAGAGATAATTTGGAGGCGTTTGGGAGTGGATAATTACAGCACAGTGAGATAAGTGCTATAATAGAGGGATATATAAAGAGCTAGAAATAGCACTATGAATAACATCTCTGAACAAACTGCTTTCTTTTTTTCCTTGTGGATTATTCCCTTATGTATATTGCCCAAAGTGGGATTACTGGGGTCATTTAAAAGATGAAAACAATTTGGCACAAAAAGATGTAATGACTTGCCTGGGGAATACAGCTCAATTTTCTATGGGGGAAAATTGTTGACAAGTGCAGATTTAGACACTTCACCAGGAGAATTGGGCAATTTTTGTACTATTCCTATCAGTGTGGTGGTTTTCAGGGAGCACCTCTTCTCAACATGTCACCTCACATGTAGAAACACATGTCCTTATATTTAATCGCACAGATCCCTTGCTGATGCTCACTACCTATGTATTAGTAAGTACGGTCATTTCCATTTTATGAATGAGAACGTGCCTTTGTTAAAAGGAAGTGACTTGCTCAGGATTCCGTAGTCATTAGTGGAGAATCGGAACATCAGGTATAAGAATTTTTTGATTCTGTATCTTCTATCCTGTTTTCCGTGCTCTTTTACCAACTGAGGCTGGGACTGGGGTTACTTTGTTCCAGTGAGGGCTTGAAATTCATTTAGTGATTTTAGAAGTTCTTCTCTAAAAGGTCAGAATCCATGAGATAGGTATAGAAGTCCTAACCTCCAGAGGGCCTGGTGTCCTTCTATACATTGACCTGAAAGGACCTGAGGGCCCATTATTCCTGCCCCTGTCTCAGGTCTTGAAAGGTTAATGCATGACCTTAGCTTTGAAGCACAGAATCCCAAGGAAAGCTGAGACTGCACAACCATCCTGCGTTGAAGCATTTATTGTTTTCCTTGTATACTCAGCTGTATGTTTCCTGACTTTAAATTCACTTATTTTGTTATTCATAACATTTTCCTAGTATTTTCAGCATTTAAGTGCAAACGTCTACCCTAGGTACCCATAATCAGACAGCAGTACCTGTTCAGTGTGAGCAGCCATGATTCTCCCAGTCGCTCATCTCGTCACCTTCTACCATAACTAATGCTGTCCCTTTGGCTGGAGGTGACCTCTCCCATCCTCCATCCTTAGGACTGCCTGCTCCTCCTATAAACTTCTGCACACATACCCCCTTCTGAATGGATGCTTCACCTTCTGAGTGAAGTAACCTCTGATCACTGCCCACTTCCCGCCTTCCACACTCCCCCAGAATTGGTCTTTTTGTTCTCTGTTTTGTTGACTCACAACACAGTGGGCTCTGAAGCAATAAAGTAGAGCCGTGTGATGCTTACAAGCATGAAATCTGGATTTGAATCTTGCTGTGATGCTTCCTAGCTGTGTGATCTGTTAGGTCAGTTAAGCTGGTTAAGTTTCCTCATCTGTCAAGTCTGTACAAATAATCACAGCAACCCACAGTGTTGTTTGGAGGATTTGTGTTGTTATCTGTGCTTCTCCTATGGCACCCACCATCATGCAGTCTTTCTAGACTGGGAGCTATTTAAGGGCAGGAAGGGAATTACACCTTGCTTGTGCCTTTGCCTTATGGGACCTGCCGCAAAGTCTCCTTTAAGGGAAAGGATTCCATGCAACATCCCAATAGTGTCAGTTCAGGCTCATATGTAGGCCCCAGTAATGTGGTTCCAGGACTGGCCAGGAGCTCTGTGATGTGGTGCTTCTTGCACACAGTTCGTGCTGGATAGACTTCTGGCTCCTACTTTTTGAGTGACAGGAAAGAGGCTTGAGCTTGCGTTTAGCCTATGTTCTTCTGATTCATCAAATTGGACAGCTTTGTCATTTCCCTGAAGGCAGAGTGGAAATCCTCTTTGGAGCATGAGACCCGGTTTCTTTTCTGCGTCTCCCATGGCTGAGCATTCTGGACTAGAGGACAGGGTTGATGGAGGTGTGGGTTTGGGGCAACACTGAGGGCCACCCGCTCCTCTGATGTCTCTGAGCAGGGCCACTGAGAAGCGGTCCTGCCCCAGGAAGCTTTCCTTCAGACCCTCCTAGCTGTGCTGTGTCTGGAAGCTGACCATGGAGGGGATTCGGTTCCAATAGCTCTACTATTTCACTTTCTCTTGTGCCATTTTTCAAAATGCAATAGCCATGAGCATCAAGAGCCTGACACACAAGGTCTTCCATGTTCTGGCCACAACATTCCTTTCCAGCCTCATGTCCCACCACTTCCCTCCATGTTTTCTGCCACTGGCCTCTCCAGATTAGTCACTTTCCCCGAGAACACTCTGAGCTTCTCTCCTCAAGGCCTTAGCACATCGTGTTCCTTGGGCTGATTTCCCTCCTCCTCATACGTGGAAATCCTCTTGTGTGTTCAGGCTCAGTTTAGAAGTCATCATCAGCAGGGCTTTTCCTGACCTTGCAAAGGACACCTGCATGTACTGGTACTTTGCACCCTCTTCCTACTGTCTTGTCATAGGGGAGTGTGTACTCTGTAACCCCTCTGAGAGCTCAGTGCCCACCTCTGCAGGGCCCATACACAGAGCCTCCAGGGCGGGAGGTGCTAGTGGATGTCTGCTTTGTGCACCTCTCAGCGCAGGGCGTCTGATGTCGTGGCAGTTCATGGTTGTGCTGGGAGTGGGGGTGGGGGTGTGTGTTCAGAAGCTCAGACTAGGATTACCTGCGATTTGTTTCATCATGAGCTCAGACATTTGAATTTTGTTTTTGAGTCACTCTGGTATCGGCTCACTCTTAACCTTTCTCTGGCCTGCTTCCCGCATAGCTGGCAGATGTCTTCTCAGTGCTAGGAACTTAGGGCTCTGAACTTTTATTTCATGTGAGAACAGCAGCAAGATCATATGGCAACTCTGTTTTTGGTTTTCTGAGGAACCTCCATACTGTTCTCCATCGTGGCTTTCCAATTTACATTTGCACCAAAATGTAGGAAGGTTCCCTTTTCTCCATATGATCCAGAAATCATGTTTGGACAAAAGTATAATTTTGTGGGTGTATGTTTGGACAAAAATATAATTCTAAAAGTTACATGCATCCCTGTGTTCATAGAGGCACTATTTGTGATAGCCATGACATAGTAACTATCTAAATGTCAGTGAACGGACGAGTGAATAAAAATGATGTATATATATACACAATGGAATACTGCTCAGCCATGAAACGGAGGGAAATAATGCCATTTGCAGCAACATGGATGGACCTAGAGATTATTATACTAAGTGAAGTAAATCAGAAAGAGAAAGAGATATCTTAGGAAACCACTTGCATGTGGAATCTAAAATATGACACAGATGAACTTACCTACAAAACAGAAACAGACTCAGAGATGCAGACAAGGACTTGTGGCTGCCAAGAGGAAGGGGAGGTGGAGGCGGGATGGGCTGGAAACTTGGGATTAGCAGATGCAGGCTATTGTATAGAGAATGGATAAGCAAGAAAGTTCTACTACATAGCATAGGGAACTATATTTAACATCCTGTGATAAAACATACTGGAAAAGAATACGAGAAAGAATACACACACATATGTATGTAGGTATATATCTAAATCACTTCGCTGTACAGCAGAAATTAACACAACATTGTAAATCAACTCTACTTCAATTAAAAATAAAACAGCGAGGTGGCTTTCAAGAAAGATCTACTTGCTTTTAAGGTGAACACTTTGCAGTTTAAAAGTTCAGACTTTGTTTTTTATCCCAAAGCTCCTTAAAATGTGAACATACGGATTATTTTTCCCAGGTACATTTTTGCCTCTAGCACAATAGCTGTCCATAGTATAATTTTAACTGCAAAATAATAAAACCCAGGTCGTGGAGCTTGACTTTTGAAGACCTGAGGTCAAATTACAGCTTTACCATTTACTAGCCCCCAAATCTTGGACAGTTGCCTGACTTCTTGACCCTTAGTTTCCTCAGTGGACAATAGGAAATCTTTCTTATAGGGCTGATGGACAGTTTAAATGAGGTCTTGGGCATTAAACTGAGGTTTTTACTACTGTCTGGCTCATCAACTGAATTTGAAGGGCATCTTCAAAACTGTTCTAAAGAGTTTGCTTTTGGTGGAAAACGTTTGGATATTTATGTTTTCAGGTATGTGTTTTAGTTTTGGATGACAAAATAAATGAATTTATAGTCAGGGGACACACAGCATCTAACAGACGTAGGAAGCATACATGGCTTATAAGACTCAGTTGTAGTTCTAGTAAATTAGAACCACAGAATTCATAGGCTTTGAGAAGTTGTAGATAGATTCTGAAAGATGAGGATGAATGTTGGTTAAGGTGTACTGTGTGCAGACTCTGTGCATTCCATGCTGGGTATGTAATCCCAAGAAATGGTTGCATATACCTTGATGGATAGGTTTTTTAGACCCACTTTGCAGACAGGAAAGCTTGAGCTCAGTGCGGTTGAATACTTTACACATGTCCAATATCAAAGCCTTGAAGTTTGCCCTGTCCTTGTAATGGGCTCTAAAATCCTTTCCATTTACAGATGTGACAAGATCTGCCTTTATCCTCTCATCCCACAAATTCTGGGCCAGATAAAGCAGTGGGATTTTGCAGTCTGGTGTCCCATAACTTATTTAATGAATCTAGCAGACGGTCTTGACTTTTCCTGCCAGGAAGCTACTCACTTGAAGCTCCTTTGATTCTTTCGTCAGACTCTACTTCTCTTTCTCCCTTTTGGGAAGATACGTGCCATGGGCCAGCTCCACTTTTGAGGTCAGTAGTGTATTTGAAGATGACTTCGTATTTTCTTTTAAGAAAAAAAATTACAGGTGGAAATTAAATTTGTTGAGCATTTCCCATCATCTCCTTCAACATATGATGGTAGGAAGTGACAGCACTGGGCTGGGAAGTAGGCAGTTCTCACCTTCAACCTGTCACTGACCAGTGAGAAAACTTGGGCCAAGCCTTCCTTTCCTTTGGGGCTTCAGTGTCTTCATCTGTAAACAGTGAGGACACCATCAGGTGATTCTTAAGATTTTGAAACTCTGCATGTCTTGTGGTGTCAAAACCATCAATTTCTGCTGAGCTGCGTAATCCTGCAGCTGTTTTCTCTGATACTTTTCAATCTTTAGGTTTAATCTGTTCCACAATGTATAATTTTTTAAAGGGATGCTTTTATAGACACTTCTGAAATATAAAATCGGGGGTAAATGGATGTTAAAAAATAGAAAACAACCAATTAAATAGTGTATAGTATGTAATTCTCCTTGGAAACTTAGGAAGAAATTGAGGAGCACTTTAACAACTGGTAATTTAAATTGCATTTGAACTCTGCTAATGGTTTGTTTGCAGGAGAACTTCAATCATTTCACAGCGGTTCTTTTGCGAAACTGCTTGTTCTCTTTATGGAAAGGAAGAAAAAATTATTGAAAGAGAAGCTGACTATGGAAAAGGGGGGCACATTCATTTGTGCCTGGAGAGAAGGTAGCCAGTGCCCGAGACATTGCCTCAGGGCCATGGTGGAGAGATTTACCTTTCAGCAAAGTCTGAAAATCTGGGGAAGTCAGCTGCTCTTTGCTGTCGTTGTAGAAACTGCTCTGACTGATGCCTCCCTCTGCACGGGGAGGCTTCAGTTCCCTGGGGCTTGGGGTTGGGGTCTTTGTTTTCATGAGATTGCACTGTCCACAGGGCCAGTGTTGGTCTCCTTGTGCTCCATCCCTCAGGGGCTGTGCCAATTCGAGTGCCCACAAAGACCCCCAGCTCTCAGGAAATGCATTGCTTTGCTGGACTTAACTTGATGATACTCCCTTTCTCAACTTAGTTTTTTTTTTTTTTAACTTGCTATCAGGCTGTATGCAAGAGCTTTAAACAGGTGTTCTGAGGTCTGGGCGTGTCAGTCGTGGTTATCCTTCAAAGCTGATTGTGTGCCCGAGGGCAGGTCTCTCTGGCCAGTGAATGTCAGTCATTTCTTCTGTTAAAGTGTCAGTCCAGGGGAGCAGGCCCCACAGTGGAGCCTTGGGCAGCCCACCTCTCACTGTGCTTTTGGGTGGCCACCTCCTCGCTCTGGTCCGCAGTTTCTCCTCCTGTCATTGGAAGGGTTGAAGTGGGTCATTTTTAAGGTCCCTCTCAACTTTGAGCTTGTATAGATATTTGAAGATTGAATGAGGTCATATTCACAAAACGACTGTGTGATTGGGTCAATAATGTTTAAAATGACAACAGTGAAAATGGGAGTAGTCATTTTTCTGGTGTGTGGATTTCCCCTGAATCTACATTTTATAACAATCTGCTTACCCTAGAACACTTGTCTTTTGGAATATAAATTGCAAGATTCTTGACAAAATAGTACTAAATGAAATAAAGTCATGAGGACTGACCAGGAAGCTTCAAGATTGTCCAGCCCTCTACTGCCCATTGACTGTCATTTTTTAAACAGTGAAACTAAGGTTCACAGCAGCCACTGGGTCCCATAGTTAGAAATTTGTCTCCAAACTCATATATTTTTCCTCTTTTTATTTATTGTAGTTCAGATTTTGCTGTTAATTTTTTTCTTGCCTAAAATGTATTTAATTGATCTATCTCTTTCACTTCTGATATTGTGATGAAGCTATTCCCCCACTTCCCCCAAAGGTGAGGTATGAACAATGGGGTACCAGCATTCTCTTTCTTCATCATTCTGAGACATATTAGTGAAACAGAAGTGCCAGGAGCTGACTGGTGGCTTAGGAGGTACAGAGATCAGCCGCTAAATTTGTGGGTTTCAAGCCTGGTGTCATTTCCAGTATGGTTTACCCAGCAAGCTCATAAGCTTGGGGAAGTTCTACAGCTAGTAAGATCCTCAGTTCAGTTCAGTCACTCAGTCATGTCCGACTCTTTGCGACCCCATGAATCACAGCACGCCAGGCCTCCTTGTCCATCACCAACTCCCAGAGTTCACTCAAATTCACGTCCATTGAGTTGGTGATGCCATCCAGCCATCTCATCCTCTGTCGTCCCCTTCTCTTCCTGCCCCCAATCCCTCCCAGCATCAGAGTCTTTTCCAATGAGTCAACTCTTCACGTGAGGTGGCCAAAGTACTGGAGTTTCAGCTTTAGCATCATTCCTTCCAAAGAACACCCAAGACTGATCCCCTTTAGAGTGGACTGGCTGGAGATCCTAGAGATTCATAATTAACCTCCTTGTCCCATTTCTACAGGTGAGATCATTGTGGAAACAGAGCGGAGGACAGAATCCAGTCACCTGATTCCGGTTCAGTGCTTTTGCCATAGTTCTACAGGGCATTCGTCGGAGGGAAGATATTTTTCCTCAGCTGGTGAGTTCTGTGCAAAAAAGAGAACTTTTTCCTTTTATAATCAATATGCATATTTTAATGAAATTTAAAAACCGGTTTCCATTTAAATCATGGGCATTGGTAACTAGGGTGGAAGAACTAAGGCAAACAAAAATATTCTTCCTTTTTTCCTTGAGTGGATTTTATTGATGATGGACAGTGAATGGCAAGATATAATAATGCTAATAAAATGGACGGCGTAGCTAAGGCAGGACTCAGCCTTTGGAAGGTGGCAGGAAGAGAAATTGGAAGGAAATTTGGAGAATTAAGATTTTGGGTTGCCAATAACTGCACTGCTTCTTTCTTTCTCCTTTGGTATGGAAGGGAGCATTCTTGAAACTGAACAATGAGAAAGAGTCAGTAAACAGTCTTATGGGTGTTTGTGAGGAAAGGAAGTAGTAGTTTTAAGTGGCTGTTGCTCACCCCTGTGCAGGGTGCTTCTGTGATCTTGTGTTTTCCCGTCAACCCTTTTTGGTGGGAAAGGCTAAATTTCCTTAGACAAGGGTGTGTACCTGTCCTAAAGGCCCTGCAGCATCTCCACGGGGATCTGAGTTTTAATCCTCAGATTAAATGAAAATGGTGAGCAGGTAAGGTAAACTTTCCCTTGTGTTTTGGAATTCCTCTGTGTTTATAGCAGGTAGAACATATTCTAGAGAAGAATCGATGATGTGGGATATCCTGAGCTATAGAAGAATCTGAGGAAAACAGCTGAGGGATTGTGGGCAAGACTTCTATTTAGAATTCTAAATCTGTACTCTCATTGCCAGGGCCAGTCTCTAAATGCCTCACCTCTGGCTTTTTACTGAATAAATAGTATGTCTTGCCATGTTTATGGCTTAGTTTTTCAAAAGGGAGAGGATGCTGTTGTGATCAGTAAAACCTAACTCCATTTAAAAGTGAGGCTGAGCTTATAGTTACGTTTGGTCCCTCTTTCTTTTCTTAATCAATATATCTTAAAAGAACACTCGGCTGGCTTTCTTTGTGCCTATGGATCTACTGGAAACCACTGCTTGGACTCTTCAACATTCATTTCAGTCTGTAACATTTCAAACATGGTCTGGAATGTTTCTCCCCAAGCAGACACTCTGAGCATCAGATGTAAATCTTTTTCTCTGCTCCAGTGCCTGAGTTTTCCTGTGCTTCACATTCAGTTGTGATGAATATGAAGCCTTGTACTTGGGTTCAAACAAAAGTTCTAGTGTGTCATGGCAGAATGGGAGAGAGTGCATTAGCAGGAGCGGGTTGGAAGAAAATCCGGAGGGTCTGTTGTCCATAAGCTAATTATGAGCCAACAGTGGTTTTTGTTGTCCACAGCACTGATGCAGCCTCAGACGGTGGCACAGAGAGGGCAGTGTGGGCGGCTGACTGGCGGAAGCCGGCAATCCCGAGGTCGGGCGGCCCTCAGGCTCAGAGTGACAGGCCCGGGCTCGGCTTCTCTGACATGCTGCTTTGCTCTGCCGTCTTGTGTGTGCGTCAACTTCATCCACAGGATGTTTCCCCTCACGTTTGGGAACTGGCTGCCCGCTGTCACCCAGAAACTCATGGCAGCTAATTGGTGGAGAAGAGGTGGTCCCTAGAGAGAATATCTGGGTGCTGTTAGGATGCAGAGAGAGGACCAACGTTTGCAGGTGACGACGGACCTTATTTTACCCTCCTGTCAGAACTCTCCTAGGCTGGTGGACTTTAGTCCTTGCCCCCTCCTCTGAAAGGGACACTGGCCAACTGGCCCCTTGACACCATGGTGCTGAGAGGACCAGAAATGATGTCCCACTCTTGCTGGAATGGATCCAGAAAGGGCAGGATGCAGAGCACACACAACAGTGGCCTTTAAGAATATAAAACGTGGTCAGAAGAGGGACAGTATCTCCCGCCCACGAGTGTAGCCCCGAGGCTAGTGGGATCTCTGGCATATGGTAGGTGCACGGTGCATTTTCATGGATAGAAAGACTAAATCTAAAGGTACTGACTGTCCCTTTTCCTGGGGGTGTTCAGGCACCAGCTAGTTCTCTGTTGGAAAGCTTCAGGAATTCTAGCACAGATGCGGCTGAACTGCATGGTTTTATGAGAATGAAACAAATGGCTGGAGAGAAATAGGCTTTTGAGACAGGTATGGCTTAAGAAGTCTGTGAATATAGTGAGTATGGTGGGATGGGATAGCAGAAGGTCTGTCAGTTATTAGATATGCAACCCTAGAAAACAATATCCTTCCACCTTCATTTCCCTGATTGGAGAATTAGAAATAATAGTAATCATTTCCTGCTCACCTCTCATGTTTGTTTAGAGCATGTTTGTTGATAGATGCCAACCTGTTTGGGAAACTGTAAAGTGTGAGCCTTACATGATGGGTCATTACAGTTGCTTTCTTCTTTCGTTTAAATACAGAGAATATAAAGAAAAGTAGGATAGTGACTATAAAAAAATTATTGATCTTAAATATAAAGAAACATAATATAGTGTAATGTGCAGGCCCCTGTACTCTTCCTGGTGCATCATACATATGCACAACGTGTGCCCTTCCTTCCCACTCTGCACCCCCAGCATCCCCACGACTGGACGGGCAGTAATTTGTCCCCAGTCTTGGAAAGCAGCTAGATCTGGGACCTGGCTCATAAATGATGGTTGAAGTTGAGATAAGCTGTATGCCATGATTACTTTTTGTATTTGTTTTTGCTCTAGGCAGTGGGAGATGCAAGGAGGTAGATGTGAAGACTGAGGAAGTCTCAGTGCTTTGAGACATCCCCTAGAAGCTACAGTCTGCCCGTTTGGGACTTGCTTTGTTTGATTAGATAATCACACCTTCTGCTCTAGGCGTGACTTACCCAGTGGGAGTCAGGAAGGAAATTATTTCCCTCTGTTGATACTAGCATACAGTTGATGGTAGCTAAGGGCTCTCAGTTTTAGTATTTCCTCTTTGGTCCTCAGGAGAATCAGGTATTAGTCTCTGCCGGAAGCAAAGGATTGGTCACTTCCGTCAGAGGTGAAGGTCTTGGCTCCCTCCAGTCGGTTGGTGAAGTAGTTTCCGGCATATGTGAACATCTGCGTAGCCAATTTTCATGTCACTGCTTCAAAAGTTACGAAAGAATTTGTTGAGACTGAGCAGGGACTTGTCCAGCCTCCTGAGGTTCTGTGGTGCTATAACCCAGGAATGTGTTGTCAGAGGTATTTGCTATTTGTGAAAGTAGAAGGTGGAAGCTTTCTCTCTCTCTCTCTTGCTTCCTTCCTCCTAATTCCACATTCTTCTATTTCCTGACCTCAGCCCAGTGGATACAGTTTTACTCTTTCTTGGGCAGAGCCCTAGTATGTCAGGGGTTCTCATGTTCTCTCTCAGTGGGCTACTGTGTTGTAGAAGGGGTCTGATGGCCAATGGATGGAGGGCCCCATGAGTCCTGGGTAGACTGCTGCCAAATATTTACTCCTGGTTCACAGAGCATGTGTGCTCTGTACCCTGATCCCAGTGCTTGTCTGGAAATCAGTGAAACTCAGGGTCTTTAGGACATCACAGTAAATTACTTGTAGTCCTAACCTTGAGAAGCTCATAATCTAGTTGGAGAGAAAGACCTACATAAAAGTAAAATACACATTAGAAAGATATTGTTTACAACCCACATTTATTGATCACCAGATATGTTTCCAGTCTCATGTTAAGTGCTTGGGAAATCAAGGTATATAAGTTAAAGACTCAGCTTTCCAAGGGGCTTAGATGATAGGATCGGGAAATGGAAAGAACTGGGAACATTGGGGAAGGTTTTTAGAAGGAGGAGATCTGTCTTCAGAACTTCTCAGTGAACCATGGAGCTGTCATCTGGATCACTAGGTCTGGATAGGGTCTGAGAGTGGTGTGGCTGATAGAAGAGAATGGCTGGGTAGGTAAGGAGTCTGTCACCTTCCACAGGTGCTTCAGTCTCTGGTTCATTTTTCACCAGTCAACTGCTGTCAAATGTATCATGTTAATTTTGAGCCCCACTGATATTATTTCCATGGTCATCTTTGGGTGATCAGAGCATGCCAGGTGTATGTTCCCAAGCTAGCAAGCATCTCTACATTCCAGGGGACAGGGGTGCCTTTCAAGAGTTCCTTATAGCAGATCTCTTCTGCTCTGTTGCCTAGCCTCAAGAAAAATGGTGGCATTGCTAAGAGGTTTTAAAATAATTCACCTCTGGACCTCTCAGATCGGGGTGCTATCTTCCTTAGCTATTGCTACTTAACAAATTACCCCAAATTTAGCACTTTCAAACAAGAAACATTGATTATCTCACAGTTTCTGTGAGTCAGGAATCTGGGAAAGGCTTAGATGGGTGCCTCCAGGTCTGCTCTGAGGTTGCAGTCTCATCTCAAGGCTCTGCTTGGGAGGACCCACCACCACACTCGGTCACATCATTAGCAGGATCCAGTTCCCTGTGGGTTGTTGGCTTGGGAGCCTCAGTTCCTTTCTCTTCCCATAGGCAGTTCCCAACATGGCAACTGGCTTCCCTTAATGCAGATGAGCAGGACAGAATCCTTCTGATCTGCCACAGCCTTTTGTTACCCAGTCCTAGAGGTGACACACCATATCCTCTGCCTCATTCTCCTTACTAGAAGCAAGTCACTACATCCAGCCCATGGTCAAGAGGAGGGACTGCAAAGGGGTCTGAAGAGCAGGAGGTGCAGTTACAGGGGGTCTCCTGGGGGGCTGCCTGTAACAGACACCCAAGCTTACATGCATGTGCTAAGGTACATATACTCAGTGCACCTCTGTAGATCAATTTTATTTGAAGACTGTTTTGGAGGAGAACTCCATTTAAAATCTGAATATAAGCATTGATATATAATTGCACAGAATGCAAAACTGGCATGAGTTTTCAGGGGAAGAACACAAGTTTTTAATTAATGTCCTGCTCCTATACCTCTGCATCTTTGCCTTCTTTAGCATTGGTGCTACTTTGGTGGAAATGTTTGCAAGTTCTTGATTGAACTCTTTGCTGTGCAGATGAGATGCCAAGACCCAGAGACAGGATGTCCCTTCCAAGGCCACGGAGCCAGGGGTAGCCATGGGAGGCACATCTAAGGGACCACTGACTCTGGCCCAGCATGTTCCCTCCACTTCTCCACACAGTCTCTGCTCCAAATCAGTCCATACAACGTTTAGGTGTGCTTTCTCTGCTTTTTGCACCCTCTGTCCTGTTCCAGAAAGAAATTGGGGAAAATAGGTCAAAATTTGGAGGCTTGTTGTCCCTTTAGGTAAATTTCAGGGTCTGCGTCTCCTGTTGAGTCACACCATGTCCTGAAAAGTTGCATAAATCAGTATTACTTGGGTCAGACAGTGTGTCTCTGCAGTTACGAATAACATTTGTATTAAGAACAGTGAACAGATACACAGCATTGCTGTGAGACTGACAGGATCAGACAGAAAACCTCAGCCAATACTTTCTGTCTGGCAGAAAACCCTTTCCAGAGCATCTGTCTCCTCCCCTCACCAAAACAGTCTTTTTATAAAACCAAGCTAGGCAGTAAATTTCATAGAAGTTGACAAGTTCCTTTAGAGCACACCTTGCTGCTGCTGCTGCTGCTAAGTCGCTTCAGTCATGTCCGACTCTGTGCGACCCCATAGACGGCAGCCCACCAGGCTCCCCCATCCCTGGGATTCTCCAGGCAAGAACACCGGAGTGGGTTGCCATTTCCTTCTCCAATGTATGAAAGTGAAAAGTGAAAGTAAAGTCGCTCAGTCGTGCCCGACTCTTAGCGACCCCATGGACTGCAGCCTACAAGGCTCCTTTGTCCATGGGGTTTTCAAGTCAAGAGTACTGGAGTGGGTTCATTCCTAAAAAAATTAATAGAAGTGGGAGATGAAAATGTTGGTCAAGCTCATTAGTAGCCCTGCAGCCAAAATATGGAAGGCTATCTGTAGTCATTGAGACTGTCACTGGCCAGAGTGTCAGTACTTTTCCCCACTCCATGATCCCTCTTGGCTTTCAATATTTTTTAATACTTTTGGTACTTTCAAAGTGTTTCTTATCAATTGTTTAATTTTCACTGCAAGTCCATAATAGGAAATAGTTTCAGTTCAGTTCAGTCGCTCAGTCATGTCCGACTCTTTGCGACCCCATGAATCGCAGCACACCAGGCCTCCCTGTTCATCAACAGCTCCCAGAGTTCACCCAAACTCATGTCCATCGAGTCGCTGATGCCATCCAGCCATCTCATCCTCGGTCGTCCCCTTCTCCTCCTGCCCCCAGTCCCTCCCAGCATCAGGGTCTTTTCCGATAAGTCAACTCTTCGCATGAGGTGGCCAAAGTACTGGAGTTTCAGCTTTAGCACCAGTCCTTCCAATGAACACCCAGGACTGATCTCCTTTAGGATGGACTGGTTGGACCTCCTTGCAGTCCAAGGGACTCTGAACAGTCTTTTCCAACACCACAGTTCACAAGCATTTACAGTGGGACAATTAGGTAAAGTGGAATTTGGAGTCAGGAGACTCTCGTGTATTAGTTGCATGCTCTTACATCATTCAGTCATTTTCAAACTGCTTTCTGTATCTGAAAATAATAGTGCTAGTAGCACCTACCTTTTAGATTCGTCTGGGCTCACAAAGCAGCATGTGTATTTAAAGTGCCAATTGTGTATGATATTTAGTGCATAGTTGGTGCACATTAAATGTTCATTTCCAATCTCCTTAATAGTCTGTGACTGCTGGAAACTGCTCCAGTTCTTTTCTCTATCAGGCTGTCTCAGTGTCCTTACTTTGTATTGTCCCCTTGGCTTGGGTCAGACCTGTGGTATTTGCCTATGTCACCCCAGCTTTCATCTTTTTGTGAATAACTAAAAGCTTTATCATTTATAATTTTGCCCAATGGCTCCCCAGACATAAATACAGACATCATAATATGTTCCATGTTTTCTGGTCTTTGGAAATATAGTTGTTTTGGGAACAAGCTATTTGTACATTGTGTTTCATGAGGATGGTCTATTAAGAAGTCAGTGTTAGTTTTCATGAAAAGATCGTTCAGTCCAGAGAATGCATCCCACTCAGCTGCCATCAGCCACCTCTTCCTTTGTAAATGGAAGCTTCTCTGGGACCTGCCCAGGGGTGACCCTCTCTAGTTCCTCTTTGGACTTCTTTAGGATGACATCACCTCCCCCTGCTTCAATGGCGACTGGCTTGAGTTATATCAGTTATTAAAAATGATCTAATATTTTCCTTTTAAATCTAGGGCCCTGGCTCATTCTATGATTAAGCTGGTGATTTATTCATAATACCGTAGGAGACGGCTGCAGCCACTCTATGATGTAATCTAAGAATGACATGAAAACAAAATAGGCTTTTACATAATGAAAGTGTTCCTGTAATACAGTTTAGGGCAAATCTTTTTTTTTTCCCCATTGAGAATGGAGATGGATTCTTTTACTTTTCCTCTAATCCTTTCTTTGTTTTTCTATTTGTAAGTCTTAAGGCCTTTAAGTCAATTAAAAAAAAATCAGCATTGAAAACTCCACAAAGACTGTGGTTGACTCCTCTAATCTTGTCTTGTCTTCATCTTTGTTCTCCCTCACTGCTCTTCATGGCCTCCGTTTTGGCTCCAACTCTCTCAGAAGCCCATAGCCGCCTCTCATCACACCATGGTCCTCCCCATTCCTTTGCTTATGCTGTGCTTGGTACAAGAAGTGCTTTTCCAATCCTGAATTTTTTTTGGCTAAAGGCAAATAGAGCTTACTGGTTTCTACAGGTCTGCTCAAATGCACCTCTTCCCCCAAGTCTTCTCTGAAGCTTCTGCCTCCTATCGGGAAACCCTTTCTTTATCTGTATTAATACAACAGCAAGCTCCCCATCCTCACTCCAAGGAGCACTGAGTATCAGAGTTAGAGAAGGACAAAGGACTCAGGGATATGGGGACGGGACCTTTGTAGTTCTGGCTCTTTTCATGAGCCTGACACACAGGGAGGTCCTAGCCCATCTTTGAGCTCCAGTTTTCCTCATCTGAAGAGTGAGTAGCTTGGATTTTATGTGGCCACATGGTGGATTTGTAGTGGCTATTTGAGGTGCTGTGTGAGAAGGATTCTGAAGTTGTATCTGACCATGGTCATTTGGCAATGTCTGCCATGACTGAGGATGGGGAAGGGCACGGTGAGGTGCACAGGAGATTGCTGGGCAATTTTTGGACTGGATGATTTAGAGCTCTCTTTTTCCTTTACCTTCTGAGATGCTTTGATTTGTTGACTTTAAGTGTCTCACCAAGGTCACACAGCAGTCCAGTTCTCAGGTGTAGACATGGCTAAAAACTACGTATTCTAATGCAGGCTGGCCAGCTGGGACCAACAAGACTAGAGGCGCCATGGCTTACCAGAGGTACAAGACTCCCCAGATTCTGAATGCCCTTGGGGTTGAGTGAGGTCAGATGCTTCAGCTTTCTAATTCATGTCAAAGATAGCATTTCAAGGTCCAGGTGGGAAAGTTAGGGTACTCTGCCAGGGTCTTCCTGGCTCCGGGCTCACAGAGTTACTTACCCATGTTCTTTTGGATCCCCTGTGCCCCTCTCCCCAACCCCAGACAAAATGCTCAGCTCTCCAAAGATTGCTAAATTGCTTGAGCAGTAGGTCAGCTCCAAAAAAGAAAAAGAAAAAAAAAAAAAAAACGTCCTGGAACAGTGAGAGATGGAGGGAAGGGAAGGGTGCAGTTTAAGATGGCTGATGGCACCAGAAATCAGAGCCTTTGACGGATGAAACAAAGAACAGGAGATGGTTAGTGTGGAGAAGAGAGAAAGGAGTGGAGAAGGAGGGAGCAGAGGGGACTCTGACCCAGAAGGGAATACAAACTCCCTCTTTGTGACCCCAGAAGGAGTTCTGGGAGCATTGGGTGGAAGTAACACAAAGACAGTGTGAGTGAGTGTGTTTTAGTAATAACAGCAGACTGCAGTGGCACGGGCTATTTCTGGGGTTATGCGTTCCCTATCTCTGAGGGTATTTAGATAGAAGCTGATACCAACGGGTCCTCTCAGGGGAAGTAAGATGTTGTCAGACTAGATACTCTTCAAGGTCGTCCTGGAATTTTCTGAAGAGATGTTTTGTGTGCATTTGTGTGCAAATTAAATAATTTCCATTTTAAAATGAAGACTTTATGGAGGAAAGTGATTCTTCTTTGCTCCATGGTCTTGGCACACAGAAATGCTGACTTATCTTGGGCAATCTTTTGTTTCACTTAGCATTATTGATGACGGAAAGGAGGCTAACTGAAGATGTCTTAGTACTTGTTTGTGCTGAATGTATTTTTGAGGATGATTTCTGTGCTTCCTTTTAAGATACTTCCAGAGAATTCAGCTCTGTTGGTCTCCTTCAGTCTGTTCCCCGCCCACTCCCCGCTCCAGTGTCAAGAGCTTGCTTTTTCTGGATTATCTGAGTGCCTTGTTTATACCTTCAGTGGAGCATTCATGTCACTTTGCTCTGCTATATAAACAGATTTCCAGTCTTCCTTCTCCACTAGGTTGTAGAAGCTTCCTAAGAGCAGAGATCGTCTCTTTTTCCATAAGAGCACTCATGGTGCCCAGTGTAGTGATTTGCAGATTACTGTGATGACTCATTAACATAACAACTGGGTGTTTAGCACCTGCTAGGTACTAGACTGTTCCAGGTGCAGGGAATAGAACCATGAACCAAATCAAACAAACCTATTTGATGGAACCAGACAACCATCAATGAGCAAATAGATAATATTTAGGTTGTGATCTGTTTTCAGAAGGAAAATAAGGCAGGTTAAGGGCACAGAGGGCAGCCATGACACAGATTTAAATTCATTGATCTAAGAAGGTCTTACTGATACGAATGCACAGGGGCAAGGCCCGAAGGCTGTGAGTCAGTAAGCCGGAGACCAGGGAAGAGTGTTTCAAGCCTAAAGAAAGCAGTTGTCAAGGCCCTGAGGCTGAAAAGTAAGGCCAGTGTGACTGCATTAGAATGACCCAAGTGAAGAGTACAGGAGAGGGGCGTCACTCATTCTCATAAAGATAGATACAACAACAAATATTTATTAAGAACATATCGAAGATGCTCAGAAAAAAATTGCCTTTGTGGTTTAAAGAATCCACAGAAATCTAAGCAAAGGATGCAAAACTTATTTTTGGTTTTTAGCTGTAAGATACGGGGACAGTGACTGCAGAACCGGGACCCTGTGGGGCGGGGGGTAGGGGAGCAGCTCAGAGCAAGTCCATTTGCGGAGGGCATGGTTTTCCCCCTGTCTGTCGCTCTCCATGGTGGAGGACCTGCCTTTCCGAGTCTCTGCTCCTGCGTCAGGCGCACCTGCAGGGAGGCTGGGGCCCCGGGTGCAGATGGGCAATTGCATGCCTAATCACCCATTCAGGCACCCACTTATTTGTTTTCCACATGCAAATATGGGTTTTCTGCAGATGGATTTAATATATTTGTTGCTTCCCCATTTTATTTAAAACAAAACAAACGACCAACCATGTCAGTTGAGGGCAACAAATAGAAACATGAGTATTATACGGTCTTTGCTATTCGTGCTGATTACATGGCTGAGAGGAATCCTAGGCAAATCAGTCTTTTCTGTGTTCGATTTTATTTTTACTTTATAGTGCCCTTGCTTACTCTCATTATTGTTTAATTTTTTTAAGAGGGATATGGTATTATTTATCCTAAATTATTTTTTCAATTTTTCAGGCTCCATATTATTTCTGTGTGGTTTCCACTTTCACCTTTTTAGTTTCTGAACCTCTTACCCATTGTTAAAAAAATTAAAAAGGCGTCATGGAGACTCCAAAGGCCATTGGCAGGTGGTGCCTGCAACTTCTTTAGCTTGAAATAAACAAACAAACACAAATTAGAAGTATTTGCTCCTATTGATGCGCTATTATTACTTATTGTGCAAGATCATGCAAAGAGTCGTCTCCATTTACCTGGGAGCCCCAGGTCAACACCAATACCAGAGACAGGGCTTTGGAGGGTGTTTGCTTTGATGGCTAATGAAATTTCATAGCTCTAGGGAAGGATGTCAGAATTGATAGAGACTTTGGCATTCACTTTATCCCAAATGCCTCACTTTACAGTTAGAGAAACTGAGGCCCAGAGAGGTAAAATGACTTGTTCAAGGTGTCAGAGAGTAAAGGGTAGAGATTGGACTGGAGTTCTGGCAAGCGGCTGCCTCTGTGGCCAGGGAATGGAGAGACTGCTGGAGCCCCCTGAGGATCTCATCTCAAGGTGAGGTCTCTGTGTAAATGGGGTTCATGTGCCCCATGTTTGTGTTTCTTGTAAACTAACTAAAAATCCTTTCGGTGTCAGATCTTAAGCAGAGAAACAGTGATGGGGATTGTGGAGGAACTGCTTGTAGCTTGCCTAAATAACAAGATTGTGGACTGGATAAGAGGGATCTTAGGGTGAGCTTGTGTGTATGTGAGAGAGAGAGAGGAGATGAACCAACAAAGAGGGAGAGGGTAGACCACTTGGCAGTAGGCTCTGAGGCACAGGATTTGTGAGACAGAGGAAGTCTGAGCTTACTGAATTGAGCTGCTTTATTTTGTAGGAAAAGAGACACTGATATCCAGTGTGACTGAGAGCCTTGCTCGCAGTTATCTAACTTGAACTGAGTAGTCAGAGTATCAAACCAGCGATATCTTCTGAGAGACACTTTTATTTGAAAAAGTACCAATCGCCACTATCAAATTGTATTTATTGGTTAGCCAGGAGTGGGGGTTCTTTTCTCAAACATGATTTTGGCAGGAGATGATTGTCAAGGTCTGTGAGAGCTGCACGCTCAGGTCTTCTCTGTTCTTGCCGACATGACAGACACCTAACCAGACATCAGATGAATGCTTAACTGACCTCCCCAGTGGCCAGCTTCCAAATGATTCCCTGAAAAACTTAGGTTTGGAGATGAAGGCTAGTTAAATAACATTAGGTGGATGCTTTATTCTTTTCACTTTAACATTCAGGTTAAACGTTAAGATGCTGGATTACCGGGGATGTGTGCAAAGTCCAAGGTGATATTTTTGGAGGTGGCCTAAGAGCAGAAAGGTCCATATGTGTGAAAAGGGCAAACTTGTCAGGAACGTGCTGGGAGCGAGTCCACGGGTAGTGGCTGCAGGAATGATACATGGTTCTGGGGACAGCCTTGACCCTGAAGGCGTCCAGAAGCTGAGCGTGGTGAGTGAGTGAAGGACTGCTGGTATACGAATGCATTCAGCCTGCTGTGCCTGCTCTGTGCAGGGGCCCTCTCTGCAGCTGTCTGCCCTGGAAGTACTTGCTGTCTTATTCCCCTGCTGATACTACATGGCTTGATATAAATGCTTCCCACCATGTGCTGGACGATCCCAGACACCGCCCGCAGCCTCTGTGTCCGTGTCAGACACAGCGTGTTGCGGGTTGAAGTGACTCCATCCTTATTCCTGTGTCTTTCTCTCCCCTCCGCACCACTGTGCCCACCCCCTCCCCCTCAAACAAATCCTAATTGTTTGACAGCTCCTGTATGCTGATTTGTTTGCATTTTGTCACTGATTTGTTTCCTGTTCATGTCTGAAATGAATTCATTTACTGTGAGACCGCGTTATAATATACTTGAATTCTCTTTGGCTATATGATTTCTTTTTTCTTTTACTTAAAGAAGGTATTTTTCCTTCTCTCCTTGGACGTCTAGCTTTCTCGTCTACACAGACAATCTATTTTTGAAGACTCTTCAGGGAGTTGCTGACTTTGTTAGAATTACTAGTGTAGAAGGCATTCGGATGACAGAATCCCACAGTTAACTTGCTTTTCTAGAAACAATTTATTTTCCCTTTAGCTTCAAGGAGTAGCAGTGGGGAATGGGGCATTCTGAAAAGAAGAAAAATGTGCCAAATGAGTCGCAGATTTCCAGTAAGGCACATGGAAAAAAGGTTTTGATTTCAGTGACCTCTCTGCTCGTTGGAAAACTCTGGGCTGGTGGCTTTCATGATTCCCAGTCTGAGCACTCTTGGGTTACAGTGAGTGATGCGGTAAAATCTCAGGGTGGAGGGTGCTCTCGTATTGGGCTCAGGGGTGTTTATAGAGACATGCTGTCCTTTGGTGTTAAGACACATCATTTCTTCCAGTTGGGTCATGTCTAAGGGCTAGTTCTGCTACATCCACACCCCCAACGGCTCGGAGCACAGAAGGAGCGGAGAGCGTTTGGGGAGTCAGCCTTAACGTGGGTTATGTCTGAGCGTGGCCACTGGCCAGACTCTGTGATGCTTACTGATTTTGTTCAACCAGCTTCTTGAGTCTAGACACAGGCCTGCATCTTATATACCCTGCCCACCCCTTTTGGTATTGTCTCTGATTTGTTTTGCATTTGGGTCTATTTGGTGTGTATTTTTAACAGCACACTGAGTAAGAGGATGGGTGAGCTGAGCTCTGACCCGGCTCTGCCGCAACCACCTGTGGAACTACCCTCAAAATTTTCATTTATTCAAGAAATATTCAAATGAGCACTTTTACACATCATGTACCTGAGACACAAAAATGTGTAAGACACGGTTCTCACCTTGGCTGCTTACAGTCGGGGCTGGGGGCCAGGGGTGCGGTAGAGGACCAAGTACATAAATAGATGGCTGAGTGACTTCTCCTTTCTGGGTCTCCCTTTTACACGTGGAAGAGTCAGAGCTGAGCTAGGTGTTGGCCACGTTCCTTCTGAGATTCACTTGTGGTCATCTGTATAGAACTCATCAAACATCCAGTAATCATTTATCTAACTAAAAATTGGCAAACGTTTCCCTTTACCCTCCAGTTAATCAGGGGCGGGGTGATGTTGAAAATAAGTGAGGCAATATCTACAAAATGCTTTAATAAGCAAGTTGGAAAAAGACATGCTATAAGTTTGAAGCATTATTATTAACAGAAAAATGAAAACAAGGGCTGATGTTTTTAGAGAGAGAACAGATGGTTCCTTTGTTTAGAATTTGAGTATAAAGGAGAGAGAAAAAGAGATACTTGCCATATTGTTTAGGCCCTGAATGTGAGTGACTTTAAATGCCAAAACAATCTGGTGAGGAAAGTCCCATGGATTCAAAATAGCTCCTACACTGATCAAACTATAATTAATTTCACAAAAAAATGACAGTAAGAAAAATCCTAATAAGAAATGCCACGGTGACAATTGACAGAACCTAACAAAAACTCCCATTTTTGCATCAACTCTAGAAACTTAACTTTTCCTGTGTTCAAGACTTATACCACACAGCAGAACAAATTAGTGGGAACTGATTTAAAACTGTGTTTCTTTCAAAAAGTCATCCCCGCCCCCCAAGTTATTTGAGTTTCCCATGACTCATAAAGGAAATCTTCAGGATTCACAAGAAATTGGCAGTCCTCTCCCACCTTTGCTGTTGGAGGCTGCTAGAAAAACTGTGCTTTGGGGGCAGTTTAAATCTCAGAGGACATGGGCTGGGATTGCAGAAGGCAAGGTCTGGAGAGGCTTTTCGAGAAACTTGTGGACAAAATTTTTCTCTCTTCCTTCATTTCTGAATTTCTTATTATCTATCTTTGCAATGCACAGTTAATTAATGTATCCTTTTGGTATGATCCTTGCATTCTTGTTTCCTGTCACTTTTTTTTTTTTTTACTTTACAATATTGTATTGGTTTTGCCATACATCCACATGAATCCACCACAGGTATACACGTGTTCCTCATCCTGAACACCCCCCCACATCCCTCCCCGTACCATCCCTCTAGGTCGTCCCAGTGCACCAGCCCCAAGCATCCAGTGTCATGCATCGAACCTGGACTGGCGATTCGTTTCATATATGATATTATACATGTTTCAATGCCCTTCTCCCAAATCATCCCACTCTCTCCCTTTCCCACAGAGTCCAAAAGCCTGTTCTATACATCTGTGTCTCTTTTGCTCTCTCACATACAGGGTTATTGTTACCATCTTTCTAAATTCCATATATATGTGTTAGTATACTGTATTGGTGTTTTTCTTTCTGGCTTACTTCACTCTGTGTAATAGGCTCCAGTTTCGTCCACCTCATTAGAACTGATTCAAATGTATTCTTTTTAATGGCTGAGTAATACTCCATTGTGTATATGTACCACAGCTTTCTTATCCATTCGTCTGCTGATGGACATCTAGGTTGCTTCCATGTCCTGGCTATTATAAACAGTGCTGCAATGAACATTGGGGTACACGTGTCTCTTTCAATTCTGGTTTCCTTGGTGTGTATGCCCAGCAGGGGGATTGCTGTGGTCATAAGGCAGTTCTATTTCCAGTGTTTTAAGGAATCTCCACACTGTTCTCCATAGTGGGTGTACTAGTTTGCATTCCCACCAACAGTGTAAGAGGATTCCCTTTTCTCCACACCCTCTCCAGCATTTATTGCTTGTAGACTTTTGGATCGCAGCCATTCTGACTGGCGTGAAATGGTACCTCATTGTGGTTTTGATTTGCATTTCTCTGATAATGAGTGATGTTGAGCATCTTTTTATGTGTTTGTTAGCCATCTGTATGTCTTCTTTGGAGAAATGTCTATTTAGTCCTTTGGCCCATTTTTTGATTGGGTCGTTTATTTTTTCTGGAATTAAGCTGCAGGAGTTGCTTGTATATTTTTGAGATTAGTTGTTTGTCAGTTGCTTCATTTGCTATTATTTTCTCCTATTCTGAAGGCTGTCTTTTCACCTTTCTAATAGTTTCCTTTGTTGTGCAGAAGTTTTTGAGTTTAATTAGGTCCCATTTGTTTATTTTTGCTTTTATTTCCAATATTCTGGGAGGTGGTCATAGAGGATCCTGCTGTGATTTATGTCGGAGAGTGTTTTGCCTATGTTCTTCTCTAGGAGTTTTATAGTTTTCTGGTCTTATGTTTAGATCTTTAATCCATTTTGAGTTTATTTTGGGGAATGGTGTTAGAAAGTGTTCTAGTTTCATTCTTTTACAAGTGGTTGACCAGTTTTCCCAGCACCACTTGTTAAAGAGATTGTCCTTAATCCATTGTATATTCTTGCCTCCTTTGTCAAAGATAAGGTGTCCATAGATGTGTGGATTTATCTCTGGGCTTTCTATTGTGTTCCATTGATCTATATTTCTGTCTTTGTGCCAGTACCATACTGTCCTGGTGACTGTGGCTTTGTAGTAGAGCCTGAAGTCAGGCAGGTTGATTCCTCCAGTTCCATTCTTCTTTCTCAAGAGTGCTTTGGCTATTCGAGGTTTTTTGTATTTCCATACAAATTGTGAAATTATTTGCTCTGCTCTGTGAAAAATACTTCCTGTCACTCCTGAGCTGACAAAAATAGTGGGCCATGAGAATGAGGTCTTGAGTTACCAAGCCTTTCACCTCCTCTTAGGACGCAGCCTGTGTGCTAATGCCTCCCATACTACGAAGATGGCAAAATAAATTTGATAATCAAATAGTAAAGCTTGTTTCCTTCTCCAACCCTCACATTTTTTTGTAGGTCAAAACAACTCTGCTTTTGCCTGTGCCCTGCTTAATTAAAAAAAAATCAAATCATTGTAAATTTATCAAGCTACCCGTATTGTTCTCCTTTGGCCATGAAATCATAGTGTGTTAGGGAAACAGAAAGATTTCCATTTCTTGACTGTAATTGTAGAAATATATATTCAGAATTTTCCATTTATTGGCCAATACCATAGAATATTGTGCCTTGATGTGAAAATTTTCTAAAGGAGAAATGACTGAGATACAACTTGCATGTTGTTGTATCTGCTTCTTAATCGTTTAGTCATCTGAGTAAGATTCTTTATCCCTTGTCATTTCGTGATCTCTAAAATGAGATTCAGAAGATCTCCATGACTTTTTTACCTCCGTTTACATAAAATTCATGGTACCTAAGAGTTTGGGGAACAGATATTTCTAGGCTTCTATTCATTTTTGTGACCTTTAAGTGGAATGATGACCCATAAACGCATGTAATCATTGGCCTCAGTAACTTATAGGTGCCTCAGAAATGAACACCCTGCATTTCCTTGCACTAATTTGTTTGTGATTAACATTCTCTGCCCTTTCTGATATCCCATGCTCATATTCTGAAATGTGACTGTGGGGTCTTCTTTCCCTCTTGCACTGAATAAATATCTTGCTCAGAGTTACTAATCAGTTGCATGCATGCATGCAGTTGCTTCAGTCATGTCTGAATCTTTGTGACCCCATGGACTGCAGCCCACTAGGCTCCTCAGTCCATGGGATTCTCCAGGCAAGAATACTGGCGTGGGTTGCTGTGCCCTTCTCTAGGGCATCGTCCCGACTCCAGGTATCCAACCCTAGTCCCTTGGGTCTCCTGCATTGATGAGCAGGCTCTTTACCACTAGCGCCACCTTGAAAGCCTGACTAATCCATCAAGTTACAGCAAACAGCAATTTATTGACATCTGAGGCTTTTCTTTCATTTTATGACCTCAGGTGAGAGGTGTTGAGTCTCAGCTTCCTTTGCTAGAGGTTAGTGGACAAGGCCTGGCGAGGGGACTCTGATTGTTTCGTCACCTGGATGAGCTAGAATAGGAGCTATAGTTATCCTATATGTAAGGGCTGGACTTTCTGACCTTCAGAAATCAGGGAGGCATGTCGGTGTGGAGTGTGGGGACCTGAGTGTGACTAAACTCAAGTCACTTGACCTCTCTGAGCTTCACTTGACTATCTGTGAAATGGGATAATGACCTCTTTTCTGCGTGAAAGTTGGGGCTTTCCAGGGAACTTCAAGAAAGACCCTGATCTATGATCCTGTGATCAAGTACCCTGCCCAAGGTACTAGTTTCCAAGGACTTGAGGGGGGGAAAAACAAAACAAAACAGTGGAGGATATTTTTAGAGGCATAGACAGTTTATAGACTGTTTGTTGGGAGAGCAATGCCTTTGAAAGTTAAAGAACTCTTTTACATTTTATGTAAGGAAATCGATAAAAACTGATACTCATATATGCAAAACACCTTAAAATCGATCATCTTTTCCCCCTCTAGCCTGGTGGAAATGGCTTGTCATTTTCACCATTTTATTTTTACGGAAACTGAACCAGGGAGAGAAATAATAGAATGCTGTCAGGGTCAATCTGAGGATCCTGTAAGGCAGGAAGGAGATGGTTGAAGCTTTTCCTAGAGCTTAACAGCTACAGAGGAGTTTGCAGTCTTCCAGTCCAGTGGTTTGCAAGCCCACCTGCCCTATTAAAACCTCTGGAGGAATTAAGAAAAGGATGCCCTGTCCCTAAGTTGCTCACCTCAATTAGAGGTCTTATTTTAGAGCTCCTGGGAGACCCACTGACGTGGTCTTGATCTTTGACCTGTGTTTTTGGTGGTATCGTGGTAATAACCCCCTCTCCATGGGCCATATTCTGGGTGGTCGCGACCCTGACACCTAAGTGAAACTGCTAGATAACCAAGAATTTCATCCAAACTACATGAAACCACTGGAAACTCTGATGAAAAGGCCCATAAGTTCTGTGAGGCCTTGAAATAAAGGGAGAGAAGGGGTTAACATTTTTTGTGGTATGTGTGTTCTTTTATACTTCTGAGAACGTTTAAAATGATAGCAAGGAATATATTTCATTGCTTTAATTGTTCAAGGTCTTTTTAAAGTGTGTGCAATAAAATACCATTTAAGCTAACTGACCTTTATATTTTAATGCTTTTGGAAGGAACAATACCTAGTATTCAGCTGCAGTATAATTTTTAATTATTTATATATATATATATATATATCTATCTTTTTTTTTTCTAGTCTGCTGAGGCTGTTTCGGAATCAAAGAGCTGAGAGTTATGTTGCCTTCTCAAATATTTTACCTGTTTGTGTTTAAACATCAAGTTCTATTTGTTTGATGGTTCTTGACCTCATAATGTCTAACCTTTGTATCTTTTTTTTTCCCCCTCTCAAACTTATGCAGGAAGGAAACTTCAAGGCCTGATTCACTATTTTTTCCTCCTGCTGGGAAGTTCAGGTGTGTAGTGGAACTTTGGACCAAAAGAGTGCTTCTTGCCCCCCACCCCCCCCACCCGCCCCCAAGCTTGTGCGTTTGGTGATAGTTAACCTCAAAGGCCTTCCCTGCAGAGCTTCCCTGGTGGCTCAGATGGTAAAGCCGCCTGCCTGCAATGCGGAGACCCGGGTTCAGTCCCCTGGTCGGAAAGATCCCCTGGAGAAGGAAATGGCAACTCACTCCAGTATTCTTGCCCGGAGAATCCCACGGACGGAGGAGCCTGGTGGGCTACAGTCCATGGGGTTGCAAAGAGTCAGAGACTACTGAGCGACTTCACTTTCACTTTCAACCTCAAAGGCCAGTGCTGATAGATTTAAAAAAATTGGTACTAGCTATTATCATGTTAGATATAGCTCATCTTCCAGCTCTAAACTTGCTCTTTCTAGAAGGAAAGTAGTACTCAGATTGCAAATGTGGTGAACTGGAATTTCAGAGGCTTCAACTGACCTATAAATCTTGTAATTATAGCCCTGGTAACATAGACACTGTAGCCTTGGACGTGTTAGGAATTGTTTACTCCAGGAATTTTAGAAGAAAAAATTATAGGATAATTTTCCGTGTTAAGAAATTAAAATATGCAACATTCTTTATGTATCTATGAAACATATGGTCACATAAATATTACATGGAATGAAGTAGTTTGGGCTTAATTTATTATTAATTATTTTCAAATCCTATTAGAAAGTAGAGCAACTTTAAGAAATATTATTTATTTTTAATTGGAGGATAATTGCTTTACAATATTGTGTTGGCTTCTGCCATATATCAACATGAATCAGCCATGTTATACGTATGTCCCTTCCCTCTTGAACCTTCACCCTACCTCCTACCTCATCAACCCCTCTAGGGTGTCATAGCTACTTCTTAATGGCTACATTCCCCTCACCTTCTCTTTCTCCATGGTTATTTTTATTCAGTTTTTTATTGTAAATGATTTCAAACATAAAATGAATAGTCGAAACAATACCCATGTGCTTTTAAATTTTTTAAAAATTATTTCTTATTGAGGTATAGTTGTACAATACTGTGTAAGTTACAAGTGTACAACATAGTGATCCATAGATTTTAAAGGTTATACTTAATTTATAGTTATTTAAAATATTGGCTATATTCCCTGTACTGTACAATATATTCATGTAGCTTATTTATTTATACATAGTAGTTTGTGCCTCTTAATCCCATACCTGTATCTTGCCCTTTCTATTTCTCCCTCTCCACTGGTAACTGTTAATTTGTTCTCTGTATCTGTCTGTATCTGTTTCTGTTTTGTTATATTCACTAGTATGTTTTATTTTTTAGATTCCACATATAAGTGATGTCACACAGTACGTTTTTTTCTCTCTGATTCATTTCACTAAGCATAATACCCTCCAGGTTCATCCATGTTGTTTCAAATGGCAAAATTTCATTTATTTTTTATGACTGAGTAGTATTCTATTGTATACATGTACCACATCTTTACCCATTCATCATTAGGTTACTTCCATATTTTGCCTATTGTAAATAATGCTGTTAGGAACACTGGCGTGCATGTAACTTTTGAGCTGGTATTTTTGTTTTCTTCAGTAATATATCAAGGAGTGGAATTGTTGAGTCAAATGGTACAGTACCTATATGCTTTATCAGTTCCATGTATTGTTAACATTTCATGCTATTTGCATTTCCCCTTATCTTCTTATGTGTGTGTACATATATACATATACATATATACACATGCATTTACATAGATATTTTTTATAGTATTTTTTCTACAGTGCTTGAGTGGAGGTTGCATATGTCATGATATATCATGGCCTCCTATGACTAAGTACAGTGTGTGTTTCCTAATAATAAGGATCATCTCTTCATATTCACATTATAGTTATCCATTTCAATACACATAACCCTGAAGTAATATTTTAATCTACTGTTTTGTCTTCCTGTTTTGTCAACTTGCCAGTTATATACTTGGCATTATTTTCCTCCTCTAGTAGAGAATCCAGCCTATATACAGATAATACGCAGTATAATTCATAGTCGTATGTAATTGTTGTGATGATTAAATTGTCCCTGTATGCTGACTCCTGTATCCTTGTGATATGTCCCTATCTTTGCTATTAGCACTTATTTACCTGCTAGGATAAAAGGGTATTCTAGTTTGATCTTGTATCTTCTCTGTCTGAGCTCTAAAATCAACTATTTCTTCACTATGTTGGTTCTTTTCAGGTGTTGGGGCCATTATTTGAGTGGTGCATGTTCTTTTTGGGTACTGTGGTGCTTTGGGTCCTAAGCCCACTCAATAGGCAGAGCTGGGAAATATGACACATAAAAGCTTTATGGGCACATGCGGGTATATATAAAGCTCTTAAATATATACATACCTGTGCTAAATGGATGTCTATCCTTATATGTATATACAAATAATAATAATTATTTTATTTTTACCATCATCGTGACACAACACAAACCTGCTAAAAGGAGTTCAGAGTTTGTCTGTGATCCTCTGCCCTAACTTTAACCCTGTCCAGGACTGAGGATATACTGTCAAATACTATATTCAGGAGTTACCTGGATTAGTTCGTTTCTCTTTATTATCCTGCCGCCCAACCCCTCAGTTTTATCATGTTGTTCGTTTGAAATGTGTTTGGATTCAGTTGTTTCGATTGACTTTGGGTTTCAGTTTCCTTCCTTCTCACCCTTGTCTTGTTGATTTCATTTTATTTTTTGAATATGTAAAATATTAACATGCTTCAGTTGTCAGAACTAAACAGAAAAGTATACTTCAATACTTCTTCTATTCTCTTACCCAACCAGGCTCATTGCTTCCTTGGTCTTGTCTCTCATATTTGTTTTTCTTTTTTACACAAAAGGTAATATGCACACACACACAGATGCTCCTAGGTACTTTGCTTTTTAAAAATCTTTTTCTTCCTTCTTTCTCTCTTCCTCCCTCCTTTCTTTAGAACTTCTTTCTTTTCTTCTGTCTGCCCTTCTGTCTCTTTTTCCCCTTCTCTTTCTTTCCTTCCTGGTTTTATCCATCTTTATGCCTTTCTTTCCTTCCTTATATCTCTCCCTGTCTCTCTATCTCTTTTATACAACTGATCTTCTGTGCTCAAGTGGTAGAGCAGTTTCCTGCAGTGAATAACATTATGCATGTTTATTTTCATAACATTGGAGGCTTATCTTCAAGCTACATTCTTAGAAGTGGGAATGCTGGGTCAAGGGCAGATGTCTTGTTATGTAGGTAGTGCCATATTCCTCTCCCTGGGATGTCCCACCAGCATCCTCAACCACAGAATGTATTGTCAAGTTTTTGAATTGCTGCCAATGTGATGGGTGAGAAATGATATCTCAGTTTAGTTTAAATTTGCATATGTCTTCTTATGAGTGAAGCTGAACATCTTTTCATGTGTTTAAAGACCACATTTGTTAATTTTATAAGTTCCATTTTTTAATGAATTATCTGTTCATATCATTTGCCCATTTTTAAAATTTGAATTTTGGTCTTGCTTTTCCTCAAGAAATCTCTGTAAATTAGCTCTTAATTTATGAAATATATTATAAATATTTTCTCCCAGTTTGTTGTTTGGCTTTGTTTACAGTGTTTGCCTTTATTGTCATGAAAAAGACTTTTACATTTATATAGACAAATTTAACAATTTTTTGTAAAAATTGCTTCTGTGCTTTGATCGTAGTTAGAAAGTGTTTCTGACACCATGTTTATCCTCGTGTTATCTTCCAGTTCCTGTATAGTTTCTCTTTTTCACATTTAGATGTCTGATTCATGTGCAGCTTATTCTTATATATGATGTGATGAATGGCTCTAATTTTATCTTTATCCAAATGACTATCTAGCATCCCAGTACCGTTTAATTAAACAGTTCTTTGTCTCTGTGATTTGATATCGATGGTTACTTTTTAACTTATGCCATGACTAGATATGAAGGAGAGGGAATGATGGGGAAGAGGGTGATTAGAGGAAAATTTAGAGATTCTGGCTGAAGGTTGAGACAAGATTAGAACCTAAATCTTCTCACTTTCAATACAGAATGCTTGACTTTTTATAAGTCAACTTCTCTCATCCATTTTTCTTGTCAAATTGATTAATGTATTTAACAGAAAAGATATTTAAAACAAAATAGGGTTTAGGCTTTATCTACGCGCTCTCCTTCTCAGTGATCTGCAACCACTCCTCCTCCCTGAAATAGATTATGAGAAGTTTGCTGCACACGTTTTTGTGAACACCTGTGCCTCTGTGTCTGTTGTCTATAGCACTGGCCACACGCTGACTGCTCACCATGCCCTCTTCTGCCAACTGCCCATGTTTCAGTGACACCTCTGCTTGTAGCCCATAGCCACATGGGGTGAGAAGGGATCCCCAGAAGTCTTGGGGTTTTGTGGGGCTGGCTTTACAGTTCCATATTTCTGCAGCAAGCTGGGAAATATACCGAAGTCTCATTTCTCTTGATTTTAGAGAAGGAAAATATCCAAATAAATAAATTTTGTACCTTCAAGAATCAGATTTAAAAGTTTTTGTTAATTTTTATAGAACACATAATAAACTCCCATCTTTTTAAAAGAACTCATCTGATGAGAATTTAATTTGATGGCACAGCCATTAACGTGCATTTTGCAAACTGAGTTATGCTAAATGTTAGCCTTCTTTGATCTGTGGATAGATATTCCATGAAAAGGGGCATTTTTGTGGTCAAACATTTGAGAAATGCCAGCTTATGCAGATTAAGACACATTTCTTTGCGCTACGGCTTCTCAGAGCTCTTAGTATGAATTTGTCAAATTTCTTTAAATCAGGGACAAATATCTGCCCCCTCCTTCCAATACTTTACTCCTATTAATAGCTTAATACTTACATGCACACATTCAAGTATATTAGGGTTGCAATATTATATCATATGATACCAGGATTCCCCATGACTTTTTGGTTTTATTGCTTCCTCCTAAATTAGAAGAATTTAGCTTCAGAAGAAGTTAACCTCTGTGAAGGCATCATTCATTACTGTGGTGCAGACACCTACAGTGCCTGGAGTATCCTAGGTGTTCATTTAATATTTCTGAGCTTGAACTTGTCTGCTCTCATTGACCTTGCTACAGTGTTTCTGGTTTGGTTCCCCTTGCAACAGTATATGTTTTAAGAGGCAGTTTCTTTCTTCTTAGTCCTAGCAATCAGATAAACATGTTTGCAAAGAATTTTGTGTATAACTTCCTGGCTTCTGTAGAGGTGTAAAGCTTAATCATGAATCATTATTACATAAATGATTTAATCATTGCTGCTTGTCACCCAGTAATAGGCACATAGAATTGTTCCTTGTACTTTCCTGTGTTTTCCAAATTTTCTACAGTGAAAATTAATTACTTGTATATTCAAAATGAGCACCAACATAATGTTGACAATAAAGCACACTAATAGCTCAGAATTCTGAGCTCCCAAAGAGCTCCTGTATTAAATCTAGATATTAGACACCTTGACTAGAAACAGCTAGTTAAGAAGGAAACGTCTGGGCTCAGGAGCTGTGCACTTCTGCGATTTCAGCTTGGGACTCATCCTGGAAACCACTGTTGGTTTTCTCTTTCTCATGCATTTTAGGTTTGAATAGTTTTTCTGATCAGAGACCACTCTGATGTACTCCAGGTTCAGCTGCTCTGAAAGATGACCACCTGTCTCTTGGAGTTTGTCCAATCTTCCCTGCACCTCTCATCTCCACCAGGGATCATATAACAGATCCCTGGTTATTTTGGATTGGTCGGTATCAACCATAAATGTGTACTTAGGTACCTGTGTGCACATGCATGCACACATGTACACATGCATCTTCTGAGTGAGGGGCTGAGGTGTCAAATATCCAGGTTTAATCTAGAAGCTCTTTGGGAGCACAGAATTCTGAGCTATTAGCGTGCTTTCTTTATTTTCAACATTATGTTGGTGCTCGTTTTGAATATGCAAGTAATTAATTTTCACTGTAGAAAATTTGGAAAACAGGAAAGTATGAGGAACAAAATCCGGGTTGCCTGTAATCCTATTATCTCGAAATACATCATGGGGAATAATGTTCTGTCCTGTGTATGTGCATGTCTGTGTACACAGACTGTTGACTGCTATTCTGTGGCTTGTACTTTAAACCAGTCCTCCACTGTTAAATATGTCCTGTATTTTTAACATTAAAATTAATAATAGTAATGTATTGCAACACTGAACAGTTAACCTTTACTTAGTGCCTACCAGGGAAATGATTGTGCTGCACGAGTCAGTGGTTGTATCTTGATTCACCCTGGTACTTCCAGGGATTAGCTCAGGCCCATCTGTGCACATGGTTTTTGCCCAGTAAATGCATAATGAATTTCTGTGACTAGACATTAAACCAGAATTGGGACTGCCCGCCTATTCTTAAGAAGTTAAACTCTACGCATGATGTGTTCCAAAACTACAAAAGAAGGTGAGAGCCAAAACTGATGTAGCTGCCCTTATAAGGGCAGGATAGGTTCAGTAGGTGTTATCTCTGGTGAATTGAAAGTGTCTGCCAGTTATGAGACAGGGCTTCAGTGTATTTTGTGGTCAGCACACTTTGTATCTGGTCCTCAAAATTTTAGGCCTGGAGCCTCCCACCCCCCTTTTTATTTATTTTCTCAATCTTGATTATTTTTATCTGAATCACACAGGGGAACTTTATTTATTTTTTTAATGGATAATTTACCTTTATTTTATTTTTTAATATAAATTTATTTAAATTGGAGGCTAATTACAATATTGTATTGGTTTTGCCATATATCAACATGAATCCGCCACGGGTATACACGTGTTCCCCATCCTGAACCCCCTTCCCACCTCTCTCCCTGTACCATCCCTCTGGGTCATCCCAGCGCACCAGCCCCAAGCATCCTGTATCATGCATTGAACCTGGGCTGGTGATTTGTTTCATATATGATATTATACATGTTTCAATGCCATTCTCCCAAATCATCCCACCCTCTCCCTCTCCCACAGAGTCTGAAAGCCTGTGCTATACATGTGTGTCTCTTTAATAGTGATTCACAGTTTCAGTAGTAGGATGGAGAGGAAATTACATTAATCAGATCCACGAGGCAGCTCAGGATCAACTCAGTTTCACTTCCATACATGCCTGGGAGCAAGAACTTTGCATTAATTGGCTTGCCATTTCCTGTGTTTTGCCTCAGTGCTTTAGGAATGGGATTGGTTGTCAGAGGCATTGCATGGGGAAGGAAGAATCGGAGCAAATTGTTTGGAGGATCGAAAGGAGAATATTTGCTGCTCCACGAGCACCTTCCTCTCTGGGGCCCCAAAAAGCTTGTGCCCACCAAACACAGTGGATAGAATTCTCTTACTGCCTCTCCTCTCGTTGAAGATGTGACATGTGTAGATGAAAGATTATAAATCGCCCAGGGCAACTGTTAACGAGTTGAGTTCCTGGAGTGTAACCTCCCAACAGGACTTCTTACAGAACTTGATGCCTAAATATTCAGATCCCTGGAGGCTTTGTCTTTATCAGACATACTCCTGAGTCACAGTGTGGTGTCTATCTCTTCTGTGTGTGTTTGTGCTTGCTCAGTCGCATTTGACTCTTTGTGACCCTGTGGACTGTAGCCCACCAGGCTCCTCTGTCCTTGGAATTTTCCAGGCAAGAATACTGGAATGGGTTTCCGTTTCCTCCTGCAGGGGATCTTCCTGACTCAGGGATTGAACTCATGTTTCCTGAATCTCCTGCATTGGCAGGCAGATTCTTTACTGCTGTGCCACCTGGGAAGCCCCATCTTCTTTGTGTAGTACTAGATAAACACAGATAAATCCTTGCATCCCAACTCACTCCCACTCCATGCCAAGGAGGTTATAAAATGTTTGAGTGACTTATTTAAGTTGTATTCCTATTGGCTTCTTGATGGAGTTGTGGAAACATCTTGGTTGTTTCAGCAACAAGGCTAAGAATCCATGTCATAGAACCATTTGTCTGAGCTCAGGTACTGAATGTGTGACTTGATACTGGGAAGGGAGGGAGCAAAAAGGGTGCAGAATGCTGTATCCAGCCGGGGACTCTGTTAGATACTTCCAGTAGACACCTCATAAGTCTTTCTAGCACGCACTCAAAATAAATGTTGCCCCATTTTACACATAAGGAAACTCAGGCTCAGATATTTTATGTTACTTTGCCGTGTCATAGAAATGAAACTCGAAACCATGTCTGAAAAACCATGAAATTTGTGACTGTTCTCGTCCAACCTGCCAACCAGCACGGATTCTATAGCATCACTGTTTCTCTGAGCTTGTTCATAGATTTGAGGCATGCAGCCTTCATGTGGGGCTTGAAAGTCCTACTTGGTGAAGGTTTTCCTTACGTCCCACCCTGTACCATACACACTCTGTGCTAGATCTCTACGAACACAGTGATGGTTGTTGTGTACATGTTTGTCTCCTGTGCTGAACTGTGAGTTCTTCTAGATATCTTAGTATAGTATCTGATTCATGGCAGTCTTTTGATACATAGGTATTGAAAATTCTTGTTTTTTGCCCCATGTTGTGTTTCTGTGTTAGAATGCTAAAAATCTAGAGGTGCCCTTTAGAAGTAGGCAACTCATTTGCCTTAAAGGATGCACTAACTTTGGATTTTGCTTTAATATTTGTTGTAAAGATGCTCTTTGGCTTAGCTCTCTGCTTTAGCCCTTGGAATGGTAAGATAGCCAGTTGTCGACTTTATTAACATTATGGGCATCTCTGAGTTTGTGAACAACCCACATAACATTTGTTGCTATTATATCAGCATAAAACCATTTGTAATATGAACAAACATGTATTTCCGTTTTGTTGTTTATATACAGATATGACTTTCCACTTAATAGCTATAAATTAATTTCTAGATTGTTACTTTCAAATATAGGTGAATCTTTTACATATTATTTGTAGTAAAAAGTCTTCTAAAGGTGTTTTATACCCTGAAATTATACAAATCCACTGAAATATTAAAGTATATATTATAAGAGCAAAATACAACAATATTTAACTGTGATTGTGGAAACTATTAAAAACTTTTGAATAGTTAAGCAATTAGGGAAATAAGTTGATAGTAAATGCTAGTGTTAGATTTGAGAAATCTTTATTAATAGAGTACATTAGCTAGAGACCTTTGGGAAGAACACTGTATTTTTTCTTAGCTAATAAATGTTTATAAAAATATAAATTTTAAGAGGCATTGTTATAAGATTAAATTAGATTATAATTCTAATCATTATAGAATTGGTTAGTGAATGCATTCATAATTAAAAAGAGTTACTATTTTTAAGAAACTGTTTTTAAGTGCTTCCCAGGTGGCTCAGATGGTAAGGTATCTGTCTGCAATGCGAAAGACCCAGGTTCCATCCCTGGGTCGGGAAGATTCCCTGAGAAGGAAATGGCAACCCACTCCAGTACTCTTGCCTGAAAAATTCAATGGACAGAGGAGCCTGGTAGGCTACTGTCCTTGGGTCGCAAAGAGTTGGACACGACTGAGTGACGTTACCTTCTTTCTTTCACTTTTAAGTTTCAGTATTTAATTTTACTTAAGGCCATGAATCTTTCTAGAAAAGTCCTATAAGAATTGTTTAGTTTTTTTAAAGATAAATTACAAGTAGATTGCCAACTTTGTCCCTTCAACATTTCATGGTCGGAAAAACCTCCACAATCATGTAACAAATCCCTGATAAATTATCTCAAACACAGAGAAATTTTGTATTTATTCGTGTATCAAGGAAATCTAGATGATGATGCTAATAGAGTTCAGTCTTGGCTTTGGCTTAATATTGATTTTAACACTCAGCAATTTAGCATTTGACCCAAGTGTGTAACGGATACAACTCTTCTATCGGTAGATTTTTATGCTTTTGTACCGGGAGACAGCAAGTAGGTCAGATTGGAACAGATTCCTCAGATTTATCTACCATTAATTTGTTTACAAATGATTTCAATGATTACCATCTATTAATTCTCCCAGTGATCCTTAAGGAAGTCAGTTCCTCTTTAAAGAGAGGGAAGCCATGGCTTAGAGATGTGAAGGGCATTCGTTGTCAGAGGATACCAGGTGGTAGGGAGAGCCCGAACATTTGACCTTTTCTCTGTCCCAGTGCTTGGTATCCCCCACACCTGTCTTTTAGTCCTGGCTTTGGAGCTATTTCTGGCACAGCTCCTTACACAGAGTAAGGCATTAAATTTCCATACAACCTGTCTAATAAGTGTTAGTACATCTGTGTCTCTTTTGCTGTCTCGCATACAGGGTTATCGTTACCAAATAAATTTATATTAAAAAAAAAAGAAGTGTTAGTAAACTTAATCAGAGTGTGTTTATAGCTCTGTTCTGAAATCAGTGACTTCTAGGTTTAATGAAGATTGACCACCTTCTCGAGGACAGACGTGCTCCTTACACGTTTTGTGTCCCCATGAGCCTGATGGTCTTGTCTTCTCCAAACCTTTCAGCTTTGTCTTTGTGTGATAAGGGCTGAACAGAGGAAAGACGGCTCATAATGACTGTTGGAATCCAAGCCAGTTTGTATTTGCTAACAGGTATGGCTGAGGGAGCTTCCCTGGTGAACTCATTTGGTAAAGAATCTGCCTGCAGTGCAGGAGACCTGGGTTCGATCCCTGGGTCGGGGAAGATCCCCTGGAGAAGGAAATGGCAAACCACTCCAGTATTCTTGCCTAGAAAATCCCATGGACAGAGGATCCTGATGGGCTGCAGTCCATGGGATCACAAGAGTCAGACATGACTTAGCAACTAAAATACCACCACCACCACCATGACTGAGGGAAATAAATTACCTCTAGGTTTAAGCAGGCTGGTTTTTAGTTGACACTGGAAGTGTAAATAATACTTCTTCCTGGTTTATAAGATGAAATTGGTTGTCTGCCACATAGATTTCTTATTTTTGTCTTCAGTTCATGGTGTGATCATGGAATGCAGTTTTGGAGATAATTTCAGGTCAGTTTATTTGCTCAATAATGATAATAATAACATTCACTGTCATTTAGTGAGCATCTAGTAAATACCAGACTAAGTACACACATCATTCTTTTTTTTCAGTATTTTTATTTTATTTTTTTATTGGAGTATAGTTGATTTCCAGTGTTGTGTTAGTTTCAGGTGTACAGCAAAGCAATTCAGCTATACATATATATGTGTGTGTGTGTGTATACATGCATATATATATGTTGTTT
Source organism: Nanger dama (assembly GCA_917880005.1). NCBI lineage: Eukaryota > Metazoa > Chordata > Mammalia > Artiodactyla > Bovidae > Nanger > Nanger dama. Next base: position 23,143,768 of record CAKJTW010000011.1, on the reverse strand, counting down.
TTCATATTTCTTTTACCTTATCTATTATTACAAAATATTGAGTATAGTTCTCTGTGGTATGTATAGGTCCTTGTGGGTTATTTATCTTATTAGTTGCTCAGTCATGTCCAACTCTTTGGGACCCCATAGACTGTAGCCTGCCAGGTTCCTCTGTCCATGGAATTTTCTAAGCAAGAATACTGGAGTGGGTAGCCATTCCCTTCTCCAGGGGATCTTCCCAATTCAGGGACTGAACTCAGTCTCCTACATTGCAGGCAGATTCTTTACCGTCTGAGCCATCTAGTACTGTATAAATGTTCATCCCAAACTCTTAATTTAGCTCCCTACCCTTTTCCTCTTTGGTAACCATAAGGTTTTTTTCTGTGTCTGTGGGTCTGTTTTGTAAACAAGTTCATTTGTGATATTTTTAAAAAATAAGAATTACACATATAAGCAATAACATATGGTATTTCTTTTTCTCTGTCTGGCTTACTTCACTCAGTATGATAATCTCTAGGTCCATTCATGTTGTTGCAAATGTACATTATTCTCAACCTTAGAAGAAAAAAAGACGTTTACATTTATGGTCTAATTCCCACTCTACAGATAAGGAAACATAGACTCAAAGGGATGAAATGACTTGTTTAAGCTCACGAAGAAAGTGGCAAAGTCAGCATTTACCTAATTGCAAAGCCTGTGCCCAGCTTCCGCTTCCACACTGCCCTGGGACTGAAGGCTGAAAACAGGCTCCTGCTTCTTCGTGTCCTATTACAGTGGGGAAGGACTGTGCATGAGCCAGTGCTGGCGCCTGCTGCCTACGTGTCCTTGACTTGTGTTCTGATATAGGAGGTACACCTTTGTTGAATAGAAGATGCTGATGACCCCCAAGCCATCTGTTGACAGGCCCAGGGGATGCTGATCACCTGCCCTTACCATAAAGAGTTTACTCTGGACTCTGCAACTGAAGGGAGGGGGCCTTGACAATTACTGTGTTGTTGAGCTGAACAGCCAGTCAGTTCTTTTCATTTATTCATTGCCTTGCTTTCCTTTGAGCATTTTGTCCAGACTTCTAGCGCGGACACTCAATCCTCACTCTACATTAAAATCACCTGGGGTTTTAATTCTAACCAAGCCTGGGTACCCCTCTAGACATTCTGATTTAAATGGACTGGGTGGGGCCCTGGCTATCAGCATTTGAAAAAAAAAATTAGTACTGCAGAGGATTCTATTATCCACCAAATCAATGCTTTAAGGGTAGAAAAATCGTCTCTTCACACTTTTGTTGATGTGGTGTATTTTCTTCTGACTTAAGTGAACCCTCAGTCTCATGATGTTATCATTCCATTGAGAGATTGAATCTACTCATCCAAAGCATTCATGCCTTTTTGAGGAGTTTAAGACTTTGAAGAGGATGTTACAGGAATGGACACAGATGCTGAAATTGGCAGCCATAGGGCACGGGAATGAGTCACTTTGGATTGGATCACTAGGAGCAACCAAAAGACAGAGCCATGACTTTGCCACCTTCCCTCCTAATTCACTGTCTTCTCAACCCCCTCTCCAGATTTTGTGTTGAAGGAGTTGTGTTTTTCAGCTGTGGGGTATTCACCTTCCAGAGATTTTCCTTCTGAGCCTGTGGTGGCTCATTTACACTGGCTTGGATATGTTTATAGTTTCTTGACTATTTGTTTGTTGTTGTTGTTGTTAGGTCGCTCAGTTGTATCTGACTTTGTTGTTCAGGCGCTCAGTTTGGTACCCCATGGACTGCAGCACGCCAGACTTCCCTGTCCTTCTCTATCTTTCAAAAGTAAACTTTTTGTTTACTGATTAAATTTACTGCTACACTGAAAAGAAATGGCTTCAGTGGAGAAGATCACTGTGCACACAGAACGCCCCATCTCTCTCTAGGGGAAGTGCAGCCAGACTGTCAGCGTGGAACTTAGGGTTGTCTCCATCGTCTGACTCCAGTCTTTCACTCTAGAATCAAGGCCACTCTTCCCTGTCCCTGGGCTCCGGCCAGGTGAACTGTACCCTGGACCAGGATCTGCCCGATTGCTGCCTTTGTTCCCTTTTTGTCCCGCTGGAACATTAGCTCTGTCCCTCATCCCAGTGGCTAGAAATAACCTTTTCTTTCCTAGAACCCCATACTGCTCTGAGTGGGAACACTTTTAGAACTTACTACATTGTACCTTGAGCTATCATTTATGCGTGTGTGTAGTTCTTCCCCTTCTGAAAGCTTCCGGAGGGTGGGGCAGCCTCTTAATTTTGGTATCTCCTGTCGTGCCAAGAATATTGGAAGCATTCCCTGAATGTTTTATAATAAGTGTGTTACTTTTAGTTCAACTCAGCCATTGTCCAAAATTAATCTCATGAGATGTTGGTAGCTTTGGTGAACATTTGGGAGAGGTCCACTGTGATAGAGTGAAATCCGGTGACCTAGTTACAGAATATCCCCTGCAGGCTCACTGGTGAGGAAGGCTCATGTTTAATCTTGGTGAAAGAAGAGCCCAGCTTATTTATGGTGGCAGTTGTTTACATGTCTTTTAAAATGACCCTCGTCCCTTTTTAGTGGCTCCAAGATTTTAAAAAGTTCTTTAGATATAATTGGATATTATTAGTCTTCTTCCTATAGTAGTTCTAAGCAAGGTCTTTTGTTAATTGAGGGCTTATTGACTAAGCATGTATTTTTTAACTTAAAGCTCTTCAGTTCAGTTCAGTTCAGTTCAGTTGCTCAGTCGTGTCCGACTCTTTGCAACCCCATGAATCGCAGCACGCTAGGCCTCCCTGTCTATCACCAACTCCCGGAGTTCACTCAAATTCACGTCCATTGAGTCAGTGATGCCATCCAGCCATCTCATCCTCTGTTGTCCCCTTCTCCTGCCCCCAATCCCTCCCAGCATCAGAGTCTTTTCCAATGAGTCAGCTCTTCGTATGAGGTGGCCAAAGTACTGGAGTTTGAGCCTTAGCATCATTCCTTCCAAGGAAATCCCAGGGCTGATCTCCTTCAGAATGGACTGGTTGGATCTCCTTGCTGTCTAAGGGACTCTCAAGAGTCTTCTCCAACACCACAGTTCAAAAGCATCAATTCTTCAGCGCTCAGCCTTCTTCACAGTCCAACTCTCACATCCATACATGACCACTGGAAAAACCATAGCCTAAAGCTCTTACATTTTATTGATTTAGCTGATTTACATGTTGATTTACAATGTTGAACAATTTAGTTGATTTACAGATCAATAAAATTTATTGATATAGTTGATTTACAATGTTGTATTAGTTTCAGGTGTATAGCAAAATGATTCACTTATAAATAATGCATGTATTCTTTTTCAAATTCTTTTCTGATATAAGTTATCACAAAATGTTGAGTAGACTTCCCTGTGCTATACAGCAGGTCCTTGTTGCTGATCTGTCTTGTTCATCCCATGCTTCTGATTAATCCCTCCCCACCATGTTTCCCCTTTGGTAACCATAGGTTTGTTTTCCATATCTGTAAAAGTCTGTTTCTGTTTTGTAAATAAGTTTATTTGTATTTTAAAAATTAGATTCCACATAAGAGTGATATCACTCTAAATGACAGCATTTAGAATGGGGCTGCCATTGAGCTGTCTGCAGGGGTTAACAAGAGGTGGAGATGCCGCTCGCTCCTGCACTTCCGGCTGAGCCTGGCTGAAGCCCACATACCCGGAAGCCCCATGTGCTGTGGGGGGTCAGTGAGTGGGCAGACATAGAGGCAGTGATGACTGTCACTGTTCTGGTCTTCATTTATGAAAATTAAAAGACTGCACTCACTTGTTAGTGAGATTCTGGACTCTCCTGATACTCCCTGCAATTATAATTCTGTTTATTATTAAAATTAATAATTAAATTAATATTAAAATAGTAGTTCTTCTGGTAAAGGTAATATATGCTCATGTTGCAAATTTAGAGTATAGAAGTATAAAAAGAAAATGACAACCACCTATAATCTCACACTTCACAGGTAACAGTGACATTTTATTTGTGGAAGGCTGACTGTGTGACCCCAACTCTTTTGACCTGAACTCACCTTCCACAATCCAGTTCTCAGCTCACTCTATATAACATTTTCAAAGCATTTGTGATTAAAAGAATACTATTTCAACCAAAATGTACTTTCATCTGTTTGGACATCTGCTAACCTCATACACACACACACACACACCACCACACACACACACACACACACACACACACACTGCACACACACATCACAAAAAGAGGAACAGTCACTGTTGTTGGGAATCAACCTTTCATTTTACAGATAGAAAAACTGAGGCCTGGAACTTGTCTAAGATCATTTAAAAAAGAAAAGTGGCAACCAACCCTTCAGCCCACGTCTCCTGAATTCCCGTCCAGTGCTATCTCTCCTTGTCAGTGATACCTCCTTACTAAGTCATGGAAGCAAGGGTGGAGAGAGAAAAGGAAAAGCACATCAATCAGTTCTAAATAGTGCAGTTTTTTTCCTGAGTCCTTTTGAGGAGCTATTTTTGTGACTATTCAGAGCATGTACAAGGCTGCCTCTCGGAGTGTTCAGGCTGGACCAAGAGGCCATTCACTGCTGACTGCAGCTTCCACGGCAGGCTCCTCAGAACCCTGGGTTCAGAAACCAGATGGGATCAGACTTTTTCAGTCAAATTTCAGGGTCTGAGTGTACACAGAAAAAACTGACTGCACATCCTGTTAAACTGTGTGCCTAGCAATGAAAACAGTGATGAATGAGTGTGGCTGGCTGGGGGTGGGGGCAGGGGTTGCTATTGGGACGGGTTCATCTTAGTCTGTAATTCAGTCGTGAGCTCCAGTAAGTCTTATACGTGAATGCAGATTATTCATTCTCTCTCAATGTGACCTGTTAGTCTAACTCCTCAATCATTTAGTTGTTTCCTTTTTCATACAGAACAAAGCATGGACTCCTGTTTGACATTTAAGGCCCTCTGTGATCTATCCTTTTGTTTTTCCATTTTAAAAAAATTTTAAATCAGAAGATAATTGCTTTACAGAATTGTGTTGGTTTCTCTCAAACATCAACATGAGTCAGCCATAGGGAAATATTTATTTGATTGTTGGACTGCGCCGGATCTTAGTTGCGGCATGTGGGCTCTAGTTCCCTGACCAGGGATTGAACCTGTGTGATCTATCCTTGATACTGATAAACTACGGAGCTGTAATAATGTAGTGGTTAAGAGCCAGCCTTGGCAGCCAGGCTGTTCCACCATTAATTAGCACTCTTACCTCAGCACATTACTGAATCTATGTTTCCCTTTCCTCATGTGTGAACGGGAGTAAGATTGGTCTGGTGAGTAAATGAGTTAGGATTTGTAAAGGTGAACCAGTCACTGGGTCCTAATTCATGGCGTGGAGAGTGCTTTCTTTGCTTATTAAATGGCTACTTTTCTGGTTCCTCCACCGATAGCATTTCCCTTTTGCACTAGACTTCTGGTCACTCGTGATATGGTCCCCTCATTTTTCTGCCCCTGTGCAACTGTGGCCCTCATCTTTAACACACTAGCCTTCTCATTTCTGCCTGTCCAAATCTTAATCATCCTTTTGAGGCCAGGCTCAAATGTATCTTTAGCCATTTCTTTCTTCACTCATTTGTGTATTCGTGCCTTTAGCAAAATTTTTTATAGAGTGTCTATGGTGTGCCAGGTGCATTTTTCTAGGAAGGTTCACATGGTTCCTCAAGTGGGGGAAGTTCATCACATTTGCCACTGCTGTGACATATGGCCATTGATATTGCATTTCATTTTCTGGTGAGCTAGTTTGATCTCCACTACCAGAATATTCTGGAGAAGGAAATGGCAACCCACTCCAGTATTCTTGCCTGGAGAATCCCATGGACAGAGGAGCCTGATGGGCTACAGTCCACGGGGTCACAAAGAGTCGGACACGACTGAGCGACTTCACACACCAGAATATTAGCTCTTGGAGAGCAGGGTGCTTATTGCATGGTTGAGTGCTAAGTCACTTTAGTCATGTCTGACTCTTTGAGATCCCATGGACTGTAGTCTGCCAGGCTCCTCTATCCATGGTGATTTCTCCAGGCAAGAATAACTGGAGTGGATTGCCATGCCCTGCTCCAGAGGATCTTCCCGACCCAGGGATTGAACCCACATCTCTTATGTCTCCTGCATTAGCAGGTGCGTTCTTTGCTACCAACGTCACCTCAGAAGCCTCAGGGTGCTTATTAAGCTATATTTAAATTGAATAAATAATGAATAAAGACTTACTCTTTGTGGATATTTTTATTACCTTATAATAAAGTTAAGAACTGTGGTGTTGGAGAAGACTCTTGAGAGTCTCTTGGACTGCAAGGAGATCCAACCAATCCATTCTGAAGGAGATCAGCCCTGGGATTTCTTTTGGAAGGAATGATGCTAAGGCTCAAACTCCAGTACTTTGGCTGCTTCATGCGAAGAGTTGACTCATTGGAAAAGACTCTGATGCTGGGAGGCATTGGGGGCAGGAGGAGAAGGGGGACGACAGAGGATGAGATGGCTGGATGGCATCACTGACTTGACGGACGTGAGTCTGAGTGAATTCCGAGAGTTGGTGATGGACAGGGAGGCCTGGTGTGCTGCGATTCATGGGGTCCCAAAGAGTCGGACACGACTGAGCGACTGAACTGAACTGAAAGTTAAGAAAATAGAAACAATGCTCTTTGTGCGTGAGAGAGAGGGAGAGAGACAGAGAGAGAGAGAAGAGATACTTTGAATGAGAAGAAGGCTGAGGCCGGTTTTGAGGGCCAAGAACCACCTCCAAGCTGGAAACAGGAATGAGAGTAAAGCTGCAGATGCAAAGAGAAATGGGACGAAAGAGTAGGTTATTGTTTGAACTGTAAAGCAGTTGCTCCAAGAAATGGTTTTCCTTAAGTGGTATAAAATGTGAAGTGAATTGGGTCTCACTTTTCCTTTCCCTCTTTAGGAGGTTGGAACTGATTTTTAAAATGAGGTGGTGGAGGAAGGTGGAGTTTGGAGAAGGAAAGTGAAAACTCTTTTCTGAGGCTCTCTTTGCCAAATAGCTCCCTGGAGAGAAAGTTTAGTGGGGAGGCCTGGCCAGGCCAACCAGCAGCAAGTAGACAGCTCGCTCTTTCTTTTGTCATTGTCCTGGTCACTGCCCCATCCCTGTTCCTCACTTCCAAACATCTTTCCTTTTTCCTTTTTAAAACATATTACAGGTGAGAAGCTAGGGGAAAATTGAAACAAAACACAAAGGAAGCAGACAGTTTCAACATACAGTGATGAAAATGATGCATTTTAGATTTGTTTACCTGGTCTATTTCCTACTTCGGGCATCCCCTCCTGCCACCTCTCTCCTTATTTCATTTTCCCAACTTCTACCCGTCTCTGACTGAAGGCCAGAGAGGAGACTCTGACCACACAGCAGGTTTGAGAAGGCTGCAGGGCAGTTTTCAAGTGCTGACTCTAGAGGTTTAACATGAGCAGGTTCCTTTTTCTGAAGGTTTTTAGCTGTTTTTTTTTCTTTCTTTCTTTTTTTGTGTCTCTGGAGTTTACTGCTAAAGATGCTTTGCTGTGGAAGGCATGGAGTTTCAGTGATGGGCCTGCATTTACTGAATGCCTGATGTATGCACATATCATACTACATGGGAGAGGGAGGCTGAGATAGGAAAACTGGACTTCTGACTGGAAGGGCTCAGGTGTGTGTGTATGTGTGTGCAATGGGGAGACTGGTTTCTGGGGATGGAGGGTGGGTCAGGGGATGGGTAGGTTGGTGTGTTGACAACTGATAATCAGCTGGAGGCTGGCTGTAAACTGATCAATGATGCAGGGACTGGCAGAGGGTTCTGTTTGCTGCTGCTGGGGAAGGCTTCACTGGAGGGTGTGGTGTTGAAAAGCTTGAAATATGGATATGACTTCAATAAACAAGGAAGCTAGATGTGCATCTTCAAGACAAAGGGAACAGCAGAGGCCTGGGAAGACAGAAAAACGGGGAGCGGCAAGCTGTGGAGGTGAGGCATGTGCGCCCTACCCCACCTCCCCACCCCTCAGCTCCATGGTATGTTTGGGGCTTTTATTATTATTATTTTTTCCTCACTGTAAGCAGTAGTGAGTGGTTATGAGTTTTAGAAAAAGCTGTGATAGGATTGCTTTGGTGCATGTGTGTGTTTTGTTTTGCTTTTACTTTTCAATTTTCCGAGTCTTTTTAGGAACTGTGAGGCAACCTTCACTCTGGGAAGTGTGCTCTGGCTGTCTTTCTGTGTCTTTTCTTTCCTCTTCCTGCTTGGCCTGGGGCCTTGTCGGGCTTGAGATGATGAAGTGTGGCAAGGCCAGCTCCTGGGAGCCGATCTGAGGTCTCTGAGCAGACCCTGGGCACTCTTCAAGGTTCCCCACCCGTTTTCCTCCTCCTTTTCTCTTCTTTCTCCCCTCCCTCCCCTTCTCTCTCCCCACCCCCAGCAGCAGCAGCAGCAGCAGCAGCAGCCCTCCCCTCCCTAAAATAAATAAACCAGTCGCTCCAAAAGGTTCCAAGCACATTAGTCACATATCCCAGAAGTTTAATACAGAATTATTTTGACAGCGAGAACAAGAAGTGTTTTCTAGTTGAACGCACAGAACTTGCTTCTTCCAACTGGGCTTTCTGCCGCAGAGACAGATGATATGTTTTTAGATGGATCTGCCGCGCAGGAGACTGCGTCGCTTCCCTTGGAAACATGACAAACTGCTCACTCCCGAAAGTGGTTGGGGAAAAGATGTGAAATGAGAGGGAGAGGGAGAGGGAGAAAGCATAGACTTATTGAGAACATAACTTTCTCCCTAATAACTTCAATCAGACACCGAGAGCTTTCTATGTGTTTATTTATTTATCTGGCCGCCCCTGGAGCCGGGAAGTCCTTTTTAAACCCCAGGCTCATGGGTGTTCTAAAAGATGAGGACAGGTCGAGTTATTGCAATGCGGGTGGCTCTCCAAGCATTCCAGTTGAATAGCTCTTCCAGAAATATTTCTTGACTCACTTATTTAGCACTTTCTGTTGCCGTTACTAAGCAGATTGGAGAGTCCTCCCTGTGATTTCGCCAGACTCCTCTTGGGCTGACGTGGATCCGCTTATTCCTATCTGGCCCCTGGAAAGGCAGAGGAATGTGAAGCTGAAGTCCACTGGCGCCCAGGAGGGACTTTAGCCTGAGCGTCCAGAGCGCAGTCTGAAGAGCCGGAAAAAGCGCGTGTGCTCCTTTCCCGGCTTCGCCCCTTCTCCTTCAAGACCCCATCACCAGGCTGGAAGAGCTTTCTTCCAGGGTGGCTCACCTGGGTGTGATGACCCAGAGATGAGCCTGGAGGAGAGACAGTAAGGAACTTCCACTCCTGGGATAAGTGTCCTTATGGCTCCCATGATCCTCCACACTTGCTTCTCAAATCTTTCTGGAGATTTCCAGCCTTTTATGGGGGCTGAGCTGACCTCTCTAGTTTTAGTGTGTACCCACAGGAGCTCTTCTAACCCCCTCTTATTGTTCTTCATTAGCCCCTCATCCCCAGGGCTTCATCCAAGAAACGTCTGTGTGGTCTGGAAATTAACTGGCCATATGACCTTGGAGAGTGAACTTATTGGGGCTTAGTATTTTCATAACCTTTCCTTTATAAACCCCTCATGAAACCTCATGGGAAATCCCAGTACAGATTTCCCCTGCTCTCTCTTAAGTACAATGTTCCTATAAAACAGTTCATGAGCCAAAAATGGAGTAAAGCGAAAATCTTCTTCAGCTTTCTTTAGTGAAATCTGGTACTGATGTAGGTCTTTCGTAAAAGCAAAGTGGTATAAAGAAAACTATTGAAAAGCAGAAGATAGCTATATATAAAATAACCGAAGCATAATTCCATGGTGATGCTGTCACTGACTGTTGTTAAATGGTTAAATAGGCTTCCATTCACTGCCACGTTATCGTCCAGAACTCTATGCCCCTGTGAAACCTGCTTTGAAAACCATTGTATTGGAGGCACTGCAGGATTTCTGGTAGCCCTGGTGACTGTGGTCCTGGCTTCTTCAGGTTTCCTGCCTCTCTGCAGATGTCTCAAGGGTTAGAAAGTGGCGCTTGCACAGACGAGGAGGATGGGCCCAGAGGGAGATGTGACCCTTGCTGGTTTCCTCGCACTGGCTTTGAAATCCTGTGTGATGAAGGCCTTTTGGCCGGTTCCCCTCCAGTGATTGTTCTCACGGGGCTGCTCTGCCCCGAGGCTTCCACACCTGGGCTGGGACCTGTGCCTGGCTTGGCCAGCACCTCATTATCATTCTCTGAGCTGCACTGTGCAGTCAGCTCAGTGAATTCTTGGTACCATTGTTAGGCTTCCAGGCTGTCTCAGAAACATTATGAGAGGAGTAGTGGCATTCAAGCTGTTTTTAAGGAAACTCTTTTAAAAAAAAGTGCTGAAGAGAAAAGTAAAGTGTTGGGAGAAAATTAAAGAATGGGCCATCTCTCTCCTCTGATTCTTATGCAGTACCTACAATTGTGTAACACTCTACTGTTTCCCAGAGAATGTTCTGACTTTTATCACCATATTTTACATTTTCACATTGCAAGACAATTTTTTTTTTGCCTATTCTCTGTAGACCTTTATTTTACAAGTGGCCTTCAAATTGTGGTTTGTTTGACCAATTCACTTATGAGCTCTAGTAGGTATTAATTTTTCCACAACATTTTCTTACTTTTAGAAATTAAATTAAAATTTCTTATATACTCCCAACTCCATAGGAATGTTAGGAAGTTGATTATGCAAGACTCTAAAGAGCTTTTTTACAGCAAAGATCTCACTTGAGCCTCAGCATAACATAGACAAGAAGGAGACTCAACAAGGTAACACATGTAGAATCATAGTTAGGCTCATAGTTCAGGTTAGGTTGAGAAGAATTTCGGGATATTAACCTTAGGCTCCCTGACTCATACCATTGCAACTAATTATTCCTTTTTGTGGTAGCCAGAATTATGAATGAATATCCTGTTAACAGCTACTGTTTATGAAATGCTTATTTATGTGTCAAATGCTGCTAGGCAGACACTTTGTAAAAAGCTCATTTAAACTCTTTAGCTGCTTTATAAGGTCAAAATGATCACGTCTAGTTTGTAGATGAATCACTGGAGATATTGAGAGGACGAGTTAACTTGCTGAAGGTTCCTCTTCACAGAATCAATGGACCTCATCTTATAACCAGGACTGCCTATCTCCAGAGGCCTTTCAAACAGAGGATGTGATCTCTACCCATCCTTGTCCTCACCAGGAGACAAAAAGTACTCTCTGGAAAATGACAAAGCTAGTCTGTGGGTGACCACACGCTGCAGTGAGTGCTGAATACTGTTAAGGGTTAACAGGTAGCCAATCTCTCTCTCTGCTCTTGGAGCTCATAACTAATCTTTCTGTAGTCTCTTCTACTTTCATTTTAGATTTTATGTGCTCCACGTGGAAATTACTGATCTATGCACCATTGGGCGAGTCATTTCTATTCCTGGGCCCTTGGGTTTCCCCTTCATTTGAAATGGCTCTTCTTTCCTGCTCCCATATTTCTGTCCTTCTAAGTTAATGTATCTGGGGAATGTGCTTATTGAATTCTGTTTGTATAAGACCATGGCTTCCCCAGTGGTTCAGCAGGTAAAAAAATCCGCATGCAGTGCAGGAGACATAGGAGACATGAGTTCGATCCCTGGGTCAGGAAGATCCCCTGGAGGTGGAAATGAAAACCCACTCCTGTATTCTTGCCTGGGAAGTCCCAGCAGACAGAAGAGCCTGGCGGGCTATAGTCCATGAAGTCACAAAGAGTTGGACACAACTGAGTGACTGAGCACAGCACACACACAAGTCTTTTCAAGAATATTGTTGGAAATTATAGATGCTTATTAAATGCTTATTTTAAATTGAAATAATAATTGCAGGTAATCCCCATTTTCAAAGAGATTTTATGTTTCTGAAATGCTATTTGCAAAAGTTTGAGAGTCAGATACCACATAAAGAGATAACTAAGTCATATCAGGAAAGATGAATCCCTAGTATGCATTGTTATTGGTTTGATGGTGCTGTCTTGCTTTTTGCATCGATTTTGTCTTTCTTCCTCTGTATTAGGACAACTACCCTCCCTCCCTGACACACATGTGAATTGCACACATACAGACACACACACACACACGCACACACCTCTTGAGCAAGAAACTTTTATATTTGTTAAATTTGTCACTATCTCCACAGAATCTGGTTAGCATACCTTTGGGTGAGCAAAAGAAAAACCTGTTTCTGTGTGCCAAGTTCAGAGTGTGAATCAATTCTCCCTGCCTTTTGCATTTTAGTAAATGTTTCCTAGATGGATTCATCAGATTTTCAGTAAAGACAAACAGCACAGAAACCAGATTGCTTTCATACCCGAGGCCTGAGTTCTGTGACCCAGACATTGGAGCTCAGTTCCATATATGGCAAAAAGAGAAACAGGGCAAGGGAGAGGCAGGAGAATACCAGACATAAAATACATTCCTGTGAAGTGTGCATTCGCAGCTAACAAAACAGGACCCTCGTTGGATTCTATCTTTTGCAGAACATGAACTGTAACGATTTCAGAAAGAAGCTAATGTTCCAAGCATCTGCCACAGGGAATAGTTTATTTTCCCTTTTCTTTCTGGTCACATGTAGGTTTAATTTGGAATTAGTGTTGAAGTCAATGCTAGCAAGGAATGAGGACTAAGAAATTATTCTTGGAGTCAGCAGATGTGGGTCCTCAGCCCAATCCGACTGCCATCCAGCTGTGAAACTCTTTGGCTTGTTTTGCTCAGTGTCAGAGTGGCGGGGCTGAATTTGATGATCTCTGAGATCTCTACTATTTCTGTTGTTTTTGGTTCTAATTTTGCCTGAGATTTTCCAGTTCCTGTGGAATTCCCCACAGAAAGAAGTTTCTAATTCTTCCAAATACTTTCTGTGGTTTGAACTTAAAAAGACTAAATAAAAACCCTGGTCTTGAATTTTTCTTTGTGATTTCCTTAAATATAACTTGGACACATGGTTGGCCTTCATTTGGCAGACGGCTTCCTGCTGAGGGTGGCTGCTGCTACTGCTGCTAAGTCGCTTCAGTTGTGTCCGACTCTGTGTGACCCCATAGACGGCAGTCCACTAGGCTCCTCTGTCCCTGGGATTCTCCAGGCAAGAATACTGGAGTGGGTTGCCATTTCCTTCTCCAATGCATGAAAGTGAAAAGTGAAAGTAAAGTCACTCAGTCGTGCCCGACTCTTAGCGACCCCATGGACAGCAGCCTTCCAGGACTGCAGCCTACCAGGCTCCTCCATCCATGGGATTTTCCAGGCAAGAGCACTGGAGTGGGGGTGCCACTGGGATTGCATTTAGTGCACCTCATGGTCTTCCCCTCTGCTTGTCCTTGTTGTTGGAGAAGAAATTCGGGTGTGTCCAATGCAAAGCTGTAGGAACAGGTGTGCACGTGGCCAGTGCAGCCTTGTAATGGCCTTATTAGTTGTCTGCTTCTTTTATAGATTCTGTCTTCTCGTGAGAGAAGTGGGACTGGTAGGAGACTGTTCCGGAAACTTCCTCACACCATAGGAAATGGAACTAGGGATGTGAAATTGAGGTGTTGATTTTCCAGTTAGTAATTGGATGAGTCAGTTGCCTGTCACAGATGGTTAAGAAGGTTAAGAAGAAATAAAATCACAAAATTCTGGTCTAGAGAGGACCAGTCATTTCTACTTTATGAGACCAGGCATGATTTCTTCCTTCTTGTCTTCCTTCCTTTCTTCCTCCCTCCTTCTTTCTCTCTCTTGCTTACTTGCTTGCTTCAGGTCTCCAAGCTTTCATTTCTCCATCTGGATCATGAAATGCTAGTGGGCCTTCTGAAAGCATGGATTGAGTATATTTCCAAATTGTCTCTTTGGTCCTCCTACTTCATATCCCCAGTCATACTGAGCTCATCAACTTGCAGAGTCCTGACCAGACCTCTTTAATGTCTTGAAAGAACAAAGATAAGGTGACCCCTCTGTGAGCTCCCAGTCATTATGCTAGTCAATATGTTGACCAAATTTTTTTTATTAAGACATTCACCTCCCTTCACAATCTGGTTCGTAGAACCTGATGGTTCTAGTTTGGGAAATGAGGGCTTCAGCAGCCTTTCCTTCCATGTGTGGCCTTCATCTTGACTTTGAGCTTGCTCTGAGCCCTTTGGTGCCATGGAGGTAGGTGTGTGTATAAAAGGAGAAGACAGCACATGATGGCAGGACAGCAAGCATAACAGGTTGGAGTAGAAAGGAGAAGAATGAATCAGGCTCCTGGGGCTCCATGAAAGACTCTACCAATAATTTAGGGACTATTTAAGGACCCTGAGCACAGTGTATCTTCTGCTTTAGTTGGAATCATCCATTATAATGGCTTCAAATGCTTGGTGCTATTATAAGAAAACCACAGGGAAGAGCAGTCACATAAACAGTAATAACTTATTGGCCATGACTAATCTTGGGGGAGTATGATATGTGACATAGGTTTCTATAGGGCTTTCTAGTGGACTAACCCTCCATACCTATGTACTCATCAGATCCTCACAGGTGAAGTGGCAGGCTAAAGAATATATCTTTACTTAAGAGCAAACTGATACTCAAAACTTGAAGTATCACATGGTAAAGAGATGGTATAGCAAAGGTTTGTCTAGTGCTCTTATGAAGCTTTAGACATTCTTATGAAGCTTCAAACATATTGACTTATGAAGCTTCAGCCTAGCCAGTAAATTGATAAACACACACACATACACACATGTACACACCTACCTCCCTCATCAATGGGTGGTGCTGTGCTGAAGTTGCTAAGTTGTGTCCAACTTTTTGTGACCCCATTGACTGTGTATAGCCTGGCTCCTCTATCCATGGATTCGCCAGGTGAGAATACTAGAGTGGGTTGCCATTTCCTACTCTAGGGGATCTTCCCGACCCAGAGATCAAACCTGCATCTCCTGCATTGTAGGCCAATTCTTTACTACTGAGCCATCAGGGAAGCCCCATCAAAGGATGGTAGAGGATGCCTTTTAATTAGTTGTGAATTGCATGAACCATAATGTTTGGTGAATCAGTCTTGGTAATGAGCAGGGTGATGGGACAGTCAGTTCACTTTCGCAACTGAATTATCAACTAGGCCACCTTGACAGAGAACACAGCTGAGGAATTCTTGTTTGGGACTGTTCATTCTTGCTTGCATATTTTCACTTACATAAGACAGCAAAGAACTAAAAATTATCAAACATTTAATGTGTGCCAGGCTTGTTACTAGATGCTAATCCTTAGAAGTGAATCATAAACCACTTGGTTTAAACTTTAAATTGTGTGGAGAATACCCCATCTTCCCTCTCATCCATCCATCCATCTTCTGTTATTCTTAGCAGGTGATATGTTCATCTATACTTGACTATTTCATGTCTCTTATAGAAATAGAAGGTAGTTCCTCCAAACACTTTGATCTTTTAGTTCAGTTCAGTTGCTCAGTCTTGTCTGACTCTTTGAGACCCCATGAACTGCAGCATGCCAGGCCACCCTGTCCATAACCAACTCGCGGAGTTCACCCAAACTCATGTCCATTGAGTCGGTGATGCCATTCAACCATCTTACCTCTGTTGTCCCCTTCTCCTCCTGCCTTCAATCTTTCCCAGCATCAGGGTCTTTTCATCTTTACTGTTTAGAGAAAAACCCAAACTATTTATAACTTAATACTTCCATCAGTATTAATTTATGCATCTATTAAGTGGCTTTATGAGAGCGGAATCCTCTTAAATTTATGTTTTCTTTTTAGAGTAAGTTCCTTGGGTTGACTGTCTGCTCTTGAAAGAGATTATTAACCCCCATTTCTTCTAAAATTTCCTCTTATATGATTTGGGGCTGCTTATCTTGAGTCTAGAAGGTGAAAATTGAAGAAATAATTCAATTTTTCATATTTCTTTCCTTTTAAAGAAATATTCTTTCTTTTAATTTGATTTTTGGGGACAGAATTATATTTGTTTAATTACTCAGATTTTGGGTCATGTCAGAACATGTTCTGCACATGGTATTTGAAACCTATTTATATTTGTGTAGAAACCCAGACTCTTCAAGTTGGAAGGAAGCATAAAGATTCTTCTGAGATAGCTCTAGGCCATAAATTCCTTGAGGCCAAGAGCTGTGTCATATATATATTTCTGTACCTTTTCCTGCTGTAACTAACTCCCAGCACTTTAGCCCCTGCCAGGGGGCCTTGAAGAAAGACTTGGATTGATTCGATTTCTCAGTTTTAGTGTTTTCTTTGCCCCTTCCTTAACTTATCCAGTCATTGGGAGGGATTGTGTGGACCCATTAAGTGTGATGAGTAAGTAAATCATGGGGCTTGCACCCTCCAATAGGGCTTTAGCTGTGTTTAGATTTAAGAATGCTGAGTAACTAATAAAACATGACTCCAAAGCACTCTGCAGATGGAAAGTGCTTCATGTGTAATAAATAATAACAGGCTCTTGAGATTTGGCACAGCCATAGAAAGAAGTGCCGACCTTGCAGGCTATGGAAACTTCTGATACAGCTTACGGTGAAAGAGTGAAGTGGTTGCTCTTAACTCTTTTCATCATTTTGTGATTAGTGTTTCCATCTTCAAGTCACTTTTATATTCCTCATTATGGGCAAACTTACTTTCTGAACTAGTTGGGAAGTTAGCCTTCCAATTATTGTTAAGAGAATGATTGAAGGAACACCATGAAAATTGACAGGCAAGTCTTCTAGGCAGGCTTCAGTTCAGTGCTTAAATCTAGTCCTTTCTAGATCCTGTCCTTTTTCTCAACTGATTTCATTTATGGAGTCTGTGGTGGTGGTGGTTTAGTCACTAAGTCGTGTCCAACTCTTGTGAACCCATGGACTATAGCCTGCCAGACTCCTCTGTCCATGGGATTCTCCAGGCAAGAATACTGGAGTGGATTGCCATTTCCTTCTCCAGGGAATCTTCTTGACCAAGGGATCGAGCCCTGGTCTCCCGCACTGCAGGCAGGTTGTTTACCGACTAAGCTACAAGGGAAGTCTCAGTTCAGTTCAGTTCAGTCGCTCGATCGTGTTTGACTCTTTGCGACCCCATGAATTGCAGCACGCCAGGCCTCTATTTTACTTCCAGAGCATGGATATTCTCAAGCAGTGGGAAATGGCACCTTTCTCCAAAGGAGACAGTGAAATGGCCAGGGCTCATCCTGGCTTTGAACTATCCGATTCAGAGGAGTTTCTTCCAGGGAATGGCCTGCCTTTCCTCTGTCCTCAGGTGTGGGTCAGTCTGATTGAGATTTGGTGATCATACGGTGACTGCCCCCTGGGAGCCCTGCACTAACTCTGCTTTCACCTGTGTCCTCCCACCTATGAAAGCAAGTGAACTGAAGTATAAACAGAATCTTGCTATTTTTCTTGGTGACTTTCAAAGCCTCTTTCTTCTCAGCAACAGTGACCCACTGTAGCTGAGCATTATTCATTCAATCAGTAAATATTTATTCAGCACCTACTATATTCCAGGAACTCTTCTCAATGCTGGTCAGAGAATAAAACAAAGTTCTCTCAAGCTAACATCTGAAAGTTTTAACTGAAGTATGATTTTTAAAAAAAATGACGTGGCAGAAGTATACTTAAAGGAAACATTACAAACAACACACCAGCTCTTTCCTTTTGTCCTTTCCTCCTACTCTTTCTCTTGTCTTTCATTTCTTTTTCCTCTCTTCATAACCTGACCCTTTATTCTCTCACTCTGTTTTACCAGGAAGCCCATATTTTCTTCTCATCCCTTTTTTCGTCTCCTTTGTATGTCTGCTTTGCTTTGTACTTGGGGGTGCGTTGAGCCTTGATCACTGGCTTGATTCCAACCTCGAGCTGCCTCCCTAGCTTCCCTGTGCTTCTGCTTCTCTCCTAGTGGAGTAGTAGGTAGTTGCTCGTGTTGCAGATTGGAACCTGGAGGGAAGGAAGACTAGTGGTTCTGGGGCTTTTGGTTCTCCATCCATTGGCACTGCATTGTCACAGTCTTGCTGAAGAAAAGGATGTGGCCCCAAATTCTAGGTGCCCCAGCAGATGATCAGCTCAAAGAGACTTCTTCCAGAAAATCTTCCTTTTTCCTCTCCTCTCTTAATTCTTACACATCTTTGGCAGAATAGGAGCTCAGTAAATTTAGTTTCTTTCGCTTCTTCACAGTCTCATGTCTCTTTATCTGGGCTTGATTTAATGGGTGTGTTAGTCGCTCAGTCGTGCCCAACTCTTTGTGACCCCATGGATTATAATCCACCAGGTTCCTCTGTCCTTGAGATTTTCCAGGCAAGGATACTGGAGTGGGTTGCCATAAATGGGACTACTCTTTAATTTCATAGTTCTTGGTTTTTTTTTTTTTTTTAAACTGCAGCTTGTGGGATCTTAGTTCTTGATCAAGGATTGACTCTGCACACCCTGGAGCAGAAAAACAGAGTCTTAACTGCTGGTCCGCCAGGGAAGTCCCAATTTCATGGTTCTCGTGCCCATTTCTTACTTCTCTTGCAGTATGAGCTGTGTCCATATGTGCTATAAAGTATGTTGAATGCACTGGGAGTTGGGGTGGGGAAGCATTTTACAAAAACTAAAATTTGTTTCTTGTTTTGGGATGAGAATCTTGGAGCCACATTTACTACTCAATCCTGGATTTTAATGGCTCAAATGCTGAGAACAGACCTCTACATTGACCAGGTGGTTGAATTTTCAAGTGTTCCTGGATTTCCGCTCAAGTCCGAGGGTTTCAGATGCTTGACCATTTCTAGATTATTGTCACTCACCCCTAAATTTAAAACTCAGGAATATAACCCTGATAACTCCCTAGTGGATACAAAGTAGAACTGGTAAGATTGAGCTTCTTTTCTCTGTTCCCATGATCTTTACCTCTAACTTTATGTTTTACTTTTTACCTTTTTTTTCTGTGTTAGATTCCAGCCTCCAGCCTCTCTGGTTAGCATGACAACTCACATTTATTGCACATGTGCTAAAAGTCAGGCACTGGGTAAAATTTCCCCTATATTTCCTTTCATTTAATCCTCACAGCCCTTGGAGGAGGAAATGGCAACTCACTCCAGTATTCTTGCTGGGAAAATCTCACAGACAGAGGAACCTGGCGGGCTACAGTCTGTAGGGTTGCCAAGAATCAGACACAGCTGAGTGGCTGAACAATCCTCAAAGCCAGCCTGTGCAGTAGGTAGTAGTGTTATATATGTTGAATAGATGGGGAAACTGAGGCTTAGAGAGGTTTAAGTACCTTGGCCAGCATCACAAAACATATGATGGCAGGGTCAGAGTTAGAAGTCACATCTCTCAGGCACCAGCTTTTGATGTCTGAGTTACTCTCCTCACCCCTGGTTCCCTCTCCTACTCTTTTCTGCTCACCTTGCTAACGAGAGTCAAGGACCGGCTATTGAATGGAAGGAATGCCCTCTCCTCACTTCTTTCTCCCATTGGCACCTGCAGCCAGAGCCCTTGAGGGTGTGCTTTATTCTTCTGATCTCCCACCAGATTCTAAATTGGCTCTTAAGGCTGAACCCCCTGACAAGCACCTTCAAATGGGCTCATTGTTTTTCATAGTTTACTTGGTTTATCACCAGTGAGGGACAGCTTGACATTTACTTTTCCATCTGTTTGATTCTGATCTCCCGTAGGTGTTTCTCCAAACTTAGCAAAACTCTCTGACCATATGAATTGATAGTAAGTGCTTTCTCGTGAATCTATCATAAGACAATAACATCCAGAGGCATATTTGAGAATAAAGGAGCAGTCTCAGATGGTAAAGAATCTGCCTGCAGTGCAGTGGACCTGAGGTTCTATCCCTGGTTTGGGAAAATGCCCTGGAGAAGAGAATGGCTACCCAGTACAGTATCCTTGCCTGGAGAATTCCATGGACAGATGATCCCGGTGGGCTATAGTCTACGAGGTCGCAAAGAGTTGGACATGACTGAGCAACTAACACGTTCACTTTCTTTCTTTTAAGGAAAGAGAATGAAGTTTGGAGAGAGGCATGGCTTCTGCATCCTCTGGTGGATGGTGGTGAGCACAATCATCATGCTCTCCAGGGACCTGCCTCAGTTTGGGGCACTTGTATTATTGGTGCTTAGCATTTCTGTATTACTTTACATTTGCAAAGTGCTTTCCAGTGATTTATTAGCTGTTCTTGTTTTTAATAGCCCCTGGAGGTAAGTTGATATTCAGCCTTCTGAGAACATAAATGCATAGAGAAGGCTCATCTCATCAGATATTATTGGATCTGGGGTCAGGACTTTGAACTCCTGGGATAAGGCTATTTGGGGTCATTGCCTCATGAGGATTAATAGGAGATCAAGTGGACTTAACTTCAGCTCCCAGAGTCTCTCAGGCAGAGGTGGAATGATGGCAGCTATTTAAAGAAATTGCATAGAAGCCATTATCAAAAGACCTGGATTCCAGTCCTGACTCGGCTGTTGACCATCTGTGTTGACCTTGAGCTGTCACTTTGCCTATATGTGTCTTGAATGCAGGCTCTGGTAAAATAGCGTTTGTCTCCCAAGCCCCTTTAGATCCAACATTGTGTTCAGTACGATTGGTAGTTGGTGAATTATACGACAGGGAACATGGGTGTCAATTGCAGTCACTGGAAGGCACTCTGCAAATGTAAAGTAATACAGAAATGCTAAGCACAATAATACAAGTGCCCCAAGTTGAGGCAGGTCCTTGAAGGTCAGGTTGTCAGTCGTTAGGGGATGTGTACTCAAAAGGTGCTCACCTGCCGTTTTTAGGATCCAAGGACAACCTGACAATGTTAAACCTTCAGATTTATTTGGAGAAGCACATAGTCCTCATTCACAACAAAGCTGAGGTACTGAGTGGGACTGCTGGAAGAAAGCCAGACTGGAGCCAAGACCGTCAACCCTGTATCTTATGGATGTTGTAGAAAGTAATTAGCAGGCTTGATTATCTCACTGGTTCAACACACGTTTTAGGGATATGATGTAATGTGAGGAAACATTTAGTTGTCAGATTTTAGAGCTTTTTCAAATTTATTCTTGCAGGGAAAGTCTAGTTGTCCTGGCAACCTGAAATTGATTTTCTCTTTGCTCTTGTCAGCTGAAACCAGTCCCCTTTGAATCACTTCTCTAATTTAATATAGAAAACTGTGTGTCCTCACCTGGTGACCAAATCTTTCTTACTGACAGGTGACCCCAGCAAATGGTTCCTTTTTCTAACCTGAGCCAGAGGCTATGGCTTATTACTGCCTTCACCCTATGTTGTTCTCTTTGTGGTTATTTATTTGTCCATGGAGTCAGGTACGGAAGTAAAGTGGCATTCAATTAATTAAGAGTTCAGTCAGGCCTGTAGAGCAATGATGTAATTGGCAGCCAATCACAGCCTTTCATTTTCAGTTCCTTTCTGGGCAGGGATGGGATTAGAATGGGTTCCAGGGGAGGGGGCCTTTAGTGGGGACACCTGGCATTCTGTAACCTGGGGAGGGTGATGTAATGGCCCAGATGACAGAGAGAAAACTAAGCTGCATGACTGTTTCTGCCTCTGTCAGTCATCTCTATCAAGGGAAAGGGGATGATTTGTAAGCTTGGAAGTGTAGAATTGATGTCATTAAGAAGAAATTGATGTCCACGGTGGAAAAGGATGTTGCAAGAGAGAAGTCTGCTCTATCAAATGATTTCAGAGTTGACCATGCATGCTACATCTCAGGATATGGAGAATGGCTGAGGTGACCATGGAAGAACTGCCAGTAATTCTGAGGAATCTGGAAATCAGCAGACATGCCAGCAGTGAGAGATGAGGAAATAGAAATCATTTATCAACAAACAAACAAACAAAATAAAACCAACAAACCAGTATCCAGAGTCTAGGATCTGCTAATTTTATCCTGATTCCTGGTATACTTCTGGACTGTTTTTTTAAACAGGTGATTTAGAGCCCTTGAAAGGAAACCATGTGCACCAGGAGCCAGAACAGGGTCCCCTCGCCATTTACCTTTTGAGTTAATCAAACGATGGATTCGAGTGATGTCATACACACAGTAGTAGTAGCCTGGCAGGCTTTGGAGTCAGGTTGTTTGGATTTCAGTCAGAGTCTTCTGCTTAGTAGCCACACGACCTTAGGGAAGTTGCTTACTTTCTGTAACTCAGCTCCCTCTTCTATAAACTGGGGGATAATGATAGAACATGGGGCTTCCCAAGTTCAGTGGTAAAGAATCTGCCTGCCAAGGCAGCAGACACAGGAGATGTGGGTTCTATCCTTGGGTCTGGAAGATCCCCTGGAGTAGGAAATGGCAACCCACTCTGGTATTCTTACCTGGAAAATCCCATAGACAGAAGGGCCTGGTGGGCTATAGATCATGAAGTTGCAAAGAGTCAGACATGACTGAGCACACATGCACACGTATGATGATAGAACAGAGAAGGACTCTGAAATAATGCATGTGAAGGTCCTAAAAGAACACCTTGCACATTCAGTAAATGTTGCTCTCATTACTCTTAGCAGGGAGACATTTGTATTTAATAAAACACTTAAAAATCTTACATATTTATGGATAAAAATATGGAGACATGTAGGGTGGATTATGGAGACATGTAGGGAGGATTATGGAGACATGTAGAGTGGATTGTGAAATAGGCAGTGGATTAATATATGGGTCAATCAGTGAATACACACTTTTTAGTAAGATGGGTCGGAGAAGGCAATGGCACTCCACTCCAGTACTCTTGCCTGGAAAATCCCATGGACGGAGGAGCCTGGTAGGCTGCAGTCCATGGGGTCGCGAAGAGTCGGACACAACTGAGCGACTTCACTTTCACTTTTCACTTTCATGCATTGGAGAAGGAAATGGCAACCCACTCCACTGTTCTTGCTTGGAGAATCCCAGGGATGGGGGAGCTTGGTGGACTGCTGTCTATGGGGTTGCACAGAGTTGGACACGACTGAAGCGACTTAGCAGCAGCAGCAGTAACAAGGGTAGTTCAGTTCAGTTCTGTTCAGTCGCTCAGTTGTGTCTGACTCTTTGTGAGTGCTCTGACCACAGCATGCCAGGCCTCCCTGTCCATCACCAACTCCCAGAGTCCACCCAAACCCATGCCCATTGAATCAGTGATGCCACCCAACCATCTCATCCTCTGTCGTCCCCTTCTCCTCCTGCCCTCAATATTTCCCAGCATCAGGGTCTCTTCAAATGAGTCAGCTCATCGCATCTGGTGGCCAAAGTATTGGAGTTTCAGCTTCAACATCAGTCCTTCCAATGAACACCCAGGACTGATCTCCTTTAGGATGGACTGGTTGGATCTCCTTGCAGTCCAAGGGACTCGAGGAGCTTGAAATGTATTTTAAGAGTGAGAATGCAGGGAGTGGGTGAGTTTGAGATGCTTTCCACAACTTAACAAACCCCTTCCTACTCCCTCATACTTTTTTCTCCCAAGAAGAAACTCAGAAATTATTCATATGAAGTTTACATTCCTTGTATTTTCAAAATAGTGCCAAGACTTTCATAATTGAAATAGTCACTTGAAGCTGCAGTGCCATGTTTGATTTACATATTTTCTAATTGAAATATAATTGACTTATAGTATTGCAGGTGTACAGCAAAGGGTTTCAGTTCAGTGATTTAAGCATGCATGCTCATGTATTAAGTTGCTTTAGTTGTGTCTGTGAGCCTGTGGACTGTAGTGCACCGAACTCCTCTGTCCATGGGATTCTACAGGACAGAATCCTACCTACAGGACAGAATCATGCCCTCCTCCAGGGGATCTTACCGACCCAGGGATAGAACCTGTGTCTCTTGCGACTCCTGCCTTGCAGGCCGATTCTTTACCATATGAGCCACGAGGGAAACCAACATCTTTCCATACCCAGCTCAAATTTCACCTTCTCAGAAATATCAGGTTTTCTATTAAGAATCGATCTCTTTCCTCCTCTGTCCACCATCCCATGGTTTGTATTTTCAGAAACTCTTTCTCAAACCATCTTGTGTTTTAAAGGGTATATGTGTTTCTGAGCTCTGATATGCAGAAGGCAGGTATCTTTGAGTCTTTGGAGCATAACTCAGTAGCTGGCATGTTTATGTACTCTGTAAACATGTGTTAAATTGACTTACTAAGGAGGCCTGAGGGATTGGAAGTTTACCTACAGTTAACCCAAGGAACTAGAAAGTCTCCTGGGAACTGATTTAGGGGACTATAGCTTTTAAGAGCAGCTATCAACTTTTCTCTGGCTCCTTCTTAATCCTGCTTTCCCAGAGGCAGAGGAAAAGGTGATATCTGCCTAAGATGCTGGTGACATTCCAGTTAGATTAGGTCAAGATGCACCATCTCTTCTTCTAGTCTTCAAGTCCTTGGGGCTATCAACCTCCCTTCTATTGGAAAGATTTCCTTTTAAAGAGGAGATGTACTTGATGACCTCTGGATTTCTGAGTCTGATTATGGAACTTCTTGAACAATATACTGCAGTTGCCCCTGCTACAAGGATGGTGGACAAGCCATGTGCATTTGTGAAGCTGAGTGACTTTGAACCTTGGGAACAGTCCAGGGTCAGCCTGTGCTCACATGGGATGCTCCAGAAATCCACCTTCCACCATCACTGTTGGGATCTGAACTAGCTTTCTGCTTGTGAAGCAACTTTTCCTGACTTGCGGTGCAGATTTCTGCATGGACTGCTGAAGGTTGCTTCTAGTGACTCATGCATAGAAAAACCCATCGTGTTTAACACACCACAGACAGAGACTTTAGGTATAAAGAAGATGTGTGATTCAGAAGAAAGAGAGAAAGAGCAAGTCCGAGACCCCTGATTCTAGTCCTAAATGTGCCAGACACATATTGTTTGGTGTTTGGCTTTAGTTTTCAGATCTGTAAAATGGGACACTAAGAATTACTGGTCAGGGTTGTTTTGTATGTTACCCAAGATTATTTTCACAAAGCATCTGGCAGAGCACTAGACCCTACTCAATAACAGAGAATCTCAGTGAAATTGTACAGACTTGTTTATAAACCTGAGCTTCAGTAGCCTTGTGAATTAGGATGGTATGTGCTGCAGTTGATAAAGAATTTGCCTGCAATGCAGAAGACACAGGAGATGCAAGTTCAATCCCTGGGTCAGAAAGATCCCTTGGACAAGGAAATGGCAACCCACTCCAGTATTCTTGTCTGGAAAGTCCCATGGACTGAAGAACTTGGTGGGCTACAAAGTCAATGGGGTCACAAAGAGTCGGACATGACTGAGCATGCATGTGTGTGCGTGAGCGCGTGCACACACACACACACACGCACACACACACACACATAACTCTAGTGGGGCTGAGTTATTAATACTAAACCTCTCTGAGTCCCGGTTTAAATGCGGTTTTATTGGGGATTGAGTATACCCTGCATGCTAAGTTGTAAAGATTAGAGAACATTTGTATAAGACCCAGCATGGTGGCGTTTCTTAGTGTCTGACCCGGGACTGACTCCCCACTGCTTCAGCTTCTCTAGTTTGGGGCAGTGTACGTTGGGGGTTTGGCTGAAGGTCCTTGTAGTGCCATACTTCCTGTATTCTGGCCACAAAACCTTTTTCTCTAGACACCAGACTTATGGAATAGACTTAGTTATAGAGGTACTGATTTTAGTAGGATACAAAATCAAGAGCATGTGGAGAAATGCAGCTATTCTGGTGGAGGGGTTTGAAGAGCTTTCATTTGTTGAAGGGCTGGCAGTATTTCATTTAGAGGAAGATGGATTGCGGGTGTGAGGGGAATGTTGCAGTTGGTGATGGGGAGAGAAGTTAGTGCTTGTGCAGGGTAGAAGTGACCAGACCTAACAGAGGAGAGTGGCAGGTGAGGACTGGGAAGCGGGGCTTAGCAGAAGGAGGCTGGACATTAGGAGGCCCAAGGAAGGAGGTAGTGGAGGGTTCTGGTCAGAGTGTTGGGTGCAGAGGCTGAGAACACTGCATGAACAATTAGGGAATCCTGCAGGGCTGCGCAGGGTAAATAAAACAGGGCTTTCCGTTGTCACCATCCCACTAAGGGAAGGAAGGGGTGGCCTTAGGTGTGTATATATGCACCTGTGTGTGTGCGTATGTGCTTGACTCTGTATCAGTAATAGGACGAAAGAGACTGGGGACTTACCCAAGGCTATGCCACTAGGAAATATCTTTCATTTGCTTAAAGTGCTAAGTTTAGTAATGACTGTAAGTGACAGAAATGGGCAGGGGAGCACGGAGGGAAGGGGCCTTGGCCCCGTTTCCTGCTCCCTCCCGGTAGGTAGTGAGTAGGAGTTTTGAGTTTCACTGTTTGATAGCATCACCTCCTCTGCTTTCCCAGAAATTATTCCTCGAAGTATGACTCGAATCGTTACTCTTTTGGGAGATGTCTCAGTTCAGAACTGACTTTCTGCCGAGGTTGTTTACTAAAGAGGTGACAGCCCTGGCAATTCAGAGGTGGCTTGATCAAGTGGAAAGAACAGGGGACATGGATCTGAGTGCTGGTCCTGTTTTCAGAGACCTCTGAGAATTTGGCGAGTGAATATACTTCTTAGTGCCTGGCCTTTTCCTCCTGTAAATTGGAAGATAGTGATCCTTACATGATGAATTTGTTGTGATGTTGCTTTGAAAATTGCAGTGTTGGTCCTGGTACAATAAAGTTAAAGGGATGTCTGGACTTGGATTTTATTTCTACCTGTGTGAAGCAGAAGGGAAAATGATGAGTTGGTCAGCTCCCTTGGGTGGTGTGGATCACTAATATTAAGGTGATGCCAAACATTTTCTCTTATTTGGAGCTGCTGTGTCTTGGAACATTGTGATTAACGATTGTAGACTCTACTGATTTTGTGGCGCTACCTTGCCTTGGGCTGACCACCTACCTGTACTGGCCTTTGCCCAGCTCTGGGCCAATGATCTCCAAAAGCTTTTGTGTTATCTGTGAGGAATCTATGAACTTTTTAAGTCCTTTATTTCTTCATCTGCAAAACGGGGATAATAATAATCACAGCTTTGTCTGTATTGTGAAGATTTGCTGAAGAAAGGGGAGTGAGGATTCTAAATTGTATTCAACCCTGACTCTTTGGAGCCCATTTTCTCTCCCTTCTCCTTTCTGCTAATGGTTAAGGGACCTCTTTGTTCTTGGAAAGGTGAAAGGGCCCAAAGGGAGAAATGGGGGATTATAGAGGACAGTAATTCTGTAAGGCCCCAGAGTGAATTTTTGAGTCCTGAGATCTGTGCCCAGTTTTGTCACAACCTGTCACATCCCTGCATGCCATGAAAGCCAGATTTGTCCATGCCTATGAACTAACAAGGGAGATAGAGACTTCTGGAAGGGGTGTCAGCTTTTGGAAACCTTGAAAGTGGTGGGCGAAGGCACTGGCATGGCGGCTGTGGGTGTTGAGGTTCCTGCTCACTGCCTCTCCTGTCCAGCAGTGACTCGTAGCTTGGGTATTTGGGTTTGGGGTGAGTCAATGGGCCCAAGATCCAGAAGACCTGTGCGTGCTTAGTGGCAGGCTGGAATTAGTCAGAAGGTGAAAGTATTCATCCTGACCCTAGAACCCATGTACTCTGGCTGGGTGAGGAAGTCCTCTCTGATTCTTAATTTTCTTATCTATGGCAGCCTCTAGAGAAGAGAATTTTCTCTTTCCTGCCTTATGTGATTCTTATGGAAATAAAGGAGAAAAGGATTTTTTTCAGAAATAATATTGTGATATTCAGCATTAGTTTATGCTGCTTGAAATAGGAAGCTGACCTCTCTTCTTTGTTCCTTTCCAGAGTTAATGTATTGATTCTAAAGAAGAGAACCAGTAAAATTCCTGAAAACAGTTGGTAGCCCATCCAGTCTTGTTTACTGTTTGTATTTGGTGTCTGAGATCTCTGAATTTAAGCCTGAACTAGTTTAAATATATCCTGAGGATACATAATATGGAGGTACCATGTTAATGTAACAAGTTCAGGAATCTCACATTCCCCTGATGTGTCTACCTTGGCTTATAGTATTTCACTCTTCATATATACTGGGGCTTTGGCCTCCCATTTTTATGTCCCCTGTGGAGACTCACTTCTCATAAGGACTTGAACTTTGGACTCAGAAGGTCCCTATGTAGGAAACTGATTTCTGTTAGGGCCTCCCATGGAGGAAATGGCAAAACTCAAGACAAGAAAGCCAGCTCTTTGAATCTTCAATTCCATGTTCTTTCTGACACATCACTCTTCCCTCCTGTCAGGTGAAGAGAGAAGCCAGATGGTTTGACAAATGGTTCTTGTTACTGTCAAATCTGCCTTCTCTTTCTGTTCAGAAAGACAGTTCTTACCTTTCCTTTTGAGGGAATTAGATGGGTGAGGGCAGAGAAAGGGAGGTACAGAAAGAAACATATTTTATTGCCCTATTCTTTCTGTGGCAGAGATGACCAATAAGCTCTTGTTTCTCCATCAGGAAGGAAGGCTGAAGCAGTGAGGAACCGTCTTCTCGAATTTAAAGCACACAGAGGCCTAGCAGTGGCAGGCTGTATTAGGAGGCAACATTGATTTCATATATACTTATCTGAAAAAGGAAAAAAAAACCAAAACATGTTTAAGATGCTATATCCATAAATACTAATAAGGCTGTCTGATTCCAATTTTCAGGTGAGATTAGCATTTTATTGAGTATTTTATCTGTCAGATTCAATATTCGATGTACCATCCTCCCAGGCTTATTAGCATAATTGCTATGCTTAAGCAACAATAAAAAATTCAGCAGTAAAATAGCAGTTAGTGCAGGCAATTTGTTATCAAAAGCTTTTACTTAAGGACAGCTCCAGCCTGCATTTATTAGCAAGTTAGGGTTATAATTTATTTTTATTTGGAAAAACAAAAGAGGGGGAAGGTTTATGCTTTTTTGTTTTGGAAATAATAGAGAAATTAAAAGCATTGCTTCCCTGGAAAACTCTCTACATCCCTTCTTTCTGTGCTAAAAGCAGGCTGGGATGGGAATAGATTCCACTTGTGAGGCACAGTGGCTCAGACGAAAGTTTCTCTCCTCGGCATTGGAATAAACGGGTAGTAATGCCCATTTATGTTTGTACAGATGTTTCCACAACATGTTCACATCTCTTTTGTTACTTAGCTCTCAAACCAGTCTGGCGAGGGCTCCATTCTGAGTGTGGGAGACTGAGGAATGGCAACTTGTTCCAGATGGGAAAGTTGGATGGCAGAGCTGGTCTGCAAATCCAGTCCTCCAGCGCCCAGGGCCCTGGCAGCATCAGGACCCTTCACACGTTGCCCAGAAGCCCCAGTATGGGCACTGTTTTTCCTGCCCTGTGGTCTGGCCCTAGGTCTTTTACATAAATGTTCATGCATGTGTGCACACACATCCATATACACATACATGGGCACATACACACGTGTACACATGCAATTTTTTTTTTTCTTTCTTCCCAATTTAATGATGCATTCTTACAGCTATTTTTCCTTTGGTGTCTTGGTTGAAGCAGTTCTGCCATATGAATTTTCTGTTAATATCAAATATCTTCCATTTCTTGTGCTTCCAACCTCTCTCTCTCTCTCTGTACCTCTCTTTCTTCCCCTTTCTACCTCCTCTCTCTTGCACATTAGTGACAGACCTAGGAAAGCCCTGTGATTAACATCTGCAAAAGAGCCATGCAAAATACATGCTTTTATTAAGTAATGTGATGATCTTTGTAGAGAAGGAAGACATACGATTTAAAACTATGGAGGCTGAGAAATCATTTTTCTCCTTTATTTCTTGAGAAATGTGTCAGAAATAAATAAGAACAGTCAGTTGATGCTTTTCAGTGTGTTTTAGGCTTCAACTGTGGCTAAAAATTTTTACCCTGAAGGTAACATTTGGGGGTGAAAATGGACAACTGAAGCTTCAAATCTTTCAGAGGAGTTACCTTAGCATCTTAGATTTTCTTTCCTTGGTAAGTTCAGAGAAAGATCGTATGATCATTGACTCTGAATATCTCTAATGTACAAGGCGTCTGCTGGCCATTGTGGGGTTTAGGGACTAGATCAGAGAGGCTGTGAAACTCAAGACTATCAGAGAGGAAATTCACAGAAAATGAAGAGCATTTTTATCTTTGAGTAGCTATTATATTATTGAAACTGTGGTAGAAATTGTTCTTGGATTATGCCATTTTATCTTCGTCTCACTCAATTATTAGTGAATTTTTATTTTTATTTTATAAGCGCTTATTATGTATTGGTCCCTATCATAATGTTTTACATTCATCGTCTTAGTTAATTTTTATCACAATCTTCAAGGCAGTGTTTGTTAGGTGCTGTTATCATTGTTCTCACTGGTTAGATGAAGAAACTGAGGCACAGAGAGTCTGAATCACTTGTCCAAGTCACACAGCTAGTAAGTGATGGAACTTCTCTAGTCTTCCTGTCTCCTAAACATGTGTTCTTTCTGCTGCACCACTTGGCAAAAAATTAATGAGTAGATAGCTAGATAGACAGTGCTAATGATGAGAGAGGACTGTGTAGTTTGCTGCTGTCAGAGCTGGGGTAGAACCTGGGTATTTACAAAGTGCAGAAATTTGAAATTGAACAGGGGCTCAAATCCTAGGTGCTTCTTGTGAAGTGAAGTCTCATCCTAGGTGCTTCTTGTGAAGTGAAGTCTCTCAGTCGTGCCCAACTCTTTGCGATCCCATGGATAGTAGCCTGCACCAAGCTTCTCCGTCCATGGGATTTTCAAGGCAAGAGTACTGGAGTGGGTTGCCATTTCCTTCTCCAGGGAATCTTCCCAACCCAGGGATTGAACCCGGGTCTCTCACATTGTAGACAGACACTTTACCATCTGAGCCACTAGAGAAGTAAGTGCTTCTTAGTGTTTGTCAAAACCTTGGTTAAATGACCACTTAGAGTCTTGGTGTTTTTCTTTAAATTCAGGATGATATCATCCCTCTCCCAATGTCACTGTGAGAATAAATTAGAAAATATATGTGAGAGCCTCCAGTGGTGCCTGGCTCCTGATGGATGTTTATCCAGTGCGGGAAGTACCCAGGGCCAGGCGTTGTGTGTGCAGGTAGGAACAGCCATCAAAGCCACAACCACCAGGGTTAAAACTGTCCACTATGAGATATTAGAGAACTGTGGACAAACAACTTCATCTCTCTGGTACCTCAATTTCCTCATCTTTATAAACTGTACTTACGTTCTAGGGTCATTGTGAGAGTGAAATAAGCTAAAAGATGAGTTAAAAATTAACTTATTATTTAAGAGTTAAAAACGTTTGTAAAGTGTATTTCACCATGTCTGGCACAGCAAATGCTTTTGTGTTAGCTCTCATTATTTGGTTCTGCTACCATGATGAAAGACAGGTAGCAAGTGAATGGTTTATGGCTGTTTTAGGACCCTGACCTGATCACTCAAGGACCAGGAGCCAGTTTAGCCTGGGGCATAGGAATTACAAAAGCATTAGCACGGCCATTCTTGACCTTGGAAAAGTTTTGACTTCTCTGCCCCTGATCTTTGCTTATCTGCAGATGGTAATTGAGAGAGTAAACTTCAGATGGTAGAGCCTGTGTGGGGAGTGAAAGACAGCCACATCCTTGATAAGCTGCTTCCTGGAGTGTCACCATGTGGCTACTGGGTTTGCTGAGCAAAGCTGGCCTGTGGGGTGGAATTTTTCTGTGTCACCCAGGCAGGGTCTGTCTTCCCTCAGTGTGCATGTCCCTGGATTCTGTCTTCAGCACTGGCTCCCACTTCCCTCCTCTCCAGAAGACACTGATATGCTGGGGCCACTTCCTCCTGGGACCATCTCTTCTGCACCCAAAGGAGGCGGGTGGGGATTTTGGCATATCGCTTTCTGAAAGGTGATATACTCTAATATACTTTGTATGCCTTTGAAAAACAAGAATACATTAAAAGACACTAATATTAAAGTTGTTCTCATGAGGATAGCTCAGAGATGGAAGATTCTTCAGGAGCTGATGCTTTCTTGGGCTTATTGTCTTATACAGCACTTATCATTACAAAGCTTGTGTGTGTGTGTGTGTGTGTGTGTCTGTGTGAGACAGTGAAGCTTCCTGGAATTAGTGGTGCTGATTTTGGGGGTGTTTCCTTAGCTGATTCAAAATAGAAACAGAAAGGCAAAAGTGTTTGCTCATGTCATTTAAAAATGTCTTTATAGGAAAAGACATTAAGATAATACCTTACACTGTGAATACTTCACATTGTGTATGGGGCTTTGTGGTTTTCAAAGCACTGAAATACACATTTTCTCATGTGTACCCTATGGCATCCCCATGAGGTAGGCAAGGCAAAGCTTGTCATTCGTTTCCCTTTTAGAGATGATGTAACTGAGGTTTAGAGAGATGAGATGAGTTTTCTTAAAGTGGCGATGGATACAAACCCAGAGCCTTTAACTCTGGGCTGCTTTCCGTTTCATCGTCCTGATGCGAGTGTAGTGAGGTCATTCTTATCAAGTGCTATCAAGATTATATAGAGTTGCAATAAACCTGAAAAGGCTCCCCTTTAGTTTTCTTTTTTCCATTGGTTAAATAGTTAGCTATGATTTGATATTCACTTGTTTCTCCCCAAGTATAAGCAGCAATGAATCTCTAAAACTTTCTGTTAAATCAGCATGTGTTTTTAAAAATCAAATGTCAAAGTACTTCCTGAAACTTGCTTTAATGAACAAGAGAGGTGAAGGTAAAATTCCCTTTTTGCATGAGATAATTAGGAAACAGGAGGCACGAACTCGCTATAGGAATTTAAAAGGAACACTTGTACTGATGTACAAATTGGATGAATATATTAAAGAAGGTTTCATGCTGGTGGAGATTGTAAATGATTAGGTGTATCAATTGTTTCTGGTTTGCATGGAAACCTAATCTGTTCCATGAGTTGGATCCAAGGAAGATATATATTCTTACACGCCAAGAAACAAAAACATGAGCTGAATTTCTCATTTGATGGCATAGTGCCTTTATCTGGGAGCTCAGCTGCTTCCTCAGACTATAGGACATAAGAATAGAAGATGCTCTTGACCTTCTTAATGATTAGGGAATCAGCTCTGCTTGCTTAGAGGGTGGGGAGGACTGAGTTCTCTTTGGCAAATATCTTTGAGTCTCTTAAGCACATAGCACCAAATACACTCAGTGCTGTATTACTTGACCTCATGTACCAAGTATGAGTTGTTGTTCAGTTGTTCAGCTGTGTCTGACTCTTTGTGACCCCATGAACTGCAGCATGCCAGGCTTCTCTGTCCTTCCATCTCCTGGAGCTTGCTCAAACTCATGCCCATTGAGTTGGTAATGCCATGCAACCATCTCATCCTCTGTCATCCCCCTTCTCCTCTTGCCTTCAGTCTTTCCCAGCATCAGGGTCTTTTCCAGTGAGTTGGCTCTTCACATTAAATGGTCAAAGTATTGGAGCTTCAGCTTCAACATCAGTCCTTTCAATGAATATTCAGGATATGGGTTACATGTGTTTTGGAAGCCTGTTCTTTCCTTCACGGTACCTGGTTGCTTAGGTGACAACCTCTAAGTGAATTGCCTGCTTCCTGGCAGTGTTTTGAAATGCCTGCTTTGAAGGAGACAGAAAGTCTTTAGGTTTGGACAGATGACCCCTTGACTGTCCATCTCTGATGGTTGTTTTTTTGGTCTACATCATCAGGTGATGTTACTCATGTGGGTGCTAAAGTTGACTCTGATTTATACTCCAGATATAGATCAGTTTGTACTCTTTCAGGATACTCATAGCTATGAATTCTCTATCTCCATGAAACTCTACACACCGTCTATGATTGTCATGTTGTAAATAGCTCCCACTCGATAAACAAGGTTAGAAGTGAAATCTCTAGCATGGCAAGTGAGATGTAATAAGCTAGGGATTCTTTCTCTGGGTTTCTCTCAGAGCCTTAATTCTGTTCATCTGGCCCTGACTTGTCCTGTGTGTCTTCCTTTGGTCCCTTCTGCTAGATTTTAAACCCCTGTAGGGCAGGTGTTGTATCTTATTAATCACCATGTTGGTGCCTGGCACATCATACGTGCTTATTACTAGGTACTTGGTCATATCTTAAGAAACTGAGAAAGTGGCTTTTTAGAGGGAGAGGTGATTGCTTGTATTGTTTGTTCAGTGCATTCCAAGCGATGCTGGTTGTCTTGGGGAAATCAGAGATGCAGACGCTGAAGCTCCTTCCTTGAGGAACCACCGTCTAACTACATCATGTCAGTCAGAGCTCTTTGTAAACTGTGAAACCGTGTGCAGACGGGTCATCCCGAGGAGCCTTAACTTTAGGAAGGCTTGGGCAGCTAGGCTCTACCAGCTCCTCCCACATTTGTGAAGCCCTTTCCACAACCCCACACACTTTACGTGTCTGATGGCATAACCGTGACTAGATCATTCAGAGGATTAGCAGATTATCTGCCAGGCTGAGTGCTGCTACATAATTTGCTGGTCTTTGGTAGCTCTATTTTATTTTTAAAAGGTGGAGTACTGAATAGATAAGTGAAATGTACTATAAAATATAGTATTATTAAGCAATAGAAAGGAATGCAGTAGTGGTACAAAACAAATAAATCTTAAAAACATTAGGGTAAGTGAAAGAACCTAGTCACAATAGGCCACATATTCTATAATTCCATTTATATGAAAAGTCCACAATAGGACAATTCGTAACGTCTGTAAAGGTAGAAAGTAGATTAGTGATTGCTGGCAGGGATGGGGTGGGAGATAGAGTGTTACTGCTAATGAGTGTAGGTTTCCTTTGAAGGCAGTGAAAATATTTTTAAATTAGATTTGGCAATGGTTCTACAATTCTGTGACTATATTAAAAACCGAACTGTAGACTATTTATTCTTTTGGCCATGCCACACGGCACATGGGATCTTAGTTCCCTGACAAGGGATCGAACCTGTGCCCCCTGCATTGGAAGCAGACTCTAAACCACTGGACCACCAGGGAAGTCCTCAAATTGTAGGTTTTAGATGGGTGAATTGTATGGTGTGTGCATTAGGTCTCAGTAAAGCTGTTAAAAAAATCAGCACATTGCCGAGACTTCCCTGGTGGCCCAGTGGCTAAGAGTTTGCACTCCCACAGGTAGGGCCTGGGTCCAGTCTCTGGTCAGGGAATGAGATCCTGCAGGTGCAGCCGAGTAAATAGATAAATAAGAAAATCAATATATTGCCTTTCAGTCTACAATCTTTGAGGGTTTTTTTCACCAAATCAATCTAGAGTACCAAGTTTTTAACTCACCTTGATTTGTTTTGGACCCAGAAGTCCTATGTCCTTAACCATGGTGACCATTCCTAATGAAAAATTGATCACAGAACCAGAGCCACCAGACTTGAGAGAAATCTGTTTCTCTCCAACTTCATGCACAAGTCTTTTCAGGAGCCTTAAAAACTTATACTTCCAGAAACGTTGATTAGTGAGATATCCAATAAGAAATAACAGGGTACTGACAGCCCTGATCGCATAAATAGGCGTTTGGGATTGCGTTCATGGTTTGCTTGTCAGTACAAGAGAAATGTGTGATTATGTTGAATGATGGTTAATTTCCTTATCCACCTATTTAAAAATAAAGATGTACTGCTGGGAGACAGGTGCCCAGGGAGAAAAGGAGCCCTGCAGCTTTGATAATGAACTCCAGAAAGGAGCAAGTTCTTACTGAGGAGCTGGCCATTTGAGTCCTAGCCCACGTCAGGCTGTGGCTGATGAGCTGGGGAACTGTGTCTAGTGCTGTACAGAGGATTTATCATTTATTTGTGATTTGTGTTTTGTGTGTGGACAAATTTCCCCCTCTTGAAAGATCACTGTACCACCTTCTCTGACTAACTTACTGTGTCAACAGTATTAGGGGAGCAGCCAGTGGAGTGTGTAGAGGTTGGGGAAGAGCTGTGCTTTCTAGCTTTGTATGTGAACACTTCATACACAAATACTTCTCTTTGATTAAATATCCAGTGAAACCAATTCACATGAACTCCAATTAAACTTTAATGAACAAGTGGGTGTATTAATATCAGCTGAGTAATGCAGGCATCATGGCTTCCAGTAAGTGAGTCACTTCTCTGAGCAGCTCATTCCCCATGCACGGTTAGAGTTACTAGAAAGCTTCCAGCTATATTTGAGTGGATCTGGTCTGGGCCTTGTAATTCGAGTAATCCTCGGGGCTTGTTATTCATCTCATGACAAAACCACAGTGATCCAGACCTCTGTTTTCAGAGCAAGGATTGGGGTTGAGGAGCCTTTTCATAATGTGTGATTAGATTTTTCATGGAGCAGTGACCACCTGGACTTTCATTTTCTCCATCTTTTCTTTCTTAAACTGAAAATTCTTTTTCTTCTTAAACCCAGGGTCAAGCGTAGGTGAAGGGCAAGGCAGTGAAGGTGGAACCTCAGTTTTGAACTGAATTTAGTGTCTGAGTCTCACTTCCCATCCCCATCTGCTGTTCTGCCTCAGGTCTCTAAGCCTCCCATAGTTACACCAGACACAGTGAGATGTGCTTGGCATGGTGAGCCTTTTTGAGCATAGACCCTGTTTATTCTAGAGAATGATAACTGTACCTACTTCCTGGAGACAATTAAACAAGCTAATGATCATAATGCTCTTAGTTTCATGCCTGATAGCCTGATACTGAATAAGCTTTCTGTAAATGCTGGTTGGGCTTCCCTGGTGGCTCAGATGATTCAGAATCTTTCAGCAATGCGGGAGACCTGGGTTTGATCCTTGGGTTGGGAAGATCCCCTGAAGAAGGACATGGGTACCTGCTCCAGTATTCTTCGCTGGAGAATTCCACGGACAGAGAGGCCTGGTGGGGTACAGTGCATGGGGTCACAAGAGTCAGACATGACTGAGGAACTTTCACTAACTAACTAACTAAACGTTAGTTAACTTGCATTAGGAGTACATCACAGAGAAGGCAATGGCACCCCACTCCAGTACTCTTGGCTGGAAAATCCCATGGATGGAGGAGCCTGGTAGGCTGCAGTCCATGGGGTCTCGAAGAGTCGGACACTTACTGAGCGACTTTCACTTTTCACTTTTATGCATTGGAGAAGGGAATGGCAACCCACTCCAGTGTTCTTGCCTGGAGAATCCCAGGGACAGGGGAGCCTGGTGGGCTGCCGTCTATGGGGTTGCACAGAATCGGACACAACTGAAGTGACTTAGCAACAGCAGCAGCAGCAGGAGTACGTCAAGGCTGTATATTGTCACCCTGCTTATTTAACTTATATGCAGAGTACATCATGAGAAATGCTGGGCTGGAGGAAGCACAAGTTGGAATCATGATTGCCAGGAGAAATATCAATAACCTCACATATGCAGATGACACCACCCTTATAGCAGAAAGTGAAGAAGAACTAAAGAGCCTCTTGATGAAAGTGAAAGAGGAGAGTGAAAAAGTTGGCTTAAAGCTCAACATTCAGAAAACGAAGATCATGGCATCCGGTCCCATCACTTCATGGCAAATATATGGGGAAACAGTGGAAACAGTGTCAGACTTTATTTTTCTGGGCTCCAAAATCACTGCAGATGGTGATTGTAGTCATGAAATTAAAAGATGCTTACTTCTTGGAAGGAAAGTTATGACCAACCTAGATAGCATATTAAACAGCAGAGACATTACTTTGCCAACAAAGTTCTGTCTATTCAAGGCTATGGTTTTTCCAGTAGTCATGTATGGATGTGAGAGTTGGACTATAAAGAAAGCTGAGCACTGAAGAATTGATGCTTTTGAACTGTGTTGTTGGAGAAGACTCTTGAGAGTCCCTTGGACTGCAAGGAGATCCAACCAGTCCATCCTAAGGGAGGTCAGTCCTGGGTGTTCATTGGAAGGACTGGTGCTAAAGCTGAAACTCCAATACTTTAGCCACCTGTTGAGAAGAGCTGACTCATTGGAAAAGACCCTGATGCTGGGAAAGATTGAGGACAGGAGGAGAAGGGGACGACAGAGGATGAGATGATTGGATGGCATCACCAACTCGATGGACATAGGTTTGGGTGGACTCCAGGAGTTGGTGATGGACAGGGAGGCCTGGCGTGGTGTGGTTCACGGGATTGCAAAGAGTTGGATACGACTGAACGACTGAAATGAACTGAACTGAACTGAAGGAGGGTGGGTGGGGAGGAGATGATTGGGACTTGACAGTGAAGGAACTAAGACTCTCCCAGGAATTTGACTTACCGATAAAAATGTCTGAGATTAGATTTATGGACACAGCAGCAGGGAGGAGCAGGTAGGATGAACTGAGAGAATAGCATTGAAATATATACATTACCGTCTGTAAAATAAGTGGCTAATGAGGAGTTGCTGTATATTGCCGGGAGCTCAGCCTAGTGCTCTGTGGCAACCTAGAAGGGTAGGATGGTGTGGAAAGTGGGAGGGAAGTTCAAGAGGGAGGGATATGTGTATACCTGTGGCTGATTCATGTTGATGTATGGCAGAAACCAACACAATATTGTAAAGCAATTATCCTCTATTTCTTTAAAAGTAAATAATTTTTTTTTAAAGGCAAAATAAAAAATGTTTCCAGAGTGATAAAGACTAAGAGAGAATGAGCAGTGAGGATTCAGGGAATGGAGAGATCTCTGAGGTTGGCAGCATCTGAGAAGGCTGGGTGATCCTGGGCTGGGGGTCAGGGTTGGGCCAGGGAAGGATTTGAAAAGGTAGGTTGAGGATGAATGAAGAGTGTTTGTGAAGGCAGAAGCCCTGATGTACCACATGCAAGGTCAAGTACGTTCAGTGTGGGTTAGACTAGGTGATATGTAAGTGCTTGAGGGGGCTCACTGAGACTGAATCTAGCCTCTCCCTTGGCTCCTAAGCATCAACTCTAGCACCATTTGTTCTTCTGCCTCCTGTTCTTGTGCTTCATCTAGAAACCAGCTGAAGGTAATGCCTCGTTAGGCAGCTGGAGGTAAAGACTAGTTGGAGAATGAGCTGTAGGCCTGTTAGCGCAGTGTACTTGTGGTAGGGAGGGTATTCTTTCTGCACCCAGATATAGCCCAAGACTGGGAGGAAGGACTTGAGTTGCCTGTGGCCAGTTTCTTCTCCGGACTCAATAATTAGATAACTCACTCATTCTTTCCTGTGGACAAGGGCAGGTTAGGGAGAGGTCAACGTGAAGAGGCTTGGAGCAAGGTAGAAGAGAGATGTTCTGCCGCCTCTTCCACCCCTCAACCCAAATTACAGTACAGTTTTTTTTTTTTTTTTTTTAAGAGGCAATAGTAGGAGATTGGAAGGAAGGACTGAGATATATTGTGAAGTGAGGGTCAGTTCTCTGAGCTGAGAATGATATAATTCAGCCAGCCAGGCTGGTTATTTATTCAGGAAATACTGATGGAAGGACATACTTAGGTAACTCAAACTCTAGGTCCATCAGTCACAGAATCAGCCCCTATCTCAGAAATAGCAACCAGTTCTCAGTGTAAATCTCAAACTTCACATGTGAATGTCAGATTTTTGCTTTCCATTCAGACTCCTTTCCAGAGAATGTCATAGGATAAGGAAGTCCACAGGGTAAAGGCCTAACTTTTATGATGATAACAGAGGTAGGAGAATCTAATTAAACAGATAACTTGTGTATTTGGAATTTTGGATAAAGCAGAAGGGATCCATGCAATTAAGATTTGAATAGGTCGATGATGCAAGTTAGAAACTAGATGTTACTTATTGAAAACAAAGGAAATGTACAATAGATTTTAAATATGTCAAGTCATCAATTAATTTAGCAGTTGGAGTTAGGCATTTCATTATTTGGCAACTGCTTAGTATATTTCTTTTTATACTGTGGAGAGAAGTCTGTTTTCCCTACCTTACAAATGAAACAATGATAGACAAATATGGAGATCATATCCTAGGACACTTGGACTAGGTTTCATCGGCCACAATCCTTTGTTTAATATCGGGTGTTCAATATTGAAGTGAAACAATAGAATTTGTTTATAGAAACTCATAAGACAAATGAATTGGACTTGGTTTTGACATCCAAAGGCATCAGGGAGGTGTAATTAGCTAAGCATTCTACCTTGTTTTGGCTGAAGAGATTTATCATAGAAATTCAGTGGCCATGATGGATTATAGATTATGCATCTTTGACTTGGGGGCAGATGACAAATTCCTTCCCTTTCAGGGTTTATCCGGATCCTGTTGTTTCAGCAATATTTAAAGAAATGCTCAGAGGATATGCTTATCTATTCTTATCCCCTGTCTGTTTTCAAGATAATAAATGAAATATATTGTATAGACTGATTAATTAGGGTTCTTGAGGTGAATACCTTTTGCAAACCCAACCCTGCAAAACCTGAATCCTGTCCAGATTTCCCTGTTTATCCACGTAGATAAACAGGGAAGTCTGTCTCCTAAGTGGATCCTCTTTTCTGGAGGTCTTTGACGGGATAGACCGCTCTTCCCTTGGGTATCTGCCTGTTATCCTGGTCGTTTTCTCATCCTTGTCTTTCTCCCTTGGTCCACTGTGAATGCAAGTTGCCTATGGGCTTGATCCTCCGGGGGACACTTGCCCAGGTGCCCCGTAGCATTCCTTCCCATTGGTTCTAAGTTCCCGTTTGGTGACTGCTCCCTACAGCAGTAGTTTCTCACCTGAGTTTATGGATCAGTATCGCTTAGGGAAGTTTTACCAGAATTCAGATGTTCAGTCTTTATTCCTAAATCTTCAGGTGTGGACGTGGCCATTTCCATTTTTTTTTTTTTTTTGTGTAACAAAGTTTTATTAAAGTATAAAGGAGATAGAGAAAGCTTCTGACATAGGCATCAGAAGGG
The DNA here is from genome assembly GCA_917880005.1 of Nanger dama. Taxonomy (NCBI): domain Eukaryota; kingdom Metazoa; phylum Chordata; class Mammalia; order Artiodactyla; family Bovidae; genus Nanger; species Nanger dama. The sequence goes on along the minus strand of CAKJTW010000011.1, from coordinate 23,103,120 downwards.
AGTAGAAAGAGTACCCCCCTGCTAGTCTTTAGCTAGATGTTATATAGTCACCAGCAGTTTGTTAATGAGAGAAAGGAGTGTCTCAAAACTTAGAATGGCACCAGGCCCCTCACCCATAAGATGTATTTTTTTTCTTCTTCTTCTTCTTTTTTTTTTTAATTACAATACTGTATTTGTTTTGCCATACATTGACATGAATCAGCCACAGGTGTCCACGATCTCCCAATGCCAAAGCCCCCTCCCACCTCCCACCCCACATCCTCTCCCTGAATCATCCCGTGCACCAGCCCCATGCGTCCTGCATCCTGTATTGAACATAGACTGGCGCTTCATTCTTACAAGATAGTATACATGTTTCAATGCCGTTCTCCCAAATCATCCCACCCTCTCCCTCTCCCTCAGAGTCCAAAAGTCCGTTCTATACCTCTGAGTCTCTTTTGTTGTCTCACACAGAGGGTCTTCATTACTATCCTTCTAAATTCCATATATATGTGTCAGTATACTGTATTGGTGTTTTTCTTTCTGGCTTACTTCACTCTGTATAATCGGCTCCAATTTCATCCATCTCATTAGAACTGAGTCGAATTTATTCTTTTTAAGGGCGGAGTAGTACTCCATTTGCCATTTCCATTTTGAAAACCTTTTGGGGTAAGTCCAGTTTTCAGAAATCCTGAAATGTACTGTTTCAGTTTACTTACGTTGTGCAGTGCTTCAAATAGAAGCTTGTAAAAGGCTTTTAAGTCATGGATTCCAGGATGGGAAGGACAGACTCGGGACTTGGAAAGAGAGTTAAGGAAGGTGGAGAGGATGCTGATGATGCTCCAAGGGAACTGAAGCTCAGTGTCCTGACCATTCACTTCTTTTATTCCCCAGGCTTTTGCCCGTTATATTTATTTTGGCCAACAACATTCTTGTTGTTTCCACATGATGTGCTATGGCTTCTGTTTTAGAAGTTTTCTTGGCAGGCGGTCTGAGGTCAGGAGTTTTTAGCTCATCCCCACTAAAGATGAGGCCTGTCTTACTCTCTAGGTTCCAGCCTTTCTACAGAAACTCACCGTCTGTTCCTGCCCCCAGGCCCTAAGCAGAGCCAGCCTTTTTCTTTATATATTCCCCATCTAACTAATCTGTCTTTAATAACACATCAGGTTTTGTCAGAATCAGTTAATTCTTTAGTAAAATATCCAGAACAGACAGACTGTGAGGTGTTTGCTTACTCGTGGAGGTGAAATGGAGACCAGTGTTCCTTCAACCAGCATTTTACTCTCCTTGGGACTTTGTGGGTGTAGTATGTGGGGTCAGTGACTTTTCAGTCATATCTTCCATATTTTGACTGCAGGGTTGATCATACCACCTGACTGGGGAGCACCTCGTCAGTAAATTCTAATGGAAAAAACTTGTGTGATGAATGGGCAGGAAGGCAAAACGCAGCCCTGTGAGTCATTCCAAGACCAGCAGGATTTGAGCTGTGGTGATTCTCCAATGCTGACTCGAAGCCTCCCTCAGCATTCTGTCGTCTTAAGCAGCTTTCGAATCCTTGTCTCAGATTTCTTTATCTAGGTCAGACCATGTGTTTTAAAAAACTGTGTCTGGACATGTCCTTTATAGATCGGACTGGCCCTGCTGGGATAATTGGCTTTATATGCTTTGAAAATAGCAACACTGGGGCATTTTGTTTTTGTTTTTTTTGTAAACTAATTTATTTATTTTAATTGGAGGCTAATTACTTTACAGTACTGTAGTGGTTTTGCCATACATTCACACGAATCAGCCATGGGTGCACATGTGTTCCCCATCCTGAACCTGCCTCCTTCCTCCCTCCCCATCCCATCCCTCAGGGTCATCCCAGTGCAGCAGCCCTGAGCACCCTGTCACATGCATCGAACCTGGACTGGTGATCTGTTTCACATATGATAATATACATGTTTCAGTGCTGTTCTCAAAAAATCATCCCACTCACCTTCTCCCACAGAGTCCAAAAGTCTGTTCTTTACATCTCTGTGTCTGTTTTGCTGTCTCGCATATAGGGTCATCATTACCATCTTTCTAAATTCCATATATTTGTGTTATTATACTGTATTGGTGTTTTTCTTTCTGGCTTACTTCACTCTGTATAATAGGCTCCAGTTTTATCCACCTCATTAAAACTGATTCAAATGCATTCTTTTTAATAGCTGAGTAATATTCCATTGTGCATATGTACCACAACTTTCTCATCCATTCATCTGCCAATGGACATCTAGGTTGCTTCCATGTCCTGGTTATTGTAAACAGTGCTGCGATGAACATTGAGGTACATGTGTCTCTTTCAATTCTGGTTTCCTCGGTGTGTATGCCCAGCAGTGGGACTGCAGTTCTATTTCCAGTTTTTAAGGAATCTCCACATTGTTCTCCATAGTGGCTGTACTAGTTTGCATTCCCACCAACAGTGTAAGAGGGTTCCCTTTTCTCCACACCCTCTCCAGCAGTTATTGTTTGTAGACTTTTGGATTGCAGCCATTCTGACTGGTGTGAGATGCTACCTCATTGTGATTTTGATTTGCATTTCTCTGATAATGAGTGATGTTGAGCATCTTTTCATATGTTTGTTAGCCATCTGTATGTCTTCTTTGGAGAAATGTCTATTTAGTTCTTTGGCCCATTTTTTGATTGGGTCATTAATTTTTCTGGAATTGAGCAGCATGAGCTGCTTGTATATTTTGAGATTAATTCTTTGTCAGTTGCTTCATTTGCTATTATTTTCTCCCATTCTGAAGGCTGTCTTTTCACCTTGCTTATAGTTTCCTTCGTTGTGCAAAAGCTTTTAAGTTTTGTTGTTCTTGAACAGATTTTTCTTCTCACTCTGGGATGAGGTGTTAAGGAGCCAAGGTATGCTTGTATGTGAAGTTTTTTTTTTTTTTTTTTAATAGAATGTTGACATTTTGGGGTTAGGAGGAAAGCAGGACAGTATTAGAACTCTTTGGAAAAAAAAAAATTCTGCCCCTCTCCCAAATAATACTCTTTTCCTGAGATAAATGAATGGATCTTGTAAAGAAGGTAATAGAGTACTGAGACACCTTAAGTTGGGTCTGCTCTGTCTCATTTTGCTATATGAATTTGAGTTCTTGCTGTTGGTGGGGATTCTCAAACTCATCTCTCTGAGTTGTTGAATGGATCAGATGAGTTACTGATCTGTATGAAAATGGTCTGTAAACAGGAAAATCAAACAAACCTTTCCTATTTGTTACTTAGCACAGGTGTTGGACTTTTCCCTAAAACAAAAGTAAATAATCCTTTCTTTTTAAGTTATACAAGTTATAGACACCTATTTTAGAAATTTAAAATATAAAAAGTATTAAGAAGATAATTAAAACTCCTATAACCCATCATCCAGAGAGAACCATCTTCCTATTTTACACGTACAACCACTCTTCTGTTTTTAAAGGATGGTCATGTTAAACATGTTTAGTTGTATATGTGTCTGTTACATAATGTGTGCATTTTCCTGTGTCATTAATCATTTTTTAAAAGTACACGTTTTAATCGCTGCTTGTTAGTGCATTGTATGAATGCTATGTTTGCATTTATTATGATATATTTGACCATTGTTTCCATTATTAAGTGCTGACTTTATCTAGAAGAAAACTTGCTTAAAAATAAGGCAGGGATCTTTGGCACTGTTTTTTATAGTAGGGAGGAAATTGCCGTGTTTTACTTCATCCTGTATTAACATGCATAGGGCTGGAGTTTAGTAGTACTTTTAGTTAAGATCTCAGTTTTAAAGTAAAGTTACACCTGTAGAAAAGTTAATTTAGAGACAATTCTGACAGTAATAAGTCTGTTAGGCCAAGTTCTCTTAATTAATATTAATTAGAGAAACATTGAAACACAATATGGATAGTCTTGTGATATTAGATAAGTTGTTTGATGTCTTTTAAAATTTTTATTTTCTCTCATTAGGAGGATGTGGTCAATTTGTTTTACCCAAAGGATTCATTTTTCCATTGCTGGGCATATATATGATACTACAGTTACCACAGGGCTATCCCAGTGGCTTAACAAAGAATCCTCCTGTAATGCAGGAGTCGCAATAGACACAAGTGCTGTCCCTGGGTTGGGACGGTCCCCTGGAGGAGGGCATGGCAACCTACTCCAGTATTCTTGCCTGGAGAATCCCATGGAAAGGGAGCTGGCAGGCTACAGTCCATGGGGTCACAAAGAGTCAGGCACGGCTGAAGACACTGACCACCCACACACAGCTATCACATACCGGGATGTGGTGATAAAGAGAAAGCTTTGGATACTTTTAAAAATCGAAAGTTAAAGGGCAGTGGACTAGATAGAGAATTTTGCTAGTATTTCAGTCCTGAGATTGATCTTTTGTCATGGCTTTATCTTTTTGCCTTTCTTTATGCATTCTATGTGTCTGTGTAGCAGCTTGTCACCTAGGTTTGCCTGAATTCCATGCCTTTCTTGGTCTCTGCCCCTCCCCATCCATCCTTCTGCTTATCCATCCAATCATCTATCAAATCATCTATCCCCTGGCCATTCTTACCTACCCCTCTCATTTATCTCTCTCTGTCTTCATCAGTCATCTTTTCCCATCTATTTGATCATCCATATCCATCTGTAAAGTGAATGGTGACTATTCTGATGGAAACATTGTTGCACTTAACAAAGAGGATCACAGGAATCAAGGGCATAAGAACCAGAAAGTGTTGACTAGAGCTCAATCTTTTTTTTTTTTTTTTTAATCACCTTCAAACAAGAGGGGACGTTCAAAACTGACCTGATTACTTATTCTATGATGTTTATCAGGAGTTTCTTAGTATATTGCATTTTGGGGAATATTGTTTTAATTAATATTTTACTAGAAATCAGTCACCAGGAGATAGATTAAACAAGAACTATATTACAGCTTTTGAGTAGTAAATTCAGAGGGAACAGAATTTTCTTGAGTTTGGACTAAATATCAAAGATGTGCAAATGATGTCTTTCCAAATTTATTGGCTTCATGAACATGTTGTAACATTTTTAGGGAGTTTAGATATACCAAACAAGGGTATTTTGAGATATGAAGACCTATGTTGCATTTGTTATATGATAAAATGGAAAGAAAGGCACCTACAGTTACTGAAACCTATTTTCTGCTGATTCTGAGAAAGCTGCTTTGCACTTAATTACCTTCTACAGATAGTGATACAACTTGTATTATTCCCATTTTGTGGAAAATAGGCAGAGCTTTCTTGAAATTGAGACTTGTTTGACTCAAACTGTTATTCTTTGCAATAAACTGTACTGACACTGTCCCAAAGACTTGTAAAACCTTAGCTATATATCAGCTCTCTGTTTTAAAATTTTAGAGTAACTCATCCAATACGTGAACTGTGAACTTCCAGATGTTCAAGCTGGTTTTAGAAAAGGCAGAAGAACCTGATATCAAACTGCCAACATCCGCTGGATCATCGAAAAAGCAAGAGAGTTCCAGAAAAACATCCATTTCTGCTTTATTGACTATGCCAAAGCCTTTGATTGTGTAGATCACAATAAACTGTGGAAAACTGTTCAAGAGATGGGAATATCACACCACCTTACTTGCCTCTTGAGAAACCTGTATGCAGGTCAGGAAACAACAGTTAGAACTGGACATGGAACAACAGACTGGTTCCAAATAGGAAAAGGAGCACGTCAAGGCTGTATATTGTCACCCTGCTTATTTAACTTATATGCAAAGTACATCTTGAGAAACGCTGGGCTGGAAGAAGCACTAGCTGAAATCAAGATTGCTGGAAGAAATATCAATAACCTCAGATATGCAGATGACACCACCCTTATGGCAGAAAGTGAAGAGGAACTAAAAAGCCTCTTGATGAAAGTGAAAGAGAGTGAAGAAGTTGGCTTAAAGCTCAATATTTAGAAAACTAAGATCATGGCATCTAGTCCCATCACCTCATGGGAAATAGATGGGGAGACAGTGGAAACAGTGGCTGAATTTTTTTCCTGGGCTCCAAAATGGTGATTGCAGCCATGAAGTTAAAATACGCTTACTCCTTAGTAGCAAAGTTATGATCAACCTAGACAGCATATTAAAAAGCAGAGACATTACTTTGCCAACAAAGGTCCATCTAGTCAAAGCTATGGTTTTTCCAGTGGTCATGTACGGATGTGAGAGTTGGACTATAAAGAAAGCTGAGCATCGAAGAATTGATGTTTTGAATTGTGGTGTTGGAAAAGACTCTTGAGAGTCCCTTGGACTGCAAGGAGATTCAACCAGTCCATCCTAAAGGAGATCAGTCCTGGGTGTTTATTGGAAGGACTGGTGCTAAAGCTGAAACTCCAGTACTTTAGCTACCTGATGCACAGAGCTGACTCATTGGAAAGGACCCTGATGCTGGGAAAGATTGAGGGCAGGAGGAAAAGGGGATGACAGAGGATGAGATGGTTGGATGACATCACTGACTCGATGAACATGGGTCTGGGTGGACTCTGGGAGTTGGTGATGGACAGGAAGGCCTGGGGTGCTGTGGTTCATGGGTCACGAGTCGAACATGACTGAGCAAATGAACTGAACTGAACTCATCCTCTGAAATTCTGTAGTTTTCAGTTCTTTTCTTGAAAGATGAACAGGTTTGCATATAGACATAATAAAGAAGACAGTTCTGAGGATATGGATGTAAGACTAAATCTATAAACATGATTTTGGTATTTGACAGAATGGGGTTTTCCTCATGTGCAGCTGTGTGTTTGTGTTTGACTTAAGTTGAGTCTTCTTAGTCAGCTTGATTCAAAAGACACGAAGTTCCCATCTACAAGGTGCATCTTAAATGGTGGCAGACAAACCAATGAAATATAATAACAACCCTCATCAAACTTTTGTAAGCTCTAGAAAGCCAGGAAAACACAGTTATTGTAATATATTTTGCCAGACCAGCTGTTATGATCACAAGTGGGCCTGAAATAGTCATGACTTTTGCAGACACAGCAAATTTATTTTAGTTCTTAAATTTTCCATAGATTTGAAAGCTTATCCCCTTTCTTTTTATCTTGCTATATTGTAACATTGCTAATAACATTCTGGAAATTATTAATTAGTAATGTTTTGACATTACTAGGAATGAAGATAGAAACTGGGTAAAAGAGGCTCTGTCATAGGACCTGCCTTACATGGTCTTATTCTCACTTTCCATCTTCATTTTATTCTTACAGCATTTATTGGTTGTCTACTGTCTACCAGAACTCTGCTATATGGGAAGGATATACTAGAACAGGGCTTCTCCAGTGGCTCAGAGGGTAAAGCGCCTGCATGCAATGCGGGAGACCCAGGTTCGATCCCTGGGTCGGGAAGTTCCCCTGAGGAAGAAAATGGCAGCCCACTTCAGTATCCTTGCCTGGAGAATCCCATAGATGGAAGAGCTTGGTGGGCTACAGTTCATGGGGTCGCAAAGAGTCGGACATGACTGAGTGAGCTCACCTCACTTCACTTCACTTCATAGTAGAACAGGGTTCAGCAAACTTCTCTGTAAAGGAACAGGTGGGTAAATATCCCTGTGGTCCATGTGGTCTTTTTGCAGCTTCTCATTTACACAGTTAATGTGTAAAACACTCAGCTTTTCCATAGACAGCATGTAAACAACTGAGTGTGACCGAGTTTGAAATAAAACATTTTACAGAAACATTCGGGGCTTCCCTAGTGGCTCAGAGGTTAAAGCGTCTGCCTCCAATGCGGGAGACCCGGGTTCGATACCTGGGTTGGGAAGATCCCCTGGAGAAGGAAATGGCAACCCACTCCAGTATTCTTGCTTGGAGAATCCCATGGATGGAGAAGCCTAGTAGGTTACAGTCCACGGGGTCTCAAAGAGTCGGACACGACTGAGTGACTTCACCTTCACCTTCACAGAAGCATTCAGTGAGCCCATTTGGCCTATGGGCCACAGTTTGCCAACTCTGGTATGAGAATGCCTAGGAAATAGTGAACTTTGTCTTGCTCATTGCTGTGTCACCAATGCCTGGAACAGTGCCTGGCATATGGTTGATGCTCAATAAATACTTATTGAGTAAATGAAGTAATGAATGAATGGACGAGACTCACGTTGTCATCTCTAGGAATTCATAACCCAAGAGAGGAGTCAAGAAATATATGTATAAGAGTAGTGGAATCAGGTGGTGTTAACACTGGATCCTGAAGAAGAGGTAAATACATGTTACCAGCCAGAGATGGTGAGAAGCATGCTGCAGGGAGAAGAAACACACAACATAGACAAGAAGCAGGACATTGGTGATGAATACTGAGTAGTTTAGATAATCTGTAATAGGATTTCCCTGGCCTGCCTGTTGATCAAAATCACTTGTTATTAATTATATAGGTTTCATCGTAAGGCAAGTTTAGCCAATACTTGTTTATGCGTAAGGTTTGCCAAGAAGTAGTTTTTTGGGTGTTGACATGGGAAGGGTATACTGGGATCATTTCTGATGGGAAATGAACTTTTATTTTTCTTTCCAGAAGAACCAATATTGACTGACGGTAGCTGGACCTAGAATTATCCTCTACTTTCTGTCCACAGAATGGAGGGGGAACTCTGGTAGATATCCACCATGCTTGTGTGTCCAGCTTCATATTTCCCTATTGATCTTGTAGGAGTACTCCAGCCTTTATAATGGAATGGTATGCAATTCAGTCCGTTATGTAAATTATAGTGAGACTATCAAATTCTGCCTAGCTACTAGATTTGTTGCTTTTGAATTCTTGAGTGGCAGACATCTGAGAGGGCAAATTTATTCAAGCAACACAGTAGAGAACTTGTTTTCTCTTGCTGTAATTTCAACTGAGAAGGCTATTTTAATTGAATGCCCAGTTTTGTAGACTGTGACCACTGGGAGGGCCGTATGTCTCTTTAATGATGGGGGAAACAACTAAAACATAGACAATTTCTTGCTTAAGTTCTATCACCAAATTACTGGCAGAACCAGGAGTGTAATGCAAATATCAAATTATTCAATTTAATTTTCTTGTCACATGCCATGCCACATTATCTAGAAAGGTCCTAATTTACATAATTTCTCTTCCCCTTGAATCTCATAGCCTTTTTGCCTATACCTGTTCGATGCTGCTAATCATCAAGTTATCTCTTAATATCTTCTCTTGAACCTGTATCTCACTGTTACTCCAAATAAAGACTGAGCTCTGTTTCCCTGGAGAGCTTAACATATTTCCTGGCACTTTAGCATGTGTTCAGTAAGTAATTGTAGACTTGAAATATCTTGAGCATCTTTTCCTTTCTTGTATGTTTTGATTCAAGTTTCTGTGTAGTTATATTGTCAGGAAAGTCAGACTTCTCCAGAATTGCTAAAATACAAAGATATTTTCTCTTAAATTTTCTTAAAAAAAAAAAAAAAAAGTTGAGTTTCCTATTATAGCTGAGACCTTTCTTAACAGCTCTTTTGATAGTTAAATGTCAGCAACTTCAAAAAGAAATGTCAGTAAATTATCAGAGAAAGAAATTGCATATTTATTTGGGTATATATATTTTAATGGACCACTTAAAATAAAAGATTATAGCAAACTCCTGAGAAATTTCATATCTTTCACATTTCTCTCAACTGCCAAAACTGTTTTTGCTTGTATATCTTAGGAGACTTAATTTTTATTTCTTCTGCATTATGATTATATATGTATATTTGTCTCTCCCAGTAGATGGTGAGCATCTTGAATAAAAGCTTTAACAAAATTAATCTCTGCATCTTCACAAAGCCTGGTCTGTAGGTGCTCACACTCCAGATATATTTATTTAAAGAAACATGGATAGAAAATGATCAATCTTATCTTCACCCATTCACTTAATTCACTCTTATTTTGCATCTGACTTTGTGCCATGGTTTGTGCTTAATATTGGTGGTAAGGCTGGATTGGGAGATCATAGAAAAGTGAATAAAAGATCGTTCTCTGTCTCAGGGAATTCTTCTTTGATGGGAATGTTAACATATAACACATGAATATAGTATGATGTGGGAATCTTTGCTATGAATAATCTGTACTGGAATCTGTAGCCTGGTTAATTCTGACAGGGTGAATCAAGGCAGGCTTTAGCAAACAGAAAGTATTTGAGATGAAACTGGACGTGTCTCGCTCTTGCATGTTGTGTTCAGTTTCTTCCATCCTGTCCGACTCTTTTTGCAACCCTTTGGACTATAGCCCGCTAGGCTCATCTGTACGTGGGATTCTTCAGGCAAGAATACTGGAGTGGGTTGCCATGCACTCCTCCACGGGACCTTTCCAATGCAGGAACTGAACCTGTGTCTCCTGCATTGCAGGCAGGTTCTTTACCCAGTGAGCCACCACTGATTTTGATTTTTGTCAACACAACACATACAAACACACACACTCACCCACAGTGTGATAGCTGTTGTTTTTCTTTTGTTTCTTCTTTTTTTTTTGCAATCTGTATATCCTATAAATAGTAGTACTATATTTATATGGGATAAAAGGTAGAGAGGAGCAGGTTTCATTGTGTAACCTGCAGGTTTCTCAAAATCCAAAAGACAGATATGTCCTTCGTCATCCATTGACCAGAGAGAGGTTATCCTTACTATTGGTACTATTTCCAAGAATTTTTCCATCTAGTTTTTGTTCTTCCTAATATTTAAATTACACTAAATTGCTCCCTAGGTGAAGGGAACATCGCGTGTTGGAAGAAATTCGGCTTTGACGTCAGAAGGTTCTGATTCCATACCTATCTTGGCCATCTATTATTGATGTGACCCAAGACTGTTCCTTATCCTTTCCAAGGTTCAGTTTCCTCATCTTGAAAATGGTCGTAATGGAAAGTACTCTCCAGAGTTGTGGGATTAAAGGAGCTAATGTTTGCCAAGCTCTTATTTCAGTGCCCAGAATATGAGAAGACACTCACCTACAGAGCCAGGTGAATCATGTAAAAGAGGGAGCCAATGATGTTAAATTGTCATGCTTTTGATGCAGACACATTGCTTTGACAGAGTTCAGCGGCAGAGATCCTTGACTTCCAAAAGAAATGTTTCCAGTCCCTTTGCTTGGAACAGTTTTCTTTTATCTAGTTTTCTTTTTCCCACCTTAGAATCTTAGGTACTGGACATACTTTGTTTTCCTTTTTATTGTAGGGAAGACAGCCATGCAAGCAGGCTACTGGCCACTGGCCTTTAGCCACAATCTGAGCATGTATCTTGGGGAGAGAACTGCAAGGTGTGGTTGGGGACTTGGAGAACTTGAGGGAGATGTCTCTGAGAAGGGTGGCAGCTGTCTGGACTGCTCAGTTATTGCACATAGGAATGCATGATCAGGTTTTTTTTAATGTGAAATGTTTAGGTTTTCCATTGTTGGCAACTGATTCAAATATTTTAAAATATGGCAAGAGACACTTCCTCATGGAAGGAGAAAAATGCCACTTACTATCTCACTCTGTAACATCAACTTTGGCTGAAAACAATGGCAACAGCAAAGTGTTTGAAAAGTCCACACTATACCTGGCTAACAGAACCCATCTAAGTACCAGCTTTGACCTCCTGCCCTCTAGTTTGCATCTTCTATGGGCATTTTTAACCAATAAATATAATAGTAAGTAATGGCTAACACTTCCTGAGTCCTTTCCATGTTCTAGGTGCTCTTCTATTAACTTTACATGTATCATTTAATTCTTATAATAACCCAGAGGTATTCTTATTGTTGGCACAGTGGTAAAGAATCCACCTGCCAATGCAGGAGATGCAAGAGACCCTGGTTTGATCCCTGGGTCAGGAAGACTCCTTGGAGTAGGAAATGACAACCCACTCCAGTATTGTTGTCTGGAAAATTCCATGGACAGAGGAGCATGGTAAGCTACACTGCTTGGGACCACATAGCGTCGGACATGACCGAGTGACTCAGCACTCTTACTATTATTATCTCAATTTATAGCTAAGAACATTGAGGCTCAGAGAGATTAAGTATCTTTCCTAAGATCACATAGATCATATGTAACAGGTGATTTTTTTTTAAGCTCCAGATCAGTGATACAGGTAGAAGCAATATAGATAACAGCCTCTTTCTTCACATCAAGCATTCTGTACCCTATTTTATTTTTCTTTAGAACATTAATTACTCTCTGAAAGTTATATGTTCATTTACCTGTTTGTGAATATTTTGCCTTTACTATTGGGATGTCAGCTCTATGGGTTCATGAATTTAATTGGGTTTTTGGTTTTGTTTGTTTTTTTGCTATATCCCCACTATCTAGATTACTGTCTGACATATTGTAGGTACTCAGTAAATATTAATTTGAATGAATCATTGGTCCTTCATTGCAGGGTATTTACATTCTAGTGAAGAAGACAGATAATACTTACTTGGTTCTATGAGAGAAGCTGATAACAGTGATGGCCATGCTGACTTCATTGAGACTTGGAATACTGTTGTTTATCTCTTAGACATTGTTAGGATAAATTGTCTTGACACATTGCGAATAGACTGTGGGGCATTTTGCCCATGTGCTGTGTTGGACTGGATCCCTTTTGTGTTGTGTGTGTGTGTGTGTGTGTAAGTAAGTGCAAACTGAGTCACAGATAACTCTTGCTTTACCCTTTTTGGGTATAGTTTTTAGTGAGATAGCTAGGGATTACCAGCAGGGCATTCTAAAGTTTGTGACCCAAAGAACAGTCCATAGAACAGGTCATGATTGTTGGTAGTTTACCTAGTCTACAGGGAATTCACACATACTCTTCTCTTTCTAGGAAAGCCGACTTCTTTAGGTCACTCTGCCCTCACCATCTGTAGCAATAGTTCTCAGCCTTTATTCCTCACAGACTCATATGCTAGATAATGTTCCTGTGATAATTATACCATGAGCTGTTATCAAGGGAAGGTAGGCTGAGGTTACATGGAATAATTAGAGACCTAACTATAACTTTGCCTCTTGTTCTTCCCCTTAAGAAAGTCATTGGGAGTGTGCTTGATGGTATCATAGGGATTACTTTGATAGAGCACTAGTTTCTAAATAAAAACAATTTATTTGGAACTTTAGGATTTTAACAATGACAAGTAAATTGCTTGTGATATCCGACAACAGATGGCTCCTGGTGATAGTGAAAATACTTAATTTCTGGAATGGCCTGGATACTCAGCCATCAAAAGTGACCCCGACAGAAAGAGTTATGCTGTCAAGTACAGCGTTGCTGATGGAGTCAGGGACTGTCAGGATGAAGATGAAGCAGCTTAAAGCCACAGTGGGCAAAGGATTGAGGCAGATTCTGAGCTGCTTTTAACAGAAGTGGAAGAGAGAGTGGAAGAGCTCTTGTTTCCCAAAAATAAAACTTGGCTTGAGTACCTGCTCTTGCTAGTTCTTGCTGTGGGCTTCTGGACAGTTCACTTGCCCCTTCTGAGACTAAGTTTCTTCTAATGAAAGTGGAGCTGAGTTAGAAAAGGAGTCTTAATATGGAAAAGTGTTAGTTTCTCAGTTGTGCCTGACTCTTTGCGACTCCATGGACTGTAGCCCACCAGGCTCCTCTGTTCTTGGAATTCTCCAGGCAAGGATAGTGGATAGGTTGCCATTCCCTTCTTAGGGCATTTTCCTGACCCTTTGCAGGCAGATTCTTAACTGTCAGAGCCACCAGAGAAGCCCCAATGTGAAGTGAGGGAGAGTAATTTTGGCGCCCCCTGTTTCCCAGGCATAATTGGATAGTTAAGTGCACGTGAAAGAACTTAGCGAGATAGAGCAGTATAACCAAGGTAAGGATGATGATGAAGGGCATGGTGATAGCAGTGATTTTTCTCCTGTAGACTGATATACCCCTGCTTTCTCTGTGCAAATGTAGGCAAAAGTGAAGGCTGAGAGGACTTTGGGGGAAAGCCAAGAAAAGTAAGGCTGGACTGGACTTTCTTCTGTGATTCTTCAGAAGAGTTATGTTCTGTGAAGTCCAAAGATACAAATCGGTCAATCTGTTTCACAGTTAAGATTGTTTAATACAATAAACTGGGTCTGGATGGGCTCATGGCTGCTATGATATTCATGAAAACTGCCATGTCTTAGGTGGCCTGGTTGTTTTGAAAATGGGCTGATTTTGACAAAGGGGAAAAAGTTGGGATTCGTTTACTGTAAATTGCAAGGAAGAAACAACAGAAAGTTGAATATTAGAAGAACTTGGCTATCACAAAAACCACACACTTTCACATCAGTAAAACATGGAGTTCTGATTTGAGTGGAATGTGAAACTCCTTGTAGACCACAGAGAGTAAAAAGGAGTACTTTTGTTTCATTATTAATACCATTGTCCTTGTTTCTCTAAATGAGAATTGATAATAACCATAATAGAATCTTTCTCAAAGACCCAACACAGAAAGAAAAAATAAAGCGAAATAAACAAACAAAAAACCTCACCACCACCAACACCACTAACAGGCTCCAGTGTGCTGAAGATGCGTGGTCTCTAAGTTCAGTTCAGTTCAGTTGCTCAGTCGTGTCTGACTCTTTGTGACCCCATGAATTGCACCACGCCAGGCCTCCCTGTTCATCACCAACTCCCGAGTTCACTCAAACTCATGTCCATTGAGTCAGTGATGCCATCCAGGCATCTCATCCTCTGTCGTCCCCTTCTCCTCCTGCCCCCAACTCCTCCCAGCATCAGAGTCTTTTCCAATGAGTCAACTCTTCACATGAGGTGGCCAAAGTACAGGAGTTTCAGCTTCAACATCAGTCCTTCCAAAGAAATCCCAGGATCAAAATGGACTGGTTGGATCTCCTTGTAGTCCAAGGCACTCTCAAGAGTCTTCTCCAACACCACAGTTCAGAAGCATCAGTTCTTTGGTGCTCAGCTTTCTTCACAGTCCAACTCTCACATCCATACATGACCACAGGAAAAACCATAGGCTTGACTAGACGGACCTTAGTTGGCAAAGTAATGTCTCTGCTTTTGAATATGCTGTCTAGATTGGTCATAACTTTTCTTCCAAGGAGTAAGTGTCTTTCAATTTCGTGGCTGCAGTCACCATCTGCAGTAATTTTTGAGCCCCCAAAATAAAGTCTGACTCTGTTTTCACTGTTTCCCCATCTATTTCCCATGAAGTGATGGGACCAGTTGTCATGATCTTCGTTTTCTGAATGTTGAGCTTTAAGCCAACTTTTTCACTCTCCTCTTTCACCTTCATCAAGAGGCCCTTTAGCTCCTCTTCACTTTCTGCCATAAGGATGGTATCATCTGCATATCTGAGGTTACTTACATTTCTCCCGGCAGTCTTGATTCCAGCTTGTGCTTCTTCCAGCCCAGCATTTCTCATGATGTACTCTGCATAGAAGTTAAATAAGCAGGATGACAATATACAGCCTTGACGTATTCCTTTTCCTATTTGGAACCAGTCTGTTGTTCCATGTCCAGTTCTAACTGTTGCTTCCTGGCCTCCATATTGTTAAGTCATCATGTTCTAGGGGAAGGAGGCTGCATTTTGTTTTGTTTTGTTTGTTTGTTTTTTCCTTTTTCTGGTGTACTGGCCAATTTGGCCTTCTATAACACTTCAAGTAGGGCAGTTTAGTCCTCTAATGTGCATGGACATTTGACACAGATGACTTTGTGTGTATTGGTACTGTTCACGTTCACAAAGAAAGAGAGACCAGGGATTCTGGATTGAAGAGTGTGCTTTCGAGTAGAAAGGGAGCTCTTTGGAGATAAAACAGGTATCCCTTAAAAATCAGAGGCCAGTGGAGTTGAGGGAAAGAGGTCCATTCCTTGCCGACACATGACATGTGGTGGAAAATCCATGGAATGGAGGTGAATAGTCTTGAGTGTTCATCCCCTGGGGCTGCCACTTAACCACAGCTGACCTCTGTTCATTTCTCACCAAAATGGGGATCTCAAAATGGATATTTTCCAGTCATTCTCCTGACTAGTATTGAAAATTGGTGACTATTTATTCAACTCTTGCTTCATGGAGAGTTGGGGTGTAGTGGCCATGAGAAGAGAAGCTGAGGACAGGGGATAGGGGTGGGTATCGGACTGAATGAATGTGGTTGAGCAAAACAGCACTAGAACAATTGTTATTTTTATTGTTATTATTAATTCAGGAACAATCTTTGTAGTACAAAGAGTATACTTATTGAACATAAAATCCTTGCCAGACCTTGGGCTAAGTCCTTTATACTTGTTATCTTATTTAATTTTCACCACAACTCTGTTGAGGTGTGAATTTTAGCTTTCTGTTTCACAGCTGTAGAAACTGAGGTATTGCAAGAATAAAGAACTTCCCCAAAGTAAAAAGTATTAAGTAGCTGCTTTAGGGTTCAAACCCTGACACCTCTATTGTTCTCGTTTGCCTCTGCCAGATTCAGTTGCAGAGTTGGAAGGTTACGGGTCATCTAGCAGGCTTCCTTCCCCTCCATTTGAAGTTCTCATTGATGCATTGTTAGTCTGACTTTCTTTAAGGGAACTACAAATTAATTTGAGTGATCAATGCAACAATATAGTACACAATTAAAAAGTTACAGAAATGCATATAATGAAAAGCAAATTGTTGTCTTAAGGTCTCATCTCTTGACTGCACCAAGAGGCAAACACTCTTATCAGTTCCTTGTGTCTAGAGGACACACAATAAACTGGGTACAGATAGACATATATGCATTTATATTGATTTATATCCCAGTATATATAGAATATTTACACAAAAGGGAGCATACTATGCAGATTATTTGGCACCTTGCTTTTTCATGTAATCATCTATCTGGATGACCATTTCTGTAACAGTATCTTATGGATTTAATTTACATTTCTATTGTTTAGTAATTTGGGACATTTCACATAAGCCATCCCCACTGTATTTCCTTTTCTTGAACTGCCTTTGCCTCACTTTCTATTGGGTTGTTGGATTTTTGCCTATTGATTTATTGTAGTTAAGTGTTCATTTTGTACCCATAGTCTGTGATAAGAGGAACAATAACCTGCCGTTTTGCATTTGTCTTTTAACTTGCAGATCAAAATTTTAAATATATGTATATAGTCAGTTCTATCTTTTGGTTTTACAGTTTTTGGGTTTTGTGTACCACTTCAAACTGCCTTTTCCACTTATTTTAAAAAATCTTCTAGTTTTCCTTCTAGTTGTTTCATCTGCTCTCTCTTTCTCTCTCTGTCTTTCATCACCAACTCATTGAAATTACATTTTGATAAAAGATGTGAGATAGGGATCCATCTTTATATTTTTTCAAGTCCACCTGTCCAAAAGCTATTTATTGAATTGTTTATCTTTTTTACACTGATTTGAAAAGCCACCTTTATTATATATCAAATTCTTTAATGCTTAACTGCTTAAATGTTTAATACTTAGGAATTTCCCTCATTTTGAGGGGCCTTCTGTTCCATTCATCTGTCACTTCATGCATCATTATCAATTACTGTAACTGTATAATGTTTTATTTTCTAATGTGCTACTTCACTCTCATTAAAGCCTTTTCCCCCAAGTTTTTGTCTTTTGTCATTTGTTTATTTTTCCATGAACTTTAGAATGAACTTGTTCGTTCTAAAAATAATGTCCTGTTGACATTTCCATGGGAATTGCCCTAAATTTATTCATTAACATTGTACATTATGCATTATAAAGATGTTATTTCTTGTTCTTAGAATACTTTGCCTTCCCATTTGTTGAAGTCTCTTATTGTCCCAAAGAGCATTTAAATTTTTCATGTATACCATGCATGTTTCTTCTAGGTTTGTTTTCCTAGGTATTTTCTGTTTGTTCTGGTTAATGAAATTATTACTTATACCATCTAGCTAGTTGTGTGTGTGTGTGTGTGTGTAGACTTTTGATTTCAGTACTTTTTTGTACCCAGCCACTTTACTCAATTCTTTCATTAGTTGAAAAATTGAATTTTTTGTAGTTTTGAGTTATGTAATCATATAATCTGCCAAAAACTTACCTTCCTCTTTCTAATTTTTATAACTCTTATAGCTTTTTTCTAATAATAGTGTTCATCCTTATTCTGAGAATGTTTTCTTATTTTTATTTGTTTAAGTTGAGGCTGGTTGTTAAATGTTTATCTAATGCTTTTCTGGAAACTATGGAAATAACCAAACATACATCATCTCCTTTTCTCTGTTCTAAGAAAAGAGATTTTTGTCTTTTTATCCTATAAATTTGATGAATATACAAATTCATTTTTCAAACAGGAAACCATGCTACTGTTTTTGGAGTAATATCCACTTGCTAATAGTTTGTGTACTATTTATTTTATTTTTGTGTTTTTAGAATCTGGAGCTTGATTTATTAACAATTTTTGCAGTTTTCCTAAGTGAGATGATTTGACATTATGTTTTTGTGTATGTGTGTCTATTTGCATAGTGAGATTCTATTGTTAGTGTTATGCATGTTCAGTTCTGTTCAATTCAGTTGCTCAGTCATGTCCGACTCTTTGCAATCCCCTGGACTGTAGCATAGCAGGCTTCCCTGTCCATCACCAACTCCCGGAGTTCACTCAAACTCATGTCCATCGAGTCAGTGATGCCATCCAACCATCTCATCCTCTGTCGTCCTCTTCTCCTCCTGCCCTCAATCTTTCCCAGTGTCCGGGTCTTTTCCAATGAATCCAGCTTTCTATCAGGTGGCCAAAATATTGGAGTTTCAGCTTCAGCATCAGTCCTTCTATTGAGTATTCAGGACTGATCTCCAGGATGGAATGGTTGGATCTCCTTGTAGGCCAAGGGATTCTCAAGAGTCTTCTCCAACACCACAGTTCAAAAGCATCAGTTCTTCAGCACTCAGCTTTCTTTATAGTCCAACTCTCAAATCCATCCATAACTACTGGGAAAAACATAGCTTTGACTAGACGGACCTTTGTAAAAGGCAAAGTAATGTCTTTGCATTTTAATATGCTGTCTACATTGGTCATAGCTTTCCTTCCAAGGAGCAAGTGTATTTTAATTTCATGGCTCCTGTCACCATCTGCAGTGTTTTTGGAGCCCAAGAAAATAAAGTCTGTCACTGTTTTCCATTGTTTCCCCAGTCTATTTACCATGAAGTAATGGGGACCAGATGCCATGATCTTAGTTTTCTGAATGTTGAGTTTTAAGCCAACTTTTTCACTCTTCTCTTTCACTTTCATCAAGAAGCTCTTTAGTTCTTCGCTTTCTGCCATAAGAGTGGTGTCATCTACATATCTGAAGTTATTGATACTTCTCCCAGCAATCTTGATTCCAGCTTGTGCTTCATCCAGCCTGGCTTTTGCATGATGTACTCTGCATATAAGTTAAATAAGCAGTGTGACAATATACAGCTTTGACGTACTCCTTTCCTGATTTGGAACCTGTCTGTTCCATGCCTGGTTCTGACTGTTGCTTGCTGACCTGTATACAGATTTCTCAGGAGGCGGTAAGGTGGTCTGGTATTTCCATCTCTTGAAGACTTTTCCACGGTTTGTTGTGCTCCACACAGTCAAAAGCTTTGGCAGAGTCAATAAAGCCGAAGAAGATGTTTTTGTGGAACCCTCTTACCTTTTCAATGATCCAGTGG
The DNA here is from genome assembly GCA_917880005.1 of Nanger dama. NCBI lineage: Eukaryota > Metazoa > Chordata > Mammalia > Artiodactyla > Bovidae > Nanger > Nanger dama. The sequence continues at coordinate 23,083,658 of CAKJTW010000011.1, read as the reverse complement.
ATGTTGGCGATTTGTTCTCTGGTTCCTCTGCCTTTTCTAAAACCAGCTTGAACACTGGAAATTGTTGATGCCTGGCTTGGAGACGTTTGAGCATTATTAAGTCATCATAAAAATAATTTGGAAGCTTTTCTCTGTTCCTTTTGAAATAGTTTAAGTAATGTTTAGATGTTACATTCCTTAAAGGTTTGAAATAGTTCCTCTGTGAAACTGTTTTGTTCTGTTGCCTTGTTTGGAAGGTGTTGTTTGTTTGTTTGTTTTTGCTTTTAAGTAATTTTTTATTTCTTCTATAGTAACTGGACTGATTTTCATTTATATCTTTTCAGTTGGCACTTTTGTTAATTGTATTTTAGGAAAGTCATCTATTTCTAATTGATTTGCATGGAGTTAAATGATTTCTTGTAATAATTTTCATTTCCTCTCTGCATATGGTTATTTCCACATTATTATTTAAAGTTTTGTGGTTTTGTCCTCCAGTTCCCTGCTCACTATCCTCTTTTTACTAGCTTAGCAAAAGTCATAATTTATTAAAAAAACAGTTCTTATATTTTTAATACTTTTTTTTTTGGTATTGAGTTATAGCTGATTAGAAAACACTGTTGTGATTAAGTTACACAATGTTGTGTTCAGGTGAACAGGGAAGGAACTCAGCCAGGTATACATGTATCCATTCTCTCCCAAACTCTCCTCCCATCCAGGCTGCCACATAACATTAAGCAGAGTTCTGTGTGCTATACAGTAGGTCCTTGTTTGCTACCCATTTTAAATGTGGCAGTGTGTACATGTCTATCCCAAACTCCCTAACTGTTTCTTCCCCCATCCTTACCTGGGATTTTGATTTATTTTGCTATTTACAGGTTTCTATAATGCAAGAACCAATTATAATTTAAACCTCATGAGGATAGGAGGTTGTTTATTCTTTTGAACCTGCCATAGTGCCTCTCACATAACAAATGCTTAAGAAACATTTTCGAATGTATAAATAACCCTATGAAATAATTATGAAATTTATGGCCAGTTCTCTCCTATTGCTATAGTTCATCTCTGCAATCTTTGGACATTCTCTCTTGGTGTCTACTAATGTGGAGGCATAAGAAAGTATTAGACATGCTTCCCATTCCATTTTCAGAGAATATTATTAGTAGATTTATTTTTAAAGCCTACCAGTGTAATTTTCCCTGAATAAAATAAACCTGAGTAAAAAGATTTTTGTAAAAATTAGCTCATAGAAAATATATTTCAGCAGAATCCAAATGTGAGAGCTGATGAACTATCAGAGATCATGCCCATGATTTCTGTGGACTTGGTCCCGTTGCTCAAGCTAAATCTTACAGACAGGCCCGAGTCCAGGATGTAAAATGATAAAAACAGACCTGCTGTGGTAGGGGGCGGGCACAGAGCCAGGGGAAGCCCGCAACCCTACTCTTGGCTGCCTTCCCTCCTGACCTCCTCCTATGTCTCATTTGAAAACCATAGTTTAAGTAAAAAAACTCAATTGTCAGGTGAGAATGAAAACAAAAATGCAAAGAAGGCAAATGATTCATTCAAAGTTGCTCAGTGAATTAGAGGCACAGTGTGGGACTACAACTCCTGCCTTCTGTCTCTGCATTTAGTGGTATTTGCAGGCTCCCAGGAAGCCTTCTGTGCTTTGTACCAGTCTGTCCTTGTTGATGGTCCTGATATTTGATGACCTCCTCGGCAGGCCCAACAATCCTTGCTAGGTATAGACCATTTATTTGCTGATCCTAGAGGGGAAAATTGTGATTCAGGCTCCAAGGTCTAAGAATTGCAGACTTAGTTTTTAGTCTCCTGATGAAACTTCTAATCTGGGTGCCAATGGTGTTTCTGCTGCACGGACACCTGCCCACACAGCCTGATTAGAAATTATAATGATGACGACGATGAGTCTTCCAGGACACCCACGTTCTTTGCAAGATATTTCTGCTAATCATCTCTACCAGAATCATTTGGAGAACTTTTTTCTTTGAGGTTCCCCCACTTCTAAATCAAGAAAAAAAATGCTGGTCTAATTCTGGTGAAGGTTAAGATTTGTCCTCACCATCCTGGTGTGTAATTTTTTGTGCAGGGAATCCTAGAACCTTGAGTGTGATAGAAAGCACCCTGAGCCACATATAAGGAGATTTGGGTCCCAGTTTTAGCAGTGCCAAAAATTTCCTGTGAGCCATTAGTAGAGGTTACATCTCATCTCTGCAATTACACTTCTACTCTGTTAAATGGGCATCCAATTCTCTTACGCCTCTTTACTAGGATAACATTTGGTGCTGTTTAGTCTCTCAGTCGTGTCTGACTCTTTTGTGACCCCCATGGACTGTAGCCCACGTGGCTTCTCTGTCCATGAGATTTCCCCAGGCAAGAAAACTGGAGTGGGTTGCCATTTCCTACTTCAGGGGATCTTCCCAACCCAGGGATTGAACCCACATCTACTGTGGCTCCTTCGTTGGCAGGCAGATTCTTTACCAGGGAGCCACCTGGGAAGCCTCCTTTACTCGGATGGTTACTAGGATGGTGGGAATCAAATGAGGTTAATGAGTAAGAAAATGTTTCGCTCATCTACACTGTCAGTTGAGAGGGTTGCCGTTGAAGTTACTTTTTCATTGATGATGGTTTTGTCTGTTAAGGGTATATTTAGTGTAATACAACCACTCATTTTGAGAGTTGGGAAGGCAGGTTGATATATTTATCCAACATTTGGGGATGGTTAGGGCAGATAAAGGGCCGAAATACTATGTGAAATGTGGTAGGATACAGGCTCTGCCTTGAACCAGGAAGAAATGCTGCTTTGAGGAGATGGTGCCCAGAGAGGAAAGAGATGATCCTAAGAACTGGAAGTCTCCATGGAAAAGTAAAAATTAGAGGTGGGAGAATTGGAGGCTTGAGTTCAGGATGTGTGGTAGTGAAGAGACGACCTACAGATGAAGAGGGACAGCTAGAGAAATGCCAGCACTGGCTTTGGACTCTGTAGCTGGAGTGTGAGAGGACAGGAGTCACAGACAGAGAGGCTGCCAGGAAAAGAGCATTCCCCGAGAAGAGCGATCCTCTGTAAGGCCCTCCACATGCCCCCACCCCTACACCTACCCCAGGACTTTAGAAGGGATTCCAGAGTTCCTTAGGGCCAGGGAAGGCCTTGTCCTCTTTGTCTCTGAGTGAAGTAAAAGTGTTAGGTGCTCAGCGGTATCTGACTCTTGACCCCATGGACTGTAGCCCGCCAAGCCCCTCTGTCCTTGGAATTCTCCAGGCAAGAATACTAGAGTGGATTGCCATTCCCTTCTCCAAGGGCTCTTCCCAACTGAGGGAATGAACCCAGGTCTCCTGCGTTGTGGGCAGATTCTTTACCATCAAAGTCACGAGGGAGCAGACTCTGTATCCTGCCATTAGCGTGGCACTTTGTTCACAGCAATTGGCTTTGGAAAAAAATTGTTTTGGACTTTGTTTTTTAATTCAAGGTTAAATATCCGAAGGAATGTTTAGGAGGGGTTCTGACAGGAAAGAGCTGATTTGTGTAATTCCATTTCTCTTTTAGGTTCACTGTTTCCTCATCCAAAATGTGTTGGGCTCCATGACTTGGTTTCTATAACACTCACTATCTTTGTTGAAGGGAAAACATTTTTCTAAAACTAGGGATAAAAAAAATTCTCAGTGAATATGTTGAGATTTCTGTTACAGTGCTGAGGCTTTGAGAAGGAGTGAAATGTTTCCAAAAGTCCTTTTCCTTTAATAAAGGACTTCAACTTACATACCAGACTCAGACAGTCTTAGCTTTTATTCTTCTTTCTCTCTCTCCACCTCTTCCTTCCTCTCTCCCTTCCTCCCTCCCTCCTTCCCTTCCTCCATCTACTCACTCACCCACTCACCTAACCTAACTACCTACCTGTCTAAGGAATATGGTAGAATTAGTTTCTCTTATGTTTTAGGCTTTGGTTGGTTTGGTGAGCCAAATCAACTGAGTTGAAGAAAAACTGACATTTGGGAAAAAAAAAGGAAAAAAAAGTGTCCTGATTCATTGAAAAGAATTTTTTTCCAGCCTAGGTTATACAGTTTTACAGACTCTTGGGATGGGAACTAAAAAGTCTGGACCAAATATCTGAACATCCTGTGAATGTGTTTGCTAAACTATTTTTCTTTTTAGCACAAATGGAGACAGACTCTTTTTTCAGTAAAACAGAGCCAATATAATCTTTGAAACCTTCAAACATGATGTGGGAAGATGATTCTCTATATAATGTCCATCCAAATATAAAATTAAAGTTTTTAATAACTAGCAAATATGTGAAATTTTCAATTATCAAGTTCTTTTTGGCCAAGTTGGACTTTCACATTCTATTCCTTTATTTACTTCTAATTAAAAACTTTTTAATTCAGCTAATTTCTAGCTTTCAGTGAGCCTTTTAACTCATCAAATATTTGGAAATGTTTTTTAATTTATTATAAGAACAACAAAGAGCAAGAAGTCACTTTATGTAATGTCTTTTCTTATAGTTCAGTGTTGTCAGCTCTTTTCTTGATGGACTTTTGGTTTGTGTGGAAGCAGCCTGAGGGTGTTCATTCCCCATTAATGCTTACCTGTTGCTGTTGGGGTGTTACAAAAGAGTAGAATGTTCTTTTATACACTTGACCCAGTTTCTGCTAATGTTAATATCTCACATAACCAAAGTGTATTAATCAAGGCTAAGAAAGTATGATCATATTATTAATTGATCTGCTCCTTTTATTTGGATTTCCCCAGTTTTTCCACTAATACTTTTTATCTGTTCCACAACCCAGTTCAGGATACTCCTCTGCATTCGGTCATCATGTCTTCTTAGTATCCTGTCTGTAATCGTTTCTCAGCCTTTCCTAGCTTTTTATGGCCTTGGCACTTATTCATTGTGTTGGGCACTTATTGCACTGTAGAATGTCCCTCTAATGTTTTCTTAGAATTAGACTCTGTTTGTAGAGTTTGGGAAAAAAATCTTTCTCATGGCTTCATATCTGGGAGTACATGATATTAACATGACCTCTTACTTCAGTTCAGTTGCTCAGTCGTGTCTGACTCTTTGCGACCCCATGAACTGCAGCATGCAAGGCCTCCCTGTCCATCACCAACTCCCAGAGTCCACCCACCCATGTCCACTGAGTCAGTGATGCCATCCAACTATCTCATCCTCTGTCGTCCCCTTCTCCTCCTGCCCTCAATCTTTCCCAGCACCAGGGTCTTTTCCAGTGAGTCAGCTCCTTGCATCAGGTGGCCAAAGTATTGGAGTTTCACTTCAACATCAGTCCTTCCAGTGAACACCCAGGACTGATCTCCTTCAGAATGGACTGGTTGGATCTGTTTGCAGTCCAAGGGACTCTCAAGAGTCTTCTCCAACACCACAGTTCAAAAGCATCAATTCTTCAGCGCTCAGCTTTCTTTATAGTCCAACTCTCACATTCATACATGACTACTGGAAAAACCATAGCCTTGACTAGATGGACCTTTGTTGACAAAGTAATGTCTCTGCTTTTTAATATGCTCTCTAGGCTGGTCATACTAGGATGTTACCTTTGTTGACAAAGTAATGTCTCTGCTTTTTAATATGCTCTCTAGGTTGGTCATGCTAGGATGTTAGTATTGCTGTTGATCAGTTTTGTTTTTATTATGTTTTAACTAAAGATCATTTGTCTGGGACTGTTAATTCTCTGACACCTTGGCCCATTAATAGTGACCATCATTGACTAGTCTTTAATCTACCAGCTTCATTTTAATGGAAGAGCACAGCTCCTGCCACAGTTCAATTAGAAACTGTGATTCAGACATGAGGCCCATGTTGGGGCTTGCTACAACATTTCTTCACTCCTTACCCTGGGACTTGCCTGGTTCTCTGCATTCTTACTCAGTAAGTAACTCAGGGAGTGGGACTCAACCTCAGAAACCAAATCTCCAACAGAAAGGAGAACACTAGGGAAGGCAGGAAAGAGTGAACTTTGGACTTCATTAGTCTTCCGGAGATGACCCTTCTCCTTGACTGATGTGGCTTAATGGATGCCAGCCATTACCATCCTTCATCCTATCTTGGCTGACATATGCCAGAGGGAGTGCTCTTCAGCATTTGACAAGGCAGTGGAATCTTTGCTCTTCAGGGACCCAAAGCAGCAGTGATGAAGAGGTGAAGAGTTTCTTCTCTTTTGGTCCCTTCCTGCCATGATGCATTGAACATTTACTGAATTTTTATCTGCCCTGTCTTATTCTCAGAGGATGCATAGTGGGTTTGGGAAGAGAAGTATTGATGACTAGAGTTGGAAAACAAATCTTGATTCAAGCCATGAAAGACTTTAGGGTAGAATCTCAGGCCCTCTATGAGATATCAGTATACCAGTGGGTCAAGTGGCTAAGCTGCTATTTTGTGGGTAGTAATTGGGTCCTATTTGGTTTTCCTCATCCTTACATATGAGATGGAGTGTTTTCTCTTTCTGACTTTGTCATCACAGTGATCTATAATCCTTGGTCTTGAGGTATAAGGCTTAGAGGAGTGCTTTGCAATATTGGGTGAGTTGGTTCTGGTGAGTGGGAGTCCAAGTATCCTAATAGCTATTATAAAAACCTGAAACCTTTCTCCCACAAATGTTTCACTCTGTTCATTTCCTTGGAGGTGAAGACTGAGGAGAAGTGGGAGATGTGTGTCATATATGACCAACCACTAGTCACATGTGGCAGTTGAGCACTTGCAGTGTGTCTGGTGCCACATGTTGAAAGAATAACATTTTGTATCCTTTTGTAAAATAAATTGCTTTTTAATATTCTTTTAAAATGTGATGACTAGAAAATTTTAAGTTGTATGTGTGGCTCACATCATATTTCTATTGGACAGTGGTTAGAACCCAAGAAGAGTATGAAGCACAGTGAATTGACCTTGTGTTCTCTGAGTTCTAATAATGTTGGCATTAAAGGGAAAAGCTTCAAGAGTCATAATTTTCATTAAAAAAGTCTGATTCAGAAGAATTGGCTCATTTTACATGATTGCTTGGACTGGAGAAGAATCTGACATTTGGTATTTTCATAATTGAGAACATAACTTGCTGACTTTAAAAAAAAATCACAACATTTTGTGCTTGGCCTCAGGTACCAGACTTTGAGCTCTTTGAAAATAGGGATGGTGTCCTTTCTCTTTTACCATCCTGTTCCTCCAAACCACATACTAACTAACACACAGAAGGTAGTTAACCTGGTATTTGGTGAGCAGCAAAATAACTTTCAAAGAAGAGAAAACCTTAGGAAGCTACCCTATATTTATGGTTGGAGGAGAGAAATACCCACCTTTATAAGTCACCCCTTTTTCTTAAGTCAGCCACCAAAAATAAAGAACATTGATCCAAGTGTTTATTTTACTTCTTGATTTAATTACCATTCTCATCAGGTGTTGCTGTCAGCTGTGCATATGATAAAGGATCTTTTCAAAATGCTTAACCTCACCATCCTCCTGAGTGAAGGGAAGACAGAAAAAGATGCTGCTTATACAAATTAATCCTCACCTTGTTCAGAATCAAATCTAAGGGCCTGAAGACTGGATTATTCTTGTTTTTCCTCTTGTTTGATCCTTTTTTATCACTGCCCATGCTATGGAGGATCTAGAATTAATAATGAAAAATGAGTTTAGGCTTGGACTGTATTAAATCTGCATCTCATTTTTAGCTCTCATTCTGCTTCACGCTAAGCCAGAGCCTCTGTGAACACATGACTTACAGGCCCTCACCCTTCCATTCCACTCACTCCCTCGTCTTGCTCCTTCAGCAGACGCCTGGAGCTGGGTGAAAGAGCAGGCTTTGTGCTGTGTTGCTCTTTGGCTTGAGCCCTGTGCTGGGAAATTCAGGAGGAGCCGCCATGGTTTTTGATTTTACATTATGCGTGGTTCAGACTCCACCTAATCCGTGAATCCAGACATAGTTAAGGGCATGTTGCCTTAGTTGCTTAGTTGTGACTGACTCTTTGGGAGTCAGTCATGGTCTGTAGCCCACTAAGTTCCTCTGTCCACGGGATTCTTCAGGCAAGAATACTGGCGTGAGTTGCCATGCCCTCCTCTAGGCCATGTTCCTGCACCAAAGATCGAACCTGGTCTCCTGCATTGCAGGCAGATTCCTTACCATTTAACCTACCAGGGAAGCCCCTTGGTCAGAGGTGAGACTTATAGAATCTACGATGGCTTTTTTGCTCACTATTCTTAATAAAGGCCTCCGGAAGGAGGTTTTGTTGGTTACATACAGCCTTATTTTTTGAGAATATTAGAAGCTTTGATTCTTCTACTGAACAGAATGGAAGATAACAGATTTTCTTGCAAGTGCGTATACGGTGGTGGTAAATGAGTGGAAAAGTACGGACTTAGGAGTCAGAAGACCCATGTTTACTTCCTAGCTTGCTATTTTTCTAGTTGTTAGACTCTAGAAAACTAACATATCATCTCTGCGCATAAATTTCCTCAGAGGTTCAAATTGGACATTATTCACTTCACAGGGCTGTCATGTGTTAATAAAGGTGCAGGACTTATTTTGGAACTAGTCCTTAGACTTGACAACACTAAATGAACTGGTTTTCTCACACAGGCCTTTGTGATTTTCCTGGTGACAGACCACTCACCATCTTCTGTCTTCCTCTGGAGGTGGGGGAGGTGGGCATTGGGGTGATGATGTGGTAAAAGCCACTTTAACTCTAGCTGTGAGGAAAAGAGCAGGGAACATGCGGTAAGCAATTGCTTCTAAAAAGCTCGGCCTAAAAGCACTTGATGGATCTGTGCTGGTTTCCCGGTAGACTCGTCTCTGTACTGCCCGCATAGCACAATTAATAGTTATTACTCAAGAAGGAACAAATAAAAAAGAGAGCGAGCAGGTATAAAAACATCCTTTCATCTTCCTGAAGACAGTCCCCTTTGTCAGGTCCGTGGAGCCATACCTGTGAATCATCCTGGGAAAGCACAGTGTGGGTGACTAGAAGGAAGATCTTGTGGTTCGTTTCTTACCCACTTCCTGGGCTGGGAGCTGTCTGTGCTCATCTTTCTTATCTGCTGATGCTTTGTCAATATCCACTACCGTTCACAATGTATCTTCACAAACAGGGGCCTCTTTCTCACATCCTCACTCAAAATACGTCAGTGTATAGAGAGCCTGTTACTTTCTGGGCAGAAATGTTGGAAGGCAAAGCAGAATGCAGTTGAGAAGGTAAACCTGGAGCATGGAAAAGCACTGCAGTAAGTGTGTAGAAATGGGAATGTGAGTTGAGCACAGAAACACTCCAGCCATGCTTGTTTTGTGAGCGAATGAAATGAGTCACAACCTTGCTCCAGACTGGCCACCTGACCGTGGACACTTCACTCTGATGTTACTAGAGTCCCTGGATCAAGCTTTGCTACTTGGAGTCTTGAAGTTTAGATTAGAAAAGAACCCTGACTTTGAGGATGAATGCCCCAGATGGGGATCTAATTCTCCTATGGAATTAACTCTGTAGGCAGAATGGAGGTGACAGTCATGGATTATAGGGTGTATTCCCGTGTTTGAATTCAGGTGACACAGGAGTGATTCTGGGTGAGCTGCATAATGTCTCTGAATTTCAGTTTTGTCTTCTGTGAAACAAGAATAGGATTGTTGTCAGTGCGGGATGTAGCACATGGTATAAAGTGCCTGGCACAGGGTAAGCTCTCAAGGGCTTCCATGGTGGCTCACACAGTAAGAAATCTGCCTGCAGTGCAGGAAGCCTGGTTTTGATCCCTGGGTGGGGAAGATCCCTTGGTGGAGGGAATCGCAGCTCACTCCAGTATTCTTGCCTGGAGAGTTCCATGGGCAGTGGAGCCTGGCAGGCTGCAGTCCAAAGAGTCAGACATGACTGAATGACTAACACGTTCACTTCCATTGTGTTTACTACTGTTATCTTTATTATTTATCACCACAATCATTTTCCTTGACCCTATCTTATAGGGATAGACTATGGCTGTGAAAGTGCTTTGTGTTAGAAAGATGGAAACTACTACAGAGTGACCAAAGTCATTAAAGAAAGCATGAAATCCATTCCACCACCTTCCTTTTTATTTGTACTCATCATGGATTGTTTGGCTTCAAGTCTTGGATGTTATCTTTTTTTTTTTTTTTTTTTGGCTACATCTCTGGGATATTCTTCCCTTTTCTGTATTCTACTGATCATTACCCTAAGACATGTTCACATTGCCTCCTTCTTGACTGGAGTTCCTGTGTCCAGACTCTCCTAGAGCCCTGGTTCTCAAAGTGTGGTTCTCTGCAACAGTATCACCATCAAGCCTCTCAGCTTGCTAGAGATGAAACATCTTAAGCCCACCCAGACCTGCTGACTCCTGGGGCACACTCCCTATTCTGTTGCAGGGCCTGTGTCCAAGCCCCCTTGATACCACCTACCACTTTTGCTCTGAGTATATGCATGCTTGTCCAGCGTGTGTTTGTTCTGCCTCTGGAATGTTTCCTCATTCTGATGGTTCTTACCACCTCTTTTGCAAGAGCTGGTTAAGATACTGAGCATGTACCATGGAAAAGCATGAGTAGAGCAGTGACCCAATCCAAGTCACCATTCATAACCTTGACAGTGGCGATAGAGTCTCTGAAATGGTCTTTATACTGTTATGATTTCCCCTTGTGACCTTTCTTCACAGTTGATGAGTGCTTAGTATACACGAGGCATTGCTTATAGTGTACTCTACTGGGTTCAGTTCAGTTCAGTCGCTCAGTTGTGTCTGACTCTTTGTGACCCCATGAACCACAGCACGCCAGGCCTCCTGGTCCATCACCAACTCCTGGAGTTTACCAAAACTCATGTCCATTGAGTCAGTGATGCATCCAACCATCTCATCCTCTGTCGTCCCCTTCTCCTCCTGCCCTCAATCTTTCCCAGCATCAGAGTCTTTTCCAATGAGTCAGCTCTTCGCATCAGGTGGCCAAAGTATTGGAGTTTCAGCTTCAACATCAGTCCTTCCAGTGAATACCCAGGATTGATCACCTCTGCTGCTGCTGCTGCTGCTAAGTCGCTTCAGTCATGTCCGACTCTGTGCAACGCCATAGAAGGCAGCCCACGAGGCTCCCCCATCCCTGGGATTCTCCAGGCAAGAACACTGGAGTGGGTTGCCATTTCCTTCTCCAGTGCATGAAAGTGAAAAGTGAAAGTGAAGTCACTCAGTCGTGTCCGGCTCTCCGCGACCCCATGGACTGCAGCCTTCCAGGCTCCTCCATCCATGGGATTTTCCAGGGAATAGTAGTGGAGTGGGGTGTCATCACCCTCTCCGGATCTCCTCTAGGGCAATTGAATTATCTCATTCTTTATCTTCCTCTTGTCTTAGGATGTCAGCTCTCTAAACGTGGGGACCTTGTCTGTTGCCACTATATCCCCCGCCTGTGGAAGATTGCCTGACATAAGAGAGGAACTTGGGGAATGGTTATTTAGGAAATGAATGGGTCCCAGAAGATTATCATTTGAGAACAGACCTACATTCAAGGACAGAAGAGTCTCCTTCCTATTCCAGCTGTGTTCCAAGAGAAAATAACCTTACGTGGGTCTTTATCTTTAGTCTAAGAGGTGGAACAAACATTGGAATGTGATTAGGACTTGCTCTAGTGGCCTTGGATGCACATGCAGATCCTGTCTGAGAGAGAGACCCTAGAGTGGTGCCTTAATGAGAACAAGTCTTTTAAAGCCTTAAGTTTGGTTCTTGGCCTGGTTGGAAATACAGGGCCTTCTGACTGCTATTCTTTGTGCTCACGTTGTTGATGTACGTATACGAACCTTTTATTATTATGGACTCAGTCGGCAGTAACCATGGTGAGTAGACCTATCACACAGCATTTTTCTGAGTCAGTTTAAAATGCTGACAATTAAATATACCGTACTCTTTTAAGCGATCCATCAGTCTCCCTTGTTGTCATGGTGACCGAAGTATATTTAGAAATGTGACAAGTACACTGAGTTCAATTGCACTTTTGCCAAAACATAGTTTTGCAGCTAAAATTGAATTTCCTGATTGAAGATCCAAGTGCTGTTAAGGGGGCATGATCATTCCTATACATTATTCTGGAAGCTTAACTTACATCATTATATTAAGTCAGCAGTTAAAGTCTTATCAGGCTAGTAAGATACTGACACTAGAAGTTGTTATACTTAGAGATGATGAAATAAAGTGAAATACAGATCTATCTTTTTTTACTTTAAAAATGAAATTTGCGCCTCTTCAGTATAACCAGTTTAATGATGTATTCTTTTATACATTTATAAAAATTTGTAGGTAAATGTGCATACGTCTATTCCTCCACATTATATTTTTTATTTAAAAAGCTTATTAGGGACTTCTCTGGCAGTCTAGTGGTTAAGACTCTCTGCTTCCACTCATGGGGCAGGGGTTCAATCCATGGTTGGGAAATGAAGATCCTGCATCCCATGTGGCATAGTCAAAAAAAAAGAAAGAAAGAAAGAAAAAAAACTTATCAAGGACCTCCTCTCTTCTACTTATAATCCATCTTTAGCAACATTAGGACATCTTTTTTCACTTTTGGTCTGACCTCAGATTGACAAGCATCCTTATTTTTCCCCAAACTCACTCCTTTTGGGTTTCAAGTGGAGTAAAGAGACCTTTTGCTCAAACAAAGGAAAAGTGAAAATCTCTTTTGTCTGGTCAGGAACTTGGTTTGAATCTTACTCCCCTTGTGTCTTGTCACCGCAGTGCTAAGAATGATGTTGATTATGAGCCTTTTGGTCGTTTGACCACAGATAGTTTAGGGAATTATGCAGTAGCTAGGTCATTATTATAACTCTGATTTCTTTCCTGGTCAAAAACAGATTCTTGTTATTTTTATTTTTTAAAGCAGAATGCTACTGCTGCTGCTAAGTTGCTTCAGTTGTGTCCGACTCTGGGTGACCTCGTAGACGGCAGCCCACCAGGTTCCTCAGGCCATGGAGTTCTCTAGGCAAGAATACTGGAGTGGGTTGCCATTTCTTTCTCCATAAAGCAGAATGACATTTTGTTTATTTATTTATTGACTACACATGAGGCTTATAGGATCTCAGTTCCCTGAACAAGAGTTGAACCCCGGCCATGGCAGTGAAAGCCTGGAATCCCAACCACTAGGCAACCAGGGAACTCTCCAGATTCTTGCTCTTGAAGTGAGAAACAATTGCTTCTGGATACTTCTGCTTCTGTGTTTCCATGGAGCTGAATGCTTTGGTAACTGGGGTTGATTTTAAGTCCTTGATAATATACCTGTTAAACTTTTTATTTCTTTCATTTTCATGGCAAAGTCTGTTATGGTAAGATTTACTGAGTCTTTACTATATGTAGGCACTGTGTATACTAAGTTCTTCAATGGGTCATTTCATTGTAGTGACACAGTAATCTTGAGTGAGTCCTATTATCATTCTCATTTTACATTAAAGAAGCAGGTTTAGAGAGATGTTATATTTTTTGACCGACAGCACACCTTGAGTAGTAATGGAGTCTGATCTACGTGGCATATTAACCAGTGTCCCCCTCATGGAAGGCACACAGTGAATATCTATTGACTAATCAGTGGATTAGTCACTAATCATGATGTAGTTTTATGTCCGTGTTTCAGTGTTTCTGGGGCTCAGAAACACTGGTATCTCACTTGGTAAAGAATCTGCCTGCAATGCAGTAGACCCTGGTTCGATTCCTGGGTCAGGAAGATCCGCTGGAGAAGGGATAGGCTACCCACTCCAGTATTCTTAGGCTTCCCTGGTGGCCCAGCTGGTAAAGAATCCACCTGCAATGTGGGAGATCTGGGCTTGATCCCTGGGTTGGAAAGATCCCCTGGAGAAGGGAAAGGCTACCCACTCCAATATTCTGGCCTGGAGAGTTCTATGAACTTAGTCCATGGGGTCGCAGGTCACAAAGAGTCTGACCGGACTGAGCGACTTTTACTTTCACTTCATTGTTTCTAAATGCTAATATGGCAGCTGATAAAGTTAAACAGATAACGGGATCTGAATGTAGAACTGAGCCACTCTGTGCCTGGAGAATCCAATGGACAGAGGAGTCTGGCAGTCCGTAGGATTGCATAGAGTTGGACATGACTGAAGTGACTTAGCATGTTGCATGAATCTCCCCTAAAGGTTTGGAGCCAAAGATGATTAGTATGAAGCAGTAGGGGAATAGACATAAATCCCATCAAGTCCAGTAGTTCAGTCTCAGGACCTATTTACACTCTTAAAAATGAGTTTTTATTTATGGGAGTCATAGCTAATGCTGTTCATTATCATAGAAATTAAATTAATTACAAAGAAATTAGAGCCAATATTTTAATGAAACTTGTTTGTATGAAAATAAGTTTGTTTTCCAAAATAAACAAAAAATTACTGAAAAAATTGGCAACTGGAATCTTTGCATTAAATTTTTTGCAATAGGTATTTTGATTAAAATTTTTGAGGAAAACCTTGAAAGAATTTACAGAAAGGGAGTAAAAACAGCTAATCATGGATTTTTTTCTTTGGTACTACACCAATATATGATGAGTGGTAGTTTCTTAAAGTTTAATTGCAATGTGAAATATGAAATCATATCAATTAACATTTTCTAAAAAATAACCCATTATATTAAAATCTATTGGTCTTATTTTTTACTTCTTTAAAATTTTATTTTGGAGGCTAATTTACAATATTGTATTAGTTTTGCCATACATCAACATGAGTCCGCCACAGCTGTACATGTGTTCCCCATCCTGAACCTCCCTCCCACCTCCCTCCCCATACCATCCCTCTGGGTCATCCCAGTGCACCAGCCCCAAGCATGCTGTATCATGCATTGAACCTGGACTGGCGATTCATTTCTTATATGATATTATACAGGTTTTAATGCCATTCTCCCAAATCATCCCACCCTCTCCCTCTCCCACAGAGTCCAAAAGACTGTTCTATACATCTGTGTCTCTTTTGCTGTCTCGCTAACAGGGTTATTGTTATCATCTTTCTAAATTCCCGATCTTCGCCTGTGATTGTGTAACATCACTTATTATTTGTTACATGGAGTTGTGCGTATCTCCCAAATATTGAAATGTTTTGTTCTTTAGCACTTTAAAATAATCACATTTGTTAATATCACCACTGATTTCATCAGCAAGAGTATTTTAAGTATTTCCAGTTCAGTTGAGTTCAGTCGCTCAGTTGTGTACGATTCTTTGTGACCCCATGAGTCGCAACACGCCAGGACTCCCTGTCCATCACCAACTCCTGGAGTTCACTCAAACTCATGTCCATCAAGTTGGTGATGCCATCCAGCCATCTCATCCTCTGTCGTCCCCTTCTCCTCCTGCCCCCAATCCCTCCCAGCATCAGAGTCTTTTCCAGTGAGTCAACTCTTTGTATGACGTGGTGAAAGTACTGGAGTTTCAGCTTTAGCATCATTCTTTCTAAAGAAATCCCAGGGCTGATCTCCTTCAGAATGGACTGGTTGGATCTCCTTGCAGTTCAAGGGACTCTCAAGAGTCTTCTCCAACTTTGGCGCTCAGCCTTCTTCACAGTCCAACTCTCACATCCATACATGACCACAGGAAAAACCATAGGCTTGACTAGACGGACCTTAGTCAGCAAAGTAATGTCTCTGCTTTTGAATATGCTATCTAGGTGGGTCATAACATTTCTTCCAAGGAGTAAGCGTCTTTTAATTTCATGGCTGCAATCACCATCTGCAGTGATTTTGGAGCCCCCCTCAAATAAAGTCTGACACTGTTTCCACTGTTTCCCCATCTGTTTCCCATGAAGTGATGGGACCAGATGCCATGATCTTCGTTTTCTGAATGTTGAGCTTTAAGTCAACTTTATCACTCTCCTCTTTCACTTTCATCAATAGGCTTTTTAGTTCTTCTTCACTTTCTGCCATAAGGGTGGTATCATCTGCATATCTGAGGTTATTGATATTTCTCCTGGTAATCTTGATTCCAGCTTGTGCTTCTTCCAGCCCAGCGTTTTTCATGATGTACTCTGCATTGAAGTTAAATAAGCAGGATGACAATATACAGCCTTGACATACTCCTTTTCCTATTTGGAACCAGTCTGTTGTTCCATGTCTAGTTGTAACTGTTGCTTCCTGACCTGAATATAGTTATTAGGAAGTTGTCAAATGTATAATATAAATAGTAGATGCAAAGTTTTCAAAATTCTAATTTTCACTTTAATATTTGAATTTCATCATTGACAATAAAGCTTATTTAGTTATTTTTCTTGAAATGATGTTTTTGGTTTAGTTTTGAGAAAATGTATGACAGGACCAAGTCTGAATGACTGTTCTTTCAAGTAAAAATGGTGTTTCAAGCAAGGAGTCAAGAACTAGATTAAATTTAAGCTCGGGGGAAGCCATGCCTCCCGGAATCTTTCTCCAGCTTCTCCTATCGGGGCGGCGTCCCGGAAATTTTCCGTTTTGTTCCGTTCACTGTTGCTTTGGCTTCATCCCCTTTTTTTTTTAAAAACCCCCCCCCCTCCCCCTGCGGTTCCCCCCCCCCCCGGCGACACCCCCCCCCGCCCCCCCCTTAATCCTCTTGCTTGGCATCGCGGTCCTGGGCCGTGGGTCTAGCCATTACTTTATTTCTCAGTTCAAACAATCAAGTACGTGAGTTTCTTGGAGACAACCATTATAGTTTAGAATTTAGCAGAAGTGCTTCATGTATACTTGCTCTGTCTCACACAGAATATTAAAAAGATGTGTCAGTCTTACAAAGATGATATAGAAACCTCAGGACTGAGATTTAACAAAATTAAGGATTTTTGATTAAAAGACGCTTACTCCTTGGAAGAAAAGTTATGATCTACCTAGATAGCATATTCAAAAGCAGAGACATTGCTTTGCTGACTAAGGTCCATCTAGTCAAGGCTATGGTTTTTCCAGTGGTCATGTATGGATGTGAGAGTTGGACTGTGAAGAAGGCTGAGCGCCGAAGAATTGATGCTTTTGAACTGTGGTGTTGGAGAAGACTCTTGAGAGTCCCTTGGACTTGCAAGGAGATCCAACCAGTCCATTCTGAAGGAGATCAGCCCTGGGATTTCTTTGGAAGGAATGATGCTAAAGCTGAAGCTCCAGTACTTTGGCCACCTCATGAGAAGAGTTGACTCATTGGAAAAGACTCTGATGCTGGGAGGGATTGGGGGCAGGAGGAGAAGGGGACGACAGAGGATGAGATGGCTGGATGACATCACTGACTCCATGGACGTGAGTCTGAGTGAACTCCGGGAGTTGGTGATGGACAGGGAGGCCTGGCGTGCTGTGATTCATGGGGTTGCAAAGAGTCAGACACGACTGAGCGACTGAACTGAACTGAACTGAAGGGCAGTATCAAGTGAAGCAATCCCCTTGAAACCCCTCTTTACTGTGGGTGCTTGGTGATAAAAAGTATGACGACTTTCAGTACCTTTTGGTGACACTTCCTTGATTCATGTTAAAACTCCAGTCATTTTAACCAACACATTGCTTTTGTACTATTGGTATAAATATATACACAATGAAAAAAGTTCAAAACATAATAATGAACTTTCAGTCCCTTTGAAGGGTCTGGAGGAACTTTACTTTAGTAATTTAACTCCTAGGTTTATGGATCACACACTGAGATCCACTGATCTAATCCAGATTTTTTCTGGATCTAATCAAAGATCCAGTCTTTGCATTTCATGAGAAAGAGGAGCTGGAAAAGACCAACCCAAGACAGCCCCACCAGTTAGGGACAAGAACTCAGTACATTCCTCCTTTTTTCTTTTGATTTCCTGTTTCAGTTTCAGAAATTTCAAGGTAGATGTTTGTGAAATTCTTTTGTGACTATAATGATATGAAAGTGAATTCGCTGAGTCGTGTCCGGCTCTTTGCGACCCCATGAACTGCAGCCTCCCAGGCTCCTCCATCCTTGGGATTTTCCAGGCAAGAGTACTGGAGTGGGTTGCCATTGCCTTCTCCAGGGGATCTTCCCAACTAAGGGAATGAACCCAGGTCTCCCGCATTGCAGGGGATGCTTTACCCTCTAAGCCACCAGGGAAGCCCCCAATGATACCAAAATATATAATTATTGAACATCTTTAGGAAGATTTCTGTATTTTTGCATATTAAAGCCTTTACATAGTTTCCCTACTCTGTACCACTCACACTTCTGCTTTTCAGTATTTCAGTAGACACCACCACTGCCTCTGTAATCAGAACATGCTTTGTCTTTGCCACATGGAGAGGAGGTGAGGGAGCAGTTGGGTGCTTATTCATTTTCTGGTTTAGAATTCCAGTTTGTGGGGAAAATAGAATCAGTGAGTGTGGTGATGCAGCCATTTCTTTCTTCACCTAGGTTATTAGTTAAAAGTCATACGAAAGGAAGTTGTACAAACAACCATTATCTTTCATATCACAACAAGTCATCTCTTTGTCCAAACAAACCCAATCTTCAATTATCTATTAAAGTTTCTCTCTCCCTGCAGGAGGGATGTTGTCCAACAAAATTACTCTTAATTTTTCTTTTTCTTATGTTAATATTTTTATGTGATCTGTTTTCTTCCATAAAAATTGGTCAGGGTTTGATATCGTCATGAAGGATGCTAAGAGAGTCAGTAGAACCAGACCTAGATATTCAATTTTCTTTTTAATACCTTCCTCTTCTGTTTTACAATAGTTCTGAGGGATGTTGGGGGTTGAAAGCAGTTGCAGTGTATAAAAATGAGTAAATTTGGCAAAATATAAAAAGAGGTTTGCAGACTCTCAATTGTATTCTCTCATCTTCAAATAGGTTGGATATTCTTTTGCAATATGCCATTTTTTCCTATTTCTCATCCAACAGTTGCTCACTTTCTCTTACCTCTGAACTCTGTGAACAGAACTTTGTTTTCTAACCTTCTGATTCTTCCCTCATGATTCTCATGACCCTAAAGGCTGATCAGATTTGGCCTCATGTCACCCCTGGTGGTGCTAGTGGTAAAGGATCCACTTGCAATGCAGGAGACCTGGGTTCAATCCCTGGGTTGGGAAGATCCCTGGAGGAGAGTGTGGCAGCCCACTCCAGTATTCTTTCCTGGAGAATCCCATGGACAGAGGAGCCTGGAGGGCTACAGTTCATAGGGTCACAAAGAGTTGGACATGACCAAAGGGACTTAGTATACATACACCTGTAAACCAAGGACTTTGGTAACTTTTTTCTTTCTGCAAAACTCTTGTTTACAGTCTGTAGTTACCTGAAAACCATTGAGTCTTTTCTGTTTCTTTTTTAGAACTTCTAGTTATGGTTTTTCCTAGTCATGTATTAGGCTCAAAAATTGCCTAGCAACAGTTCTATCTCTTGACAATGTTTTCTGCTTCCTTTTTGGAACCTCTGGAGCTTGGGTCTGTCCTGAGCTTAGTGCATCATAGGAGGTTCATGGATGTATTGAATGGATGTTATTTTTATCCAAAGATCTCTTCTTCAAAGGGCATTGTCCAGATTTTTATCTAGTGATCTGAACTGTTGTTTATCTCTCAGCTAAGTCTCTGAAACCCAGAGCTTCACTGGCCTGTCTTCTAATGCTGACTCCCTCTCATTAGGATGTCATGCATGCCTTTCCTGGCAGATGGCCACTTAGCCTCTACTTGAACACTTCTAATTCTTTGTGAGGCTATTGTTTCTACTACTGGATAGCTTATGTTTAACAATCTCCTTTGCATTGTTCTAAAACTGAATTTTCATAGTTTCAACCCTAAAAATTCTAGCATTGCAGATTTTTCAAAAGTATCATGATTTACACAGGACACATCCTTAGATACCCGAAGATAGCTCTTTATTCCCCATCCATCTTTGTTCTTTCTTCAGTCTTTTTCTTACTGCTTATATCTTGGTCCCTAAAAAGGTTTGGATGCTCAAATTCTTTATGCCTTCCCTATTTCATATTACTTTCTAGAGTTCCAGCATGCAGACCAATTCTACGAGCCTTTTTAAAATCCACTTCTCTTCTTTTGTTATACTGAGAAGAGTGTGAGTTTGGGACCCTAAAAGCTGGAATATGAATTCTAATACCATAACTTATTTGTTGTGTGAACTTCATCAGTTACTCCCTCCTTCTAAGCATTCCTTTACTCAGATGCAAAATGGATGCATAATGACTTCTAAGAATATTGTTAAGGATTAAGATATATGAGGTGCTTAGCTTAGTTTTTGAAACATAGCATGTTTAATAGATATTTCTTTTAACTTGATCAACTTTAAAAAAATCTTTCCTTTTGGGGGAGGGGCTTCCCTTGTGGCTCAGCTGGTAAAGAGTCCACCTGCAATGCGGACGACCTGGGTTCCATCCGTGGGTTGGGAAGATTCCCTGGAGAAGGGAATGGCTATCCACTCCAGTATTCTGGCCTGGAGAATTCCATGGACTATATAGTCCATGGAGTTACAAAGAGTTGGACATGACTGAGTAACTTTCATTTCCTTTTTGTTAATTGAATTAGAGTTGATTTACAGTATTGTGTTAGTTTTAGATGTGTCCATATATATATATATATATATATATATAAGTTCAGTTCAGTCGCTCAGTTGTGTCCGACTCTTTGGGACCCCATGAATTGCAGCACGCCAGGCCTCCCTGTCCATCACCAACTCCCGGAGTTCACTCAGACTCACGTCCATGGAGTCAGTGATGCCATCCAGCCATCTCATCCTCTGTCGTCCCCTTCTCCTCCTGCCCCCAATCCCTCCCAGCATCAGAGTCTTTTCCAATGAGTCAACTCTTCTCATGAGGTGGCCAAAGTACTGGAGCTTCAGCTTTAGCATCATTCCTTCCAAAGAAATCCCAGGGCTGATCTCCTTCAGAATGGACTGGTTGGATCTCCTTGCAGTCCAAGGGACTCTCAAGAGTCTTCTCCAACACCACAGTTCAAAAGCATCAATTCTTCGGCGCTCAGCCTTCTTCACAGTCCAACTCTCACATCCATACATGACCACAGGAAAAACCATAGGCTTGACTAGATGGACCTTAGTCAGCAAAGTAATGTCTCTGCTTTTGAATATGCTATCTAGGTTGGTCATAACTTTTCTTCCAAGGAGTAAGCGTCTTTTAATTTCATGGCTGCAGTCACCATCTGGAGTGATTTTGGAGCCCTTGAAAATAAAGTCTGACACTGTTTCCACTGTTTCCCCATCTATTTCCCATGAAGTGATGGGACTGGATGCCATGATCTTCGTTTTCTGAATGTTGAGCTTTAAGCCAACTTTTTCACTCTCCTCTTTCACTTTCATCAAGAGGCTTTTGAGTTCCTCTTCTCTTTCTGCCATAAGGGTGGTGTCATCTGCATATCTGAGGTTACTGATATTTCTCCTGGCAATCTTGATTCCAGCTTGTGTTTCTTCCATTCCAGCTTTTCTTCTGATGTACTCTGCATATAAGTTAAATATGCAGGGTGACAATATACAGCCTTGATGTACTTCTTTTTGTATTTGGAACCAGTATAAGTGTATATATGTATATCTCAACTCTTTTGTCTTTGATATTTTTTTTCCTGCATATGACTTTTTTTTTTTTTTTTAGAAATCATTATTTCAAGAATCTCTCCTTTTATAGTCTATGGGAACTTCAATAGATTTTGTATCCTACTGTTGTGTGACTATTGTACAAGTATTAATTATGTTGAGTTGTTTCATAGTGATTTTCAGGTCTACTATATCCTTCTCAATATATCTACTATATCTACTCTTCAGTATATTCATTCTATTAATTTTTGAGAGTTTGATATTGAAACTCCAATTAAAAATCTTAATTAATCTACTTAAAAATAATTAAAATATATAGTGGTACTATATGCAACCTTGTTCTGTATTTTCCAAGTCTCCTGTAAATTTGTTATCATATTTCCATAATTAAAAAATGCTATTACAATAAAAAATAGAGTCTCTCCTTCTCCTGTCTCTTTCTTTCTCCATTTTCCCCTGTTTCAATTTTATTTATATTTATAATCTTAAAAAGAAGTCCCATTATCTCTAGATTTGTTTCTTCCTTTGTTTTTTTAATTTGGTATCACTTAGCATGGTTTTCTTGACAATCATTGTTTTTTTCTAAATTAATTTTCTCAGCTCCTGCCTGCATTTCTGTTCATATCTTCAGCCTTTACTATTCTTACTGTGAAAAACATTTCTTCACCCCTGTACTGGGTTAATGATGGCTGGGCCACTGCAGGTTACTTAACTCTTCACTGAACCACTCAGTAGCTTCTAGAATCATTTAGTTGAACAATATACTTTTATTACATTAACTGTTCAATTGATTTAAATTCACCCACCACTTACTGACCTCTTGTTATATGGCATGTATTATGCTTAATGCTATAGGAGTTACGTAAAACACTTGTATCATTTGTTCATTTAGTCAGTCAGTAAATATTTTTTTGAGTATTTACTAAGGATCAGATTTTGGATTTGGGGTTTGGTTTCAAGAAACTGAGTTAGACAGGATTTTTTCTTCCAAGACACACAACCTGAGGAAAAGTTATAAACAGTGTGGCAATTTATTGTTGTTTAGTTGCTCAGTCATGTCCCACTCTTGCGATTCCATGGACTATAGTCCACAAGGCTCCTCTCTCCATGAGATTTCACAGCAAGAATACTGGAGTTAGTTGCCTTTTTCTTTTTCTTCAGGGGATCTCCCCAACCCAAGGATTGAACCTGCATCTCCTGCTTGGCAGGCAAATTTTTTTACTGCTGAGCCACCTGGGAAGCCCCGGTGTCAATTTCAGTGATCTATATATGAAATAAGGCTTTATGGTTGTCTTTACAAAGGCTGCTTCATCAAACGCTTTGGAGTCAGGAAAAGCTTTATAGCAAGAGAGACAGTTAAAGACTGGGTAAGAGCTTAGAGTTCTCTGGAAATATAAGACCTATACTAGGGTTTCATTATGTTTGGTTATAAAACCAGCTTCTAAGTTCTGTGTGTTATCATTGGTTTCTCCCCCCTGCTTCCCAGAATTGCATACATGCAACATTTGCCTTTTTTTTTTTTTCCTGTTTAGTTTAGGGGCCTTAAGTTTGGGACCTAATTACTGCATGAATGCATATTTCTATATTCCAAAGTAGGAATAACGACATAAATACATAAAAATAATCTCATGATGCTAGGACACTTTACAAAGTCTTTATCTATCATTTCATTTATTTCTTAAAGAACAGCTTGCGGGTTTCCTCAGCAAGTATCTTAAACACTGTTACTGATAGATATTAGACAAGAATTAGCACTGAATAATTATGTGTGGAGGATTTGCAAATAATTATTTCTCTCTTTATTTCAAAGTGATCATGCTGTATTGTCTGATTTTATTTGCCCAGCTTTGCCCATTACCAAATATCTAGGAAAAAGTCTCTTTTTCACTCTGAGGCTCAGGTTTGTCACTTGCCAAATGGAGTTATTGCAACTATTACTAACTATTTCACCCTATTGGCTTAGGTGAAGAATGAAATCATTAATTCATGTGAAAGAATAATGTATATATCTGATCACAACTGAAAACACAAAAAGTGTACTTTTTGAGTGACCAGATTGTGAACTATTTTGTCAAAATCAATTCAGCTTAAGTAATTAATTTTCACTTGTTACTTAAACTTTCTGAGGCAGCTGCATGTCTTGCATGCTCAGTTGTTTAATCTTCTCCGACTGTTTGCCACCCCATGGACTGTAGCCCGCCAGGCTCCTCTGTCCATGGGATTATCCTAGCAAGAATACTGGAATGGGTTGCCGTTTCCTCCTCTAAGCTACATGTCTTCCTTACACCCATTTACCCAGTAGTGACTGCAGCTAAGTGCTGTATGTTCAATAAACACTTGTTGACTGGATTTTTTTTTAAGTACTGGTCTTCTGAAGTCCAGTGCTGGAAATTTGTGAGCTACTTACATTTTTGCTTTGGATTCCTAAAGCCTCTGATTTAATTTCTAGATTATAAGTTTTCCAGTGATAGAACCCTTATAACTATCATATGAAGAAGATGAGCATTACCTTTAGACCAAAGCAATTTACTTTTTAAAAATCTGATTAATTTCAACACAATCAGCCAGGATGTCAGAAGATCTCAGTGTCTTTGATAGATGCTGACAGCTGAGGAAATTAAAATCAGAGAGGGAAGCAATTAAATACTGGCAAACATTACTTTAATGAGACAACCAAATTGTTCATGAGCCACAGAGTACGTTGTATTTTTGATAAGTGTCTTAGGGTATCATTTAAAAATGTTCTTCATGTGGGATTTGCTGTTGGGAGTGGAGGACATTCCATGTTTTTCATTTAATACCTTTGGCCTGATCTCACATTTCGATTACTTTTGGGGTCAGACTTCCTAATAATTGTGTTTAAGATTATGATGTTGTTTAATTGGTAAGTTATCATCTCACCACCACTTTTATCAATTCATAAAACTTACTGAAATGCACAAAGTCTAGACAAAATAATGTTTGGCTTTTCCACAGTAGTTTAGGGATAGCCATGGTCAAGATTCGTGGAAAGAGAAACAGAAAAATGTATATCTCATACAACTTCTAATTGAAAAGATTTGAGAATTGTGGCAGTAAAATCAGAATCAACGTCCTCAATTCCCAGTTTACTGTTCTTTTTAAGATAGCACCCCTTGTTCAGAATAAATGTCTGGCATTACAGGACTGAAGACTTACTTCAGTTTATTCGCTTAGAGCGTTTAAACAAGGCTCTGTCAATTGCTTATTTGTACTACAGCACTTGTGAAATATCAAATATTAAGGGGCATCTATACATTGACCTTAGTGATTGTCATGCCAGTTGGTGGGAATTTTTCTTCATAATGTCAAGATCATCACCTAGAGTTAAGTTGTCTAAAATTGTTCACGGGTGCAGTGGTTGATCCAGAGGTTACCATGGTTGTTAGAAAAACCTGTTTATATCTCTTCTCTCTTCATTTCTCCTGACCTCCCATTCCTCTCTTCTTTTTTCCTTATTCTTCATCATTTTTCTTGCCATTCACTTTTTATTCCCCTCCCCCACCCTACTTTGGCTCCATTGTTCTCTCCAGTTTCGCCTCAAAATACAGTAGAAATGATCAATTATTTTATAGTAGCCCCAACTCTAGGTTTGTTGATTTTTATTTTGCTTTGATCCTAAGAAGATCATGGCATCGTCCCATCACTTCATGGAAAATAGATGGGGCAACAGTGGAAACAGTGTCAGACTTTATTTATTTTGGCTCCAAAGTCACTGCAGATGGTGACTGCAGCCATGAAATTAAAAGACACTTACTCCTTGGAAGGAAAGTCATGACCAACATAGATAGAATGTTGAAAGGCAGAGACATTACTTTGCCAACAAAAGTCCATCTAGTCAAGGCTATGGTTTTTCCTGTGATCATGTATGGATGTGAGAGTGGGACTGTGAAGAAGGCTGAGCACTGAAGAACTGATGCTTTTGAACTGTGGTGTTGGAGAAGACTCTTGAGAGTCCCTTGGACTGCAAGGAGATCCAACTAGTCCATTCTGAAGGAGATCAGCCCTGGGATTTCTTTGGAAAGAATGATGCTAAGGCTGAAACTCCAGTACTTTGGCCACCTGATGCAAAGAGTTGACTCATTGGAAAAGACTCTGATGCTGTGAGGGATTGGGGGAGAGGAGGAGATGGGGACGACAGAGGATGAGATGGCTGGATGGCATCACCGACTCGATGGACATGAGTTTGAGTGAACTCCGGGAGTTGGTGATGGACAGGGAGGCCTGGAGTGCTGCGATTCATGGAGTTGCAAGGAGTCGGAACATGACTGAGCGACTGAACTGAACTGAACTGAATGTGTTAAAGTTTTTAAGTTAGAGGTTAATCATACAAGTTTTTTGTTTTTGTTGACATTGCTTCTGGAAATGAGAAGAGTTGTCTTGAAAGTGATGGGATGGGTTATTTGACAAAGGATGCAGCCTTGCCTGGGTTTGGGTCAGCAGTCATAAAATCCACAGAGGCAGCCAAGGGTAACTGACTTCACTACTAAGATGCTAGAACTGGATTTGTCACTTGTCCCAGATGTCCTTATGGGTCTAGAGGAGAACTCCACTGCATCAGAAAATACTCGAGTTACTGAGGACAGGTGCCACTCAAGCCGTGTGAGAAGTGGCTGGTGAACTTCTTAGCTAGAAGGTTTCAGCTGTTCTACAGAGTGAGATGAAACTTCCTGATGCAGACCCCTTTGCGAAAATTTAGTCGTACAGTGTTGTATTGTTTCTGTGGCTTGTGTTTCAATAGCTTGCCCAAGGATGTTGCATCTCTGAAACTTCACTGGGGAGAGCTGAGAAAGTGTTGATGGTAACCCTGCATCGAACACTCCCTCAGCTTAGTAATGTGTCACCTTCTGGTTAGACCACAGATGTGAAGTCTCTCTCCTTTCACTTGCTAGTTAAGCAGGACTCAGTACTAAATGTGCCTTGGCCCCTTGATAATAGACTTTTACAGGTTATATGCTCATTTTACCTTTCCTTCCAAATATAGTGCTCCCAAATGGGAGGCTGCATCATGTAGTAGAAGCATCCTTATTCGTTTGGGGATCAAGATACAAGGTTAAACTTTTATATGTTTCATGTTAACCATGTGATGTTTGAAGTTTGGCTTCCTGATCAGTAAAATTGAGGTAATACGGTTTCATTGGGGTTATGTCAAGGATGATTTGAGATAACATGATCATGAAATATTTTTCAAACTATAAACTATAGTATTACAGATGAATAATATTTTTCATTTTGGTGGCATATGGCAAGACTTTCTTGCAGAATATAGTATCGACCATGCTGTATTCCTAATCATCTGATTTAAGCCCCTATATGAAAATGGGATATATTAATAAAACTTCTGAGAGATCTTTGAAAGTGAGATGAAGTTGCTCAGTCGTGTCCGACTCGTTGCAACCTCATGGACACCAGGCTCCTCCGTCCATAGGATTTTCTAGGCAAGAGTACTGGAGTGGGTTGCCATTTTGTTCTCCAGGGAATCTTCCTGACCCAGGGATCGAGCCCAAGTCTCCCGCATTGTAGACAGACACTTTACCGTCTGAGCCACCAGGGAAGTCCTGAGAGATCTTTACTTCTCAACAAATCTATCCTTCCCTGTGTTAAAACTGACCTCTTGTTCTTGCACTCCTATTGCAAGCTCCATTTTTCTGAACCTAAAGCATGATACAGGCACAGGCTTTAGACTGACCTGTGATAAATCTGCAGGCTTTCCCCTAAAGCAGCTTCTTTTGATTTTTGGGTTGAGGGGATACATGATTCTTCAATTGTGAGGCTTTGTCATGTGGAACAAAAGTTCTTTGTGATGCTGGTAGGTGAAGTTATGTAGATGGACACAGATAAATACTATGGTATTTTAAAACTAGAGACATGAATCAAGGAAATACCCAACCCAGAGATACCCTCTATTCTTGTGTGCTTAGAACATTCTTCTTTGATCATATAAGAATGGGCTTATAGGAAAGAATTTTTGTATACCATTTTGTTGACCACCCCATCAATGCTTACAGATATGAAATAATGGAGGAAAATCTTCACCCCAAAAGTTTAACTCATCTTTGGCTATGAAGTGGGTATTGTATGTCTCATTTACATATAAGGAAATTGACACTTGGGGGTTTAAGTAACTTGCCTAAGGCCATTGGTAAGAGGCAGACAGGTCTGACTGGCTCTAAACCCTATATGTTTTCCCCACTTCCTCATGTCAATCAAATAACTAGTTTTATCTCATTATTTCCTCCTTCACTAAGTCTGGTGGATCAAGTCAGTCAGTTGGTCTGTCCTCATCTTTTCCCTACCCAATATTCTGGATGTAAAGGAATGCCCACTGGATGAACAGGCAGAGCTCAGAGGGTGCAAACTCTCATCTTGCCATGTACTGTACTGTGCAGTCTTGGGCAAGTTACCTACCTTTTTGAACTTCAGTTTTGCATCTGTAAAATGAGGAAAATAATATCCATTCCACATTTGTGAATTTAACCATGAGAGAGATGTTGGTTCCTTTCTCATCCTTTTTATCTTCTGCGAGCTTTTGTTTCCTCACCTATAAAGTGGTAGAATAATCCCTTCCTGCTTCTGTACCAGGTTGACATGGACTGAAATGAGATAATGAATGTAAGAGTGTTTTGTGAAACCAGAAACTGCTGTATAGATAGAAGAGTTTATGATTGCTAATGAATAAATGGAGCTTGCAAGCTAAGTGTAACTTTTCTCTGTTTTGTTTACAGACACTAGCATTGCAGTTTGCTGGCCTTTGTGTCCACTGATCATTCCAAGAACAAGCTGTCCAAGGTAAGAGGGGCTTGGTGTCATCACATTTATGGAATGCTAATAGGCATCTTAACCAATAGTGTTTAAGGTAGATTTCACTCCCAATAGAAGAAATATGAAGGTATTCCAGGAACACCAAAACCTGAAAAATGGCCAAGGCAGTGAAGGTCTTCCCCTTTACGTTTCCTTGATTTGATTTCCTTTTTAATTCCAGGTTTTTCAAGCTTCATACCTGAGGCAGAGAAGCATTTGGTAAAATGGAAGTACTGAAGTGTCTATAGTATGCCATCTTCAAGGATGTTCTTATCTAGTACCTTCATATATCCCCAGCTAGTATGTAGCAGGAGGGCTTTCTCCAGTTTTCTGGTCATTGATGGGGTGCATTTTTTTCTACGCTACACTGCCACTGTTACCTGGCTCTGAAGGAGTCAGACTATTAGTCAGGTCTGTCACTGCCTCTTCAGTTCAGTTCAGTCGCTCAGTCGTGTCCGACTCTTTGCGACCCCATGAATCGCAGCACGCCAGGCTTCCCTGTCCATCACCAACTCCCGGAGTTCATTCAGACCCACGTCCATTGAGTCAGTGATGCCATCCAGCCATCTCATCCTTTGTTGTCCCCTTTTCCTCCTGCCCTCAATCTCTCCCAGCATCAGAGTCTTTCCAATGAGTCAACTCTTCCACATGAGGTGGCCAGAGTATTGGAGTTTCAGCTTTAGCATCATTCCTTCCAAAAAAAATTCAGGGCTTATCTCATTCCAAATGAATTAGTTGGATCTCCTTGCAGTCCAAGGGATTCTCAAGAGTCTTCTCCAACATCACAATTCAAAAGCATCAATTCTTCGGCGCTCAGCTTTCTTCACAGTCCAACTCTCACATTCATACATGACCACTGGAAAAACGATAACCTTGACTAGACGGATCTTTGTTGGCAAAGTGATGTCCCTGCTTTTCAACATGCTATCTAGGTTGGTCATAACTTTTCTTCCAAGGAGTAAGCATCTTTTAATTTCATGGCGGCAGTCACCATCTGCAGTGATTTTGGAGACCCCCAAAATAAAGTCTGACACTGTTTCCACTGTTTCCCCATCTATTGCCCATGAAGTGATGGGACCAGATGCCATGATCTTTGTTTTCTGAATGTTGAGCTTTAAGCCAACTTTTTCACTCTCCTCTTTCACTTTCATTAAGAGGCTTTTGAGTTCCTCTTCACTTTCTGCCATATTACCTGTTCCCAAAACTATCTCTAAAGGACATAATCTAAGGCTATCACAACAACAAAACCCTTAAAAATACGGGAAATGTGTTAGTCTTTTGAAACTCAGGACCTGCAGTACCTGCATTCCACTCTCTTAAGGAACTGGTGTAAATGAATTAGAACTTTGGCAGAAGATTTCATTCTTAGTTTGTCAAGAAAATGGTTACCAGTTTAAAATAAAAATAAGAAAGCATAAAATTTGTCTTAAGTGTTTAAGAAAGCATAAAAATTTTTAAATTTGCAAGATGTGTGTTTTCTTCTGCAGATATCCAGTTGATATCTGTACTTCCCAGCTAACTGTGCTGTGCTCTCTGTAATCTTCTGGAAATCTTAGCCAAAAACAGGCAAAGTAGTTACTATGGTGTTCCTAACTGCAGGCCCTATAGGATAGCACCTTTGTGGAAGACTTGATATCAGTATTTAAAGTTCTGTAAACATTTCTCCAGATGAATATTTTGATTATCTCTTTGGTATTTTCTTTACATGATCTTGAACTTTTTTTTTTTTTTTGAGTTTGTTGGAGTCTAGTTAATTTATAATGTTCTGTTAGTTTCAAGTGTACAGCCAAGTGAATAAATTATACATACACATATATCTGTTCTTTTTAGATTCTCTTACTATATAAGCCATTGCAGAGTGCTGAGTAGAATTCCCTGTGCTATACAGTAGGTCCTTATTATCTATTTTATATATAGTAATTTAAGCATAATTTTAATTACACAGGCCTTTGAGCAATTTGAAGTTTTTGGTACTGGCTCATATGTGCAGGAGTTGCAATTTAGAAATGAGTGAAAATTTTGGTGTCACATTAATATGGTTTTCAAAGCTAACACTCATCATATATGTCGAATAAGAAGACATCATGTATGAGCAAGGCCAGTGAGGGAACGTATAGACTGTGAAACTCTTCTATGAGTAGATCAGACCTATATGCCATTTGTGGTATTTAGATTTTATACTCGTTTCTACAAGAATGTTACTAAAAAAAAAAAAAAAAGATGGTAGCCAAAAATATAGGAATGGCTCCTGCCCATCTTTTGTTCTTCTCTAGTACATAAAATGCCCCTGCAAAAATCCTTTCTTATATACTTCATATATTTTCAGGGATAACACATAAGAAAAGAATGTACTGTAGACAGGTGATAGCATAAATTTTGGTAGCTGTGTTAGGCAGAGATCTGTTCATTTAGTAGCTACAGTTTTTATATTAACTTTCCTCTAAATGCAAATTGTTAAGTATTAATAAAATACTTTTTGAAAAGTGGTTAACTATGCCCCTACTTCCCCACTGAAACCCATTTGAATGTACAAAGAAGAGTTTAAGCAAGGCTGGAAAGGTTAGGAAAAGCTGCTCTTGAGAAAGGAATTTCGTATGTATTATCTATCATCTATCTATTATCAGTCATCTATTATCCATCTATCTATCTATTCATATATCTTTTAAAATTATTTAAGTGGATTTGGTGTGAGGAAAGAAGGATAGAAACATCTCAAGTAGCCTTTGGATGATAAAGAAGTAAATATTCTGAGAGCATACTACAGAAATTTAAAAGAATCTTATGGTAATAATTGATGTCAGTGTCAGTAATGAAGAAAGAATAACAGTTTAAATAAATAATTAGGCTTGACGGTAGCTGTGTCAACAGGTACCCACTTAATGAGTGTAATCATTGTTTTTCTCGGCTTTCAACGTTAATCCACTGACTGCGGTGTGTTCCCTGTCCCACTTCCAAACCAAGTCTATTTAAAGCTGTACTTCATGGAATCTGAAACTGTATACCCTGTTTACTATTTAGAGCTGATACCCAATGTTCTTTAACAGGGAAGATCTTACTTGAGTAAGAACAAGCTTCTGGCCTTTGGTAGGCCGTTGATTATCCTTGTTTTCCATGGGGTGATTCATTAGCAAGGGTGAATAATGCCCAGTTAATTCTCACAGACTTGTCTCTATTGCTAGAGTGAGTTGGTTATTATAATTTGATGGAAACAGCTCTAGTCTGCCTTAAATCAAATAAATCAGCTGTTGTTATTTGAGGTGGAGTTAGAGACAGTAGGTATAAGTGAAATTATGTTCTTAGTTACCTGAATAGAATCTCATTGTTTGCAGGAGTGAAGTAATGCATTATGGGTTATGTTCTATGAACCAAGTGTCATGAAAATCTCTTTGTACTCCCAGCTCTAACTGTGTCATCTTGGGCAAGTCATTTTCCCTCTTTGGGGTCTATTTCAGCATCTGACAACAGATAGACCAGTTGGTCATGGTGTTATTTCTAGTCAAATGTCCTAATGTTAATTGCTAGGATTTTATTTCTTGGTCAGTTCTTTCTTCCTCCTGCTGCTGCTTTTCCACAGTCACAGAGAGTCTAGTGTGAAAATTGTTTTTTAGCTTTTAATTCTTCTACGTACCTGAAAGGCAGTTAATGATTTGAGTTTTAGATTGGACAGTGATTGAACATTTATGCATTGGTTGTATTTCCCCTAGCAACATTCATTTTCTAGTTAGAAATCAAAAAAGTCCATTTTCCTCTATGTCTTTCTGCTCCATAATCTCGGTCTCAGTTTTAGAGGCTGTGGTAAACTTCTCAACTAGCCATATAAAGAGGTTCCTCTTCTGTTGTTTGACTTTTCTGGGATTGAGTCAGTGACCTGTAATGAGAGGTCAGAATATCAAAGACAGAGGGGGCATTGAGAACCAATCTAGACAAAATTTTACAGATGAATTTATTTGCAAAGAAGAACTGGAGACACAGATGTAGAGAACAGATATACAGATACCAAGTGGGGGAGATGGGATGGGATAAACTGGGAGGTTAGGATTGACATATATACACTACTATGTATAAAATAGATTACTAATGAGAACCTACTGTTCAGCACAGGCAGCCCTACTCATTGCTCTAAGTGAGAAGGATATCTAAAAGGAGGGGCTGTATGTATATGTAGAACTGATTTGTTTTGCTGTACACCAGAAAGTAACACAGCATTGTAAAGGAACTATACTTCAATAATAAAAATAAAAGAACCGATTTAGCCAAATCCTTTATTTCAGAGATGAAATTTTGGGCTCAGGGAGGGAATCTGATTTGTCTAAGGTATTAGTGGCAGATCCTGGGCTAGAGTTCTGACTCAGTTGCTGTTTTAGGAGAGGAACCTCTATATGTGAAATGTCTTTCTCTTCCCAACATTTAAAAGGACATTATCTTTTAAAACCAATCACATTGCCAGCTCAGGGATGTGAAATGCCCTTCAGATATTTGGATCGCATAGTTTTTTGTTCATTCCGTGAAGCATGGGATAGATGATTCTGGCTGCCTCTGCTCTCTGTGTTTGTTAGGAGTCTGTGGTTCCCTTGCAGTTCTTCTTGACCCTGACATCACCACTGTTCCCTCCTCTCCTTTTCTGATCCAATGAATGATAGGAAGCTAAGGATGAGTTCCTAACTGGCTGTGTACTGTGCATAGCTGGGAACAGTAATAAAGAGAAGACAGATGCGGGATTAATATGCAGGAGGATAGGAGAGTAATAGGCAACACAGTGAAATCTAGTTCAAGGCCTGCGGTTCCCAGTTGCTGTGCTACATAAGATTAATAGCAACATCTCTCATCCTTTCAGACCTTCTTTCTGCCTTGCTCTTGTGGGACTGGGCTGGGACTGAGGAACAGCTGGAATGATCTTTTCCAAAACCAAACTAATGTTTTCATGAGATTTCCAGGTTCAGAGAAGAGAGCAATAATTATCCATCAGCTGGAAGATAGCTTAGAGGCAACTGGGTCTGAACACTTACCTTGTACTTCATAATACTGATGTACAGAGCATGGAAATCATTTTACTGGGTCTGAGGTTCAAATCCTGGCTTTATCTTATTTTCTGTGACTTTGGTAAAGGCATGACCTACCTTCCTGTGAACCTCAGTTTCTCCGTCTGTGAGATGGGAAGAGGAGGAGGAGGGTGAAATAGAGGATGTCAAAGGTTTCCAGAATCGTGATCCTGAGTATCTGACTTGACTAAGGTCCTGTAGCAAGATTCTAGCCAAGCTGAATCTTAGATTCAGAGCTCCTTTCTCTGGTTTGGAGTGCTCATCATGAATACTTCCACCGCCCATACTTTCTAAACCACATGCTTGTATCTTTCAGCCTTGTTTCATTAAGTAAACTTTTTCTCTCTCCATTGGCAGATCCCTCTGTCAAGGGACTTGCCTAAGGCAGTCATTATTAATTTGTGTATGTGTGTTTAGTGGTAAGGGAGAGGATTATGGAAGATTTGGAATCTATGAAATAATTAGAAATTACACATCTGTATAGAATGTTGTCTACAATTTCATGAGGTTTGTAAACTCTCTAAAGGCCATACCTAGGTTCTAGGTTAAACAAAAGATGTTTTTCAGTGTGGGAAGTCTGAGATGACATTTTGATAACACACATTTCCTTTGCTGTTGGATTTCTCCCACAAGTCACTTATTGTTTTGCTCTGAGTGTCGGACTCATTTATGAGTGTGACTCTGGGCATTTATATGTTTCAAACTGTTGAGTGATGTTTTAATATTCAAACTCTTACTCTGTTCGCTTTATTCATTTATTTACTCTGTCACTCAAATGTACATTTAAGCCAGAATCTGCTAATTGCTATTAATTTTATTTTATTTTTTTAATGGATTATGGTAAATGTGTTTTATTTCTGTGTGCCTATTTATAGAAAGCTCTCTATTTTTTTCTTTTTTCTTTTTTAAAATACTTTATTCTACATTACAATACTGTATTTGTTTTGCCATACATTGACATGAATCAGCCACAGGTGTCCACGATCTCCCAATGCCGAAGCCCCTCCCCACCTCCCACCCCATATCATCTCCCTGAATCATCCTGTGCGCCAGCCCCATGCGTCCTGCATCCTGTATTGAACATAGACTGGCGCTTCATTCTTACAAGATAGTATACGTGTTTCAATGCCGTTCTCCCAAATCATCCCACCCTCTCCCTCTCCCTCAGAGTCCAAAGTCCGTTCTATACCTCTGAGTCTCTTTTGTTGTCTCACATAGAGGGTCTTCATTACTATCCTTCTAAATTCCGTGTATATGTGTCAGTATACTGTATTGGTGTTTTTCTTTCTGGCTTACTTCACTCTGTATAATCGGCTCCAATTTCATCCATCTCATTAGAACTGAGTCGAATTTATTCTTTTTAAGGGCTGAGTAGTACTCCATTGTGTATATGTACCACAGCTTTCTGATCCATTCATCTGCTTTCACTGAGTCTCATAAAACAATATTTTTCCCACTTTTCATATGTGGAAACTGAGCGCAGAGAGGTTGAGTAGTTTGCCTAATGTCATATAGCTAATGAATGCAAAGTCTGGAATCAAATCTAGATCTGTTTGAAAATATTTGACTGCATCTAGAGATAACAGGCTTCCCAGGTGGAGCTAGTGGTAAGGAACCTGCCCGCCAGTGCAGGAGACATAAGAGATGTGGGTTCCATCCCTGGGTTGGGAAGATTCCCTGGAGAAGGGCATGGCAACCTACTCAGTATTCTTGCCTGTAGAATCCTATGGACAGAGAAGCCTAGCAGGCTTGGGCCCACAGGGTCACAAATAGTCAGACATGACTGAAGTGACTTAGCATGCTCGCACGCAAGAGATAACAATGAATGTGAATAGGGGCAATGAAACTATTCTATAACCTATAGAAATTCCTGGAAAAAAAATGGTCAGTGGGCCCCTGAGGAGTATAGTGAATGTGTGCTCTAGGAGTTTAAAGAGGGATAAGCTCATATATCCTGAATCTTTTATATGATAATTCATTAATTAAATGCCCTTCTTGTATCTTAAGGCAGGATAAGAAAAGTTGGGCAGTTGTCTAAACTGCATTATAAATAACTCGTGTTTTCTCTTTTCTTAAATACTTCGATCAGGTTAGTGGTCTGAGAGGCTCCAGTTTTGTGAGTGCAGGAGGAGGTGGTGATTATAGAGTCATAGAGCCCTGATTGCACTGCAGCTTATCAACTGAATTGGAATGTCAATGCTTTGGGGAATCCGTTTGTTGTTTTCTCCCTGTTATATTGAGCGTGGGATTTTTACCAGAGATAGACTTCTGGCCGTGCACAGATCAGCACAAATGCAGATGTGAGCAGCGAGAATTTGGATCGTGCCAAGAGGTAATGACTGCCACATGTGTGAAGCTAATCTCAGTGCCTGGTGTCCCACTGTGAGCCTGTGTGGGAGCCCTGAGAATGAAGGCTGGTGGTAGACATGGAAGAGGCCTTGGAGGTTGTCAGAGGCAACACCTTCGGGTGGGAAGATGAGGCCCGGAGAAGGGGCAGCAGCGGGTTGATAGCAGAGCGAGAACCAGACTTCATACCCGTGCTCTCCAGTAACAGTGCCTTAAATTTCCTGTCTTCCATTGGCTCATGTCCCCACTTGACACTGGATTGGGAATTAAGTGTTATTAACTACATAAGTTTGGAAGTATAACTTGATTTCTTTGGGTCTCAGTTTTGTTGTCTGTAAAATGAAAATCACACGCTCTTGGCAGAACTGTAGTGAGGATAAGTGAAATACCATTGTGCTGTACACCACGCTGAGGTGTTATCTCACATATGCTTAACAGTCCTTATCATAGCCCAAGGAGATAGGCGTGCGTATGTGCTAAGTTACTTCAGTCATGTCGACTCCGTGTGACCCTGTGGACTGTAGCCCATCAGGCTCCTCTGTCCATGGGATTCTCCAGGCAAGAATACTGGAGTGGGGACAGGTACATGTATCCTGTTCTTCTACAGATTCTATTTCCCAGCTTCGTTCTGATTCTTTTCAGATTGTTGCTTCTCAGAATTTGGTCTGAAGACCAGGAATGTCAGCATCACCTGGGAGCTCCTTAGAAATGCAGACCTCAGGTCCCATTCCAGACCTCCTGATCAGAATCTGCATTTTAATAAGATTTCCCGGATAGTTCTAGGCTCATTAGAGTTTGCGAAGCAGTTTTTCCACTGGAGACCAATTCTGAGTCTGTTGGCCATAGGCCTCTGCTGACATTGACAGGGTTGGAAGCAGTATTCTGAGGGCATGCCTTCCCCATGCCTGGAGAGACAGGAGGGAGTCCTTGTCAAGCAGCTCCCTGGGAGTAGTGGAAGGCTGGGTTGCAGGAATCCAGCAGGCTTTATCTTTTCAACGCCCTTCATTTCCCCAGAAGTAGTATTCACCAGGGGTCAAACTGGGATTGGTTCCCAGGCTTTGGACTCCTAAAGTCTGTGTTCTTTTCATTACACCACCATGCCTCAGTCAAGAGGAATGCTGGGCTGTGTGGACCATAACTCTTCATTCCCCATAGTGCCAGTATTTCCATGCTGGCTGTGTTACTCTATTACTCAATTCCTAGAGGGGAAGAATTAAAAAAAAAAAAAGAAAAAGCTTGAGTTGAAAGCCAGGATCCTGCAGCTTAATCAGTTATTTTCATTTTTTAATGAGGGAGACTATTGTGAAATAAGTAATTATTAATTACTCAAAACTAATGAAATATTTTAGTTTCCTTGCTAAAAAGCATATGGAAGCTAAAAGAAAGCATATGGGTGTTTTTCGGGAAGCATATTGGTGAATGGACGAATTCTGGCGGAGCCAGTATGCCTTTGCTGTCTGGCTGGGGCCATCCCTGCGTGTGCTGGCATCTGAGTCCTCGTGTGTTTGGAGGGATTATTTAAAATTCCCATCTGATGTGTGCCTTAGGTTGCCTCTGGAGTTACACAGCTCTGCCTCATAAATCTTTCTGCTATGTTTTCACTCCGTTATTACTGGTGGAGTGTCACTCAGTATAAAACCTTTTCCATCAGGGGGCTGCCATGCTCCTCCTTTCCAGATATTTCTCTTTCTCTGCAGTGGCCCAAAAGGGCCTGCCCAGCTGATGGTTGGGTATAGAGACTTTGTTCACCTGACGGTTTACCATCACATCCTTGGATCTCCTTGCTCCGCTGAGGATCGTCTGGGAGACCTCTGTGCCCCCTACTGAGTATCTGCACTGCAGATTTCTTGTGAAACCAGAATGGTGATTCAAGTGCAGGTCCGCTCAGGGCTGTTTAGCATCGTAGTGCATACCCTCCTCCTCTCCTTTTCTTCATGTCTCTTCTCTCTTGCTGTGTTTGTGGATCTGGTAAATGGCTTGATGGATTGGGAGGTGGTTGAAACTCTTTTGGCCACTCTGGTGATCCAGGCTTGTGACAGTTAGAGGCAGCATGCTACGTTTGAGAAGGTACTTGGCTGAGAGTCAGAAAACCAAGGTGCAGATTCACCTGACTTAAGCAGCATTTACTTAGCACCTATGGAGTAAGGTGGCTCACTAAGACATGGAAGGAGGGAAGTGGCAGGTGTGTGGAGATGAACTTGATGCAGGGCCAGCCAGGACTCAGTGTGATGTGTGGGCTTAGAGATGAGACTTTGTGAGTGAGAGAATGTGGGAGTTCTTGCTACAGGAGGTTTCTTATAAAAGCAGGGGCTGGAATTGACTCTGAAGGATGATCGAGTGGACGTTGATGGGATATTACAGGGGCTTCAGAGGGATGTTCTGGCAGGCAAGAATCAGCTTGAGGTAAGTCCCCAGAAGCAGGGGAATACCATTCCTGCCTAGGGAACTGGGTACAGATGACAGAAATGTGTAGTTGAGAGAAAGCACTTCTTTTCTGGCAGACCTCTGTCTCCTCATCTGCAGAGTGTACCCTTTGAACAATTTGGTTCTCAAGAAGCCTCACGACCTTCAATTGGTCTTGAAGCTACTGCATTGCCCAAGACCTACCCCATCTCCCATCCTAAAGCCAGATAAGCATTTAGCTAAAGGTTGGTTACTCATAGTGGCGATGGAGCAGGGCCCAGAACCCATGTGTCTTTTTCTGACTTCATCACTCTCTCTGTGACCCACAGGGCATTAAAACGATGAGTGGTTGGGATGACCAGTATTATTCTAGCCTTTAATGTGTGAAACACAGAATTTTAAAATAATCTGCAACATAAAACAAATGAGATATTTCACCATTTTACATAGCCTGTGACCCTTCCACTGGAGACCGTCCACTCGTATAAAATGCTTCCTTGTTCCATTTTGCCTGTGTGGGCTTTGCTTTCCTGCCTGAACAACCAGCATGCATCTCTTCTCCTAGGTAGGGGAGCCATCTCTCTCCACCCCTTGGCTCAGTTAGTGCTGGACTTTGTTTTATTTTGTATTACCACCTTTTAATGTTTTCTCTTATCTCCCACCCCCTATACATGTATTATGAGGGTTCTGAATCTAGGGACTATATTCTGCTTCTCTGAATTCCCTTTCACTTCTGGCACAGCACTACCCATAAATCATTCCTGATAAAGAAACACACAATTGCGTTCTTCAACTGCTTTCCCCTCTGCTTGGTGCTTGTTTTTGAAATGGATATGACACTTAGAGATTTGTAGAATTTCAGAATGGGAGAGGAATTTAAAAATTCACTGTCTAGTTGAGCTCCACCCCAGGGAAGAAATGGCTTACCCTGCTGTACCTGCCCAGTGAGTGGTGAGTC
This sequence comes from Nanger dama, assembly GCA_917880005.1. Classification (NCBI taxonomy): domain Eukaryota; kingdom Metazoa; phylum Chordata; class Mammalia; order Artiodactyla; family Bovidae; genus Nanger; species Nanger dama. The sequence goes on along the minus strand of CAKJTW010000011.1, from coordinate 23,044,664 downwards.
TGAGAGTGGCACCCTCACCTGATCTAGCAGGAGAGGGGTGGTTGAGGCCTGAGCTCCTGCTCACCCTTTGACAAGTGTTGGCCGGGTTTCTTCTTTCGATGGAGAACTTTGGGAGTAAAGGTGGTACCCGTGACGCTGCTGCTGCATGAACCAGATGGAAGCAAGCGACGCTTAACCGGTGTCTCCTGTGATGTACTACGTGACAGGCCCACGGCAGGTGCTTTCACATCGTTTGGTTTAGTCAATCATTGTAAGTAAGAATTCCCTCACCCCTGCACGTGGGAGACAGGTTGCAAACAGGGCATTTAACCAAAGCCCTTTTCTGTAAACACTGAAGAGTGCATGGTGGTGGATAGATTTTTGCATGATGGCCAGAGGGCTCTTCGTACTCTCAGCTGTTCTAACAGTAACTGATGGGGGACAATGATCAGAACTGTGCTGGGAAAACCTGTGTTCCCTGGAATATAAGAGAGGATTCAGCGCTCTCTCCTCTCCCTGACACATGCATCCCTGAGTCTTTGGAGGGATGAGACCTGCCTGCCTCCCACTTGGGGGTTGGTAGTATTGGACTGTACTTGTTCTGGTTACATCTTACTCCTGCCTCTCCCTTGGCCTCCAGCCCCACTGTGTTTATTTTTCTGTCACTCTTATTCATTCTTCCTCACCCTCCTCTCTCTGTCTCCTGAATTAACCCTGGGTGGCCTCAGGGCCCAAAGGCTGTCTGATGGCAGACTCCCCTGGACTGGACTGTAAAATGCTGGCGGGGAAGGCAGGACACAAATCTGTTAAATACACAGTAAAAATAGCTTCTGATCTATGCAGCCCGGTATTAGGCAGGATGATATTAACGAGGTTTGAGTGCTGTTCTGAAATGTGGCAGCTGCACATGCATCTTGGCTGCTTTTCCTCCCTACCTCTGGCAGCTTGCGAGCAGTGTTACCATGACACTCCTTGGGCTCTGTTTAGATCAGCTATTTTCTGAAGGAGTCCCTGACCTTCCCCACAATAGAAACCGTTGATGTGGTCATGTCAGAGCCCCTCCAGGAGCCCTGGAACTGGTGGGCCCCCAGTTGTGACTTGGAAACTGCTGGAAGCTGTAGGTCAGGACACAGACTTTGAATGTTTAGGAACGAGAAAGGCTGTTAAATATCCTCTAGTGTCCTTTGATGAGGAGGATACTGAGCCTATTGAGTGAAAGGGACTTGTTCAAGGTTGCAGAGTGAAGTAGGTACAAGGCTGAGGCAGGAGCTTGGGTCTCCAGATTCTCTAATGGTCCCATTGTGCCACTCTTTCCCCTGCCTGAGGGCCCTTTTCAGCCCTGATGGCTGTGGCTGGAGAGGAGACAGGCCTGGGGACATCGATGTCCCCAGGAAAGGGCAGAGGGAGTGAAGAGAGTGGAATGAGGAAAAGAGGGTTACGAATAGCGTGGGGGTGACAGAGGCCAGATTAAATGCCCCAGGTACCCCTCAGCCCATTTGAAGAGATTCTTTTCTATCAGGTTCCACAGGTTGGTTCACTGAGAAATAGATGCTTACAGAGGCAGAGGAATAACAAGGTCATGTCCCTGGTTGCTCGGAACCCTTCCCTAACGTCATGTTAGACTTCACAAAACACTACCTTTAAAAGCCATTGTCAGCACCACTGTCTTGGGGATCCTTTATTATACAGTGTTGAGTATTCTTTAGAGAGTTCACATGTGAAATGTTGTCTTCGCCACATGATAGCAGGATCTCAGGAGACAGAAACTGTGAGTCACATGGACCCTCCTCCCTTCTCCCTTCCCCTTGTCCCTCCTACCCTCCCTCCCTCCAGTCATGACATCTGGCAGTGACCTAAATCATGTATGATGAGCATCCAGTAAATTTTTGTTGAGTTGAACTTAGTTGAATTTAGATGGCCTCAACATTTTTATTAATTGATGGAGTGGGTAGCCATTCCCTTCTCCAGGGGACCTTCCTAACCCAGGAATCGAAACCCGGGTCTCCTGCATTACAGGTGAATTTTTTACTGTCTAAGCCACCAGGAAGCCCAACAGATGGTGGACATTGCCAAATAAAGATTTGGGGGAATAATCATCTCATCAGTTTAGATTCAGCAAGATTTCTTAGTTAACTTTTATGAAACTCAGTACACTGTCAAGTATTATTCTCATTTAACAATGAAGAAATGAAAAATGGGTGACCTGCTCCAACTGAAAGAGTAAATGGTAGAATTTGATTTGCCTCTAGATTGTCTGTCTTCAAATGTTATGTTACTTCTACTCTACCCCAGTACTTAAGGAGGGGTGATTTTTCTGTAGACAGTGGTTCACCCTTCCATTGAGGAGTTCCAGCCTTTTAAGGTTATAACCTACCTCTTAAGAGTTTAGAAAAGTAAATATGAATTCTCGGATTTGAAACAGTGACTTATTCTTTGGACCACCTCAGGCTGATTTTTTTTTTTAATTTTTCTCTGTAAGCCAAAGCAAAAAGAACACATTTCTGTATTCTTTAATTTGCTTAGTTTGAAATAAACTTTGAAATAGTATGTAATACTCTTTGAACTTTTAATACATTTGGATACATCCAGAATATGAGGGAAAAAGGCCTTCTGCCCTAAATGAATTGACTAATTGAGCTGTGAACAAAGTTAGACCTTATTTTTGGTTACAAATGAAGGATGCAAGAATTTTTGATGCTGTAGCTGAAGTCTAGGTTTTCGGTATTGATGTTTTGCAGGTATTTTTCAATATTTGCCATATTCATAAGATGATATACTTTATGCTTTCCTAACTCTCATCAGATTTGGATGCATTTGGCTGATAACACCCTGCATCCTTTCTGAAAAAAAGCATAAATGTGGAGTTGTCTTCCTTTTTGATGCATGTGCTTCGGAAGACCACACTTGTCTAATTTAAATTTCAGTACAGAGACAAAGCTTATCAGTAGTGAGCATAATATCTTGATATATATAGATCACATGTTTCCTTTTGTGTCTAACATTCCAGGTGTTTAAGAGGAGAATGAGTTGAATAATAATGGTATAATGTCCAGAGAGAAAGTTGAATACATAAAACAAATATGCTTGGAATCTATTTCTGTAGTGATGCATGTGTGAGATTAGCTCAGTCTTTTATAAAGTTGTCTATACTTGAAAGTACATAATAACTTCAGAATTACCAGAGAAAATTGAAATCAAAACTTGGATGATTAGGGGGATGGATAACTTATCTTTTGTTTTAGAGCTGTAGGTAAAGTGAAAAGTCAGAAGAGTGTGTGGTTTGGTGTTACATGGAAACCAAATAGTATCTGTCTATTTTCTTTGTGAAGAAAGCTTGGCTTGGGAATCTGAGTATTCTTTCAAACTTTCCAAATTACTTTAGCCCCCACTGATGCCCATACTTTGCTTAATTTGATTGAATCAGTTTACACTGAACAATGGCTTAGAAAACATGTTATTTATTATAAGCAATGCACATACACACTACATAAATAAAGGAAAGGAGAAAAAGAAGGATCACTTGCATATGTGAAGCAATCTGCCTTGCTTTAGAACTGCATATGTGTGTGTCTTTTTGTTTAAGTAGTTTGGGAGCACCTTGAAGATAAGAGAAATGTTTTGTACATGTTTGTGATAATGATTTTGTGAACTCAAGTGCAGTAAATCAAAACAACTTTGGTAACATCTTTTGGCTGGAGTCAATAGACTTATTCAGAGTTTCTACAGAAGTCATTCTATTACTTTTGAAATCCCTCTGCTTCATAGACTTTCTGTGGAATTACTTTAGAAATCCATCTGCCTACTTGCAAGAAAAATGGATAGTTAAGTAGTGCAATAGCCTGTTTACATACTGGCTCAAACTGTCACTGTAAGAAAAGGTTGCATATATTTTAAAATGTTACACAGCTAGGAAAAATATACACATATAATATAGAGAGTGACTATATATGTACATATATACACAATCATATATATATGATCTGTTCCTTGTCACAATATTTAACCCAACATGCTATTTACAGTAATGAATCAAAATGTCAGTTTTAAAAATATGAAGTGTCAAAGTGTTCCCACGTTGCGGGAAAGTTTGATGTGACAGTTTGTTAATCATATGACTATTATATCAAACGTGTCTCACAGTGTTTTTGCTTGGTGCTCTTTCTTGTAGGCTCCTCACACTTTTTTCAGTGAATTCCAAGTTCAAGTTACTAACCCAGGGAACACATTTGGGTTACGTGTCTCCCACACCTCACACAAATGCTGCTATGTTTTCCTCTACTTACAGCTGAATGGATTTAACATCATTTCAGAGTAGTTTGATTTTGTGCCTGACACATTTATGTATAGAAGCTAGAAGAAAAAAAAAAAATTCCCCTACTGTAATTTTGTTGTTTTCACTGCAAAACCATCACATGAAACCTTGATAGAACAGCTATTTTGTTTTTTTTTTTTCCAAGCTGGGTTTTTCAAGGTATGATTTAGATGTCCATACTCTTTGACCTTGGGCACATTTTTGAATTTTGCTTGGCGCATTGATTATACCAACTTCCATCCTAATAAAAGAACAGAATCCTAGAACATAAATACCATATATATGGGAAGAGGCAGCATGGTTTCTCTCTGAAGTGTGGCTATGCTTCTTACTAATTCTAGATACATGGATCACACTCAGTCCTTGGGTTTCAACTTCCTCTGAAGAACTGTTAAGATTGAAATTAGATTAGATTAGTGAATTTTTAAATGCTCGCCTTCAAGGAGTCCAGAGCTCTGGGTGGATGTGTGACCTCGGATGAGAGGGTGTAGGGAAAGTGGGGAGGAATCTAGGCCCTTCTACCTGAGCAACCCAATCTTAAATCAGTTTTTAGTTGTACATAATACTTCATTTTGGAAGAGGAAATGGCAACCCACTCCAGTATTCTTGCCTGGAGAATCCCATGGACAGAGGAGCCTGATGGGCTGCAGTCCATCAGGTTACAAAGAGTCAGACATGACTGCGTGACTGAGCATGTACTATTTCATCTAGGTAAAAGCTTCTGCTGCTTAAAAAACCAACCTGCCCACCTGCTGGCAGCCACTCTACTAGGTGATCTAGAGTCAGTTCTCTGGTTCTGCGGCCCATTTCCTGAGAGATCACATGGCAATCGCACCAGCAGATCTTGACTCATCTGGCCTTAGGTTCTGCCTATGCATCCATGCAGCCTCCATGGAAGTCCTTACAACGGCAAAGCCTTCTCCATTGTGAGATCTGAGGGAAGAGCCACTAACTGAGGTCATATCTGTGTCTGATTTTAATCCTTGAATCATTTTGGTCTTAGTAAACTTACTTTCCAATTGAGCAGATTTTTACATCAGCAAAAACTATTATTTAGAGCAAGTACAGACCAAAGAAGGTAAAGAAGTTTTGGCAAGTATTTTGTCTGCTTCTGGTCAAGGATGTGAATGTTATTCCTTAAACTGGAACATTTGAGCCAGTTTGGGGAGGAGGGTGGGCACCCACGACTTGAGATTTTAGTTTACTGTTTATCCTCCTACCTTCCACCCCATACACATACAACCACAACCATCTTGATCCACTATGCAGGGCATATTCCTATGTATATTCCCCAGAATGATGGGGCAGGGAAATAAAAAGTTGTGCATTACAAATCAAGGAAGAGACTGTAAAGAATGACAAATGGTCAAGGGACATTAGTAAGACTTTAGAAAAGCCTTTAAGTGTGAACATAATAAAATCAAATCGGGAAAAATATATCTCATAGATATAAAAGCATCTTAAAAATGGGAAGGAGGGTTAATGTCTATTTTGTTAGACATTCAGAAGCATCACTTTCAAATTTCCTCAGGGATCAAATTATGGGATTGTTTTAATTCTCCTAATATCTGAAATTATGAAGGAAGAGGATAGTCAAATCTACAATTCTATTGTGACACTTTCTTATGGTGAAATGCCCCTTGGTAACAGAATTCATAAAAACAGTGTGAGTGCCAAGACAGAATGTTCTTTTATTAAGTCACATATCAGCCACTGGGGATGCACCTGGGTTTATTAGGCTCGGGGGAGGGATGACCCAAAATAAGTGTTTAGAATAATTAGAAAAAACCCAGAAGTGATTCCTGACTTGTTCCTTGAAGGATCTGGTGAGATGAGGCAAACTGCTCTAAACCAATGTTGAACTCCAGAAATACAGTTTTCAATGGAACAGGAATTATTTTGTGTGTTATTGCTGCTGTTGCTGAGTCACTTCAGTCGTGTCCGATTCTGTGTGACCATTTGGACTGCAGCCTGCCAGGCTCCTCTCTCCGTGGGATTCTCTAGGCAAGGGTACTGGGGTGGGTTGCCATGCCCTCTTCCAGGGGATCTTCCCAACCCAGGGACTGAACCCAGGTCTCTTATATTTCAGGCAGATTCTTTACCGCTGAGCCACCAGGGAAGCCCCATTTTGTATGTAGTCTTGGTTAAAATAGGCTAATATAAAAATACATATTCAAGGGATGGAGAGGATGACATGAGGGCAAGCCACAATAAACACATTTGCTCTCTTGTTTATTTACTTTACTTTTCCATGGACTATGCCTGCCTCTCTTCTTTATCTCCTTGCTGGACCATAAGGGCCAGAATTGAGAGCCTTGTCTTGCTTCTCTGATTCCAGTGGCCTGGAGTCACTCCTGACTCATTCATGAGCTCAGTAAATATTTACTGAATGAATGAGTGATACTGAAAGATAGCCCTTATTGAGGAACTATCATGATATTATTTGGGAAAATTCTGATCTGGCCACTTCTAAACTCTCTGGGAGTTTTACTAAATACTAACTGAGTTAGGCATTATTCTGAGCACTTTGCGTCGTTAACTCACTGAATCCTCACAACCACCCTCTGAGGAAGGTATTGTTATTACCACCATTTCACAAATAAAAAATTGAGAACCAGAGATGTTACACAACATATCCAAGGTCATAGTTCATGAAAGGTAAAACTCAGGACTTGAACTCAGGTAGTCTGTCTTCAGCTGTCTTAATCACTATACTATGTTGTCTCTGTACTATTGATATAATTATACTGGCCTGTTCTTCCCAGCATGTTATGAGGCTGAAACAAGATGATAGGTAGGTTGAAAGTTTTAGGGAAAGGTGAACCAAGTACTGAAGGTGAGACAGCACAAAACAGCTTTAATCTAAATAGAAAGTAGAAACTTGTTGAGAAAATTCAGAGAAGAAAAAGAATGATCACCTCTAATTGGGGTGAAGGGGAGGGGATTAAGGGGTTCTTGAGGTTGGCCTTGAATGAATGGGATTTTGATAAAGGGGGATATTTTCTAAGCAAATAGAATGGACAATGGAATAGAGGCACCGATGAACAAGGTGGTGAAAAAGAAGGCATCAGTTCACTGAATGATCAGTTCACTGTTTTGAAAAGATCAGTTTAGTTTTAGCAGATCCTTTTCAAAACAGTGTGCACTGGGGAACAGAGAAGGGAAGGGGCTAGTGGAGGGAGAGGAGGACATGGAGAGTAAGGTAATGAATGGGAAGATGAAAAAGCATAACCAGTAACTGCCATCTTCATCTCTGGAAGTCGACTCTAGGCACATAGATGACCCCTGCCTTATCTAGTCATGCTTTGACTCATTGCTTTCTTGTGTGTGGTCCATAAGTACTAATCCAGGGAGATACCCCTCTGAAAAGATTGGTCCCCGCAAGCCTGGAGAATGCAGCATACTCTGGCGCCCTCTTAGGCATTGACAATGTACATTAGCTTGTTCGATCTTTCAGGAAGCCCTGTGGGACAGCTGGCTTGCAATTGACTCTGGATCTTGGTTTCTCCCTGTGAGCATCCCTAGTTAACATCAGTGAGTAGACACACTCTTGGAGACCACCAGCCCACCAGTTGGGCTGGTCTGTGTCCACAGTCTAAGATGCATCTGAGAGGAAAAGGAGATCCACTCTCAGGGCAGCCTGAAGTCCCATTATGAAAGGAGAAGTTGCACAGAGCACTCTGGCCTATAGTAATGGTTATGTGTCATTTAGAAAGAAAGCTGTGCTTAAGATAACCTGAGAACCTGCAACCCATCTGAAAAAGTAAGAGTGAGAAGCAGGAAGTGAAGGAGCTTTAGTTCTTGAAATGGAATGTGGCTGAGGGCGATGGTTTGCCACCATGAGACCTCCCCTAGCAGGCTGCCTTGTGAACATTTATAAGAAAACACCCTTAAAGTCAGTGAGCCAGCACTGGAGAGGGCTAGGTACGCAGCTCATTCTCACGTGTTGCATTGGTCTGAAAGGCAAAGAAAGGCAGTGGAATGTAGAAGGTTCGCTCCTTGACGGATACCATATTTGGAGTTGTGTAAAACTACCTCACTTAAGGGAAGAAATAGTGTGTTAGTACTTAGGCATTTCTTTCCAGAAAGTACCTGTTACCTTTTTTTTTTTTTCCTCTGGTCAGACCTTAACTTTCAAGCATCACTTTTGAAATTTGTCACTCTTTGGAATCACTTGGAGCATCTCGCCCTCAGAGGTTATAATACAGGAGGTTTGAGAACACAGTGTGGGAGAATTTGTATTTCTAATAAGCTCCGAGATGATTCTGAAACTGTCAGTTTGTGGGCTCACTTTGATTAATGTGCCTTTAAAGTATAGTTCAAGACCCTTGTTTTCCAGGAAATTTAACTGATTGTCTTCACCCAAAGTGGTTTCTTTCTTCCTTTCTCTTTTTCTTTCCTTCTCTCATATTCTAAGGGAACCCATCAGAGGCCCTATCTGAATTAGGTAACTTCTCATTTATGTAAGTCTCTGGGGCTACATTATCAACTTCTTGTGTCTGTTTAAACACTTTAGATAAGAAAGACAATTGTATAAATTGTATAAATGAACACAAATTCTGATGGAGACTCTCAAATCCTGAATTCACATCTTCTTATTGCTTCTTATAAGCTGTGTGTTTAGGGTCAAATTGCATCTTGTAGAGTTGAGTTTTCTCATCTCTAAAATAATTATTTCATTTCTTCCTGCTGCAGAAACTCATGGATAACATCAGTTGAGAGTCTGGATATTTAAAATGTGGTAAAAATGCAACAGTGTTCACAGTAAATTATTGTTGGTGTTTTGTGAAGTTGACTCATTCACTTTATCATTAATGATGAGGTATGAAGGAAATGCTGTTGGTTTTTAATGAGATGTGGAGTAGAGGGTGGGGCTTAAGTGATGCTAAGATTTCAGGAAAGCTCTTTTAGTTCCTGGAAATGATTCTCACACTGACAATTATAAGCTTGTGCTCAGGTCAGGAAAAGCGGTGTGCATTTATATTGAACTTTTTCTTCAGGTAGACCATGATAGTGATTATGAAAATTGTGATCATTTTCTGAACTTCTCATTGTAAACTTGAGAAGAGGTGAAGTATTCCTAGTGGTTGTCATTGACAGGGGTTTGTAGGGTGATTGCTAGTGAGTAAGTTTATAAATCTTTACATTTCTGTTTTCTGTAACAAGAATACCTAAAACAAGAAGTGTCCTCTTCTAGGTTTTCTTAAGATAGCATATGTATTCCTTAAGTGTCTACAGTACAAAGCCTAAATCAGGCACTGAAGAATAAAAATATGGTTAGATGTGTAATTACTTTTTTTCACGGAGTTTCCAATCCAATGGGAGACTCAGACACATGCATAACTAGCTGTTGCACAGCAAACTAGGTGACAGAGGAGAGGCACAGGTGGCATGCTGTGGGAACCCAGAGCAGGGTTTCAGTGGGCGGGAGTTAGGGAGGGGCTCCTGAAGGAGGTGGTTTTTAAGCATGCCTTGCAGAACTGAAAGGATTTAAGCAAACTGACTAGATTGGAGCAAACCAGAGAAAGAGACAATATGTTAGTACTTAGGCTTTTCCCATAGTATTTTATAGCCAAGGTTATGGGAAACGTATTGATGCACAGAAACAAATCTTCCGTTCTGAAGGTCTGCCACTGGTATTCTGGTCCATTTGACTGTGCTTATTTTATTTCCTTTAGTGTGTTTGTCCCCTCTTTCTTTACAGGATATTCCTTTTTGCCGGTTCCTGCTGGCATTTTTTTGCCTGGTCATTGACCTCTCTCGCCTGCAGAGTTGGCTCACTTGCTACCATATTATCATACTCCTTTGGATAACCTCTTTTCTTTGATCTCCTACTATTGTAGTACCCCCTTCCATCCTCACTCTTGTTTTGGTTTGCAACAGTAACAATGGCCTTAAAAAAATGTCCCTGTATTGATTAGATTGTGAAGAAGGCTGAGCACCAAAGGATTGATGCTTTTGAACTGTGGTGTTGGGAAAGACTCTTGAGAGTCCCTTGGACTGCAAGGAGATTCAACCAGTCCATTCTGAAGGAGATCAGCCCTGCGATTTCTTTGGAAGGAATGATGCTGAAGCTGAAACTCCAGTACTTTGGCCACCTCATGTGAAGAGTTGACTCATTGGAAAAGACTCTGATGCTGGGAAGGATTGGGGGCAGGAGGAGAAGGGGACAACAGAGGATGAGATGGCTGGATGGCATCACTGACTCGATGGATGTGAGTCTGAGTGAACTCCGGGAGTTGGTGATGGACAGGGAGCCCTGGCATGCTGCGATTCGTGGGGTCGCGAAGAGTCGGATACGACTGAGCGACCGAACTGAACTCATTGATTAGATTGACCCTTTTGTAGTATGAAGACACTGATTTCTCTCTCCTCTCCAGGCTCTGGATCGCCAAGCCCGAAACACCAAGTCTAGGTGGTACTTAAAGATGTATAGTGGCGGTTGTGGCTGAGAGAAGATAAGGTCACAGTGAAGGGAAAGATGTTATTAAAATATGATGGAATGAAACATCAGGTGCTGGGCCTGTCTAGGAATACAGTGTAGATTGACTTTACATTCTGTGTTCTGCATGTTAGAAGGTTGTGATGTTCAGACCCTTATGTTTTGATACTTATAATCATATAATATAAGTTTATATCAACTGAATCCTGGCGATTTCACCATCCACTACATTATTAATTCCAGATGAGAAAATTTATTAGGATTCAAATTTTGTTTGAGGCCCAACTGTTTCTTAAATTATTATTACAATTATTATCTATTTTATCTTTTTTTTTTTTTTAAACTGATGAGAAGGGAAATTTAACAGCTGTGTGATTAGCAGGGCGTGAAATTAAAAATGTTTTGTACAGAGTCAAGAGGTTGTTTACTAGAGAATTCCTCATCTGAGAATTAAGTATCATTTAGATTGGCCATAAGATGCTTTCCTTCATCATTTAAGTTGGATTTCTCACATCCAGTTATTTGCTAAAAGTAAAGGGCCTTTTGTCTTTTCTGGAAAGAGAATACTGGCTAGATTATCACAATGCATCTCTAACATTGTCAGTCAAGGTAACAGCCCCATTTCTTTCACTCATAAAATAACAGTGCAAGGAAAAAGAAGTTCAGCCTCACTGCTCTTAGCAAAGAATGAGTAAGCTCCAGTTTGAGGAAGTCAGGTAAATTAGAGCTACAGCTTTAAAGTGGCTTTAGTTTTCTCCTTTCACACCCCAAGAGTGTCACCTTTCTGTGAGTGTGACATCTAGAATGTGCTGTTGATCCTTAAAGTTTCCTTCAGTGGTATACTGTTGTTTCTTGGGTCCTTTTGCAAAAGTCCCTCTTTTGACTGAGTTCTAGAAAGTACCACCTCCCTCTTCCTTTTTGCAGGATGTGCTCAGTCTCCTGCAGAAGCAGGAGAGCATGGTGGCCAAGCACGTTAGCAAGAGTCTCTTTGCTGGAGTGTGAAGCTAGTTCATCTATTTGCTTAGGCAAGTGGTGTTCGCTCTTTGCTGTGCCTTTGCCTCATGCCCTTACTGAATGGAGGTAAAAGGTAGTACCTACCTCCAAGGTTGCTTTGAAGATTATGGGTATTAATACCTGGAAAATGTTTACAGCTCTACCTGACTCATAGCTGGTGCTCAGTTAATGTTGGCTGCCTGCATTTGTGTAAGGCAGTGTACTGTCCTGTTTGTGAAGGTCTTTGTTAGTTAACATCCACAAGGACTTGCTTCATTTTTAGCTTGGGATACTTCCTCTATCCTTGCTGCTTTGTCTTTCATAGGAACATTCCTGTATGATAATTATTTTATTCTTGTCTTAATTCTTTCTTTAGATAGATTTTATTGATAATCTTTCAGCTTGATGAATTCAGCAAGACCCAGTCTCTGCCCTTAAGGGATATTTTAAAGGGGAGATTGGGATTGATGAAAGTTAATGCAGATGACTCTTATTGGAGATAGACTAGAGATAATTCCAAACGTAACTCCAGAGTTAAGGTATTTGAATAGTATCCCTAAATATTCAGAAGTCTAGATAAGGAATCTGTGGTCCTTAGAGGAGAGAGACATTAACTTTGGTTTGGATTGAATGCAAATGTTGCAAGTCTTTCTGGAAGAGGAGGGGTTTGATCTGGCACCTGAATGCTGGGTAGAATTTGACCTGACCAAAAAGGAGTAAAGACTTCCCAGGCTAAGTGAAGGGTGTGAACTGCTCTTAGTTTTTCCACATTTGCCACTATCCAGGTCCTTTGGACAGCTGTTATTGCAGGTGGGACCTCAGTTTGAAAGCCAGAGTGTGTGAATGAGGCTTTCATAGTCCCCAGGTCCTATATAAAAAACGGATGAAGGAACCAGCCCCCTGGTACAGTGTCTTTTAAAGAGGATATGAGAGAGGAAAAATGGGAGAGACAAACACAGAAAATGTTGGATGTTTATAGAGAGATTATAATCAAGACAATTGACTGTTCTTTATCTTTTCTTAGATCATATTTAGGGGAGATATAGCTGCTTTTGCATGTATTTCCAAAGCTCCAATACTTTGGCTACCTGATGTGAAGAGACGACTTATTGGAAAAGACCCTGATGCTGGGAAAGATTGAAGGCAAAGTGTTTGATCCGCCTGCTTCCTGAGAAGCAGGCAGCAGAGGATGAGATGGTTGGATAACATCATTGACTCAGTGGACATGAACTTGCGCAAACTCCAGGAGATAGTAGAGGACAGAGGAGCCTGGCGTGCTGCAGTCAGTGAGATTGCAAAGAGTTGGACCTGAATTAGTGACTGAACAGCAACAGCAACAGCTATAGTTATATATACATATATGTGTCAAAGGGTCCCTTTTTTTCTCCCTTGTTTCTTCTTTTTTAGTAGAAGGCAGTATTAAAACCACTCAATCCTTTGCCCTTAAAAATAAATCTGGGTGGGGGTTAGAAAAGAGTATTTCCTGGAATACATTATATGCTGGGCAATAGATGTGGGTAGTTAAATGCCTTTCCTGTAGAAGAAAGTCATTATACCTCGGGATGTTGCCAGCAGCTCTCTGGTGGTTGGTGAGTGTGTTTCAACACTGTGGCTGCTCTCCATCAGTTCTCTGCCATGTAAAAGTGGTTTTAAACTTACTGTCACTTTTAGCAAGTGACCTGATGAGGCACCAAAATGTGTGCTGGCCAAACATAACATGGCATGGTTGCAAAATAATGAGACTGGTGTTCTAGCCAACATCCTGGATGTAGATGCAAGTAGTAGAGACATCTAAGCAGTGCTTCCCATGGGGGTGCCATTCCAGCACGGGGGTACTTGGTCCTAGGTTGCTTCCACTGCTCAGCTCAGAGCATCCTTGGGATTGCCTTCTGAGACAATGATGGGTGACCCTAAAACCATAGAGCCATGAGATGCAGCCTGTGAAATCCGCTGAACTCATTCTGAATGTGAGAAAACTGAGGCCCTGAGATAAAAGCTGATGCGTGTAGTGGGCTTTTTTTCCTTAGACGAGGAAGCATCAATTCTGAATTACTTTGTTAGCTCTCTCTGCCTGTTATTTTCTCATTGTTTCTCTGCCTTAAGGAAAATTGATTCTGTGTTATATCTGTGAATAATTAGAAAGAAAGTAAAGATGGAAAGAGGGTAAAAATTCCCCTAGTCTTGCCTGGCATCACAGAATGTATATGTAGCATAGGGAAAACCCAGCCCTCCTAGGATGAGGCTCCTATATTTTTAAGAAAGTCTCAAGAAGTAGAAATCACTGTCAAAGTTTTCAGTTGGTTATAGTTGCATCTATTATCAAATCAGGTGTAGATAGATAGAGTTAAACACACAAATTCCTAATTGAATTGTAGACCTTACCTTTCAGGGGTAGGGATCCTGTCAGGGATAAAGCTGTATCCTTGTCATAGCCTGTTGGTAACATTTCCTAAAATGTCCTCCATGGGATGCTAGTTGCAAATGTTCACATCAAGTGGGAATCAGTTGCTTTTTAAAAAATTAAATAAATTAGTTAACTGTGCCAGGTCTTAGTTGTAGCGTGTGGGATCTAGCTCCCTAACAGTGGTGGAACCCGAGACCCTTGCATGGGAGTGTGGAACCTTAACCGCTGGGCCACCAAGGAAGTCCCAGGAGTCAGTAGCAATCTCCATTTTGGAGACTCTTTATGAACCTGCAGCAAGGTTAACTCTGAGAACACCTACAGATAAAAAAATAACCACACCATTCCTTTCTGTTTTGTGAAATTCAAGTTTTGTCAAATTTATTTTATCATGGAACCATTTTGTAGATGATTTTCGAGACTAGTGTTTTATGGAACATTCTTTGGATAGCATAATTTTATTGTTAAAATTCTTAAGATTCACATCTGTTGTCTTGTAATAATCTTGTATGAAATATAGTCGTTTGGGCTAAACTATAGACCTCCACTTGCCCTACCTTTTCCATAGGAGAAATTACAGGTTTATTTCAGGATCAAACACTTTTCAAATGAAATGTTGTGAGGAAAAGAAAACAACAACAACAACAAAACCCTTTTAGAGACTAATAATTGCAGAAAGAAGACAGTGTTATACTAGCCAAACCTAATTTTGTGAATTAGGGCTTTAACTTGGAGAGTTATTCCTGAAAATAGCTTGTTTTTAAGCAAAACTTTATGGCTTTTGGCGAGGGCCTTTCTCACCATCAAACACATGAATATGGCTGCTTTTAAACTGACATGTTTCTTGCATTCAAAACCAGGGCTTGTGGGGGTGGGGGAAACAACACTTTCTTTAACTTTCTGAAATAGTTGGCTTGACCATTATGACATTTTTTTCCTGCTTATTTAGGATATTAGCTTAAATTTTTTTTTTTTTAAATGTTGGAAGGCTCCTTGTTGATCTTGTCCAAGCCTGCACTTGACAGATGAGGAAACAGGCCCAGAAGGCTTCGGAGACCTTTCTAAGTGTCTTTAGTAATTAGCAACAAAACCAGAACTGAAATCAAGAACTCTCACTTACTTACTGAATTAAGTTTAGTACCTTTTTGTTTATTGTACCCTCTGCTACAGTCCATGGGGTTGCAAATGGTTGGACATAGCACCTGAACAGCAACAGCTGTTAAAAAGAAAGGAGTTAATTGCTCATCTTGATTAGATAGTAGATAGACATGTATTATACACACATCAGTGACAGATTGTTGTTGTTTAGTCCCTAAGTCATGTCCAGTTCTGTGTGATCCCATGGATTATAGCCAGCCAGGCCACTCTGTCCATGGAATTTCCCAGGCAAGGATATTGGAGTAGGTAGCCATTTCTTCCTCTACGGGATCTTCCCAACCCAAGGATTGAACCCATGTTTCCTGCACTGGAGGTGAATTTTTACCACTGAACCGTGTGGGAAACCCTCAATTATGGATAAAAGCTCATAGTTAGAAACTCTTTTACTCTCAAGGTAAGAAGACCCTCCATAGTCTCTACGTTGTCTCCTTTTTTTTTTTTTTTTTTTAAATAAAAAGAACTTTACCCAATTCAAGCTAGTTCTTTGATACTGCTTACTTGAGAAATTAAATTACTTCAGTGGAAGAGATATGTGTGAAAAACAGGGTTCTGCTGCACATTTTAATCTCCCTTGTTTCAGGCTGAGATATTTACTACAGCAAGGTGATGTTTAAGATTTGCAACATAAGAAGAAGAACTGGCTCATCGCCAAGTGCTTGAGGGCTATAGCTTGGTTATATATTGTCCTGTGGTTCTTCCTTGCCTCCTCCCCACTCCCCGCTTCTACATCATCCTGTGGCTCTTTCTTTCCACCTCCCTGCTCCCCACTTCTCCCAGTTGCACCCCCTCCTTTCTCCGCCTCCTGTGTCTTCAGCCAGAGAGCTATATCGTGTCAAAGACAGGAAAGAAGCCTCTGATCCAAGGGAGACGAGGCTTTGCCCAACTGTGACAAAAGCAAAATCAAATCCTCATGCCTTTGGGTTTTATCCTTTAGGTAGAAAGATTTGGTGGTTAGCAATCTTAAGAAGGGCTTCCCTATTAAAACGCTACTGTGGAATCTGTAGTCTGTGCTTGCCGTAACTGTGGTGTATGAAGAAGGCAAGGGCGTTAAACTCAATAGTGGGAAGTATGGGTTCTGGGCTGCACTTCTCTGTTAACTAGCTGTGGGATCTTGGGGAGACTAAAAAACCTCTCTGAGCTTCATTTGACCCCATCTTTTCATCAGGGCTCACGGAATCATGATTCTTGGAACTGTGTGGATCAAAAGAGATAATGGATATGAAAAGGCCTTGTAAACTGTAAGCTGCTGCTGCTGCTGCTAAGTCACTTCAGTCGTGTCCGACTCTGTGCGACCTCATAGATGGCAGCCCACCAGGCTCCGCCGTCCCTGGGATTCTCCAGGCAAGAACATTGGAGTGGGTTGCCATTTCCTTCTCCAATGCATGAAAATGAAAAGTGAAAGTGAAGTCACTGAGTCGTGTCCAACTCTCAGCGACCCCATGGACTGAAGCCTACCAGGCTCCTCCGTCCATGGGATTTTCCAGGCAAGAGTACTGGAGTGGGGTGTCATTGCCTTCTCCAGTGTAAACCTGTTTATAGCAATCAAATAAATGATAATAATGCAGACACATCCATACTGATGATTTTGCATCCAGTACCATTTTACACCTTGTACATCTATTAGTTCACAGTTCTGACCACAGACCTGTGTGTTGGTAAATAGCTCCCAGCATTATAAATCACCAGGCCTGGCTGCTAACCTGGATTGGCTGGTGATTTACTCAGTGGTAGTGGGCGCGTTTCTTTGTTCCTTGAGCCTGAGATGTATTCTTTGTAAAGGAAATGCTTGGACTCTGATTGAATGTAAGAGTGCTTCTGTTCTGCTTGGCAGTTTTTTTGTTTGTTTGTTTGTCTTTGCAACCTCTCCAATTCAGTCACTGATCAGTAATCAGAGCTCACATTTAAACTTAGGGCCATCATCATTTTCATTTTACAAATGAGGACACACGTAAGCACAGAGAGCTCAAGTAACTTTCCCAAGGCTGCACAGCCAGTGAGTGCTGGAGCTGGGATTCAAACTCTGCTCTGGTGCCCCAGAATGACCACAGCTAGATGAATTTGAAGGACTCTCCAGAGATCCCAAATGTGTCATGTTGTCAGACTCCTCAGCTAATCAGCTCCATGATTATCATTTAGCTGTTGAGGTTTTTGGTAGTGGTTTAAGTTTTAACTCCACAATTAGATTCTTAGCGTCCTGATTGCAGGTTTTTGCTGCTGGAAAGTATATATCCAGTGTCCAAAGCAGGGTCTGGCACATGGTAGTGTCCCCTGGTATGTACACCATTTGTTTTCTGGCCAAACTTAGATTCTTTGAACCCCTTAGGAGGCCTGCCATTGGCTTCTCCCAAAGTGTGCTTGATGGGATGGCCGCTTCACATCAAATCCAGTTGAGGTTGCTGTGGTGTGGCTCTGGACAAGTCTCCACAGGGGAGACAAGGCAAGTTGCAGCCCGCATGGCTTGTGCACTCCAATTTTCTCATGGCTGCTTAACTTTACCAGAGTGAGTTCTGGTGGAAGACTTTCCACCAGAGTCTCCCAGCTGCTTCAGCCTGTTTCTGCTTTGCTGTTGTTTTATTTTTCTTAAGACCTGATTTTCTTGGATTCTGCTTGGATGTAACCCAAGATTTGTAGCCCAGTTGCATCTGAGAAAGAGTCACACCCATTGAAATTGGGAGAAAACTGACTCTTAGAGCCCAAGGAAATCAACATAAATTGTAGATGGCAGATGTCTTCCATCTCAGAGGCTGCCTTTCTTTCTTTGTGTGTTGCTATTCCAAGACCTTTTACTGGGACCAGCTTTCTTGGAGGGTTGCCTTTAACTCCTAATTCATGCAGTGTGCTTATTTTACCATTCACACACCTTTTCAATCCCCATAAGTGACTCACTCTGGCATTCACTTATGCCTTCATCTACATATGAATTATGTGATATTTCCTACCTATCAGACACAACAGTGATACCAAAATGAGTTTGACATAATCCTTGTTTATAAAGACCTAATTCCCTTGTGGCTCAGATGGTAAAGAATCTGCCTGCAATGCAGGAGATTGGAGTTTGATCCCTGGGTCAGGAAGATCCCCTAGAGAAGGGAATGGTGGCCCACTCCAGTATTCTTTCCTGGGAAATCCCATGGACAGAGGAGCCTGGCTGGCTTCAGTCTATGGGGTCGTAAAAGAGTCGGACACCACTAAGTGACTAAAACTTTCACTTTCTTTCAGTTCTTTGGAGGGGGAGGATTCACTTTGTCAATCAACAGTTAGCTCTTGAGTGGCACCATGACCGCGTACTAGAACACTGGATACCAGCTGATTCAAGCCCTCTCAACATAGGACTTTTGGTCCAGGAGTGACAACCACCACATTTATAGTTTCTCAGATAATTATATAATTATGGCTATGATAGGTGCCACAGAGCAAATGTACAGGGTGTGACGGGAATACTAAGCAGTTGTTTTTTTGTTTTTGTTTTTTTTTTTCTTGGCCTAGTTTGTTGGAAGGTATGTTTCCCCAAAGAGTTGGAATTAGGGAAAGATGAGAATGGGGAGTAGGCTTGGGCAGACACATCTTATACAAGGTAGAAAATGGTCAGTGCTCAGCTCAAGTGGTGTGGAACTTGAGATAAGCAAGAACGTCTTAAAAACTAGGTTGATGATAAAACTCCTTTCAGGGTATTTTCTTGCTTTTCACTCTATAAATGGTGGGCTTTTGTGTATCGTGATCTGGTTTAGTAGTTGTAAACTGACTTAAGAAAAAAAAACTTCTCTGTTTTCCTTACTACTTTCTAGATGTGTTAAAATAATTAACTGTATTTCATATGTACACCCAAGATCTTTGAATCCAATTAGTAAGAAAAACACTTTTCATGTCATTGTAACACAAAAATAAATAATAGGTAGAGAAAAACTGAAATACCAATGCCTTGAGCTTTTTGCTGGAATCTGGGAGTGTCTTATCATAAGAAATGATTTCAGATGTATCATTTTCTTTCTGCATGCATTTATCTATTCAGAGTGCCTTCCTTGGGTTACGTATTTTAATGGACTGTTGGAAGTGAGAAGCGGAAGGGCGGAGGCAGAGCTGCTCATTCTGCTATTTGAATTCTGTCCTGCTTCAGGGCAGGAGGCAAGTGGGACTCAAACCCTGCCCCCCTATTGGTCAAGCCGAGATTGGATGTGATTTTCTGATGTGAGCAAAATAACCTAATGGTTAGCAGAGGCCTGGGTATGGAAAGGTCTGACACAGGTTGTCTTTCTCTGAAAGCCCTTATAGCTTAGTGGGGGAGGCAGACATGGGAATGACTGAACATAATTATATTGCCAGCCAAAATGAAGTACGCTAACCAGAGGCACACAAGACATGTCAAGGGATTTAATTGAAGGATTTTAATTCTGACAGGGTGGGGAGAGTAAATTTGTACAGCCATTGAAAAGCCAAGGTGGATGGACAAGTTTCTTCTTTTTTCTTTCAAGTAGTAGCTTTATTGAGATCTAATTCAACAATTAACTCTTTTAAAGTATACAATTCAGTGGTTTTTATTACATTCACAGGGTTGCACAACCATCACCAAAATCAATTTGGAACATTTTCATCACTTCCAGAAGAAACCTTGTACCTTTTGACAGTCACTCCTTTCCCACTGTATAAAATTGCCCAGTCCAAGCATTTCATATAAGTGCAGTCAAACAATATGGGCTGTCTTGTGACTGGTTTCTTTCATTTGCCATAATATTTTTCAGTTTCATCCAAGCTATGGCATGATGAGTAGGTTTTTGATTACTGGAGAATGGAAGGAAGTTCACCCCAAAATGATGCATTAGGATGAGCTAAGAGAAGGACCTTCTTCAAACAGTTTGGGCTGTATTTGAGAGGTTTGAGGTAGAATTTTGTGTCTGCAGATAAGGGCCTGCTGTCAGAGATACTATGGTAAATATAGCTGGAAATATAATTTGGAGTAGATTGTGAAAATTAAAAGTTTGGATTTCTTTCAGAATGCAGATATATCATGACTCAATAGATAAAAGATGAAGACAAATGATATTTAAGACTATAAGATCACTCAGGTTGGTTGTAGAAAGCCAGGTGTGAAATCAAGAACAGTTACCTCTCAAGTAATTTTTTTTTCATATTTCATTGCTTCTTAATATTTATGTTTGTTAGCCGAAGTGAGTAACAAAAGCACAGGTGACTTTTTATGTTATAACTATTTTTTGAAACTATTAGAAGCATGTAAAAAAATTAAACCTATATAGAATTTTGCCAAGAGAACACACTGGTCATAGCAAACACCATCTTCCAACAACACAAGAGAAGACTCTACACGTGGACATCACCATATGGTCAATATTGAAATAAGATTGATTATATTCATTGCAGCCAAAGATGGAGAAGCTCTATATAGTCAGCAAAAACAACACCGGGAGCTGCCTGTGGCTCAGATCATGAACTCCTTATTACCAAATTCAGACTTAAATTGAACAAAGTAGAGAAAACCACTAGACCATTCTGTTCAGTTCAGTTCAGTTCAGTTCAGTTGTGTCCGACTCTTTGTGACCCCATGAATCACAGCACACCATGCCTCCCTGTCCATCACCAACTCCCAGGGTTCACTCAGACTCACATCCATCGAGTCAGTGATGCCATCCAGCCATCTCATCCTCTGTCATCCTTCTCCTCCTACCCACAATCCCTCCCAGCATCAGAGTCTTTTCCAATGAGTCAACTCTTCGCATGAGGTGGTCAAAGTACTGGGGTTTCAGCTTTAGCATCAGTCCTTCCAAAGAAATCCCAGGGTTGATCTCCTTCAGAATGGACTGGTTGGTCAGGTATGACCTAAATCAAATCCCTTACGATTATACAGTGGAAGTGAGAAATAGATTCAAGGGATTAGATCTGATAGAGTACCTGATGAACTATGGATGGAAGTTCGTGACATTGTACAGGAGCCAGGGATCAAGTCCATCCCCAAGAAAAAGAAATGTAAAAAAGCAAAATGGCTGCTTGAGGACACCTTACAAACAGCTGTGAAAAGAAGAGAAGAGAAAGGCAAGGGAGAAAAGGACAGATATACCCATTTGAATACAGAGTTCCAAAGAACAGCAAGGAGAGATAAGAAAGCCATCCTTAGTGATCAATGCAAAGAAATAGAGGAAAACAGTAGAATGGTATGGAGAAGGAAATGGCAACCCACTCCAGTATTCTTACCTGAAGAATCCCATGGATAGAGGAGCCTGGCAGGCTACAGTCCAAGGGGGCCACAAGAGTCGGACACGACTTAGTGACTAAACCACCACCATAGAATGGGAAAGGCTAGAGATCTCTTCAGGAAAATTAGAGATTCAAGGGACAATTCATGCAAAGATGGGCTCAATAAAGGACAGAAATTGTATGGACCTAACAGAAGCAGAAGATACTAAGAAGAGGTGGCAAGAATACACAGAAGAACTGTACAGAAAAGATTTTCATGACCCAGATAATCTCAATGGTGTGATCACTCACCTAGAGCCAGACATCCTGGAATGAGAAGTCAAGTGGGCCTTAGGAAGCATCACTACAAACAAAGCTAGTGGAGGTGATGGAATTCCACTTGAGCTATTTGAAATCCTAAAAATGATGCTGTGAAAGTGCTGCACTCAGTATGCCAGCAAATTTGGAAAACTCAGCAGGGGCCACAGGACTGGAAAGGGTCAGTTTTCATTCCAGTCCCAAAGAAAAGCAATGCCAAAGAATGCGCAAACTATCACACAATTGCACTCATCTCACATGCCACTAAAGTAATGCTCAAATTTCTCTAAGCCAGGCTTCAACAGTATGTGAACCATGACCTTCCAGATGTTAAAGCTGGTTTTAGAAAAGGCAGAGGAACCAGAGATCAAATCGCCAACATCCTCTGGATCATGGAAAAAGCAACAGAGTTCCAGAAAAACATCTATTTCTGCTTTACTGACTATGCCAAATCCTTTGACTGTGTGGATCACCAGAAACTGTGGAAACTTCTTAAAGAGATGGAAATACCAGACCACCTAATCTGGTGCTTGAGAAATCTGTATGCAGGTCAAGAAGCAACAGTTGGGCATGGAACAACAGACTGGTTCCAGATAGGGAAAGGAATATGTCAAGGCTGTATATCATCACCCTGCTTATTTAACTTATATGCAGAGTACATCACAAGAAACGCTGGGCTGGATGAAGCACAAGCTGGTATCAAGATTGCCAGGAGAAATATCAATAACCTCAGATATGCAGATGACACCACCCTTATGGCAGAAAGTGAAGAGGAGCTAAAGGGCCTCTTGATGAAAATGAAAGAGGAGAGTGAAAAGTTGGCTTAAAGCTCAACATTCAAAAAACTAAGATCATGGCATCCAATCCCATCACTTCATGGCAAACAGATGGGGAAACATTGGAAACAGTGAAAGATTTTATTTTGGGGAGCTTCAAAGTCACTGCAGATGGTGACTACAGCCATGAAATGAAGAGATGCCTACTCCTTGGAAGAAAAGTTATGACCAACCTAGACAACATATTGAAAAGCAGAGACATTACTTTGCTAACAAAGGTCCATCTAGTCAAGGCTATGATTTTTCCAGTAGTCATGTATGGATGTGAGAGTTGGACTGTGAAGAAGGCTGAGTACTGAAGAATTGATGCTTTTGAACTGTGGTGTTGGAGAAGACTCTTGAGAGTCCCTTGGACTGCAGGGGAGATCCAACCAGTCCATCCTAAAGGAAATTAGTCTTGAATATTCATTGGAAGGACTGATGTTGAAGCTGAAACTCCAATACTTTGGCCACCTGATGCAAAGAACTGACTCATTTGTAAAGATCCTGATGCTGGGCAAGATTGAAGGTGGGAGGAGAAGGGGACGACAGAGGATGAGATGGTTGGATGGCATCACCTACTCAATGGACATGGGTTTGAGTAAATTCCTGGGAATTGGTGATGGACAGGGAGGCCTGGCGTGCTGCAGTGCATGGGGTCGCAAAGAGTCAGACATGACTGAGTGACTGAACTAAACTGTATGCTGCTGCTGCTGCCAAGTCACTTCAGTTGTGTCCGACTCTGTGTGACTCCATAGACAGTAGCCCACCAGGCTCCTCTGTCCCTGGGATTCTCCAGGTGGGAACACTGGACTGAACTGCCATTTCCTTCTCCAGCTGAACTGTATAGGTTGTAATTAAAAATGCTCTTCCTTGGACATTTGGGATCAGGTGATATTTTCATGGGAAAGCCTGCTAGGTACTTATCACATCATGAGGAAATGCTGTCTGCTGGCCCATTTGTTTGTCTGTACAGTTTGTCATGTGCTGTTTCCGATACAAAGTCTGTATTAGTCAGTTTGGGCTGCCATAAAATACCATAGACCGGTGGCTTAAACAGCAGAAATTTATTATTGTTATTTATCTTTCTGGATGGTAGAAGTCTGAAATAAGGGTACCAGTATGGTCAGATTCTGGTGTGGTATAATTTCCTGGTTTGTAGAAGGCCAGCTTCTCACTGTCTCCCCACATGGAAAGGGGAGGGAGAGCAAGTTTGTTGGTGTTTTTTCTTATAGGGGCACTAATTTCATATTCATAGCCCCCACCCTCGTCAAGACCTAATTACTTCCCAAAGTCCCTATCTGCAGATATCATCATATTGGATGTTTGAGCTTCAGTACATATATAGATAGATAGATAGACAGATAGATAGATAGATAGATAGATATAGATGTAGATATATATGTAGGGAACACTAGTCAACCCAAAATAGAGTCCTACTTTGTTTTGATTTCCTTTGAATTTGTGGCCTTGGCTATATTCCCTATATTAATTTGATGGATTTCTTTCACTCAAATGAAAGTTAAAGTATCCCAAGTGTAGTTGGCAAATGTTTTGTTATCTTAAAGCCCAACAGAAATCACTCATCATGTGTTTCTGAGCTTACAGAGCATCTGGTTCATGGACTATTAACCTAAGGGTTAGTGGTCCATGAGCATCCTGAAATTGTTTGCATAATTCTCTAAATTTATGTGGGCACATATCCCCATTACCCCAATGTCTGTAAGATTCTTAACTGGTTTGCGTCCCTCCAGAGAGGAAAAGTCTCTTATATGTACTAAGGTATTGAGCTCCTCTACTTAGATCATTAAATTTTTACAATTCATTCTCATGGATCTTGAACTGAATCATACAGCAATCATCAACTTGCCCAGGATCACAGAGCTGGTTGGTGACAGACTCTGCAGTGTCTGACCCAGAGCCCGTGCTCCTCACTCTTATGCACGGTCACCCTGCATGTCCTTTGTCTTCCTCTCTTTTAACCTTGTTTAGATTCTGGAGTTGATTGACCCTCCTTTGATAAATGTGTAGAAGAAGCCCAGAGAGAAGTGAAACACGTTCAGTGTGGAGCTGTGATTAAAAACACATAGCTGTCAATGTGTGACAATGATACAAATAAACCCAAAATCACACCATGAGACTTGAACACAGGTTTTAAAATTAAATTCAAAATGCTCCCTTTTGACCTTTGGTTCTGCTTCTGATTCTCATCTTGCTCGCACCCCTTCTTGACTCCTTTTCTTTTTCCCTCTCCTGCTTGTTCCTCTCTCCCCTTCCTTTCTTCCTTTAAGTGTTATTGCACACTGACCTCACTACTCTGAGATGGAGTCATTAGTGACTGAATGTTTCAGTGTTCCTAGGATGGTTTTATGGTAGGGGACCTGGGAGCTTTCCTAGTCCTCTGTGGTCAACACCTCGCCATCCCAGCAGGTCCTTGGTTGAGCTGCCACAGAGGAATCAGTGTTGAAGGAAGGCAGAGTTCCTGAAGCCAATGCCTCACCCTCCTGCAGAGGAGGCCCCCTGACTTCTGATTTTGGAAACTGGAGGGTGCTAATCATTGAAACAGGCATACTCAAGGGAGCTCCCTGTTATGTGGGTATACGGCTGAATGGGAGGTTTTTTGGTTTTTTTTGTTTTTGTTTTTCTTTAGCTTTTCCGATTTGAAAGTATGTTATGGTATCTTCAAGACTAACATTTTGAAGAAATGTCAGGGCTAAAGTTGGGGACTGTCAGGATACAGTGAACACAGAGTAGCAGATGCGATGGGTCATGGAGCTTTTAGAGAGAGAAAAAGTCCTCTTTCTCATTTCATTCTAAAGCCCCATCTGCCTAGATAACCCCTTTGTTACTAACCTGGCCATTGTCTACCAGACCCTGATCTCCTGTAAATTTCCTTTTGTGATTTAAACATGTGTTCATCCGGGTCACTTGTATATTCACTAAAACTGGAATGGAGGTGGCACAATGCAGTGGAACTCTATTTAGAAATCAACAGAGCTTTTCTTTGAGTCCAGGCTTTGTTATTCATTATTTGTGTGATTGATTAATTGATGTTCTCTCAACATCAAATTCCAAGTCTATAAAATGAAGCTAACAATAACCTACCCGATCTGTGCCACACAGTTGGTTTTCACTTTTTGACTACGGTGATGGATATGAAAGCTTTTTAAAAGGGATCTTTAAGAAATCACTTTTACCCACATTTATAATACAGCAATTGCAATTTTTTTTGTTGTTGTTGTTCGTTTTGTTTTCACTTTCCAGGTAAACTCTTAAGCTCCTTTGCATTTATATCCACTTTTCCTTTTTATATGAATTTTTTTCCTTATGAGCTTCATTATTACCCATATGTGTTGGATGGTCATTGCACAATGATGATTAGTCTTATTTCTTCTACTTTCTTTTTATGTAGCATTTATTATGAAGAGGTTTTCCCTGAATGTTAGTACAGGGTTCCCCGAGGCCCTGGCCTTAGACTTCTTCTGGTCCCTATCTTGTTAGGAACCAGGTCACAGAGCAACAGGGTGAGCTGTGAAACTTCACAAGCCATGACGCTTCATCTGTTTTTACAGCCGCTCCTCTTCACGCTCATTACCACCTGAACTCCACTTCCTGTCAGATCAGCAGTGGCATCAGGTTCTGATAGGAGCACAGCCAATGCCATGTGCTTGAATCCTCCTTAAACCATCCCCCACCTCCCCTCCCCAGGTCCATGGAAAAACCGTCTTCCACAAAACCAGTCCCTGGTACCAGAAATGTTGGGGACTGCTGTGTTAGTGAGATGTTAACCTCTCCACTTTATTGGTCCCTCCCTTATGTTTTACCTTCTGCTGGTATGCTGTCCTCACGCCATCAGTCTCTCTTGGTATCTGGATGTTCTTACTCTGCCCCAGAAATGATGCCAATAGCATCACTTAAATCCTATAGGGACGTACCATCCAACTGCTTCATAGAGAACTGAGGCCCAGAGAAGGTCCATCTGTATTTGGTTCAGGTCATTGTGGGTCCTGGTTTTGAATCAGTGCCAATTTTGTACTTTCCACTCAAGTTTACTGCTGTTTGTTTATCTTCTTGCCTTTTAATTTCTTTCTTTTCTTTTTTTAGCTTTTAAGATGAAATTACTGACTTTTATCACATTAAAATTTCATTAGGATTCTATTTTTGAACCCACTTTCATCCTATTCTACCTTGAATTGCACTCTCCTTTTCACTTTTTTGTACTGCATTTGTTCCTAGACATAATCAAGAATGACACCAGGTATAGAAAACATTTTTCCATGTGTTAGTGGAAAATTTACTTTGTGTGTTTTATCATGTTGAATGTTGACAGTATGGATCCATATAATCCATTTAAATTGATTTTTGGGTAAATATTATTCTCAGTTTTCTATACTTTTTCCTCATCTCCTTAGCATGGTTTGCCACTTAATTTTTTTTTTTTTTTTTTAACCAGTCATTGTGTAAGATGCTCTAGGACTCGAGACCATGGTTAAGGTGTAGTTCCTGCCCTCAAGGAGCTCTGTGTCTAGTGGAAGAGACAAGCATGTTAACAGGAAGTTTCCAGTACTAGCTGGGCTAGGATACTTTCAGCATTTAAGGTGCAAAACTATATTGGAGTATGTGAGAAGGAAAGATTAAATTTGAGTGGAGATTCTCAGGAAGTTGCCAGTATCCTCATTTTTTATTGTATAGTTAACCCTCACATTCCTCTTGCTGAGGTGATTCTTTTTTATATAAAATTTTAAAATTAAATTTAAAAGTAATAACTATACACATAGACACATATGTTCTTTATGTGTTATACAGAATTTTACCTGGCTTTTGCCTCATTCCAACATTCAATCTTTTAATTTTATTATGATTTGAATAATGATGGCAGAATGAAAGATTTATGCCTTTTTTTTTAAATTTCAGAAGATGAACAAAAAAGGTATGAAGATGATTGCTATGTATTTCAATGTTTGGAAAACCATAGGGATTAAGGAGAGAGATCTGTAGCACATCAGGAAATAGAAAGCCATCTTACCAGTTGCTGGAGATGGTTGCTCAGCTTCTTGAAAAGTGTGCCTTTGATAGGTGATCCTTAAATCATAATGTGTGCACACACACCAAGCATGCACACAGTCTCTCTGCCTCACTATCCATTTATTCTTGACTTTCTTTTGTTTTATGATTTCTTTACCTTGTTCCTTTCCACATATTACCTCTGCTGGGACCTAATTAGAACCTCTCAAAATTTACAGAATGTTAGAATACATGTGGGCTCCAAATGTTATCTTTGGGCATTATGGAATATTAGAAACTAATTATGGTTCTCCGTTGTGTATACAGGTATATAAATACCTCTTCTGCCAAATCTGTTGTCAGGCTGTGGTGAGAAAAGTTAAGGAGCTAGTTCTCATTAGCCTTTGAATTTCAAAGGAATTTTTTCCCTAAAGTAATAATACTTCAAGTTTAAACTTTGTGGCTTCTAAAGGAAGTATCCAAAGACAAAATTTACCTTTTATCAAGTTAATGCTTAACTCAGCACTGAAATTGCTCTATGACTTTATGCGGAAATGATTATTTCTACTAAGCAAGCTTTTGTAGAAAAGACATACTTTGATACCCTCTACTGCGCTAAATTGGAAAAGGCAATGGCACCCCACTCCAGTACTCTTGCCCGGAGTATCCCACGGACAGAGGAGCCTGGTAGGCTGCAGTCTATGAGGTCGCTAAGAGTTGGACACGACTGAACAACTTCACTTTCACTTTTCACTTTCATGCATTGGAGATGGAAATGGCAACCCACTCCAGTGTTCTTGCCTGGAGAATCCCAGGGACAGGGGAGCCTGGTGGGCTGCCGTCTATGGGGTCGCGCAGAGTTGGACACGACTGAAATGACTTAGCGCAGCAACTGCACGAAATAGCCTTGTTTAGAAAACAAGTTTGATTCAGTCTCTAGTTCGTCAAAGCATTTTGTAGGATTTTAAAAAGCAGTTATTCTTTTAGAGAGGTAATTGAACATTGTTATTTTCATTTACTTATTTATAATATAAAAATTTTAAAATGACCTCAGAGTTGGTTTGAGAAAAATGACAACACAGAATGCTTTGTAGGAAAGAATATTGCCTCTTGAGTCTGAAGACCTGGGTTTTAGTCCTAATTCTGCCTGTGACTGAATCTGTAGGCCTTAGAAGAGTCAGATCAGATGCCTCACTCTCATGTTTCCACCTTAAATATCAAAGGAATTGCAAACTTTAGATCGAGAAGGCACCTAAAGTTGGTCCCCTCTTTTAAAAACTTTTGCAAATAATGTTGCAACATTGCATCAAAGTGAGATCCTTTAGGAGGAAAAATGTCACCCATAATTCTGCCCCCTTGATAAAGGTATTAATACAACTTATCATTTTTGTACATTCCCTTCCAGTCTTTAGCTATTAGCAAAAATTACCATAGTGCTATGTATCATACATGGCATCATATGGTAAACATCTTCTGTACTGCTGCATATTCTTAAAAGATTATAATTTTTATAGCTCTTTAATATTTCATTGAGTGGTTATATCATCTATTATTTTTATATATTGCTGTGATTGACATTTTATGCATAAATATAGCTTAGTTCATCAAAAATCTTAAACATGTTGGAGGGTTGAGACCTCAGGATCAGAGGTTGGCATTTTATAGTTATTCAGATCCACCAATGACTTGTGTTTTACGAGGAATGCTTCCGTAATTGCAGCAGTAATGTATGAGTGGTTCAGCATCTCCCCAGGGCTGCCAGCATTTGATATGTTGTCTTCTTGGTACTTGTATATTTTTTTGGTTATTGTGAGGTTAAACATGTATCCTCATGTCTAGTTATATTTTGTTTATTTTGTTAGTTATATTTTGTTTATTTTGTGATCTATGGAAACTTATTCACAGCAAAGCAAAGACTCAATATTTTAGTCAGGACTGTGCATGACTTGTACAAAGAACTTCTAGAACTGTTTGAGTCTTATGAAGGAGCCCTTGAATAAATTTTAAAAAGCCCTTGAATAAAGTATGAAAGACATACTTTATTCCTAAATGGAAATATGACAGTTGTTAAGTAGTTATGTTCCCCTCCATTTTATGTAATCTCAGCATAATTTTTAAGTTAATTGTTCTTGAATCTTAATTCTAAAATGGACTTGGTAATAAACAGGCAAAATAGCTATAAGAAATTTGAAACACAGGAGTGATGAGGGGCAGGGATGCTAGGTCATAAGGGAACCATAACTGAAGTGATGGAGTGTTGGTGCTGGAATAGATGATGGCCATTGTGGTGAAATGACCCACCCAGAAACAGAGCAACCGCAGGTCAAATTGAATTTGCAATAAAAGGACCATCTTAGTCTGAAAAGGGAGAGTTCTTCTAATGGCCTTGGGGTAGTTGATGTGTGCATGTGCGTGTGTGATCCATTGTGGAGCCACCAGGCTTCTCTGTCCATGAGATTTTCCAGGTAGGAATACCGGTTGCCATTTCCTCCTCCAGGGGATCTTCTCAACCCAGGGATAGATTCCCAGTCTCCTGCATCTCCTGCATTGGCAGGCAGATTCTTTACCACTGCACTACCTGGGAAGCCTGGGATAAGTGGTAGGCATTAGCCTGGCATGCTGCAGTTCATGGGGTCACAAAGAGTCAGACACAACTCTGTGTGACTGAGTGACAACAATGAAAAAGAGCTGTATCCAAATAGATCTTGTTATGAATTAAAGTCCATGTTAAAAAAAAAATGATAACCCTGTATGTGAGACAGCAAGAGAGACACAGATGTATAGAACAGTCTTTTGGACTCTGTGGTAGAGGGAGAGGGTGGGATGATTTGGGAGAATGGCATGGAAACATGTATAATACCATATAAGAAACGAATTGCCAGTCCAGGTTCGATGCATGACACTGTATGCTTGGGGCTGGTACACTGGGATGACCCAGAAAGATGGTACGGGGATGGAGGAGGGAGGCAGTTCAGGATGGGGAACACGTATATACCTGTGGTGGGTTCATGTTGATGTATGGCAAAACCAATACAATATTGTAAAGTAATTAGCTTCCAATTAAAATAAATAAATTTATATTAAAAAAGATAACTAGCAAAAACTTTAATGAAAGAACAGATTGATTATATCTTTAGTAATTGGAAACAGTAACTTTTTTTAGTTTAGATCTGGGGTTTGCAAAATTTTTCTGTAAGCGACCAGATAGCAAATATTTTAGCCTTCGAGGCCAGAATGTCTCTGTCACAACTACTCAAGTCTGCCACTGTGGCACCAAAGGAGCTGTAAGATAAGTCACACATTTAATAAAGAAATAGAGAATACATCTGTTTGTAAGAAGAAACATAATATTGTGTCAGTTTCCTCACACATCTGTTCCCAAAGTGAATTTTATGTCTTTTCATTTTTTTGCCAAGCTATGTGTGAAAAGTAGTATCTCCTTGCTGTTTTAATTTGCGTTTCTCTACTATTGAAGTTGTGTCTGTGTGTAGTTTTCTTCTTCTTCTTTTCTATATTTGTTTTCCATTGAGTTTCCTCTTCAGTGGATTACAAGCAGAGTTAATTTATGTCACTTATTTCATCTTCTTGTCACCCGATGTCCCAACGCCCTGGAGACCTGTGGTATCTCAGACCAATGCAGACCAGCAGGGCGCCATTTTGCTTCCATGAATTATAACTCTTCCTCTGACTTTTGCTCGAGACCCTGCGAGTTGATCGTCAGTTGATATCTTACCTATGTGCTAGGCTGGCTGCTTGCCAATAGACTGAGGCTTGGAGGACCACTTGTCTCCCCATCCTGAGTGGCGCTTTACTGCCTTCTGCTTCTATAGAGTTAATTGTCTGTATGTTACCTGAACCCACCTATGCCCTTTGGGCCTTGAAATCCAATTGTGGGCAAGGTCTACCTTTGCATTTCTGTTCATGCTAGTTGAGAAACCCTAGCGCTTGAGCCTCATTCCCTCCAGTTGTGCTTTATTTATTTTTTTGACTGTGCCATGTGGCATAGCATGCAGGATATTAGTTCCTAGCCAGCGACTGAACGCGTGACCCCTGTGTTGGTAGAACCGCAGGACCGCCAGGAGAGTCCCTCAGATTTTACTTTAAAGAATGATCAGAAGTATGTTTCACTCTTGAGTGATGATAGTTGTTTCTATTTTCCAAGATATATGACCGAGAGTGGTAAAGTCACTTGCAAGGAGCCACACAGAAATTCTTAGAGAACACACACCATGAGATTATGATAATGATTGAGGTGGAGGCATCCTTTTCTTGGTCCGGGTCTCCATGTCACGGATGAGCTGCCCTCACAAAGGCTGCCCCTGCCCCTCCCTGCAGTCTTTCCATTGGTATGTGAGGTACAGGAACTGAGACCATTATGACAGAGCTGAGCTGGTTTCTGTTCTCTTTAGGATGTCATTGTTTGTCACATTTCTGATCACCATTTCTTCCTCCAGATTATAAAATTGTAAAATCTCAGCTATATTTATATTTCCTTTTGCTGCCTGAACTTGCGAACTACCATTCACAGCTTTCCTTTGAAATGCCTTTCTAATAATCGTTCTTCATATATTTGTGTCGTCTGCTATTTATGCAATACTCTTGTGTCCAGCGTTTCACTTAATCCTCACTAACACCTATGAGGTCGACAGGGCAGAGATTGTTGTTTCTGTTTTACAGATGAGAAAACTAAGGCCCAGTGAGGTCTGGAAAGCCCTAGCCTGAGGCTGCCCCCAGAACGGGCAGCAAAACTGCCTTAAATGCATGGCCTTGGCTCTGCTGACATTTTTCCCTGTCCACAAAACTGCTGTTCTTATATGGGTCTCAGGGATTTTCTTGTCCATGACACAAAGAAATTGGTGACTTTTCTTGAGAGATCTAAGCATTATTCATTTGCCTGATATTTCTTTCACTTTACTATTGGTCTGAGTACTTTCAGAGAAGACAGTTATATGTCAATATTCCCACTTCCTCCGCACCTTTTTCTCCAGACAGCGAGGCCGACATTTTCAGAGAAGACAGAGGCCCTGAAGAAAATGTGTTTGTTCTCTGGTATTCTTAACAACGAATACAACCATGAGTTTAGACATTTTTCCCTGAGGTTTTCTAGATTTAGGCTGCCACAGTGCTTCATATTTGGGGGTCACTTATTCCTGTTCCTATTTTAACTCTCTGGGGTTTGTGTGTTGTGTGACCTTTGTGTTCTGACCTTAAGATTTAGGGAACTGAAAATTTAGGAAGTTTTGTTAGGACTTAAATCCAAGTAAATTCCCTTACAAATACAAAGACTCATAGAACTGTGGAATGTTAGAGTTTAAGGGGCTTTCGTCCATCTCGCCCCCTTGATTTGAAAAGGTGGCCAGATAGTGATAAAAGGGAGCTAGGTTGCTGGGTTAGATTAGACTCCCTGCTGGCTCGTTCCGTGTCACTTTGTGGTTCGTCTGCTGCACTGAGCCTCTTCCCACCAGTCTCTGAGCTCTGAGATGGCTGGCACCGTGTCTACTCCCTAGCGAAGATCAGAGGGCTTGCACGCACTTCGCACAGTGACTGATTTGAACCTGTCTCTTGTTGATGAGGGCTTTCCAGGGGGCTCAGTGGTAAAAAATTTGCCGGCCAATTCAGCAGATGTGGATTTGATCCCTGGAGGGGATCGGGAGGATCCCCTGGAGAAGGAAATGACAACCCACTGCAGTATTCTTGCCTGGAAAATCCCATGGACAGAGGAGCTTGGTGGGCTGTAGTCCGTGGGCTTGCAAAGAGTCGGACTTGACTGAGCATGCACACATGCACGCTTGTTGATAAATTCTAACAGAAACATCATTACTGTCTATTGGCAAATAGAATTTTAAGGATATGGAGGTGGGGTGAGAGAAGTTAGTCAGACTTTCTTCTGGGAGACAAACCACTCTAGATATCTTAAGCAGAAAAGTTTTAATGCAGGGTGTTAGGTGCTTCACAATCACTGGGAAAATTATATAGAGCAGTCTGTTGGCTGAGCTTCCAATATAAATCTCAGAGCCACACAAAATTACTATGTGTAAGACAGTAGAGATTCATGAGGCTACCGTGGAACTGTTTTGGTCAAGGATACAGCACACTACTTGTGAACCAGAGATTAAGAAGCCACGATCGGAAAGTAGTAACTTGACCCTAAACTTGGAGTCCAGCTGCTCCCTCTGCCACAGTTGCTTCTTGATAACCGCAAGGCTGAAGACTGAATGTGGGAATGTGGATACAGAAAACTCCCTGTCTCCATGACCGTGCTACCAGCAGAAAGTCCGCCAAGGTGGCAGAGCATGGCTATCATCTTACTGTTGTCTTCCAAGTCTCAGGCATATGTCTCGGTACATATGTTTTGGTAGAATCTCTTTTGCAATCAGTTCCTCACCTGAGAATCAGGCCTCTGCACCATGGCAAGGTTGAGTGCCTCTCCACCATTTCCAACACAGTCAGGGCTATTGGTGTCACATTTTGGGCATATCTTCCACAAGGCTTTGTGTGTAGCTGATACTAAACTGAGGATGGATTCACAATTATGTTCCATTAGATCTCTATTTGTCAGTGTAATTAATTATATAACAGGAGGGAAGGCAAGAGTTTTATTTTAGGGAGTCCCTAAGGGGAATTCCTATTTATCAGAAAAAATGCCATAAGGAGGGAAGAGTCTGAGCTAGGAGAGTGTTCTAAACTGTTTTGGTTTCAAACATCTTGGAAAGTACAACACGGAGACATGCGATTTTATGAGTGCTCACCGTGTCTGGGGGAGTTCCGTCTCTGGCAAGCGTTGTCAGCCTTCTGTCTTGAATGCTTTGCCTTCTCCCCTGCCCCTGTGGAATATACATTTCAAACTTCCAAGGGAAATCAATAGAAAATAGTTAATTTAAAGTAAATTAAATAGACATATAACCTATGGGCTGGCACTGGATTCTTTTGACTTCATTTCCCTTAATTTCTGTGTAACCTCTGTTTAACAACATAAAACATTGATAAATAGTCCCTCCATCTTTACACTTGTATGCTAGTGAATACATTTGGACACATTTTATTCCTGTTTCTTGCCCACTCCCTAATTTTTCCTGTTCCGATTTCAGAGTTAGTCAAACCTGCTGTCCTATTTGAAATGAGTAGACATAAAACTTCTTCTAATTCTGATGGTTGTGGTGACAGGAGCGGACAGGCTGTAAAGATTTAATTGAAGTAAATAATTTGATTTTCTTGGAAAAGGTGATGTTCTTTGCTTCATGAGAAAGAGGCTGAGTGAGGGGGTAGTCTCTAGCTGCTTGTAGAGTTCTGCTGTATCTTGTATTTTTCTACTCCTGCACGATCATCCTGGTACCTTCTTCCCTCCTTACTGGAAAGCACATGCTTCTGGAGCAGGGTAGCCCCCAAGATCTCCTCTCCTCAGTGCTGATTGCTCTGCCCTCTTAGCAATTGCTGTAATGAGCTCCAAGCTCAAAGCATGGGAAGTCTTTGGCCAGAGGTAGCCTTTGTGAGAGGACTCTAACATGTTCAGAATTCTCTTGGATTCACTGACTCTCATTATTACTATATTGTAAGTAAAGTGACTATATATAAGGGACTCTGTATATATTGTGACTATATATAAGGGACTCTTCTGAGAGTGAAAGGGGCACTGTTAATAATTACATTGAAACAACAGCATAAATTGGATGCATGGCCACCCTAACTATAAGAAATTGTGGAGAACAGTACTTGAAATGTGAACTGACATGATTCAGAACCAGAATTTAACTCTTCATCTTCCCAAATCCTTCCCTTCTCTTTTATATAATAATCACGTGCTGAGCCCTGATGACGGGACAGGTTCTGTATTAGGCACTAGGAAAATAAAGGAAGACACCATCTGTGTTCTTTATTTGCTACAATCACTGTAATATTCTAAAGCAGAGGGTTGTCAACCTGGCTCAGTGCAGAGTTCTTATTGGAGGTAATTAGGTTTATACTTCTTCCTCCCCACTCCACCACACCCTCCACCCCTTCACTGCCCAACCACCCCCCCACAGCTGAAGTGTATTCTGCCAAAGACAAAGATTTAAATAAATCCAAGGAATCACTTTATCAATTTGTCTATTTTATTCTTGGGGTTTCTTAAAGATTTGGTGTGAAGAAACCCTTCTTTCTTAACGATAAGTTTGAAAACTGCTGGTTTGAGATTTCAAATTCTATGCTATTGTTCTTAAGCTGTAAGTCTAGTTGGAGCAAAAAGAAGAATCGGACTATCTAAACTTGGGACACAGAAAAAAATAAATAGGAAACTAAAAAGATATTTTAAGTATCTGGAGGGCTGCCTTGTAGAAGGCGGCTTATGATTCCAAGGCAAGGGCAGGACTGATCGGTGGTTCTTAGGGGAATACCGGTTTCAGCCTTACATAACTTTCTAGTAGTTACAGCTTTTCTGCCATGAAAGGGGCTGCCTTGTGAAGCAGTAAGTTCCTTGTCACTGGTGTGGATAAGCAGACTCAGAGAGGGTGGTTCAGTTTCAGCTTCAGCTCTGCGTTAGAAGAAATAACTTCATTAACAATTTCATGCTTCTTGGATACTGCCTTACGTATGTTTAAAGTGTGTGTGTGTTTTATTTCCCCAGAATATTAGCCGACTTAGAACATTTTTGACACATGGCATTGTCTTTTTGCGGGGTAGTCAGTAATTGATAAAAATACAGAAGGCGCAACACCAGCACTCTCATCGAGAGAAATTTGAAAAGGAATGACATCCACCCCTGTCATTCTGAAACTGATCCGAAACAGCCTGGCTCGTTTTTACTCAGCGGCTATTGGTCGACGCTTCTACAGATTTTGTCTCTGTTTCAAAATCTTGAAATAAAAGTGGAACAACTTCCAACATGACTTAAGAAAAAGGTCACTGGTTGAAAATGGTTTCAATTGTTTTGCTATTAAATGTGAAATTGCAAAACTAGCCTCTCTTACATAACTTGAATTTATAATACATTCTAAAGACAAGCCTGTCTGTTTTTTATGCCGTTTTAAATGCTGAGATGCTTTTCCAGGCTCTTGGATTGGTATTAACCAGAAATTATAATTTCAGAGCTGTAATACACTGAGTTTCTTTGTTTTTAAAAACTGTATCTTATGGTCCTTGAAGAGGAAAAGTTGTACCTCTTCTTCCTCCCTTTATTTTTCCAGTAAATAAGCAATTGAACTGAATTTAGCAATATCCTTGTATTTTAACCCTAAGATGAAGTAGATCTTGGGTTTAATAGAAATTTAAGATGGAAATTAATTATCAGATAAACAAAGATTAATTGGAAACCTTAATTTGTAATAATATTATCTAAATTCAATAATGTTAATTAAAATTATAGCCTTCAAACTATGCAAAAGCTCTGAACTATTTTACAAGCAGTAATGTGATAGTAGGATGCAAACAATACAGTTGACAGGTGACAGCTTTGTGAGCAATATAATGTTGGAAGGCTGGAGGATGACAGTTAACTCTGTGTCTTGTTGCTATGCTTACTCTTGGCAGGTTATGTGGTCTGAGCAAATATTGCTTCAGAGTCACAAAGAGTAGTGTCATGTGAACATGGCCTGAGATTTGTCAATAGAGGGATTATATTCATTGAGGACAAAGTGAACTTTTTCTGCTTTTTAAATGATATCTAAATAGAATTTTCTCTCTCTTAATATACTTTTTTGGGAATATCAATGTGAATTTATAATAAAGAACACAAAATTATTAAAAAAAAATCAGTATCAGTGAAAACATCCCTCAAGGGCTAGTGATAGTCTCTGACCTATCTAATGGGAACAATACACCTGTAAACAGATAGCTAAAATGTGGTGTTTGTGTGTTTTAATACAAGCTTGAACAAGCTGTCAGGGGAATGCAGACAATGAGCAGCAATTAACTTATGGACCTACCCACTTGTCAGTGGGTTTAGGATGAGAGGATTCCAGCCAGATAACCACCAAGGGGATTGCTAGGCCTCATTAGAGATGCTGTTGGTGATTTTTCCCTTAGTCATTTTTTTCATCCTGGTGAAGGTACGAGATATATATCAGGATTTTAAATGCTTATGAATCAAGCAATGAGAATCTCTTTGTAAAGCCAGAGTTCCACTTTTAGGAATAGACTTACTGAACTCAAAGAGCTCAAGGTATTTATTGTCCCCTTTTCTTGGTCTTGTACAGAAAAAAAAATCTGTTAGAATGAGACTTAAATCTCCTTAAGAGCACATTTAAAAAATAGGCACAGCACACTCTACCATGATAGAACATAGCATGTTGTTGAAAGAGGGAATTTTTAAAAAAAGTTATTTATTTTTTTGATTGAAGGATAATTGCTTTACAGTATTTTGTTGTTTTCTGTCAGATCTCAATGTAAATTAGCCATAGGTATACATATGTTCCCTCCCTCTGAGCCTCCCTCCCATCTCCCTCCCCATCCCATCCCTTAGGTTGATACAGAGCCCCTGTTTGAGTTCCCTGAAACATGCAGCAAATTCCCATTGGCTATCTATTTTACATATCACAGTGTAAGTTTCCATGTTACTCTCGCCATACATCTCACCCTCTGCTCCCCTCTCCCTGTGTCCGTAAGTCTGTTCTCTATGTCTCTTTCTCCGTTGCTGCCCTGCAAATATATTCTTCTGCATCATCTTTCTGGATTTGAAAGAGGGAATTTTGGAGATCATCTTCTTAATGCTTATTATTTTAGAACTGGAGAATTTGAGATCCAGACAAGGTACATATTTATTTTCTTGTTCACTTAGCCAAGTATAACCATTGTCACTAAATGTGATCTGAAGTGCAGTGTTGGGGTCATGAGTTCAGTGCTAATTTCCAGTGGCGTGCGTGCTCTTTTGGAAGAGAAATTCTTTGCTCCTGTGTCTATTTCTTTCCCTTTTACTCACTCTTTCTAGTTACTATAGTCAATAGAGTTTCTCGATTGTTTAATGAAACTTTTCCACGACAAGCCTTTCTAGAAGCAGAGTGACTGGGTGTGTATCCAGTCTCTGATATGCACTAACTGCTGTGTTACATTGCATGAGCCATCTCAGCTTTTAAAAATCTTGGTTGTCAAATTAGAAGGAACAAATTGGTCCCCAAAATATCTCCCAGCTGGGACTTGCTGTGACCTCTTAGCCACTGAATAGCCTGTCTTGGCTGATGTCACCTGGTTGTGGCAAATAAAAACCAAGGAGATAGCGATTGGTTTGGTTCCATTCGCTCCTTTACCTTTTCCTGCGAGGTCTGGTCTTCCAATGCTATTGTTTCCTTGTCAGGGTGGATTGTTCCCTTTTGTGTGACGTTCTGAATCTGGAGTGACAGTATGAGGTGGGGTATGTTCTATTCTGCCTCACTTCTTTATCAGAGATGGATGTTTACTTGAATGGATTGATGCTTCTCCATCTTCCTGCTTCTTAGTTTACTGGCATCTGCAAATGTATTCACAGATGGATTTTCCCTGCCATCATCTGTATTGCCAGCCCTGGGGATTATACCTTTAGCATTGATTTGTATTCATACTAACTCTGTGCCAGACAGGTTGGCACTTAATCTGTTGATTCCTAGTCTACCTCTTCACTCCACCATCCCCACTCACAAAGACTCACAGGAGAGAAGCTGGTTTTGTAAGAAACCTCAGCTCGTTCAACTGGCGGACTTGCTAGGAGGAGTCATAGACCATGAGGGTTAGAAGGAATGATGGCAGGCATCTCATCTTCAGTTTAAAGATAAGGAGACACACTGAGATTCAAAGAGGTCAGGTTACTAAAGTCACAGAGCCAATTAGTGGCTGAGCTAGAAATTCCATCCAAGTCCTCTGCATCTCAGTCCCATGTTTCTTCCTGTATTTCCAACTGTCTCTCAGATAGTCTATATAAAGGTTTGGCATTTCTGTAGAGATGTTCTCTTGTCACCCCTTCCGAGTAATGCCAGCTGTCCATGCAGAGAGTGGGGCACTCAGCCAGTGCAGGGCCAGCGCTGCCTGTAAAGAGAAGTGGAGTGAATGCATTGACATTTTCAGCCCATGGCAGATCCTGTTTGCCCTTCTAGCTCTCATCAGAAGAAGAGTGATTACATTTGCTGTTCAACTAACAATTGTGTGCAATTTTCAGCCTGCCTTGTTCTTTAACGTTGTCTTCCCACGCTTCTATCACATGCCATGGCATATCTATCTGCTTAGTAATTACACTGGTAGGGACTTACCTACACCGTTTGGAAAAGGTTTGCCTAAAGTACTTATTTGCTTGTGCATAATAAATCTTGATTGATACCTTGGTAATCTCTGAGATCAATCTAAGGTTCCCTCCCACAATGGGGAGGATTGAAGAGTCAGGAAACGGGTGACAAAAGAAAGAAGGAAAAACAAAAGAGGGCTGTGATTCCTCATTGATGAGCTAAGAGGAGGATTATGGATGATTAGGAATCTCCATGGCTGACTTTTACTTGTTTCTGGCTAGTTCTGCAGTCAGGATCTTCCCTAGACTTGAGTTGGTAAGTAGAGTTATCATTTGCATTCATCTAATAATCCAGTCCAACTGGGCCTCCTCGCTGGCTCAGCGGGTAAAGAATCTGCTTGCAATACAGGAGATTTGGGTTTGAACCTTGGGTCGGGAGGATCTTCTGGAGGAGAACACTCCAGTATTCTCGCCTTGGAAATCTCATGGACAGAGGAGTCTGGTGGGCTACAGTAGAGTCGCAAAGAGTTGGACCTGACTTAGTGAGCAAATGACAACAGCACAAAGCAGTCCAATCAAATCATTTTTAGAGGCAGCCACTGTGATCCCATAGAAAGCAAAGATTGCACTATGAGCTTGTGGCATAGCTGAGACTGGGAGCTGGGCCTGAATTCAGAAGATCAGGTATCTTCCAGCTGAGGACTAAGGTGTAGAAAAGGATATTTATCTGTAGTCTAGGGAAGGATGCACAGGGTACCACTTTAATAGTTCTAGAACTCTGCTCACTGTGGCAGCCTGGCTGGGAGGGGGGTTGAGAGAGAATGGATACATGTGTATGGTATATCTGAGTCCTTTCCTTGTTCACTTGAAACTCTCACAACCTTGTCAATTGGCTATACCTCAATACAAAATAAAAAGTTACAAAAGAAAGCAGTTTTGAAATTCTAGGAAGGCACTGACTTTTATACAAAGAGGGAAGATTGTTAAAAATCTCCAAAGGTATAGGAAAAGTGTTATTTAAATCTTAATCACTTAAGTGGAGAAAATGTTGCTAAGTACCCGAATCCTAAACTTAAGTCAGCCCTCAACTGCTTCTGATGTTTAGGTTACAAAGCAGTCTCTCAATTCTTCAGGCTCTCAGTTCTTCCACCAATGAAATAATGATGTTCATACCTGTCTCTTCCTTCAGTGTCATTCATTTATTCAGCAAACATTGACCAAGAACCAGGCCTTGGGTTAATTGCCAAGGAAGATTTAGTGAATGGAGCATGATTTAAAGATTAATATAAATGCTCTAAGTCAATTGTTTCCAACCCACGAATCAGAATACATACATAAAGATTCCCAGATGAGTCTAGTGTGCAGTTTTGAAAACCACTTCTTTAAGCTTGTAACATTTGATATTAGAGAATACCATGCAACAGGTGATGGTTTTTAAATTTTGGTGAGCTATGTAAATGTTTGACGAAGAGTACACTATTGATGTTAGAAAAGAAGCAAAACTTGAGCAAACACGAGTTCGTTCTATTTTTGTGGATGACCATGAGCTGTCATTCACATTCTATCTTTAGAGAGGCTTGGTAACTTTTTTAGTATCGAGTGTCACTTTACCTGTAGCCCTAAGTGTTCCCACCCATAGAGGAAGCGTCTTGGTTATCACATGGCCTTTTGCAGTTGTTCGTGTTTCACGTTTCGTTGTGTCTAATCAGTTTGGCCATACTTTCAGTTTGTAATCCTATGGCTCGTGGAAGTTAGGTTTGGCAGAACAGAATGGAGAAGACATTTTGGCAAGTAGGATGCAGGACCTAGGAATGGATATAATGCAAAATCTCCTGTTTCTAAGTGATGATTTCCTTTGGATTTCTTTTCCCTCCAAACAGACAGGTGTGAAGTTCATACATTTTGGGTGCAAGACTTGTGTCCAGGCTTCAGCTTGGCTATTCTTTAGCTATGTATCCTTGAGCAAGTTATTTAACTGGTAAAGCCTTACTTTCTTGATCTGCTAAATATGGAGAATGGTAACCTCACCACATATAATCGTCAGGATGAATATGTTGCAAGTAGGAAATTGGCATATAGTACATCCTCAGTGAGGGTCTTCTTTGGTGGCACAGTGGTAAAGAATCTGTCTGCCAATGCAGGAGACACAGGAGATGCAGGTTTTATCCCTGGGTCCAGAAGACACCCTGGAGAAGGAAATGGCAGCCCACTCCAATATTCTTGCCTGGAAAACTCCTTGGACAGATGAGCCTGGTGGGCCACTGTCCGTGGAGGTCACAATGAGTTGGATGCAAAATAGTGACTGAGCACAAGCATATCCTAAATAAACCCCTGCTATTTATTGCCAGTCTGTAGCTTTCTTATAACCTCTGAACAGTTACGAGGAGTAAAAACAAGAGCAACAGAGTGGCAACAAGTGAACCTATCTCGGTTCTTCTTAATTGCTTTGCATTTGATGACAGTTCCTGAACATCTAGTGCGTAGGGAGCCCCAGCTCTTTAACTCCCATCAGCAGAGGCATCTTGCTTAGTTGAGGGCCACTTCTCTTGTTTTCCTCTTTTCTGATGGTGTTTGTGTATTTTCAGGGCCTCTGTGTAGATCTTCCTTTTCACTTCTTGCTTTCATGATGATTATATACTTAGAGTGAAACCAATCTAGAACCAGAGGAAGTAAGAGCAGGGTAAGTTTTGGTCCTGCAAAACCAGCTCTCACCAGTGCTTATCTTTGTGTTTACCATGGGTCTCTTTCTGAGAAGCTGAGAAACCCCAGGAAATGTTCTAGTTTGCCCGTTCACTAAACTTGTGAGGTTTTCTCAAACTCATTTATCAAAATGAAGGGCTGTAATTAAGATTTCAGAGAAGGAAAGCACTCTAGAATATTAGAGCTAATTGGGACTTTACAGACATTCATTCTGCAAATGAGCATCCTCTCTTGTTAAAGGTCACACTGGCAAAGCTGAGACTAGAACTGGGGTCATAGGGACTCTTTGTCTATACTATTGTATTTTTCTCCTTCCTGGGATCCATTCTGCATGGATTAGTTTTATATATATATATATATATATATATCAGGTTTTATATATATATATATATATATATATCAGGTTTTCGCTCCTGTCAGATTCCTGTTCAAAGATGAATGTTCTAGCCTTTTCTTTCTCTATATAAGACCTTTGAAAAGCAAAGCTCATTGAATCTTGCCAATCTTTTCCCCACATCTTCTAAGCCCCTCATTTCAGTTCAGCTAGTCTGCTCCCTTCCTACAGGGATGCCTTACTTCTTCCTCCAGCTCACGGAATTTTCTGGCATTGCCCTTTGGTGTGTTTCATCTATCTTCTGGAGCCACCTAGCTTTCAGAGTCCTTGCTCATGGCTACTTCTGTGCTGGATCTTGTGACATGTGCCAGTTTGTTTGTTTGCTTGCTTGTTTCATTTTTTTTTGTATATCTTGATGTTGCTCTTTTTCTGTTTTCACATATAAAATGTGTATCTTCCTCAGGTAGTGATATGAGTACAGGATGAGATTTCATTTTATCTGGAGCTCTAGCACGAGGCAGTTAAATTTATTCATTCATTAAATTAACAGACATTTTTATTGAGTGCCTATCATATTTTAGGCCCTGAGGTTAGAGAAAGATAATTACTTCTGCTCTCAAGGATTGAAGAGTTCAGTTTGTGATACAGGCAAGCAGAGAGGCAGACTGACAAGTGATGTGTGTGGCGACGCCAGTATTCCAGGTGCTGTGAAAGTGTTGTGAAAGGGGACATAGTTTCAGCTGGAGGTTGGAGAATGTGAATTATGTCCTAAAGGACTAGTAGGAAGTTATGCTCAGAATCTAAATGATACATAGTAGTTGAGATATCAGTTTTAATTGAGAGGTATCTAGGATGAAAGGGAACAAACGTAAAACCTAGGAGAAATTGATGAATTTCCAGCAGAATGTAAATACTGAAAAATGACCTCAAAAGAAGTACAAATTTTTTTACAATTATTGTAGAAGTTCTTGGAAAAATGATTAAGCTTTATTATTAAAGAAAGTATCATATCTAGATGGATTTACACTGAATTCTGATAAACCTTTGAAGATCAGATAGTCTTAATCTTACCATTAAACTAATCCAGACAGTAGAAGAGGATACAGAACTCCCATATCTAAACCA
This sequence comes from Nanger dama, assembly GCA_917880005.1. NCBI lineage: Eukaryota > Metazoa > Chordata > Mammalia > Artiodactyla > Bovidae > Nanger > Nanger dama. Next base: position 23,000,740 of record CAKJTW010000011.1, on the reverse strand, counting down.
AATAATGATAAGTAAAACAAGTAGATAAGTAAAACAAGTGCCTGATGAACTATGGGCAGAGTTTCCTGTACAGAAGACAGGGATCAAGACCCTCACTATGGAAAAGAAAAGCAAAAAAGCAAAATGGCTGTCTGAGGAGGCCTTACTTATAGCTGTGAAAAGAAGAGAAGTGAAAAGCAAAGGAGAAAAGGAAAGATATAAGCATCTGAATGCAGAGATCCAAAGACTGGGAAGGAGAGATAAGAAAGCCTTCCTCAGCAATCAGTGCAAAGAAATAGAGGAAAAGAACAGAATGGGGAAAGACTAGAGATCTCTTCAAGAAAATTAGAGATACCCAGGAAACATTTCATACAAAAATGGGCTTGATAAAGGACAGAAATGATATTGACCTACAGAAGCAGAAGATATTAAGAAGAGGTGGCAAGAATACACAGAAGAATTGTACAAAATAGATCTTCATGACCCAGATAATCACGATGGTGTGATCACTCATTTAGAGCCAGACATCCCAGAATGTGAAGTTAAGTGGGCCTTAGAAAGCATCACTATGAACAAAGCTAGTGGAAGTGATGGAATTCCAGTTGAGCTATTTCAAATCCTGAAAGATGATGCTGTGAAAGTGCTGCACTCAGTATGCCAGCAAATTTGGAAAACTCAGCAGTGGCCACAGGACTGGAAAAGGTCAGTTTTCATTCCAATCCCAAAGAAAGGCAATGCCAAAGAATGCGAAAACTACCACACAGTTGCACTCATTTCACATGCTAGTAAAGTATGCTCAAAATTCTCCAAACCAGGCTTCAGCAATATGTGAACTGTGAACTTCCTGATGTTCAAGCTGGTTTTAGAAGAGTCAGAGGAACCAGAGATCAAATTGCCAACATCTGCTGGATCATGGAAAAAGCAAGAGAGTTCCAGAAAACATCTATTTCTGCTTTATTGACTATATCAAAGCCTTTGACTGTGTGGCTCACAATAAACTGTGGAAAATTCTGAAAGAGATGGGAATACCAGACCTGCCTCTTGAGAAACCTATATGCAGGTCACGAAGCAACAGTCAGAACTGGACATGGAACAACAGACTGGTTCCAATAGGGAAAGGAGTACATCAAGGCTGTTTATTGTCACCCTGCTTGTTTAACTTATATGCCGAGTACATCATGAGAAGCGCTGGGCTGGAAGAAGCACAAGCTGGAATCAAGATTACCAGGAGAAATATCAGTAACCTCAGATATGCAGATGACACCATCCTTATGGCAGAAAGTGAAGAGGAACTAAAAAGCCTCTTGATGAAAGTGAAAGAGGAGAGTTAAAAAGTTGGCTTAAAGCTCAGCTTTCAGAAAACTAAGATCATGGCATCTGGTCCCATCACTTCATGGGAAATAGATGGAGAAACAGTGGAAACAGTGTCAGACTTTATTTTGAGGGGCTCCAAAATCACTGCAGATGGTGATTGCAGCCATAAAATTAAAAGACACTTACTCAACTGGATGGAGAAGGCAATGGCAACCTACTCCAGTAAGGTCCCATGGATGGAGGAGTCTGGTAGGCTGCAGTCCACGGGATCGCTAGGAGTCGGACACGACTTCACTTTCACTTTTCACTTTCCACTTTCATGCATGGGAGAAGGAAGTGGCAACCCACTCCAGTATTCTTGCCTGGAGAATCCCAGGGACGGGAGAGCCGGGTGGGCTGCCGTCTATGGGGTCACAGCAGCACTCCTTGGAAGGAAAGTTATGACCAACCTAGATAACATATTCAAAAGCAGAGACATTACTTTGCCAACAAAGGTCTGTCTAGTCAAGGCTATGGTTTTGCCAGTGGTCATGTATGGATGTAAGAGTTGGACTGTGAGGAAGGCTGAGTACCAAAGAACTGATGCTTTTGAACTATGATGTTGAAGAAGACTTTTGAGAGTTCCTTGAACTGCAAGAGATCCAACTAGTCCCTCTTAAAAGAGATCAGTCCTGGGTGTTCATTGGAAGGACTCATGCTGAAGCTGAAACTCCAATACTTTGGTCACCTCATGCGAAGATTTGACTCATTGGAAATGATCCTGATGCTGGGAGGGATTAGGGGTAAGAGGAGAAGGGGACGACAGAGGATGAGATGGCTAGATGGCATCACCGACTCTATGGACATGAGTTTGGGTAAACTCTGGGGGTTGGTGATGGACAGAGAGACCTGGCATACTGCAGTTCATGGGGTCACAAAGAGTGACTGAATTGAACTGAACTGAAAACAAGTAGAGGAAAAACATAAGAGAATGATGATTATTTGTGATTTTATGCACAAAAAAATCTTTGTAAAATAGCATATTTGATTCATCAGTATACCAAAACATCGTGACTGTGACTGAGTAGGATTTTTTCCTAGGACAGCAAAGTTTGGTTCAATATCTGGATATCTAAGACATCTATCGACACAATTAATTACATATATAAATTAAGGGAGGGGAAAAAGAGATGATCACATCAGTGTACGCTAAGAAGGGAGATGCAGAGATCCTAGAAAGAGATGAGTAACCAAGGAGATCAACATTTATTCATTCACCCATTCATGCATGGCATAGTTTTCTAAGGGCTTCCTGGCCAGGCATTGTTGGGGGCAGATAGGCAAGTGGTAAAATAGTGTATATGTGACTGTTATAAGTATGAAACAAACACCAGAGGAGCCCAGGAATTAAGCTACTCTTTTTGGATGGAGTTAGGGAAATGCTCACAGCATCAGAGACATTTGAGCTGGGTCAAGATGAAAAAAACAAACAGAAAAAAGGTTGGTGGAAGATTTGGTAGAAAATAATGATGGCTTATGGTGATTGATGTTGCATTTGTGATCTCTGAAGATGATTTCGCTTTGGGACCAGGAACCGGTCTTGACCATTCAAGAGGTTTTGTATAGTAGAGTTTTATTAAAGTATAAAACGGACAGAAAAACTTCTGACATAGACATTAGAAAGGGGACGAAGAGTGCCCCACTGACTTTTATCAAGACCTTATATACTTTTACCAGACCCGTTCTCACAACATATATCTTAAATTAACAAGATTAGAACTAACAATAGAAAGGTCTTACCAGACCCACTCCTGCAACATAAGTCTTAAGATTAGTCAGAAGTTTCCTGTTAAGAAAAGAAACATGTCCTCAAGCAAGATATATTGTTGTTCTATAATCACTGGTACAGGGTTTAAGGAAAAGTAAGATGAGTTGTTTTGTTGTATAATCATTAGCTCTGGGCTTAAAGAAAAACACACACACACACAAATGTTTTATATGACTAAGATACAGGAGTGTAGGAAAAAAAAAAAAATTGTGCTTTTCTCCTCCTCAAGAGCCCCAGACCCCTTTCTCCTCTTCACAGACCCCAGACTTCTTATCAATCTGCCTAAGAATTAACTCTCAATAATGGGAATTATATAGCATTGTAGATGGTATACATAGCATGAGTAAGTCTTCAAGGTCATTAAATTTCATTATAAATCCTGAGAATGGTGTTACTGGGCCATTGTTAACATACAGAAGAATGGTTTGGGAAGATGCTGTTAAGGTTTTATGTAAACAGATATTTAGCCAGACCCTGGCACTCCTTTGAGGTCCCTAGGGTTGCCTCCATGGGGAGTACAGTGTTAAAGTAATATATGGTGCTGAGGATAACAGAAAATATGGTGGGGGGCATGGTTTACATATGGATGCTTACATTTTCATTTTTCATAGTCTCCCAGAAGTTGCCTATTCCTTTATATCTACAGAATTTCTGAAAAGGCCAGGATTCTTCAGTCAATTGGCAATGTGCAATTGCTTTGGAAATGTGCCTCTTTGCTTTAGAAATCACTGTATCCTATATTAACCCATTTTTAAAGTTCCGATTTTGGAATAGCTTGAGATTTACAGAAAATTTGCAAGGATAATATTAAGCCATTTAAAAAATCTACAAATAACATTTATATTACAAATGTGTGTGATGCATTCAAATCTTCAAATCTTTATTTTATCCTACTTGTTCCCCACTTGTATTCATTTTAGTCTGTCTGAAAGTAGAACAGACACTTTAACCCCTTTTAGTAAAACACTGAGGCTCAGTTAAGCAAATAAAGCCAAAATTAATGTTTCTCAACCCTGAGACATGAGCTTGGTTTTGGCATTAAAAAAAAATCTCACAGACTTTAAAATGTGCATCCAGTTTTAAGAACCAGGAATAAACCAAATTCATAGTTGTTTTTCTGTATTGGTTTTGTGCTGTGCTTTAATGATTGTTTCAGGGTATATAAAATATGGTCCCCACTCTTCCGAGGAACTTAACTGTGTACAAAGCATATGCACAAGGGACAGGGGAGGAAGGGAAAAGAAGGCCCTGCAACCAGAGGGGAAAGTCGGTGTCACCACCATAGGCTTAAGTAACAGCAAACGCCTTATTCCTGTTTGAGGCTTCCTCATTGGCTCATGTCACTCTCTTTGATCAGAGAGCTACATCTCCAGCAATTTTCCTCTCTTCACTTTGCATAGCATTTAACAGTATATAAAACACTGGAACACTGTTATCTCACTGGTTGCCATGAAACTGTGAGCACAGGGAGCAAGGGTACCTGGGACTCCAGATGAGGGAAGCAGAGCTTCTCAAGGCCATGTCACCCCTCCTGGTGTAGTCTAATGCCACCCAGGTCACACTGGGCCCCATCTTCCCCCGTCACCCTCATCTGTCCACGGCCATACCACGTTCTGACCCTGCATTTTCTCCTGAGTTTCCAGTGTTCTTTGCTTCCCTAGTGGCTCAATGCTAAAGAAACCGCCTGTCAATGCAGAAGACACAGGAAATGAGGTTCAGTTCCTGGGTTGGGAAGATCCCCCAGAGGAGAAAATGGCAGCCCACTCCAGTATTCTTGCCTGAAAAATCCCGTGAACAGAGAAGCCTGGCGGGCTACAGTCCATGGGGTCGCACAGAGTTGGACATGACTGAGCAACTTCACACATGCACGCACGCGCGCACACACACACACACACACACACACACACACCAGTGTTCTTTGTTGTTACAGACATCTGGAGGTAATCATGGAGCCCTCTCAATTAATTCAGCCCCAGTAATAAATTACAGGGTAGATTTGGGGCTGGAGAGGGTGAGGAAAGCTTCCGGGCCTCCCCTTGTTGGAGAGCTCTTGCAATCAGACTTGGAGAGCCCTCCTCAGGGAGAGAATGTGAGGTTCCGCCCCAGCCTGCATGCTGCCTGGAGGGGTGGTTGGTTTATCCTATTTTAGTCTGAGTAGGGCTGTCCCTGGGCTGGCTGTCATATCCCCTTTCTAATTGAATTTTTCCTAAAGATCCAGTATGGTTTGAGCTCACTGCTGGGCAGAGCTCCTGAGCGGTGTCATGAGGGGCTTCCCTCTGCTTGTAGGGGCTGAGTATTTTAGCCCCTGGCCATTATGCAGCAGTACCTTTCTCAGGCATTGTGGCAAACACTATCCTTCTCCCGTTTCCAAGTACCCCTTGGTGAGCAGCAGTACTGCTTCTGCCAGAGGCATCATCTTAAAGGGTCCTGCCATGCACTAGTCATGCCCTTGTTTCAAGAATAAACCTTGAATGATTCCTTAACGCTTGCAGAATAAATTCAAAGTCCTCAAGTTTGCACACAAAGCTTTCAGTGCTTTGGTTCCATCCCATATTTTCAGTTACTTTGCTAGCTACTTTTCCATTTTTCCCTCCAGCCACACTAAATTGAAGTTCTGTGTACTTTTCCTACGTGTGCAACATTGCCTATGTTATTCAGGCCTGACCTCTACTCAGCATTCAGAGCTCAATCTGAAGGTCACCTCATTAATGAGGACTTAGTTCTGCTCCCTGCAAGAAGTAATTTTATCTTTTTCTGCATTCCAGTAACACTTAATTTTTTACCTCACTTAGATAATATGTGCAGAGAAGACAATGGCACCCCACTCCAGTACTCTTGCCTGGAAACTCCCATGGACAGAGGAGCCTGGTAGGCTGCAGTCCATGGGGTCGCCAAGAGTCAGGCACGACTGAGTGACTTCACTTTCACTTTTCACTTTCATGCATTGGAGAAGGAAATGGCAACCCACTCCAGTTTTCTTGCCTGGAGAATCCCAGGGACAGAGGAGCCTAGTGGGCTGCCATCTATGGGGTCGCACAGAGTCGGACACGACTGAAGTGACTTAGCAGCAGCAGCAGATAATATATGTATGTATGTATGTATGTATGTATGTGTTGATTGCTCAGTCATGTCTGACTCTTTGTGATTCCTTGGACTGTAGCCCAGGCTCCTCTGTCCATGAGATTCTGCAGGCAAGAATAGTGGAATGGGTAGCCATTCCCTTCTCATTGGGATCTTCCTGATCCAAGGCTCAAACGTGAGTCTCCCACACTGAGGACAGATTGTTTACTGTCTGAACCACCAGGGAAGCCTCACTTAGATAATATCATCATTTAATTGATGTGGTAATCATTTTAATAGATTGTTAATGAAATTGAAGCTTTTTTCCCACTTTACTGATAAGATTCTCCTACTGTAGAAACTTCTTAAGGCTAGGAACCATTTCTTGTTCATATCTATTACCTGAAGAATGCTAGGCACTAAAATAGGTAACTGTTGGAAGAGAGGTATTCAAGATGGGTTGAGGGGAGTGTTCAGTTTTTCTCCTCCTTCAGTTAAGGTAGTTTTTTTTCATAACTCTCCACCTCCTCCTCCTTCTTTCTTCCTTCCTTCTTTCATCATCTCGGAGTCTGTTTTCAAAATTTCATTAGGTATGGATTAAGAAGAAACAATAATTAAGCGAAGTATACTGCTTTCATTTTTGTGTTTCTTTGAAAGCAACTGTTTCTGTTTACTTCTAGATTCAACAATGTCTCACCCATCTTGGCTGCCACCAAAAAGTACTGCTGAGCCTCTTGGCCATGTGTCTGCACGTATGGAGACCACCCATTCCTTTGGGACCCCCAGCATTTCAGTGTCCACACAGCAACCACCCAAGAAGTTTGCCCCAGTTGTTGCGCCAAAGCCCAAGTACAACCCATACAAGCAACCTGGTGGTGAAGGTGAGTGTGGGCATTGCCGAGGTGGCTGCCTACAACAGGAGAGTTCACGGTAATAAAAGTGATTTGTAGGACAGTTTTGCCTTGGGAAAATAATTTTGTAGTATGGTTATCATAGCATAGAGACTGTCAAAAGTTGAAGAACACCTAGTAACCACCTAGGCAACTCTTTTGGGGGCATATGGATTGGAATCTGTTGGGGGTTATGTGACTGTGGTTTTGGCTGGAGCTGAAACTAGAGCCCTCCTCTCTCCATTCATAGCTCAGCGTCCTTCTTTTGCAGTGCCCTCCACCACCATCCCATCGTCTTGTAGAAATGTGCCTCCTACCCATGTCCCCTCCTTCTTGCCATCAGACAAGCGTCCCGCGTGCTACCAAGCAGTGATCTGATGGTGTGTCTGTTTGAAGTGACCCCCAATAAGGCACTTAGACTTTTTTCCCTTCTCTAGTTATTTTGTCTAGATTCTTATTTTGTCTCTTCATTTTAGGGGAGAGGTAGGATGAATTTCCCTCTAATATGAAGAGAATAAAGACAGTCCCTCTTGCCGAGAATGAGGCAGAGCTGTGTGGAGGTCTGCATGTATGGAGACCACCTATTCCTTTGGGACAACCAGTGCACACTTGAGGGTCGGGATGGGGGTGGGTTCTGCATCATGCTGGCATGTGTGAGAGGGAGGGAAAAACAGGCGATGGTTGCGCTTCAGACGTCTTCACTCGGAGTGCTGAGAATTCTGGGGAGTTGGACCCTCGGTCGAGTCTTTCTGCGTTGAGATGCCCCATCCTTGTCACCATACTTTGTGGGGTCCTCTCACTGCCCAGCTGGTTCTCTAGGGACACTGGCTTCATCTCTGATCCTCTGCACTGGCTTCATCTCTGATCCTCTGCAGCTCTTTGCTCCACTCTGCTCTTTCTTACCATGCCACCTCACCACCCTTTTGTTCCCTGTGGCAACCCTGTGTGTGCCACCTTCTCCAGGGTCTGGGCATGCCCTGGATTGGAGGCAATCGGAAGTAAGCTCTTCCCTGCGTTTTCACATGCATTGTGTTCTGACTGTCAAATTCCTGCTTCTTTGGTTGCTCCTGCTGCTGTCCTTCATCTGCCACTGTTGACCAGATGGTCTGTGTGAGGTACTCTGCTTGTTCATTGTCGTTCTGTTGCCTTATCCTATAACTCGATGAACCCAGTGCTTTTTCGCTTCAAAAAATGGGAACCTAGAGATGAGAGGTGACACTCTCTGTGGTTCTGAAGCGAGGCTATCGTCCTCACCCAGCCTGCTGTACTGCTCGTCCCCCTTTTCCTGGCATATGTGGCACGCGGGCCCCATATGATGGTGACACCTCCTCACTTCCTTATAAGAATGTAAGCTTTGTTTCCCCATTTAAGCAGCAAGATATGGTTTCTCACTCATCCTTATGTTCCTCTTGGCTCTTATTATGCTACTGTGTTTTTAGTGGGAATGGTTGTGTGTGGTCAAATGTATGTCTGTATCTTCTTATGTGTATATATATTTGGATGGATGGCGGATGGCTGGATGGGTGAGTGCACTGCTCAGTAATTCTCTTGCAATAAACAGTTTGGAACGTGGCATCCTCTCTCGAAGCAACTCAGTCTCATTGAATTTCTGAAGTCTTGAGTCTTTCTTGCAATTCTGCCAGTCTCTCTTTCTTTTTAATATAACCTTTTTTGAATACGTAAAGGAAGAGATTTCTCTTGCATATATGCATTTTAAAGGCAAACATGGATAAAGGTTCATGGATATTCAGACTTTAAAATGTAGCTCCGTCTCTTCATCTGCTGTATCTTATGACATGATATTTGTTAGAAGTGTAAGATTTACTTTCCTTTATATTTAATTTAAATGTTAGTGCATCTTCTGCTGCCCTCAACATTTTTATAATTCATGTTACTTTTGTTTAATTTTTAATACATTTTCTAAAGTTTATATGCATTTTCTTTTTTTTTTTGGGTCCATTTAGAATGTTCTGTACCATTAGTGAAATCCCCAGGTAGTAGGTAACACAGCTTTCATTTATAGGGTGAGTTGATGATGTCAAGGTCTTGTTAGCTCAGCTCACTCTATCTTTTGCTTCTATATATACTGACCCTCAATTTTTTGCCCATAAAGCCTTAGCATTCATAGCTTAATTCAGAGTCTGACTTCCAAGAACCTCAGCCATGAAGACAGTATAAAAACTAACAGAAACCATAGCCCACCTTTACTGGTGTCAAGGTGAAAAACTGCAGTGCAGAGAGTGTAAGTGATTTGTTTGCAGACGGATGACCTGATTGTCATCAAGTTGGTGCTAGACCTCAGGTCCCCTTTGTCTGAGTCCAAAGTTATCAGGAGCTTGTATTATATTCTAGCGAGGACTCTTTCCCTGCACTGTAACCTCTGTGCATCTCATACAATCCTTTGCACAACTGTCCTTCTAATAGATTTACTTGTATGTGAGCCTGTCTCCTTTGGTAGATTCAGACCTTTGGGAGGTGGGGGCTGCCCTACTCATGCCTTTACTCCCAACAGCATCCAGAAGGACTCCTGACACACAGTAGGTCCTCAGTGACATTTGCAGTGATAGTTAAGCTACAGCACTGTGAACTTGCTTATCCAGGTTCATATTCAGGCTTCTCAAGTACTTTTCAGGGTTTATGGTTCTGTATGGGTTATTTTTACTTCCTCTCCCCTTTCCTTGAGCTTGGTAGCCTAGGATTTGTTTAACCACAGCTACGTTGAAGTTAGTTACTGATTACATTTCTCACCCTGGTCTTATGTCTGTAATCTCTGGGGTTTGCTTTCTCATTTTTAAATTCTGACTGTGAAAGTTGAAAAAGTACCCACATGTTTTCCACATCAACTTATATTTATGTGATACCATATGTTATAATTTTCTTTATAAGGTATTCCACTAATAACTTTCTCTGAAGGGCTTTGGCACATTTAAAAGTGGGGTATACTTTTTTCCCAGTTAGTAGCTCTTTAGGCCTTAGGGTTTTGTGATTTTGCTACCACTGTTTTCATTTATCATTGATTTTTTTTTCCCCAAGAACTTGTGTGTCTTGGAATGCCCCTGCATTTCCGAATGCCTTTCTGTGTCTCATACTATATACTTATGAGCCCATTTATATTTTTTATTGTTTTGTCTTCTTGCAAATTTTACTATGTTAAGTGTCTGTGTATTTTTTTATGGAATCATTTTGGTATGTATGTGTGGTTTTATCTTTTTACCTTCTCTTCTAGACTGGTGAGGGAATAAGGTAACGTGATTTTTCTTTTGGTTTTTAAAGTACTAGCAGTAGTGTTCTTTATCTTGTAATCTGGGCCCTCTCTCTGCTTCTAATTTGTAAAAATTTCCCAAAACCTTAGACTTTGATAGCAGAACAGGGTATAAATCTTGCTTTTTCTATCCTTGGTAGATGCTAAAGAAAATGATCTGTTTTCTTTTATTAATACATTGTTTTATGAAATGATTTTGAAATTTTCTTACTATTTTAACTCTGGCAATTGGAAATTCTTTCTCTCAATAATTTGGCTGAATGAACTGTGATAATATTTTGTGTTCCTTATTATAATAGATTATAATACAGAAAGATTTGTAAAGTTTGCAGGTTTGTAAAGTTGGAGTTATCTTGTGGTCTGGAGTTGACTTTCTCCAATTTCTGAAATTTCTTTTAAAAATATTTTTTTATATAAGAGTTTTAAAAAGGTGAATCCATAGAGTACAAATTCCACATGATCATTTTAGTAGAATTCCTTTTGTTTGTACAGTCCATTATGATTTTTCTAGCACTTCCGTATTCATTGTTATTTAATTCTCAAAAGACTGTTCTTATTGTAGCTTTCTGAGTTAGATAGAACAGATGGTATTGCAATTATACCAAGTGGTAAACTACCCGAAGTGAAGGGTATTATTCAATAATTATTCAATAATATGTGATTATTCAACTATGTGATTATTATTCAATAATCACATAGTTGATAAAATTGTAGAGCTAGGCTCTATTTTTTATATCTAGGGCTCTTGTTGATTTTAGAAGATTTTATTTATTAGAGATTGGGCTAGATTGCCTCATCTATTTTGAATTCATTATTTTATTATTTCATGATTTTTCTTTGAAATTAATTTCAAAATGGTTGCTTAAAAAAACTTTTCCTATGTATATTACCTTATATGCTTCTGTATAATATAAACAAAGCCTCTGTTTTCAAGCTTTGCCTACATTGCTTCACCTAGACTTGTAAAGTCAAATCAGAATAGGTGAAATAAATTCTATTCATTGAGGATCCTAAGCCTGGAAATTTTTAACTAGATCTCTCTGTGTTTTATTCTACCTGAGGTTCCCAATCCATTCTGTGGAGAGGGAGTAGTTATTGCCTGTTGCTAACCCGAGGTAAACGTAGTACTGAGAACAAAATGCCATCTTAAAAAATTGGTCTCCCATGATGGAAATGGCAGCCACACTTGTTTCCTTTCCACTTTCCTGCCCAAGCCTTTCTTCGTGTTTTAATCACAAAGTCTTTGAGCAGCAAAACTAGAAAAGAGTTTGAAGGTTTTCTAGGGTAGTTCTTTCACTTGTCAGATGTGAAAACTCAGTCTGAGAGGGAAAAGAATATCTTCCCAAGATTACCCAGGAGTTTGGGGCTGAACTGGCTCCAGAACTCAGGTCTTAAATGTGCTCATTCCATTAAGTCTCTGCTCTCTTAGATTGGAAATTGGAGCTTGGTTCCTAGGAATTGCTGAGTCTTTGATTATTGCTATTTGGTGTTTCACTGGCCCTTAGTGATGTAAAGTCATGTAACCTGGTCAGGCAGGACATATTTGTTTTTTCAACAGATAGCAAAAATGTGAGTGAAATTGATGGCCACTTATAGCAATGTATTTGAAAAAGTAATTTGGAATGGATTATTTCTGCCATTTTTAATCTTGTGCATATAAACCAATTGGTTGCTGCTTTGACTCTTGAGAGTCCCTTGGACTGCAAGGAGATCCAACCAGTCCATCCTAAAGGAAATCAGTCCTGAATATTCATTGGAAGGACTCATGTTGAATCTGAACCTCCAATACTTTGACCACCTGATATGAAATGCTGACTCATTTGAAAAGATCCTGATGCTGGGAAAGATTGAGGGCAGGAGGAGAAGGGGTTGATAGAGGATGAGATGGTTGGATGGCATCACCAACTCAATGGACATGAGTTTCAGTAAACTCCAGGAATTAGTGAGGAACAGGTTAAGCCTGGCTTGCTGCAGTCCATGGGCTCGCAGAGTCGGACATGACTGAGTGACTGAACTGAACTGAACTGAACTCCTTTTGCAGTTAGTGAAAGCTTTTACTTTTATTCCTGAAATAATTGGTAGTAGAAAATGTGTAAGGACTGATGTGAACTCTGAGCAAGTCATATCTGAGTATTTCTGCTCGACCTGCACTCTCTGTCTCTGGAGTCCTCTAGTCTCCTCCCTGGTGTGAAAGGTGAATCTGGCCTGTGACTTTGCAGGTACAAAGGGGAAACATTGTCTTTGTATAGTTCTAACAGTCCTTTTCAATTGCCAGCCATCACAGAACTCTCAGAGCTTCTCAGACTGTTTGTTATAACTGTGGTCTGTCAACAGGACAGTCACAAGTTCACTGAAAACACTCGAGTTTGACTGGTGTGTCCCTTTTCTGGCTCAGGGCAAGCATCTTTAGCCTCATCTCTCATTGTGGAGTACAGTAAATGGATTTAAATTTTCAGAGACTGCAGGGGGAAAAGATAAGCTGTGTATTCATTAAAGGGTCAGGTACTAATTGTATTTGTTTGATCTTTGCATGGCATCTTCCTGAAGAGAAAAGAACTTATAGTTCTTTGTATGAAATCATGAAATCAGATTTTACTAAATATGCAAAGGCCTTATTGACACTCAAAAGAGCCAAGATTCAGTGCTGACTTGGTGGTCAGGGCATTTACATTCAATCCTCAGTTTCACTCCTTGACCTTGGGCATATCAATTTTCTGTTTCATGTTTTCTTACTTTATAAAACTAGTTGGTAATATTAATTATCTTATGAGGTGGTTTGGTGGATCAGATATAATGAGTGTAAAAATGTTTAACAAACCATAAAATACCTTACAACTCTAGGAATTACTTTTGCATTCTCATTTAACAGTTATTTACTTAAAGCAGAATTTGTGCCAGACAGACACTCTTCTAGGAGCCAAATGGAGACTGATCTCTGCCCTTGTAGAGTGTATTCCTTGGTATAATAAAAATAACTAGTTGCTTTGATTAATATTAAGTAATATTGATAAAATTATTAAATAGTATTTAATAAATGCATGTCATAATTATATATAGACCATTACTAATAATTAACTAATAATACCAGTAATATAAGATTAATAAAAGTATAGCAGTATAAATACAGTTATTACTAATATTCATAAATACTGATGAACAGTATAAACTTCTAATATTAGTGATAGGGATCTTAAGTAAGTAAGTAAAGTCACTCAGTCGTGTCCGACTCTTTGCGATCCCGTGGACTGCAGGCCACCAGGCTCCTCAGTCCATGGGATTCTCCAGGCAAGAATACTGGAGTAGGTTGCCTTTTCCTTCTCCAGGGGATCTTCCCGACCCAGGGATCGAACCCGGGTTTCCCGCATTGGAGGCAGATGCTTTAACCTCTGAGCCACCAGGGAAGTCCAGGGATCTTAGTGCCTCAGTGTCATATTGTTATGCAATTTTTGAACCAGAATAAATCTGAAAAATTATTGAATACATTTGTTTCTCAGATAAGGATAAGTTACTTCCATAATATATTTCTAGGAGGTATAGGGCCTTTGCTCTAGGGAATGCTGTAAATAGCAAATCAAAATTGTTGAATACAGGCAGGAGTTACTACCTCAGTTGTGAGGTCTCAGCAAGGTCAGGCATTTGTTCAGTGTCACAGAGCAGTAAGTGGTGAAGCTGAGTCTGGGTCTGGTGGGTCCTGCCATGATCATTGTAGTTCTGTGTCACTGAAGGGTTTGGGGTGACCTGCTTATAATCTCCAGTGATAGAATTAATGTATGTGCACAGAATGGATTAAATGTTTTAGGACAAAACGGAATTCATGAATTGTTGACAAAAATCTCTTATCTTATAACTTGCCACTTAATTAACTGCTGAAATAAATGCCTTAAGAAGGTGGTAGATTTTTCTTCCACGTCTGACTCCAAAAACTGTGAATAATGCAATATTGTGTGGTGAAGTGCTCTTTAATGTTCTTCATTTTTAAATTATATAAATGTGAAGTACAATTTTCACTCCATATTTTAAATATAAAGAAAGTTTAATTTCTTGTTCAAGAATAAAAATAAATAAACATCTACAGAAGGAAATGGCAACTCACTCCAACATTCTTGCCTGAAGAATTCCATGGACAGAGGAGCCAGGTGGGCTATATCCCATGGTGTTGCAAAAAGTCAGAGATGACTTAGTGACTAAACAACGCACCCATTAAACCAGCTAAAAAGAAAAATCACATCATTTGCTAGTAAGGGTGTGGAGAAGCTCTCATACATTGCTGGAAGTTGTATGTAAAATAGTATAACTAGTCTGGAAAACTCTTTTTGCAGCTTTTTTTTTTTTCTTTTAAACCAAAGTAAATGTCTACTAAAGGGGCTTCCCTGGTGGCTCAGTGGTAAAGAGTCCACCTGCCAGTGCAAGAGGCTTGAGTTTGATTGCTTGATCAAGAAGATCCCCTGGAGGAGGAAATGTCAGCCCACTCCAGTATTCTTACCTGGAGAAGCCCACGGACAGAGGAGCTTGGCGTGCTCTAGTCCATAGGGTCACAAAGAGTAGGATATGACTTAGCAACTAAACAGCAGCAACAACAAATGTATACTAGCCATATGATTTAGTTGTCGTACCCTAGGGGCATTTAATCCAGAGATGGGATAAGTTATGTTCACAAAAACACGTATACATGAATGTCATAACTTATTTTATAATGGCAAGATACTGGAAACATCTTAAATGTTCTTCAGTCGGTAAATGTTTAAACAGACTCTGATCCATCCATCCAATCTATTTATTAATAAGAAGGAATGATTTACTGATACATGCAGCAACTGGATTCACCTCAAGGGCATTATGCTTAACAAAAAAGAAAAATCACTCTGGAAGGATTACATATACCATATGATTCCATTTATAAGAGATTCATGAGATGATTAAATTCTAGAGATAGAGAGGCATTTAATAATGGTTGTTGGGGGACAGGATGAGGTGTGGACCGGTGCAGAGAATGGGTGTTCAATTAAGAAAAAGCAACGGGGAGTTGGTGGTAGAAGAGTTGTGTATCTCTCTTGTGGTGGTTACATTAACCTGTACGTGGGTTAAAATAGCCTAACTCTAATATACACAAAGGAATACAGGTTAAAATATGGTAAAAACTGAATAAGGACTCGTTAACAGTAATGAAACAAAGTTAGTGTTCTTAGCTTTAATATTGTATTATATCTTTTCAGATGTTACCATTGGGAGAAGGTGAGTGAGTTGTTCTTAGGACTGTTTATATTGTATTTTCAACTTTCTGTGCATCTATATTAAAATAAAAAGTATAACAACCATATATAAATAAATACATATAGATTTCTTAGTGTTTTTTCTCCTTTTCAGAGTACCATCTTTTATGCACCATTTGGAGATCATTGTTATAATGGTTTTTAAAGCAAGCCAGTCATCAGACTGACTTGGGGAACATTAGAAAAAGAAAAACAAAGAACACCATCTTTGGGGCTCACATCAGTCCTACAGAATCAGAATCTTAGGGCATGGGTCCCAAGAGTCTACATTAAAACAAAATAAAACTTGTCAGGTAATTCTGATTGGGTTTCAACCAAAATTTGGGAACTATTTGTTTATTTCAGTAACTTCAGGAGTCAGTCCTCTAATCCTTTTGAACCTTCTCCGGGTGCTGTGGGTACAGATCCTCTCCTTAATGACAGTAGCTGCGGAAGTCATAGTCTTCTTTACCTGTAAACAGCGTAGAGAATCAGGGACTCAGATCCTCCTTCACGATGCTATGCTTTTCCCCTGTGCTTTCATCGTAAATACCAATTTCCTACATATGTTGTCCCAAGGAGTTGTAACTGGTGTCCAAAAACTAAACAAGATGTAAAGAAAAAAGAAAGATTCTTCTAGAATGCCTCAGCAATGCCCAAACTTCTTCATAATAGAACATTTGCTCTTGTATGATTTCAGGTAGCAATGCCTGAAATCTCAGCTGATTTTGGGTCATGACAGGCCTATGTAAATCATCTATAAATAGATTTATTATGAATATTATAAAAATAAACCCAACACCTAAGCCTTTCGGCAAATATACCATATAAAGAAATCATACCCTGAGACAATGATTGACCCTAGGAGCTGTAAAGAAAAAAAAAAATCATGATATGATATTTTTATCCTGCCTCCTTAGATTAACAGTGTCCAGAGATTGGTTGGCTAGGAATAGCACCAGGACAGAGGAGGGCAGGACCCTGAGCTATGACACCCTGAGCCTGCTGTGTGCTTTGACCTTCCAGCATCTTTTATTATCCATTCTGTATGCCTTCCTGTGACTTGCTGGTTTCAGGCAGAATAGATTGTCTGCTAGTCAAGATAAACATGCAATAGCAGATGTTGCAATCTGTAAATTAAGTGAATTAAAGGACGTGAAAGATGTGGTGTTGAAGGGATTTGGGAAAGCTTCAGAGGGAAGGAGACATCTGAGCTGACTCTTGGAGAGTGAACTGGTTGTTAGCCACACAGGAAAGGGTGGCAGACAGCATGGCATGCCAAGCAAAGGGAATGGCATGTGAATGCAGAGCAAGGTATCCCTTCTGACCCCTGTAATTTTCGAAGCTCTTTGCTGACGTCCTTAGGTAGTGCATTGAGGCTCCTGGTAGCTTTGCAATATGAGCAAAGTAACTTCACTCTGAGTAGACTCAACATCTCATGTGCTTTGACACATATCTTTAGGAATAGCTCCAGAAGGGTGGCTAGCTACAGGGAGGAAATACCAAGAAGCAAAAGTATATCAGTTTTATTACACTCTGGGCAAGAGCTACTATGCTGGGGGTCCTGGCCAGAATGGTCCAGCCATTTCTCTCAAAGAGTCTATCACGCTTGAGAATGAAATGTTTCTATATGTAGAGATGCTCAGACCATCTCTACTTGTCTGCATCTCAAAGGTATCTCTGCATCTCTGAGGCAGAGGCAAAAACCAAGTCTGCCTTTTAATTCTCTGCAAACTAAGTTAAAGCAGTCTGTTTACCCAGTCAAATACTCATCCTTAAGAATGTGAGATGTGAGCCAACTATAACTTTGTTGTTGTTGTTCTGGTTTATCTCCTTTTGGGTGATCCTGAGAAAATAGGAAGCAGCAAGAGGGACTTTATTATGAAATATTCATTACAACTTGCAACTTTAAAGATGTGTGTGTGTGTGTGTGTGTGTGTGAATTGTTTCTGAAGCACTTTCCCATGTAATATCTCACTTAATTACCGCTATATTCTGTAACATTATTATGGTTCCTTTATTATTAAGGTTCCTAGAGACAAATGAAAAATCTGAGATTCAGAGGATTCAGGATGAAGCTTATAAATGGGCAAGCCACATTTGATCAAATTTGAGTGTTTTCCCTTCAGTAAACCATTGGAAATGTAGAATAACCACTGCATAACCATTGTTGACTATTGCTATTACTGATACAATTTCTCTGGGAGAATTTTGTTCTAAGAATGTGGGAGACATTTTAGTGGACTTACCTAGTCTATTTCTCCTGAAGGCCACTCAGCTTCATTCTTAACCTGATCTTTTCTGTTGCCCTATGAAAGACGGGTATCATGACCCTCAGTATACAGAGACTGTTAGACAGAGCGAAACAACCAGCATAGGGCAAAGGTGGGATTTGAATCCTTGTTTCCAAATTCCAAGTCCAGAGCTTTTCCTCTGCACTACTTTGCATCTTGTGTTAATGCATGAATAGTTTTTAAAAGAAAACTCTCACACTTATTTTTCCTAATCTTTACCAGAGATGTTTGAAGTAGAATTTGTCCAAATAACATGTGAAAATTACTTAGAATCACCTGTGCTTGAGATGGTGTATGAAAGTATAAAACAGCCAAGGTAATCTCTGTAAATCATCATCAAGAAGACTATTTCAGAGAGCCTGTGGAATAACCTTTGAAATAGCCATTAATTCCAGTGAATTATGTCATCTTGTTTAGACTTTGATGTCATTGGTAGTTTTATTGATATTAAAATGAAATTATAATGACATTTAAATTTGCTGATATTTTGTTATTGATTTGTTCCTATATAATAATGACTTGTGGTTTATTAAGTACTTCCTTTGTAAAAATTATTTACTAGAAAAGAAACCTCCAAGTTAGATGATGTATATCTATAAACACCACTATTTGAGGTGTTATACATACTCACCCAGGGCTTCCCCAGTTGCTCAGCTGGTGAAGAATCGGCCTGCAATACAGGAGACCCTGGTTCAATTCCTGGGTTGGGAAGATCCCCTGGAGAAGGGAGAGGCTACCCACTCCAGTAGTCGTGCCTGGAGAATCACCATGGACAGAGGAGCCTGGTGGGCTACAGTCCATGGGGGGTCGCAGAGAGTCAGACGTGACTGAGCGACTGAGCACCGCACAGCACAGCCTGTACCCACCCAAAGCTCAGCAGGCTGAATGTGCATCTTCATATCTCACCCTCAGCATTCTTCAGTTCCCTCCTCAGCCCAATTCAGATGCATCTTATGCCATTTTTATTCAATGGAACTCTCTAACAGATAGGGGAAGAGTAAAAACACATGCTAGCCCTTAAGCAGTTTATATTTTCATTGGAGACCTGACATATGAAAATAATCAGGTAACTCACATTATAAAGCTATAAATTCTGTTTGTGAAGTGACTTTATGGCTCACTTCTCAGAGGGTTCAGAAAGAAGAGTTTACTGGGGGCCAGGATAGGATTGGAAGGATAAAAGAAGGGAGACTCAGGAGGCAGTGGTTAGGCATATAGACTCTAACATCAGATCTGGGTTCAAGCTTTTTTTAGTCCTTACTTCTCTACGAACTTGAACTAACTGGTTTAAGTAGCTACTTAAGCTCTTTCAATATGTTCTTACATTAAAATAGAGATACACATATCCCAAAGAGTTATTTTCAAAAATAAGTGTATAAATTAGCATAATATCTGGCACAAAATAATGGTTAGGTTGTTGGAAGCTGCCAGCATTATTGTTGCGGTTATTTTTAAAATTAAAGCATGACCATTAACATTGGGAGTGATAATCCATAGTTTGTTCATCCTTAGACTTTTAATCATAATTGTCTAAATATAACTCTTACTGGCCATTTAAAAAAAAATAACCATGGTTTTATCTTTTTTTTTCCTATGGTAATCGTTTGCTATTTGACATTTTAGAATAGGCTTGTCTTATTCCTGGTAGAATTATATGTTGATATGTCCTTTTTGGAATTTGAAAGACACCTTTCTTAGAGAGAGGATTTACTTGAACCATGTCACTATTAAAGAAAAGAAAAAGATTTATATTTATGGTATCCCTTTAAGAAGGAGCATTCTTAATATTAAACTAGTATTACAGATAATAATGTAAGTGAATGTTATAAAAAGCCAACTGTGTAAAGTAAATCAGTGATTTTTATTAACTTTAAAAGTCTTTTGTTTGCCAAATTCTTCAATGAGGCAGAGAGATTTTAGAGATGTTGTCAATTATATCATCACAAAAATAATTAATTAATTTGCTTAGGAATTTTATCTTGGGTCCTATTCATCTCTGGGATTCATAATTGGAATTTAGCCAGTCTCCTGATACTGTATTTAAACTTGGTCCATGTGTATGTCTTTTTCAAGGAAAGGGTCCATATGTCATCAGATCCTCAAAGAGATGCTTAACTTAGTCATTAAGAAAGAGTATCCCCTGCCTAAAAGTTCACCAGTCCCCAAAGCCAGTTATATTAATACTGCTTAAATAAAAGCCAGGTTTTCCTTTTCTTCTTGCCAAATATAAGAGGTAGTGTCTGAAGAGAGAACTGAACATTTGATGGTGATGGTGGTGGAGGTTCTAGTAATTAGAAAATACTGTGAATGTACAATATAACAGACAATGTACATACACAATTATAATATGTGGTTGTGATACACGTTCATGTTTATTTTCACATCTTCTCTGGGGAGTGCATATGTAAGGCGAGGTATGGAGATGGATAAAGCCGGGTTCTTTCCTCTGAGAAGGAGGCCACACAGGACTATTCATTCCCATTTGATAATCGAGGAGATGCAGATTCTGTGATGAAACTGGCTATACCAGGTCCTATAGGTTGAAAGTAATCAAGAGGCGATTCTTGAGTTCTTTATACCGCAATATGCTTTCGGTTGCCTTGCATGTAGCTGTTACCCATACATTCTTACTTATTTCTCTTATATGTGAATTTAAAATGTCATATTTGTGCTGCTTCCATTATTGCAGTTTTGAATGATGACTCATCAGTGCAGTGGCCTATTTTAGTGAGCCACAATAGCTTGGGTAGAAAGAAAAAAAAAAGACTCAACATACTCAGGAATGGAAAGCAGCCATCTTTTTATAGCTAAAATTACAAACATCTGGCAATTACTCTATTCTACCTCCCTTCAAAAAAAAAAAGAATCGTCCCTTCCACTGGAGCCTGCTGCTGTGTTTAATCAAGACAGCTCTGCAAGCCTCAAGGAGCGATAGGTTTTGATTCAAGGAGGCCATTACCTAACCCAGTTGGCCAGAGTCTTTTGGAAAGTGCACCATTTAATACTGCCCGTGTGCTACTGTGTTATCTAATGATAATAATGGTAATATGGCCATTAATGGCTGTAGAAAATCCCCTTCTGCTTTCCTGCCCTGGTTCATTTGGGCTGGCTCTTACAGCAGATTTATATATTGAAAGTTAACTCTTTGGGTCAAGTTTGCCTCTCTCCATCCCCTGGAGTTTTTTGTACTCTGAGACAGAAAGTTCAACTACATCATGGCAAATGACAATTACTGGTTGGCTTTTATTATAAACTGGTCTATTAAAATGTTGAAGGAACAAATCAATTTCTTTTCAAAGCCTGGCAGTGGTCACAGAGTCAAAAAACAATCCACCATTGGTTATGATTCCTTCATACCCCACCCTTGTTTCTTATTGTGATAATTGCTTGTGAAACTAGTTCTTCCCTCCCTGGCAAAAGTCAGCTCAGTTGGCAGGGGAAGTGAGAATGGCTGGTGGTTTGAAACAAGGGCTGAGAGGGAGAACTTCTGCATTTTCTCTTGGGGCCAGTGCCAGCTTTCACTCTGGCCTTGGCCAAGGCCCTCACCTTTCTATTCCCCATTTACCTTTCTCTTCCTCAGAGCTGCTGCAGAGGAAAGGTGGACTTTTCTTTTCCCGGGTTCTACCAGCCTGATTACCACTGTTGCTTTTGGCTGTAGGGTATCTTGGTCAATAATCATTCGTAATTGTGAAGGGATGGAAAAGATGTATGAGGAAAAAAAATGTCTCAATGGCATGGTGATTTTCAAAAACAAACTCAAGTACTAAAAATAGGCTGTTTTCTAGTGTTCTAGTGTTAGTGTATTATGGTACTTGGAAGTCATAGACATTCAGTGGGGGCCTTGGGCTCGTTTCACATTGACTTTTATGCCTATAGTAGAGCTGTATTCAATACCCAAAGCCAGACATTTACCCTTAGCAAAATACAATAATTTTGCTAAGCTGTTTCTCCAGCCTGTCTTCCCCCAATCCCAGTGAATGTTACAGACATCTCATTAAGCTAATGGCAGCTTTGGAAGAGGTGACTAGGGGGTTTCCGGTTTAAAAAATAAATAAATAATGGAAAGAAACGGAGCAGGAACTCCTAATAGCCTAGAGTGCATGTCTTACTCGGTACAGCTTCTCCATGCAGAGCCTGAGAGAGTAATGGTCTCTGGAATTGCAAAATGCGTGTGTCTCCCTTTGTCTGCATCCAGTGTGTATCACTGATAGTTCTGGCCTTTCTCTTTCATGAAACCGTCTTAGAACTTAGATTCATTTATTACAGCCAATGTTGTCGCCTGGTGCTTTTGTCTCTGCTTAAGTGGAAGACGTTATGCCACTGTCTATTTTACCATCGTTTCCCTTTACTTTTGGGCTTAAAATCTATTAAGTTTATAGAAAACAGCCTACTCTGTACTGAAAAGGGCTTTAACTCTCTCTCAGTGGTTCTGTACTCTCACGACATACAAAGTCACCTGGGGAACTTGTGAAAATGCCTGGACTTGTCCTTCACCCTCAGATATTCTAAAATAGTTGGCCTGAGATACGACCCTCCCCTCCCCCCGCCCCTTTTAAAACAAAGCAAAAAAACACTTTACAAATCTTAGAATCACTGAGAGGAGCCAATCTCTCCTCTGATAGAATTTCTACCATCTTTAACAAAGTGTTTTTCAGGTTTTCTTGAATATTTGTAGTGCAGGAAACAAACTGGCCTTTCTATCTTTGGACAGTTCTGCGTGTTTGGAAAGTTCATCTTTATTCTGATTTGAAATCTGTTCATAAATTCAGTGGGCATATCTCTTAGTCTTACAAATTTATAATCTCTTGTCATGGAATTTCGTTAGTACTTAATGTTGTAAGCTTGTACCCTCAGGGGGAAAAATTCTGTAACAGTCTAATCACATTGCCCTAGCTGTGATTCAGTTCTCATTAAATGGAACCTCTCCCTTAACCTTTTTTGAGTTACAATTCTCTGGGAAAGGAACAGTGAAGAATAAACAGAGAAACAAATTAAATAAACATTTATTCTAGTGAGCCATCTTCAGAGTTACCTTTTGAAGCAGCTGATTTGGCCTTAAAAGCAGGAATTCTCAGCTGGTCATCATAAAATTAATGGTGCCTAACAACCATTGAGGTGCATTCAGTGAATACTCACCTCATAAATAATATTTATGCAGCTTATTAAGGCAGCTCAAATTAAATATACAAAACTGATAGTTTTAAATGTAACAATATAGTGGAAATATAGTGGGAGAATGTCCCTTTTGCAGAGGGAATGAAGCTTGAAAGGCCTAGGCACAAATTTAATAGGAGATACGGAACTTTAGCTACATAGCAAGAACAAAACTAAAACATCACTCAAGCTCTCTGGAATGGCATAATGCTCAGCAGCAGTTCCCCTGTTGAGATCTGTCCTTTTAGGAAATCTTCTGTTTTTTCTTGATATTTATTTATTTTTGACCGTGCTGAGTCTTTATTGCTACACACAGGCTTTCTCTAGTTGAGGACAAGGGCTTCTCATTGCAGTGACTTTTTCGTTGTGAAGCAGGGCTCTAGAGTGCAGGCTCAGTAGTTGCAGTGCACCGGCTCAATTGCCTTGTGGCATCTTCCCGGACCAGGGGTTGGACTGGTGCCCCCACATTGCAAGATGGATTCTTAACCGCTAGATCACCGTGGAAGCCTCCTGTTAGGAAATCTTAAGTTTGCTTTGGCTTTAATATGTGGCAGAGGTAGGAACATATTTATAGTTACTTGTGTTTCTTTTGCATTAGAAAATATTTTCCTATATCCAAGTGAATTGCAAAGAAAATCTCTTCCCTGTGTGAGCCCTTAGAGCCTCATAATGATTTGTCCCTCATTCCATCTTTCCTCCCCTACTTAACACTGAACAGTTCCATTGTAGGGATTTTAAAGCTTTTAAGTATTTTATTCAACCTATCATGAAAAGCCTCATTTGTCAGGACCCAGAATTGAACTTAATGCTATTGAGCACAGATGGAGAATGGCAAAATTCTCAAAGAGAATTCTTTTTCTTAAACAAAGGTGCAAGTACCAAGAATTGCCTTTACAATTTCAGCAGTTTGTTGGCTTGCTTAAAGGACTAGTCTATGCAGTATTAACTGACTTTAAAAAATTCATGTGTATATTTTTGTGTTATACTCTTTTCCCTTTCACTATAAATGGAGAAGAATGCAAGGTCTGGTGGGTAGTATGGTCAACAAATGAATTTAGAACTTTCCTGTGACTAGATTAAATAGCTAGATTAGGACAAGTTGGATTTATCGTTCAATAAATAAGTTGGAGTTCATGGGACTCAAGTAAGTCTAAATTTTGAGGAAACAAACTGGAAAAGTTAGATCAGAATGAGTAATAATAGTAAAGGCAAAAATAAGATTACTAACAAGATTATCAACATTTCCCATGAAATTATTTTTTTGCAATCGCTTTCCCTGGTTTACCTTGTTCATGGGTTCAAGTTATTTTATAGTTCTTCAGTTTTTATTCTATTTTTCTTAAGGACGAAGGATAACCTGCTCCTTTCCCTGTGTGCTCGTGATTTGTTATGTGTGTGTTGCAGTTACACATGCAATGTACCTGGATGTAGCTTGCCTACAACATTGGTTAATTGCGAACATCAAAACTCTTAAAACTCAGCTTATAAGTTAGGTGATGACGTGGCAGTAGCCATCCCACAGTTGTACTTACCTTTGTGATTTCTTATCCCATGTATTTGTTTAGAATGTAAAGAACTCATGGAATAATAAAGACAGGCTGACTCAACACCTAGAGACATCTGGAGCGGAGGTACACTGGCAGGATCATCTCCCAAAACTTCCAAGATCGTCCTGTGGCAGCCTGAGAAGCCAGAGGCACAGGCACAGGCTTCTAACTGAAAGCCACGTGGATGAGGCCAAGATTGATAAAACTGAAAACACTTTTCATGCCATCACTGATGACACTGGAGCCCTCTACCTGCCCGTATCTCAATTTGGATATTTTTGGGGGTACACAGATTTTATTTGTTCCACTATTCTTTCAGTTCATTAAACCATGAGATAATTCCTTTTTTTTTCTCTCAGGAATTTTGGATTTGAAATATTGTTACTATTTCAGAGAACTTCAGCCATGGTTCCCTTTCAAGACAGGGTTTTTTGAGGCATGATTAAAAAAAAAAACTTTTATTTTACATGGAGTATAGCTGATTAACAATGTTGCGATAGTTCCAGGTGAACAGTGAAAGGACTCAGCCATACATGCCCATGTGTCCATTCCCCCTCTAGAGCATTCCTAGCAATGTGTATCATGCAGTTTGCTCTTCATTGTATATATCCCTGATAAAAATTAACCTGTATGAAAATAATGTCCTTTCTAGACTGAAATTGTCACTGAGTATTGCTGCCTTTTAGCTGGAAAACGTTTCAATCCAAGGTTTAAGAAGGAGCGATCTTAGTATCTGTGCTCATTTTGGGTATTTTCAATGAACTTTCCTTCTCTCCAACAGCTGCTAGGGCACTTGCTGGCAATAGGTCAGGGCCTTAGTTGGCATTTGTTAGAAGCAGAGGAAGGGCAAAGCTGGAGTCACACTGGGAATGCCAGGGAATACCAGGCTGGTAGTTCAAATGTAGGCATTATTCATGAAGTGCCCTTCAAACATCCTGTTTTCAGAAATCAACTCAGCCCTAGTAGCACCTGTTATTTCTTTCCTAGAGTATAAAGAACCATGAATCCTAGTTAAGAGCTAAGATTTCCTGCAGAGTTTGAGTTTGTTCTGAACACAACCGCTGAGTTGTGTATGGATACTCAATTGAAAGGAGAGAACAAACAATTTCCTAGAATGAAGGACATTTTATTTCAGCTACACCAGAAAGGAAGTACCAGCCAATCAAGAAGGTAACCACTGTACATGACAAGAGCCACCTGGAGAAAAGTGTGGTCCAGTTGAAAGGACCCTTCTTAGCTGTGCACGTACGGCCTGTGTACATCACCAAACCACCCGGGGCTGATCTTCCCAATCATAAAACAGTGAGATTGAACAATATTATCTCTTCACTTCCTGCTCTAAAATTGTATGAAAGTATGATTCAGCTACAGAAATTGCGTAAAATTGGTTACTCTTGGGCACGGAGTAAAATTGTTCCCATAGTAAGGCCATGAAATGGGCCATAGGCTCTCCATTCTGTATGCCCCCAGCACGTTCCTCTGCCACCCCCATGCCCTCTCAACTCTTCCACTCTAGGCTAATATCCTCAAATATTCTTTCTACCCCAGAGCAAGATATAAATTCATGTTCTTTACATATATTTCATGAGGAAGCTAATATTTTATTTGTATGTACTGTGTGGCAGGTCACTGATATGTAAGTTTTATAGTATTATTTGAAATTTGATACTAATATTTCAAGGTTCAAATGCTGAAACTGAGGCTTAAAGAGATAGTAAATAAGTTGCCTGATGTCTTGTGGCTAATGAATAATGAATCTTTGATTTGAATCCAGCCATCTCTAAATCCAGATTTCATGTATGCTAACTCCAAAAATCTGTAAAATAAATATATTAAGTGTACTCACATTGAGATACAGATGTATATCCATATCTACCTGTATCTATATATTCATATCCAGCTAGCTAACTAGCTATCAAAAAGAAAGAGGTCTACATCTTTGAGAGTATGCCAAAGTAAAATCTTGTCAGAAGGATTTTTACCTTTAATAGAAACTGGAGCCTTAAACTGAAGGCATGAAGTTCTAAGATAAAGGTTTAGATCTCAGGAGATATATAAAGAGAGGATCTGGGAGCCATGATGTCTATGGAGATATACAAGAGGTGAATTTGGCTTTGTGGCAAGAAGAGTGTTAAAAGTTCTTCTAAGTTAATTTCGGAGTAAGGAGGAGAGGATGAATGAATGGCTGGCAACCTAATTCTTCAAGGTCATATAAAGGAAACATAAACTAGAGAAGATATGTCGGATAAAGATTCAGAACCTTTGATACTTTTTTTGATTTTTAAATCCTAGTCTGTTTTGAGGGTATCAAGAGCCATTAGAAAACAACCTGTAACCATTTTGTTTTCTTTTTACTGAAATAAAAACACCAAAGGGCTTCCCTTGTGGGTCAGATGGTAAAGCGTCTGCCTACAATGCGGGAGACCCGGGTTTGATCCCTGGGTTGGGAAGATCCTCTGGAGAAGGCAATGGCACCCCACTTCAGTACTCTTGCCTGGAAAATCCCATGGATGGAGGAGCCCGGTGGGCTACAGTCCATGGGGTTGCAAAGAGTTAGACATGACTGAGCGACTTCACTTAAGGATGTTTAAGATGTCCCAAAAGCTGTGTAGGATTAGAGATAAACAAGGTGTGAACTTTACTTTGGCTGTGTAGTCCAGAAAAAAGAAGGATGGACTAGAGGACTTTGACTAAGAAGCTGTTTAAGAGTTTCCTTTCAGCTTTGTCTTTTTGAGGCTGGAAATGAACCCAGAGCATTGTTTTGGTCCATTTACGTACTTGTGAAATTAAAAAAAATAAGTATATTAAAAAAGGAAGTGCCATGGAAATATAAGTCAATATTGGTTGCTGTAATGATGGATACAGTTGATCCATCATGACTACCATTTAAAGGAAGATGGGAAGATCCTTAGACCTTTGTAAAAAGGGACTTTGAAAATCTTGGTCCAGCGGTTATGAGAGGGTTAAAGAGAGTCCATCGTTTTGTAACCAGGCCCAGCCATCTTGTATAAGCCATGTCAGGATGTTGTCTGCATGCCGTCTTTGCTGATCACAGTAATCGGGTCATAAAAGAAAGAGAAGTAATAGAGTGTCTCTTAGCAACCAACCCCAGGAGAAAGAGAAAATTACTCAAACCCAGCCATCCAGCCAGGGAAGTAGAAAAATAGTCTGAAAGTCTGTTGAAAGTGCCCAGGAACATGATTTGTATGTGGCAGCTCCTATAGGCTGGCTTGGGTCTCTCTCTCTCTCTCTTTTTTTTTTTTTAAAGAAAAAGGAAAGTAAGAAATAAAGAAACAAATATCTGAAACAGAAACTTTTCTTTCTTTGTCTTCCTTCCTCTCTCTTGTGGTAATTTGTATTTTGAAACTTATCTCAGAAAGAGGGAGAAAGAGGCAAAGAGTGGCAGGGACCCAAGAATCTTTGTCCCCTGAAACAGGAACGTGGTGGTCCCAAGTGAGAGGATTCTGGGGAGAAAGGTGGTATCATTTATTTCGCTGTCCTCGGTTTTTCCAGGTGAGATTGGAAATTCTAGAATACTCCCCAAGGAATAGGAATGCAAAGGCTAGAGGTGGTATTATTAGTTTTCTAAGATCTGCTTTTGCCTGCCCTGCTTGTTTAACTGTGTAGCAGTCAGCTCTGTGGCTGTCAGTCGCTAAGTGGTGTCTGACTCTTTGCCACCCCATGGACTGCAGCATGCCAGGCTTCTCTATCCTTTACCAGCTCCCAGAGTTTGCTCAAACTCATGTTCACTGAGTTGGTGATGCCATCCAACCATCTCATCCTCAGTTGTCCCTTTCTCCTCCTGCCCTCAATCTTTCCCAGAATCAGAGTCTTTTCAAATGAAGGGGCTCTTTATGTCATATGGCCAAAGTATTGGAGCTTCAGCTTCAGCATCAGTCCTTCCAATGAATATTCAGGATTGATTTCCTTTAGGATTAACTGGTTTGATCTTGCTGTCCAAGGGACTCTCAAGAGTCTTCTCCAGCACCACAGTTTGAAAGAAAGCATTAGTTCTTTTGCGCTCAGCCTTCTCTACTGTCCGACTCTCACATCTATACATGACTGCTGGAAAAACCATAACTTTGACTATGTATGTCAGCTCTGTAGCTGTTAATATTTATCACTACAGACTTTGGTTCAAGGTTGTAGCTTCCAAACTTTTTTCCGACACAAATGGCAGTTACAAATAAATTTTGCGTTGCTAATTATACACATATAGAAATATATAAAGATGTGAACAAAATTTCACTCCACACAACATTCTGTCACTATACATGCTGTTGATGTTTTCCATTCTATTTCAGTTTTTCAAAGTTTTTTTGAGGGATCAGGTAAATTGATTCTGTGATCCATTAATGAGTTAGTTTGTACAGTTTGCAAAACATTAGTCTAGGGTCAGCATTTGCCTTCTGTTTTAATTGAATTTAAAATGATGCCAAACAGCAAGTTCAGCCATGGGAAGAGTCCTTGGCCAGCATTGTGATGTTCTGAGTGATGGTTGTTTAAGCTAAATATATATTTTTTTGTCATCTGTCATGTAGACGCATCCTAAGATCATGGCTTGAAATTTAGGGAAATGAACCTGAGGTGATTCCTCTTGACCTGTCAACAGTTTAGAAAGAGTGCCATAGTGTGGCCAGGAACCACTGGACTGGACTCAGGAGACTTGGTTCCACTGGGCACATTCTTTTCTCACTTGGGGCTCCTTGTTTAGTGATGGGGTTGCATTAGATAATGTTATAAATTCCTTCTCACTGTAGCATCTTTGAATTCCAGCTGGAAGGGACCCCAGAAATCAACCAGTTGAGTCAATTTATCTCTAAGATTCAGTTCAAGAAAAAGAACAATGACAGACTCCATTCTTTCTAAATTTAAAGCTCTGTGCTAGGAAGTGATGTACACGAGACTGAATCCTGGTTTTTCACTTTAGATATCTCAGTACAGGATAGGAGTAAGATGTGGACACAATTAAGTTTGAAAAAGACACAAATTCCCTGGTGGCCTAGTGGCTCAGTGATGGGACCCTGGACTTTCATTGCCATGGCCTTGGTTTGATTCCTGGTAGGGAGACTGACACCCCATAAGCCATGTGATGCAGCAAAAAAGGAAGAAGAAACAAGTTATTACACACTATAGTTAGGGTAGAATTAAAATATAAAATTTCCCAAGAAAAGATAAGTTAATCTGACTGGGAAGGTAAAGGTTGAAGGCTACATTAGTATAGGAAAGGAAGCTTTTGGAGGGGGGAAGGAGATTCGGACATGGGGAGACTGATGGTAGCAAGACATCCAGGTGGGCTTAAGGTTGTGAATAATGGAAGAATGGCATCTTACTTGCCCCCTCTGGAGTTAGGTCTTTTGACCTCTCTAAGTTAACAGTGTCATGAACCCAGTATTGTGGACAGACTCCCACCCCTCAACCCCACCCTGAAATTTTCTATATTTTATGACATTTTTTCTTCCCATTTACCATTACCCCTTGATAATGACCTGTTGCCCACTGCATAGTGATAAGGTGAAGTTTGATTAAATAATACCTGTATGGCACTCCCTACTGCTAAGAGACACATGCTTATATAAATACAAGGTGTTTTTCTCCCCTGGGAGTGAGGAAAGTAAATAAGGAAATAGAAATTAATACCTATGATTTTTTTCAGAACAAATAATGCTTGAATATTTTTCTTTATCTTATTTATTTATTTTTTTCCATTTAGGCAGAATCTTATCTAGTTTGAACTGATCTTTTAGTAGTTTATAAACCATGGAGGTACCCTGCACTATTGGGAATATTGAAAATAATGTTCTCTGTGATGTCACTTTCTGAACAAATCTGGTTTGGTTAAGTCACTGGTAGTGGTTTAGTTTTTAAGTTGTGTCAGACTCTTGGGACCCCATGGACTGTAGCCCTCCAGGCTCCTTAGTCCATGGGATTTTCCAAGCAAGAATACTGGAGGGGGTTGCCATTTCCTTCTCCAGGGGATCTTCCCAGCCCTGAGATCAAACCTGAGTCTCCTGCATTGACAGACGAATTCTTTACTGACTGAGCCACCAGTGAAGTCGGTAAGTCAGTGAAGGAAATTAAATACAGAAACCAGAATGAATTTGAGGACTTTGTAATTTTGTTTCCATTTTGTGCTTTTCCTTGAGGAAGCCCCACATACTCACATATATTACTCAATCATCTAAATCTCTAATGTTTTCTTATTGATGTAATGAGAGAGAAAGTCATATTGTTTTCTTGAAGTTCATTTATCTGCTTTCTCTCCATTGGCCTCTTCTAGAACAACAATTCCATGGATTTTACTTCCTCTGGTGCAAATCTAATATTAACAACAGGACTAAATAAAATTCCTTAATATTATTATGTGGTGTTTTACATTCCAAGCACACATTCACAGCTGCTGTTGTATATGATCATCAGCACTCTTCTTTGATAGGTAAATGACAGGGGATATTCTTCCCGTTTTGTAGGTGCCTAAGCTGAAGTATCTAAAGGTGATGTCATCTAGTATCACTCACCTAAAAAGTCGTGGTACCAAAACAGATAATAGGGCTCCTGACTCCTGGGCAGAGGGAGGTTAGATGGATCATGGAAGGTCACTGCTGATGTACAATTCAGATGATCTACTTGAACACTTTTAATTTTAGATGAGGAAACTGAGGCTGAGAGAATCAAAGTTCCTAGTGTTCCAGAGGTCAGTGCACAGAGACAGGTCTTCAGTTCCCTATTTGAGGTGTCTAACATAGGACTTCACAGATTTATTCCTCTCCAGATCCCCTATGCTGACCATAGCATTCACTGTACGGTGCTCATATTACTTGAGAAGTAGGTGTGCATGTCACAAATAACTCCTCTTTATTGGCAGTTTCTTCTATGTGTAATTAATATTCTTTAAGCACTTATTTACTTAGGCCCTCAATATTTGTCCAGTAGTATTAACCGCCTTGGGGGAAAAAAGAGACAAAAACTTAAGACCTGGGATTTATATTTGAAAGGCTCAAAAGTACTTTTGGTGAGATTTTAAAAAAATAAAAGAAACAATGACCCAGTTACGAAACTAATCCAGACTTTAAGTTCAGTAGGAATTTTGAGAAAGAATATATGTTTTTAGTCCTGTTTTTGAGCAAGAGTGTATGTTTTTAGTATATGTTTATAGTCAAAAGTGAATGGGTTCTGTTGGTTGGGTGGTTACAGATGGGCTGCAGGGTGGGGGGTGGGGAGTGGGGAGTGGGGGTGGGCAGGCAGAGTGGAGCTGCAGTGGGATGGCCAGCAGGAGTAGAGATGCATGACTGTGACGGAGTGTGGGGCACGAAGGCCAGCGGGAAGGGCTGGTCTCCTAGGTGTAGGAGTGATCCAAGGGAGGGAAAGGAGAAGACTCCGGCAGCTTTCCAGCCTGGAGCCTAGAGCAATAGCGTGAGCTAAGGATGTGGGGAGTCTCATGCAGCCGTTTACACAGCCACTCACTGGTAATGATTAGAAATTAAGGTGGTGCTCTTGGTTGTGAGCACTCTTCCTAAATGGCACTTGAGCAGCTGATGAATGAGACTTGGGCACGTTGCTGCGTCTGCGGGCTTCAGGCCTGGGTGGATCTGGGCCCATGAGGGCTTCCCTCCCAAAGCGCCTGCATTTGAGAGATGCGAAGTACTGCCTGGATTTAAATTTAGAAGTGCTTGTGTATCCTTCGGAAGGAGAAGTTCCTGCTATAAGGATGGTTTGTTATGTACTTGAAGTTTCCTAATGTATTTCAATCATATAAATCCTTCTTAAGATATTTTTTTCTTTGTAGACTTTTAGGTAAATTTAAATATTATTGATAGAAATCTTAAAATGTGAGCAAGTGCTTTTGTAAGAATAAGAAAATGAAACATCAAAAAAATCCACATCCACAATCCTGCCACCCTAACACATCAACCCCATTTTCTGTGTACTGATTTTGTCTCCAGTGATATGGTTCTATGGTTTTTAAAATGTGTAATCAGGAGAGAAAATTTTTCAATATTTTTTCACTTAATGTTATAAGAATTTTCCTCATCATATTTTACAGTGGTATTATAGTCCTTGGGCCTCGACGGTGGCTCAAGTGGTACAGAATCCATCTGCAGTGTAAGAGACACAGGTTTGATCGCTGGGTTGGGAAGATCCCTGGACAAGGAAATGGCAACCACTTCCAGGCTTCTTGCCTGGAGAATTCCATGGACAGAGGAGCCTGGGGGCTACAGTCCATGGCATCACAAAGAGTCAGACACACTTAGTGACTAAACACACACACACACACACACACACACACACACACACACACACACACATTATAGTCCTTGAAGGTGATACACTAGAATCTATTAAAATATTGCCACTTTGCCAATCACATGTGTTATTTACAGTGTTTTCTGTTAGAGAACACAATGAAGATATTCATGGCTACAACTTTTTAAGGAGATGGCATGTTGAATTAATTGGGAACATGTTTATGACCAGCTTATTACTGGTTCTTGCCAAAATATCCTTTTAATTAAATTCCATTCTGCAGGAAGCATTGTATAACAGCTGTGGTGAAATACTTGGGGGCAGAACAGATGCTTGGAACTGGTTAGTTGAGAAGATTTTTATGTGTTTGAGGTGGATGAGGCTGGGATGGGCAGTCTATTTCCTTCGTCACACTTATTGTATTTAAATAGGTGATGGAAGCAAATCGACCACTGTTGAGAGA
The DNA here is from genome assembly GCA_917880005.1 of Nanger dama. NCBI lineage: Eukaryota > Metazoa > Chordata > Mammalia > Artiodactyla > Bovidae > Nanger > Nanger dama. The sequence goes on along the minus strand of CAKJTW010000011.1, from coordinate 22,967,477 downwards.
GAGGTGGCCCAACTGGATTGCTTGGGCAGAATATTTTTTTGGACTGGAGTGCGTGGTTTCACTATAGTAAGGATGACAAAGCATAGTGATGGACTGTGAGTGAGCCGACAGAGATCAGTCTGCATATATGATCCGGGTTAGAGCTGTGCAACTGATTCTCTTCCTGTGAAGAGTAACGAAAGACCTCTCTCTTGTACTAAGTGGGGGTGATAATATAATGACAATAATAGTAAAATTTTCTGGGATGTTATGTTCCAGATTCCATTCCAAATCACACACACACACTAATTATATATGTGTAATCTTGCCTGGAGAATCCTAGGGACGGGGGAGCCTGGTGGGCTGCTATCTATGGGGTCGCACAGAGTTGGACACGACTGAAGCAATTTAGCAGCAGCATATGCTCATTTAATCCCCATTGTTTATGAAACAGTGCTGCTATTTATTTTCATTTGTTAGATATGATAACTGAAGCACAGAGGCATAGACTAACTTGCTCTAAGTCATACAAGTTATGAAGTAATAAAGCTATGAAGGAAGATATGTCATGCCTTTAGAGTGGGACTAAAATGCTTAGGTTTTGAAACCTATTTGAATGGCCTAAGATTCCCAGCACTTTCTGAGGCTACCAAACGGAACTAATCTCTTAACCCTAATCCTGATACAGCCTAAAAACAATGTGAGGAGATTTAGCCAATATAGTGAGCAGAGATCAAGACATTTATTATAGTTATTATCTCTTTTCTTTAGTTCTTTGTATCTTAGGGAGTATGAGTCTGGAACATAATAGTAGATGCTCATTAAATACTTATTAATTTAAGGTTCAAAGGGAGGGATGAATGGATGAATGAGTCATCCAGTGCATTTGTCTATTTCTTTGAGATCTAAGCCTTGACTTGATAACCTTGGTTTAACTGTAATCAGCCCAGAGTATGCATGGTCATTTTGCTAAAGCAGAATCTTAGTGTAGGATTAAAAGATAACTCTGCAAACAACGAAAAAATGATGTTAACAAGTTTCAAAATATGTTAGTTTGATTTATTGTTATCTTTTTCTGATAAAGAAAGGGGGTAGTCTCCCCAAAAGTTTAGTGATTAAGTCACCAGCCAACTTTTCTATTTTGGTGATTGTGGTAATTGATGTTTCCTGGAAATTTTCCCTCGTTCTATTAATACTCTCAAAGGGGGTTACAGCCATGACTCACTCCAGGAAGTCAACCATCATTCGCTTCCTCAATCTCACCAAACAGTCCCTGTGTACAAAATCAACGACTTCTGCAAATGAGTTACTTTATAGCTCTCAAGAAAGTTCTAGATAATACAGCTTTTGTGGTTCACTCTGTGCTTCCTGCCCTGATGGGGAATAAAATAAGAATTCATTTTGCTTCTTGGTATTCTTCAAATCACTGACCAGGTAGATCACCAGTGTGGTCTCTTGGTTAAGAAAGCTCCCACCTGCTGTCTAGCAAAAGTCCCTTGACACTCGTGTTTGCAAAGTGACACCTGGGGACAGGGGCTTTAGCACCCAGAGAGCCTGAGTTCATGAACTCCAGTGTGGTCTGTAGTTCTTAACAGTGTACACTTGACTTTGTGCTTCTGTATTCATTAATTTGCTTTTTACCTAATTATTAATAACACATTAATTCATTTGACACCTAGATCCATGTTTCTTGAGCACCACTGTGTACTCAACACCATCCTGGGCATGAGGATACAGTACAGGCAGCACCTGTTCTCAGGAAGCTTCCAATCTACTTACTGTGAGCTGTGTTACTGAATTACTCCCCGGAGGCGAACTCAGAGAATACATAGCCCATGCATGCCTGTGTGCCCAGTTGCTCATTCGTGCCATGCTCTTCTTGACCTCATGGATTTTAACCCACCAGGCTCCTTTGTCCATGGAATTCTTCAGGCAAGAATATTGGAGTGGGTTACTGTTTCCTCCTCTAGGGGATCCTCCTGACCAAGGGATTGAACCCGTGTCTCTTGGATTGGCAGGCAGAATCTTTACCAGTGTGCCACCTTGGAAGCCTGTAGGCTTATTATAAAGGAATCGAACCCCAGACATTTGTAATGTTGTGAAGAATAAATTTAGTCACATTAATTCTGCAGTTTTTTGGGCCTGGAATTCATCCCCTCTTACTGCATATGTACGCCCTACTTCCGCCAAGAGTACCTATAAACAGCGAGAGGGAGCTCAACTGTGCGTTTCTTGTGGTACTTAGAATTTTTACCTTGGACTATAGTAGTTTATGTTCATGTCCTAGCTTTGCTGTAGATTCTTTAGATAGAAGCAGTGTGTGACTCATTTCTGGATCAAGGATGTCTGCCTTTTGACCTTTGTCCTTCCCCACCTCTCCTGGTCTCTTGGAACAGTGACAGATGAATGGTGGTGGTCAGTGTGTTTGGTCAATGCTGGCTGTGTGATCTTGAGGCAAATGAGTGAACTTCTCTGAGTCTCATTGTTCTTTCTGTCAAAAGAGTTTATTTACCAATATCCCTACTTTCTAGGTTGTTGTGAAGTTTGGGTATTGTACTGAAAGTTCTTTGAATAGTGTCTGACATTTGGTAACCGTTTACTAAATATTATCATTCCTAAATGATTTTACTGCTGCTTATGAAGTGCTAGCATTTCCTTCTAGGATTTTCTTGAGGTTCTTTATGACTGATGGAGAAGAGACTTGCCATCTAGGATTTTATGTCATCTAGGATTTTCTTTATATAGGAAACTAGATATAAATATGCTGTTTCAATGGTATACATTTCTTATTTTTGTATGCTTGGTGACAAAACATTAGGTAAAATATGCTACTGTTTCCCCTTGATGTCAACTCATGGTATCAGTCAGATCTCTGAATTTTTCCAGATACTTATTGCTGACCACAGTTTAACTACAGAGTATGTTCATTTGTACCCTCATCCAGCAGTGCAGCTTGACCTCTGGGGTTTGACTCAGGTCTTTGCTCCTTTGTCCTTTGTTTATTCTGGCTGTGAGCAGAGGAGTCAGGCAGAGACTTTGATATCCTCTTACTTCCCTCTCCCACCCCTGCTGGCAGAGAAAGTGTATTGTAAAGAAGAACAACAGAGTGACTGAAAGGTTGCTGTGTTGGAAAAAATGTGTAACATAATGCAAAAACCAACTATATACATAATATATATATGAATTTATGTGTGTATATACATGAATATATGTATATATTTCATATGGCTTTATATATCAGACTTTTGGGTTGACATATTTCTGTGTACACACAATATGCACTTTACAAAATGTGTTTATACTCCACTGTGATTGAATCCTTACACATCAACACTGTGTCGTTATCACAGCAGAGATTATGGTCTCCATTTTACAGATGGAGAAGTTTAGAGTCTGCAGCTAGTGTATTCTGGAGCAAGGCTGAACCCAGATTTTCAAAGCCCTGAGGCAGGTATAGTCTTCCACCATGTCATGTATCAGAATATATCAGAATATGGATACAGGTTGAAGCTGAACACTTCTTCTTTTGTAATACTGCTTAAGTTCCTAATAAAACTGCAGTGAAGCTGTATTTGTCATCATTTAGGGGCCTTCGTTGGAGAAGGAGATGGCACCTCACTCCAGTACTCTTGCCTGGAAAATCCCATGGATGGAGGAGCCTGGTAGGCTGCAGTCCATGGGGTCATGAAGAGTCGGATATGACTGAGCACTTCACTTTCACGCATTGGAGAAGGAAATGGCAACCCACTCTAGTGTTTGTGCCTGGAGAATCCCAGGAGTGTGGGGGGCCTGGTGGGCTGCCGTGTCTGGGGTCACACAGAGTCGGACATGACTGAAGTGACTTAGCAGCAGCAGCAGCGGCCTTTGTAGTCCTTTTCTTATTTTCATCACAGTTGCCTCTGTCTGTGTTTTGATAACTGACCCCTGGAAGTTTCAGTGTTAGAGTTGAATGGATGTTTTCAAATCCTCCTAAATGTTTCCATTGCAGTACTCACCATAGTTCTAATTTCATAATTATTTGATCACTGCCCAGACCCAACTGTAAACTCCAAGGGGGGCATCATTGTATCTTAGGGATCTGAACACAATGGGTGACAAGCAATAGGGGCATAGGAAGTAACTGTTTAATGAATGAATTGATAAATGATTAAGTGAGAGAATACATGCTTCTTAAGTCCAGAACATTAGTGCTGCAGTGAGCCTTTTAAGTATTTGAATTCAACTTAATAAAATAAAATATTACTACAAACCTCGGTTCCAACCACTGACACAGATGCTTAGCAGTTTATACTGAGACAAGACATGATTTCCAACCTCAAAAACTAATAATTTATTGGTGGGAGGGCATTTAAAATATGTGAAATGAATTCTAGCAGGGCTCTGGCCAAAGCCTGTTGGGAACCACAGAGAGAAATAAGATATTACTTTTGATCAGGACATTGGGCAAGGCTTCCTGGAGATGTATTTCATCTGGATCTTGGAAAGTAGATTGTTTTCATGAATGAGAACAATGTTAGGAAGGAACCATCTATTTAGTGAATGGATCATGGAGATGAATCACCAGATCATAATGGAGGAACGTGGGAATTGTGAGCACCGCTGTCAGGGCTCAGAGTGACTCTGCAATGTTAAATGTGTTCATTATCCTTTCTCCTTCTCCACCAATTACTGTGTTTCTTTAACCCTTCTCTTAAGGATCCATGGCACCATTCTCCCTTATTCTTCTTTCCTTTTGTTATTCTTGCCAGAACCTGACACTTATATTGCTCGCATATTAGTGTGAAACAGATGGGCAGCCTGGGCAGTCACACCCTTTCTATAACTTGTAGCATGGGGCCAAGGGAGGTGCTTCCTGAAGTTGGTTTCTTTGGCTTTTCTTGCTTAGACTGTTTTGTGGCTATGGCTTCAGTTCATACTTTCATTGTGGAGAGTTTCCCAAACTTAAGACTCAAGCTCTGTGAATACATTCATTACACACACACACATGCACACGCACGCACATGCATACATACACATATGGACTTCCCTGGCAGCTCAGCTGGTAAAGAATCTGCCTGCAAAGTAGGAGACCCCTGTTCGATTCCTGGGTTGGGAAGATCCCTTGGAGAAGGGATAGGCTACCCATTCCAGTGTTCTTATGCTTCCCTGGTAGCTCAAATGGTAAAGAATCTGCCTGCAAAGAGGGAGACCTGGGTTCCATCCCTAGGTTGGGAAGATCCCCTGGAGGAAGGCATGACAACCCACTCCAGTATTTTTGCCTGGACAATCAGCATGTACAGAGGAGCCTAGAGGGCTATATAGTCCATGGAGTCACAAGAGTCAGAAAGGACTGAGTGACTAAGCACAGCACAACATATATTATATATGTATATTTCCCCACCACCCTTGATATGCAGACTGCTCTAGTGTTTATCCCTGTTGTATGTCAGACTGAGATGTTTTGTCCTGAGGATGTCACTTAGTCTTACAAAACTCAGAGTACTGGATAACTCAGAGGAGCTCTCTTGGCTCCACGGCCTCCTCGCTTAAGAATATACTGCAGGGGTTTATGTGTCTATTTGTAAATCATTTGGGGGATGGCAAAATGCATTATAAGAAAGACACATTTTGTTTTCCTTTCTGTTTCAAAGCAGCATAGTGGCTGCTGGACAAGTCATGAGAGCATGTTTATAATCTGTCCTTTCAGGACTTTCACTACTTGAACTTGACTTTCCACACTTTTGTGACCCATGAATTTATCTGTGCTTTTATGACCAACACACTTGTACACAAAGAACATATAATAATTGCTAAAAGTAGAAGCCATTTCGATACTGGGTCTGCATTTACCACTATCCCAACAACAGAAATGGCAGCCCTGGTTTGATATTTAAAATAAGGTAAGCAGGGTGAGAGAGTAGAAGGCAGGTTCTTGCCAGCCCTGTCGTTCAGTGCAGCCTTGTATATAGAAACGAACTACTGGCCTGCCTTGAAAGCCTGGCTTTATCACTTGCAGTCTCTGTGACATGGGAGAGGTCACTTATCCTACTGAACCCAGTTTCCTGATTTATTAAATGGGTGTAAACAGCATGTTTTGGATGTTCAGTATAGTTCAAATGGTAGCTGTGTGCAGAAGTGAATTGTAAATTGCAAGTGCTGAATGAGTGTGAAGGGCTGTTATTTTTTCACCCCCTGGCTAAGGAGAAAATGGGAACATGAGTCTCACGTACCTTTCCCTGCTATTTTGACTTCAGCAGCACAGAGAGCGGCAGACCTTCTTTTGCTGCCCTTCCGAATCAGCAGTGCCGAATCTCACCGTTGCTTCAGTCTTTCCTGATCCTTAAGATGGAAACAAGTGTTCCTGTTATAGCGCTGCCATGTGCACGACAGGAAAAGAGTCTTGTTGCCATCAGAACCTTAATTTATCAATCTTACTGACTTCAGCTTTAAGTTTGCCAGCTTAAGATGATTCATTAACAAAGTATTATTTATTTATTTTTTCCACCAAGGCTTAGCTTTTACTCCAGGGAACAAAAGGAAATGGCTCACACCAGCATTTCTAATAAGCACTCATTCAGCAAAGGATGGTGTGCCCTTAATTTTGTCAGCATGTGTATAAAGAAAGTACTTGAAGCAGAGATTCTTCCCTGTGCAAATACAGCATATAATTTTCAAATGCACCTTTAAATCTGTCTCAGACCTGTTAAGAACCTGTGTTTTTCTTTTCTTCATTAAAATGTTCCAACATGGAAATTTCATCTTTGGAAATGCAGATGTTTTTCCCTTCTTTTGAAGAGAACAACTAAAAGATTTCAGTATTTTAGACTACCAGGATGACACATTTTCGGCCTGTACAACATTGATGTGATTGGGCTGTTTGCTTCTTCAAATTAATACAGATAATCCATTGTATCTAAATGTGTTTGAGTTTGTATCTCTGCATGAGTATTTTGAAAACCAAGTGGAATAGAGGTACATTTTGAGACATTAAGGCACCATTATTGATGAAATCATCTTATAGCTTTAGCTATGCATCTCAATCCTCAACTTGAAATCAAAAAGTTGTGTCTGTTTCTCTGATTATGTATTAACTAGGAAAGCATATGTTTTACCTGAACAAGATTTTTCTTGGTCTTTGTAAAAGAAAAGATCCAAGCATAAATTCATGATAGAGAAGATAAAAGACACTCATTTGATAATTTATACATTTAGTCAAACATTTAGTCTTCTTTCAAACATGATAAGAAAACTTATCATGTCCCAGGGCTGCTTTAGAACTGGGACTAAGCAATGAGCAAAGTCTTCTCCGTCCTGGAGTTTATACTATGAAAAGGAGCAGAATAGATTATGAAGAAATAAATGTATAATGGCTCAAGGGGTAACAATCTTTATCACACACAAACACACACACATTCACATCAGTGTGTTACATATCAGTGTGAGAAAGTAAAGAAATCCCTAGTCATTTGTGATATAGAATAGATGTCATAATTTGCCACCAGTCACATCATCCCTAAGGCTTCCCCAGTGGCTCAAAGAATCTTCCTGCAGTGCAGATGCTTCAGGAGACACAGGTTCTATCTCTGGGTCAGGAAGATCCACTGGAGGAGGAAATGGCAGCCCACTCCAGTATTCTTGCTTGGAAAATCCCATGGATAGAGGAGCCTGGAGGGCTATAGTCCATGGGATCGTGAAGAGCTGGACACAACTGAGCATGCATGCACATCATCACCTTTAAAGGGCTCTCTTCTTCTATTGAATGGTTTCATTTGATCCTTCTATGTCCCATCTAGGGCTTCCCATGTGATGCTAGTGATAAAGAAGCCACCTGCCAATGCAGGAGACACAAGAGGCACAGATATGATCCATGGGTCGGGAAGATTCCTGGAGAAGGAAATGGCAATCCACTCCAGTATTCTTGCCTGGAGAATCCTATGGACAGAGGAGCCTGGTGAGCCACAGTGCATAGGGTCACAAATAGTTGGATGTGACTGAAGCAGCTTAGCATGCAAAAAGCACATGTCCCATCTAGTGGAGAGTGGAGTTGCCTGCCACTTTTGTACCTAATGCTTTTGCAGCACGTCAGGCCTCCCTTTGCATCACCAACTCCTGGAGTTTACTCAAACTCATATCCATTGTGTGGGTGATGCCATCCCACCATCTCATCCTCTGCCATCCCTTTCTCCCGCCTTCAATCTTTCCCAGCATCAGGGTCTTTTCAAATGAGTCAGCTCTTTGCATCAGGTGGCCAAAATATTGGAGTTTCAGCTTCAGCATCAGTCCTTCCAGTGAACACCCAGGACTGATTTCCTTTAGGATGGATTGGATGGATCTCATTGCTATCCAAGGGACTCTCAAACTCCAACACTACAGTTCAAAAGCGTCAATTCATTGGCACTCAGCTTTCTTTACAGTCCAGCTCTCATCCATACATGACTACTGGAAAAACCATAGCTTTGACTAGATGGACCTCTGTTTGCAAAATGATGTCTTTGCTTTTTAATATGCTGTCTAGGTTGGTCATAATTTTTTTTTCCAAGGAGCAAATGTCTTTTAATTTCATGGCTACAGTTACCATCTGTAGTGATTTGGGACTCCCCCGCCCCCGCCCCTGGAAAAAAAATGCTTTCAGTTTTCAGTAAAAACAACTTTCTCATACTCTGCAGGAAGGTAGTGGGCTTGCACGTGTGTTTTGTGCTTAATAATCTCAGGAGAGTCCTGTCCACAATACTTACCTTGTAATGACTTGTGGGACACCACTGAAATGACTAAAATCAGCTTTCTTTAGTAAGTAGACCAGGATCATCTCATCATTTGAAGTGAGCCTGCAGGTTTGGCTTTCTTCTCTACTCAAATCTCACCTGGCTTTTTTGAACCAGTGAAAGTAGCAGGTGGTGTTTGGCTTTTGGTTTTCCTGAAATGTATCTCTTTCTGCCACTCTCCACACTCTGTGCCAGTGGCTATCAGGGTCAACACTTCATGAAATGGACCATAGATCATTTCAGCTCTTTCTTTGTAAAAACGTCTTTGTGACCTGTTGGTTAATGTGGGTGACACTGAACCTCTCTGTCGTTCACTCCAAGTGACTGCTTTTACAGTGCATATGTGAAAGCTTTTGTGGGTTCTCTTGTTGTTAAGGTTTTTGTTGTCCCTTATTTGTTTCTCTAATAATAATCTAGACTCATTCTACTTTTCTATGATAATTTTTCCTGAGTTTTCCAAATTTTTTTACTGACTGATGAAAATACTAAGCTTATCCTGAAGCTTGTGAGCCTTGCTTGGTACCTTGTATTTCTTGCAGTGTCCAGGTCCAGCTCACCTTCTCCTTCTTCACAGTAAAATCCTTTTCTGGGACTTTCCTGGTTGGCCGGTGGCAAAGACTCCACATTCTCAATGCAAGGGGGCCAGGTTTGATCCCTGGTTGGGGAACCGAGATCGCATAAACCACAGCTAAAGACTTCACTTGCTGCAACTGAAGATCCTGCATGCTGTGATCGAGACCAAAGATTCCATGTACCATAACTAAGGCCCAACAGAGCCAAATAAATCTGTATAAAATTTTTTTTCCTTGCTAAAACATATATTTTCAAAATGGCAATGAGGTAGGAGTGCTTCAGAATCAGTTCAGTTCAGTCATTCAGTCATGTCTGACTCTTTGCAGCCCCATGGTCTGCAGCACCCCAGACTTCCCTGTCCATTAAAAACTCCTGGAGCTTGCTTAAACTCATGTAAATCGAGTTAATGATACCATCCAACCATCTCATCCTCTCTCATCCCCTTCTCCTCCTGCCTTCAATCTTTCCCACCAGCAGGGTCTTTTCCAGTGAGTCAATTCTTTGCATCAGGTGGCCAAAGTATTGGAGTTTCAGCTGCAGCATCAGCCTTTCCAATGAATAGTCAGGGTTGATTTCCTTTAGAATGGACTGGTTTGATCTCCTTGCAGTCCAAGGGACTCTCAAGAGTCTTCTCCAGCATCACAGTTCAGAAGCATCAATTCTTTGGCACTCAGCTTTCTTTAATAGTCCAACTCTCATATCCATACATCACTACTGGAAAAACCATAACTTTGAAGAGATAGACCTTTGTCAGCAAAGTAATGTCTCTACTTTTTAATATGCTGTTTAAGTTGGTCATAGCTTTTCTTCCAAGGAGCAAGCGTCTTTTAATTTCATGGCTACAGTCACCATCTGCAGTGGTTTTGGAGCCTAAGAAAATAGTCTGTCACTGTTTCCATTGTCTCCCCATCTATTTGCCATGACGTGATGGGACCAGATGCCAAGATCTTGGTTTTGAATGTTGAGTTTTAAGTCAACTTTTTCACTCTCCTCTCTCACTTTCATCAAGAGGCTCTTCCATTCTTCGCTTTTTGCCATATGTGTGCTGTTATCTGCGTATCTGAGGTTATTGATATTCCAGCAAGCTTGATTCCAGCTTGTGCTTCATCCAGCCTGGCATTTTGTATAATGTACTCTGCATATAAATTAAATAAGCAAGGTGACAATATACAGCCTTGAGGTACTCCAGAATAGGACTGGACAATTTCTATTTCCCCTTTTCCCATTTCCTCCATGTCCTCTTCGGCTCTAATTCTCATTTGTAAGCTTTCTAAACATGTCCTGCGTACCATAGGATTGCTGCACTGCTGTTTTCACAGTTCTTGTCTAAACTGCAAATGCTGCTGACCATTGGAGACAAGGTGGTGTCTCTTCTTTTTGGCCAGAAAGAGGCCTTCTGAGGCGTGGAAGCGTGGAAATTTCAGAAAGCCTGAAGTGGTGGTGTGGCCTGAGTAGTCTAACTGTTTGATCCTTTGGGGTCAGTAACCTTGGGAAGCTTAGAGAAAAACCTACATCATCTGTGCTGTCAACCCTGGCTATACCTTAGAGTCAGGATCAGGGCTTTCATGAACTACAGGTGCCAGAACTTTCCCCTCCAGAGCTTCTGATTTAATTGGTCTGCAGTGGGTCTGTGCATTAGTACTTTATGAAAAATTCTCATATGATTCTGAGAAGTCAAGTTTGAAAAACTGTTGAGTTCATCTGATTTTACGGGGAGAACTGTGACTTGTCCAGGTTCCTACAGCAGTCTGACTGAGGAGTAGTAAGAACATCTGTCTCCTGATTTACAGTTGGCAATGCTTCTACTGCGTTTATTACCATCGACTGTCGTTGGTGAGTCAGGCTGTCTCCTCCATGCCTGGGTGAAGGGAAGAATTCCAAGTCTCCACACAGGAGAGTAGACAGGACAGTGGACAGTGCTCCAACTTGTCCGTATATCAACAGGGAGAGGTTGTAGGTGGTTGACTCAGGAAGTAAGGGGAATCTGGATAACTGAATGTGTCTAGATTCCCAAGGAGAGAGTCATGAGATTTAACTTTATGGCTTGATACTTCAAAATGTGAAATGTGTTCATAAGATATATTTGTGGCATATTGTAAAGGTATCATATTTGTTGATAAATATCTTGGGTTCAAGTTCTGATTCTAGCTTTATGAGGTCAAGGAACTTGGACAAACTTGGTTTCCTTTGATCTTTCTTTTCTCCTGTCTTTATAATGACGATAGCATTCTCTTCTTCCTGGGCTTTAGGCAATTTCCTGGACGTATGTAAAAACTGATACAGGATAGATGCTTAATAAGTATTATTTGATTTGGAAATGAGACAGGCCTAACATTCACTGCAGAAAATGAGATAGGACTAAATGTGTGGCCAAATCACAAGGGTGATTTCTGTCAGTTTTGCATAGGATGGTCACTGAGACTTAGGTGACAGACCATGGACAAATCTTACGTATGAAACATGCATGGCATGTGGGAGCACTTCAGCCTGTAAGGCAACAGACTCTCCTCCAACATTTGTATCACAAATGCATTTTTGTATGGTGCTCAGTCCTGAGTATGGTGCTTGTGCTGGTGCTCAGTTGCTTCAATTATATCTGACTCCTTTGTGATGCTATGGACTGTAGCCCACTAGACTCCTCTGTTCATGGGATTTCCCAGGCAAGAATACTGGAGTGGGTTGCCATCCCCTCCTCATTTCTTAGTATACTGGAGGCTTTTTCTGTTCATAAAGATCTTAGTGAGTCCTAGAATCATGCATTCCTGAAAAACCTTGGAAGGTAACTAGTTCAGCCTCCCATCCTGAACTTGCACCCTGGATTAATGCTCATACAGCCAAGGTGTTAGTGTTTCATGACTCCCTGGAGCCTGTTTGTTTGTTGGGTGAATCATATGCTGAAAATATATCTCTTATATTGGATTCTACCTTCTTAAGCCTTTTGCCTTCTGAGTTGACACAGAGCAAGTCTGATCTCTTTTCCACTGGAGGGCTTTTCTCAGTCAAATACTATAATGTAGCAAGAGATAGAAACTAACTCATGCTAGCCAAGTGAAGGCTAGTTAGTTATATGTTGGAAAATTCAAGAGAAGTTGAAAGCAATGAAGGTGGGACCCACAGGTGCCCTGGGGTCCTTGGAAACTAGAGTTCAGTGCTTTCACTTTATTGCACCTCCATCTCTTGAGTCCATGTATATCTCTGCCCTTTCCTCCCGGAGACTGTGTTAACCATGTGACTCGAAGGATGGTAAATTTTTGCTGTTTGTCCTTGAAGAACTCTTTCTTATTTTTGTCCTTTTTTTTTTTTTTTCTTCTGCCTCATCCTTCATCCTCATTCCCATTTCCCTTGTACCCCATAGATCCCTGCCTTAATGTGTTTGGAATAGTCCATATATATGCCTGAATATTTAGAAGCACCTAATATTTTAATTTACCTAGTAATAATGCCTGATGTTTATTATCTATTTCCCACTTGCTAACTCTGTTCCAAGTCCTTTACATGTGTTAACTCTAGTAATTCTTGCAATAAGCTCTGTGATGCAGAGACTATCATTATCTTACCTGTTTTATAGATTAGAAAGTTGAGCACAGGGAAGGTACCTTTCCCAAGGGCACGTGGATAGCAAGTTAGTAGCAGAGCCAGGATTCAAACCCCACGTAGTCTGACTCTGCATATCTGCCTGTGAATAGGTTGCTGTTATGCCCAGAGACTGTGATATGTTGTGGTAGACCTGGTCCTATTTCTTATCTTCTTTGCTGTCATTGTGGCTTGGCATAGTCTGTTTTTGCTCCCCAAATTAAAAGTAGTATTTTTATTAACTGTATTAATAATGTTGATAGATGGATAATATTTCTAAAGGATTTAGGTTTTATCAGACATTCTTATGGATTAGACTGTTTAGTTTGAATACCTTTAAAATATTGGTATTAATTTTTACACTGAGATGAGAAAAAAGGTCTATATTTCAAAACTGGACAAGTGTGTATGAGGAATAATTAATTGTATACATAAATAACACTCAATTAGCATATAATGGTTAGGACCCTTGCAGTATCTCTGATATTCACTCTTGCCCCCAGAATTGGGACTACTGCTCCACTGTTACTATGGATTAAACAATTATATTAATTTGCATTTATCTCTAAGATCACCATTGTCTTTTTTTCCCTCTGTTTGTTGTTGTTGTTGTTGTTTTGTTTTTTGTCTTTCTTGTTTTGTTTTATTTCTTTGTTTTTCAGCTGGGTCTTCACTGCAGCACATGGACACTTAGTTGTGACGCGCTGCCTCTTCTAGTTGCGGCATGCAGGCTTAGTTGTCTCAAGGCATATGAGATCTTAGTTCCCTGACCAGGGATCAACACCATGTCCCTTGCATTGGAAGGCAGATTCTTAACCTCTGGTCCCCCAGAGAAGTCTCAGCGTTTTCTTTTAAAGATATATTTACACTGCTGCCCCTGAAGGAGGTTTATTGCTTTTGACACGGTAGGGCATTCCAGACAGTGTTTCTACTGCATTTCATAGATTCATTTTCCTCAAATATTTTCCATCCATATACCTCAAGGCTACCTCCAACTCTCTGCACCCACAAACCTGTGACCTGCGATTAACATCTCTGTGTTAACATTTAAGTGTTCTCAAGGATTGGCAGAACTTTTCTCAGCTTTGTGGCTAGGAGTAGCTTGCTTGTTCCTAGTACATTTTGAAAAAAAATTTTTTTAATATAAATTTATTTATTTTAATTAGAGGTTAATTACTTTACAATATTGTATCGGTTTTGCCATACATCAACATGAATCCACCACAGGTATACACGTGTTCCCCATCCTCAAACCCCTCCCTCCTCCCTCCTCATACCATCCCTTGGGTCGTCTAAGTGCACCAGCCCCAAGCATCCGGTATCATGCATCGAACCTGGACTGGTGACTCGTTTCACATATGATATTATACATGTTTCAGTGCCATTCTCCCAAATCATCCCACCCTCACCCTCTCCCACTGAGTCCAAAAGACTGTTCTATACATCTGTGTCTCTTTTGCTGTCTCACGTACAGGGACATTTTTATACTGAGTTTCACTAGGTTAGGCCAAATTTCTTTATTTCTAGGCTGCACCGGGTTTAATTCTCCCAGTAAAACATTAGGATTCTTGTTTTCTCCAATACATATAATCAAGTGACTTTATACTTTGTACTAATATGATGAGTGTAGAGTGGTAACTTCCAGCTTCTGCTTCTGTTCTATATATGATAAGCTGACTCATCCTCTCAAAATTACTGGGGTGTCATATTTGTTTCACAATGGTGAAGTGTCCATTTCTGGTCAGAGACATCTCTAGGACTGTGGTCATGAGAGCCACACTGACAGCAGAGCTCGTGGGTGGGAACAGATTCTTTGAGGAAGTTGGCATTATCAAGGCAGACTGTGCTGCTGATGTTACCAAGGTGTCCTTACTTTATTCCTTCATTCTTCCAAAATGTATTGAGTGCCAACCACCTGTTAGTAACTTTTTCAGGTATTTGGGAACCCAATTGTGAACAAAATCGACATAACCTGTGGTTTCTTGGAGCCTGTAGTTTAGTTGGGGGCATAGCTGTTAATCAAGCACTCATGCCAACATGAACCATGGCCAGTGATATGAAGAGGAAGCAGAAGTAGTTCTAGTGTATAATGGGGTGGCTTATGCACTTATGCTTTTTGATGCAAGTTATAGGGGTGCTGTATGTCAGGAAAGTTATAGGATAAGGTGAAGGGCTGAAGAAGAATATTCAGAAAGAATAATCTGTGCAGGGACCCAGAGGCAAGAAGGAATCTGGTATCCTCAGTGAGGGGAAAAGCAAGTGTTGCTTTAAAGGCTTTTATTCATTTATTTAACACGTTTTTGTTGAGTGCTTACCATAGTGCAGAATATGGCAGTGAATACAGCACAGTTGGGTGAATGAGATGAACTTGGAAAGGCAGGCCAATGGTTCTATCCTGTACTCACCTCCCTTGATTTTTCTCTAATCCAAACAGTCCAGATTCAAATCATCTTTTGCTTGTTTTTTTTAATGCTTTGGTTTCAGATCTCTCTTAACCTCTTTTAGCTTTGTCAGAAGATAGGACAGTTTGTCTGAGACTTTCTTCATCAGGGACCTAGAAAATGTGAAATCTTACTATCATGAGGAGATATATCCTTAACGTTAGTTTTTTTGCTGTTATCATAAACTATCATTTCTAACTTTTCTTCTTTTGCCATAAGCCCAGCTGTGTATTATGTAGTGTTCAACGGCACATAGTCTGTTTGTGTAGAGCTGCTAAAAAAACAGATAGCCTTTGGGCTCTGATCCTATAGTTAACCAAACTCCATACCTCTTGTTTCTTCTTGTCTCCAGGAAGACCACACTTACTACAGGACAAAGTCAGGCTCCTGTCTGCTCAGGAGTTAATATAGTCATGAAAAACCCTTAATGGTTCTTTGAGTTTATTTATTTATATTTATTTTTGTGCAGGAGTGATGGAGTCTCTTTTTCCTTTCACTGACATGTGAGGTAAATGGAAAACAACGACAAAACATTTTTTTGAACAATTTTTCACTCCTGTCTTCCCAACCTTATAGTTTAATGTTGTACACCTACCACTTTTGCCCTCTACCATCGCTGCTGGAAATATGGCTGATGTTGAGGGGAGATTTTGTTATTGGCCTTGGCTTCATTTTCTAAGGGATGAAGCAGATGTAATATGTAACGTAAATGCTCCATTTCACGCGCGAGAGGCCATACCCTAGTTTTGCTTTGTCCTGTCTATTTGATGGTGTTAGTTTATGTCTTATGAAAAATTCCTTGTTTTTTCACATCTTATTCATTCTTTATAGCTCCTACATCTCTTTTCTCCAAGTACCCCCTCAGCCCCAGTTCTTTTCTTGATCCTAGAATCTGTAGGTTCAAACTCAGCTCTGCCATGAAGTTCGCTCACATACTGCCCATGAATAAGGTCCTCGTTTGGGTTCGGTGGCCTGCAGGACGGAGCCTGTGGTTGGTTGTTTAAGATGCCTCCTTAGGTGGACTGCCCTTCGTGGGTTCTTTAATTCTGCTCCTCTGCAGGCATCTCTGTGTGACCCTGCACCACTCTGTCACTTCTCTTTGACACTTGATTTTTCCTCAGGTGTTGAGATCCACTTGCTCTACATCCCTGTCATCTCTGCCCTTCCATGGCATCACACACCTCCATTCTTTGGCAGTTGCTTCCTAGATTCTGGACCTACTTATCTCCAGAACCACAGCCTCTGACCACTCTGCACGTTGAACCCTTGCTTCTACATTATTGACCTGACCCTCTTAATGTTCTATTATAACCCTTATTGTATCCACATGTCTATGGGGTAAGTTCCAATCCGACCAGGAACCTATGGTCTCTTGCTGATGGGATCTGCTTGCTGAACTTCATCTCCAGCTGCTTCCCTTTATGCTCTTGGTGCTGGCTTGATTGGACCATGTGCTGTTCTCTGAAAACACGCCATGCTTTCCTGCCTCATGTCTTCATGCAAATAGTTCCGTCTGTCTGGAATACACTTTTCAGTATTTCTGCTTTCACATGTCTATTCTACAATCTATATCAAGCAGTAACTTCTCTATGAAGCCTCTTCTGATTCCTTAGCTGAAAGCTATTTTAATTTCCTTAGAGTTTCTGTTAAATTTTATGGGTACTTCTTTTCTGTTTCTTAGCATACTACAGATGAGGAGACAGGACTCAGTTTACATAGCTACAATTCACAAATAGAACAGGTAGAGCTGTGGAGTTTCTAATTCACAAATTAAGGAAAACTTCTTTCCTCCGTACCCAGTTCTTCCTCTTCATATAGTCTTGCCTTTTGTAATGCAGGTGAGGGCAGGGTCCTGGAGTAATTTCCACCTTTATTTGCATGCTTAGTGTGTTCTAGCCACTGTGTTCCATATTTTGATGTTTATTTAATTTAGTTATCATATAAATTCTTTAAGGCAAATCATCTCACTGTCCTCTCATATGTATTTTACATATAAGGAAGTGAGGGAGAGAGAAGTTGAGTAACTTGTCCAAGGTTATGCAGCCAGCATGTGATAGCCATAATACCAACCCAGGAGGCTTGCTCCATATCACAGCCTGTGCTCCTCACTGCTCTGCAAAGCGGCAGGTGACCAGGGGCTCAAAACTGAGGCCTAAGGCCACTGACATTCTCAGTTAATAATGTTTGAGAATTATGGGTTATGGTATTTCTCAGTAACATTTCCCAGTGGAAAATTAACATGTCTCATTGATTTGTGCTTCAAGACTTTAATATTTTCAAAGGTTTCTCAGTTGTGGGATAATGAAATTTATGATGAATAAATGTTTCCCACCTACAATTAATTCAGCCATAAAATCTTTATTTGTATTATTTGAAAACAACAACTAAACTATTTTTTAGTTATTATATACAAGAATGAGCTGTCTTATTTTCTAGAAGTTATTCACAGTACACTATTGGAAAAACAACTTTTCTTACCAGTGAACATGTGGAAAAGTATCTGTTATACAAGAGAGATTACACACATTGTTAATACTCCATTTTTATGTTTGTCTTTGCAAGAGCTAAGGTAGACTAGAATCGCAGTTCTAGGGCAAGACAGAGTGGAAGATGGTTTACTAGATAATATAGGTGTTGCTTCATTAAGCTGATTGGTTTTAGGGTGGTTTACATACACAGACTTCCCCAGTGGCTCAGACGGTAAAGCGTCTGCCTACAACGCGGAGACTTGGGTTCAGTCCCTGGGTTGGGAAGATCTCCTGGAGAAGGATATGGCAACCCACTCCAGTATTCTTGCCTGGAAAATCCCATGGACAGAGGAACCTGGTAGGCGACAGTCCATGGGGTCGCTAAGGGTCGGACACGACTGAGCGACATTTACTTTTACTTTACTTTTACATACATAAGCTTTTTAGGTGAGAGCCTGATGAAATCTGAAAACCATTATTAATAATAATGTTTGATGTTGAGCAAAGTGATACTAAGATGCCATAGACAAGGAGGGAGAAGGGAAAAACTCACCTGATATTGTCAGCTTCCTCTAAGTTCTTTTATGTAGTTTGTATAAAATGAAATCTATACACACTCAGGAGACTATGATTTCCTTGAAACAGAAGACTAGGTTTTACATATTCCTGATAATTGTTAGTTTTATCCAACATTTTGCAGGGATTCTTTTGTTAAGGGAACAAAGGAAACTATAGTTGACAAATACGGTGGTAAAAAAATAAATCTGTTTTTGTTAGCAGACCATGCATTCATTTGGCATGTTTTGACACTGTGTAGGAAACCCTATACTACATACTGTGTCACCAAAGTGGGCCACAACCAATCAGTAGGTCATGAATCAAATTAGTGGGCTGTGATATCAGCAAAAAGTGGACAATTCACATGTAGTGAGGGTAAATGTTGTTTGGGAAAGTTTTGTTTCAGTTTGGGAAATTTTTGCTTCAGTTTGGGAAATTTTTGTTTCAGTTGTGTGTGTTTGGTGGGCGTGTGCATGTACACATGCACATGTACCAATACTTAGGCTGTGCTGGATCTCTGTAAAATGCATTTCTTTTCCTGAATGATGGTCAAGCATATCTGAGAAACTGCTATGGGGAGGGTCATATAAATCAATTGTGGTTTCCATCAGCAAGGAGCTTACAGGTAAGTATGGATGCAATTATAAGGTAGAAAGTGATAATGCTATAAGGATTACACCTTCATCTACTATGAGCATGCAATGAATACAGAAATAAATTTGAATGAAGCAATCAACAAAAGCTTACTGGAGCATATGACATTTGTGCTGGATTTGAGCAGTTGGTTAATTCTGAATGAAGTTTGGTATATGGAAGTCAGGGTGGGAATTGGTTGATGTGGTTGAAGACATGGAAATATTTCATGATATTTCAAAGAAACATGGTATTTCTTTTGGCCACTAATGACAGAGCTAAAGTTAACTTCTGAGATTAAGAAGAAAGTGAGTGCCTTGAGGAAATAAGTAAGCTAAACCAACAGAGCTGGGACTTGGGAAATGTCTGTGATTTATGAGAAAAAGAGCTAAGTCCAAGGAAGAAAGTACATGAAGTGACATGATAATGGTCTCTAATTACTTTGCCGGTTGCTTATGTAGAGGATGCTGCAACCATTTGTCCCTGAATCCTTTGAGGAAAGGGCAGGAGGTAACTAGCCAGAGCTGGCCATGCTCCTTGCAGAAAATTAAGCAGCTCTAGTGTTCACATTTATGAAAGTTAGTACTGCCTTTTGGTATCCAAATCAGAAGTGTACTCAGGAGTCACAGAATTCCACACCTGTAAGTGAATCATTTGAGAACCATCAGAAAGAAGCATTCAGTTTTCCCTGGGAACATACATATGAACTGTCGCTGTGGAGTGAATCTTCCCCAGTATTTGGTCCTATTAAAAACTGGGGCAGTGTTCCTTAGAGTGTGCTAAAGTCTTTGACTTTGGACAGTGCTATTCCTGGGTGAGCCGGGAGAAGAAATATTTCAGTAAGGTAAGAGGTAGGTGCCATGGTGTTCGGAGCTTTTCCTGATCTGTAACCCACCCGCTCACCCATCTAGCTGTACACTTAAATGATGTAATTTTCAAAAGTTCCTAGTGCACAGGAAAAATGGACAGGAATCCTGGGGACATTCGGGTGCCAATTTAATTTCAGTTCTTGCTTGATTTTTTAAAGAGAAGAAAAGCCATTAAAATGCTAGAATTTACCTAGAGGTTCCCACTGTCACCGAAATACTAGCTCTTTACTATGATGGGTCCAAACACATGAAATGCTCCCATATTTGGAATCAAGTTGTTTAAGTGCCATTTCTCCCAACACTTGCAGTCCTTAAGGGGGTGATTTCAGATTTTAAATTTGGTAGTGTTCCCTTCATCCTCTGAGATCACTGAATTGATGCTGTACGCATAATAATGGTATTATTGATATAATTTGTGATTTATTGGGATTAAACTATGAGCTGATATATGGAGCAGTAGATATTATATTTTTAGTTCATTCCCTTAGGCAAATGCAAATACTGTGCTTGCACAGTTGCCTCAGGCATTCACAAGTTAGAGTTCCACTGCAGACAGTTTCCGGTAAGTATGAACCTGGTGGTACTACTAGTTTTGCATCCACTAGGCACCTTTTCAAGCATCTGAAGAGATAATTGAAGGGGAACTAGATATGGGGTAAATTGGGTAAGTGTATAAAAGATTCAGCAAGGATTTAAGGTCCTTGCATGTTGCATGAAACATTAAACATACTGGCTGAGACTAGCTTGAAGATGGGTTTTTTCTTGATCCTGAAGAGTTGTCTACTTTATTTTGTAAAAAGAGATGAGGGCAGCACATTTACCTAAAAAATGAGGTGAGCACAGTTATGTTTCATTACCTTTCTTAACTTTAGGATAGTGAGGCTTGCTGTTATAACATCTAAAAATATGTATTTTTCATTTTTAAAAACATTTTCCTATGGAAAAATCAAACATATACAAAAATAGCAACGATATTGCAATAAACCCTCATGAATATATTCTCTGTCTTTGCCAATGATTTGGCTTAGGCCAGTCTTGTTTCATCTATATACCCATTTCTTTCCTTCACCCCAGATTATTTTGAAGCTAGTCCCAGATATCATATAATTTAATTGCTGCTGTAAATTTTCATTGATAGTAGTTGTGTCTAAAAGATTTCTCTCAGCTACAAAGAACATGTTCGGAAGTCTCTTTTGAAAGGTATTTATTGATCTTGTGGCTGTGGTATGAGTATATGAGTGGCTACTGTTTTATGGAGGAGGATATTAGAAAAGACAGTCTTTTGTTTTCCCTGTATCTCTACTTTCTTGAGGACAGCTTAGCTTTAGGGGCACAACATAGGGACATTATTGGATGACAGTTTAAAATCTTGAGTGGTTGGGAGAGACAACAGGTTCAGTTCAATTCAGTCACTCAGTTGTGTCCAACTCTTTGCAACCCAATGAACTGCAGCACGCCAGGCTTCCCTGTCCATCACCAACTCATGGAGCTTGCGCAGATTCACGTCCATCGAGTTGGTGGTGCCATCCAGCCATCTCATCCTCTATTGTCCCCTTCTCCTCCTGCCTTCTGTCTTCAAGCAGGCCCATGACAGAGCCAGCACTGGCTCCTGTGCTGCTTTCTTCTTTTGATACCAGTGGATACTGAGAAGACTCTTCCCATTGATACGTTTTCATTTGTAATCGTGCTTGACATAGTGTTGGGTTTGAACTTCTGAGACAAAGTAAGACATAATTCATCTTCCCAAAGTTATCTCTCTATTTAAATAAATGGAAACGCAGGTACATGTTTATGTTTCCAGCTCTTAATCTAAAATCTTTACGTGGTTTAAATTATTTGCAATTAAAATCTTGGATTTATTGTTTTTCTCAAAGAAGTTTGGAGTTTGGGTAGGGAGTAAAATTATAAGTAAAATATGATGAGATATGTGTGGTCCAATGTAGAAACTGCAGATCTGCATTTGAATGTAAATTAAATAAACTTAAATAAAATTTAAAAAATTTAGTCTCTCAGTCACTAGTCACATTTCAAGTGCTCAAGAGCGACACTTGGTGAGTATTGACCTAATGTAGAACATTTATGAAACTATAGAAATTTCTGTTGCACTGTGTTGATATACATGGTTCTATAGATAAAACGATTGATGTAAAGGAAGAGCAAGTATTAAGGTATACATTGTGGGTTTCTGTAAGTCTTAGTCAAAAGAGCCTTTTCTTTAATGATTGATGAAACGACGAGAGGTCATAATTTCAAATTATTTCATAGGCTGTAATCAGCAAGATATAGAAATCATTGACTATAAGGATAAATAAATACTTACTATACTTGATTTATAACTGAGAGGATTAAGAGGCACTTTACAATCCAACACCTTAAATACTAGAGACGCAAAGGCTGTAGATGTTTGAATAAAATGTTAAGGTCCTTCTGCTTCTAGAAATATATCTTCTTCTTACATTTATAACTCTGATGGTTTGGGGTGAACAGTCCTTCTAAGTCCTTTAAATGTTTAAACTGAAAAAGCGAAAGTGTAGTCGCTCAGTCATGTCTGACTGTTTACGACCTCATGGGCTGTAGCCTGCTAGGCTCCTCTATCTGTGGAGTTCTCCCGGCAAGAATACTGGAGGAGGTTGCATTTCCTACTCCAGGGGATCTTCCTGAACCTCGGGACTGAATCCTTGTTTCCTGCATTGACAAGTGTATTCTTTACTGTCTGAGCCACCAACGAATTTCACCTTTAATGATTAAAGAAGCTTAAAATGATACTCTTTTAATTCCACAAATTGGTCTAATTTTAGATGCAGTTTGAGGCTGAAAAAGCCCCACTATTGAAAACAAACCAATGAAATCAAACTAGAACCCAAGTGGATGCGATGATCTTTAATCCATGAGCTTTTATTTACAGTCAAATATGAAATTAGAATATGTGATGCAATATGTTCTGGGAATTTATTAATTATTTAAGAATGTCCCTGACTGGAACTTAAATAAGAGTAAAACCAAGATTATATTCCCCTTTAGGACAGGTAGAAATGAAACCTAGTAGAATTCTATTTCTAGAGTACTTTGCTTTCAGTTTCATCCACCAGCACTCAGGATCGGCTGTTTGGATTGTGACTGAGATGAGGGGATGGGGGTTCACATGAGAAATCCCACAATAAATGAGTTGGAACTCTTTGGCGTTATGTCCAAGAAGGCTCACATGTCCTAGTTAAGGCTGTGTGAAGTGAACTGGACCCTCCTAATGTGGTAGCCCCAAAGACTGGGTTTAATCCTCTGGTGTGAAGGCTTTCACAAGTCTTTTCAAGAGCTTAAGTACCATAAAATTCTCTCACAAAAGCCTTCATTCCAAAGAATGTGTGTGTTGGCTCATGTCAAGAGCTCTTAGAGAAGAACAATGTGCCTAAAGCCTTAATCTAATAAACCAACAGATAATCTAGTTGAGTTTTGTCTAAGTAATATAATGTCTCTATCAAGCTATTTCCTGCACCTTGAGCTCTATTCACAAGGAAAAGGTTCTGCGTGGGAATGTGTGTGTATTTTCTCCTAACAGGAGGGCATTGAGCTCCTATGACTGAATGTCCTGTTTTTCTCTTCTCGGTAGCTCTGGTTGTTTACGGTGGGAATTTTCCGTCTTGGTAATTTGGTATTTTACTTGGTCTTATTGTAAAGAGTGGAAATGTGTACACCTTAATTTAAGAAATATTGTTGCATCACCTCCATCTTAGTTAACAAGGGCCAGGTCAGAAAGTTCTCACATGTTTCTAAGCTTTGCTACCAGATTTTTATGTACCTATTAAGTCAAAGGGGATAAAGTATTTCCATGCAGCAAGTTTATGGATTCTTGTGGCCTCAATTTGCAAGAATTAACAGCCTAGCGACTCCCTTCATGTTGCTTAGGTGACCACTCATTTGTCCTTTAACAAATTATGGCCTTATAGTGAGTAAAATATAACTTTCGGGAAAATCAGAATACAAACAGCTTCATTTTCAGTGAGACAGCAAGACATGGGACTCAGGGTCAGATAAGAGAATATCTCTACATTACAAGTTGCTTTTCCCTTGATCTTGCTTAGAGGATTATTTCATGTCATGTACTTCGTAAGCACCTACTTGTGTTTGGGATAATTGTTGTATTGTGGCCTGCTAAATCATGTCCGATTTTTGCAACCCTATGGACAATAATCTTCCAGGCTCCTCTGTCTATGGAATTCTCCAGGCAAGAATACTAGAGTGAGTTGCTATTCCCTTTTCCAGGGGATCTTCCCAACCCAGGGACTGAACCCACATCTCTTACTTCTCTTGCATTGACAAGCATGTTCTTTACCACCAGCACCACCTGGGAAGTCCCACAGTGCATTTTCTGACTATATCCATTAAAAGAAAACAAAAAAGCTAAGTCTCGTATTGCTGTTAATTGACTCTTGTGCTTTAAGTCAGGAACCTTTAAAGCTCACATACTGGGTCTCTTGGGTTAAAAAAGTTTGGATCTCCTTTATAATGTGCACATCAAGTGGTCTCCTTGACTCTGCTTGAGCACTTCCAGTTACTTGTCACTCACACCAGGGACTTTCTCTTTAGTCTTCATTGCTATGCCTTAGGATTTGTGAATAGAGTTACACAGTATTGATAGACCTTTGTTAATGTTTCTGTGACATTCTTAAATTTTTTCTAAGCAAACATAGTGTTTTCCTAAGTCTTAATAACAGTAACGGCACATATTTTTATGTCTTTTAGTCTCAGTTACACTTTTGTCTAAAGAACTAAAATGTAAAGTCAAATGTATAGCTCCATCATTTGCTAAATCATTACATTTATTTTTCTCAAAGTACTAGATTTTATCACTCCCCCTACTGTTTTTAAAGCATTGCCATGTAAATCATCATAAAAACACTGCCCTAACATTTTTTTATTCTATTTATGTGAGTCAGAGAGATGAAGGAACTTTCTCTAGATTTTAGATGGAGTCTGTGTGGGCAGGTTCCTTGTCTGTCTGAGTTTTCTTATCTGCAAAATTGACCTTAGAAGAGCAATCCAACGAGGAAAGTATGCAATTCTAACCCAAACTTACTTCTTAAAGGTCATCAAACTAATATGTAATAGCACTTCTTTTCTTAAATTGTGATATCAAGATAATGGTTGCCAAAAGAAAAGAACTGTGTGTATGAAACAAAATCAAACAGTTGAAAAATAGATATTTTAAATTTAAAATATGGTGAAATAGGATGATATTTTCAGAAAATTTTGGGAAACTCCAGAAAATTTGTACCATAAAAGAGTTTTAACTCTTGCCTACCCTTGTGTCCCTGTGCTGACAAACTGTTCTTTGAGGTTTATAGCACTGTGTTCCCTTCTTTATGTAACTGCAGTTAACACAATAATGGCCCCGAAGATGTCCATGTCCTAATCTCTGGAGCCTGTGAATATGTCCAGTTGCATGGCAGAGGAGAATAAAAGTTGCAGATGGAGTTGATCATGAAGATCTGTAGAAATGAATGATAAGAGACAGAAGAAGTCTTTGGAATGATGTAATCTGAGAAAGATTTCAATACCCTTTCCTGGCTTTGAACATGGAGGAAGGGAACCATAAACCAAGGAGTGATGGTGGCCTCTAAATGCTAGAAAAGCAAGGAAATGGATTTCCTGGAGACTCCAACAAGGAGTGTGACACAGCTAAAACTTGATTTTAGCCCAGTGAGACTCATGGCAGCCTTCTTTTTATAGAATTCTATGGTAATCCATTTGTTTTATATTTAAAGGACTGTTTGTGGGTAGATTTTTGCAGTACCAATAGAAAACTGATCCAATGTTATGTTGGTATTATCTGTTTAAAAATTTGTTCAGTCCTCCAGACAGTGAATTTCTCAAAGGCTACAATGTTGTAATTAAAAAAACAAAACCAAAAAACTTAACACTATAATACATTAAAGGAATGAAATTTCTTGTCAAACTGGAGAGATCCTGTATTTACTGAATGTGTGTATGCCATGTGCCCGGCACTGCTCTAAATATCGTGCTTGGAAAAATTTGCTCACTCCTTGGGAACATTGTTTCAACCTTCCTGATTCTTAATCTCATCCGTAAAATGAGTTCAAGGGCTAGATCAGAGTTACCAGATTTCTTCTGGAAGTTACTATGGAAATGTTTTAGGTTTCACTGGCTGTAAGGTCTTTGTTCAGCTCTACCAACAGGACTGAGAAGCTATAGAACATAGAAGCAGTCATAGTTGAAAAATGAATTCATGACTGTAGCTGTATTCCAATAAAACTTTATTTACAAAACAGGAGACAGTTTGGATTTGGCCATCGTTTGCTGACCTGTAGGCTAGCAGAACCTCCTTTCTAATTCCTTTCTAATGTGATGATTTTGTGAGTTTATAAAGTTGTACTATTAGTATCAGTTAAGCCATGAAAGTGCCAGTAGGACTTAGAGAAGTAACTTGAGTAATGGGATGAGTCTATTTATAAGAAGCAGCATGATATTGCTGATTTGAGTGCCAGGAAGGGAACGGCCACCATGTCCTCGGCAAAGAGACCCAGGGCAAGCACTGTTAAGGATGAGACATAAGGAGAACCTTGAATGCCAAGACTGAGCTCACTGAACTTGAAACTCAAAGAAGTGGAACTACTGTTGGAGAACTAAAAGGGAGCCATAAATCCATTGCCCTCTGGAATGGAAGACCTTCCGAGGCAGCTGGCCAAATGAAGCAGGAAGAGGGGCAAGATCCGCACTTAGCTAAATTATGTTTTTGGGCAGCCAGGCCAGGTCTGCTAAAATAACAAGGTACCTGAACTCCTGCCCAGAACACGTCACCAAACTTTGCATTGGGACTGTCTCCTCTCACATGACTTCCTAATCTGAGGAAGTGAAGAAAGCAGAGTGAATGAAATACAAAGAATGAGGTTTTTCTTGGAGTGACTCCCTAGAGACAGACTTGACTTTTCAGGAGATTACTTTTGAATTCTCTATTCTAATTAAAAAAAAAAAAAAAGAAGTAAGTTCATGGATCTAATAGATTTTACAGAATCTAATAGGCTTTGGAGGCCTTTTGAAGCTCATGATGCAAGACTTGCCCATTTAAGTGTGGGGGTTTATAGGTCAATTTGGGGCAAAAAGAACCCATCCAAAACTAAGCAAAAGGCACTGGGGCCTGGGGATGTTCTTGTTGGTCTGACTGCCTGGTTGGGGTGGTGACTGTTGCTTTGCCTTGGCTATCTCACAGGGTTTTTAGGACAAAACTGACCTGTTTGATTGATTCATCACAATAGCTTGTTTATGTCTTACAAATAGTTCAAGAACAGTTTGTCCATAATAAAAGTGACCTAGTAATACTCCCAAACCCAAGGAAATGTCAGGTTAATCTGTTGCAGAAGCACTTGATGTGCCAAGTTAGTGCCACCTCAGGGCTCTTTATGTGGTTCCTTTCCAAGATTTCTAAACATTCCAGAGAGAACCCAGTATTTGTTTATTTCGCTGCTAGGGCTTCATTTTGCTATTGTTTTAGTTACACTTCAATGCCTCTCTCCCACTCTTTCTCTCTCCCCTTACACATATATACACTTATTTTGAGATTGATAACTACTCAGATTCTTCCTTCAAAGGATAATTTAATTTGGCTAGGATTCAACCTGTGGTTGTTGAGAATTCATGCTTATACCCACTCAGCAAATATTTTCTTAACTCTTCTCTATCTCAACTCTCTGAAGCGTGGGAAGAGGTACTTCTGGGCTCAAGTGATGAATCATACGTGATGTATGCCCTCAAGGAACACACAGTGCAGGCAAATGGTCCCTATATTCTCAACAAGATGCATCGTGAACATGCTGTTGGCTCCATAGAGTGAGAGTTGGGAAGGTGCTTTTATTGGGAGTAGCCACAGGGGTCTAGCTATTGGGGTTAGCCAAGGCCACCACCTGGAAGGTGAACCAGGCCTCCAAGAATAGCTTGGGCTTCAAAATGAAGAGGGAGGTCCTAGTGGATACAATGGCATGAGCAAAGGCATGAGTCAAGGAAGGTAGTTGGATGGATGACTGGGTGTGTAGCTGAGTGAAAGCCACTGTTCTGAAGTACAGGATTTGCATAGCTTCTATTAGCAGCAGTGATCTCAAAGAATGCATACGATTCATACTCACTAAAGCACTCTAAGAAGGTATAAGGTGGAACTAACTTTCAAGTTGCTCTCCATTTCCTCCTAAGAGGACTGTCTTGTTTAAAGACTCTGCCTGTGCAGTATGAAATCCTCTCCGATCATGGGAAGCCTGGAGCAGGGGGTCTTACCAAGCCTCTAGAATTCCTAAGGTGAAGGTGAAGTCGCTCAGTCGTGTCCGACTCTTTGCGACCCCATGGACTGTAACCTACTAGGCTTCTCTGTCCATGGGATTCTCCAAGCAAGAATACTGGAGTGGATTGCCATTTCCTTCTCCAGGGGATCTTCCTGACCCAGGGATTGAACCCAGGTCTCCTTCATTGGAGGCAGACGCTTTGAATTCCTAAACCATCCTCTAAAACCTAGCAAAGTTGCCATTGACTCAGTTGGTCATGTATGTGAGGGTTCATTTCTTGGCTCTCTATTCTATTTCTTTGGTCTTTATGTCTGGCCTTATGCCTGTTCATACTCTTTTGGTTACTATAACTTTGTGGTGAGTTTTGAATCCAGGAAGGGAGAATCTCCAACTTTGTCCTCCTTCTCCCTCAAAGATTGTTTTGGTTACTTGGCGGCCAGTGGAAGTTTTCAGTCTGTCCCCAGTGCATGCGATTAGTTGGAAAGGAATAGATTGGGAAGAGTGGAAACCATTTCAGCTGTTTCATAAGTTTAGATATGAGGTAACTAGTCATTAAGTATTTTGGTGGCAGTAGAACTGCGGAGCAGTAAATGAATTTGAAAATTTTGAAATCATTTAATATGGTTTGTTATAGTCAGTGTGAATGCATGAGAGAATAAAAATAAAATAGGATTTCTCCTAACCTTTGTGATTGGGAGAATTGTACTGAAATAAATAGAAGAACAGAGTACACAAGGGGAGCTGAGCATGTCTGTGGGTTAGGGTATCTGGAATTCAGTTTTGAGCACTGAGCTAGAGGTTCAGATGGGGATGCCCCACCGTCAGTTACAGATACTGATGTGGATACAGATAATGAGTGGCATGGTTATTATAGGTATTGTATTGCTTATAAATGGTATGTTCATTTAGAATTGGTTTTTTAATGTAATGTATTCACTGTTAGTATGGTGTCAAGAACCAAATAAAAGGACATGGTTGACGAGAGAAGCAAAGACGGAGATCTGGTCAAGGTAATTTCATGAAGCTTCTGTGCATTGCCTTTGCTCAGAGGAAAGAGAACACTGGATGCTGTTGACATGTGTTTTATTTTGAAGTGACTGTTATTACCAGGGTCTGCAGTTCTTAGCCTTGATCTCTTGGAGCCTAATGTTCCTGTTCTCCAGCTGAGAGAGACTAATTCACCACCTTGTGTTGTAAACACTCACTCATTTTAACTGATTACACCTCCAATGATTCTCAAATCACTAAAATTACTAATTGCTATTCCTTACACATCAAAGAATGAATCCTGAATAATTAACCCCAAATAAAATTAGATGAATTGGCCCTTTTAATTAGAGTCCCTGCTGCTGTTTGTTCTGAGTTTCCTTTTCTTACTGTTAAGAGACTTTTAGAATGATTAAAACTGTTTAAGACTTAAACAGCCAGTGACCTTTAATACAATATAAACCCATGAAAGCAATATTTCAGCTAGCAGGTGGTGAAGTAAATTTTTAGAGCAAGTACCTGTCAGCTTCAGTATTCTTTTGAAAAAAAGAAAAAAAAATGCCAAAAAACAGCCACCTTGAAATGAGTGTCTCTATTTGATTATTTTTAAAGCATTTATGCATTTGCTAAGCCTCAGTTTCGATGAAATGGCAGGGTTGAAGGATAGTGAGTAATGGTTGGCATCATTTTATATAAATAGTAACAAGAAGTTCTCAGTGAGAAGAATTTGAAATCATTTGTGCATAAAAGATGAAGACTGGAGAAATCACAGAAGGCCCCTGGTCTCAGACAGCCCTTCTTATCCTCAGGGAGTCTCCTGAGGCAGGGGAATGGGCTTGCACAGTGGGGCCCAGGAAGCATGATGGGATTTCACTGGTGCGGATCCTTAAACTAGGATTTCCAGTCCATCTGTGCTTCCTTCAGCCTGGATGTTATTGAAGATATTTCACTTGTTTCCGATCACCTAATCCAAGTCTCCTAAATAGTAAGAATCTCTCCTCTTCTTCATAGTCTTCTGAATTTGTAGGGGCAGGGCAGGGTTCCTCCTCATTCTCAAATAGCTTCCGTTTCTCACACTAAATTTGCCGCCTGTTGTGGTAAATGGGACCTCAGTCAGAAGTTAGGAGATATGGGGTCATAGTGGGTTTCTTGGTATGGTTTTACACTTAATGTGTGGTTCTCTTTACCATACAGGTTGAAATTTCTCCATCTATAAAATAAAATTATTGGTCTAGATTTTTTTCTTAAGAAGTCATGTTTCTTATTTTTTTCCTTAAATTGTAAAATAAATTTTTCCTTTTTTCTTTGAAATGATCCCAGACTTTACACAAATATTGAAAAATAGCATAAAGGATTCTTACTTTGCCTTTTGCCAGTTTCCCCACATGTTGATATCTTTCATAATCATACTGCATTACCAAAATCAGGTAATTAACACACAGAGACAATACTTCTTCCTAATATACAGACTTTATTCAGATTTTATCAGCTGTCTTATTAAGATTCCTTTTCTGGTTTAGGATCCCATCTAGAACCACAAGTTGCATTTAGTTGCCTTGTCTTTCAGGATAGCTTCCAGTCTTACATTGTTTTTCATGAAGGTCAGTGACTCTTAACCAGGCTGCATGTCTCAATCATGTGGGGAGCGTGCCGAGATACTTGGTCTGGCTTCCAACCCCAAAGAGGCTGATCTAAGAACTGTAGAGTGGGACCTCACTAGATGTAGTAAAAGAAAGTGCTCCCTGAGATGCTGTTGCACACTTTCCTTAAAGTCATATCTCAGGCACTACCCTTTTGAGTTTCTATCCATGTGACCTTGCTTCTTCTAGTTCTTCATTTCCCTGTTCCTTCTTTATGGGCAGAAACCTGACCCTCCCACATTCCTGGAGGGTGTGAAGGAGTTTCTAGGTACCTTATGAGATGTAAATACTGTAAGACCTGTCTCCAGAAGTTTTATTACAGAAGAAAGATCAAGTACACTTGGTTGCAGTGTTTTTTGAGGCCTGCATGTCCCCATAACTGTGTGGTGACTTAGGGATGAGGGACTCAGGGTCTGTATTTTGACGACATGTCTGTGTAAGTTAATGTGTAAAAACAATGACAATAGTAAAACTAGGTGGCTACTGGAAGACTGATGTTATTAAATGTCATGCTATGAGCAGCATGCAGAACCAACAATATTATAGTGCATTGCCCTTGCATCAGG
Organism: Nanger dama; assembly: GCA_917880005.1. NCBI lineage: Eukaryota > Metazoa > Chordata > Mammalia > Artiodactyla > Bovidae > Nanger > Nanger dama. The sequence goes on along the minus strand of CAKJTW010000011.1, from coordinate 22,936,167 downwards.
AACTGAAAAGGGGCAAAATGGTCTACGGTAGAAATACCTATGTTCATTCTTTCAGAGTTCAATTCAGTTTAATATAATATAGGTTTATAATAGTTATTTATAATAGTGATACTATTATTTATCAGGCATGTATTGTGTGCTCTGTTGATTTTGTTCAGTCACTCAGTTGTGTCCGACTCTTTGTGACTCCCTGAACTGCAGCATGCCCGGCTTCCTTGTCCTTCACTGTCTCCCGGAGTTTGCTCAGACTCCTGTCCATTGAGTCAGTGATGCCATCCAACCCATCTCATCCTCTGTCATCCCCTTCTCTTGCCCTCAATTTTTCCCAGCATCAGCATCTTTTTCAGTGAGCTGACTCTTCACATCAGGTGGCCAAAGTATTGGAGCTTCAGCTTTAGCACCAGTCCTTTGAATGAATATTCAGGGTTGATTTCCTTTAGGATTGATGGGTTTGATCTCCTTATGTTCTCTGTATGTTCTCTAAAACAGAGAGCCTGCCCTCAAGGTGCTTTTAGTCTTGTAGGAGAAACCAGTAGGTATGCAGTTAAATAATGGAGAGCTGAGTATGTGCTACAAAAGGGCTGAATCAGGAAGAAGCAGTATGTTGTCCCTGGGAGTAAGGATGTGTCAGTCTATCCAGATATAGCAGTGGTGAAGTAGGTTTAAATGAGCTATTTAAAGTGTTTTTATTTGAAACCGTACTCCTCCAACTCCATCTCCATCTTTGGAAAGAAGGTAAGCGTTTGGCCTCAATGGCCGCCACAGGGCCATGTCCCATCTCTAAGGATAAGGGGTATTTTTAGAATAGTCTCTCAGCACATTGATATTTGTTTGCCAGCTTCTTTTTTAGTGGTTAAGATTTTTCACTTCTCTTGACTGTTGTCTCATTCTGTGCCCACAACATGAATTTTTAATTTTTATTTCTTTTTATCTGAAATAATTTCAGTTTTTGTTATAGGGGGCTGCAGGGACCTCAGTAGTTGGTAGAAGATTGATGCCTAAGCTTAAATCATTGCCCTGTTTATTTTGAGTGCCCATCTTTGGAAACCAAAAGTATATGGTGTGGTCTGTTGTTTTGGTGGAAATTACGGTCTTTTTGTAAGACAATTGACACTTGGTGGATTCAAAAATTCTGTTTGGTTTTAGTCCATTTGCAGAACCAGAGTGGCCTCCTAATTTCATATTATTTGAAAATCATTCCGTGTTTTTTGACTAAGAAAGTGAATTTGTTTTTCAACAATTGGAAACCACTATGTGATAGAGAAATGCAGCATACTTAGATATGATGCACTAGGGTGTTTCACCTTTTACAGAGTGTTTATTTGTGGTCAAGCATGAGGCCTATTGAACTCCGTGAAGACCTAGGGATTCTGCTTTAGCTAGATGTAGAGTGAAACTGTCCATTTGAAAATCAGGGAGACTTCATCTACTTTAGGATAATGATTCTTCCTGCTTTTAATTTGAGAATCTCAAAGAGCATTTCAAGCTAAGTTATTTAGAAGGATGACGGAGACATTACATTTTGGCTTGGGTAAATATAGTGATGCATTAAAATTAAACACTGGCTTAAGTAGATTCTGCAATTCATCTCAAGTATCTTCCTTTTGATTTTTAAAAAATGCATCCTATAATTCACATTTATTGTATAACAAACCAAAAGGAAAAGGATTAAAAATAACACTTGTCACCCCATGAGTTATAGACAGTAATTGTTAGCATATACAGATTGTTTATACAGAAATGATGCCATATTAAAAACCCTATTTAGGAGCCCACTTTTTTCCTCACAAGGTAATATATCAGAAACACATATTCATGTTCTTTTCTAGATACTCCATGACTCACACCTTCACTAGATTTAAGTCATTCTTCAAATACCACCTCCGTGAAGCATTTTCCAATTATTCTCTCTAAAACTGTGACTTTCCATCATCACCCTAGCATTCCCTTTCCCCTTGCTTGCCCTATTTTGATACTAAGTATGTTTTATGTAATATATTTTTAAGAGGTCTTCTGATAGTGTATAAATTCCATGAGTGCAGCTCTTTGTGTTTGTGTTTTTTTTTTTTTTACTTGTTTGTTTGTTTGAGATTTCCTTCTGGTGTCTAAAGTAATGTCTGGCACATAGAAGGCACCCATCAATGACTAAGTAAATGTTAGATCTAGATCAACATCATTATTTTTGATGGCCATGCCGTTTTCCAGTGTGTGATTGCAGTTGATTTTTTTAACCCATACTTTACTGATGAATAGTCTCATCATTTCCATCATATTTCACTGTGGTTAAGTTTCTTTAACATGCTTCCCTGTATACCCTTTAGTCATTTCTTTAGTAGAATAATTTATTATAATTGGTATTACTATATCAAAGTGTATGCATATTTTAAGGTTTTTTGATACCTGTTGCCAAATTTTCTTGAGAAAGTTTTATCTCTAACACTCTTATTTATATATAAATAGCATACACAAGTGCTGAATTTCTTACATTCTCTTATACCAATATTGTGTTTCCTTGTTCTTTTTGATCTTAGTCCTTTCATTTAAATTACATGACTTAGAAAATTAAGTACTATGAGAATCAACAATTTGCTTTTTTAAGTTAAGGAGCAGTTAGTAAAAATAGAGGAAAAGCAGAAAGGGTATTCTCCTAATGTATAATTATATATAATAAAAGCCTGAATTCCAAAACTGTCTGATTTGAGAACTAGAGAACTGAAGCGACTTGGTTGAAGTCACATATCGTCTCATTTACAGATGAAGATGTGTCATTTAAGGGAGGCAGTGTTGTTGCTATTTTGAAGACAATGACGACAGGGAACCAGGGATGCCCAGCCTTGCCCTGATAATTATCACTTCTGCCAGTGAGTTCTCAGAGGGGCTGCACACTTAAGGAACAAGAACAAAATGGAAATTCAGGAACTGCTTTATTAGTAGCTCCATGAATGCTTAATCCAGGACAGAGATCTGTGCTCACACTGAGATGGTGCTTAGGCTGTGGGTCTGCTGCTAAGTCGCTTCAGTCGTGTCCGATTCTGTGCGACCCCAGAAACTGTAGCCCACCAGGCTCCCCCGTCCCTGAGATTTTCCAGGCAAGAACATTGGAGTGGGTTGCCATTTCCTTCTCCAATGCATGAAAGTGAAAAGTGAAAGTGAAGTCGCTCAGTTGTGTCCGACTCTTAGCGACCCCATGGACTGCAGCCTACCAGGCTTCTCTGTCCATGGGATTTTCCAAGCAAGAGTACTGGAGTGGGGTGCCATTGCCTTTTCCAGGCTATGGCTCTGGGAATAAGCCAAAGATTTAGGCTATCTCTGGTAGGAACCACACATTGAGTAAATCAGGGCTCGCTCTTTCATATTTTCAGTTAGAACCATTGGGTAGTGAATAGATTGAGAAGACTGAGAAGTGATGCATTAAATGGGACCCTCAGTGGTTTCTTGATCCCTGCTGTTCATAGTCCAGTATTTCCTGGTGGTTTTTAAAAACTTATGCAGCTCCACATTTGCAGGTGGCACATTTCCAGGTACTGACAGTTCTTTTCTGAATTGTGTGTATGTGTTATTTTAAAATAAGTGGATAGAGCAACAGGTTAAAATTTTGTATAATGAAAAATGAGTTTTTCTTGCACACGTGTTCCCCAGTTACAAAACTGAGCATCTTAGAGATAACTTGCTGCAAACAATTTCTTGGGCATCTACTTAAAAGATTCTCCATGATAATATAAGCAAATCTATCTATCTATCTATCTATCTATCTATATATATTATATATTATCACACAATAAAGGTTTGCTATCCTAGACCTTAATACTTGATTTTTAAAATATTTTATTCAGTGTGCTTTCTGATAGAGTTTTCTTGGTAGTACATATTTAAATGCAAATTGAAGATGGATTTGAGGGTAAAATTGTAAGTAAATTTCAACTACTTGGTTTCATAATAAATTGCCTGCTATTCATTGGAGAATGTTACAGCTGTGACATAACTCAATCATCTCACAGAGATTTTTCACTCCTGTCACATTTATTTTATCTTCTCACTTGTTCTCTTCACTCACCCTTGCTCAGAAAGCTTTATCTTCTCAGACTTGGTCTCCTCTAGTGAGTGGGCAAGTTTAGACTCAGCTGCTCTTTTGTGTATAAGTAAAAGAAAATGAAAGTGTCATCTGATGTGTGTAAATGTACAAGTCACCACTATCGCATGCACATTGTACATGTCACTTACATGCAGTTTATGCTTAGCAATGTCCTAACTGTGATTTGAGGCCCTTTCATGGGTCACAGTCGCGCTTTAGTGGGTTATAAACCACACCTTTGAAATAAATAAACAGAAAATGTCAAAGTGCCTTACATGCAATAGGTATGATTTCATGAAACCATTGTTTCAGATATATATGTACTTATTTATATATCTCCAGCTAGGAGTTTTGCATCATCTCATCAAAGGTTATTTCTTTACTCTGGGTTGTAATCAAAAATAGTTCAAAGTCTCAGTTTTAACTGATTTGATCTGTAGAGTGACACTGTGAAGCAGATGTGATTAAATGTTTTCTTCACTTAATAGGTGAGGAAAACCGAACCTGAGATGGTAGTATATTACCTTTTCCAAAGTAAAGGTTAGCACTGGAGTGTGCATTTTAAGCCTTGCTATTTTCTTTGGAACATATTTCCTTTCTCTACTAGTTACTACTAATGGAAAAGAGTAACTCTTTACTTGAAGCTTATTATTTGGTCACCATAGTTATTTTTTTTCTCTGTGCGTGTGTTCCAGCCCAATCTCTTATGTACTCGTAATTTAAATTCTTAATTTGAGGAGCTCCTAAGTAGTTTTACTTCCCTTATAGTTAGGTTTTCCTTAAACAACCAGAAAGTCTCCATTTAAGAAAGTTAGGGAGCCAACATCTGCCAGCTGGAAGAACTCTAGAGCCATGCTCCTCCATGTGTGGTCCAGGAATCTACATCAGCATCTCTTGGGAGCATGTTAGAAATGCAGGATCTCAAGCCTCACCACAGACCTGCTGAGTCAAAGCCTACATTTTAACTAGACCTTTATTGTGATGTGAACATTGATGTTTGAAAAGCATCTAAGATATTAGGTCATTTTGTTTTAAAACATCAATTGAGTGATTAAAATGACTTTTTCTTTATTACCTATGTTTACTGATGGATAATATGGCCCTAAACTTACGCCAGGTGGTGAGGATATAAAGATACATTATGAGAGGGCTTTGTTTTTTTAGAAGTTTCACTTCTAACTGGGAGAGAATGACCATAAACACAAATGCAATCAAGTATAGATATTTTGACAGAATGTGTAAGAGGCACAAAAGGGGCTGTTATCTGAACCTGTAGGTGTGTGTGTATGTAGGTTCACATGGATATTTGGATCATGAAGAAAGAGAATGATGCTTGCTTTTGCTGTTGTTGTTAACTATGGTGGATTAATTGAGACTTTATTGACGATCTGAGTTTGATTACTGCCTTGTGTTTTTGCACTACAATCACATATAACCAGTAATGCACCATCTTCTTTGTTGGTAAATTCTTGTTCGTTTCTTCCCTAATGGGAGACTTTGTATTACCAAGGGCTCAGCAAAGTTTGTTTACACATGCCTGAGCCATGTTACTAGAGTACCTACAGTGGGTGAAACTCAGCTACTATGAAGGAGCCACATCTGGTTCTCAGTGCCACTGCCTTTTTACCCTTAGACTAGAAAGGGTAGCTTGAGAAAATAAACAGAACTGGCTTTCGGGAGTTTTTCCTCACTCTTTTCAAGTTAATGGGATTCACAACAGGCAGTTCTCTGATGTAAACTGGCATAAAGTACTGTTTGGGAATCAGGGATACAATATTTTGTGTACCACGGTCACCCTTTAACTGCCTCATGGTGCTGCATCTAGCACAAGGTAAAAACCTTTTGAATACTAAGCTGAATGAGTTGGAATGGCATGGAACATTTTAAACTAGATCTTTCCTTGCTTCTCTCCAAGGAATTCTGAGGATCCATTTCCAGCTGTGTATTTCACTAAACCATTTTATCTGGTAACTGAGGGATGATCTATTTTGCAGGCTGGGTAGGCTTTGGATGGTGAGGAAAAGGGTAAGGAGGGTACCAGAGTTTATAGAAATGTGTCTGTGACTACTCTACTTCTTATAAAACCACATGTTTCTTTCTTAGGTTTTATGTACCATGCATTTTCCATTTGCCTAATGTGTGTCCTTTTTTTCCCTTTTAACTTGCTTGTTTGATTTATTTAATGCCCTTGTAATTCACAGAGTCTGGGACTACACTTGAATTCCCCAGCAAGCCTAGAGGACAGGGGATGCATTGATGTGAAGGTCGACAGCTTAGCATTGCCTGTTGGAAGGTGCTTGCAGCAGGTTCTGTCCAGCTGCTTTTCTCTAAGAGGATCACCACCACCTCTACCACCTCTGGCCCCCAGCATGTCAGCCAAATACTCTTTCTTTGTTTGAAGAAATCTACTGGAAAGGAAAGGATCCCCCTACATTTGTATGCACATATTTGTTTCTGTTCATTTGCCATCTTCCTTATACATGGATAGTGTGTCTTTTCTCTTAAGCTGAAATTATTCTTACTGCAATTTAGTGGAGTTTCCTTTTGTTGAATTACTTGTTAAAATGGTGAGTGAACCTTAAGTTAGAATACACATGAGTTCTAAGTCTGTTTTAAAATAGTTACTAGGAGTTTTTCTTTCCAACTCTCTTAACTAGTTATGCTTCCCTTCAAAGGGTCCCTTTTCTATCCCTTTGTCATGTGTATATCTGTTTTCTAGACATTTCTCCATTCTTCCACATCCTTTTGGTGGCTTAGTGGCAAAGAATCTGCCAATGTAGGACCCACAGGAGATGCAGGTTTGATCCCTAGGTCCGAAAGATCCCTTGGTGGAGGAAATGGCAACCCAATCCAGTATTGTTGCCTGAGAAGTCCTGTGGACAGAGGAGCATGGCAGTCTACAGTCCATGGGATTGCAAAACAATCGGATACAATTGAGCAGCTAAACACTGACAAACACATCCTTGTAAACTGTGAGCTCCACTTTAAAGAACATAATGGGAAGCTCTGATAATTGAGCTTGAAAAATGGAAAATTTTGGTCTAACTTAATAACTCATCAAAATAAGAAGAAAATTATTATGAGGTCATCACTATGGCTTTAACAGTCTGCCTAATCTTGCCTGGAATACATGGTCTGGATTTATGTTGTTCACAAGATAATTCTTTACACAAACAAATTCTATTTTCTTTTTTGGTTCCTTTTCACTCTCCCAGAATCTCATCAACCTGTGCTTCACTGTATTTAATTCCTCTGACAGAAACAAGGTGCTCAGAAATCCTCTTTTAAATTGAGTATGAAGAAGATATAGGTCCAGATAAAACATTGAATCTGAAAATTAAGCTGTGAAATAGAATTTGGTCGTCAGGTCTCCATCAACTTGGACTTCTTTACTGATCACTCAAAACTTTACTGTGGGCTTTAGTCTCATATGTGATGATTTTTAGTGGTGTATGGTATCTTGGTGACAATTCTTTTTACTTGACAGGTGTTAAATATTTCTTTAGGGCACTGTCTGGCCGCATGAAGGCCAAAGAGTTTCTTTCTCAGTCCTGACTACATATTAGAATTATCTGGGTTTTAAAGGAATATGGGTATCTGACCCCTCCTTCCCATTTCCATTCCCCATCCCCGAGATCCTGAGTGCATTGGTATGAGATAGAGTTTGGGCATCAGCATTTTAAGGTAAGATTCCTAGGTGATTCTAGTATCTAGCCAAATATAGAACTATTGGATGGGGTTAATAAAGGTTTTTGAGACATATAATTTTAATAAGGATATAGACAAATTATATCTCCAGATGTGTACACCCAGGCAGTTAAGAGAAATACAGATGCTTCTATAAGACATGCCATTGAACTCAATTCTGTAGGGTCTAAGTAGAAATAATTTGTTTAATGCAGTAGTTCTCCAAGTGTGGTCCCAGGACTAGTAGTGCTAGCATCACTTGGGGATTTATTTAGAATGCAAATTATCAGACCCTGACCCAGATCTACTGAGTCAGAGTTTCCAGGGATGGAACCCCGCAATCTGTGTTGTTAGCAGACCTTCCAGAGATACTAGTGAGCTCTAAAGTCTCAAAATCATCAACTTGGATAGTTGTTTTGGAAATAAGAGGTAGCTTAGGAATATCTTAGCACAGTGCCTGGCGCATAGTGAGAACCCCCAAATCATAGTCCTCTAAAGATTGTGTGTTGGACATCTTGGTTGCCTGAATATGGTGGTAGATAGACTTGACAGCTGTTAGCTACTCTTCCAACTCTAAGACTGTCACTTTTAAAAAAATTAGTTCATTGAAGTATAGTTGATTTACAACATGTTCGTTTATGCAGTATAGCACAGTGATTCAGTTGTACATATATGTGCCTTCTTTTTCATATTCTTTTCCCTTGTGGTTTATCACAGGATATTGAATATAGTTCCCGGTGCTATACAGTAGGACCTTAATTACTATCCATTCCATATATAATAGTTTGCATCTACCAGTCCTAAACACCTAACCCCTCTCTCTCCCACCTCTCCCTCCCTCTTGGCAACCACAAATCTCTTTTCTATGAAAGACTACTATTTATAAGACAGATGGAGCTCAAGTGAACAATCTCAAAGGTGTATCAGGATAACCAGTCCATGTCACCATCTTTCCACTGTGAGATTTAGATTTTTCTTTTTCTAAAGACCTAAGTTGTCATGTTTTAGTACTATACAACAGTGACTTTTTGGGCTCCAGAATCACTGCAGATGGTGACTGCAGCCATGAAATTAAAAGACACTTACTCCTTGGAAGAAAAGTTATGACCAACCTAGATAGCATATTCAAAAGCAGAGACATTACTTTGCCAACTAAGGTCCGTCTAGTCAAGGCTATGGTTTTTCCTGTGGTCATGTATGGCTGTGAGAGTTGGACTGTGAAGAAGGCTGAGCGCCGAAGAATTGATGCTTTTGAATTGTGGTATTGGAGAAGACTCTTGAGAGTCCCTTGGACTGCAAGGAGATCCAACCAGTCCATTCTGAAGGAGATCAACCCTGGGATTTCTTTGGAAGGAATGATGCTAAAGCTGAAACTCCAGTACTCTGGCCACCTCATGCGAAGAGTTGACTCATTGGAAAAGACTCTGATGCTGGGAGGGATTGGGGGCAGGAGGAGAAGGGGATGCCAGAGGATGAGATGGCTAGATGGCATCACGGACTCGATGGACGTGAGTCTGAGTGAACTCCGGGAGTTGGTGATGGACAGGGAGGCCTGGCGTGCTGCGATTCGTGGGGTTGCAAAGAGTCGGACACGACTGAGCGACTGAACTGAACTGAACTGAACAGTGAGTCATTGAGTGATAGGAACTATCATCTATCACTGAGTGCTGAACAGCCGAAATGCTAGGAAAAGCTGTTTATCCATTGAGGAGAGACAGTCCCCCAACATTCCAAAAGGTCATTTTTATAAGGAAAAGGACATATAAATAATTTTTTTTTTAAATGAAAGTTTTCTTTTTAAATATAATTTCTTGCAAAAAGTATTTTAAAAGATTCTATACCATTAACTCATAGCAACGTTGGATTTCCTAGTATCATAAAGCCTGGACAGTATATAGATCTCCAAATTCAGTGCTTCTTATTGCAGTTTCTCCCAATCTGTCCTGCACACACTTTAAGATTAGCTTTAGTAAATCACATTCTTAGAAGTGTTTTCTTCTCAGAAATCCTTAATGGATCCTTACTTCATGCATGATAAAGTTCAAACTCTTAGTTAGATGTGGAACATGCTTAAAAGCTTATTTTCATACTGCCCCAATTTTTATGACTGACTTCTGTTATTTACAGACTTCCCTATTGGCTTAGCTGGTCAAAGAAGGTCCACCTGCAATGCAGCAAAGGAAGGGAACCCCCCCAATATTCTTGAACTTCCCTGGTGGCTCAGATGTTAAAAGAATCTGCCTACAATGCAGGAGACCTGGGTTTGATCCCCGGGTTGGGAAATCCCCTGGGGGCGCGGCATCCTCTCCAGTGTTTTCCCTGGAAGATCCACATGGAGAAGGGAGTTGGACACAACTTTGCGCTAGGCGCCCAGCACAATGTTATCATTCCTGTCTTTTGCTATATTTTTTTTTTTTTTTTTTTTTTTACCCCTTTTTTTTTTACCTTTATACTTGAATTTCCCTTCGCCTAGCATGAATTTATGCTGTACATCATAATGTTCATTGACAATTTATATATGTGGCATGTGAGATCTTAGTTCTGGGACCAGGACTTGTACTTGTGCCTCCTGCATTGGAAGTGCAGAGTCTTAATCATGGGACTGCCAGGAAGTCCCCTTTGTGTGTGCATGTGTGTGTGAGCACTCAGTTGTGACTGACTCTTTTGCGTTCCCATGGATTGCAGCCTGTCAGACTCCTCTGTCCATGGAATTTTCCAGGCAAGAATACTGGAGTGGGTTGCCATTTCCTGTTCTAGGGGATATTTCCAACCCAGGGATTGAACCCACGTCTCTTCATCTCCTGCACTGGCAAATGAATTCTTTACTACTGAGCCATCTGGCTAGTATATCTTCCCTGTTCCTCCAATTGCACTTTCCTTTATCTTAAATTCCAGAGGAGCTTGCCCGTAGATTCTTAATAAATTGCATCTTGTATTATCTTACCTATTTATACATTTTTTCCTCTTCTAGTTGACTGAAAATGTATTGAGAACAAACAATACATCTCATACACGTCAGTATTCTACCACCCCAAGCACCTTGCCTGTCCTGGCTGAGTGTACTTGACCCTTCTACTCTAGCTTTACACCACTTCTATGTGTTACATCTGGTCATCATTTTTCTGACAGTTAAGGCTGCTGATTAAACTGAGGAGAAGTAAGATAGGGAATAATTGCTATGTAGGACAAAAACTTAAGTGTCAAAGCCAATTACAAAGCAGTCAGATACCAGCTAATACAAATCTTCCTCTAATGATGATGGACTTACATCCTGAAAAGCCCACTGTAAATTGGAAATATTGTTAAGTGGTACATGCATTTAATGCACCTAACCTACCAAACAAACATCATAGCTTAGCCTTACCTACCTTCAGCATACCCAGAACACTTACATTTAGCCTATGATTGGACAAAATCATTTAACACAAAGCCTATTTTATAATAAAATGTTGAGTATGTTAGGTCATTTACGGACACTGTACTGAAAGTGAAAAACACAATGGTTATGAGGGTACAGAATGGCTGTAAGTGTATTGGCTGTTCACCCTGGCCTTCACCTGGCTGACTGGGAGCTGTTTGCTGCCCTGTCTAGCGTCCCAACTGTACTGTACTCCATGTGCCTAGCCTGAAATAGACCAAAATTCAAAAGAAATTTTCTATTGAATGCCTGTTGCTTTGCACCATGGCAAAGTCAAGTACTTACAGGTGGAACCATCATAAGTTGCGGACTGTCTGTTTTGTACAAAGAGTTCTAGAAAATTGCACCCATGTTAACTTCACGTGTATTTCTTTTCTGTAGGTGATTTTCTTCCACCCCCACCTCCACCTCTGGATGATTCCAGTGTTCTTCCATCAGGCTCCGGAAACTTCCCTCCTCCCCCGCCCCTTGATGATGGTGCTTTCAGGGGACAGGTAAGATCTGTAGTTGAAGTCATGTTTGTAAGTAATGCTAGGAATCATGAATTCTGAGGTTGTTTCTGTGGCAAATAAATACTTATCCAGAGCCTACAAAGAGCTTGATATCTCACAAAGCACTAAGGCACGTTAATGCCGACTGCCCAGCTCGAGCTTCTCAGAGTTCTGCTGGCTTGTACACTGAAGCCCTGGAAATCCTTTTACCTACTAATTTTATTTTGAAACTGAAAGCCATTCTTTAGGAATGCCATCTGAGAATTTCACTTTTTCTTGTTATCCTGGGGACACGCAACCATGCTTTTTCATTGCCTTTGTTCTGTATATCCACTGACATTTTCTTTCTAAATGAGTAAGACTGGTATTTTAAGGTTCTGTTGGTCACTGTGGGTACTAATTGGTCAGCAACATCTTTCTAGCAAAAGCAACAGCAATAATTCTTAGAGTTTTCTCTTCTGAATGAGGTCAGGAATGCATATAGTGTGAACTGACTGTTTCAAGTATTATGCTCCAGCATTGCATAGTGACCCAGATTTGGAGCCAGAAGCGACACTAGAAGTTCTTAGCCTGTGATCACACAAGGCTGCTGGTGACCAACTGCCGCTGTTTAAGTAGTTAAACTCCAGTTATCTCAGGAAGGAAAGCTAAATAATAATGTCATATAGTATTTATGTCATAGTTTTAGGGATGGTGATGTCACTACAGATGTATAAAAGAAAAACATCCTTATTTTTTTAGAGAAATGTCAGCAAGATTGGTGAGTGATATGGAATAGTGCCTAGCCTTTGCTTTAAAATCAAAGACTCTAAAAATATATGTATTTGTATACTGTATGTGTATATGGCTAGCCATATTCACTACAATACTATTGGGATGCTAGATATATTTATATGTATACTGATGTACTTCCTCTACAACCGAAACTAACACAACAGTGCAGATCAACTGTACTCCAAAAAAAAAAAAAAGACAAATCATAAGAATAGGGAGCTACTGAGTTCAAATACAAGTGAGAAAATATTAGTTATGGATTCATAATTGTTGGGTGCAGGGAGATTTAATTCATTATTTGTTCTGTCTTTGTATATGTTTAAGGTTTCTCATAATAAATTATAAAGAGGAAAAGCCATAGAAAGTAACTGCTTAACTAGTTCAGTTCATTATATGACTTTCTCCTAAATTTCATTCGGTGGAGACAAAGGTAGATGTGATTCATTCATTCAACAAAAATTTCTGGGTGCTTACCTTTATAACACTAGGGATTCTATAGCAAAAAAAAAAAAAAAAAAAAGACAGGGTTCTACACTTATGAAATTTACATGTTACTAAGAGCTATTCTTTGCATATTGTTTTACTTATACAGTTAAACACTTTAACACTTTATTTAGTTTATATTCTCTCTTGAATAATTATGAAACTATTTTGTAAGCATTTAAAGTCTTGAGTTCTGAAGTTTCCTTGATTTTGTGACAGGTGACTTGTACTTGATACTATTTGGGCAGCTTATTCTTGTCTCCTGATCTTGAGTGGGTCACCCTAAGGCCCTTTTCCTCTTAATTAAAAATAAGGTAACTGTATATCTGTCTCTAATAATTGAATGAAATATAGATGGATTAGAAACTACTAAATTATAATGATTGTACAGATGTTATAATGATCACAATATAAAAATAACAAAGGTGGGAATAATAATAAGTTTTGTTAAAGGGTTTCATTAAGAAAAATATGAACATGGGGCTTTCATAAATTACAAAAGCCTTTTTCTATATGGATCTTGTCCTGCTAACTATATCCAAGCTGTGACTTTGTTTTTGAAAAAGAAAGAAATAAACAAAGAGCCTGTTGCCATGTTGGCTTATATTCTCTGTAAGACAGAAGGAAGAAGGATAAAAAATAAAACAGAGTTTGTCAAGTGGAAAAGGGCAGATCTGGTGAGAGAGGCATGTTGTTCTTGAATATATGGAAGATTATCGGCAAGCTCAAAAGAAGGCAGGCGTGTCCTATCCTTGTGTGGTAGTGTGTGATGTGATAAGAGGCTTGGCCCCACTCTGGCCATATTTGCCCCAACTTCATACTTGAGCTACAGTGGAGCTTAGAGTAATGTAATCACCAGAGAAAATTTTGCACTTTTTTCTCTCAGCCAATGGTGAAAACTCCTGTTGCCAAGTCGAAATTATAGTTGGTAAATGTGTGTTTTTGTGTAGAAGTCTGTTTATGTTTCCAGCCAAATTTTCAAGTCAGAGCCAAAAGTATCTCTACCAAGTGTGACTATAAGAATTATAAGATTTTCAGAGCTGAAAGGGACCTAAGAGATCACTGGGTCCAACCCTGGCGCCAGGTATCTGCTTACAGCCTTTTCAGTTATTTGGTGAATAAATTACTTCCCTCTCTTTGCAAATGGGGAAACTGAGATCCAAGAAGATGTGGTTCCTGTAGTTTCTGGCAGATCTCTTTGAGAAATCTTGTCTCCTGATCTGCCCTTCCGCTGATTGAGCACATGATTTTGCTTTGGGCCTCTCAAGGATCTGAGGTTAAGAAGAATGGGTAACATGCTTTTGTTTGGAAAGACTAGGTGAGATTGGCATTTTTCTTCTCTCCAGAGTTCTGATATAAGGCTGTAATTTTTTTTTTCCCTTTGCAAAAGGTGAATATTTAGTGTCAAGAATTCTTGTTTTAAGAATTCTCATTTTATGGGAAAAGATGAATCTTGGAAAGTCAGTGAAAGGTTTTCTTTTTATGTAAGAATCAGTTGGAGCTCAGTGCCTGTAAGGCTTGGGTGACCATTTAGCAGTCACTTCTTTCATTTGTTTGTTTTTCATTCATTCATGATAAATTGAATACCTTCTATATGTCAGACATATACAGAAGGGCGTAGGGCTTGGCATCACTGGTCTAATGCCCTGAGTCTCAACCTTGGGACTGTTAGCTTTGTTTGGTTTGATGCCACAGTTGATAATTACTTTCTATTTTAGCTATCCAATGGGCAGGTGTAGAGTGTTGTTTAGAGTAGTTTTAAAAAGAGAATATGTGATAGAATTTCAGACTTGCAAGGGAATTAGAGATCATAACTTGAGTGCCTTTCTGTTGTTTGAATCTCCTAATTTCCCCCTTCCCCTCAATGGTAACTGTTACAGCTGAGGCAATTTTGATGGCTAAGGGATGAATGAGTTACAACTTCTGATTCAAACTTGGGAGATGCATTTATACACAACTTCTAAATTAAGATGTTTCATGGTAAGTTATTACTTAGTCATCATGCTTTGATCAGAAGCACAATCTAAGTCATATGTTGTGGTACAGGGTGGGGGAAATAAATTAACTATGACTAGAGACACGCAGGAAGGATTCTTGGAAACAATTTCAATTTAATTGAACTTTGATGGTTAATTAGCATCTTAATTTTCAGATGGCGGAATGAAATTTTAGGTAATAATGTAACAAGAATAAGAATACAGAGTATTTTGAAGAATATTCTGAAGTCATTGCAGGTGTTGGTTGTTATTTTAAATATAAGGTTGACGTCAGCAGGTCTGTTGCTGGGTGCCAAGTGGTGCTTTTAGCATACCATCAGACAAAACGTATCACCCTTGTGGGAGACTTCGTTTAGCTCCTCAGGGACCTACCTGCTGATGCCTGATGGCTTTGAGTTCAGGTGCTTGACATTTCTGGGGCTTGCCAGCTAGTATAGTTGTAAAAATCCACCTGCCAATGCAAGAGGCACGAGATGTGGGCTTGATCCTTGGGTCTAGAATATCCCCTAGAGGGAGAAATGGCAACCCACTCCAGTATTCTTGCCTGGAAAATTCCATGGACAGATGAGTGTGGCAGGCTATAGTCCATGGGGTTGCAAAGAGTCGGACGTGACTCAGCACACATGCTTACCTGATATTTAACTTCCTCTTTTTATGACATCTTTACTTGGCTTTTCTTCATGACAGCTGACAACTCCTCACCCTGTCTCTCTCTGTGACCTAGACTGTGGCTTGATTTTATGGGCCTGTTATGTGGAGTTTTTACCCTTCCAGTTCCCATCGCCTTTTCCATTCATTCAGGCAAGATGGCTACCTTTGCTGAGGTAATTCCAGCCCCTCCAGCTCAGAAATCAGACGTTTTGTCCATTGCTTGTTACGCCAAGTATTGAAAGGGTCTTCTGTTACTGAACTGAAATTTCTTCCTTTATGACTTCCTCACACCAATTTTCTTCCTACCCTCTTCGAAAATGATGCACATTCAAAGGAACTGTCAGACCAGGAGAGAAATAAGTGGTGTCTGTCTCAAGAGGGTGATCCATAAAACTCCTGAAAGAAGGCACTTTTCTGAGGAGAGAGTGAAAACATTGTCATGTGAGCTGTTCACTGAACTTCGAGGAAATGCCCAGAGTTTGTTGAAAAGAGAAGGAAAGAGAGAAACTTCTTTTTAAAAAATAATTTTAATTTTTTAAAAAATTTATTTTATTGAATTATTGTTGATCTATAATGTTGTGTTAATTTCTTCTCTACAGCAGAGTGATTCAGTTATTTTTATATATGTGTGTGTATATATAGACATTCTTTTTCATATTATTTTCCATTATGGGTTATCACAGAATACTGACTACAGTTCCCCGTGCTACACAGTAATGCTTTATTTATGCATTCTATGTATAATAGTTTGTATTTGCTAATCACAAACTCTGAATGCCTCCCTTCCCCCCCTCTTCCCACCTTCCTTGCCGATCCTAGGTCTGTACTCTTCATGGGTAAGTATGTTTCTGAAGAAATTTCTGAAATGCTTTATGGTCTTACCTTAAAGTCAGTGTCCAAAAGTTTGTAAGCCAACTCATTCCGACTCTTGTGAAAATAATTTCAAAGCTCCTAATGTATAGGGAAAGCAGTGGCTTGTAGTCATTTATCTACTTACCAATTTTACGTATTTCATTTATCATAAAATAAACTGGCACTGAGGGCTTTCCAGGTGGCATAGTGATGAGGAATTCATCTGCTAATTCAGGAGACTCGAGTTCGATCCCTGGATCGGAAAGATCTCCTGGAGGAGCAAACGGCAACCCGCTCCAGTATTCTTGGCTGAGGAAATTCCATGGACAGGGCAACCTGGTGGGCAACAGTTCATGGGACTGCAAAGAGTGGAGCATGACTGAGTCTTGCGCGCGCGCACACACACACACACACACACACAACACACACACACTAACTGGGTGTCTTGTGACCCCTTAGACTAGTACTATCATGATCGTAAGTATGGAATGACGGGATTTTACTTGTTGACATAGAGAACTCAGGCCCCAGCTGGGGACACGTTCATTCTTGAGTTCACAGAAATAGGCAGCAGGCCTTACCTTACCTTGGACATACCTTACCACAAAGGGCATCCCTTCTGCTGCTTGGAAGTTGAGTGAGGAAGGAAAAGTCTGGGTGTAAAAGGAGATCCCACCTATAAAGATTAAGAGTAGAGATGCAGAATTGCCAGAGCAAAACCAAAATGGTCAGCAAAAGCCTTAATCCACTCTGAGGTGCTTACCCTTCCTGTGTAGTGAGGATATAAGATATCTTGATCCATGGAAAGATACCAGAGGAGTGACTAAGATGCTCATTTATTCCTGGCCCTCTGTCTTGTTCCTTTGGGCCCTAGTTGATTTGTGGGATTGTTTGTGACCCTGGCAACAGCAGCAGCAGCAGCAGCAGCTTGATTTGGGAGTGCCTCCTCCTTTTAAGGTCCACACATGTAGGTCAGTGGATGTTTAGCAGGGCTAGTGGGTCCTTGAGGTATGCTACAGGCTCAGATTGGTGTGACTTTCTAGAAGCGAATGTCAGAAGTTTTTCTGTTTTCCTTTCGCTCTGAATCATCCTCTGATTGGGTATTCAGATGAGAAAACAGATATTTTTGGTGTCTAGACTTATAAAAACTTCTTTGAAAGTAGCAAATGAGAGTCGATGGGGAGTATTCCAGTATTTCACTCGAGTAATTTGACCCTTTTCATGGAATGCCATAGTTTCTCTTTGTTGTTTTTTTTTGAAGACTCTATTTAAAAAGGTAAACGCTTTCTCTGGGATCAGTAGTGGGTATGTGTATACACACACTCATTTACCCCTAGCAACCCCATTTCCACTGCTGCTGCTCCCTTGAAATAATCTAGGACACAGGCATGCATTCAGCAGTGAGAGGTTGGCTGATCAATGGACAAGAAAAATTTTACGAGGAGAGTGGTTGTGGTCAGTTCTGTTGTGTATTGAGATAACCAATGAGGTTAGATTTACTTTAGCTCCTCAGTGCCTTTATAGAGTCATTTACAATGTTTGCATATTTCAGAAAATTTCCTTTGCCCAAATTAAGTGAAACTTCAGTTGGTTCTTTTTGAGTCAGTAGAGATTTTTAACCCATTTTGTCTTTCCTATCAAGAATCTTACTGATTCCTTCAAAGCTGAAATATGTTTGTGTTTTCTATGTCTAAAAAGTAGAACATGTTTTTCTTCTAGTAATGTAAATAAATCAAATAACATTAACATGGATTAAATGTTTTCAAACATGTTTCTCTATCAGGGAAAACTTATGATATACATATATGCCCCACCCCCAACATAGGAGCTATAGGAAGTTTGAGCACTGTCTCATTTCAATTATTGTTAGATGTTTGGAGAATGTGTTGCAAATTTTAAACTTTATAACACTTCTTTTAGGAGAATCATTTCTCACATTAAATTGTACAACTGCATTATTAATAAACTATTGCTTTTGTTATTTGCATTGTTTCTTTTTCCTTTTTTTCTTGAATTCATCATCCTTTTTCTTTTTAAATTTCTTTTTCTTGTACTTTATCTTTTTTGTTTGAAAAGCTGAATGGGCGATAAATTTTCTGAAGACTTTTTTCTTTCAGTTTCATAGTTAAGTAAATGTTTGGCTTCAAGTAGAATTCTAGGCTCCAAGTTCCTTTACCTTAATGTTCAACAAAGATTTCTATATTATTGCTTTGTGTCATTTAGTCTTTATTGTTGCAGATGAGAAATCTGATGTAAGTCTATTTCTTTTTCCAATTTAGTAACTTTTATTGTTTGATTTGTAAGTTGTATTTGTGGGATTCAACAGTTTTGCTTCAATATTTCTAGGTACAGCTTCCCTCACCCTCACTCTAGTATTTCTACTTAGTATTCATTGAATCTGATATGAGGAGTCAAATTCTTATTTAGCTAAGGGAGATTTTCTTGTGACATTGGGAAAATGAGTTTTAATTTTTTCATTTGCCTCTATCTTCCTTATGGAACTCTTATTCTATAGTTTTGGATTTTTCTCTGCTCTTCATATCGGTTTTCTTTTTCAATAGTTCTACCATATGGAAGAATCATTATTGCTTGCATCCTTTCTTTATTTTTAATTTTTGTGGTGATGATGTATTCTCAAATTATAAATGCTACTTGCACCTGAATTTAGGGAGAAAATGTGCTTGGGAGTGGCTCTGAACTCCTGTTCTGGTAGACCTAGCTAGCTTCCACTCAAACTTTATCTTTTATTTAGACTGGAAGCATATAGTCCTTTAAATGTCAGGGCAGCCATAGGGTTTGTGGACCAGTTGTCAATGTGTGTGTGTAATTAGGGAGGCAGAACAAGGAGTGGGTTTCCCTTAGAGACACATGCCAAGAGAGAACAGAAAGCATCAAGGCTGTTTATTAGTTTTAAAGGTCCAATGGCAGGTAGCAAGGCCCCTATTATACATGTTGTACATATATATCCAATATGTAAGCAACGGACTGTGGACAGCCCTTCTGTGGGGTGGTCTCTGCTTGGGTTCTCAGTTTCCTCTCTCACTATTTCCCCATTCCTGCATTTCAATGACTATGTCACCAGAAGTGTCAGGGGTTGTGGCAAAGTACTTTTTATTAGAAAGAATGAACTCATTAAGTGATTTCACTGCTGTTTTGTCTAGCTTTCATCATGTACCTCAAACTTCCTTTCCCAAGAGATTCCCCTACACCCTCACCCCTTTTTATCATGGCAGTTTGAAGTCAGATCAGATATTGCTACCTTTTGCTGTTTGTCTCAAACTCACCCTGCTGCCTTTGAGGATGTCAGGAAAACCCTCCCTGACTGCATCATCTGGACCAAGTAAAGCTTCAAGGAAAGCCTGGTATGATGGTGAACACTGAGTGCTGATCTAGAGTACCTGACTTAACTCTCCGCTTGCTAGCTATGTGACTATGATCATGCTGTTTAACCATTTTTGTCATTGTTTGCTTATTTGTAAAACAGAAATTATTGTTGTGCTTACCTCTTTGGCTTTTGTGACGTTACATAGAGAATATCATAGGAGCCTGACATAGCATAGGGCTTAGTGTTTCCCATTGATGTTGTTACTATTAGACTGTTCTGGGCTAACTGGCCTCTCTGCTGAGTTCTGGCATAGTTATTGCTGTCCTTTGGTTTGTACCACACCTCCCTAAGGTTCACTAATGTTGCCATCACTTGTTCTTAAGTGTTTGGGGATTTTAAGGCATTCTACTAAATGCTCCCACAAGCTCTTTATTCAAAACGAATGATTGTGTTAAATAACCTTAGATCTCTTATAACTCTAAAAGTCATTCCTTTAGTAAAAAAAAAAAATATTAGCTCTTTATAACTTCATAGTTATTTACAAACTGCAAAATACTTTATATTATTGAATTTGATCTTCACAAGTAAGAATAGCAAACATAATTTAACAAATACAAAAACATTAAGGCTCAAAGAATTGAGGCAGCTTGTTTAGATTTCATGACAAGTATCATGGAAGCAATGATTTATTTTTAAATGGATAAAAACAAAAACAAAATGCATTTTGGGAACTCTTAAGCCTCTTGGCTTAGTATCAGTTCCCAGCAAATGAGAGAAGGCAGATCATTTTAAATTCTCAAAAAGCAGCCAAAGTCACCAACAGTATGTGTTCATGGCCATCGGCCAGGGGCCACCAAGATAGCTTTCACTGTAATTCTTTAGTGGAAATAAGTACATCTTCCATCCTAGCATATTGCCTTACAATCCCCTCACCAATTGTACCATGTACTTCTTATCCATGGATTTGGTAAGGAAGCCCTATTGGGCTCACAAATCCTTTAGTTCCTTTGTAATTTACATAATCCATTCAACATGAGCACAAAACAGCTTGATCTGAAAGAAGGGGTAAAAGTGGGAATGGAGGATGCCAAAACCAAAACCAAGGGCATTAACTCATATTTTGTTGTTGAAGTGCTGATATTTTATGGAGAGTTTCTGTGCACAGCTGATTTGGAGATTCAAAAGTCAGCTACTTAAAACTAAAAATTGGTATTGTATGCAATACTTACATGAATCCTTAAGGGATTAAGTTATAATTATCATTATTTTTTCATTGACTTCTGTGAGTTTGACCTGTCCAAGGCTCCTACTCTGTAAATTTGATAAATTCCAAAATTGACATTGAGTTTTATTTTTAATGAAGGACTTTCATATAATTTGTCTAACTTAAACCTTTGAAATAACTTACAAAGGGGAAAGGTAGGGATGATCGTCTGCGTTGTGCCAGGAAAGGGACTGAGGCTCAGAGAATTAAGTAAAATTTCAGGTTTCCAAGGAATTAAGTGTCTTGGGCAGGGATGTGACCCTACATTCTTCTGAATCATGCCAGTCCATTTCTTTCTCTTTTGGCATCACTGCTTTATTGTTCTTCTTCCTTTATATTGTTTTTCAATGAAGGACACAGAACACAAATTGTCATGTTCCTCTTAGAACATTAGTTGTTAGCCTGTGTTCTAGTTCGTTTGTAGAATCTTCTCTTGCAGTATTGTCTTCAACCTTTTTAAAACTGTATCTTTACAGATTGAAGATCACACTTTGACATTAAAATATAGGAAAGCTGCTTGTAGACCTTTAAAATGGAATACTCTCAAATTTTTTATTGTTCTTATATTTATTTTGCCAATAAACTTCAGGAAAGATGTCAATTTGTATTACTGTAGAAAAAGTAAAATTGACAGTACCTGGTGTAAACAATGTTTCTGTGGTAGTTTTCTTTTAAAAAAAAATAAGTGGTAAGGGAGACACAAGAAAGAGAGGTTTCACTTTGTAAGAAATCTAAGGACTTCCCAGGTGGTCCATTGGTAAAGAATCTGCCTGCCAATGCAGGAGACATGGTTTGATCCCTGGGTCAGGAAGATCACCCAGAGAAGGAAATGGCAACCCACTCCAGTATTCTAACCTGGGAAATCCCAGCATAGAAGAGCCTGGTGGGCTACAGTCCATGGGGTCTGAATGAGCTGGACATAACTCAGTGACTTAACAACAGCAGCAACTTTACTGGAGGTAAATGATTTGGTTTATAAGACTCCACCCCCAGCATCATCTGCCAAAAATAAAATAAAATATATATTTTAAATATTTTAAAGAGATGGAGCAAGAGCTCAAACACCCCCTCCCTTTCTCAATGGTTATTTCATTCCCTGTAGTGCTTAAGGGAATCTGTGCCTATCCTAATGCTTAAGGGAATCTGTGCCTATCCTAATGCTTAAGGGATTCTGTGCCTGTCCTAATGCTTAAGGGAATCTGTGCCTGTCCTAATGCTTAAGTGAATCTGTGCCTATCCTAATGCTTAAGGGAATCTGTGCCTATCCTAATGCTTAAGGGAATCTGTGCCTGTCCTAATGCTTAAGGGAATCTGTGCCTGTCCTAATGCTTAAGGGAATCTGTGCCTATCCTAAATCTACCTACTCTTTTGACCTGTAGATGGCAGATCCAGATGATGTATAACTTGGGATTTGGGGCAGATCATCTCTAAGAGCCAAATCTCAATTTTTTTCATTCACTGTACTAGTAATGATAACTCTGTCTCTCATATTCTATTTGTTTTTTTTTTTGAAAGCCAGATGAAAATAACTCATTTGGTAATGCTTCCTAAATCAGTAATTAATTAAAAATATGTTTTTCCTAACATTATTTTAACATCCCTGAGCTTTAACTCTGTTAGAAATTATACATCTAGAGCAATGGCTAGTAGAATGTCCTTCAATGATATATTTGATGTGTAATATATATTGAAAAGAGAATGGCACACTGTCCCCTGAACAGAGAGGTAAGGATCTAAGCCATAGTTCACTGCACCGAAATGTGTACCCGAGGTTTGTGTCAGAACAGAATAGGGGACCTGACTGGCTCGGACTCAGATATTCTATTGAGAGATGATCAAGCAATTAAATAAAAGATACAGCAACTGGAAGAGTATTTCACTCTTCATTCAGGGAACACACATTCAGGGAACTTCGTAATTTTTATTATCAAGTCATAATGTACATTGACATGTGCCTGTAGGGTTGTTTTCATTTCCTTTTAGCTCATCGAAAGCCATACAGTGTCACGTTAGTATTTCTTTTCTGTTACCCCGGTGGGAATAGAAAGTTTAGGGACATGGCAACTACTTCAGAGAAGTATTTCCACACTTACAGGTTTAACAAATGAGGCTCTCTCCCTCACCTCTGCCGTGTGTCTCTCCGAGATTTAAGTTACAGTCCTACCATGAACGTAAGTCATGTCAACTCTATTGAAATGGCTCTGATATTCAGCTGCCACCCTCTACCCACCCCCTCCAAATCCCCTAATGATTATTAATTTGCTGAGAAGTTCTTTTTACTTCTCCCAGGCAAGGAACACTCTGGAAGAGCAGAATCTCCTTGCTTCCTCCTTCAATTTTCATTAAAAAGAAGAATCTCCTTGGTTGCTTTGCTAGATCTGCAACTGTCCCTTTTCTCTCGTAGAGCTCCCTTTTCTTTTCCTCTGTCCCATATTGTCTAGGTGCTCACTCAGTGTTCTCCTTTTGACTTGTCTTTAGTCACGTCTCTCCAGAGTCAACTTTGAGGGACTCGGACTGGTTATGACTCTTGGCACTATACCTTTCTTTGACAACTGTTGCACCATTTATGCATAGAAAATCTTTCCAAAGGGAACACTTGCACATTCAGTGGGTCCAAAAATTCCACTTATGTCTTCTCCCAAAACCTCCATATTGTTGGAAGTACCACCATATTTTGTTTTTCAAACTCTAAACATTGTGGTCATTGCTGAAATGTCTTGCTTTTTAAATATATTTGTCACCAATAGCTGATACATATATATATGTGTATGTGTGTGTGTGTGTGTGTGTGTGTGTGTGTATGTATATATATGTGTGTATATATGTATATATATGGTTCAAAATGACTCTCAGATTTGCTCTAGTCTCTTTATTTTCCTTGTCTTAGCTCATCCTTCTCTGTATCACAATAGACTCATTGCTTTGTGTTTCTTCTCCCTTCTAGCTACATTTCCCTAACCAATTAGTCTTTGAGAAATGTTATTTTCTCTTATGGCTTTTTTAAAAATTTTGACTGCCCCATGAAATTTCCTCTCTTGGTTGACTTTTGGAGTACTCCAGTTCAGTTCAGTCTATCAGTCATGTCCAACTCTTTGCTACCCCATGGACTGCAGCACGCCAGGCCTCCTTGTCCATCACCAACTCCCGGAGTTTACCCAAACTCATGTCCATTGAGTGAGTGATGCCATCCAACCATCTCATCCTCTGTCATCCCCTTCTCCTCCCACCTTCAGTCTTTCCCAGCATCAGGGTCTTTTCAAATGAGTCAGCTCTTTGCATCAGGTGGCCAAAGTATTGGAGTTTCAGCTTCAACATCAGTCCTTCCAATGAACACTCAGGACTGATATCCTTTAGGATACTCCAAGACCTACTTTATCCTTTAAAGTACACCTTATCTCTGTGCTCTTTCTGTCTTTGCCCTTGTGAGGCTGGTGGTCTTAGTGTCAGTTCCCCATGCTAATTTTCATTGTGTCTTTCTTGCGACCTGAAGCAACCTCATCTCTCAGCTGATCAGACAGTCTCCCTATTTTTTAAAAGCCTAATTCATACCTTCTGATACTGCCAGCTCGTCCCAGTTTGTCCCTTCTTTCCATCATGACTCTAGTGACTGGGTGGTGTAGTGTAGTAATGTTAACCTAGGGTTTAATGTCAGAAAGCTCTGGTCTATTGCTTATTAGTTGTGTTATCAGTTACCTTCACATGCAAAATGGGAATAAAAACAGAT
Organism: Nanger dama; assembly: GCA_917880005.1. NCBI lineage: Eukaryota > Metazoa > Chordata > Mammalia > Artiodactyla > Bovidae > Nanger > Nanger dama. Next base: position 22,911,429 of record CAKJTW010000011.1, on the reverse strand, counting down.
ATTTTGAGGACTAGAGTCTCTAGTATTATGTGGTTCACAGTAAATGCTACAATAAATCAGTTAATTATGTTAACTGATTAACAGTTAATCAGTTATTAACTGGATAAATCAGTTAATTATGTTTCATTTTCCTGCCAATGAATATATGGCCTGTTTGTAGACTGATTATATCATGTGTCTCCAAACACTATATCATAGAGCCAGAATCAAACTATGACATGGGAGAGAAAAGACCTGTAGAAATCAGTTAACATTGTAATTTGTAGAGCCTCGTCTTTGAAAAGATCAAAATCCATAGTCTTCCCTGTGATGAGGAAAAGGGCACCCAGATTTCTTAGGCTGATGCCCAAGGTGACACAGTGAAGAGAGGTGGCCTCAATCCCCATCCCAAGCGGGGTTTCTGGACTCACAGATTTGAAAGTTATCTATTATCCTCTTGTTTTCTATTATCCCCTTTTAGAAACTGTCTGAAGTCTGGATTTCTGCTCCTATGCCCATGTCACTCATAGTTTTTATCCCATTGAGGAACACTTGGCTGATATTTGTGGATTGATTGAATCATTCTTTGACTTGGCAATAAGGATTTTCTGGAAACCTCTATGGAGTATGTGTTACACATGGGCTTATCACCATTTTGATGCTGTTGCAAACACTCAGAGGGTCCATTAAGTATGCTTCTGTGCACTGGCTCAGTGTGGTAGGGGAAGGAAATGGGAGAGGAAGTTATATACGTCTTGAGCAAATCAAGCTTTTCTATTTTTAGTCCTTGCCACTGTTTGGAAAGTACAGCCCTGTTCATGGTAGTCTGGCTTGTGTCTCCTTAGTGCCATTTCAAAAAGGAGAAAAAAAAAATATGGGAATTTTTTGTAGTGAAAATAGTTCCTCAGTGCAGTCACATTAGTTCCTTCTTTTTCTCTTGATGAAACCTCAAACCCACTAGGCACAGATTCCTCAACCTCAACTATGCATGTCAAAGGCTCATGAAGAGGAGGAGAGTGGAGTCAGCAAAACCAAGGCAGGCAAAATATGCCTGGGTACCTGAGAGCCAGGGCAGAGAAGGCGGAGGAGGGGGAGGGAGACCCCTTCCCTCAGTGGAGTCTTGGTCTGCTACCCTGGAGATAGCTGAACTCCGAACTACACAGATAAAGAGACGCCTAGTGTTACAGCCCTTTGCTTAAGCACTTCCTTCTGCCTGAGTGTCTCTGTCTTCTTTCCCTGTGTGCCTTACTGCCACTCACCAAATTATAGTAAGTGAATTACCTCTCTTTAGTAGTTTTTGTGGCAGTTTGGGGATTTTCCTAATCTGAGGCAATACTAGGTACCATTAGGGAACGATAAAGAACTTTATGAAAGAGAATTAAAAACCTTGTCTCTTTTAGATGGATTTCTATAATATAGCAAGCCCTGACTGGTCAGAAGTGGCCAGAATAGGATGGCTTGGAGCTGACTGCGAGTCTAGCGAAGCAGACCAGAGCCTGGATTGGGATGATGCTCATGACCATGGTGAAGAGGGGCTAAGGTCCAGAGCTATTTGAGAAGAGAGGACATGGAAGGGTCCAAGATGTCTGCGGGATCCTGATTTTCTTCAGGATAGAGATTTGCTTCCTATCCTAATGTTAGCCAAATAGGGAATTCCTTTAAAAATCAGAACTCTGAGGCAAGTGTAATGTGAGCTTTACTAGAGGAAACGTGGATACCACTGAGCAAATACTACCCCTCATTAATGAGAGAGACTACAGTCTCCAGACAGAAACAGCTCTGCTCAGATAAAATTCTGACAGTAGCGTAAGAATAATACATCACTATAATGAATGCTAATTTGTGGATATTGCAGTGTTGCTGTCATTGTTTTTAATCGCATATGTATTAAGCTCCAACAGGGTGGTATGAATAATGCCAACTTGTAGTTGACTTGAATGCAGAGTTCCAAAGAATAGCAAGGAGAGATAAGAATGCCTTCCTCAGTGATCAATGCAAAGAAATAGAGGAAAACAATAGCATGTGAAAGACTAGAGATCTCTTCAAGAAAATTAGAGATACCAAGGGAACATTTCATGCAAAGACTAGCACAATAAAGGACAGAAATGGTATGAATAGACCTAAGAGAAACAGAAGATATTAAAAAGAGGTGGCAAGAGTACGCAGAGGAACTATACAAAAAGATCTTTACGACCCAGATAATCACAATGGTGTGATCACTCACTGAGAACCAGGCATCCTAGAATGCGAAGTCAAGTGGGCCTTAGGAAGCATTACTACGAACAAAGCTAGTGGAGGTGATGGAATCCCAGCTGAGCTATTTCAAACCCTAAAAGATGATGCTGTGAAAGTGCTGTACTCAATATACCAGCAAGTGTGTAAAACTCAGCAGTGGCCACAGGACTGGAAAAGGTCAGTTTTCATTCCAATCCCTAAGAAAGGCAATGCCAAAGAATGCTCAAACTATCACACAATTGCACTCATCTCACATGCTAGCAAAGTAATGCTCAAAATTCTCCAAGCCAGGCTTTAGCAATATGTGAATCGTGAACTTCCAGATGTTCAAGCTGGATTTAGTAAAGGCAGGGGATCCAGAGATCAAATTGCTAACATCTGTTGGTTCATCAAAAAGCAAGATTTCCAGAAAAACGTCTACTTCTGCTTTATTGACTATACCAAAGCCTTTGACTATGTGCATCACCAGAAACTGTGGAAAATTCTGAAAGAGATGGGAATACCAGACCATCTTACTTGCCTCCTGAGAAATCTGTATGCAGGTCAGGAAGCAACAGTTAGAACTGGACATGGAACAACAGATTAGTTCCAAATTGGGAAAGAAGTACATCAAGGCTGTATATTGTCACTGTGCTTATTTAACTTATATGCAGAGTACATCATGAGAAGCACTGGACTGGATGAAACATAAGCTGGAATCAAGATTGCTGGAAGAAATATCAATAACCTCAGATATGCAGATGACACCACCCTTATGGAAGAAAGTGAAGAAGAACTTAAGAGCCTCCTGATGAAAGTGAAGGAGGAGAGTGAAAAAAGTTGGCTTAAAGCTCAACATTCAGAAAAAGATCATTGCATCTGGTCCCATTACTTCGTGGCAAATAGATGGGGGAAACAGTGGAAACAGTGGCAGACTTTATTTTGGGGAGGTCCAAAATTACTACAGATGGTGGCTGTAGCCATGAAATTAAAAGACACTTACTCCTTGGATGAAGAATTATGACCAACCTAGACAGCATATTAAAAAGCAAAGACATTACTTTGCCAACAAAGGCCCATGTAATCAACTCTATGGTTTTTCCAGTGGTCATGTATGGATGTGAGAGTTGGACTTTAAAGAAAATTGAGCACTGAAGAATTGATGCTTTTGAACTGTGATGTTGGAGAAGACTCTTGAGAGTCCCTTGGACAGCAATGAGATCCATCCAATCCATTCTAAAGGAAATCAGTCCAGAATGTTCATTGGAAGGACTGATGATGAAGCTGAAACGCCAGTATTTGGCCATCTGATGCGAAGAGCTGACTCATTTGAAAAGACTCTGATGCTGGGAGAGATTGAAGGTGGGAGAAGAAGGGGACAACAGAGGATGAGATGGTTGGATGGCATCACTGACTCAATGGACATGAGTTTGAGTGAACTCCGGGAGTTGGTGATGGACAGGGAGGCCTGGCATGCTGCAGTGCTGGGGTTGCAAAGAGTTGGACTTGACTGAGTGACTGAACTGAACTGTACTGAACTGTTAATTGATTTATCAGGACACTTGAAAGACTTTTATAAACACTGGTAAATGAAAGCTCACCTTTTGAGATGGTAAATGCGAATGCCATTTCCACAGAGGAGGACAAGTGAAGTGGGTTGTATTTGCTCTGTTGGCACTGTTGTGAGAATAGGAGCTATTGAAGGGGAGAGAAGTTGTTTTCCTGTGCCCAGGAATTGGCTTAGAATACATTAGTAAAGCGTTCTCCGTTAGTGTGTTCCAAGTTGTGGGATTTTATTTAAATCATTCTAGGTATTGTCAACACTTACATTTTCACCTGATGACCAGATTCTAGGCCAACAGATCTCTAACTTAGGGGTAAGGGTTGCAAAGTTCTTTGTTAAATGCAGATCAAGAGGCCCTGCTCTCAAAGGTTCAGATCTGGTCAATCTGCGAGAGGCCCTAAAGGTTTTCCTTTGTAATGGGCATCTAAGGAGCTTTTGTCCTCAGAGGAGGTTCCGTGTCCCTTCAGAACCTCAGCCGTTTCTTCTTGTAGTTTCTGTCTTTTGCCACCAAAATCTAGCTTCTTCCTGAGACCAAGACTTGTGATTTAGTATCTGTAGAGTCTCCTACCACTTGCTTAGTAAAATCCTGCAATCCACTTACCTCCAAAGACGCTATGAGCCACCCTGATGGAAGACCCACTGTACCCCTAGCAACATACGGGACGTGTGGCTCCTGAGACCTTAGCCCACCTGGTATTCAAAGTATGCCTGTGGGATTCATAGTCTTCTTCTATTTCACAAGTGGGAACTAAAAACCAAGATGGGATGTGAGTTGGTGAGCTATCTCAGTACTTTAAACCCGTTTGATTGAAATCCAGGTAGGGGCCTGGATTCCACTTTGAACCACAATTGGGGTCAGATCCTTGGCAACTGTTTTTAATGGAATGTATCAGAAAGAAGTTCACAGTGCAACAGGCAAGAGGAGAGCAGGAATGATAGAAATGACAAATTCAGTTTTTCATTATTTCTCTGTTATTTGTCATGGTTCTTTAACATAGGCTAAGTACTGAACCATTGCTAAGCAAATAGTAATAACCATTTGATGATTGTTTGACTCTGAATATTCTATGAAAAGGAAACATTTCTCAGGAAAGCCTGAAAGGAGATGTGAGCCAAGTGTTAACATGGAGGAAGGCTTCAGTGGAGATGAGAACTGCAAGGCTTCAGAGAGAATCATTTTTGCCTCCTTTGACTTTTTTAGCTTCTATCTGGTTGTAATAACTGACTTTTCATAGCACTTGTTAATTTGTATTCTCGAGGTAGAAGACAGAAATATTTGCTGTCTTGTGGACTGACATTGATTCCTTATTAAAGTGAATTCAATTTTCTTCTGTGGTCCCATACTCACTTTTTATCAATGGCAACCTTTTCATGAAAATAAGAGTTCCTCTTGGGACCAGCATTAATGTAAATTGTCTGTGCACAGCCTAAAATATATTTGATTCATACCATGTGTTTGTTCCCACATCAGCACTAAGTCTCAAGATACAATTACCCTGCCCACTCTCTCCTTCCGTCATGAGGACTGTGTTTATTCTTTGGATAGCTGTGCACTGGATACCAGCCAAGCTTCTTCCATGCCTTGGTTTGCACACCTGCAAAATGTGATCACAGCTGACCCTCTGAGTCTGACCCTCCTCTATTTTTATCTTAGAGAACACTTGTATTTGCCAAATGCTGGGACACATCACATTGCTTTGCACTGTTCCTCCTATATATCTCCATACTTGCATGGTAAATATCTTAGATAATTTTTCTGCATCTAAGATCTGCTCAATTTTCACTGCATTCTCTTTCTGTTTTTCGCTTTAGCATCTTGTGTTTCACATAGTTTAATACTTACTTGCCTGTAGTTTGCTCTATAATATGGTGATTTGTGGACATACTAACTCCTTAATGCAGCTATAGGCATTTGGAAGGCAGAGAACCAATGATTTTCCTTTTTTTTCAGTCCTGTCATTCATATCAGTGTGTGTTGAATATTTGATAAATATTTATTGAAAACTGCATGGAAACTGTGCTAAATGGGGAGATAGAAAGCAAGAGAGAGGACTGGAGTTTGGTTTTTCCCTGTAGCTGCGGCTGTGACCCTATTCATGGTAACCTAATAGGCCCTGAGAATCTCCGTTTCATGTTTGAAGGGATGGCCTTTCCCCTTTAACATTTCCAGCCTGGTGTCACGGAAAGTGCAAGAGTTAGAGCTCTGGGGCTAAATGTTTGGGTCCCTAATTCATTTTTTTTTTTCTGCCTGAGTGACTTAGAAAACTGTTTTTCTCTGACCTTCAGTATCCTTTTTTATTTTTTGTAAAATAGGAATGATATCTGCTCATCTTTAGGATTGCTGGGAGGATAGAAGGAGATAATATTTATAAAAGTGCTTTTCTAAACCTAGGCAGTTCTCTGTTGATAATGGCAGCGTAGAGGGAGCTGTGATTTGCTTTGCACGTGTTCCCAGTGGTAACTATGTCCCAGACTGTGTACAGTGGACTGGCTAACTGGCCAGCACTGCTGCTGGTTCCTCTTGGAACAGGGAGTTTGACTGAGAGAAAGTGATGAACAGATCCTAAATAACCATTAGAGAATTGATGTATCTTTGATTGTTAGAAAACACGATTCCTGCCATTTTAGGTAATTTCCCCCATAAGTTTTCCATTCTAAGCCTCTGAGATAAAACTTGATGTGTGTTTCATCTTTTTCCCTTCTGCCTGCTTGCTAAGGTGTTGTCATTCTCACCTGTCTTTTTCCATTTCCATTAGTCAGCCAGTGACTGTGACAGCAGTACAGCTGAATGCAGCTTCCTTTCTGAAGTTGTTATCAGTAACCCTATTTTTGAAACGAGTGTTTTAAATTGTATCTTGTTAGTATCTGCCCTATATCTTCTGTATTTTCAGCTATTGAAGTGCACTTACACTAAATAGAAACAGAGTAATTTGGTTCCAGTAAGTGGCTCTAAGGGAAAAAACCAACAACAATGAAAAACTTTAAAATACTTATAATGTTAGGGAGGTTGTATTTATATGAATGTGTTACAATAACAGAACTTATCGATAAAAGAGAAAATGAAGATCAAATCTGTACCCATCATTTTGCTGTTGAGAAAACACAAGCTTAGAAAGGGGAGGCCATTTGCCCAGGGTCACCCTACTGAATTAAGACGGAACCGAGACAAAGTGTCTGGTTTGTTGTTTCTCTGTTCTCCTCGTCTACACATGTACCTCCTGATTCACTAAAGGGATTTCTGTGGTTGCACTGGGTGGATAATGGGTCACTTTTCTGGGTCAACATTTCTCAATATTCAATCAACTTCTGACATTAGGGCAGTTAAAAGCTTCTTAGGAGAAACTTGCAATACTGTCTTCATTTACTTGACAGTGAGTTCTGAGTGGGAGGACTGGAACAAGGGAGCATTGATTCAGATCTCCCTGCCCCATCCTTCTCACTTGATTGTTTGACTAGTAGCAAATCACTTGGCTTTCTGGTTCTTTGTTTCCTTTTGGTTTGATTATGGTATCCTAATAGGTCCTAGCTGAGGTTCTTCCTGTCTCTAGTGTCTATGAATCTAAGTGTCTCCATCCATTCTGATGGTTCTCTTCTAGGAATTTCTGTAGCACTGGTTGGATCTGTGTGTCCATATTGCGTTCTCAAGTGGCTGGAGGATGGACTCTTCTCTTTGCTTAATTTTGTTGATCCTGTCCCACTAGTGACACTGGACATCCTTGGACAGTGCCTGTGCTCCTCTCGTCCCCAAACTTTCCTCATCTGGAAGATGGGACCAGAATAACTTTCGTCATGTTTCATTGGTTCCTAAGAGGAACACTTGAAAAAAATGCATGACAATATTTTCTTTAGAAAAGATGTTTCACAGTATAAGGTACTCAGGTTTTAGACTGATTTCAGTCCCTTCACTGAAGTACTATCCCCAACATCTAAATCATTTCTTTGGAGGCATTTTATTGTTTTTAAGTGAAAATGTAGGAATAACTGCTTAAATTCCCCTTCAAATTCTAATATTACATGAGCCTAAGTTACTTTTTCTATGCTAGTCATCTATAATCTATTCACAATTTCCCAAACTTCCTTTCTCTGGAAGACCTGACTTAGAGTGTTTAGCACATAGAATCAGAGTCAGCAAAGTTTAAAGGAATTTCTCACCCCCCTTATCTGCTTCAACTATAAGCCCTTGGCATAGCTTTGCCCACTTGACATGGAATGCTTGACACAGGAGCTGAACACTTTCCTTGGTTCAATTATGGCAACGTTTTGAGGAGTCTTGAAAGAATTCAAGGATAAAAGTTGTGAGGATGATGAACCAATATGTAAAAATTAACATCACATTCCTAAGTATTTAGATAGTTCAGTCGTTCAGTCATCTTCGACTCTTTGAAACCCAATGGACTGCAGTACGTTAGGCCTCCCCTGTCCATCACTAACTCCTGGAGTTTACTCAAACTCATGTCCGTTGAGTTTGTGATGCCAACCAACCATCTCATCCTCTGTTGTCTCCTTTTCCTCACACCTTCAATCTTTCCCAGCATCAAGGTCTTTTCAAATGAGTTAGTTCTTCACATCAGGTGGCCAAAGTATTGGAGTTTCACCTTCAACATCAGTCCTTCCAATGAATATTGAGGAATTATTTCCTTTAGGATGGATTGGTCGCATTTCCTTGCAATCCAAGGGACTCTCAGAGTCTTCTCTAACACCACAGTTCAAATGCATCAATTTTTGATCACTCAGCTTTCTTTATAGTCCAACTCTCACATCCATGCACGACTACTGGAAAACCATAGCCTTAACTAAATGGGCATTTGGTGGCAGAGCAATGTCTCTGCTTTTTAATATGCTGTCTAGGTTGGTCATAACTTTTCTTCCAAGAAGTAAGCATCTTTTAATTTCATGGCTGCAGTCATCATCTGCAGTGATTTTGAAGCCCCCCAAATAGAGTCTGTCACTGTTTCCACTGTTTCCCCATCTATTTGCCATGAAGTGATGGGACCAAATGCCATGGTCTTCATTTTCTGAATGTTGAGTTTTAAGCCAACTTTTTCACTCTCCTCTTTCACTTTCATCAAGAAGCTTTTAGCTCCTCTTTACTTTCTGCCATAAGGGTGGTGTCATCTGCATATCTGAGGTTATTGCTATTTCTCCCGGCAATCTTGATTCCAGCTTGTGCTTCATCCAGCCTGGCATTTTGCATATTACACTATGCATATAAGTTAAATAAGCAGGATGACAATATACAGCCTTGACATACTCCTTTTCCTATTTGGAACCAATCTGTTGTTCCATGTCCAGTTCTACCTGTTGCTTCCTGACCTGCATACAGATTTCTCATTAGGCAGGTCAGATGGTCTGGTATTCCCATCTCTTGAAGAATTTTCCACAGTTTATTGTGATCCACACAGGCAAAGGCTTTGGCATAGTCAATAAAGCAGAGATAGATGTTTTTCTGGAACTCTCTTGCTTTTTCAGTGATCCAACAGATGTTGGTAATTTGATCTCTGGTTTATCTGCCTTTTCTAAACCAGCTTGAACATCAGGAAGTTCACGGTTCACATATTGTTGAAGCCTGGCTTGGAGAATTTTGAGCATGACTTTCCTAGCAAGTGAGATGAGTGCAGTGCTTAAGCATTCTTTGGCATTGCCTTTCTTAGGGACTTCCCTGGTGGCTCAGATGGTAAACTGTCTGCCTACAATGCAGAAGACCTGGATTCAATCCTTGGGTCAGGAAGGTCTCCTGGAGAAGAAAATGGAAACCCACTCCAGTAGTCTTGCCTGGAAAATCCCATGGAGAGAGGAACCTGATAGGCTACAGTCCATGGGGTCTCAAAGAGTCAGACACGACTAAGCAACTTCACTCCACTCACTTCTTAGGGTTTGGAATGAAAACCGACCTTTTCCAGTCTTGTGGCCACTGCTGAGTTTTCCAAATTTGCTGGCGTATTGAGTGCAGTACTTTGATAGCATCATCTTTTAGGATTTCAAATAGTTCAAGTGGAATTCCATCACTTCCAATAGTTTTGTTTGTAGTGATGCTTCCTAAGGCCCACTTGACTTTACATTTCAAGATGTCTGGCTCTAAGGGAGTGATCACACCATCGTGATTATCTGTGTCATGAGGATCTTTTTTTTTTTTCTCTCTTTTTAAAATATATTTTTTAATTAATTAAAATTTCTAAAAATAAAATGACATGAATCAGCTACAGGTGAACACAATCTCCCAATGCCGAAGCCCCCTCCCACCTCCCACCCCACATCATCTACCTGTATCATCCTGTGCACCAGCCCCATGCATCCTGCATCCTGCATTGAACATAGACTGGTGCTTTGTTTCTTACAAGATAGTATACATGTTTCAATGCCATTCTCCCGAACCATCCCACCCTTTCCCTCTCCCTCAGAGTCCAAAAGTCCGTTCTATACCTCTGTGTCTCTTTTGTTGTCTCACATATAGGGTCATCATTACTATCTTCAAAATTCCATATATATGTGTCAGTATACTGTATTGGTGTTTTTCTTTCTGGCTTACTTCACTCTGTATAACTGGCTCCAGTTTCATCCATCTCATTAGAACTGAGTCAAATTTATTCTTTTTAAGGGCTGAGTAGTACTCCATTGTGTATATGTACCACAGCTTTCTTATCCATTCATCTACTGATGGACATCTAGGTTGCTTCCATGTCCTGGCTATTATAAACAGTGCTGCAATGAACAGTGGGGTACATGTGTCTCTTTCAATTCTGGTTTCCTCGGTGTGTATGCCCAGCAGTGGGATTGCTGGGTCATAAGGCAGTTCTATTTACAATTTTTAAGGAATCTCCACACTGTTTTCCATAATGGCTGTACTAGTTTGCATTCCCACCAGCAGTGTAAGAGGGTTGCCTTTTCTCCACATCCTCTCCAGCATTTATTGCTTGTAGACTTTTGGATCGCAGCCATTCTGACTGGTGTGAAATGGTACCTCATTGTGGTCTTGATTTGCATTTCTCTGATAATGAGTGATGTTGAACATCTCTTCATGTGTTTGTTAGCCATCCGTATGTCTTCTTTGGAGAAACCAACTTGCCTTCTTTGGAGGAATCAACTTGCCTGACTTCAGGCTCTACTACAAAGCCACAGTCATTAAGACAGTATGGTACTGGCACAAACACAGAAATATAGATCAGTGGAACAAAATAGAAAGCCCTGAGATAAACCCACACACCTATGGACACCTTATCTTCGACAAAGGAGGCAAGAATATACAATGGAGTAAAGACAGTCTCTTTAACAGGTGGTGCTGGGAAAACTGGTCAACCACTTGTAAAAGAATGAAACTAGACCCCTTTCGAACACCATACACAAAAATAAATTCAAAATGGATTAAAGATCTAAATGTAAGACCAGAAACTATAAAACTCCTAGACAAGAACATAGGTAAAACACTCTCCAACATAAATCACAGCAGGATCCTCTATGATCCAACTCCCAGTATACTGGAAATAAAAGCAAAAATAAACAAATGGGATCTAATTAAAATTAAAAGCTTCTGCACAACAAAGGAAACTATAAGCATGGTGAAAAGACAGCCTTCTGAATGGGAGAAAACAATAGCAAATGAAACAACTGACAAACAACTAATCTCAAAGATATATAAGCAACTTATGCAGCTCAACTCCTGAAAAATAAACGAACCAATAAAAAAATGGGCCAAAGAACTAAATCGGCATTTCTCCAGTGAGGATCTATTTTGAATAGTTCTTCTGTGTATTTTTGCTACCTCTTTTAATTTCTTCTGCTTCTATTAGGTCCATACCATTTCTGTCCTTTGTTGAGCCCATCTTTGCAAGAAATGTTCCCTTGGTACTCTCATTATGTTGAAGAGATCTCTAGTCTTTCCCATTCTATTGTTTTCCTCTATTTCTTTTCACTAATCACTGAGGAAGGCTTTCTTTCTCTCCTTGCTATTCTTTGGAACTCTGCATTCAAATGAGTATATCTTTCCTTTTCTCCTTTGCTTTTGCTCTTTTCACAGCTTTTTGTAAGGCCTCCTCAGACAGCCATTTTGCTTTTCTGCATTTCTTTTTCTTGGGGATGGTCTTGATCCCTGTCTCCTGTACAATGTCATGAACCTTCATCCATAGTTCATCAGGCACTCTGTTTATCAGATCTCATCCCTTAAATCTATTTCTCACTTCCACTGTATACTCGTTATGGATTTGATTTATGTCATACCTGAATGATCTAGTGATTTTCCCTACTTTCTTTAATTTAAGTTCTGAATTTGGTAATAAGGAGTTCATGATCTGAGCCACAGGCAACTCCCAGTGTTGTTTTTGCTGACTGTATAGAGCTTCTCCATCTTTGGCTGCAAGGAATATAATCAGTCTGATTTCTGTGTTGACCATCTGGTGATGTCCACGTGTAGAGTCTTCTCTTGTGTTGTTGGAAGAGGGTGTGATATTTACTTCTGGTTATTTCTGTTGCATTGTTGCGGAATGGGAGAAAGTGGCTTCTGGAATTTATCATGCCCTAACTCATTGTTCCAATGCATTTGCACTGTATCCAAATCAAAATTATCTTCCATGAGATTTTAAAACAAAATTAATAATATAAATATCTGGCCTAATCTTTGATCTACTGCATGCCGCAACAGGGACAAAAACTATTTCATCTGTTTGTTTGTTTCATTGGCGTTGGAATGGCAACCACTCCACTATTCCTGCCTGGAAGCGTTCCCTGGAGAAAGGAAGCTGGTGGGCTATAGTTTCTGGGGTCACAAAGAGCTGGATACTATTGAGCTACTGAGCACACACACATTTGTTTCACAAGTTCAAATGATAATTGTTCTTCTTTCCCCTCCACCCTCAAATATTGTTTCCTGAATGGCAAATCCCAGGTGGCCACTAGTGGTAATGAACTCTCCTGACAATCAAAGAGACTTAAGAGATGAAGGTTTATTCCTCATTCAGGAAGATCTCCTGGAGAAAGACATGGTAAGGCACTCTTGTATTCTTCCCTGGAGAATCCAATGGGCAGAGGAGCCTAGTGGGCTATATATAGTCCATAGGTCTCAAAGAGTCAGGCATGACCAAAGCAGTGGCTTAGCATGCACAGAATGGAGAATCAAACTTGTTTTTTTCTCTACCTTTTAAAACTTCTACTTGTATTATTTTGTGTTTATTGTATTAGGCAAAGCATTCTTGGGAAAGTTTCCATGATACTATATGGTGATACCTTTATAGTTGTTTCAAGTGGATCTATGTCCTTTTTACACATGCACACATATGTGTGTGTACACAGAAAGTACCGAGAAGGTAGCTTGGTATAGGGTTCACTAAACTATGTGTGTGGACTGATTGACAAGGTGGCTCCTCCGAGGAGCCCACTGATTTCTCTCTAGCTTGCCCAGAAAATCTGCGGTGGAGATTTTCCAACTTTTGTAGAACTGCTTCAGGAGACATCACTGGAGGCGATGGGAAAAACCCGGTGGGTGGAGCAGTGCACTTCTCTGCTTGTACTTGAACCAGAGCAGCTCTGTTTTTAATCTGTTTTAAATAATGGGGTTTGCTGTGTGATTTCATTTTGCCATAGGGTTCTGCTGCTTATAAAAACCTGCCAAATGTCTCTTTTACTGCCAAATAATTAATCTTATTATCAGTGGATAGGTACTATATTTTTCTGTGTTCTTATATAGCTCTTGTCATACATATTGACCTTTATATTTTAAGGGACTGGTAAAAGAGTACATTCTCAAGATTACCTTTATTTTATAAAGATTAGAATTCAGTAGAAATAATTCCATGAGCAGATAATACAATGACAAGGTTTTTTGGAGGTTGTTGTTGCTGCTGTTGTTCATTTGCTTGCTTCTTTTTGAGTGTGTGTATGTTTTGCCTTCTTATCTGAAGAGAGCAGTGAACAAAAGGGCCTTACTCATCCACAGAACACTTTATCCATATCCCTGTCCTTTCTGACATCTCAGCTGACTTACAGTGTGAGTGGGCCTAATTCTGGTGAGTTTGGGTCTGACTGCAAGTAGTCAGCGAAGATAGTGACACGCAAGCTGTGAAATGTCATTTTAGACTCATGCCGTGGGAGAGCTTACAAAAAAACAAAAGAGGACCTGGAAGGTTCATACCCTTCATTTTACAGAAGTGAAAACTGAGTTTCAGAAAGGAAAAGTGGTGGCCTGCTGATCCCACACAAGCAGGCCTGACCCCTTACTGTCATCCCTGTGAGTGAGCTCATGGTGGCTGCTTCAGTAAGGCTGACGGTGGGATCGACGCCGCTGGAGCATTTCTATATAAAGAGTTCATCATTAGGATCCAGGTGGATGAGATCTGGCCCTGGAAGACTCAGGCTTAGGGCCATATCTCTCTCCTTTTCTTCTTCCCTTCCATTTTCTCTCTGATCCTTCATGTTTTTATTATGTGCATGCCCATTCATCCCCTCTCTCTGATAATTACATCTCAGCTGCTTATATGTTCTGATTATTAGCCATAAACACGATCCTTTGTGTTTATCATAACTACAGTTTATCCTCATGGCAGTTTTGTCACATGGTGCTTCGTCAGAAGGAGGTTTATTGCCTCACTTATCTTTTGTCACAGGCCAAAGGTTAGATCACCAGCCTGCTTGTGGACAGGCTGTCCAGCCTTGCTTCCGTGGGTCATAATGTTGGCAGGTAGAGTCTCATGGGTCCAGAACATGGCTCTTTGGCAACAGCAGCTAAGGTCATAGTGTTTCCTTTCAGATATGGGTTGACCAGATGTTATTAATTTTGAGTGAGTGTGCTAGGACTGAAGAAGATGAGATGAAAGGGAATAGAGAGGAAAAAATTGAGGAAGGTGTCAAGCCTCGTGCTGAGGCTGTATCTTGATATGTTTTGCTTCCAGTATACTAGAACCATGAAAACTTCTATGGTCCCTGTTGTTAGCTTACTTTCTGTCCATTCACTGCCATACTCTCAGTTGCCAAGCTATTATTCTTCTTTGAATTGTGAAGAAGGTGTCTCTGTTTCAAATGTTAAGTGTTTGCACCAAAAAATGGCTTTTTATGGCACCCCCCCAACCCCCCCGTCCTTAATCTGTAGGGTAGACGACTCTTCTTACATAATAATGAGACTCAAGTTTTACCCTAGTTTTGCACATTAGAAAAGTTGGATTGTATTTCTATCAGTCAATGGATAATAAGCTTCTTAGGGAAGGTTTTTATGTTGCTGTTTAAATCTCTGTCTTTTCCATGTGGTTTTACAGAGTCCTAGAGAACACAGTATATTTGATATCACTAGGCAAATATGAAAGTTGTATTTTCTGGTAGACTATAACCTTTTTGAGGTTGGGGATCACACCTTTCTTAGACTGCTTGCTACTTAGTACAGTGATCTCCTAGAGCAGTGCAGGAGAAGAGACATTCACATGAACCGACAATGACTTACCCTATGAACATTGCTATCGGAAAGAATTTGACAGAGAAGAGCCAGTTATTATATAAGCTAAGTTACCGATGGTGACTTCCTGAAAGAGAGTATATACGAGGAGATAGATGGGCTTTTGGAAACGTAACTTCTTCAACTTAGTGAATGTGAAGAAGAATGCACAACCATTAGGTAAAGCATTTCTTCCTCTCCCTATATTTTCTGTCAAATTCAATAATGTGACATTTCTATTAGATAAAATAGGTCATATTTTCTGCTGAATGGAAAACCACTAGACCATTCAGATATGACCTAAGTCAAATCCCTAACAATTATACAGTGGAGGTGAGAAATAGATTTAAGGGACTAGAGCTGATAAACAGAGTGCCTGATGAACTATGGATGGAGGTTCATGCCACTGCACAGGAGACAGGGATCAAGACTATCTCCAAGAAAAAGAAATGCAAAAAAGCAAAATGGCTGTCTGAGGAGGCCTTACAAATAGCTGAGAAAAGAAGAGAAGCATATATACAATGGAGTACTACTCAGCCCTTAAAAAGAATAAATTCGACTCAGTTCTAATGAGATGGATGAAATTGGAGCCGATTATTCAGAGTGAAGTAAGCCAGAAAGAAAAACACCAATACAGTATACTGACACATATATATGGAATTTAGAAGGATAGTAATGATGACCCTCTATGTGAGACAACAAAAGAGACTCAGAGGTATGGAGCGGACTTTTGGACTCTGAGGGAGAGGGAGAGGGTGGGATGATTTGGGAGAACGGCATTGAAACATGTATACTATCTTGTAAGAATGAAGCGCCAGTCTATGTTCAATACAGGATGCAGGATGCATGGGGCTGGTGCACGGGATGATTCAGGGAGAAGATGTGGGGTGGGAGGTGGGAGGGGCTTTGGCACTGGGAGATCGTGTACACCTGTGGCTGATTCATGTCAATGTATGGCAAAACAAATACAGTATTGTAATGTAGAATAAAGTATTAAAAAAAAAAAAGAAGAGATGCAAAAGCAAAGGAGAAAAGGAAAGATACACTCATTTGAATGCAGAGTTCCAAAGAATAGCCAGGAGAGATAAGAAAGCCTTCCTCAGTGATCAGTGCAAAGAAACAGAGGAAAGCAATAGAGTGAGAAAGACTAGAGATCTCTTCGAGATAATGAGAGTACCAAGGGAACATTTCTTGCAAAGATGGGCTCAATAAAGGACAGAAATGGTAAGGACCTAACAGAAGCAGAAGATATTAAGAAGGGGTGGCAAGAATACACAGAAAAACTATTCAAAAAGGTCTTCATGACCCAGATAATCAGGATGGTGTGATTACTCACCCAGAGCCAGACATCCTGGAATGTGAAGTCGAGTGGGCCTTAAGGAAGCATCACTACGAACAAAACTATTGGAGGTGATGGAATTCCAGTTGAACTATTTCAAATCCTGAAAGATGATGCTATGAAAGTGCTCCCACAATATGCCAGCAAATTTGGAAAACTCAGCAGTGGCCACAGGACTGGAAAAGGTTAGTTTTCATTCCAATCCCTAAGAAAGGCAATGCCAAAGATTGGTCAAACTACCACACAATTGCACTCATCTCACACTAGTAAAGAAATACTCAAAATTCTCCAAGCCAGGCTTCAACAATACGTGGACTGTGAACTTCCAGATATTCAAGCTGGTTTTAGAAAAGGCAGAGGAACCAGAGATCAATTGCCAACATCCGTTGGATCATGAAAAAAGCAAGAGAGGTCCAGAAAATCATCTATTTCTGGTTTATTGACTATACCAAAGCCTTTGATCGTGTACATCACCAGATACTGTGGAAAAATCTGAAAGAGATGGGAATAACAGACCACCTGACCTGTCTCTTGAGAAATCTGTATGCAGGTCAGGAAGCAACAGTTAGAACTAGACGTGGAACAATAGACTGGTTCCAAATAGGAAAAGAAGTATGTCAAAGCTGTATATTGTCACCCTGCTTATTTAACTTATATGCAGAGTACATCATGAGAAACTCTGGGCTCATTGAAGCACAAGCTGGAATCAAGATTGCCAGGAGAAATATCAGTAACCTCAGATATGACGATGACACCACCCTTATGGCAGAAAGTGAAGAATTAAAGAGCCTCTAATGAAAGTGAAAGAGGGGGAGTGAAAACGTTGACTTAAAGCTCAACATTCAGAAAAGGAAGATCATGACATCTGGTCCCATCACTTTATGCCAAATAGATGGGGAAACAGTGGAAACAGTGGCAGACTGTTTTCTGAGAGGGTGGTCACTCCACAGTCAGTACAGATGGTGACCGTAGCTATGATATTAAAAGACACTTACTCCTTGGAAGGAAAGTTATGACCAACCTAGATAACGTATTTGGAGAAGGCAATGGCAACCCACACCAGTACTCTTGCCTGAAAAATCCTATGGACAGAGGAACCTGGTAGGTTGTGGTCCATGGGGTTGCTGAGGGTCAGACACGACTGAGCAACTTCACTTTCACTTTTCACTTTCATACATTGGAGAAGGAAATGGCAACCCACTCCAATGTTCTTGCCTGGAGAATCCCAGGGATGGGGGGCGGCTGGTGGGCTGCTGTCTATGGGGTCACACAGAGTCAGACACGACTGAAGTGACTTAGCAGCAGCAGCAGACAACGTACTAAAAAGCAGACATTACTTTGCCAACAAATGTCCATCTAGTCAAGGGTGTGGTTTTTCCAGTAGTCATGTATGGATGTGAGAATTGGACTAAAAACAGCTGAGCATCGAAGAATTGATTCTCTTGAATTGTGATGTTGGAGAAGACTCTTGAAGAGTCCCTTGGACTGCAAGGAAATCCAGCGAGTCCATCCTAAGGGAGATCAGTCCTGACTGTTCATTGAAAAGGAATGATGTTAAAGGTGAAACTCCAAATGCTTTGGCCACCTGATGCGAAGAGCTGACTCATTGGAAAAGACCTTGATGCTGGGAAAGATCGAAGGCAGGAGGAGAAGGGAACAACAGAGGATGAGATAGTTGGATGGCATAACCAACTCAATGGACATGAGTTTGGGTAAACTCTGGGAGTTGGTGATGGACAGGGAGGCCTGGCATGCCGTAGTTCATGGGGTTGCAGAGTCAGACATGATTGAGCTACTGAAGTGAACTGATGTGGGATTATATTTAAGAAGCTATGCCACCGTTTCCATTTTATTTTGATCCAGATTTCTCTTACTCACAATTTGGATTAGCTATTGGTATTTGCATGCAGTATTAGCCATATAAAATACACACTCTTTGCTCTTTCAAATGTTCATTGTGTTGGAAATACACTTAGAACAGTAGTTCTCAAAATGCAGCCCTCACATCAGCACCGTCAGGGGCACTTGGGAAGAACTTGTTAGAAATGTAAGTTCTTGGTCCTCACCCAAGATATACAGAATCAGGAACTCTTGAGTCGGATCCAGTCATCTGTGTTTTAACAAGCTCTCTGGGTTGTTCTATACAGGCTAATTTTTGAGAACCACTGAGCCAGAATTATGTTCTTCACTGTTAATTTCTAGCACCAGTACATGTTAAGAAGCATAGGCACCCCATCTCATTGAAGTCCCTAGCAGCTGATTTTTATTTTGAATCAAAATGCTTTTAAAAGTTAAAAACTCAGTTGATTCACCATGTCAGCCAATGAAACTGGGATCAAGGTAGTACTTGAATAACTGTTGTTTATTGAATACTTAAGATGTAAACAATACTTGACATGTATGAACTCTTTTAATCCTTACGACAACTCCATGGAAAATTGAGACCCAGAGACCTCAGAGAAATTGCTTAATGTCACAAAACTGGTAAGTGGCAGTTGTAGGTTTCAAACCCCTCCATTCTGACTCCAGAGCCTTTATCACTACTTTTGTTTCTTATTAAGGATGCTTTGGGGGTAAAATTTAATAAAAATGATCACACAGAAATTCACTAATTTTATTTTTAGCTTCCTCAAAGATAGAAAGATCATGGGTAAGTGATATATGCTCAGTTTTGTTGCTTAGAGATAATACAGCTTTTCTTGTATCCCTCTTGTTGTCACCAGGCATTATCTTTTTAACATTAATGTTAGAAATAAGTGGATAATGAACTTTACTGGCCATCAAAGAAAACAGTGAAATTCCCATTGTATTATTAATACTCAATACCACTGAAAAGAAAATCAAAATTGTATTAAATGGAATATATTGTTTTATGCTACTTGCCTCCTAAGGTTCCCTAGAATGACATGGTTTTATATTCCTAAGCTATCAGGGAGAGATTTTTTTCCCCTAATGAATCACAAAGGGAAGTCCAGGAATGAATAGGGGTTGGGAGTCTGTTGATGTTGCGCATGGGATTTGTCCCAGCGAGTTCCCTGAGCTTCACAATGTAAATATCTCAGGTTTAGTGCCTCCAGCACCAGGTTTTCTCTCTAGTTATTCTGAGCAGTCACATGCAGATCTTGACTCCTCAGATCCCCTTTCTGTGATGTGTCAGTGTGATTGCGTGGCTAAGTCAGAGATTCTGGAGGTTGCTGAGGATTAGGTCAGCTCATGCATGTCTGAGTGCGACGCTGTGTATTGACTCTAATTCTAGGATGTAAACTTCCTAGGGCAGAGAGCAGTTCTTAATCAACTAGAGTATTCTCTGATCCTTTGTTCTTCTTAACAGCCTGAAAGAGACCTCTCTCTTTAATAATGTTGATTTGATTAGGTTCCTGAGGTGTTTTTGTTTTGTTTTGTTTTAATAGCAGGGGACCTTGTAGTCAGTCCTGCTCCCTGCCTCAAAAAAGAAATGAATACTTACGAAATAAATTGTTGTTATGCTAAGCAGGATCCATTTATTTTCATTCATTGATAACTGATACTCTCACCATTGTGCAATTAGCAATGCAGTAATCTATTCAGGCAAGGATCCTCTGTGGATGCTAAAATCACTGGATAAAAGGTTTGTGATGAGCAGAATATTAGCAGAGTCTCAAAATGTCACTTCATGGATCATATATTGATTTAAAAGGGAAGAAGGCACTTTTGCAGTGAAGAAATCTGGTGGACAGTACCTTAACCAAGTCATAAAACTTGTCATCACTAAATGAACAAATGGCCTCATGAACTTCCTGATGTAATGCAATGGAAAGGTGTAGCATCATGCACAGAATATTCCTGACAAACTTGTGTAATGTGAATCTGATCTTCAGGCAAAGCCAGATTGATCAACTTTTACGAGTTGCCTGGCCAGAATTCTTTACAGAAAATCAGTTTCATGAAAGACAAACGTAAGCTGAGACCTGTTCTAAATTAAAAGACAATAAAAAGACACGTCACTTATTAGGTTCTGGATGCAGTGAACAGCAATCAATAGAAGGACATAGTAGGACTTCTGATGAAATGTGAGCATTCTGGTGAAATGTGGGTCTGAGAATGGTATTGAAAAATTAGTTCTTCGGACATGTTAAGCTAAAGTAAATGGAAGGGAAGTTTCTGCAACTTCTTTCAAACAGTTAAAGTACCATAACAAGAAAGCAGCTATATTTGTTATTGGAGAGAGAAAGGCAAAATATTGACCACTTTTGAATTTGGGTATCTGGGTAAAGATATGTATGGAGTTCATGGTACTACTTGTTCAACTTTTCTATGAGTTATTTTTTTTTAATAAAAACAATTGAATATAAAGCATAAGTATATAAATAAATAAATATGACTCAACTGCTGGTGCTTCTTTATCTATCACCTGTAGTGTAGTGACCCACATGGCTTCACTTGCTATGCATTTTGATTCTGGACTCTATTTTAAAACATATTTCTGTGTACTTATAGTGAGAGAGTCATCACCCTGTAGTTCTACTTGGAAGTAAGAATTATGATTTTCTCAATTATAATAAGCCCCTATTGTGATTTGGTGAGCTTTTATTAATATCATATACATATTTGTTGAATTAATGAAGTTAAGTGTCTTACTGAAAATAATATCCAAAAATTGCCTGTTCATGTGAGTTTTAGAGCTGTAAATAAAAAGTCATAGTCATTGTACCCTCTCTCTCCTCCTCTCATCCTATCTTCAGAGGCCAACCACCACCTCTTCATACGTATAACCTGGCAGTCCCTTGCTTAGCTGCAAAACTTTTCTCTCATTCTCTGTCCTGGGACTTTCCTTATATCAGTGTGCTTCTTTGGACAGGTAGGAGCAAGTATGTAACCCTTTACATGACTCTAACCCAATGGAGAACTAGAGTCAGAGGGTAAATATTCTTTCATTCTCTAGGAGGGAAAATCTGAGGCTTATTTCATGGAACTCCTTAGAGTGCTCCCAGGATAATGTAGCCCTAGTTGTCCATATTGGTGACTAGTTCAATTATGCACCTTTGAAATGGCTTTTCCTCCTTTCTTAAATTATTCAGTCATTCAGGACTTTTTTTTTTTTTTTTTTGAGAGGGAATTGATTCCCCAAACCAATGACCTGTACCCAGCTTTTGTCTCCAGCTTTGTTTTTGGAAGAACTTGGCCTAAGACAGTGGAATCTCTCTGTTGCTGAAGAATGTAAGAATCATTATTATTAAAGTGACCACTTTATAGGTGGCCTTGTGGTATCTAGAAAAAGCATCAGGCAAAGAGGCAGGAGACTCTTGTTTCTTGTTACTTGGCCTTGGGCAGGTCATTCAACCATCAGGTGACTGGTAAGGCTACAGTGACAGGGAGTGAAGGAGAAGACATCTAGGCAAGTGAGTAGGACTCCATTAGCTGGTTACAGAACTGTGTCCTGGTGCGCAGTGTTAACTGTTGAAAGTAATGAAGAAGTTTCTAGGTCTAAGGGTGCTGTGGTGGTAGACGAAGCACCAAGACAAGGACTGGTGGTGGGACTTGGGCAAGACTTCAGTTATTTGAACTGAGACATTAAGTAGAGAGTCGGCAATGAGAAAGAACCCTATGCTAGTCCATAATGGGAATAGAAATATAGGAACAGAGCTCTTATCAGAAGGCCAGTTGGGGCAGCAAGGGGAGTCTTAGGTGAAAAATCTCACAGCTTTAGTCTGGATAGTGTTCTGTGGCATCATGAGAAATGAGAAACTGACAATGGGGAGTAGTCCCAATTCAGAGGGAAGAGAAAATGAATTTTACGTGCTCAGGCTGGTTGGACACTATAATTACTCATTTCACTGCATTGCTCAGCATAATTCTGTAACTTTTGAGACTCCATGGTATCCAGTACATAAGGTGTGGGCAGTTGCCAAGCCATCTGCTACGGTAAAGTACAGATGCTGAAGGCCTGATTAAGTCCTGTCTCTTTGCTGATACCCCAAGGGAATATTTAATGAATGATGCTCCCTTTAAGAAGACTAATAATTAGTAATAACTATATTATTCATATTAATTTATGGTTACTGGTTGCTATAATTATTGCTATTTATGAAGAATCATTATAATTATAGCACTTTACAATTTAAAGAGTGTTTTCCCATCCATTTTCTTATCTGAGTCTTGTAACGTCCCTCTGGCTTAGGTCAGGCAGGTGATCTTCTCCTACTTTTATAGATGAGGATACTGTGGCCCAAGGGAGAATTTAACTAGCCTCCAACCCACCACCCATATCAATATTTTGTGCTGTCCGTGAGTTTATGGAAATACAGTGATTGAATTTCATGTTAATAATACTGTTTTTTAGCTGCATATAAGAGAATCAGGTTCACACAGTTCTCAGTTGCCTTCCATAACAGTACTGTCCTACCTTTCCTTGTACCAGAATCCATTGCCAGGATGTTCACATGAATTTTAAATTTTAAGAGACAGCTGTCTTAATAATACTACAGTATTTCATAGTTACTCGATGAGGTGAAGATGAGATTACCTCTCAGACTTTATTTTTTGGGGCTCCAAAATCACTGCAGATGGTGACTGCAGCCATGAAATTAAAAGACACTTACTCCTTGGAAGAAAAGTTATGACCAACCTAGATACTGTATTCAAAAGCAGAGACATTACTTTGCCGACTAAGGTCCATCTACTCAAGGCTATGGTTTTTCCTGTGGTCATGTATGGGTGTGAGAGTTGGACTGTGAAGAAGGCTGAGCGCCGAAGAATTGATGCTTTTGAACTTTGGTGTTGGAGAAGACTCTTGAGAGTCCCCTGGACTGCAAGGAGATCCAACCAGTCCATTCTGAAGGAGATCAACCCTGGGATTTCTTTGGAAGGAATGATGCTAAAGCTGAAACTCCAGTACTTTGGCCACCTCGTGTGAAGAGTTGACTCATTGGAAAAGACTCTGATGCTGGGAGGGATTGGGGGTGGGAGGAGAAGGGGACAACCGAGGATGAGATGGCTGGATGGCATCACTGACTCGATGGATGTGAGTCTGAGTGAACTCCGAGATATGATGATGAACAGGGAGGCCTGGCGTGCTGCGATTCATGGGGTCGCAAAGAGTCGGACACGACTGAGCTACTGAACTGAACTGAACTGAACTGAGAGGGATTCACTCCTTGAAAACATCTGGTCCTGGGACAGAGATGTACTGGCCTTAGAGAGTTTGGTCACACTGGAGATTCAGACTGAGAAAACATAAACAACCTGTCATTACAGTGTTTGCCCTTTTCTGGCTATAGCAAGGGGGCTAAGGAAAGTCTCTCAATTTTCACAAGAAAGACCTTCCATTCTGGGTTCTAAGATGTGAAAAACACAAACACACACAGGTGTGCACACACAGTCATCCCGTGTGTGCAGTCACCTTTGCTTCCTTTCATATTCATTGATCCTGCTGTGCTTCTAGCTGATTTGACTCAAAAGATGCTGATACAGGAAAGGTTACTAGCTGGACCTGTGGCAGAGTCTGCCATTACTTATTCATTGATTTACTCCAATTATTTATTGAACACGTACATGGATCAGACTCTGGGCAAGATTCTGGAGAAGTGACAAGGAGGGAAACAGACAAATTCCTTGTCCTCATGAAGTGTACATTCTCCTGGGGAGACTGATGATAGACTCTTTGTGACCCTTTGCACTGTAACTCATCAGATCCCTCTGCCCATGGGAGTTTTCAGGCAAAAATACTAAAGTGTGTTGCCATTTCCTTTCCCAGGGAATTTCCCTGACCCAGGGATAATCCCACATCTCCTGTGTCTCCTGCATTGCAAGCAGATTTGTTACCCATTGAGCTATCTGGGAAAATACAAGACAAACATGCATAAAAGTTAATGTTAGTTGGTGATGGATATTATGAGAAATGTAAACAAACAGATTGAAAGGATAGAGTGCCATAAAGGGGTTGTGGGGCTTCCCTGATGGCTCAGATGGTAAAGAATCTTCCTAAAACGCAGGAGACAGGTTCAGTCCCTGGGTTTGGAAGATCCCTTGGAGTAGGGAATGGTTACTGCTCCAGAATTCTTGTCTGGAGAATTTCATGGATGGTGGTTACAGTCCACGGGGTCACAGTGAGTTATTCATAACTGAGCAACTAACACACTTTCAGGGGGATCATGCAAATATATTCAGAATGAGAAGATGATTAAAAGATTGTTTTAGATTTTCTGATTAAAAAGTACCCATAGTTAGTATGAGAAAGTTTTTGAAGAGATTATAGTTGTAAATTTCCCCATCATGGAAAAAGAAATAGTCAATCAAGTCCAAGAGGTACAAAGAGTCCCCTACAGGATAAACCCAAGGATAAACATGCCTAGACACATAATAATCAAACTAACAAAGACTAAACACAAAGAAAGAATATTAAAAGCAGCAAGGGAAAAGCAACAAGTAACATACAAGGGAAATCCCATATATTTAACAGCTGATCTTTCAGCAGAAACTTTGCAGGCCAGAAGGGTATAGAAGGATACATTTAAAATTCTAAAAGGGAAAAAAAATCTACAATCTATATTACTGTTCCCAGAAAGGATCTCATTCAAAATTGATGGAGAAATAAAAAGCTTTTCAGAAAAGCAAAAGTTAAGAGAACACAGTACCACCAAACTAGCTTTGAAACAAATGTTGTTGTTGTAAGTCACTCAGTCATGTCCAAAAGGTACTTATATAGCCAAAAAATACAAAAGAAGAAAAAGATCTACAAAATCAACGCCAAACAGTTAAGAAAATGGCAATAGGAACATTCATATCAATAATTACTTTAAATATAAATGGATTAAATGCTCCAATGAAAAGATACAGAGTGGCAAACAAGACCCATATACATGCTGTCTATAAGAAACCCACTTCAGACCTAAAGACACATATAGACTGAAAGTGAGAGCATGGAAAATATATTCCATGTAAATGGGAAGCAAAAGAAAGCTGGAGTAGCAATCCTCATATCAGACAGTTCAGTTCAGTTCAGTTGCTCTGTTGTGTCCGACTCTTTGCAACCCCATGAATCGCAGCACGCCAGGCCTCCCTGTTCATCACCAACTCCCGGAGTTCACTCAGACTCACGTCCATCGAGTCAGTGATGCCATCCAGCCATCTCATCCTCGGTTGTCCCCTTCTCCTCCTGCCTCCAATCCCTCCCAGCATCAGAGTCTTTTCCAATGAGTCAACTCTTCACACGAGTTGGCCAAAGTACTGAAGTTTCAGCTTTAGCATCATTCCTTCCAAAGAACACCCAGGGTTTGTCTCCTTCAGAATGGACTGGTTGGATCTCCTTGCAGTCCAAGGGACTCTCAAGAGTCTTCTCCAACACCACAGTTCAAAAGCATCAATTCTTCAGCATTCAGCTTTCTTCACAGTCTGACTTTCACATTCATACATGACCACTGGAAAAACCATAGCCTTGACTAGATGGACCTTAGTCGGCAAAGTAATGTCTCTGCTTTTGAATATAGTATCTAGGTTGGTCATAACTTTTCTTCCAAGGAGTAAGTGTCTTTTAATTTCATGGCTGCAGTCACCATCTGCAGTGATTTTGGAGGCCCCCAAATAGAGTCTGTCAGTGTTTCCACTGTTTCCCCATCTATTTCCCATGAAGTGATGGGACCAGGTGCCAATGATCTTCATTTTCTGAATGTTGAGCTTTAAGCCAACTTCTTCACCTTCCACTTTCACTTTCATCAAGAGGCTTTTTAGCTCCTCTTCACTTTCTGCCATAAGGGTGGTGTCATCTGCCTATTTGAGGTGATTGATATTTCTCCTGTCAATCTTGATTCCAGCTTGTGCTTCTTCCAGCCCAGTGTTTCTCATGATGTACTCTGCACAGAAGTTAAATAAGCCTTGACGGACTCCTTTTCCTATTTAGAACCAGTCTGTTGTTCCATGTTCAGTTCTGACTGTTGCTTCGTGACCTGCATATAGGTTTCTCAAGAGGCAGGTCAGGTGGTCTGGTATTCCCATCTCTTTCAGAATTTTCCTCAGTTTATTGTGATCCACACAGTCAAAGGCTTTGGCATATCAGACAAAACAGACCTTAAAATAAAGAAGATTATAAGAGATAAGGAAGGACGCCACATAATGATCAAGGGATCAATCCTAGAGGAAAACATAACAATTGTAAATATCTACGGGCTCAACATTGGAGCACCTCAATACATAGGATAAACATTAACAGACATAAAAGGAGAAATTGACAGTAACATAATAATAGTTGGAGACTTTCACACCCCATTCACACCAATGGGCAGAAAACAGAAAATTAAGAAGGAAACACATGTCTTAAATGTACATTGGATGAGATGGGTAGCATTGATATCTTCAAGACATTCCATCCAAATGCAGAAGAAAACATACACCTTCTTATCAAGTGCGCATAGAATATTCTCTAGGATATACCACATCTTGGGTCACGAATTAAACCTCAGTAAATTTAAGAAAATTGAAATCATATCAAGCATCTTCTCCAACCACAAACTTGTGAGATTAGATATCAATTACTGAAAACAACTGTAAGAAAAACAAACACGTGGAGATTAAACAGTATGTTCCTAAATAACCAACAGGTTACTGAAGAAATCAAAAGAGAAATCAAGAAATTTCTAGAAACAAATAAGAGTGGAAACATGACAACTCAAAACCTATAGGATGCAGCAAAAGCAGTTCTAAGAGGAAAGTTTAATAGCAATAGAGTCCTACCTCTAATGAAGTGAAGTTGCTCAGTCGTGTCCGACCTTCAGTGACCCCATGGACTGCAGCCTTCTGGGCTCCTCCGTCCATGGGATTTTCCAGGCAAGAGTGCTAGAGTGGATTGCCATTTCTTTCTCCAGGGGATCTTCCCGACCCAGGAATCAAACTCAGGTCTCCCGCACTGCAGGCAGAGGCTTTACCATCTGAGCCACCAGGGAAGCCCAAGAAACAAGAACAACATTGAATAGGCAACCTAACTGTACACCTAAAACAACTGTAAAAGGAAGGAGAAAAAAACACAAAATTAATAGAAGGAAAGAAATCATAAAGATTCGAGCAGAAATTAATGAAAAAGAAATGAAAGAAACAATAGTGAAAAACTAAAATTGTAAAAACTACAAGCTGGCTCTTTGAGAAGATAAAATTGACAAACCTTTAGCCAGACTTGTCAAGAAAAAAAAGAGAGAAGAATCAAATCAACAAAATCAGAAATGAAAAAGAGAGTTTACAACAGACAATGCAGAAATACAAAGGATTGTAAGAGACTACTATGAACAACTATATAGCAATAATATGGATAACCTGAACGAAATGGACAGATTCTTAGAAAAGTTCAATCTTCCAAAACTGAACCAGGAAGAAATAGATATTATGAACAACCCAATACCAAGCACTGAAATTGAAGCTGTGATCAAAAATCTTCCAAAAAAACAAAAGCCCAGGACCAGATGGCTTCACAGGAGAATTCTATCAAACATTTATAGAAGAGCTATTGCTTATCTTCCTAAAACTCAAAAATTTGCAGAAGAAGGAACACTTCCAAACTCATTCTGTGAGGCCAACATCACCCTGATACCAAAACCAGACAAAGATGACACAAAAAGAAAACTGCAGGCCAGTATCATAGGTGCAGAAATCCTCAACAGAATTTTAGCAAGCAGAATTCAGCAACACATCAAAAAGCTCGTTCGCCATGATCAAGTTGGGTTTATTCCAGGGATGCAAGTATTCTTCAGTATATGCAAATTAATCAATGTGATACGCCATATTAACAAATTGAAAGATAAAAACCATATGATAATCTCAATAGATGCAGAAGGCTTTGATAAAATTCAGTACCTATTTATAATTGAAACTGTTTTTAAAATGGGCATAGAAGGAATCTACCTCAATGTAGTAAAGGCCATATATGATAAGTCTACATCTAACATTATTCTCAATGATGAAAAACTGAAAGCATTCCCCCTAAGATCAGGAACAAGACAAGAAAGGGTGTCCACTTTCACCACTATTATTCAGCAAAGTTCTGGAAGCCCTAGCTACAGCGATTAGAGAAGAAAAAGAAATAGAAGGAATCCAGATCAGGAAAGAAGTGAAGCGCTCCCTGTCTGCAGATGACATGATTCTGTACATAGAAAACCCTAAAGATAGTATCAGAGAATTACTAAAGCTAATTGGTGAATTTAGCAAGGTTGCAGGATATAAAATCAATACACAGAAATCACTTGCATTTCTATATACTAACAGTGAAAAATCAGAAATAGAAATTAAGGAATCAATCCCATTCACCCTTGCAACAAAAGAATAAAATATCTAGGAATAAACTTACCAAAGGATACTGAAGAACTGTACACAGAAAATTATAAGACACAAATGAAGGAAATCAAAGATGACATAAACAGATGGAGATACATCTGATCTAAACAGATCAGGTTCTGAAAGATTAACTCTTGCTGGCTAAATTCACAAGAAACTGACTAATACACTAGATCTCATTTGAGCTGTTTTGTGCAGAGAATTAAATAAGTTTAAGGACTCAGGGAAGGTGGTTTGGGGAGCAAGGTACTAGGAAAAAAAGAAACTAGTGGTCTTAATAGGAAACACCATTATGCTGTCACTGTATTAGATTCATAAAGATAAATTTACTTAGATAATTATAAGATTTAAACCCTATCGTGTCAGGTCACCCTAATTTTTGTTGTTGCTGAGGATACTCTGGTTTCTTGGCTTTTTCTTCTACACACTTCAAGACACTATACTGATATTTAACTTCCTTAGACAAGTTCTGTAGAGTTGATTCAATTACACTAATTTCTCATTATTTCATTCCTAATGGGCCTTACTGCACATTCAGTTTGATTTCTCGATGGAGTCTTAAGAGATGTTCCCATCACCTGTCTATGATCATTATTACACTGTTATCTTAAAAGATTTTTTCAGGTCACCCTGTTTCCAAATCCTAGGGCTACTGTTTTATTTCCTTTGTATTTCACTGTTTTATCTTCCCTGGTGGCTCAGAGGGTAAAGAGCCTGCCTGTAACGTGGAAGACCTGGGTTTGATCCCTGGGTCAGGAAGATTCCCTGGAGAAGGAAATGGCAACCCACTCCAGTACTCTTGCCTGGAAAATTCCATGGACAGAGAAGCCTGGTGAAGGCTACAGTCCATGGGGTCACAAGAAGTCGCACATGACTAAGCAACTTCACTTTCACTGTCACTCTTTGTTTCCTTGCCTTAAACTCTAGGCAAACTTCTTGTTTTTCCCAAGCCTGTTCCCACTTCCTGTGCTGGCCCTTGTGGTGGTGTTACTGCCCTCTGCTCACTTCTCGTGGATTCTGAATGCAGGCAGCAGTCGGTGTTCTTGCTAACATGGAGCACTGCCATGAAATTCATAGATCCTGTGCTTCATAATCACTGGTCATTGCCACATGCTTCTTCTCCAGCCCCTTGGCTACACCCTGGGCAGTCTTACTCTAGTTCATCATTTAGGGATTTCTTTTCGGGCTTGCCATCTCTCTCTGATACAGACACACCTAATCCACTGGTCCTTCACCGATTCCTCTTCCTGGACTTAAAGTCTCTCCTTGCCTTTTCCTGCTTCAACTAAAATCCCATCCTTTTATACAGTGGCTTCTTTTCTTTTCTTTTTTTTTTAGTTTTTGGCTGAGCTGGGTCTTTGTTGCTGCAAGTGGGCATTCTCTTGTTGATGTGAACAGGAGCTACTCTCCAGTTTGGCAAGCTAGGGCTACTCACGGTTGTGGTGGTGCTCAGGCTTCTCACCGCAGTGGCTTCTCTTGTTGCAGGGCATGGGCATGCAAGTTTGTGGCCCATGGGCTTAGTTGCCCTGTGGCACGTGGGGTCTTCCTGGATCAGCGGTTGAACCCATGTCCCCTGCACTGGCAGGCGGATTCTTAACCACTGCAGCCCCAGGGAAGTGCTATACTGTGGTTTCTGAACAGAGAATTTGTATCACCTCTCTGGCTGGATCTATTCCTTGAGTGCAGGTATGGAGGCAGTTACTTCTTTAACTTGCATATGCATCAAAGAAAAGATCCTGTAAATAAGAGTATGACTTTGGGAAAATCTTCTCATATATTCCAGTTGTCTTATTTTTCAAAGTTGTCTTATTTGTTAAATACTCCAGCCTACCTCAAAAAATTTTATAAAAGCTAAATATATGAAGTGGTAAAAAGCTTAGACAAAGTCACTTTGTACTTGAGAAATTTAAACCCAGACTGAAATGGATGGAAATCGGAAGTTTCCACTTTTAATGTAAATATGTTGCTTCTCGCAGGGAAATCCTGGAGGCAAGACCCTTGAGGAGAGACGCTCCAGCCTGGATGCTGAGATTGACTCACTGACCAGCATCTTGGCTGACCTGGAGTGCAGCTCCCCGTATAAGCCTCGGCCCCCACAGGTAAGAGCTAGCTGTGAATATTAACCACAGATAATCTGCAATTACCTGAAAGCACAAGCTGCTTCTTATAGCCCCTCTTTCTTTTTTGATTTTCTTAGAGTCGATGGTCTAAGTTATCTTTTTAATATCTACATGTATCAGTCAACAGAAATTTCTTTAACTGATTTGATTAGTATTTTCTCTACAATAGCACCACAGCATCCTACCCATTTATAAGTTAAATCTTCTTATGCCATTGCCCTGCTCCTTTTCTGCCTTAGCCTCAGTGGATATTTTGTTATATGTTAGTAGAATCTTCAGAGATATGGTTTAACATGGCAGTCTTAAAGTAAGGGTGAAAACTACATCTTTTCTAAGAAGTTGCTGACATCAAATACATTTTTTTCAGTTGTTCTAAGTAATGCTGCATAGGACATGTTCATGTATATTTTCTTTGGAGCTATTAACCTGACTCAGAGTGGGATTTCTACATTGGGGATTATGACTACTTCTTATTTTTCTTTCCATGGATACTGAATAGCTTATATTAGTACCAACAGCTTGAATATATCAGTTTCTCCCCAGTTGTAATAGCATTTGGTACAGCAATTAATGTATTTTTCTTTTTAATCTATTTTTTTTTAAACTGAAGGATAATTGCTTTAGAGAATTTTGTTGTTTTTTGTCAAATGAATCAACCGTAGGTATACAGATGAATCAACATGAATCAACCATGGGTATACATATCCCTCTTGAACCGCCAATTTTTATTCTAATGCAAGTGGTGTCTGGTTATTAGTTCTTCTTTGCATCCCCTGGCTTCCTTTGGAGTGTGGCTATTTTTCTTCACCTTTATTTATTAGCTGCATTTCGGAAGCTGACCTTGCACTGCTGGTGGTCATTCCATGCCTCCCACCAGTCTCAAGAAAGTAATGGTAAATCAATTTCAGAGCTTCTGAGCCCTCTGAAGACAGCCAGCTGTACTCTTCATGCAGACCTTGGACCCGAACTGTTGTCACTATGTTACACTTGCTTGACCTTCAGCCCTCCAGTTCTCCAGTAGCATCTCCAATATTCACAGTGATTCCTTTCACAAATGAAAATCCAGTCCTGCTTCTCTGCTGTGAGTCATTTCAACACAGTACTGAGTAAGGTGCTTTCCTCATTGGACATGCTCCAACTGCCTTTTCCAGACATATAATGGGACTGTCGGTTATGTGGGGGCACAAGGCAGCACACACTAGTGCTGAGTTCTTCCTTAGCTGCCATCACTGTTGGCTTGACTTGGCCTGTTGGTGGTGAAAATGCACTTTGTTTCTATAAACACTTGCTGAGCTGCAGACAGGTGGCACCTGCTGTGGTCTTTGGGGGGAACTATTAGAAGAAGGAAAGAGGTTGGTTAAAAGGAAGAAAAATAGGACCAAGTGGTCCTCTTTCAGGAACCCATAATAAGTTCAACAGTGGCAGATATATCGAAGAGCAAGGAAAAGACTGAGATATTCTTTTAAAGGTGGCAACATCTGACAAGGTTATTCCAAATACTCGCATGTTCTGCTGAGGGATGGAGGGGTGGTGATGTTGGAGGCGAGAGGGAAGAGCAACCTGATCCACAAGGAAGGAAGGCCCAGGCTGCATTCAGAGAACTGCAAGCTGCATCGTGGTTGCAGACAATGTCACTGAAAGCCTCAAGTGGACTACAAGCCTGGAAGGCGTCCTGCTCACAGCCCGTGGACATGTCTGAGTGCCAGATGAAGATTTTGGCTTGTCTTATAAATAATGGGGGATAGATGAAGG
This sequence comes from Nanger dama, assembly GCA_917880005.1. NCBI lineage: Eukaryota > Metazoa > Chordata > Mammalia > Artiodactyla > Bovidae > Nanger > Nanger dama. The sequence continues at coordinate 22,878,763 of CAKJTW010000011.1, read as the reverse complement.
CTTCTAAGCAAAGAAAATCTACAGTTCATCCTGGAGAAGGGACATAGGAAATAAGACACTGTTTCTCATGTGATTGATCAGTGTCTCTTGAGTATGGCTTTTTGTAAAAAGAAAAACATTCAGAGAAAAATCTCAATATGATCTAGAACTTGAAAATCAAACACAGGTCTAATTTCAAGGTCCAGCTGTGCTCACATTGTAGTCATGTGTCCTCAGACAAGCCACTTACCTACCAAGTCTTGGTTTCCTCATCCACAAGCATCCATGTCTCAGAGGTGAGATAGCTTTGTTTCACTCTAGTGTGAAGAGATGTTAAAGTATGTTATAATCAGTAAAGCACTGTTCAAATATCAGTGATTATGAGTTTGTGTTCACAGTGAGATTGCACAAAATGTGGCTGCTGAATAAACCCATTAAAATGTGGAGGTGAATTGGAGGCATGTGTAGACAGTCTTAAAGAATGTAGGGTATGTTAAGAAAACCTCTAATCTGAATCTCCCCAGCATATATTAGGGTATGATAATTTAGGAGGAAAAAACAAGATTAAGCAAAAATCCTATTTAAAAAGAGAAGGCATATATATGTATTAATGCACAAAATGGATGCATCCAGTGGCAAAGTCAGTGGCCTTGCCATTGTGTAAAGTGGGCTTGAGGTATTTGCTTGGGAGGAATTGGAAACATGGCTTAACATCAAACAACATTTAGAAACTTAGGAGTAAGCAAGATTAGCTGGAGAACATTTCTGAGACCTGGGCCCATCCTCTTGCATCTTTATAGAGTGAGAGGTACAAGCTATTGGTTATGATAGGCTCAAGGATATGCTATACAACACAAGAAATATAGCTAATGTTTTATAATAACTGTAAATGGAAAGTTACCTTTAAAAACTGTATGAAAGTTAAAAATTAAAAAGTTATTAATGGTAACTCAAGTAGAACAGGTTGAGAATTCCACTTTTCATGTGTCTGTTCCATTCAGAAGTTAAAGAGCAATCCATTCTAACTTCTTTATTCTAATTTACGAAAGCAAAAGTTAAGTGGGAGAAACAGCTCATTCTTCTGAAATATTTTTACTCTGGTGGAACTGAATTAGATACGTTAGTATTTATTGGTTAACATAATTATATACTGTGAGAACAATAATCACACACTTAAAATATTAAAAATATGTGCCAGGAGAAGATGGTGTCTGCAGTAGACTGTGTTGTGTTGTAATTAAAAGGTACTTGAATAGTCCTCAAAATGTAGACTGTTAATGGCCAACTTTGATGTTTCCATTTTTGATCCAAAGCTAATTGCAAAACCTGTTAAATCACTGACAACTTAAAGTAGGCTAGTAGATCTGTGGTTTTTCATTATTCAGTCATGTGTTATGTGCTTTACTGAACCCACCTTTCCTGAATCACCTTTGCAAAGCTGCATTGACTCATGGATAGAGGATAAAATGATCATATAGGTAGAATGTTTGTACGGTAAAAGGTCCAAAGTTACTCTGTTTACTTAACAACTCTGAAAATATCTGAAAATAGATTTTATGAGGGCATTTTCTTCCTTTTACCAAAGGAGCAATTTCTGCTGTCATATTTCTCAACTTTATTTCTATTCACTTTTTATCCATATTTTTTATTTGGGAAATATGCTTCATTCCACATTTTCAGTCATTCAGCTAACATTTATTGAGATCCCATTGTGGGTTAAGCATTGGAAATATAGAGGTTAGAATCCACATTTTCTTGCTTTAGAGGAATTTCTGGTCTTACAGAAGAGACCAGATGCATAAACAGTTTAGCGGGGCACAAAAGAAGGGCTTGTTGGATATGCTATTTGAAGTTATCGTGTGACTCACTGAATGTTAAAATTGTTGGGAAATCAAAAATAGGAAAATCAACTTTATATTTTATACTTTTCTAGGGAAGTGTCAGAGAGGACTACCCTCAGCAGGTAGAATTTGAGTTCCTTTGGCTGCATATTTGGGAAGGGCATGGAATTCAAATGAGAGAATAACAGAAATACGTAAGTCATGGGATGTTTAAAAAGAATGAATGCCTTTTTGAAAGACTAAAGTAGTTCATTTATGACATGGGGTATGTGAAGTACAAAGCAAACAGCAGATGGAATCCCATGCTCTAATTAATACGTAAATATCCTTCTTGATACCCAAGAACTCTTACAGTAAAAGGAGAAATTTGGGGGGTGGGTAGCAAGGATATTTCTGGTTAGAGTGGGTTTAGGGGTAACACCTTTTGAACTTTTACAGATGATTTTAAAATGTATTAACACATCTATGCCAGCCATTGCACAGAGTAATGTGATTAAACTACCATAGTGTTTAGTACTAAAATTCCTAATCATGATAAAAAGTATGTGTTAGGGAGTAGTTTTAGATGAACAAATGTGAGAAGTTCTGAGATGGTTGTGGGTTGAACTGCAGACTCAGTATGATCTTAGAGTATCACAGTTTAGAGGTCATTTAGTCAAACTCTAGTTTTCGTCTAGAGAGAGGAAGAATATTGCTCATTGAGGCTCATTAGAGGTAGAATCAATGATTTTTTTTTTTCTCTTTTTTTTCCTGAACCAAGAGGTAATGCTTACATGTGGATACTAAGAGCAACCAAGGGACATACTGGTTCCCTTTAGTGTTTGAATAAGTCTATTCTAAAATGACTCCCTTTGTGGCACTTCCTCTAAAACATGGCTTGGAAACATGAAGGAGTAAACAAAATAAGACATAACTTAAAGGGAAATTGAATGTTTATGATTATATATATATTTTGAATTAGTATGAATATAGACCCCACCCATCTGGCATTCTGCTGTTAATAAAATCACAGATTAGACTCCTGGAAAGTGTAAATAGGATCACCTTGAAATTCTCTTGATTTCTTAGAATACAAAGGATAAATCCATGGACTTATGATTTCCTTGCCCTTCTCTTAGCAAAACCATGCCTAAAGCACTGGCTTTCTAGTTCCTGGTACAGAGCTGACTTTTCTTCCCTGCACTGAGTTTGGTAGGGCAGGGACTGGTACCTAGATAACTTGGAGGAAATGTCAGGTATTTTATATTAAGTGTAACTAAAGATTTAGTATTTTTGAATCAAGTTTCTTTGGAACTGGTCAAATACAATTTCTCTGTCTTCATTTAGGATAGTATGAAAACATTTGGAGCAATTCCAGGGATAAGGATAGGATTGGACAGCCTATTACACAGCGTGAAGTAAGCCAGAAAGAAAAACACCAATACAGTATACTAACGCATATATATGGAATTTAGAAAGATGGTAACAATAACCCTGCATGTGAGACACAAAGAGACACAGATGTATAGAACAGTTTTTTGGACTCTGCGGGAGAGGGAGAGGGTGGGATGATTTGGGAGAATGGCATTGAAACATGTATAATATCATATGTGCAAAGAATCGCCAGTCCAGGTTCGATGCAGCATACAGGATGCTTGGGGCTGGTGCACTGGGATGACCCAGAGGGATGGTACAGGGAGGGAGGTGGCAGGGGGATTCAGGATGGGGAACACGTGTACACCCGTGGCAGATTCATGTTGATGTATGGCAAAACTTCAGTCAGTTCAGTCTCTCAGTCATGTCCGACTCTTTGTGACCCCATGAATCGCAGCACGCCAGGCCTCCCCTGTTCATCACCATCTCCCGGAGTTCACTCAGACTCACGTCCATCGAGTCAGTGATGCCATCCAGCCATCTCATCCTCGGTTGTCCCCTTCTCCTCCTGCCCCTAATCCCTCCCAGCATCAGAGTCTTTTCCAGTGAGTCAACTCTTCACATGACGTGGCCAAAGTATTGGAGTTTCAGCTTTAGCATCATTCCTTCCAAAGAACACCCAGGACTGATCTCCTTCAGAATGGACTGGTTGGATCTCCTTGCAGTCCAAGGGACTCTCAAGAGTCTTCTCCAATACCACAAGTCAAAAGCATCAATTCTTCGGCGCTCAGCCTTCTTCACAGTCCAACTCTCACACCCATACATGACCACAGGAAAAACCATAGCCTTGACTAGACGGACCTTAGTCGGCAAAGTAATGTCTCTGGCTTTTGAATATGCTATCTAGGCTGGTCATGACTTTTCTTCTAAGGAGTAAGCGTCTTTTAATTTCATGGCTCCAGTCACCATCTGCAGTGATTTTGGAGCTCAAAAAAATAAAGTCTGACACTGTTTCCACTGTTTCCCCATCTATTTCCCATGAAGTGATGTCATGATCTTCGTTTTCTGCATGTTGAGCGTTAAGCCAAGTTTTTCACTCTCCTCTTTCACCTTCATCAAGAGGTCCTTTAGCTCCTCTTCACTTTCTGCCGTAAGGGTGGTGTATCTGCATATCTGAGGTTACCAATACAATATTGTAAAGTAATTAGCCTCCAATTAAAATAAATAAATTTATAAAAAAAAAAGAACCTAGGTTCCCTAGCTTGCCAGTAAGAACACTATCTTCTCAATTCCCTGTGATCACCTCTGTAAAAGAGCCCCAGTTGTGTGAATTATCCATATCACCAGTCTGAGCTTCCTTTTCTATATTTCTAATATGGGCATGGTAACTACAGTTTTCCTCTTTTACAGAGAAACCATATTGTTGTAGTCCCAGGAAATAAGATATTGACTTTGAGCAATGGTCCACTCAGTCTTTCTCATTTTTCATTTTTTTCTTTTTGGAAGTGGACCATTTTTAAAGTCTACTGAATTTATTACAGTGTTGCTTCAGTTTTATATTTTGAGTTTTTGGCTCTGAGGTATATAGAATCTTATAGAAGGAGATTAAACCAGTCAGTCCTAAAGGAAATCAGTCCTGAATATTCATTGGGAGGACTGATGCTGAAGCTCCAATACTTTGGCCACTTGATGTGAAGAAGTGACTCATTGGAAAAGACCCTAATGCTGGGAAAGATTGAGGGCAGGAGAAGGGAACAACAGAGGATGAGATGGTTGGATGGTGTTGGTTCCGTTCAGTTCAGTCCGTCAGTCATGTCCAGCTCTTTGCTGACCCCATGAACTGCAGCACGGCAAGCTTCCTTGTCCATCACCAACTCCCAGAGTTCACCCAAACCCATGTCCATCGAGTCGGTGATGCCATCCAACCATCTCATCCTCTGTTGTCCCCTTCTCCTCCCACCTTCAATCTTTCCCAGCATCAGGGTCTTTTCAAATGAGTCAGCTCTTCACATCATGTGGCCAAAGTATTGGAGGTTCAGTTTCAACATCAGTCCCTCCAATGAACACCCAGGACTGATCTCCTTTAGGATGGACTGGTTGGATCTCCTTGCAGTCCAAGGGACTCTCTAGAGTCTTCTCCAACATCCCAGTTCAAAAGCATCAGTTCTTTGGCACTCGGCTTTCTTTATACTCCAATTCTCACATCCATACATGACTACTGGAAAAATCATAGCCTTGACTAGACAGACCTCTGTTGACAAAGTAATGTCTCTGATTTTAGCGGTCTAGGTTGGTCATAACTTTCCTTCCAAGGAGTAAGCGTCCTTTAATTTCATGGCTGCAATCACCATCTGCAGTGATTTTGGAGCCCCCAAAAATAATGTCTGACACTGTTTCCACTGTTTCCCCATCTATTTCCCATGAAGTGATGGGACCGGATGCCATGATCTTAGTTCTTGAATGTTGAGCTTTAAGCCAACTTTTTCACTCTCCTCCTTCACTTTCACCTAGAGGCTCTTTAGTTCTTCTTCACTTTTTGCTGTAAGGGTGGTGTCATCTGTATATCTGAGGTTATTGATATTTTCCCTGGCAATCTTGATTCCAGCTTGTGTTTCAATGAGCCCAGTGTTTCTCATGATGTACTCTGCATATAAGTTAAATAAGCAGGGTGACAATATACAGCCTTGACATACTCCTTTTCCTATTTCGAACCAGTCTGTTGTTCCATGTCCAGTTCTAACTGTGGCTTCCTGACCTGCATACAGATTTCTTAAGAGGCAGGTCAGGTGGTCTGTTATTCCCATCTCTTTCAGAATTGTCCACAGTTTCTTGTGAACCACAAGTCAAAGGCTTTGGCATAGTCAACAAAGCAGAAATAGATGTTTTTCTGGAACTGTCTTGCTTTTTTCATGATCCAGAGGATGTTGGCAATTTGATCTCTGGTTTATCTGCCTTTTCTAAAACCAGCTTGACATCTGGAAGATCACAGTTCATGTATTGCTGAAGCCTGGCTTGAAGGATTTTAAGCATTATTTTCCTATCGTGTGAGATGAGTGCAATTGTGTGGTCGTTTGAGCATTCTTTGGCATTGCCTTTCTTTGGGATTGGAATGAAAACGGTCCTTTTTAGTCCTGTGGCCACTGCTAAGTTTTCCAAATTTGCTGACATATTATGTGCAACACTTTCACAGCATCATCTTTCAGGGTTTGATACAGCTCTACTGGAATTCCATCATCTCCACTAGCTTTGCTTGTAGTGATGCTTTCTAAGGCCCACTTGACTTCACATGGTTGGCATCACCGAGTCAATGGACATGAGTTTGTGCAAGTTCTGGGAGTTGGTGATGAACAGGGAAGCCTGGCGTGCTGTAGTCCTTGGGGTCGCAGAGAGTTGGGCACAGCTGAGCGACTAAACTTACTGAACTGAACTGCTGGCCTGCCAGGGAAGTGCCAATCCTTCCGGTTTTGTTTTCAGATGGTTAGCTTGTGTTGGAGCTTGCTTGTAACTTCAGGTCTTTGAGGGTTTGGGGTTTGTCTTTCCTGAATGCTGCTGCTATATCAATGATATATTTATCTTTCTTATTTAAAACATTTTAAAATTATTACCATTTCTTAGTTTGTTTGGCAACTGAGTACATACTTGCTGTTTGGTCACATGAGCATATCTTGAGTTTCAATCCCAGTGCTCCCACACTGCATTCCTTTCATAGAGCAATAATTTGTGAGGCAACCTGAGAAATTATTTCAGGTGTGTCCGTGTTGCATGGAAGACTTTTATTTGCAATTCATGTGGCCTGAGGGCTTGCTGGCCGTGAAATCAGGGTGGAGTCTTATATGCCATGGATCTTCTATTCTCTTGTGCTCCTTGTTCTAGCTTGCAAAAGCCATGAGCAGCTGCAGGGGAAATTAATAATTAAAATTTTAATATTACATGCTATTTGTTGCAACCCAAACATGTGTGCTGCTGGGGGATGAGAGTTGCGACATGCTGATACTGTGTGCTAAGAATGGAGAATATTCCTGCAGAATAAGACTTGGGTGTTGCTTTGTTTGGCTTCTTGGAAATGGAGATAAGAATTGGGTCTTATACTGTTGAAAAAAAGAAGAGATGTGGATTGTGTCATTTTCCTCTTCCCATATTCCTTTGCGCAAAACGTTAGATGCATAGCATGATTTGATTGGGCTTCCCGGGTGGGTCAGTGGTAAAAATCAACCTGTCAAGTAGGGCACATTGGTGGGGAAGAGCCCCTCTAGAAGGAAATGGCCACCCTCACCAGTATTCTTGCCTGAGAAATCCCATGGACAGAAGGGTCTGGTGGGCTACAGTTCATGGGATCTCAAAGAGTCAGACAGGACTTAGCAACTAAACAATAAGAACAAAATTTGCTTAAAACAACAAAACAAACAAACAAACAAAACCCTGACTTGTCCATGTATCTGTAATGTCTGCTTTCTTTGACAGCTATGGTCAAAGTTGAAATATAGTAGAAACCTCATATGTAAGTTGCCAAATGGAGTCCAGTAAAGTACAAAGGGCAAAATACTATTTTAAAAGAAAAAGAGGATCTAATTCTTTGCAGTTCCCATATTTAGTAGATCTGGGGTATTTTGAATTAGTCTGTACCTGCCAGGAAACCTCAACAGTTAAGTAACAATGAAGTGGGGGTGGAGGAGTGGTTAGCTGACTCAGAGTTGCATGCCATGATTTTGATGACGGGCAATTAATTTTTAGATTGTATGTAATTGCATCTCAAAAACATTTATACTTCTTCCTTTTAAAGAAGCTCATGTTTGTATTTATGTCTTATGTGATAAGCATAATAAAGTTAGCTTTTCAATTGTGAGTGCCAAGAAAATGTAACATTTTCACGTGGAACTTTATGTTGAAGATCTCCCTTGGGTTGCGCCTCTCGAAAACTTCTTCCCCAAAATGCCCATTTGACTTGCCCCAGTGTTAAGAGTGTACTCTGAGTGTGTGATGTGGGTTAGGTTCCAGCAGTGAAATAGGAGGAAGGGAAGCAAGGCAGCTGTGCTGTGAAGTATCCAGGAGAAGCCAGCTCTTCTGGAGCCTAGGGAGGGAAGAGGAAGCCTTCTCTGGTGTCCTGGCCAAGGTCCCTGGGGTAGATTTTAGCTGTGATTTGTTTGCAAGACCTTGGCTCAGAGATGATTGTGTTACATTACACTGAGTCACTCCATCTAGACATCGGTCCCATCTAGACATTGGTTTAAAAAGAAGCTCACAAAGCTGCCTGTTGAGCTTCTCCATTCTATAACACGATCTTAGTGGAAATAATTAGCTCTGTGTCCATGTGGAAGCACACATCACAGTTGCAAAGTTAAAGAGCTTTCTTGTCATGACTGCTTTCCTTATTTCTTTGCTTTTCTCCCACTGTTTAAATATCTATTTTGATGGTAGCCTTAGTCTCAGATCCCATGGTTCCCTTTATTCCTTTATCTTTTTAAAAAAATTTATTTAAAAATAAATAACAAAATACAAATTTGTCTATGTTTTTACTCAAGATGATTAGATTTTACCATGGCAAATGCATGGGAACGTTGTGTTTTAAGAGCAAGAGCCAAATCTCAGATAAGGTATTGTCACATTTTTGTGCATCTGTATGCCTTATAGCTGAACTAAAGCATAATGATGATAAAGGTAGTCTCTGTGAACAGAAGATTAGAGGCGGTAATACTAATCCTACATATCTCCATTTGTCATGGTGAGTAACTGGCCTGTCCTCTCCACAAAAATGCCATGTTGGAAGATAACTGCTAAGTTTCCTTTCATACTGTGGAAGAATTGCCAGGAAAGTCATATGTCATCTTTCGGTGAATATATTAACTACAGATATGAAAGTTTAGTTTGGTATATTTCGTTATTTGAACATACATATTTCCAGTTTACATAAAACTGTGAACTGGACATTTGTTGAAATAAAAGATACCAATTGGGTACTTACTGCTGTTGACCCAGCAGGTATACTTTTCATGTATGTGCACATGGGGCCACTTGTGAATTTTAGAATTTGTCTCTGGGAATTTGACCTCTCTGAGGTCCTGAGTCCAAACTTGCTGTGCTCTCATATTGGGGTTCAAGACCTCATAAGAGAATTGGATTATGTTTTGCTGCTCTGAATCACAAATTGCTCAAATGTAAAGTTAAAATTCAATAATTGTACTTCATAGAGTATACCTTATAGATGGTCTAAAAGTGTACATTCAATTCCTGAAGCTTGTGCAGCTGATAAATAATTGTGTTAAATACCTGACTATATAGCCCTTGAGGCGAGATTATCTTCTTGTTTCCTGCAAACAAGAGCCATATGAATTCATATTTACTGAGTAAATAAGTAAATATTGTCATCAAATCCAATAAGGATGTAAGAATTCACATTCTAGAAGTCTGCTAGAAAACCCACTTTGGAATTGGCATTGAGTTAGGGCATGACATAGTTATAACTGCTTTCTGATTTCTCCATAAATAACAGCAGGTGTTTGTAGCAGTAAAAAACAGTACAACTGAGGCAAGTGAGGTATATATGGACAACTTAATGGCAGCTACTGATTCAGGTAAAATTTTTCGCTTTATTTCTGCACTGCCTTGTATCACTTGAAGGCAGTGCACTTGGTTGTAAAGATGATGTTTTCTAGGATTATAATTCAATACTATAACTCTTTTCTTCTTATTGTGATGATATAAAACTCTTTTCTGTATCCTCTAAGTAACTGCTAAAAAGAAAGGACCATTATGTTACTCAGTGTTTCCTAATTCAAAGATCAATATGATAAGTTCTTCAGATTCAGTGATAGAAGACAAAAAGTTACTTGACTGATGAGCTGATGTATGCTTCTTTTTTTTTTTTTTCAGAAAAAAATAGCAAAATTTCTGCAGAATTACCATATGACTCTTTGTTTGAGCCTCAATGATTCATCTCCTCCTTCCTTTACCACATTAGTTCTGGTACCTCCTGATCTGATATTTGAAATATTATGTGTGTGCCAGTTGTAAGCCATTTTTAAAACTGATTGTCTTAACCTAACTAACTTGTACTTTTTAAATGGAAACAAGCTTTCTATCTATATGTGCCTATGAACATCCTTAAAAATAAGTAAACTTAGGCAATGACACCCCACTCCAGTACTCTTGCCTGGAAAATCCCATGGACGGAGGAGCCTGGTAGGCTGCAGTCCATGGGGTCGCGAAAAGTCAGACACGACTGAGTGACTTCACTTTCACTTTTCACTTTCATGCATTGGAGAAGGAAATGGCAACCCACTCCAGTACTCTTGCCTGGAAAATCCCATGGACGGAGGAGCCTGGTGGGCTGCAGTCCATGGGGTTGCTAAGGGTCGGACATGACTGAGCGACTTCACTTTCACTTTTCACTTTCATGCATTGGAGAAGGAAATGGCAACCCACTCCAGTACTCTTGCCTGGAGAATCTCAGGGATGGGGGAGCCTGGTGGGCTGCCGTCTATGGGGTTGCACAGAGTCGGACACGACTGAAGCGATGCAGAAGCAGAAGAAGAAGAAGACATTTTAAAGTGATGATTTAATTCTAAATAGATTGCTAATATCGATGATAAACAATGGATCCATAACAGTAACATTCTGCTGGTAGAAATAAACTGTAAGAATTAAAATGAGTTAAAGAGATGAATATTTGTTTAAGAAATGTGTTTCAGAAAGCTTCAAGTACTAGTCGTCAGACATGTAAACCCATTACTCAAAGTAAGCCCATTATTCAAGTTATTTTAATAAGTGTCTTGACTGTTTTGAGATTGTATCATCTTGATATTATACTACTTACATGAAAATACTGAAAAATGTTATTTCTCAGATACTGCTAGAAGTGCAATAAGGAATCCTCTTGGCTCCCTCTGCTACCCAACCAACAGAGAGTGATGTTTTATTTACTAAATCACCAGTGTGTGTGTGTGTATGTGTGTACCTGTGTCTGTATACATGCGTGCACTCGCTCAGTCGTGTCCTACTCTTTGTAACCCTATGGACTGTAGCTCACCAGGCTCCTCTGTCCATGGGATTTCCCAGGCAAAAGTGCTGGAGTAGATTGCCATTTCCTTCACCAAGGGATCTTTCCAACCCAGGGATTGAACCTGCATCTCCTGCACTGCAGGTGCATTCTTTACCACTGAGCCACTGGGGAAGCCCAGACCAAAAGTACTAATAGCTTAAAAACAAAACAAACAAAAAAACCTGATTCCTTAGACTTTTCAAAATTTAATATCTTTGTGCTTAAAATGACACTATAATGGAAGTGAATAGCAACCCATGGACTGGGAGAATTCACTTGGATATCATATATCTGATAGATTTGTATCTAGACTATATGAAGACTCTTATACATCAGTAAGAAGACAAATAATCTAATTTAAAAATGGGCAAATGATCTTGATAGACATTTCTCCAAAGATATACTGGAAGCTAATATCATAGGAAAAGATGTTATTAGTCATCCAGGAAATAATCAAATCAAAACTACAATGAGATACAACATCACCCACACTAAGATGGTTATAATATAAAAGACAGAAACATATTAAAAAAAGATGTAGTGAAATTGGAGTTGTCATACATTGCTGGCTAGTTGTAAAGTGGCACAGCCACTTTGAAAAAAGCCTAGCAGTTCCTCAAAAGATTAGACTTAAAGTTATCATATGATCAAACAACTTTGTTCCTAAGTATATATCCAAGAGAATGAAAACATTTATCCACACAAAAGCCTGTCAATTAATGTGCATAGCAGCATTATTCATAATAGCCAGAAAGTACAAACAATTTAAACATCAATCAATTGAATAACGAATAAACAGATGTTGTATATCCATCCAAACAGTTAAATATTATTTAATCATAAATTAGAATGAAATACTGATACATGCCAAAACACATATAAATCTTGAAAACTATGCTATATGAAGAAACCAGTCACAAAAGATTTCATGTAACATGATTCCATTTATATGACTAGGCTGATCTATAGATTTAGAAAGATTGGTGGTCTCCAGTGATGAGAACGGGGAAAAATGGCAACAGTAGGTCTTTGGGGAATGATCAAAATAATCTGCAACTAGAAAGCGATATTCATTTTACAATTTGCAGGAGGCCTCCTGCAGTACAGGAGCCATGGGTTCAATCCCTGGGTAAGAAAGATCCCCTGGGGAAGGAAGTCACACAAAGAACGCTTTGTGACCCCATGGACTGAGGCCCCCAAGCTCCTCTGTCTGTGGGATTCCCCAGGCAAGAATACTGGAGTAGGGCGCCATTTCCTTAAAGTAATAAGACGCATCTTTAAAAACCACAAATAAGTATCAGAGTAATTAGTATACGTGGAAGTCACACCTTATACTGCGGCTGTGAGGTACTCTTTCCCCTATCTCCCAAGACCAGCTCTCACTTGTGTGTGGAGGAGGTGTGTTTTTTGTTTTTTAATATCCGTAACCCAGCTGTGACACATCCTTCCACCTCTACCTATACATCTGTTTCCTACAGAGTCCTGCTGCCTCAAGTGAGGTGTGTGGAGGCTTCTGTAGATGCCAGGAAACAAGATGGAACAAAAATGCTTCACACCTGGTTCCCAAATTACAGGCGCACTGGACCGGGGCCAACTTCAGCCCACTCTGCTTTCCAGATTGGGAAATCCAATGGACAATGGAGCCTGGTGGGCCACAGTCCATGGGTTTACAAGAGTCAGAAATGACTTTGAGACTAAATCACCACCTCCTGTGGGGACAGTCTGATTATTTGGGGAATGATCAAATAGTCAGCAGTTAGTGATATTCAGTTCATAATTCCTTAAATATACTAATGCCCAACAGACTGGTTCAAACTTGGGAAGGGAGTACTTCAAGGCTGTATTTTGTCACTCTACCTATTTAACTTATATGCATCATGAGAAAGGCCTGGCTGGATGAAGCACAAGCTGGAATCAAGATTGCTGGGAGAAATATCAATAGTCTCATATATGCAGATGGCATCACCCTTATGGTAGAAAACAAAGAGAAACTAAAGAGCCTCTTGATGAACATGAAAGAGGAGAGAGAAAACGCTGACTTAAAGCTCAACATTCCAAAACGAAGTTCATGGCATCCGGTTCCATCACTTCATGGTAAATAGATGGGGAAAAAGTGGAAACAATGACAGGCTTTGTTTTCTTGGGCTCCAAAATTACTGTAGATGGTCATTGTAGCCATGAAATTAAAAGATGTTTGCTCTTTGGAAGAAAAGTTATGAACAACCTAGACAGCATATTAAAAAGCAGAGACATTACTTTCCCGACAGAGGTCCTTCTTGTCAGAGCTATGGGTTTTCCAGTAGTCATATATGGATGTGAGAGTTGGACTATAAAGAAAGCTGAGTGCCAGAGAACTGATACTTTTGAACTGTGGTGTTGGAGAAGACTCTTGAGAGTCCCTTGGACTGCAAGGAGATCCAACCAGTCCATCCTAAAGGAAATCAGTCCTGAATATTCATTAGAGGGACGATGCTGAAGCTGAAGCTCCAATACTTTGGCCACCTGATGCAAAGAGCTGACTCATTAGAAAAGAACCTGAGGTAGGGAAAGATTAAAGGCAGGAGGAGAAGGGGACTACACAGGATGAGATAGTTAGATGGCATCACAGACTCATTGCACGTGAATTTGAGCAGGCTTTGGTAGATGGTGAAGGACAGGGAAGCCTGGTGGGCATGCTATAGTCCATGGGGTCACAAAGAATAGGACATGACTGAGCAAATGAACAACAGCATTTCACAATTTCTTGAATATACCAGTGATCACTGTACATTTTTGAAGAGTAGACTTAGTGGTATGTGAATTATATCTCTCTTTAAAAAAACAGAGCTCTATATTGAGCAATGTGCTTTTAATACAGAGATAAAACTACCCATGGTCTGCACTTTAAATAAGCTCATAGTCTATTGGGAGAATGCAAACTGACAATTAAGGCACAGAGTATACATCCTAAGGAAGAGCATATACAGGATGCTGCCAGAAGAGCTATAACTCAGCATGGATGTTGTGGAAGCTGCCTGGGACTCCTATCCTTACTTGAATAGGAGTCACTGCAGGTAGGACCAGACTTCCATGTAGATCCAGGGAGCATAACAAAAACTAATATTTTGAAGTCAGTACCTTTCTAACAGTAAGGACAGTTGAGGTTCAATGTAGGCTTCCTCGGAAGATTGCTTATTTGCCTTCATTTGAGCCAGTTGAAATGATTCTCTGGCATTTACTGAGTGAATTTTTCAGTGCTCTAAAACCTCAGGTATTAATCTGAGTTTCCCTGGTGGCTCAGAGGTTAAATCGTCTGCCTCTAATACGGGAGACCTGGGTTCAATCCTTGGGTCGGGAAGATCCCCTGGAGAAGGAAATGGCAACCCACTCCAGTGTTCTTGCCTGGAGAATCCCATAGGCGGAGGAGCCTTGTGGGCTACAGTCCGTGGGGTCACAAAGAGTCGGACACGACTGAGCGACTTAACTAACTAATAATATGTCTGTTTACATGAGGGCCGCATGAAATGCTGGGTGTGTGTGCAATGTGTGGATACACTAGCCTGCACATAATAGCACTGGTATTGCCGTGCTGTCCCGACCACCACCATCGTCACAAGTGAGGTTTGGCAATAACTCTGGGAAAGTAATTCAGGCAACAGATGGGAGAATCGATTTCAAAGATACCAGGATTTTGTGGTTTTTCTCATTCTTGGTCACAGGGCTTGGAGTTTTCTGTTCCTTGATGTAAAACTTAGAAGTAAAGACAGGCTTTGGTCCTACCCCAGGCCCCCATATTGACTATTTCTGTGCCTAAGGCAAACTACTCAGCCTCAATAAAGGTTTTGTGCTGCTTGCTGTAACAACTGGTAGAGATATGTGATTTTTTAGAACTGTTACTGAGAATTTTTTGTTTGTTTGTTTTGAGAAGAATTTTTAATGGGGACTTTCTGGATAGTCCAGTGGTTAATAATCTGCCTTCCAAAGCAGGAGACACAAGTTTGATCCCTGGTCAAAAGCTAAAATTTCACATGCCGCAGGGCAGCTAAGCCTGTGCATCACGACTGGAGAGAGGCCATTGCATACATGAAAGCCTATAGCTTAAAAAAAAATTAAATTAAAATAAAACACATTTTAAAAAGAACCTAATGACCTTGGGAGATTGTGTTTATAAATATCAACAGAACTCTGGTGAACGCTGATAAGAGCTATAGGTGAACAGAGTGGGGGCAGAAAGAGACTCCTCCCTTAACCTTGCAAAAATGTGCCATCTTGTGAAAACAAGCAAGTGGAACAACTTAGTTGGATGTTTAAAAATAATTATTTAAGATGTCTTGAGAGGTCTCTGATACTAGGAAGGATTGAGGGCAGGAGGAGAAGGGAGCAGCAGCGGATGGGATGGCTGGATAGCATCATCAACCCAAAGGACATGAGTTTGAGCAAACTCCAGGAAATAGTGGAGGATGGAGGAGCCTGGCGTGCTGCACTGCATGAGATCTCATAGAGAGTCATACACGACTTAGCAACCGAACGACAACAGCAAGAGGTCCATATGATCAGCCAAGGTGTCCAGTGGGTATGCTACCTCTTTCTGAGTCTGTTTCAATTATTTATAAACTGGACTTGAGAAATGAGATAATCTCTTACGGTGTTTTTAGTTTGAATTGGTATGGCTTTTGACCTGTGTAAAAGAAGAAAATATGTATATATTTATTTTTCTTTCTGTCCTTTAATTATTTCACTGTAGAAGTTTTTCTGTACTACTCATTTGGAGTTGCTAGGAGTCACTATGTGCAATCAGAGGGAAGTGTCTGCAAATTGAAGGGCCAAGTTCACATTTTTCAGGATAATGTGAACTTAGGTTCATGGTGTTCAGGACGTTTTGCAAACAACCTGGTAGCATTTAAGATTATTTAGAATGCACTCTATTGACGGTGATTAAAACAATAGATTCTGGAACTAGACTGCCTTGAGTTCAAATCCTAACTCTACCACTTTCGTTGTGACCTGGGATAGATCACTTAAGCTTTTTGTGCCACAGTTTTTCATCTCTGTAATGGTGATAATTAGATTATCTACCTCTTAGGATTATAATGAGAAATAAATGAATTGCCATGTGTAAGCAAGCACATAAAACAGTGTTCAGTATATAGTTAACACCATTTGCCCAGATGGTAAAGAATCCGTCTGCAATGTGGGAGACCTGGGTTCGATTCCTGGGTTGGGAAGATCCCTGGAGGAGAGCATGGCATTCCAACATCAATATTCTTGCCTGGAGAATCCCCATGGACAGAGGAGCCTGACAGGCTATGATCCATTGGGTTCAAGAGGCTGACATGACTGAGCAACTAAGTACAACACACAGCACATAGTGCAGCAACATTTGCAGTAGCAGATCTTATTATTGGGAATTAAATGCTAATCCTTTTTTAAAACTGTCCAAGTTGTTGCTTTTATGTTAAAAAAAAAAAGATTGATTCATAAATCTTGTCTGTGACTACCATACAACTGTCTGAACAGATCATCTATCTCATATAAATTGGTCTTCATTCTTATAATATGCCACAGTGTGAGTCTAGCTGTTCCTATGCCTTTGTCCAGTTCCTTTGGTTATTTTAGCATCTTCTAATGCGTGGATTCTAATGCCAAAACTAGAGCAATAACCTTTCATCTGACATATGCATGAATCATTGACATCTATTTCTGTGGATCACAGGGTAATTCCTCTGATAACTGAATAAAGTTCACTCTAAAAACAAAAATCGTGACTCATGGATTATGAACTTGTCACAATTTAATAAGCCTAGTATTGAACCATTGGTATAATTTATTCTCACTAAAGCGGAAACAACTATAGTCAAGTTACTTTTCTTCCGGCTGTCCTGGCAGATTTGCTGGGAAGAATGCTGGTCTCTGCTCTCTGAATTTCTGTTGCAGGATGTCTGCAGTAAGGCTCAAGAATTTATATTTCTAAAAAGTTCCCAGATGTTACTGATGTTGGGGCCCCACTTTGAGAACTCTTTCCAGCTCCTTGTCAATCAAATGTTTTATGAGCAGGATCCTTTCCCTCCTTTGTCTTACCTTTACAGTTGTATTCTCTGAAGACTTGCTCTAATGTCAACAGTGAGCACCAGTCTAATGTTATTTTCTAGGGGAGGAAACCCAAAGTCAGAGAAGAATTTTCCCCTAGTTACAGAGTAAATTGACAGAATCTGGAAGATTTTTGTTTTTAATTGAGAATGATTTGCATCTCTAATTCTCAGACTAAGCATGTAGATTTAGAAAATGAGCATACAATTCCAGCTCTTCCATATTAGGAAATATGAATTTTAGTTGCTTTATCTCTCTGAACCTCATTTGCTTCATCCTTGATATGAATACCTCCTCTGCTTAACATATATGGTTTCGTGCGAAGTAAATGACATACTGTGCATTAAAGTGCTCTGTAAATTATAAAGTGCTATATAAATATTTTTCACTCATCCCGGTTATCAGATGCAACATCATGTTGAACATAATATATTTTATGATAGGAACTTTATTCTCCTGCTCATCTAGGGCAAATATTGACTTTTCTAACTTATTTGGGGAGGAAGCAGTACATTATAAACCTGTCGCCTTTTGCATAAAATTTTTTTCATTTTCTTCCTACATTGATTTTTCTACTAATATGCTTCTGAAGAATATGCAATTAGAATTACCATTTAACTGCTTATACATCTGAATACTTACACTTATGTGAGATGTGGTCACACTCATATGCACGACCTAATAATTTTTCCCCTAGTATCCTTTAACATATGGTACAAGTCACATTTATTAAGAATGAAATAATTTAATTATGAAATAAGTGAGTTACTATTTTGCTTGAAATGATTTTTTTTTTTTTTTGCATTTGCATTGGAAGCAGAACTGAGTTGAACAAGCAGAAATGGATTTTTCTCCCAGTTCTGCAATTAACAAGTTGTGTGAGTCTGTTTCTGTTTCTGAGCCTCAGGTCCCCATTTGTAAATGAGGCCAGATCTTACTCATTCCTTCCACTCACAGTGTCTATGGTATTAAAATTATAAGGCACCTTTTAAATCATGTTCTTCACCTCCTTGAGAAACTCTGAACAGAGTATCCACATTGACCTGGATCTATTCTAATAATATATTTTCCTTTTTGTATCTCAGGCCCAAGTGCTGTTTATATCCAATGCAGTATAACTCCTCCATACCTTTCCTTCAGGATATGACTGGGTTTCTTGGGGCTGTTATTCTGTTGCTATAGTTGAAAATGTAATGAGACTGTGTCCTGTTTTGGATCCTCTGAGATAGAGATGTTGGGTGGTGGGGATGGAGACAAGGCTGTCATGTTTTTAGTGAGTTTTTCCCTTCAGTGATATTTGGAGGATCTTCCGTATTATTAATGCATAGTAAAAATATTAGTTCTGGATTGCTGTGCAATCGATCACTTAAAAACCTAGCAGCTCGAAAACACCACACATGGGACTTCCCTGGTGGTCCAATGGTTAAGAATATAGCTTCCAGTGAAGAGGGCTTGAGTTTGATCCCATTTCAGGGAACTAAGATCCCACATGTTAAGGGGCAACTGAAACCTGTGCTCCAAAACTAGAGAGGCTGTGCTCTCTAGAGCCCGTGCTCTGCAGCAGGAGAAGCCTGCATGCTGCAGTGAGGATCTAGTGCAGCAAAACAATAAAAACAAAATAAGGTGATTAATTAAAAAACAGCACACCTTCTTACATTTTTTTGTGGGTCAAGAATCTGGCCACAGCTTAGTTGGACTATCTGTTCACAATTTCTCACAAGTCTGCAATCAGGATATCAGCTGAGTCTACAGTCTCACCTGAAGACTCAACTGGGGAATGATCAGCTTCCAAGCCTGTGTGGCTGTTGTCAACAGTTCAGTGTCACCTGGCTTGTTGAACTTAAGGTCTTGGTTTCTAGATAACTGTTAGCAGGGGACTGGCTTCAGCTCTTGTGCAGCTCTCTAGCCCGGTAACTCAGTATATCAAACCATGAAAGCTGAGAAGCCAAGAGATATCTGTTCACCAGATGTCAGTCTTAATCATGTGAAACCTAATGGTGGAGGTGATATCCATCACATATACCACATTCTGTTGGTTAGAATTAGGTGACTAGGGTCAGACCACACTCAGGGTGAGGAGTTTACACAAGGCTGTGAATAAAGGAGGCAGGGATCACAGAGAGCCATTTAAGAAACCTACCTACCATAGAAGGGGATGAAATAAGACATCTTATACCTAAATAAGGAATTTAATACAAACATGAATTTGCTTGTGGAATCTGGTGGATGTGTGAGTCAGGGACAAGGAGGCAAGTGGGATACCAAGAGAAGAATCCAGTCTAGAAGGAATATGCAATAATGAAAGGCTCTTACAGGTGGAGGAGGAATTCTGCTGTCTGAGAAGTTAAAGCTGGGTGGGGTTTTAGAGGTCTTTTTATCTAAACATCTCTTTTTCTCAAGGACTTCATGATTCACAGAGGGCCTTGCTCAGGCCACAGAGATTGTAGCCGAATCAGTTGGATCAAAGTCCTCAAACCCCTTTGACACAGATCTGGATTTGGCATAAAAAGATTTGACTTTGTGACTTTCAATTTGCCTCTGAGTAGCTGTGTTACCTTGATTGATTTTCTTCCTTAAGATGGATATTTGGTTGGTAACATGGAGCTTTTGTTTATCTTGTATGTTTATTTATGTCTGATAAACACATTGGGGCTTCCCAGGTGGCACTAATGGTAAAGAACCCACCTGCCAATGCAGGGGACATAAGAGACATGGGTTTGATCCCTGGGTCGGGAAGATCCCCTGGAGGAGGGTATGGCAGCCCACTCAGTATTCTTCCCTGGAGAATCCTCATAGACAGATGAGACTGGCAGGCCACAGTCCACAGAGTTACAGAGAGTCAGACATAACTAAAGTGACTTAGCACACACGATAAACACATTGACACTTGTTTGTGGAAATTTTTACAACTTAGAACAGCATTTTATTTTTAAAAAATTGTTTTTATTGAAACTAATGATGTGTAGTTTGAAGCAAAACAAGCATTCCTTTTTGTCAAAAAAGATGACTATCAGTTCATACAAATACAAATAATTTAATCTATTTCTAGATTTGTGTCAGACATCTATAGGTACATGCTTAACTACTCCCAAGCACACTATTGCTTATTTTGCTCATGAATCTACACTTTGGGTACTGTTTCATGAGAATGGCTCATCTCTATTCTGTGAAACATGCCCGGTGGCTTGACTTGAACGTGGAGCATCCATTTTCAAGACACATGATTGTTGGTCAGCAGGTTGGCGCTGAGAGCTTGGCTAGTGCTATGCCTTGGCGATCATGGCTTCTCCCAATGTTCATACTTCCACATATTACTTGGGCTTCCTTATAATGTGGTGGCTGAGTTGCAAGAGTGAATAGCCCAAGAGAACAATGTGGAAATGCATGCATTTTTAAGACCTAGTTTAAGAAATTACGTATAATGTTACTTCCATTGTACACTGTTGTCTGAGATAGTCACAAAGACTCACCCAGTTCAAGGGCAAGGGATGTAAACGCCACCTTTTAATGGGGTTATGGAAGGTTCGACAATAATATATGTGCAAGAGATATTGTGGCCATCTTTGGAAAATAGAATCTATCACTGTACTATGCAATGATAGTATAGCACTTTAGTATAGCACTGTATTGTATCTTTTGTACTGTATCATGTCATAGTTTATCCTATCATATTATAATGGCCTATGTTATATTTCATTGAGCTCCGTTGTTGAGTACTTACTAAGTGCCAGACCTGTTGTAAGTTCTGTAGTTCTCTTAAAGTTCATTTAATTTATACTACAACTTCATGATGTAGTCATTATTTTCATTCTGACAAATCAGAAAACCAAGGCACAGAGATGTTAAGTAAGTTTCCCAAGGTCAAACCAGTTCATAAATGGCAGAATTCATATTGAAATCAAGATTATCTAGTTTTGGAACCCATACTTTAACCTCTCTAACCTGATTATGTCCATGTTTTATCTATATCTCCAAACCTTGCCCACACCATCCTCTTACACCTTTCCTATCCCCATCACCATCTGTCTACCTTAAAAAGAATGAAGAAGCAATATTAATACAGAGGAATCACAAGCAGGCAAGTATTGCCTTTGAAAGTAATAGGTCTGAGCCTGTCCCTAGGTGCTCCAGTTGCCAATGCTAGGAAACCGCCCCCACCCCGCCGGCCCCCACCCCCCGCCAAAAGAAATAACATGCCACTGGTTCCATCCAGAATGTGTAGTGGTCATGATGATTTTACATTTAATTTAATGAGACATGGGAGTCTGGGGTAGGCTGAGAAGAATAGCTGAGTAAGAAGAGACAGATCAGAATAGAAAATGGAAAATACGTGATATTAGTTGAAAACTAAAGAAACTGAGGGACATCTACTCTTGTCCCACAGAAGTTCAGCTACTTGGTGTTCTGCCTGGTGACCTATCCAGTGAACAAAATCCTATATTGGAATTGGTTCCTACCTTGGAATTTTTACCAAAGTCTAATCCCCAAATTGAGAAAACTATAGCTAATTATGTATTAGTTTGTATCCATTTTAAAAACTTGTTCATTTATTAAATCATTCTCATCTCTTTTTTTCAACCAACATATATTAAGCCCTTACTGAATACAAGATGCTGCAGTTTAAAAATCAGAGAGACCACAGTTCCTAGTGCTCCCCAGCCCACAAAGGACTTCCATCGTAGGAAACAGATTTGTAAACAGACGGCAGGGATAGATGGCAAATGCAGTGAGCAACACTTTATGGATTCATAGAGGAAGATGCTCTAGTTCCCTCCTTGAGAGATCAGAGGAGGCTTTCCAGAGATGCCTTATGTAGATTTACTAAGGAACTGGAAACAGTTCAGCTCTGTTGGAACTGAAGGTGTGTAGGGCAAATGTCATGACATAAACTTGGAAAGAAAGGCAGGTAAATGTTTCTGCAAATGCATTCTTTCCTTCTGTCTTCCCGTCTGTCTTATAGACATAGTATTGACTCAGACCAGGGATCTCAGGCCACAGCAGACAGACAAACACAGTGTTACATTTCTCTGTGATCCCTCTGTCTGTCTGTCCTCAGTGCAGATACCTCATTGCCAGTGACTCTATCTAAAAACTGTCAGGATGGGGCCTAGAAAGTTCCGTGTCACATGGGGGTAAAATTACACCAGTTGTAAGTCACTCGAACTGCTAGGGTCTGCCTTTTTTCTCATATCCCTTCTTTATAAAACTGCTGGGCCTCTCTGTAGCAGTGTCATGTGGTAACATTCATAATTTGGAAGTGCTTCATTGCACAAAAATCACACTTACCATACAATGCCTTTTTGACAACTTACCACATGTGGGTTGTTAATCCATCTAATAAAAGATGAAATTGAGGTCCAAAAATGTGAAATGCCTTGCCTTTAATTCTCATGAAAAGTAAACTAAACTCATTGCTTCTATCCATGGCCAGTCAGTAGTCCTCCATAGTGTGATATCTGTTAAAATGAACTCTGAAGTTTGAACCTTGTATATAACATGGCTAAAGTAAAACAGGTCTGGTTAAAACAACCAAGTTAGCTGAGCATCATCCTTTTTCTACAGATGCTGCCCTGAGGCACCTCCATATCTAACATGAAAACCAGTCCCATTGCACTGAGCTAATTCTTTATGTCCCTGGAGCCCTCAGGAAAGACCTTGATCACTGTGCTTCCCAGGGTGGGATTAATGAGGGAACCAACCCACTGCCCATTTGGGGTCAGTCATATCAATCTCCCACCGATCCCACTGTAAGTTTATATGGCTCAAAGTCAAGCCCATGAAAGAATACAAAAACCAGATGATGGAGGCAGTGTCCTACCATGGGTAGAGTGTGCAGATTCTCATCTTAATTTTGGCCCTGACTTGCTGTAAGTTTTTTTTTTTTTTTTTTTTTGCAGACAAGCTACTTCCCTTCTCTTATGCTAGCACTTCAGTTTACAAAGGATTTGAACTCTAGGTCCCCTCAGGTTCTCATAGAAATTATTCCATGGGTTCTTCATTCCTTGAGGAATACTCATAACCTATCCTACCTCAGATCACAAAAGGATGAATTCTAATGTCCTCTACTCTCTTTCATGACCTCCTTTGGTAGAGGTTTTGAAGTGTCATGTTTTATGGGTACAGGGAGCTTGACCTGGTGAATTGGAAGTTATCACCATATAGGAATTAAGTGCTTACTCACTTTTGTCCAGGCTTCCCAGGTGGCTAGAGTGGTAAAGAACCTGCCTGCCAGTGCAGGAGACCTGAGAGACACAGGTTCAATCCCTTAGTCAGGAAGATCCCCTCCTGGAGGAGGGCATGGCAACCCACTCCGGTATTCTTGCCAAGAGAATCCCATGGACAGAGCAGCCTGGCAGGCTACAGTCCATAGCATCACAAAGAGTCAGACATGACTGAAACAACTTAGTACACATGCATGTACTTTTTGTCCATGTGTTGATAAATTGGGTTCAAACATTTCATTAGACTCCTGCCTTATATTACTGCCTCAGATGAGGGGATAATCAGTGAGGAAATTCTTGGGGTTGAAGACAAGGGAGGGCAAAGGCAGAAAAGAGAAGGGCTGTGAATACAGAAACTCCTAGTCACTGTGTCTTGTCCTAAAACTATCAAGACAGATTAGATTTGGATCTAAAATGTAGGAAGAAGGTGAAAGTAGACCCCAGGAGGGGGCACAGATGGTGTGGACGGTGAAACCCTTTGTGAAGGGCTGTGCATTTTACCTTTCCACTCTCCAGCACTGCAGTGTTGGGTAGATTCTTGGAAGTCTTCTGGACGAAGTCTGTTGGTCTTAAAGAGGAGGACAGCAAGTCTCGGGCTGGGGACGATTGTGTGCTTTCACAGTGCTGCCGCACAGTCCTCTCACAGGTTAGTTTGTAGAGAATGGCCTCCACTAGGAAGTGGTGCGTGCAGGGGCCAGGGGCCCTAAGATGCCGCAGCACGGCGGGTCCATCCAAATAGCCACTGACAGGTGCATGGTGCTAGGGGTGAGACCTAACTGTGAAGAAGCTAAGACTTCCATAGGAATGGCAGGAAAAGAAAACCATAAACTTAACATTCTGATAAAGACAGGCATCACCACCATTCCTGGATATACTTAATGCATTTAGAGGCTTTAAATCTATGAAAATAGTTATGAGGTGTTCCAATACAGTGTCCCATTTAAGCTGGATGTTGGTAGATAGTTTAAGTGAAGTCTTTGTTTTGTCTTATTCATTATTGATTCCATTTTTTTTAAACTTGAAACATGTGATACAGCAGTACTAAAATACACTGTCTCCCTCGCATATTAAAGCTCCATATTATTTTTTGAAAATCCAAGAAAGAAAGAAATTGATGGGACCTCACTGTGGTGTTTCTACCTTTCCAAATCTTTTTTTTTTTTTTTTTTCTTGAATGCCATAAACACCACCAGAAGAGATTAGAGGATATTGACTTGACTGATAGCTCAGAGACCTGCAAACAGTGGTTTTTAAAAGTAATTTTATGTAGTTTATGTATCTTTGGTAGCTCAGAGCCTGATTACCAGACAATTCTGCTTAACTGCAGTGGCCTGGCTTAATGCTGAAGGCTGTAGCATTGTGCTTTATCTCATCATCTCCAAGTACAGCATCTGAGATGCAGAAAAGACTGATAAGCCTGATACATATGAAGTTAGTCTACTTGAGACTGAGGAGCACAAAAGCCTCCACCACCACGCATTTCCTTTTCTCTATGTGGGAATGAGCTTCTTCATTAAAAATTATGACCACTTCACAGCCTTTCCTGACGTGGGAAGGAAATATGAGCACAGGCTCACACAGCTATGCTCATTCCCTGTTTAGCAACTTCTCAGAAGGTAAGACCTTAGAATGTGAGGATAGATTTGTAAACTTAATCTAAAGATGTATCACTGTTGTGCTATAAGATATCTAAGTGCTCATCTGCTTTTTTTTTTTTAAACAAACACAGGATATATGTTTCTAAAGCTGTTATCTATCAAGGCCTTTGTATTTTTATTTGTGAACTAGTTTCTTCCCATCTCTAGTTTTTCCTTCATCACTTTCATAACTTTCCCAGCCTCCCATGCACAGAAGCATACACACATTCACTTTCACCTCTTATACCCCCATACTCACACATTTACACAAATGCATCATATACACACCTACACTTATGCAGCATACATGCACACATATAATTACATAAATAAGACATACACATGTGCAACACACATCCCTACAGTTTTATACATATGTCCACTCCAGTATTCTTGCCTGGAGAATCCCATGGACTGAGGAGCCTGGTGGGCTGCAGTCCATGGGGTTGCAAAGAGTCGGACATGACTGAGAGACTTTACTTACTTATACACCTTATACATATAACAGATATGTACACCAAATACCCATGCATTGAGCACTCTATGGAGTTGTGATCTTTACTATCTGAAGATGTAATGGTCATAGTTGGTGTTGTCTAAGTTCCTATTATTTGCCAAGATCGCTGCTAAATATTTTGTGTATGTTATCTTGTTCCATGTTTATACTTAAGAGGTGGAACTCGTAGTATCTCAGTTGAACAGAGGAGAATCCTGAGGCCTGAGGGTGGTTAAATAAGTTTCCCAAATTCACACAGTCCATGACTGTGTATGTGGGAATTACAGGTGGGCTGCATGGTTCCAAAGCCCTTACTCCTATCTCCAGCACAATAGAACTCTTGAGATAGTACTGAGAAAAGATTTGACCTCATATAAGAAAGACTTTAAAAATAAATCAGAATTATTTGTATATTGAGATTTGGATCAAATAACTTTTCCAGACAGGGAGCTGACCTTTTATGGTAGGAATAGATCGGTACCAGAAATCAGAACACTGAGGTCCTTATCATTTTCTCTGTCTCTTTCTGGTAATTTTGGGCAGATACATTAATGGGAAAAATTCAATTTATTATATCCTCATAGAGATATAATTAAACTCTGCTGAGGTGGTGCCAAAAGAGTTCTGTTAGAAAACATGCGAAAATTCTCTGCATTTGGGATGTGGCCAGTCCAGTCCCTTTCCCTCTCATACCATCTTCTGTTGACCTTGTCATCTAGTTGTTTGCCTCTAGAGGGGAAGCCAGGCAACATCTCATCCATCAGTGGTCGCATTTATTCTAGCAAACACTTGGATTGGCTTCACTGTTATCTCATTGCAAGGATACGCAAGCCAAGACACAGCTCTTAGCTAATGTGAACAGCTCTGCTCCCTGTAAGGACCAGTATCACAGGCTTGTTGGGCATTCTTTTCCAAAGCACTGCCTCACGTATGTTGCACTTACTATAGCTAAGAACACTGTCATTTGACTGACTTCAGGTTACAGTTAATATTTAGAAGATCAAGAATTTAGAAATTAAGACTTATAATTACCAGTCAAGTTGTCTTTTCATTAGCTTATCATTCCTACCTTGGAAATTGATGAAACACATGGGGGCTCAAGGTTGGTGTACATTAAAGCATCAGTGCTAAATTTTCATTGCTTCTTGTGCAGAACATAATATTTGTGACTTTTGTTGCTGCATTTACATCACTTTGATCATGAGGCTTTCCTGAACTGCATGTAGATATCTGATGATGTAGTTATACTGACAAGGTATTTCTATGGTGAAAGAAAAGGGATGTTATTTTGGTGGTAATGTGACCAAGGTACTTCAAAGGCAATCTTACTTTATCAGAATCTTGACAGAACTCCCTCTCCCCATTTGACACTCTCCACAACTTTTAAATTAAAGAAACCCCTGTGTTACAACTGGTGATGTGCTGTAGTCCATAGGGTCGTTCGCAAAGAGTCAGACATGACTTGGAGACTGAAAATAGCATCATAATTCAAGATAGAGCATAATAAGAAATCAAATAAAGCAAATTTAGCATTGCAATATTTTTTTTGGAAAATAAGGCAAATAAACCTAGGCTGCTTATCTCAAAAGGAATTTCCAGTTCCTTTCAAAGCCAGCAACATTGCTCCACTTTGACCATTGTTCTCTAGTCGTGTCTCCCTCTGACTACAGCTCAGAAGGATTCTCTGCTGTTAAGAAGTCCTGTGATTAGATTAGGGCCCCTGGATAATCCAGGATAACCTCTCCATTTCAAGATCTTTAATCTTAATCATATGAGCAAGTCTCTTTTGCCTAAATCATGCTTTCAGAGGTGCCAGGAATCACAATGTGGTCATCTTCAGGGGAACCATGAAGATGGTTCTATAAACCTCGGTCTTTCTATGCAGATGTAAATAGTTTTAGATTGTTAATAATAGGTAGACAGCGAGGATGTAACTGAGACGAGCTGAAGTAGACAGATCACGAGGTGTGTTCTGTGCTTTATGTAGAGTTCCAAAGCATCCTGATGGCAACAAGGAGCTAGACAATGCTTTTTAGCATGAAGGCACTTGATTTATAATGAAGTTAAACTATTGCAGTGAGTACCTTGATGCTAACCAACGATCCTTTGCTTTTATTTCTATGGGTAAATTAAGTCTAGTTTTTGACTTAATGTCCTGGGACATAGTTCATATTTGCATAGTGTTGTGTCCCCATTTCTTTTTACCATATTCTTTTCTGCCTTCTTCCTCTACTTAGTTTTTCTGGAGCACAAAGGAATGCCATTCACGGTCTATGACTTTTTGGGTGAAAAGCTCATGATGCCTTTCACTGGGCAAAGATGTCTCAGATTGTGGAAAGTAGACGGTGGTAGCAGCAAGGGTGCTTGGGAGGACAAGGAGATGCCTGTTCTTGGTACACTGAAGTCGTGCTTCCTGGAGCTGATAGAGCCTGAGTGAGGGGAAGGATGACCTCTTCATATGTTCAGTCCAGGAACAACACCCAGCTTTCTCTTGTGTTCCCAGGGAACAGATCTAGGAAGTTAAATTAAAGAACTGCCACGGCTTCCCTGTGACTTTAATGTAGAAGTGGGCATTTAACTTGTGTACTTATTCAGGAATGACGTGTAATGCTGAGGGGAGTTAGTGAATAGAAGGATCCTAGGAAACTGAAAGATTCAACTGATGGAACAGGGAAACTGAGATTTATTGTTCCGTCAGGTGCAATCACCCTGTTGTGTTGTGGAGGAAAGCAGCTAAAGAGTACATTGGCTTGTGACACCACCAAGGTGGAATCAGCCTCAAAGGAGACAGTGTCAGATCCGGGTTCAATGCCTGAGCTTCCCCCGTGCAAGTCACTTGTGAGACAATCCCTTGACACAGAGAATCAGGGTGCCCACATTATATCTGATCACAGAAATGTTAATGCAGAGGAGTAAACTGGCTTTGATCTTTGAGTAATTGCAGGCTAGGGAATAGAGGGTTGTATTTTTAAAGGTCATCTCTATTATTTATGTGAAATGTGTTTTATGCTTACATGAGACTTCATATCAAGAATGGGAGATGAGCGTATTTGAAGGAAAATTGAAAGCTAGTTTCCATGTGTGAATTTCACATGGTGCATATATGTCTGTGTGTGTGTTTGTTTCTGGAAGAATTTAGCATCCTGATCACTTGTTCCTTCTATGCTGTAGTTCATGGTATCCAGCATCCCCAGTGGTGCATGGAGAGGAAGAAGCCTCTGTCTCCCACTTTAGATGTTATTATGTAACACTTTTTTTTTTTCAGAAAAGGAATGCAGTTTCAAATATGACTTCTTTCCCAACTTGCAAGTGGAGTTGACAACAGTGGACGGTCTTCTGTACATGAATTCTGAAAGAACAAGTGCTAGTTGAATTTCATATCAAACTACAAAACCATAGAGATGTGAGGTGAATTGTTCTTTATTTGGATGAACGAGGAGAGCCCGGGGGCTACCCCTGTTGTCTGAGGTCATGCAGTAGGTCAGTGGCACTGCGAGCATTGGGGCTATCATCACCTGACTCCCGGTTAACTTTCTTTCTAGTCCAGCACAGCTGCCTCCCAAGTTTAACAGTCTATGACTCACAGTCCAAATCTATGGTGACATATAATATGTTACTTTGGTTCTAAATCAACAAGCTACTTTTAGAAGTGCTTACACTGCTGCCTTCCTTTTTACGCTATTGGATTCTTCACATTGAGTCTTATTTCTAGAACTCCTATAAGAGAAACAAGAGGAACCATTTATTCATGATTGTTTGAAGGATGTATTGAACACTTGTTGGGTGGCAAGTCTCTTTGAGAGGGTGAAGGCACAGCTATGAATAAGACAAAGTGTATTTCCTCAAACAGTACATTTTCCTCTGAGGAGAGGTACCATAAGTATATAAGCAAGTATACTTAAGTCTAATGGAGTTAAGTGCTACCTAGAGAAAAATAAAGCAAGACTAAAAGGGGAGAGTGTGCCTTGGTTTGTTGTCCTTTAGTCACTTAGTCGTGTCCAGCTCTTTTGTGAGCCCATGGACTGTAGCCCGCCATGCTCCTCTGTCCATGTGATTTCCCAGGCAAGAATACTGGAGTGGATTGCCATATTCTCCTCCAGGGCATCTTCCCGACCCAGGGATCAAACTCATTTCTCCTGCCTTGGTTGTTTTATATAAGTTGGAGAAGCTTAGAGAAGGGAGGTGAGGGAGTGAGGCATGCAAGTATCTGGGACAGAGGGTAGCATGTTCCAGAGAGAAAAGCACTGGGGAGGGAGCCTAGCTGGCAGATGTCTGGTTTGAGGAAAGGTAGAGGAGCCAAAAGAAGCTGGAGCTGAGTGATCCTAAGGGGAGTGAGAAAGGATAAGGGCAGGGAGGACACAGGGACTGTTGCACAGGGTCTTGTAGGCTGCTCTGATGACTTACTCTGAGTGAGGTGGGGAACACTTGGAGTCATGTGATTAGACTTGCATTAAGCATCACTCTGGCCCCTTTGTGGAGAAGAGAATGTGGGCTAGAAATGATACTTGGTTGGTAGGTAAGGGGCAGATGCTAACAAATAGTGAAGTTCTGGATATATTTTGATGATATCATTCACAAGTGTAGTGCACAGATGAGATCTAGAGTATGAGAGCAGAAGAGAAGTCAAGAGTGACTGCTAGGTTTCAGCCTGGGCAGTGAGAAGGATGAATATTCAATTTAGTGGGATGTCAGGAGGACAGCAAGATAATTAGTATTGTGTTTTGATTTCTGTTTCTTTGAGAAGAAAACATGTTCAGGAATTTGATTTTCAATATGCTAAATTTGAGCCAACTGTTAGCCTTAGAAGTAATGGTTGAGTAGACAGTTATATATTTGAGCCTGGGGTTCAAGGGCAAAGTGTTGACTTGATAGAGATTTAGGAATCAATAGATATAAATTTCAGAGAAGGCAATGGCACTCCACTCCAGTACTCTTGCCTGGAAAATTCCATGGGCGGAGAAGCCTAGTAGGCTGCAGTCCATGGGGTTGCGAAGAGTCATACACAACTGAGCGACTTCACTTTCACTTTTCACTTTCCTGCATTGGAGAAGGAAAGGGCAACCCACTCCAGTGTTCTTGCCTGGAAAATCCTAAGGGCGTGGGAGCCTGGTGGGCTGCCATCTATGGGTCGCACAGAGTTGGACACGACTGAAGTGACTTAGTGGCAGCAGATATAAATTTAAAATTGTTGTACTGAGTGACATTATCTAAAATGATAGATTAAGCTCTGGGGCCAAGATTTTGATGTTTCTTGGAGACATAGAGGAACCATTAGAGATGTCATGAACAAGGATACTGAGGTTGGAAGAGAATCTAGAGACAGAACCATCTAAAAATATAACCATCTAAAAGTGCTTCAGGAGTGAGTGAGTAAATGAGCAATTTATCTGCACTGTTAGATTAAATGCCATGAGAATTAAAACACGGACAACTGAATTTAAATCTTTGATGGATGTTACCTGCAGACAAACAGTTTTCACCATTCTTCTGAGTCTTTGGTTTACACGTGGTATACTTTTTCTTTGTCCAGGTGGAACCC
Organism: Nanger dama; assembly: GCA_917880005.1. Lineage (NCBI taxonomy): Eukaryota > Metazoa > Chordata > Mammalia > Artiodactyla > Bovidae > Nanger > Nanger dama. The sequence goes on along the minus strand of CAKJTW010000011.1, from coordinate 22,847,596 downwards.
ACACTAAATAATTGTTAAATACAAGGACTCTGGAATTATACTGCTTGGAGTCCAATCCTCATTCCATATTTACTAGTTGTTTGAGGGTGAAAAACTTATTTGATCTTACTCTATGCCCTTTTTTAAAGGGAGGAAGTGATATTATCCACCCCATAGGGTTACTGGGAGTATTAAATGAGATAAACACTTGGCACGTATCCGTCACACAGTAATAACCCAGGAATGAAATGAAACAAAAGTAAGATTAAGAGTAAATTTAACGAAAATTCTTGGTATGAGTTAAACTGTCAGTGGATGTTTGCTGAACCAATGAAGACAAAGGGTGGGAAGGGGGGTGGAATAAAACCTTCAACACTTTCTTTTTATATTTCTTTTAAAGATTTTTTTGATGTGAACCATTTTTAAAGCCTTCAGTTAATTTGTTACAGTGCTTCTGTTTTATATTTTAGATTTTTGGCCTCAAGGCATATGGGATCCTAGCTTCCTGACCTGGGATTTGTCCTAGCACCCCTAGCATTCTTAACTGCTGGGCCACCAGGGAAGTCGCAAACCTTCAACACATTTTGAAACAACTCAGCAAAGAGATTTTCTAGAACTGCCAGGCCATAGTTATTTTTGCCATTTTTACCTCCCCTATGCCATTCTAAATACAAGCAAAGTAAAACCACAGGTTCCCCAAAGGTCAGAAATGAATGTGATGAATTTAAAAGACAATGGATCACACTGATGAAGTCTGATTAACTTTCTGTCTAGGAATGGGCATAAGACTCTGCTTTTTTCAGCATAGCAATGCCTTTGTTCTACTCTGAATTCATGGGGAAAAAGAAAAGTTATTGTTTCAACAAAGAGCTTGATGTTTGTCTAGAACGGGAAACACAAATCTCCATAGAGACTAGGAAACAAACTATCTGATTTCCAGCACATATTCTGCTGTTCCTTTGTCTGGTTCTGTGATCTTAATGTGTTTCTGCTCCTTTTGGGCCTTAGTTTCCCCAGATGTCACATAAGGGAGATGAAGTAGTTAATTTCCAGTGCTTCCTCCAGCCTGAAATTCTAGGTTTGGGATTGAGGAATAATTCCTTCTGATGACATATGGCCCAACCTTCAGCTCTTAATTGGCCCACCGTCATGATCACAAGTACTTGATTATTCATACATTTTTTAAAAATACGAATTGCATAGAGATGTTCAATGATGGTGAAAATTGAGTCCTAAATATTCTATCAGATGTGTATGTAATGTAATCTATTCAGGATCTCAGTAGAGTGTAAAATGATAAATGAAATATGCACAAAGTAAAAAAGGCTTAGAGCATTATAAGGAAGTAATACTATTTGATTTTTATGAGTTAAGGATGATAGTATATTAAGAGCTTCAGTTATAGGAAGCCTGAAGTTGACACATATAGTACTGTCTCTAGTAAGGAAAACCAATTAGGATGCGTTGTTTTCATTCCTGAACGTCCATGTTCAGAGAATCAACTATTTCACTCAAATCTGGAAAACAAAGCTTCTTGCCAGCCCCTCTGTCCAAGTCACGCTGGCTCCTGACTCATGCTAGTTATATTTATAGTTTTGCATATTTTATTAATCTTCTATTGCAGCCATGCCACAAAGAGAAATATTTTCCCTTTGAAAAAGGTACCCAGAATCACCCAGTTTCTCATCAGAGAAAATAAAAACACTTACCTCGCATAAACTCACTTCAGAAAATATGAATGTAACACTGTTCCCCAAACCACTTTCTCCTTTGAATGCCAGTTGTCAGCACAGCAGCCCTCCTGCCTCCTCCTTCCAGCATCTCAGAATCTTCTGCCTGCTGGCCTGGGGCGGGGCTGGGGTCGTCCATCTAGCAAAGCATAAAGAGCTCCTGATGTCACTCTGTTATCTGGAACCTGGGTTCTTGTTCTGCCACTCAGCAACTCTGTGGGTGCTGGTAGAGTATGGAACTTCTTTAGATCTGAATGTGCTCATCAACAAGAGAGGAATGATTACATTTACTTTTTGACGTGGCCAGAATTATGAGAAAGAACATGTGCAAAGCATCCATCTCATAACCCATAGTATGTGCAGGTTTGCCTCCCCTCCTCCAGGTGACCAGTGGTCTTTGTAGCGTCACCTGGTTTTTCTCTCTGCTATGCCATTTGCAAGGGGTCTTCCACTGCTCTGATAAGATAGGAAATACGGCATGCAACCACCACTCAGGACTCCATCCAATTTAGTGAAGCCTCAGAGGTGGTGCTAGTGGTAAAGTATCTGCCCTCTAATGCAGGAGATGCAAGAGACGTGGTTTCGATCCCTGGGTTGGGAAGATCCCTGGAGTAGGAAATGGCAACTCGTTCCAGTGTTACTGTCTGGAGAATCTCATAGATAGAGGAACTAGGTGGTCTACAGTCCATGGGACCACGAGAGTCAGACACTTCTGAGCAATTAAGTGCAGCGCAGCACAGATTACTGCCCAGCAGTCTCTGCAGCACTGGCATGTCAGTTTCTGTGTGTTTCGTAGGCTTCTGCTATTTCAGAGTCTTCTTAATGTAATGTGCGATCCACCAGACCTGGACTCCAGTCCTCACTCTCAGATTCACCAACTCTTTGACTTCTGCCAACTCATTTCTTTCTATATATTTAAATAACTCCTATCCCCTTGGACTTCCCTGGTGACCCAGTGGTAAAGAACCTGCCTGCTAATGAAGTAGACACAGGTTTGATCCCTCTGTTGTAACGATCCCTGGAGTAGGAAATGGCAGCCCCCTCCAGTATTCTTGCCTGGGAAACCCATGGACAGAGGAGCCTGGCAGACTACCGTCCATGGGGTCACAAAAGTTTTGGACATGACTGAGCGACTAAACAACAACAAGCTATCCCTTAAGGTCTTCCCAGACCTGCACAGATTCTTTATGCTTGTGTTTATTCGCTATTGAAGTTTTGAGGGCCATCCTCTCCTGAGTTCCCTTTTTTCCTAGGATTCAAAGTTTATATGTACCCTCTGTTAGGCCTGGAATAGTCACTCCATACCATTTCTCAGTCTGGCTGGTCTATGGGCCTTCAAGGGCTAGTCTTCCTTCCTGATAATGATAAATTCAATGCTTTCCTCTGATATCTTAGAGTTTACAAAGTAATTTTTGTTTTTGAAGTTTCACAGTAACTCTTGAAAATGGTAATCCTCATCCATATTTTAGATATGAGGAAACAGATAAAATGATTTACTCAGGAGTCCTACAGAAGTGCTGCATAGCCTAAATTTCAGGCAGCACCCTTCTTCTCCAAGACCAATTTCCTGCCTTTTATTCTGAATGTAAATGTAACTGCCAACCTGGTTAGGATGTCTTTGTGCTTATTATGCTGTGTGTTGCACTTGCTGCTTAGTTGTGTCTGACTCTTTGTGACCCTATGGACTGTAGCCCGCCAGGCTCCTCTGTCCATGGAATTCTCCAGGCCAGAATACTGGAGTGGGTTGCCATGCCCTCCTCCATGGGATCTTCCCAAACCAGGGATCGAACCCTGGTCTCCCACCCTGCAGGTGAATTCTTTACTATCTGAGCCACCAGGGAAGGCCAAGAATACTGGAGTGGGTAGCCTATCCTTTCTCCAGCTTATCTTCCCAAAGCAGGAATTGAACTGGGGTCTCCTGCATTGCAGGTGGATTCTTTACCAGCTGAGCTACCAGGGAAGCCTGGGTGCTTATTAGTCTCTGAGCAAAAATGTTTTTCTTACATGAGTATAAACTGAAGCTTTTATTATCTAGAAGCTTATCAGTTCAGTTCAGTCGCTCAGTCATGTCCGACTCTTTGCGACCCCATGAATCGCAGCACACCAGGCCTCCCTGTCCATCACCATCTCTCGGAGTTCACTCAGACTCACGTCCATTGAGTCCATGATGCCATCCAGCCATCTCATCCTCTGTCGTCCCCTTCTCCTCCTGCCCCCAATCCCTCCCAGCATCAGAGTCTTTTCCAATGAGTCAACTCTTCGCATGAGGTGGCCAAAGTACTGGAGTTTCAGCTTTAGCATCATTCCTTCCAAAGAAATCCCAGGGTTGATCTCCTCTACATATTCTTCCTTTTCCAATAGATTCCTAATTCTGAATTTCTTGTTAAGCTCCAGGGAGATTTTATTCAGTGTAGAAATTCACTGTTGCCATTGTCTTTTGCAGAATTCTTAGTAAAGTGTTATTTCTTCTTTGTGATGGGCAAGGGGGCTGCTCTTGGTAGCTGAATGTACCTTGCCTTGGGTAGTGATTTGAGAGGCAGTGCTGTAAAAGAAAGCACACTTGTTTTAATAAGTACTCTTGATTTTTCCCCCATCTCTTTAATGAAATGCCATCTCATACTTAATCACCCACTGGGCTTGTCAGTACACATCCCTGTCATTACTAAAAATGTAAAGAAACAATATGCTGTGGAAAGAGCACTGTGTTAAAAGTCAGAAAGGCAGATTCTAAACCCTCCTCTTCCATAAATTATTTGACTTTGAAAAATCACTTCACTTATCTGAAGATCTTGTTTATTTTTTATAAAGTGTTGAACTAGATCTTTTCTAAGGTTCTTTTCAACTCTAAGGATTGGTAAATTCAGCCAGTTTTCTCCTTCCTAATTTATTGGAATACTACCCTTCATTGTTTGCATTTTCCAAGGAAATGCTTGCTGCATGTAAAATTAAGAGTCTGTATGGCTATTTATTGAGTACAGACTATGTGAAATATTATTAAAGTATAATAGTTTGGAGGAGGGAGACATGCAGAAGAGAAAATTTTGAGTAATGATGGGACAGTTTGAAAGTGCAGGTTCTACTGAGAATGGGGCATCACTGAGGATCTGTTATACATGGAGGTGAGCAGTTAGGCATAAGGTTGTAAGGAATGGCGGTTTGGCGTGAGTTTGGGGGATCTCCACAGTGTACTGCAGGCATGCCCTCTCCCCTGTGCCCCTCTCTCTCCCACACACACACACACACACACACACACACACAACTCTTTTCAGGGTCTCCTAAGTGTTCCTCTTTTACTTCAGGAAACAGATAAACTGCCAACATTAAGTAGATGTGTACACCAGAGATGTAAGTCTTTTAACATGATGAAGAAAGTCAGGTTTACCAGCATCTCTGAGTCACATGATTGTCATTTGGGATTCTAAGAGTTTATCTTCCCTATTAATGGTAATATCTTGTGGGACAAAATTTTGTATATGTTCTTTCTTGCATTTCCAGCACCAAGCATGGTTCAACCATAGTTGGTACTCAGTAGTATATGCTTGTACTGGATTGCTACTGCCTAAATTCCTAGGAGGGAAGGAAAGAAGGTAGGTGGTTTTTCTTATAGTGAATCACTAGGAGGGAAAAAAAAAATTTAATGAGCTACCAATAACAAAACTGCAGTGAAAGAATTGACAGCCTGGATCTGTAATCTGCCTGACCTGACAATTAAAAGAACTTATTACTGTGTCAGCCTGCCAGCTGGATCTCCTTGAAGTGTAGCGTGTGGCGCTTCTGAGCACAATTCAAGTGCGAGCTTCCTTTTCTCCCCACTTTGTGTTTGTTGAGCTTGGGAGAGAAGCAGTTTTATGTGAACTAAGCCCACTCATCTCAAATGTGTTTAATGACAGCCGTATGTGACAGATAAAATAAAATCCTACAGCCTCATTTGATGTTTGTTTTCATTTCAGACCTTAGTGAAAGGAGACAGGGGAGATAAAATAATGTGGTTCAAGCAAGGGAGTTTAAAATAAATTATCTATTATCACAATCTTGTCAACTTTTCTCCAGGGAAATTTGAGAGGTCAAATAATACAAACACTACAAGCAGCAATTGTGATTTATAGAGCACTTGTAGTGTGACTTTGTGTTCGTATCTCACCCTGTCCTGACGTCAAGTCTGTGAGTTTACCTGGCCAGAGACTATTGTCTTCTTATTACACAAGGTTGAATACAAACCCCTACTAATAAAGTGATCCTGTTGGTTTTAATTTTGAATCCAGTGATTCCTCCAGTTTTCTATGCTGACCCACCAATGGAGTACGTCTGCAGTACATAGAAGACATTCTGTTCCTTAACTTTATTGAAGCACACGTATGATGGAGTATATGGATAAACTCTTATCACAATATCCTGTAGTATGTAGAATAGATCTTCAGAGTCATCTCTCACTAGCCGCTTTATTTCTTCTCTGCCCACACCACACCAACTCTATACTTTCTTCATAAAGTAATCACTACAGTCTGTTTGTATATCTTCCCAATGCTTTACATATATATATATATATATAGCAATAGCTTTGCAAGTAACATTTATTTTAAAATGTATTATCATACATAAATGGATTTCCCTGATTGCTCAGCAATAAGGAATCCAACTCTAATGCAGGAGATGCAGGTTCGATCCCTGAGTTGGGAAGATCCCTGGAGGAGGGCATGGCAACCCACTCCAGTATTCCTTCCTGGAGAATCTCATGGACAAAGGAGCCTGGCAGGCTATAATCCATGGGGTTCCAAAGAGTTGGACACAAGTGACTAAGCATGCACGTACACATGCACATCATACATAAAGATCATACAAATGATATTACCTCTTGTCTCTAATTCATTCTTTCCTCTATATCTATTCATTTCGGTAAATGGGATTTGCATTCAGTGCTCCATATTTTGAAATGTACTATCATGTACCTCATCTGGCTGGTAGGCATTCATAATGGGCTTTAGCTCTTCTTTAGTATAAGTCGTACTAAGATGAGCTTCCTTGCATCATATCTTTGCTTTTATGTAAGTCCAGCCAGTCAATTTTGAAGGAGATCAGCCCTGGGATTTCAAAGGAATGATGCTGAAGCTGAAACTCCAGTACTTCAGTCACCTCATGCGAAGAGTTGACTCATTGGAAAAGACTCTGATGCTGGGAGGGATTGGAGGCAGGAGGAGACGGGGACGACAGAGGATGAGATGGCTGGATGGCATCACGGACTCGATGAATGTGAGTCTGAGTGAACTCCGGGAGATGGTGATGGACAGGGAGGCCTGACGTGCTGCGATTCATGGAGTCACAAAGAGTCAGACACGACTGAGCCGACTGAACTGAACTGAACTGAACTGAACTGAACTGTCTAGAATTAAATGTCCAGAAGTGTAATTGCTTGGTTTTTCGAGGTTTGTCAAAAGTCAGTTTCAACCAACATTTCAGATGTTAGAATCCTTACAGTATTCCATGTTATAGACTTGCGCTTCCACTTAGTTGGTCCAGGATGTGTTTTTCAGACCAACTAGACACTTCTCTAAACAGATACTTGTGGCCAGGAGAGTGAATGTTGGGGAGGTTATTTTCCATGGCTCTGTGGTTTGGATACAGGGAGTACTCGCCATGGAAGAAGAGTGGGGTATTCTTGTGATGATTTTGTTTACTTTAAACAACCACATTTTTCTTTCAGCTAGAAGAAGGTACTTAATGCAATAAAAATATCTACTAGAATTTAAAATGCAAGTGGTGCCATGTGCTTAAAACTACTATGAGTTTATTCTTTATTAAGAAGCAAATCTTTCACATAATCAGACTTGAAAAAAAATACAATTCAACTTTCTGCACCAATTATATGATATAAGGGTCCAGAGAATCAATTCTCTGGACATATAAGTACGAATGAATTCTACATCCCATCCTGTCTCTTTCCACCTTTCTCACTTCTTATTTCTAATTAATAGGGACTGAATTCTGAAAATGTGAGTATGGAAAAGGAAGAAAGCTCTTATATGGTATTATAGATAGCAGATGAGCCTTCTCACAGATGTTTCCCAAATCATATATAATGTGTTACAAGAAGAGACAAAAAATAACTCCCTTTCCCTCCATCCTTCTCTTTTCTTTTCCATTGTTAAAAAGGCTCTAGTTATTTTTAAAACCATAAATATACCAGTATAAGTCAGAATCTTGTTTACCTAAGTTCTTTTAAAATAAAGAAATTGTTTCTCAAGTTTGTTGTCCTTAGGTCCTTTGCAGTTGCAGGAAACCAAGACGTGCTTAAAGCTACCTTCGATCACATTAGATGGTAGGAATTTGCGGTAAGGATACAAAGAGAAGGAAAGAAGTCCTAAAATCGTGTCAACAGCCAGACAACCAAGCCTCATGGAAACTTGGAAGATCAGTAAGGGCACAACAGTAGCTGATTTTGTCATCCCTTCCAAGTAAACACCCTGTGCTTCCTTATCCAGCGGGCCTCCATTCCTGTGACCTAGCTTCTTTCTTTCCATTCCCTACTGCTGCTCTTGATGACTCTGTTTAGTCTTCTGAACCCCATGATGTTCACTCTATATTGCCCTCTCCTGACTTAGCGCTTCTTCATGCACTCTGTTTATCTCTTGCTTTTGCTCCATTCTGTTTCTGCTACCAACTATTCTTTCTCTCTATGCCCTGCACTCAGAGCAATAGGATCCATTATTTCACTTGGTTCCTATCCAGTACAAATTGGGAAGGATACATCTCATGGAGCTGGTTTTGGTTCAACATCTGATCCAATTTGTCGTGGACTAAATTCAGAATTACCTGTTTACAAAGCTGTGGTGGTAGATTTATTAAAAATAAACCACTTTTTGAGGCTCTCACCTTACACAGAGTTGTGGATATGGTAGAGACTCAACATTTTATGCCCTCTCTGTCAGAGAAGGGTTTTAACTCAGCCAAATGGAAGGTTTTGATGATGCAACATTCAAGTCCACATGCTCCAGAAGCATTCGGAAGACTTAGACTCTGGTTCTCTCATTCTTCCACCCAGAAGTAGAACTTCTTAGAATTTAGCTCCCATTGCTAAACTTCAGTTTATCCATCTTTTCAAGCAGTTTGACTATACAAAAAGAAAAAAAAATCTACCTTAAGAGAAAAGTAGGAATAAAAGTAGGAATAAATCGAAGGTAGCTTTAAGCACGTCTTGGTTTCCTGCAACTGCAAAGGACCTAAGGACAACAAACTTGAGAAACAATTTCTTTATTTTAAAAGAACTTAGGTAAACAAGATTCTGACTTATACTGGTATATTTATGGTTTTAAAAATAACTAGAGCCTTTTTAACAATGGAAAAGAAAAGAGAAGGATGGAGGGAAAGGGAGTTATTTTTTGTCTCTTCTTGTAACACAGAAGCAGCTATCTTCTGCTTTCAAGTGAGACCTGTTTGCCCTTGGAAATGCACCCATGGAGTGGGAACCATGGCGGATACTGACGGGTGTGGAGAAGGGAGGGAGTAAGGGAACCGGCAGCAGTGGCTGGGATCAAGAGCATGACTGGAACAATTAGCTTAGCACAGAGACTGGGTATGTTTTCCTCTGTTCCTATAGAGATAGATAAGTACGTCTGTAGAAACAAAGATAGGTTGATAAGAAGTGAGTGACTAGGGGTGAACATTTATGCTACATAGCCTCACTCTTTTCTAAAATAAACAGGGAAGTTATGTGTGGAAAGAGGACATGGAAGTATGTGGACCCTTTGGGAGATATTTAATGAAGAGATACATGAGAAGGTCATGTTGTAGCACTGAAGGTCATTTGAAATTAATGATTAAGTCTGTGCTATTTCTTGCCTTTCTCAAGAATTTATGCAATCCCAGAACTACCCAAAATGAAATAAAATGAAAAGAAGGAAGGGAGGAGACACTGGCCAGTTATCATGACTTAAGGTTAGCAGAGACTTTGGGTGAAAAGAAAGAAACATGGCTAATTGAGTATTAATTGTTGTGACTAAAGGGAGCACAATAAATATTACCCTCCTGTCTACCCAGAGAGCCGCACAGCTCAGTCAGTAAAGAATCCATCTGCAATGCAGAAATCTGCTTTTGATGCAGGAGACCCAGGTTCGATTCCTGGGTCCGGAAGATTCTCTGGAGAGGAAAATGACAACCCACTCCAATATTCTTGCCTGGAAAAGCCCATGGATGGAGGAGCCTGGTAGTCTACAGTGCATGGGGTGGCAAGAGTCAGACATGACTTAGCGACTAAATCACCATCACATTTCTACCCATGTTCTACAAGTTATTGAAAGAAACAGGAATCAGACAGATAGCCACTAAAATATTAGCCTTATGACAGATAGAAGTACCATGGATTACTGGCATGAGCTTTAGATGCAAGGAAATTACTACTGTTTTTCCATGAGATGACAGATGGCCCTTTGGTAATAGTCAGTGATGGTCACCTGCAGGCTTCTCCTAAACTGAAGCTGTCTTCCACACAACCTTCCCCTAAACAATTCAGAGTCTGAAAAAGTAGAGAAAGCATCATCTTGCCAGCAGCTGATTCTGAGTGGAACTCGGAAAGGAGCTGAACTGTACCTGCCCTGTTTCTTTCCTCAAAGTCACTAGTCAGTTAAGTCACCGTTCCTTCTCAGGAGATTGAGTGGGGCCTAGACAGATGATAAGAATATTTCTCCATGGAAGGTCCCTCCACATGGAAAACTCAAAGAGTACCAATGCACTTCCTCTCTCATTTAGTGATGGTAGTTCTAAATGGGGTGTCAAGGAACTTGTTGAAGGCAGAGTGGTTGGATGTAAAGGCAAAGAGACTAAGAGACTCGAGATGGCTCAGGCAGAGATATGGAAAGGACCACCGATTTTGGAGAAAGTGTGGTGATGAGCGGTGGAGGAGAGGTCTGGAATGTAGCTGGGTGGTGGGTACTGCTGAGTGGATGAGAGTGGCTGGTGAGGTAAGAAAGAGGGAGGAATTATAAGACTACCTGAAGTGGACTTTCTCCCCTGAGCTTGCAAGTGAACAGGTTTTGTAACTTAATATCAGTTTCTCTCATTTTCCTTCTGCCTCTTCCTCAGGCTCCAAGTCCATCTTCCATGTACTCAGTTTTCACAACTATTGGTTGGCACAATCACCAGCTTTATGTCTGCTGAAAGGCAGTGCAGACTGTATGGTTTTTCCTAATGTTCTAATTTATACAAAAGCTCATGTGGGCTTGCCTCCAATGGCAGTATCCCATCAGAGCCTTGTTCACTTATCTGTAATAAGAGGTGCCTATTGTCAGAGGTTTTCAAGTGAATTTGTAAAATAATCATTCTGGTTGATCCAGACATTAAAAAGAATTCTTGGGTTTCTGGTGTAGTCTCAGTGAAATTTACATAGCATCTAAAGTGGAAATTTTACCATAAGAGCATGATTAATAAAGGAAATTACTGTCATTACTGAAGATTTGTATTTCAAGTAATGTTCACGCCTTACTGACTCTTTAAGGTATATAAGAACAACTTTTTTGTGTTTGCCCTTGTACAGAATGTAAAGCTAGGAGCCAAAGAGGTCTAGTCAAACAGTAGACTCAAACTCAAACAGTAAAATCCTCACAGGAGAAACTGGCTCCCTTGACACTTGGAGAGAGTTAATTCCATCAAGTGGAATACTCATTTCCTCACAGATTCCTCTTCAGATACAAACACACCTATGAGTATACACCTGTGAGGATCAGACAAGTAAGTTCCTGTCCAACAAAACATTTCTTCTGCCAATATGCTTTAAAACAGATGAATTAGTAATCCATACAGAAGCACTTTACAGATTTCGGATAAGGAGAATTAGCACAGCAGTGAGCCCATTAAAAAACAATTGTGAGATCGCATCACAAGTTCCAAAAGATTTCATCTTATTTCTGTCCATTAAAAGCTAAAATTTCTAGCAATTTTTTTTTGGATGCTGGGTAAAACTTTAATTTCTTTATAAATATGTTGCCAGGCACATATTGTGTCTTGTGAATTGTGGGGGAAAATTACAGAATCAATTAGAATAAAACATGTTGTGTTCAGCCACTCAGTTTTGTGTTACTCTTTGCGACCCCATGGACTGTAACCCACCAGGCTATTCTGTGTGTAGGATTTTTCAGGCAAGAATACTGGAATGGGTTGCCATATCCTACTCTAGGGATAATAAAACATAGTTGATATTAAAATAAATTGAAAGCATTCAATATTTGATGACTCAAAAATCCTTTTAGTATACCTCAAGTTTACTTTTAGTAACATGTATTATTAGAAAATGTATGGCAATTCCTTTTACTCACAAACTCTTAAATTGTTGCAACTGTGGATAGAGCTGTTTACCAGAATATACAGATTTTCTCTATCTGCTACTAAGAAATGATGTGTGCGGGGGTTTGTATACTATCATTTAGGATTTAGAGACAAATGATTTTGGGACAGCCTCTAGTTTTTAGACCTTTGTATGAGGTTTAATGTAGTTAATGTAGTTAATAGAACTTTTCATATGATAGAAAAATGGGTTGCTGTGGTGGTGGTGGTGGTGGTGGTGGTTTAGTCGCTAAGTCGTGTCCGACTCCTGTGACCCCATGGACTATAGCCCACCAGGCTCCTCTGTCCATGGGATTCTCCAGGCAAGAATACTGGAGTAGGTTGTCATTCCTTCTCCAAAAAAAATGCATTAGTAAGGTTTAATTTTATAGTCTCAGTAACTTTTCAATGAGGGAAGATCCTTGATGAATAACAGTCGAGCAAGTAAATAGTTGTGTTTCTTTTCAGTCATCTTTTATGTGATTATGAGACAATACAAAAGGGATTACACCTTGGTTGCTTTCCCTAATATATAATAGAATTTCACAGGTGACTTTGAATATCATGTCTTGACTTTCTTATGTGGGAGCAGGATTTTGCAAATAATTTTTCTGTACTTTAAGGGATTTTCCATATAAAAAGAACATTGTTTTGAAAATGAGCATTGATGGGGACCATGCTCTTTTAATCTGTGTCACATTTCATATGTTACCTTTACGAGATATTTCTTAAAACCTAACCAAATAACTCAGAATTTTTTTTTTTTTAATCTCAACTATGTTCAGCCTAAGAACAATGGTCAAATGTTGGTAATGTAATGTAACTGTAATAATAGTTACATCTCTGGAAGTACTGTACGTGTTGGTTTTGAAGCCTTTCCTCTCACCTTACATACCATACTCCTGGATTTTCCTATTTAGTTCAAAGGGCCATTATTTGTCTTTATTGCTACTAATCAAATTTGGGAAGTTTGCTTGAGCTTTTTTTTTTTTTTTTTTTTAAATACCATGCTGTAAGATATGATGCCAAATCAGATCTTTTTTCCTTTATAATAATTAGTCAGCAACATTTATTTAATGCTTACTAAGCTCAGAGCAAAAACATGGAGAATGGTGAAAGGCAGAAAGTAAGTAGATCTAAACACAAGCTATCATCTCCAGGGTAGCTGCCTGTATCTTTATGAAAGCAGAAAATAGATAAATGAAAGGATTATGAAAACTTAAAAGCAAAGTCGAAATGAGCACAAATTGATCTGGTAAGAACTGAGTTCTATAAATGCAAAGAGAATGCAAATTAAGAAAGCTTGTTAAAACTGGTATCTTTCTACTTTTATTTTCATAATACTTTGCCAAGAGAATTGTTAGAGTTTTGTACACCATACACTTTGGTGAGCAAAATTTCAAAGTTCATTTGGGCCATTTAGAAAAAGCAAACCTAATTCTTTTTATTTTAGGGCTAGCTGAAGCCATAGAGTTTCATGAGTCCTTGTTGATCTGGTCTTAATTAAAACTCATTAAGTAACCTTAAACAAGCTACTTAACCTTTCTGTGCCTCAGTGTTCATATCTGGAAAATGTAATGATAATAGGGCCTACCTCATAGGATTGTTAGGAGCATTCAATATATAAAATTATATTTCTTCCACTTTATGAAGCACCTTTCTCCCTCTTGGTTCAATTTCTTTGAGATTGATATGTATAATGTAATTGATTTCATAAGATTTAATTGTGTTACAGATTTACAGGTAGGAGTTCTTTCTTCCTTAGTGGTAAAAGAATAACAATGCATTTTACTATCAAAGGCATCATATTGTACGTATAAAGTGCTTTCATAACAGAGTCTGACCCTCAGTGGGCTTCCCTGGTGGCTTAGTCCTTGAAGAATCTGCCTGCAATACAAGAGACCTGGGTTCAATCCCTGGATCAGGAAGATCCCCTGGAAAAGGGAGTGGCTGCCCTCTCCAGTATTCTTGCCTGGAGATCCGTGGACATAGAGCCTAGCGTACGTGAGGCTGCAGCTGCAGTCCATGGGGTTGCGAAGAGCCAGGCACAGCTGAGTGACTAACACTTGCACTTTTCCCCTCACCTTTTGTCAGATAGGCCCTATAGAGTGACAGTGTTGTCATACTCTAAAGACCATATTTGTGATTCGTAAGGCATTTGTACCTCATCTCATTGACTTCTCCATTATGAGGCAGATACGCTTATGCTTCCTGATCTTTATTTAAGTAAATATCGCTGGAATATTTGCCAGCGATCTCACCACTGTTAAGTGAAAATCCTAGGCACGAACTGAGGTTTCTTTTATTTATGTGATACTTGTCTCACCTTTATTGAGTCCTCCCACATTGTATGACAAAGATCCATATAGACAAAGCTATGGTTTTTCCAATAATCATGTACAGATATGAGAGTTGGACCATGAAAAAGGCTAAATGTCAAAGAATTGATGCTTTCCAGCTGTGATGCTGGAGAAGACGCTTGAGAGTACCATGGACAGCAAGGAGATCAAACTAGTCAATCGGAAAGGAAATCAACCCTGAATATCATTGGAGGGTTTGATGCTGAAGATGAAGTTCAAATACTTTGGCCATCTGATGCTAAGAGCCAACTCATTGGAAAAGACCCTGATGCTGGGAAAGATTGAGGGCAGGAGGCAATGGAGAATGAGATGGTTGGATGGCATCACTGACTCAATGGACATGAGTTTGAGCAAACTCCAGGATATAGTGAAGAACAGGGAGGCCTCATGTGCTACAGTCCATGGGATCCCAAAGAGTCAGACACGACTTAGTGACTGAACAGCAACAACACTGTTTGAACTCTGGGTACTGAGGATGAGAGGTAACTTTGGCAGATGAGGTGGTGGTTTGTTTGTTTGTTTTTCCCCCTGACCTTAAATGCTGAAGAGTGTTGAGGGGAATGTGAAACATAAAGGACTTGGTAAACAAATCTACATGATGAAACAGGATAAAAGGTGCAGCTAGGAATATCTGGCAGAATGTTTGCTGAGAAGGTCAAGCAATGTTTTAAGAAGAGTTAACTTCTTAAGTGACAGCTCCATGTCAAGTTGAGAACTTGCGCTTGCAGAACAGTACATGTACCTGAGACAGAAATGAACTTGGATCTTTTAAGGAGCTAGAATGGACTGGGGGTGGACCAGGGGAGTAGATGCTTACAGTCCTAAGGTAGTTGCGATTTAAGCTTCAGTAATAGATGCTGAGTTTTGTCTCTCAGGAGCAAAGGATTTGGGCATCTTTTACCATACCGTATAAGCTTACAGTTTTTGAGTGCTTTAGGGAAGTTCTTATAGTCTAGAGAGGAATGTGAGAACATGGATTGCTTTACCTCTTTTCGAGATGAGTACACTGAAGAACGAGCTATGAAATGATTTTTCCTAGTTAGTTTTCTAATGTTGTAAAGTAAGTGATATCTAGATGCCTCACATACATATGCCTAGATGTCAATTTTTGAAGTGATTTTTTTTTTGTTTTTGTTTTCTTTTTTTTTGGGGGGTTTTAGAAGCCTACACTCTCTCCCAAGTGGAAGTTTCCAATACTAGAAATCCATAAGATCAATTTTCACACTGTATGGAATTTTTCTATGAAAGAAATCATTAGTGATTTTTTCCCCACTCCTGTTGTTCTTTAGTATTGCCTCCCTTGGTATAAACTGTTTAGAAATATCAATTCTGTGGCATTGAAACATGTATGTCATATGTGAAACGAATCGCCAGTCCAGGTTCGATGCATGATACAGGATGCTCAGGGCTGGTGCACTGGAATGATCCAGAGGGATGGTATGGGCAGGACGGGTGGGAGGGGGGGTTCAGGATGGGGAACACGTGTACACCCATGGAGGATTCATGTTGATGTATGGCAAAACCAATACAATATTGTAAAGTAATTAGCCGCCAATTAAAATAAATAAATTTATATTAAGAAAATAAACAATCCCCTTTAAGAAAACAAAAAATAAAAATAGAAATTTGAAAAAAAGAAAGAAATATCAATTCTGTCTTGAAATACCCCATCAAATAATGACATATGTCAAGGCAAGAGTTTATTTATTTCTCTTTTCAAGATTACCAACACCTGTTTAATCTGATCATATAAAAGAAAAAAAAACCTGGTGATATATTTATTCCCAAACATAGCTTTAACAATATTTTGCCCTTACTTAGCCCATGCTCATAACTCTTGATATGATTTCAGCAGTGACGTGCATCTTTCAGACACCATTAATAATGCTGATTTGGGAAGAGGCATTCTTTTGTGTAATTGCTTTTACCCAAAAGTATTACAGTTACAATCTTGGGTAATTTGCTTCTTTTATTTTGCCTGATTCCTCACTTATAAAATATGGATGTTAAAATATCCACATTTTATAAATGTGGAATTTTAATACCACTATTAATTCACCTACTGAGAAATATATAGAGCGGGCTTTTATAGTAAGTGGCTCAGTGGTTTAGAATCTGGCTAACATTTTCATTTTTATTAAATCATTTAATTAAATATAACTGAACATCTTATAGGTACTAGGCTTCACAATAGGGATGCAAGCAAATACGACCTCTGTCCTAGCAACTGAGAGGTTAAATTACAGTGAAAATCATAGATTTTTAACTCAGATTTTTATAACAGATAATTTTTTTCTTGTTATATAATTCACTTACCATACAATTCACTGATTCTGATGATTTTTAAAGGAGATGGCTACTACATTTACTCAACAAGTATTTTATGAACATACTGTGTGTGAGGAAAGCTGTGTAGGTGTTGGGATTAGAGAGACTGACAGTAGTTCTACAAAACCTAGCTTCTCATACTATGTCCATCAACAGAATATTTTGTTTTATTATTTTTTTTATTGAAGTATAGTTCACTGACAGTGTTCATTAGTGTCAGGTGTGCAGCAAAGTGGTTGAGTTTTGCATACATATATATCTGTTTTTTTCAGATTCTTTTCCCTTAAAGTTTACTGCAGAATACTGAGTATAGTTCCCTGTGCTACAGAGGAGTTCCGTGTTGGCTACCTATTTTATATATAGGTGGGTTTGTTTTCTAGATCTGTGGATCTGTTTAACAGACTTTGTATATAGTGTTGACGTCCAATGTTTGGTGTCAACAAAGGGTTCTCAGGGCTTCTCAGGTGGAGCTAGTGGTAAAGAATTTGCTGCTAGTGCAGGAGACACAAGAGACTTGAGTTCAATCCCTGCATCAGAAAGATCCCCTGGAGAAGAGCATGGCAACCCACTCCAGTCCTCTTGTCTAGAGCATTCCTAGATAGAACAGTCAGACATGAATGAAACGACTTAGAGGGCATGCATGCAAGTGTACTCTGGGGTCACAACAGAGGGATAGAGAAAATATATTCTGGGGAGACCTTGGGAGGTTTCTGAGAGGCTGTTATCTCTAAATAGAATCTGGGAAGCCTGTTGAGAGTTTTCTAGATTGATGACTGGGGATCAAAGAGAGAGGAAAATGTTTTGGGAAGAGGAAAGAAACCTGCCCACACGAAGAGGTGTGACATAGGTAACTCACAGCAGTTCAGTAGGGGTAGAGCAGAGGGAGTGGTATGAGGACAGTTTCTGTTGAGTCTGAAGGTCTGAGAGTCTGTCAGTGTGTGCCTTCATAGAAATGTGTGTGTCTTACTTTGAGGTCATAAAGGAGGATGAGGTCAGTGAGAGGATGTGACATTTGAGTTGAGTCACAAAGGATGTCTAGGAGGATTTTGAGGCAGTCTGCAGTTAGTCCAGGCATAAGGAATTGCAACTGTAGAAATAAAAGAATGGTGTTTTTAGCTGGGTAAGGAATTTGAAGGATTTGGAAGATGAGGTAAGTGAAACAAAGAAAGAATAGAGCCAAAATATTACATTGGTGAGGGTTGAAGGGTAGCTTATGAATAAATTCTGTGAAATGCAATGAATTTGTACATTGTGCTCTTCATCCTGTAGGCAGCTGGGGGAGTAGGGGCCGAAGTTTGAGAGAAGACTGGAACTTTGAAGATTTGACAAAAGAAATTAGAAGTATGCTTCCAAAAGATAACTCTGGCTATACTCAAATCGGAGGAGCCCTGGGTTGTGAATGAAAATAGGAGTAAGCCATCTCTATTGTTTAGTGTAGTGTTTATCTAGTTAACATTTTATGTAAATTCTACCTATCAATTTCCATTTGCAGCAATGGTCAACTGTTTCTAATATTAGGAAATTATAATTTAAAGATACAGAAATGAAGGCCAACATTCATTGAAAACATACCATATCACTTCCATGTATTAATTCAGTTGGTCGTCACAACAACTCAGTGAGGAAGCCTGTCATTTCACCCCCATTTTATAGGTGAGATAGTGGTCTAGAGAGGTGAAACCTGAAATTTCTAAGTGGCAGAGCTGGTGTTTGAGCCACAACAGTCTAGATCCTACACCAAATTATAAGAATTGACAGATGAGTACATAATTGAAACTACTAACAGCAATGATGTTGATGAGGAATTTGGGTGCAGCTTTTTTTTTTTTAATGACTCAGTGATTCAGTGATATTTGCAACCATTACCCCAATCTAATCTTAGCACTTTTCTTCCATCTCAAAAAGAAATTTCATACCCATTTGGAGTTACTCTCTATTCTCACCTCCAGCTCTTTGTAACCTGGTATCTGTCTTAGTGGTCATCAGTCTTTAAGTGAAGGCAATTTCACTTTAGTGACAGTCTGTTTTAAATAGTAGCAATCTGATAGCCTTACTCAGTAACTCAGGAGGGTAACATAGTTTGAACTTATAATTTCTAACATCTGCATGTGAGCAATGTTCTGTGTTCTTAATTTAGGCGGAGAAGTGTAAAAGTGCAAGCCCTGTGTCAGTCATTGGTCATATGCACATGAGTAAGACTGCAGCCAGGCGCCACACTTGAGTTCATATGTCTTTTGGAGATGCTGACACAGAAATAGACACGTTATTGAACAACACTGGAGAATGGACTTCATCTAGAAATTTTGACATATTTGTTGAAGGACTTGTGTTAAATTTCTTTCTGCTGGAACCCATTGAATTGTTTATAAAAATCTAGATTGTATGAAGCATTTGGACTGCTTGGCATTTTGAGGATAAAATCCACACTGATGTTAAGAAAAATAAAACTCCCCATCCAGAATAGAGTAGTGATTGCCAGACATGAAATAGCCCAGCTGTGCAGTGACTTAAAGGACAGTTGGTCTCAAGCAGAGAGTACTAGATAGGATGTGGCTGCACAAGTAACTGTAAGCCCTGAATTACTGTACCTATTTGGTAGCAAATGTATCTAAAATGGCTTAAAATAAAAATTGCAAATGCACCAGATTTGATCAATCTTAGCATTTCTTTTTCTTATTTTCTCGGTCCCAAGTTAAAAATAAAATCCTCTTGCCTCATTTTCTTGTGTGCTAGTTAGTTAGGATTAACTGGAGTTCTCAACAGGAAAGCAATAGATATAGTAGACGACATTGTACAGTGGGTGAGAGCCCGGTAGAGATAATTATACAGTCACTCCCACTATATTACCCTTCAAAGAAACTGAGCCTAATATTCTCCTCCTAAGCAATTTAACCAACTTCCAAAAAAAGGTGTAAGATATTATTTAGAGAATGAAATAGCTACTGTATATAATCAAGAGGGAGAATTATAGCAAATTATAATACTCTTTTGATAAGTATATAAAGAGCTAGACTCAAAGCTTTGTATCATACCTCCTAAGTAATTGTTCAGTTGTGCTAACTGTCCTTTATAAAGGAGAGGAGATAAAGAACTGCTAAAAAAACATCAGCTGTTATACTTGCTCAGTAAGGTTTCTCCGTCTAGGCATAGATTAAATCCAATGTCATGCTCTGCAAGGATCAAGCACACATTTGGTCCTCAAATGTGTAGTAGTGGTGATGTCTTTGGCTTTCCAAAGATAATATCCATGTAGAAACATAGATACTAGCAGAACTAAATGCGATTAAAATGTGTTTTAAGAGTATGTCTGTCTAAGTATAGATGTTATATACCTGTGTTCACTGATCTTACATCCCAAAATTTTAAAAATATAGGGCTATATGCAGATTTTTTTTTCAATAATTCTTTGAAGATAATCAAAACGAGGTTGAGACTTCTGCTAAATTGTTCATTTAGTATATTAAAGTGTTGGCAGTAATAAGTGTTTGTTTGCTTTAAACAAGACAGACAGGTGTAAATTTTAAGAGGCTTAAGTGTGAACACTTTCTTTGAGTTTGTAATTCTTGTACTTCTACTGCCCTCCCCCGCCCCCCCAAAAAGAGAGAGTACTGATCTGATTGCTGTAGTGAGAATCTGTACTATATAGTGGCTAAGAGCAGTTACTAGAAAGATGGCAGCTACCTTAGATGGAAAACTCTGAATTCTCCACTTACTAGCTGTGTGACCTTCAGTAGGCAGTGTAATCTCTCCATGCATCAGTTCCTGATTTCAAATGGCTGGAAGAAAATCCAGAGGGTAATAGTGGAACCCTCTTTTATCATTGCTCTTGATGACTCAGTGGAGAGTATTATGGCAAAATTCATAGAACTTTCATGATTTTCCATTGCAAGGTGGTTCAATAGGTTGAATTCTAAATGTGAAGAAGCTTTTGAAATGCTTCAATTTGTTTCGCACACATGCACACATACATATGCATATGTGCAGTGGAGTGACATTTTCAAAAGACTGTCTAAATAATTTAAGAATGTTTCTTTTAATAACAATAACAACTTATTTAATAATAAAACACTGTCATAATTTAAGTAACAATATTTTTTGTTTCTATTGGTGCAATAGCGGTACATTTTATAATCAGTGACATCTTTTTAATGGGACACTGTAAGCACCCAGAAAACATTAGCAGTTCTAATTAATATTTGGGTTGAAGTTAATGTGTCTACATTGTTAAAGGTAATGGTCTTAAGGCCTTTAATTTTGGGAGTCAAGCGTGTTGAAAGAATATTTTGCATTTGCCACAGGTATACAGATACATCAGTAAGACTTGGATATTGTGCTAACTTAAGTTGAAATTTACATCTTCTAAATACCTACACACTTCTCCTTTCTCTTGATTATGAAGGTTAAATTGAATAATAGAATAATAGAATAACTTTGGTTCTGTAAACCAAAGTTAAGAAATATCAGGATAGGTCAGGCAATGCTATGCTAACAACTATTCTCCAAATCTCAGTTCTTCAAACAAAAGCTGTTTTTTTGCTTCTGTTATTTGTTCACTCTGGATCAGAATTTCTTTGCAGACTGATGGAATAGCCACCATCTCAAACATTGCTGCCACCATCTCAAACATTGCTGTCCCGCATCCCAGAGTAAAAGGCCTCTGAGGGTCTTGACCTCGCAATTGCATACTCTGGCCTATAAGTAATACATGCAGACTTGTACTCACAGCGTTTCAGCCAAAACTATTCATACGGCTCCATCTAGCCATAAGGGTGCCAGAAAGCAGAGCTGGAAATACTTAGAAAGCAGCATTGATGGCTAGCACAAAGTTTGTAATAATAATAATAATTACGGCTCCTATATACCAGGAACTGTTTTCAATGCTTTTCAGATGTGGAGTTCTTTAGCGCTCGTGAAGTAGGTATGCTCATGATTCCCATTGTACAAGTGGGCAAAAAAGTGGTAGATTAACCTCTGCAGAAGAGGAAGAACAAGACTTTTATAGGATCTGTAGCATCGATATGTATATCAAACTATAATGAAATTGAATGTATTTTTTAAAATTGTAAAAGGAAGATAAAGTTGAGATTTTCTGAAAAACGAGAGAGTGGACTAAGTGATCCCTCAGTTCAATTCAGTTCAGTTGCTCAGTCGTGTCCGACTCTTTGTGACCCCATGAATCGCAGCACGCAAGGTCTCCCTGTCCATCACCAACTCCCGGAGTTCAGTCAGACTCACGTCCATGGAGTCAGTGATACCATCCAGCTATCTCATCCTCTGTCATCCCCTTCTCCTCCTGCCCCCAATCCCTCTTTAAGGTGTCCTAATCCTTAAATGACCTGCAGGAAAGGTGACTCCTCTGTTTCATTTGCAGCATCATCTTCAGAAGCCATGGGCCCTCTCCTGACCAGCACACTTCTCTGTTAGCTCAGGAGAGGAGCATTGTCCTAGGAAATGAGCTGCCAGTGTTTCTGGGAATGACTTTTTTGAACTTGCTATTTGAGAATGTCAAACATATGTGTAAGTAAAAGATTATAGTGAACCCAGTGTTTCAAATGATCAGTTATCCTTATACAGTTATCAATGCCCACCCAGTCTTGCATGATTTAGCTTCTTAAGTTAATCTGGCCATCTATCAAGTAGATGTTTGAACACAGACTGAGTTCCTTGAGTTTGTGGGGTCAGAGAATAGGACTTCAAAACAGAAAGCCGGTGACCAGTTGGCAGCTTTGTGATGAGTAGGCTTAGTGGAGGACATGTGGAGGATAGGATTGAAGAGATTGATTTGAAGAGAGGGCATCACTAATCAATACTTTAGACAAGTTCTCAAGCTGAGGATAAATGATGTGACAGTATTTAATCATTCATAAGACATTCTTGCAAGGTAAGTGGGGAAAGGAGATGTTTGTTGTTAAAGTGTCAAAATGATTGCCTTTCTCCCCAGCTAAACCTGCAGTCTTATTCGCCACTGAGATAGTTAATAAATGGAGAGAGTGGACAGATGATGTCTATTACGGGGCAGTGCAGGGGAGCTCTGTGTTCTGGGCCCTACTGTCAGGCAAAGAATCCTCTGAACTAGAAAACACACTGCTTGACCACCCTGGGCTTCCAAATAAGTGATATCCAGAGAGCCCTGGGTCATTGAACCTCCCTGTCCCTTTGAAAGACGCACATACTAACCATTTGGGGGCCTGACAAACCTCTTATAACATTCAATTAACAAATGTTCCTCAAATGCTGTGAGCTCCCCACTTGGATAGATGTGACTGAAATGTAAAGTACCTTTCACTGCCTTATTTATTGCTCCAGCAAACACGTTAGATGTTGGCACCATTTATCTTCATTTTAATTTTATCTCCAACAAATATAGGCATTAATTTAAATCACATACAGAACATAACAGTTTTTATAGAGGCAAACTTATTCCAGTGTGCTGCATTTTAATATCACACTTTACCATCTTTTCTCACTTGATTCAAGAATAGTATCTCTTCCTGCCTCAGCATTTAAGCTGAGGACAACAGAAACTTTTTTGTGCGTACATGTTCTTGCTCTCAAACTTCATCTTCCTCGCCGTTTTACTGTTGGTTGCCTGGAAGTTTGTGAGCATGAACACAGGAGTTTTTAGTGTTTTCTTTCTCATTTTCCAGCTTAACTTCCCATTGTGTTTGTGGTGACGGTGGTGGGGTGGGGACCCAACATAAGGAGATTTGTAGCTGAACTTAATTCTAGGTACCTGTTCTAACTGAAACAGACACAATGGAAGGTATCCCAACCTCCTGAAACTGACTTTTTCTTTCAAATGGAAAATTTCCCTTTCCCCCTTTTTCTTCATAACTTACTTCTGCAGCAGCAGAGTCTCTCCCCCGAGGGGAAACAGACTAAGTCAGCTGCTGTATTTATGAGCACGAACCATTCCAGTTAGCTACTACCCACTAAGCAAGGGCAATTTCCCGATCCTTAATTTGTGGCCTGCAAAGCTGCTGTCTCTCTTCATTTAAGACTTGCCGGAGTGACTCTGACATGGCAGCATATTCCCAGAAGTCAGGGCTAGAGAGGCAGGAATAACATAAGCACAACCATTAGACAGTGTGGATTTAAGCCATTCCAGGATCCTTTGGGAAGCTTTCAGGGACTTTCCCTCCAAAGCACTAAACTGAAAAGAAAACAAAACATACTGTTCTAGTTTTTAGGTTTCTGAAAATCTAGTTTAGAGACATCTGTCATACTCCCTGCCCTTTTTTTAAACATTAGAGTTTAAATGTACCAGTTTAAGTTCTCTGTTTTATCCTTGTAACATCCCCAGGTGAGGGATGCCATAATTATGCTCATTTTACAGATGAGGAAACAAGGCCTAGAGAAATTATTTTTTATTTTTATTTTTTTCTGAATTCATGCAGCTGAGACATGGCAAGGCCAGGATTTTGATTCCAGACCACTTTCTCTAATTTGCTTTTGCTATAGCTACCTCTCTTAAGCTTCAATTCTTGACCTCTTGTTTGATGCAGACTATCCCCAAACCCTTAATCTTTGTGTTACTAGGTGCATTTTATCTGTGGCAAGAACACGGTTACCCTGGAAACCCACTAGCTAGAATGGCAATCCAATTATAGCACCACTGCTCGGTTTTATTAAATTAGCATTGCTGATGACGTGGACTTCTTGATGGAAGGATGCTCAGAAGTGGGTTCTCACCAGTTGTCCTTGCCTCTTAGGCCCCTTTGGGGTCATTATTCCACTCCACCAAACCAACAAACAAAAAATCCTCCTTTGGGTGATGGATTGAATTTGAGAGAAATTGGAATTGTTTTTCTGACCATGGGCTTTCAGCGGTGGATGAAGATGTATGGAAGTGCATGGAAAGAAGCCTAATTAGATTCTGCCTGCCCTTTGAGTAGCCACGCCCACCCCACCACAGTCTGCTGATTTAGGACTCTGATATGAATGGCTGAGGCTCATGGTCATCTGTTTGTGTGGTTCTTAGCCTGTTGGTTATATCCAGACTTGATTCAGAAAAATGTGCAGCTCTTTGATATTCTTTGGCCCTTTACAGACTTTTGATGGACCAAGAATTTGCTTTGATGGACACTGATTATATTGATGAGCTTCCTTTAAGCACATAGAATTTAAATAATGTTGAATATAGTCAGTACTTAGCCCAGTGACACCAGCTTGGAGGAAATGATGCTCTTTATGCCGGTGGGCTGTCGGCTCCCTGAGATGGTAACTGGTAGGCTGGCAAAATGCTGTGTTACTTTCTTCCACTTATCATGTACTGCACTAGGCGCATACCACCTGTTACCTCGGTGAGTTTCATCAGCTCTATTATTAGCTCTAGTTTATAGAAGAGGTAAAGGAAAAGTTAGAACAAATGGCCTGCTTATGTGCAGGGTTCTGAGGTTATGATGGTGAGTTCTGAGCACCAGTTCCTAGCTTGCAGCCCAGTGTTTTCTTTATACCATAGTGTGTCAAGGTCGATCTTCTCTGAATTTCAATTTTTAAAGTTCTAATGCCAGAACTGCTTTTGTCTTGAAAGAGTGTGGGCATATCCTGTCTAAAGGGATGGTAACCAGGGAGGAGAGTGGACTGCATATTACTATGTACTCTGGAGAAGGGATATTCCCATGACTCACTCTGTCACCAGGGAGCAGGTCTCCAGAATCACAAATTCAAAATGATGAAGAGAATTATGCATCTTTATAAAGCCTTCTACAGTCTGTGTTAGCTTTTTCACCTATCAGTAATTAAAGACAGGCACTGAAGTTCTGGCTTCCCCATTTACTGGCCTGGTTACTTCAACTAGTACGGTTGATGCCTTCAGTCCTCATTTCCCTGTGAGAAAAATGGAACACTAATAATATTGGATAAGTATATTGGGTTGTGAAGAAATGAG
Organism: Nanger dama; assembly: GCA_917880005.1. Lineage (NCBI taxonomy): Eukaryota > Metazoa > Chordata > Mammalia > Artiodactyla > Bovidae > Nanger > Nanger dama. The sequence goes on along the minus strand of CAKJTW010000011.1, from coordinate 22,822,001 downwards.
TAAGAATTATGTTCTCAGATGCAAAAAAGGTAGTCTCGTGGAAGGTAGTAGCGTTCCTCTTGTGATTACCCAGTGAACCACCTCTCTACCCCAATATTGTCTGATTGTTTAAAACTTAATCTGAGAGTATCTTTGATATTCCTTATGTGTAACTGTAGGGACTTTCATTTTAAAATCCTGATTCTTGGTGTTATCACTCTGACAGCAAATTCTTCTCTAATTACTCCATGTGAAAGGAGAAATAATACCTTTGAAACCTCTATTATATTTTCTCTTAATTAGATATGAATCTATATATTATTTGAATTGTGACATATATTTTCATAAAAATACTAGTATATGTGCATTTTACAACATTTAAAGTTACAGATACACTAACAGTCATTTCTGGAGTCACAGGAAAAGACTTCTTTCTTATACGTCTACATGTTTTTAAAGTTTTTATAATTAATCTACTTTATTTTGTTCTGCATATATAGTGTAATTTATATAAATGTTTTGGTAGATGTATATAAATATTTATTCCATCTGTTCAGTTCTGTCGCTCAGTTGTGTCCGACTCTTTGCGAACCATGAATCGCGACTTTGTATAAATTTACATACGTATATATACACACACACATACAGTAGGGCTTCCCTTGTGGCTCAGATGGTAAAGAATCTACCTGCAACGGTAGTGGAACTAAGATCCTACATGTCTAGGGGCAATTAAGTTCATGCACACCACAACTAGAGAAGACCCACAGGCTGCCACAAAGATAAAGAACAGCCAATATAAAGCCAAACAATCAAAACAACTGCCCACCCCTCTCCCAAATAAAACCAAATAAACCCAATTAACATGTACAGGGGGTAAATTTTTAAGCTATTAAGTTTTTCTTCCTTCCCCTCTCCCTCCCTTTTCCTTCTCTTCCTCCTTTTTCCATCAGCCTATTAATTTATCACCTAACCTTCCCTCCATCACTTTCTTCTTTCTTTCGTCTCTGCCCAGCACCTTTTACTTTTTAGCACTTTTTAGAATAGAAACTGAAAATAATCTTGATCTTAAACATAGCGTGTTAGAAAAATTAAATGTGTTTTTTGAGAGGAGATATCTTGTCCTTGTATCCACATATCATTGTGATACTTGAACCTGTCTCAAAACAGAAGTAGAACTATGATTTTTAACACTAATTTCAATCTTTAGTGAATAGACTTTCCTTTCCCAACCACCCTGATGAGAGAGAACAGAACGCTTAAACACAAGTCTGGTAGTTCTGATACCACTTGCCCAAGTTGAGTGCCTTTTATGGTTCCCAGTGGCCATGATGATTTCTATTCCTTTTCAAGTTTGTAAGATCTTGGTTGGTAATTTTTGTAGCAGCCAGGAGTTTGGGTCCTACTAACTGAACCTTATACACTTTTTTTTTCCCTTCTTCTCCAGGTATCTGCCATGGGACCACCTTGCTCTATTTATGCTTTTTTTTGTATGGTGTTTCCCTTGTCAATTCATGTAATGCTGTTCATTTTAGTTATTAAAATATGAACTTAATCTAGTGAAGGGAGCAAGTATTTGTGTGTCTCTGAATTTTTTAAAGGGAATATTATTTCTCACTTGAGGAAACTGGCTTTCACAGTCCATCCTCTCAATTTTTCTTTTTCAATTTGAACTGTCCAACTAAGGAGTTCACATTTAGTACTTACTAGTTGATACTTACCTTCTCCCATTCTGAGTGAGTCCTCCTGTGGCCCCCTCTCCCAAAGGTGTACTGAGTCACAATGCGATTAGCAGCTGCCTGTGCACTCTTGCACATGGCACACTAAACCATGGGGTGTTCAAGGTTCAGTTTAGGAGGGAGTTTCAGGAAAAGATGGAGACCCTTTCCTTATTCCAATCATTGAATAGTTGCTTGTAACTGCTATTAATGTTATAAATGATTGTCTCTTAGTCTGTCTCAGTTCCAACCCAGATGGAGTTTTGATTTTAGAAAATCATTCAGTGAAATGTATTTCCTGTGCCTGGTAGTCAGTGATCACTTACCAAAAAAGTGGGGAGGGGTGGGAGAATAAAAATAAGCTTATGATAATTCACATACACTTAACCTTTACTGAGTGAGTAATACCAAAAGGGAATGGAGCATGCTCTGCTGACCAGCATTTGCAAATGGATTCCAGGAATGTGGTTAGAGTTGCCAAAGTAATCTCTGAATCCTGCCAAAAGCTTCCCTTGGGATATTTTTTAGGTTAAGGAAAGTGAGGGATATGACGGTGTGTATATGAATATGTTTTTAAATTTTCCTACCAGCGGTGCATGGTGAAAAGAACACTGGCTGAAAATTGGAAAACCTGCATTCTAGACCTGTGCTGTGTGCTGTGCTTGGTTGCTTAGCTGTGTCTGACTCTTTGTGACCCCATGGACAGAAGCCTGCCAAGCTCCTGTGTCCATGGGATTCTCCAGGCAAGAATACTGGAGTGGGTTGCCATGTCCTCCTCCAGGGTATCTTACCAACCCAGGGATCAAAGACAGGTCTCCCGCATTGTAGGCAGATTCTTTACTACCTGAGCCACCAGGGAAGCCTTCATTCTAGACCTGGAATCATGTAGTCTCCATCATACTGGAAAAGTTACCTACTTTCCTGGGCATTTTATTTATCATGTGTAAAATGATGATATCAAACTAGGATCTTTCTTTTTCATCAGTGATATTCTGTGCTTTCAGTTCAGTTCAGTCACTCAGTCATGTCTGACTCTGCGACCCCATGAACGACACCACGCCAGGCCTCCCTGTCCATCACTAACTCCCGGAGTCCACCCAAACCCATGTCCATTGAGTCGATGATGTCATCCAACCATCTCATCCTCTTTTTGTCCCCTTCTCCTCCTGCCCTCAATCTCTTCCAGCATCAGGGTCTTTTCAATGAGTCAGCTCTTTGCATCAGGTGGCCAAAGTATTGGAGTTTCAGCTTTAACATCAGTCCTTCCAGTGAACACCCAGGACTGATCTCCTTTAGGATGGACTGGTTGGATCTCCTTGCAGTCCAAGGGACTCTCAAGAGTCTTCTCTAACACCACAGTTCAAAAGCATCAATTCTTCGGTGCTCAGCTTTCTTTATAGTCCAACTCTCACACCCATATATGACTACTGGAGAAACCATAGCCTTGACTAGATAGACCTTTGTTGACAAACTAATGTCTGTGCTTTTTAATATGCTGTCTAAGTTGATCATAACTTTCCTTCCAAGGAGTAAGTGTCTTTTAATTTCATGGCTGCAGTCACTATCTGCAGCCCCCTCAAATTTTGGAGCCCCCCAAAATAAAGCCTGACACTGTTTCCACTGTTTCCCCATCTATTTCCCATGAAGTGATGGGACCGGATACCATGATCTTCGTTTTCTGAATGTTGAGCTTTAAGCCAACTTTTTCACTCTTCTCTTTCACTTTCATCAAGAGGTTCTTCTTCACTTTCTGCCATAAGGGTGGTGTCATCTGCATATCTGAGGTTATTGATATTTCTTCCAGCAATCTTGATTCCAGCTTGTAGCTTCCTTCAGCCTAGCGTTTCTCATGATGTACTCTGCATATAAGTTAAATAAGCAGGGTGACAATATACAGCCTTGACGTACTCCTTTTCCTATTTGCTTTAGATTATTCCATAACAGAAAGGCAATGCGTGTTCATGAGTTAACTAAACTGAGTTAAGTAACTAAACTAAAATAAATGAAACAACAAGAACAAAAGCAACCTCATTTTAAAAAATGAAAAAGAAGTACATAGACAGTATTTCTAGTTGGTCAAGATACAACAATTCTGAATCTAATATTTTTAAAGACCTTGTCGAATTAAGAGCTCAAGTTGAAGTGCTTGGCTTATGCAAGCAATAGTACTATATGCATTGCACCTGACAAGGCACCAAGAGCTATTTTACCAAAATTCCTCTCCTATTTCTTTTGAGAGTAATACTACAAATGTCATAGTATTGTTTTTCTCAATAGATCCCCTCCTTTCCCAATTAAAAAATTAAGCCCAAAACATTTTGTGTTTGTTTATAATTATAATCAGATAAAACCTGTAAAGAATTGAAGTATCAGTAATGCCTAAATCCTCTCTCTCTTCAGTTGTATGCTTTTCTCCACTGTTATTACTATCCATTTCTACCCTGTCCTTGATTTTAATTACTTCCCTTTGTGTGTAGAGTATGAAGAATCTGTGTTAGCTTTCTTTGCCTTGTAGTCGCTGCCCCTCTTCTCATGGGACAGTTGAAACTGTCCAAGGGATTTCAGGAAGTCCCCATCATGAACGACCCCTGGGAGATATATTGCTAGTGTTCTTGGCTTATAGTAGGAAGGCATCTCTTTTCAGAAGCAACCTTAAAATTTTGTTTAGGGTGGAATCAGAATGTAGCAAGAATGGTCTACAAATAGTCTTGCAGGAATTTTGGCAGACCTTACGAATGATTTGTTTTTTACCAAAAGTCAAAGATCAGCCAATGTGATTGGTGATGCCTATAGAAGGTATATTAGTCAGTGTTTTACCAGAGCTGGTAGGAGATACATATAAGAATTCATTGCAAGTAATTAGCTTTCATGATTGAGTGGGCGGCTGAGCAATCCAACATCTATAGTGTTGGCTGTTAGGAGGGCAGGCTGGAACTTTTCTAAAGGAGTTGACACTACTGCCCACATGTAGACTTTTCTCCTTTAAAAAGTCTCAGCTTTGATCTCAAGACCTTTCAGCCTTCAATCAGGCCAACCCACATCGTCTGGGATAATCTCCCCTACTTAAAGTGAATGGTTTATGGACTTTAATCACTTACACAAAATGCCTTCACAGCCATACCTAGGTTAGTGTTTGAATGACTGCGGATACTATAGTCTAGCAAAACTGACACAGAAAACTGATTATCACAGAAGGCCAACTATTTTCTATAATAAATAAATCTATGGTAGAGAAACCATGGGCACTGAGATGTCAGAAACAGGGAAAGCAGGAATGATGTAGGAAGAGCCTCAAGAATCCCAGATTCATCATCAAGATTGGGGCTGGGAATGATGGTAGATGTAGGGACAGTAAATATGGACAGACTAGTGTTCTACCTCATGCTTGTTGAGAACTGAAAGGGCTTTGCCTACCTGTTCTGGGAATAGAACTGTTGCTTGTCAAGTAGTTCCTGTTCTAAGTTCCAAACAGCAGAGCTAATGCTAGTTCTTTTGTGTTCTTTACTGTGTTAAAATTTAGTAACCTATTCATATGCTTCTTCAGTGTCAAAAGCATTTGCTAAATGCCTTTTCCTTTACATTGCTATCATCCTCTAACCTCCTGGTTCTGGTGGTCTCTTCCTCACCTCTTGGCAAATGGCTCACTGTTTGTTCTCTGGGTCCAGGCTCTCAGTCTTGTTAGAAGATTTCAGGCCTCAACTTGCTGGCTTCTTAGTCCTTTGATCTCTTATCTCCTGTGACTCTTCTCTACACTCAGCTGAGGCCACCTATCCCAAGATTACACCCTGGATCTTGTCATTGATTGGTCCATTAAGCAAACAATCAAAACAAAACAAACAAAAACCCGAGCCTGGATTGTTCCAGCTGTTAGACAACTCCTACTCCTCTTCAGTATCTTTGCTTTCCATTGGCTTTATTTCTATTTCCCTATCAGCCCCTGACTGTATTTCTTCTTTACCCATTTTAGATTCTCTTGTTCAATACTTCAGCGCCTTCTTTCCACTGTTGACTTTCTTTCAGTCAGCTTTCTTCCCAGAGTTTCACTTTGTATACCTGCCCTGTTTCAACCCACAGCACGCTTAGGCCATCTTGCCAACTTTTCTAGGTTTTACGTATCATGCTGTCTTGGTTTTCTGCCTTCTTTTCTGAACAGTTCCACTTCTAGGAATTTCCTTAGCTCTTCTTTTGCCTTCTCTTAGATGTTGGTTTTGTTTGGTGGTGGCGGTAAAGTGGGCCAGGGGTGGGGGTATCTTTCCTCAAGTCTGTTACTATTCTACTTTCCACACTTGATTTGGAGACTCATTTCCGTGGCCTTAAGGACCTGTGCTGCAAAGTTTGCTTATAGATGTGTTTCAGCAAGCTTTCTTGCAATTCAGATCCAGACCTTTCTCAGTGCTTGCTGGCCAGGTGCATTTGTATATAACACAGAAAACTTAGTCTGAACATGTCTAAAACAAATTTATCACCTTCCCTCTGGAATTCTTTTCTCCTCTTGTGTTGTTAAATTTAACGGTGTTGCCATCTAGCCATTTTCCTAAGCTAGGAATCTGAGTGCTCTTTTGCACTCCTCTCTTTTCCATATTGTCAATTCTAGCTTCTAAAAATTTCCCAAGCCTTTTTACTTCTTGCCGTCTGCATGGCCTCTGAAGGATCTCAAGCGTACCACATTTGTGTGGCACTGGTCATATACTCCTAATTGGTTTCCTTGTAGCCCCTTGCCTGCCTCCCAGTCTGTTCCTAAAATGCAAATCTCACTGCAGAATGCCCGTCTAAGCTCTTGTAATTTTAGCGTGGTAATATAACTGATTAAGAAAACAGACCCTGAAATCAAATGGAAATGTGTTTGAATCTCACTTTTATGATATGTAATCTTGGATAAGTAACAGTTTTTGGTTTGTTTCCATATGTAAAATAGGAATAATGATAGCAGTTATTTTTTTTCTCCCCTCCCCTTGTTTGTTTAATGTGTTTTATCCCCTTTGACCCTTTGACTTTTTCTTTTACTTCCGTCCCTCTTGTGTTCCATGAAGCCACACTGGACTTCTCTCAGATCCCCAAAGGCACCGGGCTGCCCTCTAGACAGTCACACGTTATTTTCTCTCCCTGGAACATTATCCAAGCCCCAAGCTCTCTGTTGCCGTGTCTCAACACAGGTGTCATTTTCCTTGAGAAATCATTCGGCAACCTCCTCCACTCCTATGCAGTTTGAGTGCCCTTGCTCTGTGCTCCTATATCTTTTCCTTGAACTTCCTAATCACCATACTTTCTACCCTGTTCTGTAAATGCTTGTTTACTCACTGCCTCCTCCTCCCACTTGATCACCCACTGTAAATGCCATGCAGACATTGACTGCTGACCCTGATCATCTTGTTAAGCTTCCTGTTCCTGCTGCCCAGAGCTTAGCACAGAGTCTTGCAGAGATTGGGCACTCATTCAATATTCGATGAATGTTTATGAGATGGTCTCACTAATTCACTTACGTTTCCAACAAAGCGATTGCACTGTTTCTTCTTTGGGAGAAAGCATACCATAACGTGTAATTCCCCTATCTCTGATGGCTCCCTAGGAACCTGACTGTCTAGAGAGCTGTTTACACAATGAAATCAAACGGTGTTTTGCTAGGAGGGAAAGCCCCAGGATAAGTCCCTTGTCTTGACCACAGAGTTCTATGTTTTCTATCTCTCCTTTCGAAATCTTGGTTTCAGCAAAGCAACATTTTTATCTTCTGCCTATAATCCTAGCATTGTAATATGGAAATATGTTTATACTAAATCCCCAATAGATTATAAGGTTCACCCTTGGATGAATGGGGGAACAGCAAGCACCAAACTCACTATTGGTATTACTTGGAAGAAGTTTATAGGTATATAACTGACAAGCATTCATGGAGAGCTGCTTTACTTTTCTATGGAGATTTTGGGAGGTTTTTTTTTTTTAACAGTTCTGCACGCTGAAAGAAAGTTCACAAATTTTGAAAGGAAATGTGGCCCTTTTCATTAGCTCCTTTTACCTCATGCTGAGTCATGGATGAGAGAGAATTTGTAGGCGGCTGAGCTGTAGGAAAAGTAATACTGTCATTTACACTTGCAGGCTGTTATGCTTTCCAGAAAACTTTTTCTGTAGGTTGTGAAAGTGATTAATCTGCTGTTAAAACTGACAAAGAAGGTTCTCTGATAAGAGCAAGAATTAAATGAGGGATTTTTTTCTTCTTTTCTTTATAAAGTAATCTCCTATTTCCAGTTTTAGACTAGGAAAAATAGGTTTTGGTGTTGTTTTTTACTTTTGGTCTTTTTGCGTCTGTGTGAATTTGGTCATGGCTTAAAACAATCACAGGACATTTTCTATTTAAATTATGCTATTTATTGGCATGGTTCATGCCTTATGTTTTATATCTAAATTATTCATTTTTACATCCTGTTCCCTCAACATTTTTTTCTTTCATATTTCTATATCTGGGTCTTACTTTTTAATACTGTACATACACATCATCTTATGTCTCAAACCTAGATTTCTCCTACCAACTTCTTTTAACATAAAACTGGTAAAGATGGTCTGCATTCCTTCTGTGATATAAATTTCTCCCTCTCTGAAAAATTTCATCCATGTAACATTTATACAACAGTTTAAAAAACTTGTACAAAAGTTGTTTGATACAACTGAGATAAGATATCATTACCTTAAGAGTTTTGAAAATATGTTTTTATGTTTTATTTTACTTGAGACATAAAGCTTTTCCATTGAGTTCTGGCAAATATAAATGTCATTTGAACTTTTCTCTAGGGACCCCACATTTCAGCTGGCAACCTAAAGGAACAAACAAATCAATCCCATGGCATAAGTCACTTTTTTATAATTCCATGGAGAACTAGTGACTTATCTAGAGGGTTGAAAGTTCTCTGAAAGAAGGTAGAATAACATGTTAGAAGTTTATTAAATTTGCTGCATATTTCAATGCCTGTGTTTTTTTTTTTTAATATATAACAAGTTCGTATTGGTTGTTAAAATGCATGGGCTTGAACCTCTGTTTTGTTATGTATTTTAGTTCTTTGAAGGTTTACCATTTTGTGTTAGGGTATGTCAGCTTATTTTCCTCTTTTTCTTCTTCCTCTGCTTATCTTTTGAAGACTGACTTCTGCACTTGAGCTGAATGGATTCCTGGGAGTAGAGAGAGCTCTCTTGCAACTCTTGACAGCATCCTCCCATGAGACAGCGAAATGGGCCTTTCTGTCCCAGATGGACTAGTCTAGGAAACTTTGCATTCTTCTTTCATTCCTAAAGTGTGGATATGCATATGGCTTTTGTCCCTGGGCTACAACTCCAGGTCTTAAAATTCTGAAGTTGAAAATGTCCCAATGATTTACCACTGAAAACCTTCTATTACTGTATGTTTATATCAGTATTTCATGAGGAAAAAAAAATAGAGAACTTCTAAATGTACTTGTTTTATATCGGAACTGCCAAGATTATTTCTGTTCCTTCATTAAATGTGTGTGAAATATAGCACACACACACACAAACACATATCTGTATATTTATATACACATATAAATCTACAGAAAGAGCAGCATTATTAGATAACACTCTCAAAGTTTCTTAATCCATCTCCAGATGCTGTCACATACTGCATCTTGTAATAAAAGGGTACGGTTTTTGGAGGGGGTCTCCTTGAGGCAGGATGAAGTGTGGAGAGCTTTTACATTCTACTATTAAGCAGAGTGAGCAAGGTCATTGCTACGTGAGGAAGTGGCTATGTGCAGACTTGTCCATGTTTTCGTGACAAGGTGGAATAACTTTCAAGCTACAAGGAGGGGAAAAAGGCCTCTTTTGTTGTTGTTTTTATTGTTGTTGTTGAGATTGTCTTAATTTGACTGTAGCATTTTTAAGTTAGGAACACTTTGACTTGACATTTTTAAATGGAAAAACTTCTTTAGATTTTATGGAAAAGTCTTTTCTTAACCAAATGCCAGTGACAAAATTTAGACCAGAAAGTAGTCATGAAGCAACAGTAATGAGATATGATTGTGGTTTAGTGGGAGAAATAAAGCCCTGTAGGCAACAGCACAAATGCAGTAAATGATGAATCGCTACTAAATAGTCTCATTAGTCCACCATTGATTATGTATAATTGACATTAGGAAGATTCTGGAATACTTGGGAAGTATATACTAGAAAGCTTGATGTTACACTAATAGAAATCTTCACAGTGTCTGTTTAAAGAACAGTTGATAGTGCATGAGGGTCCACACAGTGGCACCCATGTCACTAACATGTGCTTGAAGAAAAGCTGTTTATATCTATGAAGAGAAAGGTACCCACAGAACACTGGGTGATGTAATATGTGACCATTGTAACTGAATTTCTCCCTTGTGTGCGTGTGTGCCAAGTTGCTTCAGTTGCGTTCAACTCTGCAACTCTTCTGTCCGTGGGATTCTCCAGGCAAGAATGCTAGAGTGGGTTGCCATCTTCCTCCACGAGATCTTCCAACCCGGGATCAAACCCACATCTCTTAGGTCTCCTGCATTGGCTGGTGGGTTCTTTACCACTAGCGCCACCTGGGAACTCTGCGAGTATCTCCCTCAGTTCTAGATATTTTCCGCAAAATATAATAAACCTTAACTGTTGCTCTAAAGAAGGTTGACTCTACTGAGGACTGAAGCACAAGAGGGCATTCATAGTGATTATTTTCATGTTGTTACTCTACATGGTCTGCGAAGACTGAGTGCCAGATGCTAAATTCTATCAACATAATGTATCTTTAATTAAATATTATATTTGCAATGCAATTAATAATGTGACCTGTTTCCATAACTTTATTAAGAAATTACCATAATTTTTATATAATAAGGTAATAAAAGGCAGTGTGTTTTGAAACAGCCTTTCCTGAAGTGGTTATGTGCTTTGTATCTGTTGAATTTTGAATTAAATGAAGAGATTGATGGCCAGTATTATCTCCTGCAATGTACTTAGGACTTTACATTAATAAGGGGTCTTCTGTGATTTTTCTTCTTTTAGAGTAAAAGAGGTTTCTTGCTTTTCAGGGGCTCACTATTCAAAATATTTAGAGAATAATTCATTTTATTGGCTTTATGCTCCCTCCCTCCCTGTAACTCTTTCTAAAAACTCTAAGCAATACCAAACAATGTTAATTTCAAGTAGTTTACTGTACATTGCACTGTGATGATTCCTAATAAATGGAAAGTCATGCTTCTGGTTCTGTGGCCATCACTGATGTTGTTTTAATTTTCACAGTGTGTTAACATGATAATTAAATTCCCCCAGTGTCCTGTGAGGAAGGAGTTTTAAATGGCACCACATGTAGAGGAAAATCTTTGGTATTTAAAAATATTATCTTTTAAACTGATATTGTATGTAGATACAGAATTGTGTATCTAGCTGTGAAAATAGGATTTTAATAAAAAAATACTTTGTAAGATGCTTTGTTCAAGACTGTTTGAAAATGTCACCCTCAGCTAAACAGAAGTAATTTGCATCAGAGATGCGTGTGTGTGTGTGTGTGTGTGTGTGTCCTTACTCTTAATGAAACAGCAGTCTCTCTCTTCAAAAAGTAATTGTTCTCCTTGCAATGTATTTTTCTCTCAGTACTAACAGTCCCTCTCCTGCCCTTCTTTTGCCCTAATACTTGTCCTTTAATTCTATCAGGTTAGTTGTCAACTAAAATTAAAGGCAGCTGTTACCCTTCACAGTCTGTCCTGATCTAATTTTGCAGACTTGTTTTAGGTACTTGCTTTTAGCGTCAAAAGAGCTAACAGAACAACTTTGGAATCACAAAGTGTAGATTCAGATACCAATATTATATTATTCTGTGACCTTGGGCAAATAACTTAAGCTCACTAGACCTCAGTTTCCTCATTGGTAGAATGGGAATAACAGGCCCTTCCTCTGTTGTATGTAAAGCACTTCGATAAGGACAGACACAAAGGATGATCTCAGCTGTTAAATATTAAGGTCCTGCCAAACAGCTTTATTGTTCCTTCCTGTCCTTTTGTCTGTGTCTCTGCTCACATTTTTGCTTGAAACAGAATCTACTCCCTTCTTGCAGGGCAGGCACATACAAGCATACAACATGAAGTGTGCTAATTTTGTAAACCCCCTCAGAACAGCTCCGACAACCCCTCTCTGTCTGCCAGTTTGGGGCTAATCCATATGAAACCTATTGTGTATTTTAGTATGCTGAACTGTTACAGGTATATGGTAGTGTAATTTTGTCTCTTTTGCTGGTATGTGAACTCCTGGAATCCAGGGAAACCTTGTGATGAATTTCTCCTTCGTCTAAAGAATCTATTTCCTTTGTGACCTGTGATCATTATTTATCTAAGAGTGCTTTTCTTTATATCTTATTTGAAAAACTTCTGAGTGTACATTATGTATTCTGCATTTTTGCATTAAGTCTATCACTTCTGGGCATTGGCAAAAGCCAGAAAATTAGGAGGAACAAAAATAAATACATTTAGCCCATTTAAGCAATATGTGAGTTCCTCTTGTGTTTCCTTCCTTCATTTAGCTCTTAATAGTTTTGCAAAAGAATGACAGATACTTTGTTAAAGGAAAATGAAAGCAGATCTGTTACTTCTATGATATGAATGACATTCTTTATCAATGGATAATTAGAATATTTAAGTGTATATCATTAATGCACGTGTATACTCTATAAAAACCATAAGAAACTCACTGGGCCTGTATATTTTTGTGTGATGTTCATGTGGGTTATAAACCAACAGTTAACATTCTGGAAATTATAATGCCATTATGTCTTTAAAAATATTATACTCTGAAATAATATTTTAACACTCTATATTCCAACATAAAACTATGCTGTTATTTCTTTACTGCTAGAAATCTGTGAAGCTTAAAATAGTTTAATCTTTATACATTTAAATTATTTGATTATATTTTAAAACAAATCATAAAACATAATTTTGCAAATTCTATTGGGAAATATTTTATTATTGGACTTTTTAAAGACTGTAGGCTTTTTTTAAACACTTTTAAATGGTACAGCCACTTTTATTATTTGTCTTTTAAAAAGTTTGGCTGGACCTTGCAGCACTGTGGGACCTTAGTTCCTTGACTAAGGATCAAACCCACACCCCCTGCATTGGAAGGCAGAGTTTTAACCTCTGGACCACCTGGGAAGTCCCAAGGACTATAGACTTCATTAAAAATAAATTCTGAATTAAAAACATGAAGTACATAGCTTGTATAGCTTGTTTGAGAATACAAAGGTTTCACTATCTGCAGCAGTTGTTGCTTGATTTTACTTTTGTTTTCTATCGCCCTTGATTTTTCTTTGTTTTTGCAACAGTGTTTCCTTATTTGCTTCTTGTTTCTGTTGTATTGAACCTCACTCTCATACATGTATGTAAATAACCTCTATGTCCCCTCAGTGCTGAATGATAATTCATCTGTTCTAGGGTGGTAATTTCAATATCATAGATTCAGGTAAGTGATCAAAGCAGACCAAAAAGTGTGGTTGGTTTCATAATGACATTTTAGGGTAGGTTTTCTCTTTAGATACTTCTCGTTTACAATAGAGCATACTTAAGAGTAATTTACATATCTTCCATATTTCTTAAAGGAAATAGTTTTCCCATTTTTAAATAGACAGGTTATTACATAAGAGGTAATTCACTTTACCCTTTGTACTTGTGCATGCTAAGTCACTTCAGTTGGGTCCAATTCTTTGTGACCCTATGGACCTCATAGCCTGCCAGGCTCCTCCTTCCATGGGATTCTCCAAATAAGAATACTGGAGTGAGTTGCCATGCCCTTCTCCAAGGGATCTTCCTGAGCCAGGGATCGAACCCAGGTCTCTAATGTCTCCTACATTGGCAGGCAGGTTCTTTGCCACCAGTGCTGCCAAACCACAGGAGATAAATGGTTAACTGACACTTAGTCTCTGATTGGGAAATACTTAGGGAATGATGAGGACTGTGGCATCTGTAAGCCATGCTGCATGTAGTAATGCAGACTCAGTGTTGCCAGCTCCCTGGGACCAAGTTCTACATAAATGGCCTGTGACTCCTAAGACTATCTGTGAGATTCGACACCACTGGAGAAGGATGGGATCAGTGCTTTAGTTAAAAAAAAAAACAAAGTGGTCATGCTTTTCTAATGCCAAGTCCCAATTTTGGTTGAACTATTTAGACAAAGTCTAAGAAATTATGAAATAAATCCAGTTAAGGGGATGACAGAGGATGAAATGGTTGGATGACATCACTGACTTAATGGACATGAGTTTGAGTAAACTCTGGGAGTTGGTGATGAACAGGGAGGCCTGATGTGCTACAGTCCACAGGGACACTGAATTTGTTTTTCCCTCCTGCCCCGTGAGGGTTTATAATATATAGGAATCTTTACAAACAGATAACATTCCAAATCAGAGGCAAGATTGTATCTTTGGATTTTGGCTGCAGTCAGATTATTTAGGGGCTTCCCACTGGGCTCTCTAGTCAAAAATAAAAAATAAAAAAATCCACCTGCCAAGGTAGGAGATCAAAGAGATGCAGGTTTCATCCCCGGATCCAGAAGATTCCCCTGGAGGAGGAAATCGCAACCCACTCCGGTATTCTTGCCAGAAAATCTCATGGACAGAGAGGTGTGGAGGGCTACAGTTCTTGGGGTTACAAAGAATTGGGACACTTCTGAGCAACTGAGCACAAATCATTTAGGACATTTGGACATATATGTTGTGCTACCCCACAAAATTTTCTAACCGTCTGTTAAGACAAATACACGACTACTGTAATACTTGTATTTCCTAAAATAAACAAATCACTCACTCTCTTAAAGGAATCATAAGCTACTTAATATCATTTGACCACCAGACTTCAGACCTTCAGTTTTAGCAGCCTTATTGCATGATCCTGTTTCTCTCTGTTCTGACACCCTAGGTGTCTGAACAGTGATCATTTGAATTATATTTCTCGGTTTCCATCAAATCTGCCACACCAGTGGGTCCCATTTTCTCTATACCTATTCATATTTGGAAGCAACATTGTACAAAATAAAAGATGCTGGATGAAGATCTGCTGGGACAGAATTTGGACAGGTATGAGCTCTCTAGTTAGTACTTTCAAACTTTGTCCCTCATTTGGGCCTCTCAATTCTTGCCTGGAACATTGTCATAGCTTCTCCTCTGTCTTCCTTTATGTCCTTCATAAACATATGGCTTCTAGATTAATATTTCTTCAACACAGGCTTGGTCATGTCAGTCTACATGTGGCTTCATAACAATCTACCTGTTATATAGGTGTGCTGTGCTTAGTCACTCAGTTGTGTTCAACTCTTTGTGACCCCGTGGATTATTATAGCCTGCCAAGCTCCTTTGTCCATGGGGATTCTCCAGGCAGGAATACTGGAGTGGATTGCCATGCCCTCCTCTAGTGGATCTTCCCAACACAGGGATTGAACCCAGGTCTCCTGCCTTGTAGGAAGATTCTTTACTGCCTGCGCCACCTGGGAAGCCCAAGAGTACTGAAGTGGATAGCCTATCCCTTCTCCAGGGGAACTTCGCAACCCAGGAATCAAACTGGGGTCTCCGTCATTGCAGGCAGATTCTTTGCCAGCTGAGCTACCAGGGAAGCCCCCTGTTATACAGATAGAAGGAATGTAATGATCATGATAATAATGGTAATAAAATGATAATTAGTGAATGCTCTTCAATGCTCCATGCCAAATATCAAATGTCTTGCGACAACAGGGTTTTGTAATTCATTATCAGAGGGCTTAACATTGAGATATTTGTTATGAGTCTGAATTACATCTGTATAGTGTGGCTAATTCGGAGAAGGCAATGGCATCCCACTCCAGTACTCTTGCCTGGAAAATCCCATGGGTGGAGGAGCCTAGTAGGCTGCAGTCCATGGGATCGCTAAGAGTTGGACACAACTGAGCGACTTCCCTTTCACTTTTCACTTTCACGCATTGGAGAAGGAAATGGCAACCGACTCCAGTGTTCTTGCCTGGAGAATCCCAGGGACGGGGGAGCCTGGTGGGCTGCCGTCTATGGGGTTGCACAGAGTTGGACACGACTGAAGTGACTTAGCAGCAGCAGTGTGGCTGATTGAAAGATCATCTGATATACATGAGAAGTGAGTGGGTGGGGAGCTGATGTTTTGTTAGAAGTGCATGCTTAGTGTTTTGATAAACCATTCCATCTCCTCAAACCTTTGTTATCAGAAACAAACTACATTGTCAAGAAAATATAGCATAATTCAGGACAGTGGGAAAATCTTCATGCTTTCCATCCTCCTGCTCTTGGTTTCACAATTAAGCATGTATGCTAAATAGGAGAGGATTGTGTCTGAGTGTTCATATCTGTTAAAGCAGATTGACTACTTGGTTACCACATTGTAAACAGTTTTTCTGAAGCATTTTTAAATTTGTCATTTATGATATGCTAAAAGAAAATGTAAGATATAAAACTGCGTAATAAACAGGATTCACATTTAAACACTAACATTTATACCAGCCACACACATGTGCACACACACACAAATGAACTCAAATATGCATGCAAACAAAATACACAGATATACATTTAAATGCATAGGGAAAATAAAGCTTGGCAATTCACCAGAAGTTTACTGTCACTGAGGTTTTTCATTTTCTTTATTTTTAAATATTCCCCTTATTTTCTACAATGAGTATTACTGCTTCTATGAAGAAACTGCAACTTAGCTGAAGATTCACGTACCACACTCATTCACAAGTCCAAGCAGAGTGAATGGCATTGTTTTGTTCAAACATCTTTGAAAAAGGATTGAGTGACACAAGAATAAATAATCAAAGTTAAATTATCTGTTTATAATAGTAAAGTAAAATCTTAAATAGTGCCACTGCCTGCCATCTATGAACAGTGTTTCTGGGAAATTGTGTGTTTCGTATTTTTAAATGACTGGGATATTGAGTAAAGAAATCTAGCAATAAAATGAGAAGCTCTATAGATTACATCTCTGATGCCTGGGATCATTTGTGGTAATTTTCCCTTTTTATTTCTACAACTTTACTTTTTAAAAATCACCAAATAGTGATATAGATGACAGCTAGCACTCACAAAGTTCACACACACAGACATCACGTACACACAAACAAAACAACAGAATTAAGAAAATGGGGGACAGGTTCATACTTCATACTTGAAAGTATTTACTAATGCTTTGGTTCCTTGGTAATGTTATGATAGCCTACTGTATCTTAATCTTTATGCTACAATTTTCTAAGTTCTATGAAAGGATGGATAGATGAATATTAGAATGTAATCCCTACCCTCAACTTATTTAGCACCGCAGTTCTCAATCTTGAGAGTGCATGAGAATTACCTAGATATTTATCTGACATACATAGTGTATCAGAGAAAGAATAGGCTAGATGTTTAAACAGGAAGATATTTGAATTCAGCTGCCTATGTGATGTTTAGAAAGGAAACATGTTTAGCCAGCACCTTAAGGGGAAAGGAACTGAGAAATATAGAAGATAGCAACTTGCCTAATGTCTTCCAATAGTTAGAGAGTAGAATGAAGGACCTTGGTCCTTGGCCTCTTCAGACAGTGCTATTTGGCTGGCTAGAACTCAGCTCTATGTTTAAGAAATGAGTGGGTTGCAGTAGAGTAGTGTCTTCCAAGTAGAGTTTGTCAGAATTTTGGAAATCTGAAAAGTTTCCACTGGTTTTCTGTCTGTTTCCCCCATCATTGAATTCACTGAGGCTAGAAACCATAACTTGTTACCCAGCAGTTGGCAAAATTCCTGGTATTTACAAGGTGGTCAGTTAATGGTTGATGACTGTATGAATGACACCATTTTTAAAAAATTCTGAAGTCATATATTTAGAGGCAACTAATGTATTTCTTTGCTATGGGGTGGCTTGGGAAGATACAGTGTTTTTTCTGAAAGGAAAAGATATTTGAATCTAAGATTCTTTTTCTCTGTAAAAAAAGCTATTGTATTTTAACTATAAGTACCCATGTTCATTTTGTAAACTAAAATGAAAGAGGAGAAAGGACAAAATGCTTACTTTTTTAGAAAATAATAACCACAAAGTGTTTTTTCTTAATCAGATATAGGAATTAAATCATGCTATACACACAAGTTTGCATTACATTCTTTTATCTTCTTGTAACATTATAGCCTAGGAGTGAGTGAGTGAAGTTGCTCAGTCATGTCCGACTCTTTGTGACCCCATGGATTGTAGCTTACCAGGCTCCTTCCTCTGTCAGTGGGATTTTCCAGGCAAGAGTACTGAGTGGATTGTCATTTCGTTCTCCAGATAAGAGGTTTAGCATACTGTAATATATATAGGTCTTGAGCTTTATCAAAGGAAATGTTGAAAACAGCACCAGCATGAGAAGTGTCTTAGTTTATTCGCCATTCCAGAAGACCTCAGGTATCATAGTTTATGGAATCAAGGCTTTCCTGAGATGCTCTGTGCAACCAGACAGTTTTGAATTTTTCTATGCAAATTCTCTTATCTTATAAGGAGAAAATTGAGATTCAGAGAACAGCATAAGTAAATTTGTTTCAACCCCAAAAGAAAAGAAGGATGACATAACTCTTCATTTTACTTTCAGAAGGAAGTTCCACTGAAGAAATGAGGCCCCAGATGGTTGGCCTCTGTCAGCCATTTGTGGGATTTCACCTGTTGGAAGTTTCCACAAGTGGTGCCCATACCCTGGCCTTGCCCAGCCACCATTCCTTTGCTTGTCAAGAGAGCTTGGGCACCATGTGCCATGGCGAAAATAATGGTGGTCCATCCCATAAGCCATCTTCAGATTTCCAACTGACAGTGTCTGTCTAGAAGAAATAATGGGTTCTTTACTACTTCACAGTCTAGCACATTTACTGCGCTGCATGATCTAAAATATCAAATGAACTCTATCTGTAAATATTTTTAAAATATAAATGGACAAAATAGCAAAGGGTGGTTTGAGGGCCCATTCACACTAAGACTATTATTCTTGCCATTGATGTGTTTAAGGAGACTGTCCGTATATTGCAAAACATTGTGCCAATTTCCCTTCACTTCTGAGGTTGTGAAACTCAATCCTCTTACCTAAATAGTTGTCCAGAGAAAGCAAGAAGGGAGCTACCTTAACTCCTGTTGAGTGACTGACACAGACAGGCGTGAGACAAACCTTTGCTTCCAGATCAGCTCCCCCATCGCCTCCCGCTTTTCGGTCATACCAATGAACAGAACTGAATCTACCCCATGCGGTCATCACAGGATTTATCTGGGCATTTGCTGAACCTGCTCGCAATTTATTTTTATTTCTTCCGATAGACATGGGTTTGGCACGGGAGAGTGAATTCTTTCTGAAACAGCAGATGTGCCTGGTACACTCGTTTGCTATAACCATTTGTGCTGTGGTTGAAAAAAATTTTTTAAGAGTGCAGAATTGTTGAGGGGGAGGGTTAAAAAACCAGAACCATTTTAGTGATTATGCAAAGCTAGAATGTGAGTAATTTTGCTGCAGTTAGTCATTATGTGCTTTCATAGCTTGTTTTACAAGTATAAAGGGAATATGTACAGGTTTGGTGAATAGAGCTCTTATTTGTCTCTAGTAGTCGCCTTTATAAAAACATTTTCCACCCTTTCTCCTACTATGTGGCAAAAGTGCTCTCTCCTTCGAAATTATACCCTTCTGTGATTCAGCCCTTTTATCCATCTACAGTAAGTGGACAAACAGCCTCCATTTCTGGGAACAAATATGTTAGGGGAAGAGAAACTTCATTTTCTCATATAATAGATAATGCAGATGATGCAGATTCAAATAATAAGAATATAGTGATCATTTTAAAAAGCATATTTGCTCTATAGGGAGAAAAAAATCCTGAGCAAACATCTAGTGACTGTGCTATGAGCCTAATGTGCTGTAAATATACTGTCCTTGAAGCATTTTATTTGAAATATTTGATAGGACTTAGCATATTTTTGCTTACCGTATTGTCTGAGGATTGTAACACACCACCTATTCTTTTTTTTTTTTTCCTACTTTCGGTCACCCAAACTCCCTTGGACATATGTGAACGAAGGTCTGTTTGTTTCCTTGAAGCAAATATAGTCACTTGCTCACACTGGTGGCTTCCCTCAGTGAATTCCACTACTATTTTGGAAACTCCTGTATGAAAACACAGCAACCCAACCTGTCCGCATTGAGCGTTATGGGTGATTTCCACGCAGTGCTGCCCACTGTCTATGCAGTGAGGTTCACTTTTGATAAAAACAAAACAAAGCTGGGTTTTGTTTCGTTTTGGTAGGCTTGTTACTAAGTCTTGGAATTCTGGTGTAATAGCAGAAATGCTGGCATTGGAGTCCCAACAGTGGTCTTAGAAAATCTGAATTCTAATTCTGATCTCTCAAGGCTTTATCACATTGGATGAATTGTTCCCAAGCCTAGTGTCCTTGAGGAGAAGGTAGAAATTAATGACCTATAAATTCCTTTCAGCTCTAATGCTCTGTGATTCTGTGAAGAATATTAGTGATATACAATAAGTCAACTTTAATTTTTTCTTTCTCAAAAATTCCTTCGTGTCTATATCTGCACCAGATTACTCTCTTTAGAGTGCCTTTCAAAGTTGGCCACATTTTAACTTCACCCTGACAGGCAAATTTCAGCAATGAGAAACCCG
Source organism: Nanger dama (assembly GCA_917880005.1). Lineage (NCBI taxonomy): Eukaryota > Metazoa > Chordata > Mammalia > Artiodactyla > Bovidae > Nanger > Nanger dama. The sequence continues at coordinate 22,801,662 of CAKJTW010000011.1, read as the reverse complement.
TGTAGGACTTGAGAGAAGGGATCACATTCTTTTACATTTTTTTTTTCTTGAAGGTTTCTGAGTAGTAATAATAGACTGGAATGGTTGGTTCTATTGTAGTAGTTGGTTGTAAAAAGAGCTGTTGAACCAAGCTCACCATATTTCCTGTGACCTACAGCTAAGAAATCTAAAATACATAAAGTAGTTCAGAGTCATTTCAGTTCAGTTCAGGGCAGTCGCTCAGTTGTGTCCGACGCTTTGGACCCCGTGAATCTCAGCACACCAGGCCTCCCTGTCCATCACCAACTCCTGGAGTTTACCCAGACTCATGTCCATCGAGTTGGTGATGCCATCCAGCCATCTCATCCTCTGTCGTCCCTTCTCCTCCTGCCCCCAATCCCTCCCAGCATCAGGGTCTTTTCCAGTGAGTCAGTTCTTTGCATGAAGTGGCCAAAGTTTTGGAGTTTCACCTTCAACATCAGTCCCTCCAGTGAACACCCAGGACTGATCTCCTTTAGGATGGACTGGTTGGATCTCCTTGCAGTCCAAGGGACTCTCAAGAGTCTTCTCCAACACCACAGTTCAAAAGCATCAATTCTTTGGCGCTCAGCTTTCTTTACAATCCAACTCTCACATCCATACATGACCACTGGAAAAACCATAGTCTTGACTAGACGGACCTTTGTTGACAAAGTAATGTCTCTGCTTTTGAGTATGCTATCCAGGTTGGTCATAACTTTCCTTCCAAGGAGTAAGTGTCTTTTTAATTTCATGGCTGCAATCACCATCTGCAGTGATTTTGGAGCCCCCAAAATAAAGTCAGCCACTGTTTCCCCATCTGTTTATCATGAAGTGATAGGACCAGATGCCATGATCTTTGTTTTCTGAATGTTGAGCTTTAAGCCAACTTTTTCACTCTCCTCTTTGACTTTCATCAAGAGGCTTTTTAGTTCCTCTTCACTTTCTGCTGTAAGTGGTGGTGTCATCTGCTATCTGAGGTCATTGATACTTTTCTCAGCAATCTTGATTCCAGCTTGTGCTTCTTCCAGCCCAGTGTTTCTCATGATGTACTCTGCATATAAGTTAAATAAGAAGGGTGACAATATACAGCCTTGACGTACTCGTTTTCCTATTTGGAACCAGTCTGTTGTTCCATGTCCAGTTCTAACTGGTGCTTCCTGACCTGCATATAGGTTTCTCAGAGGCAGGTCAGGTGGTCTGGTATTCCCATCTCTTTCAGAATTTTCCACAGTTTATTGTGATCCACAAGTCAAAGGCTTTGGCATAGTCAATAAAGCAGAAATAGATGATTTTCTGGAAATCTCTTGCTTTTTCAGTGATCTGGCAGATGTTGGCAATTTGATCCCTGGGTCCTCTGCCTTTTCTAAAACCAGCTTGAACATCTGGAAGTTCATGGTTCATGTATTGCTGAAGCCTGCCTTGGAGAATTTTGAGCATTACTTTACTAGCATGTGAGATGAGTTCAATTGTGTGGTAGTTTGAGCATTCTTTGGCATTGCCTTTCTTTGGGATTGGAATGAAAACTGACCTTTTCCAGTCAGCCACTGCTGAGTTTTCCAAATTTGCTGGCATACTGAGTGCAGCACTTTCATAGCATTATCTTTCAGGATTTGAAATAGGTCAACTGGAATTCCATCACCTCCACTAGCTTTGTTCATAGTGATGCTTTATAAGGCCCACTTGACTTCACATTCCAAGATGTCTGGCTCTAGATGAGTGATCACACTATCGTGATTATCTGGGTCATGAAGATCTGTCTTGTATAGTTCTTCTGAATAGTTTTTAAAAGTAGAGTGAATTACACAACCCTCTATCATGCTTAAATACTTTTTGGATAAAAAATTACAGGTTTGGCTTCACAAAACTCTTGAGGAAAGTAAAATAGTGTGGCTGCTGCTGCTAAGTCACTTCGGTTGTGTCCAACTCTGTGCGACCCCGTAGACAGCAGCCCACCAGGCTCCACCATCCCTGGGATTCTCCAGGCAAGAACACTGGAGTGGTTTGCCTCCTCCAAAAATAGTGTGGAGTGGTGGTCATTTAGCCAACTACTGCTATTCTTGTTTTATTTCATTGAATATCTCTTTGTAGATTTTGTCATTAATGCTTTCTTAAAATGATTTCATTCACTGAATAAATACATATGGAGTGTGTTTGCTGGACTCTAAGCATATCCCTTATGGCAGAAAGCAATGTAGAACGAAATAGCCTCTTATGAAGTGTAAGAGGAGATTGAAAAAGTTGGATTAAAGCTCAGTGTTCAGAAAACTAAATCATGGCATCTGGTCCCATCACTTCATGGCAAATAGATGGGGAAATAGTGGAAACATAAGAAACTTTATTTCTGGGGGCTCCAAAATCACTGCAGATGGTGACTGTAGCCATGAAATTAAAAGACACTTCCCCCTTGGAAGAAAAGTTATGACCACCCTAGACAGTATATTAAAAGGCAGAGACATTGCTTTGCCACCAAAGACCCATCTAGTCAACCTATGGTTTTTCCAGTCATATATGGATATGAGAGTTGGACTATAAAGAAAGCTGAGCACCAAAGAATTGATACTTTTGAACTGTGGTGTTGGAGAAGACTCTAAAGAGTCCCTTGGACTGTAAGGAGATCCAACCAATCATCCTAAAGGAAATCAGTCTTGAATATTCATTGGAGGGACAAATGTTGAAGCTGAAACTCCAATACTTTGGCCACCTGATGTGAAGAACTGACTCTTTGAAAAGACCCTGATGCTGGGAAAGATTGAAGGTGGGAGGAGAAGGGGATGACAGAGGATGAGATGGTTGGATGGCATCACAGACTCAATGGGCATGAGTTTGAGTAAAGTCTGGGAGCTGGTGATGGATAGGGAGGCCTGGTGTGCTGCAGTCCATGAGGTCACAAAGAGTCAGAGATGGCTTCGCAGCTGAAGTGAACTGAAGTGAACTGAGACATATCATGTTGAACAAGAAAAAGTCCTTGCCTGTGTGAAGAACAGAGGAGAAGAGAATATTAAAGACGTTTAATTGAAGGACTTCTCTGGTGTCCAGTGGTTAAGACTCTGTGCTCCCATTGCAGGGTACACACCCCAAAATTAATTAATTATTAAAAAATTTTAAAATGGAATGACAAAACAGTGGACAAGTACTATCATTAAGAGAACTACAGTGTTTTAAAAGGACACCACTGTGGACACTTATCAAGACATGGATACTCAGGTCTGGCTTTCTAGAGTGTCATTTATTTAAAACCTCAAGGATGAATACTGGTTAGGAGTTGGGAAGTGGGGCATATTGGAAAGCATTCAAGTCGGGTAACTGCAGAATGGCTGGAGAATCAAGTTTTGGGGGCTGGAATGGAGAGTAGATTAAGAAGCAAAGTGATGACTCTATCAGGAAAAAAAAAAAAAGAACTTCATCCTATGAGCAATGAGACCCTTTGGGAAATTTAGTAAAAGAAGGCAATCAATCAATTTAGATTTTAGGAATATTCTGATTGCAGCATAGAAAGTGTATTAGTGATCAGTAAGACATCATTTAAAAATACCTATATCCTTTGAAATACTTATAACCTTAAAATTTACTATAGACCATTATTTTGAATACCTATTCCCTTGCTTACCAGCTGCATAACATTCCATCAGAACAACGCACCATGATTTTCTCCACCATCTCCTAATAATTTATTTTTAAATATATAATCAGTGTAAGTTACAGTCATTTTGATAGCTCTTCATTGCCAGTTTACCCACAAGAGAGATTGTTTCAACTTCAAGTTTTACCAGTCATATAATTATGCACCCTCACTAGCATATTCTCACAGAGATTGTATTTTATTATTTCTTGACCTGTTAGTTCAACACCAGGCACTTTATGGTAAACTCCTGGCCTGACTGGAGAAAAGCACATAGACCCTTGAGGCAATGACTCGGTGTTATGAGGTCGCTTTTAAGTAGACTCTCCTCTTGCCCCATCCCTAGATTACAGAATGCACTCAAATTGAATTAACCCTCACCACAATGCCGTTTTTCCAGTGCTAATCACATGCATCCTAGGGACTAAGTGTTTTGTATTCTATGGGTATTTATATAAATTGAAGCCTCAGAGACTCTCCAGTATTAATGACATACCATCTCATTTGATGGTTATTGGGGGGAATTCCCTAAAATACTGGATTTCTAGGTGTTCATATGATGATATGCTAGTTTCATGAATGAATGCCTGCAGGGCATCCCCTGGGTCATTGCTTTTCTCTGTTGAATAATTAGGGGTTAAGGAAAGAAGACTTCAGGCAGTATCTTGGTGCTCCCAATTGCCTTAATTTTATTTCTGGGAAAACAAGTCGACGTACTGCCATCCATGTCTTCAACATCCAGGGAGCAGTTTGTCTTCAAAGTGTCTTATACCCATTCAGAATTCCGTGAGAATTAATTAAGTGGAGAAGTTTCAAAGACAAAATCTGATCTGGAGTACAATACCATAGTGTACTGTTTTTGCGATTTCAGCCTCCTGAAGGTATTAAGAATAGCCCCTCTCTAGCTGTCAATACACGTTCTCAAAGCCAGAGCACTAAACTGTGAAATGAGCAAGGGCTGATATAATGATGGAAGTAAGACATCTTTATGTCTCTCTGACAAGAACTCTTTAGAGGACTTGTCAGTCAGTGTGTGTGTGTGTGTGTGTGTGTATGTGTGCGGTTTAAGAGTCCCTCACTGAATGAAAATTATATTAGTAATGTCCCTGTATTGGTAGCACTGTTTTGAACTCACTGAACCTGATTAAAATCCTATGATTTTAATTTCAAAAGTAATCTTTGAGATCATTTTAACCATTCACCAGTTTTCGGTTACCACACATGAGGTAATTGTTTCTTTAATGTAGAAAATACAGAAAGATGAAAATAAAAGCTTCTGTTAATTGCATCAGCTGATGCCATTTTAACCTTTTAAAAGTATTTTAAAATCATTTAAAATTTTTACCTATGTCCCTTCCTTTTTACTCTGAACACACACACAGAAGTTGGGATACTACAATATTTTTGGTGTGTGTTAAATTTTAAAATAATTTATTTATTTCATACATATTATTCAAATTCTATATTTTTATGTATACATATGTGTGAATATATACACACATCAGAGGAATATCTATATCTTTCACAATGTATGATTGTGTTAGAAAAGTATATATTCTAAAATCATCCCCTTAAAATAACCGCTATTATCATTTTGGGAATAGATCCTTCTAGCTATGTGTATATGTCTCTGTGTGTGTGTGTGTGTGTGTGTGTGTGTGTGTGTGTGTGTGTATGAGAGGTATAGATAGATGTATATATTAATAAAACAGTGTTCCCTAATGTGTTTTTAAAATGTATAACTTTCTTTTTCTTTCTTTTTATCTTTCCTTTTCTCTGCCTCTTTCCCATCATTTTTTTGTTTTCCTGCTCTAGTAATAGACACATAACAAAATTCACCACCTTAATCATGGCAAGATTCATTTAGGTGGCATTAAGTATATTCACATAGTTGTGCAATCATAATCCATCTTTAGAACTTTTCTGCTTTCCCAGACTGAAAATGCACATCAGTTAAATAATGACTCAACATGCCTCCCTCCCAGACCTCCTTGTTAACAACATTCTGCTTTGTCTTCACGAATGTCATGACTGTAGGTATCGTATATCATTGGATTCATACTGTAAATATCCTCTTTAACTGGCTTATTTCATCTTAGCCTAATGTTTTCACGATTCATTCCTGTTTTAGCATGTTTCAGAATTTCTTTCTTGTTTTAAGCTGAATATTACAACATTTATGTTTATACTGCATTTTGTTTATCCATTCATCTGTCAGTGGACACTTTGGTTGTTCTCACATTTTTAGATATGAATAATTCTACTGTGAACATGAGTATACAGATACTTGATAAGAGTCCTTCCCTGTTGTGAGTTCTTTGGGGTAGGTATCCAGAAGTGGAGTTGCTAGATTGTTGATATGTTTTGAAACATTTTAATAATACAGTACTTCATTATGGGAACGTTCCATCATTTATTTAACCAATCCCAAGTACTGATTATTTAAGTTGCACATAATATGTTATTTTTATAAATTACATTGCCAAGAACATATCTTGAAACTGAAGGTTTAACCATCTATGATTTGTTTTTTGGTTAAATTCTTAAAAATGAAAGGTTGGCTTTTGTTAGGACTTGTGATATATTATCACTAAATTAGCTCTCAAATTGCCCACAAGAAGTTTACAGAAACAAATATTACCTTGGTCCCTAAGTCTGAATTAGATGAACATTGCTCTTTGAAGACAGTTGGGATAACGCCTTCCCATCACACATAGCCCCCAACTCCAGGTATAATTCCCTATTCTGCTTTAACCTAAATAGGTGGTTCTCAACTCTGGTTGCAACAGAAAATCTTTTATTCCTCCCCTTTTAATTTCCAGATTTCATTCCCCAAGGAATAGGGCTAAGATAATTTGTATCTAAGAAGCTCTAAGTGAAAGACACTTTGTGTTTATAGAGCGTTCAGTGATTCTGCAGTCAGACTTGAAAAGTATTTCTGGATATATAGAAGCATATTCATAGGTTGTACTCTTAGTCTGTTGGATTGTTTTCTATCTCATGGGGTCATCTATCAAATGAAAAGTGTATGACTGGAATGAGCAAGGAATGCAACCATGGGTATAAAAGCCTGAATAATGGGAGACAATCAGTGAGGGGACTCAAGAAGCAAAATTAAGTCATTTTCTATATTAAGAGCTTGGAGAAAATGGTAAGTAATTTTTCTCGAGCAAAAAACAAGTAGCAAAAAAAGGTAGGGGAGATTCATGGTTTTATAACTGAAATAGGTAAGTTGGGGTTTCTTTCTTTTTTTTTTCTTGCACTATGTACACTCAGACACCAGGTCTGTCCATTGATTTATCCCATCATGGTTTATTAAGTACCTACTTGGTGTGAAATTTTAGTGATACGATCAAGCTCTTTTTGGCCAGTAAAACTCACTTTACTCTTGGAGTCACTGGGTTTTGAATGTCCTTATGATTTCTTTTGTATAAGGATAGTTGGAAAATGCGCCTCCTGCAATACAATTGGCCTGTAAAAATCCTTCATTTGGCTTCATCATGTTTGCCCCCCGCCCGCCAAAAAAAAAATGAGCATAGCTTTAAAGTCAGAAGAGGAACCTCTGATCCATTTTCCACACAGCAGTAATCAACGGCCAGAGTACAGCAGCTGCCTTACACCATGGACTCTTATTTTATACAGTTCATGTCCCTCTGTTGTTCCCCCAGATAACAATGCTAAATATCACTTGCTGTCTGTTGTACCATTTACTCCATTAGTTTTCTTCTACACAGAAATATTTTTCTGAACCCACATAGACTGAGAAGGCCTCTGTGTTTGTCTACATGAACTTCTCATATGTGGTTTATTTTACTTTTTTTTAACCCAAGAATGATAATAGTGTTTAGTTGATCAGTTGTGTCCAACCCTTTGCAACCCGTTGAACTGTAGGCCGCCAGCCTTCTCCATAGGATTTTCCAGGCAAGAATATTAGAGTCAGTTGCCGTTTCCTTCTGCAAGGGATCTTCCTGACCCAGGGATCGAATCCACATCGCCTATGTCTTCTGCATGGCAGGTGGATTCTTTACCCCATGAGCCATCGGGGAAGAGAGGTAGAATCGTTTTGAAAACTTCAAACTACAGAACAGAACGAGGCTGCCTGGGTTGAATCCTATGTCTGCCATTTGCTAGCTGTGTAACCTTGCATAAATACATGTTAAAGATACATATACTTCAGTATCTTCATCTGGAAACTAAGGATAAGTAATAGATTCTATCTCAAGGGTACCTGTAAGGAGTAAGTATTAACTGCATTGGATACAAAATGTTTACACAAAGTAAATGCTTTATAAGTGTTTACTATTATTATATCTTTTAAAAAATACCAGTTGGTATTTTAGAATGTTTTTCCTGCCACAAAGATATATGGATGAAATACATAGCTCCAAGTGACAAATGGCCACTAGGTTTTGTTCAAATAACTTTACACAACTGTCATGAAAAGAAAAGTGAAGCTGAAATATTTGTAACCCTATCTTCTAACAAATCAACCATCACTCTTTCCATAGTTTGTCTAGTCCTTGCCCATATGGAAATACCATTCTGTGTAGCCTCAGTTGTATTGTACATATGATTGATTTCACATTCTGTGTTTTTCATTTAACATTTACATTTTCATTTAACATCTTAAGCATATTTTCATGTGTTTATAATACCTACAACCAAATTTAAGGAAGGGGATTTGAGTTTTATGTTGCTGCGTATATGTCAGACTTTAGCTTTTATATATTTTCCCCTTCTGTTACCTTAGAAAGTTTTTGTTCCAAATAGAAGTAATTTTTGCTCACTACAAACATTTTTGTAAAAATTTGAATGAAGAATTATTTAGTGCAGCAACTTTGATTTCCTTTGTCTTCTTGTGGCTTTAGCAACTAGCTCAGTGCCTAACACATAGCAGAATTTCAGTAAATTTTTGTTGAATAGATACTTTGGATTATTTAAATTTTATGAGATTGGGGTATTATAGTTATTTGATAGTTAATTCAAAATGTGTTTCCTTTCAATATGTGTTAAAGATTATTTTTAAATGTTTTAGTTTCTTTTCATGGTACAATTATTTAAAATTTGCCACTTAACTATTTCTGTAGGGGATTTGAGTGAATATCAAGTAAAACTTACATATATAATCTGACCATTAAAATAAAAATAAGCACTTCAGATACTTCTTTGAAAGACAGTAGTAATTAATAAATTCCAATAGTAAAGTCCTTAAATTATTTAGAGGGAGGAAGAGACTAATGAAGTTACTGTAATTAAGCATGCATTAAACATATGAGACTTCCTTGATTGTCTGATTGTCAAGTAATAAAAGAAATGAGCTACCTTATATTTTGCTTTTTTTTTTTTTTTTTTGGTAATCTGACAAGAGAAATGAATTTTTCTTGGGAGACCGTTATTCATTTATTCAAATATTTATTAAATGCCTATTATGTGCTGGAAAAGACAATGAAAAGCAGCAGTAAAAAGGGACTGTCTCTAACTATGAAAAGAGACATACACCAGCGTGATACGTGTAGAAGAGAGAGACAGTGCTCACTGTGCCAAAGGATTTGGGCAATGGTTCACTGAGGGAACTGACACTCTGGCTGAGACTTCAAGGCTTCTTAGAAATTAGCTCAATATAGAATCCAGAGAGGTGTGGGGAAGCATAGAGGTGTAATCCATGAGATGGCAGAGAGTCTGGCATGTCAACTATGAAAGGAAGTCAGTGTCAGAGAGTGACATGACATTGACCTCTCAAGGAGAGGCAGAAGAGATAGATTGGGTCCAAATCACTCCACTAAAACATTGAAAACTTTTCATCAGGAAAGTAATGTGATTAGATCTGCATTTGGGAGAAATCACTCTTCCTGTACCCTCTTATGGGCTTCCCTTGTAGCTCAATTGGTAAAGAATCTGCCTGCAATTCAGGAGACCCAGGTTCGATTCCTGGGTTGAGAAGATCCCCTGGAGAAGGAAATGGCAATCCATTCCAGTGTTCTTGCCTGGATAATCCCACAGACAGAGGAGCCTGGCAGGCTATAGTCCATGGGGTTGCAATCAGTCGGACATGACTTAGCAACTAAACCACCAAACCACCATACCCTCTTACAGATGATGCTAGTGGTTAAGAATCTGCCTGCCAGTGAAGGAGATGCCAGAAATGAGAGTCTGATCCCTGAGTCAGGAAGATCCTCTGGAGTAGGAAATGGTAACCCACTCCAGTATTCTTGCCTGGAAAATTCCAGCACTGTGGTAGGCCATAGTCCATGGAATCACACGAACATAGCTAAGCATGCACATCCCATTCATACTTAACTCTTCCTACAGAATGAAGGATTCATTAAAGGGCAACAAGCATAGACTCTGGGAGACCAGAGTGAGTGCTGTTGGATAAGTCCTTGTGAGGGTGATGCAGTGTCTAGGAGCTGGCTTACAATAGAGGAAATGGTGAAATGTAGATGTTGCCAATTTAGGGAATAGGATCACCAGGATTTGATGCTTGAATGGAATGTGAGGGAGAGGGTCAAGAATGACTCCTAGTGTTCTCATTTGAAAAACACCAGAATGGACAAGAAAACCAAATGAAAGGCATGAAAACCAGATTCAAGGAAGATGCTGAAACAGTTTTTAACATCTTGAGGCTGAAGAGTGTCTGAAACATCCAAGTAAACACATGAAATAGACAGTTGAATATTTGGACCTGGTATTTCATGTATAGATGGATTCTGCAGATAGAAATTCAGGAGAGTGTTCATACAGAGAAGGTATTTCAAGTTGTGAGCATAATTCTGGAGAGATTTAATAGAGAGGAGAGGAGGTCCTGTGTCAGATAAAAAGGATCATTATTCAGGGGCCACTGGGCAACATGTTGACTCAAGTTGTCAGTAGCACTTTTATAAATATATTGGAAAAGTACTTCTGCCAGAAAGCTACAAAGAGGCTGGGTCTTTGCTATCACTATTGAATAGACATGGTGGTTCTTGACTGCCCTTTCTATTACAGAAGGCAAATTTATATCTATGACCATGATAATTTGATTTTCCCTGGTGGCTCAGATGGTAAAGAATCTGCCTAAATGTGAGAGACCTGGGTTCAATCCCTGGGTCAGGAAGATCCCCTGGAGAAGAGAAGGCAAGCCACTCCAGTATTCTTGCCTGGAGAATCCCATGTACAGAGAAGCCTGGCAGGCTATAGTCTATGGGGTCACAAAAGTCGAACACTACTGAGTGACTAACACTTTCACTTTCAGCTTGCAGTTTGACTTCTTCCCAACTTATAAAAAAAGCAAGCCAGTTATTAAAACACTGTAAGGTAATTGCTTTAATGGAAATGTCAGACTTTATTTTGGGGGCTCCAAAATCACTGCAGATGGTGACTGCAGCCATGAAATTAAAAGACACTCCTTGGAAGGAAAGTTATGACCGACCTAGATAGCATATTCAAAAGCAGAGACATTACTTTGCCAACAAAGGTCCATCTAGTCAAGGCTATGGTTTTGCCAGTAGTCATGTATGGATGTGAGAGTTGGACTGTGAAGAAAGCTGAAAGTGAAAGTGAAAGTGAAGTCGCACAGTCTTGTCCGACCCTCAGCGACCTCATGGGCAGCCTTCCAGGCTCTTCCGTCCATGAGATTTTCCAGGCAAGAGTGCTGGAGTGGATTGCCATTTCCTTCTCCAGGGGATCTTCCTGACCCAGGAATCAAACCCAGGTCTCCTGCACTGCAGGCAGATGCTTTACCATCCGAGCCACCAGGGAAGCCCGAAGAAAGCTGAGCACTGAAGAACTGATGCTTTTGAACTGTGGTGTTGGAGAAGACTCTTGAGAGTCCCTTGGACTGCAAGGAGATCCAACCAGTGCATTCTGAAGGAGATCAGTCCTGGGATTTCTTTGGAAGGAATGATGCTAAAGATGAAACTCCAGTATTTTGGAGTTTCAGTGTGTCTGCCCTCTGATGCCCTCTTGCAAACACCTACCATCTTGTTTGGGTTTCTCCACCTCATGTGAAGAGCTGACTTATTGGAAAAGACTCTGATGCTGGGAGGGATTGGGGGCAGGAAGAGAAGGGGTGACCGAGGATGAGATGGCTGGATGGCTTCACTGACTTGATAGACGTGAGTTTGAGTGAACTCTGGGAGTTGGGAGGCCTGGTGTGATGCAGTTCATGGGGTCGCAGAGAGTTGGACACAACTGAGCGACGAACTGAACTGAAATGAAGACATGGTCGTAGATAAGATTAGAAGCGTGTGTGTACCTATACATGTGCGGAGGTGTGTTTAGGGAATGGGTGGGTCATGGATGAGAAGGGTAGAGGAATGTTAGTTGTTATTCCACTTTGGGCATAAAGGAAGTTGAGGGCTTGCTCCCAAAGGTGGTCACGAGATATGCACTTACAGTCCCTTGTCTTTTCTTGTCTCTTAGCCACAGCCAGTTCTTTCTGGTAGTGGAGACATCCATTCAACAGTTATTGATTATTTAGCAGTCCTTCCTCCAGACTACAAACTCCTGGGAGGCATGTAGACATGCCCTCTTCATCCTGGGATACTACTCTCTTTCCATTAACCTTGCCAAGCTTTCTATGTTGAAGAAGCCTAGAAAATGACTGACGGACAAATAACTATATTAGAAGACTGCTACAGAGATTCAAGCCTCAGGGAAAAAATATATATGTGTGTGTGTGTGTGATCTTTAAAGTGTGCATGATTTTCAAAATTAAAATGTTAAATCATAATAAAACTTCAAGAATTCCTGCAAAAAAAGAAATGCCAAAAATAAATATTTGGAAGTGTCTAATCCAGTAAGTAGAAAAGATTCGCTATGTATTTAATTGAATATGTGGGCCAGGAAAGTGTTGCCATAGCTCTCTTTTACCATGAAGAACATAAATAAATATGCTTTAAAATGATTCCTGTTCTTTACCCCCTTCCACCTCCGATGAGGTAAAGAGTTTTAAATTGCAAATGAAAAAAAATGATAGCTAAATGTGCTATTTTCACACACGTAACTATGAGATAGAAAACACTCAGAAACATGCCGGCACATACACAGCAGAATTTATAATATAGTTTTGAGAATCCTTCTCATCTAGTGAGCTGCTTCCTAGAAGAAGGCAATGGCTCCTGAAATTGTGCCCTGATGCCTTCCTTCAGAGTCTTTAGGAATCTTTAAGCAGTGTATGTGTGTACACATGTGTGCATGTTCACCAAGAAAGAAGAGATACTGGTTGAAAAAAGTTGCTTCTAAGGATTAGGATTAATTCTTTATTGTTTACTTTATAAATATGACTGGTTTTCATCTTCAAAGTATGTGACTGTTAAGTGTCTGTTTGGGGGCAGACTCCTTTCCAGCTGCGGTGTAGAGTATGCCTGCCATTAACCCAGTTGCTCCGTCACTGTCTCCATTTATAGTTGGGTTTGTAAAGTGTTTAAAATAGGAACTCTGGGTTTCTGCTGATCTTGAGTCATCAAAGAAAAGAAAAGCTTTATTCGTTCTTGTATTCAATTCCATTCACGCAGACATTTTTTTAAGATTGACATGGTTGACTAAAAAATCTAACCTTATATGTTTTTAGGTTCAGACTGAATCTTCTGTACTCTCTTCTTCAGAATATCAGTATATTATTGAGTATGTATTTTGGAGTTTTTTCATGAAAGAAAGTGAAAGTGAAGTTGCTCAGTCGTGTCTGACTCTTTGCTACCCCGTGGGCTGTAGCCCACCAGGATCCATGGGATTCTCCAGGCAGGAGTACTGGAGTGGGTTGCCATTTCCTTCTCCAGGGGTTCTTCCCGACCCAGGATTGAACCCAGGGATCAAATCCGGGTCTCCCGCACTGAGGGGAGACGCTTTAACCTCTGATCCACCAGGGAAGCCTGTTTTTCATGATATGTATTTTAACAAATTGCTTAATGTGGAAATAACATCTTCTATTGGGTACTATTGGAACCACCTTCCTAGAGAGGGAAATGCTACTCCACCAAGACAAGAATTTTCATGTTACTTAAATTACAAAGGGAAATGGCAAGTTGGCCCTTTGAGAGGCTATCAAAAAGGGGAAAAAAGAGTAACTCTATTCAACAGTTTCTTATAACTTAACAGAAAACTAAATCTAAGATTACAAAATCTCTGGGAAACTACAACTGAGACAAATCACAAATGATAGGAAAAGATAGCTGTCATAGTCAGAACCCAATAAAAATGCTAGCACACAGAAACCAGCCCCTTCCAAGGAACTGATTTATAAATGTCCTGTGTATATAGGTCTATTTGGATATAGGGAAGCCATTAGGGATGAAATGATAGTCTGGGGCTAGTAGAGTCAGAACTGTCATCCTGTACATTCAAGAGGACTGACATGCGGGGGAGCAGTTGATTGTGAATAGAAGAGAGTGTTGTAGAAGAAAGATCCTAGAAAGGACCAGTGACCCTCCACGGTTGATAGCTGGGGACATCACAATCAGGTTGCTGGAAAAATGTGACTCAAAGAGTTTTTAGTATCTGTCGACAGGGGCACTGTTGTCCACTTTAGTTTAACACTGATACGTTTTCACCTTCTGCCTGCTCAATGAAAATAGCATCCCCTAATCACTGTGACAATGAAAGGCATTGCCACACATTTCTAATCTCTCCCTGGTCACTAGGTGATTCCCTCTCCAGCTGAGAACCACTATATGTTAATCAAATGTCCCTGGAATTGTTTTAATCTTTATCTCTAGCTGAGATCACCATAAAGCTATCCTCAGAAAGCCATATATCTAAATAGATCTGCTTGGATATTATGGCGAGAATAGGATATATTATATGTACCATCTCCAGCCTCACAGCCACATCCCAGGAGGGAAGGAGGAAAGGGGAAAACTAAGAAGGGATGATGCTATGTCAGGAGAGCTCTAGTTTTTCCAGAAATGCTTTGCATGCATCTCATTAGCCAGAGATGCATCACATGGCAACTCCTGCATGCAAAGTAATCTAGGGAAGTGTGAGCATATTACTGCTCTTAATAAAACTGCAATCTTTTGAGTAATGGAGAAGGGAGTGCGTATGAGAAAGCAGTTAGCAGTATCTGCACCTCTGCCATTTCTCTCTCTAATGGCTTGGTGTGAATAAATGACACTAGAATACTACAAAGTCTTATACTGATTCTTCTTATACATCTTGGAATTTATTTGGAAATTAATGAACAACCAAAATAAGGTGTAGTTATTCATTTCTTGTATTAACAAATCTAATCATAATAGGGAAGAGCAAAATTAAAACATTCTATTACTGGCATGTTTACAGATCCCTAATAAATCAGTGACTCAGGATGAATGTTTGAATTTTCAGACCTTCTCTAAGCCTTTACTTATTCCCAGACTAACCAAGACATCTCACAGTTAAGCAAAAGGTCTCTTAATCTTTGTGCTCTTAGGTCTTTTTAGGATATTCAGCAAATATTTTTGAATTGAACAAATGACTGCAACAGAAATAGAAGATATAAAGCAAGGAGAAAGCTGCTTTTGTGTTACCTTTAGTAAATCACTCTTAACAGGAATCTTTGATCCTAAATTTAGTATTTCTTTGATTGTGCCAGGGGCATGTTTATTCCTCTCAATGCTTCTCATTTTTATTTTTGTTCCCTCTCTTTAGCCCTTCTCCTCTCTTTTTCTAGTATTGCACTTTATGGTGATCAAGTCTTTGGGCAGTTTGTTTGAGATCACATTGTTCAAGTTATTTTCTCTTGGCCCTGATATTTCAGTATGTATTTTAAAAAGTCATTACCTCTGTGTCTCTTTTGTTGTCTCACATACAGGGTCATCATTACTATCTTTCTAAATTCCATATATATGTGACAGTATACTGTATTGGTGTTTTTCTTTCCTGTATGTGAGATAACAAAAGAGACACAGGTATAGAACAGACTTTTGGCCTCTGAGGGAGAGGGAGAGGGTAGAATGATTTGGGAGAATGGCATTGAAACATGTATACTATCATGTAAGAAACAAAGCGCCAGTCTATGTTCAATACAGGATACAGGATGTTTGGGGCTGGTGCACGGGATGATCCAGAGAGATGATATGGGGTGGGGAGGGGCTTCGGCATTGGGAGATCGTGTACACCTGTGGCTGATTCATGTCAGTGTATGGCAAAACCAATACAGTAGTGTAATGTAGAATAAAGTAAAAATAAAATTTAAAAAAAAGAAATGCCAATAACAATAGAAACGTGTTTTGAAGTGAAAAAAAAAACAAAAAACACCACTGCAGATGGTGACTGCAGCCATGAAATTAAAAGACACTTACTCCTTGGAAGGAAAGTTATGACCAACCTAGACAGCATATTGTAAAGCAGAGACATTACTTTGCCAACAAAGGTCTGTCTAGTCAAGGCTATGGTTTTTCCAGTAGTCATGTATGGATGTAAGAGTTGGACTGTGAAGAAAGCTGAGCGCTGAAGAACTGATACTTTTGAACTGTGGTGTTGGAGAAGAGTCTTGAGAGTCCCTTGGACTGCAAGGAGATCCAACTAGTCCCTGCTAAAAGAAATCAGTTCTGAATATTCATTGGAAGGACTGATGCTGAAGTTGAAACTCCAGTACTTTGGCCACCGCATGCAAAGAGTTGGCTCATTGTAAAATACTCTGATGCTAGGAGGCATTGGGGGCAGGAGGGAAAGGGGACGACAGAGGATGAGATGGCTGGATAGCATCACTGACTTGATGGACGTAAGTTTGAGTGAACTCTGGGAGTTGGTGATGGACAGGGAGGCCTGGTGTGCTGCGATTCATGGGGTCGCAACGAGTTGGACACGACTGAGTGACTGAACTAAACTGAACTGATACATGGAGAAACAAGAACTTGCTAATGGCCATTGTATAATGGAAACTTGGTATTTTTATCTTATTATAAAATCAGTGCATGCTTATTGAAGAAATCTTACAAAATACAAATGGACACAAAGAAAATACAATGACATAATAATGTTAAGAAAACTACAGCTTGTTACCACTTTGAAAAAATAAAAATAAAAGTCATTACCAAGTGCACTGTCATAATTTTTTTCCTCTGTTTTTTTAAAAGAGCTTTATCTCTTACATTTTGATTTGGGGTTATTCTTTGTATGTGGTGTTAAGTAAGGGTGCAGCTTCATTCTTTTGCATGCGGATGTCTGGTATTCCCAGCACCACTTATTGTAAAAACTATCCTTTCCCCATCAAATGATCTTGGCACCCAAGTCAAAAGTCAAGTGACCGTGTAGGCAATGGTTCATTTCTGGGTTCTCTGTTCTATCTCATTGGTCTATGTTTGTCTTTATGCACGTAGAACATTGTTTGCTTATTATAATTTTGTAATAAATTTTGAAGTTTCATGTGGGAACTTCAATCTTCTTTTAAGGTTGTTTTGGCTATTCAGTCTCTTGAGATTCCATTTTTCAGAAAGGTTCAGTTGGAATTTTTACAGGGATTACATTAAATCTATAGATTACTATGGATAGTGTTAATGTATTTACAATATTGTCTTTCAGTCCATGAAGATTGCATGTCTTTCCATTTAGTTGTGTCTTCTTTAATTTGTCAGCATTATTTTGTGCTTTTCAGTGTGTAATTCTTTCACCTCTTTGGTTAAGTTTTTTTTTTCTTTCTTTCTGATGTTATTATAAGTGGAATTGTTTCCTTAGTTTCTTTTCTGGATTGTTCATTGCACAGAAGCACAATTGATTTTTATGTTAGTCTGTGAACTTTTAGATGGCAGGAGCCATGCCTTCTTTATGTTTTGCAGAGTTAATACAAAAATATAATAACATTTGTTAATATTTGTTTATATATGTTTATTTTGCATTAGCAGTAATCTTTGTCTTTTTTTTTCCCCCTTTTCTCTCTTCTGCTTTAGGGTACTACTAGTTCAACAGCTTCTCCTCCAGTCTCCACCCCTGTCACAGGACATAAGAGAATGGTCATACCAAACCAACCCCCTCTGACAGCAACTAAGAAGTCTACACTGAAGCCACAGCCTGCACCCCAGGCTGGACCAATCCCTGTGGCTCCAATTGGAACACTAAAACCCCAGCCTCAGCCTGTCCCAGCTTCTTACACTACAGCATCCACCCCTTCAAGACCTACCTTCAATGTGCAGGTGAAGTCAGCCCAGCCCAGCTCCCATTACATGGCGGCTCCTTCGCCAGGACAATTTTATGGTTCAGGGCCAGGGGCCCAAGGTTATAACACTCAACCAGTTCCTATCTCTGGGCAGGGTCCACCTCCTTCTACACGGGGAGGCATGGATTATGCGTATGTTCCACCACCAGGACTTCAGCCTGAGCCTGGGTATGGGTATGCTCCCAACCAAGGACGCTATTATGAACCCTATTGCGCAGTGGGGCCTGGCTATGGGGGCAAAAATGACTCTGATCCTTCCTATGGTCAACAAGGCCATCCAAATACCTGGAAGCGGGAACAAGGGTATACTCCTTCTGGCCCTGGGAACCAGAACCCTGCTGGGATGTATCCAGTTGCTGGTCCCAAGAAGACCTATATCACAGATCCTGTTCCAGCCCCCTGTGTACCACCACTGCAACCAAAGGTAGGAAACTTATTAACATATTGGTGGGAATAAAAGGATACCTTTCTCGGCCTGTCTTCCCCAGAAAGCAGAGCCTAAGGCAAAAGTATTAATATATGTTCTACTTATATTTCATTAAAAAGTACGGTCTGAAGGAAGGAAAGTGGGGAGAGGCAGGAAAGTGGGGAGATCCTATTTGGGGATATGGGAGAGTGTTATCAACATGAATTCTGTTAAGTATCAAGTACAACTAATTGTTCAGTTTTGAAGGACCAGCTTCCAAAAGACTGTATGAACCATAGCAGCTCAGGATAATCTCTTCCATGGGAAAGAAGGAAAATTAATTTATTTTCCTGCTCTTATTTCCTGTTGATCACAGCCTTCTCCCATGGGTTAGAGACTTCCTCACACTTCGATGTTGCATTTACTCGGTCACTAAATAGATCTGAAGCATCTGATGTCTCAGCAGGGATAGGGAATCCCTAGGTGTGGAGGTGAGAGGTGCTCAGGGCAACACAAGATGAACTGCTGTCAGACTGGGCTCTTGTGAAGGTGGTCACAACCCAGGCAAAGTTGGTGCCACAGCGACTGCTAGGGGAGAACAAGTGGATAAGGGCCCAGGAGACAGCTGAGGCTAAGGTTATGCAGATACCTCGTCTAATTTTCTTTGGGAGGGGGCTGCAGTACCGTGGCCCTTGTTTATCTACATCAGGGATCCTCCAGAAAAAATATTACACTCCAACCTTTAATTCTATTAGGCAACTTAAAAAATTTCTCTATGACAGTTCTCTTGTTCATTGTTTGATTTAATTTCAAGCTTGTATTAGTTTTAAGTCAACATGTTTAGTTATGAACTTCTTATGAATAAGCAATGTATAACACTGTACACACGTACTCACCTACAGCTTGGGTTTTTCTTGACTGCTGGAACCAACATGATGATGTTTCCTCTCATCATGAAAAGAGGAACCAAGGAGAGTTACTTGGAAGGAGTGAGATGGAGAAACAAATCTAGTTTACAGACACTGTGTTAAAACCAAGCTTTCCCTTCCCTTTAGTCAGAAATTGGAGAAGCCTGGATTAAATAGAAGTTCATTGGTAACCTGGATGGATGGAAGTTTGTATCATATATATTTAACCCTTTACACATTTGAGATTATCAATTTGGAGACATATCTATATGCATTTTCAACATTATAACAAAAAGTAGTGAGGTCTTCACTCTTCCAGGGAGTTTGTTCAATCACTGTTCTTACATGAAAGCATCAGCTCTGGTGCAGATGGATTTTAGGTTCCTTAGGGGTAAGGAACCCTTCCTAGCAGGTGAGGCCTGAGGATAGCTAGAGGTATCCTCTATCTTATGAATGCCCATTACACGGAAGTGAACTAGCCATGATCATTTTCCATCATAAACACTCTAAGAAAAAATGTTAAGTGCTTTTGAAAAATCTCTTTATGAAAAGAAATGTTATTAAGGGTTTTCTGGTTGTTGTTTTTTTTTAATTATTGCCCAAAATAGCCAACCTGGGCAGCCTTACCCTTTGTTAACATTGCAGTGTATTTGTTTTCATCCTTCCTGGCCCTAAAGTGACCTGTTCAGAAAAAAATGAGGTTATTCAACTTTACCTCACTTTGGGACAACCACAACAAATTCTCCTACAGAAGACTGAAAGTTTAGGTTGAGACAATGGCCTTCACTGTTTAAGTTCAAATAGCTATGCAGTTTTGCCCTGTCTGAAACACCCTGACTGTAATAGGATTACTGGGTGATCATCCTAAGGGCAGGGGACTCAGGCCTGAGTTGTTTAATGATCCTATTACCCAACCTGGGGAAACAGACATGAGACAGAGCAAAAGTATGTCTAGGTGGAGAAACTGACCTGGTGAGAAGTACTGAACCCAAATTCAAGTTTCCTGTTTTCCCACCATGTCTCTTGGCAATCTGGAACCAATCCAGTGGAGTAGGAAAAAGAATCCGCGCCCACTGCAAGACCTGGATCTAAACTATTAGGTCCAGACACATCACTAGTTATTTGGTCCTATCTTTATCAACTTACTTGAGATGACAGAATGAATTTCTATTAACCACTCTCCAGAAAGCTTGAGACTTTATTTTCCTTATTGGAATAAGATAATTATTCAGGGTGATCTATTCCATTATTGAAGATCCTGGATATCAGTAGATTTCTTGTCGTTAACAACAACAAAAAAATCTGAAATATTTGTTTTTCAACAGTGTCATATGTTTTAACATCATACTGTACATTTAAAAATGAAAAATCATGTACTTTTTGCAGTGATTATTAAGGAGAGTGGTTAGAGGTTGATACTTAGCCATCTGTCTTTGTTTGGGGAAATGGGAAAAAGGCTGATGAAGCTACAGATATTGTCTGTGTGTGTTGGAGGGCATTGATGGATGAAGGGGTAGTCTCTTTCACAGTTGATCTTTGAGCAGAACACTACTGTATTCAACTGCACCTGTTCATAGAGGACCCTATTGTCTCAAACAGTGACTTGGCTTGGCTAAGCAACGTGATTCTTGGCTTGAGAAATGAGCTCCTAGCCCTAATCCCAATTCCTCCCTTGACATTCTTCTTTCAGCTTGAGGAAAGCCTCTAGACCTTTTTATGTCACGCTCTCAGCATCAGTAAAGTGGAATGTCATCTTCACTAATTAATTAATGATTGCAAAGAGCCTGGAAATTTCCAAGGGCTGAATAATTGCCAAGTGAGGACTTGGATTCAGCTTTTCCACGGGCTTTCATTTATTTCCAATTTTTTAGGCACTGATGGAAAATATACCTACCTCTGTGGCTTAAAACAATTATCTTTTGTTACCTCAAGAAGTTCTTAAGGATTTGGCATTTAACCCATTAAGGAAAAACATTTATAAAAATGAAAGAAATCAATCTTCTTTATGTTTAAGAAAAGCTGCTTTAATTTCTCCATGCCATGGTATAATATAAAAGAGGAGGTAGATGAAAGGAAGGAGAAAATAGGAAAGAAAAGGAAAAGAAAAAGAAAGGAAAAAAAGAATGAAGAAAGGAAGGAGAAGCCCAAATCAGAACCTGCAAGGCTTAGAGCATCGTGATTATATTTGTGTTTCCATAATGTGCTGAGCAATGGATTTGCATGCTACAGTAGATCATAATGGGTTTCCTGGACCATCTGAGCTGAGTTCCTTGAAAAATATTGTTATAAGCAAGTTTTTGTTTGTTTGTTTGTTTTGTTTAAGAGAGAAATGTTCCCTTCTCACTGGAAATCCTCTTAAAGTCACAGTGGAATCTCTTCTCTTTGCCATTTTATAAAAGCTTATGGCTGCGAGTTGCTGTGTTGTTCACAGAACTTTCGTCCTGTGTGTCAGCTTCGCATTCCTGTGAGATGGGATGTGTATTTTCTCTGGTTTTCATGTGAGGTGAGCCAGCTTGAAAGCCCCAGAGCCAGGACCTCGAGCTTCCGCTTCCTGGTCATAAACCTGCTCTGTGACAGCCTCGGCTCTGGTGAAGAGACAGATTGTTATTGTTGTTCAGTT
Organism: Nanger dama; assembly: GCA_917880005.1. Taxonomy (NCBI): domain Eukaryota; kingdom Metazoa; phylum Chordata; class Mammalia; order Artiodactyla; family Bovidae; genus Nanger; species Nanger dama. The sequence continues at coordinate 22,779,999 of CAKJTW010000011.1, read as the reverse complement.
GTGTCCCAGCTCTTTGCAACCCCATGAACTGCCGCAGGCAGGCTTCCCTGTCCTTCACTATTTCCCAGGGTTTGCTCATTGAGTCGAATGATGCCATCCAACCATCTCATCCTCTGTCACTCCATTCTTCTCTTGCCCTCAATCTTTCCCAGCATCAGGGCCTTTTCCAGTGAGTCAGCTCTTCCCCTCAGGTAGCCAAAGTATTGGAGCTTCAGCTTTAGCATCACTCCTTCCAGAGAATATTCAGAGTTGATTTCCTTTAGGATTGACTGGTTTGGTCTCCTTGCTGTCCAAGGAACTTTCAAGAGTCTTCTCCAGCACCATGGTTTGAAAACATCAATTCTTTGGCACTCAGCATTTGCTCCATAATATGAAGAGTGCTGGTACTATGCATCTCGGGAAAGCTGTGGAGGCCCACCTAGTGTGGGAGTTAGGTTACATTCTGAAATCATCTGGTAAAATTTCCTTGGAAAATCTTTCAGGATGGGGAGAACTTGGAGATCGGCAAACCACATTTCGATAAATCCAACACAAAGTTTTATGTTGGTTTATTCAGAGTCAGAACAGATCACTGCTGTTTATTTAGTGTTTGAAACTAGGAGATAGTTAATGTTTCAGAGAAGGGAGTGAAGGTAACCAACTTCTGGGGTCAGTGTTGGCAGGCCCCCAAGACCTTGGAATTGTTGAGATTAAGAAAGTATCTGAGAATGTTGCTATAGTAGCATTTCAAATATTCAAATAACATCAAATATTTAAATTCCCTTTCATTGTGGAAAAGAGAAGGTGGTATAGATTGGGTGTCCGGCAGAGACTTGGTGGCATTTGGGAGAAAGCTTTAGGGTAATCCTCTTACTAAATATCACACAATTCCAGGATCAGAGAAACAAAAAGAGATAGGATATGGAGAGGGATGGATACAGATACAGGTTTTGGGTCAGATGCTAGTAGTACTTGGATCTGTATAAAGCTGAGGATGGAGGAGATTGCTTGTAGAGGACAGTGACTGTAATATTAGGAATTCCTCTTTACACAGGGCTTTTCCACTTCCAAAATGTTCTGTGGATCTCACAGAAAAACATGAGTGATAAGCACAGATAGAGGTGTTTGTCTTTTATTGATGGGGATTCAAAAGCTCAGTAATAAGAGTCACTCACCTCAGTTCATATGCCACATTCATGGGTGAGCCACAATTCCAAATTAGGCTTTTAGAAGGCTGCCCTCTTGGTTTTCCACCTGGTAAACTGTGTTTTGGTGTTTGGGTGCAACGAGGGCCACATCAGCATCTCCAGCCACTGTATGTGGCTCTGCAAAGGCCCTCCTGACGGGCAGACACGTCAGTGGGCTCTGACAGTCATGGTGCTGTGTCATGAGATTACCAGCTGGAGGGGGAAGCACCAGCTGAACCCGATGGGCACCCAGCCTTGGCATTGTGGGACTATGCTTCCTCTTCCTCATCACCCATGTGCAATTTATTCCAGTATTTCCACCTTCACAATATCTCAATTCTGCTTTCTTACTGAGATCCTCCTTGCTACTCTCCTGTTCAGTTGTCCCACCTGAGCCGTTGAAATGGCCTCTTAATGGATGTCTCTACCTCTAGTCAGAGACACGGTTCAACCCCTGGAGCCGGAAGGTCCCCTGGAGAAGAGAATGGCAACCCACTCCAGTATTCTTGCCTGGGAAATACCATGGACAGAGGAGCCTGGTGGGCTACCACCCATGGGGTTGCAAAAGAGTCAGAGACGACTGGGTGTGCACGTATGCATGCCCGACCTCTAGTCTCACTCCACATTCATTCATTCTATACATGCTACCAGATTAATATTTCTACTCTACAGCTCTGCGCTTGTCACTAACTGCCTTTTTTTAAAAACCATCAGAAGTTCCAAGCCAGTTATGGGATGAATTGAAACTCCAGCTTAAATTCCAGTTTTATCTCCCCTTTAAGCACCCCAGCTTCCAGCTAAGAAATTACCTGCCTAGATATTTCTCATCTTGGTAGTTTTTGTCATGGAGCACCTTCTTTCTTGAATGCCTTCCCAGATCTCCCTGCAAATTAAATATTTTCATATTCAATGTGACCCATTAAGATGGAGCTAAAGTGGTCATCTCGCTTGTGAAGTTTTTTCTTTCTAAAATTAAGCTGTGTGGTTTTTACTCTCTCACGGAAAGTTCCACACTTTTACTGTACTAGAATCATTTATGTACTTGTCTTCCACCAGCCTATGCATGCATGCTAAGTTGCTTCAGTCATGTCCAATCCTTTGTGACCTCATGGACTGTTGCCAGCCAGCCTCTTCTTTCAGTGAGTTTCTCCAGGCAAGAGTACTGGGTTGCCATGCCCTTCTCCAGAGAATCTTCCCAACTCAGGGATCAAACCTGTGATTCTCGTGTCTCCTGCTTTGGTAACTGGGTTTTTACCACTAGAGCCATCTGAAGAGCCCCACCTACCTAAGATTTAGAGGATAAAAATCAGATGGTATCTGAACACTGTTTCCTACTGAATAACTAAGACAGTACATAATACATTCTTATTTAATGAGGATGCTTGAAAAGTGTCCTATGTCCTAGTAAAATAAGGAGTAAGCCGTGTTTTAGAACATAGCAGAGTGGTCACCAAAATCCCAAAACCCAAACCTACACTGTCAAATCAGCTTAGGCGAACTCAGTAACACACATGTTGTCACATCAGCAGCTTAATATCTAAAGTAACTACAATTGTGCTAGTATTTTATACTCCTTCTGGAATATATGTGTTTATGCTTTTATGTGCATAGTGTGTTTTACTTTCTGCGTTTGCCAAGTATCTATAGAATTTGTTGATTTGGATTCTTTAGTTATCTCTTTGGGGTTCAATTTATATGCAATAAAATGTATGCACCTGAGTGCATCACAGTCAAGACAGAGAACATTTCTACTTCACCATGGAGGTTTCTCAGGCCCACTTGCAGTCAGTCCCCTTTACCTTCAGCCCCAGGCAACCTTTATGCTTTCTAACATGGATTATTTTTACCTTTGCTAGAATTCCATATAAATAAAATCATACATTAATAGTATACAGTCTTGCATCTAGACTGTTTTTCCTCATAATTTTTGAGCTTTATTTGTATATGTATCCATTGTATGGATAGGCTATATTATATTTACCCATTCACTTGTTTGGAGGCAGTTTTTTTCATTTTAAATTATGAAAAAAGCTGCTCTGAGCATTCATGTAAAAACCTTTATATAAGCATAAGTTTTTCTTGGATAAGTACCTAGTACAATTATTGCTGAATCATGTGGAAACTATGTAACTTTGTAAGAGAATGCCAAACTATTTTCCTGAATGTAACATTTTACAGTCTCACCAAGGATGTATGAGAGGGCCAGTTGCTCCCTAACCCTAGAAACACTTGATATTATTAGCCTTCTTAATTTTAGCTATTTTCATGCTCTATAGATATATCTGATTGAGGTTTATATTTACATTTTACTTTTGGAACACTTGTTATTCATGTACTTGTTGGCCATTTGTATATCTTCTTTTGTGAAGTGTTATCAAAATTTTCTGCCTACATTTTAATTGCTTTGTGTCTTCTTTTTATTGTAACAGTACATTTTATATTGTGACTAAGAATCCTTAGATATATGCATTGGCCAATATCCCAGTTTGTAACTTTACTTTTCATTTTCTTAATGTTGTTTCCTAGGAGCAGAAAAGTATTTAATTTTAATGAAAGTCAGTTTATCACTTTTATTTTCTACAGTGTATGCTTTTTGTGTCTTTAGATATTTTTGCCTCCTCGTGGTCACAGTCAGTTTTTTCTATGTTATTTGTTTTTATTTTTATTTTTTCAGGTAAATTCAGGGCTACAATTCACTTCAAAGTTGATTTTTGTGTACTGTGTGAGATAGGGGTCAAAGGTCACCCCCCATTGGTATATACACTTTTCCCAGCATGAGTTGTTGAAAAGACTCTTCCATTGAAATACCTTGACACCTTTGACAAAAATCAATTGATCACAAGTGTGTGAGTCAATTGTTCTATCCTATAAACTTATATATCTATCCTTAAGCCAATGCCACACAGTCTTCATCTCTGACTTTTATAAAATATTTTGAAATTTGGAAATATAAGCTTTTCATCTTTATTCTCTTTCAAAAGTGTTTTGACTATTCCAAGTCTTTTCCATTTCTGTGTAAATTTTAGCTTCAAGTTGTCGATTTCCACAAAATTGCTTTCTGTGATTTCAGTTGAGATCATGTTGAATCTGTAGATCAATTTGAGAAGAGCTGATATCTTAATACTGAGTCTTCCAAACTATGAGCATGGTATATCTCTCATTTATACTTTTATTAAGTTTTCTCAACAATATATTATTTTTACTCACATTTTGTTAAATTGTTTCTTATTCTGGATGCTATTGTAAACTTTTTTTTTTTTTTGAGATTCATTTTTATTAGAGTATAGTTGTTTTACAATATTGTGTAAGTTTCTGCTGTACACCAAAGTGAATCAGTTGTATGTATTCGTATATCCATTCTTTTTAAGACTCTTCCCATATAGGGCATTAGAGAGTATTGAATAGAGCTCCCTGTGCAAAACAGTGCTGTTCTGGTTGTTGCTATTGTTCAGTCACTAAGTCGTGTCTGACTCTGCAGCCTCATGGACTCAGCACACCAGACTCCTCTGTCCTCCACAGTCTCCTGGAGTTTGCTCAAATTCATGTCCATTAAGTTGGTGATACTGTCTAACCATCTCACCCTCTGTTGCTTCCTTCTCTTTTTGCTCCCTTCCATCTGTCCTAGCATCAGGGTCTTTTCCAATGAGTTGACTCTTCTCGTCAGGTGGCCAAAGTTTTGGAGCTTCTGTTTCAGCATCAGCCCTTCCAATGAATATTCTGGGTTGATTTCCTTTAGGATTGACTAGTTTGATCTCCTTGTACTCCAGAGAACTCTCAAGAGGCTTCTCCAGCACCACAGTTTGAAAGCATCAATGCTGCACCACTCAGCCTTCTTTATGGTCCAATTCACATCCATATATAACTACTGGAAAAGTCATAGCTTTGCCTATATCTACCTTTGTCAGCAAAGTGACATCTCTTTTTAATATGCTGTTTAAGTTTCTCATAGCTTTCCTTCCAAGGAGCAAGCATCTTTGAATTTCATGGCTGCACTCACCATCCACTGTGATTTTGGAGACCAAGAAGATAAAATCTGTCACTACTTCCACTTTTTCTCCTTCTATTTGTAATGAAATAATGAGACTGGATGCCATGATCTTAGTTTTTTGAATGTTGTTTTAAGCCAGCTTTTTCACTCTCCTCTTTCACCTTCATCAAGAGACTCTTTAGTTCTTCAATTTCTGCCATTAGAGTGGCATCATCTGCATATCTAAGACTGTTGATATTTTTTTCAGCAATCTTGAGTCTATCTTGTGATTCATTCAGCCTGGTATTTCACACAATATCCTCCATCTAAGTTAAATAACCAGTGTGATAATATAGAGCCTTGTTGTACTTCTTTCCTAATTTTGAACCAGTCCATTCCATGTCTGATTCTAACTGTCACTTCTTGACCCACATACAGGTTTCTCAGGAGACAAGTAAGGTGGTCTGGTAGTCCCATCTTTTTAAGAATTTTCCATAGTTTGTTGTGATCCATAAAGTGAAAGGCTTTAGCACAGTCAGTGAAGCAGACGTTTTTTCTGGAAGTCCCTTGCTTTCTCCATGATCCAACAAATGTTGGCAATTTGCTCTCTGTTTCCTCTGTCTCTTTAGAACTCAGCTGGTACATCTGGAAGTTGTCGGTTCATGTATTAGTAACCTATTTTATATATAGTAGTGTATACATGTTAATACCAGCCTCTCAATTTATCCCTGCCTCTCTTTCTTCCTTGCTAACCATAAATTTGTTTTCTACATCTGTGACGCTATTTTGTAAATAAGTTCATTTATACCATTTTTGTTTGATTCACATATAAGTGGTATCATATGGTTTGAAGATATCCCAGGTCCCTAATCTTTTTGGAAAATTAGATAGTTTTAATAAATGTCTTTAGTAATATGTAATATTTTCAATTTAAGGGCAAGAGAACGCACTTCATTTTGCATATGGAATCACTGATTTGTCCATCTAGAAATCTCCTTTCCTTCTTGGCCAGCTGCAAATACTCACACTCTCATATTACAGAGAAGAAAATACAGTTGTTCCCTTCCCCAGCAAGCAAAGAGGCTTGACCACTATCAATGTATAATAATTAGTGGTAAGCATAAAAATTTTGACAGATTTTACACACAGAGTATCAGGAAATATCCCAAAGTGAAAGTCAAATAGTTGACTTCCCAAAAATGCTACTTCCTAGAAATATTTACTTGTTATGTTAGCTCTTTGATTTTCTGGATCGTAGAAAACAACTTTCAGATGCATTCTTTGCAAATAATATGATGTTTGCTATATTTAGTCCTTGGAATTCTGTGAATGTTCTTTAGAAAATTTAATATAGTTTATTTCAGAAGTTTACTTACTTAAATATAATACCTTATATAATAATAATATGTAGCATTTTTTTTTAACAGATTGGGATCAGAGCATTAAATGACCCCTCCCTCGGGCTTCCCTTGGGGCTCAGCTGGTAAAGAATCTGCCTACAATTCAGGAGACCTGGGTTCGATCCCTGGGTTGGGAATATTCCTCTGGAGAAGGGAAAGGCTACCCACTCCAGTATTCTGGCCTGGAGAATTCCATGGAGTGTATAGTCCATGGTGTTGTGAAGAATCAGACATAACTGAGCGACCTTCACTCACTGGGGCATGAGTTGGTTTATCCGTCCAGGCTCTCAATCCATAGGTTTTGGCCAAGTGTGGTGGTACTCTAGGGTTGTCTCTGTGGTGATAAAGGAGGGTAAATTGCTAATTAAAAGGAAGTCATTGCTTTTTTCTTATTGAAGAATAAAGAAATGGAGAATTCAGGACTAGAAAGATCAACCACATCTAGCATTTTTATAACCCCTTACACAATTTACCAAGCACTTTCAAACGTGGGGAAAACTATGTAAGAGATCTGGAGGCAACTTACCTAGTAAGTATACCAACACCCTAGTATCATATCAACACCCAGTGTCAGGAAGGATGAGCTCTTAGGTCACTGACTGCCAGCCCCAGTGTGTTCTTTCCATTCCATGACGCTTGACTCCATTCATGGCTGCCTGTGTTTACCTCTGTCAGCTCACTGTACAAATCCAAACATCAAATATTCCTTGGGCCCAACAGTTTAGGGATTAAAACTTTAGATTTGTATTCCTGGGACATATTAATAGCTTATTTAACATTTGAAACCCAGGGTTCAGTCAACATTATGTTAAGAGTCCATGAGGTTAAACTATATACTAAATATAAGTTCCAGATAACAAGCCCCTTTTATTGTCTTTATAAATGTTTGGTGCATTGATTGCTCAAACATAGACCCCTTGCTTATTTAGGGCATATCTTTAGGGACTATTATGAAAAGTGATAAGATAGTAGAGGTATGCTTTGTATTCTTCATGGATTTGTTAGCTAAATATATATTTCATGGTACATGCGTGCAATCTTTAACATGAATTTGGACAGAATTACTATAAAGATACAATCTTTACCATGTGGCTCAGTGGCAAAGAATCTGCCTGCCAAGCAGGAGACATGGGTTCAACCCCTGGGTCGGGAATATCCCCTGGAGAAGGAAATGAAAACCCATTCCAGTATTCTTGCCTGGGAAATCTCATGAACAGAGGAGCTGGTGGGCTACCGTCCATGTGGTGGCAAAAGAGTCGGACACCACTTAGCAGCTAAAAACAACAACAATAATCTTTACCAGAAGAAACCTTATTTTTAATCCTGCTACTCGTCCCAGCCAAAGAACATGAAGTATTGAGCAGTCTTTATGAGATAACTGACGCTGTAATATCTGCAGAGACAGGGAAATTGCTAGTGACCAGCAGAGAAGAGTTAAAGAAGGCAGGTAGGGAACATGGATGAGGGCCCAGCCAGCTGAAGCCCAGGGGCCAATCTCACCTGCCACCTGGTTTTGTAAATAATGTGTTGTTTGATTCAGCCACACTCCCTTGCTTGTGCCCTCTGCCTGAAGTGCCTTTCCCCAGATAGCTACTCGGCCTGTTCTCTCACCTCCTGAGAAACTCCACTCTAAGCTTCCTTTGCTGGAGAAGTCCTCCCTGACCACCCTAAAATCCCTCCCCTGGCTCTAGGTGTCCCTTTTCACCTTGACTTCATTCCTCCTGTAATATTTATTACCATTGATCATACTGTGTTCAAATATATGACACCCACTAATGTATGATTTCCCTGTTAAGGTATGATTAATGTGTTTTCCCATCCCATTGCCTTCTACTACCTAAGCTCCCCAGCCCTCTTTTTAGCTCCATGATAGTGTTGACATGGTAGATAGATCCAGATAGATCCTGATATAGATCCTGTCAAGTCTGAAGTTTGAGTTCCAAACTACAAGGAATGTCCTATGTGATGACAGATGGGCAAGTACTCTTTTTGATTAAAAATACCACACCTATTTGAAATGTTATTGTTATATTTGGAAAGACTTAGAATAAAGGAGGGTAACTAGAAATCTTAAGTGATAGATGGTTTTAAATATTTTAAAGCCTTATGGATCAATAGCTGCTAATATTGATAAAATATTTGTATCAGGTTCTGTGCTAAGCACTTTCCATGGATTAGCTCATGCCATCTTCTCAGTAACACTTTCTGGTAGATAGTGTTATTATTTTCATTTTGCAGACAAAAACTGAATCTTGGAGATATCAAGTGGTTTTCTTAATTCAGAAGCCCTTTCTTTTATAAATTTTCATTAATATAAACAAAGTTAAGAGTTAAAGCCAGTGAGGTCATCTTCTTTGGACGACAAAACACATGGCTTCATTTGTACATTTACTCACTAAAATATTACTCAACCTCTATTTTTAGTGCTGGGTTAGAATCAGAAAGAGGAAAATAATTTCATTCCTCTTAAAGCTTACATTCTAGTAATGTTTTCAGAAGAGAAGCAGTAAGACATAATTTAGACAGTGATAGGTGCTCTGAATATCCACTGCTCAGGTGGCACAGTGGTAAAGAATCTAGCTTCCAATGCAGGAGACATGGGTCAATCTCTGGGTCAGGAAGATCCCCTGGAGTAGGAAATGGCAACCCACTCTAATATTCTTGCCTAGGAAATCCCTTCAATGGAGCCTGGTAGGCTACAGTCCATGGGTCACAAAGAGTCAGACACAACTTACTGACTAAACAACAACAACTTGCTCTGGATAAAATATTTTAATAATGGGATAAAGAGTGGCTAGTTTAGGTAGCCAGCTCAGGAAAGACATTGACGAAATGACCTTTGAGCCTAAACCTGAAAAAAATGCACAGGGGCCAGCTCTTCTACGATCTTTGTGAGGAAAATTCCCAGCAGACAACAACAAGGATGAACCCTCTCAGCTTGGCATTTACAGGAATAGAAAGAAGCCAGGGAAGCTAGTCAAAGACAATGAATGAAATGAGGTGAGAAAGGTGAGTAAGGTCCAGATCTTATGGACCATCCTAAGGAATTTGTCCTTATTCTAAGAGAAATGGAAGTCCAATGAGAATTTCAGCAAGGGAGCAATGAGGTCTGGTTTTGTTTTAAGATAACCCCAGCCACTGTGTAAGATCAAAGTAGGTGTAAGAATATTTGTTCTATTCTGCTTCTTCTGTGGTTTCCCTTAAGACTATTGAAAAGATGGGTTTATACACTTTCTTATTTGCAAACAGAAGAGCTTTATGTCAAGAAATGTGAAGGTATGGGTCACTTTATGAGTATAGTTTATAGCTCCAGATTCTTTTTTTTTTATTCATTTAAGTTTTTATTTATTTTTTTTCCAGCTGTCTTTTTTTAATTTATTTTTTTAATTACAATACTGTATTTGTTTTGCCATACATTGACACGAATCAGCCATAGGTGAACACAATCTCCCAATGCCGAAGCCCCCTCCCACCTCCCATCCCACATCCTCTACTTGAATCATCCTGTGCATCAGCCCCATGCATCCTGCATCCTACAATGAACATAGATTGGCGCTTCGTTTCTTACAGGAAAATATACATGTTTCATTGCCATTCTCCCAAACCATCCCACCCTTTCCCTCTCCCTCAGAGTCCAAAAGTCCACTCTATACCTCTGTGTCTCTTTGTTGTCTCACATATAGGGTCATCATTACTGTCTTCTAAATTCCATATATATGTGTCAGTATACTGTATTGGTGTTTTTCTTTCTGGCTTACTTCACTCTGTATAATCGGTTCCAATTTCATCCATCTCATTAGAACTGAGTCAAATTTATTCTTTTTAAGGGCTGAGTAGTATTCCATAGTGTATATGTACCACAACTTTCTTATCCATTCATCTGCTGATGGACATCTAGGTTGCTACCATGTCCTGGCTATTATAAACAGCGCTGCAATGAACATTGGGGTACATGTGTCTCTTTCAATTCTGGTTTCCTCGGTGTGTATGCCCAGCAGTGGGATTGCTGGGTCCTAAAGACTAGCTCCAGATTCTTATAGTTGTCTATTTAAACAGTCTCACAGGCTCTAGCTGTAAGCGCAGTTAGAAGAATATGGTTGTTGAATGAGAAGTAGAAATATCAAAGAACATCACTTACTCTCTCACAAGTGGCAGGGCAAGCTTTCCCCACACAAGTAGTAATGAAAGCCATAGTAGTTCAAGACATTTGGGAGAGGAGCTAGAGTTCACTGTTTTTCAAAATCTTCCAGTTTTAGTTACTTCCCTGTAAAGATATAGTATGACACTGCTATATATATATATATATTTTTTTTTTTCTTTAAATGGCACTTGGGCAGCCTCTGACCACTGCTACCTTCCTATTGATCACTGTGAAGTACTTTGTTGCTGTTTAGTCTCTAAGTCATGTCCAACTCTTTGTGACCCCATGGACTGTAGCCCACCAGGCTCCTCTGTCCATGGGATTTCCCAGGCAAGAATACTGGAGTGGGTTGCCATTTCCTTCTCCAAGGGAATCTTCCCTACCCAAGGATCAAACCCACACCTCCTGCATTGGCAGGTGGATTTTTGACTACTGTGCCACCAGGGAAGCCCCATTAAGTATTACACACACACACACACACACACACACACACACACACACACACACACGAAGAGCTAACATCCCCACTTGTTTAGAAAATAGAGCATTTTCCCCTGCAATCAGATCCTTAAGGATAAATAGTTCACAGGAATTGTAAATGCTAAAAGAAAGGCCCTGAGAAAGTTCTAGTGATCTTAAGAAGAGGTAGCTGTCTTAAGTTTTGGAAGGCTTCAGGTAGTTCTGAATCAGTAGGAATGAGGAGTTGGAAAGTAGGTAAGATTAGATTGTATAATTGTCCAGAGCCTCTAATGGCTGTAGAATCAAAAGTTCTTCCTTAATTTAAATTTATTTAAGTATTAAGTAACTGCCATTCTGATTCTCCATTTTTCTAGCCATTTACCTCTAACCATAAGATCTATTTAGAGGCTGGCTCACAACCTGTATCTTTACATGTGATAGCTTAAAGACAAGCATGTACTGTATAGATAGCACAGTAAACTATACTCATTGGTATCAATAATAACCTATAATGGAAGATAAAATGTAGAAAAATAATATATTATATATATATATTTACATATACTTTACATATATATATTATATATATATATATATATATATATATATATAAATTTAAAATCTGTATAGCTGATGATTTTGTTGTATACCTGAAACTAAGACAATATTGTAAGCCAACTGTTTCAATAATTTTCTTAAAAAAAATTAACAACAAAAGACAGGCATGCATAATGAAGTCTGTAACATAACCTTTTGTTTATTGTCAATGAGTAAGTAATAACTAATACATGATGTATATTAACAATAGTGATTTTTACCTACTTATGACCCCTTAGCAAGTACATGCTAATCACTTGAGAAACTTTATGCTTAAAAGTCTAGTGTGGCCAAATGTCTATGTGTTCTGAAGTTTTAAAACCTGCTTTCAGGTATGAATGCCAGATATCACCCAAGATGAGTAATTATTTCTCTTTGTGATCCTTTCATGTGCATTGGCTCATTTAGTCCTGGCAGAAAGTATAAAAGAAAAGACTGTTGATACCCTGATTCTTTACTAAGTGGGAAATTAAGATAGATAGGGATTAGATTGCCCAAGACCACATGACAAGCTCTTAGCCATGATACTACACAAATTCTCTACAAAAGGATGTAAACAGAAATCCTCCCTGGTATTCAGCCAGCCCCACCTTAAACCTTAAATCAAGTTTTCTTCTGATCTTGTGTAGAACCCACATGTTAATCTGCTTGAGGATACCTTTTCCTAGCATCTGGTTTATTAGGATATTACCTGCTAAGAAAGGTTTGTAATAATTTTTCTAACAGATGACATAAGTTCATCTCTTCATTTCTCATCTACCAGTCTGTCCTGCCAGGCACTCATGAAGCATCAGTGTTAGGGGTGGGATGGGCAGGCTACAGAATGGAGCTAAGTGGAATATCATAGATAAGAATCTAGCCAATAGCCTTGAACTTCAGTGAGGAAAGTACTACTGAGCTCTGAGAGATGCAGGACAAATCGCATGAAGAAGCATGAAGATGAAGGCCTCCTCAGAGCCCATGTGTGGCATCAGCCCAGTGTGTCATGTGAGAAGGAAGGGCTTGAAACAAAACCAAGAATGCCAGCTTTTCAAGTGTGATATAATTTTCCCCAAACATGTGAACTGCTTGCAAAATGCCAGGGATAACATTGTTTTATACATTGGCACAAGTAATTGACATTGTCATTGGAGAGCTAATCAGCAAAGGGTAAAGGGGAAAAAAAGTTAAAATAATCTGTAAAACTCAGCCCACTTATACCCAAAGTAGAAAGTCAGGCAAAGTGAATATCCCATTGACTCATGCCATTTGCTATTGATTCGAAATGAGTCCATCCTGAGAGAGATTAAATCAATCAATAAAAATCCTAAACTGTCATTCTTGAAATCCTTGGGTAGAACACTGATTTGCATTCCTGTAGGAGAAATGCCAGATGAGTGAGCCTAGGCCAGGTCTGTTTCGAAAGCCTTATTTAGTGAACCGTGGAAGTGTGAACTCAACCACGTGCAGCGCTCAGGACTGTTTGGCTCTCTGTGGCAGTTCTATGAGTTCTAGTGCCAGGCCATCAATAGGGAGGAAAGCACAATTACTTTTCCTTTTTTTTTTTTTTTTTTTAACTGCATGGATCATGTTCATAAAGGACCCTTTCCTTTAGCAAGAGGTTTTTGTTTTTTTTTAATGTTTTTTAGGTGAGTCATTGTTTTCCATTTTATATCCTCAGGTTCCATGCTTATACCCATGCTAAATGTTAGCATTCTCCATTAAAAACAGAAGTCTGGTTTTCTTTCGAGTCTTAACCAATTACAGTGTCAAAATGAAGTCCTAGAAATGAAAATGAGCCTTCCCAGTAGTCTTCTGGAACATAATAATTACCACAGAAATGTTCTCAGTGATTGGGAGTTCTTAGAATTTTAGGCTGTCAGAAATGAAATGTATTCCTTTGTTTTCCCAAGAAGTCATCTTGTCTTTTTATAAGCAATTAAGACCCAGAGAATGATTGTCCAAGGTCTCACAGGTAGGATCTAAAAACAATCCTTAAATCTCTAGATGTGGTAGATCAAGATCAACCCTACATGTACATTAATAGGTCCTTTATAATTTCCTCGGTTAAAGTAACAGTAAACTTTTTAATGTAATACATTCTCATATCCATTGTCTCATTTGTTCCTGAAAACAAAGCAAAACTTGTCAAGATGGACAAAGAGTGAACTATTATCCTCTTTTACAGATGATGACATGATTTTAAAGAAGTCACTTCCCCAGTTTTGCACACTACATAAATCATAAAATTCTTGTCCCTTGTCTGTAAAATCCAAATCATGTAACACGGAACTAAAAGGAATTTCAATTCCTAGCTTTTCTGTTTATATAATGCCCCCTGCAGTCATTTAACATTGAGACCGAAAGACATGAAATTCACTAAACAGGACAGGAATAAAAGATGTGGACTGATATCTAGTGATATCTAGGTGTTTTTCAGTATTCCCACTGAGAAGGGTCTGTAGATAATGGGCCGATTGGACAAATCTCAGAAGCCAAATAAACCATTTGATTAAATGACTGAATCCTATTTACCACTTGGTAGTTACAATATAAACAACTGTTTAAGATGAAAAGTTTTTATAAAGAAGTATGTACAAAAAGTAACGATTTCCAACAAAACAGCCTTGGCTTTCACTATGTAGTTAATACACCCAACAGTGAATAGTGAAATTACTGTGTGTGTGTGTGTGTGTGTGTGTGTGTGTGTGTTGAGATATATTCAGATTCTATGGGACATAAAACTTTGAGGTATGTCACTTTGGGGAGACTTTTTTTTAAAGTACAAAATTATGACCAGAAAATTATTGCATGAGTTTTCTAGGGATGGGTAGCTTAATCAGCAGAAGTGTATTTTGTCCTGTTTCAGGAGGCTGGAATTCTGAGGTCAGAGTGCTAACAGGGTTGGCTTCTTCTGAGACCTCTCCCCTTGGTTTATAGAGGGACATTTCCTTATGTCTTCACTTAGTCTTTCCTCTGTGTGTATCTGTGTCCTGATCTCTTCCTACAGGGATATCAGCCATATTGAATTACGCCAACCTGTGCGTGCATGCTAAGTCACTTCAGTCATGTCTGACCCTTTACCATCCCATGGACTGTAGCCTGCCAGCCTCCTCTGTCCATGGGATTCTACAGGCAAGAATACTGGAGTGGGTTGCCCTCCCTTCTCCAGAGGATCTTTCAGATCCAGGAACTGAACCTGTGTCTGTTATGTCTCCTGTGATGGTGGATGGGTTCTGTACCACGAGCACCACATGGGAAGCCCCTAAGCCAACCTAACAATCCCATTTTAGCTTAAGTTTCTCTTTGAAGCCCCTGTTTCCAAATATAATCACCTTCTATAGTACGAGGGCCTTTCGGCATCTGAATTTGGGATGGATGTAACTCATCCCAAAACAATTATGCAAAAAATGAATATTTATTTCAAATGAGAAAAGCTAATAAAGCATAAATTGATTTTAAAAATCTGTGAAATCTAACAAACATCACAAAATCCAGAAAAATATCATATTAATTAATTAATTGTCCGGTGACTTTTTCTTTCATTTTTGGCTGCATGCTCTCTGGTCACCTCTCCATGCAACCTAACCATACTTGTTTTTTCCTATTGAGAGAATAGAAAAATATTTTACTCTTTACTCTTAAATAGTTGATAGAAATTTGTTTTATTATTATGATTAAAAGGAAGTTTGGAAACTTCCTTTAATCTGTATAACTTTCATTGGTAATATTCCAATACTTCAGATGACTGTCAACTTTGGGGAAACTGATATAAAGTTTCTTTTATTTGAAAGCTGTTGCAAAAATACTTGTACTATTGCTGTAAGTTCATACACTGATAAATTCTATTTTGTGAAATCCACATCGAAAAAGAAAATGAAGTCAGTGGTGCATTTAAAGTTGTTCTAGTACATCATGAGCACAGTCCTTATAAAAGAAAGCATCTCATTTTGCATCACTGAGTGCTGAGTAGTCTTCCTTTTGTGTATACTTTTATACGTCTGACAATTGGTAGAACTTTCAGCTGATTTAGTTTTATGCTCCATACATTTCACACCTGGTTTCTCCTTTCTGCCTGCATTATCCACATGCTAGATGTTGTGGGACACATTCTTGTCACAGGGTTTCTGGCACCATACCCCTGAGTCCCAAAGCTAGGCAAGTGGTGGGCCCAGGGGCATTGAAAGTATGCCAACTAGTCATTCCTAACCATGATAACTGCTGATACCGTATGTACACATTGCAGTGACAGCAAGCCATGGAAATGTATCCCACTTCACTGAGCTAAATGTAGCCAAAACTCATCCTCCCCTCACCAAACTCCCAATTTCCTGACTCCATTCCAACAGTGTCCCATGTGAGTATGTAACAAGACAGTCAGAATGGGAAGAAGCAGCAGGGAGCACACTGCTTGGGTCCCCCAGGATCTTAGAAGGAGCCAAAGGAAGTGAGAGGGCTGAAACATTTTTTTTCTTGTCAATCCATGTTTGTTTAAAAGTATATCTTCTACTCTGGGTATTTGCTTGGGAAGAATTATTCCTTCCCTTTCTCCCTCTTTCCCTCCTTCCATATTTATTCTGTGCATACCATATTCCAGACCCCATGTTGGGAGGGGCATATATGATGATGTCTACAGCACAGGTATAAAGTGATGGATACCTAAAGCTATTGGGCTTCACAGGTGGCGCTAGTGGTAAAAACCCACCTGACAATGCCGCAAACGTAAGAGACGCGGTTCAGTCCCTGGGTCAGGAAGATCTCCTGGAGAAGATCATGGCAACCCACGACAGTATTCTTGCCTGGAGAATCCCATGGAGAGAGGAGTCTGGCAGGCTACAGTCCATAGGGTCACCACTGAAGCAACTTAGCATGCATGCACACAACCAGAGCTTTTAAAGATAAAATCTACTGGTATCAAATGATTTAGGCTTACATTAAGCCTGAGTAACCAGGAAGCAGCATTTGATCTGGCCTAAAGGATGGCTGGGATTAGTTCTGGTGATATAAAAGGACCTTACAGACAACTGAAGCTGCATATAGCTGTACCTTTACAGGACATTTTCTGTATCTGTAACATTTAAAGTTTTATTTGGCCACATGGTCAAGACAAATGAAATAAGGGGCAGTCCCTGATGTGGTGGCCAATCTCCATGCTTTTCTTTTCTTTTTTTTTTCCTTAAGAGTTTTTATTTATTTATTTATTTATTTTAATTTTATTTTTACTTTATTCTACTTTACAATACTGTATTGGTTTTGCCATACATTGACATGAATCAGCCACAGGTGTACACGAGCTCCATGCTTTTCTGAAATGCCCTTCAAACTTTGATGCCATGTTCAAGGTTCAGAACTTCTGATCACATCTTTATTGTGGGATCCCTTAGGTCATTTCTGTGACTGCATCTAAAGGAATTAAGCTAATAGCTTTGTCCACTTCACCAGAAATAGACTTCAAACAGCCCTTTCACAAAGACCCCATGTTTCAATTCTAGCACCCAGGGACAAATAGAGTCTATTCTCCAGTGATGGGATCTTCCCGACCCATGGATCAAACCCAAGTCATTCTGCAGTGATATTTGGTGGCAACGTTGTTGCTCCATGTTTGTCTGGCTGTTTGTTTCTCTTGCTGTTCTTTAGCTCTCTCCGATATTTAGGATTTGCTTGTATTGTCTTACCCTCCCCCACCCCAGCCCCATTTTGCTTTGGTTATTCCAGCGGCTTTTCTCACTCCCATAGAAGACAGTCTAGGCATGGCCTTCTTCCTGAATTTTTCATGGTCCAGAGGGAGAAAAGTCTAGAAAAGTGTCTCATTCACAGACTATCTGAGGCAAGAAGTTGGCCCAGAATCACTCAGTGTGACCTGGGGACAGAACCAGTAGAAACCATTAAGGATATTTGAATGTTCAGTCATCTTTGCATGATTCTGTCAAGTCATATAGATCTGTTGGTTATTTTAATCTTTGTGAGAAAAAGCATTTTGCAATCAACATACTAGATTGTGAGTCTCGTGAGAGTAAGGGACATCCCTTTTCTTCCCTATCATCCCTGTAGTAAAGTACACAATATCTTGGTGGCTGATGGCTGGTAGCATCAATCCCTCTAAATAGAACCCATAGAAGGTTGCATCCCACTTCACTGCAGAAACACAGTTCTTTGCACAGAACGCACATTCAGTAAATGTTGTATTGATTTTGTCATGGCTTCCACAACTCTTCTTAGTGTAATTTCAGGAGTAAAAATAATGATGGATCTGCTGCTAACATGCCTGGTATTGTAAGGGATCATGATGACAGACAGAAGTCTTGTGAGCACTATTAATATAACTCTCCAGTGGGAATGACTATCTGTGTATTGAGTTTTTAGGTATAATAATAGAAAAGATTATACAAAGACTGGGCTTTCCCAGTGGCTCAGCGGTAAAGAATCCACATACAACGCAGGAGACTCAGGAGATGCTGGTTTGATCCCAGGGTCTAGAAGATCCCCTGGAAGAGGACATGGCGACCCACGCCAGTATTCTTCCTGGGAGAATCTCATGGACAGAGGAGCTTGGCAGGCTACAGTCCACGGGGTTGCAAAGAGACATGACTGAAGCGACTGAGCACACAGGACTGCATGCAGAGACTACTCTTCTGTTTACAGTGAATGAACGCACTTGTCTTGAACACATTTAGATTTCACGTAATTTTGCTCTCTGTGCTGATTTTTTTCCCCCAGATAACTTATTCTAATGGTGTGAGTATATTAAAATAAAATTGAGTGGGGTGAGAGGAATATGCCAATAAAAAGAATCAATCAGTCTTCTGACAAATGGCAAGTAATGCAGTCACAATATTTACAAGTAAAATGGCAGGGATATAATTGAAAACTATCTGTATATCTCTCATACAGTAATTCTTCAAACTATCACAGGTCTGTCTTTGACAATGATGTTTCATCGAAGTATTATATACTGTGATACTGTATACTTCTTTTTCTCTTTTTTGATTTTGGTCATGAGAATTAATTTGAAGCCTTTTACTTTGTGATCTCATTTTTTGCTCTGTTCCAGACATTCTGTCTGCCATGGAACTATCAGATAAACTGCATAGCTTGATTAGGCCAGAACGGTACTACCTGTTTCAGTCTGTCTGGTGATTCAGCACAAGATATATTTTAAGGGGATCTGTAGAAAAGGCTGAATGAAAATGTTCCATATAAGTGTAATTCCATAAACCTTAATAAAAAGCAAGTACCCAGAAGCTCTTAGTGCCTCAGATTCTGGAATCAAAACTTTCTTCCTTATATCATCGTTTTTCTCAGACGTTCCAGCAATCACCCTTATGTTTTCTTGGCTGAACTAAACTTGAGTGATAGAGAAGGGTTTATGTAACATCGAGTTCAAGCCTTTGTTTCTGTCACTTACTCTGCACACTTTGATTGAGTGTGCAGGTTAAGTGCACGCTTACCATGTGTCAAACCTGTGCTCAGTTCAGTTCAGTCGCTCAGTCGTGTCCAACTCTTTGTGACCCTATGAACTGCAGCATGCCAGGCCTCCCTGTCCATCATCAACTCCCAGAGTCCACCCAAACCCATGTCCATTGAGTCACTGATGCTATCCAGCCATCTCATCCTCTGTCATCCCCTTCTCCTCCTGCCCTCAATCTTGCCCAGCATCAGGGTCTTTTCAAATGAGTCAGCTCTCTGCATCAGGTGGCCAAAGTATTGGAGTTTCAGCTTCAACACCAGTCCCTCCAATGAACACCCAGGACTGATCTCCTTTAGGATGGACTGGTTGGATTTCTTTGCATTCCAAGGGACTCTCAAGAGTCTTCTCCAACACCACAGTTCAAAAGCATCAACTCTTCAGTGCTCAGCTTTCTTTATAGTCCAAATCTCACATCCATATATGACTACTGGAAAAACCATAGCCTTGACTAGACAGACCTTTGTTGACAAACTAATGTCTCTGCTTTTTCATATGCTGTCTAGGTTGGTCATAGTTTTCCTTCCAAGGAGTAAGTGTCCTTTAATTTCATGGCTGCAATCACCATCCACAGTGATTTTGGAACCCAGAAAAATAAAGTCAGCCACTGTTTCCATTGTTTCCCCATCTATTTCCCATGAAGTGATAGGACCAGATGCCATGATCTTAGTTTTCTGAATGTTGAGCTTTAAGCCAACTTTTTTACTCTCTTCTTTCACTTTCATTAAGAGGCTCTTTAGTTCTTCTCCACTTTCTGCCATAAGGGTGGTGTCATCTGCATATCTGCAGTTATTGATATTTCTCCCAGAAATCTTGATTCCAGCTTATGCTTCCTCCAGCCCAGCATTTCTCATGATGTACTCTGCATATAAGTTAAACAAACAGGGTTCCATCGGTCTGTTGTTCCACCCCCAGTTCTAACTGTTACTTCCTGACCTGTTTACGAGTTTCTAGAGAGGCAGGTCAGGTGGTCTGGTATTCCCATCTCTTGAAGAATTGTCCACAGTTTCTTGTGATCCACACAGTCAAAGGCTTTGGCATAGTCAATAAAGCAGAAATAAATGTTTTTCTGGAACTCTATTGCTTTTTCGATGATCCAGCAGATGTTGGCAATTTGATCCCTGGTTCCTCTGCCTTTTCTAAAACCAGCTTGAACATCTGGAAGTTCACAGTTCACATATTATGAAGCCTGGCTTGGTGATTTTTGAGCATTACTTTACTAGCATATGAGATGACCAAAAAAAGAAATGCAAAAAGCAAAATGGTTGACTGAGGAGGCCTTACAAATAGCTGTAAAAAGAAGAGAAATGAAAAGCAAAGGAGAAAAGGAAAGATATACCCATTTGAATGCAGAGGTCCAAAGAATAGCAAGGAGAGATAAGAAAGCCTTCCTCAGTGATCAGTGCAAGGAAATAGAGGAAAGCAATAGAATGGGAAAAGCTAGCTAGAGATCTCTTCAAGAAAATTAGAGATACCAAGGGAATATTTCATGCAAAGATGGCCTCAATAAAGGACAGAAGTGGTATGGACTTAACAGAAGCAGAAGAGGTTAAGAAGAGGTGGCAAGAATACACAGAAGAACTGTACAAAAAAGATCTTCATGACCCAGATAATCACTAAGGTGTGATCACTCACCTAGAGCCAGACATCCTGGAATGTGAAGTCATGTGGGCCTTAGGAAGCATCACTATGAACAAAGCTAGTGGAGGTGATGGAATTCCAGTTGAGCTATTTCAAATCCTGAAAGATGATGCTGTGAAAGTGCTGCACTCAATATGTCAGCAAACTTGGAAAACTCAGCAGTGGCCACAGGACTGGAAAAGGTCAGTTTTCATTCCAATCCCAAAGAAACATAATGCCAAAGAATGCTCAAAGCTGCGCTGGGGGCTGCCTCTCTGAGATAGAGAAGATACAGTCTCTGCTCCTGAAGATGTCAGTCAGGTAGGAAATGACAAGGAAAGTAATGCTTAGAGCCCTGTGCTCAATGCCTTGTAGGCATAGAAGATAGAATGGAGACTAGCTCGAGGTCTCCCAACCTACCACTTAGTTCTGGTTCTCCATGACCACTCTGTCCTCCTAACCTGGGACATAACAGAGAATCTGCAGCTGCATTGAAATTATTCTTATTCCTGGTTGCAAGTTTCATGGGCTCTGTGTTAAAATTTTATGTTTAAACTATGAAGGTCAGTGTTCAGCATTGATTCTATAGTGATGGTATTTTAGTTGCTAAGCCCTGTCTGACTCTTGTGACCCATGGACTAGCTTGCCAGGCTTCTCTGTCCATGGGTTTCTCCAAGGCATGAATACTGGAGTGGGTTACCATTTCCTTCTCCAGGGGATCTTCCTGATCCAAGGACTGAACTTGTGTCTCCTGCATCACAGGCAGATTCTTTACCATTGAGCCTCCAGGGAAGCCCCAATAATTCATAGACAGCTGGAAAACGAAAGGATAGATTTCTTCATATTCTGAGCTTTCAGAAATCTGTAATCTCATATTCTGGGTTGTTAGAAAGGTTCTCTGTTTTCACTGTGCTTCTTGGCCATCAGTAGTGACAGTTTAGAAAGCCTGCATTGCATCTACCCAAACAGAGTCTGGATGTGTTTCTCTAGTGCTTTCATTTGAATTGTGGAGTATGCATCTCATAAGACAACTTGTTCTCAAAAGGTTCCCAGCACGTTTGGTTCTAGCCACCCACCAATATGGTGAGCGCAGGCTTTGTCAGACTGTTTTGACATGCTCAGAGAGGGCGTTCTGAACCACATGCAAGCTGAACATGTGCGTTCAAGGGAAATACAGACACCACTGCTGGAGTCCCTGGGGTGCTCCCCTCCGCATATGCAGGGGCTGGAAATGGCCTCAATACACCAACATCCCATGTGCCTTTGCTCATATATTGGAATCCAGAAGTTCTTTATTTTGAAATCTGATGCCATGGGAAATGAGAGAAGGCCTCGAGGGATGAAACGATGTGTACTTCCCTTGAAATAATGAACATTTATTCCTCGACTTAGAAGCCCTTAGATGGCACAGTAAACACTCAGTAAACATTTGTTAAGTCAATACCAGATCTAAGTGACTAAGCTGATTTTTTAAAATGAAGTAATGTTGGATATAGGAAAGCAAACTTTTCTGCATCAGATATCGTAGGTGGTAGCTCCAGTTAATAATCCATAAGTCATTTTAGATGAGTCATTTATCTCTTTTTTTTCTCACTTTTACAAAACAAGGTGATTGGACTCCTTTCTCTTTACAAATTCCTAAAGAACCTATGAAGCAAAATGCTTAATATGTAGCTCACAAATTTATTGATAACTTTTCTAAGTAGATACCAAGGACATATCAATAATGATATGTCACATGACAAATTAATCCATAGCTCTTAAACTTCATTTAACTGAACTCCAGGTTTATATTTCTAGATCTAGCATATTTCTGAGCATCTGGGACATGATACACATTTATTAAATGACTTCAGTGAATGAAATCATTGTGATTGTGATCTGCCCCCATTTCCTAAGGGCTTCCCTAGTGGCTCAGTGGTAAGGAATCTTCAGGTTCAATCCATAGGTCAAGAAGATCCTTTGGAGGGAGAAATGGCAACCCACTCCAGTATTCTTGCTGGGAAAATCCCACGGACAGAAGAGCCTGCAGGAGTCACAGGAGTCCGTGGAGTCACAGAGTTGGACACGACTGAGCACACACACATGCACCCATTTCCCAAACACAGGCCTGCACTGGACTACAAGGAGATGCGGTGGGGAAGTAATAGACTCTTGGGGGAGTGGGTGTAGGGGGTGGAGGGCACAAGGTGCTACTAGTCACCTGCTCTACCCCCTGTCTGGCCTAGTTCTTTAACCTGAAATTTGAGTGTATTACAGATAGAGTACCAGATCCCCATGAAAGTCACCTTAGGGTGAAATTCAACCAGTTCAACATGATTGCTTCTTTGTACAGAATCAATGATTTACACAGGTACACCCTCAGTGACAGAATTCCCATTGCCTTTTGGACAACTCCATATTTTTACTCGAATTAGTCAGAACATGCTGGCAGTAGACAGGTGGAAAAGTTCTACCGTCAGGTCAAAGACCAGTCTTCATGTCCATACCATGGCCCCAGGATATTGATAGCCTGAGATTCCCGCACCACACAACACCTTCCCACCGAGCTGTTACTGTCCATTTGTGAAATTCTTGAGAAAACAAAGTCTAAATGCCATAATGTGCTGATTTAGAAACAGTAGAACAGACTATTAAAATGATACAAGTGCACTATCAATCTCATCCTAGTTTGTTCCGCATGAGTAATCAAAAGTGCTTTCTAAACCTTGCTGGTCTCCAAGGAGGTGGGTACATTTGCAGTGGATTCTTGCTCAGTAGGTTAAATCTGAAGAAGTAATTAAGACTCCATATTTCTGATTTGCAGGAAAAGGTATTATGCGTTTCCCTTGGATGAGAATAAGTAAGGAGGATAAAGGAAGACTCTCAAATTGCAGTCTGTGTGACCTGTTTTTGAATAAACATCATCATATTCCACAGTCAATTATCTCCAAAGTACAGTGTGTTCTCTAGCTAGAGAGAGAGAGAGTGAGCGAGGGATAGAGACTGTCAGTTAGAAGTGGTTAGAAAAAAAAGGGCACATGCATTGGAGTGTACATTAATCTATTGTCCTCTGAATAATTTTATACAATTTGGGAGGGAGTAATAGGGAAGATTATACATTATTTTTATGTGATTTCATAAATATCGAATTGCAGTCATCAGTGAAAGAGACAAGCATGGCTAGGAAAACAAAATGAGGTATGTTATCTTCAGCACAGTAATAGGGCTCCTAATACCAGAGGAAAAACAAGCCATTAGTTACAGCCATTGAATGGAACTGGTCTAATCGGAGCAGCAGGATAAGTATCCCATTTTATTATGGCTTCGTTATGTGTTTTGCAAGACTCTCTGGCTCTCCATTAAAATTATTTTCTACAGCAACCCTGTGAGGGTTCAGAAACCAGGAGCGTAACTATTATTTCTGTTTACACCATGCTGCTCTGCTGGGAGAGTAAATAGTATTTTGAGTTTTGCTTGTTTCCTTTATCCTTTCCTTTCTCTTCACCTATGAAAAGATGAAAATTGAAGAGAATTATTTGTTGGAGAACAATCTTAAAAGAAGCTGAGGTTTGATCAAGATAGTGTTGGCCGCAGTGAAGACAGGTTCATTACCATTGCCTGTATAATCAGTTGGGCTTGTGTTGTTTCTCTTCTTTTTTTTTTCCTTTTGAGGTAAAGTTGGCAGCAAAGGAAAGTTTTGGATGGATGGAGTACAGACACAAGGCTTCTGTTAATTCACATGGAGACAGGGCAACCTCTCACAATAGCTGTGACATTTGTCCTGCTCTGACAGAACTCTTTTCTTTCTGTGTGGCCTGGGGTCTGAATGTGGAAGGCTTTGAACCTTGGCCTCGCTCTTGGCTGGTTTCTGGGTAGGGTGACCCTGATCATTCATTCTCCCCAAAAGGCCTGTTACTGTCAGGAGCTAACCACATCTTTGCTTTTACAGCAGTTAAGCTTGATAATTATTGGTGATACTAGCCTTTGCCCACTCTTACTTTCTTATTCCTAAGACTGAACTTTTTTTTTTTTTTAAAGTTAGCAGTCCCCTTTGGGGGAATAAATCATTTCCCCTACGTTAAACCCTGAGGTTTACTACAGAATACCGACCGTAGAGTATCCTCCTCCTCATTGTGCCAACAAATCTTCACAAATTATTTATTTCCCATTTTAGACATTGGACAGTGACTCAGTGTGCCCTGGAAATACTATCACTGTAGCAATTTTCTTGTGTGGCTCAGCTTAATGTTAGAGAAATGGGTAGTTACAAGTCCAGACACTATAACGATGGAGCTAAATATTCTTCTAAAAATAAGATGTTTGGTTAGCATTTAGTAGTCAACAACTTTCCTTCAGCCACACACAGTGCCTGACTAAGAAATGGAATAAATGCCCTCATGCAGTGTTTGTTAAGGTCTCCTTTTAGGAGGTTAACTTTTTATGTTAAGGATCCGGGGGTATGTTGGCTTCATCTGTGAAGTTTTGCCGTATGGCATGATGGTGTCTTTCACTCAGGGACTCAACAGTTGAAAGGAATCGCCATACGTTATGGGTGATGGATGGCATAAAGCCGACAGATTCAAATACCTCAACAAAAGGAAAATCAGTTCTTTTAAATCCTATATTTATTGGAAAGATCCATTCCTAGGTGGTTGTGGCCTGGTATAGGGACAGAGAAGGAAAGGAACAGGAAGAGGTTAGTGTATATTTTGAAATGAGGCAGAACTTGGCTCAAAATTTTTCTTTCCCTTCTATTCACTTTGTGATGTTAAACTTTATCATCCTTGTTTGCAAAACTGGTATTGATAGCATATGCCTATAGGATTGTGGTAAAGAATAAATGAGAAAACACATGTCAACAGTTAGCCCAGTTTGACACATACTGTATAGTTGTTTTAGTTACCATAAACTCAATTGTTCTCAGTGATGAGATGCTTATTATCTCCAAAACAGTTCATCCCATCATGAATACATCTATTCTGCTTTTATTAAGCTGAAAAATCTCTAAGTTCTGGTCCCTACTTCTAAGCTCTGGAACATTTCCTCTGATATTGGAAGAAGGCACCTGTCTACCTGGCTTTTTTATTTTTTTAGTATATTGAAGACAATGCTCACGTGCTTTCAGTGTCTCTTCATCTGGGTGACCTTTACCTATTCTTAATGATTCTATTAATATGACTTTGAGGACCACATATGTATTCAGAATATTGCCCTCATCCCTGTTAAGGAACATATGACTCGAAACAGATGCTTTCCTTGAGGTGTTCTTATAGGTGGTTCAGTCCAGGTCAGTTCAGTCACTCAGTCGTGTCCAACTCTTTGCAACCTCTTGAATCGCAGCACGCCAGGCCCCCTGTCCATCACCAACTCCTGGAGTTCATTCAGACTCATGTGCATCAAGTTGGTGATGCCATCCAGCCATCTCATCCTCTGTCGTCCCCTTCTCCTCCTGGTGGTGGGTGCCCATTAATAGCTATTGTGTAGAAAACTGGATCCATTCTTTCTCAGTCAGTTTTGCTGCATGGCCCCTTGTATTTGAGTATAGCTGCAGAGAAGCTTACTGAGCCCTTCTTTTCTTGGTCATAAGAAAACATCTCCTAAAGGATAGTACATTCGGAAGAAATTTTTGTGTGCTTCCTTTACCAATGTCAAATATCTTTCCTTGAACAACAAAAAAGGAAAAGAATCTCCCCCCACCAAAAAAAAAATCTTTAAATAATTTAGATCAAAAGAATGAATGCAGTTCTAAGCAAAATTGGCAGAAAATAGAAATATCTAGCCATTAGGTAAATGATAAGTACCAAATATCTTTATATCTTTTACCTTTGTTCGTATCTCCTGAAACTTGGGTTTCAGATTTCCTAAATTTAAACAAAGAAGTAAAACTAAATTATTTCTGATATGCCTTCAGATTATATTTGTCCCCTCACCTGCTGAGAAAATATTCTTTCTATAAAGTAGAGGATTTTTGTGAGGAAACAATGATATTGTTGCTATGATAAGGCATTATGAGGATGAAATATACTATATAGCTTCAGTCATTCACTTTAGGATCCTAATATCTATCTGCCCTCCATGTTCCTGTAGAATTTACCCAAGGGAGTGGCCAACAGGGCCTTTAGAAGCTCAGCCCATCATCTGGAGCAGCAGTGCCTTAGAACCTTGCCCAGTGTCTTACATACTGAGGCAATTCTGGAATCCTATAAGCTAACTCTTGGAAGAGCTGGAGTGCTGATAATATTTACAGAGTGACTCTGTATATAAAGCACTATAAACTCATTTGATCCTCCCTGCAAATTTGAGTTAAGCAGGGTTGTTATTGTCTCTGTGTTACTGATGAGGCAGTTGAAGCCCACAGAAGTGAGGTAGCTTTTAGCTTATAAAGGTAAGGATATGAAGTAGACCCACCCACGGTTAGCTGGCATGTGAAGCGTGACCTCAAAACCACTGGTAGCTTGCCACATTTAGGTGCAGAAAGCCCCTAGAGTTCCCTAGAATTTTTACCTTATCAGATCTGAGATTTTCCTTAGAAATCTTGTCTGATGCCCTCACTTGGTAGAAGGTGGCTAAATTGTTCCTGAGGTGGAACAGTTGTGCTATGAGTTAGAAACATAAACCCAGGAAATCCTCAGGCAGCTTGAAAAGGACCAAAGGCAGTCTTTGGGATCATTGTGATCGCAGTACAAATCTCAGTGCCACTTCCTGGACATTTCCATAGAGCTAGGTTGCTTCCCCTTCCTGAACCTCTGTGTGAATAATGCACGCCAAGCAGGGTGTTGGCCTTTATTAGTTGAGGGAGCATGTCAGTGCCTGGCTTAATGCTTAGCCTGTAATGGATGCCCCAATAAAACTTCCTTCCATCCCCCTCATTCCTCCTGCCATGCCGTTAGGACTGCTATTTGGAGCTCTTTAGCCTTGGATTTCCCTGTGTATCCCCACTTGGAGATGAGCACAGTGCCCTTCCCACCCCCAGCCCCACCGGGACAGCGCTGTATCTGTCCTATGCAGGCCACCGCCTACCTCGGAACCCTAACTGTGATCTCCATCCAGTGCTTCGTATCAGGGACCTGGCCTGGTCTGATTAAGGGGCTTCTGCTGAAGGATCTGGTTGGAAGCATCTAATTAGAAGATAGGGCTTCATGAATGGATCTTTCATTAGTGACAAAATATTTGTCAGGAAGGAGTGTAAACAGAAGAGAAGACTTGATTCACTTGCTCCTTTTCTCTTGCCCTCTCTTAGTTTTTGCTTACTTTGGTGTGTTTACACCGCAGGACACAGCTGCTACTGAGGCTCTTCCAAGGCTAAGAGAAGCCTTTCTCTGCCATCCCCCATCCCCCTTTGGATCCATAAAAGATAATAAAAGACATGTGGGCATGAGACAGAGTGTGTGTTCACTTGAGTCCTCAGAGCAAGCATTTTGCCTCCACTTTGGCCACAAGGATTTAATAGAGACCATCTGAGCACCCAAATTTCTCTCAAGCACATTCTTTCAAGAAAAGGGTCACTGCCGGTCGTTTCCCGAACGTATCACGTTGTCCTGACTGATCCTTTTCTGCTCTGCCTTGACTACTCTAGTATATTATTCACTTCTCGAAAAGTGTTACTCTTTCATAATTAAGGCTGAGCAACCCTGGTGAATGGAGCCATATAGTCTGTGGCCAGAACACAGGGCCTGTGGTCAGAAGATAGGACTCTAGTTATTTGGTCTCAATGGGTCTCAGTGTTTTGATTTGGAGATCTGGAGTATTTCTATTTGTCCTGTCTGTTTCATTCTTCTATGCTGAGGTTTAAATGTGAGACTCAGTGAGAAAGTGCTTCATAGAGTACTACAAAAGTAGGAAAATTTGAATTGGACTTCTCTCGTGTTCCATTAATAAATTGGCACTCTGGGTTGATCTTAGCACATGATGCGATCAACTTCAGATTACTCTTTCCCTAAGAATTACTTGGATAAAATGACCTACGTGTTTATTTCTATAGAGGCTGTGCAAGCTAGACAAAGGACGTTGACTTATTTCTAATACCAGCATGATCTCACAAAGGACAGTGCCTTATTTCTACTGTATAGGTGATGAGCCAGGCCCCTGAGAATGCACTGAGCCAGCAGGGATTCACCTAATGCCAAATCAGGATGGGAAGGTAGATCCTGGAGAGGGCTCATGACTGGCTTGTGGTGTCCTTCTTTTCAGATAATGAATATTCAACAAGGAATATAGATGAGGAGGGAACCATGAGATAACTGTAGGCCCAACTCAGCTCTCATCAAGATATCAGCTTTGACCCACTGTAGTGAAAACTTTGTCTTCTTGTCCTACTCTTTTCTTTCCCCCCTTCCTTTCCATTGCTCTCTGTAGCCCCCATGCTTCTAGAACCATTTTCTGCAGGGTACCGTTATTTTACATAAATGATACCCTCATTAGTTATTTGTTTTCAGTGTTCCTGAGGCTGGCAGATTTCTCCAGACTTAACTGTAGACTTTGGTGGTCAAGTACCAAGAAAATTTCCACCTGAGGTGGGTCTGGCACTGGGGGTTATTTTTCCCTTTTCTATTTTATTATTAGCCAGTTCAGGCCAGCACGTTGCTAGGTTATGTCGGTTTCTTAGCTCTTGTAACCAACCTAAGATGCACATCAAAAAAAAAAAAAAATGTTTTCTTTCTCTGAAAACGTCTTGCCTCTTTTCTGTGCTTTAGGATAGGAAAGGAGTGTTTGCTTGATTCTAATTCTGGCATGTGAAGTGTTTGCTACAAAATGTTTTTATCATCCTGTTACCTTGTCAAAGTGCTATTTCATTGTCATGTCCAGCTTAATAGCAGGAATGTTCTCTTTGTATGAAGGATATTCCATATTTTAAGTAAATTCAACAAAGGAAACTTTACATTAAAAAATGACAATGAAAAGCTAATTAGAGTTCCCCCAACCCTAAAGTTAAAATAGCTTTAAACTTCCAGTGCCTCTAGCTGTGACAGTACCATTTATAGGTAAACGATGATGCTTGATCCATACTATTGTTACTTTGTCACTACTCAAGCCAAAAAAAAAAAAAAAAAAAAAAAGAGCATCCTTGAAGGAAGTGGGGACGGGGCTATTTACCAGAGTGGCCTCCAGGTTTTGATGACAGTTAGGGCACTTTGATTTAATGCTTTTCTACTTTCAACATTTATAACCAAACCAGCCCTCATCTTAACCACTCCAAAGGAGACTGGACTTGAATGTGTGCGCACTCAGTTGCATCTGACTCTTTGCAGTCCAATGGACTGTAACCCGTCAGTCTCTGTCCATGGGATTCTCAGGCAAGAATACTAGAGTGGCTTGCCATTCTCTTCTTCAGAGAATCTTCCTGACACAGGGATCAAACCTGCATCTCCTGCATTGCAGGCAGTTTCTTTACCACTGAGCCACCTGGGAAGTCCCAGACTGGACTTGACCCTGTGAGTACTCAGAGCTCCTATGGCGAAACCCAGCCCCCTGTGAGAGGTGATAACCACAGGTGAAATTGCAGCCTACATAAAGGCCATCTTTTTAGTACTGAGGTGACAGCAAAACCCCTATGTTCCCTGTAAGGCATCCGAAAGCTCTCTCTTCAGAGAGCTTTGAAGGCTTTTCCTAGATCAGTGGCCACAGAAGAAATGGAGCAGCATCTGAGACAGAGAGAGAAGAGGAATGAATTCCTGAGTCAACTATGATCCTATCCACAGAGAGCTCATCACTGAGGAACGGAGACAGATGTGTAAACTGCTGTTTCCACATTTGAGAGCTAGGTGTAATGAACAGGATACCAAGGAAGCAGAAAGGAGAGTCTGATGAATTCTTCCTGAAGGAATTTGCCTCAGCCATAGGTAATAATTATGAATGTTACTTTTGCCTTGTCCTTTTTCTTTTCTCTGTGGTCATTTACTATTTATAACTTATCTACCTATCTATCAATTTACCAGCTAATGATGTGTTTCATATTCAGAAAAATTCCTCACTTGATAGTCTGACTGGTGCTCTGAAACCATCTATCCGTTTATCCATCGATCAATCTACCCACCCATTCATTCATTCTACTAAAGTTAATACCCGCAATATGACAGATGTTTTGCTATATGCTGATAGAGATACAGAATTTGGCTAGGAAGTAACTTGTTATTTGGTAATGGAGACAAAAACAACTAAGTGTTATGAATCCATGAAAGAGTTAAAGAAAAAGACATATAGAACTTCTTGAAGTTGATATCATTATAAAATCTAGCAGTTCCTATTGAGAATAATGCCTGTGGGCCAGAAGCATGTTTCCCCATCATCTGTCTTTTGGGTGTTTACCCTGTATTCATTCCATGTTGGACACTGTATTAGGGAAAAGTGGGCCGTACATTCTTCTTCAATCACTGAGACATTGTTTCTAACCCTGGGCACTTGCCATTGTGATTGCATCTTTATTTCTGCTCATCTTAGCCAAGAGATGTGCACACTGGTTGCACTGTTTATCTTTTCTCTTATCTTCCGTCCTTGTGGTTGGGTTTCAGGGGACATATATCAGGTGTGGTCAGATTAAAGACTGAAAATCAAGACACAAGCATTTTCACAAGTGTTATACACTTGGTTGCAATTTAGGATTGGTTGTTGGAGCAATAGGACATTTGATACATAGTGTTTCACATTACTGGAGAAGGCAATGACTTGGAATTGCTGGAAATAGTAGGAAAAAAGATTTGAGTTATGTATCTAGGACAAGGGTCAGACTGAGGTTCGTGGTCCAAATTTGGTCCACTACTTGTGTTTGTAAATATTTATCAGAATGCAGTCATACCCATTTGTTTGTGCTGTCTGGAGCTGATTTCTCTCTGCACAGAAGAGTTGTGTAGTTACGATAGAGACCAAATGGCCCACAAACCCTACAATATTTACTATCTGGCTCTTTACAGAAGAAGTTTGCCAATCTAGGGAAACTTACGAATCTCTACAGGAAAGCAGAGGACAAACTACAATGTCCCTAATCATACTTTTCCATTTATGCAACCTGTGATCCTGACTCTCTGAATAAAACTCAGAATGATTAAGAAGAGAAAAAAAAGATTAAAAAGTCCAATCTAAGAAAGGATGGATAAGAAATCTATAGAGTATAATTCTTCATCTCCTACCAATTTGTTCTAAGGATATTGCATGTTTCAGAAATTTCTGCCAGATCCTGGATATTCAGGCAAATACAACACAATCTGAGCTCCCAGTCTGTTAGCAGAGAGGGACATGCAAATCAGCAAATGCTTCTCCCAGTGATAGATGCTGTATGGGAGATAAAACAGAGAGGCAGAAAGGAGGCATAGACTAGGGGCGGCCTGCCTTCTTGGAATTCTGGGAAAGATATAGCAGGCTTGTTAAAATTTCACTTGTGTCTGAAGGATGGACCTTGGTAGTTGATCAGTGGTAGAAACAAAGATTTTATTTCCAGTAGCTTCAGTTCTACCTTGAAATAATTTGGTATGCTAGTAACTGCATCACAGTTTATGACATATTATTCGTCCATAATTTGTCTTTACAAAGGAAGTTGATTATAATAATTTTCTACATGTTATTAAGAACCGAGGGCTGATCAGGACAGATAAGTTACTTGTTCAGATTTCCATTACTTGTAAACAGTAAATCAGACCTGACTTGACTTTTTCTGGTTCGAAAGCCACAAGACTGTCCCCCTGAGTCAAACTTCCCTGACTTAAGTCTACAAATATTCCCTGGAACTTGTAATTGGTCTGAAAGATGAGAGAAGAGGGCCTTTGACTTTGCCTTCCCTAGAGTAACCTGCTGTATTTCAGACATTGACAAGAAATTTTGTTGCACCTGTCATTATTGTACATGCTGCTGGTTGAAGTACCCATGTTTGGGACTCTGTATGCGCTCCTCCTGTATAAGTATGGCCGTTCTCATTAGATTGTCATTGAATTCTCTCATTCTCAGTTCGCTTGGAGTTTTCTCTACTGTATTTTCTCCTTTTTATTTCTTTGTTGCTGATACCAACTCATAGGCCCTCTACACCAGGTGCGCCTTCTCATGTCACATTTCCCTCCTTCAACTAAGGGTGCTTTGGACAGAGAGTGGAGAGTCTGGTGAAATGCCAACACCTCCTAGGATGTGAGAGAAGAGAAAGGAGCTGCAACTCCCACCATTCGCCAAGTTCTGTGACTTACAGTCTGGTCGTCACGGGCCTCCATCCTTGTGTCCACCCCCTGCTGCTGCTGCTGCTGCTGCTGCTAAGTCGCTTCAGTCGTGTCCAGCTCTGTGCGACCCCATAGACGGCAGCCCACCAGGCTCCCCCGTCCCTGAGATTCTCCAGGCAAGAACACTGGAGTGGGGTGCCATTTCCTTCTCCACTCCCCTTGCCAGGTCCTATTCCAGAGGCTCCTTTTACATTTATGTGCTCAGTCATCTCTATAGATCTCTAGCTTCAGTTGTTCAAGCTTTTCACCCCCAAACCTCTCTTTCTCTTTAGTGGTCCAACTGGGGTCATGGAAACCTCTAACACTGTATTATAAATGTATATTATAAATGTATCTTTTCCCTCTGATCCTTCACAGCTAAAGGAACAGACTCTACTGCAAATTCTTACCTTGACAAGTGTAGTCTTGGGAAATATAAGTGGAGCTTTCAGCCCATTTTATCTTAATCAGAAGTCATAAAGCAGAGAGGTTAAGAGATGGGTTCTGGAATGAGCCT
Organism: Nanger dama; assembly: GCA_917880005.1. NCBI lineage: Eukaryota > Metazoa > Chordata > Mammalia > Artiodactyla > Bovidae > Nanger > Nanger dama. Next base: position 22,746,533 of record CAKJTW010000011.1, on the reverse strand, counting down.
GTAAGGATTCCAAGCTTGCTGCTTCACTTACTAGCCTGTACCTTAAGCACCTCTCACAACTTCTCTGGGCTAGGACTCTCCTGAGGGGGCTGTTGTCAGGATTAAGTGAGCACATGATAGGTTCTTAGGACAGTCCTTGACTGTGCAAGGTTTAGTTATTGTTGTTGTTATCATTATTTTTCTCTTCTACTTGAACTTTTCATACCATCTCTCTATTTTGGGTTCAGAAAATATGATTCTCATAATCACAAGTTTAATAGAATTTTTGGACTAGCCTTGGAGCCTAACCTCCAATTAGATCACTGTTTTTATGAAAGCATGAATTCCTGATTTCTGGAAAATGAGTTACAGAGAAACTCTTGGACTAAAGTCACTTGTTCATAAGCGATGGTCTAACTTGAAGAAGGAACATGATGGTGAAAGATAACAGAGTCTGCAAAGATAGACATTTCTAGAGACTTCCCTATCCACCTTGCAATGCAGGGGACCTGAGTTTGATCCCTGGTTTGGGAACTAAGATCCCACATGCCAGAGGACAAATAAGCCCATGCACCACAACTACGGAGTGCAGCTACCGAAGCCCACGCATCCTGGAGCACCTGACTTGCAAACAAGAAGCCACTGCAATGAGAAACCTGCATATTTCAGCAATGAGAGAGTAGCCTCCACTGGCCACAACTAGAGAAAGCCTGTGTACAGCAAGGGAGACCCATTGCATCCAAAAGAAAAAAAAGATAGACATTTCTAAAGCACGTGCCCCAGTGCAACCAATCATGGTCATGTATATAGTCACCAATCATTTGGTTTATGAAATAAATCTATTTTCTTTGTTGGCTGTTTTATATATATCTTAACCTTGCCTATTTTCTCATTAAGAAATGACAGTCAGTAGTTGGATAGCATCTGCTCATGGATTTTAGTTATAAACTGATATGTCTTTAGTTGATTGCCCTATTATATCTGTCTTCAGGCTTATAAACTGAGCTCAGTTAGTGATTTGCCACTATTGCCATGCCTGGTGCTGGAAAGGAGTGTGAGGTTACCATACCAACTGGCAGCCCCTGTCCTCTGTGAGCTTAGACTCAATAAGGTATTTCATTGCTTGCTTTATTAAATGTCCATGACCCCTATTTTATACTTTACAAATAAAAGTTATGCTAAGTTTTCTGAGGACCTTATAATGTGCCTAGAACTAGAAAGAATATTGTGGTTTATGCAAAAGATAAATCCAATCAATTTGTACCAATATAAAAATGGGTTAGAAACCAGAGTGTATTAAGGTCCATGAAGAGAAGCAATGTCCTTTGGAAGCTGAGAGGAGGTTCAAGAGGAAAGTGGTGTTGATAGGGTCTTAACCACTGAGGTTGAGCAATTAATGACCTCACGATAGGGAGTTTTAGGAGAGTGGCATTCCTGATAGAGGAATTAGTATGAGTACACTTAGCTATTGTTCAGTCACTAAGTCGTGTTGGATTCTTTGTAACTGCATGGACTACAGCATGCCAGGCTCCTCTGTCCTCCACTGTCTCCTGGAGTGGCTCATATTCATGTCCAAGCTATGCGCACTTAGGGAGGTGGGGAATTCTGGAGATTAAATCTACCTATGTTTGTTAGTATGGCTTAAAAATGGCACTTCTTATTAAGGTAGCCATGTTTTACTTCAAATTCCCACAGACTCTAGGGTGAAAATCAGCAAACCCTCAAAATGCAGACAGTCAAACTCTCTCTCTCTGAATTGTGTATATATACACACACACATACACACAAACTCCACGTTTCCACAAATCAATGACAATACCAAATGGAGCAATTTTCTGCAATTTTCTGCAAATAACTACATGCTTAAGCACTGCACTCAGCAAAATTATGAAATCCATCAATATTTCTCAGTCCTGCTGGGTTTCTTCATGGTCTCCCAACGCTTAGCCAGCCCCTGCCTGAATTAGTGGCTGAGAATGGGAGAATCTACATCCACAAGTACCAAGATCCCTTCTCAGAGGAGCTTCAGATCACACCCACCTGCTGTCCCTTTAATCAGTTAGTGGGGAGGACAGGATGATCGCTTCAACTTGGTTATACCAGCAGGGGAGAAAATAATCCTCATCATCCTCAGAAAACAGACTCATAGCAATAGTTCCAGTCCAGGGATGTCAGAGCGTTGAGATGGCTTCTTGTAGAAGGGGACATTAGCCCTGGGGTTGGGTAGGAGGAAACATAGTTTATCTAGAAAAACAAACAAACAAAAATATATATGTATAAAATAAAGTGGTGGGAAGTTATTCATTGGGTGAAGGCATGAATATCATTGGGAAGTAAACTATGAACAGAAGATGCAAAATGAAGTGTTCATAAGCTTATGTTGTGTTCTGCATTGAAGGGCTTGATGTACTATCCCTTTCACTGACACATCTGCACAGTCCAGTCATGTAATATCTATGTGGGTTTAAAATATGCCCATGTTCCTCTCTTCAGGGTAAGAATAGGTCCAGAAAAGAAGATCTACTTCCTACTAGCTTGGAAAACATTATCAGTATTGAGATGAGGGAAGAGATATCCAAAAAGGGTCGAATAGTCCTGCTGAGCTTCTAGAAGAAATGAGGTTTAAGACAGGTTTTACAAAATGAATAAGGCAAAACTGTCAGAGAGAATTGGGGAGATCACGTAATAAGCATCACTATGTAATAGTGATAAGTGAAAGGTACATGGAAGAAACATAGATTAGCGCAATGACAGAAAGACCATTGCATGGCTGTCTGTAAGAAGGCTCCATTACTTTTGAAAATAGTGAGATTTCCATCTCTGGAGAAGCTGGAAGATTGCCATGGGGATTCATCAAAGGAAGCAGAGGCTGAGTCTTGAGTAGAGCACCATGGAGGTTGTTTCTAGCCTTAGGATTATAGTAGTTGAAATGAGTTCTTCTCAAAGAATTGAGAAAGATATCCACTAGCAGTTAGAGAGAGTTGGCTCAACTACAAATTTATTTATCTTAGGTAATCCTGACATTGGTCTGAACTTTTCAGGCAAAATTTACTCTGCACACCTTTTAACTGTGACTTCAGAAGACATCAACCAGTGATGTTGATGTTTCTTTGCCCAAATAACAAGAAGTAAAACTCTCACACTTAGAAAACACTTTGATGTAAGAAGAAGCTCCATGCCAAGGAATACCCAAGTGCTACCAGGCCTCTACATGAGGGTCCTGAAGACACACTTGAGGACTCCTTCCTTTGGTGGTGCCTGCAAATACTGGCAGCTTTAATGCTCACTGTCTGTGACAGCTCGTTGGTGTCGTTTCTTGAAGCTGATCTTCAAAGCCGTGAAGCAGTAGCAAACTGTTTGAGATCGCAAATCAAAGAACAGATTGTGCAGACTCAAGAAAAGCAAACAAACAATTACATTTAAAAACAAAGTGTTGGGGGAAAAAACAGCGACAACCTTTTTGCTCACCTGCCAAGGCCTCGTGGCTAAGCTTCTGTTTTTTTCCCAAATTACAACCAATGACATCAGACCACGTGTACTGGCCAGTGAGCCATTTCTAGTAGTTAAATGTGTAGGGGTTTGGGAGCCCTTATTCTTAGGCTTGAGATCGAGCAAATCAAGCTCATTTGCTCCATTTGGAATGGAGGTTCCAAGCAAACTCTCCACTGGAGGGAATATTAGTGATAGTGACAAATTACTAACATTGACCTTGGAGGTTCAGAGGAGCCCTGAGCAAAGGGGTCAGGAGACTGGGGAAGAGACTTTCTCAAGATCTCAGAACCAATAAAAGTCAAGATCCCAGAACCAGTAAAATATGAAGTGAGAAATTCAAGTCCAAGCTTTCCGATATCACAACACCTATGCTTTCTACTACATGATCCTGCTTTGAACTGACCACACATTGAGGAGCTGTTCAAAAGGAGATTCTGTTACCTCCTTTGAAGATAATACCAGATTCCTACTTTCTCACAGGGCTTTTCAAGTAGAATCTGAGCTGGCCCATTTCCATGGGATGTTTTGCAAGTTTTTGGATATTTTATTAGTTGCCTAATTGTTTGCAGGCTTTAAGTTGTCCCAGGATATCATATCTGAATTCAGTTATTTTCTGCTCTGTCCGCTCCAGTGTGCACATTCTCCTTCATTCTCTAGTGATGTATTAGTTTCCCAGAGCTGTCAAAGAATGTACACCCAAAACCAAAGTGCATAGGATACTTATTTACAGTTGTTTTACTTTTATTTGGGTTAAAAAAAAAAAAAAGGTATAAAATGTCAAAGAATTTGGTGAGTGCTATTACAACTTTAACTTCAAAACTGTTTGCCCTGACGTTAGTTGCAGCACTTGGCCTTCCTCAGTCATTGATTGCAGGCTGATATAAATTTAGCCTTACTGCTACTAACTTTATATTTTATACGCTTTTTCATTTTGCTTTAGTTACTTTGCTACTCATTAATTTCACTTTGAATAGGTTCCCACAACAATGGAAGGAAGCCTGTCTGCCAGAGCCTAATGTCCATGGGCTTTTGTTGTTATCTCTCCATTATCTTTTCCAATTTTTTCTTCACAATCCCCACAGTTTACCCAGTTTTCTAAGAGTTGGTCCTTATGCATACTAACCAATGCCATCCATTTCTCTGCCTTAATCAAATTGTTTCTCTGTGAAGAATGCTCTTTAAAAAAAAAAATCTAGATTAGCCAAGCTCAAAAATACCACCTCTGTGACACCTTCACAGCTTCCTCCAGATGGAAATAATTTCTCCCTCTGTATGCCCACAGCATGTTATGGAACCTCTCTTACAGCCCTGTGAGAGTATGCTCTGTAAACTGAAGAGTGGCATAAAAACATATAATGGTGCACCGACAGGATGATGTCTTAATATTCCTACTAAACTTTGATCTCCTTGACCTCCTTGGGGTTATCTTATATGGCTCAGACAGTAAACAAACTGCTTGCAGTGCAGGAGATCTGGGTTCGATCCCTCTGTCAAGAAGAGTCCCTGGAGAAGGGAATGGCAACCCACTCTAGTATTCTTGCCGGGGAAATTCCATGGACATAGGAGCCTGGCGGGCTACAATCCATGGGGTGGCAAAGAATCGGACATGACTAAATGACTAACACTTACACACTTTATATATTTATTAATCAGCACAGTGACTGATGATAAATAATTAAGTGATGTTTATCTTAATTTTCTTGTTCTTGTCGAATTACAGTTGATTGACAATGTTGTGTTAGTTTCAGGTAAATAGCAAGGTGATTCAGTTATATATTTGTTTGTATATGTGTGTGTGTATATATATATATATATATATATATATATATATATATATATATACTTTTCAGATTCTTTTCCATTTTAAGTTATTACAAAATACTGGGTATAGTTCCTCATGCTATACAGTGGGTTGTTGTTGTTTATCTATTTTATGTCTAGTAGTATGTATCTGTTAATACTATGCTCCTAATTTATCCCTCCCCCTTACCCATTGGTAACTATAAATTTATTTTCTATGGCTGTGATATTTCAGTTTTATAAATAAGTTCATTTTCTTAGATTCTACATATGTGATATCATCTTGATATTTGTCTTCAGTTCAGTTCAGTTCAGTCGCTCAGTCGTGTCCAACTCTTTGCAACCCCATGAATTGCAGCATGCCAGGCCTCCCGGTCCATCACTAACTCCCGGAGTTCACTCAGACTCATGTGCATCGAGTCAGTGATGCCATCCAGCCATCTCATCCTCTGTCGTCCCCTTCTCCTCCTGCCCCCAATCCCTCCCAGCATCAGAGTCTTTTCCAATGAGTCAACTCTTCACATGAGGTGGCCAAAGTACTGGAGTTTCAGCTTTAGCATCATTCCCTCCAAAGAAATCCCAGGGCTGATCTCCTTTAGAATGGACTGGTTGGATCTCCTTGCAGTCCAAGGGACTCTCAAGAGTCTTCTCCAACACCACAGTTCAAAAGCATCAATTCTTCAGTGCTCAGGTTTCTTCACAGTCTAACTCGCACGTCCATACATGACCACTGGACTCTGGCTTATAGTCTTTGCTTGCTATGATAATCTCTAGGTCCATCCATGTTGCTGCAAATGGCATTGTTTCATTCATTTTAATGGCTGAGTAATATTCCATTGTGTGTATCACATCTTCTTAATCCGTTCATCTGTTTGGCAATTGTAAATAGTGCTGCTATGAACATTTCAATGCATGTATGTTTTCAAATTAAGGTTTTCGTCTTTTCCAGATGTATACACAGGAGTAGGATTGCTCAATCACATGGTAGCTCTATTTTTAGTTTTTTAAAGAACGTCCATACTCTTTTCCATAATGGCTGAACTAATTTATGTTCCAACTGACATTGTAGGAGAATTCTCCTTTATGTACACCCTCTCCAGCATTTATTACTTGTAGACTTTTTAACAGTGACCATCCTGTCCCATGTGAGTAGTCTTGATTTGCATTTCTCTAGCAAGGTTTAGAATTTTTTTCATCTTGGCCATCTTTATGTCTTTGGAAAAATGTCTATTTAGGTCTTCTGCCAAATTTTTTATTTTTATTTTTTATATTGAGCTGTATGAACTGTATATTTAGGAAATTATTCCCTTGTCCATCACATCATTTGTGATAATTTTCTCCATTCTATCAGTTTTGTTTATGGTTTCCTTTGCTGTGCAATCTTGTTATTTAGATGCTCCATATTTCTCAAGCTTTTTCTCTTTCTTAAAAAATTTAAATAATACGTTCTTCTAGTTCAACCAGTCTAGTAGAACTAAATGTAAAACAAACAATATCCTTTTATGGTCCACCCTTCTCCAATCTTCCAGTCCTACTTTGCAAATAACATTTAACTGCTTCTCCCTGGCATTTGTACTGCTCCATATTTTTTTTCCCATAAAGGCATGCTTTCTATCTGAGGATTCATGAATTTTAGACATTTTCAGTGGATTAACAATGCAAAGGATATGAGTATGCCATCTATATGTGGTTTTGATGTTTCAGCATCTCTTACTTTAGGAAACTTTAGCCCTTCTCCTTCCAAAATCTGAAAACTGTGACAGTGAAGTCCTTCCTTGCTGCTGACTCCAATGCTGACCTGGTATTTTAGGCTGATTATGTTTGCCTTTGAGTCAAAAGAGTTACTTGATGATCCTCTAAGGCTCTATTTCCACACAACACTTAGCCTTGAAAGTTGCAACAGAAATGATAGAAAATGACTTGGAAATTTTTAATGGTATTAGAAGGAATGCAAGGTGCTCTTAGGACCACAAAGCTAGCAGCCTATATACATCTTTGTTAACAAATGTAATCTAGATATTTAATAACTGTTCAGCTCAGTTCATTCACTCAGTCATGTCTGACTCTTTGCAACCCCATGGACTGCAGCACACCAGGCCTTCCTGTCCATTACCAACTCCTGGAGTCCACCCAAACTCATGTTCATTGAGTCAGTGATGCCATCCAACCTTCTCATCCTTTGTCGTCCCCTTCTCCTCCCACCTTCAATCTTTCCCAGCATCAGGGTCTTTTCAAATGAGTCAGCTCTTCATATCAGGTGGCCAAAGTATTCAAGTTTCAGTTTCAACATCAGTCCTTCCAATGAACACTCAGAACTGATCTCCTTTAGGATGGACTGGTTGGATTTCTTTGCATTCCAAGGGACTCTCAAGAGTCTTCTCCAACACCACAGTTCAAAAGCATCAATTTTTTGGTGCTCAGCTTTCTTTATGATCCAACTCTCACATCCATACATGACTACTGGAAAAACCATAGCCTTGACTAGACAGACCTTTGTTGACAAAGTAATGTCTCTGCTATTTAATATGCTGTTTAGGTTGGTCATAGCTTCTCTTCCAAGGAGCAAGTGTCTTTTAACTTCATGGCTGCAGTCACCATCTGCAGTGATTTTGGAGCCCAGAAAAATAAAGTCAGCCCCTGTTTCCCCATCTATTTTCCATGAAATGATGGGACCAGATGCCATGATCTTCGTTTTCTGAATGTTGAGCTTTAAGCCAACTTTTTCACTCTCTTCTTTCACTTTCATCAAGAAGCTCTTTAGTTCTTCTTCACTTTCTGCCATAAGGGTGGTGTCATCTGTATATCTGAGGTTATTGATATTTCTTTTGGCAATCTTGATTCCAGCTTGTGCTTCATCCAGCACAGCATTTCTCATGATGTACTCTACATATAAGTTAAATAAGCAGGGTGACTATATACAGCCTTGACGTACTCCTATTCCTATTTGGAACCAGTCTGTTGTTCCATGTCCAGTTCTAACTGTTACTTCCTGACCTGCATACAGATTTCTCAAGAGGCAGGTCAGGTGGTCTGGTATTCCCATCTCTTGAAGAATTTTTCACAGTTTATTGTGATCCACACAGTCAAAGGCTTTGGCATAATCAATAAAGCAGAAATAGATGTTCTTTTGAAACTCTCTTGCTTTTTCGATGATCCAGCAGATGTTGGCAATTTGATCTCTGGTTCCTCTGCCTTTTCTAAAACCAGCTTGAACATCTAGAAGTGCACAGTTCATGTATTATTGAAGAATTTTGAACGTTACTTTACTAGCGTATGAGATGAATACAATTGTGTGGTAGTTTGAGCATTTTTGGCATTGACTTTCTTAGAGATTGGAATGAAAACTGACCTTTTCCAGTCCCTGTGGCCACTGCTGAGTTTTCCAAGTTTGCTGGCATATTGAGTGCAGCACTTTCATAGCATCATCTTTTAGGATTTGAAATAACTCAACTGGAATTCCATCACCTCCACTAGGTTTGTTTATATTAATGCTTCTTAAAGCTCACTTGACTTTACATTCCAGGATGTCTGGCTCTAGGTGAGTGATGATACTATCATGATTATCTGGGTCGTGAAGATCATTTTTGTACAGTTCTTCTGTGTATTCTTGCCACCTCTTCTTATTATCTTTTGCTTCTGTTACGTGCATACCACTTCTGTCCTTTATTGAGGCCATCTTTGCATGAAATATTCCCTTGGTATCTAATTTTCTTGAAGAGATCTCTAGTCTTTCCCATTCTATTGTTTTCCTCTATTTCTTTGCACTGATCACTGAGGAAGGCTTTCTTATCTCTCCTTGCTATTCTTTTGACCTCTGCATTCAAATGGTATTTCTTTCCTTTTCTCCTTTGCTTTTCACTTTTCTTCGTTTCACAGCTATTTGTAAAGCCTCCTCAGACAACCATTTTGCCTCTTGCATTTCTTTTTCTTGGGGATGATTTTGATCCCTGTCTCCTGTACAATGTCACAAACCTCTGTCCATAGTTCATCAGGCACTCCATAAGATCTAATCCCTTGAGTCTATTTCTCACTTCCACTGTATAATCATAAGGGATTTGATTTATGTCATACTAGAATGGTCTAGTGGTTTTGCCTACTTTCTTAAGAGAGAAATTCACTGAGTGCTTGATTTCTCTCTTAACTCTAAAGTAAAATTATTAACCATTACTGTAGCTCAAACGGTAAAGAATCTACCTGCCATGCAGGAGACCAGGGTTCGATTCCTGGGTTGGGAAGTTCCCCTGGAGAAGGGAATGGCAATCCACTCCAGTATTCTTGCCTGGAAAATTCCATGGACAGAGAAGCCTGGTGGGCTACAGTTTGTGGAGTCATAAAGAGTCAGACATGATGGAGTCAGTAACACACACACACAATTAAACTTGTGCACACATGATGACATTTCAACACCTGCTGTTAGTGTCAACAAAGAGAGGGGGGAGAAAGGAAGAGAAGGGAGAACCATCAGCTCAATTTTCTGATTATATTTGGAATATTAGAAATATTTAAATGATTACTCTCAATTACACGCACATGGTACTTGTTTATTTCTTCCTAAACTGTAAATCCCAGAGAGAAAGGGATTTATCTCAGAGACTCTAAGAGTGCCCAGTGGGTGGTAGGCATTTAAACAATTTTTCTTGAGCTTACACTGCTTAGCTTTACTTGTTCTGAAGTGAGATGCCATCACTGGCCTTCCGCTCATCATCAAATTATAAAGATTTGAGTGGTGGATATATGCCCTTCCCTGAGTGCCAATTCTTTCAGTTCCATGTAACTTGGAAATGTTATGTGACTGAGGACTGATAGATCAATTAAAATTTGTTCCATTTATGTGACAAGGTTATGTGACTGAGGACTGATAGATCAATTAAAATTTGTTTCATTTATGTTTTTTATTTATTCTTCTGAAAACACCCAGTTAATGATAAAACACATAGGCAAAATTAACTCTGAAAATTGCATGTTCTTTAAATTTATTTTTGTAGCTGGTAATAATCTCAAACATCATTTGAAAAACCCAACATTTAATTACATTAAGAACTTCTTATTGCCTCTCGCCTGTTCCCTTTCCTTCTCCACCCCCTACAACATAGACACTAAAGTTAAAGCTATTTAGGGCCATGAGTCATCATATTATCTCTATCTAATTTATCTTTGCACAGTGCACACAGTCCTCAATTTTTCAAAGGCATGGGACTTTCAAGGATTCTTTAAATATGTAAATAATAAGTCCCTGAATAATTCCAGACAGACTGCATTGTTCTAAGTATCTCAGCAAAGCAAAGAAAGACTCACAATTCCCTGGTGAATTACCCATTTCACATGTTACATTAATAAGCATCAGTCAACTTGCAAGAATGGTGAGTTATCTGAATTTAATGAACTTCTGAACTGAATGGAATGCATCTAATTGACAAGGTGTTGTCAAATGGAACAGAAGCCAGTATAAGTTCCCTGAAAAACAAAACGAAACAAAAACATAGGGAAAGCAGAAGCAAGACAGAAGAAAGAACCTAGGACAAGTGTTGGGAGTAGGGTGAAAATTAGTGGAAACTGTCTCTGTCTGAGCATGGCCCTGTGTGTGAATGTCCCACTCTCGTTTCAAGTTCAAGCCTCTCAGTTCTGGATAGTCAAAAGGCCCTGGTGTCTCTGGCTAGTAGGCTTCATATTTCCTTTCATTGTAATATACAGACTCCAAAAAGAGGCTGGGGAACTTCACATTAAAGATTATCCTCAGTCAAGATTTCAAGCTGTTAACTAAATGAAGTGTTTCCACAGGAGACACCTTTTTTTTTTTTTCTTCTAAATCCCTTTGCTCCTAATAAATTAAAGATACGTTCTTTAAACAAGTTTTTGCTATTCTCTTCTCCAACTTACTTTGTCACATTAAGCATCACACATGTTACTGCTTAAAGCTACAAGTAACATGGCTGTTACCTGTGGTATATGAACACATGATAAATATTTCAGGTATTTTCAGGACACAGTGCCATAGCCTTGTTTTCTGATTCGATATACAAAACTATCATAAGTGGGAAAAGGGCAACTATTGTCATCTGTGTCTTCAGGATGATTTTTGGAATTCTGTAATTGGGGGTGGTGCTTTTATAAGGTACTGTAATAAAATTGCGGAGAAGGCAATGGCACCCCACTCCAGTACTCTTGCCTGGAAAATCCCATCGATGGAGGAGCCTGGTAGGCTGCAGTCCATGGGGTCGCTAACAGTTGGACATGACTGAGCGACTTCACTTTTTCCTTTCATGCATTGGAGAAGGAAATGGCAACCCACTCCAGTGTTCTTGTCTGGGGAATCCCAGGGACGGGGGAGCCTGGTGGGGCTGCACAGAGTTGGACACGACTGAAGCGACTTAGCAGCAGCATAATAAAATTGACTGTAGCATTTATACCCTCAAACGATACCTGGTTTGCACACTCGATCCATTATAATCTGTGCATCACTACCACCTGCCATGCTCAGAGGGTGAGTATGGGTGAGTAGAACAGGAACATTTTATCTTCAGGTATCACCTGGCCTGTGAGCTTTTTCAGATCCTTGAGCTACGAGTAAATGCCCCACTCTGAATTCCTCTTACCCTTGATCGTACACCTGTAATGTAAGTTTTCATCTCGTGTTTCTTTTAGTTGTCTGCATGTCTTAGCACCCTTCTTAAATGTCAGACTCCATGAAAATGAAGTTTTTAGTGACTCATGTTGGTATGCTGCTAAATGCGTAAAAACTAGAAGGCGTTCCATAAGCTTATTTGAATGAATGAACAAAGAAAATCACACAACATGTTTCAAGCTGACCTATTTCTTTGATTTATCGAGATGTCTGCTTTTATTAAAACTGACGTTCAAGGCCTATGTATTCATCAAAACAATTTTTAAAATTTTTACTTATCTTTTCCATTCGAGAAAGAGAAAGAGAAATGGTATGTCTGAGAGTGATCCATTGACCCACTGGCTATGTCCTCTAGTTTATGAAAAATTAAAATCTCTAGTTTTAAGCCTTTTAGTATCTTCTGTTTTGTCTGTTATGTTGGTGTTCTTTTTGGTCAGTGATTGATTTTTTCAAGTGAAAGGTATGTTAGGATTTTCTGGAAAAACAGAACCAACAGGCTATCCATATAGTTTTATAGGAATTGGCTCAAGCAATTACGGAGGCTAAGAAAGTCCCACAGTCTGAATACTAGAGAACCAGGAAAGATGTTGGTATAATTAAGTCAGAATCCAGAGTGGAGGCGGGTGGCCTTGGAGGTGGGGGAGGCAATTGATGGCTTAAGTCCTAGTCTGAGTCCAAAAGCCTGAGAAGCCTGGAGCACTTATACTAGAAGGCCAAGGAAATGGACGTCCCAGCTCCAGCAGAGAGAGAAGGTGCCCTTTCTCCACCTTTTAATCCACTCAGGCCTTCAGCGGATTGGATGAGGTCCACCCACACTGATGAGGGCCAGTCTTCTGGTCTACTGATTCAAATGCTAATTGGATCCAGAGATGCGTTCATAGACAAAGCCAGAAATAATATTATAGTAGCTACTTCGGCATCTCTTAGCCCAGTCAAGTTGACACATCAAATGAACCATCAGAGTAGCCACAGAAACGTTACCGAAGATGAAACTTATGGAAGGCTGAGGAGTAAATTAGGGCATAGTCTAGTACTTTTCAGCTGATGTTAGTCACACTTAGGGCAAGAGAGCTCCTCAGTGTTTGAAAATGTCTAATGCACGGCAGCACAATGACATTCTTGGTCTCACCCACTGAATGCCACACACACATCCACTGTGACCACTAGAATCACCCCCAGTGCAGTGAGCCCCTGGAGGAATCTACCTGCCCACTCCTATGTCTTTGGGGAACCACTGTCTGGATTTGTGCAGCTCTAAGACTGATCGCGATAAAGGATTGCTTGAGAATTGTGCAGGGTTTTTCTTTTTCTGATTCCTCTCAAATTCAGATTTTGTTACTGTGTACCTGGTTTGACCTATCAAACTGTCGTTTTAATGGAATTGTGTGTGTTGAATACTACTGTAAATATTACAGGTCCTTTGTGCTGAGTATTGTTAAGTTCTAGAAAATGTAAAATTTCCAGATAATCTGAAGGGTCGGACTTTAGGACAAGAGAGAGAAAGGTTCTGGTAAAGCACTTTATTTCATCATAGTTCCTACAATTCATCTTTGAGTAGTTACTGTTTTATTAGAAAATTATAATTTCCTTTCTAAATATAGCTAGCATATTATTTTGTTCCTAAATAAAATTTTAAAAATACATGTCTTGAGGCCAACTTGTCTTTTCCTTTGCAACAAGGACTAGTTTTGTTGAAGAAGTAAGTGGAAACCTATCAATTTTGCATCCGTGTATAATTTTATCTTAACCTCTGTCTTATTTGAAAATATCTGACCCATCCTATAATTCCATAGTTAATGTTTTATCAGAAATGCAGTCATTTACATTAATTCCACTAAGATTTTATTATTCTTACTCATTTTTCCAGTCATTCAATCTCAGAATGCCAACTTTGCCAGGCACTATTTATCAAATGTTGACCAGTTCATTCATGAATATCTGAGTAAGTGCCCTGCCTAAAGAAGCTTATAAACCGAGACTCCTAAAGTCAGCAATTATTAATATTTCTCTAGTGTTATAAAACTTACAAAGCAATGTCACATATTCCTATTTGTACCCAAGAGACCTGAGAACACATTCATATTTCACCATTTGCTCACTTAAAATTTGATCTCTTTTGAGCCAGTGACTCTCTGAAGTGTATTACGTTATTAACCTATCTTTAAAGGGATGGGACTTGAAGATCAAAATAATTCACAGCCTCATCTTTGGTCAAATGATTTGACCTATGCTTTTCAACTTTGAAGATTCATCAAGGCAGCCTGGCTTAAGAGAAAAAATAGGCAACTGTAAACCGGGGTTGACATCCTGCTTCAGGCACTCTCTGGATGTGTAAAATTGGATAAGATGCTTAATTCTGAACAAATATTTTCTTATTTGGGAAAAAGAGTGTACCTCATAGATCTATTTAGGACAATGATTTTTAAGCAGGGAAGAAGGAATGGGTTTTTATCTACTGAATTTAATACATATTTTTGAGTGTCTCTCTTCCGGGCACTGGGAATACAGTATTGAACACAATAGTGAAAAATACCTGCTTCCTGGGTACTTACATCCTGATGGTATTATATTGGGGGTCCCAGTTCAAAGGAACTAGTAGCTAATACCTTGCCAAAGTCCTAAAACCTCCACTCTAATCTCTTCCAGTCTACACATCTCTATTTGAGAAGTCTCACTGTAAAGGAAGCCACTGTTTCTAGCTATTGTCCCTCGGGTTTGCCACACTGAAATGGTACTGATAAAAGTTATCATTCTAAGGCTTTCTTAAGACTGATGTACATTACTTGTGAATGAACCATGTGATATTTTTGTTCTGACTACATAAGATTGCTTAAAAATCCATAAAGTCTTTTGAAATTGAATTTGAAGGTCAGCAAGACTGTTCCCTCCATTCTTTAATAAAGTGAGCTAGATTCAGGCACAAGGGAAGCCTTGGTGGGTGCTTCTTTTGACACTTCTCACCCCAGCAACCCTGTACAACAGTTATTGACAAGCATAGCTTCCAGGTATTGATACTGAGGCTCAGAGCTGCTGTGAAGCCAGTTCATAGGGGAGAGAGGAAGGGAAATGTCAGGGTCACCAACCATCGTCTAGTGCTTTATGTTTTTCTTCCCGGGACACATATCATTTGTGACCAATTAGCAGAGACTACATTAGTCCCCTGATAACTAAAGAAGTTATCATAGCTGTTTTCTTCCTTGTGTTCCCAATGTCAATTTAAAACATATACAAGATTCAGGAAAGAGGGTTTCTGAGATATTTGTGCAGCTCTTATTCCGAAGAAAAGATAGATTTCTCTCGATGAAGACTTGACGGCAGCAAATTTAGACAAAAACTGAAAGCAAAACAGCCTACTCAAGGTTAGACAGTGACTCAAGTCATTCCATGCACTTAAACAATATTTAGGATGACCCTATGTAAACTCACATTATCACTTAAAAGCCAGTATAAAAATACTACCCATCTGCTGTGCTAGCGCTGCTGCTTGCCACACTTCTCTGACAAGCTGTTACCCCAGTATATAGAGAGAGTATACGTTTTGAAATCCGGAGTTTGAATTTGAAAAAAAAAATGGTATCTGGTGCATATGGACTGGATTCTGTTCTTCCAAATGTAGATTTGTAACCTCATTTATTCTTAAAGATGATGTGTTAAATTAGGGGCTTTTTTTTTTTTCCTGTTTCCTTTTTTTTTTTTTTATTCTGAAGATGGAAACTCTTAAAATTTTACACCCATGACATGAACAGTATACAATAGGAAGTCATTTATTTAGTTTACATCCACCTTGTGTTATGTGGAATGGGTGTTGGAAGGTGTTTATTGCAAACACCTAGTGTGGTTTTTCTGTGAACTATGTAACTTTCCAAGTATTAAATAGTTGTTAGAGGACTTAGGAAGTGCAGTGTGTATAATTACTTACCAACAAGTAATTTTCAGTGCTGAATGACTCTTAATTCCAGAATCACCAGTGGCACTGAGACAGGCGAGATGTAATTGACCTCTTTAATAGGTTTGTGAGTATAAAAAGCAAGCCTGGAAGTTAGATCCTCAGGGTTCATCCTTCTTTGATGCATAAATCTGTGGATAAAGACTTTACATGGACATACATTATTGCTGAATGATTTTCTGATTTTTCCATGGGACAGTTACTTCTTTGGGGTCAGTTGCCTAAGGTATATCCAGAAGTAAAAATAATAATAATCAGAGCAGCACTGTATAATTTTCCTTGATATTTATTGTTAATATTCATCCAAGATTTTTCTGGAAATATAATCTGCTATGTTACTCAAAAATTCTGACATTTCATTTATTCTTTCACTCTACAAATATTTATTGAATGAATATTATTTGTAAGATCCTGGACTAGAAGCTCCATCAGATGAAAACACAAGTTCAGCAGGATATTTAAGTGATATATAGACTGGGAGAGAAGGAACAGATAAAGGTATAATTTTAGGAAAACTACAAAAGAAAGGAGGGAACCTTTTGATAATGAACAGCAGCAATGGGATCATGATAAAGAAAAGGCCATTTTAATTCCATGTCCATCCTGAGGTGGTTGTAGAGTCTACCTCTGTTGACTCTGTGCTGTACCTTGCAGCATATGAAATCAGATTATTAGAGTTAAAAGGTGCTGCTCCGTCTACTCAAAGCTCCTTGTTCACAGATGAGAAAAGCAAGAGTCTGGGTGAAGAAGGGATTTCCAGTGCTCAGATAGGACCATCAGAATAATTTATTTAATAGAAAACACAAGAGGAGAACCTAGGTTGCCTTTATTCAAGCCAATAGTCTCCACCCTTTTAGTTTCATATTTGTGTCCACTGTCAGCCAAGGCTACTTCAGGCCAGCCTTGGGGGTTTGAACCAAGTCCAGATGAGGGCATTTTTGAGACAGGGATCTCCTGTTGAACTAAATTCACCTCCATGTTGGCACACATATTACTTCCTTTTCCCCTTTGTAATTTTGCTATTGGATTTAACACATGTGGTTAGAGCTCTAAGACCTTTGCCACAAACATATTTGAAGATGATGCTTATTTTTGGATGTAGTTTCGTTTGCCTCCAAGCTGGACAGGAATGGGGATGGGAGGGAACCAGATGCAGGCCAGGGGCTTTGAACGGTTGCATCTCACAGTCTGTACATTATTACTGTTGGCCTGTTGCCATCCTGAGCCTTCTATAATCATCTTTTATTGCCTTGTTGGCCTTGTCTTCTGTGACTGCTGCTTGTCAGTTACATGTTTCTCAGCTAATGGACCAATTTCAGTACCTCCCCACACATATTCCAATCAGTTGCCTTTTCTCCACACCTTTTCCCATGCAGTTTAGCTCTTCCTGGGATGTTGTTTTTACCTTTTAAAAATCCTTCCAGTTTCTAAGTCTCAAATCAAACACTACCCAGGCTAAAATGGTTCTGCTTCTTTTATGGCATTTATTAAACTCTACCTTCGATTATAGTTATTATACTGACACTAGATACTGGAATCTTGAAAACAAAACAGTTTGTATTTATAGTCACTATCTCCATTGACAGAGAAGGCAACGGCACCCCACTCCAGTATTCTTGCTTGGAGAATCCCATGGATGGAGGAGCCTGGTGGGCTGCAGTCCATGGGATAGTGAAGTCAGACACGACTGAGCAACTTCACTTTCACTTTTCACTCTCATGCATTGGAGAAGGAAATGGCAACCCACTCCGGTGTTCTTGCCTGGAGAATCCCAGGGACAGAAGAGCCTGGTGAGCTGCAGTCTGTGGGGTCGCACAGAGTCAGACATGACTGAAGCGACTTAGCAGCAGCAGCAGCAGCATCTCCACGGAATCTAGCATTGCTCTTTTTCACTTAATAAATATAGGGGGAATAAATTATTTTGGCATAATACCTCTTATCCCTAAAATTTTCCATGACTTTCTTCGCAATCAGGTTAAAAACTAGAAAAGTTGATATAAGAAGTGCTGGAAAATCTGTCAGCACTTTCTTGAGTTTATCATGTTTCAATATTTACCTCATTGAAATTGAAAAAAAGATTGACTATTTTCTCAACGAAAAGTATGTATCCAGTTGACTAATACCCTCCCCTCCCCTTTTCCTTCAAAATAACAATAGGAAGATAAAAGGAGAAACAGGTTTTTTTCTTTTTTTTTACTATTAATAGCTTGCCCCCTTTATTCATAAATTCATGATTTATAAGAATCTAGCTCAGCTCACTTCTCAAACTTGAGTGGTGCTCTAGTGAAACTCGAGTCGCGGCAGCTCTGATCAGTGTTAAATCTCACACCTTCTCCATCAGATCTGCTTGATTAGGCAATAGAATTAAAGTGATATGCTCTGAAAATATAACTTTCATGCCACCTGTGAAGGTAGGTCAAGAGCATCATTGAGGGTCTGTGGAGCTCTGTCTTTGTAAGGTGGGAAAGATAGTGAGCTTATTGATTGGAATAATATCACTCTCAATAAATCAAGTGATCTTAGCCTTCTCCTTTTAGGTGATAACTAACATTGTAGACCTCAAGAGGTATCTTACATCTTCTAGCCTCTCCATTTTGGCTTTTTATACATGGAGTGCCACACTACCTCACACAAAGCTTCCCTTCAATATAGCTTGAATGAATGAGTGTCCTCAAAGCACTGGCACTTGATTTATGTTTGTTGGTTGAATAATTTAAATATGGCTTCCATCCTCATCATGTCTAGATACTTGCACTCTTTAAAGACCTTCTCCAGAATCTGAACTTATGGTTGGCAATGTCCTGAGTGCTGAAGTGCTGACCCTGGCAGTGAACAAATCAAAGCTCCTGATCTCATGGAACTTAAATTCTAGAGGGTAGGAAAGGACAGTTCTCACACACATGCACGTGCGTACACACACACACACACACACACACACACACACACACTGAGTCCAATGATATTAAATACTAGGAAGAAAAAAGAATAAGAAAATGTTGTACAGATTCAGTAGGGGTAAATTATAGAAGCATTGTTTAGATTAGATGCATTTGAATTGAGATTTGAATGACATGTAGGATGTGTGAAGGATCTTAGGAAGAGCATGCCAGGCAGGGAAGAGCATGCCAGGCAGAGGGAACAGAAATGCAAGGTTCTGAGGCCTGACTGGGTTTGAAATCTGCAGGAACAAGAAAAACCAAGTGCCAGAAGTGCAATCATGGGGAAGGGATGCAGGACATGAGATCAGAAAGGCAGCCAAGAACCAGATGCTACAGAGTCTTATAAGCCATGCTAAGGACTTGGATTTTATGCTGAATGAGCTGAGAAGGCATACTATGTTTTGATCTGAAGTGTGGCAAGAGTTGATCAATTTTTAAACAAATTACTCTGTCCTGCAGAAAATAAACTGTAGGGGTAAAGTCCAGAAGCAAGGGAGCAGTTAAGAGGTTGGGCAAGAGCTAATGGTGTTTTGGAACAAGGTCATAGCTGAGGTGTTCAGATTGCTGTGAGTATATTTCAAAGGTAGAGTTGACATGATTTGCTATTGGATTGGGTGTGTGATGGGAAAGACAGGAACCAAAGATATCACCATTTTCTGTGTGACTAGCAGAGTACCTTCTTATTCTGAGCTCCTGTAGCATCTTTATAGATATTTAAGATTACCTACAATTTTACATCTAGTATTACCAGTAATAACTGAGTTTTGGAAAGACCTTGGGACTAAAACATGGCTATAGCACATGGATTGTCTGTGTTAAACCTTGTATTACTGTCTCATCCCTGTACTTGTATATTTCTGCACAGACTGGGGTCACTTGTATATTTGATTCCTCACGTGGATATGGCACAATCAATTCTGCGTGTAGAGATGTAATAAATATTTCATGAAAGAGTGAATTAATTTGAATATCCACATATTATCTATTTTTCAAAAGAGTTGCCTGGTGATCTGTCCCATGTGCGTGCATGCATGCTAAATTGCTTCAGTCGTGTCCAACTCTTTGCAACCCCATGGACTGTAGCCCGTCAGCCTCCTCTGTCCCTGGGATTCTCCAGGCAAGAATACTGGAGTGGATTGCCATGCCTTCCTCTAGGGGATCTTCCTGACCCAGGGATCTAACCCTTGTCTCTCAGGTCTCCTGGATTGGCAGGAGATTGGGTTCTGTACCACTAGCACCACCTGGGAAGTCCTGATCTGTCCCATAACAAACATGATTTTGCTTCTGAGGTGAGGATAAGCTACTTAACACTTTCACTGAGCATACATGCGCATCCTCATGTGTTTGCATACATGTTCATGTGCGTGTATGTGGGTTTAAATAAAAGAAATAACTTATTGAAAAGCAATTGAGAGACAGTTGCATATGTTATGGGGAGGGGGATTCTACTTAATTCTCTGCTGTTCCTTATTTGCATTTTGAAATCTAGCTGGTGTAGCGGGATTGACCTATTCTCTCTAGAGAGCATGGAGTCTGTTTTAGACAAATTACTAGAAAAGGTCCCTGCATTCAGTGAAATACAGAACCCTTCAGGCTGTAATACCAGAGGTAGCATTTGAATGTAATGTCAACTAATTATTTAACTATAAATGACAGTTTCTGAACATTGTGCTCTTTTTGCATCATTTACTACATTTGTGGGACATCTAATTATATAAAAAAAATAAGTATTCTTCAGTGGTCTCTAGCAGCACTGAGCAAGAACACACTCTGTGCAAAACATTGTTAAAATAGAAGTGCTTGAAAAGCCTCCATTAATCTTCATTTTTGCATTTTGAATGCTTTTGTGCTCACACTTTTGGTATCAAGGGACCAAATGAGTCTGAACTGACTGTATAAAAATTTAAGAACTGGGAGGAGAAGAAATGAGGAAGCTATTTGCATTCCTGGAAGGCAGGACTCAGGTTTGTTATAATCTTTCATGGTACTTCATAAAAGGTGGTCTGTTTTTCAAATGCTGTTTAGGGTGAGCTTTTTGTCACTAGTCTTTAAGTTGTTATAAAAGAGGTTATTTTTAACATCACCAGTGCAAAAATATATGAAAGGAAAAGTGGAAGGCACTCATAGCCTCTTTCATCCCATGGATCTTACCATGTTGAGTTTGATACCTTGTCATCTAGGCTCTTATTTTTTTAGTTTTAATTTTTATACATTTTAAAAGGCTACTTTCATTTACAGTTATTGGCTATGTACCCTGTGTTGTACAATACACCCTTGACTCTATCTTATACCTCCAGAAATGAAATATCATGTAAATAACTGTTCTACAAATAATGAAGATACTTAGGGAGGTATACAGAAAACAAGCTGTGGAGGTTCAAGGGAAAACGTTTTACTAGTCAGGAAAAGTTCAACTTTAGCTGAGCAAATTCATGATAAAGAAGGCCCTCCTCTCTTCTTTTTCACCACGAGGGCCCTGGTGAGCTTGACCAGTTTACATCATCTCTTGAATGAGTGAGGGCCCTGCATGTGAAGACAAACAAGTATAAAATAGTGTCAAAGAAATAGAAAGATGTGTTCACCTTTATCAACATTTATAGAAATATTGAATATTCATAAAATGACTTGATAGCATAGTCTATAATTAAAAGACAAGACACTTTCTGTCTGACATTTTCCCATTTTACATTAGGATCTATAATATCAATGATAACTAGATTCATGCTTTCTCTCTCTGGGGCTTTTAAGACATCATAGAGGAGAGATCATTTGGCAGAATTCATTTATCAGCTAAGCGTTAATTTAACCTGCTGATCTTGACTGTACTAGCTCTCCCAAATGTGAAGAGCCAACTTATTAGAAAAGGCCCTGATGCTGGGAAAGATTGAAGGCAGGAGAAGAAAAGGACGACAGAGGGCAAGATGGTTGGGTGGCATCACTGACTCAAAGATGTGAGTTTGAGCAAGCTCCAGGAGATGGTGAAGGACAGGGAAGCCTGGCAGTCCATGGGGTCGCAAAGAGTCAGACACGACTGAGCAACTGAACAACAACAACAGCAAAGGGGAGGGACCATTTGGCAGAACTCAGGTATCAGCTAAGGTTTAATTGCTTAATTTAACCAGCTGGTCCTGGCTCTCCTAGCTCTCCTTAAAGCTATAATTCTGGAATCTGTACTTCCCTGCCCCTCCTGACATAAAAGAAATGGACCATATTGCTGCTTCTCTGCACCGAGGACAGGAAATGAGAACTTCGCATGCCTTACTGAAACTGAGTGGGAGTAGTGTATCGGTGGTGTGACTGAAAAATATGGTTAAGACCAACACCCAAACTCTTGAGGAAAATTAGCGCCTCTTCTTTTTTCTCTCTCTTTTTTAAATAATTATTTTTCTCTTCTTTGTTTTGCCATCAAAGAAGATTGAGTAAGAGTCAGTCTCTCCAGGAGATGACTGATGAAATATAGCCCTTGGGTTATTTGCATCTCATTCCTGTAGAGTGTAAGGAAGAACATTCCCCACCCATTATAACCACGAGCATGTCATAACAAACACCACCACTTTCTGGAATATATTATTGAGCTCTTGGTTTAATGAATTAGTCTCACAGCCCTCCCTATTGAATTGCCCCATTCCGAGCCAATCATATTTGGCTGTGCTCACTTAGTACATTCAGGCACACTAGGTTTACAAAAATGTGGTTGGAAATTCTGTAACTCTTAATTTTGGCACAAAGGAGTTCCCAGCTTTTAAGTTCCTAGTAATCTTTCTTCCTACTTTTCTTCATTTCATTGTTTCCCAGCCTCTTTTCTATGAGCACTTCGGGTAAATTTTACTATTTTATGCTTGATTTCTTTCTTCTCACTTTTCATTCATTGCAGAAATGGCTTGGCTTTCCACTCTCTTTTCCATCCTGTCTTGGATACACAGTAATGCTCTTAAATTTTTTAGCATACCACAGTATGATTTAGATTAGGAAATTCTTCCGTTGTAAACCCCACTTGGTTTTGTTGACAATGCTGTGCCCAAGTTATGAGTTAGCTTAATAATATATACTCAGTGAAGATAAAGAAGGAAAACTAACATATAATGGAAACCTAGTTTGCCACAGACATTGGGCTAGGCTTCTTATACAATTTTTCATTTAATCTTCATGGTAACCCTGCTAATTGTGGGTTACAATTCTACTTTGCAATGTGGAATCTGCAGCCTGGGGATATTAATTATTTTACCCAAGGATAGGTGGCTTAGGTGAACTATCAGTCTGCCATCTCTGACTTCAAAGTCCACACTATTTCCACATCATAGAAAACCATACAGAAAATCAAGAGGGAGCCTTCAGAGGTTTTGACATATTTATTATTTCAAAATTTATAATCCCAGAGCATGCATCCTGCCTTAACAACTAGAGATATGTAAATGAAATATTGATATTCTGTTGTGTAAGTTATTGACAAAATGACCTTTGATGCTATTCTGATCCTATTTAAAATAATTATGATTATGTAGACATCAGAATGGGCTTCCCCGGTGGGTCAGAGGTTAAAGCGTCTGCCTGCAATGTGGGAGACCTGGGTTCAATCCCTGGGTAGGGAAGATCCCCTGAAGAAGGAAATGACAACCCACTCCAGTATTCTTGCCTGGAGAATCCCATGGACAGAGGAGCCTGGTGGGCTACAGTCCACGGGGTCGCAAAGAGTTGGACACGACTGAGCTACTTCAGTTTCACTTTCAGACATCAGAATAAGCAAAATATTTTAAGCCATTTCTGCATGCCTGGCATTAGACTCAGTTATTTGTATAAGATAAAAGGAGAAAAATACTCCTCCTGCATGGCAGATAAAAAGATGGGAGAATTGAAACAAATCACTGGCACTGATTAGGTTCACTTAGATCAGATAGTGTGTCAAGTCATTTGCTGATGTATAATGAGAGCCTTGCAGAAGGAGAGTGTCGGTGCTAACCAGTTTTGAGGAATAATAAGATCTGAATGGGTAGCCTGGATCTCCATTTCCATTATATGACTTCCTTACTTGTTTAAAAGTTGACCACCCCCCCCACAAAAAAAAAAAATAGGTACAAGGAAGGGAAGGAAGAGAAGGAGGGAGGAAACGAGAGTGTGAGAAAGGGTGACTGTGAGTAACTCCAGCAAATATGAGAAATATCTTCAAGTTGTTGTTTCCTGGATTGTGTATGGATGTTTGTGTATGAAGGACAACACGTCACAGAGTGGTGGTGTTTAAAGCTGTTACGTTTAGGAGCCAAGTATCCCAATTTTAGTTCTGGCTCTAACACTGAATTATTGCGTAGCCTTCAGTTCAGTTCAGTTCAGTCGCTCAGTCGTGTCCGACTCTTTGCGACCCCATGAATCGCAGTACACCAGGCCTCCCTGTCCATCACCAACTCCCGGAGTTCACTCAGACTCATGTGCATCGAGTCAGTGATGCCATCCAGCCATCTCATCCTCTGTCGTCCCTTCTCCTCCTGCCCCCAATCCCTCCCAGCATCAGAGTCTTCTAATGAGTCAACTCTTCGCATGAGGTGGCCACAGTTTCAGCTTTAGCATCATTCCTTCCAAAGAAATCCCAGGGCTGATATCCTTCAGAATGGACTGGCCGGATCTCCTTGCAGTCCAAGGGACTCTCAAGAGTCTTCTCCAACACCACAGTTCAAAAGCATCAATTCTTCGGCACTCAGCCTTCTTCACAGTCCAACTCTCACATCCATACATGACCACAGGAAAAACCACAGCCTTGACTAGACGGACATAAGTGATATAACCTCTCAGCTACCCAGTATTCTAGAATTCTAGGCATTAGGCTGAATGATCATTATTCTAGTTCAACTCCAGTGTTTACTGATTTTACAATTCTTAGTGTGCTTTAACTGCCCATTAACTATTAACCACTTAGTATGTATCAAAAGAGATGTGTTCTTTCTGCTCAAAATGTTAAAGGCTGACTGTGTTATTAGAAAAAAAAATTCTGGAATCATGTTTTCAAAATTCTTAAGTTTGGGTTCTCCTGTTTGTACTTTAATGTCTCTGTTGCTCTACTCTTTCTTACAGTAAAGAAAACAGTAAACACCAGTTCTACTTTCTTACAGTAAATACCAGTTTTAAGTTTTGTGTGTTCTCCTCTCTTATACTGGAAGCCAGTTTTAAGTTGTGATGAGTGAAATCCCCCTATTAAAAAGAAGGAGTACTAGGGGTGAAACATTACTCATCTCTAATTCAGAATTTGAGATAGACTAGATAAAAAGACAATATTTTTGAGAGGAAAGCGTTAGAAAAGGGAACATGTTAAAGAAAGGGTAGGTAGCAGTCACTACATACGCTAGTGGATTTCAACCCTTGAATATTTGTCTACTCATGGGATAGTCTAGATAACATCCTGCCTTATACGTTTCGAAAAAACACACTAAATTGTGGAAACAGGTACATTTTATCCCAAGGGCAGTTTGTACCAATTCTTAATTAAGTGTTTTCACTCATCTGCTCTGTGTTTCCCCACCTCTTAGGTAATTTGAAGTGGATATAGGACAGACCATTAGCACTGAAGTTGAGTCCAGGGCTGGACTTCAAAACAGAATTAATATGTCTTAGAGAAACCCTTGAGTTTTCTAACTCTGTCCAGAGGTTATACAGTAAAGGATTTAAAACAAAAACACCAACAAAAATGTTTTCTCCATCCTTTATCACATCTTTTGGCTTAACAGAGGGAAAAAAATGCATGTTCTGTAACAGACAAATCAAGACAGGGCAAAATCTTCAGCAATACCTACAGTTCCTTCTCAATTAGAAAATGTAAACTCCACTTTCATATTTAAGATGATTGCAGCCTTCAAGACAGATATTTATTTAGAAGGCAGGAAATGTCATGCAGGCAGATAAGGTAGCTCCCAATTATCCCCACCTACTGGTGTTCATGCTTTCATGTTTGGCACTGCCCTTGAGAGTGATCAGGACTTGACTTGTTTCTAACCAGTGGAATAAAGCAATGGTGATGCATGTACAAGATTACTTGTACATGGTTATGCTTCCTAAGATTGTAATATCTGTCCTACAAGGAGACTGTCTTGGTGGTTTTGAAGAAACAAGCCTCCATGTTGTAAGCTGCCATAGGGAGAGGGTCACATGGCAAGGAGTTCAGGGAAGCCCGTAGCTAAAATAAACTGGAGCCTTCAGTCCAGCAGGCTTTAGGAGCTAAATGTTGCTGACAACCATGTAAACCTGAAAATGAATCCTTCCCCAGTCCAACCTAACAGTAAGACCACAGCCCTAAGGGATGCTTTGCTTGTGGCCTTTGAGATCTTGAAGCAGAGGACTCAGCTAAGCCAGCATGATACCCAGAACCCACAGAAACTGAGGTAATAAATTGATGTTATTCACACTACTACGTTTTTATTGTTATACGATAATAGCTGAAACAGTCATGTGATTTTTAGAATCCACTGTTTTCTTCATCTTTCAGTCTCTTGAAAGCAGTTACTAAGTTAAAGCGGTTTGTAGCTCCATCTTCATATTCATTCAAGTACAGTAAGGTGAGGTCTCTCAGCCGTGTCTGACTCTTTGCAGCCCCAGGGACTGCAGCCCACCAGGCTCCTCTGTCCATGGGATTTTCCAGACAAGAGTGCTGGAGTGGGGTGCCATTTCCTTCTCCAGGGGATCTTCTCGACCCAGGGATTGAACCCGGGCCTCCAGCATTGCAGACAGATGTTTTACCGTCTGAGCCACCAGCCTCATATTCATTAGCTATGTTTTATTTAAGAGTTGGCTTATCTGTGGCTTTGTATTGGTCTTAAATGTGTTCCTCAGTTTCGGGTATCTCTTCAAAGGAGATGCCCTCTGAGTTTGTGTTACAAGGAAGTTGGATAAGGTTGAAAATCATCAACATATCTTTGCTGAATCCAGTTGAATTATATGAAGGTGAGTTTCTTGGAGGGTGGCTTTCTAAATCTTTCTGTGGCTATGCCGTAGGTGGTATATTAGAACTTCTCCTGCCAGGAAATGGGGTGTGGAAACCATTCTTTGAGCTTCTCTATCATCTGCATTCTAGTGAAATTCAGTTAAAAATCATAAGAATAGAACCCTTAAAATGAAACCATTATTTTACATGGTAATTCTTGAGCCCGGAGAATGTTAGGGATGTGAGGCCGGCACCTAACTGTCTAAAAGAAGAATGTGCCTGTATCAAAGCCACCTCTTTGACCTCCCTCAGGCTTGGGGTCCGAGTGACCCCTTGTTACAATTTGCTGAAAGACAGGAACTTGGCAGTTTGGAAATGACAGAGGATCCTAACACTCTTAAATAAGTAGTAGCCCTGGAGTAGCCCCAGTGTGGTCACACCTCTTCTGACTTACATGGGAAATTACCAAGCCCTCAAATAGGCTCTCTAACATTTCTTGATTCAGCCAACCGAATGGAAGATGAAGAGCTCTTTGGAAAGTTCCTAGAAACAGTACTTCATACTTCTTTCTTTATAACGCTTGTCACATCATTCTAGTTTCTGTTCCACTATTAGCAAAGCCTCTCTTCCTTGGAGCCTCCATTTCCATTATAGTGCTGCCTTATAGCTTGTTTAAATCATTTATTTTTCTCTTTCTTTATTTATGGCCATACTGTGAGGCATGTGGGAATCTTAGTTCCCCAACCAAGAATTGAACCCAGGTCTTAATGGCAACCCACTCCAATGTTCTTGCCTGGAGAATCCTAGGGACGAGGGAGCCTGGTGGGCTGCCGTCTATGGGGTCGCACAGAGTCGGACACGGCTGAAGCAACTTAGCAGCAGCAGCATCTTAATCACTGGACCACCAGGGAAGTCCACCTTGTTTTGAATGAATGAGTGAAAAAGAATATGAATGAACAGATAAGGATGCTTAAATGTTAATAAAAGACAAACCACTCTCTTCTTCCCTTGAGGGATATTTTATTTGTTGTAGCTACATATAGCTCAGATTTATTTTATGGGTTAAGCATTTTACTGAACTATTTCTAAAACATTCTGAGTGGGTAACCCGAAAGAATATGGGAAATCAATTGGACTGTAACTTAACCAAGAAGATATTATCTTCTGAGTTCAGAATATGTCATAGAGTTCTGCATTACTAGTTAGCAGAAAATTCCTAAGGCTTATGAAGACTTTCCTAAGGACACAGAGCTCAAAAATAGCACAGAAGAGATACAAATCCTAGTCATCCTGATTCCAAACTTTATATTGTTTCCTTTATGCACAGACATATATTCAGCTAATATGTTCTGTGCATCTGCTATGTCACATGTGCCATGTTAAATATGATGAAGGGATACAGATACACAAGGCCCAGAAACTGGCCTTTGTAAGGAAACGAGATAATTAAGGAAGTGAAATTCTGAGTTTTGTGGAAGGAAAGAAAGATGAGCAAAAGAAGTCCAGGCTCAAGTGAGTGCAGTTAGATTATAAATCTGCTGATGTTGGCAGATAGCTTGACCTTTCTGAGAACTGCTTCCTCATGTGAAGAATGGGGATTAGTAATCTGCTTTACACATTGGTCAGGGAGATGGAAAAGATTGAATGAGAAAATGTGGGGTGTGGCTGGCATTGAACAGACAGCACATTGCGGGAGTAGCTGCCTGAGCTTTGGGGTGTGTTTGGTGGAGAGGCCCCTGACTGAGGGAGGAGTCGTGCTGGGCAGAGGGAAGGCATGCGGGAGGAGGACTCACTGACCTGAACTCCAGTCATTGCCTGGCCTGTGGCCCCGGGTCGACCACTAACTCCTGAGACACCTGTGGCTCCTTAGATGTAGAGTGGAGATCTTTGGTAGATGCACCTTACAGGATGGTTAGAAAACCTAGAGATAACAGCCCAGGCGTGGTTGTAAATCATGAAAATCTATGGGCAAGTTCTTTTTTTTTTTTTTTCTTTTTACTATCAGGGATACATTAGCAGCCACTTTCTTTAAGATTGTGTCCTTTCACCTGTTTTTAAACTCATGGCTATTATGGTGTCCACTGTAGCCAAGAAAATGTGCATTTCAGCCTTTGTGATAATCTTTAGTTTGTCAAGATTTTGAATAGTGTTGGGTGTGTGAGAGAGAGAAATATTTGGCCCCAATGATGAATTGGTGAACTGCTCTGTGTTACCACTTTTACTTTACACTTGACTTTCTCTTCTAACAGAAACAAAATTAATAATAATAATAACGGTGAACAGTTGAAACGGCTTATTTTGAAAACCTTGTTAAAATACATTTCATATCCCTCTCTTTCCATAAAGGGCCCTTCTAAGCATTTGAAACCTCTTGATGACTCAGGGTCATCGTTAGGACCATCTATTATTGCATTCTGCTGGAATGCAGGAATCTGTCTCTCCTGTCCCCTCGGGCTGTCAGCTGCCCTCTCTGCTGTCACTGCGCTGCCTCTCGCAGCCTTTCCCACCACCTTCTAATGTTTATTGGTTCTAATCTCTTCTGGTATGAGGAAGCAGCCGCAAAATGGTCATTAGAATTGTTGGTGAATATCAGCCAGTAAGCACTGAATGCTCATTGTTCCCAGAGGAGCATCCTTCATTCTATCCCGGCATCTTTTAAATCACTCTTTCACTAACACAGAGCTGAGGCTGTTCTTTCCTCCCCTCCTTCATCATCATCATTATCTTTTCCATCTTTCAGGGAAATAGGAAACTCTGACTGTGTACTTCCTTCCCCTCTGCTTGGATTTTGTTCTTCAATCACAACAATTAGAGGAGTGCTTCTAAATTGGATCACAGCTGATTGTCTCAGTTTCCTCGTGTGGCTCTAAGAACAAACTGATTTGAAGCCTTATACTGTTGGCAGCTTTCATCTATTTATTTGGACTATCAAGCAGGAATGCTCAGTCTTTCAAATGAAAGAAGACATCTTTATTTCCAGTTCACACCCTTCATAGTAAGAAGGGTATTTGAAATCAAGCCAGAAAAACATAACTTAGTTCTCTAACTCCGTATTAATAATACGCTTGCAGTAATGGAAGAAGCTTCCTGACTAACCAACCTTGTCCCCAGATGAGCAGGAGAAAATGACAGTGACACTTTCAGACTCAAACAGCAGCAAGAAGAAAGGAATCATTTGCCTCAATTTATAGTAAAGGCCTCAGCTATCCTGAAAATCTATCTTTAGGAAGTTAAATAGAGATACAGACCCAATAGAGGGTCTGTACTTATCATTTTATTTAGAAGTCATCTCTGAAAGGATCATTGTGACATTGTTACTGAAAAGGAGCCTGTGTAATAGTTACCCAGACTTCAAAATTAGGGAAAATCTCATTGTGAAACACAGATCTTGTTTCACTCTGGTAAAGACCAGAACTTGGAGGCTGGAGAACTTAGTGTCCCAGCAGAAGTCAGGACTTCCTGTTACAGAGAAAACAGAGCTAAGAATATAAAGTAGGCTGACTCTCCACAGTGAGGGGCTAATGGATGCCCACTGCATCTTCCCAAGTTCATTTCCCTTTTCCCTTTTAGGTCCTGGGAGCCAGCCAGTGTCACGAGTCCATGTTTAGGACACACTCCAATTGCTCCCTCCTTCCTTTCTGCCTGGGACACCCCTCCGCACCCCAAACTCTGCCTCCTACTCACCTCCAGGAGGTGCTTCCTGAGCTGTTTGCCTTGCAGGTGGAAATAATCTCTCCGTGGGAAATCTCCATGGGCTTAGACCTACTCTTCTCTGAGATGACTTTTATCATGATGTACCTGCTGCTGCTGCTGCTGCTAAGTCGCTTCAGTTGTGTCCGACTCTGTGTGACCCCATGGGTCACAGCATACCAGGTCTGCAGCCTACCAGTCTCCTCCGTCCATGAAATTTTCTAGGCAAGAGTACTGGAGTGGGGTGCTATTGCCTTCTCCCATGATGAACCTAGGATGAAAGTAATTTCTCTAATGCCTTATTTTTATGACATCTGCAAGCTTCCTGTGGGCAAGTGTTTGCTTAATTGCCCAGTCGTGTCCAACTCTTTGTGACCCCGCAGACTGTAGCCTGCCAGGCTCCTCTGCCCATGGGGATTCTCCAGACAAGAATACTGGAGTGGGTTGCCATGCCCTTCTCCAGGGGGTCTTCCCAACCCAGGGATCAAACTCAGGTCTACCTCATTGCAGGCAGATTCTTCACCATCTGAGCCACCAGAAAAGCCCTCCTGTGGGCAGGGGCTGCTTCTAATTTATCTGCTTCTCTTAGGAACCAGCACCTCAATGCAATTCTCAGAGTATGCTTTTCACCAATACTTGTGGTAAGAAGGGAGAAGAGGGGAGAAGGTGGGAAAGATGAAAGGAACAACTATAGAAAATTTATACCTAGGGTCATATTCAGTCAGTTCAGTTCAGTCGCTCAGTTATGTCCAACTCTGTGACCCATGGACTGCAGCATACCAGGCTTCTCTGTCTATCACCAACTCCCAGAGGTTGCTCAAATTCACGTCCATCAAGTCGGTGATGCCATCCAACCGTCTCATCCTCTGCCGTACCCTTCTGCTCCTGCCTTCAATCTTCCCCAGCATCAGAGTCTTTTCCAGGGCTGTATTATAATATGATAAATAATACCTTTGACTTGTATGCCATTTTAGCACATACAGTTTTGTACATGTATTTCCCTAGCCTTCATCACTGTCCCGATATTGTATGCATCGTTGTCTAGTGTCTATCTGCATGTGCGTCTTTTTAATATGTATGTATATTGCTCCTCTCTCCCTCTTTCTTACAGACACACACACACACACAAGTGTGCATTATGTGCACATGAAAACAAAAGCTTGCTGAGGGCAAGGGCATTCTTGAATTCATAACTATACCCCCAGCTCCGTGAACAGTACCTGACAAAGAGGGGAAGCTCATTCAATATTTGTTAGATGAATGAATGCAAATACTATGTCTTTGGTCACCATAACCTTGTGAGGTAAATGCTACATCATGCTTGTCTTCGTGTTTTTGCAGATACCAAACTAAAGCCATGAGTACACACAAGGTCATACAGCTAGTCACGGGGAAAACCAAGACTTGAACTCAGATTTTCTATTTCCATTTCCTTTTCTGTCTGTCTTCTGGGAATTTGCTATATTAGTAGCAAAGCAAGAAAAGTCACACAAGGAAAAATTGTTTCCAAATTTAAATGCATGATGCGTACACAAGAAATTACTGACTTTTCAATCCAATGATAACACAGATTGTGTGATTTTTTTTTAGGAGGAAAAGTCTTTCTTTTCCATCCTCTTTCCTTTATTAGCATATGTGTCAGTGTGCGGCACGCGCACACACACACACACACACACACAATAGCTCCTAGCTTGTACTTTTCCAGTCCCTTACTAATTCCTCTTGCAGGCCTTCCCTGTCTTGACCATCCCCAGTGCCTGTCAACCTATGGCTTGGTGAGGCCAAGGTCAAATGACAGGCAGCAGGGTGTGTCATAGCCCCTTTGGCCAGTGCAAAGGGCTTGAAGGAAGCGAAACAGCAGGCATTTCAAAAGTGAGACTAGACTAGGCTGCTATCAAAAGTTTATATTCACCCTAATTGTAGCTCACTTTGGCAAACACAGTAATTTTCTTTTGTTGTTTTGCTTAGTTGCTAAGTTGTGTCCATCTCTTTTACAGGCCCATGGTCCTATAGCCCTCAAGGGTCCTCTGTCCATGAGATTTCCCTGGCAAGATTACTGGCATGGGTTGCCACTTCCTTCTCCAGGTGATCTTTCCAACCCAGGGATCGAACCTGTGTCTCCTGCATTGGCAGAGGGATTCTTTACCACTGAGCCATGAGGGAAGCTCACTGTGGCAAACAGTAAATATCCATGCAGATTACTGAGTTGTACTAAGTGTCCAGGGATGTCAATAATCACCCTGAAATCCAAACAAAATGTCATTTTTTGCTGAAACAGAAGCCAAGTATCCCATGCTGTCTCCCCCTGCGGCAGACTGGAAACTTACGCATCAGTCAGGAGAGGACACTCCTTAAAGCCCTAATGCGTGGAAGGACTTGCAGAACTCAGCAGCAAATTGAGGTGTAGCAACAGTCACTTTCTATTCTCAGGCACCACTCTGCTTTGCTTTTATCTTAAAACAGGATGACTACAAAGGGGAATAAGGCAGACAGTGATACAGGCTCCTCCACTAAAGTGCAAGAGAAAACAAGCATTTGCTTATATCCGAAGCCCACATGGGGAGAGATGAGTCAGTAAAAACTGTACAAAGGAGATTTGAAGTCCCGGACGCTGTGGCAGTGGCAGTGAGCAGGCCATGAACTCCTCAAGGCCTCTTTTCTTCTTTACTCAGACAGATCATCGTGGGGTGAGAGGGATGCCTACACATTCACGAGTCTGATTCTCCATTAGACCATGAGTCAGGCTGTTGTCCATGAACTCGGGGTTGCTCAGTGTAGTGTAGGACTCATTTCTTTCCCTTTTCCTTTCTCATCAATGACTCAGGAGACTCACTGGAAACCCATGTGAGCTTCTCTTCCTGGAATTATCACTGTAGAAGTGCATGTCCTCTAAGCTTACTGGATTCACCCATTGAAACCCGCTTCTCCTTTGATTTTGCCTCCTCTATGTGGTTTGCAGAGATGGACTGGCGGGGTTTCCCACTCATCCACAACTTGAAGTTTCTATTTCCACACTTTGACTGTCAGTTCTATATTTGGTCAAAATCCTGCTTTTTTGCCTGGTTTCCTAGGGAAACAGCTTGTCAAACTGCTGTTTTTTGTCCCTCTGCCTTGCCCGCTTGGGTTTGATTGTGCACTCTGATTATTTCCCAATCTGACAGGAAAGTCACAAAGCCCCAAATGAGGGAAAACCCCTTGACATTTCTTTAAAATAAGTTTTATGAAAATGAATGGTCAGTTAGGAAATCATGGTTGAGGGAGGGCAGTTTGCATTTCTGTGTTTCTAGTTGTCTGTGTGTTTATAGATGATGATAATAAGGAAGCCAGTGTAAGTGAATGTTAGGAGGGTCAAGAAATCTTATTTTACAGATGCAAAGACATTGCACATAAAATATGGATATAGACACAATAACATCCTTGCAAGACCATCCGTCCAGTCCAAAGTGTCAGCTATGTTGTAGTTAAAGAAACACTAGACTTTAAGTCAGGAAACCTAAGTATTCGTGTCATTTTAATCTCCGGCTAGATCTTTTCACTGCCACTGCTTGCAACCATGTGGACTGTAGCCCAGCAGTCCAACTATTTGTGACCCCATGGACTATAACCCGCCAGACTCCTTCGTTCATGGGATTCTCTAGACAAGAATATTGGTGTAGTTTTCCATTCCCTTTCCTAGGGGATCTTCTCGATCCAGGGATCAAACCCTGGTCTTCTGCATTGCAGACAGATTCTTTACCATCTGAACCACTAACCGCCCCCCCAACCCCCCGCCTTTTATTACCACATGAACTTCGTTTTACTTTAGGAATTAGGACCCCCTTGTGCTGAAGATTCTGCCTAACAAGTTGCATTTATTAAGGAAATATGCATACTTTGCCAGTTGCACATACACATTGACCAGCCAGGACTGGGTAGAGTGACCTAACCAATGCCACTGCCCTGAGTTGATAATCTGTCAATAAACAATATAGCCCCATGTACATGCTTGTATGCTTTAGGTTTTTGGATATCTAAAGTCAGCGTGTATCGTGAAATCAACATGATACAGGTTTCATGGGCACACCAGGCTTTTAAGGGCAACAGGTTGAAAACCAGTAACCTAGACAGTTTCTAAAACCTCTTCCAGGTTCTTTGATTAAATTCTCTCCAGATTCTTTGGGGAGCTAAAGGTGGCAGAGAAGGAGAAGAAAGCATGACTTCATATTTGTGGAACACCTATGGTCACCTTACCCAGGGAGTTATGTCATTTGGCCTAACACCCACCAAAGTCTTGCATATTTCTAAGATGATTCTGGATTCCTGAAGTCAGAGATGAGCTGAATTCTCCTTCATGGTTCAAGGAGAGACTGTAGGGAGCAGCTGTCCAGGTCATATTCCAGAACATCTTCATGCACCTTGTGTTAGAAACAGAGCCCTCAGCAGATAGAATCTGTTGTTTCATGTAATTACTTTTCAAGATGCCATTACCAGAAATTTTATGTAAATACATATTCTATTCCCCGAGGCATGTTAATATGAGACCAAAATTATACAACACTGAAAGAAAACAAAATTTCCTTTTTACTAATTTTCTCTATGTGCTGTCGAGAACATGCCATAGGCTAACAGAGGTGCCCAAACTTGGCCAAAGCCTCATTTTTTTTTCCTGTTCAGTTTGCAGAATAATAGGAATGTGGCCTTGCTATTCAATAGTTCAACACAATTCAATTTGGTGAACATTTGCCCTCTGCCTTCTCTGAGTCGGGTATTGGGTCCATGCTAGCAAGGATGGACACTATTAATGAAACAAACACTTAAGAGTTCCCATAATGTGCTAAAAGCATATAACTACCCAACTGGCTAGACAATAATTGGTGCCCCAGAAAAGATACTTATTCCCTCATCAAGTGCTTACACTGTACTTATAGTGTGTCAAGCACTGTTCTGTGTACTTTATTAACTCATGTCATCCTCAGAATAGCCCTTTGAAAAATATGAGTGCTGTGATTATCTCCATTTTGCATCGATGCACAGAGAGGGTAAGTCATCTGCTCAAAGTCACACAGCCAAAGCAGTGGGTCCAGGCAGTGGATTCCTATTGTATGCTCATAAACACTGTCCTCTGCTCTGAGATCTGAGAGGAAGGAGAAATTGCTTTGGGTTCAGGATCAAGGAATAAGACATCTGAAGGATGGTGTTAAGACTAGCGGCACTGACCCTTCAGAGAATGTTTGGGACGATCTGGCTCTTTGCATTCACAGCTGTGGACATAAATATGGGTAGTGAGCTTGAAGAGGAAAATGGCCTCTGTGGTCTTGCTGAAAGAAAAGTAGCTTCTTTTGTCTGTATGGGGCCATTCAGCGATTATAGGTATAAGACCAGCATGGCAACCAGACCATGCCTGTGTCTACTTCCACGCTTTGCTCAGAATCAAGAAGCTAACTAACTGCTCACTCCTGCCATCCTGAGACAGGGAACTCTCAGATGCAGAAACCTGATTAAGTAAGCTAGACCACTTCCCTAAGAGGTATTCACCTCTCTATTGGTGAAGGAAGCATCACAAATTCAACCCACTTGCCTTAGTTCAACCCATGGCCCATTGGAGCCAAGAGGTGGACACAACTGAGCATGCACACACCCCCTCTTCCTGGGTAGGGTTTAATTTCCACCAAAAGAAGCACAGGCAGGAGTAAAGAGCACCCTGAAGGGGGCACCCTGTGACAGGGCCAAGTGCCTAGGAAAGCATATTTGCCCTCCTGGGCATCAGTTCCCCTGGCTCTCACACAGCTGCAGCTCCTCTCCCTTCTCCACAGTGCTGGCTTGATCAGATGCAAGATGAACCTGCTGCCTGGGATTTGGACAGCTCACTTTTTCAAATGCTGCTTAAAATCTTGGAAAAACATTTGATATCACAGCCTGCACCGAGTTTAGCTGCCATGCTGAGTTTATCACCTATGCTTAATTTTTTTAATTTACCAACTGATTTTCCTGTAAAGATTCTCTTTCCTCTACCAACCACCACCTTCCTTTTCTTCACTCAGTTTAGCTACTATTTAGACCAGTGTCAGGGGTATTATTAGGCACAAAGTCAGGTCCAAAGGATGACTTCTTACACTTGGAGACAAACATTCCCATACTGAAAACTTCATTTTCCCTCCATCTTTGTGAAGACACTGATAAAGTTAGAGTAACATCACAGCCTAACTTAGAATTACAGGCTTCGAAGGCAGGCAGCCCTGGGCCAGAATGTGTCATGCTTCATTCACCTCACTGAGCCTCAGTTTCCATATCTGTAAATATTAACTGTACTTAACCTCACAGAGGTTTTTGAATTAAATGCGTTAATCTATATAAAATTCTTAGCTCAGTTCCTGTGCACTCTAAGTGTCTAATAAATAACAACATGAAGCTTTGAAGATGAGTCAAACCAGTCAAAATACCAGCTCTTCCTCTGGATTTTTTTTTTTAATTTTATGTAGCCATCAACCTATACCAAAAGCCGTGATGATAAGGGAAATGTATAGAAAGTTCTAGGCTCCTTTAGACTAAGATAACTCCATCTTTTCCCCATAGCCATTTTTGCAACTTTTATCCTGATCAATGGCTCTGATGTATGCATGCATACTAAGTCACTTCAGTCGTGTCTGACTCTTGGCAACCCCATGGACTATAGCCCACCAGGCTCCTCTGTCATGGGATTCTCCAAGCAAGAATACTGGAATGGGTTGCCGTTTCCTCTACTAGGGGATCTTCCTGACCCAGGGATCGAACCCACATCTCCTGAGTCTCTTACATTGGCAAGTGGATTCTTTACCACTAGCGCCACCTGAGAAGCTAGCGCCACCACGGATGCAAGAGGGATAGACAATTCCCATGAGGAATACCAGACAGTAGAAAAGAGAAGTTAAACTTGTGTTTGAAGTCCAGTGTTTAACATTCTCATTCCCATGTGCTGGTCAGAATTATCTGAGGAGACTTTAAACCACACCAAGATACTGATTTCATTGTTCTTGGGTGAGGAGTGGGTGTTATGGTTTTTTTAAGCTCTCCTAGTGATTCTGATGGGCAGCCAGGATTCAGAACCCATAACTTAGAAGATGAGGGAGCCGAGGGAGGAGATAAAATGTTCTGGAGGCAAGCATGGGAAGAATCAGGATGAGACAGGCTCACCAAGCGCTTTGCTTCTGCTGCGTCTCTTATCTCAAGGCCACACGTTCAGGCAGTACAGAAACAGTGGGGGTAGGAGGGTGCCAGCATCAAGGATGAGAAACTTGCTTCTAACCTTCAAAGAGACATTAGGCAGGGGCTTTACTAGCTTGGGGACCAGCAAAGGCCCCTGGTATGTACATGCAGAGGTGAAATACATGTACTAATGTGAGTGCCTCAGTGTTAGGCTCTCTGAAAGGACAGTTTTCTTACCTTTGCTTGCTGTCAAAATAATAAAGGAATCCTGTGGCTTTCTTATGAGGCCTTGGAGTTATATGC
The DNA here is from genome assembly GCA_917880005.1 of Nanger dama. NCBI lineage: Eukaryota > Metazoa > Chordata > Mammalia > Artiodactyla > Bovidae > Nanger > Nanger dama. The sequence continues at coordinate 22,708,701 of CAKJTW010000011.1, read as the reverse complement.
TTGGTTGCAGCTTATCTCTTCTCTCCATCCTTTCTCATTTCTGGTTTCCAGATTATGGGAAATCATCTCATTTGGTTCCAGCTGCCCCATTTTAGAGGTGAGCAAGCTTGAATGATGTCTGACATCCTGCGGTTCTGTGGCAGCAGATCTCTTGTCTCTTGGGCAGGGCACCACGATCATCCACTCAATACAGGGTTCAGGGATGGAAGGGCTAACTTACAAGTGTCTCCAACTTTCTTACTGACTCTTTCTATCTTCTTGACCAAAGCCTGGAATATTCCCTGCCATCCTGGCTAACCAAGTGTCTTATTTTCAAACGTGGTTGAAGTTTCTTCTTTTGAAAACATAGTTCTCACCTTAACTGCCCCAGGCATCACTGCAGAAGAACCACGACCTTGTTGAAAGCCTCTGCATGCCAAATGAGACTTAATTTTCCCTAAGTACTTAGGAGAAAAAAAACAATAATGTATATGATGGGCTTTTGGCCTGCACCCATATCCTTTAGGAGAAGACTGAATTTGGCACAGCTCATATTCTGATTTAAAGAAAAATGTCTTGTTCTGATGTCACTTGTCTAATTAATAGTTAAAAAAAAACAGACTGAATTTTTCCTATGCAATGTCATCTAGCCTTTGAGATTTTAGAGTTGCTGCTGCTGCTGCTAAGTCGCTTCAGTCGTGTCCAACTCTGTGCGACCCCAGAGACGGCAGCCCGTCTCCCCTGTCCCTGGGATTCTCTAGGCAAGAACACTGGAGTAGGTTGCCACTTCCTTCTCCAGTGCATGAAAGTGAAAAGTGAAAGTGAAGTCACTCACTTGTGTCCGACTCCTAGCTACCCCATGGACTGCAGCCTACCAGGCTCCTCGTCCGTGGGATCTGCCAGGCAAGAGTACTGGAGTGGGTTGCCATTGCCTTCTCCGAGATTTTAGAGTTACATGTCCCAAATCACTGTCTTCTTTGAAGTGTCCTAATAGATCAATCTCACCATAGTGTTCACAAAATATTATTATACCCAGGGCTCATACATAGATAGCACTGATCCTCCCCTTCTCTTATTTGTGTATTTATTCAGTAAATACTTTTTGAATGCCACCTATGTGCTCAGGTGGTTGGAGGTTAGGAAAATGGTGCACAGGGCATGTCCAAGGGAATGAATCAAGGAAGTTGAGGCTATGAAGACAAGACTGCAAAGAACTTCGTAAAGTAATTCTCAGGGGTTGGCAGAGAACAGCCAACAGAGGTGTGCGAGAACAGAGGAATAGTATAATTAGATTTGTATCTTAAGAGAGAAAACATCTGATTATGGTTTAGCCATTCAGCAGACACTAATTAAGCACCTTCTGCATGGCAGATACCACGCTTGGCTCTGAAGATACAAGAAAGATAAAAAATGGTCCTTGCCCTCAAGGAGCTCACAGTCTATTGAGTTGCCTTTCTGACTTTCCCACTAGATTGAGAGCTCCTGGAGGGCAGGCACTTTGTTCAACTGAAAAAAAAAAAAGGTGCAAGTTTCAGAATTAAACCTGGATTGCAGCTCTGTTATTTTTACTGTGTGCACCTCAGTTCACTGATACGTAAATCAGGGCTCTTAGTGCCTGACTCACTGAGGATGTGGAGAAATTAAGAGACGATAGGATGCATTTGACATGGCAGGAGCTTTGTAATCTGTTTCTTTCTGTATCACAGTGCCTGGCACGTGGTAGGCATTCAGGAAGTAGACTTCTGTGTCTGGCTGGTGGTAAGGCTTGTGTACTCTGGTACCTGAGGGTTGGGGAGGTCTCAGCCTGGGATCTGTAAACTGGCAGATCCCTTCTCTGCTTGCTCAGTGATCGAGTTTCTTACTCAGATTCTGAACTAGTCAGGACCTGTGTTGCTTTCTGGATCCTCAGTCCCTGAATCCCAAGCATGCATCTTGCAAAAGTCAGAACCAAAGTCAAAGGAAAATGACGAAATTTTCTCTCTGGCCAAAATGCTATCACTTCATCAAAGGCAACAAATCTTCTTGGCAGGAGAAGTTGAGTTGTCTGTGCTTATAATTGTATTTGCAAGTGAGTCCTTCTCACAGTGGCTTAAAGAAGTGGTGTTGGCTGTCCCTGGCCTCTATTTGACATTTTTGTTGTTTTCAGAACATTTTCTCAATTCATGATCTCACTTATTCCTAATGAAATCTCTCTGAGGTCCACAGGGTAGGAATTTGAATACTTCTATCCTTTCAGTCACCAGGGAGATTGAGACCCACAGAAGTAAACTGACTCATCCAAAGTTATAAAGCTCTGTGTGCTATGTGTTTGTAAGATGTTTGTTGTGACATCAGAGAATCTGTGAGAAAGAAGTATTTTTTGGTCTGGTTAACACATGGTGGTATATCAGGAGATCTGAGTTCATTTTTAGCTGAGTGAGCTTAGGAAATTCAGGATGGGATTCTTAAGATTGGCGTGTTTCTCTGACCTGTGAAATCACTGTGTCTCTTTCCTGACTGATCCCAAGGTAAACCTGTTCTGTCATAGACCATGTCCTCTATTCAATATATTGTCAATATTTACATTTGCCAAACTCTTAAAAGATTTATATCATGCTTCCAAGGGTAGTTATCTTCAAATCTACCATGGAAACTATAATAGAACCTAGCTGGTCTAGATGAAGGTCTCAAGAGATTGCATGACATATGCTAGGCCATGTGACTAGTATGTGGCAGATCTATGGCTGAAATCCTAAGTCCTGTGGCCTCTGAATATAGTATCTGTGCTCAACATCTCAGCCTCCATCTGCCTACCTGTTGTTTGCCATGGGTTAGGCTTTCCATTTGGAAGTTAAAATTTGGTAAACCTAAACTTATAAGCCTAAAAGTTTGCCATTGTAATGCAGGTATGATGTACCCTTCAAAGCGATACATCTGTGGCTTTAAAGGGACTTTGTTGTTGTTCTCAGTCACTTAGGCATGTCCCACTCTTTGGAACCCCGCAGACTGTAGCACACTAGGCTCTCCTGTCCTTCACCATCTCCTGGAGCTTGCTCAGACTCATGGTGATGCTATCCAACCGTCTCATCCTCTGTCATTCCCTTCTCCTGCCTTCAATCTTTCCCAGCATCAGGGTCTTTTCCACTGAGTAGGCTCTTTACATCAGATGGCCAGAGTACTGGTGTTTCAACTTCAGCATCAGTCCTTCCAATGAATGTTAAGGGTTAATGTCCTTTAGGATTGACTGTTTTGATCTCCTTGCTGTCCAAGGGACTCTCAAGAGTCTTTCCAACACCACAGTTCAAAAGCATCAATTATTCAGTGCTCAGCCTTCTTTATAATTGTCATTATTTTATTAAAGGGACTACTCCACTTGTTTAAAGAGAAGTTTCATTTGTTTCCCAGTTTTACTTCTAATTTTTTTAATGTCCTCAAAATGTTCCAGGTTTCTTGAATCTACAAGTTGGAAGTGAGAGGCTGTCCTAATTTTATGTTCCCTTCAAGCAGAAGCAATAGCACATTTTAAAGGCTGATAAATAGCAGTGTGAAATAGAGATGGGTTCTATAAATACTCACCGAAATCCCTATAGTCAGAACCAGGTAGGATAAGAGAATAGTCACAACATTCTGCTCTCCTTCCACACCCTCCTTCCTCTTCTAGAGGTAGCTTCATGATGAAGAATGCAAACATGAGAGCCAGACAGACCAGGATTTGAATCTTGGCTCTTCCTGAACTACATGCAAGACTGCGGACAATCTCTGGGCCTCTGCTTTCCTCATTTGGAGAAAGATATCTAATGCCATTTCATATAATGTGTGAAAAACTGATTGAGTACAATTCCTGCACATTTTTAGTTGGTATATATGGTTGCCACTTACCACGCTACTTATCTTCATCCATGACCCCTTTTCTTCCTGTTTGCATGCATGCTCAGTCGCTCAGTCATGTCCAGCTGTTTTGTGACCCCATGGATTACAGCTCACCAGGCTCTTCTGTCCATGGAATTTTCCAGGCAAGAATGCTTTAGTGGGTTGCCATTTCCTGCTCCAGGAGATCTTCCCAACCCAGGGATCAAACCTGTGTCTCCTGCACTGGCAGATGGATCTTTCCCACTGAGCCACTAGAGAAGCCCCTTCTTACCCTTTAGGGTATTTCAATCCATGTCTTTTCCATAAACAAATAGTATCAGCTACATCTAATGTCAGTTTATGCTACTGTGTCATGGGGTAGTTTGCATTTCTAATTTTATCCTCACCTTTCTAATCAATGTGCTGACTGGATGCAGGGTCTGCCGCCTTGTGCCTGCTTAGTAAATACAATTTGGATTAACAAATTTTAATTTTCAGTTACAAGAGCAACATAATAACACCACCAAAAGTTTAGAAAACAGAAAAGAGAAAATGAACACCCACAATGCAACACTCCTAATACCACACATGATATATTAATAGCAGCCAAGTCCACGGTCTGTGGTTGTGCTTCACTCCTGGCTGGGATACCTTGTGTGCTCTACTTACAACTCTGGGCTTCAGTTTCTTCATCACTGAATGAGGGCAATAAGAGTAACTGCCTGAGCAGGAGGTTGGGAGGCTAAGGTGCACTTGAAATCTTTAGAACAGTGAATCTTAGAAGGGATGATGAGAGGGAGGGGGGGTGAGCATGATTTGTGTGTCCCCTTTATGCATGTTACTATTCACAGGCTGTGTGAGTAGTTTTACCCTCCCTCTCCCTTTATTGGCCCCAAGAAACACACGTATTAAGAGGTTGAAGATTATAGCCATTGGAGGCAACCAGACCCAGAGAGGGGAAATGACGAAATTGCAGTCAGCAAGTTGATGGCAAAGAAGGGCCTAAAATTCCTAGCCATCAGGTTGTTCTGTATTTGTTTCCTATATTCATTTCTTAGTTGGAGAAAGTAATTTTTGTGAATTAAGCTACAGAAACAGTAGAGGACATCGTGTTTTTCAGTCTGGCTTTTGTGTACTATAGGCTTTATATGACAGTGCTTCAAATCCACTGGCACGTAAATACCTAAAAGGCAAATGGAGAGCGCTCCTGAAAACGTACAACCAAGCTTTATGTAAAGGCAACATGTCCTTCTATGAGACCTGCAAAAACAAGTAAATCAACAACTTCCATCCCGATTCTCATCTTTTGTGTGCTGGCACAGCCCTTGCAGCAAAAGCCCAGAGGCCCCATGTTTCTCTACTCTGACGTTCCTGTAGGAGCACCTCTAGCCCTGAGGTGTCAGCATCAGAAATCATCACAACCACTTCAGTGCTTGTTTTCTTCAGCCTCTCATTAAAGCAATCATTTCTTTAAGATGAGCAGTGAAAAGCAAATATCAGTGAGTAGTATTCACCTGAGCCCAGAACAGCTGACCTGCAGTGCTGAAGTCATGGGCTAATCTGTAGAAACTTCTCCCACAGCCTCATGCAGGCGGATGCCCCAGAAGACAGTTCCCTCTCTTTCACCAAAATATCACTGACATCTTCATGCACAGACAGTGAAACTAACAAAAGGGAGCATAAAGAGGCATAAGTACCAAGGGTCAATTATATACGATTTTTACCTGATATGAAAAATGGTAACATCAACTTGACTACCTCACGCTTCCCTCTTGGGGATCTTCACCTGAAATGTCATTCTTGCTACATCTCTGGATGTCCAAATTACATCTTTGTGCAAGATCTGATAAAAATGCCATCGTCCCTTGTGAGTATCCTTTCATCTGCCCAACATGAGCCACCTCCTCTTTCTCTGTGTTCTGGTAGCATTGATTAAAACATTTGACTTTGGTTATTGTATTTTTGAATATTTTACTTTTGCATAGTTCCAGCTGTCTAATATTTCCTTCTACATCTCTTAGAGGATAGGGCCATGTCTCAATTATATCTTTAATTTCTTTAGCACTAACACTTGCTAGACACTCAGCAATTGTACTTTGAATAAATGTATTACTTACAATCATCTTCTCAGTTATGTTTAGTTTATGTGCTATGAAGCCCAGGCTGCATCTCATGTGAAGCAATGTGATCCTCAAAGTGCTGGATTTACTGTAAGATCTCATCCTTGTTCTCCTAAAAGCTCACTTTATATTCAAAAAGCATTGGAAGCTGAGTCCATAACATTCAGCATTGTCATGAGAGTTAAGACACTACTGAATGACCTGGGTCAGTTACTACAATATATCTCTTGGTTAGAAAAAGAATAAAGCAATTAATAACTTGCTTCCTACTTTTATACAGAAGAATAGTTAGAATGACCGAGATGGTGAAATGTGGACAGTTTATGATGATATGCATGGTGGTGTTACAATAAACTTTTGCATGTTTATGGCGCTTAATCATAGAAAATCCACTGCATTCTTATTAGAGTGACACTTTAAACCCCATCCTTCTGGGTCTTAATCTCTAGTTATTACAAAATGGGAGAGAGTTTCTAGAATCAGTGTGCTGCTGCTAAGTCACTTCAGTCGTATCCGACTCTGCGACCCCATGGACAGCAGCCCGCCAGGCTCCCCCGTCCCCTGGGATTCTCCAGGCAAGAATAACGGAGTGGGTTGCCATTTCCTTCTCCAGTGCATGAAAGTGAAGTCACTCAGTCGTGTCCGACTCTTCATGACCCCATGGGCTGCAGCCCACCAGGCTCCCCCATCCCTGGGATTCTCCAGGCAAGAATAACGGAGTGGGTTGCCATTTCCTTCTCCAGTGCATGAAAGTGAAGTCACTCAGTCGTGTCCGACTCTTCATGACCCCATGGGCTACAGCCCACCAGGCTCTTCCGTCCATGGGATTTTCCAGGCAAGAGTACTGGAGTGGGGTGCCTTTGCCTTCTCCAAGAATCCGTGTGGTTGGGTACAAATTCTAGCTCCTTCTCACACCAGCTCTGTGACTTTGAGAAAAGATCTTCAGAATGGCTGTGTCTGTTTCTTCATCTGTAAAGTGAGGTAACAAAAGTGCTCATGTTGTTGGATTATTTCAGAGATTAAAGGAGATAATACATGTATAGAATAGTGACTCTGTAAATGATATTATTGTAAACCCTGGGCATTGAATAAGACCCTGAATCAAGAAAACTCTCACTGTAGGGAAGTATTTCTTTCTAAGAGGCATGTATTGATCCATTATTAGAAAATAGTGGATCAGACAAAAGAGAGGGGTGAGATTGAGGCCAACTTGCCTAGGGCTCTGGACTCACCTGTAACAGAAAGTGGCTCACGGATGCTGCACACTGTGAAGAGAACCACCCTTTGTTACGTCGAGGAAGGGGAGACGGGCAGGGGATGGCAGCAGCTCAGCCTGAAGACTCCACTGGGACAGCATCTGTGTGTGCCAGCTGCTGTCAGTCTGTGTAGGCTGGCCGAGAATAACACCATGATTTCACTTTACAGCAGCTTCCATCTTGGGAGTTCAGAATGCTGCATAAATGGAGATGAGGGCTCCCAACCTTGTGCCAAGAAGGACCATACTTTACAGGGCACCGAGAATGCATCACTATGCTGAGTGCATCTTTCATGGTGGAGAAAAAAAAAAAAAAAGAGCTAGTTTCAAAATAGACCTGCTTTCCTGATATGAGCCCTTCTGTAGTCTACCACTGACTTTTTTAGGTGACCTGGGACAACTCAGTTCCCCTCTTGACTCTCGTTGTTCTCATTATAAATGTGGGGATTCACCTCCCACTGAATGCCCTGTCTAATGTGCCTTCTGTTTCTGGAATGCTCAGAGAGTGCAGAGGATCTACAGTTACTTCTCAAATAGATTACAGGGTGGCACATTTTGGTGAGGCCTGAGTTCTTATAGAATAGAATATTTCATAGTATTTTATTCATGCTTGTGCTATAACCCAACAGGAAAAAAAATTATTTCTGTGGTCACTCAGGAATGGTATTATCTTCCAGTTTTTGTATTAGAGTATCAGTGACCGTTTATATGATTTTTCCCCCTGTCTACCTCCAGTACAGTGCTCGTTATCGTTTCTTTTTTGTCTGAAGATTTAGCATTACCTCTCCAGCTGGTATCAGAGACTGACAGAGGAAGTTATCTTTTGACAGGAAGTTCTACTTTTGCTGAATCATGAGTGAAAACACCAAAACCAGCACTACCTCTCTAAGTCTCTCATTCGGTCTATATCAGAATGACCCAGGACACTGGTTATTTTCTAGGTTGCCATCTTTCTACACAGAGGAAATACTATACATGTACATACTATATAAAATAGAAACAGACTCACAGACATAGAAAACAAACTGATGGTTGCCATTAAGGAAGGCAGAGAAGGATAAAATAGGAGTTTGGGATTAGCAGATACAAACTACTACATATAAAAGAGATACACAATAAGGACCTCCTGTATAGCTATATTCAATATCTTGGAATAAACTAAAATGGAAAAGAATATGAAACAATAATGAAAAAGAATATGAATATTTACACACACACACATACATATATATATCTCAATCACTTTGCTGTACACCAGAAACTAACACAACATTGTAAATTATAAAATTGTTAATATTTATCACTAAAGAACTTTCCCTTGATAGTTTAAGACATAATACAAGATTAAATCCTCCTAAACATAGTAGATAGGTCATAAAATCCCTCTGAAACAACGTGTAGATTGGTTGAGAGCCTGAGCAGCTGGGTGATGTTTAAATGTGCACTTTCTGGATTGATGACAGTGTTCAGATTCCAAGTTCCCAGGTACCATCAAGGTGATCCCTGTGCTTCAGTTTTCTCATCTGTAAAATCGGATCTCTGATCTGATGGGGCTGCTGTAGTCATTAAACGAGTTAACATATTTTGAACATTGTCTAGTCCCTGCTAAACTACTCAAGATACCTTAATTATTTTCAGTCTCATCAATTATAAATCAATAAATACGTACAGTACGTATATATTTCTGCCTCTTAGAGTTCATGGAAAGGGATATTTCTTCAATAGAATTACTATTATCTGAATCAAAGCTGCTGATCGGTTAGAAATATTCAGTGTTGCTGGCCTTCAGATTCACTGTCAGGGCATGCTCTTTTTCTCCCTCTGCTGCAGTGCTGATGAATGGCATGAGTCATTCACAGTCCCTCATCCACCTTCCTGCCACATTTGAAAGGCAGCCATAGCTCACACTTGACAGACTGTTTGTGAGCATTTAATACAAGTCATGAGCCCCTATTAAATATTAGCACATGCCATGTATCACCTTAAGTATTACTCACAATGGCCCTGAAATGGAAACATTCCCTCTTCCCTTCCTGCCCCTTGACCCCATTTACAGATGAAGATGCTTAGGCTAAGAGAAATTTTTTAAAACTTGTGAAATGTTATGCAAAATAAGGAATATAACTTGGTGTTTGAACCAGCTTTTCTGCTTCTGAAGCCCACACTTTCTCCATTACACCACAATCAATGTTTCTGAAAGTAAATGGGGCCACATTGGTCTCCAACCTCTGGTATAATTAGCATCATGCTTTAATCAGTGAGGTTGACTGTCTTGATTAACCTTTATGACAGATCATGTAAGTTTCATATTTCTAAATGAATATATAGAGGCAGCTGTAAATTAGTGGAAAAACACTGAGCTTGGATCAAAAGACTCATGTTTAACTCCTAGTTCTGCCACTTACTATGGGTGTGATTTTGGCTAAGTCACTTAACAAACCACTAACATGGTTGTTTCTTTGTACAAAAACACACATTCCTGCCTTAAAAAGTATTAAATGAAATGTAGCATGTGTGAGTATTGCCCTGGAGTTCCTTGTTGCCTGTAAAGGATCATGAAAATGCAAAGGTTTTTCTTCCTTTGTTTTGAATCCTAAAGCCAGTTTATCCTCCCTGGTGTGTTTTTGGTATGCGCCAGTCCTTCATAAACTCTTTCCTCTAAATCCATATCATCCGTTGTTGTATTCACATAGTATCTATTACAGCAGGGGCTCCCATCCTATGGGGATTCCCTGTTAGGAACCAAGCCGCACAGCAGGAATTAAGTCTTGGGTGAGCAAGCAAAGCTTCGTCTATGTTTACAGCCACTCCCCATTGCTAACATCCTCCCAGTCCATGGAAAAATTGTCTTCCATGAAACCAGTAAAAGTTTGGGAATGGCTGTATTATGGTATAACATGTCTTTAAGGATAAGAATAAGCTCTTAGTCAGTGCTGGTAGTGAATGAGTTCCATGGGCCATCTCGTTTAACTCAGAGGGTAAATCCTATTTGACTCCATGATACCATTTAAGCAACTGATATTTACTAACAAGAAGCATCTTGCCCTGAGTCACCCAAGAGTCAAGTAGAGGATGTGGAGTTTGAACCCAAGCAGGTAGCCAGCTCCTGGAGCCTAGACTCTGAAGTATCTAAACCATACTGGTTAGCACCAAGAGTGTTTTGCTTCATTCATTATTTCTCCCTCATGTGCCTTGATTTCTTGACTGAATTAAAAATTCCTTAAACTGGAATTTCAATACCAGTAATTGAGGTGTTGAGTATACCTCAATTATCTTGATGATTGCCATAATGCCTAATTACTAGTATTTGGAGATAATTTAATGTAGATTTCATGAGGCTACAGTTTCCCACACTGCTTCAGTACCCTGGCAGCAAGGACTTTGACTCATTCCTCTTTGTCTCTAGAAGCTAATCTTCCACCATGTTGAGCTACTTTGATTTGATTTTCACAGGTCAAGCGAAAAACCTTTTCTCTGTTATTCTCCCAAAGACACTTTGCCTGCCTACCTGCCGAGGCCCAGAAATCTAATGTGATCAGTGCACCTGTCAGGGGATGGACTTGTTTGTTGCCAGTGGTATTGTTACCGAACAAAACACATGCCTTTCCTTCGCATCCAAAGTGCCTTGGATCGCTGAGCAAGAACCTTTCTGACTCAAATGAAAACCACCTTGAGTTAGGTGAAATATGGGGAGTTAACCATTTGTTTGCTGGCGTGCATTTCCCACGAAAAACTCAAAAACAGAAATTTACCTCAGCCATGGAAAGTGATGTGCCAAGCATCATATTTGCATATTAAAACCGAAAACTGATTTGCATGTTATTTCAGTGTCTTGTGTCACGTTCAGGCATCTGTCAAGCCCACTTAGATAGAAACAGCTTGTATAGTAGGAAAGTGTTTCTGTGCATATCTGACTGAAAATCTAGGTGCCTTTTTTTTTTTTTTTAAGCAAATTGTCTCCACTTCACGTTCTTTCTCTTCTGGCTCTGTATCTGAAAATGCTAAAGATAAGACTGAAATCTCATGTCTTGTGTAGTAGTTCATTTTTTAGGGGTCATTCATTTTTTACTATATTCTATTTATTTAATTTTAAAATATTAAAGAAAAATATTAAGCTGTTAAAATTTTCATATTTGTTTCTTTCCAGTATCTCTTTTTTTCTTTATATTTACAGAGACAAACACACTGGCACTCTTACATATATGTTTGTATACATTTGTTATTATCAGCATATATGTTCAGTCTCTTCATTCATATCCAACTCTTCGCAATCCTACTGGATGGTAAGCCTGCCAGTCTCCTCTGTGCATGGAATTCTCCAGGCAGGAATACTGGAGTAGGTTGCCATGCCCTCCTCCAGGGGATCTTCCCAACCCAGGGATCAAATCTGTCTCCTGCGTTACAGGCGGATTCTTTACTGTTAAGCCACAAGGGAAGATTACTGTTTTAATGTTGGTCTTTTTTTTTTTTAACATGATAATGACTAGAATTGTGAAACAATCTAAATATGTAACAATAAGAAATTGATAAGGTCCTAGTGAATTAGAACCCTGGTCAGTGCCGGAGCCCTGGTAAGAAAAACACTAAGATGTCCGGTTGAAGATGGCTTTTCTGTGGGGCAGTGCATGGAAAGCAGTGCATTGTCATAACTCTTTCCTTCCTGCTGTTGGAGCAACTAGCCCTTTGCACTGTTCCAGGCAACCAAATAAAGATGAAATATCTTTACAACCAAAGTCACTGCTGGGTACTAGTAAAGCACAGCAAAGACCAAGACCTGGTTCTGTTTGAAAACACAACCTTGAATAATAGTTCATCCCATTCATCAAACTTCTATGTGTTTAGTCTCCTTGAGGTGAAAATTACCAATGGAAATAACGTCTTGTCATTGCCTTACCTTTGTTATGCCAAATCCCGTCTGCATAGCACACAAAAAGCCTAATTAATGGAGCAAAGAAATGCAGGTAGGTTTTAGCTCTAGTGCTGTGTAAATAGTTTCTATTAGCCTTGTACAGGAATCAATTTGCTGGGGATGTTAGCACTTGCCACAGAGGCCACTGGCTTTCCTTTAAGGAAAGCCTGCCTTCTTAAAGGATAAAAGTATGGAGAATATGGGAGTCTGGAGAGAAAGAGCAGTGAAATGAGAACTATGAAACTGGTTGGCAAGAGATCTTTGTTTTACTTTCTTCCTGACTCTGAATATCTAGGGCTCCTGCTTTTCACTTTTCATAGCAGCCTACCAAGTGGGAGAGCATCCATGGACATGCCATTTTTGCTTGGAGCTCGTCTAGGCAGGAAAACATAAGGAGGCTACTTCCTTCTGAATAACCAAACATGAGCTCTTCTTTACTGTTTATCTTTGATGCCAAAGGCTAAGGTGTCAACAGTTTGACAATTTGAAGAACCAGCATAGCATACCTTCACCAAATGTCATCTATTTCAAGGTTTATAGTTTTAAAGACTGAGGAATTACATCTCTCGCTATAATAATTAATGTGAAATTCAAATAGACTACATTAGACTGAAGTAATTTATCAACAAATAGAAGACTCAAAGTTACTATTACTCTACAAACCTTCCACTTCCAAGAAGAAAACTATCTTAGTTAGTGGTTTGTAAGTTGTCCCTCCTGGTAATTGTAACTGTCATTTAATATTTCATAAAGCTTCTTCATATGATTTAGATATTATTATCTTCCAGTTTATAGATGAAAAAGTCTAATGGAGGAACAAATTCATGGGGAATTGAAATGGTGCCCTAAACGTCAGGCCCAGGCATAAGGATGCTCAAAGTCGGGGCATTCTTGAGGTCACCCTGACACATGGGGACTGGAAGGGATGGGTGTGGAGGGAAGCCACTTTCAGCTCAGGCTACATCACCATAATGCTCTGGTTTGCAAACACAGTGGGCCCTAGTGGACACTTAGCACTTTCCCCAGGATTTAGTGACATCCAGTAACTCCACCATGCTATCATTCAGGCTTATCAGGCCTTGCCTGTGTCTCCAAATTTGGCCTAAGAAGAGTGATTTAGGGGCATCAATACATGGCATGAGAAAAGGAGTATGAAAAAGAGATTATAAGAAAACCAAGTTTTTGAAAGTTGAGAACTAACTGGCATGGATTTCCAAGCTAGAATCAAAAGTTTAAAGTCAAGTTTTCTAATGGTCTTCTTTGTACCTTTAACCATTCATTCTCCAAGAAAATGGGCCTTAGGAATAGAAGAGCTAAGAGCATGCCTTTCTGCTCCCATGAAGCTGTAAGGAATGTTTCACTTGTGGGTTTCTAATTGTTAATAGGTAGCTCTTCTCCTGCTCCTTCCTTCTCTGTGACCCATCCATTGCTTTAAATGTGAAGCAGGGTGAGTGTTCAGCCCATCTTCTGCCCTTGGCCTGAGGGGTGCTCCATTGACTAAGCAGTGAGATGTTGAGCACAGAGTGTGATAATTCAGTGAGAGTCAGAAAGTAGAAGCAGCCTCAGGAAATTACAAACTGCAAACTTGACATAGTTAAATAGGAGGAGGAAAAGAGCAAAAATATCAGAAATATATTTTTTTCTGGCAGGCTTTCAGCTCCAAAACGGGGCTAATTCTACCTTTGAAAGAAGATAATTTCAATGTTTCTTTTTCAAGAACACATAATTGAAGTTATTTTCCCTCTGAGAGAAGGAACCTCTTGTACATCATTGCAAATGGACAAGAAAAATGAACAGCTCTGGTACCCAGAGTGATAGAGTATTCATTATCATGTAATCCCTCTGAATATATTGGCTGCCTTTTCCTGGTGTTGTAACTGCCTGGGCGGTGCTTTTCTGGTAAGGTTAAGATTTTCACTAAGTTCAAGTTACCCAGCACTATGTAACTAGGAAATCAACATCAGAGAAGGACTCATGGAAGAAAAATGGCCCATGCTGAGGTCAATATCAGAGTAACTCAGAATCTAATATGATGACTGATTAAGTAGCCATTTTGTAGCATGGATCCTTAGCACATGTTTTGAAATAATTAAACGGGTGATAACAAAGATTCAAGGAGTCAGGTATTCTCCTAGAGCTCTCTGTTGGTTGCACCGTAGTGTATGCAGTTTACCGTGCTTCCTTTCCTCTTTAGGAGGGACAGAATTTTGCTTTCTCTACCCAAGAAGGGGTGGTGGTAGGAAAGGGTGGTTAACCTTTGTATGTTCTTGATTTCATGCTCCATGTGTAGTGAAAGTTCTGTAGGCTGCAGAAACCCTGTGACCTGCCAGCTGCTTAGTCAGATTCAGAATGCTGAATGAAGTTCTAGATTGTTTCAGGAGATGCTGATAAGTAGTTTAAGTCCTCCTGTAAGTGGAAATCTCTGTGATAATGAGGTTTCCACTTACTCAGTGTGTGTCTGTTTTTAATAAACTACAAAGTATTCAAAAATATGAATATCTGTGATTTCACTATAAGTATCTGTAATGATATGTCCCTTTCATATTATAGGCACCAAAGTGTGATAGACTCAAAGGAATCTCTGAAAACACCATTTTACACATAAAGATACCAAGGTTCAGGGAATAGAAATGATTTGATCAAAATGACTGGACAAGCTAAAGGTGGAACTAAGATTAGAGAGATAAATAGGTCTTTTGTACTTAATAGGTTTTGATGTAAGAAAATATAAAACATTTCAAATATGATGAAGTGCTATACAGATATGATAGATACTCTGATTTGTGTTGTTGTTATCTGGCAGAGGTTTTTTTGCTCACCGAGCAGATTCTGTCCATGTGCATTTTGTTTACAGAAACTGTCCTTATTTCTTCACAGTGTCATCTATAACCTTTACCTGGGGCCTAGATCAAAATTTGGCTACCATATTCATATTAAGCCTTCCCTGAAATGATAAGTAGCTGGGCTCCTAGCAAGACAAGAACCATGGCAGAGAAGAGCCTGATGTAGATACTTGGACATTTTCTGTTTCCTATCATGTTTATGTCAGGGAAAAAAACAAAACAAAACTTTTTTTCATATCTAAGGAAAATGTTTTCATTGTAGACAAATGGAAAATATAAATGAAAAGACTGTAAACCACTGGCCCATCACTTTTTAACCATTAACTTCTGAGTGTATATCCTTCCAGTCTCCCTTCGGTAAGTTGGAGGCAGGCAAGCCTAGGCAGTAGATGCTTCTCCTCCAGGAGTGAGCTCCCTCCTTCCTCTCTTTCATATGGTCGTATCTAACTTCAAGGGAGAATGGGAAATAGTCTAGCTATGAGCTCAGAAGGAAGGGGAAACACATTTTGGTGAGAAGTTAACAAATTTACTTGCTAAATACCAGTTCTTTTAAGGCATATTAACCATTAAATTGCTCAGAAATAGCATGATGTCTGGTTGCAATTTTTAAGGAATCATTGGCTTTGGTGTTTGATGTGTTCACCAAAGACATACTTCAGAAGCATGACTTTAGTAAAATCAACCCATTTTCAGTTCAGTTAAGTTCATGTCATGTCCGACTCTTTGTGACCCCATGGACTACAGCATGCCAGACTTCCCTGTCCATCACCAACTCCCGGAGCCTATTCAAACTCGCATCCATTGCACCAGTGTTGCCATCCAGCCATCTCATCCTCTGTCATTCCCTTCTCCTCCCACCTTCCATCTTTGCAACTATCAGGGTCTTTTCCAATAAGCTGGTTCTTCGCATCAGGTGGCCGAAGTATTGGAGTTTCAGCTTCAACATCTGGCTTTACAATGAATATTCAGGGTTTATTTCCTTTAGAATTGACTAGTTTGACCTCTTTGCAGTCCAAGAGACTCTCAAGAGTCTTCTCCAACACCACAGTTCAAAAGCATCAATTCTTCGGTGCTCAGCCTTCTTCACAGTCCAACTCTCACATCCATACATGACTACTGGAAAAATGGTAACTTTGACTAGACAGACCTTTGTTGGTAAAGTAATGTGTCTGCTTCTTAATAAGCTGTCTAGGTTGGTCATAGCTTTTCTTCCATGGAGCAAGCGTCTTTTAATTTCATGGCTGCCGTCACCATCTGCAGTAATTTTAGAGCCCCCCAAAACAGTGTCTCATGGTTTCCATCATTTC
The DNA here is from genome assembly GCA_917880005.1 of Nanger dama. Classification (NCBI taxonomy): domain Eukaryota; kingdom Metazoa; phylum Chordata; class Mammalia; order Artiodactyla; family Bovidae; genus Nanger; species Nanger dama. The sequence goes on along the minus strand of CAKJTW010000011.1, from coordinate 22,692,460 downwards.
CGTATCTGTTTGCCATGAAGTGATGGGACTGGATGCCAGATCTTAGTTTTCTGAATGTTTAGTTTTAAGCTAACTTTTTCACTCTTCTTTCACTTTCATCAGGAGGCTCTTCAGTTCTTTTTTGCTTTCTGCCATAAGGGGGTGTCATTTTGCATATCTGAGGTTATTGATATTTCTCCTGGCAATCTTGATTCCAGCTTGTGCTTCATCCAGCCCAGAGTTTCACATGATGTATTCTGCATATAAGTTAAATAAGCAGGGTGACAATATGCAGTCTTGACATACTCCTTTCCTGATTTGGAACCAGTCTGTTGTTCCATGTCCAGTTCTAACTGTTGCTTCTTGACCTGCATACTGAAGGAACAGGATGAGGAGACCACTTTCTCCCCCACAAATTCATCAAAAGATCATTTGAATGCTGAGAGCAGCTTCAACAAAACAACTTCTGAACACTGGCAGAGGATACCAGGCACCCAGAAAGGCACCCCATTCTCTTTGAAAGAAGGTAGGACAAAATATAAAAGACCAAAAAGGAGAGAGCCATTTTAAATCTCCTCAGTTCAGTTCAGTCGGCTCTTTGTGACCCCATGGACTGCAGCACACCAGGCTTCCTTGTCCATCACTAACTCCCAGAGCTTGCTCAAACTCATGTCCATTGAGTCGGTGATGCCATCTAACCACCTCCTAATGGTTGTCTGTTGCCTGAAACAGTCTTGGGTTTGACCACAGTCCATTTCTCTAGCCTCATCCTATCTCTGTTCTTCCTCTATTTCTTAACATTTTTGCTAAGAATGTTGCTAAGAATGTTTGGTCTTTTGTGCATATTGTTCTTGCAATATCTTTACTTTTTTTCTCTTTTTTTCTTTTTCTTTTTCTTTCTCTCTCTTTTCTTTCTCCCTTTCTTTCTTTCTCTTGCCACCCACTCTTTGTCTTCCTTTTTTTCCCACCTGGTGAAATCCAGTTTATCCTTTAATCTCAAGCTAAATAGTTACCTCCTTTCTGGCAGTGTTCTGCTATCTCAGAACACTGAATTCATACTTGTTTTTTCATACTTACACTTTACTGTAATTGCCTATTTTCATGTCTCTTTCTTCCTAAACTGAGTTGTCAGAGGCATGAATCCTGAATAATTTGACTTTATAATGATAGTGCTTAGCACTTGGCATTTCCTTAGGAAAAGTATGTTAAGAGAATTTTGAAGGAGTTCTCTGAAGTTTACTTCTCAATAACTCATCTGTGGATCATGTAATTTTTTTTTCACCTTTACTAGGAGGTCCAGGCATTTCAAAAGAACACACATGTTAGTGATTAATATTGATACTTATAAGAATGTCTCTTCCTTAGTAAAGGTTAAAGACTGTGTTTATACTTGTTTTGCAGTGCTTTTGTTTCACTATTTAGCAGTAAGCCTCCACTTGGAAAGACAAGTTTGCTTATTAAATAATACAATCAATAGATTAAAATCCAAATGACTATAGAATAATAGAGCTAGAAGTGCTCAGAGACAACAATGTCAAAGCCCAGAGAGGTTTTGAAGTGGAGCCGAAACACACCTGGTCTCAGTCAGGGCTCTGCTATGTTTCAGAGCTGGTACTTCATACAAAGTTGCTCAGTTACCTTCTCTGAGCCTGTTTCCTTATCCATAAAAGGGATCATATATCACACAAGCCTGTTGTATAAACATTTGCAATTACATATCATATATATGGAAGCAGGCACTTTGAGAAAGGTCATATAGATACAAGGAATTATTATGTCACAATGAGTATACCGCTGATACTATTCATATTTCTACTTTTGAAGACATAAAAACAAAAATGCATCACACACCTTGTCAGCCCTCTCTCACCCCTACTTAAAAATTTTCAATTGTGGTCTATTGCCCAGACACAATTTTAGAAACTGCTTATTAAAAAAAAATGAATCAGACAGTTATTAATTTTTCCTAGGATGTGTTGAGTTCTAAGCAAGACAGAAATTGAAAGGGGTCTCTTCACCCCAGTGAGAAAAGTACTATAAACTACTACTTTGAGACTTGAACCTTGAAGTCCTAAGCTGTATTTTTCTGAGTATGAGAGACAACTGGGAAGAACCTGAGGTTTTTACCAGTATGTTTCCACAGATTTTGAGCATTACCCACTGGAAACAGCACATGTGGAGAGCTCTATAGCCAAAAAGACCCAGAAATACTGAAAGAGATCATCTCTTGGAGTCTTTAGTCATAATAAGAAAGAAAGATAGTCTTAAGTCATGTCTAACTCTTGCGACTCCATGGACTGTAGACTCCAGTAGTATACAGGCGAGGATACTGGAGTGGGTTGTCATTTCCTTCTCCAGGGGATCTTCCCAACCCATGAATCGAACCCAGGTTCAATTGCCGGGATATTCTTTACCAACTGAGCTATGTGGGAAAACACTTTATTCAAAAGAAATACTAAGATTCCAGGATGCCATTATATGAGATTAGAATCTAAAAGAAAAGAACCTTTCCAAATGTGTTACTTCAGAAACAGTATCAAAAACAAATAGGAAGGAGTATTTGTAGAATAAAAGAAATAATAGACACATTTTTTCCCTCAAAATCAGTGAAACACTGATATGGTAAGTACTTTGAAATTAGACCTCTGCTTGAAATGTATGCTCTTAAAGGTAGAATTTGAACTGCTGGATTAGATTTACAGAGGACAAACTTGGTTCTCTTTCTTTGTTTATATGAAAAGGAAAGCAAGGAGATATTAGGGCCAAACAATGATAAATTGTGTCCATTCTCTAAGGGTTGGGCTGGAAACAGGAATTATGAGATTTTCTTTACTAGCTGTTGATTTAAATTAAAACAGCCACCACCATTAACATTTCATGCTTTTCTAGCATTTTTCTCTATGGAAAGTAATGTTTGGTTTAAAAAAAATGCATAGATTTTTAGAGCCAGGTGATACCAAATTTGGTGTGTAAGTTCTCTCTTCATTGCAGACCTGCAAAAAATAAATAAAAGAATATAGATAATTTTCCTTTCTCGTCTTCATTGTTGTCACTTGTACGAGGATAGTCCTTTCCCTCTGAGACAGGTTGGGGGATCCAGAGTCCCTTTGTTACCATGGCTTGAAATAACTAGTTAAGCTCTATTTAGCATGAAGATCAAGTTGCCTGCATGAATCCTCAGTCACGTCAGTTGTGTCCAACTCTCTGTGAACCCATGGTCTGTAGCCCACAAGGCTCCTGTGTCCATGGGATTTTGCCGGCTAGAATACTGGAGTGGGTTGCCATTCCCTGCACCGGGGATCTTCCTGACCCAGGGATCGAACCCACGTCTCCTGTGTCTCCTGCATTGCAGGCAGATTCTTTACCACTGAGCCAGCAGGGGAGCCCCAAAATCAGGTTATCTTAATTCTCACAAAGACTGTGAGGCAGCATTCCCAAGCCCATTTTACAGAAGATCTGAAGTTCAGAAAGATTCACAGGCTCACTTGTTAAAGCACTGTCTCCAACCATAATGCACTGCTGCGCCATACATTCCCTCACTCTCACTGGCCACAGTAACTTTACGTTCTTATAGGAATACTTCTGTAAAATTTCCGTAAAAGTTGATAGCATATATGAGCAATCTGAAATTTAATAGTACTAGCAAATCACTCCAGTGTCCATATCTGCACATATCCCCACCAATATAGTGTGCTTTTTGTAGAGAATAATTTGTGTGTGTTTCTCACCCTCACTGGACTCAAGTCCTCTCAAAGGCAAAGACTGTGTCTAACACATCCTTATGCTTGTGGAGGGTTCACAAATAGACCCTGTAAAAATGTGTGGATAAACTAATAAGCTAAAGAAATGTGAATGAGTCAAGAGCTTCTTTAACCTCACACTAACTCTGTAGGACAGACATTGTTTGTAGTTTAGAGAAGGCCCTGAGATTAATAGTTAATGTTCCTAGGATAAATGAGTAAATCTAAGATGGGCTTTTGTCCTGGCTTTACCTTAATTAGCCCTGCCCTGATCTTTTGGGGCATCAATTTCTTTACCTCACAGTGAGTAGTAAGGTAATGATTCTGCAGGTTCCAGAGGAAAGATAATTATAGAGTAAAAGGTCAAATAGGTACTGATCAACAATTTCACATATATTTAGTTTAGAAGGCATTTCATGCCTTAGATATAACACAAATAACTAATAGCCCTCTTGGTTGTTGAAATAAATTCTGGTAATATAATAATGAAACTTTTGTACAGGGATATATACTTCAAGGGATTTTCACATCCAAGAACTCACTTGGTATAGTAAAGACAATGTGTGAATGAATATGCAATTTCAAATTTTGTTGAATTGATTCTTGTAAACTATTCATGAAAGGAGAAACTTGGTCAATAATTTTAAGACTGGATAAACATCAAGGAATTGCATTCCTTATCTCAGTTCTTCCCCTTAGCCACAGGGAACATCATCACTGTTATTTCTAAACTTACAACAGTCTTTCTGTTTTTAATACTTTGATTGAAGATACTGGGGTATGCTATCAGGAATGGTCAAAGTTAGATTATAGGCAAAGGAAAATATAAGAAATTCCCTCTTATTTGTATAGCACAAGCTATTTTGCATCTGGTAGATTCTTGGCTGATCACCTCAAGTATTCTTTCACTTGACCTTTGATTCCCTCACATTACTTTCATCCAGGCGCATCCATCTGTTGAACACCAGTCCAGTGCTTAATGCTAGTAATTTACTTTCTCATTTGATATGTTTGTTTGCAGTGCAAGAGTGGTCTAGTGGGGTGGGGGCGTGGGGGCACTTAACCTCCTTAACTGGAACACAAGTTTCTTCACATTTTGGACGCCATGTATCCAATAATATTCATCTTCTATCTTATCTCAAGCTTTACATATGGTCTCAAAATATACAACTGCCAGGAGCTCCTAAGCCACCTGGTTTTTTCCTCACCTGAATGTAAGATACTTCAACCCGTATGTTTCCTCTCCTTCAGCAGAAGAAGTCCTAATGTGTGTTGACACCTCTCCTCTGGAATTCTTGCTCTCATGCCAGAGTCCCCTCTGTGTCCCAGTTGTGCACTTTCTACAATTGCTTTATCATTAATTATTAGGGTGCCTATATCTCTTGCTTGACTTGTAAACTGCATAAGGGAAGAGACTGAATATATTCATCCTTTTTTTTTTAACAAATATACAACTGGCACATAGTGACTACTTGCAACTGTTGAATGAAATACAGCTCTATTATTTATAAACATGAATTTCTAAAGCCTGATAGATGGCTTATCTAGATAAGGCAAGTGAATAAAGCGGTACCTCCAAGGTCAGACCTTGAATAGCTGATAAAACCAATCAATCCTAAACCCAGGCCTTTTAATAGCCTTGTCCAGTGCAAACACTACCTGGCTGCCTTGGTTGATGTCTAGATTGCCCTTAAAGAACTCTGTGTTTTCTGCCTTTCAGGGTGGACCAACAGGGTCCATGGGACCTCCGGCTGCACCCTCCTCATTCCGCCCTGAAGATGAGCTGGAACACCTGACCAAGAAGATGCTGTATGACATGGAAAATCCACCTGCTGATGAATACTTTGGTGAGTGGGGTCTAGGACTGACTTCTGAAGTAAAGGTTCTGTTCTGTTTTCCTTAATCAGTAATTAGGAATAGTATCAGCTCCACTGGTAGAGGCTTTGAGTCTTGATGCATTGGAGTTGGTACACATGTGAACACACCTGATTATTCTGGAGACTGCTTTATGAAACTGCTGTAAATGTGATATCTGTTTAGCTTGGACTAAAATTTCAGGAGTTATGCAGAGTTTCTTGAATTCAATTATTTTAAAAGTTAATATTTGACAATTTATTAGCTTCTCATTAGGCAGAGATAGGGTTTCTGTGTGGGTTTAGGAAAATGGAAGACATTCATTTACAAGATGGGGAATTGGGTGGTATCTAAACTATTTGCTGTTAATTTTTTTCCCCTATTTAGGAAGAATTTATCTCTTTGTTTTTGTTTTGTTTTTACTTCTCCTCAAAACCTGTGAATAATTACCAGTGGTTAATCCATCCAGTCCATTAGTGTAATGTCAATTTATAAATTATATGCCAATTGCTGCTAAGTCCCTTCAGTCGTGTCCGACTCTGTGTGACCCCATAGACAGCAGCCCACCAGGCTGCCCCATCTCTGGGATTCTCCAGGCAAGAACACTGGAGTGGGTTACCATTTCCTTCTCCAATGCATGAAAGTGAAAAGTGAAAATGAAGTCACTCAGTCATGTCCGACTCTTTGCGACCCGCTGGACTGCAGCCTACCAGGCTCCTCAGTCCATGGGATTTTCCAGGCAAGAGTACTGCAGTGGGGTACCATCGCTTTCTCCGAATGCCAATTATGAGGTATTAAAAATACATAATCTGTCCTCAAGGATGTTGGAATTATTCAGAAAAGGCAAAAAAAGCACACAAATAATTGATAGTCTAGGTATACTAGGTAGAGTTATAAGAGGGACTTAGATCAAATGTTATAAAATGTAAACCCTCTCTGCATCAAGAACATCAGGAATGCTTTTGAGAAGAATTAATGACTCTTGAACCTGGACTTGTTAAAGCAGTGCCTTTCAAATTTTCTGTTTCCTCCCTAATCTGTTGGAGATCCATATCTCCACAGAGTATAATTAAAATTAGTTACTAAGAAAATGAAGTAAAAGAATACAAACTGGAAGACAGAGTTTTAGCATTGTTATATTTAACAGGAATAAATTACTCTATTAAGCTGCTATAATATTTTATAAATACTGTGCTTCTGAACTTGTCTTTTCACAGAGTGTCTTAGTCAACTAGGCATCCATCCACCATTCTGAGTAACCCTGCTCTAAGAACTTCTAGAGAGAGGATATTACATTTGGGGAGCAATAGGAACAAAGGCAGAGAGGTGGGAAAATTGCCCAGGACTTTTACTTATTCAAATATTTTCTATGTCTTCCCACTTCTTATTTGAGAATATTTAATAACAGGTAAACTGAGGGCACTGGTCCAAAGCCACATCATAAATAGACTGGATTAGAATATGAAAAATGTGGCATTTATTTGTATTCAGGAGACAGTGTATCTTAGCTAAAAGAGCATAATAGTGGGGATAAAGGGTCATTCTGATTCTTTTTCTGCCTTCCAGCAGCTAAACATATTGGCCTGTTCCTCCACTGCCTCAGCCCCTTTTCCCAAATCAAGAGTGTGAAGCAAGTGTTATTTAGTGTTTCTTTCCTAGTAAGTTCACTATAGAAGCATCATTAACGCAGAGAAGTGTGCAAAGCTAAAAGTTAAATGTAAGTTGATAGAGACTAGCGCAAGTGCATGTGTGTGCTGTGTGCCCAGGCGCTTCAGTCATGTCCAACTCTGTGGACTGTAGCCTGCCAGGCTCCTCTGTCCATGGCATTTGCCAGGCAATAATACTGAAGTGCATTGCCATGCCCTCCTCCAAGAAGTCTTCCCAACCCAGCAACTGAACTCACATCTCCTGTGTCTCCTGCATTGCACGTGGATTCTTTACCCACTGAGCCACCTGGGAAGCCTAGCACAAATGGACAGAGAATAGTATAAAAGAAAGTCTCTAGTTATATTGAAATACACTAAAAGTAGATCATGCTCTTGTCATTGATATGGGAGAAGATCTTATATTGCAACCTAAGATAATGTTTGAAAAAAGTTTATTAAAAGTGAAAAATAAGGTCCTTGATTATCTGTATTAGGTATACAAAAACAAAATGCTAACATGCAAATATGTGTGCTTCAATTATCATAGCAGCAGAATAGATAGAAATAAACAACACTGACCATAGGTTGTGACTGTATTAATGAATATATAATAAGTACTCTGGGAAACATATAATTAAATACTATCTTTGCCTTCAAGAACTATCCCAGCTCTACTACTTTCTAGCTTAGACAATGCAAACAAATTGTTTACTCTCTACATCATTTTGTTTTGCTGTATTTAAATAACATGGAAATAATGGCTGTTTTATACTGTTACTGTGAGTATGGAATGAAATATTTATAGAAAACACTTAGTCAAGTTCTTGGCATGTAGAAATATACTCAATAATCAAAGTTATCCCATGCTTTACTTAAGAAAACAAGATATGCCCATTAAAAATCCATTAATAATACTTGATTTTAAATTAAGTTCCAAGCAAAACTAAAACATATGTCACCAATTGATAAATAATCATTGCCAAATGAATGTTATAAACCATGAGAGGGAATGTGGAATAATGATTAAGTTTTATTGAGTGCTTACAATATGGCAGGACTGTTCTATAACATGTACTTTATAAGAATTTGTTCATTTCATCCTTACAGAAAAAGCTATACTCCTGTGAAGTAAATGGTATTATTATTTCCAGATTAGAAAACCAAGGCTCAGAAATGTTAAGTAATCTGCCCAATATCAGCAGCTAATAAGTTGCAGGAATGGATTAGAATCCACTAATGGATTAAAATCCAGGTCTATACATTTTTTTTCTTCTAAAAGCTTTTCCCACAGCTTTATTGAAGTACACAAAGAACTTCACATAATTAATGTATATAATTTGGTGGATTTAGATGTATGGATATATGTGTTTAGCCATCACAGCAATTCAGGTAATAAACATATCCATCCCTTCCAAGGTTTAGTCTGGATATTTGAGAAAGGTTTTATGGAGGAGATTAGCTTTGGACAAAGGGAAAGTAAGAGAAGGTATTCTCTGCTATGTTCGTGTTAAGTCACTTCAGTCTTGTCCGACTCTTGGTGACCCTATGGACTGTAGCCTGCTAGGCTCCTCTGTCCATGAGATTCTCCAGGCAAGAATACTGGTGTGGGTTGCCATTTCCTCCTCCAGGGATTCTTGACCCAGGGATCAAATTTGTGTCTTCTGTTTCTCTGCACTTGCAGGCAGGTTGTTTACCACTAACACCACCAAGTAGATAGAATGAAATATATAGATACAGAAACTATATAGAAAATATAAATTGAGCCCAGGATGATTTAAGGAAAATTATTCTATATGGAAAACGTCCACCAATGAACAGCCTATTATGTGCAGGCCACTCTGCTGGGTAGATGTTAAATGCACATGAAACAAGAGAGACATGGGTCTTATATTTAAAGAAATTTATTGTCTAATAGAGGATGTATACAATGTGGCATTTAATTATAAGGCAAGGCAGAAAGTGACAAGTAACTTTTTCAAAGTTCAGCCAAATTCCTTTGAGGGTATAGAAGAAAGAGAGAGCAAATTATGAGGCAGGAATGGAAAGTGTTTATACAGTAGATAAACTTTTAGTTGTTTTTTTAAATTGCAGTAATAGAGACTTGGAAGTGCAGTGATAGTAGAGAAGTGATGTCATTTCTGATGAGTAGAATTTTAACATAAAAGGGAATCAAATCACTGGAGTGAAGCATCCATGTGGGAAGGAACAAGATATTGGAAAATAAGGTTAGAGAGGTAGGCTGGAACCAATAGCCTAAAGACTGAATGTTGTATCTTATGTAATGAGTCCCACAGGTTGAAATAAAAGGTTATGAGAACTATTTCATGAAATGTGGTTAGGACTATGGTTTCCAAAGCCAGAATGCCTTTTCTACCTCTCATGGTAGGTAAAAGCAGGAAGCAAAGGATGGGTTAACAGGACTGTGGTTTACTCTTCTGTTCTTTAAACATTGACTATTTCCCGAGCACATTCACACCTGCCTCTGTGCTGGGTGCCGGGGACCATGAGATGCAGGATCTCTGCCCTCAGGGGACCCACAAGTTCCTGGGAAGGATGGGAGCGAGGCAAGCGTGTTAGGGACATCAGTGCGGCAAGGAGTGCAGCACTGTGTTGGGTCTGCCAGAGACACTATGTGAGCATACAAGACAGAGTTAAGTCTGTCTGAAGATGAGGGGAGGAAGGCTGTGCTTCATGTGTTTGCAACAGAAGGGCCTGACCCAAGAGAGATGAATAAGTCATCGCTTGTTCTCCATCGGAATTTTACCTTCGTTCCAATCGGGGCTGGAAATAGCATTGTTCATCACCACCCTAAAGAATTTCTCACTCTTGCATAACATTGCCAGCCTTGCCTCAGCTGCTCACTTTTTCTATCACTTTGCCTATTTAATGCTGAAATTCTCATTGGCACTATAGCTGATTTGCTGAAGGTCATTAAGAGCTTTCATGTCAAAGATCTCCTCTTAGACTGTGAGCTACACCAGTGAATGAGAGGGAACAAAATATAAATAAATGGCCTCAATGGAAAAGGTTCCCCTGTGGTCATGTTGGTTTTTCTCTGTGCAACTCCTAGCTTCTTTTTCTTTAAGTGGAATAATTTATGAATATATTTGGTTTTTTGTTTTGTTTTGTTTTCCATTATGGAGTTTCCCATCATATTTTACCATGTTTTCTTTATTTAAAGAGCTATAATTATGGTATGTTCAGAGTAGGGGAGGGATAGCAAAAGGTCACCTCACGGATGACCTGAGTACAAAGGAGAAAAGATACCTTCACAAATAGAGTTTGGAAACTTTCTTAAGGCAAGGGATGAAACTTAGCATCACCAATACTGGGACAGACTGACATGTGCCAGCTGATATGATGTAGTAGAAAGTATACAGCATTGTCTATGTAATAGTCTGGTGGAAATATGTAACCTGAATATAACCATTAGGAAGTAGACAAATTTAGATGATATGCCGTTCTTAAAGGCAATTGTCTTGAATTCTTTAAAAATGTCAATGTCATAAGAGACTATTTAAGATTAAAGAAGATGAAAAATACATGTCATTAAAATGCAAGGCATACATCCTGATTGGATCTGGATCAAAAATCAGGGCATTTGGGGAGAGGTTAGAGAAATTTAAATATGAACTATATATTAGATAATAATACATCAGTGTCAATTGTGTGCATATGGTAATGGCATTGGTGTATAAGACAGTATCCTTGTTGTCAGGAGCAAATGTTGACATATTTAGAGTGAACTGTCATTATGTCAGCAAATTATGTCAGCAAATTATTTTGTAACAGGGAGATATATGTAAAGATACTGTGAGGAGGGCAGACTCATTTCAGATTATGACAACTAGAGATAATATAACTACACAGTATACCCTTTCTCCCCCAAAGTATTGAAGCCTGCCATAGATGAATTATCTTTTTATATACATGCCGTGTGGCATGTAGGATCTTAGTTCCCCAACCAGGGATCAAATCTGTGCTTGCTGGTGTGGAAGCAATAGAGCCCTAACTATGGGGCCACTAGGGAATTGGCATAAATGAATTATCTTAACTCTCCCTTCTTGGGCAGGAGGAGTAAAGAATCATTCCTGTGTCTTCTAAATTTGACTGTTTGAAAATTCCTCTTTCTTATGTATCTGTTTCTTTATTTTCTACTGGACACATACCCTTTCTATTGTTGGTGAAAGGATGAGCATTGTAGTGGTGATGGCCAAAGCTGATGTTTACTTAAAGCTCTCCAAGTTTAAAAAGGCTATTCACAGTCACGGTCTGACTGATAGACCTGGTCATGACCTGATAGCAAAGAGCCAACTCATTGGAAAAGACCCTGATGCTGGGAAAGATTGAGGGTAGGAGGAGAAGGCGGCGACAGAGGATGAGATGGTAGGATTGCATCACCGACTCAATGAACCTGAGTTTCAGCAAACTCTGGGAGTGAGTGAAGGACAGGGAAGCTTGGCATGCTGCAGTCCATGGGGTTGCAGAGAGTCGGACATGACTGAGCAACTGAACAACTACAATAGAAATGATGTTTTTATTTTTCTGATGAAGAAACCAAGATTGAGAGAGACTCAATGAATTCAAGTTACACAGCATAACTTTTTGGATTTGGACTTATTCATCTCATCTTAAGTTCATTCTGATTTGTTACCATTGCAAAAAGATGTAAGCTGTCCCTGTAGTTAACTACTCCTGTCTCTTACCACTCTTTCCCAGAGCTTCTGTAGCTCTGACTTCATTGTCACTGGCAATATACTTTGACTGTCTTTAACTCCTGAATTAACTGGCGTGACTAAGCATAGACTTTTGCCATGGCTCAGATATATACTCTGGAGAGATAGCCCACCTAATACCACTCTATCAACCACATGAGTTGACTGTTGACCTCAAAGGAAGCAAATCACTGATAGCTACAACTCATCTCATTTTCTCAAGCCATTTCTTGATAAAATATTACAAGCTAGAACCTTCAACTGATCTCAGCTGAATTTTTTATAATGATTTCATCCGAAAAGGTGCTAGTTTTAGTGTGTTCCATTGCCCTTCCTTTTACATCTTCATCAAAAATTGTAACTGTTACATTACAGTATATTAGCTAAATGCTACCAAAGATGAGCCATTAGAGAGCAGTATGATCAGTCCCAATCTTTGAAGGGAAGATAATCTTTCATGTTCTGAACATTTTGCATCTACTGGACTTGAAATTAGAAGACGCTTACTCCTTGGAATAAAAGTTATGACCAACCTAGATAGCATATTCAAAAGCAGAGACATTACCTTGCCAACAAAGGTCCGTTTAGTCAAGGCTATGGTTTTTCCTGTGGTCATGTATGGATGTGAGAGTTGGACTGTGAAGAAGGCTGAGTGCCGAAGAATTGATGCTTTTTAACTGTGGTGTTGGAGAAGACTCTTGAGTCCCTTGGACTGCAAGGAGATCCAACCAGTCCATTCTGAAGGAGATCAGCCCTGGGATTTCTTTGGAAGGAATGATGTAAAAGCTGAAACTCCAGTACTTTGGCCACCTCATGCAAAGAGTTGACTCACTGGGAAAGACTCTGATGCTGGGAGGGATTGGGGGCAGGAGTAGAAGGGGATGACAGAGGATGAGATGGCTGGATGGCATCACGGACTCGATGGACGTGAGTTTGAGTGAACTCTGGGAGATGGTGATGGACAGGGAGGCCTGACATGCTGCGATTCATGGGGTCGCAAAGAGTCGGACATGACTGAGTGACTGAACTGTACTGAACTGGACTTGAATTTTGGCTATATCAGATTCCCAAGTGTCTTTCTATTAACAAGGGTGTACTTGAATAGGCCTTGAACACTATTTTGTAGAGGAGAGAGAGGAAATATAGAAGAAAGTTGAAGATAGAAGTTCTCTTTTAATTCAGTCAACCACACAACAGATCCTTAGCTCAAATCATTTGCAAGGCTACAGGCCTTGTTTCAAGTGCTTGCATCTTGCAGCAACCTGTTTCCCTGGGCAACTAGAAGACTGTGTTTGTGCTAGAAGAGACCCTCAGTACCAGGGGTAGATACACAGAAAGAACAAGGGGGTAATGAACTATCAATTATTATAATTTAAGGTGAAGTTCGAAACTTAAAATAGAGGGATGATTTTTTAAACAGATATTGAAACTAATGAGGGAGAAAGTTATTGCTAGAAAACTGTGAAACTTAAGAGGGCTAGTGGCTAGCATCAGAGCTTATACATGTGTGCTAAGTCGCTTCAATCCTGTCCAACTCTTTGCAACCCTATGGACCAGAGCCTGCCAGCCTCCTCTGTCCATGGGATTTCCCAGGCAAGAATACTGGAGTGGGTTGCCATTTCCCCCTCCAGGGAATCTTCCCGACCCAGCAAATGAACTGGCAACTCTTATGTCCCCTGTATTGGAAGGTGGGTTCTTTACCACCAGCTCCACCTGGGAAGACCTAATCGGAGCTTATATTTTTCAGGTATTTTTGAGGGGAAAATAGAGGATAACAGAGGATGAAATGGTTGGATGGCGTCACTGACTCAATGGACATGGGTTTGGGTGGACTCCGGGAGTTGGTGATAGACAGGGAGGCCTGGCGTGCTGCGGTTCATGGGGTTGCAAAGAGCTGGACACTACTGAGCAACTGAACTGACTGTAAAGGACAGTTGAGTTTGTCTCTAGATATCTTTCAGTCATGTCTGTGAATGTATCCAGGTGTTCTCCATGTTGGTTGGTATACCCAGAGCCTCTAATTTTTGTGTTTTCATTCATTTTGAAAGAGAAAAGGTGTTGTAAGTGAGAAGTTCCATGTCTCTGCCTGTGACTACAGCATGGCTCCCTCAAAAATAATGATATTCTGGCTGCAGAGACCCTAAGGCAGAAGGCAATAATCTTGGAATACAGAATAGCTGGAAGTGAATAATGTAATGTATCTGAGGATGGAGTGAAAATATCTACCCACTTATTTTGAAGCATGAAGCTGTAATTATCTTGGCAGTGTTTACATGGTGTTGTCTTATTCTTTCTTCAAAAAAAAAAAAAGACTGAAGTGTGTGAGTCTTAGAATTGTTTAGTGAGCTATTTGAAGAATCCCTATGCCTTTAGACAGCACTAGGTAAATTCTCTTCATAAAACTTGGCATTTATCTAAGTTTTGTTTTTGCTTATCTCTTGAGTATTGTTAGTGAGACATATTGAAAGTTTTTGCATGAAGCCAGAAGTTGGTTCTAGGGTAAGTAGCCTTTATTGCTTCAAAGGACAGTTGGACAAGAGTAAAATATGTGAGGCAGTGGGGACCTGGCATGGATCAAGCCATAAGATAAGAAAGATTCAGATGGGCATTGCTATGATTACTTTATTGATAAAACTACATCACCATATTTGGTACTATATATCTCCTCAATTGAGAGCAAGATCAAGGTCCCATGGATGTGCGTGAGTAGAAGCAAAATGCCCCCAAACAATGGAAAGATGGTCTATTTCTTTTCTCTACTAATTAGAACAAAGGATAGTGAGCATGTCTAGAGGACTTAGCCTAAGAGGCTTAGGAAACTGGAAACCACTATTTGAGCTACAGTTGAAGGAGTAGAGAAAAGAAAACCTAGAGCCTTGAAACCTGTTGGAGAACTGCCATGTCAAAAAGAAATTAGACTTAATATGTATTATTCCAAAGTTAGCAACAAAAGCAAGTGAGGGGAAGATGGAAAAATTACATTCCATATAATAAATTGACATGTTTAAGTGACAGGAAATATTTGGATGAGCCTAGGACAAAGCCCAATAATCACTTGTTGGGGAAGTGGTGATAGGTATTCAAGCATTCGTTGGACTATGAGATTATATTTCAGAAATATTATCCAACTCTGACATTCTGTGACTTAGACATCTCAGCTTGCCTGGGAATCAGGTTCTTGCATCTAATTTCCAGTGCTACCCAGTTTATCATTATTGCTACATGATTACAACTAACATGTAATGCTTTGTAAAGCACTTTTATATTGTATTTATCATATCATTTAAGTTAGACAAAGAAAGAAAGAGATAGCTGCTCCGTCGTGTCCGATTCTACAGTCCCATGGACTATAGCCCACCAGGCTCCTCTGTCTGTGTAATTCTCTAGTTAAGAATACTGGAGTGGGTTGCCATTCCCTTCTCCAGGAGATCTTCCCAACCCAGGGGTTGAACCCAGGTCTCTTACATTGCAGGCAGATTGTTTACCACCTGAGGCACCAGTGAAGCCCTAAGCTCAAAGCAGCCCTACCAAGCAATGTGTGTGTTTCCATTTGGTATATGAAGAAACAGAGGATCTGAATGATTAAGGGACTCCCCACTCCACCACCCCTTCTACTCATAGGTGCCATAAGCAGCGAGCCTACTGATTCCAGATTCTGTTCTCTCTCCACCCCATTACATCCTCTCAGCACTATGTTACTGGGTTGGTCATTGACTATGAGATAAATCAGTGAACATACTCTTTTTTTAGCTTCTTCATTGGTACAAAGAGAAGCATGATTACTTTGAACAAAATGTTTTTAGAGGGTCTCATCTGGCAGGTTCTAAATAATTTGTGTCACTGTTGTTGTTGTTTTTTTTTAATCATTATTATTTTGTATCAAGAAAATGGTTTCCAAAGTGCTCCAGTCAATTACAAACTAGAAAGTGATTCCAAGTGGGAGCCTCTTTTACTACAGATGGAACCTGGGGCCTTAAGGACCTTATTTTCACAGAAAAATGACCTAATTAATTAAAAACCCTAAAGTCACAATGGAGGAATAAGTAGAAAATAAGTGGTTTAGAGAAAAGGTGGTATTGATTTGGGGAAAAATAGATTTCTTGATTTCGTTTCTCTCCATCTTTTTGTTTAAGGTCCCTGTGGGCCGTGGGAATAAAATGTCTTCTGTTAATGAGACATATTAGATATACTTCCTTTGTGGTAGTGATTTCTGGTAAAACGTTTGCTCGGGGCAATATATGATTACAGCACTAAATAAATAATAATCCTAAGCATTTTATGTGTTCTATCTTAGTACACGTTAATTTTTAATTAATTTGGCTACATGGTGTATTTTTAAGTATTGATTTGGAAACCTAGACTTGTAGTATCATAAAGAATCTTTTAATCATAGAAACTATGTAGGACAACCTTTCATTTTCCCAAAAACTAAAGCCTAAATGACTTGTTCAAGGTTGTAAAGCTGAGACTGTTTTGAACTCTATGGCCAAAATCCCCTTTCTGAGCAAAGGATAGGAATTAGTCTCTGCTAGTGAGTAAAGGAATGGCAGGGCTGTTCACAAAGGTGAAGAAGTAGATTAGGCCTGCTATTTTTGTGAACCCAGACTGGGTTACACCTTATTCAAACTTTGGTTAAAAATATATTGCCCAGTGGGGAATGGAGGGAGGTGATACATGTATAATCATTGCTGATTTAAACTTCATTTATTTAACCTATGTTTATTTAGTACCTTATGGAATCATAAATTGTTATAGCTAAAGGGAATCTTAGAGGCTATCTAGGAAAATCCTCTCACTTTTAGAGATTACAAAATAAGAGAGTATTTTAGTTTCAAACTAATTGGTGACAGAGCCATGGATTATAACTCAAGCTTTCTAATTCCTTTTTAGATAACTTGAAGTCACTAGAGAATGTTTTAGGGAGAACAACACATGGTTGCTACAATCATTGAACTTCAGTCAAAGTTAGATTGATACCCTTGAACTTGATTTATCTGTTTTGCATGTCTTTTCTGTGAAAATTAAAGATTGAAACTGGCCAATGGATAGGTTATATAGTTAGGGTGTTCTGTTCTAAATTCTAAATTACATTTCTTTCACTCTGGGCTTCCTTTGTGGTCCCTGGAACCCAAGACAGTCTCTTACCTCCTCAATTTTCTTCTGTCCTAATCCAAATGGGTCAGATCAGCAGGAAATCACATTGGAAAAACATCCTTTATCCATGTTTATTTGTGTTTTCCATAGCAAACATTGTGAAAGGTTGTTCTCTTACATTTCACCCCTTCAAGACTGGGAAGCATCACCCAGGATCTGTGTTTCATACTTACAGTAGATACCTACTCATTTTGTTGCATTGGGACCACCATTCTCTTTATCAAAGAATGAGAAGAAAAGTAGAAAAGAAATTTTTGCTTTATAGTCGAGCATCTTGTGTCTAATCACATGGAAATAAGCTTGATATCTTGAGAGAGAAAGGCTGGTGGGGCACACAGTGTGTATGGCAAAAGAAAGTTTCAATTCACAGATTGTCTGCGGTTGTGTATTGAGACATGGCAGAGCTGATACCCAGACCTACAAGTGCTTATTATGCATTTTCTGATCTTAAACATACCAATACAGATAACTGTGATCTCAACCCCCTTTCCCCTCCAAACCACCTTCCTTTCCCCCAACCTGAACTTTCCCCACAACTTTCTCTAAAGCACACAGATATTCATCTCCTTCCAGACTTTGAAGTGACATTAGAATTGTCAGAAGGCATAATTAATTGACTGTCAGCAAAGCCATTGTTTGAACATCTGCAGAGTTCTACTTGGTAGACATCTGTTGTACTTTCAATTAAACAGATTCACTCATCTACAAATATTGATCGAGTGCTTACTATATACCAATCATAGAAGTGTGTGCTATGGGAGACAAAAGAAATAAGGAGACATAATGACTAAGGAGAGAAAGCATTTGTTCAATCCTTTAGCACACAGAGCTTTGATAGGAAACAAATTACATGACTGGCAGTGGAAAATACAGCCTTTTTCACCCGGATTCAGGGGTTTTTATCACTATTGCCACCTGACCTGTGCCAGATTAAATGCCAGAGGAGGCCACCTATTGCTGGAGAAGAAAGAGATCTATTGGTGATGCACTATTTGTGGACAGAGTTTTCAGTAAAGACAACTGAATGCTTTAAGAGGAAAGTAAGCAGAAAATATCCAAGGCCAGCAAACTGAGAAGTTCCAGAAGCAAGTCCAAATTAATGACCGTATCCTGATTTTCTTCCTAATTTTGACTCTGATGCCAGTCATGTTACATTAAATTCTCCCAGTTTCATAACAGCACTGCACAGTTCTGGTCTCAGCCCCTATTTGGTTCTCTATCAAAACTTTAGTTTATCTGAGTCCTGGACCTGGCTTCACTCCTACCTGGAGGTAAACATCACTTATTAAAATTCAACAAGAAAGGACACAAACACTATACAGGAGTGACTTTCTGAAGAAGGGTAAGATGCTGCAGTAGGCAGGAGGCAACTGAAAACAATTATTAACCGCTACATCTTCAATCTCTCTCCACACACACAGACACATCATTCAGCCGTAGGATCATGGCACAGTGAAAGACCCAGTTACTAATCTCCCAACTTGAAAGCTTCCCATTCCTTGGTCATTGGAAGCCACCATCATAATTTTCACCAAATATGCAATAATATCAGAGAAGGAAATGGCAACCCACTCCAGTACTCTTGCCTGGAAAATTCCATGGATGGGGGAGCCTGGTGGGCTGCAGTCCATGGGGTCACAGAGAGTCGGACACAGCTGAGTGACTTCACTTTCTTTCTTTCTATTGTTCCTTTTGGAGAAGGAAATGGCAACCCACTCCAGTGTTCTTGCCTGGAGAATCCAATGGATGGAGGGGCCTGGTGGGCTACAGTCTATGGGGTTGCAAAGAGTTGGACACGACTAAGCAACTAACACACACATGCATGCAATATATATCTATTATTTGCCTATCATTTTTGTTTAAATCAGCTCATTTATTTTTTAACCTATTTTATCTTCATGCCAATAATATCCGTAATTTGATTTTAAGGACTAAGTACTTGTTGCTTTCTGCATAAAAGACATGAAAGTAAACACCATAATTAAATTTAGAATGTTCATCCATGAACCCGCTAATGTTCAAAATATTGAGAAATGTGGGTATAACTCAACCAGAAGATAAACTGATGGGACATTACGGTGAAATGATGTCCTCAAGGTTATCAGTTGAGTTGTGTGTTGTTGTTGTTTTTTTTTTTACACCCAACATCATCATATTATCATGAGAGGCAGTATAGTTGTATAAAGAGTCAGGTATCAAGTAATCAGAGGCCAGATTCTGGGCTGATCTCTGTCGCATAATCTTGTGACATCTTAGGCCAGTCCCTTGTCCATGAATCTCATCTTTCATAGACTTCATGATCTCTTGGGATCCTTTGGCCTTTTTCTTTACTTACCTCAAATACTTTTCATATATTGTTGTCTATACACTGTTAAAACATAGGCAGGTAGGAAAATAACTGCCCTGTGTAAGAGTACAACATTGGTTGCTTCAGAAAAATTGCCAGAGAAACTAGAAAATTACATATCCTACACTATTTTGCACTCTGCTCAGTACTGTTCCTCATTTCCTATGGTTTATGAGAAGGTTCACATCACATTGTCAGTTAATAAACATAAAATAAAATTGTAGAATATAAGGAATATTGTGTACTGAGTTGAATATTCAGGCATCACTGTTTAAGAATATTCTGGGTTTAATATGTTGTTCACTAATTAAACTTGGAGTACATAAATAGTTGATGCTTTTGAACTGTGGTGTTGGAGAAGACTCTTGAGAGTCCCTTGGACTGCGAGGAGATCCAACCAGTCCATTCTGAAGGAGATCAGCCCTGGGATTTCTTTGGAAGGAATGATGCTAAAGCTGAAACTCCAGTTCTTTGGCCACCTCGTGCAAAGAGTTGACTCATTGGAAAAGACTCTGATGCTGGGAGGGATTGGGGGCAAGAGGAAAAGGGGACGACAGAGGAGGAGAAGGGGACGACAGAGGATGAGATGGCTGGATGGCATCACTGACTCAATGCACATTAGTTTGGGTGAACTCCAGGAGTTGGTGATGGACAGGGAGGCCTGGCCTGCTGCAGTTCATGGGGTTGCAAAGAATCGGACATGACTGAGTGACTGACTGAACTGAATTGAATTATACTCAGAGTACATAAGTAGTAAGGGCAACCCACGCCAATACTCTTGCCTGGAAAATCCCATGGACAGAGTAGCCTGGTAGGCTGCAGTCCACGGGGTTGCTAAGAATCGGGCATGACTGAGCTACTTCACTTTCACTTTTCACTTTCATGCACTGGAGAAGGAAATGGCAACCCACTCCAGTGTTCTTGCCTGGAGAATCCCAAGGACAGAGGAGCCCAGTGGGGTGCCATCTATGGGGTCGCACAGAGTCGTACACAACTGAAGTGACTTAGCAGTAGCAGCAACATGATAATGGTCTTCAGTGTATAATATAGCACTGTTATTAAAATAAATAATTCATCTTTTGTTACATGGCATAGTGAAACCAGAACTGGACTTGGAGTCAAGAAACCCAAGTGTAAGTCCTGTATCTCTATGTGACACTGGAGACTTTTGACATTTGCATCGTGCTTTAGAACATATGCACCATTTAAAAACATTCTTTCATCAGTTTTAAGACTAGAGTTATCATTTTGCCAGAGAAATCAGCTTATCCAAGGACTGGTTAAGAGATGAAACTTTTTTTTTCGGCTGTGCTGTGCATCATGTGGTATCTTAGTTCCCCAACCAGGGAATCAAACCCATGCCCCCTGCATTGGAAGCGCAGAGTCTTAATCACTGTACCTTCATGGAAGTCCATGAGCCGAATTCCTATTGTAGGTTTCCTGGATTAAATTACGTGTACTTTAAGCAACTTTATATAACCTCTTAACCTTTTTAGTTTCACTTATTTCATCTAATAATAAACATTATCCCTATCTATTTTATATAATTGTTGTGATGAGTAAGTTAAGGAAATAGATGTGAAAATGTATGCTAAGCCATAACAACTCAAAATTTAAGAGATGTTTCCTTCCCAGTGTAAGAGATTATTACTTCCCAATGCAGCATCTAACTTGATTTATGCCGCTTCTGATTAGTGTGTAATAATCAGCTGCTCTGAATTTTTAATGTCAGTGTTTGTCCCTATTTGAATTAACACTTTGTGTTTTCTTATGATGTCCTCTTGTTATTGGAATGTCATTACAAAAAACTGTTTTTCAGTCATTGTGTGAGAAAGCAACACACAAAGCATACCACAATATTCTCATTTGCTGAGCAAACTACTCTTGCTTTTTAATGTGGAATGCAGAAGAACTAATTGAAAAGAGACAAAGATGAATTTTGACTCAGATTGTGCAGGATGAATCATAACCCACTTTCTCATCTGAGATGTGAAGAGAAAAAATTAAAATAAAGCCAGCCACCACACAGCTTTACTTCAGTGTCAGCATAATCAATAGAGAATGTTTTTCAGCAGAACAAAGAGTATATTACTACTAGGCTAAGAACTGCAGATAGTAGAAAACGTGGTTAATTTTTTTTTTCTTTGTCTGCTGATTTTTTTTTCCTTCCTTTGGTTAAAGCATTCTAATCAGGAGAGTTTGGGACTCATCAGAAGTTGTTGTCCAAACCATTCAGAAATGTACCTGTGATCTCTATTGAATAATTAGGGGCCAATCAAAACTGGTGCAAGCTTGGACCACATCTGATCCAGATTTCATTTATCAGTTCAGTAGGAAACAGGCAGACAGCAAAATAGCAAATACCTGGACAGTGTAGAATTGCTGTTTCTTTGAATTTAACTTACTTGGGTTATGATGTGAATAATTAAAGAAAAATGAAGACTTTGTCCTGCTGGAGTCTAGGATCCAGATAGATAATCTACCTTACTTGCAAATGGAGCTTTTTTGTAAAATGGTTTTGTACAAATAGAAAGGTACTATAACCTACCTTGGGACATAGTCTCCAATTCAAAAGTCAGCAGCAATTTCATATAAATGGTTGTTACTATTGTATGTTATTCATAACTTTTTGACCTTTTTTCTCATCTATATAAGCACACACATATGTATATCTGTTGTATATACTATGTAATATACATAGTGTATGTTTGTGCCTTCTACTTTACTGTAAGATCATTGTGAAGAAAGACCACATCTTCCTTATCTTACCCTTCTCTGAAGAGCAACACAAAGAGATAGAGCTAGATGAATCCTTAAATCTCTGTCTGCCACTCATCAAGACTTTTGTTTGGAGCAGAGGTTCTCTAGTCTGACTTGATTCTAAATATCCCCTTAATGTTTCTGTTAACAATAAAAATGCCATACACTGAGCACTTATTATATACTACATGTATACAGGTTTTACACGTATTATACATATTTCATGACTGTAACACCGTGAGGTGTAGGCACTCTTTTTTTTTCTTACAGATGAAAAAATTGAACCAAAAAGAAGCTAAATAATTTGCCCAGGATCTATTAATTGTTGGAGCTGTAATTTGAACCCAGAGTCTGCCTCCTAACCACTGTATGTACTTTGTCAATGACTATAGCTTGCCAAAGGTCAGCTAAGCCTGGCAGAAGATGTGGCCCACAAAGCCTGTGCTCATCATGTGGCTTTTCTATTAATCCCTTTATGCTTCTCCCTCCTCCTTCTGCTTCTTTTGGAGGACTTTTTAGTATGATTTGATTTTCTGTAGTTGAAGGGTCCCTCCACTGGCGAGGCAGCAGGTCAAAATCCCTGCAGATCAGCCTTCTGTTGGCACTCTACCAGATGTCTGCAGTGGCACCGTCTTGGCTCCCCTACAAGGATAATAGTGCCACATGGGCCACTTACTCCAGACAATATAAGGCAAATGCTAAATGTAAAACTATTTCTGTTAACAGCACTTGAAAAATATGTTTCTATTCCTCTGTTCCCTCTTGAATTTGAAACCTGGTTCTTGTGATTTTAGCATTGTCTAAATGCAGAAACGCCCTTCTCCCAACATTTCATCCCAATCGATGAATCGATGAAGTTTTCTTTCACACGTGGAAATAGTTACTGATAACTTTCAACAATCCATCCACAATGGCATCTTCTAATCCAGTGAGCCTTAGAAAAAGCCAAGTTCAGTCTCACTGTCAAACTAGAAATGAGAGAGAGCAAGGAGAAGGGAACTTATCTTGAAAATAAGGTCATCCTATTGACATATCATTAAGTAGAAGAGTTCAGTGCAATAGCTAGCGATTGGCTCACTCAGTCGGAAGCTGATGCTATTTTAGGCTGTCAGCAGGAGTGTCAATGTATCTGTGAATTTTGGCATTTTATTTCATTAAGGTGGTTCAGGAAGCCAGACACTGATTAACTGATTCTTCGACTTAATCCCACTCCTAATTTTGGATGTGTGGTGTCTTCAAGCAGCTGTTGTGACACCCTGATGCTAAAGAAAACTTCTCTTGTGCTTCTCAAGCAATCCTGGGAACAGTCTACCCCACATCCTACTATCCTGGAATCTCCCCTGAGCTACATCTCTGGTCACAGGTGGTATAGGGATACAACTGCTTGCGGATCTCCTCTGGCTGACCAAGGAAATACAACTCAGGTGTGTGCACCCGGTTGCCTTCCGTGTTGTGTCTGTTATAGCAGCATTCTCATAGATACATTAGGATTAAGGTGGATTTTCATGTGGAGATCACATAAGAAGATACGGAAGAAATGACCTCAGCACTGTGGTTACTGTCAAGGTCAAAAGATACCCTAGACAGGCAACAAGATGTGTTTAGGTAAGACTAGGCAAGTTGTAAACTTTGTCTTGTACGTAGGGATTTGGAATTTGATTTATTTGTAAACATGCTTTAAAATGAGAAGAAGAAGGATTTCTAAATTAGACATTTATGGTATTTGCTTGTTTTTTCATTTGTTTATTCAGTAGTTATTGAAGGCCTACTATGTGCCAAGCACTGTGCTGAGCATTTCCATTAAACATTGGTCTACAAAATAGAAACAGAATTTAAAAAAAAAAAAAACTGAATTACAATATGATAAATGCCTTACTGGAGTTAGGTCAAAAGTCTTACAAGGGGAACAAAGTTAGAATAGCTTACTGTGATTGGAAAAGTGGGGAAAGGTTTTCCAACTTAGATAATGTTGAGACTGAATGTGATATAATTTTCCAGGTAATCCATGAATTTAAGGGTATTTCAGATGAACGATTCAGTGATCTCAGTACAAAGAGACCAACAGAGAATCTTGGAGAAATGCGGGCTAGGTGGGGAAATGGGGCTAAAAGTCTGAGCAGTGGTCAGATTAAAAGGGATTTTTGTTTCCTGCTAAAGAGACTAAAGTCTGTGCTAAAGTCCCTGAGAATCCATGAAGGATTTAAACAAGGAAACAATATGATCTGATAGACATTAATTAAAGTTCATGCTAGATTCTTTTGGGGGTGGACACTAAACAGGAGGTGTTTTGGATGACTGAAGGTCATTTGCATTTGTTTAAGAAGATAATAAGCAGCCTGATCCAAAATAGTCATGTAATGAGGATTCATGGGAGAGTTAGAGGGTTGTGTGAAAGCTTATTCCTGAGCTGTCTTCAGTGGATAATGACAGTAAGTGAGGTAAGAAAACAGAATAGTTTCAATATTCTTTTCAACAGTGACATGCTTCCGGTCCCCAAGATCCTCCTTATCCAGAAGCAATGTAGTTCTATTTGTCAGTGCTTATTGAACACCTACCTTGGGCACCTACTGTTGTAGGCATTGACACAAAAAGCAGAAGACAGAACAGACATAGCGCCTCTATTATAGGCTTCCATTTTAGTAAAGGAGCTGCTGCTGCTGCTGCTGCTGCTACTAAGAAGCTTCAGTCATGTCTGACTCTGTGCAACCCCATAGACAGCAGCCCACTGGGGTTACCCCCATCCCTGGGATTCTCCAGGCAAGAACACTGAAGTGGGTTGCCATTTCCTTCTCCAATGCATGGAAGTGAAAAGTGAAAGTGAAGTCGCTCAGTTGTGTCCAACTCTTAGTGACCCCATGGACTGCAGCCTACCAGGCTCCTCCGTCCATAGGATTTTCCAGGCAAGAGTAAGGGAGACAACACATTAAATAAGTCAAACACATCACATATCAGATGGTGATATATCCTTTACAGGAAAACTAAGAGGAAGAACGGGGAGAGTGGATACATCAGTGGTGGTGGGGGTGGAAGTAACACAGTAGATAATGTGACAAATGTAATTGTGAGGTTCCTCTTGCTGGTGAAATCTGGTCTGCCTAATTTTGTTTCCTTTCCATTTTTGTTTTATAAATTATTTCTCCTAAACAAAGGAAATAAACAGCAATAGCAACATAAACATTTATAAACACAGAAATGTAGACACAATGGTTTGTGTTGCCAACATAACACATGCCAGGAACAACAAAAGAAAACAGCAGCCAAAAAGTAATTTTTTTAAAGTTAAAAAAAAATGGAGGCTCCCTCAGACACTAATTCTTGTCATTCAAAACGCTGGATAGTATGAATTAGACATTCATAGAAAGGAAGGAGATAATATTTGAACTAGGATAATTCTGATTTTTAATGCTGGAGAATCTTGGATTTAATCCAAGTCTTTTCATTTAGATGGAGAAAGAAAATGACTTACTTGAGGATACCCAGGTAGGTCTAGAATTTAGGTTTCCTAACAGTTTATTTAGAATTCCTTCCATTAACCACCGTACCAAACAGGCCCACAGTTTGGGATCTGGGATGGGATCTGGCTTGCTGGCTTTAAATTTCTACTTTTCACTGTGGCTGTAAGCAATTTTTACCTCTCTACACTAGCTTCCTCATTTGCAAAACAGGAATGATTATAGTAGTATTTATGATAGCATGTTTTAGGATTACATAAGTTACTATTAGTTCATGTAAATTATTCGCAGCACTGCCTAACACACAGTTGGTGTTCAGAAAAATATTCACTGTATTATTATAATACTAAAGGTATTAGAACAGGGTATTGAATAGGTTATTTAGTCTTTGTTTGTTTGATTATAAACTTTAAGCCAATCTCTGATGATGGCCACACGTATGCTCTTCTGGAATTTCCAGTTAAGATAGTAAAATATTAACAAGTTCTCTTGGGTCACTGAGTAAATATGGAACACATGAAAATGACTTTGATATTCATTTCACTCACATTAATTCTAGATAATTCACTCTAGAGCTGAGTTATATGAGATTATAAGCCTGAAATGGCACCCTAACCTTTAAAAACAGGAAACGTCTGATCCATTTATGTGCGTCTAGCATAGATTACAGAGAAGGCGATGGCACCCTATTCCAGTACTCTTATCTGGAACATCTCATGGATGGCAGAGCCTGGAAGGCTGCAGTCCATGGGGTCTCTGAGGGTTGGACACGACTGAGCGACTTCACTTTCACTTTTCACTTCCATGCATTGGAGAAGGAAATGGCAACCCACACCAGTGTTCTTGCCTGGAGAATCCCAGGGATGAGGGAGCCTGGTGGGCTGCCATCTATGGGGTCACACAGAGTCGGACATGACTGAAGCGACTTAGCAGCAGCAGCATAGATTAGCCTCATAACCATTGACAGCCATTTAATAAGTACTATGTTCCAAGCACTATGCTTGACTGATTTACACAGTTGATCATACTTGATCCCCCTACAGGGAGGCATGTGCATGTGGATTTTACAGATGAGAAAATTCAGTCCAAAGGCAGTTCAGTACCTTGTTCAAGGTCATGCAAATGAGATAATAAGAAACACAGACTAAATTATCATAAACCAGTCTCCGTTCTTGTTTGCTCAGCACATGACTTTTTGATGATGATACTTTTTCATAAAGTAGTTACTTATGCTGCAGGCAGTCTGCATCTTATACTACTGTTCTTTATAGGTCATTCATACTGTTCATTCATAAAATTATAAAATTATAAATTGTTTTTGCTGGCAGGACCTGGAGGGAGTTTCCTGGTTCTCAACTCAAGACTAAGAATCACCCAGGGAACTTTATCACTCAACTTACACACCCACACACACCCACTTTGTACATACATTGTGATTCTGACATAACCTTAGGGCCACCTCTACTGAGAAAATGCTATTACTGTGAGAAAATTTAGCTGATGAAGTGTGCCATATTCCCCAAGAGGTGGAAAGGAAAAAAAAGGGGAGGAGGAGGGTTTGAGAATCACTGATAAATTTTCACGCAGTGAACACTGAGAATCAGAGAATGACAATAACTCTCAATAACAAAATTGAGAATCAGAGAATGCCAATAACAATGAGCTGACGTAACAGCTCATTTATGTCACATCAACCATTAGAACCTGGGCCCCCTGATTTTTCAGGACTATGCAATTTTCTTGTTTATTCCTCAAAACTGCCTTTGTGGAATGCCCTAGGTCCTCCTTAATCGTTGTCAGTGCAGTTCAGTTCAGTCGCTCAGTCGTGTCCGACTCTTTGCGACCCCGTGAATCGCAGCACTCCAGGCCTCCCTTTCCATCACCAAATCCCCGAGTTCACTCAGACTCACGTCCATCGAGTCAGTGATGCCATCCAGCCACCTCATCCTCTGTCATCCCCTTAATGGTTCTAGAGGAATATAAATAGGCAAAACAAAAGGAGTGATTAATTTGTCAGAGTTCCCATAACAAATCAGTTGGTCGAGAGGGGATAAGTTTGTTATATTATGCTGTTCTCCACCTATTCACTTGGCTCTACTTAAATAACTGCTCACCAGTGTGGAATCCACATTTTCATAAGAGTAGGTTTGTGGGTTGCATAGCTTCTTTGTGTGTATGTTTTCAATTTCTATTCCTTTGATAGCAGAACAAATAGCAAAGATGACAAAGCTCAGAAGACCTATCTCCTAGATTTTCTGTGATCTTTCTTCTCTATTGAATCAGTATATCTAGTAATGACCCAGGAGATTGTAAGGTTATTTGGTTTATTTGTTAAGTAGATATTTTTGAGAGCCTATTATATGTCCATCACTGACCTAGGTGGGTTGAACTATAAAAGTTGTTGTACACCCTTCTGGGGAAAAAATGTACTGTAAAGAATTAAATTCAGAGATCTTCGCTCCCAAGAAATTTGTAGACTACTATAGGCTGAAGAGTCAAAAATATGTAGTAATTCTTTTTGTTGTTGTGCCCAGTCCCTCAATCATGTCTGACTCTCTACATCCCCATGGATCAAAGGCTGCCAGGCTCCTTTGTCCATGGGATTTCCCAGGCCAGAATACTGGAGTGGGTTGCCATTTTCTTCTCCAGGGTATCTTCCTGACCCAGGGATCAAACCCGTGTGGCCAATCCTTTTACAGTGTGATAAATGTTATAAAGGAGTTTTCTGTATGTGGCTATGAGAATGTCTGGGAGTCTTTGGGTGACTGGGGAGATTACAGGATCCACATCTTTAAGGCGGCATAGAATTTTTCCAGGTAGAAAAGGAAGGGAATGATGTTAGAGAAGAAACAGCATATTTAAAAGAGTAGAGATAGGAAAGCAGGGTGTATTGGGAACAGTAAGTGTCATAGACTTCTTATCAGAAGTTCTCTGGGACTAAAGCTGAGTTCAGTTGCGTGAGAAGTGTTAGGACATGAAGGATAGACAACCAGAGGTCCCTGCTGAAATATCTGCTATAATTTTTCATAGAAAAGATCTTTTGTATCTTTTTCTGTGGAAAAATGGGAAATTGTTGACTGTTGTTAAATGGAGGACATTATCAGATTTAGTGATTTATAAAAATTGAGGAAAGAGCCACTTTTATTTCTATGTAACACTACTAGTAGCCTAGATAATTTTATAGAGGCAGTTCACAAGGGATAATGGAGCCGGAAATTTCATGAGAACAGATTTAAGTGACTTGTAGGGTGAGAAAAAGATATGGCTATCTTTTTACTTATAGTTCAAAACAGGAAGTGCCTAGGTATGCAAAAATGCAAGTCAAGTCAATGATGTTTTTGGTGTGTTTTGTGTCTATTTTGCTTTTTTGCACATCAGCAATACTGCTGCTGAATACTGCTGTGTGACTGCTTCACCAGATTCAACTGATGGAGGACCATCAGGTTTTAAAAGTGCAAAATATGAACCTACAGATTTAAAGGTGACTCTTAACTTTCAAAAAATACACAGATCTACAGAAAATCATTGTATGTATATGTGTGTGTATGTGTGTGTGTGTGCATGTCTATTGTTTATACAAGAAGAAAACATTTCAAGGTCTGGATGCCTCTAAGAATTTAGAATAGATGCATGTTTAGTGTAGAAAGTACCTTGAAGTCATCTCCTAATTCTGTCTTTTTTTTTTTTTTTGATTAAAAAAATAATTTATATCCAGTGAGAAGCAGGAGTCTAAGCCACAGCCACAAAGTAGCCATGCCCAGATTAAAACTTGATTCTTTCCATTATTATAAATCCATTATAAAAATGGAAGTCTCACTTTTGTATCATTTATTTGCAAAGTAGTTGGTAGTTACGGATTGAGTGAAATTATCTAAGGTAACATATCTTGGTACTCTTTGTAAATGTAGAAACAGTAAGAATATTTAAGGAATTTGGTAAGGAAGTATGTTTTACCAAAGCAGCCTTAGTTCAAATCACCTTTCACAAGGGGAAGGAGGCAGGGCATGGGAAAAGAAAACATGAAGCCATCTATGCCCCTCTTTGTTCTCAAATTGATTTGGTATGACATGAGAGCGTATTTTGTCAACTATAAGGGCTTGTGTCAGTATTAGTTTATGAAGCCTATATTAGTGTTCTATTGCTACTGTAACAAAGTACCAAAAATGTAAGAGCTTAAAACAATGGACTTCCCTGGTGGCTCAGATGGTAAAGCGTCTGCCTGCAATGCAGGAGACACGGGTTCTATTCCTGGGTCGGGAAGATCCCCTGGAGAAGGAAGCACTTATGATCTTAAGGTTTTGTAGGTCAGAAGTTACACAAGTCTCAAAGGGCTAAAATCAAGATGTTAGCAGGGCTCTAGTCTCTTCTGGAGATTCCAGGAGAGAACCTCCTTGCCTTTTCCAGCTTCTAGAGGGTGCTCACATTCCTTAGCTTGTGGCTTTCTTTTTCCATCTTCAAATCCTGCACCATAGCATCATTGATCTTTTCTCCATAGTCATCTCTCTCTCTGACCACAACTGGGAATGGTTCTGTGCTTTTAAAACCTCTGAGATTAGATTGGACCTACCTAGATAATCTCAGATAGTGTCTTTATTTCAGGATCCTTAAACACATCTGTAAGTTCCCTTTTGTCCTATGTTATATTTTGTTATTAAATGTTGAAAGGTTCTAGGGTTTAGGATATGGAAACCACTATGCTTTCTACAATTTCCATCTACAATTTCCTTCTGGTAAATTTATAATGGTCTTCTGGAGATTAAAATGTTGGGCTCATCCTTAGAACATTCATGGACGTGCCCCCCAAAGCTCATCTGTTTAGGGGCCCAATTCTTCCTTTGGATTGTAGCTTTGGAGTAAAGGAAAACTTGAGATTTGCCTACAGATTTTAAAGTGCTGATATCTCCACTGTGGGGTGGGGGGTGGGGAGGTCATTCTGACGTAAACAACCATATAAAGGTCCTGAAGTATCTAAAACAAATTTTCTGATTCCCCAGTAAGCTGGATCCTTTTGATGGAACATTTAAGATTATAGATTAATAGAAACCCAGCTACAGTTTATCTCAACACTGATCACTTTTTCCAACCCTTCTCTTGCTGTGTCTAGGCATTTTCTTTCCTCCATCCCTCCCTATCTCTCTTTCTTTCCTTCTTTTAATTTACAGAGAAGTAAAGAAGGAAGAAGGAAGTGTACTTCCTTCCGTTCCACTCTGGTACTCTTGCCTGAAAAATCACATGGATGGAGAAGCCTGGTAGGCTACAATCCATGGGGTCGCAAAGAGTTGGACATGACTGAGCGACTTCACTTTCACTTTCAAAGAAGGAAGAAAGGAAGGAGAAGATTATAGGAAGAAATATGAGAGGGAAATAATGTGTTAAAGAGGTATCTGGTAAAGAGAATAGGCTAGGGGAAAGAATCTCTATCCTCAACCTTATGTCAATCTTAGGTAATCCTATTAAAACTGCTGTGTTTCCTGGAAACAGTTAAGCCAGGAGTTGCAGAACTGAGTAGTAGCTCTATGGAAGCCACTAAAAGTAAATAAGGAATCTTATGCCTGGTATAATGGGAAAGGATTTGTTTATCAAAGCAAAGGTTCTTTCTGAATTAGAAAACAAACATGGCTCTCTAGTGAAAATGTATATATACCACTATAAGAACCAGGTTAGATACAATTCAGAATGAGTAAAGTTAGTCTGAGACCTGGGTAGGAGGAGAAATAAGGAATGTGTTCTAATAGTCCTCAAGATCCATTTGCATTTACATCCAAAATGCCCTCTTCCAGGAACCAATGCACTGTAAATTGCTATATTAATGCTGCTGCTGCTAAGTCGCTTCAGTCGTGTCCAACTCTGGGCGACCCCATAGATGGCAGGCCACCAGGCTCCGCTGTCCCTGGGATTCTCCAGACAAGAACACTGGGTTGCCATTTCCTTCTCCAATGCTAGCTATGACAATTAGACAAATCAATATTGATCATAAAAGCATATCCTACTGAACAAAGACAATTTTTAAGGTGCCTGATTCATATTTCTTCTTCATAAAATAACAATTAAATGTGTCTCCTATAATATTCGGATTTAGATGAAACAAAATACTATCAGTGAAAATGTTCTTTAAACTATTAGAGTTATAAATTTTCTTCTTTCCGCTCCTCTTTATTCTATTGTTTCACGTTAGAGATCATTTACCTTCTTACTTGAGCCACAGAGAAAAGTTGGACTAGCCCTACTTTAGCAGTTGGTATCAAAGTGGAAGAATATCAAGTGGAAATCAGACTCAGTGAAAAAGTGCCAGCTCTGGGTATCTTTGAGCTCCTACTGCAATAGTTGTGTGCACAGAGGGTTTGAACTTTGTTGCTTTAGGGATGATTACCTTTACAGCAGAACTGAATTGTAACCCAAATCTCATTATTACTGTTAATAGGCCCAGCCTAAAGGGAGCATTTACAGTTATTTACAGTCCGATGCTATAAAGAACAGTGTTGCACAGGAACCTGTAATGTTAGGTCCGTGAGTCAAAGTAAATGCAAGTGGTTAAACAGGAGATGGCAAGAGTGAACACTGACATTTTAGGAATCAGTGAACTAAAACGGACAGGAATGGGCGAATTAAATTCATATGATCATTATATCTAATACGGTGGGCAAGACTCCCTTAGAAGAAATGGAGTAGCCCTCATAGTCAATAAAAGAGTCCAAAATGCAGTACTTGGGTGCAATCTCAAAAAGAACACAATGACCTCAATTCTGTTCCAAGATAAATCATTCACTATCACAGGAATCCAAGTAGATGCCCCACCCAGTAATGCTGAAGAATCTGAAGCTGAACAATTCTATGAAGAGACCTACAAGATCTTCTATAACTAACGCCCCCAACCCCCCAAAAAGATATCCTTTTCATCACAGAGGACTAGCATGAAAAAGTAAGAAGTCAAGAGATACCTGGAACAGGCAAGTTTGACCTTGTACAAAATGAAGCAGGGCTCAGGATAGCAAAGTTTTGCCAAGAAAACGCATTGGTCATAGCAAACACCCTCTTCCAACAACACAAGAAAGGACTCTAAACATGGACATCACCAGATGGTCAATACTGCAATCAGATAGGTTATATTCTTTGTGGCCAAAGATAGAGAAACTCTCTACAGTCAGCAAAAACAAGACCAGGAACTGACTATGGCTCAGACCATGAACTCCATTTTTTTTTTAGTATAAATTTATTTATTTTAATTGGAGGCTAATTACTTTACAATATTGTATTGCTTTTGCCATACAATGGCATGAATCCACCACGGGTGTACATGAGTTCCCCATCCTGAATTCCCCTCCCACCTCCCTCCCCATACTATCCCTCTGGGTCATCCCAGTGCACCAGCCCCAAGCATCCTGTATCCTGCATCAAACCTGGACTGGCGATTCATTTCACACATGATATTATGCATGTTTCAATGCCATTCTCCAAAATCATCCCACCCTCACCCTCTTCCACAGAGGCCAAAAGACCATTCTATACATCTGTGTCTCTTTTGCTATCTCGCGTAGAGGGTTATCGTTACCATCTTTCTAAATTCCATATATATGCGTTAGTATACTGTATTGGTGTTTTTCTTTCTGGCTTACTTCACTCTGTATAATAGGCTCTAGTTTCATCTACTTCATTAGAACTGAATCAAGTGTATTCTTTTTAATGACTGAGTAATACTCCATTGTGTATATGTACCACAGCTTTCTTAACCATTTGTCTGCTGATGGACATCTAGGTTGCTTCCATGTCCTGGCTATTATAAACAGTGCTGCAATGAACATTGGGGTACACATTTCTCTCAGTTCTGGTTTCCTTGGTGTGTATGCCCAGCAGTGGCTTTGCTGGGTCATAAGGCAGTTCTATTTCCAGTTTTTAAGGAATCTCCACACTATTCTCCATAGTGGCTGTACTAGTTTGCATTCCCACCAACAGCGTAAGAGGATTCCCTTTTCTCGACACCCTCTCCAGCATTTATTGCTTGTAGACTTTTGGATCACGGCCTTTCTGACTGGCATGAAATGGTACGTCATTGTGGTTTTGATTTGCATTTCTCTGATAATGAGTATATCTCCTTCAGAGAAATGTTTGTTTAGTTCTTTGGCCCATGTTTTGATTAGTTCGTTTATTTTTCTGGAATTGAGCTGCAGGAGTTGCTTGTATATTTTTGAGATTAATTCTTTGTCAGTTGCTTCATTTGCTATTATTTTCTCCCATTCTGAAGGCTGTCTTTTCACCTTGCTTATAGTTTCCTTTGTTGTGCAGAAGCTTTTCATTTTAATTAGGTCCCATTTGTTTATTTTTG
This sequence comes from Nanger dama, assembly GCA_917880005.1. NCBI lineage: Eukaryota > Metazoa > Chordata > Mammalia > Artiodactyla > Bovidae > Nanger > Nanger dama. The sequence goes on along the minus strand of CAKJTW010000011.1, from coordinate 22,658,493 downwards.
CTTTTATTTCCAATATTCTGGGAGGTAGGTCATAGAGGATCCTGCTGTGATGTATGTTGGAGAGTGTTTTGCATGTGTTCTCCTCTAGGAGTTTTAAAATTTCTGGTCTTACGTTTAGATCTTTAATCCATTTTGAGTTTATTTTTGTGTATGGTGTTAGAAAGTGTTCTAGTTTCATTCTTTTACAAGTGGCTGACCAGTTTTCCCAGCACCACTTCTTAGAGAGATTGTCTTTTCTCCATTGTATATTCTTGCCTCCTTTGTCGAAGATAAAGTGTCCATAGGTGTGTGGATTTATCTCTGGGCTTTCTATTTTGTTCCATTGATCTATATTTCTGTCTTTGTGCCAGTACCATACTGTCCTGATGACTGTGGCTTTGTAGTAGACCCTGAAGTCAGGCAGGTTGATTCCTCCAGTTCCATTCTTTCTCAAGATTGAACTCTCAAGATTGAAGAAAGTCCACTAGGCTGTTCAAATCAAATCCCTTATGATTATACAGTAGAAATGATGAATAGATTCAAGGGATCAGATCTAATAGACAGAGTGCCTGAAGAACTATGGATGGAGGTTCATAACATAATGCAGATGGCAGTGATCAAAACTAACCCCAAGAGAAAGAAATGTAAAAAGGCAAAATGTCTGTCTGAGGAGGCTTTGCAAATAGCTGAGGAAAGAAAAGAAGCAAAAGGCAAAGCAGGAAAAGAAAGATAAACCCATCTGAGTGCAGAGTTCCAAAGAATAGCAAGGAGAGATAAGAAAGCCTTCCTCAGTGATCAATGCAAAGAAATAAAGGAAAATAATAGAATGGGAAAGACTAGTCATCTCTTCAAGAAAATTAGAGATACCAAGGGAGCATTTCATGCAAAGATGGGCCTAATAAAGGACAAAAATGGTGTAGACCTAACAGAAGCAGAAGATATTAAAAAGAGGTGGCAAGAATACACAGAAGAACTATACAAAAAGATCTTAATGACCCAGAAAACCATGACGGTGTGATCACTCACCTAGAGCCAGACATCCTGGAGCGTGAAGGCAAATGATCCTTAGGAAGCATCACTATGAACAAAGCTAGTGGAGGTGATAGACTTCCAGCTGAACTATTTCAAATCCTAAAAGATGATGATGTTGAAGTGCTGCACTCAATACACCAGCAAATATAAAAAACTCAGCAGTGGCCACAGGACTGGAAAAGTTCAGTTTTCACTCCAATCCCAAAGAATGGCATGGCCAAAGAATGTTCAAACTACCATATAATTGTACATAAGCAGATATTCAGATGACAGTGCCCTTATGGCAGAAAGTGAAGAGGAATTAAAGAGCCTCTTGATGAAAGTGAAGTCAAGTGGGCCTTAGAAAGCATCACTACGAACAAAGCTAGTGGAGGTGATGGAATTCCAGTGGAGCTGTTTCAAATCCTGAAAGATGATGCTGTGAAAGTGCTTCACTCAATATGCCAGCAAATTTGGAAAACTCAGCAGTGGCCACAGGACTGGAAAAGGTCAGTTTCCATTCCAATTCCAAAGAAAGGCAATGCCAAAGAATGCTCAAACTACCGCACAATTGCACTCATCTTACATGCTAGTAAAGTAATGCTCAAAATTTTCCAAGCCAGGCTTCAGCAATACGTGAACTGTGAACTTCCTGATGTTCAAGCTGGCTTTAGAAAAGGCAGAGGAACCAGAGATCAAATTGCCAACATCCGCTGGATCATGGAAAAAGCAAGAGAGTTCCAGAAAAACATCTATTTCTGCTTTATTGACTATGCCAAAGCCTTTGACTGTGTGGATCACAATAAACTGTGGAAAATTCTGAAAGAGATGGAAATAGCAGACCACCTGACCTTCCTCTTGAGAAATCTGTATGCAGGTCAGGAAGCAACAGTTAGAACTGGACATGGAACAACAGACTGGTTCCAAATAGGAAAAGGAGTATGTCAAGGCTGTATATTGTCACCTTGCTTATTTAATTTATATGCAGAGTACATCATGAGAAACTTCCAACTGGGCTGGAAGAAGCACAAGCTGGAATCAAGATTGCCGGGAGAAATATCAATAACCTCAAATATGCAGATGACACCACCCTTACGGCAGAAAGTGTAGAGGAGCTAATAAAAAGCCTCTTGATGCAAGTGAAAGAAGAGAGTGAAAAAGTTGGCTTAAAGCTCAACATTCAGAAAACGAAGATCATGGCATCCAGTCCCATCACTTCATGGCAAATAGATGGGGAAACAGCAGAAACAGTGTCAGACTTTATTTTGGGGGCTCCAAAATCACTGCAGATGGTGACTGCAGCCATGAAATTAAAAGACGTTTACTCCTTGGAAGAAAAGTTATGACCAACCTAGACAGTATACTCAAAAGCAGAGACATTACTTTGCCGACTAAGGTCCGTCTAGTCAAGGCTATGGTTTTTCCTGTGGTCATGTATGGATGTGAGAGTTGGACTGTGAAGAAGGCTGAGCGCCAAAGAACTGATGCTTTTGAACTGTGGTGTTGGAAAAGACTCTTGAGAGTCCCTTGGACTGCAAAAGGAGATCCAACCAGTCCATTCTGAAGGAGATCAACCCTGGGATTTCTTTGGAAGGAATGATGCTAAAGCTGAAACTTTGGCCACCTCATGTGAAGAGTTGACTCACTGGAAAAGACTCTGATGCTGGGAGGAATTGGGGGCAGGAGGAGAAGGGGACGACAGAGGATGAAGTGGCGGGATGGCATCACGGACTCGATGGACGTGAGTCTGAGTGAACTCTGAGAGATGGTGATGAACAGGGAGGCCTGGCATGCTGCAATTCATGGGGTCACAAAGAGTTGGACACGACTGAGCGACTGAACTGAACTGAACTGATGAAAGTGAAAGAGGAGAGTGAAAAGTCTGGCTTAAAACTCAACATACAAAAAACAAGATCATGGCATTTGGCCCCATCACTTCATGACATATAGATGGGGAAACAATGGAAATAGTGACAGACTTTATTTTCTTGAGCTCCAAAAACACTGTGGATGGTGACTGCAGCCATGAAATTAAAAGACATTTGCCCCTTGGAAGAAAAGCTATGGCCAGCCTAGGCAGCATATTAGAAAGAAGAGACATTGCTTTGCCAACAAAGGTCCATATAGTCAAAGCTATAGTTACTCCCATAGTCATGTCTGGATGTGAGAACTGGACCATAAAAAGAGCCGAGTGCCAAAGAATTAATGCTTTCAAACTGTGATGTTGGAGAAGATTCTTTTAAAGTCCCTTGAACTCCATGGAGATCAAACAGTCAATCCTAAAGGAAATCAACTCTGAATATTCATTGGAAGAACTGATGCTGAAGCTGAAGCTCCAGTACTTTGGCCACCTGATGCAAAGAGTTGACTCTTTGGAAAAGACCCTGATGCTGGGAAAGGTTGAAGGCAGTAGGGAAGGAAATGACAGAGGACAAGATGGTTGGATGGCATTACTGACTCAATGGACATGAGTTTGCACAAGCTCTGGGAGACTGCAAAGGACAGGGAAGCCTCCAGTCCATGGGATCGCAAAAAGTCAGACATGACTGAGTAACTGGACAACAACAAAGGGAACATTTCTATATTTTCTGGTGGTAGTTTAGTTGCAAAGTTGAAATGCTGGCCAGGGTCCTATGTACATAGGATTTCCCAGGCAACAATATTGGAATGTGTTTCCATGTCCTTCTTCAGGGGGTCTTTCCAACCCGGGGATCAAGCCTGCATCTCCTGCTTTCTTGGTGTATTCTCTCTTGCTGAGCCAATAGGGGAGCCCATATTTTTGCCACAGAGTGCCTATATCTGTAGTAAATTATCATCATCCTATCTTAGGAATGTTGTTTTTCCTCCTGAAAGATGTGTGTATGTAGGTATGTGAGTGTGTATGTGTATATACATATGTATACCTATGCCCATGTTAATATGCATCAAGACACAGAAAAAAAAATAAACCTCTATAAAAAACTAAACAGTGCTATAGTGCTTCTGGAAAGTCATTTGCTATTTGCATGTTGCCCAATAAATCTATACTAGAATCACTTTTTAAAATTAGGCTTCCTCAGGATATTTCCCCCTCTGTTTAAATTCTGTTTCATGCCCTTCAGTACATTTTTAAAATAATTTTCTCCGTCTAATTTGTATACCTTTGCTCTAAAATAAAGCAACTTTTGTTGCTATTGTGAGATTTCTTTTGTTCATTTCTTCCCATTTCTCAATGGTAACTGCATATCTGTTTACTTACCTATCCAAATGCATTACTGAATTATGTTATTCTCTAATTGTTTTGTTCGGATTACTTGGGTTCTTTTAAGCATACAGTGTTATCTAATTTTGTCTCCTCTTTTTCAGTGTTTATTAATATATCATTTATATCATTTTTTTGTCTTATGGTTTCACTATAGTGTTTTTAAATATTGTTGAATGTATTTGTCAGGGAGAAACTGGTCTTCCCATCCTGTTCCTCTGCCATCTTGGGACCTGGACATCTCTTCCTTTTACTTCTTTCAGTATGACTTTAGCAAATCTTATTTTGCTATAATGGTTTCCAGTAGCTTCAGTCAAATACCTTTTATTATAGGACATTTCATTCTATTTCTCTGTTACATGGATTTTTTTCAATTAGATATGGTTATTAAATTTTATTAAAGTTTTGGATTTACTCAACATTATTTATATATTATTCATGTACATAAATTATGTTAGTAGAATCCCTAAAGTATATCCATCCTTACATTGTTGGTTTAAATTCTACCTCATACTTTTTACTATTTAATAAACTGATGGCTTCCCCAATGGCGCAGTGGGTAGAGAATCTGCCTACAATGCAGGAAACACAGGAGACATGGATTCCAGCCATGTCTGGGTCAGGGAAGATCCCCTGGAGGAGGAAATGGCAATCCACTCTAATATTCTTGCTTGTAAAACCTCATGAACAGAGGAGCCTGGTGGGTTCCAGTCCTTGGGGTAGCAAAAGAGTCAGACATGACTGAGCACAGCATACAACAAGAAACTGATAGCTTCGAGTTGTTAATGTAATTCACTTAGAATCCTGGTCCCTCATAGCTCAATTGGTAAAAATCCACCTGCAATGCAAGAGACCCTGGTTCAATTCCTGGATCAGGATAATCCCCTGGAAAAGGGATGGGCTGCCCATCCCAGTATTCTTGGGTTTCCCTTGTGGCTCAGCTGGTAAAGAATCCTGCTGCAATGCAGGAGACCTGGGTTTGATCCCTGGGTTGGGGAGATTCCCTGGAGAAGGAAAAGGCTACCCACTCCAGTATTCGGGCCTGGAGAATTCCATGGACTATATAGTCCATGGGGTTGCAAAAAGTCAGACACAACTGAGCAACTTTCATTTTCACTTTCACAGATTGAGCTATACTTTTCTCTTTAAATAATATTATATTTTGGTATTAAGCATAGACTAACCTTCTAAAAAGGCTTCCCACATGGCTCAGGGATAAAAAATGTCTGCCTGCCAATGCAGGAGAAGTGGATTTGATCCCTGGGTCGGAAGATCCCCTGGAGAAGGAAATCGCAACCCACTCCATCCAATATTCTTGCTGGGAAATTCCATGGACAGAGGAGCCTGGTGGGCTACAGGCAATGGGGTTTCAAAAGAGTCAGACATGACTTAGTGACTGAACAACAATCTCTTAACATCCGTTTGAAAATGTCTCATTTTTTTAATATGGTCTAGAATCATCTGATTGATAAAGAAATAATATCCTCTGTAAACATTAGAGTGACCTGATCTTTATGTTTTGGTCATCTTTTTAGTGGCAAATCTTTAACAAACTTAAATTTCTTCAGTGACTATTGGGCTGCTGAAGTGTTTGGGCTGCTCTTTAGTATTCATTTGGTAGTTTATGTCATTTTAAACTGCATTAGCATGATGCAAGCATATTACTCACTTATAATTTTTAAAATATCTTTGTCTATATTTATCTGTCTCTTTAAAAACTTTGTCTGATTTTTGTGTTTTGCTTTTAGCTAAGCTCTTCTAAGAGCTTTCTTATGTGTGCTGCTGCTAAGTCGCTTCAGTCGTGTCTGACTCTGTGCGACCCCATAGACTGCAGCCCACCAGGCCCTCCGTCCATGGGATTTTCCAGGAAAGAGTACTGGAGTGCGGTGTAGGTGTATGTATATAAGGAGTTTTCTTCTTTTTCTAGCTCATTACTTTCAGTGTGTAGCTTTATTAACTTCTACTTCCTACTTTGTTTTAATTCATTGATTTATTCATCATTGTAGCATCTTAACCTAAATGTTGTTTCATTTATCATCTATCTCTTTTGTTTCATAATGAAAACATTTAATTTTATAAATACTCCCTTTACTTCATCTGCATCCCATAAGTTTTTGATACATCTTTTTAGATTTATTATAAATATTTTGTAATTCACTTTTTCTTCCAAGAATTAGTAATAAATTTATCTCCAAGTTATTTTCATCTTTTATTTTTCTAGTTTTTTTTTAAATCAAAATAAATTAAGCTTTGAAATTTATTACTGACATATAAATTCCAGACGGAGCTTTATAAAAATGTACCCAACTCATTGCTGGATTTGGTATTTTGTCAGCTGGGAACACTAAATACCCCCACTTAACTTGCTATTTGTAAAGCTCGGAGTAGCATTGGGGTTCCTGTTCACTTTGGCAATTGCCCTATGGCTAATTTGGCCAGTTTCCAATTCCTCAAAGAGAGACAAAGAGTTGTCTCATTGCCACCTGCTATTAACTAAATACTTAGGATTCAGTGTCCTACGGGTGACTGGGAGACAGGGGATTGGATTATTGTGGCAGCCTGCGGAACCTCCTTCCCTGGGGAATTTTGAGAACAGCAAAGAACCATCTGTCTCGGGTGGTTTTAAGAGCAGCCCTGCCTAAAGGCAGGTGCATGGATTAGATGACCTGTGAAGATTGTCATCCATTCCAATGACTTCAGTGGAAAGGATGCATTTGCTGAATTTGAAAAGCATCCAGTACAAACACTGATAGGTTTAGGGAGCATATGGTCAAGAGCCTGAGGGTATTCAACCCTTCTTGAAACTGGAGCCACCCAGTGTCACCCTGTGCCCTGAATTCAAGAATGTCAACCTCTGCAAGTGAACCCAGCATTCAGTTATTCCACCCTTGAAAGTTATATGCATATGTAGTTCAAATTAGAGTAGCTCAAATCTTTAATCACAAGCAGAATTTTTTTTTTTAAGCAGGTAGTCCAACTCATCCATATGTATAAATTTAAATGGACTGTTGAGCCTGATTCTTGTTACGCCACTAACCTTAACTTTCCTAACCTTGTTCCTCAGAGGTTATCATGTGTTTGTTTTAAGCAACTAAACAGCCTGATTAATTCTTCAGCAGGTCTGCCCTATATGTGTGTGTGTGTGTGTATATATATACACAGTACAAAGGTAAAATGCTTAAATGAATCAACCAAGTTAAACCACCTTATTTGTGATCCAATCTTCATTGTTTAAAATGTCCTAATCTATTTTAAAGTCATAGAGGAAGAGAAATGCCCCCAAATCTTTTCAGACTGGTACATGAGATGTAAGGATTGGAGTTAAAAACCAACAATGGCCGGTTTGTAAAAGCAGACGTGTCAACTAATTCAGTTAACCATTCTAGCAGAGTTAGAGAGACTATGGCTTAAGAATATCAGGTGACCTTGCATGCCAGAGGGAGTTTGCTGCTGCTGCTGCTGCTGCTGCTGCTAAGTCATTTCAGTCGTGTCCAACTCTGTGCAACCCCATAGATGGCAGCCCACCAGGCTCCCCCGTCCCTGGGATTCTCCAGGCAAGAACACTGGTGGGTTGCCATTTCCTTCTCCAAGAGGGAGTTTGGATGAGCTGAATTAGGAGAGGTAGAAAGGACCTGTCACAAATGTGTCCCAAAAGTTTAAATTAGTTTAAAAATAAGAGTTGACTAGGAGGGCTACTCCATTTTTTCTAAGGGATTCTTGCCCACAGCAGTGATACAGTAGTCATCTGAATTAAAACTTTCAGTTCAGTTCAGTTCAGTTCAGTCACTTAGTCATGTCTGACTCTTTGCGACCCCATGAATTGCAGCTCGCCAGGCCTCCCTGTCCATCACCAACTCCCGGAGTTTACTCAAACTCACGTCCAGGCATGAGGTGGCCAAAGTATTGGAGTTTCAGCTTTAGCATCATTCCTTCCAAAGAATACCCAGGACCAGTCTCCTTCAGAATGGACTGGTTGGATCTCCTTGCAGTCCAAGGGACTCTCAAGAGTCTTCTCCAACACCAAAGTTCAAAAGCATCAATTCTTCGGGGCTCAGCTTTCTTCACAGTCCAACTCTCACATCCGTACATGACCACTGGAACAACCATAACCTTGACTAGATAGACCTTTGTTGGCAAAATAATGTCTCTGCTTTTGAATATGCTATCTAGGTTGGTCATAACTTTCCTTCCAAGGAGTAGGTGTCTTTTAATTTCACATCTGCAATCACCATCTGCAGTGATTTTGGAGCTATAGCATCCATTTTTGCAATGAATATTAAGAAGTGATCTCCTTTAGAATTGACTGCTTTGATCTCCTTGAAGTCCAAGGGACTCTCAAGCATCTGCTCCAACACCACAGTTCAAAAGAATCAATTCTTTGGTGCTCAGCCTTCTTTATGATCCAACTCTTACATCCATACATGACTACTAGAAAAACCATATCTTTGACTAGACAGACCTTTGTCAGCAAAGTTAAGTCTATGCTTTTTAATATGCTGTCTAGGTTGGCCATAGCTTTCCTTCCAAGGAGCAAGTGTTTTTTTAGTTTCATGGCTGCGGTCACCATCCACAGTAATTTTGGAGCCCAAGAAAATAAAGTCTGTCACTATTTCCATTGTTTCCCCATCTATTTGGCATGAATTGATGGTACCAGATGCCATAATCTTCAGTTTTTGAATGTTGAGTTTTAAACCACCTTTTCACTCTCCTCTTTCACGTTCCATCAAGAGGCTCTTTAGCTCCTCTTTGCTTTCTGCCATAAGGGTGGTGGTGTCTGCATATCTGAGATTACTGATATTTCTCCCCACAATCTTGATTCTAGCTTGGGCTTCATCCTGCCTGGCATTTCATATGCTATACAGTGCATATAAGTTTAATAAGCATGGTGACAATATACAGCCTTGATGTACTCCTTTCCTAATTAGGCCCCAGTCCATTGTTCCATGTCTGGTTCTAACTGCTGCTTCTTGACCTGCATACAAGTTTCTCAGGAGGCAGGTAAGGTGGTCTACTGTTCCTGTCTCTTTAAGAATTTTCCACAGTTTGTTGTGATCCACACAGTCAAAGGCTTTGGCATAGTCAATGAAGCAGAAGATGTTTATCTGGAATTCTCTTGCTTTTTCTATGACCCAACGGATGTTGGCAGTTTGACCTCTGGTTCCTCTGCCTTTTCTAAATTCATCTTGAACATCTGGAAATTCTTGGTTCATATACTGTTGAAGCCTGGCTTGGAGAATTTTGAGCATTACTTTGCTAGCATGTGAAATGAGTGCAATTGTGTGGTAGTTTGACCATTCTTTGGCATTGCATTTCTTTGGGATTGGAATGAAAACTGACTTTTTCCAGTCCTGTGGCCACTGCAGAGTTTTCCACATTTGCTGGCTTATTGAGTGAAGCACTTTTCCAGCATCATCTTTTAGTAGGGGTAATGGCAACCTCCTTCAAAAGAGCACACCGCGGCTCTCAGGATTTTTATAGTCAGTGCCTCTTACCCTGTGGCAGGCCACTATCAACCCACACCTCCACTGGAGACTCCTGGACACTCACAGGCAAGTCTGGCTCAGTCTCTTATGGGGACACCGCTACTTTCTCCTGAGTCCTGATGTGCACAAGGTTTTTATCTCCAGTCCTATGGAAGTCCTGTAATCAAATCCCACTGGCCTTTGAAGTCAAATTCCTGGGTGTTCTCAGTCCCTTTGCCAGATCTTCAGGTTGGCAAATCTGGCCCCTAGAACTTTTGCAATGGTGTGAGAACTTCTTTGGTATAATTGTTCTCCAGTTTGTGGGGCATCTGCTCAGTGGTTCTGTAGTGAAGCTAATGGTACCCTGCTCCTAAAGGACTCCAGCCACATGCCACACCACCCAGGTCTGCTGCAGCCAGATCTCCTGTCCCCATGGTAGGTCACTGTTGACCTGTGCCTCTGTAGGAGACACTCAAACACTCAAAGGCAGGTCTAGCTCAGTCTCTTATGGAGGTCACTGCTCCTTTCCCTGGATCCTGCAGATGGTGACTGCAGCCATGAAACTAAAAGACGCTTGCTCCTTGGAAGAAAAGCCATTGGAAAATCTAGGTAGCATATTAAAAAGCAGAAACATACTTTGCCGACAAAGGTCCATCTCATCAAAGCTATGATTGTTCCAGTAGTCATGTATGGATGTGAGAGTTGGACTGTAAAGAAGGGTGAGCACCAAAGAATTGATGCTTTTGAACTCTGGTGTTGGAGAAGACTCTTGAGAGTCCCTTGGACTGGAAGGAGATCCAACCAGTCCGTCCTAAAGGAGATCAACTCTGAATATTCATTTAAAGGACTGATGCTGAAGCTGAAGCATATTTTGATTACCTGTTGCTGAGAGCATACTCATTAGAAAAGACCCTGATACTGGGAAAGATTGAAGGCAGGAGGAGAAGTGGGTGACAGAGGATGAGATGGTTGGATGGCATCACCAACTCAATGGACATGAGTTAGCGCAAGATCTGGGAGATGATGAAGGACAGGCAAGCTTGGTGTGCTGTAGTCCATGGGGACTCAAAGAGTCAGACTCAACTGGGTGAATGAACAACAGCAAAAATAAGAGTTGTGGCTTATCCAAAGAATAGTGCTTTTAGGGAAAAAATAGTTCCTTAACTCATACTGTAGTCTCAATACAGATCAATTAAAGAAGTCACTGTTTAAAAACTAACAACAATTTTAAAATAAACTGTCGTGAAATGTATTCTGAATGAAATATACTCAGATCTGAATTGATCTGATCTAGTTTTGAGAAAGGATACTTTTTGTATTTTATGCTTATGAAGCAATAATGGCAATAAAAAATAGCAATAGGTTTGGGAAAAAAATTAAAGTGTTTATAAATGTCAGAGATTAAAATTAAGAAACAAATGAAAATCATATTTGCAATAAATATGATAGATAACTATTTGCAATATATATAATATGAAAACTTTTTTTAAAATTGAAGAAATGCCAGTAAGGAAACACAAAGGATGTAAACAATTCTTAACAGAATAAAGTCAGTGGATGATTAACTTAAAATTTTATTGTCACTAAAATGAAATGAAAATTAAAACAACTGAAGTATAGTTTTCTGTATGAAATTAGCAAAGATTTAGGAAAAACCTCTTCTCATTTGCAGCCTCTAACAGTAAATTAATCCAGTATTTCTAGAAAATTATGTGGCAGTATTCTTTAAGAACTTTAATTGTTTCATATCTCTCAATGCAGATAGATGATGGACATGCATATAGGGAGATAGATGTACATATAAACAGTTATGTCATCTATCCAGCCTAAGGACATAGAAATTTGAACAAAACCTGTTTGCAAAAATTTTCACCGAGGAACAATTTATAATGAGAAATAAATGACCAAAAGTAGGGAACTTGCTTTATAAAATAGTATAGATCCCAGATGATGAAATATTAAGATACTATATTTGAAGAACTTAGTATATTTAGAAAAAACTGTTCTGTAGGGGAAATGGTTTAAACTTGTGTATTTAGTATGATCAAAGTTAAGTTTAAAATATTTATAGAAGGTCTTTAAGAAGACACATTAAAATGTAAACAGACTAGTTATTTCTCAGTAATTAGATTGATTATTATTTTCTTCATAATTTTTCTTAATTTTCAAATTATCTCCAGTGCATATGTTTTATCTTGTAATAAAAAATACATTTAAAAATGAGAAATAGAACCAACTAGCAAAACAAGAATGAAAGAACAAGAAAGGAAGTTAGAAATGGGATTGTGAAAGAGCCCTAGATTCGGAATGGGGGACCTGGATTTCTAGAATCCAGAGAGATTTGTTGAAATGATCACTTCAGGCTCAAAGATTCTACAGGCCAGCATTTTATCCAAGAGCCCCTTCCCTGTGTACTGGTGGGCCTGCCAACCTTGGTAGAAAGTAGGTAGCCCAGACTAAATCTCCTGCGTGGATGAACTTTCCAACTCCTTCCCATTGATTATCCTTTTTCTCTCTTCTGAAAGGAAAGTAAGAAATTACTGACTCCAATTGTCCTCTTCCCCCTTGACTTCAGCTTAAGATGGGAGTACATTTTCAATGATATCTGTGATCTGGTCTTAGGTAGTTGTAGACCCACATACCATTTCAGCATCAGAGTGATTGTTTTTGACTGGTGTTAGCTATGGTTTATTGCTGAATATACCTAATATAGATTTTTGAAATGTTTAATAACCTCAGGAAATGTGGCAGCGCCTTTGTAGTATCAGTTCAATTCAGTTCAGTCACTCAGTCATGTCTGACTCTTTGCATCCCTACAGATTGCAGCAGGCCAGGCTTCCCTGTCCTTCACCATCTCCCAGAGCTTGCTCAAACTTATGTCCATTGAGTCAGTGATGCAATCCAACCATCTCATCCTCTGTCGTCCCCTTCTCCTCTTGCTTCAGTCGTTCTCAGCATTAGGGTCTTTTCCAAGGAGTGAGTTCTTCACATCAGGTGGCCGAAGTATTGATTTTTCAGCTTCAGCATCCGTCTTTCCAATGCATATTCAGGACTGATTTTCTTTTAAGATTGACCGGTTTGATATCCTTGCAGTCCAAGAGACTCTCAAGAGTCTTCTCAAATATCACAGTTCAAAAGCATCAATTCTTCAGTGCTCAGCTTTCTTTATAGTCCATCTCTCATATCCAAACATGACTACTGGGAAAACCATAGCTTTGATTAGATGGTCCTTTGTTGTTATAATAATGTGTCTGCTTTTTAATATGTTGTCTAGGTTGGTTACAACTTTTCTTCCAAGGAGCAAGCGTCTTTTAATTTCATGGCTGCAGTCACTACCTGCAGTGATTTTGGAGTCCCCCAAAATAAAGTCTCTCACTGTTCCCATTGTTTCCCCATCTATTTGCCATGAATTGATGGGGAAATGGCTGGATGCCATGATCTTAGTTTTCTGATCTTGAATTTTAAGCCAGCTTTTTCACTCTCCTCTTTCACTTTCATCAAGATGCCTTGTCGTATGGGACTGAAGAAGCTTAAATCCACTTTTTCCATGCCTGTGATTCAGATTGAGATTGTAGTCATCACAGCCCAGAACCCCTTAGTTTAGAATGGTCTAGAGTTCAGCCTTCATTTTACCTCTTTCTCAGCTCCAGCCTACCTTATTCTAAGACGTGACCTGTTCCACTCAATCAACCTGTTCTCAGTTGTTGTTGTTTTTTTAATTCCAGAAATAAATAGAAATATCTTGTGTGTTATAACCTTTCTCCCCAACATAATTCTCTTTTTATTCCCTTTCCTGCTCCCCCACTTTTTGCTTTTATTACTTTAGGTACCTGTACACTTTCATTTCAGTAGAGTTAGGGGATGCATTTTTTCTTAGTTCTTAGTCCAGCATCTTGATCTTGTTACTGTAAGGAAATTAAATTTTATAACAAAGAGGTCCTCAGCAGTGTTATTTCCAAATGATAAGGAGCAGTCATGTAGGGAATCCACAGACTCTTTGGCAATAACAATAGCAGTAAAGTTGTATTTATAGTTGTGCTAGGTGCTGTGCAACACTCTGTGCATGCACTGACTTGTGTAATTCCCACAGCAACTCTGCTTTACACAGTATGATTATATCTGTTTAAGATACACTTAGTAATAATATCATTATTATATAATAAACATTGTATATGTTTCACCAGGGGAGGAAACTTATACCCATATAGCTCAGGTGATTTGCCCAAGGACACACAGCAGTGAAGTGACAAAGCCAGATCTTAAAGACGGATAATCTGACTTCAGAAATCTTGTTCCTAAGTGTTCCTTTCTAAATATAGTAATGTGACTGAGACTGTCTGAAAGATTTTAGTCTATCCTGGTGATGAGTTTAAAGCTCTTTATTTTACTGTAGTCATTTCTATAGGTACAACAGATCCCATTCCCAAGCATAGTTACTTGATAGAATGTGGCCACCTTTGGTGGCTCAGAGGTTAAAGCGTCTGCCTGCAATGCAGGAGATCCGGGTTCGATCCCTGGGTCAGGACGATCCCCTGGAGAAGGAAATGGCAACCCACTCCAGTACTCTTGCCTGGAGAATCCCATGAAGTGAGGAGCCTGATAAGGCTACAGTCCATGGGGTCGCAAAGAGTCGGACACGACTGAGTGACTTCACTTTCACTTTAATCACAAATAACTATAACTAGTTTCTTAGTTGCTAAGCTAAGCTTTCTGGTGTCCTCTGGCTCTTAACTTTATACATTTAATTGGATTCCTGGTGCTTTGTCTATTTTACTTTTGTTGTGAAAGTTACCTTCATTATATTCCTTCCTTTGGTGCTGTCATAATTCTTACAAATCAAGGTGGCAGAGTGGTGAAGAATCTGCCTGCAATAGCAGGAAATGCAAGAGATGCAGCTTCGATCCCTGGGTCAGGGAAGATCCTTTGGAGTAGAAAATGGCAATCTGCTCCCATATTCTTGCCTAAAAATCCCATGGACAGAGGAGCCTGGCAGGTTACAGCCCATGGGGTAGCAAAGAGTAGGACACGACTGAGTGACTGAACACCGCACACACGGGAACAATGTACTTTTCAGCTCTCACCATGAGGACATTAACTGGCATAAATACCAAGCATCTTTCTTATAAAGATTTGCTGTACTGACTTTAAAAATTATCTTAAAAATGATAACTTATCACTGTATGTACTTATTTGAAAACTTTCTGATATCAGATGTTGGCTGGTATCGATTAGGAGTACATAAATGTGTTTGCTGTAAAGGTTCCTCATGATCTTATCATGCTGCTGCTAAGTCACTTCAGTCGTGTCCAACTCTTTGCGAACCCAGAGATGGCAGCCCACCAGGCTCCCCTGTCCCTGGGATTCTCCAGGCAAGAACACTGGAGTGGGTTGCCATTTCCTTCTCCAATGCAGGAAAGTGAAAAGTGAAAGTGAAGTCGCTCAGTCGTGTCCGACCCTCAGCGACCCCATGGACTGCAGCCCACCAGGCTCCTCCTGTCAGGGATCAGTCAATTATGTGAATCCTTGTCACACAAACTGAATTGATATGATTGCCTGAAAAGAGTCAAATTTTCTGCAATAATTTGAAGAAGAGAGAACTTTGGGAGTATAAAAACAAGGTTTCCTGAATGACCGGATAGAAAAAAATGGGTCAAAATTTTAAACAGGTAATTCACAGAAGGGTAAATATTACAATATTTATTAGAAAGAGAGAAGGAAAGAACTGGTTTTTGTCTGGCTTCTGTCAGAAAGCAGCATTTGAGACAGGCTCTGGATGATTGTTTGGTTTGTGATTGTAGAAAAGGAGATGCAAGGCATAGAGAGGGAAAAAGTAACTTCAGCAAAGGCATAGCGGTTGGAAAATATGGAACAATTAGGAAACAGAAGTCAGGAGATAAATTCATGTAATTCCCTATAGAGTTGAAGGATCTATGCTGTTTTTTAGAGATATGTAAGGATGACTTTCTATAGTCATATAGCAGAAGGATTTTCATTTCTAATGGTGTGTCACTGTATAATTCCATGGGAGATGGATGCTGAAGAACTGAGGAAGGGGTATAAGGTACATCTTAGAAGGTCCTGAAAATCTGTTCTCATCGGATTGAAGCAGTTTATAACTGAAGATGGGAGTTAAGTTACTTGAGGGTCACAAATATCCTTGATTAACCAGCTCAGCATGGCTGTAACAGTGTTGTCTACATGCCTGCTAATTACCAGGCATTTTTTTCCCCACCTTATTTTTTTTTTCTGGCTGCACCCTGCAGCACTGGGAACTTCCCTGATCAGGATGAAACCTGTGCCCCCTGCAGTGGAAGCATGGAGTCTTAACAACTCGACCACCGACCACCGGGAAGTGCGAGACCAGAATTTTGAAAAGCCCTTTTGAGTTGCCATCATCCTATCTTTATCTCCTGCTAAAGGCTGGAATGAGAGTAATCCCCCTCTTGCTTGATGATAAACAGATTGACAACAGAGCCTTTTTATAATACTCTCTGAAAGTTGCTTCTGAGGTCTTCAGATGTATCTCACATTTCCTGAAGGCCAGGGAGTGGTTATCATTCAGTGGCCATCATTGTTTTGAGTTTGTTGATACTAAAAGGTAGTAAGAATGTTGCCTTTTGCTTCTCAGACTGAATGTCTGCAGAACTCTGCAAGGGTGTCATCTATGTCCATCCAGGGCTAGAATGTATTTCCATATGCACTAATAGACTCTAGAAGCAGATTTCCTCCAGGTTGTCAGCAAGAGAGCTAACATGGATATTAACACAGGCATCATCAAGCCAATTACTCTGTTTAATGAAGGTTGCTTTTGCAATAGGGGCTATAGTACCTAATGAACTCTGGGCCTATTTGCTGATAAATATAACAATGAGTTAATGGGACTACCTGAAGACTTCAGAGGGTACTCTTGCATTTTAGGACTGCAAGAAAAAAATAATATAGTAATATGTTTTATGCTCTGCTACATTCATATTTCCTATTAAAGCATACCTATCTAAACCCAATATCTGACATCAATTTTAATAAGGAGAAATTACATTTAATTGTGTCTTTATCCTTTCACATTAATCCATTATGAATATTTTATTCCATGGAGTTAGAAAAATTGAATTCACTTATTAGGAAAGAATATTCCTTTATAAGGAGTGCTTTATATTTCAGGCCCTCATAACTTACTTTAAATATTTCAGGCACGATAAATGGTAAGAAGTGAAAAATAGGCCTGAATTCATAGAGTAAGGACCATTTAGAAGTCTTTTGTCTTCAGATTTTGATTATACAGTTAAACTTACTTGATGTGCTCAGCAGGTTGTAAAATTCATATCTTTATATAGTGATCCATAAGAAATAGCTCTATAGTAATGAAACACCTTTAAATTTGATTCTTGTGAGTTGCAAAATGATTATCATCCTTCCCACAAAGAAAAAATGTGTATTTAATATTTGTTTGTTTAACTTCAACTGAGGTATTAATTATAATCTCTTGACTTTTTTTTAATTTTTTAAATACTTTATTCTACATTACAATACTGTATTTGTTTTGCCATACCTTGACATGAATCAGCCACCGGTGTACATGATCTCCCAATGCCAAAGCCCCCTCCCACCTCCCACCCCATATCATCTCCCTGGATCATCCCGTGCACCAGCCCCAAGCATCCTGTATCCTGTATTGAACATAGACTGGCACTTCGTTTCTTACATGATAGTATACATGTTTCAATGCCATTCTCCCAAATCATCCCACCCTCTCCCTCTCCCTAAGAGTCCAAAAGTCCGTCCTATACCTCTGTGTCTCTTTTGTTATCTCACATCTCTCTACTAATCATATGCCTCATCTCAGTTTCCATGAACATACAGCTTTTTAGCAAATAAATCTAAGGGAAAATCATAGTTTATTTGATAAGATATATACAAATGTTCTTCTAAAGAAGAAAATAAAAGATGTTAGTATGTTTCATTGATATGAACCATAAAAATCAAAATACTAATTTTTAGTATCTTTATAGAGAAAATTAGTAAAGAAAACATAATGTTTTCTTAAACTTATTTAAATAAGCAAAAAAGAAAAACAAACTTGAAATTTTATGGAAAATATAATAGAACCTTCTTCAATGCATTTGGATCCACTAAGCTAGGAGTAACAGGAAAATTTGGCCTTGGAATGAAGAATGAAGCAGGGCAAAGACTAATAGAGTTTTGCCAAGAAAATGCCCTGGTCATAGCAAACACTCTCTTCCAACAACACAAGAGAAGACTCTACACATGGACATCACCAGATGGTCAACACCAAAATCAGATTGATTATATTCTATGCAGCCAAAGATGGAGAAGCTCTATACAGTCAACAAAAACAAGACCAGGAGCTGACTGTGGCTCAGATCATGAACTCCTTCTTACCAAATTCAGACTGAAATTGAAGAAAGTAGGGAAAACCACTAGACCATTCAGGTATGACCTACATCAAATCCCTTATGATTATACAGTGGAAGTGAGAAATAGATTTAAGGGCCTAGATCTGATAGATAGAGTGCCTGATGAACTATGGACTGAGGTTCGTGACCCTGTATGGGAGACAGGGATCAAGACCATCCCCATGGAAAAGAAATGCAAGCAAGCAAAATGGCTGTCTGGGGAAGCCTTACAAATAGCTGTGAAAAGAAGAGAGGCGAAAAGGAAAGATATACCCATCTGAATGCAGAGTTCCAAAGAATAGCAAAAGAGATAAGAAAGCCTTCATCAGCGATCAATGCAAAGAAATAGAAGAAAAGAACAGAATGGGAAAAACTAGAGATTTCTTCAAGAAAATTACAGATATCAAGGGAACATTTCATGCAAAGATGGGCTTGATAAAGGACAGAAATGATCTGTACCTAACAGAAGCAGAAGATATTAAGAAGAAGTGGCAAGAATACACGGAAGAACTGTACAAAAAGATCTTCAAGACCCAGATAATCATGATGATGTGATCACTCATCTAGAGCCAGACATCTTGGAATGTGAAGTCAAGTGGGCCTTAGAAAGCATCACTACGAACAAAGCTAGTGGAGGTGATGGAATTCCAGTGGAGCTGTTTCAAATCCTGAAAGATGATGCTGTGAAAGTGCTGCACTCAATATGCCAGCAAATTTGGAAAACTCAGCAGGGGCCACAGGACTGGAAAAGGTCAGTTTTCATTCCAATTCCAAAGAAAGGCAATGCCAAAGAATGCTCAAACTACCGCACAATTGCACTCAACCTCACATGCTAGTAAAGTAATGCTCAAAATTCTCCAAGCCAGGCTTCAGCAATATGTGAACCGTGAACTTCCAGATGTTCAAGCTGGTTTTAGAAAAAGCAGAAGAACCAGGGATCAAATTGACAACATCTGCTGGATCATGGAAAAAGCAAGAGAGTTCCAGAAAAACATCTATTTCTGCTTTATTGACTATGCCAAAGCCTTTGACTGTGTGGATCACAATAAACTGTGGAAAATTCTGAAAGAGATGGGAATACCAGACCACCTGACCTTCCTCTTGAGAAATCTGTATGCAGGTCAGGAAGCAACAGTTAGAACTGGACATGGAACAACAGACTGGTTCCAAACAGGAAAAGGAGTACGTCAAGCCTGTATATTGTCACCCTGCTTATTTAACTTATATGCAGAGTACATCATGAGAAACACTGGACTGGAAAAAGCACAAGCTGGAATCAAGATTGCCGGGAGAAATATCAATAACCTCAGATATGCAGATGACACCACCCTTATGGCAGAAAGTGAAGAGGAGCTAAAAAGCCTCTGATGAAAGTGAAAGAGGAGAGTGAAAAAGTAGGCTTAAAGCTCAACATTCAGAAAACGAAGATCCATGGCATCCGGTCCCATCACTTTATGGGAAATAGATGGGGAAACAGTGGAAACAGTGTCAGACTTTATTTGGGGGGCTCCAAAATCACTGCGGATGGTGACTGCAGCCATGAAATTAAAAGACACTTACTCCTTGGAAGAAAAGTTATGACCAACCTAGATAGCATATTCAAAAGCAGAGACATTACTTTGCTGACTAAGGTCCGTCTAGTCAAGGCTATGGTTTTTCCTGTGGTCATGTATGGATGTGAGAGTTGGACTGTGTAGAAGGCTGAGCACCAAAGAATTGATGCTTTTGAACTGTGGTGTTGGAGAAGACTCTTGAGAATCCCTTGGACTGCAAGGAGATCCAACCAGTCCATTCTGAAGGAGATCAACCCTGGGATTTCTTTGGAAGGAATGATGCTAAAGCTGAAACTCCAGTACTTTTTCCACCTCATGCGAAGAGTTGATTCATTGGAAAAGACTCTGATGCTGGGAGGGATTGGGGGCAGGAGGAGAAGGGGACGACTGAAGATGGGATGGCTGGATGGCATCACGAACTCATTGGACATGAGTCTGAGTGAACTCTGAGAGATGGTGATGAACAGGGAGGCCTGGCGTGCTGTGATTCATGGGGTCGCAAAGAGTCGGACACGACTGAGTGACTGAAGTGAACTGAACTGAAAGTTCAGAAAGAGATTATATAAGTTACTTTAAATAATTTTACTAGTATAGCTATCTTTATACTAGTATTACTCTGTCATAACTACTGTAGCTTTAGATCAAATCTTGATATCAGATAACATGAGTCTTCCAACTTTGTTCTTTTAAGAACTATTTGGACCATTATTTATCCTTTGCATTTGCATGTAAAATTTACAACCTGTTTGCCAATTTGTACCAATAGAGTCTGATAGGATTTATATTTAGTAAGTCAAATTGAGGAGACATGAAACCTTAACAATATTGTTTATTTAGATCTTCTTTAATTTTTCTCAGTAATGTTTTATGCTTCTCATTATATATCTTACACATATTTTGGGTCATAGACCTAAATGTCAAAGCTAAATTATAAAAATTTTATAAGAAAACTTAGAAAATCCTTATGATGCTGGAAGAAGCAATGATTTCCTAGAGAAGATACAAAAAAAAGTTGAAAAAATTTAATGACAAATTGGAGTTTATAAAAATGATAAAATGATGACCTTTCAAAAACTCCATTTAAAAGGAAATGAAATTCTAGCCAGAGGATGGCAGTGCACAAAGACCCTGAACTTACCTTCTTCCACAGACACACTAAATCTATACTTGCGTGTAGAGCAGTTCCAAAGATGCCCACTCTTATGGGGTGACAGGAAATGAAACTGTCACTCTTTGCAGATGATATGATACTGGTAAGATCCCCCAGAGAAGGAAATAACAACCCACTCCAGTATTCTTTCCTAGAAAACTCCATGGACAGAGGAGCCTGGTGGGCTACAGTCCATGAGGTCGCAGGGTCAGACACAGCTGAGTGACCAAGCACACACATGGTGCACTATATAAAAACCTAAAGACATCACCAAAACCTATGAGAACTAATACATTCAGTAAATCTACAAGATACAAAATCAACATACAGAACTTGGCTGCATTTCTTTTCACTGATAATGAACTATCAGAGAAATGGGGAAATTATTCCATTTATAATTTCACTCAAAAGAATAAAATATCTAGGAATGAATTTAACCAAGGAGGTGAAAGACCTGTTCTCTGAAAACTATAAGACATTGGTAAAAGCCGTGATTATAGAAGAATATGGCACAGATAAATGGGAAAATATACTTGGCTTATGGATTGGAAGAATTAACATTGTTAAAATGTCCGTAAAAATCTACCAATGCAGTTTACAGCTTCAGGACAATCCTTATCAAAATACCCATGGCGATTTTCACAGAACTATAACTGAAAATCCTAAAATTTGTTTTGAACTACCAAAAACCCCAAAAAGTAAAAGAAATTTTGAGAAAGAAGAAGCTAGTGTTGTCACACTCCCTAGTTTCAAACTCTACTACAAAGTAAAGGTAATCAAACACTGGAACAAAACAGAGAGCCTATCAATAAACTGACACTTACTTGGTCAATTATTGTATGGAAAGGAGACAAGAATACAACAATGGAGGAGACAGCCTCTTAAAGAAATGTTTTTGGAAAACCTGGGAAGCTACTTTCAAACACTATGTATAAAAATAAGCATAGGCAGTACACTCTTTGACATTGATCTTAGCAGTTTTTTAGGGGGCTCTGTTTGCTCAGTCAAGGACAACAAAAGCAAAAATAAACAAATCATACTTCATCAATTAAAAAAAAAAGTGTTTGCACAATGAAAGGAGCCATCAACAAAGTGAAAAGCCACTTAATGAGTTGGAGAACATATTTGTAAATGGTATTCTTCTAAGGAATTAATTTCCAAAACATATAAAGAACTCATACCATTCAACATTTTAAAAGATTCTGATTGAAAAATGGGCAGAGGATCTGAATAACATTTTTCCAAAGAAGAAATACAGATGGCTAAAAGGCATATGAAAATATGTTCAGCATCACTAACCAACAGGGAAATGCAAATCAAAACCACAGTGAGAGATGTCACCTCGTACATCTCAGAATGGCTATCGTCAAAAAGACAAGGAATGCTAAATGGTGGCAAGGATGTGGAAGACAGGGAACCCTGGGACACTGTTGATGAGGATGTAAGTTGGAACAGCCACTTATAGGAAACACTATGGAGTTTCCTCAAAAAAATTAAAAATAGAACTCCCATACAATCCAGCAATTCCTTTTGAGTCTTTAACCATAGAAAACAAACACACTAAGTCAAAACGAAATATGCACTCCAACGTTCATTGAAATATTATTTATAAGAGCCAAGATATGGAAACAACCTAGATGCAGTGATTGATAAATGGATTTTAAAAATGGAATATTACTCAGCCATAAAAAGAGCGAAATCTTGCCATTTGCAGGGTATGGATGCACCTAAAGGGTGTTATGCTGAGTGAAATAAGTTGAACAGAGAAAGAGAAATACTGTATGATTTTACCCCTCTTGTGACCATCAGTAAATTTTGGGGGTGAGCATTCTGTATTGTATACAAATGTAGAAATATAATGTTCTACACATGAATCATATAATTGTATAAACTAGTATTAATTTAGTAAATTTTTCATGAAATGACATGCCATGTACTGGGAGAAAGTAAATGAGATATATATGTATCTAACAAAGCACTTGTGTCCAAAGTAGTAGTAAGAAAGAACTCTTACTACTTGAAAGCAAATAATTCAATTAAAAATCGGCAAAATATTTGAACATACTTATTGAAATAAAATGTACAAAGCCAGTAAGCAAATACAAAGTATTCTAAATCTTTAGTCTTCAGAGAAGTACATATTAAAATGTGAAGTACCTCTACAAGTTGATTAGAATGGCAAGATTTGAAGGAATGACATTGCAAAGTGTTAACTAATAGATAGAACAACTTGAACACTCTTACATTTCTGGTGAGGATATAAAATGGTACAACTACTTTGGAAAACACTTTGGTAGTGTATTAAGAAGTTAAACACATATTGACGATATAACCAAGCATTTTTCTTCCTGTATATTGACCCAAAGGAAACAAAAACTTGTACACAAAAATTCATAGCAGCTTTATTTGAAACAGCTAAAATCTGGAAACAACTGCAATACCCATCAGATCCAAGGACAAATTGTGCTTTAGTTAGAATGAAATGCTACCCATCAGTAATACGGAAATGAACCACCA
The DNA here is from genome assembly GCA_917880005.1 of Nanger dama. Classification (NCBI taxonomy): domain Eukaryota; kingdom Metazoa; phylum Chordata; class Mammalia; order Artiodactyla; family Bovidae; genus Nanger; species Nanger dama. The sequence goes on along the minus strand of CAKJTW010000011.1, from coordinate 22,635,166 downwards.
ATAAGTACCACAACATGGGTAAATTTCACAAACTTTGCTGAGTGAAATAAGCCAGACCTCTCACTGCCCCCCAAAAGTGTCTAGTATATAAATCAGATTCTATGAAATCATAGAAAAGGCAAGTTTAATCTACAGAGAACAGTAAATGATTTTCTGAAGTTAAGGGAGAGGATTGACTCTTATGGAACACAAGGGAAACTTACGGGGTAATGGAAATATTTTAAGACTTGATTATGGTGATAGTTACAGCCTTATGAATTTCCTAAAATTTTTCAAAATGCACATTTTTTCAAATGTTCATTTATTACATGTAAATTATACCTCAATAAAGTTTATTTTAATATGTAATAAAACACATTTTTCACCTTTTTAAAAATACAAACAAGACATATTTGAATGAGGCATGTTGGCTTTGTGTCTGATAGGTCCTTGTTCATAATGTCATCATGTCAGTTCAGTCAGTTCAATCTCTCAGTCATGTCCAACACTTCATGACCCCATGGACCACAGCATGCCAGGCCTCCTTGTCCATCACCAACTCCTGGAGTTTATTCAAACTCATATCCATTGAGCTGGTGATGCCACCCAACCATCTCATCCTCTGTTGTCCCCTTCTCCTTCTGCCTTCAATCTTTCCCAGCATCAGGGACTTTTCAAATGAGTCAGCTCTTCACATCAGGTGGCCAAAGTATTGGAGTTACAGCCTCAATATCAGGCCTTCGAATGAACACTCAGGACTGATCTCTTTAGGATGGACTGGTTGGATCTCCTTGCAGTCCAAGGGACTCTCAAGAGTCTTCTCCAACACCACAGTTCAAAAGCATCAATTCTTTGGCACTCAGCTTTCTTTATAGTCCAACTCTCACATCCATACCTAACTACTGGAAAAATCATAGACTTGATAAGACAGACCTTTGTTGGCAAAATAATGTCTCTGTTTTTTAATATGCTATCTAGGTTGATCATAACTTTCCTTCCAAGGAGTAAGCGTCTTTTAATTTCATGGCTGCAATCATCATCTGCAGTGATTTTGGAGCCCAGAAAAAGAAAGTCAGCCACTGTTTTCACCGTTTCCCCGTCTACTTGCCATGAAGTGATGGGACCAGATGCCATGATCTTCGTTTTCTGAATGTTTAGCATTAAGCCAACTGTTTCACTCTCCTCTTTCACTTTCATCAAGAGGCTGTTTAGTTCTTCTTCACTTTCTGCCATAAAAGTGGTGTCATCTGTATTTCTGAATTATTGCTATTTCTCCTGGCAGTCTTGATTCCAGCTTGTGCTTCATCCAGCCCTGTGTTTCTCATGATGTACTCTGCATATAAGTTAAATAAGCAGGGTGACAATATACAGTCTTGACATACTCCTATTCCTATTTGGAACCAGTCTGTGTTCCATGTCCAGTTCTAACTTGTTTCCTGACCTGCATACAGATTTCTCAGGAGGCAGGTCAGGTGGTCTGGTATTCCCATCTCTTGAAGAATTTTCTACAGTTTATTGTGATCCACACAGTCAAAGGGCTTGGCATTGTCAATAAAGCAGAAATAGATGTTTTTCTGGAATTCTCTTGCTTTTTCAGTGATCCAAAGAATGAAGCAGGGCAAAGGCTAATAGAGTTTTGCCAGGAGAATGCACTGGTCATAGCAAATACCCTCTTCCAAGAACACATTACCCTCTTCCAACAGTCTACACATGGACATCACCAGATGGTCAACACTGAAATCATATTGATTATATGCTTTGCAGCCAAAGATGGAAAAGCTCTATACAGTCAGCAAAAACAACACTGGGAGCTGACTGTGGCTCAGATCATGAACTCCTTATTGCCAAATTCAGACTTAAATTGAAGAAAGGAGGGAAAACCACTGGACCATTCACATAGGACCTAAATCATATCCCTTATGATTATACAGTGGAAGTGAGAAATAGATTTAAGGGACTAGATATGTTAGAGTGCCTGATGAACTATGGACAGAGGTTCATGACATTGTACAGGAGACAGGGATCAAGACCATCCTCAAGAAAAAGAAATGCAGAAAGGCAAAATGGCGGTCTGAGGAGACATTACAAATGTCATCACGGGTCCTCTACAACCTCCAATTTGGGTTTCTTTAAAGGAGAGCAAGAATTTAAAGAAACTTGTGAAAGTGTGAATGCAAAATGCTTTATAGTTTTCACGCTTTTTTCACTAATATTTTAAAGTTGCTTATCCATACCGTACTGAACTTTTTTTTCCCCTATTGAAATGTCTCTATGGAAATTTCTCCAAATGTTCTGTTTAGATGTTATTTTTTAAAACTAAGCATTTTCATTTTTTTTTGCTAACCTACATAATATTTAATTAGATAATTTAATGACAATAACAAGTTCAAAAGGTCTGAGTAGGTTTAAGATCAAATCCAGCTGACTATGGTAGCGGGTTGGAGCAGGAGTCAGGCTGTGCTCCTGACAGTGTTCACTGGTTATGCACAAGGCATGCGACTGAGAAGCCCCTGGGGTGGAAACTGAAGATTGCTAGTTTGTCACACAGTGCCTGACATAAAGTATGTGCTCAATAGCTGCTGCATTTGAATGTTTACCTTCTGTATTATCTATCATAAGTCTTAAGGATTTGATAGTAAGTGCTCAGTAAATGTTGAATTATTTTCAGTCTTACATGGAATTAAATGAGTTAAACCTCTATTCATCTATGAATTTTTGGCAATGCTATATTAAAAATTACATTTGGAAAAAGACTTCCACAAGGGCAGATCTGCCTCACTGTTTTACCAGCAAAGTTGGCCCACAGTAGGTGCTCAATAATCATTTTGTGAAAGCATAATTTTATTGAGTCTTCTGCCTTCTAAACAGATTTTTAGACAGGAATGGGTCTTAAACTGGTCTCTAATACTTTTCCCAAACTTTATAAGTCGTCAGACTTCTCGTGCAAACTTTTTTTTCTTATTTTTAACTTCCAAAATTCCAGGAAAATTCTTCTGAGAAAGTTCACTGTATATAGATGAAACTGATAAAGGGGCTCAGGTCATCATCTCTCCCTTCTACTCTTCTTCCTGTTCTAATGATCCCACACAGCTGAATCTCCAGAACACTAAAGGTTCTTTGGAGCACACTTTAAATATCTCTAATCTGGTTCATACTTTAATTTTTGAAACAGGTAAATGTGGTGAGGCCCATGGTGTTTAAATGACCTAAGGTCACATAGCTGTGTATATATGGTAAAGCCAACCCATAAGCACATGTCTTCTGACTTTTATGCTCAGTCAGTTCAGTTCAGTTCAGTCACTCAGTCGTGTCCAACTCTTTGTGACCCCATGGACTGCAGCACACCAGGCTTCCCTGTCCATCACCAAATCCCAAAGCTTGCTCAAACTCATGTCCATTAAGTCAGTGATGCCATACAACTATCTCATCCTCTGTCATCCCCTTCTCCTCCTGCCTTCAATCTTACCCAGCACCCGGGTCATCTCAAATAATTCAATTTTTTGCATCAGGTGGCCACAGTATTGGAGCTTCAGCTTTAACATCAGTCCTTCCAAAGAATATTCAGGATTGATTTCCTTTAGGATTGACTGGTTGGATCTCCTTGGAGTCCAAGGGACTCAAGAGTCTTCTCCAACACCACAGTTCAAAAGCATCAATTCTTGGTCACTCAGTTTTCTTTATGGACCAACTCTCACATCCATAGATGTGAGTCACATCCATGACTTCTAGAAAAATAGCTTTGACTGGACAAAGCTTTGTTGGCAAAGTAATGTCTCTTCTTTTAAGATGCTGTCTAGGATGTCCATAACTTTTCTTCCAGGGAGCATGCGTCAGTTAATTTCATGGCTGCAGTCACCGTCCACAGTGATTTTGGAGCCCAAGAAAATGAAGTCTGCCACTGTTTCCACTGATTTCCCATCTATTTGTCTTGAAGTGATGGGACTTGATGCCATGATCTTAGTTTTTTGAATGTTGAGTTTCAAGCCACCTTTTAACTCTCCTCTTTCACTTTCATCAAAAGGCTCTTTAGTTCTTTGCTTTCTGCCATAAGGGTGGTATCATCTGCATATGTGAGGTTAATATTTCTCCTGGCACTCTTGATTCCAGCTTGTGCTTCATCTAGATGGCATTTCACATGATATACTCTGCATGTAAGTTAAATAAGCAGAGTGACAATATACAGCCTTGATGTACTACTTTCCCAATTTGGAACCAGTCTGTTGTTCCATGTGTAGTTCTAACTTTTGCTTCCTGACCTGCATACAGATTTCTCAGGAGTCAGGTAAGGTGGTCTGGTATTCCATCTCTTTAAGAATTTTCAGCAGCTTGTGGTGATCCACATAGTCAAAGGCTTTGGCATAGTCAATAAAGCAGAAATAGATGTATTTTGGAACTCTCTTGCTCTTTTGATGATCCAACGGATGTTGGCAATTTGTTCTCTGGCTCCTCTGCCTTTTCTCAATTCAGCTTGAACATTTGAAAGTTCATGGTTCATGTACTCTTGAAGCTTGGCTTGTAGAATTTTGAGCATTTCTTTGCTAGTGTGTGAGATAAGTGTAATTGTGTGGTAGTTCAAACATTCTTTGGCATTGCCTTTCTTTGGGATTGGAATGAAACCTGACCTTTTCCAGTCCTGTGGTCACCGCTGAGTTTCCATGTTTGCTGGCATATTGAGTGCAGCACTTTCACAGCATCATCTTTTAGGATGTGAAAAAGCTCAACTGGAATTCCACAAAGCTCCACTAGCTTTGTTCATAGCAATGCTTCCTATGGCCCACTTGACTTTGTATTCCAAGGTGTCTGGCTCTGGGTGAGTGATCACATCGTCGTGATTATCTGGGTCATGAAGATCTTTTTAGTATAGTTCTTCTGTGTATTCTTGCCACCTCTGTTTTAATATCTTCTGCTTCTGTTAGGTCCATACCATCTCTATCCTTATTGAACCTATCTTTGCATGAAATGTTCCCTTGGTATCTCTAATTTTCTTGAAGAGATCTCTAGTCTTTCCCATTCTGTTGTTTTCCTCTATTTCTTTGTAAAGATTGCTGAGGAAGGCTTTCTTATCTCTCCTCGCTATTCTTTGGGACTCTGCATTCATATGGGTATATCTTTCCTTTTCTCCTTTGCTTTAACTTCTCTTCTTTTTCAACTATTTGTAAGGACCCTCAGATAACCATTTTGCCTTTTTACATTTCTTTTTCCTGGGGATGGTCTTGATCACTGCCTCCTATGCAATGTCACAAACCTCCATCCATAGCTCTTCAGGCACTCTGTCTATCAGATCTAATCCCTTGAATCTATTTCTCACTTCCACTGTATAATCATAAGGGATTTGATTTAGGTCATATGTGAATGGTCTAGTGGTTTTCCCTACTTTCTTCAATTTAAGTCTGAATTTGGCAATAAGGAGTTCATGATCTGAGCTACAGTCCAGTCCCAGTCTTATTTTTGCTGACTGTGTAGAGCTTCTCCATCTTTGGCTGCAAAGAATATAATCAGTCTGATTTCGATGATGGCCACCTGCTGATGTCCATGTGTAGAGTCTTCTCTTGTGTTGTTGGAATAAGGTGTTTGCTATGACCAGTGTGTTCTCCTGGCAAAACTCTATTAGCCTTTGCCCTGCTTCTTTCTGTAGTTCAAGGCTAAGTTTGCCTGTTATTCCAGGTATCTCTTGACTTCCTAGTTTGCATTCCAATCCCCTATAGTGAAAAGGACATTTTGGGGGGTATTACTTCTATAAGGTATTGTAAGGTCTTCATAGAACCATTCATCTTCAGCTTCTTCAGCATTACTGGTCGTGGGATTTGCGTTGGAAACGATCAGAGATCATTTTGTTGTTTTTTGAGATGGCACTCAAGAACTACATTTCAGACTCTTTTGTTGACTGTGAGGGCTACTCCATTTCTTCTAAGGGATTCTTGCCCACAGTAGTAGATATAATGGTCATCTGAGTTAAATTCACCTGTTCCAGAAGAGTAGAGAAGAGTGGAGAAAAAACTCCAGAAAGAATGAAGAGATAGACCCAAAGCAAAAAAAAAAAAAAAACACCGCCCAGTTGTGGAGGTGACTGGTGATAGAAGTTAAGTCCAATCCAGTAAAGAGCAGTATAGCATAGGAACCTGGAATGTTAGGTCCATGAATCAACGTAAATTGGAAGTGGTCAAACAGGAGATGGCAAAAGTGAACATCAGCATTTTAGGTGTGCATGAACTAAAATGGACTGAAATGGGCGAATTTAACTCAGATGACTTTTATGCTAATGTTTTCCAGCTGCTTTTCTGTTCCAGTTTCACTGTATTCCATGAACAACAACTTATTTTAACGTTTTTCTTTAACAGAGATCTTCCCTTGTCTTTAAGATATACCATCACTTCCAATTGTACCACCTGGACCAAGCTAAATTATTCCTCAGCATTTACACCTTTCAAATATTTATAGACCATCATCATGGCACTCCTTAGTCATCCTTTAGCCTCGTTATATTTACATATATAGCTTCTCTAATCTTATTGTACAAGTCAGTCTCTCTAGTCTTTTCATGTACTGTTCTTTCTCTCTAATGCTTCTCAGAGAACAGTTTGAGACTATTCCAGATGGGAAAAAAATAACCCCAACATGTTGTAACAGGGGGAAGAAAAACACACTGAATAGATGAAAGGAGCAATCTACAGGTTAATTAGTATTATGGCCACAAATATGTGCACAGTTTTGTTTCAGAAATAAAGCAAGCTGTATTTGTTGTAACTTCTTTGAACTTAACAGAATGCTGATAATACCAAGCTGTGTTGACAGTCCAAATTTTTGCTAAAGACCTTCAACTTTGCACTCCCCTTGTGTGGTATCTCTTGCCCGAGATAGAAGTACAAATAAAAGTACATAAACAGGAGCTGATGCAAGAACCCACTTCTGAGCTTATCTAGTTTTGTGCAGTTTCTGTGGATTTACTTGGTGTCTGGGATCTCCCTATACTCACTTGCCTTGCTAAGGGAGAGCCCTTAACTTATCTCACTAGATATTAGATGCTTGGGTATTAGTTATTCCATAAAAATTAAGAGTTTACTGAATATGATAATCTAAAAATGGAAACTACATTATTACAAGAGGAATCACCCAGAAATACTCTGCTGACATAAACAGAACATGCCTATTGCCTGGTTTTCTTATATTTTGTTTTGTTTATAGCTTTTATAGTTTTTCAGCAAATTGGGGGTCTTTAAAAGGTATCCAAATATTATCATTGAGCTTCTTCTCCTTACCCTCAGGCAGACTTAATCTAATTTCAATTTTCATATTCACCTTATAAAATTCATCTTAGAATGAAAAAGTGAAGACTAAGAAGGTGCTTAGAAAAACACTTCAAATCACTTGATTCAGTGTATTCATTTTATAGCAAGAGCTAGAAAGTATTCAGTATATGCCTCGGCCCAGGTACATGAAGGAAATGTTCCAGTATTGCTCAGACTCTCATATCAACGTGTTCTTTCAGTCCCCACAAATCCTTCCTGGAAAACTTTCTGTGCCTTTCTCGTGCTGCTGTTCCATGATCTCACAGGGCCATAAGCCTCTACCAGATAGATATGTGATTTCTTGCTTTGTTCTTTTTATAAAATATTGCACTGCATCTCAGACATGATGATAGCCAGTGGGATTTATTAGGATGGAATTTAAGCTTTTCTACCTTTAAACCCAGTAATTGTGCCATTTTGAAGGTGGCAAAGAAGGGTGACTATTTCCTCTCTCACACAAAGCAAGGTTGTGAAGGGACTTGTTCTCTGAATGAAAGAGGAGAGGGGTAAAGTAGGAACCTTCTCATGTTTTATTCAGATGTTAACAAAGAAAGTTGAGAAGTGTGTTTCCTTAAATTTGACACCATTTTTATCCCAAACATTTTGGGCAAGTGTTAGCAGACAATTGTGCAAGCTGTTTGAGACAGAGAAATTTTTCCAGGAGCGTAATCTCAGTGGGAAGCATTACCTAAGAGTAATGCAATAATTACTTTCAATCTTGTGTGCTTTCACATACTGTGGGCATGCATACATGTGTTAGTATCTGTTCCTAAGACGTCACTTCAGCGCCCAGAGAGCTCAGTGTTGCTATGCAAGTGCTAGAGATGGAATCCATGCCTACTGCAGTTTAGCAATGAGGATTTTACAGACATGCAAGGGCAAAAATGGCCTAAAGATCTAAGACTTAGTGCTTTGGTCTCCCTCTGAGCTCTGATGTAGCATCATGTGTCAAATATCCATGGCATCCCTCTGCCCGCTCCACTGGGAAAATAACGGCACAGCCAGCATTTCCAAGAAGCTTAGCTCCTCAAAATCTATCTACTCACATCCAATACTGCATTCCATCTTGTAGTTTTACATAGGAATTCCTCAAAATATGATCCCCGGATATAAGCCCCAGATACATAAATATTTTATGCTATATTGTGCATGTGATTTGCATTAATATTTATAACAAAATTTCTTTTACAGTGATATAGTTCTAAGGAATTCATTACATTTTGTTTGCACTTATAGCTTTATATATATATATATTCCTTTCAGTAACACTTTGAGTCACTGAGTTGCTTGCCCAAAGTCACAGATAGATATATATAGTAGAACCAGGACTAGAACTCAGTTCTGGCCACAAACCTGCCACTTATTTCACTCAAGTGGTTTTTAGCCTAATAGTAACAAATAAAATGAAAGTAGAAGCCAATCAAGTGACTATTGAATATATTAACTCCAGTGGACAGATGGATTCAGACCAGCTTTGTTTAAACAGGAACCAGAAACTGACCTTCTTTTACCAAATGGTACCTCAGCAGAACCCAGCACCCCACAACCTGCTGCTGCCTTTTTCCCCCATTTTCAGAGCATTTAGATGTACAAATCCAAAGTATAACAAGTGTTTCAGACAGAAGTAGAATGGTTGTGCTGGTTCAGAGGGTAATGGCATTACCCTTGTTCTGGAATCATGTAGGAGTCATCCTTGTGGGCACCATATTTTATTTACAATGAAACTTTACCCTATGCTCAGGCCATAGCACCTACTAGTGGAAAGAAACTAATATTTGACGCAGCCACTGGGAAATAATTTCATGCAATATAAGTGCATGTTCCCTGGTAGCTCAACGGTAAAGAATCCCTCTGCCAGTGCAAGAGACTCAGGTTCAGTTCCTGGGTTAAGAAGATCTCTTGGAAAGGAAATGGTTACCCACTCCAGTATTCTTTCCTAGAGAATTCCCATGGACAGTGGAGCCTGGAGGGCTAGAGTCCATGGGGTCACAAAGAATGGACAGGACAGCGACTAAACAACAACAAACAACAACAAGTGCACTGTGCTGAGAGCCTGAGGCCTGGATTCAAGTCTCACCTTTGCTGTTGACTTGCTGTAGGATCTTAATCAAGGCACTCCCTCTGTCTGAGCCTTTGCTTTTTCATCTGTAAATGAGGTTGGACTGAATGGTTTCTAAGTTTTCATGTACTATTGCATTTTAAGATTTTTAAAATCCTTTAACAATGTATAATGAGCATTTCAGCACTAAGTAGAAAATCCAAAACCCCCAAGTAAGATGATATGGCTTCCCTGGGACATAGTATCAGGTGAAATATTACCCATCTCTAGGTCCATCACCAGGCTTGCAGGTTATGTGGTCCAGCAAGATTACTAGGACTTGGGGTTAGATGAAGTGGGGTTAAATTCCAGCTCTGTTATCTACCAGTCAAGTTATGTACAACATCATTCCTAGGTTAACTTGTTAAAAGAAGATAATTGTCTTCTCTGGCCTTTAGTTATTACAAGATTCAAATAAGAACACAGAAATGAAGAAGTTTTATGTGAGCGTGCAGGATTTCTTTCAATCTTCATATACTGAAAATCTAAAAGAAGGAGCCTTAATTATAGGGTTCATTTTGCTCTTTTTGGTAGCACTGTGTGAGAAAGTACATTTACAATTATAAACCCATATATAAAAATAAGGAGTGCTTGTTATTTAATAATATTCTAAAGAGAATATTATGACTGTTGTTAGATATTGAAATACAGTAGCTTCAGGAACACTCAGTGGTAGATTTGCTCTTAAATAGCCAAAAATACATGTGGAGATTTTCCACCTATAAAACTACAAAGTAACATGGCACACTTAAAGGTTTTTTAGCTTTGAGTAGAGCCTGAGGGAAAGGCAAATTCTCATTATAGATACCATAGAGCACATTTTAATCTTAAGTCGAAAATAATCATTGCAGTCACAGCTTTTTCACTGTACTAGTAAACATTGATTTTTTTTCCTGTTAACATCAATCATGAAATGAATTTTAAATATAGAACAATAGATTAAAATTAAGAATCAGACTATGAAAATGCCTATGTGTAACAATTAACTTGAAATAACGCTTTAGCCAAAATAGATACTAATATTCCTATTAGGAATTTTGTAAGGCTTATACGAGCTTACATCTGCCAGGCCAGAATTTTCAAATTCTAAAGCCAAAAGCCAGGTTAGAGAGGGAGTTTAGTGGGTTTTAAGTCCAGACTGACTGAGTCCCAGTTCCAGATTCAATAGTTAGCTCTGTGGCCTAGGGCAAGTTACCTTATCTCCCTAGGCTGCCATCTCTTATACTCTGGTGAACATAATGGGAGGGCCTATATCATGAGTGGAGAAGGCGATGGCACCCCACTCCAGCACTCTTGCCTGGAGAATCCCGTGGATGGAAGAGCCCGGTGGGCTGCAGTCCATGGGGTTGCTGAGAGTTGGACATGACTGAGTGACTTCACTTTCACTTTTCGCTTTCATGCATTGGAGAAGGAAATGGCAACCCACTCCAGTGTTCTTGCCTGGAGCATCCCAGGGACGGGGGAGCCTGGTGGGCTGCTGTCTCTGGGGGTTGCACAGAGTCGGACACGACTGAAGCAACTTAGCAGTAGCAGCAGCATACCATGAGGGTGTTGGAAGGATTACTTGAGATAAAATATTTAAATCCTTAAAACAGTGCTTGGTAAATAAGTGCTGAATAAATCTTAATGATTATCATCATTCTGGGGTCCACAAATTTTTCCAAGTATGAGATTGAATTTCTAGCACTGAATTACACTAGTACCACACTGGGAAACATCTTATAACTGCCTCACAGATGCAGCTGCTTCTTACCCTCACGTGGACCACTGTCTTCAGAGGAGGATTCAGAGCATCCACCTCTGGTCCTCTTCATTTTAAGTTGTTCTCTGCCTCCTGTAGTTGGAGGGAGAAAGAAGCAAGGCCTGTACTCGGTACTTTGTAGCTATTCTTGTCATTGAACTTGGTGACCAGATAGTCAAGGCAGTCATTGTCATGGCCTTTTTAAAAATTTTGTTTAATTGAAGTATAGCTGATTTCCAATGTTGTGTTAATTTCTGCTGTACAACAATGATTCAGTTCTCTCTCTATACACACACACACACACACACACACACACACACACATATTTATAGAATATTTATGTATATCTTGCATTCTTTCCCATCATGGTTTATCATAGGATGCTGAGTACAGTTCTCTGTGCTATACAATAGGACCTTGTTGTTTATCCATTCCTTTTTATAGAGGCTGAGTAAAGGTAACCACTGTCACAGGACTTAGAACACAATAGCAACTCAGTAAGTGTATCTGCTGAAGGGTTGAAAGAATAACTGGATAGATGACACAACTACTTATTTTAAAAATAAGGGACTTCAGGCTCAGAGAAGTTAGGAAACTTGTTTAGGATCCCATAGCTAGCTAGTGAGTAACAAGGCAAGACTTGCAGTTCTGTCTGATTGCCTTTATACCATGGAATACCTAATTTTGTTCAAAGGACACCACGTGTTGTATCCCAAATTGCAAAGCAGTGTTGTTTTTTGTTTTGCTTTTGTTGTGTTGTCTGGTTTTCATTTGTGTTTGTGCTTCTCCTCCTGAGACTGGAAGTTATTGTCAGAAAGTGATTGCCCTTACCACCGTGCCTGTGCATATTAGTTTAGTGAAGGTTAGAACCAGAGTCGGAGAAGGCAATGGCACCCCACTCCAGCACTCTTGGCTGGAAAATCCCATGGGTGGAGGAGCCTGGTAGGCTGCAGTCCATGGGGTCGCGAAGAGTCGGACACAACTGAGCGACTTCGCTTCGCTTTTCACTCTCATGCATTGGAGAAGGAAATGGCAACCCACTCCAGTGTTCTTGCCTGGAGAATCCTAGGGACGGGGGAGCCTGGTGGGCTGCCGTCTCATGGGGTCGTACAGAGTCTGACACGACTGAAGCGACTTAGCAGCAGCAGCAGAACCAGGGTGGCTGGTGGCCAGCTCACTCCCTCTGCAATTTCCTAGGATGTAGCTCCTAAGGGCCAGGACTTTGGTCCCAAACATCATCACTTTCTAAGAATACTCTGGGTAAACTCCGCTTTGTGGAACACATGAACACGTGGTTTCCTTTAGGACAAAGGTCCCCAACCCCTCTGCACATTAGCTTCATGATTTCAGTCCCCACTCCAGACCAAATGAATCAGAATGTGTCTAAGTGGAGTATGGCCATCTGTATTATTTTTTAAATGTACCTGGTGGGAAGCCAGAGTCTGAGGTTCAACATTTCAGGCTCTTCTCTGAAGGATCCTTACCTGTACTGATTTTCGCATGTGTAGCCAGTCCTGATGCTAAGCTCTCCTGAGGCTTGAGGGATTGGAAAAGTAATGCTCTACTGGCTTTTTTTTCTCTGAGAGTGAGAATAGATCCTGCTCTTCAGCAATGCTGAAAACATCACAGATATGATTGAATAATGCAGTGTGTTCCTAGAAAACATGTGCTAATTAAAAAGATGGGCTTTAGAAATCTGATCTGATTCCCATCCCAGTCTCACCTCATTTCTACCTTTGAGACCCTGACCAAGTGACTTAACCCCAGGTTTCTTATCTATAAAATAAGAATAAAGAAAGGTTGATGGCACTAAGTAAGATAATGCATGTAGAATACTTAAGGCAGTGTCTGCCCCAGAGGACAAAATACATTAATTTTCTTTTATGTCTTTGTTATGCTTCCTTGCGATGCGGTATATTTATTTTAGTGAAACATGCTTGTTTTTGCAGCCCTATGCGGGATTCCCCCTCCCAATTTATCTCCTTACCTGAAGGTCCAACCTAAGCAAATATGTGAAAATGAAAGTTGCTCAGTTGCGTCTGACTTTAGCGACCACATGGACTATACAGTCCATCAAATTCTCCAGGCCAGAATATTGGAGTGCGTAGCCGTTCCCCTCTCCAGGGGATCTTCTGAACCCAAGAATCGAACCCAGGTCTCCCACATCACAGGCAGGTTTTTGGTACCAGCGGAGCCACCAGGGAAGCCCAGGAATACTGGAGTGGGTAGCCTATCCCTTCTCCAGCTAATCTTCCCAATCCAAGAGTCGAACCAGGGTCTCCTGCATTGCAGGTGGATTCTCTACCAGCTGAGTTACCAGGGAAGCCCAAGCAAATAGGTATCTGTAAACAAATCACCTCATGGTTAGACTTTGTCATGACTTTTACTAGGGAAGTCACCAGGTTCTCCATCTCATCAGATTTGTTACCCAGGCCTTTGTCCACCCATTCCTGAACGATTCTTTCTTATGAATTTGGGGAACCTATTTTGTTTTCTTGTTACTTAGCTTAATTTCTAATTTTGTACTAAAATGCTTTTTATTGTGTCTCCTTCCAAAAGCTTTATATACTTACCACTGGTTCTAGTGCTATTATAGTCATTGCTCCTTTTCATGGACAACGTGCATGTTGTGTATGAGAGAGAGAACAGGGAAGAGAAAGAGAGAATAGCTATCAGCCCTCTGCTCCTCCTCTCCATCCAGGTGCCCATCGAATCTTCAAGCTGTCTCTGCAAGGATTATTTAGGCAATAACAGTGAAGTAGTATAATTATTTACACACAAGCAGTGACAGTTAGATGTGCCCTCAGTCCAGCTTTTAATACATGATAAGGATTTCAGGATTCACAGAGCTAACTAGCACTGACAATAGGAGACTGGATATTGGTACATTATTTAAGAGTAGAGTCCAAAAAAATAGTAAGTCTCAGTTTGATGTATGATGTATGGAATGTGATATCACACCTTAAATGGCTTTTTGTTGACATTCTTTGTGTGTTTTGTGTTTTTCAAGGCCATTTAGCAGTGCCATATGTTAAATTTATTTACAGCACAAAAGAAGCCTGTTCTGTAGGTGGGCTTGTATTTAATATATGTGAACTGCTTTCTCTGGCTTAATGCTGGCAAATTATTTTATGGTAACTTAGCTAATTGTCTTCATGTATGTTATCAATGGATGGAAAGCCACTGACAACTCTTCAGTCTAAGACATAAAGAGACAGCATTAGGGAAATTACTGTTGTTTATGAAAAGTAAGATATATTATGATGCCACAGAAAATTCTCTAACTTTTTCAGCCAACTCATGGTTAACAGTTTGTCCCTAACTGTCTTGCATGCAGATGAAGTGTTTGGGTAATAGCTATCAGCTGTTATCCTGACGAGCAATAGAAAACGTACACCCCTTGGAACAGTAGCATGACTTGCCTGGACGTTGTAATCACCTGGAGAGCTTTTAAAATTCCAGTCCTAAGACACCCCAACTCAGTCCAAGGAAATCAGAACCTCTGGAGCTGAGACCCAGAGATCAGTGTTTTTTATTTTATTTTATTTTTAATTCTCCAGATTATTTCAACATACTAGCAAGGTTGAGAATCACTGTCCTAGGACTTAAGCAGTTTACAAAAACAGGTTGTCTGTTATTACACGCATTAATACTACATGGCTCCATAAAGTAAAAGCTGTGCTGAATAGAAAGTGCCGTCATCTTAGAATCTTCAGTGAATGGCATATGGACCTGTCACATGAAGAGTACAAACTTGTTCTGTGGTCTTTTGTACCTTCAGTGGAAGATAATTTCTGAATAGGTTTAACAGAAGCTATACTTTAGGAAGATAACTCCAGTGGGTACACAGAGGATAAAATGGAGCAAGCTTTCTTCTAGGAATAACCTGCTATCATTTCACTACCCTGGTATAACCTTATTGATTCAACTTTTGGAACAGGACTTCGTTCAGAATATATTTTAGAAGGTACTTAGTAAGAACGCTGGTGCATCACACAATTGGCATATAGAGTTTCATTATAATATTAAAGATAGAATATTAATTTTGCTTATGCCTGAAATTTCTAAGTCAGTTAGCAAAGAGGATATGAAGACAAATGTGACCTGGCTTTATGTCTGCATAAATATACTAGTTTACTTTTTCTTTTTTAATTTTTTATTTATTCTTTTCGTGAGTGCCACATGGCATGCAGTATCTTATTAATAGTTTTCAGGCCCGGGATCAAAACCTCACCCCATGAAGTAGAAGTGGAGTCTTAACCACTGCACTGTCAGGGGAGTCTCTGTACTAGTTTACTTTTGATGCTGAATAAGGCTTCAGTTTGGGAATATCTTAACCTCTTTTGCCATGGCACCAATTCTCAAAAGTACTGTGGATATTTTCAGTCTCACCTCGGAAACAAGGAGCGTTTGCAGAAGGTGGTCTATGATCTACTGTATTAATTCTGTACTTGTCACAAGGACATCATTTTTAAATGAAATTGTATTTTCATATTGTGCAGGAAATGAATTCACATGACAAGAAGAGAAAGCTGAAACCATTAAAAAGGAAAACCCAGATCCCACTAGTTTACCTCCCTAGTTTAACAAGATTTGCCTGTAATGTCATTCTATACCCATGCCATTCCTAAAGTGACTTTTTCAAAAACTAAACTTCTAGACTTAGCTCAAGTGGTTCAGTTCAGTTCAGTCACTCAGTCATGTCTGACTCTTTGCAACCCCATGAACCCCAGCACACCAGGCCTCCCTGTCCATCACCAACTCCCGGAGTTTACCCAAACTGATGTCCATTGAGTCAATGATGCCATCTAACCATCTCATCCTCTGTCCTCTCCTTCTCTTCCTGCCTTTAATCTTTCCCAACATCAGGGTCTTTTCAAATGAGCTCAAGCAGTAAGACTACCATAAAGCCTTCCCATTCCCTGTTGCTTTTAGTTGCTAACTCATGTTCGACTCTTTAGCGATCCCATGGGCTACAGCCCACCAGGCTCCCCTATCCATGGGATTTCCCAGGCAAGAATACTGGAGTGTGTTACCATTTCCTTCTTCAGTGGATCTTCCTGGTCCAGGGGTCGAACTTAGATTGGCAGGCAGATTCTTTGCTACTGAGCCACCAGGGAAGCCCTCTTTACATTTGTAAGAGGGAGTAAATCAGATAAAGCAGAACAATCAAGAATTCATTGCAATGGCCCATGAAAGATAATAAGCCCAATGTGGTCAGCAGACATGTGAGGGAAAAGAAGCATTTCAGAGATTTTGCAGAGATTGTGATAGTTGCTTGGGTAAGGGAGATGAAGGGGGAACGGTGAGAAGAACCTCCGACTGGCTCCATGGTCGATATAAAGCCATATGCACAACAAACAAAAATACAGGGACACGTTTTTATTAGTTCAGGCATCTCAATTCACTGACAAAATTCTCCCCAGGCTGTCTAACCCTCTGCCATTAGGTTACTATGCTGAGCTTTGCCAATAAGCTCCTCTCACCAGCCTTGGGGCTGATCTTGACCCTTAACTTCCCATTGGCCCCTATTCAATTATGTTTCCTTCATGCTCTGATGCCTCCAAGTCTGCTACCGTTCCCCTGGTTTTTCTCCTTTAAAAGCACTGAGATACTTCTCTCTAAGATGGGCAGCAAGATCATGGGATGCTTTTAATGATGTGTAGCACCAGCCCCTCTAGGAGCAAGGATGAGCTATGCTAGAGTAACTTTCTTTCCATTGTGAATGCCTCCATAAAAGGCATAGTTTGTAAATTTTTGTTAATACAAAAAGGGAACATTCAGGCACCTTTTCCATCCTGCTGATGTGTAGTGCTATTTTTAATTTTTGTTCTCCGCTCTTTTTCTGTGCCTGTGATTTTAAAGGTGCCAGACTGACTGCCCTCAAGCCTGGTGTCCCTGATTTCTCCCAAGAATAGGAAAAGTACAGGAAGCAGCAGTGCTGGTCATGTCTGGTCTAGCGTATTAGCCTGACCCACTCTGGAAGAATATTCTCCAAAATATAAAGGAGAAGACTGTTCCTTGTGAACACAGTCCATCTGCTTTCATAGCTGAGAGGACAAAACCTTGTTGTCCTGCCACCCAGCCACTGCAGAGGTTTTGGATCCAGGAAGCCTAGCCACTCATCCCCTCTTGTGGAAAAACGCGAATGTTTTTCTCTCTTCCATCCCTACCTGTCACAATTCCATCCTTTAAGGTTGGACTTAAATGCCTCTTTCTCCACAAAACCTTTCCTGAGCCCTCTCAGGTGTAGTGTTCCTTCCACATCTCCAAAGCACTTTCTCAGATGACACCACATTTTGTCATGTGATTGTAGGATGTATATAGTCTCGCAATTAAGGTGAAAGGCAGTGACGTGGTCTAATTCCCTTCCTGGTATCATACAGATTTTGTGCTGTGTGCTAAATCACTTCAGTCATGTCCAACTCTTTGTGGCCCTGTGAACTGTAGCCTGCCAGGTTCCTCTATCCATGGGATTCTCCAGGCAAGAATACTGGAGTAGGTTGTCATTTCCTTCTACAGCATAAAGATTATAGAACTGGACAAAAAGTGGCTAGCTTAAGGAATGCCTATTAAATACAGTGAGAATTCCAAAGCTTATCTGACCTTCATTCTGACCTTCAGGGCTCTGTTTTGACCTTTCCCGTTAATCAGTGATTGAAAATTTCCCCTAGATCCTCATCGGTAGCTCTCAAGCTCTCCATAAACCATGTAAGCTCAGGCCTTGGATTCCAGATTTGACACTTTGGGCAACCATGCTCTGGAGTCATAATTGCTACCTTTACCTGCCTCGTCGACCACCATGACTAATAGTCAATAACATTCGACCAGAACAAATTTTTTCCAAACTGTGGTCTACAGATCACTGGTAGTCCCTGATGGAGTATCAGGAAGTCCAGTTTGGTGTCTACAAAAGGCAAGAGTAGTAGATAATTATTTTGTTGATTTGCATTTAATGATTATAAAATGTAAAATTATAATATTCACAGGAACCCAGTATGCTTTTAATGAATCATCACATTCTTTTTTTTAATTTAAATTTACTTATTTTAATTGGAGGCTAATTACTTTACAATATTGTATTGGTTCTGCCACACATCAACATGAATCCGCAACGGGCGTACACGTGTTCTCCATCCTAACCCCCTCCTACCTCCCTCCCTATACCATCCCTCCGGGTCATCCCAGTGCACCAGTCCCAAGGATCCTGTATCAAACCTGGACTGATATAATGAATCATCATATTCTTAATGATTGCATATGTACCACGAAACCTGTGTGGATTGGTGGTGTTTAACTGATGTTCACTAACAGTGTCATTCAGCTCACAGTATTTTCATATTACTAGTATTTTTTCCTGCAGCTGCTAAACCTACATTTTAAAAGGATTATTATTATTTCATTACACTATTTGTTCACTTTTCCAGACTAGATCAGTGATTTGAATGATTCTTTTAAAGTGGAAAAAACAGTCATAAAGATAATACCATAAAGATCAGTTCAGCTAAATATTAAAAATGTGTTAGTAAACATGATGCTAGTATAAATACTGGAAATGAATCTGTATACACCGGAGTGAATGTGATTACTTTGCAGAAGCAGTGAGAAAAACATTTTTGAAAGCTGTGATTATGATGTAATTTTAAGTTATATTTTATGCATTGGTGATCCATTCACCTGCAATTTCCAGTATGTTCTTTGTAATAAAATATTATCAGATAGTGGCATAAAGTCTCAAGACTTTTAGCATCCTTTTCAAGCATAGTATAGTGAACTTTCTAGTAAAGCGGTTGAGGTTTTTTTCCTGAATTCAAAATAGTGGTGCCATATGGTAGTCCTAGCTTTGTTACTGAAGGGAATGACAGTCTAAAATTTTAAAGTACTTTTCTAAGGTTATATATCTTATAATAAAAACAGATACAAGTTCATTCTTCGATATAAATTTGTAAATCAAGCCACACAGTTTATTAAAGTTTATCAAATGTCAAGAATATGATATCAAGAGTTCAAAAAAATACCAAGTGCTGAAGAGTTTGACCTTTTTTTCAGCATTTAATATTTCTTATTCTTTAGGAGGAAAATGTTCTATAGTTGGGTCTATTCTTTAGGGGGAAAATGTTCTAAAGTTTGGTCTACACTTAAATTCTGCAACAAAATTTATTAAGAAATACTTCCCAGGGCCAATGCAACCAGAGGAAATTAGAAACGCCTTTGCCTCTTTTCTCCTGAGTTGAAATATTTAACCCCCATCCCTTTCAGGTGTTAAATGGTAGTCAGTCCAATGTGATAGAGCACTGAAAGCAGTCTTTAGTAAGAGATTTATCCATAGTGTCAGCTCTGTGTGCAATCCTGATGCACAGAACTAAGCAGAGGCAAGACAGCAGAGTGGTTAAGACCGTCAACACTGAAGTTAGGCTGCTTGGGTTAGAAGGTAGTTAACCACTTTTGTAACCCAGTTTCCTCATCTGTAAGACAAGGATAGCAATAGTACTTGCCATATAAGTTACTGTGAATACAAAGTGAGTTAATAGATATAAAGCACCGAGAAAAGCACTAGGTTTGCTAAAGCTTATTTGTAAAAGTCTGTCGATTCTTGCTGACATTTCCAATGAACTTGTAATAACCTGTTAAGACTTTCGGCCTTCATAGAAATAAAGAATAAGAAGGGAAAATGAATGTGACTGTGACCTCTGGCTTAAGATTCCCAAAATGAAGTCAGTTATGGATAGAGACTCTAGCCAGCACAATGCCTTTCAATGACATATTTTTTTTTTGAAATTACATTTTAATGTTCTAGTTAAAAACTTAATGCAGTTTGTTTTTTTGTTTTTTGTTTTTTTCAAGCTAAACACGATGTCCATATGTGGTCAGGAGCCCCAGGAATCAATGTAATAATGCTGAAAATTTACAGAGCACTGGACTGGACAATGACAGTCACAACCATGAGGGACTCAGAACCCTACAGTCTGTGGAACTGTGGCATGATTAAGGGATATTCAAACTGTAAACAGATTTAGAAGCAATGCTGAGTTGTAATATCTTAAAGGGTGTCAAGTGTAAGAAATGAGACGTATTTGTTGAGGCCTTAAAAGACAGAACTAGGACTATTGGGTAACAGTGAGGAAGCATTCCAGCTCAGTATAAGAAAAAATAATCAGTGCTGTCTGGAAATAAAAGAGACTACTTTTTTTTTTTAAATCTGCCTGTCAGTAAGGACTGGACGCAGAGGCTTTGCAACCCAGGCTTTCGTAGAAGGAACTGAAGTTTGAGTTTGGACCCAGTTTCCTCACAGTCTAACTGTAGCTCCAAGGAGACAGAATCCTGTGCTTTCCACTCCCACCATCCTTAGCCGAGCTCCTCTTAGGTTTCTGTGTGAGATCAGAGGCAGAGCACTGGCCTCCACATCAGAAGACCTGAGTTCTACGTGGTCACATCCCATGGGACCTCGCCTCTGAGAGTCAGCTCCTCAGCTGGTTTGTAAGACCCCCGGTGCTGGCCTCGTGGTGCTGCCACGGTCGCTGTGAGCTTGAGGATGACGGCGGTGGTGGTGACCCTGTGGCTGCTGCGGACTTGACAGATGTGCTGTGTCACCCATGCCGTCCTCTTCAGAAGAACTGAAGGTGTTCTTTACAGTCAGTCCCTTTTTTTTCTTCCAGGCCGCTGTGCCCGCTGTGGGGAAAACGTGGTTGGGGAAGGGACCGGATGCACTGCCATGGATCAGGTCTTCCACGTGGATTGTTTTACCTGCATCATCTGTAACAACAAGCTGCGAGGGCAGCCCTTCTACGCAGTGGAGAAGAAAGCCTACTGTGAGCCCTGCTACATCGTAAGTTCAGATTCGGTCCTTGGGTAATTCACTAGAATGACTTCCATGGCAAGATATCGATCACTCGAGATCAAATGTAGCCCTTGGGTCTTTGCTTCTGATTAGATTTCAAACTGTGCTAGTATATAGATTGGCATATCTTAATTTTTATCCCTGTGTCCCTTGTTCATTTGAGATCAAAAGGTGCATTGGCTGGGGCTGCCATTCAGTTAGTGGTCTACCAGGAAGATCAGCGCCCTGGGGCTTACAAGCATATATGTACAAGCTAACACGTTCCCCCTTGAAGCATCAGGTTTCCCAAGTAGCGGAGTCACACCTCTGATTATTAAGCCTCACTCTATATTTGATGTCATATGTAGCAGGACCTTGGGAATTGTAAGTACTCTTTCAAACTCCTGGGATGATTGAATGAGCTTCTTTATACCCAGAATTTCTCTTACCTGTCATTGTTATTTAGTCCTCTAAGTTGTATCCAACTCTTTTGGGACCCCATGGACTAAAGCCCCACCAGGCTCCTCTGTCCATAGGTTTTCCCAGGCATGAATACTAGAGTGGGTTGCTATTTCCTCATTTCCTTCTCCAGGGGATCTTCCCTACCCAGGAATCAAATCCATGTCTCCTGCATTAGCAGGTGAATTCTTTACCACTGAGCCACCAGGGAAGTCCTTAACCTGTCATACCTAGCAAATTTTCAGTGATGCAATTAGATAAACTATTGGTATTTTAGAGTACCTTAAATAGTTGTGCTGTTTCCTTTCCTTAAATTCACAATTATATTTTAATGACATAGTTGAGTATAAAATACTTGTCCCATTATCTTAGCTGTTTGCCAGGCTACTTAAATCTACACATTAAGCTGACTTCTGATAGAGCAGTTTGGTAAATGAACATAAACTTTTAAAATCTAAAGTAAATTTCCTTGCCATCCTTCTACATGATTTTATCTCTCTGTTGAATGCTTAGCAGTGGAAAAAGTAGTGCTTTTTGCAAACCCACACAAGAGGCATGATTTAGCCTTCAGCCCCCACAGCATTTCAACATAAGAGAAACTTCGGGTGCAAGGTATTGGAAGCTATACATAGCTTGGTGGAGCCCCGAGGTTCAAGTTTATTGCAGAAGTTTCTGGCCTCATTGGGATTTTCCCATTATCTGACAGCTCTAACTCATTGCAGCCCTGGAATCTGTAGCACAGATCTGAAATCTCTTTGAGATTAAGATCTTGCAAGATGAAATATTGTTTTGCATCTCTCCAGTTCGATTTTATCTCATTTTCCTCCCTAAAGGCAACTTAGTCACATATAGCATCATTATAGTGCCACACAATGTTGGAGCTGGAAAAAAAAAACTTATCATTTGTCTAACTCCTCTCTTTAGAAGTGAGAATACAGAGAGGAAGAAAATGACTTACTTATGTCATTTTATTAGTGTCAGAGCTGAGATTAGCTTCAGTGGTTTACACTAGTCTCATATTCAGTGCAGACACAATAAGGCTTTAGTTTATCCAGAATATAAATACAAACACAGTGATGTCCCATTGATTTGGAAGGAACAATTACATAGCAGGAAAAGTCTAGTGAACAAAATCTACCTCTTTAAGAAAAAGAATGTTTAAAATATCACTGTTCAAAATCTCTGTTGAAAGAGAAAAAATTGCAAAATCCCCTGTGAATAAGTAGTGTGGTTGTCATTCACAATGATCTAGGGCCACAGGGAAATTATTTATTGCAGTGGGCTCTGTGGCAATGTCAGCAGAGCTTCCAGAAGCACCTATGGCTGTTTGTCCATACGCTAAATGACCACAGAATACTGTTTTGTTTTGTTTTGTTTTGTTAGTTCTTGTGTCTATTTTTCACCCCTTTTTTGGAGTGCACTGTTGATTCTCACTGCCAGAAGATCACTGGCTGATGCTCCAGTGGCTGCCTCCTTTGGTTGTCATCCTTTCCTAGTTAGGAATCACATGGACAGTATTGGGAAACAATATAACACAGTATGAAGAACATGGGTTTGAATTTGGTTACATCACTTAAAACTTTGTCTCCTCCGGAAAGTTGCTTGATCTTTCTAAGCCTGTTTTTTCGTATATAATGGTGATTATTGCAAGATTTTCCCCAAGATTTACAAATGTGAAATGTGGCAATTCTTGTAAAGCACACTGGGCTGGCTCAGGGAACAGTAGTGGGATGAATATTACTCAAATTAATTTTGATAAAGTTTCTCGCCTATTTAGGACTTTTGAAAAGTGAGCACCTAACGTGCAATGAGATGCATCACTCTTGGAAATCTCAGACACACCCCCTTTCCCATTTTTAAAATGCTTTGCTTACTCTCCAGAGCGTGTAGTAAAACTGAAGAAAGTCTAAGATGGCTAACAGGGCTTTTCCTCTGGTAGACTAAGGTTTCTGCCTCCATTTCAGGCATAGCAGCTCAGTGATTCTTGAGGATGTGTTTCCTTCAGTCTTGGTTGCCTGTTACTATAGTATGCTCATGACAGTGAACACTGGGTGATATTTAATCACATCCTTGGAAAAAGTGAACGGATTCAAATAATGGAAATTCTTACCATCCTTTTTGACTTCATTCCCTCTGAAGAAACTTCAATCAGGATTTTTCTTTAATGAGATCTATCCGTGGTGACTCTAAATGTAATTTAATTGTTATCAGAATTCAGTTAAGCTTTACTTAAAGACCCTTGTTCGATATTGATTTCAGAGTTCAGCACAGCACTCAAGCCCTCAGATGGATGTTTTAGCATTTTAATTTCTTCTGATATTTCAAAAGACCAGTAAGCTACAACACTAAAAATGTAGAGTTCTCTTCAGTGGGATGGTGGGGGAGCTGGGAAGATAAAATAAAATGTTTGTTTTGAAGATGGAGTTTGTATGAAGGAGGACTGTGTGTATCTCTCTTGGAGCCAAAGCGCTTACAACAGGAAGCACCAGCAATGCCATTCATTCAATTGCCTCTTGTTCCATTAGTGGAAAGGCGATGTCTGAAAAATCTCCTGTACAGAATGGAGAAAGCCTATCACTGGGCCTCAGTCTGTGCCTTTTGTTGTTGTTATTGATGGAGTCAGAATAGTGAAAATAGTGGTTTAGTTAGATAATTATTCCTGTGTAAGGACCACCCTGTTTGATGTTCTGAGTTCAGGAAGGAGACTAGTCTAAAATAATTTAATTTATTCTTGCCTAAATTAGTTATCAATTACTTACGTAATTTAGGTAAAAATACACCAGTTATGGCTTTATGTTTGATACATGGTTATTTATATTTTCCAATGATTTCTTAAATTCTTAATTCTTACATGTATATAGCTGTAATTAAACAAATTTGATTCATTAAGGCACTGTAATCTTCTTTACTAATTTTATACATGCTTTCTTTTGTATTTTCTATTGATTAATTTAATATGAATATGTATATAGCTTTCCTTTGTTAGTAATTTCCATTTTTAGCTTTTTATTTGTTTACTTTTAAATTATGTTTACATACTACATTTTAAAGACATTTGCCACTAGAAGCTTATTGGGTATTTTCCAGTCTTTTAGTATTGGATATAACATGCCTATAAATAACTGAGTAAAATGTTTTATGTTATTTTATTTTGAATTACTTTCTAAACGTAAATCCTTTGATTCATGTTACCAAGTTTACAGCAATTTGGAGAACTTTTACTAGATTTCTTTAAGAAAATTTTTTTCCAATTTTCAGAACCGGGAGCAATAACAAGACCAAATGTTAAACTGCAACCTCTATCTGCTATTGAAGAGGTTTGTTTACATTTGTTTTGAACCAATCTAATAGGTACATTATGTAATGGTTTTTAATTTGAGTTTTTATAATTAGCAAAATCAATGAGATTCTTTTCTACTTTGATGATAGGTCTCTTAAAAGCTTAGTTTTGGTTATTCTAGTGGATTTATATAAATGAACAGATTAAAATTAAGAGCACTAAGCTTCCTAGGGAAGAAAAGTAGTATAATTAAGTATACATGGTTCTAGACCTCGCTCTTCTGGTGTGATGTTAGCAAGGTAATTTGATTTCTGAGTACCAATATCCTCATTTATTAAAGGGAGGTAATAATTTCTTCCTGGTCTTCAAAGGGAAGGAGTGAATAAGTGTAATATTTTGTACATCATGAAGAAGTGGTTTACTAATATAAGGGCTTGATCTGATTAATAATATAATTATTATTGCTTTTTCCCTTAGCTTAATTTGATAGAATATAGAAATCCTCTAAGTTTGGGATAATTTCATAGCTGCAATTGCTATGGAAATACTGAAATAAATAGATGTCATAGAAAGAGCATGAGGACAGATATGAGAAGAAGTTCATGTTTTGCTTAAGAAGGTTTTTGTGTTGGTGTAGGCAGCAACTGTGCCTCTCGTTTATGTGGCCTTCTGCCCTTAGTGAGGCAGGTTCACTCCTAAGTACAAATTTATAAAAGAGTTGCTGTGTTTTTAGCATTGCCAAGGAGTCTGGACCAAGAGACCTAGTGCATCAGAGATTCTCAGCAAGTCTGTTTATGAAATGGCAGCCAAGGATCTTTCCCTAAACCAGGGCTCTTACTCACAGTGGATGGAATCCAACCCTTAACTCTCCAGCAGTGGAAGTTAGCACAGACATTTTTATTACAGTTACAATCTAAGTGATTAAAAGACCTCAGGAAATTGCAGGCCAACTCCACAGGAGACTAAACACTTGAAAGTTCCTGAATTTGACGCGGTAGTGGCCAACACACACTTGCCTTTTGCTCTCTCTGTCACTAAATGGCTACGGTCAAAACATTCTAACTTTTCAAGCTACATTAAGAGGCAGGTTTTGTACCTCCACAGGGAACTTGTCCTTTTATATGCTCAACTCCTCCTAATAAAATGTTTTAAAAGCAGTTATGGCCTGTGCTTTATGTGGGTATTAGGAAAGGACCTGAGAGTTTAGACTAAACTTGAAAAGTTGACATGAACTTCCCTTCTTTTTTCTTAATTACCCATCTCTGCTCTCTCATCTTCCTCTCCCTCTCTCCTTCCCTCTCTACACACACACACAAATGCACGTATGCACACACACACACACGCACACACACACACATATACACACAGACTTTCTTCTTAATGTTACATCATCCCACAGGCACCATCCCAGGAAGGAGAAAAATGGTTCAAGCAAGAGGAGAATTTGTCAAGTATACTCTTGAGAGATTTAACCATGTTAACTACTATGAATAGTTATCTCTTCCATTTGCACAGGCCCTTGCATTTTATAATGCTCCTGAGCCTCTTTAACTGTACCTTACCATACCTATTAGAACCTTGTGAAACAGACAAGGGGAGATCCTTTGTACTGTTTACAGTGATTTTGATGTTTTCAAAGTAATAGCCAAAATGAAGACTAGGGAACAGATCTAGCTTGCATTTTATTGCAGGATCCATACTGCCTCCCTGAAACGAGTGTTCAGCTTTCTAAAAATATATAGATACTGACAGCCCCCTGGGATTATAGACTTCAAATCTCCACGATTTTTATTGATGACCACGTGAATCATATCTTCCAGTACTACAGAACCTGAAAGTCTAAACTTCTACCGATATAAAATTGCTGCCCCTCACTTTCTTGAGCATTTACTTTTGCTGTCTTTGAAATGCCTTGAGTCTTAAGGCAAAAGCCTCTTCTTATGATTAAAAATAATATACAAATAACTGATGTTTGTGTGGTGCTTTAACTTTTTCAAGCACTTTTATCTCATGTCATTCTCTCATGATCTTAGAAAGTAGATACAATTATCATTGTATTCATTCCCAGTAGTAATAAATTCAGTTTTAGAAAACCTTGGTTTGCTTAGTTCCATAGAGCATGAGTGTCAAGGCCAGGACTTAACTCTGGCTTTTGATTCTCAAATCCGGTTCTTCTCACATATCCAACAAATAATTGTAAATCTTACTTATTATTACTATATTTCCTTTTTCCTTATTATTTTTTCTCTATTACCACATTAAGCTCAGACTATTTTTCTTATGGTAGTAATTTTTAAAACAAGAACAATGAAACTTCAGTTTTTAAATATTATTTGCTTATTTAGAGAAAAACTGGAAAATATTTTAAAAGGTATATAGTTCTCCTGTCTAAATGTTTTAATAGTTTACATTTTACCACATATTTCTTTTCCATTTCAGTGTTATCTGAGTATGGACTTATGTTTGTAGATGTAACCACACAGCTATTGGGTTGGTCAAAAAGCTTGTTTGGGGTTTTCTGTAACAACCTACAGAAAAAAATCTGTATGAACCTTTTGGCCAACCCTATATGTAAATATTTACACACACATGCAAATTCAATGAGGTCATACTAATGCATAACTTGCTTTTATTACTTAATAGTATATCAAACTTTGTCTTCCTTAGAAATAGCTTTTAAATATTCCATGGACACTCAAAAGAGTATTTATGTACATGCCCTTTGCTGAAAAAGTGACTCAAAGAAATATTCCAGCAGACAAATAAATTAATCAAAACATGTGTGGGAAATCCACAGCAAATAAGATGGTGATAAGCCATGAACCAATAAAACTAATAGTTAAAAATAAAGAGATTGGAAAAGATGTCATGGCAAATTCAGACCAAAGGAAAATAACATTAATTACCTACTAACTATAATATTAATAGCAAAGTACAGTTTTAGGACAAAATCATCAAACAAGCCAAAAAACATTGTGTTAAGTCAGAGTTCCCAAAGAACAACTTGAGCCTTTATTCAGTAAATAGCATTACATTGAAATATATGATATAAAAATATTGATGAAATACAGCCTCAAAATGGTAAAACCATAGTCTTTATAAAACTTTAGCACATTTCTTGTAGTCTCTGACAAAACAATTATAGAAGTTGAATAATATGGTTGAGCCAATCCATACAACCAAAGAGGTTGTATCTTCTTTCCAAATCTTCATGGAAAACTTAGAAAAGTATCATATTATAGTCTAAAAGGAAAATGGAAATACTTCATATTTTGGCTGGCAGAGTTGTACACACCAGTATAGTTAAGATAAGAAATCTATAGAAGGATAAACAAGTACACTCTTGGATTTAAAAATTCTTAGAAAGTAGTGCTAATGATAACCTTGAATGATAAAGGAGAATGCAATGCAGCCAAAGTTAAATTCTACGTAAAGTTAGAATCTTTCATGGCAACAAGAAAGAGTGCAAATACATGAACCTAAAAAGCTAGAAATGGACAACAAAATCAATCCAAAGGGAGAAAAGATTACTTAAAATAAAGCAGTTATCAATACACTGAAAAATATTAGATGTTTAGGTCCAGGAGATGATTCTTTGAAAAACACAACGAAAGAAACATCCAGTGAAGATAATCAAGAAAAAGGGAAGAATAAAAATTAAAGAAAATTAGAAATGAGAAAGAAGCTTTCAGGTTAGGTCTAGAGACATTAAATAGTATTGCAACTAAAATTTTATATAGAAGAGGCTATTTCCTGTGCAAAACTAAACACAGGGGAAGGAAACAACCTCATGAGCATGGAGGAAATGCAGGGCTGCCGCCCGAGAAAGAGCCAAGGAATGCCACTAACACAATTTTTCAGATCTTTGGAGAACGACTAATCCCTGTGCTATTTCAACTTTCCGAGCTCAGCAAGAGAACATAAACTTCCCATATCATCTTGAGGAGCCAAGCCTGAGTCTGATTAATAATACTTAAGCTAGGTTGCTCCCAAAAGAGCACCCTATGCTGATCAAACTTTCATAAATGCAGAAATTCTAAATGAAATGTTAACAGATCGAATGCCACATAATGAAACAACTCAGGTGACTCCATGATTCCAATGGGAGAGCCGTGCTGGGAATCTTTTAACCTGTCAATGTATTGATATATCAAATTTTTTAAAAGCTAGATAATCATCTTCATAGATGCCAAAAGGGCACTTAATGAACTTTATCACACATTCTTGTTTAAAAATAAAAACAATTGCAATAACTCAAAAAAATAAAAAATAACTGAAGTAAAACAGAAGAAAAAAAGATGTACAAGTTTACTAAGCTAATGGTGAGCCTTCTTCCTAGATTTTCCTAGACCTTTGTAGGATTCCTGCTGTTACATTAATATTATTTTTAATATTCTAGTCTTTGTAATGGAAAGTTAGAAACAAAGTGTGTGTGTGTGTGTGTGTGTGTGTGTATATATATATATATTTATTTATTTATTTATTTACATGTGAGTATGACCTTGTCTTTGTTTTATATATATATGCCAATTATATAATATTTCCATCACAAAAATTAAAAAAATAAAATTAAATTCCATGTATACATTATCCAGTTTAAGAAGTAAAACACTAGAAACTCAGTTGAAATCTCTTAAGTTCTTGTCCCTAATCACATTCTCAAGACTCCTGTATAGAGGTACCTACTACACTGTTTGTTTTTCATTATAGCCATGCATTTAGCTGTAGTTTTACTACATATCTCTAATATATACGTGTTGTTGTTGTTGTTTAGTTGCTAAGTCGTGTCTGCCTCCTGGCACCCTCATGGACTCCTTTGTCCATGGGATTTACCAAGCAAGAATACTGGACTGGGTTGTCATTTCCTTCTCCAGAGGATCTTCCTGATCCAGGGCTCGAGCCCGTGTCTCTTGTCTCTCCTGCATTGCTGGCAGATTCTTTACCACTGAGCCAAAAGGGAAGACCAGAATGTATGCATGTATATATAATTGTGTTGTTTGCATATATTGTTTCTTAATTTTAAATGAATGCTATTGTACCATGCCTATATTTCTGAGATTTTTTATTCAAAAGTATAAGACTAGGATGTATAAACATTTACAGATGATATGATAATTGTTACAGAAAATCTGAGGAAACCTAGAGTATTAGAAATAACAAACGTTTAGTCACCTACCAAAATTAAAATTAGGAATTTATGTTTAGAAAATATAACAGGAAAAAAAAATCCTTATACAGAAATAACAAAAATATAATGCACCTAGACAAACGTTTAAAGGCATACATGATCTAAATGAAGAAAGCTATAAAATTTTACAGGAATAATTAACTCATGAGTGAAATGATTCTGGGGTTGAATGTGCTTTGGAAAGCACCTCTCACTTTAACAGGCATTTATATCAGCACCCTGCAATTATACAACAGCACAGCTTTCAGTAGAAGAGGAATAGTTGCTGCAACGTTCTTTGCTAATGGTTTTTATTTAGCCTTTTTCCCCAGATAGACCCCAAACCTTTGCTGACTCTGATTACTGCCCACCATGGACATCCCTGAAGGCTCTAAGGTAGTCCTACTTTGGTAAGGGTAGTAAAGCTCATTCATATAAGTAGACTGCCTGGAACAACAAAGAGACCTAACTGAACGGAACCTCTCCTCCAGTTCCCATCCTGATCTGTCGTCATAGATTTGAACTCTGTTTAAGGGCCAGGAGGAGCCTCAGAAATTCAAAAACGTCATTTTTATAGCAGAGAAATCCTAAAGCCCAAGAAAGCCGACTGATTTGCCTGGGGTTATACGGTTTATTAAAGTCAGAGGCAGGAATAGAAACCATGAGCCTTGCTGATGCCTTCAAAGAACTACCTGCTTTCTTTGGGATTGACATGAAGAGGTTTAACCATATGCGGCTACAGGCCCCAGAGAAACATCCCTAGAAAATGTTGGGTTGCATAAATTCTGGTTGGAGAGGTTAGAAATAGGACAGCATTTGCTTCAGCCCCAACCAAGGTGGAGAGTTTCAGATTTCCAGGTTAAATGCCTCTGAAACTTTATGCTACAACCTTCCCACTGCCCTAGTTTGTTTATTTTTAAATCAAGCATGAACTCACCACTCGGTGTTTGCCAGAGTTTGGATGAATGTCAGCATCAGGCCACTGTAATAATGGCTTAAGATTATTTAATCCTATTACTTATACACTTCATTAGGCTGAGTGAATTGTTGGCAGTGGTTCAGTAAACTTCCTACTTTAGAGATAAAAGGGTAGAAAGAAAATAGGGAAGGCGTCTGTTCCTCATTTTCTTTCATATTTATCTTGTATCTCTTAAAGGATAAAGGAATGGTAATTACCCATCTACAGCATGGAGTCTGCATTAGTAGGGTCTTCTGAACTGCTCTGTACCCTCAGAAGAGAAAAAATGAAATACATTTTCAATTAAAAGAAAAAGGGTTTGGACAAAGGAGAGAGAGAAAGAGCAAGTGTGTATGTGTGAGTGTGTGTTTACGCTTTCAAATTGGTCTTAAAAATAAGCCTGAAAATAAGTTCAAGAGCCCTAAATAAGACATTTAGTCTTTCATTTAAGGGACCTGATATGTGGCAGCCAATAATGTTAGAGAAAGGATATGGAATTTAAAGTCAGACCTCATTTCACACCCAGCGAGGCCAGCTACCATGCTGTATCCACCTCATTTCATTTGGCTTAAATTTCATCACAAGTAGAATGAACGTGGTATTTCTTACCTCTAACCCCTAAGTAAGGGTTCAGAGAAGTTGACAGGGCTTAGTAGAAATGTATGCAGGCTTTAAGCGGTAAATAACTGCACAGACCCAGCTGCAGGGACATACCTACCAAACCTGCAAAGGAGAAGTTTGCCTAACTAGAATTGCTAAAGGTCAGTTATTCACCAGCATTTCCGTTTCTGGACTGTTACCCGCAGATTGTTGGTCTGAGAATTCTGAGTCTGAGGGGCAGTGGCCAGCCATGGAATTCTGGAAACTTGGTTTCCCCAAAGGTGTCAGAGATCACTGCTTTGATGTCACCATGTAGCTGCTGTGTAGTGGCACAGTCATGTCCAGCTCTTTTGCACCCCCATGGTTTGTAGCCTACCCGGCTCTTCCATCCATAGGATTCTCCAGGCAAGAATACTGTAGTGGGTTGCCATTTCCTCCTCCAGGGGATCACCCTGAAGTCCTCATTAAAAGTAAAATGCTGGACCACTCCCCAGAATTCCTGCACAAGCAGCCAGGAAGTTAGCATATTTTACAAGGCTCTTGGGGCAGATTCTTAGGTATGCTCAGGTTTGAGACCAGCAACCCCTTCTCTGTCAGAAGTAGTCTCCCAATACTTCACTTTTACCCCCATCTCTCTCCTACCCCTTCCCTTACAGCCCATGGCCAAACTGACCCTTCCCCTGGCCATTGCTATCTTAGCTTTCTCTCTCTGTGCCCAGACTCGATTGCTGTCTTGTACTTTTCCCCATCTCCATCACTTGAAAATCTGTGTCATCCAACCTTAAAAAGCTTTTTTGGAACTTCCCCAAATTGATGTGGCTTTTCCTGAATATGCCCGTCTTTCATTTCTCCTTCTCTTATAGGATTTGGTGGTTTAGTTGCTCCGTCATGTCCAACTCTTTGCAACCCCATGGACTGTAGCCCACCAGGCTCCTCTGTCCATGGAATTCTGCAGGCAGGAATACTGGAGTGGATAGCCATTCCCTTCTCCAGGGTGTCTTCCCGACCCAGGGATCGAACCCAGGTCTCCCACATTGCCAGCAGGTTCTTAACCATCTGAGCCACCAGGCAGCCTCTTGTAGGATTTAACCCTCTCTATAGTTATTTGGGACTCAGGCACATTTCCTTACTGATTTGAAACTCTTAGAGAGTGTATGTGTGCTAGAATTGGGGGTTATCACATTTTATTCATTTTTTTCTTTTTCTTAGTTCTTATCCCAACATGTGAGTCTATGGCTACTTTGATATTTATTTGGGGTAAGGAGCTGGAAAGGGACTTGGTTTCCCCTCTAGATCCCAATGTCTCCTAAGAATCTGACTCCTTGCTCTTTGCTGTACCTTTGAATGGGGAGTCTGTGTATAAGAAGCAAAGAAGAGAACTTGGCTCTGGAAGCCTGTGAGCAGTCATTGCTGAAATGTAAATGCAAAAGATTGAAAGGAAGGATGTGAGAGTGAAGCCAGCTGTCTTGCTTCCAGCTGTAGAATCATCAGAAGAGCTGCCGTGCTCAAGGTCAAATACACAAGCCCGACTTGAGGATAAAAATTGTCAGGAGTTAGAGTGGATGTTCTCTGATGTTCTGATGACTTTGAATGGGGCACTGTAATTCCCTCCCACAGCAAGGCTTCTTTAAAGAAAAAACCCTGCTGTTGGGATCTCCATTTCTGCTCACCTCTTTGCAGTGTCAGGGAATGCCAGGTGAGGCTGGCGTCACTCCTTATAGCAAGGCAAGTACTCTTTCTGAGGGCTTCACAGTGACAGGGGCCTGGCACACCTGCTAGGTCTTCAAAAGTATTTTTTAACTTGAAGATTATTTAACAATTCAGTCTCCTACACTTATAATATGGCAAAATCAGATGCCAGGAGAGGAGGAAAGAGTTGCTCAGGATGTCAGGAATGCATAGATCCACTGAGAACACTAAAAATTCTGAAAATCGCAAACAAACATAAGCGATGAGTTTTTAAATTACAGAAATTATTTTGGATGATATACATGTTCCACAAAGGTTATTTTTACATTATAGGTTCTTTAATATTGCTAAAAGATATTTGAAGCAATTAACATCAATAAAGGGCTTCTGTGGTGGCTCAGTGGTAAAGAATCTGCCTGCTAGTGCAGGAGACACAGATGTGGGTTCGATCCTTGAATCAAGAAAATGCCCTGGAGGAGGAAATGGCAACCCACTCCAGTATTTCCCATGCCTGGAAAATCTCGTGGACAGAGGAGCCTGGTGGACTACAGTCCATGAGATTGCTAAAGAGTTGGACAGGACTTAGTGACTAAACAACAAAAAAGTGAACATTTATGTTTTTACTCTAGTTTAGGAAAAACTCTTAAGTAAATTCTATTATAGAACCATAACAAGCAGACAGATAGTTTCTCCACACAGTAGATCTTACTGAATGTGCCAGGCTGTCAGAAGAAAGAACTCAGGAAAGAGAATAAAGACATTTGAAGGAAAAGGAGGAATTAAAAAGAACATCTTCATGGAGGAAAAGGCCAGTATAGGTGAATCATATTGTACATTTTAGTTTATCCTAATATCATAGAGTCATTCTTTTTCTACTCTGACAGGTGAGTGAGAAGTGTTGCTATTCCTTTCTACAAATTAACAAAATCAAGGCTTAAAAACCAGGGCTTTGGAAAAGAAGGAATTATCATAGGATTAGAGCAGAACTCTGAGCTCCTGCACTCTAAATCTTAGCCTCTACCTGTCTCTTAAATAAATTCAAGCTAACAGATGGCCTGTCATCAAATATGTCTGTTTTTTTTTACAGCCCTCTGGTCCCAGTTTGGTTACCACTCTTGTGAATCCTTCTCTATGTCCTTCCAGCTGAAGATATGCACTTCCTCCTCTGTCTTCTCAGAGTTTTTATCTGTACTTTTGTTTAATCATTCACCTTTGTCTTAACCTTATATTAGCAAACAATCTCACTCACATATAGTGAATGTGAGAGTCATAAGAAGAGAGCTCATTTTTTTCTTTGTGTCTCTTTTCCCTGTTCATGCTCAAACCTTACTCCATATTCCAAAATAATGCTCAAAGCAATACCACTCACCCTGGGGGTATTTAGTTGGTTTTTTTTTTTTTTTAACGTCTTAGTCTGCTCAGGTCATAACAAAATACCATAGACTGTGTGGCTCAAAGTGGCAGAAATTTTTCACAGTGCTAGAGGCTGGAATCAAAGATCAAGGCACCAGCATGGTGGGTTTCTGGTACGAGCTCTTTTCCTGGCTTGCAGAGGATCACCTTTTTATTGTGTCCTCACATGGCGGGAGAGAGAGTGTATGTGTTTACAAGCTCTGTGGTGTCTGCTTTTATAAAGATACTAATCTCACAGTGAGGACCCCAGCCTCTTAAGTCGTCTAAAACCAATTGTCTCTCAAGGGCCCCATCTGCAAATACCGTTACACTGTGAGTTTGGGCTTCAACATGAATTTTGGGAGGATGCAGTTCATGGTGGCTTGGTGGTAAAGAATCTATCTGCCAATGCAGGAGCCAATGCAGGAGATGAGGGTTCAATCCTTGGGTTGGAAAGAACCCCAGGGGAAGGGGATGGCTACCCACTCCAATATTCTTGCGTGGAAAATCCCATGGACAGAGGAGCCTGGAAGGTGACACTCCATGGGGGTTATAAAAGTCAGACACAACTTAGCAACTAAACAACAATAGTTCTGTCCATAACAATGAGTTGCAGCTTTTGGCGATAGGTCAAAATGCATTATTGGTACTGGCTGATGGAGTGATGATTAGAATATCCTGTTTCTAGATATGAAAGCTACATACTGAGATATTTAACAGGTATTTGAGTATCCTCTTGCCTTTAAAGAATTCTGGTGGACCTTCAGTAGGGCCATATTAGTAAAGCATCATATAGCCCCACTGAATTTTCCTTTTAGGCTGTACTTTCACCCTCTAGATTTTACCTCATTTTTAGGCCAGAGAAAAGAGAAAGACTTGGTTCTTTGGAGATTTATTGTGCATTCTTATTAGATCATTTGGAAATTGGCACAAATGGCAGGAAGCCAAACTGGCCTATGTCTGGCCAGGCAGTGTCTTCAGGTCATTCCAGAAAAGTTGCCAGAATAACGATGTGTTCTCCAATAAAGTGCTTTTATGTAAAAGTCTCTTTGGGAATTAACTCGTCATGCACAGATCAATAAGCCCTACCAGCTTGCCAATGTAATTAAGAGGTGGCAGGTTAAGCATTCCTATTAATTAAGTTCAAAGTAAAATAAAATGAAGAAGGTTGCTTTTTTGAAATTGTGCTGTCAGACTTTGCTCAAGAGTGTTTCTGAGTTTTCCAGGAGATGGAGGTGATTACTGTCTCCAAGTCTTGGGAAAAGTAAGCATTTAAATATATATATCTTGAATACTTTTAACTGAAGAATAAACTATCTGCTGATTGTGAGAGCCATTGAATGAACACTTCCTGTGTACAGAGGGCCGAGTTCAGTGCTCTGGGGGATATGAGCGCCTTGAAACTCAATTCCTGCTCTCTTGGAGCCTTTAGATGAAGGAGAGGCACCAGACACATAACCAGGTGTAATATAAGGCAGACTCTGTCTGTGAGGGAGACTCAGGCAGTGATGAGAGCTCTGAAAAGGGTGGATATGGAGGGGGTCAACACCAAGAAAGACCTCCCAGACGATGCAGTACTTGAGCTAGACCTTGAAAATAGAGTCACAGATGATGGGGGAAAGAATGCAGAAAAACAATTCCAGTTTCTAAACATTTGTTTTCCATGGTGAAAAACTCTGGGATAAAAAGAAAAGAAACCAGCCTGCTGATATATAAGAATCTGTTGGGCATTCACTTAATGCATTATTCTGCAGAAAAAGTGGGAGCAGAGGAGGTAAAGAATATCTTCTGGTTCATGGATTTTCCTGCATATACAATAATATAGTCTTGGACTCATTACCTTCCTCTGAAGGGTCTTAATCAGATTTATTACAGAGGCCAAATTCCTTTGTCCTGAGACCACCTGAAACAGCAGCCAATGGAAAAACCATGTTGGTACTGATCTTCCTTTTCTGAAAAAGTGGACACTTAAAAGTTATGAATCCTCCTGCCAGTGCAGGAGATGCTTGAGGCATGGATTCAATCCCTGGGTCAAGAAGCTCCTCTGGGTTAGGAAATAGCCCACTCCAGTATTCTTGCATGGAAAATCCCATGGACAGAGGAGCCTAGTGGGCTACATACAGTTCATGGGGTCACAGAGTTGGACACAAATAAGTGACTGAGAACATAAAAGCTATGAAAAATGCTAATATGCCTTTAGACGATTTAAGTCCATTTTGCTCATTGAATTGAGTGGATGTCAATATTGATGCCATTGAAACCTGAAAAGACCTAGAAGACTCTAACACAAGCCCCATATTTTGCACATTAATAAACTGAAGACAAATTAGAATGCAATTTTTCCAGGGAAGACAGTGCCAAGTAACTTCCTCAGTCCTATAACAGCGGTTTGTTATTAGATATTTATGTTACCTTCACATGGAAGAGAATGATTAGGCTTTTAGGAAAGAATAACTTGACTCCCAATTCCCTGAGTTACTACTGGATGGTATTAGGCAACTTCCCTTAATAATCTGTTTTCCAGCTATGATAATTATATATCTTTTACCATTTACCACCTGTACCAATTGCTTCGCCTAATAAGACCTTACACTTACATGCATGTGCCCAAAGTACTTTTATCGTTGTTTTTCATTTGATGCTCACAATTCCACAAGGCAGGTGTTATTCCTAGATTAAACATGAGAAAACTGAGGCTCAGATAAGGTAGCCCCAACACCTAAAAACTGAAAAATGTTGACTTTCATCCTCTGGCCAGATGTCCGGTTTTCTTACCTCAGCATCTCAGTTGCCTGACTAAGTGGTCTTCAGTCATTTATTCATCCACTCAGTGTTTATAAGCACTTTCTATATTTCAAATACTGTAGTAGTATTAGGGTTACAGAGTTTAAGAAGACACACCCCTGAGTCCTTGGGGCACTCCCCATTTGAAGGAGATAGTCATCCAGACAAACAAATATGTAGCATGTTAAATGCATACTGGGTGTTTGAGGGAAGAGGGGACACATAAGATCGAGGGAATAATTTTGTAGCTGTTTATCTAAGCATGGCACAGTCCTGTCTCTCCAGCTAGACTGTGAGTGTCTTACCATGTCATGTGCCTGCCTCCCCTGAGACTCCATGTGCAGGCCTCATACTCTGCTGATATTGAGTCAATATCTGTTGATGATGATTTTTCCCTCTAATTTTTCACAACCGTGGAAAGGTTTCCTGCTGGCTCTTGGGTATAACAGGGTTTAATTTACAATTTTGAGTTAGTCTTTTGAAAATCAGTTTTAAGAAAAATAAACAACTTTATGAGATAGCTTCTAAATATTAATATGGTACTAGCATGCTCAGTATAGTAATGATCCTGTTTCAACCAGCCTTTGCACAACATTTGCAATTTAGAGTGTTGTACTTATATGACTGTTCTTTTCTTCTGTCAGTGAATTGTAAGTTTCATTAGGCTTTCAAAAAAGCCTTTAATCAGTCTTTAAAATTCTAATTATTCCCGAGTATCTAATCATTACTGCTTCATTGATATTTTCGGTAGTATTAAACATTGCAACTGTTTTGCACAGGAAGGGGATGGATTGCAGTGCTATTCAGTTCCAAAGAACACCCATATTTTCAAAATTATGGGGAAGTTTTTTCCTCATAGCCAAGTTGTGATTAAATGTGTCAGTTGCACAAGCTTGGAATTCTGCTGCACAATGCCAACATTTTGTATTGCTTTATTTTGACCATATATTACAAACAGAATTGTTTCCCGGCTCATTTATATATATTTCCTGGTTTCTGAAATCTTAACTGGCAAGCTTTGTGAACAAATATTAATTTCAAAGATACTAGAAATAAAGCAAAAATGAGGTTTCCCTCATATATCTAAGAATCACTTTTAATCATTTAATTCCCAAGATGTAATTTGTCCAATTCTACTGTAGATAGGAGCTCATTATAAAGATTCTAGGTGGGATAGCCTGTCTAGCAGGAGTGACTTTTGATTGTTTCCCAGCATTTCCTCAAAATGATAGTGTACAAATGAATTGCAAAGCAAATGAGTAAACTGGACTTG
Source organism: Nanger dama (assembly GCA_917880005.1). Taxonomy (NCBI): domain Eukaryota; kingdom Metazoa; phylum Chordata; class Mammalia; order Artiodactyla; family Bovidae; genus Nanger; species Nanger dama. Next base: position 22,596,643 of record CAKJTW010000011.1, on the reverse strand, counting down.
ATTTATTAAACACAGAGTAGCCTTTCCCTTCTGCAGGGGATCTTCCCAACCCAGGGATCAAACCCAGGTCTCCGGCATTGCAGGCAGATTCTTTATCAGCTGAGCCACAAGGGAAGCCCAGGAACCCTGCCATAAAACAAAGCTCCATTTACCATGGGGGAAATAAAAATTTATGCCTACCACAAATTTATTTTCTTGAAAAATAATTGGGAAATTTATAAGCAGATACTACAGCACTAATTTATCAACCAAATATTTTTTTTTCCAAATAACAATTTAAATGGGACTAAAAAGAGAAAGTGTAATTTAAATATTTTTGAGTGCGGTACTGGATAAATGTGTGTGTGTGTGTGTGTGTGTGTGTGTGTGTGTGTGTGTATTGAATTTGTAAGTAATTTATGGAAAGTGCTGCCAGCATGGTATTTCAGATGCTCCACAATTTGAATTTAAACTGCTCAATGGGATCATTAAGATTATTATGCATGTTTTCCAAAGAGTTTGAATTCAAATGACAACTTTAAAAGAAAAAAAAGAAAAGATGCCCTTTAAAAACTGAGGAATGTTATTGCACTTATAGAAATTCGTGCAGTTTGAAGTAATTTGCCACCTCCCCTTCTGGAAAAGTACCTGATGATAATGTCAAGAGATAGGGATGTTGGAGAAAGTGCATATTGCAGGCAGATTCCCTTGGTGAGTAAAATCAGGTTGTAAAGCATACTTCACAGACAGTGGATTATTTCATTTAGTCCAGCTGACAGCAGAAGATCAGAAAGGGTTGTGAATCAATGGAGGCTGGAGCACAGGGATCCCATGATGGCAGAGGCTCTGATGAGCAGTGCTGAAAAGGCCCTTCAGATTCATCAAGTGTGCCATTTGATTCTCTCTCTGGGTGGGTCTTGGCCTGTGGAGATCTGCTTTCATTTCGTGCCAGTTAACAAAGTGAATAATTTATGAAAGAAACAAACAGAGGCGTGCTTACTCACTTTTCAAAAGAAGCCTTTCTGCCATAGATTTTTGGAAAGCTGTTTTGCAATGGATTTACCATTATATTCTTTTAAATAAGTGTAGTTCCAGTGATGGGAAATTCACTAGCTCTCAAGACAGCTTTTTCATTTGTTGAACTCTCTAAAGGTTATAAAGTTACTTCTTGTTTTGGATGGAAGTCTCTGTTCTTACAACATCTACTCATCTGTCCACTTAGAAGACAGCTAATGCATCTTTCATTTGAAAGCCTTCTAGGTATTTGAAGAAAGTTCTCAAGTCCATCTGAATCGTCTCTTCTTCTGGCTAAATTCTCCATCCATGTGTTATCTGTACTGATATCAAGGCCTCTTACTGTGCTGACCACTGTCTTCTAGATTCATCCATCACGTCAATATTATTCTCCCAGTGCAGTACTTCAAACTTCCAATACTTTAAATAAACAAATTAACGTATTGGAATATGTAGAACTTTATTTCAATGATAAATATATAAACAACAACAAAAACAGAAAGATTCTGAGTTACAACACTTTCTTAAAGTTGAAGTAAAGTTTTATAATCTATTTCCCAACTCTAGTGAAATAAAGTAAGGTTACATATTAGATCTGGTTCCCTTCAACCTATTTTAAGCAGAAATAAAATGAGATTTACAATATTTATCATTTTCTTACTTAGACTGAAGTATGTGTTTCATCTTCATCTAAGAGTTAACTTACTCATTTCTTTGCACCGTTAGCAGTCAGCACTGCCTTGATATAGGTGATGTGCATTAAGTGTTTAGAATTAAGGAGCATTAGTAATAACTCCAAGTGCTTTCCAGTTTATAAAACATTTCCAATCTAAATTTGAGTTTGACATACAGGTTTTGGTTCTTGTGTGTACCTGTGTTGTTGCTGTTGTTGTTTTTATATGAGAAAATAAAGGCTCAGAAAGCTTAAGGGACTTAAGAACGTAGAGCTGGTCAGAGGATTTGACTGGAAGACATCGTGACTCTAAAACTTTGTCATTCAAACCAGAGAATCTGTTAGTACGATCCCTCGGTTTTTGCCTGGGTAAAAATGTGTTTTTAAATGCTTTGAGGAGAGAGAGCACTTTGATTTCTATACCCTTATTAGAGGTGGTATTCAAATTCAAAAGCTTTCGGTGAATTTGAAAGCAATCTTTTGATTTCTAGGAGCTGCATTAGAGCAGCTTTTCTTTAGAGCATCCAAAATGAATCTGCAGTGTCATGTGGGGATGGGGTGAGGTGATCTGTGAGGACTAGAACTGAGACAGCAAATGGAACCTTTTAAAAGGTTCCCAGCAACTTTGGATACATTTTGTATCCAAATTCTGAAGCACAAGTGGGAGAAATGATGCTTCAGTGAAGAGAGTGATGATTGGAAATACATCAGCTATGAGGTCAGGCAGAGTACTCAAACCTGGGCTCCTGGGCTCCAACCAATTTCCCCAGCCACTTGGACACAGTCCTTCAGAAGCCCAGGCTGATGCTTCATCTGGACTGATAGTAAAAACCCAGTGCTTCTACTGGTTTCTCCCTCCGAGTAAGAAAACCATCCTCACTGCCTCCCTGACCTCACCACTATCAGTCCACATCCATCCCACCTCAGAATTGCCCAGGGAGCCGTCTCATCACATCATTCTGTCTGGATCTTTCAAAAGGTGCCCACGGTTTCTTTCAGAATGCTCCTGAAAATTTCCATGTTTAATTAAGTGTCCCAGCCATAAAGCCCTTTCCAGTAATCCCAGTACTGGGCAGCCAGTTCCAGTAATGGAGGAGACACTTCCAACTATTAAGCAATGGTCACCCTTTCAAAGGAGTTTGAGCAATCTCATTTTCAAGTTGTGTTTAAAGCATGCTTCTGGATGCTGAAAGGCATCTGGGCCCTAACTATGACAGCACTGGGGAGATTTGAAATAAAAGGTTATTATACTAATCCTGACAGTTCATTGGGTAGGACTCACTGGAAGAGGTAAATGGGGTTTTCACATTCTTCTTCATGTAAAATCTGTGTAACAATATTCATCAGGGTTTTGTGAATATCAAATAGAACTTTTGCCACAGTGGGTCATGTTCAGCTGTCAGCAATGTGAACTGCCTTAAAAGAAAGGCAGGTAAATATTGTTTTGATACAGATGAACCTATATGCAGAGCAGGAATAGAGAACAGAGGGGTGGACACAGGAGGAAAGGGGAGTGTGAGGCAAATTGGGTGACTGGGATTAATACATCTATACTACCATGTGTAAGACAGATAACTAGTGCGACCTAGAGGGTGGGATAGAGGGTGAAAGGGAGGCTCAAGAGGGAAGGGATACATGTATACTTATAGCTAGCTGATTCTGTGGTGTTGGAGAAGACTCTTGAGAGTCCCTTGGACTGCAAGGAGATCCAACCAGTCCATCCTAAGGAGATCAGTCCTGGGTGTTCATTTGAGGGACTGATGTTGAAGCTGAACCTCCAGTACTTTGCCACCTGATGGGGAGAGCTGACTCATTTGAAAAGATCCTGATGCTGGGAAAGATTGAGGGCAGGAGAGGAGAAGGGAACGACAGATGGTGAGCTGGTTGGATGGCATCACTGACTCAATGGACATGGGTTTAGGTAGACTCCAGGAGTTGGTGATGGACAGGGAGGCCTGGTGTGCTGCAGTTCATGGGGTCGCAAAGAGCCGGACACGACTGAGCGACTAAACTGAACTGAACTGAATAGTTGATTCACTTTGTCCTACAGGTAAAATACTAACACAACATTGTAAGAAGCTATACCCCAATTGAAAAAAAAAAAAAAAATGCTGGAAAAAAAAAGGAAAGCAGACACTTGCAAGATCTCCAAAGAGACTGAACACACTATCAAACAGGAGCTCCTGCCACTGAAAGGAAAAGGTCAGATTCTAGATAACCACTCATCAGAGATGACTCTATCAAGGAAAGGGGAGTGGAGAAAATGACCTATACCAGTCTTTCTAACATGAAAGTAAACACAGGAAAAAGGATACTGTTTGTCCATAACCCCCTGCCATACCTGCACCCAAAACCCACATGGTATACCTGTCTTCTTGAAAGAGTAGCGAGTGGAGTTATCCATGAGCCCTGGATGGAAATAATACAACAATACCAGTGAATGCCTTTTGCAGTTAAAGGGTACTTAGCTTCACCTGCAACCAAAGATTCACATCAGGAAATATCAGGATGAAACCTGCAGACTCAGTTTCTCATGATGTTCAGGACCGTTCTTGTCACTTGGTTCAGTTTCCATGTACCTGAACTCAAGGCTGCAAAGCAGGGCACAAAACTCAGACACTGAATCAAAGAGAAATCAGTTGAACCCATGCTGTATTACTCTGTACTTTGTGACAAGTCAAGGTTATTTGTTCTCTAAAGCCAGTTGGTAAAAAGAGGTTGATAGCATATACTGTTTTGGGCTACTGGGAAGATTAAATGATTTCATATAAGTGCCAAGCACAGGGCCTGCTTCCTAACAAGTGTTTAATAATACTAGCTGTTGTTGCTGAGATTCATCCCAAAGTCATTTATCACTCCATTTTGTTGTTCAGTTGCTCAGTTGAGTCCAACTTTTACGACCCCATGGACTGTAGCATGCCAGCTTCCCTGTCCATACCATACCTTCACTGGAAAATAGATTATGCCATAACAATTTATATTTCCTTCAATCCTTTGCTTTTCTCTATCACTCTTTTCTGGCAATACTGTAATCTGGATGAAATGAACCACTTGTCTTTGCTCACTGAAGCAGCTGAATGTTGCTGCAAAAAGTACACATCCAGACCTGTTGGTATCATGATAGACTGTGACCCACATTTATCATCTGTTCAGATTTATAAAAGGCAGAGGAACTAGAGATCAAATCGCCAACATCCATTGGATCATAGAAAAAGAAAGAGAGTTCCAGAAAACATCTCCTTCTGCTTTATTGAATATGTCAAAACCTTTGACTGTGTGGATCACAACTGGAAAATTCTTAAAGAAATGGGAATACTAGACCACCTTACCTGCCTCCTGAGAAATCTGTATGCAGGTCAAGAAGCAACAGTTTGAACCAGATGTGGAACAACAGACTGTTTCCAAACTGGGAATGGAGTACATCAAGGCTGTATATTATCACCCTGCTTATTTAGCTTCTATGCAGAGTACATCATGCAAAATGCCAGGCTGGATGAAGCACAAACTGGAATCAGGATTGCTGGGAGAAATATCAATAACCTCAGATATGCATGCAGATGACACCACCCTTATGGCAGAAAGTGAAGAAGAACCAAAGAGCCTCTTGATGAAAGTGAAAGAAGGAGAGTGAAAAAGTTGGCTTAAAACTCAACATTCAAAAACGAAGATCATGGCATCTGGTCCCATTACTTCATGGCAAAGAGGGAAACAATGGAAACAATGACAGAGTTTATCTTCTTGGGCTCCAAAATCACTGCAGATGGGGACTGCAGCCATGGAAGTAAAAGACACTTGCTCCTTGGAAGGAAAGCTATGACCAACTTAGATAGCATATTGAAAAGCAGAGACATTACTTTGCCAACAAAGATCCATCTAGTCAAGACTGATTTTTCCAGTGGTCATGTATGGATGTGAGAGCTGAACTATAAAGAAAGCTGAGTGTGGAAGAATTGATGTTTTTGAACTGTGGTGTTGGAGAAGACTCTTGTGAGTCCGTTGGACTGCAAGGAAATCAAACCAGTAAGTCCTAAAGGAAATTAGTCCTGAACATTCATTGGAAGGACTGATGCTGAAGCTGAAACTCCAGTACTTTGACCACCTGATCCAAAACTGATTCACTGGAAAAGACCCTGATGCTGGGAAAGATTGAAGGCAGGAGGAGAAGGGAACGACAGAGGATGAGATGGTTGGATGGCATCACTGACTCAATGGACATGAGTTTGAGTAAACTCTGGGAGTTGATGATGGACAGGGATGCCTGGTGTGCTGCAGTCTATGGGGTCATAGAAAGTCAGACACAACTGTGAAACAGAACTGAACTGAACTGTGACCCACTTTGACCCCACTCACAGCTTTCTTTCTTACATGCTGCTCTCAGCTGTTACATACATTCTCTACTCCACTTCCGACCGCCCCCCCATCTGCACTCCCTCCTCCATATTCTCCAGAGTGACAATGAAAGCCACCAGACCAGCTGACCCTCCCTCATCTTTTTGGTCAAATTTGTCCCTGTCCTCCCTGTTCCTTCTGTTACAGTACCAGAAGAGCCCATCAAATGATCCAAGGCCCATTAGCCTGATCTCATTTCCCCCATCCAGAGAGGATTTTCTCTCCCTAGGTCATCTCTTCTTCCTCCTGGATCCCCTGCCTGTCCTTCTTGACTGGATTCTTCTCATCAGCATCCAGTTGTGTTCTTGCATGGCATAGATCCCCCTTGACTACACAACTCTCCCTGGATATGGCATTGTTGTTGTTTAGTCCCTAAGTCGTGTCCAACTCTTTGCAACACCATGGACTGTAGCCCTCCAGGCTCCTCTGTCCATGGGATTTCCCAGGCAAGAATACTGGAGTGGGTTGCCATTTCTTTCTCCAGGGGATCTTCCTGACTCAGGGACTGAATCTGCATCTCCTGCAATGCAGGCAGATTCTTTACCACTGAGCCACCAGGTTGCATTATCAAAGCCAGACTAGAAAACTTTTCATTACACATGCTGCCTCCTTTTCCTTATCTCATATTCTGTCTTTCCTCCTGCCTGACTTTTCTCCCCAGCACTCCTACCTCCACTGCCTTGGCTGAAGACATCTGTGACTTGTTACTTCCACATTTCCAAAACCACAGGTCAGTGTCAGGGTTCGTCTGACATATCTCAGCAGTGGGGAATGGACATTTCATCTTTAAAAAAAAACTATCCTCCTAGCCTTTTGGCATTTTGAGCTTTCTGATTTTCTATTCATCTACTTCTCAGATTTTTTTTTTTTTCTGTCTTACTCCTTCTTCCATGTCCCATAAATTATCTAGCTTCTCTTGGCTACTTCTTCCCCCATTTCTCACTGTAGTCACTCTCATTTTCTCCCAAGCATCTAAGTACTGTCCATATGCTGTCATGTTTAAAACAGGTACCTTGATTTTGTTGTTATTATTTTTCACTTTAGCCATTTTGCTAAGTGGATAGTGATATTTCATTATAGCTTTAATTGGCATTTCCCCAGTGGCCAATGATAATGGAATGAACTGGGATCACTCATACTTTGCTGGTGGGAATGTAAAATGGGATACTCATGCTGGAAAACAATTTGGGAGTTTCTTTAAAAATTAAAGAAACATGCAACTACTGATAAGCTAGCAGTTAACTAATGGACTTTTATTCCAATAAAAAATAAAGACAAGTTTGCTCAAAAATCTGTTCATAGCAGCTATATCTATGACAGCTCTAAACTGTAAATAATCCAGATGTCCTTCAACAGGTGGGCATTCTTACCAAGGAATACTATTCAGCAGTAAAAAAAAAAGAATGAATTATTGATACACACCAAAACCTCAAGAGAATTATGCTCAGTATAAAAGCCTATTCACAGAAGGTTGCATATTGTATATTCCACTTATATAACATTCTTGAAAGAGTGGTAGATATAGTGAACAAATGAGCGGCTGTCAAGAGTTACAGTTGAGGGAAAGAGTCGAGGGTTAAGGATGGGTGGGAGTGGGTGTGGTCATAGAAGGGCAACAGAGGGATCACTGTGGTGAAGACGCTGTCCTGTTTCTTGGCCATGGTGGTGCACGTATTACATATATACATGTAATAAATTGCCTAGAAGTATGTGCAAACACACATAAACACATCTAAGCTTTGTTCTCTCAGCTCTCTCACTTCCCGCTTACTACTCATCCCCTGCAATCCAGCTTCTGTCCCAACCTCTCCATTACACCTCATTCCTCAGCATCACCAGTGGCCTCTTTGATGCTAAATGTGCTGGGGATTGTTCTTTCCTTATCTTTCTTGAGCCCTACGCACCATTTAAAGGTGTTGACACTGTCTCCTCAAAACGTGTTCTTCATTTAGCTTCTGTGACACCACCCACTCTGGGTTTTTCTTTTACCTCTCTACTCACAACTCCCCACTCTTTTTTTTTTTTTTTAACAGATTTCCTTTCTTCATTCCTTAATTTGATGTTTGTCTGAGTTCTGCCCTAATCCTCCTTCCGGTCTCACTCCACACTCTCCTAAATGACTTCATCTGCTCTCACAGATATCATCTGTGTGTTGAAAATTCTCTAGCCAAGATCCGCAGTTGAGATTTCTCTCTGAGCTCCAGCCTAAATATCTGTCCACTTACCAGTCGTCATCAATTAGCTCATAGGCCCACAAACCCAACACTTTCAAAATAAGACCCACAATTTTCCCCTTAAACCCCCTCCTCCCTCTGTTCCTCTTTGGTGAATGGCACCATTTGTTTGCTCTGACTGAAGGCACAGGCAGGAACTGTCCTAATTCCTGCCCCTTGTTTCACCTTCTCCTCTTATCCACTCACTCACCAAGTTCTGATGTAACACTTGAGCTTCCTTTATGTTTACCTTTAAAATCCTCTAGTGCCTTTTCACTGCCTTCATGATAAAGTTCATGCTACTCAGACTGGCATATAAAAAGACTGCACCCACATATGCATGCCCATGCATGTGCATACACACACACACACACACACACACACACACACACACTTCCAAAAGGGAGGTTTTCTCTCACCTCTGGGGCTAAGATAAAAGAAATACTTTCCCTTCTTGGAATGTGTGACTTTCTCTTATTCATCTTGTTACCTAGCCAAGAATTATCTTCCCTAAGGCCTCAATTTGGACTTCACTGAAAGTGTGGTCCTTGTTCCTGTCCCCTCCACCCCACCAACGGTGTGTTTTACAGCATCTTCTGCTTTCCCCCTACCATACCACGTATTTAAAGGACCCAAGTATTTCTTATGTACCCCATTCACTATAAACTCTCCCAAAGGGCAGGGATACCTTGTTCTTCATTGCATCCTATAGCGAGCCCTCAAATGTTTCTTGCCTGCTGGGTTGGGCTGAACTGAACAAAGATGAGATCACTAAATACGAATCCATACGCATAAGCACTAGAGGGGCAGCTTAGGGGTCAATGAGCCAATACTGGATGAATGATTCCCCACTGCACAGCCAGCCCCTGATTTCCAAAACTTTTAGTCATTTCCTGTGAATCTTGCCAGCCCTCTTTTCAATTGTTTTTGCAAGTTCTCGCCTACATTGTATAAGGCCAGAATGACTCAGGGTCTAACCAGTGCTGACTGTAAGTGTGACGTCACGAGCCTCTGGCGCCCCTTCTCCAGTTTCAGTGTCTGCTACTCTGCTGACTGGCCCATCGCAGTAGGCCATGGCTGATCCCCCAGTATGTGGTCCCTCCAAGCCTCCGTGGTTATCTCACCTAATATGTTACCTCATCCATAGGGAGTTGTAGGGAGGGGAGGATTGTTGTTTTTAACAGTTAGCATAACATGTCTGTCTTAGTGGAAAGTATATTAAGGTGGAAACCAGGGAACCTGGATCCTTCAGGGGCTGCCCTGGAGCATCTGAGGTGCCAGTCCCTTTAAAGGGTAGGTTTATTTTATGGCAGTAAAGACTTATCTCATCATGTCCCATTGTATAGCTAGATTATGTGTGTGCAATGATTTGAAACACTCCAGTGAAGAAATCTTGTAAAATATAAGAATTATGTGTCTAGTGCAGAGTTGGACACGACCGAAGTGACTTAGCAGCAGCAGCAGCAGCAGTGCTTTACACTTCTCAATATGCCTCCATAGCCATTATCTCATTTAATCCTCATGCACTTGGAAACTGAGACTTGGTGATTTATTCATGTGAACAAAAATAATGCAGCAGAACCAATAATTTTGACTGTATATAAAGATAAAATGAAAATTGATTTTAAAAGCATCATCCATTAGACAAAGAGTGAGGCCTTCAGCAGGCAATTCACAGAAGCAACAATAAAAATAACTGCTAAACCTATGAAAAGACGTTCAGCCTTATTTTACTTAAAGAAATGCAGTTTAAAATACTATTTTCCACTTATTTGAATGGCCACAGTTTACAGTTTTAATACCTGCCTTTGGTAAAGGTGTGGGAAACAGGTTCTCTTATGTGTTTTTGATTAGAGTAAAACTGATACAATCTTTTGGAAATAAAACTTGGCACCATCTTTAAAAATTTTAATTATACCCATATTTTGACACTATAATTTAGAACGGTATGCTGTTTGATTTCACAAGGGCACAGCAGTACCTGTTCAAAAATATACCTTGTGGCATTGTTTGTAATGTTGTAGAGATTAAATAAAATTACAAAATAAGATATGGCAGATTCATACAATAACATGAAGAATAAGATAAATCTGTATGTACTATAAAATGCACCCAAGAAAAGCTAGATGAAGAAAAAACAATGGGCAGAACAACACATAATAATCTCATTTGTGTTTAAAGAAAAACTTTTAAAAGAGTGTTTATGTGTGAATGTATCACACACTCATTTATGTACAAGCATAGAAAAATTGTAGGAATCAAGTTTTGGGTGGTTACCTCTAAGATGGAGTTTTATTTTTCACTTTATATCCTCTGTGCCAATTCAAATTTTCCATGAGTACACATCCATTTACATATAAAAATTTGAAAAGTTAGCATTCGGTTTAGATAGTCCTCACTTTCGCAAGCTGTGGTGTTTTTCATTGATTTCCCAAATTTAATTGACCCAAACAGAAAAGTCTTAAAGACAAAAAAAAAAAAAAGGCACTTCAGAAGCTTTCGATTTATGTGACTTGTAAAGTAAAAAAAATCAATAATCCCACTCAGCGAGTCAGAATTCCCACCTTCACCCCAAATCGTGATGGCAAGCAGGTGACTAATCTGTTGCCTTTCTTACACCTTGTGATTTGTCAGCTGTCACAGAGTATAGGCCTCAGAGTGGGAGGACCCTAGAGGCTACCAATCACCTCACCACAATAGCCTTCTGCAGAACAAGGCCCCACATCCAAGACAAATGAGTGCCCATCTGCTCTTTGCTCCCTCTGGCCACTTCGTCCTGTGGATCCATGCCCTTGCCCCCTACCCCATAATATCTTCTTCATGGAAGAATGAAAAATCTTTCTGAAATCCAAGCCACATTTCAAATCCTTCAGTAGGTTCCTCTTGCCAGTGCTCCTGGCCACTAGTTGTTCTGTATGTAAACACAAAGCTCCTTAATGTATTTTAACATGCCCTTGTTTACGGGAACTTTGGTCACTGGTCTGGAGCTGGTGACACACGTGTTAAATGAGTCAGTTGCCCAAAGAGGTGACGGAGATAAGGCAGGCTTTTTTGTATCTCTCCAACCTCATCCCTTCACTTTCCACTCTGATCTCACTGTGTTACTTTCAGTTTCCCAGCTACACCATGGTTGGTCCACCCAAAGCCCTTGGTGCACCGTCTTTCCGTGTCTAGAATATTCTCTCCTGTCCTTCAGATCTCAGTTGACTTTTCACTTTCTCCATGGAGCCTCTCTGGCTTCTCAAGACAGCTTTGTCCAGCTGATGCGTGCAGTTCATAGCACTCTGTTACTTTTTAGTCTGGATTTGGGCTTTGCTTGCCTACATCTCACTCTTGAAGGACAGAGAGTTTCTGTCCTCCAGTTGTTTTGAAGGCACTATTCTATTCCTTCCCATCACCTGGTGCCTGACACATAGTACACATATAAGCTTTAGCTCAGCCAGACCTCAGGTATTCTGAGCCTGAGCACCCTGCTTTTGCTCCTATGCCAAGCTTTCTTCTCACTGTCTTCCCCTTGTTCCGTTCCCACAGCCCGAACACTGTGCCCAGAGTTATTGTGTATCCTCAGGGTTTTTAGGACAGGATAGCGTGGATTGGGAAGATCCCCTGGAGAAAGAATTGACAACCCATTCCACTATTCCTGCCTGGGAAATCCCATGGGCCGAGGAGCCTGGCGGGCTGTAGTCCATGGGGTCGCAAAAGAGATGGACAGGACTTAGCGACTAAACATGAAGAAGAAGGAGTTGACAGTTTAATGTTCTTCAAGATTCTGTTTAATTAGGAAGGGATGGAATACTTGGAATCATTCTCACTTTGAGAATTGTTTTCTGTCTTTCCTAGTTTCAGCTCCAGTCAGATGGAGTTAGCATGTGTCAGTCAATATTTACGGTTTTGGAGAGTGGTGCCGTAATACCCCTTCTTCCTCCCTCCTAACATAAGCTCATTGCCTCCACCTCTGTGCTGGGTGTTACTGGTTTTGCCACTGGTGATAAGTGGGGCTGTGAATCGTACCTTTTTCTTTAGCGTTTCAGTCAGCCTCCCACTAAAGAATCCAGCTTTGCACTGGCAGAATTTTAGAATTGCATGTTCCCTCTTCTTCTGAAGGGCTCCCGTTCCCCTGTCTAGACCAGCTTCTCTGACACAGCACAGTAGAAACCATCTAAAAGTTCACAGATTTCTTCTAGAGAAAACAAACCTACCTAGCTGACTCTGAGGCAGAGGAGAAACAGCAAAAAGCAACCAAGAATGGTTTAGGTGAATCTGTTCTTCGTCTTCCCTGCTCACTCATAGTGCCTGTTGAATCAGACACCAGGTAAAATCCAAGCGATTCCTCTGCTCAGTCACCCCACCCTGCTAAGACGACCTCTGGAATGCATGAGGCCCTGCATTCAAGTATCAGCTGTATTTGGACCGTGAGAGATAAAGACGACGCTACATTTACTTTCAAACTTCCTCAAGGTCTCTTGTGAGGGAAGATGTTTATAAAGAGTAGAAGCCACAAGATCTTGAAATTTCTGAAGAGGGGAAGAAGTCAGGGCTGTGGACTGTGAGTGAATGTGTCTGTAGTCCCTCTGGTGGGCACTGATCCACATCACAGTGAGCCCAGCTGTAGTGTCTGTTAGATTCAGAGGGACTGGCGCACAGCAGTCAGAGGCACAGAGACTTTTTGTTATTTAGAATTCCCGAAGGAAGAGATTGTTAAGATAAAGGACTCAAGTTTCCCTTTCCCATTGTACTGATAGTGAAGTTGAGGCCCAGAGGAAGGATATAACTGATCAGTGATTATTTCACTGATACCCCAAAGCTAGAATGACCACCATCTCGCCCTTTAAATGAAGCCTGCTCATCCAGGGTGTATGAGCTTCATTGATTAGCAAAAGTGTATCCAGATTGCTTGGAAACTATTCTCTTCTTCCTGTGAATGAGTGGACATCTTGTTTCTTATTCAGCCGGATTCGGTATAATTCAAAGAACCTATAAAAAGAATTCACGCCTTTAGGTGCTTGGAAGCCAGTGGCATGGATGTTGGGTTCGAACTAGGAGCAAGATACACTGGTCCCTGCCCTCCTGGAATTCACGGTCCCATGTCTGGAAGGAGCTTTGGGCTTCTCCTGTGTAATAAATAGTAACAGGCTGGCATAATTGCTTTTGGAGGTGCTTTACAGGACATAAATCCTTGTCTTAGTTGACCTCCAGCCAGGCCTTTCTCACCAAGACTTATCATCATCCTCCAGTTTAGGGGCCTTCGACTGTTGCTGCTCAGTTGCTCGGTGTCAGTACTTTTCCAGTGCCATGGACTGTAGCCTGCTAGGCTCCTCTGCCCATAGGCTTTCCCAAGCAAGAATACTAGAGGGGGTTGCGATTTCCTTCTCCGGGGGATCTTCCTGACACGTGGACAGAATGTGCATCTCTTCTACATTGAAAGGCAGGTTCTTTACCACTGTGCCACCAGTGAGCCCCAAGGTGCTTGGATAATGAGGGAAAATCATGACAGGAAAAGAGGCTTTTCTTTTCTTCAGGTGATGAATCCAGCCTGATTTTAAGGGTTATTTTAGACAGGAATCTTTGAAAGCAATCTTATATTTTATTCCCTGCAGTGTTCCTGTATGGATAATTTATATTGATAGTTGATAGAAGTGTTATCTATTTCTCAACTTTGATTGTGCATTGTGTGTATGTGTGTGCACGCCCACGTGCTCAGTTGTATCCACTCTTGGCAACCCCATGGACTTTTGCCCCCAGGCTTCTCTTGTCCATGGAATTTTTAAGGCAAGAATACTAGAGTAGGCTGCTATTTTCCTCCTCCAGGGGATCTTCCCCACCCAGGGATCCAGCCCTTGTCTCTTGCATTTTCCGCATTGGCAGGCAGATTCTTTACCACTAGCGACACCTGGGCTATGCATTAAAATCACCTGAAAATTAGATAATTCCTTTAAACTCTGATGTTAAGTCCCCACTCCAGAACAGTGAAACAGAATATTTAAAAGTAAGGCCTAGGCATTGGTAATATAGTCATTAACAGTTGAATATCCCATAAAAGTCTGACTTTTTTTAACAGCTTATTTGTATAAAAAAATAATTCCTCAATTCCCAAGTGCCTGCAGCAGAACAGATGAATTTAGATTTCCTTTCTGAAACTTTCTGGAGTATTCTACAGCTGTAGTTTAAGTGACTGTTTGTCCCCCTATCACTCTGTCTTGCTCCCAATTTATAATTAATTGGATTTATATTAGAAGGCAAAGAGGAGCACATGATTTTCTAAACCTATTTCTTGAAGTGTTAAAAGAAGAATTCATTGGAAAAAGCCATAGAGGAGATGTGGGATTTAGCATGAGAAAGGATTTTGTAACGCTACAACTCAAGAGCCCTCCTGCCTTCTCTATTATGAAGGTTTTGGCTGGGGTTGTTGATGAGCTGTGATGATGACAAAGATTTCTTTTGCATTGGCTAGTAGCTGGCCAAAAGGGCCCTGGGATTTTGTCCAGCCCTAGAAATCTACAACAAGCTGAATAAATAGAGTGGTCGAATTGGGCAGAAAGTAGATTTAAAATCTACCCTTATGCTCCCACGTCAAATATTACAGAGAAACATAATTTTCAACATATAATTTTCTTAATGCCAAGTCTTATGTTGTTAGTCTGGGCAAATAATGCTGACTACTGTAGCAAATAAACTCCCAAATCTCAGTGCTTTAACACAATAGTTTATTTCCAGGTGCTTTCCATCTGGGGAGTCAGGGGCTCTACCTCAGTCCATCCACTGGCTCCACCATTCCCTAGAGTTTGCACGTTGTATGCTACATTCTCTGCCATCTGGCAGATGAGGGAAGAGAGCGCATTGAGGATCTCGTGAGGTGGTGGTAAGCATGGTCATGGGTTAGACTGGGCAATGTGGTGTAATGTTCCATTCTACTCATAATCCATTGGCTGGGCCTCAGTCATTTGGCCACAGTTGCACAGAGTGCCTGGAAATGTAGCCCAAAGAAGAGGAAGTGGTTTGGGGTCTATCTCGCCATGCTTTAGTTGTCCTCATCACCATCACTGTCACCAATATACTTTCCTGGAATTTTACAAATCAGGGTGGGTTACTTAGCTCAACAAAATATATAAAAGATACATTTCCTTAATATAATTTATCTTTATTCCTGTATGTGTTTTCTATCTTGGTCTGATTTAAAATAATGACTAACAAGTAGATTCCATGGGTGCCAACAAGATAATCTAACCTCCTTCATGTCCACAATTGAGGGATGTACCTTATTTTTTGAGGAAGAAAATGTTTATTTAGTTATTCAATAAATATTGAGAGCCCACCACATGTTAGCAGCTGGATATTCAATGGTGACTGAAAATAAGACAAGCAGCCTGCTCCCAGGAAGCTTGTGTTCCTTGAAGGGAACTGGATAAAGTGCTTTAAAAGAAAAAGGAGTTGTCTTACAAGAATTAAAAACAAAGAAAGCTGACCTAGACAAAGGAGTCAGGAGAGCATTCCTGAGGCAGTGCTCCTTCACTGAGGCAGGAAGAGTGAGTGGGGTTTGGCCAGCTCAGATGGTGAAGCATTCTGACTTGAGGAACTGAAAGAAGGCCAGTGTGGTCAGAGCTCAGAGGCTGAAGGAGAAGCATGATCTAAGGCAAGTTTTCAGAGGTAGACCCTGAAGGACCTTAGGCCTTGCTAAAGGATTTTGGCCATTCTCCCAAAAGTAAAGGGAAGCGCCACCATTTCATTACTTCTTGCACCACTCATCCATCACAGCTTTTCCTGAAAGGTCTTTGGCAATACTGGAGATGTGGAAGCAACACCATGAGTAAGTGAATAGTGGAGCCTTCTCCTTAAGTGCTGTGGTTTTTAGCCACACGCCATGCAGTCTCCATTTCTCTGTTTTTCCTCATTGTTTCCTAGAGGTAAGAGTAAGACAAGCTTGAAGGAAACATGGCTTAGTTAGGAAACCAACCTGAGAAGTAAAGAGGTTCTCCTCTTCCAAATGTGATCCCTGTCTGCATCTTCTACTATGTGATTCAGTAGAGCGATATAGTGAATTTGAAGTCATATTTCCAGACCTTCCCTCTCCCAGCCAGTTCCATTTTATCAGCAACTTTCCAGCAGTTATTTTCAGAAATGGGTCTAGATTGTAGCCTTCAGGTTCCTAGTCCAGTATACTTTCCACTTTTCCACACAGATCCAATTATAACTCTTCCTTCTCCATAATATTTAAAACATTCCTTCTGATTGAACCAGGTCTCTTATGCTTTATCCTCTTTTCTCCCCTCTAAGCTGACCTTTCCTTTCCTTCTAAAACTGGAGCTAACTCTAAAATTGGAACTCAAGACGTTCATCTCCAAAAATCTGCCCAGAGGGCAAATACATTGATTTTATTCTCCTCCCACTGAACGGACTTCCCTGGTAGATTAAGTGGTAAAGAATCTGCCTGCAATGCAGGAGACCCAGCCCCAATCCCTGAATCAGGAAGATATCCTGGAGAAGGCAATGGCTATCCACTCCAGCATTCTTGCCCAGAGAATTCCGTGGACAGAAGAGCCTGGTGGGTTACCTTCCATGGATCCTAACTGTCAGTCACAATGGACTGACAACTAACACCCACTGAATAGAAAACCTCCTTAAGGGAACTCTCTTCAGCTGTTTTTCTTGAAAACATGACTCTAGGCTCTGGACTGGGTAAAGTGGAATTTGGTGATTTAATGAACCAGAAGACAGAAACTGACAGAACTCAAAAGCTGTCTACATTTGTCCTGGATTTTCTGGAAAACCACGATCAAGCTATTATTGAGCATTCTTCCTCAGTTTGTTAACTCATGAGCTGATATATCCCATGTGTTATGATCCAGGCATAGCACTACTTTCTGTGGGTGATTAGAATGTAGTAGGGCATCTTACAATTAATCCAGTCCATCCTATCCATGTTCCCTGATAAATGCTCATTCCTACAGATTCAGTGTTGCCTAAAGATTAGAATCATGAACTCTTTAGACTTCTAGATAGAGAAGAGTTGGAGAAATCAAAGTCTTGCAAATGACCTGAATTATCAAAAAGTAGATAATTTCATTTCATCTCATACATCCTACATTTAGCTGTCCTGACATGCTTTGTAGTCCTCAAAAACTCTCACCCTATTCTGACCTTCTGCTTTTGTTCATTCTATGCCCTGCATTGAAATGCCATTCCCTTCATCTTTATATTAAAATCTTACATGGCCAAGTTCAGTGTTGTCTCGTCCCGGAAGCTTCCTTTTGTCTCGTGATTCAAAAGTGAACACTTCCTCTCCTGCTCACTTTATAACATAGATCATTTTTACTTACATGCTTATGC
Organism: Nanger dama; assembly: GCA_917880005.1. Classification (NCBI taxonomy): domain Eukaryota; kingdom Metazoa; phylum Chordata; class Mammalia; order Artiodactyla; family Bovidae; genus Nanger; species Nanger dama. Next base: position 22,579,051 of record CAKJTW010000011.1, on the reverse strand, counting down.
CTTTATATGCATATGTCATATTCACTTTAAGAACAGCTTTTACAAGAAGGGTATATAACTTTTCTTGGTATTTGTGTTTCTTAGAGCTCCTTCTAGTGGGAAAAAGTGATTTGAGGTCAGTGAGAATTTAGTTCAGAAATAAAGCTCTATGACTAAAACATTTATTTATGACCTTGGACAGGTTTCTTAACCTTTCTAAATTTCCTGAATTCCTCACTAGCAGAATCTCATAGGATTAAATGAGAAGACTCGTAGGAGAATTCCTGGAATGGGACTTAGTTATGTTAGGTAGTTAAAGAGACTGCTTTATATCCTACATGACACTGATATGTCTGTAGTGGATGTGTCATGTTTATACAAAATACAAGTCCCTTATCAATAAATAATGATTTTAATATTTAGTAACTATGTGCTGCATTTCACCTACTGAGATTGGTACACTGATCCATCCCATTTTATAGAATAGAAAACTGAGATTTAGAGAAGCTTAGTCATTTATCCAAACTTGGCACAGATGTTAGAGGTACTGGAATTTAAACTCAGGCAGTCAGATTCCAGGACCTGTGCTCTTGACACTGCCTTCTTGATACTTTCTCCAAGCTGAATTATCAGTTAAATAGACAATGAAACTCGTAAATCCAGCCCTGTCCAGGGACATGATAAAGTCTGTTCACTGTCCCAAAATATGTGATGATAAATCTTGGTGTCCCCACCCCCGTCCACTGCCTGCTCTGCAAGGTAAACAGTCCAGGTCCATTCTGTCTTTCCTCACAGGTCCGATTTTTCTCCTCTCTCCCTGTGTTCCTCTTGGTCTCTCTGCCCTGGACAGGCTCCAGTTCTTTTATGTGTCCCTTAAAATATTAGATATAGCTGCTTTGAAATGCTGCTCAGAGTGGTGGTAGAAATAGAAGATATAACTTCAGGTGTCAAAGAGCTCATTTACTGAGAACATGGAGTAGCTACTTGTTGGCTTGAGTCAAGCCCTCACTCATCCCTTAGGTGGCTCATGCTGGGAAGATAGATGCTTGATTGAAATAAAGGAAGAATGCTTACGAGAAGGAGATTTCACCCTCGATGAAGCCTCTCCAGGTTTAGGTTTCATGAACTCTGTCACTTGCTGGTGATTGTTCTTGCTCAGTGTGTAAAAATACAGCTGCAGTTGGGTTCCACCCTCTCCACTTAGAAGGGTGATTAACCGTTTGTAATGAATAATTATTTAATTGCCAGTTCAGCTACATGTGTGTAGTTGTTTTGCTTCTTTCTCCTTCAGTGTAAGCCAAGTCTTCTCAATAATAAAAAATAATCCAGAATTAGTCAACTGCTTGCCTTTTAACAGGTTTTCCTTCAGTCTGGTGCAGCAAGAAGGTTCCAATTTTACAACCTCACCTTTAGCTGAAAAAAATAAAAAATACAGAAGTGCTCCCCCAAACCCACCCTCCCCCACCACTCAGGAGTGAAGGAGTGAGGTTTTTTTAAACTTTCATAGCATCTCCTGCAACTGTTAATAAAGTCTCTACTTCATGTTGAGCATTTTTCTTTATCTTTGGATTGAAAAAAAGAATCACAGCTCTTTTAATACCCATTTAATCTTTGTATTCACAATAGATACAAAACCACTTAAGATTTAAACCTCCTTTTTATGGGTTTGTATGTTGTTCCCATTTTCCTCAGAGGTATGTCTTGCAAGAGTTGTGGAAACGTGACATGGGGGTCATTGCAAACTTCCAGACTCCACTCTTCACTGCCTTCCATTTCCACACCCTCTTCACTCTGTTGATTATTTTAATAGTAACTTGCTGGGGCTATTTTGTCGTTGTTGTTTCGGTTTTTAATTAGGCTGCGCAGGGTCTCAGTTGCAGCCTGTGGGCTTTTTCAGCTATAACATGCTGGATCTTTAGTTGAAGCATTGTGGGAGCTAGTTCCCCAGGCCCCCTGCATTAGAAGCACAGAGTCTTAGCCGTTGGGCCCCCAGGAAAGCCCCATGGCTTGATGTTTTAACAAAAAAGTGTTAATGCAACTAAATCATTTGTTTCTTGCTGTTGTTGAAATCTTTTTCTTTCCATCATTAGAAGTCCTTAATGAATGTGTAAAGGACTAAAATTCCCATGAAGTGTGCCTGTCACCATCTTTTTATGGGCTTCGTCAGCAAAAGGGTATGAGAGTGAAGTTCAGAACTGTCTCTTGCGCTTCATGTGTGATTCAGGCTTACGTTTCCTCATTCAAGCCATATTTATGTAGAGAAACAGCATGCTAGACAGTAAAGTAATTGATCTAGTAAAAATTAAAATATTTAAAATAAAAAATGAAGTTCTTCCCAATGCTTCTCCCTAGAAGAAACCATTGTTAACACTTCTGTGTGTCTACTTCCAGAATCCAGAATTTTTATACTTTATAAACACATATGTGTACATATGTATTCACAGAGACAGACACAGCATACACAGTAAGCTACATCTCACTTTTGTTTTTCCCCTAATATATGAGTAATATCTTTCTGAAAGTGATAGTGTGTATGAGTATACCTTGACTTTGTAATGGTGCCATAGCTTCCCTGGTGGCTCAGAGGTCAAAGCGTCTGCCTCCAATGCGGGAGACCCGGGTTCAATCCCTGGGTCGGGAAGATCCCCTGGAGAAGTAAATGGCAATCCACTCCAGTATTCTTGCCTGGAGAATCCCATGGACAGAGAAGCCTAGTAGGTTACAGTCCACGGGGTCGCAAAGAATCGGACACGACTGAGTGACTTCACCTCACCTCAGTATTCTACAGGATGCATAGACCATAATTTAGTCATTTCTCTAGACTGGATATTTACATTGTTTCCATTTTTTGCCATTAAGAACAGATATCCTTGTCCCATTATCTTTATGCAAGTTTTAGACTTTCTGTGGAATAATGAGCTTGCTGAGTCAAAAGTCTATGTTCATTTCCATATTGATACCTACTGAAATAGTCCTCCAAAATGGTGGTCCCAGTTCATTCTTCTCAATGTTGTATAATACCTGATTCCATATACCCTCCTGACCTTGTGCATGTTCATCTTTTAAATTTCTGCCCCCTGCAAATGAGATTCTTTTTCATTTTTGTAATTTTTATCAGGTTTAGCATCATTCCGTATGCTTAGTAGCTAGCCATTTGCCTAGTCACAGCTTTTGTCTTTTTGGTTGAGTTCTTCATGTTTTTCTTGTGGGCATATCAGTTTTATGAGTTTTCACCTTTTGTTGGTGTTTATCTGGAACCTGTTCTACAGAGCCCTGTGGGTTCCTTGGAGAAGGCCCTGAGTAGGAAGTGGCCTGGCTGGCTCGAGAGCACTACCTCCCGCTTCTTTCTCCAGCCACAGAGAAACACTAACCAAGCAGAGCAGCCCAGTCTTTACCTGCATTTCATGTTGGGCTTTGGGCTCAAGATTTTTAAAAGGCTCCTGGGGCTAAAAAGATGTACAAAAAAGGAAAATCACTGCAATGGAAGAGCCCTAGATTTGTCATAGTGTCTGTGTCAGGCTCTACATCTTAGCATTTTCAAGCTGGAAGAGCCCTTAGAGAGTAAACGTTCAGTTCCAATTGTATTATAAACACCTAAATCAAGCATGTAAGCTATGCTGTTAATATATGTTGTTATACATAAAAGGGCTTCCCATGTGGTGCTAGTGGTAAAGAACCCGCATGCCAATGAAAGAAACATAAGATACTTGGGTTTCATCCCTGGGTCAGGAAGATCCCCTGGAGGAGGTTATGGCAACCCACTCTATTATTCTTGCCTGAAGAATCCATAGTCAGAGGAGTCTGCTGGGCTACAGTCCAAAGGGTCACAGAGTCAGATAAGACTGAAGCGACTTAGCACGCACGCATACATAAGATGCTGAGATAACCTTCATGAATTCCTTAATACCTTATATTGATAAGTATTTTATTTTTCATGATAACTTCAACATATACATAGACAACATTCAATGCTATTATTATTATTTTGTTGATTTCTTTATTCCATATTACTTTGTATAGTCCATAGATGGTGCATTCATCCAAGGACTTGGCTGACTCTAGGCCCAGCAGAAATCTGCTGCCCACAGCAGCTGATTTGGGCTAAGTTTTCAGTTCTGTAAATGAAGAGATAATCTTTGAGGCCCCTCAGCTAGTTAATACCAGAGCAGCACCCAGATAATTAGAGTCAACTCTACCGCAGTGCATTTTTACCTCCTTTATGATTATTTACTGGTTAATATTGGGTAGAGAAGGCAGTGGCACCCCACTCCAGTACTCTTGCTTGGAAAATCCTATGGATGGCGGAGCCTGGTGGGCTGCAGTCCATGGGGTCGCTAAGAGTAGACACGACTGAGTGACTTCACTTTCACTTTTCACTTTCACGCATTGGAGAAGGAAATGGTGACCCACTCCAGTGTTCATGCCTGGAGAATCCCAGGGACGGGGGAGCCTGGTTGGCTGCCATCCATGGGGTTGCACAGAGTCGGACACGACTGAAGCGACTTAGCAGATCTTCTTAACATCTCTAAACTTCAGTTATTTTTTTCTCTTACATTGACAGTGCTAATGCATGCGTTGTCATCCTGACTAGGGTACTATGCGGCATGATAAATGTTCTTGGCTTTGTGAGTAACATAGTACCTTACAAAAACATGAGGCATAATCCAAGTATCTATTACCCTTTCTTATGGTGATGAAAGACAGACTACTAGTTTGAACAGGAATAGTTAATAGCATAGTTAAATGTTTTGTTTTTTAACATATCCCCATAGCATGTAGACTGGCGTTGATATTTTAGCACTCATCTCCTCTGAAATAGACTTGATTTTTCCAACTTTCAGTTTTTTAGACTTGAACAGAAAAAATAAAAAGATGTAGCTATGACTCTCGTTCTTTCATTCTCTCTGAAATAAGGGGGAGTAATGACTCTAAATGGTCCAGGTAGTAGCTTGAGAGTATTCTGTTGAATGCCTCTTTCTGTTGGTACTTTTAAGAAGGGACTAATTTCTGCATTCATCTACAGGACTCTTTTATACCAGTTTATTCATTAAATAAGACTTAGTATAATGGCTTAATCCAAAGACATTCAAAACAGAGGAGAAATGGGAAAATATATTTTAAATGGGAAAGTGGTAAATATTTGTATTACAAGATAATTTATCCTTGCCTGCTCAGAAATCTTCTTTATCCCTTTAAAAATACACAATATCTGGATTTAATCCACAATTATTCATTCAGTTCTTTCAACAAATGTTCTAGGGTCTTTGGAGGCATCAGAAAACAAAATACCAGAAATCTCTGCTTTCCTTGTTCTTACATTTTATCAGGAGAAGATATACAATAAATGATAAACCTAACACAAAAGTAAATTATGTAGTATATTTGAAAATTATGTATTCAATAAAAAAAGAAAAAAGCAAGGTGATGGGAATCAAAAGTAAAGTACAGGTGGAGGTTGCAATGTTTAATTGACTGGTCAGGGTCAGACTTGAAATGATGGTCTTTGAATAGTGAGTTGAAATGGCGAGGTGGGGACCCTGGCCTAGGAGTGTGCCTGCAGTGCTAGAGAAACATCAGCGTCTGGAGTAACCATGGAGAAATGAGTGAGTTGAGGAGTAATAGATGTCATAGAGGTACCTTGGGGGAAAGAGCACTGATCATTTACAACCTTGGAGGCATTTTAAGGGTCCATTTAAGGAGCGTATTATTTATAACATGGAGAATCCCATGGACAAAAGAGCCTGCTGGGCTACAGTCCATGGGGTCGCAAAGAGTCAGACATGACCGAGTGACTAAAACACACACACACTTACAGTATGTGAGGTTTAATTCTCCATACCAAATTACAGAATCAGTGAGAGACCTGCACATTGTTTATTCCATCAATCCCAAGTGTCAATATAAAATATAAAACCAACTAAACTTAACCTAAGAAAAATATTAATCAAGCTATCACCTTGTTCAAAGAAAGGAGCCAAGATGGTCTAGATTTTCAAATAGAAGAAGTGAGTCACAAAGATAATGAAAGTATTATTGTTATATGAGATGCATACAGGTAATCATATAGTTGGCTGAATTATCACTGAAGAGGAGACAGATCCTTAGTAGTTCATGGTACCGTCATTTGGTGTGACAGTGTTCTTCTTCTGTAGCCTACTAAGATGATGAGTGGCACTGATGAGTTTTTTTAATGTAGTATCAACCTTACTGTCCCAAGATAAAACCACCTTGGTCATGTTGTGCTAAACATTTTATGTACTGTTAGATGCAATTTGCTACTTCAGTTCAGTTCAGTTGCTCAGTCATGTCCAACTCTTTGTGACCCCATGAACCACAGCACACCAGGCCTCTCTGTCCATCACCAACTCCCAGAGTTCACCCAAACCCATGTCCATTGAGTCGGTGATGCCATCCAACCATCTCATCCTCTGTCGCCCCCTTCTCCTCCCCTTCTGCCCTCAATCTTTCCCAGCATCACGGTCTTTTCCAGTGAGTCAGCTCTTTGCATCAGGTGGCCAAAATATTGGAGTTTCAGCTTCAACATCCGTCCTTCCATTGAACACCCAGGACTGATTTCCTTTAAGATGGACTAGTTGGCTCTCCTTGCAGTCCAAGGGACCCTCAAGAGACTTCTCCAACACCACAGTTCAAAAGCATCCATTCTTTGGCACTCAGCTTTCTTTATAGTCCAACAACTCTCACATCCATAAATGAGCACTGGAAAAACCATAGCCTTGACTAGATGGACCTTTGTTGACAAAGTAACATCTCTGCTTTTAATATGCTGTCTAAACTAGTCATAACTTTCTTTCCAAGGAGTAAGCATATTTTAATTTCATGGCTGCAGTCACCATCTGCAGCAATCTTGGAGCCCAGAAAAATAAAGTCAGCCACTGTTGCCACTGTTTCCCCATCTAGTTCCCATGAAGTGATGGGACCAAATGCCATGATCTTAGTTTATTTCACTCTCCTCTTTCACTTTGATCAAGAGACTCTTTAGTTCTTCTTCACTTTCTGCCATAAGGGTGGTGTCATCTGCATATCTGAGGTTATTGATATTTCTCCCGGCAATCTTGATTCCAGCTTGTGCTTCCTCCAGCCCAGCATTTCTCATGATGTACTCTGCATATAATTTGCTAGTAGTTAAGGATTTTTGCATCTGTCTTCATGAGGGGGTACTGCTATATAGTTTATGGTTGCTGCTGTTATTTTTGTAATGTCTTTGTCTGGATTTGTTATCATTAAGCATAATGACAGATGTTCCATTCTCAAATCTAGAAGAATTTATGGAAATTGACATTATTCCTTAAACATTCAGCAGCATATGCTGGTTAAACCATCTGGACCTGGAATTTTCTTTGTTAGAAAGCTTTTATCTACAAATTTGGCTTATTCTAAGTGAACTTTTATAGTTTGTCTCTCAAGGAATTGGTCTATTTAAGTGACTGCATTTATAGGTACAATGATGGTCTACAGTCCTTTATTATTTTAGTGTCTGTAGGTACTGTGATACTTACTCATTTTCTCTTTTATTCATGATGCTTAAATTTATGTCTTTGTCTAATTATTTTCCTTTGATCAGTCTGGAGAGAGTTTAGCAATTTTGATTTATATTTTTTCTGAAGAATCTGATTTGGGTTTCATCAGTATTTTCTCTGTTGTTTATGTGCTCTCTCTCTTTCACTGATTTATGCTTTATAATTTTTTTCTCTTTCGTGCCTTGGTTTTAATTTCTTCTTCTCTATTTCCTTAAAGTAAAATTTTCTGTCATTGATTTGAGGTCCTTTGTTTTTCTAATGTAAAATTTAATTAACGAAGCCTGCTTTAACTTCATCCTATAAATTTTGATACACTGTGCTTTGATTTTCATTCAAGATATTTTCTAATTTCTCTGTTATTTCTATTTGACCTATGGGTGCATGCTAAGTCACTTCAGTTGTGTCTGACTCTTTGCAACCCTCTGGACTGTAGCCTGCCAGCCTCCTCTGTCCATGGGATTCTCCATGAAAGAATACTGGAGTGGATTGCCATGCCTTCCTCCAGGGGATCTTCCTGACCCAGGGATCGAACCTGCCTCACTTATTCTCCTGCACTGGCAGGTGGGTTCTTCACCACTAGCAGCACTTGGGAAACCCAGCCCCATGGGTTTTTAACATGATTTCACTTCTGAATATTTGGATTCTTTTTTTATTTTCTATTTTTTGTTTTGTGTTTTTCATAGATGTTATTTTTACTCTTTCTCAATTATTTATATTCTTGATTTTTATGTTAGTGTTGTTCTTTGATTTGCAACATCTTAATTAATCAGAGTCCACCTTCAAGTAATATTATGTACAGTGTCGGGACCTTCTCATAGTACATTCCCATTCTCCTTGCCATTCTTTAGCTCTTGTCTTTCTTTTTATTTGTGGATATGCTATGAACACATGGCACATTGATGCTAATTTTGCTTTAGACCGTTTTTAGAGCAATTAAAAATAAGAAAAACTTTATTTAGGCTTTTCTAGCACTCTTCTTTTTGTGTGTGTGTAAATGAGGTTTCTGTCTGGTGTCATATTCCTTCTGCCTGAACAACTTCCTCTAACATTTCTTATAGTATAGGTCTGTGAGAAATCAATTCCCTCTTAATTTTTGTTTTTAATTCTCCTCCAATTTTCCAAATGGTTTTATGTGCAGAATTATGCTGACAGCTTTTTCCTTTCATCACTTTGAAGATGTCATTCCATCATTCTCTCACTTGCATAGTGTCTAATATGAAGTCTCTGTAAAATTTTTCATCCTCACTTTCTGTGCAGTAAAAATTTTTTTCCTTCAGTTTCAGGATTTTTTCATTGTTTTTCAACAGTTTAAAAATGTTGTGTTTATAGAGTTTTTTTCATTTCCTATTTTTAGTTCTAATTTTAGTTTTTATATATATCCTACCTGGTGGTCCCTTAATTTCTTGGATCTCAGACTTGTGCTTTGCTGTTTGTCCTTAATTTTGGAGCTACTCAGCCATTACCTCTTCAAGTTTTGTTTGTCGCTTCATTGCCTCCTTCTTCTCCTTCTGGGATTCTAACTACACGCCTGTTTTATATTGTCCTCCAGCTCTTTGGTGCACTGTTCTTTTGCATCCTTTTCTTCTGTTTGCATAATTTCTATTGACTTATCTTCACTTTTGATGATTCTTTCCCCAGTTGTTGAGACTACACATGAATCTGTTGTAAACAGTTTTCTTCTTCTGTGTCTCTCATTTCCAGCATCTTCAGTGTATTCTCATAAGAGACAAGACATGGTCTCGTAGGACATATTCTCTGTGTCTCAGTTGATCATGTATGTTTTCTACTTTTTCCACTAAAGCCTTTAATATCAATCAATTGTTCTAAATTCCCTAACAGATCTGATGTCAGTATTTTGAATCTGTTTTCACAGTTTGCTTTGTCTTTTGACTGTCTGGCCTTTTTTTTTTTTTTTTTTTTTTTTTTGCTTGTTGTAAGAATGGTAAAGTGGTCTTTCCAGCTTTCTTCATCTGATTCATAAGCCATTCATCTCAGTTATTCATTTTCTTGTAGGTATAGCTTTCTGTTGTATGAAAAAAATATAATTGTTTCTGTTCTATTACTGAGAGAAATTTGTATTGTTTAGAGTTGGGTCTATTAATACAATAATGCTTCTATGATCAAATGTCTTTTGGTACACATATAAATATATTTTTGTAAGGTATAGACATAGGAGTACAATTGATTGATGAGTTATATAACACATATATATTTATACCACATATATATGCATTATAAGATGTAATATTATTTTATTTTTGGTATGCATTATAATTTGTCTTGATAGTCATCTTGTATAGGGTAGTGGAGACTTAGGCCAATATATACTGTGCCTGAGAATAGACATGTCTTCTTCTGTCAGGCCTTTAGTGTAGGGTGTTTGAGTCAGTCTAGTCATGAGTTGCCCTTAGCTTGGGGTGCTTTTGGTCTTTTTCTCTGGTTACCCTGAGTGCACTGTAGGTTTCACATGCCTTCTAATGTTGTCTCTGCAGAGGGGAATAGTTTACCAAAGGGATTTTCTCAGTTTTTGCCCCACCCTAAGATTCAGGTCTTTGTGCCTATGCCTTAGAGAAGTCTTTTCCTGTCTCTCTACCAATGACACTGCTGTGATGTCTTGCTTGATGTTCATTAAGCCAAGGGTACTCTCCATTCTGTTTCAATCTCAGTTTTTAGGCAACACTGTCTATGGGTCTTAGGAGCCAGTCTTGATGATCCTGCATCTTCCCCAGGACTAGAGTCTCATTTTGTTTCCTTCTCCAGCCAGTGGGTCTTCACGGGTGCTCTAAGGACAACAGGATTCACTGCCCTTTACCCAAGGGCTAAGGCTTTTGTTCTGAAGGGAAATATGGGAGAAGGATCTAGACAGGGCTTTAAGCCTTTGCGAGGCTGCTGCTATTCCCCTCCCCAGGACAAACACTTTCTCAGGACTCTGATCCTAACTCAGGCTGCTCTTATGAGAGTCTGATGAGACGTGTGGAGAAGATCCTACAAAGGGCTTCTGAGAGGCATGAATCAAATTTCCCTTGTAGCTGCACTGCCCAAGAGTTCCATGTTTTTATACTAGTCCACAACCAGACTTTAACAATGTGTTAAGAATTTTAGATGACTTTCTACCAGAGTATATGGCTTTCAAAGGCATTTGTCTCAGGTATCCCATCTCTCCTTGGAGGCATCTTTCTTTCCATAGATTTCAGGTTAGTTGGTTGCTCTATAGCCTCAGTTCTCTAATAGCTTCCAAATATGTGGATTTGCAGACTGTCTGGAGTGGCTTTTGTCATTATTGAAAGGATGGAAGCCTTGGTCTTTTCCAGCTTTTTTCATCCTATTCAAAAGCCATCCATCTCAGTATATTCATTTTCTTATAGGTATAGCTTTCCAGTGAATGAAAAAATATTTTTATTCTATCATTGAGAGACATTTAGAGTTGAGTTTAATACTTCAAATAATGCTTTTGTGATCACATGTTTTTTGGCGCACATATATAAATATTTTTATAAGATAGAGACATAAGAGCAGAATTGATGAGTTAGAGTACATATATACACATATATGCTAGGGGTGACAGATGCTGAGATGATTGGATGGTATCACTGACTCAATGAACATGACTTTGTGCAAACTCCAGAAGATGGTAAAGGACAGGGAAAACTGGTATGCTGCAATCCATGGAGTCACAAAGAGTCAGGGACAACTCAGTGGCTGAACAACAACAAGATACTTAAGTATAATTTTATAAATTATCCTTATAAAAATTTTCTATGAAGTATAACTTATGGAAAAGTACATTCATCTTAAATGATCATAGGCCATCTTTTAAAATGCAATATGATAGATCTGTGGATATTCACATGCTCAAACATTAACTGAGAAAATGTTAATATAATAAACAGGAAATGAAAGTTGAAGAAGTCGTTGCCATCAAGGAGCTTAAAAGATAAGATGTGATCAAGTTTTGTACAAAAAAAAAAAAAATGAGTAGCGAGAGAGAGATCATGACTGGGAAAATCAGGAAAAGCATATTGGAGAATATCATTTGACTTGGACCTTCAACTATAGTAGTATAAATATCAGCTAAGAACTGGAATGTGGAGATTTGGACTTGAATCCTAGTTCTGCACATCCTAGCTCATCCTAAAACTCAGTCTTCCTTTCTCTAAAATGTAGATAATCATAATAGCAATGTAAGTTAAATAATACACCATTATGCACATCTTAGGTGCTCAATAAATGTTACTACCAGCATCATTATCAGCATCATCCTACAGTAATCTTCAGAGAGTTCATAAAATTTAGAGTCATTATGTCATAAATGGAACATATGACCTTGTCTTATAGGAAATATTGAGGATCTCTGGATCTTTTGCCCCTGGATGAACTAATCTTAGAACTGTTCACTAAGAAATGGCAGAATCTTAGGCATCACTGGGTCTGCATCTCTTACTGACAGATGAGAAAACTGATGCCCACAGGGAGGAAGGAACTTGCCCAGGCTGCACTCTGCTGAGATATGTGCTTGTTGAAATCTCTGAGCTATACTCAAAGTTCTGAGTGGTGGAACCTTTGTCTTATTATCTTTTTATCCTTCAGGAAAACTTGTGTAGTGAACTTGGTGGTTGTAGAAAAGAATTCTCATTCCCTTACATTCCTTCTGGCCTGTTCAAGGGCAAAAGTGAGCAAGTTTATATATATTTTGTGAATATGATTTGTTGTTTGAAACTAAATGTAGTTTATACAGATGATAATCTAGGCAAAAGAGGATTAAGTAAAACCTGGAGAATCCTGGTTACTCTCTCTACCCTCTCTACTCTCTCTACCTCTGTGTATCTCAAGTGAAAAATTTTTAATTTTGATTCTTTCCAATTCCTTTTACTGGTACTTGCAGTGTCAGTGGGCAAACAGCATTCTTCATGAAACCAGAGAATTCTGAAAGCTTATTTCTTGTAGTTAGCATAAACCTCCAATTCCACAACGGTAGCAATAGTAGATTTTACCCAATGTTTTAATGGTGAGTGTAATCAGAACATAAAAAGATCTAAATGCATATTTTGAAGAAATTTGCAAAGATGATTAGTAGGATCCAAAAAGCACAATTCAGTTTGTTTCTTTCACATCTGTGTTTATTTTTCTCATTTCTCTTGTGCATATTGAGGATTTTTTCAGGTTATATTCTAAAAACCAACCAAATAGTTTCCAAAATGTTCACTGATAGAGTAGGTTCATGTGTGCTTTGTAGATGTGATTATTAAATAATTCGAAGGACTAACCTCAGAGTGACTTTTTTTTTTTGCTTATTTGTGACTAATTTTTAAGATTTTCTCCACCCTAGGACCCAATTATATTTTATTGTTTCTATATATTATGCCTAATAAATTTTACTCCAGTTGTCTGCTGTTCTAGGTATAGATTTGACTCAAGAGAAAACTTTGCACTTCTCTTAGGGTCCTTTATGTTTTCTCTCTCTTTTAATGTTTTCTCTTTAAATTAAAGTATCAATCAGTGAAAGCAGGGGGAGGAGAGGAGAACAAACCTAGACAAATAGGGGAATTGATTGATGATTATGACAAAATAGCTTCTGAACCAGTCCTAGTCACAGATGAGCACTGAAAGCTGAAAGACTTGTGCCACACAAATATATACAGAATTCATGAATTAAACTTTAAAATGGTCTTTGAATAATGGAAATTATACACTACATATAGTTGCATGCATGAATTTATTAACCTCAGTGAAATTAACAAACTTAACTATTTCATTGCAACAACACTAACACCTATTTATTCAATCATGCATGTCCCTCTGAGCTCAATAATATCACCCACTGCCTGTGTTATTCTGTTCTAGTTTTTGTGCTGAGCATTTTACATGCTAGATCTTATTTAACCATATCGATGATATTTTAAACCAATACCATTATTATGATTGGTTATTTGATATCCAAGGAGAAAAGTAGGTCACTGGTAAGTTAAAAGGTTAGTAGGTAGAGAATTCTAAATCATTCATTTGACAGAGTTTTAGGCCCTCTTCTCACTGCATTTATAATCTCTCAGCCAAATGGCACTAGATATCACATAAAGGCTATACAGCCTGGAACTGGATATGGCATCATGGTCTGATTATGGTGAAATAGAAGGACCCCGTAACAATGCCAGGAGATGACAAGCTGCTTGGAACTAACAGGCTTCACAGGGTTAATACTGTTGCAGAGTTCAGGGATCGACTTGAGCAAAATCTAGCTTATTTTAAAGGAGCTAGTTCCCCATTTGAATTTGGTTTACAAAGTGTTTATTCACTATCTGTAATGGGCAGTGCATCCCAATATCACCTTAGGAGATGCTGAAAGGCCTTTACTTGGGAGATGATCTAGTCAAGCTCTCTCAAAGAGCAGATGAGAAGGTAGTCAAAACTATACACTGAGATAGTAACTGAGAAGACAAACCACAATAAAGAGTTAACTTGGGAGCAATTTTACAACCTCACTTTACCAGTATCATTATATGACACTGACTCAGTTTAGAAGTAGAGGTAAAGATAATTAGTTAGTGTACCAAAGAAGTAATATTAAAATCTCCCCTCTCCTTTTCTTTGTTATACCCTCATGGTATTACAGTCCACTCTCAGGGAAATGGCTCTGGGTTAAAAGATTAAGCTTTTCTGTTGACTTTTTATTTACTTCTCATTGAAATTTCACTCAACTGCCACCTCACCTGGATTTCCTATATTCCCTTTCAAATAATCTATATGGCTTCTCCCAGGTTAAAAGGGATTAAAATTCCTCTGTTTTTATTCCTCAAATTCTTCTTTCCTCTCTTGTAGCACATTTGTTCTGGCTTTGATGAGATTTGTCTGCACATGTATGTTGTCAAAACCCAAACTCTGCGTATTGAATAAAACAAAGCCGGGGACAAGAGTTTATTACAAAGCTTTTGACCCGTAAGCTGGAGAAACTCAAGGCTACAGAACTGATGAGTTCCAAGTTACTCAGAGGCTAAGGGATTTGTATGGGACAAACAGAGAAGTTATTTGGCTTTTTCAGCTGACAGGTTGCCCAGTGGTCTTCTTTTTTTTTTTTTTTTTATATTTTAATTAGAGGATAATTACTTTACAGTATTGTACTGGTTTCTGCCATACATCAGCATGAATCAGCCACAGATATACACATATCCCCACCTTCTTGAACCTCCCTCCCACCCTCCATCCCATTCCACCCCTCTAGGTTGTCACATAGCACTAGGTTGAGCTCCCTGTGTCACACATCAAATTCCCACTGGCTGCCTATTTTGCATATAGTAATGCATGTTTCGGTGTTACTCTATCATTTTGTCCCACTCTCCTTCCACCATGTCCACAAGTTTTTTCTCTGTGTAGTGATTTTCTTTCTTATTGGGATCAGAGAAGCAGAGTCAGGGATAGAAAGATGTCCAGAAATGGCTTGAACCAACTTGGCATTTGGGGATTGGCTGGTGTCCTCTGCCAACTTCTGAGAAGAGCTATAAACCTCTACAAGGTAAATTTTTCCTTTTGCACCCACGTTGACTATCTCCATGTTGTCCCTGACTCCATATTTGGTTCTGCAGCATATTCTCCACCCCTCTTTTACTGTAATACACATTCAGAGACTGGAGAAGGAAATGGCAACCCTCTTCAGTATTCTTGCCTGGAGAATCCCATGGACAGAGGAGCCTAGCAGGTTACAGTCCATGGGGTCACAAGAATCAGACACAACTTAGCGAGTAAACCACTATCACATTCAGAGACACAGGCACTAAAACATAGACTACTTTGTAAGCTCTTAGAAGATAGAAACAGTATATGATTCATCTGTCACCCACTCTGGGAAGTTGGGCCTTGCACTGCTTCAGTCTCTCAGCTGAGAGGCAAGATAGCAGAGTGGTTAGAGGCAGGGCTCAAGAGACAGGTGTCCCTGCCTGTGAGCTGTGATGTGTTAAGCCAATTACTTGTCCCCAAGACTCCGTACTCATATCCATAAATGGGGACAATGATAATATCTCTTCCTCCCTTTTGGTGACTGTGAGGATTAAAGGGAAAAATACATGCCAATCAGTGCCTCACACACACTAAGACTAATGAACACTAATTATTATTAGGGCTTCTTGGATGGCTAAGTGGGTAAAGAATCCACCTGTAATGCACAAGATACAGGAGACCCAGGTTCAATCCCTGGGTCAGGAAGATCCCCTGGAGAAGGAAATGGCAACCCACTCCAAGAATTAACCTCAGCCAACATGTATTAAACACCTATGAAGATCCAGGCACTTCATAATAGATACATATTCAATGAGCTATAATTTAGTGCCCCTAACACTTCAATCTGATTGCTACCATATTTATAACAAGCTTCCTCTTGCCATTTGGGTTTTCTTCCAAACTTAACCCTATCCCTTGAACTCAAGGCAACTCCTAGACCACCTAGATAGCTTTTCTAGCATTTCTCTAAAGACTCTGATATGATATAGGCTTTGCCTCTATTCTTGTGAGTATTTTATGTGGAAAAACCAAGATGTTCAAGGACTGTAGAGCCAGGTATAGGTTTGCTAGTAAAATATTTCAACATGGGCTCATTTCCTTTGGGGCTGTTGTCAGTTAAAATAATCTAAGTCTGGACTTAAGATTATATCTCTGAATGAGACAAAAATAACAGCAAATTTTAACTGCTTAAAAAAAAAATCAGTATTCGACTTGTATGTTTAGGCCAGGACTCACCATGGATTTATTGAAAAAAGTAATTGTTTTCACGGTTGTATGTGTTGGTTTGGATTTTCTGTTGCCACATATTTGTTTTGAAAGATGACTTTGAATAAGCATTGTGATTTTCCAAGCAGCTTGTCATCTCCTGGCATTGTTACGGGGTCCTTCTATTTCACCCTAATCAGACCATGATGCCATAAATTGCTGGCTGTTCCCTTGGCAACTGTGCAGGGTAGACTAGCCATGTTCTCTGCCTCAAGTCAATGGTGGACTACAAGCAGGCTCCTACAGGCCACAGGGAAGCATATTTCATTATTAAGGTCTTTGTATCAACCACTGATCACCTACGTCTACTGTGTTCAGAGAGAATTCAAAAGTAAATCTCATAGGAAAAATAAATTAATCTGTGTCCTACCCATATGATGTTTTAGTTTTGCAGGATTCTGTTTTTCAAGTGGGTAAAGTTTCTGCCCACTTGTGACCTTACCTTCTAATGAGATCAAATCAGATATGATATGAAATCAGAAACTATGATTGATAAACTATAAAATGCTCCATAGATATTTGGTACCTCACAGTCATTGCTTTTATTCTCTATCTAAGATGTCAATCAAATATCAAACGTCTCTACATCTACTGGGAAGCTTTTCTAATTTACTTTCCCAGTTCTACCTTCTAAATCAGGCAGAGCTTATACCTCCTTTCATATATATTAAAATCATTGTTAATCAAACCTTTCGTGAGACTTTACCCTTTTCTAAAACCCTGTACCATTTGGACTCAGTGTCAAATAAATCTATGCTTTTTATTTACTCACGAGAGTGAATAGAGCTGAATGTATTTGGGAGCCAAGATCAGAATGTAAAATAGCTAATCTTGTGTTCCTAAATACTGTAAAATTCATATACAGTCCCTAATGCTTAGCATAATACAAAGAACTCAGTAGGGGTACAAAAAATATTGCAATAAAACATTGATAACAACTCCTTCATTGATAGAAAAAAAAAGCCACTCTCAATCTTTTTTTTCTCCCTTAGAACTAAACAGAGAGAAGTAGCCATTCCTTTGCCTGTTTGATTGTTGCATGGAAACAGGCATTTGTAATTAATGGGGAGGGGAAAATGTGGCTCCTTGAAAAGACAGGACTGTTTCCAAAAAGTTTGAAATGAACTAATGCAGAAACTTACACAACGTCTTTCAGTTTAGGTCAGTTCAGTTGCTCAGTCATGTCCGAATCTTTGCGACCCCATGAACTGCACCACACAAGGCCTCCCTGTCCATCACCAGCTCCCAGAGTATACCCTAACCCATGTCCATCGAGTCGGTAATGCCATCCAACCATCTCATCCTCTGTCGTCCCCTTCTCCTCCTGCCTTCAATCTGTCCCAGTATTGTGATCTTTTCCAATGAGTCAACTCTTCACATCAGGTGGCCAAAGTACTGGAGTTTCAGCTTCAGCATCAGTCCTTCCAATGAACACTCGGTACTGATCTCCTTTAGGATGAACTGGTTGGATCTCCTTGCAGTCCAAGGGACTCTCAAGAGTCTTCTCCAACAACACAATTCAAAAGCATCAGTTCTTCGGTGCTCAGCTTTCTTTATAGTCCAACTCTCACATCCATACATGACCTCCTGAAAAACCATAGCCTTGACTAGATGGACTTTTGTTGGCAAAGTAATGTCTGCTTTTTAATATGCTGTCTGGGTTGGTATTAACTTTCTTTCCAAGGAGTAAGCATCTTTTAATTTCATGGCTGCAGTCACTATCGGAAGCAATCTTGGAGCCCAGAAAAATAAGTCAGCCACTGTTTCCCCATCTTTTTGCCATGAAGTGATGGGACTGGATGCCAAGATCTTAGTTTTCTGAATGCTGAGTTTTAAGCCAACTTTTTTACTTTCCTCTTTCATTTTCATCAAGAGGCTCTCTAGTTCTTCTTCACTTTCTGTCATAAGGGTGGTGAAATCTGCATATCTGCAGTTATTGATATTTCTCCCAGCAATCTTGATTCCAGCTTGTGCTTCCTCCAGCCAGGCATTTAATGATGTACTCTGCATATAAGTTAAATAAGCAGGGTGGCAATATACAGCCTTGACATACTCCTTTTCCTATTTGGAACCAGTCTGTTGTTCCATGTCCAGTTCTAACTGTTGCTTCCTGACCTGCATATATATAGATTTCTCAAGAGGCAGGTCAGGTGGTCTGGTATTTCCATCTCCTGAAGAATTTTCCACAGTTTATTGTGATCAAAAGGCTTTGGCATAGTCAACAAAGCAGAAATAGATGTTTTTTGTGAACTCCTTTGCTTTTTCAGTGATCCAGCAGGTGTTGGCAATTTGATCTCTGGTTCCTCTGCCTTTTCTAAAACCAGCTTGAACATCTGGAAGTTCACAGTTCATGTATTGCTGAAGCCTGGCTTGGAGAATTTTGAGCATTCCTTTACTAGCATGTGAGATGAGTGCAATTGTGTGGTAGTTTGAGCATTCTGTGGCATTGCCTTTCTTTGGGACTTGAATGAAAACTGACCTTTTCCAGTCCTGTGGCCACTGCTGAGTTTTCCAAATTTGCTGACATAGTGAGTACAGCACTTTCACAGTGTCTTCTTTAAGGATTTGAAATAGCTCAACTGGAATTCCATCACCTCCACTAGCTTTGTTCATAGTGATGCTTCCTAAGGTCCACTTAATTTTACATTCCAGGATGTCTGGCTCTAGGTGGGTGATCACACCTTCGTGATTAGCTGGGTTGTGAAGATCTTTTTGTACAGTTCTGTGTGTTCTTGCCACCTGTTCTTAATATCTTCTGCTTGTGTTCGGTCTATACCATTTCTGTCCTTTATCGAGCCCATCTTTCCATGAAATGTTCCCCTGATATCTCTAATTTTCTTGAAGAGATCTCTAGTCTTTCCCATTCTGTTGTTTTCCTCTATTTCTTTGCATTGATTGCTGAGGAAAGCTTTCTTATCTCTCCTTGCTATTCTTTGTAACTGCCTTCAGATGGGTATATCTTTCATTTTCTCCTTTCCTTTTCCCTCCTCTTCTTTTCACAGCTATTTGTAAGACCTCCTCAGACAGCCATTTTGCTTTTTGCATTTCTTTCTCTTGGTGATGGTCTTGGTTCCTGTCTCCTGTACAATGTCACGTACCTCCTTCCATAGTTAATCAAGCACTCTATCAGATCTAGTCCCTTAAATCTATTTCTCACTTCCACTATATAGTCATAAGGGATTTGATTTAGGTCATACCTGAATGGTCTAGTGGTTTTCCCTACTTTCTTCAATTTAAGTCTGAATTTGGCAATAAGGAGTTCATGATCTGAGCCACAGTCAGCTCCTGGTCTTGTTTTTCCTGACTGTATAGAGCTTCTCCACCTTTGACTGCAAAGAATATAATCAATCTGATTTAGGTGTTGACCATCTGATGATGTCTATGTGTAGAGTCTTCTCTTGTGTTGTTGGAAGAGGGTGTTTGCTATCACCAGTATGTTCTCTTCAAAACTCTCTGCAAAACTGTATTAGTCTTTGACCTGCTTCATTCCGCATTCCAAGGCCAAATTTGCCTGTTGCTCCAGGTGTTCTTATCTCCCTCCTTTTGCATTCCAGTCCCCTATAATGAAAAGGACATCTTTTTTGATTGTTAGTTCTAGAAGGTCTTATAGGCCTTCATGGAACTGTCAATTTCAGCTTCTTTAGCATTACTGGTTGGGGCATGGACTTGGATTACCGTGATATTTAATGGTTTGCCTTGGAAATGAACAGAGATCATTCTGTCGTTTTTGAGATTGTATCCAAGTACTGCATTTCAGACTCTTTTGTTGACTATGATGGCTACTCCATTTCTTCTAAGGGATTCCTGCCCACAGTAGTAGATATAATGGTCATCTGAGTTAAATTCACCCATTCCAGTCCATTTTAGTTCACTGATTCCTAGAATGTCGACGTTCACCCTTGCCATCTCCTGTTTGACCACTTCCAGTTTGCCTTGCTTCATAGACCTAACATTCCAGGTTCCTATGCAATATTGCTCTTTAAAACTCAAACCCTGCTTCCATCACCAGTCCCATTCACAGCTAGGTGTTGTTTTTGCTTTGGCTCCGTCTAGATCTTCATTCTTTCTGGAGTTATTTCTCCACTGATCTCCAACATATTGGGCACCTACCAACCTGGGGAGTTCATCTTTCAGTTTCCTACCTTTTTGCCTTTTCATACTGTTCATGGGTTTCTCAAGGCAAGAATACTGAAGTTGTTTGCCATTCCCTTCTCTAGTGGACCACATTCTGTCAGATCTTTCCACCAGGACCCAGCTGTCTTGAGTGGCCCCACACGGCATGGTTTAGTTTTATTGAGTTAGACAAGGCTGTGGTCCGTGTGATCAGACTGGCTAGTTGTCTGTGATTGTAGTTCAGTCTGTCTGCCCTCTGATCCCCTCTCTCAGTGCCTACCATCTTACTTGGGTTTCTCTTACCTTCAACATGGGGTCTCTCTTCACGGCTGCTCCAGCAAAGCATGGCTGCTGCTCCTTACCTCTGATGTGGGTTAGCTCCTCTCGGCCACTGCCCTTGTCCTCAGACATGGGGTGGCTCATCTCAGCCGCCGCTCCTGACCTTGGGCCCGAGGTAGCTCCTCTCGGCCACCTCCCTGACCTCAGGTCTTTAGAGCCAATAAATCAATTTCCTGTCATCTCTCCATTATTGTAATTATTTGTGAGAATTACCTGTGTAATGGGCACTGGCTAGCAGCATGGTCTCATGGAAGCAGAGGCTGGTACAGTTCTGTAGATTCTCCCAGCAATTACCTTGTTTTCCTAGAACTTTGTCAAAGTTTGATTTAGTCTCTGGTACACAATGGACCATGACCTTCCAGATGACCTTTCCAAACAGAGCTGGTTTGAGCCAATGTAGAATTCCGAGTGAATGGAAAACCCATTTTCAGATTCCAAAAGAGCTGTTCAAGCACTTAGCTCTGTACTGTAGAGATACATAAGTGAACAGAACAAACTAGATGCCTCTTCTGCAGCTGTTTCAGTTAAGATGCCAAATTTTTCCATCCTCGCTTCTCCTGGCAGCTCATCTCATTTCTGCAATGTATCACACCTTCTTCCATTTTACTAGTATTTTTGTGGCTCCTGCCATTCCCCACCCCAAAATAAAGCCCAGCCCTGTTAGAATTCTTGTGGGCTTGTGGGATGGAGAGGAGTTCTGCTTGAATTCAAAATGGTTGTAACTCTGCTTTGTATATAGAACAAAAATGAAAAACCAGATCCTGTGTTTGTCTCCAAACAAATTTCAAGTCCTAACCTGAAGTGAAGAAGCAGATGCTACAGTACAGTGAGGTGTCTGGGCTCCATTCAGAGAAAAACAGTGAAGAAATCACCATCAGGCCTCTGTTTTAGGTGTTCACAGTTTTGCTCTTCCCTCTTCCCTCTAATTCTTACAGAGAAGGCAATGGCACCCCCACTCCAGTACTCTTGCCTAGAAAATCCCATGGCCAGAGGAGCCTGGTAGGCTGCAGTCCATGGGGTCACAAAGAGTTGGACACGACTGAGCAACTTCACTTTCACTTTTCACTTTCATGCATTGGAGAAGAAAATGGCAACCCACTCCAGTGTTCTTGCTTGGAGAATCCCAGGGATAGGAGAGCCTGGTGGGCTGCTGTCTATGGAGTCGCACAGAGTCAGACACGACTGAAGCAACTTAGCAGCAGCAGCAGCAAATTCTTAACTTAGCATCAACAATGAGTTATCTCCTTTAGGAAAGTTGTGTGGATCTTAATTCAGTGCACATCAAATAATGTTCAGAAAGTGGGCATGAGCAGAGTCTGTCCTCATTCTTAGTGATATCTTGTAGGTATATTAGTTAGCAGGCTCAGACTCAAAGGGTGTCATAACCAAAGAAGTCATTAGAATTCGTGTAATCAACTCCTTTACTGAGCAAACAGGCCACAACAACAAACCACCTAAGGTAAAGACTTACACCAGATGCAGCTGGCAAGTCCATGGGTTTTTGTACTGAGACCTAGTTCATAGTCTTAATCAATGCTCTATTTGTTTTTCCGGTATATCTGTGTATGTTTGTGTGTGTGTGTGAATGATAACATACAATGTGAGTAATCTAATAGAACTAGTTGATAGTTGATAAACTACACATCCTCATTTAAATAATTTTCAAGTTCTCCTGAGTGCTATAAAAGTTTTTATTTATAATTTTCTCTCTTGAGCTATGTCTTCTCTTATGTCTCTAAGCAAATGCCAGAGTTTTGTAGTTCCATGTCCATGGACAGGTGTTACTGCCCATGCAAAACTGTTATAAGGTACTATGAGAATCATTCTTTTTTTAATCTTCAGCTAAATTCTTTATTATATATTAATATATGTGAAAGGCAGCTTGGTGGAGTTAAAGAGTATAAATTTTGTGATTTTACAGCCCAGGGTTTATCCTGTTTTATAGCAGTGTGGCCTTGGGCTTTTTTTTTTTTTTTTTTTTGCCTTTCTTAGTCTCAGTTTTTTCAAATAAAAAAATAGGAGTGATAAGTTTTTTCCTTGCAGTGTTTCCACTGGATTACATGTGTGAATTACTGGACTCCTTGTAAACACATAATACATACCAGCTTCCTTCCCATCCTTGTTTTCAACCCAGCTTGAGTTGTAGGAAGAAAAGGTAATTTGCCATGAAGATAATTGTCTGATAATTGTCCTGAGAATTCAGTTGGAGCTAATTTAAGAATTTGTTTTCCTTCATCTCTAAAGAGTTGCAACACATGTTATTTCTATATGCGTATAATTTATGAGATTTTTCCATCTCTGTTATTCCTCTGTGTTCTATTTTATTAGTCTAGTTTTAAAAGCTCAACTGTAATCTTGAAAGTCTTCAATGAATACCTATGTACACCTCACTCTAGAGGCTATAAAGACCTATACAACAAGGTCTGCCTTCTGGGAGTTTGTAAAAGGAAGAGAAAAAGCTTAAGTTGTTTACAAAAATAAATAAATAAAAGTTAAATTTGAAAGGTGTTATAATAGAAATATAAAATTTGGTGAGAAAGGATTTATTGTAGCTAGGTGATCAGGGAATAATTTCTAGAATAGGTAATAACTAGGTGTTATATACCCAGTAGAGTCTTCTGCAGATAATGTTGGAAGGAAAGGAAAAGAAATATCATAGAGCCTGGGCTGAGGATCGGAAGTGGAAAAAGGTCAGTACATGGGTATTGATCTTCCAGCCAGTGTGGCAGGAATGTAAATGCACTGAAGTAGGAAATGAAGGTAGAAAAATCTTTTAGGGCTGGTTCATGGAGAGTCCTGAATGTTGTACTCATTTCTGGGGGTCAACAGGAAGGTACGTGAGCAGCGGAATGTGTTACAAAACAGAATTTTAAGCAGTTAACTCTGCCAGCCCTCAATTTGAAACCTAAAGAGATTAAATTGTATGCTGCTAAGTCACTTCAGTCGTGTCCGACTCTGTGCGACCCCATAGACGGCAGCCCACCAGGCTGCTCTGTCCCTGGGATTCTCCAGGCAAGAACACCGGAGTGGGTTGCCATTTCCTTCTCCAGTGCATGAAAGTGAAAAGTGGAAAGTGAAGTCCTCAGTCGTGCCCGACTCTCAGCGACCCCATGGACTACAGCCTTCCAGGCTCCTCCGTCAAAGGGATTTTCCAGGCAAGAGTACTGGAGTGGGGTGCCATTGCCTTCTCCTTAAATTGTATATATTATACTAAATTGTATTATATTAATTAATATATTAATAATGTATTAATACTATCGTGTATAGCAATAGAATTTTAATTTAATATGTATAATTTATATTAAATTATGGTTTATATATGTGTATTTATTTATTTATTTATTTGTGGGGCTTCCCTGGTGGCTCAAATGATAAAGAATCCACTAGCAATGCAAGAGACCTGGATTTAGTCTCTGGGCCAGCAAGAGCCCCTGGAGAAGAGAATGGCTACCCACTCCAGTATTCTTGCCTGGAGAATTCCATGAACAGAGGAGCCTGGCAGGCTATGGTCCATGGGGTCACAAAGAGTTGGACATGACTGAGCGACTAACATTTCAACTTTCACATATAATTTATATATATATATATATAAATATTATATATATATATATATATAAATTTTGTCCATCATATCAAAAA
This sequence comes from Nanger dama, assembly GCA_917880005.1. NCBI lineage: Eukaryota > Metazoa > Chordata > Mammalia > Artiodactyla > Bovidae > Nanger > Nanger dama. The sequence continues at coordinate 22,554,692 of CAKJTW010000011.1, read as the reverse complement.
GGAAGCTTTGTGCCCTAACTTGAAGCAGACTAGAGATTTCTAAAGGTTACATAGTATCTGTGGCTTCAGCTACACATGTGGAGTCCACAAGACTTGAATTATTTTCATTGTTGTGTAATAGAGTCAGTTTTGTTTTTAGCAGATTCTCCCAAGGAAGTGTGGTAAGCATATTTCTAAAGCCCTCACATTAAGTACTGTTAACAATAAATTACAGCTTCTGTGTTAAAGGTCAAAAATTTTCCCTGTAGAACTTTTTTGCTGTGCTCTCTAGTATGTACTGCTGCGCTCTCCTATAAACTTGTGTGTGTGTGCGCGCAGTTGAGTAAAGATCAGAAGAGACTCAAGGTGACATTCTCAAGTTATTTTGAGTCAAATGTTTATAAATATATTTTGAAAGTTATTACCAAAATACAAAAGTATGCACATCTTTTTTGTTCACAGCTGAGTCTGTGTGGATGGGAAGCAGTTCTTGAAAGTTCACATCAAATATTATTCCCTCAAAATGTACTTTCATATCTGCTGATTTGAATTATTTTTTCTTTGTATTTGCATCTCCCCAAGATACCCCACTTCCAATATAGCCCCAAATTAAGTTTCTGATACCTAGTCAATTTGCAGATCAGAAAGTGCTAAACTAAGAAATTATCTTCTGTGTTATTGATATATAGAAGTTCAATGAAAAGGATACACATTTTAGTTTTCAACTGTTCTTAAATAATCCTTTTTTTTTTTTTTGTAAATGAATACATTGTCAGCTGAAGAAAGGCATGGCAACCCCTGCAGTATTCTTGCCTGGAGAATCCCATGGACAGAGGATTCTGGCGGGCTACAGTCCATAAGGTGGCAAAGAGTTGGACACAGCTGAGAGACTAACACACACACACACGCACACACACACACACATTGTCAGCTACAGTAAGCCTGGACCATTTAGCTCAGTCCACCACTGAAATGTTTCACAAAATTAATATTTGGCACTTTATATTTTGCTTTTACTTTTACCTTTGACTTTTGTAAGAAGTTAGTGTAAGAAACTTATTTTTAAAAAAGATATCTGTGTACTTTTTGTGACACTGTTGATAAAGATGTTTCTACAATATCAATTTTTTAAATGTACAAACTCACTTTCTCTTGGAATTTAGTTCTAGGCTTCTTTAGCAGAAATGAATTACTTTTATTTTATATCAAATTCCCTTCTTTGCCCTGGCCACCAGTAAGCTCAAACCCAGATTTAATGCTCTGCTGCAGTAACTGTCTTTTTATGTTTCTGATACAGTTCTCTCCTCCCTTCTTCTCTGTAGTCTCTGATTTCTTTTTTTTTTCCCTTGCAACAACCTTAATGAATGTGACTTTTGCTTGTAATTCAAGTCAACTTCTTTCTTGAACATGTATATTTAAGATAAATAAAACATATGATTGAAAAGAAGCACATTTTAAATACTGATTCTTAGTTACAGCAAAACATTATATGTGCCTATGTGCTTTTCAAGTTCTGATACCCAGGCTGCATCCCAAACCACTTACAGAAGGTGGATTCTAGGCATCGGTAATTTTTAAAGCTCTTTATGTGATTCCAGTGTGAGGAATTATTGACTTAAATCTTTTTTATTATGGTGTTCAACATTTTTTGTACAGAAACAGATTTTTAAAAGACAAGAAAATTTCAAATCACCTGTAATTCCATAATTCACTATTTAACTACTATAAACATTTGTAATAGCTTACCTACTAATTTTTCTCTTTGTGTCTTTTTAAACAAAATTGCAATCATATATTATGTAATGTGATCTTATGCTTACATATTATATAAAATTTATGCTTACAATCAGATATCCATTTACATATTTAGATGTAAGTTGATTATGTGTATGTGGCTTTTTCATATTTCTTATTTCCAGGCACATTTTCCATATATTCCCAAAACTATTCTCCAAGAACCTAGTTCTTAACATTTGTGTAACATTTATGGTTGTTGTGTTAGTCACTCAGTTGTGTCTGACTCTGTGATCCCTCCAGGCTCTTCTGTCCATGGGATTCTCCAGGCAAGAAAACTGGAGCGGGTTGTCATGCCCTCTACTACATGATTATACCATGTAGTATATTTGCTTATACCATGTAGTATATTTACTTATTCTCCCATTACAGGACACATCCTTAAACAATTTGTGAGCATTAGTCTAATCTTTACCCTGGGAATACATTAAGTGATCTATTGATTCCTTTCTATGTGAGCTGCTTTCCCACAGGAAGGAGAGTCTTAGCTCCCTGAAATCTCCCTGGTACCCCATTTCTTTCTGAAATTTAAAAGAATGGTTATTTTCTGCTCTTCCTAAAGACTTAGAACTTAATACAGAAATGCCCTGGGTTTTAGAAGCATTGAACCTTGGCCATGAAAGAGTCCCTGCTAACTGACAGTGTTATCTGGGAAGTGATTGGCTACACTCTCTCCTCTGAGAAACGAAATACGGGTCATGAAATGACAACAAGGACTCTTTGAGGTGAAGTGGAAAAATGTTGGGAAACATGTGGCATCTGAACTTTATCTTCTCTGACATATCGGGTTGGCTGAAAAGTTCATTTGGGTTTTTAGAAGTTACCAAAATCCTGAGCAAACTTTTTGGCCAACCCAATAATAAGTTGAGGCCATCTACTTAGACTTGGAAAAGTGAGCCTGAGTTTGCAGGCTTGAGGCATCAGGAAGGGATGATGCCTCCCTGATGAGAGAAATGAGTCAAGTCTAATAGGGAAGCAGCAGATTGCTGAGAGCACTGAAATTCCCTAGTTCCTTGGGTCACCTAAGTTTGACAGGGCAGTCACTCACAGGATGCTGTCAGTCTGCTTGAAAAGTCGTGGTTTCAGGTGTTAGAGACTAAGTTCCAAGCTCAGCAGTCCAAAGAGTGTCCTGGCAGTCGCTGTTCTTGAGCACTCTGCTGCTCTTTCGTTTGACACAGCCTCCGTAAACCCTTGTTTCTCTTCTTACTGTCTTACCTAATCTGATACATGCATCATTTTTAAGACCATGTTAATGGGACAGAGATCATCATTGTGCCTATAGTGGGCATTCAGTAGATGTTTGTTGAATGAAAGAAGCAAGCACAATCACAGCTTTCCCTTATGGTGATCTGCTTTATGATACAATTTCCAGGAATGCATTGTGTCTAAAATTGGGGACCATATGTACAGGAAATTCTTTCTTATGTCAATGTGAAATCCCTCCAAAATAAAATCCCCCGTCATAGTTTGTGTGTATATGTATATATATACATACACATATACATATGTGTGTGTGTGTGTAAACAGTAAGCCTCACATTCCAGTAGCTTTCTGGAGAGAGGAACAGTCTTGCACAAAGGCTTGAGTCCAGGTTAGATGGCCTGTCTCTTTTGTAAAAGTCTTACTTGGACAATTTATAGTTTAGTCACATGCTTCCTTCTGAGAGTCCTGTTCAGAATTCCAGCCAATCTGTGAGCCCAGAGAGCAAGCCAAGATAATAATTAAGATACTGTGGTGAAGAGGTATGAGGTTTCTCAGCCTTTCTAGAAAAGATGGGCAAGAATAAATAGCTTTAGGATTATAAGCAAATTTCCCTCCTAGACAAAGAGAGAGCATCCCTGATGTTGCTGACACGGGCCCTTCTTCTTAGAAGGCTCCTTCCCCAGTGCCATCAAGGCTCAGGAGGACTCAGAAGGGTACAGGACTGTTGGTCTCACTATTTCAACTTTAAGTTCATCCAAGCTTTGGTGTAAATCTTTGTTTTAAGGAGGGTTCACTCAGGGATATAAAATAAAATGGGATTTGAATGGAAACTTGGCATCCCAGTTTGGAAACAGTTTTTATTGGGTACAGATTTTGGTGGGGGGAGGAAAAACAAACACAATTTCTATGTTGTAAATGTTAATAAAAAAGAACAAGTAAAACAAATTCAAATGTTCTGTTTTGAAGAGGCTTTTTGCATTCCCATGACTCCAAAATACTTTCAGATTTTATGACAATCCATATCCGCTTTAGTTTAGAAAGACAATGGAAAAATGAAGTTAAACAGAGTTAGCAAACAGCAGGGGTAAGTTGTGGAGCTATAGTGATCAGCTGGCAGATTCTAATGGGTTATTTTTTTAGCATTTTTAAATTGGTCCAAAAAGTTTATGTGATTAATAATAATGTTTAATTTAGGATTTTGAAATTACATCTTTAAATCACTAGTTTTGTTATTTTTTAGTCATGAACTTTTACATTCTGCCCTTGGTATATCTACTCAATCTTTGTGGCTAACCTTTTTTCTTTTCTTTTGCTGTTGCTGTTTCTTGAAATCATTAGATCTTAGGGATATTTTGCACCAAAGTCATTAATGTTAAGGATTAAACAAGAGATTGATGATCATGATTTGACTCGTACTAATCTATTTCTTTGTATCATAATTTCATGTCAGAAATATGTGGTTAAGTAAAATAATCACAGTAATCAAGAGGTTTATTTTATAATCCTGGATCTACTGTAGAATGGCTGTGCAATTTCAAGAAAGTCATTTATCCTTTGTAGCCTAAGTGTTGTCTTCTGAAAAGTGCATTCACTCATTTGGGTGATGTCAGGTCTAAAGGAAATGACTCACGGGAGAAGTAAAATGAATGTGTTGGTCTAGGAGAACCAGAACTGCACTGTCCAATAGGGTACTACTAGCTTCATGTGGCTTACTTAAATGTAAATTCATTAAAAGTAAAAATTCAACTCCACCATCCCATTGGCCACATTTCAAATGCTCGGTAGTCACATATAACTAGTAGCAACCATACAGAAAATGCAGAGAGTTCATCACTGCAGAGTGTCTGTTGGATGGCACTGATCTAGAATGACAACCTTTTACAGAATGTTGGGAATTGCTGTTTGAGTGTGGATGGTATCGATCTGAGTTGCCCTGTGAGCTACTGGGAATAGTCCAATGTCAAAGAGCTCCGACTCTTCTTGAACTGCATGTGAGACTGTGAGCCTACCATGTTCAGGGAGTGGTTTCCTGGTGCTGAGTGGCATGCCAGCTGCATCACCGCAGATGTGGAATCAGTGGGCATGCTTACTCTGAATTCTGTTGGAATCATTTTTTAAGTACCATGTGTCCAGTGTCATCTTTGGCATGTTTCTCTGGCTTCATCTGAGTTCCAAAATGAAACCTCACAGTCTCCTTCATGAATTTAGTCATCCAAGGCCAAGGTGAGGATGATGTACTAGGCTTTAGAAGCCTGCAGTAGAACACGATAATGGTTCTGGGAATAAGAGAGGGGACAACTGAGAATCCTGTGTCTTGGGAGAAATTCATCTTAATTAAGCAAAAGCAGCTGCATGATAAGCAAAAAATATATGCCTCTTCTGCTTATGGTTTGCCACCATTTACATTCTATGCAAATATATAATTTTGAAAATTCTTATGACCTATAAAACAATTACCCAAGTAAAGATTGATTATTAATATCATCAAATTGTTTAAAAACATTATGATAAAGTCACAGAGTGATGACCATCTATGCTACCTTTACAGTCAGAAGTTCATTTCACTATAGGTGAAGTGATGCCTGAGTATCTGAAATGTGTGTGCGTGCGCACACACACACATATACACACACTAGAGCTACATTTTTTCTTTATGCATGGCAGTTTCACCATTTTTTTTCCCCAGCATGGACCATGAACTGACTGTCTATGTTCAATTCCCAGTTTCACCACAGACTTGTTAGGTGGTCTTGGCAAAGTTACATACCTTCTTTGTGTTTTATTGATAGTTTTTATATCTACAGTGATGGTAGTAAGAGTTTCTATAACTGGATTTGTATGAGGATTAACTGAGAATGTGTCTACAAATATATGTGGGAGGATTGGTTCCAAGACCCCCACAGATACCAAACTCCACAGATGCTCAGTCCCTTATATAAAATGACTTAGTATTTGCATATAACCCATTCATCTCTTCCTATACACTTTAAATCATCTCTGGATTACTTATCATACAATGTAAATGCTATGTAAGTAGCTGTAAATGCAATGTAAATGCTATGTAAATAGTTGCTAGCATGCAGCAAATTCAAGTTTTTCTTTTTGGAACTTTCTGGAATTTTTTCTGAATGTTTTGATGCATCTGTAGATGCAGAACCTTCAGATATTGAGGGACTGCCTGTATATTCATACATATATATTTATTTGCATATATGCTTGTGTATGTATCTGTATATTTACATACATATATCTCAGTACAGTTCCTGGCACATTATAAGTGCTATGAAGTATTCAGTTCAGGTCAGTCACTCAGTTGTGTCTGACTCTTTGTGACCCCCCATGGACTGCAGCATACCAGGCTTACCTGTCCATCACCAACTCCTGGAGCTTACTCAAACTCATGTCTATCGAGTCAGTGATGCCATCCAACCATCTCGTCCTCTGTCATCCCCTTCTCGTCCTGCTCAGTTGTGTCCGACTCTTGGAGACCCCATGGACTATACAGTCCATGGAATTCTTCAGGCCAAAATACTAGAGTAGGTAGCTGTTCCCTTCTCCAGGGGATCTTCCCAACTGAGGGATCAAATCCAGGTCTCCCGCATTGCAGGTGGATTCTTTACCAACTGAGCCACAAGGGAAGCCCCTATTGAGTATTAGCTATGAGTTAGCCATAATTATTAGGACACTCATATGCTCATTAATGAGCCTACAAAATCTCTCTCATCCAGAAACCTGTGGTCTGCCAAATTAAGGATCACAGCAAGGTGTCCCCATGTCCTGTCCTCTGGAGAGTTGGTTTGAGCCCTTCCCTTGGAAGAAATCCACTCAACCCTTGAGTCGATAGGACACTGCCTTCAGAACTAGGTAACCTCCATAGTCAGTGACTTCAAAATACTTCCCTCTCATTGTGAGTGCTTTCTTCACCAGCACCCTCCAATACTAGCCCCCAAAACACACACACACATACTTCAACTCTATGTGTTTGGTTGTTTTGTTTTTCACCAGATGCTTAAGATTGAAGGACCTTGGAAATCTCTGCTCTCACCTTGACTGAGGCCCAGCGATGTCCTGTTCCCATGCTGTTGATGTTGGCAGAAATAGGGCACGTTTTTCTTCCACATGCTGCTGAACTCTCAAGTAGAATAGAAGATCTTTTCTGGTTACCTAGGCTACCTGCTAGCGTAATGCTACCTAGCCTTTCTTTTCTCCACCGCCTCGAGTCTCCTCTCACCCTCTCCTCCCCTGGGTCTTTATGTGCCACTTTGTGTGGAGGACAGCTCATTCTTGGGTTCAGAAGCAGCTTCCAGAAGACTGACTGAAGAAAACAGTACACTTGCAACCACTTCCAGACTCTCCAGTAGACAGTTTACCTCTTGAGAGAGTGGCTCAGGCTATCTTGTAGACGGAGGGGTTTTTACCATTTTTGAATGCATCCAATGTATGCTTGGTTTGGGTAGGGACACTAACAAAATACTCAATGGTTTCTGCAGATTTACTTACTGGGGGCATCTTGCTCTCCTCATTGTAGATTCTTGCCCCATTAACTTTCAGTAGTAATTAGTTCAAGGTCTCATCTGGAAAGTTCTGTTCTATTAGTCCTACTTGAGTAGTGTGTTATTAAGATAGACATTTTTATAAGCAGAAGACTACATGCAGACATGATTGTGGCTTAATGTGCAATGTCAAATAACATCTGTTGTGTGTGTTAGTCACTCAGTTGTGTCCAGCTCTTTGTGATCCCATGGATGATAGCCCACCAGGCTCCTCTGTCCATGGGATTCTCCAGGCAAGAATAGTGGAGTGGGTTGCCATTCCCTTCTCCAGGGGATCTTCCCAACCCAGGGATCATATCCAGGTCTACCCCATTGCAGGAAGATTCTTTACCACCTGAGACACCAAGGAAATCCTAAATAATATCTATTAAATACTATCTAGGTATTTTAGGTTGGGATTATGGGTCCTCCATGGTCTGACTGCTAACTCTGGGTCTCCTAACTCCCTTCTTACTCCTCTCACGGTAGCCATAGGCTTTCCCACCACTGCGTCTTTGCTTGTCTTGCTGTCTCTGTCTGGAATTCCTTCTCCACCACCACCAGCACCATCACTACCATCACCAGCACGACCACCATCCCCGTCATTACCACCACAACCACCACCACCCCTGACATGCATCCTGTCCTTTAGGAGCCAGTTCAAATACCTCCTCCTCTGAAAAGGTATTGCCCTAAGTGTCCTGGGTGAAAGTGACAGTCCTATCCTGAACTTCAACTATCATCTCTGTACTTCCCAAGATAATCTTCAGCGACATTTTATCTTATTTGTTTTTTAGTGGAATATACATTATCTCTCCTACTGGATATGAAATGCCTTGATATGATAGTAGGATCCCCATCTTATCTCTTCCTGTCCCCTTTTAATTAGATTTAGGGGAGGCTTAGTTCCTCACCCACTGTAGTTGTTCGGAAACCACTTACTGAATACATATGTGAATAAACGGCAGAAGTCATCAGCAGAGTGCTGGAGTGAGTTGTTCCATTGACTGGTGCTATTAAAAAGAGATTGAATAGGAGATTTGAGAAACTTTATTCATAATGGGATAGAATATTAGAGTTGCCTGGAACTTCAAAATCTAACTACCACCTTCCCTACCGTACTAATCTTCATTTTCAACTGAGGAAGCTAAAATTGATATATGACAGGTACAGATCACACAATAAGAAAATAATAAAGCTAAGATTGCAACTCAGTTCTGGCCACCACTCAGATTGTTCTTTTGAAACAATGCTAGAATAATAGTGACATAAACATACTATGGCCAGGACCAGGACACATGATTGTGGGAAGATAATTTCCCATCCCACAGCACATCACTCCCTGCATTTATTTCCTTGCTGATATAACTAGTACAAACCAAATAGCAGCAATTAAGAGGGAAACATGACTACTTCCATCATATGGTGGTTCTGTGCAGCTGAATCAGAAACCCTGGGTATGGGGATAAGACAAGTCTTACTCAATTTTGTACTTGGTGAATGACTTAATGAGTGAAGTTCAGGCAGTCAGGTCATTGACAGCAAGAAAGGAAGTGGTAGTTCAGCTGGCTTGACACAATGGGGTGAGGAGTAGACAGGAAGAAAATACTGGGAGTTATGCACTTCGGCAGTAGGAGGAGATGAGGGTGGGAGCCAAATGGTGGGGCAGGAAGGGGGGCAAGATTCCTTTCTCCAACCATATAACAGTATTACGTGAGGGAATTCAGGGCTTTGAGTGTGTTCTGAGCTGCACGCCTGCTGGAATGTGGACTGTAAATCTCTTTCATCGTCCTTTTCCTCACTGACCTGCAAACAACCCCAGTTCCTCCCATCTGCTTCACCACCACCTGCTTTCAGTGTTTCTTTATCTACATAACTTTTTCCATGCTCTTACTTTCCTATCCATCTACCTTATCATGGCCCATTTCATTTTTCTTCCAAATGTTTCCATCTGGTCACCTTTTTCCTTAACTCTGAGACCCACAGTAAGATATGATCTTTCAACATGTATTCATGTATCTGCTCAACAAGACCTGGGTCCCAGGTACCATTCTAGTTGTTGAGGATACAACAGCGAGCAAAAGACACAAAAATTCCTCCCCTTGTGGAGCTCCCATTCAAAGAGAGAACAAAATATAAATGAAATAGTTGGACATTACATAGAATATTGGGAAGATAATAAGTGTTGAGGAAAAATAAACTGGGAGGGCAGAGGGAGTTCTAGAGGAAGAGAGACTCAAAGTTCCAGCACAGAGTCAAGGTATGCTGCTGATGGAATGCCAGCTCCATCCATCCCAGGCCTACGGGTTAACAGACTGCACCGGGCCTCAGTGTCCTGGTCTTTGTATAAGGGATCATAAGAGAAATCTTCTTGAGGTATCTTCTTAGGTTGTTGTGGTAATTACTTATGATGATGCTTGTTAAGTGTTCAACACAAAGGCTGAACCCCTATAAATACTTAATGATAGTTTGTATCATTAGTGTGATGTTATATATTGTATAAGATATAAATATTATGCACATAGTGGATATGTGTATATGTTGTCTGTATAATATTCTTATCTGACTTCGTGCCTGTAATTTTCCATTTTTCTCCAAATACCTATATTTTTGTCTGTGTCTCTTTCTCCCACCATACTTAACTTTTAAAGATGACACCCACCTCTTGCTGATCTCTGTGTCTTTCATAGTTCCTGACACGTAGAGAAGTCTGCTTGTTAAATTAGAAGCAAATAGGATATCCCTTTCCTCGACACAGTAATCTTTCCTGGAAGCCAGTTCTTAGAATCCTTCTCTCATTCTCCCCATCCTCATATCACATCGAAACATGAGCCACACCCTCTCCTCCTCCCCTCCGTACCTTCTAGTTACCATTCTTTCCCACGTCTTCCAGGAGGCCAAACTTATGGTCCTTGTCTCCCTGACTCACACGCCCCTCCACTCCTTCACAGAAGCTTTTGGAAGATCATTTTACTGTGGATCCAGCCAGTTCCTCATTCCACCTTGAGATCTCAAGCATTTCTCTCCTTTGGAGGTCACCCACTCCGTTATCAAGACCCATATGCATGCTCATACCTCTAGCAATCATGCTCTTCTGCAGCTCTTTAGCATTTCCTAGTAAAAGGCCAGTTTCACACATTTTCTCATTTGATCTTTAGAACAACTGTGTGAGGTACAAATTTCAGATATTTATCGGCTGCATGTTTCTAATAAGGAAACATGCTCAGAGGAGTGAAGTGAAGAACCCAAGTGCACATGGCTAAAAACGGCAGAGTTAACACCAGAATTCTTGCTTTCTGAAGCAATAATGCTCAGTTTGAAAAAGTTTTATGTCTGGCACTCAGATGACCTGAATTTTCACCCCAGTTTTGCCATTTACTCACCCTATGACCCTGGAAAATGCTGTAAAGTCTCAGTTTTCACTTCTGTAAAATAAAAGTAACTCTTGCCCTCCCTGACTCACAGGAGTATTTTGAAGATTAAAAGACATGTTAAGAAATTTCAGAAAATATAAGTTGCCGTGAGTAAATGTCAGGGGTATGAATCAACTCTGCAAAAATATAATGACTGATATAGGTGAAGGAAAGAAATGGACGCTCTTGTAATTTCCACACACACCACAAAAACAGAAGCTCTTCAGATTTTCAGGCATATCTAGTGTTTGACACTAATGAAAGGATATAGAATTTATTAAAGCATTTTTAAAACCTGTGGGCAAAGTATGTGTATAGCTCTCACTTCCAGAGTTTAAATATCATTTAAAATATCCCCTCTCCCAGTAAACACCTGTGGTTGAGAAAGAGTGAAGAAGATTGTTTCTGGGCAAACCCTAGAAGTCTCTGTATTTATCTGTACAATTTAGTGATGTTAAGTGGCATGTTGACTTGTCTTTTTAAAATTAATTAATTATTTTTGGCTTGTTGGGTGTTCGTTCCTGCCCACAAGCTTTCTCTAGTTGCAGCAAGCAGAGGCTTTTCTTCGTTGCTGTTCACAGGCTTCTCATTGCAGTGGCCTCTTTTTGTTGCAAAGCGCACTTGCCCCACTGCGTGTGGGATCTTCCTGAACCAGGACTCAAACCCATAACTTCATTGGCAGGCTGATTCTTAACCACTGGCCTGCAGGGAAGCCTGACATGTCTTGTTATAGTAAGAGGCTCAGCATTATGGGCCAAGTTCATTAAAGAGTCCAAAAACCTATTCACATTCTGTGAATTATTTTGGATTATTTCTGTTGCATCACAAATCAACTATCCTTTACAAAAAGATTCTTTCCCAGTCAAGCCTCCAGATGAGAATGAATCTCGGCCAATATCTCAGTTATAGCCTGTCAGAGTTCACAGAGGACCCAGAAAAACTATACATGAACCCTCAAATCCATGAGATAATAAATGATGTTGTTTTAAGCCATGAGATAATAAATGATGTTGTTTAAGCCACTTAATGGTAATTAGCAATTGAAAGCTAGTGCACTACTCTCTATAGTATTCTAAGCAGATATATGCGTGTTCGCATCAGTCATGTCCAATTCTTTGCAACCCTGTGGATTGTAGCCCAGCAGGCTCCACTGTCTATGGGATTCTGAGGCAACAGTACTGGAGTTGGTTGCCATTTCTTCCTGCAGTGGATCCTCCCAGCACAAGGGCTGAACCTGCGTCTCCTGCATTGGCAGGTAGATTCGATTATCCACTGAGCCACCAGGGAAGCCAGTTCTAAACAGATATTATTTGGAAAAGCTTCACCCAGTGAAGGAGTCCCCCTCTACTATTGTCCAGCTCTATCGTTACCAAGGTTCTGCTTAACCATCTTCAATAGCACAGAGCTACCATCTCACAGAGAAGCCTGTATCAGAGTTAAACAGGTTTGCATATTATCAAGTTCAGCTCTTGTGAAAGTAATACACTCTGCAGACATAGCTTAGGACATGCCATGGGTTCAGGTAGGCTTGTGAGGAGGTACTAGTTCTCTTGGGTCTGAACTCTCCCAAGTGGCTCCCAGGCCAGAGCCATATATTTTCATGGAAGAAGTTACTTAAGGGGTATGCATGTGACCGGTAGATAACGCTGGAGCTCTTGCTGCCACTGCTCTGTAGCAGTATAAAGTTTCATCCAGTTAAATAAGTCAGTAAGCCCTGCTTTGCATATTTTCCTTATAGGATTATGGTCATCAAGTGAGATAGTGTCTATGAAAATGTTGTTGGCTGTACATCAGCAAATGATTGTAAATGATTATTATTATCAAAATAATAGTCATTTGTCAGTAAATATTTGTCAAAGCTGGCCCACACTGATGAAGACACGCTCTCCAGGGAAGCTACCGATGCGAAGATAAAGGGGAGACCAGCCCCCTGTTTGAAATTTCATCACTGATCCCAGATTCCCAGCAGTGTATTTCAGGTCTTGCTTTAAGAATTTGTTTTTTGTTTTGTTTGGAAAGAACAAGAAGGCCCTGGAGCCAGTTACTTTGTCATCAAACTTAGTTGGTAATTAGGCTCCAAAGAAACCTGTGGCAGTGAGATAGCGTTGAAACTTGAATTCCTTTCCACAGGTGGAGGGTTGGATCCTAGAGGCAGTGTATACAGCTTGGCTATTTGAATGCTTCTGCAGGCAGGCAGGTTCAAGAGAATTTGGGTAAAGCAATTAGCGTTGTTCTGTCTGTGGGCAAAACTGGTTTGAACATGTTTGTCTGTTCTTGAAGGGCTGTTGGAGTCTTGGCAGAATATCTGATGAGAAATTTCACTAAGCAAAATGTCTTCACTTACAAATCTGGCCACTTTACACTCTCAGCCAGTCCCAAACTCACTTATTTTCTTTAGAGTTATTCCTACAACCATGAGCCACAATGAAATAAATTAATCCCCAAGAGTCTAAGAAATTATGAAGCTGTTTAATCTGTCCATTCAAGGATATCCTAGCAAAGCACTGCTAATTCTTTTTGTACAAACTATTTATGTATATTGTGATTCTCTTCATTTGGAAGAGAAAATATGTTTATACCTATATTTTTCAGGGTCTGTTTAATATCTATGTTTATACTGTACTTATTAAAAGTATTAATATTTTGTTGTAGTGACATTTTATTGTTTTTCCCACTTTAGGAAGAATAAAACCAAGATCTCATTATTAAAGCCAAAATCCTCCACAAACCCCTCCTCCTAAAAACTTAGATTAAAAATATTTAGTCAGCCAAATTTGTATAGCATTTTATATTTGGCCCCATATAAATGTCCTACATTTGGTCTGAATCTGACCTGCTGCTGTACGCATCCTGTTCTCTTGTCAGCTTAATAATGCATACGTTTGGTAGCTAGTGGCAGGAACACCTGCAAATGTGCTATCAGTTCTTCTCTGTGTATCTTCACCCTTTATCAAACTTTTTATTTTATTTTTAATTTTTGTTTTCTCTGTTTGTTTTGGATTTGTGGTTTTTGTTTTGTTTTGTTTGTTTTTGTTTTCCAATCTCGGCTTAAAATCCAGTGCTAAGTTGAATGCTAGAATGAAATATTTGAGCCCGGTGTCTTGGAGTTCCTCTGGCTGATTATCTAAGTTGTTCAGATGTCTTCTGCCAGCCTTCCCCACCAGGGAATTTACTTGCTTTCTCATCTTTGATCCTAGAGAACTTTTTACCAATCTACCATAAATCCCTCTACTGAAATTTTAATTTATCTCTTAATTCCTCATTTTCCCCCACTAGGTAGTGAGCTCTTGCAACAGTACAGAGAACCTCCTTGTCTGGTTCATTACAGCCTCAATGTCTAGCACAAGGCCATGCAGAAAGCCAGTGTTTCAACACTGTTTATTTCATAAGTGGACGGCTGTTCCTAATACATTTTTCTCATGGACCAGCAGTGTAGTTTTAAATTTTGCCATAGCATCTGGGACCCCAAATGAAAGGATTTAAATGATCAGTGACAATCTGTGTGGGAAGCAGCCAAATTACAGATGGATTATGGTCCAGTTGTTCAGGGAGGAATGAGTATTCCAATTCATGACCTTGACTGTGGAATAATGTAGTATGAACTTTTTTGTCTGACTTTTTTGCTCAGCATTATGTGTATGAGAATTGTCTGTGTTGTTGAGTGGAGAATAGCTTCTTCCTTTGGATTTCTGTGTACTATTCCATTGTATAAAATATCATGATAAAAAGAAAAGACAACTTGGTCCTTGACTGAATTCACTGCAGCCTTCCCTTTTCAGAGATGAGGCAACTCAACTCTGAAAAAGGGCTTTGTCTCACTAAAAGTCCTGGGAACAGTTTGTGGTAGAACTAATTCCTACCTGGTTCTGTGGATTTTCATTATTGTCTTTCCTCCTTTTATTACAGACACAGAAACCAGTTAGTTGCATCCCTTAGTCCACAAGGAAACTTATTTAATCCAGTGTTATACAAAATAATAATTCATGAGTCCTGACCCCACTAGAGAATAGGAAATAGGCAAACGAGAAAGAGTCCAGCACCATCAGTGGTGTCTGCAAGAAAGGACATCTGCTACTGCGAGGAAAAGCTCCATCCATTGTGATATCGGTGGAGTATGTGTGGGCAGGTGGCTGTGCCCATTCCTACCTAATGGGAAAAGTAAAGTAGCAGTTCTTAAATCAAGGACAAGCCTCTACCCAGTCTTCATAGGCAAGGACAGTAGTTTATGTTTCAGGGAAACTATTATAATCATCTTCCATGTGCATCTTGTTCCTGTGTACATCTTTGCAATTTTGATAAAGTTAACAGAGACTCTGTTACCTATCTCAGGAACACCTGTCTGCCAGGATTTAGAACAAATGGTTTCAGGCAATTTTGCCTTTTATTTCAGGTAAATTTCATACATTACTTCTGTCTAGAACTGTAGGGTCATGTTAGTTTTTTTGAAACTCCAGGAAATGTTTATTTTAATTTTCTTTAAAGAAGGGGAAGAATAAAGAAAAATGTATCAAAAGCTTCTGCTGCCAAACTACTGTTTTGATTTCTCTTTGTGTGAGCTTTGGCTTCCCCACATCTTGAGCCTGAAACTCTTTGATGTTGTCCCTTTAAGCATAAAATAAAAGATTATTCTCTTTAGTCTACAACCTTGGAGGAGAGCAAACACAAAACATTTCTGTGTGTTCATAGTTCTGTAGCAAAACTTGATGCCAGTTTTAGGGCTTTCATATTTGCCCTAGACTTATACAATGAGCATTTGGTGTTCCATGACTTTTCAGTTTTGTCACTGTCTAGGCTTATGGAGAAGGCACTGGCACCCCACTCCAGTACTCTTGCCTGGAAAATCCCATGGACAGAGGAGCCTGGTGCGCTGCAGTCCATGGGGTCGCTAAGGGTCGGACACGACTGAGTGACTTCACTTTCACTTTTCACTTTCCTGCATTGGAGAAGGAAATGGCAACCCACACCAGTGTTCTTGCCTGGAGAATCCCAGGGACGGGGGAGCCTGGTGGGCTGCCGTCTCTGGGGTCGCACAGAGTCGGACACGACTGAGGCAGCTTAGCAGCAGCAGCAGCAGCAGGCTTATGTACTTCCTTCTTATTGTTTCTGTGTGAACAACTTGACAAGGATGGCATCCGTGATTTAATTCCTCACTCTATCACCATAGCCCTTAGATTGATAATTATGCTTTGCACACAATAGTGGCTCAATGTGTGAATGAATGCATGGGTGAATGTTCAGTTTGATTCTAAGAGCCGTTTAATTCTATTAGATGTACCACCTAGGTTTTCGTGACATTTAACTGGTACATTTTTCTTCCTGCTTTTTAATGCCTGAATCAATGATTTGTGTTACTTTCATTAGAGCCCAAATGGAATTAAAATATTTCCAATGATAGTATTAAGCTTTTCAATGTATTCCCACAAAATATCACTTGATTCCTGGGTTTCATGGCCAGCTTGGTTGGTTAACTTTGTGTTCATGTGGCCTAAATTCCTAAACTCTCAGAGTTGCACTGGCTTCTAGAGATCCTATCTAAATTTGTATCATTTACAGATGACGAAGCTGACATGTTTGCATTCTTTACGGTTAGGAAATGAAGTAGGAGTTTGCACTCTCCTCAATCAAGATACTCTGTGTATATTCACAGTATGTTTCTCAAGACAAATGTAGTATGACTGTTTTGTGACTGCTCCTAGACTGATTGGTTCTAGAGGCAGAGAAGAGCTAAGAAGTAAGTCTGGGCTGCCTGCTTCACTTCCAGTGATGCTATTCTCATTGTCAGGCAAGACGTACATCTTGAGGTTGCTTTTGGTCAGAGGAAAAGAGAACAATAGTCATTTTCATAACCAACTGAGAAATTCAGTCTGTTCTGCTGACCGTGTTCATATTTTTTGACAAATGTTAAAATTGCCTTTATTTCAAGTTTGATTGCTAGTAGCTGTTAAAGCCATCACTTGCTTTTGCTGTGCCTGCAGCTCTGCTTTCCAGAATCTTTTCCACCATGGACGTCTTTCTAAATATTCTCATTATCTGGAAAAAAATAAAAGACTTAATAAGTTAGGAAATATGAAGGGATATTAGTGGAGTTTTTTAAAAAAAGGCAGAATGGCTATGAAATTAGGAGAGCATAGCTTGGTTCTGTAAGATCCTGGTCTGAATCCTTTTAGCCTTATGAGTTTAGGAACATCAAGAACTCTGGAGACTTTGTCTCCCTATCTAATTCATGTGGGAAAGTGTGGAAAACAACTTTGTACCAAGCACGTATTATTAAAAACCACTGTCTCTAGTGGTTCCTATTCAGAATCTTGTTTGGTCAGATAGCTTCTCATGAGTAACATCTCAAATGATGGCCAATATTTATTTAACACTTTATGACTTACAACGTACTTCATTATTTTATCATTGTATTATTGCTAATATTACTTAATGTTATTCTAGTATTAAAATAATTATTCTTTTACTTTAGTATTCTATTACTGAATAAAGAGTATATTAATATAGATATGTATATAATATGTTAATATAGATATAATATTGGTTAGACATATCATATATAAACCTAAAATGTATTCAATAATGGGATGTAGAATGTGTAACATATCATGGTCTATATTTACAGATAAAAATGAGAGTTTGTAGGAGAATGAAGACTTTATGCCACAACTTTGCTTCTGAATAATGGACAAGATTCAGACTCGTACTTTGAGACCCCTAAGGCCATGTTCTTTCTAAGACTATGAAGGTTCTGAACATTTGACATGATCCGAGTCAGAAAGGCTTGGCTTATACACCCCCTCACCTCTCTCTGTCTCTTCTTTCTCACAATATATTCTATAAAGAATTTTGTTCCTTGAAAACATACAGCCTTAGGTTGGAAGAAGTTACATTTTATGTGAGTGGTTTTCATTTCCCATTTAAAAATGTGAAATGCAATTTCTTATAAAACTCTGGAAGTTAAAGCTGGGGAATGGGATCACAATTTGCAGTGATGTCTCCCACACCTCTGTCTGCTCACAACTTGATAAGAATCATCAAAGAGGATGTCCTCATTTACCTAAAATTCTTTAGGAGAGAGAAACGTTGACAGCCACTACAAGTAATGAAAGGCATTTGGGCTACACAAAACCTCTTTTAAACTCTGAAGCTAGTGGACAGTCTGTTGTATAAACAGGGAAAAGTTTTTACTGGTGCTTTTAATAGAGTCTTATCTAAATATCTAGAAGTTGTCAGCAAGTGTCAGCTGTTACCCTAAGTTAGATTTCAAGGCCCACAGCTCCCTTACGAGGCAAACAAGGATAACTGAAGTTTATTCTGTACTTTGAGCCCCCAAGCCTCCAGCAAACATTCTGCACAACGCTTCTAGGACTAGCAATAAATGTAGCAGTCATTGTCAAGATTAGGCTCAGATGTCTGCTCAAAGGGTTATTTATTTGAACCAATAGCAAGAGACAGGGGAAGAAGCCATAGGATTGAATCAGATAGGCCTGAGTATGAAACCCAGCCTTGACACTCAACTGTTATGCAGGCCATCCAAGATAAGTACTTAACTTTTCTAAACTTTAGTTTTACTATCCACAAACAGTAAATTATAAATGTCTGCTTTACAAGTCTGATGTGAAAAAAATGCACCCATCAAGTTAATTTAGGATAATCAGTATTATTCCAGCTTTGGTTCCTAGAATACCCAAAGGCATAAAGATCTATCTCTAGAAAGAGGTAGCATTTCCTCCACCAAATGTTTTCCTATTCTTTATATTCTAAGAAACTCAAGAATCCCTTCCTTTATCCAGCTGTTGATGGAGCAGAGAGTGACATGTTCAGGTCTTTGTTGTACCCCTTATCTATTTGGGAGCCAGAATCTGTGAATTCAGGAGTGTGCATTCAGGCTGTTTTACCTGCACACAACCATGTCTTCCTCTCAAACTGAGAGGACCAAATGTTGATATGGGAAAGAAGGCCATATTGCTATTCCCCAGGCAAGGAAAAGATGTCATGCCACTGCTTGTAACAGTGAATCTTCACATGTAGAGGGTGGATTTGACTTGTATTATGTCCTATGAAAACTCACTATTATCCTCATTTTAGAGATAAGGAAACTGCAGTGAAATAATTTGCCCATGATATGAAATTACATGAGCCAGTAATAGTATCCTGGCTTGTTCCAGAAATCATTAACGTACTTATCCATCTCCAGCCTGTTTCTAGCTCCCTCCAGCCCCTAGATGAAGCTCAGGCTCAGTTCAGCTCAGTTCAGTCGCTCAGTCATGTTCGGCTCTTTGTGACCCCATGAATCGCAGCACGCCAGGCCTCCCTGTTCATCACCAACTCCCAGAGTTCACTCAGACTCACATCCATCAAGTCCGTGATGCCATCCAGCCATCTTATCCTCGGTCATCCTCTTCTCCTCCTGCCCCCAATCCCTCCCAGCATCAGAGTCTTTTCCAATGAGTCAACTCTTCGCATGAGGTGGACAAAGTACTGGAGTTTCAGCTTTAGCATCATTCCTTCCAAAGAAACCCCAGGGCTCATCTCCTTCAGAATGGACTGGTTGGATATCCTTCCAGTCCAAGAGACTCTCAAGAGTCTTCACCAGCACCACAGTTCAAAAGCATCAGTTCTTCGGCACTCAGCCTTCTTCACAGTCCAACTCTCACATCCATACATGACCACAGGAAAAACCATAGCCTTGACTAGACGGACCTTAGTCGGCAAAATAATGTCTCTGCTTTTAGATATGCTATCTAGGTTGGTCATACTTTTCTTCCAAGGAGTAAGCATCTTTTAATTTCATGGCTGCAGTCACCATCTGCAGAGATTTTGGAGCCCCCAAAATAAAGTCTGACACTGTTTCCACTGTTTCCCCATCTATTTCCCATGAAGTGATGGGACCGGATGCCATGATCTTCGTTTTCTAAATGTTGAGCTTTAAGCCAACTTTTTCTCTCTTCACTTTCACTTTCATCAAGAGGCTTTTTAGCTCCTCTTCACTTTCTGCCATAAGGGTGGTGTCATCTGCATGTCTGAGGTTATTGATATTTCTCCCGGCAATCTTGATTCCAGCTTGTGTTTCTTCCAATCCAGGGTTTCTCATGATGTACTCTGCATAGAAGTAAAATAAGCAGGGTGACAATATACAGCCTTGACATACTCCTTTTCCTATTTGGAACCAGTCTGTTGTTCCATGTCCAGTTCTAACTGTTGCTTCCTGACCTGCATACAGATTTCTCAAGAGGCAGGTTAGGTGGTCTGGTATTCCCATCTCTTTCAGAATTTTCAGTTTATTGTGATCCACACAGTCAAAGGCTTTGGCATAGTCAATCAAGCAGAAATAGATGTTTTTCTGGAACTCTTTGCTTTTTCCATGATCCAGCGGATGTTGGCAATTTGATCTCTGGTTCCTCTGCCTTTTCTAGAACCAGCTTGAACATCAAGGAGTTCAAGGTTCACGTATTGCTGAAGCCTGTCTTGGAGAATTTTGAGCCTTACTTTAGTAGCTTGTGAGATGAGTGCAATTGTGCGGTAGTTTCAGCATGCTCAGGCTCAGTTTGTACTAAAGGTGGAGCAGTCCGGTGGAGCAGCATCCAGACACCATGGGAATGGGATGCTGTCTTGTGGACTTGCTTGTCTTCTTCTCAGGTCCCAGTACATGGGTTGCTGTGGGCTGTGGGGTCTTCAGACTGACCCTGACCATCAGGAGAAATAGGAGAGCACCAGGGCTGTGGTTATGCTGCAGGTGCTTCATTAGGATGTATCTAGCGATAACGTGTGCTTGTGAGTCACAATCTTTGTGGATTCTTTTGTCAGTCCACACTGGGCTTCCCAGGTGGCGCTAATGGTAAAGAACCCTCCCTCCCATGCAAGAGATGCAAGAGACTCAAGTTCAATCCCTAAATCCGGAAGATACCTTGGAGAAGGAAATGGCAACCCACTCTAGTATTCTTGCCTAGAGAATTGCACACACAGGAAGCTGGCTGGCTACAGTCCATGACTGAGCATTATTAGACAGACAGACATGGAACACACATTAGAAAAGCAGTCTCTAATTTGTACTTGTGTGTGTTTAATGTTCTCGGGGACAGGGCTTTAGAAAGCTGAATTTCTCAAGGCAGGTTGACTTAAAGGCCTCTCTCAAGGCCATGAGCTAGTGCAGTACAGTGAAAAGAGCTTATCCTGAAAACTTAGAAACCTAACTTCTAGTCTCCTGCCTCTTCTGGTGAAATCACCTGCCCTTTTTGCATCTGTTTTCTCAATTTCCCAGTTGTGTGTTTGAACCAGATATTTTCAAACATCCCTTCCTTGTCTGAAATTGTTCTTTAACTTTTCTATGTAAGGAATTGATTGAAAGAGCTGCAGATCTCATTATGAAAAAAAAGGATAAGTTATGAATAGGAGCTATTTAAGGCAGCAAAGAAATAGAGCATCCCTTTCTAATAATGTCCATCCTTAAAAAATAGAAAAAGCACCATTTTAATTTCTTCCTTTGCTAAGGGTTAGACCCTTGCCTGGCTTGGACAGCCATTATGGTAAAAGGGCTATAAAAATTAATGTTTTTCTCAGTTTATTTGTCTTTTTATATTTTGTATATTGTATAACACTTATTTATAATGTCACTTGTTACTTGCTTTCTTCGTGCTTTTTCCTCTATTTTTTAAAGGCATAATTTACATGCAAGAAAAATAGTCAGATCATGAGTATCTCTGTTGGGGGCCTCTAAACTGTTGATGAGGTTTGACAGTTGTACACATCACCCCAGAAAGTTTTCTTGTGACTCTCTCCAAAATTGGAGGGTGCCTCTGCCACCCTCAGAGGCAACTACCTTCCAACTTCTGTTGGAATAAAAAATTCAGATAAATATAATATGTAAAAATTTGTAAAAAAATTCAGATAAATATAATCATACCATGTTTTTTTTTTTTTTAATCTGGATTCTTCATTCGACATGTAGATTTTTGAGACTCATGCATTCATCCATGCTGTTGTGATATCAGTCTGTTCCTTTTCCCTATAGAGCGCATTCTCTTGTATGAACATACTCCCAGTTCCTTTACCCATTCTCCTCTTTTTTCATTTGGTCATGAATTTATGTAAGTAGAAAAGATGGAGATATAAATATTGAGTCATAGTGTCAAATCCATCTTCTGTTCAGGCACAAGAGCTTCAGGTGTTTGTCACCTGACACCAACCCAAACCAACAGGCAGACACCTCTGCTTCTCAATAAACTGTTATTTATTTCTTCAGTGTTCCCACTACTGTGGAATATCTAACCTTCACTTTACCTTCAGTTCAGTTCAGTTCAGTTCAGTCACTCAGTCATGTCCGACTCTTCGTGACCCCATGAATCGCAGCACGCCAGGCCTCCCTGTCCATCACCATCTCCCAGAGTTCACTCAGACTCACGTCCATCAAGTCCGTGATGCCATCCAGCCATCTCATCCTCGGTCATCCCCTTCTCCTCCTGCCCCCAATCCCTCCCAGCATCAGTCTTTTCCAATGAGTCAACTCTTCACATGAGGTGGACAAAGTACTGGAGTTTCAGCTTTAGCATCATTCCTTCCAAAGAAATCCCAGGGTTGATCTCCTTCCAGAATGGACTGGTTGGATCTCCTTGCAGTCCAGGGGACTCTCAAGAGTCTTCACCAGCACCACAGTTCAAAAGCATCAGTTCTTCGGTGCTCAGCCTTCTTCACAGTCCAACTCTCACATCCATACCCGACCACAGGAAAAACCATAGCCTTGACTAGACGGACCTTAGTCGGCAAAATAATGTCTCTGCTTTTGAATATACTATCTAGGTTGGTCATAACTTTTCTTCCAAGGAGTAAGCGTCTTCTAATTTCATGGCTGCAGTCACCATCTGTAGTGATTTTGGAGCCCAAAAAAATAAAGTCTGACACTGTTTCCACTGTTTCCCCATCTATTTCCCATGAAGTGATGGAACCAGATGCCATGATCTTCATTTTCTGAATGTTGAGCTTTAAGCCAACTTTTTCACTCTCCTCTTTCACTTTCATCATGAGGGTTTTTAGCTCCTCTTCACTTTCTGCCATAAGGGTGGTATCATCTGCACTGCATATCTGAGGTTATTGATATTTCTCCCGGCAATCTTGACAGAACGTGGTCCACTGGAGAAGGGAATGGCAAGCCACTTCAGTATTCTTGCCTTGAGAACCCCATGAACAGTATGAAAAGGCAAAATGATGGGATACCAAAAGAGGAACTCCCCAGGTCATTAGGTGCCCAATATGCTACTGGAGATCAGTGGAGAAATAACTCCAGAAGGAATGAAGGGATGGAGCCAAAGCAAAAACAATACCCAGTTGTGCACATGACTGGTGATAGAAGCAAGATCCGATGCTGTAAAGAGCAGTATTGCATAGGAACCTGAATGTCAGGTCCATGAATCAAGGCAAATTGGAAGTGGTCAAACAAGAGATAGCAAGAGTGAACGTCAACATTCTAGGAATCAGCGAACTAAAATGGACTGGAATGGGTGAATTTAACCCAGATGACCATTATATCTACTACTGCAGGCAGGAATCCCTCAGAAGAAATGGAGTAGCCATCATGGTCAACAAAAGAGTCTGAAATGCAGTACTTGAATGCAATCTCAAAAACGACAGAATGATGTCTGTTAGTTTCAAGGCAAACCATTCAATATCACAGTAATCCAAGTCCATGCCCCAACCAGTAATGCTGAAGAAGCTGAAGTTGAGCAGTTTTATGAAGACCTACAAGACCTTTTAGAACTAACACCCAAAAAGATGTCCTTTTCATGATAGGGGCTGGAATGCAAAAGTATGAAGTCAAGAAACACCTGGAGTAACAGGAAAATTTGGCCTTGGAATGCAGAATGAAGCAAGGCAAAGACTAATAGAGTTTTGCCAAGAAAATGCACTGGTCATAGCAAACACCCTCTTCCAACAACACAAGAGAAGACTCTACACATGGACATCACCAGATGGTCAACACCAAAATCAGATTGATTATATTCTTTACAGCCAAAGATGGAGAGCTCCATACAGTCAACAAAAACAAGACCAGGAGCTGACTGTGGCTCAGATCATGACCTCCTTATTACCAAATTCAGACTGAAATTGAAGAAAGTAGGGAAAACCGCTAGACCATTCAGGTATGACCTACATCAAATCCCTTATGATTATACAGTGGAAGTGAGAAATAGATTTAAGGGCCTAGATCTGATAGATAGAGTGCCTGATGAACTATGGAATGAGGTTCATGACATTGTTCAGGAGACAGGGATCAAGACCATCCCCATGGAAAAGAAAATGCAAACAAGCAAAATGGCGTCTGGGGAGGCCTTACAAATAGCTGTGAAAAGAAGAGAGGTGAAAAGCAAAGGAGAAAAGGAAAGATAGCATCTGAATGCCCAGTTCCAAAGAATAGCAGGAAGAGATAAGATAGCCTTCTTCAGCATCACTTTACCTTACCACTTGGAATTCCAGAAATTTCTAATACTAGAATTTTAAGCACAATAGTGGAAGATCTTTTGTCTTCTTATAAACAGTTATTTTAAAGCCAGACTAAAAGATATACACTTTATATAAACATGAGGATTTTCTAAATTGGATTAAAGTGAAATGGCTAATAAATAAAATAGTACTTAAGAAAATAGAAAAAGAAATGACTAATCTTCAAGCAAATAAGTGGAAGACGGCTGTCTCTAAGTATCCACTTAAATTACATCTTACATGAAATAGAGGTGCTAAATTTGACAGACAGGAATTTGAATTGTCCTGAGAGTCCAGAGACCTGTGTTCAGACAGCTGCTCTGCCCCTCCTAGTGTAACTAGCTACTTTATCTCCAAAATTTAATTTCTCCATCAGTAAAGTGGTCTGGTTGGACTGCATAATCCTTCACTCTTTGATTTTAGCTATCCCATGGTTCTTTGCAAATCTTTTCTCTGGGCTCTAGATGGCTCAGCCTTATTAGTCAGTCCTGGGATTTCACTTTTTGCACCTCTGTGGTGAAGTATCCAGAGCATCAACATTCAAGAACTATCTCTGGTCCCTTTTCCCCTTCCACGCTCCACATGTATCTTATCTAGATTTGGAGCACAGAGAAGAAATGTTGTCTGCAGCTTGCTGCAATAAAGATTTCCTAAAAAGTGTTGGGTCTTGAAGTTTTCCTATTTGTCAAGTTCTCAGTCAGTTCAGTTCAGTTCAGTCACTTAGTTGTGTCCAACTCTTTGCAACCACATAGACTGCAGCATACCAGGCTTCCTTGTCCTTCACCAGCTCTCGGAGCTTGCTGAGACTCATGTTCATTGAGTCGGTGATGCCATCCAACCATCTCATCCTCTGTCATCCCCTTCTCCTCCTGCCTCCAATCTTTCCCAGAATCAGCGTCTCTTCCAATGAGTCAGTTTTTCACATCAGATGGCCAAAATATTGGAGTTTCAGCTTCAGCATCAGTCCTTCAATACATATTCAGGACTGATTTCCTTTAGGATTGACTCAAATACTATTAATTTGTAAGGCTAATCAACAATATCATACTTTGTTGTATTTTATATCATACTTCAGAACTACATTGTAGATTTGTCCTTTCTGTCCTTCTCCCAGAGAAAGAACCATTGTTCTTGATGGTGACTTCTTGACCTAAGGTTTTTCTCTTGTTGGTAGTAATAGCTGTGTCCTCTGAGTTTAGGTGTCAGATAGTCAAAGTGCTGGCCTACCTACATTTCAACTAGTACTGGGCTTCTGTTATTCACTTGACAGTGTCTGTTTCACTTCTGAACACAGCTTATTAAGACCTTTTCTTCTCTTCACAATTCATAGAAAAAGGAGGGTCTTTGAAACACAGTCATCCTCCTTATGGGAAATGCTTTCTATGAATTTTTTATTTCAAAAGCAAGCTTTGCTTCACTTTAAGGAACAGTGTCTATCTTTAGATTGAAATAAACCAGAGGGAGTTGAACAGAGAAGGAGGATATTTTTTCAGTTTCTCTCAAGTCAAAGTAATATAATTATTTTGGATACCAAGGAGTTTAGAGGTTAATATATTTACCCATATATAGTGGAAAATTCAAAATTCCATCTCTAAGCAAAAATGGATTTGGGAAGTATCTATCATTTTTATTAGCCATCTCCTTGGGTGCATTCTTTGCAATATATCAGAGGAGAAAGAACATGGACTTGCAGAGTCAGAAAGGCTAATTTTCTGATCTTGGCCCAGCTGTGTTCCAGTTGAACAGCTTTGGAAAATCACTTAACCTCTTTAAGTTTTGGTATTTTTATCTGTAAATTGGGAATAATAGTCTCTATTTTTCAAGGTTGTTTTGAGGTTCTTAGACAATACATATAAAATTCATGGCTCCTGAGGCATGAACCCAATAAAGGTGGTAATGTAATTACTTTGGAGTTGTCATTTCTGCTGCTTCGCATTATAATATCAAAATTAAAACCCAAAGTTTTCATCTCTAACTTTGGAACTTCCAAAATGAAGTATAGATTTCCTGTGCATACTTACAGAGTCTGAGACCATTTAATAATTGTCTTACATCTTACCAAACTGTGATTAGATCCAGAAAATCCTATCTTAAAGGCCTCATGCACACCCTTTTCCAGTGGAAGACTGGGACCATTCTGATTAAATGCAAGTGGCCACACTCTGTGTGCATTGCAGAGATAAGATGTCCTTATGCTAAGGTCTCCTGAAGGTGCTGCTCATGTTTAGACAGCCCAGAATCTAGAAATCATTGTCACGTCACTAGAAAATGTGGGGGATGATGGTAAAAGCTTGAGAGAGATTAAAGCTTTCAATAAGTTTGAGGAGGGTTAGTGAATTAACAACAACAACAACAAAATCCATACTATAAAGTAAATTTTCACTTGCAAAAGACACATCATTTATCTAGAATTTTGAAATGGTTCTCTCTTCAGGTTACTGTTTGGAGTGCTTGTGATTTGTTCTCCTTGATGCAACATGAGTGAGTGAGAAGCATATCTAAGCAGGTCTTAGAGCCAGTTTCTTTCATAGATTTCCCCGGGTATATATGCCACATATCCTTGACAAGAACACTGTTAAAGGAGACAGTGTGCTGTGGAATTCAGAGTAGAGACAGGGGAACCAAGAACTCTCTTTTTTTTTTTTTTGTCAAAGACTGACTCAATGACCTGGGTGCAAGTTGATTCAAACACAAGGTGAAGATCACGTCTGCCATGAGTTGAGAGCTCATCCCACAAAGATGCTACATGACTACAAAGTGTTTATTACTGTGCTTGCCTCCAGATAAGGAAAATGGTTACAATTGCTGCCCACACTTCCAGGCTATTGCTTTTGTCTTCTAAACCCAACTTTTCTCTATGAATTCTAGTCTTTACTAAACCAGAGGAGGGTTCACATTGTTAACCTCAACAAAATCAACTTAAAACTTTTTTGCATTTGAGCTTTTATTAGCAAAATCACTCTTATTGTATCCCTGTTGTTTTGTATCAGGCACTGTGCTGGAGATGCAAAAGATGGGTAAGACTTGGTCCCTTCTCAAGAAGTTCAAAATAGGGTGAAAGAGATCAGCGTACACAAAACCAGCATGCAGCGTAAAAATGCCACAAGAGTACACTTGTAGATATTTTAAGGATGAAGAAAGAGGTGGCAGCCAATTCTGCCTGAGAAGGATTCACTCAGGGAAGGCTATAGAGAAGAAGGTCACATCTGCCTGGAGTCTGATGTTGTCCAGATTGAGATAAAGTAGGATGATCCATATAAAGAGACACCAACGGGGATGTATAGGGCATGTTCAGAAGACAAAGCATCTGATTTAGCTGGAATGTAGATTACAGAGGAAGAATAGCTGTGTCCAGCCATTTAGAGTTGCAAAGGCTCTTCTGATGCTGCAAGAGTCTGTATTTCTCATGTTGGCATCGGGGGAGGGGCAGGGTCTTTTTGTGGTTTCTAGGTAAGACAGAGATGGGATGTTGTCTGTGCTTTACAAATCCATTCTGACAGGTAACACAGATGATCAAATTGAGTTAGAGCAGAGGTCACGTGCTGGCTGCTTTCACATCACATTCCAGCAGATGCATTTTATTTGATATACAAAAGATTTTTAGTTTTACCCAATTTCAAACTTTTAAAATTTTGGGAAAGTCACAGAAAAATCTAGATTTCCTACTTCTCCTAAAAATCAGAATTTCCAATTTCTGTCAAGCAACAATCAGCTAGAACTTAGAAGTATCTTCATCAGGGGCTGGGACATGCATTCTGCATCTACCAGAGTGCACTCTGGTTTATTTCTTACACTCGAAGCATGTCACTCACCAATGGTGTCTTTCTGGGTCTTGTATTTGAATGTGAGACTTCTGGAGTAATGCAAACCTGGTGTCAGAAAGATCCTTGGTGGATGATATTATAGTTGGACTGCCAGGAATGATAAGAACCTGAATCACGTGTAGGCAGTGGGATGGAGAGGAGGACCAGGATGGACTGACTGATAGTTTAGAAGTCTAAGGAATGAGAGAGACAGTGAGATCCGAGAAGACTCTCCAGTTTTCATCTTAGATGATAACTGGGTAGGATTCCCATAAAATCAGAAACACAGGTGGAATAGAAGGCTTTGGAATGATGGCAGCATATTCAGTGTGACCCTTTGCAGTTCAAGGCTTTGGAATATATTGCTAAGTCTGTTGGACATAAACTTATAGGTAGGTAGCCTCACTGGTACTGTGCTGAAAGAGGATAGCTTATCATTATGCCCTGAGCAGGCATGTACATTTTCTTTTCATTGTCTGTGTTATACACTCTATCTTCAACTCTAACAAGTTGTCGGGCAAATATCTGTCCTTGAAATCAAGAGAACAAGTAAGGAAATGGGGATGTACCAAATGCCTAAAAAATGGGTCATGTAAAAATGCAGATTCAAAATGGGTTACAGACATTAGGTAGGATTTCTTAGGGCAAATATATATATATATATATATATATATATATATATATTCATACAAGACATGAAGCAGGGCCTGGAGAGGGTAAGAGAAATGAGGCTCTTGTGGAAGCAAAGTGAAGGAGATTCTCAAAACACTCTCAGGATCCTAAATATGAGCACCTCCTTAAGTCTTGTTCCCTCTATGCCTCACTTTCTTCATCTTAGTTATGGCCCTGATAGGGAGATTTTGAAAATATATCATAAACATTTATGATCATAAATCATAAAATGTTATTCTCCATTCCATGAGAGTTCATGGGCATTGATTGCAGTCAATCATTTGAGATGAATACTCTTGTCTAAGTCTCATGTATGTCTCCACCGAAGAGTGATACAAATTTTACGTTTAGACCTATGGGTACTATTAAAGCCTTAAGTCTTGTCTCATGAGTTTCCAGGTGGAGCTGAAACTGGAATATCATTAGAATATTCAGCAATAAGCATTTGCTTGATAACTGCATATCTTGGCATTCTGCACCAGATGAATTCCTGTCTTCCAATAGCTTCCACTGATAATGATGGAGACTTCTTACAAATTTTGAGTCAGTCACTAGCAGGTCAGGATGTCAGGCTGCTAGAGGAAAGAATTTGTTTGAAACATTAGAACTGGATTATTTATTTCCTTTAATTAGCTTTATTGAAGAAAAATTGATATACAAAGAACTGCACATATTTAACATGTATAATTTGTTGTTTGGACTTATGAAAATACCCATGATACCATCATCACAATCAAGGTAATAGATATATCCGAGTCCCAGTTGCCTCATGTCTCTTTTGGTTTTTTGTTTTTTGTTTTTTTACCTTGCCTTGCTTTTTTTTGTTGTTGTTGTTTGTTTGTTTGTTTGTTTTGTGATAAGAACATTTAATATTATATCTGCCCTCTTAACAAATTTCAAAGTAATAGTACCACATTAAACTACAGGCACTTATGCTATAGAGCTGATCTCTAGAAACCACTCTACTAGAATAACTGAAACTTTATACTCTGAATAACCACTTCCCATTTCCTTCTCTTCCATGCTCCTGGAAACCACTATTATATTCTCCGCTTCTGAGACTTGACTACTTTAGATATTTTATGTAAGTGAACTCATGAGTATTGGTCCTCCTATGACTGATTAATTTCACTTAGCATGATGCCCTCCAAGTTTATGCATATTGGTGTGAATAGAAGGATTTCCTTCTTTTTAAGCCTGCATAATGTTCCGTTGTATAGTGTATCTGTGTGTGTGTATTTTTCCATATTTATTCCATTTATATATACATTTTTTTTCCCTTATCCATTCACTTGTCAGTGGATACTTGGATTGTTTCCATATATGACCTATTGTGAATAGTGCTATAGTGGACATGGAAGAGCGCTGGCTCTTTGAGATCCTGATTTCAATTTACAGTCTTTTCTATACAACATCTCATTCAGTCATAGAGAAAGTGGTATAGACTTTAGGTCTATCCAACCTCTTTCTACATACATAAGAAAACTGAAGCAGGAAGAACATGGATAACAACAGGATCACGAAGCAACTGTATTAGGATGAGTGTATTAGCAACTGTATTAGCTGGAGTGACAGAAAGCAGTGATGTGAGAAGACAATGTCCATTTCACTCTGTGGAGGGAAGTAGGAGCCCCAGGACAGTGGTAGGCAAGGACCTAGTCTCCTGATGGGCTCATTGACCACACTCAGTTCGTGGCTTCTATTGGGGGACCCAGATGGGAGCTCCTGCGTCTCACAGCACTGAAGCTAGACTACTTCCCTCTGAAGACACTTTCATTCCACCTTCAAGTCTTCAACCAAACTTACCTGCACGGAAAGCTGAAACATGTACTATTTATTCTGAGCAGCTGTGTACCTAACTAAAATTGGGAAGTTCTAAAGAAAGATGGGAAGAGCAGTTCTAGGACAATAACTGTCAAGACACACCACAAGCTAGGGACACTTTCAGCACTAATATTCTGTTTCCTGACTCTAGAATTTCCTCATAGAGGTGCGATCCTTAATTAAGCCAGTAGACCACTTGGAAGATACAAATTCATCATTTTATGTGTCCATGCAACAAGCAGGGTTCTCTTTTGCCTAAGATACTTTTTTTTTTTTTGCCATTGCAAGAAATAGGACCTTATTTATCATGTAAAATAAATGGAATCTTACAATAGTTTTATTACGCTATCATTTTTTAAGAGTTATATCAGTTTCTCTTCTTTTTTTAATTTTTAATTTCTTTTTATTACTTTACAATATTGTATTGTTTTTTAATCCCTAGGTTTTGGAGCTAGGAGTCAGGCAGACCTATGTTTAATTCCTGTGTGCCAGTTTATGAGTGCATATGGGTTAAAAATACAAACTTCAGTTTTTCTTCTCTAAAATAATGGCAAGCCACTTCAGTATTCTTGCCTTGAGAAACCCATAGACAGTATGAAAAGGCAAAATGATAGGATACCAAAAGAGGAACTCCCCAGGTCATTAGGTGCCCAATATGCTACTGGAGATCAATGGAGAAACAACTCCAGAAAGAATGAAGGCATGGAAGCAAAGCAAAAACAATACCCAGCTGGTTGTGACTGGTGATAGAAGCAAGATCCGATGCTGTAAAGAGCAGTATTGCATAGGAACCTGGAATGTCAGGTCCATGAATCGAGGCAAATTGGAAGTAGACAAACAGGAGATGGCAAGAGTGAACGTCGACATTCTAGGAATCAGCGAACTAAAATGGACTGGAATGCGTGAATTTAACTCAGATGACCATTATTTCTACTACTGCAGGCAGAAATCCCTCAGAAGAAATGGAGTAGCCATCATAGTCAACAAAAGAGTCGAAATGCAGTACTTGGATGCAGTCTCAAAAACAACAAAATGATCTCTGTTCATCTCTAAGGCAAACCATTCAATATCACAGTAATCCAAGTCCATGCCCCAACCAGTAATGCTGAAGAAGCTGAAGTTGAACAGTTCTATGAAGACCTACAAGACCTTTTAGAACTAACACCCAGAAAAGATGCCCTTTTTATAGGGGACTGGAATGCAAAAGTAGGAAGTCAAGGAACACCTGGAGTAACAGGCAAATTTGGCCTTGAAATGTGGAATAAAGCAGGACAAAGACTAATAGTGTTTTGCCAAGAAAATGCACTGGTCATAGCAAACACCCTCTTTCAACAGCACAAGAGAAGACTCTACACGTGGACATCACCAGATGGTCAACACCAAAATCAGATTGATTATATTCTTTGCAGCCTAAGATAGAGAAGCTCTATACAGTCAACAAAAACAAGACCAGGAGCTGACTGTGGCTCAGATCATGAACTCCTTATTACCAAATTCAGACTGAAATTGAAGAAAGTAGGGAAAACCGCTAGACCATTCAGGTATGACCTACATCAAATCCCTTATGATTATACAGTGGAAGTGAGAAATAGATTTAAGGGCCTAGATCTGATAGACAGAGTGCCTGATGAACTATGGACTGAGGATCATGACATTGTTCGGGAGACAGGGATCAAGACCATCCCCATGGAATAGAAATGCAAACAAGCAAAATGGCTCTCTGGGGAGGCCTTACAAATAGCTGTGAAAAGAAGAGAGGCAAAAAGCAAAGGAGAAAAGGAAAGATATAAGCATCTGAATGCCCAGTTCCAAAGAATAGCAAGAAGAGATAAGAAAGCCTTCTTCAGCAATCAGTGCAAAGAAATAGAGGAAAACAACAGAATGGGAAAGACTAGAGATCTCTTCAAGAAAATTGAAGATACCAAGGGGACATTTCATGCAAAGATGGGCTCCATAAAGGACAGAAATGGAATGAACCTAACAGAAGCAGAAGATATTAAGAAGAGGTGGCAAGAATACACGGAAGAACTGTACAAAAAAGATCTTCACGACCCAGATAATCATGATAATGTGATCACTCATCTAGAGCCAAACATCCTGGAATGTGAAGTCAAGTGGGCCTTAGAAAGCATCACTACGAACAAAGCTAGTGGAGGTGATGGAATTCCAGTTGAGCTGTTTCAGATCCTGAACGATGATGCTGTGAAAGTACTGCACTCAATATGCCAGCAAATTGGAAAACTCAGCAGGGGCCACAGGACTGGAAAAGGTCAGTTTTCATTCCAATCCCAAAGAAAGGCAATGCCAAAGAACGCTCAAACTACTGCACAATTGCACTCATCTCACATGCTAGTAAAGGAATGCTCAAAATTCTCCAAGCCAGGCTTCAGCAATACATGAACTGTGAACTTCCTGATGTTCAAGCTGGTTTTAGAAAAGGCAGAAGAACCAGAGATCAAATTGCCAACATCCGCTGGATCATGGAAAAAGCAAGAGAGTTCCAGGAAAACATCTATTTCTGCTTGATTGACTATGCCAAAGCCTTTGACTGTGTGGATCACAATAAACTGTGGAAAATTCTGAAACAGATGGGAATACCAGACCACCTAACCTACCTCTTGAGAAATCTGTATGCAGGTCAGGTAGCAACAGTTAGAAATGGACATGGAACAACAGACTGGTTCCAAATAGGAAAAGGAGTCCGTCAAGGCTGTATATTGTCACCCTGCTTATTTAACTTCTATGCAGAGTACATCATGAGAAACCCTGGACTGGAAGAAACACAAGCTGGAATCAAGATTGCTGGGAGAAATATCAATAACCTCAGATATGCAGATGACACCACCCTTATGGCAGAAAGTGAAGAGGAACTAAAAAGCCTCATGATGAAAGTGAAAGAGGAGAGCGAAAAAGTTGGCTAAAGCTCAACATTCAGAAAATGAAGATCATGGCATCCGGTCCCATCACTTCATGGGAAATAGATGGGGAAACAGTAGAAACAGTGTCAGACTTTATTTTGGGAGGCTCCAAAATCACTGCAGATGGAGACTGCAGCCGTGAAGTTAAAAGATGCTTACTCCTTGGAAGAAAAGTTATGAACAACCTAGATAGTATATTCAGAAGCAGAGACATTACTTTGCCGACTAAGGTCTGTCTAGTCAAGGCTATGGTTTTTCCTGTGGTCATGTATGGATGTGAGAGTTGGACTGTGAAGAAGCTGAGGCCAAAGAATTGATGCTTTTGAACTGTGGTGTTGGAGAAGACTCTTGAGAGTCCCTTGGACTGCAAGGAGATCCAACCAGTCCATTCTGAAGGAGATGAGCCCTGGGATTTCTTTGGAAGGAATGATGCTAAAGCTGAAACTCCAGTACTTTGTCCACCTCATGTGAAGAGTTGACTCATTGGAAAAGACTCTGATGCTGGGAGAGATTGGGGGCAGGAGGAGAAGGGGATGACCGAGGATGAGATGGCTGGGACGGCATCATAGACTTGGTGGACGTGAATCTGAGTGAACTCCGGGAACTGGTGATAGACAGGGAGGCCTAGCATGCTGCGATTCATGGGGTCGCAAAGAGCCGGACACGACTGAGCAACTGAACTGAACTGAACTGAACTGAAGATAATGATACTTTTTTATTGCTACTATTGTTTTAAGAATTAAAATAATGGGATAATATTCATAAGAAGACCTGGCCCAGTGCCAAGTAAGGAATATGTGTCTAGGACTATAATGTTAGTTCCCATCTCCTTTCTCCTTCCTTTCTCATGTTTCCTCTGAGACCACCTCAATTTCCTAGGAAGTCTTCACAAGGCGTCTAAATCCTTAGCAAAACTTTTCTCCGAATACTTAGAATAGATTTGTTTAGATGCATTGCCAGTTCTTTTTTGCACTTTTCAGATAATCTTGAAAGATCACAAAGATCTAGCAGTGTCATAGAACTTTTTAAAAATTATGGATTCCTCAGCTTCAGCCCCAGAGATAGTGGTGAAATAGGTCTGGGAGTGGCCTGGGAACCTTTAGTTTTTAAAGCTATCGATGTGAAGTGTTCGTTGCTCAATCACGTCTGACTCTTTGCAGTCCCATGGACTGAGGCTCTCCAGGCTCCTCTGTCTCTGGAATTCTCCCAGCAAGAATACAGGAGTGGATTGCCATTCCCTTCTCCAGGGGATCTTTCCAACTCAGGGTGGTGTCTGTGCTATTGTTTTGTAGACAAATCAGTATGGTAGTATATTGGACTAGAGAGAAATGGGGAGACTGAGAGGCCAGTTAGTGGTTACCTAGATGAGAAATGATGGAATAATGAGGTTTTAAAAAAAAAGAGAGAGAGAATAATGAATGGAATTTAAATATTTAGTGGGAAAAGTAATAGAACTTGGGTGCCTGATGGGATGTAGGAATAAGAACATGTATACTGATTTTGCTGTCAAATATCTTTTAATAGTAGCAAAACTATAGCTCTTGAAATTTATCTAACTTGAACTTACTAGTTTGAGGTAAAAAATGAAAAGAAAATATGTAAAACATGATCATTAATGCTATTAAAAATTTTTGTTATCTAGAACAATAACCGAAATCCAACAGGAGAAAATATAAGAGGGACAAAATTCAAATCTTATTCTTGGCTTTAAAAATTGACTCTGCAAGTACATATGAGACTCATTTAATTTGACAGATGTTCATGTTAAAAAAAAAAAAAAAGACTTATAAGGGAGACAATTCGACCCAAGATCAATAATAATAAATAGGACCATAGCAAAGTAAATGCACTCTTTGGCAGCACTTATATAAAAAGGAATGTGCAAAAGAGGGGAGACAGTCGTTCCCAGCTCTGTGTTCATTCCTGAGCTCCACACATTAAAGGGAACTTGTGCAGAGGAGGGTGGTCAGGAAGGTAAGATGACAGAAATCACGTCCCATAAGCAACTGTTGAAGGAATCCAGGTGTTTATCACAATAAAGAGAAAAATAAGGGGAGGGACAACTTGTTCAGTACGCTAGGGCTGTTACATAGAAAGGGCAACAGACTTGTCCTGAGAGGGCGGAAATAAGATTAATGAGGTAGCAGGTATTTAAATTGAAATAATAAAGAATATTTCTGACAATCATACCCACTGGTAGAATGGACACCTTCTAAGACAGTCTGCTGTGACCAGATATGACATAAGCAATCCCAGGGGCTGGACAAAGGTTGATTGACTGAGGATGTTACAGAGGGAATCTGTGGATCAGAGTGACTGGGACAGATGGTACCCAAGGTCATTCTCACTTTAATATTACTCCATGTTGTATGTGAAGTTCTAGTCCCTTAATTTTTTTGATAGTACAATTAAATAGATAATTTGTCTTTTATTGATGCCAGCACTAAGAGAAAGCTGCTGTCTTTTCAGATATAGAGATGTTAAGAATAGTACTAGAAGCTTTTGAAGAAAGAGAATTCTATACATATATTCCTGTACCAGTTTATTCTTAGGCTATCACTGGGAATAACAATAGTTTGCCAAATTTGAAAAACATATTATACCCCATATGAAAGAAGGTTTATTTTGCTTTCCTATGATTTGAGCATTATTGTTACTTAGAATGCCCTAGCTGAATAAACCTAACTGGCCTCATAAAGTTATAGGACATTAATTTATGTGGCCATGGTCTGAAAGTTAATATTCAATTCATTCAAGTACTTATTCAATAAAGTCTTTTCCATATTTCATTCACCCACTTTAGCGCTAGAAACATAGCTTTAAGTATTGTATTTGAAGAACTCATAATCAAATATGGAATCTGTGCTTATGTTTCGGTTACTGTGACTACACACCTAACCACTCCAAAACTTATTGCTAAAAAGAACAATCATCATTTATTATCTCTTACAGTTTAGTGAATCAAGCATTTGATAGCCTCTCAACTAAGCGATTCTGGCTAGGAGTCCCTCACCAGATTCCTGGGTTTGAGTTCTTCCACAGACTTCCTCGCCTGTATATCTGGTACCCAGCCTGGGTATACTTGAATAACTGTTCTGGAACAACTAGGATTCTTCAGGTATTCCCTCTATCTGCGTATAATCTCTTTAGGCAACTTAGGGCTTCAAAAGTATGTGTCTCAAAAGAAAACCGTATCTTACTTTATGAGTAGCACTGGGCGTCATACAGCATCATTTCTACCACATTCCATTGTCTAGGAAGTTACAAGTGTCCTCCCAGGCATCCTTGTTCCCCTGATGAACTGTTAGGACCACGTTAGAAGAAGAGTATATGGGATGTGATGTGTGTTGATGTCTTCACCTTTGGAAGGTATGCTTTGTCGTAGCATTTCCCATAGCACATAAACAGATCACACTCTACACAGAGTCCCTGCTATAATGAAAATATAAACAATGCTGTTAAAGAACAGAAGTGTAGGAAGATGATCAGTAAGGCAGGGTACATTCATATGCCCGGGCCCTAAAAGGGGAGCCATCAAATTTGTTAAGAAATGTTACCGGCAGAAGCAATAACTGATGTAAAAGCATGCAAGAGCAAGACATGTGAAGTGTTAAACAGTTTGGATTGACAGGATCTGGACTCTGTTGGGGGAATGGCAGGGTACTTGCCGGAAAGGGGAGGAAAGACAATATTCTTGAGTGTCGAGTTAAAAAGTTTGGCGCTGGGGAGCAGTGACTGGCTTTAGAGCACAAGCTTATTGAATGATGCTCTTGTGTGATGTCTTCCATCCACATTCTTTCCTGCCTTTGATAGTAAACATATCATCTCTGTTAAAGTTTGCTTCCTAGATTAAACTGAACACAGACTCTAAACCATCAAATCATTTTAGATTTTTTTTTCCCACCACAAACAACTCTAGGATGGCATGCATTTGAACAAACTCAAAGTGATTTCACTCTTCTAATTTTCAGAGCTTTTGGCTAGATGCAGAGTGAGAAATTCATACCTTTTTCAAGTAGCGTGGGTTCTTTTTTCTCCAATTCCTCTCATCCATCTGGTTCTCTGGAGGTCTTGGAATCCAGGAAAGTGTTAGTTCACTGTGCTGAAATCCAAAAAGACTGCTAAACTGTGAAGAGAAAATTTGCATTCCAGAGACACTGAAAGAGTTAGTTCACCACCGTTTTGCAGCAGCAAAAACATCTGTATTCTCTGTCCTTTTTGTCTTTCACCGTACACAATGGAAAACCCTGTACTCGTATTTCTGCCATCCTTGCCTACTTAATGTAAACCACTTTTGGCACAGTGGAGGTGGAAAGAGGAACCAAAATGTGGAATTATTTCTACTGTCAGGAAATATTACAGCCAAGATCCAGTTGA
The DNA here is from genome assembly GCA_917880005.1 of Nanger dama. Taxonomy (NCBI): domain Eukaryota; kingdom Metazoa; phylum Chordata; class Mammalia; order Artiodactyla; family Bovidae; genus Nanger; species Nanger dama. The sequence continues at coordinate 22,516,707 of CAKJTW010000011.1, read as the reverse complement.
AGGGAAGCATGTCACTTCACCGGCTCCCCTTTCTACTCTTCAGGTCACGTTCTTGTCCACGGGTGCCAGAGCCCAGTGTTAGAAACACACGCATCCCCAGTGCTCTACTCAGAGGGACACTGCACGGTCACACTCATGATCTTGGCATGTCATCATGGCCTTTCTAAGCTTTGGTGCTGTTTTTGTCTTCCACTGGCAGAAGTACAATTAGAAGGGCTTGTTTTCAACAGAAGCCAAATCATTGCCAAATCTATTCAACAGATCTCTAGAGAAATGAAGTTAGCTCATGGCCCTCTGGCTGTTCCCTTTGCTACTCCCAAGAGTTAAAGGCTTAAAGTTTTCTTTCTTTTGAAAGAGGAGCAATTTTGGTTCAAACAAGTTTTTCTGTCATCCCCAGAAGCACAAGGAGAAACCTTCTGTGACCCTGCTTGTTGGCTCCGACCACTTGTGGCTTGTTATAATTTAGGAAGTAATTGCAATTCATGAAGCCAGGTAGAAAATAAACATCTTGGCAGAGCTGAGTTTTAGGCAGCTCTGGAGGGAACTGACACGTGAGCAGAATGGTATTGGGAACATTTCTAGTCTCTGCTTGCATTTCTTGATTCTAATGGGTGATTCACAATGGATTTAATTCTGATCTGAAATGTACAGGCGGGCAGTCATGGCTGTGTATACTTGGAGCTAAAAACATCATCACTTAAACCCAGTTTTAGTTTACCCCTGGATGGGTCAGTTACCCATGGAAGACAGATACTATAGTAAAAAGAGTGTTGTCCTACCTACCATATTGTGTAATTAACTTCAGATAATTTATATTCTTGGAGAAATTTGTAGCACCGGTTTTTCTGAATGATATGCTCTTGCTGAGAGAAACAAGGAACCCAAGAGTTGGAAGAGACCTTAGATGCTAGGTAGTTGAATGTCAATTACTTTTTTTCATTCAAGAAATACTTAAGTGGCTGTTATGTGTTAAGCACTGCTCCAAAGGCTATGAATGCGGCTGTGTATCAAACAGACTGGTGGGGGAGATAAGCACTATGTCAGCAACTGAATGCAGGAGGTGATACCAGGCAGAGATAAGGAGTATGAAGAAAGTAGCAGGATCATGAGCTAGAGTCTGGCTTTGGAAAGGGGGCTGTTTACGTACGGTGGTGATGGAAGGCCATCTGAGGATCATGGTAGAATTTCAAGTCTGGCTATAAGAATAGGTGTTATTGGATGACTCTGGAATTTTCATTCCCAATCACTAATTTATTGATTTAATAAAATATTTATGTTTCTTCTATGTGCCAGTCATTTTTCAGTGAACTGGGAATGAAACAGTAGACAAGACAAGGAGCCCTGCCTTATTAAAACTTCTGCTCAGCCCTCTAAACAATCACAGAATTTCAAGGGACCAAGAAGTCTATTAACTTAAGTTTCTTATTTTATGGGGCTTCCCTGGTGGCTCAGACACTGATGAATCCTCCTGCAAGTTCAGGAGACCTGTGTTCCATCTCTGGGTCAGGAAGATTCCTTGGGGAAGGGAATGGCTACCCACTCCAGTATTATTGCTGGGAGAATCCCATGGACAGAGGAGCCTGGCGGGCTACAGTCCATGGGATGCAAAGAGTCAGATGTGGCTGAGTGACTTTCACCTTCTCTTATTGTATGGGTGAAGGAGTTTAGGCCCAGAGAAACAAATGCTTTGCACATGCGTCCTGCCAGTGACTCAGCTTTGTGGGACTAGAGCACACCCTTGGCTTTGGGTCTTTTCTCTTTGTTACTGTACCATGCAGGGTTTCCATGAACATCTTTTTAACAATTCCAGTTTCAAATAATGCTGGCCTTAGCATTGGCACCCAAAGATAGCTATTTTCCCCATCAGGGCCTCCTGTCTACTCTAAATTGAAGATCATAGGATTGATAACAGAGAAGGCAATGTCACCCCACTCCAGTACTCTTGCCTGGAAAATCCCATGGACGGAGGAGCCTGGCAGGCTGCAGTCCATGGGGTTGCGGAGAGTCGGACACGACTGAGCGACTTCACTTTCACTTTTCACTTTCATGCACTGGAGAAGGAAATGGCACCCCACTCCAGTACTCTTGCCTGGAGAATCCCAGGGACGGATGAGCCTGGTGGGCTGCCATCTATGGGGTCACACAGAGCTGGACACAACTGAAGCAATGCAGCAACAGCAGCAGCAGCAGGATTGAGAATGGTTAAGAGGGTACCTCACAGGCACAAGTATCAAGGCCTTTGATGGAGGACCCTGACAGGTATATCTGTGATAAGACACATGTTCCATGAAGTTTCTTTGTATACCCTAAATACCAGATAATTGGTCCATCACTTATTAGGTGTTCCAGGTATATTAAAATATAATAATGAAAATATTTGTTGAAAAAAAACAAGAATGAGAGAATAAACATATTGCATTTTCTCAAACTCAGTATACCAGTATGCATAGGACTGTGGATGTCTGTGTATACAGATCACATTTTCTTCTCTTCAGTAATAAGAGTAATATATATTAGCCTCTCAGCTGACTAAAAGAACTAATAATTAGAGTCTATCCTCATGTGGAACAGTAATTTTGCCCAGAGAAAAGAACTTTATAACAATATTGTTACATCTGTTTACATTCTTAAAAGTGCATCTTACATTTCTTATCTCACTTAATTATCACAATTCTGAGAGGTAGACAGGACAAGTAATTATATCTCATTCTATAGATAAGAAAATTGATATTCAGATTATGGAATTTTGTCCAAGATACTGTGAAATTCTAGCTACTCTGGGAAGCATCTGCCTCAGTAAAACTGGTCTGAGTGTCTATTAATAACCTCGGTTTACAAGTTGCAAATGCTAGGCATTATAAAAGCTGGACCTAAGACACTGTGGCTCCCCAGGTGGCTCAGTGTTAAGAATCCTCCTGCCAAGACAGGAGACACAGAGACACAGGTTCAATCCTTGGGTTAGGAAGATTCCCTGGAGGAGGAAATAGCAACTCACTCCAGTACTTTTGCCTGGAAAAATCCCATGGACAGGCCAGCCTGGCAGGCTGCAGCCCATGCGGTCACAAAGAGCTGGACACAGCTGAGCATGCATGCATAGGCAAGACATCGTGCCATGTTGCTGAGTTTAGGATTAGCTCCTCTGAGTTATTGGCTGGAGAACGTCTATTGCAAACCAAGTGTGAGACAATCTTGTTTTGACAGTTGCAATAGGCTCAACCTAATGATTTTCCATTGGTAATGTAAATAATCATCAATAACTAATCAGCAAGTGTTGTCATATTCTTATTGTTAACAAGGGCCAGAATACCAAAGAGAGGGTTTGGTGCTTCAAAAATCACCTAGTGTGGGGTTTGGAAGGAATACTGTATAGAAACCAAGGCAACTGGGTCCTGACCTTAGCTCTTTAACTAGTTTTCATTAGGCAACCAACTTCCCTGAATGCAGTGTCCTAGTATATAAGGGGAGCAAGTTGGACAAGATGATTTTAATAAGTTTTTCAGGCTCAAGCAAACTTTATTTGTGAAAGGCTATAGCATATCAGTTTGCTAAAGACTGATGTTTGCATTCAATGTAATTGCCTTTATATGGAACTACATATTAATAACAAGATATAGGAAAAATCTATTAACTGGAGGACAGGGTAAAGTAGCAGAATAAACAACTTTGTCTTTGGACTTTAAAGATAGAGATTCAAATCTGCCCACATTTATAGTCATGTGATATATAACAGGGAAAAGAATTCTACCATTCTACTGACTCTGTTAGATTATTGCAGAGATCAAATGAGGCCCTGGTTGTGTAGTTACTAAACATTAAAAACTCTACCAAAGCAAGATGTCAGTTTTTATTTTGAGAGTATAAAATGATACAAATTACTTTTATGAAGAACTAAAGTATTTCCAGGTTTGAGATATAAAAATTGTACATAAAAGTGAAAACAGCTCTTCCACAAAATTCCCGTGGACGTAGCAAGGAATCTTAGAAGTCCAAGAGCCCATTTTATGTTATTAAGTTATCCAGTTGTCCTAGAGTATCATACACAGAATTCCTTCAATAATCCATTTGTTTTAGTAAAGATATATAAGAGATTGATGATGATGCAAAAATTAGAAATGTAGTACTTACTTATAATAGTTTAATTAAATGATCAAAGAATGTCAAATTAATTAACTGTATGTTCTAGTCCCCTAAAACTGACAAGAATTAAACAAAACTAGCATTTATTATACAACCAGGCTCTGTGTCTTATTTTCATATATATGACCTCATTTAGTTCTTAGAGAACTGCAGTGTAAATGTTTTCATTCTTGTATAGTAGATGAGGAAATGGAAGGCCAGAGAGGTCAAGAAAATTGCATAGAAAATTCAAGAAACCCAGGTTTCTTGAATCTGGCAGTAATTCTCTTACCCCATATATCAGACTCTTCTCTGATTTCAGAGTTAACAAGTTCCAACAGACTGTACCTTGATGATGTTGTGAAGACAATTCTATCATCTATCTGACTTAGCTTAGAAGGAAAGGAATTCCACTCTTTCCTCCTCTCACAATACTCTCAATGGAGTACTGTGATCTTTTAATTTTGCTCCTGGCATAAAGGTCTAAGATGCTCATGAGTCCCAGCTTCCCCATCATATTTCTCAAGGGTTAGGAAATGTTCAAGATAAGTGTTGTTGTTTTGAAAGAACCGTGTTCCATAAAGGCTATACATTTTAAGGTAAAATAGTACCTCTCTGGGCCTGAAGGTAGAGACAAGCTAAATGCCCTTTGATGGAGTGTCTTTTTTAATTCACTAAAGCTCAGATTGTAATCCTAACCCCAGTGCTTCAGAATAAACACCAGGGCATTTATTTACTTTGTGAAGAATGTGATTTGTGGCTTATGGTAAAATTGAATAAAATGATCTAATTGTCTGTTTTTGTTCTTTCTGTTGGCTTTTTCCCTTGTGGTTTTAAGACACGTTTCTTAGTTTTAAATTAAATTTATTTAGCCCAAATAAAAACAGAAAATCTTATAAAAATTGTTTCCTCTAAATGCTGTTAGTAGTCACATTTTTTTTTTTGCATTAGTTTAACACATAGACATTCATGTCTAGCAGTGTCAAGTTCCCTTTACCAATGCTGTCCAATGTGCTCATTTTGTTACAATACTCTTCTTGCAGAATGAATTTTGTCTCAGAGTAGGCATATCCGGGACTTACATAATGAAGACTTTTGTTTAAGTACAACATTAATTCCAAAAACTGTTATGATGTGGTTTTTTTCCAAGAGCCACTCAAGTCCCACCTACAATAGATTCCCCGAACCATACATCACCACCCATTGCCTGCTCCCTCACCATTCATAGGTAATTACTCTCTTCTGTGTTCCTATCACACATTACTCATTCCTCTGTTGTGCCCTTTACCTCCAGTCAGTTATTTATAGAAGTGTCTGAGCTTTTGAGGGTAGGGATGGTCTTTGTCTGTTCTCTCTTCAGCAGTACCTGCCAGGATGTTGAGTGTTTTGTCCTACCCTTGAGACTTTCTGTAATGCTAAATTAAGGCAGCAGACAACTCTGCTCATCAGAAAATCATGTGAAAAGTTTCTTTAAAAGGGATTTATAAGAAAGTGCATGTTATGTAGGCACGGGATGCAAAGAGTTATGCTCAAAAAAATGAACCAAAGTGACACAAATAAGAATGCTGAAGTTCTTTAACTGAATTTTCAATGACATGTTTCATAGCTGTCATTTTGTGTGTGGAGGTAATGACATCAAAAGAAAGTACATCTTAAGGAATTGATGCCGTTTGCTAAATTGACTCAAAATTTTTCCTGTTTTGAAAAAATTAGAATTCTCATCTATCGAGTAGGAATTTTTATTCTAATTGAAAAATCACAGTCATAGGGTAACTGTTGCTTTTTTCAGTCTTTTTGAAACACATAGAAACACAGTAGAGATATAGGTTAAGATACAGATATAGGTGAAGGACACTTGGAAAATGCAAGAGAACTTTCGATGAGTAATGCATGCCTTCCTGGGAGGCAGAGCTGTTTGATGGTTATATACTGTGGGCTTATTTGAAAAACTAACAAGATAAAATGATGTCCTCATCTGTGAAGGAAACCGAAAAGTACTGTCATTATTTGGGAAGCCTTGATTACCAGAATCAAGAATAAGTCTTTATTCCAAAATCCAGGTAGATAATACAATTATTTGAGTTTAAATAATGTCTGGCATTTCAGTGAAGCTTACTGAGTCATAGCCATGTTCTCTTCTTACTGTACCACATTGCTATTCTGTTGGGAATACGTACACTTAGATAGCATAACTTAGGTTATGCTTTCCAGGCTTTTTTACATCATGATTCATGTGAAAAGTGATGGCCTTCATTGAGCACACTGGAGTGAGTAGATGAGACTTCTCCTGGCCCAAGGTAACTACCGTTCAGGGACTATAGAACCTCTGGCCCCTTCTGACCCTTCCAAACATGGGACACCTGGGCCCCATTTGAGGCAGTGTGTATTGGCCTGCCAGTTGAGAAGCTTTGGACTAGAGAGTTGTTTTGCATGATTAAATAGACTGTATTTCATTTTATGTCAAGTATTGAGAGTTTGCTTATTCATGATGAAACTAATATTTATGGAGCATCAATTTTAGGCAAGGATACTGTTGTAGATGCTAGGGATCCAACAATGAGTTTTCTGGCTTACCCTGTGAGAGCCAATGAAATTGATAGTAGACAAACTGTCTTAAGATCTCAGTGTGTTTCCTCTCTTTGTTTTATACGCATGTAGCTTGCAGGTCATCTGCCTTTTATTTGCAATGTGGAGTATGTCAACTGAAATATGGAATAGGTATGCTGTGACGTAGCAGTGGGACTATCCACTGGATGGAGAATTAGACCTATCTCTAATTACGTATCTTCCACTCGTTGTTTTCCCTTGCTGCTCTTTAGTCTTCTGAATCTGGCAGTTGGGACCAGATGGATGGGTTTTAATCTGTACTGCATGTACCACCCCCCAGCGGTCTTCATCCTCTCCCTCTTTCCATCCAGAAGTGATTTTGGACTCTTTTGTATGTGCTTCCTTGATAAATTGCTTTCCTGAACAAAGGATTGGGGAAGAGAGGACAAGTGAGAGGAGCTGAAAATTCCAGGAACACAATAATCTCTGAAGACTTTTAAAAGTCTTATATTTTCTAGTTCTCCTCATTTCTTTCTTTTTATTCTTAGCTCAGCAAGACCAAAACTGTATCTAGAACATGAGATGTCACCCTTCTCTTTCCAAGAGTCTTTTCTGTTCCAGTATTGCTTTAGTACCTAAAAAAAAAAAAAAAAAACAATAAAGACTGAATATAAGATCACATTTTAATTTTATGAAATGAAAATTTTAACATTTCTAAATGGCAGTACTTTATAGTCTTCCAAATCTTCAAATACTTATGTCTCTTGATTTAATCTGCAACAGGGAACACACATACACCTAAGGAATATATAAATTATAGATATATTCTTTTCTTCATCATTTTAACTAATAGTCAATGCTTGTGTTACCTGTATCCTTCATTTATATTCAGATGGTTCTTCCAGCTCTTATGCCTGTGAATTAGAGAAGTTATTTATACATTATCCAAGGATAGAAATGATACAACCAGATTGTCTCTCTCATTTAAAAACAGTTGCATTTGGGAGTTTTGTGTACAATATTTGTTGACAGTTTTATTTTTATTTTCACTTTTTGCTTTTAATCACAATTGTATTGCCATCACTTCAAAAAAGTTTATAAGCTGTGCTTTTAGCAGTTAAATAATTTCTTATTTTTTTCTGCTACTCTAACATCTTCTCTCATTAATGATACTTTCATTTGAGTAACTGCTTAAAATATTTTCAAAAATTCCTTAAAAATCTTCAGACAAGCCTAGGATTCCTTTTTTGGCTCTGCTGGTCTTCATTGCTGTGCGGGCTTTTCTCTAGCTGGGGAGACCTGGAGCTACTCTCTAGCTGTCGTGCTCGGGCTTCTCACTGTGGTGGCTTCTCTTGTTTCATAGCATGGGCTCTGGAGCACAAGCCCATTAGTTGTGGTTCACAGGTTTGTTGCTCCAATGCATGTGGGATCTTCTCAGGTCAGGGATCAGACCCATGTCTCCTGCATTGACAGGCAAATTCTTTACTACTGAGCCACCTGGGAAGCTTCCTTTTATACCTGCTTCCCTCTTGCCTAATGTGTATCATGGACCCCCTATTTAACCTAAAGTGAAGGGAACAACCTCATTCCACCTTGCAAGCAGCCTGTATCCAGGCAGGTGTAAGGGTATAAACGTCTTACCCCCTAGCTTCAGGGAAAGACGAATTTGCACAGTTATCCTAACTCCAGAGTTCTCCATGAAACCATTAGAAACCTTTATTGTAACTGCATCGTAGTTCAATTCCTCCGTCTCTCCAGAGGCTGCCTGTTCTCTCCCACAGGTATGAGCTCAAAGACACTCTTTAGTAACTTCTTTTGTGTAAATCTCTGTTTCAGAAACTATTTCCTAGGAAACTCAATCTATGACTATGGCTCCCTACCAGGAGAGCGGGGTGGCCACTGTTTGGTCATGGAGGTTGACATAAACCTTTAAATCAAGGACATTATTATATTCAGTGTCATAGAAGAATCATAATACAATCCAATAGGAGTAGAAGTGACTTCTTTTTCTTGGACTGTAACAAAGGGAGAATTAGGAAAGGTTTTGCAGAAGAGGTAACATTGGAGCTTAACTTTGGAGAATGGGTAAGTATTCTCTAGACAAGGAAGAATGTGAGTAGTCTGGGCTTGTAAAAGAACACAGCTATTAAAGATGTGGCAGAGAGCTCAGTATGGCAGCTAGCAGGTAGGGCCTATGGGAAAACGCAGTAGAGATAGGTCCAGAGTCAGGTCATGAAGCCTTCCACTCATTTTTAAGAGCCTTAGGCTGTCAAACTTGGTGCTCCTACTTCACGGACAAGATGCAATTTGAGTAGATACTGAGACACCCATCTTCTGCTTATTTGCTTGAAGACTTGTTATTTCTTTTTCTCTTTTATTAAATACAATTTTATTTATTAACCATTTCATTTTATGGGCTTCCCTAGCGGTTCAGATGATAATTGGTTGGCAATGCAGGAGACCCTAGGTTTGATCCCTGGGTTGGGAAGATCCCCTGAAAAAGAGAATGCCTACCCACTCCAGTATTCTTGCATGGAAAATTCTATGGACAGAGGAGCCTGGAGGGCTACAGTCCATGAGGTCACAAAGAGTTGGGCATGACTGACCAACAAACATTTCATTTTAACCTAATTTAGAAATTTTTCATATTTGTATAAAATGTGTATCTTTTAGTCTGACTTTAAAATAACCTTCAATAAGAAGACACAAAGATCTTCTTCTGTCATGCTTAAGATTCTACCTTTAGTAACTTCTGGAATTCCAAGTGGTAAGGTAAAATAAAGGTTAGAGAGTCCAGGTTTCTGACACACGAACCCTTGTTTCAAGCCTCGGAGGAAGGGTCTGTCAGTTGTTGTTAGTATGTCTCTAGTAATGGAAATATTGACCTATACCTGTATTTGTTAATACTGATATATCAGGGCTTCTCTGGCGGCCCAGATGGTAAAGACTCTGCTGTAATGCAAGAGGTCTGGATTTGATCCCTGGGTTGGAAAGATCCCCTGGAGGAGGGCATGGCAACCCATTCCAGTATTCTTGCATGGAGAATCACCATGGATAGAGGAGCCTGGTGGGCTACAGTCCATGGAGTTGCCAAGAATCAGACATGACTGAGTAACTGTACTATATATCACAGACTAATAAAACTGCAGAGCTGAAATTAGTCACTGTTTTGCAAATGAGAAAACCAAGGTCAAGGGAGGAAAAATCATCTACCTAAGGTCATACAGTAGATGTTGACAAATCCAGAGGGACAATTCATCTTCTTCATCCAGCACTTTGTTTCTCTGTGACTACAGAATTATCTCATCAGATCCCTATCTGAATTATTGGGAGTCAGGAACCTGGGGTACCAGCCCATCCTCTACTCCTAATCATTTCCAGACTCAGGTCCCAGCTATGTCAGTCTTCCAGGTCTGTTTTCTCACCTGTGAAATCAGAGGCCTGGACTAGAGGAACTCCCAGAGTCCTCCTCCCAGACATGTATATAGTCTATCCTTTCTCTAAGATAAGATATGTCTAAAGGTCCTAATGGACCAGTTGGAGACTGAGAGAAGAATCCAGTAAAGGGAACTGGCTCAAGAAGGTTCAGATGTCCTGAACCATTCGCTAATCCAAGCTTCTAGTCAGATACATTCTTGGAGCTTTTATTTTCTGATTTGGGGGCATTTTATTGCAGTCTCACTTTAGGAATATTTTACACTTTCTTTTGTAGCAAAAATGTTCTGATTACCTGCCCTTTAAACTTGGGCCATAAAGTCTTTCCTTAGAAACTGACTCAACTTTATATGTTGCTGCTGGTTTTGAGTAAATGGGCTGAATCTTGCAGCCAAGCCTCAATGCAAACAAAAACATTTTCTGGTCAAGCATTTTCTGGTTTGTTCAACTCCATTACAGGGTTGGCTTTAAAAAGAAAAAGTTAAAACCCACAGAAGAGCAAAACACAAACCCTGGGAAGGCAGTTTCCAGCCACATTAACTCAGATCACCAGGGTAGAAAAGAACCAGGGCCTTCATTGTCCAGACCGTCGTCATCTCCAGACTCTCATCTTATGTTCTTCTGCTATTTTAATTTCACCACTTCAAAATGGGGGAAAATAGGTTAATAGTTTCCATGAGTTTAGACTGTGACCAGAGGCATACTAAGCAATTTCAGAATCTCCAGCAACCACAGTTTGGAGGAGAGAATGGAGGTGGATTTGCTGTCCTCTGGATTTCAGAGTTAGGGGACTCGGGCCAGCACTGTGATGCCAGAGTGGGATGTAAACAATATTCCTTCCTTCATTCTTTTTGCATATGTTCATCCTAGGATTCTTTGCAACCCACTCCAGTACTCTTGCTTGGAAAATCCCATGGACAGCAGAGCCTGGTTGGCTACAGTCCATGGGGTCGCTGAGAGTCGGACACAACTGAGCGACTTCCCTTTCACTTTTCACTTTCATGCATTGGAGAAGGAAATGGCAACCCACTCCAGTGTTCTTGCCTGGAGAATCCCAGGGACCGGGGAGCCTGGTGGGCTGCCCTCTGTGGGGATACACAGAGTCAGACACGACTGAAGGGACTTAGCAGCAGCAGCAGCAGGATTCTTTTTATTCCAGGCAGTATGCTGGATGAAAAAGTGAAAGTGTTAGTCTCTCAGTCATGCCTGACTCTTTGCGATCCCGTGGACTGTAGCCCGCCAGCCTTCTCTATCCATGGAATTCTCCAGGCAAAAATACTGGAGTGGGTTGCCATTTCCTTCTCCAGGGGATCTTCCAAACCCAAGGATTGAACCTGGGTCTCCTGCATTGCAGGCAGATTTTATTTTTACTGTCTGAGCCACCAGGGGAAAAGCATGGGACAAAGAACCATTCTTAAGACATAATCCCTGCCAGAATCACAGTAGTATAGGAAATACCCATATGTGCAAATAATTGTAATACAGTGAATACTCTAAGTGCTATAAGCAACATGAATTAAGTGCTTAGGAAAGAGAGAAAATAAAAACAGTTTATTCCAACTCAAGTTACTGAAGAAGGCTTGCCTGGGAAGATGCCTTCTGGTCCATACCTTGAAAGGTCAAAACAGCAAATTGTGATTCCTTCTAGGCATGAAAATGCACAAAAGTATGGAAGTTTCGCATTGGTTCGCACAAGAGTAGCAGTCTGAAACATTAGGGAAATCTGAGCCTAAAACAGAAGATTGCATGTCGGGTGAGGAGCTAGCTCTTTTCACAGTGAGGAGCCATAGAAGTTTTTCTGGCAGGAAAGCTACTTAATCACATCTGTATTTTAGAAAGGAAACTGAAAGTCAGTATGAGGATGGGCAAGTGTTACAGGAGGAGAGATGGAAACAAGAAGTCAGTCAGGCACCGTTCCTCTGGTTGTTACCAGCACACTGGTTATCTACCAAGAGACATGCCTTGCCTCATGCCCATTTGAAGTTCCAGTGGTAAGAGGGAAATATTTCTTCTCCATTTCCACATTCCTTCCAGTTTTGCAGTTTTCTAATCAGATCCCTATCCCAGGTTTATTCTAGCTTATAAACTCATGGAGTCAGTCCAAACATCTCAGTTAGAATATTGCATATTACATGTGAAACTCTGTTGTCTGGTAAGAGAGCATATAATTCTAGGCAAGGATGGAAAGTTAACAACTAATTTTATCAATCTTTCTGAGTCCTGACTCAATAAATGATATCAATTTTAAAAGGGTAGGAGGATTTATTTTTAAAGCTGAATATATTTTTAAAGCCAAATAAATTTGACTTTCTTATTTCATTTCTCAAAAGTGAAACCCTCTAGGTTCAACAAACCCTCTAGACGCAAAACCTTCTAGGTTCAATATTTCCATCAATAGTTCACAACACTAAATGTGGAGATGGTGTTTGAATCAAGGGTTTAAATGATCAAAACATCATTGATTTTACTGATCTCTCATTGGGTTCTATAACCAGCATGCTCTCTGCGAGTCTGGGTCATCAGAGAGACCACTCCTAAAACGTTAAGGTTCTGAGTGATCCTGGTAAGATTTTGATGATTAATCCAGTTTTAGAAGCAATAGAGAAGTATTCTTCCAGTGGAGAACCCGCATTGTGTAGTTCAGAGGTCAGCCAACTGTGTGCTAAGTCACTTCAGTCATGTCTGACTGTTTGCAACCCTATGGACTGCAGTCTTCCAGGCTCCTCTGTCCATGGGATTCTCCAGGTGAGAATACTGGAGTGGGTTGCCATGCCCTCCTCCAGGGGATCTTCCCAATCCAAGGACTGAACCTGCACCTCTTAGGTCTCCTTCATTGGCAGTCTGGTTCTTTACTACTAGTGCCACTTCAGAAGCTCAACTATGGCCATGGACAAATCCAGCTTGCTTTTGTAAATAAAGTTTTATTAGGACACAGTCATAATCATTTACTTACACATTGTCTGTGGCTGCCTTCCTGCCACAACAGCAAAACTGAGTTGCTGTACAAAGCCAGAGGGCTTCCCTTGTGGTTCAGTGGTATAGAACCCTTCTGCCAGTGCAGGAGACACAGGTTCGATCCTCAAGCCAGGAAGATCCCATGGAAGAGGGTGTGGCAACTCACACCAGTGTTCTTGCCTGGGAAATTCCATGGACAGAGGAACTGAGCTACAGTCCATAGGATCTTAATGAGTTGGACAGACTTCAGCGACTAAAACACAAAACACATCTGCATGGCCTTGGAAGAGCCACTTGATCCATCTGTTTCATTCTCTCTCTGTAATAAACACTCTGCCTTTCTCCAAATACTATGTGAAAGCACATGAGCCCATATGTTCTGGAACACTGATTGTCATGCTATAAGTTACTATGTAAGTGGAGCTCCTTACATCCCATCCTAACATTGACATTTTTCTTTTCCTCCCTAGAATACCCTGGAGCAATGCAGCGTTTGCTCCAAGCCCATCATGGAGCGGATTCTCCGAGCCACAGGGAAGGCTTATCATCCTCACTGCTTTACCTGTGTGATGTGCCACCGCAGTCTGGATGGGATCCCATTCACCGTGGACGCTGGTGGCCTCATCCACTGCATTGAGGACTTCCACAAGTAGGCAATCTACTCTCCCTTCTGCCGCCTGATGGTCCTCTTGGGGTCTGATCTTACTGCCTGGCATATAGGCTAATCTTCTCTCTCCAAGCTATAGAATCTCAGGATTTGGTGGGACCTTAGAAAGAAGTTATTATTCCATCCTCCAATGCAGGAAGTGTTATCAAGTAATCCATGTGGTCCTCCAGCATGGCCTCTGCTTCAAAGCTTCCCTAGGGCTTATCCATCACATGTTTGTGTCACCTTAATGGTGAGAAAGTTGAGTCAGCCACAGAATATATTACTGGAAAAAGGCAGGATCACAGGGTAGCTCTCCCTGGCCTAAACGTGAACAAGCTGTGTGCCAGTGGACAAACTGCCCAGTTTTCTCTGAGCTCTTCAGTTTGTTCATTAGACCAGACCAGTTTCCCATCCAAGACAGCCTAGGGTTCTCTCTAGAGCCATGTCTTTTACACTCTGCACATAGGAAGTTATAGGGGAGAACATTTGAATTGTTCAGAGAACAATTCAGCCCCTCTTGCTAAAGCAAGCCTATTGCATATTTGGAGGTGGTTTTATGCCATTATCAACATATACATACCCTCCCTTAAGCTCTTCCCCCAGGTCCTCTTCCTCGGGATATTTTCTAATCTTTTGAGGACAATTAGAAAGTAGAACCTCAAGATCAAGACCACTTAACTGATGGGCCTAGAAAAATATATCCCCACTTCCTCACTTCTCTCCTTTGTAGAGTCCTCTTTTATTATAGCCAGAATGGTCATGAAAATTGTATAGCTTTGTATTTTGCTTATTCTTATTTGACCAGTTTGTTGGTTGATCACATTTGTTGCATATTCCCAGGAACGATATGACAGCTCTAGGTGTGGTTTATAAATGGCAGACACAGAAGTTTTGTGCAGCAAACACAAGAATCATCTGAGGCTTGCAAAGAGATCAACTTGTATGGCTTGCCAGTTTGGGTTCTATTGCCCTCCAAATATACAGTCTCGTGGGTTAATTTTCATTTCTCTATTGTCAACAACTGGGAGGTACTTGCCGCCAGCAAGCAGCTTGGGGACCTGAGATTCATATTTAAAAAAAGAATTTCCTGACCACTTTCCAAATAGCAGAGAAAGTGAAAACCTCACCAAAAGACGTGAAGCTGAATGAATTAAAAAAAAAAATCCAGAGGCAGGAATTCTCAACCTGAATTAGACAAGGAAGGGCTGGCTCACTTTGAAAGGCCAGTCACAGCATAAATTGTACTTCACGTTATTGATATTTTTAGCTTCTAATTACACATGAAAAAAACTTGCATCTATTTAAGGGAAGTGAAAAGATACCAATGGGGAGTATATTTCTGTCACTGTTTCTCTCCTTTCTTAGATTTACTCTAATCCAAGAAAGACTGATAGATATAATCAGAGCACACATGTTTCTGTTGCTGGAAAAGACTGATATGTTACACCCCTCAATTAAAACAGGAAGTCAATTCTGACAAATGTAAGTTTATATCTATGCCATTTATCTTTCATTTCGAGGAGTGGGGAACATAATTAGAGACTTGTGACTGGTGACATGTGTGTGGGTCTGAACACTCCAGGAAGGCACACATGAACAATTAAAAGGGAAAAAGAATCCAAAACCCCTAATGGTCCCCACCATCACTAATTCAATGGGAAGTTAAAATGCAAACTATTCAAAATAATGTTGTCTGCATGATTGGCAGGTATGCAGGGGAGAAGCTTTTGCTCTTTCCCCCATTTCCAAAAAGAAAAATAAAAGATATATTTTAAAGAACTCTGTTTCTGGGTCTTGAAAGACTGGAACAGAAAGCAGCCGTAAATCCAACTCAGGGTAGACACTGCATGGCTAAGGAAAGTGGCTTACAGAGAGCAGACACAGCTGCCTTTCTGCTGCCTTCCGCAGACATTTGGTCATTCTGAACAGATCTCCCATTTGTGAGCTTCTAGGCAATGCCTTTCCATTCAGTTCAATCACATCTATGAAGAGCCCTCTATGTGCCTATTACTGTGCTAAGTGCTAAAGGAAAGACATTGTATAAGTAGAAATTCGTGAGAGAGAAGCCCAGATCAGCAAGAAGTTTGACAGGAGGAAGGAAGAGAAGAAGTGCCGGTAATGTGTGAGATCAGGCAAAAAGACTATGAAGGTGATGAGGTGAGGCACAGGCAAGGGTTTGAGCTGTCAGGTCCAGAAGAGATTACTGGGGCCTGAGTAGGCTTCTAGAAGCAGAGTGTTTTAAGTGGGAAATGCAGCTTACTGACGGAAGGAACAGCTCAGGCATTAAGAAGGGCTTCTCTGCACTCAAGGAAGCTCTGCTTGGCTAGCCAGAGCAACCTGGGAATAGAAGCTGCGATGCAGGAGGCCTAGGAGAAGGAATTTATCTCCCCTGCTTAGAATCCAGTACATTAAACTGGTGCTTCCCAAACTTGAGCGTGCTTACAGTCACAGATTTGTTAAACTGCAAAGTTTAGTTCAGGAGATCTGGAGTGGGGGCCTAAGATTCTGCATTTCTGACCAGCTCCCAGGTGGTCTTGGACTACATTCTAAGTAACAAGTTTCTGAAATGCTATTTTTAAAGCCTTGCTAATGGGCCATCCCCTCCATAACCACCTTCAGCCAGGGTTGGCCCAAATCCCCCATCCTGTTAGGCAGAAACTCTTTCTCATGTGTCATTTCAGACGACTGCTCAAAGTAGTTTCCTGGTAGAGTGCCTGTATCCCACCCTCACCCCCAACACACACCCATACACGCCACACACACACAAACACACACAGACTTACTTTCCCATTTCACCTAAATGGCCATCTTTCAAAGCCCAATCCAATTATCATCTAGTGAAAATTCCATGGACAGAGAAGCCTAGCAGGCTACAGTCAGTGCTATTGCAGAGTCAGACCCGGCTGAGCACAGCACACACAAAGAAGCTTCCTCTGATCTCAAACTCTCCCTAGCTCCATGTTTGAATTTAGATCTCTTTCTCTATATTTTATAGTTTTGTAAATCCACTATAGATAGCACTTAACATAGCCTGATTCGTGATAAAAATGCACATACACAATTTTATAGTAACCCCCTTAAATCATTTTTGCAGTATGATAGGATATGCATGGGATTCCCTGCTGGCTCAGATGGTAAAGCGTCTGCCCACAACGCGGGAGACCCGGGTTCGATCCCTAGGCTGGGAAGATCCCCTAGACAAGGAAATGGCAACCCACTGCAGTACGCATATATGTTAACAGAACAAATACAGAAATATAGAGGTCCCTCACCAGTCTGACTGCTGGAGTCTTAGTTTATTTCTGTATTCCCAGTTCCAAGAAAAGCAGATTTATTTAAATCACTCTTTCATTGTGTTGAGCCTTTATTCCACTGTCTGATCTTTCTTATCAGGGATTTACAAGCACCCATCTATTTGTTTAATCAGCATCCATTTGTGGATTGCTAGAAATGTGCCAGGACCCAGTGAATAAAAGACCATCCTTGTCTGAGCTTTGGCTCCTATGGCTATATAGCAGAAATGATAAAAAGTATTTCTTCATGTTTGCTATCACTTAAAAAATAAGGTCAAGTATATAGAGTTTTAACAAGACTTGGCATACAATAAGTGCATAATAAATGGTAGCTATTTTAACCATCAGAAGTGTTTTTATCAAATTAATTTTATTATTACTGTCTGCTTAGTGAGCCAAGTTTTTAAATAGACCACCTGGGAGTTTTCAGAGTCCTTAAAATGCTGGCCAGGGAACACCATGGGGACTGTGGAAGCCACTTCCAGTCTCTACCCTTTACCTTTTCCCATCTAATGAGGCCAGTTGGTAAGAAAGAGTCATTACTCAGCAAGAATACTGTTCATACCTTTCCAAAGAGGAAAGACCTTGAGGTTGAACTTAAAGGCCTAAGCAACATCTTTTATGCAGAATATAGCAAATACTTTATTCCATTACATATTGTCTGACTTTCTATCTTCAGCACCAGTCACAATAGTTATTTCTAGAAACTCAGAAATAAAGCAGATCTTGTCCTTTGGAAGCTCACAGTTTTGAGGTCTCCAAAGATATGCAAATAATTACTACTAAAATAGGCAAACTCAATGAAAGATATTTTATCCTCAAGGAGTAAGTAATCCTACTTGAGGACGTTGGGGAAGGCTCACAGATAAAGTGATAGGCTAAACACTCTTCTGACCTCACAAAGTTTATGCTCCCAGTAGGTTTGGGGAAAGGAGATTTTGTAGCTGATTCCAGAAGCCTGCTTATTTCACTACTGATGACCCAGATTCAAAAATAATCAGGTAGTCCAAAGCAGTTTTTTTGCCACTGAGTATAAACTTCTTGCATAAAATGCCAATTATAACAACTCTGATTACTGCTGCAGTTGTACCATGATCCTTTTAATTTTTCTTTCATAGCAATCAATTGATCTGCTGCTTAATTCACATTTATTTAGATTGCAGCCATACAGATGCCTTTTGGGTGCTGCCAGGAAAATTAATATGTACATATAGAGTATAATGTATGTAAAAATGCTTTGACAACCATAAAGTGCTCTGCAAAGTGTTAGATTACTATCATTATTTCTTTTAAGTCTCTCTACAAATAGATAAAATTTAACATCATTAATCTTAAAAGCATTACCATGAAAAAACTGAGTTGCATGGTCTTTCTTTCTTTTTCAATCTTTTCAGTTCTTATCTGTGTCCATTGCAAATCATGTCTCATTTCACACCTTCATAAATGACACACCTAATTTCTAGAAGATACAGATGGATGCATGGTCTGTATTTGCAGCCTATTGATCTAAGAAAAAAAATGTTATGGCCATTAGTCATAGTAAGGAATATTAAGAGTTAGGGAATATTAAGAGTTAGGATATATTAAAATTTCTCACCAATAGTTGACCTCAAAAACATGTGTGTATATATATCAATATATATATACATACATACATATATGGGGCTTCCCTGATGGCTTAGCTCATAAAGAATCTGCCTGCAATGTGGGAGGCTTGGGTTCCCTGGGTTGTGAAGAGCCCCTGGAGAAGGGAAAGGCAGGCTACCCATTCCAGTATTCTGGCCTGAAGAATTCCATGGGCTGTATAGTCCTCAGAGTCGTAAAGAGTCGGACACAACTGACTTTCACTTTCACACATATATACATACATACATATATACATATGTACATATATACATACATATATATGTCTATATATATTAATATATATATAGACATATATATTAATATATATATATACACATTTCTAAGAAAGACGCTCTAATAACTGGGAATGAGGCAAACTTACCAACCTCAGGAAATTTGGGTAGAGCCCGGTAAGCACATACAAAGTCTAGAAGCAAAAGTCAGAAGCAAGTAGGGGCTGCCAAGACCTTCATTCTTCCCTCTGATTGATCCGGCCCAGGATTTGTATTTGCAATCTTTCCACAGGTGAATGCCATGCCACACACTGGCCCAAGTGAATTGCATTGGGCCACTCGGTGTGTGGCATGCAGATTCAATTCACACACTCGTCTCCCGCTTCCCCCAAATCATAATATTTATGACCTAGAAGAACCTTAACAGTCATTGAATATAAACCCCCTATTTTAGCTAAGGAAGGAGACCCAAGGAAGGAAGGTGACTTGCTCAAGGTCACATGAGGTGGTAGACCAGATGTCCTGGCTCTTGGTTTGTGCCTTTTCTTTTTCCTGTTTTTACCTCTTTGTTAGTGTTTAAGCTCAATATCTAACCAGAACTATCTCTCCTCCTTCAGGAAATTTGCTCCCCGCTGTTCTGTGTGCAAGGAGCCTATCATGCCTGCCCCTGGCCAGGAGGAGACTGTCCGGATTGTGGCTCTGGATCGTGATTTCCATGTTCACTGCTACCGGTGTGAGGTCTGTGGTCAGCCCCCAACTCCCTGCCAGGCCCATCAGAGCCAGATTTTTATAAATATCACAATTATAAAATCTAGGGAGCCCTTAGTGCCTGTGTTCATTTGACTTGGGGTTTTACAAGAGATCTGTGACCCCAGTTGGGAGAGATTTCTTGCCCGAGGGCCATGTCATCACGTATATAGCAAAGGCAGCAAGTGTTTCTCCTCTAATCTGGGTATCAAAAGGATACCACATTCAGAAAATGACTTCAAAGCATTTTGTTATCCTAGTCCTATGACTTGCCCAGGGCTTCTCTTTTGAAGCAGCTTTCCTGTTTTCTATCAGACCTTCTGAGTGCAGCAGTTAGCAGCTCCCCCCTTCTATCTACAAGAGATAATATGAACTATCTTATTACCACCTCCTCTTGACATTGGCTCATCTAGTCCCATGAGATTTTCCCAAGACATGGGCCGATGGGGCTGGCCGAGCTGCCCCTAGTCTCTAGGACTGCAGCAATTCCATCTACCACCTGAGCTGTAGCTGACCGCCTCTTTTATGCAGTGTGCTTTGTTCGGTCCTACAGCCCGTTGCATGCCTGTTTCTGGCCTTAATGTGAGCAAAGAGAATAAAAAAGCTTCCAACTTTTACACTAAGTATTATGACTAAAGAGCAATAAAAATGTCTAGTCTTAGAATTGACCTGAATTGTAAGTGTGGAAAACCTAGAGTTCATTTTGCAGTTGGAGAAACTGAGGGTTCAGTGGAGGCAGGCTTCCCAGTATTGCTAGACACACTTGCTCTATGTGCCAACAGGCTTTGACTTTTCAGGGTTTTGTTGTTTGTTCTAAGAGTGGTGTGAGATGTACCTTTTCTCTTCCTAGATAAAAGCAATACAAAATAAATTTGTACTGCACATTTGTCTTAGAATCAAGACTGTAGAATGGGAGGAACACTGAATTAAAACAAGGCAGACCTCCATCACCCTGGACAAATCACTTCCCTCTCCACAGCCCACTTCCCACCTGTAAAACAGGCTTGTTCTGGATGCCCCAGTATTGACTCCTTTGGTTCTAAGATTCAAGGTGCTAATAGTTGAGTTTCAACACTGCAGTCGACTCTGGGGTCTTTAGGGTGCCCAGGTAACTGTTAATGTTAGGTCATTAAAGGCTTAAAACCATGTCACTTATGGAATTTCTTTCTGTTTATTATGATCAAAG
The DNA here is from genome assembly GCA_917880005.1 of Nanger dama. Lineage (NCBI taxonomy): Eukaryota > Metazoa > Chordata > Mammalia > Artiodactyla > Bovidae > Nanger > Nanger dama. The sequence goes on along the minus strand of CAKJTW010000011.1, from coordinate 22,495,920 downwards.
ATTCTGTTCAATTCCATCACTCAGTTTCCCCAGATATCTCTAGATCTCCAGAATATCTGCTTCTTCATTCATAAAGCTGGCCTTCTTGGGAAGAATAACTATAGGTGCCATTGCTGCTGCTGCTGCTCCTGCTACTGTGTTCTGGGTGACACCCTTTTTGAACTTATATTTCATTATTTGTCAAATTCAGATATGAACCTCAGTGAGCCCCCCCACCCCGCCCTTGCTGTCATAGAAGACAGCAGAGGTGCAGCACACAACAGTTGTGACCTTCTAAAAGAGTTTCTGCTGCAGTTAGCAAGGGCACACACCACAAGATGAAATACTACATTTTTCTTTTCTGAAGAAATTACTGTTTCCTCTAAAGGTGAAGGTCAGTGTTTAAATGTCTTATAACACTTTTCAAAATAGATGCTCAGGTACTATTAACAGTAGTATAATTCTTTACGGTTATGTGGCTCTTGGCATTTTTTTCAAAGTGTAGTCATATCCATTTTCCTCTTTGATCCTCCTAACACCTCAGTGAGGTAAGAATTGTGGGAGTAATTTTTAGCATGGCTGCAGGCTTGCCTGCAGTGACAGAGACAAGAGCAGAACTAATGGTGGTACCCAAGGGCCCTGTCCCCCTGTCCTGCACTCATTCTTCTACACTGTGCTGTATCCTTCAGAAAGTACCATGGATCATTCCCCACTCCACACACCCACCCCAAACCTTAGGATTTTATTTTCTTTCTAAAGTTGGAGTAAGGATGCAGAGCCTGTTGATGGCCTGCTGCTTAGCAGGAGTCACTGTGCAACTTAGCTTCTGACCTGGAATTACCACAAGATTCTGTCCTTGCACTTGTATATTACTTTTGAAAAATCTTTAATAATAAATGATAAAGATTTATTCTGTCCTTTTATTATTGTTTGGGTGAAGGGAACAAACTACTTGGAAGCCCTAGACCCTCAGGTTCTTCTCCTTCTGTACCTGTATTTCCTATTGAGTGACTTCAGGAAGGTCATTTTACCCTGTTCTTATTTATGTCCCCAGTCTCTGCTTCTACTTAATGTAGAACATATCATACGATGTCCTGGGGAAGAGAAGAGGTAGTAATTGGCCTCTTTATGGAAGCTCTGAATGAAAAGAGGAGTTTGTTTCCATTTTCACTGACATCCTTTCCCTCTGCCTTCCTTCTCCCAGGATTGTGGTGGTCTCCTGTCTGAAGGAGATAACCAAGGCTGCTACCCGCTAGATGGACACATCCTCTGCAAGACCTGCAACTCTGCGCGCATCAGGGTGTTGACCGCCAAGGCCAGCACTGACCTTTAAATCCAGTCGCCTGTTTAGCCGGTTAGTGGGTGGCTCCAAGAAGGATGAAACACAAGAAAAATATGAGAAGAGAAAAAGGAAAAGAGAGAAAAGGCAATCAAGCTATGGGATGGTCTCTACTTCATCCACTATTAACCTTTCTTTAGAAACACCTAGAATATGAGATTTTTTTTAAGTTCTTACAATACACATTTCACAGTTAATCATGTAGAACCTTGATAGGCCTTTGTTCCCAAGGACTTGCACATTTTTGCACGGATTATGCTCCATCCCATTCACTTCTGCATTCCTTTAACTTTTAATCCCTGTGTTTGTCTCACTTTTCATCTGGTTGAATGGCTTTTTTTTAGTGTGGTATTTGCTGTCACACAGTTTTTCCTGGGGAAGTCTGCCAACTCCCAGGTGCTTTTCGGCTTGAAGGCTCCATCCTATTGCTTCCACACTGGCAGCGATCATAAAAGATAGTCATTCATTTTCTGTGTATTGAAAAAAATTGTCTTTTATTGCTCTAAACTAGTCATGTCCCTTGGGAAAAAAAATGCACAATTTTCTGTCAGGTTATAAAGAATTTAAACTAAATTACATAGATTAAAATAAGCTGAATTTGCAGCCATCCCAATTCAAAATCTATAATGACCAGAGGCGGGACTCATTTGAAAATAGATATTGGTGAGAGAGAACCAAACTTCAATATTTTTCTGCAGAAATTACAGATGGGGTATGCTTGATAAAGCATTTTGGGGTTATATTTGAAAAGGTATTATTATGCCTCAAATATTAAAATTTTCTTTTTCCATGCTACCTGAATATAATAATATGGACAAACTTGGTTTTCTTTAGAATATAACTTCCAGTACTGTTCCACTTTTCATATTAGATACATTGCAATATTTTGTTTGTTTGTTTGTTTGGGGAGGGAGGACATATAAACACAACTAGCAGAATGGTGTAGCTTTGTTCCTCTAGAGGAAGATCTCTATAGAGAACTGTTTGATTTTTTTTTCCCCAGGCCCAGGTCCATTTTACCTGACAATTGCAAATCAGGGCACATAAAATTGTCTTGGTTTTGTTTAGTTTGCCTTAAAAGACAGGAAACTTGAAAAGGTTGTGAAGCCACAGTTTCCTCATTCTTATAATTCTTCTGCAACTCAAAATACATATTGCAGGAGACATTTTCATATCACTGATGTGACATTTACATTACACCACACTTTCATAGACAATCACTGAAAAGAAATTGCCTTTTGAACTAAAAATATGCAGAGTCTGGAATCTTTAGTCAGATTCTTTTGGGCCAGTGAAATGCTTGCCTGCTAACTGCAGAACCACATACTTTTTTTTTTTTAATGTTCTGACATGTTTCCTTTAGGAAAGGACCCTTTTCTTAGTAGCAGGTTACCATCTTGTAAACTAAGTATTTTGGATTAAGATTTGTTCAAATCTTTTTTTAGATTAGGTCAACCTTTTTAAAAACTTTCTGCAAGTATATACTTTTAAATTACAAATTATTTTAAATATAACAAAAATATAGATAATAATATAATGGATCTCTGTGATACCCAGTTTAAGAAATCAAATATAACAAATATAGCTACATTCCCCTGTATACCCTTCCTTGATTCCACAAAGATCTTTTTCATGATTAGAAAGTGATAAACTTTTCTAGTCTGACTTTTGGTTTTAATTTTAACACTCAAAAATGAAAAATTATTTGTGAATGTTTTGAATTGCAATCCAGACCTCAAGCATCCCAATTACATTTATTTTACTTTAGTAGGAATAATCATAAAGGTGTTTTGTTTTGTTTTGTTTTGTTTCAATAGGATACCCTTAAGCCTATGGCTCTTCTAAGTCGGTCTGTGGCTCATTTGTTTTGGTTACCAAACAGTTTGTTTTAGCGTGACCACAGTTAGAGCTTTTCAAAGGTCCTTTGACCATTGTGCTTTCCTTACCTTGTATCCCTTGTCCTTGACCTCACATTTCTCATAATGTGAAATACAAGAGGTCCACTTTGGGCAGCATGTGGATTTTAGGATACAATGGCAACGGCAACTGTATCAGTGAATTTCTGTCCTCCAAATGAAAGGAGAGATCATGCTGATGACCTCAAAGAGTACTGACCATTAGACAATTGGGGTGATACTATCTATAATCAGCTTGAATTGCTTCAGCAATTTGTTTTTATGAAATACTTGGGGAAAGAAATATCTTTTGGTCAAAAAGAAAGAGCCCAATTTATTAAAGGGTGGGGTTTATCTCTTAAAATGCAGTCTTATGAATTTTGCCAAAAGAGGGAGGATTTATGAAATATTTATACTATTAAAAATGCAGTAACATTCTACTTGTTGGTTACATTTAAGTTCTTATGTAACTGAATGTTTACATGCCAAGAAAAAAGAAAATTATAAGAAAAGGCTGTTACAGGCCCCTCACTGTGACACTGCCAGAACAGTGCTTGCTTACAATCTTTATAGTGCGTTTTTATCACGTAACCTCAGAGTATCTTTACCAAAGATTTTTAAAGTAAATCTCTTTTTAATATAGACTTATCATACTTTTATAATAATGAATGTGCACACCTACATATACAGAATATTTAGATTTAGATTTTTTTTTCTTTCACAAGGTATAATAAGGAAAGGATCCTAAAATATTTTATTTCAGGATTTCTTAATTATATGATTTATATTGCTTTCTTGTCTTCTATTAATCATTTGGTATCAGCAATGCCAAATCACTCTTTACTGTTTTAGCTACATGAAATGATGCCTATAACAGATACAAAGATCTAGTGCCTTAAGGATTATAATTCTACTGTCTTATGATATATTGTCTTGATGGTTATCATTTAAAGACATAGATAATAGAAAAAATCATAAAGTCTATAAGAGAAAGTTTGTAAAAATATACTAAAAATATACTGGTTTAAAAAAAAATTGTCACAAACAGAAATATTTGGTAATTCCATGTAACATGAGAGACATGGCAAAGGAGAAAAAACCCGCTATGTCCTGGGCTCTGCAGAGTATTTCATGGTTAGCCTTCTCCACCACCTGGATCCCCAGCTCATACTCAGTATGGAGTCTCATCTGTGAACAGATTGGCCTTTAAAACTCAAAATAAGTCATGTGTTCCAGCAAAATGCATCAAAGCTTTGAGATCCTGGACATCTCTGCAGCTCAGTGATGTGGGTTCTTTTTCCTTTCATTAAAAAATTCTTTTTATCAGAGCAACTTCTCTGATCAAAATGACTTCATTGGTTATATGCTGATGAATACAGTGGAGATATCAACACTATAACTGTTTCCTCACTAAGATTCTGCAGAGATGTTTGCGATGTTTCAAGTATGTAAAATTCTAATTGCATTTAAACAAGTATTTTGTATTTGGGTTCAGGGAAAAGAAGAGAGCATTTTACTATGGGGCTATCATAGAGGGTTTATGGAATATAGACAGGACTCTGAAAACACAACTCCCAACAGATTTCCTAGTTAATAAAAATCCTATTAATGTGAACCAGCCAGGAATAACAGTGTTATTTCTATTTGATATGGTTTAGGCTTCTCTTATCAAATCTGCATTGGGGCTGCCCCTTGATCCCTCCATTATCAAGTTTTGAAGGGTGTTGGGGAAACTATGGCAGCTGCTAGGAAGATCAGGGAAACACTGATGTAACCTCACAGCCTCTCACCATTTCTCTTGGCTTGGAAAGGCTTTTTTTCCATATACATTTCAAGAAATATTGCTATGCTACCTTAGTATTTCACATTTGTAGTTTAAACAAGCGATTGTCCATCTGTTGCCTAGAGCTTCAGTACATGTGTGTTATGAATGAAATATGACAGCATGTTCCATACCCTGCTTTAGCCATCTGTAGGAAACCAGGAGGCTGGAAAAGATATACCTCTGCAAAATGTGCCTCAAGTTCATTTCCTAAGATCGCTCTTTTGGTGCACTTTCACGGGAGACAATCAGAGAGCAACATGTATTTGTGCCTTATTTTTAAAGAAAATGTTACACTACTATGAATGCTCCTCTGAAGAGTCTTCACATAAATAACCCTCCCAAATCTTAAAGATGTACTCATTGAAAAGTCAAAATCCAGAGATGTCTGAACTCTTCATCTTTCTGTATTCTAGCAGTATCTCTGTTCTCGCCATCTCTTGGGAAGTACCTATGGATTCCTAAATTAGGAAAACATTTTTAAGCATTCTTATGCCACAGGTGATGTCTTGGGTGTTATTAGTGAGTAAGTGGTCTTATTTAGTGGTCTTACTCTAGTTTTAGTCAGCTAATGAAGACATGCTTCCACTCGAGCCTTTAATATCTATTCAGCATACCGCTTTAATTGCCACAGTCTTTTGGTTTGCTGTTTTTTATTTTTTTTAATTTAATAGTATACAGAACCAGTTGAGGATCTTGGTTCTGAGTCATTATTATGGTGCAATCATGACTATATCAGGTCAAGTCATGTCCTTGACAGGTAACTTTTCCCACGAGGCTATTTGCTGCACGCTGTGTTCAGTTGCTCAGTTGTGCCCAATTCTTCTTGCCCCCATGGACTGTAGTCTTCTAGGCTCCTCTGTCCATGGAAATTTCCCAGGCAAGAATACTAAAGTGGCTGCCATTTCCTCCTCCTCCTTTCTGACCCAGGGATCAAGCTGGTATCTGTCATGTCTCTCCTACATTGGCAGGTGGATTCTTTACCACTGTGCTACCTGGGAAGCCTGGCTGTTGTTTAGCTCACTTATTGTTTCCGCCTTTGAAAAGTGATCTGATTAAAGCTGTGTGGCCTGGTGAGAGTTCTCTCCTCCTCCCCCCTCTCCCCGCCCCCTCCTTGTCTCCTTCTTATTCCTTAACATTTCTACTCATTAATGTTGTCCTGATTGGACTTTTCATAAATAAATTAACTCAGTACATTACAATCCTTATGGAATTATGATCATATTAGGAGAAGAATTGTACCACAAAATATATGCAGCATCCATAAATCCTTTCTTTAGAAAGGCATATTTTTCCAGACTGTGTTTATTCATAAAGTGAGGTGAGATAATAGAGTCTTTTGGTTTTAATGAGTTTTCATCAGGGATTCAGATCACAGAGTTTTTGGCAAATTCGTTTGTGACTGGCCTACTTTTCTCAGCTTATAGGCAAAGTGATCTTTCTAAGACTAGCTTAAGGTGGTTTTTTTTTTTTTCAATCCAAAGCATTTTGACCAACAAGACAATCGTGTTCGTAAGTGATGGCATGTTATTTTAGATCAATGAAACTTGAGAATTTTCCTTATTTTCCTTCTGGAAGTTTTACACATATCAGCATTTTTTCCGATGACAATCATATCAAACCTAATACTTGAGGCACAGTATTTTACAGGCAATAGATCAGCAACAGTTTTTCCTGAAGCACATGTTACAGACCTATAGTCTGTTTATAAAAATTAATCTGAAAAGAACAATCTGGATTTCTCAGCAATGCAGTTTCTTAAAATGTGAGTCTGAGATTCTTTTGAACTCTGGCTAATACTGATCAAAAACATGCCCTCTGTGTCTGTTTTTTATAAATTTGTTTGGAAAAAGCTTATAATTCTAGGAATGGGTTTCCATTTTTGATTTCTGTCCTTAACGTTGTCTATAAGTTGACCTTGATTTTCCTTTTTGGGAAGGTCACATATGAGAAAAGTAAAAGCATATCTAATATATACATAACTCAATACACAAATGAACGTACCCAGTTTTAATAATAATAGTCACAGTGAATATATTGTTTTGATAAATAGAATGTTTTTCTGCTTGTTTGTTTTGTTTTTTAACCTGTCTCCAAGAAGAGAGGAATGCGGAGGGAAGGAAGGATTTGAGAGAAGGAGAAGGTCACAATTAAAACACTGACATGAGAATTCTTATAGAGTGTAACTTAGAGTTTTCACAGAGGTTTTAAGGATTGGCCATTAGCTCTTTAAACAAATATATTTCTAAGTTTATGAGCTGTTTAAAAATCACTATGGCTAACACTGTATTTTTCCCTTGTCAGAAGAGAATTAAAAGGAGAGCTGTTTCTCAGCCCTGTGGCATGGCCGTAACCACACAGGACTCTGTAACATGTCACTTCATCCCTTTGCAAGATGCTCATCGCTCACTCTCCTGTGACAGATGGCGATGCCTATTCTTACATAGTCTAACGCGAGCTGCACTACACCCTAAGCATCTCTGAAGGTCAGAGGTTTCTGTTTTCACACACTGAGTATCTCATCCTTTCCAGTGTGGGTACCTGTGAGCATAGTAAACAGGAGTTGCCTTGGTCTGTGGGTCTCTTGTTCAAATCCAGTCATGCGCTTTCTATAATGCCCTGCCTAAACAGCTGTACTGGAATTGATTTGTACATTTTCTCCTTTTTAGTTGCAAGCACAGAAAACTGTTAGATTACTAAGTTCAAAGAAGAATAAATATAAAATGTCATATTTTCCTATCAATATATAAAGGAAGGACACTTACTCCTTTCTCTATTTTACTTTCCTGGCCCCTGTTCAAAAACGTTGTAGACACTATTTTTGTTATCCAACATACATGTGGCTTATTTTGTAGAACGTTGTGTGGAAGATACATTTTATTAAACTCATTGACTTTTCTGCCATGAATTTACAAAAGCAAAATTGCTAAAATCTTTTTCTTTATTTCTGATTAGTGTGTAATTTACAGCAGTTTCTAACTACCCTAATAAATATCTCTCATTCTAACCCTTATTATAAACACAAATTTTGTAACATTCTATAAGCAAAAGTTAGATATACTAGAAAGAGGGAACCCATAACTGAGTCTTTTGTAATACTTTAAGATGGTTGCATTAATCCTTACCCACTGTGTGCTTGCTACTTTTTCTAATAAATTCATTCACTTATAGGCAAGTGGAAACATCATTCACCTACCTTTGCTAGACACTGACCTAATAGACCCAAACAGAAGTCTTATTAAATGACACACACAACTACACAAAACTGTAGTGCTACACAAAACTCTAGCTTCTAAATTCAGTTTTCAGCCCCAAGAGTAGAATGATCTACCAAGATTGACACAGATTTTACTATGTCGTCTTCTGTTCTACACCAGTGTAGAGGGCTATCGCCAACCCCAAGCCTCAGCTCTGTTCCTAAACAAACATAGGCTCATGAGTCTTTTAAGGGTCTGAATCTCCTATTATTTTCCCAACAAGTCACCATTCCACATCTTTCCAGAGCTCACTAGTTTGTAGTACTATTCATGGCAGTCCTTGTACTATTGGGGCAGCTTTTTTTCTACCAAAGTTCTTTCTCATGTTAAACAAAATTCCGGCTCTGGAGCTATGCACAGGAAGTCTAAGGTCTATATATTTGTCTCTAGGTCAGATATCACTCTTTCAACTTTTCCTCATTTATCAACATAGTATCAAGTTCAATCATCCATTTGCTTCTCCTTTGAACAGTTAGACCCAACAACATTTTCTAATTTTATTTCAGTCTACTAAGTGAAATGTAGCCAGCTCTTTGGGTCACGCTAGGTAAAAACACCCTCTTCAGGGTTGAAAGTAAATAGAATTGGAATCATTGAAAGGAAACTGATATTCAATGTGGAAATTTCCTCCAAGGACTCAGACCCAGGAGAGTGAAAATTGGATGAGGTTAGATCTCCCTTGTGTGTAAAACAGTCCTCTTACTCTGTGTACTTCACTGTTTTTGATGTTACCAAAGTCAACATAGGGTTCAGTTCAGTTCAGTTGCTCAGTCATGTCCAACTGTTTGGGCCCCATGAACCATAGCATGCCAGGCCTCCCTGTCCATCAGCAACTCCCAGAATCCACCCAAACCCATGTCCATTGAGTCAGTGATGCCATTCAACCATCTCATCCTCTGTCATCCCCTTCTCTTCCTGCCCTCAACCTTTCCCAGCATCAGGATCTTTTCAAATAAGTCAGCTCTTTGCATCAGGTGGCCAAAGTATTGGAGTTTCAGCTTCAACATCAGTCCTTCCAGTGAACACCCAGGACTGTTCTCCTTTAGGATAGACTGGTTGGATCTCCTTGCAGTCCAAGAGACTCTCAAGAGTCTTCTCCAACAACACAGTTCAAAAGCATCAATTCTTCGGTGCTCAGCTTTCTTTATAGTCCAACTCTCACATCCATACATGACCTCCTGAAAAACCATAGCCTTGAGTAGACGGACCTTTGTTGGCAAAGTAATGTCTCTGCTTTTCAATATGCTGTCTAAGTTGGTCATAACTTTCCTTCCAAGGAGTAAGCATCTTTTAATTTCATGGCTGCAATCACCATCTGCAGCAATCTTGGAGCCCAGAAAAATAAAGTCAGCCACTGTTTCCACTGTTTCCCCATCTAGTTCCCATGAAGTGATGGGACCGGATGCCATGATCTTTGTTTTCTGAATGTTGAGCTTTAAGCCACATTTTCACTCTCCTCTTTCACTTTCATCATGAGGCTCTTTAGTTCTTCACTTTCTGCCATAAGGGTGGTGTCATCTGCATATCTGAGGTTATTGCTATTTCTCCCGGCAATCTTGATTCCAGCTTGTGCTTCCTCCAGCCCAGCATTTCTCATGATGTACTCTGCATTTAAACAGAGTGACAATATACAGCCTTGACATACTCCTTTTCCTATTTGGAAGCAGTCTGTTGTTCCATGTCCAGTTCTAACTGTTGCTTTCTAACCTGCATACAGATTTCTCACAAGGCAGGTCAGGTGGTCTGGTATTCCCATCTCTTCCAGAATTACATAGGGAGTGAGCCAGTATTTACATATGTCATCCATTAGATTCCCACTTCTTGGTCCATGTTCAACCCTTTCACTTTGTCCTTGTCTTCTCAAGAATGAAACATTTCTTGTCCATGTTCCTATACTGAATATGCAAAAAAAGTTCTGTACTCTTTATAGGTTCCACATAAATATTTCTGGCTAGTTTGGTTTTTGAGATTTGCTCACATTTTCCTGGGCTCAAATGTTAGTACCTAGAGTTGTTACACTCTTGATGAAGTGAGCAGCTTTACCACTCAATCATTTAAGAACTACTCTGAAGAGTCCATGTTTTCCCTATACTTTTGTCTTTCTAACAAATTCATCTCTTGCTCATACCCTCCATTTAATAATCGCTTTAAGAGCATCAGCCCCTAAGTAACTTTGATTGAAGTCAACTGCAATATAATCAGATAGGTTCAGTCTGCACTCCGTAGGAAGTGATATAGCTTCAGGAAAAGTAATTCTTCCCAGTGACATCAGTTAAATCTTCATGGAAGAGTGAACTTAAGAAATCTTGATTCATTGGCTTGATTTAGAAGTTTAGAGAAGAGTGTGTAAAGCACCAGAAACAAAAGGAAAGCATAGGTTATGTTCAGAGAAGACCCTCTACTTTAAGTATAACACATTCTAGAATGTCCTTCACAGAAGAAAAGGTTTCCAGATATTCAGGGTCAGAGAGAAGGGAAAGACACAGAGCAAGACTGATTCAATTTGCTTTTTCATCTCTGTGTAATTTTAAGATAGGAAAAGTTGTCAAAATATAATCCAGCACAGACAGTATGAATAGGAATCTTTTTTGGTAATGTACAGAATATACATTTTCATTGGTTCTTAGCTACGTAATCTACTCTTGCACTAAGCACCCCTATCTTTTGAGCCTCTACAGTATGACAAGCAGGGTACCTTATTTTCCTGTTGCTTCTAGGTCCATGATTGTAAAAGACTCCACATTTGTCGGTTCCACTTGGTGTTAAAATTCCCTCATGTATGTACTGATAAGTGAAAATCCAGGCTCTGCTTGAGCATCACCTGCATCAGGTAGCTCTTATTTCTTAAGCTCTTCCATCCCCTCCATTGTACTTTGTTCCAAGCTCCCAGAACCAGTCTTTGGGGCTTAGGTGCTCCATGGTGCCACATAAAATTAATCTCAGCACATAATAAAACATTGCTTCCTCCCTGTTTTCCTTCCTAACCTATTTTGCTTTTGGCAACACATTAAAAAAAAAAAACAAAAATGTTTTTTTGAGGGGCCTTTTTTAGCTGAAGATTATTAAAAAGCTTTAAATTTCCTTAAAAATAGTCTGAAGGTTTTTCTGAGGGTCAGGTTTAAGAGTATGAATTTTGGGTTGCAGTTCTTACTTTCTTATTCAGAAGACAAACTATCCTGACAGTTGTCACACAGCTTCATGCCTTCCCCACTAACTAATCCATGAAACACTCTCCTGTTATCCAGACTGTTGATAATGACCTTAAAATGCTGGGAAATGTCAGCGTGTGATTTCCACTTCTAACAAGGAAAATGTCAAAAGCAGAAGATGCTTGTTCTGTTAAAAAGCATTACCTCTAGCCAGTTGTTCTGTGTGAAAGGAAGTAGGTTACATTATGTTGCAGTTTCATATCAAAATTTATACACAAGTTCAATACAGTTGAAACATGGCGTTAATTACAGTTTATGCCACATGTCTCAAAATCCTAAATTCAAAACTTCAAAAGTTATTTAGAAGATGCTGGCTAAATCCATACAGTATGCTTGTTCCAAAGGCATTTGTAACCGAAGATAGATGGGAAGTAGAAAGACAGCCAGAAGAACACTATACCAGGCACTTGCCATATATTAGTGGTCTCTGGGAGGATGAGACTTGCAGCTTCTTCCACCCAGCCTTGAATCCAAGAGCCCTATTAGCAGAGCCTGTCATCAGTCTCCTGAGCAGGAGGCTTTCCAAGCTCTAAAATAATAATTCCTAAGATAGTTTACAAACTGCTTTCGCACACGAAACAGCTCTGGGAGGAAGGTTATTAATAGCCCATCCTGAAAGAGAAAGCCAAGGCTCAGAATCATTAAGCGACTTGCCAAAAGCAATAAGAGCTGGTAAGTGGCAGACCTGGGGACATCCCCTGGTCTGGCAAGTCCAGTGTTCTCTCCAGTGGCTGCTTTCAGGGCACCAAATACCTCAGAGCATGCTGAATGCTGCTTACAGAGCCCTGAGGCCCCTGTTTGAAGGCATCTAAGAAATTCACATAGATCATCCAGCTCTCAGGTGGCAGAGGCATATGAGTGCTGTGGGGTTTGAGACCTTTCAAAGCGTGCATGCATTTTCTGTTTTCTTGTGGGAAACGGCTAGGCAGTCTGTCTGACTGGCAGTGTGACGGAGCCAGTGAGGAAGGGCACCATGAAGAGCAAACACTGGCACTGAAGTACGCTGCAGCAAATTTCCCCAGAGACTCTGGTTTACTTTACATTAACTGAAAAACTCTCTGGAACTGTGAGGTTCTGAGTATCAATGGACGCCACACATTTAGAATTCAGTGGCGACACAGAGAAGTGACTTGATCCTTAAGACATTTTTCTCTTATGTGGACTACGATTTATGCCCCACAGAGGCAGGACCTCCTGCAGGTAAACAATGCATGCATATTGTCCTCTCCCACAGCTCACATTAATCAGGGCCCCACCAAGGGTATGTCACAGCATCAGGCATTTCCGAGCCAACCAAGCGACCTTGACCTTGAAATGTCAGTGAAAAAATGCTGTGGGATGGATCGTGATTCTGCCACTTGCCTTTTCTGTTTGAGAACCTGGGCTTCCCCTTCCAGTTGTCATTTTGTGTTTCCTGTGGGCTTATCATGGGGAGTTTGGTACTGTTGTTTCCAGAATGCTTACTTGGAAGCCAGCCTGTATGTTCTAGAACATGAAATGTGGCAGTTCAACAACAGGGTATGCCTCCTATTGAGCAGCATCTGTCTGGAAGCACTGCCTTTTGATGTGCCTTCTTGGGTTTTCAGTTCTTCTCATTTCTCATTGTGGTTGTTTGACTTGAAGTTAAACTCTGTTAACTGAAAAATATTATTTCTTCATCTAAGTTAAATCTACTGCAGGGAACCTTAAAATGAGCTTACCTAATATGCTTTCTAGGGATCATCTTTCCCGGGAGGCTTCCATCCATCAAATCTGTCTCATTATCCTTCTGCTAAATTCCCTGGGATTAATGAGGGCCAAATTAAATAACAAGTGGCTTCTCACCCCTTTCCAGTCTGCACACCTGGGAAATACAGGCAGTGCCAGGGGGGCAGAAGTTGAGTGGCTTTGGCTGAGATGACATTCAGACACCAGGAAGGAGCCTCATTTTCCAGTGAGGTTTGATTAATGTAATGATTGATGGAGTGGAAAATGATTCTTGTAAAATCAATGATGTACCCCCTCACACACATACACATACACACAGGAGTGGAATAGCAGAGGAAGAACTCTTCCAGGATTTTCTAGGTAGGTATACCTGAGGTGAGACTCACTTGCGTGGAACCTGTGCTATCTTAGACAAGGAATGAAAGGACAGCGAGGCTTTGAATATGAAAAAGCAGCTCTTTAAAAAAATAAAGACACCCATAAACTCCAATCTTTACATAATGTAAAGGAAATTATGAATGCATTTTTTTCTTCTTCCATTTTACACAATGTTACCCCTCATAACTAGGAAAAATACAATTGTGTTATCTTCAGAACACTCGCCGTGCACCTGCACGCACACATGTTCACACACTCACACACACTATCTCCTACACACACACACACACTCTTCCAAGAAAGCTGATGCTTCAAAAAGGAAATCTTATTTTAAAACACTTGGATTTTTCAGGCCAAGAAACTAATAATTCCTAGACCTGACCCAATTTTGTGACTGCCAAAAAAGAAAAGAAAAAGCTATTTAAATTTTGTACGGATCCATTTATCTTTTAGAGTATGCCAAAGCAATTTGAGGTGGGGGTGGAAACTAAGGTATTTATCTCAGCAGCTGGAGTCTCTATGTATCTATCTGCTGGGAGTCCAGATAAGAACAATTCTTGGGTGATTATTATTGATACATTGTGTTATCGCTTTCTCCAGTGCCTGCTTTCCTTCCTACTGTTGTGTAAGAATAAGAGTTGCTTTTTAAACTCCTTTTCTTCCATCATGAGGGAGTAAATATTAAGCATAAATGTCTTCCCTCACCAAATCATTTCATTCCATTTCTGAACTAGTTTAGAAAGTGCAAAAGAGGGAGAGCTAGCTTTTCTTGGATACATTTCTTCTTTTTCTTCTTTCTCCAGGAGACAAATATAAAGGGAAAAAAATCCAGTTCCTTTTCATCTCTCTTTCTCTTTGGCTGACAGTTGATGATCCCTTAGTAATTATAAACCAGAAGTAGAATAGCATGGCCAGGGTATGATGTATCTGCCAGCATGTTTCATTCCTTCAAATTCAGACTTTGAGAGGAAACGGGATTTTATCATTTAAATGCAAACAATGGGAATGGCCTCATGTTTTAACTTTGTCACAGTAAAGGTGAGTTGATATTTGGCAGTGTTTGCATTTCACTAACCTTCTGTGCCTTCTGCTTAGTTTTTAGATGAATGCCATTACAATAACATATCAGGATGAAATTGCCAAAAAGTGTTAAGTGCCTCGGACCTGCCTCACTAGATAGCAAGTTGAAACTGGGGTAAACCATGCCAGCCTTCTTACTTAACTGAAATGTCTGAACCAAGGGTTGAAAGACCAGTACTTTATAATGAAGTCATTGAAAAATCTTTTTAAATAACTTTCTTCTTTTTGGTACCCTTTTATTCTCTTGGGAAAGCTGATGAGCTAATTACCCAAGAATTAATTCTTATTAAGCAGTCAGAATACCACCCCCCAAAAAAATCTGAATTTGTCCTCATTAATTTTCAAGAAATGTATGAAAAAGCAAATAGAATTAAAGGTGGCATTGACTGTCTGATTTTTAACACAAATGAAATTTTGCAATTTAATGTGCCTTAAGTGAAATGTAAAACTTTCACAGCAGGATTTTTGAACTTTTACTGCGTTATCTATGCAATTAGTTACTTTGCTTTCTTTTTGTCTTTTAAACTTCACCTTTATCATTTGTTAAATAAACTTGGGGCTGCCTCCTTCTCTACTGGAAGCATGTGCAGCTATGAGATGCACCCCCAAAAAAGGAAGAGAAAAGAAAGAACTTTCTGGTAGCAAATCTGTGCCATGAAGTAGACATGACATGATGATGCAAAGCAGGAGCATGGTAATTTTCTCTGAGCTGCACACACCAGCTTTTATTTCATGGCTTTGTCACAGGCTTTTCTCCTTCTGTGCTGTCACCTTTGAGAAAAACGATTGCACCTTCTCCAAGTCTGCCTTTTAACAGCTACAGTTGAGTTGGCAAGACTTCCCCAGCTCTGAATATAGCCATTTGCCGACTCCGGCCTCTTTGCGAGACTGACTCAAATCTGTGATCTTCTGTTCAGCATACACATCAGCAAAGTGAGAAGATGAGCACTAAATATAGGCTCTATTAACTTTACTTTTAGATTTACTGCCTTCAAAAAGTGCCTATTCTGAGAAACATAGACGTTCTTCCTACATATGTATGTACACACGGTACCCAGAGTCATACCGTGCAGCCTTCAAAAACACACCATTGAAAGGAGTAGGTGCTAAGATAAGGAAACCTTGCCAAATGGAAGAAAGTCACTCATTTCCAATATCCCCTCCCGAGTGGCACCGTGAAACAGGCTGCAAGCACATTTCCTGAGCATTCCTTGCTGATACAGCCACTTTATATTTTTATCCTACTGGATGGTGGCATATTGCTGAGGTTTCCTGTACTCTACTTCAAGGGAATAGATTATGCTTCATGGAACTGGAACATTTAGTCGGGAAAAAAGGTTGTTTAAGAGAATCAATGAGCCAGGGCCTCTATTAGGATATGTGTCATATGTGTGTTTTATAAACTAAGCATTGGTGAGCTTAGAATGTCAGCACATTGCTTCTCCTTTTATCTCTCAGGCTCACATCAGTGAGAACTAAAGAAAAGTCTTGGCTGTGACAATTGGAGGCTCAGGGGGCCAAATGCCCTTGCCAGATCCTTAGAGCATCTTTACTTTGACTCCTAAAAATAGTAGCACATGTTATTTATTGGCTTTTGTTTCCATGGTTCTGTCACTGATATAACAACTGTAGATATTGTCAATGGAGCAGCAGCTCCACCTACAAAGTTGGATTCTTACCTAGCTGTGGCAATAAGAGGGGGTCCAGACCAATGGGGCAAAGTAGACTATGTATGATTTTAGGAAAAGGGTTGAAGGGAGGACATGCTTCCAAAAAGATCTTTCTCAATGTGTCGTCTGACTCAACCAGCTGGCAGATTACACTTGCCAAGTCGCTCTCTTCCCTTAGAAGTCAGTTAGCTCCATGTTTGCCTGATTCTGTCTCTGCTTTGGAAAAGCAAGGTACCTCCAGGGAGCCTTTCCCTAAGGAAGCTCTTGCCATCTTCTTGGTCACAAAATTGTCTCCTAGCCCACCCAATTTCACCAACAGGAAGTAAAGGGAGACGAGCAATGGAAGATGCTTCCCATGTCACCGACATCAGTCACCATTCTGCGTTCCATCTAGGGCTCCACTACTTAAACTAGGGAGGAGGGCAGAATGGATCACGGTTCCATCATCACTAGAGTGTGGACCACCTTTCCTTAGTTGTCTTCATTTTATGAGATGACTTGTCTCCTTGAAGAAAGTGATACTCTTCTCTAAAACTGTCGATTCTTCCTGTTCATGTTCTTGTTATGTTTTTACTTTATTCAGTTTTAACACTAGTCATTTTCTATTTTTTTAGAGAAAAATGTGCTAGATGAGAGTTCAGAAATCTCCATGATAGCAGAAGGGGCAATGGAATACCACAGAGTTTTTCCTCCTTGGAAACGAGATAGACTGGGAAAGATACAGCATGGTTTTGCTCCAGGTTTCAATGTGACCATAACTATGAGAGAGTTTTATGTCAACGCTGAGTGGTATTTACAAAAAGATAGATCAAGGGAAAGAGGGGTTAAGCCAGGTTTTCTCTATGCTAAATGTGTCAAAGAACAAGAACTTCCTACTAACTACAGTCATAGCCCCACCATGATCACTACAAATCTGAATAGCATTCTCTGACTTAGGGAAATTGACAAAAAACATGTAGAGAATGTGCCTTTTTTCACATACATGATACTGACAGAGCCATGGTATTCCCAAAATGCAGATTTCTCTTTTTTATTCTTAGCAAATTACATCTCTCCTCTACATCATGAACCATCACTGACAAATCCAACATAGCCCTCATGGTTCCTTATAAAAGTAAGAGAATAAAATCTGTTATAAGCAAGTGATTTGGGTTATTTTCTTTTGTATTTATATATTACCACCTCTATTAAATCATGTTTCTATTTACCCTCTATCAGTTTTTTTCTATCAATTGTTTTTCCAATGCTCTATAAGAATAAATATGAAAATCATATTCCTTTTTCTGTTAAAAAATTGCAACTATGTTATTATATTTAGAAATCCAATAAAGTTATTACATTTACTTGCTTATGTGTAGCATTCTTTTGAGCTGGATAATCCCTGTCTCTCTTCTCCTAACCTCTTTTACTGTGATTCATTTTTACATCATTTGCTTTCCATATGGTCTTCTGAGAAAGGGAACGTCTCTCAAAAGAAATATGATGCCAACAAGAATATGAAGGCACCCACTCTTTTCCACTGTTAGCACAGAACATCTTAAGGTTAGATATGTTCTAGAATTAGTTGACCACTTTGTCTTAAACTTTCAAGTAAAGAACTTTCCCCTTTTAAGTTGAATCCAAGCAAATCAGTTCCTGAGTTGTGCGTGTGGTGTGGGAGGCGGGTGGTGGTGGCGGATGGGGAGTTCTCCACTCACATCACTAATGGCTGGCTGACTTTTCGCACTTTTATTCTATCTGTTCTGTGTATACTTTTCCAACATTAAGAATCTGCTTTGCTCTAGGCTCCTTGAGGGATACAGATATAAATCAGTCACAGTTCCTGCTTTGAAGAAGTCTATAGTCTAGTAAAGCTAAAGCTGATGGGTTCAGGTGCAAATAACTATGGTCAGAAGAGAGAGAGAATCAGACACTTGGGAGAGTATGACTCAACATTTTCAAAACTTTTCACAGTTCATCATATCATTTTTAATAGTCTGTGGTCCGCAATGATTCTACCCTCATTTTCTATGTGAAAATGCTAAGAATGTGAGAAATAAAGGTAACAATCCAAGATCACCATTCACTGAACATTTGTTTTTAATTTTTTAAACAAATCTTCAAATTAACCCAGTACCCTGGTCTAAAACTTAAGAGGAGTAGAACTACAGGGTGCGTGAAACTCCTCCTATAAAATTCAGAAAACGGTATCCCTTCTCCTTCCCAATTAGGCTTTTGGTTTTATCTCTGCAGCCTCATGTTTCAGCTTACTAATGCTGAAAGAACTGAGAGTCCAACAAGAGGCCACCATTTTCAGAGATGCTGGACACAAGGTGTGTTTCTGAATTAACAAATGATGGATATGGCACTGGAGCACAGGATGTTCATAACTTCTGGCCAAAAAGTTGTAAACAAAGAAGCACATATAACATATAACATTGGCTTTTCTTTCCCTATTTTTCTCAAATTGCTCGCTTTATGTTCCTCAGCCCCCTTCTGTTTTGTAATTTAACACTATACAAATATTATTTGTCCCTATTCATTGTGTGGGAGCTGGGAGGGCTCTTAAAGAGCATGTTTTCTGATTTTTCAAGGAAATACTAGGTTCCAGAGATAGGAAAGAATTTACCTAAGGTCACAATGTAATTTAATTACAAAGCTGGATCTTGTGTCCTGACATGACCCTCAGTCCTATGCTATCATACTGACAACTTTAATAATGTGAAGGGAGTAGAAAAAAGGTCTATCTGTAATTTCCATTTCTAGGAAAAACAAAAGTTAAAAATGAACATAAGCTGAAAGTCTTGATGACTGTTGCTGTTTTTGTTCAATTGTTAAGTCCTTTCTTTTTACGACACCATAGACTACAGCCTGCCAGACCCTTCTGTCCTCCAATATCTCCCAGTATTTGCTCAAATTCATGTCCATTGAGTTGGTGGTGCTATCTAACCATCTTATCCTCTACTACTCCTTCTCCTTTTGCCTCCAATCTTTCCCAGCATCAGGGTCTTTTCCAATGAATCAGTTCTTCACATCAGCTGGCCAAAGTATTAGTACTTCAGCAACAGTCCTTCCAACGAATATTCAGGGTTGATTTCCTTTAGGATTGACTGGTTTGAGCTCCTTGCAATCCAAGGATCTCTCAGGTCTCTTCTCCAGCACCACAATTTGAAAGCATCAATTCTTCGGCTCTCAGCCTTCTTTATGGTCCAACTCTCACATTCGTACGTGACTACTAGAAAAAACATAGCTTTGACTACATGGACCTTTGTTGGCAAAGTGATGTCTGTGCTTTTAATACACTGCCTAGGTTTATCAGAGCTTTCCTTCCAAGGAGCAAGCATCTTTTAATATAATGGCTGCAGTCACTGTCCAGTGATTTTGCAGCCTGAGAAAATAGAATGTTCAGGGCTTCCCTGGTAAAGAGTCTGCCTGCAACGCAGGAGACCTGAGTTCAGTCCCTGGGTCAGGAAGATCCTCTGGAGAAAGGAATGGCTGCCTACTCCAGTATTCTTGCCTGAAGAATTCCATGGACAAAAGAGCCTGGTGAGCTAAAATGCATGGGGACACGAAGAGTTGGACATGACTGAGCTACTAATACACACAAACACACACACACACACACAGAATATAACAAAAATTCTGAAAGACTTATTTCATAAACAAACCAGGAAGGAATATCAGTGACACATAAAGAATGTTGAACAAAGAGAATGGCAATCATATAGTTCTATCTCAAATAACCTAAGTATATTCCAATAATACAGGAGTACTGGAACATTAGAAACGCATTAAAGTAATTTATCACTTTCACAGAACAAAATAGAAAAGTGTTACAATCATAGTATCTCAATAGATACAGGAAAAGAGCGTAATACAATAAAGTATTCATAATAAAGAACAATCCCTTAGCAAACTAGAAATAAAAAGAAGCTTCCTTAAGTAAAGCCTATCTATCAAAAAATCACCACAAATATTGAAAAATTAAAAGTAGTCATTTTAAATTATAAAAAGTATGCTCACTATCAACACATCTCAACTTTATACTGAAAATTCTAACCAGTACACTTATAATAAAAAAGTTATAAAAAAATAGCCTGTAAGAAGCCAAAGTGTCATTACTCATAGATGATATAACTACAGAAAACTATATACAAAAATCCAAAATAATATACAAATAATTATCATTAAACAGACTTAGAGCAAACTGGTGGGTATTGGGTGAAATAGATGGAGGGGATTAAAAGGTACAGACTTCCAATTATAAAATAAATAAGTCACAGTAATATAAGGTACAATATAAAGAATATAGTCCATGTAACTAATAATTTTGTATGGTACAGATGATTACCAATGGGTCAGCAGTAAAGTATCTACCTGCAAGGCAGGAGACCCAGATTCCATCCCTGGATTGGGAAGATCCCCTGGAGGAGGGCATGGCAACCCACTCCAGTATTCTTGCCTGGATAATCCGATGGACAGAGGAGCCTGGAAGCTTACAGTCATGGAGTCGCAAAGAGTTGGAAACGACTGATGTGACTGAGCATGCACATGCATTTTGAATAAATCATATATCATAGTGACCAAAAAAATGTAAAGTACCCTAGAATATCATTTTTTAAATACAAAATACCTAAATAAAGAAATTCATAAAACTTTACTGAAAGACATTAAAGTAGATCTAAATAAGTAGATATACCATCTTCAAAGATAGGAAAATAATATCATAAAAATGTAAATTGATTCACAGATTTAATGGAATGCTAATCCAAGTCCCAGCAGAATTTTTATGGACTTTGGCAAGCTGCTTCTAAAATATACTCAGAAAACCAAATGCCAAATACCCAAGAAATTTTTAAAGAACAAGGAAAGATAATTTTCTTTAGCAGATAAAATTTTCTAAGCGATAGTAGCTAAATAAAACAAGGTACTATTTGTATAAGAAAAAGACATATATAACTTAAGTGGACCATAGTTGAAAATCCTAAAACAAAACCACCCATTTATGGTAATTTAATCTATGACATGAATAATATGGCAGATCACTGTGACAAGGGTAGATATTAAGATAATTGGTTTTTCATGTGGAAAAAATAACATCCAATGCCTACCTCATGCAGATAAAATGTTCAGACCTGCTAAAAAACCTTTGCATTACAAAAAGATTTATTAAACAAAAAGCATTAAAGCTGTAAATAAAAGAATTAATCATTTAAACCCCATTAAAATTAAGAAATATAGTTAATCAGAAAACACATAATTACTTCAAGCTGGGAAAGCTATTTGCTACACATGAAAATAATAAAGGACTACTATCCAGAATATGCAAAGAATTCTTAAGACAATTCAATAGAAAAATGGGCACAATAATAGGCATTTCACAGAAAAGGAAATATAAATAGCCAATTGACACATGAAAGCACATTTATGCTAGTCATTTGTTGTTTCTTAGTCACTAAGTCCTGTCCAACTCTTTGAGACCCCATGGACTGTAACCTGCCAAGCTGCTCTGTCCATACAATTTTCCAGGCAAGAATACTGGAGTGAGTTGCCATTTCCTCCTCCAGGGTATCTTGCTGACCCAGGGATCAAACCCGTATCTCCTGCATTGGCAAGCAGTTCTTTACCACTGAGCCACGTTGAAAACCAATTGTTAGGTAGTTAGAATAGGAAAACGGAGTCCAGAAAGGTGGTGGCTAAAAGATAAGGGGAAAGCCTGTGAAAATAGAACAAAGGAAGATCCAAGGACCGGAATGAGGACCTCAGTACTCAGAACAAAGTACTCCTGGCTAGCCCAGTTTACATAGGGCAGGCCCAGGGGGAGGGAGAAAAAAAATATATATATATATTTATTTATTTATTTATTTATTTATTTATTTATTTATATAAAGAGAAGCCAAAGGGCCAGGGTCTCTCTTGCTCTCTCTCTCTCTCTTCTCTTCACATATTTTGGGTCGTCATGCCCTCACATCTCAAGGATGTATTTTCCTTTATTTTCTAAACAAAACTGAGCTGTAACATGGAGCTGTAACACTGATCTGTCCAAGAGCTGTGACACTGGTCTGTCTGGGAGGTGTAATGCTGACCCATAGGAGGGCTATAATGCTGGTCCGTCGCTTCAAATTTTCATTGTGACAAGACAGAACTGAGGAAATTACACACTCCTCAGCAGTATAAATGATGTGACATGGCTATATTATTCTTTTATGCTTTGTGCTTTTTGTGTCTTTTTGCCTTTTTTTTTTCTCTAACTTTATTTCTAAAAATTCTGATTTATTCAACAATAGTTGATTTTTACTGTTATAGATTTTTCTGTTGTAGAAATATATTACTTTTATTTAACAGTTCTCCTTGGATGGATATTTGTTATCTTCAGCTTTCTGTCATTACAAACAGTACTGTTCTATATGTCTTTGTAAATATCTTTGGGTTACATGGGCAAGAGCAAGAGTGTCAGTCATGGGATTTCCACATTTTTATCTTTATTAGATAATGCTACATTATTTTCCAAAGTGATTTTAGAAATTTATACTCCCGAAATACTGTAAATAAATACCCATTTCGCCATGTCATCTCTTATACTTGTCATCAACAGCCTTTTAGATTTTCACTGATCTGATTGGTATAAAATAATAATTAACATTGTGTTAGGGAGTGTGTAATTTCCTCAGTTCTGTCTCGTCACAACAAAAATTTGAAGTGACAGATCAGCATTACAGTCCTCAGACAGACCAGTGTCACAGCTCTGTGTTACAGCTCAGTTTTATTTAGAAAATAAAGGAAAATACATCCTCGAGGTGTGACGGCATGGCGACCCAAAAGACGTGAAGAGAAGAAAGAGAGCGAGCCCTTGGCTCCTCTTTTCACATGTCTTTTTCTTTTCTTTTCTCCTCCCCCTGGGCCTGCCCTCTGTATACTGGGCTAGCCAGGAGTGCTGCTTGTTTCACCTTTCGTGGGCTTCTCCCTTCCTTGTCTTTTAGCCACCGCCATTCTGGACTCCTTTTTCCTATTCTAACTACCTAACAATGCAAAATTTTAAAACAAGAAAAACATTATGCTGTGGAGTTAGAATAAAAGAGGGAAATGTCACTGGTAAAAACACAGCACAGGGGATCTTCAGGGCTACGTTATAGTATTAGGTTTTTTTAGTTGGATTGAAGTCACAGGGATTCCTTTTACCATTATACATTATACTATGTGTTACATATCTATCATGTGTTTCATGGTATAATAGTTTTCTTTTTTAGGTTTTTTTTTTTACTATGCCACACAGCTTATGGGATCTTATTTCCCTGACCAGGGATCGAATCCAGGCACTCAGCCATGAAAGCACAGAGTCCTAACAACTGGATCTCCAGGGAATTCTAGAGGAAATGCTTTCTGATAACTCTCTTTCCATTCTGGTGCAGAGTCAAGTGCTCAGTACATCCTTAATGACCTTAAGGCTGCCTTAGAAGAGGGCAAAGTGCGTTTCAGCACTTCTTACATAAAATACTAGAAGTAACTTTAGAAAATGTGGATGTCAATGAATGGAAAATGGGGAGCAAAGCTCACAGTGTGGGCCACACAATTGCAGAACACTTCCCCTCTCTCTTCCCATACTTCTCTACCCTTGGCATCTTCCATAAAGACTTTTCTTCCATGCAGCCTTTACTGCTTTCTTTATTGAAAGTGACAAAGTCCTTCTTCTAAATTCCCATTCCAGTGAAAATTAACATACCACCATTCCTCAGTTGTGTAAATACCTCCATACCCAAACAATTTTCATGATTTTTTTTTTTCTGGGAAGGAAATGACCTTGTTAATTTAGTTGCCACCAAAATATCTTTTGGGGGTTTCTGGTGGCTCAGCAGTAAAGAATCTGCCTGCGTTGCAGGAGATATAGGAAACACGGGTTCAGTCCCTGGGTTGGGAAGATCACCTGGAGAAGGAAATGGAAATTCACTCCAGTATTCTTGCCTGGGAAATACTATGGGCAGAGGAGCCTGGGGGGCTAGAGTCCATGGGTTCTAGGGAAGAGTCAGACACTACGGAGCAGCTCAATAGCAGCAACAAAGCAGCACAGGCTGGCATATTATAGAACCTAAATAAATCATTATCCAAGGGAATCAAGTTGATCCTCTTTCAATTTCACCCCAGATTCATGTTCAAAGCAGAGCATTTTATTTCTTCCTACCTTGCTGTTACAGTCAGGAAGTAAATAAAATACTCATTACTTCCCTATGATGTTGTAAAACTAACAACATAGAGAATTCTGCATGAAGTATTACAGACAAGATTCCTAAATTCAAGTCAGAGAGCTTCCTCCCTCCCAACTCGATTATGAAGGAAATGGGCCAGGTAAACAGGAAAAATGAAGAAACAAACACAGGATGGCCATGTCACCAAAATCTGCCATGTCCTTAGGGTCACTCAGGGTTCAGACCTCAATTTTGTCCCAAGTTCCTCCATCTTATTTCCTCATCCTGTGGCTTTCCTATGCTGGGCCTTCCCTTTTGACAATTTGATCTCCTTCACTTTGCCTTCCCTTCTTTCATTCCAGGCTTTTATTCCATTAGGAAATCACCAGTCAACACTTCCCTCCCTGTCTCAGTCTTTTTAACCCCTCACCACCACCTCTAAACCATCCTCTACTGGGGCCAGCCTATTTCCAAAGCACAAATAGGACCACCCTGCTCCTCTGATCCCGATCTTTATGGTCCTTCCATTGCCCTCAGGATACAATCCAAATTCCTTGGCATGATCCTGAAGATCCTAGGTCATCTATATCTTCATTTGTTTGTTTGAGGGTCTAAATTTTATCAATGCCATTAGTTGACAATTTTTCTGGGTTATCTTTCCATGCTCATCTACTCCTAGCCTCATCCAACATACCAACCAGTAAACTGCACCATTCCCAAACAGAACATGCCTTCTCCCTTCTCCATGCCTTTATGTTCCCTTCTTGTGTTTAGACTGCCCCTTCCCCTCTTGCCAGTGGCACCCACTGAAAACTACAAAGACCTTTGGCACAGAACCCCATCCAAATCCCCACACTAAGAGACTTGATCAACTCTAGCACGAATGCTGTGAGCCTGAGGGTACATTCCTGGGACAACCCAGCTCCCTTTTGAGATTCTGTCTGCAAAAGCTCAAGGCTGTGAAACGAATTTACTACCTAGCTCTGGCGAACACCTGACAATAGGCCTCTAACCTCTTTCTTAGAGAATTTACTGTAAAAAGCTGACAACTAGAAATTCTTCCTCTGTCTTTTTGATATTTGGTGTGTATGTGTGTCTGTGTCTGTGTGTCTGTGTCTGTGTGTGTCTGTATATGTGTGTGTGTGTCTGTGTGTGTCTGTGTGCATGTGTGTGTGTGTGTGTGTATGCACGCACATGCGTATGTGCATATGTGCTCAGTTGCTCAGTCGTGTCAGACTCTTTGCAACCCCATGGACTGCAGCCCACCATGCTCCTCTGTCTATGAAATTTTCCAGCCAGGAATATTAGAGTGATTGCCATTTCCTCCTCCAAGGGGGTCTTCCTGACCTAGGGATCAAACCCACATCTCACATGTCTCCTTCTTGGCAGGTGGATTCTTTAACCACTAGTGCCACCTGGAAAGCCATATATATCCCACAACCCAAGAGTCTTTCTTCGGTACATGAAAGCCATTCCTTTGAAATGTAAAATTGTCAGGAAGTAAAGGATTTGTGTCTCTCAGTCTCTGTAGGAAGATAGACTCCTAACTCTAATGGTTGTCTGGCAGCAGACATAGCTGGCCTGATCACATTTTACTGACCAAATCTTTTACTTGCTTTTTGTAATTTTCTATGTCCCCAGGGCTAGTTGAGTCCCTGTTCACTCCCCCTCCCTATTACCTCATCCTCCTCTAAAATGCCCAGTCAACACTGCAAACAGGAAGCTCTTTGCCCTTTTATCACTAGTGACAAAATAAAATCCATTTCCTCCTCTTTAACTAATGTCTGACTTTATTTACCTCTGACACGACTCACACTCCAAGACTCAGGCCCCATGTTACCTCTTCCGAGAATTTTCCTTTCCTTGACCTCCACTGTGATATTTTACTCTTATATACACAAGCCCACACAAGTTCAAACAGACATACAGTAGGATACTTATTGTATTAAAGCAAAATTTTCTTTCTTGTCTTCTAGTTAGATTTTCATCTAGACTAAAACCCTGAAAGCTGAAGATCATGTTTTACTCATCCCTGCATGCCGTGAGCCATGTATGTAACAGGCCTGGAATACAGATGTATGAGGAGGAGGTTGGATGAATGAATGAATGAGTGTTTCTTTACAGGGTGGTAAGGGTTAAGATATGTCCTCTTTCTAGAGTTGTCCCTAAAGGAAATGGAGACTGAGGTATGGCTGTAGAGCAGGAAGAGAATAATTAACACTTCTCTAGGAGGAGAGGAAGATGAATCGGTACAGACTTGCCCTTTCTTGCCACTGAGAATTTCCACTCCATTTTTTTTTTTCCTTCCAAAGCCTCTCTGAGCTTGTATGCAAACCTTTTTCTTTCAGGAGCTGTTAAGAACCATTTTGTATACTGTACCATAATTCAGGGGCAAAGAGGAATCCCTTCAAACACGGAACAAAATCTGCCCATTGAAAGGGCTTCATCTTGGCTGTAACCAGGCGCAAATGCGTGATATAAAGCCAACCTAACTGATTCCATTGTTTTCAAGTGTGACTAAGTATTGACTAAAATTACTTCCTCTGGCATTTTTTTTTTTTTTTTTTTGGACTCAGTAGGATGGAAGTGTTCTAGGCTGTTGGTCTATGTTGCTTTCTGGACACAATGATTTCCTGCTCATCATAACCAATTGAGAAAGAGGAGGAAAGTGGAAGAGGGGAAAAAAATTTTTTTTAACTCCCAGGGATTCCCTTAAGTTTAGCAATGGCTTTTTGTTCTTAGATTTCATTGTTTTTGTTTTTGTTGTCCTGTGTTACTCACAGAAACAACAAAGAACATGTGTGTGCAAAGTCCCTTCAGTTGTGTCTGACTCTTTGTGACCCCATGGACTGTAGCCTACATGCTCCTCTGTCCATGGCATTCTCCAGGCAAGAATACTGGAGTGGATTGCCATGACCTCCTCTAGGGGATCTTCCAGACCCAGGGATTGAACTGTGACTCCTGCATTACAGGCAGATTCTCCACCACTGAGCCACCAGGGAAGCCCACAACAAAGACTATCAAAATCCTAATTGGAAAGGACCTTTCCCAGGTCATCTAGTGAGGAGTCAACAGTTTTCATGCCCATATGAGATCTGAGGTTCCCTGGGACACAAAGACATTCCCCACTCCCCATCAGGTGCAATGTAAACACTTTTTCTTTGTTCCAGAGTTCTGTTTCTTTCCAAAATAATTCCTCACACCTTTGGGCTGCCAGCAGTTCCTTCCATCTCCCTGTAGACTATTTCTTTTAGTTCTGCCTTCTGGCACATTTTCTTTGTGCAGAGTGGTGTCTGCAGAGAGTAAAAAATTCTAAGCCTGTTCCACGTGGGCTAGATGACTAGACAGGTAGGTAATGACTTCTGTCAGAGGGAAAATGGAGACGTGAGTGGGACCACAGCTCTGGAAATGTCTTCAAAGAGTGGAAACAGAGAGGAAGGACATCCATCAAATGTGCCTTTGGAAGATCGGAAGAGTCCCTCCTCCCTCATCATGGCATATTATGAAGAGCTGAAATCATCTAACCCAAGCTTTTCAGTTCCAATATTTCCTCAACTGATTCTCACCTTCCAAAACATCAGAAGCCTCATCCGTCTTCCCCAGGTTGCTAACCCTACTAATTTCCACTCAGCTTCTCCTCTCTCCTACCCAGTCTGATGGCAGAGGGGATTGACTGTCCCTACTATATATTCAGAGAAGGCCTGTGATCCTTGGGCAAGGAGGAAAATCTCCCTCTGAGATTTTGCTCCTTTCTTTGCAAGATGCTGGATGCATTCACAGGGAGGCCAGCACCCCACCAAAAATTACCCAAAGCCCCTCCTAGCTGCTGGATTCACTTTTACCAGTGTGTGAGTCATTTCCTCAACTCTGAGCTTCTACCAGGTTTAGGGTCAAAGGAAAAGCCAGTCCCCACAGGGCCTTTCAGCTCCCTGGGAATTAGGATGAAGGATTCATTACAAGGCAGAGATGACTGCTGTTTTCTTTTCAACTGTGATTGGTGGCCCAGAAACCACAGCCATCATACAGAGAGGCTCTGCTAAATCATCACTATTTCAGCTACTAATTAGGACTAATGTTCACAGCAGAGGAGTCTGTGGGGGCAATAAACCACTTCTTCAAGTGATTAAACTGCAAAGGAAACACACTTTGATTACCACAAGAACCATTCCCTGGCAAAGTTTCTCCCAGGTAACAGCATCCTCAAGACGTGGCCTCATGAATGGAGAATGGGTAGCCAGGAACTCTGGATGTGCAAGGTACCCTGTCTCCTCTGTCAGAGCCCTGCTGCACCTCTAATTCTGTTGAGATGCCTTTGAGGACTGCTTGTAATACACTTGTGAATAGCAAGTTCACTGGGTCAGCTGTGCTATGACACTGCCCAAAGTCTCGGGCCATGGATGGGGAATGACTAGAAGCACATCTGGGGAAAGTCATCTGGTACTTCTGGGTCCCCTATCCGTTGGCCCCGACTTAAAGGAACGAGTTTAGAGAATGGCACCATGGTGGAGAGGAAACCCAAGGAACAGTGCCAAGTACTTACATGTGAATTATCTTATAGCAAAAATTTAGGTGTTTGCTCCAGATCTTCTTCAGAAGCATTCTCTCAATACATTTTAGAAAAACAAAACTACACATGAGCCTCATGCTCACTGTAGAAAATAAAAACAAGCAAGCAAGAAAGTTGTAGTATTCTATAAGCCCATCATGTAGAGGAGGGTCTCTTAGCCTCAGCACTACGACATAAGAGGGCTGCATAATTCTCTGCCGTAAGG
Source organism: Nanger dama (assembly GCA_917880005.1). NCBI lineage: Eukaryota > Metazoa > Chordata > Mammalia > Artiodactyla > Bovidae > Nanger > Nanger dama. The sequence continues at coordinate 22,466,653 of CAKJTW010000011.1, read as the reverse complement.
GCTCCCTGCATGTGGTAGGATATTTAGCAACATCCTGTTATCTCCAACCCACTAGATGCCAGTAGCACACTCTCCTCCACCTTAAACTGGAACAACAAACAGGTTACAAGACATTGTCATACGCCCCTTAGCAACAAAATTATTCTCAATAAAAACTAAAACTTTAGAGATAATAATGTCATTTTCCAGTCTTTTTTCTTGTATGCAAACAAGTGATCCATATTTTTACATAGAGTTGTAATTCATGCTATTTTTATTTTTTTGCTTAACTGAAATTCCTGAGCATTTCCCTATGTTGATGTCTATTTTACAATATTATCTTAACTTTTCCATTTTGTTCCATGGCACAGTTATAGCATTATTGATTTCATCCTTGATCTAAGGACATGGAGATTCTTTTCCAAGGTAGTAAGACTATGAAAACAAAAGCCATTTCTGTGTGCCTCTTTTGCTTTCTAATATGGGGAGAGGTTGGAATAATGCATATGAATGAGGAAATAAATCCTTTCTACTATGTCTTTGCACTCATAGACACCACTGAGGAGACTATTTTAAGACTCCTCTGCACTGTTAATGGATAAGATACTTGGTATAGTCCATTCATGAGTCTCTGCTTAGTAGGGTAGGGACTGAGGAGGAGTGAGTCAGATGAATTTGAAAAGTTTAATGGAAGGGAGATAGTCTAGGGGTGGGTATCTGAAGAAGAGTCCAAGAATGCTGGATCTTGAAAAACAAAGAGGACAGTAGGTGGACAAAGCTTAGAAAGGGGGGAGGTGGTGCTGAGGAAGATGGTTGTCTGCTAAACATCAAGCTATTCACGGTCCCAACACTTAGTAACACTTAACCACACTCCTTGCAATGTATTCCTCACCAAAGTACATGGGGGAATGAAAGGTATTTGGGGTGAATTGCATTACACAGAAGGGTACTTTGCAGAAGAAGGACAGTTGGGGCAAGTGTAAAATACACAGTGGGGACAGAGAATTAAACAGATTATGGAGGCAGAGTCAACTCAGAGAAAGAGAGCCAGATGGGGGTCACAAGGTTTTCCACGCATATGACATGAGTCTCTGAGCCAATTTTGCTTAAATATTAATGGCCAAAATGACTTCAGTAGGATAAAGGACTTAAGGAACGTCCAGTCAGCAGACACTTATATTACACTTCATTTTTTGTAATTCTTACCAACTTTACATAGCATACCATTGTTGTTAAATATTTGCAAACAATGCTTAACTTTCTTTGGGCTAAATATTAGAGATGGAATTATTAGATTCAAGAGGTGCATATTTTTTTTCTTTTGCCTTGTATAAAAGTTTTATTTTTGAGTTCAGACAAATTCACTAGATTGTTTTTACATTTTTAAATTGGAGAATAATTGCTTTACAATGTTGAGTTCGTTTCTTCTGTACAACAACTTGAATTAGCCGTAAGTACATAGGCGTATATACCCCCTCACTTCTGAGCCTTCTCCTGCCTCCCTCCTCATCCCAGCCCTCTAAGTCATCAAAGAGCAGAGGACTGAGCTCCCTGTGCTATAAGCAGCTTCCCATGTGCTATCTGTTTGACACACAGTAGTATATACATGTCAAAGCCACTCTCTCAGTTTGTCCCACCCTCTCCTTCCCCCGTGTCTGCAAGTCCATTCTTTATGTCTGCATCTCTATTTCTATCCTGCAAATAGGTTCATCAGCACCATTCTTCTAGAGAGAATGCGTATTCTTAATTCTTCTGATACATGCTGTCAAACAGTCCTGACAGGATTTTGACAATATTTTATGATTTTAACATACCACAGACAGAGTGCAATAGTTCCCCGCTCTTTCAATAGCAATGGTATATGTTCCTCCCATTTTACAGAGAAGATACGTGAGGTTGTCCATGTTTACAGAGTGATGGAATTAGACCCATAACCCACAGCTTTCTGACTCCAAGTTCTGAGCTCTTTTCTATCCACTCTATCCCTTTTACCAGAACTGGGGGTATTTTGCCCTTAGAAGACTCAGCCAGCATCAACCCTGATGCTGATACTCCTCTGCTTAACCTCTTTGCTCTTAGGTTAAAACCTAAACTCTTTCAGGGGCTGGAAATCTCTGCACAATCTAGTCCCTGCACAACTAGTCCCCTTCGTCCTTTCCCTCCCTTTAATTTTAAACTCCTCTCATACACAATTTCTTTAGGTTCTCTAAGGTACTTTGTTCTCACTATAGCCTCAGGACCTCGGTACCTGCTCCGCCCTCTCTCCCAGCACATCTATGCCTGGGTAACTTCGGTTCATTCTTCAGAATGAACTTAAAACCTTAGTCCCTACATGACCTTTAAATTCTGCGTAGTGTACCTCTTTCACCTCTATGTGCTTCTGCCTGCACTTTTACTTCCCTAAGATAGCCATTAATTGTGTGGTGATTCTTGTCTAATTACCTGACTCCCCCAGTAGTCACTAAGCCACAGAGAACAAATTCATGTTTACAAAACCCGAATCAGTTCTCGCTGAGTAGCACATTCACTTTTGGACTAGACAGCTAGGCTCCCAACCATTTTGGACAGTTTCATAAACAGCACGTCTCATCCTCTGTGTTCCCGGCTGGGCATCTGCAGGCATTTGAGTGCACCATCCTTACAAGAGACCGACATTTTTTCTGCCAGTGCCAGGAAGGAACTTCCAATGTTAAGAGCTGTCCAACAATGGCATAGGACCTCTCTTTACATCTCAAATGATCTGCACGTGTTTCTCAGTAACTGGAGGGGTCAGCAGTCAGTTTCGAACTTGCCACCCTCCCGACTGGGCCACCAGACATGTGCCAGGTGGTCTTGGGGTGTGTATGGAGCCAAGTTGAACTAAAAGACTGTCTTGGCAACAGGTAACTCTCTAAGACTCGACAACTTGCTTCCAGCCCAGCCAAAGGCTTGCCGCTCTGAGGCAAATGCCACTGTGGTGGAGTTGTCTTAATGAGAAGGCACGCTTGCTTCTCTTCTGGGGGAGTTTCCTAGAGCAATGCTCTTAGAAACTCCTTGGCAGGAATCCTGAGCCAGGCTTGGCATTGACAGCGTCCTCCTGCTGGCATTAACAAGCCTCTTATTTAAATGTAAATGAGCTCTCAGTGCCAGTTTGTGAGCGAAACACATCACTTGTGTTAAACCAGAGCTGGGAACGCTACAAACACACCAAATGTCGGCTCGGTTTCCACTTCCCCACCACATCCGTAGTTCTGAGGGGAGCTCTGGCCCTTGAATTCTGCAAAACTGTGAGTCCTCAGACAGCTAGGGGAATTTGTGGAGTCTGGGGGCCTTGTTTTTAGCCTTAAATCTTCTTCGCTATGACCTTGGTCAAGTGATTGAGAGTTGCCTCCCTAAACTGGAATGTTGTAAAGCTGGGGTCACACCTAATTCCAGTCAGCAGAGGGTCCTGAAAGGTCTCTGAGGCTCAGCAGAGGGTCTGAGCTGCCCCTCAGTTTTCAGGGCTATGTCAGCCTGGGTTCCCCAGGAGCCTGCCTGGACAGGAGACGCCTTGATCCTGTGCGCATTCTCTTTCCTCCTGGCTTTGTGTAGTTGCTGCCCAAATACACATCATTTACTGATCTTACCTGAAGTCTGGCCCTGCTTAGCCATCTGCTACCCCGCTCAGTTTCCCGGTCTTTATTTGTCCATATTATAACCAACTTCCTCTTTTGGCATTTTCCTCTTTATTTCAGATCTTTCTGGAATTAACTTGTGTTCCTCTGATATCGTCTGATATTGGGCTTTCCAGGTGGCATGGTAGTAAAAGAATCTGCCTGCCAATTCAGGAGACTCAAGAGACATGAGTTCCATCCCTGGGTTGGGAAGATCCCCTGGAAGAAAGAAATGGCTACTCACTCCAGTATTCTTGCCTGGAAAATTCCATGGATGGAGGAGCCTGGCAGGCTACTGTCTATGGGGTTGCAAAGAATCAGACATGACTGAGCAAATGAGCGCCCATGCATGCCCTTGAAGTTTGAATTCCAGCCATTTCTTCCTCAGACACCCCCATGGCCAGCAGTTTTTCAGCATGTACCATGCTGAAATCTAGATTGTTTCCATGTTCATGTGTCCAGTACAGTTAGACATTAAGCACATCTTGAGGCCAAGACCTGGGTCTATGCTGGTAGACGCAGGTGCCAGCTCAATAATTTCTAATGAATGAATAAATGAAAGGGTGGAGGAAAGATCAAAGAAATGCCATCTCCCTCTAGGATCTTGCTAGAAGAGACCAAGGAGAACTTTGTTCCATTTCACTCTCCTTCAAACTGGCATATGATTTTTAGCCAAGTGTTCATTTTGACAAAAATCTGTGGCATCAAAACAATTGAGAGAGCCTGCAGGATGTGATATAAACATACAGCACATGTATTATGGGGCCTTCCACAAGAAGCACAGCAGGCTACATTCAGTGAGAGACATAATATGATATAAAGGAAGCCTCTGAGAGATAATAGTTTTACTTGTGATGCTTTGAATTCAGTAAAAGAAAAAACAAAACGCCTTTGTTACAAAGGAGAAGCAAGGTCATCAGTTTTGCTGTCTATTCATCTGAGTTTCTCTGCTGCTTCTGCCAAGGTATTGATGGAAATTTATATTTCTACTGCCAAGCTCAGACTGAGATAGTATAGACATCACATCATATTCCTCCAGTCCCCATCAAGATCCCTTCAGAGACTTGATGCGGGACATGTGCAGGGAGGGTGAGCCAGGATATCAGTGGTACTTACCATCCCTCACTGGTCCTCGGGTTGATCTGTGGCTCCTGTAGAGAGAAGGGTATGACACCAATAGGATCTGGAGGATTTACACAAGCCTTAGTGAGGCTGAACACAGACAGCAGTCCATAAGGCAGGCAGGAGGAGATGCACTCCTTCCTTCTGCAGGAAACGAGGGATGGTCTTGTATCCTGCAGACCAGAAACACGTGACAGAATCCTTGACGGCAAAATGAGGGGTGAAAACAAGGAGAGTTCTACAGTTCATTCTGCAGTAATCAGTCATAAGCAAGTGAAAGGAGAGGCAAAGACCTGGGCATCAGTGGCTATTGCTGACACTCTGCTTTGTGGTTCTCCGTGACCCTCTTCTTTGGGGACTCCCAACTACAGATGACAGATTCTTTAATGGAAGCTACTTTCTGGTGATCAGGCAAGTAGTAGTTTGTATTAGCATACTGTCAGTAAAAATAAGTCCCCCCTTCTTTGTTTTTTGATAGTCCCAGACGGGTAAGTCCTGAGGCATTTTAATTATTCTCTGAAAGAAAAACAAGAACAGCCTGGAAAGAGCCTTGTCTTCTTTTCCTGGAGCCAGAAAACCTGGTTTGTAGTTCTGTGGCAGCCTTTAAGGCACTGTGTGATGCTGAGAAAGTTTCTTCCTCCCAGGAATCTGGGTTTTTCATCTGTAAAATGAAGCAATTGGGCCAAATAAGTCCAGAGGAGAATCTATGGAAAAGCAGAGTAGAAAACAAATGTTCATTACTTCATTCTTCTAACAAATATTCAGTGCCTGCTCAGCCTCTGGGGATATGCTAGACTCTGCAGATAGAGTGGTGAAAAAGAGCAGCTGTGAGTCTTGTCTACATGTAAGTTTCAGTCAAATGGGTGAGATAGCCATTAATTAAAGAATAAAGATGAACGTGAAATGATAACTGCCAATAACCTCAGATATGCAGATGACACCACCCTTATAGCAGAAAGTGAAGAGAAACTAAAAAGCCTCTTGATGAAAGTGAAAGTGGAGAGTGAAAAAGTTGGCTTAAAGCTCAACATTCAGAAAACGAAGATCATGGCAAATAGATGGGGAGACAGTGGAAACAGTGTCAGACTTTATTTTTTGGCCTCCAAAATCATTGCAGATGGTGACTTCAGCCATGAGATTAAAAGATGCTTACTCCTTGGAAGAAAAGTTATGACCAACCTAGATAGTATATTCAAAAGCAGAGACATTATTTTGCCCACTAAGGTCCGTCTAGTCAATGGTTTTTCCTGTGGTCATGTATGGATGTGAGAGTTGGACTGTGAAGAAGGCTGGGTGCTGAAGAATTGATGCGTTTGAATGGTGGTGTTGGAGAAGACTCTTGAGAGTCCCTTGGACTGCAAGGAGATCCAACCAGTCCATTCTGAAGGAGATGAGCCCTGGGATTTCTTTGGAAGGAATGATGCTAAAGCTGAAATTCCGGTACTTTGGCCACTTGATGTGAAGAGTTGACTCATTGGAAAAGACTCTGATGCTGGGAGGGATTCGGGGCAGGAGGAGAAGGGATGACAAAGGATGAGATGGCTGGATGGCATCACGGACTCGATGAACATGAGTCTGAAAGAATCCGGGAGTTGGTGATGTACAGGGAGGCCTGGCGTGCTGAGATTCATGGGGTCTCAAAGAGTCAGACACGACTGAGCGACTGAACTGAACTGAATCCTATGAAGGTGAAAGAAATGGCTCTTTGGGAATGTGTCTATAGAAAAATGTTGGGGAATCTAAGTAGTACACATACCTCCTAGTTCAAGAAAACAAGAATATGGAAGGTGGTATGAGGGAGAGAGAGTCTATAAGTGTGTACATGGAAGATGCCTGTGCAGGGAAAGATGAGATGGAAGTAGGGCCAGGCAGGGTCTGATTACAGAGAAAGACAAAGGCCTTCATGAAAGCCAAGAGAAGAGACTGTTAAGAATTAAGCATGAATACTATGTATAAAATAAGGTCCGTCTAGTCAAGGCTATGGTTTTTCCAATAGTTATGTATGGATGTGAGAATTGGATTATAAAGAAAGCATAGCACTGAAGAATTGATGCTTTTGAATTGTGATATTGGAGAAGACTCTTGAGGGTCCCTTGGACTGCAAGGAGATCCATCCAGTCCATCCTAAAAGAGATCAGTCCTGGGTGTTCATTGGAAGGACTGATGTTGAAGCTGAAACTCCAATACTTTGGCCACCTAATGCAAAGAGCTGACTCATTTGAAAACACCCTGATGCTGGGAAAGATTGAAGGCAGATGGAGAAGGGGATGACAGAGGATGAGATGGTTGAATGGCATCACCAAATCAATGGACATCGGTTTGGGTAGACTTTGGGAGTTGGTGATGGACAGAGAGGCCTGGCATGCTGCAGTTCATGCAGTCACAAAGAGTTGGACATGACTGAGCGACTGAACCACCTGATCATAAAATAATGAGTACCTACTGTATAGCACAGGGAACTCTACTCCATGCTCTGTGGTGATTTCAAATGGGAAGGAAATCCAAGAAAGAGGGGATTTATGTAAACATATAGCGGATTCTGTCATTTTTGAATTTGCATACAAGTACTGCATTTCAGACTCTTTTGTTGACCATGATGGCTACTCCATTTCTTCTGAGGGATTCCTGCCCGCAGTAGTAGATATAATGGTCATCTGGGTTAAATTCACCCATTCCAGTCCATTTTAGTTTGCTGATTCCTAGAATGTCAACGTTCACCCTTGCCATCTCTTGTTTGACCACTTCCAATTCGCCTTGATTCATGGACCTGACATTCCAGGTTCCTATGCAATATTGCTCTTTACAGCATTGGATCTTGCTTCTATCACCAGTCACATACACAACTGGGTATTGTTTTTGCTTTGGCTCCATCCCTTCATTCTTTCTGGAGTTATTTCTCCACTGATCTCCAGTAGCATATTGGGCACCTACCAACCTGGGGAGTTCCACTTTCAGTATCCTATCATTTTGCCTTTTCATGCTGTTCATGGGGTTCTCAAGGCAAGAATACTGAAGTGGCTTGCCATTCCCTTCTCCAGTGGACCACGTTCTGCCAGACCTCTCCACCATGACCCGCCTGTCTTGGGTTCCCCCGCAGGCATGGCTTGGTTTCGTTGAGTTAGACAAGGCTGTGGTCCTAGTGTGATTAGATTGACTAGTTTTCTGTGAGTATGGTTTCAGTGTGTCTGCCCTCTGATGCCTTCTTGCAACACCTACCATCTTACTTGGATTTCTCTTACCTTGAGCGTGGGGTATCTTTTCACGGCTGCTCCAGCAAAGCACAGCTGCTGTTTCTTACCTTGAACAAGGGGTATCTCCTTACCACCACCTTCCTGACCTTCAAGTACCCTTTTTTTTTTCCACCAAAGCCCTGTTATGTCGGCCGAAGGAAAATTTCACTTTCGACTGGTTCCAAATAGGAAAAGGAGTACGTCAAGGCTGTATATTGTCACCCTGCTTATTTAACTTCTATGCAGAGTACATCATGAGAAATGCTGGACTGGAAGAAACACAAGCTGGAATCAAGATTGCTGGGAGAAATATCAATAACCTCAGATATGCAGATGATACCATCCTTATGGCAGAAAGTGAAGAGGAGCTAAAGGGTCTCTTGATGAAGGTGAAAGAGGAGAGTAAAAAGTTGGCTTAAAGCTCAACATTCAGAAAACGAAGATCATGGCATTCGGTCCCATCACTTCATGGGAAATAGATGGGGAAACAGTGGAAACGGTGTCAGACTTTATATTTTGGGGCTCCAAAATCACTGCAGATGGTGACTGCGGCCATGAAATTAGAAGACGCTTACTCCTTGGAAGAAAAGTTATGACCAACCTAGATAGTATATTCAGAAGCAGAGACATTACTTTGCCGACTAAAGTCCGTCTAGTCAAGGCTATGGTTTTTCCTGTGGTCATGTATGGATGTGAGAGTTGGACTGTGAAGAAGGCTGAGTGCCGAAGAAGTGATGCTTTTGAACAGTGGTGTTGGAGAAGACTCTTGAGAGTCCCTTGGACTGCAAGGAGATCCAACCAGTCCATTCTGAAGATCAACCCTGGGATTTCTTTGGAAGGAATGATGCTAAAGCTGAAACTCCAGTACTTTGGCCACCTCATGCGAAGAGTTGACTCACTGGAAAAGACTCTGATGCTGGGAGGGATTGGGGTCAGGAGGAGAAGGGGACGACCGAGGATGAGATGGCTGGATGGTATCACGGACTCGATGGATGTGTCTGAGTGAACTCCAAGAGATGGTGATGGACCGGGAGGCCTGGTGTGCTGCAGTTCATGGGGTCGCAAAGAGTCGGACATGACCGAGAGACTGAACTGAACTGATAGCTGGTTCTCTTTGCTATACAGCAGAAACTAATACATTATAAAACAACTATACTCCAGTGGGAAAAAAAATGGAAAAAAAAAGAAACGAAACACAAAAAGCAAACAGAAAAGAATTAAGCAGTCCAGTAAGAACTTGGCAGAAAGTACCGTGTGGCTTATTTTCTTTCTCCCTCTTTCTACCCTCCCCACATAATTATCAGAGAGCCTGGTTCAGAATGGGTGCCCCATTTGTGTTTGTGGGATAAATTATGTTTTCTCAGTTATGCAAAAAAAAAAAAAGAGAGAGTGAGAGACTTGAAAGGGTTAAATAAGATGTTTAAGGTCACTTTGTCAGTGGTAGAGAAAAATGGCAATCCAATTCTGAAATCATAAAGTATTTGAAAACAAAATTGTTCCATTACTATGACCTCAAAACTGATTCCTGAGCAACAATTCCAACTCCAATCGAGGTACCAAGAGGAAAGGATCACTAGAAATACCAAGCTTCTAGGGAACTTCCCTGGTGGCCCAGTGATGAAAATTTCACCTTTTACCATAGGAGGTACAGGTTTGATCCCTAGTCAGGGAGCTAAGATCCCACATGCCTTGTGGCTAAAAAGTCAAAACATAAAACAGAAGCAACAAACTGACAAATTCAATAAAGACTTTAAAAATGGTTCATATAAAAAAGAAGAACTTTGAGGTGCACACATCTGCACGTGTGCCTGCACACTCACACTCCCTTTCTTCTCATTAGAAAGAAGCCTTCAGCTTCTCAATAATTTGATGCTACAACCATGGGCTTTGTTCACACAGTCCTTGCCTGAGACAGTCTCTCTCTCTCTCTCCTCTGTTGCACTTTTTTTTTCCTCCTAAAGGGGCATTGGAGAGAAACGTCATCTGGAAGGCTGACAGCTGGGCAGTCTGAGATTTACAGCAGCAGTAGAAGAGGTCAGAAGCTAAGTGGAAAACCGTGTAGATGTAAAACATCCGCTTCCTTGAAATATCGTCTTCCTCTGTGAAATGGACATAGGAAGTGATCTATTGTCTTTGGTTCTCTTCATTTAAGGAGTTCCTATGTCACCTTCTAAGAGCAAAGTCTCCGAGGAGGACACTGCAGACTTTGCGAAGCATAGCTTGGCTGAGGGCCATTGGTCTGGTGAACGATGTCTGAGTGCTTCTGCAAACGAGAGGACCCACCTCAGAAAGGTCCTCATGCTGCTGAGGTTCAGGCTGCGGCACCAGCCTTTAGCCTGAGCATTTGAATTACAGACATGATTTCACATGGTGGCATTCATATGTGAAAGAGTGCAGTACAGCTCGGATCCATTGAAAGCAACTTTAGCTGGACAGTCTAAAAATCTATCTCATAGTTACTTGTATTCAACTACATTGTATCCTCCAATTGCCAGTATAGCACAATTTCAATTTATTATCTGTGGATTTTACACAGTAAGTTCCCTGCGAGCCTGCTAAAAGCCTGCCTCTTCAGTCATGTCTGGCTCTGTGATCCTATGGACACTAGCCCTCCTATGGACACTAGCCCTCCAGGCTCCTCTGTCCATGGGACTGCCCAGGCAAGAATACTGGAGTGGGTTTCTGTGCCCTCCTCCGGGGGATCTTCCTAGCCCAGGGATCGAACCTGCCTCTCCTGCAGCTCTTGCATTGCAGCAGATTCCTTACTGCTGACTCGCCAGGGAAGCCCAGTAAGTTCCCTATATATAAACAATTTCTGTTCCAAGAGCACATTTCTAAGTCCAGTTTGTTTGTAAGTCCAATAAAATTAGCCTACATATCCAACTAACACAATCAGCTATATAGTACTATACTATAATAGGATTATAATACTTTCACACAAAGAATACATTAAAAAATGAAAAATTTTAAAAAGCTTTTTAAATCTCACACACGGTACCTTGAAAAGTACAGTTGCACCATACAACAGCTGGCATCCAGAAGTGGGCATCTTGCCTCCTCCAGTTCACTGGAGGAGGCAAGAAGGGAGATGATGGAGATGAAGAATCATCAGTATTAGGAGATACCAGCTACAGTGCTGCTGCATTTACACTTGCTTCCAGACATCCTGGGCTTGAAATAAAGATGCTCTGCTACTGTCATCTAGACAGTGCTGTATAGTATACGAAAGCACACCATCTGTAGAGAATGCACGTGTGTGACAATGTACACCAGAATTACCTTATGGGATAGGATGTGAGAACTCATGTTCGCATGTTTGAAAATTTGTAACTTAAAGGTTTGTGTGTAGGGGATTTACTCTATATGTTATATGTATGCATTTGTGTGTCTGTATATGTACACTTGGAGAAGGCAATGGCAACTCACTCCAGTATTCTTGCCTAGAGAATCCCATGGAGAGAGGAGCCTGGAGGGCTACAGTCCAGGGGGTTGCAAAGAGTTGGACACGACTAAAGTGACATAGCACGCAGAAGAGCATGTGTGAGTCCCCACCTCAGGCTGCTCAGAAACAATGTGAGAGAACTTTAAGGAAATCGTAGATGTTCAGGTGAGGATAACACCAGGAAAGCACAGTTTGGGAATAAAATCTCATCCTCATACTTGCTGCTGCTAAGTCGCTTCAGTCGTGTCCAACTCTGTGTGACCCCATAGATGGAAGCCCATCAGGCTCCCCCGTCGCTGGGATTCTCCAGGCAAGAACACTGGAGTGGGTTGCCATTTCCTTCTCCAGTGCACAAAAGTGAAATGTGAAAGGGAAATCACTCAGTCGTGTCCAACTCTTAGCGACCCCATGGATTGCAGCCTACTAGGCTCCTCCGTCCATGGGATTTTCCAGGCAAGAGTACTGGAGTGGGGTGCCATTGCCTTCCCCAATCCTTATACTTACTACAAGGCTAATGGTTAAAGAAAATATGGAATTTCTCATTATTATTATTAATATTATTAATATATGAAAAACCTTCAGTATAGTGCCTAGCATATAATAGTCAATAAATATTACATAATATCATCAAATATCTAATACTGACACATAATCAGTGTGAACTGATTACTTTGTCCAATGCAATATGTAATCTTCACATAGGACCTATTTACCTTATCTGCATGTAAAATTTTCACATATATATTTTTATTCATATGCATATTGTATATATAGTCTCCAGTTATGTTTTTAATTGGAGTATAAAACCTTTACAATTTTGTGTTAGTTTCTCTTGTACAACAAAATGAATCAGCTGTATATATACATAAATCCCCTCCCTCTTCACCTTCCCTCCCACCTCATTCCCCATCCCACCCCTCTAGCTCATAGCTGCTGCTGCTAAGTCGCATTAGTCATGTCTGACTCTGTGTGACCCCATAGACGGCAGCCCACCAGGCTCCCCCGTCCCTGGGATTCTCCAGGCAAGAACACTGGAGTGGGTTGCCATTTCCTTCTCCAATGCATGAAAGTGAAAAGTGAAAGTGAAATCACTCAGTCGTGGCCGACTAGTAGCAACCCCAAGGACTGCAGCCCACCAGGCTTCTCCGTCCTTGAGATTTTCCAGGCAAGAGTACTGGAGTGGGGGTGCCATTGCCTAGCTCACTACCAAGCCAAAAATCCCTGTGCTATTCAGCAGCTTCCCACTAGCTGTCTAATTCACAGCTGGTAGTGTATATATGTCAGTCTTAATCTCCCAATTCATCCCACCCTCCCCTTCCCCTTCTGTGTCCGCAAGTCCATTCTCTACATCTGTGTCTCTATTCCTACCATGCAAATAGGTTCATCTGTACCATTTTTTTTAGATTCCATGTATATATGTCAATATGCAATATTTGTTTTTCTCTTTCTGATTTACTTCACTCAGTAAGACAGTTAACTGCCAGTTGTGTATCCTTCAACTAGAGTAAGAATTCCAACTCCTTCAGATGTTCTGCTAGGATGATAGAGTTTTGTATTCCTGTTTGGAAGAATGTAACCAAAGTTCATAAACTTTAAAAAGTGACGAGCTTCATGGAAGTCCAGCTCCCATATGCTTCTGTCTGACTTTCTTCCACCATTTTTACTGTAATAATATTGAGGGGGAAAAGGCAAGAGAGCCTTGGTTTTCATGGCAGCCATGTGATTTTTTACCATTTGAAACTATGTTAACCAGCATCTTCCTTGATTTGGAAGAATGACACAGGATTGTGAAACTTCCCAGTACATCAGAGCCCTCCCCTGCACCTGTTTAGAAAGATTTCTAACATATTCCTTTCTACTTGCCCGTATCACCCAAAACAACACGAGGCCATGGTGTAGAGAACCACACGGGAATCAGGAGCAAGTTATCACTCAATCACATTTACTAACTGTGGCCACAGCCACACCACTTGGCTTCTCCAAGCTTCAGTTTCTTCTCCTGTAAAATGAGGATAATGATACCAGCCCTTACTGCTTTACAGGATTGGTGGGAAGATCAAACTAAACAGTGAATGTGCAAGTCCTTTGAAAACTAGATTAATGAGACTGTAACACATCATTACTACTGTTTAGAGAAAGAGCTTCAAGAACACTTGTGGATTGTCTGGTATTATAGGGCTTAGCTGCCTCTTTTGCTATTGGACATGTTCTTCCCTGGTGGTCTAGTTCTTCTCCTCAGCCTGACCAGGTCAACATTTAAAATCTGATGACTGAGGTTCCCTTCCTTGTGCTCCAGTGGAAGTTCAAAAGCTAGGGTCCAGAATTTCTGAAAATATTTATTCATTATTTACTTGGCTGTATCAGGTCTTAGTTGTGGTACATGGGAGCCTCATTGCATCATGCTGGATCTTTCATTCTGGCCCACAGACTCTCTAACTGCTACGAGGTGGGCTTAGTTGCTCTGTGGCATGTGAGATCTTAGTACCCTGACCAAGGATGAAACCTCCATGTCCTACACCATAAAGCGGCTTGTTAACCACTAGACTATCAGAGAAGTCCCTGGGGTCCAGAATTTTGAAGAGTGTGATACATTCTTCAGTTCAGTTCAGTTCAGTTCAGTTCAGTTCAGTCACTTAGTCGTGTCCGACTCTTTGCGACCCCATGAATCGCAGCACGCCAGGCCTCCCTGTTCATTACCATCTCTCGGAGTTCACTCAGACTCACGTCCATCAAGTCCGTGATACCATCCAGCCATCTCATCTTCGGTCGTCCCCTTCTCCTCCTGCCCCCAATCCCTCCCAGCATCAGAGTCTTTTCCAGTGAGTCAACTCTTCACATGAGGTGGCCAAAGTACTGGAGTTTCAGCTTCAGCATCATTCCTTCCAAAGAAATCCCAGGGTTGATCTCTCAAGAGTCTTCTCCAACACCACAGCTCAAAAGCATCAATTCTTCAGCGCTCAGCCGTCTTCACAGTCCAACTCTCACATCCATACATGACCACAGGAAAAACCATAGCCTTGACTAGACGGACCTTAGTCGGCAAAGTAATGTCTCTGCTTTTGAATATACTATCTAGGTTGGTCATAACTTTTCTTCCAAGGAGTAAGCGTCTTCTAATTTCATGGCTGCAGTCACCATCTGCAGTGATTTTGGAGCCCCAAAATATAAAGTCTGACACCGTTTCCACTGTTTCCCCATCTATTTCCCATGAAGTGATGGGACCGAATGCCATGATCTTCGTTTTCTGAATGTTGAGCTTTAAGCCAACTTTTTCACTCTCCTCTTTCACTTTCATCAAGAGGCTTTTTAGCTCTGCTTCACTTTCTGCCATAAGGGTGGTGTCATCTGCATATCTGCAGGTTATTGATATTTCTCCCAGCAATCTTGATTCCAGCTTGTGTTTCTTCCAGTCCAGGGTTTCTCATGATGTACTCTGCATAGAAGTTAAATAAGCAGGGTGACAATATACAGCCTTGACGTACACCTTTTCCTATTTGGAACCAGTTTGTTGTTCCATGTCCAGTTCTAACTGTTGCTTCCTGAGCTGCATACAGATTTCTCAAGAGGCAGGTCAGGTGGTCTGGTATTCCCATCTCTTTCAGAATTTTAGGGTTGGAGAAACCAAGAATTTGAGGACTGGGCTCCTTCTTAGTTTTCACTTTTTCTAGTTCCTTTATGCTTATCCACATAAGTGGGTAGAGGTCTCAGTTATGGTCTTGCCGTTATATAATCCCAAATGAGTCATTTCCTAAACTGGATGCTTTGGCTTCCTCAACTAAAAATTTCTGACCTTCCACCTATAGACACCAAAGCAGCCCCACATTTACCTCTTTTATGTGGAGTTGACTTCATATCAAACCTCACACACACAAAAAGATGCATTGCTAATTATGCTAAGCCATTCGGTAAAGAATCTGCCAGGAGACCTTGGTTTGATTCCTGTGTTAGGAAGATGCCCTAGAGAAGGGCTAGGCTACCCACTCCAGTATTCTTGGGCTTCCCTGGTGGCTCAGATGGTAGAGAATCCACTCACAATGATGGAAACCTGGGTTCAACCCCTGGGTTAGGAAGATCCCCTGGAGGAGGGCATGGGAACCCACTCCAGTATTCTTGCCTGGAGAATCCCCATGGACAGAGGAGCCTGGTGGCCTACAATCCATGGGGTTGCAAACCCCATGGACATGACTGAGCTACTAAGTACACATTTTTACTAGATCTCTTTTTGTAAAACATAACTGATCTCTGATAATTTGGGTTCTCACATGTGGATTATATAATCCTTTCCTGGGAAAGTCATGTAATCAGCAATAAAATGAGGAAAAGACTTTGATGCTGGGAGGGACTGGGGGCAGGAGGAGAAGAGGACAACCGAGGATGAGATGGCTGGATGGCATCACTGACTCAATGGACGCGAGTCTGAGTGAACTCCAGGAATTGGTGATGGACAGGGAGGCCTGGCGTGCTGCGATTCATGGTGTCATGAAGAGTCGGACACAACTGAGTGACTGAACTGAACTGATACATACATTTTTAATTAAACAAGTTTTGAAGTAATGTCTGTGTAAGTACCCATATGAAGGATTATTCTTGTCAATGTTTCTCCCATCATGTACTTAGAATGAATTTCAGTCTGAGTGAACCTTGCCAAGAAACTCATAGGAAAAAGCTATGATTTCCCTGCAGATATGAAGATGTGTCAACCTCAGAGGGTTAGTTACTTTTTCTAGTTCACTCAAAGTCTGGCATCAAATCCATTTAGCTTTGTGAGGCTAATCCATTAAAGACACTTGGCAGATTTTACTGGCTGCTGTGGCAAAAATGTAGTCCTCCCCAGAGCATGCGAAATTTGGAACAAAGAACAGTGGCCTCCTTATTGGTGTTCATACCCAAGAAATGATTTATCTTCCAGGGAACAACCAAATAAATAAAATGTCAGAAAAGCAGTATCCCACTGTGAATAACTATGGGGATCTTTCACATTTTAATTGCATGAAAGAAAAAAACCAGGAAACCAAGAGATTTTCTTCCTTTCCTTTAGTTGAAACTTGTTCTATGAGCCTCTTGGAAATCATAGCCTATAGACAGAACAAGATACTGTTTGTATTAACCCAATGCATAGCAGTAATGATGAAGGAGGAAGGCCAGGATCCTAAAAGTCAGTATATCTGGTCTCATTGTCCTTGGGGAAGAGACAATCCTTTGCAAATAAAATAGATGTTGGTCTTTCCCTTATGCCACAAATGACCACAGTCAGCATGATGGAACTTCATCTTGGGAAAAGTCCTAAATGGTCAAATTGTTCAGCTATTGCTGGCAGCTGGAATCCTTTTGAAGCATCTCTTCCAAATTGTTGTTGAGCCATAGCTTGACTATCTCCAGTGATGGAAAACTCAGTCTCTGTTGAACTCTACTTTGAACAGTTCTAGAAAAAGCCATTTTTTAAAAATGGTGAGCTATATATAAGTCACTTGAGTTTGTACTCACTGATTGTGGTTACATCCTCTGATGCCATAGACAATAAGTCAATTCAATAAACCTGCCTTTTTCTCCCAGGATCAATCCTTTATTGATTTGAACATAGTAAACATTCCCTCTCAGGGAGGGAATGAATCTTCCATTTAGCTCCTACCATATGCTAGTTCCTACTGTTACCTTCCAAGGGGCTTCCCAGGTGGCACTAGTGGTAAAGACCCCACCTACCAATGCAGGAGATGTAAGAGATGCAGCTTATACATCTTCCCTCCATCGGGAAGATCCCCTGGAGGAGGGCATAGCAATCCACTCCAATATTCTTGCCTGGAGAATCCCAAGGACAGAGGATCCTGGTGAGCTACAGGCCATGTGGTAGCAAAGAGTGGGACACAACTGAAGTGACTTAACACACATGCACACATCCTCCTCACTATTGTTATGGGGTTGAAATTACCCAGTGCTCATTAGTCTAGAGAGCTGAAGTTCAGAGAGATAGAATTCTACAAGGCCATCCAACTGGAAGATTGTCAGAACCTTCAAGCAGGACCTAGTTTAGGAAATCAGGACCAGCCCTGGAAAACCCAGAAATTTTCTATCATTTTCTGCTATTTCCCAGCACAAAGGATCCTGACAAAACCTCTGGACTTCTCACATTTCTTACCTCAAACAAGGAAAACTAGAGAGGACACCTAGAATTAGGTGATGGTCTTGGCTGTCTGTCTTGGTGCTGAAGATCCTAAAGTGTTTTTACGTTTGAAATATTAGGATCTGGAGCTAGGCATGGAACTCAGATACAAAATACATCTTGGAGGCCAGACCAGAGGGCTCCATTTCAGAGCCGCACTGCTGCTCTCCAAGGCAGCAATCATTCTGAGGCAATATATGCAAGAGACAGTTAAAAATATCTCTTCCCCATTTACTGCTTTAGAAACAGAATCCGCTGCCTAATTGAGAATCCTTTCTGCCTAATTACTCCATTCCCAATTTTTTTTTTAAGCAGCAGAGTTGCTGTGGAATTATGTACTGTATAATTTCATCATTTAGCAATATGTAAATTAGGAGAAGAAAGGAAGCAGGAGAGATATCATCCTTTTGAATTTCTGTTTGCAGAAATGGGTGGTGAGGTGTGTATAGACAAGGAAAAAGCCACAGGACACAGCTGGCTCTGGGATCAAGCTCCCCTGCAGGGTAACTCTGTACTCCTAAGAAACATCACATCATCTTCCTGAGCCTCGGTTTCCCCTTCTGTCACCTTTTATGCACATGTTTCCAGCATCTAGCACAGCTGCTGACCCAAAGTCTTATCATTACCTGCTAACTCCCCAGTGAATGGGTGAGTACCTATTTGTCTCCCCACAGGGGAAGTGGAGTGAGAAAGCAAGGTGGAGTGACATAATGAATATGAAAACATTTAAGAAATTATACCAAGCCATAGCTCAGTTGGTAAAGAATCCGCCTGCAATGCAGGAGACCCTGGTTCAATTCCTGGGTCAGGAAGATCCCCTGGAGAAGGGATAGGGTACCCACTCCAGCATTCTGGCCTGGAGAATTCTATGGACTGTATAGTCCATGGGATTGCAAAGAGTTGGACACAACTAAGCAACTGTCACTTCCACTTCAACTGTGTAAAGGGTACTTTAAGCACTGATGGAGAAAATCCTGTGGAATGCCCCAAATCGGAAAACACCTTTCTCTTGTCTTGTTTATTGGTTGAGTGGTCTGTTGTTTTTAGACATAAAGATAAAACAATAATGTTCCAACAAGCTAGGATCTGTCAATGAGTAAGTCACTTTGAATTCCCTTGGCTGTTTTGCCATGCTCTGCAGAGGAGAAAATGGAGGAACTGAACTTGTCTTTCTCAGTGAGTTTAGGGGCAAATCAAGTCCTGTATCTTGTGTCCCCTGGAGACCATCTAGATCTGGTGTTCTTGAGGCAAGTCCTCTCCTGGGGGTACCACTCAGGTGGACTGTTTCCAACCCACCTCACAGGCAGAAAGAGCTCGTAGCTTGGAGCAGAGACTATCGGATTGTCACATTCCTCAAGGGATGAGGGTTCCAGTCCCCTGAGCTCCTAAGAGCATCTTAGCTGTGGGATTTGCTCTGAAGGACTCTCCTTTATTCCTGGAGAGAAGGGGCTCTTATTCCTTGTCACCTCATTAATTCAGGCTTTCCTCACCAGGTCTGGGCAAATGTGGGCCAGGCTCACTTTTTTTTCTAAAGCAGAGAATCCAGTTTTTATTGCCCCGTGTCTTCATGAGACATTGAAAAGTTACGGTATAATGACTTAAAGATCTGGACTCAGGAGAAGTTGGATGTCACGTCTCCTTTTTTCTTTGCAAAAAGTTAAAAGTAGGTGATATCTAGGTACTCTTCTATTTTTCACCATAACATTCTATACTTCTATAATCAATCTCTGGGTCTCACGGCCCAGAATATTGGCAGTGTTGGACTGGTCTTACATTGATAGAGAGAAAAATTAAATAGCCCAGTGAACCCACCTGATTATGCCATCACAGGAGAGGGAACAACTGCAAACTGGAGAATTTATCTTATGTATACTGTTTTTCACACAGTATAGAGCTTTACCTTATTAATGGCTAAAATGAAGTGAGGTCTATGAAGAAAGAATGGAACTTGGGATCAAGCGACCATAGAACTAGAAATCAAACATAGAACTTGGGAGCCTCAGCAACAGCCAAGCTGTGTGACCCTGGGCTAATCACTTCACCCTGCTGAGCTCTGAGTTTTCTCACTTGTAAAAGAAGATAATAATACTTTTCCCCATAGGTGGTTGTAGGATCAAGTGAGAAAGTACACTTTAAATTACAGTCCTCAACAAAAATGAAGGATGTTATTGGTAGAATTTTCCAGAGGCTTGAAAAAGAATTGGGCCACCAACTATATGCCAAAGGGTATGTCATTGGAATAATTATGGAGACAAAAATTTATATTTCACTGCAGAGTTTTTAAGAGCACCAGAGGTGTACAGAATGGCATGTACAATTGTACAGGTAGGAGAGACAAGATTTTCTTAGAAATCATCTCTTCTTACTCCCCAGCCTTTTCCATTTCATAGGTAGTCTAATACTCAATAAATATTGAATACTTAGAATACAACAAACACAAAATATGAGGCTAGTAATAAGAATCAGACAGGCAGAGTTCCTGCCCTAAATATGTCTCATGAAATATTCTTTCAATAAGTGTTTCCCAGGCCTCATTATTCTACGTCTCTTTGCTAAAGCAGTAAGTTATCAACATAACTGAGTTCAACAATGTTTGATGGATTTCCAGTCATTTGAAAGGTATCCATAAGAGATGCTTTGGGAGTTGAGTAAGAACTGACCCCTGCCCATAATGATGTCACTCAAAATCTATTTATCAAAGAGTGGGAGAGAGAGAGGGAGGGAATAACATAAATGTCCCCCAAACAATTTTTGCCTATTTATCTTGCATTTATGGAGCACTGGCAGTATACAGGGTATTATATAAGGTGCTAGCACGCTCACAAAAAACAGATCAGGCAAAATCTGCACTCTCAGGAAATTCTGAGTTGGGTGAGGAAGAAAGCCTTAAATCAACAGATTATTATAATAATATTTGCAATGCTTATAATACAGATGACTGTAATAGACACTACAGGCAGAAAAATCATAAAAATATACAGCCAATGGTAGGGAAAAGTATTATGTCCTTGGAGGACACCATGGAAGGCTTCCCAGAAGACGTGGTTTTTGAGATGAACCTTGATGGGAAGGTGAAAAAGCAACTCTAAGTAGAAAGAGACAGGAAAAATCATGGAGACAGGAAAGGAGAAGGAGAGTTGAGTTTGAACACATAAAAATGGGGGAGAGTAAGCCCGCTCTAGAGAGCGCCGTCTTCTCACCCACCACTCTTCTCTGCCTCTGCTCATAGGCTGACTGCGTGCCTCCCCTGCCCCCAGCCCACGGTGGCTTTGATCACGGGTACACAGAGGCTCTGTTCCTGTTTCTTTGAGGACAGTACCCACAGTTGCTCCCTCATAGTGACTTATTGAAATCTCATGTCTGAGAATAACTAGCCTGGGAAAGGTGGTGGGTCTTCTTGTCATGCTTCCTTCAATCTTGAGAACTGGAATTTCTGCCATGTGATGACAGTTCTCAGCAATTCACTTCTAAAACTTTGTTAGCTATGACCCTTGCACCAGACAAATAGGTGGCAGCCAGATGTAAGGGTCTTGATCTCTCGGTCACTGTCTAGTTCTGAAACTCCCACCTGGAAGCCACTTTGGATTCAGCAGTGTGTCCTAAACTTGAACCCATCCCTTTCCTTCCCCAAACCTGCTCCTTTTCCCATATATATTTCTGCTAATGGTTCATCTAATTAACAATCAATACAAGGGTATCAGTTCAAGTTACTGCATTTATAGCTCTGTCTCTTCCAGGTTCCTCACCGTCTGTGTATACTTAATTACCAAGTCCTCACAGATTTACTTCTTCAGTGTCTCTGCATCTTCCCCTCTTTTCAGACCATTGCCAAGGTCATCATTTATTGCTTTGGCTACTACAACAGCTTCAAACCGATCCCCTTACCCTCTCTTGTATATTCTCCCTCTCTTGTATGTTCTCCATGCTGTTGCTAGAATGATCTTTCAGAAGGACAGGACATAAAATATGTTTGAGGTCTTCCTGCATACAGAACACAAATGGTTTCCCACGGCACTGGCGGTGCTCCTCAGTGTGGTGTGAACAATAGTATCAGCCTCTTATCCCGATGCTTCCTCCCATACAGATATTCTATTCCACTCTCACCAGATTAGATGGCATGGTTTCTTCTGTCCTCTCTCCCTGTAAAACCTTACCTATTCTTCAAGACCAGTTCAAAAGTCACCTCCGTCATGACACCCTTCTGATCCTCAAGCCTCTTGTTGGAATTCACCCTGGCTTTCCTTGTAACCCTAAAGCTCCTAACTCTTCCTTTATATGCTCAACAAAATTATGACCTCCTAGAATGCCTATGTCCTAATTCCCAGACACTGTGACCATGTCACCTCACATGGCAAAAGGAAATTTGCAGACACAGTTAAGATCTTGATATGGGAAAATTATCCTAGATTATCCAGTGTAATCACAATAATCCTTATAAAAGGGCAGAAAGAGATCACAAGGGGAGAAGCTGCTACCCTCCTGGCTTTGAAGATAGAAGAAGTGGGCCAGGAGCCAAGGGATGCTGGTGGCCTCTCTAGACTAGAAAAGGTAAGGAGAGAGATTCTCTCCTAGAGCATCCAGAAGGAATACAGCCCAGTGAACCCATTTCAAATTTCTGACTTCCAGAACCATATGATAATGAACTTGTATTATTTGAAGCCATTAAGTGTGGTAATTATGTGGTACTTTTTAAAAAGCTGCAAGAAGAAACCAATATTCTGTACTTAGTGTTTATGTATTATTTGCCTGGTACTGTCTTGTCCTTCATAATATTGTAAACCCCTTGTGAACAAGGACCAATCAGATTAATGGTCTTATCCCTTGGGTACCTAACACAGATCTCTGCACATGTAGATACCTACTCTGTTTGTGAATTTAAATCAAATGCCCTCTTTGGAGTATTGAATTTAAATCAAGTAGTCTTTTGGGTGAAGTCCCAGAACTGGATTAAAACTTGTACACGTAAAGCCAGGTGGGCTGGAACTGCTAAACGGGCATCATTTCAGGCGGCTGGGTTTTCTTCAGGTTAGAAATGGTGCCAGGCCTAATGTGGTGGTGGGTGCATCTGTGTGGCATTTATTAAGCAGAGCCTGTCAGTGACGCTTTGGGTTTTCTTCCACTATTTAACCTTTTGTCTTTTCAAATTCCACGTTGTTTTTGTTCTCACCGAACTTTCCAAGGGAGTAAATATTAGTGGTCTTAGGGGGAAGACACACACAAACCAAATTCTTGGTGCCAAGAAGCAGGTTATCTCAGTTAAGAGTTGCCTTTCATGTCTCCCCAGCCCCCAAGTCAGTTGCTGTTTGATGTATCCATCTATTCCTCTACACACATGTGAATTCAACACATACTGATCACAGCTATGTGCCTGGCAATATAATAGGCTGCGAGGACAAAGGAGAAAAAAGTCTTGGACTTATGAAGCTCCTCACATCAGAGTATCAGAAGCGGAAAGACAGGGCAGGGAATGAACAAGATCTTTAAGAGCAATGCCAGAGGTGTATATACGCAGCTGATTCATTCTGTTTCACTGTTCTGCGGCATCTGTCACGTAGGTGAAGTCAGGCTACTTTGAGTATTGTGCACTCTGTGCTCAAGGCCCTGAGATGGGAGTCTCCTTTATTTATTTATTAGCTGTGCTGCGTGCTATGCAGGATCTTAAGTCCCCGACCAGGGATCGAACCTGTGCCCCCTGCAGTAGAAGCACAGAGTCTTAACCGCTGGCCCTCCAGAGGAGTTCTGGGAATCTCCCTTTCTCAAGTCTTCCTCTGAAAACACATTCCACACACACAGTTGGATCTCTGGGAGTCTTGTCTTCCCATTCAGTAGTGTATCCTCCCAAGGCCACTCTGCCGAGGATGATGAAAACTCTGCATCCTTCCAAAGGGAGACCTGCATCTTCTTCACTGGGACTTAGCAGGCGCAGATTAGTCAAACTTTCCCCTCTCTTCTCCCACTTCCAAATCCTGGCTGCTCTGTCACTAGTTTACTGTGTGATTTGGGCAACCCACTCCTAGTCACTGTGCCTCAGTTTCTTCCTCTGCAAAATGGGTTGTGTTTACCGCTCCTGACTTGCCTGCCACCTGCGGGTTTTGTGAAAAGCAAATGCGGTGATGAGCAGTAAAGACTACTGAGGACTAAAAACTGTTTATGTCCTGTTAACTGTCCTTAAAGCACTAGTAGTTATTTTAATATATATTTATACTAATAATTACCACTGCTATTCTTGTTATTTTTATCACTATTATCATCGTGGAGAGTTGTTAGCTGCTTCCAAGAATCAGGCAGCTGTCATTGCCAAGTGACTCAATCACCACATGACCAAAAATAGGTTAAATTAGAATGTGTTTGAAGCCCCCCTTCCATAAAAAAAGCCATGGCCCTGCTTAGAGCTGCGTTTTCCGCTGCATTTCTCTCCCTCTCAGGGTCACCATAGACAGATTTAACCTACTCTGAAGATGTCTGTGGGGAGGGGGTGACCTAGTCCTGAGCCTCTCTCTTAGGCATGGTCTTTGGTCCCCCACTCAGATGGAGGATGTGCCTTGGGCCTATAGATGACTAGTATCTCCTAGGATCACCTTTTGGTTCCCTGGCACAGAATCTTACCTGCACTGCCCACCCTGCTGGTATGAGGGCCTGCCACCCAGCATCGCCTTTGTCCTCTGGTGGGCCAGCATGGTTATCCCCTCAGCACCCGCCCGCCGCCGGAGGTGCCCCCCCCCCCCCCCCCCCGCCGGGGCCCCCCCCCCCCCCCCCCCCTTGCCCTGGGGGCCATGGCCCCCCCCCGGGCAGCAGTGGAGATTGGGCTTGGGCTTCCCAGTGTTGCCTGACCCTCAGAAAGAAGACATCCTTCTTCTTTTTACTGAGACCTCCAGTTGCTGCTGGTTCCTCAAGACACCTTGGCTCCTAGTTAATTATAGATCGCAGACTGGTCTCTTTAGTGACTTCTGTCTCCCTGTAGATGAACCATGATCAAGGATGTTGCAGTGTTATTTGTTATGCTGAATCTAGCAACAGCAGTTCTCTTCCTACACCTTCAGTTCATAAAAGTTCAGTCCACAAAAGACAACTGTGGAGGGCGTGAGTACTCTCAGGATGCACAGTAACTCCTGGGTATGGGGCTCACGGCATGGGGGCCCAAACACTGAGAATCCTGGCCCTTCCTCTCATTGACTGTGTGGCAATTCATTCGTCTGTTTTCCGTGCCTTCTGTAAAATGGGCATACACAACAGTCTTCAGTGAACATGGGATTGTATATGTGGATGTGAATGTCTAATTAGAAAACGCCATATGACAATCAGGTAATACTAAAATAGTCTGTTCTGGAAGATTTTCATGCTTAAAATAAGACAGACACTTATTCATCATGAAACTTTCCTCCTCTCTGTCCCCATCAGTGGTGGAACTGGGAGTGGGCAGCAGTGGGAGTTGTGAACACCAAATAAGGAAGTGGATGTGAACCATGTGCCTGGGGCTCCAAGAGCTTGGTTCCAGCTACATTCTGTAACTTTTCACTTATGCTTCTGTCGTCTTGCCCAAGTGCTGTCTTTTCTGAGCCTCAGTTTCATTATCTGATAAAGGCTCTACTACTAATTAAAAACAGAACAAAATCCAAATACATGAATACCAGTACAAAAACCGCTGGACTGGATTATTTAAGCCAGATCATAGAATAAGCTTTAATAAAAAATTTTCCAAGAAATTGATAGGTGCAATGAAAATTTCATCCTTAAGTCACGTCATAACACTAACCAGTTTGTGGATAGTTAGAGCAGATCTGTGGAGGGAACCATACTGATCAGTTTGTGATTTTAGAAGCTCAGTCCCTGGCTTCCCACCTTATCCACCTAGGAAGGAAGGGCAGCAGGCCCCCTGGGCCTGAGCTCAGAGACTAACCCTAGATGACTCTGAGCCTTAGTTTCCTCTTCGTCAACCAAGGGGCTGGGATTCAGTGTTCTCAGAGGCAGTTTTCAGTTTAAAAGCCAGTGACTCTAACCTGAGTCTCACTTCTAACGAGTCCCAGGCAAGGAGTGGGGCAGCCTCCTGTGTGCAGGAGACGCGCCTTGTGGCAGCAGATGGAGTACGTCTATCATGGCAGCGGCGTTACCAGTCTGGTCACTTCAGATGTCTCTCCAATTAACACTCATGGCAGCAGCCAACTGCTCAGGCAGCGGAACATGCTGGTGGAGGGGATGGCGGGAACTCCTGGGCCCGCTGCCACGCCTATTATCTAAGCCTGGGAGTGGGAGGGTCCGGCCAGACTTCAGGGTGTGTGGGTGGTGGGAGGAGGGAAGGATAAAAATGGGAGGTGGAATGTGTGTCGAGAGATTTCTTTAGCTGTCGAGTCCTAGAAAGTCAGAAATGGAGGATGCTCATCTAGTCACAGTCCTTACTCTCATCTTGGATTTTGCTTCCTTCTTTACTCCCACCCTGCCTGACATGGCTTATGGGGCCATTGCCTCCTGCTCTTGCTTCCTGATGACCTCCTTGCCTTCCATTTCTCCTCCTCTCCAAACCATGCCCTACAAAAGAGCTAGAATGACATTTCTAAACTACAAATGTGATTATCTCATTCCCCTGCATTTTAGTGTTGCCCTACTGCCTGCAGGAAAAACCAACAACCAGAAATATCCAAAGTCTGATGGACACAGGCCCCTGGGGATATGGTTGACTCCATCTCTTACATCCTTTGCCCTTCTCACTCCACAAGGGCTCCTCCTTGGTTAATTACTTGAAATTCTCCAAACTCGCCTCTTTCTTTCCCGATTCTTCTCCCCCATCTCCTTTCCCCAGCTTGTTGCTCAGCCTTTAAAATTCCACTTAGCTGTCACGTTGCCTGGGACACACTGTAGGTACCAGCCTCTCAGAGCAATTACTGCCCTGTTAGGTGATTATCCTTTGATGTCACACTCTCCTTCCTTACACTCTGAACTTTCCCAGGGATGAGAATACATCTAATTCATTTCCTTTACAGCAACAGAATGGCCCTAACATCAGATACCGTCCTGAACTCCAGAGTTAACTTGATCTATGTGGCTTCCATGTCTTTCCTTGGGCTCTGACCTTGGTCAAGGAGACCCACTTCACAGGAAAGCAGGCAGGTGGTGAGTGTTGACTGAGTGAGGGGCCGCCCTCATTTCACAGAGGAAGCAACAGGGCTGGAAAGGGGCGGTGACCCACTAGAGCTCACACAGGGAGAGGGTCTACCTGTGATGGCTCCAGAGGAGTTTTCTCTTGATTCCTGTATCTTATCCCACCACCCTACACATTCAGATAGTTTCAGCAAACCCTCTTCTTGTGTGAGAGGGGCAGCAGAGTGCCCTGACTGGGTGGCTTGTGAATACACAAAGAAGGTCCCCAGTTCAAGCGGGACTTGCCACATCTCCAGTCAGCTGTGGCATTCCTGGGCTCGTGGGCTGGGTATTGAGGGATGGGCAACCACACAGTCAGGTTGGCAAATGGAGGACACCCTGAGACTCGGCAGGGGCAGGAGGTGTTTGGAATAAAAAGAGATAGCAATTAGGAGTCGTATGTACTGACTCAGGTGGGGATGTTTTCTGTGGGTCTTACTGGCTGGGCGACGGTTTAGAGCCACCCAAAGCCTTCATCTCCAGAGCACGTCGAAAATCCCTGCCTGTGTTGTTCTTGGGAGGGAAGGTTTGGCTTGGAGTAGTTTTTCCTGAAAAATCAAAACAACTCCTGAGAGTGGGCCCAGATTCCAGGGGCAGCCTGGGAGCTGGGCACGCTCCCTCAGCCTGGGTGTTAGCAGGCCGGTTTCTGGAGTGGAGGGGGCATCTGAAGGTCATGCTGTGGGAATCCAAACCTCTGAGCCTGATTTACAGCTCAGGGCCTCAAATCTCCTCACTCCCCGCCCACATAAACCCCCCAATTTCCTCCTCTGCATGCCAGCACTCCTCCGAGCTGGGAAATGAGATCTCACCAGTGACTTTTTCTGGGCTTATGTATGGATGCTTCCCTGAGAGGATGGCAGAAAGGAACAGAAGTGGTTCTTAAAACTGTGAGCAGGAGAGCATGATGGTGAGTCAGAGAAGGAGAAGACGGAAAGAGCTTGGAGATCACCCAGCTGAGAACTCTTGTCTCTTCTCCTTTCTTTCTGCTAGTCTGTAATTCCCCCCTTTCCTTTCCTTTTCATTCTTTTTCTTGTTGTGGCTTCTGCGTAAAATCTTATACAGAAATCCAACAGGGACTTCTCTGATGGTCCAGTGGTTAGGACTTTGCCTTCCAACGCAGAGGGTGCCAATTGGATCACTGGTCTGGGAGCTAAGATCCCACATGCCTTGTGGGGAAAAAAACAAAAAAAAAACACCCAAACACAAAACAAAAGACAGAAACAGTATCGTAACAAAATCAGTAAGGATTATGAAAATGATCCACATTTAAAAAAATCTTAAACCGAAATCCAGTATATTAAACTTAAAAATGGATATGCTCTAGGCAGTTGAGGTTATGGGGCATCTGGCCTCCCTTTCTAGCTTCGCTCTTATCTGACCCTGTGAGGCTTAAGGATATCCTGGAATCACTAACCCTCATCCTGAGCTGGAGCTTATATCAAAGCCTGAGCTGGACAGAATAAACCCTGAGACAAAAATTGCATGGGTTCCAGAGGTCCTTAGAGAATATAATGCTTGCTTCACCTTCAGAGTTACAGACCTCTCTCTTGAGTCCTCTCTTGGCTAGACATCAAGGGAACCCTCCCAGAACCTACTGTAATTGTCCCAGGTTTGTACACAGAGAAATGGGCTTCCCAAGTGGCACAGTGTGAAAGAATCAATCTGCCAGTGCAGGAGACGCAAGAGACGTGGGTATAATCCCTAGGTCGGGAAGATTCCCCTGGAGTAGGAAATGGCAATGCACTCTAGTATTATACTGGAGAGTCCCATGGACAGAGGAGCCTGGGTAGGCTACAGTCCATGGGGTCACAAAGAGTTGGACATGACTGAGCAAATGATCACACATGCACAGAACAAGGATGTTCTCAAATAAGGCTATGGTTGGCTGGGAACCAGAGCAGGGCATGCCTGCTGAACCTGACTGTGCTATATGAGTGGGTCGCCGGAGAGTGTCCTCTCCCAGACAGAGACCCTGGAGATTTGTCCCCAGTGCAACCTTCCCTTTGCGGGGGACCCCCTCGAGCAGAGAAACCAGGAATGGACAGGTCCTCTTGACGTTTCCACCAGGCTGGCAGCACTATTATTGTCTGGCTAGAGAAGCTCCTCCCAGAAGCCTCTAGAACCTCTCAAGAGTGAGCGATTCACAAGGAGGGTAGACGGTGGGGTATCCACCGCTTCTGGCCCAGCCTAGCCTATAGCTGGGTTCTGATACTCATAGCTGGTTTCTTGACTCCGTGTCCAAACACCATAAAGCCCAGGAGCTCAGGTGAAGGAGAGCTGGGCCTGGAATTCGAGGCTTGAATAACTCATTTCATCTTTTTTCCAACCTCAGTCCTCCTCTTGAAAAGGGGGTGATAATTGCACCTGCCTCACATGGCTGTTGGGATTCAGCTAAATGCCATGAACCTTCCTCAGAACAGGAGGCCCTCAATGCCCATTTTCTGAACCTGGCTCTGAAAGCTTAATCCTGGGGAGAAAGCACAGGTCTCAGAGAGTGTGACTGTTCTCTGGGGTCCTGTGGGGAGGCATGGAGAGCAGCCCTTGGCCCCTCTGAGTTTACTGTTAAAGCTGATGTCTGTATGATGTATTCTGTTCTCAAGCACTGTGCTGGATTTTAGCAACTAGGACAGGAAGCAGGAGGCCAGAATTCCTCCCCTAGATCTGCCCCAAAGCTGCTTAGGTTAGCTGCTTTGTGATCCGAAGTTTTTAGACCAGGGAAAAGTAAAACAATTTCTTCTCTTTCCAGCCCAATGTATGATAACAAAAAAGTTTGCAAAATATACCGGAAAATTATAGCTCCTCAAAGGGGGTTCCCCAGGTGGCACTGGTGGTAAAGAACCTGCCTGCCAATGCAGGAGACATAAGAGACGAAGGTTCCTGGGTCGGGAAGATCCCCTGGAGGCAGACAAGGCAATACACTCTGGTATTCTTGCCTGGAGAAGCCTATGGACAGAGGAGCCTGGCAGGCTACAGTCTATAGGGTCACAGAGTCAGACACGACTTAGCTCGCATGCTTTCATAGCTCCCCAAACTGTTAAACACCCTGGATCTTCTCTGAGGATCACAGCTACTCTATGAGACTGGCAAAGCAAGGTTTTATCCTCATTTAGTGAGGAGTAGCTGCCTGCGGTCCAGGGAAGTGACCTGTTCAGAGACCACTGAGCCACAGAGGCAGGCCCAGAGCATACAACTTCCTCCTCCCCACTGCTCTTTGTCTCTCTTGTTTAATTTCAAACTTAAACATTTATTTGGGGCTTTGCTTAGATTGTGTTATTCCCAATATGGCATGTCATCCTCAGTGAACCTCAGCATCAGGCTATATCAGAAGTCCCACGGATGTGTCCTGAGCTCCTTCTGTGAGACCACCCTGGAGGGACCCTCACTCTGCCCTGCGCAGGGTAAGGGTTGCCTAGGGCTGGGTGAGGGGGAGGGGATGACTTCAATACAGTCTGGGCACAGGTTCATGAGAAAATTGATGGGGAGAGGGCTTAGTAAACCATTCTGAAAGAAACAGTATTGAGCGTATGAAAGACTGTGAGGCTCCCTGTTGGTATTTGCTTATTTCTCCCACATGTCTTCATTGTTTTAGGCTACAGAAAGCAGAGTGAAGAAAGGATGCTTGCTAGGGGTCTTTATTCTTTTGTTTATGCAACATAGAAATCACAAGCACAAAGCATATAAATGGATTGATTTGTAACATAGATTGAATGCTTGAATTTTTGTTCAAGTTGATAGAACCACACATGATTAAAACAGGTGCAGACATCGGGTTCCCCAGTGGGGAGGTTCCAATTTTCAGGTGGGAAGGTGCAGTTAACAGGTAGAAAGCCCCAAAAAAGACTTCAGTGGGGTTAGGCTGAGTCTTCCCAGAAAACTTTATGTTTTTCCCACCATGAATCATTTAACTCAAAAACAAGGACTGGTCACCATCTTGGCTTCAGTTTTGATTGTGATTACCTCCTCAAATCTAAATAACATGCTTATTAATATTATTATTTCTTGTTTGTTTAACTTTCTTCGGCAGTGATATGTACCAAGGTCTTTCTCTGTGCCAAGTTCTCGCCTAGGTGACTGGAGAGTTTATATTGTGAACTAATGTTCTATCAGATTAGATATGGGTTTAGCTCACTTAGAACAGCTCCTCCTCTGGGTACAGTTATGTTCAATTTCATTTGGAAAGAAGATATTTGAAAGAAGAAGGCAGTTTATTGTGGGGAGTGAAGGTGATAGGGAAAAGGTATGGTTTAGAGAGTAAAGGCATAATGTTATTTCAATGTAGGGAACCTGGATACAGAAATGGAAAGTACGTCCCTGAGATGTTATCAGAAGCCTGGAGAACCATAGATAGTAAAAGCACCTATACTGTGGGTGAGAAATCTCATAGCATCAAGACTCCTAGGTCACTTGTCTGAGTGTGGCTGGGGTGACGCAAATGATGAGACATACAGGCCTTGGGCAAGGACCTCCATGTCTGGAGAGGAAGCTGCTCAGCTGACAAATGTACCTTTGGGAGGGACCTGGGACCCTTGGCCCTGTGTCTTAGACTGTTTAGACTGCTTTAACAAACAAACCGTGGACTGGCTGGCTTATCAGCAAGACATTTATGTCTCACAGTTCTGGAGGCTAGAAGTCCAAGAACAGGGCAATGGCAGATTTAGTGTTCAGTGAGGGGCTGCTTCTTGGTTTGTAGGTGGCTGCCATCTCCCTGGAAGAAGAGGTAAGGGGGTTTCTCTGGGGTCCCTTTTATAAGGGCACTCATCCCATTCATGAGGGTTCCATTCTCATTACCCAATCACCTCCCCAAAGCCCCACCTCCCATCACACTGGGGATTAGATTTCAACATAAAAACATTTTGTAGGGGAGCATGACCATTCCATCTACAGCACAATGTCCAGGAGAAGAGAAGCATGTAGTCACAGGTCCTGAGTTTGAGGCCCAACTCTAGCACTAAATAATTCTTAGTCTCTTTGTCTGCCTGGACTTTGATTTGCTTATCTGTAAATTAATAAGGCCTCCAGGTTCTCTGGGTTGGTATGTGGATGAAATCATACACTGATGTATCAATTGTACAATCATACATTGATGTAAAGTACTATAAAGTGAATTCTTATCTTTAGAGAGTAAGTACAAAGAATGCCTGAATAAGATTCTATAAATACAATTTCATGGTGCATTATTAATTTTCTTTTCTATAAATCAATGACTCCTGCCACTAATTTATCATGATGATGACTCATTAATACTCTGGATAATAAGAGAAATCACAATCATGCATTCTGGTGGAATGATTCTTTTAGTTAAATAAATCTCCAGATGCTTGAAGAAGAGTTTTGTTTCTGGCTCTGCAAGATTGATGGGACTGTGAGACTGTGGAAAAAGTTCCTTGGCTGGTTTAGCCTCTGGGGCTGGGCTCTCAGCTCAAGCATGGGCATGAAGTGGTTTCACTCCACTGGGTGAGAAACTCAACCCAGGTAAACTCAAATTAATTGAAAGCTTCCTTTCACTAGGAATTGTGTTGATGAAGGACTGTGGGGGTGATTAGAGATGAATGTGATCTTCACCCTGCCAGTTAGGGATTCACTCTAGTGGAAGGAGCAGACACACACAGATACACAAATTTAATTCAAGATGATCAATTCTAAAATGGTAGCAAAGTTTTATGCAGTGGAAAACTCAAGGAAAACAAATTCTGATTTGTGATTATCTGGGACATACATTTGGGGAAGGCACAGTTTAAACAGTCTTGAAATTGTCTAAGAACTTTGGCAGGGTGGAAGTTGGCAGGCCTGCCTGCCAGGCCCAGGGGAAGGAGGGCTCAGTGAGTGACAG
This sequence comes from Nanger dama, assembly GCA_917880005.1. Lineage (NCBI taxonomy): Eukaryota > Metazoa > Chordata > Mammalia > Artiodactyla > Bovidae > Nanger > Nanger dama. Next base: position 22,434,129 of record CAKJTW010000011.1, on the reverse strand, counting down.
GGGAAGAACAGGGTCTGAAGTGTGAGAGAAGGGAGTTTTGGAGAAGGAGTTTGGAATAGTGGACAAGTGAGGAGGGCACGTGAGGCCCCTCTGAGGTTTGGTTTTACTCTGCAGACAACAGTGCCTTAGGAGGTGACAGAGTAGATCCCATCACAGTGACAAAAGTGAAAGACCCAGAAACAAAGGTAGAGGCAGTCTTTCCATTCCTCCTCCCCAGTGGGGTGGTTTTGGGGGAGGAGATAAGGCTGAACAGTGGCTTCTAGAAGGGATCTGATGGCCCCTCCCAGAAGCCACACCTGACCTTCTTGTGTAAATACCAGATTACCTGTTCATTTCCCCAATTACCTAATCAGTGAAATCAAATCAATCACTGTTAATTCTAACTGTAATAAACATACTTGAGTTTACATATAGGCTGTTCTTCCTCAAACCATAAATAACTGCACGATGCATGTGAACTTTGCCAAGGAGGTTTAGGTGGGGGGAAAATAACATTCAATTAACAAGCTTGTCAGAAACTGAGTCATTATACATGACAGGAAAACACATTTGCAATATTAAAAAACTAATTAGAATATATATTTTCTAGAAAGCCATTCCATATTAATGAGAGGGGAAAAGCCTCTGTATCAAATCTCAGAACAAAGAAGAAAGGGCCTTGTGCGTTACGATCCATAGCCAAGGGGAGCAGTAGAGCCTCATGGGGCACGTGCTGTTTGAGTGCCAGGCTGCCCGCTGCAAAGCCTGATTCTGCCCCGGGAGCTATTGGCCTCAAGCATGTGCTTAGTCTCATCACATGAGGATGGAAATAGTTGTGAAGACTGACTCCATACAAATAAGCCTCCTAGAACCTTCTATATCGTGTGCTCAGTTACTTAGTTGTGTCTGACTCTTTGGGACCCTGTGGATTGTAGTCCGTCAGGCTCCTCTGTCCGTGGGTTTCTCCAGGCAAGAAGACTGGAATGAGTTGTCTGCCATTTTCTTCACCAGGGGATCTTCCCATCCCAGGGACTGAACTCAGGTCTCCCACATTGCAGGCAGATTGTTTACTGTCTGGGCTACCAGAGAAGAACCACAATATATTGACAAGGACATTGTGAGAAGTCGGGTACCCTGGTTGGAACCACCCAGCTAGAAGAGTCTCTGAGACAAACCCAGGACGACTGGGCTCCAAGTTCCCATCCATCAGAATGAACTCCCTTTATCTGGGAATGCTCTAGGACAGGTTGGTTGATCCAGGATTCTTTGCTCAGCTGTCTGTGCTTTGTCATGGATTACATTAATGGTGGGAATCAGTCTGCTTTCTTTTCCTGTCTTATTTGCTCTAACGTAAGCCATGTAATGGAGAAGGCAGTGGCAACCCACTCCAGTACTCTTGCCTGGAAAATCCCATGGACGGAGGAGCCTGGTGGGCTGCAGTCCATGGGGTCACTAAGAGTTGGACACGACTGAGCAACTTCACTTTCACTTTTCACTTTCATGCATTGGAGAAGGAAATGGCAACCCACTCCAGTGTTCTTGCCTGGAGAATGCCAGAGACAGGGGAGCCTCGTGGGCTGCCATCTATGGAGTCTCACGGAGTCAGACACGACTGAAGCAACTTAGCAGCAGCAGCAGCAGCAGCAGCAAACCATGTAAACAGCTCTCACAGACCAGAGATGCTGAGTAGCCTCATGCTCCACAAATCTGTCAGTTCCGCTGGAGACAGAGGCAGAGAGAAAGCTGCCCGAGAAGGCAGGTGATGGATGGCCTCTTACCATGCGGCATGATCCTCAAGGGAAATGAAATAGTGACTGAGGGAGAAGGAAATCCACCCAACAGGTTTAGTCAGTGTGGGATTAAGGTCTCTGATGCGTGGAGAGTGTCAGCGCGTGAAGCCCTCTCCCATGTGCATGTATTGTCTCTTCCTGAGAACTTCAGTCTGAGAATGCTCAGCAGGGAGACCCAGAGGTCGGCCAGGGGCAGAGCAGACTTTAATCTCGGCCCTTTTCCAAACCCAAATTTGCTGCCTCCCATGGTAAGGCAAATACCATCATCAAAGACAAGAGAAATACTTTAGAAATTAAGACAAAAATAATGGGTCTCCCTTGGGAGCGGGAGGAGGGTGCTGCGGTCTTGCTCTAGGGCAGGAATGTCCCTGCTCCCACAGAAAGTTTCAAACTAAACGCTTCGGGGCCTTAAAAGAAGCAAATGACTTGTGCTGATTGTCAGCCACAAGGCAGGATTCCCCCTTCACTCCAGAGGGAATGAGGGGATGAAGGAGATGGGAGTATGTGCTTGGGTTCAAGATCACTCACATCTGATGGAAGAGCCCCTCCACTCCCTGTGCTCCTTTCATTCCCATAGGAAGTAATTCTAGGAGCTTCTGACCCTGTGTCCTTGTCAGTAATTTCAAAGCTTCCTTCTTGGCAGATCTGTGAAGGGTGACTTTTGCCACAGCAGGTCTCCAGGAGGAAGCAGCTTGGGGAGTTCTCATCCTGCCTTTGTTGTTCTCTTTCAAGGAAAATCTCCTTGAGAGCTGAGTGTGTCTGCTTTGGTCTGTCCTCCCCTCCCCGTGCCTGGATCTTGCATGACTGGTGATACAGTGTTCACTCTGCTCATTGTGATGACCAACTAACCATGGGGTGCCCCCACCCTGGGCAATTCCTTTACACCTATCGAGTACATTGGTTGCATTTCTCTTTATTTAGGTTTGGAATCACTAAGGAGTGTAATCTTTCTGTCAATCAGAGCTGAAGTTTCTACTTGGGGGATAATCTTTTCTAGCGCTGTCTGGGGATTTTGCTTGTGCGTGTGTGTGTGTGTGTGTGTGTGTTTTCTCCCAAGTCCATCTCTTCCTTGATCAGGACACAAGGATCAATGTGATAAGGGAGAATTTAGCTTTGGCTACATGTGTTGCAGAAAAGTTAGGGGAGTGAGAAGATGGTCATGTCCCAGGTCTGGGGTGAGTCCTTGGGACAGGCCACCTAGAGAGGGTCCTTGCCTTTGCGCAAGAAAGAAATTCAAAAGTGAGCCATGGCAAAGTGAAAGCAAGTTTATTTAGAGAGATGTATATTCCACAGGCAGAGAGTGAACCATCACAGAAGACAAGAGGTGGCCCCAGAATATGGGGTGGTTGATTTTTGCAGGCTGGGTAATTTCATAGGCTAAGAAGTGGGAGAAAATTTCTAACAACCTTGGAGAATGGGCAAGAATTTCTGGGAGTTGGGGCACCACCTATTTTCTGGCCTTTATAGTCAGCCTTGGAACTGTCACCGTGCCTCTGGATGTGTCATTTAGCATATGCTAAGGTATTACAGTGAGTGTATAATGGGGCTGAAGGTCCACTGGAAGTCGAATCCAGTGGATTCCACTTCTGCCATCTTGGACCTCGTTGGCTCACCAGTTTATGTCCTGTGCTGTTATCAGTGGTTGTGTAATTCTTTTAATGGTTGTGCCCTGCCCCCATCCTATCTACTAGAAATGTGGGATGGGAGAGCCCAGGCTGTATGCACTGGTTGGAAGCAGATACTGTCAAAACGGTCTTCAGGTCAGAGAGGTGATTTTCCAGGAACCATGAACAAGCGCTACATTTGTGCCAACAACTGAATGACAAGCAGGATGTGCCTCTGCTATTGCCAGCAAACGTGGTGGAAAGAGGACTGTAGAATCCAGGTGGATTGGGGTCACCATCTAAGGCTCATAACCCAGGGATTGAACCCAGGTCTCCTCATTGCAAGCAGAATCTTTACCATCTAAGCTGCAAGCGAACCCAAACCCACTCTGGGCAGGTGCTGCCTAAATCCACACCTTAGTCCTGACTTCCTTTTTCTGGGGTGAACCATTTATTCATGGCTCTTCAGCACCTTCAACACCAGATGTCCCTGTTGAACTTTCTTACTTCATTCCCAAACTTCTCATCCTTTTGCTGCCTTTTTAATTTCTGCTCATAGCTCCACTCCCTACAGCCAGTCTCCCAGATGGAAACTTGAGAGTTCTTCCTGTTTTCTCCTTCTCCTGTCTCACATAGTTTCTTTCAATCATTCATTCTGTATCCTTGTCTTTGATCTTTTCATTCCTACTAGAGCCACCCTGGTCAGACCCCCATCCCTTTTCCCACAGATCACTTTAACTGCTTTCTAATTATCTTTTTCTCTCCAGTTTTCTCTTTCCAACAATCAATTCTTCAGAGAGTTTCTTAAGCCACTTTTCGAAGTTCCAGCTCTGGTACCTTTCTTTGTTTTCAAAAATTGTTAATGGCTCCTCAATGTGTCATTTGTGGGAACACTGGTCTGCTTGTGGGGACCATTTCAGTTCCTCTTATCTGCATTTTTCCCTGTCCTTGCTTCTGGTTATGCTGCTCTATCCTCCTGGAATATTTTTCTCCTTAATATTTGTCAGAATCTGTTCCAAGGTTCTGCTCAAATCTGGAAGTGATATTATGACAATGAACAGGACTTAGCAGAGAGTATCATTGGGGAAATGGTATATGAGGACCCTGCAGCAGGAAGGAAAGAGCCCTGCCAAACTCTAAGGTTGGAATTGATTGCTCTGTCTCCTCTGTGTTCACAGAGCATTACCACCTTAGTGATCATACGATTGACACCCACTGTATATTAGAGAGAACCAATAGAGCTTCCCCACTGGCTCATGTGGTAAACAATCTACCTGCGATGCAGGAGATCCAGGTACAATCCTTGGGCCGGGAAGATCCCTTGGAGAAGGGAATGGCTACCCACTGCAGTATTCTTGCCTGCAGAATTCCATGGACAGAGGAGCCTGGCAAACTACAGTCCATGCAGTCACACGCCAGCTTGTTCCCTTTCACAGTCATGGGTATGCTCAGAAGGGTCCTGAAGGGCACCATGCTACGTGGAATGCTACAGTTATGCTATAGTTCATGTACAGTCCATACAATCCAAGAGATGGACACGACTGAGCAACTTTCACCACTACCACTCAGTTCAATTCAGTAGCTCAGTCGTGTCTGACTCTTTGCGACCCCATGAATCGCAGCACGCCAGGCCTCCCCTGTCCATCACCAGCTCCCGGAGTTCATCCAAACTCACGTCCATCGAGTCGGTGATGCCATCAAGTCATCTCATCCTCCGTCGTCCCCTTCTCCTCCTGCCCCCAATCCCTCCCAGAATCAGAGTCTTTTCCAATGAGTCAACTCTTCGCATGAGGTGGCCAAAGTACTGGAGTTTCAGCTTCAGCATCAGTCCTTCCAATGAACACCCAGGACTGATCTCCTTTAGGATGGACTGGTTGGATCTCCTTGCAGTCCAAGGGACTCTCAAGAGTCTTCTCCAACACCACAGTTCAAAAGTATCAATTGTTCGGTGCTCAGCCTTCTTCACAGTCCAACTCTCACATCCATACATGACCACGACGGACCTTTATTGGCAAAGAAATGTCTCTGCTTTTGAATATGCTGTCTAGGTTTGTCATAACTTTCCTTTCAAGGAGTAAGAGTCTTTTAATTTCATGGCTGCAGTCACCATCTGCAGTGATTTTGGAGCCCAAGAAAATAAAATCTGACACTGTTTCCACTGTTTCTCCATCTATTTCCCATGAAGCAATGGGACCAGATGCTATGATCTTCATTTTCTGAATGTTGAGCTTGAAGCCAACTTTTTCACTCTCCCTCTTTCACTTTCATCAAGAGGCTTTTTAGTTCCTCTTCACTTTCTGCCATAAGGGTGGTGTCATCTGCATATCTGAGGTTATTGATATTTCTCCCAGCAATCTTGATTCCAGCTTGTGCTTCTTCCAGCCCATCATTTTTCATGATGTACTCTGCATATAAATTAAATAAGCAAGGTGACAATATATAGCCTTGACGTACTCCTTTTCCTGTTTGGAACTAGTCTGTTGTTCCATGTCCAGTTCTAACTGTTGCTTCCTGACCTGCATAGAGGTTTCTCAAGAGGCAGGTCAGGTGGTCTGGTATTCCCATCTCTTTCAGAATTTTCCACAGTTTATTGTGACCACCACTACTACTACCACCCAATTTTATGTTCTCCATCAGACTGAGGATTCTGTTTGGATAAGGACTGTGTGTTACTTATCTTATTCAACAATTCACTGGTTGCCCAAGTTATTTCTGCTCACCTGGGATATGGGTACCAGAGGCAGAGGTAGACACCCGACATACAGGGGTGAATGAGGCATTCTAGATGCAGAAATCCAGTCTCTGTAACTCTAGGACTTGGTAGAGTACTGGTCACACAGTACAAATTCAGGAAAAATGTGGAACTGAGCATCCAGGAATATGTGCTTGTGTTACAACAAGATGAGCTTGACTTACCATTGAAACTATTTAATACAAATGCTCTGGAACAGTCTTTTCACCTCAGGGTCACTGTGGAGACCAAATCATCTCTAATGGAACATCCTGCAGATACAGCAGGGGCATGGACCCAGCCTTCTACTCTAGTCTCCTGGAGGCTTGGGAATAAACATCCTCCTTGGACAAGCAGACTTGTTGCCAGTTTCGAGTCGTTTGACTATGTTCTGGTCTGAGCTAATTTTGCAAGTCAAATTGCTTAAGAGTGAATATGAAATCCTTGACTGAAGCCCAAATATATAAATACCCATCACATTTCCTTCCTCTCCAATTTTGCAATCATCCCCCAAAGCTGTTCATGTTGTCCAGCGTAATTAGTTATTTATACATCCTCATGTGGTCCATTGTTCAGAATTAAATTGTCTGGTATACAGAATTTCTCTTGCAAGGCTTGTTTTTGCCATTTTACTGCTTTGGGGAAGCTGTTTGTAAATATGTCCTTGCAGGACCCTTTAGGATACTTCTGAGCATACCCATGACTATGGAGGGGAACAATCCAGCACACAAGAGCAAACAAGCCTTCTGAGGTCACGCACAGCCCCTTGTCTTCGAATCCAAACATCACCAGTAATTATTCATCATGTATTTGAAGACCCAGAGGGTATTTGAATAAACACAAAAATCATCACAGAGTGGTAGAAGTAGAAATCATCTTGGAGACATAGTCACTAGATTCTAGTGACTCCATTTTGCCCAAGAGGAAGCCAGTTCCCAGAAAGGAGAAGTGAGAGAGACCGGCTCACTGCCTTTTGTGGGTTCGTGGTAGAGCCAGGCCCAAGCCCTCTTCAGCTGACTCCCAAGCTCTTTCTACTAAACTACTGAGGGTATCAATGCAGGAGTGGTGAGGGATTTCTGGGCCTGTTATGCTTTGCCCCTGAACTAGATGGCCCTAGACTGCTATATTCTGCTCCCTTGTGTCTGTATTTTATAGCTCTTTTGTCTCCTCCCAAATGGCTTGGCAGCCAGCTATTACTGATGAATATTGCCCATTGGGAAGCAATTATGGTTCATCTTCTGCCATGTTGTGGTCAGAGAGAATCCAGATGGCCTATCAATTGTTTGTAAAATGAGACTCGCTTCTGAGGGAGGGTCTGAAGGTCCCTGCCTTATGGGAGACATCTAGAAGGTTTACCCAGAGATAGTCCATCTTGGTGAATGTTCCATATGCTCTTGAAGGTGTATTCTGCTCTCATTTGGCAGGGTGCTCTATATAAATGTCAATCAGATCTAGTACTTGATGGGGTTGTTCTGTTCCATATTTGCTGGGTTTCCACACATGAATTCTACTTTGTGAAGTTTGTAACGTTAGCTTCAATCATCCAGAAATCTTTGTAGATTTTCTTTCCATATAAGAGTGTAAGATCTTGGTTCTCATGATAAAATGGGAGTTTCTGGCCAGTCAGGTTAGGGATCAGCAGTTGGGAATTTCTGGAATGATTGGCCAGATAGTATGATTTGGAGAATTCTGAAGTCTTCCTCTTAACAAACACATATGGACTGTCAAGGGACAAACCTAAACTTCTATGAACTTCTATGAATCTCATTGGATTAGGACCTATTGTCTTACCTGAGAAATATCATATCACCTGGCCAACACCATAACTTTTAGAACTCATTATCTACCTATGTTATTATTTCATAAAATCTCCAGACTTTCTACAATGATTACATGCTAATATTAATATAATTTATTAGCTTTTAAATATATTTATTGTTTTATATTTTATGTTAATTTATGAAATACATAACTATACTAAAAAGATACAACAGATGTCATGTACTCGCCATCCAGAATTAACAGCTGCTAACATTTTGCCATATTTGCTTCAAATCTCTTTTTTCTTAAAATATATTAAAAGTAACAAAGTCCCCACCTTCTATTTCCTTTTCCTCCCTCCTTCTTTCCCTCCTACTCTCTATCAAGGAAAACACCATTTGAATTTGGTAGGTATCATTCCTATGAATGTTTTGGTACTTTTACTCTAAGAGAATGTATCCACAAATAATATCATAGTTATTTATATAACCAAGATACTTTCATGGTTATTTACTACTTTTTATAATCAGAGGGAAAAAAAGACTCATCTGTTATGTTCAGAAGCTTCAGGTTCATTTTAATCTCTAATCTCTATTTTTTCCAACTGGATTTTGCTTTAAACCTAATTTTTATGCTCTTTTTCTGGCGATCTTCCCACCCAGCCTATTTCCTACTGGCTAACGTCTTGTCTGGCTTTTGCCAGAAATGGTAACATGGACCTTGATCCTTAGTTTAGCCTTACTGAAACTGTGGTCCATCTGCCTTTGGCTTTGACCATCTCAAATCCCTGTACTCTGGCCCCCAGAACACCTGTGCTTGGATACCCAGTTGCCTGGTCTGTGAATGAATGTAGCTCTCTTGCCAAACCTGACCTGTCTGCTCAGCATTCCAGCACCAGTAGGCGGGGTTCAGGTCCCACCCTGCCTTACCTGTTCTGCTTAGATCTTCCATATTTGGAACCCAACCCCTTGAGAGAACACATCAGGGGAAAGCTGAGACTGGGAGGGTGGAGGCTGGTGAATATGGTGATGATGATTCATAGTAGCTAACATTCTTGAGTAACATACTATAATCAAAACGGTAACACCTCAGGTGTAACAAGTGTTAAAGATGTGTTGTTCAAAACAATAGGTGCTGTTTATAGAGCACTACATCAAGTACTGTACTAGGCACTTTTAATCTCATTTATTATTTAAAATATCTCATATTTTACAGATGAGAAGTCTGAAACACAGAGAAGCAGTGAAAAGTACAATGGAGAAAATTACGGGATTTAAAATAAGACAGACTAAGTTGGGTTCAAACTCATACTTCCTTTGGCCAATTTCTTAACTTTTCTGAGTTTGACACAAGATATTAATAGATGCCTAGCAATGATGGCTATTGTTATTGTAGAATATCCGGCTTCTTGCCTAAGGTTATGCAGCTAGTGTATAGTAGAACTAGTTCCCAGTTCTACTATATGCTGATATTCAAACCAGATTTACTTTTCCAAAGCTATTTTTTTTTCATTTTTCGAGAAGTGTGAATGTTATCATACGAATGCTACTTCATTAAAGGGGGTGTCGTGGAGTTTGGAAAGAGTACTCAGTTTAAAATCAGAATTCTTGGGTCTTGGTCTCCATCACAAGTGAGTTGGAGGACCTTGGACAATTCATTGCTTCTCTCTTTTTATTAGTTTTCTCATGTATAACATAAAGGAATTGAACCAAATAACTCTAGTTTCTGTTTGTTCCACCTCTAGCCTTCTATAGCCCCTGATTAGGGACCATAACACCAAATTGCCATCCCAAGAGAGAGGAAGAAAGGTATGGACATTGATATTTAAAAGAAGACTAAGATAAGAGAGCAGGCAAAGCTTCTATCAGCCAGATGCTTGTCCCAAATCCTTAGCAAATAAAACCAGCTGGATTTCTTTTCTGCTTCTAACTTGAGCCGGGAAGGGATCTAGGTCACAGAGGGTTTTAGAAGACAACAAAACAAGTTGCTCACACTTCACATTTTGGGGTAATTTCTTTTCTTCTCTCTTTCTTTCTCCTCTTCCTTTTCTTCTTCTTCTTTTTATTTTTCAGAGGTTAAGGACTAAAAATAGATGATGGCTAATTAAGGTAACTAAGTAAGAAAGGAAGAAGAAATTTTATTCCAGATCCAGTTCCCCGTTTATCCCTGTTCCTTTTCTCATTTCTTTCTGATTTTGTTTTCTAAAAATAGACATATCTGAAGGATCATGATCAAGTCCTGCTCTCCTGTCCAGCGAATGTTTAACTCTTCTCTGTCACCCTGGGGACACCTGTTTGCTGAAGCAAAAGGTAAAGCTTGGAGAGTCCTTTGACCGCTTTTGAAATACTTGGGTGGTTCTTTTTGACCATGGAATCAAGGGAGCATTTATTTGCTCCGGGAGTCTTTATTGAGCTTCTAATATATGTCAGTCACTGTGGCAGACACTGGGGATAAATAAGAACGACTCTTTATTCTCATCTCTCAGGGAGCTTACATGTCAGAGTAAAGAACAAAACACAAAAGTCAGTATACAATTGTGAAATCTGAGAGGTTCTATGAAGGAACTATGAAACCACCCCAGTTCCTGCTGTTCCAGCTCTGACCTTAGAAAAGAATTCCTCTACTCTGTCTGCACTTCTGCTACATGATATTCTTCAGTTTGACCACAAATCATCATCCCTAGACTGTCCCCAGCACATCATCCCACCATGTCATCAGTGAAGAGCTCAGGGTCTTCTTTGGGCTGCCTGGGACTCTGCTGCCTGGCTTCCTAGGTCACCTCCCCAGCCATTCTCTGTCAGACTGTGTTCTCTGAACACTGATATGTTTGCAGTTCTCCAGTTACCCACTTATCTTCATGCTTTGGGGGTCTTCGCTCTTTCTGATCCCTTTACCAGAAATGTCTTTCTCTCACCTCCAAAATGTCTTTCTCTCACCTCCATCCTCATTTGTCCAAATCCTGCTCATTCATCCAGGTTCTTATGCTCCTATATCCCTGCTGCAGCCATTCCTAAACTCCTCTTTTTGCCTCAAGGTATCTGCTTGCCTGCTGCTGCTTTCCCTGCTGCCTCATGGCATTTGCTTTATTGTGTTAATCAGAGTGCTCATCACCTCCTGCCTGGTGTGAGATAGTTACATTAGTTATACCCATCCTCAGCCTTACCTACTTATCTGAATTTTGAATACAGGGATAGAATTTACCTCAGAACCTCAAATAAGAGGTGCAGTTAGCACACAATTAGAAGTGAATCAGTGCCCCAGTAATAAAGTTAATAATAAGGCATATGAACAGTCCTATATAGTTTCACAAAGAGTGTTCATATACATTATCTAAGGTAATCCAGAAAACAACCCTGTGTAAGAGGAGCTATCAGTCTCACATTATAGATGAGGATAAAGTAATAGTTATTATTACTACGGGGTGCTGACCCTCTACTAGGCATTAGATTAGGGACTTTCCATAAATTACACCATTCAGTCCTTCACTGAAAATGACAGTCATGTGTACAGACCCCTTACTCTACGAACTATAATCATGTCCATTTTACAGATAAAAAAACTGAGAATCAGAAAGATTAAACAGGTTCTTAATATCATACAAATGATCAGAGCAAAGCTGGTCTTGTATATACAAAGCTCATGTTCTTGAATCACTCATGACAAGGGCCAGCCTAGGTTTATACAAATTTCCTCAGCCATGTGAAAGTCTTGTGATTCTTTAACATATCTGTGGGTCTGCTCTGCTCAGTGCACTGGGCTAGACTTTGTGTTTGTTGGGCATGGTTCAGTTCAGTTCAGTCGCTCAGTCGTGTCCGACTCTTTGAGAGCCCATGAATCGCAGCACACCAGGCCTCCCTGTTCATCACCATCTCCCGGGGCTCACTCAGACTCATGGCCATCGAGTCCGTGATGCCATCCAGCCATCTCATCCTCTGTCATCCCCTTCTCCTCCTGCCCCCAATCCCTCCCAGCATCAGAGTCTTTCCAATGAGTCAACACTTCACATGAGGTGGCCAAAGTACTGGAGTTTCAGCTTTAGCATCATTCCTTCCAAAGAAATCCCAGGGTTGATCTCCATCAGAATGGACTGGTTGGAGCTCCTTGCAGTCCAAGGGACTCTCAAGAGTCTTCTCAAACACCACAGTTCAAAACCATCAATTCTTCGGCACTCAGCCTTCTTCACAGTCCAACTCTCACATCCATACATGATCACAGGAAAAACCATAGCCTTGACTAGATGGACCTTAGTCGGCAAAGTAATGTCTCTGCTTTTGAATATGCTATCTAGGTTGGTCATAACTTTTCTTCCAAAGAGTAAGCATCTTCTAATTTCATGGCTGCAGTCACCATCTGCAGTGATTTTGGAGCCCCCAAAAAATAAAGTCTGACACTTTCCACTGTTTCCTCATCTATTTCCCATGAAGTGGTGGGACCAGATGCCATGATCTTCGTTTTCTGAATGTTGAGCTTTAAGCCTACTTTTTCACTCTCCTCTTTCACTTTCATCAAGAGGCTTTTAGGTCCTCTTCACTTTTTGCCATAAGGGTGGTGTCATCTGCATATCTGAGGTTATTGATATTTCTCCTGGCAATCTTGATTCCAGCTTGTGTTTCTTCCAGTCCAGCGTTTCTCATGATGTACTCTGCATATAAATTAAATAAGCAGGGTGACAATATACAGCCTTGACATACTCCTTTTCCTATTTGGAACCAGTCTGTTGTTCCATGTCCAGTTCTAACTGTCGCTTCCTGACTTGCATACAGATTTCTCAAGAGGCAGGTTGGGTGGTCTGATATTCCCATCTGTTTCAGAATTTTCCACAGTTTATTGTGATCCACACAGTCAAAGGCTTTGGCATAGTCAATCAAGCAGAAATAGATGTTTTCCTGGAACTCTCTTGCTTTTTCCATGATCCAGCGGATGTTGGCAATTTGATCTCTGATTCCTCTGCCTTTTCTAAAACCAGCTTGAACATCAGGAAGTTCATGTTTCATGTATTGCTAAAGCCTGGCTTGCAGAATTTTGAGCATTACTTTACTAGCATGTGAGATGAGTGGAATTGTGCAGTAGTTTGAGCATTCTTTGGCATTGCCTTTCTTTGGAATTGAAATGAAAACTGACCTTTTCCAGTCCTGTGGCCACTGCTGAGTTTTCCAAATTTGCTGGCATATTGAGTGCAACACTTTCACAGCATCATCTTTCAGGATTTGAAAAAGCTCTACTGGAATTCCATCACCTCCACTAGCTTTGTTCATAGTGATGCTTTCTAAGGCCCACTTGACTTCACATTCCAAGATGTCTGGTTCTAGATGAGTGATCACATCATGATTATCTGGGTCTTGAAGATCTTTTTTGTACAGTTCTGTGTATTCTTGCCACCTCTTCTTAATATCTTCTGCTTCTGTTAGGTCCAAACCATTTCTGTCCTTTATGGAGCCCATCTTTGCATGAAATGTTCCCTTGGTATCTCTGATTTTCTTGAAGAGATCTCTAGTCTTTCCCATTCTGTTGTTTTCCTCTATTTCTTTGCATTGATAGCTGAAGAAGGCTTTCTTATCTCTTCTTGCTATTCTTTGGAACTCTGCATTCAGATGCTTATATCTTTCCTTTTCTTCTTTGCTTTTTGCCTCTCTTCTTTTCACAGCTATTTGTAAGGCCTCCCCAGACAGCCTTTTTACTTTTTTTTTTTGCATTTCTATTCCATGGGGATGGTCTTGATCCCTGTCTCCCGAACAATGTCACGAACCTCAGTCCATAGTTCATCAGGCACTCTATCTATCAGATCTAGGCCCCTAAATCTATTTCTCACTTCCACTGTATAATCATAAGGGATTTGATTTAGGTCATACCTGAATGGTCTAGCGGTTTTCCCTACTTTCTTCAATTTCAGTCTGAATTTGGTAATAAGGAGTTCATGATCTGAGCCACAGTCAGCTCCTGGTCTTGTTTTTGTTGACTGTATGGAGCTCTCCATCTTTGGCTGCATAGAATGTAATCAATCTGATTTTGGTGTTGACCATCTGGTGATGTCCATGTGTAGAGTCTTCTGTTGTGTTGTTGGAAGAGGGTGTTTGCTATGACCAGTGCATTTTCTTGGCAAAACTCTATTAGTCTTTGCCCTGCTTCATTCCACATTCCAAGGCCAAATTTGCCTGTTACTCCTGGTGTTTCTTGACTTCCTACTTTGTTGGGCATGGTAGGGACTTATAAAGACTAAGATATAGTACCTTACTTCCAAGTTGTTGTTGTTTAGTCGCTAAGTTGCATCTGAATCTTTTGGCGACCTGATGGGCTGTAGCCTGCCAGGCTCCTCTGACCATGGCAATTTTCCAGGCAAGAACACTGGAGTGGGTTCCATTTCCTTCTTCAAGGGATCTTCCTGACCAAGGGATCGAACCTACATTTCCTGCATTGCAGGCAGATTCTTTACCACTAAGTCACCAGGGAAGCTTCAAAGAGGCAAATACAAAACAGTTAAAATATTCTGCTTACCTATTCCTTCTCTCTTTTTTTTTTCCAGTGTGCTACTTGTTGCTGCTTCTTTATTCATACATTTGGTGGAGATCTTGAGGGCACATGGGAGACAGACCTAGAGTTAAGTCCAGAGTGGTCAGCAAAGGTAAGGGGCTAGATTAGTCCCAGAAGTGAGTGAAGCTGGCCTTGTTTTTTGGAGTCAGGAGCAACGAGTGGGCTTGGAGACCTCTGGCACCGGGGAAAGTAGCAGCTGTTTGTGCCCAGTTTCATACTCTGGACTTGGATAGAGGTGAGAATATGGGGGTAGTGATCCAAGGCCATAGGGAGCGAGGCCAGTGGCTATGCTGGAGATGCCCAGGTCACTTTGAGCAACTCCTCTCTATGACTAGGTGGATCTTTGCTCTCCTGGAAGACCACAGCACGAGTAATGGACCCAGCCTAGAACAAGGGTGGGAGTCCCAAGTCTGGCTCCCAAGTCAGTCACTCACCAGCAGATGACTGTGAACAAGTCAGGTCCCTAGCTGACACTCCATAAGACTTGGTACTGTGCTTTCACGGTCATGATGTTCATGAGCGTGCTTGGCCCACTGTTGGATGTACAGACAGGTGAGACACTGAGGAAGACGAGTCTAGGTTTTGCCTCCTCTGGAGTTCCTCATGAGGCAGTTATGCTGATGGAGGGCACAGCAGATTGACTCACACATAATTGACAGGAAGATGGGCACGATTCTCACTGTTACCCAGTTTCCAGCTCTGGAACTATGAAACCTACCAGTGAGAATCAGCAGCACTAGCAAGCTCTGTGTGGGAGTGGGTGGAGGTGCTGGCTAGGATGGGGGAGCAGCACAGGGAGAAAGGAGGGGGAAGGATGGATGAATGTAATTGGGATCCACGCCTGAAATTAATGTCATTGAAGTGAACGCTGCTCAGGTTCCAACCTGGTGAGGGAAAGGGAGAGGCCGTCGGGAGATCGGGTTCTCTCAGCTCTGCACTGATTTATCCTATGTCCCGAGGGCACCCCAGCTTCTTTCACAGCCTCAGTTTCTCCATCTGTAAAATAAGATGCTACTTTCCCAAAGGTTGCAAAAGTCTAAGGTTTTTCTCATTCAAGGGGAGTTTTCGACGGATGAATGAGAGAGACAGGAAAAACACCACAGTCTTCGCCCCAGCCTCCAGGGGCCCAGGCCTCTTAAACCAATTTTGGAACCGCTGCCTGGCAGTAGTGGGATAAAGCCAGAGGTTTCGTGTACTTTGGTGAGTGTGCGTGCGTGACAAGAGCGCTGTTAAATGAATCACTTTGTATCTAGCGGGGCAGCACCTGCTCCTCAGCCTCCAAAGGCAGCGTGAGCAACACAATCATTCAAAAGCTGCCGCTTTCCATTCACGTCTATAATTAGAGAGCGGGCTGCGCAGGCAGCTGGCGCTGCAGGGGCAGGGCCTATCCCTTAGCCCCACCCCCTTTCCAGTCTGTTCCCCGCCCTCCGCCTGCGGAGCCTCCTGCAGCCCTCTCCCCGCGCTAGCTCCGGGCTAGGGGCTTGGCTCTCAGCCGCAGGATTCCTTCTCTTACTGCCCGGACACCGGGCCCCCTCCGCACCCTCACCTTGGGGCCTCTGTCAAGAAGGGTGGCTGTACTGGGGGTGGCATCCCCCTTAACCCCACCCGGCTACTCTGGCGTCCCGCCCTCCCCGCTCCCGCCTGCTCCTCCGCCCTCCCCCGCCGCCCCTCCCAGCCACCTCTCCCTCTTTGTCGCATTACATAGTAATCTGAGATGCATTGGATGAGCTCCAGGGAACAGAATGTACTTGGCAGAGACGCAGGGCTTGATGTCTGCAAAATGTCGGAAACGCAGCCAAGAGCTGCTAACTGGGTCATTAACCTCCAAAAGCAAAGCGAGGACTGTAGGCCCGCTCTGCCTCCCTTCATCTCGCCAATAAAAGTGCCTCAGTGTGAGGGGAAGAAAAAGCCCAAGGTTAGCTGCTTTGATTTCTAGGCACCAAAGGCAGGCCCAGCCCCTCCTCCTGGCCCGGGCTCTCTGGCCGCCCCTGCGCGGCGTCCCAGTGTACAAGTGGCCTTTGAAAGGCTGGGCCACCCCGCGGGGCCAAGCTCGCGCCTCTGGAAAGACGTTACCCGGCAGCCGTTGCCTACCGCACAGCCTCCGGCGCACTTAATTGGGTCCTGGAGGAGAAATGGGAGTGGGGTGGGGAAGGATTGATGGAAAGGTTCTAGGTCCATCCCAGATCCCAGGACTAGAGGGAAGGGTTTGCCATCCCTTTTCTGCGATGCTCCCTCTACCTCCTTCCCTCCTCCTACTTGGCCTTCTCTTCCTCTTTCTCCTCTTCTCTCTTGCCTCCTTTCTGAGAGCAGGCTGTGGGGTGGCTGTCTGGGTACGTGGCTGGCTCCAGGAGACTTGAGCTCTGTCACTTACTGTGTGACCTTGGATGAGTCATCCATTTGTCTACTCCTTCATTCCCTTATATGTCAATTGCTGGCCACAGTAACACCTTCCCTGACCCATCTAGGAAAATCATGAGGCTCAAAAATGAATGTCACTTACAAACTGCAAAGCTCTGCTTATTGTCACTGACTGACTTGGTGTCACTGACTTTTGACTTCTCTGAAAGCCCCAAGGTCCAAACTTCTTCTGCGTCTGTGTATACTCCTGAAAAACACAGGAGTATAAAGTAGTCTTACCATGAAGCTTCAAAGGTCTGAATACTCACGAGGGGGGTAGCCCCTAAAATCCACCCCCTCTCAAGCTGTCTGGCCCTGTTGGATTGCCAAACAGATACTTCCCTCCTGATGTCCAAACCCACTTCTCCTGCGGCTGGATAGAGAGAGAAAGTTCATGGCACTGAAACCCAAAGAGATGGTGCAGTTCCTCAAATGATGAGACCAGCTTACTTGGTGGAGGGAGGGAAGACAGTTAGCTTGGTAAAAATGGCAGCAGCCTATGCCCTGTGAGTCTGGACACCTGGGTTGTCTCACCCCAAGTCCCAAGGACTGGGAAAGTTGACTTATGCAAGCACTCAGGAAAAAGGACAGCTTATCCCTGGTGGTGTTCACAGAATTAGAACCAAGTCTGACCAGGCATCAGGATTCTTCCTGCCCATCCCTGCCAGGGTTCACTCTGCCCTGCATGTGGCCACAGCAGATCCATTCTGCCTCACCATGTCTCAGGTAGCCCACACTCCCCTGCCACTTGAAGCCTTGCCTAAGCTTCTTTCTTAAATTTACCTGGCAGACTACTTGACCTCTCATGAACTCACATTCAAATCCTTTGCTTCCTTCAAAACACAGCTCAAATGCCAACTCCTCTTTCTAGATGTGACGTCTTCCTCTTTCAACTCTTCTTGGGACTTCTTAAGACTGTCTCAGTGTAATCACTGTCTCAGTGTAATCACTGTCTCAGTGTAATCAACCATCTTTGTGCTTATTACATCCTTCCTGTGGAGTACACTTTTGTCTATGGATAGGAGCCCTTCATTGCTGATCTCAACTCTGAAGGTTAAGGTGACATAGATCCTGGTTTGTCTTCCTGCCTTATGCTTGTTGCCCTGATATAATTGATGTCTTCCTCTTTATTAAAGTCTTCCTCTTTTACCCTGGAGTGCTCTGGTCTGGATGATAAATTCTATGGTCACGTTATTAAGGGTTTCTATCCAAGCACCTGGCATGTTAGTAGACTTAGTAAATGTGAACTGTTGTGGAGAACATGTAAGAACTGTTTCTTGGCTGATTCCTCACGAGCCTTCAGCCATACCTTTGTCTTCAGTCTGGAGGCATTTGTTCCTCTTCCTCTTCTCTGAGGAAGAACCATGGGAGGGCCTACTACCACTTTCTTTTTTGACAAGCCTTTCCAGGATTACCCAAAAATGTTCTGACCCCACTAGAAGTGGCTTACCTCAACCCCTCCCATGTTTCTCAGCCTCTTTGAGTCGGGCAGCTGCTGGATATTGGAAATAGGTATCCAGCGCTAGAGAAGGTCTATGGGGTGAAGCCCTCATTTCTAACCTCAGCTGGATTTGTGGTCTTGTCCAATTTCTTTAACAGTCCAGCTCTTCAGAATTACTTTCATTTATGTAGTTGCCTTAAGAGGTCATAACTTGGAAGGCTCAGAGCTGCTTTATTACAAAATATGTAATTAACATTCTAGGTATGGCTCAGAGGTTAGGAAAGACATGGTCCCTTGCCCTTTTGCATCATGAGTTTTCTCAAAAGCAAGTCTATTAGACTGTTTGTTGACTTATTTTTAAAGATATCAAGCATTTGGAAATACCAGCAGGCGAGATGCCTGGCTCTGAGAATGGAGCACCAGCGTCAGGAAGCCTGGGTCTTCTTTCTCCTTCTCCTCTGACTCACTGCTTTCTGGAGCATGAATCATACGCCCTTTCTCGGCATTGGGTCTCACTTCCTTCATCTCCCCTATAAAATGGGCGTATATGCCATTCCTACCACACAGGAGGGGGCTGAGGCTTTAAGAGGCCTTGGTAATTATAAAAAAAATGATTAAAAGTAAAAATACACTGACAGTGTATTTTGGACTCTCTGGAGGGGGTACACATGGAAGGAGTGTGAGCCGTTTTAGAATGCTGCTTTAGTGTCTGGGACACCTCAGTTCACTAAGAACAGTCTCTCCGAAACTGGAAATGGGTGGGAGAATCAGTCTCAAGATGTAGGTGGGAATGAGTCTGGGCTGTTTGAGTGGGAGTGAGAGTCACGTGAGTTATCAAGAAGGGGAACTGGGGAATAAACAGCAAACAGGATTATTCTATGGAGGACTTTAATGCATGGAGGGCTTTATTGCTCAGTGGGGGATATCATTCTTTCCAGAGGGCCTTGAGGGATCAGCGAAGGGGATGAGAGATGATCTCAGGGTATTTCAGTGATACATATGTCAGATGGATGGCAGTCTCTGTCACATCCCAATTTGGCCTTAAGGAAATGGCATCTCCCCTCCATCTGACCTTCCATTTCCATCTTTGTAAAATAAATGGGTACCCCAAATAACTTTAACGTGGGGTTCCCTGGTAGCTCAGCTGGTAAAGAATCCATGTGCAATGCAGGAGACGCTGGTTCAATTCCTGGGTTGGGAAGATCCCCTGGAGAAGGGATAGGCTATCCATTCCAGTATTCTTGCCTGGAAGAGGAGCTTGGCGGGCTGCAGTCCATGAGGTCACAAAGAGTAGAATATGACTGGGGAGCTAAGCACCGCACAGCAGATGCTACAGTTAAGACCACAAGGAGATAGCGTGTGTGTGTGTGTGTGTGTGTGTGTGTGTGTGTGTGTGTGTGTGTGTAATGTGTAAGAGGCTGTCACTGCTCTGTTTGACAAAAAGCCATGTCAGGCAGCCTTGCTCTTCAGGTAGGAAGCCTGACCAGTCTCCAGAGTTCAGGCAGGTCTGAAGGACTCCCTGTGTGTCCAGAGCTCAGAGATCTTTCTTCAGGTCCCAACACAGCACATCTGTACTTAGGGCCTGGTCAGCAACCTCTCTCTAGACTTTTCTGCTGCCTACTTCCTAGTCGGACTGTGGCAGCTGATATTTGAGAAGACTGCATTGAGGTTCATGCTAAACAGCTGTTCCTCAAGATACTTCGGATCGCTCAATCTTCTATATGAGGTTTCCAGGAAGCCTTATACCATCCGAGACTACAGGGTTTGGGGCCTCAGAAATCTGCCTTGAAAATACGATTTGACGATATGCCTTGACATTTACCAAAGTACACTGTAAGACTGGCATGTAGAAGGTTCTTTATTGTGAAACTGCTATCCCGATATCGTCTGTTATTTAATGGTTTTTATGTGAAGACTCACACAGAAAATCCTCAGTGAACTCATATGGTAAAGAAGAATATATCATTAAAAATTGGCTTTTTGGGTCATTTGGAGGTTTGCAATAGTTCCCTTAGTTTCAGGGATAATTACATGTATGCTCCTTATAGTTGGTTTAAAAATTACTTATCCTTTTTGGTTAGCTTTCTCAATTTTTTATCCATGTAGGTTTATGTAAATAAGTAAGGAAAGGTTCAGTTGGACCCAAGGCATTATGTGAAGTAGAGAAATAAGTCCACTTATGATCAGTGAACTGATGGAGGCCCTCATAACTTTAGTTGAAGCAAAAGATCCACTTTAGTTGAAGCAAAGATCCAATTTTCAGAGCATCATGAATGAAAGCGTCTTTTGCTCAAACTACTATCTTAGGGCTCCTGTGTTTGAGTTGCAGCTTCATGTGACAAGGTTTGAGGGGACTGTGATTTTCTGTAAGCAGTGCAAGGACCCAATAATAATTAGAAGAAGAAAATGTAAATAATCCGGTGAGGTTAAGAGATTAGCAGATGTGAAGGTTATATGGTGAGAGTGACATGTAGCCCTCAGGGACACCATAAGCCAGGATGATTCTGTTAATTACTGTGTTGTCTTGAGGTCTGTGTCTCAGCATTTATTAAATGAGAGAGGAGTGCAGTAGACCTCACATTCTTTCTGCCTACAGGTCAGAGTCTATGTGAGTTGACTGATGGATCACCCCAGTCCTCCTTGAAGTCTATAAGCCAGCTGAGAAACTGATTTTCTTTCCCTTTTCTGTAGCCCCCATGCCACACCCTCATTGCTGGTGTCTGAAGGGCCTATCTGGATGGAAGTGGGAATGTCGCTGGAAGTTTGACATAAGCTCTTCTCCCTGAAGGACGTGTATTGTCCACTGAACAATAAGTCACTGAATGAATGACAAGCTACCTTGAGCCTGTATTACATGGATTCTCTAAAAATATTTTAAATTGAATTTCTAAGATGCTAGAAACCCACAGACTCGGAATGTAAAATGTGAACGGAATCTGACAGATTGTATGGTTCAACTCCTTCACTTGATATATGAGGAAACTGAGGCTGAAAGAGTCTTACTCTTGGAACTTGGCCCAAGACACAGAGCCAAAAACTCTCAGAGTCAGGGCTGGACTCTGAATCTGCACTATTCCTTGGTGCTTATTTTTTTGCTACTAACTGGGTTGCAATGGATAAATCTTTTGCTAGGCGACCCAGTTGCTAAGCTTTGATTGCATCATTCCTGGGCTAAAAACCTTTGTGGATTTCTGCTACCCACTCCTAATTTAAGGTTCATTTTGTGTCATTATTTGGGCTTCATCTATATCTGCCACCACATTTTTTTTTTTTAAGTAGATTTTCCTTTGTGAATAGTGAGGTAGGAAGAGGCAGACCAGTGATCCTGCTCAAGCTGCTTTGACTATCTCTGACACTCTGAACCTGGTTAACCTTTTCCTGATTTCTCAGTTCTTAGCAGTTTTTCTGTGCAAGAGCTTAGGTGTCACATTTCCTGATTCCTTATCTCTGAAGGATCAGTTAGTCATTTTTTTTTCTTCTTGTTAGTGGGAAGAAAGCTTGAACTGTAAAATGGGGTCTTCAGCAGTTTAACTGGACTATGAGCAGAATTCTATAAGATAAGGCGAGAAGGAGTAATCGTCTGTCTTTAAGGTCAGCACACAAGGTTCCAATAACACCAGCCAGCCCTCTGGTGAAGAAGGTTGAGATTGTCCTCCCAGAGTTTCCCACCAAGGTCCTTAATTCTGCTCCAAGAGTGCCCTCTGCTGGTCTGGAGTAGGCTCCAGCAGTCTCGACCTTCTTGGAAATGGGGCCAACAGGAACTCTGAAAGGATGAAAAAGGTTTCCTTGAGCATGGGTTCCCCTTCAGGGAAGCTCTGTGCTATGCCTGTTTAAACACAAGCTCAAAATAAGATGGGTCCATTCCATGAGGGTTCTCTTGTCTCCCCATTTCTCATTCCTTCTATTTCAATTTCTTTCTGTTGTCTCATCTTGTTGATAAGAAAGAATTTGCTATAGCAATTCAACCTAAAAGATTATCTTGTAATGGAAACATATGATTTGGGAAACTGGATCTAGGAAATGGACATAAAATTAGAAATTCTACCTTTTTCTTGAGGCCTAATGGTAGGGTTACAAAGAGCAATTTCTTAAAATAACTTCTAATCTCAGATTGTATTACTCCTTAGGTTAAAAACTTTCATCAGTCATTCATTGCTCATTAAATTAAGTCAACAGTCTTTACCTTACATTCAAGGTATATTTATAAATTCATAATGCATGATTTTGTTGGCATTTCATTTATCAAGGCTAATAGCATGCTTATTTTAAATAAGAACTTTACCTTGATCTAGTTTTTAGGAAATGAAAATGTATTGAAAATTTTTAAAGTATATTTGAATATCAAAGGCCTACATTTCACATTAAAAATCAGGCTCAGCAAACACTTAATCTGCTTATAATTTTGAACAAGGCAAAAGACCTTGCTTAAAAAATTAGCTTTTCAAACAGAAGTAATAATTGATAGATTGAATTCTATCATCAGCACTGAGTTTAGTCCTAACATGTTCTTTGGAGGGAAGCAAGGTAAAACTTATTGGACATTTAAAAAGTTCAGGGGGTTAATACTACTTGAGATATCATGTAGACAATGGACAGGGGGCACTAGTGGTAAAGAATCTGCCTGCCAACGCAGGAGACATAAGAGATGAAGGTTCAGTCCCTGGGTCAGCAAGATCCCCTGGAGGAGGGCATGGCAACCCTCTCTAGTATTCTTGCCTGGAGAATCTCATGGACCGAGGAGCCTGGTGGGCTACAGTTCATAGAGTTGCAAAGACTCGAACACGACTGAAGTGATTTAGCACACGCATAGGTGATGGAAAGACACTGGCTAGGACTATACTTATTAAACAAACAGAGGCAGTAATATGATAAACACTGAGATTATGCTGAAAAAAGTGGAATACTAAAGCTGGATGAAACCTTAGCAAAGGTTTCACCCTGTTATAACCCTGATGGCACAATAAGACCTAGAAAGAAAAAAAATTTCCTCCCAATTATTGGAGGGGCCCAGATTGGAACCTGGGTCATCTAATTTTCAATCTAGAGGTTTCACCACTCCCCAACCGCCTCCCTACAAAGGTATGAAAAAGACCCATCAGTAAGAAATCCTAACGTGCATTCGTAAACTACTGCTTCAATCTCAATGAAATTAAAAGTATATATTTCCTAACTCGGTCTCTGTCCCATTCCACTATATACTGAAGAGGCTAAGAAATGAGGCATTCAGATCCTTTCCTCACTCTGACCCTTCGTTCTGTTTACACATGGGCTGGCCAGATGTGAGAGAAATAAGACAAACATTTGCAGCTGTTGAGGGGAGGTGGGGAGGGTGGAACCCTTGAGGTTTCCAAGTTTTGATCTGACACATCAGAACACATTGGATTTTTACTGCTGGCTTAGAGTTTACTGCCTTTAACTCCTCTACAGCGCCCGGAGGTTGTCACTTCATGTTGAAGCTTGTGCTGGTTGACGCTGAGGGCTTCTAGAGCTAACTTCAGCCATCACCAGGAGGTCCAGGTGACCAGCTACTGCTCCATGACAAGTTTGGGGATTCCTCCTTCGCATCCTCTGCATTCCTTGATGCCAGGTCTGTGGTTCTCCCCGGCAGGCAGAGGCCAGGAGGGGCTTTATTTGAGAGACAGTGTATTCTAGTGAGCAGAGCATGGGCTTCAGGATTATGTAAGACTAATTTTTAATCCTGGCCCAGCCATTCACTTGTCATGTGATTTGGAATTAGTTGTCTTAAGTCCAAGCCTTATTATCCTGCTTTTCCTTAAGCTAGGAATACTAATATTTTTCAAAGTGAGAGGATTTAGTGACATACTGTATTTGAAGCTTATGGTATGTAGGAGTGTCCAGTATATCATCTGTGACTATTATTTCCAGAGGAGCCTATATGAATGATATAGTTACTAATTTGTGAGGATCTGGAGGACAGCATTAGGTCGTTACCCTTATGCTATTTCTGCTGCTGCTGCTAAGTCACTTCAGTCATGTCCGACTCTGCGTGGCCCCATAGACGGCAGCCCACCAGGCTCCCCTGTCCCTGGGATTCTCCAGGCAAGAACACTGGAGTGGGTTGCCATTTCCTTCTCCAATGCATGAAAGTGAAAAGTGAAAGTGAAGTCGCTCAGTCGTGCCCGACTCTTAGCGACCCCATGGACTGCAGCCTACCAGGCTCCTCTGTCCATGGGATTTTCCAGGCAAGAGTGCTGGCGTGGGGTGTCATTGCCTTCTCTAGGGGCTGCAAAATGTCATGACTTATTGTTAATATTAGTAATAATTATCAATGATCAATAATAGTCTATTCTATTTGTATGTTTTTAAATTTTTCAAGGCACTTTTTCCCATTTTATTGTGAAAAATTTTACATCTGTAGCAAAGATGAGAAAATTCTTTAACACCCATAGACTTACTTTTTATATTTTACCATTAACATTTTTTTTTTAGAGAACTTTCTTTATTATTTATCCATTCCTTTATCCATCCACCAATCCACATTTTACGTATTTCAAAGTAATTTGCAGGCAACAGTACATTGCCTTCTTAAATTCTTCAGCATTTGCTGGACATCAATATTTGTTGACCGTTTAAAAGTATCATTTATATACAATGAAATGAATAGTTTTTATTATACAGTCAATAAATTTTGACAAATGAGTACATCTGTGCATCCTGAACCCCTATTAGGATATATTACATCTTAACATGCAAGATTTTCTCATATCCCATTCAATTCAATTACGATCTTTCCCAACTAGGAGAAAACTCTGTTCTGATATTTTTCACCATGAATTAGTTTGACCTGTTGTAGAATTTCATACTAATGGAATAATATAGTACTGTATGTACTTGTCTGTATGAGTCTAATTTCACTCAATGTAATGTTTTCAATTACTCATTCTCATTACTGGAGGTATTGGCAGTTTGTTCATTCCCACTATAAAGCTATCTTTGGTAAGTGATGTGCATACCTCTTTGAAAATACTGAGTTGGTAGAAAAAGAAAAAGCTTGTATGTGTGTGTATAAAAGGTGAAAATCTGAAAGGATAATCACTAACCTACACATGGCCTTTACCTCTGAGACACACAATTGAAGCAAGAGGAAGAAATGGGGAATCTTATTCTCTTGAATGTAGACATTTTTATATTGGATGAAATTTTCACACATATATAGAGGTTTAAAAGGGGCTTCCCAGGCGATGCTAGAGGTAAAGAACCCACCTGCCAACACAGGAAACATAAGAGATGCAGGTATGATCTCTATGTTGGGAAGATGCCCTGGAGGAGGACATGGCAACCCGCTCCAGATTCTTGCTTTGAGAATCCCGTGGACAGATGAGCCTGGTGGGCTACAGTCTACAGGGTCACAAAGAGTCAGACATGACCGGAAGCAACTGAGCTTTAGGCACACATGCACACAGAGATTTAAAAATATAGAACAAGTATTTTTAAAACAAAACAACAAGGGAACTAAGCTCCTGATGGAATGGGAACAGGTTGAGGGATGTGAATCTGGGCTCTCCCTCTGCCATACCTCCATATTCACCTCTGTACTCACTCCCTCTGTATTCACCTCCATATCCCTGGGGTCAGTTCAGTTCAGTTCAGTAGCTCAGTCGTGTCCGACTCTGCGACCCCATGAATCGCAGCACGCCAGGCCTCCTTGTCCATCACCAACTCCAGGAGTTCACTAAGACTCACGTCCATCGAGTCAGTGATGCCATCCAGCCATCTCATCCTCCGTCGTCTCCTTCTCCTCCTGCCCCCAATCCCTCCCAGCATCAGAGTCTTTTCCAATGAGTCAACTCTTCGCATGAAGTGGCCAGAGTACTGGAGTTTCAGCTTTAGCATCATTCCTTCCAAAGAAATCCCAGGGCTGATTGCCTTCAGAATGGACTGGTTGGATCTCCTTGCAGTCCAAGGGACTCTCAAGAGTCTTCTCCAACACCACAGTTCAAAAGCATCAATTCTTCGGTGCTCAGCTTTCTTTATAGTCCAACTCTCACATCCATACATGACTACTGGAAAAACCATAGCCTTGAGTAGATGGATCTTTATCATCAAAGTAATGCCTCTGCTTTTTAATATGTTGTCTTGGTTGTCATAACTTTTCTTTCAAGGAGCAAGTGTCTTTTAATTTCATGGCTGCAGCCACCATCTGCGGTGATTCTTTAGCCGAAGAAAATAAAGTCTGTCATTATTTCCATATTTCCATTGTTTCCCCATCTATTTGCCATGAAGTGATGGTAGTGGATGCCATGATCTTAGTTTTCTGAATGTTGAGTCTTAAGCCATCTTTTTCACTCTCTTCTTTCACTTTCATCAAGAGGTTCTTTAGTGCCTCTTCGCTTTCTGCCATAAGAGTGATGTCATCTGCATATCTGAGGTTATTGATATTTCTCCCGTCATTCTTGATTCCAGCTTGTGCTTCATACAGCCTAGCATTTTGTGTGATATACTCTGTATATAAGTTAAATAAGCAGGGTGACAATATACAACCTTGACATATTCCTTTCCCATTTTGGAACCAGACTGTTGTTCCATGTCCGGTTCTATCTGTTGCTTCTTGACCTGCAGATTTCTCAAGGAGGCAGGTAAGGTGGTGTGTGTATTCCCACCTCTTTAAGAATTTTCCACAGTTTATTGTGATCCATGCAGTCAAAGGCTTTGATGTAGTCAATAAAGCAGAAGTAAGTGTTTTTCTGGAACTCTTGCTTTTTCTATATTCCAACGGATGTTGGCAATTTGATCTCTGGTTCCTCTACCTTTTCTAAATCCACTTTGAATATCTGGAAGTTCTTGGTTCATGGACTGTTGACCCACCATAAGAGATAGCTTCAAATTATATTTGAGAGATCTAGGTTAAAAATATAAAGAAGACTTTCTTGGAAGAGAGGGTTGTGAAACCTCTGTTTCTTAGAAATCTTTAAGAATTTAAGAGTGTCACATGTTGAAAGAGTTTAAATGTGGCAATACATGCTGGGCTAGAAGACCTCCCTTTTCCTCCCAATTAAAAAACAAAACAAATAAACAAAAAAATGACTTGGATAACTTCTTGCAGGTCTGACCCCTAGTGGTCATCATCTCTGGGTTGCACCGAAGGGAGAAAAGGCCAAGAAAAGGAGGAAAACCCAGACTTTGTTTTGGGAATTGCTAATGGGAATTGGGATCTTCCCAGGTGGCACAGTGCTCAAGAATCTGCTTACCAATACAGGAGACGTGGCTTCAATCTCTGGTTTGGGAAGATCCCCTAGAGAAGGAAATGGCAACCCATTCCAGTATTCTTGCCTGGAGAATTTCATGGACAGAGGAGGCTGGTAAGCTACAGTCCATGGAGTTGCAAAAGAGTGGGACATGACTTAGCAACTAAATAACAAGAAACAAAATGAAGCTTAGAAATGTCCTAGTCAGATTATGTAATGAATAATTAAACCACATGAATAGAAATAACTTCCACCATGAGTGACTGTGTAGTAAAGTTTGAAGTGGAGCCCAGGACTTTTTGCTGGTGCTCTAGATTCAGGATTCAACTCCTACATCTTCCAGAGTTTCGCCTTCTGTGAACCTGGAAACTGGACTGTGGCTGGATATTTGGGTTTCAAATACACCTATGGCCCTATTCACTAGCCATTCGAGAGAAGC
The DNA here is from genome assembly GCA_917880005.1 of Nanger dama. Classification (NCBI taxonomy): domain Eukaryota; kingdom Metazoa; phylum Chordata; class Mammalia; order Artiodactyla; family Bovidae; genus Nanger; species Nanger dama. The sequence goes on along the minus strand of CAKJTW010000011.1, from coordinate 22,406,253 downwards.
TATTTTCTTAAACTAGCAGAGTATAGAGAAATAATCTGTTCTGAGCACTGTGTCATGGACAGATGACTTCAGACAAACTGCTGCCCTCTCTGAGCCCTACTTTATTCAGACAGGGGGGACCTGTGTGATCACTGAGGGCTGTTCTGGAGCAAATGGTTAAGGTTTTCAAGCTTATGTTGTATCTTGGCACAGTGAAGTGGAGGTGAAAGTCACTCAGTTGTGTCTCACTCTTTGCAAACCCATGGAGTCCATGGGATTCCCCAGGCCAGAATACTGGAGTGGGTAGCCTTTCCCCTTCTCCACGGCATCTTCCCAATCCAGGAATTGAACCAGGGTCTCTTGCATTGCAGGCAGATTCTTTACCAACTGAGCTATCAGGGAAGACTGTCTTGGCTCCGAGTTTCTCCCAAATGGTGGTATTGTTACCATTAAAAAGCACTCCTCCCTTTTGGAAACATCATGCCTATTCTGGGATCTTCAGAATCCTGTAGGAGGGGGATTCACAGGGAGATCTATGAACTTTTAAAGATAAGTGCAGTTGTTAATGCATCTGTGCATTTTCTTGGAGAAGGAGGAAAAAAAACCTTGCAGAAAAACCTCCTTAGATGTCATCAGAAGGGTCTAAGACCACCTCACAATCTATATAAATCCTTGAGTTAACCTTTGAAGGAGGTTTCCAAGAAAGAGAAGGACACGAGCTCTCTTTTTTTCATAAAGTTAGACTTAGTGTCTCATTAGCCACTGTTGACATAGAGACAGCAGGTATACACTGCTTGTGCATTCCTGGTCCAGGAATTCAGTCCTCATTCTCTCCTTCTCTCTCATTTTGAGGAGCACTCATTAGTCAGTAGATGTAACTCCACTTAACTGACAGAAGCCTTTCATTCCCTTTGTAAAGCCTTAGATGCCCATAGCACGCTAAGTCCTCCTAGTTATGAGGCTGCTCTCTTGTCCTGTGTTCATATCCTCCCATCAGTTGAATTGTATGCTTACCAAGGGTCAACTAATTTTTTTCACAAAGCTTAATTATGCCAAGTGTTTTAGTTAATATATTACTTAAATGTTATAAAAACAAAGTATGAATGTGAAAATAAGAGATTGCTTCAATGAAAATTAAATTATTTGCTTTGGAAAGGCTTAAAGGAGATAAGTTGCTAAAAAAATACTCTACAATTAGTTTGTGGATGAAACAACTGTAAAAGATGACAAAAATTAAAATCTAGATGCATTCTTCAAGTTTTTATAAATACTTGCTTCATTAAGACAAAACAAAAGCAAGCAAAATAAAAACAAAACTGGAAACTGGAAATAATGGAGAATAGGTTATGGGAGTGGGTTAGTCGAGAAAAATTGAGAACGGACTCCAGAATTGGAAAATGTATGCTTAAAGAAAGAACTTGGCATACTGACTGGCAAATCAATGTCTTGTATTACAATATAAGGATTCCAATGATTCCCAGCTTTAACCACATTTTCTGATTATCTGACACAGGTGGCAGAATGTTTCTTTAGCATTAAGATGAAACCACCAAAGTGTGGTCCAAGAGAACTGGCTTGCTTATGTCTCCTGAGTACTAATCTCTTGAAGGTTTGGCCTTTTAAACTTCCCATAAAATCTCTTGTAAATCTATTTCCCCTTTTAAATTTTTTTATTTTATATTGGAGTATAACTGAGTAGCAATGTTGTGATAATTTCAGGTGCACAGCAGAGTGACTCAACAACACATATGTGCGTTATCTGTTCTCCCCCAAACTCCCTTCCCATTCAGGCTGCTTCATAACCTTAAGCAGAGCCCCTGGGCTACACAGTAGGTTCTTGTTGGTTTTCCATTTTACTTCTTTTTAATTTTGGGGGTTTCTTTCCTAGGGCTTAAAAAATTAATATTTGTTTATTTGGCTGTGTCAGGCAGGTCTTGGTTGCAGCACACAGGATCTTCATTGCATCATGTGGGATCTTTCTTTTTAAAAGTTTTATTTTGTATTGGGGTATAGCTGATTAACAATGTTGTGATATTTTCAGGTGAACAGGGAAGGGACTCAGCCATACATGTACTGTATCCATTTAGCCACAAACTGCCCCCTATCCAGTATCCAGGCTGCCACATAACACTGAGCAGAGGTCCATGTGCTATACAGTAGGTCCTTGTTAGTTATCCGTGTTAAATATAGCAGAGTGTACATGCCTGTCCCAAATTCCCTAACTATCCCTTCCCTTCATCCTTCCCCTCTGGTAATCATAAATTCATTCTCTAAGTCTGTGAGTCTCTTTCTGTTTTGTAATAAGTAAGGTATTCACTTGTAACATTTATTTTTATATTCCACATGTACGGGATTTCACATGATATTTCTCTTTCTCTGTATTCCTTTAAGTCTATTTCTTGCAAGCATTTATTATAGACCTTTCCCCCTTGAACGCAAGCATCAAGCATTCAAAACTTGTATTAAATTAATGTTTGTTCACCTTACCAAATTGGTCGTATTCACTCAAAATCTGGAAACATATTCTGTGTTCATTGTGTTAAGATTTCAACAATGTGGGTCACGTGTAGTCACTATTAACATCACACTCTCCCTTTACAGAGTGTATTAGCCACAAATGTGGGTATGCCCTTTGCTTAGCCTTGCCTTCTAAGGAAACATCTTACCTGATATGAGAAAAATGAACTGTGCAAAAATATTCATCACACCATTGTATATTAAAAAATATCAAAACTTGCTTAAATTATTTTGTAAAGGGGTAATCATTTTATTATGATATTTTGGTCAAATATCATGTGGTAGTTATTAGTGATTGTATAGTCATGAAAATGATAACCATGAAGAATTTTGGTCATAATTATTGAAAAAATATTTTTGATAGTAAATTAAGTGAAGAAAGAAAAATGCAAAATGGAATGAACCTTGTGATTACAAATGTAATAAATGTATACATGAAATTGATAATCTGGGGAAGAGTTAGGATTTTTACCTTTTCCTGTTTACACTTGTTTCATTCTTTCGATGATTAGAAAAATCCCACATTATGCAACTATTCACCAGTTTTTCAACCTTGTTGTCCTGGGAGGCCTTGAGATGTCTGAGGTTTGATGTAGAGCTGCCCAGAACCACAGAATTACCCCCCAGAGGAGTGAGGATTAGGCAAGAACTCCCTGAATTATGGATGGAACGGGCTGGAAAGTACCTTTGAGGTCATACTAGTCCAATGCCCTCATTCTACAAATAACATTTATTATAACACTTACTAGCAGTTTGACCTATACAAGTTACTTATCTGCTTTATACCTTGGTTTCCACACCTGCAAAGTGGAATAATGAAAGTCCCTATGATCACTGCTTGCTATGAACCTTAAATGATAAGGATGTAGTACATGGCACAGAGTCAGCCCTCAATCAATGTTAGTTATCAGTATGACAAAAGTTAGTGGTTGAGTTGAAGCCAGAATTCAGGTTTCCTGACTCCTTCATTGTGGTTATTTCTATCACACCAAACCACAGACTTTTCATCCTAGTCCAGGATGCAGTCCTTTGCTTTGCTGAGTACTGGGTAAGAAAAAACCACTTGCAGTAACACTGAGGATGTTATGATTTGACTTAACTCTTGTTTATCAGGTAGCTAACAGAATATACTGCAGTCAGGACTACATATGAAAATTGTCTGGGATATTATACTGAACTGAACTGAAAAGATGCCTTAAATAAGACAGAACTTAGCTCAAGTCCTATGGTGATTTATGTCCTGCTTGGTTTCTTGAGCTGCTGTTGCTTTTATGAACCTTGGTTTTTGTATTGGCAAGATGAGGATTAATAGGCATAATCCCACCCCTGCATCTGTGGTGTGAGTTGCCATATGGGAAAGGGCTTTGTAAAATGTAAAGTGGCATACAATTCAAAGTGGTGATTTTGTTTTTTAAAATCGTTTTATTTTAAAAGCATCTATATAGTACATTCTATGTGCTGGGCATTATTCCAAAAAGACTTTACAAGAATTAATTGAATGAATCTTCCTGGCAGTCCTATAAATTAGGTACAATTGTTCTACTCAGGGAGGTGCAAGAGCTTAAGGAATTTGCTCTGTATCACAGAGTTGGTAAGGGGTGGCACTGAGATTGAATTTAGGACTTTGTAGTCTAGCCACAGAGTCCATGCGTAGTTCTCAAGTTGCTGTATTATCACTGAGTGTGCTTTGGCCTAAAAGTAAAGAAACATAGTTTCTAGAGTCTGTTTCCCTTCCTTACAAGGTTCAATTCTATATAGTCTTGTCCAATGCAATGCAACCCAGTGCAGTCTCATTCTATCCAACCCAGTTCGATTCATTTCAAGACATTTCAGCTCAAGAAGTACTCTTTTGAAAGTTGAACTCATGCCCACAGTCACTGCCTTAAGCAGTATGAGCATTAACAGAGAGGAGTAGGACCCAAGACACTTGGGTTTTGATGATGGTAAAATATAGGGTGAATAAGTCATTCTCCAGGAAGAATGTAAAATCTAGAACTGTGAGGGTCAGAATAAAGGTGCTTTGTAAATTCTCACCTTTCCACTGCTCATTAAATAAAAAGTGGTACAGCCATTGGGGAGATAGGGGACTCTTATGACCAGAGAGTTTGGGTAAGAGGCAAATTGGAAAAATAGGTACCCAGGACTTCTGATCTTTGGTTTATGTGTTCAACACTGGAACCATTGCTCTCTGTCTGGTTCCAGACTGTGTATCCAGTAGCCTCTATGTTAAGCTAAGATGGAAGTCATCTCAGTGGCCTGGTACATGCGATTTCTTATTCCTCCTCCTCCACTAAGCGTTCTATTGATGGGATTTTCTACCTTTTAACCATTAGAAGAGACAGTCCATATAAAAACATCTTGCATGATGTCTGGCATAGCTGGTTCTCATAAGGTAATAAATATTACCACTGTTATCCAAAAGCTTTGTCATCTGACCACTTTTTCATAATTCCTTTTGAGAGAGAGACTTTGAATGGCCCCACAGTCCTGACTGCATATGACAATCATTTGTCTCTTATAGTGAGTTCTGTGTTTCTGTTCCAAGGTGAGAAGTGGGACACGCCAGGCTGAGCATCACAGATCATGCTCCTGCTTGTCCAGTGGCCACGCTGCCCAGAATAGGAATATTCCCCATGGGTAAACTGTTCCCTTACACAACATTTTTGACGTTACACAATTAAAAAGGCTTGCACATTAAAATGTGAGGCATGTGTAAGTACCTCATAATTAACTGCTGTCTATTTAACCAGACAGCTCCAGCAAGTTAATTTGATGTCTGTTACGAGACTTAATAATTGTCAGTGATTTTTAAAAAACAATTTACTGGTATAATCATTAACTACCCCTAGATTATCTTGTCAAATTGATAATTAAATGCCTCAAAATTCATTACAGAGTCAGTGTATTAATAGGAATGTAATTAAGTAATGTTTGCTTATGTAATCTAGAGTTTATTATCTGTACACCTATTTTTCTTTTCCACACTTATCAGATCTTCCTAAGGACCTCTTCAGAATCAATAGAAAACCAAGAATCAATAAATGTCTTGTTAGATCCATATGAGCAAATTAATTGAGAGACTGTGAAATAAACATGGATTCTTCATATCTGTGAAGAGAGAGGAGAGATTATTCCTATTACCTACTAGGATTATTAGTTGGGAAAAGAGAATTCTTTTCATTGTTTCTTCTGTTTCCTTCTCAATCCTTCTTTCTTTCCCTCCTTTCCACTTCTCCATTCCTTTCCTCCCTCCTTGACTTCTTCCTTCTTTTTTTTCCTTTTTTCTCTTTTCTTTCTTTCATCACACATCTAAGTGCCTGCTATGTGCCAGCCGTTGTATAAGACAGTGAGGATATATATAAGGTATGATTCTAGTCTATCCTAGCCAAGGAGAGAAACCTGTAAAACATTGCAGTGCAACAGTTAATGCTAGCCTGGAGGCATGAACAAAGTGCTAAGGAGCACAGAGGCAGGAACAACTAACTGTATTGGTAGTTAGGGAAAAGTTCTCAAAGTGAGTGACATTTGAGCTTGCCAGAGATCAGGATGCAGGAGTTGCTCAGAGAGAAAAGGCATGGGAGGGGCATTCCAGGTGGAGGGAATGACATCTGCAACAAAGATTGTGGTCCACTCCGGAATGAGATGAAAAAGGATGCATTTTTAAATTAATGTTTACTGGAGTATAGTTGATTCACACTGTTCTGTTACAGCAACACTGTAGGGCACAATGAGTCCCTTATGTATATACACACATCCATTATGTTAGGTGTACAGCAAAATGAATCACATGCATATGTATATATGGCACTCTATTTTTAGATACTTTTCTCCTATATGTCATTACAAAGTATTGAGCAGAATTCCTTGACCTGTACAATCGGTTCATATTAGTTTTGATCTGCTAAGTATCATGATCAGAAACTGTATTTTTCAAAGGATATCTTGGAGGATAGAGTAGCAATTTTGGTAGCTCTCAGTTACACAGTTACAATGTTCAGGGGCTTGGGCTAGGAGCCTCCAGTCCTCCAGACATGCATTCAGATTGCAGTGTGTGCCTCTGGCCTGCTGGTCCTTTCCACAGTCTCTCCTCCTGGTGCTCATCACATATGTCCAGGGTTTTACAGTTTTCCTCAGATGTCTACTCTATTGTCTTTGTAAAAGTACTCATATTACATTTCAGACCACATATTCAAATTTTGAGTTTGATGAATAGCAACATATTTCAACCTGTGTCTCAAAAAAAAAAAAAAAATACATGGTTTAGTTTGGTTATTCCCAGAAATGCTCTGACATGCCCAGTATCAACAGAAGTCAAAAGGATGTTTGGTTATATGAACAACCCTAGATAAAATATAGAAATATAGCTTTCAACCTCTATATAAAAATTAGTCATTCATCACCTTCTTATTCTTCGTCACTACTGAGTCAGTGGTAATAATTTTTGTCCTTACTAAGTGTTAATCACTATAAAAGTGACTGACTGCATGGAGCTTCCCCTGACAAGATGGCTTGGGTGACTTTTGGGGAAGAAGGGAAAGAGGGAGAGAGAAAGAGTGGAAATAAAAAATGTATTCTGGTATTCAAAAATATATTGACTATATTCAGCAAGTATAAAATGTGTTCAAAGTCTCTGAAAATTCCTTTTCGTGATGCTTGGCAATCAATTTCATATCTTGATGCTATTTGTAAGCGTAGGCCCATGGAAGAATCTGCTTGGAGGTAACTCCTTGCCCTAGGAAGTAAGTACAGTGCATTTCTGATACAGATGAGCTCTGTGTGACAGGCTTCCCTACATGATATGCACTGTGACCAGCAATGTTTTAAAATGACTAAGAAGGATCTAGAGATTGTCATACTGAGTGAAGTAAGCAAGACAGAGAAAAAGAAATATCATATGATATCAATTATATGCAGCATCTAAAAATAAAAATAAAAGTTCAATAAAATGAACTTATTTACAGAACAGGAAGAAACTCACAGATTTAGGGAATGAATTTATGACTACCAGGAAGGAAGACAGAGGGCAAGGGATAGTTAAGGAGTATGAAATTAACATGTACCCACTGCTATATTTAAAATGGATGACCAGCAAGATCTATGGTGTAACACAGGGAACTATGCCCAATGCTATGTAACAACCTAAATGGGAAAAGAATTTGAAAAAGAAGTGGTACATGTACTGGAGAAGGCAATGGCACCCCACTCTTGCCTGGAAAATCCCATGGACGGAGGAGCCTGGTGGGCTGCAGTCCATGGGGTCGCTAAGGGTCGGACACGACTGAGGACTTCACTTTCGCTTTTCACTTTCATGCATTGGAGAAGGAAATGGCAACCGACTCCAGTGTTCTTCCCTGGAGAATCTCAGGGACGGACGGGGGAGCCTGGTGGGCTGCCGTCTATGGGGTCGCACAGAGTCAAACACGACTGAAGTGACTTAGGAGCAGCAGCAGCAGGTACATGTATGTGTATAACTGAATCACTTTACTGTACATCTGAAACTATCACAACATTGTTAATCAACCATAAAGTGAAGTCGCTCAGTTGTGTCCAACTCTGCAACCCCATGGACTGTAGCCTACCAGGCTCCTCCATCCATAGGATTTTCCCGGCAAGGGTACTGGAGTGGGTTGCCATGTCCTTCTCCAGGGGATCTTCCTGACCCGACCCAGGGATCGAACCCAGGTCTTCTGCGTTGCAGGTTGACACTTCACCATCTGAGCCCCCAGGGAAGCCCATAAATTAACTATACTCCAATATAAAATAAAAAGTTAAAAAACAAAATGACAAAGATGATCACATTAGACAAGGTCAGTGGGGCTCAAAGTCAATGGCTAAGTGATCCTGTGAAAGTCCCTCAGTGGTATCTGACTCTTTGCAAACCCATAGACTTTAACCTGCCAGACTCCTCTATCCATGGAATTCTCCAGGCCAGAATACTGGAGTGAGTAGCCATTCCCTTCTCCAGGGGATCTTCCCAACCCAGGGATCAAACCCAGGTCTCCTGCGTTGGGGGAGGATTCTTTACCGTCTGAGCCACCAGAGAAGCCCAAGTGATCCTGAGGGTAAAAGTTCTATAAACTCTGAGCCTGAAAGTTTTCAGAAGTAACAAAAGGCACTCTATGAATACAAAATAGCTTTACTTAAAGAATTATAGGTTTATGCAAAGCAGAACTTCAAATCTTACTCTGAGATCTATTATAATATATCCTCAGGTTTGACAAGAGATTTTTGTAATTCAGTTTGTCAGTGCATCCGGGCCAAGATGCTATATGGTTTTAGTGAAGTATGGACCTGGGTCTGATGATGTAGTCTGAAGTTCCTGGTTTGCTGCTTGGAATGACTTGGGACCCATGACTTGTTCTCTCAGGGCCTCAGTTTCCTCCGCTGTTTGGTCTTCAAGTTATGTCCATCTCTTTGAGACTCCAAGGACTATAGCATGCCAGGCCTCCTTGTCTCTCACCATCTCCTGGAATTGTTCAAGCTCATATCCATTGAGTCGGTGATGCCATCCAACCATCTCATCTTCTGTTGTCTCCTCCTTTTGCCCTCAATCTTTCCCAACATCAGGGTCTTTTCCAGTGAGTTGGCTCTTTGCATCAGGTGGCCAAAATACTGGAGCTTCAGCTTCAGCATCAGTCCTTCCAATGAATATTCAGGGTTGATTTCCTTTAGGATTGACTGGTTTGACCTCCTTGTTACCCAAGGGACTCTCAAGAGTCTTGTCTAGTACCATAGTTCAAAAGCATCAATTCTTTGGGACTTAGCTTTCTTTATGGCCCAACTCTCACATTGGTACATGAATGCTGGAAAAACCTAGCTTTGACTATGTGGACTTTATCAGCAAAGTGATGTTTCTGATTTTTAATATGCTGACTAGGTTTGTCATAGCTTTTCTTCCAAGGAGCAAGTGTCTTTTACTTTCATAGCTGCAGTCACCATCCACAGTGATTTTGGAGTCCAGGAAAATAACTGGATGCCATGATCTTAGTTTTTGAATGTTGAGTTTTAAGTGTGCTTTTTCACTTGCCTCTTTAACACCCATCAAGAGGCTCTTTAGTTCCTCCTTGCTTTCTGCTATTAGAGTGGTATTATCTGCTTATTTTAGGTTATTAATATTTCTCTTGGCAATCTTGATTCCAGCTTGTGGTTAATCCAGCCTGGCATTTCATATGATGTACTCTGCATAGAAGTTAAATAAGCAGCGTGACAGTATACAGCCTCGAAATACTCCTTTCCCAATTTTGAACCATTTCGTTGTTTCACGTCTGGTTCTAAGTGTTGCTTCTTGACATGCAGATAAGATTCTCCAGGAGATATGTAAGGTGGTCTGGTATTTCCCACAGTTTTTGATCCTCAGCTGGAAGATGGGATAATCATTCCAGTCCTGCCCGTCTTACATCACTGTGGGATCTAATGAGATCATGAGTGTACAATACCTTATAAACAGATCATAAGATCCCACAGAATGTGAGGGTGTAGTATTACAATTAGATCTGAAAGGTCATAAACACTCTGGAGGGAAATATTCTGTATTTTATAAAGGATACAGTTAGAGCTGATCTTCCCTGGTGTCTCAGTGGTAAGGAATCCACCTTCCAATGCAGGAGACTTCGTCTTCTTAGAGATCCTTGGTCTCTAAGAAGGAAATGGCAACCCACTCCAATATTCTTGTCTGGGAAATCCGTGGACAGCAGAGGCTGGTGGCTACAGTCCATGGGGTCACCAAAGAGTCGGATGTGACCTAGTGACTAAAGAGCAACAATGGTTAGAGTTAGGTGCTGCCTTTTGCATCGGATCCTGGCTCGCAGGCACAGATCAACAGAAGGGCATGTTCTTATTCCTGAGAGGGGTTGATTTTTCCACGTGTTCCCCATGGAGGCATTACTCTCATCACCTGATGACCTGCCTGCACCCTCTGTTAGTCTGTAAGTTCTGTGAGAGTAAGGACCCTGTCCATGGCAGCAGTCTAGCATGATAGTAACCGCACAGCGGGTAACCCCGCAGGTTGAGGTTCAGGCAGCCTGGGGCAGTCCTAGATCTAGGTCTCATTTGGCCACTAACTGTAACTTCGGTCAAACTGCTGAATTTCTTCTCAAGTCTTGGTGTTCGTATCTGTGATATGAAGCTAATAAATATGCCTGCCTCACAGTGCGTTACAAAGATTAGATGTGGGAATACATGTCAAGTGCTGAATACAAAGCCTGGAACTAGAAAGTGCTCCAGGAATCCTGGGTGTTTGCTGCTGTCTTTTATGATTACTGTTGTTATTCTTCCCTTCATATCTCCAGTGTCTACAACACTGTTTTTAGCATATAATAGGTATTCAATAAATAGGTAATGCGAAAATAAAAATGTATCTCAGCAGATGTTTATACTGAGATTAATGAATCCTAAAGGTCAAAATATACATGGAAACCTGATTGAGTTGTGTGGGCTGGGGTTTCAAACTTTGGGGCCCTTTCTACCATTTATTTCTACTGGTAAAGAGAACAGTTCTACCATGATGGAAATCTCTAGTACTGGGATAGCTCTTTAGAGTTTACAATAATTTCCAAGACCAGTATCTTATTGGATTCCCATACCAGTCCTGTAAGACAGGTATTACACTACTCACTCCACAGGTAAAAATCCTGAGGTTCAGAGCGGGGAAATACCTTGCCTAACCTTCATACCTCTGGTCAGAAGAAGCCCTGAAATTAGGTGCTCCAGCTTATTCTTCTTTCCTCCCACTGGGAAGAGACTCAAGGCTGATCCTTCTCAGGACCTGGTGTCTGATAGTAGCTTGGGAGAGTATTCTGGAGAAGGGCCTGGTTTGTCTGACTGCAACAACCAAAATAAGGGGAGTAACTCCTATATTTCTAGATTTGTTTTTTGGTAATCCATTAAGAATTTCTCACCTATGAGTTTGATTAAACCTTTGTGAAACGTATTATCAGTTCAGCTTATACTTTGGTTTTGAATCCTAATTTCCTCAGCATGTGAAATGTGCTTCGCTATCCTTTGTGCTGGGTTTTCCCCAAGAGAGCTAAGTGCTACAAGGAGTCTCTGCTCTGAAGACAGAAACTGGAAGTCCCAAAGGTCTTTCAACCTCAGTCATTTAGACAGACCAGACAGAAGTGTAATTACACCATTGCTCAACTTTATAAATCCTCCAGATTGCCTGGGGAAGAAAGCACTTCTCTCAATAATTCTAAAGCCCTTGATAATTTCTTCTGAGGAATTACCAGCAGGTTGCAAAACTTTCATGGCTGTCCACTGTCTGACCTTCTGTGCAGTCCCATTCTCGTGCATCTCTCTGCAGCATTGCCTACTTTGGCATTCTTTCCTTCAGTGTTTCCTGAGACCCAGAATTACTCTGGGTCTTCTCAAACATTGCCATCCTGACCTTCTTCATCTTTCACAGCCTCCCAGCTTTGGGCATGTCCCTAAACTTAAGGCTGTATCCTCTGTTTTCTTCCCTTGCCCCTCTCATCAGCTCTGGAGTCAGCTTTTAAGCTGTGTACTGGGTATACAGTGGACTTCCTTGGTGGCTCAGTGGTAAATAATTCACTTGCCAATGCAGGAGATGCGAATTCAATCCCGGGCCGGGAAGATCCCCCGGAAGGAGAAGATGGCAACCCACCCAGCATTCTTGTCTGGAGAACCCTACAGCCCATGGGGTTGCAAAGGGTCACACGTGACTGAGAAGGCACACACACATGAGCACTGGGTATACAAAGATAAATAAAATAAAGGATCTACCCTTAAGGAATCTGCCGTCTGTTAGACGGGAGATGGATGGGTGACTGAAGACCTCTAAGTCTAGTGAAATATAGTGCTTTGATCAGTTCATCGGTGCTTCAGTGGAGGGTACAGCAAAGGGTGAAGGGCAGAAAATTCTCTGAAGAAGGTGTCTTCAGGGACAACCTGGAATATGAAAAGGGTTTTTCATTTGGATAGAAAAGGGAAGCATAATTTGAGATAAAAGTACAGCTTGTACAAAAGAACCAACGGAAAATATTTTGAATTTTGCTTTCCAAATCTGAAAAATGGGGATAATAGCACTTAACTTGAAGTGTTGATGATGAACATAAGTAGAGCCTAAAGACAGTAAATTTTCAATGAATTTTTAATCGGAGAAGATAGTCGCACCCCACTCTAGTACTCTTGCCTGGAAAATCCCATGAATGGAGGAGCCTGGTGGGCTGCAGTCCATGGGGTCGCTAAGAGGTGGGCAAGACTGAGCGACTTCACTTTCACTTTTCACTTTCATGCATTGGAAGAGGAAATGGCAGCCCACTCCAGTACTCTAGCCTAGAGAATCCCAGGGATGAGGGAGCCTGGTGGGCTGCTGTCTATGGGGTCTCACAGAATCAGACACGACTGAAGCGACTTAGCAGCAGCAGCAGCAAAGACAGTAAATTTTCAGTGAATGACCAATAAGACAGTAATAAGAACAATAACAAATATTTTTCTTTTACCAGTCCTATTCCTTTTTTTGAAGATGTGATTGGACTAGAAAAAAAATATAAAGCCTTTATGAATGTGACATCCCAAGATGTCTTAAAGTTCTCTAGAGAATTTTAGTTCCCTAGAGCAACAGTGCAGTCCCGTGCCCCCATACATTGTCCTAATGCTGGCCAAGCCTCAGGGCTCTCCCCCTCTGAACACACAAATCATTCATACTAAGAACCATCTATTTTACCAACAAACAAATACTGGCTCATTTGGTATATTGCTCCATTGCATGGACTGTCAGGTTTTGTGTTGTTTAAATTTATACATGGGCTCCGTGTGCCCTTTCCTCTTGATTGTAACAAGGGTGGGTGCCACTGGGTGTAGAACAGGAATACAGGATTCCAATCCTGACTGTGGTACCTACTGGCTACGAGAGGTAAGGTCATTTCATTAATCCCTGTTTTCTCATCTCTTAAATAGGGAACATGATAATGCCCATCTTTGGGAATTTTTATGACATTTAAGTGAGATAATGTATATGATGGTACTTCACAGACTATGTAAAGCATTATAAAGATAGGAATTTTAGGTTACATTTGTCTCTGCACCTGAACTAATCAGGGTGTTTTTGGTTGCAACAAACAGAAACTCAACTCAGAGTAAACTAAATGAAAAATATACTTTGGACACATAGTGAAATAACTGCATCACATATCAAGTGAGAAAATCAGAATGATACTTCTCTTCTTCCATCAGCTATGCTTTTCTCTGTGTTAGCGTCTTTATCAAGCATCTTTTTTTTCTTGGTGTTTCTCGGCAGCTGGAGGTTTATATCCTATCAGTTCAAAAATCGTAACCAAAAGTTGTTTTTATTTTCCCCTCCCCACCGCCCCCCATGTAATTTTGGCAAAAATTCCACAGTTAATTCCCAATGGAGTGACACAGGCATGTGCCCATGGCTAATTTGGTCACTGTGGCCAGCAAGTTTAAACGTGCTGATTGGCCAAGCCTGGGTCTGCTCCACAAGCAGAACCTAGAGGGGTAATGTCAGATGCTCATAAGCCACACGGATCCAGAGTGGGAGGAGTGGTTCTGTAAAGGAAAAGTGAAGCACCCTTGCCAGAACAAGAGAAAGTAGGTGCTGGAAAGGCCAAGACAGCAGAGATACTTTTGCAGCATCCAAGCCACGAGAGCTTAAAGGCAAACGCTGTGTTTAACACCATGCCGCACACGTTGTGAAGATACCGTGGTGAATCAGAATATCAATTCACTCACAACAAATCTGAAAGAAGACAGGTTGTGGAAAGTTCCAAAGTGGGGATATTCATAGGGCATATATTGGGAGTCCAACCAAATGTTTAATAGCTTTCATTTTGTTGATTTCAAACTGGCCTAGTTTTCTTACACTGGCATTGGTGAGCATGAGAGCAAGAGGAACAGAGAAAGTTCTGAGACCATATTTCTAAACAAAGTCTTTTAAAATAAAACATTCACTCATTTGAATACCTGTCGGAAAGCTGGAGGGCCTCTGACGAGTTCACCCCAGGACAGGTTCCGCGCTATGGAGCCAGGCTGCCGGGCGGCAGGAAAGGGCAGAGCCCACAGCATCAGGACTGGATTGTCTCCTGCCAGCTGGGACAGCTCCCTCCTCCCGAGGGCCTCCAGGCAGGGGGGCCTCCTGGCCTTTGGTGTCCTTTCTGGCGGGCCTGGTGGGCTGGGTGGGGCTCACCTTGGTGCCTGCACTCAGTCCTCCATCCTATCTCTGTGGCAACTGTCTACATCGGTTGGCAGCCACTGGACAGAATCTAGCGAGGGACTCAGGAGATGCCAGAAATGGCTCGACTTTGTGTTGATGGTACTTTGGGAAAATGAATGGAGCTAAGGGAATAAAGTGTCTTTCACCTCTTTTCTCCTCTTCCCTTTCCCACATCCACCTTATCTTCCTTCCCCACCAACATTTTCTCTTTTTTTCTCCTCCCATTTACCCCTTCTTTTAGGATGAACTCACCTTAAGGACAACACATATGTCGTAATAATGGCCAAAGATTTACTTGGGGGAAGATATTAAATAAAATGCAAACCATGTCTTTAAACTTCTATTGTATTTTCTGAAGGAGGTTTTGAGTTAGGTCTTAAAGGTCACTCCTTGAAAACACAAGTAAGCCTGGTGTGTAAGAGCAAAAGAAATGAAGAGAGCCTTGAGATGGGCTCACATATTGTGCAGCAGTATTTAAGTTTGCTGATGGGCTCTGGTCCTTCACTCAGAGTCTGATTAATTTTAGTTTACACAAGCTGCTGATAAATTTGGTTGCCTGTAAATGTGTATGAAACCAAAACATCAAGTTAAAAGTGAGAGAAGGGGCTACTCCAGACAGGCTCCTGAAAATGGAGAGCAGCACAAGGTACCTGGCTTACAAAGAAAGGGGACAGAAAATCAAAACAAAACCCTACTACAGATCCTCAAGAAAGATCACAGCAGTCTGGATGGGGTGTGGAAGTTAAGCAGTCTCCAAATTTAGGGAGCTCTCTAGAATGTCACCCTACGTTAACTTTCATTGAAGAAAGTGACAGCATATAGTCCTTTCAGAAATGGCTAAATTATACTCTTTATGCTTTTTAAAAAATGTAGACAAATGTATAATCGATTTTAGAGAGAGTTCCAACTCAATTGAGTTAGAATAAAATTTGTACTAAAGCCAGAAGCCTTCAGCATTTGGAATGCTACCTTCCAGAGAAGGACTAATGTGGTTTGCCTTTGAATAAATCCAGAAGTGCTGTGAGTCACTCCATGTCACACCCCCATCTTTCAGTCTCCTTTTCATTATCTTTATGCCTCCTGTGTTTGTAAGGTTTCTTTCCCTTCTTCCCTGACTGTGGCTTTTAACAGCCTCCCTCCTGATTCTGACACACTGATCCTATTGCTGTGTCTTCTACAGCTTTTCCAATATGGCAGGGAGGGGCTGGGGAAGCGCTCTGAGGTGGAGGCCTCAGGACCTGGGCCCCAAGAGCCAGAGATTTTAGAAAAGTCACTTTCCTTTGAAACACTGTTTTCCCATTTGGGAGAAAAAGAGAGATGATACCTCTTATTCATGGAGTTGTTGTGAAAACCAGAAGCATTACTTGTTACATTAGTAAACTGGGCAATGGTTCCATTCTCTAGACAGTGTGCTTATCACTACCCCCATCTCTAAGCAACATTTGTGTCCACATCTGTCTGCCTCATTTGATTGTTAGCTTATTTGAGGTTGTGTTTTTCTTGATTTTTCTCATGTCTCTTTGAAGAAAGGCTTTCTTGAATTTTCTCCAGGTCATGTGCAGTGCCCAACGCTACTCATATGACCATATATTGAACAGAGTCCTCTACATTGTGCTTTGCAGGAGGTCTGAATCGAATGCCTCGTGGCCCACTGTCTCTGCAAATAGTAAACATGAGGGATTCTGTTTTCTATTCCTGACACTTAAGCCCTATCCTGGGACATAAAGTATTATTGAATATTGTATTCTGGGCCCTGAATCAAAAATTTTGCACTGTCTTATTCAGTTTCAGGCCCAGCTCTCAGCCTCCGCTTTCATCTTTGACTGCCGTGCACTGGCCATCCTCTCGGCAGAAACTGCCGGCCATAGAAGTCTTCTGGTGAAGAAGAGTTTGGGGCCATCACGATTTCAAAGTAACAGTTAGTAAAGAAACAAAACAAAACAAAAAACCTTGGCAAGACTGGTGTTTAAACTTGGGTGTTCTAATCTCAAAATCCTTGTAAATGAAGATGTCTCAGCAGCCAGACTTAAACGCAGGGGAAAAATCACACATAGCTCTCCTGCGCCCCTTTACCCTATTCCAGTCTTCGTTAGGGTGGTTTCTAGCATCTGTGAAATGTAATTTGACCTCTACTTGTTTCTTGATGGGCTTCAGTTTCTGCATCTGCATAATGACACAAATCACATCCATTTCCTTGGTTTACTACAGAGATGTCCCGTGAACGCACTGAAACACACACGCTGACCTCCATTATGGTCGGTGGATCTGAAACAGTGGTGGCAAGAAGCCCACCCCTCCGACTCTCTGGTCATATTTTTCGTTGTTGGATAGCTTTGACATGAAACTACCTCACAACGAGAGAGAGAGAGAGAGAGAGAGAGGGAGAGAGAGAGAATCTCTGTGTAACTTCCATCTCTGAGCCCCCAGGGAAAGGCCGCAGAGTCTTCTGAGTTTCCTGGCCTCCCCGCTCGTGAGTACAGACAGCAGAGGGCCGCTGTGGTCAGAGGGCCGAGGAGCCAGACAAGCCTCTGTGGTTACGCACTTATTTATTCCCTTATTTATTACTTTTGCAGCTCACATTTTTACAATCATGTTATTTTGTGGTTTGTTTGCAAAATGCATTGTGAGCCAAGCTTGCTTCAAATGTTCCCTGAGTTGGAAGAGGGCCGCTTTGGGAGCCAGGGAGAGGGGAGGGGAGGGCAGGAAAGCAGTGACAGAGACATTCTATAATTGAGATATCTTGTTAACTATCCCTGCTTTGTAATCCAGCTACCCAAGGCAAGTGGAGAAACGAAAACTGAGAAAGCATCTTAGGCTCACGTGTCGCAGTAGGAGCAGACTCAACAACTCCGAAGTGAAACAGGGTGGTCCTCCTGTCTCCGGAGGAGGAGGCCCCACTCCTGCTCATGGACCCCAAGCACCTAAAGGGCATCTTTTGAATGACTTCTGGAGAGAGTAGAAGTTTGTTATAGAGGAGTGATGAATACTGAATTCATACATGTTATTATTAGAGAGCTTATTACATTTTGGCTTTTGAAGATTTTAATAGAAATGAAAACCCAGTTTTTGGAGATTAGCTGAAATGGGGCTCAAGAGATGTTCCCCTGACACTGCTTTCCTTTTTAACTCTATATACTTCTTTTCTCATCCCCTGCCCGCCCCCGGCCGGCAAGAGTAGATTCCTGAGAGGATGCTCTGTTGTTGCTGAATCCCAATTTGACTGTATTCAAGTTTGTTCTTGTATTATTCCATCTGGTTTGCTCCCCAAACCACTTTCCTTTTTATTCTCCTTGTAAATATTTACACAAGAAAGTTTTTTTTGCAGGATCCTATATTGGAGGATTGGCGCAAAGCAGAGTCTCGGTGTGTTGTATTCCTTTTACGAACAATTTGGTTAAGTGGATTTCCTCCCAGCTTATTAAAAAAAAATTCCTTTCATTTTAATAACATCGTCAGACATTAAACAGCATCGGAGGGGAAAATAAGTTTGCAACGTACAGCCTCGAGTGGCAGTCTTTGAGTTGCTCTGTGGCTTTTCACGGTTAAATGCAGTGAAGGGCTGGAGTGCAGTATGCATTTAAAAGCCCCCCCTTCCCAGGCAGAACAAGGGTCTCTGCTGTCTTACGGACTGACTCGGTGACAAGAGACCAGATAACTGACTCAGGAGATCAAGGCACGGTTCCCAAACTTCAACCCGCAGAGCAGTTCGCCACCTTCTCTAAGGCTCTGTCTTTGCTTTTTCTTCTCTGTCCTCCCTCTTGGACAAGCTCCTCCTAGCCCCCAGCTTTAACAGTCTCCTCTCCACAGGTGAAACCAAACTTCTCTCTTTAGGTTTGCCCTCTTTTCTGAGCCCCAGTTCTGTATTTTTAGCTCTTCTAGACATTTCAGCAAGACATGTCACTACCCTAACTCAGCAGGATCGGAGTTAGCCTTCTCTCCATCAGGACCTGCTCCTCCTCTGGGTGCTGGGAAGGTAGCCTCCCACCCCCACCGAAACCTGCGGTATTCCCACAGACACTTAGTCCCTAAACCGTCCCCTTGGGCTCCTCACTCTTTGTTCTTCAAATCTAATCAATTATCAAGTGCTGTTGATCTTAACACTTCATAGAGACTTGCTTGGTTTATCTCTGTGTTATGGCTGCCGTTGCCCTGGGTTTCTTTACTCTTTATATATTCATTCATTCATATATTCTGAGTTCAACACAGAAATTGATTTTTTATTTCCTGTATGCTAGACCTGGTGTTGGGGATGCTGATCTGAACAAGAAAAAAATTGTACCTGCCCTCATGGGAGAAGATAGACATTAAAAATTTTACATGAGAAAATTCACCTAGTGTGACCGTAGGAGTAAAGCAGTGGAAGTCACAGGTTTCTCTGTCTTATGACTCTAAGATCCGACAACACATTCTTGCTATATTTATTTATCTGACTGTTGTTTTCCTTCTCGTATGTATGTGATAAGTCACTCCATTTGTGTTAGACTCTTTGGACCCTATGGAGTGCAGCCTGCTAGGCTCCTCTGTCTATGGGATTCTCTAGGCAAGAATACTGGAGCGGGTTGCCATTTCCTTCTCCATGAGATCTTCCTGACCCAGGGATTGAACCCCGTCTCTCATGTCTCTTGCATTGGCTAGGCAGGTTCTTTACCACTAGTGCCACCTGGGAGGCTTTCCTTCCCAAATGGCACTAATGCCCTTTTCATTATATACTCATTTCATGCTAATCACTTATTCATCATTTGTATATTCATATGCTTCTCTGTCATGCCATGCTATTTATTGTCTCCATACTCTTGCTATTGTGGCTCTTTCTTCCTTTGTTACTTTCTTTTCACCTTATAACACCCAGCAGTGCTTCACTTGGTTAATTAGTGTTGCATACATGCTCAGTCATGTCCAACTCTTTGTGACCCTATGGACCATGGCCCACCAAGCTCCTCTGTCCATAGGATTTTCCAGGCAAGAATACTAGAGTGGATTGTCATTTCCTACTCCAGGGAATCATCTCAAACCAGGGATCAAACCTGCATTTCTTGAATCTCCTGCATTGGCAGGCAGATCATTAATGCAGGTTAAAATACTTCTAAGAATCTTCCCAGAACTATAACATGCTCCCCCAGCTTTCCCTCCTCCCTCCCACCCATTAAGTACCTGTTTTATCTTTTTAAGAGCATGATAGCATTTAATACTGATGAATTTAGTTGTGAACCCTTGGTTCTGTGATGCTGTGTGTGTGTATGCTTAATCTCTCAGTCATGTTCAACTCTTTGCAACCCCAAGGACTGTAGCCCACTGTAGGCTTTTCTGTCTATGGGGTTTCCCAGGCAAGAATACTGGAGTGGGTTGCCATTTCCTTCTCCAGGGGTTCTTCCTGAATCAGAGTTTGAACCTGAGTCTCCTACGTTGGCAGGCAGATTCTTTACTGCTGTGCCACCTGGGACTTAGTATTTGTAGAATATCATCCTTGAATTTAAGACCCCTGCTTTCCCTAACACACAGTCTTTGATTTATCTAATGTCTCCCATCCTTGTCTTGGGTAGAGCCTGCTTCTTATAAGCTGCAGTCCAGAGAAACGACTATTAACCTGGGCTCCATGGTCAGTATTGGGTTGTGTCAGATCTAGAACAGGCAGACAGAAGAGTCAGTTTCCATATGAATATTTTATTATGTGACCTAGAATATAAAGCTGAGCAGCTGTATCTCATGAGAAATATTACCGCTCTGTGTTTTTCTTTGTCCAATTTGAAGGTGGGAAAAGGACAAAATTTAAGGAACAATATCTCGTACGTGTTATAATGAACTAGAAAAGATGATAGAGACATTAAAAATTGGTTCTTATAAACCCAGAATTTGACAGTTGATTTCCTGGATGTGTAGCAACAATGATAATTGGTTAGATGACGTGCTGTTTTGCTGGTCTGGTTAGCCTCCTGATTCCCTTCTACTTAGTGTCTCCTCATCCCACCCCGTTAAAAAAAAGAACAGGATTCTTGAGAACACAGAGTATCTGCTGTGGAGACATTGTAAGCGGCAGAGCAGCCCAAGGCTGTTGAGTAACACCTGCCTGCAGCTGGACTGAAGATGGGACTGGGTTCTGAGAAAGCCTGCGCATTCTCCCTGTTGGAAAGACAGACATCATTTCAGGAAATATTCAATAAAAAGTTTTTGAGACACAGAGTCTCATTCATGGTGGGAGGGATTGAAGGGAGCTGTTTTCACTCTTAAGGCTTGGCTCAGTCTGGAAGGATGCTATTTAATGTAACCCAGACTGATTATTTTGTTGATCATGTTTCAAAACCCCTGCCCTTTAAATGAGTTCCCAGAGTAACTTGAGTGCAACTGTGGGAAGTTTAACTTTAAAAAACGTCTTATTATTTTTTTGAGATTGGAGGGAGAGATTGACAGGAGGGGATAAATGGAAACCTGCCCAAGAAGTGAAAATTAAAAGGGGCTGGGGGTGGGGATGAATAGAGCAAAGAAAGACAAGGATTCGGGTCGGAAACTCTTGCTGAATGACTCATCCCGCAGGATAAATAAAACCTCACTCATCACTCCATCTTCCTTCTCTGTAGCGAGAGAAGCAAACAGTGGGGCCCTGGAAAAACATCAGCAACTTCTTGTAGCATCTGTAGGTGGGGAAGTCTTCCAAGCCACAGAGAGGGCTGTGAACGCGCTTACCAGGGGCTCCAGTTTTTCTCAGCCAAATAGGAAGAACCTCCAAATTGACCTTGGAAAAACATACTCACTGAAGGAAAAAAATATTCTAAGCTCCCCCTCTGTATTTGTACTAGGAGATTTTTTAAAAAGAAACAAATAGATTGCTTTCCAGTTTTCCATGAAAAGAGTTTGAATACTCTCAGATTCACAGGGGTAGAATCCTTGAAGTGGGTTTTGAAAGGCTGCAGAGAGGACTTAAGCCTTGTCCCTTGTTAATGAATGCAAGGTCATCCACACAGTACAACCGTATTCATATTAAAAAGCCGAAGGGGGAAGCATTCAAGCCACTCCTTTCTGCAAAGATTGCAATTAGCATTTTTATGAAGAACATAAACTCTCTGTGTATCAAAGATGCACTTTTATTACTCTGAAACTGGCTCGAATAAGCATCCCGCAAACGTTTGGCTCTTTCCCTTCAGAGAGGAGGCCAATTAAAACACAGTCTGTCTCCCTGCCAGCCTCTACCCACCCCTCAGTGGGGTAACAACAATACTGAGCTGTAGCACTGGCGCCCTCCAAAGTGGCTGTTCAGTTATTGGGCACCTGGAAGGAAAATAATAACTCCTTGGCTGTCATCACACACATACACACAAAAACAAAAACCCAAGGCTTATTTTACTTTTCCCTCCTCCCTCCAGCTATGAATTGCTTGGTTCAGAAGGATGATTTAACTTGCCACCGGTTGTGTCAGCTGTTTCCCACCTCTGGAGCAGCAAGGCTCAGGGAGAATGGCATTTGACCGTGTCTTGGTGGTGCCAGCATGCTTTCACAAATGGTATCGTCCTCTGGAACGCAGCCTGTGCCAGTGGGCTTCTCCCTGGAGCAGCGACTCACAGCTGCACCATCCCTCTGTGGCCACCAACTGACTGTGCCTTTTCACATCGGTTCTTCAGGTAGTTTCTGATGGGACCACTGTGGACACTCTATCATGACGTGGGGTGGCAAGTGGAAGGGACAGTGTCTGGCTGCTTTGGGAGCCAAAGGCACCAGGCCAGGTTTTACCTCACTCAGTTGCTCCTATTAGTCAGCCAAATGGATCTTGCTAAAATATTTAGTCTCCGTATACACAATAAACAATCTTGAACCAGAATCAGGAAAAAGTATAAGTAAGCCCAATATTCCTTTCAATGGAAATGGTACCAAACATGGTGTAAGTAGGTGACACTCAGCAATGTTTCTGGAATAAAGGAATTAATACACCAAGGCTAGGACAGGCATACCTTTACTAAAAGGCTTTTGATACAATTTATACAATTTAATGGTATTTTCTTAGTGTACCTCTATCCATTTCCCTCCACTTTCTCAAATATGATAAAATTCATTCTGGTGATCGCTACACTGATATTGCTACTTCTGACAATGAGTCTTCCGGATTTCAGACATACACGGGGACTGACTTCACCTGAAAACAGTTGTAATGTTTGTAGGTGTAACAGTTTTGATGCTTTTGGTTGCAGATAGGGAATAGCTCTCAAAACCAATCCAAATAACTCAGTTTTATTAATAAAATTTATTAATAAAATAAGATGCCCAGAGATTAGCAGTTCTGAAGTTGGATCAGCAATTCATCAATGTCAAAGGTTAAGGCCAGTGTTCCTGGAATTTTCTTTGTCTACCATGCTTTCAAGTTGGCTGATATAGTTCCAAGCATCACCTGCCTGTCTGTTTGTTGCTCAGTCATCCCTGTCTCTTTGCAGCCCCATGGACTGTAGCACTCCAGGCTCCTCTGTCCACAGAAATCTCCAGACAAGAATACTGGAGTGGGATGCCATCCCCTTCTCCAGGGGATCTTCCCAATCCAGGGGTCAAACCCACATCTCCTAGGTCTCCTGCATTGCAGGCAGATTTTTACTGTCTGAGCCACCAGGGAAGCCCTCCAAGCCTCATATCTTCATAAAATAATATCTAAAGCACAACATAAGTATTTTTAAAGGATCTTAAAGATTTCCTGTTATACCTAACTTTCCATAACTGGGCCATATGCAAAATGGCACATTCCCATGATTGACTAGGGGCCATTGTGTTAGTTCCCCAAGGTTGTCATAACAGAATGCCACCCATAGCAAAGACAGAGTGGCTCAGACAACAAAAATGTATTTTCTCATGATTCTGGAGGCTAGAAAGTCCAAGGTCACAATGTTGGCAGAGCTACAGGATTTTTGTTTGTTTTTGAGTCCTGTCTTCTGGAGTTGTATATGACTGTCTTCAATCTGTGCTTCACGTGTTCACGCCTCTATGTGTGTCTGTGTCTTAATCACCTCTTCTTATAAGGACACGTGTCATAAGGGACTAAGATCCACTATCATGCACTAATGACTTCATTTCAACTTGATTACCTCTTTGGATCCTATCACCAAATACAGTCACATTCTGAGGTAAGGAGGATTCAATGTAGTCTGAGTTCTGAGGGGATAAAATTCAGCCCATCATGATTGATCCTTTGGGATTTGGCATATTACTGCTCAAACAACATTGAATTTGGTTAACAAGAAAGAACGGAGAAAGACTATAACAGATATCCTCACTCATTAGCATTATTTTTTCATGTGATGATACTTGAGATTAGAATGTTAGAAATGATTCAGAGAAAGTAAAGATCAGTATGTTTGATCACCTCTGTCTCTAGCTATGTCCCTTGACACCTGGTTAGCCGCAGTCCACTGAGAGCACACACTTTTGTACTGCGGTTAGTGAAATAAATGGGTTTCCTAAACAAATGGTACAAGGATTTCTCTTAAGGAAGAAAATGTCTTGGTTTAGAAAAATTTTTGACAAGATGCTTATTGGAAAAGTGATACTCAGAGGCCATGGGTTACCAGGAGTCAGCACAATGAAAGAAAAAGCTAAATATCTTTGAATAAATGACAAACAGGTATTCAAGAGTGTGAGAAGAAAAGCAGAAGAACAAGAGGAAAAAGACAAGATATTAGAAGATAATATAAGGTTGAAGACTTTGGGAGAAAAAGTGAACAGTGACAATATCCAATTGTGGGAGAATCAACGGCTTTCTAGAACAAAGAAATCTGGTATTCAGTTTGAATATATGTTTGTTGATATGATGTAGTTCTCTCCTCAGTTACCTTCCTTTGATACTGAATACTCACCTATCTCAAGCGAGTAAAGAGATGGGGCTGCAACACGTGGGATATTCATGAACAAACTGGGAGAAAATCCACAAATGGAACTGATTCAACTGAAGCAAGACTTGAGAAACACAGACATCCTTGAGTTCTAATCACTTCCTCCTCCTGCCTCTAGGCAAGAACAGAAAACTGGGGAGACTGTTTCAATTTTTATAGAACACTGAAAGCGACATGGAAGTCAGGATGTAATTGACTCAATATTATCTACATTTTAAGGGGCTTGGTGATCTCAGATGTATGTATTGTAACTTTATTACTCTTCAGAAATAATAGCCCAACCACATGTGTGCTATGAGTGATTTTAAAATGTTTCCCAATTTATTATCCTTTATTTTCTGTCTTCAGCTTTTATCATATGATTATTGCATTCTGAGGAAAAACAGCACAAATCAAAATATTTGCTCTATTTATGTATTTATTAAAAGTTTATTTTGAGATAAATTGGCTTGCAGTTGTAAAAACCAATACAGAGATCCCATGCACCCTTTACCAGTTTCTAGCTGTGGTAGCACCTTGCAAAATTATAGTACAATCTTACAACCAGAATTTTGACTTTCATAGAGTCAAGATACAGAAAATTCCCACAAGGATGCCTCTGGTTCTCCTGTTAGCCACTGCGACTTCCTGCTTGCCTCTTTATCTCCTTAACTGCTGGCAGACATTAATCTGTTCTCTATTTCTACAACATTTAAATTAAAGAATGTTATTTGAGTGGATTCATCCCATATGTGGCCTTAGGAGGCTCTCTTTTTCACTTGGCACAGGTTGTTGCGTGTATCAGTAGATTTGTTTCTTTTCATTGCTGAGTAATATTCCATGGTTTGGATATACCATTGTTTATTTAAATATTTACCTATTGAAAGACTTCTGGATTATTTTCAGTTTACCAAAAATGGTGCTTGGTATGAACAGAGTTGCATGTCCCCCAAATCATATGTTGTCCGTCCTAACCTGTTAGTACCTCAGAACATAACATTTTTTGAAGATAGAATCTTTATAAGAGTAATTACGTTAAAATGAGGAATTAAGTTAAAATGAGGTCATTAAGATGGGCCCTGATCCAGTATGACTTTTCCTATAAAAGAGGTAAATTTGCACACAGAGAGAGCACTATGTTAACGTGAAGGCAGAGAGTGGGGCAATGCATCAAGTCAAGAAGCACCCCAAGAATTGCCAGCAAACCACAAGAAGCTGGGTTAGAGGCACAGAACAGAGTCCCTCTCATAACCTTCAGAAGGAAGCAGCCCTGCTGACACCTTGGCCTTGGATTTCTGCCTCCCAAACTGTGACACAATCAATTTTTGTGATGTAAGGCACCCAGTTTGTGCTACTTTGTGATGGCCGCACTGGAAGCTAATACAGTGCCATCAACATTTGTGTGTAAGGTTTTGAATGAATACAAGTCTTCATTTCTTTGGGATAAAGGCCCAGGAGTACAATTGCTGGTTCATATGTTAATTGCATGTTTAGCTTTGAAAGAAGTAGCCAAGCTGTTTCCAGAGTAGCTGTACCTTTTTACATTTTCACCAGTAACATATGAGTGATCCAGTTTCTCTGTAGTTTCGCCAGCATTTGGTGCGGTCACTACATTTATTTAAGCCATTTTGATAGGTGCATAGTGATATCTCATTATAATATTTGTTTATGTTTCTTAGCTAATGACAATGGGTGTCTTTCCTGTGCTTGGTTTGTTTTTATTGTTGATTTGTGAGAGTTTTTATGTATCCTAGATATAGACATTTGTTGTATATGTGGTTTGTGAATGCTTTTCCCTAGCCTGTAGCTTGTTCTATCATATCCTAAACAGAGTTTTTCCTGAAATAAGAGGTTAATTTTGATGAAGCCCGCTTTATCATTTGTTTCCTCTTATGATCTTGCATCTAGTGTCAATTATGAAAATTCTTGCCTAGCTCAAGATACTGAGGACTTTTTTCCCCATTTTTAAAATAAAAGTTTTATAGTTTTCTATTTTACATTTAAGTCCATGATCCATTTGAGTTAATTTCTATATAAGATGTGAGGATTATATTGAAGTTAATTTTTTTTCATGTAGATGTCTAGTTACTTCAGTATCTTATGTTGAAAAGAGTGTCTTTCCTTCATTGAATCATTTTTGTACCTTTGTCAAAAATCATTTGGGCATATTTTTGTGAATTTAATTCTTTGTTCTTTCTCTTGTTCTGTTTAGTTATGTGTTTATTCTTCCATCAATACTAAAATGAATTGATTACTGAAGGTATATACTAAGCCTTAATATCAAGTCGCATTATTTATATCACTTCATTTTCTTTTCTTCTCTGTCAATGCTGACTTCTGTTAATGTATTTAGCCCATTTATATTTACATTAATTATTGATACCTTAGGGTTAAGATTGCCATTTTTCTTGTTTATTATATTGTTTGTTTTTCCTGATGTCCTCTGGGTTATTTGAAAGTTTTTAGAATTCCATTTTGATTTTTCTATAGATTTTTCAATGTTATCTCTTTATATAGCTGTTTCAGTGGTTGCTCTAGGTTTTACATTACATGTACATAACCTACCACTGTTTACTGATGTCATTTTACCAGTTCAAGTGATATATGCAAATCTTACCTCCCTTTATATTTCTTAACCTTCCCCCACTTAAAATATAGATCTCTTAAACATATTCTCCATATACCTTTAGATATATATCTTATCATGTTATGATTTTTGCTTCAGTTTTCAAAAATAATTTAGAAAATTAGAATAATTTAGAAAAGAGAAGGAAAGTTTATTTCTTAATGATTCATATTTTTTGTAGCCCTGTTCTTTCTTCCTGGTATCCTAAGATTTCTTCTTTTATCATTTTTTTTTTTTTCATCAGAGAACTTCCAGAGCCATTCTGTCATAGGAGGTTTTGTGATTATAAGTCCTTTTCATTTTCCTGTTTCTGAGAATGTCTTGACTTTCCTTTTACTTTTAGGAGGTATTTTCACCAGAAATTGGGTTCTGAATTAACAATTCTTTTACTTAAGCTAAAAATATGCAACTTGCTCTGGCTTCCACAATTTCTGCTGATAAATTCAGTTCTTTGAATGGTTTTTTTTTTTTTTACAGAGGTTTGTTTTTGTTTCTCTCTTGCTGCTTTCAAGTGTTTTTTTTTGATATTTAATTTTTGTGATGGCTATGGTATGTCTTGCTGTGGATTTATTGGGATTTTCTCTCTTTAGGTTTGTTCAGTTTCTTTAATCTGGAGGTTTATGTGTTGTTTTGTGTTTTTCATTTTCTTTGACAAGTTTAGGAAGTTTTCAGGCTTCATTCTTCAAGAATTTTCAGCCTGACCTCATTTCTCTTTTTCTTCTAGAACTTCAGTTACATAAATGCTAGGTCTTTTAGGCTTTGCTCATTTTTCTCAGTTTTTCTCTTTGTTTAGGTTGAGCTATTTCTACTGTATTCAAGTTCACTAATTAAACTATCCTCTCCATTTTGCTATTGAATCTATCCATTGAATTTTAAAATTTCAGTTATTGTGTTTTTAAGAACTAAAATTATAACTGTTTTATATTTTCTATTTCTCACTGAGATCTTTTTTTTTTTTTTGCTGGCACTTTCCGTTTTTCATGTGCTTCAGCTGTGTTTATAATTGTTCACTGAAGAATCTTTATGATGACCACTTTA
This sequence comes from Nanger dama, assembly GCA_917880005.1. Lineage (NCBI taxonomy): Eukaryota > Metazoa > Chordata > Mammalia > Artiodactyla > Bovidae > Nanger > Nanger dama. Next base: position 22,378,064 of record CAKJTW010000011.1, on the reverse strand, counting down.
CAATATTTGTCAGATGATTCTAACGTCACTGTCATCTCAGCGTTGGCATCTTTTGATTGCCTTCTTTTATTCAATTTGAGATCTTCCTGGCACTTGACATAAGTTTTTCTTTTTTAATTGAAATTTGGACATTTTGGTACTATGTTATGAGAAGCTGGATCTTACTCAAACCTTCTAATTTAGTTTTCTTTTTCTGACTCTACTTAGGTAGGGGGAGAGGCGGCAGTTACTGTCACAAGGGGATAGAAGCTAGGTTCCCAACCTAGTCTCCACTGATGCACAGTGGGTGGGCTCCTCATTACGCTAGATAGAATTCAGGGTTCTGGTTTGCTTTTCCTTCTTTTCTCTCTTTCTACCCAATTTCTTTAAACCATTTGAGAGTAAGTTGCAAAATCCAACACTTTCATGTGTATGTCCTGAAAGCAAAAATAGTCTTTTACATAGCCATAGTACATTATCAAAGTCAATAAATTAATATTGATACACCACCCTTATGGCAGAAAGTGAAGAGGAACTCAAAAGCCTCTTGATGAAAGTGAAAGAAGAGAGTGAAAAAGTTGGCTTAAAGCTCAGAAAAAGAAGATCATGGCATCCGGTCCCATCACTTCATGGGAAATAGATGGGGAAACAGTGGAAATAGTGTCAGACTTTATTTTGGGGGCTCCAAAATCACTGCAGATGGTGACTGCAGCCATGAAATTAAAAGACGCTTAGTCCTTGGAAGAAAAGTTATGACCAACCTAGATAGCATATTCAAAAGCAGAGACATTACTTTGCCAACAAAGGTCTATCTAGTCAAGGCTATTGTTTTTCCTATGGTCATGTATGGATGTGAGAGTTGGACTGTGAAGAAGGCTGAGCGCCGAAGAACTGATGCTTTTGAGCTGTGGTGTTGGAGAAGATTCTTGAGAGTCCCTTGGACAAGGAGATCCAACCAGTCCATTCTGAAGGAGATCAACCCTGGGTGTTCTTTGGAAGGAATGATGCTAAAGCTGAAACTCCAATACTTTGGCCACCTCATTGTAAGAGTTGACTCACTGGAAAAGACTCTGATGCTGGGAGGGATTGGGGGCAGGAGGAGAAGGGTACGACCGAGGATGAGATGGCTGGATGGCATCACAGACTCAATGGACGTGAGTCTGAGTGAACTCCGGGGAGATGATGATGGACAGGGAGGCCTGGCATGCTGTGATTCATGGGGTTGCAAAGAGTCGGACATGACTGAGTGACTGAACTGAACTGAATCTTATAGTTACTTATTGTTCTATTAAATTCTTTGTAGCGCAAGAAAAAAATTAACTCAGACTCTTTTTTAATCAATACCCTGATTCTTTTTCTTCATCAAACTCACCCTGATTCTCAATCTTTGAAGGTAATTTATAGTAAACTAACCTAGAATCTTTTATTTGTATTTTACTGGGTCTGCATCTATACCAATGTTGTTAGGACAGGAAAACAGAGTCAATTTAAGCAATGCAGGAATAGGTTTTATATGCTATATAATTGTATATAATATTGAATTATATAAAGAACATACAGAATTTGTGAATTCTACATAAAATATAGAATAATACTTTAAGATACAAATTAGAGATTTTCTGGGAAAGGGAAGATTAGGAAGGGTACAGTTAAAATATCAGAGGAGCAGCATGAAACCCTAAAGTGAGAAGTCTCAAAAATTTTACCAAGAAACTGCTTTTGAGTCACATAGAAAGCTCTGGGTGGCTGTGTAACTTGCCTCTGGCCATTGATATGGCTACCTTGACCTCCCAAATTATTTTTGCCTTTCAAAATCTCATATGAGTTTTTCTTCTTGGCAAATTCTATCTATAATTATATAACAAAGGGGATTCTTAGAAACGTAGCTAAGTTGCTTCTAAATCTCTCTGATGAGTGAATAGTTGCCCATAATAGGAGAAGTAATGGATGGAAAAACACCCAGTTAGCCAGACAATTTATCTTTCTGGAAAATTACTCAAACTTTTAGAAACACATTGCTAACTTCCACCACTGAAACCATGATAGTGATAATTTGATCTCCCTTTCTCATCAGAATGTTGAATTTGTTTTTATTATTTTCATATTACCCAACTGATCACCTTAAATTACTATCTAAACTGGATATCTATAATATTTTATCTATGTCTTAATTTCTTTGTTTCTTTTCCCATTCCAATCTATTGATTTTTGTTGGGGCTACCAAGATTTTCTACGACCCTGATTTCATTCTTGGCTTTAGTTTATTGGTCAAGGGATGCCATATTCCTCAAATTGGGACAGTCAGGGTATTTTCTTATGTGGAAACAATTTATTGGTCTAGGTATGGATCCTTTATCAGACTGTGTCATCAGAATTATTTTTAGAATTTCTTGAAATGTAATTGAGGAAGATAGTAAGTCTTTGTCTCCTGGTGGAAAATTCAAGAAATCTTGGCAGCTCTTTTTCCCGTTATCTGCAACAAGCCAGTTTGCAGCAAGAGGAAAGAAAAGTGACACATAGACAAAAAGAAGAAGACGTGAAAAAAAAGTGGGGTGTGGTCATGTTCAAGTCCTTAATTCTAGTTGTTCCAAAGTCCATTCTCATCTCTCCTCTTCTAACAGTTTGCTTATTTAAATCTTGTTATGTTTATGTGAAGCAGTTGCCATTCTCTTCTCCTATATCCCTCTTCTTTCTTTTTTTTCTTTTTAACTAAAGTAGTTCAAACCAGATTTCTGTCACTTGGAAACACGTATTATTATAACATTGGAACAAGTGCAGCATAACTCACAGTTGTGAAGCTTCCCAAACCACTTCGATTAGGAACATAGTCATTTGTCCTATTGGCAAATATTACCTCCACATTTTATAAAGGGATCTTTCAACAATCCAGAGTCAATACTTCAGGTTTGAATGCTATTAGTCTATGATGTTGATACTATATGTGTACTCATATATATCTTTTTAATTGAAATTTCCTAACAAACAAAGAGGTAAAGCACTAGATAAAATTTGTTCATATGTTAAAGATGAGGAGGGAAAAAATGAAAACTTTAGAGAAGTTAAGTCATGTTTTATAAGACATTCAAAGTGTAAGATCAGTTTTCACCTAAAGCACTTTTGTGTAAATTGGAGGAAGGTACCTGCTCTTGGGCATGGCACTAAACCATGACGAGAAAAGCATGGACTGGATTTCAGGTGTTACTTGTCCTTGCCAGATGGTTGTCCTTGTGCAACCATTATATGGCTCCTGGCAGAGTTCAGTGACCTTGAACTTGTGATCTTAAGTTCAGTTATTTAATTTTACCTTCAGCCATGCTACATCTATTTTTCATATTCACAAGCGGCTTAATTATATATCTCATTGTATGCATGCTCAGTCAGTCATGACAGACTCTCTGTGAACCCATGGACTGTAGCCCACCAGGCTCCTCTGTCCATGGCATTTTCCAGGCAAAAGTACTGGAGTGCGTTGCTATCTAGAGCAAATGATAACTTCATCTGTCAGTATAGACTAGTTAGTATATGCTGTAGTAACAACTCCAAAATCATAGTAATTTAACATAACACAATTTTATCTAGTGCTTATTAAAACTCTACTGAAAGTCAGGTGTTTCTCCAGGGCAACTTTCTCCCATGTGCTAACTCAGTATCTTAGGCTATTTAGACCTTAAGGTATCTCCATATAGTTTCTTGCTTCTGTAATTCCCATGGCAAAGGAAGAGCCAAGCTGTAGATTGAAGCATCTGCAAGTGTTTCCACATGAAAACTATGCTTGTTACCTCCACTCGTATTTCACGGTCAAATCAAATCACATAGCGCTGCCCGACTTCACAAGGCAGATTAGTGCAATCCTCCATGAACTCAGAAGCAGAGGATACCTAGATAATGGTGAACAATAATAATAGTTACCATATGAACTTATGACTGTTCAGCTGGAGTTAACGCTTAAGGCAGCTAAATATGATGCCTTTATAGTCTTGGATCAGAACACTATGAGTCAGTACTAAGGAAAATCTCCTTCTCTGTTTTTGCCATTACTTTGATCACTACGATTGGGAAAGTCAAACATAAATACCATTGTTGCTTTTTATTTTTCCCAGCATTGTAACTGTAGATAAACTATTTGTCTTTTATATGATCTTTCTTCAGAGTTTGAAAATCTAGTGTTGAAGCTACTGATAGAACACTATTTATACGTTCTATCACAAAAGGTTTTTGTAATCATTAAATGAAATAATGATTATGAAATAACTGGGAATACTTTAATATTTTAAGTTGTTATTATTTCCTTTTTCTCCTTTCATCAGAAGCATGTCTGATGACTTTTCATTGAAAGCTGATTGGATGATTCTTCTGAGGGATAAACTCACATTTCCAGATAATCTAAAGGCCTCTCTTGGCAACAAACTTCCATAAACATATATTTATTCAGTGAAAGACCTAGTTAAGTGTGGCGGGGTGGAATCGGCCTGGAGTAGAAGGTAAGGGTGATCAGGAGAAGTTGGTGATAAGGATGTGGCTCAAACAGAAAATTACAGCATACTATAGCATAAATGTAAGCCTGCTGAGATCTGCTCTGTGATTCTCTTTAATAACGGAGTCGAGAGGTGTTAATGAGCATGACACAGGGCACACTGCCATCAAGTGAATTAGTCATAGCTTGATTCTTTTATGTGCCTTGTCTAATGGCAAACATTACCCAGCAATCACAGCCGCAGCACTCTCAGATGGAGCAGAAGGTGTGGAAAGGAGTAATGAGGCTGCCTAAAAACTGTTTTACAGAGCCCTGCACCAGTTCACAACAGATAATAGAACTCAAAGCCAGACAGATAATAGAAGCGACAGCCATTTATTGCTAAGAGACTGTCTGAATATATGTGCGTAAAACAGCCCACTCCAAGTTCTTTAATCACATTTCCCAAGAAAAAGTGGCAAAAAGAAAGCCACGTGGCAGGCTACTTCCATTGGTGTATTCTAACTGAGTATAAAAAAGAGGAATGAGTAGATAGGAAGAAAAAGAATACTGACAGAGACTGCAGATCAGAAGCAGAGCCTGGCTGTTTGAATCCTGCAATTGGGACATGGTCTCCTTGTGGGTAGGTCAGGGTGTTGGAAAAAGATCTTGTCCTGGAGTTCTTTGATTATTAAAAAAAGAAAAATCCCAGTTTACAATTCTTTGATTCCTGAAAGAAATGATGGCTCAATCAGACCCAGTTCTCTCTTACTTCGTGCCTAGATTTTGGCACTTTTTTCTTTAACATTGTAGATAGTGAATGGGGATAAATGTATTTGGAAAAAGTCTAGGGGATGAAACTCATGGTTTTCCATAAATTTTTGTAATGACTGGCAGTCTTATTCTTTTGCCAAAAGATTTCTAAAATGACCCCAAAAGGAGGAATAATACAAGGTACCTTCCAAATATAATGTGAAATTCGGAAACTTTGTATTTCATATTTTTCTGCCTCCATCTGGCAATCATGTGTTTTGTTCTAGTGCCATATTTTGAGAGGGACATTAACCAGATGGCATGCCTCCAAAAGAAGATGTCTAAAATGTCACTGGAATGTGAAACCATATCAAATGGTTGGGCCTGGAGAAGAATTTGACATGGGGAGGATTATGAGTGAGTAGTTTGACACTAATGTTCAAATAGCTGATTACTTTCTTGTGAAGGAGAAAGTGAATATATTCTGTAAAACTTTAGAGAGCTGAAAAGGATGAATAGAGTGAAGTAGAATTTGGTGGACCTTAACCTAATTATAAGAAATGATTTAGCAGTTCTTAAATCTGTCCAGGAATTACATGGACTGTCTGGAGGAGTAGTGAGCTCCCTGTCAGTGGATATGTTCAAGCAGAAACCAAGTAACCAGTTGTCAGGGATATTGTAGAGAAAAGTTAAGTTGGTATTTTAATCGATGTGAAGTCCACTTGAATTCACAGGGTCTGTGAATTCTTGTTACCAGTCTCCTCAGAGAAGTTCTTGATACATTGTAAACTGGCACCCAGGAGATGAGCAAGGATGGAAAAATTGAAACTTTAAAGTCTGTTTGAAATAAGTTTTCTTTTCTTCTGAAGTCAGAAAGACTTCAGTATTTATATTATCATGACTATAGGAACAGGATTTTTTGTTGAGATAAATAGTAAATCACAATCCCTTGAGATTTTGTAGTTATTTTGTTTTCCTGGAGTTGATGATTGCCTTATTAATTTTAAAGTACATGTATCTAATTAATTCCCATGTGCTCTAATAGCTTCATAAAATACTCTTCACTATTATTCTGGGGCTTCCTTGGTGGTTCAGACAGTAAAGAACCTGTCTGCAGTGCAAGAGACTTGTGTTCAATCCCTGGGTCAGAAAGATCCCCTGGAAGAGGAAATGGCAACCCACTCCAGTATTCTTGCCTGGAGAAATCCATTTATATGAAGCCAGATGCTCTAGGTTATCCAACAAGTCCACATGTAACAGTTAAGTACCCAAAACTGTTAGTTTTGAATCCAACATTTATTGTCATTCTCTTTTACTAATTGGAGCCTAATATTTGTTTAGGGTAGCAATACATGTATCTTAAAATTATTTACTAGCCTCTCTTGCAGCAAATATTAGTCATACAATACTCAAGATCCATGAGATACTTCTCCTTCTCTCTATTCTCTCTTTTACCTCCTTCCTTCTTGAATATGCTGACTTTATATAAGGGATCAGGCAGTCTTTATATGACATAAAGCAATCATGAGAATGAAATTATATAAGGAAAAGAAGAATAGAAAGAGACTAGGATATTAATGGCATTACAAAACCCAGTCCAAGACTTATCTTCAGATTTTTTGTTAAATGTGGAGGAAAAAACCACATCTACTTGATTTGATCACTTTGATCAGGTTTCTAAGATAAATGTAACCTTAACTGAAATCAATGCCATTTTAAATCAGTGAATTTCTCAACAAATTATGTTGGAATATGCACACTGTCATTTGGGAAAAAAAACAAAGTAGAACTTTACTTCACTTCTTACACCAAAATTAGTCAGAGTAAAAAATGTTAAAAAACTAAATGTTTTAGAAAAAAATGCAACATTTTATAAAATATAATCTTGGATTATAGAAGCTTTGGCTCAATATTATCTGAACTTCTGAAATAAAATAACCACTAAATTTAACCATATAAAATTAAAAAAAATTTATACAGATACTCAAATAAGACAGAAGACTATTTGGTAGGAAAATGGTTGCCACACTAAACAGTAAATCTAATATCCTTAATATATAAAGAGTTCTTTAATAGCAACAAGAAAAATTCTCAGACTGATAGAAAATTTGGCAAAGGAAACAGATAATTCCATGAAAAGGAAAAACAACTGAGAAAAATCTTTCCCAAAACAGAATAAATAAGTAAATAAAATAAAAAATAGAAAAGAAACAAGCAGACTTAATAAATGGAAGAAGCCAAGCTGAAATACTAAAAATAATTTCCTCTGAGAGAAGATCAAATAAAGCATCTGGGAAATAAGAAAAAGTTATTCCATATATTTAGAGACAAAATACACATAAACAATCAGAGAATAAAACACAGTTTTTGAGAAATTAAAAATATGACAATAAAAATGTCTGGAAAATTATTGAAATATGAAATTAAGGAAGTAAGACACTAGTTAGAATAAAAACACAGAGATCATCAATACAAGAGAAACAAACAAACAAACAAAAAGATGAAACCATAAACTCTAAATCCAAAAACTAGGCACTCCAGAAAGACCAGAGTAAACAGTGGAGAAGAAATTATTCAAGTAACAATTTTGTCAAATCTTCCTTAATCCAAAAGACATGACCCTTGAGAATGGAAGTATACTTGTGGTGTGTATTACAAGTGAAAAAGACCCTGAACATCAGGGATAAACAGAAGTTTCTAAAAGCTGATAGGTGATAGAAAATGTCACATACAAGGGATCAGAAATCAAAGTGGTATATCCATCTAATCCTATTTCTGATTTTATTATACAGTTTAATCTGTAAAGAATGTTGGAATTTATCAAATACATTTTCAATAATCTTAAACTCAGAAAAAGTGGCCTTGCTGGCATCTCTTAGCTATGAGCACTGAGGGACTTGGTGTGAGAGGGCAGATTAATTGGCATGAATTCCATATTGCTGGAAACATAACTCAAAGAAATTAAGGTTCATCAATGCGAGTTCTATATGCTTTTTAATTCAGATCATTTATGTTTTTTCTTTCACCCTTTCTCCATTCTTTTAAAATTTTGTTTCTTGCCAAAACATCTTCAAGATTTGGCATAGGTGGGAGAATCTCTAGGCTGAGAAGCACCAATTTTGTTTCATTATATGTCACTTTTCCTCTGGGGCTCTCTCGCTGTAATCACACTAACACCATCATGTGGTCCCTTTTAAGCACTCTTAATTTCTGTAAGTGCAAAGAGTTGTTCCTGGGATTTTTAAATTTATCAAAATCCGAGGAAAGTTATAGGGAAATCACATCAGAGATAAGAAAAATATAAAGTTTTGTTTAGGAAGTAGAGTGCAAAGTTCTGATTTTAAGGTGACAAATTATAATAGTTTATCAGAAGCTGAGGTGGTTTCTGGGACATGGGAATTTCAGTTTTAAAACTGGGACAGTTTCAGGTAAACTGGGATGTGTTGGTCACCCTAGATTTCACTCAATTAGTTCACTGTCTAAGATGCTTAGCCTCCAGCCTCAAAGAAGTAGCACAAGCTTTCAGGTTCTTGAAAACAATCCTTATTTATCTACTTCCTAGTAATATATCCAGGGAAGGAATATCTGAATGACTGTAATCCAGAACTGATCTCTGCATCTTGTTGCCTATGTCATCACCTCTAAAGAGGGAGACTTCTGCAGATGAACTACAATTCATCTGGAATCTTCCTGGCCTCCTCACACCATCACCTCCGTGCTCCCACCCCTCTAGTGTCCAGTTTGAGCTGTATGATTCTTCTTCTGCCCCTAGAGATAAACCCTTTGTCTATACATTGAGATTTAACTTTACTCTCAGAGGCTGTGATATAATATAAAAATATATTTGGTCTTCGTCTCAGTTCCTGAGTGAATGTGAAGTGTTAGTCATTCAGTTGTGTCCAATTCTTTGCGACCCCATGGACTATAGCCCACCAAAGTCTTCTGTCCATGGAATTCTCCAGGCAAGAAGAATACTGGATTGGGTTGCCATTTCTCCTCCAGGGGATCATCTTAACTCAGGGATTGAACCTGGGACTCCTACATTGCAAGCAGATTCTTTACCATCTGAGCCCACTGGATACAGAGCTTCTAAAACCCATGCAATTTCCTGAGTGATAGAAATGTCTTCTATTTATTCATAACACTTGACTTCAGTGATAATGGAGAGATTTAGGATAGGGCTCCTCAATAGCTTAAGGATGGGACTGGTCATAAGAAAGCCCAAGAAAAGAGAGGGTTGGAACTTTCAGCTTCACCCATGAACTTCCAAGAAAGGGGTTGGAGATTAGGCTCTATAAACATTTTTAACAATAATATTCAGAAAGCTTTCAGGTTGGTGAAAGCAACAAGGTGTTGGGAGGGTGATGTGCCTAGAGAAAGTCTGAAGCTCTGTGTTCCCACCCCACCTTTCCGCTTGGCTGCTCCTGAGTTGTTTTATGCATCTCTTCCACTTGGCTGTTCCTGAGTTGTATATTTTATAACAAATTGACAATAGTAAGTGAAGAATTTTCTTGCATCCTGTATGCTATTCTAGCACTGCTATCTGCCATCACTCCTCTGGGGAACAGGAGAAATTATTAGGTTAGATTCAGGAGTGACTCTTACAACCTGATTCTTGCCCCTGATTCAATGTGCTCACATTTTTATCTGAGCAAAATTTAGTGAAAATAAACATTAGTGAAGCCTACAAAGAGAACTGATGGTTCTGAAGAGTTGAAGGAAGACAGGCTATTGCGATGCGAAAACACCAGGTTTTTTCTATGTACATTTTAAAATTTGCTATTTTTTAGAAATAGTAATACATTTTTGCATAATGGTAGTGACACAGTAATATGTTTCAAAAATCCATATAGTGTTAACAGATATAAATTGAAAACTTGGCTCCCACCCTGTCTCTATTCACTCTGTTTTCACTTGCTTACTGCACTTATCATTTTACTGTTTATTTTTAAAATGAAAAGTAAATATAAGTGCGTATTCCTATTTTTTTCTTTCTTTTTTAAAACATACTGGGTAGTTATAGCAGAAACCAGTAATGCTCACTAACATTCATCTCTCTTCCATCTAGGAAAGACTTTGAGTCTGTATTTGCATGAGAAACTGACAAGAAACAAATAGAATATAAACCTATCAAACTTTCTAGTGCATTGTAATGTGAGAGAAACTAAGATCCAGGACTGAAAATGCTCTTCTCTTTTCTTCAGGTTTTTCATATTTATACACAGCAGAAAATTGGCTGTGAAACTGAGATTACTCCAAAAAGCACAACAAACATTCGCTTCATATAGGGCCAGAGGTACTGGACAGGAGGAACGTCACAGGAGGGACTCAGCAGCCCCATAGGCCAAAAGACAGGAGAGCTCCTCCGAGGGCAGCATCAGCGTCTAGTTGAACTAATTCCCCACCCTTATAGTAGGAGGCTTTCAAATCGGCTTCCTAGAGGGACTTAGGAATTTTTAGACCCATCACTACTGCGTGTCTCCCATTCTTTCTTCTGAATATTTCTGTTGTAGGGCTTCCCAAGTGGCTCAGTGGTAAAGGATTCACCTGCCAATGCAGAAGATGCAGGGGACATGGGTTTGATCCCTGGATCAGGAAGGTTCCTTGGAGGAGGAAATGGCAACCCACTCCTAAATTTTTGCCTGGGAAATTCCATGGACAGAGGAGTCTGGTCCTCTGTGACAGAAATGTTTTTTGTTTTGTGTATGCTCGGTTGCAAAGAGTTGGATACAACCGAGCATACACAAAACAAAAACATTTCTATTTTGATTATCCTTCCTTATTCCATCATTATACATTCCATGAAGCTCATAGGTTGCTGGACCATAAAGACATGTACCCAAATTAGACAGAGAGGATTGATTCAGACATCTTGGACTTTGAGTCTGGTGCCGTGATTGGATAGAACTTTGTGTTGGATGCTTAGGGGGATGTTAAGTGTGTTCAGTATGTTGAAAAAAATGAGTGAACTGGAAATTTGATGGCCACAGCAGCACATTGTGGTAGAATCTGCTGGTGCTCTCTCCTATTGACTTATTCTCCTCTTCCTGACTCTACAAATTAAGTTTCTCATTTTCCCTGTGGTTCAGAATGACTGAGTTACAACCAATGGAGTAAGAAGTGATGAGTCCATTTCCTGGCTTGGCCCTTAGAAACATTTTTTGTGGATTCTGCCTCTCCCAGCCCTCACCCTCTGGCTGAATGACGAGGACCCAGAGTGGAGGGAAGGGAAGAGTCACAGTATCCATGGAGCCCTCAATGACTGCATGTAGCAGAGCTCTTCAGGAGCCTGCTCTTCAGATTTCCTTTTGAGCCAGCTGGTAAAGCTTCTTCCTCTTCGTCCAGCCACATTACCTCCTCAGATGCTTGCTCAGAGTGCTCATGTGCAAATCATGTACCACTAGAAGTCTGGAGCTGGTAACTTGCCCTTAGATGCTTTCTCTGCCTATTCTGGCCCACCTTGATCTATTTCTCTCTCTCTGGAATTTGAAGCCAACACCCTGTCAAATACTTTACAGTCCATTTCAGAGTAGTACATCTGTTCTTACTCATCAGATCATAAACTGCTAGAATACATAGCTCTTTCAACATCTTGGTGTCCAGAAATGTCTGATGTATAGTGGAGTCTCGCCTTAATTGATTATCAATTTCCTAGTGGAACAGCTGAGAGGTGATTGGGAAGCTAGGGTGAGGAATCTTCCAATCAAGTTCTGAGGCTGAACTTTTGACCCTCTTCAGAGCTCTCCAAGGGTATTTTGAGGCATACTCCAAGAAAAATTGTAAATCGAGAGGAAATTACCATTTTTACTGATGATTCAGCCAAAATTGAGTGTGTATTAATTGGGGAAAATCCAGCTGATAGCTTTGCTTTTTGGACTTTTAAGCATTAATGATTCTATAAGGAAGATAAATCAGCTGGGAGTTATGTTGTTTTATTTTAAGTAGTTAATAGAAGTGTTTCTGGGCATGTGCACTTGGATAAGGAGATTTACTTTGAATTGGGAAGGAAATTCCCTTTATATGTTGTCTTTTTATAAATAAGTCATGTAATTTTCTTCTACCCTTGAGGGTATTTTTGTAACTTTAAAAAATCTATAGTAGAAGGAAATTTTAAATATAGGCCTATATAAACAAATCATTAATAAGCTAATTAGTTCGATTTATTCAGCTTTAATTGGCCATTATTAAATTAAAGTCACGGTACCAAATACAATGACACATGCAACAGTGAATGGAATCATGTGCAAAATGGAAAGAATCCTGGATAAGGAGCAGCAGCAACAACAAGAGTATTATTAGTCAGTAGTGGTAGCTGCCATTACTGAGTACTTATTAATTCCAGGAGGGTTAATTAAATTGTCTCTAATTCTGAAAGCAATCTTAAAAGGTAAGTATGTACTAGTATTCCTATTTTTATGGTTGAAAAAACAAAAATTCTGAGAGTGTGAATGACTTGTTCAAGTTTACAAAACTATCAACTGAATCTTTTTAGGGGATTAAAATATTTATATTTAGAAATAGCCAGTTGGATACAGCCTAGATGATCCCAGGTTTGTTAGTAATATCTAAAGCATCATAGTCAGGAATCAGTCAAACATTTGGCTGCTTCTCTCCGTCAGGTCCGATCTCGGAGGGTGTTAGCCTTGGCCATGTCAATGTCATGCAGCTTCTTCACAGCACGCTTGATTGGGTGCTTGTTGACACTGACATCCACAATGACGACAAGTATGTTCTCGTCATCTATCTTCTTCATTCCCCCTACCAGGTAAATTTGAATATAACTCTCTCCAAATCCATATGTAGTTTCCCACTTCCACTAAACATACTTTCTTGCAATCATGAGATCTAGATTCAGATTTAGACTTTGCCTCTTAATGTGCAGTGATCTTGTGGAGTCACAGTTTTCTTAACATCCATGAGATGATCTTCATGGCTCCATCTGTCTCCCAGGAGATGTTCCAATCAAAGGGTCCAGCGGATGTGAAAGGGATTGTAAGCTGTAAAATACCATGCACATGTAAATGATAACAATAATAATAAGTAGTAATATTAACAGCAACTGTTCTCCCATTGCTTATGCTCTAGAATCTGAAAATCTGAAATAGAACATGTAACATAGTGGTGTGAAAAATGCCACATGATGCAATACAGGTACAGGGAAGGAGTGAGAGGTGTCCAGATGGTGAGATCTCCCTCTTGGGATATCAGGAAGGTAATAAACATGTGGATATGGGCTCTAGGGGAGCAGCCTTGACTCTATTCAACATCAGAAACAGGCTAAGGAGGAGTATTCTGCAGCAGATAAATACTCTTCAACAATTGTAATAGACCTCTAAAGACCACTGGCGTCAGAATCATCATAGCCCATTTTTCAAAAATGTAGTAATTGGCTGATATATCTTAGAGACTCTAAATCAGAGGTCAGCAAACCATAGTCTGTAAGTTGAGTGTGCCTGTTTTTGCAAATAAAGTTTTTCAGAATACAGCCATTTCCGTGACTTACATATTTTCTATGATTTCTTCTCTTGCTATATTAGTACTAGTAGAGTGTGTGCTACAAAGACTATGACTTCAGAAGTCTAAAATATTTACTTTCTGGCTCTTTAAAGGAAAAGTTTAAAGATTCCTGCTCTAAATGAAGACAACAGTCACTGGTTAAATAAGCAACTCTTTAAGTATGTACCTGCACATGTGTAAGTAGGGAGAGGGGCAGCGAGGGGAAGATGGGGTGCTGCATGTTTTTTCATTCACTGTCCGTGGGACCTGGACGGTTGGCCATTAGTGACTAGGGAAGGTAGTACACTGTGATCAGTGGTTTTCAAGCTTGGCTGCATATTAGAGTCACCTGGGGAACCTTTTAAAGTTCTTGATATGTAGGCCATACTCCATACCAATTAAATCAGAATCTCTTGTGTGACTGTTGCTAAGCTGCTGCTAAGTCGCTTCAGTCATGTCCGACTCTGTGCGACCCCATAGACGGCCTCCTACCAGGCTCCTCCGTCCCTGGGATTCTCCAGGCAAGAACACTGGAGTGGGTTGCCATTTCCTTCTCCAGTGCATGAAAATGAAAAGTGAAAGTGAAGTCCTCAGTCATGTCCGACCCTCAGCGACCTCATGGACTACAGCCTACCAGGCTCCTCCGTCCATGGGATTTTCCAGGCAAGAGTACTGGAGTGGGGTGCCATTGAGTGTGACTGGACATTGGCAATTATTAAAGCTTTATAGGTGATTCCAATGCACAGCCAACGTTTAGAATAATTAACGTAGTGGAAATAACCCTGACCTGGGTTTCTGAAATATAGTTCTAACCCAAGCTCTGGCACTATTATTTTAACTAGATAGTGGAATGTCTCAGTGAGAAGTTAATTGGTATCCTATGCCTTCCTCTTTCTAAAGCAAGAATTTTTACTGTCTTCCTTGGGCTATGAGGATATCTAAGAGGCTCTAAAGTAAACATTCTTGTTTTGGGTTTGCTCTTTGCTGTCAGAGATTGTTCTTGCTCCATGCATGATGGAGAGCAGGGTTTATGGGCCCCAGAAGGCATTAAATGCATATGGTAAAGGGAAGAGTCATGAGGCAAGTTCATTTGGAATTTAAGATGTGCTAAGTAAAATAAAGCAAAATCTGTTTGTTTGAATAGAGTCCTTGCTGTTAAGTCGCTTCAGTCGTGTCCGACTCTGTTGCGACCACAGAGATGGCAGCCCACCTGGCTCCCCCGTCCCTGGGATTCTCCAGGCAAGAACACTGGAGTGGGTTGCCATTTCCTTCTCCAATGCATGAAAGTTAAAAGTGAAAGTGAAGTCACTCAGTCTTGCCCACCTCTTAGCGACCTCATGGACTGCAGCCTACCAGGCTCCTCCATCCATGGGATTTTCGAGGCAAGAGTACTGGAATGGGGTGCCATTGCCTTCTCCATAGAGTCTTTAGCATTATGCTATATTGTCTCCCAGCAGGATAAGGCATAGCCATTCAATACTAATTTTTTTTTCTCTCTCTAAGGCTTTCTTTAAAAGAAAATTATTTACTTGGCTGCACCAAGTCTTTGTTGCAAAACACAGGATCTTTAAGTTGTAGAATGCAAACTCTTAGCTGCGACATGTGGGATCTAGTTCTTTGACCAGGGATTGAACCTGGACCCCTGCATAGAGAGTATATAGTCATAGCCACTGGACTGCCATCTCTAAGGCCTCTTGACTCTTTTAGATTGAGAGTGAGTGGATAAACAAAGGCGGTTATGAAAAAGGTAAGGGAATAAACTAGGGCTTTGCAGTTTGGTGTGGTGCTGTAACCATTTGTTGGATACCACAGTATTAACAATTTACTCCAGCACAGAAAAGAATTACTGAATAAGTGACCACATTCGGGTTAGTGATTAGGATCCTGGTATAGCCTCATCACAGTTTCATGGACCATTGTCTAGCATAAAGACTTTGTTTTGTTCAGTCACTAAGTCGTGTCTGACTCTTTGCAAATGCATGGTCTACAGCATAACAGGTTTCCCTGTCTATCACCATCTCCCGAGTTTCCTCAAACTCATGTCCATTGAGTTGGTGATGCCATCCAACCATCTCATCCTCTGTCTTCCCCTTCTCCTCCTGCCCTCAATCTTTTCCAACATCAAGGTCTTCTCCAATAAGTGGCCTTTGTATCAGGTGGCCAAAGTCTTGGAGTTTCAGCATCAATCCTTCCAAAGAATATTTAGAGTTGATTTCCTTAAGGATGACTGGTGTGATCTTGCTGTCCAAGAGATTCTCAAGAGTGTTCTCTAGCACCACAGTTCAAAAACATCAATTCTTTGGTGCTCAGCCTTCTTTATTGGCCAACTCTCATATCCGTACATGACTACTGGAAAAAACATAGCTTTGACTATACAGACTTTTGCCAGCAAAGTGATGTCTCTGCTTTTTAATATGCTGTCTATGTTTGTCATAGCTTTTCTTCCAGAGAGCAAGTGCCTTTTAATTTCATGGTTGCAGTCACCATCTGCAGTGATTTTGGAGCCCAAGAAAATAAAGTCTGTCACTGTTTCCATTTTTTATCCATCTATTTGCCATGAAGTGATGGAACCGGATGCCATGATCTTAGTTTTTTGAATGTAGAGTCTTAAGCCAGCTTTTTCACTCTCCTCTTTCACTTTTGTCAAAAGGCTCTTTATTTCCTCTTTACTTCCTGCCATTAGTACCAGGGCTAGAAAGTCCAAATTTGGGATGGGGGTGTTTTTTAAAGGCATGATCAAAATTCAAAAAAATTAATTAGGCTTGTAGCACACTGAAACCTATTAACTCATTAGCTCCCATAAATATGGTCAATTTATTTGACCTAAGGGAAAGGACATTGACCTGGCAGATATAAATGATGCTGAAGAGTGTGTACTTGACTAGGGATCAGGGCAAGAATGAGTCTAATTGGGGGAGGTAGACCCACTGACATCCTATAAAGAGTGACCTAGGAGACTGGGTAGTTAAGAATTCTGTTTAGTGAAAATTTCTTTTCTCCATCACCCCCATAATTCTAAAAAAGTAACCCTTTATCACCAGAGAACATTTGGAAATGCAAAGAAACATTAAAAAGATGCTACATTAAACATTAAAAAGAAAGCTACGCTAAAATCACCCTCTAATCTGTTCTTCTACCAACCACCACTTTCTGGTCCTTTGTTTCTATTATTTATCAATGCAAAGTATTTTGCTAAGGGAAATAAATCTAATATTTTTGTCTAATATTTATTTATAGTGTCATTCTGTGACTTTTAGGTGGTCATTGCCCACTACTTCTTAGCTGGTTTGCTGATTCACTTCTCTGATGAAATGTGAACAGTGTGTTAAGTTAAAATGTGGTCTAAGTGACTGCACACACTCCACTGATTGACGTCTCACCTGAAATAAGGGTAAGAGCAGGCAGAAATGTACCGAGAGTGAGAGAGAAGAGACTTGGTGTAATCAAGCCTGTGCTTGCTTTCTGGAATGTTCTCTAGAAAATGTAAAAGTGTTGTCTTTCAAATATTTAAGGATGTACTATCAGATCAGTCAACATGTCTAAAATTAAAGCAAACACAGTTCTGGAAAATGACCCAGAAAAGTGCAATAAATGTGATATTTAAACATTCAAAGACACTGTTCTTCCTCAGAAGTGACTGTGTTGTTTTTAATAGTGATTTTTTGTTAAAAAATTTTTTTGGTCCGCTATTAGGACATTACCAAAATTTAAAGGGCTTAAAAACTGTCACTGAACACACGATTGAGAATCCTTACCTTAAGGAGTAAGGGAGAGTGTGTTAGTCTGCTAGGGTTGCTGTAACAAAATCGCACAGATTGGGTGGCTTAAAGCAAAGGCAATTTCTTTGTTCTTTTGTACTCATGGAGGCTGTAAATCCAAGATCAAGCTGTCAGTAGGGGTGGTTTCTGAGGAAACCTCTCTTCCTGGCTTGCAGACGGCTACCTCTTTGCTGGGTCCTCACATGACCTTTCCTCTGTGTGTGCATGTCTGGTGTCTCCCCTTTTACTGTAGGACACCAGATATATTGGATTTAGACACTGGTGGCTAAGATGGTAAAGAATCTGACTGCAATCCAGGAGACCCAGCTTCGACCCCTGCATCAGGAAGGTCACCTGGAGAAGGGAATATCAACCCACTCAAGTATTCTTGCTTGGAGAATTCCATGGACAGAGGAGACTGGTAGGCTACGGTCCATTGGGTTGCAAAGAGCTGAACATGAATGAGTAACTAACACTGACTGACTGACAACCTATGACCTCATTTAATCTTCAGTTCAGTTCAGTTGCTCAGTCATGTCTGACTCTTTGCAACCCCATGAATCGCAGTACACCAGGCCTCCATGTCCATCACTAACTCCCGGAATCCACTCAGATTCACGTCTGTTGAGTCGGTGATGCCATCCAGTCATTTCATCCTCTGTTGTCCCCTTCTCCTCCTGCCCCCAATCCCTCCCAGCATCAGAGTCTTTTCCAGTGAGTCAACTCTTCGCATGAGGTGGCCAAAGTACTGGAGTTTCAGCTTTAGCATCATTCCTTCCAAAGAAATCCCAGGGCTGATCTCCTTCCAGAATGGACTGGCTGGATCTCCTTGCAGTCCAAGGGACTCTCAAGAGTCTTCTCCAACACCGCAGTTCAAAAGCATCAATTCTTCGGCGCTCAGCCTTCTTCACAGTCCAACTCTCATATCCATACATGACCACAGGAAAAACCATAGCCTTGACTAGATGGACCTTTATTGGCAAAGAAATGTCTCTGTTTTGAATATGCTGTCTAGGTTGGTCATAACTTTTCTTCCAAGGAGTAAGTGTCTTTTAATTTCATGGCTGCAGTCACCATCTGCAGTGATTTTGGAGCCCCCAAAATAAAGTCTGACACTGTTTCCACTGTTTCCCCACCTATTTCCCATGAAATGATGGGACCAGATGCCATGATCTTAGTTTTCTGAATGTTGAACTTTAAACCAACTTTTTCACTCTCCTCTCTCACTTTCATCAAGAGGCTTTTATTTTTTTATTTATTTTTATTTTTTTATGATATGCCATTTTATTAAACTGAAAGAAAAAGATGGTACATACTAGTTTTCACTTTAAAAGAGATTTAATTCAATAGTTTGATTGCTTATTATTGAAAACTACATTTTCTTCCTCACAACTGGGCAGCACTGAGGTGGAAACAGTTTTCATGATCCTTGACTTCCCTTAAAGGAAAGTATTATGGAATTTCAGCAGCAAACATTATCTGGTTCCTACTCAAACCAAATAGACTTTAAAACAAAGGCTGTGAAAAGGGACAAAGAAGGCCACTACATAATGATTAAAGGATCAATCCAAGAAGAAGATCAAGAGGCTTTTAGTTCCTCTTCACTTTCTGCCATAAGTGTGGTGTCATCTGCATATCTGAGGTTATTGATATTTCTCCCGGCAATCTTGATTCCAGCTTGTGCTTCTTCCAGCCCAGCATTTCTCATGATGTACTCTGCATGTAAGTTAAATAAGCAGGGTGTCAATGTACAGCCTTGACGTACTCCTTTTCCTATTCAAAACCAGTCTGTTGTTCCATGTCCAGTTCTAACTGTTGCTTCCTGACCTGTATATAGTTTTCTCCAAGAGGCAGGTTAGGTGGTCTGGTATTCCCATCTCTTTCAGAATTTTCCACATTTAATCTTACTTATCTCCTTAAAGTGAAAGTCACTCAGTCATGTCCAACTCTTTTCGACCCCATAGACTATACAGTCCATGGAATTCTCCAGGCCAGAATACTGGAGTGGGTAGCCTTTCCCCTCTCCAGGGGATCTTTCCAACCCAGGGACTGAATCCAGGTCTCCCGCATTGCAGGCAGATTCTTTATCAGCTGAGCCACCAGGGAAGCCCAAGAATATTAGAGTGGGGTAGCTAATCTGTTCTCCAGTGGATCTTTCCAACCCAAAAATCAAACTGGGGTCTTCTGCATTGCAGGCAGTTTCTTTACCAACCCAGCTATGAGAGAAGCCCTTACACAAGGGTAGACCTCCTTAAAGGCCCTATCTCAAAATATAGTCATGTTGGAGGGTTAGGGCTTCAACATATGAACTGTAGGGGATGTAATTCAGCCCATAAAGGAGCATTGATGTTTGCTCATTGGAGGACAGGTGAGGTTTATATTAGCCTTGGTATTGGGGAGGGTTTTCCATATGCTATGGACAAGATCATGGACACAGAAGAATCAAAATCACGTTTTGGGAATGGCATATAGGGTTTAAGTCTAGCAGGAACATAAGCTCTGTGAAGGTAGAGATACAGAAATTAGGTTGAAAAAGAAGGTTGGGACAGTTATAGAGCCTTGGAGTAGCTAAATGAGGATGTATCATTTGATTTGAGAAGATGGCTAAGGAGCCAGTAAAGAAGTTGGAAACTGGGAGGGATGGGAAGTAAAGAGCCTGGTTAGGAGGCCACCAAAATTAGAATGGATGCTCCAGAGGCAGCTTGGTATGGTATGGTTGTTGAGAGCATCAACACCAGAGCCAGGCTGTCTGGTTTCAAACCTAATTTATGCCACTTCTATAACGGAATAATTTTAGGCAAATGACGTTACTTCTCTGGGCTTTTGTTTCTTTGTAAGAAAAGGCACGGCTGATCAAAGTGTTAAGAGCTTTAGATGAGTAGCAAATGTGAGGTGTGTATGTAAGATGCTCAGAAATGTACGCTGCATGCAGTCCTCTATAACTGTTTGCTTATCTAGTGAAGGTGGGAAAACAGTAGACAGAAATCCAAAATCAACGCTTTCTTTTCCCCTTGACCAACCTGAAAATAAAAGCTTTTCATTTCATGGTGCCTGTGGTTTCTGCTACATTTATATCTCAGGCCTACTTTTGTAAGCAATTAGATATCAGCTTGCTCCACTCTGCCTCCCTTGACCCTGCCAAGAGAAACCCAAAATATACATGACCAAGGGTCAGAATCCACATAAGCAACCAATAAATCCTTTACATCCAAGGGATGCAGCAGTTCTGAAAGGTTACAACTGGACTAAGTAAGGTATGTAAGTAGAAAGTCAGAACTATGCTTAAAAATCTCATTTTTCTGTATTCATTTGAACAACCAGAATGTAAAGAACCAAAGCACTATAAACCGTGTAGGAATGTAAACACATGCAGGGTATAAGCAGGACAAGCTCACAGAAGCAGCGTTATTGTAATTTAAAATATCATCAGGTTGCAGTTTTTACTAGTTTTCAAAAGCATACAGATTTTTTTTTTACATCCAGTGCAGTGTTCCATGTGCCTTTTGGTTGGTACTTGGACTCAGTTTGAGTTAGTCTGTGTTTAGGATGAATTATGTAAAATCTCCAAATCATCTGTTTTGTAAACATAAGAAAGGAAGTGATTCCAATGAATGGGAAAAGTTGTTCCAAATTGGGAAAATGGAAAACCAGGGCCAGATGGAAGTGTATTGGAAGGCATAAAAACATCAGCATTGCAAACAGTGAGCTCCCATCCTCTGTCACACATTGACGTGAAGGGAAACCTTATTTGTGGTTCCTGGGAACTGGAGTAAGAGCCATACTTTTGTTATTCATTTATGTGCTCATTACAATACCCACATATTTATCATTGAGAACTTATTGTGTGCCATGTCCTGGGTTTCTTAGGAAACTCATATTCCCATGGATTACAGGAAGACACAGCTAGCAGGAAATTTTGACCTCATGACTTACAGATGGAGAAACTCTGGTAAGTGATTGCATCAGGACCAGGCTTCCAGCTCCCTAGTCCCCATTCCGTGGCCTACTTGTCACGTAATGCTGGTACTTGAGGAAGACACGTGAGCATTCTTCATTATTGTCCACTGTGCAAAGGGGGGAAGAACCATGAAAGACCAGATAATCAAGCCTTGGAAGATGACCAGTTGTGTCGGTTAATGATTTCTTCTCCAGAACCACAACATTACTTTCTGCTGCTCGTGGAATAGCAGGCATTTGCTCTTTCACTCCTTGGTACTAAGTGAAGGATGGAGAAGGATCACGACCATGGTCTCAGACCTGAGGCCTTTACCCCTAATAACTAACTATGAAGAAAACAAAGAACTTCTGGTGCTAAGAGATCTAGGTTTAAATTTCAGCTCTAACATTTTCTTGTTGCTTTGAATTATCCCTCAAGATTTTTTTTTTTTTTAAACCTGTAACGGAGGTATGCCGATATTTCTTATTACTCAGTCTTGTTTTGAAGTAGCTTGGATAAAATGTCGAGCACATTGCCTGAAGTGTGGTAAGCTCAATAAATGGCATTTAGCATAATCATTTGTCTCTTTGAAGAAAGAAGTGATAAACAAATATAATAACTTATTTTTACTGGACGGGTTAGGATTCAACATAGCCCCTGCCCTTGGGGAGTTTTCATTACAGCAGACAAGGCAGACATATGCATAAATGTTTGCCCACTGAGCAGATGATGGCAAGTATTTTAGAGAAAACACCAAGTATCTTAGAATAGAGGAGCAAAGGAGACTAATTTAACTATGTCCCCAGTCATGGTCTACTTTTTGTTGAAGATAGAACTGAATAAGCATTTTCATTGGAAAAAACAAAATGACTTAGTGAGTTGGATGTGACAATTTATTTTAGGTGGATTGAACAGTTTTGGAAGAATTTAATGAAAATTAAACCTTTTTTTCCTACCCTGAAGTTGTTAATATGCTAATGTCCACTAGCCTGTGCTAAGGGATCCAGAGAAAATAATACTTCTTTATCAAAATTTGAATTTATTCAAGAAGAAAAAAAGAGAATCAGTTTATATATGAGATGTGATTTCAAAGTTGAAAACAGGTACGTGGAAATGAAGTTCACTTCGAGGTGCAGTGTTTTATGATGCTGCTGCTTCTGATAAAAAAAAAGCAGAGCAGGGAATAAACAGTATAAAATTTTGATATGAGCTAACATCAATAGAGATGAATAGGGCTTTAACGTAATTAATGCCAAACTGCCTCTGTGCTGTTGTTTATTGTAGAAGGGACAAAAGCAATTCAATCACCTTTCCCAGAGCAAGTCTCCATGATCTTAATTAACGGGTTAATGATTTTAGAAACAGCTTAAAGTTGCATGGGGCTTCACAAATACCTGGTAAGCTGGACTCCAAATTTAAGATAGTTTTAGGTAACTTGCTCAGAGGGTAGAAACCAGAGATCTTTCTCCCCCTTTTATTTGCTTTTTAACCTCAATATTCCAGACCTTTTTTTGTGTTTCACTGAAGAAAACACATGATAAGACCACGGTTTGACTCTTGGGTCCCATGTGCTAGATGGAAGAAATTTTATTTCATCATCAACTTCACAGATTCTCCATCCTAAAATGAGGGAATTGAGTGAGACGATTATTGGAGTTTCTGAGTAGAGTTGTCAGATTTAGCAAAGACAAAAACAAAACAAGCAGATAGTTAAATTTAAATTGGAATTTAACTGAGCATCCTGTATTCTATCTGGCAACAGTATCTCTGAGGTGTCAATCATACCCTTTTCTCAAATGAGTCTTGAATAGTCACTGGATTCAGGAGTCGAAATATACTGGCCTCAGCTTTTTATTTTCCCTAATAAATCTGGATTGGGTAATTTGGTTTTGAGTTAAAACCAAATTCAGTTTCCCATTCTTCCAACCATTATTCCCAATTAAAATTATTAAAAAATAAATGCAGGCAATGCTCCTGCAGGGAAGAATCAAAGAAGAGATTTGGAAGGATTATTCCAGACATGCTCTCATGCCTCACCCTACTCTATTCTACCCCAGAAAGTTGAGTGGACTCCCTATCTTAGAGATAAGAATGGTTAATGGCAGATTATCATCTATGACGATCTTTCATGGGATGAAATGAATTTCATTTTTTTAATTAAAAAAATTTTTTTGCTGCTTCTCATACAAACTTCCCAATGAAGAAAAGGGAAAAATGATTTAATTTATTCATTTAAAATCCACTGAAGTCTTCATAAACACTCTCTTCAAGTATAATAGCTAGAACAGAGAAAGCTTACTACTTGCCAGGAACTATTTAACAACTTTATGCTTACTAACTCATTTAATCTGCTCATAAATTATGTCAATTAGCTTCTGTTATTACCACCATCCAGTTTTACAGATGAAGAAACTAAGGCACACAAAAGTTGAATTTTGACCAAGATCGCACAGCTAGTAAAAAGACAAACTTGGCAGCTGAACGCAGCCTATCTGAACTCCAGGAATGTGCCCTTAACCAAAATATTAGAAGGCTCTTGTCATCAGTGTCATCTTGTCATCACCAACTGCTGGAGAAAACATTTAATACAAAATTAAAAGGGACACTGAGAATTGTGTAAAGTTGAAAAGTGGGTAAGACAACCCTTATCTATCTTACAGGATATATGGTATACATATACCCAATATATGCATGAATGATCTTATATATATTTATACATTAGTGTCAAGCCTTTTCATAGATGTGCATATGTCTGGAAGTCAAGACCTGCAATATTGAGAAGTAAATGAAGATTTTCTCTACTGTCTCTTACGCCATATCCGTTACGGTATTGGGTTTTCTCACTTTGCTGCGGATGTCACATAAAAACCAACTCAGTGCTTCATTTAGCAAAACTTTACTGAGTAAATACTGTATTCTAGGCCCTGTTTTAGGTGCTTGAAATATAGACGTGCATAAGGTTGGGTTCTTTATTAATACTGTTGACGAATGGCTATGTGGCAGGGTAGTCAAGACCAAGGGAGGAAATTTTAGGCAACTCTTCTTTGAGAAGTAGGGAGACAGGGATTGTATATGACATATTAAAGAGAGTTTTCCAAACAACTCTCCACAAACACTCTGGGGGAAGTATCTTAACAAAAAAATAAACAATGAAAATAATAAATATAAGCAATAACAAGAAACTAATAAAATTTGGGAAATGAGAATATTAGAATTTAAATCTAGCTATGTGTAAAACTGATTCAAAGTATTGTAGATATAATAATGATTCCTGTAAAGATGTGTATAAGACTCTAATGCTGGGAAGGATTGGGGGCAGGAGGAAAAGGGGACGACAGAGGATGAGATGGCTGGATGGTACCACAGACTCGATGGACGTGAGTCTGAGTGAACTCCTAGAGATGGTAATGAACAGGGAGGCCTGGCGTGCTGTGATTCATGGGGTCGCGAAGAGTCGGACACGACTGAGCGACTGAACTGAACTGAACTGAAAGATGTGCATATCCTAATTTTTCTAACTCATGAATATGTTGTGTGCTGTGCTGATTCATGTTTGACTCTTTGTGACCCCATAGACTGTAGCCCACCAGGCTCCTCTGTCCATGGGATTTCCCAGGCAAGAATAATGGAGTGGGTTGCCATTTCCCCTTTCAGGAGATCTTTCTGACCTGGGCTTGAATTTGCATCTCTCTCATGTCTCCTGCATTGTAGGCAAATTCTCTACCCATTGAGTAATTGGGGAAGCCCGTTAACACAATGAGTGTGTTACTACATACACAACAAAGGAGACTTTGTCGATGGGATTACATTGCAAGTTTCAAAATCAAGAGATTACCATAGATTTTCTGAGTGGGTCCAGTGCAATACAAGGAGGGGGAGGCTCAGATTCACAACAGATGTGATGCCTGAGGAGAAATTGGGTGATATAAAGAGGGGGCTAAGACCCAAGGAATGCAGGTAACTTCTAGATGTTGAAAAAGGCAAGGAAACAGATTCTTCCTGAGGGCTGCCAGAGGGATATAGTCCTGTCTACTCTTGTCTTTAGGACTTCTGATCTTCGAAACTGTATAAATAATAAATTTAAGTCACTAAGACTGTGACAGTTTGTTACAGGAGCAATGGAAATCAATACACAAAGGATAAATTGTTTTTCTCTCACAAAAGTATCAAGCGGTAGGTTGTCCAGGCTTGGTGGGATGGTTTTGCTCCACAGGTTGCCTGACAGTTTATATCTTGTTAATCTTTCCTCTTAAATATGTTGGTTACATAGATGGTCAAAAATATCTCACAACTAAAATACATTTCAAGCAGCTAGATGAAAGAAAAGGAAAAGAAAGCACATGCCCTCTCTTTTTCTCTCTTTTTGAAGTATAGTTGATGTACAATATTATATAAATTATGGGTATGCAATATAGTGATTCACGATTTTTAAAGGTTATACTCCATTTACAGTTACTATAAAAATTGGCTATATTCCGTGTTGTATATTTATTTGACAGGCGAGTCATGGTGGAGAGGGCTGATAGAACATGGTCCACTGGAGAAGGGAATGGCAAGCCACTTCAGTATTCTTGCCTTGAGAACCCTGTGAACAGCATGAAAAGGCAAAATGATAGGATACTGAAAGAGGAACTCCCCAGGTCGGTAGGTGCCCAATATGCTACTGGAGATCAGTGGAGAAATAACTCCAGAAAGAATGAAGGGATGGAGCCAAAGCAAAAACAATACCCAGTTGTGCATGTGACTGGTGATAGAAGCAAGATCCAATGCTGTAAAGAGCAATATTGCATAGGAACCTGGAATGTCAGGTCCATGAATCCAGGTGAATTGGAAGTGATCAAACAAGAGATGGCAAGGGTGAATGTCGACATTCTAGGAATCAGCGAACTAAAATGGACTGGAACGGGTGAATTTAACTCAGATGACCATTATATCTACTACTGTAGGCAGGAATCCCTCAGAAGAAATGGAGTAGCCATCATGGTCAACAAAAGAGTCTGAAATGCAGTACTTGGATGCAATCTCAAAAATGACAGAATAATCTCTGTTCGTTTCCAAGGCAAATCATTCAATATCACAGTTATCCAAGTCTATGCCCCAACCAGTAACGCTGAAGAAGCCGAAGTTGAACGGTTTTATGAAGACCTACAAGACCTTTTAGAACTAACACCCCAAAAAGTTGTCTTTTTCATTATAGGGGACTGGAATGCAAAAGTAGGAAGTCAAGAAACACCTGGAGTAACAGGCAAATTTGGCCTTGGATTACGGAATGAAGCAGGGCAAAGACTAATAGAGTTTTGCCAAGAAAATGCACTGATCATAGCAAACACCCTCTTCCAACAACACAAGAGAAGACTCTACACATGGACATCACCAGGTAGTCAACACCGAAATCAGATTGATTATATTCTATGCAGCCAAAGATGGAGGAGCTCTATACAATCAAGAAAAACAAGACCAGGAGCTTACTGTGGTTCAGATCATGAACTCCTTATTGCCAAATTCAGACTTAAATTGAAAAAAATAGGCAAAACCGCTAGACCATTCAGGTATGACCTAAATCAAATCCCTTATGATTATACAGTGGAAGTGAGAAATAGATTTAAGAGCTTAGATCTGATAGATAGAGTGCCTGATGAACTATGGAATAAGGTTCGTGACATTGTTCGGGAGACAGGGATCAAGACCATCCCCATGGAAAAGAAATGCAAACAAGCAAAATGGCTGTCTGGGGAGGCCTTACAAATAGCTGTGAAAAGAAGAGAGGTGAAAAGCAAAGGAGAAAAGGAAAGATATAAACATCTGAATGCAGAGTTCCAAAGAATAGCAAGAAGAGATAAGAAAGCCTTCTTCAGCGATCAGTGCAAAGAAATAGAGGAAAAGAACAGAATGGGAAAGACTAGAGATCTCTTCAAGAAAATTAGAGATACCAAGGGAACATTTCATGCAAAGATAGGCTTGATAAAGGACAGAAATGGTCTGGACCTAACAGAAGCAGAAGATATTAAGAAGAGGTGGCAAGAATACACAGAAGAACTGTACAAAAAAGATCTTCAAGACCCAGATAATCATGATGATGTGATCACTCATCTAGAGCCAGACATCTTGGAATGTGAAGTCAAGTGGGCCTTAGAAAGCATCACTATGAACAAAGCTAGTAGAGGTGATGGAATTCCAGTGGAGCTGTTTCAAATCCTGAAAGATGATGCTGTGAAAGTGCTGCACTCAATATGCCAGCAAATTTGGAAAACTCAGCAGTGGCCACAGGACTGGAAAAGGTCGGTTTTCATTTCAATTCCAAAGAATGCTCAAACTACCGCACAGTTGCATTCATCTCACATGCTAGTAAAGTAATGCTCAAAATTCTCCAAGCCAGGCTTCAGCAATACATGAACCATAAACTTCTTGATGTTCAAGCTTTTAGAAAAGGCAGAGGAACCAGAGATCAAATTGCTAACATCCTCTGGATCATGGAAAAAGCAAGAGAGTTCCAAAAAAACATCTATTTCTGCTTGATTGACTATTCCAAAGCCTTTGACTGTGTGGATCACAATAAACTGCAGAAAATTCTGAAAGAGATGGGAATACCAGACCACCTGACCTGCCTCTTGAGAAATCTATATGCAGGTCAGGAAGCAACAGTTAGAACTGGACATGAAACAACAGACTGGTTCCAAATAGGGAATGGAGTCCATCAAGGGCTGTTTATTGTCACCCTGCTTATTTAACTTATATGCAGAGTACATCATGAGAAACACTGGGCTGGAAGAAACACAAGCTGGAATCAAGATTGCTGGGAGAAATATCAATAACCTCAGATATGCAGATGACACCACCCTTATGGCAGAAAGTGAAGAGGAGCTAAAGGGCCTCTTGATGAAGGTGAAAGAGGAGAGTGAAAAAGTTGGCTTAAAGCTCAACATTCAGAAAATGAAGATCATGGCATCCGGTCCCATCACTTCATGGTAGATAGATGGGGAAACAGTGGAAACAGTGTCAGACTTTATTTTTGAGGGCGCCAAAATCACTGCAGATGGTGACTGCAGCCATGAAATTAAAAGACGCTTACTCCTTGGAAGAAAAGTTATGACCAACCTAGAAAGCATATTCAAAAGCAGAGACATTACTTTGCCGACTAAGGTCCATCTAGTCAAGGCTATGGTTTTTCCTATGGTCATGTATGGATGTGAGAGTTGGACTGTGAAGAAGGCTGAGCGCCGAAGAATTGATGCTTTTGAACTGCGGTGTTGGAGAAGACTCTTGAGAGTCCCTTGGACTGCAAGGGGATCCAACCAGTCCATTCTGAAGGACATCAACCCTGGGATTTCTTTGGAAGGAATGATGCTAAAGCTGAAACTCCAGTACTTTGACCACCTCATTGGAAGAGTTGACTCACTGGAAAAGACTGTGATGCTGGGAGGGATTGGGGGCAGGAGGAGAAGGGGACGACCGAGGATGAGATGGCTGGATGGCATCACGGACTCGATGGACGTGAGTCTGAGTGAACTCCGAGAGATGGTGATGAACAGGGAGGCCTGGTGTGCTGCGATTCATGGGGTCGCAAAGAATTGGACACAACTGAGCGACTGAACTGAACTGAACTGAATACTTTGTACATCTTAGATCCCTATCTCTGTCTTTCCCATTCCCCTTCTTGCCTCTCTCCACTGGTAACCACTAGTTTATTTTTCCTATCTGTGAGTCTGTTTTTGTTTTTTTATATTCACTAGTGCTTTATTTTTGGCATTTGTATATCACATATAAGTGATGTCATACAATATTTGTCCTTCTCTGTCTGACTTACTTCACTTAGCATAATGCCCTCCATGTTCATCCATGTTGCTACAAACGGCAAAATTTTGTTCTTTTTATGGCTGAGTAGTAATCCATTGTGTGTGTATGTATACACACATATATGCATATACACACACATACATACACATATGTATATATACATATACATATACATACATACATATGTGTACACACACATATGCCACACCTTTATTCTTTCATCCAAGTTGTTACCGTGTCTTGGTTATTTTAAATAATGCTTCTATGAACATTGGGGTGCATGTATATTTTCAAATTAGTGCTTTTTTCAATATATATTCAGAAGTGGAGGGACTTCCCAGGTGGTACTAGTGGTAAAGAACCCACCTGCCAGTGCAGGAGACATAAGATACATGGGTTTGATCCCTGGGTCAGGAAGATCCCCTGGAGGAGGACATAGCAATCCACTCCAGTATTCTTGCCTGGAGAATCCCTCGGACAGAGGAGTCTTGCAGATTACAGGCAATAGGAGCTCAAACAGTCCGACACAACTGAAGTGACTTAGCATGCAGAAGTGGAATTGCTGGGCCATATGGTAGTTTCTCTTTCTTTTTTTTTTAATTGAAGGATAATTGCCTTACAATGTTGTGTTTGTTTCCACCATACAACAGTGTGAATCAGCCATAAGTACAAATATATCCTCCTCCTCTTAAACCTTCCTCTCATTCCCCATCCCATGTCACCCTTCTAGATTGTCACAGAGCACCTAGTTGAGCTCCCTGTGTTATGCAGCAACTTCTCACTAGCTATTTATTTTATATATGGTAATGTATGTGATTCAATGTTACTCTCTCAATTTGTCCCACTCTTTCTTATCCCCACTGACTCTACAAGATTGTTTTCTACATCTGCATCTCTATTTCTGCCCTGCAAACAGGTTTTTCAGTACCATTTTTTTCTAGATTCCGTATGTATGCATTATTATACAATATTAGTTTTTCTCTTTCTAACTTATTTCACTCTGTTTAACAGGATCTAGGTTCATCCACCTCATTAGAACTGACTCAAATTTGTTCCTTTTTATGGTTGAATAGTTGTCCATTGTATATATGTACCACAGCTTCCTTATTGTATGGTAGCTTTATTTTTAGTTTTTTGAGAAATCTCCATTCTGCTTTCCACAGGGGCTGCAACAATATACATTCCTTCCAATAGAAGGAGGACTTCTTTTCTCCTGATCCTCACCAACATTAACTATTTGTGTTCTTTGTGATGGTAGTTATTCTTACAGGTGTGAGGGAATATCTCATTGTGGTTTTGTTTTGCATTTCTCTGATGATTAGTGATGTCGAGCATATTTTAATGTGCCTGTTCACCATCTGCATTTCCTCTTTGGGAAAAATGCCTATTTATTAACCCCAATATTAACTCCATTTTGGTCATGTGGTTTGCAAATATTTTCGCCCCTTCAGTAGGTTGTCTTTTTGTTTTGTCAGTGGTTTTCTTTGCTGTGCAAAAGCTTTTAAGTTTAATTAGGTTTCATTTGTTTATTTTGGCTTTTAAAGCCTTTGCTTTAGAAGATAGATTCAAAAGAAAATTGGTACAGTTTATGTCCAAGGGTGTTCTGCTTCTGTTTTACTCTAGGAGTTTTGTGGTTTACAAGTCTTATATTTAGGTCTTTGATCCATTTTGCGTTTATTTTTGTACATGGTGGTAGAAAGTGTTCTGATTTCATTGTCTTACATGTAACTGTCCAGTTTTCCCAGCACCACTTATTTAATCATGTTTCTTCGCTTGGAGTAAATGTTCCAGAAATTGCACACATTATTTCTCACATATCTTTGGCCAAAACTTTATTACATAGTCATGCTGCAAATAAAGCTGGGAAATTTGGCCTTATTTTGGGTAACTGTCTGTGTGCTGAATTAAAGCCAGGGGCTCTCTCACTATGAAAAGAGGGAGACTAGATATTGGAGACAACTAAGCAAATAACACAACTAAGACAGCTAAGGGGCTTCCCTGGTGGCTCAGACAGTAAAGAATCCGCCTGCAACGCAGGAGACATGGGTTAGATCCCTGGGTTGGGAAGATCCTCTGGAGAAGGGAATGGCGACCCACTCCAGTCTTCTTGCCTGGAGAATTCCATGGACAGAAGAGCCTAGCAGGCTATGGTCTTTGGGTTTGCAAAGAGTCAGATACTACTGATTGCAGTAAGCAAGTAACAGTAAAATTTCTATTCCTCTTAATAAAAGAAAAAAAGGTATAGCATCACGTAGGTGTAGATTAGTAATGGCATCATTAAGGCTTCGGGAGGAGGGAGACAAAGCTTCGTGAGAGCACGTTAAGGACCTGATCTGGTTGAGGAAAATATGCAATTATTGATTAGCTTTTAAATTGCTGGTGATTTAAATATTGGTATATGTCTTGAAATTTTAAGAATGACTTCAGGATATTAAAAATAGAATACATGATTTCTAAACAACCAGAAGAAATTTTAATATACCTAATGATAGTTATATTGGGAGGAAAAATAGGAAACAAGCAGAATATTTATAAACAAAAAGCTCTGAGGCCTAACAATTATAATCAGTTTAAATGGGTTATACTCACCCTCCAAAAAGTGAGGTTGCTCAGTCGTGTCCGACTCTTTGCAACTCCATGGACTATAGCCTACCAGGCTTCTCTGTCCAGAGAATTTTCCAGGCAAGAATACTGGAGTGGGTTGCCATTTCCTTCTCCAGGGGATCTTCCTGACCCAGGGATTGAACCCAGGTCTCCTGCATTGCAAGCAGACGCTTTACCCTCTGAGCCACCAGGAAGCTCCAGTCTGGAGTAAAAACACTTCTGTGTTATCTATAAAGAAAAGTATACAACAAGATTAAAAATAAAGGCATAAGGGACTTCCCTGGCAGCCCAGTGGTTACAACTCAGCACTTCCACAGCTGGGGACAAGGTTTGATTCCTTGTTGGGGAGCTAAGATCCCACATTCCACACAGTGAAGCCAAAAAGATAAAAACACTAAACAAATGCCATCTCAACCTCATAGTGAGTCAGAACAGCAATTTCAAACTTGAAGAAATGAGAAATAGAGAAAAATCATCATCAGGAAAAAAATAGATGTAATATATTATAACCCAAACAACAAATGAAGATATATAACAATCATAAACGTATGTGCTTCCAACATAACAGTGTATGTTCAACTGTTTAAAGCAACAACTGACAGAACTAGCCCTAAACCTACCTGGGGTTGAGCAGTCCTTGAAGACTTAATTAAAACCCATAAAAGGAAGAAAAGGACTAAAAGATTGAAACAACAGGATTTAGAAGGAAATTTGGCCCTTTAAAACCATTTATAATAATAAAAAGGCTTCCCTGGTGGCTCACCAGTAAAGAATCTGCCTACAACAGATTGAATGCAGAAGACATGAGTTTGATCCTTGGGTCAGGAAGCTCGGTTGGAGAAGGAAATGACAACCGACTCTAATATTCTTGCCTTGGAAATTTCATAGACAGAGGAGCCTGGCAGGCTATAGTCCAGGGGGTTGCAAACAGTCAGACGTGTCTTAGCAACTAAACAACAAAATAAAAATAAAAACTTAAAGACGTTTTTCCACTGAAAAAGGAAAACAGCAACCACCTAAAATTATCTCATACACATGAGGAAGAAATAAGTAATAAAAAGGAAAATAAAATAATAACATAAGAAATAATAAAAATATATAAATGAGCACAAATAAACAAATTTTAATTCTTCAATATTATAAATAATATGTAGATACTTGGTAATACTGATAAAAGAAGAAAAAAATCAGAAAATACATAATGGAAAGATACAATTATAGATGTAATGAGCAGATGTATGATTATGACTATAGGTATAATATATAATATATAATTATAAATATAAAGGAGATTATAAGAATAGTAAATACTATTATAGATCTGCTGCTGCTGCTAAGTCTCTTCAGTTGTGTCCAACTCTGTGCTAGATGGCAGCCCACCGGGCTCCCCGTCCCTGGGATTCTCCAGGCAAGAACACTGGAGTGGGTTGCCATTTCCTTCTCCAACATGAATCCGCCACAGGGATACATGTGTTCCCCATCCTGAACCCCCTCCCTCCTCCCCTCTCCGTACCATCTCTCTGGGTCGTCTCAGTGCACCAGCCCCAAGCATCCAGTATCATGCTCTAATTTTGCGTATGCTGTCTAGATTTGCTATTGCTTTCCTTCTAAGGAGCAAGTGTCTTTTAATTTCATGGCTATAATCACCATTGACAGTGGTTTTGGAGCCCAGAAAAATAAAATTTACCACTGCTTCCACTTTTTCCCCTTCTATTTGCCATGGAGTGATGGGACTACATGCCATGAGTTTAGTTTTTTTTTTTTCTAATGTTGTTTCAAGCTAGCTTTTTCACTGTCTTCTTTCACCCTCATCAAGAGGCTCTTTAGTTACTCTTCACCTTCTGCCATCAGAGTGCATATCTGAGGTTGCTGATATTTTTCCTGACAATCTTGAGTCCAGCTTGTGATTTTTCCAGCCCAGCATTTTGCATCATGTACTCTACATGGAAGTTAAATAAGCAGGGTGGCAATATGCAGCTTGTTGTATTGCTTTATCAGTTTTGAACCAGCCAGTTTCTCCATGTCTGGTTGAAGTGTTGCTTCTTGACCTGCATACAGGTTTCTCAGGAAATAGGTAAGATGGTCTGATACTCCCATCTCTTTAAGAATTTTCATTGTTTGTTGTGGTCCACACAGTCAAAGCTTTAACATAGCCAGTGAAGCAGAAGTAGATATTTTTTTGGAACTCTCTTGCCTTCTTTATGAGCCAGCGAATGTTGGCAATTTGATTTCTGGTTCCTCTGCCTCTTCAAAACGCAGGTTGTACATCTGTAAGTTCTTGGTTCACTTACTTCTGAAGCCTAGCTTGAAGGATTTTGAGCATAACCTTGCTAGCATGTAAAACGAGCACAGTTGTACAGTAGTTTGAGCATTCTTTGGCATTGCCCTTCTTTGAGATTGGAATGAAACTGACTTTTTCCAGTCCTCTGGTGACTATTGAGTTTTCCATATCGTTGACATATTGAGTGCAGCACTTTAACAACATCCAAAGTAATTATCAGATCACAACTGCACAATTTAAAAAAAAACACATTATGACCTTATATGGTTTTTCTCAATAATGAAAGTACTTTGTCATATCAAAAATTATCAGATGTAAATAACACATTAAGTAATTAAAAATAAGTCATATGTTTAATTCAATAGAGGTACAGATTAGATAAAATTCAAATTTTATATATATAGTACATTTTTTTCTGCAAAGATAGACACAGAAAATACATCATTAACTAGCTAAAAGCTACATATGAAATATTTCCAGCAAATACTCCATTTAAAGAAGGAACTTTATATATATTTCATATAAGACAAGGAAGTCTTCTGTCACCACTGAGTTAACCTAATGCTACAGAAGAAAACTGATACGATAAAGCAAGAAACACAATAAAGTATCAGTACTGGAAGGAGAAAGAGTTTCAAATTACATAACAATTGTGGAAACTGATACGATCTTTTGTGCAATTTGGTATAGATTCATAACTTGAATAAATGATGGGTGCAGCAACCAACAGCATTCTTCACACTAGGCATCAGTTCAGTTCAGTTGCTCAGTCATGTCCGACTCTTTGCAACCCCATGAGCTGCAGCACGCCAGGCTTCCCTGTCCATCACCAACTCCCAAGTTCACCCAAACTCAAGTCCATTGAGTCGGTGATGCCCTAGATCCATTTTATCCTCTGTCGTCCCCTTCTCCTCCTGCCCCCAATCCCTCCCAGCATCAGGGTCTTTTCCAGTGAGTTAGCTCTTCACATCAGGTGTCCAAAGTACTGGAGTCTCAGCTTCAACATCAGTCCTTCCAACGAACACCCAGGACTGATCTCCTTTAGAATGGACTGGTTGGATCTCCTTGCAGTCCAAGGGACTCTCAAGAGTCTTCTCCAACACCACAGTTCAAAAGCATCAATTCTTCAGCACTCAGCTTTCTTTATAGTCCAACTCTCACATCCATAGATGACCACTGGAAAAACCATAGCCTTGACTAGACGGACCTTTGTTGACAAAGTGATGTCTCTGCTTTTAATATGCTATCTCAGTTCAGTTCAGTTCTGTTCAGTTGCTCAGTCATGTCCGACTCTTTGCAACCCCATGAACTGCAGCACGCCAGGCATCCCTGTCCATCACAAACGCCTGGAGTTCACTCAGACTCATGTCCATCGAGTCAGTGATGCCATCCAGCCATCTCATCCTCTGTCATCTCCTTCTCCTCCTGCCCCCAACCCCTCCCAGCATCAGGGTCTTTTCCAATGAGTCAACTCTTCCAATGAGGTGGTCAAAGTACTGGAGTTTCAGCTTTAGCATCATTCCTTCCAAAGAAATCCCAGGGTTCATCTCCTTCAGAATGGATTGGTTGGATCTCTTTGTACTCCAAGGGACTCTCAACAATCTTATCCAACACCACAGTTCAAAAGCCTCAATTCTTCAGCACTCAACGTTCTTCACAGTTCAACTCTCACATCCATACATGAGTACTGGAAAAACCATAGCCTTGACTAGATGAACTTTAGTCGGCAAAGTAATGTCTCTGCTTTTGAATATGCTTTCTAGGTTGGTCATAACTTTTCTTTTCAAGGAGTAAGTGTCTTTTAATTTTATGGCTGCAATCACCATCTGCAGTGATTTTGGAGCCCCAAAAATAAAGTCTGACACTATTTCCACTGTTTCCCCATCTATTTCCCATGAAGTGATGGGACCGGATGCCATGATCTTCGTTTTCTGAATGTTGAGCTTTAAGCCAACTTTTTCACTCTCCTCTTTCTCTTTCATCAAGAGGCTTTTTACCTCCTCTTCACTTTCTGCCATAAGGGTGGTATCATCTGCATATCTGAGGTTATTGATATTTCTCCCAGCAATCTTGATTCCAGCTTGTGTTTCTTCCAGTCCAGCGTTTTTCATGATGTACTCTGCATATAAGCAGGGTGACAATATACAGCCTTGATGTACTACTTTTCCTGTTTGGAACCAGTCACTTGTTCCATGTCCAGTTCTAACTGTTGCTTCCTGACCTGCATACAGGTTTCTCAAGAGGCAGGTCAGGTGGTCTGGTATTCCCATCTCTTTCAGAACTTTCCAAAGTTTATTGTGATCCACACAGTCAAAGGCTTTGGCATAGTCAATAAAGCAGAAATAGATGTTTTTCTGGAACTCTCTTGCTTTTTCAATGATCCTGCAGATGTTGGCAATTTGATCTCTGGTTCCTCTGCTTTTTCTAAAACCAGCTTGAACATCAGGAAGTTCACGGTTCACGTATTGCTGAAGCCTGGCTTGGAGAATTTTGAGCATTACTTTGCTAGCATGTGAGATGAATGCAATTGTGCGGTAGTTTGAGCATTCTTTGGAATTGCCTTTCTTTGGGATTAGAATGAAAACAGACTTTTCCAGTCTTGTGGCCACTGCTGAGTTTTCCAAATTTACTGACATACTGAATGCAGCACTTTCACAGCATCATCTTTTAGGATTTGAAACAGCTTAACTGGAATTCCATCACCTCCACTAGCTTTGTTCATAGTGGTGCTTCCTAGGGCCCAGGTGACTTTATATTCCAGGATGTCTATGTGAGTGATCACAGTTTAGTGATTATCTGGGTCATGAAGATCCTTTTCATACTGCTCTTCTGTGTATTCTTGCCACCTCTTTTTAATATCTTCTGCTTCTGTTAGGTCCATACAATTTCTGACCTTTATTGTCCCCATCTTTGCATGAAGTCTTCCCTTAGTATCTCTAATTTTCTTGAAGAGATCTCTAGTCTTTCCCATTCTATTGTTTTCCTCTATTTCTTTGCACTGATTGCTGAGGAAGGCTTTCTTATCTCTCCTTTCTATTCTTTGGAACTCTGCATTCAGATGTTTATATCTTTCCTTTTCTCCTTTGCTTTTTGCCTCTCTTCTTTTCACAGCTATTTGTAAGGCCTCCTCAGACAGCCAATTTGTCTTTTTGTCTTTCTTTTTCTTGGGGATGGTCTTTATCCCTGTCTCTTGTACAGTGTCACGAACCTCCTTCCATAGTTCATCAGTCACTCTATCAGATCTAGTCCCTTAAATCTATTTCTCATTTCCACTGTATAATCATAAAGGATTTGATTTAGGTCATACCTGAATGGTCTAGTGGTTTTCCCCACTTTATTCAATTTAAGTCTGAATTTGGCAATAACAGAGTTTGTGATCTGAGGCACAGTCAGCTCCCAGTTTTGTTTTTGCTGACTGTATAGAGCTTCTCCATCTTTTACTGTAAAGAATATAGTCAATCAATTTGATTTTGGTGTTGACCATCTTGTGATGTCACAGCAGGCATAAATAAGTAAAATGTATTTGTCATTCACAGTGTATCAATAAAACTTTAAAATATAAATATATTAACCTAATACAAAGCATATAAAATGATTTTGGAGAAATTAATCTATCTAATTGCATATGAGAAGATCTAAATAAATGTAGAGTTAAACTATGTTCATGGATGGCACAACTTCACATTGTAAAGATGTCAAATTTTCCCAGATTAAATAGACTGCACTTGGAATTGTAATTGAAACTTCTGCAAAGACATCTGAAGTACTGAGTCTTACATATATTTTGAAAAGAAAAGTCCACAGTTCAGTTCAGTTCAGTCGCTCAGTCATGTCTGACTCTTTGCGACCCCATGAATCGCAGCATGCCAGGCCTCCCTGTTCATCATCATCTCCCGGAGTTCACTCAGACTCACGTCCATCGAGTCTGTGATGCCATCCAGCCATCTCATTCTCTGTCGTCCCCTTCTCCTCCTGCCCCCAATCCCTCCCAGCATGAGTCTTTTCCAATGAGTCAACTCCTCGCATGAGGTGGCCAGTGTACTGGAGTTTCAGCTTTAGCATCATTCCTTCCAAAGAAATCCCAGGGCTGATCTCCTTCAGAATAGACTGGTGGATCTCCTTGCAGTCCAGGGAACTCTCAAGAGTCTTCTCCAACACCACAGCTCAAAAGCATCAATTCTTCAGTGCTCAGCCTTTTTCACAGTCCAACTCTCACATTCATACATGACCACAGGAAAAAATATTGCCTTGTCTAGATGGACCTTAGTCGGTAAAGTAATGTCTCTGCTTCTGAATATACTATCTAGGTTGCTCAAAAATTTTCTTCCAAAGAGTAAGCGTCTTTTAATTTCATGGCTGCAGTCACCATCTGCAGTGATTTTGGAGCCCCCAAAATAAAGTCTTACACTGTTTCCACTGTTTCCCCATCTATTTCCCATGAAGTGACAGGACAGGATGCCATGATGTTTGTTTTCTGAAGGTTGAGGTTTAAGCCAACTTTTTCACTCTCCTCTTTCTCTTTCATCAAGAGGCTTTTAGCTCCTCTTCACTTTCTGCCATAAGGGTGGTGTCATCTGCATATCTGAGGTTATTGATATTTCTCCCAGCAATCTTGATTCCAGCTTGTGTTTCGTCTAGCCCAGTGTTTCTCATGATGTACTCTGCATATAAGTTAAATAAGCAGGGTGACAATATGCAGCCTTGACGTACTCCTTTTCCTATTTGGAACCAGTCTGTTGTTCCATGTCCAGTTCTAACTATTGCTTCCTGACCTGCATACAGGTTTCTCAAGAGGCAGGTCAGGTGGTCTGGTATTTCCGTCTCTTTCAGAATTTTCCACACTTTATTGTGATCCACACAGTCAAAGGCTTTGGAATAGTCAATAAAGCAGAAATAGATGTTTTCCTGGAACTTTCCTCCTTTTTCAGTGATCCAGCAGATGTTTGCAATTTGATCTCTGGTTCCTCTGCCTTTTCTAAAACCAGCTTGAACATCAGGGAGTTCATGGTTCTGAAGCATGGCTTGGAGAATTTTGAGCATTACTTTGCTAGAGTGTGAGATGAGTGCAATTGTGCGGTAGACTATATTACTACATAACCATAATGGAAAACAATGCTGCCTATTACATTAACAGATAAATAGAATAATGGAAAAAATTAAAGAGCCATAAACAGTTCCTTATGATATATGATATAAAATAAAGGTGACTATAGAGGATCCTGCTGTGATTTATGTCGGAGAGTGTTTTGCCTATGTTCTCCTCTAGGAGTTTTATAGTTTCTGGTCTTACATTTAGATCTTTAATCCATTTTGAGTTTATTTTTGTGTGTGGTGTTAGAGAGGGGTCTAGTTTCATTCTTTTACAAGTGGTTGACCAGTTTTCCCAGCACCACCTGTTAAAGAGACTGTCTTTACTCCATTGTATATTCTTGCCTCCTTTGTCGAAGATAAGGTGTCCATAGGTGTGTGGGTTAATCTCAGGGCTTTCTATTTTGCTCCATTGATCTATATTTCTGTCTTTGTGCCAGTACCATGCTGTCTTAATGACTGTGGCTTTGTAGTAGAGCCTGAAGTCAGGCAAGTTGATTCCTCCAGTTCCATTTTTCTTTCTCAAGATTGCTTTGGCTATTCGAGGTTTTTTGTATTTCCATACAAATCTTGAGATTATTTGATCTAGTTCTGTGAAAAATACTGCTGGTAGCTTGATGGGAATTGCATTGAATCTGTAGATTGCTTTAGGTAGTATACTCATTTTCATTATATTGACTCTTCCGACCCATGAGCATGGTATATTTCTCCATCTATTAGTGTCCTCTTTGATTTCTTTCATCAGTGTTTTATAGTTTTCGATATATAGGTCTTTAGTTTCTTTAGGTAGGAATATTCCCAAGTATTTTATTCTTTTCGTTGCAATGGTGAATGGAATTGTTTCCTTAACTTCTTTTTCTACTTTCTCATTATTAGTGTATAGGAATGCAAGGGATTTCTGAGTTTTGATTCTATATTCTGCAACTTTACTATATTCAATGATTAGCTCTAGTAGTTTTCTGGTCGTGTATGAGATGGATGAAATTGGAACCGATTATATAGAGTGAAGTAAGCCAGAAAGAAAAACACCAATACAGTATACTGACACATATATATGGAATTTAGAAGACAGTAATGATGACCCTATATGTGAGACAACAAAGAGAACAGAGGTATAGAGTGGACTTTTGGACTCTGAGGGAGAGGGAAAGGGTGGGATGGTTTGGGAGAATGGCAATGAAACATGTATATTTTCTTGTAAGAAACGAAGCGCCAATCTATGTTCAATGTAGGATGCAGGATGCATGGGGCTGATGTACAGGATGATTCAAGTAGAGGATGTGGGGTGGGAGGTGGGAGGGGGCTTCAGCATTGGGAGATTGGGTTCACCTATGGCTGATTCGTGTCAATGTATGGCAAAACAAATACAGTATTGTAATTAAAAAAATAAATTAAAAAAAAACAGAAGAGGAAAGCAGAAAAGTTAAGAGTCAAAGGATGCAATGTGAGAAAGATTCAATTTTGAAGATAGAAGGCTTTGAAGATAGAAGGGGGCCACCAGTCAAGGAATTGTGAATAGCCTATAAAAGTTGGAAAAGAAAACACTCTCTCCTAGGCCCTCCAGAAAGAAATGCAGTCCTACCAATGACTGAATGTTAGGCCAGTGACACCTATTTCTAACTTCTAACCTCCTGAATTATAAGATAATAAATTTGTGCTGTTCTAAGCCAAAAATAAATAAATAAATAAATAAATAAATAAAGGTGACTAGATAATTCCAATTTATCTAGAAAAGTCCTAATTTAGTGCCTGTTGGCCTAGTAAAATTTTAAATAATATATCCTTTTACTCTCAGATCTCTCTGTTTGGATTATAAATTATTAGATGCCCTTATATGTACTGCTGCTGCTGCTGCTAAGTCACTTCAACTGTGTCCAACTCTATGTGACCCCATAGATGGCAGCCCACCAGGCTCCTCTGTCCCTGGGATTCTCTAGACAAGAATACTGGAGTGGGTTGCCATTTCCTTCTCTAAGGCAAGAAACTGAAAAGTGAAAGTGAAGTTGCTCAGTCGTGTCTGACTCTTCGTGACCCCATGGACTGTAGCCTACTAGGGTCCTCCGTCCATGGGATTTTCCAGGCAAGAGTACTGGAGTGGGTTGTCATTTCCTTCTCCAACTTATATGTACTGCTGCTGCTGCTGCTAAGTCACTTCAGTCGTGTCTGACTCTGTGCGACCCTGTGGACGGCAGCCCACCAGGCTCCCCTGTCCCTGGGATTCTCTAGGCAAGAACACTGGAGTGGGTTGCCATTTCCTTCTCCAATGCATGAAAGTGAAAATTGAAAGTGTAGTCACTCAGTCGTATCCGACTCTTCGCGACCCCATGGACTGCAGCCTACCAGGCTCCTCCATCCATGGGGTTCTCCAGGCAAGAGTACTGGCATGGGGTATAATAAATCACTTAGGGAAAGATGGATATTTTTAGCATCTAATATCACCAAAAGTGGCTTAATGAATAAAGAAAAATAAGGACTGATAACATTGCCAATGAGTTGAACTCCTAAATATATAGATAAATTATAAGCTAGGAAGAAAATATTGGAAGTATTACTGGTGACTTTGGGGTGGGAAATGTTTCTTGAATAGTACCCAAAAAGTCCAAACCATAATGGGAAAAATGGATCTATGTTAAAAATTAAGAATTTCTTTTCAATGAAGGACACTACAGATAAAGGTAACAGATGGGAGACAGACTGGGAGAAGATAATTATAGCATTTATATCTAGAATAATTAAGCAACTCCTGCAAATCAACAACAGAGAGAGGATTTGGCAAAGACTTTGAATAGGCAATTCACAGAAGGGGAAACCCAAATTACCTATACATTCATGAAGAGATCCTCAACGTCACGATCA
This sequence comes from Nanger dama, assembly GCA_917880005.1. Taxonomy (NCBI): domain Eukaryota; kingdom Metazoa; phylum Chordata; class Mammalia; order Artiodactyla; family Bovidae; genus Nanger; species Nanger dama. Next base: position 22,336,065 of record CAKJTW010000011.1, on the reverse strand, counting down.
ATAGTAGACATATAAATTAAAAACACAAAGAAATTCATTTTACACTCATCAGATTTGTAAAAATTAGCAAGTCAGATGGTACCATTGTTGGCACATTTGTGAGGAAATGAGAATCCCCATGCAGTGCTGGTGGGAGTGTAAACTGGTGAGCTGTTCTGGAGAGCAATCTGTCCAGAATTGAACATGTGGGAATCTCAAGGACAAAAACGCCTCTTCTGGATCTATACCCTAGAGAAACTTACAGGGAGGCATAGATGAAACATACACGGGTAGAGCATTATAGTTTGGGTTGGGAGATGTTACTTCATGGAAACAAACAAAGCCTAGGAAAGCTTCAGCAGGCTCTCCTGAGTCTTCAGGCTTGCATTCCTTGCTGAATCTCTTCCTTAAGTAAGAATGAAATTGTCCTATTCTACCTCAGTCTCAAGACATTTTCAAGGCCCCAGATCTGTCTCTTCCTTGATACTCTCCAAGCTTCTCAGTGCTCTGTTGTAGACACTATCTAGGAAGTTAAGTATATCAAAAGTGTTAAGAGTGTGGGCTTCCCTGGTGGCTTGGTGGTAAAGAATCTGCCTGCAGTGCGGGAGATATGGAGACACAGGTTCGATCCCTGGGCCAGGAAGATCCCCTGGAGGAGGAAATGGCAACCCATTCCAGTAATCTTTCCTGGAATACAGTGGGGCATTTGAAAAGAGTTGTTAGCACAGGATGAGGCAATTATTTACCCAGAGAATGGTGGTGGTGATAGAATATAATTTTCAATGACAGCTAAATAAGAAAACAAGAGATTCATGACATCCCTGAGTGCAAACATTTGGAGGCCCCATGGAAGTCTGGAGACCCCTTCTGCTTTTTCCCTTTGCATAGTGAAGGGCAAGCAACTCTGTAAGTGAATATGGCTGTGAAAACATGTACCAAGAGCTACAGTTTCCACAATATTAGCAGAACTCTAGTTTTGAATACCAAGTGATTAAGAGAGAATTTTCACTTGTTTTCCTGTCATTTCTGAAAAAACAAGGAAAATAAGGGAGGTTTGTCTCAGTTTAGATGGAATGTCAGAAAGATCATTCTCAGATCTCTTTCTCTCATCCCAGATTTTTTTTTTAACTTTTTCAAAGAATCACAGAACATTAGAGCTGAAAGTGGCTTCCAAAAATTTAACTAACATAAGTCTAGCCTGCTAACTAACATAACTCTAGATGGTTGTGGAATTCTCTCCACAAACATCCATTCCCTAAGAAGTTAATTACAAGAATCTACTGGAATCAGGAATTAGTCACTCCTTTAAGAGATACCATCCCATCCTTAAGAGAGGTTCCCTGGAACCTGGTTGTCACTCTTGGATCTCACCTCCCTCCATGAAGTGAGGTCACATTTCTTAGAAATCTTACCTTCTACTGGATGCCCTCAATGTGGTGAGAAATAAAATGATTTTTAATGAAGATGAATTAATTTTAATGAAGATTAAATAGACTTTTGTCTCTCCTTAGAAATTCAAGAAGAGTGAGATGTTGAATCTCTCCTCCTCTCTAACCATCCCCAGTTATTTTAAGCATCCTCAGAGGTACACCCACAGATACAAAAATAAGTGTTTTCAGTCTTGGTTGCCAACGTGCCCATTTCCCTGGCAGTTTTATCACTGTGCTTGCTGTTGGTATGCCCTGTGGCTGGTGCCAAGAGAGTTATGGTAAGGGTTCTCTTGGGCTCTTCTCTTGTCCTCTAAATCCCGCTGCTTTGCATCCTCTTTCTGTGGCTAAGGTCCTGGCATCCACCAAGGGAATAAAAATCCTTTCTGTTCACCATTAAGAGCACTGCTGTGCCTGCCCTCTTAAGCTGGTACCACCACTGCTACTGGTGCTGCTCTTGCTGATGTCTCAGTGGCAGAGAAAACCCCTACACCTCTTTGTGCCAATGTCTGTTTCTTCCTACGTGGTATAACCACTTACACCCAAAGCCTTATGGTGACAATGCCTTTAAAGGCTTACTTGCAGTTCTTCTTTCCCTAGGATGTGGGCACGCATCACTAGGGACTGAGCTGAGTGCAGTCTAAGGAAGACATTGAGTGGTCTTCAGTAGTATTCCTCCTCTCCAGCTCAGATACAGTTTCAGGCATTTCTGCCCGGATTTTAGCAGCTATTCCATAGACTGATTTATTTCTCAGGAGACTCCTTGGGTTTGTTCAGTTCTGAGCATTCCCTTTGTACAGGTCTGGGCTTATCCAGACTTAACTCAAGTTTAGGCTGAAAGCAGTTGCAGCTCAAACTGGGACCCCTTTGCTCTTTATCTGGATAACATCACAGCTCTAGATGTGATGGATGAATACTGAGTCGGGGAGGGGATGTTGCAGTGCAGGCCAGCCATGTCTATCTCGGGACAGCACTGGTCTCTACTGTCTCTCCCTTCCTGCTTTCTCTGCTTGTTCTGACTTGGTTAAGAAGGAGCTCCTTCCCCTAGAAACTGATCATTCCACAAGCCGGAGTCTTACTACACATGATCATTACATTTTCTGAACTCATGCCACCTCCAAGATGATGAACTGAAAGCGCTGGAGTTATTCCGGTAACAAGGAAAACAGCATTTCGGCTAAGAATTTGAACTGTGAAATCAGATAGTCTTTGTTCAAATCCCAATCTGTCCCTTCCTAGCTGTGTGATTTGGGCAATTGTTAACCATGCTCAGTCTCAGTTTCCTTGTCTGTAAGAGGAAAACAGCTACTGCCTGCCTAATTCACAGGATTACCGTGAGGACTGGGGCTTCCCAGGTGGCACCAGTGGTAAAGAACCCGTCTGCCAATGCAGGAGATTAGAGAGATGCAGGTTTGATTCCTGGGTTAGGAAGATCCCCTGGTGTAGAAAAGGCAGCTCATTCCAGTATTTATGCCTGGGAAATTCCATGAGCAGAGGAGCCTGGTGGGCTATCATCCATGGGGTTGCAAAGAGTTGGGCATGACTGAGCACACATGCACGCACTGTGAGGGTTAAGTAACATATGTCATGAGCATACAATATGTGGGAGATACTTCCGCTTTTAACTAGGGAGCAAACCAAAATCATGCAGAGAGCATAGGGGAGGTGATCATGGCATCAGCTGCCACCTTCAAGTTCCTAGGTAGAACACCCTAGTCTCAGTGGTCCACCAAGATGCTGGCAATTTTCTATCCTGTTACCTGGTGGTGGGGCCCTCTGGTGGCAGAAGAGAGTATAATTGCTTTTGGTCCACCTGAGCTTGCTCTCTGGTGGGCTTTCAAATGGGGAGACAAATCTAGCAGATTCTGCAACTGCCTTGCACAGAGTCCTCCTTTTTACACACTGAATCATCTTGTCCTTGTTGCTGGAGGTCTGTTTATTTCCTTAGAATGCCGAATGTCAGACACGAAACCAGACATAAATCTCAAGCCCATTTGGATTCTGACATTAAAATCAATGTCCCCTCCCCAGAAGCATCTGGGTCATTATGTCAACTTTAAAGGCCCACTTCTGACCCAGTGGGGTGCTCTGTAAACAAAGGCTGAAGTGAATTGAGTGAGTTTCAGTGAAGTTATGAGTGTCAGGGCTGGTTATGTCCTTAAGAGGCTCTAAATACTGCAAAACTAAAATAGTCTCATCTTTAGAAATTGAAAAATATCTTAGGTCATAAAATAAGTATCAGGAAGTCAAGAGGATGAACTTTAATGACATGATGACAACTTTTACGAATTTTTTGAACTATCAAGAATATATTTCTTTGCTAGTTTCATGCTTTTTGTTTGCATTTATTTTTCTACTATCTTAGCACTTATTTTATCCCCCTTTGGTTCATGTAAGTCTGCTGCCAAGTCACTTCAGTCATGTCCAACTCTCTGTGACCCCATAGATGGCAGCCCACCAGGTTCCCCCGTACCTGGGATTCTCCAGGCAAGAACACTGGAGTGGGTTGCCTTTTCCTTCTCCAATGCATGAAAGTGAAAGTGAAAGTGAAGTTGCTCAGTCTTGTTCAAGTCCTAGCTACCCCATAGACTGTAGCCTACTAGGCTCCTCCGTCCATGGGATTTTCCATGCAAGAGTACTGGAGTGGGGTGACATTGCCTTCTCTGAGTAAATCTGCTAGCCATATACAAAGTTTTAAGTGATAGGTGAATAAAAATATTGGTAATATTTTCCATCTATAAGGTGTTTCATAACTTACATAGATTGGATTACATGTAAACTTTGACTGTTTACATAGCTACATCTCAAAAACTTCATGCCAACCTGGTCTACTGTAGATTTTCAATAAGTGGGTTTTGAATGAAGAACGAGGAGGAAGGTATCTGTCATCTTATGTCTGCAGACCAGCAGATAGAATCCCAGAAAGGTTACTTAGCTAGCAGGTGTCAGACCTGGGCTTTCAAGTCCAGGCCTTCTGACTGCTTCTTTATAATATATCTCAGCTGCTGACAGCACACTTGATAATCCCTGGTGAAAATGAATTCAGTCTTGCCTGAGAAAATAGAAAATGAAATCGTTTCTTTTGGCATTTAGATAAAGCATGGTATTATAACATATAATCTGCCATGGCTGGGAAGAAGCTTATTTTACAAAGAAAGAAGCAAAAGATGCCCAGAGAGAAGAGTGGCTGCTTGCATGAGATGCGTGGGGGCTCACCAGTAGGAATGGCACTGAACCCTGGTCTCGGCCCAGAGATCTACACTAGAGGAACAATGGAAACCAGCCAGAGTAGGCCTGGTCCCCACCACCAGTTGTGACTGGAGACACTGATCACACTGTCCATCCATTGCTTATTCTCCTTTGTCAGCCCATAGAGAATGCTTTGGCACCTACTAACTGTAAAGTCTTTCTATTTCACCTGGCTTCTACGATCACAATTAAATGGAACCAGCTTATAAAGAGGCAAGGGTATACACAGACTAAATCTAAAAAAAAGAGATAAGGTCAATCTGGAGCATAAAATACTGGTTTGGATATAATAAGGAATAATAAAGTCTGAGCTTTTACAAAAATAGGATTCTGCCTCTGAGGAAAAAAATATGGAGAGGGTACAAATGGAAAGAGGCATGAGAAGAAGACTGTAAGGACCCCGAGACTAGGACTCAGGGCTGTCTGGCTGTGGAGCAGCTCTCAGCACTTCCCCTGGCTTCCTCTGTGACCCGGAGCAAACCATTTCTTACTGAACCTCAGTTTTTCCGTCTGCCAACATGGCAAGTTTGGATCACATATCACATGGGCCTTTTATGGGGTTTGACCTTCTGTGACATTAAGTGTTCTCTATTTTTCATATTTTCCCCAGGTGAAAGAACAATTTGTTGATTTACTAAGAAGCAGACTGTCACCAAAGTCAATCCTGTGCTTAGCCTGTTGAAATTTTTTTGGGCGACAACTTCCTCCAGGGACTGGCTTGTGTATATTGAGAGCGTGCCATTCACCACCTCAATTTCGGTGCTGGAATGGCCCTGGAATTCTATGACGCCCACTCTTTTGAATTGGAGAAGGGCACGGTGACATTGGCATTTCTGCTTGGGGCTAGTGGTTGAATTGCCCTTTAAAACTAGTAGTTGGGTTGTGATCCAAAGATGGCTGCAGACTGGAGCCAAAAGTTTCCACAAGGATGTCATTACGAGAAGTGACTTTCGTTACCAGAGGAGAGAACCAGCTCGCTCTCGAAATAATGAGGTCTCTGAATGACGAGTGCCATCTACAGCATTTGAGAGATACCCTGGAGAGGGATCTTACACAAGGAACTTAACTTTTTCAAAACTTTCTTGTTTTTCTTTCTCGTGATCCAATATCAGTGTTTTCCTGGTGTCTATGTTTTCTATTAGTAGGCCCAAGGTGGATATCTAGGGAATATTGGAAAAATAAATGAATCTTCATGTCTAAAATCAGTCCGTCTCCTCAAAGAACTAACAGCAAAGAAAGAGAGGAGACGTGGACATAGATGAACAAATATAAGGCAGCCTGTGATCTGCACTATAAGAAAGAGCTAAGTGTCACAGGGACATCAGAGCTGGAGAGATTAAATGGAACATCACGCAAAAGAAGGAATTTGAGTTGATCCTTGAAAGACAGGTGTTTTTATATGTAAAAATGGTAAAGAGTAGGAGAGGAGACCCAGGTTAAGAAAGGCATAGCAAAGGCAGGAAGGAGCTAGTATGTAGAAGAGAGTTATGGTCAAGAATACATGAGGTGGAAAAGAAATTTTAAAATGTCAGCTGGTCATGGTCTTGAGAAGAAACTAGAATGACAGAATCTTTGGACTTGTGTCGAAAGTGGAGAGCACTGGATGTTTTTGAGAAGTAGCAGACTACTATCAGAACAGAGGGTTAGATTCCATTCCTATAAATCTATAATGTTGCTTAGGCATTAAGTCATGTCCAACTCTTTTGAGACCTCATGGATTATAGCCCGTCGAGCTCCTTTGTCCATGGGATTTCCCAGGCAGGAATGCTGGAGTCAGTTGCTGTTTCCTTCGCCAGGAGATATTCCCCACATAGGGATTGAACTTGCGTCTTCTGCATTGGCAGGCAAATTCTTTACTGCTGAGCCCCCAGGGTAGTACACTGTAAAAGAGCCACTGTGTTATACTTTATGTTAAAGTACTTTTGCTCTTTGAAAGTGTAATACTCATCCTGGGTGAAGAAAATTAACTCTTTCAGGAGAGCAGAATATTCATTAATATTTCTGGAAAATGACCAAATAAAACTCTGTTACCCTGGAAGGTCTCATTTATCTAACCTATGCAGAAACGTACCCTTAGAGAGCTTATTTAACCATGCCCTTCATTGGCTAAGATCTATTTTTAATCAGTGCTCATATATATACTTTTGAGGTACTACAGATAAACATCCTGTATGGCAAACATGATATTTCAGTTCTAAGAACACTAAAGGACTTCCCAAACAAATATAATCTTATTTTCAGCAGTGATGCAATCTAATTATCAATTGCACAGCATTTTATTGCAAGAATTGCCATAGATTTATCTATATCCAGATCCAGTTTTTCATTTCTTCTTTGTGGGAAAATGGTTTGTATAATTGCTCTTCCCCACTAGGAGAAAGAAGAGCTTTAAGTCTCAAAATGTTCTAAATAATAATATCATAATTTATACATTTTGTGGTATTAATGGGACAAAGGACAGATACTGGAATTAGATATCTGGATTCAATTTTGACTGTCAGTTATAATGGGAATACAGGAAGGAACAGATTTCTTGATCTCTCTAAACTTCAGTTCTTAATCTATAAAATGGGAAAATATTTGTATAGTGCATGGGATAGGAGTCAACAGAGAATAATTCTCTGCTAAACTATAGAATTTTAATCATTCTTCTGTTGTTAATTTTAATTTTATTTATTTTTTTGGCCACGTAGCAGCATATAGGCTCTTGGTTTCCTGACTGGGGATTGAACCCATGTCCCTGGAGTGGAAGCTTGCAGTCCTAACCACTAGTGCACACGCACACGTGTGTGTGTGTGTGTGTGTGTGTGTGTGTGTGTGTGCGCGCACATGCGCGCATGCGCTCAGTTGTGTCCACCTGTTTGTAACTCCATGACCTTTTAGCTTGCCAGGCTTCTCTATCCATGATATTTTCCAGGCAAGAATGCTAGAGTGGATTGCCATTTCCTACTCCAGGGGAATCACCCTGACCCAGGAATAGAACCCATGTCTCTTGTGTTTCCTGTATTGGCAGGCAGATTACCACTGTACCACCTGGGAAGCATAACCACTGGATCACCAGGTAATTCCTAAAAAAAAAAAAAATATTGAAGTATGGTTGATTTACAATGTTGTGTAAGTGTCTGGTATACAGCATAGATTATACATTTATATAAGAGTTTGCATCTGTTAATCCCAAAATATTAGATTGTATATCCACACAGTGAAACATTATTTGTAGGATGGCTGCAACAACGCTGGGTTCCTGGGTATACCCTCATCATAATCCATGGATTACAGTTGAGGGTACCAGCCTGGGGCTAAATGGTTGGAGGCTGAGACAACCCATCTGCTCTAGGGGCTTGGCATTTGGGCAGGTTGTGGTCTGCCTTCAAGGGTCCAGGAGCCACACCAAGCTGAGGCAGAGGTTAGAGGTGGAAAGGAAAGGCTAAGTAGGAAGGTGGAGTCAGCAAGAGAAAAGTCCAGCAGCAGGAAGATGCTGCCTGAGGTCAGGTGGAGAGGCAGGATCCAGAGAAGCCAAGGCTGAATGGAACTGGCAGGAGGTTAGCAGACTCCTAGGGCCTTGAGAAGAGGCAGGTTGTGGGGGCCAGCAAGTTGAAGAAACTGAGGCATAAGCCCAGTTGAGTCTTGGCTGGGGTTCAGTGGTTCCTTGTATACACACTGAGTTTCTAGGTCAGGGACAGCAAGATTTAATTTCAGGATCCACCAGTTGGCAGACAGAGATGACTGGTAAATTCTGCTACGCTTGGGCACTGAGTTACCCACAGCCTGTGTGGACTTGGAGAACACTATGCAGTTCCCTAAGAGGCATGATCAAGCCTGCTTCTCAGGACTCTTGCAAAGATCCAACAATTAAATATATGAGACAGAGCTAGTTGTGTCTCTGGGAAATATCTAGGAAAAATTTCCTGGCCTGAGTTGTGGGGAGTAGCTATGCAGGGAATTCTTTAAGTCAAGAACTCAGCAGGGAAATACAGTGAAAAGGGAATGATTCATCTGACAAACCAGGGAAAACATCAAAGATTGTGTAACAGAAGCATCACAACAAGCTTTTTAAGGCTTCTCAAAAAGATTTACTGGTTTCTCTAAAAGTTTGAAGTTAAATATATTTTCCATTCTGTTTTCCCTGAGATGGAAGCTGCCCAGGGAAGGCAAAGTTTGGTTTTATGGCTATTAGTCAACACTTTCAACTGCCTGCCTTACCATCACTTCAGACTACTACTAAGAAAAACTGATACAAAAACACCTGAGTCTTTGTAACTCAGGGGGAAAGAAAAAAAAGGATTAGAATATATACAAACCCTGTTTAAGGCAGGGCAAAGATCTTGGAATCCAGGCAGTTTTATTTTATTTTGTTCTGAAAATACCAATGGCTCTTTATGTCAAGGCCAATGAGATAGAGAAGGATGCTATAAAAATTGATATCAAAGTAAGAGATTTGACATGCATATTACCGAGACATATGCATATGTGTGAATTTTTATAAAGATCTATTTGTCCTCAATAAACTATCTTTCCTAGTGAAATCTTACCTATTATTGAGTTATGTAGTTCCTTTGAACCAAATAAAAAGTTCTGTGTTTGGACACTTAGGACAGAAATAGGAGGTACTTCTCCAAGGTTTCCAATTGGCTACAGGATAGTATCTCCCAAATCCCAGTATCAGTTTAGTTCAGTTCAGTCACTCAGTCGTGTCTGACTCTTCGCGACCCCATGAATTGCAGCACGCCAGGCCTCCCTGTCCATCACCAACTCCTGGAGTTCACTCAGACTCGTGTCCATCGAGTCAGTGATGCCATCCAGCCATCTCGTCCTCTGTCATCCCCTTTTCCTCCTGCCCCCAATCCCTCCCAGCATCACAGTCTTTTCCAATGAATCAACTCTTTGCATGAGGTGGCCAAAGTACTGGAGTTTCAGCTTTAGCATCATTCCTTCCAAAGAAATCCCAGGGTTGATCTCCTTCAGAATGGACTGGTTGGATCTCCTTGCAGTCCAAGGGACTCTCAAGAGTCTCCTCCAATACCACAGTTCAAAAGCATCAATTCTTCGGCACTCAGCCTTCTTCACAGTCCAACTCTCACATCCATACATGACTCCTGGTAAAACTATAGCCTTGACTAGACTGACCTTAGTTGGCAAGGTAATGTCTCTGCTTTTGAATATGCTTTCTAGGTTGGTCATAACTTTTCTTCCAAGGACTAAGAGTCTTTTAATTTCATGGCTGCAATCACCATTCGCAGTGATTTCGGAGCCCCCCAAAATAAAGTCTGACACTGTTTCCACTGTTTCCCCATCTGTTTCTCATGGAGTGATGGGACCAGATGCCATGATCTTCATTTTCTGAATGTTGAGCTTTAAGCCAACTTTTTCCCTCTCCTCTTTCACTTTTATCAATAGGCTTTTTAGTTCCTCTTCACTTTCTGCCATAAGGGTGGTGTCATCTGCATATCTGAGGTTACTGATATTTCTCCCGGCAATCTTGATTCCAGCTTGTGCTTCTTCCAGTCCAGCGTTTCTCATGATGTACTCTGCATAGAAGTTAAATAAGCAGGGTGACAATATACAGCCTTGACGTACTCCTTTTCCTGTTTGGAACCAGTCTGTTGTTCCATGTCCAGTTCTAACTGTTGCTTCCTGACCTGCATACAGATTTCTCAAGAGGCAGGTCAGGTGGTCTGGTATCCCCATCTCTTTCAGAATTTCCCACAGTTTATTGTGGTCCACACAGTCAAGGCACCAATATCACAGCAGACTGATTTACCTTTAGTGTCATCTCCTTTCCCATCTTCTTTCTAAAAATTCCTAACGTTCCCTACTTGGGTTGGGATCCCAAAAGCAGACCCAACAGCAAAAATTCAGCTTTCAGAAGCCAGTTTTAAGGAATTGTTCCCAGAAGCAACCAGAGGACATAGAGAAGTAGCACACAGAATGAGAGGAGGCCCAGCAGGGCAGCTCACGCATACTCCCATTGTTGTGATGCTCCCGAAGGCAGTTCATTCTCTCTCTCTCTCTCTCACTTGGGTGCAGTTCCTTCTTGGAGGAGAGCCGAGCCCAATAAATAGGCCTCAGTAAATGCTGTGAGGGCTTCCTGTGTGGCTCAGCGGTAAACAGTCTGCTACAAGTGCAGGAGATGTAGGAGACTCAGGCTCGATTCCTGGGTCAGTAAGATCCCCTGGAGCAGGAAATGACAACCTTCTCCAGTATTCTTGCCTGAACTCCATGGACAGAGCAGCTTCGTGGGCTATAATCCATGGGGTCACAGAAGAGTCAGACACCACTGAGCCAATGAGCACACACACATGGGCAGATGCTGAGAGCATGAATGAATAGAGCTCCAAGGCGCCTTACAGTTGAAGTAACTCTTTCTTATGAACTCTCTGTGATGACATAATTTCCTTTGAATCATAATTAATGGTTATGCATAAGCCATGTCCGACTCTTTGCAACCGCGTGGACTGTAAACTGCCAGGCTTCTCCATCCATGGAATTCTCCAGGCCAGAATACTGGAGTAGGTAGCTGTTTCCCTCTCCAGAGGGTCTTCCCAACCCAGAGACCAAACCGGGTCTCCTGCATTGCAGGCAGATTCTTTACCGTTTGAGTCACCAGGGAATAATGCATCTGCTAAATTTCCTGCTGGTTTATAATGTTGAATTCCTCATGACGAAGCCTACAATGGGTTTTCGAACATGATGGAGGCCCACATAAGCCTGATTGGAGTGGCGGAAACATTCTCTCAACACTGACAGATGGACAGCTTGAATATATGTGGACTAGGGCAGATTTTTAAGTTTTTATTCTTATTCACTCCTACTCCTTTGGAGCTGCCCTGTCTGAAGCTACTAATCAATATGATGGCAGAACCTTTGGAAAGCATCAGTGCCCTGTGAATATCAAAGAAGACATATAATCTCAACTGCCTGAGACTTTATCCCTGCTTACTTTTTACTCTTCCAGCGGCTCTTGAGATTCCCCCCTTCTTGCCCCAGCCAGAAGGATAATTTTTGCAGTGTAAGAACTAATCACTTTAGCTTCCTCCTTGGAGCACTGCTAAATAAACGGCTTGACATCACATCTATCATGCTTTTTGTAAGCTCTCTTGGGCCCATTAGGACTGGGGAGTTACTGGGAGCACAATACAGGCTATGGAAGAAAATATTCCTTGGAAATCAGTAAATGAATCCAGAAACATCGCATACACAGTGGCGTTTGAGGCCCTGGGCTTATTCCTGTGTGTGTTGCCAGCATATGACGTATGCTTCAGCCATGAGGTGCGTGCTTGGGTACCATATCTCTCTGGGTCTCAATCATTAAAGTGGAAAATATCCCCTCTAGGCTATATTGTGAAAAAGATTTTTGGATGGGAAATTATTTTGTAATCCTCCAGCAGTTTTATTTTGTCTAGACATGAGGCAATAAAAGAAGAAAATCATCAGGAATGATAATAAGATCACACATGCTACTTCTTGCAGAGACAGGATTGCTTTTCACACATTTTGTGGCCTTGTTTCTACCGTCCCATCACCTTCTGTGAATCCTTCAACCCAAGGTGTGGCCCAAGGTAGAAAGTGCGAACAGCTATGGGCAGAAATTTCACTGAAATAAAAATCAAATGCAATGCCAGAAGAAATGGACCCACTGATAGAAGACAAGAGAGGGTTATTCTCCAGCCTTGCAGTTGCCAAGGGGAAAGGGAGAGTGGGGGAGAGAAGGATTGGGACTTTGGGATTCACAGATGTGAACTGTTATATATAGGATGGATAAACAAGATCCTATTGTACAGGACAGGGAACTATATTCAATATCTGTGATAAATCATAATGGAGTATAATATGAAAAAGAATATATAGAGAGATATATGTATTGGGTTAACTAACGAGTTCCTTCAGGATTTTCTGTAAGATGAATTTTTGGCCAACCCAATGTAACTGAATCACTTTGCTGTACAGCAGAAACTAATACAGCACTGTAAATCAGCTATATTTCAATAAAATAAATTAAAAGCACAAACAACAAAAACAAAAGAGTTATTCTCATTTCTGAAGCACAGTCCATATTTCTACATGTGTATTAATGTAAGAATACAGGAATTTCTCTTGACCCCCAAAGTATTAATTGAAACTCATTTGGTTTGGGCTACTCATTACCAGGATGGTAAGTTCTATACTCTTAGATTGTTGACAAGAAAGAAGCCTTAGAGATTACTTAATACACCAGTAGTCATGTATGGCTGTGAGAGCTGGACTATAAAGAAAGCTGAGTGCCAAAAAATTGATGCTTTTGAACTGAGCTGTTGGAGAAAACTCTTGAGAGTCCCTTGGACTGCAAGGAGATCCAACCAGTCCATCCTAAAGGAAATGAGTCCTGAATAATCATTGGAAGGACTGAAGCTGAAGCTGAAACTCCAATACTTTGGCCACCTGATGCAAAGAACTGATTCATTGGAAAAGACCGTGATGCTGGGAAAAATAGAAGGCAGGAGGAGAGGGGGACGACAGAGGATGAGATGGTTGGATGGCATCACCGACTCAATGAGCATGAGTTTGAGTAAACTCCAGGAGTTGGTGATGGATAGGGAAGCCTGGCGTACTGCAGTCCATGGGGTTGCAAAGAGTTGGACATGACTGAGCGAATGAACTGAACTGAACTGAACTGAATACGTTCTCACCTTGTTGCTCACTTGTGTCCAACTCTTTGTGAGCCCATGGACTATAGCCCTCCAGGCTCCTGTCCATGGATTTCACAGATAAGAATACTGGAGTGGGTTGCCATTTCCTTCAGGGATCTTCCCAACCCAGGGATCAAACCTATGTCTCTTATATCCCTTGAATTGGAAGCCAGGCTCTTTACCACTAGTGCCACCCTCACCTATACAACTCATACTAGAATGAGGCATCAGAGATGGCAAGTGATTTAAATATTTTCTAGAGCCAAGGTTTTAACCTAGAAGCTTGGGATCTTTCCACCACTCCATGTTTTGCTCTCTTGAAGCCTGCTCTGACCTGTTTAATAATGAACTCCTTCTGTGTGTTCAAGGAGTATAATCGTGGGACACAAAAAGTCTCCACAGTGTAGTTTGGCCTCAGTTGACAGTGTAATAGTCAAGTAGAATGTGAAGAATTTAGATAGCTATTAAAGCATAGTACCAACACCCAACATAACTGACTCAGTTATTCTGTATGCATACATATCTGTATACGGACCACTCTGTGGGGCTCATGAAGGGTCATACTGAATCAATGAATTTAGAAGGGTCAAGGCACTATCAGGATTGATACAGTCTCCACAAACAAGGATCTTCCACAAAGAGGCACACATCATGAAACTGTTCTAATAAAACTAATCCGTAGTGCTGTTTTCTTTTTTTTTTTTTTAAGCTGATGCTTCGTTACTACTACTACTAAGTCACTTCAGTCGTGTCCATCTCTGTGTGACCCCACAGACGGCAGCCCACCAGGCTCCCCTATCCCTGGGATTCTCCAGGCAAGAACACTGGAGCGGGTTGCCATTTCCTTCTCCAGTGCATGAAAGTGAAAGTGAAGTCACTCAGTCGTGTCCAACCCTCAGCAACCCCATGGACTGCAGCTTTCCAAGCTCCTCCATCCATGGGATTTTCCAGGCAAGAGGACTGGAGTGGGGGTGCCATTGCCTTCTCCTGATGCTTCCTTAGGAAAGCAATAGATTGCCTGTAAAGCTGATTTATCCAGAATGTGGCTAACTTACAACAGCTGTATTTAAAACACACATTCAGTTTTTATCCCTTAGGTTGGGAAAGAGGTGGGTGATTTATGCTATTGCTGCTCAGGCTGATTTGGTGAAATGGACCTGAAAATAGATTAACTAGAAGACACACTCAGAGGCTTTGAAAAAGACTCATATGTGCAGAGACCAGTTCATGAGTAAGATGTAGCAAACAGACTCAGGAAGTCTTGTGCAGACAATCCTCCTTCTGTGAGCATATCTAGTTTTGCCCCTCTGAGCACTGGTACTGAAACTCCAAGATCATTATGATGTCCCAGAACAGATATGTACCAGTTGTGGCTTCATCACTTGCTAGCCCTGTGACCTTAGAAGATTATTTAATCACTTCAAGCTTCAGTTTCCTAATATTTAAAATGTGGATAATGATATTTTCAAACTCACAGGACTGTTGCATTACATGACATAGTTCCAAGTGTCTAGCATATAAGGATATCTTAATGATAGAAATTAGAATAAAGACTACTATGCACAGTTCTAAGCACTTCACATGTATAAACTCAAGTAAATATAGAAATTCTGTGACAGAGATAGTATTATTGTTTCAGTTTTGTTGTTGTTGTTCAGTATCAAAGTATGTCCCGACTCTTTGGGACCCCATGGACTTCAGCATGCCAGGCTCCTCTGTCCTCCACCATCTCCCAGAGTTTTCTCAAATTCCTGTCCATTGAGTCAGTGATGCTATCTAACCTTCTCATCTTCTGCCACTCTCTTCTTCTTTTGCCTTCAGTCTTTCCCAGCATATCTTTTCCAGTGAGTCAGATCTTTGTATCAGGTAGCCTAAGTATTGGAGCTTCAGCCTCAGCAGCAGTCCTCCTAATGAATATTCAGGGTTTATTTTCCTTTAGGATTGGCTGGTCTCAGTTTTACAAATGAGGAAATTGAGGCCCAGAAAGGTTTCATAATCTTGCTCATGTTGTGTAGCTGGGATTCAACCTCGACAGTCTGGCTCCAGAGCCTTTTACACATTACCTATTATTGTCATTGTATCCTTAGATCAATCCATAAGGACAGATTAGGACATCATGTAAATTTCATGAGAAGTAACTCATAATTTAACAAATCTGCAGGGAGGAAGGGGAATTTCCCCAGCTTCAGGAAGGAGAGGATCAGAGAAGTTAGTAGGGTAAGCAATGGGTGCTAGGGCTGGGTGACAAAAGGTTCCGGGTACAGCATCTTTGCGGAATATGTGGAATCTGAGTTGTCAGGATCGGAAGTCAGATTTATAAAATGCAGGAGGTAAGGTTAGAGGAGTATCAAGTCATGAAGCTTCCCTGCTGGCTCAGATGGTAAAGCGTCTATTTGCAATGCAGGAGACCCAGGTTCAGTCCTTGTGTTGAGAAGATCTCCTGGAGAAGGAAATGGCAACCCACTCCAGTATTCTTGCCTGGAGACTCCCACGGATGGAGGAGCCTGGTAGGCTATAGTCCATGGGGTCGCAAAGAGTTGGAAACGACTGAGCGACTTCACTTTCACTTTCAAATCATGAAGATCTTGTGATAGGAAATCATGGTAAGGAGCCAATTTATCCTACATTTGAGGAAGAGTCAAGGAGTGGAGAGCGTCTGAGAGGAGTGGCTGGATCTTAGTCACTTCATCTGAATCACTAGAGCCAGTTGTGGCTGAGGTTTTCCTGTGAATTTCCTAGTTATCTAAGTCAATGCCTTTTCTTTGTATACATGTACTAAGTTGAGTTGAATTTCTATCACTTGAAATATAAAGAATCTTGACAAGATCAATTAGTTAGACTATATTATAGAAGAAAATGTAGTGGCAGGATTTAGGGGTATAGACAAGACTACAAGTAAGAGAACTAATTAGTGAGTGTAAGGGACTAATGGGGCCCTGTAAAATTCTTTTAAGGAATTCTCTCCTCCATCATGCATCACCTTAGAAAGGCTGTAAATCAAAGAGCTCTGCCTTCTTTGGATCAAGGATTAAGTTTATGACAAATATAGGCAAAGGGTCTCCTTTTTCTGGTAATTTGAGTCTTACAGTATAACCCCCAAAAGGAAAAAAAAATGTTTCCTTTTCATTTATTTCACTGATGAGACTGATGACATTCTCAGAATGTTTGTCTTACTGAGACTTCTGGGCTTGCCTATTTATGGTGTATCAAACCTGATTCTTTCACATGTTCCTCTCTTTTTTTCAATTCTGAGAATGATCCATCTTCTTACAATAAAATCCTTCAAAAATTTTAGTTAGCCCATTCATTTTTCTTATGTCATAGTCCTAAGGGATATAGAAATTAATTCAGAAAGTGAGATGTTGCAAGTGACTGAACAACAAGAACAAAAAAGTAGATGTGGCTGAGTTGGATGAAAGTCAGAGAAAGTTCCTCCACTCTTCTGGGAAGTACACAATACTTTTCATGATGTTAAAGTCTACTGGCTAACATGTGGCCTCTGTCAAAGCTCTATAATACAGAGACCAGCTAAGATTAAAGCTGGTTTATTGGTGAAAAGAGAATGATACCTGGAGAAGATGACATATATTGCATTCCTCATCACTAAGCACAAGTGTAAACCCTCTTACATTATTTAGTAAGAGGCAAGCAAAAGGAGAGCTCTAAAAGGCAATAAGAAAAAGCCGAACTCACTTAGAAACACAGGCCTGGAGGGAAAAACATAGTGAAAAGACTCCTTACATAGTCCCCCTTCCACTGAAACAGAAAAAGGAGCCCCAGGATTTCCTGACCTCCAACCTTAACAGCAGAAGGCAGCCCAGAGGTAGGCTCCTTCTTCCCTAGATTAAATGGCAGTCTCTCTGACCACATCAGGTGTGTTGGATGTCACCAGCAAGTGGGACTGATCTGCAGCAACTGAGGGAAGCGGGCTTCCTAGCCTGACTTGAGAATTTCCTCCGTTGCCCAGGGACATCAGGGTGGGCGGGAGGAAGCAGGAAGAAAAATTCAGCCTAAAGAAGAGGCCTTGCCTGGGAGGCCTTTAAGAATAAGAATATGAGACTCCCATTTCCTGCACGGAAATACTGGGGACCTGAGGAGCATGGAATTAGGGGGTCCTACCACAACAAGTGCCTGGACAGGAGACAATTTTGGTGTCCACTGGCCTGAAACTCCCCTCTGTCACCAAGAGGCACTCAGTGGCCCAGACTGGTGAAATCTACCACCTCAGCCAGCACTAGCAGGGACCAACCCCAATAACGTCACGTAAACTGAACAGACAAAAGTAACCTTGAAAGTACTATGCAAATTGCATTATCACAAAATAATAATTTTGTGCTAGAACCACAGCACAAAAAAAGTAGGCCAGGACCTACCCACATGCTTAATCTAAAAAGTGGTCTACAAAGATCACTTAATCTACAAAGTGATAATCTAAAAAGATTTCAATAGGACCTAGATTCCCCTAACATAATAAAAACAATGTCTAGAGTACAATAGAAAATTACTCATCATATTTACAATTTAGAAAATCACAACTTGTTTGAAAAAGACAATCAACTGACACCAACTTAGGATGAATATGATGTTGATGTTGAAATTATCTGCCAAAGATTTGAAAACAGCCACACAAAAGTAACACAACATCAATTACAAATCTGTTGAAGCAAATGAAAAACTAGAAAACTCCTGCAAAGAAACGGAATTTACAAAAAGAACTAAGTGAAATTTAAAGAACTGAAAAATAAAATGTCAGACACACACAAAAACAACTTATTGGATGAAATGAATAGAATCAGGGAAGTGATGGAGAACAGAATCAGAGAACTTGAGGACAGATCAATAGAATTTACCCAATCTAAACAAGAGAAATCAGTATTTCTGATTTTTTTTTTGAAAATAAGAAAACAAAATGGAGCCTCAGGGATTTGTATATGACAATAACAAAAATATCACCAGTAATAACATCAGAGTTTCAGAAAAGAGGAAAAGAGAATGAGCATGAAAGAGTATTCAAAGACATGACATCTTAAATGTCTCCAAATTTGGCAAAAACAGAAACTTAAAACATATTCAAGAAGCTGAGCAAATCACAGGCAGGATAAATTCTCCCAAATCCACACCAGACGCTTCACAATTAAACAACTGAAAGCTAAAAACAAAATCTCTAGTTTTCAAAAAAGTAGTCAGAGAGAAGTGAGGCATTACTTATTGAGGAACACTGATCTGAATGGCCATAGATTTCTCATATGAAGCCATAGAGGCCCTTTTCAAGTGTTAAAGGAGCATTGTCAACAGCACATTTTTATCAGGTGAAATTATTCTTCAAAAAAATAGGAAATTAAGACATTCTCTGATGAGGAAAATCTAGGAAAATCTGATGCCAGTAGTAGACCTACTCTTAAAGATCAATTAAAGACATTTCTTCAGTCAGAAAGGAAGCCAGAAAAAAAGAAAATTCTTGAGAGTATTAGGGAGGAAAGAAATAACCAAAAGGGCAAAAATATGAGTACATACAATAGACTATCCCTCTCTTCATTAAAGTTGGCTTAAAGCTCAACATTCAGAAAACTAAGATCATGTCATCTGGTCCCATCACTTCATGGGAAATAGGTGGGGAAACAGTGGAAACAGTGTCAGACTTTATTTTGGGTGGTTCCAAAATCACTGCAGATGGTGACTGCAGCCATGAAATTAAAAGACGCTTACTCCTTGGAAGGAAAGTTATGACCAACCTAGATAGCATATTCAAAAGCAGAGACCTTACTTTGCCAACCGAGTTCCATCTAGTCAAGGCTCTGGTTTTTCCAGTGGTCATGTATGGATGTGAGAGTTGGACTGTGAAGAAGGCTGAGTGCCGAAGAATTGATGCTTTTGAACTGTGGTATTGGAGGAGACTCTTGAGAGTCCCTTGCACTGCAAGGAGATCCAACCAGTCCATTCTGAAGGAGATCAACCCTGGGATTTCTTTGGAAGGAATGATGCTAAAGCTGAAACTCCAGTATTTGGCCACCTCATGCAAAGAGTTGACTCATTGGAAAAGACTCTGATGCTGGGAGGGATTGGGGGCAGGAGGAGAAGGGGACGATAGAGAATGAGATGGCTGGATGGCATCATGGACTGAATGAACGTGAGTCTGAGTGAACTCCGGGAGTTGGTGATGGACAGGGAGGCCTGGCGTGCTGTGATTCATGGGGTCGCAAAGATTTGGACACAACTGAGTGACTGAACTGAACTGAAAGGATAATAGAATGAAAATTCTAACATCATCTAAAACTCAGGATGATAATATTTAAAAGTGAGGAAGATAAAGGAATTTAAATGGAAGAAAGGTTGCCACACGTCACACACACAAACACCACATACCACAAAAATAATCACTAGTAATACTGGAGTAATTGGAATAAGATTCACATATTATATCACAGTCCATATCCTGATTATATTATACAATAATTTTGCAAAATGTTACTAATGGGGAAAATGGGAAAAGTATCTTGGGGGATATCTCTGTATTTTCTCTTATGACCATCTGTGAATCAATAATAATCTCAATAAAACTTTAAATTATATAAACATACAGTAAAAGAAAAAAAGAGGAAAGAGAATGACAAGTCAGTTTTGCTCTGAAAACTAGTTCTCTCTGTAGCTTAAAATTTAAGATATCTGAGTACTTAGGGACCCCAGAGTTTTTAGTGTTGAGAAAAATAACAGATTTTCTTATCTACAGTTAATAAGAGCCAAGCCAGTGACTCAAGAAATATGACAGGAAATTAAATTAGGGCTTAAAGTAGTTTGATTCCCTGGGTGGCCACTGTTTTGAATTGGGAACTCAGTGAAGGCTCCCAGATCAGCTAACCAAAAGCAAGAACTCCAGGTCAGGGAATCTTAGGCATTCTTACTTAGCAGCGCTATGCTAAGAATTAGTTACCACTGAGTGTGGGTCCCTACTTCTCCCCATTTCAAATAGGAATTTAAAGCTAACTCTGCACAATTCAGTTAAATGAGTCAGTAAACTTCTTTTCTCACTTAAATGATTTTCAGTTTGATTTAATGTCATTAGCAATTATTAGATCCTTAATATTTATATTGTTTATTGACTGTATACTCAGCAGAGTGTAAGTTTTCTTGGACACGCAGAAATACAGCAATGCAGAGGTGTCTACATACCTGCACAGAAGCATGAAACTATGCTCAGAAACACCAGTCTGTATCTGTATACACACAGCCCAACATGGGCACACAGTGCTTGCAAGAGGCAATCACACAGGTATAGAAAGTTTCATTCACAGTGGCATACGTGTCCATATGCAGAAATTTTCCTACAAGAAAAACTATTATGAATCTTTCTCTGCATCATGCTTTAGCACTCCATTAGCCTAAGAGTATTCAAAGGCAGATATTATGCCATTATTGCAATAAATTAATAAATAGAGTCATACTTTTTTTTTTAGTTTCAGAAGATGATGTGGGATTTTTAGCATAATGAAGGTTTCTAAGGTTCAAAATCTGTTAATTATGTTGTGTACTCAATTTAATCCAGCTTCAGTTCCCACAAATATAATCAGTTTCTGGATCTTTATGAAGGAGTCTTTATGGAACTGAGTTCAGGCAGGCCACAGACTCTTAAAGCCTGGTATTATCACTCAATCAGTCCATCCTAAAGGAAATCAGTCCTGGGTGGTCATTGGAAGGACTGGTGCTGAAGCTGAAACTCCAATACTTTGGCCACCTCATGCAAAGAGCTGACTCATTGGAAAAGACCCTGATGCTGGAAGGGATTGGGGGCAGGAGGAGAAGGGGATGACAGAGGATGAGATGACACGATGGCATCACTGACTCGATGGACATGAGTTTGGGTAAACTCTGGGAGTTGGTGATGGACAGGGAGGCCTGGCGTGCTGTGATTCATGGGGTCGCAAAGAGTTAGACACGACTGAGCGACTGAACTGAACTGATGATTCTTATATTCAATTGGTTAAAATGCACAATAGTCCCTATTAATTTTAATAGGGATTCAAATAGTTCTAGATGTTAAAGTGGAGGTACTTCCAAGTAGACTTTTGTATATTGGTATATACCTCCCAGCTCAGTTGGTAAAGAATCCACTTGCAATTCAGAAGACTCCAGTTCAATTCCTGGGTCAGGAAGATCCCCCAGAGAAGGAATAGGCTAAGCACTTCAGTATTCTTGGGCATCCCTGGTGGCTCAGATGGTATAGAATCCTCTGCATGAGACCTGGGTTCGATCCCTGGGTTGGGAAGATCCCACAGAGAACGGAACAACTACACATTTCAGTCTCCTGGCCTGGAGAATTCCATGGACAGAAGAGCCTGGTAGGTTTACAGTCCATGAGGCTGGAAAGAGTTGGACACGACTGTACAACTTTCACTTTCATAAACCTCCATATATGAGTAATGGTCTTTGAATCACCTTTAGTTTGCCCTTTTCTCAACAAGTCCTAGACTGTTGATTATATATCACTTATTTTTAAGATATGTATATTATCTCTCACTACAACTATGAAGGCTTCTCAGGCGGTGCCAGTGGCAAAGAACCTGCTTGCCATTGCAGGAGAGGTAAGAGACACGGATTCGATTCCTGGGTCTGGAAGGTGCCTGGAGGAGGGATGGTACCCACTCCAATATTCTTGCCTGGAGTATCCCGTGGACAGAGAAGCCTGACAGGGTGTACAGTCCATAACGTTGCAAAGAGTCAGACACGACTGAAGTGACTTAGCATGCATGCAGGACTGTTCTTTACAAAAAATCTTTCCTAATAAAACAGAATGGGCTCATCACCCTGAGCAGCTGGTTAGTAAATCATTTAATGATTCCACACGGAACTTTTCTGTTGAGCCCTGGTCTTAATGGCCTCTTCTTTCTGGCTTTTAAATGCACATATTATTAGTGAAAGTGGTAAAGTAATGTACCTAAGCAAAACATGCCCATTAATTTCCAAGTAGACACTATAAGGGTGACCTAGGCCATCACTGTTTATTCTAATACTTAAGCTATCATATTAAATATTGTGGCATTGAATCAAACTAGAAAAGAAGTTAAAGTTTTAAAATGTAGAAAAATGGGGAAACACTTCACAAAAGAATGTATATTATTAGCTAATAATCACATACTTACTACAAATTAAAACCACAAAGAGATAAGCTACGAGTGGCAAAAATCAAGAAGACTAACAATAATAAATGTCAGTGATGATGCATATTGCTAATGGGAGTGTAAAATGGTACATGGCTATGGAGACACACTGTGTAATTTCTTATGAAATTAAATGCAGATGTACCTCATGACTGAACAATTCCATCTGTACATAGTTACTCAGCTCAGTTCAGTTCAGTTCAGTCACTCAGTCGTGTCCGACTGTTTGCTACCCCATGAATCGCAGCATGCCAGGCCTCTCTGTCCATCAGCAACTCCCAGAGTTCACTCAGACTCCTGTCCATCGAGTCAGTGAGGCCATCCAGCCATCTCATCCTCTGTTGTCCCCTTCTTCTCTGGCCCCCAATCCCTCCCAGCATCAAAGTCTTTTCCAATGAATCAACTCTTCGCATGAGGTGGCCAAAGTACTGGAGTTTCAGCTTTAGCATCGTTCCTTCCAAAGAAATCCCAGGACAGATCTCCTTCAGAATGGACCGGTTGGATCTCCTTGCAGTCCAAGGGGCTCTCAAGAGTCTTCAACATCACAGTTCAAAAGCACCAATTCTTCGGTGCTTAGCTTTCTTCACAGTCCAACTCTCACATCCATACATGACCACTGGAAAACTATAGCCTTGACTAGACGGACCTTTGTTGACAAAGTAATGTCTCTGCTTTTGAATATGCTATCTAGGTTGGTCATAACTTTCCTTCCAAGGAGTAAGTGTCTTTTAACTTCATGGCTGCAATCACCATCTGCAGTGATTTTGGAGCCCCCAAAAATGAAGTCTGACGCTGTTTCCACTGTTTTCCCATCTATTTCCCATGAAGTGATGGGACCAGATGCCATGATCTTTGTTTTCTGAATGTTGAGCTTTAAGCCAACTTTTTCACTCTCCTCTTTCACTTTCATCAAGAGGCTTTTTGGTTCCTTTTCACTCTTTGTCATAAGGGTGATATGGTGAAACTAATCTATGATGCTAGAAGTCAGAAAGTTGTTCCTCCTTGGAAAGAATTGACTGGAAATGGATACAAGGAACTTTCTGGGGTGGCGAAATATTCAATATTTTATTTGAGAGAGTGACTATACAGGTTCATAAAATTGTCAAAATTCATTAGACTAAATGGACTGAACATTTAAGATTTCTGCTTTATGTTGTATGTTAATTATACTTCAATTTAAAAGTGGCTATAGAGAAACATAAGTTCCAGTCAAGTCTGTCTGTTGGTAAGAAATATTCACACCTTAAAGTTTTCAAGCACTTAGTATAAGTTAGTTGAAATGCAAAGTGTCTCATACTTAACTAGATGTTTTCTTGGACTTTGTTTTAGTTGGAGAACTGAGAAATTGCACTGTCAGCTTTGCATTTGAACAGAACCAAACATATAGTGGGTTCATATTTAATGCAATATTCCTTCAGCAAAGCCAATACGGACTCTCAGCAAGGTTGACCACAGAAGCTTTCTCCAGATAATCTACTCCGAAGACTGCTGTTGGTCTCATTACATTTCTCTTGAAACCTTTTTCCTTAAAAATGTGTTTCTATAATCAGAATGTCCTACAGATGCATTCTTAATTTCCCACATACCTCTTACTGAATAAGGGAAGAAGAAAAATGAGATTAGCAATGAAACTCTTTTCCCTAGCTAGATTGTAGTCTAAACTCCTTTGTTTTACTAAGTCCAGTCCTTACTGTCATTTAGTCGCTGTCATGTTCAACTCTTTAGTGACCCCATGGACTGTTGCCCACCAGGTTCCCCTGTCAAAGGGATTTTCCAGGCAAGAACACTGGAGTGGGTTGCCATTTCCTTCTCCAGGTGATATTCCTGACCCAAGGATCGAACCTGAGTCTCCTGCATTGGCAGGAGGATTCTTTATCACTGAGCCACCAGGAAAGCCCATTATTGCTATATAAATTCATGATTGTTTAAGGACAATGATCTGGTAGTGACAGATATATTCTGTGGTATTGTGTAGTTAGTAATTCATGACTCTGAATTTAGCTGTACTTGGGTTTAAATACCTTGGCTCCAGCACACACTAGCTGTGTCATTTAAACAAGGTTTCAATTTCTCTAAGTCTGTGCTTTTATTTTTTTCCTGTAACATAATATGTGATATATGATAATAATGTTTGCAAAAATGTTTGTTGTGATAATTTAAGTGAGGCAGTAGTGTAATGTTTGGTACGGTATTAGGTAGCCATGATTATCATTACCATGCTATATGTTATTGTTTGTTTACTTGTTTGTGTCTCATACTAGACTGTAAATGTCTCAAGGGCAAAGAACATGATTTATGCTTTTTCTCAAAAGCATCCAGCATAGCTTAAAAATAAATGCTGAGTAAATATCTTTTTCAATTTAAGGATCTCTTTTCATTATTAATTCAATAGCAATGCATCCTAATAATAATTTTTGAAAGGATTACTTGGAGTTTGATTCTTAAAAGCTTTTTGATTTTTTTGGTTTTGGTTGACTTTCTATACTTCCCTTCCCTCAGTAATACCATATGCAATTTCTATAGTGAGAAAAGAAACCAGTCGATATTTAATGACCTTCTGGACATAAACTTCATCCTCTAAGCACATACTTAAAACTTCATTTCTTAGGACAAAAAGTTTAAATATGGACAATGGTCATTTTCTATTGCTTTCACCCTGCATCCAAGTACTACCTTATGTTGGTGCTTAACTTGTTTGTGGATACCATTCCCTACTTCCAGGAGTATAAATGCTTTTTCCCCAACAGTCTTTTGTGCCCTCCCTTCAATCTCCAAGACCTGATGTGGATGAGTGCACATGTGTTGAATGAGTGAATAATCATATTGCACAATTCCAGCCCCCCGCATAGCAAAGGGCTACATTATGTGGTAACAAACAGAGACTGTTAGAGCAAGAAAGGATATTTCATATTATCTAGTTCAACTTTGCTTAAGTCTGGAGAGGGAAAGAGAAATGCTAAATATTTAAAAAGGGGGAATTTCAGTGTAGGGAATTAGTCATACCTATGATAGAAGAGCTGAGAAACTGAACAGGGACTGTGAGGCAACCCAAAGAACAAGAACCACCTTTCACATGATAAGACCAAAGAAAGAAGTTGCTGTTTCCAGACTTAAGAAGCTGGGATTGTCCATATTAGTTGTAGCCAAGGAGGGGATGTAATCATTGTTGGAGACATCACAGGAAGCATAAGAGAAGGAAAAGAAAAACACTGCTTGTCTTCCTCTTCCCCTTTACTCTTTTTCTATGGGTCCTGGATGCCAAAACTACCTAAAATCTGGAGGGCAGAGGAGTCTAGCTCCCTGTAATGATACAGAGAGCACAAGGGAAGGGAGAGGATGGATCTAGGAGCAAACTGGTGACTGACCAGGAAAAGTTCCCAAAGAAAGAGGAACATGGGTTAAGTCTTGAAGGATACACTGAATTTCAGAACTTCAAGGGTCAAGAATGAGGCACTTTCTGAAAATCGGAGCTATGTGAGCAAAACCTAAGAGGTGTGAGGCACAATTATGGTGGACTAGAAAAGCCACTCTGGATAGATCAGAAAGTGCATGTAGAGTAGTATTTGGAATAAACCAGTCAACGGGGTTAGATCATGATATGGTATGCTTTCAAAGTCTGGCAGGGAGCTTCAGAATTATTTAAGAGAGGAAGAATCATTAAGATATTTGAGCAGAAGAGTAACATGCTGAAAATGGTGTTGAAGGAAGAATTTCTGGCAGGGGTAAGAGACTAGAGACCGAGGAGCCACAAAGCAAGCCACTGCAAAATTCACACATGGACCAGCAAGCTTTCACAAGGTAACGGCAGCAGGCATAGAGAGAAGTAAACCGACTGCAGTGTTTGGCAAGCTTCAGATCATAAGAAGTGAAGATGAAGAGTAAGTTAGAACTGATGCCAATTTTTCAGGCCGACTAACTGGAAAAATAACTGTAACTGAGATGAGCTGGTGAGAGAAGGTGATGAGTACACTTTGGATGAGCTGTATTTGAGATAATGGCAAGAAATAAATAGGCAGATCTAGGAAAACAACTACTGGTACATGGTTGAGAGAAGAGAAGTGGCAATGTGGTTTTGTTACTGTTCAGTTGCTCAGTTGTGTCTGACTCTTTGCAGGTCATCAACCAGCTAGGAGAATGAGTAAATAGGCGCTGGAAGGAGATTGCATGGGAGATGGATTATTGTGAGAGAAAACAACTAGCCTTGGTTAATGTCACTGAAGAAAGAGGAAGAAAAAAAAAAAGGGAATGAGTAAAGATAACAGAGTGCAATTGAAGAGGCAGGAAGACAGAATTTAAGAAGGAAAGTGAAAAGACAAGTCAAGGCAGGTTGAGGAGTCATTGTACAGGTACAAGAAATATAGTTCAATTGATAAGGTATCCTCACATAATGAGCAATCCAAAATTCATGATTGAATGAAATAATAGAAGAAAACAAAAGACAGTGTGGTTGTAAAATCTTAAATGCTACAGAAAATTTCATGAAAATACAGACTAAGAAGATGTCACTGGATTTACTCTGTATCTCTGTATCCTTTAGTAACAAAGAAAGTGAAAAAGTGAAAGTGACGTCACTCAGTCATGTCCGACTCTTTGTGACCCATCATCTGTAGCCCACCAGGCTCCTCTGTCCATGGGATTTTCCAGGCAAGAATACTGGAGTGGGTTGCCATTTTCTTCTCCAGGGGATCTTCCTGACCCAGGGATTGAACCCAGATCTCCTGCATTTTAGGCAGATGCTTTACAGTCTGAGCCACTAGGGAAGTTTTAGTAACAAAGATTACCTCTCTATTCTCAAGCTTTGTTAAAATGTAGTGTTGTAATAATATTTTTTTCCACAAAAAAACCTACCATATACATATATACACACACAATATAACTCTCTTCTCTTCCACTATTTCTTTCCTTGTGAAAACTGAATGTTGAAATTTACAGAGTGTCCTAGAACATTAATGGTGTCATGCATTTTAGGTTTTCTTGGTTGTAATTCCATGTTGATGAAACTTCTTTTCTGTAGCATTATTTATCTGTCTGCAAAGGTTGGAATTTTCTGGGGAGTCATCTAGGTTAAATTAATTTCTGTTTTGAGATCAAAAGAGATTTAGGAGGGGATTAAACTCATTTGTCAAGAGTAGGATGGCCATTTGATAATAAGCTTGGTTTCCCCTGGTGGCTCAGATGGTAAAGAATCTGCTTGCTATACAGGAGACCTGGGTTCAATGTCTCGGTCAGGAAGATCCCCTGGAGAAGAGAACTGCTACCCATTCCATTATTCTTGCCTGGAGAATTCCATGGACAGAAGAGTCTGGCGGTAGACTGTATATGTCTCCTCATGGAGGAATCTGTTAGTGGTGAGTGACAAGAAAGGGGTACTCAAGGGTAAAATAAGAAAGGGTGTGTTTCATAGGTGGAAAGATAATCTGCATCTAAGTGTATACACAGGAAAGCCATGCTGTTTCAAATGAAAAGACGTGGGACCTTGCCTGGCTCTGCATCCCTGGATACATGTTTTTTGGATGGATCATTAATTAACCTTCCTGGGCCTTACATGACTTTTGAGAGGGTCAGTCAAGGAAAGATAAATGTATGGAACTTTAAAAACATATATACTTTATCCAGGAACATACAAACCTAGAAACCCGTTAGACTTCTTGTCAGAAGGCCTGATAGTAGTTGGCAAATTCTGCTGCCTAACTCTTCACGGTTGCAGAAAGTCTTCTGGGCTTTATCTGTATGCATCCTTGTTAATGGAGTCCCTACAACTGATTCCAAGTCTAGTTCAAGGCTTGCGACATCTTATGGGACTTGAGAAACCGAGACAAATACTCTCAGGTGCTCCATCACTCCCTGCAATTTGGTCGGACAGATTCTGTTTCAAGCTTTATAATTTACTTTGAATTTCTTGAGCTCAAAGAGATAAATTCCGGTGGTTAGAATTTTTATAAATGGAGCTGTAGTAGCCATTAACCGTGTGAGTGACCCTTAAAAGTCCAGCAAATTAATACCAAGCATAACAAAATATTTGACTACTTACAACATCTTTATTGTATTTATACACATTCATGCATGCGCACAAGGAGCAAATATCTATCTGTATTTATGTCTCATCACATACATAACTAGAGGGAGAGAGATGAAGTTGGGTGGGGACAGAGTCTGGGAAAAGAAAGACAAGAAAAAGAGAGAAGGTGGCATGTTTCATTCTTTTATTTTTTCCATAAAAGCACTGGGATTCACTGTGGACTGGGGTGGGAGAGGGTGGTAGAAACTGGCAGATCTGTTTAAAAAATATTTTGTGAGATTCCTGGCATAAGCCGAACCGCTGGGGCCCAGGTGACCAAGGGTGGCACTGAGCTGGGGACGAGACAGAGCTCGCTGACGCCGCCTGGAAACCAGCACACCCCTGGAGACAGAGGCCTGGAAACTTTGATGACTCTGGCTGGAACACTGGGTTCTAACTAAGGCTAGAGGAGCAGTCAGGAGGCTTCTTCGAGAGGGTTTGTAGGCAACAGAGGAGAACTAGCAGAACCCAGAGAAGGAGAGGGAAAGGCAGGGTGGGCACCTCATGGTCACTGTTGCTGAAAGACCAGTTCATGGGCTCGGTGCATGGTCTTGTCCAAGGATTTATTCTAACAGCTGGAGCGGGGATCACAAGACTTAACTTTTCGTATCAGCTTTACCACTGACTTACTTTGTTCCTTAGACAGGTCACTCTTCTCTATATCTAAGTTTTATGCTCTGGGAAATGAGGCTTTTGGAGTTGATCTGAAATAATCTCCTAAATGTAACATTATTCATCTCCTGAGTTTATTGCTTTCTTGCCAATGAATTAAACAACTACTTCCCAAAAGCCTATGCCAGGTTTGTATGTGTGTGGGTTAGTCACTCAGTCACGGCCTATTCTTTG
Source organism: Nanger dama (assembly GCA_917880005.1). Taxonomy (NCBI): domain Eukaryota; kingdom Metazoa; phylum Chordata; class Mammalia; order Artiodactyla; family Bovidae; genus Nanger; species Nanger dama. The sequence goes on along the minus strand of CAKJTW010000011.1, from coordinate 22,306,688 downwards.
TGACCCCGTGGTGGCCTGTAGCCTGCCAGGCTCCTCTGTCCATGGAATTCTCCAGGCAAGAATACTGGGGCAGGTAGCCATTCTCTTCTCCAGGGGATCTTCCCAACCCAGGGATGGAACCCAGGGTTTCTGCATTGCAGACGGGGATTCTTTACTGTCTGATCCAACAGGGAAGCGCCTGTGTCAAGTCACTCCTGACAAATTCTAAGCAAGGGATCATAAACACGCCGTCGCCTGTAACACAGGTGCAGCTCCAAGTCCTGCCCTTGTTGTTCCTTGCCTATGAGACTTTGAAGAGGCTGGTTTCCTTCTATGGCCCTCAGTTTCCTCGGCTGTACACTGAGGATAGTGACACCTTCCGACAGGGCTGTTAAAGGTAAACAACACGGCGCGGGGCGTAGTAGGTGCCCAGTGACTGGTATTCACTGTAAGTGTCCTTTTAATTAAATATTCTAGTAACAGACCCTATCAATCCATTCATAAAAATGTAACTTTATAAAGTGCACAGATCGATATGACCCGTAAACTTGAGCTTGTCAAGGGATTTGCTAAATCAAAAAATGTTCTCCTGAAGATATATTCTATCATAAAAATGAGAAGATATCTTCATAAAGTGCCCTTGGCTGTTTTATTATTTAAGCTTGCCTCAGAATTCCTCTCAGGTTGTCATTCCTCATGCTTCTCTCATCAAGATCTCCTCATCCCTTTCTCTGACAAGAATCTGAACAAAGTCCAAGCATCTTCTCCACCTTTACAATTTGTATTTTCCTCAACTTAATTAAAGTAATATTTGCTTAATTAGGCTAAATGCAGCTTCTTTCATTTATAATCAGTCTCTGGGGAAAGCTTCTCCTAAGCTAAGGCTTCTGCCTCGTCCCGTGTGGCTCTCAGAATGGCTACCTCTCCACTTTTCTCAGATAGAATGCTGTGACATGGTCTAAGCTGAGGTGAGGTTTATAGAGCTGTTATTTCTCTGTCTTTTTGTGATAACTTTACCTGATGCTGAGAAGACAGGGTACTTAGTAAATCTACACCATTGTTACAGGTCTGATGTGCTGTGTGCTTAGTTGCTCAGTTGTGTCTGACTCTTTGTGTCCCCATGGACTGTAGCCCACCAGGCTCCTCTGTCCATGGGGATTCTCCAGGCAAGAATTACTGGAGGGGGTTGCTATGCCCTTCTCCAGGGGGATCTTCCCAACCCAGGGATCGAACCCATGTCTCCCGCATTGCAGGCTGATTCTTTACCGTCTGAGCCACCAGGGAAGCCCACAAATATGATGATCTTACCCAAATATTTCAGGAGAGACTTTACATCCTAGGAGGAAGGCAACCACAATTTTATCATTTCTATTACTATATAAATATTAACTGCTTAATAAAAATGTTACATAGCAGGAAGAGATAGTACTGATATACACATTACCAAACACAGCTACGAGCACTTTCCTCATGACAGTTCTGTAAGGGCAGAGTTATGACGCTGTTTAACAAACGAGAACACATAGGTGCAGTGATTTTGTCCACGGTTATATAAATCATAAAGTAGTACTGCGCAGACTCAACAAAGAAAAAAGCAAAAATTCAGTGACAGGCTCTGTCGGAAAGTGGGATACAAGTAAATTATGGCCCCACAGGTGAAGTATGGAGGCTATGTGATGCCTGAGGGTAGGTAACTCCATCCAGGAGCCACTCCGGAGTGAGCTCTTCTCACTGTCCAAAGACAGACAATTCATGTCCCATTGTACCCGGGAACAAAAGGGAAAGATGGCTGCTGGGATAGGCATGGTGTGTATGGATGTTCTGCACGTGTGTGTGTGTGTGTGTGTGTGTGTGTGTGTGTGTATCTTTGTACTTGCTATGGAGTTTCAGGAACTGGATACTGTAGCTCAGACCAGTCTAGTGTTTCCTTCACTCACAGTGAATGGTTGTTGATGCTCTAGTTCTGGTTCATCCACTTTGGGAGTCCCAATACATAGCCTCCTCCGAATAAGGACTAGGAACTCACTTCCTTAGCTTCTTGAAGAGCCATCTGGAAAGTAGGTTTAAATATTGGACCAACAAAAGTATTTATACTGAGATTGGAACCTTTTGTGCATTCTTTTGCTTGATTAATGACTTTTTTGCAATTGTTCCCTTCATTTTGCTTTATGTTTCTCTTTCCTATGAAAAGCCATGCAGGGAAGTGTTACATGGCTTGGCTTGGAACCTTAGCTCTCTTATGCTAGACATTTAACATTAGTGAAGTTCCCTAAGGTCTCTGTGCCTCAGTTTCTTCAACAATAAAACGGGATGACTATAATCAGGGTAAACACATTGGCTTGCCTTTGCTGTTCAGTCGCTCAGTCATATCTGACTCCTTTGTGACCCTATGGACTGTAGCCTGCCAGGCTCCTCTGTCTGTGGAATTTCCCAGGCAAGAATACTGGAGTGGGTTGCCGTTTCCTTTCTTCAGGGGATCTTCCTAAGCCAGAGATTGAACCCACATCTCCTGCTTGGCAGGCAGATTCTTTACCACTGAGCCACTTGTTGCAGGGATTAGGAAATTATTATATGTAAAGTATCTAAAACATTGCCTGTGAAGGAGTTAAGTATCAACTAAATGTTAGTTATTTTTGTTATTATGCATTTTTGTCTCACCAGTTGTATTTGTTGAGTTAATCAAGATGCCTCCTACCCACTTTATTCTTCTTGTGCTTTGGAAATGGTACATCTAATTTTTAAACACTTACTCTTTGCAGTTGTATATGTGACACCATGAATTTTTTAAAAACAAATTTATTGAAGTATCATTTATGTAGAATATAATATACCCATTTTAAGGGTAGAGTATTTTGGTGAATTTTGACAAGTTTACATACACATTTAGTCTTCACCACAATTGAGATATAGAATATTTTTATCACTCCTAAAATACTTTGTACCACTTTCCATATAATACATCTCGCACTCCATTCAATCCTTTCCAGCCCAAGGTAATCAATGTTATGCTTTCTGCCACTGTGGAGTAAGTTTGACTTTTCTAGAGTTAAATATAAAAGAAATCATACAGCCTGAAGTCTTTCGTGACATACATTTTTTTTTAATTTTTATTTTTACTTTATTTTGCTTTATAATACTGTATTGGTTTTGCCATACACTGACATGAATCTGCCATGGGTGTACATGAGTTCCCAATCCTGAACCTCCCTCCCCCGTCTCACCCCATATCATCTCTCTGGATCATCCCCGTGCACCAGCCCCAAGCATCCTGCATCGAACATAGACTGGAGATTCGTTTTTTACATGATAGTATACATGTTTCAATGCTATTCTCCCAAATCATCCCACCATCTCCCTCTCCCACAGAGTCCAAAAGTCTGTTCTATACATCTGTGTCTCTTTCACCGTCTTGCATACAGGGTTATCATTACCATCTTTCTAAATTCCATATATATGTGTCAGTATACTGTATTGGTGTTTTTCTTTCTGGCTTACTTCACTCTGTATAATCGGCTCCAGTTTCATCCACCTCATTAGAACTGATTCAAATGTATCCTTTTTAATGGCTGAGTAATACTCCATTGTGTATATGTACCAAGTTTTCCTATCCATTCATCTGCTGATGGACATCTAGGTTGTTTCCATGTCCTGGCTATTATAAACAGTGCTGCGATGAACACTGGGGTACACGTGTCTCTTTCAATTCTGGTTTCCTCAGTGTGTATGCCCAGCAGTAGAATTGCTGGGTCATGAGGCAGTTCTATTTGCAATTTTTTAAGGAATCTCCACACTGTTCTCCATAGTGCCTGTACTAGTTTGCATTCCCACCAACAGTGTAAGAGAGTCCCCTTTTCTCCACACCCTCTCCAGCATTTATTGCTTGTAGACTTTTGGATCGCAGCCATTCTGACTGGTGTGAAATGGAACCTCATTGTGGTTTTGATTTTCATTTGTCTGATAATGAGTGATGTTGAGCATCTTTTCATGTGTTTGTTAGCCATTCGTATGTCTCCTTTGGAGAAATGTCTATTTAGTTCTTTGGAACATTTTTTGATTGGATCGTTTCTTTTTCTGGAGTTGAGCTGCATAAGTTGCTTGTATATTTTTGAGATTAGTTGTTTGTCAGTTGCTTCATTTGCTATTATTTTCTCCCATTCAGAAGGCTGTCTTTTGACCTTGCTTATAGTTTCCTTTGTTGTGCAGAAGCTTTTAATTTTAATTAGATCCCATTTGTTTATTTTTGCTTTTATTTCCAGTATTCTGGGAGGTGGATCATAGAGGATCCTGCTGTGATTTATGTGTGACATAGATTTTTAAACATATTTTGCTATTACTCTCAATAGTTACTCAATACCTTTATTCTCTCCTGGTTCGGACCTAAATCTAAGTAATTTTTTCTTCTTTCATCCCTTTTCCCTTTGCCAACTTCCATTTTGAGATTATCTGGGATTTTAGTTATAAATATTTTAAAATCACACATCAGGAGTTATTTAAATCTAATTTGGATTTCTACTTCATTTACTCACCACTCTTTCTAGTATCTTATATATACTGTTTAGTCTTTGATTCATTTTCTGTGTGCTTCACACAATTCTTCCCCCAACATCCACTCCCCATCCCCTGGTCCTCAGGGTAACTTTTATGAATCTCTACGATCCTAAATATGTATTTATTTTGCTCTCTTATTTCACTACCAACTACATACTAAGTACAGGGTTCTAAGAACATTATCTTTTCCTTTAACCTATTATATCTAGCTTTGGCAATGAGAGCTCAGATACAGTACTGAAAGAAACCATGTCCACTGGGGCTTTGAATCACTAATTTTCAATTCAGCTGAATCTATTTCTGTCTGCTAATCATTTTCTTCCAATGATTAAAATTTCCCATGCCAAGCCCTCTAGCATAGTGCTCCAAGGCAGTGGCTTGTCAAAATACACATTCTATTTCAGTCATTCTGGGGACAGGCCTGGGATTCTGCATTTCTAACAAGCTCCCAGGTCATGGTGATATGAACCGCATTTTGAGAAACAAGCCTCTAGCTGCTACTTTCTCATGGAGGTGACAGCCTCTTTAATCTTTCCGAAGATATGAATCATGAATGTCAAAGTCTGTGTCCTCTATTAACTCCTCAGTGTTAATACTTGTGAGTGCTGAGTTTGTGGCTTCTCTTTTCTAATGTTGGTTTTCCTCAAATTCTATCTTTCCCCTTTCCTTTCCTTTCTCTTATGTTTCTTTTTTTTTTTTCCTTCTTTTTTTTTTTAAAGATACTTGCCAATTACCTACTTATCTGCTCCTGTGTGGTGGAAAGAGAGTGGGCCTTCTGCTCAGAGGAGTGCACTCTTGCATAGCAGGACTGAGGGTTCCATATCCAGTCCCCTCCCCAGCTTCAGAGCCAACATTCACTGCTTTATCATATAAACAAAACACTGTCACCGACTGTTTAGCATAAGCTGGGTATAGGACTGACCAGCATAGCTAATGATTAAGATGATAGAAACAATTAACATTTTTAAGTGTCTGCAGCATGAAAGGAAGTGCTACATGTTTTACTTAATGGATAGAACTTGTCAAACTGAAGATCTAACCACATCCACTTTCTCCCTGTATGTTTAGTCCCGCCAACCTACTTAGACTGAGAAACACAATTTGTCCTTATTTTCATCGCGCGCTCTTCTCTTTCTTCACTTTTGGGAGTAAGTGGAAAGATGCTGAAGATCCAGTCATTTGGATGAAATAGATCAAATATTCCAGGGTAATTGAATGATACCCCAAAGCCAAACCCTCTGTAATGGGAAGGGAGTAGAGTAAAGTGAATAAGAAAGAGAGAAAGAAAGGGAGAGAAGGAGAAGAAATAAAAAGAAGTTGGGGACAAAGTGCTGATAATGAAAAGATGAGGAAAGAGGGAAGAGGAACAGAATGCAGGTGGAATTTGCACAAGAGTGGGGAGTTTAGTTGCATTTGCTTAGAGTTAGTTTTTAACCTTGCTTAAATTCTTTCAAATCTCTGCAAATAAGAAGATTAATTGAGTAGCCCTTGACATTCGGAGAGAGCTCTGGCTAGAGTGACCTTATAGACATAACCCAGGAGAACAGGGGAATAGTAATTTTGGCTTATAAAAGGCAAATTTTCATAAGTTTATTGGAAAGACAGTTTATTGTGTGTTGTATGGCTTGTTTCTGTAAATTGAATAAAATGGTCTCTTATTTTGAGGGTTTACAGGGATTTACCTAGAAATATTTACCTAGAATATTTACGTAGAAATCAAAGAGGAACCCATTTAAATCTTGTGACTTGACTGATTGGAATTTGCAGCTTTAATGTGATCTTTTATTGTAAGAATTTTTCCTATAATTTTCAGGATGTGGATTGACAGTGAAAGATGGCTGAAACCCATCTGTGTTTTGGGTTCAGGCCACTAATTTCCAATATGTTGGGTACTGGGAATTTTGAAACTCACACACTTAAAAACATCTCCCCTGTTTTTAAAGGTTTTACAAAAGAAACATAACCTCAGTTCTCTATATTTATGAAAGTCTATTTCTTTAATGATTGAAATTTACTGTGCCTTCAGGAGCTGTTCTAATTGTTTTTAATTAAGATGAAACAGTTAGAGAAGGCAATGGCACCCCACTCCAGTACTCTTGCCTGGAAAATCCCATGGATAGAGGAGCCTGGTAGGCTGTAGTCCATGGCGTCGCTAAGAGTTGGACGTGACTGAGCAACTTCCCTTTCACTTTTCACTTTCATGCATTGGAGAAGGAAATGGCAACCCACTCCAGTGTTCTTGCCTGGAGAATCCCAGGGACGGGGGAGCTTGGTGGGCTGCCGTCTATAGGGCCGCGCAGAGTCGGACACGACTGAAGCGACTTAGCCGCAAGATGAAACAGCATTATTCTTGCTGAAGAAAGCAGACCAATAGAAAGACATGGTTGGAGCAGCCCTTGGGACATTGGTTTTGTTTAGGTCTACTTCCACTTCTAATCAATTGTTCATTTTTCAATTTGTCACTTGAGTTTCACTTAAAATATAGCCTCTAAATGTATTAAGCTCCTACTACACAGGCCCTGTCCTAGGTTCCACCCCTGGGACACAAAGATAATTCCAACAAGTCCCTGAGTTCAGGATCCATCAGAGTCCTACAGGGAGACAGTCTTAGAAATAGATGACTATGACACATTATGTCTGTTATAAGAGGATGGTGCAAATGGTATCATGTGAGATGAGCTGAGATGGGCCTTATTCCACCTGAGTAAGTAGGGATCCAGGACAGGTAACCTGCTACCTGAATCTCACAGGATAAATAGATGCTTTACAGTACAATTAGTTCTTGCTTATAAGTTCTCAAACCCTCCATAACTGCCCCCTGCTTCTCCTCTTCACTCCACTCTACCTCTGAATCCCTCTTTGAAAGCTTTGTTGATAAAAATCTATTGAAAGTGCTCTGAGATTCCCCTTTCAATGGTGCTTCAGAAGCCTTGAGTTGACCAGACTGCTTCAAGTCCATGAGATTCGAACTGGCTTGCCATTTACCCTGTTGGAATCTCTCCACCTCCTCACTGACTCTTGCTTGCATCTTAAGTTTGTGTCATTTGTTCTGAGGAACACAGCTCTGAGCATTATGGCACCAAAGTTCATCCAGGTGTAATTAATTATCTTATGGTGTCACTTGTATTGGCAGCCAAACCCCTAGAGGGGAAAGTTTTTAAAATATGGGTGTTTCTGGAGATGACGGGTAGAGTAGAATCTCTGCACGTAACAGTGCTGATAGATACGGTGAGAGAAACACGTAATGTATGTTCTTTAGGGAGTGCTAATCCCTTGCTGTAACCCATCACTGAAACCTTCCTCTTCACTCTGGTCAAGGTGGGGAGCACGCCCATCCATCCTGAAGGAGCATAGTGCGTGCCTTTAGGAGATGATCAGCATCAGCTCTGTAGGCTGCTTCTCCAGTTCCAGGGCATCATATCAGTCTTGTGTCATGTAGCATTTCTTGCAGAGATGCTGGCTCATGTCTAGTCTCAACTGCATTCTGGCTCAATGCAGTTCTTTGGGCCCCTGCATGCTGAGAGGAGATGAGAGAGACTGCTCGAAGGTGAAACAGCCTCAATCTGCAGAGGCTTCTCCCTCATTTGTCCTGGCTGCCTACAAAGCTCTGTCTGCAGTGAAACTGAACACCTTCTACCTTTTGATTGCCAGTCAAGGAGAGGCTGCCTGCAGTGGCGGATTTGGGTCCCCAAAACTGACAAGATTTCTAACGGTGGGGAAGGGAAGATTGTGGAGTCAGACCAGAGCATACATAATGTGTGGCATACTCAAAGCCGGTCTTAGAAATGGCCAAGAGGTACATGAAAAGATGTTCAACATCATTAATCATTGCTGTTGTTCAGTCGTTAAATTGTGTCCAACCCTTTGTGACTACATGGATGTAGCATGCCAGGCTTCCCTGTCCTCTCCCGTAGTTTGCTCAGCCTCATGTCCATTGAGTCGGTGATGCTATCTAATCATCTCATCCTCTGCTGCTCTCTTCTCGTTTTGCCTTTAATCTTTCCCAGTATCAGGGTTTTTTCCAACAAGTCAGCTCTTTGCATCAGGTGGCCAAAACATTGGAACTTCAGCAGTAGTCCTGGTTTGATCTCCTTGTAGTCCAAGGGAGTCTCAAGAGTCTTCTCCAACACCACAGTTGGAAAGCATCAATTCTTCACCCCTCAGTCTTCTTTATAGTCCACTTCTCACATCCATACATGACTACTGGAAAACTATGGCTTTGACTATATGGATCTTTGTTGATAAAGTGATGTCTTTGCTTTTTAATACTCTATCTAGGTTTGTCATAGCTTTCCTTCCAAGGAGCAAGCATCTTTTAATTTTATGGCCACAGTCACCATCTGCAGTGATTGGGGAGTCAAAGAAGATAAAATCTGTCAATGCTTCCACTTTTCCCCTTCTATTTCCCATGAAGTGATGGGACCAGATGCTATGATCTTAGCTTTTTGAATGTTGAGTTTTAAGCCAGCTATTTCACTCTCCTCTTTCACCCTCATCAAGAGGCTCTTTAGTTCCTCTTCACTTTCTGCCATGAGAAACTAGCATATTTGAGGTTGTTGCTATTTCTTCCAGCAGTCTTGATTCCGGCCTGTAACTCATCCAGCCAGGCATTTTTTTTGATGTACTCTGCATATGAATTAAATAAATAGGGTGATGATTTACAGCTTTGTCATACTCCTTTCCCAATTTTGAACCAGTCAGTTTTTCCATGTCTGGATTTACCTGTTGCTTCTTGACCTGCATACTGGTTTCTCAGGAGATAGGTAGGATGATCTGGTATGCCCATCTCAGACTTTTCCACAGTTTGTTGTGATCCACATAGCCAAAGGCTTTTATGAAGTCAGTGAAACATAAGTAGATGTTTTTCTGAAATTCCCTTGCTTTTTCTATGATCCAACGACAAATGTTGGCAATTTGACCTCCGGCTCCTCTGCGTTTTCTAAACCCAGCTTGTACATCTGAAAGTTCTCAATTCAAGTACTGTTGAAGCCTAGCTTGAAGGATTTTGAGCATATCCTTATTAGAATGAGAAGTGAGTGCAACTGTGTTGTAGTTTGAATATTTTTTTAGCACTTGCCTTCTTTGGAGTTAGGATGAAAATTTACCTTTTACAGTTCTATCAGCAAATTTGTCAGCAAATTTGGGAAACCCAGCAGTGGCCAAAGGACTGGAAAAGGTCAGTTTTCATCCCAGTTCCAAAGAAAGGCAATGCTAAAGAAATACCGTATGATTCAGCAATTCCACTTCTGAATAGATACCCAAAGGAAATGAAATCACTCTTTTAAAGAGGTGATTGCCCGCCCATGTTTACTGCAGCATTATTTACCTTGGTAAAGACATAAATAAAAGCTAAGTGTTCATTAAGATGTTAATGTGATCTATATTTGCAGTGGAATATTATTCAGCCATAAAAAGAATAAAGTTCTTCCATTTGCAACAACATAGATTCACCTTGAGGTCATTATGCTAAGTGAAGTAAGTCAGACAGAGAAAGACAAATACTCTACATTCTCCTTTATATGTGGAATCTAAAAACTCAAACTCAGAGGAATAGAGAATAGAATTGTGATTGTTAGGGGCTGAGGGGTGGGGTAAATGGGGAGAGGTGGTCAAAGAGCAAACTTGCAGCAATAAGAGGAACATGTTTGGGGCATCCAATATATGGCATGCTAATTATAATTAACAATACTGTACATTGCATACTTTGAAGTTTCTAAGAGAGTAGATCTTTAAAGTTATCACTACACATAACGAAAATCATAATTATCTGAGGGGATGGAGGTGCTAACTAACTTCATTGTGTTAATCATTTTGCAATATGTATGTGTATCAAATCGTGTTGTACACTTTAAGCTTACATATATGTCAAAAATGCCTTAATAAAGATGGAAAAAAATTGCGAATTGGTAGCATAGCTCTTCCTCACCCTTGCATTCAGAGCAGTTCATCAAACGTTTACGGAATGCCTCTGCTGAGATAGGCATTATGCTGACTGTTAGGGACCCAGGGACAAAGAAGATAGACTCACAGCTCTTCAGGAGTCTTTGAATTGGTGAATGAGTGCTCTGTACCTGTACGGTATCTAATCAATCTTCATCCTTTAAAAGTCTCTTGAATGGTTCCCATCTTCTCCACCCCCTCTTGAAAGCTTCATCATCCTTTAGACAGAGATCCCCTCTGTGCTCTGTACACAGAGTAGCCTTGTTCTCTCTGAGTCACAGTCAGATGGGTCTCTCTCCCCTGAATGTCTTGTTCAAGAGACTATGAGGACAGGAGCAGTGTGTTTTCATTTCTGAGTTCTCATTGCTCCTATTCAGGGTGTGAGTGTTCTGAGGAAGTGCTTCAAATGATAAATCTCAAAGCTTGTGTCTGTCTCTGTCTTTATTCATTCAGTGTCATTTCCAAGTTGGAACAGAGGAATTCTAGCCAGTGCTTGAGTTCAGAAGAAATTGACTGGTGAAGGAGACCTTGAAGCCAGGAGAGGGGAGTTTGGTCAGTGCCTAGCTCTGCCATTCGTATGAATTATCTCACTTCTCTTGGCCTGCTAGCAGCTTTATCCATAAAAACTTCTCCCTCCAACTGTGGGAAGTGGACTGGATAAGACACAGCTAAGCCCATTCATGGCTTGGTCAATCACTGTTTTCATATGGAGATTCATCTGACAAACATTTAAAGAGTACCAGCTGCATAAGTGGCTTCTTCCTATGAGATTTTGTGCAATGTATCTCAGTTGGTCCTGATGGAATGTTGACTCTGCACCCAATAAACTTCGGCTCTCTTATCCCCTTGCACTTCCCTCTGCTGGCAGGCACAGCTGTTCCCCAAGCCCTCTGTCTTTTTTTGGTTTTGTTTTCTAAATGCTCAGTGTCTATTTGGGGTTTTTGATGGTTATCTCCTCTGTGAAGACTTTTCTAGATCCTCTTCCTTCTATCCCAAGTGGAACTCTGGTGGCACTTCATCTCTCCAGTGGTACTCTTGTGGCCCTAGTGCAGTTATTGATCTTAAAGGCTTATCTTCCCACCAGACTGTGAGGTCTGTAAGAGCTGGATCCCGCATAGTACTTAACACTGAGCCTTGCCCATATTAGGTGCTCAGCAAATGAGTGCTGCCTTGGTTTATCTCTCCTCCCTCCTAGAAAGTCTATAGCTTAAACATTTTGGCCTCAAGAGTCTTTTGTATTTTTTTAAGCTTGTTGAGGACTCTAGAGAGGTTTGGGCTCTAAGTGGCAAACTCAATGTGGGTTACACCTATTCATATTACCATATTAGACATTAAAATTGAGAAATTGCTTAAAATTCACCAATCACATATTTTCCAATAGAAAGTATGGTATTGCTTTACATTTCTATAAATCTCTTTAAAGGCTAGCCTGAGACTGGTAGATTTTTTTTTTATCTTCTATTACACTCAATCTGAAATAATATGCTATTTAGTTAAAGCAGATGAAAGAAATTCTGCAGTTGAGGAGGGGTAAAACATTTTAGCAGAGTTTTCAGATAAGTGCAGACATTTTTCTTTGCTACTACATCAAAATTCAATATATGGTAGTTTCTTAGAGTTTAGTTGCATTGTGGAATCTGGAACCATATTAACGAACATTTGGTACTCAGATATATTAAAATCTACTAATCTATTTTGCATTTCAAATAAATATTTTTCCCATGCATGATTTTGTAACATCATGTATTGGTCATTTGGAAAACATTGGTTTACTGACTTATACTGATTTTTCAAGTGTTGATAATTTTATTCCAAAATTCAAGTAGTTACGTTTGTTACTTTTACCCACTGAAGTCATCAGAAAAGTTTTAAGCATTGTGAAGCAGTTAAGTTTATGGTGGTAGATATACATTTCCGAACATTCTAATTTCTGATCAAAAGCTTGAATGTATGATTGGCAAAAAGCATGTCGATTTTGCCCTTAAAGTGACATCCTCATTTTGTTCATTTTTAAGAAAATATCTGCCAGTAAGGTTTAAACAACTACAGTTTGTGAGTCATTCTTCCAGCTCAAACTGGAAAAGGTCGTCGGCATAGCTTACATCTCAGTTGCCTAACTACATTTCTCTGAGACAACTATTACGTTTTAGTAGCAGCAGAAGCGCTTTATACCCATTTCTCATTTTGTCTTGGCAGAGAAAAAGATGTATACTTAACACTGTAAATCTAATGAAGTAAGTAAGTTGAACTGTTTCTTTAAGGAAATTCTTAACTAAAATTTACTTTTTAAAAAACTATTTTTCATGGCAATAAAGAATACAGTGACTATGAATCCAATTTGGTTTCAGTGCCCTGATATGTTCTGAGAACTCAGAAATTTTTAACAACTGTGGTTTCTGCAGAAAATTTTGAGTTTGTTAACAATTCAAAATGTTAACACAGTGAAAATGGTGGAGACTTATGGTGACAACAAGTCTGATCTCATATGCCCCCTCTAAGAGTCTCAGAGATCCCTTTAGGGGGTACTAGGATGATACTTTGAGAACCATTGATCTACAGGATTGGTTTCTATATTTCTACCCCTTTGTATTAATCTTGTCTGTACCAAGAGTGAAAAGACCCACTTGTGCTAGATCTAGCCTGAAGATTTGGAGAGAGACTTTTTCCTTGATTTGATTACTTTCTACAACTCCATTCTTTCCTTGGTTTACACATTATATCTTTGGATTCACCAGGAGCTGGCGACCCATTCAGAGGCCTCCAGAGCTAAAGTTGATCAAGTGATTGAGTGCTGAAGAACAGGACAGAAAGTAAGAAAAGAGAGTGGGGTCAGAGAAAGCACACAGGACACAGGTTTAAAGAGAAAGAATTTGAGAATGAATGAGAGAAGGACTAAAGAAAGAAGGTGACAAGAGAAAAAAAAAAAGAAAAAGAAAGGCAATGAAAGTAAAGAAACCTAGAGGGGTCAGATGAGGTGGGAGGAGGGAGAGAGGTTCAAGAGGAAGGGGACATATGCGTGTCTAAGCCTGGTTCCTATTGATGTATGGCAGAAACCAACACAATATTGTAAAACAATTATCCTTCAATTAAAAATAAATAACTTTAAAAAAGGAGTAAAGAAAAAAAAATGGAAGGGGGGGCACCAGAGTGAGAGGGCATGATGCAACCTATTAGAAGGATCTGAATAGAAGGTTTGGGTTTGGTAGAACCACTTCTAGCCTTGAACTTTGCAAGAGTCAACATCCTCCCTGGGCCTAACGTTTTCCCTCTGCAAAGTGAGAGGGCTGAGTGGGAAGGAAATAGTGCTGGAGGTTGACAAGACCTTCCACAGATGGGCTCCAGGAGTCCCTGAACTCCCCAAATTGTGAGCAGAGTCTTGTGTGTCCATGGGTTATTTTAGGGCAGGAAGGGAGTTGTTTTCATCAGTTACTCAACAGTCTCTTTACCAAACTGGACAAAGAACCACCAACTTGGTTGGTTTATGATCTTTTCTAGCTCTAAAACTTTATGTTTCTTGCATGCAAGGGGACTCTGTAAACTGATTTTAAAATTATTTCCCAGCATGGCCTTAGAGGTTCACCTTCACTGTCTTTGAACATGAAATCTCTGGTTTCTATGATTTGTTTTTTTCTTATGTAGGGAAAAAACAGTCCCTGGGAATTCTGAACCCTGACCCATTGCAGTGCACAGCAGGTAGGACTGGTGAGGAATCGGCCTCTCTGGGGGCCATGGAGCACAGCTGCTGCCTACGGTGTGCACACAAACAGAAATGGCTTTACTCTGCATGCCAGCGCTGCAGCTTCTCTGGTCTCAGCTTGTTGACTTGGTCCCAGGGAAGGAACGAAGCTGGCCAAGTCCAATGAATGGCCGGCAGTGGAAAACCAGTGCTGGTGTCTGCTGGCAGCTGGGGCGGGCAACACCACACGTGGTCAGCTCCCCCAAGCGGTGCTCCGCTTCCCCCACGACGGCTGGCTTTGGCAGCGCTGCCAGGCCTGAGAATGCAGGAAGTCCTGGGTCACAGTGACCTCTAGTTACTGATGCCAGATGAAATATGCCCTGGAGCTTCTCCAGGGTCACATGGTGTGTGGAGCAAGAGAAGGCAGGGCTGCTTTTGCGCTGACAAAGTGGATTTTGGCTCCAAAATGGCACCCCTTGGGGACTAGGAGGGGTTGTGGGTGGGAAGGGGAGGGCGGGCAGGGCGGTGGTGTGACACTGGGTTAAAGGGAGAATTAGTCTTGCTTTCTTTAATCCCCTCAGGCCTTCCAGGAAGCCACTTGCTCCTGGAGGTGGAGACACATCCCCACATCTGTGGTGCAAAAATTTAGGAAGAGGTTTCTGTGTGTCTTTGTTGTTTATGTGACAGGATGGATGAGCTTCTGGCTCCGTCTGTGCTGAAGCTCGAGCTGGAAAAAAGCTGTACAGTAATGCCCTTCCATAGCTCAGCTGCTCAAAATGGAAGGAAGATGGACAATGGATGTTCAGGGATCTACACTCTCTGGCCCTGGACTTTCCTTTAACCATTATTTGGAAAAAGAAGGTCTTTGCAGTTCCTTCATGTTGAGTCTCTTTTCGTTTTGTTCTTACCAAGTTAGGTTATCTATCCTCTGATTCTGAGCTCCAGAATCCTAGAGGAGGCCCAGCAGTACTCCAGTGAGGCTGTACCAGAGGGCCAATGATGGACACCTTGGTCCCACCTAGGTCCACAGTGCCCAGATACAATCACTTTGCCTTGATCTGGGCAGAGGGAGGGAGCTTGGCTACTTCACTTTCAAGAATCAGTAACAGAGACCTAAAATGGAAACAGCTGAGAAAAAAGAAGCCAAGTCGAAAACAAGATCCAGCTGGAGGAGGTCAGGCCCGATAAGCAGGCTAACCACAGGCTTGGAAAAGAGGTCAGGCCCCAGGAGTTGGGCTGGAGCAGCATGGAGTGTTTTTGCCAAGGGGAGATGATGGCCTGTGAGGTAGGTGGGCTCTGCTGTCCCATCCCATATCTGGCTCCAGTGAGCAGAAGGAGGCCTTTCTGGTTTTCCTCCTGTTCTCTACTGCAGGACAGAATTCCTCAGCTTGGTTGAAAGGGAGTTAAGCAGGGTATGCCTGGGGATATAGAAGAGAGGGATCTTTGGGGGAAATGAAGCATATCATTCAACGGCCAGTTCCAATCTTAGCTCCTCCAAGAACCCTTGCTGAGTCACTCCGCATGAGTCTTGGCCCAACCTCTCTACCCCACTCTTTTTGCACTTCATATTTTGTTTACAGTATGTATCTCAAACTGTCAAATCAGAAATTATTTGGTAATAGTGCATGCTTATGATCTAAGTTGCTTCAGTCGTGTCCTACTCCTTGCAACCCTATGGGCTATAGCTCTTCTGTCCTTGGGATTCTTCAGGTAAGAATACTGGAGTGGGTTGCCATGCCCTCCTTCAGGGGATCTTCCTGACTCAGGGATTGAACCCACATCTCTTATGTCTCCTGCACTGGCAGGTGGGTTCTTTAGCGCTAGTGCCACATGGGAAGCTCCATTTGGTGATAGTGACTAATATTTGTACAGTGTATCTCTGCTAGTACAACTCATTACTTTTGCAAGTGTTAACTCATTGTTCTTTCTCTGTAGTGACTGTGAGAAACAGCTAGATAATTATTGTTAGTCTACTTCAGATAGAGGCAAGCTAATACAAAAATCACAGACTTTGATTCCATTAGATGAGGGTTTGAATATAAGCTTTATAAGCTTTATTATTTGGTGACAAGATGAGCTGGGCCCTGGAGGAGGGCATGGCAACCCACTCCAGTATTCTTGTCTGTAGAATCCCCATGGACAGAGGAGTCTGGTGGGCTATAGTCCATGAGGTCGCAGACTTGGGCACGACTGAGTGACTAAGCACAGCACAGCACAGCAAGCCGGGACACTTGGCCGAATCAGTCCAGCGGGTGCCACCAAGAGAGATCTGTGCCCTCTTATTTGGTAGTGAAATCACTGCCGTTTCTACCACAAGCTCTGTTTTTGGTAAAAGAAAATCTTGCCCTACACACACAGAAAAAGATTATTTTGGAGGCATCATATTTTCACCAACAGGATTTTTGGAACCCTGAGCAAATGCCATGGTTTTCTAGCATCAAAACAAGTTTATTCCAAAGTTTCTTTTGGACATTTGAAGGCAGTAAGCTCTGCCAGTGTTCACATCATGGCTCTCCTTGGCAGCCATGCCCTTGTGTCATTGCTGCCCATCTGGGCACATCCCTGCATCTCTGTCCTCCTTTCATCCCTCTCCCTTTCCCTGTTACATATTATCCCTTTCAACCATTTACATTGCTCCCTTGAAGCTGGCCTGTCCATGCTGACAAACTTATATTTTTAGTCTCTTTATTGAGTTTCTATCTTCTGTCTTTATGGAAAGTTGTCTTCCCAGGGGGTACCACTTGCCTGGAAGTTCTTTTACCTGAATTTCCAACACATTTTCCTTAACTCTTATCCTGACATTAGAGCAGTGCAACTTTTTCCAATGCCCCACATTGCTGCTTCCAAATCATTCTTCTTCCTATTTCCTTTTTCTCTCAAAAACATAGTCTTTGGCTACACATCCCAAATCATTCATGTTCCACCCTCATCTTCACTGCCAACTGTGGCCATTCTCATCTTTCTGCACGTTTGTTGGAGACTCAGGCACAGAGCTGGTTGTTCTCCTTCCTTCCCTGGGCCCTTCCCTGGCAGAGTGGTTACTATCCAGAGGGCTATGCAATTGCTGGACTTTCACAAATGTCAGCATCTCATCCTTTGACCACAAACCTTTATCTTTCCACCTCTCACCCACTGCATCTGTTCCTTGAGGTTTTTGACACTTGTTTGGTTGTTGATGCTTACCTTCCTTCACCTAATAGTTCTCTGTTTTCCTTGCCCATCATTCTGTCCAGCCTAGGGGGCAATTTTTGTTAATATCACATATTGCTTTTGTTGGCCACTGTACATTCTGATCAACTCTGTTTCCTCTGTTTCTGCACTTGGACCATGGAACTGACAGGGTTGGGGGGATTATAAATTGAAGCCACTATATATTCATGGCTTCAACTTCAGTCTGGTCATTAGTGACACCTGTAAAGTCTTTTATGTACCTAGAATTTTTCCTTTTTTATTTACTACAATAGACGTTGTAGAATATTTTTAGAGACTCAACCACTCTATCCTATGGCTCTATCACTCAGCAATGTACCATATCTTCACAGTGATGTTGATGTTCTCAGATGAGAACTGTATCTAGGATCATTCATTATCTTGTCTATACCTGCCTCTGTCAAATAGATGTCTCTTTACACTTCAGGTCAGCTCCCCGCAAGGTCTGGATTTCTTCCTGCTCAAGCCCTTTGTTCTAACCGTTCTCTGATATTCCTTGTCTTCAACATCTTCTTCACTACTTGCTTTTCCCCTTCAGCATAGAAAATTACCTATGTCTCCTACCTAAGCAACCCATATTTATTAAAAACTACATTCCACTGATACCTCCTTTAGCCAATAGTCCTTGCTTCCTTCACCTACAAACCATCTGAGAATATACTTAGCTATTTGGCTATGGCTGACTCTGTGTCTTCATTACCTACTCTTTCTTCAACCAGCCCATCTTTCTTCAACCAGCCCATCTAGCTGCTTCCTCCACATGTGACCTTGAGGAGGCAAATCAGACAGAGCTGAGACCTGTTTTTCTTGAACTCTCTATAGTATTTGATGCTTTGTATATTTCCTGTCTCTTGAAGTTTCTCTTTCCTTAGCATCTGGGATTGTACCTATTCCTACATTTTCTATTTTCAGTTCAGTTCAGTTCAGTCGCCCAGTCGTGTCCAACTCTTTGTGACCCCATGAATCACAGCACGCCAGGCCTCCCTGCCCATCACCAACTCCCGGAGTTCACTCAGACTCATGTCCATCCAGTCAGTGATGCCATCCAGGCATCTCATCCTCTGTCGTCCACTTCTCCTCCTGCCTCCAATCCCTCCCAGCATCAGAGTCTTTTCCAGTGAGTCAACTCTTCGCATGAGGTGGCCAAAGTACTGGAGTTTCAGCTTTAGCATCATTCCCTCCAAAGAAATCCCAGACTGACCTCATTCAGATTGGACTGGTTGGATCTCCTTGCAGTCCAAGGGACTCTCAAGAGTCTTCTCCAACACCACAGTTCAAAAGCATCAATTCTTCAGCACTCAGCCTTCTTCACAGTCCAACTCTCACATCCATACATGACCATAGGAAAAACCATAGCCTTGACTAGATGAACCTTTGTTGGCAAAGGAACGTTTCTGCTTTTCAATATGTTATCTAGGTTGGTCATAACTTTTCTTCCAAGGAGTAAGTGTCTTTTAATTTCATGACTGCAATCACTATCTGCAGTGATTTTGGAGCCCTAAAATATAAAGTCTGACACTGTTTCCCCATCTATTTCCCATGAAGTGATGGAACCAGATGCCATGATCTTCGTTTTCTGAATGTTGAGCTTTAAGCCAACTTTTTTAACTCTCCTCTTTCACTTTCATCAAGAGGCTTTTTAGTTCCTCTTCACTTTCTGCCATAAGGGTGGTGTCATCTGCATATCTGAGGTTAATGATATTTCTCCTGGCAATCTTGGTTCCAGCTTGTGCTTCTTCCAGCCCAGCATTTCTCATGAGGTACTCTGCATATAAGTTAAATAACAAGGGTGACAATATACAGCCTTGACATATTCCTTTTCTTATTTGGAACGAGTCTGTTGTTCCATGTCCAGTTCTAATGGTTGCTTCCTGACCTGCATATTTTACCACTCATTTATTTTTTTTTTTCATTTTCAAGTTAGTAATAACAATAATAGCAATTATTTGTTTTTTAAAAATAATTATACTCATTTATTTGTGGCTGTGATGGGTCTTCGTTGCTGCACAGGCCTTTTCTCCAGTTGCGGGCGGTGGGGGCTACTCCTGGCAGTGCCAGGGCTTCTCATCATGGTGGCTTCTTTTATTGTGGAGCGTGGGCTCTAGGGCATGTGGGTTCAGTAGTTGCCGTTCCTGGGCTCCAGAGCACAGGCTCAATAGAGGTGGCACTCAGGCTTAGTTTCTCTGTGGCATGTGGAATCTTCCTGCACCGGGGATCAAATCTGTGAGTCTTGTGTCTCCTGCACTGGTAGGCAGATTGTTTCCTACTGAGCCATCAGGGAAGCCCAGCAATTATTTCTTTGAGTATTCACTACTGCCATCCTATCTGGTCAGATTTTTATGTACATCCTTTCCTTTGATGCATACAACCTAGGAGATACAGCCTATAGTATTCTCACTTTGCAGATAAGGAAACTGGGCTGGATGGGTCTAAATGGCTTGCTCAAACCATGCAGTTGCTAATAAGCAACTGAACTGGGGTTTGAACTCAGACATTCTGGCTCTTGGGAATGGCCACAGTCACTAGTCTCCTCATCTCCTCCAATTTTTGTTCCTGGGATTTCAGCCTCAGCCTTCTCTTCTCATCCTACTCACTCTTTCCAAATGAACTTGTCACCTGCTCCTATATTTTGTTGTTATTGTTGTTTAGTCTCCAACTCTTTTGCCACCCCATGGACTGTAGCCCACCAGTCTCCTCTTCCTGACCCAGGGATTGAAGCCATGTCTCCTGCATTGGCAGGTGGATTCTTTACTACTGAGTTACCAGGGAAGCCCTTCTCCTATATTAAGTCCTAATTCTATAATCCCGTTGGAATGATTGTAAAACCATTTCCCCTGTCCTGTCCGTTACCTCAGTTTTTTCATTTGCAAAATGGAAATAAAAACAGCACCTACCTCATAGGGTCATATGTAGTAGTGAGTGAGGTCGTTCAGTCGTGTCCGACTCTTTGTGACCCCATAGACTGTAGCCTACCAAGCTCCTCTGTCTGTGGGATTTTCTAGGCAATAGTACTGGAGTGGGTTGCCATTTCCTTCTCCAGGGGATCTTCCCAACCCAGGGCTCAAACCCAGGTCTCGCGCATTGTAGACAGACACTTTACCATCTAAGCCACCAGGGAAGTCCATATGTAGTAAGCAGATGTATGTAAAAGCTGATCTCCCTTCCTAGAGGCTGGTAATTCTCCTTCTTCGAATCTGCCAAAGGCATCTCATTCACAGCACGTCCCAAACTGAACTCACCATATCCTAAATGTTTCAATATTGATGACTATCTCCTCTTTTCCATCCAGTTGCCTTGTAACCTATCTCCAAGTTTGATCCTATAGATTCTAAAGCTTCAGTTGACTTCACTGCCTAAATTCAGACCCTTGTCACTTCACATCTGAACAATTGCAATGTTTTTCTACATAAAATTCCTGCCTCTACTTTCTATAGTCCTGAAAGATTATTAAAAAAATCAGATGATATCTGACTGATGAATTCAGGCAGATGATTTCTTCCTAAAATTCTTCTGTGGCTCCCTAAAACTTTCAGGATAAACTTTAAACTCCTTAGTATGTTCACTCTTTTTAGGATAGTCTCCTTGCTTTTCTCCATTTCCTTATTTTTGCTACTTTCCTTTTTACTTTTGCCTCAGTGGTAGTCTAAATTGGCAGTCTCTCAAGTGCCAGGATCTCTCAAAGCTCACTGCATTTGTAAATGCTTCTCTTCCTAGGCATCCCTTCTTGCTCTGGCTAACTCCATCTTGTGTTTCTTTTAAAGACTCAGCTCAGCTCTCACCTTCCTGATGCTCATGGTGTGGTGTGTTACTTTATCTGAGTTTCTGCAGCACCTGACACGTAGTTCTACCAATCAATTAACACTGCACATCATGGTTCTGAACTTCACTTTGCTCCAAACACCTAGAGCTAGAATTGTTAAACTATGGCCCATGGTCCAAATCCAGTGGAGATTATTTGTTTTTGGAAGACAGGCATGATCATTCACATAAATATTGGCTGCTTTTGCACTATGAAAGCAAAATTGAATAGCTGTGACAGAGTATATATAGTTCACAAAGTCAAAATATTTATCATCTGGTCCCTTATAGAAAATGTTTGCATCCCTTGACCTTGTATCAATTACTGTGCACCACTATAGCCAGGTTCTTATTCAGAAATGCCCATGTGTGGAGGGAGGAAATGGATTAAGATTTTGCAAAGGATGAGTAGTTGGATGATTCAGATATACAGTGTAAGTGGTCACCTCCCCACCCCACTGATAATGTCGTAATAACTTATGCCCACACACGTGTCCTTATGAAGCACCTCTTAAAAGTGCTGTAAGGCAGGGACTGTGAGTTTTTCATCTTTATGTCTTCCATGTTTAGCATCTTGGGATATACTCATGGATTCTCAGGAAAAGGTGGACACCTAGAGACAGGCAAACAATCGAGCAGGTATATGAGTGTCAGGACTCAGTCTCTGTCTCATGTCTCTGCTGTTTGTCACTTTGTCAGCTTTACTTTTCTCATTCACTGCGGACTTCCTCCAGCTGGCAAAAATCATGGCCCATTTCAGCTCCTCAATATTTCATCTCATAGTTTTCAGCTATCGACCAGGCCTTATTTTGATTTGCTCTTAGTTCCAAATCCCAAAATTTAGTTGACTATTTCTTGTGGTCAGGGAATAGGGGTAGATGAGAAAATGGAAGTTTTAGTGATACATATAGATAGACTGGAGAAAGAAGATCTCCCAGGATAGAAGTGGTACTATTCAGAAAAAGAGGTACTGGACAGATGATACCATAGGTGACTTTCATAGTAGTTCCTGGCAGTTTCCCCCACAGAGTACTGGGTAGATGTCCCCACCCATAATAGCACATAAGGGGTGCTTAACTAATATATGTTGACTCCATAAATGAATGACTAAATGAAATGAATAAAGAAGTGAACCTCTTCTGTTGTAAGATGAGAATAGCATTTATCTTATAGGCTTGTATTGAGAAAAAACAAAACAAAACAGTACACTTATGCACTACTTGGCAGATAACAGACACTCAGTAAATACTACCCAATGTTCCAGTCCCCCACCTGGAGTGGATTTGGGAGGGAAACTTAAGGAGAGACATAGCATCTCACCTTTAAAAATTTTATCAGCGAGATGACCTAATAAAATCTCTGTTAATCTCTATGTCCCATCTTGTCTCCTAATCATACTTAAGTCAACATAAATAAAGTCAGGGCTTGCCCTTGGCTCATCCTCAGCCAGATTCTTTAAGAAAAACTCTAGGGCATCCCAGAACAAATACCTTATTTGTACCAATAAAGGACTATATTCATATGATCAGAAGACTAACAGAAACTTAAGGTTAAGGACTGGATCAGTATTTATTTTTTCAGGAGCAAAGCTTACCTTTTCACCAGACTAGCTCATTCAACATGCAACCAAACAATTAATTCTTGTACTTTCTTGAACATACCTTCTCTCTTGGGTCACCCTTGCTCTTTATCTCATACTAAATGTCTTCTTCTGCCCCATTACCTTCATTTGCATAGCTCTTTCACTTTTCAGCACCTGCTCTGACTCTAATTTGATCCTATCCCCACCCACCTCTAGAAATTATAAAGCAACTTTTTCCCAGACCTATTATAGAACATTTCTGCTCAAGCCAACCACCTGGGATTCTTACCTCCTACCCTAATTTTTATCATAAAACTGTTTCTTCCAAACCCATATTCAGTTCAGTTCAGTTCAGTTACTCATTCGTGTCCAACTCTTTGTGACCCCATGAACTGCAGCACTCCAGGCCTCCCTGTCCATCACCAACTCCCAGAGTTCACCCAAACTCAGGTCCATCGAGTCAGTGATGCTATCCAGCCATCTCATCCTCTGTCGTCCCCTTCTCCTCTCTCCTTCAGTCTTTCCCAGCATCAGGGTCTTTTCCAATGAGTCAACTCTTCGCATGAGGTGGCCAAAGTACTGGAGTTTCAGCTTCAGCATCATTCCTTCCAAAGAAATCCCAGGACTGATCTCCTTCAGAATGGACTGGTTGGATCTCCCTGCAGTCCAAGGGACTCTCAAGAGTCTTCTCCAACACCACAGTTCAAAAGCATCAATTCTTTGGTGCTCAGCTTTCTTCACAGTCCAACTCTCACATCCATACATGATCACTGGAAAAACCATAGCCTTGACTAGACAGACCTTAGTAGACAAAGTAATATCTCTGCTTTTGAATATGCTATCTAGGTTGGTCATAACTTTCCTTCGAAGGAGTAAACATATTTTAATTTCATGGCTGCAGTCACCATCTGCAGTGATTTTGGAGCCCCCCAAAATAAAGTCTGACACTGTTTCCACTGTTTCCCCATCTATTTCCCATGAAGTGATGGGATCAAATGTCATGATCTTAGTTTTCTGAATGTTGAGCTTTAAGACAACTTTTTCACTCTCCTCTTTCACTTCCATCAAGATGTTTTTAGTTCCTCTTCACTTTCTGCCATAAGGGTGGTGTCATCTGCCTATCTGAGGTTATTGCTATTTCTCCCGGCAATCTTGATTCCAGGTTGTGCTTCTTCCAGCCCAGTGTTTCTCATGATGTACTCTGCATATAAGTTAAATAAGCAGGGTGACAATACACAGCCTTGATGTACTCCTTTTCCTATTTGAAACCAGTCTGTTGTTCCATGGGTAATGCTAAAGAAGGTTTCTGACAGATAAAAAATTTCTCTCCACTGATAAACACTTTTCTGAAACCATTTATGGTTTACAGAGCTCTCTACAATTCTCTGATGGCCATGGTATTAAGGCTACCTCATTTGTGATCACAGTGCCAGTGTCTTAAATGATTAAGAGTTTTGGGAGATGAGACTTCTCTTTGACTGAGAACAGTTTCTTATATCTTTCTGTTAAGGTGACATTTTTCAGTGGCATCTCTCAATGCTGGAGGACACTTAAGATGTTGTTTTCTACACTGGTCTTTAAAGATATCTGAATTTTTTCTAAGTGTCCCCAAGGGGCAATATAATCTGTACTTACATTTATGATTTATTTATGGCTTCCAGAGGAATACCAGTTTCTTCGCTCTGTACAGTTAGGATTTTCCCATTCTTATCCAGTTCTTTCTTATATACTGAGGAATATTTTGTGAGTGCCACGTTACTTCAGTCATGTCTGACTCTTTGTGACCCTGTGGACTATAGCCTGCTAGACTCCTCTGTCCATGGGATTCTCCAGGCAAGAATATTGGAGTGGGTTACCATGCCTTCCTCCAGGGGATCTTCCCAACCCAGGCATTGAACCCATGTCTCATGTCTCCTGCATTGGCAGGCAGATTCTTTACCACTAACGCTACCTGAGAAGCTGGAGAAACATTCTGCCCTCCTGCAAACTTTAGCTGTGAAATCATCTGGTGTCTGTTCAAAATAGTGGACATTTCCTCTTATCCAAATGAAAGCTTGAGTAGGTACATGGGATCAAGATTTTGTTTCTTTTGTTTTCTCTTTTCATCACCACCATCCTTGGGAACTTCAGCTGTTGTTTATGTGTTATAGTTTTGGGTCGCTTAGCTTTTCTCATGATAGATTCTGATTTATCAATTTTCTTTTGAAATTCTTTATTCTAACAGGTTGACTTTGTCTTTGAAGCCTACAGAATAGAGGATATCTCAAATGTCTTTCAGAGTTTGCCTTGGTTATAGAGATATTCTAAATTGGAAACATTTGTTGAAGTTTAGCCTAAGTAGAAATTAGTGTGTCAATATTCATAATTGTTCTAGCCTATTCTCAAAAATAAAAATTAAAGTGAAAGTGAAAGTTGCTCAGTGGTATCTGACTCTTTGTGACCCCATGGACTGTCTATGGAATTCTCCAGGCCAGAATACTGGATTGGGTAACTTTCCCCTTCTCCAGGGGATCTTCCCAACCCGGAGATTGAACCCAGATCTCTTGCATTGCAGGTGGATCCGTAACCAGCTGAGCCACAAAGGAAGCCCAAGAATATTGGGGTGGATAGCATATCCCTTCTCCAGGGGATCTTCTCGACCGAGGAATCGAACTGGGGTCTCCCGCATTACAGGTGGATTCTTTACCAACTGAGCTATCAGGGAAACCCATTCTCAGAAATAGTATGAGATGATTATCATGAGGGCAAGAATACAAAAGCCGCCAACGGTATTGCCTTCTGCTAGTGCCTTGAATGCTCCAAGCTTTTCACTTCAAGCCATTTGTATGCTCTTTCTTTGCCTGGAATACTCCCTGCAATCTCTTCTCCTCAAACATTTGCCTGCCAGCTCCTCAGGCTTGACGTCTCTGAGAAATTTTTCTTTGATTCATTTACCCCTGACCCCCAGTCTCCATCTAAATCATGTCACCCATCATGATATTATTTTCCAACCTACCTTTAGCTCTTCCTTATGACAAGTGTCACAGTTTTAAATACATTTATTTGTATGATTATTTAGCAACTATCTTCTCCACTACACTGTAAACTCTGAAAAGTTTGCAATTTTGTCTGTTTCATTTACAATGAAATTCCCAGCTCTGGCAGAGAGCCTGGCTTATGTTGGGAATTCACAGATTTGTTGGATGAATGAGTGAATGAATAACTAGTAAAGCATGCTGTTTCCTTTCTTCCTTATTTACATTTGTATATGGCCTTGTTGTTTCAAAAGGTTTTTGTGTTCCTGTCATTATAGGTAGGGAAAGGTGGTCATCACTGTCCGAATTTCCATCTAATGAAGCTAAGGTCTAGAAAAAGGAGCTGATAACACAAACTCACTTAGGTGGTGGCATGTGGAGCTGTTGTCTCAGTCTAGTTCTTGGTTGTTTTTAATTAAAATTTTCTCTTGTTCTTAAAATTTTTTTCCTAGTGTTCTTCTATTAGTAATATTTAAAAATAGTAAAATAGCTTTTTTGGGAAATGATTTAAATGCCCACAATTTAATTTTGTTAACTTGAAAAAATAGTATCCACTTCCTAGAAAGATCTAGGTAAAATATAATCTCCTGAAGTTTTTTTTTTTGAGTATACTTAAAAAAAAAATAGAGACAGTTTTAGGTTCACAGCAAAACTGAGCAAAAAGATAGAGATTTTCCCATTTGCCTGCCACCACCCCGTGACTTTTACAGAGGAGCCTGGCAGGCTATAGTGTATGGGGTTGCAAGAGTCGGACGCAACCAAGCACACATACCAGAGCAGTACCCCATGACTTTCAAGACTCGATTTCTTCACGTGACCTATTGTAGAGAAGGTAAGGGGAGGATTTCACTGACTTAATCCCATTATTGGGGTTCACAGAACTTCACACAGGCTATCTGTAATATATATTGATTAAAGGCAGGAAACAGTGTCTCCATCTGAATACATTTAATGTATTTTCTTATGAGAGCAATTGGTCAAAATGAAAATATTAGTTCTTTTCAAACTAGTGGCTCAAAAAATTAAAAAATACTCTTAAACATACCTTTTTCTTCATATCTATTACAAATTACGCTTTTTTTCTATTAATTTACTTTGTCATTACCTTTGTAACGACATGAAGACTTGAAAGCAACGCAACATCATTCCTCTATAGAAATTCCATACATTTAGCCTTTTTTCCCCAGTGAGTCATATGACATTTTAGCCATGGATAGTGGAGCCCAGAGGGCTATAGTCCAGGGGGTCACAGAGAATCGAACGTGACTGAGCGTGCTCACACACACACACACTCCAATTAATAAGGTCTGTTGTTTGTTCTCCTGCATTCAGAAAATGATAAAATCCCAGAACAGTCATAGAACATAAACTTACTTCAAATAATCAATCATATATATCACTAGAAGTGTTTTACTGACTTGATGTATATTAAAAAAAATACTCAGTTGGGAAAAAATAGATACATGTGTATGTATAACTGAATCACTTTGCTGTGTGTCTGAACCTATCATGACATTGTTAATCAACTATACTCCAATATAAAATAAAAAGTTAAAAAAATTCCTTATTTTGTACACTCTTATTTATATCTCAGGTTATATAACTCCTGAATATTGTATCATTTATTTTCATTTCTGTATGGTGTCAGCCAGGCTTCAAGTAGGAAGAGAATTTCGCATCACGTAGTATTTTTTTCTCACTTCTTTGTAAGCAGGGAATTTCATAGAATCCTAAGGTCTTATGGTGGCGGGGAGTTTTTATGGGTCATTTAGATCAACTGCCTTGGACTCTCCTCTGCAAAGTGCCCTCCAAACTCATCTATTGTTTGCTTGAGTACTTTCTGTGATGGGGAAGTCACCACCTCACCATGTACACCGAGGGGGAAACCAGGATGGCTGCCTACCCAACTAAATATGGTCCCTCTAACCCACCAGAAAGTCACTGGCTTATACAGTATGTGGCTTCATTATGTATAAACAGTAACTTTCTTGAATCCTGGGCATCTGGAGATGGTGCTCTGCCCACAGAGCCAGTGTGGATTGTTTGGACTGTCTGCTAGCAAGGCAGGCTGACTTCATCTGGGGCTGGAGGGAGGGGTACGCTGACAGCAACTTTCAGAATATGGAGATTCCTGGCTAGCTGCTTGCTAGAAAAAAAAAAAAAAGTTTTAAGTTAGCTTAGGTTTCCAGATGTCCCTCTCAAACAAGTACATGATTACCACTGGGGAAGATTAAAAAAGGAGAGCATGTAATATGTGAATTAATTAGTCTTTTTCACTGATTATTTTTTACTTAACGTTTGGCAGCACAGTTTTCATAAATTTTAGCTTTTAGAATCTGTTTCTTTTTTTTTTTTCTTCCTTTTTTTTTTTGCTTCAGAACAACTGTCCAGAATACTGATAGAACCACAATTTTTCTTAGTAAGATTTTATGCACATTCTTTTCACTTGGTTCACACATTTATTCCTTACATTCAGAAATGATTCTGTTTCTGAATTTTTTGGAATAATATAATTTTATAAAGTAATTTTAACTATGTCAAATCAAATCCCAACTGTTATGGTACCTTGTAGAATGATGTTGTTCCTCGGGTATTTTCATCTTCCTGTAAAGGAAACTACAATAAAAGTACTGCCTTTAAGTTTTTTTATCCAGGTGGGGTGGAGTGATATTTTAAGCTATCAGTCTGCTTTCCCCTCTTACCAGTGTTTCTCCCGTCCCTTCCGCTGCACCCTGGCAGTAAGTCAGTACTTGATGGCCCCAGAGGAGAGAGGAAAAGGACTGAACTCAGAAATAGCCTGCTTGTCTTTCTGACATTTGTCATGGAAAAGCCTAAGCCCTCAGGGGACCTTTGAGAGTTTTGTGGAGTAGGTAAAAGGTGGGTATTTAAGGATATATACAAAGTATTTTGGCCAGAAGCAGGCAGAGGAGGGAGCAGAGTATTGCTCTGGGCACTTTGTAAGCCTGTGAGGCTGTGTGGGCTGGGAGGGGACAGAGGAAAGAAAGAGAGAGAGAGGGAAAAGGGAGAGGGAGAGACAGAAAGAATGACACAGAGAGCTCTGTTATCCAGAGGGCAGAAGGACCCCTCCCTGCTGCTTCCCAGCAGTGCTGATGGAGCAGTAACCAGATCCTAAAGAGGAAACCACCACCTCCTGTACAGAACACAGTGTGAAAATTGGTACCCAGTTAGTCTTGTAAGAAAAATTCCCTTTCCCCAAGAGTGACAGGGAAACAATGGACAGTTAAACAGTTATAATGAGCCATGTACCACGTGACAATAGATACAGCAACTCCTGTGGACTTATGACTGTAACTCACATTGTCCTCTCACCTCAGTTTTACGTATGGAGTCCTAACTATGGCATGAGCTTGGGAGAGACAAGGGTAAGGAGATAAGTCTCAGGAAGACAATAAGTTTGTCTACCAACCTAGCAGAATAGAAACACGGGACAGTAATATTAAATTGAATTATAGAAAATGAATCTTTATATTATAGTACACCTAAGTGAGGGCTTCCTGGTGGGCTCAGTGGTGAAAGAATCCGTCTGCAATGCAGGAGACACAGGTTCGATCCCTGGGTCGAGAAGATTCCCTGGAGGAGGGCATGGCAACCCACTCCAGTATTCTTATCTGGAGAATCCCATGGACAGAGGAGCCTGGCGGGCTACAGTCCGTGGGGTCCTAAAGAGTCAGACACGACTGAAGCGATTGAGCATGCATGCACTCACACCTAAGTGACTGGACTGAGAGGCATACTTGCTCTACAATCAAGAACTGTTTTGCTCACTTAAAAAAAAAAGTTAAGGTAAAATTTACAATAGAAAAATGTATGTTTTTAGTATACACTTCTGCAAGTTTTGGCAAATATTTATCCTCTAATCACCACCACAATCACAGTATAGAGTAGATCTCTCACTCCCTTGAATTCCCCAGTGTATTTTTGTAGTCCATCTCTTTCCCCTGGCAACTATTGGTCAGTTTTTCTCCCTATTAGTTTTGGCTTTTCAAGAATGTCATTTAAATGGAATCAAAATTATTGAAGCCTTTGAGTCTAGCTTCTTTCACTTAGAATAATTCATGTGGGATTCATCTGTGTCATCGCATGTATCCATAGTTTGTGCCTTTTAATTACTGATTGCATTTATTTGATCATATATATATACTATGGTTGTTTCCAGGGGGGGGCCCCCCCCCCCCCCCGCCCCCCGGGGCGCGCCCCGGGCCCCCCGGGCCCCCCCCTTTTGGTGACTGCAAAGAAAACTGCTATAAATATTCACACACAGGTTTTTGTGTGGACGCAGGTTTCTCATTTTACTTGGGTAAATACTGAAAGATTATTGTTGAATTACGACGCTGATTCTTGGCCCCCGGAGGAGAAGAATTCAATCCGGGGCCAGTATGAGGCTTGATTGCTCAGAGCTTTTGTGTAACAAAGTTTTATTAAAGTATAAAGGAGATAGAGAAAGTTTCTGACATAGGCATCAGAAGCGGGCAGAAAGCGTCCCCCCCTGCTAGTCTTTAGCTGGATGTTATATAGTCACCAGCAGTCTGTTAATGAAAGAAAGGAATGTCTCAAAACTTAGAATGGCCAGGCCCCTCACCCATAAGATGTATTTTGGGATAACCTTGGCTCCAAATGGTTTATCTTGGGCCATAAAATGATATACTTGAATCCTGAAGAAGGGCAGAGCACCATACAAATAGTTTCATTTACATGGATTAGAGGAACAATATCAGAGTATAACATATTGTTTTCTCAAGTAGGTTCTGAGCCCAAAAGGCAGAACCAACTTGAAGACAGAATTTGGGGTAAATGCACAGTACATTAGCATAGCTTAAGATAAACATATCCATAAGAAAAAGGCAATGGTTAACTTCAGGTAAAACCAGGTATCATTATGACGACACAGAATTTTAAGAGAAACCTCCTTTTAAATTTGTATAGAGAAGGAGAAAGTATCGCTAGTTTGTTTCCTCCTGCCGCTTAAGAGAGATAAAATGTCTGACCCTTGCAGGCTATTTCCTCTGTTTGGAGACCCCTGGCCTTCCTGCCTGTTACCCTCTCAATACCTTGGGATAAGCTTACTGTACTGTATGATTTATGTCTAGCTTTACAAAGTGGATCTAACAATTCACATTCTCATGAATGATATGTGAGGAATCCGACCTGCTCCACTTTGTGTTGTCAGTTTTGTTTTCAATATGTAAGTCTAATGAGTGTGTAATGGTATTACATTGTGATTTTAATCTGCATGACTTATTTGCCATTTTTGCATCTTTGGTAAACTGTTCAAATGTTTTACTCCTTAAAAAATGTTCTTTTTTTAGTTTAGTAGTTGAATTTTGAGAGTTTTTAATGTATTCTGGCTACAAGTCCATAATCAGACATATCGTTTGGAAATACTTTCTCCCACAGATGATAAAGTACAACATATCGAATTTTTTTGTGGTTTATGCTTTATCTAATAACTCTTTGCTTATTCCAAAATATAAAGGTTTCCCCTCTCCCTTTTTTTCTTCTAGACATTTTATAACATTTACATTTAAGTCTATTATCCATTTTGAGTTAAATATTGTATAAGGTGCAAGTTGTGATCTAGGCTCTTTTATTTCTTTGCAAGTGGACATCCAATTGTTTCAGGACTTTTGTTGGAAAGATGAGCCTATTTTAATTGCTTACAGGAGAAATTGAGCCTTACACAATAGCTAGGGCAATAGGTATAGGCTTTGATACTTTGATAAGCCAAATTCTTGTGTGTAGCTGCCTCAAGGGATTGGCACTGGCTTATATTTTATTATACAGCTGAATTTCCACTGGTACAGTTTACCTTGGGCTGAAGAAGGCATAGATTTGTTCAGTGCAGTTGTGCTTCATTATACAAATCTTTAAAGTATTAATAGTTGACCAATGGTTCCCTGCACTGTGAATTTTCCCAGGACTATTGGTCTGGGCTTTAAAATTACAGAAGTTCAAACTAAGTTCCACAGAGTTACAGTAGGTGAGACATGGTGTCTAAATTGTATTAGGTGTTAGCCTTAGCATTAGATCAACCTCCCTTAATTCTGTTTCTCTTTATCATTTTTTGGAATTTATTTGGTTCTGGGATAAAGAAGAGAATAAAGTTCTAACTCTCACCATCACCCCCTCTCTTCCTCTGTGAGAGTTTCCTTGGGCTCATTACCTGTTTGAATCTACTAACAACTGAAAAATCTCTTTTAAAATCCCTTTCAGGGAAATGCAAACAAAAACTGCACTGAGATTCCACCTCACACCTGTTAGGATGGCTACTATAAAATAATAAATACATAAATACAGAGATAACTTTAGGCCAGGATGTGGAGAAGCTGAAACCCTTGTGTACTTTGTTGGTAAGAGTGTAAAATGGTATGAAAGTTCCTCAGAAAATTAAATATAAAATTAACATATGATCCCACAATTCTACTTCTAAGTATATACCCAAAAGAAGTGAAAGCAAGATTTAAAGAGATATTTGTACACCCATGTTCATAGAAACATTAATCATAATGGCCAAAGAGTGGAAGCATCTCAAGTGTCTTTTGACAGGTAAATGAATAAACAGTATCTGTAAAGAGAAGCAAAGATTTTGAAATATGCTACAACATGCATGAACCTTGAGGACATTTGCTAAGTGAAGTAAGCCTGTCACAAAAAGACAAATACTTTGCGATTCCATTTATATGAGCTACCTGCTGCTGCTGCTAAGTCACTTCCTGTCAAATCCATAGAGACAAATAGAATAGTGGTTTCCAGAGGCTGGGGGAAGGGAGGATGGAGAGTGAGTGCAGAGTTTCAGTGTTACAAAATGGAAAGAGTTCTGAGATTGGTTGTACAACAACGTGAATGTACTTAACACTACTGAATTGTACACTTAAAAACTGTACACTTAAGATGGTAAATTTTATGTTTTACATATTTTAAACACAATTTAATAAAAAAAATACTGAAAATATACTTCTCAAAGAGAAGTTAGAGTTGGCTGGATCCACTTTTCCTTTCATATCAGTTCGGCTGTCATCCAAGATCTCAAATTTTCCCTTAAAGAAATCTCTCTTTTTCCAGTTCAAACAGTCTTGCTTCCTTTACGTGAGGCAAAGTGATGTGAGTGACTGAAGTCGCTCAGTTGCGCCCGACTCTTTGCGACCCATGGAGTGTAGCCCACCAAGCTCCTCCATCCACGGGATTCTCCAGACAAGAATACTGGAATGGGTTGCCATTTCCTTCTCCAGGGGGTCTTCCCAACCCAGGGATCGAACCCAGGTCTCCCACATTGCATGCAGACACTTTAACCTCTGCACCACCAGGGAAGCCCTAAGTTTAATACAAATACTTCACTGGGAAGTCCAATCTCAGGCAGAGAGAATGAGGAAAAAGAGGAAAAGAGGTAAGCAAATACAAGGTGGGAGTGACTGAGCTGTCCACATTTTCATAAATAATCACCAGTGGTTGTTCAATCACATGGGTCACCTCTGGAAGGAGGAGGGGAGAGGAATTAATTAGTTCCTTACAACCACCTGTCACTCAGACTTCTCATTACAGAGACACCCTCTTGTACTTTGTCCTTCGGGAAGCCAGGTTCCATACCCCATGGGTTTGCACTGCATCCAAGTTTGCAGGTAGTAGAAGGAACCTGTGGCCTGGCTGCCAGAGCTGTCCTAGTTCTGGACACAGCAGGCAGAATGGAGGCCATGCTAACAGATGAGTTACTGGAGCTGGCAGTGGCATCTTGCCCTCTCCTTGGGCCAGAGTCGAGTATCTGGGAGACAAGTGAAACTGTGAGACCTCAAAGGGCATTTCAACTGTGCCAGACACAGAGTCATATTAAAGGAAAAAATACTAAGTCAATAGAGACGGTGTCCAGGCTTGATGTCAATACTAATCTGATGGAACAGCATGTTCAAAATGTGACCATGTAATGCTGGGAGATATGGACAGACTAGATTCGGTTGAAAATAAGTGCAGTTCAAAAACTCAGAACTCATGACTTCATAACTTTCTCTATGATGGGGTCCCTATGTTGGTAAGGGTAAGTGATGATATCTGCTGTAACACACCTCAGATATCAATGTTTGGGTTCTCGTACTTTCTCCATAAACATCTTTGCTGCAAGCATTTTTGCTGTATAACTAATTTGCTATAAAAGAGAAATCATGAAAAATAAAAGAGGGAATTAAAAAGAATATAATGGAACATGAAATATGAATAACAAAATATACAAGATTCCATTGCAAAATACATAATATATGAATACATTCAACGTGTATAGTTTTCACGGCAATATCATACAAATAAATAATTTTATCTCGTAGGCATTTGTCTTTCAAGTCTTTTGTTCATAGCGTTTAAACATTTTTTTTTTTTGGCATATTGATTTATTTCCTGTTGTGGTATTGCGCGTTTTCTTTTTCGCTAAAATTTCTTCTTTCATTAAAGAGAAATCAGTTCCAAATACTAGGATGCATGTTTGTAACTGAACTTTGTATTCTATTGTTTGTTCTTGGCATCTTGTCACATGTTTGTTGACAGACATTCTGGAGTTCTATGGGAAACATGGGTTCAACTCCAAGCATTTGAGAGCCTGGGCCTCTCTCTTCCAATACAGTGTGTTTCAAAGTAAGCAATCAACTCTTGGTCTAAATCATTATCATCTATCAGCTCAGTAAAGCCATCAGTAAAGTTACTAACTGGAAGAAATGCTAACACATTTCAACCAGCTAAAACCAAACTGTCAAACCAAAAACTGTCAACCAATTATTTTATCTTTCACAGCAAAACCGCCTTAAGACCAATTAATTATGCAGTGAAATGTCTGTGGCCAAAATGTCTATAGCATAGGTGCTTACTGCAAAATATGGGACGTGCAGCTATTGCCAGAGGCATTGGCCATAGCCACTATGCTTAGAATGCTTGCTAAAAATAGAGTGGAGGCTCTGTCAGCTCTCCACCCAGTGCTGACAAATCAGGAGCGTAAGTTCAAGGTGAAGTTGGGTGTATTTAGAGGTTTTGTCTGTTGGATTGAAGAATACAAACAAACGAACAAACTCAATGACTGATGCCTGGGGCTGCTACCACTGAAAATTTCTAAACTTTGATGAAAAAGCAAGAAAGGCAGTCTCTAAAGAAAAGCTGAGAGTATGCACAAGTGAATTGTCCCTGTAGGCAATTAAGGTAAATATCTTATTCTTAAAAAAATATATATATATATTTATTTGACTGTGCCAGGTCTTAGTTGCAGCATGAAGATCTTTAGTTGTGGCATGCAAACACTTAGTTGCAGCATGTGGGATCTGGTTCCCTAACAGGGATAGAACCCAGGCCTCTGCCCTGGGAGTGCAGTCTTAACCACTGGACTGCCAGAGAAGGTCTCTTATTCTTAATTTTATGACTTTTATGCTGACCAAGTATAAGATCCAAGTTTTGTTCACAGTAGACTCTGAACAAAGAGATTGGTAAGGCTGAAAGGTGTGGATGCTATTTTTTTGTCTTTCCTCTACTCAGGAGATCCTGGTTACCTGTTTGTGCCTTGGCAACAGCTACATGTCTCAATGTTCTGTACCTTGAGATTTAGGGCATCATTTTGGCTGAAAGCTTTGTTCTTGGAACTAGGAATTTGCTTGTGGTTTTTAAATTTTGAGAGTGTGGAGTAGACATTGTGATAACATTTATATCTATTAACTTTCTGGTATTTTAAACTTGTGGGCCATGAGAAAGGCTTGATGAGATTAATTTGATAGGCATTTAAGGAAGTAGAGAGTTCAGGCTGAGGATGATACAGGAACCCAGGCTCTGTCCAGGGTTCTGAGCCAACTGACCCTCTGGCTGAAATGAAAAAGCAGTAGTGAAGATTTTGTCTCTTTGCACAAAACTTAAAATAATAAAGGATATTAATTTTGGGACCTTGATTTCTCTATGAGAATTTGATAATAGACTGAAATTCTTATTGTTCAAATCTGGAATATTTTCAAGTTGAATTTTTTTGAAAGCAATCTTTACTTGGACATTTGATTTCACTGGCTCTATATGTATTGAATGATGCTAAAGGGAATAATTTAGAATAACAAGAGGATGCTTGGTCTACAGTATAACATGAATTCCTCTTCTTACCCATTTCAGTATTTTATAGGCAAAAGTTAAACTGTCCACCTTGGTTCCAGAGGATACACAGAGGAGCATCTTGGTTGATTGATGGTAGCTCTCATGGAAGTGGGAGTTGAATTTCTCCCAAGAGTCTTCTGGTATCTTCCCTCAAAGAGAACAGCTAGTCTGCTTTAGATGGCCTGTAATAAAGCTTGTAAAGTGGTTAAAATATTTTCCCCTACTGTAAGTGTGACAATAAAAATATCCAATTTGAGTTATATACCACCTGGTGACTTGCTATGACAGGTTTGCTATGCTCTACTTCCAGAGGTGAATAATAAAACACAGGGATAAGAATTTGCCAATAGTCATGCATTTTACTTTATAGTGTATAAACTCTTTGTTATCAATATTCCTAAACAACTATATGAAACAGGAGACATATTGGAAACAGAGACTTTAAGATAAGATTTGAATCAATATGGAGACACAGGACAGATTTGAAGATACAAAATTCTATTATAGATTCAAATATAAAATTCTGCTGAATGTGATATCTATGCCCAATTCAGCATGCGTTCATAGGGTATACTGTCTAAAGCACATATTCAGGAATCCTACTACACATAAGAGTGAATGAAGTATTGAGAAATGCACTGAAACACAAACCAGTTCTTTTCTTCAAGAGTTCGCCATTTAGTTAGAGTCATAAGAGAAAGACGCTATGACATAAAGTCACATATGTTCACATTTTTGGTTTTACAGCTTGAGGCCAAACTATGGAGGGGTAATGACAGTAACAGTGACTGTCAGTCTTCAACAGTACTTCAACAGGCTTCAAGCAGTACATGAACTGAGAATTTCCAGATGTTCAGCTAGATTTAGGAAAAGCAGAAGAACCGGAGATGAAATTGCCCATGTCCAGTGGATCACTGAAAAAGCAAGAGAGTTCCAGAAAAACATCCACTTCTGCTTTATTGACTATGCCAAAGCCTTTGACTGTGTGGATCACAACAAACTGTGGAAAATTCTTCAAGAGACAGGAATACCAGGCCACCTTATCTGCCTCCTGAGAGGATGTATGCAGGTCAAGAAGCAACAATTAGAACCAGACATGGAACAACAGACTGGTTCCAAACTGAAAAAAAGGGTATGGCAAGGCTGTATATTGTCACCCTGCTTATTTAACTTATATGCAGAGTACATCATGTGAAATGCTGGACTGGATGAAGCTCAGACTGGAATCAAGATTGCCGGGAGAAATATCAATAACTTCAGATATGCAGAGGACACCACCCTTATGGCACAAAGCGAAAAGGAACTAAAGAGCTTCTTGATAAAAGTGAAATAAGAGAGTGAAAAAGCTGGCTTAAAATTCAACATTCAAAAAATGAAGATCATGCCATCCGGTCCCATCACTTCGTGGCAAATAGATGGGGAAACAATGGAAACAGTGACAGACTTAATTTTCTTGGGCTCCAAGATCACTGCAGATTGTGACTGCAGCTATGAAATTAAAGGATGCTTGCTCCTTGGAAGAAAAGCTATGACCAACCTAGATAGCATATTAAAAAGCAGAGACATTACTTTGTCCACAAAAGTCTGTCTAGTAAAATCTATGGTTTTCCCAGTAGTCAGGTATGGATGTAAGAGTTGAACCATAAAGAAAGCTGAGTGCCAAAGAATTGATGCTTTTGAACGTGGTGTTGGAGAAGACTCTTGAGAGTCCCTTGGACTGCAAGGAGATCCAACCAGTCCATCCTAAAGGAAATCAGTCCTGAATATTTATTGGAAGAACTGATGCTGACGCTGAAGCTCCAATACTTAGGCCACCTGATGCAAAGAACTGATTCATTGGAAAAGACCCTGATGCAGGGAAAAATTGAGTGTAAGAGGAAAAGGGGACCACACAGGATAAGATGGTTGGATGGCATCACTGACTCGATGGACTGAGTTTGAGCAAGTCCCGGGAGTTGGTGATGGACAGGGAAGATTGGCAGTCTACAGTCCATGGAGTTGCAAAGAGTTGGACACAACTGAGCAACTGAATTGAACTAAACTGTTCATATTTTATTCCACAATGTAGAAAGGGTAACACTTGTGGGAATGCTAAAGGTAAATTATTGAATGGCACAGAATTGTATGCACAAAAACCTTTTATCTCAGAATGAGGTGACAGTAAAGACAGTATTTTTATTTTCTTATGTGATAAAATCACAAGGATTTTTGGGAGAATTTAATTGAGTGGATTTTGTCAGCAGGTAGAGAACCCTGAGTGTTTATGAGTCTTAGTGACTGAAAAATCTTTTTCATATGATAATATAATACTATAATATAATTTTGCTATCAGTCTCTGTGACTGAGTTTACCACACAATTTAAGGTTACATCTCTCAGCTTCCCTAAGGTTAGATTAGGACTGAGTGACTGATTAGGATTAAGGATTAAATGGAGATTGTGTGACTGAATTTTAGTCAATAGAATGTGAGCAGAAGAGAAGTAAATCACTTCTGAGCCTGACCTGTGAAAATACTTCATATATTTTCTCCCTTTCTACAACATGCTAAAAAGCTAAAGCAACTGAATCCTTGAATCGTGGCTTAGGAGAACCACTGAGTAGAGCCAGCCTACATTAAACTCTAACATGAGCAAGAGGTAAATGTTTACTGTGTTAAGCTACTGATATTCCAGGGGTTATTTGTTATTGAGGCATAACCTGGAGTGTTCCAACAAATACATTTCTCCACTTAGAGGTCTTTTTGCACCCTTCTTTGGATTTTGTGAGGATCATTTATAAAAATAAAACTTGTTAAGTCATTGGGCATACAAGCTAAGGGAGCAGAAATCAAGAAAAGCTTTTGTGTTTTTCAGTTTGTATAGATAAAATGGTGAATTTAGGTGAGTAGGCTTGAGGATTAAAAGTATGAAATTAATTTTGGACATGTTCTATTAGGGGAATATTTAGCTTTATATCATGAATAATCTTATAAATATCACTGAGGGTATTTTGTGTATATGCTTGTGGTCTTAAATGTTTAATTTACTATAGAATCTCATCTATGTAACACCTCCATTTGTTGATGGGTTGTTTCCTTTACAGCTCAGCTGAATTTTGGAGGAGATTTCTGACTCTTTGATTCAATGAATTTCCCTGAGAGCTGTGAAGATGCTTATCCTTTCTGTGCCTGGAATGGCCTTGAGTTATCCACACAGTCCAAGGAAGTAGCTTGTTTAAATCACAATAGCGCATTTGATGCTGCTTTTCCTTGGCTTCCCCTCCCCCAAATCTACATTTTTCTGAACATTTTTATGCAGCATACTCTTACCCTTTTTAAAGATATTTATCATTAGGTAGATGGGAAAAGCCAACACCAAATGTCAAATCCAAGTTTGTTGCACAAGCCATTTGGAAGGTCAGAATGATCTCCACAAGATACATACCAGCAGCTAACTCAATTTTTGATTTCCCCAAATGACTTCTTTCTTGTGAAATCTTTTCACATCTTCCCATGCTCTTCCCTCAATAGCTGCTTTTATATTTTAAACAACTAACCAGGAAGAAGTATTTTAGAAAAGTTAGTGTTTTCATTTTTCTTTGAAATCTCTATTACTCTGTGGTGTTTTTTCTTTTTTCCTAGAAAAGTATTTTGCATAGAGTGGGTAAAAGATAAGTATTTGTTGACTGATTTAAAGAACTTGATTGAGCTGGAAAGAAATTTAGGGATCATTGAGTCCAATCCTGCCTGGTTGTAGATGAGGTGTTTTGGCCAAGGTTACAGAAGCTGATTAGGTGCAGACCCACTATTATTACTAATAATGCTGCTTCTTTAATTATGTGCATAACTCAACAGTTTCACAAAGCCATCATTTAGCTCTTTTGAGCCTTACAATAACTACACGACCTGGAAAACACAGACATTATTAATCCTTTTGGTATTCTCACAAATGAGGAAGTTGAGAAAAACCAAATCAAATCACTGAATTATCTTATTCATTTATTCCACAAATATTGATTGGACCTCTATTGTGGTCCAGACACTGTTCTTGTTTTGTTCTAATTATGAATGAAACAGACAAAGCCTTTGCCCCGTTTTATCAAGGAGAAAGAGAGAGAGCACTATAATAAATAATAGCTCAAATGAGTGAGCTTGCTCCTGACTTCAATCCAGTGGCATTTTTCTCTATGTTTTTGTTAATTAACTAAAACTAATGAAATATCTGATTGATTGATTGATTCTCTTTTAATAAGAAATAACCTCTTCAAAAATTTATTCTCTGAAGAATGCAAAGCCTTTTAGATGCAGCAATAAAAAGAGGACTTCAGAGAGTTATATAATTTTATGTGCTCAAGAGAATATGGGGAAACATCAGTACATGTTCCCTTTCTCTTCAGCTTTGAGATTTATGATAGGTCTGTTACAATAATAATAATAACCGAATATTGGCACAAGAAATATATTTGATTCCATGGGTAACATTTGACAGCCTTAACTCGTGAAATGTCGAAAAGCTCTTGCAGGAAGCTACAGCAGAATATGTAATACACAAGAAGGTATTCAGGGAACAGAAAAATAAAACCAAGGGAACCTGGTACCCAATATGTTTCATTAAATATGAAAATTAAAATGCCTTCACAAAATGCTTTCTCTTCCTCTCTCCTCCCAACAAACAAAAGCTTGGATAGGCAGCCTGAAATTGCTCATCAAAGAAAAAGACCAGACTCAGGCTCTAAATGGCTTCTTTTGAATTAAGCAATTAATGCTAAAAGGAACATGTTGTCTCCTCAGCATTTGTAAGGTAAAACATTCATTGAGTTTTCTGGCACTCTATCAAGCCTTTCCTTGGCCTAAGCCAGCAGAGAAATGGTTTGCTGCCTCTGTTCTTGACCTCTGGTAATCAGGAGGATTTGACTGATTAACTTGATAGCAGCCATGCTCCTTAAGGACTGAAAATGTTCCTGGGAAATATTCTTCTGGTTCCCTCTCATCCAGACCCTGACCTGCTGGT
The DNA here is from genome assembly GCA_917880005.1 of Nanger dama. Lineage (NCBI taxonomy): Eukaryota > Metazoa > Chordata > Mammalia > Artiodactyla > Bovidae > Nanger > Nanger dama. The sequence goes on along the minus strand of CAKJTW010000011.1, from coordinate 22,265,840 downwards.
CTTGGCAGGACCCTTGAGGCTGGTGTCTCCTCCATTTACAAAATAGACATGTTAACCTATGATGGTTTAGGTTTCAAGATGCATTAGATGCCACAGAATATTTATTTCATTGTATTTGTTCTGATCAGAGTTTTCAAGAATACTGCCTCCTTCTTAAAGATACTTATTGTTCATTTTCTCACTTGCTAACTTGTACAGTTATTCAAAACACATTAGTCAATTTCAGAGTGTCAGAGACAGTAGGGGAAAGGCTCTGGAGTAGGGATGCGAAATAAAACATGAGGCCTGTCCTCAAGTAGCGCTCAGTCTAAGTGGGGTAGGGGAGGGGATCAGGCAGGAAAATTCCTTTTGACAATAAGACTCAGGAGCTTAGATGAGAGGCAGGTTCAGTGTGCACTGGGAGCTGAGTAGGATGAGAGCTTGCTTTTGTACAGGGAATAAGCAGCAGTTCCCTAAGTGGGCTCTGGCAGGAGAAGGCTGGAGGCAATGGCCAGGCGGGCTTGAATTACTCATGTGTAACCCCAGCCACCCCCCCCCCCACCCCCTCAGCTGAAGATTTTCTCTTTTACTTGCTTCACAAATACACATTTCTTTTGAGCTTCTTAGAGCAAAAGACTTTATACAAAATACAGGCAAACAATATAATAAGTTGTCTTTATTAACTCCTGGTAGCAAGCGGCAAGGTCCTTCCCATTTCACAGAGAGGAAAATATTTATCTTAAATATTTGTTATTTTGTAGTCAGAGCTAAAAATAATGATCCTTTTAGTTCTTCCATGGAACCTACCTACTGCCTGGAGAATCCCAGGGACGGGGGAGCCTGGTGGGCTGCCATCTCTGGGGTCGCACAGAGTTGGACACGACTGAAGCGACTTAGCAGCAGCAGCAGCAGTCAGAGCTACAAATAATGATCCTTTTAGTTCTTCTTCCATGGAACCTACCTACTGAAATATTTTTACGTTCAATTTGGGAAGGTCAGCAACTGGCTCAGAGCAAGATAAATATTTGTTGAACGGGTGAACAGTGGCAGTGACTAGACCAATGTTTGTATAGAAGACCTGTGTTAAGGAAATCGTGACATTTAGTTTGTTAGCTTGAAAGTTAAATAAACTTTCTATCAAAGCAACAGTAGCACTAGCAATGAGATCCTACATGATTCACTCTGATTCATTTTAGTAGGTGATCTTTTAGGTACCTGCCTCTACTAAATGCTTGCTTATGCTCTCTGTTTTCTAATCTTAGATGGCAAAGGTAGATGACAATTACCATTATTCATTTAACTGATTTCTATGCAACTATGTACAGAAGTGTGCTTGTACTCAAACAATGGGTATTCCTGTTTTCAGCTTTTACTTTATGATAATAATGCTGCATGTGGGGTGGGGAGGGGGGAACCTGTATTCTAGAGTCAGAGAAAGTGGTTCAAATTGTTATTCTGCTACAAACTAGTTGTGTAACCTTGGCCAAGTTTCTTTCCTTCTTTGGGTTTCAGTTTTCTCTCATAGGAAATGAGGATTCTAATCCCAGCTGACTTCCCTTATTCTTTTTGAGGATAAAAAGAAATAACCAAACTGGAAGTGTATTGTGAACTGTAAAGTGTTACATAAATGAAAGTGCTTATTATTCGTTGAGGCCTGGGCCTGCCAGACTATATGATCTTCTCCAGCATTGTTAGTTTATAGTTGGTTAATTCCCACCTTCTCCCTTCTCCTGCTTTTTGAGGCCCACAGAGGTGGGGGGGCAACAAAATGAACAGCTACAGCTTCCTTTAAGCAGCTTCTCTGCCACTTAATCTTTCTTGAATCTCCCTATTCCTATGTCTTCTTAATCACAAGGCACAAAGGAAGCAGCACCTTCCAGCCCCACATTAGGATTCTTAGCGCTCCAGGACCTCAGATCTCTGAGAAGACCACCCTTTTCTTTTGTAGGCTTCTTCATGGCAGACGTTTACATTTTCTTCAGGGAGAGATTTCATTGTCTGCCCAGGAAATGGAGCCTCTGGTTTGTTTTTTGTTGTTGTTGCTGTTCTATTTTGTTTTATTTTTTAAAGTGTCTTTCATGATCAGCAAAGTGCTTCTGTGGGAACATACCCCTCGTTGTGTTCATCTTTACTGTCTCATATCAGATTAACTTTCCTGACAAAGGTGGATTTCTCCCTGCCAGCATGATGAGCACTGCTGATGCCTGGAACAGAGCTCGGCTCTTTCCCTTAGTTTAGAGCATCATTATAGATAATAAAATTTCTGGGAGCAGGACTTTGCTGGCAATTTAGGTTTGGGGGAATGATACATGAGACAGAAAAACCCATTCTGGACTATGAGGTGCTGACATTGGGAAAATTCCTTGTTCTAGATGAAATAAGTCAATTTGACTCAGAAGACACATGGAAGGGAGAGCCATAGTCTTGTAAGGTAGCATGACCTTCTTCTAGTATTAAAAAATATGTACCATTTTACTTTCAGACAGCACTTGAAGGTTATGCCTTTCTTTCTTGCAAGACCTTTTATTCATTTTTACATTAAAAATTTTCATTAAAGTACAGTTGATCTATAATGTTATGTTAGTTTCTGCAAAACAATTAAGTTATACACAGATGCAAGCTATTATATATAGACTAGATAAACAACAAAGTCTGACTGTATAGCCTAGGGAGCTGTATGCCTCTTTCTTTAGTTGATGGAATCTGATTGTGGAACCAGGCAATGAGTTTGGCTCCTAATTTTGCAGTTTACTAGCTGTACAAAAATAGGTCTGATCTATATTTATTTATGAAGTGGAGAAAAAAAAATCTGCCTTTATATCCCGTAATGTGTTGTTAGTATTAAGTGAAAATTCTTTCATATGTGTGATTTTAAAGCATTTTCATGTAAGAAGTGGGGAGTGTGTAGTTAAAAGTATTTGTGGGACAGCAATGTGTCTGAATCCCAGTCCAATCATTTCCTAGATGTACGACTTTGTACAATTTGCTTAAACTTACTGAGCATGGGCTTCCTCATCATTCAAATGGGAACTGTAATACCAAAGTTACAAGGGTATTTGGATTCAATGATACATGCAAAGGCTTGGTACCTAGCTGGTGACGTTCACTTTGTAAGTAGTTGCTAGTTTTGTCTTATTTGATGTCTCCCTAACACTGTGAGGAAAGAAGAATAGCTCTTTCTCGCATGGTTTCCATTTGGCTCCAAAATTACTGTGGATGGTGACTGAAGCCATGAAACTAAAAGACACTTGCTCCTTGGAAGGAAAGCTATGGCAAACCCAGACAGCATATTAAAAAGCAGAGACATCAGTTTGCCAATAAGAGTCTGTATAGTCCAAGCTATGGTTTTTCCAGTAGTCACATACAGATGTGATAGTTGGACCATAAAGAAGGTTGAGCACTGAATAACTGATGCCTTCGAATTGTGGTGCTAGAGAAGATTCTTGAGAGTCCCTTGGAGATCAAACCAGTCAATCCGAAAGGAAATCAACCATGAGTATTCATTGGAAGGAATGATGCTGAAGCTGAAGCTCCAATACTTTGACCACTTGATGCAAAGAGCCTACTAATGGGAAAAGACCCTGATGCTGAGAAAGACTGAGGGCAGGGGGAGAAGAGGGTGACAGAGAATGAGATGGTTGGATGGCATCACTGACACAAAGGACATGAGTTTGAGCAAATTCTGGGAGATGGTGAAGGACAGGGAAGCACAGCATGTTGAAGTCTGTGGGTTGCGAAGAGTTGGACATAACTTAGCAACTGAACGATACAATCCTAAAAGATAAAATGTATTACTTTACTTAAATCCAGCAGTAAAATCCTATAAAGCAACATATTAATGTAAAGTTTGTGAGTACTGTTGGTTAGAATTAAACTACATCTTCCCTTTGAGGCAGCCAACATCGTTCTTAAAGCTGATCTGGGGGAAACATTATCCTGAGATCTCAGGTTGCTGATTCATGGAAAACCTGTTACTGTTCACGAGTACAGTCCTTGGAGCCTGGGACATCCTCGAGAGATGAGCCTTGCTTTTAATGCTTCTGCTATGCTTCAAAGTTTGGGAGAAGAAATGTGGGAGTCTCAGCCAACAGGAAAGAGAAGTTGTTATCAGTAACCAGGAAGGTGTTTCACAGCACAAGACCATTACTTAGATGCTTGCTCTGTCAGACATCAAGGTCCTGGAGCACAGTGAGTCAAACTGGAAGATTCTTAGAAACTGTGTAGGCAATTGTATATGTGAATAAACAGCCGCTATTTACTGATGTTAAAACTGTACCTGTAAAGTAACTCTTTACCAATGGGCCAAGTTTCTGGTTAATCTGAACAGGATTTGGCCTCTCAACCTCCAATTTAGAAAGCCTTACCTTTGCATGGAGTCACTGTAGGGACTCTTGACATGAACATAACACAATCTTGACCCTCAAAGCCAAAAAAGGGGATCAAATGTGGACGTATGTGCCTATACTTTAGGTAAAGGTCTTAATTCTTTTCAGTGTAATGTGCAGAGTCAAAAAAACCCCCAAAACCTGCTTTGGAGAATCAGGGGTGAGTACTCATAAAAGAGGTGGCCCTTGAGCAGAACCTCAATGACCTGTTGCAACGGAAGAAGAAAGAGAAGTGGACACAATGAAAGGCCTCAGACAAAAAGACGGTCATTTCCTTACGAGCTTGAGAGCAAATGAGTTCTCCTTCTTCCCTCAGCCTCAGTTTCTCAGCGAAGAGACAGCAGTCATGCTTCCCCACATGGGGAGCTGAGGTATGTGTAAGTTTTATGTTCAGATGCTGTTCTTTTCTCATTCCCGCCCCAAAACCACACCACAAGTCCCGAGAGGTGGTCTTCCATCCGGGCTATTGGTGTTTCCAATTTTTCCCTGTGGCTTAAAAATGTGCATCAGACTATCATTGGGTTGTTGTGAAGGGTGGATCATAAAAATACCCTAACGAGTTAAAAACGTTCACAATTGCAAGTCAGAGAGAGGAGATTCCTCTGAGTGTACATTCCCCATGAGCTTGCTTTGCCAGAGTCAGAATCTCCTTATTGACTAACCTTCATAGGTTTCTCCTGGAGCATGGACTGCCATAGTGTACAGGTGGAATCCTTGCTCAGAGCCAAGAGCACTGGCATTATAGAAAGAGAGACTGAAGGAAGGAAGACCTGTTTTAAAGAAAGGGACAGAGTATGGAAGTTGGGTGTAGGTAGGATTGCTAGAGTTAGTAAGTGAAAACACAGGATATCAAATTAAATTTGAATTCCAGATAAATAAACATGTGGTTTTTAAGTGTATCTCAACTATCACATGGTATATACTTATACAAAAATCTGTTATTTATCTAAAATTCAAATTTAACTGGGCATCCTGTATTGTTCTAGCAACCCTAGCTGGATGAGGCAGAAAAAGTCTAAGGGAGGGATGGTGTTGGTGGTGGTGGTAAATGATAATAAAAATACTTTTTAAAAGAAGTTTGTAACTGTGAAAGTGCTCTTAGTTCCCTTATCTCTTTTTTGAACTCACATTAACAAAATATGAGGGCTGTTCTTCTAACTTTAGAGATGATGAAAGGTGAGGGTCCCAGAGCTTAGGTGACTTACCCAAGGACATGCCAAGGATGGTAGCAGTGTTAGCACTCAAGTTAAGCTATTTTTTTTTGTAAGTTTTATTTTGGGATGATTTCAGCTGCAAAAAGTTGCAAAAATACTATAGAGAATTCCTATATGTGTTTCACCCAACTCCCCCTAAATTGACGCCTTGTATAACCATAGAACAATAATCAATATTAATCCATGAACCTTGGTGCAGTACTATTCACTGAAGTACAGACTTTATTCAGATTTTGCCAATTGTGCCATGAATGCCGTTTTGCCTGCCCAGGATCCAGTTCTGACTCCCACACGACTGTCGTTTCCACGTCTCCTGCCCTCTGGAACAGCTCCTCAGAGTTCTTCCCTGTCTTTCATGATCTTAACACTTTTGAAGAGTACTGCTGAGCTATTTTGTAGACTAGCCTTCCAGTTCTGGCTTGTCCGTTGTTTTCTTGTTATTATACTGAAGCCATACTTGGGAAGAATACTGCAGAGGTGATGTACTTATCTCAAGACATGTCAGATTACATTGATAGATACTATTGGAAGCATTAACCTTGATCACTTGCTAACTATGGCACCTGCTGGGTTTCTCCACTGTAAATGAGAAGATCTAAATACCATGTTTCTATTCAAACCTTCACCAACTAATTTTAGCATCTGTTGGTTGATCTTGCTTGCCTTCATTATTTTGTGGTATTCTGGTCATTTTCTGTTTTTCTTATTCCTTCTACATTTATTAATTGAAATTCTTCTGTAGGAAAGAGTTGTAGCTTCACTTTCATCTAAACTCAGTTGTTGTAACTCTGAATTTATTGCTTCTGTCACTAAAGCACAGGTGAAGGAGAAAGTACGAGTTTGGGTTACTGTAAAGCTATGGTTGTTTCAGGGCTTCCAATGTGGCTCAGTGGTAAAGAACTCACCTACCAAGCAAGAGATGCTGGTTCAGTCCCTGTGTCCAGAAGATTCCCCTGGAGGAGGAAATGGCAACCCACCTCAGGATTCTTGCCTGGGAAATCAAACAGACAGAGGAGTCTGGAGGACTATAGTGTATGGGGTCATAAGAACTGGATACAGCTTAGCGACTAAACAGCAGTGGCAGTGTGGTTGTTTCAAGTGTGCAATGGAGAGGAGATGGAAATTAATTGCTCATTTCACAAGTATTGATCAAACACTTATTTCTGTACAAAGTATTGTGTGAGGTACTGTGAAGAAAAGAAAAATGTATATATACCTGAAGGAGGCTGATAAAGATGAATACTTAAGGTACTCTTTATGAAAGTGCTAATGAAACTTTTGAACTGAACATTGAACTAATAAATGATACTTTGATGCTTATGGCAAGGACAGGTGTATCCACAATGCAGTAATCAAGCCATCACTGCAAAGGTCAGCTCTGTGATGATGATGTATGTACAGATCGTGGATGCCTTAGCTCATAAACTTTAAGCACCATGGCGGTAGGTGCATGCTCAGTCGTGTCCGACTCTTTGCAACTCCTTGGACTGTAACCTGCCAGGCTCCTCTGTCCATGGGATTTCCCAGGTAAGAATACTGGAATGGGTTGCCACCTCTGCCTCCAAGGTATTTTCCCGACCCAGGGATCACACCCGCATCTCCTGCAACTGCTGCGTTGGCAGGTGGATTCTTTACCACTGAGCCACTTGGGAAGCCCAGCCATAAGCACCATGCTGCTGCTGCTGCTAAGTCGAAAGCACCATAGTCTCTCCTAATTCACAGACAAAAGAACCCAACTAAAAGACAACCATTTGACTGCTTTTGGGACCCAGAGTTCCTTTCCTGCCGGAAGGAAACTATGAGGCTTCAGTGAATTCAGGCATTGTTCCTCATTAGGAATTTGGAAATTATATAAAGCTATGACAAACCTAGACAATGTATTAAAAAGCAGAGATACTACTTTGTTGACAAAGGTTTGTATAGTCAAAGCTATGTGGTTTTTCCAGTAGTTATGTATGGATGTGAAAGTTGGACCATAAAGAAGGCTGAGAGCCAAAATTTGATGCTTTTGAACTGTGGTATTGAAGAAGACTTTTGAGAGTCCCTTGGACAGCAAGGAGATCAAACCAGTCATTACTAAAGGATATCAACCTTGAATATTCATTAGAAAGACTGATGCTGAAGCTGAAGCTCCAATACTCTGGCCACCTGATGCGAACAGCCGAGTCACTGGAGAACACCCTGATGCTGGGAAGGATTGAAGGCAGGAGGAGAAGGGGATGACTGACAGAGGATGAGATGGTTGGATGGCATCACTGACTCAACAGACAGGAATTTGAGCAAATTCTGGGAGATGGTGAAGGACGGGGAAGCCTGGAGTGCTGCAGTCCATGGAACTGCAGAGTCAGACATGACTGAGCAACTGAACAACAATAACAAATATAGTATGGATACTTGGAAAAGTTAAACTCATGTTCTTTGTGCTTTCTTTCTTAACAAGGGACTAGAAAAGGCCATATAGGTATAATCCCAGTGACCCAGATATCATCAGAGGATAAAGAACTCATATGGCCAAAGGATTTCTAAACTGTAAACTATTAACTTCAACTAGTAATTAATAAAGCTAAAGGACAGCTTTAAAGAGAACTCCAATTGTCCTTTTATGCGGAGTGTAATGAGATCCATCTAAGGGCAAATGTAGATTCTCCTTGTGTGGGTCAGTGGTTTATTATCCTCTATCCTGTTGGAGGAGTCATTTGCATATTCAGGGAGAATGTGAATTGTTTAGGACACCCCATGAAGAATGCTGATGTGAAGAGAACCCAGCTCCATTGCATTAATACCATTTAAAAAAAAACCCTTCTGAACTGTCAAGTTTATTTCAGCTACAACAGACCTTCATTTACATTCTTACTCAAATGCAGGTAAGTCTGAGATGTAGGTAATAGCTTATATTTTAAAATGAAGAAACTGAAGTTCAGCACCATTTGGTTATTGGACTCAAATGCCCTGATTCTAGAGTGTGCATTTTTTTGACCTTATGTAATGTTGCCTGTGGACAGTGATATTTCTAAAATTCTTTATGACTGTACTTAGCATGGCCATATGTCCTACTTTGCCCAAAACAGTTCAGATTTACGCTTTTTGTCTCACACCATAATTATCAATAGTATGACTTTCTACTCTAAGAAAATGCCCTGTTTTGGACCAGAGAACATATGGTCACCCTATTTATAGGATGGCTCAGAGAAATTCCAAGTTGTGCTACATTCAATCTTTAAACTTAGGTTAAGAAAATCACTAATAAACTACTTAAATGTTAAAAAATAATTGTCATTTAAATATATTATGATGCATTCTAATGGAAAGGCATGCAATATATATATATTACAAACTATATACTATATATATTTAATGGCCTGGGTAAAAAAACTCATAAAAACACAAAATTATAATAATTTGGACCTAGTGAAAACATGTGGCTATAGCTGGGTAATGAGATAGTTGATTTAAAAAAATATGTTTCTGGATTTCCAGGTAGTCTACAATGAGCATGGGGAAAATCTGTAGCAAAAATTATCTTCAAATTCTTTCATTTAGAATTAAGGGGTCTTTTTCATAGGAGACTATGAAATCACCATGTTGAAAAAACTAAGACCTTATAAGTAGGAGTCGAACAATATAATAATAATTCTTTTCACAAGTAGAGCAGAGCTCTATAGTATCAAGAACTTACTGACAATGTTTTCACACTTAAACTTTATAAGGATGTTCACAGCCAGGAAGTGAATTCCCCATCTTGCAGATGAAGCCAAAATGCAAATATAGAGTGAGTAAGGAAGATCTGGGATTTCAAAGGTTGTCCTAGTTAAGACTCCACACAACTGACTCTTATGCTAATTCTATATTGGCTTTTAGAGCTGGGACACTGAGTTTATAGTTAGAGGCTGACTCCTTTGCTTGTGCCACTAGTCTCTCATTGTGAGCATAGCTGAAGGAGAACGCACTGCTGCCATGGCACCACACAGGGGAAATTAAGAGAAGCTTTTCCATTCGGTAAGCCACCATTTAGCCAGCTGTTAATTTCTATCTTGACCCATTCAAAACTTAGAGCCTCAGGTCCCAAGCCTGAGTTTGTTGTGACTATGCCTGCCTGGTGATTTATGATGACTTGCTTTTTTCCTTTGGTCCTAAATTTCTCCATCAGCGGAATGAAAACTGGTAACCAGATCATCTCTATGGTTCGCTCTGGCTCTGAGAGAGCGTGATTCTAAGCTTCTGAGCTTCTGGGAGAAAGAGTGGATTCCAAAGCTGTATTCCAGAAGTGCCTGCCTAAACTGGGGCTCTAGTTTTCTTTGCATTTGGAATAAGCCCAAAGAAAAGGTCATTTTTGCAGACATCTTGAGGTTGCGCTCCAATGTCCTCATTAAATAACAGGAGCCCAGACTGGCAGGCCCAGGGGAATATTCAATCAAGGAGAAAAAGGCCAAGTCATTACCGGAACCCTATCATCAGAGCTGTAAACACAAGCATTCATTCCTGGGCTTTAGCTGAAAGCCTGTTCCATCCTGCTCACTCTCTCCTTATACAGGTTCCGTTTGTCAAATGTGTGTGACCATTCCAATAAGTCACCAGAGGCGGGAAGGGAGAAAGAGAGAGGAAGAAAATTACAACCGTAAATAGACTCTGAACATAGAAAGATCAAAATAGACAGCCTCTGGCTTTACTCGGTGAGTCACGGCTGCAGCCCAGACCTCAAAAACAAGCGTGGCTTCTCTCTTTAGCAGCAGCCTTCCTGTCTGGAAAGGAAACACTGCGCTGATTGGAGATATTGGCCATTTTACAGACTTCAAAGCAACTTAGGCAACTGAACAGACAAGAGGGAGAACAGGTAAAACAGTTTTTCCAAATGCTTGTCTGGAGAACCAGCTACTCAGCTCTGATTTGAAGCTACATGGAAATGCTTTCATCTTTAGCCAATGGTGTTTTGTTCTGGTTTTTGAATATGGTGGTCTTTAGTTTTGGCGCAATGTATGCACCTTCCCCCCCCCATGCGCTAAGACTTTACCAGGTACTAAGCTGAGTGCTGTGGGGGGTTGGACATGGGGACCATCTAATGAGGAAGTGGAACAAGTACACAAGTACACACATCACAATATTATGAAAAAAAATGTGTCCCTGAAAACAGGAAAACATGAGACTATGAGAGTGCAAAGGAAACAGATGAATGGTCTACCAGAGTGTGAGGCTAAGGCCTACGTGTATTCAGGATTCAGTGAGGAGGCCAGTGATGCAGGATACAAATAATACAGCAGAAGAAATAAAGTGAGAGAGACAGATTGCAACCAGATCCAAAAGGGCTTTGAATGCCAAGATGAAGATTTGGATCTTGCCCTGTGTGCTGTGGGATTGGGGAGGGGGAGGAAGAGTGACACTGCAGAAGGATAACAATGTCAATTGTGGGGAGAAAAGCTGAAAGAGGAACCAGGTCCAGAAGTGTCAGTTAGGAGATACTTGCTTAAATCAAGTGTGGCTACTGTGGCATAATAAGAAATATACATTATTTAGCTTTTGTCCCTGGTTCTTGGTTTCTTGGTTGATAGAGATGTCTTTTTGTTTTTGTTTTTGTTTTATTTCAATGTGATGACTGATGTTTGGGGGTCCAGAAAATGAAGATCATGATCTGGTCCCATCCCTTCATGGGAAATAGATGGGGAAACAGTGTCAGACTTTATTTTTGGGGGCTCCCAAATCACTGCAGATGGTGACTGCAGCCATGAAATTAAAAGACGCTTACTCCTTGGAAGAAAAGCTATGACCAACCTAGATAGCATATTCAAAAGCAGAGACATTACTTTGCCAACAAAGGTCCATCTAGTCAAGGCTATGGTTTTTCCAGTGGTCATGTATGGATGTGAAAGTTGGACTGTGAAGAAAGCTGAGTGCCAAAGAATTGATGCTTTTGAACTGTGGTGTTGGAGAAGACTCTTGAGAGTCCTTGGACTGCAGGGGAGATCCAACCAGTCCATTCTGAAGGAGATCAGTCCTGGGATTTCTTTGGAAGGAATGATGCTGAAGCTGAAACTCCAGTACTTTGGCCACCTCATGCGAAGAGTTGACTCATTGGAAAAGACTCTGGTGCTGGGAGGGACTGGAGGTAGGAGGAGAAGGGGAGTGACAGAGGATGAGATGGCTGGATGGCATCACTGACTGAATGGACGTGAGTCTGAGTGAACTCCGGGAGTTGGTGATGGGCAGGGAGGCCTGGCGTGCTGCAATTCATGGGGTCGCAATGATTCGGACATGACTGAGTGACTGAACTGACTGACTGACTAACTGGAGAACTATACAGAGGAGCCTGGTGGGCTGCAGTCCTTGGGGTCGCTAAGAGTTTGGCACGACTGAGCGACTTCACTTTCACTTCTCACTTTCATGCATTGGAGAAGGAAATGGCAACCCACTCCAGTGTTCTTGCCTGGAGAATCCCAGGGACTGGGGAGCCTGGTGGGCTGCTGTCTCTGGGGTCACATAGAGTTGAACATGACTGATGCAACTTAGCAGCAGCGGCACAGCAGCAGTACTTAGAAGGAAGAACGTGTTCCTATCTGCTGACGCTGCTTAGCTTCCTATTGTCTGATCTTGGTTAAGTCACCTGTCCTCCCTGGGACTTGGTTTCCCATATGCAAAGTGAGTCTATCCTGTGATTCAATGTCCAGGGCCATTGCTAATGTTATCTTTCACAAAATAAACCCATCTCAAGGAGATATATGTATATTTATAGCTGAGGAGCTATAAGTTGTTGCATAGCAGAAACTAACACAGCATTGTAAAGCAATTATGCTCCAGTTAAAAAGAAATTAAAAATATATAAAAGGGGATATATGTATATGCATAACTGATTCACGTTGCTGTATAGCAGAAACTAACACAACGTTGTACTCGAATAAAAATTTAAAAAGTTAATCCTCTTAAATAGACAAAAACTCCAAAACAAACCTATCTCACTGAAACTTGCTGACAAACTTAGGAATAAGCATTGCATATAATGTTTTTTTGATGTATTTTACAGATTTGTTAAGTTGAGGCAGAGAAACATTTGCACGTGTGCTTAGTCACTCAGTCGGTTCTAACTCTGTGCCCTCCAGGCTCCTCTCTCCATGGGATTATCCTGGCAAGAATACTGGAATGGGTTGCCATTTCCTCCTCCAGGGGATCTTCCTGACCCAGGGATCAAACCCTCATCTCCTGATGGCTCCTGCACTGGCAGGCAGATTCTTTACCACTCAGCCACCTGGGAAGCCCATAGAGATACATAGCAGGTAGGTAATTTTCCAAAAGACATGAAGTGATTTAGTGAGACAGTCAGGACCTTGGCTACCTGATTTTCAGCCCAGGACTGTCTCCAGTCTCCCAGGCTGCATGGATACTAGGAAAAGTCAATAAACTGCATTTGCAAGGAACACGCTGCTTCCATGATGTTTCTTGCATATCCTGTATTTCCATTGTTTCTCCCCAGTGAGGCCAGGATCAAAGAAATGGAGCCATTTTACAGGGTCATTACAGACTTTTACTAGCGAAAGACATTTCTTTTAAAACCAGTTCTGTTCATTGAAATGTGTGCCGATGTCAAACTCTGCAGTCATTACTTCCACGACCAGCTGCAAGAGATTATGCTCTTGGACTTGATCATTAGGCAGAGACTGGACTGTCTATACTCGTCAGCAGGGCCCTCTGGCCATAATGTCATACTAGCTTTGGGCCAAAAGGGATCTTGGATTTTATCCAATCCATGCCCTGTCCAGCGCCTGATCTTTTCCATAAAGGTTATAATAGTTGTCCAGCATCTTCTTGAACTTCAGAATCACCTCTGGAACCTCGACCTGAATTGTCAGCTATCTGCTAACATCTTCATGTGATTGCCCCATAGTCAGCTAACATTCAACAAGACTGAAACAAGGTCTGTGTTATTTTCCTCAAAAATTTCTCAAATTGTGCTACCATCTACCATCTTGTTGGACTGAAACTCCAACAAGCTAAAACCAGATCCTTTTAAATCCATTTCTCTTCTGCATTTGGTACGTCTTGGATCTTTGTCCTCTGAAATCACTCTTACATATATTCCTTTTTGTACGCACTGCCACAGTCCCTCTTCAGACCTTCCACCGTATTTCTCTGGACTTGCTATGTAGCCTCCTAATTTATTTCTCAGAGCCTTTGATAGACAAATATGCGTTTTAAACTTCTAAATAGGAACACAGGATGCATCTCCTATAATTATTGGCCATAGAATATTTATTACCCAGAGCACCTCCTGGAAGATGCTAGGTGGTCATCCCAGATGAACTGTAGCCCCCTATCATTGCCACATGGTCCACCCCTCTTGGTCACTGAACTTGTTATTTCTTCTCCTTAGAGCACTGACTCTGGCCATCTGGGAAAATCCTACTCATGTTTCACAGCCCAGTTCAAATATCTCCTATTCTCTGAAGTCTTCTTTGATCTCACATCCCAGCATAATGCCTGAGCTCTCAGAGGACTGTATACTTGAGTCTCTTATAATGTTCAAATTACATTCTAGTTGTGTGCATTTCTGTATATCTGCCAGTAAATTCTAAGCTCCTTAAGGGCTGGAGACTATATTTTATTTCTCTGTCCTGAGTCTGGAATGGTGATTCCATTCTCTATCACTTCCTTCAGTATTGACTGAGTACATTATGGTGGAGGCTTAGTGAACTTCATGCAGTTACAGTTCTAGAACAGTATCTCCAGCCTCCTCACTTCCCCCACTGCTACCTGGTATAGGTGACAACCCATGTGTGTTATGCTGGGACAGGGAAGCATTGAGAAGGGCGCGATCTGATGAGTATATTACCAATTACAATACCAGATCTGTATGAGAGAGATTAGGGAGAGCAGAGTCACTCCTGGAGAGTGGATATTAGGGAAGATTCTCAAAGCTTCAGTATCAACCCTCATATTTACTGAGCAATGCAATTAGCAGTGGCTATCACCTAGCTGAGTTACCTCGGACACACCAATTTCTTCATTCCCCCATATATGAGATGAGAGATGGGACCAACTCAAATGTCAGCTGGGATTGTCTGTTTGGACAAGTTCTGCCATAAATCATTTTTCAGACTTGGTGGGGTTATAATAAATATAAAACACGTTAAGAAATAATGTGTCTTTGAGAGAATTCTTCTCCAACTCTAGATTCCAATGACCTTGGCCAGCCAATAAAACCTGTTTTGCTAGAACAAGTGAGCATAAGGTTCCCCTCTGACGTGTAATTCTTCTGCGTAGGAACATTACAGTCTTCTCTAACACAGGCTGCCTTTTCTTCATCTCTGTTAAGAGATTCAGAAATTACCTCTCTGCCTTGTCTTCCATTTGAATTTCATCCTTGGGCCACTCCAAGGATATTATGCACATTTGAAACACATTAACTAAAGTATCTGTCAATATCTTAAAATAGCTAAGTAGCTCTCAGTTTGAGGATAGTCCATGCACTCCCCATCTGTGCAATACTGACACTTTCCTGTGTGTAGCACTATAGGACTTATAGGTTTTTTTTTTTTTTTTTTTTAATGTCTATTACCTTATTTGGTCTCTGCAACAGCCAGTCAGTCACTGAACAGTCACTGAGTATGTTCAATTTTGAACAAAATGGGTATGATCCCTGCTCTGATCGAGCTTACAGTCTAGAGGAACTACATTCATACTTTTATTCCTATTTTAGAGACCAAGAGACTAAACTGAAGTGATTAGTCCCAGATGCTAGAGTTGGGACTCAGCTGGATTGCTCATTCTCAAATGTGAGTGTGAATGTGAATGTGAAGTTGCTCAGTTGTGTCTGACTCTTTGTGACCTCATGGACTGTAGCCTACCAGGCTCCTCTGTCCATGGGATTTTCCAGGCAATAGTACTGGAGTGGATTGCCATTTCCTTCTCCAAGGGATCTTCCCAACCCAGGGATCAAACCTGGGTCTCCCGCATTGTAGACAGATGCTTTACGGTCTGAGCCAGCTTGTTCTCAAACCAGGACCCCTAATTTTGTCATCCTTTTGTCTCACTGCTGATGGAGAATCGCCTAGCACTCTTTAGGAGTTAACTAAAAATAAATAGCTATTGCCTATGTGGATGGCTGTGAGAGCGACATATATAAAAACCCAAAGTAACAAATAGAAGAAGGTAAGAAAATAAACCAGTCTCAGAAAACTCCAAAGTGGTAGGAGGGAAACAGATTCCAAACCAAAACAAGGAACAAGAGCAACAGTCAGTGGAAAAACAAAAACAAGACAGACTTGTTCCCTTAGAGCTGGAACTCAGCAGGGTGTCCTTAAGTGGTACAAAGCAGTGTTTGATGTGAGCATCTCGCCCTGCTGTGAACAGAACTCTTACATTTGTATCTTCCAAGCAGCCCTGATTGACAGGCTGAGCTGGACTCAGACATGAAGAGGCCATAACTTTGCCTATTGCTTTTTGAAGGATCATCAGTAGAGATCCCAGTGGGGTGGCAAGGTGAGGGGGACAGGGTGATCAGGGAGAGGGAGGAGGCCTCCATTCATAGGGACATCCTTCATACCCACTGCCTGTTCTGTGGACTTTTCTCAGGCCAGGATCCTCCTCCTCAAATCTCTTTAGGTATCAAGAGCAGGCCTCGGAAGGTGGATGCATAGAAAGGAAGATGTGATCTTTCTTTTCCTGAGTTGTAGGAGGAGAACTCATAAAGTTAAGAGGTGCTTACATTTGCCTCTGTGCCCTTTCATCTTTAAGCTGAAGACACAGCTCCAGGGCACCTAATCCCACAGGTAGTGGAAGAAAGAAAATAGAAGTAAAAGAGGAAAGGTGCATTCATTAAGGGTTTGATGAGACAGGTTGTCCGCCTTAAGAGGAGGGAGATATATGTCAAGCATAATACCACTACAAGCCAATCAGTGTTAGCTGCTCAATCATGTCTGAATATTTTGCGACTCCATGGACTCCACCAGGCTCCTCTGTCCATGAGATTCTCTAGGCAGGAATATTGGAGTGGGTAGCCATTCCCTTCTCCAGGGGATCTTCTTGCCCCAGGGACTGAACCCAGGTCTCCTGAATTGCATGCAGATTCTTTATCATCTGAGCCACTAGGGAAGCCCCATAATCCAACAAGGGGCATATACAAATTTTGTGAAAATCCAGAGAAAGCAATCAGTTAACTCCATGTGAGTGGGTTCTTCAGAGCTGAACCCTGGAAGTGAGAGCTTGCTCAGTAGAAAAGCATACAGGTGGGGTTGAGGGGAATGAGGGAAGCAGGGGAAAACATCACATATAAGCAAAGGTTTGGAGGCATGGAAGGGCATGGAGTGTTCAGGATGTATTTGATAAGATGCTCACTGTGTTTCTGGTAACAGCACATTTTATATAGTGAGATAATATAGACGACCACTTGGGTTTTAATATAGGCTAGCTATTTTAACAGCCAACCCATGAACCTCAGTGGATGAAGAGAGCAGATTTTCTCACTCACTTCAGAGCCTAGACTAGATTGGCAGGTACTTATGCTCCAGGCAGTCATTCAGGGGCCCAATTCACTTCCATGTGTGACTCTGTCCTTCCGCAGTTTCTTGAGTCTTTGCCACTCAGCTAGTGCATGGAAAAAGAGAATGAGGCAAGAAGATTAAAGGTAAGGCCACGAAGCCACAGACTTCACTCCTGCTCATGTTCCTATGGCCAGAACCCAGCCCATGGCCACTGTAAGCTGCAACAGGGTTCTGGGAATTAGTGGCTCAGGGAAGAACATGTATTATTGAGCAGAATAGTCTCTACTGCAGCTTGGAACCTGGAGAACAGGAGGGTGGAGAGAATAAAGGCATACTGTATCCTTGATGGAATTTGATGAAAGCTTTCTAGTTTCCTGATGGGAAATGAATGTTATAAAAGAGTCAATGATAGGTTCTAGATGAGAGGGGCAGGGTGTGTAGACTCTTCAAAGAAAGTAGATATGAATGATTCTAACTGAAAAGTGCTCATGCCTAGATAAAACTCTGCTCCAGCCATGAGACAATGGACAAGAAATCATTTCAGCTCTACTCTTAAAATGGGAACAAAAAGAAACCCAGCCCAGTAGGCAACTTATAGCCCCAACATTTATAGAGCAGCATGTGTTTACTGTATGCTCACATACAAGCTTCACCATATCCTTGGGAAGAGGACCTGTTGGAGTATTATCAATCCCATTTTAGGTGTGGGAAAACCTATGCCCAGAGAGGTTAAATGACTTACTTGGGGTTGCAGAGAAAGTAAAGAGACAGACCTGCAACCCAGACTCATTTTGTGCTCTTCTATAATTCTGCAAATCCATCTCTGCATGGGGGAGATGCTGGCCACACTTTGGGAAGCTGACCCAGATCCAGTCCTGGATGTAAAGCCAGGATCCTGGGGAAACTCTCCTCCATCACCCGCCCTTCTGTCTGCTTAACTTTTGGAATCAGTGAACCAGCTCCTCATTCAGAGAGCGTGTGCATGTTAGCTGTCAAACAGTGCATGCAGCTCTGACAGCCCTAATATCACTGTTTGTATTATCAGACAATTACCAGCCGAGCTCGTATTCATAATTTGACTAACAACTCGCGACAATGATTATTTTTCCTTTCCTGGCAAAACAAATATAGCAGCATTTTCTTTTCAGCATCAGCGCTGATGCTCCTTGGCATTCTATCAGCTGAACGATTTTTTTTTTTTTTCAAAAAAAAAAAAAATGTTAGTCGTACTCCCCACATCTCGCTAACTTTACAGTCCCCCATGGCATCTGTGTGCAGTGAACTGAGCTGTTGAGACTAAATGTAATTTGCAATCAAGCTTCTGTTAACATGGAAATGTACCGGCTGGTCTGCTGCAATATGGGTTCTCATTCTGTCTAGCATATGGTTGCATTAAATCCAGTCTCCAGAATGTCTCTTGTTACCACATTGTCAATCCGTGCAGAGCAGAGAACCCTAAAAAACCACTAAAGGAACATATTTTTGGAATTGGCTCTTCTATTGGATCTTGACAAGAGCTGTCCAAAGACATACTCGGTTACTTGAAATGAACTAGCCCTGTCAGATCTATGCACACATACGCACAGACACACAGGAAACTTGAAACCCGGTTAGATGCTCTGTACTCACAAGCATATGAATTACAATGGAGGACAATGGAAGGGAGAAAGCAAAGGACTCAGCTTCATTAGTTACATGAGAGACTGGTTTAATAATTTTTTTCTTGATATCTCAATATGCAAAAAGTCACAGAATATTAGATTTGCAAGAGATTTTAGCAGTCTTTGGAGCATGGGCTTTGGAGTCAGATGAAGCTGGGCTTGAATCCTGATTCCATTGCTGGTGTGGTAACCTAAGGCCCATACTTAAGTTTTGTGTGCCTCAGTTTCTTCATCTGTGAAGTGGAGGATAATAGGAGTACCTCACAGCTTAGGATGCTGTGGAGGTTAAATATCTAAGCATACGCCTGATCCAATCAACCATGCCCATTAGTATTATCACCTGTTTGATACCGTCCCCATTGTCCATTCAGATACGTCATGTCTCTTAACGGATTCAACCTCCATTGTTCTACTGTTCTGGTCTTGCATGCTTTCTGAGCAAAACGTCAGCCCTTTCTAAGGCAGCCCATTCTCTTCTACACAGCTCTGTGAAACAGTTTTTCCTCATACTAAATAAAGACAAACCTCTCCCTACCTGGAGATACACAACCAAAGTTAAATTGAGCAATAAAAGACTATCAGACACCCTGCAAACACTCTCTACTCTCATTTAGCATCTCCTGTGCCTTCAGCTTACTTGTCTGGTACAGCATCGAGTCCCTTTCTTTACAAGCCTGGTCCCTCTTCTCGAACTTGTTTAGGTGGTCCATATCACACAGAGCACACTTTTTGGAGAGGGTGTTTTATAGGACCAGGTAGGATCCTACCTGATGATCAATGATGTTTCACCAGACTTCACGGAGGTTTACTAAAAAGTCTCCCTTGGGAAATTCATAGATAGCAATTTTCAAAGAATCTTGTGATGCTTTCAGTTCAGTGGGGAAGTGAAGCTTCGTGCCTCTAGCTATCTGCAACATTTTGCAAAGAAAATCATTACTTCAAGGAGGCTGATACCCTCATTGTGCAACTATTCTGTAAATCAGAAATTTTTATAAGTTTTACTGAATGTGCTCCAGGCAGGAATCGCTTGCACAGTGACAGACACCGGAGTACTGGAAGATGATAGTCTTTCAATGTTCTAAGGTATTTTGGAGCATCAGGGCAACATGGAGAAATTCATTCATCCTCTTAAAATTACTTGTGTGCCAGACACAGTGGTATGCACCAGGGAGGTAGTGGTAAATAATCCATTCTTGCCACAAGGAAGCCAGCAAACACGTTAAGCCACAATTTATTATTTATTACTCACTTAAAGGCTGCCATAAGTGTAATGAAGGAAGAAAACAGGATTCTAGCAGAAAATAAGATGAGACCCTGACTTAGATGCGGTGGGACAATGCTTCTCTGTGCTGAGTTTAGTGGACACCTGAGCACTGAGTAGGAATAAGGATGGGAGAGATGGGAAAGGGCAAAGTCTGGTAGGCGGGAAAGAGTTTGGAGAGTTTAAGGAACTGTGAGCAACAGAGTGACAAAAACGGTGATCAGGAAGGGCTTCGCAGACTAGGCAGCCCCACTAAGGATGGTTCTCCAAGGCCAGAGGCAAAAACAGGGCATTTCAGGCAAAGGGGACGGTGCACACACACACACACACACACACACACACACACACACACACACACACACAGGTCTGAGAGGACACCATGTCTGAGAAGCTCAAGGCGGGGGTATATCTTAAATGGCTGCTTAAATCTATGTTGAGAGATTGATTATACCTGGAGAAACCATAGAGGCAGTGAGGATACTCTAAATTGTCTTTTAGTTTCTAAAAATCGTATCTATTTCCTTAACTTGTTAGAAAGCTTGTCTGAGGAGGACAGAGGTATACCTTTATGTCTCTGTATACAGATTTAAATTGAAGAAAGTAGGGAAAACCACTAGACCATTCAGGTATGACCTAAATCAAATCCCTTATGATTATATAGTGGAAGTGAGAAATAGATTTAAGGGACTAGATCTGACAGACAGAGTGACTGATGAACTATGGATGGAGGTTTGTAACATTATACAGGAGACAGGGATGAAGAACATCCCCATGGAAAAGAAATGCAAAAAGCAAAATGGCTGTCTGAGGAAGCCTCACAAATAGCTGTGAAAAGAAGAGAAGCGAAAAGCAAAGGAGAAAATGAAAGATATCCCTGTTTGAATGCAGAGTTCCAAAGGATAGCAAGGAGAGATAATAAAGCCTTCCTCAGTGATCAATGCAAAGAAATAGAGGAAAACAACAGAATGGGAAAGACTAGAGATCTCTTCTAGAAAATTAGAGATACCAGGGAAACATTTCATACAAAGATGGGCTCGATAAAGGACAGAAATGGTATAGATGGAACAGAAGCAGAAGATATTAAGAACAGGTGGCAAGAACACACAGAAGAACTGTACAAAAAGATCTTTATGACCCAGATAATCATGAAGGTGTGATCACTCACCTAGAGCCAAACATCCTGGAATGTGAAGTCAAGTGGGCCTTAGAAAGCATCACTACGAACAAAGCTAGTGGAGGTGATGGAATTCCAGTTGAGCTGTTTCAAATCCTGAAAGATGATGCTGTGAAAGTGCTACACTCAATATGCCAGCAAATTTGGAAAACTCAGCAGTGGCCACAGGACTGGAAAAGGTCAGTTTTCAGTCCAATCCCCCAAAAAGGCAATGCCAAAGAATGCTCAAACTACCGCACAATTGCACTCATCTCACACGCTAGTAAAGTAATGCTCAAAATTCTCCAAGCCAGGCTTCAGCAATACGTGAACCGTGAACTTCCTGTTGTTCAAGCTGGTTTTAGAAAAGGCAGAGGAACCAGAGATCAAATTGCCAACGTCCGCTGGATCATGGAAAAAGCAAGAGAGTTCCAGAAAAATATCCATTTCTGCTTTATTGACTATGCCAAAGCCTTTGACTGTGTGGATCCCAAGAAACTGTGGAAAATTCTGAAAGAGATGGGAATAGCAGACCACCTGACCTTCCTCTGGAGAAATCTGTATGCAGATCAGGAAGCAACAGTTAGAAATGGACATGGAATAACAGACTGGTTCCAAATAGGAAAAGGAGTATGTCAAGGCTGTATATTGTCACCCTGCTTATTTAACTTCTATGCAGAGTACACCATAAGAAACGCTGGGCTGGAAGAAGCACAAGCCGGAATCAAGATTGCTGGGAGAAATAGCAATAACCTCACATATGCGGATGACACTATCTTTATGGCAGAAAGTGAAGAGGAACTAAAAAGCCTCTTGATGAAGGTGAAAGAGGAGAGTGAAAAAGTTGGCTTAAAGCTCAACATTCAGAAAACAAAGATCATGGCATCTGGTCCCATCAGTTCATGGGAAATAGATGGAGAAATAGTGGAAACAGTGTCAGACTTTATTTTTTGGGGGTCCAAAATCACTGCAGATGGTGACTGCAGCCGTGAAATTAAAAGACGCTTACTCCTTGGAAGGAAAGTTATGACCAACCTAGATAGCATATTCAAAAGCAGAGACATTACTTTGCCAACAAAGTTCCATCTAGTCAAGGCTCTGGTTTTTCCAGTGGTCATGTATGGATGTGAGAGTTGGACTGTGAAGAAAGCTGAGTGCCAAAGAATTGATGCTTTTGAACTGTGGTGTTGGAGAAGACTCTTGAGAGTCCCTTGGACTGCAAGGAGATCCAACCAGTCCATCCTAAAGGAGACCAGTCCTGGGTGTTCATTGGAAGGACTGATGCTGAGGCTGAAACTCCAATGCTTTGGCCACCTCATGTGAAGAGATCACTCACTGGAAAAGACCCTGATGCTGGGAGGGATTGGGGGCAGGAGGAGAAGGGGACAACAGAGGATGAGATAGCTGGATGGCATCATGGACTCAATGCATATGAGTTTGCGTGAACTCCAGGAGTTGGTGATAGACAGGGAGGGCTGGTGTGCTGTGATTCATGGGGTTGCAGAGTCAGACACGACTGAATGACTGAACTGAACTGATACTACTCCGCACCGGCAGGCTCAGTGAACGTCGATTAAATTTAACTCCACCTCCTCTTTGCCAGTTTTTTCCTAGCCCTGATCTGTGATCTAGAGTAGCAGTCACTCTGCGATTCTCCTTGCCTCATCGTGACATGATGTTAAGATCCTTTGTCATGAGGTTGCAGCTTCTGAAGACCCCAATGGATCTGACTTCAGCCCCGCAGAATGCTTGCAAGTTCCTTCTGCCTTCTGATGCAGAGCTTCCTCCCAAAGGTGTGAAGGATGAGTCATTCCGTGACGCAGGTTATTTTCAGCTACCAGTTGGTCATTTCTTATTGAGAGCACAAAAATCCAAGGCTTGTTAGACTGTTTAGCCCAGCGCTCAGGCTCCGTGGAGAAAATCATTAGCTCCATTTAATTAGGGCAACTAAACACTTCCAGACCGACTTCACTGTCAGCACACTTCCCACCACCTCATTAATATATTAAAAAAATTTTTGCACCTTTAATGTGGTAATGATTTCCTTAATTCTTTCAATATCAAAACTCCATAGATTCAAGCTATTTAGCTAGACAACAAGTGTAACAATTACACAGGTGGTACTCAGAATTTTTGAACCAGTATCTTTTGGTATTACTAAATGGCAGATTTTGGGGCTCAGTTTTCTTTGTGCAGATTAAACAAAGTCTTCTAGGGTTAGTCTTGGTATTTAGTTGCTAAGTCATGTCCGACTCTCTTGCAACCCCATGGGCTGTGGCCTGCCAGGCTCCTCTGTCCATGGAATTTACCAGGCAAGAATACTGAAGTGGGTTGCCACTTCCTTCTCCAGGGTACTTCTCAATCCAGAGATCGAACCTGTATCTCCTGCTTGGCAGGTGAATTCTTTATCGCACTTAGTCACCAGGAAATCCCAGGATTAGTCTTACTCTGTTGCAAATATTAAAAAAATACCTTCTTATTTTCAGAGGATTTTACAGTTTAAAAAAACTTTACATGAATCAGCTAATTCTCATAAAATGCTAAAACCCAGTTAGGCAGGTGGAATTGTCTCCATTCAACAGATGAGAATATTAGGGATCAGAGCAAAGATGTCTCAGGTTAAAAGTTACATGCATCAATTCTCTCCATGCCTACCATCCTTAGATTGGAAGAAGGTTAACAATCAAGGTCTTCCCTGGTGGCTCAGATGGTAAAGCATCTGCCGGCAATGAGGGAGACCCGGGTTTGATCCCTGGCTTGGGAAGATCTCCTGGAGAAGGAAATGGCAACCCACTCCAGTACTCTTGCCTGGAGAATCCCATGGACAGAGGAGCCTGGCAGGCTGCAATCCATGGGGTCGCAAAGAGTTGGACACGACTGAATGACTTCACTTTCACTTTCACTTAACCAAGACACAGGTTTCAGGCTTAAGTGGCTTAAGATACAGTTCTATCAGTAACAGAATTAGGATGGCTGATTCTCGGCAAAAATTCTAAGTTCAGTTTAGGATGTGCTCAGTTTTATTTGACTAGAGGACTTGGAGCTGGAGGAATGCTTGTATGGTTATATCTCTCAGTTGCTCCAACATTGCATAAGCACTGGCTTCTCAACCTGGTAAGGCTCAACATTTTTCTTCAGTGGGAAACATTTCCAGTTTGCCTGAAAGCTCACAGTTACATAGCAATCTCTTAATCCATCCTCACAATACTCTTGTGATCCCACTGCTTTTATTCAGGCCGACCCCAACACAGATTTGGGTGTAAGTGATGCCGATTTGATAAAGTACTTTCATATTTTTAATCTCATTAGATGCTCACACAGTTCTGTGAGACATGACTTCATATTTCTGTCACATCCCTCAAGACTGAGGCTCTGTTAAGTGCCATTGAAACTTATTCAATGGCAAACAGCTAACAGTAGACCCTGAGCCTGAGAGCTTGAACCTTGGGCTTCTGTCTCCAACATTATAACTTATTCTATTCCTTTCAGGGTAGCTCCTAGCCCTTTTACTTTTCCCTTCCCTTTCCTCTCTCTGAGGCTTTTCCATCCTCCTTTAAAAATCTTCCAGAACTCTTCCTACAGTCTTCCAACAAGACCTAGTGTCTGGAAAGTCTCTCATATCAGTCGCACACATTTTAGTATGAGTTTAAAACTTTGAGTTCCCTCTCCTAAAGGTATACATATTTTCATGCTTTTATTTTTTGGTCTGAAGTTGTTGTATCTTCTCCCCATTTGCTGTACCAAACACAGCTTGAGTGCTTACTATTCTCCTGGCACTGAGATTACAAGGGGCAAGAAAGCTGTTTCCTATAAGTGGACTTCTGAGATCCACATAGCTCTTAGACAACAATTTATTCCTACCATTTGAAGTCACTTTTAGCCTTTAATTTGGAGGTTAGAACATTTTAGCCAAACAGCCTGCCAGGTGACATATAAGCAATGAAAGAAAAAGGTGCATGAAATACAGATGTAACATCATGTACCAAAATGAAGAAGCGAGACATTCTGCACCAAACTGAGCAGTTAGTGTCACTGAGGATGCTTGTCAACAGCCCTGGGAACAGATCATATTCTGACAAGTTCACAAGGGTTTCCCCTGTGAATAAAGGGGTTTACTTGGCATCATAACACAGGACTAAATGCTGAAGGTGGGAATATGAGTTTCATCTAAGTTCCTGCTGAAATTTTGGAACCTTACACAATTGATTTGTGGGCATTTTGAAGCAAAGGCTCTGATCGCTAGAAGTTCATTCAAGTTTATCACTAAGGGGTCGTGCTAGACACACCACATTCCCTTTTCTTATTGTGCCACTACACTGGTAAATCAGTAGGGTGAGGAAGTTTTAGCAACAGACTTCACACTGCCTCCTGTAAAGTGATTTTTGCATAAGATGGTGACATATGAGCAGGATCATGTCATGTAATCGCTGGTTTCACAGTTGGGTAATAAAAATGTCTCTTAAGGGTTGCTAACAGCTCCATGTCAGCTAGAAAGTGATCTCTGGCAAGGACTGAAGCCTTTTTTTTTCTGGCCGATATTTTTCACTCATGATTTCCAAGGTTCTCTAGAAGGAGAAATGTCCAAATTTTAGATGACACCAAACTAAAATGAAAAGTAAACACAGCAGATCGACACCAAGAAGTGGCATTGTACATGCAGGGGAAGGAGCTCTGGCCTGCGAGGAGGCTGAGCTGACCTTGTCTTTTGTCTCTGACCCCGATCAGCAAGATAACACTGAACAGGGGTTAATCTCTGATGGTTCAATCTCATTACCTGTAAAACAGCAAGACAGCCACTTACCTTTTCAGCTCAATATGAGTATCTAAAAAGAAGCCTATATAAATGTATACATGACATATATTTTTAATAAATTAGTGCAATATTAATAATAATAGTGAGGCATTAGTATCTAAAATGATCTAGGATTCCTAGAACACAGAAATGAAACCAACATGATGAAATAAATCAAAACATAGGTATGCATATGCTGATGGTATTGAAGATATCAAGACTAAATTTATGATGCTCAAAGCTTCTATGAAGTACTCAGCATATGTTGGGCACTTAAAAATGTGTGTTAATGATGACTTAATTAGCTGTGTGTGTTTGAAAAGGAATAAACACAAATGAGGGTTTTATATTGACATTATATTTGTCTGATGTCTTCATATATTTGAAGGGTTGCTATGTTGAAGAGAATATGAACCTATTTATTCTGCTTTGTTCTAAACAGTGAAACCACATCCAGACTGGTGGGCATTAAAAGGAAAGAAACTTCAGATGACAACAGAAACTTTTCTGTAACAGTATAGAGCTCCTATAATGGATCTGGGTGACAGGAGACCCTTGCTTCAGTGGGTTGGATTTTTCCCTGTGCTGGCTGAAAGGAGGGCAGGGCTGGTCGCAAGGGGTTGGGGAGCATGGTGCATAGAGGCAGGTTTCTTTGAGCACCATCACTGCTGAATACCAGTTTTACACTGGCCACTGAGTCAAGTGCTAGAGACCAAGGTAAAATTATGCTGCCCCAACTTTGCATGAGCTCACAGTTGCTGTGGAGAAGCCCTCAAGTCTCTCTAGGGTGACTGAGGAAGACTTCTCACAGGTTGCTATCTTTAGGCAGAGACTTAGAGGGCTGGTAGGAGTTTTCCAGGCAGGTGGACATTGCATTAAGAGAGCACAGTCAGTGCCATGGGTTAGAGAGCTGAGATACCACAGTGTAAGTGTACTGTCAGGAAGACAATTATTTCTTGGATTAGACACTGCCAGGAAGGCTGGAGTTAGAGCCTGAAGGACTGACAATGCCTTGCAAGACGTGTCGGATCTCAGGCTCCCTCCTTCTGCATCTGCAGGATAGTGTGTTTACCCAGGTTAAAGCACAGATCCCACTACATTATAATTGCTTATGGGTGGGCTCCTCAATGTGTTCTTTGAGGACAGAGACTGTCTTATATGTACCTTCCTGGCCTCCTGTGAGCTTGCCACAGCTTATAAGCTCAGTTAGATCCTACTGAATAAAAAACTAAACAAATAAAAGCAAAACGGATCTCATTGAAGGGATACGTCCCAGTAGGATTTATGAAAAGCTTTTGGAGTCTTTAGATGTTTCTGCAGCTTTGCTGAATGTGAAGTGAAGTGAAGTGGCTCAATCGTGCCTGACTGTTTGTGACCCCATAGACTGTAGCCTACCAGACTCATCTGTCCATGGAATTTTCCAGGCAAGAATATAGGAGTGGGTTGCCATTTCCTTCTCCAGCATGTCACACCAAGAATTACTTCTAGTGAGCTGTGTCTTCTGCAGGGTATTTCTATTAATGCTAATAGTGAGTCCGAGTATTTATTTAATGCCTCTTGAATTGGTACTGTGCTAAATACTTTACAAGCCTTATTTAATGAGTACAACATCTCTCTGAGATATGTAGATACTGCCTCCATTCTATAGATGAGGAAGCTAAGATTTGGAGAGGTTGAACAACTCATCCAAGGTCAAGTAGTTAGGATGTGGCAGAGGCAGAATTTGACCCACATCTGCTGACTCCAGAGCTTGGGTCTTAACTACCCCCTCTATCCACTGATGAGGTGTGTTGCTCAAGGTGGAAGAGAGTTAGCTGTGAGACCCATCTCAGGGAGATCCCCTTAGAACTGGGACCTTGTTGATTAAAAGAAGTTGAACTCTCTAGAATCTTCTTGACTTATATCCAATTATACTCTCTACTCTAGCAGTGAAGAAAAGGAGAAGTCTGTAGGAACAGGACAAGTTTAGAGGGGCTAGAGCATTTTGGATGATGGGAGACACAACATAGAAGCTTTCAAAGTAGCAAGAAGGGAAGGCTCCTGCCTTCCTGGACTGTGGCGAGATTAGAGGCCTACAGAAACAGAAGGAAGTGAAAAGGTAAGGCCCTTTTGCACCAGGGCACTTAGAGTCTGGAAGGTCCTTTGGAGATATTGCTCCTTGTTTTTCAGTTGGCCTGAGGCTGTCTTCTATTTGAGAGCCCTGTTCTTCTGAGACATTCCAGAGCAGAGCACAGGGGCCCCAGGCAGTAAAGAGGTGAGCAGGCTTAGAGCACCTGCGGGTCTCCTGAGCTGATCATCCAGGACTCTCAAGTGCGGAAGGAAGCAGGCACCTGGGGAAGCTGCTGTCTTCAGAAGTTAGCCGGCGTGTTTGGCTGACTTCTGCTTTTGCCTGGGCATAGTAGGTGGGGCTGGGCAGGAGGTTAAGAAGCCTCAACAGATGGCAGCGATCAGTGGGTGTTGGTGGTCATTTCTCCTAAGTGCTGAAAAGATGGTCATCGTGTGCCTGTGACAATCAAAATCAACTTCAAGTTCCTCTGTCCTAGAACACAGACTAGAATAATCCTTTCTCAGCCTCCAGAAGGAAAGTTTTCAGAGAGAGGCGGTATCGAGGGAATACAGCAGCCGCCTGAGGTTCTGATTCACGATGTGACGTCTCCTGCCCAGTCACAAGCTCTGATGTCTGCGGAGATTTGTTTGTCAGTCTGCAAGGACAGAGATGAAAGGCAATTTGCCCTAACCTTCCCCCCTCCCTTCTGGTTGGTAAGGGAAAAGTGTCCACACACTGCCATCTGGTGGGAACTTCTGGTCACTGCCGTTCAAATGAGAAAGTTTGCTCAACAAACCCTTGGGAGAAGGGGCCCACTTTTCTCCCTATAATGAACAAAATATGGTTCCTGCCCTTGAAGAGCATTAAGAAGGACTATAAAGAAGACTGAGCATCAAAGAATTGTTGCTTTTGAACTGTGATGCTTGAGAACACTCTTGAGAGTCCCTTGGACAGCAAGGAGATCAAACTAGTCAATCCTAAAGGAAATCAGTCCTGAAAATTCATTAGAAGGACTTATGCTGAAGCTTAAGCTCCAATACTTGGGTCACCTGATGTGAAGAGCCTACTCATTGGAAAAGACCGTGATGCTGGGAAAGACTGAAGGCAAGAGGAGAAGGGGGCGACAGGACGAGATGGTCAGATGGCATCATTGACTCAACGGACATGACTCTGAGCGAACTCTGGGAGATAGTGAAGGACAAGGAAACCTGCCCTTCCCTGATATGCTGCAATCCATGGGGTCACAGAGAGTCAGACACGACTGAGTGACCGAAAACAACTTGAAGAGCTCCCATTCAGTCTAATGGAAGAGCCTGATATGTTAGCAAGTAATTGTATCTTAAAAAGCACCATTTTAGGAGTGTAAACTGTTAGGTAGTCTGGTTGATAAGTAAGGAATGTGGGAAAGAAGTTATAGACAAAAGCTGGAAAAAGGTTGAGGCCAGGCCATGAAAGACTTTGAATGTCTGAGTAAGGCAATGAGTCCATATAAGATGAGTTAGCAGGAAAATATGGATCAGGTTTCAGTGGTAAAGTAATCTGGACAAGTGTCTATATGTATGCTCTCAAGCTTCTAGACCCTTTAATTATTTGAAGTCTCCTATGGAACCCATTGGAAAAGGCAATGGCACCCCCACTCCAGTACTCTTGCCTGGAAAACCCCAGTGGACAGAGGAGCCTGGTGGACTGCAGTCCATGGGGTCGCTGAGAGTCGGACATGACTGAGTGACTTCACTTTCACTTTTCACTTTCATGCGTTGGAGAAGGAAATGGCAACCCACTCCACTGTTCTTGCCTGGAGAACCCCAGGGACGGGGAGCCTGGTGGACTGCCGTCTATGGGGTCTCACAGAGTCGGACACGACTGAAGCGACTTAGCAGCAGCATGGAACCTCTGAAGCCATAGATATTCAGGGTGAAGCAGAAGTGACAGTTTAGAGCCTGAAGAATTGTCTCCCTCTGTCTCCCTTCCTTGGTGCATGTAGATGCTTTGGGGCAATATTAAAGCCAAGCAAAACATAGTTTAATACCTACCACTGTGGACGGTCCCTTCACTAACATGACCTTTCCTGTTCTGATTCTAGAGCTAACCACATCCTGTTCTTCTCATATATTAGGTCCTAGATATTTTCCTATATTTTAAATTAATGACAAAAATTATGTTACTTATTCTTGATATTTTTAAAGATACTGTTTTTTAGAGCAATTTTAGGTTCACAGCTTAATTAAGAGGAAGATAGACTTCCTATGTATTCCTTGCCATTCCACATGCG
This sequence comes from Nanger dama, assembly GCA_917880005.1. Lineage (NCBI taxonomy): Eukaryota > Metazoa > Chordata > Mammalia > Artiodactyla > Bovidae > Nanger > Nanger dama. Next base: position 22,235,614 of record CAKJTW010000011.1, on the reverse strand, counting down.
CAGCTTCCCCGTTTACTAACAGCTGTCCCCAGAGGAGTATGTTTGTTACCACCGCTTACCTATGAACCTCTACTGACATATCATAATCGACTAAAGCACAGAGGTTGCATTAGAGTTTTACTGCCCTAAAAACATTCTGTGTTCATCCCTTTCCTCACTCCCCTGGTAACCACTGACCTCTTTATTGTCTCCCCAAGTTTTGCCTTTCCAGAATGTCATACAGTTGAAATCATATATAATATGTAGCCTTTTAAGACTGGCTTCTTTCCTATGCTTTTCATTAAGCTGCTTACATTAAACTTTATTTTATGCTCACCCCTATTATATTAATAAATTAACTTTCTTAAACACAAAACCTATATCACCTGGTCCCTGGCTCTAGTTGTAAGAGGGTACATGTAGGAAGGTGACTAGAGACCAGCATCTCTGCAGTGCCTATTAAGCATCATTTGTCTGCTGCCCAATATACTAATTCACATTCAGTATGTGCAGCATACATGCCATCCTAGGCCCACAGACCATCTATGATGGAGTTTTGAGAGGGAATTTTTGGCTCTTACTAATGGCATGTAATTTGTTGCCTTTATTCTGAGAACTGCACTCTGGGAAAGCAGTCAAGACCTTGTAATGAGTGCCTGAATTATGGAGAGCTGCTTTTCTTACTGTTCTGTAAAGCCTTGTAGCCTCTGGATGGCATTTGCTGTAAGAAGAGGGATTTCAGTGGGAGAATTGATCAAGAGCGACGCACCCCCCCACCGTAGCCAAAAGCTGCTTTGTTCCCCCAAGTAGTTAGCTTCTTGCCCTTTCAGATCTACACTTTCAGAGGCAAAACACAAATGCCGCCCCCTCCACAGTGCTTCCTCTCATCCCTCTCCTGCTCCCTGTCTTTCCTCACGCCTTGCCCACACGTTCTGCATGATGGGGTCAGTTTGCTCTCACCTTCCCACACTAGCTTCTCTGTTTCAAGCTTGTGTCCGGAACTGCCTCCTTCTTGCCATCTGGCAGCTGACATCTGCCACATCTTTCCAACTCAGGCCCCCACCTTTTCTTGGAGGTTTTCACAAGAAGATGTTAACTTCCACTCAGACTTTTCCCAGGACTTGATTATGTACACAGAATTTTCCACACGGTTCAACAACTACTTCAGCACTGACTCTCGCCTGCATTGCTTAAGTTAAATTGTTATTTTCCTGAGGACACACTGGCCAGTGTCCTTTTATGTACTCAGTGCCAAGTTTAATGAACATTAGCTGAGTGAATGTCACACTTTAGAGTGAATGGGGCTCGCTGTTCTATGTCTTATTAGGGAGAGAGGAAATGTAGCTTATCCTATAGTCCTTGATGAAAAGCAGTGAGGTGGGAGGGTCTTTGCACACTATGTGGATTTCTATGAATGATTGTCCACTGCTCACCTACCTCACTCAGATGTAACTTGGTTTTGATACTTGTCTCCCTTTGTTAAGGGAGGAAGGAGCCTTCAGTGTTGGTTTGGAACCTGACTCACAGTACATGATCAATAATTACTTTTCTCAATGGATTTTCAATATATTTCTAAGAACCCATACAGATATAGAAGACATATGGGCCCTCAGTAAAGTTTCCTTAAGACAAGATGCAACTTTTTTTCCACCCCCAGGCTAATTTCAAATGAAAATCAGTAAGTCTATGGGATTCTCCAGGCAGGAATCCTGGGGTGGGTTGCCATGCCCTCCTCCAGGGGATGTTCCCAACCAGGGATCCAACCCATGTCTGTTAGGTCTCCTGCATTGGCAGGTGGGTTCTTTACCACTAGCACCACCTGGGAAGCCCAAACACAGTGCAGTGGTACTCACACACAGTCTGGGGTTGTTCAGCATCCTCCATAGATCCCCGGGGCAGGAAGGAGTGGATGTTGACGGAGAGAGCAAGGCTAGAGGTTATAACATCTGTATTAGAACTCTGGCTCTCCAGCTCCCACACAGGTGAGCCTGGCTAAGTTACTCATCTTAGAATCTCAATTTTCCACCTGCGAAACGAGGACACTGACTCTCTAGGACCTTCCATGTCTGACAGTGCCTTCCAGTTCAGTTCAGTTGCTCAGTCGTGTCTGGCTCTTTGCGACCCCATGAACCGCAACATGCCAGGCCTCTCTGTCCATCACCAATTCCTGGAGTCTACTCAAACTCATGTCCATTGAGTCGGTGATGCCTTCCAGCCATCTCATCCTCTGTCTACCCCTTCTCCTCCTGTCCTCAATCCCTCCCAGCATCAGGGTCTTTTCCAATGAGTCAGCTCTTCACATGAGTAGCCAAAGTACTGGAGTTTCAGCTTTAGCATTAGTCCTTCTAATGAACAGCCAGGACTGCTCTCCTTTAGGGTTAGGGTTAGGGTTAGATTTCTTCTATTTTGTCTCATGAACAACAACAAAAACAACAAAAAGCCCCAATCTTTTGATGGGAACTGCTGAGCAATTTTCAATTAGTAAAAGTCCAGGGTTGGCTCCCATTCATTTCTCAAGATGTCTGGGCAAAGATCAGCACAGATGATTCAAATGGAAAGCATGCCTCCAAAAGGAGTCCCTTATTGCTGCTTGTCCTTGGGGTTCAATAAGTTCAGGCGTTCAGAAGAGCAGGTGGGTTTCACAGTTCCCAGACACTATGTTACTAAGCACTCACCCATGCAGAAGAAGCTGACTTAAGAGGTAGAGCTGATATCCAGCAGTAGTCTTCTCACTTTATAATGTAAATATGTTGGAGATGTATTATGAAGTCAAAACTCACCCTAAATATAGCTAAAACCACAGCATTGCAAAGGGCCTTACAGTAGGGTATTAGTTTGTATTTAATTACTGAGGGTGTAGAAGACAGGGGTAACAGAGGATAAGATGATTGGATGGCATCACTGACTCAATGGACATGAGTTTGAGCAAACTCCAAAGATAGTGAAGGACAGGAGAGCCTGGTGTGCTGCAGTTCATGGGATCACAAAGAGTCAGACACCACTTAGCAACTGAACCACAACTGAGGATGTTAAGCTCTCTTTGCTGTAAAAGAAAAAAAAAAAAGGAAACTCAACCCCAGTTAGATCACTGAAGAACATTTTTAAGGACATATACATACATGGAAATAGGCCTCTGGGTTTACTGGAAGCCAGGCAAACCTTAACCATTAGTCCATACAGCTCCTGGAATAGGAAGGTGGTCTGCAGCCAACAGAGTGACTTAGATCTGCTCTAAGGACTGTGGGAGCCAGGACACACTTGCCTTGATTTTTGCTTTATCTTCAATGCAACCTACCTACTTTATCAGTTTCTGCTTCTCTTAGAGTCTATTCTTTGCAATCTATAAACTGCATCATTTGTTCCATGTTATATAACCTGGAAAGACATAATCTGATTACTGTGACTAATTCCATAGTCCCTCAGTGAAGGGAACACCTTGGAAGGAGCAGGATCACTGCTCTATTATTTGCACAGCTGTCTTATGAAAGTAGTATCAGGCGTGGCTCAGATGATTCTAGAGGAGAGAAATAGGGCAGAGGACCGTGATGTATACAGGGAAACATCTTTTAAGGAAAGTATTTGTTCTGATGGTCAGCTCACAGTATAGATGGGGTGTGAGGTTACATCAGGTAGTGAGTTTACCATTGCCAGGCTTTGACTTCTGTCATTAGCACTGATTGGGCCTTTCTGTGCCAGCCACTGGCTAGGGTTGCTCCAAGTAAATGTTTTCTTTCTCTTCATCTGGCTATTAGTCGAGATCTGTCTTGATTCAGGTTCCTTGGAATTAGAAACTGGGAAGGGGTTTGGGTGCACATGGCGAGCTGAAGATATGCTCCTTGAGGGGCGGTGGTGGTGGGGACACTCCAAAGGAATGAGGAGAGCAGATAGGGAAGAGGAGAGCCAGGCAACATGTGACCTCTCAGGTGACGTCAAGCATCAGTCTGATTCAGGATACTTCACCCAGGAGAGTGGTTCCACACTGAAGCAAGAGGTCTAGGCTTCTTGACCCTTGGATCAGTCAGTCATTGGATATAAGGGGTGAGGAATGGGATAACCTCTCAAGTGTCTCTGGGGAGTCAGCTCCCATCAGCCCAGGCCAGTTCTTTGAGTACCATTGTGTGTAAGCTGTTAGCTACATACCTTCAGGAGCTGCAAGCTGGGTGTTCCAGTCAGCAGGTTGAATCTGGGTTGAGTGCCAATAGAATCTATTCAAGGTCTCCCCTCAGGTCTAGTACTGGGGCTTGGCTGCAAGCAACAAAATCTCTGACTAGCATAGGTGAAGGAAGAACTGATTGGAAGCCAGAGAGGGCTGACTGCTTTGAGAAGTAGGAGCACCGGATTTGGACCCTTGGCAGAAGCCAAGGCAGTCATCGAGGGCCAAGAGGATCATGTATTAGAAAACCCTCAGTGCAAGGAGGGTCTTTCAGCCATAACTGACTAACCAAGACAGCGCGTTGTCTAGATAACCCTGGACCACACCAGAGTGACCGTGAGTAAAGCCCGTTATCCCTCCAAAGCTGGGTCTCTGCTTAGAAGCATCTGTCGGCCAGATCTTGGTCATATGTCCATTACAAATGCCTGGAAATAAAGAGAGGGAGACTTATTTTCTTGGATGGGAAGAAGGCACTTCATCGTATCCATAACTCAAATCATGAGATAGTCTTTAGAAATAGGAAGACGGGTCGGAGGCTGGACAGAAAACAGAAGGCATGTGCAAAACACTTCCTGAACAATGTGCAAAATGGATTTTGTTATTCCCATTTTATAAGCATGAAGATTGGCTCAGACGTAACTTCATTCATTGACTTAGAGAGGTTAAGCACCTTCATTCATTTATTCATCAAATGTTTGTGGAGTGCCTACTATGTGTTAGGTACCTTTCAAGGGGCTAGTGTTTCAGCTATGAGCAAAATTGGCAGGAATCGCTTCCCTCGTGCAGTGTATATTTCTGTGTGGTGGGGACAGATCGAGGCAGAAAATAACAGATAAGTAAATCCTGCAGTACATCAGATTGAGACAAATAATAGAAAGAAAAATAAATCAGGGAAGGAGAGGAAAAAACGTGGCTGTATTATGAGATTTTGCTGTTTTAAGTTGGATGGTCCAGGTAGGTCCCACTAAAATAGTGACATTTCATCACAGACCTAAAGGACATAAGGGGAGGATCTGGAGAGGCGTACGCTGGGCAGAGTGAACAGCGAGTGCAAGTGGCTGTGAGGTACAGATGCACCTGGGAAGCTCAAGGACCCGCATGGAGGCCAGTGCATTTGGGCCAGAGTGAGCAAAGGGAGGGATGGCCAGGCACCTGGACCACAAGGCTGGATCACAGGGGCCTTGGAGATCAGAACGCACCTGGAGCAGAGGTTTGGCATGATCCGACTTACATTTCAAATAAATCACCCTGACTGCTGTTTCTAGAAGAGCTCATGTGTGTCGGGGAAGAGTGGTGTTGGTTGAAGGATGGCAAAAGCAGATAGATATTAGGGAAACACTGCAATAAAGGAGTGGAGTGATAATGGAGGATGAGATTAGGCTAGTAGCTGTAGAAATGCTGAGAATATGGTCAGGGTTGGGCTATGTGGGAGGCTAAATACTGGCCCTTAAACATGTCCTGGTCCCATTTCCTAAAGCCTTATGACAAACAGGATTTTATAAGTATAGTTAAAGATCTTGAGGTGGGGGAGATTATTCTGGGTTATGTGATGAACCCAGTGTAATCAAAGGGTCTTTAAAGGTGGATACAGCAGAATAAGAAAGAGAAAAGACAACATGAGGATGGAAGAGAAGATGGTCTGCTGCTGGCTTGGATGATGGAGGCAGGGGCCATGAAAGAAGGGATGGAATTGACTTCTAGAAGCTTATTTGAAAAGTCAAAGAAAAGATTTTCCTCTAGAGCTTATAGACAGAATGCATCCGTGCAGACATCTGACCTCCAGAGCTGTAAAATAAAAGAAATCGGGGTGTATTTTAAGCCACTACCTTTGTGGTGACTTGTTATATAGTACCACCAGGAAACCAGCATAGGCTCTATTATGGAGTCAGAACCAACAGTGTTTAGTGATCTAGTGGATGAAAAATGGGAGAAAAAGAGTCAGGAATACCTTTAAAAGTTTGTGATGGAGCCACTGAAAGGATGTCCTTTATAATGATGAGGAGCACCTGCTCTGTGTGACAATGAGACCAGGTCTATCTGGCCACACCCTGTCCTCTCCTACCATGCCAGGAACTGAGCCAGAATGGCATGCATGGGAGATGCGCCCAGCTAAGCTTGTCCGATGGGTTTCTCCGCTGCAGCCACCCTTCCCCTAGATTCCCAGCAGTTTCACACTCTTGCAGCCTCTTTCTATCAGCACTTCCTCACTGTTCTCTGAAGGCAGCAGGCAGCATAGAGCTGGATGAGATTAGACACATATATTTTATTTTAAGGCACAGCTGAGAAAACACTCAGGAAATAAAAGTTGTTTTGACGTAAACTGTATTATCTGGAGGCTGTTGATGGTCTGCTGATGGGGTTCTCAGGCTGTGGGGATGATTCCTTACACAGAACATCACTGAGACGGTCACTTACCACCAGCGCCCTTCTCTGACTATCCTTGCCCAGTGGCCAGGCTCCTGTTAGGGCAGTGAGAGGACCGACAGGTTCCTTTGAATCTGGCTCTGCTGCTCACCTGCTGTCACGCTCTCATTTTCAGCCTTGGTTTCCTCATCTGTAAGTGGAAGGCACTGGAGCCAGTGTTTTCCATGAGGCCCTTGAACCTGGTTCTCTGGTTCTCGCCAGTATCAGTGGTGTGTCAGAGAGAAACTTGAACACAGCTTCAGCCAGCCATGGTTCTGTCTTGGGTCCTGAGAAGCAGGCACTGACCTGCTTCTCTCATCCTCTCCTCTCTGCCATCCTATGGGGCTTTACTCTGAGCCTGAAGCGATCATTTCTTAGGCTGCATTAGAGAGCTTGTTTCTGTTGCAAATGGTCCATGAGCTCTATCTATTCAACAGAGTCCAGGGCAGATGGCTACACTTCCTTTCCAGACTGGACATCAAATGCCAGGAACTCAGTGAGGGGCACCCTCCTTCTGGCTTGCGGCTCTGTGAGGCAGACACACAGAGCAGGTTCCGGCCACCTTCTGTCCTTGTTGCTTGTTGATGCTTTTGGTGAAAAAGCAAAGAAGGAAGTGATTATACTGCTTAGGGAGTATGGCAGAAATCCTTTACCCTCTGGGAAAACGTTTCCATGAAAATAAAGCACAAACAAAGCACCTTACTGCTATATCCTAGGAGGATGGGCTGATCTGCTTTGTGAATGTGCTCTCCATTTTCCTCCCTGGGCCAGGTTGGTGAGTAGGAGCCTGCTGGGTCTCTCCATGACAGAGAGCTCATAAACTCTTCCATCCTCCCTCCTTTCTGGTTGTGGGGAACCTGATCTGTCTACTAGCACCGAAGACTGAGCTACTAGTGCCGTGTATTGTGCAGTGCATATTATATAGACTAATAAAGCTTGACTAAATAAGCAAATGGATGAAAAGTATATTCTTCAGGGACTTCCCTGGCCATCCAGTGGTTAGGACTCTCTGCTCCCATGGCAGGGACCTCAGGTTCGATCCCTGGTTAAGGATCTAAGATCCTGCATACCGTGGGTCATGGCAAAAACAAAACAAAAAGAAAATGATCTAATTACTGCTGCTGCTGCTGCTGCTGCTAAGTCGCTTCAGTCGTGTCCGACTCTGTGAGACCCCATAGATGGCAGCCCACCAGGCTCCCCTGTCCCTGAGATTCTCCAGGCAAGTACACTGGAGTGGGTTGCCATTTCCTTCTCCAATGCATGAAAGTGAAAAGTGATGTGACATCACTCTTTTGGTTCTCATGGACTACATTGATAAGACAAAGACTCTGCCCACAACTTTTATGATGGGAGGGAAATCGTGTGGTCATGTCATAGTCATTCACCATCACCATCAGAGGGCTCCTCAGACCATCTCATACTGAAAATAGTAACTACCACTATTTCCTGGTTTTCAAACAGTTCTTACTAATGTGTATCACTCAGTCCTCCAAATAGCCCTTGTGAACTAGATTTGATTGTTATTTCCCTTGGACAACTAGGGAAACTGAAGCTCCTAGAAATCAAGTGGACATAAAGTCTTTTAATACCATCAAATGGGAAGAGCAGGCATTACTTTTCTTAAACCATCATCCCCAGCAACATGGAATGACACTGGCCTTTTTAAGTTAGTAATAGTTAGTTACTAAAATCAAAAGTTTGTCTCTGTCTTGTTGGGCTCTGGCTTTTCCCCATCTTTTCACAGCTCTGTTGTCCTCTTTTCTCTCTCCCTCTCCTGAAGAATAAAACCAAATTACTCTCATTTTCACTGTAGATGTTTGCCCACTTCTTTGAAGCTGTCCTCAAAAGCACATTTTCTATGCTAAAAGCTTATCAAGGTGTTTTTTTCATTTTGCCCTAGACAAAGGCAATTTTCTTCTTAAAAGAATTATTGTGAAAGTTGTTAAGATAATAAAGTTTATTGTCTCCAAAATTTCCTTCAGAGCGGCTGGCAGTTATTCTTTTAATGATAAAAATGTACTCCACTCACATCACATTTACACCCTATTGCCCTGGGGCTGGGCCATCATGTGCTCACAACTTTTTGCTTCAATGTTAAATCAAAGTATACTCTTCAAAAATATTTAAAATGGTACTTCATCTGAGCCATGCACTTAAAAAAAGACAATAAAGCTTCTATCCAGCTTTTTAGATAAAGAGATGGCAAGGGAAGAACCAATTCTGAGGATTACAAAAGCTTTTCAGAGAATAGGTCTCCAAAGATGGCATATTTCATCAGATAAAGGAAGACATCGAGAAAGTGTTTCAGGTGGAAGGAGTTAGATGGACAGAAACAGAGAAACATAAGCAAACGTGGTGTGTCAGGATCACAGAGAAGGAAAAGACGGGAGAAAGTGAGAGAGAATTCTGGAAGAATAGGCTGGTAAGAAGAAGGACCGATTATGGTGTTCTCTTAGAACTGGCAGGAAGCCCAATTAAGATGAAAGATGAGAAGCTTTCATAGGCTAATCTAAGGCAGCAGTGTTTGCTCATGCCAATACTGTTATTTGCATGTTCTTGTCATTGTTATTACCAGCAACCTGAAGTCAGCCATGAGTCCCATAGAGGAATGATCTGATTCAGTAGCTGGCGTTTTCAGTCCTCTTGTTATTCTTGGTCTTAGGAGTGCACTGTGGGTTGGGAAATGAGAAGCAGGATTTCTGTTTCTCTCAGGTCACGCAGATTCATACCCACAGTCCTGGGGGCAAACTGTTGTGGTAGGTGATGCTTGGATAGAATGTTTTTCCATGGAACTTGTGAGCTGTGAAGATCTACTGTCATAAATCTTGTGAGCATTGCAAAGGAGTGTAGGAGGTGGCCTTCTCAAATACTGCTAGTCTCTGCTTCATGTCATAATAAACTCTAAAATTCAAATTTCAAAGGAACACGTCTCTGGTGGATGGGTGGGCTGATGGGTGAAGGGGCCGACTGAAGCCTGAGAAGGAAGTGGGAAGAGTTGTCAGCCCCAGCTGAGAAGGGCTGCAGACCTCGTTGGGACTTATAAATGTCCAGAGTGTCAGTTAGTTCCCCTTGACAAATGATCTATGAGCTGATTTTTCTGAAAGAAGAATAAAACTGAGTGGGAGGCCCCTAGGCAGTCTGTGAGTTGACTCTGAATTTGATTGGGTGACTTTTTCTTCACAGTTGGAAGACAATACCACTTGGCCATCAAGTGGGTGGGACCCCACGCAATGTGCTGATGCTGGTTTATTATTTATGATAATGTTTAGGATTGCAGTAGACTTTGGTGCTCAGTAAACTCCTTTCATTAAAAAGTCAGTCATCTATTTTGTGCTGTTTTTATTTTCTTTATTTACATTTAGGTTTTTCTTAGTGTTTGATAAATTTCATCTTGAATATGTCAGCCTGTCTCAGTTGCACAAAGAAAAAAAGGGAGAAAGATTATGTTTACCTTGAGCAGAGAGGAAAAGAGCAAAAGTATTTCTCTTTTATCCTATCTGCCTCCCCAGCCCTAGGAGATGGGGACTTAACTTGGTGGTGGCAACCAGAGTCAAAATAAAAGAACTCCAGGGAAAGGTGAAAGCTCAGAGGAAGCACTGGGATGCTGGTGTTGTCCCAGCTTCTTCACCTGCCAGACCTGTTTCCATGTCTGTTCTTCTCTGGGGATAAAAATACAGATTACCAAATGGAAAATTCTTGTGTCTTTCATATTCAAAACACTGATTCTGTTTAGGGTAATATATATATATATTTTTTTGGTGAGAATTCCTAATGGCTAGAATCTGTTGAGAAAAGGCACCCCATAGAGGTCTGGGTAGGGTCTTTGGCTTTGTACTGTTGCGTGACTCTGAACATATGACAACATCAGTTTCCTTCCTCATAATGATATGTGTAATACCCACCTCATGGGATGGTTGGAACATTTAGGACAGTGTGTGTAAAGTGCCTATTCATTGAGTACATGGTGGGTATAAAAGCGGTATTAGCCACTCCAGTATTCTTGCCTGGAAAATCCCATGGACGGAGGAGCCTGGTAGGCTGTAGTCCATGGGGTCAAGAAGAGTCGGACACTTACTGAGCGACTTCCCTTTCACTTTTCACTTTCATGCATTGGAGAAGGAAATGGCATCCCACTCCAGTGTTCTTGCCTGAAGAATCCCAGGGATGGTGGAGCCTGGTGGGCTGCCATCTGTGGGGTCGCACAGAGTTGGATACGACTGAAGCGACTTAGCAGTAGCAGCGTTTATTATTACTTTTAAAATTGCATGTAACTGCTGAGGTAGATCACCATGGAGGGCAAGATCAGAGGGAATTGGCCTGTCCTCGCTGCCCTTTCTTTTGTTATGAGAAGCAGTGTGGAATGGGGAGACTAAGCATTAGAATACCTGTGTGACCTTGGGCAACTTGCACATTCCCTGCTGTTTCTCCTCAGTTTCTTCAGCCATCAAATGGAGGGATCTTGTGAGAACCCAGTGATATACATCAACTGCCCAGCAGAGCACTTGCCCTCTCAGCTTGATAAACAGTAACTTCATCCTTCTGTTCTCCTTATCCACATCTCCCTGCCTCTCCACACCAACTGTTAGGTTGGCCAAAAATTTCATTTGAGTTTTTCCATAACATCTTATGGAAAACTCAATGGACTTTTGGCCAACCCAGTTTTTTCTTCAGGTGTCATGACTATACAAAAGATTTTATTTTCTAGGCTCAAAATCCTGACATGCATGTGTGTTCAGGTGCTAAGTCATGTCCTACTCTTTGTGACGACCCCATGGACTGTAGCCCACTAGGCTCCCATGTCCATGGATTCTCTAGGCGAGAATACCGGATTGGGTTGCTATTTCCTCCTCCAGGGGATCTTCCCAATGGAGGGATCAAACTGGTGTCTCCTGCATTGGCAGGCAGATTCTTTTACCACTGAGCCATTTGGGAAGCCAAAATCCTAACAGTAGGGTTAAATGCAATGATTGCGCCTAGGTTCTTTATCTGTTTTTTTTTTTTTTTTAACCTTGTATTTGTTTCATTTTATGGCATTCCTTTTGATGAAATGTTAATTGAGCACCTATTATATGCCAGAGATGATGGTACTTACCATGATTAATGGGACAGTTCTTCCTCAAAAAGTTCTCAGATTAAAATATATGTTTCCACAGTCTGGAAATAATTTCACCATGAGACAGACTGTTCATGCTGGAAAAGAGCTGAAAGAATGTAAAGGGTCAAAATCGAGGCAGGTAGCACCTAAGCTGCGGCAGGATAGTGATGACTGGAGAAAGTTCAGTGGAGAGGTCAGTGGGGAATACTCCTAGAGCTGGCAAGACTTCTTCTAGATGCAGGGGCTCCAGGTAGAGGGAACATCCTGAGAAAAGGCTCGGGTGTGGAAGGGCATAAGATACATTTGGGGAATGGTGACAGTTTGGTTTGGATGGAATATATGGTATATGAAGGGACATACTGGGGAATAAAGGTGAGGCATGGTTGTTAATCGTTTTAAATGACAAGACAATAATTTTGTACTCATTTTGGTTTGTAATGAGGAAACACTGAGAGTTTTTCTGAGTGGGGCAAGAATGATACAGTAAATTGTATCAGACGTGATGTTTACATCCGACTCTAGTAATGACCAGGTAATGGTATTTACCTGGGTCTTTGATAGTTGGTATGGCAGCATTCCAAATTCAAAGTCAAGCAGATGTGTGAGGACACAGAGATGAGAAAGCCTCAGAAATCATTTGAAAACAGTTTAATCCAGACTGCTATGAATATAAGATACAGCTAGGAGAATTGAGCAGATGGATTTAAAGTAAACACAATGAGATTCTAACAGTTCATATCAGTGATGCTAGTTTCTAGGTTAAAAAGATCAGAGTACATGTAAATTTATCAAATAAGGAACTTAAATAAATTAACTTTGATTTCTATTTCTTTGAAGTCAGTTTTTTCGGAAGTTTCATGTGCCATTAGAGTTTTTTTTTTTTGAATTGCAGTAAACTTCACATAACAAAAATTACCATTTAACTATCAAATGTATTTACGTGTTGTGTAACCATTGTCTATCTGCTTTCAGAACTTTTCCATCATCCCAAAAGGAAATCCATAATTATTAAGCATCACTCCTACTCCCCCTTCCCTTAGCCCCAGGCAAACCTAGATGGATGAATGGATAAACAAAATCTGGCCTAGCCAAACAGTGGAATAATTATTTAGCCCTAAAAAGAAACAAAAGATTGATACAGGTTACATCATGGATGATTACCCTTGAAAGCATTATGCTATCAAGAAGCTTTAAATTTTTGTGTTATTTCAGTGTTAATAGAAATGACAAGTTGTATCACTTTTTATGATACAGTGTGCAATTGGAAATATCTTATGGCGTGCAGTTGAAAATATCTGTGTAGGTCACAGCGATTACATTTTAATATAGTGACTTTTGAATAGGGCTCTGCTGACTCACAAAGGTTTTTGATGTATTTCAGAGTTTCATGTCACTATTTGTTTTTTGTTTTTGTTTTTCCTTGTGAATGGGTCCATACATTTCTCAAGTTTGAAAAAGTCTGAGGGTTCTGCCAGGGGTCACTTGCAGAGTGCCTCCTAGGAGGTACTCCGGAGCCTCCTGGAGTATCCTGCTCAATGACTCAGGCTCAGGTGCTTCAAGGAGGCAGGCTAATAGCATAAAGACAGGAAGCTGGCTGGATGTGTGATGATGGAGAAGTGGAAACCTCCTCTAAAGAGGGAAGCATCTAGCAGTTCTGGACTTTTCACTGAAGCTTCTCAATTAGTCGATTTTAGCATCTCATTCAAAAAAATTGTAAAAACACTGTGGGCAAAACAAACAAATCTGCAGGAGTCAATTAAAGAACTCTGCTAGGATACACATCATGTAGTGAGATAAATCTGCTTTTGAATTCCAATTCTACCTTTTTAGGTTCCCATGACTTTTGCATATTTCATAACCTTTCTGTGTTTCTTCCCTCAGCAGCAAAATGGGTCTAATGATGATTTCTCCCTAATAGACTTGTGATGTCTGTAAGTATTGATATTAATGCAGTGCTGGCGAAATAGAAGGTGTTAATATTAGATGATATTATCAGCTGATTGTTAATAATGATATTGCTCAGTCACTGTAGTCGTGTGTGACTCTGCGATCCCACGGACTGTAGCCCACCAGGCTCCTCTGTCCATGGGATTCTCTCGAGAAGAATGCTGGAGTGGGTTGACCATCTCCTTCTCTAAGGGATCTTCCCAACCCAAGGATTGAAACAGCGTCTCATATTTTCCACATTGGCAAGCCGGTTCTTTACCAGTAGCGCTACCTGGGAAGCCCAATAATGATATTAATAGCACAGATTCTAATAGGCTCTGCTTTTAGAGCTCTTGGAGTAAACTTGGGGAGGCGTGATATAGCACCTTTGTGTTCATGTGACCTAGGGGTGTGTCTTTGAGACTTGTCACTCTGAACAGCTGTGTACTAGTTGTGACTAAGGGTCATTTAGGCTCTTTGTGGGGCTTCCCTTGTAGCTCAGTGGTAAAGAATCTGCCTGCAATGCAAGAGACCTGGCTTTGATCCCTGAGTTGGGAAGATCCCCTGGAAGAGGGCATGGCAACCCACTCTAGTATTCTTGCCTGGAGAATCCCCTTGGACAGAAGAGCCTAGTGGGCTATAGTCCACGCGGTTGCAAAGAGTCAGACACTGGGTGACTAAGCACAACACACAGCCTCTTTGTAAACAGTTTTCTCACCTGTAAAACGGCAGTGATATATAGTACCTTCCTCACAGCCTTTTTATAGGAATGGAATGATTACTACTATTTGTAAGGTGCTTTTGACAGTTCCCAGCACAGAGCAAGCAACACATAGGTATTTGTTAAATAATTAGAAATAAATAAAGATAAGGCACAAGTTGATCCAACATAAGGATCTCATTACTACTTTTTCCTCTATGTGACTGCTTCTCACTGAGGCATCGATTCAGCTTGATGGAGGCACCTTGCTTTAGCTGGTATTTTGAATAACGTTTTAGAAGGTGCTAGCTCAAGTTATCTGTGTTGTGATTCAAGACGGAGCTGCGATCAACACTGCCATTATCCAGCTCATCTGGAGACCTTTGAGAATGTCAGGCTTGTTCAGCAAGAAAATGTTTTGCAATTTACCTTCAGTTTCTGATTATTTCTGAGCTGGTTCTTCTGGTTATTTTAATTATTGACTAGTTTCAGACTAAGGTGCTAACGTTTCTAGGAGACAAGTTTCCTTAATCCAATGTTGAGTGTTCTGTGGGGCAACAAGTTACAGTGTAAGAGGAAACACTGGACTGAAGCTAAAATGTAATATGACTTTGGGGAAATCATGTCTTTGTATTAGTTTTCCAAAATGTAAAATTAAGGAATTAGGCTTCTGTGAGTGCTTTGCATACCTTCCCTCAACTTCTTAGAAGCTGAACATTACATGTACCTCTGATGTATACCTGGGGGAGTAGAATTGTGCTGGGTGATCTGAGATGGGAACCACCTTGCTCCACCTTGCGGGCCCAGCCTGTGTCTCAGGGTGGCCCCAGAGGCATCTTGGAGAAACCCCAGGGCTCTCTGAAGCTCATTTTGAAAACCTCTGGGTAAGATGATGCCTTTAGCTAGCAGACTCTGATTTCAGAATATATACTTTTTTTTTCAAATAAGGTGAACATATTTTTGCATAATAATTAAATGATACACACATACATAAATAAATTTGCTTATATAATATTTTACCTAGAGTTGTGAAGTTTGCTATTTAAATGAACCCCATGGTAAAAATGAAAAATTCTTTTGTAGTGGGAACAACTCCTGGATCTCTGATTTCTGGATTCTGTGCTTTCCTCTTCTTCTTAAAGTGGGGCACTGTAGGCTTGAAACACAACTGTGAAAACTTAGGATGCTAGCTTTTTGGTACAGTTTCTAGTTTTTGAGTTACTGGCATTTGTCATTCTTTCTACCTCTCTTCAAAACTGGGATCATCTGAAAGAAAAAAAGAAACATTTCAGTTAAGAAAAAAAAAAGGTTTCTGAAATTTCACAAAGTATGCTGGCATCACAGCATCCCATGAATATTTAATCATCATCATCAAGACAGGAGGCTGGAGAAAAAAATCAGGTTGTGATATTTGGGAATAGCAGGTGTGGGAAGGAGGGTGTTGACACCCTCTGAAAACGGATATGGCATGTTGTGTGGCAGGTTCCCTTTGCAGTCTCCACGTCACCTGGGTGCTTTACGAAAACTCCAGGGAGAGGAAGCTTGCCTCACTGGCCCCACACCCTGAACGTGGCGAGGGGCCTCTTTAGAGGCATGGATGGCCAGCCTCCTTCCCTTCACAAGAGCCTTCAGGTTTTCTCTTCTGTGAAACTTCACATCATGCAGGTGGCTCTGGCCCCTGTCCCTTGCATCTTTTTTTCTTATTATTGTTGCTAAGCAAGTACTTCTCCTGTGTTTAATCAGGCAGTGAGAGTATAGGAATCTAGCTAAGGATTTGGGATGTAGGTGCTGAAATTCAAAGTTCACTTAGGAGCTCTTGCATCCTACAGTCAGGAGCAAGACAGAAATTAAAGGGCTTTGGGTCACCTATGTACAAATTACCTGTCCTCTAACTTTATCACACACTCCCCTCTGCTTACCATCCAGCTGCATCCAGCTGTGTGTGTTTCACCACTACCTCCTTGCAGCAGGAATGGATTCAGTCTCTAAGCTCCTATCCCTGAGTTTTTCGTAGTCTGTTCCCTGTTGGAGTTTTCTGAGAGTAGTTTGAGAAAGTGAAACACTCTACTTCTCAAGCTTTCATGTGCAGAACAGCTATCTGGCAGAACTTCCTAATGTGGAGATTCCTGGGCCCACCCCAGGGGTTCCCATCTAGTAAATCAGAGATCAGTTCAGTTCAGTCGCTCAGTCGTGTCCAACTCTTTGTGATCTCACGAACTGCAGTACACCAGGCCTCCCTGTCCATCACCAACTCCTGGAGTTTACTCAAACTCAAGTCCATTGAGTCAGTGATGCCATCCAACCATCTCATCCTCTGTCGTCCCCTTCTCCTCCTTCCATCAATCTTTCCCAGCATTAGGGTCTTTCCCAGTGAGTCAGCTCTCTGCATCAGGTGGCGAAAGGATTGGAGTTTCAGCTTCAACATCACTCCTTCCAATGAACACCCAGGACTTATTTCCTTTAGGATGGACTGGTTGGATCTCCTCGCAGTCCAAGAGACTCTCAAGAGTCTTCTCCAACAGCTCATTTCAAAAGCATCAATTCTTCGGCACTCAGCTTTCTTTATAGTCCAACTCTCACATCCATACATGACTACTGGAAAAACCATAGCCTTGACTAGATGGACCTTTGTTGACAAAGTAATGTCTCTGCTTTTTAATATGCTGTCTAGGTTGCTCATAAGTTTCCTACCAAGGAGTAAGCCTCTTTTAATTTCATGGCTGCAATCACCATCTTCAGGATTTTGGAGCGCCCCCCAAAAAAATAGTCAGCCACTGTTTCCCCATCTATTTGCCATGAAGTGATGGGACCAGATGCCATGATCTTCATTTTCTGAATGTTGAGCTTTAAACCAACTTTTTGCTCTCCTCTTTCACTTTCATCAAGAGGCTCTTTACTTCCTCTTCGCTTTCTGCCATAAAGGTCATGTCATCTGCATATCTGAGGTTATTAATATTTCTCCCAGCAATCTTAATTCCAGCTTGTGCTTCTTCCAGCCCAGTGTTTCTCATGATGTACTCTGCATAGAAGTTAAATAAGCAGGGTGACAATATACAGCCTTGACGTACTCCTTTTCCTATTTAATATGCATTTTTAATGGCAAGTTCTCAGGCCAGTGCACAGACTCTGCCCACACATCAGATGGTATCCACAGGGCTGTCTTTCCTGGCCCTGGCCCGAAAGGATGTCCTGTGCTGAAGGTCTGGCCTGAGACTTGGGTCACAAAGCCCACACTGTGGTTACTAGCTTTGGTTCAGATGTCACAGAAAATTGCTGATGTGCCACATCACTCACATGGCAAAAGTGTGGCTGGGTCAGGGACCAAGTCAGATGAAAAGACACATTGTTTTCTCCTTCCCCATGGGACCTGGGGAGGCTATCTGAGGCTGTCTGGTTTGCCATCTGGACACAGTTCTCAGGAACTCCTCAAATGTCATGACAATCATAGAACATGGTCCCTAAAACATAATATGAAACTTAGGAACACCTTGGTCTACTGTTCAGACCTACTCAGTAACATGGTCTTACCCTTAGAGGCTACTGTTCTCTTCATCATCACACATTCCAGCAGAGAAGAATGCCTAGACTGTTCAAGTGACTGTGCTTGAGGGGAGGTGTTGGCCGGTCCAAACTGAGTCACTGTGGAATGGGAGTCTCCTTGCCCAAGGTCCCTCCTCAGATACTCACCCCAACATACTTTTGTCCCTCAGAAATGTGTTCTCTCTTTGGATCAGAATTCTATAGCAGTTTCTTCTCTGGATCACTCCCTATAGCCAGAACTCAACTTTCTGAATTGAATTTTTTTGCTGCTTTCATTATTTTGCAGTAACTTAGGTTCTGGAAGGTAATCTGCAAATCAGTCTGAAAGTCCTGAGACTGATATGGAGGTGATAACAGTGGACACTTAGAACCACAGAATGTCAGCTCTCGAAGGGACTTCACTGTGTGTGTGTCTAAGCTTCCTCAGGTTGTTGACCAGGAAGCCAAAGGCCAGAGAGAAACTTTCCCAGAGAGGTATTTGCCTAGGAACACCCAGAGAGCTAGTGAACTAAGACCCAGAAGTAATTCTCTGTGCCCACACAGGTGCATAATCCCTTTCATCCTAACTAGTGTTCTTCCTATTTTCCTTCAAGTCTCAGTGTTTCAAAAGTGTGTCTCTGTTTGCATTGTAGCTTATCACACACTCTTTATTGACATGTTTAAATTTTGTCAAGCTGTGCCTCCTCTTTAGATTTCTTTCCCACTGAGACATGTGAAATAACTGAGGCTCTCAGAAGAATTTGGGATAGAAGAGAGCCAGGGTGATCATTTCATCTTGTTGCAGTTTTAAGATACCAGGGTCATCTTGCATTTAATTTGGCCAATATAAATTGAGCATCAGAATCTGCAAGTTTCTGCCTTGGGTGTGGGAGTATGTTATCTGTGTGACAGAATAACAGGTTTGTTTGTTTGATTTTCTCTGCAGATCTCAAATATATAGAAAGAGGAAGATATCCAAAAGAGAATTAATGCCAAAGGAAGCCTGGGAAACTGACTCACAGTGTGAACTTGAGTCAGTCCATTCTCTAACCTGGGGCAGTTTGTTTCACTGGTGCTGAAAGGTGGGTTGTGATAGCTGCCTGGGTTCTGCTCTGAGATCCTGCCCAGCTCTGTGATGTTAGGTGGTGGCTGGATGGCTTCTACCCAAAGCAACGTGCATTTCCACCTGAAAGCAGGGAGGAGCCCAGTGCTTAGCAGGAATGGTGAGCCACTCCTTGGCCTGAGTCAGGCTCAAGGCTCTCAAGAAGGAAGATGTAGAGGTGGGGCCTGTGGCAAGTTTCATGTCACTGTCCTTTCTTAGGTTGTATTGGGGCGGTCCTTCACAGCCATCCCTATCTGGCAGAGCTGTGCCATTGGTTTCCCTTTTCCTAAGGCTTCTTAGTTCTCTTGCTTTGGAGTAGTGGGGGTAGAAGAGGAGGGGCAGGAATGTTGACATAGTTTGAGATCCCAGTGCAAGATGAAAATGCAGGCCCTTCGTTCAAAAATTATCATGTTGTTCAGTCAGTCAGTCATTTCCAACTTGCTGTGACCCTATGGACTATAGCATGCCAGGCTTCCCCATCCTTCACTATCTCCCAGAGTTTGTTCAAATTTATGTCCACTGAGTCAGATGCTATCTAACTATCTCATCCTTTACTGCCTTCTTCTCCCCCTGCCCTCAGTCTTTCCCAGCATCAGAGTCTTTCCCAGTGAGTTGACTCTTCACATTAGGTGACCAAAGTATTGGAGCTTCTGCTATCAGTTCTTCCAATGAAGAGTCAAGGTTGATTTCTTTTATGATTGACTTTTTTGATCTCCTTGCAGTTCAAGGGACTCTCAAGAGTCTTCTCAACACCATAGTTCAAAAGCACCAGTTCTTCGGTGCTCAGCCTTCCTTATGGTCAGACTCTCAGATCCATACATAAGTACTGGAAAAACCATAGCTTTAACTATATGGACCTTTGTTGGCAAAGTGATGTCTTTGCTTTTTCATATGCTGTCTAGGTTTGTCATAGCTTTTTTTTCAAGGGACAGGCGTCTTTTAATTTCATGGCCACAGTCACCATCCACAGTGATTCTGGAGCCCAAGAAAATAAAATCTGCCACTGTTTCCACTTTTTCCCCATCAATATGCTGTGAAGTGATAGAACTGGGTGCCACAATCTTAGTTTTTTGAAAGTTGAGTTTCAGGCCAGCTTCTTCATGCTCCTCTTTCACTTTCATCAAGAGGCTCTTTAGTTTCTCTTCACTTTCTGCCATTAGAGTGATATTGTCTACATATCTGATGTTGTTGGTATTTCTCCCAGCAATCTTGATTCCAGCCTGTGATTCACCTAGCTCAGCATTTCTCATGATGTGCTCTGCACGTAAGTTAAATAAGCAAGGCAACAATATACTGCCTTGTCTTATTCCTTTCCCAATTTTGAACCAGTCATTTGTTCATGAAAATTTCTGTTGCTTCTTGACTTGCATACAGGTTTCTCAGGAGGCAGGTACAGTGGTCTGGAATTATCAAGACTCTCAAAATTGTATCAGCAGAGCAAAACCACACAGGGGGCCCTTCTGTATGCCAGAGCATGTGCCACTTTCAGATTGCAGTCCTGTGAGTCTGCTCCGGGTGGTGGTGGCTCAAGGAGTGGAGTGGGGATCTGAGGTAGAGAGGGAAGGGACTTCACTCAGCCAATAGACACCAGACCACTGCCTCCAACCTAAGCCAAAAATGAGAAGTCTTCCCAAGCTGCACTAAATGTGGAAGATAGCACAAGGATGGCTACAGCTTGGGGCCCTGAGAGTTTCAAGCAATTGCTTTTAGATTCTGTGGCAAATGTTATTTTGCAAGAGACTCAGGCCCAGATAGCAAGGGTGATTGGTGGAAGGTCACGCTACTTGTTGGTGACAGATGGGATCTAAATCTCAGATCTTCCAGCTTCCATGTTCTTTCTCAACCTGAAGCTGAGTAACAGCACAATTGTGCCCTCTCATTGTGGATTAAATGGGAACTTGGGAATAAGAATGAGGTGCAAGAAGGAAAAGGCTTATAAAAATAATTGAATGGAGGAAAGAAAACAGTTTAGAAAGCTGAAGCAACTTGTCTGAGTCCTACCAGATTCACAACATACAACAAAGCAGACAAGTGTCTGTTCAGCAAAACAAAACTGGAAGAGGATGATATTTTCCAATAAAATACGCTTGTGTCCAACCAGACTTGAGGTCATCTGATAAAGGACAGATTGTCCAGAGTAAATAGAGAGAGGAAAAAGATGCTTTGGGCTGAGTTCAGTTCCATGTCAAAATCACAGGGGAGCTTATTGCTTCTTTCTCCTGTTTGTCATCTCTCAGGCGTCAAGAGCTCATGGAGCCAGGAAAGGAGATAGTAGATCACATATTTATGCATTTGTTCATTCTTCCATCTATCAGGCACCTCTTGGGCACCTCTGTTGTCTTACTGGGTGGTACCTCTAGCTCCTCTATTATACTAAATCCTGAAAAGGATATTTAAACCATCACCCCTACCTTTACAGAAAGTAAACAACTATTATCATGAGAGGAAACTAACCACAATTAAGAATAATACTAGTGATGCCTGCTGTGTGCTATTGGAACTCCAGAGAAGGAGAAATTCATTATAATATATTCATTGTACTTCTGGTTGATAACTGGCCTGCTGGTTCCTATTTGCTTCAGCAACTGCTGCCTGGCTCTATTCATCATCACTGTGTTCCTCTTTCCCAAAAGACCCCTGGGGAGAGCGCATAGTTGGGGAGTGGGGATGTGAGATTCTTATAGACAGAATCTATTTACCCTGGTGATACACGGCTATGTACCAATCCCTCTCTGCACCAGGGTGAGTGTGTGGGGGGGGGGGGGACCTAGAGTGGAAGGGGCTCTGATTCAGACATAGTGAGGATACATGCCTCCTCATGTTTTCTCTTGCCTGTCTGGTGCCCCCAGCACGTATGAAAGAGAACAGTCCTGCAGAGGCCAGGATGAGAGCCAGCTGTGTCTACATGGGGTGTTTCTCGTCTCCATCTGAAAAATGGCAGGAGAGCAGGAGGTCTAATAAACTAGTGTTCCCTTACCCAAACAAGAAATAACCTACAGTCCCTCCCAGGGAGCGCAGGATTGAAATAGGGGAGGAAGGGGAATCAGTCATAAAGGCTGTTGCAGAAGAAGGAGAAGGGTTGACGCTCCAAAAGAAATGATCTCTAAGTGCCTATCCAGTACACGTTTTCTGTTTTCCTCTGCTCCTCATCTTGTGATTATATTCTCATCCACTGGGAGATCTGTACATAGCTTGTGATATAACTGGAAACAGTAGACATGGGGCAAATCCCCTGTGTCATCATATGTCCCATCATAATAGTACTGCCCATTCATGCCTAAATGTTGGCATTTACAGGGCTGGCATCACCTCCAGAATTTCGCCCAGGGATGGGAGTAGGATCTGTATTACAATTCCCATTGCACAGAAAAGAAAACCAAGGCTTGGGGAAGACTAAGCTACTTGCAGATGATCCCCATGAGTGGCAGACGAGGAACCGGAGCCTGCGTTTTCTGTGATGTTCTTTCTTCTGCTCATGTTCTTTTCTGGATGGATCGCTTCCTGCTCAGTTCCTGCTGGGTGGGTTGTGACAGGAGTGTAGCAGGAGCTGGGAGGAGGGTTCAGCAGCCCCTGGAAGCCCAGTGATCATTAGATAGCTGCCACATGGACCCGTGGTGTTTTTTCACAGTCTCTTGCCCTTTAAGCTAACTCGATACAGCAGTAACTTCAGTAGCAATGCGTCGGTTGGGTTGGTCCCACTCTTAAATGATCAGGCTGGGATTCAGCATCTTATGCTCCTTCTCTATTTTTGCCCCCATCCTGAGCCATCATAAAGACACTTGGAGCCAAGTGGGAACAGCATTTGTCTCGCAATTACTTCTAATTGCCCTGTAGTTTTGTGGCGTGTAAGTGGTGTGACCTACATACCAGTTATGTGAAATGCTTTTCATCCTGGAGTCTATATTAAGGAGGACATAAATCAGTGAGGTCAGGGAACGGTGGCTAAGTCCATCTCACAGTTAACATTTATATCCAGCTCCACCGTCGGCACTTATTGAAATTCCAGCTCTTCTTTATAATCCCTAGAGCCAAGGCTGCCTCTTCCTCTGTGAAGCGTCCAGAGATTGCTCTTTCCTGTGGCTTCCCACAGCTCTTGTTCTCATCTCAGGTGCTCATCATTTTCTATATATTTCATCTTCCTGAACTCCTTATGCCAGAGACTCTGTCTAGTTCATTTTCCTATCCTTGTCTGCTCTGGGAACTGACAATGGCCAGTGTCCTTTCTCAGTTAACTACTTGTTGAATGAAAGCATAAACTGATTACATCACAGGCATTGTATGTGTGGTGCTTAGTTGCTCAGTTGTGTCGACTCTTTGCGACCTCATGGATTGTAGTCCATCAGGCTCCTCTGTCCATGGGATTCTCCAGGCAAGAATACTGGAGTGAGTTGCCATTTCCTCCTCCACAGGATCTTCCCAACCCAGGGATCAAATCCACATCTCCTGTGTCTCCTGCCCTGGCAGGTGGATTCCTTATCACTGAACCACCTGGTAAGCCATAGACATTGTGGAGACTTGTAAAAATCATGTGGACCGATGATTCTTTGTAGGGAACAAAGTATAAGGGAGGCTGGGAAGACTTGCAAACAAGGCTCCAGGTCAGGGCTGAATATTTTTGCAAACGAGATCTTCAGTCAAGAATCCTTTGACCCCGTGGAAAAGAACATTTCTTGCATACAAGGATGTTTCTCTGATCTTTCAAAAAGAACAGACCCAGGGTCAAAGTGGATTCTAAGTTGATAAGGAAGTTCCCCCAAACAAAGTTTTAGCTGCAGTAAATAAATTAAGGTAAAGGTTATCTCGCCCGCGCCTGCGCACTGTATAGTCATTGAATCATAGTGTTTTGGCAACTTGCCCTGTAAATTGTTGTGAAAAAAATATAAAGTAAGGCAGCTGCAAGAAGCAGCAGAATAAGAAGAATAAAGAAAAAGATTCAAACCACTCGGCCGCGTTAGTGTTTCATTCCGTCGATAGTATCTGGCGCTCAACGCGGGGCACGATGGAACCGAAAGGTGCGGGCGGAAAGCTGAAAGGGGGACTTGGGGGCGGGGGGGGAAGAAAAAAGAAAAGAACCGAAAGGGTAAGCACTCCGGCAGCGCGGACGCTGAAAGGGGGACTTTCGGAAAAATAAAAATAAAAGAAGAATAAGAAGAAAAAAGGAAAAGATTCAAACCACTCGGCCGTGTTGGTGTTTCATTCCGTTGCTAGCATTCTCTTCATAGCTCATATTTTACTTTACACTGACTCTCTAAGTAGTAAACTCTTATTTGGGTTTCAAGATCATTGTATCTGACTCTTGCAACCCCATGGACTGTAGCTCGACAGGCTCCTCAGTCCATGGGATTTCCCAGGCAAGAATATTGGAGTGGATTGCCATTTCCTTCTCCAGGTCCAACCTGGCTCTACTGCATTGCAAGCAGATGCTTTACCAACTGAGCTACCAGTGAAGTGAAAGTCATTTAGTCGTGTCCAACTCTGTGGCCCTGTAAACTGTAGCCCAGCAGGTTCCCTGTCCATGGAATTCTCCAGGCCAGAATACTGGAGTGGATTGCCATTTCTTCCTCCAGGGGATTTTCCCAACCCAGGGATCGAACCCAGGTCCCCTGCATTGAAGGCTGATTCTTTACCATCTGAGTCACCAGGGAAGACCAAGCTACCAAGGAATCCCTCAGATCAATTTATTAATATTCAATTACATTTTCTAGCAAGTGTTGCCATGTTAAGTCTTATCCTATATTCATTTTGATAGGCTGCCTTGCAAATTGCATCTGCATCTTGGAAAGAGGAATGATATCCCCAATTTACAGAAATATCAGCTTAGAATAGTTAATATATGGCTTTCCACAGGTTGCAAAGCCATTAAGTGGCAGAACAGGATTCATTAAATAGATACTAATTCTTTTCTATAAGAGAATTGTTTGTTTGGGCTTCCCAGGTGGGGCTAGTGGTAAAGAACCCAGTTGCCAATGAGGGAGACCTGAGTGACAGGGATTGGATCCCTGAGTCAGGAAGATCCCCTGGAGGAGGGCATGACAACCCACTCCAGTATTCTTGCCTGGAGAATCCCATGGACAGAGGAGTCTAGTGGACTACAGTGCATGGGGTTGAAAAGAATTAGAAATTGCTGAAGTGACTTAGCATGCACGCACGTTTGTTTTGAACAGAAATGTTTTCATTGATTGAATCAAATGAAGGCAGCATCAGCTCAGTATTTTCATAAATCAAATAAAAACTTAAAGCAAATCTATATGTTGATCCTCTCTTTACTATCACTGAGTGTTAGTCACTCAGTTGTGTCCAACTCTTTGAGATCCCATGGACTGTAGCCTGCCAGGCTCCTCTGTCCATAGGATTTCCCAGGCAAGAATACTGGAGTGGGTTGCCATTCCCTTCCCGAGGGGATATTTCTGACCCAGGGATTGAACCTGGATCTCCTGCATCTCCTGCACTGCAGGCAGATTCTCTACTATCTGAGCCACCAGGGAAGCCCGTTGCCTATCATTAGGCCTTCTTTATATACTTATTTTTAAATTTCGTTTTAATTGGAGGATAATTGCTTACCATGTTGTGTTGGTTTCTGCTGTACAACAGCATGATTCAGCCATAAGTATATATACCCTCCCTCTTGAACCTCTTTCCCACCCCCCATCCCACCCCTCTAGCTAACTAGATACTAAATGATCATTCGATATGTGTTTATTAAGTGCTTGCCACACGTTGGGCATTGTGGAGAATCTATAGGAGAATAAGATGTGGTCCTTGCTCTCAAGGAACTCACAGTTTCATAAAAGGGACATCAACTTAAAAGGAAAAGTGTCATGTGGCAAGTACTCTACCAGGAATACTGACTAGAGAGTTTGGGTTTGTTCTCATAGACATACTGCTCTTCATGCCTCTTCTCTCCTGAGCTGAAAGTGATGATGATGCTCAAAATCATAAATATCTAAAAAATCAATCCATTAATAAATAATGTTTATTTATTAACATTAAGAAAAGAATCGTAGTCTTTAAGCTTAAGCTTTCTTACTGTGAAGGGGAAGCATACAGCTGCTGAGGAGGAGTGGATGGCAGGCTGCCTCTGTCCATCCCATCAGGAGAGTTGAATCAAAGAGGGAGTAGGCAGAAAAATCCAGGACTTCTTGAGACAGAGAACAGAAGAGAGAGGTGTGTCATTGTAGAACAAGAAAGGCCCCTCCCACAAACCCAGTTCCCCACCTCTGACAGGTGGAGTTCCTCCTTGTAAACATCCCCAGTCTTTTCATTTGACCCTTTGTTGAAGGTGGATCACATCACCCTCAGCACTGTCGGTGAACAAGATTTTTTTCAGCTTGAGTGGGCTGAGAGCACAAGAACTCCCTCTTGTTTGACTTCCTCTGAGCCAACCACACCTCCCCTGGCCACTGTCTGTGGTCTGGCCCTCTTCGTACAAGAAGAAAACATCCTTGAGTACCGGCAAGAGTCTAGCCAGGTAAGGCCAAATGGCTTTTCACTGGTTCTACAAAGAGATGGGGCTTCTCTCTATGAACTGGATTTATCTTGTCTCCGACTTCTGTTTCAGGTCCTCTCCACCCTTGCCTTGTACTTCCATCTAGACTCATATCCTCTGTGACCCAATGAAAAAAAGTGTTCCATTTTTCCTTACTGCTCAGGGTTGATGATATTTGTAGACCAGCATTTTTCAGCCTATAAAATCCCCTGACATACTTATCTCTCTATTGATTTTGATCTTAACTGCACTGTAAGAATCGTGGGACAGGAGTAATTTTCTCTATTCAGTGGCTTAGGAACTGAGGCTTAGTGAATTGAAGTGATTTGTTCAAGTCTGATCTGCAGACTGAGGCCAAGATTAGATCTGATGCCTCCTTTTCTCTCCCTCTACTGCAGGCCTCCCACCCACCAGGCCCGGCAGGTCACACCTTATCTCAAAAAGCCAAGAGAAGTGAATGTGTTTCCTAAGCTGTTAAATGGCCAAGAAAAAGGTGCTCCTTTCTTGCAGGGAGATTGGGAGGGAAATTTTGAATTCATCTGAGAGACAGATTTCATAGTGATATCTAGGCTTCATCAAACTATTTTTAGAGGACGAATGAGAATTTGTACATAAAGGGGCCTTGTTAACTGAACACTGATATGGAGCCTGACGCGTGCTCTGGCTTTCATCTGGTGCTGAATGACACTTTCTTAATGTCACCAGAAGTGTTATGAGGCGCTGATCACAATGGCCCTAGGGAAATATTTTAGCTTTTCTGTCTTACTGAGGTATGCAGAAAACCAGATCTCAATGGGAGGAGGGAACACTCCCAAATCCTTTCAAACTGACTCCTGCAATTTCCTCTCTTATGACAGCTATCATTATATCTCATTGTTCTACAGTTTTAGGAAAATCTCATCTTCAGTGATTATGTAGTTTATTTTTTTAAGATGCTAATTTTGGCTATCATTTTTCTCTTCATGCTCTGAAGGTTGTATCATTCTTGGTTGTGGAAGGAAACGTTTCTTTTGTGGATGTGTGTGTGCGTGTGTGTCTGTTTGAGTCTGTTACGACAGTGCTAATATGCATCCCTGTGGGCCCACCACGATGCAGTGGGTTGCAATGTTATGTAATTTTTCGCATGCTTTGGTATATTATTAGTATCTTTCTGCCTGTAAGGGTCTTGAAGAGATCACTTAAGCAATTACCTTATTCAAAATAGAGAAACTGAGGCCCAGAAAGGGGACACAGTGTGCACAAGGCTGGGTGGCCAGTGATCTCTGGGGCTTTAACTCTTTCACTGGTTACTACCTGTAGTGAATTGTGTTGGGCAGCCCTAAGTAGAAGTGTTAACTGTGTCATTTTGGGGACTAAACCCAGATGCTCTGTGAGACTCCTTACAATGACAAGTTTTATTTTACTTTGACCTTTTCCTATCATCCAGATGGTTGCTGTGGAAGGCTGGACAAGTGGGTATGGCAGAGGTGTTGACAAGTGTTTAGACCTTGTGTTTGATTGATTGCAGTGGGAGTAATGAGACAGGAGGGAGACCAGGATGACTCCAAGAATTTGTGGAGCAACTGGTAGGAAGGAGTGGCCTTCATCTGAGATGGAGAAGACCGTGAGAGGAACAGTTTTTGAAAGAGCATCAGGAGCTTATTTTGGCCAGGAAGGCACTGGAGATGTTGAGTAGTGACTAAATATACGAACCTTGGATTCAGTGAGGCTGAGTTGAAGATAAAAAGTGGTTGTCATCAATAGATACATATTATTTACAGCAATAAAATTAAATGAGATCTTCAAAGGGGTCAGTATAGATGGAAGAGAGAAGAGGTTTAAGGGCTGACTTTTGAGGTGCTATAAAGTTTTGGATTAGGGAAGTGGGGAGGATCTAGTTAGGATGCACTAAAGGGGAAAGGGCATGCTGGGGGTGGTCATCCATCAGCAGAGAGAAGGATTTTTTCACTGAGGTTGTTTAGAATCGCCAGCACATGGCAATAATGAAAAACATTTTTCAGTTACATTTTCTATAGACAACACATCATCCCTTTATTGTCTGCACTCTGGAGCAGACCACTCCTACCATTCTTACCATTCTGTTCCCTCCGGTTCCATGGCAACCAAGAAAAGAGATGGAGGAGGAGCAGTGGAAGGGGAGGGTGAATACCAGGAGAGAGTGATGTGTGTTGGGATCCAAATGAAGGAGACATCCAAGGAGAAGAGAGGGGTTGGATGGTACATATGTTGCTGAGAGGTAGATGAGTTGATGTCAGACAGATGAGCTGC
This sequence comes from Nanger dama, assembly GCA_917880005.1. Lineage (NCBI taxonomy): Eukaryota > Metazoa > Chordata > Mammalia > Artiodactyla > Bovidae > Nanger > Nanger dama. Next base: position 22,206,983 of record CAKJTW010000011.1, on the reverse strand, counting down.
ATTCAAGAGAGAAAGGGAATTGGTGCTGGTAAATTTCTCAAATACAGTATTGTAATTAAAAAAAAAAAAAAAGAATCTCATTTGTAAATAGAGCCAGAGAAATTGTATACAACCTAGGAGGGAAAGAAAGAGGCTTTTCTCCCCTGCCCCTCTTATGATGAGAGAAAGATGATAGAAATATACTTTTGTAGAGACTGTAACTTCAGGGTATTTCTCTCTCCTATGCCTATAAGTGGGACTTCCTTGGTGGTTCAGATAGTAAAAAATTCACCTGCAATGCAGGGGGCCTAGGTTTAATCCCTGAGTTGGGCAGATCCCCTGGAGAAGGGAATGGCAACTCACTCCAAGTATTCTTGCCTGGAGAATTCCATGGACAGAGGAGCCTGATGGGCTACAGTTCATCTGGTCACAAAGAGTCAGATATGAATGAATGACCAACATCCGCCCCCCCACCCCCCATACACACACACACCTGTAGGTAGTCCTGGTAAGCTTTTTGTCTTACATTTTTTTCAGAGGGTTGAAGTCATCTGCCCCAAATCACACAGCAAACGAATACCAGATGAAACTCACACCTGGGTCCAAAATGTTGAATTCACTTTTTTCTTCACTGCCACTGCCTCATACTAAACAGATAATTTTGGAGATCACGTGCAGCTTTAGAACTCCAAGCTCTAGAAACTTTCATTTTTGTTATTGTTTAAGGACCTTTCCTAAATCCCAGGAATTCACACTTCTCAGGTATGTGCCCTAAATTGCAGGTGTGTGATACCAAATGCAGGATGTTTGGGGCCCTGGGAGGGAACTAGAACCCAGCATCTGCATCAGTGGAAACTTGAAACTTCCAAATACGGTCAAGTCAGGGCTTCAGGTTGAACCATCTGTTTTCTGGAAGATAGGAATGTACTTTCTTATGCCAGTAATCTTGGACTGATTCTCCTATCAATCTCTTCATCTAGTAGTAAATTTATGTCTACTTATTGACATTCATGATGCATCCTTAATACTGTCTGCTTTCTGTCCACTTGAGGCTGATACACTGTTAAAATTCTTTACTTACATGGAGCTCCAGCCACACATTTCTGGGCCAGGATATTGCTACTCTATATTCAGGGATACAGTGAAATACATGTTCTTTTGACATAGCCCTGAACAATGCATGTTACTATCAAAAATTTCAGTAACAGAGACTTGCTAGAAATAAACAGACATTTTATTTGGGGTTTGTTAAAACTACAACCTGGAAGACAAAGATTCAAGAAGCACCTGAATTGTTTTCTGCTGGATTGCAAAATGGAGGAAGCTTATAAGGCAAAAACTGCAAGGCCAGGGTTAGTTGCATAAGTTGTTTGTCAAGAATTACAATTGCAGCTGATGAGAAGGGAGAATGCTTGCTAAGCAAGGATTAGTTGGGGCCTGAAATGGTTAATAGTTACAAAGTGGGACCTTGAGTACCTAAAGTTGCAGTTGTTGGCTATTGTTCTGAATACAGCTGGTGGTGTCCTTGGGTAAAGAAAGTTCAGTTTCTCAGTGGTGCAGCAACGTGTCTGAGACCAGATTCTCAATGGCCACCTAATTTCATTTTTGTGTACCTGATGCCAAAGCTGAAGTTCTGATGTTTTGCCACATGATGAGAACAGCTGACACACTGGAAAAGACCTTGATACTGGAAAAGATTGAAGGCAGAAGGAGAAGAGGCAACAGAGGATGAGATGTTTGGATGGCATCATTAATGCAATGGATATGAACTTGGGCAAACTCTTGGAAATAGTGGAGGACAGGGAGGACTGGTCCATGCCACAGTCCATGGTGTTGTGAAGAGTCAGACACAACTTGGCTACTGAACAACAACATATCTAAACTATGATTATTTGATTATAATTTCAATTTGTCCTCAATGCCCAGAATAAAAAACTACACAAAGTAAAGGGGGACCATTTTCCCCCTCTCCCAGAGCCACTCTCCTACCTGGTGGCAGATGTTCTGTCCCATCCGTGATGGCACCAGAAGGAAACTCATGGAGTAAAATATCGCACTTATTCTTCAGCAGCAGGTCACACTGGGTCCTTGGTGTCTGCTTTATTTTGTCCAAATTGCATGTATCCAGACAGCTCAGTGTGACACTGTGATGCCCCTAGAACGCTCTTACTACACTTTTACAGATTACTATCTAGGCTTTATCTGGCCATCTTACAATTATCTATTTGCAGATCTGGTTCTTTCACCTATAGCTGCTCTTTAAAACAGAAAGACATTTTATTTGTAGGTTTTCTGCTACTTTCCACCTCTCTCTTTCCCTTAGCACAGTTATTGGCACAGAGAAGTTCCCCCCAAAGTGTGTTTGAATTAATAAATTAAATGAAAAAATTTGTACCATGTAGGACTTCATACTGAAGGTTAATCTAAGTTGTATAAGGAAAAAAGTAAAGTATCCAAGTTAAGATCTTCCTGTAAACAAAATTTATGCATGAATGAGGCAATTCAGATCTATAACTTGGAAACCAGCTGGTACAGTTCATTTTGCTCTATAGTTAGGAATACAGAAAACTGTTTAATGGATATGTCCATGTTGAAAATTTAACACTATCATTACTCATGCCTATAAGCCTCCTGAGCACAAGTACAATCATTAACAGCTGTTGATGCCATAAACATTCCTTTGATTGTTAATATATTTAACAAATGAAGAATTCTTGACAATCAAATAAAAAAGTCTCACAACTAAAAAAAAAATTGCAAATTAAGACAAATATTGAACTGTTAAAACTATTTATTGCCAAGTATAAAATTTTAAATTATAAGTCCTCTCCTGATCTGCAGAAAAATGGACTTTAAATCATTAAAAAAATTTGTAATTTTTGATATATTGAGGTAAAATTGGCATCTAATATTATATCGGTTTCAGGCACATACTGCTAAGTCATGTCAGTCGCCTCCGACTCTGTGACCCCATAGACGGCAGCTCACCAGACTCCTCCATCCCTGGGATTCTCCAGGCAAGAATACTGGAGTGGGTTGCCATTTCCTTCTCCAATGCATGAAAGTGGAAAGTGAAAGGGAAGTCACTCAGTCATGTCTGACTCCTAGCAACCCCATGGACTGCAGCTTACCAGGCTCCTCTGTCCATGGGATTTTCCATGCAAGAGTACTGGAGTGGAGTGCCATTGCCTTAATGATTTAATACTTGTGTATATATGGAATTGATCACCACAATAAGTCTGGTTGTTATTCTTCACCCACATACTTATGATTTTTTTCTCTTGTGATGAAAACTTTTAAGATCTACTCTCAAAAACTTTCAAATATGCTATGTAGTATTATTAACCATAGTCATCATACTATACATTACATCCTCAAGACTTATTCATGTTGTAACTGGAAGTCTATACCTTTTGTACTTTTTGACTCCTTTTATCCATCTAGCCCATCCTTCACCTTCCACATGTAGTCATGTGGTCACCAATTTGTTCTCTATATCTATGAATTTTTTAAAGAGATTCCACATGTAAATAGGCTTTATGGCCTGCTAAGACTTAAATAGCTACAACATTTCTGGGAGGGGTAATTTAGCCATATATATCAAGAACCTTAAATCTACAAATTCTCTGACTCAGTGTTCTCATTTCTAAGAATTTAAACAGAGGATAAAATTAAGGATTATGAAAAATTGTACCTATAAGGATCTTCAATGCATAGTCACTACAACAGTGAAGAAATCAGTGATTAGTAAGGGATGAGTTAAATAAATATGGATGATCATATAATGGAATCCTATACAATCACTAATGTGCTGTTGTTGAAAATTGTTCATGAACTAAGTAGTATAGCACAGTGGTGGAAAACGGGGGCTTGAGATCAGAGAGATATTTGACCAGCTTAAAGCTCTTTCACTAACTGTGCAATTTTGAGCAAATTTCTCAACCTTTCTGAATTTCAGTGTGCATGCGTGCATGTTAAGTCACTTCAGTCTGACTCTTTGGGACCCTATGGACTGCAGCCCACCAGGCTCCTCTGTCCATGGGATTTCCCAGGCGAGAATACTGGAGTAGGTGGCCATGCCCTTCTCCAGGGGATCTTCCCAACCCAGGGACTGAACCCAAGTCTCTTTCATCTCCTACACTGGCAGGTGATTTCTTTACTACTAGCGCCATCTAGGAAGACTAAGTTTCAGTCTAGTAATCTGTAAAATGAAGATCATGGAAATACCTGGACCACAGGGCTTTGGTGAGTGTGAAATGAGCCAAGGCTGTTAAAACCCAGTTTCAGTACACAGTCAGTGCTTAATAAATGTCACTATCATTGTCACTGTCAGCATCATTGTTGATGCATAAAGTGCAAAGGACAGCTTTTCAAATTATATTTACAGTATAACTCAGTTTTAAAGTAGAAAAAATGACATTATCTACAGAAAATGTAGAAAATGTCCTAAAGGATACACATCAAAATGATTCACTTTCATTTTCTCAGCATGATAGGTTTAAGGAAAGATTTCTTTTCTTTCTTTGGCTTTTATGTATGGCCTGTAACAATAAGAAAAGTTAAATGGGTCCAAAGAATCATTAACATCCACCCCCATAGATAAATGAACATTTATCAATTCAGTAGTTCTTGGCCTGTGTTATCATTGTTTCTTCATTGCCAAGTCACCAAAATCTCTTGTACTATTTTAAGGTCATATATCAAGTGGTTGGTAGCACTCAGTCGGTTACCTCCAGGTCTCCCTTACTCCTCTGTCCTTGACCATCTGCTATACTGCATCTCGTGTATATCGTACACATTTGCTAAGTATGTTTTGTTCAGAACACTCAATGTCGGCAGAAGGGTGAGATATAAAGCAGCCAGAGGATGGTTTCTTAGCTAGAGGAGTTTATAGCGCCCTGGCAGGGAAAGGGCATTTACCTTAGCAGTGCAGGTATCATCTTCATCATGTTGAGGTGCTTCATCTTGCTGAGAAGGTCTTTGTGTTGCAAATGAGTTATGGTAGCTAGGGAAAACTTCTTTAAGGAGGTAGGGCTGAACTATTATTAGATAGACTTTAAAAGCAACTATGCTTCCATAGCCCACAGGAATAGTAATCTCTGATTAGGATGGAGCCCTTCCAAAGCTGCTTCTGTCACATTACCTTTGAATGAGATTTCTTGTACGATTGCTTCTTTATCCACTACTTTTGGGGTCTTTGATTTTTTATTCTGTTTTGATCAATTTCTTTTGTAACCATAACCTTATGACTTTGATTTATATTCACTTGGTAGATTTCCTTGAAAAAGTTTTTTCCTCAATTGTAAGTATAATGTATGCTCAGTGCCAAAAATTTTGGAGAATTTAGAAAGACATAAAAATGAAACTAAAACTCATCCATAAGCTAGTCATGCAGAGCTAATCATTTATAACATTTGGGAACATGTGCTTCCAATGCATGTGTGGGCAATTTTTAATATCATTTTATAAGCAGTGGAAGTGAGAAATAGATTTAAGGGCCTAGATCTGATAGATAGAGTGCCTGATGAACTATGGAATGAGGTTCATGACATTGCACAGGACACAGGGATCAAGACCATCCCCATGGAAAAGAAATGCAAAAAGCAAAATGGCTGTCTGGGGAGGCCTTACAAATAGCTGTGAAAAGATGAGAAGTGAAAAGCAAAGGAGAAAAGGAAAGATAAAAGCATCTGAATGCAGAGTTCCAAAGAACAGCAAGAAGAGATAAGAAAGCCTTCTTCAGCGATCAATGCAAAGAAACAGAGGAAAACAACAGAATGGGAAAGACTAGAGATCTCTTCAAGAAAATTAGAGATACTAAGGGAATATTTCATGCAAAGATGGGCTCGATAAAGGACAGAAATGGTACGGACCTAACGGAAGCAGAAGATATTAAGAGGTGGCAAGAATACACAGAAGACCTGTATAAAAAGATCTTTATGACCCAGATAATCATGAAGGTATGATCACTCATCTAGAGCCAGACATCCTGGAATGTGAAGTCAAGTGGGCCTTAGAAAGCATCACTACAAACAAATCTATTGGAGGTGATGGAATTCCAGCTGAGCTATTTCAAATCCTGAAAGATGATGCTGTGAAAGTGCTGCACTCAATATGCTAGCAAATTTCGAAAACTCAGCAGTGGCCACAGGACTGGAAAAGGTCAGATTTTATTCCAATCCCTAAGAAAGGCAATGCCAAAGAGTGCTCAAACTACCACACAATTGCACTCATCTCACATGCTAGTAAAGTAATGCTCAAAATTCTCCAAGCCAGGCTTCAGCAATACGTGAACCGTGAACTCCCTGATGTTCAAGCTGGCTTTAGAAAAGGCAGAGGAACCAGAGATCAAATTGCCAACATCTGCTGGATCATGGAAAAAGCAAGAGAGTTCCAGAAAAACATCTATTTCTGTTTATTGACTATGCCAAAACCTTTGACTGTGTGGATCACAATAAACTGGAAAATTCTGAAACAGATGGGAATACCAGACCACCTGACCTACCTCTTGAGAAATATCTGTATGCAGGTCAGGAAGCAACAGTTAGAACTGAACATGGAACAACAGACTGGTTCCGAATAAGGAGTACGTCAAGGCTGTATATTGTCACCCTGCTTATTTAACTTCTATGCAGAGTACATCATGAGAAACGCTGGACTGGAAGAAACACAAGCTGGAATCAAGATTGCCAGGAGAAATATCAATAACCTCAGATATGCAGATGACACCACCCTTATGGCAGAAAGTGAAGAGGAACTCAAAAGCCTCTTGATGAAAGTGAAAGAGGAGAGGGAAAAAGTTGGCTTAAAGCTCAACATTCAGAAAACGAAGATCATGGTATCTGGTCCCATCACTTCATGGGAAATAGATGGGGAAACAGTGGAAACAGTGTCAGACTTTATTTTTGGGGGCTCCAAAATCTCTGCAGATGGTGACTGCAGCCATGAAATTAAAAGACACTTACTCCTTGGAAGAAAAGTTATGACCAACCTAGATAGCATATTCAAAAGCAGAGACATTACTTTGCCAACTAAGTTCCGTCTAGTCAAGGCTATGGTTTTTCCAGTGGTCATGTATGGATGTGAGAGTTGGACTGTGAAGAAGGTTGGAGAAGACTCTTGAGAGATCCTTGGACTGCAAGGAGATCCAACCAGTCTATTCTGGAAGGAGTTCAACCCTGGGATTTCTTTGGAAGGACTGATGTTAAAGCTGAAACTCCAGTACTTTGGCCACCTCATGTGAAGGGTTGACTCATTGGAAAAGACTCTGATGCTGGGACGGATTGGGAGCAGGAGGAAAAGGGGATGACAGAGGATGAGATGGCTGAATGACATCACGGACTCGATGGACGTGAGTTTGAGTGAACTCCAGGAGTTGGTGATGGACAGGCAGGCCTGGTGTGCTGTGATTCATGGGGCTGCAAAGAGTTGGACATGACTGAGCGACTGAACTGAACTGAACTTTCTGCTTTATAATAATATATTTTTTCATGTCCATTAATATTTGTCTAGGGCTTCCCAGGTGGCACTAGTGGTAAAGAACCCACCTGCCATTGCAGGAGACGTATGAGTCACGGGTTCAGTCCCTGAATTTGGAAGATCCCTTGGAGGAGGACATGGCAACCTACTCCAGTATTCTTACCTGGAGAATCCCTCCTCTATGATGTCGTTTACAACCACTCCTTCTTAAAGATAAACTGCCTTTAACACTTAAATATGTTAATTTCTAATATTTTTCTTTTCATATTTATATAAAATTTTGGTTTGAAAATAAAACCATAGGGTATGTGCAACTTAGTATCCTACTTTTCACTTAGTGTTATTCTATGAATTTTTATCTGTCATTTAATATCTTAACATGTGATCTGTAAGGGTTGCATAATATTCCACTCTGAATGTGTGCACTTAGTGTGATAGAATAAATATCTCTAATTTAGGATTGATGCTTAAATCATAATCTCTTCTAGGTTTGAAATGCCATGCAAGGAGATCTAGTTTTGTTCTTTTTGAAGTGTGGTCATGTAGTTAATTGACAAAGATAAAATCCCTTGTTCTAGATGAGATGAACTCTGATTGGAAGGCTTTATGATATGCAAGGATCTAGGAAGCTGCGACTGGGTTATTTCAGAGTCGAGACTAGTGCTCACAGCGTGGTGACTTGTTGGGTGGGAGGGAATTTTACTCTGGGTGGGCCAGCTATAGCTGGATGATGCCCCAACCTGGGAAGGTCAGTCCTTTCTGAAGTGCCAGTCTCATTGCTTAAGAGGAAATGGCTAATGAAACGAAGCCAAGAGGTTCCTATCATTTAGTGTTCCTTGCCTGTTTAGTACAAAAAACAAACATAAACTAATAACTTGGTCTTGTTGTTATTGATTTCTTATCTAGGATGCTCTTAAAAATGCACTTTTCTTTAAACATGCAACAAAGGATTAGAAAGTTTTGATTTCCAGTGGGGTAAATGTGATAAAATTAAATACAGTGTGAAGTCGCTCAGTTGTGTCCGACTCTTTGCGACCCCATGGACTGTAGCCTACCAGGCTCCTCCCTCCATGGGATTCTCCAGGCAAGAGTACTGGAGTGGGTTGCCATTTCCTTCTCCAGGGGATCTTCCCAACGCAGGGATCAAACCTGGGTCTCCCGCATTCCAGGCAGATGCTTTAACCTCTGAGCCACCAAAATTAAATATATTCTAGCCTAATTATTTTTGATGTTTGCAGATGCTTTGTAGATAACCTCCTAGCTCTCCACCTTGACTTAGAATGGAGGCTTCCCATCAGGCCTATGTGGAGTTCTAGACTAGCACAACTGGAAGGAACAGGGGAGCCAAGTGCTTCAGTACTCTGCTGCTGCTGCTGCTAAGTCGCTTCAGTCGTGTCCGACTCTGTGCAACCCCATAGATGGCAGCCTATGAGGCTCCCCCATCCCTGGGATTCTCCAGGCAAGAACAGTGGAGTGGGTTGCCATTTCCTTCTCCAATCAGTACTCTCCTAGCACAGGTGAAAAAACAATGCCCAGAGAGGAGACATGACTTGCATCTAAATCCAGGTTCCTAACTCCTATTACGTTAAGGCATTTTCCACCATCATGATTATCATGTAGATTTCTTCCAATTTTTCAAGTTGCTCTAAAATAGATTCAGTTGATTGTTAGACTCCTTCTAGCCTTCCTTTTCCTCAAACATTTAAAACTATGTTTTTAAACCTACTATATTTTATGTACTTTGCCAAATCTTTAGATCCATTAGCTCATCTAATTTTTATATCATCCTACAAGTTAAACATTGGATCCATTTCACGTTTGAAAAAAACTGAAGCTCAAGATTTTTAAATTGATACCCAACCTTAGGCAGCTGGTAAGTTGTGGAGTCTGGATTGAAGCCCAGATCTGTCTGACTCCAAAGCTTTCTTTACTGTGCCAGCCTACTTCCTAATACAGGAATTGATTACATGAAATGAATTAATTTATGTCTTTCCTCTTCCTTATCCATTATCTTGTGGAAAGGCTGACTTAATTAATTTTCCAAACATTATTATGTCTTTGAGTTGTAGGTGAGTGATCTTGACACATCACTCACAAAGTTGTTTAAATCAAAAGTGAAGACACCATTGAGGTTCCGATGGAAGAAATTAAATTGTGGGGCTTAGCTGCTCCTACTGATTGGCTGAACTCCCAAACAGGATTGAAGCTTAATGGAAAACAAACAATAATCAAAGTTTTGCAAAAATTGAGAAAAAGGCATGAAAGAAAAAGAAAGAAAGAAAAAAAAAACCTGGTCAACATAAGTAGTGCATCTCTATTAAGAGAGAGAATGTATTTCAAGAAGCACCCATGTCAGAGGAGTCATGGAAGGAGTAGCAGGCTTAAAAGGAAGTTAGGGCTCTATTTTGGGATATGGACTCCCTTGGCCGGGCATTTGTTCTTGACATTTTTTCAAAAAAAGATGGGCTGCTTTATGATTATAATTCTTTGGCATAACACAGAAGGAAAAGGGAAAATTGTTTTACTCTAGTTTGTTTCAGACCAGTTTTTGAAGCTGGCCTAGGTCAAGGTTAGGGTGCTGTGGAATGGCTCCCCTCCGCAGCCTCTCACTGACTGCCCTCCCAGGTCACTCTTTGAAACAGGGTCACTGCCATCCCTTCCCTCTCCAACTCCATGTCAGTTGCTATGACCCTTTGCTGGGAAAACTACAACTTCTGCCAAACTACTCTGTCCAGTCCCTCTGTACCTAAGGACTTTATTTTCAGAAGATCTGTTCACTGGAGGTGCATTGGACTTATCTCTCTAAGACAAATATTTCTCCCACCTTGTTTCATTACATAATTTATGTAAAGAGATTTTAACTTTTTAGCCCACATAGCAGTTTCATAAATTCTTGTGATAAAACTTGCCCGAGATACATTATCTTTCTCCGTCTCTCTTCTTTGATTTTATTTCCTGAATGTAGCTTGGCATATTAGTAGGCAGGTGGGAAATCATTGCCCCAAAATGCAACTATCCATGTACAGGGAAATATTTGGGTATGAATTTTAGTCTTTTAATTTAATTTTTGGAAAATTTCTAAGGGCCTAATTTTGATGTATTTACTCTATGAAACAATTTAGTTTTTCCTTATACTGGAGAACAGGTAATTTGTGATGAAAATGTGAGTACTTAACAAATCTTTGTGTTTTCAAATGTTCTGATTAGTATCAATATTTTTTTTCTTATTTCATCTTCTTTATAACATTTTCATTGTAGAAAATTAGAAAATATAATTAAGTAAAAAGAAAAAAAAAACACCTATATAATCCAAATTACCCAGAGAAAACCTTTGCTAACATTTTTGTGTGGATATTCTTGAATACATTTGTATTAGTTATATATAACCATATTTTATTTTGATAGAAACTAAAATCATGCTATGTGCTATTTTATAACTTTTAAAAATGTACTGTGTATCTTCTATTGTATTTGTACAGTGTGAATTATAACAGTTAAAAATATTTTATCTAACTACAATTAGGTAGTTTAGTGATTAAAAATAAATTATAAATAAAATAATGTCACTATTTTAAAAAGGGCATTAGCATAAAGAATGTACTTAGAGTCGCTACAGGAAAATGATGAGTTAAAAAGCTAGCTGGCTATACCACTTATTTTAAATGATCTCTTTATCTCATATGTTAAAGTATACCAGTGCAGTTTCTAATGATGTACTGACTTATTCCACTTCCTTGGTCATGAGATCTCAGTCTATAGATAAGAACCTTATTCGAGAATCAAAGCAACCAGCTTAGAGATGCTTCTTGGATGTGATGCTGAGCTACATAAGGTCACTCCTAAATTCGAGATTCTAGTCTCAGTCACTCTCAACAAGAAGGCCCTCTCTGTAGTATTTTCTAGCAAGTTTATCCACTGGCTGGGAGTTGGTAGGAGAATTACTGAGTTTTACAGTCACACATTAAGGGTGTTTGGAATCTGGCATTACCTGTTAATATTTTCGGTGAGATACAAGAGAAGAAGTAATGGATAACATACACTCAGAACGTATTGCATATTATAGCTTGGTCCCAGCTCATAAAGAAAGAAAAACGGAACTTCCCTTGTAGGTAACAGGGAATATATTTTGGTGATGTGCCAAATTTTTCAGTAATCTCTTTAAATACCATGCAGTATCATGGTTGAAGTTCTTAGATGCAGAGATACTGCCTAACAGTAATACTTTGAACGAATCTATTTGGGTAGCACTTATCTCAACAAAGAAGTTCAAAGAAGTGGTCAAATTTATCCACTGAGTTGAATTTCTCCATTACAAATAGGACATATATAAGCCACAGACGTTTTTTCATTGCTTTTACACTCTAAAGGAATACTCAAGCAGGAACTGACATAAGGAAGTATGTGTACAAGTAACTTGGATAACATCAAATTCTGGCCCTGTGGGCTTTGGTTTCAGTCTGGTCCCCAAGACTGAGTGGGAAGATGGCCTTTGGGGATAGTTTGGAACATCCCTCATCTAAATACATGGCCTCTCCTCACCATCACCCCACATCTTGCCAATGGTTTCAACTTTGTCAATATAGACTTAACCTTCCCTAAAACCTTTGGACAATGTTACTTTTCCTTTGGCATCTTTCAGAGACTGCTAATAACACTGTTTAAGTATTATTTTCTTGCCTCCTCTTTCTATGATAATATGCTAATTGCTTTTCAGAAGACTGAAGATCAAGACACTCCATCATTTACAAAACACTTTCACAACTTTAAAAAAATTTGATCTTTACAAAAAAATCTCAGATAGTAAGTCAGGCAGGTCTCCTCGTGCACATTTTCACAGATAAAGAGGTCGTAATAAAGTATTACTACATATGTGTTCACTTGTATATGAAGATGATGTTACTGACCACACTTAATCATGGTTTCCTGGTCCATACTCTACTCCTCTCTTGATGACTCTGAGTAAAGCCATACATTTACAGAAAGAAAGGCTGGTCAAAACCAAACATTATCTCTCACCAGTAAGCCAGCCTTGAGATACACATTCACAGGACCACGAAATCTGATTATCAAGGTAGTATTTTAATTTTCTCAGTGCGTTTTTACTTATTCTGGCTTATTGCTTTAATAGTATAGTAGCAGGTCACACATAAATATACGTTTATCCTCACTTTCTAATATAATGCACTTATATGTGAATATAATTCTATTTTTTAGGCACATAGTTTTTGTTTTGTTTTCTTGCTGAAATATAGAAAAGGGCTTTTTTGTTGGATGTTACTGTTCTTCATCTGTGTCTATTATCTAATTACCTTCAGCAAGATAATGGAATAAAATAGAATGGAGTAAAACCTATAAATATAATATGCTATATGAGTATAGGTCCCCTGGAGAAGGAAATGGCACCCCACTCCAGTATTCTTGCCTGGATAGTCCCATGGACGGAAGAGCTTGGTGGGCTACAGTCCATGGGTTGCAGAGTCAGACACGACTGAGTGACTTCACTTCACTTACAGTGAGTATATATATATATATATATATATATATATATATATAATATAATGTATATAGTGGTGCGCATATAGAGTGTGTGCATGTGTGCTGAGTCATGTCCAGCTCTTCGAGACCCCATGGACTGTAACCTGCCAGACTCCTCTGTCCATGGGATTTCTCAGGTAAGAATACTTGAGTGGGTTGCTCCAGGGGATTTCCTTCTCCAGGGGATCTTCCCATCCCAGGGGCTGAACCTGGGTCTCCTATGTCTCCTGCATTGCAGGTGGATTCTTTACTGCTGAACCACTGGGGAAGCCCATAGAGACTATAGAGAGTATGTATGTGTGTATATATACACACTATATATACTATAATGCTAAAGAGTGAGCAGTTTTTATTCTTTAGCATTCTGAACTGTCCGCTTGAATCATTTATAGTAAATCTGAATGTCACTTTTGAGACAGAACTGCTTTCATTGCTCCATACTTGTTCCTTAGCCCTCATTATTTTCTTGAGAGCTACTCCTTTGTTCTAGTTCTCTTATCTTTTCTCTCTCCCTGGTCGAACTCTCTGGACCTATGTAGATGTTTTTGTAGAACAGACTGAATTTCAAGTGTTTACACTCTCACCTGGGAGGGCTGAAAACGGGTCAAAGTCGCCTTAGAGTATTTCTCTAACACTTTCTTACATCCCTTATTATTGTCTAATGAGGTGTCTTGTTTAACATTCAACATTTTAGGAACTCGATGTATACTTCATTTTGAAAATGCAAACTGTTCTTCAGTCCTGGTGGCCCACAAGATGAGAAGGTAGCAGTCTTGTTTTTGTGACACTAGAGGCTCTCCTTTCTGGTCTTTTTCTACCCTTGTCAAATGTTTGCTCCTGGAAGAATGTTGCCCTTTGGTTTTCAGACAGACTCTCCTCTATTCCCTCCTTCCAGCTCTTAGGAGAAGGTTTCACATTTGTCACTTACCCCACTGGGTATTTTCAGGTGAAGTGAGTTTCTCCTTGTTCTGTTTCTCATGGTGCCAACATCTTCTGTGACACCCTCTGTGCCTGAGATCACTACGCCAAACACAGGGCCAGTGTTCTGTGGGCATCCAAGGGGACAGAGATGGGCTTCATTCCTTCACTCATGGAGCTCATGATCTGCTCATGGAGACCAGTTACAAGCAATGATTAAAGAACTGGTTGATAAAAAAAAGATCATGGTGCCTGGACAGCACAGGACAAATTGCATTTCTAAGTTGCTTGAAGGAACTGGTGAGTTTGGAGCTTGGTTTAGAAGAAAAGGTTTCAAATCATCCCTTGTTAGGTCTGGTGCCATCGCATCTGAGGAGAGACTCTCTAGGATGAATCTCCTTTCTATTTTCTGCCATGCATACTCCATGGAGTATGGATATTTATTATGGATCCATTTGTTCAGTTGGTACATAATTAATGCTTTCCATGTGCTCTACTCAGTGCTAAGGTAACTGTAGTGGAGGGAAAAAAAATCAAAACACCCTATCATTATCATCAGGGATTTTATGTGCTAGTGAGAAAGCTGAAAGTTAAGGCAAGTTGACAGGTACTATTCGAAAGTATGATAAATTCTGTTATATTGATTAACATGGTGATGCTTACCAGAAATCACCCTGGATGCCCTCAATAAGCAATCTCCTTTGCTTTCATTGTTTAATCATAATTTGTAAATCTATGACTCCCATATCTAGATCTATAGTCATATCCCTCTTCCACATCCCAGTTCTATCTACACAACTGTCTCCTAGATCTGTCCTCTTTGTTAGCCAGCAGGTACTTCTAATTCTTCTTGTCTGAAGATTAACCTATTATCTTTTTACCTCTGTCATAAATATGATTCTCCTTTTTATTCCAACCTCAGTGAAGGAAATCACAGGTCTACATTTTCCCAGGTCAGAGAGCTGCTTGATTACCTCTTCTTGCTTGATACCAATCAGGCACCTAGTCCTACAGGTTTTAATTCCTTAGTAGGTACTGGATTTTCTACTTTGTTCCACTCTTGCCACAGCCTTCATTCATCTCTTGGGGATCGTAATAAAGGTCTACTATCTGATTTCTCTTCAATATTGCTCTCTCACGTATATGCAGCTCACAAAGGGAAGACTCATATTCCTAAAATACAAATCGGATCATGTCACTGGCAACTTACCCCGTTGCTCTCTAAATAAAATCTAACTCCTGAGCATGGTAGGCAAGACCTTCATGATCTGAACTCCTGCAGTCCTGTAGAGGAATCACTTACCTGCTCCCATGGGAGCATCTGTTTCCTTATTTGTAAAATGAGGGTGTTGAGTTAGATGATATTTAAACTGTCTGGCAGTGATCTCAGATTCCATCACCCACCAGGGTGCCAGTAATGTGGTATTTCTTGACCTATGTGATGTTTCTATGGGGGTGTTTATTTTGATGATACTTCATTGATGTGCACACTTATGAGTCTTTGAGTGCATGTCCTACTACAATAGAAATGTTTATAATAAAAATGCCGTTAAACAACAAAGGCTGGGTAGCAGGGAGGGTGGGGAGACTGTTGTCAGCACTTAGTTAAATGTCTTTACTTGAATTTCACGAAATCCGTTCATGAGCAGCAGTTGGCTTAGCAGGAAACCCAGGCTTTGGGATGACTTCCTTAAACAGAGCTCCAGCCAGGAATACCTGGTTGAGGAAAGCAGGCTAGTGCCCCTCCCCGGAACAGAATTAGTGCTGGATAGGTAGTAATCCTTGGTAGACATAACCTACACACTCCCCTGAGATGTCCCAGTAACTGAGAAGAAGGCTGGCTCTAATTTCTAAGCATTGTCCCCAGAATTCTAAGCATTCTCAATCAGCAGATTCAAAATCTGGGATCTTATTACTTTGGAGAGAAAAAAGCAGAGCTGCTGCAGGCTGAATGATTTGGCCTTGGTTGATGCTTTTCACTTCTGTGCTCCTTTCTTTTTCACTTGTACAGAGGGGGAAAAAAAACCTATTTGAGTGCTTTAGGACTCCCAAAGTACATTTTTAACCTGGTTAATTCCTGAAGTGCTTCTCTTTTCTTTCTTTTGAGGGAGTAGGGAAGCTGGTGATTTAAACTTTATTATTCTCCTCCTCCGGAGAAGGCGATGGCAGCCCACTCCAATACTCTTGCCTGGAAAATCCCATGGATGGAGGAGCCTGGTAGGCTGCAGTCCATGGAGTTGCGAAGAGTTGGACACAACTGAGCGACTTCACTTTCACTTTTCACTTTCACTTTCCACTTTCACACACTGGAGAAGGAAATGGCAACCCACTCCAGTGTTCTTGCCTGGAGAGTCCCAGGGACGGGGAGGCCAGGTGGGCTGCCTTCTGGGGCAGCGCAGTCAGCAGCATTCTCCTCCTCAGCTCCCAGGTGGCGCTAGTGGTAAAGAACCTGCCTGCCAATACTGGAGACGAGACCTGGATTCAGTCCCTGGTTTGGGAAGATCCCCTGGGAGAGAAGGCATGGCAACCCACTCTGTTTTCTTGCCTGGAGAGTCCATGGACAGAGGAGCCTGGCAGGCTACAGTCCATGGAGTCCCAAGGAGCTGGACCCAGCTGAAGTGGCTTAGCATTCACACACCCATTCTCCTCCTCAGGAGGACAAGACCGCCACTTTTCTGTCCCTTCTCTGCCCCAGGCTCCTCACGGTCAGGCTGAAGGCAAATCAGACACTTCTCCTCCTACCTGAGATAAGTCACTGTCCTTGATGCTGGCTCATTGCTTGCTTTCTTCTACTTTTTCAGACATATAAACCCAGTTAGGTGTTCCTGGAATCACAAACCCTTGTACAGGTTTATATTAATAGCTATCTCCAGAATTCATCTTGGTGGGGGAATTCCATTTATTTGGGGATGTTGAGGAGAAAACCTGAGAGACCTCGGTATGTGAATAAGATAGATAAGGATGTTTCAATGAAAAATGCATATTTATAAATTACATAATTGTAGGCATTCATGTTTTTAAACTGAAGTATTGTTGGAGCCTTGAATAGACTCGCAAAGAGTTGGACATGACTGACTGACTGAATTGAACTGATTGTTGGAGCTACAGTTGTAGCTCCAGGTGTACAGCACAATGATTCAGTTATACATATGTGTATGTGTGTGTATATATATATTATTTTCAGATTCTTTTCTCTTATCAGTTCAGTTCAGTTGCTCAGTCGTGTTCGACACTTTGAGACCCCATGAATCGCAGCATGCCAGGCCTCCCTGTTCATCACTATCTCCCGGAGTTCACTCAGACTCATGTCCATCGAGTCTGTGATGCCATCCAGCCATCTCATCCTCAGTTGTCCCCTTCTCCTCCTGCCCCCAATCCCTCCCAGCATCAGAGTCTTTTCCAATGAGTCAACTCTTCGCATGAGGTGGCCAAAGTACTGGAGTTTCAGCTTTAGCATCATTCCTTCCAAAGAAATCTCAGGGTTGATCTCCTTCAGAATGGACTGGTTGGATATCCTTGCAGTCCAAGGGACTGTCAAGAGTCTTCTCCAACACCACAGTTCAAAAGCATCAATTCTTCGGCCCTCAGCCTTCTTCACAGTCCAACTCTCACATCCATACATGACCACAGGAAAAACCATAGCCTTGACTAGACCTTAGTCGGCAAAATATTGAGTATAGTTCCCTGTGCTATATAGTAGGTCCTTATTGGTTACCTATGTCACATATGAGGTTGTATCAACGTCACTGATCCAGTCTCTGGTGGCTCAGATGGTAAAGATTCTGCCTGCAATGTGGGAGCTCCGGATTCGATTCCTAGGTTGGGAAGATCCCCTAGGGAAGGGCATGGCAACCCACTCTAATATTCTTCTCTGGAGGAGCCTGCCAGGCAACAGTCCATGGGGTCACAAAGAGTCAGACAAGACTGAGAGACTAAGCACACAACATGTGATATTTTGTTGTATATATGTATATTGCATCTGCTTTATCCATTCATCTGTCAGTGGACATTTAGGCTTCTTCCGTGACTTGGATCTTGTGAATAGTGCTGCAATGCACATTGAGGTGCATGCGTCTTTTTGAATTAGAGTTTTCTCTGGATATAGGCCAACAATTGGGATTGCAGGATTATATGGTAACAAAATACATACATATTTCAGATATAAACACACACACAAAGCAAAAATTGTTATTCCGATAATAGAGAAGAAATAGATGAATGGAGCAAAGTTAGACTATACACAGTGTGACTCACGCCTCCATGACGGCTCTAAATCTTTAAGGAAGTTGTTAACCTCGTGAAGTTCTTGAGGCCAGTGGAATCTTATGGTACTGAGCCCAGATTGCATCTGGGGTGACTGTGGGGGACCTATTCCAGCATGAATGGAGGTGTGATGGCAGAGAGAGAAGGGAATACAGAGGATATATGAGGAGAATTTCAGACTTCCATACTGTCAGAGAGCCTGTAGTTTTAACCAAGTGTTAGCCAGCTCTTCCGTGGTGGCTCAGATGGTAAAGCGTCTGCCTACAATGCAGGGGATCCAGCTTCCATCTCTGGGTTGGGAAGATCCTCTGGAGAAGGAAATGGCAACTCACTCCAGTACACTTGCCTGGAAAATCCCATGGACGGAGGAATGTGGCAGGCTACAGTCCATGGGGTTGCAAAGAGTTGGACGTGACTGAGCAACCTCACTTCACTTCAGCCAGCTCTTCCAGGGTAGGTAGGGGCTGGAGGGGGCAGTTGACATCTGAGTTTCACACACCATATAGCCTTCTGTCCTTTGAACACATCCTCCTCTTCACACCTCATAGAGGTTAGAGGTTAAGTTGCTCAGTTGTGTCCAACTCTTTGCAACCCCATGGACTGTAGTCCACTAGGCTCCTCCGTCCATGGGATTCTCCAGGCAAGAATCCTGGAGTACGTTGCCATTTCCTTCTCCAGGGGATCTTCCCAACCCAAGGACTGAACCCAGGTCTCCCTCATTAGAGGCAGACGCTCTTTGCCAAGAATGTCCTCAACCATCCTCTAAGATGCAGATAGCCCCGAGGCACCTTTCTCCATAGCTCTAACTTTCCACCCTCTCCAGCCTCTTTCTGCTCACCCCTGTTACTTCCATCTCCTATTTCCATTGTGTTTGCACACATTCTCCTGTTCTGGCTCTATCATGTCTGCAGTTTTCCACTTCTCTTTCCATCACCTCCACTAGGTTCTGAGCTGTAGCATGTGTTTTGATGTGTGTCTGATTGTAAGTGGATGTGTACAGAGCCATTTCCATTCATGCCTCACAAAGAACTTCATTACTCAGTCCATAAGCATTTGCTGAGCACTCATGGATGACGAGGCTTCCCTGGTGGCTCAGATGGTAAAGCATCTCACTGCAATGCAGAAGACCTGGGTTCAATCCCTGGGTCAGGAAGATCCCCTGGAGAAGGAAAAGGCAACTCACTCCAGTATTCTTGCCCAGAGAATCCCATGGATGGAACAGCCTGGTGGGCTACAGTCCATGGGGTCACAAAGAGTCAGACACAACTGAATGACTTCACTTTCACTTTCATGGATAATGTAAGAGACGATGTACCAATAACAATGGATCAGACATAAGACTTGCCCTCAGATCTCAGGCCTGATAGAGAAACAAGCAGGGCATCCATTCATCCATCTGAGAACTCATTCATCCCATGCCAGTGCTGTCTCTAAAGAGGAGGGTAGCACAGTCTCTGCTCCAGACTTGTTCACAGTCCAGGAGTGAAGACAGGAGAGTAAACGGTGATGACTGCAGAAGTTAAGCATGCCAGCATCGTTGCAGCCTGGACTGGGTGAATGGTGGAGTGTTCATGGAAATGAGCAGAGTTAATTTCAAGGAATCTAACGTTTCCAAGTTCTCTAATTAATATCCTTATCCTAATCAATTTTTCCATATATTATTTTTGAGGAAATATCTTTAAAAATTAATATTTTGTGTGAGAAGCTCTGAAAATCTCTAAATTTGTTCCTTCTAAAATGCAAGAATAAGTTTTGAGGCTGTCTCCGGCCCTGGCACAGACTGAGTGTCCAATGTTCCACTGTGAGTGTAGCTAGTAACTCCTGTTGCTGTGCATACCTGCTTGCATTAGAGGAAGTCAGAGGCCAAACACCCCAGATTCTCCACAATGGTGCCCAAATTCATGACTGCCTTCCCAGTCCTCCTTCTTTGACCTCACATTTGAATCACAGGGAACTAACGTGCTCAGCTAAAGAGGGGGTAGGGGAAACCATATGGAACATTTGTAGGCTTAGATCTGAAATGTTCTGGGCACTGGAGAAAAATTAAATCTTGTAGCGTGAATGCACTGGAAGGAATAATTTAGTCCAACAACTTTCAGACTTCAATATATTGTCTCCTGAAATGAAAGCTTCAGAAGAAATCCAGAAACAGATAAATGAAATTTGTTTTGATTGAAATTGGTTAGTCATTTTCAAGAGTGCACATTTGCCAACCATAAAGTCTGGCTCCGCATTTTGTAGATGAAGAAACTGCCATGCAGAGAAGGGGGAAGAAATTGCCCAGGGCCTTGTGGCTGAGCTGGTAAAGAATACCCCTGCAATGCAGGAGACCTGGGTTTGATCTCTGGGTTGGAAAGATCCTCTGGAGAAGGGAAAGGCTACCCACTACAGTATTCTGGCTGGAGAATTCCATGGACTGTGTAGTCCATGGGGTCGCAAAGAGTTGGATGCAAGTGCATGACTTTCACTGTCACTAACCAGTGAGGGAGTGGGGACCCACGTTTCTTTATCCTGGTCCTGTATTCTTCTCTCCCCCACTCCACTGAGTGAAAGCTCTGGTAACAGACCACTGAGCCCTGCCTGGCAGAGGAGGAGCTGGGAGGCAAGAGACCCTCCATCAAGTCCACTTTTCCCCAGGACACAGAGAGCCCCAATGGCATGCTATCACTAATGTACAAAATGTGAAATTGTGAAGAACTCTTTGACAATCTTCTTATCTCAACTGGCACAGGGGAGGGTTTTTGTTGGAGAGTTCTGAGGTTGTTGCGTATCCATTGCACATCCCTTGGCTGTTCACAGAGACTCAGGAAAGGCTGCACACATAAATTCACATAAATTACCTTTACGAAATGTCAGAATTAAAAGCAGATTTTTATTTTGGGGCTGTGCCTTCGAGAATGTTAACCCCTTCCTGTGGATAGAAATGTCACCCTCAGTAAAACACAGTTGATATCTTTGAATGCAACCCAAGCCACAGGAACTCAAGTGTGGACTTCCTCAGCCCAGAACCACCTCACCTGCATGTGGGAAGCAGCCCTTATTAACAAACCACAGACTTTTCTAAGCTCCTGGTTAGTCCACAAATACTCCTCGAGATATTATATTTTTAATCTTGTGGTGGCCACAACTTCATTCTTTATTGTCTTTAATTTTCAAAAAAATAACTAAATCCACTGGGGCCTCAGTTCCCTTATTTACAAAATGTGGAGGTTACAATATATTGGTGCTCTGTAACGAGGCAATCTATCTTTCCAAGGGTCCAGAGGAATGGTCTTGGGAACACTCAGGTAGCTACTAATATTTCAAAAACTTTGTGGAAATCACAATACAGTAGTATTGCATTAGGGATGCATAGGATTAAAAATAAATTAAAAAATAAATAAATCCCATGGAGACTTAATAGAGATCTTAGGAGACAGACCGTAAAGGGAGCAAGGGAGAGGCTGGTTGTACAGGTTCTCCAGAGTGGCAGAGAGGGCAGGAAGCCAGGAGGGAATTCTGAAAGCTAGGTGGACAAAGAGCAAAAGTCGTGCTGAGGAAATGGAGGGTACCTGACCTTAGGAGGTGGTTCACCATGAAACACTCCTGAGTTTTACCAGTATCTATATAATGTCAGTCCTGCTGTCTTGATCAGAAATATGAAATATGATGCTTTTTGGACTTCCCAGGCACCAGTGGTTAAGAATCTGCCTGCCGATGCAGGGGACATGGGTTCAATCCCTTGTCCGGGAAGATTCCATATGCCATGGGGCAACTAAGCCCATGAGCCACAACTGTTGCGCCACATGCCCTAGACCACCCCATGCTTTGCAACAAGAAAACCACAGCAATAAGACACCCACTCCCTGCGACTAGAGAGTAACCTCCATGCAGAGCAAACAGAAAAAGCCTGAGTATGGCAACAAAGACCCAGAGCAGTCAAATAAATAAATAAAATTTTTTAAAAATGATGCCTTTTGTTACATACAGACTGTTCTTTATTAAACTCTTGTGAGAGGGAAAAAATCTGTACACTCCCACTTTCTTCACCTCTGGCTGGCTGTGTGACCACTCAGTGTAAGCTGTGACTCCTTTCAAACTGATTATAAGTTCTTAGGATGGTTATTCATCTACTTTCTTCTGGGAAACATATATTTATTAGAGGGTGATTAATTCTGGATCTCCCTTTGATTTTAAGAAAGCAAAAATAGTTACTTTAAGATTGTAGTTTGTCTATAGGACAGAAATCTTTCAGTGGATAGTGGAACAGAATCTTCCAGAATAAGTATTACAGAGCCAGGTTCATTTTGTATGACACGAAGCAAGCAAAAATGCTGATGCACTGAGGTTTGCAGCAAAGAGAGGTTTTATTCACACGGCAACCAAGTCAGACTCAGTTCTGCCTCCCCACTCAAGGGGCTCTGAGTATTTATGTGATGAAGAATAAAGAAGTGGGGCGGTTGGAGATGTGGGGAGTATGAGGAGTGTGGGGAAGGTGACTGGAAAAAAGGTGCAGCAATTGGCATTCTGTGCACATGAAACTGGGCTACTGGCTCAGGATAGAGAGTCTGCCTACAATGCAGGAAGTACGGCAGGCTCAGGCTCAGTCCCTCAGCTGGGAAGATCCCCTGGAGAAAGGAATGGCCATCCATTCCAGTGTTCTGGCCTGGAGAATCCCATGGACAGAGGAGCCTGGCGGGCTACAATCCATGGGGTCGCAGAGAGTCAGACACAGCTGAGTGACTGATCACACAGACACACACACAGCTAGACTACAGGTCTCTGCAGGCTCACGGTGGAGGCACTTAGCCCAAATCTGAGGGTGGAGTCTTGGCCATCTGGCATCAAAAGGTCCCCAAGTGGATAGACACTTGCACATGCCCAGATGTAGGGTCAGTGGTCCTAGCCGGTCCCATCCAGTTCAACTTGAACTGGAAAAACTGACTAAGTTCCTGGACAACATCTCAGCAAACCACTTTTACATAGGCTACATGCTGTTCAGAGGACATGCAAATCTTAGACAACCTTGATTAGTGAAGCCAGGGCAAACGGATTTGCCACTGATTACCCACAGTTTCATAAGGAGATTGGAAAGTGCCAGAATGTGGGGATGTTTCTAGCTTCGACAGTCCAGTATGGAGCCCCAGAATGAACTATTAAGCAGAAAATCTGAGTTGTAGGATAGAGAGTCAAGTCAGGTCCACATGATGACTTCCGTGGGCCTAAAACTTTTCCTTCTTGAATGTCTCTACCATAATAATATCACTATTAAAACATGTTTCTATAACTACATAGTTCACCATCTTATGACTTACATAATCTAGTTTGTTTTTTAGGCAAAATGCAATAGATTTCGGGTGGCCTACAAATTTTATTTTTTCCTCTGATATGAGAAAAAAATGGAAACAATTTTTTCACCATGACATTTAACTTTTCTTTTCTGATTTTTGTTGCTCAGTTGCTCGGTCATGTCTGACTTTTTGTGATCCAGTGGACTGCAGTAGGCCAGGCTTCCCTGTCCTTCACCTGGAGTTTGTTCAAACTCATGTCCATCGAGCTGGTGATGCCATGCAACCATCTCATCCCTTGTCGTCTCCTCCTCCTCCTGCCCTCAGTCTTTCCCAGCATCAGGTTCTCTTCCAGTGAGTTGGCTCTTCACATCAGGTGGCCAAAGTATTGGGTTACTTCAGCTTTAGTATCAGTTCTTCCAATGAATATTCAGGGTTGATTTCCTTTAGGATTGACTGGTTTGATCTCCTTGCTGTCCAAGGGACTCTTAAGAGTCTTCTCCAACACCACAGTTCAAAAGCATTAATTCTTCAGCTCTCAGCCTTCTTTATGGTCCAATGCTCACAAATGTAAATGACTATTGGAAAAACGGTAAGTCTGACCATACGTACCTCTGTCAGCAAAGTGATGTCTCTGCTTACAACTTTAAAATACATTAAAACATTTCCTGAGCCCCTACAAGTTTTGTGGACCCAGGCACTGTGCCCCTATGCCTATGGATAGGTTAGCCTGATGCCAGGCAAAGGAGTAAGCTTCACCTGCAGGGCTAGTTGTGGGCTGCTGATGGGGAAAAGCTGGGAGAAGCTTGATTTGTGGGAGTTGCTTCTCCCATCCCAGAGCAAAAAGCCTGACTGGCTGCAGACAGCTGGCAAAAGCATTTTCAGATTATCAGTTTGCAAGTATGATAACTGCTTCTCTTTTAAATGTTACAATGGGTAGCAATGAACTAGAGTCCTGGAGTCTGATTTCATGTTTTGAATCTATTTAGCTGTATGACTCTGGGCAAGTCTTTTACATCAGTGTTCCAAACCTTGCAAAATGAAGGAACTGGACTAGGCAACAATTCTTTAGCTATCACTTATGCTCTATATGCTTCTAAAATACTCTTAGAAAAAGTCTCAGATACAATAGCAGGTACTGAAGGAGGCAGGCATATGTAGACCAAGATCCAGAAATAAGTTATTTACTGCAATATGATATTAAATTTAGCTCTGAAATTTCTGGCAGCTGAGAAATAATATACAATTCTTGTTGTCTGACCAAAGGGAGGGTGGCACTTCTTTACGTATTTATTTGGCATTGCTGGAGGAGGTCCTCCAGAGGGCATGGTGACTAGTTGACCAGTAAGTGAACTGAGCAATGGACCCTCCACCACATCTTTGCAATGTACCATGTACCTTTCACCCAGCATCCCCAAAGTGGGAGTCCTTGTCCAGAGGTAGCCTTAAAAGAGCAATGTGGTGTTGAGACCATCTGGATTGAATATGTGGCTGGACCAGTTAAGGCCTCTCTATAAGCTTTTAAATTTCTAGCAGGTAGGTGTGGAGATTCACTCACCTTGTAGCCACCCAAAACAAGACTTGGTAAATTCTCTTGCTTATGAATTCTGCCACCGGTCAATTTGGAGTGCTCTGCTTCTTTCTTCTATGAAGACCTACAAGACCTTTTAGAACTAACACCCAAAAAAGATGTCCTTCTCATTATAGGGGACTGGAATGCAAAAGTAGGAAGTCAAGAAACACCTGGAGTAATAGGCATATTTGGCCTTGGAATGCGGAATGAAGCAGGGCAAAGACTAATAGAATTTTGCCAAGAAAATGCACTGGTCATAGCAAATACCCTCTTCCAACAACACAAGAGAAGACTCTACACATGGACATCACCAGATGGTCAACACCGAAATCAGATTGATTATATTCTTTGCAGCCAAAGATGTAGAAGCTCTATACAGTCAACAAAGACAAGACCAGGAACTGACTGTGGCTCAGGTCATGAACTCCTTATTACCAAATTCAGACTCAAATTGAAGAAAGTTGGGAAAACCGCTAGACTATTCAGGTATGACCTAAATCAAATTCCTTATGATTACACAGTGGAAGTGAGAAATAGATTTAAAGGCCTAGATCAATTGATAGAGTGCCTGATGAACTATGGAATGAAATTCGTGACATTGTACAGGAGACAGGGATCAAGACCATCCCCATGGAAAAGAAATGCAAAAAGCAAAATGGCTGTCTGAGGAGGCCTCACAAATAGCTGTGAATAGAAGAGAGGTGAAAAGAAAAGGAGAAAAGGAAAGATAAAAGCATCTGAATGCAGAGTTCCAAAGAACAGCAAGAAGAGATAAGAAAGCCTTCTTCAGTGATCAATGCAAAGAAATAGAGGAAAACAACAGAATGGGAAAGACTAGAGATCTCTTCAAGAAAATTAGAGATACCAAGGGAACATTTCATGCAAAGAAGGGCTCGATAAAGGACAAAAATGGTCTGGACCTAACAGAAGCAGAAGATATTAAGAAGAGGTGACAAGAATACACAGAAGAACTATACAAAAAAGATCTTCACTACCCAGATAATCATGATGATGTGATCACTAATCTAGAGCCAGACATTATGGAATGTGAAGTCAAGTGGGCCTTAGAAAGCATCACTATGAACAAAGCTAGTGGAGGTGATGGAATTCCAGTTGAGCTGTTTTAAATCCTGAAAGATGATGCTGTGAAAGTGCTGCACTCAGTGTGTCAACAAATTTGGAAAACTCAGCAGTGGCCACAGGACTGGAAAAGGTTAGTTTTCATGCCAATCCCAAAGAAAGGCAATGCCAAAGAATGCTCAAACTACCGCACAATTGCACTCATCTCACACGCTAGTAAAGTAATGCTCAAAATTCTCCAAGCCAGGCTTCAGCAATATGTGAACCGTGAACTTCCTGATGTTCAAGCTGGTTTTAGAAAAGGCAGAGGAACCAGAGATCAAATTGCCAACGTCCGCTGGATCATGGAAAAAGCAAGAGAGTTCCAGAAAAACATCCATTTCTGCTTTATTGACTATGCCAAAGCCTTTGACTGTGTGGATCACAAGAAACTGGAAAATTCTGAAAGAGATGGGAATACTAGACCACCTGACCTGCCTCTTGAGAAATCTGTATGCAGATCAGGAAGCAACAGTTAGAACTGGACATGGAACAACAGACTGGTTCCAAATAGGAAAAGGAGTACGTCAAGGCTGTATATTGTCACCCTGTTTATTTATTTAACTTCTATGCAGAGTACATCATGAGAAACACTGGACTGGAAGAAACACAAGCTGGAATCAAGATTGCCGGGAGAAATATCAATAACCTCAGATATGCAGATGACACCACCCTTATGACAGAAAGTGAAGAGGAGCTAAAAAGCCTCTTGATGAAAGTGAAAGAGGAAAGTGAAAAAAGTTGGCTTAAAGCTCAACATTCAGAAAACGAAGATCATGGCATCCTGTCCCATCACTTCATGGCAAATAGATGGGGAAACAGTGGAAACAGTGTCAGACTTTATTTTGGGGGGCTCCAAAATCACTGCAGATGGTGACTGCAGCCATGAAATTAAAAGACATTTACTCCTTGGAAGAAAAGTTATGACCAACTAGATAGCATATTCAAAAGCAGAGACATTACTTTGCCAACAAAGTTCGTCTAGTCAAGGCTATGGTGTTTCCTGTGGTCATTTCTTGGTGTGAGAGTTGGACTGTGAAGAAGGCTGAGCACTGAAGAATTGATGCTTTTGAACTGTGGTGTTGGAGAAGACTCTTGAGAATCCCTTGGACTGCAAGGAGATCCAACCAGTCCATTCTGAAGGAGATCAGCCCTGGGATTCCTTTGGAAGGAATGATGCTAAAGTTGAAACTCCAGTACTTTGGCCACCTCATGGGAAGAGTTGACTAATTGGAAAAGACTCTGATGCTAGGAGGGATTGGGGGCAGGAGGATAAGGGGACGACAGAGGATTAGAGGGCTGGATGGCATCACGGACTTGATGGATGTGAGTCTGAGTGAACTCCGGAAGATGGTGATGGACAGGGAGGCCTGGCGTGCTGGGATTCACAGGGTCATAGAGAGTCGGACACGAGTGAGTGACTGAACTGAACTGAATGAACTGCCCTTTCTGTACAGGAGCCAGTTTCTGATTTCACTCAGGAAGCTCCTGACTTTGTGAACCAACAGATTTATTCATATATTTTATTACAAAAGGAGTGCTAACATGATTTAATTTTTTTAAAGCAAAAATTCACTTATGATCCCTCTACCTGATACATACAAATATTTTCCCTCTAGTCTTTACCAACATAAAAATAATTCATTCATTACCACAGAAAATCTCTTTGCTTTTCTTGTCCCAAGAAGATACATCCTTTACTCCATGCTGCTGTAGTGCTTGTACAAATTATTTAAGGGCTGTTATTTTAAGGGTCTGCTCAGTGTCATTTAGGTAGCTAGGAAATTCCTTGACCATTGGGTGTTTAGTGGGTTTCCAATTTTTCATTACTGCCTAGAACATGCAATTAGTATTGTAGGGCTTTACTTTCTTTCTTTTTTTTTTTTTTAGTTGCTCAGTCGTGTCTGACTCTTTGCAACCCCATGAACCGCAGCACGCCAGGCCTCCCTGTCCATCACCAACTCCCGGAGTCCACCCAAACCCACCTCAATATATTGTTGTAGCCATGCACTGTGGGAAACAAACTCACTCAGAAGGACAATGCGGATAGTGGAGTGCAGTTTATTATACCGGCAGGCCCAAGGCAGAGTCTTCTCTTAGCCTAGGACCCCGACCAGTTTTTGTGAAAAATTTATATACTCTAAGTGTACGTGCTCAAACCCACCTCCCCAAATTCTCTGAAACTAGTCTGAACAAAGGAAAAGAAAGACACAATCCAAGTTAACCCGTGATTCAGATGCCTTAAGCCTCTGTAGTTAACAGCAGACATTTGTCGATAGGCCTGTGGTCATACCCCAATAAGTATAATAGAATTTATGATTCTGTGTGGCTACACAGATAATTAGGGTATTCGTTTAGGTGAAGGAGAGTCTAGGTACGAGCCCTGGGGCTCTTCCAGGGAGGCGGGGAGTCTGGTTCTCCAGTTGGTATGTCGCTTCCATAGGTACTGGGCATATAGCTCAAAGTCCACCGTCCGGCCCAAGATGGAGTCCTGCTTTCAAGATGGAGCCTGTTCTGTCTGTTTCCTCCTTCGATATGAATTCCCTAAAATGAGAAAATCCTGTCAAAAAATATGGATGAAATTATTTTCTAAACCTTGACCCTTTGCTTCCCTTAGAAATTATTCTGCCTTAACTCTCTTGGGCACCACATGCTAAGATCAATTTACTAGGCAATCTTAGGGAACAATGATCCTTTTCAACTCTAAATGGCTCTGGATGGGTCTGATATGAGGCAGCCTAATTCATCCAGGCACAAAGCTTTTAGTATTTCAATGTATACAGTATGGTTGAGCAACATAGTCTTATTGAATTGGGAATAAACAGCGTCTGGGCAGGTGGCATGGAGGGGGCTGCTTCAATGCGTGACACTTCTCTTATATCCTGGAAGTTGTTAAAGGGAGGTAAGTTCATTGTCCTTGCATATATGTCCCCAGAAACAGAGCTGAACTCCTTCTGGACTGAGGTCTTTGCGCTGTGTTCCCGCTATTCACAGCTGTCAGAATTTAACTGGAGCGGAGGAGAGTTTCCTTCTTTCCTGGATCTCAAAAGCTCAGTCTCTTAAGTGCTTCAACTTCTCATCCCTGTGTTTCCAGAGAAGACAGCCTGAGGGAGAGGAAGTGGTGCTAATTAAATCCTCCCTCTGTTTTCCAGGCACTGGAGCTTTTCACAGATGTCTGTTGTTAGGCTCCAGTTCACACAGTGCGGCAAATACAGAAGCAGGCTTTCCTTTCCCAAAGGCACAAATCTTCCTTCACAGGTTACAGGGAACTCTAGAAACACACTTCCTTCCAAAATCCTCTGTAAGAGGTGGCAGACCTGCAAAAATAGAGCATGCAACTAACAGGGAGGCTACAGTGCCTCTGTGCTCTCTCTCTGATGCACACACACACACACACACACACACACACACACACTCTCTCTCTCTCTCTCTCTCTCTCTCTCTCTCAAATCCTCCTGCTTCTCCATGCGTGTCCTTGTATTTCTCACAGGCCAGTAACTTGAAAAACTTATCTGAAAACTCAGTGAAGCCCTTCCTGTTGTAAGAGAGCGTGCATCATGCAGGCTTGTTGACCTCGAGTGTGGTTGGGAGTCCTGAGTGGGAGAACAGGTGCTTTCTCTCCTCTCCAAGCGTGCCCTGGGATGCACGTGTGCATGCGTGTATGCTTTCCAAGGCGCTTCTGTCGTGGCCGACTCTCTGCAGCTCTATGGATTCTATGGACCGCCAGGCTTATCTGTCCATGGGATTCTCCAGGCAAGAATACTGGAGTGAGTTGCCATTTCCTTCTCCAGGAGATCTTCCCGACCCAGGGATTGAATCCGAGTCTCTTATGTCTCCGGCAGAGGCAGGCAGGTTCTTTAGCACCAGCACCACCTGTGCCATGGATGAGGCGGAGGTTGGGGGTGGCATCCCACCAACTCTGGGATCCTCAGAGAGATGGAAACAAATCCATCATTCTAGGGTTGCTGGGAGAATCAGAGGAAATAACCTGTAATGTGATCAGCAGAGG
This sequence comes from Nanger dama, assembly GCA_917880005.1. Classification (NCBI taxonomy): domain Eukaryota; kingdom Metazoa; phylum Chordata; class Mammalia; order Artiodactyla; family Bovidae; genus Nanger; species Nanger dama. The sequence goes on along the minus strand of CAKJTW010000011.1, from coordinate 22,176,841 downwards.
GCTTTTTGCTTGTGAGTCTCTGACCAGCCATGTGTTCCCTCCACTCAAGCCCCTCAGGGTGACTATGTATGTCAACATTTGACTGAGATAATGCTGGTCTACGCCTATCATCCTAGCATAAGTGTTAATAGCACTTTTTTTATGCTCAGAAGTATACAGGGTTTAGTTCAGTCCAGTTCAGTCTCTCAGTTGTGTCCGACTCTTTGCAACCCCATGAATCGCAGCACGCCAGGCCTCCCCTGTCCATCACCAACTCCCGGAGTTCACTCAGACTCATGTCCATCCAGTCAGTGATGCCATCCAGCCATCTCATCCTCGGTCGTCCCCTTCTCCTCCTGCCCCCAATCCCTCCCAGCATCAGAGTCTTTTCCAATAAGTCAACTCTTCGCATCAGGTGGCCAAAGTACTGGAGTTTCAGCTTTAGCATCATTCCTTCCAAAGAAATCCCAGGGTTGATCTCCTTCAGAATGGATTGGTTGAATCTCCTTGCAGTCCAAGGGACTCTCAAGAGTCTTCTCCAACACCACAGTTCAAAAGCATCAATTCTTCGGTGCTCAGCTTTCTTCACAGTCCAGCTGTCACATGACCACAGGAAAAACCATAGCCTTGACTAGACAGACCTTTGTTGGCAAAGTAATGTCTCTATTTTTCAATATGCTATTTAGGTTGGTGATAACTTTCTTCCGAGGAATAATCATCTTTTAATTTCATGGCCACAGTCACCATCTGCAGTGATTTTGGAGCCCCCCAAAATAAAGTCTGACACAGTTTCCACTGTTTCCCCATCTATTTCCCATGAAGTGATGAGACCAGATGCCGTGATCTTAGTTTTCTGAATGTTGAGCTTTAAGCCAACTTTTTCACTCTCCTCTTTCACTTTCATCAAGAGGCTTTTGAGTTCCTCTTCACTTTCTGCCATAAGGGTGGTGTCATCTGCATATCTGAGGTTATTGATATTTCTCCCGGCAATCTTGATTCCAGCTTGTGCTTCTTCCAGCCCAGTGTTTCTCGTGATGTACTCTGCATAGAAGTTAAATAATCAGGGTGACAATATACAGCCTTGACGTACTCCTTTTCCTATTTGGAACCAGTCTGTTGTTCCATGTCCAGTTCTAACTGTTGCTTCCTGACCTGCATACAGATTTCTCAAGAGGCAAGTCAGGTGGTCTGGTATTCCCATCTCTTTCAGAATTTTCCACAGTTTCTTGTGATCCACACAGTCAAAGGCTTTGGCATAGTCAATAAAGCAGAAATAGATGGTTTTCTGAAACTCTCTTGCTTTTTCCATGATTCAGGGTTAGGCAATAAATTATATGCTAGTACTATTTTACCATCTTTGACTACTTTAATTATTCCCAGTTTCAATAATGTAAATTTGCTGTGGGTAGGTGCTGCTTCTCACTTTCTGTTGTTTCACAAAGAGGAAGCAAATGGAATTTGTGGGAAGGAGCCCTAAGTCTAAGATGGGATGCCCAGTCCCGTGGTGACACTGGGCACGAGAACTTTCTCCATCGTAGCACTGGGCATGTGTGCACAGCAGCCGTAACTATGTGGCCTCAGCTTGAGAAAGGTCACTTGGTTGAGGACACCTTTTGCTAGGCTAACATGTAGCTTCTATTTTGTTTTGCTTTGTGATACTTCTTTTAATTTACAAAATATTAGTGAATCTACTGTGTCTCTATTTATGTTGTCAGAGGTAGTCATTGTAAGCATCCAGAGACTTATGAAAACAGAAAACAAAAATCACCTGTAACTCTATCAGCAGTAGCAGTAGCAGTAACTCTATCATTCAGAGACAATCATTGTCTTTTTAAGTTGAGGTCTACTTGATATACAATGCTATATACATTTCAGGTGTACAGCATAGTGATCCACAACTTTTAAAGGTTACCCTGGTTATAGTTATAAAATATCAGCTATATTTCCTGGTCTGTACAATATGTCCTCATAGCTTCTTTATTTCATAAATAGTAGTTGAAAGTGAAAGTCACTTAGTCTTGTCCAATTCTTTGTGACCCCTTGGACTATACAGTCCATGGAATTCTCCAGGTCAGAATACTGGAGTGGGCATCCTTTCCCTTCTCCAGGAGATCTTCCCAACTCAGGGATTGAACCCAGGTCTCCTGCACTGCAGGTGGATTCTTTACCAGCTGAGCCACAAGGGAAGCCCAAAAGTACTAAAATGGGCAGCTTATCCCTTCTCCAGCAGATCTTCCCACATCAGGTATCAAACCAGTGTCTCCTGCATTGCAGGTAGATACTTTACCAACTGAACTACCAGAGAAGGCCATGCATAGTAGTTGATACCTCCTAATTCCTTACCCCTATCAGGTCCTTCATCTTTCCCTCTCCCTTCTGGCAACTACTAGATTTTCAGAGATGATCATTGTTAATATTTTATTTTACTTCTTTTTAGATTTTTTTCCTAACCTCTGTCCTACCATACATGCATATATGTATGCAAGTTCAGATATTATGTCTTCTTCCCTTCCTTCCTGCCTCCCTCCCTCGTTCCCACCCACCCTCCCTCCCTTCCTTCTTTCTGAATTATTGTAACAAATTTGAATAACATTTTCATAATATTTTATAACTTATTTTTTTCCATTAGCATTACATTTTGGACATCATTCTGTAGTAAAAATATATTTTCACATTTCTGATGACCAAATTGTATTTGTGCACTATAACTCTTGTCTTAGCCAGTTATCTGCTGATGGATGCTTAGTTTCACTATATATATTTTTAGTATTAGATACAATGTTGTGTGTCTAATGTTGCTATTACATACAATGTCTTGCTGTTAGACTTGAAGTTATGTTGTTGTTTTTTTCTATTAGACACAATGTTGTAATGCATGACCTTCTATATTTACATCTTTCAGCATTTGTCTAAATTATTTCTTTAGGACACATTTTTATTTTTAATTTTTTTACTTAAAAATTTCCTTTTGAAGTATAGTTGATGTACAATGTTATATGTTTCAGGTGTACAATGTAGTGATTCACAATTTTTTAAATATTATATTTCATTTATAGCTATTATAAAATATTGGTCATATTCCCTGTGTTGTACAATATGTCCTTGAGGATATATTTTTAGAATTGCAATTTTTCAGTTACAAGAAAGCACTCAGTTCTAAGTGCTTCTGTGCCCTATTAGTAAGAAGTACATAAGAAAGTGCATTATCATTGCTTTTAACTCCTAAATAAGCTCACAGGCTAGTAGACTTTCAAGAAAAAACACTGCAAAAACTTGAAGAGAAATTGTCTAGTGACAATAATTTCATATTGTCCTTTCCTTGTTTACCTTCCTGTCCCATGGAATTAAATATGGAGGAAGTGGAACTACTTGTAGCTTCTTTCTTTCCGTCCAGAGAATCTCTGCTGCTGTTCCCTGGTAAATGTCCCCTGATGATCAGAGTCTCTGTTACTAAACTCCATCCATCAGGGCATCTGTTCAATTCACGTGAAGTGGGTTTGTCAGTTTCAGGAGCTTTGGTTTTTCATCATGGGCTTTTTTGCCATAATTAAGACACAGGTGACTTTTTTTTTCCCTGAGAATTTTGTTTCTTTGTTTTAGGCTAAAGAAATGTCAAGAATTGGGAGCTTTGAGGGATTCCAGCCTGTGTCTCTGAAGCGAGAGGAAGATGACCAACCTTCTGAGATGGATCAGCTGTCCGTGGAGGAGAGGGAGCCAGAAACAGAGGTCCCAGCGCCAAAGCAGATTTCAAGGCTGCCAAGTGTGGTTGAATCAGCTCTCTACCCGAATCCCTATCACAAGCCTTATCTCTCACGGAAGTATTTCGTCACTCGGGTAAAATTATAAAGCCATTAGTGTTCTTAAATACTGCATAAGACTTCTCTTTAAAATCCTAATATTCTTCCATATAGCACATTTTATCAACAGTTTTCACATTTGTTATCTCATGTAATAGCTACAATAACTGTGAAGTAGGCATCTTTATCTTCATGTTGCAGGTGAAGGACCTGAATTTCAGAGCTGTTATGGGTCTATTTTCACCACCAGAGAAGCAGGTCCTCCAGTTCCCATGGGTCTTTGGCTCCTCAGTTTTATATTCCTGCTAAACCTGACCTCAATAAGTTAATGCTCCATGAAGAGAAAACCAGACTTGCTAGAAGAATATAAAGCTGGGAGCCCAGAGGGAGTATTTGCTCTATGTTAGGAAAAGACATGAGTGATGGAATAGAAAGCATTGCTGAGAATATCTGAATCTCAAGGGTATGCAGGGCGTGCTTCTAGTACAGTGTAGGGGCAGGCACTTCATTTCAAGTATAGAGTTGCAATCTGGAAATCAGCTTCTTCCTTGTGCATCAAAGCTGGGGAGTAAGTAGATGGGTGCATAATGAGGGTGGTGCTTATATATCCGAATGTTAAAGATATTTCAGACGTCTCACAGTTGGATCAAGTAGAAACATCCTTGATTTCTAGTACCTTTCTCTGTCTTGAATTCTCCTTCCTGTTTATAGATCTGCTTTAACAATCCTTTAACTTTCTTGTCAACACACTAGCAGTGAGCTCATAGGCTAGGCTATAAACAATTGGAGGATAAACTGCAGATTGTACACTGCGGCAGCAGAGACCACCTGAATTTTCATGGGTACCTGGAACATCTCTTTACTGACATTTTTTTTCAACTCAACCTCCTAAATAAGTGGTGGCTAAGAGTTTGAGGCTATTTATAATGTTTTAATTAATAAACTTGGATTTTCTAGCTTTTAAAGTTAAACTTTGGTTAAGATAAAGTTGTAACTAAAGAGACTCAGTGTGTGTGTGTTTGAAAACATATATCCACATTACCTATATTCAGTGAGTCTTAATTATATTCAATGACTCATATGTGCAAATTACTGGCATGTTTCTTATTATGTGTGTATGTATTTTTGCATATGTAAAGCAGATGGCTTGTTTTCCAAAGCATGTTAACTTTTTTAATATGCAAAGTTTAGTGTAAGATATATCTGTAAGATAAAGATGAGAGAAGAACAGTGATGAATGATATGGAATAAGAGATGTATCAATGGAAGCTGGTACAATTAAGATAGCTGCCTGAGAAATCTATGTAAAGCTGTTGTCTTTGCATCTGTTGATGGGTCTGCAGGTGCTATACATCAACCAACTGACTGTTGTGTAGTAGAACTAGGGAACAGGGGAACCTACATGGACAAATTAGAATTCCTTTTCATCCAGCAGCACTCACCACAGAAAAATGGACCCTGTGTTCCTCTCCCACTAAGTTTGGACTTGAAGATGTGAGTCATTTTAGGAAAAGCCAGTGTTCTCCACCAAGTGAACTGCACACTTACTCAGTTCAGGGAAGGAGGCTCTGAGGGAAGAAGTCTGACTGTAACAAAAGAAGCTATAGGTCCAGGGGCTTCCTCCACCCCCTTTCATGCCATCAAGCAAATAAGAGATGGTATTGTTCAGCAGCTCTGAACAATGGGGCCTGATTGGCTGCCCTGATCTTCAGCAAGAACACGACTGAAGTTTCACTTCTGCCTTTCAAGTCTGACACCAGCGTCTGTTGTGGCCAACACTAATTTGGAAGCAGACAAGAAAAGGAATTCTAGAAAATGGAGTTACAGCTTAGCTAAATTGACACAGATCTGTGGTTTACAAGGATTCTGTAAATTCTTGTAAAGTTACAACAGAGCTTTTCTTTATTTATGTACATGATGAAAAACGCTGGACTGGAAAAAGCAAAAGCTGGAATCAAGATTGCTGGAAGAAATATCAATAACCTCAAATATGCAGATGACACCACCCTTATGGCAGAAAGTGAAGAGGAACTCAAAAGCCTCTTGATGAAAGTGAAAGAGGAGAGTGAAAAATTTGGCTTAAAGCTCAGCATTCAGAAAACCAAGATCATGGCATCTGGTCCCATCACTTCATGGGAAATAGATGGGGAAACAGTGGAAACTGTGTCAGATTTTATCTTTTGGGCTCCAAAATCACTGCAGATGGTGACTGCAGCCATGAAATTAGAAGATGCTTACTCCTTGGAAGGAAAGTTATGACCAACCTAGATAGCATATTCAGAAGCAGAGACATTACTTTCCCGACTAAGGTCCGTCTAGTCAAGGCTATGGTTTTTCCAGTGGTCATGTATGGATGTGAGAGTTGGACTGTGAAGAAGGCTGAGCAGCGAAGAATTGATGCTTTTGAACTGTGGTGTTGGAGAAGGCTCTTGAGAGTCCCTTGGACTGCAAGGAGATCCAACCAGTCCATTCTGGAAGGAGATCAGCCCTGGGATTTCTTTGGAAGGAATGATGCTAAAGCTGAAACTCCAGTACTTTGGCCACCTCATGCGAAGAGTTGACTCACTGGAAAAGACTCTGATGCTGGGAAGGATTGGGGGCAGGAGGAGAAGAGGATGACATGGCTGGATGGTATCACTGACTCGATGGATATGAATCTGAGTGAACCCCGGGAGATGGTGATGGACAGGGAGGTCTGGCGTGCTGCGATTCATGGGGCTGCAGAGAGTTGGACACGACTGAGTGACTGAACTGAACTGATGCTTTTATTTGTGTGGCTCTGTGTAGCTTATAAGAAACAGTTCCCTGGAGCAGCACTGTGAGGTAGGCAGAGAAAGGCTTATCAGTCTTGTTTTAGGAATAAATACTTAGATGCTTCAGAGGAGTTAAGTGACTAAGTCATATGATATTAGTGTAAGAGCTGTAGCTAGACTCTGTGTCTTCTAAGTCCAGTGGTCTTTCTACCATAAAGTACAACTGAACTTAGGATGTTTTAGTAGAGGTTTTCTATTACTGACTCTGATTCATGTGAAGCACATCTTTTCCACCAGGTGTATAGAAAACAACTTCAAGTTCTCAAGAGCTTGGGAAGGAAAAACCTTCTTCTAATTTTGTCAGTGAGTCTGAAGTAGACACAAGGACTCTTTAGGAGGTAACTGAGGGCTAATTTCCCAAGGCAGTCAACATTCACTTTCCTTCACACTAAGAGACAAAACATGAAGAGGTTTTTTCTTCTTGGTTTTTTTCTTTCTTTTTTTTTTTATCATATGAGTATAATGAATGTGCTTTAATGCATTCTAGGATAATGAAAATGAGATTGTGGGTTCGACTGAAACAATGATAAATATTAGTTTGAATAAATAAAGGAATGACTCATTGGAAAAGACTCTGATGCTGGGAGGGATTGGGGACAGAAGGAGAAGAGGACAACAGAGGATGAGATGGCTGGATGGCATCACTTACTCGACGAACATGAGTCTGAGTGAACTCCGGGAGTTGGTGATGGACAGGGAGGCCTGGTGTGCTGCGATTCATGGGGTCGCAAATAGTCGGACACAACTGAGCGACTGAACTGAACTGATGGCTTTGCTACCTTGCAAACCACAGATCTGTTGGTGTGGTGGTAGCTGAGGAAATGGGAGGAGATGTGTGTGTGTGGTGCGTATGTATGCATGAATTTCTTCTCTTCAAAGTATGGATAAAATGTCAGTGTTATCTGAGAGTTTAAATAAGCTACCTTTTAAAGTGTTCTTAATACAGTGTAAGACACATCCATTAACATTTCATAAACAGCATCTCTTGCTATTCTAAATACTTTCTTCCTCTTTTTTTTTTTTTTTTGTTAACTTGGCATTCACATTTCTGTAAGTGGTAATAAAGAATGGCATTAAGATGCCCATAACCTCACCATGACCTCTAAAGTAAGGTATAAATGTAGACATATAGGGTCTGTAGCAGCAAAGAGATTTATTTTTATTTATTTATTTATTTCATCAAAGAGATTTAAATGAAGGAAGCTAACTCATTTTCTCAAGGGATAATTAAATCAGACTAGGTCTATGAATGACTCAGACCTATGAAACATTCATCACATCACAAGTTATCACTTCTTGGAGCTGAAAGGAGCTCTAGTCCAGTGATGATCTGGTGCGGTGCTTCTCAGCTTTATCATGCAAACAGATTACCTGGAAAGCTTGTTAGAATATTGGTCTGATTCAGTCATCTGGGATGAGACCTTAGATTCTGCGTTTATATGCACTCTATGGAAATACGCATGCTTTCTGTCCACAGATCACACTTTGAATACCAAGTTGCTAGTCAACACTCTCATTTTTAGTGGCAACTAAAACCCACAGAGGGGCAGTGGCTGACCTGAAGTCCTAACACTTAGTGCACACTGACTTGCCCAAGAAGCTAATAAGAACCAAAGCAGGGTAGTTGATGTTTCCCAATTCCCATTCATAGTTCTTGATCCCATGCAGTGATTTAAAAGAAATCAATTTATTACACTGTAAGAATTTTCAGGCTATGTGGCAAATGCAGAAGAGCAATAAGACTGAGTAGAAAATTTTCTTGGTCTTGCATTTTATTATAAGGTTTTAAAATAATTTCACTGGAGGTGGTTTATAATTCCATGGCTCAAAGTTAACGAAAATATATAAATATGCTTTTATACATTTTGGTGAATATCCTTTCTTACTTTTTTCTTACATGTACATTTTATTGTGCAAAACATAGGGTTACCTCTGCTGTGTGTGCTCAGGTGCTCAGTTATGTCTGACTCTTTGCAGCCCCATGGAGTGTAGCCTACCAGGCTCCTTTGTCCTGGGGATTCTCTAGGCAAGAATACTGGCATGGGTAGTCATTCCCTTCTTGAGGGGATCTTCCCAACCCAGGGATTGAACCCAGATAGCCTGCATTGCAGGCAAATCCTTTACCATTTGAGCCACCAGAGAAGTATCATGATGTAATACAATTTACTTAAGTTTTGCTGTATATTTAGGCTTTTTGTTCGTATCTTTTAACTTGGAAGGGAAAGTTATTCTTTGGCTCACTGAGGCAGATGGACTCAATTTCTTAGCTGCCGGGTGTGGACACCTAATGCTATAATAAGAGAGAGGATCAATTATATGAGTTTCAAGTCGGATATGGAAATATATGACAATTCAGGGCAAACAAGAGGCATTCTTAGCATCATGGCATTGTGCATTAGGCCACATCTCTGAATATCTGGTCATAAAACGCGTTAATGTGGTCCCTTCTACCTCTTAAGTTATTTTATGGGTCACTCTGTGCTGTTGCGTTCTTTCCTCCGTCTTCCAGACAAGTGTTTATTTACCCCAACTTTGCTCCTTCGGATATGGCTTAGGACATTCTTGCTTCGAGCCAGGAAGGGCCTCAGAGAATATCTAATCCTACCCCTAGGACACACAGAACTGATGTGGCTTCTCTTCTTTGGCAACTTAGGGGCCCTGGCAGGCCTGGAACCCAGGATTCCTGGCACTCTGTGCCACCTATCCACTGCCTCTGACCTTGGGCAGTGAATGAGGAGTCACATAATGAGGGCCTCCACCAGTTGCTATCAGTCTGCTTGGATAACCTTTTCCTCCTACTTTTGTTCATTTGCTATTATTGCTTAGACATGTCTAAAAACGGCCTACTGCCTTCTCTCCACAAAAGTACCCTCAAGGCTAATAACTTGAGGTATATTATGATAATCACTTTAGTTGTGGAGAGTGATATTCAAAAGCAACTTCTTATGAAAGGAACAATGCTTGATCTGCATGGGGAAAGATATATTTAAACTCCCTGTAGGACTCTATATTTGCAGATACCTTATCAGAAAGTTGGAAAGCGATTAGAGATGGGGAATTATCTCTAAATTTATACTTGAGAATGTAAATTACATACAAACTAATGGGACTAAAACTATTTGATCTTTTAATATTTAATGAATGGTTCCCCGTGGCCTTTTATAGCCTGTGTTCTATTGTGAGGAACGAGACTCTAATAAGCAGGTTTGGGGCTGCCTATTGTGTGGCAAGATGTCATTGCCTTCATGACACTAATTTGGCTTTCATACTCTCTCCTTTCCCCTCTTCTCTTACTCTAGGCTTCCCTGTGTCTTGCTCTTGTACTGGGAACAACTAAATATATTAGTTGTATTGTTATTGTCTGTGTGAGCTTCCTCTGGCTTAGAAATTATATATCTCACTGGGCAGAAGGTTTCTGGATTCCCCTCCTTACACCGAAAAGCTTTGAAGATGGTAATAAAAGTTGATGTTTCTATCTGAGCATGGATCCTTAACAATTACGAGATAAGAAGCATTTCTTTCATTTTCAGAAAGAGACAAATTTGCCTAGGCTTTACGAATCAGGTCCAATTCAGAACTGATTTCTTACCTTATGAATGTACTACAAAGCAAACCCTTTCTGAGGACGATGACACCCGCAAGAGAGAGCTGACTGTGTCTAAGTCCCTAGGAGCATTCTTTTCTACTCTGTCCTTTCTTCTCACTGTCTGGCTAAAGTGTCCATTACAAGGGAAAATATGAATAGCAGACACGAATATTGTCTGTGTGACAGTTGACTCCCAGGCTAGTCTAGCTCAAGGAAATGCAAGGAGGCAAATACGTATGTCTTTATCTGCATGGCTGGATCACTCTGCTGTGTACCTGAAACTATCGCAACATTGTTAATCAGCTATACTCCAATATAAAATAAGCGCAACAACAACAAATACTTATGTCCTTGAACTTTCCTCAGCACATTGGTTTTGACTTAAACTATTTAGGGCTAGGCATCAGGGAAGTTATTGTTCATTATGTCATGTAGTGACTTAAAAATAAAGATCCCCCAAATGATTTTTTTTCTTAAAATTTAGAATTAGAAATATATGTGTACTCTCTTGCTGAGCTTTATTTGATTGGATGATGAGTATGTATCATTCTAATATAGTTTCCTTTGAGTCTCAGGCTGCAAGGATTCTCAGAGCTAATTGTTCCACTGCAGTAATCATCTGATCCCCTGATCCTGGTACAAAGGTTTCCCTTCTATTTAGTATTAACAAGAAGAATGATAATAGAGTCTTTTATTTTTCAATGTTTTGGGCATTTCCAAATAGCTGTTACAGTTAATGGTATCTCATCTGTCTAACAAATGCATGTAGACTGATTTGTGGAATGACAAGGTGACTTGACGAGGGTCTCAACCAGAAAGGCTGAGATTTAAAACCTTGGCCTGGACACAAGTCAAAAGGTTCACACACTTTATTGTATTTTTGACACTAAATGGCTGAAGCTAATGTATCATAGTAACCAAGAGTAACAAATGGAAAAGAGTAAAATACTTTATCCGGACAGGATGCATAACTGTTCCATAAAGGCGTGATCGATGTTTCTACTGAAGGTGAGACCTAAGGCAGTGAGTACCCAGACAGGATTTCAGAGATTTCCAAACTGTTCTCTAAAGAATCCACTTTACTTTTAACCTTTAACTTTTGAAAAGGTATATAGTAAAACAATGGGCTTCCCTGGTGGTTCAGCAGTAAAGAATCCACCCGCAATGCAGGAGGCTCAGTACAGGAGGATGCGGATTTGATCCCTGGGTTGGGAAGATCCCTTGGAGTAGGAAATGGAAACCCATTCAGTATTCTTGCCTGGGAAATCTCACGGACAGAGGAGCCTGGAGGGCTGCAGTCCACAGGGTAGGGAAGAGTTGAGCATCCACACAAGGATGCATAGTAAAACAACACCTCTATACACTGTGTTCACCATCACTTCCTTCCTGACCTGTAGGGGGCGCCTGTTAACCTTTTCTGTGTATCCTTCCAGAGTGGCTTTAGGTGTGTACAGACAAAAATACTTATTCTTATCCATTCTCCCCCTTTTACACAAATGATGACATATTTACTCTTGCTTCATAGTATGTTTCTTCATTTTTTACATATTTATCATATTTCATTGCATGTATGTGTCCCATGATATACCTAATGAGTTTCCTATTCCTAGACTTTTGCATTGTTTCCAAGTGTTTGCTATCCAAAACCAGGCTGCAGAGGGAAACTTTGCATATGTCATTTTGTACATATGCAAGAGTCTCAGTAGTATAACTTCACAGAAATGGAATGTGTGGATCAAAGGATAGATCATTTTGATGGATTTTGCTGATTGCCTTTCATAGAAAAGATAAGAAAAGTTTTGAAAATTTCTGCATTCTTTTATTTGTCTTTATATATTTTTGGCAAAGTGCCTGGTACAAAAGCATTCAACAAAATGCTTATTTCAGGATTATTTAATTATTCTTCAACTCTACTTCTATTAGCTTGAAGAAGAAATTACATGGATACAGGAAGAGAGACAGGAAAAATAGCCACGATGAATCATCAAAGAAAGTATCACTTTTCAGAGAACTCTGACCATCGAGCCTGGTAGAGTCAAGCTGCATCATGGAGAGCTGAGGATGAGAGATGAGAGAATTGTCACAGAATCCCAGGAAATTTCCATGAAGCATAGACCAGTCCTACAAGCTGTGCTGTGCTTAGTCACTCTGTCATGTCTGATTCTTTGCAGCCCCATAGACTGTAGCCTGCCAGGCTCCTCTGTCCATGGGGATTCTCCAGGTGAGAAAACTGGAGTGGGTTGCCATTCCCTCCTCCAGGGGATCTTCCCAACCCAGGGACTGAACCCAGGTCTCCCTCATTACAGGCAGATTCTTTACCGTCTGAACCAACTGGGGCTGGATCAGTGATGCTGATAACGACCTCCTGTGTCAGCGGGAGCACAAAGCACATTTAATGAATGTCCCAGAACTTATTGATTTCATGACACATCAGGTTCAGCAGGCCTGGGGTGCTGTATTAGCTTTCTGACAGCCCTTCAACCAGCAGCAGAGGATGACAAAAGAGTCAGAAATCATTCAGTCTACTGGCTGACTGTCCAGTTCAACAGGAAACTTGTTAAAATTGAGAAATCAGAATCTCTAGGTGTAAAGGCTATGATTATAGTTTCTTAAAGATTTCCAGATTTTGATCATCAGCTTGGCTTGGAAAGCTTTGGTTCAGTCTACTCATTTGTCTTATAGATAAAGAAATGGAGGCCAAGGACAGTAAATCATTGTCTAGAGGTCAAAGAACTTATTCCTGACAGATCTGGAATATCAACCCAGGTCACCCAACTCTGAGTACTTGTCCTGCAAATTCCAGGATGACTTGGACTGTGTGGAAAGAATTGGAAGGGAGGGGGAAAAGTGAAAGTATGAAAGTGAAAGTCGCTCAGTCGTGTCTGACTCTTTGCGACCCCATGGATTATACAGTCCATGGAATTTCCCAGGCCAGAATACTGGAATGGGTAGCTTTTCCCTTCTCCAGGGGATCTTCCCAACCCAGGGATCAAACTCAGATCTCCCACATTGTGGGTGGATTCTTTACCTCTTTTCCTATATTTAAATGTGGACTCATGTAAGATTTTTCTTAACCAATGGACTCTATGGTCAACATTTTTCAAAGCCTTTTATCAAAGACTGAGAAAACAAGCACCCCCAAATCCTACAGCCCACTTACCTCTGGGAGAAAAATATATTTGAATGGATCTTGGCCAGGCTAGTGTCCCTGTTTCCTTTTAGGAAAGGTCTCAAACTAGGAGGATTAGGAGTGCTAATATTTGTGGACGATTAGGTGTTTAGTGTAAATCCCTATTACAGAGACTACACGAGAGCATGTAACATGCTTGTTCCAGGCTTGGGCATGAGGTCAGCATTGTGTTGTACGCCTGGAGGTGGAATGTCTAGGTTTCCTATCTCGTGTCAGTCACCTCTTAGCTGGGGAATCTTGACAAGTTACTTCCACATGCAGACCCCTCTTTCCCCACCTATGAAATGAAATGGCTTATAATTGATGAGCCCTGAGCTGTAGTGGTTCTATACACTGGAGTTACCCAAGATGCTTTTAAAAATCCTGAGGTGCTGTTATGGCGGATCCCACCCACTGAGTATCTGATATAATTGGCCTGGTGTACAGCCTCGGCATTAGAATTTCCCAAAGCTCCCTGGCGATTCTGATGAGTAACAAAGGCTGGGAGTGACTGCCTAGAGAACAATGGCTCTTACAGTAGAGTCCCACACCAATATCATCACTCAGGAAATTGATAGAAATGAAAATTCTCAGACCCACCTCGGAACTACTGAATCAGAATCTCTGGGGACAGTGCCCAGAAACCTGTGTTTTAAAAACACATTTTAGGTGATTCTCATGTGCACTGAAGTTTAAGAATCACTAAGCTTGAGGGTCTATGAATTTCTTCTTTAGTCACTAGGTTGCATCCAGCTCTTTATGACTCCATGGACTATAGTCCATGCCCCCACTCCCTCCCCAACCAGGCTCCCCTGTCCATGGGATTTCCTAGGCAAGAATACATGAGTGGGTTGCCATTTCCTTCTCCAGGGGATCTTCTGGACCCAGGGATTGAATCTATGTCTCCTGCATTAGAAGGAGGCTTATTTACTGCTCAGCCACTAGGAAAGTGAATTTCTTATTAAGGAATGTCGATCGATTTGTAAGCTAGAGGAAGGCTCATAGTAGGAATATCTGCTTGGAGAATGGCGAAGAAAGAGAGGTAAGGAGACAAAAAAGTTCATTTCCCAGAACCAGAAGGTTTTTCTTTTATGTTTTACTGCCATGTACTGTTTGAAGAGAGAAAAGTTTGATTAAAAAAAAAAGTAGATATTGCAAAATGCATTGAATTTCATTATAAACAGATTTGTTTATCAGAAAAACAGGCACTCTGAAAACAGCAATTCTTTGAACAAGTGAGAGTAAGATTATGAAAGGCTTATAGGACCTGGATCACTTTTGTCTCATTCAAGGAGAGCAGCTTAGTAAATACCAGAATTCAAGACTAAGCTCTTTGGCACGCAGTGCCAACAACCAATAGGCTACTCCAAGAACTATCTTTCCTGGTCAACTTTCTGGAGGAGTTGCTGGGATATAGTAACTGACCATAAGCATGAAGGGGACTCAGTCTTCTCAAACTAGGTATTTTCTTTTTCCTACTCAGCCAGGGGCCATTGAGACGGCTATGGAAGACTTGAAAGGCCATATTACCAAGACTTCTGGAGAGACAATTCAAGGCTTCTGGCTCTTGACAGAGTGAGTAATTATGACTAAGTGAAGGGCAATGGAAATCTAGCCTTTGTTTGACAATACCATAATAGAATAGGAGATGGCCAGAATTTCTGGAAGAATTTCTTCTGGTTACAGAGAGATCATCAATTACTCTCCTATTGGAGAGTAAAGTTTTGTGATGCCCCATGGCTGATGTTATGACCAAGTTTGACTTCTACAACCGTTTTCCAGGCTAGTTGCTTCTCTCAACTATCACTGCAATTACCTTAACTCAGGGCATGACCATTTCTCACAAGGACCATTGCATTAACCTCCTAACTGAGCTCCCTCATTCCAATCTCTGTCTCTTGTAAGCACTCTCTCACCAGTCATACCATGCTACTAACCACCCTACTCTGGATACAGTGGAAAGGAGGGTTGGGAAAGAGGATGGGTGAGGTCAACATATGCAATGTGAATTTTGAGCAAAAACTAGGAAAAATCATGTAGGATAAAGACAGGCCACCTGGTGGAAAGGGATAAACTGGGAGACTGGGATTGTCATGTACACACGACTATATTAAAATAGATAACCAACAAGGACCTACTGTATAGCACAAGGAATTCTGCTCAATGAGAAGAAAAGAAGCTGAAAGAACATACAGGTATATGTATACCCGAGTCACTTTGCTGTACATCTGAGACTAGCACAACATTGTTAATCAGCTACACACCAACATAAAAGAAAAATCTAAAAATAAATAAATATAACCCCTTCCCCACCACTGCCAAAAAAGACAGGCCTCCTGTTCAGAGTTAGGTAAAAACCAGATCTAACACTTATATCCTTGTCAGTCTATTGACTGCTCTATTCACTCTCAAGTTTTAATCTTAGCTACAGGGGTTTTCATTGCAAAAGACACCATGGAGATGGTTACTTTTCTGTCCTCCCCCAAACTCTAGTGTTTATGTGATCTGCACTTCATCCACTAGGCACATATTAGGAATGTCATGGTAAAATATACTATAATAGGTAAAATATACTATAATAAGGGTAAGAGGCATGTCTTTTCTTCTGCAGAATCCATAATGTTAAGAGGAGAATGCAGTTAGAATTCCACGTCAGAGTTCAGTACGTTTTTTTGTGATATGATCTCCAGAGGTTTGAGCAGAAAAGTTCAGTAACTTCTATACCTTGAGTGAAGAATCATTTAGTCTTTCACCTCTAGGTGGGTCATCGTCTTTGGTTAAGTTTTAGGAGGGCAACTCTGGAATGTTTAATCATCCAGGCAAGCAGAATAAATCCCTTAATCAATGAAATGCAAAACCAAATAACTTGTTTCCATCTGTCTGACCACCACATGATATCATTATTTCAAATGGGCTCCAATATTTGAATTAAAATGTATTTTGAAAACCAACCTGACAATTTCTGAGCATTTGTGTCTTAATATACAAATTAGAGATAATGATATATACTTGATGAGGTGTTAGGATGACTAAATGAGGTAACATAAAATTCTTAGCAAAATCCTCAGCACATACGACTTTTCAATGCATATCAGTGTCCTTTCTCTGTTCATAGTAGTGTTGGTAGGCCAATAGTTAGTTTTTGTTGTTGTTTGAAGCTTCTGCTTTTATTTCTATCTATCCATCTCCATCTCTATCATCATTCTTTTCCACTCTCCACCTCTCATTCGCAGGGTAGAGTATGACTTGTGCAAATGAAAAGCCTGCCTTGATTAGGATAGATGTCTACTTAAATTCTGAAGGTCACATCAGAGGTAAACATTAAAATTTATTTCTACACCATATCTCATTTATAAGAAAGGATGCACAAATGTAGTCTTTCAAAAAATAACAGCAAACAATACAAACATATTAATAATAGTATCAGTTATTTCTTTAATGGGCTTCCCTTGTGGCTCAGCTAGTAAAGAATCCACCTGCAGTGTGGGAGACCTGGGTTTTACCTGGGTTGGGAAAATCCCTGGAGAAGGGAAAGGCTATCCACTCCAGTATTCTGGCCTAGAGAATTCCATGGACTCTGTAGTCCATGGGATCACAAAGAGATAGACACGACTGAGTGACTTTCTCATTTCTTTAATAGTGCCTATTTTGTTTGATTTTATTTGACCTGTTTTTAAAGTTGTTTTGAATGCTTTTGCTTAGTGATTACAATAGCCAGTAGATGTCAGCTATCCAAAGATAAATCTGATTGTGTGATCTGTGTTGAGGCTTATCTCAGTACATGTATGCTTGCTTTAATATCAGCTAGGATGCTGAACCAAGCAGTGTTCAGATAAATATGAACAGTTTTACCCCCAAGACTCAAGTTTTGTACCTAGCTCTGAACCTAACAGGAAGCTCAAGGAGTTGGAAAGCACTTTCCAGCAACTGGTTTTCTGTTTTGCTTTCATTTTGTGGTATCCATTTATATTAAGGACAACAATAATGTGTATATCCCATGCACGTAGAATTGTAAGCAGTCACATTTGCTTATTTGCTGTCAGGCTTTCTTCCTGTGTGCACTGAAACCCATTTCTCCTTTTTAAATGGTAGTGATTTTCTGTTCTTTTTGTTCATCCTCTCGGTTAAAATTCTTTTACTTCTCCCATGATCCTCCATCAAAAGCAAGTTTCAAGAGAAGATCTGATTTCAGTTATTTCTACCAGAGTAAGACATTGCCAGTTACTTTCCTTTGCCTTTTAATCCTTATAGCTTGATCAGACTGCCTACTTGTAATGGAAAGAGGTGTCAGTTGTAAAGATGTTCAGGCATCTGGACTAAATGAATGAGGTCCCAGACACTGTGACTGTTCAAGCAGAAGACAGGAAGTTGTTTGTCAAAAGAAAGACATGCATACAGGTTTTGAGTGACTTATCACACTTAACTCTTCTGTTCATTTGTAGTGCAGCAAAAAAAAAAAAAAAAAAAAACCACAGCAAAAATAATCAAACTAAAACCAAACCTCCAAAACAATAACAGCAAGACTAAACAAAACAAATGTATAAATACACAGGCCCAGAAAGGTGAGAGCCTGGGGCTACTCTTGCCCCCTTTACTTGTTTTCCTAATGGAATAAGACCATCAGTTCTTATAAGTTTCAGGGGCTGTAATATAGACTGATTTCCCCAACCTTACCAGTCACACAAGACTCTTTCAAGCGTAACACTTATTCATATGTGACAAAAATGACTGGGCTTTGTGTATAGCAACTTTCAGTTTCTTCTGGGGAGATGAGAAATCCTTGGTTGCTCATCAGTGGTTTAAAGAATGTCTGCTTTCAAATCAGTATTCCATCTTCAGAATCATGAATAGTAAAAACCCTTTTAATGTAGTGTAGGTTGCCATTGTTCAATAGCTAAGTCGCATCCAACTCTCTGCGACCTGATGGACTGCAGCACACCAAGCTTCCCTGTCCTTCACTGTATCCCTAAGTTTGCTCAGTTTCATGTCCATTGAGTTAGTGATGCCATTCAAACATCTTATCCTCTGCCTCCCCTTCTCCTGCCCTCAGTCTTAGCATTAGGTCTCTTTCCAATGAGTTGGTTCTTTCCATCAGGTGGCCAAAGTATTGGAGCTTCAGCTTCAGCATCAGTCGTTCCAATGAATATTCAGGGTTGATTTCCTTAAGGATTGACTTGTTTGATCTTCTTGCTGTCCAGGTAGTATAGGTGGTGGTTGTTTTAGTTGCTAAGTTGAGTCTGACTTTGTGTGACCCCATGGACTGTAGCCCACCAGGTTCCTCTGTCTGTGGGATTTCCCAGGCAAGAATCCTGAAGTGGTTTGCCATGCCCTCCTCCAGGGATCTTCCCAACCCAGGGATCAAACCCACATCCCTAACATCTCCTGCATCGGCAGGTGGATTCTTTAGTACTACTGGCACCTGGGAAACCTGGGGTTATTTTTACCTATTCTATTTGCGTGGTGGAAATAGTATATGATAGTGTACTCATCTTTCACCAACTGCATGTTCAGTGATGTCATGTTGGTAGCTTGGAATTGGTGGCAGCAATTATACCATGGAAATAAGCAAACTCCAGAGATCAGAGTTTGATTTTATTGTTTTGTTAATTGTCTAAACTTAAGAAAGTAGTCAAGGATATGCTAATGATGAAGATTAAGTTTAAAAGTGTGTATGTGGCTATGATATTGTCATAACAAAAAAAGGCTCAGAAAATATATTCTTCCAGTATTCAAAAACTGTTATCCAATTTGGCAAAAGGGTCATCTTTTTTTCACTGATGAATGGATGAAGTCTGGACAGGTGACTGAGGAAAGATAAATGCCAGACAGAGGCTGCAAGGTTGCAGAAGGTCTGTCTACGTATGAAATAAGGGCATGAAATAACATTAAGCCACTCAAGGCCTTTTCTACTAGTTCAGGTGAGCTTTTTGTGATGTTCTAAATTTATACAAATATATCATTCAGCAGAATTGGAAAAACAAAAGTTAGAAGGCATTTGGGTAGAGAATACAAGGGGAATGAGAGATCAAAAGGAGACCAAAAGAAAAATGAGAGATGCAGTCAACTCCAGCGAGATCTCAGTTAGCTGAAACCATTAAGAATGACCTAAGAAGGGCTTTCCAGGAGGCCCTACTGGTCAAGAACCCACCTGCCAGTGCAGGAGACATAAGAGACATAGGTTTGACCCCTGGGTGGGGAAGATACCCTGTAGGAGGGCATGGCAACCCACTCCAGTATCCTTGCCTGGAGAATCCACGGACAGAGGAGCCTGGCAGGCTACAGTGCATAGGGTCACAAAGCACTGAACACAACTGAAGTGACTTAGCATAGCATGAAGCGAGGAGACTCCACGGGAAACTCAAGTTTTTAGCCCAGCTGGTTTAGGAACTTTATAAGCCTCTGTAGCTGTAAAGACAGGATGATGTTTATCTCAACTTTATCTCCTCCTTGCACTGTCTTTCTTGGTCCTTTGGGAAAGGGCTTTCTAAATAAATAGTATGTACCCTTTAGAAGTGATCCATTAAGCCAGCCCCAAGAGAACAACTTGACACTCTATGGAGTCTCAAAAAGTGTGATACAATGGCAATGAAGTGGCTCTTGAGTCAAAAGTACTCAAGCTGTCTTTGACTGCAGTGTTTAGGGAGTTGGGAAGAGATGGGATCTTCACTCCACACACATTAGTGTGAAGTGGTGGTGGGGGTGGTTGTTCTTATTCCTCTTATTCCTGAATGAGAAGACTTGCCTCTAGTGGCTGGGATCAAGTAACTCTTGCTCTTCATCTTCGTGGAAAATACTTTCAGCATGGTTCATAGTCTACCTCTCCTGAAACCCATGTAGCTTTTTATCTACGGCTTTAGTCAAATCCAGCTCTCCATGTTGGACAGATAGACAGTAAAATGAGATAAAGTCAAGGACGCAGCCTAGTGCCATAAAAAGAGTCCTGAATTTGGAATCAGAAAACTTGGGCTTGATTCCTGACTCTGCTGGTCATGATCAGTGTAGCTGGGTGAACTTGAATGGGCTTTTCATTTTTAAAAAACTAGTGAATTTGTTTTAGTACAGTCTTTTAATCAATTAGAAATCTTCTGCTCTTGAAAGAAGCACAGCCACTGTTAATTTTTGGTATATATCATTCCAGATCTTCTCCATGCATTTTTGTCAATGATTGCTATAATATTAATAGATAACATTTATTGAGCACTTAAATTGCACTTTGTGATAAGTGCTTTCAATGTGCTTGCCATTATATTGCTATAATTTATATAATTTTGATGATCTCTAAATGGAATTTTTCTTAGGGTTTTCCTCATATTTTTCTCATTTATCATGTAATTTTTGTAAAGTATTAGACAGTTACTTTTAAACTGTGAATGGCTACACAAGTGTGGAGGTTTATATTATTCTTTTAAAATTGAAGTGCCGAATAAGGGATATTTAGCAGTAGGCCAGAGTAATATTTCACAGTTGGAAAGAGAAATGAAAATATATATGACATTCTCCATTTGCTTTTGACAAAAAATAGTAATATTTATATAATAACTTATAGATTAAAAATTACTCTTCATTTAATTTAATCTTCATAGCAATTATCTTAGGTAGAAACATTACCTCCAGTTTGATATATAAAATATTCAGAAGAGTAATGCATATAAAATATTTAAACAGCGAAGACTACTGGATAGCACAGGGACTATATACAATATCTTGAAATAACTTATAATGGAATATATATATGTATATATATATATATATAATTTTTATACTTTTATCCAGTATAAGTTATTAAACACACACATGTGTGTGTGTATACATAACTGAATTGCTGTATACCTGAAACTAACATAGCATTTTATATCAACTATATTTAATAAAAACATTTAAAAAAGAAGACTAGCACAGCTCTAAAGTAGCAGAGATAGGGCTCCAATGCATTATGCTGTTCTGCAAAAATATTCTTTGTTTTGCCTTTGTGCTCAGATTCCATGTGTGCCCCTTTTCAGATTGTAACTCAATGGATAAACTCAACTCTCTTTCCTGGGCTTGGTGGGGTGAGTGAAAGTGTGCAGGGCATTTCTGCTTAATTTAGAATGATTTCCCAGAGGAAATAACCATGGTGTATGTTCATATAAAAGGGAGGGCATCCTGGGAGCAAGGCAATGTTGAGGCCCAGGAGATCAGGAACCCTTTCTTAGATTTAGGTGCCACTGAATTCACTGATCTCCAAAGCAGGGCCTGTGTTCGCTTTCACACCTGAGTTCATATTTGATTCTCAAACAGACCTGTGGGAGAAAGCAAGGAGGAGCTATTGGCTTCATTTTATGGATGAAGAAACCCAAAGATTAAATGACCTATCTCAAGACAACCACTTATTAAGGGTCACAGGAGGACCTGGCTTCACGGGGCCTCTCTCCTGGCCAGGCTGTCTTCTCATCGCTCTGCTCTTGCTGCCTTTTGTGATTTTTTTCATCTCCCGACACAGTCATCACCACAGTTTAAATTGGTTAAATGATCTTTGGGCCTGTGTCTTGTTTCTTTGTTGCCTGTCTGCTGTCAGCAGGCAGGAGGACTGAGATTTGCTGGGCAGGATCAAGACCTTTTCCTCTTTTCCTCTCCATACCTTTCTGGCCTTGTGCTGTCCATTTGATCTTATTTAGTCTTTTCCCCAGAATCAACTAAAGAGTCAGATACCTGTAGGGAATGGTGGCTACTGCTGTTGGGCTAAGGTTAATGGTGCTTCATCTTGTCACAGTCTAATTAGGAGAACACTGAGCTAGTTTTGTAATGAAAAGTACTACTGCTAATAATTTAAAAATAAAAGCCAAACAAAACAAAACAAACAACAAGCAAACTGTGAAACTAGGGATTGCTGAACATTTTATTCATGAATAATAAACATGAAATGCAAATAAACAACCTGAAATGTATCTCCTACCCAACCCCACTCCTTTTGCATACTTCCATCTCTTCTAGACTTTGCTACTCAAAGTGTGGTCTTAGAATCACCCCAACAGCAGCAGCAGTACTTAGGAGTTCGTTAGCAGAGCTCACACGCAGGGCCACCCCAGCCATGCAGAACCTGAGCCTACGTTTTCAGAGGGTTCCCAGTTGGTTCCTGTAATTAACCGCTGGGAGGCTTCAGTCTAGGTCACGTTCATGCTCATGCTCTGAGGACATCAGTGGCTTCTCACTGCCCACATGCCCTTCGGTTGCATCTCTGAGATCTTACACTGGCTTCGAGCCTTACACTAGCTCCTCTTCCTCCCCGGATATAGTGCTCTGTGCTCTGCTCTCTCACTTAGGACATGTGTAGACCGAATTCCCCCTTCCAGCTTTATTTATTATTATGCCCCTTAATAAATTCTATCCGTCAGATGGAACTGCCTGCTGATCCCCTAAAGTTCCTGACACAATGCCTTGGCCTCATGGTTGTACTCACCCACTCTGCGCTATCTGGTATGCTCTCTCTCCCTCCTGTTCATCAGACCTTTCCTGTCCTTCAGGGATACTATGCCCATAAACCCTTTCCACAGTGATTCAGTGAGAATAATTTCCTCTTCCTTCTCTGTGCTCACCTTCTACAACATGATATAGTTCATTTTGAGGAAAGCACTGCTTAAGTCAGGGCCTAATTCTGACTCACCTTTGTCCAAACCCATCTCTGCCCACCTCTCAGTACTTAGTACAATGTCTGACATGTGGTAGGGCTCAGAATCCAATATGGACTTGACTTGCATCTAATTTGGGTAGAGACCTCTACTGCTTGAAACTCTTGACTGACACTAGTGGGCTCCATACATCGAGTCCTGCCTCCATTACCCTGGGCCTCCAAGCAGCTCAAAGCCCAGTGACACTTCCTCCATCCTTGGGTGAAAGCACTCAGGCTGAAAAGGGCCTCAAATCTATCAAGATGGTAATGACCTGTGGCAAGACTCTGGCAGCAACAAAAGCACCTCTGTTGCCAGAATCCATTTATCCTGGGTCAGTGTTATCAACAACCACCTAATTAAACATGTTGCTTTTCTCTCTAAATTCTTCCATGGCAGCGGCATCATTCAGATAGCTAATGGCCCTGAGTAACCTGAATTACAGGACAGTGAGGGCATTTAGTTACTGCGGTCACAAACATACTTGCAAGTGTTTTTGTTTTTCCAAGACTGCTAAAGAATTTAGGAGGAGTCAAGAAAGGCCAAGAGGTGGGATAAAGTCTGATACAGCTAAATGCCCAGCTCCAACACTTATTAGTGATGTGACCTTGGTGTGTAAGTCTTTTACATCCTCTGAGCCTCAATTTTACCACTTATAAAGTGGGTATGTAAAGAAGGATATTAATTTAAGAATTCAATCATTTAATATATATACAATGCTTACACTAATTTTTTGCCATATAGTATGTTCCACTTTCGTGCATTGGAGAAGGAAACGGCAACCCACTCCAGTGTTCTTGCCTGGAGAATCCCAGGGACGGGGAAGCCTGGTGGGCTGCCATCTGTGGGGTTGCACAGAGTCAAACATGACTGAAGTGACTTAGCAGCAGCAGCAGCAGCAGCAGCATGTTCCACGCAAGAGTTTGCTTTTATAATAATAATTACTATTAATAGTGACTCATGTATATATACATTTGTGTGTTTACTGAGCCCCTTACATAAGCCAAACTCTGCCCTAAATGGTGAAAAAAAAAGAAACAAAATTTCCATCTTCAAGAAGCTCTCAGTCTTGTGGGGAAGGAGAATGTGTAAATGAAACGCAGTACAGGATGATACTTGCTGACACACAGTGTGGCAAACAGTTTTGTGGGAGCGCAGAACTCATTGTGTCTGTACTGTTGACATAGGTCAGGAGGATAACCAGGATTAACGGAGGAAAAAAAATTTCCAAAAGATAGGTTGGGAAAGAATATCCCAGGAAAGAGGGGAATTTATGCGATAACTGAGGCAGGCTCAGGGAACCATAAACAGCTCAATGTGGCCAGATTACAGTGAACAAGTCAGAGGACTAAAAACAAGCTAGAAAGGCTTGAAAAGAACCAGGAAAAAAAGAACTTCAAAGGCTAGACTAAGGAGTCTGGATCATGTATTTCGTTTTGGAGTCACAAATTAGAGAGCCATAAGCCATTTCCACCCTGCTGAGTTTTTTTAAAATTTGCATTTGAATGTGTTCAGTTAGAGCACATGCTCCCAGTTTGCCAACACCTTGTCACTTCCCATTGCCTTCCACTGGCTCCTCTTCATCCTAATGCAGTCTGTGTGCTCAGCTCTCCCACTCAAGATGGCCAGCTGTATACATCTCTTTCAGTCCCAGCTCCTGTGACCTTACCTTGCTATCCTGAAATCAGTCATGACAGAAGAATTTATACCAAGGAAATAATATCAGGACATCATCATTATTAATATTATTGTTTTAGAATATGCTTACCATATTTAAGAATATGCTTACCAAATGCTTATAAGCATTTCTGTCTTATTGAAAGATATCACAGAAGATGTTCACATTATTAGAAAGGCAATAAATTCTGGAAACAATTGCCCAGTAACTTAAACTTGTTGTTGCTGTTCAGTCGCTAAGTTAAGTCCAACTCTTTGCAACTCCATGGACTGCAGCACACCAGGCTTCCCTGTCCTTCACTGTCTCCAAGAATTTGATCAATTTCATATTAATTTAGTCAGTTACGCCGACCAACCATCTCATCCTCTGTCATCCCCTTCTGTTCCTGCCCTTAATCTTTCCCAGCCTCAGGGTCTTTTCAATGAGTCACCTCTTCACATCAGGTGGAGCTTCGGTTTCAGCAACAGTCATTCCAGTGGATATTCAGGGTTGATTTCCTTTAGGATTGACTGGTTTCATCTTGCTATCCAAGGGACTCTCATGAGTCTTCACCACTGGAATTCAAAAGAAACAGTTCTTTGGTGCTCAGCCTTCTTTATGGTCCAACTCTCACATCTATATACAACTACAGAAAAAAACCATAGCTTTGACTATACAGACATTTGTTGGCAAAGTGATGTTGCTGCTTTTTAATATGCTGTCTAGGTTTTTCATAGCTTTTCTTTCAAGGAACAAATGTCTTTTAATTTTGTGGCTACAGTCAGCCTCCACAGTGATTTTGGAGCTCAAGAAAACAAAATCTGCCACTTCTCCCACTTTTTTTCCCATCTATTTGCCATGAAGTGATGCGACCAGATGCCATGATCTTTGTTTTTGAAAGGTTGAGTTTTAAGCTGGCTTTTTCATACTCCTCTTTCACCCTCATCAAGAAGCTCTTCTTAAACTTAGTCTCAATTATTTAGGGGACTGCCAATATAGATGGAGAAACAGTGGAAACAGTGTCAGACTTTATTTTTGGGGGCTCCAAAATCACTGCAGATGGTGATTGCAGCCATGAAATAAAAGATGCTTACTCCCTGGAAGAAAAGTTATGACCAACCTAGATAGTATATTCAAAAGCAGAGACATTACTTTGCCAACTAAGGTCCGTCTAGTCAAGGCTATGGTTTTCCCAGTGATCATGTATGGATGTGACAGTTGGACTGTGAAGAAGGCTGAGCGCTGAAGAATTGATGCTTTTGAACTGTGGTGTTGGAGAAGACTCTTGAGAGTCCCTTGGACTGCAAGGAGATCCAGCCAGTCCATTCTGAAGGAGATTAGCCCTGGGATTTCTTTGGAGGAATGATGCTAAAGCTGAAACTCCAGTCCTTTGGCCATCTCATGCGAAGAGTTGACTCACTGGAAAAGACTCTGATGCTGGGAAGGACTGGGGGCAGGAGGAGAAGGGGATGACAGAGGATGAGATGGCTGGATGGCATCAGTGACTCGATGGACGTGAGTTTGAGTGAACTCTGGGAGTTGGTGGTGGACAGGGAGGCCTGGGGTGCTGCGATTCATGGGGTTGCAAAGAGTCAGACATGACTGAGAGACTGAACTGAACTGAACTGAATATGTGTTTTAGTAAAGAAAACAAATAAAACCTCAGTCTTAATATGGAGGCTATTGATCCATTTAGTCCATTTACAGTCCATACATATCAATCCATTTACAGCTGTTATACAAACAACTATTATAGTCTTTTATGAATAAACATACAGCCTGATTCACAAAGAGGAAATTGTTTCAACCCTCTGGGGTCCCTGCTAAGTCACTTCAGTCGTGTCTGACTCTGTGCAACCCCAGAGACGGCAGCTTACTAGGCTCCCCTGTCCCTGGGATTCTCTAGGCAAGAACACTGGAGTGGGTTGCCATTTCCTTCTCCAATGCATGAAAGTGAAAGTGAAGTCACTCAGTCGTGTCCGACCCTTAGCGACCCCATGGACTGCAGCCTTCTAGGCTTCTCTGTCCATGGGATTTTCCAGGCAAGAGTACTGGAGTGGGGTGCCATTGCCTTCTCCCTGGCGTACCTAGGTTATCCCAAAATTCCCTGATGTAGGGAAAGTAGGTTGGGTCTAGGAAGAGTAATCAATGCAGAGAATAGAGCTTCTGCTTCCACTACATGTTCAATAGAAAGAATTACCAAGTTTAAGAATTACTGTGGCTTCTGAAATGTTGTGCTCTGTGAATTAATAAAAATGAAGACTTCCAAGCAAATCAAATTACCAGCAAAATTGAGAAAAATTGTATAATGATGAAAGGGTCAATCCTTTCATCCAGGAAGACAGAGCAATCTTAAATGTGTATGCACCAAATAATAGAGCTGGAAAATATGTGAAATAAAACTGATAGAACTGAAAGGAGAAATAGACAAATCCATGATTATTCAGAAGACTTTGAGACCATTTTTTCAATAACTGATATAAAAAGAGCAGAAATTCAGCATAGATTTAGAGTAATTTAACAATACTAGGACCCAATCATCAAAAATCTGGTTCTCTGAAAAGTTTAATAAAATTCACAAAGTGCAAGAAAGAATGACAAAGAAAATTTTAAAAAAGGAGAAAAGGAGACAAAATTATCAATATTTGGAATAAAATAGGGTGTATCACTACAGAGCTGATAAAAACAGAGACATAATAAAGAATTACGGCTAACAATTCTACGCATATAAATTTGATAGCTTGAATAAAATGAACCATTTCTTCAATACACACAAACCACCATGACTTACCCAAGATGAAATAGATAATTTAACAATTAGGGAACTGAATTTGTAATTGAAATCTTCCCCCAAAGAAATATCTAGGCCCAAATGGTTTCACTGGAGAATTGTATTAAATGTTTAGAGAGGACTAAGATCATGGCTTTGGCATAGTCAATAAAGCAGATCGTGCCTCTTGAGAAATCTGTATGCAGGTCAGGAAGCAACAGTTAGAAGTGGACATGGAACAACAGACTGGTTCCAAATAGTAAAAAGAGTGCGTCAAGGCTGTATATTGTCACTGTGCTTATTTAACTTATATGCAGAGTATATCATGAGAAACGCTGGACTGGAAGAAACACAGGTTGGAATCAAGATTGTCGGGAGAAATATCAATAACCTCAGATATGCAGATGACACCACCCTTATGGCAGAAAGTGAAGAGGAGCTAAAAGCCTCTTCATGAAAGTGAAAGAGAAAAGGGAAAAAGTTGGCTTAAAGCTCAACATTCAGAAAACGAAGATCATGGCATCCTGTCCCATCACTTAATGGGAAATAGATGGGGAAACAGTGTCAGAGTTTATTTTGGGGGCTCCAAAATCACTGCAGATGGTGACTGCAGCCATGAAATTAAAAGATGCTTACTCCTTGGAAGAAAAGTTATGACCAACCTGGACAGCATATAGAAAAGCAGAGACATTATTTTCCCGACTAAGGCCCATCTAGTCAAGGCTATGGTTTTTCCTGTGGTCATGTATGGGTGTGAGAGTTGGACTGTGAAGAAAGCTGAGTGCCGAAGAATTGATGCATTTGAACTGAGGTGTTGGAGAAGACCCTTGAGAGTCCCTTGGACTGCAAGGAGATCCAACCAGTCCATTCTGAAGGAGATCAACCCTGGGGTTTCTTTGGAGGGAATGATGCTAAAGCTGAAACTCCAGTACTTTGGCCACCTCATGCGTAGACTTGACTCATTGGAAAAGACTCTGATGTTGAGAGGGATAGAGGGCAGGAGGAGAAGGGGACGACAGAGATGAGATGGCTGGATGGCATCACTGACTCAATGGACGTGAGTCTGAGTGAACTCCGGGATATGGTGGTGGACAGGGAGGCCTGGTGTGCTGCGATTCATGGGGTCACAAAGAGTCGGACACGACTGAGTGACTGAACTGAACTGAACTGAAGATCATGGCATCTGGTCCCATCACTTCATGACAAATAGATTGGGAAACAGTGGAAACAGGATCAAACTTTATTTTTCTGGGCTCCAAAATCACTGCAGATGGTGATTGCAGTCATGAAATTAAAAGATGCTTACTCCTTGGAAGGAAAGTTGTGACCAACCTATATAGCGTATTCAAAAGCAGAGACATTTATTTGCTGAGTAAGGTCCGTCTAGTCAAGGCTATGGTTTTTCCTGTGGTCATGTATGGATGTGAGAGTTGGTCTGGGAAGAAGGCTGAGTGCCAAAGAATTGATGCTTTTGAATTGTGGTGTTGGGGAAGACTCTTGAGAGTCCCTTGGACCGCAAGGAGATCCAACCAGTCCATTCTAAAAGAGATCAACCCTGGGATTTCTTTGGAAGAAATGATGCTGAAGCTGAAGCTCCAGTACTTTGGCCACCTGATGCGAAGAGTTGACTCACTGGAAAAGACTTTGATGCTGGGAGGGATTGGGGACAGGAGGAGAAGAGGATGACAGAGGATGAGATGGCTGGATGGCATCATCGACTCGATGGACGTGAGTTTGAGTGAACTCTGGGGTGATGGACAGCGAGGCCTGGCGTGCTGTGATTCATAGGGTTGCAAAGAGTCGGACACGACTGAGCGACTGAACTGAACTGAACTGAACACCAATTTACATAATCTTTTTCAGAAAGTGGGCTTCCCTCATATCTCAGTTGGTAAAGAATCCTCCTCCAATGCAGGAGACCCCAGTTCAATTCCTGGATTAGGAAGATCCACTGGAGAAGGGATAGGCTACCCATTCTTGTATTCTTGGGCTTCCCTGGTGGCTTAGCTGGTGAAGAATCCGTCTGCAGTTTGGGAGACCTGTGTTTGGTCCCTGGGTTGGGAAGATCCCCTGGAGAAGGGAAAGGCTACCTACTACAATATTCTGGCCTGAAGAATTCCATGGACTGTATAGTCCATGGGGTTGTAAAGAGTCAGACAGGACTGAGTGACTTTCACTTTTTTTTCTTTTCCAGAAAATAGAAGAGAAAAGAACACTTCCCAGATCATTCTATGATGCCAGTTTTAACCTGATACTAAATTCAGACAAAGACAGTACAAAAATAAAACTGCAGACCAATACCCCTCATGAATATAGATGTAAAAATTCTTAACAAAACATTAGCAACAGAAATCAGCAATACAAAAAATGTAAGTATACACCATGATCAAGTGGGTTATTCCAGGGATGCAAGATTGGTTCAGTATTAGAAAATTAATCAGTGTGCTCCATGATATTAAAAGGCTAAAGAAGAAAAATCATATGATCAGATCAATTGATGCAGAAAAAGCATTTGACAAAATTCAGCACATTCATTCATGATGAAAATAGTAAAAAAATAATAACAGAGGGAAATCTTTTCAATTTAATAAAAAAAGTCTGCATAAAACCTATAATTAACATCATACTTTTTGGAAAGAGATAATGTTTCCTCCCTAAGACTGGAAACAAAATGGGTATGTCCACTCTCACTACCAACATTTAACATAGTTTTGGAAGTTCTAGTCAGCATAATAAAGCAAGACAGGAAATAAATGGCATACAGATCCAACAGGAAGGAATAAAAACTGTCCCTAACTGCAGAAGGAATAATAATCTATGAAAAAATTCCAAAGAATTACCAAAAATTTTCGAGAACTAATAGATGACTTTAGTAAGATATACAATCAACATATAAAAACATTTCAATAAAAATTAAATATCAATTTTATTTCTATGTACTACAGTAAAAACAAATAAAAATACAATAATATTAATAATGACTCAAAAAAGGGAACATATTTAAGTACAAATCTAATAAAATATATATAAGACTTACATGCTGAAAGCTACAAAATGCTGATAAAAGAAACAAAGATCTAAATACCAAATCCATAGATTTAAAGGATCAGCATAGTAAAGATGTCAATTCTCTGCAAATGTGACATACACGTTCAGCATAATTCCTTTCAATCTTAGCAAGATTTTTGTAAATATAAATGAAACTATTCTAAAGTTTTTATGGAAAGACAAAGGAATTAGAATAGTTAAAACAATTCTAGAAAAGAAGAATAAAATGTTTCTCATTGGTAATTCCTATTTTCTCCTGCATAACTTCAGCCCCTGGCCAGAGCTGATTGGAGAAATAGAAGCTAAACTGGTTAGCTGATGTGGGACCCAAAGCAATAACCTCCACTAAAGATCCCCCTACCTTGAGAGCCTGAACTGGGAGAATTAGGCCTGCGGAAGCCAGTTAGTCGTGAGAGCAGATCTGAAAATTCATGTATAGTCAGGACTTAGGATAGAATTAAAGGTCACAGGTAAGGAAGAACTAAAAAGGAAAAAAACCTTGACAGTGAGCAGAAGGAGCACACCAATCAGCCGGAAACAGATGAGATGTGTAGAAGGATACACAGACATCATGAGACAGCTCCCCAGAGAGTAAATTTCATTCCTCGTGACTTTCCAGGTTTCCTAAAGCCCAACTGTGCTTTGGTTCCTGTTCTTGAATTTCTGTGGGATTCCTCAGAGTATTTTTATAACACATCTCTTCTTCCTGGACTTGCTTGATGTGGGCTGTGTCTCCTGTACCCAAGGAGATGTAACTATAATGATATATACAGTAAGCAAATATCTCTCCCGTTTAAAAGAATAAAACAATGGAGGTGGCAAGATGTGAACATCTGTTGTATCTTGTCCCTCTGTTCTTCCCTTTCTGCCGCCTCCTCAGAATTAGTCCTTGTTCTCCTGCCAGCTTCTTTGGCTTAGGATCAAGTGAATCCCCTGCAGTAAATTCGGGGGAGGAGGGGGAGGAGAGAAGCCCCCAGGGGGTTGGGCCTCTTGTTAGCGCCTGGTGTGCCCTGGAGGAAGGAGCTGTTCAACAGCTATTCAGTCCTTGTGTGGGAAAGAGAGAAGGATGGGGTGTGCCCAGTCTTCTCTTTTGTGTGGCTTTTAAAATATCTTCTTACTGACTGTCCTGTGCTAGGGAGGGCACATTTGCCTGTGGGATAGGGAAAGTAAGTGGCAGAAGCAGCTAGATGAAATTTACATGGCCTGGGCTGGGGGTCAGATGGCTCTATCATTGGTACTGGATGCACATTACTTTACTGGGGCTTGGTTCCTCCACCTGGAAAGTGGTGATAATAGCCATTTAAATGTGAAAGAATTAGTCAGTCAGTCGTGTCCGACTCTTTGTGACCCCATTGACTGCAGCCTACCAGGCATCTCTGTTCATGGGGATTCTTCAGGCAAGAATACTGGAGTGGGTTGCCATTTTCTTCTCCAGGGGATCTTCCTGATCCAGAGATAGAACCCAGGTCTCCCACATTGCAGGCAGATTCTTTACTGGCTGAGCTACTAGGGAAACCTGGTGAAATACGAAGTATTCACAAATTGCAAAGAAATTGTGATCATTTCTGCACATGATGTGGCCTCTGCTTAAATCTCCTTCCACTCTCCTCCTTGTTTCCTATGTCTTGCTGATGTTGGCTTCCTCATCGTTTCATAAAACACGATGGATCCCATCTTTAGGACTTTGTTTTCCAGGAAAATCATTGACCATTGTTTTTTTTTTTTTTTTTTTTTCTGTAATCAGCTGATGGTGGTGGTTGTTCTTTAGTTGCTAAGTTGTGTCTGACTCTTTTGTGACCCCATGGACTATAGCAATCAGTTGGAGCAATAGGAAATTTCATGGTAGGACTTCTCTTACTCAGGGGGCAAAAATTGTGGATACATGTTAAAGACATATTGGAGAAATGACTAAATATTCCTGAGATCCTTTTTGTGCACCTTCAGAGAATCATCTGTACCTTACAACCTGTGGTTTTCCAACACTGAGAACTTCACTAAACAGCAGGGAATGAAAAGTTGATAAGAGAGTCTTCTTTAAGGGTTCCAGATAGATGCTTGAGGTTCCTTCTCCTCATCCCTGTGGACAATGGGCTGAGAGTGCAAACACCCAAGTCTGTGGACTTGTCTTCTCATTGTCCAGTCTCCTCACAGCATATGAACTCTGCCTTAGGCAATTCCCCCACATTGCGGAGAATTGTGTATTCTTTAAGAGCTGAATGCTTTTCTCAGTATTCCAAGTAGCTAAGCACAGGGCCTGGTTCATGACTGGCTGCATGGGATAGTGGGAAAAAAATGAACCACAGGAAGTCAAGTAAGGGGAAGGGAACAGAGAAGGTTTGTGGACATCGGGTTTTTATTAGAATACTGTGTTTACTTGAAGGGTCCCTTATTTTAAACAAATTGGAGAGGCCTGGGGAGAGAGTAACCAAATGATTGAAAGAATTGCATGTGGGTTATTTAGCTAAAGGTTTTATAAGACTTCACTTAACTCAGGGGAGGGAAATTGCTTTGCTTCAATGCCATGCATTTTTCATCTGTTTGTGTTTGAATAGCAAACCCAAATTGGATTCTCTTCAGGGCCTGGAACCCCAGTGGGTGCTAGGGAATATGTGTGGAATGAATGATTTAGTGTTTTCCTTCTGAGTTGCTGATTCCTGACTAGCCAAGATGCTGTCTTCCTCTTTCAAGGGCTGGTTATGCTAAGAGGCTGGAAGGACACAGGGAAGAAGATTGATTTATAAATCAGGTATAATCACTGTATTCAATATCTGGGAAGATATCTCTAATGAGTGGGGTATGTGTGTGTATAAGTGTGTGTGTGCATATTGTATGTGTTTGAGGGAATAATATAAGAATATTTTAGGGAGAAAGCTCTTTTCCAAATAAAAATGGATCTGACAGCCCGAAAAGAGCTGCTGAGAGTATTGTTAGGCGTAGGGCTGGGGCCACTGGCGAGGCATCTGGGATGGTTTGAGTAACAGGGGTGGGGGGTAGGTCCTAGAAGCTTGCTCAGATAGGTCCTGCCTGTCATTGCTGGTTCGCTGTTGCCCTCTGCTGGCCAAACTGTTGTAGTCCCAGGAAACTGCAAATATCCCTGAGCAACTAGGATCTTGGTTTCCATGAAGTCTGGGCCTCTTCTCCAGCAGGAGGAAATGCAGTTAGTGCCGAGGAACAGCGGTGATGGAGGATGTGGCCAATCCACTGCCAGCAGAGACAGGCTGTCATCACCGAGGGGATGGGTCTTATGATTCTAGCTTTTACTCCACATTCTGCTCATTTGCTAAGACTTTGCTCTCTCTTTGGCTCTATGCTGGGCACAGCGAGGGAACCCACACAGGGTTCAGTCACTGTCTCTACACCAGAGGGTCTCCCATCAAGTTTGGGGGAAAATGGAAAGACAAGTACAGAAAGCTGTGACTGAGGCCACAGCTGAGGCACTGCTAAATGCTTATCTGTATTTAAAGAGGGTGTGTTCGACTCTTTGAGACACTATGGACTGTAGCCTGCCAGGATTCTCTGTCCATGGGATTCCCCAGGGAAGAATACTGGTGTGGATTGCCTTTTCCTTCTCCAGGGGATCTTCCCAACCCAGGGACTGAACCCTCATTTCTTGTGTTTCCTGCATTGAAAAGTGTGTTCTTTATCACTAGCACCAGGAGAGAGATGCAGTCTACTAGGGGTGAGGGAACTGAGGTGAAGGCACCATTAAACAGACAGTATTTAATATGAAAACTCAAGGGATAGGTGATTTTTTACTTATTTTTAAAAAATATCTTACTATTACTCAGCCACACACACACACAAATGAAATTCTAGCAACATGGATGGACCTAGAAATTGTCATAAGACCTAGAGATGTCACTAAGTGAAGTCAGAGGAAGACAGTATCCTATGATATCACTTATATGTGAAATCTAAAAAGATACAAATGAACTTACTTACAAAACAGAAATAGGGTCACAGACAGAAAAAACAAACTTATGGTTACAAAAGTGGGTAGTGGCAAGGGGATAAATCAAGAGTTTGGGACTAAAATACACGTAGTATTATACACAAAATGAATAGCCAACAGAGACCTGCTGTGTAGCTCAGGGAACTACACTCAACATCTTGTGGTAACTTATGATGGAGGAGAATGTAAAAATGTGTGTGTGTGTGTGTGTGTGTGTGTGTGTGTGTGTGGCTGAATCACTTTGCTGTACACCTGAAACTAACACAACATTGTAAATCAACATATTTCAGTGAAAATTAACAGAATATATCTCTTTTATCATATGAGCAGAGCATTTATCATAAAAATTAAATTTTGATTAATGAAAGCATGGGGCCTCCCTGGCGGCTGAGACAGTAAAAATCCACCTGCAATACAGGGGACCCAGGTTCAATCCCTGGGTCGGGAAGATCCCCTGGAGAAGGGAGTGGCAACCCACTCCAGTGTTCTTGCCTGGAGATTTCCATGGACAAAGGAGCCTGGCGGGCTACAGTCCATGGGGTCACAAAGAGTTGGACACGACTAAGTGATTTTCATCATCAATGAAAGAATGAGAAGAAACGAAAATCACTTGAAATCCTACCACTCAGAAATGATCAGTGTTCACATTTTGATCTACATACTTTTTTGTCATCATTGTTTCAAAATTGGAAGTACACTGAAGGTGCTACTTTGTATCCTGTTCTTCTTTATCATTTTGGTATGAACATTTTCCCAGTTTACTGATTTATTTATTTATTTTTTGGAAATGTGCTATTTCATGGAGGAGTATTTCTATGTGTGAACCAAAAGATGAGATTCTTTAAGCAGCATGAGGCAAAGCATATAGATTGTACTATACAAGAACTGTTAAATCTTTCCAAAATTTTTTTTTATTTTTTATTGGAGGATAATTGCTTTATAATGGTGTGTTCTGCCATACATCAATAAGAATAAGACATAAGTATACACATGCCTGCTCCCTCTTGAACCTTCCTCCCACCTCCCACCCCTCCTACCCCTCTAGGTTGTCACAGGGCACTCAGTTGAGCTCCCTGTGTCATACAGCAAATTCCCAGGGGCTATCTGTTTTACACAGGGTGATGCATGTGTTCCAGTACTGCTCTCTCCAGGAATTGCTACTTCTTCATTAATTCATTCCAGAACTATTTTGAGGAAACCTACTACTTTGGAGACAGAATGATAAGACCTGACTCTATGACGTTTATAGTATAGGAGAGGAGAATGACATTAACAAAATAATCACAGAAATAACTATGAAATTGCATCTGGAATAAGTGCTGTGAAGGAGAGATGTGAAGTTTATGAAAGTACCTATTAGAAACAGGAGAAGTGGTCACGGAGGGGGGAAAGCTTGCCAGAGTAAGGAGTAACTGAGCTCAGCACTGCAGGAGTTAAGTAGGTAAAGAAGGTTAGAAGCAACATGGCTGGCAGGCAGAATATCACAGGCAAAGCCCCTTCAGTAGGACTAGGCATGGTGAGTCCTGGAAACTGAAAAAAGATCCCGGAGAAAGGAGTGCAGAGACTTGGCGTGAAATGACACTGAAGAAATGGTAAGGTCCAACTCTGCAGAACCTCAGACGAGGTGATTTTTTTTTTTTTTTTTTGGTTATGTCTCCTAAGAACCATGGAGAGGTATCGAAGTATTTGAAGCCAGAGTTGGGACGTAAAGACCAAATTTGTTCTTAAAATGGTCTGCCTCATTGCAGTATCATGATGAGGCTGGGAAGGAACTAAAATGTGTAGATGAACCACGTCCAGGTGGCTAATAGCCCAAGCCCAGTGAGAAGGGAACTGCAGTCGTCCAGGCAGGAGATGTGGGAAGACTGGATTAGAATGTTGAAAGTCAGGATGGAGAGAAGTGAGTGGTTTTGAGAGGTATTTGAGGAGTAGAATGTTTAGGACTTAGCATGTGAGGTAAAGAAATGAGAGAAAAAAGTCTCCTAAGTCTTGGAGTCTTTAAGGAGGATTTCCCCTAAGACAGAGAACGCTGGAAGAGGTCAAGGCTTGGAGGGGATGGCCATGGATGCTGTTTCACAGAGGTAGTGATTCCAGGACGGCTATAGACCATCACATCAGCTCCTTCCAGAGGTGGATTATACCACACTTGTACACCACGCTGAAAAGTCCTTTATTTGAGTGTTCGTGGTCCCAGGAGGAAGCTAACACTCTGCCTGCATTTGCTGTCTCCATACTTATTTCAGGTCCTTGAACTACTGTTTGCTCTGTGTAAAGCATTGGACAAGTCATTTATTGTAATGGTCTCTGGACCTTTGTTTTTTTCTTTAAAATGAAGCTAATAGCAGCTAGTCCAAAGGATTGTTGGGAAGATTAAACAAAAGCATTGATATTCAAGGGCTTTGTGATCCTCCATGAATTGCACAGAATCATATTGATATTCTTATTCCTATATTTGTTTTGAACATTACCACCAAACTTAAATTACATTAATACTAAGAATATAAAATTCAGTGTTTTCTCCAAGAGTTCTTTGGGAAGAAAAGGTGTGATTGAAGTCTAAATAAATAAATATACCACCCAGAAGCTAGAGATGGTGGCCCCAAACTATTTATAAGCCTGTGTGTTTACTTGGATTCTGACTTTCCCAACATGAAAATTATGCAGAGTCTGTGTCACAGCAGAGCACTCTGTGTTCCTAAAAGAACTCTCTTTTTTTCCCCTGAATCCATCCTTTACCTTTTAAAATAAATCTCATTATGGAGTGCTGACATTTTCAGTAAAACCTTCAACCAAAATCTGAGGATATTTTAGACTAAAAACAAGCCTGGTTTATTAGGCACAGCTTATAACTTGCTGCTAAGTAGATACAATCTATTTAGAGAAATTTATGTAGATAGCTGATAAAACATTTCAGAATCCTCATCTTTTTCTGTCTAAGCCAGAGTGTTAAACAGATTATTGAGAATTCTCTCTTCTCTTGGTGGAGTAGAGTCTTGCAACATTGTTGGAGTGGATGGAAGCCATAGGACCAAGATTTAAACCAGATCTCTTGACTCTACATCACTAACTCTGCCTCCATATTCTAGCTGAATGACTTTAGGTGTGACCTTCTTCCAAGGGTGACGGGGAAATTTAAAGCTAACACTTACACATGCATAATGGCCAGAATATAATAAGGCCACAGCCTCATGGTTTTTTCTTTCTATGTCTGTTTCTCAATATTTCTACCTCCTTCACCTCCCCTTTTCTCTTCTTTATGTATCCTTCTGTTCCTCCTCGCGTTGATTTAACTCCTAACTTTGTCTTCCCTGTCTTTGAACTATATTGAGGAAGGGCATATATTGGGTTACC
Organism: Nanger dama; assembly: GCA_917880005.1. NCBI lineage: Eukaryota > Metazoa > Chordata > Mammalia > Artiodactyla > Bovidae > Nanger > Nanger dama. The sequence continues at coordinate 22,139,075 of CAKJTW010000011.1, read as the reverse complement.
CAAGGTCACCTAGTGACTTACGTGTGTAAGTCGCTCAGGCGTGTCTGCTACTTTGTGACCCCATGGACTGTAGCCTGCCAGGCTCCTCTGTCCATGAAATTCCCCAGGCAAGAATACTGCAGTGGGTTGCCATTTCCCTGCCAAAAATAGTAACAGCTCCTTTATGAACCACTGATTGAGAAGTTTGCCCCTGAATCCTCTCCCCAAACTTATAAGATGAATATGGTACTGTCTCCATTTCACAGACAAGAAATGTGAGCTACAGTCAGCCTCAATGTCCAGTCTTACAAAGTTTGTCATTAGTAGAGCTGGGTTTTCACCCCCAGACTCAGCTGACCCAAAGGCCTCCAAAAGACTTGCGATTGGCAATCAGTTATCACAACAGATATTTATTTATTGCAGGCTATTTGACAGGAACAGAGTAAATAGCCCTGTACAGTCTCTGCCCTCATGGAGTGTGTGTGTATGCACGTGTGCGCGCGCACACACACACACACACACACACACACACACACACACATGTAGGGATGATTCTTAGACCATAATCACTGGAATTGCCCAGGCCTCTGTACTTTGGTGTCCGTTCTGACTTGTCAAGATTCACACGGTATCAGTTACTAAACCTCTTATATATCATTTCTTCTTACAAATTATGGTAAGAGCTGAAAATGAAAATGGATCAGAATGCTTTGAAAAAAATGTAATGGGGATACAAGTTTACATAGGAGTTTAAGAAATCTTTGAACAAGGCATTCAAGACATGACTTGGACATTGAGTTTTCTCAGCCTGCTATAAGATGCTGCTGGGCAGACGCCAGACCATTGGACTGGATCCTGAAACGGAAAGGGTGCCATTTAACAAAGTCAACAGGGGGTGACATCACTCCTTTTGAATTTTAAGAATAGCACTGAGGTTTTGTGTGAGAATGGATGGGAACTGGGTGACCAATCTTAATCTTTACATTAGACTGATGATTTGTAGTGGGAATTCAGATATGTATGAATCACAAATCATCCTTTTCAGTCTCTTGAAAGTAAAATGAAAGTGTCAGTCGCTCAGTTGTGTCTGACTCTTTGTGACCCCATGACCTGTAGCCTGTCAGGCTTTTCTGTCTGTGGAATTCTCCAAGCAAAAATACTGGAGTGAGTAGCCATTCCATTCTCCAGGGGACCTTTCCGACGTAGGGATTGAACCTGGGTCTCTTGCATTTCAGGCAGATTCTTTAACATCTGAGCCACCAAAGAAGCCCGATTATCCTTTCCAGTTTCTTAGGAAGACAAAATATGCACTGAAAAAGTTATAAGTCACACAGTGCTATACACAAAGGCTGTAGCAGACAGAGAGCAAATGCTGTGGGTGAGAGGAATTTCAGACCACGCTCTCTTTTTAAAAATAAGCCATTGCTTTCACTCTCTGTTCTCTTTGTTGCATAGATTCTTAACTCAGAATATTTCATTGCATACCCTGAAAGACTCTGAAATCTGAAGCAAGTCAACTCAGTAAACACTTATCTAGTGTCTGCTTTGTCTTTGGCTGGTAAGAATCATATTTCACTCATTTCACTGTATTTCCACCACAGGAAAATGATAAAATGAGCTCAATATGATAGAATAGCTTGGGCAGGGGTCAGTGAACCTAAATTCAAGTCTCCATTTTATCTTCATTCAGCAATTTGACCTTTGAAGATTAGCATAAACCAATGCTTAGTTGTCCAAATTGAGTTAAAATTAAGAGATATTCTTCGTGTCCTTTGAGAAAGATGGGCTCCATGAAGGTTTTCTAGAGAAGTGGGATGATGTGGAGGAGCATGAATCAGTTGACTGCCAATGTGATACAATCTTGCTATTCCCCTGATGGAACCTGTCAAGGATAATAATCTCTGAGCTCTGCAGGCATAAAACATTTTCCTGTGATCCTCTGCCTCCCTCCTTCCTTGGTCACAGGGCCAGAATGAGAGAGAGAGAGAGAGGATGACTTTTTTCAACTCCTCTTTCTTCCAAGGTGATAAACCTCATCATTTTCTGTGTTAGCAGAGATGTTTCAGTGAAGATGATTAATTTGGAAAGATTATGCCATTGACTTTTATTCTCTGTGGTGATTTTTACAGGATAGACCACTGGAACAATGAGAAGGAGAGGATTTTGCTGATCACAGAGAAGACTCTCTTAATTTGCAAATATGACTTCATCATGCTCTGCTGTGTGCAGTTGCAATGGATCCCCCTGAGTGCTATCTATTGCATCTGCCTGGGCAAGTTTTCCTTCCCTGCGATGTCACTGGACAAGTGAGTGTGATGTCTTAGACTTGGGAAAGTGGTGCAGTGGGGGTGGGGCATGCAGCGAAAACAATCCCAAAATTCAGTTCTCCCTGTAACCTGCGAGAAGCCAGGGGAGAAGAGGGAAGCTGTAGTTGAATTTATCAGGCAATCCTGAGTTCCTACTCTATGTCAGATGTTCATGGATACGATTTTAACAGTTCACAATTTACGTAGTACTTTAATATGAGTACCTGACAAGTGAATGGTTGAATGTAAAGTGGAAAGAGCTGGAGGGACATGGAAGGCATGTTACTCCCCTAGTTCATCTGACAGAGATCAGAGAAGCTTTCCTGGAGGAGCACTTGCAATATTTGACTCGGGGGTAGGAGCTAGTCGCAGAAGAACAAAAGCTTAAGAATATACCAAGCAGAAGGAAGAGAGAAGTCAAAGAATGAAGGTGGGAAAAAGTGAAATGCCTCTAGGAAATTAAATTATTTTCTAAAGCATAATGGACAGAACCCATGAGAGCTAATAGTACTTCTTGAAAGAAGTCTCTTTAGAGATTTAGTGGAGGGGACACCAGCTCTCTTGGAGATATCCAGGAGACTTGATGAGGTTTATGGCAGGGGATTGCTGAATTGAGTCAATTCTTGAGATGGGCTCAGAAGGAACTGAATTTCTTTGACATTTTAAGTCTGAGCCAGAGGATAGCCATCTTCCTCTGAACTGTAAGCTCTTTGAGGGCAGGTATCTTTGATTATTGTCATTGTTGTTCTTTAAGTACCTGGTATTGGGCCTAGTATATAGCAAGAACTGAAAAATCTAAAATACTGAAAAAAAGCATAGATTGATCAAGTGACTGGTTTTCTTTTCATGAAGCATATCATATCAAAGACCTATTTTTATTTCTTCTTTTCATGGATGCTAGAAATAATTGATTCAGTTCACTAACTTTTTGAACTGGTAGATTTTTTTAACATCATATGCACATTGTAAACATATATTTAAACATCATAAAAATTAGTTGCTGTCAGCATTCCTCTCCTATCCCAAATCTTAGGTTTTCCAGAATTATCTCCATAGGAGATAATCAACATTTTCATGTTTTTTTTTTTCCCTTTTGAGAAATAGTCTGTAAATATATAAGGATAAAATTGTCTTTCATGCATATATGCGTGTTTTATATATTTATAATATTTATCAATGCAAATATTTATCACAAATTATTTTACAGTGGGTACACATATCATAAAATACTTTGTTTCAAGCTATTTTACCCAAAGGTATACCTTGGAGACACTATTCTATAATCATGGAAAGATTAACTTCAGTCTTTTTAATGTTATAAAATATTCAATTTCAAGCCTAATCTATTTATCTAGCCCTATATTAATGGGCATTTAATCTTTTCTACTGCAAGCAAAGCTATGGGCTTCCCTAGTGGCTCAGTGGTAAAGAACCTGCCTGCCAATGCAGGAAGCTAGGGTTCAGTCCCTGGGTTGGGAAGATCTCCTGAAGAAGAAAATGGCAACTCCACTCCAGTATTCTTGCCCGCAAAATCCCATGGACAAAGGAGCCTGGTGGGCTACAGTCTGTGTGAGCTCACAGAGCCTGATAACAGCAACAACAACAGGACTTTTCATAAATATGCAAATATATTTGTAATGTAAATTTCCACAAGTGGAAATATTAGGACAAAAGTCCTGTGAATTTTAATGGTAGATGCTGCTGAATTGCCTTCTAAACAGGCAACAGCTGGTTATGCTCCCGTAAGTATGAATCCTTTCTCATGTACCCTCAACAAGATCGTATTTTATGACACTCTTTCTTAGCCAGTGAGATGAAGAAAAATATTTTTATTTTAATTTCCATCACTAGAATTTGAAGGAAGTTGAGGGTGTTTTTCTTATGCTGGAAAGGACTTTTATCTACATTTCTGTGAACTGCCTATTTTTGGCCATACTACATTTTTTTTTCTGTTGAAACACTGATCTTTTTAAATTGATTTATAAGAGATCTCAGTATATGACAGAACTTGGTCCTGTTTCTGCCATATATTATTGCAAATATTTTTTCCCGTTTATCATATTTCTTTTAACTTTCTAATGCTATATTTACTGTCTTTGAGTTTTACGTTGTTAAATGTATCATCCTTCCAAGTTTCTAAGTTTATGTCTTTTTGAGAAAGGTTTTCCACCACTGAAATTACAAAATATATTTCCAAGTTTTCTTCTTTTTTTTTTTTATAAATTTTTGGAAAATATTTATTGGTTTATTTATTTGATGGGGGGTCTTAGTTGAAGCATGCTGGATCTTGGATCTTCACTGTGGCGCGTGAGATCTCTAGTTGTGGATCTTCACTGTGGCGCGTGAGATCTCTAGTTGTGGCATATAGGATCTACTTCCATGACCAGGGTTCAGACCTGGGCTCCTTGTATTGAGAACATAGAGTCTTAGCTACTGGACCACCTAGGAATTTTATTTTTAAAAATACTTAAATTTATGTTTCATCTGGAATTTATCTTAAGTAAGGAAAAACATAAGCCATCAACTTCTCTCATGGCTCAGATGGTAAAGCATCTGCCTGCAATGTGGGAGACCTGGGTTTGATTCCTGGGTTGGGAAGATCCCTTGGAGAAGGAAATGGCAATCCACTCCAGCAGTCTTGCCTGGAGAATCCCATGGAGGGAGGAACCTGATAGGCTACAGTCCATGGGGCCGCAAAGAGTCGGACATGACTGAGCAACTTCACTTCAACTTTATTACTTTATCCAGATGGCAGACGAGATTTCTCAACATCATTTATTTAATTCTCCCTTTTATCAATAAATATTGTATTTTATCATGTGTAATTGTGTTTATTCTGAGTTACCCATTTCACTTACTTCTTTATTAGAATGCAAAATGCTTTTTAATTATTAAAGCACTTTATTACCGTTTTAATATCTGCTGGAGTTACTCCCATCTTATTAATCTTCATTTTTAAAGAATTTATTTATTCACACCTATTTATTTCTCCATGAGCTTACTTAATTTTTAAAAATTCTGTTAATAAGATTTTCAAATATTAAATCAGCCATTCAGTATTAAGATAAACACATTTAGTTATAGTGTACTATCTTTTCTATATGTTGTTGAATTCAGTTTGCTAATATTTTATTAAGGAGTTTTGTGTCTATGTTCATGAGGATATTAGTCTATTATTTTCATTCTTTTAGATGTCTTTGCCAAGTATTTAGATTATGCTGGTCCCATAAAAGAAGTTGGAAAGTGTTCTCTTCTCTTCTATTTTCTTAAAGACTTTATATATAAGTGGTGTTATCTCTTCCCTAAATATATGTTGAAATTTACAAGGGAAGTTTTCTGGGCCTGAGATTTCTTTGTGGGACAGTTTTAGAAATTAAATTACTGTGTTTTAAAAATACTGAGTTACTCCTATTTTTCCTTCTATGGTAATTTTGGTAAATTGTATTTTTCCAGGAATTTGTTGTTTAAGGTGTTTCATTTAAAGGCTAAAAGTTGTTACTATTCCACTATTATTCCTTTAATGTCTTCTTTCCTCATATCAGTGATCTGCAGTCTCTTTTCTTTCTGTGAACGAATCTATTGATTTTGTTGCTTTTAATAAGAATATGCTTTTCACTTTGCCAATTATCATGATTGCTTGATTTCTTTTTTTTTTAATACTTTATTCTACATTACAATACTGTATTTGTTTTGCCATACATTGACATGAATCAGCCACAGGTGTCCACTATCTCCCAATGCCGAGGCCCCTCCCACCTCCCACCCCATATCATCTCCCTGGATCATCCCGTGCACCAGCCCCAAGCATCCTGTATCCTGTATTGAACATAGACTGGCGCTTCATTTCTTACATGGTAGTATACATGTTTCAATGCCATTCTCCCAAATCATCCCACCCTCTCCCTCTCTCACAGAGTCCAAAAGTCCATTCTATACCTCTGTGTCTCTTTTGTTGTCTCACATAGAGGGTCATCATTACTATCTTTCTAAATTCCATATATATGTGTCAGTATACTGTATTGGTATTTTTCTTTCTGGCTTACTTCACTCTGTATAATCGGCTCCAGTTTCATCCATCTCATTAGAACTGAATCAAATTTATCCTTTTTAAGGGCTGAGTAATACTCCATCGTGTATATGTACCACAGCTTTGTTATCCATTCATCTGCTGATGGACATCTAGGTTGTTTCCATGTCCTGGCTATTATAAACAGTGCTGCAGTGAACATTGGGGTACATGTGTCTCTTTCCATTCTGGTTTCCTTGGTGTGTATGCCCAGCAGTAGAATTGCTGGGTCATAAGGCAGTTCTATTTGCAGTTTTTTAAGGAATCTCCACACTGTTTTCCATAGTGGCTGTACTAGTTTGCATTCCCACCAGCAGTGTAAGAGGGTTCCCTTTTCTCCACATCCTCTCCAGCATTTATTGCTTGTAGACTTTTGGATCGCAGCCATTCTGACTGGTGTGAAATGGTACCTCACTGTGGTCTTGATTTGCATTTCTCTGATAATGAGTGATGTTGAGCATCTTTTCATGTGTTTGTTAGCCATCCGTATGTCTTCTTTGGAGAAATGCCTATTTAGTTCTTTGGCCCATTTTTTGATTGGTTCATTTATTTTTCTGGAGTTGAGCTGCATATGTTGCTTGTATATCTTTGAGATTAGTTGTTTGTCAGTTGTTTGATTTGCATTTTTTTCTCCCATTCAGAAGGCTGTCTTTTCACCTTGCTTATAGTTTCCTTTGTTGTGCAGAAGCTTTTAATTTTAATTAGATCCCATTTGTTTATTTTTGCTTTTATTTCCATTATACTGGGAGGTGGATCATAGAGGATCCTGTTGTGATTTATGTCAGAGAGTGTTTTGCCTATGTTTTCCTCTCAGGAGTTTTATAGTTTCTGGTCTTACATTTAGATCTTTAATCCATTTTGAGTTTATTTTTGTGTGTGGTGTTAGAAAGAGATCTAGTTTCATTCTTTTACAAGTGGTTGACCAATTTTCCCAGCACCACCTGTTAAAGAGACTGTCTTTACTCCATTGTATATTCTTGCCTCCTTTGTCGAAGATAAGGTGTCCATAGGTGTGTGGATTTATCTCAGGGCTTTCTATTTTGTTCCATTGATCTATATTTCTGTCTTTGTGCCAGTACCATGCTGTTTTAATGACTGTGGCTTTGTAGTAGAGCCTGAAGTCAGGCAAGTTGATTCCTCCAGTTCCATTCTTTTTTCTCAAGATTGCTTTTGCTATTCGAGGTTTTTTGTATTTCCATACAAATCTTGAGATTATTTGGTCTAGTTCTGTGAAAAATACTGCTGGTAGCTTGATAGGAATTGCATTGAATCTGTAGATTGCTTTGGGTAGTATACTCATTTTCCCTATATTGACTCTTCCGACCCATGAACATGGTATATTTCTCCATCTATTAGTGTCCTCTTTGATTTCTTTCATCAGTGTTTTATAGTTTTCGATATATAGGTCTTTAGTTTCTTTAGGTAGGTATATTCCTAAGTATTTTATTCTTTTCATTGCAATGGTGAATGGAATTGTTTCCTTAACTTCTTTTTCTACTTTCTCATTATTAGTATATAGGAATGCAAGGTATTTCTGAGTGTTGATTTTATATCCTGCAACTTTACTATATTCATTGATTAGCTCTAGTAGTTTTCTGGTCGAGTCTTTAGGGTTTTCTATGTACAGAATCATGTCATCTGCGAACAGTGAGAGTTTTACTTCTTCTTTTCCAATTTGGATTCCTTTTATTTCTTTTTCTGCTCTGATTGCTGTGGCCAAACTTCCAGAACTATATTGAATAGTAGTGGTGAAAGTGGGCATCCTTGTCTTGTTCCTGACTTCAGGGGAAATGCTTTCAATTTTTCACCATTGAGGATAATGTTAGCTGTGGGTTTATCATATATACCTTTTATTATGTTGAGGTACGTTCCTTCTATTCCTGCTTTCTGGAGAGTTTTTAATCATAAATGGATGTTGAATTTTGTCAAAGGCCTTCTCTGCATCTATTGAGATAATCATATGATTTTTATTTTTCAATTTGTTAACGTGGTGAATTACATTGATTGATTTGCGGATATTGAAGAATCCTTGCATCCCTGGGATAAAGCCCACTTGGTCATGGTGTATGATCTTTTTAATGTGTTGCTGGATTCTGATTGCTAGGATTTTGTTAAGGATTTTTGCATCTATGTTCATCAGTGATATTGGCCTGTAGTTTTCTTTTTTTGTGGCATCTTTGTCAGGTTTTGGTATTAGGGTGATGGTGGCCTCATAGAATGAGTTTGGCAGTTTACCTTCCTCTGCAATTTTCTGGAAGAGTTTCAGTAAGATAGGTGTTAGCTCTTCTAGAAATTTTTGGTAGAATTCAGCTGTGAAGCCGTCTGGACCTGGGCTTTTGTTTGCTGGAAGATTTCTGATTACAGTTTCAATTTCCATGCTTGTGATGGGTCTGTTAAGATTTTCTATTTCTTCCTGGTTCAGTTTTGGAAAGTTGTACTTTTCTAAGAATTTGTCCATTTCTTCCAAGTTGTCCATTTTATTGGCATATAATTGCTGATAGTAGTCTCTTAGGATTCTTTGTATTTCTGTGTTGTCTGTCGTGATCTCTCCATTTTCATTTCTAATTTTATTGATTTGATTTTTTTCTCTTTGTTTCTTGATGAATCTGGCTAATGGTTTGTCAATTTTATTTATCCTTTCAAAGAACCAGCTTTTTGCTTTGTTGATTTTTGCTATGGTCTCTTTTGTTTCTTTTGCATTTATTTCTGTCCTAATTTTTAGGATTTCTTTCCTTCTACTAACTCTGGGGTTCTCTATTTCTTCCTTTTCTAGTTGCTTCAGGTGTAGAGTTAGGTTATTTATTTGACTTTTTCTTGTTTCTTGAGGTATGCCTGTATTGCTATGAACTTTCCTCTTAGCACTGCTTTTATAGTGTCCCACAGGTTCTGTGTAGTTGTGTTTTCATTTTCATTCATTTCGATGCATATTTTGATTTCTTTTTTCATTTCTTCTGTGATTTGTTGATTATTCAGAAGGGTGTTGTTCAGCCTCCAAATGTTGGAATTTTTAATAATTTTTCTCCTGTAATTGAGATCTAACCTTAGTACATTATGGTCAGAGAAGATGCTTGGAATAATTTCAATTTTTTTGAATTTATCAAGGTTAGATTTATGACCCAGGATGTGATATATCCTGGAAAAGGTTCCGTGTGCACTTGAGAAAAAGGTGAAATTCATTGTTTTGGGGGTGAAATGTCCTATAGATATCAATTAGGTCTAACTGGTCTATTGTATCATTTAAAGTTTGCATTTCTTTGCTAATTTTCTGTTTAGTTGATCTGTCCATAGGTGTGAGTGGGGTATTAAAGTCTCCCACTATTATTGTGTTATTATTAATTTCCCCTTTCATGCTTGTTATCAATTGTCTTACATATTGCGGTGCTCCTATGTTGGGTGCATATATATTTATAATTGTTATATCTTCTTCTTGGATTGATCCTTTAATCATTATGTAGTGGCCTTCTTTGTCCCTTTTCACAGCCTTTGTTTTAAAGTCTATTTTATCGGATATGAGTATTGCTACTCCTGCTTTCTTTTGGTCTTTATTTGCATGGAATATCTTTTTCCAGCCCTTCACTTTCAGTCTGTATGTGCCCATTGTTTTGAGGTGGGTCTCTTGTAAGCAGCATATATAGGGATCTTGTTTTTGTATCCATTCAGCCAGTCTTTGCCTTTTGGTTGGGACATTCAACCCATTTACATTTAAGGTAATTATTGATAAGTATGCTCCTGTTTCCATTTACTTTATTGTTTTGGGTTTGGGGTTATACGCCCTTTTTGTGTTTCCTGTCTAAAGTCTATCCTTTAGTATTTGTTGGAGAGCTGGTTTGGTGGTGCTGAATTCTCTCAGCTTTTGCTTGTCTGTAAAGCTTTTGATTTTTCCTTCATACTTGAATGAGATCCTTGCTGGGTACAGTAGTCTTGGCTGAAGGTTATTATCTTTCATCACTTTAAGTATGTCTTGCCATTCCCTCCTGGCCTGAAGAGTTTCTATTGAAAGATCTGCAGTTATTCTTATGGGGATCCCCTTGTGTGTTATTTGTTGTTTTTCCCTTGCTGCTTTTAATATTTGTTCTTTGTGTTTGGTCTTTGTTAGTTTGATTAAAATATGTCTTGGGGTGTTTCGCCTTGGGTTTATCCTGTTTGGCACTCTCTGGGTTTCTTGGACTTGGGTGATTATTTCCTTCCCCATTTTAGAGAAGTTTTCAACTATTATCTCCTCAAGTATTTTCTCATGATCTTTCTTTTTGTCTTCTTCTTCTGGGACTCCTACAATTCGAATGTTGGAGCGTTTCATATTGTCTTGGAGGTCTCTGAGGTTGTCCTCATTTCTTTTAATTCATCTTTCTTTTCCCTCACTGATTCATTTATTTCTACCATTCTATCTTCTGTTTCACTAATCCTATCTTCTGCCTCTGATATTCTACTATTTGTTGCCTCCAGAGTGTTTCTGATCTCATTTATTGCATTATTCATTATATGTTGACTCTTTTTATTTCTTCTAGGTCCTTGTTAAACCTTTCTTGCATCTTCTCAATCCTTGACCCCAGGCTATTTATCTGTGATTCCATTTTGATTTCAAGATTTTGGATCATTTTCGCTATCAGTATTCAGAATTCTTTCTCAGGTAGATTCCCTATCTCTTCCTCTTTTGTTTGGTTTGGTGGGCATGTCTCCTGTTCCTTTACCTGCTGGGTATTCCTCTGTCTCTTCATCTTGGTTATATTGCTGCATTTGGGGTAGCCTTTCTATATTCTGGGAATTTGTGGAATTCTCTTTATTATTGAGCTTCCTCTCTGTGTGTGGGGGTGTATCAGTGGCTTGTCAAAGTTTCTTGATTAGGGAGGCTTGTGTTGGAGTTCTGGTGGGTGGAGCTGGATTTCCTCTCTCTGGAGTGCTGTGAAGTGTGAAGTAATGGGTTATGAGACGTCAATGGTTTTGGAATATTTTGAGCTGCCTGTATATTGAAGCTCAGGGGCTTGTTCTTGTGTTTCTGGAGAATTTGCGTGGTATGTCTTGCTCTGGCACTTGTTGGCCCTTGGGTGGTGCTCAGTTTCAGTATAGGTATGAAGGCGCTTGATGAGCTCCTATTGGATAATGTTCCCTGTATTCAGGAATTCTCTGATGATCTCAGGATTTGGACTTAAGCCTCCTGATTCTGGTTTTCAGATTTATTTTTACAATAGCCTCATGATTTCTCCATCTATACAGCACTAATGTTAAAACATCTAGGTTAAAGATGATAGGTTTCTCCACCTTGAGGGTTGCCCCTAGAGGATTGCTGGAGTTACTTGGAGGAGAGAAGAGGGAGGGGGTAGTTAGAGGTGAGTGGAATGGGATGAGGTGGAATCAAAAGAGGAAAGAGCAAGCTAGCCTGTAACCACTTTCTTGTGTGTGCTCCAAAGTCTGGACCTCTCAGAGGTGGTCACAGAGTTATACATGGAAGAGGAGAGAGAGGAAGTAGATAGAGGTGGACAGGAGGATAAAAGAGGGAGATGCAAAGGAAGGATACAGATCCGGCCAGTAACCAGTTCCCTGAGAGTTCTCCACCTTCTGGAACACACAGAGATTCATAGAGTTGGGTAGAGAAGAGGAGGGGGAGGGAGGAGACAGAAGCCACCTGGTGGAGAAAAGAGAGATTCCAAAGGAGGAGAGAGTGGTCAAGCCAGTAATCTCGCACTCATGTAAAATTGGGTACTGAAGCTTAGGTTTTTAAAAGTACAAAATTGGCAACAAATACCAAAATGCCGAGATTAAAAATCTGGAGTAGAGATTGGATTTTCAAAGATAAATATTAAAGAAAAGAAGAAGGAGGAGAAAAATAAAAAAATAGAAAAAAAAAGACTCCAGAATTATTAAAAGATAACAACTTCCACCACCAAAAGAACTATATATGGCATTTGCTTTAAAGATAGGGTTTTTTTTTTTTAAGTAATATTAGGTTATAAAAATAATAAATAGAAATATAGAGGACTTAAAAATTTAAGCAAGTTTAGGAAAAAAGATGAGAAAGAAAAGAAGAAAAAAACAAATTTTTTTCAAAAAAAACTTAAAAGAAAAAATTCTTAAAAAAAAAATCACGCTTCCACATCAACCCCCCAAAAAAAAAATTTGATCATAAAAGTAGTAATGGTATATCTGGCGCTTTCTCTGTCATTGTGGGCTGTGTGGGGTCGCTACCAAGGCAGTTCCCTCTGTTTGACTTCCTCTGTTTGCTGGTCTCTTCCATGTCTGATTTCCGTCTTGACACAGGGATGGGGGTGGTGGACTCTGCACTGGGCTTGCCCCTTCTCGTGGCGCACACCACTCAGGCTGTCCGTCTGGGGCCTGCCCAAGGCTTCATGCACCTCCCCGGTCCAAGCCGCTCAGGTTTGGCACTCAGGAAGCCCTCCGAGGCTCGGATTTGGTTGAGCCTGGGCTTTGTTCCCTTCCCAGGTCGGAGTAGCTAGGGGGTTTGGTGTGCGCAATTGCTGTGACTTCTGGCCTTTCTGGATTGCTCAATTTTCTGGGAGTACTGCTGGGGCTCTTTCTCAGGCAGATGATGACTGTTCAGAGCCCCCAGAAGTCTTAATTAGCAAAGAAACCTGCTTGCAATTTGGTAGGTAATGTCTCTCTTGAGCTGCGATTGCCCCCTTCCAGCACTTAAGGCTCTGGCTGCCTGTCGCTGGAGAGGGATGGTCTGCAGCCGGCTATTTCTGATCTGTCCTTTGTTCTGTGTGCGGGCCTGTTGGTGTCTTATGTTCGAGCGTTTTGCGTGTTAGCTATCCCACAGTCTGGTTTGCTAGTCCAAGATAGTTCGTTCTAGCCACGCGCAGACCTGATTCTGGCCCCGTTACGACCCGATTCTCGAGAAAAGCTCTGCAGCCTACGTCTCCCGCTGCCCAGTTCTTAGAAAGCACTGTTGCTGGCGCCTCGCGCTCCTCCCTGCCCAACCCCCACTGCTACTGTTGGATGCAGGCATTTGCGCTGCTTATCCACTGGAGGTTTTACTGTTGAATTCGTAATCTGTTGGTTTTAATTATTTATTTATTCTTCCTTCCTGTTATGTTGCCCTCTGTGCTTCCAGGGCTCGCCCCAGACACGGCTGTGAGAATGTTTCCTGATGTTAGGAAACCTCTTTTTAAGAGTCTTTTCCTGGGATGGGATTCCCTTCCCGGGATGGGGCCTCCCTCCCTACCTCCTTTGTCTCTATTTTCATCTTTTATATTTATTCCTACCTGGTTTTGAAGCCAACAATCTGCTTTGCTGGATGCCTGATGTCCTCTGCCAGTAACCAGAAGTTGTTTTGTGGAATTTACTCAGCGTTGAAATGTTCTTTTGATGAAGTAGTGAGGGAGAAAGTGTTCTCCCCATCCTATTCCTCCGCCATCTTTTCTCTCCACCTCAATTGCTGGATTTCTAATTGATTTTTACTATTTTATTTTTTCCTCTACTTACTTTTGGTTTACTTTATTTTTTAACTTTTTAATTTGAAACCCAAAACACTGATTTTAGACTTTTCTTCTTTTATCATGTGAGCATTTCAGTTCAGTTTAGTTCAGTTTAGTTGCTCAGTTGTGTCGGATTCTTTGCAACCCCATGAACCGCAGCATGCCAGGCCTCCCTGTCCATCACCAACTTCCAGAGATTACCCAAACCCACGTCCACTGAGTCGGTGATGCCATCCAACCATCTCATCTCATCCTCTGTCAGCCCCTTCTCCTCCTGCCCTAATCTTTCCCAGCATCAGAGACTTTGCAAGTGAGTCAGCTCTTCACATCAGGTGGCCAAAGAACTGGAGTTTCAACCTCAACATCAGTCCTTCCAATGAACACCCAGGACTGATCTCGTTTAGGAGATCAGCCTGGTTGGATCTCCTTGCAGGCCAGGGGACACTCAAGAGTCTTCTCCAACACCACAGTTCAAAAGCATCACTTAAATTTATAAATTTCCTTCTAATAGCTGCTTTCACTACATCTCACAATTTGGCTATGTTGAGCTTATACTATCATTCACTTAGAAATATTTTATAATTTTTCTTGTGATTTCTCCTTTGAAACATGGATACTTTAGAAGTCATATTGACAAATTTCCAAATATTTTGAGTTTTTCTTAATATTTTAATATTATTGAATTTTAATTTAGAGAACATAGTGTCTTTGACTTTAATTATTTTAATTGCACTGTAGTGTGTTATTGCCAAATTCAGACTTAAATTGAAGAAAGGAGGGAAAACGACTAGACCATTCAAGTATGACCTAAATCAAGTTCCTTATGATTATACAGTGGATGCAAGAAATAGATTTAAGAGACTAGATCTGATAGACAGAGTTTGTGATGAACTATAGATGGAGGGTCGTGATACTGTGCAGGAGACAGGGATCAAGATGGTCCCCATGGAAAAGAAATGCAAAAAGAAAAATGGTTGTCCGAGGAGGCCTTAGAAATAGCTGTGAAAAGAGGAGAAGTGAAAAGCAAAGGAGAAAAGGAAAGATATAAGCATCTGGATGCAGAGTTCCAAAGAATAGCAAGAAGAGATAAGAAAGCCTTCCTCAGTGATCAATGCAAAGAAATAGAGGAAAACAACAGAATGGGAAAGACTAGAGATCTCTTCAAGAAAATTAGAGATACCACAGGGAAATTTCATGCAAAAATGGGCTTGATAAAGGACAGAAATGGTATGGACCTAATAGAAGCAGAAGCTATTAAGAAGAGGTGGCAACAATATACGGAAGAACTGTACAAAAAGATCTTCACAATCCAGATAATCATGATGATGTGATCACTAATCTAGAGCCAGACATCTTGGAATGTGAAGTCAAGTGGGCCTTAGAAAGCATCACTACGAACAAAGCTAGTGGAGGTGATGGAATTTCAACTGAGTTGTTTCAAATCCTAAAGGATGATGCTGTGAAAGTGCTGCACTCAATGTGTCAGCAAATTTGGAAAACTCAGCAGTGGCCACAGGACTGGAAAAGGTCAGTTTTCATTCCAATCTGAAAGAAAGGCAATGCCAAACTACTGCTCAATTGCACTCATCTCAAACACTAGCAAAGTAATGCCCCAAATTCTCCAAGCCAGACTTCAACTATACGTGAACTGTGAACTTCCAGATGTTCACGCTGGTTTTAGAAAAGGCTGAGGAACCAGAGATCAAATTGCCAACATTCAATATTTCATTGAAAAAGCAAGAGAGTTCCAGAAAAACTTCTATCTCTGCTTCAATGACTATGCCAAAGCCTTTGACTATGTGGATCACAATAAACTGTGGAAAATTCTGAAAGAGATGGGAATAACAGACCACCTGACATGCCTCTTGAGAAATCTGTATGCAGGTCAGGAAGTAACAGTTAGAAATGGACATGGAACAACAGACTGGTTCCAAATACGGAAAGGAGTACATCAAGACTGTGTATTGTCACCCTGCTTATTTAACTTCTATACAGAGTACATCATGAGAAATGCTGGGCTAGATGAAGCAAAAGCTGGAATCAAGATTGCCAGTAGAAACAACAATAACTTCAGATATGCAGATAACACCACCCTTATAGCAGAAAGCAAAGAATAACTAAAGAGCCTCTTGATTAAAATGAAAGAGGAGAGTGAAAAAGTTGGCTTAAAGCTCAACATTCAGAAAACGAAGATCATGGCATCTGGCCCCATCACTTGGGGGCTCCAAAATCACTGCAGATGGTGACTACAGCCATGAAATTAAAGATGCTTCCTCCTTGGAAGAAAAGCTATGACCCACCTAGTTCAGTTCAGTTCAGTTCAGTCACTCAGTTGTGTCTGACTCTTTGCGACCTCATGATGCAGCACACCAGGCCTCCCTATCCATCACCAACTCCCGGAGTTCACTCAGACTCACGTCCATCGAGTCCATGATGCCATCCAGCCATCTCATTCTCTGTCGTCCCCTTCTCTTCCTGCCCCCAATCCCTCCCAGCATCAGAGTCTTTTCCAGTGAGTCAACTCTTCACATGACATGGCCAAAGTATTGGAGTTTCAGCTTTAGCATCATTCCTTCCAAAGAAATCCCAGGGTTGATCTCCTTCAGAATGGATTGGTTGGATCTCCTTGCAGTCCAAGGGACTCTCAAGAGTCTTCTCCAACATCACAGTTCAGAAGCATCAATTTTTCGGCGCTCAGCCTTCTTCACAGTCCAACTCTCACATCCATACATGACTACTGGAAAAACCATAGCCTTGACTAGACAGACCTTTGTTGGCAAAATAATGTCTGTGCTTTTCAATATGCTATCTAGGTTGGTCATACTTTCCTTCCAAGGAGGAAGTGTTTTCTAATTTCATGGCTGCAGTCACCATCTGCAGTGATTTTGGACCCCCCAAAATAAAGTCTGACACTGTTTCCATTGTTTCCCCATCTATTTCCCATGAAGTGATGGGACCAGATGTCATGATCTTCGTTTTCTGAAAGTTGAGCATTAAGCCAACTTTTTCAGTCTCCTCTTTCACTTTCATCAAGAGGCTTTTTAGCTCCTCTTCACTTTCTGCCATAAGGGTGGTGTCATCTGCATATCTGAGATTATTGGTATTTCTCCTGGCAATCATGATTCCAGCTTTTGCTTCTTCCAGCCCAGCATTTCTCATGATGTACTCTGCATGTAAGTTAAATAAACAGGGTGACAATATACAGCCTTGACGTACTCCTTTTCCTATTTGGAACCAGTCTGTTGTTCCATGTCCAGTTCTAACTGTTGCTTCCTGACCTGCATACAGATTTCTCAAGAGGCCGGTTAGGTGGCTTGGTATTCCCATCTCTCTCAGAATTTTCCACAGTTTATTGTGATCCACACAGTCAAAGACTTTGGCATAGTCAATGAAGCAGAGATAGAAGTTTTTCTCTAACTCTCTTGCTTTTTCCATGATCCAGCAGATGTTGGCAATTTGATCTCTGGTTCCTCTGCCTTATCTAAAACCACCTTGAACATCTGGAAGTTCGTGGTTCACATATTGCTGAACCCTGGCTTGGAGAATTTTGAGCATAGTGTAATTGTGTGATAGTTGCAGTATTCTTTGGCATTGCCTTTCTTTGGGATTGGAATGAAAACTGACCTTTTCTAGTCCTGTGGCCACTGCTGAGTGTTCCAAATTTGCTGGCATATTGACTGCAGCACTTTCACAGCATCATCTTTCAGGATTTGAAACAGCTCAACTGGAATAGAGTTTTGCCAAAAAAATGCACTGGTCATAGCAAACACCCTCTTCCAACAACACAAGAGAAGACTCTACACATGGACATCACCAGATGGTCAACACCAAAATCAGATTGATTATATTCTTTGCAGCCAAAGATGGAGAAGCTCTATACAGTCAACAAAAACAAGACCAGGAGCTGACTGTGACTCTGATCAGGAACTCCTCATTACCAAATTCAGACTTAAATTGACGAAAATAGGGAAAACCACTAGACCATTCATGTATGACCTAAATCAAATCCCTTATGAATATACAGTAGAAGTGAGAAATAGATTTAAGGGCCTAAATCTGATAGAGTGCCTGATGAACTATGGAATGAGGTTTGTGACACTGTACAGGAGACAGGGATCAAAACCATCCCCATGGAAGAGAAATGTAAAAATGCAAAATGGCTGTTGGGGAGGCCTTATAAAATAGCTGTGAAAAGAAGAGAAGCAAAAACCAAAGGAGAAAAGGAAAGATATAAGCATATGAATACAGAGTTCCAAAGAATAGCAAGAAGAGATAAGAAAGCCTTCTTCAGTGATCAATGCAAAGAAATAGAGAAAAACAACAGAATGGGAAAAACTAGAGATCTCTTCAAGAAAATTGGAGATACCAAGGAACATTTCCTGCAAAGATGGGCTCGATAAAGGACAGAAATGGTATGTACCTAACAGAAGCAGAAGATATCAAGAAAAGGTGGCAAGAATACACAGAAGACCTGTACAAAAAGATCTTCATGACCTGGATAATCACGATGGTGTGATCACTCATCTAGAGCCAGACATCCTGCAATGTGAAGTCAAGTGGGCCTTAGAAAGCATCACTATGAACAAAGTTAGTGGGGGTGATGGAATTCCAGTTGAATTGTTTCAAATCCTGAAAGATGACCCACCTAGACAGCATACTAAAAGCAGAGACATTATTTTGCCAACAAAGGTCTGTCTAGTCAAGGCTATGGTTTTCCCATTAGTCATGTATGGATGTGAGAGTTGGACTATAAAGAAAGCTGAGCACCAAAGAATTGGTATTTTTGAACCTTTGTGTTGAAGACTCTTGAGCGTCCCTTGGACTGCAAGGAGATCCAACCAGTCCATCCTAAAGGAGATCAGTCCTGAGTGTTCATTGGAAAGACTGATGTTGAAGCTGAATTTCCAGTTCTTTGGCTACCTCATGTGAAGAGTTGACTCATTGGAGAAGATCCTGATGTTGAGAAAGATTGAAGGCAGGAGGAAAGAGGATGTCAGAGGATGAGATGGTTGGATGGCATAGCCAACTCAATGAACATGAGTTGGGTAAACTCCAGGAGATGGTGATGCACAGGGAGGCCTGGAGTGCTATAGTCCATGGAGTTGCACTGGGTTGGACACAACTGAGGAACGGAACTGAACTGAAGAAGAATGTTAAAATCTGCTCTTATTGTGGGATTTTCTCTTGTATCTTTAATTTTTTTTTTTGCTTCATGTATTTTAAGAGTCCATGTTATATTAATGCACATTCATGATTGGTATGTTTTTTGATGAATTGAGCCTGTTTTAATTATGAAATGTTATTTTCTATCTCTGACAATATTCTTTTTAGTACTCTACTTTATATCTCTTATTATTATTGACACTATCATTTTATACTTACTTTGCTTAATATATATTTTTCATTTATTTTCTTTCTCTCTTCATATTTAGAATGTTTTTCTTTTTGAGATCACAAAATTGGGTCATACTTTTAATCTCTTCTGATAGTCTCTGCCTTTTAACTGGAGTGTTTAGTCCTTTCACATTTTATGGAATTTTGATATGATTGAGTTTAAGGCTACTTTAACTCGTTTTCAGTCTCCCTCTCCTGTTTTTTATTTCTTCATCCCCTCCTCATTGCCTTTTATGTTGCAGTTCTCTGTATATTACTTTTATTGAATTTCAAACCCAAAAGGATAATACTATAAAATTTTGCTTTAAGAAATCATATATATTTCAAAGAAATTAGAAAACAATATTATCTTTTATATCTATGCATGTTCTCAGTTCTTATGCTTTTTATTTGTTCCAGAAGATTCAGTTTCTCTTTGATGTCATTTTACTTATTCAGGAAAAATTACTTTTTAGCATTTATTTGTAATGTAATTTACTATGAAAAAATTCTTATTTTTTGAGGGATGGGGAGAATCTTTGTTTAGCCTTTATCCTTAAAGAGTATTTTCTTTATTTAGGGGATTCCAAGTTGACATTTTTTTCTTTCAACATTCTTAAGATGTTCCAGTGTTTTTGGCCTCCATAATTTCTGGAGAGAAGTCCACAATCATTTGAACTGCTATTGCTCTATCTATTTTCTAAATGCTTTCAAATGTTTCCTTGATCTTTAACTTTCAGAAATTTGACTATCATGTGCCTACTCCCTTGAGTTATGCTAAAATTTCCCAGTTCTATTACACTGTTTAGGAAATGTCTTCTCTATTATTTCTACTCTTTGGGATTTACTAAATATTTTTACATTTCAATACTTAATTTGTATTAACATTTCATAAATACTTGAGTGTGTAGTCTCTGCTTTTTTTGATAAATTGCTCTTATATATCCATTATCATTATACTATTTGTGTTTTGTCTGTCTTTGCCTATTATTTATTAGTCAAATTTTTTGGCCACTTGATCTGTCATAGACTGAGAGAATAATTAAATTTTCCTTAATTACAATTCTTTTTTGTTTCTTTGTGTTTTTATATTATGAATGTTTGTGTTGTCTTGTTTGATGTAGGATGATTTATAGATTTTGAATCCTTATTTTAGATTACAATTTTTTCATTGTAAAAATTTCCTTTAATTTTTTCCTTGTTTTTGATCTTGTCTGCTGAGTATAGTAAAGCTTATGACCATTTTGTTTGAATTTTCTTCATATATTTCTTCCTGATTTTTACGTTAAATTTTTGGGGTTTATTTTTTTGATGTGTTCTTGTATGCAACATATAATTGAATTTTACTTTGTTTTCCAACCTGAGGGTCTTTTCTTTTAATTGGTAAGATTAACCCATTTATACATATTCATATGACCATTACAGTCTTAGTTCTGCCATCTTGATTTTTATATTATCATATTTTCTGTATTTCCTTTGCTTTCCATTGAGTGTATTTTTCTTTAAGCAAGAAAGTTTATAGCTTTTTCTACTAGTGACTATAGCATGCTGGGGCTGCTGCTAAGTCGCTTCAGTCGTGTCTGACTCTATGAGACCCCATAGATGGCCGTCCACCAGGCTCCCCATCCCTGGGATTCTCCAGGCAAGAACTGGAGTGGGTTGCCATTTCCTTTTCCAATGCATGAAAGTGAAAAGTGAGAGTGAAGTCACTCAGTGGTGTCTGACTCTTAGTGACCCCATGGACGGCAGCCCACCAGGCTCCTCCATCCATGGTATTTTCCAGGCAAGAGTACTGTAGCATAGCATTCTTAATTCTATCTTTTTTGAATATTTGTTTCCTCCTCAATAATAAACTCATCCCTATAATTTTTTTTACAAATGCTTTTTAAATTACGAAAATATGCTAACACATTTACAAGAGACCTGGAAAATACAGAACAAGGCACGTGTAGTTCGACTATATATTACAGTTACTTTTTTAACTAGAAAAATTAAGATTTTTAGTTGAAGTTTCAATCTCAAACTCTCAAAAATTAATAGAATGAATATACAGAAAAGTAAAAGGATATAGTAGACCTGAAAAACACTATGAACCAATTCAATATAGTTAAGATTTATACAATTTTCACACCTCAGTAGGATAAAAATTCTATTCAAGTTCCCATAGACTATAAACTAGGAGACACTGAAACATATCCAGTTCATAAGATCAGGTGCAAGAATTTGATGGTCATTTTAAGACATCTTTTATATTGATCTCTAACATAATTCCACAGTGACAAAAGAACAGACTCTGTGTGATTTCAATATCTATCATTCATTTTTAAAGTTGCTTAAAATTACCATTATTAGTAAAGTTGCTTAAAATTACCATTATTAGTTAGATTATGTTTATGTAAAAGTGTGCTTCTACTTGATATGCCATCTTCATCAGTTATACTAAACCTCCATGTGAAACGTCAGACATCTACATATTCATACTCTTCTCACATTCTCTCATCCTTTACCTCCCTTCTTTCATTAGTCTTTTCAGACAAATTTCATTTTTTATGGCATGTTTTATTTGATTTGCTATGAGGCATCCAGTTATTACTATAGAAAGGTGGTGTAATTCCAGCCTTCTTAATTAATTTGTGCAGTTTTATTCTGATTTTCATTCTGGGGTTAGAGTAAGAAAGCTTGTGCCAGCAGCTGGCATGTTGTTAAAAGTTAAAGGTCTTTCTCTGGGACCCTGGAGTAGAAACAGTGTGATGAAGGGATGGTTTTTAAAGTTCTGCTGTTTTTTAGTAAACATCCATGGCAGAGTTGTGGACTAGGGGTAGAATGCTGGATTTCAGTTCTAATTTTACAACGGTTAACTTTGTTTCCTCATCTACCAAAAAGTCATTCATATTGTCATTTTGCTTCATTAATAGCTTTATTGCAGAGTTCTGATGCGATGGTTTAGAAGTACTTTACACTATGCCTCAGAGATATCAGGTGTTAACAAGTTCTAATTTTTTTCTCCAGATACAAGTTTTTGTTAGAATGGAACTAAGTAGATTATTTTGATTGTTACCTTTATTTCCAAGTCAGTTGGCCCTTTTGATTGGACATTATCACTAATTTAAGTCAGAGGTCAGCCAGTAGCTGGCAGGAAAAGGGGGAAAAGGCAAGAGAAAATAAGCTGCTAATAATCTTAAACTGGCTCCAGAGGAAAGCCTGAACAGAGTGAGCAAATTGTTTTGTTATAAGAAAATGCAAATGACTTAACATTAGTGAGCTTCCCTGGTGACTCAGATAGTAAAGAATTTGCCCGCAATGCGAGAGACCCAGATTTGATCCCTGGGTTGGGAAGATCCCCTGGAGAAGGATGTAGATGGTAATACTGACATTGTTTATTTACCAAGAGCTCTTACCTCCCCTGTGCCATTTGACCTTCACCACCAAGAATAAATAATACAAACTGAATACATTTTAGAGATGAGAGAAGTGAGACCAGGAGAGGTAAGCAGAGATTCAGGCACAAGCAACTATTTAATATTAGAGTTGGGTTTCAAAATCAGTTCTTCCAACTTTCCGTTCAGTGTTCCTTTCTTTTAATAAATAACGTTTGATCCCTTTTTTTTCTCTCCTCCCCTCTAATTCCTCCCTTCCCATTCTATCCCCTGCCTTCTCTTTCCACCCCTGTTTCTCTCCCTTCGATCTTGCCTCTGTATTTTTTATCTCCTCTCCTTTCCTCCTGTCTATTCCTCTGGGTGAAGACAGCCACGCTTGTTCATATAGCTTCTTCTCTTAAGCCACAGAGAGGTCTTTTGGAACTTAGCAGAACATGTGCCAGCCTATCCCTTATACTGGTGCTTACAAAACAGAGTTGTTTTGTTTTAGTCACTGTTTTGCCTTTGGCTTAATGTGAAGTGAGAGGGTGATGGGAAGAGACAACTAGAGGCTAAAGATCATTTATGTGTGAGATGAAGGAAGATATTCTTTAGATTAGAGCATTCATCAAACAGAAAACCAGGAAACGGCAAAAGGCCTGGCTTATCTTACAGGGTAACTGCCTTAACCAATTGCTAGTACATAGCTTCTTGTACTAGTACAGAGCTTATTGTCTCTTAATTGAGATGAGAACACTAAATCTTATTTCTATCATAATTGGATTCATTCCCAGATTTTAATTAAAATTTAATTTTCATAATCTTATATCTGTAACCTGTTAAAAAACTGAAGGAGGGAGAGGAAGATTCTATTTCTATGAAATTAACCATAAAGTTAAACCATGACCACTGTTAACTGCACCAATTTTCTTACTGTCTGAATTTGGACAACTCACTTTAATTCCTGGGCTCTCAATTTTCGATCTATAAGATGTCAATTATATAGCTCCATGTCAGTCCTAACTCATAGTCACTATAGATTTAAATGGTGGATGTGAAAGTGTTTTGTAAATTGTAAAGTATTAAAATAATCGTTACTAAAAGAGTTCTAAAAATCCACATTTACTTGATAACACTCCCATTACAAAAAAATATGCCCACAAGAGATAATGATGAGGAAACTGAGTGGTCAGGTGACTTGTATGTTAACATGTAGCTACACGATGTGTGTGTGTGTGTGTGTGTGTGTGTGTGTGTGTGTGTGTGTGTGCTTAGTTCCTTCAGTCCTGTTCAACTTGGTGGGACCCTCTGGACTGTAGCCCTCCAGAATCCTCTGTCCATGGGATTATCCATGAAGGAATACTGGAGTGAGCTGCCATGCTCTTCTAGAGGGAATCTTCCTGACCCAGGGATCGAACCCACATCTCTTACATCTCCTGCATGGGCAGGCAGGTTCTTTATCACTAGCACCACCTGGGAAGCCCATGGTGAGGTCTGAAACATGCAATCCTCTAATCTCAAATCCTTTGTCATGCAGGTAATTCCTACTGGCTATCAAATGCACTGTAACTTTTGTGAATAAATGGCCTCCATGTCATGACTTTTATTCCTATCTGAAGTCTGTAATGAGGAGTTAAGTGTTTAGATAGCCTAGGGCTTAGAATCTGTTGGACTGCAAGGAGATCCAACCAGTCTATTCTAAAGGAGATCAGTCCTGGGTGTTGTTTGGAAGGAATGATGCTAAAGCTGAAACTCCAGTACTTTGGCCACCTCATGAAAAGAGTTGACTCATTGGAAAAGACTCTGATGCTGGGAGGGATTGGGGGCAGGAGAAGAAGGGGATGACTGAGAATGAGATGGCTGGATGGCATCACGGACCTGATGGACTTGAGTTTGAGTGAACTCTGGGAGTTGGTGATGGACAGGGAGGCCTGGTATGCTGCAATTCATGGGGTCGCAAAGAGTCGGACATGACTGAGTGACTGAACTGAACTGAGGGCTTAGAGAGCGAGTTCTGGAGTCAGGCTACCTGGGAGCCAAATGTGCTCTGGGTGGCCTAGAGCAAGTCACACTACAATCTGTGCCTCAGTCTCTTGACTTGGAAACTGGTGAGGGTAATAGTATCTATCTCAGTCTATGTTAAGGATTAAATGAGATAATACATATAAAATGTTTAGAAAAATATGTAGTGTGTAATAAGCACTTGAAGGATGTGAGCTTCTATAATAAGTTTGGGAGAAAGACACTGGTTTAGGATTCAGGGATCTGGGTCCTGATCTACTTTCTTGATCAAAAAGTCTCCTTCCCTTGCTAAATTTCAGTTTCCTTACTTACAAATGTTTCAGATTTTTTTTTTTAATGAGGTGTAGCTGATTTTCAATGTTGTATTAGTTTCAGGTATATAGCAAAATGATTCATATATATATATATATACATGCACATATATTCACACACACACACATATATTGTTTTTCAGATGATTTTCTCTTGTAGGTTTTTACAAAATACTGACTATAGTGAACTGTGCTATATAGTAGGTCCTTATTGCTTATCTATTTTATATATAGTAGTGTATATGTGAGGGCTTCCCTCATAGCTCAGTCAGTAGAGAATCTGCCTGCAGTGCAGGAGACCTGAGTTTGATCCCTGGGTCAGGAAGATCCCCTGGAGAAGAAAATGGCAACCCATTCCAAGATTCTCACCTGGAGAATCCCATGGACAGAGGAGCCTGGGAGGCCCCAGTCCATGGGGTTGCAAGAATTGGACACGACTTAGCAACTAAGTCACCACCACAGTGTGTATATGTTAATCCCAAACTCTCAATCTGTTCTTAAATCTCTGAAAAAAATTTTGGCTCTTTTTTCCTTTTGGTCTTGAAATCCTGTGCTTCTGTGGTATTCTATCGATGAAGCAATTTCCCCAAAGTCATTCATCTTAGAGGGCTGAATGATTTTACCTAATCAATTACTCCTATGAAAAACGTCTCCAAAAGATTTTCTGCTAGAAAATATTATTGCTGTCACATTGACATGCCAACAAAACCTGAGGGGGACGGTCAGGCCAAGAAATGCCTCCTTGCAAGAGTAGGCATTGCACATCTGTCTCTCCGTGCTGCTTAAAAATTTGCATTGTGCTGAGAATTGTTGGATGTGGTCACCCCCTCATATTGTCTGTAGAGATGCTGTGAAAACAAGAGCTGGGAGCTGCCCACTGTTGACTTAGTATAGCAGGAGAAGGCACGAGAGAGGAGGGCATTCCAGACGTTACCCCATCACCTCAGTCTTGCTCCTTTGGATCCAAAGACCAGTGAGCCGCTCCATGCCCCCAGGGTCCTAATTTGGCATCTCTTTCTCAGACAAGGGCTTCAAAGGGCCTCTCCTCTGCTCTGGGGAAGCCGGCTCGTGGCCCAGGCCGATTCTGCTGGCTTCGCGTCTGTCAGTGCATCCTAATCACTGTTATAAGTGTGGTTCTGCAGAACACCTTGTGAAATAGTTTCCTATTGCTCCAGCAACATCTCCTGTCTAGACAATCTAATTATGAGCACAGAGCAAACAGCTGAAGTGTTTGCTGCCCCCAAGGGTTGCCTAACTCTAGGAGTGGGGGTGGAGGACAGGGGAAGGGAGTGGATGGCACTGGTAGCTTTTTGTTGACTTGACCAGAAAACTGAGTGCTCCAAAAGAATCTGGTTAACTTTTAATTAAAAAGAAATGATCTGGTGGAAGCTGGCACTTTGTTGTTTATCCAAACTCAGTGGAGGATTAAACATAGCGATTCACTTCCCTCCAATCACATCTTTTCTTGGCTTCAAAGGTGGTTTGTGGTCTCTTTGCTTAAAAAAAAAAAGAAAGTCACTGATTTAATCATCTGCCCTCTCAGTAGCAGTTTGAAAATAAAAAGTGGCTCCCTAAATGTATGTTCTTTCCAAGTAGTAATTCGATTACATTCAGCAAGTCCTTCCTGAGCTCTGGCCACGTGGCAGGCGTGATGAAAAGGTGACAAGACCTGGATTCTGTCCCCAGGATGTTTGTGATCTCATGGGATGGCAGACACATATACGCACTAATGTTTTAACCAGGCTTTGATTAGTGCTCCAGTGAAAAGCCAATAGTGCCGTGGGCATAGGAGAAGGGGAGAGAATTTCTCCTGGGAGATATGGGAAGGTGGTAGAGGGAAGGTGGAATCTGAGCAGGTCTTTATAAGATGAGCAGAATTTGGGCAGAGAGATAGTGAGGAGTTGTCTAGGCATCAGCAGACAAGTGCCCAACTAGCGTGATCTTGCCAGATCTCCTGTGGGGCAGGGTCCCAGCTGTTAAGAAGGTATGGTGGAAATTTTCCAATGGTTTTGGATAATGATATGAGGTATTTATTTTTATTTAAAAAATTTTTTGTTGGAGTATAGTTGATTTACAATGTTTATTAGTTTCATGTGTACAGCAAAGTAAAATAGTTATATGTATGCATATATTCCGGAGAAGGCAATGGCACCCCACTCCAGTACTCTTGCCTGGAAAATCCCATGGCTGGAGGAGCCTGGTAGGCTGCAGTCCTACCAGGGGTCGTGGAAGTCGGGCACAACTGAACGACTTCACTTTCACTTTTCACTTTCATGCATTGGAGAAGGAAATGGCAACCCACTCCAGTGTTCTTGCCTGGAGAATCCCAGGGACAGGGGAGCCTGGTGGGCTGCCGTCTATGGGGTCGTACAGAGTCAGACATGACTGAAGTGACTTAGCAGCAGCAGCAGCATGCATATATTCATTTTTGAATTCTTTTCCCTTATAGGTTATTACAGAGTATTAAGTGGAGTCCCCTTTACTATACAGCAAGTTGTTATTAGTTATCTATTTTATATATAGTAGTGCATATATGGTGGACTTCCCAGATAAAGAAACTGCCTGCCAATGCAAGGAGATGAAAAAGACAAAGATTCAATCTCTAGGTCAGGAAGATCCTCTGGAGAGGGAAATGGCACTCCAGTATTCTTGCCTGAAGAATTCCATGGACAGAGAAGTCTGGTGGGCTACAGTCCATAGGGTTGCAAAGAGTCAGACATGATTGAAGCAATTTAGCAACACGCAGTATATATATATATGTATATTATATGTCAATCTCAATCTCCCCCTCTTACCCCCTGGTAATCATAAATTTGTTTTCTACATCTGTGACTCTAATTCTGTTTTGTAAATAAGTTCATTTGTACCGCCCCCTCCCACCTTTTTTAAGGATTCCACATGTTAGTGATATTATCTGGTATTTTTAATATGAGCTGTTTAGGTTTTAGTCATCTTAAGATCTGAGATGATGAAGCCTTTAGGAGAAGAGATAAAATGATTGGCATTTTTCTTTGGGAAATTAAGAGGGGAGCAACCATATAAGAGGCGGTTTGGAAGAGACAGAAACTGGAGAAGGGGCTGGCTAAGGGAGAGATGCTTAGATTCTCTGAGGGTAGAGTTGGGAAATTATAATAGCCTGAACTGGGCCAGTGGATGTGAAAAGGAGGGCATGGGTGTGAGGACTTGGCTGCAGTAGAATCTCTGGCATATGATGGACGAATTGGGTGTTCTTGGTATGGGAGGGGGAGAGAGGGAAGGGCTGTGAGCCTGCAATTGGAAGAGACTCTTCATGTTTATTATCTAGGGTGGCTGCTTGGCTACTCAACCAGGGAAAAGTCGATGGTTGGAACAAACTCTTTCCGCCGTTGACATTTACTGAGCACTCGGCATTACCTGTTGCTAGGCTGGGCACTGTGATGCCCTTGTGCTAAAGAGAGAGTTTCTGCCTTCATGGAGTTCACAGTCAAGGGGGCAGTCAAATCATCATACTGATACATAGAAAATTACAACAGTGAAAATGCTTTGAAGAAGAGATATATGGGTTGTGTGAATTATAGACTGATGTGTAACAACTCACCTCAAAACATGGTAGCATTACGTAAAAATTACTTATTATTTCTCTGCTTCTGGGTCAGGAGGATGGGTGTGCCTTAGCTGGGTCCTGTGGTTCAGATCACTGGGGCCATGGCATCTCAAGCTCACTTGAGTGGTTGTTCACAAGCTCAAGTCCTCACTGTGGGATGGCCAGAGAGATGGGTTCCTGCCATGTAAGCCTTTCTCTTAGACTACTGACAACATACATGGCTGCTGGTCTTCCTTACAGGGAACAAAGGAAGGAGTTAGAAGGAACATGAGAGAGTGAGCAAGATAGATGCTACCGTCTTTAGGCAACCTAATCTTGGAAGGGATGGTTTGTCATCATGTTGCATTCAACGGAGGCAAGTCACTAAGTCCAGCTCACACTCAAGTGGTGGCTGTCATCTGATGGCAAGCAGGGCAAGAGGTGGACACTGGAGGCTGTTGAACAGGCAGCCTTCCACACGAAGGTGATCAGGGCCTTTATTAGAGGATTTAGATCTAAATTGGAGGGTAAAGATGAAGGAAGGCTTCTCTGAGGAAGGGCTTCTGAAGCTGGGACTGAAGGCAACAAGGTGAAGAAGGTTACGGAGCGTGGTCCAGAGAGACAATAGTTCATGTAAAGCAGAGAGACAGAGAGAGCCTGGTACCTCTGTGAAACTATAAACAAGTCAACAAGAGGGCCCAAGGGACACCAATGTGGAGATGAGTTTCAAATTTAGATGCTGATGAGCTTATGGCATTTGGAAGAGTTAGAGTAATTCAACTGGTATCTGTCATTTGCATTGGCAGGCATTCCCTAGAGAGGTTCAGAGTTAAAACTAGTTTGAAAGCCCTTGCTCTAAACTGTGAGACTTGTTTCTGGTACTGCTGGGAAATGGTTCTGATTCAAGTGTATAAAATGAATCAAATTGTTCACTTATCTCTTAGGATAATTACTTATTGTGTAATGTGATAATGTTCATAAATCACCCAAGGCTTTTTGGAGAAAGGTATTATATAAACACAAGGATTTATTAGTGATGATGGAAACAGATTTGGGGGATAAGATCAGATGTGACTCTTGATGCTATAGCATTTGACTCCAAACTAAGAGGCCTATGAAGTTCATGTGAGTTCTTGAGGAGGGTTTTAGGTTAAGAAATGGAGGCGGCAGAGTATTGAGAGGTGGATGGAATGGATATAGGCGTGGAGAGGTAGAGTGGAGAGTAGGGAGTGCTCTTTTCAGCTCATTCACTCTGAAAATAAAGGGCACTTGCCATTTGTCAATCTGTTAAATGAATGTGGCTATTTAGAAATGCAACATGGAGATTTTACTGGGCTGGGAATGAGAAAGTCTAAATTCTTATCCCTATTTTGTCTTCAGTGTTCTGTGTGTCCTTGAAAGAAAGTTGTTTACTCTTCCAGAGCCTTATTTTACCCCTGTGTAACATGACGGGTAAAATCAGATGATCTTCGAGGTCTCTGCCATCTCGTGGGCCAGTAATTTTATAACTATCTTTCCATCGTTTCTGCTGTGAAATGAGAACAATAAGAACTTGTTGACAGTGAAGGAACATTGTGACCACTGACAGTTTTTGTTTGGGGAAAGTTTAACATTGGTGGCAGAACTTGAACTTTGTGCATTTATTTTGCCGGCCCTAAGGAAAGATGAAAACTGCAGAGAGAAAATAGGCAAGAGTTGGTGTTTGATACAATTTTTCTAGCTTTGACTGACATCTTCTTTCTCCTCTTTTACCCCTCTGATCTTCTCTTAGTCCAAACTCCCTAGATGCAGACATGTAGTTCATATTTTGGAGTTAATAAAATCCACGCTATAGAGAATTAAATGAAAACATTGAGAAGAGCCAAGCTGGTGACTGTTATAGATGCTCCAAACATATTAGTTTCCTTTTGCTTTCTATTAGGAAGATAACACTCTCTGTACATGTTTTATAGTACTGCAAAATGCTAATAGATAGCTGGGAGCTTCCCAGGTAGTGCAGTGGTAAAGAATCTGCCTGTCAATGCAGGAGATGCAAGACATGCATGTTCAGTCCCAGGTTGGAAAGAAATCCTGGAGAAGGAAATGGAAACTCACTCCAGTATTCTTGTCTGGAAAATTCCATGGACAGAGGAGCCTGGTGTGCTACAACCCATGGAGACACAAATAATCACATGCAGCTGAGCACAACAATAGATAGCTACTCCCTGAAAAGCTACTGAGTCACTGAGTGGGGCAGTTAGGGCTGTGGGTCTATGCTGTAAATTTCACAGGAAAGAACTGATGATCATTTATTTTACTCAGGGCCCTTTACTACGTGGCAAACTAACGAAGACCTGGAACGTGTTTTCTGATGGAAATAGGAACTTGATGAGTTGGTCTGAAAACACGTAAGCCCTGTTTACAGGTGATTCAGGTTGATTTCTGGAAGCAGGGAAAGCACATGTTAAAATGCCCCCTAGGAACAAGACAGTACCCCTGGGCACCTGACCCCAATTCAGACCAAGCAGGAGGCATGTGTAAGAAGGGAGGACTCTACAGTGGAGAAGTGACCTTAAATGCAATGCCTGGTCACCTGAAACACCTAGCATTATATTTTTTATAATGCCATTTGGTAATGGGGCAACAGGCAGAGGAAACCAGTTTTAACATAAAACCTGAATTATAATTAAGAACATTAAGTAATTAACAGTCTTTGATTTTTAGTTAAAAAGTCATTTCAGCTATTGAACATAGTTACAGACTTTGTGGGCTTTGCAGATGGCACTGGTGGTAAAGAACCCGCCTGCCAGTGCAGGAGACATGAGAGACTCGGGTTTGATCCTTGGAAGAGATCCCCTGGAGGAGAGTAGAGTGACCCACTCCAGTATTCTTGCCTGGAAAATCCCATGGACAGAGGAGCCCGGCAGGCTATAGTCCACAGAATCTCAAACAGTCCACCATGGCTGAAGTGAAGCAGCACTCACACACAGACTTTATGTGTCTCCCTTGCATAGTTTTCCCTCCTCTTTCATGGTAATTTGGATAATGCTACACCTAGATTCAGGAAACAAGCTTTAACTGTAGTAGCTTTAATGTAATGATTCAACAAATGAAAGACAGTGCCTAGTAGTCTCTGTAGGGTAAGAAAGATGAGTTATATATTGGTCTTGCCCTCAGATGGCCTGAGCTCTAACTAGGAACAGGGAGAGTAATTATATAGAAAACTAATTTTCACAGGACACTTGACACAATAAACTCTAAGTGAAAGACAGAAGCAATGTATTATTGAAGCAATTCTAAGGCTTTTTCTTTTTTTCTTTAAGGGTGGCAATTTTTGCTCAAGAGACAGATGAATTTGGTTAGAGAACACTGCCTGATAGACAGGAGGGAGAGTATCATCACAAGGCATGATGATGCCAAAGTCTAAGACATTGTTTCAGAAACCATGACTAGTCTCTTGGGTGGCTGAAGGGTAAGGAGACAGGTGGGAGAAAGGAAGGGGAAAGGAGAAGTGGGATTTTCCAGACAAGAGTACTGGAGTGGGTTGCCATTTCCTTCTCCGGGGAATCTTCCTGACCAAGGGATTGAACCTGGGTCTCCTGCATTGCAGGCAGACGGTTTACCCTCTGAGCCACCAGGGAAGCCCTTTGATTGGCTAGTGGGAGTCAAAATGTTTTCATTGCAGGAGAGGTTTTCTGCATATCTGTGTCTCTACAGCCTGTGGAACATTAGTGTGGCAGGCACATCACTGTGTACTCAGTGAATGGTGAGTACATGGCCAGACCAGGTAGTGGTGTGTGGGGTGGATTGGAACACTGAAAAACATATGATCAGATCTTTGACTCAGTCCTGGTGAGAGGTGTTGGATGCTTGGCCTAGGTGTGGAAAGAAGTCTTAAATGAGAATCCGAGTACCATACTCTGCAGGCAACACTGAATTGTGGCCTCAGACTCCAGTGGAGCAAAGTCACTTGAGATTTACTTAAATGGAGATGAAGTCTGAAAGCAGAATTGCTTGGGGTTTCTGGACCTACTATCCTCAGCAAGTATCAAGTTACATTGCATACTATGATGAACTGGGCAGCAGAGAAGGATTTTGTCACACATGCTCTTGACTTTGCCTTTGGGGACCTATGCCAAGAATGCTCTGGATTTGATCTTGGGTGCGGTGCTGTCCACTCACTCATAATGCCCTGGGAGGCGTGTTGACAAGGATGGGTGGATGGTGGGGTTTCGCTGAACTATTTCTTGGCAAACTTCTGGGAGAAGGCGTTCCCCAAATGCCACAATACTGTTATTTTTGAGAAATGGACTGAACCCAGGTGCCTGATTGGACAAGGCCACTCCCAATTTCTTCTAGATAAATATTTGGTTGCCAGGAGGTTATATTTAAATGAGAAATAACTCCTTAGGAAGTTATTGCCTAGTAATTCCTGCAGAGGGCAGGATCCCATCCCTTCTGGAAAATGTTTGTGAACCACCCCAAAACTTACACTGTACTCACTACACACAGTGTGGGGTCGCCAGCCTGAGGTTCTCTAAACTCTGTTGCTCAGCGAACAAGAAAACCTATCAGTGTTATAGACACTGCATTTCTTCTAGGGAAATGCTTCTGGTCTTCAGTGTCATAATGGCAGAAATCTGAAGCACAAACAGAATCTGAGTTAGGGATTTGGCTTTAAAGAAATAAATCAGTTCTCTGAAAAAGAGCTTGGTTCTTTCTGGAATCCAACTGCAGAGTCTGGGAAGCTAGAGAATTTGGATCTTTCAGACATAAGACATTCTTGACTTTGATCTTGCTACTCATAATCAATGTGTGAATGTTGGTTTTTCAGGCCTCACCAATTTTTTTCCTATGGTCTTCACCTAAGATCTCTCTATGGGGAGAATCCTTTTATTTTATGTATTTTCTTTCCATTTTCACTGAATGAGACTATTAGGATTCAGCAATTAAATCTTATTAACTTTTTTGGGGAATCATCTGTCTTTAGGAATTCATTAACATCCTTAGTTTTTTTAAGCACTCAGAACAAAACACAAAGGAAAACACGGGGCGAAAAACAAGGTATCAGCACAAACAGATAAAAAGGCTATCACTCTAAGGTTCCAGGTCAAGGTTCACTGTTTTTGGTCTTCCTATCAAGACCCATCTTAAACACACATTCTTCTTAATAGCATGTGGCATCAAGGTCACATGCTGCGACTCACCTCATGATTTTCTGAGTCATCTCTTAATCACCAGCAATATATTATTTTTTTGTTTTGTTTTGTTTTTACCACTTTGGATGCCATTTTTCATTAAGATATCCACTGAGACAGATCCCATAAAAAAGAAGAAACATTACCGATATATACCAGCTTTAAATACAGGTGAAAAGAGCCTTGTTCAGCAGATTGGGCTGATTCCCAGGCTATGTAAGGTCTGTTTTGGTGAAAATCTGTCTGGAGGAATGACTTGAGATGGGGACTTGGGGACACTCAGCCAAGTCAAAGTTCAAGATGTGTTTCTTCTGATGCAGAAGAACCTGCTAATTATGATATATTTGAACTCTTTCAGTGTGCTGTTATCATAATTCAATATATGAGTGATAAGTAATATAGGTTTTTGGAGTTGGGAAGTAATTTAGAATATCTGGTTCAATCTTCCTCATTTTATAGATGTAAACTGTGGTCTTAGGAGACTGTATCCCAGACCCCCAGTGGCAAAGCTGAGAGCAGAACCTAAAGAAGGAGAAATAACCAAAGAGGTTTTTCACTGATGTATGCCTGTAAGTTCTAGCATTTTAGGTTTTTTCTCTGTATGTCATCAGAAAACAGGGACTCTGCTTTTTAGAAGCATCTAGGGAATGACTGACACATTGGCATGAAGATAGATGTAGAATTAGAGTTTTGACTTTTCATAAATGAGCTCCTGACACTAGTAGTGAATATATTCTCTCTTCTCTGGACTATTCCTTAAACATCTGGAGAGCAAAGAGAGCAGTCTGTAATCTTCCAGGTGTCTTTCAAAACTAAAATTCTATAATTTGAAATTGTTAACTGAGTCTTCTTTAAAAATAATAATAATGATATACTGAAGCAAAACCAGAAAAGGATCAGGTGGTTTTACAGAAATCATACCATACTGAAGGGAATATGCTTGGATATCAGGAGTTTTCAATTTGACATGACCCCAGCATTTAATCCCTCATACCTTTGTCTAGTGTTATTGCTAGGGAAGAGCCCTTTAACAAAATTTTCCTTTCATTGTGTCATAAAATTTTCAAATAACAATCTCTTTAAATTCTAGTTTTCTGATATCCATGCAGTTCCTCTGGGCAATTGCTGGGTGGCAGCAGAAGCGCTGAAGTGGTGGCCTATGGAGAAAGAATGGCAGAAGGGCTTCAAGGCTCATTGAGTGCTGAGTATATGCACAGCCACTGTGGGCCAGGCACTGCTTTAGGCTCTCTAGATATGTCATTGTGAATTCAAATATCACCATTAGCGAGGTGATATTAGTCCCATTTTACAGATGAGGAAACTGAAGAAAAGAAAGATTATCTGAACCATCCTTGAGGCCACAAAGCCAGCCAGTGTTTTATCTGGGATGAAACACAGGATCCCTATGACATCAAAACCTAGAATTTTCTTATCATGGGGATGCTGAAGAAATAAAGATAAAGCCAACAAAAGAAATCTCATTTCTGTTTTTGAGTTGAATTAATCAATGAGTCAGGGAAAATTTTGACTAGAGAGAGAATATTAATATTTGTTTCCAATATTTTAGTGTCTTGGAATCTGCAAGACCTTTGTATACTATTTGCATTCACACACACACGTGTACACAACACACACAGAATCTCATAATAAATGCAGTGCTGCTGCTGCTGCTAAGTCACTTCAGTCATGTCTGGCTCTGTGCGACCCCATAGTCGGCAGCCCACCGGGCTCCACCATCCTTGGGATTCTTCAGGCAAGAACACTGGAGTGGGTTGCCATTTTCTTCTCCAATGCATGAAAGTGAAAAGTGAAAGTGAAGTCACTCAGTCGTGTCCGACTCCTAGCGACCCCATGGACTGCAGCCCACCAGTCTCCTCCGTCCATTGGAGTTTCCAGGCAAGAGTACTGGGGTGGGGTGCCATTGCCTTCCCCAATAAATGCAGTAGGGTTGGTTAATTTTTATTTTTTTAAATGAAGAAACTGAGGCTCACTTGAAAGAGAAGATGTCTTGGAAAAGTCCTCAGTAAACGGAAGAGTTGGGTCTCCTGATCTCTAGGCTGGGATATTTTCACTAAACTACACTGCCTTGAAGAGATGGGCTGTTTTCTCTACATGGGCTATCCTCTAAGATCAGTTCAACCAGGACTTCCCTGGTTGCCTAGTGGTTAAGCACCCACCTGCCAATTCAGGGTATGCAGGTTCAATTCCTGGTCCATGAAGATTCCACAGGGCTTGGGGCAACTAACCTGTGTGCCACAATCACTGAGTCTGCACTCTAGAGCCCCTGGGCTATAACAACTGAAGCCTGCTCGCCCTAGAACCCATTCTCTGCAACAAGAGAAGCTACCTCAATGAGAAGCCTGTGAACTGCAGCTGAAGAGTAGCCCCTGCTAAACACAACTAGAGAAAGCCAGAGCACATCAATGAAGACCCAGCACAGTCATAGAGAAATAAATAAACACATGCCCCCCACAAAATAAGTTCTATCAAAAGCAGAGGAACAGTCTTGGGCCTTAATGTATAGAATTGAGATGTTCTCCATCAATTTGATGGCCTCTGTCTTTCAACACTAGCTGACTCCAGCCTGCATTTATGATGATGTCTATGCAAGCTGCAGCAGCTTCCAAAGTTCGGCACAGGGTAGATGTTTCACTTAAGCTTGCCCATCATGCAAGTACAGAAACTGAACATGTTGCTTCTTTACTGAAGACCCTCTATTGGTGCCAACTTTAAGATAAACTTAGCTAAATGTATCCCTGCAGGAAATAGAAAAGAAAGTAATCCAGATATCTTGGTTATTGTACATACTTATGTGATACATTATTTATTTTGGGGGTAGAATATATATAAGAACTTCTTTTGAATCTTGAATATTGGGAGTTGTGTCAGAGAACTTCTAGAACTAGAATGAGCCCTAGAGATGATCAAAGTCCAAAAGTGGGGAAATTATTTATTTAAGTCAAACTCCTTTACAAAGTCATGGGTGACTGGGGTGTCCTGATCCCTTGGGATGGAGCCTGGGCTTGAGAGCCAAATGTGAATTTGAATCCTGACTCTATTATTGACTGGTAGTAAGACCAGAAGTTAAACTGTTGATGTCTCTGAGTCCCAGTCTCATATTTAAAATAGAAATAATTATAACTACTTTGTTGTGTATTTGGTCAGTTTAAATAAGCTAGTATATTCAAAGCCTGGTGCTTATGTACTCTGTCTTTCTTATCTACCTGATGCCCATGTCTTTCATTTGGTTTGGATTCTTAATGAGATCATGTGTTTTGGAGTTTACAGCACAAATGAGCTACATGATATTGGAGCACAGCTCAGTCCTTGATGGGAAAAATACAGTGCAATCAATCCCTTTATAATTTATTTGCATCATAAGTTAACCATGTTATAGCATGCTTTTCCCATATGTAGTTTTAGCATCTATTATTACACTGGGATCTGCTTTGACTTGTATTTCTGAACCTGTATAATTAAGTGTTATATTATAGTGGGCTTCACAGCACTGGGTAATGAAAAGAACTCTGGCCTTGTAATCAGCAGGATTCTGTGCCAATTCTACCAGGCACTAGCTGTGTGATTATAAATGCCTCCTCTTCTATGTATGAGGATTTTAGTTCAGGTGCTATCTGTAAGGTTGTGGTAAGTTTTCAGGTTTGATTGGTCTATATTTTCTTCCACTGGTATATATTGAGACCTCTGTTTATTATGTCTGCATTGTGCCTCTAATGGGGTATGAGCAAGTGTCATTCTTCTAACTCAAATCAAATTGATTGTGCAAGATTTAGTGGCTTCCCAACCTTATACCTCTATTGATAAATTTAATAGAGTTTTAGTTACTTTTTGTTGTTGTTGTTTTGGTATTAATTGCAGAACCTCAATACTAAATAAGATCAGCAAGTTCACTAGTCTGCTTAGGCAAGGATGGACCTTTACAAAGTACCCCAGGTTACAGGAAGATGGCACTAGAGATTCTTGTCTTAGAAAAATGATGAGGCTTGGGATCTGGAATGGAATAGAATCACAGAATTACTAAATTGGAGACCACCCAAAGCAGATACCTTCTTTCCAGCAAACTGGATAGATGGTTATCCAGTCTCTGTTTGCAGGCTTTTGGTAAAAGAGAATTCACAACGTCTCACTTTGCCTCTCTCATTCTGAGAAGCTCTGGTTCAAATGATCATTTCCTGCATTGGAAAGATCAAAAGATCTTTCTTGATCTTTCCTGAAATAAGCTTCTCTTGAAGCTGTCACCTGTTGGTCATAGCTCTCTGTAGCTACACAAAAATGAACCTCTCTGTAGCTATACAAAATGATGAATCAGTTCATTAATTCAACAGCTATTGAGTTTCTATTATATGTTAAACAGTGTGCTGAGCTCTGGATAGGCAAAATATATTCCCCCCCACCCCAAGGGGCTTATAGTGTGGCTGAAGAGCTAGACAAGTACCGTGTCAGCTGCAGTATGATGAAGCAATTGCTGCTACATGAAAACAAGGGGTTTAGATCTTGTGGGAAGCACATCTTATTTAGATGAGGAAAGATATACCAAAGAGTTTGAAAATCAAGTGTTTCCTATATCCTCCTTCATCTCTATTCTCTGCAGGGTAACTGCACTTCTAGAATGTAATAGGCAGTGTAATTTTCGAAGTCACAGAAAGACTTGGGAGACTTGAGTTCCAAACCCAGTTTTGCTACCATTGTCCCAGTGAGACATGGAACATGTCAGTCAGTCCATTGCCAGTAGTGAAAGTGAAAGTTGCTCAGTTGTGTCTGACTCTTTGTGACCCCATGGATTGTAGCCCACCAGGCTCCTCTGTCCATGGAATTCTCCAGGCAAGAATACTGGAGTGGGTAGCCGTTCCCTTCTCCAGGGGATCTTACCAACTCAGGAATCATACCAGGGTCTCCTGCATTGCAGGTGGATTCTTCACCAGCTGAGCTACATTTCCAATAGGAGAGGCTGCAAATAGTGCCATTTCAGGTTTCTAGTCCTGGACATTTAAAAATAAACAGTTGATACACTCATCTGCTGAATCTCCCAGTACTTCCCTCCTCTTTATTTCTGTTCCTCACTAGTCAGCCTAGAATAGAAAATCAGCTTTTGAACGGTGGTGTTGGAGAAGACTTTTGAGAGTCCCTTGGACTGCAAGGAGATCCAACCAGTCCATCCTAAAGGAGATCAGTCCTGGATGTTCATTGGAAGAACTGATGCTGAAGTTGAAACTCCAATACTTTGGCCACCTCATGTGAAGAGTTGATTCATTGGAAAAGACCCTGATTCTGGGAGGGATTGGGGGCAGGAGGAGAAGGGGATGATGGAGAATGAGATGGCTGGATGGCATCACTGACTCGATGGACATGAGTTTGAGTGAACTCTAGGAGTTGGTGATGGTCAGGGAGGCCTGGCATTCTGTGATTCATGAGGTTGCAAAGAGTCGGACATGGCTGAGCAACTGAGCTGATCTGAACTGAATTCTCCCTGTGTCTGGGCCTTATCAAGTTTCCCTGAGTCCCCCCTCTTCCACACCTTGTGTTTGCATTGGGGTGACCCTTAGCTTGGGTCTGAACGGTTCTCAGCATTAAATTAAAAAGCATTGGGGACTTCCCTGATGGTGCCGTGGTTGAGACTTTGCCTTTCAATGAGGGGTTCAGATTTGATCTCCATTCGGAAAGTTCAGATCTCACATGCCTGGCGGCCAAAAATCTAAAGCATTAAACAGAAACAATAATGTAACAAATTCAATAAAGACCTTAAAAATAGTCCAAAAGTCTTTCAAAAAATAAAAAGCAATGAATTAAAAGCACACTTAGAGACACCCACAGAATTTTTAAACAAGCCCAGGCATATTAGAAGTTTCCCTGGGATCTTTCCATTGACCAGCACAAAAAAAAAGATGACTCAGGCTATGTCTGCCTACTCATATGTGGAAATAATGTTGCATTTGTCTGAAAGCCAGTGAAAAAAAGATGTAAGCTGAAGATGGCCTGATGACAGGTTATTTTGTACCCCAAATGCCTTGATATCTCAAATCGTTTATTTAAAAAATTTTTCCACTCTAATTTTTTTTTCTGATTTTTGGAGGGATGTTTAGAGAAAGGGCTAGTTGAGCAGACTCAGGAGTCTGAGAAGTCTTTTAGAGCTGAGACAGCCATTACTCTCACCTGTTTCTGCCAAACTCTGATAATTTTTTTGTAACTAATGTGAAGTGAAGCTATTGGGTGAATGAGACATCATACAATCACTAGAGGGAAATGTCTTAATGATGAATATGGAATCCAGTCTCTAAGTTCCATTACATAAAATACTATTTTCTTTGAAATAGGAAAAAAATATAATTGTCATTTGTTTGGTCTGTCTGGGTAAATTTCATGGTAAATGCCAATCTTTCTTGGAGCTTTTCATATTATGCAGAACTTAGAACATGGACACAAAGAGATGGTGGACTCACTGAATTTTGGATTTTGAATGCCTCTCTTGTGTGTGATAGGGAGAGTAGTAATTAAGGTGTGGGACTTAGGTAGTAGCATCGAGAATTCTCTAAAACCATGTTAACACAGTATGGATTTTCTAATGCAATTTCAGTAAGCTTTCACTAGTGATCCAAATTTTTGCAAAAGAATCCCCAGGATTTGCTATATCCTTTTTTTTTTTTTTTTTTTTAAGGAATAAGGCTAGTCCCTCCCCTTGGCATTAAGTGTTTCTCATCAATTTAAATATATTTGGAGAGAGTTGACTAATTTTTAAAATCATATTTAAGAACATATGAATCAATGTATGGTAGCTATCAATTCCTACCTTCATTTAATTTTAATCTATACTTCTAAAACAAATACAAGCCAGTAAGTTTTCCTAAGAGCATATATTGGAAATGTAGTAAATTTTTATATATGTATAAAAGTGAAGTTTACTATTGACTGTAATAATTTTAACCCACAAAACCATTCATTTATCAAAAATTTACTGAAGTTAAAGCACTGTACATATTTATGCCATTTGATTGTTCTAAGGGGCTTCCTGGTGGCTCAGAGGTTAAAGTGTCTACCTCCAATGCGGGAGACCCAGGTTCGAAGAAGAGAATAGAAAATGCATCAACTATAAGGAGTCCTGAAGCCTTTTCTCTTTTGACTGAACTCCTCCAAATCAAGCTTCTACTTGATAACTTGGCTCAGACACCAGGCAGCATGCACAAAAGTAATATTTCGAGCCAGGTTCAAGTGATTTGTTTAAATAGACTAAACACGCATTGGACATGAATATATGCATATCAATATGTCTGGGGTAGTGACATAGAGCTAAGTAACACAGTCCTGCTATAAAGGGTGTGTTTTGCAATAGTTAATTTGAGTATAAGGCTTCCCAGTTGGTGCAATGGTAAAGAATCCATCTGCCAGTGCAAGAAATGATAGGCTGGGGTTTGATCCCTGAGTTGGGAAGATTCTCTGGAGTAGGAAATGGCAACCCGCTCCAATATTCTTGCCTGGAAAACCCCATGGACAGTGGAACCTGGCGGGCTACAGTCCATGAGGTCACAAGGGTCTGACAGATCTGAGTGACTGAGCACATAGGCACACAATTTGAGCACATGGCACATGGACAGCCATGCTTTAAGGTGTGGTTAGCTTATGCCGTTGGGGCAGAGTTGACACCAGAGAGAATTCACAGAGTTGTGGCTCTATCTGGGGAACATAAAGGAAGTCGTTTATGACATGACTTTGAAGAAGGGAGCTAGGATATTGGTGGGGAACTGGGATATAAAAAGAGGATTAGGGGAAGAGGGTGGTCCAGGTGGAAGGTACAACAAAAATAAAGTCACATGATCAGGAAAGAGCAAGAAAATACAGAGACGAGTGAGTGGATGCAGTTTTATTAAGTATAATGAAGGCATAGGGAATGACAAAGCTAGAGATGGGGCCAGATAAAAAGAGGGAGGATCGGGATACCAGGATAAAGTATTTGTGCTTTCTTGGTGGCAATGGAGCTACTATTGAATTGTAAATGAGGAAGTATATCCATTTAACAAAACTTTTCTGAAGTGCCCTGTATAGGTCAGGCAGTATATAAACTACTGAGAATTCAAAGGAAAAAAAAAAAGACAATCTCAAACTTCAAAATCTTCAACAAGAAAGAGAAGCAAATACAATTAATTTAATGCAGGTATCAGTACTGGGGCATATCTTGTTCATGTAACTTAAGGGGTATGGAAAGTTTCTTAAAGGCAATAAACCTTAAGGATTGGATGGGAGTCATTTAAGTGGGAAAAAGAAATGCTGCTCGAGTAAGACCCCTGGAGAAGTTTATATGATTGTTAACCCAGGGAACACTGGGAAGAGAGATGTGAGTGGGAGGAATGGGGAGAGAAGGAAAGGGGCAGGGGGCTGCCAGTTAGGAGGCTGCTGCAATAGAATAGGTAAGAGAGGATGAGCCTGGACCTTTGCGTGGCTGTGAGGATGAAGAGGGTGACAGCTATGAAGAAGCAACTGCAGTGGATCTTGATTTGATGCTGGAAATGGGAGCTGGGGTAGAAATCGCAGAAGGAAAAGAGAATGGGAAAAGGGCTTAAAAATAGCAACGATTGAAGTCTGAGAGGTGAGGAAGATGATGCCACTTTTGTTAGGGAATACAGCAGTCAGGAGAAGCTGGTTTCAGGGGAAGTGCATGGAATTCAGTATTGAGTAACTACTGAAAAGCAAAATAAGCAAACTCCGTAAAACTGGGCCATGAGCAAAATTCTGGGGTTATGATGTCATTGTTCCTCCCTCCTTCCCTCCTGGAAAATGTCAGGCCAAAGGACAAGTGGCCAAATACGGCTTCAAGCACATTCTGAAATGTTGTTGTCTAGGGCAAAAAGATCTTGTGTATTCACTGTAAAGTGTAAAAACCAGATATTGTTAACAATTCTTTGGCTTGGCTTATAGATATTCTAAATAATACCTTGGGATTATTTATGATGACAGGTTTGGAGTTCTTGGAACATATACCTGCCCCCTTAAGCAAACTGCTTCTTTGGGAGGAGACCAACAGAGGCAGGGTTTTTTCCAAACACCTAATTTTCACCCCCCTCCCCCCGCTTTTTTTTTAACTTGGTTGGTAAAATTAGTGATTCCTGGACCGCATACATATATTTAATGACCCCAGATGCTTTAGGGATGAATCATGGTGGCCTCCTCTCTTTGCCTCCTTATTACTTCACTTCCAACTCCATTTCTGTCTCCACTGTAATTGCAGCGCTGGGTGAGACGCTGCTGAAGGAGGAATTAGCTGAACTGTGGTGGTTTGGCAACAGAAAGGTAGAGAGGAAATAACATGGAACAGGAGGTCTGTGTGAAACATGTAGCCTTGTGGCTTTCTGCCCAACCAGGGCAGTTTCTCTTACAGTTCCCGGCCCTCTTAGGGCTTTCAAGACACTGAATGTGAGATGGGGGGCCAGGTCATATGCTGCTTTTGTTCTTTCTCAGTATCATTATCTGGCTATGAAGGGACACCTTCAACACAGATCTATGCACACACAACACCTCATACTCAGATCTTCGGGGAATTTCAAAACCACATGCACATTTCAGAAGGAGTTCCTTCAAAGTAAGGAGACAAATTGATTTGGGTTGTCTGATAGTTTGGTGGAAGAAAAAATGCAGAGAGTAGGATGAAGTTAAAAATAGGAATACACTATAGCTCTATTCTGTTAGAAGCAAGTTTTCTTTTCTTAATTTTTTTTTTTTTTGGTAACTCTGTGCTGTGTTCAGTAGCTCAGTCTTAACCAGCTCTTTGAGATCCTATGGACTGTAGCTCTCCAGTCTCCCTCTGTCTATGGGATTTCCCAGGCAAGAATACTGGAGTGGGTTTGAACCCAAGTCTCTTGCTCCTCCTGCATTGGTGGTGGATTCTTTACCACTGCAACACCTGGGAAGTCCTTTTGTAGCTCAAGCTTCCCCAAATCAACATGTGTCACTTACTATGGCTCTGCAGTTAGCACATGTTTGACAAATGGGTAGGATATAGAAGGCTACATGAAAGTTCATGGCTCGAGTGTTGAAAGCCAGTTATCAATCAGGGAGACCAACTGTTGGAAAACTATATATTGGCAACATCAAAACAAATGCACTGGGAAGCACGGGTCTCATGGACCCATGAATTAGAGTGTAGTTTCCAGCTTTCCCTGGACTTCCCTGGTGGCTCAGAGGTGAAAGCATCTGCCTCCAATGCGGGAGACCCAGGTTTGATCCCTGGGTCGGGAAGATCCCCTGGAGAAGGAAAGGGCAACCCACTCCAGTACTCTTGCCTGGAGAATCCCATGGACTGAGGAGCCCGGTGGGCTGCAGTCCGCAGGGTCTCAAAGAGTCGGACACGACTGAGTGACTTTACTTACTTTTCTTACTTCCAGCTTTCCTAGTCCAGTTCCATAGTCCATTTGGGAATTACTGCTAGTTGGCAAAGGGAAATTGGTATCTGCTCTGACATGCTCAGAAGTGGGGAACTCATCATCTCTTCAGGCGGCTTCCCTCATTGTTTAATCAGCTATGATTCTGACAGCCTTCTTCTGTTTTGCCAGATTTGCCCTGTCATTGCTTCTTTTGCCCCTGTAGCCAAATGGAAGCCTTTAGTTCTTCATATCCATAAACATGGCTCTGATTTGTGAACATATTATTTTTCAGGTTTTATGTCTTCAGGCTGTTTGACACAGGACTTTCCCTTCTATCAAAACCTCTATCGCTATGCCCTCCCTCACACCTCTACTTGCTTGATTTAGGCTTGGTGTCTTTTCTTTCTGTGGTAGTTATCTTTATGGAGTTAAAATGATG
Source organism: Nanger dama (assembly GCA_917880005.1). Taxonomy (NCBI): domain Eukaryota; kingdom Metazoa; phylum Chordata; class Mammalia; order Artiodactyla; family Bovidae; genus Nanger; species Nanger dama. Next base: position 22,094,690 of record CAKJTW010000011.1, on the reverse strand, counting down.
CTGTGGCACCGAGGTTCAAGAGCCACAAAGGGCAACCAACTTATTATCTGTGTCATCAGAGACAGTGTTTCCAAGGTGAGCATTTGGGTAGTGGTCACCACTCCTCCAGGTGGGGAGGAGGGCTGCAGGGGCCTGGAGGTCAGGAGGCGTCTTGGGTCTTCCAGTCCAGCATGGGGTGCCAGAAGCTGATGCTGGGAAGTAGACTGGCTTACAGACTGAGAAGATGGCTCATCCAGGTCCATGATGTCCCATTTCAGTAATGTGGTAAATGATGCTATGAGGAATACCTGTCTCCATCCATCTTGTTATAGTCCATGTGCTCATTCCATCAGGTTGAATATGGCATTGTGAAAGGAGAAAAGTGCCAAGCATTGTTCAGGGTCTTAGGAAGTGTGTACATAATATAAAATAATGGAATTCCAGAAGTCAAACCTTTCAGGATGTAACTGAGGTCAAATACGTTCTAGGCTAGAAGTCAGCAAGCTTGTCCTCTTACTTAAAGGAATAGATAATAGATATATAAGGCTTTGTGGACCATACAGTGTCTATTACACTACTCAACTTTGCTGTTATGGAATAAAAGGAACCATAGACAATATATAAATGATTGGATGTGACCATGCTCCAATAAAGCTTTTACAAAATTAGAGCAGGCAGTGGGCCATATTCAGCCACAGGCCCTAGTTTGTCAGTCCCTGACCTAGAAGGCAGACAGTGTAGTGGAGCCATCGTCCTTGGCAGCTTCTAGCAAGGTCCTGTTCTGTCCTGTTCAGCATTCCTCTGGGTGATTCAGTTCAAGGCAGAGGGCACACCTGGTTAATCTGCAGATTTCAGGAAATCCAGAATGTTCTCTAATATATTTTGCAACATGACTAGGGTGCGGAGAGAGGGAATGATAGTTTAGTGGCTAAGAGCACTGCCTTAGAGTTAGGTGGACCTACATTTAAATTTTAACTCTGGTACTTTCTATTTAGGGGCTTCCGACTTCCCTGGTGGCTCAGAGGTTAAAGCATCTGCCTCCAGTGTGGGAGACCCAGATTCGATCCCTGGGTTGGGAAGATCCCCTGGAGAAGGAAATGGCAACTCACTCCAGTATTCTTGCCTGGAGAATCCCATGGACTGAGGAGCCTGGTGGGCTGCAGTCCATGGGGTCACAAAGAGTCGGACACGACTGAGTGACTTTACTTACTTACTTTCTATTTAGAGGAATTCCTACTAACTTGTGTAAGTTATTCATTCTCTTTGAGTTTTATTTTCCTCATTTACAAAATAAGCATATTTTTACGTGTCTAAAGGGTAGCTGTAAGGATTAAATTAGATGATGTATATAGAGTGTTGAATACAATATCTGACATATAGTAAACCCTCAATGAAAGGTAGTATGAGTAACCTCACTGAATCAGTTACAGAAACAAAGGAAGCTGTCTGGTCTGGAGGAGAACTCACGGAAGCTAATTCATCACACTGAGGCAGGATCACCTGACTGCTACTTCACATTGTGTCTAGGGACATTATCAACCTGACTTTGAATGAACAGGCAGAGAAGTGACTCCTCTTTAGCCAAGTGTTTAAGAAAAGTTACAGAGGGGACAACTTGTGACTAAAAGGGTAGACTGGGTCCAGTCCCTCACATTGGCAGAGCAATTAGAAGAGGAAGTCTCTAAACAGGGAGTTAGAATATTCTGAATATTCTATTAAACCACAGGTTTTTTTAAGAAAAATCTCTGACCTGAATCTGCAATCATTTTCTGTGATCTGTATGGTTGGGTGGGACTCCTATTGCAGAGGACAAGAAGGAATAGTGATATTAGCACATCTTCTCTTTTGCTACTTAGGGGTTTTGCTTTTAATATAAATCCTATATTATTATCAGCTGTTTACAGGAGTACTGCCATGATGGACTTGAAGATATTTTAGATGGTGAACTGGGTTCTACTTAGTTTTGTGTTGCTCTAGACTAGCAGAGTATAAGAGAAAATATTTATATATATATATATATATATATATGAGAATCATACTTTAAATGAAAAATTAGTTAGGAAAAAATACATCATAGCCTATGAGATACGGTAAATTCTAAAAGGAAATGTGGTCTAGTCAGCAAAGCTTTGCTTATGTTGATTACAGAAGAGAAACTATCTAAAAATCACCTCATTCTCATTTTTATAAAACAGAGAAAGAAACATTAAAGTAAAATGAAAAGGACTGAGAATCTAAAATTGAAAAATAACAGTAGAAGATAGTGGAATAAACATACAACTTGTCTAAAACCTGATTCATTTTAAATCAAACAAGGACGATAAAGCTATCACTAATATGAAAGCAGAGAATTAGGCACTAAAATCACTAATGTTAGACAGAAATAGATAAAATTAGGAGCGAAAAAGAGTACAACCACTTCTAGAGAGAAGGTTAAGATAATTGTAAGGGTACACTGCAAACAACTCCATGGGAAAATATATGTGACATCTGAAAGGAAACTGATGATTTCTTGGTAAAATGTAAAATTAATTCAGGAAGAAGAAAACTCAATAACACCTATTCTCATGGAAAGTAGAAAAATGAGTCAAGGGCTGTTAAATGTGCATCAAAACTTATAGCATTTCTTCCTTGTTCATAAGCACTTAAGATACCTATAATACTTTTTAAGCTATTAGAAAAAAAGAAATCAGTTCAGTTCCGTTCAGTCACTCAGTCATGTCAGACTCTTTGTGGCCCCATGAATCGCAGCACGCCAGGCCTCCCTGTCCATCACCATCTCCTGGAGTTCACTCAGACTCACGTCCATCGAGTCTGTGATGCCATCCAGCCATCTCATCCTCTGTCGTCCCCTTCTCCTCCTGCCCCCAATCCCTCCCAGCATCAGAGTCTTTTCCAATGAGTCAACTCTTCGCATGAGGTGGCCAAAGTACTGGAGTTTCAGCTTCAGCACCATTCCTTCCAAAGAAATCCCAGGGCTGATCTCCTTCAGAATGGACTGGTTGGATCTCCTTGCAGTCCAAGGGACTCTCAAGAGTCTTCTCCAACACCACAGTTCAAAAGCATCAATTCTTCGGCGCTCAGCCTTCTTCACAGTCCAACTCTCACATCCATACATGACCACAGGAAAAACCATAGCCTTGACTAGACGGACCTTAGTTGGCAAAGTAATGTCTCTGCTTTTGAATATGCTATCTAGGTTGGTCATAACTTTTCTTCCAGGGAGTAAGCGTCTTTTAATTTCATGGCTGCAGTCACCATCTGCAGTGATTTTGGAGCCCCCCAAAATAAAGTCTGACACTGTTTCCACTGTTTTCCCATCTATTTCCCATGAAGTGATGGGACCAGATGCCATGATCTTCATTTTCTGAATGTTGAGCTTTAAGCCAACTTTTTCGGTTTCCTCTTTCACTTTCATCAAGAGGCTTTTAGCTCCTCTTCACTTTCTGCCATAAGGGTGGTGTCATCTGCATATCTGAGGTTATTGATACTTCTCCTGGCAATCTTGATTCCAGCTTTTGCTTCTTCCAGCCCAGCGTTTCTCATGATGTACTCTGCATATAAGTTAAATAAACAGGTGATATACAGCCTTGACGTACTCCTTTCCCTATTTGGAACCAGTCTGTTGTTCCATGTCCAGTTCTAACTGTTGCTTCCTGACCTGCATACAGATTTCTCAAGAGGCAGGTTAGGTAGTCTGGTATTCCCATCTCTTTCAGAATTTCCACAGTTTATATGAATGTCTTTAGTGAGATGAGACTCGATTTATTAAATAAATATATTAGTAATAAGAACTGAAGAACTTGTGGCTCCATTTTATGTCCTGCATATCCACTTCCTCCATTTTTGCACTCTCCTAAGTTGCAGCATGGAAACAAGGGCATAAAACCATCCCTCATATACCTCCTTAGGGCTAAGGAAAAGTTATACCGATGGAGACTTGGAAAAGCCTTGGATCTTCCATTAAAGAGGAGCTGATGGTCATGATGGAGAGAACATAGGACTGGCAAACAGGCTGGTTTAAAGTACTAAGCCTATCATTGCTCTTTCCATTACCTTTGGTCAGTTAACCCCTCTGAGCCATAGCTTCTCTGTAATATGGGGATGATGCAATCAGCATTATAGGGTTATAATAGGATGAATGGATATAACACATGTAGCAGCCACTGTTATTGCCCATCTAGCAACCACTTTCTGCTTCTTCCATTCTAGTCAGAACCAGTTTTATTAAGTATCCATTTTCTTCTGAGAAGTCACGTGATTTAGAGAAAGTGATCTCCAGCCCTTGAGATGAATGATGACCAAGCTCCTCTTGTCAGTCAAGTCTTTAGGAATCAGTGTATGACCCAATTCAGACACAATAGCTAACATGTAATAGGACTTTCTATGAACCAGATGCTGTTACAAAGTCCTCATATACATTTACATATATCCTATGAGGTAAATACTATTAATTAACCTCATTTTATGAATAAGGAAATTGATCATCAGAGAGGTTAAGTAACTGGTCCAAGGCAACCCAGTTAATAAGTTGTAGATCTGGGTTCAAACCTAGAAGTCTGGCCCCAAATTCTTTATTCCTAAACACTAAGGAATACTGCTTCTTACCTAATAAAAGCCTGTAAGGACCATACATAACTTTATAAATGTAAAATCAAAATTTAATTGGTATTTTTTTCATCTTCCTTAATTTCTAAATGAGCTTCCCTGGTGGCTCAGATGGTAGAGAATCTGCCTGCAATGCCTGAGACCTGGGTTCCATCCCTGGGTCAGGAGGGTCCCCTGGAGAAGGGAATGGCTATACAACTAAATGATTACTGTATAGGCTTCACAAGGATTGAACGCTAGTTGAGTAGGCAAATTTTTTTCCTCCATGACTTCAGCTTTCTGGTTTGACTCTTTTTCCTGTTCATGTACCTATTAGCTTCATATTTTTCTTCTTATCCCTGGGTCCAACCAGCACCCAGAAAAGGTTCTGAAAGTCACTCACAAGGAGATTAAAAGGGGTTGCAAATAGGCTGAAAGAGTTCCCTAACCCAGGGCAATGTCAGTGTGCATTGTAGCGCTTTCCAAAATAAATGAAGCATGAGCAGTGGAATTTTAGGCATCAGCCAGTGGATGAATGGTGTTATTTTGGGCAGTGGGTCACCCAGGCGCTCCTGAAATCATATCTTGTAGGCGTTTGTGTATTCTTTCAGGATGCCAGGCCAACTCTGACTGCTGCTTCTGCACACTTTTATCTGCCTGGACACGCAGTTCAGAAGTCACAGAGAGTAGGGGAGAGGGCATAAGACACGTGGTTTTGAGCCTCATTTTGCTTTTGCTTCCTTTCTCCTTCGATTTCTTTCCTCTCTCTCACTCTTTTCTCTAGTTCTGTCTGTTCTCTGTGCCCCCCTTGTCTCCTCTCTATCTTCTGCTCTCTCCCTCCTTTCCTCCCTCCCTCTTCTCTCTTTTAGTCCCTGTCACCACTACCCCCCCCCCCCCCCACACTCTTTTTCTACCCTCTTTCTATCTTTCTTTCATAGCTGCTCTAAAGAAATCATACTTTCTGGATTTTCAACAAAAATTACCTTAGGGCTCTTCAAGGATATCTTTCCCATCTCCTTGTTTTGATTACTTTGAATAGGTATACACAGCTGGCCCCTTTTCTTTTGGAGTGAAACCACAATCCACTCAGCAAATCACTGCTTTTCATTTTGCTGGCTGGAGGGAAAAAGTATCAGATAGGTGAGATGAGGATGCGGAGGGGGGGATGGGAAGATAATGACAGATTTGATGATAATTAATATTTTCTGTGTCTGAATAGTGAAAGTCTCGTCCAAGTCCCCCAGCCAAGCTCAAGTTAAACTCTTGGTGTGTGGGTTTAAGAGCTCTGCAACCTGGCGTGCTAGGGCTGGTTCAGAGGGAGTGATGCTGTGTATGTGGAATTTTGTGGTTGTCTTTTATTATTATTACTGAGTAAACCATGCATATCTAAAAAGGAAACTTTAAGTCAACCCACTCTCAAGTTGAATTAATATACTGGGTCTAAGTTACCTTGCCCATAATTTAAATTACCAGAAGGTTTATGTATTAATTATTAAAACCTTTGGAGTTCCTAAACCATTCATTTTGATTTTTATATCATACCTCAATTATTTGTGCCTCATGTTCCTATTTTTAAAGTAATGGGACATCTTAGATCTGATGGACTGCTAATCATTTCAGATCCATTAAATAGGTATTCAATCTTTTTCAGAGTTTAAGACTGGGAATGCCACCTATGTGACTCAGGTTTTATTCTGTCTTTTCTCTCAAAAAGACAATGAATCATTTCTTTTACATCAATAATGAAAATTAATAAACAAAGTATTATTTTCTTATAACATGATGGCAATTTTATTTTTTTTTGGCAATTTTAATGCTATGAAACTAGAGTGCTTTATTTATTTATTTTAAATGTTTTACTAGAGAGTAATGGGATGCAGTTAGAGTTCACTGACTGTGAAATTGATGTTCTCAACAATATTCTGATTCAAGTAGAGGATGGGGGGTGGGAGGTGGGAGGGGATTCGGCATTGGGAGATTGTGTTCACCTATGGCTGATTCGTGTCAATGTATGGCAAAACAAATACAGTATTGTAATTAAAAAAATAAATAAATTTAATTAAAAAAACAAAAAACAAAAAAACAATATTGGATGGAGTCATGAAAACCAAGAGGGAAGGTATTTTCATGATGGAGAATGGTTAGCAGTGACCAGTCAGTCACTCGTTCCATAAACATCTGTTAAAACTGAACATGGCCAGGAACTGTCACTCTGCTCCTACCCTGCCACTAACCGTTTTGTTTAATCCTCATGTTAGCTATGGAAGATAAAAATTATTTTCTTCTTACTAAAAACAGGAAAAGTAAGGTGTGGGGAGATTAAGTGACTCATCTAAATCACAGAGCTAGATACTAGCAGACCCAGGATCTAAATCTGGCTGTTTTGGTTAAATAAAATATCTGGACAGAGGAACTGATGCTCTACACTTTGCCATTTTTTATGTTTTGCAACAGACAAGATGCCTGGAGACTTTCTTCCTTATCCTGTGACCAGAACTGTATTAAAAGCAGGGTAGATCAAGGGCATTTTATAGAAAAACAATGCATAGATATTACAAGGACAGGTATCTGACATGGTCCCACTTGTGTTCCCAAGTTTTGGATCAATGTTGTCCCATTAATTTTAGGAAGAAAATGTTCTCCCTATCTTCTGTTCTCATTTTTTTTCCCTTTCAAATTCCCCGCTTTTTGTTAAGAATGGTCTTTATTATTCTTCTGTAATACTGGTTGTCGAGTTGTTAGGAGAAGGTGTTACAAATAGTTTGGAAAAGGTTGGCGGACTTTGACTTGTGAATATTTTTCTCCAGTACCTGCCAGGACCCAGCAGACCTGTGGAAGGTGAGTCCATGGTGCTGCAGGGCTCCTTAGTGAGTCACTGAAGGAGTCAGAGAGGGAAGGGCCCTTCCACAATGTCAGGCCCAATGTGTTCCGTGGAATCACACATGTAAGAGATGAGTTTGGTGCTCCAAGTAAATTGACATAGCAGCCTGAATAAAGTCGGGGATATTTTCTTGATACCCATCCAGAATGTTATTAGACTAATATTCACTGAGAAAGTCTAAAAGAGAGAAGTGTTCTCCAAAGTTCTCTGATCATTGGACTCTTTCTTCATAGACTCTCTGCATGTAAATATCACAGGCACTATGCATAATTTAACTTATCTCATTGAAACATCAATCCTTTAATGCATTTTACCTGAGAGTCAAAGAGGATAATTCACTTGCCCAAGGTCCTACAGTTCTAGTGGTCCAGACAGGATTTGAACTCAGATCTTTCTGACTCTGCAGCCCATTTGTGCTGTACTGAGTCTCTTCAGTCGTGTCCAGCTCTTTGCAACCCTATGGACTACAGCCCGCTAGGCTCCTCTGTCTATAGAATTTTCCAGGCAAGAATACTAGAGTGAGTTGCCATGCCCTCCTCCAGGGGATCTTCCCAACCCAAGGATCAAATCCACATCTCTTCAGTCACCTGCGTTGGCAAGCAGGCTCTTTACCACTAGCGCCACCTGGGAAGCACATGCAGCCCGAGATCTGCCCCTTATTCAGTTCGGCCTGTAGTTTCTCCATAGAGACTTCCCTGACTTTCCACACATGATTTGCCTTTTTAAAGTACTCTACTCCATTAATGCCATTCTGTATTATATATTTCTGAAGGCTATTGTCTGAGTTTCCCAGGTGGCACTAGTGGTAAAGACTTTCCTGCCAGTACATAAGACTTAAGACATGGGTTCGATCCTTGGGTTGGGAAGAGGCCCTGGAGGAGGGCATGGCAGCCCACTCCAGTATTCTTGCCTGGAGAACCCCATGGACAGAGGAGCCTGGCGGGCTACAGCCTATGGGGTGGTTCAGAGTCGGACACGACTGAAATGACTTAACATGAGAGCTATTGTCTAATCTATATCAGTCTTGCTTGTGTGGGGGCCCTGCTCTCCAAGGCGGGATTCCAGAAGTCATGGTCTGACCCCTCACTTGACTTATCTGCTACAATTTTCCTCCTCCTTCTTTCTGCTGGAGATACATTGGCTTCCTTGGTGCTTCTTAAAAACATCAAGCAAATGCTCTGATTTCAGATTCTTCGCATTTGCTCTTCTCTGCTGGAAACACCATTCTCCAGATAGCACATGCTCCAGTCCCTCATTTTCTTCAACTTTCAGTTTAAATGTCACCTTCCCAGTACTCAGATCATCCTATAGGGGAAAAACAAAATTTTTTTATCCCCCTGTCCTATTGATCTTTTGCTTTACTCTGATTTATATTGCTTTAAACCACATATTTCCACCACATATTTTATATGTGTTTTCTTCTCTCCCATCTGCATGAGCCAGAAGGTGAACTCCTCAACAGCTAAGACTTGTTTTGATTCATGGCTGTATCCCCAGCATCTAGAACAGTGCCAGCCTTAGTTGACTGTAACTAAGTGAATACATTTTTATTCTGTGTTTCCCCACACCCAGGCCATGGGAGCAGATACTTCTTCAAGCAAGAACCAATCATATTCTTCCTCTCTTTAGAATTGGGACTGAGAGACACTAGGTAGGGACTAAGAACTGCACTTGGAGTAGGATGAGAAAATCCATGTAACCGTAGAACTGGAAGCCAGCCATGTGTATGGGTGCAGAGCAAAGTTTCTGGTCTTTTTCCAAAGAGAGAATAATGATGAGGCTGCAAAGAGGGAAGTTTAATCATAAAACACTATATGTTCTGGGACAGAGGAGATAGACTAGTTGTCTGGGTTCCTGGGCAGCTTTCTATTTTCTATTCTCTGTTTCTTAGGAAACCAGGCTGCATTTCTCTACCAGGTTTGGGAAAAGACCTCTGCATCCTTGTAATATATTCTTTATTTCCCCTCAGGTGAACTTGAATGGTTTAGTTGTAGGGACTGTTTGCAGTTATTAAGACTAACAGCGGTTTAAACACTTAAACATTCAGGGCTTGCATCTATGATGGCTCCCTGAAGCCATCAAGAATTCAGCCTCCTTTCATCTTCTCGTTCTGTTGTCCTGTACCTGAAGACCACAGAATGCCTGCTTGTCACCTTATGGGCAAGATGGTGCTCGACCGCCTGGTCTCACTTCTGCACATCAGACAGGAAGAAAGGGGAAGGAAGAAGAGGCAAAGAATGTTTTCCTGGTGAATCTTTGCCTTTTCATTTTGAAGAGAAAGTCTTCTTAGGGGAATTCAACTTAACTCTCATTGTCTAGAAGCGTGTCCCATTCCTGAGCAGAAAAATCATGTATTTAACTTTTCTATTTAGACAGTAAAGGAAAAGCTTGCAAATGACTTTGGGTTCACTAGTCAACAGAAACGGACACAAACAGAGGCCTAAAGAACCTGCTGTGTGTCACAGAGTTGAACCTTGCTGCTGCTGCTGCTGCTAAGTCGCTTCCATCGTGTCCGACTCTATGCGACCCCATAGACGGCAGCCCACCAGGCTCCCCTGTCCCTGGAATGCTCCAGGCAAGAACACTGGAGTGGGTTGCCATTGCCTTCTCCAATGCATGAAAATGAAAAGTGAAAGTGAAGTCACTCAGTCGTGTCTGACTCCTAGCGACCCCATGGACTGCAGGATTTGCCAGGCAAGAGTACTGGAGTGGGTTGCCATTTCCTTCTCCAATGCATGAAAGTGAAAAGTGAAAGTGAAGTGAAAGTGAAGTTGCTCAGTCATGTCCGACTCAGCGACCTCACTAACACGACTGCAGCCTACCAGGCTCCTTTGTCCATGGGATTTTCCAGGAAATAGTACTGGAGTGGGTTGCCATTGCCTTCTCTGGAGTTGAACCTTAATTGTTCTCAATTGTTTTCTACCTCTAATTTGAATGCAAGGCATTGAGAGAAGAAACATACCTAATGGTTCTTCTGTGGCCTTCAGAGCACATTCTATACTGCTGGATGAACATGTATTCATATGCAAGTGTAATCATGGGTTTTAATTTGGTCTGAGAATCTTATTTTCCATGAGGGAAGGCTCAGCTCCAACCATATTAACTTCTACCTTCTCTGACTCCATCAGTATTCCTTGTCTAACTTTATGTCTTAACTATTCTACAGCTCCATTGTGAGCACTTGCTGATGAGCTTGGCCTTAACTTTCTTTTATACACATCTAACACGACTGAGTGACTTTACTTTCACTTTTCACTTTCATGCATTGGAGAAGGAAACGGCAACCCACTCCACTGTTCTTGCCTGGAGAATCCCAGGGATGGGGGAGCCTGGTGGGCTGCCGTCTCTGGGGTTGCACAGAGTTGGACACGACTGAAGTGACTTAGCAGCAGCAGCAGCAACAAACTATCTTCATGGACAGAGCTCAGTGAATTTGTTTGTGAATATACATGTCACTGAGTACCAGATCTTAGAACTCTCTGTGCCAGAAGGTCAATTATTTACTCATTTTTGGTACCATTTAACTCATTTGTATATTTTTTCTAGAATTCAAATGAAAGGAATGTTTTATGTGGTTTTAGTAATAAATAAATAATCATTTGCCTATCAGTTCAGTTCAGTTCCGTTGCTCAGTTGTGTTCAACTCTTTGCGACCCCATGAATTGCAGCACGCCAGGCCTCCTTGTCCATCACCAACTCCCAGAGTTCACTCAGACTCACATCTATCGAGTCAGTGAGGCCATCCAGCCATCTCATCCTCTGTCGTCCCCTTCTCCTCCTGCCCCTAATCCATCCCAGCATCATGGTCTTTTCCAATGAGTCAACTCTTCGCATGAGGTGGCCAAAGTACTGGAGTTTTAGCTTCAGCATCATTCCTTCCAAATAGATATCACCAAATTCCTAAGATTCAATAAAAGGAACATGACTATAAACTTTGCTCAAAGTGATTAAAATGCTTGTTTTAAGTGGTCTTCAGCTAACACTGTGATGATAGACTTTGGCTATCAGCACAAATGAGAAGGAAAGTGGAAAGCAGAAGATAACATGAGAAAAGAAACAAGAAATATGTTAGGACCCACTCCTCCCACTGCCCCCACCCAAGAAGTCTAAAGTGTATTATTATGACTGATTTTTCCAAGAAAGCATTTCTAATATCTGAGCATTTTGCTCTGGGTACTGATGATTTCATAAGGGGAAGTATTCTGAGCTGCTGGTATTCCTTTGCTGTTGTTCTACTTGCTACGGGTATGACAGTTATCGCTCAGTATCACTGTCAGTTTGGTTGAAGATACTGAATTAAATCCATCTCTATAAAATTTTCCCCAACTTGAGGTATGATTTGTAAAGAAAAAAATTAAGTGGGAGGATGGGGAAATATTTAGAGAACTGAGTACACAGTGATGAAACAGGACTTTTACACCTAACTCTATATTCAAGGAAATGAGCATTTTGATTTTTAACAAAAGTTTATATCAGAAACAGGGATGGAGAAGAGAGAGAAAAAGAGAGATTGCTGTGCAAAATGTGTGTGTACATGTGTGTACGTATCCAAAGTTCAGCTAAATAGTAAAATTAGTTTTCAAATTTTTGAATTTGAACCAATAATTTTTAGTGGAGGATAACTGCTTTACAATGTTGTGTAGCTGTATACTGCTACACTTTTTTTTTTTAAGTGAGTAATACATTGTATGTAACAAGCAGGGGTTGCTATTTGTGAAAAACTGAGATTTTGTTTAGTTCTTTTTAGAATCTGTAATGAGATGGCAGCTAGAAGTAACAACAAAATTTTAAAGGTCAACACACATTGCAGGAGGAAAGGAAAGGTTAATATAGTATAAAGAACTAATACAAAAAGTTACATACTCTTTACCATATAGTTTTGGGCTTATGCTTATTTTGGCGGGTGGGGGGCTGCAAAATTACTGCAGATGGTGACTGCAGCCATGAAATTAAAAGACGTTTACTCCTTGAAAGAAAAGTTATGACCAACCTAGATAGTATATTCAAAAGCAGAGACATTACTTTGCCGACTAAGATCCGTCTAGTCAAGGCTATGGTTTTTCCTGTGGTCATGTATGGATGTGAGAGTTGGACTGTGAAGAAGGCTGAGCACCAAAGAATTGATGCTTTTGAACTGTGGTGTTGGAGAAGACTCTTGAGAGTCCCTTGGACTGCAAGGAGATCCAACCAGTCCATTCTGAAGGAGATCAGCCCAGGGATTTCTTTGGAAGGAATGATGCTAAAGGTGAAACTCCAGTACTTTGGCGACTTCATGTGAAGAGTTGACTCACTGGAAAAGACTCTGATGCTGGGAGGGATTGGGGCAGGAGGAGAAGGGGATGACAGAGAATGAGACGGCTGGATGGCATCGCGGACTCGATAGATGTGAGTCTGAGTGAACTCCGAGAGATGGTGATGGACAGGGAAGCCTGGCGTGCTGCGATTCACGAGGTCGCAAAGAGTCTGATGAGACTGAACTGAACTGAACTGAAACACAGTCTACCCCATGACCATAAATCCCTAGTAACTGACACACAGAACCAGCTGTGTACCGGACTCTGAGGCTTCTGTATCTCATCTCTTCTTTTTCTGCCCCCTTGGACTATTCTCCATCATCCTCTTTTGACTTTCTTTTCTCTTTCTACCTCAAACAGGTCAGGGGCCCTCTTAGGCTAAACCCTGAGCAGTGGAAATAACTTTGAGCCAACTTGTATGTTCAGAATTCCTAAACAGATTTCATTATCATGCAGGAGCGAATTCATCTTTACAAGCACAGCTTGCTGCAGGGAAGGAAGGAATTACTCAGATGTCCCTGCATCAAGCCACTGATTCTTGTGCCTAATATTTTGAGTTTGGAAAATAAGCGGTTTAAGACGGTTTTGGAAAAGTCTCTGGCTTATTATGAGGTAGCTGAATTTCTGGGTGCCTGTGTCTGTGTGAGTTTTTTTTTTTTTTTTTTTTTTTTCTTTTTCCAGCTCTAAGCATTTATGGAAAATTTTATCCCGTGTCACTCACCAAAGTGCAGGGTAAGACTAAGACTGAAAACCTAGGCTGAAAATAGCTGATTGGACCTTCAGCAAGTGTGGGGGCCCAGTGATGGGAGGCACTCGCACCTGCATTTCTTCCCCTGGGCTGTCTCCACCTGTGTACCCCATGGGCATCTCAAACTCAGCACATCATCTTCCTCCTATCTTATGCTCCCCCAGCAAATCTGCTTCTCTTCTGCAGGTCTTTATTTATGAGGATGGCCTCATTATCTTCCCAATTATCCAGGCTTGAAAAACCACCCATCTTAACTTTTTCTCCTTATTCCTGCCAATCTAATCAGATTGTTAAAATTCTGTCAAATTTATTTTTGCTGCATTTCTTAAACCTAACCCTTTCCATTTCCACTGTTGAGTCCTCTTTTGGGTCTTTATCACCTTTCATTTTAATGATTATGACTCTTTCCTGATTGTGCTTCAATGTTGATTAAGAGCCTGGACTCTCCCAACCTTCTGGGAGAGCTGGTTTACATTCACATTCGCCATTTATTGACTAAGAATGTCTTTGATATTCTCTTTCTTTTGGTTTTTTCATCTGTAAAATGAAGATGATGCTATTTTATATTTCATAGAATTGTAAGGATTGAGACTATTTACATGTCTAATACAGCACTGAATACATATGAAGTACTATGAGATAATTGGGCTTCCCTGATAACTCAGTTGATAAAGAATCCACCTGCAATGCAGGAGACCCTGGTTCGATTATTGGGTCAGGAAAATCCGCTGGAGAAGTGATAGGCTACCCACTCCAGTTTTCTTAGGCTTCCCTTGTGGCTCAGCTGGTAAAGAATCTGCCTGCAATGAGGGAGACCTGGGTTCAGTCCCTGGGTTGAGAAGATCCCCTGGAGAAGAAAAAGGCTACCCAATCCAGTAGTATGGCCTGGAGAAGTCCATGGACTATATAGTCCATGAGGTCACAAAGAGTTGGAAACGACTGAGTGACTTTCACTTTCATGAGATGATTTTGCTTCTTTGGTGGCTCAGTTGGTAAAGAAACTGCCTGAAATGCAGGAGACCCAAATTTGACCCCTGTGTTGCGAAGAAGGGAATGGCTACCCACTCCAATATTCTTGTCTGGAGAATTCCATGGACAGAGGAAAAAGAGTCACACGTGACCAACCGACTAACACTTTCATTTTCAATGTATATTGACAAAGGTTATTCTGAGGATTAATTGAGAGCCATGCAAATCATTTACAAAGTGTTTGAAAATATGATGCCAAAGGGAATAGGTATTAGTCATCATTATTATCAGGATCATTATTATTACTATCCATATTCTATACCTATGAAAAGGTATGATTTTATTATGGTGGCATTTTGATTACAGTTTTGCCACTTAATTTATGGTTTAGGGTTTTAAAGGGCTAGTATCATGGCTCCCTTAACCACTTGGCAAAATCTTCATCTCAGAAGTCAAGTGCTTAATTATTAGCAATTTTGACAATTGCCTCATTTGCATAGTGCTTTGCTTATTTCAAAGGGCTTTCATAAATATTTATCTCATGAACTCCTGAAAACAACCCTGATCATTAAGCAGGGTAAGTGATAAACAACAATTGGGAGATGGACAAATTGTAGCTCGGGGCATTGTTTCTTAGCCACAGTCACAAAACAAGCTTCTGGAAGACACACTGGATCCATCTGCGGCTGTTTCGAGACCTCCCAGTGACCTCTACATACTCAAGGCTTCCCTTTCATGGGAGCTTCTAGAAGACAGATACTCAAAGAACACTGATGCTTTTAATTCTCCAGATTCCAGCAGCATTCAAGGACACTGTAGGCCTTGTTGACTACTTCTGAAATTCACTTTTTAAAAACTCTGAAGATATCTCTTTTGTATTTTTATTGATGATTCTGAATATAACAAAAGATGTAATTTGTTTGAAAGCTTTCTGCAGCATCAGTGCAAGAGCTCCAAAATGGGAGTTAAAACTTCTGCAATTGCAGGATTTACAACAGAATATTAAGAGTGATTATCTCTGGGTGGTGGGATTAGATGTAATTTTCCTTATTCTTTGCTTTTTTGCTTCTCTGTACTTGCTACTTGTTTTTCACTCCCCCATTAAATTTTATGTAAAAATAGCAATTATATTAGGTTGGCAGCAGCACACACTTTGGAGCTGGTATGTATCTCCTCCCACTTGCTACCTGGGTGACATTGGAAAACTTCCTTCACCTCCCTGATGCTCAATTTCCTTATCTATGAAATACCAGAATAATCATACATGGCTCACCAAGTTGTGAGGGATTAAAAGAAATAATATAAAGATCATGGCACATGATAGGTGATCAGTTAATATTTATCTACCACCACCTTAACTTCTTATTCCCTATTCTTCAAACTTATAGTGGTTTTAGGCTGGAAAAAAAGAATTTTATGTCAAATAAAACATACACATTTACAAAAACTAAGAGAATGCTTTACGGTGACTAATTATCCAAATCTCAGTCTTTTCTCACATGTCCTTTGGTGATGAGCAAGATAGTAGACAAGATAGTCCAGTAACATAGCAATGAGCAAAGAAACCTGTCAGGTTATTATAGAAGGGAGGTTGCAAAGCACCGCATGCAGACACCCTCAGCTCTGAGGAGACGACGGCAGTCGCGACTTCAGGAGGGAGTGCTGGACTGTCCTATGAGAGCGCCCAGAATTCGGGCATCCTAGGGTACCGAAGGTGCTTGTTTTGGCCCTTGTTCAGATCCCCCTGCCTAATGGGAACCTGTGGCCTCCGTTTCAGAACTTGGGCTTGGTTTAGGCAGCTCTGTAATTGGTTTATATCATTCATGAGGAATTTATTTTCTTTAAAGTTGGTGACTTGAAGCCAGATTGTGAGAAGAGATCCTGTACCACCTCTATCTGTTTTGCTGTTCCCCGGGTTATAAATGAGGTGATGTCTGCTCCTCTGGCAGTGTCCCTAGCTAGACTGGCCCCCAGTTTCCACAGAGCTGGAAGCTGGACTGTGTGGATGGAAAGCCGTCATCACCCCCCCTCTATTTTCCCAGACACGGAAGGGCCCTGGCGGCATTGTGCGCGCAGGAACCAGCCGCTTTCCTTTTTCTCTTAGGCATTGGAGACGGAAGGCCTTTCCACTGGGGGCACAAATAGGTGAAGAGCTTTTTCACTCCTGGAGCGGGTTTGGCTGAGGGAGTGGGGAAAGATGTAACAGGAAAAGAAACAAAGGGATGTCGAGGTTGGGCTTGCTACACCACGGAGTCTGCAAACTTAACAGAGTCTGCATCTCTCTCCAGACCCGCGCTGACTGTTACAGTTAAGAGCATCACTAGCTCCTTACTCCCCGAAGATGAAACCCTCAGGACCATCAGACAGTTGAGAAAAGGGTGAACTAAATGACTTTTCAAGTATATTTCCGACTTGAGGTCACAAATCTATTACCTTTGATTCTGAAGTATACTTTAAAAAAGACTTTTTTTTTCTTTTGCTACTGCCTTAATCCAGGTTTCATGATTTCTCCATGTAGACACTTCTAACTGATCTCTTTTACTTGTTAGTCTCTCAAATCCATCCTACCTCTCAAGTTTGGACCACTTAATCTTCTTTAATACTGTGGTCAAGTTCATATCTCTACCCTTATGAAAAGCTTTCCTCGGCTTCTTGTTGTTTATCAGATCATGTCTTACAGGATAAGGATAAATTCATTTGTGTAGTTTTCAATACCTTCTTTTGATTCTAGTCCAACTTCTCAGTTGATTTCTTCAGCCATATGTAGTAGGCGTAGGTCAAACTGGAACATACAATTTTTTCCTTGCAATGTTTTATAATTTCTTTTGGGAATATGATGCAATGATCTAAAAACAAGGGATAGCTGGATATATATATATATATATATGTATGTATATATATATATATATATATATATATATGTATGTGTATATATGGAGTCTTTTGGGCCTAGAAAAGAAAACAATAGTTTCAAAGGCGCTTGCTGATCATCTATCTTCGGAGAAAACAAAACAGAACTTTAGGTCCCGCCCTGATGCTCCAGGCCGGTTGCATCTATCTGGGACTTATCACCCCCTGTCCAGAGAAACCTTCCACCTCCATACCTGCACAGAAGACCTATCACCCCCCTGTCCAGCTACAAATGCCATCTCAACTAAAGAATACTCAAAGCATCCCACCTGATTAATGTTTCCTTTATTGCATCCACAAACTGCCCTATAAATATGGAGCCTCCCTGATCCCTCTCTGAGCTCAGCCCCCGTCGTTAGGCCGACTGTCATCCCTCCTTGCCTGAATAAAGGTAACCTACTTCTGTTGAGTTCGTCTTTCGTCTTTCTGCCTCGGCCCGAACTATACCATATATAGACAGATAGATAGATAGACATAGATATAGATATATCAGATGAATGATATACATGTGTGAATGTCTCATTATCAGTTTAACCTCCCCCACCAGCTGGTTCTGTCCATGGAGGAATAGCTGGTGATTTTAACTGAAGTTTAAGTTTCTAGAGAAGAATAAGACTGGAGGAGGTCTGGGATTCAGTATTTAGATTGTGTTGCCTCTACAGTGATATGTGAGATCCTACAGATGGGAAAAACAAGAAGCAAGAAAAACAAAAAAAGAAAAAGCAAACTCTTTCTTGGAATTAATTCTAAATTACGGAATAGCCAGGTTGATGACATAACATCACTATATATGCTCAGATGTTCAGTCGTGTCTGACTTTTGTGACCCCATGGGCTGTAGCCCACCAGGCTTCTCCAGGTAAGAATACTGGAGTGCATGCCATTTCCTCCTCTAGGGGATCTTCCTGACTCAAGGATCGAATATGAATCTCTTACATCTCCAACACTGGCAGGCAGAGTCTTTACCACTAGTGCCACACGGGAAGTCTGGCACATCATCATGAAAGTGTTAGTCACTCAGTCGTGTCCAACTCTTTGTGACCCTATGGACTGTAGCCCACCTGGCTCCTCCATCCATGGAATTCTCCAGGCAAGAATATTGGAGTGGGTAGCCATTTTCTTCTCCAGGGGATCTTCCTGACTCAGGGATAGAACCCAGGTTTCCTGCTTTGCATGTGGATTCTTTATTCATCTGAGCCATCAGGGAAGCCCCAACATCACCATACAGATAGTAAAATTTGTGCTTGGGATCCACTGTAACTTCTTGAGTTGGAGAGACTGAGCAAAGGTAGAATTATACTGATAAGCTAACATTATTGAAAATCTCTGCATGTTACATGATTTTGTGGGGAGTTTAGCTGGGTAAAACCTACTGCCAGCCTCCCTCTACCACTTTTGTAGAGATGGAGAGTGAGCTGTGGGGGAGGCACATAGGCCTTGAGGTCAAATAGACCAAAGATGATAATTCACAACTTTCAACTAGGTTTTGTGAATTATTTGCATTTCAATTTCCTCATAAATATAGAAAGTGATATCTGCTTTGAAAGACTGCCATAAGATGTGTAGGCAGTGAAAGTAAACTGTCTGATGCATAAATAGCAACCATGTTTCTTATTATAACAGGCCATGACTTAACCAGAGAGAGTTTGCCATGAACATACTATGTGCCTCCATGAAGAACATGAATGTTTCCCTTTTCTGTGCTGCCCTCAATCATTCAACACACACACACACAAACACACAAACACACACACAGGTACACAACGGAAGCAGTGGGGAAAGAGTTTATCGCTTATTTTAGAGCAGGGAGCAACTGGTTAAAGACTTAAGTGCAAGGACAGTCCTCAATATTCATCCTGCCTAGAGTGAGAAGTAGAAAAAGTCCAATACTTTCCCACATTCATGCCCTTATATCATATCCTTCTATTTGGAATAAACTTTCTCATCTATGGATAACCACTTCTTATTATACATTCATATTCCAATTATTCTTTCAGGATTCACTGATACTTAAGTATAATCTCACTCTCTGCTTTTCTTTTTGTGGCTCTCTTCCTTTCTTTCTTAGACCACATATATCTTTCCCAGTAGACTACGAACAAACTAATACAGAGGACTTCCCTGGGTTATATGCAGTGAATGCTACTGGGGCAATATTTGGTCCCACTGAGCTCAAAGCTGGATTAAAACTCAAAATTCAAAAACTAAGATCATGGCATCCAGTTCCATCACTTTATGGAAAATAGATGGGGAAACAGTGGAAACAGTGACAGACTTTATCTTGGGCTTTAAAATCACTGCAGATGGTGAATGCAGCCATGAAATTAAAAGACACTTGCTCCTTGGAAGAAAAGCTATGACCAACAGCATATTAAAAAGCAGAGACATTACTTTGCTGACAAAGGTCCATTTAGTCAAAGCTATGGATTTTCCAGTAGTCATGTATGGATGTGAGAGTTGGACTATAAATAAAGCTGAGCGCCGAAGAATTGATGCTTTTGAACTGTGGTGTTGGAGAAGACTCTTGAGAGTCCCTTGGACTCCAAGGAGATCCAACCAGTCCATCCTAAAGGAAATCAATCCTGAATATTCAATAGAAGGACTGATGCTGAAGCTGAAGCTCCAATACTTTGGCCACCTGATGCAAAGAATTGACTCACTGGAAAAGACCCATATGTTGGGGAAGATTGAAGGCAAGAGGAGAAGGGGACAACAGAGAACGAGATGGTTGGATGGCATCACCAACTCAACGGACATGGGTTTGAGCAGGCTCCAGGAGTTGGTGATAGAGAGGGAAGACTGGTGTGCTGCAGTCTATGAGGTTGCAAAGAGTCAGACACGACTGAGTGAGTGAACTGAACTGAACTGAGCTCACATTTACTGAATGAACAATACTGTTGCTAAGATAGAATTCAACCCTTTACATCTTTAAAATTCCATTGTCTCTGTGGCTTTAAATGAAAATTCATTTTTGTTTAGTATTCAGTACTCAGTTAACATAAACTCTGTTGGACATCACTCTGATTACTAAAACAGCCTTGGTCTGTCTGACCTTTAAATTATTATGAAGAAGCTACTTTGATTTTTGAGACTCATTTCTACTTTTCTCTCTGTAGAAATATGTAGGGATATGGTAGAAGGCAGCTGTAGTTAGACTGGAAGCATATTTAAGAGATTGCATGTACGTGCAGATTTTAATTTCAATGATTAGAAGTTCCCAAGGGTGTACACTACTGTATTAAGCATGATGCAGGATTAATTAAAGACCATGCTTCAACTTTGTCTTTGTGGCTCTTACAGCATTTTGAATAAGGCTCATAATGCAAATGGAATTAATTTGTCAGGCACTGAAATGTTCTGCCACCTCCTAATTATGTTGTGGGAAGATGATTTATTTGGTTTCATTTTTAAACTATCTCTTTTTTCATACCTAAGCCATTTCTCAAACTCTGGTCAGGATAGGAGACTGCTCTCTCTCTCTTTCCCTCACCTGTTTGGGGCTCTATCTCCCCTATTTCAAGCATTATTTCTAAAATGGATGTACATTTATGATAAGCTGGTAATTCAATATTTTTCTTACCATAATGTAGCACATTGAATTCCTTTTGCTTTTGCCTTGAGCTTTTAGCCTAAATAAGTCATCAGAAGGGTTTGTTTGTTCTGCCTTATAATTTCTGATCAAAAGCTTCTTTATGAAAGATCAGGTGCCAAAGGTGGAATTTAACTATGAGGTGTATTTTCCATGTCTACTTTCTCCAAAGTCAGTTTGAAAAGTCAACTCTTCACAAAATATTTTAGCAGCAGCAGGTGTGAAAAAGACTCAGAAATTAGAAACTCTATTTGATGGTAAACTCCAGGTAATAAGTCAGCCATGTGATAAGTCACCAGCACAGCTAATGTTGTTGTTGGCTAAATTAGCAGATATACAGCCTCTAGAAAAATATAGAGAGCTGTCATAGTGTATACCACAGTGATTAAATCACTGTTGGAGTATTGTTTTCCTTTCTTGGTCTCATACTTTAATAAGGGCATTGGAAAATTGAAATGCATTCAAAGGAGGGTAACTTGGGTGGTCAGGGAATTTTGACCTTGTCAAATGAGGAATGGTTGAAAGAATGAGTCATTTGTTGTCATTGCTGTTGTTTTAGAAAACACACACACACAGACACACATTAAGGGACATTCTGTTATATGAGGTTGTATCACTGTAAACATCTGAATAGTCTTCAAGCAGATCTGTGCTGTGGTTAATCACTCAGTCACGTCCGACTCTTTGCAACCCCGTGGACTGTAGCCCACCAAGCTTCTCTGTCCATGGTGATTCTCGAGGCAAGAATACGGGTGTGGCTTACCATGACCTCCTCCAGGGGATCTTCCCAACCCAAGGATCGAACCCAGATCTCCCACATTGCAGGTGGATTCTTTACCATCTGAGCCACCAAGGAAGCCCCAGATTAGAAGCAAGTAAATCTAATTCAACTCTATTGTTGAAAAAATGAATTTTCTTGAGGACTTCTGTTCAATAATTCCATTATATGATTAAGAAAACTGTCTGAATTGTCGCCTTTGGATTTTCCTTTGAACTATAGACTACCAAGGGCTTCCCCAGTGGCTCAGCAGTAAAAACAATCCATTTGCAATGCAGGAGACTCAGATTCAACCCCTAGGTTGGAAAGGTCTCCTGGAGGAGGAAATGGCACCCCACTTCAGTATTCTTATTTGGAAAATCCCATGGGCAGAGGAGCCTTGCAGGCTAGAGTCCATGGGGCCGCAAGAGGTGGAAACAATTAGGGGCTAAAGAAGCAAAAAGACAAATATAGATTACCAACAGAACGAACTCTCTTCTCTTATATTCCTGCCTTGCAGTTATGTACAAATCATTGTGTCTTCCACCAGCCAACCCAGACTCCTGTCCTAGGTCCTCACTATGGACAGCTCTTCTTTGATCCTTATCTAGTTGGGCCCATCCTACAGGGTGAGGAGCCTTCAGGGCCAAAGGGAGGGATAGGGTCTACCCGTAGCCCATGGCCCTCCCTCCCAGTAACTTGTTACTAGGGCCAGTGGTGTTAGTGATGTTAGCTCTCACCTGAGAGCTTATTAGTAATACAGCCTAGACCCTCACAACCCATTCCACCCACTGAATCAGAATCTTGTTTTAACAAGGTCCCCAGATGACTCAAATAAACATTAAAGTTTGTCAAGTATTGTTTTAGACTCTGCTCTATGTACCCGAGGTGCCAGAATTCTTGGCCCAAACAGCCTGGCATCTGCATTCAGGCCCTGTGTGGACTCTTCAATGGGTTTGTCCTCCTAAGAGCAATGCTGCCAATGGATGTGGGCTTGTGCCTGAGCAGGGACCAAGAGATGACCACCTGGGGAGCACACCTGCAGATGGAATTTGGGAAGAAGGGCCAACTGTTCTCATTCATGTATACAAAGCCGCCTGGCTGAGGACAGAACACCAGGACTGAAATAAGAAGGAGGATCTCAGGGTTCTATCTGTACCATTGCTCTGGACCTGGGTGGAAATATTAAGTTATGTGGTTAAGGTGAATCTTAAGTAAAAATAAAATCATAAACCCCAAGCTCACATGTATGTGAAATAATGTTACTGCAACATGAAGATAAATCAGAAACCCCAAGTAAACCTTACCTCACTGACCTCAGAGCAAATATACACTGTGGAATGTGGGGAAATCAGTCATATTTCAGGAAATGTCTAGAATTTCTCAACTTTGTACATAGCTTAGTATTTTACACCATGTTCCTTCTTTGTCACACACCCTCCCCCATCAAATTATGATTTGGCAGAGTTTACAAAATTGCAAAAAAAAACTAGCAGGAGTACAAGAGAATTCAGAAATTTCTTTTCTTTTGATTTAATTTTCAGAGCTTGTACTTTAAACCTGTGTAGAGAGGCACCAGGCACTCAACATATAGCCCTACAATTGTTCTGCCAAGTAGGCATTCTTAGCCTCTATTCCACAAACCGGGTAACAGACATGAGGATTCAAGTGACTTCCCTAGACTATGTAGTAAATGAAGGCACTGCAGTTTGAACCCAGGACTTCATTCTCTAAACTTTGTGACTTCTTTTATTATGTCAAAGTACTTCATTAAATACCATGGGTTTGTTGTTGTCTGTTTCATTTGTGATAGGTAGAATATGTGCTTTTGGGGCAGGGATGGAAGGGGTCATTGACCACCCAGTTCTTGCTGAACAGTTTTAATAGCTCACTGTAACCAAGTGGAAATGTGATGTTAATTGTGGACTACATTTGTGTATGGAAATTAGAGATGGACATTTTGCCTTGCCCACAAAACATACGGTACTAAACACCATAAATAAACTTCCCCAGAAAGTGTTTTCATAAACTTAAAGGGAAAAATAAGTATATGACATATTAATAAGATGTCTTGAAATTATTCTATTTCAATTCCTCCAAAGTGGAGAAGGCAAAGCGTTTAACGCCATTGGAGCATGAATCAAGGAGCAGCGTTAGGAGAGAATCTGGGTTTCTGTGTTCTATCAGAGTCTTATGTGCCTGCTGACTTCTTGGAAAGCCCTGGTTGTGGTTGTTTCCCAAAGGACCATGGAAAGCTGGCCTCCCCAATTTCTCAGCTGTAAAGAATATGCCTGCAATGCAAGAGATGCAGGAAACACGGGTTTGATCCCTGGGTTGGGAAGATCCCCTGGAGGAGAACATGGAAACCTCCTCCAGTATTCTTGCCTGAAAAATTTCATGGACAGAGGAGCCTGGAGGGCTACAATCCAAAGGGTCGCAAAGAGTCAGACACAACCGAGCGACTGAGCACAGAGATAGCACATGGACAGCTGGGCGGGAAGGTTGTAACAACTGGTCTCTCTACTTGCTCTTTTATATATTCCAGACCATCTACTCTCAATCTCTCCTGAGAGCAAATGGAAACAGATAAGATTCAGGAACTGTTTTTCTCAGAAACCTTTTTTTTTTTTTTTTCTTAGTTCTGTGCTTGTCGAAACTTGGTTATTTGGGGCACTCAAAAGTAACTTCCTTTTAGAAAGGAGACAAAAACTTACACAAACCTGAGGGAAACACAGTTTGCCAAATATCCCAATTGATAAGAGAAGGAGTTGACTCAAAATTGTTTCCTTTATTGTGTGGCTTTTTCCTTGGTAACTTTATAAGAGTTACCCCTCCTCTGTACATATGGCCGCTTCTTGGCACAGAAGGGGCCCAATAAGGAGCTGGCAGGCCAGCGTCTGCAGTACAGTGCTTTCAGATCAGGATCACAGATAGACAGTCTGTAAGCAAAAGTACAAGTCCTTCTGTACTGGGCATTTCTCTAAAAAATCTCATTTTATGTCCATCTCAAAATGGGCAAATTTCCCCATCTTCTTTAAACAAACAGAGACCAATTTAAGAGCTTGTTTTTGAACTGTGAAATTCAGAAATCTAAACTAATGAAAGGAAAAAGAAGCAGCAGCCAGATCAATCTGGCCTGAGGAATAAATATTTCTATTGTGTTGTGATTTGTATTTTTAACAGTAAAGACCATAGGTCTATTCATTTCACAACTGGTTGGCCATGTATTATGAGATGGTTATGGTGAAGGCAATGGCCATGGTTTGGACATACAACTCTATTTTTTGAACAGATCCCAATTCATTTGATGATAGGATACAGAATCATTTCATATTGGTGAAATTACCACAAATGCTGTAAGATTGGCTCAGCAAACTGAATTGTTTGGTTAGAGACTTGAGTTCTGACTTTAAATATTGGAAATGAATGCTGTTTCATTTCCAATATTGTACTGTTTGAGACCTTGAATGTCAGGCTGGGAAAGTATTTCTGTATTTGAGAGGCATCTGGAAGTCCCTTTAACTTTCTGAGCTGGTTGTGTGAGCGCTGTGGTGAAAAGCAGAGGGTAACTTAATTCAGATAAAGAAAGAGTACAAGTGAAAATGTGAGCTCCAGAATGGCTGTCCTATATTAGCTTATGGGGAATGAACAGCTGGTTGGGATTGTTGTTTTGTTGTTTTTCAATCACTAAGTCACGTGCTACTCATTGTGATCCCATGGCCTGCAGCATGAGAGAGGCTCTTCTGTCCTTCACTATCTCCCTAAGTCTGCTCAAATTCATGTCCATTGCATTGGTGATGCCACCCAACCATCTCACCCTGTGCCTCCCTCTTCTCCTCCTGCCCTCTGTCTTGCCCAGCATCAGTGTCTTTTCCAATCAGTTGGCTCTTATCAAATAGCCAAAGTATTGGAGCTTCACCATCAGTCCTCTCAATGAATATTCAGGATTGATTTCCTTTAGGATTGACTGGTTTGGTCTCCTTGAAGTCCAAGAGACTCTCAAGAGTCTTCTCCAGCACCACAATTCAAAAGCATCAAAGCACTGAAGAATTAATACTGGTTGGGATAAATGCCTCTTTTTTTTTTTAATTGATAGAGGTATGGCTGTTATATATAGTATAACATTTTAATATTATAAAAATGTGTTAGTTTCTGCTGTACAGGAAAGTGATTCATTTATATATATGTATATATATACAAATGTATTCTTTTTCAGGTTATTTTCCATTATCAGTTATTATGAGATACTGAGTATAGTTCCCTACACTATGCAGTGGGTCTTTACTGTTTATCTGTTTTATATATGGTAGTATGTATCTGTTAATCCTAAACTCCTAATTTATCCCCACCATTTGCCCTCTAGTAATCATAAGATTATTTTCTCTGTCTGTGAGTCTGTTTCTGTTCTAAATAAATTTGTTTGTATCATTTCCTTTTAGATTCCACATACATGTGATATTAAAGGTATTTGTCTTTCTATGACTTACTTCACTGAGTGTGATAATGTCTAGGTCCATCCATGTTGCTGCAAATGACATTATTTCATTACTGTTCATGGTTTAGTGATATTCCATTACTTATATGACTTATATGTAGTGCATCTGGAAATAAGAACATTATAAAAATACAAATCATGACACATACATTAAATTTTCTGTTTCTCTGATTCTCTCCTCTACCCTCAACCCAACTGGATCTTAGCTCTCATGATTTCCTCTGTCTTCAGTGTACTTAATGCTATTCTTTTTCAATCACCTTCTTGACTTATCAAAGTCCTCACATCCATCAAACCCCAGCTTAAAGACCACCTACTTTACAAAGCTGTTCTAGAGTTTCTTGAAGACTTGTTATATATTCTTCAAACTCTTTGCATGGTACTTGGCACAAGGTTGAAGATCAGTAAACATGTATTAAACAAATGAAAACTTCTTTGATTCAACTCTTAGGGACTGTTCCTATCTCAGTCTTACTTACAAATTTATCCAGAATAATTTCTCTGAACTTGATAGAGGAATGTTAATGGGGATTTGCTGATAAAGTTGACATTCAGAGCAATTGTTAAATATTGTGGGAGTTATAGTCTAAAACGTTTGAAGGAAGAATCAGAATATGAGGCTCCTAGTAAAGAATATAACACCAGTCTACCAGAGTATGTCTCTAAGGAGACAAATTTCATGTCATTTTCATCAGTGGCTAAGCAGGTTATCATTTTGAATCCTAGGATCACAATTTGTTTCACCCTGACAAGCATGGAGTACCAAATGGAACTTCTAAAACATGAGCATTTAGATGCCCAAGCCTAAAAGAACCAGTTTCTTGTCCTTTATCTAAAACTAATTTACTCTCTACTTTATGAGATTAACTTTCCATTTAAGTGGTATCTGTGAAACCAAAGCTTTTGTTATAAAATGGACACATTTCCCTTTAGGAAAAGGCCTGAGAAAGAGGGTTTTTTGTTTAATTATTTACCCGTGACTCCAATAGGAATGCATTCCATTTCCGTCTCCGTCTCCGTCTCCAGCAGATCTTCCCAACCCAGGGATCGAACCCAGGTCTCTTGCATTGTAGACAGACGCTTTACTGTCTGAGCCACCAGGGAAGTCCTCAATAAAAGTATAGAAATAGCAAATTATAAAGAAGAACTGCTGGAGTCAGGAATATTGATAGCAGCGAGAAATGACTGCCTGCTGGTGAGAGAAGAGACAGCTGATGTAAGAACTAATAAACTTAGCAGTCCAGACTCTTCTAGAGCTTGAGTATTAGCCTTACTATTCATATGTAAAAACTGACCTTCATAAAGGAAAACATTAGAGGACAG
This sequence comes from Nanger dama, assembly GCA_917880005.1. Lineage (NCBI taxonomy): Eukaryota > Metazoa > Chordata > Mammalia > Artiodactyla > Bovidae > Nanger > Nanger dama. The sequence goes on along the minus strand of CAKJTW010000011.1, from coordinate 22,067,159 downwards.
TAAAGTATTATGGAGGTCTGAATATTCACCTAGGTACCCTTCTAAACTTCAGTCTCTGTTTTGGCAAAATTAAGCAGTGAAGGACATAGGACACACACAAATATTAAATCCCTTTCATGTCTTAAAATCTAGGGTTCATGATGATTTTTATTAAGCCATAAAAGAATTAGGTATTTTTAATATAAACTGTGTAAGAAAATAAGAATGTAAGTTTTAAAATGATATGCATCCAAATAATCCATTCATATCAGTTCTGAAAAGTAAAATATTTCTGTATGTCATTTAAGTGAAACCTAAAAGTAGATAATCCTTGTCTCTTTCTGGTCAGAAATGCTAGACATATGCATTGTTGGAGTGTCTTCTAGAGGGTATCTAATCCAATGCCTTTATTGTTTTATAATGAGAGTGTCAGTCTTTTGAGGTTATTATAACAAAACATCAGAGGCTGAGTAGCTTGTAAACAACCCAAATTTATTTCATAATTCTGGAACCTGGGAAGTCCAAGATCAAGGTGCCAGCAGATTCAGCATCCAGTGAGGGCTTGCTTTCTGACTCACTCATGATGCCTTCTCTCTGTGTCCTCAGTAATAGAAGGATGAAGGTCCTCTCTGGGGTCTCTTTTATAAAAGCACTAATCCTATTCCTGAGACCTCTGCCCTCATGACCTAATGTCCCAAAGGCTTCACTCCCTAATTTCATCACCTTGGGCTTAGGATTTTAACACAGACATTCTGGGAGGATGCAAGGGGTTTCCCTTGTGGCTCAGCTGGTAAAGAATCTGCTCACAATGCGGGGGACCTGGGTTTGATCCCTAGGTTGCGAAGATCCCCTGGAGAAAGGAAATGCTATCCACTCCAGTATTCTGGCCTGGAGAATTCCCTGGACAGTATAGTCCATGAGGTCACAAAGAGTCGGACACGACTGAGCGACTTTCACTTTTCTGCGGGCATGCAAACATTCAGAAAGTGTGGTATGCTATGTGCCGTGCTCAGCCATGTCCAACGCTTTGTGACCACGTAGACTACAGCCCACCAGGCACCTCTGTCCATGGAATTTTCCAAACAAGAATAGTGAAGTGGGTTGCCATTTCCGCCTCCAGGGGATCTTCCTGACCAGGGGATCCAACCGGCATCACCTGTGTCTCCTGCACTGCAGGTGTATTCTTTACCTGCTGAGCCATCAGGGAACCCCTGACTGTAATAAACACTGTTTTGGTCTTTCTGCACAGATGTAATGTATTGGGCTTTAAAAGAACCTTGGAAATGATCTAGTTCAACTATCTGTTTTCACGGAGGACCCTTGGAGCCCAGACAAAAGAAAATGTTTTAAGTTATTCAGCAAATAGATCCATCTTTTGGATGCAGGCCTCCCAACTGTACTCAGAATTACTATCCCAGCCCCACACTACTCCTGAGTTCTGTCTTTATAGACATTGTTGGTCTGTTTATTGCTTTATCATTGACCTCTCTGTCATGAAACAAACTTTCTTGATTCCCCACGCCAATAAATGGTTAATCTCCCTGAGCCCAAGGCTCTGGAAACTTGTGGGAGGGAGCCAGGTGAGCAAAGAAAGCAGATAAAGGCAGCACCTGCCTATGGGTTTGGAACAGCCTGGGGACACGGAGAGAATGTAAACACGTTCTGCAGATCTTATTGTCTGACTCGGTGCCAGCGTCTTTTGGGTTCTTGTCATGGAAAATATTTCGTCTGAGGTCATTCATTGAGCAGAGTAGCACTGAATACCCTCCAGGGTGCCAACCCCGATCCTGCTTTTGTGCAGAGAAAATAAGCAAGGGACTAACGTTTCAGGGGCCTAGAAGCCTGCCTTGTAACAATACAGACGGGGAGGTAGGGAAAAGGAGCCATTTAGAAAACACACTGTGTTGTTCTGAACTACCCTCTCCCCCTGGCTGCCCGCCCTCCCCCGCTCCTCCTGCTCGGCCTCCCTCTGTTTGCTCACCCCTACTTACAAGCACACGCCCTGCGTTTAGAGCAAGAGTTAACGTCTGCGCTTCCTCATAAATCTCGGTTTGCCGCCTGGAGCTATGTTTTTAATTCTGTGGTGGAGCTTTGAGATTCGAGATGAGTAGGAAGGAGGGGCGGCTGACGAGGTAGTCATGGAAGCCGCCATGTCTCTCCTGCAGACTGGCCTTCTCATTCGGTGCTTTGAACAGCATCTGTGAAAGCCTGGATAGAAGCTGCAGGGGTGGGGGGCGTCCTGGGAAAGGATGTTGACTGTATCACATTGTGCAAAAGGATGCATGGTTTTCTCCGAGGACAGAAAAAATGCATGGAATGAGCAAATTAACCCAGACTGGTTGGCATGTTTTTCTAGTTCAGCTAAAAATGACTTCAAGGAGAGGAGTCTTTCAGACAAAAATAACTCATGTCTCAAAAAGCTTGTAATTGAAGCAAGTTTTCCCTCCATTGAACTTGAACTCCTTTTTGTGTTGGTAACCCATATTTGTTTTCCATGATTGGTCGTTTGGACCTTGTAGGATAGCTTCTCCTGTATAAGCCTTCTGTCTTCAGTATGCCTTTGCTTTTTTGGTGGAGGAGGAAAATCTGTTGGGCTGCTGTGATGATTTAAAACAATAATTGCTTGGGCCTTCCATCCTGCCTGCAACTGTATTTGAGTAGAATTCTGCCTCTGAGTCACTGAGTCAAACATGTAATTAACATGAATAAAGGGAAGAACTTTGGTCTTTGAAAATTCTGGCCCTCAGTTTTTATGTCCATAAAATGCAAGAACTAGAAACACACCTCTAAAGAGCCTTCCAACTCAGTCATCCTAGGATCCTAACAGTCCTTAGCTGTTATATACCCTCTTCGTCCACCAAGTTCTTATGAGTCCTAATAGGTTTTTTCTTCTACTTCTGTACCTTTCTGTGAGGTTTTGAAATTTACCAGAAGTGAAATGTATATTAACCTTCGTGTTTCCACTTCTTGGTAATGGAGGCCAGATCCAGCTGGTTTCTTTGAGGACAGAAAGCGGTAACACAATAAGTTGTGATAGGTGAACTTCTGTGCTTCTGTAATGGGACATTCAGGTTTCTGTGCCTGTTTAGGCCTGGGAAGCAGACGAAAGTAAAAGATCATGGGCTTCTAGAGTTCAGACTTTCCCTGGTGGCTCAGGTGATAAAGAATCCTCCTGCAATGCACGAGATCTGGATTCAATATCTGGGTCAGGAAGGTCCCCTGGAGAAGGAAATGGCAACCCACTCCAGTATTCCTGTCTGGAGAATCCCATGGACAGAGGAGCCTGGAGGGCTACAGTCCATGGGGTCACAAAGAGTTGGACTTGACTGAGTGACTAACACTTTCACTTTCACTAGAGTTCAGGGATTGAACCCGATCCATTTCTCTACTCCTGATAATATGCCACACAGAGAATTTGCTGATTAAATCGTGGAACTGAAGAGAGACAGCTTAGGAATGTTGCAGAGAACCATCTCTAAGGTGATTTAAAAGATAATTTTTAGTCTATTAGAAAAGTTTTACAGAACTGTGCTTATTCATTCTGAAGAACAGAATTGAAAGGTTGTCATAAGGTGAATGAGAGTCTCTCTGATGGATTTAAGTCTAAGTAGAAAATCATATGGGCTTCCCAGGTGGTGCTAATGGTAAAGAACCCACCTGCCAATGCAGGAGACATAAGAGACGTGGGTTCCGTCATTACTGGGTTGGGAAGATCCCCTGGAGGAGGGCATGGCTACCCACTGCAGTATTCTTGCCTGGAGAATCCCATGGATAGAAGAGCCTGGTGGGCTACAGTCCATGAGGTTGAAAAGAGTTGGACACAACTGAAGTCACTGAGCATGCATAGGAAATTACATACATCAATACACTTAGGTGAAGCAGAAGCTGAACACATAAGAAATACCCTGGGAGTCAGAATCAGATGGAGGAAAAAGGATTAATAGGTGAAGTAACACATAGAAGACTTTAGCAGCTCCTCTGTGCTGAAGACTCAGATAATGTTCTGATTAAACCTGGTCATATTTTTAATCTTATTTCCTTTGAAGTGAACTTCACCCGTTTCTATCAAAATGGTTTTTAAAAATTGCTTATAAGGGTCAAACAAACACAAAGAAAAAAATTGAAAGAATGCCTCTAATAGTACCCAGTAAGCATTATGGTACATGATAGGAATTTAATATTTGCTAGTTGGACAGACCTTCCAGCATACAAAATATTTTTTCATCTATTATCCTCTTGTCCCTCATGAAATTGTGGTTGCCTAAATATGACAGCAAATTTGAAACTTAGCAGTGGTCACAGAACTGGAAAAGGTCAGTTGTCATTCCAGTCCCAAAGAAAGGCAATGCCAAAGAATGCTCTAACTACCACACAATTGCACCTATCTCATACACTAGTAAAGTAATGCTCAAAATTCTCCAAGCCAGGCTTCAGCAGTACATGAACCGTGAACTTCCAGATGCTCAAGCTGGTTTTAGAAAAGGGAAGGAACCAGAGATCAAATTGCCAACAAATCTGGATGAGGAAAAAGCAATAGTTCCACAAAAACATCTATTTCTGCTTTATTGACTATGCCAAAGCCTTTGACTATGTGGATCACAATAAACTGTGGAGAATTCTGAAAGAGATGGGAATACCAGACCACCTCACCTATTTCTTGAGAAACCTATATGCAGGTCAGGAAGCAACAGTTAGAACTGGACATGGAACAACAGACTGGTTCCAAATAGGAAAAGGAGTACGTCAAGGCTATATATTGTCACCCTGCTTATTTAACTTCTATGCAGAGTACATCATGAGAAACGCTGGGCTGGAAGAAGCACAAGCTGGAATCAAGATTGCCAGGAGAAATATCAATAACCTCAGATATGTAGATGACACCACCCTTTGGCAGAAAGTGAAGATGAATTAAAAAGCTTCTTGATGAAAGTGAAAGTGGAGAGTGAAAAAGTTGGCTTAAATCTCAACATTCAGAAAACGAAGATCATGGCATCTGGGCCCATCACTTCATGGGAAATAGATGGGGAACCAGTGGAAACACTGTCAGACTTTGTTTTTTAGGGGCTTGAAAATCATTGCAGATGGTGATTGCAGCCATGAAATTAAAAGATGATTATTCCTTTGAAGGAGAGTTATGACCAACCTAGACAGCATATTCAAAAGCAGAGACATTACTTTGCCAACAAAGGTCCGTCTAGTCAGTTCAGTTCAGTTCAGTCGCTCAGTCGTGTCTGACCCTTTGCGACCCCATGAATCGCAGCACGCCAGGCCTCCCTGTTCATTACCATCTCTCGGAGTTCACTCAGACTCAACGTCCATCGAGTCCGTGATGCCATCCAGCCATCTCATCCCTCGGTCGTCCCTTCTCCTCCTGCCCCCAATCCCTCCCAGCATCAGAGTCTTTTCCAATGAGTCAACTCTTCGCATGAAATCGCCAAAGTACTGGAGTTTCACCTTTAGCATCATTCCTTCCAAAGAAATCCCAGGGCTGATCTCCTTCAAAATGGACTGGTTGGATCTCCTTGCAGTCCAAGGGACTCTCAAGAGTCTTCTCCAACACCACAGTTCAAAAGCATCAATTCTTCAGCACTCAGCCTTCTTCACAGTCCAACTCTCACATCCATACATGACCACAGGAAAAATCATAGCCTTGACTAGACAGACCTTAGTCAGCAAAGTAATGTCTCTACTTTTGAATATACTATCTAAGTTGGTCATAACTTTTCTTCCAAGGACTAAGCGTCTTCTAATTTCATGGCTGCAGTCACCATCTGCAGTGATTTTGGAGCCCCCAAAAATAAAGTCTGACACTGTTTCCACTGTTTCCCATCTATTTCCCATGAAGTGATGGGACCGGATGCCATGATCTTTGTTTTCTGAATGTTGAGCTTTAAGCCAACTTTTTCGGTTTCCTCTTTCACTTTCGTCAAGAGGCTTTTTAGCTCCTCTTCACTTTCTGCCATAAGAGTGGTGTCATCTGCATATCTGAGGTTATTGATATTTCTCCTGGCAATCTTGATTCCAGCTTGTGTTTCTTCCAGCCCAGCATTTCTCATGATGCACTCTGCATAGAAGTTAAATAAGCAGGGTGACAATATATAGCCTTGACGTACTCCTTTTCCTATTTGGAATCAGTCTGTTGTTCCATGTCCAGTTCTAGCTGTTGCTTCCTGACCTGCATACAGATTTCTCAAGAGGTAGGTTAGATGTAGTCAAGGCTATAGTTTTTCCAGTGGTCATCTATGGATATGAGAATTGGACTGTGAAGAAATCTGAGCACCAAAGAATTGATGCTTTTGAACTGTGGTGTTGGAGAAGACTTTGAGAGTCCCTTGGACTGCAAGGAGATCCAACCAGTCCATCCTAAAGGAGATCTGCCCTCGGTGTTCATTGGAAGGAGTGATGCTGAGGCTGAAACTCCAATACTTTGCCACCTCATGTGAAGAGCTGACTCATTGGAAAAGACTCTGATGCTGGGAGGGATTGGGGGCAGGAGGAGAAGGGATGACAGAAGATGAGATGGCTGGATGCCATCACTGACTCGATGCACATGGGTTTGGGTGAACTCTTGGAGTTGGTGATGGACAGGGAGTGCTGTGATTCATGGGGTCGCAAAGAGTCAGACACAATTGAGAGACTGAACTGAACTCAACTGAAATATTAGAAAGTAGTGTGAAATGACCAAAGGCATAGAACTAGTGAAAGCCAAGCTTTACCCTTAGAGTATGATTTTGAAAAGGCTATCAAATTTTCTTTCCTAAATAATTTGATTTAGGCATTATTTATCTGGGACTATGCTCCCATGTTGATTAATTTGAACAGAGCAGCTCAGTCAGAAAGACCCAATCTTCTCACCCTGGTGATATAACATTTTTATAAATTCCCCCTATACTTCTAGGGCTAACTTATTTTCCTATAATCTCATAATTGCTAATGTTAATAGTATATAAAAGTTTACAGCTCCTTTAGAGACAGGGCTTTCTGACCTTTAGCTGGGATCCCTGGGCAGGCTTTGTGCCCACAGATTATGGCTGACTCCTTCAGGCAATTCTTTTACCTCTGTGTCTGTTGGAAATGATGCTGCATTGTGTAATGGCAGGAGCTTAACTTGGGATGTATGTTGTAACTATAGCCCAGGATGGTGAAAAGACCCTTAAGTGGAATCTTGAGAGACCAGGGCTCTCACCAGGTCACCCTTGTGCATAGTGATGCTTCAGGCAAGCCTTAGTCCTTTCTGAGACTCAGTTTTCTCATCTCCAGAAAGAAGGCACTAGGTTCTATCTTCCAAAAGCCCTTCTGGCTCTGAGATTCTACAGTTCATAAACCTTAAACTGTTATTCCATCACATGGTGCCTGATTTGTTCTTTTCCATGTTTGTAAAACATTGTGGTAGGTGCTAAAGTTCCTGAGGAGTGAGGGAACAATACTGGGTGAAGGTTTTGGAAGCAGGTATGTTCTCCTCAGTGGGGCTAAGTCAATGCTCCTAAAATAAAGAAGCCATGATCATAGGTTTCTTGTAGATCTTGTATGTCCTTAACTGGGTAATGCTAGTAGCATCATGACAATAGCTGTCCACACCATTTACACAGAGTTACTGAGGTCATAAAATATCACCACATGGAGACACCCTAAAGGAAAGATGGGGAAATTGAGATTCAGAAAGAGAAATGAGCTTGAGAGTTGGACTGTGATGAAAGCTGAGTGCTGAAGAATTGATGCTTTTGAACTGTGGTGTTGGAGAAGACTCTTGAGAGTCCCTTGGACTGTAAGGAGATCCAACCAGTCCATCCTAAAGGAGATCAGCCCTGGGATTTCTTTGGAGGGAATGATGCTAAAGGTGAAACTCCAGTACTCTGGCCACCTCATGTGAAGAGTTGACTCATTGGAAAAGACTCTGATGCTGGGAGGGATTGGGGGCAGGAGGTGAAGGGGACGACCGAGGATGAGATGGCTGGATGGCATCACTGACTTGATGGACGTGAGTCTGAGTGAACTCCGGGAGTTGGTGATGGACAGGGAGGCCTGGTGTGCTGTGATTCATGGGGTTGCAAAGAGTTGGACACGAGTGAGCGAATAAACTGAAGTGAACTGAACTGATATAGTCACATAGCATTAAGTGTCAAAACCAAGACTCTTCCACAGCACTCCTTGACTTCCTGTTCATTGCATTTTTATTCTATTCTCTCCCCCTCGGATGACCACTCACATAGTACCACATATAACTGTTTAATAAAGCATTCCTGGTCATATTCTACACAGTTGACTTAATGATATTTGACAGAATATGATAGATTTTTACGGCACTCTAGTTCTAAAAGATTTGCTGAGAAATACCACCTTAGTTTTACCTTTGGAGAAACTGCTCAGCTGTAGTTTTCTCTTCCCAGCTACCACCTCTGGAGCTCAGGAGAGAAGGTTGGCTGAATTTATCTATTTAAAAGTAGTATACTACATATCTGAAAGGCATTGCCACACTCAAATTGATCGGTTGCTTAGAAATAGAGTCCCTTTGAATTTCATGCTTTTAAACTTCCTTTGGGGGTTTCCCTAAAGTGAAAGAATATAAACTATATTTACTGGGAAAGCTATCTTGGCAAATTTTCATCCCCTTTGGATAAAAGGAAAATTGCACCTAGTACATAAATTGACATATGAAGTAGTAAATAATTGTACCATGCAAGTTGTTTTAATGGACTCAAGCCAGAATGCTCCATTAACCAGCATGCATAGAATATTCATTGAGGTTAAGGCTTATTATCAGGCCAGGGAAAAAAAAGGAATGAAGTAAAGTCCGGAAGGGTGGGGCGGGGATAAATATCAGTGTGTATACTCGCAAGTATACACACAAGTATATCACACAAGTGTACTGGAGTGGTTAGCCATTTCCTCCTCCAGAGGATCTGTTGTATCCAGGGTCGAACCCCATCTGCTGTGTCTCCTGCACTGCAGGCAGATTCTTTACCCTCTGAGCCATCAAGGAAGCCAGTATAGCAGCTAAGAAAATGAACCAGCAAAAGGGAACTTTAGCGATATTCAATGATATTTTAATTTTCTCTCTCTTTTCTTTTTCTTTCTTTCTTTTCTTTTCTTTTTTTTTTTTTCCTCCCTCCTGGGCAAAGGATTAAGGACCAAAAAAAAAAAAAGGCTGGATATCAGCCTTCAGAAAGAATCATCAAAAACCTGAGAATTGGGCAACAGAATGTTTCAGGCTCTTTTCTTACTTCCCTTTTGTAAAAGAAGCTGAGGCCAGTCGGGGTGTTTCATGTGTAGGTGTGAGACTGTGTTTATACACATCTCTACATGGATAAACATTTGGAAGCCACAATGACATTCCCAAAGGACTCTATCCTTAATACAGGAAGTGACAGCTTTGTGAAGGCATCACAGTTGAGCTCTGGTTTTTCCTTCTAGATCCGAGGATTTAATTTATAGAAGAAATGAGAGCTCTGTGATGTTTCATGGGGCTGCTTAGAATTATAGGTAACTTAGTTTTAAAGCTTGTCGAATGCAAAGCACCTGAGATTGGCTTAACCTCCAGGGACCTCTTTGCATTCAGAAATGTCTAAAACCACAACAGAAAATTCTGAAGGGTACAGGCAAAAGAAGAGGCCACAGAGATTATAGACTTGTTATTCAATGAGACCACATTCCACTCCCACAACTCCCTCCTATCATCGCTCCCAAACCTACTTTCTCTTGCTCTGCACTTGGGTTTACTAAATGGGCTTGGCCTCTAAAAGATAGTGGTGCCTCCCACATACTGTGGCTCAGAACTGTGACCAGGCAGAGCTCTGGCATGTTTGTTGCTGCAATTCTGGTGGAAGAAATGTGTGCAGAGAATAGAGAACCAGGAGACATAAAAGCTGAGGTCACAGGGCATTTTGAATTGGCCATCAATTCTCTTAAAGATCAAGCATACCCTTCTACTACAGAAGTCCCAATGTCTTTTCTCAGTCATTTCTTGCCTGGTTTTACTGCTTGGTAGATTCTGTAGTTGTTCTTATCTTCCTTCTCCTTGAAACCATCTCCCGTGCTGACTGTGTCTTCCGTGTTTCAATTCCTGTCCTGCCACCTTGACTCTTCTTTCTTCCTTTCTCTTCTAACTTTGACCATCAGAATACTGGCATAACTTCAGTATGCTTATTGGTTTCTGTCCAGAACACCAGAGTGACGTTTCCAATCAAGCATTAACCTACAGAATTTTCAACAACACCTTGAACTCATCATGTTGCTGTTGTTCGGTTGCCAAGTCGTGTCTTTATGACCCCATGGACTGCAGCACACCAGGCCTCTCTGTCCCTCACTTACCATGTTTGAGACCAAATCCATCCTTTTCTTCCCTCTTAAATTCCTTGGAAGAATTCAGCTGGTTGGTAGGTTAGCCTCTTATCTCAGCATCAATACAAAGGCTGACTGGGGTAGTACATTTCCTTTGCATCCTTTTCTTTTGGTTTAATCTAATGAAGATGAAATGGCAACCCACTCCAGTGTTCTTGCCTGGAGAATCCCAGGGACAGGGGAGCCTGGTGGGCTGCCGTCTACAGGATCGCACAGAGTCGGACACGACTGAAGCAACTTAGCAGTAGCAATGAAGATGACTAATCTAAGGGAAAGCTTCTTTCTCGCAGGAGACAAGGAGAAGGCCTCAGGATCTACTGGGGGAGTCCTGAGCAACAGTCACTGTTAGTCCGCTGGAATCCGTGGTCCACTGAGATGCCTTTGCTACCTTCACTGAGCACCCTATGAAATACACAAGTGAGAAGTTTCTCGAAATTTGCAAGGTAGGAGGCAGCTTGGGCATCACTCTTAAATTAGTTTTTGTGCAGAATCTATGTGCTTTAAAAACATGTACTGTTAAAAAAATGATAAGATTCAACCTGGGTTTTATATAGACAAAGGCTATAATAGATTTATAGAATTTTTTAGTAAACAGTAGAGCTGTTTTATATTAGAAAAAATGCATAGTATTTATATTAACCATATGATGCTATTTCCTCTTGCTAATTTCTTAGCAAAAATTATAGTGTAATATTGTTGGAAAATTGCAATGCTTGTGTTCATCTGTTTATTGCTTATAGTATATATAGATTTTTCTGTGTATAATTATTTTATTTAGAGAAGGAATGTAGAATAGTGTTAAGTAGGAAGTCAGATATAGCTCTGTGATCATGTTTAATCACTTTTTTCCTCTAGGCCTTGGTAGTGTTATCTCTAAAATGGACACGATGAATAACTGCCTTTCCTCTGAATTTCACTGGGCCATTGTAAGGTTAAATTATAAAGAAATTAAGAGTATTTTTTATGCCATTCAATCTCATCTTCCCAAGTAAATTTTATATTTGTCTTAGATGACTAAGAGGTCCCCTTCTACTATTATTTCAACTTTCCTAGGGAGGCTTAAGCTGTCCTTGGACACTCTGAATAGTCAGAAAGTAAAACAGAGCTATAAATGCAGTGAGAAATCAGCCTTTATATTTTCAACAAAACCAGATAATATAAGAGTATACATAAGGGCTTCAAAATTCTTGCCTTCTCTGTCCTTTCTACTTTATCTTTATAGGCTGTCACATCATTTTAGAATATCATAATTTTTTATTTGCTATAAATTCAAAATATGGAAATCTGCATTTAAGTCCTTCTATGGTTGGATGGCATATATTCCATTTCTTGCTTTATTTTAAACACACTTCTTCATGTAAGCAAGTCTGTATGTGTATAAACAAATAATTTTAATTGATAAAACCATTATTTTACAAAAAGGATCTGAGGCAAAATTTATGTGATTAGAGGCTAGAGGGAGTCTTCTTTCCCTCTAACACATAAGTGAAGTTGGTTAGAATCCCATTCTGCTCTCAGCAAAAGGCAAGTGTCTTTTAAGATTTATGTAGATGTCTTCAGGGGCTTATGGTCTCAAGGTTTGCCTCTGATGTCAATCACTTGAAGGCACTAAATTAGTTTATTGTATGGATTATGTCATTCTCCTAATTCACCATACCTCAACCCAAGCATCAACATCAGCCCCTAGTCTGACTCTTAACCACCCAAAGTCATTAGAACAACATAACACTGACACAAAGACATATACATGAGAGAAGACTCACTCAGAACTTCTGGGAGATACAGTAGGAATTTGCATCACAGTAATGCCCAGAACTTCAGAGGGAATATTGGATCTTCTTTTTGAAAGACATTATTGACAACAATGCTCAGATGCATTGCTTCAGAATCTCGTCTTCTCTTTCCTGCTCTTGTTCTTCCCCAAACTCCTGTTCTTTTCCTCTTCCTTATTAAAGTGCAGGGTCATTTATCTGTTTCTCTTTTTTTAATCTATGTTAATCCAACTGAAAGAGCTTAATAATGTAGGTTTCCAAAGCCATTTCGTGCCTTTAAAGGGAATCTGGTTCTAATAATTAATATAATATATATTTTGAAGTAGTTGTCACTCTTTTTATTACAAGTCAAAAATAAATACCACCTGCTTTGGTTATGGCATCCATCACTCCCTGGGCCAAGTCTTCTCTTATTTCTCATACCTGGTATGTTTAAGCACTTATTTTCTGAATGTTCTTTGCTAGAAGAAATTCAGGGTAAAGGACTAAAAAACAAGTTCTGTTACCTTCAGAGAAATACCACTGCATGGCTCTAATACTTGATAGCGCTTTATTTTTTTTCTGCCATATAGAAATAAAACCGAATACTTTAAAAGGAAGATGAAAAATAAAATATCAAAAGGGAGTGAAAACAAGGTCCTACCTTATAGCACAGGGAACTCTGCTCAATGTTAAGTGGCAGCCTGGATGGGAGGGGAGTTTAGGGGAGAATGGATACGTGTATACATATGGCTAAGTCCCTTTACTATTCACTTGAAACTATCACAGCTTTGTTAATTGGCTATGCTGCTGCTGCTAAGTCACTCCAGTCGTGTCCGACTCTGTGCGACTCCATAAACGGCAGCCCACCAGGCTCTGCGTCCCTGGGATTCTCCAGGCAAGAACACTGGAGTGGGTTGCCATTTCCTCCTCCAATGCATGATACTTCAACATAAAATAGAAAGTTTAAAAAGGGGTTGTGGTAGAATAACTACCCCCTAAATATACATGAATGCAGCTAGTAGACTGGAACATTACATTTTGCCCAAGACTTCCTATCAGCCAAGGGAAACTTGAGGTTCATATAGCTCTCCTTAGATAGAAGTAAGAATAGCAGGGGTGTGTGTGTTTGTGTGTGTGTGTGTGTGTGTGCATGCGCACATGTGCATACATGAGTATGAACAGGGTGAGTGGTTGGTTAATTAATTGGTTGATTTTCAGTCAATCAAACTACTTTGTGAATCTGTTAAGTGTATTTTCTTTAAGGATTTTCTCATTCAACTATTCTTTCAAAGTCTTCTTTTCTTCTTATAAACAGTCTGGAACCTTCATTTGCCAAACCATTTCTTAGTCAAAGGCCACCCTGAGTCCCAGATCTCTAAGAAAACAAGTGATCTCAGTCTGGGATATGAGATGATGACTGCTCTGATCCAGTTCTTTGTGTCTTGGTTTCTCTTTTGTTGTTGGTTTTTATGTCACAAAGTTATTTGTGTTTAGGACTTTTTCCAAAATTGGCTTTGATTAATTCTCAGTTATATTAATGCAAAAGTATAAATAAGAATAGTAATTCTGGGGATATAGAATTCCTTTTATATGAATATTTTGGTATAATACAATTTTTAAAGGGTGATTTAAACTAGTTTTTTAAAATTTCTCTTGTGAATGAAATAGGAAAAAGTAAAAGAATATGGCCTAAGTGCATAACTAAATGAAATACCTGAAACAATTTAATTCAATTTGAAAATGAAGGTCACTCAGTCATGTCTGACTCTTTCTCTGACTCTTTCTTCAGGGCAGAGTACTGGAGTGGGTAGCCTTCTCCAGGGGATCTTCCCAACCCAGGGATCGAGCCCAGGTCTCCCACATCGCAGGCAGATTCTTTACCAGCTGATCCACAAGGGAAGCCCAAGAATACTGGAATGGATAGCCTATCCTTTCTCTAGGGATCTTCCCAATCCAGGAATTGAACCAGGGCCTCCTGCACTGCAGGCAGACTTTTACCAACTGAGCTTCGAGGGAAGCCCTAATTCAATTTAGGAAACCCACAATGGCAGAAGAGAGGAAATTATGTGGAACTGAGCCCTCCACAGTCAAAAATTTCAAATTATTTATGATCTAATGAAATAAATTTATTTTTAGAAGTACACTTATAAAATTCATTTTTAAAAATTTTTACTCAGAATCTTTTACTCTACAGCACTTGGATTTTCTTTATTTGAAAAATGTTTTCTAGTACCTACAAGTTGTGGGTATTATGATTGTGATTAAGAATACAAATATAAATGAGACAAGATTCTTGCCTTTGTGGAAGGCATTGTTTAATAGAGGAAGCAGATAAAAATACAAAGATTTTAAAATAAGTATTAAAGAACTGAAAAACAAGTTTGTATCAGATGCAAAGATGTGGAGACAGTTGAAAGTGCATGGAGTGTATTAGACACAGACAGCTTAGCTGGAGTTGAATCTTGTGTATTTCTCACCATAACTGCTTTGGCTCATATGGTACATATAAGTACCTAAACTACATTAGGGGTGCTAGGGATGGAGAGAGATGAAGAAATCTTGAGATATTCAGGATATCAGTGGAAGAAGATAACTGATAGAATATGGTAGGTGAATGAGAAGAAGTCAAAGATGGCAGTCTGTTTTGGTAGATGGTGAGTCCATTAATTTAAATGGGGAGAACTAAAAGAAGGGTAGGTGTGGGGATTCTGTTTAGGACATGTTGAGTTTGAAATGTTCATGGAATGTGGAGTTGAGCTGGTTGCCAGGAAGTTAGGAATTTAGGTCTGTTTGAAGCTCAGGAGAGAAAGTTGAACTGGTAATATGTCAGATCATTCAACACTGGGGCAAAATTGAGTCATGGGATGGAATGGGCTGAAAGGTACCTGAGGAAAGAGCATTAATGGGTAAATTGCATTCAAACTCAAATTTATACTATCTCTAAGTCCTTCAGCACTGATCTAAAAAATCCTCATCAATTTATGAAATACTATGTCAAAATTCATTACTTCTTTTACCTATCTCACTAACTCTACATTATTTCTGCATCTGATAAGTATGATAGTCAAGTGGCCTCTTTCCAGATTCTTGCTTACCTCCAACCCTTACTTTTTCAATCTGTGCATTCACGTACTTTGCATTACTCGTATAAAACAGTTGTGAAAATAGAAAATAACATTTTTGGTATTTGGACATAATTTCATATATATTTTGTAATTACATAATATTTATTAATTACAGTTTGCATGTTTTCATGTAATTCAACTAACAAAAACACTTTGAGGTCAGAATGCTATCTCCACTTTAAAAGTGAAGGTTCTTAGAGTGATTACGTGAATTGACTGAGGTATTATAATAATAACTGTATTTCCACATTCAAATAATTTGTTAATGCTCAAGGAAATGCCTAAAACCAGAAAGATGTCTCCGTGTGTGCATATTCATAGTCACTGCTATGATATATGATAGGGTAGTATATGATATCATATTTTTACAACCAAGGTCAGTTATTCTTAATAGTTTCATCCATTTTATATTTGCAACTTCTAGCCATATCTTTCTTCTTTTAACCATTTGTTACAGAATTAGTTTCATTTGCCCAATGCACAGCAAGCCAAATGCTGAGATGCTGAGGTTTTCTGCGGAGAAAGAATTTCTTCACAAGGAAGCCAAAAAGAAGAAAGGAGAACAGATCTCCAATCTGCCTCCCCAAATGCAAGAGGCTTGAGATATTTATGAGATAAAGAAGCAGGGTGCTCTGAGGCATGGAGAAAGGTGATTGGAGGCAAGAAAAGCTGAGGCAATCCGTGTTCCATGCAGGCATACCTGAGTTAACTGCTTTTTCTTCAGAAGCATATTCAGAAAATGGCAGCATCAGCGTGATCTGAGGATGGAGTTTTTGGCCCTCTGACATCAAGAGGTCATTCTTTGGACACTTACGTAGGCCCAATTAAATGGTCAGAATCTTGACCAGTTTGAAATGTCAAGACTAGCTCCATTTTTTTTTCCCTTCTTTTTTTTTTTTAATACTTTATTCTACATTACAATACTGTATTTGTTTTGTCATACATTGACATGAATCAGCCACAGGTGTCCACGATCTCCCAGTGCCGAAGCCCCCTCCCACCTCCTAGCTCCATGTTTTGAAAATCAACTTAAGTCACCATCGCTATGCTGCTGCTGCTAAGTCACTTCAATCATGTCTGACTCTGTGCAACCCCATAGACGGCAGCCCACCAGGCTCCCCTGTCCCTGGGATTCTCCAGGCAAGAACACTGAAGTGGGCTGCCATGTCCTTCTCCAATGCATGAAAGTAAAAGGGAAAGTGAAGTCACTCAGTCGTATCTGACTCTTCGCGACCCCATGGACTGCAGCCTACCAGGCTCCTCCGTCCATGGGATTTTCCAGGCAAGAGTGCTGGAGTGGGGGTGCCATTGCATTCTCCATGGCTACCCATAATTAGAGGCATGATCGATAAGGGGCAGTTAAAGGAATCTTGTGATATATTCTCTAATCTATATGAAGTTTGGTGGGCTTACAATTTTCAAGAACAATTAAAGTGAGTTTAATCAGTGAAGACAGGTTACAGAGTGGTAGTTATTAAGCAAATTATAGATCAAGGATCTAACTGATAACTGTGCTTGATTTCACATTGCCTTAATGGATTCTTTGATTGTGTGGAGAGTCTTGCTGAGAGGAACTAGTGACTGAGTCCAGAGCTTTAGAATAATAGTGAATAGATCATGAATGCTCTATTGCCTAATCAAAGTGAGCTACAGAGAATCCTTTTACTTTTGTTTGGTATCTTCTTATTTTTGAGGGAATTATGAAACTGAACCAATGTTTTAGTAGTCAAATGTAACTTTATATTCTTAACCCCTTGGTTTCCCACCACATAGACTGAACAAATATTTATTTAGTTGTTAATTTTTGTTATTTTAATTGTTTGGCTGCTCGGCTTTTGGAGTCTTCATTCTGTGATTTAGGATTGAACCTAGATTGAATGACTAATTTCATTGGTCTTGACAATGAAAGCATTGAGTCCTAACCATTGAATTGCCATGGCATTCCTTAACAAATATTTGTTAAGTGTCCATCTGGCATACTGTTAATATATGCAGAGCAATGCAGTGGATAATCATTGGGATTTTGTTGTTTGTTTAGTTGCTGAGTTGTGTCCTACTCTTTTTGTGAACCCATGGACTATATTCTGCCAGGCTCCTCTGTCTATGGGGTTTCCCAGGCAAGAATGTTAGAATAGGTTACCATTTCCTTCTCCAGGGGCTCTTTGGAACCCAAGGATCAATCTTATGTCTCCTGCATTGGCAGGCAGATTCTTTACTGCTGAGCCACCAGGGAAGCCCTAACTGTGGGGATAGCAAGAAGAATAAAACAGATTTTGCCCTCAAGACATTTATAGTCTAGGGGGAGAATGCGAAAATGATACTTAACAAATTATAACTTAATGTGCAAATACTGTTGATAGAATCAAAAGGTTCTATTAGAGCCCAGCAAAAAGAATAGACAAGTCCAGAAGTTAACAAATGTGGTAACATTTGATGTGAAAACTCAGGAGTGATTTAGCCATCAAAGCAGATGCAGAAGGACATTTTAAGTAAAATAAACATGATTAGAAGCTGCAAATTACAAATGTGTATAAAATGGTCTTGGACAAAGAGTAATTTACTTAAGCTAGAGTTTAAAGTGTGTGTGTATATGTGTGTGTGCATGCATGTGCATATATGCATGGGGAGGGTTGGGGAAATGGAATAGGATGAGGAAAGAAATTAGAATTTGTAGGAAAAAAAGCTTCTGCCTCATCCTCCTTTTTTGCTCTGTACTCCTGAACATACTCACAGTCACAGTGTATCTATAAAGATAATTCCAAATAATCGTGCAAGGATGATATAAACATTGTGTTCAGTTGTGTGGCTTCCCAAGTGGTTTCCATTGTTGGGTGTTGGATGGACTTACTTTTTATTTCAACATGCTTCACTTGCTACAATGGGAGGGTGAAACCTGTAGCCTGAGGCTTGGAAAACCTGCTCAGCAAAGGAATGTGGGCCTGCAGGCATGAAACCTGGTCTCTTCACCCAGGGTAAACAGGAAGCAAGAGATGGTTGTAATAAGGAAAACTGAGACTCTGGGCAGTGAACTGCTGGCAGACAGCACCTGAAGCAAACCTGGGGCCCAATCACTCAGCTGGTAAATAATCGCTATAAAGTCAAGAATATTACACACAAACACACACACACACACGCACGCACACCACACACCTATCCTTTACCCTAACCAGCACACAAGCCTTCTGTAACCGGAGATGTTAAAACCTGACCCTCTGCTTTTGAGGCTGGAATAAAAGAGGGAGCCAGGGGTGGACGTATAAAAGCTTTTAAAGAAAAGTATGTGGCTGGTGGCATTCATATCAAATGACACCACGTTCCTGTCACACAGATTAAGTTCAGGTGTTTGAAATGCTCAAGAACCAGCCTGGGGACTTGGCCTTTTGTCTGCCTCTGCTTTATGCCCATCTTGTCCCTCTGTCTTCATTGTCCATCTTCTTCTTAAAGAGCTCACAGAAATGACTAGAAATGAAGGGCATCTTACTTGAGTGAAATGCCAAGTTCACTGAATATAAGGTAGGGTCAACTTTTTCCTTCCAGCATTTTGATTCTGAGGCCACAGAGAATTCTCATGAAATAAAATTTACAATGAGGACTGGGGAGGCATTCTGTAACCCAATTTCATATATATATATATATATATATATATATATATATATATAAGATCTGTGAAAAGACATCCTGATAACCAAGAAAGTATTGCCCATGGAAAAGTTGACGTGAACTGAGCTTTTGACTTTAGGAAATCATAATTAAATGATGATGTAGTTAATTATTTATTGACAATACTGATTATTGGCAATAGTCTCCCTTTAACGCCTTTGCAATATGACTCCAAGTTCCAGATTAATCTTATATTCTTCCCCAAACATTCCTTGAAGACATTAGCAGGTGAGCACATGTGCATAGAGTTTTTAGAAATCCTTATTTATTAAAGCTAGTTTAATCTTTGTAGACAACTTATGAATTTGATGCTGTTCAGTTCAGTTCAGTCACTCAGTTGTTTCCTACTCTTGCAACCCCATGAATCGCATCATGCCAGGCCTCCCTGTCCATCACCAACTCCTGGAATTCACTCAGACTCACATCCATCGAGTCAGTGATGCCATCAAGCCGTCTCATCCTCTGTCGTCCCCTTCTCCTCCTGCCCCCAATCCCTCCCAGCATCAGAGTCTTTTCCAATGAGTCAACACTTTGCACGAGGTGGCCAAAGTACTGGAGTTTCAGCTTTAGCATCATTCCTTCCAATGAACACCCAGGACTAATCTCCTTTAGAATGGACTGCTTGGATCTCCTTGCAGTCCAAGAGACTCTAAATTTTAGAGTCTTTTCCAACACCACAGTTCAAAAACATCAATTCTTTGGTACTCAGCTTTATTCACAGTCCAATTCTCACATCCATACATGACCACTGGAAAACCATAGCCTACTAGATGGGCCTTTGTTGGCAAATAATGTCTCTGCTTTTGAATATGCTATCTAGGTTGGTCATACTTTCCTTTCAAGGAGTAAGCATCTTTAATTTCATGGCTGCAATCACCATCTGCAGTGAGTTTGGGGCCCCAAAAACAAAGTCTGACACTGTTTCCAATGTTTCCTCATCTATTTCCCATGAAGTGATGGGATCAGATGCCATGATCTTTGTTTTCTGAATGTTGAGCTTTAAGCCAACTTTTTCACTCTTCTCTTTCACTTTCACCAAGAGGCTTTTGAATTCCTCTTCACTTTCTGCCATAAGGGTGGTGTCATCTGCATATCTGAGATTATTGATATTTCTCCTGGCAACCTTGATTCCAGCTTGTGCTTCTTCCAGTCCAGCGTTTCTCATGATGTACTCTGCATATAAGTTAAATAAGCAGAGTGACAATATATAGCCTTGACATACTCCTTTTCCTATTTGGAACCAGTCTGTTGTTCCATGTCCAGTTCTAACTGTTGCTTCCTGGCCTGCATATAATTTTCTCAAGAGACAGGTCTGGTATTCCCATCTCTTTCAGAATTTTCCACAGTTTATTGTGATCCACACAGTCAAAGGATTTGGTATAGTCAATAAAGCAGAAATAGACGTTTTCTGGAACTCTCTTGCTTTTTCCATGATCCAGCGGATGTTGGCAATTTGATCTCTGGTTCCTCTGCCTTTTCTAAAACCAGTTTGAACATCAGGAAGTTTACGGTTCACGTATTGCTGAAGCCTGGCTTGGAGAATTTTGAGAGTTACTTTACTAACATGTAAGGTGAGTGCAATTGTGCAGTAGTTTGAGCATTCTTTGGCATTGCCTTTCTTTGGGATTGGAATGAAAACTGACCTTTTCCAGTCCTGTGGTCACTGTTAAGTTTTCCAAATTTGCTGGCATATTGAGTGCAGCACTTTCACAGCATCGTCTTTCAGGATTTGAAATAACTCAATTGGAATTCCATCACTTCCACTAGCTTTGTTTATAGTGATGTTTTCTAAGGCCCACTTGACTTCACATTCCAGGATGTCTGACTCTAGGTGAGTGATCACACCATCGTGATTAGCTGGGTCGTGAAGATATTTTTTTGTACAGTTTTTCTGTGTATTCTTGCCACCTCCTCTTAATATCTTCTGATTCTGTTAGGTCCCTACCACTTCTATCCTTTATTGAGCCCATCTTTGCAGGAAATGTTCCCTTGGTATCTCTAATTTTCTTGAAGGGATCTCTAGTCTTTTTCATTCTGTTGTTTTCCTCTATTTCTTTGTATTGATCGCTGAGGTAGGCTTTCTTATCTCTTGTTGCTATTCTTTGGAACTCTGCATTCAGATGCTTATATCTTTCCTTTTCTCCTTTGCTTTTCACTTCTCTTCTTTCATAGCTATTTGTAAGGCCTCCCCAGACAGCTATTTTGCTTTTTTGCATTTCTTTTCCATGGGCATGGTCTTGATACTTGTCTCCTGTACAGGTCACGAACCTCAGTCCATAGTTCATCAGGCACTCTATCTATCAGATCTAGTCCCTTAAATCTATTTCTCACTTCCACTGTATAATCATAAAGGATTTGATGTAGGTCGTATCTGAATGGTCTAGTGGTTTTCCCCACTTTCTTCAATTTAAGCCTGAATTTGGCAATAAGCAGTTCATGATCTGAGCCACAGTCAGCTCCTAGTCTCGTTTTTGCTGACTGTATAGAGCTTCTCCATCTTTGGCTGTAAAGAATATAATCAATCTGATTTTGGTGTTGACCATCTGGTAATGTCCATGTGTAGAGTCTTCTCTTGTGTTGTTGGAAGAGGGTGTTTGCTATGACCAGCGTGTTCTCTTGGCAAAACGCTATTAGCCTTTGCCTTGTTTCATTCCATAATCCAAGGCCAAATTTGCCTGTTATTCCAGGTGTTTCTTGACTTCCTACTTTTGCATTCTAGTCCCCTATAATGAAAAGGACAACTTTTTTTGGGTGTTAGTTCTAAAATGTCTTGTAGGTCTTCATAGAACCATTCAACTTCAGCTTCTTCAGCGTTACTGGTTGGGGCATAGACTTGGATTACCGTGATATTGAATGGTTTGCTTTGGAAATGAACAGAGATCATTCTGTTGTTTTTGAGATTGCATCCGCATTTCGGACTCTTTGTTGACCATGGTGGCTACTCCATTTCTTCTAAGGGATTCCTGCCCACAGTAGTAGATATAATGCTCATCTGAGATAAATTCACCCATTCCAGTCCATTTTAGTTTGCTGATTCCTAGAATGTCGACATTCACTCTTGCCATCTCCTGTTTGACCACTTCTAATTTGCCTTGATTCATGCAACTAACATTCCAGATTCGTATGCAATATTGCTCTTTACAGCGTTGGACCTTGCTTCTGTCACCAGTCAGATCCACAACTGGGTTTTTTTTTTTTTGCTCCTTGGCTCCATGCTTTCATTCCTTCTGGAGTTATTTCTCCACTGATCTCCAGTAGCATATTGGGCACCTACTGACCTGGGGAGTTTCTCTTTAAGTATCCTATCATTTTGCCTTTTCACACTGTTTATGGGATTCTCAGAGCAAGAATACTGAAGTGGTTTGCCATTCCCTTCTCCAGTGGACCACATTCTGTCAGACCTGTACACCATGACCTACCCATCTTGGGTGGCCCCACAGGGCATGGCTTTAGTTTCATTGAGTTAGACAAGGCTGTGGTCCTAGTTTGATTAGATTTACTAGTTTCCTGTGATTATAGTTTTAGTATGTCTGCCCTGTGATGCCCTCTCGCAACACCTACCGTCTTACTTGGGTTTCTCTCACCTTGGACGTGGGGTATCTCTTCACAGCTGCTCCAGCAAAGCACAGCTGCTGCTCCTTACCTTGGATGAGGGATATCTCCTCACCACTGCCCCTCCTGACCTTGAACGTGGAGTAGCTCCTCTTGGCCCTCCTGTGCCTGCACAGCAACCATTCCTTGGATGGTGCTTGATGCTATTAATATCCTTATTTTATAGAAGATGAACTATAAAGTTCAGAGAGGTTAGACTTGCCCAAGATCACACAGTTAGTGAGAACCACATTAGCAATGTAACACCAGATCTGTTTGATCTGAATACTCATGATATATCATGTTCTATACTTCCTTTAGTTCCGTGGTTCTTAACAGGAGACGATTTTATCCCTACGGGACATTGGCCATATGTAGACAATGCTTTTGATTGCCACCCTGGGGTTGAGGTGCTACTGCTTAGCTTTCTAAAATCTCGAAGACATACTCCCCTGCTGGAAATAATATCCTAGCCCCAAATAGCAATAATTCCAAGGTAGAGAAATATTAGATTAGTTGTATAGATGAATAGCCGTACTTGTGACTGATTCTCAGAAAACTGGATGAAATGTTTGAGATGCATATATGAAATGTGATAGAATAAAAAGCAATTTTTGCCTTGACTATTTGGGAAGGCATTGTGGAAGAAAAAGGATTTGAGCTTGGTTGTGAAAGATGAACAAGAGCATGGGCACTATAACTCTTTGTGGATTGAACAGACTATCAGAGAGTTTCTTAGGCAAGCTTAATACAGTGGAGTTTTTATTTTTTAAAGGAAAAGTTTTCTACAAAGAAAACCTTTCTCAGAACCCAAATATATAAAACTGATAAAAATAAAGCAGCTATGACTGATGTGTTTGTAGCTTTTCTTCCCTAACTTTTCCCTAAGACTTCAGGCATGTGTGTGTGTTTAATGCTATTAATAATAGCATTTTCTTGCTTTTCAAAAGAATTCTGATTTGGATAATGTATATGGTCACCCAGCCTATAAGGGAATGTAGTGTTCTAAGAAGCAAGTTTCAAAAAGTATCGAGACTGATTTTTTTCTATATCCCTTTGGAAAATTAAGAACATGAATTCTTTCCTAAATATTTGAATTTCATTCAAACTCTTCTAGAAACTTACATAACTATAATACAAAATACTTCTAGGTATCAAAACCTAGAAGTAAAACATCAGTACAATACTACACTGTAGCAAGGATTCCTTGGTGGCTCAGATAGTAGAGTCTGCCTGTAATGCAAGAAACCCAGGTTCTATCCCTGCGTCAGGACATCCCCTGGAGAAGGAAATGGCATCCCACTTTACTATTCTTGCATGGAGAATCCTATGGACAGAGGAGCCTGGTTCGTGGTCACAAAGAGTCAGACATGACTGAGTGACTAACACTTGCACTTTCATAGTACTATTAACTAAAATACAGACCTTATCCAAATTTCATCAGCTTTTTGTTTTGTTTTTCCTAATGTCTTCTGTGTACTCCAGGATTCAATCCAAGATTCCATGTTATATTTAATTATCCTGTTTCTTTATTCTCCTCCAAACTGTGGCAGTCCCTCAGTCTTTCTTTTTTTCCCCATGACCTCGGGCTTTTGATAGAATGTTCTCATGGTGGGTTTGCCTGATGTTTTCTCATGATTAGATTGAAGTCTGCTTTTTTAAGGGCACAAATACTGCAGAAGTGATGCTGTGTCCTTTCACTGCATCGTATTGCAGGTTCACTGTGCTTGTATGCCTTGTTACAGATATTAACCTTAATCATTTGTCTAAGATGATGTATGCCAGATTGCTCCTTTGTAAATTTAGTATTTTTACTTTATACTTGATAAATATCTTGGAAGAGATACTTTGATGCTCAACCCATGTCTTTTGAAATCATAGTTTCTGAATAGAATTTAATATATATCCTTTGGCATCCAGGGAATTTTTATTACTCTAAAATAGGGCATATCACAAGATTAAAAAATACTTTCTCAAGTCTATGATGCATATTAAGGAAATTGGTATTCACAGTCTGGAATCGAAAGGAGTAGGACTAAGGAATCTAAACTCTTTCTTGCCTGAGATAATATTTACATCTATAAATAGTATGCTTTAAAATATTTTTGAGCGATTTGCTGGGATTCATACAATAGTCTGATGAAGTTGATATTTACCATCATTATTATTTTCCCATTTTCAGATACGTAAACTAAGATCCAGGGAGATTAAATGATTCTTCCAAAATCAAGCCATTAGTTTTGGGCAAGAAAATATACTTTTTCCCCCACTGTACTCAGTGATGGAGGGGACACGGTTAGATTGCTGTGAGGTGTGTTTGTGCATGTAGAGGAATGTAGCTTCTTAGAGAGCATGAGGCAAGGCAAATAAAACAATAGATGAATGACTGGAATCTGTACACTGCAGATCGCTTCTGACCTTCGTTACTTTGTGATTTTAAACATAGCAATTAAATTAAATTCTCCTGTTATTGGAATTAATTTATTCTTCCCATTTTGCTTTTCTCTTTGGAAGCTTAAGAAAGAACACTTGCTGTTTTTCTTA
Source organism: Nanger dama (assembly GCA_917880005.1). Taxonomy (NCBI): domain Eukaryota; kingdom Metazoa; phylum Chordata; class Mammalia; order Artiodactyla; family Bovidae; genus Nanger; species Nanger dama. The sequence continues at coordinate 22,042,168 of CAKJTW010000011.1, read as the reverse complement.
TCCAGTCACTGAAGCACTGGTGGAGTGTTCTGTGAGGAATGATGTCCTCTTTTCTAGAATTTCCAGGGTATATGACTACAGTTCGTTTCATTCCGTAACATGTAATATTTAAATCCATTCTAAGGTCTTAAAGAGGGTGCTGGGAGTAATAATAAGAGGCAACTTCTGTCTGTCTTTGTCACTATAGCCTGAAATTCATGGTAAACAAGAAAACCCTTGCTTATCTATTAGATTCTTTAGTCAAGGAAGTGAATTTAAATTGAGGCTTGATGGCTTCCCTGGTGGCTCAGAGATTAAAGCATCTGCCTCTAATACCGGAAGACCTGGGTTTGATCCCTGGGTCAGGAAGATCCCTTGGAGAAGGAAATGACAACCCACTCCAGTATTCTTGCCTGGAGAATCCCATGGATGGAGGAGCCTGGTGGGCTACAGTCCATGATGTTGCAAAGAGTTGGACATGACTGAGCAGCTTAACTTAGCTTAGCTTATTATCTAATTAGGTAACTATTACTTTATTGAAAACTGACAGATATCAAACTTTATGTTGTTTATTGTAAAGTCACTATATTTGTAATTTCCGAGTTGTTGAAGTTCCAGTACTTTGGCCACCTGATGTGAAGAGTCAACTCACTGGAAAAGATCCTGATGGTGGGAAAAATTGAATACAAAAGGAGATGGATAGGGGTCAGAGGATGAGTAGGTTAGATAGCCTCAACAATTCAGTGGACATGAATTTGAGCAAACTGTGGGAGATAGTGAAGGACAGGGAAGCCTGGCGTACTGCAGTCCAAAAGAGTCAGACATGACTTAGCAACTAAACAACAAATTAGCCCCAAACCATAGATTCCATTGCCTTTTTCCAAAAGGGTAAACTGAGGTTCATGAAGGAGAAATGAATTTATGATAAGGTAACAGAACAAGTAAATCACACAAGTTTTATTTGCATGGCTTTTTTTTTTTTTCTTTCCTATTTTTTGTCCCTTTGTGCTGTGCTGTGTTGTGCTAAGTCACTCCAGTCATATCCAACTCTTTGTAGCCCTGTGGACTGTAGCCTTTCAGGCTCCTCTGTCCAGGTAAGAATACTGGAGGGGGTTGCCATGCCCTCCTTCAGGGGATCTTCCCAGCCCAGTAATCAAACCCAGGTCTCTTGCACTGCAGGTGGATTCCTTACTATCTGAGCCACCAGGGGAGTCCATGAATACTGGAGTGGTTAGTCTATCCTTTCTCCAGGGGAATCTTTCCAACCCAGAAATCGAACCAGGGTCTCCTGCATTTCAGGCAGTTTCTTTACCAGCTGAGTTATCAATGAAGCCCCTTGTTCATTATAGACTAGGTCAAATAGTAATGATGGATATATTCTAACTTTTAGATTTTTTTCTTACTAACAAGGAAACTAAGGCTACAATGGAGAAGTGGTTTTCCCAAGGGCAATCTGGTATAAAATTAACAGTCCAGGATAAAACTTATATTGAAAATGTGATTATAGGTAACAACTACAGGCTTCTCTTTCTTCATTGAATCATCACTCTGTATTAGTCCCTCAAAGCAAAGATTGGCTCTCCTCATGGAGTAAAGGAAAACATTGGTCACTTGGTTGAATATGTATAGTGACTTATATGAAGTGAAGTGAAGTCACTCAGTCGTGTCCGACTCTTTGCTACCCCATAGACTAGCCTATAACACTCCTCCGTCCATGAGTGACTTATATGGATATTGGAATATATTTTGAAAGTTTTAATTTAGACTTGCAAGCCAGTTGCCTAGAAAGCATATTTGGATCTCACTGTGAATAGTCTCTTGTTCCTAATATTTCTTTTTACCATTGTGCAGAAAATGGAGTGACTCTGGACAAAATCATTTACTTTCTCTGAGCCTTGATTTCTAACATGGGAATAATGATACCTTCTTTTACTTACCTGAGTGGCTTATACTGGAATGATTAATGGATATAAATGAGCTAATTGGAAATACAAAGATCTGGGCTTTCCTAATTCATTTCCTTCTTTATATCTTTGCAGTGCTCCCTGAATTACCCTCCTCTCAACCCAATTCAACCTAATTTGACCAAAAGAGTGATTTTTTTTTTTTAACTCATTTAATTTAACATTCAGGGTAGGCTGATCTAGTTACTCAGATGGTTTTGTGAAGAATTTCACTGTCTTCATGTCTCAGGTCTTTCACTTTTATTGTTTTCAGTCTCAGGCAGGCTTTCACCGTGTGGCCAAAATGACCATGAATTCCTCTGGACTTGGATGATAAGTTCCACAGCCGCGTTGGTCATGCGCTCACACCTAAACCAATCTCCTATGGATTCCTCTGATTGGTTAGAACTGAGTCATGTAGTAAAGCCAGCTCCACTTAAGCTATTTGCACTAAATGGAAGAACGTGGCTCTCCAAAGGAAAATAGAGGCATTCTTTTTTAATCTTTTAAAAATTAGTTATTTATGGGCTGTGCTGGATCTTCGGTGCTGTGCAGGCTTTTCTCTAGTTGTAGGAAATGGGGGCTATTCTCTACTTGTGATGGGCAGGCTTCTTATTGCAGTGGCTTCTCTGCAATGAGAAAAAAAAAGAGGTGCGGGTGGCAGAGGATGAGATGGTTAGGTAGCTGGTGCTGTGAAGCGCCAGCTCTAGGTGCGGAGGCTTCAGTAGTTGTGCCTCCTGGGCTCTAGAGCACAGGCTCAGTAGTTGTGGTGCATGGGCTTAGTTGCTCTGTGGCATACATGATCTTCCTGGATCAGGGATGAAACCTGTGTCTCTTGCATCGGCAGGCAGATTCATATCCACTGTACCATCAGGGAAGCCCTGAGGCACTCTTATTGGAAAAAAGAATCTCAAATGGAAAGAAGGATGCTGGGTTAGAAAGAACAGCAGCAATCAACTAGACCCTCTTTAACCTCATTTCACTTGCTGAAACCCTATTACCCCTTAGAGGATTGCCTCAAATGTCTTCTTTGGAAGCCATTTTTGATCCTCTAACTGTATATGGTTTCTTTTGTTTTTCTTTAATATCTTGTGCCTATTTTTGCTGTTTATTTTCATGGACTTTGTATGATCATTACAAGTTGATTTCTTTTATATTACTATAGTGCCACTGCTGTGTGGGCTTCCCTGATGGCTCAGTGGTAAATAACCCACTCATCAAACTGATACAGCCACTATGGAAGATGGTATGGAGATTCCTTAAAAACTAGGACTAAAATCACCTTACAACCCAGCACTCCCACTCCTAGGCATATACCCTGAGAAAACCAAAACTGAAGAAGATACATGTTCCACCATGTCCATTGCAGCACTATTTACAACATCAAGAATATGGAAGCAACCTAGATGTCCATCAACAGTTCAGTGCAGTTCAGTTCAGTCGCTCATTGTGTCCAACTCTTTGCAACCCCATGGACTGCAGCACACCCCGCCTCCCTGTCCATCACCAATTTCTGGAGTTTACCCAAACTTATGCCCATTGAGTTGGTGATGCCATCCAACCATCTCATCCTCTGTTGTCCCCTTCTCCTCCTACCTTCGATCTTTCCCAGCATCAGGGTATTTTCAAGTGAGTCAGCTCTTTGCATCAGGTGACCAAAATATTGGAGTTTCAACTTCAACATCAGTCCTTCCAATGAACACCCAGGACTGATTTCCTTTAGGATGGACTGGTTGGATCTCCTTGCAGTCCAAGGGACTCTCAAGAGTCTTCTCCAACACCACAGTTCAAAAGCATCAATTCTTTGGCGCTCAGCTTTCTTTATAGTCCATCTCTCACATCCATACATGACTACTAGAAAAACCATAGCCTTGACTAGATGGACCTTTGTTGACAAAGTAATATCTCTGCTTTTTAATTTGATACCTAGGTTGGTCATAACTTTCCTGCCAAAGATTAAGCATCTTTTAATTTCATGGCTGCAGTCACCACCTGCGGTGATTTTGGAGCCCCCAAAATAAACTCTGCCATTGTTTCCACTGCTTTCCCATCTATTTCCTATGAAGTGATGGGGCTGGATGCCATGATCTTAGTTTTCTGAATATTGAGCTTTAAGCCAACTTTTTCACTCTCCTGTTTCACTTTCATCAAGAGGCTCTTTAGTTCTTCTTTGCTTTCTGCCATAAGGATGGTGTCATCTGTGTATCTGAGGTTATTGATATTTCCCCAGCAATCTTGATTCTGACTTGTGCTTCATCTAGCCCAGCATTTCTCATGATATATCCTGCATATAATAAGTACATTCACCTATCCACCAACAGATGAATGGATAAATAAGCTGTGGTATATATATATATAGTGGAAAATTATTCAGCCATAAAAAGGAACATGTTTGAGTCATTCTAATGAGGTGTACAAACCTAGAGCCTATTATACAGAGTGAAGTAAGAAAAATATAAATATCATATTCTGACACATATATATTGAATCTAGAAAGATGATACCAATGAATTTATCTGCAGGGCAGCAATGGAGAAACAGACATAGAGAACAGACTTATGGACCTGGGGGAGGGGGAGGGGAGGGAGAAAGGGGGAAGGGAGAGAGAGTGAGATGCATGGAAAGAGTAACATGGAAACTTACAATACTTTATGTAAAATAGATAGCCAATGGGAATTTGCTGTATGACTCAGGGAACTCAAACAGGGGCTCTGTGACAATCTAGAAGGGTGGGATGGGGAATGGAATGGGAGAGGGGTTTGGGAGAGATCAACCATGGTGTACCTATGGCTGATTCTTGATGATGTTTGACAGAAAACAACAAAATTCTATAAAGCAATTATCCTTCAGTTAAAAAATAGATAAAGTGGCAAAAAGAAAGAACCTACCTGCCAATATAGGAGATGTGAGAGTCGCAGTTTTGACCCCTGGGTCGAGAAGATCTCCTGGAGGAGGGCATGGCAACCCACTCCAGTATTCTTGCCTGGCGAATCCCATGCATGGAGAAGCCTGGAGGGCTACATTCCAGGTCACAAAGAGTCAGACACAGCTGAAGTGACACACACACTATGAAAGCAGAGGCTATATCTCACTTGTCTGAATCTTCAGCAGTATATGACAGGTGTCTGATCCATACTAGACTGTCAGCAAATATTTGTTAAACTGACTTCTTAATGTTGTACAAGTTATGAATAATGAAAAATAAATAAGATGTGGCAGTTAATTTTATTATGTACAAAATTTATTAACAGATCAATCTATTAAAAGACTAACAGAATCAGTATTAACAATTGAAATGATTGCTGTTTAAGTAGTAAGAATAAGTGCAGCTCCAGGAGAGCAGTCAACTTTTGTGAGGACTGGCTGGGGAGGGTGTGTCTCTGGACCTACTTTGCACTCACTAATTCTGTGTCTTCTTTTCCTCTTCAGTTGTCTGGGTTCATGTCTAAGCTTGTTCCAGCTATCCAGAATACCCACAAGAATTCCACTGGATCAGGAAGAGGAAAAGGATTGATGGTGCTCACTGAACCCATTTTGATTGAGACCTACACTGGGCTAATGTCATTCATTGGAAACCGAAACAAACTTGGCTATTCCCTTGCCCGGGGAAGTATTGGTTTTTGACACTCTTTTGGGTGGATAAATACATCATCCATAGCTACATCATTATTGAAGATTCTGTTTCAGCTCACCATATTTTTAGATTGAAATAATCAGCTACTTTTAAATGGTATCACATGATTTTAAATATTTAGTATCTTAGGAGATCAAAAAGCTTGATTGGATTAATAAATGCACACTCAGATCTTTTATAAAATTTCTTAAAATCAGGAAATAAATTCACCTAAGTATAGTGAATAACATTGTCAAATAAATACCTAATCATAAACTCAGGGCAGACCCTCTGGGTTCTTATTTCTCAGTACTCCAAATGTGGGCACTTTCTGGGTCTTTATTTTCAGCCCTTGAATCCTGATCTTCTCTCTCACTGGGAACTCAATCTGTATTATTTCAGTTTCCTTTTATGAGTATGACTTCCAAATCCATAGTCCCATCCCTGGTATTTCTTTAAGATTCAGTTTTGCATTTCTGTCTGCTGATCATCTATATCAGTAGCCACTTATATTCAGCTTCTTCAAAATTCTGGATTTCTCTATGAGATTTTAATAGTCACAGTTATCAGTTTTGATGTCTTTAATCTTCTTGCCAAATACATTCCATATAGTATCTTTCTAGTCTGTCTGGGTTGCTATAACAAAAATACTACAGACTGGGTGGCTAATAATGTAAATTTATTTCTTACAGTTCTAGAGGTTGGAATTCTGAGATTAGAGTTCCAACTTGGTCAGGTGTAGGCCCTCTTCTGGGCCTCAGATTTCTTGCTATATCCTTATAGGCAAAGAGGCAAGAGAGTTTCTTGTGTTTCTTTTATAAAGGCACTAATCCTGATGCCAGGAAAGGTTGAAGGAAAGAGAAGGGGTTGGCAGAGGAAGAGATGGTTAGGTATCATTACTGACTCTATGGACATGAATCTGAGCAAACTCTAGGAAATAGTGAAGGACAGGGGAGCCTGGTGTGCTCCCCATTTCATGAGGTTTAAGAGTTGGACATGACTAAGTGACTGAACGTCAGCAACAGAATCTCATCCATGTGGGCTCTGCTCTCATAAGCTAAGGCCCCACCTCTCAATAGCATCACATTGGGATTTCACCATATAAATTTAGGTGGATGGCACAAACACCATATTTAGCATTAAGCCCAATGCCCAGATGTCAAACTAAAGTTTATTCTTTCAAAAATTTTCATATTCTCTTCTCCTTTTCATTCTCACAGGTTTATTATTAGATCACATTTTAAATTCTGTTTAGCTGAATAATGGCTATAACCTTTCAGTTGGTATTATTTCCAAGGCAGAGCCTCTTCTAATTCATTTTGCATTTGTTGCCAGATTCCAAAAACACAATTAGATCATATCATTCCATGATCAAGAACTTTCAGTGGCTCATTTCCTTTTGCTATTTTTTTTTCTTTTTTGATTGATTGTTCTTATGTTTTATTTTTCAATAGCAGATCTTTCCTTCCAATGAATCTGTTTCAGATGCCCAATATGTAAAACAGGTAGAAGTAAGACCACTGTGGTTGAGACAGAGATGGGAATGCCACTGACCTCTTGCCTTTTGGGTCTTAGAAGTGCCTTCTGTGGAATGTCTGTGGATTCTAGAGGGGATAAGAAGCATGTTTTTCAAAAACACTGTTGTAATTCATTCTGTTTACATATTTCCTCTTTGTCTCTCCTTGACTTATGTCTAATTGTAAACAACTCAGGAGATTATCTCATCTGTTTTCATCTCTAAACTTTTTTTCAGTTTTATTGTATTTTTAAATCATTTTGAAAAAAAGACTTTTAATGCTTAATTCTATATATTATTAAGATAATCAGCTTTTTGCCTGTCCTAAGACCCAAAGTTGAGACACCTTGGCTGGTATTCAATTTAAAAATTTCAGCTTTTGGTAGGGAGAGGATGATTATGTGAAGTCTAACTTTAAAGTCTTTTCTTAAACCTCCTTACTTCCTCAATTTCAAAGATTTGTCCTCTGATGTTTTCACAAACATCAATTTGATGGAGGCATTCAAAATCCAAACCTTGAATAACTCTCGTTTGATTTTGTCTTTATCTTTGTTTACTTCCATTAGTACTTCTCTCCCTCTCTTTCTACTTCCCAGGACCCACATTTTTTCCCCCTCATGATGGCAAATATTGTTACAGTCCCCAAGGCAGGAAACTTCTATTCAGACTGTAAAAGGAAATGTTGAAATCCTTAGCTGTCCTGTCAACAGTAGTGGAATGAAAAGTCGTTGGATTGCTTTGGCAGTGGTTCTGAAGCAGGCACAATTGGCAAATTATTATTAACAGTGCGGCCCGAAAATCCCCATTTGCCTCAAGATAGTGGCATTTGTCGGCAGAGGTGTATGAAAGGTCTAGCACATTCTCTTTATTTACCATTTAAGGATCAGTCTGACAATTGACTTCTTTCTGCATATTCATTCCCTTTGAATTTTCTAAGTTGGACTGTTCCCAAATGACCTTTGAAAGGATATAGTGCAAATCAGAAAAGAGGAGAGGAGAGTGATATCTCTTAACCCTGAGGTCCAGCCTGTAACAATAGGGTACCAAAGCTGTTTAGTGTGAGAAGAGTGATCTCAGAGATGACATGAGAACTGTCTTCATATTTCATACAGACCATCTTGTGGGATATTCTAGAAACTGTTAAGTGGGACCTAGGAAGCAGGATTATGAACAGAGGATAAGAGGATTCAGGGATTTGGATGGCAGTTTAAGATAAGAAAGAACTTCTTATACTTAAAAATGCCCAAGGATGGGAAGCATTGCTCTTTGACATGTACTAGGAGGGACTAAAAGAGAAGGCGATGGCACCCCACCCCAGCACTCTTGCCTGGAAAATCCCATGGATGGAGGAGCCTGGTGGGCTGCAGTCCATGGAGTCACTAAGAGTCGGACATGACTGAGGAACTTCACTTTCACTTTTCACTTTTGTGCACTGGAGAAGGAAATGGCAACCCACTCCACTGTTCTTGCCTGGAGAATCCCAGGGATGGGGGAGCCTGGTGGGCTGCTGTCTATGGGGTCGCACAGAGTTGGACACGACTGAAGTGACACAGCAGCAGTGGCAGCAGGAGGGACTAAAGTGAATATTGTGAAAGGGATTGCTAAAGAGATGATTGATAAAATCTTTTAAAACCAGAGACTTTATAATTCTTTAAATAATTGTTGTTAATCATTAAGTAGTGATAGTAGCTCAGTCACATCCGACTCTCTAACTCTCTGGACTGTAGCCTGCCAGGCTCCTCTGTCCATGGAATTCTCCAGTCAAGAATACTGGAGTGGGTAGCCATTCCCTTCTCCAGGGGATCTTTCCAAGCCAGGGATGAAACCCGTGTCTCCTGTATTGCAGGCAGACTCTTTACCATCTGGGCCACCAGGGACACCCCAGTCATTAGGTAAAACACCCTTTTTGTCTGGAAAGTGTTGACTCAGTCATGTAAGACCCTGTAAAATTACCTTAATTTTCCTAAGGTTTAATTTCCTCATCTGTAAAATGGAGATGATGCTATCTCTTCTGCCTACTTCATAAAGATCTTCGGAGGATTCAATGAAATGAAGTCAAATTATTTTATTAAATAAAAACCATTGAGTATCTGCCTGTAGAGCAATGCCACTTTGGTGCAGAACCTCAGACAATATCCAAGGGAACTAAATTCAGTTCTTCTGAGAATTGGTTTTCTGGTCATTATGGGCCTTCTGGGGCTTCCTACATGGCTCTAATGGTGCAGAACACACCTGTCAATGCAGGAGACATAAGACACGTGGGTTTGCTATCTGGGTGGGAAAGATCACCTGGTGGAGGGCATGGCAACCCCATGCCAACTCCAGTATTCTTGCCTGGAGAATCCCATGGACATAGGACCCTAGTAGGCTACAGTCCAAAGAGTCACAAAAATCAGACACTACTGAAGTGACTCAGCAAGCACACATGCATGAACTTACTATCTCTTTACCATTTGCCATGTGGTATTCCCAGTGGACAGCTGGGTTTCTTGTCCAAAAGCTGGACAACCAGCCACACCCACAAACCAAGAGACCTATATGTATCCCTGGGCTTTTCCTTCAGGCTATTATCTGAACTATACCATTAAAGTTTCCCAAAGGGGCAACATAGGTCTCACTGGGAATAAGATTAGATACAAGAGGCATTAAGTATAAAGCATATCACCACAAAAATGTCATGGTTGGCCATCTTCTCTATCTGTTCTTTATCCATTCAAGAAATTCCACTAAAAATCTTCAGTAAATCTCCATTCAGAAACTATTTGAACAATTGACAGATTGTTCATAGTCTTCTGATGTATCTTGGGCAGTTTTGATGGTTAGAAATTGCTCCTCTGTCTCTTTTAAGTAAAGGTGATCTGCCATCTCTTTTATTTAAAAATAAAATTCCCATGCTGGAGTAGATTCAACTTGTTTCCATACCTGAATATGGGGAATTGGGGTTACAGAAGCAAAACAGATGCATTCTTTGACACTTACAAAAGAGAAACTGCCAAGAATCACCACACCTAGGCTTCCAGTGGCCATCCTCTAAGGCAGAAAAGAGAAGCCAATTTATGAGGATCTTTTGCTTTGAGCCCTCCTTTCATTGTCCCTTTGCTGAAGCATTCTTAAGGAAGCCAATTCACAGAGCCCTGGGGTTAAGGAAGCATAGAAACCATCTAATCCATTGCTTTCATTTCACAGAACACAAAGCAAAAGCCTAGAAATTGGAAAGAAACTACTCAAAAACAGATGGTGACTTTTTGGCAATATGGAATTAAACTCTAAAGCTTTCAATCTCCTATTCCAGCCCCACTGTCCTACATATCTCCATTCCCAGAAAAAGGCATGTCATCTAAATCAGTGTATCATAGCTTCTGGGCTAATTCTGACATGAGGAAACAATAGGTCACCGTTGTTTAGGGGGAATTTCCAGAAATTACTTGTATTTTCTTAAAAGGCTAAGGTCACTCATGGAGCTCTCTGATGTCCTATCTGATTAAAAAGACCAAACAAAGCTGCGGAAGTCAGCAGATATTTTGTAAGGCAGCTTTACCTCTGCCTGGCATTTTGTGGGGCAAGAGTGGGGAATGCAAACGTATTAAATTCAGGCTTAAAAGCTCCCCCAGAAATTCTTTACACACAAGAGACCAAGGTGGAGAAAAGAAGATGACTTGTGCCAAAGGGAAAGAAAGAGAGAGACTAATGCCTGTGGTTTTCAAAGGTTAACAACAACAAAAAGCCCAAGTATTTGCAGAGGGATGAATGCTCATTGGCTCTTGGCCAACAATTATACAAGGGCTTGTGCCCACATCCTGCAGCTGTGGTTTTGGGACGCTGCTCATGAGTGACTTCTTACGCTTAGTGGCAGGAAACTTTAGTCACTGATGTGTAAACTCACCTTTGGTCTGCACCCCCACAACGTGCTCCGAAGGCAGTTAGGAGGGCCAGGCCTCCTGATTTCTCTGCAGACATTGCATCTTCAGACGCTAACAAAAACTCAGTTTAAGGCCTTGGGAGTGACTGAGATTTGATCCATTCTTACTTTACTCCATTCCAATGTAGCCACTTCTTCAGATAATTCCATAGTCACAGGGATGAATTATGATATCTCCTCCAAAATCCTCCCTTTAGCCTCAAAAGTCAAGACAAAAAAAAAAAAAAAATGTTAGCTCTATTTCATTTCAGGCCTGCCTTGTGAAATATGAGAGGCGAAGTCATCAGGTTGCTTCTGAGCCTAGATCTTACATCTGATGAGCAATCTTACACTCAGTTTTTGAAAGTTCTTAGTAAACATCTCACAAATCTCTTCAGTGACGCTAAATGGAATTTGCAAGAAATTTCTCAGAAGGCAGATGGTGAGTTTGGAGCAATCCTGGGATTGAACTCTAAAACTTCCATTTTCCTGCTCCTAGTCCCTGCTTTTTCCACATATCCCCATACCCAGGGAAAGGCATATCATCTAAATCAGTGTACCACAGTTGTCCTCTAAGCAGATGTATCCTAATTCGAGGTGCGAAAACAAAATGTCCAGTTAATTAACTCTCATGTTTCAAGTATATATGAGAAATCATGATGCTACATTATGGATAGAGAATATATTGAGATCAATTTATCTGAATTACCACCTTGTCTCACACCCTGTCCACAATGACTACCCCATGCATCTCAGAAACTGCTTTTCCTTCCTTTTAGATTCCCTGCTCACTCTTTATGAAATTATTGAAACTGAGATTGGAAGGGACCTAAAGGTCATCTAGTTTCCTACCTATTGCAGGAATGTACTCAACTGAAACATACGGCAGAAGCAGACTCAACTTACGCAAAGGCGTTACCAGACAGAAAGCTCATTGCTTCCTACAGCACATTCTACTGCTAAGTGACTGCTCTGAGTTGAAGATTTTTCTATGTATTACATACAAATCTTTCCCTCTGGAAATTTATCTATTTGGTCCTTGATCTTCCTTTGAAGTTACCCCAAGTAAATCAGTTCCCTATTTCATATGAAGGTGAAGGTGAGGTGAAGTCGCTCAGTCGTGTCCGACTCTTTGCGATCCCATGGACTGTAGCCTACCAGGCTCCTCAGTCCATGGGATTCTCCAGGCAAGAATACTGGAGTGGGTTACCATTTCCTTCTTCAGGGGATCTTCCCCACCCAGGGATCAAACTCGGGTCTACTTGCATTGGAGGCAGATGCTTTAACCTTTGAGCCACAGGGAAGCCTATTTCGTATGGCCACACTTCAAATAAAGGCAGCTAATGGGTGCTCTCCCAACAAAGTAGTTTTATTTTTGCTTTTTTGACACAAAAACCCCTAATTACCACAACTGTTCTTCATGCGTTGGATTATCCAGAGCCCTTATTGAATTCCTCTCTTGTTTGTAAACAATTCTGTTTGGTTAACATTTCTTTTTCTTTAATTTTATTTTTACTTTATTCTATTTTACAATATTGTATTGGTTTTGCCATGCATTGACATGAATCCACCACAGGTGTATACGAGCTCCCCATCCTGATGTATTTGGAACTTTTCTGGTGGTCCAGTGGTTAAGAATCCACCTGACAATGGAGGGGTCATGGGTTCAATCCCTGGTTGGGGAACTAAGATACCACAAACCACAGGGTAACTAAGACTGCATGCCATAACTACTGAGCCTCTGTGGAATCAAAAGATTCCACGTGATGCAACAAAGACCCTCTGTGTCCCAAGAGTAGCACTGAAATATATACATTACCATATTGTTGCTGTATGACACAGGGAACTCAGTCTGGTGCCCTGTGACAACCCTGTGGAATAGGGTACAAGGTGAGAGGAAGGTTCAAGAGAAAGCAGACATGTATACCTATGGCTGATTCATGCTGATATATGACAGAAGTCAACACAACATTGTAGAGCAATTATCTTCCAACAAAAAAGAAATAAAGATCCCATGTGTTGCAGCTAAGATCTGATGCCACCAAGTAAATAAGTAATAAATACAAACAATAAAAATAGTAAGCAAATAAAATATTACATTCAACACTGGCATGGCAGTTCAAATATAGGTTGACCAATAAAAGTTAAAATGTGATTGTTCTCCATTTGCCAATGTACTGTTTATTAATGAAACCCAGGTATTCTTTATAATACTATTTATTCACATGAAGTTCATGATCAACTATATATAATATATATAACTTCTTTCTCATTTAATAATCTCATTTAAGGGACAAATGAGGCCACTTTTCTATCAATTACTAGTGAGGAACCTAGATTAGTTCCTAGAAATCACTGCATTTCTCTTTTGACTTTTAAGTTTGTTTGTTCATTATTTTCTATAGTACTTGTTTAGCATTTTATCCTGAGTTAGTATCAAACTAGTTTTTTTAATAGTACCTGGCAACAAACAATATTTTTAAGAGAGTTTTTTTTTTTTCCCCCTCTGTCTTCAAACTAGAGGATAAAGTGGGAATGGCTATCATGATGGGAAGCCGAGTCAAAGCCATAGTCAGAATGGTTTGTTCCATAGAGATCTTTGACACTGGTTAGCTGATGGTTTTGTTCTTAAAGCAAAAAAGATGAGCAATCCAGTCAAATTTTATTTGGTCTGTACAAGCAAGAGTAAACAGAAGTCGGACCAGCATTTACCAGCACATTGTTATCAGAAGTGAGGTCCAGCTGCTCACTCCTCTAAAGTCAATAAAGGGGTAAGGTTTGCGAAAAGAAAAGTTTGCTTTAGTTTGGAGGCTAGCAATGGCAAATGGCTGTGGTGGGTGGACTCATGTCCAAATACCAACTCTCCCCACTGTCAGTCAGTGGGCAAGACCTTTAAAGGAGAGATTCAAGGATGTATAGGCAGAGGGAGGCTAGTACAGCTAGCTCTGTCAGTCATCTCAAAATTGGTCACGAGGTGGTCTGAATAGCATCATCTTGACTGTTGAAAGTATAATTAGTCTTCAGTTTCAGGGTTGATTTGTTCCTATTTCTTTGAGGCCACTTCTCAGAATTATGGCAGCTTATGTCATGGCTACAGTCTGGTCATGATGTAGTGAACTTCTCCCACTTGTTTGGGGTTTCAGTATCTACAAAACAGCTCATAGGATATGGTTCAGAATTATCTATAGCCCTTCAGGAGGAACTAAAAGTCCTTGACTTTGCTTAATGACTAAATTATTATTATTTTGTCCTGCTTGACTTTTTTCCCTTTGCTTCTGCTTTTTCTCACTTCTTTGATTAAACTTAATCTTTTGGCTAAAACTTTTCTACAGACAAAAGGCATCTAGAGGACAAGGGGGAGTAGGCCATAAGGCCCTGGTCTGTTTCATCATGATACTATTATTCTTACTGAATGCAGATTGCCCAACTTAATAGCAATTGGTCCCACTGTAATTTTTAGCCTATATAGAATAGCCTTAATGAAGCTGTTTAAGAATGTTGGGTTTCTGGGATTTCCTGGCAGTCCAGTGAGTAAGACCTCACCTTTACCTTCCGATGCAGGAGATGTGGGTTCATTTCCTATTCAGGGAGCTAGGATCCCAAATGCCTTGGAGCCAAAACCAAAACATAAAATAGAAGCAACATTGCAATGAATTCAACCCTTTAAAAATGGTCCACATCAAAACAAAACAAAACAACTTCAAAAAAGAGAATATTGGGTTTTCCCCTCACAAATGTGTTTCTCTTGGCCTTGGTGAAGGACATGTCTTTGAACCTTCTGAGGGGATGTAGTCAGAATATAGCTGAGAAGCTCTTACATAAATTCACATGAGCATCACAGTCTCTCTAAGCTTTGGGGTGCCTTCCTCCTGCATTTCAACTTCATTCAGTATATACTTCCTTTAGGTCCATCTTTTAGTCAATTAACCAAGGAAATTGGAAACATTCCCTCCCCACAGCCAAGCCTTTTTATTGTTTCCAAAAATGCAGCTTTGTCCACAGAAAACTCCAGTGCCCCACATTTATGACAAAATCATTCCCTAGGTCTGATGCCAGAAGAAAACTGTGAGATCTAAAATTCCTTCCATGAGCAGCATTTTCTGAAATGTAGACAGTTTATCAAGTGTAATTTATTCAAGGAAAAAAATATGTTTTAAGAACTTAATTCCAAAAGACTAAAAGAGTCCAAAGGCTGAGCAGAAAATAGCTTCTGCTAGCAGCACCAGGTCAGGTCAGGCCAGGTCAGGCTGAGGTCAGTGGGATCAGGCTCTGAGGGAAGGTCCACCGGTCCAGCGAGGAGAGGGCTGTGGGCACAAGAGTCCCCTCCCTTCCCACCATGAATTGATGGTGGGGCCCTTCCTCTTCCTGGCTGCCCACCCACCCCACTAGAGATTCTTGGTCCCAACCAGGACAGCCCCTCCCTGGAGAAGCAAGAAGCGTTAGCTAGCACTTTATTTCCCAAGCAACATCCCCTGCTCCCTACTCACGCACACAGTGCTGGAACCTGTTATCAGGATGGTATTCTGGTGCTGCACACTGTGGTCTTGGTCTCTGGAAGTGCTCTGCTACCTCAGGTGAGGCTGCTTGCCAAAAGGCTCCTCCTCCTCTCACTTCAGCCATCACTCCAGAAGCCCTGCACTGCCTTCGTGGAGGGGAATAGACTCTTTGCAGGAACTGCCTGGACACCTGGGGGCACGCCTGACTCTGCCTTTGGGGTGTTTCAGGGTCTTCCTTCTTGGGTGACTCTGTGGCCACCGTCGCATCTTCTGGCTGCTGTCACTTGCCTTGAGCTCCTTTTTGAGCAGTAAGTCAACAAGAAGCAGACACTCAGGAGTGTTCTTTCAGGAGTTATTCGCCTTAGGGTATGGTAGTGTTCTCTGGAGTGTGAGTTAACTTCAGAACTTCATGAGCTTACCAAATCTCATGAAACTTCATGAGCTTACCAAAGAACCCAAATTCTTATCAAAGTCCAGTCACTTAGAGACTGCCTCCTGTCCATCTAATGTGGCAGGCATCGTATTGGGGGATGTCATTTAAGCCTTTGAAGGATTCTCCTGTGATAACGGTTTTGGAACACAGGCTGTCTCTTTCCTCTGGAGGCTCCCAGCAGCCAAAGATCCTGGCCATTGTTAGTGGCCTCCAATTGTCCCACACTTCCTCCTAGTCCTTAGGGCTGTCTAGAGCACTCTTTCTCTGACTTTTCTGTTTTGATTTGGGGGAATAAGAAGAAGTAGTGCTGCTTCTGGGTGTTCCCTGACATTGCTGCCACTTGGAGAATCCATCTGCTAAAACAACACAGGATCTTTCCTTTACCAGAAACATCTTAAAGGACAGTTTCTCCATTATGCTGTCTTCAGCTGGTGGTGTTGAACTGCATGCAGCTTGGAAGAATCAGCTTCTGTAAACCAAGTCAGTAAAAGCCCCCTTGCATGGGAGCAATGATACACTCAGATGAATCTCCACTCTTCTCCAAGCGCAGCTGGGACAAGAGTACCCAGCTGGGGGACTGCAGGCTCTTGTTGTACGAGGGGCAGTACTGGTCTGGGCTTCCACACTCCAGTAGCCACCAGTGTCCCTGCTGGTCCTGTTGGGTGCAGCCTCAAGTGAGGGTGTCCCCGAGCAGGTGGCAGGAAATTGCCTGTTTATCCTTGGCCCTGCCTTTATACCACAGGTCCCTCTACTTCAGGTACTGTTTCTGCTTTCCTGTCTGGGTTCTCCCCTATGGGAGCCATTTTTAGTGACTCAGAAACATTCAGAATCTTATTTTGGAGCCCTCTAATAAACACATTTAGTTTACTCCCAATTATATTGCTGCCACCAAATCTAATAGGTTTCGAATCAGGCCTCATACATGTTCTCCAGCTTTCTGTTGGTATAAATTGGCAAAATTAGAGCATACTGCATCTTCTTGTGAATAACACTTTTTAGTTTTTTGCTAGAAGCTGAATTTGGTTATAAGTCTGAAAATAATGCAGAATGAGAATGGATTATTATACATTTAATCAGGTCCTGACTCTGACTACAAGTTGATCCATGTGATTTTTATTGTTTTTGTTGTTGCTGTTTTTTGCTTGAATGAAACAATAAATGTCCTGGAACATGGTGTGCAGCTGTGGATCTGGAATTTTTTTTTTTTACTTGATATGAAAATTAGTCAGGAGCAGTTTACTTTTAGGTCTTAGGACAAGCAATATACTCAGCAATGCACATCAACCTTCTAAACCTTTGTCATATTCTAGTAACCAGGAAACTTGATCACCTCTCTGTTCTATGAGATATCACATTGGTATGTTTTCCTGATGATGTCATGTGTTGATACAACCAGGTGAACAGGAAGTAGCAACTATCCCAAGACTTAAGTGACACATATATGGAAATATCTCTATAAATTCTAAGTCATATATCACCAAAAGTCATACTGGTGATCTTTCTATGGTATCAGTGGTCTCAAACATGTCAAGATACACCTCCTAAAAGCAAATGGCAAAGTTTTGCTCTCTTATTACTCAATAAACATCGCTTAGTCATGTGCAACTATTTGCAACCCCATGAACTGCAGCATGCCAGGCTTCCCTGTCCTTCACCATCTCCCAGAGATTGCCCAAGCTCATGTCCATTGAGTTGGTAATGCCATCCAAATATCTCATCCTCTGTCATTCCCTTCTCCTCCTGCCTTCAATCTTTCCCAGCATCAGGGTCTTTTCCAGTGAGTTGGCTCTTAGCATCAGGTGGCCAAAGTATTGAGGTGGCTTCAGTTTCAGCATCAGTCTTTCCAATGAATATTCAGGATTGATTTTCTTTAGGACTGACTGCTTTGATCTCTTTGCAGTCCAAGGGACTCTCAAGAGTCTCCTCCAATACCACAGTTCAAAACCATCAATTATTTGGCATTTGGCTTTCTTTATAGTCCAACTCTCATGTCCATATATGACTACTGGAAAAACTATAGCCTTGACTAGGACTTTTGTTTTCAAAGTAATGTCTCTGCTTTTTATACACTGTCTCGATTTGTCATAGCTTTTCTTCCAAAGAACAACAGTCTTTTAATTTCATAGCTGCAGTCACCATCTCCAGTGATTTTGGAGCCCAAGAAAATAAAGTCTCTCACTGTTTCCACTGTTTTCCCATCTATTTTCCATAAAGTGATGGGACTAGATGCCACAATCTTAACTTTTGAATGTTGAATTTTAAGCCAAGTTTTTCACTTTCCTCTCACCTTCATCAGGAGTCTCTTTAGTTCCTCTTTGCTTTCTGCCATAAGGGTGGTGTCATCTGCATATCTGAGGTTATTGATATTTCTCCTGGCAATCTTGATTCCCACTTGTGCTTTGTCCAGCCCAGCGTTTCACATGATGTACTCTGCGTGCAAGTTAAATAAGCAGGGTGACAATATACAGCCTTGACATACTCCTTTCCCAGTTTTGAACCAGTCTGTTGTTCCATGTTCAGTTCTAACTGTTGCTTCTGAATGCATAAAGATTTTGCAGGAGGCAGGAAGGGTGGTCTAGTTTTCACATCTCTTTAAGAATTTTCTATAGTTTATTGTGATCCACACAATCAAAGGCTCTGGTATAGTCAATGGAGCAGAAGTAGATGTTTCTCTGGAATTCTCCTCCTTTTTCTATGATCCAACTGATGCTGATGTTCCTCTGCCTTTTCTAAATCCAGCTTGAACATCTGGAATTTTCCAGTTCTCATTCTTGAAGCCTAGCTTGGAGAATTTTGAGCATTACTTTGCTAGCATTTTAAATGAGTGCAATTGTGCAGCAGTTTGAACATTCTTTGGCATTGCCCTTCTTTGGAACTGGAATGAAAACCGATCTTTTCCAGTCCTGTGGCCACTGCTGAGTTTTCAAATTTGCTGGCATATTGAGTGCAGCACTTTCACAGCCTCATCTTTTAGGATTTGAAATAGCTCAGCTGGAAATCCATCACCTCCACTAGCTTTGTTTGTAGTGATGCTTCCTAAAGCCCATTTGATTTCGCATTCCAGGATGTCTGACTCTAGATGAATGATCATACCATCATGATTATCTGGGTCATTAAGATCTTTCTTGTATGGTTCTTTTGTGTATTCTTGCCACCTCTTTTTAATATCTTCTGATTCTGTTAGGTCCATACAGTTTCTATTTTTTATCGTGCCCATCTTTGCATGAAATGTTCACTTGGTGTCTCTAATTTTCTGGAAGAGATCTCTAGTCTTTCCCATTCTATTGTTTTCTTCTATTTGTTTGCATTGTTCACTTAGGAAAGCTTTCCTATCTTCCCTTGCTATTCTTTGGAACTCTGCATTCAAATGGGTATTTCTTTCCTTTTCTTCTTTGCCTTTCACTTCTCTTTTTTTCTCAGCTATTTGTAAGACCTCTTCAGACAACCATTTTGCCTTTTGCATTTCTTTTTCTTGGGGATGATTTTGATCACCAGCTCCTGTACAATGTTATGAGCCTCTGTACATAGTTTTTCAGGTGTGTTGTCTTTATATCTAATCCCTTGAATCTATTTGCCACTTCCACTATACTTGTAAGGCCTCCCCGTGATGGACGTGCTGTGATTCATGGGGTTGCAAAGAGTTGGACACGACTGAGCGACCAAACTGAACTGAACTGAACTGAATGGCCTAGTGGTTTTCCCTGCTTTCTTCAAGTCTTTCTTCAGATTTTGCAGGCAACATATACCTCATTTGAGTCTGTAATTTGAACTTCTTGACCAAGTAATCCAAAAAGTTGCCATTTTTGAGTAGGGGACAGAAAAGAAAAGATATCTGCAATTGGTCTAGCCTGCTGTGAAAGCTACTTTGTTTCTTGGGCTACATCCCCAGTAGATCCAATGGTTCTTAAAATATCTGTGGCAGGTAGAGATGCTGCATGGAATTTTTGGTCAGCCCCTCCAGATGGATCACTGGATAGACCATAGGATGTTAAGCAAAGATAACTCATTTTTTAGATAGCAGTTTCCTTTCAGATCGCCCCTGGGCCCTAATAGAGACTGAGCACCTGACCATACACCACCAAGTTGCCATGCAGCCTAAGCTGCACATATGAGCTGGGTGTGGTCTGACTCACCAATCTTAAATTCAGGCAAGCACATCAGCACTCTGTTATCAACTGAAGATGATATATACCTGACAAGGCTCAAGTAGGGTTAGAGGGCCAAGCATTTATGTAAGTGGCTCAGAGAACTATGATACCTGTTTCTACAACATTTTCTTCTCTCTCTCAACCCACACCTATGGTTTCAAGGAGAATTCCCCACAATCAAGAGGGAAGAAAAAAATGAGTCTGGTTTCAGATGGCTCTGCGTGATCTGTTGTATCATCTGGAAGGGGACAAGTGTGGCCTCCACTCCTCAGTGGTCCTGAAAGATGATGGTGAAGAAATTTCCTCCTGGTGAGCAGAATAAATGGAATTCCATTTCCATGTTCTGCTTCAAGACAATTTTCCATTTAAAACTGAGGAAACAGATCTGGAGCGTGGATGTGCTCCGTTTCTGTCACTCATACCTCACAAGGGCACTACAGCTTCCTAGTGTAGTGGGAGTAATCATGCCCTCTTCCATTCTGCACATATCAGGTTGGGTTCATTTGCACGTAATGTAAACCATTTCACCATTTTAAACACAAGGTGTTTTAATATAGGAAATTAAGAATTTATGATGTTGATGTTGTTAAAAAGGCTGGAGGCACAACCCCCAGGCTGGGACTGTGGAAGTTATTCTCAGAACAACACTGCAAAATTGACTCACCCAAGGATGAATTTCTCTGCCATACACAAGAAGCTAGCCCATCAGATAGTGCCTCTCACAACAGCAGGCACCAGGATCACACCACCTTAGCTACAATTAGATGATCACTAGCTTTTGCTGGAATTGCTGGCTTCAGAGCCTCAATGCATATGCTAGATCTGCATCAGCAAACTGAATGTGACACTTTTGTCTCCTTTCCTCCTTACTTACTCTGAAGCAGAACCTGGGAAGGGACATTCCATGTCTTCCACTTAATATTAATTGTAAGAATTTATTGTGTCTATGGAACCAGTCAGTATGCTAAGGTATTTGCATTCATTGTATCAGTGAATCCTTAAATAAATCTCTCAATATAATATTAAGGTCACAACCTCTATTTTGAAATGAGGAAAGTAAAATGCAAAGAGGCTAAGAAACTTGGCCAAGATTCTGTTCTTATGGGTAGGAGACCTGGATTAAATTAGAACTTAATCTTATCCAGAACTTAAGGGATCTAAGAGTTGTAATGTTCAGCTTTCTAACCTCTGCAGTAAAAAAAACCAAAAGATGCCTACTAGAACATTGGATCAGATGTTGAGATGGTCATTTTACCAAATCCTCAACTTGACTTAGATTTAAGATAACTGTTGAAATATTCCCCCCCAACCCCCACAATGGTGGCTGTAAACTCCTTGAAGCTATCCACATTTCTTCTCTACCATATACCTTTACCTATACTCAGTAACTGGTAAATGTGTTTGTGAGGCTGATCCCATAGGCATTTTGGTTTCAATCCATGTCAGTGGCACTTGTTAAGCTTACAGGAAACCACTGCCTTTTTGTAGACTGGTTTCACAGAGCAACAGACCAACTTAGGCCTTCTCCTTGACTTTAGAAAGAAAAAGTATTTTGATTTTACCAAAAGTCTTTTTATTCCCCAGACTTTTACATCAAAAGCACATAGCAACATTCAGGATGTGTCATAGTTACAGAAATTGAGGAATAGCATTTTACTGGGATGAAAAAACAAAATCATAAGGAATACTGAGTGATGTCCAGAGCACCAGTCAGGAGTCTAAGTTTTAGAATGGAGCTTGGTTAGCAGACGTGTAAGCCACACCTAGAATCAGCAGAACACGATGACCTGGTAGATATTCTGGCCAGAAGAAGTGTGTCGGGAAGAAGAGATGAACTGAACCTCTCCCAGGCTGCCATCAGGGAGAGCGAGTTGCAAACACTAGAGACCAGCCAGCTGATTCTGGTGATTTTTCAGACTTTTCCAGGAGAGATGGGGGAATGTACGAAGTAAAAATGACTTCCATGGGAAATATAGCACATTCAGATTTGGATAAATTGAGTATGAAGAGCCATGGGACATAGACAATTTTTCTATCCAGTCAACAGCTACTTGTGAAGGCACGTTGCTCAGGAGACAAGATCTTTGGCTAAAGATCAGGCTGTCATTCTCAGTATGAGTGGTAGTTGAAACCTTGTGTGGATGAAATTGCTTAGAGTGTGAGGATATAGAAATTTCTGCAACAATGGAAAATCCCATAACTCTATTCTGTCCAACAAGTAGGCTTTTGTCATGGAATATAGCACATGGGACTTAGGAAATGTATTTTTATTTTATTTTAATGAATTTAATTTCATACAGCCCCGTGTGTCTGGTGGCTATCCGACTGAATAATGCAGGTATAGGAATAAAGACAAATAATGCTGAAAATGAAAAACTTAGTAATAATAACAATATTAGTAATATTGGTATAATAACAATATTATATTAAAATAATGATATTTTAACTTATATTGATGTCACCAAAGATAAAAAGAATAAATGCCTTTTTGAATAATTTTCCTCCCATATTTTATCAAATAAATGGTTAATGAAATCAAACAATACAAAAGAGATGTGTTAGAAACCAAAAGCTTCCAATTCATCTCTTTCAACTTAGTGGTTGAAAGTTAGTAGTAAGTTCTTTTAAGAGTCTTTCTAGTTCTGCTGATAGCAATCCTCATACCTTTGAAAACTATGTTTCTATTTCTCTATATTTATTTGTTGATATCTATTAACTTCCTTCTAGGAAAAGACTCAGCGTAGCTCACATACACTATCCTTCACACTTCTCTTTCCTCCCTACTTACTTTCACTTTTCTATTGATAGCATATATTACTTACATAATAAGTTTTCACTAGATTTCTATAGCAACTCCTATTTTTCACCTTTTGTCAAATAGGCATTTGCTTCCATCTTATCCAGGTTATAAGCTTTCTGTCCTGGAATCATATTAAGTGTGTTACACTTGTCTGCACTTAGTAATTCTGAAGAAAGAGGTGGCAGGGCTTGTGGAAGGAAGAATGTGGACCAAACCATCTGTTGCTTTGCTTCAATTCTCCATTTTAGTTTGCTGATGCAAAAATCATAACTCATTGTCTACATGTCTCCAAATGTACCATATATTATCTTCTGATTTCTTACAGGCTTGGAAGTTATTAATATCTCTGTTTTACAGATAAAGAAATCAAAATAGAAATACATAAAATGACTTACCAAGGTCATGCAACTGGGAAGGAGGGAAGGTGACAGTCAAGTTAGGTTTTCTGATGACATATTACCTTGCAAATCTTAGTAAAATTCCCTAACCACTGAAGTTGGCAAAAGAGTAATGGGTTAGGTTTCTTGCTTTAGGTTTAAAATCTGTGGTTGATTTTGGAGCAGAAAAATTTGAAGCTTGTGTACTGTGACCACATTTTCTTTCAAGGAATTGTAGAAACACCTCTAGGCATCTGAATCCTTCATGAATCCAAGTTGGCAAATGCTTATCCATAGGTACAGACTCAACCAGCATCAACATTTGTCAAGCACTAGTGCTTGTGTATGGCTGAGGATGTTTTTATTAAGTATTACTGCATTATTTTATTTGCTCTTCACAGCAACTGTAAGTAGTGGACATATCAGAGATGGAATTAAGTAATTTGAATGCTAATAACTCACCCCATCACTGAGTCCTTTCCTTCTGAAAATAGGGTAGAATAACCTGTCCCCCAGATATATCCAGCCATCAGTAGCAGTGGCCGTGAGGAGATAGCCAAGGTCTCACGGTAAGCAGCAGAGGCTGCACTTTGCTGGAGGAGCCCTGAAGAGATACCCCACTACCAAGGTAAGAGAAACCCCAATAAGATGGTAGGCTCTGAGAGAGGGCAGACAGACTGACACCATAATCAAAACTAACCAAGTAATCACACGGACCACAGCCTTGACTAACTCAATGAAACTAAGCTGTGGCATGTAGGGCCACCAAAGATAGACGGGTCATGGTGGAGAGTTCTGACAAAATGTGGTCCACTGGAGAAAGAAATGGCAAACGACTTCAATATTCTTGCTCTGAGAACCCCATGAACAGTAAGAAAAGGCAAAACGATAGGACACTGAAAGATGAACTCCCCAGGTCAGTAGGTGCCTAATATGCTACTGGAGATCAGTGGAGAAATAACTCCAGAGAGAAAGAAGAGATGGACCCAAAGCAAAAACAACAGCCAGTTGTGGAGTGACTGGTGATGGAAGTAAGGTCTGATGCTGTAAAGAGCAATACTGCATATAAACCTGGAATGTCAGGTCCATGTATCAAGGCAAATTGGAAATGGTCAAACAGGAGACGGCAAGAGTGAATGTTGATATTTCAGGAATAAGCGAACTAAAATGGACTGGAATGGATGAATTTAACTCAGATGACCACTATATCTACTACTGTGGGAAAGAATCCCTTAGAAGAAAAGGAGTAGCCATCATGGTCAACAAAAGAGTCTAAAATGCAGTACTTGGATGCAGTTTCAAAAATGACAGAATGATCTCTGTTCATTTCTAAGGCAAACCATTCAATATCATGGTAATCCAAGTCTATGCCCCAACCAATAATCCTGAAGAAGCTGAAGTTGAATGGTTTTACAAAGACCTGCAAGACCTTTTAGAACTGACACACAAAAAGATGTGTTTTTCATTATAGGGGACTAGAAAGCAAAAGTAGGAAGTTAAGAAACACCTGGAATAACAGGCAAATTTGGCCTTGGAGTACAGAATGAAGGAAGGGAAAGGCTAATAGAGCTTTGCCAAGAGAATGCACTGGTCATAGAAAACACCCTCTATAACACAAGAGAAGACTCAATACATGGACATCACCAGATGGTTAACACCGAAATCAGATTGATTATATTCTTTGCAGCCAAAGATGGAGAAGCTCTATACAGTAGCAAAAACAAGACAGGGAGCTGACTGTGGATCAGATCATGAACTCCTTATTGCCAAATTCAGACAAAGATTGAAGAAAGTAGGAAAACCACTAGACCATTCAGGTACGACCTAAATTAAATCCCTTATGATTATACAGTGGAAGTGAGAAATAGATTTAAGGGACTAGATCTGATAGGCAGAAAGCCTCACGAACTGTGGATGAGATTCATGACATTGTACAGAAGAAGGGATCAAGAACATCCCCAAGAAAAAGAAATGCAAAAAGCAAAATGGCTGTCTAAGGAGGCCTTACAAATAGCTGTGAAAAGAAGAGAGGCAAAAAGCAGAGGAGAAAAGGAAAGATATAAGCATCTGAATGCAGAGTTCCAAAGAATATCAAGGAGAGATAAAAAGCCTTCCTCAGTGATCAATGCAAAGAAGTAGAGGAAAACAATAGAATGGAAAAGACTAGAGATCTCTTCAAGAAAATTAGAGATACTGAACTGGACATGGAACAACAGACTGGTTTCAAATAGGAAAAGGAGTATATCAAGGCTGTATATTGTCACCCTGCTTATTTAACTTATATGCAGAGTAAATCATGAGAAATGCTGGACTGGAAGAAATACAAGCTGGAATCAAGATTGCCGGGAGAAATAGCAATAACCTCAGATATGCAGATGACACCACCTTTATGGCAGAAAGTGAAGAGGAACTAAAAAGCCTCTGGATGAAAGTGAAAGAGGAGAGTGAAAAAGTTGGCTTAAAGCTCAACATTCAGAAAATGAAGATTATAGCATCCGGTCCCATCACTTCATGGAAACTAGATGGGGAAACAGTGGAAACAGTGTCAGACTTTGTTTTTTTTTGGGGCTCCAAACTCACTGCAGGTGGTGATTGCAGCCATGAAATTAAAAGACACTTACTCCTTGGAAGAAAAGTTATGACCAACTTAGCATATTCAAAAGCAGAGACATTACTTTGCCGATAAGGTCCGTCTAGTCAAGGCTATGGTTTTTCCTGTGGTCATGTATGGATGTGAGAGTTGGACTGTGAAGAAGGCTGAGCGCTGAAGAATTGATGCTTTTAAACTGTGGTGTTGGAGAAGACTCTTGAGAGTCCCTTGGACTGCAAGGAGATCCAACCAGTCCATTCTGAAAGAGATCAACCCAGGGACTTCTTTGGAAGGAATGATGCTAAAGCTGAAACTCCAGGACTTTGGCCACCTTGTGCGAAGAGTTGACTCATTGGAAAAGACCCTGATGCTGGGGCAGATTGGGGGCAGGAGGAGAAGGGGATGACAGAGGATGAGATTGCTGGATGGCATCACTGCCTTGATGGATGTGGAGTCTGAGTGAACTCTGGGAGTTGGTGATGGACAAGGAGGCCTGGCATGCTGCAACTCATGGGGTCGCAAAGAGTCAGACACGACTGAGCAACTGAACTGAAGGGAACATTTCATGCAAACTCAGTAAAGGACAGGGCTATATTCAGGGCTCAGTAAAGGACAGAAATGGTATGGACCTAAGAGAAGCAGAAAAGATATTAAGAAGAGGTGGTAAGAATACACAGAACAGGACTGTACAAAAAGATCTTCATGACCCAGATAATCATGATGGTGTGATCACTCATCTAGATCCAGACATCTTGGAATGTGAAGCCAAGTGGGCCTTAGAAAGCATCACTATGAACAAAGCTAGTGGAGGTGATGGAATTTTAGCTGAGCTATTTCAAATCCTGAATGATGATGCTGTCAAAGTGCTGCACTCAGTATGCCAGGAAATTTGGAAAACTCAGCAGTGGCCCAAGGTCTGGAAAGGTCAGTTTTCATTCCAATCCCAAAGAAAGGCAATGTCAAAAAATGTTCAAACTACCACACAATTACACTCATCTCACACACTAGTAAAGTAATGCTCAGAATTCTCCAAGCCAGGCTTCAGCAATACGTGAACTGTGAACTTCCAGATGTTCAAGCTGGTTTTAGAAAATGCAGAGGAACCAGAGATCAAATTGCCAACATCCTCTGGTTCATTGAAAAAGCAAAAGAGTTGCAGAAAAACATCAATTTCTGCTTTATTGACTATGCCACAGCCTTTGACTGTGTGGATCACCATAAACTGTGGAAAATTCTGAAAGAGATGGGAATACCAGACCACCTGACCTGCTTCTTGAGGACTCTGTATGCAGGTCAGGAAGCAACAGTTAGAACTGGACATGGAACAACAGACTGGTTCTAAATAGGAAAAAGAGTACGTCAAGGCTGTATATTGTCACCCTGCTTATTTAACTTATATACAGAGTACATCATGAGAAATGCTGTGCTGGATGAAGCACAAGCTAGAATCAAGATTGCTGGGAGAAATATCAATAACCTCAGATTTGCAGATGACACCACACTTATGGCAGAAAGTGATAAGGAACTAAAGAGCTTCTTGATGAAAGTGAAAGAAGAGAGTGAAAAAGTTGGCTTAAATCTCAACATTCAGAAAATGAAGATCATGGCATCTGGTCCCATCACTTCATGGTAAACAGATAGGGAAACAGCAGAAACAGTGGCTGACTTTATTTTATGGGGACTCCAAAATCACTGCAAATGGTGACTGCAGCCATGAAATTAAAAGACACTTACTCCCTGGAAGGAAAGTTATGACCAACCTAGACAGCATATTAAAAAGCAGAGACATTACTTTGCCAAGAAAGGTTCATCTATGGCTATGGTTTTCCCAGTAGTCAAGTTGGACTATAAAGAATGCTGAGCACCAAAGAATTGATGCTTTTGAACTGTGGGGTTAGAGAAGACTCTTGAGAGTCCCTTGGACTACAAGGAGATCCAACCAGTCCATTCTAAAGGAGATCAGTCCTGGGTGTTCTTTGGAAGGACTGATGCTGAAGCAGGAGCTCTAATACTTTGGCCACCTCATGCAAAGAGATAACTCACTGGAAAAGACTCTGATGCTGGGAGGGATTGGGGGCAGGAGGAGAAGGGGATGACAGAGGATGAGATGGCTGGATGGCATCACCGACTCAATGGACAGGAGTTTGGGTAAACTCTGGGAGTTGGTGATAGACAGGGAGGTCTGTGTGCTGCAGTCCATTGGGTTGCAAAGAGTTTGATGACTGAGTGACTGAATTGAACTGAACAAATGTATTTTGCAAATGTGCATATTTGGAAGATGAATCAAATCTAGTAAGAGGAAATGAACTTAAGTGGTTTGGTTACTTGGGAGATAGGTGTAGACAAACATAACACTGATGAGTAATAGTGAAGCAGTATAAAGTTTGAACCTATTACTGGCAATGAAACTGACCCTGCTCATGTACAAATGCAGATGACTCTGAACACTATTCTATACTGACTAATTCCAATGAACATTATGCTGGCATGATTGTACAATAATTATGGGTTCCTGATCCACAAAACCCACCTAGGATATTTCCTATCATTTTTGGCCATCCTGTGATTAATGCAAACTCATTAAACAGGTGTCTCAGGCAGGAGACAGAGGCAGGTTTTATGCAGCTTACCTGACGAAAGAGCTCCCTTTCAGAAAAAAAGAAAGACCATAATATTATAAATACAAAATTATGTACAAAAATGAATATTTTTTGAATGACAGAATACATCTAAATCAATTAAAAATATTATAAACCTGAAATTTCAAAAATTAAAAATTCAGAAAATAACACAAACCTTTGTTAGTCAACACACTTACACAATACTTCATTCATACTCATTAAGACTGCATATTATTTGACTACCTCTTCCTATGATAATACATTTTAAAATCTATTTTCTATAAAGAGAAGAGATACCTCAGTTTTCTTCAATTTATTGAAGTGTGTTTTTATAAAATTATTATTGATAGTTTTGAAAAGTTTCATTCAATTTTATAATTCATTGTTGATGATGGAAAATGTCTATCAGGTTTATTCCTCATGTGAGATAGATTTGGGAGAATTTTTATAGACTACCCCCTGGCTTCTATATTTTAACCACCATTCTTCTCCCCCTGCCCTCTTGTTTCCTGTGCCACACACTTGAGGGACCATTTCTATCTTCATAGGAGCTGAACTTCGGTTTTGCCTTTCCTTTGAACCTTGGTATTTGTTAGTTATGTAAGTGAAAGCCAGTCCTAAGTCAAGATAAAGAGCAACTTAACTCTTCATAAATTGACTGGGAACCATGTAATTTTATCCTACCTATTTTTGTGTTAACCACTCTGTCATGTCTGACTTTTTGTGACACCATGGACTACAGTACACCAGGCCTCCCCATCTATCACCAATTCCCAGAATTTGCCCAAACTCCTCCTCTGTCCATGGAATTCTCCCAGCAAGAATACTGGAGTGGGCTGCCATTTCATTTTCCAGGGGATCTTCCTGACCCAGGGATCAAACCCAGGTCTCCTGCATTTCAGGTACTGTTTGAGCCACCAGGAAATCTCTCCTACCTACTTAACCCCAACTGAATGCTAACCTAACTCAACTTTTCTCAAACCATATCTCACAAATACGACACCCAGCTTGAGGGGAAGAGTGATGAGGGGGAGACAGAATGGAAAGGAACAGCACTCCTAACCAGTTTCAGTTAAATAACATTTATTTTTGAAAATTAAGGGGTAAAAAAGAAGCAAGAAAAATTGACAAGGGAATACGTTGCTAGAGCCCCTCTCAAAGCCTCAGAAGGGACCCATTAAGGGAGGTCAGTTCAGTTCAGTTCAGTTCAGTTCAGTTGCTCAGTCATGTCACACTCTTTGCGACCCCATGAATTGCAGCACGCCAGGCCTCCCTGTCCATCACCAACTCCCCGGAGTTCACTCAGACTCACGTCCATAGAGTCAGTGATGCCATCCAGGCATCTCATCCTCTGTTGTCCCCTCTCCTCCTGCCCCCAATCCCTCCCAGCATCAGAGTCTTCTCCAATGAGTCAACTCTTCTCATGAGTTGGCCAAAGTACTGGAGTTTCACCTTCAGCATCATTCCCTCCAAAGAAATCCCAGGGCTGATCTCCTTCAGAATGGACTGGTTGGATCTCCTTGCAGTCCAAGGGACTCTCAAGAGTCTTCTCCAACACCACAGTTCAAAAGCATCAAAATTTAACCTTTATTAGTACTCTTGCCTGGAAAATCCCATGGATGGAGGAGCCTAGTAGGCTGCAGTCCGGGGGGTCACTAAGAGTTGGGCATGACTGAGCGACTTCACTTCACTTTTCACTTTCATGCATTGGAGAAGGAAATGGCAACCCACTCTCTTGCATGGAGAATCCCAGAGACAGAGGAACCTAGTGGGCTGCCATCTATGCGGTCGCACAGAGTCGGACATGACTGAAGTGACTTAGCAGCAGCAGCAGCAGCTTCATATCAAATTCATTCTGACCCTAGGATTGTGGAATGAGTAATAAATTTGGAGTGCAAAATCTTGATTCTAGTCCTGGTTTTCCCAGTGAGTCATTATATGGGCCTTGGACAAGTAATTCATACCTGGCTCCTCAGATAATCCTTTACAAATTTAGAGTTTTGAATAGATAACACCCAGAGTTCTCTTCTCCCTCTGACACTGAGATGCATCCAATAGAGCTGGCTACAATAGCAAAATCCACATAAACGGGTGCCTTCTTGCCTCACAGTCTCAGGTCACATAGACTCTAGGCCTAAATTAGAAGGCAGAAGCAACCTGGGCTATCTCCTCTATTTTAGAGGCAGCTTGGTTTCCAAGAACGCAGTTATCTCTTCTCAGGAGAAAAGGTGTAGTCTTTCCAGGGACTCTAGTCTCCTGTGTATCCCAGTGATCCTGTGATTCACTACAAGATTGATGAGGTGCTTGTTTCCATGGTGACCACTTCTACTCTTCCCAGCAGCTGGAGGGCTTAACCCAGTCCTGACATAGCTTCCTCAGTTGGGCTGGGCATCCACTTAACCAAAGCATTCAGGGCAGGACTTGACAGCTCGGCACTTTGGGCCCTGGAAGAGATTCCAAAAGGGGAGAAGGGTGAGGGCATGGTAAAACGCTTCATCTATGCTCTCATTTTTTCCATGGGTTAAGGCTTCAAGAGGTATGTCCTAGCTAGAAAGGAACGTTAATGGCTAAAAAGTCTTTAGGGACTCTCAAATACTGAATTAAACATTTCTTAGTGAGATGGGGGAGGCTGTCCAATGAGATTTCCCCATGCCATTTGCTTCTGACCTTCATAGACCAATCTTCTCTCTGTCCTGCTCCATTGGGCTAAGATGGTTGCATCTCAGTCTCAATAAATACACCTATTTCACCACCAATCAATTCTCTGACAGTTTCCAAGTCTGTTCTCCTCAAGCTGCTTTTCCCTAGGTCTGTCAATATAAAACCAAGAGCCATTTGCTTGAATGGAAAACCATGCCTAAAAGTTAACGGACAGTCACAGCTGTGTTAGGAGGATTCAACTCGAGTACATCTAAAATAGAACTCGGCCACACAGGGTATGGAAACATGCCGTGCTCAACACTGCCAGGGAATGCGGCCCTGAAGCTTGGGTTTTCACGCCTCAAACTCATTAAACCCCCAGCCTGCATTTCACACATCATGTCCCTCCAGAATTTCTGGCTTCCTTCCTTCAAACAGAACATTCTTTTCTTCCTCAGGTGGCTTCAACTGGTCCTTGACTTGGTTATTGATACTACTACTCACCCAGAATTTTCTGAATGCCAAAGCTACTCTAGGAAACAGAATGTCCCTGGGAGTGAAGACTTGTTCCAGTTATTAGAATTATTGGATAATAGGTATGTAGAGCTGGAGGCGATCCTAGAAATCATGTAATTCTACTAACATCATCCTATAGTTTGGGCAAAGAAAAACATCAAAGTTTACACAGTGATTTTGGATCATTACCAAGAAAGTGGGAACTGACTCCTTGCCCTGTATTTATTTCTATTATACCAGGGGTCCCCAACCTCCAGAATCTAATGCCTGATGATCTGCGGTGAAGCTAATGTAATAATAATAGAAATAAATTTCACAAGAAATGTAATGCGATTTAATCAT
Organism: Nanger dama; assembly: GCA_917880005.1. NCBI lineage: Eukaryota > Metazoa > Chordata > Mammalia > Artiodactyla > Bovidae > Nanger > Nanger dama. Next base: position 22,010,256 of record CAKJTW010000011.1, on the reverse strand, counting down.
TCTGAAACCATCCCCACATTGCCCACTCTCTGGGGCATGGAAAAATTGTCTTCCACAAAACCAGTCCCTGTTGCCAACAATACTGGGAACTTCTTCATTAGATCATTTAAAAATTGAATTGGTATTCTTAATACCAAATAATTTTTCAAAGATACTTTAGGTAAGTTTTATGGAGGTAACCATGTACTACAATCATCAAGCCAATTGCCTTAATCACTTGCTTTATTTAGTTTTGGAGTAAAATGTAGTCTAGAAGAGTAAAAGAGATTATCCCCTGATATACACACACATCTCAGATATTGTTTTCATTATCCAAATCTCCATGTACAAATGGTACGGACATATATTCATTCAAGAGACCATCAAACTATGGGCTGTGTGCAGGTGCTATCTCTGGTCCTATGAAGTAGTAAAAAGGGAAATAACATAATGCCAAGGTGGATTCTCCAACACAGGAATAGAGCTACCATGGTACTCTCTCATCCTTGAATTCTGTGGCTGTAAGCAAGACAGATTAAGGTACATATTTTTAAAAGAGTTAGTATGGACTCTGTGGGAGAGGGAGAGGGAGAGGGTGAGATGATTTGGGAGAATGGCATTGAAACATGTATAACATCATATAAGAAATGAATCGCCAGTCTAGGTTCAATGCAGGATACAGGCAGGATGCTTGGGGCTGGTGCACTGGGATGACCCTGAGGGATGGTATGGGGAGGGAGGTGGGAAGGGGGTTCAGGATTGGGAACACGTGTACACCTGTGGCGGATTCATGTTGATGTATGGCAAAACCAATACAATATTGTAAAGTAAAATAATAATAATAATAATAATAAAATAAAATCTGAATTAAAAAAATAAAAGAGTTAGTATGGCTAAGGGAAAGAAGAGAGAAGGGTTAATTTAAACTGGGTCCAAGTAAGGCTTTAGGGAACGTAGCATATGAGCTGGTCTTAGAGGATGGGTAAGGATTTCACATGCACACCATGGCAGAGGAGCGATCATCAAAGAGGGGGAAACAATGTGGACACTGAGTGGAGGTGGCGCGGTGACCAGTGGATCTACATCCCACGGCTGAGTCGGAAGGAGGAGGAAGCATGCGAGTCTACCCAGAAAGGGAATTCTCAAGGAGCCATATCTAACTTTCTGGTGTGAATTCCCATATCTGGGAATAAACACTAAATAGGTAGGACTTTCAAATGTTGAAACTCCCTTGTTTTAGCTATTTTCCTATAAGGAAGTCTCAAGAGCTTCCTGCTTTCCTATGTTCAAATTCTGGTTTTTACTTGCCAACACTGAGATTTTAGACAATTGATCCAGTTCTCTTGGAGTCTCTGTTTTCTTATCTATGTACCTTGCCTAGGGTGCTTGTGAGAATTTAAATAACAAAAAGCCTGAAAATTGCTCAGAATAGTACCTGGAACATATTAATATTTAAAATTTTCCCTGTGAGTTAAGCCTCACAAGGCACAAAGATGGGTATGACTACCAGGCTAGCTGGATCAATTACTGAGGCTTGGGTTGAATTGTGACAAAAAAAGAGTATGATTATGTGCAGGGTGATTAACTACCAGGGTTTGTCCAAGACTGAATCGTTTCCTGGGATATGGGGCTTCAACTGCTAAAACAGGGACAGTCCCAGGAAAATCAGGATGGTTGATCACCTTACTCTTATGATTGAGAGCGGGGCTCTGGAGCCAGCTGATCTAGGTTCAGAACTTAGTTTTGGCAATACCATGTGCATAACCTTGGACAAGGGACACAGCCTTTTGTGCTTCAGTTTATTCATCTGTAAAATAAAACCTAAAATAATAGTGCTAATTTTATAAAGTTGTTATGAAGAATAAATACATTAATATACATAATATTAGCTCTTACTGGTAGTAAAAGATAACAAACCATCTTTGTCTTTACCCACCTAAGTTCTTTCAATAATAATTTTAAAAGAAAAATTGTTAAAAGAAGCAAATTAATTTCTACTGTGTACTTACATACTTCTCAGTGGATTTGAGGTGGAGTGAATAAATCTCTTCTCTAGATGTCCATGGCTCCCTGGGCTGGCCCTGTGCTCATATTCGTGGCACTGTATTGCTTGGTATTTTGCACCACTAAGTGAGAGTATTTGAGGGGAGAATGTGGCTTATGACTCAGGTTCTTTCTACTCTCCCTGATGTGGGCAGTGTGGTGAGTGAGAGATGCCCAGGGCTGCGAGGATGCTGTGCTCTATCCCAGGTTTGACCTTGGCCACAGCCTTCCCTCTGTGGATCTCAGCTTCCTAATCCTTTAAACAAGGCGGGGTGGGGGTGTGTGCCATGATTCCCAAGGTCCTTTCTTTAGCTCAGGAGACAGAGAAGGGAAAAGCAGACAACAGTCTCCTTGCATCTCCCAAGACAGTCTCTCTGTCCTAAGGAGAGGAATTCTGAAGCCTCACACAAAGGCTAGTGGAGGCTCTGCCCCCTCTAATTATGGCCCATTAAGGCCCCGGATCCCTCCTGTCTGCAGAATGTGCTATTTAACATTCTCCATGGTGGTACCTTCGCCAAGGACTCAAGCCATTGCACTCACTTCTGTTGATGTTTATGTTGAGAAAGTAGATAATCCTCACTGCAGTGACAAGTTGATTGAAGCAAGTAAAACCCGAATAGGGTTTAGAATTCTAATTGCTGACAGATTCATAATGGTGTGTGAGCCTGGTGTCTGCCTGGCTGCCCTGCTGTTCAGAAAAACGTGCAAAGTTAAAGAGAATATTGTTTCTGGTATGAGATTTCTCAACTTCAGAATTGTTTCTTTTCTGAATGGAGGTGTGGGAGAGAAATGTGGCTTTCTAAAAATGATGAAGAAAAAAACACTCAGAGGACTTAAACTAAGAGGAAAAAGATAATTACATGGGGTTTTCCAGTGAAAAGATAAATGTAGAGACCACTGTAGGGGAAAAACATCTGAGTTCTTATGAATGGTGACATCGTATCACTTAGGGCAGGTCACTTAACCTCTGCGACCTGCCTGTTAAGTCTATTAGATTGAAACAGTTTATAATTTTCTTGCCTTACAGGAGTTTTCTACTAAATATTTCAAGGAAAAATAATATACAATCAAACAAAATCAGCATAGATTTTAATATCCCTATACCTCTGGCATGAGCTGGGAATATATATTGTCCATTGATGTCTCTATGATGTCTCTGTGAAATTATACGAAATAGATTGCAAGGATTCACAGATTTCCAGTATCTACTGTCCTTGGGTTGATAAGGAGGGAAGTAAGACTAGAGGGTGGGTAAAAAGTATTTCAATTGTATTTGCATAATTGTATTTGCATAATTGTATTTGCATAATTGTATTTCTTATATAAAATATTTGAAAGAAATGTAGGAAATCTGAAGAATTATTAGTTATGAATATTGGGAAGTACATGAGTTGTAATAGTTAAGTACTTTTTGTAATTCTTTTTCTCTAAGTTTAAAACATTTGGTGTTTTGGTAAGGCATCCTCTTTGAACCTCAGCTTCCTTATTTATAAGATAGGAAAGTAGGTCTAGGTGATCTCTAAGATCCTTTGAATCTTTCAATTCTACTTCTAGTAAGGAAATAAAACAAGGTGGCTATTTGATAGAGCAGGAAGAACCAATTTTAAGTGTGCTAAAATATAGCATTGACACTCTTTTAAAAAGAAAGGTGATGATTTTGTCTTCCTTTCAATTTTCAATAATTCTATACAGATATATAGGGCTTCCCTGGTGGCTCAGAGGGTAAAGCATCTGCCTACAATGCGGGAGACCCGGGTTCGATCCCTGGGTCAGGAAGATCCCCTGGAGAAGGCAATGGCAACCCACTCCAGTACTCTTGTCTGGAAAATCTCATGGACTGAAAATCCTGGTAGGCTACAGTCCATGGGGTCACAAAGAGTTGGACACGACTGAGCGACTTCACTTCACTTCACTTCATACAGATATATATATAGTTAACGTTTGAAAATCACCTCCAGTATTTCTCTGCTTCTGTAGAAATGACCACTATGATGAAGAGAAAAGTGCTGATTATTTGAGACTAAAAATGGGCTCTTGGAATGAAGTGAATTTGGGAATTAGAAAATTCAGAATTTTAGTCCTGCCTATAATACTCTCCATCTAGGTGACTTGAACAATGCACTTTAACCTCTTGAGGCCCTGGTTTCCTCACTTGTAAAGTGAATGAGTTGGACAAGGTGATCTTAAGAGTGTTTTCCATAGGAGAAAAAAATGAATCAAAGATTTTACTTGATCATAAAACAACTCTGGGAGAAAGATGCAAAAAACTAGCAACAGATCAGGAATGTCACAGGTAGGGTTCCTAGAAATTATAGAGATTAGACTAGTAGTCTTTAAGTAATCTAGAAGCCAAGAATTCCAGTTTTATTTCAAAGTGGACTCATTCTTTCAGTTCTTTATCTCTGGACTCTATGCCATCTTCTCTATAGCATATGTATTATATACTGTTCTGCTCTTGTGTTATCCTGGGCTTCTTATCCCTGTGTCCTGAACATTATATTTCTTGATGCTCTGATTATTTTCCATGAAAAAAGCTATATCAATACACACTTGAGATTTGTCAACTCCAGTGGAAACTATATATTTAAGTATAGGCTTCCCAAGTAGCACAGGTTTAGGGAATCCACCTGCCAGTACAGGAGATGCAAGAGATGTGGGTTAGGGTTCGATTCCTAGGTTGAGAAGATGTAGTAGTGAAGGAAGTGGCAACCCACTGCAATATTCTCACCTGTAAAACCCCTGCTCCTCTGGGCTACAGTCCATGGGGTCATAAAGGGTCAGACACAACTAAGCGACTGAGGACAGATAAGGTCCCCAGTTGCTTAGCTGTGTCTGACCCTTACATACGTATGTATAAACTTTATATATAGTTTGTAGTTTATATAGTTATATATATATAAACTTTATATAAACTAAATAAATAATAATTTAGAAATAGAAATAAGCTTTAGTTCTCTCTCTCTCTCTCTCTCTCTCTCTATATATATATATATATATATATATATATATATATACACACACACACACACAAATTGAGATTTTTCAATCCCAGAAAAAAAAAAAAATATATGTATTGTAGCTCAGGGGCTTTGTTTTGGTTTTTAACCACTTTCATTTTTAGGAGTATCCCTCCAGTGAACACTCTGGGTGGCTTCCTAAAACTTTGGTGCTGAAAATCCTTTGGAATTAATAACTTTATCTTTATAATAAATAGCTCTTTTACCTACATATCAGTTGTTATTACTAGGTGGAGTTAAGGATGGTTTTACTCTATTTGAAACAAGATGTGGAATGTTTCTTTTCAGAAATAAATTTTATAGAAACTTTATTCTATACTCTTATTACTATATTATTTTGTCTCTTCATATAGTAATCTCACATCAATCTGATATTTTTAGAATCATCCCCTGAATCTATACAAGTCTTTCCCCAGGAAGATATGAAAAGCTTCAGGCACACTATGAGCTAATACGTTGACAGTTTTTAGATTAAAGCAAATGAAGAGACAATGATTAAAGAGCTTCTACACTAGTAAAGTGAATAATAAGCACTCAAAGATTGTCCGTGGATAAAGGATCCCTTTGGGCATATTTCAAAGTCCATTCAGTGGCCAGGGATTGGAGAGCTCTTCTAGAAGAAGGACATACTATAAATCACTTGCTCTTCAGATTCTTTTCTAAAGAAACAGAGACTGAAACCATGACTCAGGTTTCCCAAACAGATTTCAAACCTGTGGTTCCACAAAGTCTAAGAATTCTGAAGTTGAAACCACTGAGTTGTGTTTCCAGCATCAAAAGCCAACTGAGCATGGATATTCCCCTGGCATCTTGCGGACACTAAAATGGCACAGTCCTCTACCATTCTTTAGCTGGTTTTTTTTTTTTTTTTTTTCCAATCACAACTTTCATTCTTTATTACAGATGGTAGTATAAGTTCAGGAAAAGGTACCTGCTGGCCCCTCCAAATCCAACAAACACAATTTAGCCATTATGAATACTGAATCTTTTGTTAGCTTTTAACACCTGCCTTTTCAGAGCTGTTGATTTTTCCTTAATGAAAAGTCTCACCCTGACCAGTTTAAGGTGTAACTGACAGAGAGAAAACAGAGCCTGGATTATTGTCACTGTTGATGGACCATGAAGAAGACAAAACCTGATGACAGGGACATGTGTGTGTGGTGGGGGAAGTCTTAGTGATACTGTATTTTCTAATCCATTGGCAATCAACATGTGTTTATGGAAATCACTCTGTTATTGGACTTCCATCACAAACCTTGGGAAAGAAGAGAGTGAGGTGAGAGGAAGAAAGATTTGAATTACCTTTGAGAGAGATCATATATCTTCTATAGGGGTTGATTTCTTGTAACTACTTTTGCCTTAGGAAGAATCAGTTCAGTTCAGTTCAGTTCAGTTCAGTCCCTCAGTCATGCCTGACTCTTTGCGACCTCATGAATAGTAGCACGCCAGGCCTCCCTGTCCATCACCATCTCCCGGAGTTAATAAGAGGAGTCAAATGATTACCCTGAAACTAGTGTTTTTTAACTGATACCTCAAGGAAATATAATATCTTGATATTAAACTAGAAAAAAAGATTGAGGATTATGTAGCTCATTCTTATCAAATGACAAGGAAAACAAAGGATGAAAGCCCATGGTCACATAATCACTGAGAACCAAAGTTGGAAATTGTATCTAATTTTTTTCTTTTTTAATTCCCAGGCCCATGTTTAGCCTGAACTTTGGAGGCAGACTGTGTTGAATTTAAATTCCAGCTCCTTTTCTTAAGAATTGTGCACTCCTGGTCATGCTACTCAATCTCAATGTCTCAGTTTCCTCATCTGTCAGTTACAAATAATAGTAATGTCTATTTCAGTGGATTGTCGCAAGAAGTAAATCATATAATTTGGGTAAAGTGCTTAACACAATCCCAGGTACATCTTAACACAATATGTACAAACTACTCTTATTTTTATTGTTACACCATGAAACTGAGGTCATAGTAAGTCAAATATACAATCCCTGGCCAGTGAGGTATTGTTTTATGATAACAAGAAAGTGGCAAATCTTATCATATCACCTATTGCCATTAAGAAACTTCTGAGCCTCTGCATTGCCTTCTGATTATGCCTGCTTTCCTTGCCTTCAGGGTAAGGCTCACAGGGCCCTTCCTGGGTGGCCCTGGTGGACATTCCTAGCCTCATCCTTGGCCCTCCTCCCTCCTTATTCACATGCCTGCTGCTCCCCTCCCAAGGTTTGATCATTCCCACCCTAGTTTTCTCAATAGTCCATGACCTACCTCATCTGCAGGGTTTCACACTTGTCCCTTCGACCTGAAAAATGCCCCCTCTAAGCTCTTTCCCTTGTTAATTCCACATATTCTTTGAATTGATTTGCTTCACCCAGGCAGCTCACTGAACAATCTGTACTTACTTTCTTTGTATCCTTCGTGCTACACATTTGACTTTCCTATTTCTTTGTCTATCTATCTGGTTTTATTAGATACAGACCTACCTACAGGGTCAGGGAGTATACTTGTTTACTGTTTTATCTCAGCTTTTGAGACTTCCCTGGTAGCTCAGCAGATCCCAGCTTTTAGACTAATGTCTACTTTGCTGTAGCTGTCCAAGAAATACTTGTTGAATTGAGCAAATGATACACTGGGTTTCTTTCTCCCTAAGAACCTTACAGCCTAAACACAAAGCGAGCTTTTGTTCTACTCCCAGTTGCCAGTAAATGGGAGCTTACAGGTCAGCATCACAATCACCAATGTAGTCATTTCCCAAGATGGACTCATCGGAACCTTTGACTTCACATGAACAGGGTTTAGGAGAGAATATTGCCGTGCCTCAAGAGAGGCCTGCATTATCAACAACTGGGCCATGGGAAAGAGAGGAGAATGGTGATTTAGGTCTCTTAGCTAAGCAAGGGACCTGAAGATATATGATTTACCGTGTCTCTCTGGATAATCCTCTGTTACATTTTCTCATGATTGCCTACAATAAGATTTCTTAATCATTTGGGGGATTTAGGAGTGTGATCCCTTGAATGTATAATTATCTCCATTATTCAAAACAAAGAAGACGCGTGCCAGTCGGAAAAATAATAAAGCTGTAGCCTCCAGCAGAAAACCAAGCTCAACTTTCTCCCTGACTCCCAGATTCTTATTTTTGACCACACTCTGTGGTATCTTAGTTCCTCGACCAGGGGTCAAACCTGTGCCCCCTGCATTGGGAGGGCAAAGTCTTAAATACTTACCACCAGGGTTGGGCCCGGATTCTCTTTTTGCTTTTTCCCATTTCGTTCCCTTACAGTAAGCATTTGACATTCCTGTTTCTGAGGGCTCTTAAGTAGCAAGGTAGGAATCGGTTAGAGCACCAGTGGGTACTGGGACTGAAAGACATGCAGTATTCAGTCCAGACCGGGTGAGATGGCCACTTCTCACAGCAGGGCATGTGCTACATGTGTAAAACAATTTCACCACCCGCTTTCATGATTAGTTTGTGTTGTGTTGTTTTGTTTTCTCCTTTCCTTAGGAAGCATATCATTCACATAGGCTATTAAAATCTTGAAACCATGGCTCTGGTTCCCACAGCCTCTGCAGTCACAGGCTTGCTCTCTATGGAGTCTGGGATTGTCCTCCCACCAAGCCATGTAGTAGAATGAGGGAAGACCCCATATGGGGTTTAGATGGCTGAGTTTTAGAGCTGTCTCTAGCTCAGATGGTAAAGTGTCTGCCTGCAATGTGAAAGAGCAGGGTTCGATCCCTGGGTCTGGAAGATCCCCTGGAGAAGGAAATGGCAATCCACTCCAGCACTCTTGCCTGGAAAATCCCATGGAAGGTGGAGCCTGATAGGCTACAGTCCATGGGGTCGCAAAGAGTCGAACATGACTGAGTGACTTCACTTTCACTTCACTTTCTGCCAAATACCAGCTGAATGACCCTGATATCTTTTGTCTCGTTGGGTTTTAATTTTCTCATCTTTAAAAGAAAGCAAATATGGGATAAACTTTTTTTTTTTCCAGCAAAGTGTCAGATAGTAGGTGTTTCAGGACTTGTAGGCCACATGATCTTTTCTGCACACCCTCTGCTCTGCTGGTGTTACACAAAGCAAGCCATGGCCAATAGGGTGAGAGTGGCTGGACTCCAATGACACTTATATTTGGAGACCAAAATTTGAATTTCGTATAAATTTTACATGTTGTGAAGTATTATTTTTCTTTTGGTATTTTTTTCACCACCGTTTAAAAATGTAAAAGCCATTCTTAGCTCATGAGCCATACAAACACAGGCTGCAGGCTACAGTTTACCAATCACTGATCTATATCTTAGTTTTCTATGGAGGGTCTGTAAAAGTTCAAGGGAGACTTGTACCATCAATACACAGCAGCACACTTTGTTCCATTGATCTGATTTGCCTTTTTGTTGCAATATTTAACTTACTTTGACTTTCAACTGCAATTAAATGTGGGTGCATGATATTTTGTTTATCAAAACAAGTTTGAAAAGACTGTGGAAGTCTTTTGATTTTGTTTATCTCCAAGGCCTTCACATTCATGCTCTAAGAGCCCCTGGAATGGAACACAGCTGATCTTCAGGTTCTAGGGTGATTCTGGGTCACTGTGAACCAAACAACATTTGTTAAATTTCATTTATTCATGGGCATGAGTGTGAACTGAGGCATGAATAATACAAAAGAGTGGATGGAAAATCATTTATATAGCATTCAAGCTTTAAAATACATCATGGATATTTTCTCCCTCTGAAGATTTACCTTCTTAATCCCTTTTGCTGATGTGAAAATGAGTCTGCATTACCTGAGCTCACAGTGGATTATGGTAAAACTGGGATGCAGAGGAAGGTGCTAGAAATGCAATAAAAATGACACCCCAGGTTAAATCTTCCTTTTCAAAGCCTCTTGACTCTCCCAGCCAATGAGATTTTTCTTTTTCACCAATTTCTTCATTGCTGTCTCTCACTGCATAATGTGTCTTTCTCATTCTGACTATTCACCTTAGCCTGACCCCAGTCCTGGGACTTTCTTGATGTTTCCTCTGGAGCAACACACTCCTTCACTCACCTGGTTTTGAGACTAGGACCTAGAAAACACTGCATAATTTGAATAGTTGGTTGATCCATAAGGAACTAATTAATAAAGATGTATCAAATTCAATTTAAAAAATGAAAAGCACTCTTATGGTAGAGATCTGCGCAGGCTTATAAGTGAGGAGAGGTGGAATATCCTTCCTCTGTGGTCATCACTTTTTCATAGCAACCTTCTTTTTCACCCAGGAAAAGTGGGTGAAAAAGTGATGAACACTTTCCAGGTTATGTGTGTGAGTTGGACTCGGTTGTGCCTGACTCTCTGAATCCATGGACTATAGCCTACCAGGCTCCTCTATCCACACAATTCCCAGGCAAGAATATTGGAGTGGGTTGCCATTTCCTTCTCCAGGGGATCCTCCAGACCCAGAGATCAAACCTGGATCTCCTGCACTGCAGGTAGATTCTTTACCATCCGAGCCACCAGGGAAGCCCACTTTCTAGGTTAGCAGACCAACATATGGAAGCAATCTGAATAGGCACAGCCACCCCCTTCCTCACCATCCTAGCCTGACATTAACCCTTCCTAGTGTCTGTGCACCCCTAGGATGACCTGTCCACTTGGTGACATGACTCTGCACTGGGACTCTAAGAACTACCTGAGATTCTAAGGACAAAAGGAATTTTTGTGACTTGCACTTATTTTAACTGAACAGGAGATAAGTCAGACAGAAATATGTTCTGTGATTTCACTTGGATAGGAGAATAATGAAGTAGGAAGAATAAGGTGTCTTGCAGAGCCTGTCTCTTAAGAAACTGCAGCAGTAGCACCTGGATGATTGAAAGGTTGGGGTGGAAATTCTGTATTATAAACACTTTTTAACCACTCCTTCCTGGCAAGGGAGGAATTCAACCATTTTATTTTCCAGAAACTTGAATAAGATTTTAAAGTATTAATTGATGTGTTGATGTTGTTCTTATTGCTGTTGTTTTAGTCACTAAGTCGCGTCTGATTCTTTGGGACCCTAAGGACTGTAGCCCACCAGGCTCCTCTTGTCCGTAGATTTTCCCTGGCAAGAATACTGGAGTGGGTTGCCATTAGCTTCTCCAAGGGATCTTCCCAACCCAGAGATCGAACCTGTGTTTTCTCCATTGGCAGGCAGATTCTTCATCACTGAGCCACCAGGGAAGCCCAGTTGGTCTGTTTCAGTTCAGTTCAGTTCAGTTGCTCAGTCATGTCTGACTCTTTGCGACCCCATGAATTACAGCACACCAGGCCTCCCTGTCCCTCATCAACTCCCAGAGTTCACTCAAACTCACATCCATCTAGTTGGTGATGCCATCCAGCCATCTTATCCTCTGTCATCCCCTTCTCCTCCTGCCCCCAATCCCTCCCAGCATCAGAGTCTTTTCCAGTGAGTTATCTCTTTGCATGAGGTGGCCAAAGTATTGGAGCTTCAGCTTCAGCATCAGTCCTTCCAAAGAACACCCAGGACTGATCTCCTTTAGAATGGACTGGTTGGATCTCTTTGCAGTCCAAGGAACTCTCAAGAGTCTTCCCAACACCACAGTTCAAAAGCATCAATTCTTCGGCACTCAGCCTTCTTCACAGTCCAAATCTTACATCCATACATGACTACTGGAAAAACCATAGCCTTGACTAGACGGACATTTGTTGGCAAAGTAATGTCTCTCCTTTTGAAGATGCTATCTAGGTTGGTCATAACTTTCCTTCCAAGGAGTAAGTGTCTTTTAATTTCATGGCTGCAGTCACCATCTGCAGTGATTTTGGAGCCCCCAAAATAAAGTCTGATACTTACCTCCTTCCAATTTCTTGACCCCAGGAACTATTCTCTTTAGCCTCATACCCCCAGGGTAAATTTTTACAGCAGAAGTTCAGAAACAAGATATGAGGAAAGGCTCAATTTTTTTAGTTTCAAAATAGGCTTTTCAAAGCCCATGAGAGTGAGGAAAACCTTCAGAGAAAATGCTATGGGACTTTTAAGAAACTAGGTCTTTCAGAAATTCATAAAAAGTTCTGACATGGAAATGACTTTGGCCTAGCAGCAACAAGTTTAGAATGGTTTTCATATTGACTGTGGCTAGATAAAAATCTGGAAAGGGGGAAGAGAGATGAACAAACTAGTGAGAGGCTGAGGAAAGTTTCTCAGAAAGTGACTCCCCTATTCAGGGATTAACTTGAAAGAGTTGGACGGTGAGTGGTTAAGTGTTACATTTTCCTCAGGTAAGGAGATCTGAAATTAACAGCTGATCAGGAACTTGTTTCCTAAATGGATTCTAGCAGGTTCTTCGGTACTTCATCTAGCTAGAGGAGCAGCGCTGAACAAGGGTTGGTGCTGCATTGGGTCTGGGCAAAAATGATGAAAGATGTACATCTGAAGTGCCTGCAGCCTCAAAGTGGCATAGAAGGTATGGGGAATGGTCTGTGCATCCTTTTGGAGGATTAGAGATGGCAGCCTGTGGACTTGGAGAAATCACATGATTAGGAAAAAGCAAAGTCAAATAACAAGGTAATAATTTTTGCTACTAGGCAGAAGTGGGGTACAAGAAATGTTATATGTAAATGTATTACAATTTTCTTTGTGTACTCTGTTTTCCATATCAGAAATACCAATTGTGCTACACTTTTAATAGCATAATGGAAAGACAATATAATGAGTGTCCAAGCATCATGAAAGAATAAAATGAAAGGCAACTTTAAAAGCAGAATAGAAAATATAAGATCAAGGAAAGAGCTGTAGGGCTCATGTAAACTGATGAGGGAGGTAGTCAATGGTCCTGCTCTTTGTATTTCATCAGAGAATATCTGGATGGCAGCTTCTAAATCTAGGTAGCAGACTTTTAAGTGACATCAACAACCAGAGGAATCCTCTAGGAATATGACTCAAACCACTTCCTATGAGGGAATCACTTGCAGAAGATTTAATGGAATTACCGTTCTCATCTTCATACATCTGAAGAGGTGGCATGGAGGAGGCATTATACTTGTGCTCTAAGGTTTAGATTAGGACTAATGTTATGGAAGCTCCAGGAAAAATGATTTCACAAGGTGAAATAGCCAGTGTTGTTCAAAGATGGGATGAAATGATCCTAAGAGTTAGTGAGTTCTTTGTAGAGGGAGTTTGCAAACAGAAATTCCAGAGCCATTTGGCAGAGAACTGTACAGAAATGATCCAACAACATATTCCTGTCCAAACCTGAAATTCTATTAGCTAATGATGGCACCGTAAAAACATCGACAGAGACAAATATGATCTCTGCAGTCTAAATAAAAATGAGGAAGACCGAAAACGAAGACCAAACTCACAGCCATTTACTACTTGTAAGAATTTAGCAAAGTATAATGTCTAGTCACATAATCTAGCATAGACTTTCATTAGCCTATTGGATAAGACGATTTTAGGTTTATTCTAAATACAGAGACTTGAATATTGCCTAAATAAATACTGGATAATTTGGCGGCTGAGAATAGTTTCTGAAGAGAGTTCTTATTCTCACTTTTTGTAAACACACAAGAAAAGGAAAAAAAAAATGTTTCTGAAGAAGGCTTTAAAGGATCAGAAGCTGGCATTGAGGAAGAGGCCACAAAGCTCCATTTTACTGTGAGGTGTCATTTTTCAAATGGCTCCTAATCACATTGCTGAGCCTGTCTGGAAGGGCCAAAATATTAGTGTTCTTAGGCACAAGGCAGTTAAGTGATTACTGTCTCATTCCTGCACACCTAGTTTCAGCTGAGATCGACACAGTGAAATTACAGTCTCGTGTCCTTAAGTTGGCCTCAGACATTTTTTGACAAACAAACAGACTACAGTCATGCCACTAAGCCATGTGGAGAACTCAGTGTAGAACTCAGAATCAGAATCTGGCCTCCTCCTCTGAGCCTGGAATTCAACTTTAGACAGTCATTCTTTCATCCAGAAATTTCATGTCAAATCAATTATTCAGCAAAAGCCTTTTAGTACTTCCTATGTATCTGTCATTATATCAGTCACCTTGGGGCTAGATGATAACATGTGCAATCTCTTTGGGCTCCAGGAGTTCACAGGGGGAAATCTGGGAAACCAATAATAAGAGTGCTCTGCTTTCTTATAGTCCTGGGAGCAGTTAGTGGTAGACTTCAAAGGGTTGATATAGGCCAACTTTTAGAGGTAATTCAATTTTAGGCAAGAAGGCAAAGATGGGAGATTGTGTCTGGCAGAAAGAGTAATATGTATTGAGGTCTGGGGGCATGGAAGAATAGGAAAACTTAGTGTCTCAGGCTAGCTGGAGGAAAGGTTGGATGGATGTAGGTAACTGGAATCAGAGATGAGGCAAGCGAGGTAAGATGGAGCCAGATAGATAGAAGGACTTTGTAGCTAACCTGAAGAGTGGAAATTATATCCTGAAAATAATGGGAACCATTCTTATTTTACAGAATTGATGAAGAAACAATAGATAATAAATGTGAAAATGTTTTTAGGAACATGTATATTTAGAAATTAGTTCATAATTTTCTGTTGTTTCAATTTTGAGAGGAAGATCCTTGAACCATAAGAGAATATACTCAAAAGACTGCAAGAAGAGATAAATGCAAAGATTTCTGGGGTGGGAAAGGGTTCAGTGAGAGTCAAAGCCAAGCTAAGCGCTCTATAGATAAGAAGGCTCCCTAAAGCCTTGCAGTAGCCCAGCTCTGGTATGGATGTCTCTGGGAGCAAGCACTTTTATACATACAGAGCATGACTCCTTTAAATTTACATTGGATGTAAAAGACTACAGACCAAGTCAATTTTACTTGCCTGGCAGCCCTGGAAGAATCTAAGTGTGCCCTGGTGATTGAGATTTCAACCTTTAGAAAAGTATAAAGTAAAAATAAAATATTTTAAAACAGGTTGTTGTGGCAGGGTAAAAACACTAAAATCCAGGGTCGGATAGAATCCAAGCCACATTTGAATCCTAGGGTTCATTCTCTTCCTCTTTTGTCCTATTCTTTTATGTTTTAATGGAATTTATTGAGATATAATTAGTACCTTGACAAATATATTCACCCATGTAACCACACCCCCAATCAAGATACAGAATAATTCCATCCACTTAAAATGTTACCTTCTACCACTTTGGAGGCAATCCACTCTCACTCCCAGCCTCAGATTTCTGTCACTATGAATAAATTTTTTTCTGGGATTTCATGCAAATAGAATCATATGATTATTTTTGTATGACTTCTTCCATCAGTATATTCTTTTGAGATTTATTTTGATGCTGTGTATATCAGTGATTTTTTTTTTCCTTTTGTAGAGCAATTGTCCACCATACGGTTGTACTGAAATTTATCAATCCATTAACTGTTGTAAATTGTTTCAAATTTTCAACTTATTCTATTTTTCAGTAGATTCTATTGGCCAGGATGTCAGAGAGAGGGTACCTGGGGACAAAGTGTAAGATAATTGGCTACAATAGTTTGACAGGAGAATTTGACACTACCTGTTAGTGTTAGAATGTCCATCCTTTTATTTTTATTTTTATTTTTAAATTTAGCAGGTCTCCTCTTTAGGATCTATTGTACAGAAATAGCCACACAAGTCTACAAGGGCATTGGTATGAAAGGCTTCTTAGAATTCTCTACATTTATTCCTCTAGAATATCCATCCATTCCTGAGGGGTTTCTCTTGTTGTTGATGTTTTTGCATCCTTACCTTTACTCCTCCTTGGTGCTGATTTGAAGGTAATTTAGGAAGGAATGCATTTTTATTTTTTTAATGCATGCAGTTCCTCATCCAAAAAAACTAGATATCTATGTATTCTGTGTATATATATTCTTTTATAATATCTGAAAGTTTTATTACATCATAGCTGCTAACTTTGGTTTTTTCTCCTTAATTCTGACTTTATTCAGAATGTAAGAAAGTACATAAGGAATTTGTTGAAATGGCTTGTTTAAAATGTTATTGTTTTTGAAATTCTCTCTGGCATCCTGGGACATCCCATTATCCACCTAGATTTTAGCCAAATGCCTTTTTGAAGAGTTTCAAATGCCTTTTCAATGAGTTTACCCTGTTTAAGTGGACACTGTAATTATTTTTGCTTTAAGTTGAAGGAATTCAGTCACGATCCAAGTAAATATCCTTTAGAAAGAAATATCAGTCAATGGCAGAGCACTGGATCCAAGGAATTTCCGACCCATGTCTTGGCATCTGCACTCTCCAGCTGTCCACCTGAACCCACATCACCACAGCAGAGTACCTACTAGCATCTATAAAACAGTAAATTTTAAGACAGTTATATAGTTCAGTTACATGAGCCAAAGTCAAACCTTGATTATAGGAAAGTCCAGATTTGAAATTTGATCTTCCACTTACTATATATGAATTTAATCATTCATTCATATTTAAGTACTTATAGAAGCCCTCTGTTTTTGTGCAAAGCATTATTCTAAATTCTGGGCCAAGAGTAAGAACAGATCATTCTTTGACTTTTAGGAATACCTATCTAATAAGAGAACTAAAATAGGCAAGTAACAATGAAAACAGTTAATGCTAAAGCCTTACTATGTTCCAGGCACTGTGCCAAGAATTTTATATTACTTTTATTACCTAAATCTGACAACAGATAATATGACCATTCCCATTTTACAGAACTATAGCCTAATGTCCAGAGAATTTAGTTAACTGGATTAAAACTACACAATGGTAACTGACAGAACTAGTTGGACCCCCACACCTGTGTTTTTAACTTCCTCACTATGATGGCTCTGGAAGAGAATTTTTCCACTTCAAAGCTGCCATAAAGGGTGGTTTGAAAGTGGGAGTTCTTCTGGAAGAATGGGAGGGAATGGCCAACAACCTATCATGGCCTCACTAATTGCTCACCACTTTCCACATGTATCACTCATATTTTCACACTGTTTTGCTTTTGTTGCTGCTTTGACTTCAGCTTGAAATGAGCTAACCCCATATTCTTTGAGATTCAGGTCATGTGGCACCAATTTCATGATGGGCTTCTTTGACATTTACAGCCAGAGTTAATTGTATTTTCCTTGCACCTCATTGCATCACGTGCTACTTGTACCTGTTCTTCACTTTGCCTGGTATCAGATTTGATTTTTTAAACCTATTTATTCTCTCTGTGCCTTTCCTTAATGCAAAATGTATTTTGTTCATTTTTATGCCTAAGATTGGATATGGAAGGTATACCAGATGTAGGTAAGTATTGACCTGCCAGAATGCTAAGGGCTAAAAATTTGATCAAGAAGGAGTTGGCTATGAAGTAGTTATATTTTACTTAAATAAGTATCATTTATTCATCTGTCTTGAGATCAAATGCTTCTCCATCCTGGCTTATCCAGAAGATTTATCTTGGATCCAGCCTTTTTCTTCTCTCCAACACAGGAGAGAATAGCCAAGTTGAAATAGTTTGTGCAAGATCAGTGATGAGTCTCACTTATGCATATTAAAGACCAATAGGTTCCTACTGTAACTCTCTAAAAGCTCAGGAATATCCTTATGGTCTAGGGTATAAAGATTCTTTTCTCAACAACAGTCTGCTTCCACTTTTAAAATAATAAAAGCACCAAGTGAACTCCCTGATGGTCTACTGGTTAAGATTTTTGTGCTTCCATTGCAGGGGGGCAAGTTAGATCCCTGGCTGGGGGAACGAAGATTCCATCTGTGGCAAGAAAAGAAAACCCAAACGCTGAGGTTTTTCTGAATGCTATGCTCTTTGCCCGGGAGATCAGGAGGTCTCTGAAGCTTGAACTTGCAAAGCCCAAGCACCCTCTCCATTTCATGGGCCTGACTATAAGCTCTTGTCAGCTTCCTAAGTGTTCGCACACTGTCTCAGAGAGGTTAACTGATTCATCCAAGATCACAGAGCTACTTACTATGACTTTTTAAAATGAATTTCCTGGATCACATGGAGCTAAGACAGAGTTACCAGGCATTGACTATCATTTTGGAATTTGAATCATGATTGACTTCTCCTTTCCATCATATAGGAGATCTAAGAGAATATATCAGAACTTTTGAAAATGCAGGTGCTGTAGAAGAAAGGGTATCTTAACCAAGGGATTAAGACAGTTAAAAAAAAAAAAAAAGGCACAGTTTCTAGTTTCCCTGTCACCTAAAATCCTGTTGGATCAGGCTGTGTCCCTTCCCAGCCAAAGTATTAAATTAACTGCAAGCTGCTCAGAAAGCTGTATCTATTTCAAGGTCACCGCCTTGGCTGTGTCCGCCCCCTCCCCCATGTTTTTTTTTTTTTTTTTTCTCACATCTGAACTGTGTGGGGGAGAAGGGGTCCAGGAGTGTGGGGAGAGAGAAGGTGGATGAGAAGGGGGAGTTACTTCAGGCCTTGCTTCCCTAAGCCTTCAACGTCTGAGCCCCAGGATAGACCTTCCTGTTGTGAAATAATGGACCAGTTGTTGCGATCTGAAGATAAACAACATTCCAGTAGTTCCCCTGGAGGCTACCCGAGGTCTGGTGCTTTTAACTTTTCCCTGGCCATACTATGATCCAGGAGCTGAGGATTACCGCATCACCCTTTTGGGCGCACACAGCAATTTTGTGGTCTCTGTGTCTGTCCTGGAATGGGAATAGCTGGGTAGGAGGCAGAGGAGAGGGCTTCCCTGGTAGTTCAGCTCAAGAATCAGCTCAAGAATCCACCTGCAATGCAGGAGACCCCAGTTCGATTTCTGGGTTGGGAAGATCCTTTGGAGAGGATACCCACTCCAGTATTCTTGGGCTTCCCAGGTGGTTCAGATGGTAAAGAATCCACCTGCAATCCAGGAGACCTCGGTTCAGTCCCTGGGTTGGGGAAGATTCCCTGGAGGAGGGCATGGCAACCCACTCCAGTATTCTTGCCTGGAGAATCCCCATGGACAAAGGAGCCTGAAAGCTACAGTCCATGGGGTCACAAAGAGTCAGACACGACTGAGTGACTAAGCACAGCACACAGCACAGTGCTCTTAATCTGGGTTATGGTAATGAGGTCAGGGTGAGATCTGGATGTCTCTGCCTAGTTGTTAAATCCATGAAACACTAGCATCTTTTGTGTAGCCTTGGACACTTAAGCTGTGCTGATTGGAGGTTTGTAAGAACAAGGGTTCTTTGCCCTGATGTGTGAAGGTTTCCATCTTCATTAAAGTTTGAGACTGAGTTAAGACTCCAGGGTTACATCAGGGCAAGCTTGGAAAACAGATGCAAGCCATTAACAAAAGCAACCTGAGTTCATTATGAAAGGGTTGGGTCCCAGGTTGCTGTACCCAATAGAACAAGCACTTCA
Organism: Nanger dama; assembly: GCA_917880005.1. NCBI lineage: Eukaryota > Metazoa > Chordata > Mammalia > Artiodactyla > Bovidae > Nanger > Nanger dama. The sequence goes on along the minus strand of CAKJTW010000011.1, from coordinate 21,990,922 downwards.
AATGAATTTCTTATAAATTCTGCATTCTTATATAGGTAGGCGTGGCTTTCAAAGGCATAAAACCACAACAAATCAAAGAATGGCTCAGACTTGCCTTTCACTTTACAGCTGAGGATTCAAGTTATGATTCATGGACTGTGAATGTCGGCCCTGGTCCCTGGCTTTGCTCTACCTGCAAATACCATCAGGGCCAACAAATTTGGGAAACATATTCTCTCCCTGGTCTGGTCACTTTCTACAGTTTATCGATTGCATTCATATCTATTGTTATAACTGTTCCCCATAATCACCTATAAGTCATATAAAGGGAGTGTTACCAATCTCATTTTAATGATGAGAAACTGAGGCTCAGAGGAAAGAAGACTTTTCTAAAATCTTACAGCTGCCACGACAGTATAAGTAAAGCAATTTAAATTTCATTGCCTTTTGTGTGGGTATATGTATGTATCCTTGCTAATTCAGTAGGTTTAAGGTGTCTGTGACTGGCAGACATCTAAAATATCAACAGTGATTTCTGATTCTTTTACTCTTAACCAAAAGAAAAACATTTTTTCTGATGTAGCAACAACTTTATTATGCTCTGGTGTTAAAGTGTGGAATAGCTTGAATAAATATTCTGATTGAAATAGTGAATGTGATTTTCTAATAAAAACCCCAAGACATCATAAAATAATAGAAAAATTAATAAAAAGATAAATTGCTGATTTAGTCACTAGCAAATAAATATAATACAAGCCTGTATCTTCAGGATAAAACCTGGCATCTGGCATGCCTAAATTTTAAAACAATAACATGATGGTAACAAGTTACAGATAACCGAGAAAATAAATAGCAATGATGAAAACATTTGTGCAGTCCTCAAGCAGAATGGTCATGTATTCCTAGGACACAGAGACAGCTAAAGAGAGGAACATCTGTAATATGATGGCAGATTCACATTACATGGTGTAGAGCTTGAGGAGAAAGTTAAAAAGTGAAATAAATATAATCACAGTAAAAATGCCTAGCATGTGCGATGCCATACTGTTTTCCAGATTGTTTATTGTGAATGTTTTCTTTTAATCTTTACAAAAATTCTGTGATACAGTGAAGGAGGCAAGGTGAAGATTATTTTTTCCACTTTACAGATATGGAAACTGAGGACCAGAAATATTAAAAGTTGTGCCTAAAATCAAAGAAAAGAGAAAAGTTTAATAATCAGCTTTTGCACTTGGAGTTTTCATTAGGCTTATGAATTTATGTTGTTGATTAGTCGTTAAGTCGTGTCTGACTCTTTGCAACCCTATGGACTATAGCCTGCCAGGCTCCTCTGTCCATGGGATTTCCCAGGCAAGAACACGAGAGTGGGTTGCCATTTTCTTCTCCAGGGTATCTTCCCAACTCAGGTATCAAACCTACATCTCCTGCATTGCAGACAGATTCTTTACTGCTGAGCCACCTTGGAAACCCTATACATTTATAGCTTAGCATTTTATAATACTATGTATGTCAAAATTTGTGTGATCTTTCAAATATATAACATAGAGTTTTGATGGACAATAAATATGGACATATGGGGGAAGACAAGACTCTATATATTTTGAAGCAGCAGTGGAGTAATTGAAAAATAATTTTATTTTTCATTAAAAATCATTGAAAACTTTTTAATGAAACCAGCATTTGAATAATTCAATAACTGTGTCACATAAACCCTTCTTTTCTCTCCCTTTTTAATGTTTTGTTTGCTTTTAGGGATAAGAAGGTCAGCGCCTGTAAAACATGCTTGTAAAAAGGGATTTTTCCTTTTATATAAGAATCAATGTCAGTTAAGGGTTAAACTGAATACGATTATTTATATTCTTTTTTGAATGTACTTAAATATGCGAAGTGGATTCACCAGACCACAAGGCACACTTTGCCAAGAAGTGAGAATGCATTCAGCAGAGACAGCCACAAGGGGGTATGGCACTTGGAGGTGGAGAACCATGGAATGGCAGCCACGACCCTGGAGAAAAGCGGAAAGCAGAGGAGTCCTAACTCGTAGTCTAAGCTGACTGCCCAGGGCCAGTGGGATTAGTAGAAGTCAGAGCTTAGAGATCCCCTGATATAGACAGAGAAATAAGAAGCCAAATAAGGAGATACTTGCAGGTCATCAAGAAGAACAGCCATTTTCCATGATTGCCACTCTCATTCTCCCCTCATATTTAGAGGAATAACCTGAGACTCAGTGATGAGAGGAGAAAGTGGTGAGAGGAGAAAGTGGCGAGTGCATCTTACATCACTGCCAAGATTTCTGGACTCTTCCTGCGCTTCTCCCATCTTCTCCAGGGGCAAGTGAGATTGACTTTTCAGCCAAGATGTAATGGCCTGGACTTGAAGCTTGGCCATACATCGCCATGATGAATCTCTTGCTTGGTTTGCAGGGGTCTATCATTGTATTATGAAGAGAGATGTAATGTGCTTACATCCAGAAATTATGTTTCTGCCCTTTCCACCTGTAAAATCTGAGACCAGTTCCTTAACTTTACATGGTCTCAGTGTTTTCGTCCCTTTCATGAGGCTTAATATAATAGTTTCTACTGTGACACCTTCCCACAGTTCAAGAGGATTAAATAAGATGGAGGATATTAAGGTCTATAAGCCATTAAAAATAACATAGGTGTTAATAAATGCCATCTGTTCCCAAGGGGACATAGAATAGGGGTTAGAAACCTAGGATCTACAACTAAACAAAGTTTCTTCAAATGCTGATTCTCTGGTGACTCAGATGGTAAAGAATCCTCCTGCAATGCAGGAAATCCAGGTTCAATCCCTGGGTCAGGAAGATCCCCTGGAGAAGGGAATGGGCTACCCATTCCAGTATTTCTTGCCTGGAGAATTCCATGGACAGAGAAGCCTGGGTACAGAAAAACAATTGCCTACGTGCTCTTTTGAGCTAGTCCTTAATTATCCTTGGGACTTTCTTTATTATAGTGGGCAGTAGGAATGAAAAAAAAATCAAAAGGATATTTTCTTTCTCATGTTTTCTTGCTTCTGTGTTACCTCTAAGTTTTTCTGGGAGGATAATGAAACTTGGGGTGGTGGTGATTGTGGGAAAACATGAGAAAAGGGAACAAGAGATTGCAGAGATCACTAGATTGCTTTAAGTAAAGGTGTGAGGTATCATCTCAGGTTTCTCACCTGAGAATTCCAGGTTTCAACTGGTGAAAGGGGAAGGTAAGATTAGCATTCCTCAATGTGATAAAATAGTCACGATAAAATATATTTTTAGTACAAGGTTAGTACTACGTAAGTAGTCAGCTTCTGGCATTTTCCTTTTTAAAAACATCTCCAGTTTGGATATTCAGTAATTTTAGGAATGTGTCTTTTGGCAAAGCGAGACCCCTTTGCCTTAGATATGTTGAAGGTATTTAACATTAGGGCAGGACCTAGTGGAAAAGATCCCAGGAAATTAGGAGGTGGTTTCCTGGTCTTAGAAACTCTTTTCTAGTCTACCTCAAAGGTTGTTTCTTTAATAAAAATTTTGTGATGTCCTTATGGTTGAGGTCATGACATTATTGGGTACAAAGCAGTGTGTACTTTTAGTCAGTCTCTCCAAGTGGTGATCAGTCTCTTGGTGGATACAGAGTGATCCACCAGAGTCATTGGAAACCAGTGTTTATTAAAGCAGAATGAACTGTACTGAGCCAAGCTCTGCAGACCACACAGAGAACTGAACTTCGAAGCCTCACCTAATTAGTTGCTCTAATTGGCTTTGCTAAACAGCCAGCTTCACTACAGAGATATTATCTCTGAGAGCTGAAAAAGATTTTAAGTATCCTCTCTAATCAAGCTTGTTATTTCTGGGGTGCAGTGGGGAGAAAGAGGGGTGAGAAAGTACAATGACTATCTAGAGTCAGAGATCAGTAGAAGAGGTAGCACTGGAAGTTAGATCTCTTGACTCCTAGCCACTACATAATCAATGTCCCAGAATAGTTCCAAGGGATAAAGAATGCATTTTTCTCCATGTAAAACTGAACTTCTTGCCACCAAACTTTCCAAATCTCTTCTAGACACTCAAGTTCAATAACCCAATGTGTTTTGTATTCCTTAAATGAAAGGTACTGCAGAGGGTGTTTAAAATGGCCAAGAGATTGAGCTTCCTACTCTTGCACAGGGTCAGTCTCTGCTCAGATATCATTTACTAAATGGAATCTCAATGCATGGATTTCAGTTTTGTCCTGTGGCTTTATTTGGTTTATTGTCCCAGCTGTTGGGAGTACATGTTATGAGTCTCTTGCCTCTGTTGCCCCTCTGGAGAGACTTCTACTGGGTAACTTCAGGGCATGAGTCCTGCAGACAAGGTGTGAGGTCACTGGGAGGCCTATTGCCTGGTGTGACAGATTTATGGAGAACCCTGAGGAAGGTGAGCAGTATCATGCAAGTAGAGCGAAGGCTGTCAATCTGGAGCACCAAAATCACCTAGAAAGTTGGTTAAAACACAGATTTTGGGGCCTACCCTCAATTTTCTGATTCAATAGGTCTGAACAGGTCTCAGAAAAACTACATTTCTATCCATGTCTTTAGTGATGCTAATAGTATTCATTTGAGGGCCACGCTGAGATCCACTAGGCTACACCACAATATGTTGATACACACAGCTGATGTCCAGCCACACACAGCTGATGTCCAGTAGCTTGAATGGAATATAAAGAATTTTGAAGGCTTTCTCCTTACCCAGGGTTCCCTGGGTAAGGACTTCAGTTTTTCCTTTGGGTCAACTTGGGTCTTTAACGATCTGGCTAGCATCTAGGAAGGCATTTGATATTCTGGTTTTAATGTAAACACTTCCCACCTGTCCCAAGTATTTGTATCCCTTTCCAAGAGCCTCAATATTTCTGACATTAGCAGAACCCTAATCTTCCCTCTCCTCTCTTCTTGCTCTCTCCCTCTCTCCTGGCCAGCATCTGTTCTTTTTCACAGCTGTGGCCACTTCATTCTGTCTGCCTCTTTCTCCTCTTGTCCCCAACCTCTCACTGGCCCCTCCCCCACTCAGATCAAAATACTCTGTTTTTATTTATTTACTCCACAGCTGTCAGTGTTGTGTCTGGGTCATTGCAGTGCAACTTGCAGGAAATGCGATCCGTAAAGAGTCCTTAAAACTGCAGATACTTGTAGTCACTAATGTAACCACACTCAATAACACAGATACTTTCTTTCGTCCCTGGGTCGATCTGAAAATGGCTGGCTTAGGGCTGTGTGTCAGGGTGACCCCAGGAGGAATGAAGCCTAATAGTCCTTGGAATTTACACCAGGCCATTTAAAGGTACTGAACAATTCTGAGTATTTAAGACTTTAGCGCTCGAAAAAGGGATGGAATTGTTTAGTGGAAAGAGCTCTAAATTAGGAGTCCAGAAACTAAAGTTCTAATTCTAACTCTGCTTCTAATAAGCTGAGTGAGCTTGAACCATGAGCCCTCCCCCTTCTCTCCTTCTCATCCTTAAATTGAAAATGTTGGACTTGATAATTTTCAAATTCCCACCCTCAGTAAGTAATAAAAAATATGAAGACTCCCTTGAACGTTGGATTTCTATATAGTTGTTCCACATACTGTGCACCGATCCCAGGTCGGGTTCTAGTGAGTTTCAATCTTTCACTGGGGAACTAAAAGAGAGAAAGATGTGGATTTTGAGGCAAGAGACTAGGACAATGAGAGCAATGTAATAAATCAACCAATGAGGATTTATTCAGCAAGTAATATGTCTAAAGGAGATTTGAGAGAGGCAACTTGACATGTATTTGTTTCACCAGTGGTTAAAAAGACTCTGAACTGGAACAGATATAGGAAAGGTGAAGTGAAGTTGCTCAGTCGTGTCCAAATCTTTGTGACCCCATGGACTGTAGCCTATAAAGCTCCTCTGTCCATGGCATTTTCCAGGCAAGAGTACTGGAGTGGGGTGCCATTTCCTTCTCCAGGGGATCTTCCTGATCCAGGGATCGAACCCAGGTCTCCCGCATTGCAGGCAGATGCTTTACCATCAGAGCCACCAAGGAAGCCCATAGGAAAGGTAATAGATATGAAAGAGGAATCAATGTGATACAGAAAGAAAGTGATCAGATTCTGAGTCTGCTCCCTTTTATCCTTTATATCCATGTTCTGAGGTACACCAGCTTGAAGGGTGAAAAGCACAGAATCATGAGACAACAGTGGGGAAATGACCTAATGGATGAAATGAATAATGAATACTGCTTGATAACATTTTTTAATTCAATTGCACTGGGTTCTCATATTAGTAGGTAATCTTTCTGGGAAGTTCTTAATGTCATATAGTTTAAAGGAAAAAAACACTTTAATGTTCAAAGTGCAACCCTGTGTAAGTTTATTTTCTCTTATTTAGTGCTGTAATACTTTTTTTTTTTTTTTACTAAGTGGTGACCACCAAAAAGATGAAAAATTGAATTAAATACTAATTCATTTTTAAAGCCAGTTACAATCGCATCCTCTTTTCCATTTGACTGACACAATCCCTCTGTGAGATGGCCAGGTAATCACTGTTATCCTCCTTTTTCACATTAGGGTGTGGGATCAGAGAGGATCGTTAACTTTGTTCATATGGATAGTAAGTGTAGTAATGTCACCAAAACATAGACCTTCATTTTCATTAATTAGTTTAAAAACATTTAATATGTCTTAGAAATAGGGCTAATCTGAGTTTATGAAGATAGGTATGTTTTCTGTCCTCAAATACAGTTCAGCAAGGAAGGTCAAGTGCGTGGCGTGAAGAAGCAGGTGCAACCATGAGTTCCAGGTACTGTGATGAAAGCCCTATGTCAAGAGATGAAAAAGTTGAAAGCTTCAGGAAAGAAATTCATATGGGTTGGTCTTAATCTCCAGGTTATAAAGGTTCCTGCCTGACAAACATTTAGACTGCATTTTCTTATGACTGATTCCTTAACAGCAAACAATTTGATATGTAGTGTGCATACTAATAAGAATTTATGTAGAATAAATACCTTCTAGATATATTGAATCTGATGCCTATTTCTGTAAAACAAATACAATTTATTATTTCCGTAAATTATAAATCAAACATATTTCCATGATGATAACCATCTCAAAGTGTAATTTTGAAAATATTTTGCTGAAGAAGGAGTAAATAAATGACCAGTTCTAGGCATTCTGTGCAATGTTAAGCTATTGATCTATGGCAATCAGGTCACCTTTCCATAGGACTTTCATGACACTGCAGAAACTTTTTTAAAATGTTATTCTTTAATTGGAGGAAAAGTGCTTTACAACATTGTGTTGGTTTCTGCCATACGACGACACAATTTAGCCAAGAAACTTTAAGAATTTCCCAGACATTTTAGTCTTTCTCCCACCTTCACTTCGTTACCTTTCATTTTGTATTTTCCATGTTGGTGAATCCTCAGGCTAAAAATTCCTTTGTGAATAGAAGTCATTTCAATAGGGGGCTTATTTATTTTTTATATTATTTTTCACGTCTTTGTCTCCTTTCAGAACTAAATGTGTATATTTATTACTATAGAGCACTAGGGCATAACCTCACAAAGATTACATACAGTATAGTTGTTTGTAAAATAAATCAATATGCTTAGTTAACATTTCCTCATTAATTTCTTTCAATGAAAGACATGCTTTGAACTTTACATGATGAAAGAATCTTTCACTGAATATATGTGCAAAAATTTTTAATAAATACTTATTGAGCAGGAACAGTTATGCTTGTTGAACTAGTAGAGCTCTCAGAGGAGCCTTAGGAATGATTTAATTAAATACCTTTATTTTAGAGAAGTTCAGTAATTACCAGAACTCACGCAATAATTCAAGGGCTTTACTGCTGGCTCAGTGGGTAAAGAGTCTGCCTGCAGTGCGGGAGAACCGTGTTCGATCCCTGGCTTGGGCAGATCCCCTGGAGAAGGAATGGTGACCCATTCCAATATTTGTGCCTGGAGAATTCAGAGGAGCCTGGTGGGCTATAGTCCATGGGGTCACAAAGAGTCAGACACAACTGAGTGACTAACACCTTCACCCAGCAATTCAGAGGTAGAGATGGCACTAAAGTATTGCCCTGCTGATTTCCATCCTCAGGGGCTGTTTTCCTATAACTGAGTTAAGGTCAATGGTATTTTCAAATACGTAATTTTCCCAGGCCTAATCATTTCACCACAACTTAATTTAATCATAGGTTTTTAGAGACTTCTAGTGCATCAGATGTTGTACCAAATTCTGTTGAAGCTGTTTGAGAACTGATCCTTAAAAACTTCAATTAGATATTTGCAGAGTTTCTAAGAAATTAATTGACAGTTGTATGCTATAGTGCAAAGATCTCTGGTTTGTTAAGAAGTAAAGAATCCTACCAAAATTTTTGGGAAGCCTAAGCCTAAGTAAGTCCTTTGGTTTGTCTAGGTCTTCATTTTTCTTTAGTTATGAGACTAGCTTAATGATCACATTTTCCCCTTGCATTCTGATTCTATAACTCAAATTTGGCTGTTGTATAGATATTCAGGATGATAATTACTAGATGAGTCCCTTTATTTTAAAGGGTAAGTATTTCACACCTCAAAAATTTTGGTATCTCATTTTTAATTGATTTAAAAACTTTATTTTATATAGAATTCCAGTTTTATTTAACAGACACATATGACATATGTGTGTGTGTGTGTGTGTATATATATATATATATATATTCATCAATGTATGAGGATTTTGGAATTTTGTTTATCCTAAAGTAACTGTAATATGAAAGAAAATGGCTTCAGAAATGTCACTTTCATGGGAAGCGAGTCCACTTAAAGCTACCTATAAATAGACCATTAACACCTCTATGCTTTTGTTTATGAAACTGACAGAAGTTTAGCCTTAGGTAAGTAAAGTCAGTTTAGCACACAGAGATGAATGTGGTGGCCTGCTCCACCATTGGAGAACAGACTAAAAATTCTTAAGTGGCCTGCAGTTGGAATAAATTGCTTCGTGAATTCTTTCCATATCCAATTCTCATGATTCTGCAATAACTCTACTTCCTGAATGTAAAAATAGGCTGTTAGCAGAGCAGGGGAAGGGGGACTCCCTTCCACCCTAGGAAGGAAGGGTCTCTTAGGTGAATAAGCACAAAGCTGACCAGGTCCAGCTCGAAACCAGATTCACCTTTTTTCAACTCAAGTGAAGTACCACTCTGACCTCTTTTTGTAAACCACCTAAATTTTGAGGGCCTGATATGACTGAAAGTACCAAGCTGTACTGGACACATTCTTGGAAGTGAAAGGTACTCTAAAAATACAGATATCATTGACCTGGCATCAATAGGCTCTCACTCCATCCCTTCCTTCCCCTCCCCCACCCCTGCAATCTATCTTCAGTAAAAGTGCATCCAAATATAAAGGAGATGGGTCGTGTCCCATTCCATGGGATCTTGAAATGTCTGTACTTAAAATGGGATAAAGCTAAAGCTGTGTTTGAAGTGTCCCAAACTAGGGCACCAGGAGCAGCTGCTCTTATTTCCAGCTGGATCTCTTAGCCTGGCAGGGAAGAAGGGCAAAAGTTACCTTGATAAATTCTCAATTCGAGGCATCTGGAGATTCAGTTGTGGAGATTGCTCAAGGTAAAAAGCTGATACAAAACCTAAAAAAAACCAAATCAAAAAACCAGAATCAGAATAATAATAACAACAAGAATTATTCCCTGGTTTTTAATGGAAAACATCTATTTAAAGTGTGAATGAAACACACTAAAATCTGATTCAAATTGACAGATTTTTATATCATCCTATAGCTTTGCTGTTTCCAGTGTTTATAGTTGTTCATATTCACGATGAGGAGATAGGTGTTCAAAACTTTTGGTAGATTTTGATGACTACATTCGGAAGATGAAATATATTTGTGTAGAGGCTTGATCTATAGAACCAGGCTTCAGGTAATGGGGAGTGATTTACATTTATAGAAAAGCTCATTATTTGCGTTAGTATTACTACCTCTGATTTATTGAGATGCTATACAAGTCTGTCTTTAAAAATACTACATTGTGTGGCAAGAAGAAAAAGTTGAATTTATTAACTGATACTTTTCTTCCTTAACCCTGGTGCTCCTTTAATGCCATGATGTTACTCAGTTGAACTAGGTATGTCTAAATTTATTAATTAAGGAAAGAGATGGCAGAGCAACACCCATATTTTTTAATTATATCAGATAATTTAATTCTTAGCCCATGTGGCAATAGTGATAAATTTGCCTGGCAATGCAGGAGACACAGGTTTGATCCCTGAGTCAGGAAGATACACTGGAGAAGGAAATGACAACCACTCCAGTATCCTTGACTGGAAAATCCCATGGAGAGAGGAACCTGGCAGGCCACAGTTCATGGGGTCACAAAGAGACGATCACAATTGAAGTGACTTAGCACACAACACAATTCCAAGTGGACTTTGTTGAGAGCTTTCTTAGAAGCCTTAAATTAATGTTTTGAATATAAAGTTTTAAAAGAGTACAATTCTGGCAGAAGAATAGTGCTTGACCTGGGTCTTTGCAGTTTGAGTAGAATTTTTGTGACACATGGAGTGGGATGAGTTGGGAAAGATATTTCAGAGTGGCAAAAAGCATCAGTAAAGTTTGAAAGAAAGAGAATGTAGAAAATTATCAGGGGGCAGGGTGGAGGCATGGTGGTGGTGGTGGAAGTTTCTGCCACACTGGTGTGCTCAGAGTCATGGCCAGGTTGGAGAGTAGACCAGGGGTTTGGAGCTTGCCATGGAAAAGGGAGGAATTGAGTTAACAGTAAAGGAAACAAACAATGGTATGAGCTTGGTGGACTCCAGAGTCTCTTATAATCAAATTTTGGCAAAGTTAACCAGATCCCTGTTTGGAAAAATGCATTGTCCACATGTTTCAGCAGTATCCCTAAGCATGCGAAAGGGGAGGAGTTTTATCTGAGTCCTTAAGGAGGTAAATGAGATTGGGTTTAGCTTCACTGGGAATATTAAGTTTAAAATTTGAATCAACTAGATACCAAATTAGGACTGGGAAGATGCTGGCTCCAAGCCAGAACACAGAAATACAGTGGTAAATTAACTTAAAGTGGTTTAAATCATTTTAAAATAAACTCATTTGCCCATAAGATCTTGAGGGCTGTTTAAGGGCCTGAAATAATTCATAAGTTTGCATTTTCACAGTGACAGGAGCGGCTGACAATGTCTACTCTGATTTTCCTCCTAAGGGCTTATTTTAACACAGTCTTATTTTCTCCGCATATAAGGTTTAACTTTTGGTAACGAAAGCTAATGGTCAATTCTAAAAAATGACACTACGTTTTTCAGGCTCTGGGGCTTTTGTCAGTCTCCATCTGTATCACCTCTGCTCTTATTGTATCTGGATGGTACTTAACAAATAACTATTGTCCCAAGGGAATCATTTATGCCATGGAAATAGAAAAATAAATGAAATCTATGTGCTTTCTTATGATAGCAAATGATCTTGCAAAAATTCACTCCATGAATTTTTAAATTACTTAAAATAATGTATAAAATACTGTGAACTCTGGCTCTGGAGACCAATGAAAGTGAAAGTGTTAGTTGCTCAGTCCTGTCCAACTCTTTGGACTCCATGGACTGTAGCCCACCACTGTACCCCACCAGGCTGTCCATGGGATTTTCTAGGCAAGACTACTGGAGGGGGTTGCTATTTCCACCTCCAGGGGATCTTCCTGTCCCAAGGATCAAACCTGGATCTCTTGCATTGCAGGCAGATTCCTTACCCTCTGAGCCACCAGGGAAGCCAATTGGATTTTAATTATACTCCTACTACTTTCTTGCTCTGGGGCCTTGGCAAACAATTTTTCTGTACTTAGTTCTTCATTTGTAATATGGAGATATTAATAGGAACTATCTCATAGAGTTGTTTTGAGAGTTAACTGAAATATTATATGCAAAGAACTTAGAATAATGCTTGACAGAGAGTGGCATCATAAAAGTGTTATATATAATAAACACAATTTTAATTAATTTATTTATAATCCTTACCCAGCTCCTCATATCCCGACTACACTGGACTACCTGTTCTTCCCAGTCAAGGCAAGCATGTTCCCATAACTTTCCCATCTCTTTATTTATGCTGGAATCATTCACTTTGATAAAATGAACTTCCCTTACTTCACCTCTTGATGAAGTAGTCTCATTGTTTAGCTTTGGATATGGTGACATTGGATTTGTAAAGTCTCCTCACACCACGCCCTTTAGTAGCAACCCTTAGCAGAATTCACTACAACCTCTTTTGTACTCTCATAATATTTTTCATGTTATTTCATCCTTATATATTTATCTTCATTGCTAAAGTATGAGTTCCCCAAGTATTGCCCTTTGACTTTTTCTCTCCAGAGCCTTAAACAGTGTTCTGTTACAAATGAGCACTGGATGCATGGTTTAGTTGCTCAGTCATGTCCAACTCTTACAATCCCATGGAATGTAGCGTGTCAGGGTCCTCTGTCCATGGGATTCTCTAGGCAAGAATACTGGAGTGTGTTGTCATTTCCTTCTCCAGGGTATCTTCCCAACCCAGGGGTCAAACTCAGGTCTCCTGCATTGAAGGCAGATTCTTTTCTAACTGAGCTATGAGAGAAGCCCACTGTATGTATAGTCATCAAATTAATTAATTAGATGGCACAGTGCATATTGATAGCAGAAAAAGTAAAACCATCAGAAATCATAAGAATCCAACAAAGATATCACTGGTTTGTTGAACTTTCTAGATGTAAGAATTTAAGTAAATGAATACCACATGTAGGATTACAATGGATTATAAAGAGGCTTTTCAAGAGTTTTTTTAGCTAATGCCAATTAATTTTTATTTAGTGTGAAAACAATTATGCTGTGCTTTCCCCTACGATGGTCAAAACAAAATTTTTCTAAAATTTTGAAGATTTTTTAGCATGATATATTACCGTACTTCTAAGGCTTTTCAGTCCACCAGGTTTTATTTATCTAGTCCTAAATGCTGTAAGTTATATTTATATACACATTCACATAACACCACCAGTACTACTGCTATCATTCCACTAATCCAGTGCAATCTCTTATGGATCCCCACAGTTCATTATTAACATTATTGTGCATTGCTGAGCAACATCAAGTCCTTTCTTACACCTTTGGGAATTCATGAAGTAAAAGTACTTCTAACACTGATGAGTCTGCAAAGTAAAATATGTCATATAAATCAGAAGATAGTACCTAAAATACAAATTGCAAATTAATTATTTTAATCCTGCTCAATCCTGTCCAACACTTTGTGACTCCATGGACTGTAGCCCACCACTGTACCCCATGCAACATAATGATAATGATAAAAGCTACAACCCAACAAGAATAGAGGACAATCATAAACTTGCAGTTGCCAAACAATATTGTCTCAAAATACAAAGTTCACACAATGAATTGGACAAATTCATAATCATCGCAGGCAATTTTCAAAACACATGTTTCAGAAACTGATCTATTGATTGAACAAAGTTTAACACTGAATATGGAAGATTTGAAGACAAAATTAACTAGTTGATCTAAATATCTAAGCAGTTGGTCACAAAGGGAGTTTCACCAAGTTTCAAAGAATGAATGTCATGTTCTTGAACTGAAGTGGATCTAAATTAGAATCATCTATAAAAAGAATGCCCACAATGGTAATACATGTTTGCAAATAAAGAAACACATTCTAAAATAAGTCATAAGTGTATGAGCAAAATATATTCAACTCAAGAAACTGTAAAAGAGGAACTGTGTAAAACTAAAGAAATTTGGAGGAAAGAAATGTAAATGAGAAGAGCCAAAAATGATTTAAAACAAAAAGTAAACAACAAATCAAAGGCTAATTCTTTAAGGAACAATAATTAATTAATTTTAGCTGCATAAATCTCTATACAAACTAATCAAGAAAAAGAGAAAAGGCAATGGATGGGATAAATGTACTACCTATTCACTAATTAGTATCACATTTCAATAAGTAATTTTAAATTGTCAATAAATCTAGGGAATAAGAATAGATGACTGTTTTGTAGAAAAATGTTAGTTGTAAATTTGAATCAGCAAAAGTAATAATGCATTAACTGAATGGCAATTATAAAAATTGGGTTTGTCAACTACAAATTGGCACTTACCAAGAGCATTGCCAATGATGGAACAAGGCCTTTGCCACCTGCCTCTACTGAGATTGAACTCCAGGCTGCAATAGCTGTTGACCTTCAACAACCTCTGGGGAGTTCAGGCTGGAGTGAGGCACTCTGTGCTCCAGGGAATCTGGTGGGACAGGTCTTTAGATAGTTGGATGTTTTTAGAAACAGATTTTATTATCTCAATATTTGCATCTCCTCATATCTAGAGAGGCTCTAAACCCCTTCATGGTGACATCAGACCCTCATGACTAACAAAAAACCTTTTGTAAATTGAGGGCTTCATGGTATTGAACTCCCCCTTCACCAAAACCTTATATATTGACTTTCCCCGACTGCCCTTTTGGAGCAGACTCTCAGAGCTATCTGAGATGCCGCCTCCCAGGCTGCAGTCTTCATTTTGCCCCAAATAAAACTTAACTCACAACTCTCAAGTTGTACATCTTTTTAGTTGACAGGTTGATAATCAGATATTATCAGTATTTCCTTCAGAATATACAGACCTCATGCTTTTAACATTGATTTTTACCAAACCTTTAAAGAATATGCTACATGTGTATTTATATATATAATATAATTTATAAATTATATACATAAATATATATGCATAAATACATATATAAAAGAGAGACTATATAGCAAAAGCAACTCAATTCATGTTATGAAGTAGATATTACCTCAGTCTCAATACAGTAAGTCCCTTACATACCAACAAGTTCTGATCCAAGAGTGTATTCATAAGTCCAATTTGTAAGTTCAACGAGTTAGCCTAGGAACCCAACTACACAATTGGCTATACAGTACTTTACTGTAATAGTTTAAAATACTTTTGCACAAATAATACATAAAAATTAAACAAAAATAAAGAAAGCATTTTTAATCTTATAGTACAGTATCTTTAAAAGTATAGTGGTAGCAACTATATCATTATGGCTTTTATGCTTGCTTCCAGGCCTTCTGGGCTTGAAATAAAGATACTATACTAGAAGGCAATGGCACCCCACCCCAGTACTCTTGCCTGGAAAATCCCATGGGTGGAGGAGCCTGGTGGGCTGCAGTCCACGGGGTCAGGAAGAGTCGGACACTACTGAGTGACTTCACTTTCACTTCTCACTTTCATGCACTGGAGAAGGAAATGGCACCCCACTCCAGTGTTCTTGCCTGGAGAATCCCAGGGACAGGGGAGCCTCGTGGGCTGCCGTCTGTGGGGTCGCACAGAGTCGGACACGATGGAAGCGACTTAGCAGCAGCAGCAACTACTGTACGCTATACAGTACTATACAGTAAAGTATACAAGAGCACAACCACTTGTAGAGGCTGCATGCGTGTGATTCCAGACAGGGGAATCAACTTATGTGACTGACATGTGAACTCACGGGCACGTCTCTGAAAGTTCGCAACTTGAAGATTTGTATTTAGAACACTTACTGTAATAGTAAAACTTATATGATATTTCACCATTATAACTGAGCAGGACCCTATGGTGCCTTCCCAGAACAAACTCCCCCTGTCTTCTGCCTGCATCTTGTTTCTAGATAAACTTTAGCCTCTTAGGCCTCTAAGTTTCAAATAATGAACTTTATCAGAGAAGTGAGAAATGCAGAAACAACAGAAAACAATCAAGCAAGACAAAAGAATAGTTTAGCCAGTAAACAAAGTCAAAGACCTTTCATTCCTCCGCAAGGGCTATAGGTAATATCCTGAGCCATACCCTTTGAGCTATTTGGCATACACTAAAACTCCCACCTGGAGAAGGAAATGGCAACCCACTCCAGTGTTCTTGCCTAGAGAATCCTAGGGATCGGCAGGGGGTGGGGTGGGAGTGGGGGGGAGCCTGATGGGCTGCCCTCTATGTGGTCACAGAATCGGACACAACTGAAGTGACTTAGCAGTAGCAAAACCCCCACCTGGTGAAGGAAGTTAACTATATGCTGCCCACAAGCACATAAACCCCAGACCAGTTGAAACCAGACTGTTGATGATGTTCACTCTCAATTACCTCACCAATCAGAAGAATGCCCATGAGTTAATCACATACCCCCAAAATCTCTCCCTCATCCTGCCTTTGAAAACCTTTCCCTGAAATCCATCTAGGAATGCCTTTTAAGCACTAGGTGCCTGAACAACTTGGGCTTCTCAGATGGCTCAGTGGTAAAGAAGCAGCCTGCAATGCAGGAGACCCAGGTTTGATTCCTGGAACAGGAAGATCTCTTGCAGGAGGACATGGGAATCCACTCCAGTATTCTTTCCTGGGACATCCCATGGACAGAGGAGCCTGGCAGGCTACAGTCCATAGGGTCACAGAGTCAGACACATCTGAAGCGACTTAGCACACATGCACGCCTGACTCCTTGCCTGACGCCTGATACACACTGCACTTTCCGTCACCAGCCTGGCGGCAGTAGACTGGTTTTACTGCACATGGGCCAGTGAACCCAAAATGGTTTGGCAACACGATGTATTAGATACTATTTTAAGAGTTAGTGGCAAGAAAGGAATCCTTCTACACTGCTAGTGGAAAAATAAGATTATGCAATAATTTAGGAGATACCTGATAGAGCTGGAGAGAAACATATTCTTTGACTCTTCAATTTCTCCCCAGAAAGACATGTATTGGGATGGTCACTGAAGTGCTACATTAATAAGGAATTAGAAACAACACAATATTCATTTAAAAAAAAAATGTAGAGTTAATATTTATAAACAAAAGTCATGCACATTAATATGAATACATCTCAAAACATAATATGGGATTTGGAAAGTAAAAGTAGAGCAGTCTACAGGGATTTGATAAAACACAAAGTCAAAATAGAGGTTCCAAGGAGATAAGGGGTGGGGTTCAAATCAGGAAGGAAATTTTAAGTAGCTAAATTGGATCTCTCTGAAAAAGAAAGACAATAGAAAACATCTGAAGGAAAATCGTAAAGGAATTGCTCCAGCATCTAATAGAGAAAGCCTATCTAAAAGATACAAAATCCAGGCCAAAATCAGACATTGCTCCAGAAACATTCAATTTTGGATTACAACAGAGCAGTGTCTTCGGGTATCTAAGGAAAGAAACTGTGAAGGATATTCTACTAGTTGAGATTCATTCACTGTAGTAAGATAAAGGCAGTTATAGGTCGACATCCTCTCACATGAAAACATCCAGAAAGTATAAGTATGCCTGGGTCCTCTTGGAAAACATCTCTTGACGATAATTTCTAGCCACTTAAAGGATGACTAAAAGAATATGAAATGAAATTTCATTTCAGAAATGAAAAAGGCATGATTTTTAAAAATAATAAAGATGACTAATAAGCAGTGACTCCACTTAAAAACAGACAAAATGCCAAACAATTTGCTAATTAGAAGAGAAAGTATATTTTATGAACATTAGTGGTGTAAAACTAATAGAAACCACAAGCTGAGAGGAGGGGTTTGATGCAGTAATTGTCAGAGCTCTCAAATGTTTAGTGTTGTAGCCGAAGGATTCACAATCCTGTCTACATTCAAAGTATGTAGGTAAAACATAATGACTTTATCTATTTTTCATAACTAATTTTTTAAATTTAGAAGCTTTTACAAAATAGCATTTCTTGTAACAAAGAAAAAATCATCAACTTCAGATTAATTTCACTTTCTATTGCCTCTGCTAAATTTAAGTAAAGCACTTATAATTATTGTTAGCACTTATATCACTACATATTAATTAATTATTATATTAATATGTACTACTAATTATTATGTTGTTGCTGTTGTTTAGTTGCTAAGTTGTATCTGACTCTTTTGTGACTCCATGGACTGTAGCCCACCAGGCTCCTTCTGTCCATGGGATTTTCCAGGCAAGAATGCTGGAGCAGGTTGCACTTCCTTCTCCAGGGGCTCTTCCTCATCTAGGTATTGAACCTGTGTCTCCTGCACTGGCAAGCAGATTTTTGTTGTTGTTGTTTGTTTGTTTTAATCACTGAGCCACCATTGAATACCACTAATTATTACATTAAATAATATATTAATATACTACTAAATTATGCCATTTTATTATATTATCACTTAAAATATCATACTTGTAATAAAAAGTATAAAAATAAATAAAAATTCTCTGTCTCTTTCCTTTGGTCAATAGCTATAAACATAAAATTATTTGAAATGGTTTCATCTAGTGATATCTGTGGTCATAGGTAATTATTTTATTATTCTGCTTTCCTGAGTAATAAGTAAATTGAAACTTCACCAGTTTTACAGAAACAATAGTATGATTTTTATTAAGAAGTAAACCTAATCACTATCTTTTCTTGACCTATTCTAAAACCTTAATTTCCATTCATTCTCTGCCCATTATTTTCTGACACATATAATAAAAACATTTCAGGTGTTACTTTCAAATATATATTAATTTTTATAATAGATAATTATTCAATATAGAGATTATGTTTATTGATTTCTGTGTGTGTGTATATATATATATATATATATATATATATATATATATGTATTCTTTATACCTCACATCTTCCTCTTGTTTTCAGCTTTTATTTTGTGGAGCACATCAACCAATAATTCTTTAGAGAAGTTATGTGATGGTAAACTCTCCGAGTTCTTACATGCTGGAAGTGAATTTATTTTGTCCATACACTTAAATAATAGTTGGTTATCAAATTAGAAGATCAAAATAACTCTTCTCATATTGTAAAGATATTACTCAATTCTAGTGTCTAGGATTGATAATTTTATCCTTGTTTCTAAAATATATTTATTCTCTCTCAAAGATTTTAAGTTTTTTTCCCCCCCTTATTATTCATTTTGATGTGTCTAAATTGTGGACTTGTTTTTTCACCCTGCTTAATGATTGGTAGACTCTTCAATATAAAGAATTATGTCTTCAGTTCTGGGAATTCATATTCAAGTTCAAGTTCAGTCGCTCAGTCGTGTCCGACTCTTTGCGACCCCATGAATCACAGCACGCCAGGCCTCCCTGTTTATTACCATCTCTCGGAGTTCACTCAGACTCACGTCTATCGAGTCCGTGATGCCATCCAGCCATCTCATCCTCGGTCGTCCCCTTCTCCTCCTGCCCCCAATCCCTCCCAGCATCAGAGTCTTTTCCAATGAGTCAGCTCTTCGCATGAGGTGGCCAAAGTACTGGAGTTTCAGCTTTAGCATCATTCCTTCCAAAGAAATCCCCGGTTGGTCTCCTTCAGAATGGACTGGTTGGATCTCCTTGCAGTCCAAGGGACTCTCAAGAGTCTTCTCCAACACCACAGTTCAAAAGCATCAATTCTTCAGCTCTCAGCCTTCTTCACAGTCCAACTCTCACATCCATACATGACCACAGGAAAAACCATAGCCTTGACTAGACGGACCTTAGTCGGCAAAGTAATGTCTCTGCTTTTGAATATACTATCTAGGTTGGTCATAACTTTTCTCCCAAGGAGTAAGTGTCTTTTAATTAATTTCATGGCTGCAGTCACCATCTGCAGTGATTCTGGAGCCCCCAAAAATAAAGTCTGACACTGTTTCCACTGTTTTCCCATCTATTTCCCATGAAGTGATGGAACTAGATGCCTTGATCTTTGTTTTCTGAATGTTGAGCTTTAAGCCAACTTTTTCACTCTCCTCTTTCACTTTCATCAAGAGGCTTTTAGCTCCTCTTCACTTTCTGCCATAAAGGTGGTGTCATCTGCATATCTGAGGTTATTGATATTTCTCCCGTCAATCTTGATTCCTGCTTGTGCTTCATCCAGACCGGCATTTTGCATGATGTACTCTGCATAGAAGTTAAATAAGCAGGGTGACAATATACAGCCTTGACGCACTCCTTTTCCTATTTGGAACCAGTCTGTTGTTCCATGTCCAGTTCTAACTGTTGCTTCCTGACCTGCATACAGGTTTCTCAAGAGGCAAGTTAGGTGGTCTGGTATTCCCATCTCTTTCAGAATTTTCCACAGTTTATTGGAATTCATATTAGCCATATATAAAAAATAAAAAAGCCACATAACAATAGCCATGACAGTATTTTTATCAAATTATCACTTCCATTGTCTTTAAGTTTCTTTGAGATTATTATTAAAGTTTGCATATTCTCTTTTTCTCTTAACTTTTTTATGTACTTTATCACTGACATTTCCCCTGTTTTTGGAAGAATTTATCAGATTTATCCCATTTATAGCTATTTTACTATTCACTTAGTTTACTGTGAAAGAATTTACTGTGGTTTTAATTTTGGTAATCACATTTCACATTGGTAATATGGTAAACTCTCATTACTCTGAAGATATTAATTATAATTTTCAAGGTATCTTTTTGAACTAGGAACTCTGTTTCCTTGAGTGTCACTTCTCATGTTTATTGACATTGGGGACCATCTTTATCCCTCATTATTGGTTTTCCTCAAATATTGATGATTCTGATTTGTTTCTCCCTCTTTGTATTTGTGAATGTTTAATCCTTTAAAACTTGCTTCTTTATTTTTGGCTGAGCCGGGTCTTCGCTGCCACACGGGCTTTCTCTAGTTGTGGCTAGACGGGGCTACCCTTCCTGGTGGTGCCCTGGCTTCTCCTGTGGTGGCTTCTCTTGCTGTGGAGCAGAGGCTCTCGGTGCATGGGTTCCGGTCACTGTGGTGCACAAGCTCAGCAGCTGTGCTGCGTGGGCTAAGTTGCTCCATGGCATGTGGAATCTTCTCAGACCAGGAATCAAACCTGTGTCTCCTGCATTGGCAAGTGGATTCCTATCTGCTGTTCCACTAAGGAAGTCTAAGAATGTTTCATCTTTTGAGACTAATATATGTGTTTTCCAGCCTGTCATCAAAATTGTAAAAGAGTGAAAAAATGTGTTATTTGTAAGGTTATACCAATAATTGACCTTGAAAATATGATAATTTCCTCTTCTTTTTAAAAGTAACCAACCATCCACGGTCCTACCTTGTGTCTCAGGTTTAAGTATTCATAGTTACTGATTTTACTAAACAAAAGCACATATTTCTCTATTGTTTATTTCCTGGGGAGTGAGAGATGTTAAGAGGAGATCTCTTTGCATATTATCTTGAAGTTTTCCCCCAAAGACTTCCCTTCTTAAGGATCTATTACCTTCAAACTTGGCAAACACACATCCAAAGCCAGTTTTACCTTTATAGCAGCGCTCCCTTTTAAGTGTACTGATCTGTGACTTTTCTCAGGAATCAAATCCTCTACATGTATGTGTGTATGTGTCATATATATATATACATATGACAAAGATCTAGTATAATTTTAGTTAAATGGATGTGACTCTTCCTTGTTTTCAGCATTGTAACTCATTAACATTGATTCAAAATTCATATATGCTAATAATAGAGTCCTAATGCATAATGTCAAGTACTTGATATATAATTATTATTTATAATTTACATATAAATACATACATACATTTAGTGATTTTTTTAAATGTAGAAATTAGAAGGAGGTAGATATATGTTCAGATTTGATTCACTTTGCTCAGTGTCTTTTTAATTTGGGAACATAATCATTTTCCTCTGTGTGGTCTCCTGGCGCACACAAGGTTTTGTTTGAGCTTTCTGAGTGTCTCTGGCAGGTATGTGGTATGATTCTAAATGCAATCTCACCCCTCCTACCATCTTTCTGGGGGCTTCCGCTTTGCCCTTCAACGTGGGGTATCCTTCCTTGGTGGGGTCCAGCATTCTCCTATCAACAGTTGTTCAGCAGTGAGTTGTAATACTGGAGTTCTCACAGGAGAAGATGAGCTCATCTCCTTCTCCTCCACCATATTATCCCACAGAGACTGGGCCAGACCTGCCTTTGAGTGTTTGATTGTCTCCTGTGGAGGCACAGGTCAGCAGTGGCCTGACACATGGGCAGGGGCTCTGGGTGCAGCAGACCTTGGTATGCCATAAGCCCTCTTGGAGGAAGTCTATATCAACCCCATTATAGAGCTGCCAGAACTTACAAAGGACTGGGAAAACAGACTATTGGAGGGTATAAGCAAAACCTTGTGCACACCAGGACCCAGGAGAAAGGAGCAGTGACCTCACAAGGGACTGACCCAGACCTGTCTGTGAGTGTCCAGAAGTCTCCGCTGGAGGAATGGGTTGGCCAAGGCCTGCTGCAGGGTCGGAGGCACTGAGTGCGACCTTCTTTTGAAGGAGGTCACACACAGCACCTCCCATCAACAGAAAATTGGATTGAAGATTTACTGAGCATGGCCCCACTCATCAGAACAAGACCCAGTTTCCCCCTCAGTCAGTGTCTCCCATCAGGAAGCTTCCATAAGCCTCTTATCCCTATCTTTCAGAGGACAGACAGAATGAAAACCACAATTGCAGAAAACTAATCAAACTGATCACATGGACCATAACCTTGTCTAACTCAGTGACTCTATGAGCCATACCATGTAGGGCCATCCAAGACCAACAGTCATGGTGGAGAATGATATGACCTAAATCAAATCCCTTATGATTATACAGTGGAAGTGAGAAATAGATTCAAGGGATTAGATCCGATAGACAGGGTGTCTGAAGACCAATGGATGGAGGTTCATGACATTGTGTAGGAGGCAGGGATCAAGACCATACTCAAGAACATGGTCCACTGGAGAAGGAAATGGCAAACCAATTCAGTTTTCTTGCCTTGAGAACCCCCTAAACAGTATGAACAGACAAAAAGATAGGACACGGAAAGAGGAACTCCCTAGGTCAGTAGGTGCCCAATATGCTACTGGAAAACAGTAGAAAAATAACTCAAGAAAGAATAAAGAGATGGAGCCAAAGTGAAAACACCACCCAGTTGTGGATGTGACGTGATGGAAGTAAAGTCTGATGCTGTAAAGAACAATATTACATAGGAACCTGGAATGTTAGATCTGTGAATTAAGGTAAATTGGAAGTGGTCAAACAGGAGATGGCAAGAGTAAACATGGACATTTTAGAAATCAGCGAACTAAAATGGACTGTAATGGGTGAATTTAACTCTGATGACCATTATATCTATTACTGGGGGCAAGAATCCCTTAGAAGAAATGGAGTAGCCATCATAGTCAACAAGTGTCCGAAAGACAGTACTTGGATGCAATCTCAAAAATGACAGAATGATCTCTGTTCATTTCTAAGGCAAACCATTCAATATCAGATTAATCCAAGTCTCTGCCCCAACCAGTAATGCTGAAGAAGCTGAAGTGGAACAGTGCTATGAAGTTCTATAAGACCTTCTAAAACTAACACCCAAAAGATGTCCTTTTCATTATAGGGGACTGGAATGCAAAAGTAGGAAGTCAAGAAACACCTGGAGTAACAGGCAAATTTGGCCTTGGGTATGGAATGAAGCAAGGCAAAGGCTGACAGAGCTTTTACCAAGAGAACATGCTAGTCATAGCAAACACTCTCTTCCAACAACACAAGAGAAGACTCTACACATGGACATCACCAGATGGTCAACACTGAAATCAGATTAATTATATTCTTTGCAGCCAAAGACAGACAAGCTCTATATAGTCAGCAAAAACAAGACCAGGAGCTGACTGTGGCTCAGATCATGAACTCCTTATTGCCAAATTCAGACTGAAATTGAAGAAAGTAAGGAAAACTGCTAGACCATTCAGGTATGACCTAAATCAAATCCCTTATGATTATACAGTGGAAGTGAGAAATAGATTCAAGGGATTAGATCTGATAGACAGGGTGTCTGAAGACCAATGGATGGAGGTTCATGACATTGTGTAGGAGGCAGAGATCAAGATCATACCCAAGAACGTGAATGTGAACGTGAAGTCGCTTAGTCGTGTCCGACTCTTTGCAACCCCAGAGACTGCAGCCTACCAAGCTCCTCTGTCCATGGTATTTTCCAGGCAATAGTACTGGAGTGGATTGCCATTTCCTTCTCCAAGGGATCTTCCCAACTCAGGGATTGAACCCAGGTCTCCTGCATCATAGACAGACGCTTTACCGTCTGAGCCAGGGAAGTGGAGGTAAAATTTTTGTCTGAAGAGGTCTTACAAACAGCTGAGAAAAGAAGAGAAGCAAAAGGCAAAAAAAGAAAAGGAAAGATACACCTATCTGAATGCAGAGTTCCAAAGAATAGCAAGGCGAGAAAAGAAAGCCTTCTTCAGTGATCAATGCAAAGAAACAGGAAAACAGTAGAATGGTAGACTAGAGATCTCTTCAAGAAAATTAGAAATAACAAGAGAACATTCTGTGCAAAGATGATCACAATAAAGGACAGAAATGGTATGGACCTAACCGAAACAGAAGATATTAAGAAAAGGTGGCAAGAATACACAAAAAAACTATGCAAAAAGATCTTCATGACTCAGATAACCATGATGGTATGATCACTCACCTAGAGCCAGGCATCCTGGGATGTGAAGCCAAGTAGGCCTTACTAAGAATCACTACGAACAAAGCTAACAGAGGTGATGGAAATCCAGGTGAGCCATTTCAAATCCCAAAAGATGATGCTGTGAAAATGCTGCACCCAATATGACAGTAAATTTGAACAACTCAGCAGTGGCCACAGGACTGGAAAAGATCAACTTTCATTCCAATCTCAAAGAAAGGCAGTGCCAAAGAATGTTCAAAGTACTACACAATTGCACTTATCTCACACGCTAGTAAAGTAATGCTGAAAATTCTCAAAACCAGGCTTCAATAGTACATGAATGGTGAACTTTCAGATGTTCAAGCTGAATTTAGAAAAGGTAGAGGAACCAAAGATCAAATTACCAGCATCCATTGGATCATTTAAAAAGCAAGAAATTTCCAGGAAAGCATCTACTGCTGCTTTACTGACTATGCCAAAGCCTTTGACTGTGTGGATCACAATAAACTGGAAAATTCTTCAAGAAATGGGAATACCAGACCACCTTACCTGCCTTCTGAGAAACTGTATGCAGGTCAGGAAGCAACACTTACAACTGGACATGGAAAAACAGATTGGTTCCAAATCTGGAAAGGAGTACATCAAGGCTGTATATTGTCACCCTGCTTATTTAACTTCTATGCAGAGTACATCATGCAAAATGCCAGTCTGGATGAAGCACAAGCAGGAATCAAGATTGCCGGGAGAAATATCAATAACCTCAGATTTGCAGGTGACACTACCCTTATGGCAGAAAGTGATAAAGAACTAAAGAGCCTCTTGATGAAAGTGAAAGAGGAGAGTGTAAATGTTGGCTTAAAACTCAATATTCAAAAGCTAAGATCATGGCATCCAGTCCCATCACTTCATGGCAAATAGATGGGGGAACAATGGAACCAGTGAGAAACTTTATTTTGGGGGCTCCAAAATCACTGCAGATGGTGACTGCAGCCATGAAACTAAAAGACACTCTCTCCTTGGAAGAAGAGTTATGACCAACCTAGACAGCATGCTAAAAAACAAAGACATTACTTTGCCAACAAAGATCCATCTAGTCAAAGTTATGATTTTTCCAGTAGCCATGTATGGATGTGAGAATTGGACTGTTAAGAAAGCTGAGCACCAAAGAACTGATGCTTTTGAACTGTGGTGTTGGAGAAGACTCTTGAGAGCCCCTTGGACTGCAACATGATCCAACCAGTCCATCCTAACGGAAATCAGTCCTGAATATTCGTTGGAAGGACTGATGCTGAAGGTGAAAGTCTAATCCTTTGGCCACCTGGTGCAAAAGATGACTCATTGGAAAAGACTCTCTTGCTGGGAAAGATTGAGGATGGGAGTAGAAGGGGATGACAGAGGATGAGATGGTTGGATGGCATGACTGACTCTATGGACATAGGTTTGAGTGAGCTCCGGGAGTTGTTGATGGACAGGGTAGCCTGGCGTGCTGCACTCCATGGGGTGGCAAAGAGTCCAGACCCGACCGAGTGACTAAACTGGACTGAATCATTTTCCTGGTTTAAGAAAAAGTTACACTTAGAAATTTCAGCACAGGTCATACTGTCTGTGTATGTAGATTAAGGATTTAAAATAATCCTAATGTAAATAAATATCACTAATTAATGTTCTTTTATTAAAAAAGTAAAGTTCTAAATTGTATCCATCATATTCTTTTTATCAATATTAAGATCTTGATATTAGACAAAATTTTTGGAAGTTTAATTTTTAATTTCAGAAAGCTGATGAGCTATTGGCTTTTCATAACGTACATTAATAAAGATATAAATAAATGAATGTCTTATTATCATATATATGTTTCACAGTTTAAAATATTAAATTAACTGCAATATATCTATTATTGACCATTTTCTATTAACTTCACTCTGTCTGTTTAATGGCAGTGTTTTTAGTGATGTGAGATTATCATGGTTTTATTCCATAGAACTACTAGGTTTTACTGGAATTACTGACCTCATAGCTTCTTATATGAGATAGAAAACTCTTTATTGGTTAAATTATTTTGACTGGCTCTCTGTTATTGCAAATAAAAACATCCTAAGAAGGAAAAATAATTATTTTTTAAGTTACTGATAGAAATACAATTTTCCCTTTAGGAAATAAGTTTTTAAACTTATATAAGCTGATAGTGTTTTATATAAAAGTTAAATTTTATTTGTAAATATTGTTTGCTTTGTTTTTTGCTGCTGTCTGATGATGGTTAAAATCTGTTTTATTCTGGCTTCCATGATTTTAAGAGCAGTTCCAGAATGGAATTAAATGTTAACCTTCACAAACAACTTAGCCTAGCTCTCAGGCACAATGGTTGAAATGAATTACAATATTTAGCACTGGCAATCTATTTTTCAAGGCTACATAAAAATGAATTGCTATCAGACTCACCATTTGATCCAGGAAGATAAAACTGTTCTGATTGTGAACTTCTAATTATTACATATACTTGCATTGTGCATGCTAAGTTGATTCAGTCATGTCCAACTCTGTTATTTCATGGACTGTAGCTCCCCAGGCTCCTCTGTCCATGGGACAAGAATACTAGAGTGGTCTGCCATATACTCCTCCAGGAGATCTTCCTGACCCAGGGATCTAACCCTCATCTTTAAGTCTCCTGTATTGACAAGTGGGTTCTTTTCCTTAAGAAATGGTTTGAAATGTGCCAGAAGTAATATTTAACCCATTGATTTTAGGATCAGAACACCTAGGTTTATGTTTTCATTTGTTGTCTTTGAGACTGCAGGCTTCAGTTTCTTGTTTCCAAAGAGGAGATAGTAATAGTAATAATGATAGCAATTTGTTCCAAGGAAAGGTGAAAGTAAATGAGAGTTAAGTTTTGTGAGAATTCTCTTTAAATGAGAAATTTATTCTCTGTCTATGGGACTCTCCGGGCAAGAATACTAGAGTGTGTTGCCATGTCCTCCTCCAGGGGATCTTCCCAACTCAGGGGTCGAACCCGTGTCTCTTATGTCTCTTGTATTGGTCAGTTCTTTACCAATAGTGCTATCTGGGAAGCCCATAGAAATTCTAAGTGTTCTGAAATACTATGTGATGGGCCATGCAAAATGGTATCTTTAAAAGAAACCAGATGGCTTATTTAATACTCATTCCAAGAAGAGTTCTGTTTACAGTTTTTACTTTGGGGCTTTTTTATTTTGTTATCTGGGATTACCCAAAAGTGATTATTTATTTTTAAGTTCTTAACCTATTGCACGGGTCAAATGTTTCTTGGGGAATCCCACAAGGCCATCTTTATAGAGTCATATAAGCACTAGAATTGGAATCTAGGAAATGTGGGGTCTGTTTACAGCTGTCACATTAACTGTGTGGCTTTAGGCAAATTGCTTTAACCAAACTGATTTGGGGCAAACCCCGAGTTTCATGAATAACAGATGACAATTTGAAAGTGTTCTGTTAACTGCCTCTGGTCTCCTTTGTAAACCTGAACAAACTGAGTTCTCTCTGTGTGCCTCGGTTTTCTCATTTATGGAATAAGTTGAACCGAATCATTTCTGAATTCCTTTTAGTATTTCTATTAACTCAGTCTATAATTCACACTGAAAGAAGTGCATTTTAATTTTCAAGAGTTTAAACATTTTTGGGAAATGCTAAAGCCTTAACGTAAATATTTGTTTTTGTCATTGTCCGAGTTGGAAGATAAAATTGGTGAAAGGACAATATCAGGGTCTGCCAATGTGTTTTATTCTATTTTCTCCAACTTGCACCTTTCTCTCTTCCTGGGTATCCAGGACTATGACAAGATGCCTGCGGAATACAGACAGAGAGAGGCCCCACAGGCTGACTCTCCCTTCCTCTGTTTTGTTGTTGTTGTTGTTTTTAGGAAGTTCAAATTAGATGAAACAAACTCTCCCAAGGATTTGTGTTATGAGCACTAAAAGACTGGCTCAAGTTTAGTTCAGTTCAGTTCAGACACTTAGTCGTGTCTGACTCTCTGCAATGCACAGCACACCAGGCTTCCCTGTCCATCACCAACTCCTGGGGTTTACCCAAACTCATGTCCATTGAGTCAGTGATGCCATCCAACTATCTCATCCTCTGTCGTCCCCTTTTCTCCATGCCTTCAATCTTTCCCAGCATCAGGGTCTATTCAAATGAGTCAGCTCTTTGCATCAGGTGGCCAAAATATTGGCGCTTCAGCTTTAACATCAGTCCTTTCAAAGAACACCCAGGTCCGATCTCCTTTAGAATGGACTGATTGGATTTCCTTGCAGTCCAAGGGACTCTCAAGAGTCTTTCTCCAACACCACAGTTCAAAAGCATCAATTCTTCGGCACTCAGCTTTCTTTATAGTCCAACTCTCACATCCATACATGGCTACTGGAAAAACCATAGCCTTGACTAGACAGACCTTTGTTGACAAAGTAATGTCTCTGTTTTTTAATATGCTCTATAGGTTGGTCATAATTTTCCTTCCAAGGAGTAAGCATCTTTTAATTTCATGGCTGCAATCACCATCTGCAGTGATTTTGAAGCCCCCAAAATAAAGTTTGACACCATTTCCACTGTTTCCCCATCTATTTCCCATGAAGTGATGGGACCAGATGCCATGATCTTCATTTTCTGAATGTTGAGCCTTAAGCCAACTTTTTCACTCTCCTCTTTTACCCTCATCAAGAGGCTCTTTAGTTCTCCTTCACTTTCTGCCATAAGGGTGGTGTCATCTGCATATCTAAGGTTATTGATATTTCTCCTGGCAATCTTGATTCCAGCTTGTGCTGAAATCCTGCCCAGCATTTCTCATGATGTACTCTGCATATAAGTTAAATAAGCAGGGTGACAATATACAGCCTTGACGTACTCCTTTTGCTATTTGGAACCAGTCTGTTGTTCCATGTCCAGTTCTAACTGTTGCTTCCTGACCTGCATACAGGTTTCTCGAGGCAGGTCAGGTGGTCTAGTATTCCCATCTCTTTCATAATTTTCCACAGTTTATTGTGATCCATACAGTCAAAGGCTTTGGCATAGTCAATAAAGCTGAAATAGATGTTTATCTGGAACTCTCTTGGTGGCTCAGAGGGTAAAGTGTCTGCCTGCAATGTGCAAGATCTGGGTTTGATCCCTGGGTTGGGAAGATAACCTGGAGAAGAAAATGGCAACCCACTACAGTACTCTTGCCTAGAAAATCCCATGGATGTAGAAGCCTGGTGAGCTATAGTCCTTGGGGTTGCAAAGAGTCAGACACGATTGAGTGACTTCACTTTCACCTTTCACCTTTTTGGAACTCTCTTTTTTTGATGATCCAGCGGATGTTGGCAATTTGATCTCTGGTTCCTCTACCTTTTCTGAAACCAGCTTGAACATCTGGAAGTTCATGGTTCAAGATAGTTAGCCAAAGAATTCCTCATCTCTTTATGAGAAAGGTGGGTCTGATCATATACATTTGATCAAGTACATATACAAGGATGTACTTGAAAAAAAGAAACTATAAAGGGCATATGAGGTTTTAAAATTCCTTAATTTCCTATGGTTTCTAGCACACACACACAAAAGTGCCATTTATGACACTTCCAAATTTTCAGATGCTTATTTCAGGAGGAAAGGAAAGGATCTAAAGGACATCGGAGAGGAGAAAACCATGGCCTTTCACATCATGTGCTACCATGGAAGGAAAGGTTTCCTGAAGAAGGACAAGATGTCATGGATACTGCAGGACTGAGATATATCCCCAGGAATTTGTTCTGGAAAAGATGTTCTGTTCCACATTTTGAAGGTCCCTAGTGTCCTGTGGTCATTTTATTCCTTTGCATTCTCACTCCTTGCCCTCCTGGACCCTTAGAATCTTCACCTTCTGCAGTGGGAAGGTGGGAGTGAGACTTTCCAAGAAATCCAGATTAAAATCCATTTTCTCACACAAAGTTGGTTGTATTTCATACAGCATTATAGGTGCATTATGGGCTTCCTAGGTGGTACAGTGGAAAGAATCTGCCTGCTAATGCAGGAAATGCAGGTTCAGTCCTTGGTACGGAAGATCCCCTAGAGCAGGAAATAGCATCCCGTCCAGGATCCTTGCCTGGAGAATCCCATGGACAGAGGAGCCTGGTGGGCTACAGTCCATAGGATCACAAAGAGTCAGACAGGACTGAATGACTAAACACCAGCTCACATTAGTGCATTATAGGTGAAGTAGATTTTGTGAAATAAACCTGCATCCCTAACCAACATGTTTTTCCAGTAGTCATGTATGGATATGAGAACTGGACCATAAGGAAAGCTGAGCACCGAAGAATTGGTGCTTTTGAGCTGTGGTGTTGGAGAAGACTCTTGAGAGTCCCTTGGACTGCAAGGAGATCCAATCAGTGCATCCTAAAGGAAATCAGTCCAAATATTCATTAGGAAGACTGATATTGAAGCTGAAACTCCAATACTTTGGCCACCTGATGCAAAGAAATGACTCAGTTGAAAATACCCTTATCCTGGGAAAGATAGAAGGTGGGAGGAGAAGGAAACAACAGAGGATGAGATAGTTGGATGTCATCACTGACTCAATGGACATGAGTTTGAGTAAATCCTTGGAGTTGGGGATGGACAGGGAGCCTGGTGTGCTGCAGTCCATGGGATTACAAAGAGCTGGATGTGACTGAGCGACTGAACTGAACTGAAGCAACATGCATGCCATGATTCACAAGAGAAATTCAGATCTCAGTTCCAAACTACTACTCAGTCTGTATATTAAGAAACACTTGAAGATATTTTTATGCCCTTCCAAGTTGAGGTTAAGAGGTATATGAGAAATGAGGTTCCACTCTAATTGTGTTTTGGTGCTTGATGTCACCTGAGTCTTAGGAGAATCGGTTGCTGGTCTCTTGAGCTTCCATTTGCTCAACAGCAAAGGCAGATGGAAAATTTTTACAGTGAGGTGATAGTGATGCACCAAGCATCTTCACAGACACAGGGCACAGACTTGTGGTTCTAAGTATATAGAATGAATAAACAATACAATTCTGTTGTATAGCACAGGGAACTATATTCAATACCCTGTGGTAAACCATAATGGAAAAGAATATGAAAAAAAAATATATATATATTTATATTGTTCTTCAGTTGCTAAGTCGTGTCCAACCCCATGGACTGTAGCACACTAGGCTTCTCTGTTTTTCACTGTCTCCCAGAGTTTGCTCAGACTCATGCCCAGTGAGTCAGTGATGCCATCCAACCATCTCATCTTCTGTCACTCCCATCTCTTCTTGTCCTCAATCTTTTCCAGAATCAGGGTCTTTCCCAATGAGTCGGCCAAAGTATTGGAGCTTCAGCTGGAATCTTTCCAATGAATATTTAGCATTGGTTTCCTTTAGGGTTGACTGGTTTGATCTCTTGGCTGTCCATAGGTCTTTCAAGGGTCTTCTCCAGCACCACGGTTTGAAAGCATCAATTCTTCAGTGTTCAGTGTTCTTTATGGTCCAAATGTCACATCTTTACATGGCTAATGGAAAAACTATAGCTTTGACTATACAAACCTTCATCAGCAAAGTGATGTCTCTGCTTTTTAATATGCTTTCTAGTTTTTCAGAGCTTTTCTTCCAAGAAGCAGCTATGTATGTATCACTTTGCTGTGTAGCAAATTAACATGATATTGTAAGTCAATTATACTTGAATAAAATAAAAAAATCTTCTAAAAATCCTTTTTAAAATTTTTATTTTGTACTCTGGCCACATAGGATTATTAATTACTTAGAACAGCCACTCTATCTCACACCTCTGACTCTATGCTCCCTCTGTATCCTTAAAGATTCAGCTCAAACATCATTTCAGGGAAACCTTTTGAGCACCGCATACATGTGCAACACAAACACACACAAGACAGTCCTCCTGGAGCTTCCATACATCTGTGCTGACTACCATTACAACATACATCTCACTGTGTCGAATTTGGCTCTTGAACTGCCGTCTCTCACTTTTTGAGAACACGGGTCACGCAGTTTGCCTTTGTGTCCCTGAACATCTGCATACCTCCTGGCATGGTAGGAAATACATGAATATCTCTTGGACAAATGAATGAATGCATAAAAAGTGATAAGGATGTGTTCCTGCAAAAGTAAATCTCTCTTTTCACTTTTTGTCTGCTGAGAGATGCCCCTCTGATTCACAGCTCACCTTACCTAGGCCAAGCATATCATAAGTTGAGTGAGTAATTGAGGCTGCTCCTGTCCCAGAACTCAGCAGCAGGAACCCTGCAGGGTGAAACCATTCTCCTCCCCTCTCGTTCGTGCTGACACACCCTTCCTTTGGACTGTATCTCAGCCCCGCAGGCACCAAGTGCTCTGCAGTCTGAGCCAGCCGCTTCTGCCCATCCACATGCTTGACTGCTGGCCAAGATGCGGATGAGAAACCACCCAGGTGCTCGGCCTCAGAAAACCAACAAGGTGGCCGGGGCCAACAGAGGCCAAACTAAGTGAGTGCAGAAGTCTAGAGGAAGCAGGCCCTAGCCGAGAATCAGGAAACTTGCTCTAGTTTCTCTACTAACAGCCTGTGCAACCTTCAGGCTACAGTCCCTTCTCCTAGGGCCTAATCTCATCCTCTGGGAGTAAGTGGGTTGAGCCCAGTGAGCTCTAAGATCTTGTCTAATTCTCAAATTCTAGAGGTGAGAGGTGAGGTGAGGTGAGGTGAGGTCGCTCAGTCGTGTCCAACTCTGCGACCCCATGGACTGTAACCTACTAGGCTTCTCTGTCCATGGGATTCTCCAGGCAAGAATACTGGAGTGGATTGCCATTTCCTTCTCCAGGGGATCTTCCTGACCCAGGGATCGAACCCGGGTCTCCCACATCGGAGGCAGACGCTTTAACCTCTGAGCCACCAGGGAAGCCCCTCAAATTCTAGGATCTGAAATAAAGAGCAGCCTAAGCATTTTCCCTACCTGAGAGGATAATGGTTATTTGCTGTAGCAACTCTATCCACAGGGGAAAGGCCAGGAGCTCAAGTTCACTATCAGTACTGATTCAAAATGTACACTCTTGGCCCTCATTCCATGATACTAGATTCTAAGAAAGTTTAGTTTCACAGCCTCTGTGTAGTGGTAATCCTGTACTAGAACCAAGCAAGGGCCATGGTCTACTTTGCATCTTCCACTTAAACAAGCAATTCAAGGGACTTGCCTGGTGGTCCAGTGTTTGAGTGCTCTCCCAGTGAAGGGGGCATGGGTTTGATCAGCCTTAGTTCCTTAGGTCACGGAACTAAGATCCCAGATGGCATGCCCAAAAACTCCAGAATCAAACCAACAGCCTAATCACTCACTGTCCCAACCCACACACTATGCGTGATAGTACCATGCCTTCTGCACCATCTATCTGCAGAGTCCCCTCCAAGCATTGCATTTGTGCCCTGTAAATAGGCTAGGATCAAGTACTGATTCCTTTGGACTAGAGCAATAGGACTAGAGTAACAAAAGCAATATTACTACCAAGAGTACTGCCTTTTATTCAGTGTGTAATGTTTCCAAAACTTGTGCCGTATGCTCTATGTGTTTACTCATTCTGTTCTCATAACCACTCTATTTAGGAAGTATCTTATTATATCCTCCCAATACAAAATACAAAAGAACCCAAATTCACTGTTCAAACAAAATGTATAAACTGAGAAAGACAATATGACAATTTCAACCCCTCACAGGTGGATAGCATTTAAGCTTATAAAGGCCATTTTGCAACATCATTCAATGTGGTTTTTACTGTGATGTAGTGGTTGAGTCAACTGTTTATGCTTTAAGGAATGGAAACTTGAAGTGAGGTGAGATGATAATTCAGGTCACTTGACTCACAGTCTTGGGCCTCCCCAAAGAAAACACCAGTCTGTGCTGGATTCCTCAGAAGTAAAGAGGGATTGAAGGCCATGGGGTTTCCTAGAGAATTGACCTGAGGTCTGATACATGGTTTAAGGCTGAATTTCTGGAGTTTGGATTGAAATGGTGGATGAGATCAGGGTATGAACAAATGTAGAGATGGACAAAGGACAAGTGGAGGGGAATCATTTTGTTCATGGTATTGGGAACCATGCACAGATAGCCCCAACAGTGCACAGCCGTAGCTATGCTGAACTCATTTTCAGCAGCACAGAGAAAGGTCCCAGAGGGTAGTAAGAAGAGAGGTCATTATGGGTGGAGATATTTCTGTTTCCGCAGGGGATTTTGGTGCTTATTCAATTTGAAACTTCTAAAATAACTCATTATGTGTGGAATAGCAGATGTTCATATTCAATATATTTGCATGGCCTCATGTTATCTGTTGTTCTATGGCAATTTCTCTTCTTTTTTTTTACCTACTCTCAGGTCATTAGTCAGAGTGAATCATGCATGTTTAGAAGGGAATTATATATCTGAATCCTTAGGACAAGGAAAACTGACAGCTTCTGGGTGGAATTAGACTTGCCAGATAAAGCTGGTGGTGGTCATTCTGTCATTCAGTAAAAGTCAAAGCTTAGAAAATTCAGGGTTGCTCTTCTTTTGTGTATGCTTAGTCTTTATGTGATATCTGACTCTGTGACTCCATGGACTGTAACCCACCAGGCTCCTTCTATCCATGTGATTTACCAAGCAAGAATACTGGAGTGGGTTGCCATTTCCTTTGCAGGGGATCTTCCCCACCCAGGGATGGAATCTGTGTTTTTGTATTGCAGGCAGATTCTTTACCTGCTGAGCCATCAGGAAAACCCCAAAAGAAGGGTGGATGAAATTCACTTTAAGAAACTAGGCGTTCTATTTAATTTGTGCTTTGGCTTCTCCTGATTTAGTTCTAGAAGTCTATGTTTTGAAGGATGATCAATATGGAACACTGGAATCTTGGCAGGGGAACGTGGGTGAATATGTCAGCAGTGAGGAAGATTTTTTAACATATGAGGAATTAATCAAGTAAGCAGAACCATTAAGTATCATGGGAGCCAAGTGTCTTAAGTGTTAGAGAAGGGAGTCACTAATACGGAAAAGAAAAAAATAAGTAGAAGTATGGTGCTAGGTTAGAATTGAAGATAAAAACGTGAACTCACCGTTTTCAGTATAGGTAGATAAATAGGTACACAGATAATTAGTAGATATATAAATAAACATAAACATAGGCATAAAATGAGTGTGTGTGTGTGTGTGTGTGTCTGTGTGTGTATGTGTGCACTCCCTTGCACTATTCACCAAGAGGACTTGGGAACAGTGTTGTTTACTTGTTGCTGTTTACTCAATAAGTCATGTACAATTCTTTTGTGACCCCATGAACTGTGGCCCACCAGGCTCCACTGTCCATGGGATTTCCCAGACAAGAATACTCAAGTGGGTTTCCATTTCCTACTCCAGGGGATCTTCCTGACCCAGGGTTCAAACCCACTTCTTCTGCATTGGCAGGCAGATTCTTTACCCCTGAACCAGCTGGGAAGCCTGGGAGCAGTGGTATCCTTATATGAATGAGCATAATTATCACTTAATTCATGGTTTTCATACATAATTCTCCACTAAAAGAAACCAGCCATCTTTGAAAGAATGGTTATTTCCAGCACTGGACAGGAAAAGCACATGATGGGCCTGGAACATTTTGCAATGGTGAAAAGTAAAGAGATACTTTTAGAATGATAGGTACATGTCAAAAGCACAGAGATGCTAGCTTGACAAGTCCCTCACTGGCCAAATTTGGGTCAATTTAAGCACCCAAATAAAAAAATAAGTTTGGATTATAAGCATAGAATAAAATAAACATCTATGAATCCAGAAAATATAAATAAATGGTAAATGGAAATTTTTAAAGTCTCATGAGGTAGACATTTTAAAACAAGGCAAAATGTGCTAAGACACCTATGCTAATAAAATCTGTGGTTTTAAAAAAAAGGTATCAGCAAATCCTTGAATTCTACTTCAGTTATACTTTAAATATCATAGACTTAAAGTGAAAGTGAAAGTGAAGTCACTCAGTCATGTCCGACTCTTTGTGACCTCATGGACTGTAGCCTAAGAAGCTCCTCTGTCCATGGGATTCTCCAGGCAAGAATACCGGCGTGGGCTGCCATTTCCTTCTCCAGGGGATCTTCCCAACCCAGGGATCAAACCTGGGTTTCTGGCACTGGAGGCAGACGCTTTAATCTCTGAGCCACCAGGAAGCCCTATCATAGACTTAACCTCCATTGTATTTAAGTAATATTATATTTGGCTTCCTTGGTGTCTCAGTGGTAAAGAATCAGCCCGGCAATGCAGGAGACAAGGGTTCAATCCTGGGTCTGGAAGATCCCTTGGAGGAGGAAATGGCAACCTGCTCCAGTATTCTTGCCTTAGAAATAACATGGAAAGGATCCTGGTGGACTACAGCCCGTGGGGTGGCAAAAGAGTCAGACACGACTTAGCAGCTGTGGCTATAAACTCTATCAGTCCCAGCTCCTTAAGGGACCCTCTCTTGCAGCTATACATCATGCCCAGTACTGGCAATTGCTTTTTCCACCTGCCCCTTGATGTAATGTGTGTACTTTATTATCCCTGACATTTTTTTTCCTAAACATGGTCCATAGTTTTCTAAATTGTTGTTCATTAAGCTTTCTTCAACAACAGTGTGTCACCTGCTTTCTACTCAAACTCCAACTCACATGTTATTGAATGACTCCCTCCTATGAAAATTATACTTCCTCTCACCATTGACTCACAAGTTTATAGATCTTAATTTTCTATTACTTTGCTAGATACCTTTTTAATTCTAAATAACAGACTGTAATTTCTATTTATTTATACATTTTAGATCTCCATTGACTTCCCCAAGGAAAGATGAATAATTTAGCACCCCTGCAGTTACTAAGAGAGAGGATTTGTCAGACAGCAAGGAGCCATGCATTCTTAAAATTATTAATAGAAAAATATGTTAAAACTGCCTTTGACTTTAGTCCTTCAATCACTATATCCTCCATTTCAGCTGGAACTTTATTTTCCATTGTATCTAAAAGTCTATTTTTACTTTATATATGATATATATATATATATAAAATCATTATATATATAAAATCATTTATATATAATATATAATATAATCATATATATATGATTATATATATTATATATCATTTCCCCACTAATATATAGTATATTAAATATTAATTAGGATATGCAAGTATCTCATGAAAGAGAGTATGCAATTTAAAAAACTGGGACCCACTTTTATGCAGATAACCTTATTTTGACATGACCTTTTTAGAAACAGGCTTTTTCGTATTGAAGTATCTGAACAGCCATTTGTAGAAATCTGATGCCATACAATCCAACAAAGTATAGCACATATGTGCTAGACTTGGGCTAGATAATGCACTGGACAGAACTCTGATTCCTTCAAATTCTTTGACTTCGGCTGTTAATTGTCATCAACGAGCTGGGGCACTGTCTATTGAAGGAATGTGTACTGCAGATGCTCCCTCCACAGGCTCTGTCAGCTCAAATGATGGCAACACCATCCTTCCAGACCCTCTGACTGATTACTTCAAAGTTGTTCTTGATACCTCTCTTTCTCTCACCATTGCATTCAATCCATCAAGATATTCTGTTAGCTTTTCCTTCACCATTTATACCAAATGACAGGTGAGTTAGAGTACTGATTTAATGTTATTTTGAGACTGGAGAGACTCACGGAAGTTGCTGTTGTAAGACTAAAAAGTAGCAGGATATAAATGTATTCTGACAAATTAGAAGATGTAAGCAGAAAAATAATCATCCACACAGATCTCTCCTGCCCTGCAAATCCTGTTCTTTAGGGTCACATCAATAATATTTGTTATAATGATGTTTGACTATGCTTTATGTTTGAAAATGTTGATGAAGGCACTTTCTTATTTATAAAAACATCCCTTTTTCTTAAACATGGGATACAACTCTTAGTCTCAGAAACTGAGTCCAGTTTCTGAGTTACATTGTTGGCATTTTTACTTGTTATTTCACTATACTTTTACCAAATACTCATCCTAAGAGTTTTATTTTTGAGTCTGTTTAAATGGATTATAATGGGTGAGGTTTAATTAAAAAAACTTTATTAAAATAATGTAACATCAGCTTACATTAGCTATTATTAAGTTGATCATGACTAGTTTGAGAACATATTTCAGGTTTGTCTATGACAAAGGCAGTTCTCACTGTCCTTCATTTGGTTTGTATGTTTAACTAATACTTTTGTGTCTTTGTGATTGGTCTTGTTTGGATAAAATTCTTTTGTTATTCCTGAATTGCTCCTGTATTTGTTTATCTTTCCAACTTGTTTAAGTAAAGGAGGTAATGAGAAAATTAGTCTATCTCCTTTACTTTAGGAATATATTGAAACTCTGTTAAAGCAACCAGTTCTCTCTTTCTCCCTTTCTCAGTTGAGCATATGGATAAAAATGAAAAAATATCAAAGAAATAGAATTGTGGGAATTTAATAAAGCAAAAATGGTTTTAAAAAAGTTTTAAAATATGTATCAGTAGCAGGTAGTTTTGGAAAGCATTGGAAGTAAGAAAAATAGTTTATGAAAATAAGGAATCCATTGACAAGTAATTCAAGTTACATATGTCTCTTATAACCTGTGCTTTAATTGGTGGGAGTTGTCTTAAGAGTTATGTAAGGCAAGTCACAGTACCTCTGATAGCTGATGTGAGGTGTAGTACGAAAGCAGAGAAAAAGTTTGGATTATTTCTAGGTTGGAGGTTTATGTTTCTTAACTCTTAAATTACAAATGGGACAGAGGGGTTAATGTGACCTAGTTTAGATACCTGGATTCTAAGCTTGGCTCTATGAGAACTAGCTCTGCCACCTTGGAAAAGTCATTTCCTCTCTGTAAAACTCAGTTTCTTGTGTGGAAACTGGTCCTTTAATCTGTCTTTTTATTCTACATCTTTCAACTGAGCAATATTCAGATTGGCTGAACTGTCTGGACTAAAATGTCAGAAAATCCTATTTGTAAATATTTCAATGCTTCTAATTGAATGCATACTTTTGGAAGTGAATAATAAAGGTTCAGAAGTACTTTGGTTTAGCCTTGCCTGTTAAGAGATATGATAGCCTTCAGAATAGCACGCTATTTTGCTAAAAAAGCATAAATGTTTATTTATTTAGACATCCAAGTAACAGATTTCATCTATAAGTTCATAAGATAATCTAAAACTATAAATATGAAAGTTATAATATGTAATCATACTTCAAACCATAGCTATGAATTATTGAACATGTACTATAAGCCAAAAATTTGGATACTTCACCTGTAGTTGAATTGTAAGAAGTCTAAAGAGTCTAATATTTTCCCCAGTTACAGATAATCGTTAGAGATGCTTAATGGTTGTCAAAGATCAAACATGCTAATAAATTACAGAATTTATTTATTTCATATACTAAGTAAAAAAGCTTTTAAGACATGAATTAAAATATGGATCTGACTAACATTAAAGTATATATTCTTTTCCGTAAACTAAACTGGTAAGAAAATGAGCTGAAAACTCCCATTTTTCCCCAATAACTTACACTGTCACATTGAACAAAACATTTCCTTCCTCTGGATCTTGGTTATAATCACCATAACTGGAAGGATTAAACCAAGTGATCTCTATTTGTCTCCATAGTCTTAAAATAACAAATTATGAAAGCGCTTCTCTGGACTTCTATCCCTTTTTTTTCTCTCCATGTATGTACAAGTTATTGTGAAATCATATTTTTAAAGCATCATGATGTGCTTTTTACTCCTAATGTTTCCTTTTGAACTCCTCTTCCATTCATCCAGGTAGGCATTCTTTGTATTGCCTCAAAGAAGAGATGACATAGCAGAAATAAAAGAGAAAACTAGAGTTAGCTCTTGGTTTTGACTTTTGAGAATCTTAAAGTTCACAGTGATGGGTAGAATTTGCATGCTTCAAATGAGATTATGAACAAGATGGAGTGTGAGGGAGAAGAGAGATACTTCCCCTTCTGGAAACTTCAACGAATCTCTTGGGCTGTGGGACAAAAGATGTGGTGAGTGGCTGTGCTGATGTGAGTGGGGACCAGAGTAGGTCCAAACTGACCTTGAAGGGCACAGAGGGTAGCAGCATCAGCAGCTAAAGACCTCTGAATCTCACCCGTGCACCTAAGATAGAACCTTTGCTGGCTGGGGTTTAGGAGCCACATGGGCATGGAATCAGAGCCATGACCACTCACTCAATTTTCGTTAGAATGAGATGGACATTGCCTGGGTTAAGGGATGTAGTTATCTATCTTTCTTTTTGGCATCCAGTGAACACAACAGTAACTAGCAAGATGCCCAACAGAAGTGTTATCCTGCCTGATACTTTGTTTATTCACATCTGACTTGTTCTATGAATGGACTCTATTTTAATGTGCTAGAACATTTAAAATGAAATATTACAAACTCTTCCACTGTAGATGGAGACTTAGATTAGGGGAAGTAGAAGGACCGAATGAAGTGTAAGACAAAGTTCCTTTCCTCCTCAACCAAACATTCTTATTTGTATATGGTCAGGACCAAATGCAACCAGCCCTTGTTCTCTTCCACAAACTGATTCAATGATAAAACATTATGTCTCTGTGTGTGTGTTTTCAGAGAATATCCCATGATTCACTATTCCTGAATGGCATTTGTTAATTGTTTGACATTCCAGGAAAGCATGCTGCTGCTGCTGCTAAATTGCTTCAGTCGTGTCCGACTCTGTGTGAGCCCATAGATGGCAGCCCACCAGGCTCCCCTGTCCCTGGGATTCTCCAGGCAAGAACACTGGAGTGGGTTGCCATTTCCTTCTCCAATGCATGAAAGTAAAAGTGAAAGTGAAGTCGCTCAATCATGTCCGACTCTTAGCGACCCCATGGACTGCAGCCTACCAGGCTCCTTTGTCCATGGGATTTTCCAGGCAGGAGTACTGGAGTGGGGTGTCATTGCCTTCTCCCAGGAAAGCATAAAGATATGTAATTCCAAACACTGAGCACAATCAGCACTGAGTAACAAAGAACTTAAAATAGTTATACATACTCTTTTAATGTACTGCTGGTGATGTGTACATATTGCATTGAAAGAACAAGATGAGATCTTTGCAAAAGAGAAAGATCTGTCTTTTGAAACTCTCTGGGATGAGGATATGGGCAACTAAAGACATTTAGATGTAAGCTCTTGGTACAATCTATTGCCCATGGCGTAACTTTTTATCCAAGGTCATAATTCGAAGGGGCCAGTTCGCACAGAGTCGGACACGACTGAAGCGACTTAGTAGCAGCAGCAGCAACAGTTGAGGGCTAGAACTTTGGCGGTAGCTCAAGTTAACTTTTACGTTCCAACCAAGAAATATTACCATTATGTTCTTGTTCCAGAAACCTGGAAACAAGGGGTCACCAGCTTCATCCAGTTTCCACCTAATTGCTCCATTATTCATCAAACACATGTTGATTATCTATGTGAGTTGTTTTTCTGTGCAGAATTGGCAGTGGTGCTGTGAGATGCTGAGGTACATAAAACATGGCTGCTTCCCTCAGATTACTCTATCTCTGCCTGGGGGAGAGAGGGACTCTCAGTCATATTACGCAGAGCATCCAATCCAATCACTAATTTTATGATCTTTTCTTGTGATATTATATGTTTCTAGTAATTAAATATCTTATCAAATGATAAACAGTGATGAGCTGTTTTATTAAAAATATATTTGTGATGAACTACCATGTACCAATTATATGCTAAGTGCAGAAGATACAGGCAAAATTGAAGACTGGACTCTTAATGAACTCATAGCCTGGTAACTAAGTAAATCGTTAATTATGTACCATAGACTAGATATGATGCCCAAACAGGAGTTCTAAATGCGTTTTGAATAACAGTAGAATTATTAAAATATCTAAAACTTCTTCAAAGGCTATTTTGAATGGACAAAAATAAATCTATGTTTATTTGGAAATGTGATTTCTGGTCTGTTTTGAAAAAAACAAACAAACAGCATAGCAAGATGCAAAGACTCAGTCCTTGAAATTCTAAGATCTGGCTTCTAGCCCTATTCTTTCTGTATGATTTCAACTCTTATCCACGCTAGACCTCAGTTTTCTATACTGTAAAGATAAGAAGTTTGACAGATTAGTTTCTGACATCTGGGTCAATTCAATGACCACAACTGCATAGAAATCACAGACTTCTTTGATTTCCATCTGCAAGGTTAATAGTGGAAAAAACCAACCTTGTTGGTCTAAAGTTACAGGACCAGCTGTATTAAGAGCTTCATAAAATGAACTGAGAGATGGAATGTAGAAACCAGAGGGACTTCCCAGGGAGCTGGTGAAAATCTCTTCTTCCCCACAGCCCAGTTCCTAGCTTCCATTTCAGATATAACAGTTTTAATGAAGAGAAAGTGTCTGAAATGAATCTGTTTGAGAAGGCAAATTCTTAAAGATCCAGGACATCATAATCCCTTGACCTGAAGTTGTACTGAATAGATGGATTAGGGTATTTGATGTGAAAGGTTAGACATCCTGAGGTTTGAGTCTCAAGGTGATATCACTGGTTTGGCCCCTTGTTTATGAGACCACAGGCAAGTTCATTGCCAAGATATGGGAGATTTTCTCCTTATTTGGTCTGTGACAGGTACTGGACAATCACAACACTTATTGCAAACAAAATATGGAGAAAACAAAACAGCTGTTTGTTTGCCTAATATTTCCCCTTGAATCACTTTAAAGGGATGGTACAAATACACAAGGGACCATTTCTAACAGTTTTCTTATGAGAAATCATGTCCCAAAAGGTGAACTGCCTTTGTCTGGTCTACCTCATTTCTCCAGCTATTGATTTTGAGTTAATCTTGGCAAACTATTATTACTAATTTTTCTTATGAATGTATATTACTAAATTCAAAAGTTGTATTCCTGATATTTTTGGTTCCTTAGTATAAAAAATGATTCTATGGGTGTTTTGATCAAACCAGTTTTACGAACTTTTACATAGAATAAATAGAAGGGAGATTAATATTTTTATGTATCTTCTCACTTGAGATTATCCTATTAAATGTTTATGATACTGGCTGATGGTTGCTCTGGTTCATTATATCAATGAGGTAGACTCCTGACTATCTGGTTCTCAGACAGGCAAAAAAAAAAAAAAAAAGAAAAAAGCCTGCTGACTATTAGTTCTCTCAATGCAAAGAGAAACACAGGATGAACTTTGCTCCTCTCACAGACTAACACAGAGAAAATCTTCCTCAAATTATCAAAGGACCAATATATTCTCTTTCATTTATATTTTTTTTAGCCAAATGTTCTTTCTCATGTGCCACAGGAGCAAAGGTTTTAGTCACTAGAGGGAGATGTAATCACAAACTGCCTTTAGCAGGTTGGAGTCCATGGGACAGATGGAAAGGCAAACAAGCCAGGAAATTACT
Source organism: Nanger dama (assembly GCA_917880005.1). NCBI lineage: Eukaryota > Metazoa > Chordata > Mammalia > Artiodactyla > Bovidae > Nanger > Nanger dama. The sequence goes on along the minus strand of CAKJTW010000011.1, from coordinate 21,947,145 downwards.
TGGTCCCATATCCTGCCAGAAATCTCGGTGGTAACAGAGCTCCAATGGGTATCTCATGTTAAGCTCACTCTCTGGTATTCTGATGGCTACTTACCAGAAAACAGCTCATCCATCCAAACCTATCAGGACCTCGCTATTGAAAAATTGGCAGTCTTAAAGGACCACAATTTCCATCTGTGTTTAAGTAAACACCTGTTACAGTTAGATGTCCTAGGTTGTTGAAACCTGGCCTACTTAATATTATCTTGAAATGCATATTTTTTAATGAATATTTATGGACTCTGTAAATGCTTTTCTTTTTAAAGAAACAGAGTCTGGAAATCAGAAGGTATAGGAAACAATCAGAGGGTATAGGAAACAAACGTGATCTAAGCCCTTCCCCTCCGTTTGTAGATGAAGAGACCGGATCTCACAGGAAATTTGTTCAAAGACACTATTTGGTAGCTACTTACTGGACTAGAATCTAAAGCTCCCAGCTCCTAATTCAATGTTCACTTTACCACCTTCCTTTCCGTATTTCTTGAGTACCTATTATTTGCTGGGTGCAATTACTTATGTGAAGATGAGTGAGACCTGTCTCTCACCTAAAGGCATGTATGATTTAGTGAAGGAGGCAGAGTATAGTAACAATTACTAGAAGACTATGTAAGTTTCTACTGTGGAGGGACACACAAAATCTATGTAAAAACAGATGAACTAGTATACATGGTTTGGGTTGCTTGGACACACCGAAAAGAAAATTTTTCATTCAGATTCAGTGTCTAAACCTTCCATCTCTGAGTTCTTCAGCATCTACTGCTCTTTCTTTGAATTATTATGCTTTTAAAAATATTAGTAAAGGCTGTTCAATGAAAAAAGTATATAGAAATATAGGTCATCTTACTTATATGAGTCCAGAATTGAAATTCGAAGTATGTAGAATAGATGTTAACAGCACTTGGCTTCTTTGGGTTCATATTATGGATGGGTTTTATTTTTCTGGGCTTCCCAGGTGGTACAGTGGTAAAGAACCCACCTGCAATGCAGGAGACTCTAGAGAGGCTGGTTTGATCTCTGGGTCAGGAAAATTCCCTTGAGGGAGGGCATGGCAACCCACTCCAGTATTCTTGCCTGGAGAATTCTATGGACAAAGGAGCCTGGGGGTTACAAACCAAGGGGTTACAAACAGTCAAACACAACTGAACACAGTGTCATGCTTTATTTTTAATCTTTTTATTATTATAGATATAATAGATAAATATATTTTTACTATAAAAATAAAATATGAAACTTGAAACACTAAAATATTTAGTAGAACACATAGAAGGTTAGTGATATTGGAATTAGGAAGGATTTCATAAACAAGTCCCAGAAGGTACAAAGCATAAAAGAAAAATATCAATATATGTGACTACATTAGAATTTAAAACAAATTTTTTTCATATTTATTTATTTTTAATTGAAGGATAACTGCTTTACAGTACTGTGTTGGTTTCTGCTAAACATCAACATGAATTAGCCATAAGTATATGTATGTCTCCTCCCTTTTGAACCTCCCTCCAACCTCCCTCCCCATCCCACCCCTCTAGTTTATTGCAGAGCCCAGGTCTAAGTTTCCTATGACAGGATGCTGAGAATAAAAGCAAGTCAAAGATGGAAAGAAAACTCTTGCAACTCAAATAAATGGTAATGCATGATGAAAACTCTGTCCAGAATTTATAAAGAGCTTCTAAAGTTAGTGAAAAAATGTCAAATAACCAAATAGAAATATGACCAGATATTAAACATAGGAATTCTGAAGAAAGAGAAAACAGAGGCCAGTAAGTATCTAAAAGTCTTCTAGCAACCAGAGAAATGTTCATTAAAATCACAGTGAATTTCACAACCATCAGACTAGCAAACTGAAAACTTAGAAAATATCAAAGGTTAATGTGGATATGGTAGAAGGAAGCTTATATACTGCTCGGGGAGAGCAAATTGGAAAAATCACTATCAGCACAAACTGACAATAACAAACAGAGTTGAATGTGCTATAGTCTATGACTTAGAAATTCATTTCTAGGCATATTACTTAGAGAAATGCTCACATATCCACTTGAAGAAATATGTTCAAGAATAATCATTATGATAGAATTGAAAGACTGACATCGGGATAACTTAAACATCCATCAGTGAAAGCATAAACATATAAACACAGTGGAATTCTAGGTGGCAATCTAAAAAATGAGCTTCATCTTCATGTATCAAGATGGATAAATATTAGAAACACAATATTGATGGTAAAAAGACAGCGGGATACAAACAATATGCTAGCATTTACATTTTAATTAATAAAAGATTATTTGCATGTTCTTATGTATGTATTAAGCTTATAACACATATGATGGAAAGGACATATATTAACAGAACAGATATGATCTCTGGGAAGAAATAAAGGGAGAATAGTATTTTAGAGAAGTGTAGGATAAATTTCTATCGTGAAATTTTGATTCTTCAGTAGTTTTACATCTTTGACAAAAACATTTTGTATTTCTCAAAGAATGACTGTACTTTTTTTTCCAAAATATGTTTTTGTTTCTTTAAAATTCTGAAGCCAATATGGCAAAATACAACAGCATATAAATCTGGTTGGTATTTATGTGTATGCCTGTTAATTATTTTCCATAATTTTGTGTATTTTAAATATTTTGTGACACAAGTTAAAACATTAACAAATCAAGCACATTGGATAATGACTTTGACAAATTTTAAAATAGTGCATTTATAAATCTTTTGGAATATTGAACATTGGATATTTGATGACATGAAATGATTAATTTTAAAAACCTGGATAATTATTTTGTAACATAATAAAATGTTATAAAACACAAAATGTTACAAACATGAAATACTTACAGATGATATTATGCCTAAAATTTTCTTCAAAATTATCTATACACAGTGAAAATAGGTAGGAGTAGAAATATAATAAGATTGGCTTTAAGCTGATACTTATTAAAGCTGGAAGAAACACACATGGGGGTTCCTTGCAAAGTTTTAAAAGAGAAGGAAGTTATAGGGAAAAAGGCAAAGAACTATGTACAGTGCAAGTTCCCCTTCTAAGCCATACCACACTGATGTCAAGTCCAGACATATTCCCTGAAGTCCTTTACGTATTTGTATCTGTAGAAATGGAGCTGTGTACTTCTTATACATGCTATCACACTGAACATATTCTGTTACTTTCTTCCCCTCACCAACAACGCTGACAGTACGATTGTCCTCATATAATTATTAACACTGAATTGAATTCCATATAAGGACATGCCATATTCTCTTACCGATCTACAGGTTTTAAGTCCAATTTGAAACTTTGTGAATGTCCTGCAACTAACATCCTTTTGTAAATGTTATAGACACTTAACCTGTGGAGGATTCATGCTGATGTATGGCAAAACCAATACAATATTGTAAAGTAATTAACCTCCAATTAAAATAAATAAATTTACATTAAAATTTTTAATGCTTTTTAATTTTTAAAAGTTCTGCAATTGACATATATTTATAATATTTAAAAATTATATGCACATTGTGAAAAACAAAATACACAAAGTCTTCCAGTGACAATCACCATCTGAGCCTTTGACACTGTCCAGGACATTTCTTCTATTATGCATTAAGTTCATCTGCCGGTTACTTCCAAAACATTAAATAGTGTGCTTAGACCTCAATTATTTTTATTTGAAAATATTATATGACATCTTTTGTCATCTCTAATTTTGCAAGATGAGAATTTAACATTATTACACAATTTTCATTTTTTCTCAATGTTTAAACTGTTTTTGTATTATTTTTCCTTCTCCTATTGATTATAAAAGTTGGCTTAAAGCTCAACATTCAGAAAACTAAGATCATGCCATCTGGTCCCATCACTTCATGGGAAATAGATGGGGAAACAGTGGAAACAGTGTCAGACTTTATTTTTCTGGGCTCCAAAATCACTGCAGATGGTGATTGCAACCATGAAATTAAAAGACGCTTGCTCCTTGGAAGAAAAGTTATGACCAACCTAGATAGCATATTGAAAGGCAGAGACATTATTTTGCCAACAAAGGTCCGTCTAGTCAAAGCTATGGTTTTTCCAGTGGTCATGTATGGATGTGAGAGTTGGACCGTGAAGAAGGCTGAGCGCCGAAGAATTGATGCTTTTGAACTGTGGTGTTGGAGAAGACTCTTTGAGAGTCCCTTGGACTGCAAGGAGATTCAACCAGTCCATTCTAAATGGGATCAGTCTTGGGTGTTCTGTGGAAGGAATAATGCTAAAGCTGAAACTCCAATACTCTGGGCACCTCATGAGAAGAGTTGACTCATTGGAAAAGACTCTGATGCTGGGAGGGATTGGGGGCAGGAGGAGAAGGGGACGACTGAGTATGAGATGGCTGGATGGCATCACCGACTCGATGGATGTGAGTCTGAGTGAACTCCGGGAGTTGGTGATGGACAGGGAGGCCTGGCATGCTGCAGTTCATGGGGTTGCAAAAAGTCGGACACGACTGAGCGACTGAACTGAACTGATTGATTATATTTTTAGCTTTAAATGTAAACTACTTAAGATTTTATAATATAGTATTTACATCTCTGTTTCTTGTTTCACCAATTTCAGACAGTGCTGCTTAGCTGATCACTATGAAAAGTGGGAAATTAGTGTTCTTGTCTTTATTTTTACATGTTCTTTTCTAGCTCTCAATTCCTGCTGGCTATACCTTTCAAGGTTAACATTTGTATTATGTTAAATAATTGTGAAGTTAAAGATAATGACTTTTGTACTTTGTATATACATTGACTCTAACAGTTGGCTACAGTAAGCAAATAGCATCATTACCATTCTATAAATCTTGGTCATCTCAAAGCTAAATATGCCAAAGTGTTTTAGGATAGATTTTCCTGTCTAAAAATATAAAACAACGATCCCTTTGTGCTACTTGGTATATAATTTTCTTAGAATCTGCGTTAACTGGATTCACTTTTTTATATCCTATCAACTGCTCAAAATCATGGTATATTAATTTACTTTATGTTCACATCATTATTCTATATAGCTTTTTAAAAATAGAACCACCTCTTTATTCTTAAAAATCAATAGCATGAAAACAAAAAAATAAATCAATAGCTTGGCTTCACCTTATCGCCACGTTTTTCAGGCTCTTGATCATACAGTCAATTACATGGAATTCTCTTTTCTTCCTCTTTGTACCCTTGAAATCTTCTCTCGTGGACTCTGTGATGCCCCACTACAATCAGGACTTCTTGTTCTCTATGCTTACTTGCAAAGGTATTGTCCTGGAACTTCATTGTGTTCTTGGATCAGAACCTCTCTTTGCTAGATTCTGTATTTTCTTCTTTCTTCAATACATTCCTTTTTCTTGGACTATTTTATCAATTGACTTCCTTATATAAGCTGTGTCGGAAACCAATTTCTGTGTTACTGCATATCAGAAAATCTATTTTGTAGCATCATGGGACTAACAACTTGTCAGGATAGAGAATTCTCTACTAAAATACTCTCCCCTCATAGCTTTAGAACCTATTTTTCTACTGTTTTCTAGTTTATAATGCTAGATGATGAGAAGTCTGGGGCCAGTTTTCTCCTCATTCTTCCATACATTTCTTTCTTTTCCCCTCTATCAGCTTTGGGGATTTTATGATTTTTCTCATATCCTTGATAGTCTAAAATTCTGAAGGTATGGGTATTAGGTATATTATTTATCCCTACACTGTCTACACTTTGAGCCTTCAAAATATGAAGACTGTTGTCTACTTTTACTTCTGTGAAATATTATTCTGTTATTTCTTTGATAATATGTTTCCACCATTTTTCTATTTTCTCTTTCTGAAACTTCTTTGGTGGTTACCATGCTTCTTGATTGGTTTGCCCAGTCACTTGTATTTTCTATTTTATATCTATGTTTCTTTATCTCTGCATTCTAAGAATTTCTTTCTTCTAACTATTCTTTAAATACTTTTATAAGCTTTTATTCCTATGAATTTTTAATCTCCAACAAGTCTTTCTGATTTTGTTATTACTGATCTATTTTTTGCCTTTATTCTTATTTAATGCATGAACTGTCTTCTCAAATCTTTGCTTCTGCTGCTGCTAAGGCGCTTCAGTTGTGTCCAACTCTGTGCAGCCCAATAGACGGCAGCCCACTAGGCTCCCCCATCCCTGGGATTCTCCAGGCAAGAACACTGGACTGCGTTGCCATTTCCTTCTCCAATGCATGAAAGTGAAAAGTGAAAGTGAAGTCACCCAGTCGTGTCCGACTCTTAGTGACCCCATGGACTGCAGTTTATCAGGCTCCTCTGTCCATGGGATTTTCCAGGCAAGAGTACTGGAGTGGGGTGCCATTGCCTTCTCCAGCAAATCTCTCTAACAATATAATTACAAATAAAAATTGTATTTCTATTTCCTGTCATTCTTGCATCTTTAGTGTCAGTCTTTCTTTGTTCATCTTTTGTCCTTTTGATGGCATTTTCTACAAGTCTTGTTGCTACTTTGTTCTGTTCATAGATAAATATGAAGGATTTAATTAGATTTCAACTGGTTATTTGGGTTGATGAACATTCTTCAGTGGATCAACAGGTCTCACCTGATGGGAAACTCTTTCCACATCATAAAAATTATTTCTGTAAGTAAGAAATTCTGAAATGCAATGTGATACCTTGGATTCAGTCTTGGAACAGAACAAAGACATTAGTGTGAAAATTAGTGAAATCCAAATAAAGTCTGAAGTTAAGTGATAGCAAAATGTTAACATAGGTTTCTTGGTTTGGACCAATATATAAAATATTAACATTGGAATAAACTGAGTGAGAGGTATAAGAGATCTCTACTATATTTTCAGCTTCTCTTTAAATCTAAAATTACTTCAAAATAAAGTTTACTACTCACACACAAAACTCTATGCCCTCTGTTTCTTTTCTTGGCTCAGACAATTTTATCAGAATTGTCAAGACTTAAACTGGCTTCCGAGGTGACACTAGTGGTAAAGAACCCACCCGCCAAGGCAAGAGACATAAGAAACATGGGTTTGGATCCATGGATTGGGAAAATCCCCTGGAGGAGGGGCATGGCAACCCACTCCAGTATTCTTGCCTACAAAGTCCCATGGACAGAGGAGTCTGGTGGGTTACAGTCCATAGGATCATAAAAAGTAGGACATGGCTGAAGTGACTTAGCACACATGCAAACTTCTTTAATATTTATGAAGCATCTACTATGTGTCAGATATGGCAGTAGATACATGGAGGATATAAAGATGCATTTAAATTATATTTATGGAAGTCAAATTTTAAGAAAGACATGAATGTCATTTATAATTTTGCATTTATATTTGCTACGCTGTTAGATAGCATATTCAAATGCAGAGAAATTACTTTGCCAACAAAAGTCCATCTAGTCAAGGCTATGGTTTTTCCAATAGTCATGTATAGATGTGAGAATTGGACTGTGAAGAAAGCTGAGTGCTGAAGAATTGATGCTTTTGAATTGTGGTGTTGGAGAAGACTCTTGAGAGTCCCTTGGACTGCAAGGAGATTCAACCAGTCCATTCTAAATGGGATCAGTCCTGGGTGTTCTTCGGAAGGACTGATGCTAAAGTTGAAACTCCAATACTTTGGCCACCTCATGGAAAGAGTTGACTCACTGGAAAAGACTCTGATGCTGGGAGGGACTAGGGGCAGGAGGAGAAGGGGACGACAAAGGATGAGATGGCTGGATGGCATCACTGACTCGATGGACTTGAGTTTGAGTGAATTCTGGGAGTTGGTGATGGACAGGGAGGCCTGGCGTGCTACGATTCATGGGGTCACAAAGAGTTGGACATGACTGAGTGACTGAACTCAACTGAACTGAAGCTGGTAGCTTTGCCTTTGTAGAATGGAATGCCAAAGGGCCCACTTTCTAGGTAAAGAAGTAAAACATGTTTTATCTTTAAGATTTAAGCTATCTAAGCAGTTTCTTGTTTAGAGTAGATACACATGAAAGATGAAAATAGTGCTCTATTTGTGGAGGTAGGGATAGCCTGTGATTCTGCCTTGGTGCATAATGCAACGTCATATGTATAGCAGGACTTTGAAGACGTTGAATAAAAGATGAATTTATTCACTAAGTACACAATGCATGCTTACCATGATCTAGGCATAGCTTTTACATTTGAAGAAAATACATGAGTATCAAAGAGAAGAGGTGATCTGTCAAAGGTAAATGTTGAAAGTAAACGGGTGACAAATGTAATAGTACAGAGAACACCTGAGATCCAGAGTCAATAAACTTAGGTTAGAAACTGGTTCTGTCACTTACTGTCTCCTGTCTTTGTCATCACATTTGTCTTGAGTCCAGTGGGACTTATAATATTCACTCTCAGAATGTGTTTGTGGTGACCTCAGTCGCTTAGCTGTGTTCGACTCTTTGCAACCTCCCCATCCATGGGATTTCTCAGGCAAGAATACTGGAGTGGGTTGCCATTTCTTACTCCCAGGGATCTTCCTGACCCAGGCATTGAACCTAAGTCTTGTGTCTTTACAAACAATATTTTGTATTTTAACAAAACAATATATCTTAAAACATTTTGGGAATAAAAGTGCTAATCAAAGTAGGCATTTTAATATACAAAGATCCAAAATGAAGTAAAACCAGTTTTCATTAGTCTCTTTAAAAAATTTTGTTCAGAAAAACATTAATAAATACCTTTGGAACATATTTTAAATATTTTTAACAAACTGGAAGTCAACTTTTGAAGTTTTTTTTTAGCACTGTCTATAATAGTGAGTCTAAAAATTTCAATTTTAGATTTTAAGAAAAGTGTTGACAAATAATGACTTCATTTCAAGGTAAAAGTAGGTTCTGGTTTTTTAATTATTAACTTGCTATCAAATATGTCATGCATCAGCTTCACAGAGATTCTTTTTCATGTCTCAGAGTATGCTCTCCATTGCTACATCAACCCCTAAGTGTGGTGGCCTTGAACAACTCCCTGGTCATAAAAAGTTGAGAAGCAACGTAATCAAAGGTCAGAAAGTTCAATTCTGAAAAAGTCAGTATTTCTTCACTTAATACAAAGACTGTGTGATCTCACATAAAAGCAAAACAAACAAGACAAAACAGACCTACAGAAATTGAACTTGTGGTTTCCAGAGAGGAGGGTGAGGCTTTGGGTGAAATCAGTGAATGAGAGTAAAAGATACAAACTTCTAGTTATAAAATAAACAAATCACAGAGATGTAATGTATTGCACAGAGACTTCAGTCAATCATATTGTAATAATTCTATGCTGAGACAGATGGTTACTAGCTTTATGTGGCAATCATTTTGTAATATATTTGACTACTGAGTCACTAGGAAACCAGCACAGTATTGTACTAGACTATATTTCAATTAAAAAATTAAAAACCTAAACTTATATAAATAGTGATCAGTACCAAGGGCTCGAGTATAGGGAAGAGAAGGAGGAACTGGGGAGATGTTGGTGAAGGTATGTCTGCTTGTTAAGTAACTTAGTCATGTCTGACTCTTTACAACCCTATGGATTGTAGCCCATAAGGCATCTCTGTCCATAGGATTCTCCAGGCAAGAATACTGGAGTGGATTGTCGTGCCCTCCTCTAGGGGATCATCCCAACACAGGAAGTGAGCCTGTATGTTTTATGTCTCCTGCACTGGCAGGCAGATTCTTTACCACTAGTAGCACCTGGGAAGCCCCAAGGTGTATAAATTTTCAACTGTAAGATGTGTAAGTTCTGAGAATCTCTGTATAGCATGATAATTATAGTTCATAATATTGAACTATATACTTAAAAGTTACTAAGAATAGATCTTAAATGGTTTTATTTTTAAAATCAAAATATTTATACACAAAGACTATATATATTATATTTATATGGCTTAAAGAATGCTGAACTGGATGAAGCACAAGATGGAATCAAGATTGCCAGGAGAAATATCAATAACCTCAGATATGCAGATGACACCACTTGTGGCAGAAAGCAAAGAAGAACTAGAGAGTCTCTTGATGAAAGTGAAAGAGGAGAGTGAAAAACTTGGCTTAAAGCTCAACATTCAGAAAACTAAGATCATGGCATCGGGTCCCATTACTTCATGGCAATTAGATGGGGAAAGAGTGGAAACAGTGGCTGACTTTATATTTTTGGGTTCCAAAATCACTACAGATGGTGACTGCAGCCATGATATTAAAAGATGCTTGCTCCTTGAAAGAAAAGTTGTGACCAACCTAGACAGCATGTTAAAAGCAGAGACATTACTTTGCCAACAAAGGTCCATCTAGTCAAGGCTATGGTTTTTCCTGTAGTCATGTATGGATGTGAGAGTTGGACTATAAACAAAGCTGAGTGACAATGAATTGATGCTTTTGAACTGTGGTTTTGGAGAAGACTCTTGAGAGTCCCATGGACTGCAAGGAGAGCCAACCAGTCCATTCTTAAAGGAAATGAGTCCTGAATATTCACTGGAAGGACTGATGCTCAAGCTGAAACTCTGTGGCCATCTGATTCAAAGAACTGACTCATTGGAAAAGACCCTGATGCTGGGAAAGATTGAAAGTGGGAGGAGAAGGGGACAACAGAGGATGAAATGGTTGGATGGCATCACCAACTCCATGGACATGAGTTTGAGTAAACTCCAGGAGTTGGTGATGGACATGGAGGATAGTGGATAGTTCAGGATAGTGGAAACTATCCTGAACATTAATTATTCTTTATTCTCTTCTTTTGTAAGTTTTGCCACAGATACATGTGTCCCTAATTATATATTGTTTAGCTTTTTTGATCCTTATGTAAATGAAACCCTATTATACATAGTTTTCTGTGATTTCTTTTTTATTTGACATTATGCTTTTGAAATTCATTACTACTGATCCATGCAACTGTAGTTCATTCATGTGCATATATTTGAGTTATGTCTGGTTTATTTCTTTCTATTGTAAGCAATGCTGCTATGTGCCTTTGTTCAAGAATATTTAGATATAGAAATGCTAGGTCCTAAAATATAAAATCGCATCTTGAAGTGTAAAACCTAATCAAACTGCTTTTTAAAATGAAAGTGAAAGCGTTACTCACTCAGTTGTGTCTGATGCTTTGTGACCCCATGGACTGTAGCCTGCAGGGCTCCTCTGTCCATGGATTTCTCTAGGCAAGAATTCTGGAGTGGGCTGCCAGTCCCTTCTATAGGGTATCTTCCCAACCCAGGGACTGAACCTGGGTCTCCTGCATTGCAGACGGTTTCTTTACCATCTGAGCCACCATGGAAGCCTTTCTAAAATGAGTGTGCCAAAATTCTCCCATCAGCAGTTTGTGTGTGTGTATGAGACGATTTCAGTAACTTCATATCCTTGAAAGTAGAAGCCATCTTTTTCATTTATATGTCCTGATATCCTAGCACAACACTTGGGCTATGGTGGGTCCAGTGTAATGGTTGTTAGTCAAATGAATCAATGAAGAGAGATGATGCTTAAGTGAAACTTCAGAAAGAGGACTTGGATTCTTCTAGGCTTTGTTATAGAACACATACTCTTTTTTTCTCCCAGTGGAAAGTGACAGATGACATTATTGATAAAGAAGGTATTTGCTGGCAAAATTTCTTCTTTTTTTTTTGTATATGGTAAACATGGAGTTACTTTACAGCTTGTACTCTGAGTCTTGCTAACATTGTTCCTTCCATTCTTCCTGGCTTGAACAACACTTTTTCTTTTATCATTTTTAGTATTTAAGGAATGAATGTTCATGGGAATTGAATAAGAAACTATAGTTAAAGATAGGTTTTGTACATCTGAAATTGCAACATTATGAAATAAACACTGTCAACATTGTGTGCATGCACCATGGCCTATTTAATTATTCTAAGGTCATTTTGATGATGACTTCAAGGCTAAAGGAAGTAGCTTGGGAGAATGTGCTTATTCACATGGATTGCATATGGAATGACACAACTCTGGTTTTAAAAGTAATTTAAAGCAGCAGCATGGACTTCAGAACATCAGAGCAGGGAGAGAATTACAGAACATTTAAGTCATTCCCTGAATTTCCATGAGTCAAGAATATTAACCTCAATAAGAATAATTACAATTCTTTCCTCTGAAACTTCAGATTATTCCTAAAGTTCTAAAGAAAGGTCACAGTCTTCAGCTGGGCATGCATGGTGCTCTTTCCAGTATGCCAGGTTCAGTTAATACAATATGTTTACTACCTACTACATGCCAAGCTCTGTCAGAGTCCTTTCACTTATGTCTAATAAGAACAGCGATGCAGTTGTTTATTGCTACCACCAAAAACCACTTGCTTTTACGAATGAAGAAACTGAGGCTGGACGTTCAGCACTTTGTTGCTGAAATCTTAGAATAAATCACCACAGTGGCTGGAGAAGTCAAGTGTCTGTCCTGATCCGCAGGACACTACACTGAGATAATTCTATTCTAGGGAGTTTCAATCACTTAACACATTCTACTTTCGTTGAACCGAGAGCAAGTGTCGCCTAGATTTTCCACCTAGCATTATCCTTACCCATTAGGCCTGTCTCTCATCTTCAGTCACTCCCAGGTGGCTTTGATTTCTTACCTTCAACCTGTCTCCAGCCTGACATGTGGCTGTGACACAAGAAGCGAAGAAGGGTGGGGGCAGAGGTGGGGAGTGTGGGGGAGGGCTGGGGCAATGAAAAGTGGATGACTGAGAAATAAATCTAGATTTTGTGCTAGAAGCCTGAGTTTGTTCAATTGTGCTTTGAAGTATTTTGAATATTACCTGAAATGTAATATTATTTTTTAATATAAATTTATTTATTTTAATTGGAGGTTAATTACTTTATAATATTGTATTGGTTTTGCCATACATCAACATGAATCCATCACAGGTATACACATGTTCCCCATTCTGAACTGGTCAGGTGGGTGGGAATCTAAAATAGGCTAGCAAAAGCAAATTATCAATATTTATATATAGGAAAAAAATGAATGAAAGACAGGTGAACAGTCTGATTTTTTTTTTTTTTTTGCCAATTTACTAAAGAAATGCTTTCTTGGTAGACTGTCATTGTACAATGCTTCAGTTTTTATATCTTTATTTTGTTTGCTGTGTTTTATTTTAAGCCCTGCAGATCTAAAGAAAACTTTAGAATGGTTTTTGCTGATCGATTTGATTTTGATTTAAATTGGACACCAATAAAGTTAGTAAAATGTGAAAAAAAAAGTAGATGACTGAGTGCTGTTTTTGTTCTGATGTTATTGTCTTATTAAGATCCAAGATGCTATTCCTCTCCTGTTGCTGTGTATTCTTTGCTTTGTAACTCAGAAGTGTTTATCATGACAAGCTGTGAGCAGATGGACTGGAGAGAGGAGAGAAATTTGACCCAAGAAAGATGTCACTTAAACAGCTGAGGCTAGTATTTCACCAGATGTCCAAGCATTTAACCCATTAATGGCTTTATGTTGATCAGTAGCGACACTTCCACTGGCTGAATTATTAACTTTTTTTTCTGCTTAGTTAATGGCATTAAGTGTTTGCCTGTTATAAAACATATTTTGTTTTTAAGGGCATTTGTATTTAGCATTCTTTTGGATGCATTCATCAATCCAGAGAGATGGTCGTGATAAATATCATGACTCTAAGTTTACAAAAAAGGCAATTGAGGCCCAACATGTCCAAAATCACATGGAAAGAAAAGAAGAGTTAAATCCACCAAAGGAATTGGGAAGCTGAGAGGGAGTCTCTCAGCAATTACCTGGCCCCAAACCCAGACTCAACAGATGAGAGAACTGAGATTTAAAGGGGTGAGTGATTTGCTGAGGTTCTCCTAGTACATGGGGAGTTCATATGGGACTTGAACCCAGGCCTCTCCTTATAGCCCCAGGGTCTCCTCCCCCAATTTTTCAGTACCTGTCTTTACACTGTTCCAACATGCTTTCCTTACTAGCTGGCAAAAAAAGCAGTTCAGTGTGCTGGCTGAAGATGAAGGGAAAAGGGACTACCGTGTTCTATCCAGTCATCCTGCACAGTTGTATCAACCTTCAAAAGCCCTACTGACTCTTAATAAGTAAATGGATTACCTGGAAAGATTGAAATCAAACATGACTAGTAATTTTCAGAATTGCTTAACTTTCTGGGCTTAAAAAATAAAAGTTCATCTCTGACAATCATTCTGCTAACATTTGGGGGAATGGAAAAAAAATTATGATTTTAAATTTTCCCTAAAGTAAAAAAGAGAACTGAGAAAACTAGTATGGGATGAATAAGAGAATACTGGATCTATAGTCAAATAACTGGGATATGAATTTCAGATTTGTGTTCCTCTGAATGTTACTTTGATTCTCTGAGTCTCAATTTTTTTCTTATGGAAAATAAGAATTAATAACAGTCTTATCTACTTCCTGGAATGATGGTGAGAATCTGTGGCTAATCGTTGGGACTGTTGTATGCAAATTTAAAACTATGCTACACTAATATAAAGTAGTGTTAAAAATAGCCTTAATGGCCATGTCTCCTTTGGCATAATGAGAGAGTCAGGAGAGCTTAGCAGCTCAGACAACAGACTAAGGAGTTATATTATCTGGGTTGAAATTAGTTTTACTATTTACCATCTGTGTGACCTTAGGCAAGTTATTTAAGCTCAGCAGTAAAATATGGGTAATAACAATATCCCCCCACTGCTTTGCTATGAAGATTAAATGGGTTAATGTAAGTAGAATTCTTAGATTAAAACCTTTTGCATGCTAAGTGCTATATAAGTGGTAGTTAAATAAATAATTTTTAAAATATATTAATTACTTCAAGACAAATGTTATGTTAGGAACAATAGGGGTGTTTTCTTATGGTTTCGCTTTAGCAGTCTTCCTATCTCAATTTCTAGCCACAGGCCTTTACTTACATTACATAAATAACTTCTGACCATCAGGGACCTTACATAAATTCCTACCCAAACTCCTTCAGTTCAGTTCAGTTGGTCAGTTGTGTCCTGCTCTTCGCTACCCCATGGACTGCAGCATGCCAAGCCTCCATGTCCATCACCAACTCCCAGAGTTTACTCAAACTCATGTCCATTGAGTCAGTGATGCCATCCAACTATCTCATCCTCTGTTGTTCCCTTCTCCTCCCACCTTCAATCCTTCCCAGCATCAGGGTCTTTTCAAATGAGTCAGTTCTTCACATCAGGTGGCCACAGTGTTGGAGTTTCAGCTTGAGCATCAGTCCTTCCAATGAATCTTCAGGATTGATTTCCTTTAGGATGGACTGGTTGGATTTTCTTGCAGTCCATGGAACTCTCAAGAGTCTTCTCCAACATCACAGTTCAAAAACGTCAATTCTTCAGTGCTCAGCTTTCTTTATAGTCCAACCCTTATATCCATACATGACTACAGGAAAAATCATAGCTTTGACTAGATAGATTTTTGTTTGTAAAGTAATGTCTCTGCTTTTTATTATGCTATCTAGGTTGATCATAACTTTTCTTCCATGGGCAAGTGTTGTTTGATTTCATGGCTGCAGTCACCATCTGTAGTGATTTTGGAGCCCAAAAATGTACTCTGTCACTGTTTTCACTGTTTCTGCATCTATTTCCCATGAAGTGATGGGACCAGATGCCATGATCTTCGTTTTCTGAATGTTGAGCTTTAAGCCAACTTTTTCACTCTCCTCTTTCACTTTCATCAAGAGGCTCCTTTGTTCTTCTTTGCTTTCTGCCATAAGGGTGGTGTCATCTGAGGTTATTAATATTTCTCCCAGCAGTCTTGATTCTAGCTTGTGCTTCATCCAGCCCAGGATTTCTCATGATGTACTCCGCATATGAGTTAAATAAGCAAGGTGACAATATACAGCCTTGACGTACTCCTTTCCCAATTTGGAACCTGTCTGTTGTTCCATGTCCAGTTCTAATTGCTCCTTCTTGACCTGTAAACAGATTTCTCAGGAGGCAGGTAAGGTGGTCTGGTATTCCCATCTCTTTCAAAATTTTTCACAGTTTGTTGTGATCCACACAGTCAAAGGCTTTGGCATAATAAATAAAGCAGAAGTAGGTGTTTTTCTGAAACTTTCTTCTTTTTGATGATCCAACAGATGTTGGCAATTTAATCTCTGGTTCCTCTGCCTTTTCTAAAACCAGCTTGAACATCTGGAAGTTCACGGTTCACATACTGTTGAAGCCTGGCTTGGAGAATTTTGAGTATTACTTTGCTAGTGTGTGAGTGCAATTCTGCTGTAGTTAGAGCATTCTTTGGCATTTCCTTTCTTAAGGATTGAAATGAAACTGACCTTTCCAAGTCTTGTGGCTACTGCTGAGTTTTTTAAATTTGCTGGCATATTGAGTGCAGCACTTTCACAGCATCATCTTGCAGGATTTGAAATAGCCCCACTGGAATTCCATCACCTCCACTAGCTTTGTTCATAATGATGCTTCCTAAAGCCCACTTGACCCAAACTTCTTGAAAAGCTGCAATTAGATGACCTTTGTTAGAGTTCCTGAAGGGGTCAGACTGGCCGGTCTTCCCAGGTCTACGATAGATCAGATGACCTTGAGAGGGTCTGCTGGATCAAAACACAGGGTCCATAACACTGGGAACACTGCCTAATAATCTCAACATTGCTATGCTGACTTTCAGGAACAGGGAGGGTTTACCTTGGAAAGTCTGAATCTCCTTCAGTTTGAGACCATGGCTTGTCCCCTATAAACCAAGGTGCACAACATCTGCTCTGGGCTGAAACCTTATATTGGCATACTTGATGCATTTGGTAATGTTTATGCTTCTCTGAACTGCTGCCTCCTGGCTCTTGAACTAAGAATTTAGTATGTATTCACTTATTTTTAATGCTTAAACTTATGAGACAGCCACTATGATACAATTCACTTTACAGATGAGGGGACTGAGGTACAAAGTGTTAGATAAGTTGTTTAAGGTGATACACTAGGAAATCTAAGCTTGGAACCGAGAGAATATGGAATACCTGGAGTAGTTTAGATTAATTCTACACTCATTTCAATCATTGGAACTTAGCCAGATGGCTCCATCTAAATGCAAAATGGGCCAGGAATTCACTTTTAGAAACAACCCCATGCTATGGAAAGGGAGCATGAATATCAGGTACAGGAATAGGTTTTCCTTTATAAATCCACATTTCTTACTAAATTATTTAGAATGATTTTCCCAAAATATAAAGAACTATGAATGAATACTTTTATACATTATTGAAATTTACTTTTCAAAGAGTTTAAATGGTAACTGATAGACATGCCTATTTCACTGCACTGGATAATTTTATGAATTGTCATTAAAATGTTTTTAACTTGGTAGTTCAAAATTGTATATCATTTTAGATTGCCTTTTCTGATTACAAGTGAGAGGAACATATTGCCCTGTGTGTGAGCTAACTTTATTTCCTTTTTGTTATGTTCATTTTCCCTCTATTTAGTTTAGTTTCTTTTTTTTATTAATTTTGGTAGATCTTTATCAGTATTTGTTTCTGTCAAATTTTCAGAAATGGGTTTTCCAAGGTTATTTTACTCTTATTTACTGCTATTAGTTTGGTACTTTAACTGTATGAAAAATATAAAAACTATTATCTGATTATCTATGTAAGTTCATAAAATACACTTGTATTTATATTTAACCATGATTTTATTCTGTCTTTACAAATACTTTTAAAGGTTTAACTCTAGAAGTTAAGAATTCACAGTATGAGTAGGAATCTAAATTATTTTTATCCAAATGGCAAACATGTTTCCCAGTTCTATGCACTGATTAGTACATTTTCCACATTTGATTTTCAATGCTTCTCTTTTTTTCTATAAGCTATCTTTATCTATAATGTGGTCTACATCTGGATAAATTATTCTGTTTCACTGAAATATATATTCCTTTTTAAAAATTTTACTTTATTTTACTGTATTGGCTTTGCCATACATCAACATGAATCCACCATGGGTATACATGTGTTCCCAATCCTGAACCCCCCTCCCTGAAATATATATTCTTATACTAATATCACATTATGACTTTTTTGTGTGTTTTTATTTTATTTTTTTATTTTTATTTTTTTATTCTACATTACAATACTGTATTTGTTTTGCCAAACATTGACATGAATCAGCCACAGGTGTACACGATCTCTCAATGCCAAAGCCCCCTCCCACCTCCCACCTCATATCATCTCCCTGGATCCTCCGGTGCACCAGCCCCAAGCATCCTGTATCCTGTATTGAACATAGACTGGCGCTTCGTTTCTTACATGATAGTATGCGTGTTTCAATGCCATTCTCCCGAATCATCCCATCCTCTCCCTCTCCCTCAGAGTCCAAAAGTCCGTTCTGTACCTCTGTGTCTCTTTTGTTGTCTCACATAGAGGGTCATCATTATGACTTTATAATGAAGGTGAAGGTGAAGGTGAAGTCGCTCAGTCATGTCCGACTCTTTGCGACCCCGTGGACTGTAACCTACTAAGCTTCTCCATCCGTGGGATTCTCCAGGCAAGAATACTGGAGTGGATTGCCATTTCCTTCTCCAGGGGATCTTCCCAACCCAGGTATCGAACTCACATCTCCCGCATTGGAGGCAGACGCTTTAACCTCTGAGCCACCACGGAAGCCCAATATTCTAATAATAAGTAGGGGTTTTCCCTCTCATATGAATCAATTATTCATAATTTTTTTAAATGTTGATTTTTTTCCTTCTAAATAAACATTAAGGAAAAGTTTTCCCAGATAAAATATAGAGTTTGATTTAACATAAACTATAAAAAAATATACAAAATTAAGTGTTTCCCAAATATTTAGTACTAAACTAGAACTAAGTTCTAGTAGAATTCTAAGTCCTTAAAGTGGAGGAAATGTTTCACTTGGTGCTTTAAGAATTACCAGGAATTTTTAGCAGAATAAGATATAGTCATAAGGAAAGACTTTAACATTGTAAGTTTGTAATACAGTAAGATATCAGAAGTAATCCCAATACAATTAATTAGATAGCACTATTAGATATGGAGCTTACTAGGTAGCACAGTGATAAAGAATCCACCAGCAATGCAGGAGTTGCTGGAGACATGGGTTCGATCCCTGAGTTGGGAAGATCCCCTGGAGGAGGAAATGACAACCCCCTCCAGTATTTTTGCCTGGGAAATCCCATGAACAGAAGAGCCTGGTAGGCAATATTCCATGGGATTGCCAAGAGACGGACACAGCTGAGTAGTGCAACATGGCTACTGATGGATGGAATGGATTTTTAGATAAATATCCAACTTTGAATACAAGAAAAAAGTGCTTTCTGAAGTCTTCAAGTATCATTTATAATAATAGTTGGCTATTATTAGTAGTACTATTAATAACTTTTTTATTAACAATAGTAAAAGAGAAACTGCACTATGATAAACAAATATAAAATGATAGCCTTTAAAGATTATTAAAATCATTCATCTAATTAAATATTGGGTAAAGGAAAAATTTACTTATTTATTAATTTTTACTTGAGTACAGTTGCTTTATGAAGCAATTTATTTTTAAAAAGCCTATGTAACAATACTTGCAATTTAGACAGAAATACAGAGGTATACTACATGCTTGTGTGTGTGTGTGTGTGAAAGTCTTCTAAGTCCTCAGAACATGGCACCATTTTCTCTTTTGCTACAGAATACATCATGCCTTCCAAGTTAACTTATGTTTCTATATGCATTAAAATGAAGAGAGATCTCCATGGTTCTTATGTAGGCAAAAATTTAGCATGATCTGAGTTTAGTTTTTACAGGTCAGTTGACTTCTGAATCAAATAATAATAAAAGAAGTGTATGAATTAAAGAGAATAAAAATATGTAGATCTTTTCAGAAGGTTTTTCAGAAACACTTTTTCAATTTGAATAAATGTACATACATACACATTAAATAGATCATATTTTGTAGTAGTGCCCACTAAGCCTTTTTGTAATTTCAGTATCTTTACAGTGGAACAAAGATATTATAAGACATTTGTGAAGCACTCTGAATGCAAAATTAAAAGCTTTATAATCTCTCTCCCCACCTCAGTCTTTTACCTGACAAGCTACTAACTTGACATTTTTTTAAAGCAACATACCTTATGGAGTTTTTTAAAATATGCTACTTATCATCCAGAGAAAAACAGAAATTTGATTTACATTTGTATTTCATTAGTTACCTAATATTTAATTAAATCATATTAAAAAGAAGAGACTCAGAAAGATATCTGGAAGCAAACATATCTGATCTTTGATAACCCAATTGGAAGGATTCACTGGACTAGTGACCTAGAAGAGTAGGTCTCAAAGAATGGTCCCTGGACCAGCAGCATCAGCTTCATTTGAAAACGTGTTAGAGATGCAAATAAGAGAGTCCTTCTGAAGACCTACTGTATCAGGAATTTTGAGGTGAGACTCAGGAGTCTGTGCCTCATTTGCATTTTTATATTTCTATAGGCTTATATTTTATATTTTATTGTTGAACATTATCTTTCTGATTTTTAAAACCTAATAAGCTTATCTTTGTGGATTTGTATTTGGGTAAGTATGTCTTCCGGAGAAGGCAATGGCATCCCACTCCAGTACTCTTGACTGGAAAATCCCATGGACCTCGGGAAGCCTGATGGGCTGCAGTTCATGAGGTCGCTAAGAGTCGGACACGACTGAACGACTTCACTTTCACTTTTCACTTTCATGCATTGGAGAAGAAAATGGCAACCCACTCCAGTGTTCTTGCCTGGAGAATCTCAGGGATGGGGGAGCCCTGGTGGGCTGCCATCTCTGGGGTCGCACAGAGTCGGACATGACTGAAGCAACTTTGCAGCAGCAGCAGCAAGTATGTCTCCTGTGGCTCAGATGGTAAAGAATCTGCCTGCAATGCAAGCAACCTGGGTTCAATCTTTGGATCAGAAAGATCTCCCAAAGAAGGGAATGGCAACCCACTCCAGTATTCTTGCCTGGAGAATTCCATGGTCAGAGGAGCCTGTTGGGTTATAGTCCATAGCGTTGCAAAGAGTCAGACACAACTGAAGAGACTAACACACATAAAGGTTGAGAACCTCTTGGCCTCAAGTTGGCCTGAGCAGTCTGGGAGATTGTTGTGTGGCAGAGTGGAAGAAGTCTGTTTTATGTCTCAGGCTTTACTTTCAGGTCTTTTCACTCTCACTGAAAGTTGGCAGGTCCTCTTTATAGACTGATGCTTGAGAATTAAAAGCAATGCACAGGCTTACCAGAATTCCCAACTCTGAACAAACAGTCACAAAATACTTGTTTTCATTTTTAATAAGGGAGGATTTTCTAGGCCTTCAGGTAAGAGAAAGGACTTTCTGCCAGGGCTCATATTGCAGAAAGAAGACGATGGGGTTCAAAGGCAGCAATACTAGACCTTTTGCTTGCTCTTCCCAGGTTCTACCATGACATGTGGGATAAAGGGATCAGGCTCCATCCACCCTTACTCTATTTGTCATAGTCTCATCTCAAGTGAATAAAGCTTTGCTAGTCTGAAATGGAGACCCCTCTTCTTTTCCTGCTGATGTGCCATTTGAATGTCACCAACAGACAGATCAAAAAAGCCTCTTACCTACCCCTCTGCTCTGTTTACTGGGTCAGTGTAAACAGCACTGTGCAATGAGGCCTGATGCCCATTTTATTTTCATGCAGTTTCCTGTGTGTGACTGGAATTGCATGGTTGAAGGCAGTGTTTGCCCAGTTTTCTGAACATTTGAATCACTTGAGAAGTTTTTGAAAAATATTAATGAGCTGGTCCATTCAATCAGAATTTCAGAAGATGGGACCCTATCAAAGGTCTTTATAAAAGCTTATCAAATGATGCTAATATCTGGCTTGGGCTAAGAATTATCTATCAAAGAAACATAGTAAGAAAATTCTTTCAGGGGCCGTATGTTGCCAATTCACAGGTGAGCAAACTGAGCCCTAGAGAAGCTTCATTGCCTTGGGCCACAAGTAAGTGGCAAGATTGGAATTTAAAGTTCCTTGGACTAAAATCTCATGCTTTCTGCAATCCACAGTGTTTTATTAACTAGTGCATTCACAATCCTGCCAGTTCAGGCAGTCACAAAGATTTCTTGTGGCAAAGTGCTATATGAATACCAAGAATGGAATAGTCAGTGATAAAACTAAAAAGTCCAAAGAAGCACACATTCAATGGAAGGAGGTTTCTAAGGCATCCAGGCTTTTAATTCTGAAATCCCAAAGATAATGAGAAAGTGTTCTTTTTCCACGAGTTAAGTGCTCCTTAATGGCTCCCCAAATGGAGTCACTTTTAACCGAGAGCTAATTAGCAAGTGTATATTAGTGATCCGATTAATTAATTAATTTCCTGAGAATAATCTCTTAGCAAAATGTTGTACTTGATATCACTAATTTTTGATTTTTGCAAAACTGAAAACCCAGTATTCCAGCTCAGGAGGAGTTTCCTATAGTTTTTCTTGTCCTCTTTTCTTAATAGAAATCCTAGTTCTTAAAACGACTCATTACTGAAGCAATTATACCCTCTGTCTCTGTAATCAGGGCCTGATTATCCCCAAAACTGTTCTCTCTCTCCCCCTTTGAAAAGTAAGAAACACAGTAACTCTCTCAAAAGTGCAGTTTTCTCTCTTCTCTCTTCCTCTCCTCTTACAAGAACAGTGTTTCTGAACTTGGAGTATTACACTGGAATGTCTCCAGAAGCTTTTGAAGATATGGGTTCCTTGTCAAAGAGAGGGTTTTTTTTTTCTGGGTGGATGAGGACAAGGTTTGCATGAATGGGTATGCTCAGTTCAATTTGCTCAGTGCTCAGGGAACCACCTTCTTCTGATTAAAACCCTTTGATGACTTCCTATTACCCCCAGGTACCTTTGGCATTAAAGGCTTCTGCTTTGTCTTCTGTCTTCCTCTGCAGCCTAACCTTCTGGCACATTCCTTTTCCTTTTAAAACTCTGTTGCACTTACTGGAAATGGAAATCTGTACATCTCCTTGTCCAGTATGACTCTCGTCTTCAGTCTGCATGATTAACTGCTTTCTACAAATTCAGTCGTTACCTCTCCCTGGAAATTTATTCTGCCTCTTCTAATTCTTCTAATTCTCTTTCAATCCCTACCTCACCCTTGCCCACAGACAAAAAACAAACATGTATATATATATATGTGTGTGTGTGTATGTGTGTGTTGCTTTTGTTTACTGACTAAATCATGTCCATCTCTTTTGTGACCCCATGGACTGCAGCCTGCCAGGCTGCTCTATCCATGGGATTTCCCAGGCAAGAGTACTGGAGTGGGTTTCCATGCCCTCCTCTAGGGGATATTCCCAACCCAGGGGTCGAACTTGTGTTTCTTGCTTGGCAGGCAGATTCTTTACCACTGAGCCACCTGGGTAGCCCATGAATGTGTGTGTACTGTGTGTGTATTTATATTTGACTTAGAATCTTCTTCTCCATGTTTTTATAACACCTGTACTATTATATTATTAATATATTATTTTTCCTCTCTCTCTCAGTCTCTGTAAACTGTGAAAGGTGGTATCTTTTTTGTCTCCCATTCCTTTCATATAACCCCTTGCCTGATACTAAAGAGGCTCTTTAGACTTAGATTCATGTTGCAGAGACATAAAGTATGAATTCCTTAGATGTGTCATGGGTGATGAGGATGCTCTTATCACTCTTTGATTCCTATACTCCTGTGTTCTACCTACTGCTGCTGCTGTGAAGTCTAGAAACCATGTAATAGCCATTCATCTAGGTGTTCACTACTTCCTGAAGGATATCGCTCTAATCTTTCTCTAAATGGATACAATAGAAAAGAAGAAAGACTGAGATTAATAAAATAAACGTACGTAATTAAGAGAGCTTCCCAGGTGGCCCTAGTGGCAAAGAACCCCCTGCCAATGCACAAGACTTGAGACATGGGTTTGATCACTGGGTTGGGAAGATCTCCTGAAGAGGGCATGGCAACCTGCTCTAGTATTCTTCCCTGGAGAGTCCCATGGACAGAGGAGACTGGCAGGCTACAGTCCATGGCTTAAGCAACTTAGTATGCATGTAATTAAGGCAACACTTTTGAGGTCATATAACAGGTAAGATCTGAAAACTAAGTAACTAAAATTCAGTCCTCAATATGTGACAGTGCAGTGTGAGTACTCCTGTTTATATGGCAATCATTATGACATCAGGTACTCAGGCTCCTTTCATCTTGTTGCTTGCTCTCCTGTAGGTTCTCAGAGTGGTGTCCCTCTGGCACATAGAAAAAGAGAGGCAGAAATTGAAAGAGTACATGTAATTATTTGATGAATAAATCCTGGAAGTAGAATGCTAAAATTTTCCCTAAGTTTCATTGACAAAGATTCAGTCATATATCCAGTCATATGATATACAAAAAGGAACTAGGAAATGTAGTCTAAAATGTGGCCAGGGCAATTCTGGCTTTCACCACTTCTATTCAACATGGTGCCAGAGGTCTCAACTGATGAAGTAAAAGGCAAAATAAAGAGAGAAAAGTTAAAATTGGAAACAAACAGTTAGGAAATAAATACACCATTCACTGTATTATAAAACAATAGGCTGTACCTCAGAATAAAGCTAGCAAAAGATGCACAAGATGAAGAAAACCTAAAACTTTTTGAGTGACATGAAGGAAGATATTAGCAAGTGGAAAAAAAAAATACATCATGTACTTGAATTTGTTGTTGTTCAGCCGCTCAGTCATGTCTGACTCTTGGCGGCCCCATGAGCTGCAGCATGCCAGGCTTCCCTGTCCTTCACCATCTCCATACTTGGATTAGGAGAGCCAATATTGTAGTGATGTCAATTTTCTGCAACTGATCTGGTGTTTCATAGAATACAAACAACATCACAAAAACACTTTCTATGATTTACACAAAAGTGAAATAGATAAGAATATACAGGTGCTCTTGAATAAAAGAGAATAAAGTGGAAGAACTTGTGGTACCAGATATTGAGACTCATCATAAAGTTAAATAATTAACACAATGTTATATTGATACTGGGTTATTCAAATAGACTAATGGAACTGATGTTTTAAAAAGTTTTCACAAAGGAAAAGATAAATTATTATGTAACCATGAAAACAACCAATTCTAAGCTTGTCCAAAGAAGCAACAAAAATTTGCCTTAGTGAGAACACTTTTGTAGGCCAACAAATTTGGTATCATCTTTATCATCTGAAAGTCCCCCAGTTTGTGATGTATGTACTCTAACAACCTCAGAGTGCCAATCAGTCAATAACAGTCTTACCTGAGTGAAGGACGCATTTCCAGATTATGTCAATTCTTTTAAATTTCTGAAAATCCACATTTTCCAGAAACCCCAAATAAGATAAGTCTGTTCGTTCAGAGATTGTTCTCTGAGAAGAAACCTCTCCCTTACTCTGGTAAATAAACAGCACAGCTCTGTCTTTTCTGTTGAACTATGATCTCATCATCTCTTGGATGAAGAGTGTAAGGAGTTTAGAAACAAATCTCCACGTAAATGGACACTTGGTTTATAATGGAGATGGCATCATAGGTAAGTAGAGATTAATAATGTTGAGACAAAGGCTGTTCTTTTATTATACAACGTGCACAGAATGAATTTCATGTGAATTAAAACCTTAAGTACAGAAGTCAAAGTTTTAAAGCTTTTCTAAAATAGAATGTCTTCTTGACCTCATTAAGATTTAAGATCTATTAAACCAGTACCCAGAAAATAGCATCATAAAGGAAAATGTGATGAATTTGTATTAAAAATTTGAACTTATATCATTCAAACACTATTAAGAAATGAAAGCCACAGATGTTAGAAGAAAATATTGGTACCAGTGTCTGAAATAAGTACAGAGACTATGTAAAGAGCTCCTACAAATAAACTTTAAAAAGCAGACAACTTAATAAACAGGCAAAATATTTGAACAGGCAGATCACAATAGAATTCATCCAGATAGCCTATAAAGACATACAGAGATCTTTAATAATCAGAAATGTGCAAATTAAAAAACATGAGGCTGTCTTCTCAATTGTTTGCTGCTGCTAAGTCGCTTCAGCCGTGTCCGACTCTGTTTGACCCCATAGACGACAGCCCACCAGGCTCCCCTGTCCCTGGGATTCTCCAGGCAAGAACACTGGAGTGGGTTGCCGTTTCCTTCTCCAGTGCATGAAAGTGAAAGTAAAGTCGCTCAGTCGTGTCCGACTCTTCGCGACCTCATGGACTGGAGCCTACCAGGCTGTGGAGCCTACCAGGCTCCGCAGCCCATGCGATTTTCCAGGCAAGAGTACTGGAGTGGTGCCATTGCCTTCTCCTGAAGCAAAGCACCTGAAGCAATTTAAAAAAAAGACATTTTCTGACATAGTAGCAGTTGGGTAACTTGACTTCAGCTCCTCATGGCAGGAATCATTTCTTACCTCTTCAGTTCTGTTGCTGCGTTCTTGCATGTGTAGTTTCTGTCATTCCCAGGGATGAAGTAAGACGGCTGAAATGTTTACCAGGATCATGCTTGACTTCCTCTCTCCTTTTTGATTTATAACCATCCAGGAAGACTTCTTTTATACTGTCCCACACAATGACTTGGCTAGTTCAGCATCACGTGCCTATTTGTGAACCCATTTTTACCAGATAAGAATGGGATTAGTTCTTCATGATTGAAAGCTTGTTGGTGAATGTCTCTATAACTACTATGGAGAACTGGGGAGGGTCTGAGATTTTGCTTACAAGCTATTAAGTTAACTTGCCACAGTTTATGGGTGCTGGAGAGGACATTAGGTCAGTTGGGTCATCTATTAGAGCAGTGAAGAAGGACGGTTTCTGCCTCACATTCTGTGTGCCAGCCATTTGCGTAGGTTTCCTGAGGCCTGCCTCCCAAAGGGCAGAAAAAGTGCCAGGTGACACCTGCACACACTTAGGTACAGTATAGAAGAGGAATGCTGAGTTTAGGGAACGTGAATATTTCTTAATGACCTACAAGCCTTCCCTTACTCACTTCCAAAGCTCTTCACCACATGAAGATCCTTGAAAATATTCTGGAATAAAGAGTAGTTCATGTTTCTGCTTCGAGGAAGTACAGAAAGAGGGAGACATAGGCAACTGTCTCCTAACAGCTACTGCAACTTTTCTATCTTGAAACTGTCTATGGGTGGAATGAGGGCAGGCCCTTGGAGACTTGTACTATATTCTATTTGCACATATTCCAGCCAAGTACTAAGAATTAGAAGTAAAAATTAACCATTAAGATATTTCTTGAGTTCAGGAATGTTTAGGTCAATAACTGTTTCAATCGTTTGTGTCTTATATGTTTTGCTATTTCTACAGTGAGCATTTCCTTTGTCAAAACTTTTTAAAACATCAGTTCCATTAGTCTATTTGAATAACCAAGTATCAATATAACATTGTGTTAATTTTTAACTTTATGATGAGTCTCAGTATCTGGTACCACAAGTTCTTCCACTTTATTCTCTTTTATTCAAGAGCACCTGTATATTCTTATCTATTTCACTTCTGTGTAAATTATAGAAAGTGTTTTTGTGATTTGTTTGTATTCTGTTGAAACACCAGATCAGTTGCAGAAAATTGACATCACTACAATATTGGCTCTCCTAATCCAAGTATGGAGATGGTGAAGGACAGGGAAGCCTGGCATGCTGCAGCTCATGGGACCGCCAAGGGCAGGTTGGAAACACTTGATTCGGTGTAGAGGCAAGCTCTTTCTCTCAACAAAGCAAAGATGTCACTCTTTCAAGAGCAGATGCTTAAGGAATCTGGAGGAAATCTACAGTCATCAGAATTCAGAAGCCTAGATATTTCCAAAATGCATATTTACAGATTTAAAGCTTAAAAAGAGATGTTAATGCCTTATTGTCCCAAGAGCTATCTTGTCCTGAGAGAGTACATTTTCTGAGGAGAAAGCTAAATCTAGAAAGGAATAGTCCAGTGAATTAGAATATGTAAATATTCACTGTAGAAATAGCAAAAGATGACTGAAACAGTTATTGACCTAAACATTCCTGAACTCAAGAAATATCTTCATGATTATTTGTTACTTCTAATTCTTAGTACTTAGCTGAAATATGTGCAAGTAGAATATGGTGCAAGTCTCCAAGGGCCCTTGTTCCTCATCTGTAAAATGAAAATGTGGAATAAGTAATTTCCAAGGCTCCAACAGATCTGAACTGATATGGCTATCTTTTTTCATTGAAACTTCTCATTTCCAACACTCACCACTCTTATCATTTTAATTCACAATGTATATAGCCTCATCTGGCATTTGTGAAACTGTAAAAGTGCAAGCATTTTGAAGGTTCCAACTCTACAATGAGGTAGACATAAGTGGTCACTACAGTTCAATGAAAAAAGAGTACCCAGAGGGATCAAGTGAATTGCCTATGGCAAACATATTTTAGACCAAATATACATTTAGTAAGTAGCTGACACAGTCGTCAGAGGTTCTGAGTTTGAATCCTGGGACTTGATACCCTCCTAAGTGATTGTTATCAGAGAATCCTCAAATTTCCTTCCTGCATATCAGGAAAGCAGTCACCAAGAAAGTCACATCCTGGGTGACTGTGATGGTGTGAGACATTCCAGAGAATGAGATCCAGGTGATTTCAGGAAAGACAATTATGAAATTAAGTGGAAACATTTTTTCACTTTGGTTACTCAGTTTCATCAAAGCTTCTGGGGACCTCCCATAGATTGCCTGTCTCCATATGGAAGACTAACTGTAAATGAAATCCAATGAGTAAACTGTATTATTCTTGTGTCTTCTATGATAGCTCTTCTTTAATTGATGATTATCCATGTAAAGTCTATCTCTATTTGAAGTTTTCTGCATTAATTTGCTCCTACATGAGGATGTGCAAGGGCTCTCTCTCTTTCTGTCTCACACACACACATTATGAGGAAAAGGGAAACTTTCATTTGATTCTTAACTGGAAGAGTCATTAGAGACGATCATATTGAGTTATTATTATTTGTGTGTCTGTTTCCCCTACCAGATGTCACAATCCTTGAAGCTGGGATCATGTCATCTATCTCTATAAGATCAACTCTCAGCATGTGACTTGGCATTTGGCAGGTTCCAATAAATGGTAATTAAATAACATAACACAGAAATTATCCAGTCCAGTCTTATTTTTATAGATGAAATACATGTGGCTCAAAAAGATGACAAGTCTAGCTTAGACAACTAATTAGTTGCAAAATCACATACACAATATAACTTTTGACTATTATAGCACACTTTCTAATAGTCCTGGTGAGCACTTTGCTATTTTCAAATTATATGAGAAGTGTTTTCTTTTAAAACGCCATCTCCTATGAAGATGAGGTTAACTGTACACAATTAAATTAAGATGTGAGAAATACTGGATGCCCTTAGACTGGAACAAAATCACCACTTCATTTAAGATTAGATTCAGTGAGTGGGATGGGACACGTCTGATTATACACTGCTGTTTACCTTACACTGAGTTTGCAAGGAAGCAGCAGCACCAATGTTGCTTTGAAACAGGTACATAGTACATGACTACATCCAGGAAAAATAAAATCTCTACTCAGCAAAGCTCCTCCTCGACTATAAGAGAAATACACTAGCAGGAAAGATTTAAGTAAAAGAAAAATGTAAGAGAATGCACACTTGAAGATTAAGTGGAAAATAAGTTTGATTTGAATGAAAATCATTGGAGCATATTGAGGAGTTGAACAATGCAAATTAGAAATATGACATTGCATTTCAAAAGAACATTTCCTTGCAGATGTTACAACTGAAACTCAGCCTATCTTCTCCATGTCAGATAGTTTACAGAATTATTAAAAAGAGTTGGATAAAAATCTGTAGGATGAGATTTCAGAATCTATTCTTAAGTCTCTACTGCAGAGCCAGACTGCTAAAGAAGCTGCTTCTCCTGCCCTCATCAGGAAGCTGTTTGCCAAATCAGGAAGCACTCACTACATATGTGGACATAGGACTGCCTCAATCTGAGCTGCTAAATTCGCTACAGTTACTTGTTCTAGAATAGTGTCATCCTGCTCTGATCAAGAAAACCTCATGTGCAAAATTGGAAGCCACCATTGCAACTTCAGGGTCCTCCATTATGTTACCTTTTCTACTATCAAGAAGTCATTTTCTGCTAAGTCAGCAACCCTGAGAGACAGAGTTTGGCACCAGAGCCATGCCCCATTTGCTATAACCCACATGGATCAAATACATGCCCAATATCCCATTTATTTCAGCTCGAATTTCAAGTCTCCTGTGATTACGTATGATATGGAACCTGGATCAAACTTGGATCACCAGCTGCAAATGAACTGGACATATTTTGTTTTAGCTTTCTGCTCTCCACAAGAAAGATACAACACATGAGAACAAAATCAGAATAGATATTCTAAACCCAACCTCCATAACTGCATTAGACTTCACTTTTCTCTAATTTAAAACTTTTTTTTTATACAAAGAATTTGGTCTATCTTTATGCATAGTCCCAAAGTCTAGAACATTCCTACTGCAAATCGTTGTTTAATAGATATCTATTCAATTTTTTTAAAAAGGAAAATTGTGTTAGACAGACTGGCTTGAAACTCAAGATTTTTAAAGTACTACTCTATACTTTGTGGAAAGTATTCTCACTTTCATCATTAACTCCTTTGATGTACACACACACACACAAGGCCTGTGGAGTAGGCAGGACAGCTATTAACAACCTTCTTTTAAGGAAGAGAAATTTGAAGTTTGGGAAAATTAAACTATAGTGTTACCTTTTGCTAAGTCACCTCAGTTGTGCTTGACTCTGTGTGACCCCCTTGGACTGCAGACTTCCAGGTTCCTCTGTCCATGGGATTCTCCAAGAATAATACTGGAGTGGACTGCTGTGCCTTCCTCCAGGGGATTTTCCTGACCCAGGGACCAGACTTAAACTCATTTAAAAATAAATGGTTTGGGAATAGCATTGAAACATGTATGTTATCAAATGTGAAATATATTGCCACTCCAGGTTCAATGCATGAGACAGGGTGCTCAGGGCTGGTGCACTGGGATGACCCTGAGGGATGGGATGGGGAGGGAGTTGGGAGGAGGGGGTTCAAGATGGGGGACACATGTACACCCATGGCTGATTCATGTCAATGTATGGCAAAAATCACTATAATATTGTAAAGTAATTAGCCTTCAATTTAAATAAATAAATAATATAATAATTAAAAATTTTTTTTAAAATAAATGTTTCTCTAGGTTCTTTAGGATCAAGAATTGCATGTAGTTTTACCACTAACTAGTGATCTGACTTTGGAGCTGTTAGATAGTTAGAATAGGGAAAAGGAGTCCAAAATGGCGGTGGCTAAAAGACAAGGAAGGGAAAAGCCTGAGAAAGTAGAACAGAGGAAGGTCAAAAGAAGGCCAAGATCAGAGTGAGGTAGAACAGCACTCCCAACTAAGCCCAATTTGCATAGGGCAGGCCCAGGGGCAAGAAAAAGCCAAGAGTGTGCTAGCTCTGGCTCGCATGCTCTCTCTCTCTCCCTCTCTCCCCTCTCCTCTCTCTCCCTCTCCCCTCTCTCCTTCTCTCGCTCTCTCCCTCTCCCCTCTCTCTCTCCCCAAGCCCCACATGCGTACACTCTTTCTCTCTCTAACCCCACCCTGACCCCCACACCGCATGTGTGCTAGCATGCTCCTCCACTCTCTTCTCTTCTTCGAGGATGGATTCTCCTGCTGTCTTCTAAATAAAATAAAGCTGTAACACTGATTTGTCTAAGAGCTATAACACGGTTTGTTCAAGACCCGAGAGCTGTGACGCATGAGGGCTTTAATGTCCGTTGCTTCGAATCATTGTTGAGACAAGAACGGAGAAGCATACACTCGCCTGACAGAGCAATTTTCAGATCAGACAGTTTCCTTTCCTTATCTGTATGGTGCTAGCTAACTGTGATGATTAAAAAGAAATGCACGGCATATGCTTAATAAATGGTATATGTCATATCCTCCAGTTATAAGTATTGTATGAAGATTTTATCAATAATGTTTGCAAGAATCCCTTAGGTTCATCAGAAGAAAGTTGTCATTATTTAATTAAAAAAATTTTATTGGAGTGTGGTTGATTTACAATGTTGTATTAGTTTCAAGATTACAAGAAAGTGATTCAGTTATAGATATATATTCTTTTTCAGATTATTTTTACTATAAATTATTACAACTAGTCATTTTTTTCCAAGCAGCAGTATTATTTGTGATGAAATTCTCACAAGTACCTCCTGTTGGGACAATTGTTTTTATTGAAGATAAGTACCTTGTGGGGGTGGAAATTGTGAAGGTGAAAGGAAAGGATTACTTGTGGCCTAGATGATGAGGCTACATATTTGCATAAGAAAAGCTGAAATCAATTGAAAAGTTAAAGCAAATCCTTAAGACAAAAAAAAAAGTAAAATAAAGTTTGTTACAGTAGCAATGGACTTATTGCTTCCATAATGCAGTTCCACAACGCAGCTCTATTAGCAAATAAGCAAAGAGGACAATGTGGTCTGCTAACATGTCCTTCATAGTGAAGACTGCATAATATGACCACCTTAGGCAGTATAAGGAAATAATGTTCTGAAAACCTCCCCTTCCTACTTGCCAATCTGGGATAAAAGTCATAGGACACATCCTGGTTTCCCCTGGTTTCCTGCTTGCCAGATATGTGAGTTTAGCCAATTTTACAAATATTTCAGAAAGCATATGCTCATTTGTAAAACAGAGGATAGAACTAGTACTTCAAATTTAGAGGCCAGTTCTGAAAACTAAGTGCAACAAGGTATACAAAAGCATGCAGGATGACACATGGTATACAACTATTTCTCCAAATATTTCTCCAAACCATTTCCTAAATGTTGTATGGCTATCTGTCCCTGACTTTTAAAGCAATTGCCAGATATTTGGATATCATAGATCTTGTTCACTTTTTAATATAAATATAAAAATAAATATTTATAGTCAGCTGATTTGTATCAGATGTTAATAAAGATGCATTTTTAAAAGAAAATTAGTCACGTTACGTGCTTAGTCACTCAGTCACGTCCAACTCTTTGTGACCACATGGACTGGAGCCCACCAGGCTTCTCTGTCCATGGGGATTCTCCTGGCAAGAGTACTGGAGTGGATTGTCATGCCCACCTCCAGAGGATCTTCCCAACCCAGGGATTGAACCCAGGGATTGCATTGCAGGTGGATTCTTTACCATCTGAGCCAGCAGGGAAGCTCCTTATGTTAGGGGAAGCACACTGACTGAAACCGCCCACCCTGACCAGGCACCATAGTAACCATTTGCATGAGTTGTTGTACGACAGGAGGTCCTGGTAAGGAACACAGGGCTAAAAAGCCACCACCAACCAGAAGAGTGCAGGACAGGTCAAAAGGAGACCCCACATGTCCGACCACCTCCCAGAATCCTTCTCTCCGGCATCCATCTTGGGTGAACAAGGCGTGTACCACCAGGAAGGACTCTGAGTCAGAATGATTGGCTAAAGACAACCCAGAAACTAATCCTATGACCATAAAACCCAAGACTTTGAGCAATGTGGCAGAGCTGTTCTCCGGGGTTCCCTTACCCTACTGCTTTCCACTCGGGTGCCCTTTCCTGATAAAATCACTTGCTTTGTCAGAACACGTGTCTCCTCAGACAATTCATTTCCGAGTGTTAGACAAGAGCCCAGTTTTGTGCCTTGGAAGGGGTCCCCTTTCCTGCAACACTTAGAACAAACTATAAGATGTTATAATAATCTCTTTATGTATTATATTATTAGTGGATTAATGACTATAATATATAATGTTTATATATTAAATATATATTAACATTTTGATATCAAAATTATAGGAGATTAAAGTTATTGAAAGTTATAAAACTTTGAAAAAATAAGTTTAAATGAATGTTTCAGTACAAAATTTAATGAAAATAAATGGAAAATTATGCAAAGATGACTAATGAGCTAAGCCAACTCCTTGGCTTTTAGTAAATGTCATAGAAAGCAGACAATTTACTCCCAGATGCTAGGATCTCTGTTACCTAATTTTTGGAATAATGAATTTCTAAAATAAGGAAAAGACAAATATCTAAGAAGTAAACTATAAAAATGATCAGTGCAATTAAGCTGAATAACTAATCATGGATTATCAAAGAACAAACTTTATTTCATTGGTACAAAACTTTCTGCAGCAGTAGCTATAGTATAGGATAAGTGAAATTATTTGGAGCCCTGTGTAATCTAGAGTAACTGACAAACCCTGACTTGGCTTTTTGTTTCTTTGAGCTTTTTTTGATCTCGATTTTTGTTGTTTTTTCTTTGTTTGTTTTTGATTGGTATGTTTTGTTTTATGGGTAAGATAGTGATAGTTATACCAACCGTGAATAAGGCCTGTAATCTGTAAAATAGAATACAAAAACAATTGTCTTTCCCTAACTGTAACTTGAACAGTTTCACATCCATGAAACATCATATCATTAGAATTTGACATGTTTTCTCATTCATTGTAAACACTCACCAATCATGCATGAAATAAGAACACCAAATGGAGTCCAAGTTCATTATATTGAGTAATGTTATCTCAAGATTCGGCTGGATGGATCACAAGCTGGAATCAAGATTGCCCTGAATAATATCAACAACCTCAGATATGCAAATGATACCATTCTACTGACAGAAAGAGAAGAGAAACTAAAGGGCCTCTTGGTAAGTGTGAGAGAGAAGAGTAAAAAGCCAGTTTAAAACCTAGTATAGAAGAAACTAAGATCATGGCATCTGGTCCCATTACTTCATGGCAAATAGATGGGGAAAAGGTAGAAACCATGACAGATTTTATTTTCTTGGGCTCCAAAATCACTGTGGATGATGCCTGCAGCCATGAAATTAAAAGATACTTGCTCCTTGGAAGAAAAGCTATGACAAACTTAGGCAGTATATCAAAAGCAGAGACATCACTTTGCTGACAAAGGTCCGTATAGTCAATAGTTTTTCCAGTAGTCATGTATGGATGTGAGAGTTGGACCATAAAGAAGGATGAGTGCTGAAGAACTGATGCTTTTGAATTATGGTGCTGGAGAAGACTCCTGAGAGTCCCTTGGACTGCAAGGAGAGCAAACCAGTCCATCCTAAAGAAAACTAGTCCTGAATATTCAAAGGAAGAATTGATGC
Source organism: Nanger dama (assembly GCA_917880005.1). Classification (NCBI taxonomy): domain Eukaryota; kingdom Metazoa; phylum Chordata; class Mammalia; order Artiodactyla; family Bovidae; genus Nanger; species Nanger dama. The sequence goes on along the minus strand of CAKJTW010000011.1, from coordinate 21,912,050 downwards.
TGAATCTGAAGCTCCAATACTTTGGCCACCTGATGCGAAGAACTGACTTATTGGAAAAGATCCTCGTGCTTGGAAAGACTGAAGGCAGGAGGAGAAGCGGACAACAGAGGGTGAGATGATTATATAGCATCACTGGCTAGATGCAGATAGTGAAGGACAGGGAAGCCTGGCGTGCTGCAGTTCATGGGGTTGCAAAGAGTCAGACATGACTCAGCGACTGAATACAACCTCTAAATCATCCTTGCAACTTCAATTCTGTATTCCTTAGCAACTCTACTTGAACTAAATGCAAAGAAGGAAAACAATTTCAAAGTCCAGTTTTCTCCCACTTCCCTTCCTGAAACCCTCCCTGACCAACCCCACTAGAAACATTATCTTTCTATTTTGAAGATGCTGACATTTCCTGCTTATATAATTCCTTTAATAACTGCTTATTCGTCGTTTTGTGTACATCTCTCATTTACTTAACTAGATTATAAATCTCTGGAGGTTAGTCAAGTGTGTTTGCACCCTCCATAGGGCCTTCCTTGCCCACATTTATTAAATGAAATGAAGTTTGTGACACTAAAGATCTGAGGCTTGTCCCCTTCTCAATTTGAATCAATAGAGTCAAGGCACCAAAACCCAATAACCCTTGTCTTCCTGTAGTGGAGAACTTATCCTCTTGTATTCTCAAGTGGCACAGTGGTAAAGAATCTGTATGCCAATGCTGGAGAGGAGACATAACAGATGGGTGTTTGATCCCTGGATTGGAAAGATCTTCTGGAGGGGAAAATGGCAACCCACTCCAGTATTTTTTCCTGGGAAATTCTGTGGAGAGAGGACCTGGGGGTTAGAGTCCATGGGGTTGTAAAGAGTTGGATACAACTGAGCATGCCGGCAACCCTCTTGTCAGTTCACTAGTTGGTAGCCTCCTCAACTAGTTCTTTTTAAATTACTAAGATTCAGTTCTTCAGCCTAGTCCACCGAATAGAATCCTCTACTCCCCTTTCAGTTATATTCTCTTCTAGTGAGGAAAGATTCTTTTACTGATTAAGTTGATCTACATAATAAACAGCCTAAGAAAATGGTATTATACTAAGTGCAAGATTAAGGAAAGTGGCTAAAATTATGTTGAGCGTTGCTCTGGTTTGCTTATTTGGGGTTCGTCTAAACTCCATATGTGGATAAAAGCAAAAATGAAATACTTTTAATTGTTTTCACTTGCTGAACTCTGCTAGTTGAACTTGACCAATCTTATGTTCTGATCCACATGGGTCTCTGTGTGCTTTAGAACTGTAATTAAAGGGGTGAGTGAAACTGAGGATCAATTAAAGTCTGAGAGTCTCAGAGTAGTTTGTTTAATAAGCAGGAATTTTGGCAACAGCAGTCTGTGGGCTCTAATGAGCCCAGGAACTGGCAGTTACAGTTTCAGTTCTTTCCTTTTTCACTCTTCCTGAGCTTCCCAAACCTCTCTTGGATATGTTGGCTAAATCTGAGAAAACAGATTCAGTGCCATATCTCACAAAGTGAAAAAAGAATTCACTCTAAGAAAATCAACATGAATACACACAACAGAAGAAAAGATTGTGTACTAGGTATTTATCCTGATGTTGTATGTGCTAACCAAGAAATAGATTCTAATGTACAACAGAATATAACTACAAATTTTGTTGTAGATTTATAATGTAGTACTATGTGCAATAAGTAATTATGCTGTGTAAGAAAATTTACGAGCATGAAAAAATATTTTAACATATATTTAATTAAAAATTCATAAATTGTTTATCAAATGATCCATTAAATGTTTTGTATACAGACATATGTATATATATACACGTGTATATATGTACATATAATGTATACATAAACAGGCATGTTTATATATATATGCATACGTATATATGTGTATTTATGATCACATATTGTTGCTTAATTGCTAAGTCATGTCTGACTCTTTGCAACCCCATGGACTGTAGCCCTCCAGGCTCCTCTGTCCTTGGGATTTCCCAGGCAAGAATACTGGAGTGGGTTGCCATTTCACTCTCTGGGGAATTTTCCCAACCCAGGGATCAAACCCACGTCTCCTGCTTGGCAAATAGATTCTTTACCACTGAGCCACCTGGGAAGCCCATGGGTACATATACATGTCTATATAATAAAATTTCCAAAATTTCTACAAGCTGCACATTACTTTGTGTCCAGGAAAAGAAAAAAAAAAAAATCTTAGAAGGGGAGAATATATTGCGTACTTATTTCTAAAGATCTAATGTTGAAAACTCAGTATTGAAGAAAAGTATACTTGAATCAAAATTCCAAGACTCTCTGTTAATATCCGATTTATCCCCACCACCCCCCAAGAGAAAAAGCCCTTGCCTAGGGCTAGGAGAAAAAGGAGAGGCCAGAGAGGGGAGGAGGAAGCTGAAGAGCGCTCATGTGTCCTGGTAAATGGAATCTGCCTGAGCATGCTGTGCTTAAGCTGCCAAACATCTCTCAAAGAAATATTGAGGAGCTGCTGCAACGGCTGATGAAATCAACCTGACCTATTCTTTTTGTCTGCCTGCCTCCTCCGCCTCCAGTACATTGTGCAAGAGAAAGTTTAAACCATCTTCCTGTCAGGTGGAACGAGAGGATAAGCACCAGGTGGCCATGCTCCTGGTCCTGGGGCTTGGAGAGCAGCTGCTGGGTAGAGGGCCAGGCCCTGCCCGGGGGCACATGCTGGCCCTGCACTGAGGGCTGGCTGGGCACAGTGCGCTCACTTCCTGTGCCAAAGGCAGACTTTTATGTTTGAGGAGCCAGATTCCTATTCTGTGGGGTTGAATGACTATTAGGAATGCAAGGAACAAATTAATTATTTTGCAAAAGGAATTTTACCTGGCAAGTATAAGTCAGAAACTCTGTAGTGACTATAATGAAAGCTGGGACCTGTGGAAGAGCTACGGAATAGAAGAAGGTTACATCAATTCAATTGACCATGGATTGGGTATTTAATATGGCGAAGCACCTCTTAGGTACTATGAGACAAACAGGGACTCTGTCCTGCAGGACTTTCCAGTTTCTGCCTGGGGAGACAGACATATAAACAATTCATTGTTGTTACTGTTAGTGAGTCGCTAAGTCATGTCTGACTCTTTGTGACCCCGTGGACTGCAGCACACCAGGCCTCCCTGTCCCTCACTCTCTCCTGGAGTTTGCCCAAGTTCATGTCCATTGAATTGGTGATGCTACCCAACCATCTCATCCTCTACCATCCTCCTCTCTTTTTGCCTTTGATCTTCCCCAGCATTGGGGTCTTTTCCAATGAGTCAGCTATTTGCATCAGATGGCCAAAATATTGTCACTTCAGTTTTAGCATCAGTACTTCCAGTGAGTATTCAGGGTTGATTTCCTTTAGGATTGACTGGTTTGATCTCCTTGTCATCCAAGGGACTCTCCAGAATCTTCTCCAGCACCACAGCTCACATGATTTGACAATGGTGAAGGGAGACCCTGCCATGAGTTTTAGGAATCCAGCTGGTCACCTGTTTCTCTAAGATCAATACAACTTAAATACACACACTTGGTCTTCTGCCTTCTGGTGTAGTAAGGCTGGTAAAAATAATAATAGATATAAGATACCATACATCCCTGGAGAAGTGGTCCTAATGCTGGTTTAGCAGCTGACTGAAATTTGTGGTTTAGGGTGAGCTACTACTTTGCACTGAATTTCAGTTTTTTCTCCAACTCCATTTGGTTCTCATATTTTCTTTTGGTACTAAAAATAGCATATCTGTGGAAGTTAGTGAAGTGTAGCCATGTTAACACCTGAATCCTCCGAGCTGAAATCACAGAATAAATCATAGGTAAAAGACCATTACGGCCCTTGATTTCTTTCTTCTCTTTCTTGAACCTTATCTTTTTATTCCTCACTGTAACCCCATTCAAATCTGGGCTGCAATGAGTTCTTTTCTATGTCATGTTCTCCAACGATGTTCACTAACATGCAGCCTGAAATAATAAAAATGATTCTGGAAGTGTGCTCCCACAAGTAAACCAGAAAGTCAGAAGTTGGTTTGACAAAGCTGTCTCTCCTTTGACTTTCTATCCAGTTTCTTTCTGCTTGACTATGTGCTATCCATGTTGGTCTGCTTCTAGTCCAGCCCAGCTCACTCTTGCTCACCAAGAGTATGCTGGTGAGTAAAGTATAGACCTTGCTTTTGGATTATTGATAGTCTAGCAGAAGAGCAATGACAAATAAGTTCATAAACAACCAAGTAATAAAGCAGAAGATCAGTGCCCTTTCTTTCTAGGAAAAGACAAACCTTTGTGGCATTCAGAAGAAGAAGAACACACATTCAACCTGAATAAGGCATTGATGTAGTGGAAGAAGAGCCATTCAAGGTGCACCTTTGTGGACAGAATTGTGTTTTAATACGAATAGTGTGGAGAAATAAGGTAGGGCAGGCTGAATGACTTAACAATGATACAAAGGTATTTACATGGGGGAGGCATGCGTGGAGAATGGTACACCATTGGCTTAGTGGAATAGCTAATGATGCTGGATTATGGGAGACCTAAAATACCAGTGTTAATAATATGGCCTCTGTGGTAGGCAATAAAGAGACTGAATGTTTCAGATTAGAAATGTGATGGGATTAGAAACAAACAAAAAAACAAAAAACATGGATGGTGGAATAGCTCACAGTACTTAAAAGAATTCAGTATCTCTCTAAGTAAGACATGATGACAACTAAATATTACAGGGGGATGTTGCAAGGGGAAAATCTGCTGGACTCAGCCAGTGGTGAGCAAGAACAGAAATCAGAGCTTAATGGTAAATTTCTACCATGTTAACAAGGCAGATGCTGGCAGAGCCAGAGAGGTCAAGAAAAGGTGATACTATGAGGGAACGAAGTAAAGCCATAGTGGATATCTTGTGCATTAAGGACATGCTGCAGATGTTGGGTAGTTACTTGGTAAAGTAGGTTGGGAGATGAAATGCCAGTTCAGATTAAAATACATGAGTTGGTTACCATCATGGTTCAGTTCAGTTCAATTCAGTTGCTGTCCTGTCCAACTCTTTCTGACCCCATGAGCTGCAGCACACCAGGCCTCCTTGTCCCTCACCAACTCCCGGAGTTTACCCAGACTCATGTGCATTGAGTCGATGATGCAATCCAGCCGTCTCATCCTCTGTTGTCCCCTTCTCCTCCTGCCCCCAATCCCTCCCAGCATCAGAGTCTTTCCAGTGAGTCAGCTCTTCACATGAGGTGGCCAAAGTATTGGAGTTTCAGCTTCAGCATCAGTCCTTCCAATGAACACCCAGGACTGATCTCCTTTAGGAAGGACTGGTTGGATCTCCTTGCAGTCCAAAAGACTCTCAAGAGTCTTCTAGAACATCACAGTTCAAAAGCATCAATTATTTGGCGCTCATCTTTCTTCACAGTCCAACTCTCACATCCATACATGATGACTGGAAAAACCATAGCCTTGACTAGATGGATCTTTGTTGGCAAAGTAATGTCTCTGCTTTTTAATATGCTATCTAGGATGGTCATAACTTTCCTTCCAAGGAGTAAGCATCTTCTAATTTCATGGGGGCAATCACCATCTGCAGTGATTTTGGAGCCCAGAAAAAAAAAGTCTGACACGGTTTCCACTGTTTCCCCATCTATTTCCCATGAAGTGATGGGACCAGATGCCATGATCTTCGTCTTCTGAATGTTGAGCCTTAAACCAACTTTTTCATTCTCTTCTTTCACTTTCATCAAGAGGCTTTTGAGTTCCTCTTCACTTGCTGCATCAGGTTGGTGTCATCTGCACGTCTGAGGTTACTGATATTTCTTCGGGCAGTCTTGATTCTAGCTTGTGTTACTTCCAGTCCAGCGTTTCTCATGATGTCCTCTGCATAGAAGTTAAATAAGCAGGGTGACAATAAACAGCCTTGACGTACTCCTTTTCCTATTTGGAACCAGTCTGTTGTTCCATGTCCAGCTCTAACTGTTGCTTCCTGACTTGCATATAGGTTTCTCAAGAGGCAGGTCAGGTGGTCTGGTATTCCCATCTCTTTCAGAATTTTCCAGTTTGTTGTGATCCACACAGTCAAAGGCTTTGGCATAGTCAATAAAGCACAAATAGATGTTTTTCCCGGAACTCTCTTGCTTTTTCCATGACCCGGCACATGTTGGCAATTTGATCTCTGGTTCCTCTGCCTTTTCTAAAACCAGCTTGAACATCAGGAATGGTTCACGTACTGCTAAAGCCTGGCTTGGAGAATTTTGAGCACTACTTTACTAGCGTGGGAGATGAGTGCAATTGTGTGGTAGTTTGAGCATTCTTCGGCATTGCCTTTCTTTGGGATTGGAATGAAAACTGACCTTTTCCAATCCTGTGGCCACTGCTGAATTTTCCAAATTTGCTGGCATATTGAGTGCATCACTTTCACAGCATCATCTTTCAGGATTTGAAATAGCTCTACTGGAGTTCCATCACCTCCACTAGCTTTGTTCATAGTGATGTTTTCTAAGGCCCACTTGACTTCACATCCCAGGATGTCCGGCTCTAGGTGAGCGATCACACCATCATGATTATCTGGGTCCTGAAGATCTTTTTGTACAGTTCTGTGTATTCTTGCCACCTCTTCTTAATATCTTCTGCTTCTGTTAGGTTCATACCATTTCTGTCCTTTATTGAGGCCATCTTTGCATGAAATGTTCCCTTGGTATCTCTAATTTTCTTGAAGAGATCTCTAGTCTTTCCTATTTTATTGTTTTCCTCTATTTCTTTGCATTGATCTCTGAGGAAAGCTTTCTTATCTCTGTTTGCTATTCTTTGGCACTCTGTGTTCAGATACTTCTATCTTTCCTTTTCTTCTTTGCTTTTCACTTTGTTTCTTTTCACAGCTATTTGTAAGGTGAGACTGACCGTGCAGAAGCGTGGCCGAGAGGGGCTACCCCATGTCCAAGGTCAGGGGCAGTGACCAAGCGTGCCAGACTACGATGGCGCAGGAGCGGCCAAGAGGAGCTGTCCCACTTCCGAGGTCAGGGGCAGTGGCCAAGACAAGCTACCCCATGTTATAGGTCAAGGGCAGCAGCCAAGAGCAGCAACCCCACATCAAAGGATGGGTGGCTGCGTGGATGGAGGAGGGCCAAGAGCAGCTACTCCACACTCAAGGTCAGGAAGGGCCAACTCATCCAAGCTAAGGAGCAGCCATGAAGAGATACCCCACATTCAAGGTAAGAGAAACCCAAGTAAGACGGTAGGTGTTGTGAGGGGCATCAGAGGGCAGACACACTGAAACCATAATAATAGAAAACTAGCCGATTTGATCACATGGACCACAGCCTTGTCTAACTCAGTGAAACTAAGCCTTGTCTAACTCAGTGAAACTAAGCCATGCCATGCAGGCAACCCAAGACAGATAGGTCATGGTGGAGAGGTCTGACAGAATGTGGTTCACTGGAGAAGGGAATAGCAAGCCACTTCAGTATTCTTGCCTTGAGAACCCCATGAACAGTATGAAAAAGCAAAATGATGGGATACTGAAAGAGGAAATCCCCAGGTTGGTAGGTGCCCAATATGCTACTGGAGATCAGTGGAGAAATAACTCCAGAGAGAATGAAGGGATGGAGCCAAAACAAAAACAACACCCAGTTGTGCATGTGACTGGTGATACAAGCAAGATCCGATGCTGTAAAGAGCAATATTGCATAGGAACCTGGAATGTTAGGTCCATGAATCAAGTCAAATTGGAAGTGGTCAAACAGGAGGTGGCAAGAGTGAACATTGACATTCTAGGAATCAGTGAACTAAAATGGACTGGAATGGGTGAATTTAACTCAGATGACCATTATATCTCTACTACTGCAGACAGGAATCCCTAAGAAGAAATGGAATAGCCATCATGGTCAACAAAAGAGTCTGAAGTGAAGTACTTGGATGCAATCTCAAAAACAACAGAATGATCTCTGTTCATTCCAAGGCAACCCATTCAATATCACGGTAATCCAAGCCTATGCCCCAACCAGTAACGCTGAAGAAGCTGAAGTTGAACGGTTCTATGAAGACTTACACAACCTTTTAAAACTAATACCCAAAAAAGATGTCCTTTTCATTATAGGGGACTGGAATGCTAAAGTAGGAAGTCAAGAAACACCTGGAGTAACAGGCAAATTTGGCCTTGGAGTATAGAATGAAGCATGGCAAAGGCTGATAGAATTTTACCAAGAGAACACACTGGTCATAGCAAACACCCTCACCAACAAAACAAGACCCTACACATGGACATCACCAGATGGTCAACACCGAAATCAGATTGATTATATCAGATCGATTATTATCAGCCAAAGATGGAGAAGCTCTATACAGTCAGCAAAAACAAGACTGGGAGCTAACTGTGGCTCAGATAATGAACTCATTATTGCCAAATTCAGACGGAAATTAAACAAAGTAGGGAAAACCACTAGACCACTCTGGTATGACCTAAATCAAATCCCTTATGATTATACAGTGAAAGTGAGAAATAGGTTTAAGGGACTAGATCTGATAGACAGAGTGCCTAATGAACTATGGAATGAGGTTCATGGCATTGTACAGGAGACAGGGATCAAGACCATCATGATTAGGCAGTGTTTAAGTCATAAGTGTGTGAGAGAGGTGGTCAGTGAAAACTGAGTAAAGAAGGAAGAGGAGAAATGGCTTCTCCCTGAAACCTCCCTTGAACTCTGGTGGGTGGGTCTGACCAGCACATATACCAGCATAGATTTGTGGGTTTCTTGGACACTTTCACACCAATGATTAGTGCATCCCAAAGCCCCGACTGTTGGTTTGGATCAGAGTGTGACCACAAGAATCTGCTCTCTGCCAGAGTAAACTCCAGAGGCTAGAGGTCAATTCTGCTTCAGAGATGGAGTGGAGTGGAAGACACCTCAGTTCACCTTGCTTTCTCTTCAATATGGTCAAGTCCCAGTTGTAGAACTGCAAAGTTGAAAGCACAGTTTCATTCATACACATATGAGTAATGCATCTATAAGTGCTTTGCAAATTATAAGTTATTGTTCTTGCAGATAGTATAAAGAAGAATCATATTAAAATGATAAATCACTCAGAAAAAATAAATTCTTAGCAATAAGTGTGTTGGGCCCTCATTTGTTGGTTGAGATGACCAAGAGGAGACCAGCTTGCTGACAGAGCCAGGGTAGTGCTCAAATCTCTGGCCTTTCAATCAGGTCCTCCTTCCTTTTTTCAGACAAGTGAACTCCTCTCCCCACCCTTGATATTTTGCAATCTATTTAGTGCAACATCATATTTAGCAGAGAAAGGTGTCATTTTTCCTCTTCATGTTTAATTCTAAGCTTGAAGGCATTTTGCAAAAGTTGCCAGCAAGTTGGAAAATGGTAAAGAGTTGAAGGAACATCAGAAGAACTGAATATCATTCCATGATCTGGATTGAGGATGTCATATAATAACACCTTTTCTTAGTGCTGTGGGAGATGAGGAGATCCAGGGGGCTCTGTACTCCAGCACTTCACTTCCCTGTTGGGGAGACAGATGTTAGCAAGCAGCTAAGGTAGAGCTGGAAGAGCAAACTGCCAGAGAAGAAGAAACTAGCAATATTTTTGGTTTGACCACTTCTTGAATGGATAAAAACCTGGGAACTCTGATGTTTGGCACTTCCTGTGACATGCTATGGGAGGAAAAGGTCAGCTTTAGGCAGACATGGGCATAGTGCCAGGCATTCTAGGGTCATTTATTTGAAAAAGTGCAACAAACCAATCTTAGACTCCAGGAGCCTCAACAGTAGACTCCAGGAAGTGTCCTGTGACCCACCACACCCAGGACAAGAAGCTATGGGGTTTTTGGATCACTGCCAAACTGTGAGATGAATCCGATAGGCTTCCTAAATAATAGCATGGCCTCAGCCTCCGGCCTGACTTCATGCTATTCCAGTCGTGTGACCTGTCTGCTCCACTGATCTAAGATAACACTTACCAAAGCCTGCCTTGGAATCAAGTTACTTGTGTGTGTGTCTGCTTCTGCCACCAGAGGAGAGAGCAGTGACTAGGCATCACTCAACTGTGTCCCCCAGAGCCCGTGGTCCAGGCCCTGAAGCTCCATAGTGCCCAGTAAGTGTACAGGGTTGGATGGAATTTTGGCAGGCCTCTTCATTTTTCATTGTTAAAAACCTGTTGCTCTCCACTGATGCCCTGAAAATAGGTTCATCAGTACCATCTTTCTAGATTCCATATATATGCATTAATATACAATATTTGTTTTTCTCTTTCTGATTTACGTCACTGTGTATAATAGTCTCTAGGTTCATCCATCTCATTAGAACTGACACAAATGCTGACATAGAGAACAGACTTAAGGGATGGGGGCAAGGAGAGGGTGGGATGAATGGAGAGAGTAGCATGGAAATATATACACTACCATATGTGAAGCAAATAGCCAGTGGGAATTTGCTGTATGACTCAGGGAGCTCAATCCAGGGCTCTGTGACAGCCTAGAGGAGTGGGATGGGGTAGGATGTGGGAGGGAGGTTAAAGAAGAAGGGGCCATATATATACTTATGGCTACTTTACGTTTATGTATATCAGAAACCAGCACAACATTGTAAAGCAATTATCTTTCAATTAAAAATAAATAAATTAAAAAAAAAAAAAACCTTATTGCTCTTCTCACCTCATTTGAGAAGGAGAAAATACACGTTGTGTTGGAAGTCTTGGATGATTTCAGACACCAGGACTTTAAAAGGAATGCAGTATGAAATTTACTCCCTGTGGCACTCCATATCATTCCTATCCCATTCTACTCCTATGTTTCTGAAAGTGGTTAGAGAGGTTAATACATGTTATTATTTTAATTCTTTCTTTGTGTGATTCTGTTATTTTGTTAGATAAATTCAAGTGTAAAATCCCTTTGAGTTCAATTTTTTTTTCTTTATCTCTACTGATCCTTGACAAAATAAGATATAAATTAGTCAGACATTGTTCTAAATGTAAAAAGATTTATTTGTTTAAAAGGAGGCGAGTAGAGACATCTGTGGTGGTCCAGCGGTTAAGACTCTGTGCTTCCAATGCAAGTGGCACAGTTTTGATCCCTGGGTCAGGGAACTAAGATCCCACATGCTACATGATGGGCTAAACAGTAAAAAGTTAAAAAAAAAAAAAAAAGCAGAGAATACAGTCCAGTTCAGTATAAACTGGAGTTTACAATCCAAGACACTTGCTCCTTGGAAGAAAAGCTATGACCAACCTAGACAACATATTAAAAAGTGGAGACATTACTTTGCCAACAAAGGTCCATCTAGAAATGGCTATGGTTTTTCCAGTAGTCATGTATGGATGTGAGAGTTGGACTGTGAAGAAGGCTGAGTGCTGAAGCATTGATGCTTTTGAACTGTGGTGTTGGAGAAGACTCTTGAGAGTCCCTTGGACTGCAAGGAGATCAAATCAGTCCATCCTAAAGGAAATCAGTCCTGAATATTCATTGGAAGGACTGATGCCTAAACTGAGTTCCAGTACTTTGGCCATCTGATGCAAATAACTGACTCCTTGGAAAAGACCCTGATGCTTGGAAAGACTGAAGGCAGTAGAAGAAGAGAACAGCAGAGGATGAGATGGTTGGATGGCATCACTGACTCGACGGACAGGAGTTTGAGCAAGCTCTGGTGATGGACAGCGAAGCCTGGCATGCTGCAGTCCATGGGGTCACAGAGTCAGACAAGACTGAGTGACTGAAATGATACAGTCTATAGAATTACAGTCCATGGAATTCTCCAGGCCAGAATACTGGAATGGGTAGCCGTTCCCTTCTCCAGGGAATCTTCCCAACCCAGGGATCAAACCCAAGTCTACCATGTTGCAGGTTGATTCTTACCAGCTGAGCCACTGGGGAAGCCCAAGAATATGGGTTTGGGTAGCCTATCCCTTCTCCAGTGGATCTTTCTGTCCCAGGAATCAAATCAGGGTCTCCTATATTGCAGGCAGATTCTTTACCAGGTGAGCTACCAGGGAAACCCAGGAGAAAGAGCACTGCATTATTACTGAATGAGAATAATCATTAATTAACAAGTTCTTCAGAGAAGGCAATGGCAACCCACTCCAGTACTCTTGCCTGGAGAATCCCAGATGGGGGAGCCTGGTGGGCTGCCGTCTATGGGGTCGCACAGAGTCAGACACGACTGAAGTGACTTAGCAGCAGCAGCAGCAGCAACAAGTTTTTACCTTCCAAACTCTGGACCGAAAGTCTCTTACGAACATGGAGATATGTATCATTTGTTACAACCTCAAAGTGAACTTTGTTAATCTTGATTGACAGATAAGGATGCTAAAATGTCCTCCAACTAACAGAACCCATAAGAAAATCAGAATCCCAATTTAGACTGACCTTCTTTTATACTTCTCTGCTCCTTCCATCCACTGTGAGCAAAGCACTTAAGATCTTTGGGTCTCAGTTTGGCTATAATATGGAATTGATAATACTTCATGGCATTGATGAAAAATTAAAATCATATGTATAAATAGAGACTTTGGAAGCCTGAAAGAGCTAAGCAAATCAAAGAAATTATCACATTATTAAATAGCCAGTGTTTGAACTTCCCTGGTGATCCAGAGGTTAAGAATTTACTTTTCAATGCAGGGGATGCATGCTTCATCCCTGGTCAGTGAGCTAAGATGCTGCTGCTAAGTTGCTTCAGTAGTGTCTGACTCTATGCAACCTTGTAGATGGCAGCCCACCAGGCTCCTCTGCCCCTGGGATTCTCCAGGCAAGAATACTGGAGTGGGTTGCCATTTCCTTTTCCAAGATCCCACATGCCTTGCAGCCAAAAAACCAAAACATATAACTAGAGCATGGGAATCTGAGCCTTTTCTCCTTGCACTGCTTGTCATCCACTGATTTTTGAAACCATGGTAATATTTAAGATCTATTTTGCAGATAAACCTGTTTTACAATGATGTTAAATTTTTGTAAAGGACAACTATACACTTTGTTTGCATTTCATTCAAAATCAGTTGGAAGTTTTTGATTTAAGTGCTTTTGGATAAATATAATTATTGAAAATCAAGTTAATAAACGGGAAGATGTTGAGATTTATCTATATAAAAACAAGAGTGAAACAAAACAAATTAAATGATGAAATTTCAAAGTGTAAAAATTTTAATTTTGAAATTATGCAATTGTACTTTAAAATATGTAAACTTGTAGAATGAATTTCAGTAAAACTCTTGTTTATTTAGATAAATTTGTACTCTGTTTTAAAATGGAATAAAATAGAGAAAGTCTTTTATTTGTAGTACATAGTGAAGTCGCTCAGCCGTGTCCGACTCTTTGTGACGCCGAGGCCTGTAGCCCACCATGCTCTTCTGTCCATGGGATTTTCCAGGCAAGAGTACTGGACTGGGTTGCCATTTCCTTCTCCAGAGGATCTTCCCTACCCAGGGATCGAACCCAGGTCTCCTGCATTGTAAGCAAGACGCTTTACTGTCTGAGCCACCAGGGAATTTTGTAGTATATAAATTTGGTGAAACTTTCAAATGAATGAAAAAAGAGATAACTTATTTAATGAGCCTTGGCTTATAAAAATATTTATCAAAGAAAGATATTCTAAATAGAGGTAAAACATAGTATAAAAGATATTTGGACTGAAATATTTATACATTTTTATATAAACTGTATTATAATAGAAAATATCTTCCATTTTACAAACTTTGCACTGTTTATCAAATATTTCAACTGCTATGAAAAGAACATTTTCTGAAGTAAAACTATGCCTATAGAGAAGATTCAATTGAAAATGACAATTTCAAATTTATTAATTTTAAAATGCAAATTTTAAGAAATATTTGTCAAATGTCTGAACAAATTAAAACATCATATTGAACATCATATTGAAGAATGCATTCTTCAACTGAACATCAGTTGAACATCATATTGAAGAATGCATTCTTCAAAAAGCATCGGTGTCAAGGCTTTTAGAAACAGATGTAACTAAGAAAATTAGCAAAGTTTGTGAACATAATATAAAAAATGGTCATTCAGTTGGATTCTTAATTTCAGATAATTAATCTGAAGGCTTTTTTCCAGCTTTAATGTATATAGGTATAAGTCATTTAAAATATTTAGTGAAAAAATATTTCAGTTTTCTTTCTGAATATAAGTTTTGAGTAGTAGGTGCATCACTGTCATATAATATTTTATGGACTGATAAAGATTTTTTAAATGTTTATAATTAATTTGAATTTCCCTTTTTACTCTCAAAATTACCCTGGATTGAACATCTTTTATGATTACCCCAGATATAGCAGAGGAATTTCTCCATATTGCTGCTTCATGTACAAGTCAAAGACTAGAGACAAAACACAATTCCATTTTTAAAAGTACAAGGAAGATACTATAAATATTTTTTTAAGTACTAAAATGATTGTGCTAGGTAATAGAGATTATGAATTTGTTTTTCTTCTCTAATTTTCATTTTAAAACTTGACATCAAGTTATTTTTACAAGGAGTGGTTATGCTAGAGAAAAGATAAGAGCAGAAAGTGTTTAGAATTTCCTGGAGAAAGAAGGCGCTTGGGTCAGGATGCTTCCTCTGCCAAGAGGACTCTGTGGCAGCGACAGTGAAGATGAAGGCACTCTATGCCAGCTTCCTCCACGTGCCCCTCCCGCATTTGTCAAAGCATCAGCTGGTCAAGATGTTCTTCTGTCCTTGCCCTCTACATCCAGCCAAGGTAGTACTGACAAATAAGGTCGGGTTAGGGGGCCGAGGTGAGTGAAGCACTTTATATTTATATCCACAGTCACACACTCCTGTGTATGTTCCGGTGACTTCAGGGGACTTTCCACAGCCACGGGTGTCCTGTGTCTGGTGTGAGGTAACTGCCTGGCCCACTTAGTGAAGGGGGGGGTTCCAGGGCTTATGAATTGAGGTGTAAATGATATCTTTCTCAATAACATTTATCTGTCTTCCATATTATCTGTTCACTATGAAAATAATTCATAGGTAGGATTTTTGGTAGGGTGTTTTATTTTCCTCTCTCTGTGACTGATAGGTCTAAGACTAAGGGTGTATAAAATATATGATTTTGTGACTTTCAGGGATTTGGCTGGGGTTTTTCCACGTGAGTACTCTGGTTAATTTAACTAGGGGACTACACATTACACAAATAAAATAGAAGAGTGCTTGGCACGAAATCAGTACTAGATAAGGATTGGTTATTGCTTTTGACATTTTATGGAAGAATAAAGTGTCTAGAAACAAGAGTTTCAGTGGAGACAAGGAGATGCTGAGGAACAGTATGAAAAGCAAGATTTAACAATTTAGGGTATAAGTCAAGCCCATATTTTGCTGAAGGGACTGGCTGAGACTCTAGGAATAAAATGGTGAAGAAAATTCCTGCCCTAAAAGAATTCACAATCAGATGATGACATTTAGCTGAGCTAAATGAGTGTAATGTCTCTCATTTTATGCAAAATTCTAGCTATACTTGTATGTAGTTTCTGATATGTGTGTTTAAAACAGCTAAAAAAATGCTGACCAAAATTTAACCAGTTGAAGGAATGGTGGACATCTTACCAGTTATTCAGAGAACAGCATCTGCCTCGTGGACTCTTTTTTTCTTCCTAATATCCTCTAGCACAAAGAAATGGCTTAAATAAAAAGAAGTACAGTGTTGTTGCTGTGGAAGACTCTATTAGATTCCCCATCTAGCAGTTTTCTCCTATTTATTTTTTGTTAACTGAGTTTGCTTCTGTTGGGCTTTGCAGGAGCAATATGCTCAGGAAAGGTGACTCCCAATCTTCACTAATATTTAAAGGGTTATCTATCATTAGTTTAAGACAACACTTTTGCCAATAATTGGTTTTGAGTGGCACGAAATCCTCTTCTGGCTACTAAAAGTAAGGGGAAATTAAAGTACTGGGAATTCTAAATACTAAAAGTATTGGGGAATTTCAAATAAAGGAGTTTTAGAATGAAAATTAATATGGCAAATCCTTTGACATCACCTTGGAAACAATAACTTGCTCTGTGGCCTCAAGCTGAATGTTTTATCATTCTAGGTCTCAATTTTCCTATCATATTTATCATTCTTACCCTGTCTAGTTAACAGGGTTATGGTTAATATTATCAAAATTAATGAATGTTAACATGATTTCAAATTGTAAATGCCAATATGTACATAATTACTGTTAATTATAAGCATGGCATACTACAGTTCATGGGGTCACAAAGAGTTGGACATGACTTAGCAACTGAACAACAATAAATTACTTTGAAATCTTTAGATTAAAACAGGTATACAAATAAGGTGGCACAGTGGTAAACAATCTGCCTGCCAATCCAGGAGATGCAAGAGATGCAGGTTTGATTCCTAGGTTGGGAAGATCCCTGGAGTAGGAAATGGCAAACCACTCCAGTATTGTTCAGTATTGCAATATTCTGCAATAAATGTATTTTTCATATTTCCTTGAATAAATATGAGAACATTTCTCTAGAGAAGTGAAGATTATCTTCTATGTTGTAGCATATACATGACTCTAAACTTTATTAAATGTTATTAAATTCTTCTCCAAAGTAATTGTGTCAATTTGCAAACCCACTTACACAACACGATAATTCCTTTACCGCCGAGGTCCAGCCCCTGCAGGATCCCGGGAAACCCGAAGGAGAAATGGCGTTGGCGATTGATTTAGAGAGGGAGAGACAGATAAGAATGTTGTAGATAAGAAAATAGAGGAGAGAGAAGAAAAAAGGCTGATGTTCCTTGGTTTATACAGAAAATCAATAAAGTCTCAAGACAAGACACTTGCACCATCTACGTGAGGCCGCAGGTGCCTTCCCAGTCTCCCGAGGGAGTGAAGGCACAGGGGCCTTCCCGTTCAGGTCTTAGAAACCCAGGCAAATAAGTAGACACGGCGGATCTCTGTACTCCAGATGGGAACTAGCCTGAAAGAGAGAGTAAGAGGAGGAAAATGATTGACATGAGGAGATCAAGCTGCTTTGATGAGCAAGATCCATAACTTTATTTTTCAATGGTACTTATATACCTTTTTGTACATAGAGGGAAATGAAAGATGCAAGGTCATACAGAGTCAGCCCAAACATTCCAGAAGTTTTGCCCTTATCAAAACCATGATTTTTTTCTGCATACCTTTCCCACAAATAATGTTGTGTACAGTATCTTCTGGCCTTGGAGGCCTGTGAACATTGTATGACCCTCTTTTGATAAAGGCTGCTCAACCAAAAACTTATTTTCCCTCAAAGTGTTTTTTTCTTTATATTTCTAATCTATGTCAGCCTCAGAAAGTGCTAAACAGAGTTACGTTTTTCACAAAGAAAAGGTGCAGCGAGTTACAAGAAAGAACCAATTAGCTCAAAAGTCTGATATGGTTAAATTCAAGGCTACACGTGTTTTTCTTGCATTCTCACTATGTTAACTAACACATTCCCAGGTGCACAGTGGATAAGAGATATGGGAACTTAGCAACAAGCATTGGCCCAATAATGAAATCCTACACCAGCACTAGCACTACTCTAATAACTTTTAGCTCTTTCAAAGGCTCTGTGTCTTAGGCTTTGCATGCTTCTCACAGTTGGGAGGCTGTAAATAATTGTATGCATAGCTGCAAGAGTCTGGATATATGTGCCAAGCAAGCTAGAATGCTAACAGAGGGGGTTTGATTTGAAATATTCCTCTCATGTCCAGGAGACTTATTAGCTAGAGCCCTAAGTTGATTTTCTCCAGAGAAAGGTGGTCAGGGTTAGCCCTCGGTTAATATCAGAGGAGTTGGTAAAAGTCATGAAACAGTAAAACAGACAGATGCTGGTTTTGGGGTAAATGCTCGAGAAAGCCTAGGGAGCCCCTTGAGCCCTGAAGCCTTGCTTAACAGTTCTCTTCCACATGACCCTGTCATGGGTGGGATCTCCCGTGGCAGCTCCCGGCACTTTACACTTTCTGCTTCACTCTTTGGCATTATGCATGCATGCTAACTCACTTCAGTCATGTCTGATTCTGCAACCCTATGAACTGTAGCCCGCCAGGCTCTTCTGTCATAGAATTCTCTAGGCAAGAATATTGGAGTGGGTTGCCATGTCCTCCTCCAGGGGACCTTTCCCACCCAGGGATAGAATCTGTGTCTCCATTGGCAGGCAGGTTCTTTACCACTAGCACCACTTGGGAAGCCCCTTTGGCATTATGGAACTTGTTAATTTTGTCAGTATGATGGTAGGGGAATTGAAAGTTACTGTTTAATTTGCAGTTCTCTTTTTAGAAATCAGAATAGCTGAAAATAGGTATGATGGCAATCAAAAGAATTCATGATAACAGTGATTACATAATTGAGGTTTATTTTTCTCACATAAGAAGTTGCTAGCATTGCTTTTGCAGATCATTAATGTAATCAAGAAGATTAGGCCCAGCCATCTTTCTGTTGCATTATCCTAAGTATGTTGTCTTTTCTTATTCATGCTTATGATACTATGGTTGCAAGATGATTGCCATGACATCAGTCCAATGTTTGATAGTAAAAGGGGAAGGCAGAGAGATGGCTCATATACTCTCCTGTTGAATCTATTCCCATTTATCAGCAAAGAAAAGATCCCTAAATCCTCTCTCCAACAGATTTCTTACATAATTTTTCACAGAACTGTATGAATTAGCCAACATTACCATGTTGTTCTTGTAGCTTTCAATATGCAAAAAAGAGATAAGACTATATCCCTCATATTTTTCTTGTCTCAAATTGTCTTAACTTTTCAAGGATCTCTATTCTTCATATGCCTTTTAGAATTAACTTGTCATATTTAATTTTAAGATTCCTATGAAATTTTTATTAGAATTGCATTTTTTAAATTGGGAATGAATTTAAAACTTTATAATGTTGTAAATAGCATGAACTTAAAAGACGCTTACTCCTTGAAAGAAAAGTTATGACCAACCTAGATAGCATATTCAAAAGCAGAGACATTACTTTGCCAACAAAGGTCCATCTAGTCAAGGCTATGGTTTTTCCAGTAGTCATGTATGGATGTGAGAGTTGGACTGTGAAGAAGGCTGAGCGCCGAAGAATTGATGCTTTTGAACTGTGGTGTTGGAGAGACTCTTGAGAGTCCTTGGACTGCAAGGAAATCCAACCAGTCCATTCTGAAGGAGACCAGCCCTGGGATTTCTTTGGAAGGAATGATGCTAAAGCTGAAACTTCAGTACTTTGGCCACCTCATGAGAAGAGTTGACTCATTGGAAAAGACTCTGATGCTGGGAGGGATTGGGGGCAGGAGGAGAAGGTGACAACAGAGGATGACATGGCTGGATGGCATCACTGACTCAATGGACGTGAGTCTGAGTGAACTCTGGGAGTTGGTGATGGACAGGGAGGCCTGGCGTGCTGCAATTTATGGGGTTGCAAAGAGTTGGACACGACTGAGCGACTGAACTGAAACAGCAAGTTGTGGATCCTACATTTAAATTCACTGTGACAATCTCTGCCTTTTAATTGAAATGTTTAGTCCCTTTACATTAGTATAATGACTGATATAATTGTGTTTAAGACTACTGTCTTGGTAATCTGTTATTAATTTTCTCTTAATATTTCCTTGCTTTCTTTAGGATGAATAAATTCTGTACTATAAATACATTATCATTATTTTGGCACTGTAAGAAATGTTAAAGATGATTTCTATGAGAGAAAAGGAAATTAAATCAGATGGAAATCCATATCTTCAGAAAAGAATGGAAAGTATCAGAAAGGTAAATATCTTTAAAAAAATGAAATATCTCTATTATTTTCTATTATATAAGCATTTATCTTTAAATATATTTAGAGGGCTATTAAGTGTTTAACACAAAAATAATAATAAAATATTGTAGTTTTACAGGAGATATATATATATATAGAAGTATATATATATATGTATATATATAAATCTTAAAAAATGCAAAGTGTGCTTACTCTCATTTATGGAAAAATCCTCTACTTCCAGCCACTCTACCAAGCATGGAAATAAGGGTGACTCTCTTTTATCCTAGAAAAGACTTTATTAATAGTGTTTTTATACCTAAAGCTATTAGGTTTCAAAAACTGATTTTTTCAAAAACACCAATACAGTATACTGACACATATATATGGAATTTAGAAGACAGTGGTGATGACCCTATATGTGAGACAACAAAGAGACACAGAGTTATAGAGTGGACTTTTGTACTCTGAGGGAGAGGGAAAGGGTGGGATAGTTTGGGAGAATGGCAATGAAACATGTATACTTTCCTGTAAGAAACGAGCGCCAATCTATGTTCAATGTAGGATGCAGTATGCATGGGGCTGATGCACAGGATGATTGAAGTAGAGGATGTGGGGTGGGAGGTGGGAGGGGGCTTCGGCATTGGGAGATTGTGTTCACCTATGGCTGATTCGTGTCAATGTATGGCAAAACAAATACAGTATTGTAATTTTTAAAATAAATAAATAAATTAAAAACAAAACAAAACAAAAAACAAAAACTGATTTTGTACCTTTTATTGCTTGTTCTATTTGTTAAGAAGTTTTGAATTTCTATATCCATCTTGGCCAAAAGTATAAATATATCACTCACTTTCAATATTGTGAAGCTACTATTTGATTTATAATTTATTCTGAAGCATGTTTTTAGTTTACTAATATATTGAGGAGTTTGATGTTTCTGAAGTTGATTTAAAATTTTATTGTGTATTATATTAAATACTTGACTTTTAAAAGTGTTACTCTGTGGTTGACATTACTGAGATATGGTATGTAGATGTGGAACTTCTCCCTATCATTTATTCAACAATGAATCTGCTTAAAAATGTAGCCAATATAGGACCAAGAAATAGAGAAAGAACAGGTCTCATTATACTAGCCCTTAAATTAAGTTGCTTCTAATGTTGTAATTATACTTTCCAGTTACATAAGTCTATTATTTCCTTCTAATCTCAAGCCAGTTTGTGCTGATTTTTGTTGTGTAACCTAATTGATAGAGGAAATAATGAATTCACTTTGAGGAATATTGAGTTTGAGCTGTGCTGAAATATAACACAGCTCAGTGTAAAAAGTGAATTCAGAATAAAATATCCATAAAGAGAATCATCATGCCGTGGGGTTGGCAGCCATAATCATGTGTAGTAAGCTAGTGCCACAGATAAGTAGCACTAGCTTCAGAAGTATTCCTGCCTGGAAAATCCCATGGACGGAGGAGCTGGAAGGCTGCAGTCCATGGAGTCGCTGAGGGTCGGACACGATTGAGCGACTTCACTTTCACTTTTCACTTTCATGCATTGGAGAAGGAAATGGCACCCCACTCCAGTGTTCTTGCCTGGAGAATCCCAGGGACGGCGGAGCCTGGTGAGCTGCTGTCTATGAGGTCACACAGAGTTGGACACGACTGAAGTGACTTGGTGGAGCTTCAGAAGTATTAAATCCATTGTATGTGTCAACCTGACTGGTCCTAAAGGTGCCCAGATGTTTGGCTAAACATAACACCTGGGTATTTCTGTGAGGTTATTTATGATGATGCTAGCATTTGAATCTGTAAAATCAGTAAAGCAGATTGCCTTCTCAGTGTGAGATAGCAGAGAGCCTGAATAGAATAAAAGGTAGAAAAAGGGAGAATGTGCCCCTTTTCTGCTTGACTGATTGAGCTGAGACATGGGTTTTCTCCTACTCTCAGACTAGGACTTACACCATTGTCTTTCCTTGTTCTCAAACCTTCAGACTTGAACTAGCACTCTCATGCTTTGTTTTATTAAACTTTCACAGATACTGCATTTTTAAAACTTGAAGGTTTGTGGCAACTCTGCATCAAGCAAATCTATGAATGCTAATTTTTTTCAACAGTGTTTGCTCACTTGGTGTCTCTGAGTCACGTTTTAATATTCTCACAAGATTTCAAACATTTTCATCATTATATTTGTTATGGTGATCAGTGATCTTACTACTATAGGTCACTAAAGGCTCAGAGGATGTTTCACAATTTTTAGCAATAAAGTATTTTTAATTAAGATATGTTCATGTCTTTAGCCATAATGCTACCACACATTTAATAGACTGAAATATATAGTATAACCACAACTCATATCCATTGGAACACCAAAAATTTCTGAGATCCACTTTATTGAAGTGGTCTGGAACTGAGCCCATAACGTCTCCAAGATATACCTGTATATATTCATATACGTATAATACATATATATACATACACACACACATATCTTCTCGGTTCTAGTACTCTTGATCTTAAAAACCTTGACTAATACAATTCCCTTTTGCTATTTTATAGAATTGGAAATTATGTACTATTCTATCACTTTCATTACTCAAGACCTTTCATTCTAAGCAAAATTCCTTCTTAAAATGTCTCTCTTGGGCACTGTTATTTTGTCCCTGGACCAAATTCCAGTGTGGGCTTGTGTGTATTTGGATGGGGGTGTTTCCACATAACACCAAGCAGTTCTCAGACACCAGCAGGTGACACCACTGATGATTAAGCTCAATCTTCAACCCCTGTCCCCTCCTTGGAGGTCAGAAGTAGCAAGGAAAATGTCAACTTTTAATCACACATTTGGTTCTCTTGGCAACCAACTGCCACCCTTAGATGCTTTCTAAAATTCACCTCATTAACATAGCAAAAGACAACTTGATTGCTCCTAAGGGTTTTAGGGGCTTTGTGCCAGAAACTGGGATGAAGACCAGATGTGTATGTCTTATTATAAATCATAGTATCACAGCCACTATTTATATTCTGAGGTCCATGCTACATTGTTTACAGCTTGGTATCACCAAAAAGAAGAGATAGTACTCTGGATTTGGTGACTGTTTGCCTGGCCATTGTCAATATTTAGCAAACAGAATTGGCTTTGCCATAGTTACCAGGAAATCAGTGCCGGTGTGTATCGATCTAAGTCTGCAGTGTCTATACCTAAGCATGCATATGCCAAACCATGCCTTGGTGTTTGCCACCTGCAGCATTTCCTGGAACAGCCATATCGTGTAAGATCATTTTTAATTATCCCTTACATTTTTTCAAGGAAAAGCCAGAGAATCAAAAGCTCTCTGCCAGAATACTTTTTTTTTTTAAATAAGAATTTAAGAAGAATGAACCCTTGAGCAAGTCACTTCAAGTTAGTTTAAATAGGCCAATCAGCTTCTACAGAAGATTTTTTAGCCACCACCTCCTAACCATTCCTGGACTGTGCAGTCAGTAGCCAATCTTTCTATAATTGCGTAAAGATCCCATAAAATTATATCAACTAGTCTTTTCAATAGCCCTCTAAAATAGGAGATATTTCCCTCATTTTGCCAATGATTAAGCTAAAGATAAGAAGGAAATGACAACCCACTCCAGTACTCTTGCATAGAAAATCCCATGGACGGAGGAGCCTGGTGCAGGCTACTGTCCATGGGGTCACAAAGAGTTGGACACGACTGAGTGACTCGCTTTCAAGAAAGATTAAGTTATTTCTCTTCAGTTATATTGTTTATAGGTTTCTGAGCTCAGGCTTTCCTCTGTTGCACTTGATATGCTTATTTTTGTTGTTTAGTCGCTCAGTCATGTCTGACTCTTTGGAACCCTATGGACTGCAGCGTACCAGGCTTCCCTGTCCACCATCTCCTGGAGCTTGCTCAAACTCATGTTCATTGAGTCGATGTTGCCACTAAACCATCTCGTTCTTTGTTATCCCCTTCTTCTGTCCTCAATCTTTTCCAGTATCAGGGCTTTTCTAATGAGTCGGCTCTTTGTATCAGGTGGCTAAAGTATGGTTACACACTATTTTGACTCTGACACACTGTTTGAATTTGGTTGAATTATTCCTTCTAGGTAAATTACTGCAACAGCAAACCTAAATCTCAAGAATTAACAGAAAAGTGGGAAAACTGAGATGAGAAGAAAGTAATTTTTACAAGGTTATTCAATTTAGTAAATGTTGGAGTTAAAAGCCACATAAAAGTCTGTTTATTCTCAACCACAACCCACTCCAGTATTCTGGGACAGAGGAGCCTAGTGGGCTGCCATCTATGGGGTTGCACAGAGTTGGACACGACTGAAGTGACTTAGCAGCAGCAGCAGTGGTACTGTATGGTGAGAGAGAATCATGAAAATAACTCTCTAAGATGATTAGTCCTGAAAATGTGTCAGAAAGGCATTGCATAATTCCACATTCCCTCTTTTTTTCCTCTATTTTGGCTGAAGTGAGAGGACTTTGAGGCCACAGAGACTGGGACAGGTACAAGATAGAAGCATAGGTTCCTGAATGACTACACAGAAGACACCCAGCCTTGAATTCCTATATAAGGAGAAATAAGCTTGATTTCTTATTTCAATTTTCTCACTATTTAAATAAGTATGCATGTGTGCACGCTCAGTCGTGTCAAACTCCTTGTGACCCCATGCACTGTAGCCCGCCGGGCTTCTCTGTCCATTGCCCCTACAAGAGCACTGAAGTGGGCTGCCATTTCCTCCTCCAGGGAAACTCCCTGATCCAGGGATCGAACTCCTGTCTCTTGGTCTCCTGCATTGGCAAGTGGATTCTTTAACACTGTGCTACCTGGAACGCCCCAAATAAGGATATTATCTAATTGACGGGGCTATTCTAATCAGTTTTAAGAACAATCATTTAAATATTATTAACAAAAAAGTTTAAAATTCCTAATATGTCACTTAAGACTATTCTATCTAACTCTGACATATTTTAATAAATGCATTTTCCAAGACCCTGAGCTTTCAACATATGGGATTATTTGCTAGCCCTGAAGCATTTTAATATTTTCTGACTTTATTTATGGTTGTTTTACCTACTTGAAATGCCTCACTCTTTTTTTTCTGTATTTGAAATCATTCCCAAATTGTTAAGGCCCATTTTAGGCATTATCCACTTAATGAAATTTTTCCAAGTGTACTGGTTAGGAATGATATATATTTCTCCAGTGTTTCTACAGCATCTGTTTTTCACTGTTAGCAAAACTCTTATAACATTGCCATATCACTGATGACAGTACTTTTACTATATTTATTTATATTTAACTATTTTTGGAATAAATATTATTTTAATCTCAGTCATATAATTTTAGCCAGACTTAATCACTCAGTCTTTTCCTGAAGAACTAAAGACCATGCTGAGTTCTTCAGATTTCTAGTCTGCTATTCCCACGCTGGTTTCTCTCCCAAATGACATGGATGTATGATTGGGGAAAAGTAACTTAAGAAGTCTCATGACTGTTGGACTGATAACAACTCAGTGTTATCTTCTATACTCTTGCTGACCGGGTCAGTGAAGTCAGATGGTTTGTGCTGCTCATTGAACTGCTTTAACAAAGTATTACAAATAGGTATGACGTAACAAAACTTTATTCTTATCTAGGTCTGGTACCTAGAAGTCTGAAACAAAGGTGTCAGCAGAGTCATGCTCCCTCTGAAACCTATAGGGAGAATCCTTCCTTGCTTTGTCCTGGCTTATGGTGCTGGCCCTAGATCCCCGGTATTCCTTGGCTTGGGACTGCACTGCTCCAGTCTCTGCCTCTGCCATTACATGATATTCTCTCTGTACGAGGATACCAATCATAGTAAACTAAGACCCACCCTAATGATTTTAACCTTAACTTGAGTAAATCTGCAAAGACCCTTTTTCAAATAAGACCATATTTAGAGATATTGGAGGTTAGGAATTCAATATATCTTTTAGGGAGAACAAAATTCAACCTGTAGCAGTAATCATTATGAAATACATCCTTTTTTTGGTTTCCTAGAGTCTTATTAAGACTGAGGAAAGAGAGTTCCTTCCATCTCAGGTCCTTTGAGCCTTCTGCTTCACCAAAAAGAAAACAATAAAACATGTCCAACAGGAGTAATGGCTTTCAGAGAATAGACTGGAAATGCTGTAGCCAGGAAAGGCAGTTGGGGACAAAGGGGAACAAGCTATTCTCCTGGAGAAACATTTGTGAAGGCCACAGTCCCAAGACACAGGCTTACTAAAAGACTGAGATTTTAATCAGAGGATTAAGGAACAGTCCCCTTTCTCATACACTTTATCGCCACACCAATAGGACTCCAGTATGATAACAGTGGATTACAACTTAAAAAGCTACAAGACACAGACTCCCTTTTAAGAGGAATACTTGAGGAAGCCCAAAGTCAACAGAGGAGACAAAAACAAGGACACTAAAAGAATTTGAATCTCTGGCACTTACTGTTACAGCAAACATTAAACATAACACAACTCCTAGCCAGATTAACACAAATCCTTACACTAAAGGCCTATTTATCTCAGTGTCTATTACCCAATAAACATATCCAGCTTTTTGAGCATGCCGAAAGTAAGAATAAACACATGCTGAAAGACAATCATCTTCAGAGCCATCCTCAGAATGTAGATACTGGAATTCGTACGTAACAAGAAAATAACCACGATTGATATGTTAGGAGTTCTAAGAAAAAAGTAAACCAAATGCATGGGTAACGTAAGCAGAGAGATGAACACACTAAGGACCAAAGGAATCTCTAGAAATAAAAACACTGTACCAGAAATGAAGAATGCCTTTTGATGGCTCATCAATAAACTTGAAACTGCTCAGGAATAAGTTAGTTTCAAGACAGGCAAACAGAAACCTCCCAAAATTAAATTCAAAGGTAAAGAGGAATACAAAAGACAGCAAGAAGAAAGAAACAGTGAGGGAGGGACGGAAGGCAGGAAGGAAGGATGAAGGAAAGAAAAACAAGCAAGGAAGAAAGAAAATGGCAGATCTACCAAAACAGTGGGACACTGTCTTGAATACCAGGAGGAAAAAAAGAGAGAATAAAAAAGAGAAAAAAAGTGTGAAGTAATAATGACTGTTGGTCTTTAGTAGTGCAATCATGTCTGACTCTCTGTGACCCCATGGACTACAGCATGCCAGGCTTCCTTGTCCTTCACTATGTCCTGGAGTTTGCACAAACTCATATCCATTGAGTTGACGCCATCCAATCATCTCATCCTCTGTGGCCCCCTTCTCCTGAGAATTTATCAAAATGAATGTCAGGCACTCCAAACCACATATGCAAGAACTTCAGAGAATGCAGAACAAGATAAATGATAAACAAACATGAGCATATGTTCATGTACACCTTTAAACATATCATGTTGAAATTCAGAAACCAAAGGAAAAAATAAAATCTTGAAAGAAGTCAGAGAAAAAACAAAACCAAAAAAAAAAGGATAAAACTTTATCTATAGAGGAAAAAGGGTAAAATTATAACAGACTTGTCATCAGAAACCAAGCAAGCTAGAAGAAAGTGGCAAGCATAACATTTTTAGCTTTGAAAGCAAAAACAAACAAAAAAACAACTATCCTAGAATTCTATATCTAGAGAAATTATGGTTCACATTTGAGGGAGAAGTAATGATTTTTCAGACAAAGAAAAATCGAAACAATTCATTGCCAGCAGAATGTTAAAATGCCTGCAAGGAATGTTAAAATAAATTCTTTAGGTAAAGAGAAAATGATACAGGTCAGAACCATGGATCTACATAGAGACATGAACCAAAGTCCAAGGCAAATGGCTAATTCTAGGACAAGCACATGTGTGCGTGCTACGTCGTGACTTTGTGCAACTCCATGGACTGTAACTAGCCAGGCTCCTCTGTCCATGGAATTCTCGAGATAATAATACTGGAGTGGGTTGCCTTGCCCCCTCCAGGGGATCTTCCTGACCCAGAGATCAAACCAGAGTCTCCTGTGTCTCCTGCATTGGCAGGTGTGAAAATATAAAATAAACCTGGAACATCTGGCAGTGCCAGGAAGTAAGGAAGTGCTCAAAAAACAAACAAACAAAACAGAAAGGAAGAGGCATGTCAGAGGAACAGAGAAGCCAGCCTGAATGTACTTCCGATGGACAAACCTGGAATAATTTGAGCAACGAAACAAATAATGCAGTTGTGTGTGTGTTAGTTGCTCAGCTGTGTCCTACTCTTTGCAATCTCATGCACTGTAGCCAGCCAGGCTCCTCTGTCCATGAAATTCTCCAGGAAAGAACGCTGGAGTGGATTGCCATTCCCTTCTCCAGGCGATCTTCCCAACTCAGGGATCGAACCTGGGTCTCCTATATTGCAGTCAGATTCTTTACTGTCTGAGCCACCAGCAAAGCCCAAATAATGCCATGTGGGACGACTACTGAAAGTATAAAATAGCCTAACTCCATACTGATATGTGTGAATGATTAAATAAATAAATGGGAGAGATGAAACACATCTTCTTTATATAAGAGTTTCAAATAATATATGTAGATACACCTTCTTCCAAAAAATACAGGTTAATTCCCTGCTTCTTTAATGTGGGCTGGACTTAGGAACTTGTTTCTGAATAATAAAGTACAGAAAGGAAAATTATAGTTAACTCTACAGAGGAGTACTTGGTGGCCTCTAACTTAATGAAATGATGAAGGTTAACATCACCACCTGTCACTTCCTTCCTGCTGAAAGTGATGAGAAGCACACTTCACCTCTGTCGTGTTGATAATTTTCTTCAAAATCCAAAATCCCTATAATTATGTAAAATCATCATAATAAAAAAGCCATAAGACAAGGACATAATTGAGGGACATTCTGCAAAATACCTGACTCTACTTCCTGGGAACCCAAATTGTGAAAAAGGCCCAAACTTGTTGGTTTACATTGTTCTTATTTAGTTGGAGGTCTCCTATAAGGAACTAATATGCCTGAAATTTTCCATCCTTCCCCACCACAATGCTAGCCTCATCTATGGTTTCATATCTCCTACCTAAGGTACTTAATTTCTAGGTAAAGTATCTATTAAAGTTAAACATACACATATACTTCAGGGATACACTTAATTCAAATGCATCTGTATGTCCATAAATGACATAGAATATAGACATAGATTCATAGGCATGGTACTATTGGTAATTGTCAGTTACTGAAAACTGAAAATACCTGTCAAGAGTAGACTAGATATATCCACTCTGGTATAGTCCCACAATCCCATGGACGGAGGAGCCTGGTGGGCTGCAGTCCATGGGGTTGCTGAGTCAGACACAACTGAGTGACTTCACTTTCACTTTTCACTTTCACATATTGGAGAAGGAAACGGCAACCCTCTCCAGTGTTCTTGCCTGGAGAATCCCAGGGATAGGGGAGCCTGTGGGCTGCCGTCTATGGTGTCGTGCAGAGTAGGACACGACTAAAGAGACTTAGCAGCAGCAGCAGCAGAGTCCCACAATAGAATATTCTACTTAAATGAGAAAAAAATAGAACCAGAAATATGGATGAATCTCACATCAAGATGTTGAGTGAAAGAAGCCAGACACGGGAGGGCATGTCCATTATTTAATATAGCATTTTTCATAGGACAAAGCAAAGAATATTTATCCTTAATGTCAGGATGGTAGTTATCCTTGGGTAAGGGGAAAGTAACTAGAAGAAAGCACAGTGAGATGTCTGAAATTCTAGCAATATTTTGCTTCTTATTCTGGATGCTGAGTGTTCATTTCATAATAGTCATTAAGTATAGTTATGACACATATACTTATCTGCATGCATGCATAATATATATACCACTGCAATAATATGCTCCATACAATACTCTGGTAATATAGTTCCAAAAAGTGTTTCCAAACATAGAATTTTTAAGCTTCTTGGAACTGATGACACAGAGACCATTATCATCAGTTTAAAGATGAAGAAAATGAGGATTTGAGAATTCAGTTTTAGTTCAATTCAACTAAGATTTTTAAACCCCTCATGCATGCCAGGAAGAGAGAGCGTATTAAATAGTAAAATATAAATAGTCTTTACAGTTTAAAAAAAAATGAAAAAAATTACTGTGAGAGCATATGACTATAAAGCATTACAGAATTTTGGAAACTGAAGGGACCCCAGACATCACCACCACTCTCTTCCTTAGATGAGGGTGTGGCCAAGGGCATGGACTTTACTGTGGCCCCGATTTGGGTTAAACTTCTAGGTCCAACACAATCACTGGATAACTCTGGGGGCAAGTTATTTACTCTCTTTCTGCCTCAGTTTCTTGAACTGAAATGCAGTGTTAAAAATATCTACCCCAAAGCATGGCTCTGAGGATAAAACTTTGCAATCTGAGAGCACACCTATTGTACCACACAACAACTAGTTGTTCCAAGATAAGTCACTCTCCCTCCCCTCAAGGTGATCTGAGGTGAGCGGCTCAAAGTCCAACACCCTTTCTAGAATGGTTTTCTGCTTCTCTAAATACATACAAACAAGATGGAAAGTGTTAGGTATGCTGAGAGTGTGAGGGACATGCCGCATAAACCCTGTCCGCTTTCCAGGGAATCGGCCCAGGGAGCTTCTGTGTTTCATGACCTGTGGCTGTGGGGCATCTCCGGTCCAGCGGGGAGGCACGGACTCTCCCTGGTGTTGACGGCATGGCTGCGAGAGGACAGATGAATAATCCTTTCTGGGAGGAAAGCAGATACCACAGCCTGGAAAGCACACGTCCGGGGAGGCTGAGTAGGAGAAGGAGCTTAGATGAGCAAAGACCCCCATCCCGGGTGTGTGATGCAAAGCCTGGGGAATGTGGCCGAAGCCAGCCCAGTGGCCATCCTTACCATGCTCTGGAACCCTCTGAGCCCTGGCAGCTGCTACCGTGACTGATGTGTGACTCCCTGACCTTTGCTGACACCATCCTTCCTTCTTGTTTTTCATCCCCTGCTGTCCCTGTTTTCCACACAAATGTGGATGGCATACAGGTCTATGGAACTACTTGGGGAAAAATACCTCAGTCTCCTGGGTACTTGTCCTAGGACTGCCATCAGCCACTTGTTCAGGAAATTGACAGAAACTACCATTCCAGTAAAATCTGTTTGTTTCTATGCAGGAGTTCCTCTTCTCACTCTCCCTATGCCTTGAAGGGAGGGCCAGATGCTTCAAAGTCTATTTCCCACCCAAGAGGATGCTCCCTTATAGTTTATGAATCATATTCATATCTAGTATTTCATTTGCTCCTCACAACAAACCTTTGGGATGACCCCAAGTTACCTTTTCAGTGAAAAATAAAGTAAGGTTCGGAGTGGTCTCCTGAATTGCAGGAGAAGGCAATAGCATCCCACTCCGGTACTCTTGCCTGGCAAAGTGGACGGAGGAGCCTGGTGGGCTGCAGTCCATGGGGTCGTTAGGAGTCGGACACGACTGAGCGACTTCACTTTCAATTTTCACTTTCAAGCATTGGGGAAGGAAATGGCAACCCACTCCAGTGTTCTTGCCTGGAGAATCCCAGGGACTGGGGAGCCTGATGGGCAGCCGTCTATGGGGTTGCACAGAGTCGGACACGACTGAAGCGACTTAGCAGCACCAGCAGCAGCATACAGCAAAGTAAGTGGCTGTCAAAATTAGAACTTGTGTCTCCTGAAAACCAGCCCACTGCCTGCCCTATGCTGTCTCTCAAATCCACAGATATCTCTCCTACTGCATAGCAATCTGTTCTTTCTAGATATGAACTTGTGCCCAAAAGGCTACCAGAAAGAAGAGCTCTCTCCTATAGTCATCATATTACATGAAAGTGAATTGAGGAAAAGGAACACATGCCCCAAACGGACCATATGAAGTTGTTCTAAGAATCAGTTTGAGCATCCTCTCTAGGAAGCTGTATCTGACAGCCACAATCTGGGACTCCGTCCCTCCCTTCCTTCTGTTCTCATAGAGTCCTATGCACACATTTGCCTTGTACTTAAGTTACCTACTTAAGCATTTTTCTCCCTTCCTTACAGATAACATCCTTGAGTTTAAGGACTATGTCTTAATCATCTTTTTATTTTCTGGTACCTGAACATGGTAAACGCAAATGTTTGATAGAATACAAAATAATGTAGTCAGTGGTATTGAGAGTCAAATATGTCTAAAAGGTAACGTACCTTGACCCTCATTTTTCCGAAGAAGAGAATGAAGAGGTCAGAAAGAACAAGATGCACGCACAAGCCCACTTTTCCAAATGCTCGTCTGGGCTGCTCAGTCAGTTCTGCATTTCTATTGGAACACTCATGTTCCCTCTCTTTCTCAATCACCCTGTTTGGTCATATATGAAGATAATTAAGTCTACATTGCTAGAGGTGTCACCCCCTCTAGCAATACCTCTGAGCACTTCTTGGAAATTTTTACATGTTCCAGTTACCCAGACTGTGGCTACCTCCCGCTCTTTGGTTCACCCCCTGCAATCTCGCAGTCACTTTACTGGGCTACTCATCCCGTCCCTTTGCTGATTTCTCTAATCACGAACACGTTCTTTTACTGTTCTCTAAGCATGGGCTGTGAGGTGCAAAACATTTAGCAAAGATATGCAGATGGAAAAAGAGAATTGCAAAGCCAGAATTAGAAAACTGGATATAGACAAAAGGATTCCTGGAACCTACCTGCTACATCATATCTGAAGGAAATACAGATGTAGAGAACAAATGTACGGACACCAAGGGGAGGAAAGGGCAGTGAGATGAATTGGGAAATTGAGATTGACATATATACAAAATACTATGTACAAAACAGCCAACTAATGAGAACCTACTATATAGCACAGAGGACTCTATTCAGTGTTCTATGGTGACCTAAATGAGAAGGAAATTCAAATAAGAGGGGAAGTATGTATACGTATGGCTGATTCCCTTTGC
Source organism: Nanger dama (assembly GCA_917880005.1). Classification (NCBI taxonomy): domain Eukaryota; kingdom Metazoa; phylum Chordata; class Mammalia; order Artiodactyla; family Bovidae; genus Nanger; species Nanger dama. Next base: position 21,879,457 of record CAKJTW010000011.1, on the reverse strand, counting down.
TGTACAGTAGAAACTAACACAACATTCTGAAGCAACTATACTCCCCCTTTTTTTTGTAAGAGTGGGGCTATGGCTCCTGTGTTTGTCCTCAGCTTCTGGATGGCCTTCCACCACATTGCAAGGGTCTCTACCAGATCTGTTCCCTCAGTATCAGTCCTCTGCCTCCAATTCTGTTCCTTAGTCCTCCAAAGGGAAATCTAAAATGAACCTTTAATAAAGAAAGAAAAAAAAAATCTTCAAGAAGAACTTTTCACTCCCCATCCCACAACTCCCATGTTTCATTAAGCAAAATCTGCCAAGGCAGGGCTGAGGAATTTGCATGTGTGTCTCTTCACCAAAGGCCAAATAGTAGGTACTTATGTGCGTAATCAAAACTTTCTCAGAAGAGATAATAGTGTACCTCAAAGAAACACTCTTGCTTCTTCACAGAATATCTGTTTTGCTCCAGTTTTCATCAAATATTCAGGTGTCCAGCTCCAGAGCACTTTTCTCAAAACTTAGAAGCACTCTGACCAGGTCATAGCTAGTCAATGGCAAAGATTTGCAATGTGTGTATTATTAACAATAATTAACATTTATTGAGTGGGTACTATATGCCAGGGACTGTGCTTAGCAGTTTAAGTTTACATGATTTTTTTTTTTTTTATATCTTCCCCAAATCCTATGAAAAGGCACAATGATGTGTTCTGGGTGTGGTTTAGGGTGCGGCTGGTTTGGTGCCCAAATCCAAATGGTAATTCATCCCTCCCCTTCTCCAGAGTTCCCAGCCAAAGAGCATATTCATCAAAGAATTAGCAGCCAAGTAGGAAAGAAACTGCTGATATTAAAAATGTCTGGGAAAGTCCACAAAGGAAAGTTCTTATGAAACAGAATTGGAGAACACAGCAGAGGCCTCGGGCTTAGGAGAAGCATACCCAGTGTCTACTCACCCAGCCTTCATCTTGAATAAAGGTAGGAACAAAGTACAAAGTGTGGTTGGCTTCCTATACAGATGCCAAGAGTGGGGAAAAAAGCATCATGACATTTGATTTTAAGACATTGCTGTTCTGCCCAACTATCCTCTTAAATCCTGACCAATGAGATGAACAATCCTTGCTCCCTAGGAAAATTCCAATGAGGTCAGACAGAGGATTGTGATGTAAGAGAAACAGTAGAGTTGCCCTCTGTGTGAATCGAGGCAAGTTAGTGAATGCAGAGGATAGAGAGCCATCCATGCATCACCTTTTCTTATTTTACAGAGGTTCAAGTCGCTAGAAAGTGGTCTTCAAAGACACATTCTTTGTCTCTATATCCTTCACTTTTCATGACTGCCTATTGGTATCACCTATTGACTCTTAACCATCTTCTAATGTGTAGAACCTAAAAACTCTTTCTAAGTTCTCCCCATTATTTCTAGGAACCTCCAAGGACTAGCTCTCATTTGTGTTTATGAACCTGACTTGCTTTCATCAGATCACACCTGTCACTGCTTGTTTTTTTCTGCTCTAGCATCACAGAAGATGTTGCTCTATTTGAGGCTGTTAACTTCCACTTTTTCATGGTGTCTGCAGACCTACTGGGTTTCTCTGGGATCCATCTATACCTCTTTTGGCACCTACATACCACACTTTTCAAGGGGCCCAAGAGGTCTAGAGTCCGCTTTCACTAAAAGCATTTTGATTTCTTTGCAGAAATAGGGACAATTCCATCCTTACTATTTCTTTGACATGGGCTCTGCGGAAGCACCACAGTGTTTCAGCATCTTGGAGAAACCTGTCCTAGAGTTTCTGTTTGCAGAGTTGGACAGTGCCTATAAGATGGTTAGGATGACCATGACCGAGGCAGCATGCCACTCAGCCACCCCTTCCTACTTTTGTGTTTGATATTTTTAATCAAATGCCCTGGTAGTTTATTTCTTGTGCTAAGACTTCAAGATTTTAAAAGACATACATTAATTCCAAGAACAAACCCCCTTTAATTCAACATGCCTCTCATTATTTTTTGTTTTGTTTTCCTTATCACTTTTATTTGCTTATTTTTGTCTGCACTGGGTCTTCGTTGCTGCATGTGGAGTTTCTCTAGTTGCGGTGAGTAGGGCTACTCTTGTGGTGTGCAAGCTTCTCTTTGCTGTGGCTTCTCTTGTTGCTGAGCACAGGCCTGGGGCACGTGGGCTTCAGTAAGTGCAGCACACAGGCTCAGTAGTTGCAGCCTGAAGACCCTAGAGCACGAGCTTCAGTACTTGTGGTGCATGGGTTCAGTTGCTCCATGGAATGTGGCGTCTTCCTGGACCCATGTCTGCTGCATTGGCAGACGGATTCTTATCCACTGCACCATCAGGGAATTTGAACCTCTCATTATTACTATACAAGAAAGGGAAAATAAATGTGAAGGGCCCATGTTGTTACTGGCTCTATGAGTGCTACTGACTCTCCTATACATCACACTTGGGGAGCATGTGAAAGGCAGCCATGGGCAATACTGGTTCTCTTAAATGGTTGCAGAGGATTGGACTTCTGACTTGCCAGACTCTCTCTTACTGCTCATCAGTTCAGTTCAGTTCAGTCGCTCAGTCGTGTCCGACTCTTTGCAACCCCATGAACTGCAGCACACCAAGCCTCCCTGTTCATCACCATTTCCTGGAGTTCATTCAGACTCATGTCCATCGAGTCCTTGATGCCATCCAGCCATCTCATCCTCGGTTGTTCCCTTCTCCTCCTGCCCCCAATCCCTCCCAGCATCAGAGTCTTTTCCAATGAGTCAACTCTTCTCATGAGGTGGCCAAAGTACTGGAATTTCAGCTTTAGCATCATTCTTTCCAAAGAAATCTCAGGGTTGATCTCCTTCAGAATGAACTGGTTGGATCTCCTTGCAGTTCAAGGGACTCTCAAGAGTCTTCTCCAACACCACAGTTCAAAAGCATCAATTCTTCGGCACTCAGCCTTCTTCACAGTCCCACTCTCACATCCATACATGACCACAGGAAAAACCATAGCCTTGACTAGACGGACCTTAGTCGGCAAAGTAATGTCTCTGCTTTTGAATATGCTATCTAGGTTGGTCATAACTTTCCTTCCAAGGAGTAAGTGTCTTAATTTCATGGCTGCAGTCACCATCTACAGTGACTTTGGAGCCCCCCCCACCGCCCCCGCCGCAAAAATAAAGTCTGACACTGTTTCCACTGTTTCCCCATATATTTCCCATGAAGTGATGGAACCGGATGCCATGATCTTCGTTTTTGAATGTTGAGCTTTAAGCCAGCTATCATCCTGTCTCTATTACCTAGCTCTGTCCTTATAATGATCTCTTGCTCTTACACACTTTCTCCAAACACACAATCAACTCTCACCTATGTTGTCACCCATACTTCTGAATTAGACTTTTATAGCATTCTCTTTGTTGGATGAACTCAATGTCTCACAGCCCCCAAACAGGGAAAGAGTTATTATCTACTTCCAGTGTTTGAATGCTCAAGTTTTTAACCATTTTCTGATCCATAAACAAAATTAATAACCCAGATTTCTGGTATATCACATCATGATGACTTAGAAATGAAAAGAGCTATTTATCAGTAATAAGTTCTTTCAGTCCTCTCTGGCTAAGCACCTACTTGGTGGAAGCTTTCACTGTGTAATGGTAGTAGTGAGCCAGGAGATCTGTGTAAGACACAGGACTTCAAAGAGTACTAAGCGAGAGGTAGGCATTGAATTCTGTTAAAAATCATGCAAATGGATGCCTTGATATGTACCAACAACAAGAGTAAACACAATTAAAGCCAGTATGATGTAAGGGCCATTAACATGTATAAGAAATTACTTATTCTAGTTGAGATGATCAGGAAGAATTGGGGATATTTTGATTGCTTTTTGACACATGATAACTGGAGAATGATATCATTAAAACAAATGGTATTATTCTTGCAAGGACTGAAGTATTTTCTAGTGGAGACCTGAATTTGGGGTTGAGTTTTACCTGAATGTAGAATTTGTCTAGAAAAAAAAATGACTATAAGCATAGACACATACTCTGGATATAGAAGTTTAAAACTTAGTTTCTGATATCTAAAATTTCAAACTCCATCTCATAGGCAGTGAGAGAATCTTTGAAGGGTTCTGATCATGAGATCCCCTGTGATTAGAAAGTTAAAGAAAGAAAGTGATTTTAAAGAACCTATTGGCAGTGTCAAGAATAAACTGGTAGGAATCGGGAAAGAGGCAAGGAGAGTCATTGAAATTCTCTTTGAATAGCAGCCTTGTGTTCATGCAGAGATGAGGGACAAGCCTCTATAACAAACAACAATCATGTGTTGTCTTTTTATAAAATTCATTTTATCTTATTGCAAAAATTTGGAAAAACACTGAAGAAAATAAATTTAATCCATAACTCCCCCAATTAAAGGAACACAATAGTTAATATTTTTTGCCTATTTACTTATAATCTTTTTGTCTGTGTAATTAAATTTTCCATGGTTGAGACTGTAGTACATACTTAATATGTTCTTAAATTTAATGCAAGCATTTTCCATATATGCTATTTATTGTCTTAATTATCTTTTAGAAAAATGATAGAAAATTGAATAGAAAAATTTTCTTAAGTGATTATTACTTAATCTTGTTTTTAAAAAGTTGGAAAATATAAAGGCACAGGAAGAAAACAAAATTCATCTATAAAACAATCATTTAAAGAAAAGTAACGAGTTTCCTTGAAGCATAAAAATGTGTTAAAAATTGGAAAAATGCTGTATAAAATGGCTTAGAAATTTTTGCTTGTGGTGAAATGCTTAAAAAGCATTTAAAAAGAGTTGTGTTGTATAATATGACATCATAGAGATATATTACTATTTATTCTTAAACGAAAATAGCTGCAATAATTTATTCATTGGTTCAGAGTAAAAACTACACTCAAAGGCAGACTATTTCTTACTGCTTTTCTTGCAAATCAAACAAGGAAGTAACCAAGTATAAAAGATAGTAAGTTAGAGAAACATTAATAAAATGAACTTGAGAAAAGTATTAGAAAGGATTAAATAGAGATTAAATCAAATACAAGTGGATTGGGAAACAGGAAAACAGTAGACTTAATAATAAATAGATTTCATAATATTGCTCTTTGAAACTAGCAAATTTGGTGTTCAGTTTGGGATTCTTCTAGCTCCACTGACGCCTGTCTCTGGAGAAGATCCTTAACCAGGCCTTGTCCCTGGCTTCCCTTATTCCACTCCATATCAGTGACTTTAACAAATTACTAATAATCCATATATATGTAATTCATTTGATGGACATTTAGGTTGAGCTTTAGCAAAATTAGGATGTTTTTATTTCAACTGAAAAATAACTTAGCCTAAATTAAAATATATCTTAGGAAAGTCAAATTTCATGTGTGAAAGTTACATATCAACATCTCAATAATATACCCTGGAGTTATAGGCCCTTGAACAGGCTGTAAATCTGGGGCAAAGCCTTAAATTTTCTTCTTAGATTATTCAGTGAGGAGCAAAATAAACAGATGAATAGCCTTTCACAGAGGAGGCACCTGAAAGTGTAGTTTAGTCAAGGTATCATAACATGAGTCCAGTATAAAGGTCCAATGCCCAACTGCTGCTTTCATATTGTTTCTCTATCACTTATTGCCCCATGGACTTGGGTAAGCTGTTCTCTCTGCACCTGTTTCTTCAACTGTGACATGAAACACTGAGGATGCTCTGCTTCCAAAAGACTCTGGAAGACAGGAAGAGAAAGAACCATTTTGGAAAACATTTATCGGCAATCAATTTTAATGATTTTTATTATCCATTACATTCATCTTTCCTTCATATCCTGTTTTATTTTTTTTTTTAACCTTTATAAGACCAGCTTGCTGGAATTTACAAAATTAGATTTTGACAGGACACTGAGAACCAGACAGGTACAAAATCACATTTGGATTCATGAAAAAGGTCCATGGATATGATGTGACTTCTTGCCTCTTAATATTTGAGGTGTCATAGTTCTCCACACCCTGACTCGGATCTTCTTTATTGAGATTATACTTTGAGATCAGGAATTTTTCTATGAGAAAAAGGCAATCATGCCTAAATCTTTCTTAGGTTTAACCACAAGAAACTCATTTGCTTATTAGTCATTCATTCAGAAAACATAAAAATTTGCTTGATTATCTAGTTCATTGAATGCCTTGCAAGATACACACACACAAAAAGACATGGTTTCTGCCCTTGACTTTTACAACTTAAAAATGAGGAACTCAATACAGACCCCAGAAGAAAACAGAGATGACTATTCAGAGAAAGGTTTTGAATGAATTGAAGCTGGGCTATTTCTTTGGGAAAGTGATAAATGAGCTATAGCTTGAAGGATGGTGACTTGTAGGAGTTTTATGGGATGGGAGAGGGCATTCATGCTTGAAGTCAGGTAGACCTTGAAAGCCTTGTTCCATTATTCTAGGTGGTGAGAGTGTTTTAGATTCACATGAACACTTGTAATATGACACAACCTGTGTTTTAGGAATATTTTGGCCTTCATGCGAGGGAGAGGGGACAGGAAAGTGATGATGGCATAGATCCCTCCCTACTAGGGCAGAGAGGAGAGCCTGGAGAGGAGTGATGCTGTAAAGGAGCCTTGGTGTGTTTAACAAATGCTCCCCACAGAGAGTTCTTTCATTAATGCTACACTCAGAGATGTGAAGCTTAGTTTGCTGGCATGGATGTGCCTTTATTTACGTTCTCTGAAACAGCTAGCAGGTTCCATACAAGTGATATCTTCTTGGCAAGTTAAGATTCCTAAGACATTTTTTTCCCTCAGTGAGTAAATAGTCATGTCTGACTAAGTCTGGGAAGTCTGGTTGCCTGACTGCAGAAATGCTTTCTGCAAAAGCCTTAGATGTAGCCATGTGTTTGTATCTTTGTAATTGTCATTGTTGTTGTAATAAAATCAAATGTAGTGCTCACTCTGGAACACACTCAGCCCTCTGCCTAGCTGTGAGTTTGTGTGAGAAAACACTACCACCTATCCCCATGGAAAATCTGGGAGTTTATTTGATTCCCAGATTAGAAGCCAAATAATGTTTGAGCAATTTAGACAAAATGGCTATTTTTAACCATGGTATCAGTAGAACCTTTTAAAACATCATTTACATTGAAATGGTTGCAGTTTATTTTAGGAGTAATCAGTTTTATCCTGAGTACAGATTCATTAGTTTTGAAGTTGGAGCCTTGCTCTTTTCTGAGTTTTCTTTCTGTGCCAACCTGTAGCTAATACTGTGCAATTTTTAGTGTTTGCTTTGCCATATTTTTGTCTAATCTAAGTTTAGCAAGGAGTATAAGAAAGAGAATATAGAAATATTTATTAATTTGTGTATTCCAAACCAAGTTCCAGGAATTGTACTGAATGCCAGATGTGGAGTTAACATGGCCTTTGCCCCCAGACCTTACATGTCCATAGGAGTCTGAAAAATGCACACAAATATCTCTACTATAATTCTTACTGTTATGTGCGTCTATGAACAAAATAGTGGAGCACAGAAAACAGAATATTTAATTAGAATAATGTGAAAAGTATTCAGAGCATATGACATTGTAGATGGTCCTCAGAAATGAGTGGAACAGGTAGAAATGGAAAGAATATTCCAGAATGAAGAAAGAGTATAAAGACATGAAAGTACAAGGTGTCTTTAGGAAGGCAGCATGGGCAAGTAGGAAGAGCATCCAGATACAGACCTATGTCTGAGTCCTATTCACCCTTCTGAGACCTGAGGTGTCCCTTGAGCAAGCTGCCAAATCTCTCTTGAAAGCTGAGATAATACCTATCTTGAATACCTTTGATAATAGCTTTCAAAAAAATATATGTGAAACCACTTGGCACCCTGAGACTATATGATAAATGTAATATGATGCTATTCCAGAGGAAGACATGTTTCATTGAGGCAGAACATAAGATGTGTGGATGAGGGTCGAGAGGGACCTTAGATTGAAAACATTGGTTTGGACCAAATCAATCAAAGGTGAGGTTAGATTTTATCCTGATGGCAATCAGTAGTCACCTACTTTTGGAAGAGGTCTTGGTCAAGGTCAGATTTTTGTCCTACAGAGATCAACCTGGGACAGGGAGAAGAAGAAATTGAGGGAGAATGAAGCTAAGTTTTGATTGGAAGGCTGTGGAAGTGATCCAGGTCGGAGAAGCTAGAATTTAAACTTGGCACTGACTGTGTGTTACAGCAGCAAATGGACCCACAAGAAATGTCATCCACATACAGATATGAGATTGGAAGGGTTTAGTGACCGCTGAACATGGAAGTGAAAAATCTCAAAATATCTTTCAGGGAAAATTTGAGAAAGGTAGGCAACTTTGTATTTCCTTCTGCAGTAGAACCTAGACATCTGCTTACTTGTCCAGCTGCTTGGGATTGGAAGAAGCTAAATCCACACTGAGAGGAACATGGCTATTTTCTGCCACTAAGTCATTCCTAGGCACGTGGGAGTGTAGAAAGAATTTTATTGTGCCCACTCCTAAACCTTTGGTATTTATTGACAGGTTCTTGACATATTGAGGGAGGGAGTTGAATCATAGAGTGGATTCCTCTTATTTTACACATCAAGAAACTGAATTCAGAAATGAAAAGTGACCTATCTGAGTATCAGAGGGTATACAGCACCAGAGCCTGAACTCAGACTCAGATTTTTATTCTTAACCTTTCACATTCTTTTTACTCCTTCAATATGATAAACCGCTGAGAATGCAAGCAGGCATCTCTAATAGCTGAGGGGTGAACATTAGCTTTGTCCATCTCCTTCAACACAGACACAAATTGCTTAGCTTTTCTTTTGAAGCTAAGTACCAGTTGAAGATCAGTCAAGTAGAGCCAAAACATCTTGTAGTTTATGTATAAATTAAAAGGAAATTTTAGTTGATTTATGGAAAGATGCAAAGCTACAGAGGTTTCCCAGGTGGTGTTAGTGGTAAAGAATCCACCTGCCAATGCAGGAGATGTAAGAGATGTGGGTTCTAACCTTAGGTCAGGAAGATCCCCTGGAGGAGAGCCTGCTAACCTACTCCAGTATTCTTGCCTGGAAAATCCCATGGACAGAGGAGCCTGGCAGGCTATAGTCCATAGCGTCAGAAAGTTGGTCATGACTGAAACAACTTACTATACACACACAAAGCTATAGGGGTGCATGGCTGGAGTCAAGTCAGTCAAAAATATTTTTTTAGTTTTTTTCTATTTTTGATAATAAATTCACAGGGACATTTTTACAAATTGAACAACAGTTTCCAATTAAAATTAGCACAAGGATTATTCTCCACAAATGGAAAATGTTAATTGCCCCCAATTTAAGGTATATTAGCAACAGAACTATTAGTAAAACACACATTAGCTCATCATTTATCCTTTTTGTTTGGGAACAAAATACTGTATGAACGTGATTCTAAATTACTGATACTTATCTTTTATAAGTCCATTTAACCAAGCATTTTGGATGTTAACTATTTTACCTATTTCTTGAACAGTATATTTGGGAACCACTCCAACTGGGTCAGAACTGTCACTACGAATATAGAATTCACTAAATTTTAGATCTTGAAGTGTCTTTAAATAAGATCTACTACTTGTGGTCCCCAATATAATGAACTCTATGTGGTATGGTGATGAGGTCTTCTGGTAGGATAGGTAGAATGCATATCAACTTACTTAAGTCCTCTAGTCCAAAAGTGGAGCTATTTCTTGTATCCTCAGGGAGCTATAACCACAACAAACAACAGGGAGCTAAGAGTATTTAATGTGGAAAAAAAAAAATTTAAAGTGGGCCAAATGCAAAGTATAATAGAATAAAAAGAAAGAAAGCAATGGACTTGAGAAAAAAGAGATCTGTTTTCTAACTCCAGCTTTGTCACTGCCTTGGGTTAAGTCTGTCTATCTGGTGTTACTGTTGTTTTTCTTTGTTTATTTCCTCAATTACCTCATTTGTAACCAGGTGATCACTATGAATGTCCCTTTCAGATCTGATCCATGATTGTCTAATGCTTCTATTGAGGGTGGGTTCCTTTATACAGAGCTCAGGATAGGCAGAGTAGCCCAATTTAACTCAAAATCAAACGTCCAAATTCACTCTCATTTCAACCTGTTTTTATTTTAAAGTGACATTTAGTGAGCACTTACTAAGTGCCAGAGTATGTGCAAAGCACATGAAATGTGTTCACTCATTGAATCTTTCAACCCTATGAAGTAGGTTCTTTTTGTTCTTAGCGACTTCTTAGCATCATAGGATATTTTTGTCATGTATCTAATAGGAAATTCAAGCAGGCTTGCTAGTGTTACTGTAAGCAGGATGTGAATCCAAGACAGCCATCTGAAAGCATTACCAGAGCATCTTTCTTGACTAGAGAGAGCTCATTGGCCACACAAGTTCCTGCTCTGACCAATGGTACACACTCCTGTCCAGAGTTACCAGTATCACTAGGTTGGAAACAAGTCTTAGGAAGTTTACATCATCCCTATATTTTTGAAGTTACTAAATGTGAAAAATATCATGACCTCAGTGTTCCCTTGCTGAGCCAGATTCATAGCATTACCACCACCTGCTCTTCCAAAGGTTTCCATTTAATGTGGGTTTAAAAATAAGGGCTCTGAACTCTGCCTTGCTTTCTTTAGAGAAAAGGTGTAAGTCTGGTTGGAGTGTTTAAGAAATTCCAGGATGATGCAGTGGAAAGAACTTGTCTCAGCTCTGCCACATGACCTTGGGCAAGTCAATCGCATGGGCTTTTCCCTTCTCTATCTCTAAAGCACTGGTTGAATAAGGCAATTTGGCTGGAGAAGAAGTAAACGATTAGATTATGTGTCAGTTTGTTGATCTTTAACAACCACCAGTTTTAAAATCTTTAAAAACTAAACTGTTTTTAAATCTTTAAAAACTAAAATTTCCCCCTCTTTGTATCTTCCTCAGGTATTCCAATGGTAAAGAACCCACCTGCCAATGCAGGAGACATAAGAGACTTGGGTTTGATCCATGGGTGAGGAAGACCCCCTGGAGGAGAGCATGGCAAACCACTGCAGTATTACTGCCTGGAGAATCCCATGGAGAGGAGCCTGGCAGGCTATGGCCCATAGGATCACAGAGAGACAGATGTGACTGAAGTGACTTAGCACACATGCCAGCATAATGATATATTTCACATTTTTGAACTACTGCTCTAACTGTGATGAATTATAAGGGGCAAGAGTAAAATCAGAAAGGCAAGTCAGAGAAGATAAAATGAGTGCTTCAGGAGAAAAATCCAGGAACATGGGAAAGGCAGTAAATCAGAAGGCTTGATGGAGAAATGAAATTTGAAAGGAAATCTGGTTTGAATGTATCCAGTAACAGACAACCTGTGTTATCTTTTAAGGCAGTCTGCTCTATTTGAGACAACTCTTATCTCTCAGAAACTGCCTGCTACATTCAATCACAGTATACAGTAAGTGCTCTGGAAGTGTCATTTCTCCAGTTTTTGCCCTATAGAATTCATGCATACATCCTATATACATCCTTTGTGGTCACACATTGTGATTCAAGGACCCTAATTAAAGTCCACTGAGTATACAAAGACTGACTGAATATTTCAGTTTCCTTTAATCAGTCTAATTGCATACAACTTCATATTCACTTAGTGAGAGAGCCATTACCCTTTCCCCACAGCCTAATTACCATAGGTATACAGTTTTTGTTTCGCATATGCTAGGGATTGTGTTGTGATTAAATGGTGATGCTGCTTTGTGTATTCATATCTACTGAGAAGGGTCTGGGTTCTGGTGGCTTTAGCCTGCTAGTTGCTAGAGAAAGAAAAATACTCCTCAAGCTAAACCAAGTGCATTGGCCTTAACCAGCATTAGTCACAGAGTAACCGAAGATAGCATGTCCAAGGGAAAATGGGACATGGTTCCTGCCATATGGAGGTAGATGGGGTTCTGGAAAGCAAGATAGCTAGGTAAGAGGCCAAGATCCCATAGCTGCAATACAACTGAGCTGGGACGGGAGGTGGAAGTGACTCAGGGCTATAGTTTTTAAGAACCTACTAACTAATAGTATTATCAGATATCCATATTATGTAAATTAGACTTTTTGTTTGTTTGTTTGTTTAATTTAAATTTATTTATTTTAATTGGGGGCCAATTACAATATTGTATTGGTTTTGCCATACATCAACATGAATCCACCATGGGTGTACATGTGTTCCTCATCCCGAACCCCCCTCCCACCTCCCTCCCCATACCATCCCTCTGGGTCATCCCAGTGCACCAGCCCCAAGCATCCTGTATCCTGCATTGAATCTGTTTGTTTGTTTGTTTCTTTTCCTTTGTTCTCTTCCAGTTGGCCTTTAGTATTAGTAAAGTGATTTTGAACAATTCTATCTTGTCTCAGCTATTTATCAGTGTACCAAGAGATGGGTATGGGGCCTAGAACATTAACAGTAAAGTTCCTCATCACTGAGATGTGGCATTAAGAGGGAAAGCATCAAAAGGAGTCCCCGAGAGCATGGTGAGAGAATCTGGTGGTCCTTCTCTCCATTCTTTTTCAGGAAAAGTTTCTGCTTGGATTCTTACATCTGGTGCTTTGTTTTACATAAGTGAAGACATCTCCCTTGTATCCTCACTATCCTGATTCCATCTTCTAAACAGATGCTGCAGTTCAGTGGCTTTCAACAGTGTTGCCCTCAAGCCAGGAGAATCAGCAATATCTGGGGATTACTAGAAATGCACATTCTTAGACCCTAACCAGACTTTCTGAAAGTGGCACTCTTGGGATTAGGACCTGGCAGTTTCTGTTTTACATATGCCTCCTGATGATTAAAAAAACACATTGACGTTCAAAAGCCCCTGCTCAAATTGGTCTTAAAATGAGGAATGCAGAAGAAATTCATACTTCTCCTGGATGAAGTAGAGCAAGATTTACTTCACTTAGTACAGTTTTTAGGCCACTCAATTTGCTCTAAATGCCATTATTTCATCATTTTTTATGGTTTATTCCATAACCTCTTTATCCATTCAGCTGATGGACACTTAAGTTGCTTCCATATCCTGGCTATTATGCTGCTGCTGCTGCTGCTGCTTAAGTCGCTTCAGTCATGTCCGACTGTGATCCCATAAACGGCAGGCCACCAGGCTCCCCCGTCCCTGGGATTCTCCAGGCAAGAGTACTGGAGTGGAGTGCCATTGCCTTCTCCATCTGGCTATTATAGTAAAAAAAAAAAGTATGGAGGTTTTCTTAAAAGCAAAAAAAAACAAACAAAAATAGAGTTACCATGTAATCCAGCAATTCCACTCCTGGGCAAAAGAAAAAACTAATTCAAAAAGATTCATGCATCCCAATGTTCATAGCATGAGTTGAAATGAAATAAGCTATTATACTGTTAACATTGAGAAAACTTGTGTTTACCAAAGGGGAAAGGGTGGAAGAATAAATTGGGAGCATAGGATTAATAGATGTAAACTACCATGTAGAATATAAACAGCACAGGGAAATATATTCAATATCTCGCAATACCCCACAATGGAAAAGAATAGAAGATACAGATTCATACATATATGTATATATGTATAACAGAATCACTTTGCTTTATATCTGGAGCTAACATGATATTATGAATTAGCTATACTCCAATAAAAATAAATTTAAAAATTATGTTTCCAACTGATACATATTGATAAAAATATACTAAAAATTATAACAGCAAAATATAAAACTGTATATGTTTATAATGATTCTAGTGTTTTAACCAAATATGACCAGAGATTTCACTAATAAGATGTATGTGTAATAAGATAGAAGAGAATGTACCCACATTGTAAAAGTATTAATCTCAGAGTAATAGTTTAATGGTGAGGTTTTCTTCTTGCTTTTTTCATTGTTGAACAGTTCTTCAATGAAGTAATTTTATAAAATTCATTATTGAAAAAAAAAATCTCAGATGCGTATATCTTACCAGGCATACCCACACTGGTGTCTTATTGCAATATTAGTATTCAACTGCTGAATAAGGTCAGGAAACCCAACCTCTCTCTCTGTGTTCTTGTGTCTTCAACCTTATCTGGATTCTTAATCCATGAGTGCAAAGTAGTTTATTTACATAAAGAACTCTGTCAGTGTGAAAAACCATTGTTAAATATGATTATTAACTATGAAAGTTTTTGTTTCCAGTTACATGTCTTAGCAACATTAAATTCTAAAAGGGAGGAAGTTTGAATTTTTTCACCAAATAAATCCTAAATTGCTATGTTTTTGTATATTTAATCTTATTACAACTGTAACAGAGAAATCATTTAGGGATTATCAAGAACTTCTTTCTCATGATTCCCTAATCAAGTCCTTTTCTTTTTCAACATGACTTAGCTAAAGACAAAAGCAATGTTTTGTTTTCATAACTTGTAAGAAACATATGTAAAAACTATTGTCCAATATCAAATAATAAGAATTAGAATGATAATAGTAAGCATTATTATTATCAGGAGAAATGTTAATACCTACAGCCCTACTTCATCTATATACCTACTGCTGCTGCTGCTGCTAAGTCACTTCAGTCATGTCCAATTCTGTGTGACCCCATAGACGGCGGCCCACTAGGCTCCCCCATCCCTGGGATTCTCCAGGCGAGAACATTGGAGTGGGTTGCCATTTCCTTCTCCAATGCATGAAAGTGAAAAGTGAAAGTGAAGTCGCTTAGTCGTGTCCAACTAGTAGTGACCTCATGGACTGCAGCCTACCAGGTTCCTCCATCCGTGGGATTTTCCAGGCAAGAGTACTGGGGTGGGGTGCCATTGTCTTCTCTGCTATATACCTACAGTCTTCATTAAAGAGAAAGAAAGTAAGAGTGAATAAGAGAAAGACTACTGTGAACTACTGGCAATAAATTCATTCATTAATTCAAAAAGTATTTATTGAGTACCCTATTAGTTGAATGAGTACAAAACCTTTTAGAACTAACACCCAAAAAACATGTCCTTTTCATTACAGAGGACTGGAATGCAAAAGTAGGAAGTCAAGAAACACCTGGAGTAACAGGCAAATTTGGCTTTGGAATATGAAATGAAGCAGGGCAAAGGCTAATAGAGTTTTGCCAAGAAAAGGCACTGGTCATAGCAAACACCTTCCTCCAGCAACACAAGAGAAGACTTTACACATGGACATCATCAGATGGTCAACAACAAAATCAGATAGATTATATTCTTTGCAGCCAAAGATGGAGAAGCTCTATATAGTCAGCAAAAACAAGACCGGGAGCTGACTGTGGCTCCAATCATGAACTCCTTATTGCCAAATTCAGACTTAAATTGAAGAAAGTGGGGAAAACCACTAGACCATTCAGGTATGACCTAAATCAAATCCCTTATGATTATACAGTAGAAGTGAGAAATAGATTCAAGAGACTAGATCCGATAGACAGAGTACCTGATGAACTATGGATGTAGGTTTGTGACATTGTACAGGAGACAGGGATTAAGACCATCCCCATGGAAAAGAAATGCAAAAAAGCAAAATGGCTGTCTGAGGAGGCCTTACAAATAGCTGTGAAAAGAAAAGAAGCAAAAAGCAAAGGAGAAAAGGAAAGAAGGAAGCATCTGAATGCAGAGTTCAAAAAAATAGCAAGAAGAGATAAGAAAGCCTTCCTCAGCTACACAAAGAAATAGAGGAACCAACAACAGAACAGGAAAGACTAGAGATCTCTTTAAGAAAATGGGAGATACCAAGGAGACATTTCATGCAAAGATGATCTCGATAAAGGACAGAAATGGTCTGGACCTAACAGAAGCAGAAAATATTAAGAAGAGGTGGCAAGAATACACAGAAGAACTGTACAAAAAAAAACCCATTTTCATGACCCAGATAATCACGATGGTGTGATCACTCACCTAGAACCAGACATCCTGGAATGTGAAGTCAAGTGGGTCTTAGAAAGCATCACTACGAACAAAGCTAGTGGAGGTGATGGGATTCCAGGTAAGCTATTTCAAATCCTGAAAGATGATGCTGTGAAAGTGCTGCACTCAATATGCCAGCAAATTTGGAAAACTCAGCAGTGGCCACAGGACTGGAAAAGATCAGTTTTCATTCCAATTTCAAAGAAAGGCAATGCCAAAGAATGCTCAAACTACTGCACAATTGCATTCATCTCACATGCTAGTAAAGCAATGCTCAAAATTCTCCAAGCCAGTCTTTAGCAATATGTAAACAGTGAGCTCCCTGATGTTCAAGCTGGTTTCAGGAAAGGCAGAAGAACCAGAGATCAAATTGCCAACATCCCCTGGATCATGGAAAAAGCAAGAGAGTTCCAGAAAAACATCTATTTCTGCTTTATTGATTATGCCAAAGCCTTTGACTGTGTGGATCACAATAAACTGTGGAAAATTCTGAAAGAGAAGGGAATACCAGACCACCTGACCTGCCTCTTGAGAAATCTGTATGCAGGTCAGGAAGCAACAGTTAGAACTGGACATGGAACAACAGACTGGTTCCAAATAGGAAAAGGAGTACGTCAAGGCTGTATATTGTCACCCTGCTTATTTAACTTATATGCAGAGTACATCATGAGAAACGCTGGGCTGGAAGAAACATAAGCTGGAATCAAGATTTCCAGGAGAAATATCAATAACCTCAGATATGCAGATGACACCACCCTTATGGCAGAAAGTGAAGAGGAACTCAAAAGCCTCTTGATGAAAGTGAAAGATAAGAGTGAAAAAGTTGGCTTAAAGCTCAACATTCAGAAAACTAAGATCGTGCCATCTGGTCCTATCACTTCATGGTAAATAAATGAGGAAACAATGGAAACAGTGTCAGACTATTTTAGGGGGGCTCCCAAGTCACTGCAGATGGTGATTATGGCCATTAAATTAAAAGACACTCCTTGGAAGGAAAGTTATGACCAACCCAGATAGCATATTCAAAAGCAGAGATATTACTTTGCCAACAAAGGTCTGTCTAGACAAGGCTATGGTTTTTCCAGTGGTTATGTATGAATGTGAGAGTTGGACTGTGAAGAAAGCTGAGTGCCAAAGAATTGATGCCTTTGAACTGTGGTGCTGGAGAAGAGTCTTGTGAGTCCCTTGGACTGCAAGAAGATCCATCCAGTCCATCCTAAAGGAGACCAATCCTGGGTGTTCATTGGGCGGACTGATGCTGAGGCTGAAACTCCAATACTTTTACCACCTCATGCAAAGAGCTGACTCATTGGAAAAGACCCTGATGCTGGGAGAGATTGGGGGCAGGAGGAGAAGGAGACAACAGAGGATGAGATGACTGAATGGCATCACTGACTCGATGGACATGAGTTTGGGTGAACTCCGGGAGTTGGTGATGGACAGGGAGGCTTGGCGTGCTGCGATTCACGGGGTCGCAAAGAGTTGGACATGACTGAGCGACTGAACTGAACTGAATTAAGGGCCAGGTACTGTGCTAAGCATTACTGTGAAAGTGTATCATGAGGTTTATAGTTATCAGAAGTTATAAAACTTTATTGGACATTAATCATTGGAACACAAATGGAAGTAGAAAATTGGATCAGAAGGGAGATGTAGGTAAACAGTTATAAACATTTAGAAGAGAAATATACTTTACCATTGAGATTTGAAATTTTGAGGGAATTCAGTGTTGGAGAGATGATGAAGGGGAGATATTTCTGAAAGAAGCATAGGCAAGGACTTTGGGGGTGGAAAATGATGTTACATACATGGAAAACACAAGTGGTTTTCTTTTTACTAGAGAACAGATTCTCCTTTTGTGTGCTGTTTTCAGATTTACCAATCTAGAAGAGTATATAGTCTGACCTCAGCACAGTGAGACTCGTGATGACTACACTGTTGTTGTTTTGTTGTTAATCCGTGTCCAACACTTTTGTGACCCCATGGACTATAGCCTGACAGACTCCTCTGTCCTTGAGATTTCCCAGGCAAGAATATTGGAGTGGGTTGCCATTTCCTTTTCCAGGGGATGTGCCTCACCCAGGAATTGAACCCGTGGGTCCTGCATTGCAGGCGGATTCTTTACCACTAAGTCGCCAAGGAAGCGCACAGTAACCTGGAGCAGATCAGCTGGGAGAGAAGAGGGATGCAGCTTGGCTGCCCTGAGGGCTGCTTCTGCCCATCCACATATTCTGAGCCCCCAAACCAACCAAACACAAATAAAAACATTCAACTTGAAATATCCTTTAAAAATGTATTTTTAAAGTATCCTCTTAAATAAGTCCTAGAGGAATTTCCACGGCCCTTGGCATACTGAAATTTTCAGAAACGTTCTGACTCTTGCTCTTTCTTCTAGGTCTACCTTCTTTGAGTGATGAGTCTCCTCCTCACCGTGAGAATGAGCAGGAAGTAAAGTTGGCTCCTTCCATTCCTTATCCCCCGCTAAATCATCTGGAGCAGGGATTTCACCCCAGGAAACATTCCAATGCTACTTTGGTGAATAAAAGTATCTGCTTTCTCTAGAAAAGGAGCAGAAAGAGAGAGGGGGAAATGGGGAATGAACAAAAGTGCCTCCTACGATGCGCTGGGGAAAGCCCCAAGGGACAGTACTGTGTTACTTATTCAACCCTCCCATCATCTGGTAGGTGGTGGGGCTAAGACCCAAACTCACCTACATCTTCCTTCAAAACACTTTTTAAAGAGATAAACGGAGAACCAGAGTTTGAGGGTAGAGAAATTGAGAATTGCTGTGAAAGGAGAAAACAAAAATTGATGACTGATTTTTCTTTTTAAGTCATTGAATATACTGATTGCTGATCATCTCTAACCTTTCAAAGGGTATAGTGGAAGGATAAAAAGAAAGGGAAATACAGGAGGCCAGCAAAGGAACTGAGGATCATAATTGTGATGGCTTTTCCGGGAGTTTCCAAGCCAAGGAGAGGTTGTTTTGGCAGGATAGCAGCTCCAAAGAAAGGTTTGCCACCTCTGATTTCAGATGGGAAAAATGGGTCTCTTTGTGAGCCCAGGGAAGTATTCAGACCCTCTAAAACAGTGTTTTCCAATCTAGGCCATAAGTTAGAATTCTGATGGGATTCAAAAACACGAACGCCTAACTCTACCCCAGCTTCCCTTGTAAGGCATCAGGGGTTAGGCCTGGCCTTCAATCTGTTCTAAAGCTCCCTACATAATTTTAATGTACAGCGTACAGCTAGTATTGAGAACCCTGCCTTAAAGGGGTGGAAGAATCAAAAGAAAATTGAAATAACAATTAAGATAGTCAAATATTTATGAGCAAAAGAACAAGTAATTTTCTGATATTGATCAGAATTTTTACATATACCCAAAATACTTATATAATCCAAAAATATTTGTTTTTATTTTCATTTCCGTAGTATTCCTGATGGTAAAAATTGTTTAAAAGAGAATGTGACAAGGTAACAGATGTCTTTGGGTGATTGTATATAGGTGAAGTTCGTTTTTATTTTTGTTTCTTTGTTTCTGTTGGTTTTGCAGAAACAGATTTAGAATGTGCTAATTTTATCAGAAGATATAAATAAGACACAAAGCAAAAATCTACATACTGAATCATTTTACCTACTGTCTATAGAAATGTATACCTATAATTACATGATAATTTGACAGAGATGTTCATGTAAGAAAAGATTCTTTAAACATAATTGCAATTCAAACTTTAAAAAATTTCACCACTGACTTCAGATATTATTTGCTTTTCTCAATAAAAAACCATTCACATAGTCACCAAATTTTATTGCCCACTGAGTATTTTCTGTTCATTGTTTTCATCTACTACAGCTCCTGAAGGTTGGTACTTCAAATAGTCCTGTCTCATAAGTGAGTAAACAGAGGCACAGATGGGCTAATTAACATGTCCAAGATCAAGAGACTACAAAACAGCAGAGGTGAGATTGAATCTCAGTGTTGCTTCACAGTCTAGACAGTATGCTGGACTACCTGGTGCTGAAGTGCCACTTGAGTTTTGAAAGTCTTCAGAACTCCCATACATCTGGGAGGCCAGTTATCATATCATTAGGCAGTCTTGCCAGCTTAATTTAATGGCCAAGCGGGCACCTAACTGTGCATGTTACCAGGTACTCAGCAGAGCTCCTTATCTGAAAGAATCTTAAAAATAACCTCAAATCTACACAATAGTTTATGAATCTTAAACTAATCATGGATTGGATGTTCAATGTAGAGAGCGCCAAGTTATTTTCCACTTAAATAACAATCTCAGGAGGAGGTGGTGATCTGTCTTCATTAGCCCTCGCTTTAGTCTAATAGCCATTAGTGACAACAGAGATAAATTTTATAGGTGCTAATTGACCCCTCAGGAAGCCTTTGAAGTTCCCCCACTAGCTGAGGACTTCTTTGAAGTTTTCTTTTAGCTAAAGTGCCAGGTCAAAGACCTGGGAAAAATGTGTATTAGAGAAATAAATGCAGATACCAAACCTTTGCGCTGTATGAGTAGTTGCAAAACTGTGGTTTAGTAACCGACCAAAACAAACCTGAGCAGAAAAACCTTGACATTAAAGGACTCCACAAATTGCTCTAACTTTTCTGAGGAGGGACGTCAGATTTTTGTATGTGTTACCACTCTTTCTCATAACCATACCAAGAGAGAAAAAAAATAGTCAGCATATTTATAGTGTTCTTGCCTGGAGAATCCCAGGGATGGGGGAGCCTGGTGGGCTGCCATCTTGGGTCGCACAGAGCCAGACACGACTGAAGTGACTTAGCAGCAGCAGCAAAGCTTTCACAACTCTTGATTCACATACAAACACCATGAGTAAGTATGAAACTTAGGAAGGTAAAGTAATTTGCCCAAGGTTTCTCTGCCAATGAATAGACAAATTGGAAGCCGTTCGGGCAAATGGGGCAGGATACCATACCTTTCACTCCACCTTAGCTGCCTCTATTCTTGAGTTGGAGAAGTTGAGTCAGAATTCACCTTAGCAGAGAGGAAACCCTGGTCTAGTCATTCATGGATGTCATAAAGAAGTGAATAATTAAAAACAAAGAAAAGTACAATGGTCAAGATCTTACATTCTAGTTAAACTCTGCATTGACTAATATCCAATCAAAATCCAGGCATGATGTGAGCAAAAGAAAAGCATATGCAAGAGTCTGTCACTGGACTCAGGAAAGGTTCCAAGTTTGCTTTCTATCCGTCGGCTTCCCTTCCTGTCTGGTCACTAGCTCTATCATTTAGAAGGTGTTGAATTGGGAAGATCAGAAAAAGCAAAGTCCTCAGGAGGCTGGTACAGTCAACAAGTTACCAAAAAGCACATCAGACATGAAGACTCTGACAGGGACTCAGGTGATGGTGGTGACTGCGTGTCAAGGATGAGGCAGAAAGAGAATTATTAACACAAAGACACAATCTTGAGGTACGTTGGCAATGAGTTTCCCTTGAGATAATACTCTTAGGTGAACTAAATCAACAACATGGCTAGGGTTGGGACTGATGCCAGAGCTCTGAGCAGGGCAAGCCTGTACCCTGTAGGCAGGGGTGGGGGCTTCAAAAACTGGTGCCAGGACAGGTAAATGTCTGAGGACATTCATTCAGGTAGCCTTCACATTGCGGGATATCTGCAACATGATCCTTCATTAAATTAAAAGTGGGATCCTTTTAAAAATTTCCTTTTAGGTTTCCAAATAGAATCTTACATTTCAATTTAGCATTATTAATTTTTTTTGTTAGTGTGGAACTCCCTGAAGGAAAGAAGTGGGGAAAACTGATATCTACTGAGCTCCCTGTAGCTCAGAATAGTGCTTGGCTACTCCATATCTCACATGGCAGAGCAGGAGCACATGGGCCTCACTTCTAGTGTCAGAAATATGAGGTAGCTAAAAAAATATTATTTTTAATATTAAAGTTATCTGGCCAGATTTCTAAGGATCGTGAGATGCTCTTCCCCAGAGTCAAAGGAGCTGACTTAAGTAGGAGACAGGCATCCTTGGTGAAAAAGGAAACCAAATAGATGGGTAGGATGGAAGAAGAGGCACCAGCTTAGCAGTAGTTAGCCTGCACAAAGTTCCACTTGGCTCTTGAACTTAAGATAGGAGAGACTGTGTTAAAATCCTGTTCCTGCAGAATCATTGCTGGTCAAAAGTCCCCTAGGCAAAGGGAGAATGGATGGATAATGATACTCTGAACTGGTGTAGCACTGACTTTGTCCATGGGATGGAGAGAGATATGGCTTAGTTTCACTGTAACTCTGTCTAAAACCAGAAGACTAGAAAGGGTGACCCTTCACATCCACTGCCACCTGCCTGATTTTATATGCAGAATCCTTGCTCTTTTATCCCTTGGAATATTGGAAAACTTTCAAAGACAAATAATCTTAGCACATTCTGTGTCTTTTGAGAACTGTGGATGAAAGGGACACATAAATTTTGGTTATGATTACTTATGTGCAGTAATTTTAGTTGGATTTCCCTGACACACCTTCTCCTTTGTAATTTTTTTCTGGGACTATGTTTATGTGTGAGAGTGTGTGTGTGTCTAAGTGGCTTTGACCCTAGGGCTCTCTTTGATTTATAGGCAGCTCTATAAGTTTTGCTGGGCTGGTTTCAGAGCCTGTTTGTTCTGGCATCCCAATAAAGACTTCCTTCCCATGGCAACATCAGCCTACGAAGCAAAGCCTAAGGGAAATACAGTTTTTGTTGCCAGAATGAGGCAATAGCACTTTTGGGGTGCTATTTTGTTGGGTGGTGTATTATTTCTCAAGCAACCTCTCTAATGGAAAACAAAAAACCTAAACACTGGAATATGACTGCAAGAAGCAGTAATCTCAGTTTTCCTCAAACAAACTGAGTGATCTTGTGCAACTTTATTTAGTTTGGAGGGGGTTTCAATTTGTCCTCTACACAGAGGTAAGACTGTGGGGCATGACCCCTATGAGTAGACCCGAAATAGGCACACTGCTTTCCAAATATTCTTCCCTTTTATATTTTAGAGTCAAAGTTGAACTCCAAGGTCAAGTCTATCCTGTCACTGACTGATGCCCTCCTCTGCTTACTTTCAGAAGAAACCTGTGTTTCTCAGTTACAGCTGTACATCAAAAACCCTTGGAGAGCTTTCAAAAACACCAAATTCCAGCTTGCACCAGCAATCAGAGATTCTGATTTCCTGATGTGAGGGCAAGGCTTGGGCAACACATTTTCAAAGGTCTCCAGAGGATTTAGATGTGTGGCCAATGTGCAGGATGTGCAGGACCAACTGATCTGCTTCAATACTTTGAGATTCTGAGAGGGGATATAACTTCCTCAAAATCGTGCTGCAAATAGGTTGTCTTTTGACCACACATATTGACTCATAGTTCATTAGAATTCCTATATGCAGTTCTATATTCCTATATGTACTGTTCTTGTCTAACTAATTTTCTGGCTCTTCACAGAGCAGATCAGGCAATCTGTAGCAATTGAGTACTGAAATATAAGGTGCTGACTCCCGTTGAGCTCTGCACCAAACCAGAATTGGCTGATTTGCTCTCAAGAATGTGCTTATGGCTGAGGGAGGAGGAAAGACAGAGTTGAAGTAGACTATACTGCCACACCCTCCTGCCTGAAGAACATCTCCTGACAGCATATGTCATCTGCACTGGAAAGGTGACTCCTGGGTATTTTAATCCATTTATGCTTAATATTGCCTGGTGATAAAAATTCCTTACTGGGCTCTGTACTCCTACCCTCACTTCTTGATGGTTCAGGTAGGTGTGTACATGTCACAAAGTGTGAGATGGTGGCAATTTTCTCAGCAAACTGGTTTGTACTGATGCGAACTTTGTATCAAGGGCTCTCAGCTTATAGGTATGGGTTGTATTTGAAACCAAAAACCTAAGCACATTTTATTTTTGTTGCTATTTCTATATGATGTTCACTAAAAAAGAAGAGTCATTTTTGGTAGTGACTTCTACCTTTTCAGTGAATTTTAGTACCAGACTTAGAGTATCCAGAGCACAGGAAGGGGTGAACCAGAATCCCCAAAGGAGAAGACTCACATGAACACTTGTTGCCTCCATGCTTGCTGTTCATCTGCTCTCAGCAAATACACAACTTCACAAACAAAGGAGGGGGTCCCTGGAACTTCTACTGCAGCTGCCATTGTCTCTGTCTCTCTTTACTCTCATCCTCTATTATTTGTCCAAATAATCTAGATATTTCTAAACATGGAGATATGAGTATTTAGAAAGTTATTCACATTCCTAGCTCACAGTACGGTAGAACTAAAAGCATTCTTAGAGGAATCTCTCCTCTTTCCTTACCCTACAGACTGCCCCCATTTCACAGATGAAATCACTGAGGCTCATTGCAATTAAATGACTTGCTAAGAGCCATA
This sequence comes from Nanger dama, assembly GCA_917880005.1. NCBI lineage: Eukaryota > Metazoa > Chordata > Mammalia > Artiodactyla > Bovidae > Nanger > Nanger dama. Next base: position 21,855,201 of record CAKJTW010000011.1, on the reverse strand, counting down.
GAGTACAATTAAATAGCAAAGCTGAGATGAAATAATAGGATTGAAAATTCCAACTCTACAATTTCTATCCATTTCATCCTTCAAAATTAAATAAATCATAATATAATACTAATTAAATGTTAAAGGCAAGAGCTCCAACATGCTTTTATGGATCATCTTATGAGCATAATATGTGTATGTGAATCCTGTGTACATAAACATCCTTGTTTAACTCTTACTTACCTATATACTAGAAGCAGCAATAATCTTGATAATCATCAGTCACTGAGAATATAACACAAAAGAGCAATAAAGCTTGAAGGCATCCAACATCACTATTCCCAGGAACATGCACACCTAGAAAAGGCAAATAAATTCTCAAGATCACTCACATAAGGAAGGTTTGTGGAATGCTATAAGCAATCAATCCTGATTTATTTAGCCTTAATATTTACAGAATTCTATGATAAATATGGTTAATATTGTGAATACCAAGCATAACACAAGAGAAAAAGGGAACATTTCTAACAAAAGCTAAAGTAATGTGATTTGAGCTTTCTTAGTGACATTAGACAAAGTTCTCCTCTCTGCCTGCCAGCTCTACTCACTACCAAATGAAGCACTGGAGCAGAGGATCTTGAAGGCTCTACCTTTGTCTGAATGGCCTTCTTTTCTGCGAAACTGGTAAAGACCAGCTAGTTGACAATAATTACTGAATAAATGAAGGAGGAAATCTCTTCAAGTCATACATCACCTCAGAGGTATTTTTGCCAAGTTGAAAAGGGCTACAGAAGAAGCTAATGAGAAAGAAGAGATTTTAATTCCTCGAGTCCGTGAAAATGTGTGGGTTTTCCCTTTTCGCTTCTCTAGATAAAAGATATGTGAGTCTCAAAAGTACAGGGAAGAGAAATAAAGAACAAGAGAAGCTACTGAAGTAAAAATCATATACATAACACACATATTAAGTGTATGGTGAATATTCTGTTCTTTAAAAGGAAAGAATTTTAGGAGAGGCCTCTCTGTAAGTAGTGTCTTTGAAGGAAAAGGGTTACATGAACACACAAAGTTCCCAAATGATAAATAACCTGGAGACTATGTTCTTACAAGCTCACCTCACCAAGGGTAATGAGGAAATACCTCCTAATTTTCATACTAGGGTTGACTTGGACCCAGAGATGATAGGTGTAACCTAGTCTGGTTGACTGGTTCTTCATGGAGTTTTAAATGGCTGCAGGGGAGAAAGGGCAGATGGCAGCAGCCCCACCCGTGGTGCCCAAGCTCACTCAGAGTTTCTACTTCCAGTGGAATTTTCTAGAAGGAAGAGTTCCTCCTGTGGTCTGCAAAGCAACTTTAAATGTCTAAATGTACCTCCCCTGCTGCTGGTGGGAAATGCGCTGATAACACTGAATGCAAATCAGATGCCTCTGCCTCAGCTTCTCATCCTTAGGACCAGCCATCCTATCAATTTAAGGAATTGCATTCTGGTTTCCTGACGACTGAGGATAGGAAAAATAGGTGATTCCCTCCACCCCACCCCAATCGACAAAGCATGGAAGAGTTTTTGACTTAGGAAGCCGAATCCATCTCCCTAGTGTAGACGGAGGGTAAGTGTAGGTGTTTGCTTTATGTTAGGATGACAAGCGGTGCATACCTTTCTGAGGCGAGGTCTGGGTGTAGTGGGGAGTGTCCCAGAGGAAGTCAATGTTCGCAGCTTTATTTTTTTTGTATGTGTGTGAGCTATTCAGTTTAATTATACCCATGCTGCTAGCTGACTTTTTATTATTACTCTTATTCATTTTAATATCCACTTTTCTTGGCTAAACATAGAGAAAAGATTCATTTATTATTTGAACAGCTTCACATTTATGATGCCCTATTAGTTTGCAAAGCTGGAGACTCTAAATGTGCTTAATAATACTCAGAAAAGATGAGCTCTAATCCAACTTCTAGCTCAGGGCAGAGGAGCTTTGGAATTGCTCAGAACTGAAAGGCACTTGACTGACATGAGGTGGGGGCAGGGAGAGGGGATAAAACAGGGCAGGAGTGAGGGGCCTGGGGATCAGGAGCAAGAAGAGACAAACGAGACTGACAGTGCATATGTCCCTGTTCAGTTTTAAGTTGGTAAGGAGAATAACAGATTATACTTGACATCTCGAGAACAGCAGCTGTCAAAACTGTCAGTCAGTGGGAGATTGATTCCTCTCAATTACTTGTAGAACCAAGAAGTTAAGAGACAGAAAAGATCTATGAGGCCATGCAACTCACTTCAAGTCCCACAGCATTAGCAAATTTACTTGTTCAAATCAGCATTTGAGGGCACAAGGCAAATTTATTATCATTTTCTGTTGATGTAATAGAAAGATGAGGAAGAGCAACATCTATTCATCCTTTCCATCATTTCACTCATTTACTCAACAGTCTTCCCACCCTCCTCCATCAACAGTGTAGCGCTGAGTTTGTGCCAGGCCAGGTGCTAGGTTCTGATGATATAAAGATGTGCTAAATGCTGAACACTGGTCATTCAAAAGTGGTAAGAGTCAATCCCTCAAGGAGCTCACCAAATTCTTTGTGAGTTAGATAGCAGAGCCAGTGATGCAAATGCCCTGTGCTGGGTACACTCACTAGAAAGGTCTATGCCAGATACTGACATGAAACAACAAAGAATGAGGTGGTCGCACCTTATGATATTTAGAGAAGGTACCCCTTTCCAAAGTTAGAGCTGCCAATCTGGATCTTAGAGGAAGAGAAGGAATAAACTTCTTGTTCCTTGCTCCAACAGGGTCAGAACGTCTCATTACCCTCAAGCCAGGAGACACTGAATAAGCATATCTCACTTTACTATTTCAGAGTTGGAGGCATTTTAGAGAAATAATCCAACTTCATCATAATCATCTGGGAAAATTTAGGAAATACACATTCCAGAGCTCCCAATTCCAATGCAGTTTTTGTTTCAGTAGATCCAGAGGAGATTTCAGAATCTGTATTTATGTAGTTCAAGTAATACTTATGTGAGTTCACATTTGAACTGAAAATTCTCAAATTGACATTTGAGAATTGACAATTCTCAGATGTGAACTTGAACTGACAATTCTCAAACTGACATTTGAGAATCGACAATTCTCAAATGTGAACTCACATCAGTATTACTTCTTGAACTACATAAAAGTACAGATTCTTGAAATCTCCTCTGGATCTACTGAAACAAATCTGCATTGGAGTCGGTAGCTCTGGAATGTGTATTTCCTAAATTTTCCCAGATGATTATGATGAAGTTGGATTATTTCTCTAAAATGCCTCCAACTCAGAAATAGTAAAGTGAGATATGCTTATTCAGTGTCTCCTGGCTTGAGGGTAATGAGAAGTTCTGACCCCTGCTGGAGCAAGGAACAAGAAGTTTATTATTCTTAAAATGTGTTCCCCACACCAGCAATATCACCATAACCTGGGAATTTGTTAGAAATGAAAATTATTGGGCTGTATCCAAAACCCATTGAAATTTTGAGGGTGAGGTGCAGTAGTCCATTGTTGAACAAATCTCCCAGATAATTCTGATAAAAGTTACAGATTCAGAACCCCTGAGTTGAGGCAACCAACCAGCTCATCAGATGATACTCCCCAGTTCAGTCTCTTAGTCATGTCCAACTCTTTGTACCCCCCATGGACTGCAGCACGCCAGGCTTCCTTGTCGATCACCAACTCCCAGAGCTTGCTCAAACTCATGTCCATCAACGTCATCTATCATGATACTCCTACATGATAGCTAAAGAGAGTTTACTAAATGAACTGTGTGTATAGTTATGGACAATTTTAGGAGAACCAACAAGGGATGAAGCAGCCTCAGATTAGCAACATTTAAAGTAGTTACCACCCTACACCTAAAAGAGACACAGGGAAAGAATGAAGTCATAGGCATCTGATAAGAGATAGACTATAAAAAGAGGGTTCATGTGATAAGACCTGCCCTCTCTGATCCTAATGGAAGTAAGGAGATTATGGTAGGAATGGGATAAATGCACAGTGTGTTCTTTTCTCTCATTTTCCAAATTCTTAGCTGTGTCTTCCACTTTGCAAACCCAGCCTGAAGTTAAAGGGCAACTATGGAGAAGGCAATGGCACTCCACTCCAGTACTCTTGCCTGGAAACTCCCATGGATGGAGGAGCCTGGTGGGCTGCAGTCCATGGGGTCATTGAGAGTTGAACACAACTCAGTGACTTCACTTTCACTTTTCACTTTCATGCATTGAGAAGGAAATGGCAACCCACTCCTGTGTTCTTGCCTGGAGAATCCCAGGGACAGGGGAGCCTGGTGGGCTGCCATCTATGGGGTCGCAGAGCTGGACACGACTGAAGCGACTTAGCAGCAGCAGCAACAGCAGCATGCCCAGTCTACTTTGGCCACCTCATGCGAAGAGCTGACTCATTGGAAAAGACTCTGATGCTGAGAGAGATTGGGGGCAGGAGGAGAAGGAGACAACAGAGGATCAGATGGCTGGATGGCATCACTGACTCGATGGACGTGAGTCTGAGTGAACTCTGGGAGTTGGTGATGGACAGGGAGGCCTGGCGTGCTGTGATTCATGGGGTCACAAAGAGTCGGATACAACTGAGCGACTGAACTGAACTGATACCCAGTCTATAAGTTCTGGGAGATCGATTTCCTAGGGCACAAAATAAAGCAAATAACTAACAGAGAATGAATTAGACATTGGAGCAGAAAACGAAGTGCAACCAGCATATACCAATCTCCTGGATTCTCCTCCCATACAACTCAATTGCCAGTGTTACCTTTTCAACATTTTAAGTCACTTCTACTGTATCTCTCTCTGGATTCTGCTTTATCTACACAAACTTTGGTGATAGGAAACTCACTATTATTGGAGAAGAGTTACAAAGTCTTCCTTCCTATTACTTGTATCCACTTTTCAATGTTCTTCTACTTGGAAGATCTCCAATTCATTACCTATTTGAAGATGCCCATCTCATTCCACCAGTATCATTAATTCCTTGAATTAAACATCTGCAATTTCTTTTATTGTGCCTCTTCTGACAATGTTTGGACTATCTTCAAGTGTGGTTACCCCGTCACAGTTGAATTTGTCATGCTTCTCTGATTATAAAGATCTCCCTTGATTTACAGTGGAGTTACATCAGGATAAAGCCACCACAAACTGAACATATAAGTCAAAAATGCATTTAACCTATAGAACATTAGAACTTAGCCTTGCCTAACTTAATCACATTCCAAACACCTAGGATAGCCTACAGCTGAGGAAAATCATCTGATACAGAGTCTATTTTATGAAAAAATGTTGACTATATCATATGCATTTATTGACTTTACTGAAAGTGAAAAATCAAATGGTCGTAGGGGTACAGAATGGTTATAGTTGTATTGGTTGTTTACCTGTGTGACTGAGTCGCTGAGCAGGAGCTATGGCTCCCTGCCCTTGTCCAGAACAGGGGAGCACATTGTACCACTTACAGTTAACCCTGGGAAGATTGAAATCCAACATTCAAGGGGTGGTTACTGCTCAGTGTGTACTGCTTTCACGGCATGGCAAAGCTGAAAAATCGTAAGGCGAACCATGGTTAAATCACAGACCATCTGTACTTGGAAAACTCTTCTTCTTTATTTTTCCCATGGAAATCTACATAGACCAATCTGATTCCATAAGCATTTGCCCATCATTCAGTACATGTCAAGAAATATGCTTAAACAAAGGAAGAGATTTCAAAGATCTGACTTCAGGCTCTTCACTGTAGGACCTGCGCATATGAAATATTTCTAAATTGTATCTCGCTTCTCAGGAACTATGAAAAACCATGATTTGCATTATTTCGTGTGTCTCTCTAACATTCTAGTGAAGTAAAATCAGTAACTAATGTCATATTTTATTTGAGGGTTGCAACTTTCAGATAGATACTGTCTTGCCAAGAGTCATAGTAAAGGGAACATAGCCCTGAGTCTGCTGCTTCTGTTTTGGCCAGCTGTGGCTCCAAGTCGAACTGCAGAAAGGTTAAGTGAATATTATTTTAAGAAAGAGAGATGTTGCATGGCGCTCACTCACATCTTGATTTCTATGGTTTTTGTAGGCTTGTACCAGGATTTCTCTGCCACTAAAATAGAAAAGATTAGCACCTACTTTCATTATAGAGCTTGAAAACAAACTAATTTGTGTTTTGAAGAGCCCAAACTATCCTTACAATTACTTGAAAAGATGCAATTCATCATGTCTATAACATGATGGATTCCGAATCTTAAGGCTGGAAGACCTTTAAAGAAGTTTTGATCCAATCATCCTTAAATTTTCTGCATGCATCAGTATCACTTGAAGGGTTTCAAAAACTATGTATCAGGCCTTAATCTCAGCATTTCTGATTCAGTAGGTAAAGGATGAGCCCTGACTTAATGCAGATATAACTGGCATAAGAGTCATACTTTGAGAACCATTGATCTGGTTGTTTGTTCCTATATTATAATGACGAAATCACTAAAGCCCAGAGTAACAAGGAAAGTTACCTAAGAAGACACGGGCATGACCAAAGCATGAATCTTTCAGTTCAATTTTTTTTTTGATGTGGATTATTTTTTAAAGTCTTTATTGAATCTGTTACAGTAGAGCTTCTGGTTCATGTTTTGGTTTTTGACGATGAGGCATATTGAATCTTAGGTCCCAACCAGGGGACTCACAACCTGGAAGGTGAAATCTTAAACACTGGAAAGCCAGGGAAGTCCCTACTTCTCATTTCAAGTTTTCTTCCATTATAAAACTGCTTCCCTCTTCGGGATGGCCATTTCATTTAGGTTATTCATATCACTTTTAAGTCATCAGTAGTACCAAGGCACTGCCATCCCCTCCGCCTACCCCAAAGAGATACACAATCAATTAAAGACCAGTTTTACAAAATGGATTCAAGACAAGCCTCCTGTCTGCCTTTAAGCCAGATTCTCAGTCAACAAACCCCTGCTATAGAGAAACCTTGGAACCAATATTCTTTCCCTTTTCTAGCTTTAATAAAGGACTAGTGTGACTTAGTTTACTTCTGTCCGATGGCAGACACTTGAAAACTGATTGGAAACTTTGAGAAATTCATTTAATCTCCCCCATGTTTCTGTTCTCTCCATCTGTAAAATGAGGTCAGCTGTATTGTACCTCATGTGCAAATCTGTGTGCTGTGAGGTTTAGCGGGTAAGTGACTGCAAAACATGTTGCAGATGGATGTGTTATGGAGGAATGCTTAATATCAAAGTGAGATGTCATTTTCTTTCACTCTGCATCTGTAGTTTGTAAAACAAATGCTTCTAAATTCACAGTATTTTTCTCACATGTACTATTTTTTCCAGAGTGATATTTTCCCAAAGACTCATGCTGACTTAAGCTTCTGGAACCTTGTGGGTGGATCTGCTAAATTAAAGACTTGTATTTAAATTTTATACATAACACTGGTGGGATGAATGCATCACAGTGCCTGAGGAAAGTAGAAAAGATTTCTAGTCCTGAGGGACATGAGTAGAACTCTGTGGGTCAAAGGTCTTTGAATCTAACAAAATGTGAAGCCATTTCTCTACCAAAATGTATAAACAGAAGTGGTACCCTGGAAAAGCCTCAAGTGTAGTCAGCTATAAGGCTAGCTTGTTGGATGATAAAAGGATAAAGATAGATAGATATAGATGATATAAATATAGATATCAGGCACAATAACTTTTCAGAAATAATTAAATGTATACAGGATTTAAGTTGTGATGATCCAGATTTCAATTTTGGTTGTATTAGTTTGTATGCAATATTCAATAGGAATCTGAATTTTACTTTATCGATGTGTAGAATAGGTTAATAACATCTTTCTTGCCTATTGATAAGCCTGTTATAAGGAGATAATGGAAGTTATTTATAAACTGCTCTCCGTATGAAAGCTATTTTTATTATCAATATTCTATTGAATATTGATCTGTTAACCTTTCTCCATTTTCTACATAGAAAACTTGATATTTTATATTTTGAATATCCTATGACCACATGCTGAAACTGTCTTTAAAGGAATAAAGGTGATCAAAACTAAGATGTGGAACTCCAATACGGATATATATATCTGTGCGTGTACTTGTTTGTGTACATAAATCTTTGTGTATGTTTGTGTATGTATACACAAATGTTCAGAAGTTATTTGCAGCCCTATAAGTATTGCCCTATAAGTATTTGTGGAGATCTTACCTGGAGATAAAGAGAGGAAAGAATGGCCTGTTCCAGGGTGAAACAAATCTGGTAGATATATCTACAGAGATGTTGCCTCCTCTATAACAGAGGCTTCATTTATTCAAATGAAGACCCTTTTACCATTTTCTATAATTTAGGATTTACAAATGGAAAGGTTAACATCTTAAATAACACAACATCTTCTGTGAAGCTGCTTTTTAGAATATGTGTTATAGAATATGTGAATTGATTTTTAATTCATTATCTCAAGGCAGCCTCAATCATGAGTACAACCTAGTTCTCATTATGCCTTAACCTACTCTTGAGTTACATCAAATCTATTCTCAGAATTTCACTGTCATCTAGAAACATACACACACAGAAATATACAGCTCTACATGAAAGCTGAATTACACTTAAACAACCCAAAATGTTTGGTGATAGTGCTCTCTTAAGGTTGAGAAACTGCTGGTGACCTTGTATGCAATTGTTTCAACAGACTGTAGCCCTTCCCCTCATATTTAGGAAACAGCAGACACAGACCTGAAGAAGTGCAGTGGCATGGTGCGGAACTCCCTTCGTCTGATATATTCTCTTAGACTCAAAGGTGTCAGTTACAATCAGTGGACATGTGTTATCAAGAGAGTTAAATGACCAGAACATACGTAAGGCACCTGGCAAAAAATACAAGTTTGAGGATATTTCTTCTCTCTTTGATAAGTTTGTTCAGAAGCATTCCATCTACAATTCCTAGATTCTTCTCACTCAGAACAGAGAGAGATAGTGGAGATCAGATGGAAAACAAGTTAATTCATCACACACAGATGAATTGAAGTGGCCTGGTGGTGAACATAAAGCTGCAGACAAATATTTTGTTTTCTGCTAGGAGGATAGGGATGATGGAGGTTTTGTGTTTTTCTTACCAGCAAGGTTTGGGTGACAAGGGGAAAAAAAAATCACAAGATTTTAACAATGACCCTAGTGTTTAAAACTACCAAACCTTCCAGTGTAAGACTCTCCAGACACACTGACTGAACAATAAAGAAAGAATATTAATTCTTCCCTATTCAGTGTTCTACCTTTCATTGACAAATAACTATACCAAAGATCTTCACGACCCAGATAATCATGATGATGTGATCACTAATCTAGAGCCAGACATCATGGAATGTGAAGTCAAGTGGGCCTTAGAAAGCATCACTATGAACAAAGGATGGCATTCCAGTTGAGCTATTTCAAATTCTGAAAGATGATGCTGTGAAAGTGCTGCACTCAATATGCCAGCAAATTTGGAAAACTCAACAGTGGCTACAGGACTGGAAAAGGTCAGTTTTCATTCCAATTCCAGAGAAAGGCAATGCCAAAGAATGCTCAAACTACCAAGCAATTGCACTCATCTCAGATGCTAGTAAAGTAATACTCAAATTTCTCCAAGCCAGGCTTCAGCAATACGTGAACCGTGAACTCTCTGATGTTCAAGCTGGCTTTAGAAAAGGCAGAGGAACCATAGATCAAATAACCAACATCTGCTGGATCATGGAAAAAGCAAGAGAGTTCCAGAAAAACATCTATTTCTGCTTTATTGACTATGCCAAAGCCTTTGACTGTGTGGATCACAATAAATTGGAAAATTCTGAAAGAAATGGGAATACCAGACCACTTGACCTGCCTCTTGAGAAATCTGTATGCAGGTCAGGAAGCAACAGTGAGAGCTGGACATGGAACAACAGACTGGTTCCAAATAGGAAAAGGAGTACGTCAAGGCTGCATATTGTCATTCTGCTTATTTAACTTCTATGCAGAGTACATCATGAGAAACGCTGAACTGGAAGAAACACAAGCTGGAATCAAGATTGCCGGGAGAAATATCAATAACCTCAGATATGCAGATGACACCACCCCTATGGCAGAAAGTGAAGAGGAGCTAAAAAGCCTCTTGATGAAAGTGAAAGAGGAAAGCAAAAATGTTGGCTTAAAGCTCAACATTCAGAAAATGAAGATCATGGCATCCAGTCCCATCACTTCATGGGAACTAGATAGGGAAACAGTGGAAACAGTGTCAGACTTTATTTTTTTGGCTCCAAAATCACTGCAGATGGTGACTGCAGCCATGAAATTAAAAGATGCTTACTCCTTGGAAGAAAAGTTATGACCAATCTAGATATTATATTCAAAAGCAGAGACATTACTTTGGCAACTAAGGTCCATCTAGTCAAGGCTATGGTTTTTCCAGTGGTCATGTATGGATGTGAGAGTTGGACTGTGAAGAAGGCTGAGCATCGAAGAATCGATGCTTTTGAACTGTGGTGTTAGAGAAGACTCTTGAGAGTCCCTTGGACTGCAAGGAGATCCAACCAGTCCATTCTGAAGGAGATCAGCCCTGGGATTTCTCTGGAAGGAATGATGCTAAAGCTGAAACTCCAGTACTTTGGCCACCTCATGAGAAGAGTTGACTCATTGGAAAAGACTCTGATGCTGGGAGGGATTGGAGGCAGGAGGAGAAGGGGACGACAGAGGATGAGATGGCTGGATGGCATCACGGACTCGATGGACATGAGTCTGAGTGAACTCCGGGGAGATGGTCATGCAGAGGGAGGCCTGGCATGCTGCGATTCATGGGGTCGCAAAGTCGGACACTACTGAGCAACTGAACTAACTAACTAACTAACTAACTAACTATACCTCACACGGAGTTTAGAATTTTATGACACTTGTTAAAATCAATTCTTTTTATAAACAAGAACCCATAAAATGATTTAACTGAGGTTCTACATACCCAAGGGATATCTCTGGTTATAAATGTCCTCTCCAAAGTGACAATTGTGTACCGCAATGGTGACTTAAGAAGGGGAGTGGCTTTATTTGCTATGGATCATGAAATCACAAAGTCTTAGAACTACTGCATTAGAGCAGAAAGTCCCAGGATTCATTCAGAATGTCTACAGTCCCACTCTGATGCTATATTGGTCTCAAAAGGTTTATACTTGGAACTCAGCCTAACATGAAAGAAGTAGAGACAACACTCTGGTCTAAACTAAGTATACATTCTTTTATGATCTTACTGAGCCAAGAAATTTACTTTTCTTAACCAACATTTTAGAACAGCAGTACCAATACATTTTAGGATAAAAAATCCTTCTTGTAAAATAAATCTTCAGAAAAATCCCAACATATCGAAGGGTTAAAATGGGGGTGATGGGTTCTAAAGTGGGACTAGATTCTTCAAAGCACTTCATAAGCCTCTGAGGCTTCTCTAGGAGAACATACATATGAAGATACTGGATTATGGATGTAGCTTAAAATGTTGTAAGCAAAGAAAGAGACTTTGGAAGCTTCTGAAGATATTCAGTGTCTATATCCTCTTGAATTAGTTGCATCCATGTGTGGAGTGAAGCTTACTTTTAAGAAGTGACTTTGAGAAGCTTTCAAGGGTTTTGGATAACACCTTGATCTGAGGACCTTACACAAGACTTAATAAATCAGTATGATACAAAGCATCTTGATCACCAGGATAATATTTTTCCACTCATCCCCATCAAATGACATTCTGGTACTGTTTAGTTCTCTCAAGGATCTTTTTCTCAGATTCTACACAATGAAAGTTCTCCTCTGTTCTGAGTCATCTAGTGTGTCCTAGTAGAGAGAGATGAGTTGTCTTAAATCCCAAACCAATTGCCTTTGCCAGCCTAGTGCCTTGCTTCTGCATGCTAGTTTGCTCAGTCATGTCTGACTCTTTGTGATCCCATGGACCATAACCCACCAGGCTCCTCTCTTCACAGGATTTCCTAGGCAAGAATACTGGAATGGATTGCCATTTCCTCTTCCACGGGATCCTCCTGAACCAAGGATCCATTGAACTCTAGTCTCTTGTGTCAGCTGCGCTCCAGGTGGGCTCTACCTGCTGAGTCATCAGGGAAGCCCTTCCTTGCTCCTAGCTCTGCCTTTTTCTCCTTTATCCTCTTTATCTATCCTTAATTTTTGTTCCCTCATCTCTGGATGCAGAATGCATGTTTTTCTATATCTATTTTGTAAAACAGATACAGAAAATCTCAGAAATTTCTCAATTTTTATGGGTGTTGATTTGACAGTAGTTCAACAACTTACTTTTAAGGTCAATAGCAACATGATATCTTTTATCATAAGCATTTCATTTGACAGACCTCTTGTCTTTGTTAAAGATTAAATCATTCAGCCTTAAGTAACTCCACTGACAATCTTCACCTCCATTTTTGTCTTTCCTGGAGGCCTACACTATTAATAGAAAACATAAAAAGCACCATATATTGACTAATGTGTTATTACTTAATTTATTAAATACAATGCTTTCTGATGTTTTTATGATTTTAATCCCTAAGAACAGCAATATGTTTCTGCATATGCAGTAAATTTAATGGATTCTCAGATCTACTTTATTGAAAAAAAATCTATCTGTTATCTAAAAGTTAGGTAAGATGAGATCCCAAGATTTCTGTTCCAGAGGCCTAGGCTAATTATTTTAGCATTTATTTTTGGTGGAAGCTGCCATCTTTCCACATCCATTGAATGGGAAGTTCAAACTTGGAGACTGAAAGTTAGTTCCTTGTGATCTTCTTAGTAATCGTTAGAGTTATTCATGAATATTCTAGGCACATAGTATAAATGCATTTCTTTATGCTTTTGAAATAATACATGCTTTTATGCTAGCTTTGGCCAATGGAATATGATCGCATTGATATATGATATATGTGGTTTCCAGGCAAAAGTCTTTACACACTGGCACCTGACTCCTCGTGATCCTCTCTGCTTGTCATGGTAACTGCTGATGTCTACGCAACAAAGCCTCTGTCAGCTTGCATACCTGAGTAAAAGTGATGTAGAGAAGGGTCACCAATAAATCCATAGTGGATCTGCATTATGAATGAGAAAACTTTTGCTGCTTAAATCACCGATATTTGAAATTATTTGTAAAGCAGCACAACCTGGATTATTCTAGTTGCATAATCATCAGTGTTATTCACTCTATGACATCAGCATGGTTATGGTAACATAACACAATTTGGTAACACAGCAAGTGTGTTAGCAAATTTGTTAGACTTCTATGTGGTCCTCTTTAGTCAGGACTGGTGTCGAGTGGGTAAAAATGAATGACAGATCCTGTCATTATAAAGAAAGTAGGACGTGTACCAAAAACTATGAAAAAAAAGCAATATGTATTCAGGGCCTTAAGGCAGGATGAAAGTGCCAAGAAATTTTGATTCCTTTCTGTCGGAATGTCATGGAAGCTTCCAAGAAAATACGAACATGAAGCAAACCTGAAAGGACAGAGAAGGGTTTCCCTGGTGGCTCTTACAGTAAAAATCTGCCTGCAGTGTGGAAGACCTGGGTTTGATCCCTGGGTAGAGAAGATCCTCTGGAGAAAGGAATGGCTACTCACTCCAGTATTCTTTCCTGGAGATTTCCATGGACACAGGAACCTGGTAGGCTACAGTCCATAGGGTTGCAAAAACAGACATGGCTGAGACTAACACTTTAAAGGATGGACAGAATTTGAATATACAAAGATGATAGTGATAGAGTGCCCACAGTAGGATGCAGGATAAACAGTTTCAAAGCAAATCAATGTAGGACATGCTCCAGAAGGGTGAATGTGATTGCCATGTGATTGCCTACCCAGATGAACAAATGTACTATTGACACCTTGGGGTTAGATTCTCAGTTTACAAGCCAGCCTCTCCTTTGGGATAAGGAGGGCTGCTCCTCAAGACAAATCAAGTTCTGCTGTTTTTTTAAATGACAGAAGCACCATATATATGGATCTGTCTTCTTCTTGCAGCAGGGTGAGACATTACACTCAGTGTGACACAGAGTTAAGACACCTTACTTCAACAAGTGGCTGCATATACTTTTTTTGAAAGAACTACATCCGAACTCAGTTAGTTTTCTTTTCATCAATTCACAGTGTCTAATATAGTATTTTGTTTATCTCTCAACATAAGTTTCTTGGCATTCTCCCTTCCAAAGGCAGAATTAAGCACCTTTATTTCCTCTCTTATTTCTTTCTTTCTGTTACACATTTACCAATAGTCTACTAAGGTCAAGTATTTATGCTTTTTCTATAGAATTTCCCCCTCCCTCTTGTTGCACTTAGCAGTTTCTACTTTGTGTCATGCCTAGCCTAGAGGATAATATTCACATCTTATTCATCTTTGTATTTCCTTGCCATTTACTACCCTTACCCAACACAGACATTTCCAGTATGTACTAGATATTTGCTGAATGAATTGTTTTTTCCTCTTGTTTCTTTTGGCTTTTCTTTTTAATTCAAGCATGGACACCACCTCTATTGTATCTGCTCAAAGACAGATTTGACCACTTTGCCCACAGTGGGCACCCAATCATTAGAGAACTTTCCTTTGGCTTTTCTTTTTAACTCAAGCATGAACACCACCTCTATTGTATCTACTCAAAGACAGATTTGACCACTTTGACCACAGTGGGCACCCAGTCATTAGAGATCTTTCCTTCCCTGTGCTAACCAGGGACTTCAGCCATTTAATTTCAGCTGTGTAAATGAAGAGTCAGATCACAAGACTGCCAGGATATTTGTGGTTAAACCACTCGACCACCTTGGGATTGTGTTAACTCTGTATTATGGTTTGAGGGAGTGTGTGTGGGTTGGGATTGATTTGATTTAGCCTGCTTTTCTTTTTTTTTTTTTTAAGGAACTGTAACAGGATAGTGTGCTTCACGTTCACTTTGTTAAAATAAAGCTAGCAGCTCTGAGAAATGGTTTTGTTTGCTTTCTACCACTGTTTGCTATCAAGCAAGGTGAGGGGCCTTGGAGGCATTCTACCTGAGGAGGAGGCATAAGGCATTCCTTTCTGGCATACAGGTTGAATGTAATCTGAAGAGTCCTTGAAATAGGCAATAGTGAGGAAATGGGAGGAGGGAGTTGATTTCTTTCCAGATTTAATGTTTGCCCCAGGATGTGAAGATTTCCTGTTAGAAGCAATTCCGGTAGAAAGAACACAGCAGCCCTGTAAAGGTTTATCTGGAATACAGCATCAGTTAATAGGTTTTGATTCCTCAGTAATACCTTTACACTCTTGGGCTCAAATTTATTGACTCAATCTTGTTATGAAACTGGACTCTCTCTCTCCTTTTGTTTTTGACACTGTTTTCTTTTAATAGAGAAATGATAGGAACTCTGTGTATGATGTCCTTTAAACGGGAAGCTGCTGATCTACCACTGATGGTACCTTCTGGCAGTGTGAGCAGATGCACATTTAATCATTTCAAAGATTTTTCAATAAGATCAATAAATAATTTAGGCATGAAATCTGCCCAGTAGAATAGAGTAAGTTTATGACAAATCCTAGAGGTGTTAGGACTGGAAGAGTTTTGAAGGTTATGGTGTCCAACCCATGACAAATGAAGAAAAAGACATTCTAGATGGAGAAATTACCTTTCCAAGACAACACAGCTATTCAATGGCAAATCTAGTTCAGTTCAGTCACTCATTCATGTCTGGCAATTTGCGACCCCGTGAACTGCAACACAGCAGGCCTCCCTGTCTATCACCAACTCCCAGAGTTTATTTAAACTCATGCTCATTGAGTTGGTGATGTCATCTAAACCATCTCATCCTCTGTTGTCCCCTTCTCCTCCCGCCTTCAATCTTTCCCAGCATCAGGGTCTCTTCAAATGAGTTAGCACTTCACATCAGGAAGCCAAAGTATTGGAGTTTCAGTTTCAACATCAGTCCTTCCAGTGAATTTTCAGGATTGATTTCCTTTAGGATGGACTGGTTGGATCTCCTTGCAGTCCAAGGGACTCTCAAGAGTCTTTCTCCAACACCACAGTTCAAAAGCATCAATTCTTCAGTGCTCAGCTTTCTTCACAGTCCAACTCTCACATCCATACATGACAACTGGAAAAACCATAGCCTTGACTAGATGGGACCTTTGTTAGCAAAGTAATATCTCTGCTTTTGAATATGCTATCTAGGTTGGTTATAACTTTCCTTCCAAGGAATAAGCATCTTCAAATTTCATGGCTGCAATCACCATCTGCAGTAATTTTGGAGCCCCCAAAAATAAAGTCTGACACTGTTTCCACTGTTTCCCCATCTATTTCCCATGAAGTGATGGGATCAGTTGTCATGATCTTCATTTTCTGAATGTTGAGATTTAAGCCAAATTTTTCACTCTCCTTCACTTTCATCAAGAAGCTTTTTAGTTCCTCTTCACTTTCTGCCACAGAGGTGGTGTCATTTACATATCTGAGGTTATTGGTATTTCTCCCTGCAGTCTTGATTCCAGCTTGTGCTTCTTCCAGTCCAGCGTTTCTCACGATGTACTCTGCATATAAGTTAAATGAGCAGGGTGACAATATACAGCCTTGACATACTCCTTTTCCTATTTGGAACCAGTCTGTTGTTCTATGTTCAGTTCTAACTGTTGCTTCCTGACCTGCATACAGATTTCTCAAGGTGGTCTGGTATTTCCATCTCTTTCAGAATTTTCCACAGTTTATCATGATCCACACAGCAAAGGCTTTGGCGTAGTCAATAAAGCAGAAATAGATGTTTTTCTGGAACTCTCTTGCTTTTTCCATGATCCAGCAGATGTTGGCAATTTGATCTCTGGTTCCTCTGCCTTTTCTAAAGCCAGCCTGAACATCAGGAGTTCACGGTTCACATATAGCTGAAGCCTGGCTTGGAGACTTTTGAGCATTACTTTACTAGCATGTGAGATGAGTGCAATTGTGTGGTAGTTTGAGCATACTTTGGCATTGCCTTTCTTTGGGATTGGAATGAAAACTGACCTTTTCAATCCTGTGGCCACTGCTGAGTTTTCCAAATTTGCTAGCATATTGAGTGCAACACTTTCACAGCATCATTTTCAGGATTTGAGGTAGCTCAACTGGAATGCCATCACCTCCACTAGCTTTGTTCATAGTGATGCTTTCTAAGGCCCCCTTGACTTCACATTCCAGGATGTCTGACTTTAGGTGAGTGATCACACCATCGTGATTATCTGGGTCCTGAAGATCTTTTTGTACAGTTCTGTGTATTCTTGACACCTCTTTTAATATCTTCTGCTTCTGTTAGGTCCCTACCACTTCTATCTTTTATTGAGGCCATATTTGCATGAAATGTTCCCTTGGTATCTCTAATTTTCTTGAAGAGATCTCTAGTCTTTCCTATTTTATTGTTTTCCTCTATTTCTTTTCACTGATTCCTGAGGAAGGCTTTCTTATCTCTCCTTGCTATTCTTTGGAACTCTGCATTCAAGTAGCTTTCCTTTTCTCTGTTGCTTTTTGCTACTCTTCTTTTCAGAGCTATTTGTAAGGCCTCCTCAGACAACCATTTTGCTTTTTTGCATTTCTTTTTCTTAGGGACAGTCTTGATCTCTGTCTCCTATATAGTGTCACGAACCTCCGTCCATAGTTCATCAGGCACTCTGTCTATTAGATATAGTCCCTTAAATCTAATTCTCATTTTCACTGTATAATCATAAGGGCTTTGATTTAGATCATGCCTGAATGGTCTAGTGGTTTTCCCTACTTTCTTCAATATAAGTCTGAATTTGGAAACAAGGTGTTCATGATCTGAGCCATAGTCAATTCCTGGTCTTGTTTTTGCTGACTGTATAGAGCTTCTCCATCTTTGGCTGCAAAGTATATCAATCTGATTTTGGTGTTGACCATCTGGTGATGTCCATGTGTAGTGTCTTCTCTTGTTTTATTGGTGAGGGTGTTTGCTATGACCAGTGCGTTCTCTTGGCAAAACTCTGTTAGCCTTTGACCTGCTTCATTCTGTACATCAAGGCCAAATTTTCCTGTTAGTCCAAGTATTTCTTGAGTTCCTACTTTTACATTCCAGTCCCCTATAATGAGAAGGACATCATTTTGGGGTATTAGTTCTAAAAGGTCTTGTAAGTCTTCATTCAACTTCAGCCTCAGCATTACAGGTTGGGGCATAGACTTGGATTACTGTGATATTGAATGGTTTGCCTTGGAAATGAACAGAAATTACTCTTATTTTGAGACTGCATCCACATACTGCATTTCAGACTCTTTTGTTGACTATGATGGCTTCTCCATTTCTTCTAAGGCAAATCCAAGAGATATAAACTGAAACTCTGCTCTATTTTCAAATGTGTCAATGTCAAGATAGTCAAAGAAGACTGAATGTCTTCAAGTAGATCTTTGTTGAAATAAAAGAAACTGGTGTCAATGTCCTGATAGTCAAAAGAAAGACCAAAGACCTCTTGGGTTCCAT
Organism: Nanger dama; assembly: GCA_917880005.1. Lineage (NCBI taxonomy): Eukaryota > Metazoa > Chordata > Mammalia > Artiodactyla > Bovidae > Nanger > Nanger dama. The sequence goes on along the minus strand of CAKJTW010000011.1, from coordinate 21,836,763 downwards.
TCCAAAGAGGAAGGGTTCCAGAGTGAAAGAAGTGAAAGAGAAAGGACAACCAAAGGTAACATCTTTGAGCTGATCTTTTTTGGAATAAAAGAAATTGTTGGAGCAATTGTGTAGAAGGTGAATGGGGTCTGCAGATTAGATGGTCATAATGATTCAATGTTCATTTCCTCATTTGAATGACCATATTATGATTTATAAGAGAAAGTCTTTGTCAGAGTTACATCCTAAAACACTCAGGGATGGAGTGGTCTCATGTAAGCAACATCATTTTTAGTGATTCCAGGAAAAAACTTTATACCACTGTTGAAAAAATTTTTGTTTGTAATTAAATTTTAAAATGTAACAAAAAGTAAAACTACATAATTTTTAAAGATGCATTTCTATTTCTTTGAACAATAAAGAAAGATGTGTCAAAAAACACTCTAGGATTACCCAACATATTGCAGCCCTTCGAATTCCCCTACTTGCAACTGTCTATCAATAGCTGTTAGAGAATCAAAGTGCCTTTCCTTAAGATAATAATCGTGGACTGGGACCTTTCTCCTTTTCTTCCTGTTGACATCTTTCATCCACAGTGAAATAACAGCTCATTAAAATATCCTTTTACACACTACTCTGAGGTAAAAAAGCTATTTTATTACATTGTGCCAGTGCTTTTGGTTTTCATCTCTTACGTCTCTCTTTCTCACCTTGTTTTTAATGCCGTTTCTTTGGCATAAATCCAAGTCAGTTCTCCAGTAGACTGTTCCTCATTCTGCATTTGATACCCACGTGTTATCACTTAATATTTTCCTTGCTGGTGAAGGCAGGAATGAAACAATACCCATTAGTTATGTACAAAGTTTACTTAGTAGCTCCAGCCTGGTTTAATAATTTAGTGACCACGTCTACTCTGGTTTATCTCAGGGTAGCTACCTACTGCAATATAATTTGTGTAGAAGGCAATGGCACCCCACTTCAGTACTCTTGCCTGGAAAATCTCATGGATGGAGGAGCCTGGTAGTCTGCAGTCCATGGGGTCCGCAAAGAGTCAGACACGACTGAGCTACTTCACTTTCAGTTTTCACTTTCATGCCTTGGAGAAGGAAATGGCGACCCACTCCAGTGTTCTTGCCTGGAGAATCCCAGGGATGGCAGAGCCTGGTGGGGTCTCGTCTGTGGGGTCGCACAGAGTTGGACACAACTGAAGCGACTTAGCAGCAGCAGCAACAATACAATTTGAGGGAAAAGATAGGAATATCTATTCAGAATTCTTTAAATCCTTAAAATCACTTAAAATTAATAGCTTAGTGGAAAGACAGTGATAACAGCATGATTTTTCAATCTTGTTACTAGAGCAACTAGAAAGCAAAAGCAAAATAAACATTTAAAACACAAAAACCTGTGAACAACATTTACAATTAAATTGGGTGACAAAGAAGCTCTACAAATGCCAGAATACCAACTGGTCAAAAATATCAGTCTCTGAGTGAGTAAAGAGAGAACGACTCTATAAGACAGACGTAAAAAGAGGAAAATCCCCAAATAGACCATGAATATTCACTGTAAATCACAGCATGCCAATTTGAGAACAGCACTGAAGCTGGGAGGAGATTATCTGGTCCAATATCAAGTGAGGGCAAGGAGCCTGTGATAAGTAGGATCAGGAAAGAATGGAGCAGTCTAGCCCCCTTGTTAAATCATGAGCCAGCCAGGATTCCTTTCCAACAGATCCTTATGCAGAAGGGAAATGATAATCAAAATTGAGCCTGATGGTACAGGAGAGGCAAAAGAATGAGAAGAAGCAGATAAATGTGGGGAGGGAATCAGAACCAGGAGGTCTCAGAGAGCAAACCAATGATATTTTGGGGTAAGAACAAGAAAATAGCAGAAAATCTGACTTATACCAAAGATTTTAACAGTTTCACTTTATGCCCAAACAAAATGGGGAGTATTTTTTAAGAAACATAAGCTGAGGATTTTATATCTAGCACAACTGACTTTTAAGTAGAAAATGCAAGCAAAGTTATTAACATTTAAGAACTCAGAGAATATTTTTTTCCCATGAGCCTATTCTGAGGAATTGCTACAGGCACACTAAGGTGCATTAAGCACGGGCGGCTGGGAGAGCCGACGGGCGGCTGGGAGAGCTGGGCCGGCGCACTAAGCATGGCCGAGAAGAGCTACCCCATGTCCAATGTCAGGGGCAGCAGCCTAGAGTGCCAGGCTGCGATGGCACAGGAATGGCCGGGAGGAGCTACCCTGTATCTGAGGTCAGTGGCCGCTGGGAGGAGACACCCTGCGTCAGAGATCAGGGGCGGCTGGAAGAAGCCACCTCGTGCTCGAGGCCAGAGGCGGTGACCCTGAGGAGCCACCGTGGGCCCGAGCCCGAAGCCAGGGGCGGCAGACGGGGAGGAGCCACCCACGCTCCAGGCCAGGACCAGCAGACGGGAAGAGCAACCCAAGGAACGGTGGCTGCTCAGGCATAGGAGGGCCTAGAGGAGTTATCCCACATTGAAGGTCAGGAACAGCAGCGGTAAGGAGATACCGCTCATCCAAGGTAAGGAGCAGCAGCTGTGCTTTGCTGGAGCAGCCGTGAAGAAATACTCCACACCCAAGGTAAGAGAAACCCAAGTAAAATGGTAGGTGTTGCAAGAGGGCATCAGAGGGCAGACACAATGAAACCATACTCAAAGAAAACTAGTCAGTTTAATCACACTAGGACCACAGCCTTGTTTAACTCAATGAAATTAAGCCATGCCTGTGGGGCAACCCAAGACAGGTGGGTCATGGGGGAGAGGACTGACAGAATGTGGTCCATTGGAGAAGGGAATGGCAAGCCACTTCAGTATTCTTGCCTTGAGAACCCCATGAACAGCATGAAAAGGCAAAATGATAGGATACCAAAAGAGGAACTCCCCAGGTCATTAGGTGCCCAACACACTACTGGAGATCAGTGGAGAAATAACTCCAGAAAGAATAAAGGGATGGAGCCAAAGCAAAACAATGCCCAGTTGTGCATGTGACTGGTGATAGACACAAGATCCGATGCTGTAAAGAGCAATAATGTATAGGAACCTGGAATGTCAGGTCCATGAATCAAGGCAAATTGGAAGTGGTCAAACAAGAGATGGCAAGAGTGAACGTCGACATTCTAGGAATCAGCGAACTAAAATGGACTGCAATGGGTGAATTTAACTCAGATGACCATTATATCTACTACTGCGGGCAGGAGTCCCTCAGAAGAAATGGAGTAGCCATCATGGTCAACAAAAGAGTCCGAAATGCAGTACTTGGATGCAGTCTCAAAAATGACAGAATGATCTCTGTTCGTTTCCAAGGCAAACCGTTATCCAAGTCTATGCCTCAAAGAGTAATGCTGAAGAAGCTGAAGTTGAACGGTTTTATGAAGACCTACAAGACCTTTTAGAACTAACACCCAAAAAAGATGTCCTTTTCATTATAGGGGACTGGAATGCTAAAGTAGGAAGTCAAGAAACACCTGGAGTAACAGGCAAATTTGGCCTTGGAATGCAGAATGAAGCAGGGCAAAGACGAATAGAGTTTTGCCAAGAAAACGCACTGGTCATAGCAAACACCCTCTTCCAACAACACAAGAGAAGACTCTACACGTGGACATCACCAGATGGTCAACACTGAAATTAGATTGATTATATTCTTTGCAGCCAAAGATGGAGAAGCTCTATACAGTCAACAAAAACAAGACCAGGAGCTGACTGTGACTCAGATCATGAACTCCTTATTACCAAATTCAGACTCAAATTGAAGAAAGTAGGGAAAACCACTAGACTGTTCAGGTATGACATAAATCAAATCCCTTATGATTGTACAGTGGAAGTGAGAAATAGATTTAAGGGCCTAGATCTGATAGATAGAGTGCCTGGTGAACTATGGAATGAAGTTTGTGACATTGTACGGGAGACAGGGAACAAGACCATCCCCATGGAAAAGAAATGCAAAAAAGCAAAATGGCTGTCTGGGGAGGCCTTACAAATAGCTGTGAAAAGAAGAGAGACAAACAGCAAAGGAGAAGAGGAAAGATATAAGCATCCAAATGCAGAGTTCCAAAGAATAGCAAGAAGAGATAAGAAAGCCTTCTTCAGCTATCAATGCAAAGAAATAGAGGAAAAGAACAGAATGGGAAAGACTAGAGATCTCTTCAAGAAAATTAGAGATACCAAGAGAACATTTCATGCAAAGATGGGCTCGATAAAGGACAGAAATTGTCTGGACCTAACAGAAGCAGAAGATTTTAAGAGGTGGCAAGAACACACAAAAGAACTATATAAAAAGGTCTTCACCACCCGAACAATCATGATGATGAGATCACTAATCTAGAGCCAGACATCTTGGAATGTGAAGTCAAGTGGGCCTTAGAAAGCATCACTATGAACAAAGCTAGTGGAGGTGATGGAATTCCAGTGGAGCTGTTTCAAACCCTGAAAGATGATGCTGTGAAAGTGTTGCACTCAATATGCCAGCAAATTTGGAAAATTCAGCAGTGGCCACAGGATTGGAAAAGGTCAGTTTTCATTCCAGTTCCAAAGAAAGGTAATGCCAAAGAATGCTCAAACTACCGCGCAATTGCACTCATCTCACACACTAGTAAAGTAATGCTTAAAATTCTCCAAGCCAGGCTTCAGCAATACGTGAACCGTGAACTCCCTTATGTTAAAGCTGGTTTTAGAAAAGGCAGAGGAACGAGAGATCAAATTGCCAACATCTGCTGAATCATGGAAAAAGCAAGAGAGTTCCAGAAAAACATCTATTTCTGCTTTATTGACTATGCCAAAGCCTTTGACTGTGTGGATCACAATAAACTGTGGAAAATTCTGAAAGAGATGGGAATACTAGACCACCTGACCCGCCTCTTGAGAAATCTGTATGCAGGTCAGGAAGCAACAGTTAGAACTGGACATGGAACAACAGACTGGTTCCAAATAGGAAAAGGAGTGCGTCAAGGCTGTATATTGTCACCCTGCTCATTTAACTTATATGCAGAGTACATCATGAGAAATGCTGGACTGGAAGAAACACAAGCTGGAATCAAGATTGCCAGGAGAAATATCAATAACCTCAGATATGCAGATGACACCACGTTTATGGCAGAAAGTGATAAAGAACTAAAGAGCCTCTTGATTAAAGTGAAAGAAGAAAGTGAAAAATTTGGCTTAAAGCTCAACATTCAGAAAACTAAGATCATGACAACTGGTCCCATCACTCATGGGAAATAGATGGGGAAACAGTGGAAAGTGTCAGACTTTATTTTGGGGGGATCCAAAATCACTGCAGATGGTGACTGCAGCCATGAAATTAAAAGATGCTTACTCCTTGGAAGAAAAGTTATGACCAACCTAGATAGCATATTCAAAAGCAGAGACATTACTTTGCTGACAAAGGTCCGTCTAGTCAAGGCTATGGTTTTTCCTGTGGTCATGTATGGATGTGAGAGTTGGACTGTGAAGAAGGCTGAGCATCGAAGAATCGATGCTTTTGAACTGTGGTGTTAGAGAAGACTCTTGAGAGTCCCTTGGACTGCAAGGAGATCCATCCAATCCATTTTGAAGGAGATCAGCCCTGGGATTTCTTTAGAAGTAATGATGCTAAAGCTGAAACTCTAGTACTTTGGCCACCTCATGTGAAGAGTGACTCACTAGAGAAGACTCTGATGCTGGGAGGGATTGGGGGCAGGAGGAGAAGGGGATGACCGAGGATGAGATGGCTGGATGGCATCAGTGACTCTATGGACATGAGTCTGAGTGAACTCCAGGAGCTGGTGATGGACAGGGAGGCCTGGAGTGCTGCGACTCTTGGGGTTGCAAATAGTTGGACACAACTGAGCAACTGAACTGAACTGATCTGTTTTTATATCAGCTCCTATGCCATTAAGAACCAGCATTCTCCTTTAAAGGAAAAAAAAAGATGTATAATACAGAAGAGGATAAATAAAAACACGGAACCCTGAATTTGAATTGCATGGATCAGTGTGATCTCTTGAGGTTATTTACTTTAAATAAATGGTATGCTTCCTAGTTTTTTTCAACAAAGAAGCCTAAAAATGAAGTAGCATTAAAACTTACTAGTACCCGAGCTAAAATGCCTTTTTGACCAAAAGAAACCAGGGAATTTTGGAGAAATGAGTAAGTCCAGGTCTGAGACAAGAAATGTAGAAGATAAGTCTGGAACATTTTATTATGACAAAGAAGCTATGCCATGTGAAAATCAGGGATAAGATTTTGGTTGAATAATTTCAGTCCTCTAAGCATCTTCCATGCACCATATTCAGCCACTCTAGTGCAACAATGAGCTTCCTCCATAGAACTTGCCTAGATTACATGCAAATCTTTGTTTAGAGCCTCTTTCAGTCTCTGACCTCTCTGGTTCATAGTTATGGCTAATTTTATGGCAAGGACACCTGTTCCGTGGGATCTAAACTCTAATCCACTGCAAGCTCCCTGCATATTGGCAGCAGTGATGTCCAGTTCCTATCTACTTGGGATAGATCCAAACAGGTGTCTTAGAGGCAAAAGTCCCCTTATCACATTACAAAATGCTTGTCATGTGGTAATGTCCATTAATGAAATCCTTCTTGAATCGGTGCATGCTAGATGCCAAGATCTCTTTAAATAGGGGGTTTGAAAGCTCATGTTTGTGTCTTGTTTGCTTCATGCATTAATCAGTCAATTAATTAATTTGATAAACTTTACTTAACACCTACCATGAATCAGGCAATACGCTAGGCTTTAAAGAGAGAACAAAAGCAAAAACTTGCTTGAGTCCTACTCTGATTAGTCACCAATTCTTTCATCCTGACCATCATAGGAAAACTCATAGGATGAGAAGAGTTTATCCATGATAGGTAGTGCAGGACAAGCTCTATTATGAGTCTCCTGGGAATATAGCTGCAAAATTGGAACCACAGATCAGTAATCATCTCCTTGAGAGAGGCAGGAAAATGATTTTTTTCTTAAAGAATTGTGACCCACATCCTCTACCCCGGACCTCTCTCCCACACATACTCAAAAGTATGGAGTAAACAACACGGAAGGGAACAAGTTGTATGTCGCACACATTTTTTACATCGTTTCACTGTGATTAAAGATACACTAGACAAAATTAATATATTTAGCATAGTGTATGTGTGTCAAATTCCTGTAAATTTGTTACAGTTTGATAGGTTTTTAAACAACTGCCATATTAATTCCACATTGATGCCCTTTTTCCAGCTGGGTCCCTAGTATGTGGTCACTTGGTCTTCTGTTCTTCCAGTCACAAAGTCTTCCCACAGTAAGCCCTAATAGCTTTAACTGTCTATGCAAATCTGATATTTCATGTATCTTAATTTTTTTCTCTTAATTTAAAGGTAAGTAAGGACACAAAGGATGAATGTGTCCGGGGGATTGGGCAGATTATAAAATGATAAAAATACGTTTCTTACAAATGCTCAATGCATTAAAGAATATCTTTTGGAAATAATCTTATTTTGGGTCTCTCTATAAAATAAATAATGTGTTAGTCGCCCAGTCATGTCCAACTCTTTGACACCCCATGGATGGTAGTGCACCAGGCTCTTCCACCCATGGAATTCTCCAGGCAAGAATACTAGAGTGGATTGCCATTTCCTCCTCCAGGGACCTTCCTGGCCCAGGAACTGAACACTCAGCTATGGTGTTTTCTGCGTTGGTAGGTGCTTTCTTTACCAGCTGAGCCACCAGGGAAGCCCATTAAAAGAATAAGGAAATTACAAATATATTTTCATTCGTTGATATTTAATTTCATGCCATGTTTGCTTAAAATTAAGAGTATGAATTTCTTCACACAAATTGTAAGCATAAAATTTATCTTCCAGCGTATCACCCCTCTTAGATTTTGTGAAGCCATGATGTAGACGTTTCGCTCACATAAAGGCCTCCTTCCTTCTTTCCTTTGTTTTCCTTCAAGATAAAACAAAGGCCTTGTTTGTTTTTCTCTTTTTTGGCAGACAGCATTAATAGTTTTTGAAAAATTTAATCTGAGGTCTGTATCTTTTCTTATATTTATCTAGCTCCGTATCTTTTCACAAAGAAAGATTTGTCTATGTTCTTTAGAAATTGGTGACTGAATGTCTAATTTTTTGTTGTCTCAAGAGATTACAGAGCATTTTACCATTTTTCAAGTTAGACTTCATTTTAATATCTATTATAGTACTTTGTATAATAATAATAATAATAAAGAATCTCCTTTGTTGAATAAGAGGTAAAAATATATCAATAAGAGCTTGTAATCTTTTAAAGGCAGTTAAAACAAGGTTATCCTGTTCTGTAGCTGTGCTGAATTTTTAGACAATATGGCAGCAGGTAGAAAATAAATGAGAACGGAAATATAGTAGATATCTAGTGTTTGACCAACACTCCCAACACTTCTGCAAATGCTTTTGGATATAATTTCTTTTAAGAGATACAATTATATTTCCTCTTTCTCCGCCCCCAGTGTAAGTTTAAGGCTTTGGCTTTAGAGAAAACATTATTACTGCTCTTCAGCTCTCTCCTTTTCCTAACTCTTCCCCTTCCCCTCCCCACTTCTTCCCCTTTTTTTTCTCTCTTCTTTCTCTCCTTTCTTTCTAACTAAAGTTTACAGAGACATTGAAATTTCTTCTTCTTCAAAAAATATATATATATGGTATGACTTCCCTTACACTGTAATCTAAAAAGAAATGATACAAATGAACTTACTTACAAAAGAGGAAGAGACTCATAGACTTAGAGAACAAACTTATTGCCAGGGAAAAGGATGGGGGAAGGGTTAGTTAGGAATTTAGGATGGACATGTACACACGCTGTATTTTAAATGCATAAACAACAAGGACCTACTATGTAGCACACGGAACTCTGCTCAATGCTATATGGCAGCCTAGATGGGAGGGGGTTTAGGGAGAATGGATACATGTTTATGTATGGTTGAGTTCCTTCCCTAAAACTATCACAACATTGTTCATCAGTTGTATCCCAATACAAAATAAAAGCTTAAATTTTTTTAAAATTCTCATTTCTTTCTCCTCTTCATTTTTCTTCCCAAAGGTAACTTAACTACTATCTAAATTTGGTGTATGTCCTTATACACACTTTTGTATTTTTCTCACTTATATCTGCCTTTGAATAATTAGTTCAGTCTCTCTTTGTGACCTTGTGGTCGCACGGCAGGCTTCCCTGTCCATCACCAACTCCTGGAGCTTACTCAAACTCATGTCCATCGAGTCAGTGATACCATCCAACCAACTCATCCTCTGTCATTCCCCTTCGCCTCCCACCTTCAATTTTCCCCAGAAACAGGGTCTTTTCAAACAAGTCAGTCCTTTGCATCAGGTGGCCAAAATATTAGAGTTTCAGCATCAGCTGCAGTCCTTCCAATGAATATTCAAGATTGATTTCCTTTAGAATGGACTGGTTGGATCTCCTTGCAGTCCAAGGGACTCTCAAGAGTCTTCTCCAACACCACAGTTCAAAAGCATCAGTTCTTCGGCCCTTAGCTTTCTTTATAATCCAACTCTTACATCCATACATGACTACGGGAAAAACCATAGCTTTGACTAGGTTGGCTTTGAAAAAGTTGGCTTAAAGTTCAACATTCAGAAAACTAAGATCGTGGCATCTGGTTCCATCACTTCATGGGAAACAGATGGACCTTTGTTGGTAAAGTAATGTCTCTGCTTTTTAATACGCTTTTGAATAACAGGAAAGTATTACTTTTGTGTCTTTAAAGTTTGCCTGATTGGTGTGACATTTTCTGGGTCTGTTTGCAGCTTGCTCTTTCATCCAACTTTGTGATTGGTTGTGTTTTCAGAGTGGGTGCTTCAATCATGACTCAAGTTCTTTTCTGAAGTTTCAAGAGGAGAGCACAATACCCAAGCTGAAGGCACAGTGCAATCTTGCTTTTCTCACCTCAGTTGATGAGTCCAAGACTGGAGTGACCAATTGGAATCACATGTTTTAATCTGACTCAGTGCCCCTACAGTGACAAAGCAGGGAGATGTGGCTTGGGATTTGCTAGCAGCCGTGTTTCTAACAAAGTGAAAGGGGCATGTGAACTGCATGAACAGGGCAGCAATCAGAATGAAGCAGAGAGCAAAGTTGGAGAGAGGACTGACAGAACTCAAGTCCTTGGTACCAATCATCTCCGAGGTTGCCTACTTCTACAGTTTATATGGGCAGTACATGTTTCTTTTTCCTACTTGATGTGCATTGCTAGTTTCTTGATTAGCAATCAAGTTTTTTGACTAATAAGTGATATATATTTTTTCTTTTATGAGAGAGAAAGACCAGTATTTGTCGAAGGCCTATTATGTGTTATGTTGTACATTGTATAATGAACTCTATGCATTATTTCAATTAATCCTTTATAGCAGTGCTATGCAGTAAATATTATTATTTAAAATTAAGTGATGTATAACTGAGAAGCTGGAATATAGAGAATTTGCTCAATTCAAATAGCTAATACGTGCCAGAGCCAGGATTCACATCCAGGTTTTTCTGACTTTGGAATCTATGCTCTTTTGCTGTTCTCTATTATATCACGCTAACTAGAAGGCAAATCAAAATTAATTGCCAAGTCTCTAAGTAAAGTCATATGATTTAGTAGAAACATGCCATTTGGTCAAGAAACTGAGTTCTAGCTCACTCTTTTCCTAGCTGTGTGATGCTGAACAAGCATGACTCTTCTTTGACTATCTTCCTTCAGCTATAGCAGTTTATCTTATGCATAGATGTGTTCTATATCCACCATTTGATTAATATAAACATCATTTTCCAAGTATGGCATGGATTTCCAGAGAGCTTCCCATAATCCCTAGCTCTTCATCCAGGGTCAAGTATTTTTATGACAATGGGGAAGGGGGTGATATTTTTGTCTGTAGATAACAAAAATAAGCTAAATGACCTATTTAAGGATTCAGGATATGGAAAAACAGACTGGTTTCAAATAGGAAAAGGAATACATCAAGGATGTATATTGTCACCCTATTTATTTAACTTATATGCAGAGTACATCATGAGAAATGCTGGGATGGAGGAAGCACAAGCTGGAATCAAGATTGCCAGGAGAAATATCAATAACCTCAGATATGCAGATGACACCACCCTTATGGCAGAAAGTGAAGAGGAACTAAAGAGCCTCTTGATGAAAGTGAAATAGGAGAGTGAAAAAGTTGGCTTAAAGTTCAACATTCAGAAAACTAAGATCGTGGCATCTGGTTCCATCACTTCATGGGAAACAGATGGGGAAAGAGTGGAAACAGTGGCTGACTATTTTCTGGGCTCCCAGATCACTGCAGATGGTGATTGCAGCCATGAAATTAAAAGATGATTGCTTCTTGGAAGGAAAGTTATGACCAACTTAGACAACATATTAAAAAACAGAGACATTACTTTGCCAACAAAGGTCTGTCTAGTCAAGGCTATGGTTTTTCCAGTGGTTATGTATGGATGTGAGAGTTGGACTGTGAAGAAAGCTGAGCACTGAAGAATTGATGCTTTTGAACTGTGGTGTTGGAGAAGACTCTTGAGTCCCTTGGACTGCAAGGAGATCCAACCAGTCCATCCTAAAGGAGACTAGTCCTGGGTGTTCATGGAAGGACTGATGTTGAAGCTGAAACTCCAATAGTTTGGCCACCTGATGTGAAGAGCTAACTCATTGGAAAAAAAACCGTGATACTGGGAAAGATTGAGGGCAGGAGGAAAATGGGACAACAGAGGATGAGATGGTTGGATGGCATCACTGACTTGATGGACATGGGTTTGGGTGCACTCCAGGAGATGGTGATGGACAGGGAGGGCTGGCCGTGCTGTGGTTCATGGGGTTGCAAAGAGTTGGACATAACTGAGCGATTGAACTGAATTGAACTGAACTGGAACTGAAAGCTTTTGGGGTCAATAGGGTATGATGTATGCTAATGTTTAGCATACATCAAAAGTAATTTGAAATTGCTCCGTTATAAAATTGCATAGTATTATTTCATTCATATATAATAGATTAAATAGACTTTTAATACATCATGTTAAAAAGCAGAGACTATTACTTTGCCAACAAATGTCCATCTAGTCAAGGTTATGGTTTTTCCAGTGGTCATGTATGGATGTGAGAGTTGGACTGTGAAGAAAGCTGAGCATCGAAGAATCGATGCTTTTAAACTGTGGTGTTGGAGAAGACTCTTGAGAGTCCCTTGGACTGCAAGGAGATCCAACCAGTCCATCCTAAAGGAGATCAGTCCTGGGTGTTCTTTGAAAGGAATGATGCTAAAGCTGAAACTCCAATACTTTGGCCACCTCATTGGAAGAGTTGACTCATTGGAAAAGACTGTGATGATGGGAGGGATTGGGGGCAGGAGGAGAAGGGGATAATAGAGGATGAGATGGCTGGATGGCATCACCGACTCGATGGACATGAGTTTGAGTGAACTCCGGGAGTTGGTGATGGACAGGGAGGCCTAGTGTGCTGCAATTCATGGGGTCACAAAGAGTCGGTCATGACTGAGCGACTGAACTGAACTGTACTGAATACGTTATAACCTCCTTTGGCAGATACTGAGGCAAAATTTAACTTTCAGGCAAGGTTTGGTCCTATCCAACAACATAAGAAATAAAGTGTTTTTAACTCTTCAAAAAGTCACACTAGCAGAAAAGAAAAATATCTTTTCCTAAGTATTGCTGTTTATCTGAGTACTTTGTAGGTGTAGTCAGGTTTTTCACACATCCCACATTCACCTAGACTTGAGTGAATATTAATATTTCTTCTTTTTTTCTACTATAAATAATGTGTTATGAGATTTAGGATTGGTTGAGCTTTTGTAGTTTTTTAAAAAACCATTTGAATATTTTGATCCTGTCAGATTTTCTCCTACTGAAATGATGATGTTGACACATACAAGGCTGTATGAAGAACAAAGGCAGAAAGGTAGTTAAATTCAGTCAAACCACTGGCTGGTTACTTACCGTCAAAACTGATGCAATGATTAAACTTTCAAATCTAATTTATCTCCTTTCTCAGATTCATGACAAAAAGCAATTACTAAGTTCTTAAATGCCTTTTCTTTCCACAGTTCAGTCCAGTTCAGTTCAGTAGCTCAGTCATGTCTGACTCTTGCGACCCCACAGACCACAGCATACCAGTCTTCCCTATATATCACCAACTCCTGAAGCTTTCTCAAACTCATGTCCATTAAGTAGGTGATGCCATCCGATCATCTCATACTCTGTTGTCCCCTTCTCCTCCTGCCTTCAATCTTTTCCAGCATCAGGGTTTTTCCAATGTGTCAGTCCTTTGCATCAGGCAGCCAAAGTATTGGAGCTTCAGCTTCAGAATCAGTCTTTTCAATGAATATTCAGGACTGATTACCTTTAGGATTGACTGTTTTGATCTCTTTCAGTTCAAGGGACTCTCAAGAGTCTTCTCCAACACCACAGTTCAAAAGCATCATTTCTTCTGGGCTCAGCTTTCTTTATGATCCAACTCTCACATTCATACATGACTACTGGAAAAACCATAACTGTGACTAGATGGACCCTTGTCAGCAAAGTAATGTTTGTATTTTAATGTGCTGTCTAGGTTGGTCATAGCTTTTCTTCGAAGGAGCAAGAGTCTCAATTTCATGGCTGTAGTCACTATCTGCAGTGATTTTGGAGGCAAGGAAAAGAAAATCTGACACTGTTTCCTTTGTTTCCCCATCTATTTGCCACGAATGGATGGGACTGGATGCCATGATCTTAATTTTTGAATGTTGAGTTTTAAGCCGGTTTTTTCACTCTGCTCTTTTACTTTCATCAAGAGGTTCTTTAGTTTCTCTTTACTTTTTGTCAGAAGGGTGGTGTTATCTGCATATCTTTCCACTGGAAAACAGTGTTTTAGGTCAGAACTGTTACTGCCTATCCTTTATGTGTAGAAAAATCAACAGAATGTCACACACTAGGACACACCTCTTTTGTCTTTTTAAGACACACAGAAAAAATAAACCCATGACATTTTAAATTAAAAGACATTTTCTTTCACATCTATATAAATTTTCAAAGTTTTTTACCGGAGAGTCTTAGGCTACCTCAAATTCTTACTGTTGGCTTGAGGTGCTTACCAATGCAATAGATAAGACATTTCAGCCCCAGGAGTTCCTACTGAAATCAAAGGTAGTCATCGCTTAGGTCCTTTATAACTTTCTTTTTAATAATGAACTGAACCTGCCTTCACTGATCAAAGTCTCTTGAATGTTTTTAGAAAAACTTGAACATTCTCCAAGGATCATGTAGCCTAAGCAATAAATGTTTCCCAAATTGTCTTTCAGAAACTTGGAGTCAGCTGTGTCTAGTTTGAAACTAACATAACATTGTAAAGCAACTATACTCCATTAAAAATAATAAAAAATTATAAAATGTACATAAACTTTAACATATAAAAGGTTTTCTTTTCAATGATATACAACACAATTACTTACTATGTCCAGGGAACTTGCTAGGACACTGATCTATGAAAACCTCATTCTGACTAGTATATATGAGATATATGGTTACTGGCCACATGAATTAGAGGAAGAGTTGAATAAAATCATAGAGTTATCAAAATATATCTCAGTACATATATATATATTATATATATATAATGATATAGTTTTTAAGAATAAACAACTAAAGGTAAACCATCATTAAGAATGAATTCCTAAACTGAAGGTTTAGTATAGAAAAGTGAGTTACAGAATGATTTATTTATATAAAAGTTTATAAATAGAATGCCATTTATGTAGATTTTTAAAGCACATAGAACAACATTAAAAGACTGATACACATATTTAGTAAAAAAGAGAGTGCAGTTTGAATGGATATATACATACATATATATATGAGTGTGTACATACATATGTATGTATATATATACATATGTACATACATACATATATATATGTACATACATACACTACTATAGTGAAGTGTATATATATATATATGTACATACATACACTAACTTCACTATAATAGTTTCTTCTGCAGAATAAAGTAAGAAAGGGCTGGCTTACGAGGATCTATATAATTTCATTTTAAAATGTGAATGAGAAAGAAAGAGAGGTAGATCTGTAACACATTAAATTAAAATCTTAAAATTTATGAATTCTAAACAGGAGATATATGGGTATTTCTTATTTTGTACCCCCACTTCTCTGTATACTTGAAATATTTACCAGTTAAAAATAGAAAGTAAAATAAACCAGCTGCATGATCTCACTGAAAAAGAAGGGAGAACAGAAAAGAAAATGAAGGCAGAAAACCAGAGTGGTGATGTAATGAAGCAAGATCCACAACTCCAGAATCTGATGTATGGATGGTGTTGGTAATTGAGAAGTATGTTGAGCCTTAGATTCTTTCTTTATACTTTCGCTTAAGTACTTTGACGGTACTTAAGAGAGGAGGTAAACTCAAGACCTTCAGAAACACAGTTACAAAGATGATACACATTGTTGGGGAATATGATATAAAGAATTCTAGAAAATTTTGGCAACATAAAATCTATGCTAATGACCAAGGACTGGGATCAAAATAAGTTTTTAAACTTAAATAGTATATATATATATATATATATAATATCAATAAGATAAAAATAAAGCAATATAGCAAGCAATATAAAATTTCCAAAACCAGACGTTTACATATATCAGATCTTGGTATGTGACAGAACTATCTTTGCTTATCAGTAAGAAAATTAGACTCCATTCAACAGATGATAATAAATAAACAAATTGACTATGAGAGAAATAAATAAATGGACTTAGTTTCTCTACCTGAAACCATATACAAAATCCTTTCTAGATTGATTAAAAACTCAAATGTTAATGGTAACACTTTAAAACTTGTGGAAGGAAAGAGCAGAAGATACAAAAATAAGACGAGTATACAATATAAAGAAATATTGATATATTTTATGGCATTAAAATTAATATATCTGGCTCTTGCCTCTGGTCAAGACAGAGTAACAAGAATCTGGATTTCCCATCCTAGCAACAACAGAACAGATGAAATACATAAAATGGTAGCAATCAAGACACTAAGCATATGAAATAAAGGACAGTGACCCCTGAGAGATAGGGGAAGTAGATGAGGTGAGCCCTATAATTATCTTAGCTTACTGCCTTGAGAGTTTCCAGGCTACACTGCAATAAAAGGGATCCAAACAGAGCTCAAAGTTCTCCCTGGGTTGAGCAGATGGAACTGGGTCTGATGAAGCCAAGGAAGCTAGAGTTCACAGGGCAGAATGCCAAATAAAAAGAAGACTGCAGGGGAAGAGAGCTTTAGAGGGGTGCAGATGGTTTCCCTGCAAGCATTCACCAGAGCGCTGATTGGCATATGCAAGTGAGGAAATTTTTGAAGCCAGGGGTGGAAAACATCTGAAAGTATTATGAGGGGAAAGTAATTAGAGCTTGTAAGGAGGGATAGTGTCTGTTCCCAGCAAGCAGAATGAAAATCCTCACAATTCCGAAGGATAGAAGACTGCTAAGAAGGATCTTGTCTCAGTAGTAGAGGAAAATTAACCCTAGACTAAATGCTGGTTAAGTCCCACCGAACAGCTTACAAGTTTACTGAAGAAGATGAAGTTGTTTCCCAATAACTTAACTTTATCAGGGCAAAGCCAGTGTGCATATTTGTTTAGAATACAAAACTATTCAGTACCCAACAAGGTAAAATTTACAAGAAAAATTGCAGAACAAGCAGAGAAACCAGTTAATCAAACTAAGAGATGACAGAGATGATAGAAATAATACACACACACACAAAATATTAAAATGGTTGTTACCACTGCATTTCTGAATAGGAGATAGAATAAGTAGACGATCAATAAAGATATAGACTATTGAGTACACTATCAAGCAACTTGACTAAAATTACATTTCTAGAATACTCCACATAGCAACAACATAACACATTCTTTTCAAGTGTGAAGAGAGCATTTACCAAGATAGACCATATTCTAGCCAGAAAACAAGGATTAATAAATGTAAAGGACTTGGTTCTTATAAAGTATCTCTCTGATCAGATGGAAGTAAATTATAAATCATAAACAAAAAACACTGGAAAATTCTAAAATTTTTGGAAACTAAATGACATATGTCTAAATAACACACTTCTAGTCATCTCTAATGACTCAAAGAAGAAATCAATATCAAAATTAGAAAGTATTTCTACCTGAATAAAATGAAATCATGACATATCAAAATGTGCACTAAACTAAACTTGTTAGTGGTGTCTTATAGTACAAATGACTGTACTATTGGAGAAAAAAGACATCAAATCAATGACTTTAGCATTAACTTTAAGAAACTAGAAAAAGAAGAGCAAATTAAACCAAAGTAAGAATAAGAAATGAGATAATGAAGATCAGACCAGAAATCAATGAAACAAAAATCAGAAAAACTATAGAGAAAGTAATGAAACTAAAAATTGGTTCTTAAATCAGGACATGTATAAACTTCTAGCTAGACTTACTAGGAAAAAGAAAAAGAAACACTAAGTACCAGTATCAGAAATAAGAGAGAAAATGTCAATACAGATTTGGCAGATAGGATAACAAGAATGTATTATGAACCATCTATGCTAATACATTCAACAACTTAGATGAAATGAACAAATACAAACAACCAAAGCATACTCAAGGAAAAGTGTATAACCTGAATATATTTCATAACTCAAAAAAATTTATTGAATATTCAATAAAAGATGTCGAATTTCTCATGAAAACCATCCCCTCTAAGTTCCCACATATAAATACATTCTAGGTCCAGATACCATCACTGATAAAGTTTATCAAACATATGAGAAATAATATGTTCAGTTCAGTTGCTCAGTCATATCCGACTCTTTGTGACCCCATGAATTGCAGCACGCCAGGTCTCCCTGTCCATCACCAACTCTCAGAGTTCACCCAAACTCATGTGCATCGAGTCAGTGATGCCATCCAGCCATCTCATCCTCTGTCATCCCCTTCTCCTCCTGCCCCCAATCCCTTCCAGCATCACAGTCTTTTCCAATGAGTCAACTCTTCCAATGAGGTGGCCAAAGTATTGGAGTTTCAGCCTCAACATCAGTCCTTCCTATGAACACCCAGGACTGGTCTCCTTTAGGGTGGACTGGTTGGATCTCCTTGCAGTCCAAGGGACTCTCAAGAGTCTTCTCCAACACCACAGTTCAAAAGCATCAATTCTTCGGTGCTCAGCTTTCTTCAGAGTCCAACTCTCACATCCATACCTGACCACTGGAAAAACCATAACCTTGACTAGACGGACCTTTGTTGGCAAAGTAACGTCTCTGCTTTTCAATATGCTATCTAGGTTGGTCATAACTTTCCTTCCAAGGAGTAAGCTTCTTTTAATTTCATGGCTGCAGTCACCATCTGCAGTGATTTTGGAGCCCAGAAAAATAAAGTCTGACACTGTTTCCACCGTTTCTCCTTCTATTTGCCATGAAGTGATGGGACCAGATTGGCATGATCTTCATTTTCTGAATGCTGAGCTTTAAGCCAACTTTTTCACTCTCCTCTTTCACTTTCATCAAGAAGCTTTTTAGTTCCTCTTCACTTTCTGCCATAATATGAATGCTATAAAAATTCAGAAATTTGCAAAAGGAGAAATATTTCCTAGCATTCAATGGCATTACTATATCAAGGCATTGCCTTGATATAAAAAAGACAAAGACATTACAAGAAAGGAAACAACTGACCAATATTCCCCCAAAAGACAGATGTAAAAGTTCTAAGCAGTAGTTTGAAATTTAGTTCAATGCTATATAAGAAATTGCATCATGACCAACTGGGATTTACAGTCCAGAGATGTAAGTAAGACTGGTTTATTATTCATATAGTAATCACTATAATTCATCATATTCAGTAACTGAAAGAAAGAAAAATAAGATTTTCTCAACAGATATAGATAACACAATTTACAAGAACTAATACTGATTCCAAATTAAAAACATTCAGCATTCTAGAATAGAAGAAAACATGCTAACAGGGATCTAGGTAAAACCTACAGGTAATATACTTAATTATGAAAGTGCATGATTTTCTTCTAAGATAAGCAACAAGTTCACTGCTCTTATTATTTCTATTCAACATTATATTGAAAATTCTTATCTCTGCAATCAGGGCAAGAAAAAATAATAGAAGCCATCCAGATATAAAAGAAGTAAAATTGTCTTTAATCACAGAGACTATGGTTATTGAGAACATTTGATACAAATTACAAAAATCTATTAAAACTAATGCAGGAGTTTAGCAATATTGCATAGTCAATATGGAAATAATCACATGAACCATGTTCAATATACAAAAATAAATAAATAAATGCCTTAATAATGCCCAAACAAGTTGAAATTTAAAAAATTATGATGACATCAAGTATATGAAAACTAAAAGATAAACTTGACAAAAGCCATACAAGACATACACTGAAAAGTACAAAACCTTGAAAATGCTGAAAGAAATTGAAGAACACTTAAATATGTGAGTTATATTATGTTCATGTGTAAGAAGTCTCTCTATAGCATTAAAACATCAGCTCTTCCCAAATTGATAAGTATATTACAATCAATATCCTAGGGTAATTGTTTTTTGTATAAATTTAAAAATGGATTCTAAAGTTCACATGGAAATGCATAGGACTTGCAATAGCCAAAGCAACTGAAAACAAAGATCAAAGTTGGAGGACTAAAAACTATCTGATCTCAAGCTTATCATAGTTTCATGATAATTTAGAGGATGTGGCAATGTAATAAAAATAGATTATCAAGCTGCCAGATATTAAGGTGGTGAGTTAGGATAAGAAGCCAAGTAACAATCAAATTTTTATTCACTTACTATGACAGTGCAAGCAAGAGGGACAAGAGATAAGGGTTGACTCCCCAGTTATCTATTCTTTCCCACAGAAGACACTGGCCAAGGGTCAGATGATATACAGCACAAATGAGAGGAATCATCCCACTGCTAAGGGGCTCTACACAAGAGGCTCCTGCCTTTTCTTGCACCTAGAGTGCAGGGTTGGGAGGCAGGAAGGACTAGGAGTGGAAAAGTAATGAGTCAGAGTGAGGAAAAGTCCCCCAGCCAAGCCCACCAATCTTCCTATCCACCCTTATTAGTAGTCTCAGTGGATGTGCTTAGGAAGAACCTCAGCAAAAGCCTTGATGAGAAGGACTCTAACTAGAAGTGCCAGGGCTAGAAATGCAGATATGCATATGGATGGCCCAGAGCAACTGTGTCTTTAACTGCAGTCCTCCGTAGACTACAATCTAGTGTGGAGAGCGAAACTTCCCTCATAAGACCTTTCGAACAAAGCCTGTAATTGCCTACAGCAGAGCCCCAAGGATCGCAGAATTCTGGCCTGCAGCTGAACTCATAGATCAATGGACTAGAACAGATATTCCAGAAAAAGACCCGTAATCAGACAGATAACTATTTTTTGACGAAAGTGCAGAGGTACTTAGTACATACTTAGTACATAGTACACTTACTTAGTATATAATAAGTGCAGTGGCAAAAGGATAGTCTTTATGAGAGAGATTATTGAACTAACCAAATATCCAGCTGCAAAAATGAACTAAGAAAGTGAACTGCATACAGAAATTAAATGAATCACAGACCCAAATGTAAAGTCTGAAAAGTGAAAAGTGAAAAAAAGTCACTCAGTTGTGTCCGACTCTTAGCGACCCCATGGATTGCAGCCTACCAGGTTCCTCCTTCCATGGGATTTTCCAGGCAAGAGCACTGGAGTGGGGTGCCATTGCCTTCTCCAAGTGCTAACAGCAGAACCCACCAATTTCCTCAACTTCTTCCTCTGTGCCAGTTTTCTAATGGGGTAGAAACCCAACCTGAATGCTGTCACTGTCGGTCACTCCACTAACTGTCCTATTTATATATAAGTCAATATATATCTATGTACACTTAGTCGCTCAGTCGTGTCCAACTCTTCACGACCCCATGGACTGACTGTAGCCTGCCAGGTTCCTCTGTTCGTGGGAATTCTCCAGGCAAGAATACCGGAGTGGGTTGCCTTTCCTCCTCCAGGGGTTCTTCCCAACCCAGAGACTGAACCAAGTTCTCCCACATTGTAGGCGGATTCTTTACTGTCTGAGCCACCAGGGAAGCCCATATATCTACATATTGTCTATATATTAATAAAGATCAAACAAATTAAGTAAAACTTAACCTGATAAGATTTATGGGAGAAAACATAGGAGGAAATATTTGTTGTATTGGGTTAAAGCAGGTATTTTTAGTTATCACAATGCAATCTATAAAAGAAAAAATATCAGAATTAAAAACTCTGTCCCTTGAATGACACAAATAAGAGCAGAAAGACAAGAAACAGATTGCAAGAAAATAATTTCAAATCACATGCCTGTTACAAACTCATGTATAAACCTATACGCTTTTAAAGATGAAAACAACATCAAAAAATCTACAAATAATATATATAGGGAAGGTGTAGAGAAAACAGAACACTCTTATACTGCTGGTGGGAGTATAAACTGGTGCGGTCACTCTGGAGAAGAGTATGGGGTTTCCTTAAAAACCTAAAAATAGTTACCATACGACCCAGCAATCCCACTCCTGGGCACATACTAGAAGAAACTCTACTTTGAAAAGACATGTGCACCCCAATGCTCACTGCAGCATTATTTCAACAGTCAGACAAAGAAGCAACGTAAGTATCCATCTACAGATTAAAGGACAAAGAAGATGTGCATACGTATATGAAAATCACCCAGCCATGAAAATGAATGAAATAATGCCATTTGTAGCAACATGGACAGATCTAGAGATTATCATACTAAATGAAGTAAGTCAGACAAAGACAAATACATGGTATCACTTATATGTGGAATCTAAAAAAATAAAACAAATGAAGTTATTTACAAATGAGAAACAAACTCACAGATGCAGAAAACAAACTTATGGTTACCAAAAGGGAAATTGGAGGAGGAATAAATTAGGAGCCTGGTATTAACATACACACTACTACATATAAAATAGATAATCAATAAAAACCAACTGTATAGCAGGGGAACTACACTGAATACCTTGCAATAACCTATAATGGAAAAGAATCTTAAGAAGAATATATGAATCATCTTTTATACATCTGAAAATAATACATTATAAATCAACTATACTTCAATAATTTTTAAAAGTAAAAACTTCAACAAAAATAGGCAAAATATTGAACAAAATAACTCAACAAAGAAGATATGCAGATGGCAAATAAACACAGGAAAGGATACTCAATCTTATTAGACATAAGCAAAAGGCAGGTGAAAATGAAAATGTAGTAAAGCTACATACTACATCACTATTACTCAAATTAAAAAATATTGACCATATTAAGTGTTCAAAAACACACAGAAAAACTGGAACTTATATACACAACTGGTGGAAATGTAAAATAAAACCTCTTTGGAAAAGAGTTAAGCTGTTTTTTAAAGTTAAATAATTAAAGTGGACATCTATAATATAATCCAGCCATTCAACTACTTATTCATCTGAGGCATGTAAACATATTTTCATCCTAACACTTGTTATGAAACTGCATGTCAGCTTTTTGTTTTGTCATATCCGAGATTGTAAACAACAAAAATGTTCATCAAGAGACGAACAGAAATAAAGGCAACTTTCAGTATATCCATGCAATGGAACACTATTCATAAAAAGTTACTGATATACGCATGCACCCAAATGGAATCTCAAAATAATCACGCAAATGAGAGAAGTCAGACAAAAGAGTACATACTACATGACTGCTAAAATGCAAACTTATCTATATTGTCTTAGACCAGATCACTGGTTGTCTAGAAAGGGAACTAAAGGTTGTAGGAGGCAGGACATGAGAAATGTATTACAAAGGAGCATGAAGAAACTTTGGAGACAAATAGAAATGGTCATTATATCAGTTATGGTGTAATGAGTGTATGGTGTACGGTGTAATGCGAAATGCCTGCCTGTGTGCGAAGTCGTTTCAATTGTGTCCAGCTCTGCAACCCTATGCAGCCCACCAGGCTCCTCTGTCTGTGGGATTCTTCAGGCAAGAATACTGGAGTGGGCTGCCATGCCATCCTCCAGGGGATCTTCCAGACCCAAAAACGGAACCTTTGTCTCTCATAGCTCCTGCCCTGGCAGGCAGGTTCGTTACCACTAGTGCCGCCTGGAAAACCCAGTGGGTATACAGCATATGTCAAAGCTTAACAAACTATACATTTAAGGCATGTATAGCTTACTGTATGTCAATTAATTGCCATAATAATTTAAAATAATATAAATAATTTAAAATTATTAATATATATATTAATGTACATATACGTTTATTGCAGATAATTTTAAGAGAAGGGTACTGAGCTTCACATGCTTTGAATGGCAAAGAAACCAAGCTAATAACAGATTACTTTGAGAATTCCCTGGGGATGATGACTCAATCTGTAAATCTGATCTTTACCCCTTTACAGGGTCTTGCTCTAGAATATCACTCTCTTCTTCAGATCACCTCATGATGTCTCAGAACAAAAAAATCTTAGGCAATTATTGCTCACACTTTACCACTTAACCCTAAACTTGGTCAAAGAAATGTCCCTCAATTTTTTTTCATGATATTAGACTTTTCTGAATGCTTAAGGACAATTGATATAAATTGTGAAACAAAAATCTGTAAAATGAATATGTTATTGCTCTCAGAGGAGTGCTAAGCTGGCTTCCACTGGCCCATGAAAGTCAATTGTTAAAAGTTCAGCTATTTTACAAACTAGTGGGTAAGCACGGATATCATTAAAAATTAAATTATATACTTTTAAAATTAAATAATATTTAAAGCAAAGGTAAAATATATAAAAACTCACCAATTCCTAACTAATTTATTATCTGTTCTCTTGAGATTTCCATTTCTCCCCAACTCCATAATCAGTGACATCATATTTATATTTTGAATTTGGTCAGGGTATGAATATTTACACCATGGAAATCAGCAAATACTACAAATCAAGGCTTGATTTGTTCTGTTGATAGTTAAGAAAATAATGGAAAATGCAAATCATTTAGTTCAGTTCCAGTCGTTCAGTCGTGTCCGACTCTTTGCGACCCCATGAATCGCCGCATGCCAGGCCTCCCTGTCCATCAACAACTCCTGGAGTTCACTCAGGCTCACGTCCATCAAGTCAGTGATGCCATCCAGCCATTTCATCCTCAGTCGTCCCCTTCTCCTCCTGCCCCCAATCCCTCCTAGCATCAGAGTCTTTTCCAATGAATCACCTCTTCTCATGAGGTGGCCAAAGTACTGAAGTTTCAGCTTTAGCATCATTCCTTCCAAAGAAATCTCAGGGCTGATCTCCTTCCAGAATGGACTGGTTGGATCTCCTTGCAGTCCAAGGGACTCTCAAGAGTCTTCTCCAACACCACAGTTCAAAAGCATCAATTCTTGGGTGCTCAGCCTTCTTCACAGTCCCACTCTCACATCCATACATGACCACAGGAAAAACCATAGCTTTGACTAGACAGACCTTAGTCGGCAAAGTAATGTCTCTGCTTTTGAATATACTATCTAGGTTGGTCATAACTTTCCGTCCAAGGAGTAAACGTCTTTTAATTTCATGGGTGCAGTCACCATCTGCAGTGATTTTGGAGCCCAGAAAAATAAAGTCTGACACTGTTTCCACTGTTTCCCCATCTATTTCCCATGAAGTGATGGGACTGGATGCCATGATCTTCATTTTCTGAATGTTGAGTTTTAAGCCAACTTTTTCACTCTCCACTTTCACTTTCATCAACAGGCTTTTGTGTTCCCCTTCACTTTCTGCCATAATGGTGGTGTCATTTGCATATCTGAGGTTATTGATATTTCTCCCCAGCAATCTTGATTCCAGCTTGTGTTTCTTCCAGTCCAGCGTTTCTCATGATGTACTCTGCAAATAATAATACCGATTAAATAAAAAGTTATCATGTCTGTAGTCATCACATTGTGAATAGCACAAAAAAATAGTGGAAATCTTAGTCCAGTATCTCAAAGTTGTTATCTGATTCAGCTGTTATCTGATTTGCCCTGGTTTTTGACAAATCAAAGTTGTAAGAAATGTCTTTTTGTTTCACTTTTGTCTTAATACATTAACAAAGGCAAAAGTATCAACCAATATTCATATTAAAATCACATTCATTCATCAGTTGCAAGCATGAGTTGGCTATACAAGAGTTTAGCCAAAATAAATGGAAGTGTTCCATTGTACATTCTGTTACTATTTATAAATTTTGTGCTATGTAAGCAAAAATATTATATATCCTTAATATTTATTGTAAACTAAGGTAGATGAAGATTTGCTTTCATTTTTCCTCAGAAAGTCAACAGAAAAATATTTAGCAGGATATCACAGGACTCCCTCTGCAGTTCATAAAGCAGACCCTATTCAGAGGTTTTCCTTCTGGGCATCTCTGTCTTGACCCAGTCCAGTCACTAGGTTATAGGTGCCAGTTGACTTTCCTCCAGTGGAAGCTGCCTGTCCATGAAATATGAACCATGAATAAGGATATTTTATTTATACCTCTGTAACTAATCATTTCTCTGGAGTAATTTTCTCAAAACAAAGCAATTCTTAACTGTTTAAGTGACAGTTCTTTTCTAGTGCTGATTTTTCTGCTTCAAAAGGAACCCTGTTATATAGGTTAAACACCAAAGGCAGAAACTACATGAATATACACATAGATTTACTACTTTAAAAGCAAAGGGGTTATTATGGGATTATATGAAATGTGTGTGAAACTTTTGAAAATCATAAGGTTCTGTAGAATTTAAAGAATCTTTCATTCAACAAAAAACAACTTTAAAAAAGCATTGCTTTTGTAGTCTAAGAAACATTATTTATAGAGTTAAAAAGCTAGTGATAAATTAGGAAAGTAGAAGCAATGAATATTTCAAAGAGTTGTATCTTTAATCTGTAAATAATTTTGCATATCTGTAAGTAAAAGATGATATTATAGCAGGAAAAAGCAGGCAAAAGTCCTGGACAGAATTTCGCAAACAAATCCAAATGGCCAATAAAATACAATAGCAAGTGTCATCAGTAATAGCAATTAAATCTAAAGTAAGATATAATACTCACTTTTATATCTGAAGATATTTAAATTATACTCTTGGAGAAGATAGATAGGAGAAACAAAGGGACTCTCAAATATTCTTTTTTTTTCTTTTTATTAATTTATTTTCTTTGGCTGTCCTGGGTCCTAGATGAGGCATGAGCGATCTTTACTTGTGTCATGAGAACTCTCGGTTGCTGCATGTGAGATGCAGTTCCCGGGTGATAAGACCTAGGCCCCTGCACTGGGAGTGTGGAGTCTTGGCCACTGCACCATCCGGGGAAGTTCCAAACACGCTTTTTAATAAATAACTCGATTTAGTCTTGCAGTTTTGGCTGTGCTGGGTCTTCGTCGCTGCATAGGCTCGTCTCTAGTTCGCGCCGAGCAGGGGCTGCTCTCTCGTTGCGGCGTGTGGCCTCACTGCAGTGGCTTCTGTTTTCGCAGAGCACAGGGCTCTGGGGCGAGCGAGCGTCCGTGGCTGCGGCTGTGGGCTCAGTAGCTGTGGCTCCAGAGCAGGGCTCAGTAACTGTGACACTCAGGTTTAGCTGTTCCACGGCATGTGGGATGTGGGATCTTCTTGGATCAGCAGTCGAACCCGTGTGTCCTGCACTGGCAGGTTTCTTAATTTGTGAGTCAACAGGAAGCCTCCAAATAGTCTTGATGGAAGTAAATTGGTAGATGCTTTCCATACGGCTCTTTGATACTATTTTCCATGTCTCTTGATCATGCAGTTCCATTTCTAGTAATTTATACCAAGGTACTAGTTGTTGACATGTGGAAAGATATAGCTAAGAGGAGGTTTGTTACAGCTTTGTTTTAATAACTTTATATGTAAATATACTACCATAATATTCAATAACTATATTAAATTCAACATATATTCAATATAAACTTTGTTTATAATAGTTTAAATAATTTATAAGCCTAATGATAATTGGTAAACTACTTATTTACATACTGAATACTAAGCAGCTATAAGAATTATGTAAAGAATATAAATAAATAGCTCATGGGATGACTAATAGTATACATTTTTTTATAACATTGATGAGAAAAATAGCAAATTTAAAAACTATATGCACCATCATCTCGCCTTCAACAGAAATGTATATATATATACATGCATATGCACAATTGAAGGATACACTAAAGAATATTAATAGAACTATTATTTCATTTGGCTTTATTTCCTTCTTTTTAGCTTACTTGTGTTTAATTGTTCTGCACTGAACATGAATTGCTTATACTAAAACCCATCTTTACACTAGTTCAGCACTTTATGAGTTTCATAACTAGGTGATTCAAGGACTTAGTCCTCAGAGTCTTTGGAATTGCAGCTGTTTTGCTTAGAGATGCACTTTGAAGCAGCTCAGGAGGGTAAGTATGACCTAAGAGGGCACTCCTGGGAAGAGGAGAATTCCTTGTGTTTGCACTTTGGGGGGCTATACAAGTGCTGTGCTTACTTGAGCAGCCCACAGGTGGCTGCTCTCTGGGTGTCTTGGTGTGGAAATGTGAAGAGACTGACTCATTTTACTGAATCATTTTACTAGGGATATAACTCTGGGCTTGGTAACCAACAGGAATTTTTTTTCTCTGACTGAATACCTTTGGGTAGGATTTTCTTTCTTTCTTTCTTTCTTTCTTTTTTTTTTAAACATGTTAACAGAGGTTTTTCTAGTCCAAGTGAGAAGTTGTGAATGACAGGGAGGAAGATCACACCCTCTCACTTATATCTGTTTACAAGAACTGGAGCAGCCTGACCTAGGCTTGTGCCCTTCTTGGTGTCAGAAAGCCTCCGGCTTCTGACTACAAAGTTCAAATTTTGGCTGCAGGGCAATGTGCGTGCATGCTAAGCTGCTTCAGTTATGTCCGACTGTTTGCCACCCTATGGGCTATAGCCTGCTAGGCTCCTCTGTCCCTGGGATTCTCCAGGCAAGAATACTGGAGTGGGTTGTTATGCTCTCCTCCAGGGGATCTTCCTGACCCAGGAATAGAACCTGGATCTCTCTCATGTCTCCTGCATGACAGGTGGGTTCTTTACAACTAGAGCCACATGGGAGACCCATGCAGGACAATGGCTTATATTTAAACCATCCCTATATTTTACCTTTTAGGATGATCCTAAAGAACCTTCTATATATCTGTCAAGAAAGACCCAACACAAAGGTTGCTTTTGGAATTAAGGGAATGTGGAATTTGCTGCCCAAGACATTGGGAAGGTTTCTTTTGCTTCTAAATGTGAAGTCCCCATTTGATAGGCTCTTTGTTCTATGTTATGAACAATCTTCCTATCAATTTTTTCTAATATATCAACAAAAGCATCATTAGAGCAAGCAACTTAACAGTTCAGTTTAGCAACTTAACATGTCAGTTTGACAACTTATACTAAACTGTAAAAATGGCCCAGGACCCATACTAGATTCTGCGAATAGAAAAGTGAATTAGATAATGTCTAGAGGTCAATTCAGGTAACAGAGAGTCCACAAAGGACATTATGTGAACAAATACAGAGTGATGATAAAGTTTAGAAACATAGGAAAATATGTATAAAAATATACACATAATGTTAAGGACTTCTCCAATATACAAAGCCAATAATGTAATATCATCTGTGTCTCCAGACTTTAATAGACACTTTATTGAATATAAGTACTGTGGAGACAGTATGGAGTCAGACCCTAGATTCCAATGAATAATTGATTCTGCCTAGAAGAGACAAGTCATGGAAAAAGACAAAAAGGTCACATTAAATAGGGCTTTGGAAAATGAGTAGATGTTCATAAGAGGGAGGGAATGAGGAAAGGTATTCCATGTAAAGGTAACAGCACTGGAAGTAGGAACAGACACAGAGGTCACAAGAACTTTCAAGGAAGAGGACATTCAGGGTATTGTTTATTGGGGTTGGGAGGCTAAAGTATTGAAAAGTAACTGGAGAGATCACAGTGCCAGTTTCCTTCCATTAAAGACCCTTTCACTGGCAGCCAGAGGTTTGACAATCATCAGATGGACACTGGTAGGAAACACAACCAACAAATGTTCAGAGAGTGGGCTGAGCAGTTAACAGCTTGTATTTATAAAGCATTTAGGGCAGACCAGAGATGTGCCTGCCTGATAAACTGTAGTGGTATCCAATCATACCAGATTCATGATAAACACTCACAGTGCCCGGCATAGTCTTCTTCAGGGCTGGAGTCTGACTAGAGAATTTCTAGAGCCAGCGTTCTTGAGCCTGAGACCTGAAGGCTTAATCCAGTCAAAGACCATGAGGAACATTGCAGTTGGATAGTATCAGAGCCTAAGTACAGAGTGAAAGGTAGAAACTGGTGGAGAAATATCTGAGACTCACCTGGCATCACTTGGAAGCCTGTTAGAAATGCAACTCTACCACATCCCAGGTCTCATGAATACAAATCTGCATTCAACAAGATTGGCAGGTGACTCTGTGCTACTGGTCTGTAGAACACATGTTTTGAGTTTTAAGCAGCAAGGATCTAAACTGCTTCTTCTCTTATGTGGATGTGCACTGAAATCACGGAGTTTGAAGAAATACTGATCTCTGGGACATACCATCAGATACTCTGATTTAATAGGTGGGGTTAGAACATCAGCTGTTAGTTGCTCAGTCACGCCCAACTCTTTGCGACCCCATGGACTGCAGCCCACCAGGTTCCTTTGTCCATGAGATTTTCCCAGGCAAGGATACTGGATTTGCCATTTCCTTCTCCAGGAATCTTCCCGACCCAGGGATCGGACCCCGGTCTCCTGCACTTCAGGGAGATTCTTTACCAACTGAGCTACAAGGAAGCCCTAGAACATCAAAGGACAGGTATATCGGAGAGGTAATCAGGAAAATTTGTCACCAAGAAACAGGTCCTTGGTGTCAGAACTAAGTAGAAATTTGGATTGATTGGATGGGTGTACAGGAGAGGTTAGGGGACTGTGAAATAAACATCTAAAATTTGTTCAGAACCTTTAAGTTGTGTTCCCTCTTGATAAGCTTGGGACAGCATTTCACACAGAATTAACTGCAGACTAACTAAGAGTTGGAGAAGGCAATGGCACCCACTCCGTACTCTTGCCTGGAAAATCCCGTGGGTGGGAGGGAGACTGGTAGGCTGCAGTCCATGGTGTCGTTGAGGGTCGGACACGACTGAGCGACTTCACTTTCACTTTTCACTTTCCTGCACTGGAGAAGGAAATGGCAACCCACTCCAGTGTTCTTGCCTGGAGAATCCCAGGGACGGGGGAGCCTGATGGGCTGCTATCTATGGGGTCGCACAGAGTCTCAGACGCGACTGAAGTGACAGCAGCAGCAGCACTAAGAGAGTACATATTGTATTTTATTCTTTTGGACTTTTATTCTATATTGGGGTATAGAGATTAACAGTGTTGTGATAGTTTCAGGTGAACTAGGGACTCAGTCATACACATTCATGTATCCATTCTCCCCCAAAACCCCCCTCCCATCCAGGCCACCACAAAACATTGAGAAGAGTTTCATGTGCTATACAGTAGGTCCTTGTTGGTTATACATTTTAAATACAGCAGTGTGAGAGTTCACACTGTACACACATTTTAAAATGTAGGTTTTGGCCACATTGACCATCTTGAATGATCGTGTTCAGAGTTGAGACCAACTGAACTTTAATAAGTGTTTATGTTGATAGAGTCTTGGCTAACTGTAGAGGGGGCAATCTCAATTTAAATATTTCTCCTTGAGAGAGTTCTTGGTGTTTATTTGGACAGGACAGTTCTTCACTGTGTAGTATTGACCCACACATTGGAAAAAGTTTAGAATCCCTGGCTCTGACTATTAAATGCTAATAACATGCCTTAATCTTTGGGACAATCAAAATACCTTCTCTTACATTTATAAATTGTACCTCTATAAACTGCAAAGTGTTTCAGACTCCTAAGTTCCCTGCCAGGATCATGTGAGAGACTGATAAAGTGTATGGAGGATTGCCTGTGTCTAACACTAGACTATGTCAAAGACTGAGTTTGTGCAAATCAAATTACACTTCCTGAAGCTGTGGACACATGCATGTGAGGGACTGTGGAGTGAAGTGTAAAGAACTCAATCTGTCATCAGTAGACTTGTGTCTGAGACCCCTCTCTAGCTGTGCACCATCGGGTTACTACCTCTTTTGCCTGGGATTTCCCACTCAATAAAATGGGAATTTTAAAAAATGGTTCAGTGTTTCAAGGAACTATTAGGAAATGATAAATATAAAAACATTTTAGATGTCATACACTTTTATTTGGATAAAACAATAATATTATTCTAACTAATTCACTGTTATCTCTGTGACATACAAAGTCTCCACAGTGGGTGTCAGCTTATACCTTGACAGCACCACAATACTGTATGTTTTAGAAGTTCTTCTGCATCTCTGTCTGCCAGCCAACAAGTCCTTTCATGGGTTAAAATATGTGTATCAAGTTGCTCAAATAAAAATAAACTGCAGCTGCAATTTTAAAAGTTGCTTTTGTTTCTAGCTCCTGCATCCTAAAGCCTCTTAGAATTCCCCCATGCACATTCAGGAGCAGGTGGTCAATGGGAAATTCCCATAAGCCCTCTGCATAGCTGCTTTTAGCCTGCCTTCGATAGTGAGTTTCTGCTCTATCAATTTCTTTTTGCTGTCTCTTCCTGTGTATTTCTTTCTTGCTCTCATACACACTGAAAAATCATAATATGCCTTTGTGCCAGATATCATCCTTTCCCCCTTTCATATCGGCTCTCCATCTGCTCTTTGCTCCAGAAGTCTGGTACCATGGACCACATAAACATGCCTTCTACTTTGCAGGTGAGTTCAGCCAGTAGGTAGCTCCAGTAAGAAGTCAGAATGGGGAGGAGAGTGAAGTGAGCCTCTTCATTTATCTGGTTCCCACTTTCTGTAAAATGTACTCAGCCTAGCTGTGCCCCTTCACAGATGATCACCTGCTCTTTTGAAGGCAGCTTCTCTGCAGGTTTTTCTTTAATAGGTGAATTTCTCCCATCTTAGGATGGGACCCTGCCACTGCTGCTATTCTGTTTCCACACTAACTCTTGTATTTCCCATAAACTCTGCTTAAATATTTGTATTTATTCTTTTTGCCAATAAACCCACTTTGAATTATCCTGTTTTGAGTGGGACATCAACGACCTTTTGGGACCTGTTACTGATATATTGCCTCACCAAAGTAGCTTGGGGACCAAAGTTAGCCATGTCTCTGCCAATCACTTGCCAATGGACTTTCCTGTTAAGGCTTTAGTCTTCTTCACATATAATAAAATATAAATTTTGAATTATGAGATCTTGAAGGTACATCCCCAGCGTCCAACTATAGAGTTTACAATAGAATAGAGTAAAAGAAATTATTGTAGAGGTGTAACATTTTCTATGATTATCATTAGCTAGAATTTGCATATCTGTGTTCTCTTCAGTGTCATTTCATCAACTGGGACTTGTGGCATCTATGCAGGTAGAAAAGCAGCTTTCTGATGTTTGAATTATTTTGACATGTTAATGTACGTGAGTTCTGGTGGACAGTGGTTTTACTGTGGTTTGCATATTTGGATATGCTGTGCACATTAAATTTAGAAATGTCTGACTGTTGGCCTATGTTGTCCAAATTTGAATGGTTTCAAAAGGAAACACAGCTTTCTGTTCTTTTAGATAACATTCATCGTCGTCCGTCAATCAATCAACTAGCTGTCTTGGAACACTTACTGTCACTCATGCTGATGCCAGTTTCTCAGTTACCATTGTTTTGACTCTTGGGAGGCAAAGAAAAGCACCCAAGAAAAGGAAATGACAAGAATGCTTGCCCATGGCAGCCTTTCATTTGGAGACAACAGCGGCGCTGTCGGCTCCCTTCAAAGCAGCGCTGATATTTTGTCACGTTACAATTTTTAGTAAACCTCCCTTGAAGGAACTTAAATCAGAAAACTTGTAGCTTGTTGTTGTTGCTCTCAAGGATCTATTGAGATGATAAGGTGACCTGTCAAGACTCATTCGAGAATAAGATCCCACTTTCATTTTAGTCATTCCTGGGGAATTCAAATCTAGTTTATGTTGCTCCTTTGTTGTTGTTCTGTAAAAGGACAATACTTGACATCTTGCAGAGTTTTGTTCGTCATTATCTTACTTCACACTTATCATTCTCTTGTGAGCTTTGGTTGCAGTGACTTTTGGTAAACAGCAGCACCCAGACATAAAGCTATATTTTCTGATATAAGACACATACTGCGTTTCACTGTACTACAGATGCCCTTCTTTCCTCCGCAGAGTATTGCATGCTTAGAGCACACACTTTTGTTTTTCTCCCCACTATTCCAGGACTGAAAAGAGCACACACAGCTGCCTGAGTGAGACAGAAGAGAGAAATGTGAAGCCACATGAAACGGCCGATGTGAGAAAAACTTCTGTCTTTTGGCAAGAGGTAAAGCTCCTAAGCCAGGAAGTAAGTCAATTTTAAGTCTAATTCAAGCCTCCATTCAATTAAACCATCCTCCCTACACCTCATTCATGTGGGGCCATCTCACATCTTTTCCAGTAACCAAGCTCTATGGACTCTAACTGCACAATGTCATATATAATCATCATTTCTTTCCATATCTGCAGCATTTTCTACTCCCTAGATCTATCTGGCTCCTTTACTTCACAGTAAACTCAATCTTAAATGGCACCCGTGTCTATCCTCACAATGCCATTCAATTTGTCTTCCTGTTGTCACAATGCTCACCAAAGATCTGCATGAAGGAGAAGCTACTCTGTTTGTTTGAAGAATCTGAGTACAGAACGTGATAAAGACAACAAAGAAATATTATAGAAGCACTACAAGTTATCCCAATGATAAATATTTCTGGATAAGATCTAAGGAAGCTCCACAAAGAAATGTTACACCATGTTAGATTATGTTAATGCAGTGCTCTCACTGCACACTCAGCATTTAAGTTAGAATACCGTTTTAGTTTGCTGCTGCTGCTGCTGCTGCTTCTAAGTCACTTCAGTCGTGTCCGACTCTGTGTGACCCCATAGATGGCAGCCGACCAGGCTCCGCCGTCCTGGGATTCTCCAGGCAAGAACACTGGAGTGGGTTGCCATTTCCTTCTCCAAAGCATGAAAGTGAACAGTGAAAATGAAGTCTCGTGTCTGACTCTTAGCGACCTCATGGACTGCAGCCCACCAGGCTTCTCTGCCCATGGGATTTTCCAGGCAAGAGTACTGGAGTGGGGTGCCATTGCCTTCTCCGTTTAGTCTGCTAGGGTTGCTGTATTAACATACCACAAATTAGAAGCGTTAAATAACAGAAATTTATTTTCTTGCAGTTCTAGAGGATGAAAGCTTGAGATCAGTGTGCCACTATGATTAGGGGTCTGATGAGAACACATTTTCTGGCTATTGGATAGCTGCTTTCTTGCTGAGTCCTAAAATGACCTTTCCTTGGTGTGTGCCCATGGAGAGAGAGAGACTGAACTCTCTGGTATCTTTTTTATAAGGGCACTAACTCACTAAAAAGGTACCCACCCTCTTGGCTTCATCTACCCCTAATTATCTCCCAAGGGTCACTCTTCAAATACGATCACATTGGTGATTACAGCGTCAGTGCATGAATTTGAGGAACTGAGAACATTCAGCTCAAAAGAAAATGCTTTGTCTTTTGCGAGAGATATTAACTTTAAAATTTATGGTGTCAAAACTTTCCTGCTATTATGATGGCCTTGCACCCAGTCCTTACCGGCTGTACATAGCATGGTCATGGCTATGCTCCCTTTCTGGCTGACTACTCTCCAGTCTTTGTGTATGTCACAGTACTTTGCTAGGCTTAACTGTTCTTCATTATCTGACACTCAAGGCTTCACTCTAAAAATGCATACAGTCCCTGTTCTTCAGTAGGGAGAGAACTGACATTATTCAGTCCTGTCACCTGCCAACTGAACCCTGGCCTTCAAGCAATGTAATTACAATTCAGGGAACTACAGTTGGAGGTGATTTGAAACTGAGGTTTCTTACCAACTAGTTCTAACGCTGGAATGGAAGAAACACAAGCTGGAATCAAGATTGCCAGGAGAAATATCAATAACCTGAGATATGTAGATGACACCACCCTTATGGCAGAACTATAAATTTCTCAAGAGGCAGGTCAGGTGGTCTGGTATTCCCATCTCTTTCAGAAATGTTTTTCTGGAAATCTTGCTTTTTCCATGATCCAGCGGATGTTGGCAATTTGATCTCTGGTTCCTCTGCCTTTTCTAAAACCAGCTTGAACATCAGTAAGTTCACAGTTCACGTATTGCTGAAGCCTGGCTTGGAGAATTTTGAGCATGACTTTACTAGCATGTGAGTTGAGTGCAATTGTGCAGTAGTTTGAGCATTCTTTGACATTACCTTTCTTTGGGATTGGAATGAAAACGGACTTTTCCAGTCCTGTGGCCACTGCTGAGTTTTCCAAATCTGCTGGCATATTGAGTGCAGCACTTTCACAGCATCATCTCTCAGGATTTGAAATAGCTCAACTGGAATCACATCACCTCCACTAGCTTTGTTCATAGTGATGCTTTCTAAGGCCCACTTGACTTCACATTCCAGGATGTCTGGCTCGAGATGAGTGATCACACTATCATGATTATCTGGGTCATGAAGATCTTTTGTACAGTTTTTCTGCATATTCTTGGGCAATTCACAAAGGAATAATTTAAAATATTGATGTTGGAGAGTCAATTGCTTTGACTGATTTTTAATTTTCTCCTGAAATTATTTCCCTTCTTGTGAAATAATCACAATAATATCTGCCTTACCTACATTAATCTACAAAGTTGTGAGAATAAAATTTAAGTAATATACATTTTGATGTAAAATGAACAGACTGCTAGTTGTTTCTCAAGGAAAAATGGGTTTATTTGGGATCAATGAAAACTTCACTTCCAGCACTTCCAGGTTTGCTCTTATGGCAAGCCACATGCAAGTCCTCGGTAAAAATGGAGAGGAGAACTCTTTTAAAAAGGTGAAAAGGAATATAGCAAGGCTTCTCTGTCCATGGAATTCTCCAGGCAAGAATACTGGAGTAAGTAGCCATTCCCTTTTCAGGGGATCTTCCCGACTCAGGGATCAAACCTGGGTCTCCTGCATTGCAAGTGGATTGTTTACTGTCTGAGCCTCCAAGGAAGCCCCATAATGACCAAAGAATACCTTGGAGAAATTGAGAGTTCAAACTATAGTAACTTTTCATTGACTGAGTTGTGACAGTCTCTCACTGGCTGAGCACTTGCCAGACAAGAAGAGGAAGTCTTTCTTCTTCCTATTGGGCTCTACTATCTTCATAAGGCATGAGGCCTCCCACTTCTGACATCCCAACTCTATTTTAATTGAGGTTTTCCTCATATATTAATTTTTATACATTAAAGTGACATTAATTAGAAAGTCAAGTAAAATGTTACTTGTGACTATTATAAATAAAAATGAAGAGATAAAAGATATTTATTTCAAAATAATATGCAGTCCCATGTCAGTGAGAAGTAAAGTGAAAACTGAAAATTTCCTTTGAGCAGCCAGTATTCAATTTGGGGTTCAAGTACCCCTAGAAGAACACAGAGAAGTATAAAGAGCACAGAGAATGACCGATGTTTAGTAAATCAATTTCTAAATCCTCAGTATCCACATGTTTTCCTTTCTCCATAAGAAAAGTCCAGGAGCTGAGACCTTCAGGCAGTTAGCCTGTCATCTTGGCCCTTTGTCCTGACCTTTCTCTCACTAACAACATCAAAAGATAAGGTCTCACCCATCTTTCTATGGTGCATTGCCCCAAGGTGTAAACTAAAACAAAGGAATAATTTAAAATATTGATGTTGGAAAGTCAATTGCTTTGATTGATTTTTAATAACAGCTGTTGAAATAGTCAGAAGTAATATGTTGGTACTAAAGTCATGTTTTTAAACTTATACGTGTGTTTTATTGCATGAAAGTAGAACTGAATGATCATATTAGACTTTCAAGAAGAAAAATATATTACAGGAACATGTAACTCTATGAAGGCAATAAATGATTGAAAGGAGAAAATAGAATTATATATTGTTTCCAAATATTAAAGATGAGTTTGCTAATGTATTCTTTTTAAATGGGTCTGCATATCAAACTACTATTTATATCCTATTGAAATTACTTAAGTTTTACTTAAAGATAATGATTTTACTTACAATATCAATACATGCAATGCTTTTTAAAGTATTACATTTGCAACAAATCCAACTTATGACAAATTTTTTGATGTAAAATTTAAACTGCAAAAGAAGATAACATAATTTTTCAAAATTACATTGATATGCTCCAAAATTTTGAAGACCAATGCTTTAATTAGTGGTTTCAAAGTTTGGTCTCCAGGCTAGCTAACAGCAGCATCAACTGTGAACTTGTTAGGAATACAAATTCTGGAGTCCCAGAGGACAACAGAGGATGAGAATGTTGGATGGCATCACTGACTCAATGGACATGAGTTTGAGAAAACTCAGGGAGATAATGAAGGACAGGGAAGCCTGGCATGCTGCAGTTCAAGGGGTCGCAAAGAGCTGAACACAATTTAGCAAGTGAACAACAACAATCTCAGACTTACTGAATCAGAAGCTCTGGAGGTGGGGCCAGCAATCTGCATTTTAGAAAGCCCTCCAGGTGATTTTAATGCTGGCTAAATATTGACAAATCTTTTCAAACTCTTGCAGATCTCTTCCCTGGGATATTTGCCATTCTCTTCCCTTGCCTTCCCTTTTCAGTATCTCTTCTCTATGTGTGTGTTAGTCACTTGTCGTGTCCAACTCTTTGCAACCCCATCACTGTAGCCCGCTTGTCATCTCTATCCATGGCATTCCCCAAGAAAGAGTACTGAAGTGGATTGCCATTCTCTTCTCCAAGGAATCTTCCCAACTCAGGGATCGAACCCAGGTCTCCTGCATTGCAGGCAGATTCTTTACCATCTAAGTCACCAGGGATTTTTAGAAACATTTGTGATTTATAAAATGTCTGCCTGGGAAAAAATAGTCATGGCTATAGGCTGAAGTGTAAAGATGAGGTGATAAAGAATCTCGACTCTAAAAGCAAGTAGTTGTAGGTGCAGCCAAGCTGGCAGAATTGGGAGACCCTGAGCTCACCTCCTCCCACAGGCACATCAAATTACAAGTATTTATAAAGCCCTATCAATGAGAATGACCTGAAGACTACCAGAAAAGATTTTTCTACAACTAAAGAGACAAAGAAAGAACCATAATAATATGGGTAAAAGATTCAGGGATGTGGTATAATTAAGACCCATACACCAAGAGGTGACCACAAATGGGAGGATAATCACAATTACAGAAATACTCTCAAAGGAATGGGGAAATTGAGCTGCACATTGAGCTCTCCAGGCTAGGAGTCCTGCAGCCAAAAGATGAGCCCTCAGGAGGTATGGTTTGAAGACCAGTGGAGCTTACAAATGGGAGAACTGGGGGTTATAGAAAACAAAGATTCCAGTCTTAAAAGACATGCTCAAAATCTCACATGCTCCCAGCAAGAAGTGGTCAGAAAGTGTTTGTCACTCAGTTGTGTCTGACTCTTTGTGACCTCATGGACTGTCGCTCACCAGACTCCTCTGTCCATGGAATTCTCCAGGCAGGGATACTGGAATGGGTTGTCATTTCTTTCTCCAGGGTATCTTCCCGAGCCAGGGACTGAACATGGCTCTCCCGCAGTGTGGGCAGACTCTTTACTTGCTGAGCCACCAGGGAAGCCCAGTACAGAGGCAGTAATTTGAAAGGAACCTGAGTCAGACTCATTTACTGATCCTGGAGAGTCTCTTGGAATGGCAGGAGGTAAATGAGACTCTCTCTGGGGACATAGCCATTTTGGGGAGCTCATTCTGCTATGAGAACACTGGTTCTGGTAAGCACCACTCTGGAGTCCTTCCTTTAGCTTATTAGCACCAGAGGCTTACACATGCATCAGATCTGGGGCATACTGGGCCCCACAACTGGCTATTCCAGGAATGGGCTGTGCCTACCAGTGCACCCACTGTAACCAGCCCTGTTACAAGAGAAGGGCCCTCAAAGCTCACATAGGGGACACTGCGAGAGCATCTAGCTCTGGTGATCAGAAGGGAGGAGTGTGCTGCCTTCTGTACTTAGCCATGAACAATTAAAAAAAAAAAAAAAACTTGCCATTTACAACAATATGGATGGATAGAGGGTATTAAGCTAGATGAAACAAATCAGATAGAGAAAGACAAATACCACGTTGTCACTTATATGTGGAAATCTAAAAGAAATGAAACAAAATGAACAGGGAGAGACTCATTGATACAGAGAACAAATAGGTAGTTATCAGAAGTGAGGGGGTTGGGGTGGGCAAAATGGGTAAACTGAAGTTTCAAGCCTACAGTTACGCAATAAAGTTCCAGAGATGTAACATGTGGCACATGAGTATGGTCACCAATACGGTAAGAACTTTGTATGTGGACAGGTGGTTGCTAGACTTATTGTGGGATCATTGTATAATGCTGACAAATGTCAAATCACTAAGTAGAACACCTGAAACTGACATGATATTGTACATCAACTATATTTCTGTTAAAAAGTAAATAACAAATTACACATATGTAAAATAGGGTGGTTTGGCAATCCTTTAATTCTCGTAGCATTGTTGAAAGCTGATGGAAAGATCCAATGGTTACACATTTGGTTTTTATATAAGGTAACTGACTAATCATTTTAAACTGTCCCTTTCAGTCATGACAGTGTGTTAGCTATTGCCTTGAGCATTTAATCAGAGTCCTGACCATACTCTAAGGCATATGCTAATGTCATAATCAGCTAATTGGATGAATGAGAGGCTATCCTGAAGGATGAGAAAGCTGATTGGGCCTGGGAGAGTAAGGACAAGGCTATGCCTCCTGATACACAGTGTTTCATAGGCGTTATCAGTCATTCATGAGCCATGCTCTCAGGAGGAATTTCAATAGTTTCACAGCACTACCTTCACTGATGGCCTCCACTTACTATCCCATAACTTCCAGAACTTCTGCAATGATCCTAGTGATTAGAAAAAAAAAAAAAAAATTACTCTCTCTTAAGCACATGTGCACTGCCTTCATTTTCACCAGACACAATTATCACTGCTATCTATCCTTAGCTCTTTCACATTTATTTGTCTGTTACTATGCCCTAGACAGTGTACTAAAGTGTCAGCTATATCAATTCTGTTGATATAACATCACTCTGGATTGTACTTGCAATCTCAGAGATGAGATCTCAGAGATGAGAAATTGAGGCAGAATAGTTAAATAACTGGTCCATATTCACACAGGCTAAAATGTTAAGGCTAAAATATACACCTGGACAGGGTAACTTGTATGCTCACTAAATATGTATTTAAGAAGCATAAATTAACTTGTATTCATTATTTAATTGCAACCTCACACCATTCTAGAATGTAGATTCTTTCTTTACACCCATTGTACAAATAAGGAAACCAAGTCAAAATCAGATCATTTGCGTTTGGCAAAGATGGAGATTGAATCTAGGTCCATCCAATTCCCAGCTCTTGCCCTTTGCCACTATGTTTCCTCCATATATTTGCTGATTCTCATGCCCAGGTATGCCTCATTAACTTAGAGAAAAAAAAAAAGATCAATACATGGCCACCTATATCATCAATTGTAGGCAAAATACATGTGGACAATGTTGAATATGTCAATGGCCACAGCTGAATTTTTCAGACTGATTTTTTCAGATTCTGTGATTCAGTGTTTTTAAGACTCTAATCCTAACATGCCTCATCCTGGATCCTGACAAAATCTGACTTTTCCTTGACTTCTGTAAGCTAGATTCAGCCACAGTTTCTAGACTCCAATTTATTTCTTTCTGGGGAAAAGGAAAAGAAAAGAAAGAAAGAAAACAAAGGAAAGGAAGAGGGAAGGTAGGGAGAAGAGGGGATGGCAAAGAAAGAAGGAGGGAAGAAAGGAAGAATTGTTCTCTTTTCCAAGATTTCTCCCTTCTTGTCCTGAATTCTGGGTATCAGTGACATGGAAACTTTGCCCTTCCCTGACATGACATGTGCTTCCACACCTCAGTACCACTATACATACACACCTCAATACCTTTTACCCTCTTCTCCATGATTAAAATCTTCATTATCACTCAGGAATCAGTTCAAGTATTTTACTGGTTATGTTCCCTTTCTACTTAGAAACTCTGTAGCATCACATTCTCACCTCTGTTGTGTCACTGAATCAAGCCTACCTTGACTCATTTTCTTAAAGTCCTATTCTAGACTATTAATCTCTTACAAAGACGATTATGTGATACAGTTAAATTGAGGAAAAAATAGAATAAATCTGTCTATTAAAGGATTGGGGAACATTTGAAGATGGTTTATTAAGCCTCAGGAGAGGAAGTAATTTTACATCTTTTAATAATTATCTCATTACATTAGTTTCCCAGAAATGCTATAACAAAGTGTCAGACTGGATGTCTTAAGCAACAGAAATGTATTTTCTCACAGCACTGGAGGTTAGAACTCTAAGATGAAGGTGTTTCTATGGTTGGTTTCGGAGTCCTTTCTTCTTGATTTGTTCAGTTCAGTTCAGTCACTCAGTCATGCCCAATTTTTGCTACCCCATGGAATGCAGCACGCCAGGACTCCCTGTCCATCACCAACTCCCAGAGTCTTCCCACACTCATGTCCATTGACTCGGTGACGCCATCCAACCATCCTGTCCTCTGTCATCCCCTTCTCCTCTGGCCTTCAATCTTTCCCAGCATCAGGGTCTTTTCCAATGAGTCAGCTATGTGCATCAGGTGGCCAAAGTATTGGAGTTTCAGTTTCAACAACAGTCCTTCCAATGAACACTCAAGACTGATCTCCTTTAGAATGGACTTTTTGGATCTCCTTGCAGTCCAAGGGACTCTCAAGAGTCTTCTCCAACACCACAGTTCAAAAGCATCAGTTCTTCAGTGCTCAGTTTTCTTCAAAGTCCAACTCTCACATCCATACAGGACCACTGGAAAAACCATAGCCTTGACTAGACGAACCTGTGTTGACAAAGTAATGTCTCTGCTTTTGAATATGCTATCTAGGTTGGTCATAACTTTCCTTCCAAGGAGTAAGTGTCTTCTGATTTCATGGCTGCAATCACCATTTGCAGTGATTTTGGAGCCCAGAAAAATAAAGTCTGACGCTGTTTCCCCATCTATTTGCATGAAGAGATGGGGCTGGATGCCATGATCTTAGTTTTCTGAATGTTGAGCTTTAAGCCAAATTTTTCACTCTCCTCTTCCACTTTCGTTAAGAGGCTCTTTAGTTCTTCTTCAGTTTCTGCCATAAGGGTGGTGTCATCTACATATCTGAGGTTATTGTTATTTCTCCCGGCAACCTTGATTTCAGCTTGTGCTGAAATCCAGCCCAGCATTTCTCATGATGTATCTGCATAAAAGTTAAATAAGCAGGGTAACAATATATACCATTGAAGTACTTCTTTTCCTATTTGGAACCAGTCTGTTGTTCCATGTCCAGTTCTTAACTGTTGCTAACTGACCTACTTACTGATCTATACTAATCTGTATAGATTACTTAAGATGCACGTCATGTGGTCTGGTATTCCCATCTCTTTAAGAATTTTCCGCAGTTTGTTGTAGTGCACAAAGTCAAAGACTTTGACATAGTCAATAAAGCAGAAATAGATGTTTTTCTGGAACTCTCTTGGTGGCTCAGAGGGTAAAGTGTCTGCCTGCAATGCGCGAGACCCAGATTCAATCCCTGGGTTGGGAAGATAACCTGGAGAAGGAAATGGCAACCCACTCCAGTACTCTTGCCTGGAAAATCCCATGGATGTAGAAGCCTGGTAGGCTGCAGTCCTTGGGGTCTAAAAAGAGTCAGACAAGATTGAGCGACTTCAGTTTCACCTTTACTTTTTAGAACTCTCTTGTTTTTTCAGTGATCCAGCAGATGTTGGCAACTTGTTCTCTGGTTCCTCTGCCTTTTCTAAAACCAGTTAGAATATCTGGAAGTTCACGGTTCACATATTGCTGAAGCCTGGCTTGGAGAATTGTGAGGATTACTTTACTAGCATCTGAGATGAGTACAACTGTGTGGTAGTTGTAACATTTGGTATTGCCTTTCTTAGGGATTGGGATGAAAACTGACCTTTTCCAGTCCTGTGGCCACTGCTGGAAACACTTTCATAGGATTATCTTTTAAGATTTGAAATAGCTCAACTGGAATTCCATCACCTCCACTATCTTTGTTCATAGTGATGCTTCCTAAGGCCCACTTGACTTCACATTTCAGGATGTCTGGCTCTAGGTGAGTCATCACATCATCGTGCTTATCTGGGTCATGAATATCTTTTTGTACAGTTCTGTGTATTCTTGACATCTGTTCTTAATATCTTCTGCTTCTGTTAGGTTCATGCCATTTCTGTCCTTTATTGGGCCCATCTTTGCATGAAATGTTCCCTTGGTATCTCTAATTTTTTCAAAGAGATCTCTAGTCTTTCCCATTTTATTGTTTTCCTCTATTTCTTTGCACTGATCTCTGAGGAAGGCTTTCTTATCTTTCCTTGCTATTCTTTGGAACTTTGCATTCAGATAGCTTTCCTTTTCTCTGATGCTTTTCTCTTCTTTTCTTTTCACAGCTATTTGTGAGGCCTCCTCAGACAGCCATTTTGCTTTTTTGCATTTCTTTTTCTTGGGGATGATCTTGATCCCTGTCTCCTGTACAGTGTCACAAACCTCCGTCCATAGTTCATCAGGCATTCTGTCTATCAGATCTAGTCTCTTAAATCTATTTCTCACTTTTACTGTATAATCATAAGGGATTTGATTTAGGTCATACCTGAATGGTCTAGTGGTTTTTCCCTACTTTCTTCAATATAAGTCTGAATTTGGCAACAGGGAGTTCATGATCTGAGCCACAGTCAGCTCCTGGTCTTGTTTTTGCTGACTGTATAGAGCTTCTCTATCTCTGGCTGCAAAGAATAAAATCAGTCTGATTTTGTTGTTGACCATCTAGTGATGTCCATGTGTAGAGTCTTCTTTTGTGTTGTTGGAGAGAGTGTTTGCTATGACCAGTGCGTTCTCTTGGCAAAACTCTATCAGCCTTTGCCCTGCTTCATTTTTACTCCAAGGCCAAATTTGCCTGTTACTTCAGGTTTTTCTTGAGTTCCTACTTTTGCATTCCAGTCCCTTATAATGAGAAAGACATCTTTTTGGGTGTTACTTCCAAAAGGTCTTGTAGGTCTTAGAACCATTCAGCTTCAGCTTCTTCAGCATTACTGGTCAGGGCATAGACTTAGTTTACTGTGATATTGAATGGATTGCCTTAGAAATGAACAGAGATCATTCTGTCGTTTTTGAGATTGCATCTAATTATTGCATTTTGGACTCTTTTGTTGACTCTGATGACTACTCCATTTCTTCTAAGGGATTCTTGCAACGTAGTCGATATACTGGTCATCCGAGTTAAATTCACCCATTCCAGTCCATTTTAGTTCGCTGATTCCTAAAATATCGACATTCACTCTTGCCATCTCCTATTTGACCACTTCCAATTTGCCTTGATTCATGGAC
Organism: Nanger dama; assembly: GCA_917880005.1. Lineage (NCBI taxonomy): Eukaryota > Metazoa > Chordata > Mammalia > Artiodactyla > Bovidae > Nanger > Nanger dama. Next base: position 21,792,095 of record CAKJTW010000011.1, on the reverse strand, counting down.
CTAACATTCCAGGTTCCTATGCAATATTGCTCTTTACAGCATCAAACCTTGCTTCCATCACCAGTCACATCAACAACTGGGTGTTGTTTTGCCTTGGTTCCATCTATTCATTCTCTCTGCAATTTTTTCTTCTCTGTTCTCTGGTAGCATTTTGGGCACCATTTGACCTGGGGAGTTCATTTTTCAGTGTCCTGTCTTTTTGTCTATTCATACCGTTCATAGCATGGCTCATGGTTTCATTGAATTAGATACAATGAACACACACTAGTGAACACACACAGGGACAGGGGCTCTGGGTGAAGCAGACTTGGGTATGGCATAAGCCTTCTTGGAGGAGGTCACCATTCACCCCACCATAAAGCTGCAAAACTTACACAGGACTGGGAAATAGACTCTTGGAGGGCACTGAACAGAACCTTATGCACCAGGATCCAGGAGAAAGGAGCAGTAACCCCATAGGAGACAGACCCAGACTTGCCTGTGAGTGTCCAGGAGTCTCCAGTGGAGGTGTGGGTTGGTGGTGGGCCTGCTGCAAGATTGAGGGCACTGAGTGTAGGGAGTACATGCATGGAATCCTTTGAAGGAGGTCCCATTATCTTCATTACCTCCGCCATAGTTTGGCCCCAGGTGAGGAGGCCTTACAAATAGCTGTGAAAAGAAGAGAAGCAAAAGCAAAGAAGAAAATGAAAGATATTTCCATTTGAATGCAGAGTTGCAAAGAATAGCAAGGAGAGATAAGAAAGCCTTTCTCAGTGATCAATGCAAAGAAATAGAGGAAAACAACAGATTGGGAAAGATTAGAGATCTCTTTGAAAAAATTAGAGGTATCAAGGAAACATTTCATGTGAAGATGAGCTCAATAAAGGACAGAAATGGTATGGACCTAACAGAAGCAGAAGATATTAAGAACAGGTGTCAACAATACACAAAAGGACTGTACAGAAAAGATATTCATGACCCAGATAATCATGATGGTGTGATCGCTCACCTAGAGCCAGACATCTTGGAATATGAAGTCAAGTAGGCATTAGGAAACATCACTATGAACAAGGATAGTGGAGGTGATGGAATTCCAGTTGAGCTATTTCAAATCCTAAAAGATGATGCTGTGAAAGTGCTGCACTCAATATGTCAGCAAATTTGGAAAATTCAGCAGTGGCCACAGGACTGGAAAAGATCAATTTTCATTCCAATCCCAAAGAAAGGCAATGCCAAAGAATGCTCAAACTACCGCACAACTGCACTCATCTCACACACTAGTAAAGTAATGCTTAAAATTCTCCAAGCCAGGCCTCAGCAATATGTTAACCGTGAACTCCTGATGTTCAAGCTGGTTTTAGAAAAGGCAGAGGAACCAGAGATCAAATTGCCAACATCCGCTGGATCATGGAAAAAGCAAGAGAGTTCCAGAAAAACATCTATTTCTGCTTTATCGACTATGCCAAAGCCTTTGACTGTGTGGATCACAAGAAACTGTGGAAAATTCTGAAAGAGATGGGAATACCAGACCACCTGACCTGCCTCTTGAGAAATCTGTATGCAGGTCAGGAAGCAACAGTTAGAACTGGACATGGAACAACAGACTGGTTCCAAATAGGAAAAGGAGTACGTCAAGGCTGTATATTGTCACCCTGCTCATTTAACTTATATGCAGAGTACATCGTGAGAAACGCTGGACTAGAAGAAACACAAGCTGGAATCAAGATTTCCAGGAGAAATATCAATAACCTCAGATATGCAGATGACACCACCCTTATGGCAGAAAGTGAAGAAGAACTAAAGAACCTCTTGATGAAAGTGGAAGAAGAGAGTGAAAATTTTGGCTTAAAGCTCAATATTCAGAAAGCTAAGATCATGGCATCTGGTCCCATCACCTCATGGCAAGTAGATGGGGAAACAGTGGAAATAGTGACTGACTTTATTTTCGGGGGCTCCAGAATCATTGCAGATGGTGATTGCAGCCATGAAATTAAAAGACGCTTACTCCTTGGAAGGAAAGTTATGACCAACCTAAACAGCATATTAAAAACAAAGACATTACTTTGCCAACTAAGGTCCGTCTAGTCAAGGCTATGGTTTTTCCAGTAGTCAGGTATGGATGTGAGAGTTGGACTATAAAGAAAGCAGAGCGTTGATTTTATATCCTGCAACTTTACTATATTCATTGATTAGCTCTAGTAATTTTCTGGTCGAGTCTTTAGGATTTTCTATGTAGAAAATCCTATGTAGAGGATCGATCCTCTACATAGAAAATCCTAAAGACTCGACCAGAAAACTACTAGAGCTAATCAATGAATATAGTAAAGTTGCAGGATATAAAATCAACACTCAGAAATCCCTTGCATTCCTATACACTAATAATGAGAAAGTAGAAAGAGAAGTTAAGGAAACAATTCCATTCACCATTGCAACAAAAAGAATAAAATACTTAGGAATATTCCTACCTAAAGAAACTAAAGACCTATATATCGAAAACTATAAAACACTGATGAAAGAATCAAAGAGGACACTAATAGATGGAGAAATATACCATGTTCATGGGTCGGAAGAGTCAATATAGTGAAAATGAATATACTACCTAAAGCAATCTACAGATTCAATGCAATTCCCATCAAGCTACCAGCAGTATTTTTCACAGAACTAGATCAAATAATCTCAAGATTTGTATGGAAATACAAAAACCTCGAATAGCAAAAGCAATCTTGAGAAAGAAGAATGGAACTGGAGGAATCAACTTGCCTGACTTCAGGCTCTACTACAAAGCCACAGTCATTAAGACAGTATGGTACTGGCACAAAGACAGAAATATAGATCAATGGAACAAAATAGAAAGCCCTGAGATAAACCCACACACCTATGGACACCTTATCTTCGACAAAGGAGGCAAGAATATACAATGGAGTAAAGACAGTCTCTTTAACAGGTGGTGCTGGGAAAACTGGTCAACCACTTGTAAAAGAATGAAACTAGACCTCTTTCTAACACCATACACAAAAATAAACTCAAAATGGATTAAAGATCTAAATGTAAGACCAGAAACTATAAAACTCCTAGAGGAAAACATAGGCAAAACACTCTCCGACATAAATCACAGCAGGATCCTCTATGATCCAACCCCAGTATACTGGAAATAAAAGCAAAAATAAACAAATGGGATCTAATTAAAATTAAAAGCTTCTGCACAACAAAGGAAACTATAAGCAAGGTGAAAAGACAGCCTTCTGAATGGGAGAAAACAATAGCAAATGAAACAACTGACAAACAACTAATCTCAAAGATATATAAGCAACTTATGCAGCTCAACTCCAGAAAAATAAATGATCCAATAAAAAAATGGGCCAAAGAACTAAATAGGCATTTCTCCAAAGAAGACATACGGATGGCTAACAAACACATGAAAAGATGCTCAACATCACTCATTATCAGAGAAATGCAAATCAAGATCACAGTGAGGTACCATTTCACACCAGTCAGAATAGCTGCGATCCAAAAGTCTACAAGCAATAAATGCTGGAGAGGATGTGGAGAAAAGGGAACCCTGTTACACTGCTGGTGGGAATGCAAACTAGTACAGCCATTATGGAAAACAGTGTGGAGATTCCTTAAAAATTGCAAATAGAACTGCCTTATGACCCAGCAATCCCACTGCTGGGCATACACACCGAGGAAACCAGAATTGAAAGAGACACAGATACCCCAATGTTCATTGCAGCGCTGTTTATAATAGCCAGGACATGGAAGCAACCTAGATGTCCATCAGCAGATGAATGGATAAGAAAGCTGTGGTACATATACACAATGGAATACTGCTCAGCCCTTAAAAAGAATAAATTTGACTCAGTTCTAATGAGATGGATGAAATTGGAACCGATTATACAGAGTGAAGTAAGCCAGAAAGAAAAACACCAATACAGTATACTGACACATATACATGGAATTTAGAAGACAGTAATGATGACCCTATATGTGAGACAACAAAGAGACACAGAGGTATAGAGTGGACTTTTGGACTCTGAGGGAGAGGGAAAGGGTGGGATGGTTTGGGAGAATGGCAATGAAACATGTATATTTTCCTGTAAGAAACGAAGCACCAATCTATGTTCAATGTAGGATGCAGGGTGCATGGGGCTGATGCACAGGATGATTCAAGTAGAGGATGTGGGGTGGGAGGTGGGAGGGGGCTTCGGCATTGGGAGATTGTGTTCACCTATGGCTGATTCGTGTCAGTGTATGGCAAAGCAAATACAGTATTGTAATTAAAAATAAATAAATAAATAAATTTAATAAAAAAATAAGGTAAAAAAAAAAGAAAGCAGAGCACCAAATAATTGATGCATCTGAACTGTGGTGTTGGAGAAGACTCTTGAGAAGATCTCCTTGTACTGTGAGGAGATCCAACCAGTCAGTCTTAAAGGAAATCAGTCCTGGATGTTCATTGAAGGGTCTGATGTTGAAGCTGAAACTCCAGTACTTTAGTCACCTGATGCGTAGAGCTGACTCATTTGAAAAGACCCTGATGCTGAGAAAGATTGAGGGCAGGAGGAGAAAGTGATGACAGAGGATGAGATGGCTGGGTGGCATCACCGACTTGATGGACATGGGTTTGTGTAGACTCTGGGAGTTGGTGATGGATATGGCGGCCTGGCGTGCCGAGGTTCATGGGGTCACAAAGAGTCCGACACCACTCAGTGACTGAACTGAACTGAACTGAAATGGCAGGGAGGGAACACAGCTCCACCCATCAACAGAAAATTGTATTAAAGATTTACTAAGCATGGCCCTGCCCATCAGAATAAGACCCAGTTCTCCCTCAGTCTTTCCCACCAGGAAGTTTCCATAAGCCTCTTATCCTTCTGTAACAGAGGGCAGACAGATTGAAAACCATAGTCACAGAAAACTAACCAATCTAACCACATGGACTAGAGCCTTGTCTAACTTGATTTGTCGATGGCTGTACTTTCTGTTTTCAAATATCTTCTCCTCTGTGAATTTCTGTGTTCTAATTTCCTCCTCCTGTACAGACACTAGTCATATCAGATTAGAGATCGCTCATATGGCCTTATTTTACCTTAACCACCCACTTAGAGTGTCTATCTCCAAATACAGTTACATTTTGAGGTAGTGTGTGTTGGAATTTTAACATAAAATATCTCCCCATGCATTTCGAGGACATGCAAGTCAGCCCATAATACGGATGAACTGGAAGTACTCATCTCCATATCATAACTTTCCAGAGTCCAATCTTTCAGCAAAATGACTGTGTCAGGATTCTTCCAATTTTTTCAACTTATTTTTACAACCAGATCCTTATAATAAATGTTCTCTGTTGAAAATAAGTATAATAAGCATAATGACTCCTTATTTCCTGAATGAGCCCTTGCTGTTGTACATTAGGGACTGCTGCCTGAGCAGGAACCCAGAAACACACATGTGTTGCCATTGCTGTTGCCAGAGCATGAGGCATTTCCAACCACAAGGTAAAATAATCTTTTCTGCCTTCTGCTTTCCAGTTTTGTACCAATGCCTCCCATTCACAGAACCTAGGCAGCTGTCGGCTGACAAAGCAGTAAGGAAGTGTCAGCTTCTGGTTTGCTGTGTTACAGAAGGGACAGGGATGGAAAAGGGACAATAATGTGCACATTTATTTTTCGCTAACAAAAAGTTCCATGATTATAGTGATTTTGACAGTGTCCTCCCCCAACGTTTTCTTAGATTTAGAACCAAGTTAAATGATTAATATCAATACATTTTTGCTTAATAAGTTATCATTTTTATATAAAGAAATTTATTCATTTGTTACCTGGGTAGCAAGTGAAGGAGACAGAATTCAAACTGTTGACATAAATTTGCATAAATTTTTTATTTGCATAGGAGAACTATTATGATAGCATTCTACTGCTGATAAGGTAGAGGGATAGAAAAGTAGACTAAAAATGGCCCTTGAATGAAAGTTAAGAAACTTAGTGTCTAGACTGTACTCTACTTTCTTGACTGTGTGACTGACCTCACTTGACCTTTCTGGATTATAATCATTGAGTCAACAAATTTTCCTTCCTAAATACCTTCTTTCTGTCATATTACATGGGTATGGTAGCATATAGCATAGCTCATCTTTTCCAAAAATTCACCAAGCTCTGTTGATTCAAAATGTATTCCATATCTTTCAACGATACTTCATCTCTTCTGCCAGGACACTAGTCTAAGCTACAGACATCTTCCCTTAGATTATTGCAATAGCTTCTAGCTCATCAGCCTGCTTCTGATCTTAGCTCTTTCTAACGGGCTGCCATAAAGGAGCCAGAGTAGCAGATCATTTTTAATGCAGAAGTGATCATCATATTTTCAGGCAAAAATAAATCAAAACAAACAAACAAAAAACCATCTTTCGATTTCCATTCTTTATACGATATTCAGAGCTTACATGATCTGACCCCAGCCTAACTCACTAATCTTATTTTATACTACTTTTCCCCTCACTCTAACTAGAAATTAACTGACTCATTTTTCTTTTCTTCTCAAAATTTTCTATGCTATCATCCTTTCTACCTCACGGGCTTTTATTCCCAGTCTTTGTCCCACCCTGTTTTACATAACACTTTTCATTTGTAGTACTTCTTTATCAGTTTATAACTAAATTTTGTAATCATTTGTTTAATGCCTTCTTTTCTACCAGAATGAAAACTCCACAAGAGAAGGAAAAGTATGTTTTGTGCAGAATTAAGTCTCCTTGATACAACCAGATGCTAGATAAACATCTCTTGAGTGAACAAATGGTGAGGAAGTTATTGGAGAATTTTAAATTGAAAAGAGGCTTGATCTGATGTATAATCTTTCTAGATAATTACACTAGAATTTTAGTTTCTTCAATGTAAAATGAGGATTAGATGATGTATAAAATCCCAACCATTCTTATATTCTATAATTTTGATTTCTAAATCTGAAGCCAAACATTCATCTTATTTATTATGCTCTGCTTATGACATGGGTAGAAAAAATTGGTATTAGAGCTCATGACAAGCAAGCTAAGGTCTGAATCACTGAACACAGAATTACGGAAAGTGATGGGTGACATGAATATGATCTTGTTGATTTCCAAAATGGAATCCCATCCTACTTTGGGATTCTTTTGAATCAAAATGATTGGCAAGCTTAGAGAGACATTTCAAACTCTTCAACAATGCCCTTGAATGTGGGCCCCACATACTTGATTTAGATAACTAGAACATTTTACATTTTTGTTTGATCTCATTAGCCCAGGAACATGCAAAATCCAAGATTAACAGAGATCTGGAGATAAATTTAACTACCTAGATTAGATGATATTTTCAGAGAATATTAGATTTTGAAGTAGAAGATATCCAGCCAAAGTCTGTCTTGTAGCTATGCATTTGCTGACTCTGAAAACTTTTTTTTTTAACCACACATCAGACACTGTGTAGGTACTGTAAATATGCACATACTACATATGGGGACATAAGGAGAAAATAACTTTTCCAGGGTGACATTTGGTTGATTAGTAGAGTTAAGAACAGAAATTTTGAGACTTAATTTTTGGTCCCTCTCATGATATAAACTATGGCTCATGCCCCAAATCTGGCCAGCCTCTTTGTTTATAAATAAAGTTTTATGGAACACAGCCTTGTCCATTTGTTTGTATATTGTCTATAGCTGTGTTTATGCTACAAAGGCAGGGTTGCAACAGAGGCCATACTGTCTATGAAAAATATTCACTCTCTGATCCTTTATATAAAATTTGCCAATTCTTGTGCTACAGCACAAAAACTATTCATGGGCTACTTCTAGATGATTTTCAGGTGATGAGCTTGAAGGCGATGAGAAGTACTATCTTTCCTTTCTATACTGAAATTTACATAAAATATTCCTTTTCTTGTTGTCCAACAATGACAAAGAGTGATGGAGTTGAATAGGATGCAGAGGTTGGTTGAACAAGCCTAGGAAATTTAGCAGAGTCCTTCCACAATTCCTTCAGAGTCACTCCACAATTATGCCTTCAGGCTGGAAGAGTTACTAGCAGTCATTGTATGCTTACATGATTTGAGCTCTGTTTCTGAATTCAGCTCAGTTTGAATCAACGTGACGGTAAGAGTTTTGCTTCTGATGTTGTACTGGTAAGAGCATAATGACCTGGGCCTCAGTTGTTGTATTCACACTGAGACTGCCCTCCCTGCAACTGCCCTCAGCCAAGGACTGAACTTCAGGTACACTGAGGCAGGCTCATTCCCAGGTGATGAGGGCTTCTAGATAAGCAACTTTTATTCAAAGATTCCTGACAGCTTTCCTTATTAGTCATACCTCTACCTTTCTTCTTTTTTTTTCTTCTAGCTTTATTGAAATATAATTGACAGAATTGTAAGATATTTAAAATGTACATTCAAATGATTAACATAGTGCATACATTGTAAAAGAATTCCTCCCATATAACTAATTAACACACCCATCACTATATATGTTGCATGAGAACATACAAGTTCTGCTCTCTTTTGCAGATTCCAATGATACAATACAGTGTCATCAACCATAGTCACCATGTTAAACATTAGATCCTCAGACCTACTCAACCTTTTCTCCTTTCTTCCCTCTCTCATTAACTTGAGATTGAATAGAATTACACAGAAAAGTTCTCTCCAAAATAAAAGATAAATTGCTGCATGTTATAACCCATACTGCAAAGAAGGAAGCACAGCGTATAGTAGACCTCCTTTGGGTTCAGTAGACAAGACCTTATACACTTAGGAATAATACTTGGCCCATATACCATGCGATATAGAAGTCTGCCAGCCTTAAGTAGGGCCTAGAGCAGAAAAGAGTTTTGCAGCTGATCTGGACGACAATAGGATCGGTCCTGCCACTTGGATCAAGTGATCCAGTAGAATCTATGGTGGTGGAACTGTCAATGGTGGGAAAAGATGCAGTATGGAGCTTAAGGCAAATTTCAGTTAAGAATCGCCACACAGGCCCTTTACATTCTGAAGTAATGCTATGTCGTCAGCAATAGAGAATTCTAGACCCTTTGAAGACTATCTCTTGGCATGTTATTGGTTCCTGGTAGAGAAAAATAGCTTAACTACAAGTTACCACTTTATCGTGAGTCTAGAACTATCAATTATGAGTTGGGTTCTCAGATATCCACCAAGATGAAATCAGATGGACCCAGCAATAGTCATTATAAACTGGCATTGAACCTGAGCAGTACTGAGGATATGATAAATTGCATAGTATATAGTCCAACTTTCTCCACCACCCACCACAGTTGTACCAGTGCTCTTCCCCTGGTTTACACTTACGATCTTATGTGTATGCTAAGTCACTTACAGTCATGTCTGACTCTGTAGTCCACTAGGCTCCCTGTCCATTGAATTCTCTAGGCAAGAATACTGAAGTGGGTAGCCATTTCCTTCTCCAGGGGATCTTCCTGATCCAGGGACTGAACCCTGGTCTCCTGCATTGCAGGCAGATTCTTTATCATCTGAGCCACCAGGGAAATGGTGATCACATGGGGAATCCTAAATAAGGAGGAAGAAAAACCCAAACTTGGTTACAGATGGATGAGCTTCAGTTCAGTTCAGTTCAGTTGCTCAGTTGTGTCCGACTTTTGTGACCCCATGAACTGCAGCATGCCAGGCCTCCCTGTCCATCACCAACTCCTGGAGTTCACCCAAACTCATGTGCATTGAGTCATTGATGCCATTCAGCCGTCTTATCCTCTTTTGTCCCCTTCTCCTCCTGCCCCCAATCCTTCCCAGCATCAGGGTCTTTTCCAGTGAGTCAGCTATGTGCATCAAGTGGCCAAAGTATTGGAGTTTCAACCTCAGCATCAGTCCTTCCAATGAGCACCCAGGACTGATCTCCTTTAGAATGGACTGGTTGGATCTCTTGCAGTCCAAGGGACTCTCAGGAGTCTTCTCCAGCACCACACTTCAAAAGCATCAATTCTTCGGCACTCAGCTTCACAGTCCAACTCTCACATCTATACATGACCACTGGAAAAACCATAGCCTTGAGTAGATGGACCCTTACGTGGCTTAACTACAAATGGATGAGCTTGGGTTTTGTATGGATATAGGCAAAAATAGATGGTGCTACATTACAGTTACATTCAGTGGTAGCCCAGAGGGTTAGTTGAGAAGAAAAGTCTTCCCAGTGTGTGGAGCTGAGCATGAACCTATTTATACCTTTCATGTGGAAGGAGATGTGACTCATGAGTGAATACACATAAAGCCCTGGGCAGTGGCCAATGATCTAGATATCTGGTCAAGAATATTGGAAAAAAGATCTGGGATATGGATCTAATGGGGTATGGGAGTAGATACACAGAGGTGAACATAAATAGTGAACATTTTTACATCACATGTTACATGTCTACCAGACAGTTTAAAGAAGCAATAAACAACCAAACAGACAAAATAATTTGGCCAATTGAATCCAGGCAGCTTTTATGCTTGACCACATCAGAATGGACACAAAGGGTTCAAGAATGGAGTGGCCAAGGAGGCAGCGATGAGGTTTACCCGAGGTTCCGCCAGCACAGACTTCTACTCACCAAAACTGACTTAGCTGCTGCCTCTGCATGCTCAATATTTCAGCAAGAGAAACCAACATTGATCCCTTAATATGGCAGTTAATATTACTCCAGGAGCCCAATTAACCATTGGTGGCAGGTTGACTACACTGGGCCCCTTCCACATGCAAAGGGCAAGCAGTTTGTCTTACAAGGAAATATACTTCTTTCAGGCAAGGATTTACTTTTTCTAAATGTGAAACCTTGGCTAACTCCAAAATGCCTTATACTCTCGTGAAGCCATGCATCCTCCATGTGGTAGGTCTTTCCTTGATGTCCCCATGGCTTCTTGGCATACCCCGATTATATAGACAGCATGGTGAAGATATTTACTTTAATGACAATTTATGGCTAATAATTTTTAGCTCATTTAATTCTCAGGATAAATCTCTAAGATAAGATACTATCCCCATTTGAGAGCTGAGGAAACTGAGCCTATAAGAGGCTGACCAATTTCCCAAGATCTTTAGCACTGTAGCAGTAATTTGAAGTCCAGTAGTCTGACTCCAAAGTCTGTGTACTTAACCTTGGTGGGAATTATCTCTATTGTAATTGTTAATTTGTATATTTTGTACCATATGAGTTTAAGCCGATTGCCACTAGCCAGTACAATGCATCACACATAGTACTCCAAGCAGGTGCATTGAATTTATAAACAGAAAGGAAAAAAGGGCCTGGATTTGCAAAACAGCAGTTGATTTCTGGATTTGGGGGAGACTGAGTAGATAAGCTACAGGACTTGTAAATTTTAACTTCCAATTTCACTGAAGAAACAAACAACAGGTTTCACGGCATTATAGTTACCCCTTTTCTTAATTCTATGTGATTTGTATTCCTGTGATCTATTGCTAAGTGACAAATTACCTGAGACCTAAGTGTCTTAAAACAATCACCCTTTTATTATATCTCATGATTTTGAGGGTCAGGAATTCTGGAACAGAGTCAACTGGGCAATATTTCTGCTCCACATGGTATTAACTGAGGTCATATGATAGTGTTTAACTGGCAGATGGTTGGTCTAGAGGCCCTTAGACAGCTTTATTCCCGTATCTCATACCTTGGCAGTGATGGCTGGCAGGCTAGGACTAGTTAGGACTATTGACAAATGTACCCACATGGGATCGTACCACCATGGTGACTCCTGGATAGCTGATTTTCTTCATGGAGAATCAGGGGCTCCCAGAGAAAATATTCCAGGAAGTCTAGATTCAAGACTTAATTACCTAATTTTACAATCCCCAGAATGTCACCTCTGTAAAAATTTTTGGCAAGTCACTAAAGCCAGCCCAGGTTCAAGGAGAGAAGACTTAATCCCCATCTTTTAGGGGAAAAAGTAGCAAATATTTTATGGTCATTTCTAATTAACTACACTTGCTATTATATCTGAAAAACAGTTTTATCTTTTTTTTAAACTTCTTGTCGGCTGGTGCTTTCAGGTCTCCCATTAGATAGCTGTTAACTACCCAGTCCACTTCAGTATTCTTGCCTGGAGAATCCCATGGACAGAGGAGCCTGGGAGTCTCCATGGGGTTGCAAGAGTTGGACATAATTTAGCGCCTAAACCACCACACCACCGCCTGTGTAAAGAGACAACAAAGAAGATCTTCTTCATATAGCCATAAGGTTCAGTGTTTCTTGGGCGAAGTTCCTTAGGAAGAAGCCACCTCTCGTCCTTTCATTTTGGCACCTATTGTGTTCCAACTGGGGCTTCCCAGGTGTTGCTAGTGGTAAAGAATCCACCTACCAATGCAGGAGACATATGAGATGCAGGTTCTATCCATGGGTCAGGAAGATCCCCTGGAGGGGGGTATGGTAACCCAGTCCAGAATTCTTGCATGGAAAGTGCTATGGACAGAAGAGCCTGGAAGACTATAGTCCATAGGATTGCAAAGAGTCTGACACAACTGAAATGACAGCATGCAGGCACGTGTTCCTACTAGGGACAGAGCGATGTCTAGAAGCAGTTGGGCAAAGTGAAGACTGGAACTGTAAACTTGAGTAAATTGCTTAAATGGTTTGAGCTTCAATATTCTAAATCTACGAAAAAGGGACAATAAAAATACTGAGTTCAAAAGTTCTTGTGAAATTCCAAAAGTATTATTAATGTATGAAACAATATTATAAACTATTTTTAAGGCAGCCTTTATTAATATACCTATCAAGTCAAGAAAATAAGACACAACTGAAATCAGATATAACACAATTATATACATATACACACAAAATCTAATATGGGGTATGGTGGCTGCCTTAAGCTAGCATAAACCAAAGTCATGTTGTTTTGAAGGAGAGAAAGATTATATCTGGTTGCAACAGTAGGAAACCTATTATTAATATTATTCAGTGGTTCCACTGTCTCAGCTATGCAGAAATCTAATGAGTGATATCATACTAAAGTTCAGAGATGTCAAAAAGTCTTTTAGCCCAGCCATAACTGGAGTTTTCTGGAATGATGTTGCACTGGGTAAAAATGGTTTAGATTCTGAAAATGCATCTGGAAAATTCAGAGCTGTTATTTGATTTTCTCTATGTCTTTAATGCTACTAATAAGACCTACAAAATGATCTGATGAAGAAAGCTAAGGTATGCAAGATTTCATCAGAGCAGGCTGCACCCATGGCCTCTGGAAATTTTCATACTGTGGTTCTGAATGCTGGATGACTAGCTAGAAATTAAGAGCCCAGCACCTCTGTCATCAACCCAGCTCCACATGGCAAGGGAACGTATCCTGCATTAAATATACAATGCTGCAGTCAGTTGACTCAGATGTGGTATTTTAACTGGCATTAAATAGAATTATTATTCAATTAAAGCAGAAGCTAATTAATTTTCTGAGTCATTGTTTGTGCAAAGATGCTATATTCCATTCACAACCAATTTAATTGAATAACATCAAATACTCAATTTGGTGCCTTCAGGAGGTCTATTTTGTGTTTTATATTTTCTTATCCAAATGGATGTTTTTATTAGGAATAGTTGAAGATAGGCTATTTAGATTCATAAAATGTCACAGTGGAAAGAGACTTTATAAAACCCCTTCGCTTGGACATTACATGGACAGGAACGCTGACAGCTGGTGTGTGAGTAGTTCTCCAGAGCCACACACCTAGTTAGAGCTGGGTCAGGTCTGGGACCAGTGGCTCCTGATCCCCATACCCACTGCACTTCAGAGCAGGAGAGGACTGCTGGCATGCCAGCATGAGGAGCAACCTCATAGACTGCTCTCCCAGAACCAGCACTTCATCACTGGGGAAACTGAAGGCCCGTGGAAGAGTTGGGGGAGACTTGCCATAGTCTCACAGGTAAGCTGGGATGAGACCAATCTACACTCTGTTAATCTGTCCACCTTAACCTGCTCTCTAGAGTCACAAAGAGAGTCGCCAAGAGATGATGACCCTACTGTGGAGAAGAGAGTGGACATGCCCAGAAGAATCATTTTTGTGATTTCTGTACAATGTAAAATACTTTGGAAAGAAATCTTGTAAAATAAAGACTTTGGAATGAAATCTCTTTATGAGAAAAAAAAAAAGGTTGGGTCATGTAAAAGGCTGACCCATAATCTTCCTTAGGCACTAGTGCTCTGCCTAAGGGAGGCCTTACTCCTTCAGAGGTCAGTTCTCCTGTGAAGACCTCCATGAAGACTAGGTCCTATAGCCATCCTTCCCTCACTGAGTGTCCCCTTGGCACTTAGGTCCAGTCTCATCTCATCCTGCAATTCTGAACCTACTTATGCATTCCTTGCATGTAGTGCTTAGTAATTGGTTTAAAACCTCTCGAAGAAAGGGCTCCAGCTGTCACATCCTCTTAAATACATGATATGTGAACAGCACTCATTACACGCTCAGCGTACACTCACTACAAAGATTCCCCAAGGACCTGGGATACAGTAGATTAACAAGAGGTCTAGATTATGAAGGTTACTTACTCAGTGTGGAATAGTCAAAGAAGGAACAAGGTTTGAATCCAGATTCTCGTACTTGCTGGTATTCTGAACCCCAATTTCCTCATCAGAAAATAATCATTGTACTATTTACTTCACATGTTGTTGTAAGGATGAAATGAGGCAAGTGTATAAGCCATTTGCACAATGCCTGGCAAATAGTAGGTACTGGAGCAATTGCACTCATCTCACATGCTAGTAAAGTAATGCTCAAAATTCTCCAAGCCAGGCTTCAGCAATACGTGAACCGTGAGCTCCCTGATGTTCAAGCTCGTTTTAGAAAAGGCAGAAGAACCAGAGATCAAATTGCCAACATACACTGGATCATGGAAAAAGCAAGAGAGTTCTAGAAAAACATCTATTTCTGTTTTATTGACTATACCAAAGCCTTTGACTGTGTGGATCACAATAAACTGTGGAATTCTGAAAGAGATGGGAATACCAGACCACCTTGAGAAATCTGTATGCAGGTCAGGAAGCAACAGTTAGAACTGAACATGGAACAACAGACTGGTTCCAAATAGGAAAAGGCTATATATTGTCACCCTGCTTATTTAACTTTTATGCAGAGTACATCATGAGAAATGCTGGACTGGAAGAAACACAAGCTGGAATCAAGATTGCCGGGAGAAATATCAATAACCTCAGATATGCAGATGACACCACCCTTATGGCAGAAAGTGAAGAGGAACTCAAAAGCCTCTTGATGAAAGTGAAAGAGGAGAGTGAAAAAGATGGCTTAAAGCTCAACATTCAGAAAACAAAGATCATGGCATCTAGACCTATCACTTCATGGGAAATAGATGAGGAAACAGTGGAAACAGTATCAGACTTTATTTTGGGGGGCTCCAAAATCACTGCAGATGGTGATTGCAGCCATGAAATTAAAAGACGCTTACTCCTTGGAAGAAAAGTTATGACCAACATAGATAGCATATTCAAAAGCAGAGACATTATTTTGCCAAATAAGGTCCATCTAGTCAAGGCTATGGTTTTTCCTGTGGTCATGTATGGATGTAAGAGTTGGACTGTGAAGAAGGCTGAGTGCTGAAGAATTGATGCTTTTGAACTGTGGTGTTGGAGAAGACTCTTGAGAGTCCCTTGGACTGCAAGGAGATCCAACCAGTCCATTCTGAAGGAGATCAGCCCTGGGATTTCTTTGGAAGGAATGATGCTAAAGCTGAAACTCCAGTACTTTGGCCACCTCATGTGACGAGTTGACTCATTGGAAAAGACTCTGATGCTGGGAGGAATTGGGGGCAGGAGGAGAAGGGGACGACAGAGGATGAGATGGCTGGATGGCATCACTGACTCGATGGATGCGAGTCTGAGTGAACTCCGGGAGTTGGTGATGGACAGGGAGGCCTGGCGTGCTGTGATTCATGGGGTCGCAAATAGTCGGACACGACTGAGCGACTGAACTAAACTGGAGCAATAAATCCTAGTTTCCATGTTGCCTCAGATGTTCCAGGTAAAAATGCTTTGTAACTTCCTTGTGATTAGAAGGCAAGGGCCTCAACATTCCTGGAGATTTTCATTCTTTGCAACTTTGCCCAATATAGTGGACAGATAGAGAGAACCACACTCAGTGCTTCTGTTGTGCCCTGCTCTTTGTCAGAAATGTCCTTATTAATATGCAGTTCACTGATTGTGTTTTAGGAAGAAGTGGATGCTGAAAAGTCCATGCATTTGTCTCCATTCTACTTTAGGCTGTCATTTTTCCTGACTAAATCAAGGCAAGGAAGGAGTGAATGGCAAGCTGCTGTTGAAAGCTCTTGGGCATATTTCTCTCTTTCACACAGAAGAATGAAGGTCAGTGTGCTCTTGTTAAGGTCAGGGTCAGGGTGGAGCCAGTAGTCTGTTCTGTCAGGAATTCAGCTGGAGTGGAGAAACCCGCCCTTGCCTGAAATTGTTGTCTTCATGCATTTACCCTTAGCAGTGAGTTATTTGTTATACATAACACCCCACCATGCCCTGAGGAAGGAAGGGCTGCTGCCAAGTCCTCCCTCCAAGAGCACGTGTGTGACTTCTGGACAGCGTATCAGGCTAAGATGTGGGCGGCTGGGTGTGTGGTGGAGAAAAGTAGGTGATATCTGTCAGCAGCTGTTGCATCAAGAGTTTTACAGTTTTCCTAAACCCAGACCTTCCAAACTTGGGGTTGCTGAATTGTCTGGGTTTATTTAAATGGTCATTCTGCATCTGCAGGTACCCACCTAGGTCTTGGGGACATCACAACTGCTGTGCCAGGGGAAATAGCACTTAGTGAACTTAAGTGACTACCCCAGGATGAAACGGAAGTCTTCCTCAAAGGGCCTGACTCATGCTTCTGCATGCTCAGTCGTGTCCAGCTCTCTGCGACCCCATCGATTATAGCCACCACGTTCCTCTGTTCATGGAATTTTCCAGGCAAAAATACTGGAGTGGGTTGCCATGCCCTTCTCCAAGGGATCTTCCTGACCCAGGGACCCAGGGATTGAGTGTCTCTTGCATCTCCTGAATTCTCAGGCACGTTCTTTACCACTAGCGCCAACTGGGAAGCCCCTAAAGGCCTGAGGGTGATTTAAAAATCCAGGGTATAGGGAGTGGAGAGTGAACTGTGAATGGATCTACAGACAAACAAGGGCAAGGCTGGAACAAATAAAGGACTCTTCTGGAGAAGGTTTAACTCCTCAGACCCAGGCTCTGAGAGCGAGGGAGGGACTTGGCTATTCCCAGGGGTAAGACTATGAATAGTGATGTCCCAGTGATTCTACCAGAAAGGGTTCCCACAGATGTGCTTCCTGGAAGGGTGAGGAAGACCTCGCTGCTCCTTGCCAATCTGATCTCACCTCTTATCCTGCACCCACACAAAGAGGAAGTATTGAGACTTTCCTGAGGGCAGGAACCAAGAAGGCTCCACTCAATTAACAAAATAAAGTAGACAAATCGTGAGTTTGGGAATAAGGGGAAAAAAGTTTTGAATCTCAGTTCCTCTCCAGCTGGTGAGTGATTTAGGGCAAGGTACTTAATCCTTAGCTTACATTTTCTTATCAGTCAAGGGAAGAGATTGTCTACCAGGAGTGTTGATATGAAGATCAATTTTGATCAGAAATGTAAACACACTCTATGAAGCATTGCTAAGGAAAGAGATATTACTCTCTCCTCTTTAGTTAGCCAATTTTTTCCCCATGCTTTTTCAGTGTTTATAAATACTGAAAATGACTGAATCAAAGGAAGGCAGGAAGTAGTGATATCTAAGTAACAAGAGATGAAAAGAGGTTCCTCCAAGGAAAGCTTAAATTTTCTTTTCTCTGGAACAAAGGAAACTTTGGATGAAATTAATAGTGCCACACTTTTTCTCTGTGTTTTATATGTCCTATTTCATTTGATTCTTACAAAAACCGTTTTGAGTGAGTGTATCCATTTCCATTTTATAGATGAGGAAACTGAACCTCTAGTTTAGTTACTTATTCAAGGTTTCACAATTAGCGAGTAGACAGTCTTCACTCTGCTGCCTTAAGCAGTTCATAGTTCCTTTGGGATGGCAAAGCAAACATGTATAATTCAGGACTCTAAGAAATTGCAAAGGGAGTGAGAAAAGGAGGAGGGGTAATTTAAGTCTTCCTGGAGGAAATTTGAGGTGGAATTTGAAGAGTATATAAAATTTGGGCCAGTTCAAGAAAGTAGGAACACAGTCCAGACCTTGGGAAAAGAGTAGATAGAGCTCAGAAATAGTAACATGCAGACAATGTTCAGGGAACTGTGTGCTAAATATCTTAATTTCTGAAAGACATTTCCTAATGATTTACAAAACCCTGAATCTTTTTCCTTATTCGCTGAGATGGGAAGTGCTGCATCACACTTAGAATACTACCTAGGTATTCAAAGACCAGTGGGGAGGTGATTTATTAATACGGTCCTTGTTGCCTAGATAAACTAAGGGATTGTGAGAAATCCTTACAAAGGCTGCCTTGATGTGTCTTGGGGAGAAGAGAGATTCCATCACTTCTGCAATACACATATTTTTAAAAATTAACTTATTTAATTATGTGCATGAG
Organism: Nanger dama; assembly: GCA_917880005.1. Lineage (NCBI taxonomy): Eukaryota > Metazoa > Chordata > Mammalia > Artiodactyla > Bovidae > Nanger > Nanger dama. The sequence continues at coordinate 21,773,539 of CAKJTW010000011.1, read as the reverse complement.
TAATATTTTAAGTTTGAAACCATTGATCTAAGAACAAACCAGTCTTTTGTAGAAGGAAGAATAAGCTCAGAGAGGGAGAAATAATTTGCTCCCTCTGTTTGGAAACACCCTGCCGTAACTGTAGCCTACATTTTTACTTTTTTAGGTGACCACACCAATGTAGTTAAAAAAAAAAAAAAGGCTAAATCATTCTCCTGTGCTTCTGCTAATCATTACTCTCCATTTATGCCTTTATATTTCTATTATGATCCAAATGCAAAGCAGTTTAGTTATCCTTTTAATTTTTGAAATATTAGCTGTGGCTTGTTTTTCTATCCGGGAACTGCTTCTTTTCTCTGAATGTGTTATTCACTATGAGATCCTTTGTTTATCTCTGAATTTATCCTTAGTAACTGTAGTTTCTCTGTTCTCTTTCTAGTCATCAGTAAGCTTGCAGCAAAAATTTGATTTTAGACAATTAGCATCGAAGAGAGTCAGAGGAGATGGGAGTAAGGAAGGGGAATGTGAATAGGAATGTCTTCCTGCCAAAGTAGAGATCTTGCCAGCAGCTTCTGCTTCTTACTATTTTTGATGCATCAAACTGATTCATCAACTCATTTAAGATATGAGGACATGAAGGTTTCACTTCTCTTCTACTATCTAATTTTCACTCCATCTGCACTAGTGACAATAATAATAATGTTGTGACCACCTGGAAATCATTTCACATCCACCTTATTATCATCTCCTCTGTAAACCAATTTTGTGAACTCAAGTTTCTTCTTCGGGAGAAAATTTCAAGGATGTGCATTGTAGGAAATTTGCTTGCTCTCTTAAAATATTTTAAGGGCTATCAAAGGGAAGGATTAAAATGTAGGTAAGATTAAGTCTTTTAAAATGTAGGTAGGATTAAGAATTTTATTGGGTAGAAACTACAGTGATATATGTTGCAAAGGCACCCCACTCTGGAAAGTCCCATGTGCGGAGGAGCCTGGTAGGCTGCAGTCCATGGGGTCGCTGAGAGTTGGACACAACTCAGTGACTTCACTTTCACTTTCACTTTCATGCATTGGAGAAGGAAATGGCAACCCACTCCAGTGTTCTTGCCTGGAGAATCCCAGGGACGGTGGAGCCTGGTGGGCTGCCATTTATGGGGTCACACAGAGTCAGACACAACTGAAGCAACTTAGCAGCTTAGCAGCCAGTGCTCTTTTCTGGAGAATCCCATGGAAGGAGGAGCCTGGTAGGCTACAGTCCATGGGGTCACAAAGAGTCAGACACGACTGAGACTGAGCGACTTCACTTCACTTCACTTTATGTTTCACTTTAACATAGAGAAAATAATTCTACTAGAGTCAATGCTATGTGTAAATGTTGCTGGTTGCCTTCTGAAAAGATAAGCTCCCTATAAAAGAAAGTGCTGAGGCAAAAGCTGGGTTTTAGCTCAAAGGTTATGTAGAAGATTTTGCATTAGGAAAAACATTTGATAACATTTCTTACAAGATACTTATCAACCAGATATTCAAGAACTCTGTAGGAGTAGACATATGGGAAAGGAGAGGAAAGAATGTTTTTACGTATCTTTGTTGAATATGCTATTTGAATATGCTACTTAGGTTGATCATAACTTTTCTTCCAAGGAGTAACCATCTTTAATTTCATTACTTTGCCAACAAAGGTCCATCTAGTCAAGGTTATGGCTTTTCCAGTGGTCATGTATGGATGTGAGAGTTGGACTCTGAAGAAAGCTGAGTGCTGAAGAATTGATGCTTTTGAACTGTGGTGTTGGAGAAGACTCTTGAGAGTCCCTTGGACTGCAAGGAGATCCAACCAGTCCATTCTGAAGGAGATCAGCCCTGGGATTTCTTTGGAAGGAATGATGCTAAAGCTGAAACTCCAGTACTTTGGCCACCTCATGTGACGAGTTGACTCATTGGAAAAGACTCTGATGCTGGGAGGAATTGGGGGCAGGAGGAGAAGGGGACGACAGGGGATGAGATGGCTGGATGGCATCACGGACTCGATGGATGTGAGTCTGAGTGAACTCCAGGAGTTGGTGATGGACAGGGAGGCTTGGCATGCTGTAATTCATGGGGTTGCAAAGAGTCAGATATGACTGAGTGACTGAACTGAACTGAACTGAAAATAAAGTCTGACACTGTTTCCACGGTTTCCCCATCTATTTCCCATGAAGTGATGGGACCAGATGCCATGATGTTCGTTTTCTGAATGTTGAGCTTTAAGCAAACTTTTTCACTCTCCTCTTTCACTTTCATCAAGAGGCTTTTGAGTTCCTTTTCACTTTCTGCCATAATGGTGATGTCATCTGCATATCTAAGGTTATTGATATTTCTCCCAGCAATCTTGATTCCAGCTTGTGTTTCTTCCAGCCCAGCATTTCTCACGATGTACTCTGCATATGTTAAATAAGCAGGGTGACAATATACAGCCTTGACATACTCCTTTTCTTATTTGAAACCAGTCTGTTGTTCCATGTCTTAGCATCAGTGAAAATATACTTACTAACTTTGAAAGCCCCTGACTTTCATGGTAACAAAATTCTAAACTCAAGTACAGTCTCAACTACATCCTTTCTGAAGAGTTACAGGAAAAATGTCCAGTGTTACCATGCCAGGAGGACTATTTCAGTAATACTGAATAATAGACTTCCTCCTTCCACCTTCCCTGAGGCCTGGAGCTAGTGGAGGGGCAGGAGAACCACACTGGCAGAAAGCTGGCTTTAATAATCTGCAGAACTTAACATTGGTTTGTTTGTTTTTCTACCAACATTTTCTCTCACTCATTATGTGCACGACGTGAGTGGACCAGAGAGTTATGCTCAACACAGACACTCGGGGACAAAGGCTGATAGAGACTATATTTTGATTCATGCTTCCCTGATTGCAGACACAAAGGAAAAAGAACATGGTGAATCATGTCCTGACTCTCTAAACTTCTGTTCAGATTCTGAGATGATAGCAGTGATGTCTTGCCACTCAGTTTTGTCATCCTCTGCTTTTTTTTTCCCCTAAGGGATTATGAAGCATCCCAGACAGAATATCTTTTATATTGCAAGAGAAATATTATCAAAGGAATCTATTTCCTTTTGTGACTCAGACACATAAAAAGCATCAGCCAGAATTTACATGTTCAATTCTCCCAACTCTAGAAATGAGAAACAGTATATTTTCTCCACACATTTTCAGTTATGAATTTTGAATCCTAGAAAGTTAGATCTGGGAGTATCCTTGGCGGTAAGTGTGGAGACTATGGCTTGGTAAGTGTGGAGATTATGGCTCAGCAAGACTGACTGCAGAGGAGCATGAGCACTAGCAGTGGAGACTTTACAACACGGATCGTGCTATGCTCTTCCCAGAGCTCATTGTAAAATATCTGTTATCCAAGTTCAGCGCTATTGGCAGGTGTGATTACAGAATGCATACTTGTTGTTCTGTTGCTAAGTCGTGTCCCACTCTTTTCGACCCTATGGACAGCAGCACACCAGACTTCGACTGTCCTTAACTGTCTTTGGAGTTTGCTCAAACTCATGTCCACTGAGTCAGTGATGCCATCCAACCATCTTATCCTTTGTTGTCCCCTTCTCCTCCTGCCTTCAGTCTTTCCCAGCATCAAGGTCTTCACCAATGAGTCAGCTCTTTGTATCAGGTGGCCAAGTACTGGAGCTTCAAGTACTGGAGCTTAAATTACTGGGGCTTAAACTGCAGCATCAGTCCTTCCAATGAATATTCAGGGTTGATGGACTGATCTGACCTCTTTGCTTCCCAAAGGACTCTCAAGAATGCATACTACCTACTGCATAAATGTAAAAAGTAACTGAGATCAGTTGGGGAAGCCACAGCTGTAAAGAGCTACCTACAGGACCCGTTTTTCAGTTGTTGGTGGTTTTGGCAGGGTAAGTAAAGTACAAGAGGACATCAGACATTTGAGTGGGAAGATTACCATTAAATGTGAAACAAAAATCAGAAAATAAAAAACAAAAAGCCAAGAGGAAAGAGCAAGGTAAATAATGCCCCAGGGACACTGGGATCAGGTCTTCTGACTGTGCGTGTCAGTGGGAGCTGTGAGCAACAGTATCCTGCCTTGTGCACCCATGCAGCCTGATTGGAACATTGTCACTGCGCTGAATGACACATGGTAGTGTACTTTGCATGTTTATGAGCTATTGTCGATGCTGCCAACTTGATTATAAAGGAGCTTTGTTCCAAAGGCTTTGTTAATTGAGGCATCGCTGTAATGTTACAGATGGCTTATAAAAGATGCCGATGAAATTGAAAAGTACGGTATCAAGATGCCTGGTTCATCACCCACCAAGCTCTCCAAATTCCACAGCTGGAGTCATATAATTCTGTCTGTGAGGTGAGCACTGTCCAAAAGTCTGGGGCCAAAATTCATTCACATTTTTGGGGTATTTATCCATCCATTCACTCAACAAGTACAACCAACTTACGTTAGACTCTCAGCTGCATCCACTAAATGGCAGGACAGTCTTACACTGGCTTGTAATTAATTTGACCAGATTCCTTTTATGTAAAGACTTTCCTGGTGGCTTAGGCAGTAAAGAATCTGCCTGAAATGTGAGAGACCTGGGTTCAACCCCTGGGTCAGGAAGATCTCCTGGAGAAGGGAATGGCAGCCCACTCAAGTATTCTTGCCTAGAGAAGTACATGGGCAGAGGACCAGGGCAGGCTACAGCCCATTGGGCTGCAAAGAGTTGGACATGATGAGTGACTAGCGCACACACACTTCTATGCAATCTTTCTGATAGTGATGTTTTCATATCTTGATGCCAGGCTACCTACATCCTTGTTTCTAAGGTTTATCAGAGTAGTGTTATACATATATGGTGACATTACCTCAATGCCTTTAGATATTATGATTAAAAATTAAATACATAATGAAGTGAGTGTGGATTGAAGTTCATTATTTTTATTGTACTGATATTTCTAAAGGTATAAGAAATATGGAACAAAAGAAAAATAGCAGAAATTTATAATATCCTTCAAATTTTAGTAGATATTAGGCACTGTCATCTGTTGTCAATGCAAACACACATATATTTATTGCGTTGTTATGTAATGCCATCACCTTGGCTATTAATGTAGGTTGTAAGGAACTACTTTGGCATTTTAGATAAAGCCTTTATAGATAATCTCACTAAAATATTTTAAAATTACATATTATGAAAAATTTTATTTTCTCTGTAAGTAGCATATATGTTCTTTTTGATAAGGAGATTTATATATTGGATATTATTTCCTTCTTTGCCTTGGCTACCTGGAAACTGTTTCAGATGTAATACTATGCTTTTTCATAGAAACATATCAACTCTTCTGTTTTATGTTTACTTACTTCATTTTTACTTGGTACTGAATTTTTTGTTGTTGTTTTTACTTAGTAAACAAATTTTACAGATGACTTTTTTTCCCCTAAGTTGCTTCCAGTCATGTCCAACTCTGTGTGACCCCATAGACGGCAGCCCACCAGGCTCCCCTGTCCCAGGGGTTCTCCAGGCAAGAACACTGGAGTGGGTTGCCATTTCCTTCTCCAATGCAGGAAAGTGAAAAGTGAAAGTGAAATCATTCGGTCATGTTCGACTCTTAGCGACCCCATGGGCTGCAGCCCACCAGGCTCCTCTGCCCATGGGATTTTCCAGGCGAGATTACTGGAGTGGGATGCCACTGCTTCCTAAGTCATCTCAAAAATCTAAACTGCAAATAAATTAAAATGTATAAAGATTATAAAATAAACATGTTTACATTTTTAAAGTTGTCTAATAAACTTTGGATTTTAGTCATGATAGACTAGTTTTCATTAGCTGCACTGTAGCCATAGGCAGGTGGCATAGAACTTGAGCAGAAAGCAGTAGTCTTACTGGGAAGAAGAGCCAGAGATTGGAGTTCAAGGTTATCAAAGTGACAAGGATTTAAGGTGAAAAAGCACAAGGAAGAGGAAACCCCGCAGATGAGCTCCAGCATATAAATTTCACTGGAATGTTGACCAACTCCAATGCTGGGCATGTGCAGGACTAGAAATGAAGAAGAAAAAAAAAATGCCAAAGAAAACAGTGGCTTGGAGATGATAGATATGGTTAGAAATTTAAATAACCAAGACGATTTGGGAACTCGGAGATTGGGACTCAGACCCACCAAGAGGGAAGAGCCTTGGTAAATACTCAGGCTTTCAGTTGAGAACTCAGAAAGGAACATGATTAGGAGAAAGCACTAGTCTTGTGCCTTCAGACTATACATGGACAAAAGTGAAGTAGATCTGACCAAACAAAGTTCAAAACCAGTACTGGCAGGACCAAGGTGATGTGTAGCTATTCCATCTGTCTGCCTGAGAAAATTTGACTCCTCTTTGGCGAAAAATAACATTATTCAGAATCTCTAAAATACTTTACTGAAGTAGCTGAAATTAAATTAAAAATTACAAAACAAAGTAAAAACAGAATCAAATGACCAAAATCTTAGAGAAAAAAGTAGGTAGTTGAAACAAAGCCATAGCATAGTTATCAGATAGGGGCTTATAGCTAGGATTAATATGTAATAAAATAGATGAAATATTTCACCAGTAACTTAAAATTTATGAAGCAACTGAATGGCAATTCAGTTCAGATCAGTTCAGTTCAGTCACTCAGTCTGTCCGACTCTTTGCAACCCCATGAATCGCAGCACGCCAGGCCTCCCTGTCCATCACCATCTCCCGGAGTTCACTCAGACTCACGTCCATCTAGTCTGTGATGCCATCCAGCCATCTCATTCTCTGTCGTCCCCTTCTCCTCCTGCCCCCAATCCCCCCAGCCTCAGAGTCTTTTCCAATGAGTCAACTCTTTCAGTGAGGTGGCCACAGTACTGGAGTTTCAGCTTTAGCATCATGCCTTCCAAATAAATCCCAGGGTTGATCTCCTTTAGCATGGACTGGTTGGATCTCCTTGCAGTCCAAGGGACTCTCAAGAGTCTTCTCCAACACCACAGTTCAAAAGCATCAATTCTTCAGCGCTCAGCCTTCTTCACAGTCCAACTCTCACATCCATACATGACCACTGGAAAAACCATAGCCTTGACTAGACGGATCTTAGTCGGCAAAGTAATGTCTCTGCTTTTGAATATACTGTCTAGGTTGGTCATAACTTTTCTTCCAAGGAGTAAGCGTCTTCTAATTTCATGGCTGCAGTCACCATCTGCAGTGATTTTGGAGCCCCCCAAAATAAAGTCTAACACTGTTTCCACTGTTTCCCCATCTATTTCCCATGAAGTAGACCTGTAAAATATTAATACTAAACTGAATTTACAAGTTCCATAGACCAGATGGATAGCAGATTAGAAGCAAAATACTGGAAAACATTGAACTAAATAACAGACAGTAGAAAATATCCAACTGAAGCACTGAAAGGAGAAAGATGAAAGATACAGTTTTTTCAAAAACAAATATAGCAAATGAAATATAGAAGGTGAACTGATGACAGAGGGAAAGAAGGACAGGACAAGAGAGAAAGAAAGAAACATAAGCAACACTGGAAGAGACATTCTAGCTACTTTTCAAAATAAGCAAAAGGAATGAAACCACAGATTCAATAAGCTCTATGGACCTTAAACCAAGTAAAGTCAAAGAAGAATATCTTATTTACATAGAAGGAAGCACAAGGCATATAGTACATAATTTTATTTCAACACTATGAAGCATTACATAACACCTTGAGACCAAGGATATAAGCCTGGCCATATTGTCACCCTGTTTATTTAACTTATACGCAGAGTACATCATGAGAAATGCTGGACTGGAAGAAACACAAGCTGGAATCAAGATTGCCGGGAGAAATATCAATAACCTCAGATATGCAGATGACACCACCCTTATGGCAGAAAGTGAAGAGGAACTCAAAAGCCTCTTGATGAGAGTGAAAGAGGAGAGTGAAAAAGTTGGCTTAAAGCTCAACATTCAGAAAACGAAAATCATGGCATCCTGTCCCATCACTTCATGGGAAATAGATGGGGAAACAGTGAAACAGTGGCAGACTTCATTTTTTGGGGCTCCAAAATCACTGCAGATGGTGACTGCAGTCATGAAATTAAAAGATGCTTGCTCCTTGGAAGAAAAGTTATGACCAACCTAGATAGCATATTGCAGAGACATTACTTTGCCGACTAAGGTCCGGCTAGTCAAGGCTATGGTTTTTCCTGTGGTCATGTATGGATGTGAGAGTTGGACTGTGAAGAAGGCTGAGCGCCAAAGAATTGATGCTTTTGAACTGTGGTGTTGGAGAAAACTCTTGAGAGTCCCTTCGACTGCAAAGAGATCCAACCAGTCCATTCTGAAGGAGATCAGCCCTGGGATTTCTTTGGAAGGAATGATGCTAAAGCTGAAACTCCAGTACTTTGGCCACCTCATGTGACGAGTTGACTCACTAGAGAAGACTCTGATGCTGGGAGGGATTAGGGGCCGGGGGAGAAGGGGACAACAGAGGATGAGATGGCTGGATGGCATCACTGACTTGGACGTGAGTCTGAGTGAACTCCAGGAATTGGTGATGGACAGGGAGGCCTGGCATGCTGCGATTCATGGGGTTGCAAAGAGTCGGACACAACTGAGCGACTGAACTGAACTGATAAAAATACCTGCAGTGATGCCATCGGAAAACCACCATTTCCTTATGGTTGGCTCTAAATGAGTATTGCAGAATTTGTGGAGGGTGTAGATCCAGCCTGGCCTGTTGCTTGAGTTGTATAAAATCAAAGAAGCCAGAAAAACCATATGCAAGGGTAAGGCATTCATCTGAATAATCTGGACAGAGGCAGAAATCACACTCATAGAACACCATAAATCTATGGAATTGAGACATCTTAGACTGAGTCAGTTCTTGGGAGACACCAAATAGAAGGCAGATCTTGGAGAGATTAGTGAGTAGTGAAGTTGCTCAGTCATGTCTGACTCTTTGCGAGTCCATGGACTGTAGCCTACCAGGCTCTTCATTCCATGGAATTCTTCAGGCAAGAGTACTGGAGTGGGTTGCCATTTCCTTCTCCAGAGGATCTTCCCAACCCAGGGATCAAAGCAAGGTTAATAGGCATAACTGCTAAGAATTTGTATAGGGTACCATAATTCAGACTACAGCAAAGCAGAAACTGGAGAGCTCAAATAGGTTTACCCCATGCCCAAATGTCCTGATTCCCTCCAGCTCCCTGATCCTCTCCCAGCTGTCCAGTCTTCAAATTTGGAACTGACTTCAACATTATGTTCACCTTGTGAGATTTCAGTCTCTCTCTCCTCACCTTTATTTCAGTTTTTGCATGCATAATTACCTTCCTGATTGGTTTCTATTTTCCTAGTCTTTGTTCTTGGAATTTGCCTCATGTTTACATTTGACAAATTTCCTGCCGCTACCAGCCACTTCACTGCTTCAACTTCATACCTGTGCCCAACTTGGCCTACGTATAATCCCCAGGCTTGGATTTCAGTCTCTGTGAACTCTCTGGACCCATCAATTTCCATTATTTGCCTGGGCGCTGGATTTACACTTTGTGGCCTGATTTCTCAGAGATTCTCTCTGTTCATTTCAACCGTCACGCTCATTTTGAAATAGGAGTACTCAGAGAAAATCATGAATGAATAATCCTTCTTTCTTAGGTGGAAGAATATCCAAGGTGAATAATCATGAGAGGCCAAAACAGCAATAGCAAGAGCAGCAGTAACAAGAGTAGTAGCAATAACGTTCAATGAGGCCTGGCAGTTTCTTCCTTATGAGCTGTTTCTAGGGTTGGAGATTAAGGAGTTTACCAAATTCAAGTCATTAATCGGTTCTGCGGTTGCTAATCATTTACAGTTTTGTCAAAAGAGTTTCCAGTCTCCAAGGACACAGCAAGACTCCACATCCTAGTTTTCTTGATAGCTGGTTTTGTCATTGTCTGGGAAAATATTGAACTGTTTACCTAAGTTTGTACTTTCTTTGTTCTTTCTTCTTTTTGAATGTATTTATTTCCCTCAACAATGAAACTCCTTCACATAATTCATTCACATAAGCTTCCTGGGACTATTGTTGAAACAGGAGTTTTTCCTATTTCACAAACAGGTAAGATCTCATTCCAAAAACATAACTGAGAAATGGTAGCATGTTGAAGAGAAGAAAACAATTCATCTGGAGTCATAAGACCCTATGTTTGAGAATTAAATTTGTCCTTTGTTCTCGTATTGGAAGAAACGCTGGGAGAACCCCAATCCTAAAGTTTGATAATACTTGTTTAATAGAATAAATGCAAATAACTTAGCACAGAACTATTGAGGAGGGTGGTGAAACAAGGGGAAAAGGGCATGGGTCTTAATTCTAATTCTACCTTTAATTTATATGACTTTGAATAATGCACGTAACCTCTCTAGGCATCAGTATTTTATCTTGTGAAATGAGAAGGCTGACTGGCTTAAAAATTAGCATGTATTAACACACTTCCTACATGTCAGATATTATTCTAAGCACTTTCTATTAAAATTATGTAATTATTTACAATAACCCTAAGAGGAATACAGTTATTGCACCCATTTAACAGATAAGGACACCAAATGCATAAATTTTAATCAATTTTCCCAAAGTCTAACAATTCATAAGCAGCAGAGCTGGGCAAGTACATATTAGTATTTAATTTTCCTATCAGATTTTGAGGTCACCACAAGTAAATTTTTTAAGATCAGCACATACATAAATTCAACTGTCCATTAGGAAACATACATGCCATCCTATACAGCTGTCTCTGCTATATAGAGAACCTAACTGAATCTGTAATAAGTGTAACATGTGCTGAATTTTACTGTTCTATTACTTTGTGATTTGAGCTTTGCACTAGAAATGCTGGGTGAAAAGCTTATGCTTCATTTTCTGTCTAGAAAGTTGGTGCTTGTTTTGTTGGTGCTTCTTCAGTTCAGGTTTCACTTTTAGACTTTCAGGGTATTTTTAGACTTTGCTCTTAGATATGAACTTCAGTCTTGTGAGCAGCTAGAATTTGTGCTTTTATGAAAGATCAGGAATTTTTGATGAAATTTCTAAATTGTTTTCCTTTAGCACCCTTGGAAAAGCTGTATGCACTAATTTACTTTTTTTTCCAGAAATGCCCAGATCTAGCTTCCAAAATCATTCCTTCACATGCTTCATATGTCTTGTTGGAGTATATTCAGATGTCAAGAACTACTTGTCTAACTGAAGCCTTCTGCTTTGAGACTGTGTTGTATCATCGCGAGCCTTCCTGTGCATCTAAGCTCCTAATTTGCTGGTTGCTTTTAAAACCATAAATACTTTGTAGCCAAAAGATTCATTCAAAAATTCTGAATTTACCATCATGAGTAAAAGCCTTCATTCTATCAGATGACTCCCTTTTTCAGAATATTGAAAGAGTCATGTGGGGGAGTCTTGATAAGTAGCTAAGCTTTTTCTTATTTCTGAGTTGTGTTCATACACACATTATTTAAGTTCAGAGATGAAGATGGTATTGTGATCCAAACTGTGTTATTTTTCTGGGAATTCATAGATTTATTTCCCATAGTCAGTGACAGTCTAGTGGATAATGAATAAATACCTGCTTCCCGGATGGGCAAGGGGAGCTCTGATTTGCAATGTGTGAATTTCGTACTTACCACCATCAACTTCAAGCTACCAATAGGAGTCACTGAACCTGAGGTTGTAAAGAGTTGCCTACAATTTGCTCTTGTGAGGCGCTGTGCACCAACTCTGGCACATCCCTGCTATCCTAATGAGAAGTTAAAATACTGCTTTCAAATGATGCATGACAGTAATGACTGTGAAGGAGTGGGAATCAATATCAAAAGATGTGGTTTTAAGCCTTGCTTTGCTATTGACTGACTGTGTCACCTTAAAATAACCCTCTAAACTCTCTGTATCTATCCTCTCCATTGAAAAATGAGAAAAAAAAAAAAAAATAGCTTTCTTGTAGGGTTATTGGAAGGAGTTTGAGTTTTCTTGAAATGATAGCACTGAAGATAAAGAAAATAAAATAACTAATTAAAAATTATTTTTGGTGAGAGAGGAAAGCAGTTGTAGGGAAAAAAATATGTTAACTAGGTTTACGTGATCATCTTGCAATTGAATCATTCTGTTGTATACCTGAAATTAATACAATGCTGTATCTCAATTATAGCACACTTTTAAAAATTGTTAAGTTTTTTAAAAAAGGAAAACATTTGGGAACAGGAAGTTACATATGACCATGGCATTGGAAAAGTTAGTTGGACAGAGTGTATATAATAAAGTAGAAGAGAATTAATCATGAGAGGAACACTCTCAGACACTCCAGACCTTCTGAGATGATCAGAGCATCACGAACATTTTCTTGGTTATTCCAGTGTACCGTTGAAGGGAGAGTTCACAGGCCAAGAAAAGGAGGGAAGAACTCAGAGCAAGCCTGCCATGAAATCCCTCAGATCTTTTTACTGGTGGGAGTTGTGAAATGCTCTTTGCATCTATAATTAGAGAATGAAGTGGAACAGATGGCTACAGAGCAATTATAATTAAAGTATAATGCACAGTAAAATCACCTTGTGCAGCCAGTGATGCGTTCATGCCAGAAAATATTAATTCTCTTTGACTGTGCTTTTCAGCCTCTTCTTTGGGCTGCAGGAAATGGCTGTTGCATCATGACACTGATTTCATACACCCTTTTTATACCAGAAGTTCCACTGGCAAATTCTGGATTTCCCTGTATTCAATTATATAGCTATAGAGTCTGCTATTTCATAATGAATGCTCTGTAGTGGCACACGCTTCTTTTCAAAGTGCAAAGCTAATGTGCTGTCTTAGATATTGATTTCTTAGTTAAGAAATCATTTATATGATTTTCAGCTACACTGTGCATTAGCTATAAAAGATAAACTTATGATGCAAAAGGATAGTGTCTCTCTCTTTTTGCTTTCCTGGGGCTCAGTTGCTAGGAACAGAAGAAGCTTGAAAACCAGTTATATAGGAGGACAGGCACACTTGCAAATTCCTAAAATTCTCCATGTGCATTTCCTCTCTTTTGCATAAGCAATAATGCAGTGGTGGAAGCTTCACTGGGCTGGAAGCAGATGGCTGTGATGTTAATCCCAATTGGATTTCTAATTCCTGTGTACTCCTGCCAGTCACTCTCCTTCTCTGAGCCTTTTCTCACCTATAAACTGAAGAATTTGGACTGCATATCAATGCTGGATTTTCAGGTTCCTTCTTTTTTTCCCCTGAATTTACCGTAAGACACATTTCATCTGTAGTAAGTAGATGAAAGAGTCTTCCCTGGTGGCTCAGATGGTAGAGAATCTGCTTGCAATGCAGGACTTGAGTCTGAAAGATCCCCAGGAGAAGGGAATGACAACCTACCCCAGAATTCTTGCTTGGAGAATTCCATGGACTGAGGAACTGGGCACCCTACAGTCCATGGAGTGGCAGAAAATCAAATACGACCAACACTTTCCCTTCACTTCACTTTTAAATATACTAACTCTAATTTTTCTTGAGAGAAACATGGTAGGCAGGAGGGTTTCTTCCTTTGAGAGTTTATTTTATTTTGTTTGCCAAAGGAGGTGAGACATTAGTGACTCAAACTGATTTTTGCTTTTCTTTCATCAGGAGCCATTGGACACCATGTAAGCAACAGGTAGTCACTTTTGGAGATTTTATTCCCCTCTAGTTGTTATTGCCTCCAAGGTAAAAGAAACACTGCTTTGAAGTCTCAAATTTTGCCCCTCTTTTCTCTAACTTATTAAGATATTTTGTCTATATGCTGTTTCTTTAAATATTTAACCAGGTTTTTGCTATTATAACAAGTGTATAAGACTTACCTTGGAAATACTGTGGGTTTAGTTCCAGGCCACTACCAAAGTTAATGTTTACATGAATAACACAAGTATTTTAGATTCCCAATGCATCTAGAAGTTATGCTAACACTATACTATAGTTTATTAAATGTTCAATAGAATTAAATTTAATAAAATAATGTGCCTGCATGCTAAGTCACTTCAGTTGTGTCTGACTGTAGATCACGTGGCTCCTGGGATTCTCCATGGGATTCTCTAGGCAGGAATACAGGAGTGGGTTGCCATTTCCTCTTTCAGGGGATCTTCCCTACCCAGGGATCAAACCCATATCCCTTGTGTCTCCTGCATTGGCAGGTGGATTCTTTACCACCAGTGCCACCTGGAAAGCAATGTAAACTACTCTTTTTACTAAGAAATTCTAACCATCCATCTGAGTCTTCAGCAAATTACAATCTTTTTGCTGGTGGATGTCTTACCTCAATGTTGATGGCTCCTGACTGATCAAGTTACTGAAGGTTGGGGTGGCTGTGGCAATTTCTTTAAAAAGACAACAATGAAGTTTGCTGCATTGATTAACTCTTTTCCATGAATAATTTCTCTGCAGCATGCAATGCTATTTGATAACATTTTACTTACAGTGGACTTCCCTGGTAGCTCAGACGGTAAAGCATCTGTCTACAATGCGGGAGACCTGGGTTTGATCCCTGTGTCAGGAAGATCCCCTGGAGAATGAAATGGCAGTCCACTCCAGTACTATTGCCTGGAACATCCCATGGACAGAGGAGCCTGGTAGGTTACAGTCCATGGGGTCGCAAAGAGTCGGACACGACTGAGTGACTTCACTTACTTACAGTAGAATTTCTTTCAAAATGGAGTCAATCCTCTCAAATCCTGCTGTTGCTTGGACCACCTAAGTTGATATAATATTATAAATCCTTTGTTGTCATTTCCACAATCTTAATAGCATCTTCACCAGGAATAATTTCCATCTCAAGGAACACTTTCTTTGCTTATCCATAAGAAACCAACTACTCATCTGTTCAAATTTTATTAAGATATTGTAGAAATTTAGTCACATCTTCAGGTTCCACTTCTTTTTTTTTCAACTTTTTATTTTATATCAGAGTATAGCCAATTAACTGCAGAAGGAAAAGGCAGCCCACTCCAGTATTCTTGCCTGGAGTAGCCCATGGACAGAGGAGCCTGGTGAGCTATAGCCCATGGGGTTGTGAAGAGTCAGACATGACTGAGCAACTAACACGCATAGCCGATTAACAATGTTGTGTTAGCATCAGGTGGACAGTGATGGGACCCACAGTCTCCACTTCTAATTCTTATCCTCTTGCCATTTCTACTACATCCTGCAGTGACTTTGAGGGGCTGCAAGAAATCTTTAGCCCCTCAAAGTCATCCACATGTGTTGGAATCAGTTTCTTTCAAATGTCTATCAATGTTAATATTTTGACATTTTCTTGTGGGTTACAGATGTCCTTAATGGAATCTAGAATTCTGAATATTTTCCAGAAGGTTTTCAATTGACTGCCCAGATTGATCAGAAGAATCCCTACCTATGGCCATTAAAGCCTTACAAAATAAATTTCTTAAGTACTAAGATTTTAAAGATTTTAAAGTCTAAATTACTCCTTGAACCAAGGGTTGCAGAATAGATGCTGTGTTAACTAATGTGAAAATAGTATGACTCTCACTGTGTATCTCCATCAGAACCCTAGGTGCTCCAGATGTGTTTTCAGTGAGCAGCAAGATTTTGAAAGGATTTTTTTTTTTTTTTTTTTTTGCAGAAGGTCTCAACAGTGGGTTTTAAATATTCAGAAAACCAGGCTGTAAATATATGTGCTGTCACCCAGGCTTTGTTTTTCCTTCTATAAACATGGGCAGGGTGGATGCAGCACAATTCTCAATGGCCCCAGCATTTTCAGAATGGTAAATGAACACTGGATTCAACATCATGTTGCCAGCTGCATTAGCCCCTAACAAGAGAGTCAGCCTGCCCTTTGAAGCTTTGAGCCAGGCATTGACTTTTGTTCTCTAGCTGCAAAAGTCCTAGATGGCATCTTCTTCTAATAGAAGTCTGTTTTGTCTGCATTGAAAAATCTGTTGGTTGGTGTAGCCACCTTCACTAATGATCTCAGCTAGATGGTCTGGATAACTTGAAACTTCTGTATTAGCACTTGCTGCTTCACCTTGCAATTTTGTGTAATGAAGATATTTCTTTCTTTAAATCTCATCTTCTTCACCTCTCTCAGCCTTCATAGAATTGAAGAGAATTAGGGCCTTGTTCTGGATTAGGCTTTGGCTTAGGAAGTGTTGTGGTTGATTTGATCTTCTATCCATTAAAATACTCTTCAAATCAATAATAAGCCTGTTTCATTTTCTTATCATTCTTGTGTTCACTTGAGAACTTTAATTTCCTTCAAGAACTTTTTCTTTGTGTTCCCATTCTGGCTAACTGGGGCAAGAGGACTAGATTTTAGATGATCCTGGCTTTCAACATCTTTCCTCACTAAGCTTAATCATTTCTAGAGTTTGATTTGAAGTGAGAGATGGGTGACTCTTCATTTGAAATACAGAGGCCACTGTGGGATTATTAATTTGCATAATTTCAATATCATTGTATTATAGGAAATAGGGAGGCCCAGGAAGAAAGAGAGATGGGGGAATGGCCGGCAGATCGAGCAGTCAGAACACACGCATTTTTCGATTAAGTTCACCATCTTACATGTGTGCCCCGAACAATTACAACAGTAAAGTCAAAGATGGCTGATCACAGATCACCATAAGAAATGCAATAGCAATGAAACAAATGAAATATTGTGAGAATTACCAAAATGTGACACAAAGACACAAAGTGAGCAGGTGCTGTTGAAGAAAACAGTGCCAGTAGACTTGCTCCATGCTGCAAACCTTCAGTTGTAAAGTGCAAATAAAGCAAAACACAGCATCACTCACTGTCTCAGGATTTCAGCCCTCATCTGGAAAAGATGTTCTCCTTTTATCCTCCCATCAGAAAATCTGAACAAAAAGAAACCAGAGACAAAAGAAACAATAAAAGCCCCTCTTTCTCTTTCTAAGATGAGACCCAGCAGTTAATTTTCCAGCCAAGTCTCTACTGACAATTTATCATAAACTAAATGACCAGCTACTGATTGAATATATTATTATATTGTATATTATATATTATATTATATTATATATTTTAATGTATATTAATATGATAGAATATATATTAATATATAATATAATGATATATTATTATTTATTGAAATAATAAATCTGTTTTCCTTAGCAAAGAAAGAGTAGAAAAGACAAACTTATTTTACAGTCATAATGAAGCATTGAGCAAAAGGCATAGTCTTTGAAGTGAGAGTCACATGTCTAGATTTTAGATATGACAATTTACTATGCCATGATCCTGGGCAAGTGTTTTCACTTCTCTGAGTTTCATCTTCCTCATCTATAAAAGAGGAAAAAAATGAAACCTAGATTGCAGGGTAAGTGAGAGGTTTAGAACCAGGAAATAGGATGTGTTTGGCAAACAGGCACTCCTTGAATTCTATTATTTACTTCTCATCTAATAGACTTTTTAAAATATGCTTTCACTCTTCTTCACTGCCACCCTCCCACCCAAATTCTTACCCATCTAGCCAAACTGGGGGATTTCTTGGTAAAAATTAAAAAGTAGAATGAGGGCTGGAAATTCCCATATACACTCAGATGTGTTAAGGAGAAACCCCAGGACTTTGCTAATTTCCTTTCTTGGCTATTTAGCTGCGGATAACCTCCAGGGAGATGTAAACAAAGTTTTGGTTAAAGTATGGTGAGACAGGATCTCTAGGTTACCAAGAATTCAAATTTTAACCATGAGTTAGTAACGTTCAGATTTCTTGTAAAGAGATGGGAGGAAAGTTGGGATTGAGTTTGAGAAATGAGGCATTTAACAATCTTTTATTATGCTACTTCCTAGACAGAATATGAAACAAAATTGAGAAAACCACATTTACACTTTGTAAAGCTTTTAAAGCTTTTACATTAATTATTTTTATTTTAGCTTCTTTCTCTTCTGGCGGTATCACTTGTTCTCACTGAGACAACACACAGAATTAACAACAACAACAAAATGACCTCCTGGGGGCTCAGTTTCCTTCAAATAAAATGAAAACAAAGATGACTGCCTAGTCTACTGACATCAAAGCCGTGAAGGAAACTCTGGCTAATGTTAGACCACTGCTCATTACAAGTCAATATACGATAAATATTTCATTGAAATTTGACAATAACTTTCATATAATTAGTAAACAGTTTATCAGAAGTACATTTTTGTCAAAGGTTTCTCACTGTCATTTGGAGAAAATGCAAGTTATCCTTCAAAATATGAAAGCCAGGTACACACTTTGAACTCCCATTGTGGCCAAGTTATTTGTACCTACCTCTGTGCCTCATAGTAATACCTTTGCCTCAATTAAGAATTTACACTGTATATGTCACAATTTATAACATTGTCTCCCTCTTAAACAGAAAGTTCATTGAAGATAGAGCAATATCTGCTCTTCCAAAGCCCAGTATGGACCTAATATCAGATCTCTCTCTCTCTCTCTGTCTGTCTGTCTGTCTGTCTGTCTCTCTCTCTCTCTCTCTCTATATATATATATATATATATATATATATTTTTTTTTTTAGAGAAAATGAAGAAACATGAGAAACCCTCAAGTTTCTTTTTTCTGATAATGTGATGGTTAAGAAACTGAATACAATCTCACTGAAAACAACTAAGTATCTTAGAAAAAATAACTTAATCTTATATGCATCAGTGAGCTAGAGAGCAAGTAAAATATTCTCCTGATAAAGCAATAAATACAAGTAGGAACATAGGACTACGATGGAGTACCAAGGATAAATTTTACACTGAGGGTGTTTATTGACCAGTATGAACTTGCACTTCAGGGTTCACTGTTTCACAGGGCATAAAGAACAAGAGATAAAATGTATACCCAATATAAAGGGTCTACAAGGATTCCATCTTGCCATTAACCTGTGGTGCCAGACACCACACACAGTATAAAATGTTGAAGCAAAACTAAACATATATCCCCTCTCACTAGGATGATGTTAGGGGAAATCAACAGACACAAACTTTAATAAGTGTAAAGAAAGAAAATATCATTACTCATAACTTCTAATCTTAAGCTAATTCTTATACCAGTTTCAGTCTAAATTCATGCTATCTTATTGGTTCCAACATGTGGAGATGAAAACTTAATTGCACATTAACTGATAATTCCCATAGGCAACTGATAGAAGCAAATGTGAATTCTCTCTAGAGAAATTCACCTTCATTCCAGATCTCAAAACAGTTGTTTTGCCACAAATAAAACTGATTAAACTGAACCATTCACAGTAAAAACTAACAAAGCAAAGGAGACAAGTCACCATGAGTGAGAAGCAATAAAAGCAACAGAGCAGATCTAGGGCTGATAGTAGTGACATTTTTAGGTAGAGTCTATAAAATAAGTGTTCAGTTGTGTTAGGTTTCTGAAATGGTGTTCAGTTATAGTATTCACTTTCTTGTATAACTTTCTCTCCTTGAGTGGGAAAGCTAGATGTGACGACTTACTCAGAGAAATAGAAGACATCAAAAGTGATGGAACGTTGTTTCCATGATTGTCTGTGACTGCGACTTCAGTCTTACTAGCACGTTCTGTCTTATATCTCCTTGACTTGCTTGCTTTAATGAAATGAGCTGTAATGTTAAAGAGCAACTGAGGGTGACCTCCAGCCTACTTCCAGTGAGAAACTGAAGTCTGTAACCCAACAGCCTGCAAGGAATTGAGTTCAGCAAACAATCATGAATCAACCTTCAAGATATACCTATAGCCCTTACTGATACCAGGAGTGCAACCTTGTGAGAACCCCTGAAGCAAGGGACTCAGCTGGGTTGGACATGGATTCCTGACCCATAGAAAATGGGAACTAATAAATGTGTGTTGTTTCAAACTGCTAAGTCTTCAGGCAGTTTGTTATGTAATAGATAACTAATACATTACTATATTTAAGGAAATGAAAGCAAGCTTGAAAAATATATGTGGGGATAAAAAAGGTAAAGAGGAACCAAATATTTTTGAAAAAGTACCATATAAATCTTTATAGAGAATAAAAAGTTATGCAAAAAAATACAACAAAAGCTCAGAAGACGAGCTTTGCAGGAGACTGCAGATGAGAGAATCCCAGGGACGGGGGAGCCTGGTGGGCTGTGGTCTATGGGATCGCACACAGTCGGACACAACTGAAGCGACTTAGCAGCAGCAGCAGCAGATGAAAGAATTAAAAAACTGGGGGAAAGCTTGAATAAAATGCAACATAGAGAGAAAGACATAAGAAATAGCAAAAAGAAGTTAAAAGAAATGTAGACTGGAGTACAGTCAATAATTTAAAACATATTGGCTGATAATTTTTCAGAACTAATGAAAGACATCAACCAAAAGTGTTAAGAAGGTCATCAGTACAATAATTGGTGAATCTGTCTAGAGTCTGTGGTTTAGTAATGTTAATATTTTGAGTCTTAACAAATGTACTGTGGTAATGAAAGATGTTAACACATGGGGAAGCTGGGTGGGATGGTACATGGGAACATCTTTACTGTCTTTGCACCTTCTCTGTAATAATCAAAATTATTTCAAAAAAGTAAACTCAATAAATGTATTTGTGAGAAGGTTTTCATAGTAGCCTAATTTCTTATTACATATAATTTTTCCCAACTGTGAAAAATAGAAGATAAATTTTTATGATAGTGAAATTGTTAAGTGGGAACATATTAAGCCAATAGACATGAAGTAATTTAAACTGATAATTATGACTTTGGTGAGTATGTAAAAATTTCTTCTGTTATAAGGTTAAGTTGAAAAGCAGAATATATATATATAATGATAGTATAAATGTTGTAAGAATATATACACTTACATATACCTAAAAATCGTGCACATGCATAAATTTGTATGCATTTAAACAAAGTCTAGAAGGAAATGCCAAAACACAAAATAGTGGATAATAGGATAATAGTGTTCTTCACTTTAGTGTATTTATATAATTTTTAAGATAAGTATAAATGTTTTCAAATACCACATACAGTCTCTCAAAGCTAGTGATTCGAATATTCCATTATTTGGCAGTAAAATTTAATAAAAGGTTACAAACATAACTCAAAACTTCATTTGACTTGAAGAAACAGTGAATTTGGAAGATTTAGTCCTTATGAAAAGAGGGAAAAGCCCTAAATTGCTTGAGATATAAAGATCTCTAATCACAACATATTCAGAGGTGATGGATTGATTAACTGCTATAACATGGCTTTTTAAAACAAGATGATTTTGAAACTATCAAATTCCTCTTTCTAATTAAAGCAAAGAAGAAAAGATGCACACATGTGTGTGCATATGTTGGGGTAGGTGATGTGGATACTCTTGAAAATCCCTGAAAGGTGTTGGGGAAAGACATTTATTAAGTATACCATCAGGATAAGTGAAAAGGGCTTGTAAAGAATTAGAGTGGTAGGCAAAGTCCATTGTAAGACCTTCAGCTCATTAATTCTGATCTTATTAACTCATTTGTCATCAGAGTTCTAGAAATGAGTTTCCTTGTGATTCATTCTTCAGCTCATGGGCCTGAATTCTTAGACATTTCGATAAACCAAATTTGTAGGGCCCTAAATGGGAAACCTTAAAAACAAAGGGCTAGCTTTGCAGTTGAAAACCTAAGATGGCGCCTGGCGGAAGAGATGGGGGCAGGGTCTATGTTGTCTGTCAAAGTTTTTAATTGGCTCTCTTGATTTCTGTGCACATAGACAGTGTGTGTTCTCTATAGACTCCTGTTATAATGAAGGTGACAATTTGACCTTTAATGTGATTGGTGCAACTATGGAAAGTCCCTCCTAAAACCCTCCTGTTTGTCTATATAAGTTGGGAGTTTGCAACAATAAACCGGAATTGCTTCAAGGGAACCCCTGTCGCGTCTGATTGTCTCTCGCTCGCTGAGGGGCTGGGTTGGCGGACAGCAGGCTCACCTCTCCTCAAAAACCCCTCGGCTTTGCTGAGGGAAGTTCCACTGCTTCTACTCTTTCTGCGGAGCGCCCGCCGCACTGAATTGTCTAAGGTTACTGAGGGTTACTGAGGCCACATGTCTTTCACAGTCAGACATACAAATTGACAGGCAATGATCAAAGTGTAGACCATGACAGGTTCAAATCTCAGAGTGCAGATTTTTTATGTAAAAATAATTTTGTATGTTTTACTCTCTTGGGATGTTTATTTAGCTTGACTTGGTTCATTTTGTCCTCATTTTCAAACAAATTTAAGGCAGAATGTGGCTTAAATACACTATCAGTTATTTACATAAATCATCCCTGAAGATGTATCTTTTTTTTTTAACTTGAAGTTAGAGCTCCCATCAGAAATGTTATAATCAGTTACCCACACACTAAGTCCTGATTATTCTGTCAGCATTATAATTATTTTAATATCTTTTCAAAAAAGCCCACATTCACAGCACTTCAATATTAAAATCAAAAGAGTATATTTTTAAAACTTCACAAACTTCCTCTCTCTAAGGAATATACAGTAACCTTTCCTCCAATATTTGGATCATCAAGAATGGATTTAATGAGTGGGTACAACTAACTTCAGTCTTAGAATTCAG
This sequence comes from Nanger dama, assembly GCA_917880005.1. Taxonomy (NCBI): domain Eukaryota; kingdom Metazoa; phylum Chordata; class Mammalia; order Artiodactyla; family Bovidae; genus Nanger; species Nanger dama. The sequence goes on along the minus strand of CAKJTW010000011.1, from coordinate 21,751,051 downwards.
GGGAAAAATACTGCGGGTTCATATGATGATTCTTTTTCTTTGCCCTTTTTTTCCTATCTAGTTGAGGTACTGCCAGACTGATTGTGCCATTGCATTTCTCTATTTTCTGAATTCATAACCGTTAGGTGCAGATTTCTGATGTAAAATGCTCACAAACCATAAATGAGAAATCATTTTAGCATAAGTTTTAATTATCTTAAAACTCTCCTTAAAATTCTTTCTGTATTTAAGTGACAGGTGAATTTCATGTAGCATAGAACAAATTTTTGAGTCCAGTTTATCAAAGTGAATGCTTCTCCTTTTTTCTCTTGGGAAACAGTAATAGTCAATGTGTTGACACCATTAACAGAGAGTAAAGAAGAATTGGATTATGCTTTCAATGAAGGGGGTATGTTATTATTTCCCATTGACAGTTTTATGAAGAGCAATCAAGTTGGCTAAACTCAGGGCTGGCAGATGGTCTTGGGAATTCTGTGTTCTTTGAGAAAGTGTTGCCTTATGGCTGGCACTCCAGGCAACCTTGCTGACTCAACAAAGCTAAGTGGGAACTTACTCCTTTTCTTTTTACTGCATTCAGCCCCTTGTAAAAATTTTATGTACAGAGATACGTGTACACACAGAAAGTTAATTCTCTTCATGAGTTTGGTTTTCTTTATTTCAATATGGGTCTTTGGGTGAAAGCTCATGTAGAGGAAATTTAATCTACAAATGACTATACTGCTGGGCATACACACCGAGGAAACCAGAATTGAAAGAGACATGTGTACCCCAATGTTCATCGCAGCACTGTTTATAATAGCCAGGACATGGAAGCAACCTAGATGTCCATCAGCAGACGAATGGATAAGGAAGCTGTGGTACATATACACAATGGAGTACTACTCAGCCCTTAAAAAGAATACATTTGAATCAGTTCTAATGAGGTGGATGAAAATGGAGCCAATTTATACAGAGTGAAGTAAGCCAGAAAGAAAAACACCAATACAATATACTAATGCATATATACTGAATTTAGAAAGATGGTAACGATAACCCTGTATGCGAGACAGCAAAAGAGACACAGATGTATAGCACAATCTTTTGGACTCTGTGGGAGAGGGAGAGGGCAGGATGATTTGGGAGAATGGCATTGAAACATGTATAATATCATATAAGAAACAAATCGCCAGCCTAGGTTTGATGCAGGGAGCACTATGCTTGGGGCTGGTGCACTGGGATGACCCAGAGGGATGGTGTGTGAGAGGAGCTGGGAGGGGGTCGGGATTGGGAACGCACGTCCACCCGTGGCAGATTCATGCTGATGTTTGGCAAAACCAATACAATATTGTAAAGTAAAATAATAATAATAATAGATAAATAAAAAAAAAAAAAAAAAAGAAGTTGGCTTTCAAAAGATAAGATATGGGCAGAGGGGGATGTTTGAGGGGCATGGCACAGCAGGTAAGCTCTTAACATTAAATCTGTACTGATTCTGTTGAACTATAAAATAACATACAATATATATTTTGGGAACCAAAGTTGGTCAGAATGTCAGACACTATACTGTCAGTTCTAAGAGGGAGGCGGTGTCATCCACCTATACAGCTACTTCCCACTCAAGGATAAACCATGCAACCCATTTCCATGGTTGATAAAAGTCTGTCTTGATTCAGATTGGTATTAATTCACATGACTGCAGTACCTTCCTAACTAATCTTCCCATCTCCCTCTTGTCCCACCTCCAGTTCATTCTTCACAGACAGGAAAGAATAATAATAATAATAAAAATCATTAATTGGATCACATCACGACTCTGTGAAACCTTTCAGAACTGTTTACTTCTTAGAACAAGACCCAGACTCCTTTCCTGGCTCGCTATAATTTGGATCCTGAATATCTCACTCTTCTCTTGTGCCATCTCCCTTGTTCACCCTAGTCTGGTTGCATGTCTTCTTTTGATCACTTTAGTCCAATCTCTCTCCCACCCTCAGAGTCCTACATATGCTGTTTTACCTGGCACACTCCTCCTCCACTTCAACTGATTCACTCCTTGTCGCCCAGGTCTCAGCTTAAATGCCAGTTCTTCAGAGGGACCTTTCCCATCCTTTCAATCTAAAGTAGTTCCATATCACTGCTACTCCCTCTCCCTCCCATTATTCATAATTCAGTCTCTTCACTGGCTTCTTTAATGGTACTTGTCACATTTACATAATTTTATTGATTTACTTGTTTGCTCTCCTTTCCTGAGTTCTGATGGAAGCTAGCATGTGATACAAAAATCTTCACACTCTGTGCCCAGTTCTGTCTCTCCAGGCCTTTGCTCTAGACCTCCTTTTCTTCAGTCTTCCTACTCTTTTCTTTCCAGCCTTCTAACCAGATAATCAGGCCATTGCTCACTGCCTGGGAATCTTTTTACATCTATTTATTTCATTATTTCAAGTCATTTCTCTTTTCTTACAAAGTAAATGGCCAGATTTACTTGTTACAACTCCACCCTTTAGGAAGCTTTGTCCGCTCTAATGTCTTCAAATCTAATTTTAAATGTGCTGGAAGCAATCACTTGTTGATTTTTGACCCTCATTTACTTACCCAGCTCATAAATGACAAGGAAGAGGAAAGCAGCCCCTGACAGTAACTGGTTGGACACCACCAGCCAAACCTTGGTATTTCTAGAAGCTGGCCTGGAACTTACATCTATGCCTTGCTATCTTCCTATTAAATACTGACATAGTTTTGCAGAGCATCAAAATTAGAGCAGGGCTTCCCATGACTGTGATGGATCAAGACAAAATAAGACCAGTCTGTAATCATTTATAAACACTGTAAAAAAGATGCACATGGTTCAAACCACAAAAAATGACCACACAACCTCTTTTCACAGCTGAAATGATTGAGTGTGGCTTCTTTGCCCAAGTAGAGCTTTAGCTTCACTTCATTCATCTTGTCGTACAGATAAGCTTTATCAAGATGCCCATTTGTAGAACTGTCTCACTTCCTGATATCCTCCAGTACACAGTAAAGTCCCAACCCTTTGAACACTCCCCCAAATAGGGTAACATAAACCCAAATTCTATACTAGGTACTTTCTAACACTCCCTTACTGAGATGCTCCATAGATTCCCACCATCTTAAGTCCTACTTGTACAGCTACAGGACTCTGTCATCTGTGGCTAGATAGCACCAACAGTCTCTTTCATCTCCTTCAGCTTGTTTTTGGTACAAAGTCAAGGAGGTTAGCTGGTACAACAACTGTAGCTGACAGGGGTGTCTGAGTCCCCTGCTTTCAGGGCATGTGTCATGCATGGGCCCAATCTGGATATACCTGTAAGGTCGGACCCCAGGGGCCATGATGGCCCACCCCTCCTCTCCCTCCCACCGGTGAGAAGGTCCCCAATGACAGGACACTTCACTGGTTGCCATGACGAGCTGCCCCTCCTCTTCCCCGCCCACCAGGGGAGTCCCTAATGGAGGGAGGCTTCTGGATCCCAGGGACCAATGACAGCACACTTCGCCGCCAAAGCTGCCCCACCCCAGCTGCATAGAAAGACCTATCAGCCCTCGCCACCACGAACCGGCCACCTATCCAAACCCCCCTTCCACTTCCCTAGCCATCCCCTGCAGCGTGCATATATAAACAAACTTCTAGCGTGGTCCAGCGCACAGACTTCCTAGACCTGCCTCCTTCGGGTCTGGGAACCCTGCCTGGGAGCGCTTCCTCAGTAAAGCCTGTTAAATACTCCTTTGGGGTCCTGGTCATCTTTACCTAACAATACCATTTTCATCTTTTGCTTGACCAATTCTGGGCTGACTCAATGATTTAGAAGAATTGAAACAATCTAGCTGATGTGAAGTTATAGATACATGGCCATTTAGTACCCCCATGGTCAAGTACTCTGTGACCATCAAGACCTGATAACACATCAGGAGCTGTTAACAAAAGTAATTGTGGTTTTGCATTGTTGAACTTTGCCCTCCAATATTAGGATGCACTCTTAAATCAATGTAGTTATGTTATGTACCTTTTTAATGCATTTAATGTACATTTCTAGCTTTATGGGTTTTTTTCTAGTTATTACTTGCTATTAGTTTTATATTTATTTTAGACTATAGAAATGATGTTAGACAAAAGCATATTCAAGTAGTTCTTTTATTCAAATTCAAAATGGGTTGTATTCGGCCTAGGAACTGCTAACAAAAGTACAATGCAGTGCTGATGCAAGAAGTTTTGCAAAGGAGAGAAGAACCTTGAAGATGAGCAACATAGTGACTTGCCATCAGAAGTTGACAATGACCAATTGACAAGATCATCACAGCTGATCCTTTCACAATTACAAGTGAAGTTGCTGAAGAACTCAACATTGACCATTTTATGATGGTTCAGCATTTGAGCAAATTGGAAGGGTGAAAAAGCTCAATAAGTGGATGCCTCATGAGTGGAAAAATCCAAAAATACATCATTTTGAAATGTCATCTTCTTTTCGTCTATGCAGCAACAGTGAATCATTTTTTGATCATATTATGTATGCAATGAAAACGTAGATTTTATACAACAACCAGTGATGACCAGTTTAGCTACTGGACTGAGAAGAAGCTCCAAAGCACTTCCCAAAGTCAAACTTGCAATTAAAAAAAAAAAAGGTCATGATTTCTATTTGGTGCTCCGCTTCCCATCTGATCCATTACAGTTTTCTGAATCTTGGCAAAACTATTACATCTTAGGAGTATATTCAGCAAATCAATTAGATGTACCAAAAACTGCAAGGCCTGAAGCCAGCACTGGTCAACAGAAACGGCCCAATACTGCTTCACAACAACCCCTGACTGCACTTTGCCCAACCAACACTTCAAAAGTGGAATGAATTGGGCTACAGACTTTTGCTTCATCTGACATTCTCACTCAGCCTCTCACTAATTGACTACCACTTCAAGCATTTCGACAACTTTTACAGGCAAAATGCTTCCACAACCAGCAGGAGGCAGAAAATGCTTTCAAAGAGTTTGTCAAATCTCAAAGCAAAGATTTTTACCCTACAAGAGTGAGCAGACTTATTTCTCATTGGCAAAAATGTGTTGATTGCAATGGTTTCTATTTTGATTAATAAAGATTTGTTTGAGTCTAGTTATAATGATATAAAATTCATGGTCCAAAATGGCAATTACTTATGTACCAACCTAAATATTTTACTGAAAGATATATTATTTTATCTAGAACATCAAGGTTTGCATTGTGATTCTCACACTGGGGCTTGCTATAACCTCCACACTGCATATTTTTCCATTGGATGCCTGAACTCTTCCATGTTATCCAATATATGGGCTAGATCACTATTCCTTGGAGAAGGAAATGGCAACCCACTCCAGTATTCTTGCTTGGAGAATCCTATGGACAGAGGAGCCTACAGTCCATGGGGTTACAAAGAGTCGGGCATGACTGAGTGACTAACACTTCACTATTCCTACTCATGGGACATATTTCCTCCAAAACCCAAAAAGAACTATCAGACTCCCTTGCTTCCTTCTTTGTGACAGGGAATGTAAGATGCAGCACTTTCTTTTTGGAAGGCCTATTTGGCAAACTCCTGACCACTAGATCCCTAAAACTTCACTGAAAGTATCAGGATCCTCCTCCCTGTGCCCTGGAGTACACGTAACTTATCAAGTTTTCCAGCAAGGCCATCTCTTGTTTGTCCTGCCTGATCTACACAATGTTATTGATGTAAAGCACCCGTGTGATCTTCTGTGGGTTGATCAGGCAGACCAGATAACTTCATTCTATAATACAACAAACAGCGGAGTCAACATAGCCCTGAGGCAAAACTACAAATGAATATTTTTGCATGTCCCATGTAAATGTGACCTGTCTGTTATCTTCCTTTATAATCAGAATGGAGAAAAATGCATTTACCAAATCAATAACTGTGTATCATATACTTAAGAGGTTGTTAATCTCTTTTAGTACAGATGTCACCTCTGGCATAGCATTGCAACCAGGGCTATTACTTAACTGAGCTTTTAATAATCTAAGTCTGCATATCCCATCTGAGTTCTGCAGGGACCACGATGATAAATCAGAGTTGTGATCAGGATATTCCTTCAACTTATGTTCCATTCCTTAAGCTATTTAATGAGGTTATTAATTACGATCCTTCCTGGAATGTGATACTACTTTTTATGTACTCCTGAGGCCAAATGAAGTAGGGGGCAGTTTCAGAGGTTTCTACTTGAACTTTCCCATTCTGATAGTTCTGACTCCACAAGATAAATACTCACTGTGGGTGTTATTCTGTCAAGTATATTCATTTCAATCACCTGATGACTGGAAAAGTGGCCACTGGATGTGTCTCCAGATTCATCGATTCACTGGACTCACTTATACAATGGTTTCATTATCAGATGGATTTGAAGCAGAATTCCACTCATTACCTGATTGTGTGAGCTTCCACATCAACAGGTTACCCTGTTTATGACTTAAGGTCTCTGGGTATTGATGTCAGCTCAGATCTCCTGTACCCAGGTCAATAGCTGTAAGCAAGACTGTCTATACAATTTGCAAGGTCCAGTACTAATGAAAATGTGGGGCCACTTGTTTAAAAATTTCAAGAGAGTGATGATATAGTCTTAAAGCAAGTTATAAACCCTTCCAAATAGAGCACACCAGGCTGGTCCTGGCTCTAGGTCTCTTCAGGGGAGTCTGAAGGTACTGTCCTGGTATATGGATGTCAGAGTATTAGACGTTTCTATTTCCCAGGAATCCAACAGCTCTTCAGTCAACGGATTCTAGATGTAAAAATTAACTCTGCTGCTGCTAAGTCGCTTCAGTCGTGTCTGACGCTGTGCGACCCCATAGATGGCAGCCCATCAGGTTCCCCTGTCCCTGGGATTCTCCAGGCAAGAACACTGGAGTGGGTTGCCATTTCCTTCTCCAATGCATGAAAGTGAAAAGTGAAAGTGAAGTCACTCAGTCATATCCAACTCTGCGACCCCATGGACTGTAGCCTACCAGGCTCCTCCGTCCATGGGATTTTCCAGGCAAGAGTAATGGAGTGGGGTGTCATCACCTTCTTCATACTAGTGTGTGCTGCTGCTGCTGCTGCTGCTGCTAAGTCACTTCAGTTGTGTCCGACTCTGTGTGACCCCATAGATGGCAGCCCACCAGACTCCCCCATCCCTGGGATTCTCCAGGCAAGAACACTGGAGTGGGTTGCCATTTCCTTCTCCAATGCATGAAAGTGAAAAGTGAGAGTGAAGTCACTCAGTCGTGTCCGACTCAGCGAACCTGTGGACTGCAGCCCACCAGGCTCCTCCGTCCATGCAATTTTCTAGGCAAGAGTACTAGAGTGGGGTGCCATTGCAGGTCTCCACAAATCAAGTAAGAGACTCTGACTTTGACCATCTACTGACCATTTCCATAACTCCCTTCAGGCCAATCCCCATTGGCCACACCTCCAACATTTCTGGTCATTGTGGTACATATGATCTCCTAGAATCTGACAACAGAGAACCATCATCTGGACTCTATTACCTGGTGGTGAATGGACATCATTGCTCTGAATATCATTGATATTACTGAGTTCCCTAATCCCTTCCATCATATGAGAACACAAAGAGAAGTTTGTAACCCAGAAGACAGCCCTTCCATAACCATAATGGGACCCTGATCTCAAACTTCCAGGTTCCAGAATTGTGAGAAATAAATGTATATCATTCATAAACCATCCAGTCTGTGGTACTTTGTTGTAACCATCTCAACTAAGACAAAAAGTCTATAGAACCAACTACCAGAGGCATCTACTTAATGTCTCCAGTCCACATTTCAGGGTCTCAGGTATTTCCAATCAGCCTTGGTCAACCATTTAAATGTCTCTTGAGCTCTGCATTCAGGAAAGTAAGATCATGGCATCTTGTCCCATCACTTCATGGCAAATAGATGTGGAAACAATGGAAACAGTGACAGACTTTATTTTGAGGAGGTTCCAAAATCACTGCAGATGGTGACTGCCACCATGAAATTAAAAGATACTTGCTCCTTGGAAGAAAAGTTATGAACAACCTAGACAGCATATTCAAAAGCAGGGACCTTTGCCAACAAAGGTCCGTTAAGTTAAAGCTATGGTTTTTTCCAGTAGTCATGTATGGATGTGAGAGTTGGACTATAAAGAAAGCTGAGTGCTGAGGAATTGATGCTTTTGAACTGTGGTGTTGGAGAAGACTCTTGAGCATCCCTTGGACAGTAAAGAGATCCAATCATTTCATTCTAAAGGAAAGCAATCCTGAATATTCATTGGAAAGACTGATGCTGAAGCTGAAACTCCAATACTTCGGCCACCTGATGTGAAGAGCTGACTCATGGGAAAAGACCCTGATGCTGGGAAAAATTGAAGGCGGGAGGAAAAGGGGACAACAGAGAATGAGATGGTTGGATGGCATCACCGACTCAATGGACTTGAGCTTGAGCAGGCTCTGGGAGTTGGTGATGGACAAGGAAGCCTGGTGTGCTGCAGTCCATGGGGTTGCAATGGACCCGACTGAGTGACTGAACTGAACTGAACTGAACTCTGTGACTTGATCAGGGGCTCAGTCTGCAGCTTATCTTTGTTTGTTTTTGCAAAGAGGCCCTCACCTCTTTGTAAGCTATCTAAGAGGCAATCTGACTCTCATACTAAGCCTTTAACTGCTTGTTAAGAGCCCTTCAGCTGAAGCTGAAGCTGAAGCTCCAATTCTCTAACCACCTGATGAGAAGAACTGACTCACTGGAAAAGACCCTGATGCTGGGAAAGATTGAAGGCAGGAGGAAAAGGGGATGATAATGAGATGGTTGGATGGAATCATCAACTCGATGGACATGAATTTCAGCAAAATCCAAGAGTTGGTGATGGACCAGGAAGCCTGGCATGCTCTACTTCATGGGGTCACAAAGAGTTGGATATGACTGAGTGACTGAAATGACTGAAGAGCCCTTAGTTTCTCAATATCTCTCTGCAGCATGTCAGTTCAACCTAACAGTAACCATACAACATACTTCCTTGTATGAATTGTTTTTGTTATCTTCCTAACAGCCTGAATCTTAGAATCTGCAAGTCTTCCCCTAAAATGCATATTTTCCCAAGTAAGCAATTGATGAAATCTATAGCAATTGGGAGCAGAAACAATCCCCACTCCATATAACTCTGACGCCATCCTGCTTGCTTGATATGTTGAGTGAGTCAGTTCTAAACACCTAGCTTCTATCTGCATTTCTGAACCATGCTTAGGACCACTTGTTTCACTCTGTGTTCCATGAGAAACAAACCTCAAGACAGAATTGGATGTGCAAAAGATGGACTAGGGAGAGTGCTTTGAGAGGATAAAGATGAGAAAACAGAAGGGGGCCATGTCAGAGGGTAATACAAGCATTTTCTGATGAAGAGAAGAAAGTAAAAATAATTCAGCAGAGTTTCAGACCAAAGTGCAGTTTCGAGATAGGTTTAGTCAGGTCAAGGAGGTACTCTTGAGTCAAAATCACCCATTGAAGGTGTCCTATGTGTTGACAGAATGCTGCTGGTTTTGTGGCCCCACTAGATTCAGTCCTTTGCTAGGAGGAGGCTGGATGTACATTGGCCTCAGGGACGAAGGAATAAGGATGGAAGGGCAACAGCTGCGACTGTCAGTCAATGATGTGCTCTACATTAGAAGGGCTGAGCTGTGTATTTCCATGACCACCATGATCTGCCTCACAAATGTCTCACAAAGCCGTTTTTCTCCCTCCTAAGCCAATGATTGGCAAAGGACAGAATTCATTTTGAAACACTGCACTCTAACCTGGTAATCATGGGCCACATTCTTCCACTCTTATCCAACCAACCCTTGTGAACTGTTTGAGTTCCATTCAACCTCTAATGCCACACTTCAGGTATATTTCAAATCATAGCAATCATTTATTTCCCATTTCTTTTCTTTTTTTTTTTAACTGTACTTTGATTTTAAAAGTTAGGAATTTTTTTTTCTTTTTCTGATTTTTAAAATTTTTTAAAAAATATTTCCCATTTCTTAGCAGAAGTTCTTCACATAGAAACAAATCCATCAGAAAATTGAGACATATTCTTTGGCATCTATTTCCATTCAGTTCAGTCATTCAGTCATGTCCGACTCCTTGCGATTCCATGAACTGCAGCACACCAGGCCTCCCTGTCCATCACCAACTCCCAGAGTTCACTCAGACTCACGTCCATCGAGTCAGTGATGCCATCCAGCCATCTCATCCTCTGTCGTTCCCTTCTCCTCCTGTCCCCAATCCCTCCCAGCATCAGAGTCTTTTCCAATGAGTTAACTCTTCTCATGAGGTGGCCAAAGCATTGGAGTTTCACCTTTAGCATCAGTCCTTGCAATGAACACCCAGGATTGATCGCCTTTAGAATGGACTGGTTGGATCTCCTTGCAGTCCAAGGGACTCTCAAGAGTCTTCTCCAACACCACAGTTCAAAAGCATCAATTCTTCAGTGCTCAGCTTTCTTCACAGTCCAACTCTCACATCCATACATGACCACAGGAAAAACCATAGCCTTGACTAGACAGACATTTGTTGGCAAAGTAATGTCTCTGCTTTTGAATATACTATCTAGGTTGGTCATAACTTTCCTTCCAAGGAGTAAGCTTCTTTTAATTTCATGGCTGCAGTCACCATCTGCAGTGATTTTGGAGCCCCAAAAATAATGTCTGACACTGTTTCCACTGTTTCCCCATCTATATGCCATGAAGTGATGGGACCAGATGTCATGATCTTAGTTTTCTGAATGTTGAGCTTTAAGCCAACTTTTTCACTCTCCACTTTCACTTTCATCAAGAGGCTTTTGAGTTCCTCTTTACTTTCTGCCATAAGGGTGGTATCATCTGCATATCTGAGGTTATTGATATTTCTCCCGGCAATCTTGATTCCAGCTTGTGCTTCTTTCAGCCCAGCATTTCTTATGATGTACTCTGCATATAAGTTAAATAAGCAGGGAATTTTTGTCATACTCTTATTACGGACACCTTCCAGAGACAAATTCTACATAAAGGCATTTTAATGGTCATTTCTCATAAATTTTTATTTTATACATTTAGTATGAAAATGAAGCATTTTACTGCACAAAATCCAAAAATTACAAAAACCTATTGGAGCAGGAAAATATTTTCTTCACTCTATAATCTCATCTGCTCAGAAATACTGTTAAGAGTTTATTAACTTCCTTTCCCTTGTTTCACTTTTGTGATAGTGTCCATATAAATTTTCCACATGGTGAGAATACACTGCCTATGTTGTTTTATTTCTTACATTAGCAAGTTTTTAAAATTTACTTTTAAAATAATTTTTCCTTATTTTTTGCCTTATCAGAAAATAAGCAAATTAGAGAATGTTGTCTAATAAATACTCTCTGTATATAATTATCACGTATATACTAATATACATTTATTGTTGTTGTTCAGTTGCTAAATCATGTCCGACTGTATGTAACCTCATGAAATGCAGCATGTCAGGCTTCCCTGTTCTTTGTTATCTCCCGGAGCTTGCTCAAACCCATGTCTATCAAGTCAGTGATGCCACCCAACCATCTCATCCTCTGTTATCCCCTTCTCCCCTTGCCTTCAATCTTTCCCAGCATCAGGGTATTTTCAGATGAATCAGTTCTTCACATCAGGTTGCCAGAGTATTGGAGCTTCAGCTTCAGCATCAGTCCTTCCAATGAAAATTCAGGGTTTATTTCTTTTAGGATTGACTGGTTTGATCTCCTTGCTGTCCAAGGAACTCTCAAGAGTCTTCTCCAGCACCATAATTCAAAATATATTATATATGTGCATATTTCAGGTAATATTTTCAAATATACACGTATATCTGTATATTATCATACATATACCTATATATCTTTATAAATGTCATCACTATATCTTGTGACTCTCTCTCTTCCCCCTCCACATATTTCTCTTCATGAATGTATAGGCAGATCTTACAATCTGAAAAAGAAAGATGATTTTTACTTTGAAAATATATATCTTGCAATCATTCTCCTAACAAAAATAGTCATCCCGGCCCATGGGGAAAATTACTTACTCTATTCAAACATGTAGCATAAGTGACATGAGGAGGGATTCATATAGTCTAAAGTGCTCAGTGGCTAAGTGGCAGAACAGCATGTTACCTACCTACCCAAAGGCAGCCAGGAGTAGTTGTGCTCTCAGACTGATGTTATTTCTCCAAGGTCACACTTTAAACTGACTCCTTCGTAACTTGGCACAGAGATGTCACTGTAAGCAAGACCCACTCAAGGGTTGTCCCATGTGGATTCCCCTGTCAGGATTCTCTGAGAATTCACTTCCATCTCACAGAAGCATTTTATCAGTGCACCTACTCCCACATGCTTAAACAGTGTGCACAACCCAGAATTCAAAACTAGCAAAGTTAACATTCTTGACTCCCAGCCCAAATGTGGGTGCTCATCATGAGCTCATGCCTTCCTTTGGGGATTGGCATTTGTGGTACTTGTGTTATCACAGGCTGACTGGCCCAGGAAAAAGACATCAAGAGACATGTGCTCGAGACCATGCATAGATCTCTAAGACATAAAAGTATGCACAATTCATTCTAGATTTTTTTTTATATTTTGGGGGAGGGAGTGTCAAAAGTATGGTGATAATTTCAGAGAAACTGGCTTACCTGAGTTCCAACCACAGTTTCATCACTGTCTGGCTGGATGATTAATGCAGAGTCACTATCTCTTCCTCTGTACAACAGAGGTAATAACACCTCTTTTGTGACCCCCATGGACTGCAGCCCACCAGGTTCCTCTCATGGGATCTTCCAGTCCTGTTGCCATTTATTTCTGCAATAACACCTAACTTGTCTAATCCTAGAGTTTTTTTTTTTTATTGATTATCTAGATAGATAAAGGACATAAAATATTTAGTAAATGCAAGTGCTATAAAAATGCTAGGTTTATAGATGTGCTATTAGGAAAGAAGAGACAGTATTTTAATTATTTTATTTTCCCAAAGTCTGGCACAATACCAGGCATACCACAGGGCACCTAAGTCATGATATTTTATTGAGCAAATGGACTAATGTCTAGAAGGAAGTGGAGCTGGATGCAGTGCAGGCCACTGCCACTGTGGGTTATGTGATTGTGTGACTGCTTCTCAAGCTTTCTCATGCACACAATGGAGGAAATGACACCACTCATCCTAGCACATCTACATGACATTTGGGAGACTCAGATAAGATAATGTTTGTGAAAGTGTTCTGGAAAATTTAAGCCACTACGCACATGCTTGTTATTTTTAAGCCATTTGCTGGGACTTTTTCTAAGCAAATGAACTCTAAATTCCTTTTGAACTTTGAGTATAGCTAATTTTCAGAAAAAAGAAAAAAACATTATAAATGTCTCTTACTTCCTCTTTTGGGAGCTGTGCAGCATTGGTAAACAACACATCTCACAAAGGGCTATATACCAGAAAAGCACCCAGTGGTTTAGAAAATCTTTCCCACAGCTTTTGGTAGTCACAAATTTGTACAGATCAGGTCTTTTTTCCTTGGCTCTCACCCACTCCTCCTCCTTCCACATATGATGACTTTTGTGACTTCCTGATGATCAATACTCAAACAAGGCACAAATTTGTGACTGTGTATCTGAAGTAAAGTTCTGCCACAGCTCTCTCAGGATTCAAATCCCAGGAAAGTAAAGTAAGAAGGCTACATTCTATCCTCTCCCACCTACACAATGTTTCATGCACTCTAATAAACATATTGTTATCTCATTAATTTAATCAGGCACCAGATTTCCTAGTGGGCAAACTGGTCATTGTGTTTCATTCCAGTCCTGGGTGTTCATTGGAGGGACTGATGTTGAAGCTGAAACTCCAATACTTTGGCCACCTGATCCGGAGAGTTGACTCATTTGAAAAGACCCTGATGCTGGGAAAGATTGAGGGCAGGAGGAGGAGGGGACAATTTGCTTACTCATTTACCTACATATTTAATTTTTAAACTTTTTGATTATGGTAAAAACACATAACATAAAATTTACCGGGATAACCAGGTCTAAGTGTACAGTTCAACAGTGTTAGCTGTATTCATATGTGCAATGATTCCTGAACTCTTTCATCTTGCAAAACTGAAACTCTGTACCCATTAAACAACTCTACGTTTCCTCCTCTCAGCCCCTGCATGTGTATTTTTAAATCTTCTTATACTCCAGTACTCTTCCTTGGAAAATCCCATGGATGGAGGAGCCTGGTGTGCTGCAGTTCATGGGGTCGCTGAGAGTTGGACACAACTCAGTGACTTCACTTTCACTTTTCACTTTCATGCATTGGAGAAGGAAATGGCAACCCACTCCAGTGTACTTGCCTGGAGAATCCCAGGGACAGCGGAGCCTGGTGGGCTGCCGTCTATGGGGTCGTACAGAGTCGGACACGACTGAAGTGACTTAGCAGCAGCAGCAGCAGCATACATATTTTGTAAGCAAGTTGTAAGCAAGTAAGCAAGTAAGAAGGAGGATGAGATGGTTGGATGGAATCACCGACACAATGGACATGAGTTTGGGTGGACTCTGGGAGTTGGTGATGGACAGGGAAGCCTGGCATGCTGCGATTCATGGGGTCGCAAAGAGTCGGACATGACTGAGAGACTGACTGAACTGAACTGAAACTGGTCATCAGCAAATCAGGGACACAGCTCTGCAAGTCTTTTTTTTTTTTTTTTTTTTTTGGTCTGTGAAGCTTAAGATGCAGAAAAAACAAAGAAAATCATTCTCAGTTCTACTGAATCAGTAAGATCCAGTCTGGATCAGTAAAATCCAGTAATCTACTTGCTGCCCACAGCTCCCAGCACACACGGAGGAAACCCTCAAGGAATGTGCATGTTGAATCTGACATGTCAAATCAATGAGTACATAGAGTCTTGCAAGGGAATTATGCTAAAAACCACTAGAAATCCAGGTCTCATTATAATATCATCCATTGTCCTTTATTTGTAATAAACAATCAAACAAATGCATTAGATTCTGAGTCTAGAAGCTCAAGTTCACTTTATTTTATATATTATCATTTTCCTTTATTCTTTAAACAAATAAAAATTTTATCCCTATGATGTGCTATGTATAACAAGAGCCTAAGCTCTAATTATTGATAAATAGTTGCATATAAGTAATAGGTTGCTTAGAAGTTCACAGACAAATATATACAGAACGTCATGTAAAACATTTTGTGAACAAATATTGTCTTTGGCTTCCTCCTATTTTTCTTACTTTTGGTGTTTATATTGGTTATTGATTTTCTCATTTACCTACATATTTAATTTTTAAACTTTTTGATTATGGTAAAAAACACATAACATAAAATTTATCAGCATAACCAGGTCTAAGTGTACAGTTCAACGGTGTTAGCTTTATTTATATGCACAATGATTCGTGAACTTCTTCATCTTGCAAAACTGAAACTCTGTACTCATTAAACAACTCTTCATTTCCCCCTCTCAGCCCCTGCATGTGTATTTTTAAATCTTCTTATATATTTTGTAAGCAACAGCCAATCACTCTGGAACAAAATAATTTTGTGTAGACAGATGCAAATGTAGCCTACTAGTTTTTGTTTGTTTTTGGCCATGCTGGGATGCTTGCACAATTTATTTCTCCAACCAATGACTGAACCTGGAATACAGCAGTGAAAGTTCAGAGTCCTAATCATTGGAACTCCCTTAGCCTACAAGTTTATAGCATTGAATCATGGATTCTCAGGGTTGGACAGAATCTTAATATCAGCCCCGTCTTCTGCAGCCCTAATCTAAGGTATGAAAGACACACTTGCTGTTTGAAGCACTGCCAGGCATTGTGTTCCTGCAAACACATACAGTATAAGCATAAATTCTATTTAGTGCAACTGCCATCAAAAAGACCAAATAATGTATGGAGCATTTAAATTGTATTTGCTGAATAACAGATGGAGAAAACCTGCTTTCGATTTTGATTCCTCTGTGTGCAAGTTTGTATGCCTGATAAAAAAGGGGGAAAATTTCCACAGAGTGCATTTTCAGCTCTGTTAGGCAACTCCACTAGGCACACATTTTTCATCACTGTTATTGTTGGAGATACTCATACTGTGATATTCAACTTTTTAGTGACTCTATGTCTAGTGTCATAAGCAAAAGGAACACTGTTGGAAGCCATTCATATACAAAGATGAATAGCAATAATTTAACTCTACATGACCCTAACCCAGGCCACATTAATCTTTACTTCCAAACCCAAACTAAAAGTATATTGTACTCAGTTAGCCCATACTTGGATCCTAGAAATCATATGGTCTCTCCATCTGTGCAAAATGAATGATGATGAAGGGGAAAGTGAAGAAGGAGATGGTAATATTAGAGGATTGTAGCTAAAATATATCACATTTGTATATTTTACAGAAATATAATGGCCATGTATACATACTACTAAAATAGTTCCTAGGAGTTTAGAGGGTTTCCCAGGTAGCTCAGTGGTAAAGAATCCGCTTGCTAATGCAGGAAATGTAGAAGACATGGGTTCAATCCTTGGGTCAAGAAGATCGCCTGGAGGAGGTATTGGTAACCGACTCCAGTATTCTTGCCTGGAGAATCCCACACACATGAAAGCCTGGTGGGCTACAGTCCATGGTGTTGCAGAGAGTCAGACATGACTGAGCGTGAGCACGTATGAATGCATGCAGGACCTTAGAAGGGGCTGTCTATATAAGTAAGAGGTTTTAACATTCAAACTTTAGGTTCACAGTAAATCTGTTCCTGAGATGAGGCCTGGGAAAACCCTCTGAAGGACTCTAAAACCCGAGCACTTCCTGATATGATGTACAGGATGTACACAGTATCATAGTATCACAGATGTTTCTGCCAAAAGTAGAAAACTCAATCTAATCATGAGAAAACATCAGTCAAACCTAAACTGAGATTCAGTCTACGAAATAAACGGCCTGCACATTTCAAAAATATTTGTCATGCCATAAAGAACAGATTTGCGTTTCCCAGGGAAAGGGGACAAAGAGAGGTTGGATTGGGGATTAGCGGATGCAAACTATTGTATATAGGATGGATAAATAACAAAGTCCTACTGTGTCATACAGGGAACTACATTCAATAGCCAGTACTAAGGCATTCTGGAAAAGAATATGAAGAAGAATATATATATATATATACATAAAATATGCATATATATATATATATATAAGTGAATCACTTTTCTGTACATCAGAAACTAACACAACACTGTAAATCAACTATACTTCAGTTTAAAAAAGACTGTCATGTAATACAATGACTGAGGAAATGTTCCTGATTCATAAAGATTAAAGAAATAGAATAACAGAATGCAATGTAAAATCCAGGATTTTCTGTTTGCTATAATAAGCATCATTGGGACAATTGGCAAAGTCTGAATGTAAAGAAGAGAATCATGTTATATCAGTGTTAATTTCCTCATTTCCTTATTGGATGTGATCATGTCAGAGACTATCCCGTTTTAGGAAATATGCACCAAGACAGTCAGAATCAAGGTGCACCATATCTGCAACTGACAAATGGTTTAGGAAAAAATCTACAAAGTGCCAAATAAGGACTTCCTGTATCTCCTTATTTATCTCTCACTCACGTGGGCATTGAGCAAAGAAGGGGCGGGAGTGAGGAGCCCCACACAGCTGTTCAGGGATGTCTGGAACAGAAGCCCACCCACATTGCTCTGAGACACTGGGTGTGACTTGGAGGATATCAGGTTTGTCTGTTAGGGACACTGCCAACCTCTTCCTTCTCCAATTGCCCTCTGTGTTTCCTTGCATGCCCTCTGAAGAGACAAGTATCCCTTTCCTCAGACACTTCCCTGGAGCATCTTCTTTCTTCTCAGTAGACTGAGACACTAGCTTTATGCATTTTCCCCCATTTGATGATTCCAGTGACCTGTAAGGTGGTGGAGGTCAAATCAAAGGAAGAACATGGCTAAGCTTGCAAATTACTGGCTTATATAAAAAGCATTTGACCCTAATCCAGCATGCTTAAACTCTAGGCCCAGCTTAGATGCCCTACTTCCACTAGATGCCCTACTTCAGCAAATATTATATTCATAGAACATAAAGCTGGAAGTTTTGGGAGGATGCCACCCTCAAAAACAAAACAAAACAAAACAAAAAACCAGAACCTGTTTCTATTTCTGTGAAACGGAGACTGTGGAGTTGAGCTGAAGGTGTATCCAGGAAAGTGTCTCAAAACTAAAAATCATCAAACTCTTCAGTCCCTTTGATGTAAGTGACACTTGATGAATTTGCCACTTCTTGTACTAGAAAGTTCTCTCTTGATCCCCATATTGTAAAAGAGGGGCAGGTCAGGATGACTTGGAGAGGACAAGACCCTAACAAGAAATTTAGCTCCTTCAGCCCCACAGCCACAGCCAGCCAGAGCTCTTAGGAATCTGCGAGCTCATCCACTTTAAGCCCCTCCTGGTGGCATCTGTTGTTTTCTGCTGCCCTGAACCTAATGCCCTTTCCTAGCTTAATGGACCTTCTATTTTTTTTTTTTTTCCAGAAACTCTCTTTGGCCCAGTCTTGGTAGGACTATATCAATCAAGGCATTCAGATTTCTCCTGGCCTAAAACGACATCTTCCGAGAATTTGAAGGTAAATGTGTATGTGCGTGCTTTCTATTCAGTCTTGTCTGATTCTGTGCGACTCCATGGACTGTAGCCTGCCAGGCTTCTCTGTCCGTGGGACTCTCAGGCAAAAATACTGGAGTGGGTTGCCATGCCTTTCTCCAGGGGATCTTCCCGACACAGGGCTCAAACCCCTGTCTCTTGTTTCTTGCACCTCCTGCATTGGCAGGCGGGTTCTTTGCCACTAGAACTACCTGGAAAACTCTCTAAGGGAAATGATTCAAGCTTAAAAAAAAAAAAAAAATGAAGCCTGCTAGGTTTGACTTATTTCTAAGGCGGCACTTATGAAACGACGCTATTCATTCCGGTTACTTCAATCCCTGTAGATCTTCTGGTTCTTAGCCCTTTCCCAAACCTTGTTTTTCAACTTTCTCCTTCAATCTGTGACTTTCATATTTTAACTTGTTTTTATATTCTCAGTTTTCTTTAGTGGGAGTTACTTTACATTGTTAGTAACAAAGGAATCCTCACTGGCACATCCTTCTTCTTAAAGAGCAAGAATGTAAGGTCCAGGACCTCCTTGGTGGCCCAGTGGTTAAGAATTTGCCTTGCAATGCGGGGAACATGAGCTCCCCGTTCAGGGCACTAGGACGTCACATGCCTCAGGGCAACTAAACTCACACCACAACTAAAGAGTCCACACGCCACACAGAAAAATTCCGCATGATGCAATGAAGGTCCCGCATGCTACAACTAATACAAGTAGCCAAATAAATAAACAAAAAGAAGAATGTAAAGCCCGAAGAATGTAGGCTGCTCGTCTAAAGTCAAGGAGGAAATTGTGACCAGAACTCTGACCAAACCGAGGTGAGTCAGTTTCTTTCTACGTCTTCTGCATCCACTGGAGCTACAGCAACCTGGGAGAAGAATGAGCTAGTCCCCCACATCACTGAGGGACTTAATGGGATGAGTTAGTATTTGCTCTTAAAAAGTCTGTTGGACTTCTGCTTCTGGCTGTAATTAGGAATTTGAGACTAGTATTTTTATATTAATAATGAAAATTAGGAACAATCCACATGTCCAACAGCCATAAAGAAAAACCAGTCATAGACGTACATAAGAACATGGATATATCTCAAAAGCAACATGTGGAATGAAAGAAACTACTACTACTAAGTCGCTTCAGTCGTGTCCGACTCTGTGCGACCCCATAGACGGCAGCCCACCAGGCTCCCCTGTCCCTGGGATTCTCCAGGTAAGAACATTGGAGTGGGTTGCCATTTCCTTCTCCAATGCATGAAAGTGAAAAGTGAAAGTGAAGTCGCTCAGTCGTGCCCAACTCTTAGTGATCCCATGGACTGCAGCCCACCAGGCTCCTCCACCCATGGGATTTTCCAGACAAGAGTACCGGAGTGGGGTGCCATTGCCTTTTCCGATGAAAGAAACTACCAGACACAAAAGAATACAAGCCATATGCTTACATTTATGTGACATTCTAGCATCGTGCTATCCAACATGGTAGCCACTAGTCACATGTAGCTATTTAAATACAAGTTGATAAAAATTAAATAACAATTAAAATGCAGTTTCTTAGTTGCATTAGCCATATACGGTTAGTGACAACCATGTCAGACAGAGCAAATGTAGGTATTTCATTCATCACAGAAAATTCTATTGGATAATGTTATTCTAGAAAACACGCATCTGATACATGCTGACAAAAAAGCAAAACAAGAGAGTGAGTAAATGGTGAGGAAGGATTAATTGCAAGGGGAACTTTTGGGGTAATAGAAATGAGCAGATTTGGGGGAGTAATGAGATATTCTATATCTTGGTTGTGGTGAAGGCTACGTGGATTATAATATGTCAAAATTCCTCAGATGGAACAGTAGAATAAGTGAATTTCATTGTATATAAATTATACCTCAATTAAATTGATTCTAAAAAGTCAAGTGCTTCATGCGAGTTCTTGTTAACCACTTGATAGTAATTAGATGTGTTTTTGCAAGGGTATAAACAAGTTATTTGCCACTAGACCATACTTCGCTCATCCCTGGAGATACAGAGATGAATCAGATATCAAACCCATTCTCAAGTTGTTCACGATCCAGTACAGGAAATGGTCTTATGCAAAAGTAGCTCAGATCTAGGAAGGAAATAGCAGGTGCCCTTTCACAAGTTAGAACATCATGATTTAAGAGGGGTAGGGTAGCTTCCTTTTACCTGGAGGGAAGAGAAAGGCTTCCTGTTCTTTCACATGTTTGGGAGATGTGGATATACACACGTGGGATTTAAAGGGATTCTGTATGAAGGACAAAACATGCTCCAAGGCAGGGAGGAACAAGAAAAGCATGTCACCCGTTGGGGAGAGTACATAATGGGGAGCAGTTAAGATATAATCCACATGAATGTAAATTAGAAAGCTTTGTGTTTTGAATACCTGAGTTTAGCAAAGTACACATTCTTGGCTACTAGCCACTGAAAGGAAAAAAAAAATATTCTTTTATTTTAGAGAGAGTCCAGGGTTCCAGGTCCTGAATACTACTGTTTCCCTAAGCTCGTTACCTCTCCTCTTCCTACAAATCAAAAATCTTCACCAACAACATCATTCAAAGATGTAGGACATGGTCAGAAAGGCAACTTCCTTCTCCCAGGCTAAAGAGAAACTTATTCTATTACAGTTTCTACCCAATAGACCTAACATGTTGGAAAAGCATCTAACTTGCATAGCAAAGAAATAATTTATGCGTTTGTATATTAATCTGAGGGCTTTCCTGGGCAGCTCAGTGGTAAAGAATCTCCCTGCAATGCAGGAGACTCAGGTTCAGTCCCCGGGTCAGGAAGATACCCTGGAGAAGGAAATGGGAACCCACTCCATTATTCTTGCCTGGAAAATTCCGTGGACAGAAAAGCTTGGTGGGATTCAGTCCATGGAGTCGCAGAAGAGTCAGACATAGCTTAGCAACTAAACAACAACAATGTAGTAACCTGAGCTCCCTGGGTGAAGAGGGATATAAATAAAAGTGGCAATTTTGGTGATTACTATATAATTTTCATGTATTTTCCCTAGGTTCTGGATGGTTGGGGGCCATTGGTGTGTTGTTGAGTACTGGAGAGTCTTCCTTTTGCCCTTGATCAGGATAGCTCTCTGCATTTATTTTCACAAAGCAATAGGAGCCAGTATGTTTCATAATTATAAATTATATATATCAGCTCAGTTCAGTCTCTCAGTTGCGTCCGACTCTTTGTACTCCATAGACTGTGGCCCGCCAGGCTCCTCTGTCCATGGAGTTCTCCAGGCAAGGATACTGAAATGGGTTGCCATTTCCTTCTCCAGGGGATCTTCCCAACCCAGGGATGGAAACTTGTATCTCCTGCATTGGCAGGCGGATTCTTTACTACTGTGCCACCTGGAGAGGGGTAATATATATATGTATGTGTGTGTGTGTGTGTGTGTGTATATATATATATATATATATATATATATATGTATGTGTATTAATGTGTGTAGATATATATGTATGTGCATATATATATACACATACATATATTACTATTTAATATCTGTCCCTCTTAATAAATTTAGTATTTTTTAAAATAACATTGATGTCAGGGCATACATTTTAAATGGTCTTTTTAAAAAATTAATTAAGCTGTAAAAATTTGAAATGAAAAGCATATTAAGAATGCTTAAAATTAATAATTTATTAATATATGGAAAACAAGAGCCTCTGCTGGTAATTAAAATATTTCCTAGAAGTATATAAAAGCAGGCCTGAAAACAGCACTGCGTCTTTATACTCAAAGTGTGATGCTAAAGCCAGCAGCACCCATCACCTGGGAGCTTGTATGAAATGAACAGTCTCAGGCCTCCTCTGAAACCTATGGAAATAGAATCTGCATTGACAAGATTTCCAGGTGACTCGCAAGTACTTTAACATTTGAGAAGCACTACACTTGAGATCACTATTTCACCTCCCATTTTATAAATGGGAAAAGCCAGACACAGTGTGGTGGGACTTGGCCATGCTCAAAGATATTGAATATTTTTAATTTAAGAACTCTGTATATTCTGGTCATCTGTATTTGCTAATAGCAGGGAGTAAAGCCAAACACTTTAACTCCAATTAACAAATCTATAATTAATTAGTAAAATGATCTTCCCTCAAGTTTCTCATTTTGTAGAACAAGCTGTTTAAATTGGCTGGGGCTCAGGCCGGCATATTTGTGAATTTCACAATTCACAGATGTTAGACACTCTCAGGCTAAGTAAGGAAGAGAATGTCAAGTTTTAAATAGCTTCTCCCTTCTATCCTGGCTGCAGCAACAAATAAAATATTTTTATGAAACACATTTTGAAACAAATTTTCTCAAAAGGAAATGTCAAACTGCTCTGAAAAGGACTTTAGATTATCTCACAACTTTGATAACTTCTGATATCACCAATTTACAGGTGACCTGTGATTAGGGGTGAATGAAGGCTGTGAACTTACCTTGTTAGTGACACTTGGACACACTTTTTTTTTTTCCTGTTGGAGTCTATTTTAATTTAGCTTCTGAATCATATTTCATTCAATTTCCAAATCCATAAAACCATGATTGGTTTACAGCCTATATTCAGAAAGGAAGTGAATTATTCTGTAGGTAAACTTTTGATATATTGTTTTGGATATATGAACAAGTTAATGGTTTTACTCCAAGACAGCTCGAGCTAAAAACCAGCCAAAACAATAGACATAAATAAAAAACTGGGAAAGACTGAGAGAGACAGAAAGAACTCAAATGTTTCCAGTAACAGGCAATTTGAAATAATTTTGTAAGCTTCAAAATAGTAAAAAAAAATTCTACATTATTTTCAAGTAATATGCTTTATGAAGATTATGTGTGTGTGTTTGAGGTAGGATATTTTAAAAATTCAATAAAAGTTTTTTTTTTTTTTTTTAAATTTAGGGAAGGCAATACTAAGGGGATGTGAATGGGTATCTCTTTAGTTGAGACGAAGAGTGAGTTCTAGGTTAAATATAATCAAGGAATTTCCCCCTCTTTGCTATTTGAGATTGTGACCACAACAGGCGGTTGGCTGAAAGGGAGAATGAAGGGGGCGGAGGGGGGCGGAGAGGTGGAGATGAAGAAGAAGAAGAAAAAAAAACAACTTCCTAAGCAGCTCTGTGAAATACTTAGTTCCAGAAGCAGTCACAGAAGTCCTCAAATTAAATCAGTATGCAGATACCAGGAGGCATTAATTAGTTGGAGCAGGATGGACATTCACTAGCTCTGCTCTGTTGTGAAAGTCCAGGCTGCTGAAATTAAACTCTGATGCCATTCATGCCAGCATCCAATCACCAGAGAGACCAGAAGTTCAGAGATGACTCCAAATTGCCAACGAGTGTGGCCACTATACATGAAGGACTCTAAAGCCATAGTAGAAAAGGAAGAACAACTTTAGAGAGGATGCCCGGCTGGTAAGATTCGACTCTTTCTGGTGTTTTAATCACTTGATGAATCTCATTGGCTCAAACCGAGAAACGCTCCGCCTCTTTTCAAATATGTGTGAAGGGGGAAAGTGTCTCCACGTCTATGTCTGATAGCATTTGACCCTACTGCTTTTAGCCTCCTGGCTTGATATCTATGTATACACAGGTATATGTGTATATGTTATATACTTTTCTCCATTTATTGATATCAAAGAGAGTTGAAGGAAATGAATTTTGAAACGTCACGGTGTGCCACCCTACAGTACTGTCCCGACCCTTACATCCAGCGGTGAGTTTAAACGTGAGATAAACTTCTATCAAAACTTAATTGGAGTGCCTTGTGTATGATGAGTGTTTCTGCTGTATTCAAAGAGCAGCCTCTCTGTTTCTGGAGCACAGTGATATTATTTTGCACTTTCTGTGGACTTAAAGTGGTCTGTGGGCATCTCTTCTAGGTTTCTTTTTAGTTCCTATCAGAATGTACAAAGTAACAAAGTTTGAAGACAGTCTTCCCACGATGTCTCAGAAAATTGTCACACCATTTTAAGGTTTTTAAAATCTGTTATTTGCCAGGCTCAGCACTCACCCACCCAAGTAGAAGACATTTCATTGGATAAGGATGTAATAGGCTGTGAATGATCTTCAAGTCAAAATAAACACAGAGTAATTTTGATTTATGCAATAAAAATTAGATAGATAGCCATTGTTATACTAAACAGATTGTGGCTTGTCATTTTGGCTCTATAGCATATTTTCTTCTTGATTTGTTTCAAAACAAACATCATCTTTTGACAAATCCGACTTTTAAAACTTATAATTATCCTGAATTTTATTTCTGCTTATAGGAAGTAATGTTTGCCTAGCACTAAGAGGGAATATTAGTGAGTGTGCACAGTGTGTGTGTGTGTGTGTGTGTGTGTGTGTGTGTGTACGTGTTTCAAATTAGAGGCTGCTATTTTTAAACTGGTAAATGAAATCTGAACAGTGTTTTTCCAGTCATAAAGTTATGGGAAATATTCAAGTCGTATGTAGCAGTGTGATGTTGTTAATTTAACAGCATGGGATTTGATGTTGGAATTTCATACTTTATTTTCTGAGACTAATGAGGGAGGTCCTCTGGCTGTTGAAAACGATGTGGTTCCAAAAGAGTTAACTTGTCATTCACCATGAGTGCCTAGGAGAGAATCAGTTCAGCAGCAGAGTAGGTTCAGGACTCACTGTCCGATTGCCCAGGCAATTAAGGAGGCCATGTGATCTTTCTTCATTAATATGAGTTATTACCATGTAAACAATAATGAAGACTATGTATTGGGTTGGCCAAAAATTTTGTTCAGGTTTTTCCATGACATCTAACACAAAAATCCAAATGAACTTTTTGGCCAACCCTTTAAACGCAACTTCTTTCCCTGTGATATTTTTGGTGGACTGTATGAGAAAGCAGAAGAAGGAAAGAAAGGTAGAAACGTGAATGGAATGGTGGAGAGAGTAAGAGAAGAAAAGAAGAAAGAGGAAAGAGAGAGAAAGCAAGTTTAATGTTCTCCGGGTTGAAGTGAGAAATGTGTATGGTGATTTGATTCCTGCCTTGCTGTGCATTGCAAACAATAGTAGCAAAAATGAATGGCTCTAGAATTCATGTTCTTAGATTTCGTTGGCATTGTGGAATGCGTGGATAAAGAGAATATTAAAGATTCTCTAGTTCTCAAAATTTTTCCAGCCTCAATATTTTCTACTTCAATAAAATCTTTGAAAGAATATTTCTAAGAGGATAATTCTGGTGAAACATTAGCCGTATAATGTGTCCCCTGAGGACATCTTTTTTAAAGTAGGTGCTTGGATCTACCTCAGCTCTAGAAGAAACTTTCATCTATTGACTAGCAATCTGCATGTCAATCATGAAGACCTCTGTCCAGGTGTATTTCTAATGATTGATGAGGGAAGCCTGTAAATATGAATACACAAGGAAATTGCTTTTCAGAGTGTCCCACCAACCTGCCCATTGATGGAGCAAACATCATCTCAATTTTTGATAGACTGTAAAATTTAAAATAATAATAGTACTTTAAAAATGTTTTAAATTCTGCTGAATCTCTGAACTTAACGGCAAGTGTCACTTTTAGGGAAGGGGGGTTCATGTTGGGCAGCTGTGAGATGACGGTGCAGAGTGATCAGCAAACATTTATTTGCCAAATAAATTGTTTTAGGTAAGATTATCTACTTTTCATTTGTCATTAAAACTTAATTGGAAAATAAACTAAAGAAAAATGTTCCTTGTCAACTGTCTACTTACTCTGAGCAAGGCACTGGAAATACAAAAATGAACAAGATATGGCTGTAATGTTAACTCTACAATACTTACATATTTAATAATGAACATTTTCCTCATATTTTTAACCACTGTCAGATATTTCAAGTTCTGAATTATTATATTTTTCTGTCTAGACTGTTTAGGGAATAAATGAATGAATGACTGGAATATCACTATAAGAAAAAATCAAACAATATTCTGTTTGATTCCTCAGGAGTGAATATGTTTGAGCTGGTTTTTCTAAGCAGACAATCCTTGTAGTTCTCAGTTTACAAAATCTATTTTAAGTAAGACCAAATTTAATCATTCCATAATCATAGTCATCTACATAGTTAAATTTGTCTTTTTCCTGACCTTGTCTTTAGAAAGAAGTTATAAAAGAGAATTTTCATAAAAGGAAAGAACAGGATTTCTTGTTATTTTTAGCTATAAGCTACCTTAATTCATGAATTTCCTTTTATCAAAGAATACAATAAATGAAAGCTGCTATTATCATTTATTAGTGAATGTTAATGCCATTTCCCAAAAGCCAGTTTTAATATACATTTCAAAGTATGATGGTAATCATTTAGATTTCACCCTCTGCTTTTTTTCCTTTGCACCTGAACATATTAACATAGTATGCATTTGGTTGTGCTCTGATGTGGATGCTAATTTACTGTAGATTTTACAAAAACTTTTCTGAAAAATCAAAGATACAGAAAGATACTGAAACTATCTAAGCTATACACAAGAGGAGAAGGTGGACAAATCACAAGTTTTGTCCCTTTATTGCTACCTTAATTTTTTTTTTTTAATAGATGAAATTGTGGAAATTGATAAACAAGAGCCAAACGGTAAGATACCATTTCCTTATAAATTAAAACCATAATTAATGAGTCTGTTTACTTTTTATTTGTAAATATTCAAAATGAATCTAAATTTTAGCATTTTAGGAGTCAAATTTTGTTAATTTATCCTTTGGATTATAATTTAGGCCTTTTTGCATAATTAGTTTTGGAATTGCCACCTTGTTTTTAACATAGATCTCCTTAACCAAGTAATTCTAAAAGACAGATTGAATTCCTCCAAGTGTCATTTTGAAGATTAACCAGTTAAAATGATAAAAGGAATCAAGATTAAATTTTGAAACATTAGGATAGCTGAGGACTAAAATAAGAGAGAGTAAAACATATTACAATTTGAACCACTGGTAAAATGAGTTTGAGTTTGTTTCTTTGTTTTTTCAGTCACCCTCTACTCAAAGAAGTTTAAACTGTTAAAGTACTGTATGGATGAGTAAAAAGTATTTCCTGTGTAAACTACATATTGATTGTAAATTTTATGCTTTACTGGCCTAAAGGTCAATTTTTTAAACTGTGTTTTCTAAATATATCCCAAAAGGACAAGGAGGGCTGCGGGTGACAGTGAACTTACAGTGGAGGATCATTTTATTTGCCAAATACAGTCTCATAAAGACAGATGCAGTCAGTTTTGTGTAGAGTGTCTTCAATTTGCTTCTCCACATCCATCCTACATCCTTTTGTTCTGAATCCCAGGAAGCTGACTTATGAAGACTTCCTTGTGAAGCAGTTCCTTTCTCTTCTGTTTTCTCTTGGGTTCAATCAGTGGGTGCCTCTAGCAGGAGATCAAAGGACAGGAGGAGGATGAATTGGGGGTTTATGTTTCCCTGTTTCTCCGCTGGGTTTTCCACTAAAGGTTGCAGGTCTACAGGGGCTCTTACCACAGGTCTGGGTATCTTGAGTTTGAGTAACTTCTCTCTACTCTCCTTTTCGTTCAAACTTAGGGATGCAACAATTTTTAGCCACTGCTAAGTCCAAAATGTCATATCATATCTCTTCTTCCTTCATCAATAGTCCCTTTATTAAATTCTCTTAATTTACTCTTTTTCAAATGCTTTTTCCTTTCAGGACCACATTCAGTAGAAAAATGAAAACTGTGCCCATAGTGTTCTTTATGCACACATGGAGATTTTGAAAATTAATATATCATTTAGTAATATAATTTTGATGGCATTTAAGGATGTATCCATCCATTTCAATGAGCAAACCATTTTTAATACAGCTAATCCGTTAATTTTAGCCAGTTCCATCATCACTAAGTTTCTCTGTCTGACTGAAAGGAATGAGCCAACATGCTACAATCTGTATAGCTTTTGCATCAGTACTTGAAGTGAAGAAAGGCAGAGGGCAGGGAAAATTGATTCATAAAGTAAAATAAAGATATAGTTTATCAACAGGGACTAATGTAGTCACCAATTGTAGTCAAGAAAAATCTGCTTCCAACCCTTATAATTTTCACAAAAATAAATGCCAAAAGACCTTTATGACTCACTGGTGTTAGCCAAGAGTAAAATGTACTATAATTCTGTACACAGCTCCTGAACCGTGAGTGCATTTAAATGGCAGAGAGGCAGGAAAGTGTGTCAGCTGAGGGCACATAGGACCCATCAAAAGTTCTGGGTAATAATCTTAGCGCCACCACTAACTGATCGTGTGACTTTCATGGAAACTACTTAAGCCATCCAAATCAGAATTTCCTAATAAGTTAATCAGGGATAACAACTTGTAGTCTACTGTTCATAGCTGAAACACTGAGAATTAAATAATAGCCCACTAAACTCTTGAATTCACCCACTTAGTGCACTGCCGGGTTCTGCTGTTGTGTATATAGGGGCTTCCCTGGTGGCTCAATGGCAAAAAAAAAACCACCTGCTGTGCAGGAGATGCAGGCTCAGTCTCTGGGCCAGGAAGATCTCGTGGAGAAGGAAATGGCAACCCACTCCAGTATTCTTGCCGGGAGAATCCCATGGAGGGAGGAGACTTGCAGGTTACAGTGATGGTGTCACAAAAGATCTGGACATGATTTAGTGACTAAACAACAACTGCTGTGTGTCCAGCACACTGGTGAACTAGAGTTTCCTTCCCAGCAACAACTGTGTCCTCATGGGGGCATACCTAGCTTTCATTTTGCTCTATATGATCTTTAAGCACAACAATGATTATGAGTCCTGCCCCGTGATGTTGATTTGTCTCCATTCTTCTGCTTTAGAATTGAGAAATTTAAAACCTAGAGAGATTAAGGGACTTTCCCAAAATCACATACAAAAATAGTAGCAGAACCAAGCCTAGAATCCAAGTCTCTCCCCGATTCAATGCTTTCAACCACAGAACATGCTATTTTATTAGATCCATATAGAACTTTTTGAGTAACAAAGTGTTATTCAATACGTTATGTAGCTGATTCAGCAGGACAGATGAGGTAGGCAAAATAATGGTCTCCAGCGACAGTCGTGTCTTCTTTTTTTTATTTTGTATTGAGGTACAGCTGATTAACAATGTTGTGATACTTTCAGGTGAATAGCAGAGGGACTCAGCCATACATACGCATGTGTCCATTCTCCCCAAACTCCCCTTTCATCCAGGCTGCCATGTAAGGCTGAGCAGAGTTCCACGTGCTGTGCAGTAGGTCCTTGCTGGCCTCCCATTTTAAATATAGCAGTGCATGTACATGTCCATCCCAAACTCCCTATCTATCCTTTCCCCCATCCTTCCCCCGGAAAGATAGGCTTGTTCTTGAATTCTCTGTGTCTATTTCTTTTTATAAGTTTATTTGTATTAGTTCTTTTTAGAAGATTTAGATTCTTCTTTATTCATTCCTCTGTTGATGGACATTTTGGTTGATTCCATGGCTTGGCTATTTTGAACAGTGCTGCAATGAACATTGGAATGCAAGCATCTTTTCAGATCATGTTTTTCTCCAGATATATGCCTAGGAGTGGATTACAGGTCATATGGTAGCTCTATTTTTAGTTTTTATGGAACTATGTTATATTACACATGATTATATGTGGTATTACACAGCAAAGAGATATTAGGTTGCATATGGAATTAAGGCTGCTAATCAGCTGATCTTAAAATAAGTAGATTATCTTGGACTATCCAAGTGGTATATAATCACAAGACTCCTTAAAAGCGAAAGTGGGAGGTAGAAAAGTCAAAATGATGTGAGGTGAGTGAAGATTCAATAGATTTTGTAGATGGAAGGGGATCAGGAGCCAAGGAAGGATGGCTGTCTCTAGAAACTGGAAAAGGCAAGGAAACAGATTTTCCTTAACAGCCACCAAGAGGAACACAGGCCTACCAACATCTTGATTTCAACCCAGTAAAATCTGTCTCAGGCTTCCAACCTGCAGAACTGTGAGATAATACATCTGGATTGGTTTAAGCCACAAGTTTGTGATAGCTTCTACAGCTGCAATAGGAAACTAATTCACCAGGTAATGAATTTTTATCCTCAATTTGTAGATATGGACGTTAAACTTTTTTCTTGTTTTGTTTGTTTTGATTTGTTTAACTAAAATGTTCCATGAGCTTATCTATTTTTCTGTGGTTTTTTTGCATTTTTATTTTCATTTTTTAATTTATTTTAATTGAAAGTTAATTACTTATACAATATTGTATTGGTTTTACCATACATCAACATGAATCCACCACAGGTATACACGTGTTCTCCATCCTGAACCCCCCGCCCACCTTCTTCCCCGTACCATCCATCTGGGTTGTCCCAGTGCACCATCCCCAAGCATCCAGTATCATGCATCGAACCTGGACTGGCAATTCATTTCATATATGATATTATACATGTTTTAATGCCATTCTCCCAAATCATCCCACCCTCTCCCTCTCCCACAGAGTCCACAAGCCTGTTCTACACATCTGTGTCTCTTTTGCTGTCTCGCATACAGTTATCATTACCATCTTTCTAAATTCCATATATATGCATTAGTATACTGTATTGGTGTTTTTCTTTCTGGCATACTTCACTCTGTATAATAGGCTCCAGTTTCATCCACCTCATTAAAACTGATTCAAATGAATTCTTTCTAATGGCTGAGTAATACTCCATTGTGTATATGTACCACAGCTTTCTTATCCATTCATCTGCTGGTGGACATCTAGGTTGCTTCCATGGCCTGGCTATTATAAATAGTGCTGCGATGAACATTGGGGTACATGTGTCTCTTTCAATTCTGTTTCCTCGGTGTGTATGCCCAGCAGTGGGATTGCTGGGTCATCAGTTCAGTTCAGTCGCTCAGTTGTGTTCGACTGTTTGCGACCCCATGAATCACAGCACGCCAGGCCTCCTTGTCCATCACCAACTCCCGGAGTTCACTCAGACTCACATGCATTGAGTCAGTGATGCCATCCAGCCATCTCATCCTCTGTCATCCCCTTCTCCTCCTGCCCCCAATCCCTCCCAGCACCACAGTCTTTTCCAATGAGTCAACTCTTTGCATGAGGTGGCCAAAGTACTGGAGTTTCAGCTTTAGCGTCATTCCCTCCAAAGAAATCCCAGGGCCTATCTCCTTCAGAATGGACTGGTTGGATCTCCTTGCAGTCCAAGGGACTCTCAAAAGTCTTCTCCAACACCACAGTTCAAAAACATCAATTCTTTGGCACTCAGCTCTCTTCACAGTCCAACTCTCACATCCATACATGACCACTGGAAAACCCATAGCCTTGACTAGATGGACCTTTATTGGCAAAGTAATGTCTCTGCTTTTCAATATTCTATCTAAGTTGGCCATAACTTTTCTTCCAAGGAGTAAGGGCCTTTTAATTTCATGGCTGCAGTCACCATCTGCAGTGATTTTGGAGCACCTCCCCCACCACCAAAAAAAAGTCTGACACTGTTTCCACTGTTTCCCCATCTATTTCCCATGAAGTGATGAGACCAGATGCCATGATCTTAGTTTTCTGAATGTGGAGCTTTAAGCCAACTTTTTCACTCTCCTCTTTCACTTTCATCAAGAGGCTTTTGAGTTCCTCTTCACTTTCTGCCATAAGGGTGGTGTCATCTGCATATCTGAGGTTACTGATATTTCTCCCGGCAATCTTGATTCCATTTTGTGCATCTTCCAGCCCAGCACGTCTCATGGTGTACTCTGCATAGAAGTTAAATAAGCAGGATGACAATATACAGCCTTGACGTACTCCTTTTCCTATTTGGAACCAGTCTGTTGTTCCATGTCCAGTTCTAACTGTTGCTTCCTGACCTGCATATAGGTTTCTCAAGAGGCAGGTCATAAGGTAGCTCTATTTCCAGTTTTTTAAGGAATCTCCACACTGTTCTCCATAGTGGTTATACTAGTTTGCATTCCCACCAACAGTGTAAGAGGGTTCCCTTTTCTCCACACCCTCTCCAGTATTTATTGCTTGTAGACTTTTGGATAGCAGCCATTCTGACTGGCATGAAATGGTACCTCATTGTGGTTTTGATTTGCATTTCTCTGATAATGAGCAATGTTGAGCATCTTTTCATGTGTTTGTTAGCCATCTGTATGTCTTCTTTGGAGTAATGTCTATTTAGTTCTTTGGCTCATTTTTTTGATTGGGTCGTTTATTTTTCTGGAATTAAGCTGCAGAAGTCAGTTGCTTCATTTGCTATTGTTTTCTCCCATTCAGAAGGCTGTCTTTTCACCTTGCTTATAGTTACCTTTGTTGTGCAGAAGCTTTTAATTTTAATTAAGTTCCGTTTGTTTATTTTTGCTTTTATTTCCAATATTCTGGGAGATGGGTCATAGGGATCCTGCTGTGATTTATGTCAGAGAGTGTTTTGCCTATGTTCTCCTCTAGGAGTTTTATAGTTTCTGGTCTTACATTTAGATCTTTAATCCATTTTGAGTTTATTTTTGTGTATGGTGTTAAAAAGTGATCTAGTTTCGTTCTTTTACAAGTGGTTGACCAATTTTCCCAGCACCACTTGTTAAAGAGATTGTCTTTAATCCATTGTATATTCTTGCCTCCTTTGTCAAAGATAAGGTGTCCATGGGTGCATGGATTTATCTCTGGGCTTTCTATTTTGTTCCATTGATCTATATTTCTGTCTTTGTGCCAGTACCATACTGTTGTGATGACTGTGGCTTTGTAGTAGAACCTGAAGTCAGGCAGGTTGATTCCTCCAGTTCCATTCTTCTTTCTCAAGATTGCTTTGGCTATTCAAGGCTTTTTGTAGTTCCATACAAATTGTGAAATTATTTGTTCTAGCTCTGTGTAAAATACCGTTTGTAGCTTCATAGGGATTGCATTGAATCTATAGATTGCTTTGGGTAGTATATTCATTTTCACTATATTGATTCTTCTGATCCATGAACATGGTATATTTCTCTGTCTATTAGTGTCCTCTTTGATTTCTTTCACCAATGTTCTATAGTTTTCTATATATAGGTCTTTAGTTTCTTTAGGTAGATATATTCCTAAGATTTTTATTCTTTTCATTGCAATGGTGAATGGAATTGTTTCCTTAATTTCTCTGTTTCTCATTAGTGTATAGAAATGCAAGGGATTTCTGTGTGTTGATTTTATATCTTGCAACTTTACTATAGTCATTGATTAGCTCTAGTAATTTTCTGGTGAAGTCTTTAGGGTTTTCTATGTAGAGGATCATGTCATCTGCAAACAGTGAGAGTTTTACTTCTTTTCCAATTTGGATTCCTTTTATTTCTTTTTCTGCTCTGATTGCTGTGGCCAAAACTTCCAGAACTATATTGAATAGTAGTGGTGAAAGTGGGCACCCTTGTCTTGTTTCTGACTTTAGGGGAAATGCTTTCAATTTTTCACCACTGAGGATAATGTTTGCTGTTGGTTTTTCATATATAGCTTTTATTATGTTGAGGTATGTTCCTTCTATTCCTGCTTTCTGGACAGTTTTTATCATAAATGGATGTTGAATTTTGTCAAAGGCCTTCTCTGCATCTATTGAGATAATCATTGGCTTTTACTTTTCAATTTGTTACTGTGGTGTATTACATTGATTGACTTGTTCATACTGAAGAATCCTTGCATCCCTGGGATAAAGCCCACTTGGTCATGGTGTATGATCTTTTAATGTGTTGTTGGATCCTGATTGCTGGAATTTTTTAAGGATTTTTGCATCTATGTCCATCAGTGATACTGGCCTGTAGTTTTCTTTTTTGTGGCATCTTTGTCAGGTTTTGGTATTAGGGTGATGGTGGCCTCATAGAATGAGTTTGGAAGTTTACCTTCCTCTGCAATTTTCTGGAAGAGTTTGAGGAGGATAGATGTTAGCTCTTCTCTGAATTTTTGAATAACCAACAAATCACAGAAGAAATCAAAAATAAATCAAAATATGCATAGAAAAGAATGAAAATGAAAATACAACAACCCAAAATCTATGGGACACTGTAAAAGCAGTGCTAAGGGGAAAGTTCCATAGCGATACAGGCATACCTCAAGAAACAAGAAAAAAAGTCAAATAACCTAAGCCTACACCTAACACAACTAGACAAGGAAGAAATGGAGAACCCCAGGGTTAGTAGAAGGAAAGAAATCTTAAAAATTAGGGCAGAAATAAATGCAAAAGAAACAAAAGAGACCATAGCAAAAATCAATAAAGCCTAAAGCTGGTTCTTTGAAAGGATATATAAAATTGACAAACCATTAGCCAGACTCATAAGAAACAAAGGGAGAAAAATCAAATCAATAAAATTAGAAATGAAAATGGAGAGATCACAACAGACAACACAGATATACAGAGGATCAAAAGAGACTACTATCAGCAATTATATGCCAATAAAATGGACAGTGTGGAAGAAATGGAAAAATTCTTAGAAGAGTACAACTTTCCAAAACTGAACCAGGAAGAAATAGAAAATCTTAACAGACCCATCACAAGCACAGAAACTGAAACTGTAATCAGAAATCTTCCAGCAAACAAAAGCCCAGGTCCAGATGGCTTCACAGCTGAGTTTTATCTATTTTTCTTGGTGCTGAGTGGGAAAGATAAACGGTATGAGTAAGATACAATCATAGACCTCAGGGCTTTAAAGAACTGTATGCCTAAAAATACTGCAGTGAGGTGCAAGAGAGAGTAGAAGGCCCTGGATGTGCAGCCTGAGAACTGCAAGTACAAAGCACCCACCATGAAGGCTGCAAGTTGGAAGGGTGACTTTTGTTAGTAGCATCCGTTGAAAAAAGTGAAAAGTGAAAGTTAGTCACACAGCTGTGTCTGACTCTTTGCTGTCCATAGACTGTAGCGTGCCAGGCTCCTCTGTCCATGGGATTCTCCAGGCAAGAGTACTGGAGTGGGTTGCTGTTTCCTTCTCCAAGGGATCTTTGTGACTCAAGGATCAAACCTGGGTCTCCTGCATTGCAGGCAGATTCTTTTTACCAACTGAGCTACTAGGGAAGCCTCTGTATCATATCCAGGAAAACTCAGTAATACATACATTCACTTCTGATGCTATTAGGAATTCAGAGAGCTGATAGTCAATAACTTGGGACTATAACTTGATAAGTCTAGCTGGAGCCTTGGAATTTCATTGTAAACAAAAATAATTTTGATTCATGTACTTCTCAGACCATTCAGACCACTCTTGGAGGGAAATAGTTGTAAGCCTTCTGTGCTATAAGGTTCCCAGTTAATTTTAAGTTTCCAATTACACTGATGGTACCCTCTGAGAAACTGAGCATGAGGAGAAGGAATGCAAAATGCAGCATTTTTATCAAGCACCTCAGAAGATTTGCTTGTATACACACCCAGTTTTGAGAACCATTCTATGCAGGGAGGAGAACTTGGACTGAATATCCCAGTCAAAGCTCATAAAAAGGTACCCAGTGATATGAACAATGGGAGATGCATGCCTTTCCAAAGAGAGACTTCATGTTCTCACTTTACTTAAAAGCCAAATGGATTGTGAGATTAAAGTGGCAATTTTCAATCTGTTTCAAGTCAAGAGAGCCAAGTTTTGATTAGCTGTTTGCAGCTCAAATTTGTCCTGACAGAGTTTCTATCTCCTTTAAAGAATTCACCAAGAAATAGTCCTCAAGCAACAAGTGATGGATGGATAAAGCACTATAATTATGATCAAAGTCCAAAGACTCTAGTCTATGTAATTATGCACTTCCCAACCTCTGAAAGTCACTTTGTTCCATTTAAAATAGGATGAGACATGGACATGGGGTGATGTGTACTTTTTGGTTTTCAAGGTTTGGGAAATGACAGTTATTAACATTTCTGTTTTACCTTAAGCCATAATATTTGGGGAATAATTTAGAGGGAGAGGATTGTCACTCAATTCTTATTGTTTGCCTTCCATTCTCCACTTATATCTGTCTCTCTTTTATTATAAATTAGCCTCTTTGAAGTTCAGAATGAAATCATTAAGCTTAGAAGTCAAATTATAAGGACTCAGAAATCTCCTTGCCACTTTCCAGTCTCTTATACCTTTTCTTTTTGTTTCAAATGAGCAAATTTAATATATCACCTTGAATAGCAAACACCCATTCTCACTTTCCATTGTCAAGCAGTTCTTTTATAATTGATGGCAATGCCAGCATCATAATAATAAGACCGATAAAGCATTTTTATTTTTTATTTATTTATTTATTTTTTTGCTCTATCACGTTACATTTATTAAACCTTTGACTCTCAAACACCCACATTGGGATGACTGTTCCACAGTCATATTTAGATGTCGTATTTAGACATAACAATGGTACCCCACTCCAGTGCTCTTGCTTGGAGAATCCCATGATGGAGGAGCCTGGTAGGCTGCAGTCCATGGGGTCGCTGAGAGTCGGATACGACTGAGTGACTTCACTTTCACTTTTCACTTTCATGCCTTGGAGAAGGAAATGGCAACCCACTCCAGTGTTCTTGCCTGGAGAATCCCAGGGACGGGGGAGCTTGGTGGGCTGCCGTCTATGGGGTCACATAGAGTCGGACCCGACTGAAGTGACTTAGCAGTAGCAGATGTCATATTATCTTAGGCAAGCTACTTAACTCTATCCTCAGTGACCTTATCTGAACATTAGCGGAAGTGACACCTACTTCATTGGAGTTATCAATGTTTTTTTTTTTTTTTAGTTTTTATTTTTATTTTTTATTTATTTATTTTTTTTTAGATTTTATTATTAAATTTATTTATTTTTTTAATTACAATACTGTATTTGTTTTGCCATACATTGACACGAATCAGCCATAGGTGAACACAATCTCCCAATGCCGAAGCCCCCTCCCACCTCCCACCCCACATCCTCTACTTGGATCATCCTGTGCATCAGCCCCATGCATCCTTCATCCTACATTGAACATAGATTGGCGCTTCGTTTACAAAAAAAATATATACATGTTTCATTGCCATTCTCCCAAACCATCCCACCCTTTCCCTCTCCCTCAGAGTCCAAAAGTCCACTCTAATTATACAATGGAGTAAAGACAGTCTCTTTAACAGGTGGTGCTGGGAAAACTGGTCAACCACTTGTAAAAGAATGAAACTAGACCCCTTTCGAACACCATACACAAAAATAAACTCAAAATGGATTAAAGATCTAAATGTAAGACCAGAAACTATAAAACTCCTAGAGGAGAACATAGGCAAAACACTCTCCGACATAAATCACAGCAGGATCCCCTATGATCCAACTCCCAGTATACTGGAAATAAAAGCAAAGATAAACAAATGGGATCTAATTAAAATTAAAAGCTTCTGCACAAGAAAGGTAACTATAAGCAAGGTGAAAAGACAGCCTTCTGAATGGGAGAAAACAATAGCAAATGAAACAACTGACAAACAACTAATCTCAAAGATATATAAGCAACTTATGCAGCTCAACTCCAGAAAAATAAATGATCCAGTAAAAAAATGGGCCAAAGAACTAAATAGGCATTTCTCCAAAGAAGACATACAGATGGCTAACAAACACATGAAAAGATGTTCAACATCACTCATTATCAGAGAAATTCAAATCAAGACCACAATGAGGTACCATTTCACACCAGTCAGAATGGCTGCGATCCAAAAGTCTACAAGCAATAAATGCTGGAGAGGGTGTGGAGAAAAGGGAACCCTCTTACACTGCTGGTGGGAATGCAAACTAGTACAGCCATTATGGAAAACAGTGTGGAGATTCCTTAAAAATTGCAAATAGAACTGCCTTATGACCCCGCAATCCCACTGCTGGGCATACACACCGAGGAAACCAGAATTGAAAGAGACACATGTACCCCAATGTTCATTGCAGCGCTGTTTATAATAGCCAGGGCATGGAAACAACCTAGATGTCCATCAGCAGATGATTGGATAAGAAAGCTGTGGTACATATACACAATGGAATATTACTCAGCCCTTAAAAAGAATAAATTTGACTCAGTTCTAATGAGATGGATGAAATTGGAACCGATTATACAGAGTGAAGTAAGCCAGAAAGAAAAACACCAATACAGTATACTGACACATATATATGGAATTTAGAAGACAGTAATGATGACCCTATATGTGATAAAGCATTTTTAGTTGAGAAGTACAAAACTGAAAATTGTTGTGACAATTTAATAGTTGCATGGTTACCTAGAGTAGATTTTTATTGTAAAGGTTTTGTTGTCATCTGATTATTTGGCTGTTTGTTTTCTTTTAAGTATAGTGGTATAGATTGAGGTGGTATAAATTTGCATAGAATACATACAAATTCATGGTAGGGGTAATGCTGCGATCAAGACTTTTGTTTCTAAAGTTAAGTATGTTATGTCTTAAGATTATTGATTGAATTTAATTTATCCTCCAAACACATTGACATTTGATCAATGTGGTCAATTTTTAGAGCTTCCTTAAAAAAGTCAAGTCTTACTTATTTTTATTTGAAATTCAGCATTAGCTTTTCTTTTTCCTTTCTAACTCAGGGAACTCCCATTTTTATGATTGAGCTTAGTAGTGTCACTTCTTAACTATGTAATTTTATTCATTGAAACTTTCCATGAGAAAGCTCATTTTCTTCCAAATTGTTCATCGCAACCTCCCCTAAATAAAAAGTGCTAATAAGATGTATGTTTCCATTTTATTTTTCTTTTAAACCCTCTTATCTCAGAAGATGAATGAAAATTTTTCTTATAGGATTTTCAAACTAACTTATGAGCAATCTAATGAATTTTTTCAGCATCCCAGTTGATACTATCTAACATGATAAGTCTTTGCACCTGCGTAAGCTATTTTGTAGTATACTGTAGAGGTTGATATGGCTTTAATGAATATTTTCAGCTTAGTGAAGAGCTCTCAATGGATGACTTCCCTTCATGTTAGCACTGGTGTGAAAGTAGGCCATCCTAGGTGTTATATTTGCACTAACACATTTGATAGAACCTTATGTTAAATCATGTCTTCACTGAGTGAAAGTCTTGTCTCTGAAAGCACTACTTGCTCTTCTGTTAAAAGTTTGAGGACCCACCTTATCTTTCCACATAAAATGTATATATAATTTTTACATCAAAATCTTGAATCATTTTCCCTCCCTACTTTTCCTTTTTTAATGGATGTTCTACATACTTTCCAGAGAAGGCAATGGCAACCCACTCCAGTATTCTTGCCTGAAAAATACCATGGATGAAGGAGCCTGGTAGGCTGCAGTCCATGGGGTTGCTAAGACTCAAGCACGACTGAGCGACTTCACTTTCACTTTTCACTTTAATGCATTGGAGAAGGAAATGGCAACCCACTCCAGTGTTCTTGCCTGGAGAATCCCAGGGACAGTGGAGCCTGGTGGGCTGCCATCTAGGGATCGCACAGGGTCGGACATGACTGAACTGACTTAGCAGCAGCAGCAGCATATACCTTTACTTCTTGAGAAGACAGAATATACCCGAGAAAGCTTAAATATCACAAAACACTTAAAAAAATAATTTAAACTTTGCTCTGCAAAAGTAAATTTAGGGCAGTTTGTAAGAGAAATTTTGATAGCCACTGTAAAGAAAAACACCCAATAAAACTGACAAAATATGTAACTTATGGATTTTATAAAAAAATGTTTTTTATCTGGTTTGCTAAGCAAATTTGAAGGAGTTCTGTAAATTAGCAAATATTTAAATACTGATAAATACAAATATTAAATACTGATAAATACTGTTGGAGTGACAAGGAGGAATAGAAAAAGTGAAATTATAAAGTCATAAAATGTCTAAGCTTATTTGAAATGAAAAAATATTCATTAATGTTCAGTAAATATTTACTAATTAATACACGATAAGAAATTTAAAAATTCAAAGTTTTTAAATATCAGTTTTTATCACAGATCTTTTAGCTTTATCTGAATTAAGATCAGGATAAAGGAAGATCTTTGAAGATAAATGTCAGAGCACTGTAGGTATTCTCAAATGAAACATTCTCAAATGAAACATTTTCAAATGAAACATAAAAGTAATTGTGATTTGATATTAATGATATCAAAATTATCAAATGACATGTCCTCAACAATATTAGAAGCCAGCAAAACAAATCTAATAACACAGTTGTTTTCTATATCACCTTCTAGCTCCATAATTTTTATACTTAACATATAATTATAAAATAATTTCAATATTTATTATATAAATTACATAAGAACTTTCCATATACAAATATGGACATTTACAAATAGCCAAGAATAGAAGAGAAGTGAAAGGCAAAAGAGAAAAGGAAAGATATATCCATCTGAATGCAAAGTTCCAAAGAATAGCAAGGAGAGATAAGAAAGGCTTCCTAAGTGATAGATGCAAAAATAGAGCAAAATTGTAGAATGGGAAAGGCTAGAGATCTCTTCAAGAAAATTAGAGATACCAAGGGAAACTTTTAGGCAAAGATGGGCACAATAAAGGACAGAAACAGTATGGACTGAAAGATATTAAGAAGAGGTGGCAAGAATACACAGAAGACTATACAAAAAAGATCTTCATGACCCAGATAACCATGATTGTGTGATCACTCACGTAGAGCCAGACATCCTGGAATGCAAAGTCAAGTGAGCCTTAGGAAGCATCACTATGAACAAAGCTAGTGGAGGTAATGAAATTCCAGCTGAGTTATTTCAGATCCTAAAAGATGATGTTGTGAAAGTGCTGCACTCAATATGCCAACAAATTTGGGAAAACTCACCAATGACCACAGGACTGGAAAATGTCAGTTTTCATTCCAGTGGCAAAGAATGTTCAAACTATTGCACAATTGTATTCATCTCACACACTAGCAAAGTAATGCTCAAAATTCTCCAAGCTTAGCTTCAATAGCACATGAACTGAAAACTTACAGATATTCAAGCTGGATTTAGAAAAGGCAGAGGAACCAGAAATCAAATTGCCAACATCTGTTGGATTTTAGAAAAAGCAAGAGAATTCCAGAAAACCATCTAATTCTGTTTTGTTGAATATGCTATAGCCTTTGACTGTGTGGATCACAACAAACTATGGAAAATTCTTCAAGAGATGGGAATACCAGACCACCTGACCTGCCTCCTGAGAAATCTGTATGCCTGTCAAGAAGCAACAGTTAGAACTGGACATGGAACAATGGACTAGTTCAAAATTGGGAAAGAAATACTTCAAGGCTGTATATTGTCACCCTGCTTATTTAACTTATATGCAGAGTACGTCAAGCAAAATCCCAGGCTGGATGAAGGCCAAGCTGGAATCAAGATTGCTGGGAGAAATATCAATAACGTCAGATATACAGATGATACCACTTTTATGGCAAAAAGCAAAGAAGAACAAAAGAGCCTCCTGATGGAAGTGAAAGAGGAGAGTGAAAAAGCTGGCTTAAAACTCAACATTCAAAAAACAAAGATCATGGCATCTGATCCCATCACTTCATGGCAAATGGATGGGAAAACAAACAAAACAGAGAGAGATTTTATTTTTTTGGCCTCCAGAATCACTGCAGATGGTGACTGCTGCCATTAAATTAAAAGACGCTTGCTCCTTGGAAGAAAACCTATGACCAACCTAGCCAGCATATTAAAAAGCAGAGACATTACTCTGCTGACAAAGGTCCATCTAGTAAAAATTATGGTTTTTCTAGTCGTCATATATGGATGTGAGAGCTGGACCATAAAGAAAGTTGAGTACTGAAAAACTGATGTTTTTGAACCATGGTGTTGGAGAGGACTCTTGAGTGTCCCTTGGACTGCAAGGAGATCAAACCAGTCCATCCTAAAGGAAATCAGTCCCAAATATTCATTGGAAGAACTGATATTGAAGCTGAAATGCCAAAACTTTGGCCACCTGATGTGAAGAGCTGACTCACTGTAAAAGACCCTGATGCTGGGAAAGATTGAAGGCAGGAAGAGAAGTGGATGACAGAGGATGAGATGGTTGGGTGGCATCACCGACTCGATGGGCATGAGTTTGAGCAACTCTGGGAGCTGGTGATGGACAGGAAGCCTGGCGTGCTGCAGTCCATGGGGCCTCAATGAGTTGGACACGACTGAGTGACTGAACTGAACTGAACATTCCATACATTTTGTATTTATCAAATATATAAGTAATGCATAAGAATTACATCATATTAAGGCAAATTATTGTGGTACATTTATTTCCTTTATTGGACATTTAGGTTGGCTATTATAAATTAAAAATAGTATATAGCCACCTTTAAACTTATTTTCTTGGGATCATTTAGTGAAATAACTATTTAAAGAAAGCAAACTAACACATACTCAATCTATACAAATTACTGTATAATCTACCAATGTTGGGCTTCCCTGGTGACTCAGACGGTATTACAAATGAAGAACTAAGCACTGAGAAATTAAGTTTGCCAAGGCCTCAGAGCTAGAAAGTAGTAGGAGTGGAATTAAAATCCAATTGGCTTCCCTGGTGGCTCAGATGGTAAAGAATCTGCCTGCAATGCAAGAGACCCAGTTTGTAGATGAGAGATTGATGTTGAGAAAAATAATTAACTTAACCAAGATGACTTAACTAGTATGTGGAAGGAACTCTTTGTATTTTCATTTTTATCTGAGTCAGAATTTGAAACTAGGACTATCTAATCTAAACACTTTGCTGTTTCACCCAGAATATGCTGCCACCTAAGAAGAACTTAGAAAAGAGCCTCTTGATGAAAGTGAAAGAGGAAAGCGAAAAAGTTGGCTTAAAGCTCAACATTCAGAAAACAAAGATTATGGCATCCGGTCCCATCATTTCATGGAAAATAGATGGTAAACAGTGGAAACAGTGTCAGACTTTTTTTGGGGGGTGGGGGGCTCTAAAATCACTGCAGATGGTGATTGCAGCCATGAAATTAAAAGACGCTTAGTCCTTGGAAGAAAAGTTATGACCAACCTAGATAGCATATTCAAAAGCAGGGACATTACTTTGCCGACTAAGGTCCATCTAGTCAAGGCTATGGTTTTTCCTGTGGTCATGTATGGATGTGAGAGTTGGACTGTGAAGAAAGCTGAGCGCCGAAGAATTGATGCTTTTGAACTGTGGTGTTGGAGAAGACTCTTGAGAGTCCCTTGGACTGCAAGGAGATCCAACCAATCCATTCTGAAGATCAGCCCTGGGATTTCTTTGGAAGGAATGATGCTGAAGCTGAAACTCCAGTACTTTGGCCACCTCATGCGAAGAGTTGACTCACTGGAAAAGACTCTGATGCTGGGAGG
This sequence comes from Nanger dama, assembly GCA_917880005.1. Classification (NCBI taxonomy): domain Eukaryota; kingdom Metazoa; phylum Chordata; class Mammalia; order Artiodactyla; family Bovidae; genus Nanger; species Nanger dama. The sequence goes on along the minus strand of CAKJTW010000011.1, from coordinate 21,707,253 downwards.
GATTGGGGGCAGGAGCAAAAGGGGACAACAGAGGATGAAATGGCTGGATGGGATCACGGACTCAATGAACGTGAATCTGAGTGAACTCCGGGAGATGGTAATGGACAGGGAGGCTTGGCGTGCTGCGATTCATGGGGTCGCAAAGAGTCAAACACGACTGAGAGACTGAACTGAACTGAAGTAAGAGGCTGGGCAAATAAAAATATATACTTTTTCAAGTTTTTGGAAAACATTGCTCTTTAAAAGGGTATGTCTATACATTTTCCCAGAATTCTTGTTTAGACATTATTTTTAAAATTTGCTAATTTAATAGATGACATGTACTTTAACACTTTTTCATTAACTAGGATAATTTCAAAAGTTATAATTACAAATTTTCTAAGATTTCAACTTTTAATCCTGTATTTTTAGGAAATGAGGATGACAGAAACCACTGAATACCTAGTATTTATTGAATTCTTATTATGTACCAGAAACTGTTCTATTCACTTTACATATTTAATTTTACACATTTAGTTCTCAAATCACCTTAAAAGGTACTTACTAGTGTTATCTATTGTTACCCAAGAGACAGCAGCATAATGTTTAAGAGGCTGGATTTTGTGAACAAGATGCCAATCCTGCCAGTCAAATTCTCTGCCAATAGTTAAGTCTCCTAGCAATCTCTCTGTTTGTTCTCTCATGCATGATGATAGTCTACCTATCTGACTGAGTGGCTTTGAGAATTAAATGAGTGAATTTCACAAAGGACTTAAAGACAACAACTGGCACATAGTAAGTATAGGTGATAGCTTCTATTATCTTTACTCTATAGATGAAGATGTTGAGGCACAGAGAGGCTCTGTAATCTGCCCAGGTTACAATGGCTAGACACTGGTGGAGATAGGTAGGTTCCTGATTTCCACAGCATTATTTTTCTGTAGTCATACCTTAATTCTCAGTAGACTCTTACTGGCTCAGATGGTAAAGAATCTGCCTGCAATGCAGGAGACCCGGGTTTGATCCCTGGATTGGGAAGATCCCCTGGAGAAGGGAATGGCAACCCTCTTTAGGACTTTAGGAGCTTCTCCTCTGTAGCTTGGCTCCATTTTCTTCTTAACTTATGCCAACTCTGGAAACTTCAATATCCTTTTGATGTCCTCTTTAGTATTCTTGCTTGCCTGGAAAATTCCATGGACAGGGGAACCTGGCAGGCTACAATCCATTGGGTCGTAAAGAATCACACACGACTGAAGTGACTGAGCATGGCATCTGTGTAGGGATGATTTTTGTCCTAATTATTTTTTTAATGTTTAGAAATGCTAAACACTATTTAAATTCTAGGAAAATGGTTTGAATCTAAAGACAGAAAGTATGGGAATTCCCTGGTAGTCCAGTGGTTAGGACTCTGCACTTTGACTGCTGTGGGCCCAGGGTTTAATCCCTGGTGGGTGAACTAAGATCCCACAAGCCTCCTAGCACAACCAATAAATAAATAAATGGAGGGAGTGTTCCAAGGATTATTTCTACCATAAAACAACCCTGGAAAAATGTTGGAAACAATCTATTCTGCCTCTGGATGTAAATGAGTTTCAATCATCCTAACTAAGACCTCACAAACAGGGATTCAACTTTGAAAGCCTGGAATTGCACAGTTTGGAAACTCAAAATCGCTTAACTGCAAAAACTCTCTTTTAATTCCTTTTGTTTTGTTGTTTATTTTGAATCTCCACTTTTGCTCCCCCATTGCTGTTAATAACTCACAAACTCCTCATTCCCTAATTCCTGTTATGAAATTTACTGATTTAAATGTAATCCTCTTCCATGTACTCTCAACTCTACCCAAAATTAATTCTGCTATTTTCCTGTTTCCACTCTACTAATGTGATATCATTTTCCAGTGTGATATTTTGACCTTGACATTTCTTTCCTTTTACTCCCCAGGTAGCTTGTCTTAACTGAAAGTCATTCTTTCCCTGAAAATACCCACATTGCCCGTTGTTCTTCAGTAGAAGCAAAGCCTTTTCATTGAGAAGGCCAAGAGATGGACCTAGTATATTTCATGTTCAGCACCACTGTTTTCAGATTAGTGTTTACCCACCATCACACAGCAATTTCATGTCTTTCGAAACCTCTTCATCAAAGTGATTTACTGAACCCCATGACAATACACTGACTTTAGGAGCTTCTCCTCTGTAGCTTGGCTCCATTTTCTTCTTTACTTATGCCAACTCTGGAAACTTCAATATCCTTTTGATGTCCTTCCTATAACATAGGCTCACATTTCCTTGGCTTCCTCGACTTGAGAAGCTCCCATTTCTGTTCCGCTCTAGTTACTGACCCACGTAACCGGGTCTTGGACTTCCTCATTACCTGAAGTTATTACAGTCCCAAATTATACCACCTCACACTTCTATTTCTGCTCAGAATCTATTGTCTCATCACCGCTCTCACACTCCCAGCCTTCACTGAACCTGTACTGTATGTTCACTCTTACAGGCTCCCCTGCAAAAAACCTCTCTCTTCAAAGTTTGTCTCAATTACTGTTTAGTTCATAGTGTCTTTTGTACATATATCCTTACAAGTGTCTGTTCACTTATTAGACCCTCACTACTCAAAGTGAGGTACCTGGAATATTATAGAATTTGGGGTTCTACATTAGTCCTATTAAATGAAAATTTGCATCTTAATGAGAACTCAAGTGGAGTCAAGTCATGAACACTAAAATTTGACAAGCATTGGTCTAGCCAAGTAGTTCTCCATCCATAATCCTGAAAACAGCAATGGTAGCACCTGGGAATGTGATAGAAATGCTGATTCTCAGGCCTGTGTGAGCCCTGCTGCTGCTAAGTCACTTCAGTCATGTCTGACTCTGTGTGACCCCATAGATGGCAGCCCACCAGGCTCCCCTGTCCCTGGGATTCTCCAGGCAATAACACTGGAGTGGGTTGCCCTTTCCTTCTCCAACGCATGAAAGTGAAAAGTGAAAGTGAAGTTGCTCAGTTGTGTCTGACTCTCAGTGACCCCATAGACTGCAGCCCTCCAGGCTCCTCCGTCCATGGGACTCTCCAGGCAAGAGTACTGCAGTAGGGTGCCATTGCCTTCTCCAAAACTAGCTCAGCAGATTGCTAAGAAAATTGGAGGAGGTTTAGACAGAATAAGTAAGATCTCATAGTATACAGGGCAAATCTTACTGCTGAGAAGTCATTTACATAATTAAGGAATTCTTAAGTCTTAAGATAGAGAATGGAAAAGGAGGGAAAATCTAGATGGTAAAAGAACAGCTTTTAAAATAAGAGAGATAAAATCTAGGCCCAGGTAATTGTGTATTACAGCTTTACTTAGTAGAGAGAGATCTATCTTTTTAGTTTTATGTAGCAGTAAACTAAAGCAAAAGCACTCAATATGCCAGCAAATTTGGAAGACCCAGCAGTGGCCACAGGACTGGAAAAGGTCAGCTTTCATTCCAATCTCAAAGAAAGGCAATGCCACAGAACGCTCCAACTACTGCACAATAGCACTCATCTCACATGCTAGTAAAGTAATGCTCAAAATTCTCCAAGCCAGCCTTCAGCAATACATGAACTGCAAACTTCCAGATGTCCAAGCTGGTTTTAGAAAAGGCAGAGGAACCAGAGATCAAATTGTCAACATCCAGTGGATCATGACCCCATAGATGGCAGCTCACCAGGCCCCACTGTCCCTGGGATTCTCCAGGCAAGAACACTGGAGTGGGTTGCCATTTCCTTCTCCAGTTCATGAAAGTGAAAAGTGAAAGTGAAGTTGCTCAGTCGTGTTTGACTCCTACTGGAATTGTGGCCCAGCAACCTGTATTTTAACATATTTTTAAGGAAATTATGATGCACACTGAACTTTGAGAACCTACTTATAAAACTTTCAAGGGGAGAGATAATCTTGCTTACTTTGTTATTCCTTGAGTGTATATAGTATGTACTTTACAAATGCATAATAAATGAATGAGTGAATAAAGCTTTTTTAATCATTACAAATAATGTTTTAGTTTTCTTTTCTGTATGCTTTACTGAAGGTATTTATATTTACTTACTTAAATAGCTAAGTTCTTACTTATTTCTGAATAGATACTCAATACCATGTCTAACACTGAGTAGTGGACTTGATAGATATTTGACAATTGTTTATTTCAGTTGGAATGTTTTTTTCTACACTTTTATGTTTGTGTTCTCTCCCCCTCTCTCCTTATCTGTTTTCCATCACTTGATAAATTGTTTCAGAACAAATAAAGGACCAAATAGGAGACAGAAGGCAGGCAGGAACCTGACATATTGGAATTCATATCCATATAGCAACAGAAATAAATCTTAGTGGGGGAAGTTGAAGAAAGTGAGAAAGGCAAATGAATTGGGTTTGAGACTGGAGGTGCTAGCTAGCCACATCCATAGTCTATCCAACCCTTGTGGATAAAATGTATTTTTGTCACGCCAAACCATCTGAGAACATGTGTAGTGCAAACACTGCTGGAAACCAGAAGCAGCTGGGGTCTGAAAGACCCAGTCCTAAGGGAGGGTCGTGATTTTTACTGCCTAAAGAACTCTGGTCTCAACCAGCAAGAACCCTGAAATGAAATTGTCAGGTTGGGTAACTAATACTACTCTTGGCAGCTTCAGCCCCAGGATCCTTTTCATTGAACAGGGACAGACTATAAATAATAGTGTTTGTGTCACATTTTGTCACTTCCAAGAACTCCAGAAGTCTTGACAAATAGACGCCAGTGTGTTCTATGCCAGCTTGCAGGTGGATAGTTTTTAGTACTCAAGGAGGAGGGTCACTGTAACCAGATAGCAACCAAGATGATATGGTTTTTCAGTTCAAGACTTCTGGCTAAAAATGAGTGCACTGTCATTCTGGAATTTTTCTTAGTTAGGCACATCCCCCAAATCAAGTTTTTTACTGGAGCATTAAAATTTTCTAACATTGTAAATCTGAAAGTGTTAGTGGCTCAGTTGTGTCTAACTTTGCAAACCCCTGGACTGTAGAGGAACCCTTCAGGTTCCTCTGTCCATGGAATACTCCAGGTAAGAAAGAATATTGGAGTGGGTAGCCATTCCATTCTCCAGGAAATCTTCCTGACCTAGGAACTGAACCCGGGTCTCCTGTATTTCAGGCAGATTCTTTACCATCTGAGCCACCAGGGAAACCCTTGGTGACACTGTGAATAACTGTGTTGAAAAAATTACTTGCTTCTTTGTATGCCTCAGCTCTGTGATAAATGGTTGGCCAAAGTCATTAAATAGGACCCACAGGCTAATTTCAATGACCTCCCTCTTAGAGGGCCTAGCTCAACAGGTCTTCCTTGGCGGTTTTTCTAGTCACATACTATAATCCAGAAAGCAGAGAGGATCAATTGATTGTGTTTGCCTAGAAAGTCATTTCAGTCTCTATGTGGTTGTTCTTAGGAAACCTAACATCCCTTTTGCCATTTTCCTGATCCTCCAAAGTAAAGTTGCCTGGTAATTGTGCATGCAGCTCCCCATAGCAAGGCAAAATCCAAATAATGGGACCTTTTCTTATATTAAAAAACACCTCTATCTTTCTGCCTTTTCTCCACCCACCCCCTTGCTTTAGTAGTTTCTAAGAATAGAAGAGTTTGTACTAAAACCCACAATTTTCAGAACAACTGAACTAAAGAATAGATATGAGTTTTAAAGATATTTTTATTTATTTCATTTGCAATGGAAATAGTGTTTTGCTTAAAGAAAGTAATACTATGAGATTAACTCTATTTCATAAGAAGCTTACAGATTTCTGCATGAAAAAAATTAACCAATTTCAAAGGTTTTTACAACAATATTTCTTCAAATATTTATTATTATAATTACTATTCCAGTGGAACTACATAGTTTCTATAATTTTAAGCAAAATATATTTATAATATCAAGTTTTTGATCAAAAACAAAGAGAAAAGACAGGAAGGAAGAGAATTCTTTCAGTGATAATGTATGTTCATATGTCATGGTCTCTTAATTAATGCAACCTCAACCTCTTCACTTCCACATTTCTAAGCCCCAGTTCCTCACTCTACTATTATGTTCTTATAAAACACATCACCTTCCAAAATGCGACCTCATTTACTTATGTTTGTTGTTTCATACCTGTCTCTCCATAGTGAAAGGTAAGTTCCATGAGGGCAGGATATTTGATGACTCCGTGACCTGATTTACCTCAAAAACCTAGAAAAGAGTCTGGCACATGTGGATGCTTAGTGAATAACTTGTTGATTGAATGAATTATGGAGAAGCAGTTAATAAAATAATCCTTACTCAGGGATGCTTTTCCTGATACTAAGATACAATTTCTTTAAATTGAGTGAAAAAATCTGATGGAAAAAAGGTTTCTTTTTCTTTCATCAGGGCTATGAGACTTAAAAAGATTGTGACTCAGAGTTATAGAGCTGGTCAGTGTGATAAGCCTGGATACCTTGTTTGTCCAAATCTCTTTTAATTGTTTGGGGTTTAATTATGCAAAACCCTTTCAAATGTAGTATTTTAACCACAAAGGTATTACTAGTTGCATTTTATAGATAAAGAATCTGAGGGCAAAGACAGGATCAGATTGCTAGAAGCTAAACAAGTAGCCTTTATTATTACATATTTCTCTTGCAACGTTTGATTTTAAAAATGTTCTAGCTACCATCTATGCATCAAGTCCTATTCCAGACACTAATGAGCAAAAACTCATCCTTACTGTCATGGAACTTATATCTTTAGTTCACAAATAAGCCCGTGATATGTTGGGTAGTGCTGAGTCTCTGCATAAAACTGAGGCAGGATAAGGGGTATGCAGTGATAATGACAGGTTTGGAGGGAGTGTTACAATAAATAGGATGCCATTTAATAAGTCCTCTCAGACAAAGTGACCTTTGAGTAGAGAGATCTGAAGAAAATAAGGAAGAAATCTGAGGAGAGAGGAATTCCCCCAGACTTCCAAGGATACTGGTGTGGCTGGAACAGAGTGGGCAAAATGGGGAGATAAGAAATGAGATCAGTTGTTAGGGAGCAGGGCTGCAGAGTGTAGATGTAAAGAAGGGTTGACTTTCTCTCATAAGAATATTATTGTCTTATATTTTAAAGGATAACTTTGGCTGTGTGCTATGTGGGAAACAGACTGTAGAGACCAGCTCTGCGGCTGTTGTTCTGAATGAGAATTGATGCTTTGTACTAAGGTGATAGAACGTGGTAGTACCAATGATACTACTACTTTAGATCAATGATCCAAAGATGACTAATAGAAGTACTGAAGTTTTTAGAAAAGGACCTTATTTGGGGCTTGGCTGTCATCCATAGGAGGGCATCTGGTTTCCACAGCATGGCATTACCTAAGTGAATATATGTCAACTCAAACCTAGCTCTCAAACTTGAAAGCTTAGAGAGCTGATGTTTTAGTACGAGATCATTTCTGGGTTAACGCTAGGATTGATGATGAAAATGAGAAAGCCATTGTATCATCTCTTACAGTGGGAAATACGGCCATCTTGAATACTGTTGGTTGATGAGCATATTTTTCTCTTGTAGACATATTGTAAAGAATAGCAAATAGATTCAGGATGTTGCTCGATGAATATGCCATAGCAGAAAATGGAGGTCAGTGGATAATTTGATAGCTTGATACAGTTAACTCCATAAAGATAAGCACACTGAAGGAACCATATAGATACCTGTGTTCTTGGGCCAGAATATACACATGCCAAGATGGAGCTGAAGATCCAAGAGAACATACCCTCTCTTCTTGCTCCTCAGCCCTGACAATAAACAACAAATTCTTTACCCTACCTCGATTACACATTTTTCCTTGAGATATGTTAATATAAATGATTAGATTTCACTCTGTTTTTGTCCTGAGATCATTTTTTGTCTTTTTGTGACTTTGCCAATGAGATCAATTTTATTTTTGCTTTCCTCACAAAAGGCATTTCATGTTATTTCTCAGTTTCTGAGTTGTCCCATTGTATGTCACTATTATAACGACCTTATATAATTCTCCTAAAATTCTTTTCAATAATTATCTGCTAAATGTAGGCCAATTGAATCATAACAAGCATAGATTTCTTTTCAAATTATGGTACCTGCTGGTTGTGGTGAGAGTGATGGTATTCTTCTTATTAACTGCATGCCTGCTCAGTTGCTAAATCATGTCCAACTTTTTGAGACCTCATAGACTGTAACCCACCAGGCTCCTCTGTCCTTGGTATTTGCCCAGGCAAGAATGCTAGAGTAGGTTGCTATTTCCTTCTCCAGGGGATCTTCCTGACCCAGGGATCAAACCCACATCTCCTGCATTGGCAGGCAAATTCTTTACCACTGAGCCACCTGGGAAGGCCGTTATAAAATTAAAATAGCCTAATTTCCAAAAGTCTCTGTTGAATCTACTTTCACTAGACCTTTTTGGATATATGGTATGGTAGCTTTTATGAGCTATAATTATTAAGCATAAATTCTTGCAATTTTCTTAAAGCTTTTGCTGCAAACAATGTTTCATTTGCAAGATGCTTGTCTAGTTGTCTATAAGTTTTATATTTTTAAGGAATTAAATATAAGCACATTCTGAATCTTTGTTATTTTAACTACAAAGAGTATGTTAGAGAGGAGCATCTCCAGTCTTTCATGTGGTTCTTCGTGCTTGGGGAAGAAAAGGTTGAATATATGCCCACCTTCCCCTAGGGCTGAAGAGATTAAATAATCAAATGATGATTAGATCCTCTATTTATGCATGTTTCTTATTAATGTGAGTGTGTGTTTGTGTTCAGTTGTGTGTATGCCTGCTCAGTCATGTATGACTCTTTGCTACCCTGTGGACTGTAACCCTCCCCCAAGCTCCTTTGTCCATGGAATTTTCCAGGCAAAGAGACTGAAGTGGGTTGCCATTTCTCACTCCAAGGTATCTTCCTGACCCAGTGGTTGAAACTGCATCTCTTGAGTCTCCTGCATTAGCTGGTGGATTCTATATCATGGTGCTACCTGGGAAGTCCACTTGTTATATGTAGAAACTGCTATATATATAATCTCCCATTTATTTGAGACAATTTTGTGCTTATTAGCTAAACCTGGGAAAGCATGAGCTCCATTTGCCAGCAATGTGTCTTGAAGTACAAAACCAGTCGAAGTATCCCACTGAACATAAGAAATATTTACTTAAGTAAAAAATGTTAATGTGAAGGTTTTGATTTTTCAATTTATTATCATTTCAAAGAAACAAATGACAGAAGTTCATTCATGACAAAGTAAACATATAGATTATTAAAATGAAAATGTATATGAAAGAAGATGTTATATTTTCTTTCACATGCTATAGGACAGAAAAATTACTTATTTTAGAAATAAAGTATGATTATTTTGTTTACTGGCTTTGATATTAGAACATGAAAGTATCTGAGGTTACTATTTAGAATAGCTACTAAAGGGTAAAAAGCTACTAGGCTTCCTGATGGCTCAGCAGGTAAAGAATCTGCCAGAAATTCAGGAGATTTAGGAGACTAGGTTGGGAAGATTCCTTGAAAGAGAGCATGGCAATCCACTCCAGTATACTTGCCCAGAGAATCCCATGGTCAGAGGAGCCTGGCATGCTACAGTCCATAGGGTCACAAAGAGTTGGACACGATTGAAGCAACTGAGCACAGCACAGCACGGCATATATATATAATATATGTGTGTGTGTGTGTGTGTGTGTTATTTTTGAATAAAATAATTTTGCCATTGTTCAGTCACTAAGTCATGTCCAACTCTTTGTCACCTCATGAACTGGAGCACTCCAGGACTCTCTGTCCCTCACTGTCTCCTAGAGATTGCTCAAATTCATGTCCATTGAGTTGACAAGTAATTTTAAAAAGTATTTTTCAGCTGAATCTTTGTGGGAGAGATATATTACCAATGCTTACTTTGTAAGAGACTAAGATATGCCAATGTTGCAATGGCTTTTTTCAAAAAATATTTATCTAAAAAAATCCTAAAAATGGTCAATAAAATAAGTTGGAAAATGTAGAAATCACAAAGTCCTTTCATATTTGCATTAATAACCTACTTATTTAGAAATTTCATGTACTGAGATTTCAACTCACACTCAGTTCAGTTCAGTTCAGTCACTCAGTCGTGTCCAACTCTTTGTGACCCCATGAACCTCAGCAGGCCAGGCCTCCCTGTCCATCACCAACTCCGGAGTCCACCCAAACTCATGTCCATTGAGTCGATGATGCCATCCAACCATTTCATCCTCTCTCCTCCTTTTCTCCTCTTGCCCTCAATCTTTCCCAGCATCAGGGTCTTTTCCAATGAGTCAGATCTTTGCATGAGGTGGCCAATTATTGGAGTTTCAGCTTCAACATCAGTCCTTCCAATGAACATCCAGGACTGATCTCCTTTAGGATGGACTGATTGGATCTCTTTGCAGGCCAAGGGACTCTCAAGAGTCCCTTGAGAGTTCAAAAGCATCAATTCTTCCATGCTCAGCTTTCTTTATGGTCCAACTCTCACATCTGTACATGGCTACTAGAAAAACCATAGCTTTGACTAGACAGACTTTTGTTGCAAAGTAATGTCTCTGCTTTTTAACATAAAATTTCCCAGGCCCGCTCTTTCATGTCCTGTACTCTTATGTTCCATTGTCTCATGCCTTCAACATAATTTTTTGTTCAGCTTGATGAGCTAGAAGGGATAGTAATTGAATTAGTGGAGAGAAGCCAAATTTTTGCTTTTACATTCCACTGAGAACACCTGAATAGAAAGATCATGCGATAGCTCTTGAAATGTAGCTCCCTACAATGAATTCTATACTGAGCAAGAAATCATAATTAGTTAGCAAGAAATTTCATAGTTAACATTCTTATAGACTTACAGAATTTGTGGAAGTGAAAGTAATATTGTCATAATTTTTAAAGCCATTTTAGTCTCAAGGGTTTCCCTGGTGGCTCAGACGGTAAAGCGTCTGTCGACAATGTGGGAGACTCGGGTTCGATCCCTGGGTTGGGAAGATCTCCTGGAGAGGGAAATGGCAACCCACTCCAGTACTCTTGCCTGGAAAATCCCATGGACAGAGGAGCCTGGTAGGCTACAGTCCATGGGGTCACGAAGTCAGACATGACTGAGCTATTTCACTTTCTTTCTTTCATTAGTCTCAAAGTCAAAGTGTTAGCTGCTCAGTCATATCTGACTCTTTTGCCACTCCATGGACTGTAGCCCACCAGGTTCCTCTGGCCATGTAATTTTCCCCAGATAAGAATTCTGGAGTGGGTTGCCATTCTCTTCTCCAGGGTATCTTCCTGACCCAGAGGTCGAACCTGCGTCTCCCACATTGCAGGCAGATTCTTTACTTCCTGCTACCAGGAAAACCCATCTTTAGTCTATTGGAACACAATTAAATGGAAGTTAAGATATCTGCTTCTACAAAATCTTTAAAAATTAGAGAGACTACTGGTTTAATTTACCTCCAATACACAGGGAGCTCAGAAGATGTAACTTCTCTTACAAGACAAAGCTGGATTGAAAAGTAAAAATCTTTCACTGTACCCATTAGAAAAATGGGGTTGTAGAACAAGCAGCCACCATAAAACCTGAAGACATAGATTCATGTCAGAGAGAAACACAGTAGAGATCTGTTTAGCTGCAGGAAATTCATAAAGTGGTGGGATCATTTAATTAATTAAGTGATCACTTTAGTTGAGGCAGTGTACACTAGCTTACCAGACTGTTCTGCAGTCTTGGAAGTTCTGCAGTCTTGGAAGAGACCCATACTTTCCTAGGCTTCTACTTGAACCCAGACTTCTCTGGGCTTCTACCTGGAACCTCAGTATGAGGATCTGAGCCCCTTTGAAAGTAAAGGGAAGAGAAGCCGTTGTGAAATAAACTGTTCTCTATAATCCCATGGACTGGTGGGCTACAGTCCATGAGCCTAGTGGGCTACAGTCCATAGGGTCGCAAAGAGTGGGACATGATTGAAGCAACTTAGCATGCATACACACAAAGGTAATACAATGGAGTAAAGATAATCTTTCAACAAATGGTGCTAAATGGAAGTTAAGATATCTGCTTCTACAAAATCTTTAAAAATTAGAGAGACTAATCTTTCTCTTGTACATCCACATGTACAAGAGAAAAAAAATGTTCTGGACACAGACCTTACACTTTTATAAAAATTAACTCAAAATGCATCATAGACCTAAATGTAAAACTTAAAACTGTGAAACCTCTAGAAAACAACAGGAGAAAATCTAAATGACCTTGGTATGGGAATAAATTATTACATAGAAGACCAAAGGCATGATTCATTAAATACTTGCTAAGGTGCATTAAAATGAAAACTTCCACTCTGTGAAAGACAATGCCCCAAAAGATGAGAAGACATATCACAGACTGGGAGAAAATATTTGCAGAAGACATGTCTGATAAAAGACTGTTATCTAAAATATACCAGTGACTCTACAATATAGTGAAAATGAGCATACCACCCAAAGCAATCTACAGATTCAATGCAATCCCTATCAAGCTACCAGCAGTATTTTTCACAGAACTAGAACAAATAATCTCAAGATTTGTATGGAAATACAAAAAACCTCGAATAGCAAAAGCAATCTTGAGAAAGAAGAATGGAACTGGAGGAATCAACTTGCCTGACTTCAGGCTCTACTACAAAGCCACAGTCATTAAGACAGTATGGTACTGGCACAAAGACAGAAATATAGATCAATGGAACAAAATAGAAAGCCCTGAGATAAATCCACATGTCTATGGACACCTTATCTTCGACAAAGGAGGCAAGAATATACAATGGAGTAAAGACAGTCTCTTTAACAGGTGGTGCTGGGAAAACTGGTCAACCACTTGTAAAAGAATGAAACTAGATCTCTTTCTAACACCACACACAAAAATAAACTCAAAATGGATTAAAGATCTAAATGTCTAAGACCAGAAACTATAAAACTCCTAGAGGAAAACGTAGGCAAAACACTCTCCGACATAAATCACAGCAGGATCCTCTATGATCCACCTCCCAGAATACTGGAAATAAAATCAAAAATAAACAAATGGGATCTAATTAAAATTAAAAGCTTCTGCACAACAAAGGAAACTATAAGTAAGGTGAAAAGACAGCCTTCTGAATGGGAGAAAACAATAGCAAATGAAGCAACTGACAAACAACTAATCTCAAAATATACAAGCAACTTATGCAGCTCAACTCCAGAAAAATAAATGATCCAATAAAAAAATGGGCCAAAGAACTAAATAGGCATTTCTCCAAAGAAGACATACGGATGGCTAACAAACACATGAAAAGATGCTCAACATCACTCATTATCAGAGAAATGCAAATCAAGATCACAGTGAGGCACCATTTCACACCAGTCAGAATGGCTGCAATCCAAAAGTCTACAAGCAATAAATGCTGGAGAGGATGTGGAGAAAAGGGAGCCCTCTTACACTGCTGGTGGGAATGCAAACTAGTACAGCCATTATGGAAAACAGTGTGGAGATTCCTTAAAAATTGCAAATAGAACTGCCTTATGACCCAGCAATCCCCCTGCTGGGCATACACACCAAGGAAACCAGAATTGAAAGAGACACATGTACCCCAATGTTCATTGCAGCGCTGTTTATAATAGCCAGGACATGGAAACAGCCTAGATGTCCATCAGCAGATGAATGGGTAAGAAAGCTGTGGTACATATACACAATGGAGTATTACTCAGCCCTTAAAAAGAATAAATTTGAATCAGTTCTAACGAGATGGATGAAACTGGAGCCGATTATACAGAGTGAAGTAAGCCAGAAAGAAAAACACCAATACAGTATACTGACACATATATATGGAATTTAGAAAGATAGTAATGATGACCATCTATGTGAGACAACAAAAGAGACACAGAGGTATAGAACGGAGTTTTGGCCTCTGAGGGAGAGGGAGAGGGTGGGATGATTTGGCAGAAAGGCATTGAAACATGTATACTATCATATAAGAAATGAAGCACCGGTCTATGTTCAATACAGGATACAGGAAGCTTTGGGCTGGTGCATGGGATGATCCAGAGAGATGATATGGGGTGGGAGGTGGGAGGGGGCTTTGGCATTGGGAGATCGTGTACACCTGTGGCTGATTCATGTCAATGTATGGCAAAACAAATACAGTACTGTAACGTAGAATAAAGTATTTAAAAAATAAATAAAATATACCAGTGACTCTTAAAGCTCAGTATTAAAGTGAATAACCTGATTAAAAAGTGGGTAAAAATCCTAAACAGATACCTCACAAAGAAAGACATACAGATGGCAATTAGACATATATGAAGATAGTCAACATTATATGTTATCATGGAGTTGAAAATTAAAACAATGAGATACCACTGCACATCTACCAGAATGGCTCAAAAGCAAAACACAACACCAAATACGGGCAAAAATAGGAGGCAGCATGAACTTTCCTTCCTTCCTGGTGGAAATAAAAAAATGACACAACCACTCTGGAAGATAGTTTGGCAGTTTCTTACAAAACTAAGCATTCTCTTAAAAGACGGTCCAGCAATTGTGCTCATCTGTATTTTTCCCAAATGGCTGAAAATGTATATGCACACAAAAATCTGCATAGGCATGTTTTAACAGTTTTACATTAGTCTTATTCATAATTGTCAAAAACTGAAAACAACCAAGATGTCCTTCAGTAGGTGAATTGATAAACAGTGGTATATTCAGGCAATGGAATATTAAATGCTAAAGAGAAATGAGCTCTCAAGATATGGAAAGGCATGGAGGAATTTTAAATGTATATACCAAGTGAAATTAGCCAATCTAAAAGGTGACATAATGTATGATTTCAACTATATAACATTCTGGCAAATGCAAAATTGTGAAAATATGATGAGAATCAGTGGTGACCAGGATTTTTGAGGAAGGAGGGTAGAAGAGGCAAAGCACAGGAGACTTTTAGAGAAATGAGAGTATTCTGTATGGTACTATAATGGTGGATACTTATCATTATATATTTGCTCCAACTCATAGAATGTACACCACCGAAAGTGGACTTCAATATAACTACGGGCTTGAGTGATAATTTTCCAAGTTAAGTTCACCATGTCACGTATGTATTACTCTGGTTGATAATGAGAGAGACTGTGCTTATATAGGAATAGGTGGAAAACTTCTATACTTTCTGCTGTTTTGCCCTATACCTGAAACCACTCTAAAAAAATAGTCTTAAAAAAAAAACAATCAAAAAACCAGTAGAACAAGAATGAAGAATACCTTTTCATCATCAGTATACTCACCAATAGCCCACAGCCAGGGAAAGAAGCAGTGAACTAGAAGATGTCAAAAGAATCTTCTCAAACTGAAATTCAAGGAGGAAACAAACAAAAAAATCCCCCAAACAGATCATCCAAGAAATGTGAAATAATGTGAGAACATGTAACATATTTATAATTAGAATACCAGAAAAGAGAACCGAATGGAAAAAAAAAAAAAAAATTTAAAGCAATAATGGCTGAGAACTTTCTCAATCAACGGAACAAAGAATGGCAGATCTCATGCCAAAGACCAAACACACACACCATCACCACCACCCCTTAAGAATCTCTTATTTAAATTGTAGAAAACCAATGACAAAGAGAAAATCTTGACAGACCCTGAGGGGGCAGAGAACATGGAGAGAATCTTTCCTATAGAGAAACAGGAATAATTGCAATTCACCTCTCAGAAATCATTCAGGCAAGAACTAGAGTGAAATACTGAAAGTGTCGGCAAAAACTGCAAACCTAGAATTCTACATCTAGTATCCTTCAAAAGTGAAAGAAAAGGCTTTTTTCAGACATAACCAGACATATAAAAACTAAAGGAATTCATTGCCATCAGACCTGCCTGCAAGAAATGTTAACTGAAATTCTTAACGTAGAAAAAGGGGCTTCCCTCATAGCTCAGTTGGTAAAGAATCTGCCTGCAATGCAGGAGACCCTGGTTGGATTCCTGAATTAGGGAGATCCGCTGGAGAAGGGATAGGCTACCCACTCCAGTATTCTGGCCTGGTGAATTCCATGGACTACAGTCCATGGGGTCCCAAAGAGGTGGACATGACTGAGTGACCTTAACTTTCACCTTCAACACAGAGGAAAAAATAATATAGGAAAGATACTTAAATGAAAATATTTTTTCTACATGAAGAAAAAAGGAGGATTGGGGGAAGAATAAAGGTGAAGTAAAGTATTTTTCTTACTCTTAATTGGTCTCACTTCAGTGCAGTTCATTTCAGTCACTCAGTCATGTCCGACTCTTTGTGACCCCATGAATCGCAGCACGCCAGGCCTCCCTGTCCATCACCAACTCCTGGAGTCTATTCAAACTCATGTCCATCAAGTCCATGATGCCATCCAGCCATCTCATCCTCTGTCGTCCCCTTCTCCTCCTGCCCCCAATCCCTCCCAGGATCAGAGTCTTTTACAATGAGTCAACTCTTCACATGAGGCGGCCCAAGTTTCAGCTTTAGCATCATTCCTTCCAAAGAAATCCCAGGGCCAATCTCCTTCAGAATGTACTGGTTGGATCTCCTTGCAGTCCAAGGGACTCTCAAGAGTCTTCTCCAACACCACAGTTCAAAAGCATCAATTCTTCAGCGCTCAGCTTTCTTCACAGTCCAACTTTCATATCCCCACATGACCACTGGAAAAACCATAGCCTTGAGTAGGTAAAGTTGGAATCTAAATTTGACTACCAAGAGATTTCTGGAATTCATTTTTTTCCTTTGTAAAATGAGCATATCTGAGTACATTGAATGCTTTTAACTTAATCTGTGGTTTTTCTGGGATGTCAGTTTATAGTTTTGACCACATTGTTGGATGTCTGTTACACGTAAAATAACTAAAACTCTCTGACCCTACTGATTTCTATAGATTGAACATTCATTCTGTGGAAACGTGGAAGATGGTACTCTTTTTTTCAAAAATTTTATGTTTATTTTGTTTTAATTTTTGTTGGAGTATAGTTGATATATTTTCGGCTATACAGCAAAGTGAATCAGTTATATATGTACATATATTCACTTTTTTTCTGATTCTTTCCCATATAGGTGATTATAGAATACTGAGTAAAGTTCCCTGTGCTATATACTAGGTCCTTATTAGTTATATATTTTATATATAGTAGTGTATATATGTCAACCCTAGCCTCCCAGTTTATCCTTCCCTCCTTCCCCTCTGGTAACCGTAAGTTTATTTATTACATTTGTGAGTCTATTTCTATTTTGTAAATAAGTTCATTTATACCCTTTTTTAAGATACCACATATAAGTGATATCTTGAGACATCTGTCTTTTCCCGTATGACTTATTTCACTCAATATGACTGTGTCTAGCTCCACCCATATTGCTGCAAATAACATTATTTTGTTCTTCTTTTATGACTGAGCAATATTCAGTCATATATATATATATATATATATATATATATATATATATATACATACCATGTCTTTATTCATTCTTCTGTCAATGGACATTTAGGTTCTTGACTAATGTTTATAAATATCAGTAGGTACCAAAATGACTGTTAAAGTGCTATTTTAGTTCTTTACAATAGTGATTATGATTAAAAGTATAGAATAGAATCTGTATGGGCTTTAGAATTTGAAAGCACCCTAGATTTCAGGTCTTTTAAGTTTGGCTTTATCAATGGAGAAAATTAAAATTCAGAAAATGGATTTACAGAAATATCAAAGGATCTCAAAACTTCTACCCTGTTCTTCACAGTTCACAAAGATGAGTGACTGCAGAACTAAAAGGATGTCTGGACCAGTTCTAGGCAAGATGGACTAATTCTCTAATTCAAATGGTGTTTTTTCCAATATTTATTTGCTTATTTGGCTTATTTGCTTATTTGTGCCAGGTCTTAGGTGCGGCACACAGGATCTTCACTGTGGCCATGGAATCTTTTAGTTGAGGCCTGGGGCATGCAAGCTCTTAGTTGAAGCCTGTGGGATTTAGTGCTCTGACCAGGGATCAAACCTGGGCCCCTTGCTTTGGGAGCTCAGAGTCTCAGCCACTGAACCATCAGGTAAGTCCCTACCAAATCACATATTAAGAGCCTATTTCATTACTCACATCCTTTTGTAAGCTGAAAATAGGAAGCTCAGAAAAGCTATACTCAAAGACATGCAGAAAGTTGTTTGTGTTTTTTTAATCACAATGGAAAACTTTAAAACTAGATGAGACCTTCCAGTTTACCTATTATCACTTCCTTATTTTCTGAGAAAAACCTACACCTGCAGTGCAGTAGGTCTTGACTAGAACACACAGGAAGCAGAGCGAGCTTGAGGAACATTGACTCACAATTTAGATTTCTGAGTCTGAAGCTTCTTCAAGATGTCAGTTTCTCTTTCTTTTGATCTAAAATCTGTTAAAAAACACAACAGGACTTTGTTATTTGTGCTTTTTCATTTTGTTTTAGTTTATGAAATATTTTAGTGTTCTTAGGTTATTGGTCAATTTTCTGCCTTGGATAATAAATCTAATAAAATTTAATCTACTTTCATAATGATTGCAGTATTTCTTTTTGTATAATGTTTAATAAAATATTTACCCTTTTATATATGTATGTGGTATAGATCTATAATTTTAATAAAGGCAGAAATGAGATGACTGATGGGGAGATGGTGGTGTGCTGGAGCTGCCTAATATTTGTTCAGAAGAGCTGGGTATTAAATTTTCAGAAATTTTGTAAATCACTTATTAAATACAGCCATTGTTTAGAAATAAAGCCAGTTGACTGAAGGCAATTAATAATCAAAACTCATTGCTTTTTAATTATTTTACTATTAACCATAATCCATGTTCTTTAGTTTTATATTAATTGCATCTGTGTAGTAAAACTACTCTTTTTTAAGAATGTGCTACCACCCATCTCTTCTCAGTCCTTCATTCAATGGCATCATTTTTATAGCTTAAAACTGGCCACAGTGGGAGTATTTACACTATGGAAATTGACATATGCTACAAATCAGGGCACCACCCTTATGGCAGAAAGTGAAGAGGAACTAAAAAGCCTCTTGATGAAAGTGAAAGAGGAGAGTGAAAAAGTTGGCTTAAAGCTCAACATTCAGAAAACTAAGATCAAGGCATCTAGTCCCATCATATCATGGGAAATAGATGGGGAAACAGTGGAAACAGTGTCAGACTTAATTTTGGGGGCTCCAAAATCACTGCAGATAGTGATTGCAGCCATGAAATTAAAAGATGCTTATTCCTTGGAAGGACAGTTATGACCAACCTAGATAGCATATTCCAAAGCAGAGACATTACTTTGCCAACAAAAGTCCCTCTAGTCAAGGTTATGGTTTTTCCAGTGGTCATGTATGGATGTGAGAGTTGGACTCTGAAGAAAGCTGAGCGCCGAAGAATTGATGCTTTTGAAATGTGGTGTTGGAGAAGACTCTTGAGAGTCCCTTGGACTGCAAGGAGATCCAAGAGTCCATTCTGAAGATGATCAGCCCTGAGTGTTCTTTGGAAGGAATGATGCTAAAGCTGAAACTCCAATACTCTGGCCACCTCATGTAAAGAGTTGACTCATTGAAAAAGACTCTGATGCTGGGAGGGATTGGGGGCAGGAGGAGAAGGGGACGACAGAGGATGAGATGGTTGGATGGCATCACTGACTTGATGGACGTGAGTCTGAGTGAACTCCAGGAGTTGGTGATGGACAGGGAGGCCTGGTGTGCTGCAATTCATGGAGTCGCAAAGAGTTGAACATGACTGAGTGACTGAACTGACTGACTGACAAATCAGGGATATATTTTCCCCAGAGATTTAGTTGATAAACACATACCAGTATGCATTAAGAATAGAGAAATATCACAAATACTGATCAACTACTACTAACCACAAAATCAAGCCTACTTTGATATTTTAATCTTATGTTTACACCTTTTAAACTGGTTCTAGATCAAGTTCTAGCTTCCCTAGTGGCCCAGCAGTAAAGAATTTCTCTTCAGTGGAGGAGATGAGGGTTCGGTCCCTGGGTCAGGAAGATCCCCTGGAAAAGGAAATGACAACCCACTCCAGTGTTCCTGCCTGGGAAATCCCATGGACAGAGGACCTAGAGTCCCTGAGGTTGCAAGAGTCAAACACGACTTAGTGACTAAACCACCATCACCACCAGATCAGGTTCCAAGTCTGTATGTTCTTTGAAAGCATTCCAAACAGATTGGAGTTGAAGCAACATGAGGATAGAGTAAATGTGATACCTACTGTCTGTATATCTTACTTCAAACTATGAGGGAGCATATTTAAGGGCATAAACCAATGTATCGAGGGCAGCAGAGCAGGAAGGGAAAAACTTTAGTTCTTGATGTTATTGACCCACTGAGTTAATTGATTCTTGAATCACACTTCAGCATCTTGCTATGTAAAAATATATTATTTTAAAGCCACTGTTAATTGGGTGTCTATCACTTGCAGCAGAGTGTAACTTAACTAATATACTAGTTACCTACTCTTTTTATAGATAAAAGTCAGCTAATTCCTACAGCTAAGACAGTTAGGAAAGTTTACTTAAGGTCTTATTAGTATTTCTATTTTAAAGGCTTCTCTTTTTTTTTTTAATTTTATGTACAACTTTGACTTAATTATAGCCTCCAGTATATGAAAGGGTTATTTGAATGTAGGTCTTTTATGTGAAAAGTAACCATAAAGAAACATTTGAAAGTATGAACACTCTAAGTATATGTTCATATAATTATGACTACTAATAACCATGGTGAATATCTGAAATACAACTTAATATAAATATAATTTTCCTTAGCAAAGAAAGTGACAGCAGAAACCAGTTATTCCAAGATTTATTAAGCCTTTCTCATCTTTGGAAGTTATTTATAGTTGTAACATATTTATTGAATATATTCTCAGCAAGCATGCATCCAATTATAAACTGACAAGTATCATTTCATTAAATACCATTCTTTCAATTGCTCAGATATTCTAATAATTATAGATACAACCCCTAGTGATCTGATTTTTACTATAAAAATGTGAACCTTTAATGGAGAAAGTTCAGTTTGGTTGAATGAAGAAGTAAACACTTTCTTATAACTCCAAACTCCCTGAGAGTATTACACAAAAATAAGACTAACTAGTGTAAAAGAGAGATTACAAGAGGTCATTCTTTGCATGCAATGGAGAGACAGAGTATAGTGAAATAAAATTTCTCTGATAAATAGGATGCTTCATATTCTA
Source organism: Nanger dama (assembly GCA_917880005.1). NCBI lineage: Eukaryota > Metazoa > Chordata > Mammalia > Artiodactyla > Bovidae > Nanger > Nanger dama. Next base: position 21,686,049 of record CAKJTW010000011.1, on the reverse strand, counting down.
CCAAAAACAATAAAATTGGAAGTGTTCAGAGTCAACCTATGAGTACTGTAGTGAAGGAAGAAAAAGAGGAAACTAGAGGAAGAGAGAGAGATGACTATTAAAAAATGATTTGGAATATGTAAACAGAGTAAAATAATAATAGATGATGCAATATTGGTTAATCTACTATTTGATTTACCCTGTAGGATGTCAAGGATATGGAGGGCAGCTGAAGAAATTCTTTGCAGCTTCTAAGAAGAAGAAGAGAGTGATGCATTATTCTAAAATCAAGCTTATTCTACACAGGCAGTTCTCTATTAACCTAATTTGAGTATAATCCTCTAATTAGCTCCCAGTTCTCCCACGTTGCAAGCAGATTCTTTACTGTCTGAGCCACCAGGGAACCCCAAGAATACTGGAGTGGGTAGCCTATCCTTTTCCAGGGGATCTTTTGACCCAGAAATTGAACCAGGGTCTCCTGCATTGCAGGCAGATTCTTTAACAGTTGAGCTACCAGGGAAGTCCCTAACTGGCTCAACATCTATTAAAAGGCAAAAATGTTTCATGTTTTCTCAGTCATATGCATTTGCAAATATATATATATGGAAAAGTGACAGCAGTAGAGAAACTTACGTTTGTGACCATATATAACACTTTGACATTGGACAGAACACATGGGAAAACTGTTTCAGATATTGGACAACAAATACTGCAAGCCTGCGATTCTTAAAAGAAGGAAAACTTATAAAGTATGTTCCATGACTATCCTGGCTCTCTGCCTGGCAACAGTTTCCTCAAGTGTAACAGAAGGAGCTGAAGCATCAGCAGATCACAGAGTTCCCACCGAAATTAGAGCAGAAATCAGAATAGAGTTGCTGCATCCACTGGAATATGTAGGAAAAGGCACCAGGGAGGAGGGAATTGAGTTGAGTGGGGATCCCAGAAATTTAATGGACGCTTCTGTCAAGTCTCTGGCCAAGACCTGAGCTTACCAAGCTCAGGAAGAGACAATGGTTAGCTTACAAGGAAGCAAGACCAAAGAGACGAGGACAAAACAGAGAGACTGAAGGTTGCACACTTTTGGAAGACATTGATGATCCAAATCTAGCCAGAGTAGGAAAGCTTTGTTCATATCCTGAGCTAATATTCAGCTGAGACATAAGAAAGTCCGTGCTATAACAGTATGGATCTTGTCCGAGTTCAGTTCAGTTCAGTCGTTCAGTCATGTCCAACTCTTTGCGACCCCATGAATTGCATCATGCCAGGCCTCCCTATTCATCACCAAATCCTGGAATTCACTCATACTCATGTCCATCAAGTTGGTGATGCCATCCAGCCATCTCATCCTCTGTCATCCCCTTCTCCTCCTGCCCCCAATCCCTCCCAGCATCAGGGTCTTTTCCAATGAGTCAAATCTTCGCATGAGGTGGCCAAAGGACTGGAGTTTCAGCTTCAGCATCATTCCTTCCAAAGAACACTCAGGGCTGATCTCCTTTAGGATGGACTGGTTGGACCTCCTTGCAGTCCAAGGGACTCTCAAGAGTCTTCTCCAACACCACAGTTCAAAAGCATCAATTCTTGGGTGCTCATCCTTCTTCACAGTCCAACTCTCACATCCATACATGACCACTGGAAAAACCATAGCCTTGACTAGACCGACATTTGTTGGCAACATAATGTCTTTGCTTTTGAATATGCCATCTAGGTTGGTCATAACTTTTCTCCAAGGAGGAAACGTCTTTTAATTTCATGGCTGCAGTCACCATTTGCAGTGATTTTGGAGCCCCCAAAATTAAGTCTGACACTGTTTCCACTGTTTCCCCATCTATTTCCCATGAAGTGATGGGACCAGATGCCATGATCTTAGTTTTCTGAATGTTGAGCTTTAAGCCAACTTTTTCACTCTCCTCTTTCTCTTTCATTTCTGCAAAGAGCAAGAAAGCAAATATTTTAGTGTCTCTGCTCAATATGGTCTCTATTGCAACTACTTAATGCTACTTTTGTGGTATAAAAGCTTCTATTGATAACATATAAATGAATGGGTGTGACTGTGTTTCAATATACCTTTATTTATAAAATAACTAGGTTTTGAGCCAGGTTTGACCCGCAGGCCATAGTTTACTGATTCCTGTCTAAGTAAGTATACTCTAGACTGACATTTCTGAAACTGAGCTTTGATTATCCCAAAGAAAGGAAATGCCAAATAATGCACAAACTACTGCACAATTGCACTCATCCCACACACTGGTAAAGTAATGCTCAAAATTCTCCAAGCCAGGCTTCAACAGTACATGAACCATTAACTTCCAGATATTCAAGCTGGATTTAGAAAAGGCAGGGGAACCAGAGATCAAATTGCCAACATCTGCTGGATCAATGAAAAAGCAAGAGAGTTCCAGAAAAACATCTATTTCTGCTTTATTGACTTTGCCAAAGCCTTTGACTGTGTGGATCACCACAAACTGTAGAAAATTCTTCAAGATATGGGAATATCAGACCACCTGACCTGCCTCTTGAAAAATCTGTATGCAGGTCAGGAAGCAACAGTTAGAACTGGACATGGAACAACAGACTGGTTCCAAATAGGATAAGGAGTATGTCAAGGCTGTATATAGTCACCCTGCTTATTTAACTTATATGCAGAGTACATCATGAGAAACACTGGGCTGGAGGAAGCACAAGCTGGAATCAAGATTGCTGGAAGAAATAATAAGCTCAGATACGCAGATGACACCACCCTATGGCAGAAAACAAAGAACTAAAGATTCTCTTGATGAAAGTGAAAGAGAAGAGTGCTGGCTTAAAACTCAACATTCAGAAAACTAAGATCATAGAGTCGAGCCTCATCACTTCATGGCAAATAGATGCGGAAACAATGGAAACAATGAGAGACTATTTTTTGGGCTCCATAATCACTGTAGATGGTGAGTGCAGCCATGAAAATAAAAGACACTTGCTCCTTGGGAAAAAAAACCTATGACCAATATAGACAGCATATTAAAAAGCAGAGACATTACTTTTCCAACAAAGGTCTGTCTAGTCAAACCTATGCTTTTTCCAGTAGTCATGTATGGATGTGAGAGCTGGACTGTAAAGAAAGCTGGGCACCAAAGAATTGATGCTTTTGAACGGTGGTGTTGGAGAAGACTCTTGAGAGTCCCTTGGACTGCAAGGAGATCCAACCAGTCAATTGTAAAGGAAATTAGTCCTGAATATTCATTGGAAAGACTGATGCTGAAACAAACTCCAGTACTTTGGCCACCTGTTGAGAAGAACTAACTCACTGGAAAAGCCCTTGATGCTGGGAAAGACTGAAGGCAGGAGGAGAAGGTGACGACAGGATGAGATGGTTGGATGGCATCACCAACTCAATGGATATGAGTTTGAGTAAACTCTGGGAGTTGGTGATGGACTGGGAGGCCAGGCATGCTGCAGTCTGTGGGGATCACAGAGTCAGACACAACTGAGTGACTGAACTGAAGCTTTGATAATATCCATAGAAGATAAAGAACTTAGATGTAAAATCTAACCAAGTTAGAGAAGCTTGAGAAACACTTTTAGGCTTTATACAGATATGTCCTAACAAAGCATAAAATAAATAGAAGCATGAATTTAATACAAGTTTAAGATAAGTAGTCAGTAATTAAGCTGGTTGTTTGGACAAAAATCCATAATCTTAAGGGAAAAATAACAAAATCTTGTATATTTAAATCTTATCACCCAGATTTTTAGTATAAAATAACACAATTATAAAACAAAAAGAATGAAGTCAATAGAAACAGACTTTGAGATAGCTTTGAGTTTTTATTTAGCAAATAGAAACTTTAAGAGAGATACTGAATAATCTCAAGAGCTAAAAGCAAAATATAGTCTTATTAATAGACAGATGAAGAATCTAAGCAGAGAAGTAGAAAATAGAAAAAGAAAATAGAAAATCTACAATTAAAAGGTATTCAATATAATAACCAAACTTTTAAAAATCTGCCATCTGAGCTTTATAGAAAACTGAATATGGGATAAGAAAGTTTTAATAAGCTTGAAGCGAATAGGGATGATCTAATAGGAAGAAAGAAAAGTCTTGAAGAAATGTTAAGAGCACCGCAAGAGTGTATGGAAAAATATCAAGGGGTATTAAAAATGTTTAATTAAAATCCTAAAGAAAAATAAAATGGGAATGAGTGAAAAAAATTCAAATAAGTAACAGCTCAAATTTCATGAAAAACACTGACTTTCAAATCCTTAAGAAACTCAGAAATGCAAAATAGAAAAAAATACAAAGAAAATCATATCTAGGCATATCATAAATACATGTATGAAAACCAGAATTAAAAACTTCAAACACAACCAAAAAAGTGAAAAAAATGTATTTCGTGAACAAACAATACAAATGATAGGTGATTTCTCACTAGAAAAAATGGAAGCCAGAAAACAATGGGAAAACTTTAAGACAGCCTAAGAATTAGCAAAACTAACTAAAAGTCAAACAAAACTCTGCTAAAGCAGGATTCTATATCCAATGAAAATATCTTGGAAAAACAAAGGTGACATGAAGATATTTTCAGCAAAGCAAAAAAAAGTAGATTATTTGTTGTTAGCAAGCCTGAACTACCAAAAATTAAATAAATAAAAGTTGAAGAAAATTTTTGAACCAAAGGAAGTTATACCCAGACAGAAACTCTGATACATAGGAAATAATAAAGAGCTCCAGAAATGGCAAATAATTGGGATACACACACACACACACACACACTACAGAGGGCTATACTACATACCTACACACAGAAAACTCTAGTCCAGATAGTGTAGTAGTGACTCCAATCAACAGTTAAAGCAACACATAATATCAATCTTATATAAATTCTTTCAGGATATAGAGAAGGAAAGAACTCTTCCCAAATCATTGTAAGACGCCAGCAATGTGGTACAAATATTCCAAAAAAAAAAAAAAAAGAGAAAATATCACACCAATCTCTGATGCAACATCCTAACAAAATATTAACATATCAAATCTCTCAGTATATAAACAACAAGATAAAATGACTAAGTTATTTTACCCTAAGCAACATAAAATGACTGTTATTTTACTAGAAATTCAAGGTTTATCCAAATTTGAAAAATCCATGTTTAATTCACCATCTTATTAGAATAAAAGAAAAAAAATAATGTTATCATCTGAATAGATGCAGAAAAACTATTTGACAGAATATAACAATGTGTTATGGCCATAACTCAAAGAACTAGAAAGGAAGAGATCTTTCCCAATCTGATAAAGTCAGTTCAGTTGCTCAGTCATGTCCAACTCTTTGTGTCCCTATGGACTGCATCACGCCAGGCTTCCCTGTCCATCACCAACTCCCGGAGCTTGATCAAACTCATGTCCATCGAGTCAGTGATGCCATCCAACTATCTCATCCTCTGTCATCCCCTTCTCCTCCTGCTTTCAATCTTTCCCAGCATCAGGATCTTTTCCAATGAGTCAGTTCTTTGCATCAGGTGGCCAAAGTATTGGAGTTTCAGCTTTAGCATCAGTCCTCCCAATGAATATTCAGGACTAATTTCCTTTATGATTGACTGGTTGGATCTCCTTGCAGTCCAAGGGATCCTCAAGAGTCTTCTCCATCACCACAGTTCAAAAGCATCAATTCTTGGGCATTCAGCTTTCTTTATAGTCCAACTTTTACATCCATACATGACTACTGGAGAAACCATGGTTTTAACTAGATGATCCTTTGTTGGCAAAGTAATGTCTCTGCTTTAATATGGTGTCTAGATTGGTCATAGGTTTCCTTCCAACTGTCTCATCCTCTGTCATCCCCATCTGCAGTGACTTTGGAGCCCCCAAAAATAAAGTTTGTCACTGTTTCCACTGTTTCCCCTTCTATTTGCCATGAAGTGATGGAACCAATTGCCATGATCTTAGTTTTCTGAATGTTGAGTTTTAAGCCAGCTTTTTCACTCTTCTCTTTCACTTTCATCAAGAGGCTCATTAGTTCTTCATTGTCTGCCATAAAGGGTGGTGTCATCTGCGTATCTGAGCTTATTGATATTTCTTCCAGCAATCTTGATTCCAGCTTGTGCTTCATTGAGCCCAGCATTTCCACAGGCAATGGAAAGGGTCAGTTTTCATCCCAATCCCAAAGAAAGGCAATGCCAAAGACTGTTTAAACTTGTGGATCACAACAAAGTGTGGAAAATTCTTAAAGAGATGGGAATACCAGGCTACCTTGGGTTCGATCCCTCTGTCAGGAAGATTCCCTCGAGAAGGAAATGGCAAGCCACTCCAGTACTCTTGCCTAGAAAATCCCATGGATGGAGGAACCTGGTGTCAATGGGGTCGCAAAGAGTCAGACACGACTGAGTGACGTCACTTTTCTTTACCTGCCTCCTGAGAAATCTGTATGCAGGTCAAGAAACAACAGTTAGAACTGACATGGAACAGACTGGTTCCAAATATGGAAAGGAGTACATCAAGGTTGTATATTGTCACCCTGCTTATTTAACTTGTATGCAGAGTATACCATGTGAAATGCTGGGCTGGATGAAGGACAAGCTGGAGTCAAGATTGCCGGGAGACATATCAATCACCTCAGTCTGATAAAGGGCAAATACAAAAAACTTTCAGCTAGCATTCCACTTAATGAAACTTTGAATTGTTTCTTAAGTGGCAACAGGAAAGTTTGCTCTTGCCGATTATATCCAACATTATTCTGGAGGTGCTAGTCAGGGCAGTAAACTCAAACAAACAAATACAAAATTTACAGTAGCATAAAAATAAAACCACAAAATACTTCAAAATAAATTTAACAAAAGATGGGCATGACCTCTGTAGTGAAACATAAATGAAAAAAAATTAATCATATATATTAGAGTCTGACATTCCTGAGTAAAAAGAGAAAATCACTATAATTTTATTATCTACAGCTCTTTCATTCTTGCAATTAACTTAGTTTAAATTCAGTTTTATTACTAAAATTCATTTTTCATAAAAATTGTTAAAAGAATTAGAAATATCATGCATAAAAGCAATTAACATAGATACTGTATAAGAGAGAAACTGAGGAAATGGAAATGATTTTATTGTTATTGTTATGAGTAATAAGATGCACACTGAGGTGCTTATGTTTGTCACTTTAGTGATAAAGAAATTATAGGCAAAACTTTGAATAAAGCCAATGATATATAATTGATTTTATAAGTGAGAATTTGTTTTCACAGTGGTGAGGAAACCAGGCTTCTTTAGCTCTGTATTTGCTGATAAATTCTGAAGACAAGGAAGACTCCATAAAAGAATGAGAGATTCTGTTCCTAAGAAAATGAGAAAGCATGTTCCATGACTTCAAATTGGAGTGAAAGAGAAAGATAAATATCGTATACTAACACATATATATGGAATCTAGAAAAATGGTACTAAAGAATATATTTTCAGGGCAGTGGAGAAACAGACATAGAGAATAGACTTATGGACATGGGGAGAGGGGAGGAGAGGGTGAGATGCATGAGGAGAGTAACATGGAAACTGACATTACCATATGTAAAATAGATAGCCAACAGGAATTCCCTGTACGTCTCAGAAAACTCAAACAGAGGCTCTGTATCAACCTAGACGGGTGGGATGGGGAGAGATGAGAAGGAGATTCAAAAGGGAGGGGCTATATGTATACTGCAGTCAACATGGCTGATTCATGTTGAGGTTTGACAGAAAAACAACAAAATTCTGTAAAGCAATTATCCTTTAATTAAAAAGTTAATTAAAAATAATTAGGACCCCTTGGATCCTGGATCGCACCAGCTAAATCTGCATGTCTCCAAAACTGCAGCTGCCATTGTTGTTTGGAATGATGATCTCAAGTACTTTCCTTCAAATTCTGTCAAAAGAGGAGACTGAGATAAGATTTGAGGACTGGTAATTTATTTGGATAATGATCCCAGAAAGCAAGAAGGAAGAAGCAGAGCACAGAAGCATCAACAGAAAGTGACTTAGCGAAGTTACCCTGTGGGCACTGGGGGCTTGTTACCCCCATGATCTCCAGAGAAACATACAGAATACCTCCAAGAAGTTTCTACTAACAGAACAGAAATCTAGAGTGTTTATTTATTCACAGTCTCCATTAACTGAAGATTATTTAGCGGGCATCAATGCTTCTCTGGTGGCTCAGTGATAAAGAATCTGCCTGCAATGCAGGAGAGGTGGGAGACAAGGGTTTGATCTCTGTCGAGGAAGATCCTCTAGGGAAGAAAGTGGCAGCCACTCCGATATTCTTCCCTGGAACATTCCATGGACAGAAGATCCTGGCGGGCCACAGTCCGTGGGGTCACAAAACAGTGTGACATGGCTTAGCAACTAAAACAAGAAAACCACCTTAATACTCTGCTTAGCCAGCCTGTGCTTACACTAGACTGAGCAGAGTCTTGGAGCATCAGACAAGGACTTGACGGAGAATGCAAACAGTGACATAAAATGAGTCTAAAATGAGACTCCATTAATGTGTGGGTAAATCTGAGCCAGCATGGAACTGCCCTCTGTAGCTGGGATTGAAATCAGAAACGATTGGTAATAATGATGTCAAGTTGAAAACCCATCTATGATAACAGCTTGAAACACTGGTTAGGTTTTGTTTACTCTACTATTGCTGGGAAGTAGAATTAGTATATTTTCATCTGGAAAGATTTTCATCAAGGGACAATTATCAAATTAGAATATTTGATTGTTATGCTGTACAGAAAAATTACTATGCTCAGAGTTCATTATTCAAAATTATATAAAAACATAAGGAGCTCAAGAATGTATCAATCAGAAATATTATCTAACTTTATATTCTACAGAAGTCCAGATGGCCAGTGCTATTTGACCCAGGTTACAGTAACTTAGATATCAGAAATATTCCCCATAGTCTCAGTGTATAAATCTTTCTACTACTCTGCACAGCCTGTATCCATATCACCTTCTGTTTGCCTGAATTGATCTTGACCTGCAAATAGGTTTAAATGGAAGGATTCCATCTACAGCTGTGTCCTTCTTCTCCCTCTCTCCCACCACTGATTTGGATAGGCCATATCAGGGGAAATTAAACCAGTTATATCCTGCACCAAAACCATCCTCTCACTTCCCATCCTAGACTGAGATTCTTTGAGATGATTTTTTTAATCCGTGAAGTCTCAGTTACTGAACGATACATAAAGTGTATTATAAATGTTATTAATGAGCACTCAGATATACTAGGAATCATGCCAGACAGTTCCATATGCTATTTCATTTAAGTTTCACAAAAGTCTTGTTCTTTAGATGCTTTTATCATTTCCATCGTACAGATGAGAAAATTCAGAATCAGCAGTTAATTAATTTGCCAAGTCCATGTAGCTATTAAATGGTTATGATGCAAGCCTACATTGATCATAATCCACAAATCTAACTCTCAATAATTATAAATACATTATCTAAAAGAACAATGTAGTGAAAGTTGCTCAGTCAGATCTGACTCTTTGTGACCCCATGGACTACACAGTCCATGGAATTCTCCAGGCCAGAATACTGGAGTGGGTAGCCTTTCCCTTCTCCTTGGGATCTTCCCAATGCAAGGATAGAACCCAGGTCCTCCACACTGCAGGAGGATTCTTTAACAGCTGAGCCACAAGGGAAGCCCAAGAATGCTGGAGTGGGTAGCCTATCCCTTCTCCAGCAGATCTTCCTGACCTAGGAATTGAGCTGGGGTCTCCTGCATTGCAGGCAGATTCTTTACCAACAGAGCTATGAGGGAAACTCAATAATAAAAGAGTAATGTAAGTATCTAGCTTATAATAGATAACTATGTGCCATGTATTAAGTGCTTTATATGTATCTATTTAAGCTTCCCTGGTGGCTCAGTGGTGAAAAAAAAAAAAAAAATCTGCCTGCAATGCAGGAGATATAAGAGACACAAGTCCATGCCCGGGTTGAGAAGATCCCTTGGAGGAGGGCATGGCAACCCACTCCAGTATTCTTACCTGGAGAATCCCTTGGACAGAGGAGCCTGGCAAGCTACAGTCCATTGTGTCACAAAGAGTTGGATGCAACTGAAGTGCACACACACAGGTGCATGTTAAATCTATTCATTTAAACTTAATGACTTCATGAGGTATATATTGCTATTAACCCCATTTCACCGATGAGAAAACGCCACAGAACAATTATATAAGTTGCCCAAGATCTGATGACTGCTGAGTAACAGAATTAAAATGAAGCTACATGCATTACCCTTTGCTCTCTTGTAAAGTTTTTCCCTTTTGTGTGTTGATAACAGTTTTTACCACATGGCTTCCTTTAAAGATAAATCTTTCTTTGAAAACTCAGTCACTGAAATATAAGATGCCAGGGCAGCAGACACAGTAGGAAGCATGAGAAATGCCACTTCTGAAACATGAGGGGCTACATTTCTTCCTTAGCATCTGATGAATCAGTTTCATTCCCTATCGTATTTAAGATATTGAATATCCCACTATATAGTCAGACAACTTCAGTTCCCAAACACAGCCAAAAATGATGACTTCATCTTCTGTTCTTTCACTGGAACATGGTCTCCTCTTTATACTTGAACATGAAGTCATCACAGTAGCCCGCCAGTCATACCCCCATCTCACTACTTCTGAATTTGTAGAATCTCTGTTTTGCATGACCTGGAATAACAACAGCTCAGCACCTGCTCTCAACGTGTTAAAGCACTCAATGTTCTCACCAGAAGGAAATCTGCAGAATTCAGATATGTCACCTAGAATGAAAAATAGGTTCAAAGTTTTAGGGACTAACAAGATGTGATTATATTCTAGACATGTGCAATTTCAACAACTGCAAGACAGCAGTTGGTGAAATATCATTCTGACCACCACATGGGATGTGAGTGGGTGAGAGAGAGCCCACAGAAAAATGTAGTCTTCCTCTAGAACTGTGACAATGTCTCTAGACTATATGGCCATATTTCCCAAAAGAAATTCTTTCATTCTCTGTCTCCCCATTTAGGAATTCAACATTTATTTGGTACCTTAGATTTGCCAGGTACTTCCCTGGGTGCCAGGAATACAAAGCTGAGAAAGATATATTCTGTCTTCAAAAACCTAACATCCTGTAGAGAAGAAAGAGTTCATCAAACAATCATCTTACACATTATAAATGTGGTGGTGGATGGCTAGACAGGGAGCTGGGAAGGTATTAATATGGACAGAGTGACCAGCTCCATTTTAGGAAGTCAAAATCATGGAAAAAGGGTATTTAATAATGCAGGGACTGCATGTAAGTAAGCATAAAAGTGAGAATAAGGCCATATTTTGAATATTGTGGAGACGTTTAGTGTGTCCAAGGCTGATAGCAGGAAATGGAATAGATTAGGATGAGAGGGAAATATGCCATCTTGTGGGTAAGGCTAAGAAGTTTAGTCTTAATCTGGGCATCCGTGAAAGTGAAAGTCGCTCAGTCATGTCCGACTCTTTGTGACTATACAGTCCTTGGAATTCTCCAAGCCAGAACACTGGAGTGAGTAGCCGTTCCCTTCTCCAAGGGATCTACCCAACCCAGGGATTGAACCCAGGTCTCCCAGATTGCAGGTGGATTCTTTACCATCTGAGCAACTAGGGAGCCTGTGCATCCTTAGGGCATTTACTCTCAGGAAAGGAAAGTATAAAGAAATGTAGAGTAGAAGTAAAAATCAAAAAGTGTTGATTAATGATGCTGACTGTGAGGAGATGAATGGTAGTATGGGTTAATGCAAGGCTCTCATATCTTCCCTAATAGCTCAGTTGGTAAAGAATCCACCTGCAATGCAAGAGACTCTGGTTCAATTCCTGGGTTGGGAAGATATCCTGGGGAAGGGATAGGTTACCCACTCCAGTATTCTCTGGCTTCCCTTGTGGCTCAGGTGGTCAAGAATCCACCTGCAATGTGAGAGACCTGGGTTCGATCCCTGGGTTGGGAAGATCTCCTGGAGAAGGGAAGGGCTACCCACTCCAGTATTCTGACCTTGAGAATTCCATGGACTGTATAGTTCATGGGTTGCAAAGAGTTGGATATGACTGAGCAACTTTCACTTTCTCTCATGTCTTACTCTATCGTCTTCTGTATCATTTTAACTTTTATGGTGAGAGTATACTAATGCATTATGTACATAATGAAGACAATTCAATAAATACAGAGAAAAAAAGGAAGCGAATAAAGAACATCGTTAAGTATGATGGGTCCTAGGAAGACTAGAAATGAGGAGAGCTGAACAGATTGTGGAGAAAATAAGACTTTCCTAAAAATCTATAAGATTATTTTCAGTATAGCCAAAGATAGGAACCAGTGAATAGATTGTCGTACCCCAGAAGAGACCTCAGAAAGGTCAGGAGATTGCTGGTGGGGTGGCGGGGGAAGTCATGGAGGAAAGGGAGCGAAAAGGATGTTTAGGGATTTGGATGGATTCATTCGTAAAAACCAAGCACCAAATGGACTAAAGATGTCTTTTTTTTTTTTTTTTTGGTCTTTTCTTCCATGTTCAAAGATGTCTTTTTTTGTGTGTGTCTTTTCTTCCATGTTCTTCCCTCTTTTGTCCCCTGCATGTGTTTCTTCCTCTGGATCACTTTTTTTTTTTTTTTTTCCCACTACACTGTGTAGCATGTGGGATCTTAGTTTCTTGACCCGGAGATGAACCAGTGGCCCATATAGTGGAAGCACAGAGTCTTAACCCTAGACCACCAGGGAAGTCCCATGGATTATTTTGTTTTGAATAACTTCAGCAGTTTCTTTGTCTTCAGTTCTCTTCTCTTTTCACTTCTCCTGCCTCTGTTCTTCATACCCTCCTCCTCTATACTCCAAGGCCCAATCAAAATGAAGCTTTACATAGCCCAGTTCTTTTAGGTCTTTTCCTCTGAGTAACTACAGCACCTTTTTTTGAACTTCTCTTGATGTGCATGGTTTCCTATTTACTCTATAACAGCATGAAATTGTTATATACTAACCAACATGAGGCTTATTTCTAGCACTGGTTCATAGTTCATCTTCAGTAAGCTTTTGTTCAGTGGAGAATAGGACAGAGTAAAGAAGCTAAGAAAGCTCTTGCTCTCTCAACTGGTGTTTCTATGGAATTAGAATTGTTATAGTAATGTCCATCTAATGCGTTTGGCTCTTCCCAGTGGTCTTATGTTTACAGAGTTGAAGGATGAATGAGAGGTCATATATTTCTTCTTCGAAAAACAACCACCTCGAGAAAATGTGAACAACAACAACAAAAAAGATACTAGTTAAAAATCAAATGAAGAGGGAGAAGCAGAAAAGATCCATGAGAGGAGCCCTGCTTTGGGATTTGGAAAATCCATATTCTAGCCTTAACCTGGTAGCAGTAGTGCTGCGGCCTAGTATGTTACACTTCACCTTTCTGGGTCACAGTTTTTCCCTGTAAAATGAGTTTCACTCCAAAGTCTCTGAATTGTTTGATTTTGTGATTAGAAGGACAGGGCGAGAGGGTGCAAGCTATGACTAGTCCTTCCAGGAGAGGAAATTAAGTCAGGTGAGATTGGGTACTTGAAGGTCCAGGTCCAGATCCATCCCAGGTGATGATTTCTAAGTTTGCCCCTTTAATCTATTTCCTTTATGAAACGCATAATGTTTTGAAGCTAGTATTTGCAGCTTCTCCCAACACAGGCAAGGAATGGAAAAAAAATGATCTAAGCAAGAGTGTCTGGGAAGGGAACTCTCTCGGAGGCAAGCTGGTAATGCCAAGCAAAGAAACTGAGATGAGGTATAGCAGAATATCTTCAATTATTTGGGACCATAGATATTCATGTGCTGGCTTTCAAAGAGTGATTAACATGTGGCATTGATTGTGGCTCCTTCAGAAACAGATTCACAGACTTCTAGACCTAAATAGGATTTTAGAATCCACCTTATTAAAAACAGATAAATAACACTCAAGAACTAAAAAACATTACAAAATTCACTAACTTGGCAGGTAAGGGAGAAGTCACTACTGAAAATTTCACTAACATTATTAAAGATTTAAGAAATCCAGGAATTCAAGATTTTTTAAGTAATAGAGAAATTTCCTAGTGATTGGGCTACTGGAAGAGTGGAAATTTACCTTCTGGGTAAGGGAAAAGTAGTACATAGGTCTGTACACAGTTGGTCAAAGTAAGTCTCATTGTTTACTGGTCAGGAAAGAGTCTTCTGTAAGATTTAATAGAGTTTGGAGAAGCAGGATCACTCAAAGTCTGTGATCCCTTACTGGCTCATTGGGTTAGAATAAGTTGTGATGAAACAGAACTGTTTTGATACTTCCTAAACTAAGCCTTTCCAGGTGGCGCTAGTGTTAAAGAACCCACCTTGGAATGCAGGAGATATAAGAAACATGGGTTTGATCCCTGGGCCAGGAAGATTCCCTGGAAGATGAAATGGCAACCCACTCTTACCTGGAGAATTCCAGGGACAGAGGAGCCTAGCAGGCTACAGTCCACAGGGTCGCAAAGAATCACACAACTGAAGCAACCTAGTACATATGCACACAAACTAGTGTTCATATAAATGCAAGGCTTTCCTTTTACCCAATCCAAACCCTTCATTTTAGAGATGGGAAAACCAAGACAAGAATTAGGAAAGCATTTGCCAGGTTTGAAGGGGCTCATCTCTGAGTCAGAAATCTCTTTGTCTTTTACCCTGGATGGCAGCCTATTGCAGAATTTTGATGACCTCTTTATTGGTCATTCTTCACTGATATAATATTTACTTCCTTTGTAAATTAGGAACCTGATTTTTGCTCTGTTTGTATGATTTCAAAGGAATTTGGAATTAAGCATGAAAATGAAATGGGTTACTACAAGACATAGTGAGACTGCCAGTGATCTGCATTGCCCAGGGGACAAGATGGTGGTAGGCCCACTATAAAGAAATATCAAGCTTCAGATTTGATGGTTGTACTAGATCATCTTTAAGGTGCCTTCAAATTCTAAAACTCTATGTTAGAGGGACTGTGAACATTGTGTTTCCATTATCTCGGTATTTTCTCCTCTACCAGGAGAATGTTAAAAGCAGAAATAGTGTCTTATTTACAATGCTCTGGAATGTAGCAGGCATCCAAAAAATGCCTGGTAAATACAATGAACGTATAAACTGTGAAGTAATCAGATCTCTTTGAAAATATTCACACATCTATTAGTATTAAAGTGTTTTTTTTTTTAATTTTCATTTCAAAGAAATTCTCAATGCTGTGTGGTCTGAAAGTTATAACTTCTTCATTCGTTTTAGCTCTGCAATTTTATTAGAGGCAAAGTGAAACAATATATCAAACATCTAAAAATATGATCCAGTGTCTGGTTCTTACGAGAAACTGGAGGTTAGGGGTATTGAGTTTAAGGAAATATTTTCATTTGGGGAGAAACACACTTGTGAAATGTCTTAGAGGCATTGTATACCCTCCCCATGTCGCCTACCCTCTTACCTTCTGCCATTCTACAGAGATGAGTATCTTGAGGACTAGAAAATGTATATAATTTAACTCAAGTCTCCAGATCTCTAGGTCTTCCAATATTTAGAAATACTATCAGTAAATGTGAGTACAGGGTGTGATCTTTCCTAAGACAAGAAATATTTATTCTAATGCTTTTGTGCCTGGGGAAAATTCCTTGATTACAAACATTTGCTTGCCTAAGAGGATGGTATTTACATTCATTTCTGACACGGGAAGTATTGGTTATAACATCCTTATGTACAAGAAATAACTGTTTTGTTTCCTTCTGTTCAGAAGTTATTTCTTGATCCATTCTTTCCCTACAACCAACTGAGTCCTTATCACTGTGCTCTTTAACAAATGAAGATATGACTGCTGATAGGGCTCAATCCATAGGGGTTTATGACTCCAAGTTTGGAAAGGGAGCTGATCAAGAAACTGATGTCCATGGCTACAGCATCCCCACTTACCTGTCACATCCTATGATTTAGTCAGGGACAAGTGTGATGTCTTGCTATATAGTGGTGTCTTGAAAGGTCTGGCAGATTTTCTGTTTAGAGCAGGTGAATATAGCTCAAAATACTTATTAGGGAGATGAAGCTCTTTTCTGCTCCACATAATATTTCCCAGATTAAGAATTTCAAAACATTAGAGGTGAAAGGTAGCTTCCAGGTCATCATGTATTAATCTCTCACTCTACAATTGGTGGAGACTAAGCCCCAGAGAGGGACTTCCCTGGTGGCTCAGATGGTAAAGCATCTGCCTACAATGCGAGAGACCTGGGTTCGATCCCTGGGTTGGGAAGATCTCCTGGAGAAGGAAATGGCAACCCACTCCAGTACTCTTGCCTGGAAAATCCCATGGACGGAGGAACCTGGTAGGCTATAGTCCATGGGGTCTCAAAGAGTCGGACACGACTAAGCGACTTATCTTACTTACCTTAAGCCCCAGAGAGGGAAAATAAACCTCCTTGAATCAAATATCTGCAATGACTCCTAGAGTACCTTCCACTGTACTCTGCTAAATCCATCAATAACATAGGATGACCCCTGTGCAAATCCAGTTTCTTATAGGTGGACAAACTGAGACACTGAACTACACTTAACTTGTTTAAGGCAATACATATACCTAATGGCAGAGCTCATTCCTAAAATTTCTTGCCTAAAGAAGTTAAGGTTCATTGATTGGTTTCTGAGCTTTCCATGCATTGCTTGTATATAAAAGTGTGTCAGAACTGTGTGAAAACGCATGCCTTTTTCTGAGAGCATTGATAGCTTTCATCAAATTTTGAAAGGGTCATAACCCCAGAAAGGATAAGTATGTCCTAGGTTACCCACTCTTTGTGGCAATTAAGATTTTCTTTTAATATCTTAAGACCATGCATAGAAGTTTCTGTCTTGAATTTTTGGAAAATTCTTTCCAGTAGTTCATCTCTTTGTTAAAAGTGATATTTATACTGAATGGTCCATTTGAGATATTATCAGCTACTTTATGGGATGAGGAATTGAAGAAGATGGTGGATATTGAAAACAGGTAGGACTGGTTTCTCTTCTAAACTTTAATATATTGTGTCTATATTTTTATCAGGGAAAGCCCTTGAGTTTTTTATCTCCAATGTAATGGCCCTTCCTTCTTTACTTTATTATGTGGCCACTCCCCTGCCACAGTGAGTCACCCGACCAGTTAAATATCTTGCACCTGGAATGAGAGGGCATGGGTTTTAAATTCAGGCTCTGCCACTTGATAGCTCTATGACCTTGGAAAAGACTTCCAATTTCATGGAGAAACTTTCAGTCAAATGAAATAAAACACTTTCTACTATGTGGGTAAAATCAACTAACTACATATACAGAACCCAATAAAGATCATGTAGATTAGGTAAAGTACATATTAACTTAATCTGCCATCCCACTAATGAGGGTCAGGTTATCCATGAGAGCAGGATTCTGGCTCTGCCATAAATTGTGGTTTGTCATTGGACCAGTCACTCTCTCCATCCCCTACTCAGGACCACTGTTTCCTTATCCAAACAATAGGATCATTTGAAGAAGTAATTTCTCCTTTATTTCTAGCTCTAACATTCTGTGTTCTTTCCAGCTGTCAATGAAGTCGCCTTGGATCTGTGAAAATTACTGTTGTTCTGTGATTTGCTGGTAGCTGCACCTTGTATAACTTCCTACAGACACTTTTCTTTGAACTAGTCTTGGGTGATACCCTCACAACCCCATAACTAAGCTCCTTAAGAAGAAGCCCAGTCCTGGCTGGAATAAGGAGTGTGGGATAAGGAATGAGGCCTTAGGACTATTATTGGCATCCTTAACTGTTCTATCATATTCTTCTTCACCTGTGTCCAGATTGACTCATTGTATTACCCATTTTTTTAAAAATTAAATTTATTTATTTTTAATTGAAAGATAATTTCTTTACAGAATTGTGTTGGTTTCTGCCAAACACCAACATGAATCAGCCATAGATATACATATGTCCCCTCCTTCTTAAGTCTCCCTCCCACCCCTCTAGGTTGTTATAGAACCCAGGTTTGAGATCCCTGAGTCATACAGCAAATTCCCATTGGCTCTCTAATTTCATATGGTAATATAAGCTTCCATATTACTTTCTCCGTACAGCCTACCCTCTCCTTCCTTCCCAACCCCTATGTCCATATGTCTGCTCTCTATGTCAGTACCATCTTTCCAGATTCCATATATACGTGTTAGTATACGATATTTGTTTTTCTCTTTCTGAATTACTTCACTCTATATAATAGGCTCTAGGTTCATCTACCTTGTTAGAACTGACTCAGACATGTTCCTTTTATGGTGGAGTAATATTCCATTGTACAATTGTACCACAGCTTCTTTATCCATTAATCTGCCTATGGACATCTAGGTTGCTTCCATGTTCTAATGTAAATGTAATGCTACATTATTTACATTATAAACATTGGAGTACATTTGTCTTTCTCAGTTTTGGTTTCCTTGAGGTTTATGCCTAGGAGTGAGATTGCTGGGTCATATAGTGGTTTTATTCCTAGTTTTTTAAGGACTCTCCATACAGTCTTTCATAGTGACTGTATCAATTTACATTCCCACCAACAGTGCAAGAGGGTCCCTTTTCTCCACACTCTCTCCAGCATTTATCATTTGTAGACTTTTTGATGATGGCCATTCTGAGGTATGAGATAATATTTCATTGTAGTTTTGATTCGCCTTTCTCTAATAATGAGCGATGTTGAGCATCTGTTCTTGTGTTTGTTAACCATCTGTATGTCTTCTTGGGAGAAATGTATGTCTAGGTCTTTTCCCCGCTTTTTGATTGGGTTGTTTGTTTTTCTGGTATTGACTTGTATGAGCTGCTTGTTTGGAAATTAATCCTTTGTCAGTTGTTTCATTTGATACACTGCATAGGAAACCCTAAAGATACTATCAGAAAATTACTAGATCTAATCAGAGAATTTAGCAAAGTCATAGTATACAAAGTGAATACACAGAAATCATTTGCATTCTTATATGAAAAATCAGAAAGAGAAATTGAGGAATCAATCCCACTCACTACTGCAACAAAAAGAATAAAATATCTAGGAATAAACTTACCCAAGGAGACAGAAGAACTGTGTACAGAAAACTATCATACTGATGAAAGAAATAAAAGATGACAGAAACAGATGGAGAGATATTCCATGTTCCTGGGTTAGAAGAATCAATATTGTGAAACTGGCTATACTACCAAATGCAGTCTAGAGATTCAGTGTGATCTCTATCAAATTACCAATGGCATTTTTCACAGTAGCAGAAAAACAACAACAAAGAAAAACACTCAAGTCATACGGAAACACAAAAGACCCCAAATAGCAGAAGAAATCTAAAGAAAGCTTTGGGGGAATCAATCTTCCTCCTGACTTCAGGCTATACAACAAGGCCACAGTCATCAAGACAGTATGGTGCTGGCACAAAAACAGAAATATAGATAATGTAACAAGACAGAAAGCCTAGAAATAAACCCATGCACCTATGGGTACCTTATTTTTGACACAGAAGGCAAGAATGTACAATGGGGCAAAGACAGCCTCTTCAATAAATGGTGCTGGGAAAACGGGACAGCTGCATGTAAAAGAATGAAATTAGAACACTTCCAAACATCATACAAAGATAAACTCAAAATGGATTAAAGACTTAACTGTAAGACCAGAAAGTACAAAACTATTAGAGGAAAACATAGACAATACACTCTGTGACATAAATCACAGCAAGATCCTTTATGACCCACCTTTTAGGGTAATGGAAATAAAAACAAAAATAAATGAGTGGGATCTAATTAAACTTAAAAGGTTTTGCACAGCAAAGGAATTTATAAGCAAGGTGGAAAGACAACCCTCAGAATGGGAGAGAAAAACGCTTACTCCTTGGAAGAAAAGTTATGACCAACCTAGATAGTATATTCAAAAGCAGAGATATTACTTTGCTGACTAAGGTTCATCTAGTCAAGGCTATGGTTTTTCCAGTGGTCATGTATGGATGTGAGAGTTGGACTGTGAAGAAGGCTGAGCACCGAAGAATTGATGCTTTTGAACTGTGGTGTTGGAGAAGACTCTTGAGAGTCCCTTGGACTGCAAGGAGATCCAATCAGTCCATTCTGAAGGAGATCAGCCCTGGGATTTCTTTGGAAGGAATGATGCTAAAGCTGAAACTCCAGTACTTTGGCCACCTTATGCGAAGAGTTGACTCACTGGAAAAGACTCTGATGCTGGAAGGGATCAGGGGCAGGAGAAGAAGGGAACGACAGAGGATGAGATGGCTGGATGGCATCACTGACTCGATGGACGTGAGTCTGAGTGAACTCCTGGAGTTGGTGATGGACAGGGAGGCCTGGCGTGCTGCGATTCATGGGGTTGCAAAGAGTCGGACACGACTGAGTGACTGAACTGACCTGAATACCAAATGTATTATCCATTTTTATAGACTTCTTCTATTCATGTAGTTTCTAGAAATTACAGAATAATTTTTAGTAGCATAATTAATTCTTCTGTATGGTCTTTTGTACTTTCAGCTAGAATTGGAACACATTTACACATGTTTGAAGTTTGTCCTGATGTCGTTTCTTTGATAAGACTCTTGTTATATAATAGAAAGCTGACTGGAGTTGACACTACCATGAATTTTTAGTCTCTGCTCTATCATGACAAGTAAAATACAAAGTGATTTAAATCGTTCACAGTATATTTGTTAATATAACCTCTGACATATAAAAAGGTAACTAGCTGTCTGTGACAACTCAGGGTCCCTCAAATTTCACGTTCTTGCCATTTGGAGCTGGAAGAATCCTCCTGTAATGCAGGACTCTGTCTGCAATGCAGGAGACCCGCGTTGATCTCAAGGTTAAGAAGATCCCCTGGAGAAGGAACTGACAACCCACTCCAGTATTATTGCCTGGGAAATCCCATGGACAGAGGAACCTAGCAGGCTACAGTCCGTGGAGTCACAAGAGTCAGATATGACTTAGTGACTAAACTACTACCAATTCTTTGTTGTGGGGAGCTCTTCTGTGTATTGAAGGATATTCAGCAGCAGCCTTGGCCTCATTCTATTATGCCAAGAGTATAACTATTCCCAAAACTGTAACAACCAAAAATATTTCCATAATTTCCAAATATTTCCTGGAGGAAATAAATCACCCCTGGTTAAGAACCATTGCCTTAAACCATCCCATTTTCTGTTTAAGCTTCAGTGCTTCCATCTGTAAAATGAAAGCAGCCTCCTTCTCAAGGAGTCTGAGATTCCATATCACTGTTCTCCTGGGTCTACAGCACTAGATGGTCCCCTACTCTGCTGATGTCATCATTTGGGTTTCTATTGCCATTACTGTATAAAAAAGCAATTTTAAATTGAATGGCTAGTAGAAGTATATAACTGCAGAGCTAGAATCATTTAAGAAGATTGTCTTGCCCAAGACACTCATGTTTGAGTATGAAAATCAAGACCAGAGATAGAAAGTGAGCTGCACAAGTCAAATTTCTTAATACCAGAACTGGAACACAGATTTCTTACCCTTTATTCCTGCCATAATTCAAATTTTTTACTGTTCTGGATTGTCATCTTTAGAAGCATCTTACCATAAGAGTGTTATTTTTCCCTTTCTTTTATTTGATTGAAAAATACAGCTTGTAATTTGATTCTGAGGTGACTAACAAACTTACTGAGTTCTTGTCTACATACTAGCATTACTTTTTTCCCAGCTTTATTAAGATATAATTGGCATATAATTGTAAAGGGGCCTGGTAGCTCAGCAGTGAAGAATCCTCCACCAGTGCAGGAGACACAGAAAAGGCAAGTTCGATACCTGGGTGGGGGAAGATCCCCTGGAGAAGGAAATTGCAACCTACTCCAGTATTCTTGCCTGGGAAATCCCATGGACAGAGGAATGTGGGGGTCTACAGTCCATGGGGTCACAAGAGTCAGACACGACTTAGCAACTAAACAATATTGTGCAAGTTCTACTTGTACAATATAATGATTTGATGTGTGCATATATTGTTAAATGATTACTACAATAAGTTACCATTCATCACCTCCAATAATTAGAAAACAATTTTCCTTATGATGAGGAATTTTGAGATCTACTCCCTGAGCAACTTTCAAATATACAAAACAGTATTGTAAGCTATAATCATCATGTTATACATTATATCCCTAGAATTTATTTAGCTTATAAATGGATGATTGTTTCTTTTGACCACCTTCACCCAGTTCCTCAGCCCCACTGCTGGCAACCACAAATCTTTTCCTTTTTCTATGCATTTGTTTTTCAAAGTTGTTTCCTTAGGGACTTGACATTCACTTCAACACATATATAAGATTTTTGAAAGTTTGGACATATCCTTCCTATTTTGTATTGAGGTGGGAAAGAAAGCTGGACATAGCATTTAAATGATTCTAAAACATTTTTTAAATGCAAACACCAATAATTAGTTATCCAGTTGTCTGTTGCTTTTTTCCAAGGCAATGATATAAAAATTCATTGATATAAAAATGATATTAAAAATGTTGGGAAAGTAGGACACAGCTATAACTAATCAATATGGATTTGATTTTTGATATAAAAAGTAGTATTATATATATATGAAAAATTCAAGAGTTTTCAAAAATATAAATTTCGGTATTTTGACATAGCTTTATACATAATAGCATTGATTTTGTTGAAAGTCTGTTATTATAGAGAGAATTTTAATTTCCTTCCTTTACCTAAAAGAAAAAAAGAGAAATTAACTTTCATATTTAAACTTTTAATGTTAAGTGAGTTAATTAAAGCTTGAGCTATGATACCTTACACAAATGTTTACCAACTGGGATTCTAGCTACTAAAGGAATGTATTTTAAGGCATCCCAGTTTAGACAGTATCTGATTTTAGATACAGAAGAGTTATGTGTGCTGACGCGGTTTGGTGACTAGAGAGCACTTGTCTGATTGCAGTGCTGAGTAGATAAATCCCCTTGTACCTTTCAGGAGACTTAGTGGCTTAATCTACGCGGACATTTGAAGTGTCTGGAGTGAGACCTGATAAAAGGTGGATCAACAGGTTGTGCAGTAACTTGAGGTTAAATGCCTGCCTAGAGGCTCCTAAAGATGATTCTTTTGATTTTTCTAATTGAGGTTGTTAGTGGCTGTAGGAGCAGCACTATACTAAGCGAACACTAGCAAGATGATTTTCTGACATGTCCCTATTTTAAGTAATATGGTCTCTATGAAAAAGTGGTGCCATCATTCACAGATTTTGTTTCAAAAACATTTATTGAACCCCTTACGCTGGGCTGGAGGAAGCACAAGCTGGAATCAAGGTTGCTGGGAGAAATATCAATAACCTCAGATACACAGATGACACCACCCTTATAGCAGAAAGTGAAGAACTAAACAGCCTCTTGATGAAAGTGAAAGAGGAGAGTGAAAAGGTTGGCTTAAAGCTCAACATTCAGAAAACTTAAGATCACGGCATGTGGTCCCATCACTTCATGGTAAAAAGATGAGGAAACAGTGTCAGACTTTATTTTTGTGGACTCCAAAATCACTGCAGGTCAGGATACATTGCATTGATGGTGATTGCAGCCATGAAATTAAAAGATGCTTACTCCTTGGAAGAAAAGTTATGACCAGCCTAGACAGCATATTGAAAAGCAGAGACATTACTTTGCAACAAAGGCCCATCTAGTCAAGGCTATGGTTTTTCCAGTGGTCATGTATGGATGTGAGAGTTGGACTATAAAGAAAGCTGAGCACCGAAGAATTGATGCTTTTGAATTCTGGTGTTGGAGAAGACTCTTGAGAGTCCCTTGGCCTGCAAGGAGATCCAAGCAGTCCATCCTGAAGGAAATCAGTCCTGAATATTCATTGGAAGGACTGATGTTGAAGCTGAAACTCCAATACTTTGGCCACCTGATGTGAAGAGCTCACTCATTTGAAAACACCCTGATGCTGGGAAAGACTGAGAGCAGGAGGAGAAGGGGACGACAGAGGATGAGATGGTTGGATGGCATCACAGACTCAACGGACATGAGTTTGGGTAGACTCCCGGTGTTGGTGATAGACAGGGAGGTCTGGTGTGCTGCGGTTCATGGGATCGCAAAGAGTCGGACACGACTGAGCAACTGAACTGAACTCTGGGTCAGGCACAGTGCTCTGTGCTCTCTTGCACTGTTTCATTTGGTTCTCACTACAGTGCCGTTACTTAAAGCGTTATTATTATTCCCAAAATTACAGATAAGAAATTCAGGCCCCATATGAAGACCAATAAATAACATTCTGATTTTCTAGTACCAAATATGGAAACTCCAGTACAGTGTTTCTAGTTAGATAGATATCACCATTTATGATCAGATATTCTTGGGAACTATAGTCTGGGCAGTTACAACACAGGAACATGTCTTATGCCCCTTTGATGTGATCAGGAAAACCATCCATTGTCATCTTTCACTTGATGTGCTCTAATGAAAAGAGTTGACACACAGAGAACTTGAAACAGGACCATATAGTAGCACTGACTTTTTTACTTTTTTACTTCTTGAAGTTCAGACAGTGAGTTATTTTATTTTATACCCCCTAAATCTCCCAGAGGTAATTTTAGGAATGATTATGGTTATGATGGCACCTGCAAGGTAGTGCAGTGGTAAAAATCTGCCTGTGAATGCAGGAGATGCAAGAGATGCAGGATTCATCCCTAGGTCAGGAAGATCCCCTGGAGAAGGAAATGGCAACCTACTCCAGTATTCTTGCCTCAAAAGCTCCATGGACAGAGGAAGCTGGTAAACTATATAGTCCATGAAGTCACAAAGAGTCATATACAACTGAGCTCAGTGAAGACCATGGTAATGGTGATAATCATATTATTCCATTCTAGCAAACTATGAAGGCCTGGGTCATAGTAGCACATTCCAAATTTCTCTGACAATTAATATAGCACAGAAGTGATGTTATAAATTTTGGTTAGGTACATTACCAAGGTCCATCCAAAGCAGAAAATCTGTGATTTCTGACTTCATAAAGGATAGGTAAGAGTGGTTCCCAAGTTTTCTAAAAAGAATAATAGACTTTACAATGATTGCAACTATGTTTACGAGTAAGGGAGATGAAGTATGGAGTTATTATCTTTCCACGGTTTATGATAAAGTGGATTAAATAAGACTCTAGAGGTTAGTCAACTTTAAAACAACTTTCTCCCGTCCTCCATTAGCTTATTAGCTGCTTACAGTAAGTTATCACTCCAGACTCAGTTTCTTCAGTTGTAAAAAAGATAAAATAAATTGTACCTCTCTTAATACACTTAATGTGAAGATTAAATGGGCAAATGTATACGAAGTCTTTAGAATCTAGAACAAAGTAGTTCCCAGTAAATACTATTTATTATTGGCAGTAGTATTAGTATTGAACTGTACTTCAGTGAAGCCTTTGTATTACAGGAAGATGACTCTAGTAATTGCTCCTAAAGGGTTATGTGTGTAAAAGGAAATTACAAATTTGTCTATTTCTGTGAAGATGTGAAGGCTATGAGAATTCCTCTCTTGGCATTTCTAAAAATTATGATAAATGGCCAGTGATTCATTTATATTTTTTAAGTCTTGCTCTTTATTTATTATTTTTATTTATTTTTTTAATACTTTCTTCTACGTTACAATACTGTATTGGTTTTGCCATACATTGACATGAATCAGCCACAGGTGTACACGATCTCCCAATGCCGAAGCCCCTCCCACCTCCCACCCCATATCATCCCGTGCACCAGCCCCAAGCATCCTGTATCCTGTATTGAACTTAGACTGGCACTTCGTTTCTTATATGATAGTATACATATTTATTTCAATGCCATTCTCCTATATCATCCCACCCTCTCCCTCTCCCTCAGAGGCCAAAAGTCCATTCTATACCTCTGTGTCTCTTTTGTGTCTCACATACAGGGCCATCATTACTATCTTTCTAAATTCCATATATATGTGTCAGTATACTGTATTGGTGTTTTTCTTTCTGGCTTACTTCACTCTGTATAATCGGCTCCAGTTTCATCCATCTCGTTAGAACTGATTCAAATTTATTCTTTTTAAGGGCTGAGTAGTACTCCATTGTGTATATGTACCACAGCTTTCTTATCCATTCATCTGCTGATGGACATCTAGGTTGTTTCCATGTCCTGGCTATTATAAACAATGCTGCAGTGAACATTGGGGTACATGTGTCTCTTTCAATTCTGGTTTCCTCGGTGTGTATGCCCAGCAGGGGATTGCTGGGTCATAAGGCAGTTCTATTTGCAATTTTTAAGGAATCTCCACACTGTTTTCCATAGTGGCTGTACTAGTTTGCATTCCCACCAGCAGTGTAAGAGGGTTCCCTTTTCTCCACATCCTCTCCAGCATTTATTTCTTGTAGACTTTTGGATTGCAGCCATTCTGACTGGTGTGAAATGGTACCTCATTGTGGTCTTGATTTGCATTTCTCTGATAATGAGTGATGTTGAACATCTTTTCTAGCCATCCATATGTCTTCTTTGGAGAAATGCCTATTTAGTTCTTTGGCCCATTTTTTGATTGGGTAGTTTATTTTTCTGGAGTTGAGCTGCATATGTTGCTTGTATATCTTTGAGATTAGTTGTTTGTCAGTTGCTTCATTTGCTATTGTTTTCTCCTATTCAGAAGGCTGTCTTTTCACCTTACTTATAGTTTCCTTTGTTGTGCAGAAGCATTTAATTTTATTTATTTATTTTTATTTTTTAAAAAATTTTTAATTTATTTATTTATTTTTAATACTTTATTCTACATTACAATACTATATTTGTTTTGCCATACATTGACATGAATCAGCCACAGGTGAACATGATCTCCCAATGCCGAGCCCCCTCCCACCTTGCACCCCACATCATCTCCCTAAATCATCCTGTGCACCAGCCCCATGAGATCCCATTTGTTTATTTTTGCTTTTATTTCCAGTATTCTGGGAGGTGGATCATAGAGGATCCTGCTGTGATTTAAGTCAGAGAGTCTTTTGCCTATGTTCTTCTCTAGGAGTTTTATAGTTTCTGGTCTTACATTTAGATCTTTAATCCATTTTGAGTTTATTTTTGTATGTGGTGTTAGAAAGAGATCTAGTTTCATTCTTTACAAGCGGTTGACCAGTTTTCCCAGCACAACCTGTTAAAGAGACTGTCTTTACTCCATTGTATATTCTTGCCTCCTTTGTCGAAGATAAGGTGTCCATAGGTGTGTGGGTTTATCTCAGGGCTTTCTATTTTGTTCCATTGATCTATATTTCTGTCTTTGTGCCAGTACCATACTGTCTTAATGACTGTGGCTTTGTAGTAGAGCCTGAAGTCAGGCAAGTTGATTCCTCCAGTTCCATTCTTCTTTCTCAAGATTACTTTTGCTATTCGAGGTTTTTTGTATTTCCATACAAATCTTGAGATTATTTGATCTAGTTCTGTGAAAAATACTGCTGGTAGCTTGATAGGGATTGCATTGAATCTGTAGATTGCTTTGGGTAGTATACTCATTTTCACTATATTGACTCTTCCAATCCATGAACATGGTATACTTCTCCATCTATTAGTGTCCTCTTTGATTTCTTTCATCAGTGTTTTATAGTTTTTGATATATATGTCTTTAGTTGCTTTAGGTAGGTATATTCTTAAGTATTTTATTCTTTTCATTGCAATGGTGAATGGAATTGTTTCCTTAACTTCTTTTTCTACTTTCTCATTATTAGTGTATAGGAATGCAAGGGATTTCTGAGTGTTGATTTTATATCCTGCAACTTTATTATGTTCATTGATTAGCTCTAGTAGTTTTCTGGTCGAGTCTTTAGGGTTTTCTATGTAGAGGATCATGTCATCTGCAAACAGTGAGAGTTTTACTTCTTCTTTTCCAATTTGGATT
Organism: Nanger dama; assembly: GCA_917880005.1. Lineage (NCBI taxonomy): Eukaryota > Metazoa > Chordata > Mammalia > Artiodactyla > Bovidae > Nanger > Nanger dama. The sequence continues at coordinate 21,658,226 of CAKJTW010000011.1, read as the reverse complement.
CCTTTTATTTCTTTTTCTGCTCTGATTGCTGTGGCCAAAACTTCCAGAACTAAATTGCATAGTAGTGGTGAAAGTGGGCACCCTTGTCTTGTTTCTGACTTTAGGGGAAATGCTTTCAATTTTTACCATTGAGGATAATGTTTGCTGTGGGTTTGTCATATATAGCTTTTATTATGTTGAGGTACGTTCCTTCTATTCCTGCTTTCTGGAGAGTTTTTATCATACATGGATGTTGAATTTTGTCAAAGGCCTTCTCTGCATCTATTGAGATAATCATATGATTTTTAATTTTCAATTTGTTAATGTGGTGAATTACATCGATTGATTTGCGGATATTGAAGAATCCTTACATCCCTGGGATAAAGCCCACTTGGTCATGATGTATGATCTTTTAATGTGTTGCTGGATTCTGATTGCTAGGATTTTGTTAAGGATTTTTGCATCTATGTTCATCAGTGATATTGGCCTGTAGTTTTTTTATGGCGTCTTTGTCAGGTTTTGGTATTAGGGTGATGGTGGCCTCATAGAATGAGTTTGGAAGTTTACCTTCCTCTGCAATTTTCTGGAAGAGTTTCAGTAAGATAGGTGTTAGCTCTTCTCAAAATTTTTGGTAGAATTCAGCTGTGAAGCCGTCTGGACCTGGGCTTTTGTTTGCTGGAAGATTTCTGATTACAGTTTCAATTTCCATGCTTGTGATGGGTCTGTTAAGATTTTCTATTTCTTCCTGGTTCAGTTTTGGAAAATTGTACTTTTCTAAGAATTTGTCCATTTCTTCCAAGTTGTCCATTTTATTGGCATATAATTGCTGATAGTAGTCTCCTAGGATTCTTTGTATTTCTGTGTTGTCTGTCGTGATCTCTCCATTTTCATTTCTAATTTTATTGATTTGATTTTTTTCTCTTTGTTTCTTGATGAGTCTGGCTAATGGTTTGTCAATTTTATTTATCCTTTCAAAGAACCAGCTTTTTGCTTTGTTGATTTTTGCTATGGTCTCTTTTTTTTCTTTTGCATTTATTTCTGCCCTAATTTTTAAGATTTCTTTCCTTCTACTAACTCTGGGGTTCTCTATTTCTTCCTTTTCTAGTTGCATTAGGTATAGACTTAGGTTATTTATTTGACTTTTTTCTTGTTTCTTGAGATATGCCTGTATTGCTATGAACTTTCCTCTTAGCACTGCTTTTATAGTGTCCCACAGGTTTTATGTAGTTGTGATTTCATTTTCATTTGTTTCTATGCATATTTTGATTTCATTTTTGATTTCTTCTGTGATTTGTTGATTATTCAGAAGGGTGTTGTTCAGCCTCCAAATATTGGAATTTTTAATAGTTTTTCTCCTGTAATTGAGATCTAACCTTAGTGCATTATGGTCAGAGAAGATACTTGGAGTGATTTTGATTTTTTTTGAATTTATCAAGGTTAGATTTATGGCCCAGGATGTGATCTGTCCTGGAAAAGGTTCCATGTGCACTTAAGAAAAAGGTGAAATTCATTGTTTTGGGGTGAAATGTCCTATAGATATCAATTAGGTCTAACTGGTCTATTGTATCATTTAAAGTGATTCATTTAAAGGATAAAACAGAATTTTAAGTGAGGCAGACCTAACAGGAATGGAAGATCAGGGAAGTCTAACTGATTATGGAAAAACATCTTTCAGGAAGACAGCAGTAAGGGTGTATGGGATTTGTAGTAATATAAGGATATGTATAAATTTTAAGCTGAGCAGGTAATTTGGAGCAATACAAAACAGTAATTATTTGGATAATGTTTACTTCTATGGAGAATAAAAATATTTTAAAATTAAAAGGAATTCACAAGTTCACAAGGCCCAGTGGAAAAATGGCTAGACTTGAGCTTGCCCATAGGAAGCCTCAATCCCTTTTACTAGATAATGAAATTGGTGGGCTTGCTCATGGTCTCTATACTCATTTTCCTGTTTTGCAAAGCAAGGTTAATACTGCCTGGCATAGTCATGTTCAGTAATATTGGCTGAATGCATTCTTTGAGATGGAACAACCTCTCTTGATTTGATGCTAGGTTTTCTTTGTTTTCTTTTTCTTCTTTTCCCATACAGATCAACACCACATGTAGGATTTACCCTTAATTAGCTGAGTAAGTGGGTAACCTCTTGGGAGGCTTGAAATTCCTAACTGTGATGTATTATTTTATGGAGCATACCTCATAGTATAGCTTTGGCCAAAGAACTCTCCTGAAATTATCCCTAGGGGACCTGTACTTGAGGATTAGTCCTGCTGAATTGATCTTTGGGGGTTCCTTGGATCTGAAGCTGCATTAGTGGTTTGGTTACTAAGCTTCCAAAGGGCTGCTTGTTGTTTTAGTAATTTCCCTGGAAGAATTAAAGGTTTTAACTGAATGTTAAACATCAGACAGAAACTGTAGGGAAGATTTATTGACAGTGAATCTCAACTTTCCAAAAGTTCACTTGAAACCGACTTCCTTCTCAATCAAAATGATTCAGATTTGAAACCCTCCAGGGGCCTCTCTGGGACTTTAGAGCATTAGGGAGCTTTTTTACTGGCTGTCATAGATTATCTCTCCATTGTTTCTTGACTTATTGAGAAGAGATTTCATTGGTAAACCACCTCTTCCCTAGGGCCTTAAATTCTTTACTCATTCAGAAGATAAGTAGGACTCCAACAATACATTCCACAAAGCTTTCTCCTTTGCCTGGATCCCAAGGCAACCAGCCCAAGCCATGCCAAGGGTATAAGGAGCAGGGCAGATGCCACATGGAAAGAGCAAAAGGAGACAGATGAAGTTGAGTAGTTGGGGTTGCTATGACTGTTACTTTGTTTTTAACTCAGCACAGAATCAGGATTGAGTAGAGCAAAAAGCACAGACTTTCATTTGACTCTTTGCTCTTTCATTGGAACTGTGATCTTGGGAAACAATAAACTTCTTTCATGTTCCTTTTTCTCCTTTGTAAAGTGCACTGAATTATTTCTATCTTGAAGTATTACTGATATTATTAGAAATAATGTATGTATAAAGAATAGTCGGAAATTAACAAATCATATCATTAACGACAGGTGTTGGAGCAGTGACTCTGGCAATGTGTTCCAGGCATCGTTTATGTATTTTCACATTTCAGCCCCTTGAAATCTACAAAGTGGGTATTATTGTCATTTTCACTTTGCGGATAAGACACATTGGAATCAGTGAGGTTCAGTAACGTTTTCCTCCAATCCACTAGTGAGTGGTGCTGCCAGAATTAGAACCAGGCCTGACTCCAAAGCCTATCTCTTCTCCATAAGCCCTTTTCACCATGGCTATTTCATGAGGCCCAATTCAAAGTTCTGTCTGTATGAAAAGGAAAAGAATAGGCACGTTGCTCCCTGTCTCAGTAGTGTTTGCATGTGGTGAGATTCAAAGAAGTGGGAGAGAGCAGGGTTTTTTTAAAGCTTTAAATAAAAGTAGTTTTCAAAATCCAGCTCCTTAAATCCTAAGCAGAAAAGAGCCAGGCAGTGCATCAGCATTCTATATCTTGTCACACAGTCATCAGCGATCCATAGTAGAATTAAGAGTTCTGCTACTAGTACTTCTTTCTCAAAAGAAAAATAAGCAAAGGTTCAGAAAGTGTTCGTGACTTATTCTGAGTCAGGTAAGTCAGTTTCTGGCAGAGCAATTTACACGCTGCTTGTAATTTCATCCTGACCTCTAATGGAGGGACCGCAATTAATGAGATAACCTCAAGATCTCTAACAAAAGTTTACTCACTGATAGGAGCGTACTAGCTATCACTTACACTTCAGTGTGAATTAAAGTCACTCTGTTGTTACCTGTCCTGGAGAACATTTCTCTGGGTCCATATTTGGACAGCCAAGCCACGTGTCTTCTTTCTACTTACCAACCAGATTTTACTTATAGCTTAAGCTAGTCCTCTGCAGTAGGTTGGAAGAAAGAAGAGCTACAGTGGGGACAAAAAAGGTGGTCAGGGTTCCAGAGTACATGTCATCCGTGGATGCATATGTGTGGGTTTCTATCCTGCTCTCACTTAAAGGTTAAGTGATGAGGTCATGTTGACTCATGCTGTTTTTTTTTCCAGAATGTTCATCTTCCAGTTCTCTATGTGGTAATATTAAATTAACTTTGAAAACCTCAGTTCCCATGATTTCCCATGTGAAACCACCCACCACTTAGCTTTCTAGATAGCCCAACTTATAGATAACACCTCCCCACGGTTCAGATGCCAGTTTTAATTGTCCCTTAGTGAGATATCTTGATCAGGTTCAGGTCCCTCTAATGCATATTTTTGTCTTCTATTCCTTTCTTCTTGTACTTGTCAGAGTTCTATTGAGTGTTGCTAGGTCTGATTGATGTCTGTCTCCTCAGCAGACCATATTTGTAAGGAGGGACAGGTCTCTTTGGTCCAGAGCTCTAGTTCCTCTGGACCTAGTATGGAATCATTCAATAAATAATTCTCAATTGAATGAGTAATGTGTGTCCCATCGTAGCGTACATAACCTTTGCATTTCTGGCACTATCACTGAATTTTGTTTCCTTGGAATTTATTACAATGTTGGCACTTGGAAAATGCTTAATTAAAAAAAATTTTTGAAACATTAAAAAATTTGAAAGTAAAATGAATAAAACAGGTTCAAATCCCTCCCCAGTGGAAGCTGTATAAGTTTCGATAAATCCATGCAGCTAGAAAAATTACTTGGAGTGACATTTTCCTTTGGGAGGAAAAATATAAAAATTACGGAACTCTACCATCCCAAATATTTATAAAATGTCATGATTTTTAGATTTACATTTATCCAGCTGTATGACTTTTCTCAAGAATTGTCCACATTGGCATCAGGTTTTTATATATAAAATGCAGTCATTACAAATTTTATTTCATGATTGACAGTCCAGGTTTTCCTACTCCCAAGCTGTCTGGGAAGGTATATAGGAAAGGCTCAAGGGCATGGACTTTAAAGAATGCATTACATTCTCAACTTTCTGGGTGTGCTCTTCAGTTCAGTTGCCTAACCACTCCAAGCTTCAGTTCCCTCATATGTAAAATAGGGATGATAATAATAGCACCAATCTCACGGGATTGGTATAAGGGCTAATTAGTACTAAGGACTAATAATGCACAGTATCTAACATACAGTAATAAGTTTGGTGAACAAGTTTAAGCTGAAAACAATAAAGATATTTAGCTATTTTAGTTTCTCAAAAATATTCTCCAATAGTAGAATTTTATTACTTTTAAGAATTTGAGATCAGAAAAGAGGAGGCCAGGAATCAATGGAGAAGGAAATGGCAACCCACTCCAATGTTCTTGCCTGGAGAATCCCAGGGACGGGGGAGCCTGGTGGGCTGCCGTCTATGAGGTCGCACAGAGTCAGACACAACTGAAGCAACTTAGCAGCTTAGCAGCAGGAATCAAAAGATACGTTATATGCCTCAATATGTACGAAAAATGTCTCCAAATAATCAATATTACATCAAAAATGAATCATCCATAAAAGGATTCTATATGGTGATATCCTAATTTGTAATTGTTGTTGTTCAGTCACTCAGTAGTGTCTGTGACCCCACGGACTGCAGTACGCCAGGCTTCCCCATCTTTCACCATTTCCTGGGGCTTGCTCAAACTCTTGTCCATTGAGTTGGTGATGCCATCCAACCATCTCATTCTCTGTTGTCCCCTTCTCCTCCTGCCTTCTATCTTTCCCAGCATCGGGGTCTTTTCTAATAACTTGGCTCTTCACATCAGGTGGCCAAAGTATTGGAGCTTCACCTTGTAATAAGAATGTCAATGCCACAAGTGTAGTATCATCATTTCCAGGTAATTGGTTTACGAATTTCTGATTATTTTCACTGAAGCAGAGGAAAAGCACTCCTTGGAAGCAGAAAAACCCCTATGACCAGGGAATAAACTGTGGATTTTCTCCTACTTAGACCACTGCAACCTAAAACAAAGAAAGTATTCCTCGCGGGGGGGGTGGGGGAGCTCAATTTGATTTTTGAAGAAAAGCAATGGCTAGTTGGTCTAAGTTTTTTTATCTTCCTTCCTTTTACTTCTGAATTTTTTTCAAATGAAAATTTAGTAGAATGCAAAGACAACAAACAAATACAAGCTGAACTACTATTATTGATGGAAGTGGAGAAAGAAACAGATGGAAAAGCATTGGATAAGATTACCTTGAAGGCCCTTTGCCCTTTAACATTCTGTAGCCTGTTAACCTAGAAAGTTCCCATCCTTGGCTACACACTAGAATTGCCTGGGAGTTGTGAAACTGCTAATGTCCTGACCCAACACCTACAGGTTCTGATTTACTGAGTCTAGGGTGGAGCCTGTGCAGTGGCATACATATATATAAGCTTATATGTATATATATATAGCTTATATGTTTCTGTATATATATATATATATATATATATATATAATATATACATTTAGCTTATATGTACATTTCACAGCTTAAGCAAAAATTAATAATTCTCAATTCTTAGACATATCCCTTCTGCACAATCTCCCCATGTGAATTTAAAGATTAAACACTTAGGTGACGGGCATATTTCAGTGAAACAAATGAAATAATTTTAACATCTGTATACTTTCCTATAGAGGAAATGACTGTCTTGATCTCATAGAAACTTTTATCATATATATATTTTTATGTGTATGTATGTGTATGTTTTTCTGTCATATTTATTATAACAAATATATACTTATTTTTATAATAAGAAATAATAAATATATACTTATTTATAAGACATACATATATTTATAGGCTTTCCCAGTGGCTTAGTGGTAAAGAATCCTCCTGCTAATGCAGGAGACACAGGAGGTAGGGTTTCAATCCCTGGGTTGGGAAGATCCCTGGAAGAGGAAATGGCAACCCATTCCAGTATTCTTGCCTGGGAAATCCCATGGACAGAAGAGCCTGGTGGGCTACAGTCCATAGGCTCACAGTCAGTCACAACTAGCATATGCATGCATGCACATATATTTATATACATTATATATATATATATATATATATATATATATATATTTCACTCCAGCATTCTGGTTTTGTTTTTCATTCTTAGCTCATAGTTGGTGTCACCTAACACATATTTCCATAACTGAAGTTTCACTTTAACACAGAATTGCTTTTCTCACCTGGAGAGATCATGCCTCCCACCCTCAACTTGAATCAGAAACTCTAGTAGGCCTGGAGAGCATGTAGGGTTCATAAAATCAGATTTAATATAAGATAGGGTATCATACTTGGAAAATGAAAAAAAACCTATTGCTTTCAAGACTCTGGGTAAAGGAAAATCCTCCTGGGGGCACATTGGATATTCCAGGTGTGTGGAAGATTTTTACATGTCAAAAAGTGTAAAGCAACACTGGTTTAGACCTAAAGGGAGATCACTTGCCACTTGAGCTTGTTCATATGAGGGAGAACATATCAGTTTGCTGTGGATTACCATGCCACCAGCCCTTTCACAGTAGCTGTGACACTTCAGGGCCTAGGAGATCTGAAATGAAGGCAAGCTTGGCTGACTTGCAGAACTAAGTCATTAATTCTATATTGCACATTCAGACCCTATGTCTGCATGGAATGGACTGCTCTCACCTTGCTCTGAAATGTGCTTTTTAAATAGAGGTTTTCTCTATATCACATTGTGTCATTGTGTATGCTGTGTGAGTGTGTGTGTGTGTGTGTGTGTGTGTGTGTGCACAATGGCTCAGTTGTGTCCAACTCTATGTGACCCCCTGGACTGTATCTCACCAGGCTCTCTGTCCATGGAATTTTCCAGGAAAGAATACTGGAGTGGATTGCCATTTTTACTCCAAGGGATCTTTTTGAACCAGGGATCAAACCCACATCTCTTGAGTCTCCTGCATTAGCAGGCCTATTCTTTACCACTGAGCCTCCTGAGAAGCTGTATCACCTTGTACTATGTCACAATTAACCCCCTAGTATCATCTCCACCTTTCCCCTTTGCATACAAGATGAGAATCACAGACATTATCTTGGCAAGAAAATGGATGTTTGCTGCTGTGACCATAGTCCTTAACTCTGGTTTTTGCCCTGGAGACTTCTCCTATCTTGTGCTTGTGGGACTTTAGCTTCTGTGACATCCAGCCATACATCTGATCCTAGTGTGCTTCCCATCTATCCAGTACCTATATATCAGATAGAGGATTGCCTAGATCCTACATATCAGCCAGGTGAAAAGTAAAGCTCTCTAAGACCACTTGGAACATAGGTCATCACCAGCTTTGATTAATAGATTAAGGAGGGCCTGAGAGGGGACTTGAAACATTGCCTAAAGCAGTAGCAGACCCCTGCTGCTAAGATAGAAACTTTAATAGGCCATCCAAACCCAGGAGGAATAACCCTCCACAAACTGCATAATTTCTTCTACGTGCAAAAAGATCCTCCAACCACATGTAATGTCTCAAGTTCATTTTGTTTCCTTATGGTTCCTTGAAAGAACTCTTGCTAGCTCACTTTCATTATATTTTAGCAATATATAATGTGGATGAAGCATTTTACCTTTGCTGACAATTGTCAACATTGATGCATTTTAGAAATATACTATGATAGTATTTAATAGCACAGGTTTATAATATCAGTTAAAAACAGAATTTTTAAAAATGCCTCTATGTTTTATCACTCCCGCAAATTAATCATTTCTATTTTCCTATTCCCTTTTGATATCTAGATTGATGCTTGTATAATATTTGAATCACTGTAATCACAGCACAGATAAAAATGCATTACTTAAATATACCACATATGCATTTTTCTGAATTTGCCTCAGAGTAATAATTTTAAGGACTGCATATCAATGTGCTGTGTAGATTTACCAATATATACTAAAAAATAATCTTTTATGCTGATTTTAGGTAAGTTATATATGCTATGCTTAGTTGCTCAGTTGTGTCTGATTCTTTGCAACCCTGTGGACTATAGCCCACCAGATTTTTCTTTCCTTGGGATTTGCCAGGCAAGAATTCTGGAATGGGTTGCCATTCCCTTCTCCAGGGGGATCTTCCCGACCCACAGATTGAACCCAGGTCTCCTACATTGCAGGACAAAGATCTGTCTAGTCGAAGCTATGATTTTTTCAGTAGTCACATATGGATGTGAGAGTTGGACTGTAAAGAAAGCTGAGCACCGAAGAATTGATGCTTTTGAACTGTGGTGCTAGAGAAGACGCTTGAGAGTCCCTTGGGCTGCAAGGAGATCCAACCAGTCCATCCTAAAGGAAATCAGTCCTGAATATTCATTGGAAGGACTGATGCTGCAACGCCAATACTTTGGCCACCTGATGTGAAGAACTCATTTGAAAAGACCCTGATGTTGGGAAAGATTGAAGGCAGGAGGAGAAGGGGATGACAGAGGATGAGATGGTTGGATGGCATCACTGACTTGATGGACGTGAGTTTGAGTAAACTTCGGCTGCTGGCAATGGACAGGGAGGCCTGGCATGTTGCACTCCATGGTGTCACAAAGAGTCGGACACAACTGAGTGACTGAACTGACTGAACTGAGCTACCAGGAGAGCGCATTTTATATACAGTAGGGTAGATATGTCAATGCCAGTCTTCTATTTTATCCCTTCCCATGTTTTCCCGGGTAACCATAAGTTTGCTTTCTACATCTGTAACTCTATTCCCATTTTGTAGATATACTTTTTGCTATTATTAACAATTCTGTAGTCATCATTTATCTACTTTCATGTATTTTCTTTGGAAATAGCCTCAGATGTAAGTTTGTTATGTCAGAGGGGAGGATGCATTCATGGTTAGAGCATATGCAAACTTTTGCTCTTTTTATATTTCATAGTAAAACGTTATTAGGCAGAATGCTACTAATTTGAAATTTAGGTTATTACCCTAGAAAATGATTAATCTTTAAGAGACACAAATATGAATATAATATCATATTATTTATTCATAATATATACCCATTATATTATATGTATATATATATTTCATAATACATATCATGATATACATATCATATATATTATATGAATATACTATCCTAATACTATAACTACTAATGTTATAAATTAAAAATCTGAAATGTAAATCAAAACCATGAGATATTATATCACACCTGTTAGAATGGCCATTATCAAAAAGATAAGAGGCAACAAGTATTAGTGAGCCTGTGGAGACAAGGGAAGAAACTTCTACACTGTTGGTGAGAAGATAAATTGGTGCAGCCATATGGAAAACAGTACGGACATTCCTCAAAAAATTGAAAATAGAGCTACCTGTGATTCCACAGCTCCTATTCTGTATATCGTTCAAAGAAAATGAAGACACTAACTTTAAAAGATACATCATTCCCATGGCCGTTGCAGTATTATTTAAAATAGTCAAGATACAGAAACAGTCTAAGTGTCCACTAGTGGATGGAAAAAGACACACACACATAATGGAATATTACTCAACCATAAAAAAGTGTGGACTCTTGTTATTAGTGACAAAATGGATGGACTTTGAGCACAGTATGCTAAGAGAAATAAGTCAAGCAGAAAAAGACAAATGCTGTATGATCTAAAGCATGCAAGCAAACAAACATAAAATAGTCTCTCAGATATACAGAACAGATCTGTGGTTACTAGAAATGGAGGGTGGGGGTGGACAAAATGAGTGAAGGGAGTCAAAATGTACAAACTTTCTGTTACAAAATAAATAGTTATAAAATAAATTAATAGGTCATGGGTTTGGAATGTATAGCATGGCAACTATAGTTAATAATACTGTACTGTATATTTGAAAGTTGCTAAGAGAGTAGCATATTCAAAAGCAGAGACATTACTTTGCCGACTAAAGTCCATCTAGTCAAGGCTATGGTTTTTCCAATGGTCATGTATGGATGTGAGAGTTGGACCGTGAAGAAGGCTGAGCGCCAAAGAATTGATGCTTTTGAACAGTGGTGTTGGAAAAGACTCTTGAGAGTCCCTTGGGCTACAAGGAGATCCAACCAGTCCATTTTGAAGGAGATCAGCCCTGGGATTTCTTTGGAAGGAACGATACCGAAGCTGAAACTCCAGTACTTTGGCCACGTTATGCGAAGACTTGACTCATTGGAAAAGAGTTGACTCATTTGATGCTGGGAGGGATTGGGGGCAGGAGGAGAAGGGGACGACAGAGGATGAGATGGCGGGATGGCATCACTGACTCGATGGACATGAGTCTGAGTGAACTCCGGGAGTTGGTGATGGACAGGAAGGCTTGGCGTGCTGCAATTCATGGGGTCACAAAGAGTTGGACACGACTGAGTGACTGGAACTGAACTGAAGAGAGTAAATCTTAAAAATTCTCTTCACAAACACAAAAAATTCTATAACATATGTGTACTGATAGATGATAACTAGACCTACTGTGTTGATCATTTTGCAGTATAGATTAATATCAAATTATTATTTTACACCTGAAAATAATTAATGTTTTGACAACTATCTTTCTATTAAAATTAAATTGAAAAATCAGTAAAGCAGATTTAAAGCCTGTATTTAAAACTTTCAAAAATATTATTGTACTTATATAAGTAGAAATTAATTACTAAGTAAAAATGGATAGTAACTATCCTTTAGGAGTGCATGCATGCTCACTCCTGTCAAACTCTTTGTGACCCCATAGACTGTAGCCCACCAGGCTCTGCTGTCCATGGGATTTTCTCAGGAAGATTACTGGAGTGGGTTGCCATTTCCTTCCCAGGAAATCTTCCCAACTCAGGGATCAAGCCCACACCTCCTGCACTGTAGGCAGATTCTTCACCACTGGGCCACTGGGGATGCCAAATAATTTGAGTAGCTTTCCAATATTTTTTATCACTAGAAATAATAAACATATGTGGGTTAGGTAGCATATGTGCAACTCTGAACACACATATATTTACATAGACACATACTTATCCATACTATATGCAGTGGGATCTGATATATTCCATTTGCTCCATTGTGATTTATTCCAGAGTCATCTGTTACATGCCCCCTACCTCTCCTTAGGGCTTCTTTTGTGGCTCAGCTGGCAAAGAATCTGCCTGCAATGTGGGAGACTTGGTTATGATCCCTGGGTTGGGAAGATACCCTGGAGAATGGAAAGGCTACCTACTCCAGTATTCTGGCCTAGAGAATTCTGTGGACTGTATAGTCCATGGGGTCACAAAGAGTCAGACACAACTGACCAACTTTCACTCACTCACTCACCTTTCCTTAAGCTAGCTGTAGCCTGCTAAATGGGGCTTCCCAGGTGGTACAAGTGGTAAGGAACCCACCTGCCAACGCAGGACACATAGAAATGCATGTTCCATCCCTGGCTCAGGAAGATCCCCTGAAAGGGCATGGCAGTCCACTCCAGCATCTTCCTGGAGCATCTCATATACAGAGGAGCCTGGTGGGCTACAGTCCATAGCATCACAATGAGTCAGACATGACTGGATTGACTTAGTGCAGCACAACCCACTAAATTGATTTCATGATTTTGATCAGGAGATTAATAAATACTTTTGATGATTTGCACTATGTAGAACTTAAAAATGATTTACTAAGGCTAAATTTAAATATCTATATGTATTTTCTTAGAACTTCGTATTTGGAACCTACAAATAATCTCTCAGCAGTTATAGCAGTCATGAGAAATATATTCAGTTAAGGAAAACCACTTTGTTATTCTGTGAACAAAAGTGTAAAAGAAATCACAATTTACCTTTATATTTCCTCTTTTGTTCATTAGCTAGAATCTCATATTTGTTTCTGCCACTTGTACATTTTATATGGAAATCTAAACTCTGACTCATGGCATGTAACAACATTCAGTTTGGTTGATTAATTTTTGCTCTGGCCTGACTACATATAATCTCTGGGGAAAAATTCAAATGGCATATATTTACAAAGATATGGTATGTGAAAGTAGCTAGTAGTGCTTGGCAAAAAGGAGATCTTTAAAACATGTTTTCAGACCATGAATGAACAAATTATTAAAGGCCATATATATGGAGAAGGCAATGGCACCCCACTCCAGTACTCTTGCCTGGAAAATCCCATGGACGGAGGAGCCTGGTAGGCTGTAGTCCATGGGGTCGCTAAGAATCGGACACGACTGAGCAACTTCACTTTGACTTTTCACTTTCATGCATTGGAGACGGAAATGGTAACCCACTCCAGTGTTCTTGCCTGGAGAAGCCCAGGGACAGAGGAGCCTAGTGGGCGGCCGTCTATGGGGTCACACAGAGTCGGACACGACTGAAGCGACTTAGCAGCATATATACAAGAATATTTAGAGCAGGCTGGCTAGGGCCATAAAACCTGAAGTTCAACTTGATTCTTTTCATTATCCACTATTTTACTAGACTAAAATGAATATTGCTTAAATTGCTAGATAGTAGTATGACCAAGATAATCTTGATGTTGTAATCACTCACCTAGAGCCAGACATCCTGGAATGTGAAGTTAAGTAGGCCTTAGAAAGCATCATTACGAACAAAGCTAGTGGAGGTGATGGAATTCCAGTTGAGCTATTTCAAATCTTGAAAGACGATGCTGTGAAAGTTCTTCACTCAATATGCCAGCAAAATTTGGAAAACTCAGCTGTGGCCACAGGACTGGAAAAGGTCAGTTTTCATTCCACCCTAAAGAAACACAATGGCAAAGAATGCTCAAGCTACCACACAATTAACTCATTTCACACACTAGTAAAGTAATGCTCAAAATTATCCAAGCCAGGCTTCAGCAATACATGAACCCCAGCTGTTCAAGCTGGCTTTCGATAAGGCAGAGGAACGAGAGATCAAAGTGCCAACATCCGCTGGATTATCAAAAAACCAAGAGAGTTCCAGAAAAACATCTATTTCTGCTTTACTGACTATGTCAAAGCCTTTGACTGTGTGGATCACAAGAAACTGTGAAAAATTCTGAAAGAGATGGGAATACCAGACCACCTGACCTGCCTCTTGAGAAACCTATATGCAGGTCAGGAAGCAACAGTTAGAACTGGACATGGAACAACAGACTGGTTCCAAATAGGAAAAGGAGTACGTCAAGGCTGCATATTGTCACCTTGCTTATTTAATTTATATGCAGAGTACATCATGAGAAATGCTGGGCTGGAAGAAGCACAAGCTGGAATCAAGATTGCCAGGAGAAATATCAAGAACCTCAGATATGCAGATGACACCACCCTTATGGCAGAAAGTGAAGAGGAACTAAAAGCCTCTTGATGAAAGTGAAAGAGGAAAGTGTAAAAAGTTGGCTTAAAGCTCAACATTCAGAAAACGAGGATCATGACATCTGGTCCCATCACTTCATGGCATATAGATGGGGAAACAGTGGAAACAGTGTCAGACTTTATTTTGGGGGGTTCCAAAATCACTGCAAATGGTGACTGCAGCCATGAAATTAAAAGACGCATGCTCCTTGGAAGGACAATTATGACCAACCTAGATAGCATATCGAAAAGCAGAGATATTACTTTGCCAACAAAGGTCCATCTAGTCAAGGCTATGGTTTTTCCAGTGGTCATGTATGGATGTGAGAGTTGGACTGTGAACAAAGCTGAGCACCGAAGAATTGATGCTTTTGAACTGTGGTGTTGGAGAAGACTCTTGAGAGTCCCTTGGACTGCAAGGAGATCCAGCCAGTCCATGCTAAAGGAAATCAGTCCTGGGAGTTCTTTGTAAGGATTGATGCTAAAGCTGAAACTCCAGTACTTTGGCCCCCTCATGCGAAGAGTTGACTCATTGGAAAAGACTCTGATGCTGGGAGGGACTGGGAGCAGGAGAAGGGGACGACAGAGGATGAGGTGGTTGGATGGCATCACCAACTTGATGGACATGAGTTTCAGTGAACTCTGGGTGTTGGTGATGGACAGGGAGGCCTGGCGTGCTGCAATTCATGGGGCCGCAAACAGTTGGACACAACTGAGGGACTTAACTGAACTGAACTGAGCGTAATATGCAAGGGGTAAGATTCACTTAGAATATTTAAAAATGCTATTACTACTCTTAGAAATTTTACCCACAAATTGCTTTATGGCTTAAAGATATGGACATAAAAGTGATTGTGAATCTTTCCATTGTTCAAGACATTCTACAGTGCCAACTATTTTTTTCCTGTGTTCCTACAAAAAGAAGTCACCTCACATATGCAATATGTAAGTTATTGCAGTATGTCTTATTACATTCTCTGATGTAGTTAGATGTTCCCATGAAGTTATTTAGTGTTCAGCCCTGTTTTTTTCTTCATGTCATTTCAATCCATGATAACACAGTACATTATTTATCTTGAACATAATTTAGATTTAAAATTCACCTGAAGCATAGATTTTTCATGCGATTAAGACAATAATTACTATTAATGTTTGACTTTTATGGAAACAGGAAGATACAATATTAAATAAACTACTACTTTCCCCTTTTTGGTAGGCGTTAAATTTGCTTTTATAACAAATTATTATGACATTTTTCCTATTATCAATCTAAATAGACATTTTATTCCAAAGAGATAAATTCATGAAATAGTTATAGCTTTGCTTCAGAAAGCTTTAGCAAACATCAAGATTATTTCTTTCTAACCTTTCATCATTCTTTTGTCTTAATTTTTTCTTTTTCCATTACAGAGACAAAATATAAAACTGAAGTATAATGTTAAAATTTTGTCTTTATTTAAAAATAGTCTTAACTTAATATATCCTTATGTTATTAACTCTTAATGGAAAACATAGTGGTGAAAACATGGCTTTTATTGCTTTTGTTGCTTAATTTAAACATTATAGTTGCTTTTTATTTACAGTGTCTTTAGTAAATATTTCTGTGGATCATTGGCCTTGTCTTCGATTTATAACCCAACAGAGGATACTTTGAACAATGTAATAAAGGGAAAGCTACAGTAAGGGATGACATAACTCTAAGGGATTAGAGTTCTCCTTTAAAGAATTTGGCCATACAGCTTAACCTTTATTCTCATTTTCTTTATTCACATGATGAGTACCTGTGTCCTTGCTTATACTTTGCAGAAATATTTTGAAAATAAATATATGTCAATAATTGCTTTGAATTATGGAAATAAAGACACTTTTCATGTCATTTACTTAGGAATAGCAGCAAGAATGTATTGTGTGATACCCAGATATCAAGTACTTAAATCTATTATGTTTTAAAAAGCATCTACTTTTCACTAGAATTACACTGTACTTTTAAGTCATGGAATGTGTGTATGTGTTGGGGGTAGGTGATGAAGGAGAAAAGGAAAGAGAGGAAACACACTAACTTGTCTTTATAAATATACTTTCTCAGGTAAGTCTCCTAACAACCCCACTGGTACATACTATTATCCCCATTTTGTAGAGGAGAAAAGTAGAACTCAGTGAGGCCAGATACCTTGCCCACGCCTCCCGAGTGATGAAGTCTTGAGCAAGAATTTGAACCTAACTATAAAACTCAGCTCTACAGGACACCACAAGGTTTCTCAAAGTTCAGATTACTGTGCTGGAAACTTCTGTTTACAGCTAAAATAGAAAAGGGCAGGGCTAATTTAATTAAAAGAAATAATTTATAATATTACCCAAAGCAGTTTCTTTTTTAGCTTCTCCCAATGTTTCCATGACAGTTTTAGTTGAAGATTTTGATCATTTCTTATTTTGTCTTGCTGGTTTGCCCAACTCTAATTCCTGGACTTAACAAAAATATACTTGCTAAACAGGAATGAAAGGGCAGATCTTACACTGCCGTTTCTCTGCTTGGTTATTTGTGTAGTTAACATGGTCATGTCAGAGAGGGACTGGAGGTTGATGGAAGGAGGGGTGGCTTGATAGGGAAATTCCAGATGACAGGGATTGCCAGATTTCCTGCTGGCCCTTTATTGCCAAACTCCACCTCCTACTCTTCTTGCACAGCTGTGTGCTTCATTAAATAGTGATGTCTACAAATCACAGCAGTGTTAAAATGCAGAGCAGGGGGAATTCCTGGCTGCTGGCTGCTGCCAAGTTCCTAGAGTTTTAACAGCATATTCACCAAACTGCTTCCTCCTCCTCCAAGAACTAAGTTCAATATCAAGAGTGTATTCATCAATGATAGTGCCTCTCTGTTCTCTTGGAGAGTCTGAAATATCTTGTAGGCAACATGGTATGGGTCTTGTGTTGTCAGAGATAAGACTTCTGACATTCATATGGTCATTAGTCATCCCGTTGCATCAGAAACCGTTACCTAATTATTTGAAACAGATTTTCCCATTTACAATTTAGGTATAGTGATTGTCAGAAACCTGCCTTATGTCATTTAGGACCAAGAACCCTGTCTCTGCTGCTCAGAGGAGGGATAAAAGGGATGTGACTTAATTCCACAATGTATATTGAGAGTTGGGCTTCACTGGTGGCTCAGACAGTAAACAATCTGCCGCAGTATAGGAGACCAGGGTTCAATCCCTGGGTCAGGAAGATCCACTGGAGAAGGGAATGGCAACCCACATACACCAGTATTCTTGCCGGGAGAATTCCATGAACAGAGGAGCCTGGTGGGCCACAGCCCATGAGATCACAAAGAGTCAGACATGACTGAGTGACTCACACACACACACACACACACACACATTGAGAGTTGATGTATGCAAAGCACTGTGCTGGCTGAAGTAGAGGATGAAAACATAAATAGAAAAGGCTAATATATACCAGTAGGGTTCGTGTGAGGGAAGTTCTGATGAGTGGTGTACTAGAGATTTTTAAAAAGATGAAATGGGTATATGGGGAAATTCCAAATTTTACTTGGATAGATAAGAAATGTTTCAAGTGAGAGGTAACACTGGCTCAAGACTTTGAAGGGCAGATGAAAATGGAGGCACTTCCAATAGAGAAAAAAAAGAATGAGTAAAAAATGGTACAGAGAATGGAGTTCAGTGGATTATTAGAATGGCTTATTCCCTTGTGTTAAATGGTAGCATTATGTTACTGAATTATAATACAAACAGTATTGTTTATCTAACAATTAAAAATAATAATGTAATTGTCTTCATATGGGCATTTTATCTCCAATCAAATCCATCTTCATCTTATCTTATACCAGCTGGATTCTTGCATTTATGCTATGTGGCTTGCATGTATAGGCATTTGAATCTGTGACCCTTGGGGCTAGAATAAAGAATATGAGAGAGACAGGCAGACTTACAGAGCTTCTTTAATGGGAAGTTACTGATAATGGTTGTTGATGGCTGATAATGGTCAAAGAAGAGAGGATCTGGAGGCCCCTATAAGAAATTAATAGTAGTTGGTTGGCAGCAGAACTTAAGTCTGTCTTCCTCTGGGGAGTTTCAGTACCCAACTCAGACAAGAAAAACACAACAATTCAAGTTAATTGGATTCACTGAGCACATACTTACATGAACAGTACAATAGGCACAGCGTTGGTTATTGAGATAGAGTAATACATTGCCCTTGTCTCCAACTGCAAGGAACAGATACAGACAGACATGTAAGCAACTATTGCACAAGATAAAGTTCAGCAAGAACTAGCAGTTTGCCATGGAAGTATGGAGGAAGACAGATTCATTTTGACCAGGGAGAAATAAGAAACATTTTGAAGCATTATATTTGAGGTGAAATATAATGACTAGCTGGGTTGTTGATTAGTAAACACATTTGGAATGGTATGTTTGATTGAAAGAAGTAGTAGTAGTGTTAGGCATTCAGTTATGTCCAACTGTTTGTGACCCCATGGACTGTAGCTCACCAGGCTCCTCTGTCCATGGGATTTTCCAGGCAAGAATACTGGAGTAGGTTGCCATTCCCTTTCCAGAGGATCTTCCTGACCCACTGATTAAACCCAGATCTCCTACATTGCAAGCAGATTCTTTACCACTTGAGCTACAGGAAAGATCCTTTATTGAAAGAAAGAGTAAGCAAATAAAGACATCATAAATGCAAATACTATTTCAAAAATTAAGACTAGGGTATGAATTATATTTTATTGTGAGTTGAGATTAGGGTCAGATCATCAAATGTCTTCAAAGTCATTCCTTTAAGTTTGGACTTCAGACTCGATCATTGAAGATATCTGAGATGTGAAGTGAAACAGGTCTATAAATAAACTCAGGGTGTTAAGTGGCTGCATTATTGCTGCATCTTACAGCTCTAAGAAAGAGCTAGGTTTGTCTGAGAATTCCCCAAACCACAGCATAAGGAAATAGTATTGATAGTATTCAGTATTGGAATTATTGATTATTTGACTTAAGGGTCAGATATATATTGAGATGCACAAACCTGGCTCTTAATATGGGTTTTCTGGCCACTCTTTCTCCAACTCAAGCTGTTTCTGTGGGCTCTCTCTTTTCTTTGATTTATTTTCTCCTAATTCACTGCCTGGTAAGTAATAGGCACTCAGTAAGTGTTTGCTGAATGAACAGACTTCTAACTTGTTCTAACGAGTGAGGCAGAGCCTAGTGATCAGAGCTTGGGTAAACAATCTGTGCAGGAACATCTGGTTTTAACAGAACAGAAGACTAGCTTTTGATTCCTTTTTTTTCTCTTTGAGTGCCTAGATAAATCACTCATCTCCTGAGGTGAGTCTCAATCATATGAAACCATTAGGGAATAGTCTTAACTGTGCTGTGCCATCAATGAACTGATCCAGGGGCAGAGTCAGGAGTCAAGCTTCACATACCCCCTGATTTATTTCCTCTTTTGACAAGATCAGACTTTGAATACTGCCATAAAACAAATAAATATATTTCAAAAAAATACTATCTTATAAATAACAAGGTTGAACAGATAATTTACAATTTCCTGTCTAGAACTAATTGGCTGAGACAATTATTAAATACCTCACATAACAAACTGTTTCCAAATTGGGAAAGGAATATGTCAAGGCTGTGTATCATCACCCTGCTTATTTAACTTATATTCAGAGTACATCATGTGAAATGCCAGGCTGGATGAAGCACAAGCTGGAATCAAGACTGCCGGAAGAAATATCAATAACCTCAGATATGCAGATGACACCACCCTTATGGCAGAAAGCAAAGAAGAACTAAAGAGCCTCTTGACGAAAGTGAAAGAGGAGAGTGAAAAAGTTGGCTTAAAACTCAACATTCAAAAAAACTCATTGCATCTGGTCCCATCACTTCATGACAAATAGATGGGGAAACAATGGAAACAGTGAGAGACTTTATTTTGGGGGTCTCCAAAATCACTGCAGATGGTGACTGCAACCATGAAACTAAAAGACGCTTGCTCCTTGGAAGAAAAACTATGACCAACATAGACATTATATTAAAAAGCAGAGACATTACTTTGCCGACAAAGGTTCATCTAATCAAAGCTGTGGTTTTTCCAGTAGTCATGAATGGATGTGAGAGTTGGACTATAAAGAAAGCTGAGTGCTGAAGAATTGATGCTTTTGAACTATGGTGTTGGAGAAGACTCTTGAGAGTCCCTTGAACTGCAAGGAGATCCAACCAGTCAATCCTAAAGGAAGTCAGTCTCGGATATTCATTGGAAGGACTGATGCTGAAACTGAAACTCCAATACTTTGGCCACCTGATACGAAGAACTGGCTCATTTGAAAAGACCCTGATGCTGGGAAAGATTGAAGACAGGAAGAGAAGGGGATGACAGAGGACAAGATGGTTGGATGGCATCGCTGACTCACTGGATGTGAGTTTGAGCAAGCTCCAGGAGATAGTGATGGATGGGGAAGCCTGGCATTTTGCAGTCCATGGGGTCACAAAGAGTTGGACATGACTGAATGACTGAACTGAACTAAGCTGATTATATTATGTATATTTTACCTCAAAATTCTTTTGCCCCTTTTCATAATTGTGAGTAATGCTTTCATAGCATATACAATTGTTTAGTATATTAACAGACAAGTCAATAATAATATAATAGGCACAAGTTAATCCCTAAGCCTTTTGAAAGACATTACAGATCGCTAGTTGGGATGACCCAGAGGGATGGTATGGGGAGGAAGATGGGAGCGGGGTTCAGGATTGGGAATACATGCACACCTGTGGCAGATTAATGTTGATGTATGGCAAAACCAACACAATATTGTAAAGTAAAATAAATAAATAAATAAGTTAGAAAAAAGAAACATTTGATCAAGTGAAATGTTTTGTCTACTATGGAAAGAGTGGGTAAAGCCTAGTCTTCATTCTCTACAAAGTATACTTTTAATAGTTCCCATTTTTGCTTGACGCATCTGAAATCCAAAAGCAATCTGGGTAAACAACTCTCCAGTTTACATGATAATGATATAGCATTGTTACCTATAGGCACATTAAAGACACCATGTAAGTGGAATTATGCATGTGTATCTGAGAGAGATGTCTAACATAGATCCTTCATAAGTTGGGATGTAGAAGAGGCATTGTTAAACTTTTAAGTGTTCACTCTTCAGGTTCTGGGCTCATCTTTTTCTTGCCATGCCCTTGTGAAAGATGGTCACATCCCCAGTGTTTTCTCCTAACCCTAGTGCTCTGCTTGTCTGGAATGCTTTCAGAGATACATGCAAAAGATTAGGAACTCAGCTCTGGTCCCTTAAAATAGCGTAGGCTCACTGTTTAAGCTGTAGAATATACCCAAGAACAATGTAGATATAGCAACAATTAAAGGATAAGTATAGAAAAAAAATCTTGCTTTGGTAGTGGTTTAATAAGGCATATGTTTATGGTCAACTGCCTAGAAATTCTGTACACTTTAGTACTATTTAAGTGACTTGTCTTGGAGACCTCTCTTTTAAGACTTTCTCTCTCCTTGATGTATATCACAGTCTTTGGTAGATTCCCACTGGTTGAAGGTCATCCTTAAACCTTTCCAAAGTAATTTAAAAGATGAGAGGGCACTGGTTTCTTGGGAGAAATATGAGAGAAAGGGGTAAATAAATGCCCAAGATTTCCTTCAGCATGCTTCTCGGAATTAATGAGTCAGTTTTACACACATGCACATGCACACACACACACACACACTTATATTCACACACCTCTTTATTTATGTAAAAGACATTTTACATATTTTTAAGTAAATAAGTAAAGAAAATGTCGCTCAGTCGTGTCCGACTCTGCGACCCCATGAACTGTAGCCTACCAGGTTCCTCCGTCCGTGGGATTTTCCAGACAAGAATACTGGAGTGGGTTGCTATTTCCTTCTCCAGCAGATCTTCCCAACCCAGGTATCAAACCCAGGTCTTCTGCATTGTAGGCAGATGCTTTACCGTCTGAGCTACCAGGGAAGTCTGGTATCTAAAAATCAAAGCTAAAAAAAACATATGTAAGAAAAAGTTTTTTGATCTGTGTCCAACAAACTGTTATTATTTTCCATTTGGACATAAATATATGTTCCAGTTCCTTAAAGTTAGAAACGACCATGTGACTTTGTTCTAAACAATACAATATGAGCAGGAGTGTTGCATGCTACTTTCAGACATCCTAAGGTTACAGTGAAAGTGAAATGTGTGAATCACTCAGTCTTGTGCAACTCTTTGCAGCCCCATGGACTGTAGCCCTCCAGGCTCCTTTGTCCATGGAATTCTCCAGGCAAAAATACTGGAGTGAGTTGCCATTCCCTTCTCCAGGGGGTTAAGATCGAACTGGAGTCTCCTGCATCGCAGGCAGATTCTTTACCAACTGAGCCACCAGGAAATGGGCTCTTCCTTTGCGTGCTCT
Source organism: Nanger dama (assembly GCA_917880005.1). NCBI lineage: Eukaryota > Metazoa > Chordata > Mammalia > Artiodactyla > Bovidae > Nanger > Nanger dama. The sequence continues at coordinate 21,635,603 of CAKJTW010000011.1, read as the reverse complement.
CTAACCTTTCCTTCCCCTCCTCTCTCTCCCCTCCCACTATCTCCCTCTCTCCTCCTCTCTTCACTTCCAGGCTGGATCGATAAGGCTCAGAGGAAACTTTTTGAGCCATAGATGATAGCCTGGCCACTAGATGGAAGAACTCAAAATCTGTCTAGAAGTTGTAGGAAAGCTGCACCCAGGTGTAGGAAAGAGTTACCCCAAAGGAAATATCCTCCTATGATGGTATAGTGAGAAATAAACTTGGACTGTGTCATTTGTTTTGAAATTATGGCATTTATTTTTCACTGTAGTTAGCTTTTACTCTAAAACAAAGATCAGGTAAGGTATGTTCTGGTAAGCTAAAAGATGAAGTTCTCAGGGAAGATACATTTGACCTATTTATGAATGCTGCTACTGCTAAGTCACTTCCGTCGTGTCCAACTCTGTGCGACCCCGTGGACTGCAGCCACCCAGGTTCCTCTATCCATGGGATTTTCCAGGCAAGAGTACTGGAGTGGGTTGCTATTGCCTTCTCTTATGAATGTGTTACTTTAATTCTTGTAGAGAATATGTCTTGATCAACAAAGACCTTCTAGGTAAGTTAAGTCAGCAGACAGTTATTACAGTTTCCTACTGCCATTTTTGGTAAATGACTTTACACCCTTAATAAGGTCATAAGTACCGAGTCTGACACCATCTCCGTGATGGTTTGCAGGTCAGCCACCATGGCATATAAATCTAGTGCCAAAAATTAGAACAGTTAGCCATGTGAAGAATTTGGGTCCTGTACCTAAACTGCAATGAACCCTAATGCAGAATAGTAAAGATTTATTACTGTATAAGTTTCTATGCAGCAATTTGGTTTGTTTGTTTTTCTTTTGTTAAAAAAATCAAGAGACCATAAAGTTGTCTGAGAAATAACTCAGTGCCTCTGTGAATACTGAGGCTCCTGGGAACTGAATCACGCCCCTCAGTATAACCCCTGTGATTCATCATTCCCAGGGGGATGAGGGTTTAACTTCAGACCACAGTTTACAACAGGGATAACCATTACCTCCCTTTTATTTAGTGCCTACAGGTACTGTACTAAACACTTTACTCTTGTAGCAACCTAACACATTGTGTGTTTGTATCTCTGTTCTCCAAATAAGAAAACTAAAGTTTAGGAAGCATATGTAACTTGTTCAAGGTCAACCATCTGTATTGCGGCAAAACCAGAATTCCCAAATTCCTGTTCCTACTAGTGTTCCAGGCTCCTGTTATGGACCTATGGAACTTTAGGTTCTGTATCTTTAATTGTATTGAATAGCTCCCTTTTATGTATAATACTGCCTTTCATGAATATATATTTTGCCACTTTTATTATTGAAGTATAATTGATTTACAATGTTGTGTTATTTTCAGCTGTATAGCAAAGTGATTCAGGTATACATTATTGTATGTCTTACAAAATATAGGTTATTACAAATCATTGAGCTTGGTTCCCTGCACTATACAGACGGTTCTTGTCAGTTAACTATTTTATATATAGTAGTATGTGTATGTTAATCCCAAATGCCTATTTTATCCTCCTATCCTTTTCCCCATTGGTAACATTAAGATTGTTTTCTATATCTGCAGGTCTAGTTCTGTTTTGTATATAAGTTCATCTGTATTTTTTAAATTCCACATATAAGTGATATGTCTTTCTGACTGACTTCGCTTAGTATGTTAATCTCTAGGTTCTTTCATGTTGCTGCAAATGGTATTATTTCATCCTTTTAGTGGCTGAGTAATATTCCACTGTATGTATAACCACATCTTTATCCATTCATCTCTCAATGGAGATTTAGGTTGCTTCCGTGTCTTGTCTATTGTAAAACAGTGCTGCAGTGAACATTTTGTTGTAATGAGTTTACATCCTAAAAGTTTTCTCAAATTCTCAGTCACTGGACTTTGGACACATTGTGGAAACAATGTGATCATTTGAACATTTTATGTCTTTCCTCAGTTATTTTGAATTTTAATACCTATGGCTGATTTGTGTTGAGGTTTGACAGAAAATGACAAAATTCTGTAAAGCAATTATCTTTCAGTTAAAAATAAATTAAAAAGAAAAGGAACTTTTCAGCTTTAATATCACTAAACACACTGGAGATGCAAGAAATCTATGACTCTTATTGTGACTAGACTGAGTAATGTTATCATAACTTGAATTTTGCAGGTGAACTTTTGAAAATGACCCCCAAAAATAACAGTGATCACATTAACATCCTTTTCCCATTGTGACACTCTTTTTTTTTTTTTGCAATTTTTCTTCTGTCCATCTACCTACCATTCCACTTGTTTCCTCCCAGAAAGAGCTGCAAGAATCTCCAAGTATCATTAGCTCTATTTCAAACCATAGATTATAATAACTTCTAAAATATAACTGTACACATGCACCAAATCAACAAATGTGGATGTGCACACACAATGTTTTCTGCATTAAAGCTACTTCCATGTTTCAGAATCTGTGAAATTCAATAATTATTACTACTATTCAATAACCTTCCTAACACACAAATACCTGCTATTATGTGGGCCAATTATAGATAATCTCGTAATAAAGATGCATTAAGTCTTGTCTTTCACATGGATCGAATCATGTATTCATTTGAGACAGAGTGTCATTGTAATACTTGTGACAAAGGTAATGACTTTCAAAACCAATAAATGAATCAAGTTTTTGAAAACAAAGATGTGGGCTTCATAAGCAGAGGTAACAGTTTACTGCTCCTAGAAGGATCTGTATGAAATGAGAAATGAACACAGATGCACTGCTTTCACATAACTGGAGCTATAGCTTTTTAAACACAAATAAGCTGAATTTACATTTTCCTAAGCTCAGTACACTAACAACATGCTGCTGCTGCTAAGCCGCAGTCGTGTCTGACTCTGTGCAACCCCATAGACGGCAGCCCACCAGGCTCCCCCGTCCCTGGGATTCTCCAGGCAAGAACACTGGGGTGGGTTGCCATTTCCTTCTCCAATGCAGGAAAGTGAAGTCGCTCAGTCATGTCCGACTGTTTGCGACATCATGGACTGCAGCCTCCCAGGCTCCTCCGTCCATGGAATTTTCCAGGCAAGAGTACTGGAGTGGGGTGCCATTGCCTTCTCCACTCTCTCAGCCATAGACGTGACTGAATGAGAAAAGTAAGATTTCTCAATTGCTAGAACTGAAGAGGATGGTCAAGAAAAAAATAGTGGCAAAGGCAAAACCCATAGGTGCAAAAGGGAAAAACAAGTCCATAGAAAACAGTGTTTTGATGACTAACGTATAAACACTAATATGTATAAAATGGATAAGCAAGGACTAACTTACATACATTAACATATGTAAAATAAACAGGGACTTACTATATAGCACAGAAAACTAATTAAATGTCTTATAATAACCCATAGTGGAAAAGAATCAGAAAAATAATACATGTATATGTGTGTATATGGCTGAATCATTTTGCTGTACACTAGAAGCTAACACAGAATTGTAATTTTATTATATTTCAGAAAAATGGTTATTGAAAAAAATAAATAAAAGTTTTCTGAATTAGTTTGGTGGGAGTGAGGGGACTTGTACCTAGAGAAACTATACTCCTCCTGGTAATAATTTTTTTTTAATTTGTGCTTATCACATAATTTAAAACATATCTGTACCTTTTGGGGGGCTGGAGGAGGGCACTTGGCTTCTTCTGAGTCCTCAGTTTCCTAATCTGTGTGTGTAGCCCCCATCAGGCTCACCTGTCCTCCCTTGGTTTACCTGCCCATACTTCACGCTCATAGGTGCTCTTTCAAGTCTAATTTATGTGAAATCCTGTTATGTCCTCATATCATTTTTATAAACATTCTATCTGATATGCACTCATCCCATCTCCCCTTTATAACTTGAAGTATTGAGGATTATGCAGTTAAAATGTTATTTTGTAAGTCTGAGTCAGCAAAATTTTCTTATAAAGGGTCTAATCATACTAGGACCACAGCCTTGTCTAACTCAATGAACCAAGCCATGCCTGCGGGGAACCCAAGACAGGCAGGTCATGGTGGAGAGGTCTGACAGAACGTAGTCCACTGGAGAAGGGAATGACAAGCCACTTCAGTATTCTTGCCTTGAGAACCCCATGAACAGCATGAAAAGGCAAAATGATAGGATACTGAAAGAGGAACTCCCCAGGTCAGTAGGTGCCCAAAAAGCTACTGGAGATCAGTGGAGAAATAACTCCAGAAAGAATGAAGGGATGGAGCCAAAGCAAAAACAATACCCAGTTGTGGATGTGACTGGTGATAGAAGCAAGATCTGATGCTGTAAAGAGCAATATTGCATAGGAACCTGGAATGTCAGGTCCATGAATCAAGGCAAATTGGAAGTGGTCAAACAAGAGATGGCAAGGGTGAACGTCGACATTCTAGGAATCAGCAAACTAAAATGGACTGGAATGCGTGAATTTAACTCAGATGACCATTATATCTACTACTGGCACGAATCCCTCAGAAGAAATGGAGTAGCCATCATGGTCAACAAAAGAGTCTGAAATGCAGTACTTGGATGCAATCTCAAAAACGACAGAATGATCTCTGTTTGTTTCCAAGGCAAACCATTCAATATCACAGTAATCCAAGTCTATGCCCCAACCAGTAACGCTGAAGAAGCCGAAGTTGAACGGTTTTATGAAGACCTACAAGACCTCTTAGAACTAACACCCAAAAAGATAGATGCCCTTTTCATTATAGGGGACTGGAATGCAAAAGTAGGAAGTCAAGAAATATCTGGAGTAACAGGCAAATTTGGCCTTGGAATGCGGAATGAAGCAGGGCAAAGATGAATAGAGTTTTGCCAAGAAAATGCACTGATCATAGCAAACACCCTCTTCCAACAACACAAGAGAAGACTCTACACATGGACATCACCAGATGGTCCACACTAAAATCAGATTGATTATATTCTTTGCAGCCAAAGATGGAGAAGCTCTATACAATCAACAAAAACAAGACCAGGAGGTGACTGTGGTTCAGATCATGAACTCCTTATTGCCAAATTCAGACTGAAATTGAAGAAAGTAGGGAAAACTGCTAGACCATTCAGGTATGACCTAAATCAAATCCCTTATGATTGTACAGTGGAAGTGAGAAATAGATTTAAGGGCCTAGAGCTGATAGATAAAGTGCCTGATGAACTATGGAATGAGGTTCGTGACATTGTATGGGAGACAGGGATCAAGACCATCCCCATGGAAAAGAAATGCAAAAAAGCAAAATGGCTGTCTGGGGAGGCCTTACAAATAGCTGTGAAAAGAAGAGAGGAGAAAAGGAAAGATATAAATATCTGAATGCAGAGTTCCAAAGAATAACAAGAAGAAATAAGAAAGCCTTCTTCAGCGATGAATGCAAAGAAATAGAAGAAAAGAACAGAATGGGAAAGACGAGATCTCTTCAAGAAAATTAGAGCTATCAAGAGAACATTTCATGCAAAGATGGGCTTGATAAAGGAAGAAATGGTATGGACCTAACAGAAACAGAAGATATTAAGAAGAGGTGGCAAGAATACACTGAAGAACTGTACAAAAAAGATCTTCAGGACCCAGATAATCACGACAGTGTGATCACTCATCTAGAGCCAGACATCTTGTAATGTGAAGTCAAGTAGGCCTTAGAAAGCATCACTACAAACAAAGCTAGTGGAGGTGATGGAATTCCAGTGGAGCTGTTTCAAATCCTGAAAGATGATGCTGTGAAAGTGCTGTGGTCAAAATGCCAGCAAATTGGGAAAACTCAACAGTGGCCACAGGTCTGGAAAAGGTCAGTTTTCATTACAATTCCAAAGAAAGGCAATGCCAAAAAATGCTCAAACTACCACACAATTGCACTCATCTCACACACTAGTAAAATAATGCTCAAAATTCTCCAAGCCAGGCTTCAGCAATACGTGAACCGTGAACTTCCTGATGTTCAAGCTGGTTTTAGAAAAGGCAGAGGAACCAGAGATCAAATTGCCAACATCCACTCGATCATGGAAAAAGCAAGAGAGTTCCAGGAAAACATCTATTCTGCTTTATTGACTATGCCAAAGCCTTTGACTGTGTGGATCACAAGAAACTGTGGAAAATTCTGAAAGAGATGGGAATACCAGACCATCTGACCTGCCTCTTGAGAAATCTATATGCAGGTCAGGGAGCAACAGTTAGAACTGGACATGGAACAACAGACTGGTTCCAAATAGGAAAAGGAGTACGTCAAGGCGGTATATTGTCACCCTGCTTATTAACTTACATGCAGAGTACATCATGAGAAACGCTGGGCTGAAAGAAACACAAGCTGGAATCAAGGTTGCCAGGAGAAATATCAATAACCTCAGATATGCAGATGACACCACCCTTATGGCAGAAAGTGAAAAGGAGCTAAAGGGCCTCTTGATGAAGGTGAAAGAGGAGAGTGAAAAAGTTGGCTTCAAGCTCAACATTCAGAAAACAAAGATCATGGCATCTGGTCCCATCACTTCATGGGAAATAGATGGGGAAACAGTGGAAACAGTGTCAGACTTTATTTTTGGGGGCTCCAAAATCACTGCAGATGTTGACTGCAGCCATGAAATTAAAAGATGCTTACTCCTTGGAAGAAAAGTTATGACCAACATAGATAACATATTCAAAAGCAGAGACATTACTTTGCCAACAAAGGTCCATCTAGTCAAGGCTATGGTTTTTTTCTGTGGTCATGTATGGATGTGAGAGTTGGACTGTGAAGAAGGCTGAGCACAGAAGAATTGATGGTTTTGAACTGTGGTGTTGGAGAAGACTCTCGAGAGTCCCTTGGACTGCAAGGAGATCCAACCAGTCCATTCTGAAGGAGATCAGCCCTGGGATTTCTTTGGAAGGAATGATGCTAAAGCTGAAACTCCAGTACTTTGGCCACCTCATTTGAAGAGTTGACTCATTGGAAAAGACTCTGATGCTGAGAGAGATTGGGGGCAGGAGGAGAAGGGGACGACTGATGATAAGATGGCTGGATGGCATCACTGACTCGATGGACGTGCGTCTGAGTGAACTCCGAGAGATGGTGATGAACAGGGAGCCCTGGCATGCTGCGATTCATGGGGTCGCAAAGAGTCGGACACGACTGAGTGTCTGAACTGAACTGAGTAAATACTGGCAGTCTTGCAGGCCCCACAGCCTCTGTCACAACTTCTCAGCTCTGGCAGAGTGGTGTGACATTGTCCATATATTGCACCTAAACAGGGCTCTGCTCCAAAACCTTCATTTACAGAAACAGGCAATCGTAGATTTGTAGATAATAGTTTATAGACCTCTTTTGTAGAGGAGACACTTCCATTTTTAGATAAAATTTCCTTTGAGAGTCTTTTTCTATGGAATTTTTTTCTACGGCCTCTTCTTTTCTTACTGTTTTGAAATCTTTCCTGAAATTTAGTAAATGCCTTTAATATCATTTTCATTTCTTTTATTTGTGTCTATGACCAGCCTGGATTTGATCTCTAAGTGGGATGTCATTTAGGAAGCACAAGGTCATCAAGTATAACTTAAAAGAATTTTTATTCATTTCATTTCTTAAAATTCTCATTTATTCTTTGTCTCTAGAAGGATATTAAAGAAGACATAATCCATAACCTTGAATGGCAAGTTCCCTTCTTCTTTATTCTTCCCACATTTTCACATATTACACTCTATTCATCTTTTTGCTATCCCAAATCCCCCTACCCCAGCAAGTTCAAACTATAAAGTTTTCATTTTTAACACTGTCTCCTCTGACTCAGAGCACTTTATTTTGCAGATTGATCAAACTACTCATGCTAAATTAGTTAGTTCTTCCTTTTTTTTCCTTCTTCCATTCCCAAATTCAGAAGAATTAGGGCAAAGAAGGAAAATCTAGGTTACTAAAAACCAGGTCAAAATCCATCAATATTTCTGATTTTCTTTTTTTTAAATCCAGTCAAATATTACCTGTATGATTTTTATTACCATTATTAGCTTAAGTTTATTGCAATTATTTGTAAAATACACATATTTATACACAGTACCCAGAAAGGGTATCACGGTAGACAGCCTTAGAGGCCATTCTCCCTTCAACTCCTTTATATAGTATACCTCATCATTAAAGACTGGAAGAGGTCTGGGAGAGGAAAGGAGAGACTCCAGCTACCACTTCTCTGCTTCATATTCACCATTGCAGCACCTCCTCATAGACTTGGCCCTCTCACACTAAGACAAAGCAAGCAAATGTCAAAGGCTCACCTGGCAAAACTGCCACACTCTGTAACCACCTTCTAAGCAGGCCTGGGCAGCTGCAGGGGAGAGGGAAGGGCCTGTCCATAGACAAGGTTGGTCTCTCCAAGTCACGTTCATGAAGGCAGGCTGCCTATAGGAAGTGGGAGGCCCAGAAGCAAAGGAGGTGATTGTTATCAGATGGAGATGCCATCAGAGAGCACAGAGAAGGAAAATTTTTCTGGAGGGGCGGCCTGAACTGCAGTTGGGGCCTCAGTGGTTCTTTCCATAGTGAGGGAATTTGAGGTACAAAGTCTTTGCAGCCCTGTCATTGACTTGCAATGGGTAGTCTTCCCCAAGGGTCAGAAACAGCTCTGTGTCGAAGTCTGGTGTCAGCTGGATGTAGCAAAACTGGGCCTGGTTGTATAATAATCAAGGAACAATAGGATTGGGGCCTTTAAACAGTAGAATAATAAAATCGGAAGGAAGCTGGGTGATTATCTAGTAATCCAATAACCTTCCTTTACATATGGGGGAAATCAAGACTTGCAAGAAAAAGGGGTTTCCCCCAACCTAACCCAGCCAGTTAGTCTACAGCAACAAAAAGAATATGCATATTACCCTTGAGTGCTTTTTCCTCTGGATTGCTCTTTATGATTAGAAATGTTAACTTGGAGCAAGATGCAATAGGAGCTTTGGGTTATTCTGTGAAGATGGATGACAGGAAAGCATAGTGAACCATTTTTCTTTAGAGGTTCAGCTAGAACTTTGCTTTGTGAAGGAGTTTCTCTAGACCTCCTGTAGGCTGTCCCCTTGTTTGCTTTGCATGTCTAGACTTCCCTCTCTAGGAGTCTGGGTCAGCCAGCAGCCCAGGTGATTATGATTTGCTTATTTTCCCCACTGTAGAATCCCTGGAGTTAGATGCCAATGGTTCTTAACCAGTGCCTCCCGTTAGCAGCTCCTGTGGAACTCTTGAATTTTTAAATAGTACTCCTGGCCAGATTTCACTCTTCCAAATTTGGATTTAATTGGTTTGCAGGAGTGCCCATCCATCAATATTTTGAGCATCTCATGTCTTCTATTGTGTAACCAAGTTTGAGAAATACAAGACTAAAAGAAGATGAAAGATTCAGCCTCAAATAGCTAACAGCACACAAGTGGAGAGGTAAGGTGGGCAGTTTGGAGAGATGTTACTGAGCTGAGGATGAATTAGGCCAGAAGAGGGCTGTTGCTCAAGAGGAGAGGAAAAAGAGCAAGAGGCTAGAGGCTTATTGAGGAAGGTAATGAGGTTCGAATGGACTCAGGTGGAAGCACTCTGCTAGTGTGATTAAGCAAAGGCTTTAGGGTTTTGACGGAAACTGTAAAGACAGATCTACAGGCTCTGGGCTGAAAAATATTTGGTTTCCTCGGCAAGAAGGAATGGCAAAGGACAGATTACTCAGAAGGAAGTTTCTTTTGAATTGACAGGTAAAGTCAAGATAATAATGGAACAGTTCTAGAAGTGGGAGTGTTTTACAGTCAGAATTTCTAAGGCCTTGGTCCATCAGATAACGAGGTCAAAAGCCTCCTGTAGAATGAATAATATAATTTTGGACGCAGAGGACCTTATCATCAGTGTCAGCCTCCTCACTTCACAGAGGAGGACTGTAAATCCCATAGAGGGTCAGAGACTTGCCCAAGATCACCTATAAGCTGTTTTTGACCTCTGTCCTGGTAGAGTCCGCACAGTGTAATGGTAAATAGCACAGCCTGCAGAGCCTGCTGCCCTCTCTTATCAAGTGTGCATCTTCGGGGGAACTTCCTAGTTGTCTGTGTGCCTCAGTTCCCTCATCTCTAAAATGAGGATAATGATAGTCCACTTTATTATGGGTAATTGGGTAGATTATAAGCATTGCTCTCTGTAAAACATTTAGAACAATGCCTAACATGTGGTATGTGTTCTATAACAGTAATTATAATTATTATACCATACTATTTTACTCAAGTCATAAAAAAATCCTAGTGAATAAGACTGTGATAATACCATTTAAGGATACAGATTTGGAGAAAATTCAGATTTCTCAAGGTGCTCTATTTTTATAACAACTGCAACGAAATAGATTTCAGGTGAATTGCAAAGCTGTGTGTTTTCATGTGCAGTTTTGTTAAACTGTAGATTCCTGGACCTCACTCCAGATTATCTGAACCAGAATCTCTTGGAGGTATGGACAGGGACTCTGTATTTTCCAAATACAGACTTGTAGAGCAGTGAAGTTTGGCATTTACTTCCACTTTGGGGAAGTGGAATAACCCCCTGTAATCAGTATCCGAAGCTTTCCCTCTCCATGAGAGATAGGTACTCTTCTCTTTTCACTGTGACAGATATGGAAATTGAGGCTCAGAGAGGCTGAATAACTTTCTCAAGATGACTGACTTTGTAAATAACAGAATAGAGCCTCTGAAGTCAAATCCTTAAGACCTGTTGAGTTGCCATCTTCCCAGTTACCATGTGATCTTGAGGAAAAGCATGACTAGGTTTCAGCTTTCTTATCTGGAAAATGGGGTAATATTGGTATTTACATGATATTATGAAAATTAATATATGCCAAGTATGTTGCAGAGTACCTTGCCCATAGACACAATCAAATATTAACTGTTATTTCTGTTCTAGATATTGGCATTGCTATTTTTACTCCAACTTTCCAAAAACTTACTTCAGTAAGTATTGACTTGGCCCCCACCCCACCTTTGTACCAGATACTCTGCTATACTGTGAAGCCACAAAATCTAAAAACTGAAATAAATGACGTTCTTATCTCGAACAACCAACCACTCAGTGGAAACTAAATAAAAAACTAGACAAAAAACTAAATAAAAACTAAAAACTAAAAAAAACTAAATAAAAAACTAGGAACCACAAAGGGCCATAATGATTTAGCAAAAAACAAAACTTATCTACAAGGATCCCTTAGAAAATATGTCATTCCATGTAGGTACGTTTTTTAGATAAACTGTTTAAATAGCATTTTTTCCTTTTTATATTGTAATGTAGATATTTCTGAAAATAAGGCACACATACTCTGCTGTCCTTCTAAACCAAGAACAGGGCTTCCCTCGTAGCTCAGTTGGTGAAGAATCTGCTTGCAATGCAGGAGACCTGGGTTTGATTCCTGGCTTGGGAAGGTGCCCTGGAGAAGGAAACGGCAACCCACTCCAGTATTCTTGCCAGGAGAATCCCATGGACAGAGGAGCCTGGCAGGCTACAGTCCATGGGGTCATAAGAGTCAGACCAAACCAAGAAAGTATGTGCCATGAAAATGCTTGATGACTCAGAGTTACCACTGAAAACCTTATTCATTGGGTTGTATAATTACAGCTAAGTCCTCAGGGGCTTCTGAGGATATACCCATCTCTTTGTTTCCATTCTTGGTTTTAGTTTTTTTCTGTCTCTTGTATTGCTACAAAACATCCACTTCCCTCCTTTAGAAATCTTTCTGATTTGTCATAAAGAGTGAAGACTTCAGAGTCAATCTGATCTGTATTTGTATACTAACTATGCTAGTTTGCATGAACCAAGGCCATTCATTCATTCATCAAATGTTTATAAATGCCATATTACTATGTCAGGAATTCTGGTACTTATAGGGATATAAAAACATTTTCATGCAATTTTCTGTCTTGGGAGACTATAATGTGGAAGTTTCTTACTCATTCATAACTATAATTTTCTCACATTTCTCAAGTAGAGCTAAGGCAATAACCAACATTGAAATATTAGGAATTTGGGGGAAGTGGTAGGTGAGGGGTACAAAAATACCTACATCAGTATGGCAATGACTTTTTATTTTCTTAAAACTATTTTTGGTTGTTAATTTGTCTACTCTGGGTCTTTGTTGCAGCATGCAGGGTCTAGTTCCTGAGCAGGGACTGAACGTGGGCCACTGGCATTGGGAGCATGGAGTTTTAGCCACTGGATCACCAGGAAAGTCCCTATGGCTTTTTTCTTAGAAGCAAAAAAAAAAAGTCTTTAGATTTCTTTCATGAAAACCAACACTAACATAGTTCTTTAGTAATGGCAAAGTGGCATAACAAGAACTTCCAGAAAGGAAAGGGTATTCTTCGCTTATGAAACCTTATGAAAGGTTTCATAGGAATGAGATATTTTCAGAAAGCAGTGGACGCCTATATTTCCAGATGCTGTAATAGGTTCTGGGGATGTAGAAGTGAACAAAGCAATGGTTGCTCCCAGTGACTTTGCATTCTGATGGAGAGCTGTCAATAGACCAATAAATATATAATACAGTTTCAGATAAGTGATTGGAAAAAATATACAAGTTCATAGAATTATTTTATTGAATTTGTCTAAATTCAATCTAGTGCATCCCTCAATATTAAGAAAATTCCTCTGATTCAATTTCCCCACAGTCCTTCTAGACCTTTATACTCATATGGGACTATCAATAAAACCCCAGTGAGTCCTCATTTATAGAAAGTATAGATACTGAGAATAAAGTCTTTTCCAATTTTTTTGTTGTCATTGTTATTGTTGTTCTACAGCTCTGTGTTGTAAAGAACCAGGAAATTAATAACATGGTTCTTGACTTCCAGTTCCTAGCTTGTTAATTGGGGCAATGCCATTTCAACATGAGTAAATTATAAAAGAATTAACTAAGGAAAGAGTACTTGAAGTTTGCCAAATTGAGGAAATGAACTCAAACAAAAAAAAAAGAATATTGTCACTGGCTTAGCCCATCTAGCAGCTATAATAAAATACCACCAAATGGGTTATCAACAACAGAAATTAATTTCTCACAGTTCTGGGATCTGGTAAGTCCAAGATCAAGGCACCAGCAGGTTCCATGTCTGATGACTTCCTTGTTCATAGATTGCTAACTTCACCACATAGTGAAAGGGGCAAGAGAACTCTTGTGGAGCCTCTTTGTAAGGGAACTAATCCCATTCATGAGGACTTTACCATCATTACCTAATCACCTCCCAAGACCTCACCTCCAATAAGTTTCAACATATGGATTTTGGGATAGACACAAACATTCAGTCTATTGCAGTAGCCCTTCTGAGCTGAGTTTTCTACTGAATGTTGGTAAATGTAAATAATAAAGCTTGTGGGAAGATAGTGGAATTCAAGAGATCATGATATGAAAAGATTCTTGGCTGAAAACAAGCAAGATGTAGAATGCAGCTGGCTGAATATTTTAGAAAAGAGGGTCTTCTCAAAAGAATAAGGAGAATGATGGGCCAGAGCTGATTAGATTTTGTCTAGGGCACAAAGATGAGTGACTGCAAATTCTGAGTCAGGGAAAAGTGACCTGATAAAAATGCTGTCTGAGAAAGACTGATGATCATATGCAGGTTAGAAGAGAATTCTGACAAGTGAAATGAAGGTAGAAAGAAAGTTCAGTGGGAATTGAGAGTGTAAGAAAATATTTTTCTCTATAAATCAGAGAAAACTTACCTTTAAGGCAGCAAATGCCTATGATTAAAAGAAGGGCACAAAACATGAGTCTTAGAAGATTCAGTACGTAAGACAGGGAAGATCACCTCAGAGTTAAAAACTGGTGAGTTGACATTAGATACACTGACTCTAATGAGAGAATTTGGGGGTTGGAGCATGCTATACAGTAGGTCCTTGGTGATTATCTATTTTATATATAGTAGTGTTTGTATGTTAATCCCAAACTCCTAAATTATCTCTTCCACCCTTTCCCTTATCCATTTAAGCTTTGTTTGTCAAAAGTGAAGCTGGAAGATGGGTTTGACTTTAAGAGAAGAAACAGACTGGTCATTTTTCAAAATGAAGTTGAAAAGAAAATAGTTCCTTCCAAAAAAAAAAAGTTCTTAATGGGCCTGCTTTAGATTATGTGGGTGGCTTCCAGGAAATGAGTTTACCTCAAGTATTTGAATAAATTTACTCCTCCAGGGCTCTTGGGCACTGTTGGGCTCAATAAAGAGGCAGTTTACTAAAAGACATCAAGGTGCTCTTCAGCATTCTTAAAATTAAGCATGACAATTAATAATGATAATAGCAGAGTAAACTGAAAGCAGGGAATGTTTCTGAACTAAAAATATGAAATGAATTTTGTGATTTGGACTGCTCCTGAGGCCAATCAACACCCAGGGATTGGACCCGCATTTCCTGAATTGATTGGCAGGCAGATTCTTTATCACTGAGCCACCAGGGAAGCCCTGGATTAATACAGAGATTTCACCCAAAGGTAAAACACTGGAAGATAGGTAGGAATTACTTCATTCTTCCTGATACCAGCTAATCACATCCCTTCCTTTCTCTGAAAAATATTTTGCATGTTTATTCACAAATGGAAATCAATACTGGGTTTACAGAAGAGAGACCCTGGAGATCCTTAAACCTATAAAATTGATTAAAAAAAAAAAAAAAAAAAAACAGAATCCTTTCTTCAAATGAAATCTTGCTCAGAGCCCTAATACATGGAAAATAGACAAAAGTCAAACTTCATTGTATTAAGGACAGGTATGTTTCTGGAGATCTACTGATATGGCCATTTCCTTACATACATGAGTACACTGAGGCACCTAGGGTTTCATGAAATAATTTGATAACCACCAATCTATACCACACCCCACACTCATCTTTTTAAATAAAGCCCTCTTGATGCTTGAGGCTGTGAGGGAAGGAGCTGCCCAATTTAATGTTGCAAGCCTGAGATAAAGGTGACCTAGAAGAAAGTGAGAGGTGATAGGGGTGTTGATTTAGTCCAAGGATACAGATACAGATTGCAAGATTGGAACTGAATTGAAATGAGGGATGATTCCAGTTTAATGCAATTATCAATACATCTGTGTGACACTTTTGCAACTTTAACAAACCTTTCAAATACACTATTTAGGTAGGTTAGTTCAGTAAGTATTACCTGGATACAAATTATATAGTATTTGATCTAAAAGAATCAGTGTATTGATTATGTAAATACAATCATTGCTTGTGTAAACAAAAACGTATAACATTTTCTATAGGTAAACCTTTCAAGTAAGGCTTTAGCCACTCTGTGAAGGAAGCGTAGCTGAAAAATATGTGGCACAAAAACACTAAGCAGCATGGCTGTGACTTCATAGAATGTCAGTAGTCAAACTGGGATTTGAACCCAAGCCTGTCTTATTCCAATACCCATGTTCATCCCACTCTAACCTCAAGGAACTATCAAACTGAAAAGATGAGCGATCTAGGCTTCAGTTCAGGCGCTCAGTCATGTCCAACTCTTTGCAACCCCATGAATCGCAGCACGCCAGGCCTCCCTGTCCATCACCAACTCCCGGAGTTCACTCAGACTCATGTCCATCGAGTCGGTGATGCCATCCAGCCATCTCATCCTCAGTCGTCCCTTTCTCCTCCTGCCCCCAATCTTTCCTAGCATCAGGGTCTGTTCCAGTGAGTCAACTCTTCACATGAGGTGGCCAAAGTACTGGAGTTTCAGCCTTAGCATCATTCCCTCCAAAGAAATCCCAGGGCTGATCTCCTTCAGAATGGACTGGTTGGATCTCCTTGCAGTCCAAGGGACTCTCAAGAGTCTTCTCCAACACCACAGTTCAAAAGCATCAATACTTCTGTGCTCAGCCTTCTTCACAGTCCAACTCTCACATCCATACATGACCACTGGAAAAACTATAGCCTTGACTAGACGGACCTTAGTCGGCAAAGTAATGTCTCTGCTTTTGAATATGCTATCTAGGTTGGTCATAACTTTTCTTCCAAGGAGTAGGCTTAGCCTTCAATTATTTAAAATTCTTTGTCATAATTGTTACACAGGTAAAAGCTAACATTTGCAAGATGCAACAAGAGGCCAAGAATATTTAAAGAAAAATTTTATTTCAAATAAGCAACCAGGAAATCCGTTGTGGGCTGGAGAGCACTGAGGACTGGGCAGGCATTTGAAAGGCAGGTGTTAAAGAGTAGAGATGATGCTCTTTATGTAACAGTCAAGAAAGTTGAAACACAAAACTGAGGGCCATTTTCAAGGGGATGGAGCTGGTTAGCTGTAACATCAGAGATACAGGAAAGGTCTTTTTAGAAATCAAAGAGAAACTAAAGGGAAAATATGAAACAAAGGAATATCAGAATAAGCATGAGAGAAACCAAACTTCTATGTAGAAATACTAAAAGAAGTAGAAATCCTTAGTGACTATGGAGTCAATGATATTTTTTCCTCTGTGCTTCAGAGGGGAGTGACAGTGTCTAACTTCCGTCTAAGCTCCTTTCTTCTTTTGAGTCAGCCCCATACTGTCTGTTATTTAAGATCTAGGTTATGTTAACCGTCAGTCTCTTAGAACCTATATCTACATTTCTGCCACCTTTAAGAAAAAACTTGTACTAATTTTCATATTAAATGTCACACACTGAACATCACTGAGAATCTACTTTGTGCTGCTGGATTTACCTTCTAGTACTCACCTGGCTGTCAGGATACCAACCATGGTGTTAAAGTGTGTGGACATTAGGAATGTGCTTGTGGGTCCATGTACAGGTAATCCGTATGAAAGTTTATTTACATTTTGGAGTTTGAATAATTCATACATTTGTTTACCTCCTTTTTTTCACTGCTTAGGAATTGTCTTTATTTTCTCTACTTCCTTCGACTTCTGTGTATGTGACTATAATTATTTCAAAATATAAAGTTTGCTTAAAAATATCTTAAAAATTCTTCAACACTCACCAGAAGAATTTAAGCTTTAAAACAACATGTCACAACATGTTGCTTTCCTCCTTATCTCCTGGCATTCTCGGCCCCAAATTTTTACACTAGGCTAATAGCGTCACAGACTGCTCACTCGGTAACTTTAGTCCTTATCTGACCTAATTTTTTCTAATCATTTAAGGCTTTTTCCTTGATCTATCAGATGAGATGGTATATGTCATCATTGTACTTTTACAGTGTTATGCACATTTTATCACATTTATTAGAGATTTCTCCCCTGTTTTCTTTACCAGGACCTTTTAGTGGGTGAAACAGTCTTATTTACTTTTATTTCCAGTGCCCATTAATTTCCTGACAAATAATAGATGTTCTCTGTATATCTGACTTTAGTAAATGAATGTGCCTCTCTGTAAGCTTGAACCATCAACTAATCTTATTATCTTCTGCTATATAACTAGACTTAAAGCATTCATTTGCAAATTTAAGATGATTGACTATCCTACTATTTCTTTAACTTTTTATTATACTAACAGTAATGATTAAGAGCTTAGCTAAACTCATCCTGGAGTAAAATTAGTCTACTGATAATCACAATGAATCACATATGTTTAAGGTGAGATATGCAGATAGAATGCAGATTTGGAGACTATATCAACGAGAAAGCTGATGTTTTCCTTCACATGTATGAGGATCAAGTTTTCTCTTTTTTTTTTTAGGTAAAAGCTATAACAAAATGAAGCAAATAGAAATACCATTCATCTGTAGTGTATTCAGATGTTTGCTTATCCATTGGTCTGACATAGAATTCGACACTCCAATTAAAAACCACCCACGCATACATTAATATGTGTAGCTGGTGATTAAAAAAAAATTGAATTCAAAAGTTTGAATTTATTGTACCTGGGCCTGATGCTAAGATGGTAGTTATGAGAGGGGTGATAGTGCTGAGGGTAAAATTTAAGATTTCTAAACTCATTTTTATTTTCTGATTTTTCTTTTTACTTGCTGGAGGCTGAATGGGCAGATAATCAATTGAGACATTTGTGAAATGGGTTTAATAATAGGCTAGAGTCACTGTCAGACTTAGTGAGGGAATGTTTGTTTTCTTTTTGAAATCTGCAGAATGTAGATTTTGGATAGTGGAGGTGCAGAGTGTAACTTTTCTAGTTAAGAAATAGAGCTTTGATAGAAGACTCGATTGCCTGATTTTAATGGCAAAATGGGATCCTTGTCACTGCCTAAAGAGATACCAGTTGCTTAACTCGTAAAATTTGCCATGTATACCTGCATGTTTTTGAAACTTCACTCACTCAACTTTTTGATTGACTATGTTTTAATTTTGATATTGTCTCATTAATATAGAAACTGTAACCCTAGTTTCATTTTTATCCTTTTAAGGTTTGTAGAAACCCCAGCCCATTTCTCTTGGAAAGAAAGTTATTACCGATCCACTATGTCCCAGAGCACACAGACAAATGAATTCCTCAGTCCAGAGGTTTTCCAGCACATCTGGGATTTTCTGGAACAGTAAGTATCAAATAAGCAAAAAAGCTGTTTTACGTGAATTGTTATAAATAGATAGTGGTGGATAGTCGAAGTACTGCTTATGAAGGCATGTTTTTAGAATCAATAAAAATCAGATGATATTATTGAAAAAAAATTATTCTCTCCAATAGCATCTCTGTGTTCAAAATTCAGCACAGATTTATTCAGTTTTCAACACCAGAAAATCATTATTGTTCCAAGGTGGTATAATTTTGGAAGATCAGAAGGACTCTCCTACCTAACCCAAAATAACTTCCCCAATGACTCTCTGATACTCAAATTCATTCCTTTGGATTAAAGACTCTCATATACTTTTATATTGTAAATAATCTCGGAGAAAGTAAAACACTAAATTTTATTGTTCATTATACCTTGCTGCTGGTGCTGCTAAGTCGCTTCAGTCGTGTCCGACTCTGTGTGACACCATAGACAGCAGCCCACCCGGCTCTCCTGTCCCTGGGATTCTCCAGGCAAGAATACTGGAGTAGGTTGCCATTTCCTTCTCCCATGCATGAAAGTGGAAAGTGAAAAGTGAAAGTGAAGTCGTGTCTGACTCCCTAGCGATCCCGTGGACTGCAGCCTACCAGGCTCCTCCATCCATGCGACCTTCCCACCGAGAGTCCTGGAGTGGGTTGCCATTGCCTTCTCCATACCTTGCTAGGAAAAGGATAATTATCTCCTTAAGATTAGGCTGGGGCACCTAAGTAAATTAAGGGGAAGATGAAACAATATCAGCGTATTGGGGACCCATACGATTAGGATACATCTCTGACTCGTTCCTTCTATTCTGTGTTCCACCTAGTGATTCTTTGATGAGGGCAGTGAGTTTTACTTTACAATGGAGCTTAGATTTGGAATGCCAGAGGTTTCACATCTGGTAAGTATTTGAGTCAGAATTCATGATGAGGGTTTCTGACTCCAACCAATGAGCTTTGCCAACTTTAAAGCAAAAAGAGCTCATTGTTACCAACTGAATGAGTGTATGTTAGTCCCTTTCCACACCTAACACACTTTTGTTTTCCTTTATGGCAGACCCATCTGTTCAGTTCAGCCCATTGACTTGAACTTTGTGGATGAACCATCAGAAAATGGTGCAACAAACAAGATTGAGATTAGCATGGACTGTATTCGCATGCAGGACTCGGACCTGAGTGACCCCATGTGGGTGAGTGGCGTGGGCTTCCCGTTTAAATCCGTGGGTCATGCTATCCACTTCTCTGTTATACTTCTTCCATGGCACATAAAAAAGCAGGTGATTCTGAATGGTCAAGGCCTTTGGAAATAGAGTCATTGTGGTCAGCAGAGAAATAATTAAGAGCTGTGGATTCGGAGTCTGCCTCCACTCTGCATAATGTATATGTTTCCATTGGTGTGGAGAAGGGGTTGGAAGTAATTCCTTGCGTTCTTTATCTGAATTGCTCCTCCCAGTGTTTCACAGCTGGTGGAGACAGAACCAAAGTCAAGTCCTGAATTGTATCCAAAGCACTTTCTTCCATGGCAAACTGCCTTTCTTATAGAATTATCCTTTTTAAATGAAGGGGGAGGAAGTAAATTCTACACAAATACACAGATTCAAGTACCTGGTAATAAAGTAAGAGGAAAGAAGCTAATATCTAAAATAGGCTCTCTCTTTTTGTTTTTTTTCTTCCAACGTTACCACTGGGTTGCTCATGACCTTAAATCTCAGTTATAAAATGGTAAGAATTTACATATACCACCTCCCAGGCAGCTAAGGAGTATATAGGTTAAGGATAGTAAAACATTTTACTGAGGTACTTAGGTGAACTTTCTTGTATTTGTGCAATCCATTATACTAACTGGTGTGTTTTCTTTTTTAAATCATTCATTCATCCTACAAGCCCTACTGCTTTTCCTGTATAAAAGCAAACAAAAATCTGTAGAAAAATAGAAACTAAAAGAGCTAGAAAGAGGGTGGGGTGTCATAGAGTGTTTGCTGATGTAATTAAACAGGGCATCTTATAATGTACCATGCCTTTCTTTTTGGAGGGTGGGGATGATTACCAGGTAACTTCATTTGAAGGAATGGTACAGATGAAAGATGTTTTGATATACCCTTGCCTTTCTGATTCAATGTAAGATTTTACTGGAATTCTCAGTGTATACTTTTTTATATAGATTGTACTTTTTAATACTGGAAGAAGAGGAGGTGGGGGAAAGGAGAGAAAATGGCCTAAAACAGAAAGTTGTAAGTTTACAAATACACTGATATTTTGTCACCAAATTGGTAAATGAAAAATACACTTCTTCATTGGCCCATTCCATCTTAATATGGATTCAGTTCTCAATTATCCTTGAGCTAGTGAAAAGAAACTGCTAGGTAAATCCAAGGTTAAGTAATTCAAAGCTTGGGAATGTATGATAATTAAGCATATATATTTATAAATATATAAATTCTGATTTAACAATGATTTAGAAATTAGGATAGTTCCAATTCATTGAATAATATCACCTTTTATGCTGATAGGTTTGCCTATGTTGGTGCTCTGTGTCTTCTTACATTCTCTCCAGGCAGGGATTTTTTGTTTCTCATAAAAGCAAGTCAAAGTTATTTAATTTAAAATGTAGAATGAAGTATTTTCATTTACAGTTCCTGTTATTATCTTCTCACATACTGAAGCACATGGTTTTTAATGTACCATGCTGTTTCTCCTTTGCTATTAGACATTTTCTCCTTGAGTACATTTCATTTTTTCCTGCTTGTATCTAGCCATATTCTATCCATCCCTCAACATTAAGCTTGCCTTACCTTCTTTAGGAAAAGATTTCATATCACTGTTCTCTACCAGTCTGAATTAGAGATCATTCTTCAGAAGCAATCTAGGTATAATTTTAGTCATAAGACTTATTATATAATATTAATATTATATATTATTTCTTTATCTATCTCTAAAGGGGACCAGTGTTATATTTTGTCATGCACAGTATTTTTTTTTTTTTTTGCCATGTTTTGCGCATAGTAGGCCCTTGGGAAGTTTTAAAGTCATAAGAAATGAGACTTGGAAGTTATCTAAAAAGGTAAAATGTTCTCTTTAAGATAGTCCTGTCCAAAAGATTTTTTTCAATGACTATAATGTCCTATATTTCTATTGTTCAACACAGTAGCCATTAGCCATGTGAATCCATTGGGCATGTGAAATATGGCTAGTGCAAACGAGGAACTTAATTGTAACTTTAGTTAATTTCAATTTAAATTGTTTCGTGCAGCTAGTTGGTAGTATATGGGGTAGCAAAGTTCTAGAAGACCACCAATCAGGGAACCATTCTCTGCTTCAGCATTCACAACAGCAGAACTTTCTGTCCTGTCCTTCTCTTGTATTCCTTCCATTTTGATTATAGTAGAACAGTGTAAAAGCGTTGTGCTCCTTCACCTCCATTGTTTCCCACTTCTGTTTGAAAGTACTCAGATTCGTCATTTGAGTTAGAAAGATTCAGTCATTTAAAGTTTATTTCGGTGCTTTGGGGACTTCCCTCATGGCTCAGACCATTAAGAATCCTCCTACAATGCAGGAGACCCTGGTTTGATCCCGGGGTTGGGGAGATCCCCTGGAGAAGGCAATGGCTACCCACGCCAGTATTCTTGCCTGGAGAATTCCATGGACAGAAGGTCCTGGCAGGCTACAGTCTATGGGGTCACAAAGAGTCAGACATAATTGAGCAAATAACACTTTTACTTTTGATGCTTTTACAAAAGAGCTAAAGGAAAACTTTGGAGAAAACCTAGTGCAATATCTAAGGAAGAAT
This sequence comes from Nanger dama, assembly GCA_917880005.1. NCBI lineage: Eukaryota > Metazoa > Chordata > Mammalia > Artiodactyla > Bovidae > Nanger > Nanger dama. The sequence continues at coordinate 21,613,423 of CAKJTW010000011.1, read as the reverse complement.
CAGCTAAGTTATACAGTGATCTTCTAAGAGGGTAAGGAGGAAGGAGAGAAAGGCAAGGAAATTCATAGATATAATTGCTCTTGTGGCCGTGTCTTACTTAGCTAAGAAGGCACTGCCTTGTTTTTTAGGTTATGATTATTTAAGAAAAGTTTGAAAGGATTATTCATTTATATTCTTTTTTTTTTTCCTGAGCATCGGCTATGAATCTATACGCCTGATGTTGATTCTTTTTTTCATTAAAATAATATATTTTATTTTATGCCCCAAATTATTTTTATTTTCTTATTTTTTAATTTTATTTTTACTTTATTCTATGTTACAGTACTGTATTGGTTTTGCCATACATTGACATGAATCAGCCACAGGTGTACACAAGCTCCCAATCTTGAAACCCCCTCCCACCTCCCACCCCATATCATCTCTCTGGATAATCCCCGTGCTCCAGCCCAAAGCATCCTGTATCCTGCATCAAACATAGACTGGCACTTCGTTTCTTACATGATAGTATACATGTTTCAATGCCATTCTCCCAAATCATCCCACCCTCTCCCTCTCCCTCAGAGGCCAGAAGTTCGTCTATACCTCTGTGTCTCTTTTGTTGTCTCATATACAGGGTCATCATTACTATCTAAATTCCATATATATGTGTCATATACTGTATTGGTGTTTTTCTTTCTGGCTTACTTCACTCTGTATAATCGGCTCCAGTTTCATCCATCTCATTAGAACTGATTCAAATTTATTCTTTTTAAGGGCTGAGTAATACTCCATTGTGTATATGTACCAAGTTTTCTTATCCATTCATCTGCTGATGGACATCTAGGTTGTTTCCATGTCCTGGCTATTATAAACAATGCTGCAGTGAACATTGGGGTACATGTGTCTCTTTCAATCCTGGTTTCCTCAGTGTGTATGCCCAGCAGTGGGATTGCTGGGTCATAAGACAGTTCTATTTGCAATTTTTAAGGAATCTCCACACTGTTTTCCATAGTAGCTGTACTAGTTTGCATTCCCACCAGCAGTGTAAGAGGGTTCCCTTTTCTCCACATCCTCTCCAGCATTTATTGCTTGTAGACTTTTGGATCACAGCCATTCTGACTGGTGTGAAATGGTACCTCATTGTGGTCTTGATTTGCATTTTTCTGATAATGAGTGATGTTGAGCATCTTTTCATGTGTTTGTTAGCCATCCATATGTCTTCTTTGGAGAAATGCCTATTTAGTTCTTTGGCCCATTTTTTGATTGGATCATATATTTTTCTGGAGTTAATTGATTTTTGTTGATGCTCATTTATGCTGGTGCTCATTGAAACTGAGAGTATTCCATTTGAAAGTGATTTAAATATTCCCCTTAGATGTCTGAATTACAAATTTTCTTAGGCTTAAATATCAGATGATGGTTAACACATCTAATATTTTATTTAATCCTTTCTAGAACTTTATGAGTTAGAAATTATTATCATTGTTTTGATAGAACTAATAATTAAAAATCAATTAAATTTAATAAATCAAAAGAAAAAGTGGTTAAAACCTTTTTCTAGGATGATATGCATAGTCATCAGCAGTGTCAGTATTTTGCTCACATTATTGAATGCAATCTTTTCTTATTCTTTTTTTATGGTATTGCATTTGAGTAGAATCTGGCCCCTGTTTCTTCTTGAGTACCTCTGTTCCTATGAGATTGAGATTTACCTATGTGGGAAAGCCTTCACTCTTCCACCGAGAGATAGCCATACAGTAGAGAGTCTCCATGCCTTTCTCATACATATGGATGGCTAACAAACACATGAAAAGATGCTCAACATCACTCATTATCAGAGAAATGCAAATCAAGACCACAATGAGGTACCATTTCACACCAGTCAGAATGGCTGCGATCCAAAAGTCTACAAGCAATAAATGCTGGAGAGGATGTGGAGAAAAGGGAACCCTCTTACACTGTTGGTGGGAATGCAAACTAGTACAGCCACTATGGAAAACAGTGTGGAGATTCCTTAAAAAATTGCAAATAGAACTGCCTTATGACCCAGGCACAGGACACCACTGCTAACTAGGAATAATGAAACAGAGTTCTGCTATCACTCACCAGCAGCTTAGAGCTTGAAATTAAATGTGTCAGATTGAAGGTAACAAGAAATCAGGATATAAGAGCAGAATAGAAACATTTGCAAGGAGCAGAGAATTGAAGGGATTTAGGAAAAACTGGAAAACAAAATGAAATGGAGTTTTGCCAGTATGGGAAACAAATCACTTGAAAACAATGGTTTTGAAAGGAATGTGCAAGTAGAATGAGATTGAACTTATTACATACATCTGCCTCTCTGTGCTCTTTCTGTTTTCTCTCCAAAGAACTGAGGCCTTGCTATTAAAGTATAGTTCTGCATGAATCCTGGGTTTTCCCTTGACTTAGGACCATTCTGACATCCTCATAGGCATCCATTTAAGGAGGCCACATGGGTAAGACTAAATAACAATGGTAGTCCTTAGCTAAATGAATGACAAAATGGTGGACTAGCTCAGGATGTAATAGTAACTGGTGTTGTGATTTAGAAAGTAAGAACTAATATCCTCTGAAATTCCTTATCCTTCTAAACTGAGAGCTGTTGCAACTGGTGTGAAGCTCTTTTAGTCCATTACTTGATAGCATATTTTCACTTTTTTGTATATAAATTAATAGCTAAATAGTTACAAAACTCTGCACATAAATTGCTTTTCTCTTGCATATAATAAAAACCATTTGGGATCCATGCCAAACATTTTCTCACTATGCAAGAAATATGAATCTGTGAACAAGAAATTACTTGTCAGATTATCAAGGACAAAACTCTTGAAATTGAGAATGTCATCACATTTTTATTGATTTTTAAAACTACTTTCACCTTAAAAACTAGTCATGAAGTGGAGTCATAATATTTTGCTCTTATTATGAACAAAGAGAACTTGACTTGCAGAGAATATGTGCCTTCTTCATTAGGATGATTTTAGTGTCACTGAAGAATGAACTGCATTGGATTAACAAATGAATTGAATGAGATTTCTCAAAAAAGTGTTATAATTTAGGCTATGCTTCCAAGATCCTTATTAGTTCTTCTTTCTGTTATTTATTGTATTACTTTATATCTTAGCTTTGCCTTATTTATAAACTGTCTAAGCATGCCTGTCATGTCCTTAAGAGGTAGATAATGATATGGATACTTAAAGGTTTTCCTGGAATGATGGATGGGAAACTATATGACATTTACTTTTTCATTTCTTTAGTCTTTGTACTTTGTAGAAAACCCTATTTAGTTGAATTGGGTTTCTCTCTAGGGATGCTTAGAAATTATTATCTAAGACCATGATTTGTTCCAGGGCTTACCAGGTGACACTAGTGGTAAAGAACAGGCCTGCCAAAATGCAGTGGAAGTAAAGAGATGTGGGTTCAATCCCTGGGTTGGGAATACCTCCTGGAAGAAGGTACAGCAACCCATTCCAATATTCTTGCCTGGAGAATCCCTTAGACAGAGGAGCCTGGCAGGCCCCAGTCCATAGGATCACAAAAGGTTGGACACAACTGAAGGGGCTTATCATGCATACATGCATTATTTATTCATCTGTATTACAAAGACCATAGCATACATAGGACTATCCATTTTTATAAATTGTTATTATAGCATTCCGTTATAAATGAAGAGTCTTCAACCCAACATACCACAAAGCAGATAGTGCTTTTGTATTAGGAAAGACATAGGCCACAGCAACCTGGAGAAGGGCATGGCAACCCACTCCAGCATTCCTGCCTAAAGAATCCCCATGGACAGAAGAGCTTGGTGGGCTACAGTCCTTGGGGTTGCAAAGAGTCAGACATGCCTGAGCAACTAACCACAGTACAGGCCGCAGCACATAGTATAATACCCTGTATCTTCTATAACCCAATATTACATCAGATTTCAAATAGATATATATACTAGACTTAGCCATAAATATTTCTTTAGAATTTGCTTTCCTATATAGGCTATGTACTTTAAATACAATGAAGAAATCATGGTCTCTAGCCTTGAGAAGACCAGAATATAGCAGGAAGGCAAGTGTGTACAAAATTACTTTTGAAAAGTACATATATATATGTTTAAGTTCAGTTCATTCCCTCAGTCGTGTCCAACTTTTTGTGACCCCATGAATTGCAGCACGCCAGGCCTCCCTGTCCATCACCAACTCCCAAAGTTCACCCAAACCCACATCCATCCAGTCGGTGATGCCATCCAGCCATCTCATCCTCTGTCGTCCCCTTCTCCTCCTTCCCCCAGTTCCTCTCAGAATCACAGTCTTTTCCAGTGAGTCAACTCTTCGCATGAGGTGGCCAAAGTACTGGACTTTCAGCTTCAGCATCATTCCCTCCAAAGAAATCCCAGGGCTGATCTCCTTCAGAATGAACTGGTTGGGTCTCCTTGCAGCCCAAGGGACTCTCAAGAGTCTTCTCCAACACTACAGTTCAAAAGCATCAATACTTTGGTGCTCAGCATTCTTCACAGTCCAACTCTCACATCCATACATGACCACAGGAAAAACCATAGCCTTGACTAGATGGACCTTAGTCGGCAGAGTGATGTCTCTGCTTTTGAAAATGCTGTCTAGGTTGGTCATAACTTTTCAGCGTCTTTTAATTTCATGGCTGCAGTCACCATCTGCAGTGATTTTGGAGCCCCCAAAATAAAGTCTGACACTGTTTCCACTGTTTCCCCATCTATTTCCTATGAAGTGATGGGACCAGATGCCATGATCTTAGTTTTCTGAATGTTGAGCTTTAAGCCAACTTTTTCACTCTCCTCTTTCACTTTCGTCAAGAGGCTTTTTAGTTCCTCTTCACTTTCTGCCATGCACTTTCACATATGCATATGTCATCTGCATATCTGAGGTTATTGATATTTCTCCTGGCAATCTCAATTCCATTTTGTGCTTCTTCCAGCCCAGCATTTCTCATGATGTACTCTGCATAGAAGTTAAATAAGCAGGGTGACAATATACAGCCTTGACGTACTCCTTTTCCTATTTGGAACCAGTCTGTTGTTCCATGTCTAGTTCTAACCATTGCTTCCTGACCTGCATACAGATTTCTCAAGAGAAAGGTCAGGTGGTCTGGTATTCCTATCTCTTTCAGAATTTGCCACAGTTTCTTGTGATCCATACAGTCAAAGGCTTTGGCATAGTCAGCAAAGCAGAAACAGATGTTTTTCTGGAACTCTCTTGCTTTTTCCATGATCCAGTGGATGTTGGCAATTTGATCTCTGGTTCCTCTGCCTTTTCTAAAACCAGCTTGAACATCTGGAAGTTCACGGTTCATGTATTGCTGAGGCCTAGCATGGAGAATTTTGAGCATTACTTTACTAGCATGTGAGATGAGTGCAATTGTGCGGTAGTTTGAGCATTCTTTGGCATTGTCTTTCTTTGGGACTGGAATGAAAACTGACCTTTTCCAGTCCTGTGGCCACTGCTGAGTTTTCCAAATTTGCTGGCATATTGAGTGAAGCACTTTCACAGCATCATCTTTCAGGATTTGAAATAGCTCAACTAGAATTCCATCACCTCCACTTTGTTCATAGTGATGCTTTCTAAGGCCCACCTGACTTCACATTCCAGGATGTCTGGCTCTAGATTAGTGATCACACTGTCGTGATTATCTGGGTCCTGAAGATCTTTTTGTACAGTTCTTCAGTGTATTCTTGCCACCTCTTCTTAATATCTTCTGCTTCTGTTAGGTCCATTCCATTTCTGTCCTTTACTGAGCCCATCTTTGCATGAAATGTTCCTTTGGTATATCTTTTTCTTGAAGAGATCTCTAGTCTTTCCATTCTGTTGTTTTCCTCTATTTCTTTGCATTGATCACTGAGGAAGGCTTTCTTATCTCTTCTTGCTATTCTTTGGAACTCTGCATTCAGATGCTTATATTGTTCATTTTCTCTTTTGCTTTTCACTTCTCTTTTCACAGCTATTTGTAAGGCCTCCCCAGACAGCCATTTTGCTTTTTTGCATTTCTTTTCCATGAGGATGATCTTGATCCTGTCTCATGTACAATGTCATGAACCTCTGTCCATAGTTCATCAGGCACTCTATCTATCACATCTAGTCCCATAAATCTATTTCTCACTTCCACTGTATTATCATAAGGAATTTGATTTAGGTCATACCTGAATGATCTAGCGGTTTTCCCTACTTTCTTCAATTTAAGTCTGAATTTGCCAATAAGGACTCATGATCTGAGCCATAGTCAGCTGCAGGTCTTGTTTTTGCTGACTGTATAGAGCTTCTCCATCTTTGGCTGCAAAGAATATAATCAATCTGATTTCGGTGTTGACCATCTGGTGATGTCCATGTGTAGTCTTCTCTTGTGTTGTTGGAAGAGGGTGTTTGCTATGACCAGTGAGTTCTCTTGGCAAAACTCTATTAGCCTTTGCCCTGCTTCATTCTATATTCCAAGACCAAATTTGCCTGTTACCCCAGGTGTTTCTTGACTTCCTACTTTTGCATTCCAGTCCCCTATAATGAAAAGGACAAATTTTGGTGGTGTTAGTTCTAAAAGGTCTTGTAGGTCTTCATAGAACTGTTCAACTTCAGCTTCTTCAGTGTTATTAGTTGGGGCATAGGCTTGGATTACTGTGATATTGAATGGTTTGCCTTAGAAATGAAGAGAGATCATTCTGTCATTTTTGAGACTGCATCCAATTACTGTATTTCATACTCTTGTTGACCATGATGGATACTCCATGTCTTCTAAGGGATTCCTGCCCACAGTAGTAGATACAATGGTCATCTGAGTTAAATTCACCCATTTTAGTTTGCTGATTCCTAGAATGTCGATGTTCACCTTTGCCATCTCCTGTTTGACCACTTCCAATTTGCCTTGATTCATGGACCTGACATTCCAGGTTCCTATGCAATATTGCTCTTTACAGCATCAGAACTTGCTTCAATCACCAGTCACATCCACAACTGGGTATTGTTTTTGCTTTGGCTCCATCCCTTCATTCTTTCTGGAGTTATTTCTCCACTGATCTCCAGTAGCTTTTTGGGCACCTACTGACCTGGGGAGTTCCTCTTTCAGTATCCTATCATTTTGCCTTTTCATACTGTTCATAGGGTTCTCAAGGCAAGAATACTGAAGTGGTTTGCCATTCCCTTCTCCAATGGACCACATTCTGTCAGACCTGTCCACCATGTCTACCCATCTTGGGTGGCCCCGCATGGCATGACTTAGTTTCACTGAGTTAGACAAGGCTGTGGCCCATGTGATCAGATTGGCTAGTTTTCTGTAAGTATGGTTTCAGTGTGTCTGCCCTCTGATGCCCTCTACAACACCTACCATCTTACTTTTGTTTCTCTTACTTTGGATGTGGGGTATCTCTTCACGGCTGCTCCAGCAAAGCGCAGCCGCTGCCCTTACCTTGGATGAGTGGTGTCTCCTCAGGTCCACCCCTCCTGACCTTGAACATGGAATAGCTCCTCTCAGCCCTCCTGAGCCTGCGCAGCTGCCACTCCTTGGACGTGGGGTTGTTCCTCTGGGCCACCGCCCCTGACCTTGGGCATGGAGTAGCTCCTCTCGGCCATGTTTCTGCAAAGCCCTGACAGTCCAGTAGGTTGGATTCCACTCTTCTGCATGAGGGATGGGTTCAATCCCTGATCAGGGAACTAAGATCCTACAAGCTGCTTGGCCCAGACCAAAAAAATAAGAGAAAGATCAATCTCCCCCTTTGGCAAAGAGTATAAGTAGTTCAGAGGTGTTTAACAGACATAAAATGTTCAACTTTTCTAGTAATAAAAAAGTTGTGAGTTGAAACACTTGTGAGTTTATTCATCCATTTGATCAGCAAAAATTTAAATGATTAATATCCAGTGCTGGTAAGGTTGTTGGGAAGCAGTCTTTTTACTTCTAGTAGAAGTATAAATTTGGATGGCAATTTTCCCATTCTCTTTTATTTAATTTTCAATGTACTTATCCTTTGGTCTGTAAATGCCCTTTAGTCTGTAAATGCCCTTTGGCCTGTAAATGCCCTTTTTAGACTATTTTTCTATGAAATGATTAAAAACATTTACATAAGTATATATAAGAACACATACACACACATAAATGAAAGTTTCATTGCATCATTGTGTGTAATATCCAAAATGGTACAACCAGGTAGAATTCTTTATACTTAAAATTTTTGGACTGTGCTAGATAGAAACTGCAGTTTAAAGCCCATGAAGATAAGCCCACATTGAAAGATGGTATTACTAGTTATGATGTGTGATCATTTTCATCTTGGCAATCCTGTTGCTCATGAACCTCAGTGTGACTTTTCTACCTGTGCTTTGTGAAAGGCATCCTTTATATTCTGAAAAAGATTATGTAGAGCTGATGTTATTTCTTATTGTTGGGTGAATTTTCTATTGAAACCATCTGGGCCTGAATGTTTAATTTTTTGAGAGTTCTTTCATTACGAATTTAGTGTCTTTAGTAGTTATAGGACTATTGAATGATCTATTTGACCTTGGCTAAGTTTTCATAAACCACAGGGGAACTGGTTAAATTCAAAGTTTTTGAATTTATGTGTGCAGAATTGTTTGGTGTAGTCCCTTATTACCCTTTCAACATGTGTGGGATCTGTAATATCCTCTTGTTTCATTTCTAATATCGGTAATTTGTGTTCTCTGTTTCTCTGTCTTGCTAGAGACTTATCAGTTGTATCAATGTTTCAAAGAACCAGCTCAGCTTTTTGTCTTTTAGTTATTCTCTGTTGTCTTTCTGCTTTTAACTTCATTATTTTTGATCTTATTTTATTTTCTTCTGCTTCTTTGGATTTATTTTGCTCTTCTTTTTAAGTTGTTTCTATTGAACATTTATATTACTGAATTGAGATCTTTGATCTCTTCTAATGTTTATTTATTTGTCCTTTGTTCTGTTTTTCTTTTCCTGCTACTTTTAGATTATTTGACCTGTTTTTAGTATTTGATTTTAATTGTCCTATTTTGGTCTGGCTCTATCTCTTTGAATTGTTTTTAGTTATTGCTCTAGAGGTTGAATTATTCATAATTTTCACTGTCTGTCGAGAATTAACATTTTACCACTTCAAATGAAATGCAGAAAATTTACCATAACATTGATTTTATAACATTTCCCATGATGTTATAGTTTTCATATATATTACATCTATATATCTTGAATGCTACCTCAGACAGTGGTATAATTTTTACTTTCAACTGTCAAACACATTTTAAAGAACTCAAGAAAATAGTCTGTTTTATTGAACAGGATATTTATCATTGAAATTGTTCTTCCTTTGTACCAAAATTATAGCTCTGATTGGATAGTATCAGAAAAAAATAAAGAATTCCATGCACCCTTTTGTTCATCAGAATGATTTTTTTTTCCCAAAGAAAAAGAAATACTTGCATTTTCTAAGCAGAATCATAAACCATATCAGAACTTTAATTTGATGAATTTTTATTGATCAAAAGTTTGTAAACATTCCCTCCATGCCTCCCTCATCATTTCCTCCCTCCCTGACTTTACACACACACACACACACACACACACACACACACACACACAGAAACACACACACACACACATACACATTGACTCATATAACTCAATTTGAACAACATCTGCAGTTATTTTCCAACATTATAGAATTGTATCAAAATAGTCTTTGATAGGCCAATATTTTTGTCTTCATTTAATAAATTCATTTGTTATACATGTTAAGAACATACTGTGTGAAAAAACCTTTTTAAGTAAGTCACTCCAGTCAAGCTGTCAGGGGCTGGGTACATTGCTACATGAGTCACACAAGCATTCTAAATCTTCTTCCTTACACATCTTCTCCTGGCTCAAAAGTAGAAAGGCTATGTAATACACATAGCAGTAGTTTTCTATGTGTCTGTGTCTCTTAGGTACCAGAGATGCACAATGTTACCCAACTCTTAAGTCTGACAGTAATGTCAAGAGCTCACATCAAGCTATTCCCCTTCCATTTTCTTCCTACTTGATCTCCTTCAGACTTCCAGAGCCACCCTCACCACCATCCTCCTAGGTTCCTGCCTCTTCCCATTCCCACTCACTTGCCCCCCTTTTCTGGTCTTCTAGAAAACCAGTAGAGTTAAGTGCAGACAGATTTAAACAATGGCTTTTATTTTTCACCTTGATGACTGACTGCTGCTGCTGCTAAGTCACTTCAGTCGTGTCCGACTCTGTGTGACCCCATAGACATCAGCCCACCAGGCTCTCCAGCCCCTGGGATTATCTAGGCAAGAACACTGGACTGGGTTGCCATTTCCTTCTCAAATGCATGAAAGTACAAAGTAAAAGTGAAGTCGCTCAGTCATGTCCGACTCTTTGCGACCCCATGGACTGCAGCCTACCAGGCTCCTCCATCCATGGGATTTTCCAGGCAAGAGTACTGGAGTGGGGTGCCATTGATGACTGACTACCTGATATTTAATATAGAGTTTTATAATTTATTACTTACTTTAGATTTATACATGGGTTTCCCAAGTGGCGCTAGTGGTAAAGAATCCGCCTGCCAGTGCTGGAGGCATAAGAGACAAGGGTTTGATCCCTGGGTTCAGAAGAGCCCCTGGAGGAGGGCATGGCAACCCATTCCAGTATTCCCTGCAGCTTCCCTGGTAGCTCAGCTGCACTGCAGGGGAGCCCGGTTCCATCCCTAGGTCAGGAAGATTCCCCTGGAGAAGTGATTGACTACCCAATCTACTTTTCTTAGGCTTTCCTGGTGGCTCAGGTGGTAAAGAATTCACCTGTAATGCAGGAGACCTGGGTTCAATCCCTGGGTTGGGAAGATCTTCTGGAGACAGCATTAGATTTGTAATCAGACATACTAGAGTTGGAATTCTGTCTTTACTAATCTTAGCTGTGTGAACTTGCAAATCTCTATAAGCCTCTCCTTCCTCTTTTCTGTGGATAGATATTATATTGATCAGCCACTTCAAGAATTATGAGTTTTTCCCTTATCTGATTTGTTTTTATTCATAGTTCCTGGCTTATAAATATGTTGTTGCTGTTCCGTCACTAAGTAGTGTCCAACTCTTTGTGACCCCATGGACTGCAGGGCAGCAGGTTCCTCTGTCCTCTGCTATTTCCTGGAGTTTCCACATATTCATGTACATTGAGTTGGTGATGCTGTCTAACCGTCTCATCCTCTGCACCCCCTTCTCCATTAGCCTTCAATCTTTACCAGTATCAGAGTCTTTTTCAATGAGTCAGAATGATTAACTGATTATAATTGATTGAAGTATAAATATATTATCAATTAAAAATGATTATTTTTGTTGTTACTTGTCCATCTATGCTGATTTTCACAACAACTCTGTAAGACAGGTCCATATGCATTCAGTTCAGTTCACTTCAGTCGCTCAGTCGTGTCCGACTCTTTGTGACCCCATGAATTGCAGCATGCCAGGCCTCCCTGTCCATCACCAACTCCCAGGAGTTCACTCAGACTCACGTCCATTGAGTCAGTGATGCCATTCAGCCATCTCATCCTCTGTCATCCCCTTCTTCTCCTGCCTCCAATCCCTCCCAGTATCAAAGTCTTTTCCAATGAGTCAACTCTTCACACGAGGTGGCCAAAGTACTGGAGTTTCAGCTTTAGCATCATTCCTTCCAAAGAAATCCTAGGGCTGATCTCCTTCAGAATGGACTGGCTGGATCTCCTTGCAGTCCAAGGGACTCAAGAGTTTCTTCTCCAACACCACAGTTCAAAAGCATCAATTCTTTGGTGCTCAGCCTTCTTCACAGTCCAGCTCTCACACCCATACATGACTACTGAAAAAACCATAGCCTTGACTAGACAGACCTTAGTGGGCAAAATAATGTCTCTGGTTTTGAATATACTATCCAGGTTGCTCATAACTTTTCTTCCAAGGAGTAAGCGTCTTCTAATTTCATGGCTGCAGTCACCATCTGCAATGATTTTGGAGCCCCCAAAATAAAGTCTGACACTGTTTCCACTGTTTCCCCATCTATTTCCCATGAAGTGATGGGACCGGATGCCATGATCTTCGTTTTCTGAATGTTGAGCTTTAAGCCAACTTTTTCACTCTCCACTTTCACTTTTATCAAGAGGCTTTTGAGTTCCTCTTCACTTTCTGCCATAAGGGTGCTATCATCTGCATATCTGAGGTTATTGATATTTCTCCTGGCAATCTTGATTCCAGCTTGTGTTTCTTCCAGTCCAGCGTTTCTCATGATGTACTCTGAATATAAGTTAAATAAGCAGGGTGACAATATACCGCCTTGACGTACTCCTTTTTCCTATTTGAAAACAGTCTGTTGTTCCATGTCCAGTTCTAACTGTTGCTTCCTGACCTGCATACAGATTTCTCAAGAGAAAGGTCAGGTGGTCTGGTATTCCCATCTCTTTCAGAATTTTCCACAGTTTCTTGTGATCCACACAGTCAAAGGCTTTGGCATAGTCAGCAAAGCAGAAATAGATGTTTTTCTGGAACTCTCTTGCTTTTTCCGTGATCCAATGGATGATGGCAATTTGATCTCTGGTTCCTCTGCCTTTTCTAAAACTGGCTTGAACATCTGGAAGTTCGTGGTTCACGTATTGCTGAAGCCTAACATGGAGAATTTTGAGCGTTACTTAACTAGCATGTGAGATGAGTGCAATTGTGCGGTAGTTTGAGCATTTTTTGGCATTGTCTTTCTTTGGAATTGGAATGAAAACTGACCTTTTCCAGTCCTGTGGGCACTGCTGAGTTTTCCAAATTTGTTGGCATATTGAGTGAAGCACTTTCACAGCATCATCTTTCAGGATTTGAAATAACTCAACTGGAATTCTATCACCTCCACTAGCTTTGTTTGTAGTGATGCTTTCTAAGGCCCACCTGACTTCACATTCCAGGATGTCTGGCTCTAGATGAGTGATTACACCATTGTGATTATCTGGGTCCTGAAGATCTTTTTTGTACAGTTCTTCTGTGTATTCTTGCACTTCTTCTTAATATCTTCTGCTTCTGTTAGGTCCATTCCATTTCTCTCCTTTATCGAGCCCATCTTTGCAGGAAATGTTCCCTTGGTATCTCCAGTATTCTTGAAGAGATCTCTAGTCTTTCCCATTCTGTTGTTTTTCTCTATTTCTTTGCATTGATCACTGAGGAAGGCTTTCTTATCTCTTCTTGCTATTCTTTGGAACTCTGCATTCAGATGCTTATATCTTTCCTTTTCTCTTTTGCTTTTCACTTCTGTTCTTTTCACAGCTATTTGTAAGGCCTCCCCAGACAGCCATTTTGCTTTTTGCATTTCTTTTGCATGGGGATGGTCTTGATCCCTGTCTCCTGTACAGTGCATTACATTTTATAATAAAGGGCAAATTTAAAGATTACCCTGGTTATTAAAGTAATATATTTTTAATTATTTAAAAAGAATTTTACAAGTTAATATCAGAAGTATATAGACTCCTACCTAAAGATAATAATTGTGAAAAATTTAGGTGTTTTTTTCCAGTTGTTTTCTTAGGAGAAATAGATTTTGCAAGACATATTTGGATCATGCCATATATAAATTTTGTAATCTGCTTCTTTTTCTTTGCATTCTATGGTGAACATTTATCTCTTATCCACTAATCTTCAAAACAACATTAATCACTGTATTTTAAATTATTATATAGGTATGTAATGATATGTTTACCTGTTTTTCTACTCACAGATTTTTAAGAAGAATATTTGCATTTAAAACACTTTTTGTTCTTGCTACTTAGAAGTATAATTTTTGAGTAAAGTATATGCACACCAGTTATAGATACATATTATCAAATTTCTTTTAATATTTTTTTTCCCAACTCACACCAAATGTGCAAAACTGTCCATAAAGTAGAAATCAATTTTGGTTATACAATCTCTTCTTTAAAAAATTGCAAATATGTCCAAGCACTGAAAGGAATTTCTGTTGTTGTTGCTTAGTCTGAGTTGTGTCTGACTCTTTATGAGACCATGGACTATAGTCCACCAGGCTCCTATGTCTGTGGGATTTCCCAGGCAAAAATACTAAAGTGGAATATGATTTCCTTCTCCAGCGATCTTCCTGACCCAGGAATAAAACCCACAGTTCCTGCATTGGTAAAAGACTCTTTACCACTGAGCCACCAGGGAAGCCCCAGTTGTTTGCAAATCAAGAGGAAATAATCCCTCTTTATACATTTTTCAGTACCAATGGATAGTAGTGTTGCCTGTAGATGAGTAGACACATTAGAGAAACGTGCATCTATAAGTGGGAAGAGTAGTCCTAATTGGAATGAGAAACATGTGAGGAAAGAGGTGGTAAAAGAGGGATATACAGAGTATATTTATAAACTTTACTTTAGGATTAACGCAGAGCATTGGTATGGGCCTATTTTCTCCTCTGCCATCCAGCTCATCTAAACCTTGCTTTTAGTATCCCTAATGCTCTTACACCTTGCTGCTGCTGCTGCTGCTAAGTCACTTCAGTCATCTCTGACTCTGTGTGACCCCATAGACGGCAGCCCACCCGGCTCCCCCGTCCCTGGGATTCTCCAGGCAAGAACACTGGAGTGGGTTGCCATTTCCTTCTCCAATGCATGAAAGTGAAAAGTGAAGTCACCATTAAAAAAATCATCAATCATCAGTTTTCATTCCAATCCCAAAGAAAGGTAATGCCCAAGAATGTTCAAACTACTGCATATTTGCACTCATTTCACATGCTGCTGCTGCTGCTAAGTCGCTTCAGTCATGTCTGACTCTGCGTGATCCCATAGGCAGCAGCCCACCAGGCTCCACTCTCCCTGAGATTCTCCAGGCAAGAACACTGGAGTGGGTTGCCATTTTCTTCTCCAATGCATGAAAGTGAAAAGTCAAAGTGAAGTTTCTCAGTCGTGTCTGTCTCTTTGCAACCCCATGGACTGCAGCCTACCGGGCTTCTCTGTCCATGGGATTTTCCAGGCAAGAGTACTGGAGTGGGGTGCCATTGCCTTCTCTGCATTTCACATGATAGCAGGGTAATGATCAAAATTCTTCAAGCTAGGCTTCAACAATATGTGAACCAAGAACTTCCAGATGTTCAAACTGGAATTAGAAAAGGCAGATGAACCAGAGATCAAACTGCCAGCATCTGTTGGATCATAGAAAAGGCTAGAGAATTCCAGAAAAGCATCTGCTTCATTGACTATGCTAAAGCCTTTGACTGTGTGGATCAGAATAAACTATGGAAAATTCTTAAAAAGATAGGAATACCAGATCACCTTACCTGCCTCATGAGAAATCTGTATGCAGGTCAAGAAACAATAGTTAGAATCGGACATGGAAGAATGGATTGGTGCCAAATTAGGGAAGGAGTATGTCAGGATGGGATATTGTCATCCTGTTTATTTAACTTACATGCAGAGTATATCATGCAAAATGCTGAGCTTGATGAAGCATAAGCTGGAATCAAGGTTTCAGGGAAAAGTGAATAATCTCAGATATGCAGAGGATACCACCCTTATGGCAGAAAGTGAAGAGGAATTAAAGAGCCTTTTGATAAAAATGAAAGAGTAGAATGAAAAAGGTGGCTTAAAACTCAACATTCAAAACACAAAGATCATGGCATCTAGTCCCATCACTTCTTGGCAAATAGATGGGGAAACGATGGAAACAGTGGCAGACCTTATTTTCTTGGGCTCCAAAATCACTGTGGATGGTGACTACAGTTATGAAATTAAAAGATGCTTGCTCTTTGGAAGAAAAGGTATGACCAACCTAGACAGCATATTAAAAAGCAGAGGCATTACTTTGCCAACAAAGGTCTATCTAGTCAAAGCTGTGGTTTTTCCAGTAGTCATGTACAGACGTGAGAGCTGGAAAATAAAAAGGCTGAGTGCCAAACAATTGATGCCTTAGAACTGTGGTGCTAGAGAAGACTTTTGAGAGTCCCTTGGCAACAAGGAGATCAAATCAGTCAATTCTACAGGAAATCAGAGCTGAATATTCATTGGAAGGACGGATGCTGAAGCTGAAGCTCCAGTACTTTGGCCACCTGATGCAAACTCATTGGAAGAGACCCTAATGCTGGGAAAGATTGAAGGCAGGAGGAGAAGGGGATGACAGGGGATGAGATGGTAGATGGCATCACCAACTCGATGGACATGAGTCTGAGCAAACTCCAGCATGGTGAAAGACAAGGAAGCTTGGCATGCTACAGTCCATGGGGTTGCAAAGATTCTGGCATGACTGATCGACTGAACGACAGAGCTTTTATGTATTAGTTCTATGAACACAAATGAAACAAACAAGAATATATATTCTGTATAGCAAAAGCACTCTAATTTTTGGAAACTGGGTTTGCAGGTACTCATGCTGCTTATGAGGTGGCTCAATAATCACTCAGTTTAGACTAAATTCATGTGTCCCCTGAAGAGCAGACTGTTTTTCTGTTCTGTTCTTTGTACCGTGTAACCAATCGGAAGGCATTACTTTGTTCAAGAGTGCCAAGCCAGAGACTTTACCTTAAACCCAAGTATGCATTTCAAACCTTGAACAAACAGTCTGCTTAATAAAATAAGGGAAAGGGTTTTCTTTTTCTCTCTTCTCTAGAAACTCACAAACATCACTTGACAGGTGACAACTCCTCCATTACAAAAGGGTCTGTTTGCTTTTTGCTTTGGTGTTTGGGTAAACTGCAGCATGCACTGGCAGAGAATTTATTGCCTAGGGGAAAGTGTTTGTAGTTGCTGTGTTTAATCTGAAAAGAAACGTTTTTCCTGCTCTCCCTCCCTTGGTTTTGTAGGAGAGAGAGCTGGAAATGATAGCCCAGGGGGAAATAGTTCCCTTAACACCTGTCTTTGGTGTAACCTCAGCAATGTTACTTAAGACACTGTGCTCAGTGTGTATGCATTCAAGATGACAAAGTTGAAGAGGGCAGATAAACAAAAGGGATTTCAGCAGAAACACTGGAACTGATTCTGACCTTGCATCCTCTTAAAAAGCAATCAGGTTGAAATCCTAGCATGCTGGCTTAAGGAGAATCTGATTTGTTTGAAACAACACTCATCCTATTAGTCACTTGTCCTGCTTTTGGTCACCAGTTTATTTAATTTAGTTTTAATCTATAAAATTTGAAATAATCTAGTTTATTGAATTTAGGAAGTGTAGACATGATCTAGTCCTAGTCCAGCCGCCTTCTGATAGATAGAAAAGCGAAGATCCAAGTTGATTACTATTGGCTCCTCCAATGTTTCCATTAGAGTTTGTGGGAGAGTCAGGGCTAACCCAGTTTTCTGTTTTTCTATACCTGCCTCTCCTTCCACTATTAGACGTATATTAAGAGCTTTAGCTCTGCAGGTATATGACTGTCTGCATTTGAATCCAATTCTGACATTCACTATGGGTGATTTTGGTTAAATCTGGTATGTTTCCGAGCCTCAATTTCCCCACCCATGAAATGAAGATGATGCTGTTGGTAACATACCATAGAAAAGCTATTTAGAGAATTGAGAGAAGACAGTCTTTCAGTCTTATAAAGCAATCAACAAGATACCTTGCATTCTATCCGTCTTCATGGGTGGTAGTTTTTGCTGTTACACTCTTGAATGTGATAATCTTGCAACCAGAAATTATTCATTTTAAGTAGAACAATTACTGATACAGAAAAAAAAAAACAAATTTGCTTAGACTGGTATTTCTTGTATTTCCAAAAAAAAAAGGTAATATTTGAAGATAGGCTGGCATTCTGTAAAATCTGTCTAACCCACCCTTTTCCACTTGAAACTGGATAAAACTTTAAGTTAAAATCAAGTGTTGAAGAATATTTCTTTTAAAAACTGAAGAATTCAAGGAAAATATTTCACTTTATTTATTAAATATTAATATTATTTTAGCTATTTGGCTGCCATTGAGTAATCCTAAGATAATAAAATATTCCTTTTGCTAGTCTACTAATTAAAACTATGCACTTAGATATACCTGGGTTTGAATTGCTGCAGGATAGTGAAGTCAGAGCTCCTGAGACTCTCAGACATTTTAATTCAGTGGTTCTTAAAATGTCTCAAGTCAGCGGCATCAACCTTACTTAAGAGCTTATTAAGAAATCCAGATTCCTGGGTTCTACTCTAGATCTATTAAATCAGAAACTAGGAGAGGGAGGGCAATAATCTTTCCATTACCCTTACAGTTGATCCTGCTGTTTGAGAAACACTGGTAAAATTTAGTGTTTCAGCAAAAACATATTTTTATGGATGAGGGAGTTTGGGCTCCAAGTGTAGGTAGAGTGACTTGCCCAAGGGGACACAGTCATACTGATAGAGAAAAAATGCGTAAGCCAGTCTCTACTTTAAAACAGATATATCTAGCTGTGATTCATCTGTAAACATGTAGAAAGCTCTTCTGGGTTATATCACTTGAAAAATAAAAGGTAGAATGTAATACTTTAGAAGAAGTAATTAAATATATTTCTTAACTGATTGGCTACACATCTTTATCAGTAACATGTTATTAAACAAGATTGCACACCTATTTGTTTTATTCAATTGTAAGGACAGTTCATAAGAATCTTTACCTTGGCAAAATGACAAAATGTGTTAAGCTTATGTTCTTATCAATTCATCAATAATTTACCAATTATTTACTAAGTTCAAGATATTTTTCTCTAGGGATAGGTTTAATAAAAGAGCTGGAAAAAAAAAATGCTGAGTCTGTTTCTACCTAGGTGGGGAAACGGTGTCAGACTTTATTTTTTGGGCTCCAGAATCACTGCAGTTGGTGACTGCAGCCATGAAATTAAAAGACGCTTACTCCTTAGGAAGAAAAGTTATGACCAACCTAGATAGTATATTCAAAAGCAGAGACATTATTTTCCCGACTAAGTTCTGTCTAGTCAAGGCTATGGTTTTTCCTGAGGTCATGTATGGATGTGAGAGCTGGACTGTGAAGAAGGCTGAGCACAGAAGAATTGATGCTTTTGAACTGTGGTGTTGGAAAAGACTCTTGAGAGTCCCTTGGACTGCAAGCAGATCCAACCAGTCCATTCTGAAGGAGATCAACCCTGGAATTTCTTTGGAAGGAATGATGCTAAAGTTGAAACTCCAGTGCTTTGGCTACCTCATGTGAAGAGTTGACTCATTGGAAAAGACTCTGATGCTGGGAGGGACTGGGGGCAGGGGGAGAAGGGGACGACAGAGGATGAGATGGCTGGATGGCATCACGGACTCAATGGATGTGAGTCTGAGTGAACTCTGGGGGATGGTGATGGACAGGGAGGCCTGGCGTGCTGCGATTCATGGGGTCGCAAAGAGTCGGACACGACTGAGTGACTGAACTGAACTGAACATAGAGTTGGTGGGGGAGACAGATATGAAATTAATGAACTAGATATAAATGATCTGAATGATAATACCTATTGAGGGATAAATAGAGAAGACATTGAACTCCAGACCAGAGTTTAGTCATCAGCACTGACTGCTGGACTCTAAAACTGCAGGGGCAATATTCGCATCACACTCTGAATGAAGGATAACACTTAGGCATCATGTAGCTAGTGTTCCTGCCATCTAGTTAACATTTGGTGGTGCCATACTTGAGAAAATCTGGGGAATTAATAATAGACAAAGAGCACATTCTTATCTCCCAAACCTCCCAGTTTATTATGAGACAGGAGATACAAACATTTCTATCTATCAAGCTAGAAATGGTAAGCACCAGAATATGAATTTCAGCAGGAATTCTAATGATCATTTCTACTTGAGAGCTCAGGAAATATATTGGCTGTTTGAAAAAGAAGGGAACCATTTAAGTTAGTTAGATTAAAGGCTTAATTGTGTGAAACATTCAATGTACAAGAATGGGAAAAGACTTTTCCCTGGACCCACAGAACGTATGTATCCACTATAAGTTTGAAACTCCTTGATGTAAGTGTAGACACAAATTTGGTGAATTGTGTCATGGAGGAAGGACACTTTGATTTGGCTGAAGCCCAACAAGCAAAAGAAATATGGGAATAGATAAACAGTTCAGTTGAGGTCACTTTAAGGAAAACTGTAGTATGTTCTAACCTGGTGGCCTTGCTGAAGTGATGATAGGGTACAGAGTGTGGGTGACTAGAGGATTGGTGACTGGAGGCATGGAGATGCTGACACACATCAGTTCAGTTCAGTCGCTCAGTCATGTCCGACTCTTTGTGACCCCATAAATCGCAGCATACCAGGCCTCCCTGTCCATCACCAACTCCCGGAGTTCACCCAAACCCATGTCCATTGAGTTGGTGATGCCATCCAGCCATCTCATCCTCTCTTGTCCCCTTCTCCTCCTGCCCCCAATCCCTCCCAGCATCAGTCTTTTCCAATGAGTCAACTCTTCTCATGATATGGCCAAAGTATTGGAGTTTCAGATTCAGAATCAGTTCTTCCAATGAACACCCAGGACTGGTCTCCTTTAGGATGGACTGATTGGATCTGCTTGCAGTCCAAGGGACTCTCAAGAGTCTTCTCTAGCACCACAGTTCAAAAGCATCAATTTTTCATGCTCAGCTTTCTTCACAGTCCAACTCTCACATCCATACATGACCACAGGAAAAACTATAGCCTTGACTAGATAGACCTTTGTTGGCAAAGTAATATCTCTGTTTTTTAATATGCATCTAGGTTGGTCGTAACTTTTCTTCCAAGGAGTAAGCATCTTTTAATTTCATGGCTGCATTTCACCATCTGCAGTGATTTTGGAGCCCCCAAAATAAAGTCTGACACTGTTTCCACTGTTTCCCCATCTATTTCCCATGAAGTGATGGGACCAGATGCCATGATCTTCGTTTTCTGAATGTTGAGCTTGAAGCCAACTTTTTCACTCTCCTCTTTCACTTTCATCTAGAGGCTCTTTAGTTCCTCTTCACTTTCTAACATAAGGGTGGTGTCATCTGCATATCTGAGGTTATTGATATTTCTCCCAGCAATCTTGATTCCAGCTTGTGCTTCTTCCAACCCACCGTTTCTTATGATGTACTTTGCATGTAAGTTAAATGAGCAGGGTGACAATATACTGCCTTGACGTACTCCTTTTCCTATTTGGAACCAGTCTGTTGTTCCATGTCCAATTCTAACTGTTGCTTCCTGACTTGCATATAGGTTTTGCAAGAGGCAGGTCAGGTGGTCTGGTATTCCCATCTCTTTCAGAATTTTTCACAGTTTCTTGTGATCCACACAAAGGCTTTGGCATAGTCAATAAAGCAAAATAGATGTTTTTCTGGAACTCTCTTGCTTTTTCCATGATCCAGCAAATGTTGGCAATTTGATCTCTGGTTCCTCTGCCTTTTCTAAAACCAGCTTGAACATCTGGAAGTTCATGGTTCACGTATTGCTGAAGCCTGGCTTGGAGAATTTTGAGCATTACTTTACTAGCATGTGAGATAAGTGCAATTGTGCGGTAGTTTGAGCATTCTTTGGCATTGCCTTTCTTTGGAACTGGAATGAAAACTGACCTTTTCCAGTCCTGTGGTCACTGCTGAGTTTTCCAAATTTGCTGGTATTTTGACCACAGCACTTTCACAGCATCATCTTTCAGGATTTGAAATAGCTCAACTGGAATTCCATCACCTCCACTAGCTTTGTTCATAGTGATGCTTTCTAAAGCCCACTTGACTTCATATTCCAGGATGTCTGGCTCTAGATGAGTGATCACACCATCATGGTTATCTGGGTGGGTCTTGATGATATTTTTTGTACAATTTTTCTGTTTAATCTTGTCATCTCTTCTTAATATCTTCTGCTTCTGTTAAGTCTATACCATTTCTGTCCTTTATCGAGCCCATCTTTGCATGAAATATTCCCTTGGTAACTCTAGTTTTCTTGAAGAGATCTCTAATCTTTCCTATTCTATTGTTTTCCTGTATTTCTTTGCACTGATCATTCTGAAAGACTTTCTTATCTCTCCTTGCTATTCTATGGAACTCTGCATTCAGATGCTTATATTGTCATTTTCTCCTTTGCTTTCACTTCTCTTTCTTTCACAGCTATTTGTAAGGCCTCCTCAGACAGCCATTTTGCTTTTTTGCATTTCTTTTCCTTGGGGATGGTCTTGATCCCTGTCTCCTGTACAGTGTCATGAATCTCTGTCCATAGTTCATCAGGCACTCTATCAGATCTAGTCCCTTAAATCTATTTCTCACTTTCACTGTATAATGATAAGGGATTTGATTTAGGTCATACCTGAATGATCTAGCGGTTTTCCCTACTTTCTTCAATTTCAGTCTGAATTTGGCAATAACGAGTTCATGATCTGAGCCATAGTCAGCTCCCGCTCTTGTTTTTGTTGACTGTATGGAGCTCTCCATTTTTGGCTGCAAAGAGTATAATCAGTCTGATTTCAGTGTTGAGCATCTGATGATGTCCATATGCAGAGTCTTCTCTTGTGTTGTTGGTAGAGGGTGTTTGCTATGACCTATGTGTTCTCTTGGCAAAACTCTATCCGCCATGCCATGTGCTTATTGTTGAGAGAAGTGAGTGTGTTGGGATTATGATTAAATCTCTCTGGATGACTGTTCTTGTCAGATAAGGACCTGCTCACTGTCTACTTTTTCTTCCCCAACATTTATTGAGAATATACCGAGGACCAGCTCTTGGAGTAGGAATAGAGATGAAAATTAGAGTCCTTTCACTTTATAACCTGTGCTGTGCTGTGCTTAGTCACTCATTAGTGTCCAAATCTTTGCAACCCCGTAGACTTAGCCTGCTAGGCTCCTCTGTCCGTGGAGATTCTCCATGCAAGAATACTGGAGTGGGTTGCCATGCCTTCCTCCAGGGGATCTTCCTGGGTCGAACCTAGGTCTTCCACATTGCAGACAGATTCTTTTACCATCCAAGCCACCAGGAAAGGCCCCTTTATGACCTAATGAGAGATAAAGCTATACATCCACTAGTTAGAAAACAAGAACTATGATGATACAATGTTGAAACAGAGATATAAAACAAGGCTGATAAAATCATAGCTGAATTGATTATTTCTAATTAGAAAGATTATGAGACTCTTTATCAGGTAAAAAGTAAAAAGTGTGTGTATGTGTGTGCTTGCACGCACATGCAAGAGAGAGAGAAAAAGAGAGAGACAGCTTTGTAGTATGAGCCTCTCACTTCCTTTGTGGATAAAGGTTAGTTTAGTTGGGTGGCCATCAGAAGTATATTGTCTGCAATGATGTGAGTTTGCTTTTGGTCCTTTTTGTCTATCCAAGTCATTCTTTGTTTAGGAAAGACATGTAATTCACCTATAGATTTAAAAAAAAAAAAACAGTTCTTATTTCATTGTGTTTACTTATCATCCTCCCAAGAAGCTGAGAGCTCTTAATGGGTAGTCAAACCATTTCTCACCACACCCTCTTAAGGAGGTAGAAAGAGAGCATGTATTTTGCCATCTCAATTTTGTACCTCCATAGCACAGAGTGGTGAATCAGAAACTAATTTAGAAACCAAACCTACATGAGTTGTCTTAGAATTGGTCATGCTTTGTTCTGAAGAATATGACTGCTTGCTTCCTTTCAAGTTAGAGCTAGATGGCCTTATAAAATATGGTTTTAAAAAATAACCCTCTCTTTCAGTGGTTGGGTGGAGTACCAAGATGATTTTTCTATAATCTGAACTTTAATGGAGCATTATGGATTTAGTGATGTTAACTTCCCTGGATGAAGGGGATCTGCACGAACCATCTCTGCTATCGAATTAGGTAGATGTAGCCAATAGGTATTTTATTTGTCTTTCAGCAAATTTTCCTGTTTAGAAAAATAAACAGCTCAGTTGCAATTCATTGATCTGATAGAATGAAATCTAAGGAGGATATAGAAGAGAAGCAATCTATTTTTGTGAATAATTGATACTGGGAAACAAATATATTCCAGTATGTTGTCCCTTTTTCTTGAGATTTAGGAATTAACACATCACATGTAAAATTAAGCTCTTTGGAGATCCTTTGGTATGGGAAGGAAATTTAGGATTTTAAGCATGAGGCTTTATAAATTTAGTATTCTTATGTCGAAAGGCACTCAGACTTATAGCAGTCATGAGTTTTAGTGATAAAACACTGGTGTGGGAGTGAGGAGTCTTGGCTTCTCGTCCTCATGCTGCTGTCAATAACTGGCTTTCTGTTGATAGGAAAATAACTTTCCCTCTCTGGTCTTAGTTTTCTTATGTGTGAAAACATGGAAGTGGACAACCGTGTACTCAATTCTCTCATCCACTGTAGTAGATAAATCACCAGTTCCTTGCTTCTGAATTCAGCTTTGCTAGGACTCCTGTTGTGTCTTAATGTGGGAACATAGCACAGGTCAGCACATTTTCCAGAACAATTCCTGAAAGGACCTGTGAGCCAATATGTTCTGTTTGAAACTTAGAACAAAACCTGTTCTACATTGTTGTTTGCTGTATATGGAATCTAAAGGCTTTGTGAAAAATCTTTCTTTTATTTTTACTCTCTAAGGGCAAGGAAGTTGATGGGATTTGGCAAAAATCAAAACACAAAAGCAGCAGTTTTATATCTGAGAAAATGAATGTTTCCTTATCATTGCTTTTTGTGGAGGCAAGGTGGGCAGTGAGGGATCGCACTCATGAGATGAGTCATAGATGTGAGTCTTCTCTGGAGCTGGTGAAAGGAGAAGCGACCCCTCCTGTTCCTCTCTCACTCCCTCCCAAGTGTTACTTCTGTCTTCCTCACAAGTCCCCAGGCAGTGTTCCTTCCAACAACTACCGGCCTAACCAGTTCATTGGAATGTCTTTCTGCAGACCAGACCATCTCCTCATTCAGATTTCTTCTGTAAATGAACCTCTCTAAAACCATAAATCACCTTTTTTTAAAAAGTGGTAAATGTTGCCCACAAAATCTCTCCTTTGGTTTTAAAAGTGCACAAAACCACTACCTTTGTCACCTGAAAATAGCAAAAGCAAGAGCATTTAGGACAATGGTTGCCTTGCACTTTTAAAGAGAAGACTTTTTCTTGATTGCATTTATTCTTTGGGGTGACAAGAATTAAGCTCTTTTGATGCATGCAATCTCTCCTCTTTGTCACATGCACATCTTGTGATTCTTCATGCTGCAGCCTAGGGGAGATTTTATGGAAATATTAACCCTGTTATCTTTGCTGGCATTTTTATTTTAACAGACAATAAAATGCAAAGCAGCAGTTATAAACTATCAGTTCAGTTCGGTTCAATCGCTCAGTCAGGTCCAACTCTGCAATCCCATGAACTGCAGCATGCCAGGCCTCCCTGTCCATCACCAACTCCTAGAGTTCACTCAGACTCATGTCCATTGAGTCGGTGATGCCATCCAACCATCTCATCCTCTATCGTCCCCTTCACCACCTGCCTTAAATCTTTACCAGCATCAGAGGCTTTCCACATGAGTCAGTTCTTCATATCACGTGGCCAAAGTATGGGAGTTTCAGCTTCAGCATCAGTCCTTCCAATGAATATTCAATGAATATTCAATGGTTTCCTTTAGGATTGACTGGTTTGAGTCTAAGGGACTCTCAAGAGTCTTCTCCAACACCACAGTTCAAAAGCATCAATTCTTCGGTGTTCAGCTTTCTTTATACTCCAACTCTCACATCCATACATGACTACTGGAAAAACCACAGCTTTGACTAGACGGAACTTTGTTGGCAAAGTAATGTCTTTGCTTTTAATATGTTATCTAGGTTGGTCATAACTTTTCTTCCAAGAAGCAAGCATCTTTTAATAAACTATGCCGCTAAGTCACTTTAGTCATGTCCCACTCTGTGCGACCCCAGAGATGGCAGCCCACCAGGCTCCCCTGTCCCTGGGATTCTCCAGGCAAGAACACTGGAGTGGGTTGCCATTTCCTTCTCCAATGCATGAAAGTGAAAAGTGAAAGTGAAGTCGCTCAGTTGTGTCCGACTCTTCGCAACCCTGTGGACTGCAGCCTACCAGGCTCCTTCATCCATGGGATTTCCCAGGCAAGAGTACTGGAGTGGGGTGCCATTGCCTTCTCCGTAATAAACTTTGGATGAACACAAATCTTGCTTTCATATAAACTTATAAAAGTCTTAATCTGTGAGAGGAAATTTAATAATTATTGAGTATGTACTTTAAAACTTTTCTTCTTTGTATAATATTAATAGCATCTTAGGCAATAACCAAGGTATTGGTGATTTAATTTCTGTGGTTTTTTTTTTTTTTTTTAATCTAGCTGTCTATCTAGTCCTACGAAAAAATATCGAGTGGTAAGGATTCAAATAACATTTTCTTATTCTGATCATGTAAATTTTCCTAACTAAATAGGGATAGTTTGCATGGGGGGGAAAAGTAAAAATATGCCAATCTCTCAATTTTTGTAGGGAAAGTGGGAGTCTATTCAGTTTCCTAGAGGTTGATTTTTTTCCCTGTATCTGATGAAAGTCTAAATGGTGAAGGATAAAATAAACATTTTCTTTGCTGATTTTGTCTTTTAAGGAATTCTCCAAATCATTTGAAGTTTGGTAAATTTGAAGTGTAGTTTTCATTTCTTTATCCCCTCATGTAACAATGTAGTAAAATTATCCTTATTCATCTATCAAGAAGTTCATCTAAAAAGTAATTCATGGTTGGAAAACCACAAGTCTCAGTTTTTAATATGTGGGGTATAGGGTGCTCAATTGTCTGATAGGCAATAGAAAGAAGACATTATCTTATGAAGAAAGAGACTCTTGGTTCAAATATCCATATCAAGTGTACAGTCTATTCCAAAAAAGCCAGTTGTACAAAGAGGAGAATGCTACCTTAGAAATTTAGAAATTTAAATTCTGGTCACAAATTCTATACAATTTAGCTGAGTAATCTGACACATTTCACTAACTCTCTCTAGTTTCAATTGCTTACTTATAAACAGTCTAGTTAACTGATATTCAAACCTAGATATCTTGTTGTCTAGATTGAGATATTGAGGGTTTCCTAGAATAACCCACAAAACTGAAATCTCATGCTAACACATAAAACAAATCAAGTAATATTTTATTAGAGTTTTATTTCAAGGGCTAAATACTTAGGGCTCTTGATTCAAATATCCTGGTAATATGAGTAACTGAGTCAGAGTGAACTCCGGGAGTTGGTGATGGACAGGGAGGCCTGGCGTGCTGCGATTCATCGAGTTGCAAAGAGTCGGATAGGACTGAGCGACTGAACTGAACCCTCCCTAAGCTTTCCCTGGTGGCTCAATAAGTAAACAAATCTGCCTATAATGCAGGAGACCTGGGTTTGATCCCTGAATCAGGAAGATCCCCTGGAGAAGGAAATGGCAATCCACTCAAATATTCTTGCCTGTGAAAATCCATGGACAGAGGAGCCTGGTGGGCTGCAGTCTGTGGGGTCACAATGGTTGGACTCAACTTAGTGACTAAACCACCACCAAGCTTTAGGGTTTTTGTTGTTATTGTTTGTTCTCTTTTACCATATGGGATTAATATGACTACTGTGAAAACAATGAGATAGTAAATCTAAAGAGATTATCACAATAACATTGCTCAATAAATCTTGGCTTTTATAATATTGACTTTTGTTAGTCATGGAACACAAAGGGTTGTTTTAAATAAGCACAAGTTAAGGGGTAGTTTTGTATAGAATTTATAGAGTTTTACCAGCCTCAAGATCCTTTTTTTTTTTTTTAAGGTGTTATTGTTGTGCAATTCTTTTTTCAAAACATTGAATCACAATGATTATAATACTTGCAAATTATTATTTTAAACTCTCTTTTCAATCTCTGGATTTCACCAAATTGGTCATCAAATTGCTCCAAAATCCTGATGAACCTGTCTATGTATGTATGTGTGTATCTGTGTGTGCTTGCTAAGTTGCTTCAGTGATATCCAACTCCTTGTGACCCTATGAACCATAGCCTACCAGGCTGCTCTGTCTATGGGAATGGGTTGCATGCCCCTCTCCAGAGAATCTTCCGTACCCAGGGATCGAACCCTCATCTCTAAGTCTCCTACATTGGCAAGTGGGTTCTTTATCATGATCACTACCTAGGAAGCCCCTATCTATCTATATCATTCTCTGAAACTTTGATTCTATGCAATGATCAAGTTGAATAGCAGAATAGAAATTTATTCTAGGAGAAAAGAAAAATGTAATTTTATTTTAGATATCTATTTGTGTGTTATCTATAGAGTCAGTCCCTTTGAAAATATTGGACATAAAATGATATTACATATATTTTTATATATGTGTAGTTTTTTTGTTGTTGTTCTTGTTGAAATTCTGTCACTTCCATCTGTTTGGATGAGAGATTGTGTGTCCAGTGGATACATTTGCTATGTTTGCTCCTTTCTTGGTTTTCTCCTATTTAGTTCGGATTCATCTGAAGCATAATCATTTGTTTAGATTTAATCCAATAGATAAGATAATATGATGTCTTGGTAAACAGGAAAAAAAAAAGGAAGCTTCTCAGGTAGCACCGTGGTAAAGAATCCACCTGCCAATATGGGTTCAGTCTCTGGATTGGAAGGATACCTTAGAGAAGGAAATGGCAACCTACTCCAGTATTCTTGCCTAAGAAATCCCATGGACAGAGGAGCCTGATGGGCTACAGTCCCTGTGTGGTAATATAAGTAACTAACCCTCCCTAAGCTTTCCCTGGTGCCTCAATAAATAAACAAATCTGCCTGCAATGCAGGAGACCTGGGTTCAATCCCTGGGTCAGAAAGATCTCCTGGAGAAGGAAATGGCAATCCAGTCCTTGTGTGGCTAACCCTAACCCTAACCCTAATTTTTCTTGGCATCAGACATGACTGTGTGACTGAGTACACACACATACACTGAGTAAAAATATAATAAATATATACTGTATATAGTTGATGGTACCCCCTTCTGGATGCATCCAAATAAATAAATAAATAAATAAATAAAGCTTTTAAAAAAATCATACCCTTCTAGACATTCAAATATACTTGCCCTTCAAATGAACACCTTGCATAATTCCCTTCCTGGACCTTCTCCTCCTCTTCAACTGAAGCTTAGCAGGAACATAAAAAATACACCCTTATTATAATTTTTTTAAATGAATTAGAATCATATTATCTCAATTTGATCACTTATTTTATGCACTAAATTTAGCTGTGCTGAATACATTTTTCGTTCATTTTTTAAAAGTCTAGACATTTGTCACCTTGAAAAATTGACACATTCTAAAAATAAATCACAACTGATACATAAATTACAACAGGTTATTTACCAGGCTCAAAGTTCCAGGAAATCAATAACCATTACTATTTTTTTTGCAAGAAATATTACAAAGCCTGGCACAATTTTGTGTTCAGCAAATGTTTTTGAATGGCTTGGAGATATAGTGGGCCACCTCTATAAATTGCTATCTCCTTTAGGAAATGGTGCAGCCTGAGTCTTATGAGTGTCCCCAAAGAACCTGATGGGGACATTATACTAAGTGGCTCTTATTCTGTTAATTTAAAATCAAATCAGTCCTACTTTGTCATTGTCTTGATAAAACTTTTAAAAATTAGGTACAAGCCCTCTGGCAATATTTGTCCATCCATTTTGAACATTTGCTATCCCCTTTATGTATTCTGTTTTTGTTTTTTGTTTTTTTGCTTCATCTGGAACGTGTAAATATTAATTTAAAATGTTTCCTTGACACCTGTTAAGTGATATGCAATATATTTAAGCAGCAGAAGTTTGGGCATTTGGGGCAATTATCTATAAGTTTTGTGTCTAGAAGGCTTTTTTTTTTTTTAAGGTCATTTTTCTCTGACTTTATGCAAATTTGAAGAGGTGAATCCAGGTACTTTCTAAAGATTGTTAGGCAGGACAAAACATTTAATGTTGCAAGTTTTCTCTTGAATTAATCAATCACTTCCACTGTATAAATTATGTTCTATGTCTGAGGTTTTAGTATGAATGAATCGAAGCTAATTGCAGCAAGGATTTAGAAAATGATATATATTCATCAAAGCAAACAAATAAAATATCTTATGCTTGAATAACCTTCTGCAATTTAAAAAGTTATTTCACATCCATTATCCCTCTTGATCTTCACAACTATATGAGATGTGTACCTCATGCCCTTCTAAGTACATTAACTCTTTGGATTTGGGTGTAATTAAATGTTATTAAAAGGAATTTAACTTCATTAGTGGACAGGTTAGTATGTATGACTAAATAAAAGGCATCCATGATATTTTACACTGTTAAACAACTGAAACTGGCTGTTTTTCTGGAGCTTCAAGTTAAAAAGGAGAGGATCTCAAAGACAAATTTTCTTTAACATTATTTTAGCCCCGTGTATCTCTATAGGTGACAGGTCTATCTACAGGTAACATTTATAAAATTATGTGCTGTATATAATGTGTACTTGGGCTTCCCTGGTGGTGCATAATATGACCATGAAAGACATTTTCAGCACTGACCACGTAATTGCTCTTGAAGAAACCACCCCTCTATTACTCATGGTTGCCTCCTTTTTAACAATATTGCAAACTCTTTTCTAGACCTCCTAAGTGGACTATTTGGGCACACTGAATTGTATCAGTACTACTTAAGAATGAAAAAAGGTTTGTTTTGTTGATTGCTCGTTATCAGAGAGTGAGATCTTGGCTCTCATTCCACTAAATCAGAAAATGTCTGGGGAATGTTTATTAATGTTGATCAACAGGTGAGTTCTCATCAACCGTTCAGTACATCCATTGATTCCCTTAAAATGTGTTGAAACTTTTCTATGGGCAAGACCCTCCTTTAGTGTTTGTATGCCCAACCTAAAGGTTTTAGTTGGGATATTATCCTTAAGTAGGATTTGATAGTGTATCAAAAACCTTGTTTGTTGAGTCTAGTGAAGTGATACATTGTGCCTTTGTTTACATGGCTAATTGTTAAGGGTTTGGAAACACTCCTTTGATGTACTAAGAGCAGCTAATGAAGGCAGTTAAATAAACAAACCTTTCTAATGAATCTAGCAGTTCACACAGACACACACTGCTAATTTGCTTCTTGTACCTGGCCCAAAGTTTTATGTATCGCTTTCCAAGCAGAACACCTATTTGAATTTAATGAAAATCCAGCTTGTTATTCCTCATAACCTAACATGATACTTCCCCACTTAGAATGTCAGTGCTGGAAGTGGCTTTTGAAATCGTATATTAGTTAATGCATTTTTACCAGTTAAAAAAAACAACAAAAAACTAAACCTCAGAGAAGTGAAGTGACAAGCCCTATATCACACAGCCAGCTGGTGAAGAAGCCAGCCTAGAGTCCAGGTTTACTGACTGTTTCCACTATCATATGGTTCTTTCTTTTAAGTTTTTACTTGTATAAAATATATCTCGAACCTAATTCCGTATTTCATGAATCAATATGTACCAACTTAAGGCTGTCAAACTATTGGGGGGGCGGGTAATATTAAATAGTTGCTCTCACATTGTCAGTTTTGCCTAGCTGCAACTCATCTACACTTGGAGAAAGTATTGAGACTTCCTCTTAATGTGTTTGGTGTTCACTCGGTGTCAAGTTTAGTGCCTGGACTGCAGTCTGATGGAAAGGCAGATTGAATTTCTGCCGCATTTTCAGGAACTGTGCTTGAAGCAAGCCACCCCCAGCCCCCAGGTAACCCAGTCCTGCCGCCTTGGTGGTATTATGAATTCTTGCACGAGTCTGCCGCTTCTGGAGGGCTGAGCAAGGGATCAGATCCTCCCTTTGTAGTGAGACAAGCTGCCAGAGAAGTGATTGATATTGCAGACAGAAGTAGGACTTCAAGGAAGGAATAAGCAGATAAGTGGGCATAATAAGTAGATAATACTACTACTTTGCACTCAGTGTCTTTTATCTGAGCATCTGAAGGCAGCTGTATCCTCAAACATCAAGGCCCCTCAGTGTAAAGAGAGATTGAGGGCTTTCCTTTTACTCAGTGGGCATCTCCACAATCAATAAATCAGTGAAACAATTTTCAAAGAAAGACCAGTGGTGATTTTTTTTTTTTCTTTTTCTTTCTCTGAGAAGTTAACTCGCCAGGATATGAAGCAATCGCTCTAAATGTTATCTTGATCTTAGGGCAGTGTTCTGTATGCACTTTCCCCTACAATGCTTGGAAAAAGGAAACTTTTACTGTACAGACTAGGACATTTGCTGTATTTTTTTAATCCCTTCCAATCACGTCAGACTATTCTCCCTTTTGAGTCTCATTCTTGCATTTATTTTACTCCTGAAATATTTCCCTTGTAAATCTTATTTTAGGTCATAGTCCTTAGGCAGTAAATCTTTAGACAGCTTCAGGCCATTATATCTCCAAGAAACCATTGTGATGGGAAGCTATGTTTAATAAGGTGAATGAACTCAGAGATCTCTTTGCATATGCCTTCATTAATTTTGTACACATCTTGTTAATTCAGACAAAGAAAGTGAGCTGCTAAGCCAAAATTGTTTCCTTTCAGCAGATAATGACTCAAAAATCAGAAGTCAGTTCTTAGAAGAGTTGGAGAATAATACTGGCTGTCATGTGTTTGTAGGTTAGGTAACTTCATTCCTTAATAGAGACAAGAATAAATTTCTAGAGATTAAACTATCATGCATATATACTAAGTGATACTGAGCAAACTGGAATCATCTTCTCCATCTTCTTTTCTTTTTTTTTTTTTCTGTTTTGTTTGCTAGTTGACTATGTTGTATGGAAAGGAGATTTTTTTCTGGTATTGTTTTTCTTTAATTATAGAAATCTCAGGGTTGTACTCTTGCCTGGAAAAATGGATGGAGGAGCCTGATAAGCTCCAGTCCATGGGGTCGCTAAGAGTCAAACACGACTGAACGACTTCACTTTCACTTTTCACTTTCATGCATTGGAGAAGGAAATGGCAACCCACTCCAGTGTTCTTGCCTGGAGAATCCCAGGGACAGGGGAGCCTGGTGGGCTGCCGTCTATGGGGTCGCACAGAGTCGGACACGGCTGAAGCGACTTAGCAGCAGCAGCAGCAGGGTTGTAGGGGGTTCTTCCCAGGTGGCTCAGTGGTGAAGAATCTGTCTGCCAATACAGGGGGCACAGTAGATGTAGGTTCAATCCCTGGATCAGGAAGATCTCCTAGAGGAGGAAATGGACACCCACTCCAGTATTCTTACCTAGAGACTCCCAAGGACAAAGGAGCCTAGTGGGCTGTAGTCCATGGGGTCTCAAAAGAGCTGGGCATGACTGAGCAACTAAACATCCGCAAAGTAACTGGCCTAATTTTAGGAGGAAAGGAAGACATCCATTCATCTTGTCTGTGTCCCCTGAAGATCAGAACAATGTCACTGGATGTGGAAAGGAAAAACTCACTTTAATTCATGGCTAGATATTAATGTGTTATCTAAAGACACACTTGCTTTCTTTCAACAAACAGCATTCCCTTTAAGACAAATTTCATACTTAGCCAAAAAAAAAAAACCTATGTATACTCAGCAGTGCCTCTGCAGACATCTTTCACTGTGGTCGGATTCTACTGTGAGCTGATGGGAGTGTGATCAGAGAACACACATATGATTGCATGTATCACTTGGCAATCTCAGTCTGCTATTCATTATTCTCATCTCTTTTCTCTTTCCCTCCCACTATAAAGTTTTTAAAACATACTGTCTCACTTGACAACCCTCACTGTTACCTTATAAGAGGTGATGGAGGTGGCAGTATCCCCATTAATAAATATGAAAATGGAGTTTCAGGTGTTCGCTAAGACCACAGATCAGATGTAGCAAGTAGCAGAACCAGGACTTTAAGGCAGGCCTTTTGACTTTGAGTAGCTGCTCTCCCAGGCAAGTACAAATGCTTTTCAATATAACATTGGATACAATTGACTTTCCTTATCTGCTTCTTTGGGTTCAACCAACCAAGGATTCAACTAATCAGGAGTCAAAAATATTCATTTAAAAAATTCCATAAAGTTCCAAAAGCAAAACTTGGATTTGCCATGCCAGCAACTATTTACATAATATTTATATTGTATTAGCTACTATAAGTAATCTAGAGATGGTTTAAGGTATGTGGAAGGAGGGATGTAGGTTGTAGGGCTTCCCATCTGGCAGTAATGGTAAAGAACCCACCTGCCAGTGCAGGTAGATGTAAGTGATTCAGGTTCAATATCTGAATGGGTCTGGAAGATCCCCTGGAGGAGGGCCTGGCAACCCACTCCAGTATTCTTACCTGGAGCATTCCATGAACAGAGGAGCCTGGGGGCTACAGTCCAAGAGGTCTGCACAGAGTGGGACACAACTGAAGTGACTTGGCACTCATCCACGCATGTAGGTTATATGCAAATAGCTTGCCATTATATATAAGGGACTTGAGCATCTGGGGTTTTGGCATCCATGAGGGGTTCTGGAATCAATCTCCTGAAGATTCCAAGGGAGGACTAAATAGCACATCAATCTATTAATATGAAAAATTGTACAAATGTTAGTAGATACTGTCATCAAATATATCCCCAAGACCCATGTCCTCAAATGGCTATTTTGGGTGCAAGTCTTTCTACAGAAAAGAAATAGACTTAAAAATTGTGTATAAATAAGTCATTTGACATGAGCTGAATTCACTTTCTTTAGCTTAATAGGTAGATTAGCTTTTTATAACTCCAAACTATTCTCCCCTAAGTCAGTCTTACTTCCTTTTTCATTCTGTTGCTGTTTTTCAACCCAAACCCAGAGGGTGCTGCTCCTTTTGCTAGATTCCAAGCTCTGTCTTTGCAGTATAAAGTGAAAACTGCCTTCTACACAGCTACTTAGATTCTAATGTCAGTTTTTCTCTCCTTGTTTCCACTTAGTTTTGTCCTTCTGTTTTCTTGAATGAGCTCTTTTCTTCCAAACTTTCCTGAGGTAACTTTCAGTACACATGGGTATCCATTATATTTCTTTGAGTATCTAAAGCATCAGTTTTCACAGATACCTAATTTTCCCTTCCTCATTTAATTCATATCTCTTTTACATTTTAGAAGGCTCAAACTTAAAACTGAAAAACTTTTCACCAGAGAATCAGAGCTTAACAGAGATCAAAATTTACTAATATCATAATGTGTTAAATAGAAAATCCATTATAGTTGACCAAAACTTAACAGATTTCAAAGTAAAACTTAAAGCTGCTAAATGGGGTCCATGAGATGTAATTCTGGTACCCTTATACATGGAAGCTCTGGTAACATATATAAACATGTATTTCTCTTAGTTAAATGAAATGGATGCAGTTCTTTCAGATAAGGATGCAGTACCATAAGAATGAGGAGAACCACTTTCTAATCATAAAATGATCACAAACTTTTGGGGTACTTATTTTCCATCTTTGGGTTTTATGTTGTCTGTCTCTAAAATGAAAAGTTTTGGCTATATGATCTCTACAGCTTTTCAATGATGTAATATGCTTTTCATTCTGTTTTTACCATCACTTAGAATGACTGCCCCTATGGCCATCAGGACAAGCCAGGCATTCTCTTTTCTCCCTTATCTTCTTTAGAATACTACATTTCCCTCCAGAGAAACTGACAGGGCTCTTTATTCTTCCCTTGGTCTTCTTGCTGTGACACAAGAAGAGAAATTATGGCTACTAATAGTCCTAGGGAAAAATGGGAAATGGAATTATGAGCAAATTCTTAATTGCTTGCTAACCGCAGAGGTCCATAGTCTTAAAGAAGAATAGTGATCGACAAAGGGGTCCTTATGTTTGAGTCCCTAAACCATCTTGAGAACAAACTCAAATATCCCTTCTAGGCTAGCCCCAGCTGGATTAGAGTCCTCCAAGCCTGTGGCTCTGTCAAAAGGCTGGTTTTGCTTTACAGTTCTAAATGTAAGTGTTAAGCCTCAGATAAGCAGAAAACTGAACTCTCTAATTAGCCTTGCAGGTCAGTCTTTAAAGAAGTAAGAGGGCGGCATCCAGTAGTCTCCAACAGCATTCTGCGCATTGTTTGCTGAAGGTCAGAGGGCAAATGCTGTTGTGACAGTTAGGTGAACTTGGCAGGCACCTTTCTCTGGAGAGGTGAGAGAGGGAAGCTTAGTTGATGTTGATCTTTGATGATAGCAGTGGCAGAAGACAGTCCCTCAGTTACTAGAAAATTTTTGATATCCTTTCAATTCACATGAAGATTTTCCATTTTTACTCGAAGGAGTTAAAGAGGTAGAGTCATAGGAAATAAGAGAGGATCTATCCAGACCAATGACTTAGCTGTAAAGAATCTGCCTGCAATGCAGGAGACAAAAGAGACGTGGGTTCAATCCTCGGGTCTGGAAGATTTCCTGGAGGAGGAAATGGCAACACATTCCAGTACTCTTGCCTGTAGAATCCCATGGACAGAGAAGTCTGGTCAGCTACAGTCCAAAGGGTCACAAAAAGTCAGATGCAACTGAGTGACTAAGCACACAGCACAGCTCAGACCTGGAAGTGAGAAATAGATTTAAGGGCCTAGATCTGAGAGAAAGAGTGCCTGATGAACTATGGAATGAGGTTCGTGACATTGTATGGGAGACAGGGATCAAGACCATCCCCATGGAAAAGAAATGCAAAAAAGCAAAATGGCTGTCCGGGGAGGCCTTACAAATAGCTGAGAAAAGAAGAGAGGTGAAAAGCAAAGGAGAAAAGGAAAGATATAAGCATCTGAATGTAGAGCTCCAAAGAATAGCCAGAAGAGATAAGAAAGCCTTCTTCAGTGATGAATGCAAAGAAATAGAGGAAAAGAACAGAATGGGAAAGACTAGAGATCTCTTCAAGAAAATTAGAGATACCAAGGGAACATTTCCTGCAAAGATGGGCTTGATAAAGGACAGAAATGGTATGGACCTAATAGAAGCAGAAGATATTAAGAAGAGGTGGCAAGAATATACTGAAGAACTGTACAAAAAAGATCGTCATGACCCAGATAATCATGATGATGTGATCAGTCATCTAGAGCCAGACATCATGGAATGTGAAGTCAAGTGGGCATTAGAAAGCATCACTATGAACAAAGCTAGTGGAGGTGATGGAATTCCAGTTGAGCTATTTCAAATCCTGAAAGATGATGCTGTGAAAGTGCTTCACTCAATATGCCAACAAATTTGGAAAACTCAGCAGTGGCCACAGGACTGGAAAAGGTCAGTTTTCATTCCAATCCCAAAGAAAGACAATGCCAAAAAATGCTCAAACTACCGCACAATTGCACTCATCTCACATGCTAGTTAAGTAATGCTCAAAATTCTCCAAGCCAGGCTTCAGCAATACGTGAACCGTCAACTCCCTGTTGTTCAAGCCGGTTTTATAAAAGGCAGAGGAACCAGAGATCAAATTGCCAACATCCTCTGGATCATGGAAAATGCAAGAGAGTTCCAGAAAAACATCTATTTCTGCTTTATTGACTATACCAAATCCTTTGACTGTGTGGATCACAATAAACTGTGGAAAATTCTGTAAGAGATGGGAATACCAGACCACCTGACCTGCCTCTTGAGAAATCTGTATGCAGGTCAGGAAGCAACAGTTAGAACTGGACATGGAACAACAGACTGGTTCCAAATAGGAAAAGGAGTACGTCAAGGCTGTATATTGTCACTCTGCTTATTTAACTTATATGCAGAGTATTCATGAGAAACGCTGGGCTGGAAGAAACAAAAGCTGGAATCAAGATTGCCAGGAGAAATATCAATAACCTCAGATATGCAGATGACACCACCCTTATGCTAGAAAGTGAAGAGGAGCTAAAAAGCCTCTTGATGAAAGTGAAAAAGAAGAGTGAAAAAGTTGGCTTCAAGCTCAACATTCAGAAAATGAAGATCATGGCATCTGGTCCCATCACTTCATGGGAAATAGATGGGGAAACAGTGGAAACAATGTCAGACTTTATATTTTGGGGCTCCAAAATCACTGCAGGTGGTGACTGCAGCCATGAAATTAGAAGACGCTTACTCCTTGGAAGAAAAGTTATGACCAACATAGACATCATATCGAAAAGCAGAGACATTACTTTGCCAACTAAGGTCCATCTAGTCAAGGCTATGGTTTTTCCTGTTGTCATGTATGGATGTGAGAGTTGGACTGTGAAGAAGGCTGAACGCTGAAGAATTGATGCTTTTGAACTGTGTTGTTGGAGAAGAATCTTGAGAGTCCCTTGGACTGCAAGGAGACCCAACCAGTCCATTCTGAAGGAAATCAACCTTGGGATTTCTTTGAAGGGATGATGCTAAAGCTGAAACTCCAGTACTTTGGCCATCTCATGTAAAGAGTTGACTCACTGGAAAAGACTCTGGTGCTGGGAGGGATTGGGGGCAGGAGGAGAAGGGGACGACTGAGGATGAGATGGCTGGATGGCATCACGGACTCAATGGATGTGAGTCTGAGTGAACTCTGGGAGATGGTGATGAACCGGGAGGCCTGGCGTGCTGCGATTCATGGGGTTGCAAAGAGTCAGACACGACTGAGCGTCTGAACTGAACTGATGTATGTGAATGATATATGTATGAAATATATATGATGATATATATATATAATATTATCATATACATATATATAGACACAACTCTGGAATCATTCTTTTTTAATTTAAAAGCTAAATTTATTAAACTATAATTTCAGAGACATTTTTAATCATAAATCCTAAAGGCTTAGTTCCCTTATGTATAAGCAAAATAGAAATAACTTGAATCTACCACAGTCTTATTCCAACCTGTCTCTCTTATTCCACCTTCCATCTCCCATCTCCACCCCCCTCACCTAACTCATTTTATTCCTTTGAATCCAGAATTTAACCCTTTGTCTTTTGACCCATGCTATTGTTTTCATTCAGGAATGTATTCTTTCTCTTCCTCCCAAATCCTTTTCAGCCTTAAAAAACTCAACATGGACTCTTCTCATGGAAAATTAATTATTCCTCCTGTGTTTACATAGAACTGCTACTTGTAACTTACACTTACTATTTATTTTCATCCTTATAATGTAAATATATATGTCTCTTTCACTGGATCAGTAAGTCTGAGGACAGATAGTCTTAATCTTCTTTGAGTCTTATTGTAAAACTCTGTACAATAAAGGATTCAGTTAATGTTAGAAGTGATAAGTGCATATGTGCAGGTGTGTGGGTGTGTGTGTGTGTGTGTGAGAAAGAAGTAATATGTTTGCCAAATGATGATCTCAGATATCCCTTACAAATGATGATCTCAGGTATTCCTTACAATCCCTTAACAGCATTAGTGTACCCCAAATAGACCTGTTATTTCACCTTAAAATAATATCAAGTCAACTAGATCACCTACTTAGGCAGGGAGAAGTAAAACTGAGATCTAACCTTTTCCCAGTGAGGTATACCAATATGCATGTTTGACCTCTTCCTCTCTAGACTAACAGTGGTGATCAATCAGGAAGGTGATCAGATAGTTGAAGACCAAGCATGAGTTTTAGTTTACGTAGGTGAAACTTAGGCAGGAGGACAAGGGGATGACAGAGGATGAGATGGTTGGATGGCATCACCGACTTGATGGACATGAGTTTGAGCAAGCTCCAGGAGTTGGTGATGGACAGGGAAGCCTGGCATGCGGCAGTCCATGGGGTTGCAAAGAGTCAGACATGAAGGTACTGAACTGACTGACTGAAGCAGTTTTCTAACTACTGACCATGGCTAAAATATATGATGATTGCTGAATAAAAATTGTAAGAATATGGACCATTTGAGGAATGCATTGGGAGTAAAGAAGCTGTATATTATCTTTTAAAGAGTTGCCCAGTTTGAAGTCCCAGTATCCTGGTTGGGTCATAATCTTACAGATTTAGGACACACCACTTACACTGTCATTGACTCAAGCCATTTGGCACTATTTCTTAAACTCCTGACCTTGCAGAGAATACATCTGAATTATAAAACCTCATGCAGAAAAAGGAATAATTTAAAAGAGAGCATAAGATGTTGATTAAGATAGGAATAGTGTATACCCATTTCATTCATGGAGCAAATGAGTTATAAGTAATGACTCAGTTTGGGGACAGCTGCTCCCATCTGCTCCATAAAGCTTGTGTGTGTGTGTGTGTGTGTGTGTGTGAGTGTGTGTGTGTGTATGTGTGTTCAGATTATATATAATGAAATCTGACTTTGGTACTTGTTTTTCCCTGTAATTTGAACATAATATGTGCACTGGATTTCACTTGAAGTAATGATTTCTTTATTATTAGGAAACCATAATACTGAATTTCCCTTTACTTTTAAGCAACATGTAGCTGAATCCTAAAGTCATTATTAGTCGCTGTTGGAAATTACCTAGAGTTTTTGGATGCAGCTCTCCTTTTGAGTCTGGTTTTTTTTTTTTTTTAAATCTCTTTGAGACAACAGTTGCAGAATTGTCCAGTTAATGATCGATGCAGATAATGTTTTCTTACAAAATCAAACCAGTGGCCTCCAAGACCAGAAGATCTGGCTTAACCACTCAGGTCACAGAAACACACCTACTCAGTTGCACCACTTTTTAATCGAGCTGTGAATCAGGCTTGGGAAGCTGGAATTAAGTCCGTTCATTGTGTCTGTAACAGTAAGAAGCATAGGAGATCAACATGAAGGGGGAAAAGCTGCTAAAGGAGAAAGAATCTTTGGGAGTCATTTGTAGCAACATGGCCATTCATTTTTCCTGCCTAGCATGCAAACAAATTGATTTTCTCTGAGGCTGAATTCATCCCCATTTTTAAGGCATGTGTGTGACAGGGTAATCTCTTCTGTAACAGGCAACTTGTATGGCACAAGACCATATGAAGCCTTAAGCATAGTTTATATGTGAATTTGAATACAGCATTTAACCCCTCTGTAACCTGATTGCCTTATCTAAGGAGTGGGAGTAATAAGAACAAGCCTGCTTTGCAGATGTGTCTGATGGATCAAACCAGAATAGTCATCTGATAAACAGAATTTGAGTGCCTATTCTGCATATTTCCAAAGGTGCAGGAAGTGCAAAACTAAACAGGCATCACCCTTGTCCTCATATTTTAGTGTGGGACTCGTGAAAGCAGAATTAAAAAGAAATGAGATGAGATCTATAATCATATAGGCATCCATAAAATAGGGGGAAAATTAAGAGGCAAAAGTAACTGGCTACTTAGAAAAGACAAAAATGATCCAAGAGTGCTTCAAGCACCATGCCGAGTGTATAGCAGATACTCAAGTGTTGAGTAAAATAGAAGAAACACCTAATATAGGCATTGAAGAATACACTTGAATTTACCTGTCTGAGAGAATGGAAGAACCAGAATATACAAAACCACAGCATTGGGAAATATAAGATCTATT
The DNA here is from genome assembly GCA_917880005.1 of Nanger dama. NCBI lineage: Eukaryota > Metazoa > Chordata > Mammalia > Artiodactyla > Bovidae > Nanger > Nanger dama. Next base: position 21,572,251 of record CAKJTW010000011.1, on the reverse strand, counting down.
TGCTTTTAAACTTCAATGTATAATTCACATCCTAAAGGCTCTTGTTATAAAGCCCCCAAACTTCTGCATTCTTCTTTGACCATTCATAAGATATTTTTAAAATAAAGATAGTCCTGTAGACTTTAAATCTAGATCTTGTCCATACTGCCACATTGTCATGTATATACTGTTGATGTTGGATTTGGTTTTCCTTTTCAATAAACAGTCCCCAGGGTTTACCTCCAAACCTTACTTATGAGGCTTCTAATTCCACGTAAGCTTTACTTTTGTCTGTACTCAGAGATCTTGGAACAAAAATTACACCAGGAAGCTACTTACTTTTATGTCCTTTTTTTTTTTTTTTTGGACCAAGTCTTCCTGTACTCCATACTTAGAGTGATACTTTTACTCCCATGGCCTGTAGTCTCCTACTGAAGATTATAGCAGCCTGGTGACAGCTATGTCTGAGACACCAAGCAGTACATGCTGCTTTCCCAGTTCTGGAAAAAAAAAAAAAAAAGAATACCACAGTTTGTCAGTCCTAAATTACTTTGACCTTTCTGCTGGAGGTAGTAAGGACATCAGTTATGCTGGGTCTAGTTAGGGCCTAGGTCTTTCTTTTTTCCTGATAATTTTGACTTATATTTCAAATGTAGTGTTCCTTGTTTTATGTGGCATTTTTCTACCCCCCAAAATGATCACGATAGTTACATGGTAGCAATATAGTTAGTGTTCCTTAAAGGTATGTGAAAACCATAAGAGTGTGGCTTTATTTCTTGTCTCTATCCTGTTCTATTGATCTATACATCTGTTTTTATGCCAGTGTGATACAGTTTTGATTACTACAGCTTTGTAGTTTAGTCTGAAGTCAGGAAAAACATTATTCCTCTAGTTATTTTCTTTTTTCTCAGGATTGTTTTGGATATTTGGGATCTTTTGTGTTGCCATATGAATTTAAAGTTGTTTTCCCTACTTCTGGGGAAGTACCATTGGTATTTTGATAGGGATTACATTGACAGATGAATGGATAAGGAAGATGCGATACACACACAGTGGAATATTACTTAGTCAAAAATATAAAGATCTTGCCATTTGCAACAACATGGTGACTTGGAGGGCATTATAGTAAGCAAGATAAGTCAGAGAAAGATAAACACTGCATGTAGAATTTAAAAACTACAACAAACTAGTGAATAAAACAAAAAAGAAGCAGACTCACAAACAACAGAAAACAAACTAAAGGCTACCAGTGGGTAGGAAGAGAGGGGCAGTTAGGAGTGAGGGGAAAAAAAAGATTATTATGGGAATATATGAAATCATGTGCGTGCAACTCTTAAAAATTATAAAGCACTTTAGAATTTAAAGAATCTTTAATTCAACTAAAAAGTGTATGGAGCATCTGAGACTTTTGGGCTGAGACAACCTTTAGAAATCTCATAGCAATTGGCCAACCTTTTGTGGTACTTGTAGGAGGTAGAGAAACAGAGAGGCTAGATAACTACTTCCGGATCACACTGTGCATTACAGGGACATAGAGTAGAACTTTTAAAAATGCATATATATGTATACACACACATGCCATATTTATTTATACCACTTTCTCGTACATAGGATCTAGATGTAGTGCAAACATGAATAGTGCAGCAGAGAGGATGAGTGAAAACATAGCTCCAAGGATGGCTCAATTAAATTCCCATGGTCCCTGATGCAGAGGTACTGTGCACCTCATGTGTGTGCATGGGATAGAGTGAGATTCACAGATGGAATCATTGACGTCTTCCCAAAATAACAAGCCAATGACTTCATTTTTTGGCCTGGTACTGCACTGTGTTTAACCAGGGGAGACATTTCCTATAACTAAAGATGAGTGCAGATCAGTGAATTGAAATCAGAAAAAGACATTAGAACTCACTTTTTCTGAGAGTCTGAATTAAAAGAGACAAAATATGATTATTTTCCTGGGGTTCATCCAGGACTCCAAAGTTAACACACCCCCTTTTTATTTTGCCTGGGATTTTTTTTTTTTTTTTTCCTGAAAAGGGTGGAAAGGATTTACGTAAGAAAGAAAGCTGAGTTGCCTCAAAATACAGCCTCCAGGAAGAATGAGATATCCCCTGCCCAACCTATATTTCTGCTGAGGAGAGAAAAAAAAAATGAGGAACTAAAAGTGAAGTCTAAATCTCCAGCTTGACAGTAAGACTGAAAGCTTGGTTGAAATCAACTAGTCTATGAAATCAGCTGCTTTCACTATCTCTTCAGAAAGAAATTAACACAATCAAAAGATATGGATATAAAGTTGATGGCAAAGTTGTCTGTCTCCATCAGTAGTGAAATTCAGCCTGTGGTTAAACAGAAAACATGAACACCAAGGAGACTAGAATCACTAGTATAGGATACACATATGTAATAAATCTGCCTCTAATTAACAGATTGAAAAACTTCATGATGGATAGAAGAATGTCCTGCTTCAAGTAATATAATCAATTTACTGGCAGAGTCAGAACTTAATCCAAAGTCTCTGACTCTTGGGACAATATCCTTTTATGCAGGATCCTAAAAGATTTGATGGATTGGTTTCCCTATGGTTTATCGTGTAGGGTAAATTGCTTAAAAGCTGGTATCACATTGAAATATATTCCAGGATGAAAAAAAGGAATGGTGATGTATTATGCAATCAGCTTGAGTGAGTATTTGTTGATTATTCACCAGTTAATTAAAATAACAAACAAACAAACTCAAAATTGGAGTGGAGATGTGGACCACAGGCTTGCTGCTGTTGATTCCAGCATTCTTTCCATTCTTCCAACTGGCATTGACTGTATTGTCTTCACTTACTTCAGCAACGGCCATTTGGAGGGAATGGCAATAAGTAGAAAAGAAAGGAATAAAATATAATTTTAATCAGATTATCCCTTGAAGTACTAGAAAGTCTTGTGCTTAAAAGCAAGAACTTTTAGCAGGTATTTAGTAGCATGTCCAGAACTACAGATATGAATAAGTAAAAGGTTAAAAGAAAGGAAAGTAGAAAGTGTTGCTTAGTCCTGACAGACGTCTTGAGACCCCATGGACTATAGCCTACCAGGCTCCTCTGTTCATAATTCTCCAGGCAAGACTACTGCAGTGGGTTGCCATTCCTTTCTCCAGAGGATCTTCCCAACCCAGTGATCCAACTCAGGTTTCCTGCATTGCAGGCAGATTCTTTTTTTTTTTTTTGCAGGCAGATTCTTTACCATCTGAGCCAACAGGGAAGTCAAGTCCAAAAGGATAAAGGGTACTGAAACCCATTTAGAACTATGATAAGCTAATCACTGCTCTAGGGTTAGTTAGGAAGTTAAATGTTATAATATAGGATGGTATTTTGATTTTATAGATAAAGATTCAAAGAAAATAAGTAAACACAGCAGTATTCAAACACAAGTTGGTATGATTCAAACAGTTGCATTTTTCAAAGGAGACCAGTTAATGGATGGAGATTAGTTATGTTCATTTTAATAAATAATGTATAATAATAGTAGGAGGAAGTTAATTTTGTTTGTGCTTTTTACTCTGAAATACTAAAAATGTTTAAAATATTTGTAGCTGCTTAGTTATTGTGGCAGGGTAAGCTCTTTTTGTGTTGATGATCTAAACAGAAATTGGTATAGTATCTGGAAATCAATTTAGTAGTATCTACTGGGCTTTAAAATATTTAAATATCTCTTAATCAAATAATGCAGAATAACTTCTAATAATTAGAATAATAAATTCTAATAATATATTTTTATTAATAGCATAATAAGTGTTTGCTTTAAAATTATGTGTGCGTATGTGCTCTCAGTCATGTCCGACTCTGTGTAACCCCATGGACTGTAGCCTAGCTGGCTCCTCTGTCTATGGAATTTTCCAGGCAAGAAGATTGGAGTGGGTTGCTATTTCCTCCTCTAGGGGAACTTCCAGACCCAGGGATTGAACCCACATCTCTTGTGCCTCCTGTATTGGCAGGTGGATTCTTTACTACTGTGCCACCTGGGAAATAGTGTTAATGACAAATAGAAACAGATTAAATACCCCATTAATGGGAGATGGCTAAATTAATTCAATAAGACTGTATGGAAATTTTTAAAATGTAGGGTTTAATTAAAATACCTGAGTTATGACCTGAGTATACAATCATATTAACAGGTGAATTTTTAAAATAATTAATGCATATATTTATATAGACACACATATACAGTTTTAGGAGCTCCCCAGGTGGAACTAGTGGTTAAGAACCTGCCTGACAATGCAAGAGACATAAAAGACGAGGGTTTGATCCCTAGGTTGAGAAGATCCCCTGGAGGAGGCATGGCAACACACTACAGTATTCTTACCTAGAGCATTCCATGGACAGAGGAGCCTGGCAGGCTACAGTCCATAGGGTCACAAAGAGTTGGACATGACTGAAGTGACTTAGCATGCACACACATACATTTTTAGTAAAATATATCTTTAATATATACTATCATATATTTAGTTTGTAAAGCACACAGAGTTACATGGAAAAGAAAATACCAAAATTTTGGCAGTGGTTATCTCTAGGTTCTGGGATAAATGGCTAATAATTCATTTTTATGTAATAAAGTAATCAGTTTCTATATATAATACTAAAAAGCAAAGAAGCTTGAAAAATATGTCAAAGGGCTAATATCTTTATTAATAAAGAAAGCATTACTACTTTAATGAGGTAGAGATTAGAGGGGAAAGCAAAGGACATTAATAGATCATGTAAAGAAGAAATGCATAGGGCTAATAAACATATTGAAATACATTTAATTTTTCTCACAACCAAGGGGATTCATATTAAAATAAGAATTTTTTTTTTCATTTATAAAGTTGGAAAAGATGACTCTAATACTGTGGTTCTTAACCTCATACAAATACAATTTGATTCAGCCCTTTGGAAAATAGCTTGATTCTATACATAAAACTTTCACTTTTCACTTTCATGCATTGGAGAAGGAAGTGGCAACCCACTCCAGTGTTCTTGCCTGGAGAATCCCAGGGATGGGGAGCCTGGTGGCTGCCATCTATGGGGTCGCACAGAGTTGGACAGGACTGAAGCAACTTAGCAGCAGCAGCAGCAAAATGGGAAAAAGCTTATAATATGAAGATAACATTTATGTGTGTGTGTGTGTGTGTGTGTGTGTATATATATATATATATATATACACATATATATATAATCTAATTTAATTTTGCAGTATATATATACACACACACACACACATATAAAAATCTAATTTAATTTTTAATAAGAAAAAGAGGAAACTTTTAACAGTAATTATGATAACATTTATTTTTTATTTTTGTTTTTCAGTTTTGGGCTCAAAATATCACACTGTTTTTATAATCTAAAATTTTAAAATGCAAATTAAAGATTATATGAAGGTGATCTTATCATTTTGCACATGGTGGTTTAGTCACTAAGTTGTGTCTGACTCTTGTCACCCCATGGACTGTACCTTGCCAGGCTCCTCTGTCCATGGGATTCTCCAGGCAAGAATACTGGAGTAGGTCACCATTTCCTTCTCCAGAGGATTTTCCCAACCCAGGAACCAAACCCTGGTCTCCTGAATTGCAGGCAGATTCTTTACCAACTGAGCTACAAGGGAAGCCATATTCTTTTGCATATGGATACCTATTTCCTTGGACTGTTTTGAATCCCTTCAGATCTTGATTTCATCATTTAGTATTTCTTTATATATTAGTGTCTTCAGGGCTTACCTCGTAAGCCAGTCAGTAAAGAGTCTGCCTGTAATGCAGGAGATCCAGGCTTGATTCTTGGGTTGGGAGCATCCCCTGGAGAAGGAAATGGCAACCTACTCCAATATTCTTGCCTGGAGAATCCCATGGAGAGAGGAGCCTGGCAGGCTACAGTCCAGGGTTTACAAGAGTTAGATGAGACTTAATGACTAAACCACCACTACCACTGTCTTCATCTTCCTTTGTAAGAGAAAAATAATAACAGTCCATACATCATACATTTTTATGAACATTAATTGAATTTTGATATATTTATAAAGTGCTCTGAAAAATACCTGACCCACAAAATATACAAAGAGAGAGAAACTAAATGTTGTCTACCATTTTACCTTCTCCTTGAAGGTTTACAAAAATAAAGAAATATATCTTTAAGATATAGGAAAGAGTTTATTTTCTCCTCGGTGCCTATAAGTGTTGCTTATTTTTCAGAGTCTCACTAGTGACTCTAAAATGGAGGTGACCTTTTAGCTTGGTTTAGAATTTAGCTTTAGCCTTCAGAGAAAACTGATTGGGTAAATTGATTTAGTGCTCTCAGTAGCTTCTCCAAGGCTCATTCTTACCTGTCTGGAGTAGGAAAGGAAGGAAATCACTTAACTTGGGAAAGGTTAGAGCTGTGAAAGTTAGTGTGTCCTGGTGATCATCCTTTGACTTTATGCTGGCTGGTATTAAAATGATCTCATTGATTTTGTTCTGGAGCAGCTTGGAAAGTCCGAACATTTCTTAGCTTTCATTCATGCTCTATAAAATCCCAATATTTTTTGACTGTTGTAGGTTTATCATGCTGACAATTTTCCTTCTTGACAAATAATTATTGAAGTTTTGAGGAACAGTTCTTGAGTTGAAAGCATCATTTTTCTCTCTCTCCTATTGTAATTAGGTGCTATGCATTGATTCCTACAGGAAAGGCATTCGTGTCATAATAAATACTTTGGGTAAATAATCCCTTTTCAACTTTCTAGTTTTTTTCTAGAGTTAAATCGTTTGATTGAACTTATATTCATCAAGCTTTTAGACACTAAATGTGATATGATGAACTGAAATGTACTCTGACCTCAAACGTTCATAGCTTCGTAGGGAAGTTGACAAGTATACAATTTTTGCATTGTAAGCTATATATTCACATAAAATAAGAAAAGATTTAACTTCAACTAGGAAATTGGAGAACTCAGTATCATTTAAGGAATTTGAAAGTGTTTTCATTTACAGGTAAATGGGATGAAGGCATTCCAAACTGAGGGACCAGGTTGAGCAGAGGGGCAAAATGTTCAGTTGGGGCCAGCATGTAGCAAGCAGAGTGGAATATAGGAATATGAAGCTGAGAGGGCAGCTTGAAATCAGCCTGTGAAGAAGGATTTTGAGTGCCTTTGAAAACAGCTTATTCCATTGGCAATGATGCGTCCTAAGGAATAACACAATCATAGTTGTTCTTCAGGAAAGATAAGCATGATGGTGAGGGCCCTCTGTAGGGAGGAGAGAATGCGGAGACATTGATAGATATGGTTAAATTTTTGGTTAAACCATAGAGGGTTGATACATTTCTAGTCAGGCACATGTTCTTTCTTGGAATTTCAACTGCTGATATAAAAGCAAGTCACCAGTCGCTTTTTAAAATAACTGACTACCTAATCCTACCAGATACAACGAAGCCTCTTCTAACTTTTATGTTTTCTCAATTCAATACCCACTAAAACTTTTATCTCCATTTTTATGACTGCATGAAACCTAAATATTTTCTTACTTTCTCTACTTACCTCAAGCCATAGGGGGCAGATATAGATCAGAGAGACTAAATTGCTTCCACTTTTTACTTTCTAGAACTTTATAGAGGCCATGTTGTTCCCTACCCAACCTTACATACTATGGATTAAGAAATTCAACTAGTATTTTATGTGTTCAGTTCAGTTCAGTCGCTCAGTCATGTCCAACTATTTGCAGCCACATGAATTGCAGCATGCCAGGCCTCGCTGTCCATCACTATCTCCTGGAGTTCACTCAAACTCACATCCATGGAGTTGGTGATGCGATCCAGCCATCTCATCCTCTGTGTTCAACTTCTCCTCCTGCCCCCAATCCTCCCAGCATCAGAGTCTTTTCCAATGAGTCAACTCTTCGCATGAGGTGGCCAAAGTACTGGAGTCTCAGCTTTAGCATCATTTCTTCCAAAGAACACCCAGGACTGATCTCGTTTAGAATGGACTGGTTGGATCTCCTTGTAGTCCAAGGGACTCTCAAGAGTCTTCTCCAACACCACAGTTCAAAAACATCAAATTCTTCAGTGCTCAGCTTTCTTCACAGTCCAACTCTCACATCCCTACCTGACTACTGGAAAAACCATAGCCTTGACTAGATGGACCTTTGTTGGCGAAGTAATGTCTCTGTTTAGAAATATGCTGTCTAGGTTGGTCATAACTTTCCTTCCAAAGAGTAAGTGTCTTTTAATTTCATGGCTGCAATCACCATCTGTGGTGATTTTGAAGCCCCCAAAAATAAAGTCTGACATTGTTTCCACTGTTTCCCCATCTATTTCCCATGAAGCGATGGGACTGGGTGCCATGATCTTAGTTTTCTGAATGCTGAGCTTTAAGCCAACTTTTTCACTCTCCTCTCTCTTTCAATTTCATCAAGAGGCTTTTTAGTTCCTCTTCACTTTCTACCATTTTTATGTGTACCAAGCATTTATGTATTTGCTTAACTTTCTCACTTAAAGGTATAAATGGAGCCATTGACATTTGGTGTGTTATAAAGATTGCATGTCAAATTAGAGACAATAATTATTCAATAAAATGATGAAATAAGTTATATATTTGGGGGAGGAGTGAATATTCACTTATTTCTCATAATACAAATTCAATAAAAATTCTAGAGCATTAAATGATTTGAATATGAACAATTAAAAGCCCCATAATAATATAAAACTATAATATGGCCAAAGGATTTTATAATGTTGGACTGGCAAAGACCTTTCAAACTCTCTTTGAAAAGTAACAAATCATAACAGAAAAATGATGAATTTAGTTATGGAAAACAGAAACCTTCTACACCAAAGAATAAACCATAAATCCATATATGAGTTTGAAACACCAGAAACACATACACAGCCAGGCACATAGCAGAAAATTATTTGCTGAAATTATTATAAGATTAATATTTTTACATATAAAGAGTTCTTACATGAGTATCTGTAAAGAAGGATATTCAACAAAATTGTAACATACTTCTTTCAGGAAAGCAGGTGTGTTAATCACACATCTTGAATGACTTCTGCTCCCAATGTACTAGATTTACAGCAGTGACAATTTCATTTAAGAGACAGTGCTGAGCCCTGAGTCTGAGGCCATGAATCTGTGAGGAATTTGAGGGAACTGCTGAGAATGAGAAATTATGACCTGTAGTTAAATAAAGTTGTTCTGACTCCTGAAGATTTAGGAAACCTATTTAAAATCTTTGAGTTTATTTATTTATCTGCACAATGGTGATAATAATACTTACCTACATCACTAGGTTATTAGCAAAATTAATACACATTAATAAACCTTTAGGGTCAAAGGTAAACATTGCTGCATGGTGAATACAGAAAATGGCTGCTTCTCTGTAACCTTCTGCTTAAATAAATGCATGATGTTTACATCAAATATTCACACTAATTCTGAAATCAAATGTAATCAGAGGTACTTTCATTCATTCTTTTAAGGAAATGTGTGTGCTAAATTCAAATTTAAATGGATTGGTAGCTACTATGAAGTGTGTTAATTGGTCAGTCATGTCTGACTCTGCAGCCTCATGGTCTATAGCTCACCAGGCTCCTCAGTCCATGGACTTCTCCAGGCAAGAATACTGGAGTGGGTAGCCATGGCCTTCTCCAGGGGATATTTCTGACCCAGGGATTGAACCCGCATCGTCTGCATTGCAGGCAGGTTATTTACCATCTAAGCCACCAAGGAAGCCCAGGAGCTATTATACCCTAAAGCAAAAACCACGAATTCTCCCCTGAATACATTGCGACTTTTTCTTTATGTCAGTTAAGCATCTTAGTATCTGTGGAACTCATCTGCTTCATTGTACAGTTTGAAGATGAGCAAACTGAGGTACAAATACCCCAGTAAAATATGAGAAATGTGAATAATCCTTTAAATCACTTTCACAAATTCTGGACAAAGACTCTTATCTTTATAATGGTTTTTAGAAATCATTTAGTTCTGCCTCTCATTTCACAAATGAGGAACGTGAATCCAGAATGGTTAAGAAACCTGCCCCAAGGGCACAGAGTTGGAAATGGTTCTTGTATCTCATACTTACTCCTTTAACCCCTAGTCCAGTACTCCTTCCCCTCAAGTACCCAAAACACACACGTAGCCTTAGCAGATTTATTGTATCTTATATGTAAAATATACATGTTTTAGATTTGGTAGATACCTCAGATAGAGATCATAGTCTAACCAGCATACGCTGAAGGCTAAGATGGTAGAGAGAAGGAATTTGATCTTTTTCATCCATCAAATACTGCCGGGAAGCTTTTGACTTTGCGCAAGATGAAATTTGTTTACATTTGGTTGAATATCATCAGCATCTGATAATGTGAACCCTAGATTTAGGGGTTCAAATGCTTACACTACCCTCTTCATGTAAAAAGAATCAAATAATGACTTTCTGGGCAGTTGTGCTAATGCATTTACTCCAGATTAATTTCCAAACTTGCTTCATTCAGAACTTCCTACTAGGGTATAAAGATCTGGGATCAGGTCAAGAACTCTGCTTTTAAAAAGCACCCTGGTAAGTCTCAGGATCAGCCAAGTTTTGAACCACTGGAATAGAGCACAGTTTTCAGGAAACAACTATCTGCTTTCTACTACTGACCTGGAAGCTGTCAGTGGGTTTATAATTTAAATGCAAAGTATAAATAATGAATTGCATTTTGCAAGTCATTTCTTTTTCTTTTTCTTTTGGTTTTTGTTTTTGTCTTGTAGCCAGTGCTTCTTTGGTTAATTACAGATAGTGAGAGATAACCTTCCCAGTATTTCAGTGAAGAAATCAACATTTTGTCTGATATAAATTTGTAGAATTAGTGTCGTCATATCCTTGCACAGTTGAAATAAAATGGTATTACTGAAAAATTTTTGCAAAAAGTGAAACATCTTACCAATAACTTAGGGGCTTAAGATAAATATCACCTCATGATCAAATTATCCTTATGTGCATGCATTTTATGGAGGCAAAATTGAAGTAAAGGGGAGGTAACTCCAAGGTCATGAATGCATTTGCACAGGATATTTAAAAGGTTTATATGCTAATCTATTCTGGTTTCTAGTTTTCTTCTAATCTCCTTCTAAATTTTGGAAGTAATCTAAATATTCACTTATAGATATATTGTCCAGCTGTAACTTTTAGGCAAGAAAGAGGTAATTTGGATTCCCGAGTGTGAGGTGAGAAGTGATGTTTAGATATAAGTCTAACTAAATTATACTCCACAGCAATGAGCATATGTTAGTGGATCCCACAGTAGCCATCAGGATGCATTTCATCTTCACTGAATCCATAGCAAGCAAAAGCTAATTCTATATGAATGTTGTGTATTTAAGTAAATATATTATTAAGGCAAAATCTGACTTGGTCTTTCAGACCTGAAGATTATTCTTGTTAATAGTAGTTAATTATCTGTTTATAAAATTACTATCTTTGAGCATTAATACAACTAGGTATGGTAGAGAAAATAAATATTCAAATAGATAAGCTATCATACTGATTCTATATTTCAAAAAATAATGATAGAAAAAAAGCATTTTTAAGGGCTTAAAAAAAAATAGGCACTTTTCCCGGCTTTTCTATTTCCTGTACATAATATGGATGTTTGTTTGTTTTTACAAGTTAATGGGGCCAGTGATTTAAATTGTTATTGAAACATGCTTTGAACAATCAAGTAGCTTATGTTGGCATAGAGTCGTTTGAAACCACTGGTATTTCTCTAGGGAGAAATGGGAAATCCTTCACCTATCAGGCAGTGGATTTTTAAATTTTTATACTAAGTATATATATGCATTGATTTGGGTAGTTTCCCCAAATTTCTAACTGTGTAATCGTTTTGAAAATCCACATCTAAGTTTTAAAACCCAAAACAAAAAAACAACTTCTGAAAACTTTTTCCTGAAGCTTTACTTTTCATTGCAAAGTGTAAAATAACTTTATGAAGTGCCTTCTTTAAGTCCTGGTGGTGGTACGGTCTGTGGTTTGTTTGGGGAGATTTTGTTTTCAGGAAAGAGTGTGTTTTCTTATGAAAGAGACAAGGGAAAGTTTTACCTGTCTCTCTCCAGTGTTCTTTTTTTTTTTTTCTCTCTCTTTCTTTCCTTTTCTTTTAAAGATTGGTGATAAGGAATTCTAACTACTTAATGAGATGGGAGAGGCCTCACTCCATTGGAGTGGAGGAGTCCAGGTGGAAGTTGATGGATTGGACAGGTAAAGAGAAGAGTCCCGCCCCCTCATGCCTATAGTTGGGTATATATGAGGGAACCTAAAATTATGTACAGAGAGAGAAAGAGAGAGAAGGACTTGAGTTCTGTTATCTTCCTAGTAGATTTCTACTGTAAGGGTCTCAGAGGGGGTGGGGGGTTGGCAAAATCCTGGAGCCAGAAGAGAGGACAGCGGCATTGATCAATCTTACAGCTAACATGTTGTACCTGGAAAACAATGCCCAGACTCAATTTAGTGAGGTAAGGCTTTTAGATTTTAGCACTCCATTTAGAGATGTTATTTTTATTTCTCTTTTTAAAATAAAAGCTTACATATTTGTGGTTCTTGGTCACCCAATGTAATGTTTTTGCAAACTGTGTATAGGAATCTCTTTTTCTTGGTTAATGTTTTCTGTGGTGACTATAAGAGTTTTTAAAGTAAAAGATGAAACAGTAGGAGAAAAGGGAGAAGAAAAATTTCTGGGAGATGTTATGTATTTGAAGAAGCTCAATATTCAGAAGTTTAGAAAATCACTCTGTATGAGAACAGACTGAGAGAGCAGATCATATTCTGCCAGACTCACTGAAATGACTCCTCTGTTGGGTTTTCACTTACCAGTAAGACAGATTTGTTGATTGTGTCTCAACTCAGTTAAGTTCTCAGTTTTATCTCCAGACTTCATCCTAAAAGCAAATTAAGTGTTTGTTTTTTTTTAAGTAATCAGTAGAAGTTTTTTTTTTTTTTTTTTTTTAAGCCATCTCCGTTTTGAAGTCTGTCAATCCAGAGACCCACCTAAATCCAGAGGGGACTTCATTCATGTCCCTATTGTCTGGTGATTTGACTTCAACTTTCACTGTATAATGAGTTATTATAGAGTGATGCATTATTAAATATTTATGTATGCATACATGTAAATGTATACTGTAGCACGTAGGATTTTAGTTAAGGAATTAATGTTTGCCACCCTGATCTGTCTTCAACACATTTGTCTCAGGGGTTTAAATCTCTGATTTAAAAAATCCTGAAGAGACTATAAGGCTTTGAGGAAGTTTCCTAAGGTTGAGGGAGGTCTAACAACAATATTAGTTTACATTCCTCAGAATAGGGCCAGCTGTGTTGACACTAATCAGACTGGGGAGGGAGGGGAGTGCAGTGTGAAGAGAGTGAGTTCAGTGTTTTGGCTAAAAATGCTTGCAGGTGAATGCTTAGAAAAGTAGACTGGAGTATTCAAATAGAGCTCCTTAAAAATCAGAACAAAATGCATAGTACTCTGGGCAGAAGGCACAAGGGAAGCCTCCACACTGGGCAACAAAGCCGGGCCAGTGCTTTCATATTGACCATGCTATTGTCTAGACACCTGAACTGTGTAAATAGAGCAGGGGAAATATCGAGTTATCTAAAGAAGGAAAAGGAAGTGCCTATTTTCCTTTAAAACATTCAAGTAGGCTTGCTTGTCCTCGGTGGAGAAACTTGAGTTTCTTGTTTTGCTTTAATATTGAAAGTCAGCTTAAAATGTTACTAAGCAATTAACAAAAAATAGAAGTAACACTTATGATTATCTTGTTTCTATTTGATCCAATATTGTCCTGTTGGGATCATTAAAAAAAAAAAAAGGAAAAGATCTGTCAGTCATATCATATCTGACTTTGTGTTCGTGAAAAATTTGGCGCGCATTTATAATCAGGTTAAGATTCCTGTGTGTGTAAATAAAAAGGTTAGAAACAAAAGTTGACTTTGAAGTATCTCTAAGAAAAATATAAAGTTGATGTAAAGTAGAAAGAACTGATTATTTCTCATAAAAGAAAAAAAATTGCATGAATACTGTGATGAGAAAGTATTTGTACGAATGACTGCCTTTTATGGAGGTAAAGGAGTCATGCTGTGAGAGTATGGCGTCCTCACGGTGAAAGAAAATACCTTTACAGGAGTCTGCATTTTTCAAAACTTTAGGGGATGTGTGGTCAGATGCTGAAGAGGCAGCAACTGTCTGTTTTTCTTTTGAAACGCTGCTAATATACACAGAAGTTACCGATGGAAAAAATATGGCGGCATTTCTCTACTGTCCTGCGTCTTTTCCTGTATTTTGTCATGATTTTTATATCCTTCCGCTAGTGTGTATGTGTTATCTCCATGGCTTCATTTCCGTTCTATTGCTTAAGAACAGCTTTCTTTTCTGCATAGGGTTGAATAACTAGCCCTTTGTAGAAATGCAGTTCTACAAGGAGGTATACGAAACGCCTGGGACCACATGGCCCTGAGAATGTAGAAATTTCATTCCAAATTTATAACGTCTTAGCATTCACCTTCTGATACCATTCATGAATAACCGTCAATACAGAATCAGCCATTTATGATTATCATATAAGAAATTGTTTTTAAATTGTTAGATTAAGACTAAAAAGGCATGCCACCTCCCGTGAAAATGATTTGAAAATCTCAACCCTTTCTCTGACTTCAAATAATGTTTCCATTTAACTTGCCAGCAACTTCCGTGGATTGGTAACGCAAAAACAATATAAACAAGCTGTTCCTCCTCTTTGCCCTAACTTTCCAGTTCTTTGCCCTCAAGCAGAGAGGAATTTGGGGGAAGCTGTTATTGAACAGGAAAGGGTCCGGAAGGGAGGGGAAAGCAAGTTGGACACAACAGGCTTGGCTTAAGGTTCCACCCTTGGGTTACAATGAAGAGGCCTCGAGCAAGTACCTTTCCAGTGCGCCAGGGTGGAATGACACAGCCTCCAAAACTGGTCTAAAGCTTGGGGAGCGAGGCGCCAAAGAAAGGAAATTCTTCACGGATTAAGTTGGAGTTCCGTTTCTTACCAAAAACCTGGTTCCCGTGTGTGTAAGTGTGTGTGAGAGAGAGCACAGAGAGAGACTGAAAACTTTCACACTCCTCCTTAGAAAGATGGTATTTTATTTAAAAATCCTTATCTGGACTTGTGTATGAAGATGAAAAAGTACTTTGGTGAATGGGTTACAACATTCAAGACTTCAAGGCTCATATATTGAATCACCTCATTTTACAAATCGAGGTTAATGACTTCTCTTTCTGAGAGAGATATAGCTGGAAAAATGAGTCCCTTTTACTTAACCTTTTTCTCTTTGATACCAAAAGGAGAGAGTACACTCTAAGAAGGGCTATTCTGATTCACGGCAACCTGTTCAAAGTTTCCAGAAAGAACTGGTATGCAAATCTAGTTGAGAGTAGGAAGAAAAGTGCTGAAGCAGCGGTATGAGCCTTCAATGACCTGATTAAGTTCAGGTCATTGCCAATTCATGGACCTCTAGGTGCGTATTGGCAAGGAAAACAGTCTTTCCTGTCCCAATACCATTTCCAAAGACTGAATCAAATTTTTCCCTATGGGAGTGGTTTTTATCTTTGATGTGAATACATGAATTCTTTTTAACTTTCCAGTGTTGTGCCTCTGCGAGTTTTAGCACCGCGGGTAAAATCACAGAGGTAAGAAGCAGAAGCTGCAGACTTGGTTCAGGTGTCAGGCTGGTTGCCGTCCCTCACTCCATGCTGTGGTCTTAGACTGCGCTACTTGTTTTACAGTTGGTTGCCCTCAAGCCCAGAGGGGACTGGGAGAAAGAGATCACAGATCATAGATCGTATTTTCCTTCACTGCTATTGGAAAAATGAGTGGTGATAATAAATCACTTATTCTTTACCTTGATAAGGTAAAAGCATGTTTGGTTTGGTTTGTTTTCTAGAAGAGCAGTGATCCTCAACGGGGGTGTGGAGAGACAGTAGGAAATATCAATGAATGGATAGTTAACTGAAACAATCAAAAAAATTGGTTGCTCTTTCATCATACAATATATATTTTCTGAATACAATGTTTGCTGAATTTTTTTTAGAAAATAAGCACATACAGAATTTAGATTCTCTATTCTTCATGTTAAGGGAATATGTATTTGAGGTCATGAGGCTTTATGTTTATCAAGGACAGACATAGGTCAGACAGTTGAGAATTCTGTTACCACAAATGTACCCAACCTTTCTTTGAGGAGCACATAATTGCTTTGGTAAGGATCTGTGTTGGTGAGTTAGAAGCAGATGGGTAAAAATCCTTCTTTTATAGTAATAGTGGAAAATTAAACTTTTCCCATATCGAGTTTTAAACATTACTACTTTAAACATTAATTGTTTTATATCAGTAAGTAAGAAAGAGTGAACACAGACACCCAAAAGACACGTCAGTGAAAAATAACTTGGTTATTTCCATAAAAGTCTTACTGTTTTGAAAATGGAAGTTTTTCCAAATCTCAGTGAACTCAGAATTGTCTTTTAAATATATGATGAACAAAAATCAGATGGCTGGTACAGTCTTATTGTCCAGGGCCAATTTAGGGAAGGAGTTGCCTGTGAAGGATATCCAGTAGGGTAGCAGATTTTAGTTCTGGAAAAGAATGGATTGAAATGTCAAGGTGAAGAAGCTGATCTAAGAGTTAAGCAATAATTCTTATTCCGGATCTTCTCTTCAGGACACAGTTTGGAGGCACAAGAAAATAGGGGCCTGTGGCTTATTAAGGTATTATCTTTATCAACATTTTATAATTTTCACTTATAGTTTTTAATAAAGTTGAAATGTGTCAATATTCATGAGGAGTGGTATTGAGGAGGAGAAACTGAAGTTATAAAAGGGACTACTGACTTTGTGTAAATAAATATTTACTGAGCATTAGTTACATATAAGATGGTACATAGGATATAAAAATGAATATGAAATAGTTCCTACACTGATAAGTAACAGTTCATAGGGAGAATGAAAATATACAGTTATAATTAATATAGGAGAGACCTTGAGTGTCATATGCAAAGTGTGAGCAAGATAATATGAAGTATCAAAGAGAAAGAGAGTACTCTGAAGCAAGAGGACCTTGCACGTCTATGTATATGTGTGTGTGATGCAGATTCACTTGGAAGGATGAGTAGAGAACTTTATAAAGTTTTAGAAATAAAAGAGGGAAGGATGATGTCAGGTGCAGAAGCAAGCATCAGCAGAGACACAGAAGCAGGTGCATACTAGGGTCCTCAAATGTTAGATAGTTTTGATGGAGCTGAAAGTATGAAATAATTAGAAAATAAAGATAGAAATATAAGATAGAGGGCTCATGGAATGTCCTAACACAATGTAGTGGCTATGAAAAGCCGTGGAAGAATTTTAAACAGAGAAACGGTATAATTAGGGCTGTATTAGAGTGCTCTTGGGGTGGTATAGGGCTTTGTTAAGGCTGCCTAGAAGTATAAAAATGCATTTCTCTGAATTGCACATTGGGTGCTTGATTTTCAAGGACATCCACTGCCTCTCTGTAACCTTTCAATTCAGTTCAGTGGCTCAGTCGTGTCTGACTCTTTGCGACCCCATGAATCGCAGCACACCAGGCCTCCCTGTCCATCACCAACTCCTGGAGTTCACACAGACTCACGTCCATTGAGTCCGTGATGCCATCGAGCCATCTCATCCTCTATCGTCCCCTTCTTCTCCTGCTCCCAATCCCTCCCAGCATCAAAGTCTTTTCCAATGAGTCAAAGTACAGGTGGCCAAAGTACAACCTTTGGAAGAGTAGAAATGAATTGCTTCTAAAGTCTCATGCAACTTGTGTTTCTCTACCCACAGCTTTCTTTCATAACTATGGTTCCTGCCATAGATAAGTAGGGAACTAGTGGTCTTGGTATGTCCCTGTTTACTCCTGCTATTCAGATGTACTTATCAATAGCACCCCTTTTACTTTCCAAAAGTGTTCCTCTTGGAGGATAAAGTATATGGTCATCCTATAAATAAAGCCCCACTGTTTATTTTGTTGGGTTTCCTTTGTGTCTCATCTGGTAAAGAATCCAACTGCAATGCAGGAGACCTGGGTTTGATTCCTGAGTTGGGAAGACCCCCTGGAGAAGGGAAAGGCTATCCACTCCAATATTCTTGCCTAGAGAATTCCATGGACTGTATACTCCATGAGGTCACAAAGAATCGGACATGACTGAGTGACTTTCACACACACACCATTTATTTTATTATTCCCCCTTCCCTACCCCCTGCCCCCAAAAAAAAGTGGTATATATTTGTCTATAAACTAAATACAGTAGCTTTGATATCCCAGCCACAGATCAATTAAATTGTTTCCCTTAGGAAAAGAAGAATTTTCTTACAACCCAACTTACTGAGAATTAGTAAGTGTAGTCCTGGTGCTTGTGCTAGGCACCAAAGGAGACCAGTTACAGCCCTTGGCTTATGAGAAGTCATAATCCTAGTGTGTACATAAAGTATTCATTCATAAGTGACTCTGGTTTAAAACAGAATGTCGTAAGAGACACCAAGGTTTCTCAAAGACAGTGAAGTGGGTCAATCTGTTCTTGACAAGGGTAATATTTCACATAGTTTGAGAACTAGAGTTTAGCCACAGGGGGAAGACGGAAGGTCATTCTAGGTAGAAGGTAGAAGATTAATAAAAGTACAAAGAACAACTGCATAGGACCAAATGAAAGAGCATGCTATATTGACTTGAAAAGAGAATGATGATTTAAAACTGACCTGTGTTTAATCTGTATGTCAAAATGGAACACTTGTAAAAGAAATAGCACCCAAAAAAAAAAAAAAAAGGGATGACAAGGGCTTTTATCTCACTGAGAGCTAGAACCCATGCATATTCTGAAAGCATGGGCCATGTCCAGAATCTGAGATCCAAACTTTGTCTACATGTTCTAGGAGAGACAGATGTCATCCTGCAAGGAGGAAGAAAAACTAGTCCAAATGATTGCTTGATTTGGGTGAAGTTATTTCCTGTTCCCATTCCTTAGACCTCTATAGAGATAGATAAGGTTTCTAAACCTTGGTAATTGCATTCTTAAATTAATCAAAACTAGGAAGAAACTCAAGACTGATTTTATATGTTAAGGAGGGTCAACTTTATTTATTAAATAGTCATTTTAGAATGAGAAAACTCTCCTCTCTGGTCACTGTTCTAAAAAGATAGAGAGCATGGAGCTAAATGTGACACAATATCCCAAGTATGACTTTTGTTCAAGGTGAGAATCCCAATTGGGAAATAATAGAGCAGAAGCAAATATGAATATATCTTTTAAGAAACAAACAGCACCCTAGTTTAACCAAAAACAATTACAATAATAAAATCAAACTTTTGGTATTACAAACTTAAAAAAATTGAAATAAAATTTTCAAATTTCACTTTGGACAAGGATATACATTTTTATTTAAGATCTGAACAGAATTATTGGGGCAGATATCTTTCTTTCTGTTCATATCATCTCCTTCCACAATCTCCTGCATCATTTCCATCTCACTCAAGATGAAAACCTAGACAATTAAAGAGATGATGGTGGGGTAGGCAAGGGCAGGTACTTGGGGAGGGAAACTCAGTGACTTGATTAAAGGACAAAGAGAGTCGCTAAGAGGGTGACTGAGGCTCTATGATAAATGGGGAGATGGCCAAGCTTGTATCTCATTCCTTTCTTGTCCTTATAAACCTAATCCTCTACTGATGTAAAGTGAATTTTGAAAATATTTGATGTTGAAATGTGGTTTGTTCTGCCTTTACCTCTGCAAACATTAGGGAAACAGTGAAGTTCCACATACGACCATGTTGCTATACAACCTCCTTTGCAGAAAACAGTAGTTACCTGAAGTGTCTGTAAAAATCTTTTCAGAAACAGTACTTTAAATTTCCCCTTATTTGATTTTTTTAAAATTTGGTCTGATATGTAGCACCACTATCCTCAACTCAACACATTCTTCTCCATTTTCTGCCTCGCCCCCAAAACCTAGTTTTTAATTCCAAATTTATTTCATGTTTGAAATAATGACTAACTTTATTCAGTTTCAGTCTCTTTTCAAAGACAAAGGAAAACTCAGCTGTTCTGTAAATTTTGAGATAGCTTTCCCAGATAATATTTACCTGTCAATTTAAAATTCAGTTCCTGGAGTTAAGATAAAGCACATGGTGCTTCTAGGTAAGGAAATAACTGGCAACAATCAAACATTCTGGGAATGTCAGTGGATATGTGTAAAGTATAAACTGATATCTTATGTAAAAATGGTGATATGAATTGTATCTTGTCCGTGTTTCTTATATGGGACTAAAAAAAAAAATTTTTTTTCTTATAAAAGCTGTAAGAGAGAATTTTGAGTCAAGCTGTGCTGTTTTGCCAGAGGCGGAAATTTATGAAACACTCTCGTCAGCATTTCTGGAAACACTACAAAAGAAATAGTTCTACTTTCTTATTGCTGCTAAAGCCACTAATAGGTGCAGTTTAGTATAATACCCCTCTGAGCATTACCACCCCCAAAGTGAGCTTGCCTTGGAAAGAACTCTGTACAGGCATTTTCTTTTTCCTTTTAAGCTTGCGCAAAACACCCAAAGGGGCCATTTCCAATCCAGGCAGTGATCTTTCTCAAGTTCATTCTTTCTCAGATCACAGAGACAATGGGGAATATGCCCTGTTTACTCAAATCAGTCTGGATTAGTGTCACTTTATTGATGGAGTTAGAATTAAAAGGAAAACCATTACCCTCTCAAAAGGCAACATCAGATGTTTTGGGAATGGCTTGATTACTTTTAAATAGACCATGTGAGAATCTGTCACCAGGCTAAAGTTGAGGACTCCACAAGATCTACACAGAGAGAAATGGTCACACTGGATAAAGTACAAAGCCTGTAATAAGCCTTAGGGCTTGGCACATTACTTCAGTGGATAATCCCAAAGCGCTTGGAAGCCTGAAAATCAGAATAGTGAAAATTCAGAAAAAT
Source organism: Nanger dama (assembly GCA_917880005.1). Classification (NCBI taxonomy): domain Eukaryota; kingdom Metazoa; phylum Chordata; class Mammalia; order Artiodactyla; family Bovidae; genus Nanger; species Nanger dama. The sequence goes on along the minus strand of CAKJTW010000011.1, from coordinate 21,551,284 downwards.
TACTTTTGCTGCCTTCTTTTATATTCCAACTCCACCTTCCAAATATTTATCTTCAGGTCAGATCCTTTCCAGGTTTTAAAAACCTGCTGGTGGTACTGCTTCATCCTTAAAAATGTCTCAGTTTTCATTGGCTGCCCTCCCAGAATCACCTCAACTTCCTCTGAACTCTTTGTGCTTCTCTGTTCCACCCTGATTGCTTCCCCAAGTCTATAGACTGTAAACTCTTGGAGGGTAAGAGGGTGTGTGGTATTTATCTCTACATCCTCCCTGGGGTCACCAAATAATGTTTCTGAATGCATTGGAGGCATGTATCTGTTGCCACTGCTTGGAGGGCTGTCTTCAGATAAAAATATGGAGTATTATAAATACTTACAGAAATGGCTGTTTATAACTGTGCCAAAAGCAAGGCAACTACACACACTGTACAAGCCTGGTCTCTACCTGAAGGTTCTGAATCATATGGCTTTCTCTAACATCTTACAAGTCTTTTTTTTTTTAAATGAATCTAGCTATTTATTTCCTTATACTTCAAGTGGCAAAGTTTTTGAAAGAAAGAGAAGTTTCCTTAGTAAGGAATGGCTTGCTCTCTAACAGAAGTAAACAATGTAAGGTGTACTGCTTTCACTTAATTGATTACCCTGGAGGACAGAGAATGTGTTTGATTTTTCTACAAAACAGAACGTATTAGATCTTTATCTTGCTTTGCAGTCACTTTGTAAATGTGTTTACTTGCTTCCACACTGTTCTCTTCATTCATTTCGTCCCCTGATGTCTCTCCATCATCACCAAGGATGTGAGTGGTTTGCTCTGGATGAATAAACTTGATGATTTGCAAACACTTTCACATTTTATTTTCTGTGGTGTTATTACTAAAGGATGCTTGAGAAAACTTTAAGTCATTTTGTTCTTAAATGTGGTGCCTCAGTTTTTGTTGTTGTTGTTCAAATAAAACATTAATGAACTGTTGTACTTATTAAACTGATTGATTGTTACTTTCATAGGGAGTAAATACAATGAAATGAATAGATTAGTATCTTTTCAAAAATGTAGCAATCAGCAAAAAACTTGACAAGCAAAAGCAGATTAGAACTTGGAAACAGTGTTTCTGGTTTGAACATATATAGAATAGTAGAATGGAGGGGTATGATCCTTATTTCATGCTTTAGTTTTCCAATTGCAGCTAGAGGCTGATGTTTCAACCTGGTGTGTGTTTGTGTGTGTGTGTGTGTGTGTGTGTGTTGCTGCTGCTGCTGCTGCTAAGTCGCTTCAGTCGTGTCTGACTCTGTGCAACCCCGTGGACGGCAGCCCACCAGGCTCCCCCGTCCCTGGGATTCTCCAGGCAAGAACACTGGAGTGGGTTGCCATTTCCTCCTCCAATGCATGAAAGTGAAAAGTGAACGTGAAGTCGCTCAGTCGTGTCCGATGTTGGGGGATGTTAAAAGGCTGGAAAATGAAGTCATGAATTTAGACCATTTGCAAGATATGGTTTATAAATCTGATAAACTACTATCTCAGTTCCTCAAAACACCCAACACATTTGTAAGCCTTTAATTATGGCATTATTCTAAACTGAATTCTAGCTAACTGGGCAGAAAGTCATGGAAATTAGAGATGGAGGAACCAATTCTGTGGCCTCTCTACCAAAAACTAACATCTTACTTGAAGCTTGTGTCTGGGTGGTTTCTCTGTCCATAGGAAGTAAATCATTATATGACCACAAAGATTTAGATTCTTATTGCTGATCTAGATGCTTGAGAAATAATATCTAGACCATCAGGTAAGAATTACCACCTTGGCACAAAAATATGTATGCATTTGTTTCAAGGAAGTAGAAGTCATTAATAAACTTCCCAGATAGGTGTGAGCTACCAAGTATTACTCATGGCCTTGTGAGTGACAGGACTGGCTATTCTGCTACTAGTTCCCATAAAAGCTAAACTTAAAAGCTCAATTCCCACCTAGCAGAACAAATCAAAACACAAAGTTAAGGTCACTGAGATTATTTGGAGATTCACTGTAACATTCAAGGTCAATGGTATGTAAAGAGGTGACTGATTTGGAGCCATTTACTTTAACACAAAAAAGCAGTCCTTAATTGGGTTACAATTGGGTTAGAATGGAGTATACTTTCTGAAGGTGATTTTCATTTTGAAATTTTTTGCATTTCTTAAATATTTCCTGTGCATCTACTATTGTCTCAGCCATGGTCCCAGATGAGACTCTGCACTCAACAAACCAGGTATTATCTAAGTTATTATAAGTTATTGTCTAGCAGAGTGGACCAGCATTGAAAGTATTATATAGTAATTAATTTCAATTATAATTATATGATGTAAAGGGGAAAGTTACTGTGCCGTGACAACGTGAAACACTTACCTGAGCACTCCAGAGCGGCTTCAACTTGGACATGACGCTGAAGCTGAAAGACCAGTTCTGAAGCAGCCTGCAGGAGTTTGCTGAAGGAGTTTGCTTTTGAAAACTGAAGGAATGCCATTCTTTAGTGAGCAAAAAGGAGGGTCTCAGATAGTGTGGTATAAGGCACTTAGAGACTGGAGGCCTTGGGCTCTAGATTAGAAACCTGTTCAAGATGTTCAAGCATGAGAGGAGCATGGCCAGATCTTCAGGGAACTTCCAGGGATAGTGCCAAGGTGCTGAGTCTCCAAACGAATAGTTAAGGTTTTCTATCCTGTTGTTAATGAGTGGAAAGCATTTTCTTTAGATATTGAAATAAGTATGCTTTCGTTGAATGTAACTCTTAGATAAAGATTCCAGGCAGAAATCTGAGTGACTCCAAGTGAAGGGGATACTTAAGAAAGTGGGTGAATCTCAAGCCAGATGTTCTGGTTTCAAATCTGAGTTCTTTCACTTACTACCATGAGCACTTACTCTTGTGGAGCTTCAGTTTCCTCATCTATAAAATTTTCATGAAACATGAGACCATTTGTAAGAAATGGTTTATAAATCTGATAAACTACTATCTCAGTTCCTCAAAACACCCAACACATTTGTAAGCCTTTAATTATGGCATTATTCTAAACTGAATTCTAGCTAACTGGGCAGAAAGTCAGCTAATTCTACTAGCTCCTGAGAATTAAATGAGTAAATATATGCAAAGTACTTAAACACTGCAAGGAACAGAGTAAGACTCAGAAAGAATTTAGTACTAGTAGTAGTTGTAGTCAATAGTAATATAATACCTAAGATTCTTTTCACAGAGGACTAAAGTCAGGATACCATACAGGGTTCAGATCATTTTAATCTTGATGGACACCATTATTTTATTGAAATCAATTTCATATCACGGTGAGCAAAACTATCACCTGTGATAAAATGTTAATCACATTTAATCACCTGTTTTCAATTTCTGAAATAGTTTACACACATTGCCAAAGTTATTTTTAAATATTTTAAACTCACTTAGCTAAGTTGCTTCAGTCATGTCCGACTCTGTGCTACCCCATAGACAGCAGCCCACCAGGCTCCCTCATCCCTGGGATTCTCCAGGCAAGAATATTGGAGTGGATTGTCATTTCCTTCTCCAATGCATGAAAGTGAAAAGTCAAAGTGAAGTCTCTCAGTTGTGTCCAACTCTTAGCGACCTCATGTACTGCAGCCTACCAGGCTCCTCCATCCATGGGATTTTCCAACAAGAGTACTGGAGTAGGGTGCCATTGCCTTCTCCATAAACTCAGTTTAAAAACCAGCAAAACAATATTGATGAGCTTCTAAAGTTACCATGGTGTGTTTTCCCTGTAGGTGGTATAACCTTCACTAAGATCTTCATTACTATGTACTTTCTTTTCTTAGCATTACCATGTCTACTTAAAAAATTATTGACATGGATTGTTACAGATTGAAAATTTCCTCAAACACATTTTTGATCTGATTTTAGTTAATAACACCTGGTTCACTTTAAAGAAACTAAAACTCTGTATACTTTTCCATATTATCTGGATCAAGAATTATTGAATATTAAAGTTATACCTTTCTGCTAAGCCCAATGCTTCTTTGGCATGTAATGGTGATCTCAGTTTCTTTTAGAATTGAGGATGCTCATGATAATAGTTTTATTTTCATTATTACTAAAAGGGAGTACATAATGAAATAATAGAATTTAAAGTTTATTTTTCCTTAACTGAGCTCTACACAGTGTAATTTAGCTGTATTTGGATTGAATTTTAGCTTCACTACATTTCACACTTCCTGGCTTTTCAAGTACTTTGGCTAATATTTATTGACACTGTTGTCTACTGGATTAGCCAACTTTGTATTTTTTTCTCTCACCTGCCCTTGTCAATCTTGGCTGGAGCTTTTAGGGAGCTCTCTCATAAGTTATGGAATCTGAGTTATGGACCTCAAAGGAATCTTGACACTTTGTATTAGAAAATAAAACATTTTGATAATTCTTTGCAGTCTTTCTAGGTTTATGTGTTTAAAACCTTTATTTTCACATTTTGTTTGTTATAAGGTATGAGTATCTTTTACCTCTAAACACTTACTTTCTAGGGTCATTTGGAAGGCGAAAGAAATGAAATATATTTTCTACTTAACAAAACCTAGTTTTGAGAAAAGTATGATGCTCAGTACATTCTTAAGGTGGAAAGACAGTGCTTTAATTTGACATTAAAATACAAATATCTTCTTGACAATTGGAGCACTTTCAATCAATTGTGTTTAATTCTAGCATGAAACAAACCATCATTCTTTGAGGTGAGGCAGGTGGTAGAAAACAAAAAATGAGAAGTATTTCTCCCTCAGGCAGCGCTTGTTGAAAAGTCACTATCTTGCCAATATTTGGGGATAAAAATGCAGTACTGTCTGCTACAGCATAATCGAATGAATGCTTTGCAAAGCCAGGGTCATAAAGAAAACTGTTTTCTTTTCCCAGGAGGGTTTTTAGAATGTTCAAAAGCACCTCCATGAAGCCTGAGGTGAAAGGTTATATTAGCTGAAGAAGCTATATATGCTGCCTGAAACAATTTGGATTTGTAGGCTTGCTCTGGCAAATCTATATAAAGAAAGAAGAAAAAAAACACACACACACAAAAACAAAAACCAGTCATCTCCTTTTTCGAAAGCAATCTTTTGGCATTATATTTAAATAGTATTATAGATGAGAATAGTCAGCCCTAGAAGAATGTTAGAATGGTTCACCGTATGTCGGATCATCAGATTCAATCTCCTCAATTTTATTTAGATTTTACTTTATAGGAAACTACTGTCCAGGTTGCTTTAAGCACCTTATGAAAGTGTTAGTTACTCTCAGTAGTATTTGACTCTTTGTGACCCCATGGATTGTAGCCTGCCAGGCTCCTGTGTCCATGGAATTTTCCAGGCAAGAATACTATAGTGGGTAGCCATTCCCTTCTCCAGGGACTCTTCCTGACCCAGGGATCGAACCCAGGTCTCCCTTATTGCAGGTAGATTCTTTACTGTCTGAACCACCACCTTGCCCAGGGGTAAATGGCACATTAGTGGCAGTTGTGACTTTGACCCCATGTCACCAAGTCTAAGTTCAGAGTTCTTCTGCATTACTAGAATCCATTTAGGAGTAAAAGGAGTGCAGAAGAATGTTCAGTTCCCTGGTCATCTCTAACAGTCAAGAATTATAATTTCTTTCAAATGAAATTTAGGCAAGTTATTCTTTCCTGTGTCAAAGGTCCATTTGAATTGAAGCAAATAAGTTGACTATATGCCAAAGTTACCTCTCCTATGCCTGACATGGCACTTATTCCCATTTTTAAATTAATCTCTTGCCATTTAGTATGGACTGTTGTCATCTTGCCATAAAGTAGCTATTACAGATAGTAATATCTATGAAAAGCAGGACAGATAACTTATACAATTTCTCTCACACAAATAAATTGAAGGAGAGAGATTTTTAGAAATGGGATATGATGCACCAGTCATGTGACTTGATTAGACTTCTTTTTGATATTAAATTATTTTATAGAAGAGTAATTACAAAGTCAACTTTAAGTAAGTATAAACCCAAGCATTCAATATTAAATTTTATTTACAGTGATATATACTGATATACATTATTACTGAGCTGATGGGAGGAAATTTCAGGCTCATAATATATTTAGAATGTAAGATCATCAAACAATGTAATCCAGGAAAGAAAAATGAAGTGAAACTAAAGGGATTGCCTTTATAGAACACTTTTAAAATGATAAAAAGTCAGGAGAAATATCTCATCTTTATTGTTATTTTAATTCTAATCATCCAAACTGAAGAAATAAATCAGAGTTCATAGACGACTATGAGAATCCAAAATAACTTACAGAAGAGATTAAGGAAAAAAAAATGAAGAAACACTCTTTCCGTATTTGGGAATGGCAGCTTTACTTGCTCTTTCCTACTAGTGAGAGCAGGCAGTTAGATTCAGCCTCTGGGTGTCCCTACACTTGCCATACCAGCTTCATGTTCTAGAACACCTCCAAGGTGTTCTGTGATTAACCAGACTATTGAGCTTTCTGTCACCAGGGTGTGTTTTATCCTCTCTGAGGGCAGATCAGCTAGTTTGCGATGAAACTGAATACACTGAAGCTACAGATGCTGGTAATTTTCTAGGGTCCATGCAGTATCTTCACTTTCAAAGTTATTTTTATAGGAATTAAAGCATCTCTTTGAGTTAAAAAAAAATCCATTGTTTTACTTTACCAGGTTTATAATAGATATCAAATTATGTTCATTTTCATCTTTTATATTTTTGGAAAGAAGATCATATCCTGTTTCAGACATGGGCTTCCCTGGTGACTCGGAGATAAGGAATTCACCTGCCAATGATGGAGACTCAGGAGATGTGGGTTCGATCCCTGGATAGGAAAGATCCCCTGGAAGAGGAAATGCAACCCACTCCAGTATTCTTGCCCAGAAAATCCAGTGGACAAGGGAGCCTGGCGGGCTTCAGTCCACGGGATCAGATACAACTGAGTGACAAAAATTTTGTGGAAAGAAGTTTGTCTCTTCTTCCAGACATGATACAATAGATACATAACATTGTTCATTCATTCACTGAGTGTCTATTAAGTATGTTAAGGTTATTCCCACATCAATATACCTTGTGGTTAGAAAGGGATAATCTACTTCCTAGTACATTCCAAATGTACTAAGTTTGTTACATAAGAAACACATGGGACAAGGGGACCCCACAGAGTTCTTTCAGGGCGCATTTTGTTATTCATATGAGTGTCTGAGACTACTTTACCTGGCATCATAAATTAGCATCTCAGCATAACACAAATCTCTCCCATCTGTGTTTATGAAATTACAGACGATAAACAAAGGGTCCAGGTACTGCTTCCTTCACCCTGCCAGCCTCACTTGGTGGAAAATATGAAATAAATATTATTCACATTAACCTGGCACAGAGTAGCTTCATAGACTCCAAAATGTGTAGTCATGAAAGGGCCCTGTGCTTTGTTTAATGCTCTGCTGTCATGATTTTGAAACTCTTAATAATTTATGAACAATAGGCCCTGAGTGTTCATTTTGCAGTGGGCCGTGTGAATTTCTGCTGGTTCTGCCTACTTGTTCATGGCTATATTGGTCTGCCCTCTGCCTCTAATTGTATTTTACGAACATGTCCACTCTCTTCAAATCAAAGAAATAAGCAAATAAGAGCCCTTTGTTTTTGTTAACTAAATGCTTTTAAAATTAACTTCCAAAGTACTATTTCCTATGGCAAGTTTATGACATAAATTTTTAGTAAAGCCATGAAAAGTCTCTAAGAAAATTTCCTTTTTTTTTCCCCCAAGAAAATTTCTAATCATACTGTTCTTACTTTGGTGGGTTTGTTGTCTGTGTTTCAGACTAGTTAATACAAAGATGATATTGGTTTTACACTCTTTTTTAAAAAGACAGCTGCGTATACTATTTAGCTTTTGTTTCTTTAAAGTAAAATTGGAGGAAAGCTTAAACTGAAATATGTTTTCCCATTTTTATATTGAATAGTTAGCAGCTCTTTGCTCAAACCTGAGAAATCTAGCTCTACACTATATAAATTGACGAGTCAGGATTGGAAGCAAATCCTATTGTTGTGAAAGAAAATATTTCACCCAAACTGTATGGGATTAAAAGTTATGGCATGTAAAAGCACAGCCATCACCTATTAATGACTTGAAATGCATTTTCTGCTTCTGTAGTGCCACCCAAGATGTTCAGTCTCACCGCTGTCCCAGAAAGGTCTTCTTTGTACCTCTGAGGTAAATGGAGTTTCCATCTCTCTTAAGTCCTTCAAGCAACACTGAGTGTTTACTCACTGGCTTTTAAAGCTGGGTCCCAAACTTTTCTCTTTATATTTATTGGAAAAAAAAAAATTCAAAGGGCCATGTTTCTTTGTTCTTCTCCAAGCCCACAATTAGCTGAAGTTCCATTCTGTGTAGCTAGGAGGAGGAGGACAGAATTGACCTAACAGGCTTTTTTTTACTGCCTGTGAGAAAGTGCTCAGTGAATTTCTTTGTCCCTTTTGTCAGGGCCGACTGCCTCCCTAATTGTACCGCTTGAGGGAAGCACGTGCCTCTGGGAGCATTATCTGATTCCTACAGGAGGCTCAGGAGTGCTTTGTATACTGACCCTTTACTTGAACACAAATAATAATTTCTTTTCAATCCCCTTCCCAGACCATTCCCCCAGGCTTGGACACCTAAGAGCTTTAATTCAGCCAGGGTTGTGGACGCCTTCATCAGGGCCTCAGGTTTGAGGCTTTTTCTCTCACGGCTGTCTCACCTGCAGTCTGCCTCACCTGTCAAGGGGGAAAGGTGAAGAAGGAGGCGAGGAGGACTGGGGGCTGTGGAAGTCAGAGGAGAGCAGAGGCGAGACTAACAGCTGCTCTTGTCAGCAGGGGGATAAGTGTAAAGAGATTAATAGTTATCTGAAGAGCAAATGGGGACATGGCATCCGGCAGTGGAATGTGAATGCATAAATGTAATGGGATGGGCATGCGACTGCTAACATTTAGACAGATGCTCTCTGGACTGAATGGAATGGCGGAGTCTTTCTCCTCCCCATCTGAAATACTTAAAGTTTAGTAAAATAACTTCCTTACACTTACGCTGAATTGTTTTCAATCATCAGTTTCTTTACAAGTTTGTGTTCTCTTTAATTTGACTTTTCCTGGGACTCTTGGTTATATTTCACTTGAAGAGCCAGACTCCTCATTTTCTGTATAAAATGTGTACCAGCAGGCCTGCCTTCTCTTGGCTTCTGATTTTTTTCCGATCACTAAATTGAAGAAACAACGAGGATTCCCTGTGTCAGAAGGTTTCACAAAGGGAAAACAGCACACAAGCTGGTGGCCGCTTCTAGAAATGTGTTCAATTTAACTCGGAATGACTTGAATTATCTGATCAGTCTGACAGGTGTGATGGTGTAGACTCGGAATCAGATTTGGTTTCAAAATAACTACTCTTGGCTTATTAGCCAATGTTTGAGCAATTCACTTCCCTTTCTGATAGTAATACAGTAAAGATTATTTTTGTCAATGAGATGAGAAGTTAAATCATTACTTCAATAAACATGTTATTGAATTATCTACTCAGTGCTGATTTTCCTAGAAGAAATAAAATTTCTGGCAGAGAAACTGTATGAACTAATGTACTTCTGAATTATACAAAATATAGAATTTTAACCATAACTAGATGGTATTTCTCTTACACATGTTCTGCTTTAGGAAATAAACTACTACAAAAAAATGAAAGAACAGATGGAAAATTAGGCTGTTTGGATGGTATCATGTTATCTTTTAAAATATATAGCTGCCTTTCTAGCCTGGATAGGAGGGGAGTTTGGGGGAGAATGGATACTTGAATATGTGTGGCTGAGTCCCTTCATTGTTAACCTGAAATAATCACACACTGTTAATCACCTATACCTCAATACAAAATAAAAAGTTAAAAATAAATAAATTGCAGCCGGCTATTTCCGATCCGTCCTTCGTTCCGTGCGCAGGCCTGTCGGTGTCTTATGTTCGAGCATGTACACCTGTGGCTGATTCGTGTCAATGTATGGCAAAACAAATACAGTATTGTAGCGTAGAATAAAGTATTAAAAAAAAATAAATTAAATTAAAATAAATTGCACATGTGGTCTCTCAAATAATTTACACTAATTACTAAAAGTTATTGTTTTGAGTGAATAAATATACATGCGATATAACTTAAGGTAAATCTGATGAGGTTTTTAAATTGCCAATACATATGACAAAGCTTAAAAATCACAATTTTGCATATTTGTGAATAAAGAGATTTACTTAAGTATTTTTAGAAAAAAATAAAATACATAGTTGCTTCTTCCTAACATTGCTACTCCTACCCCTACAGTTTTCATGAACTCAGTTTTGGGGGGCAAGTTGGTACCCTGAGACAGAATTTAGAATAAAACTTAAAGAAAATCTGGAGGACAACCATTTTGCTCAGTAGACAAGTTGACCTTTAAATCTTCCCTAGAGCACGTGTATCTAATGGTCTTTTTCATCCTGACTACCAAAACAGAAAAAGAAAAAAAGCAGGTGGTATTCATTTGTTTTAAGAAATTCATAAGCAGCTACTGAATAGTGATGTTTTTTGTCCAGTTTGCGAATAAGCACCTTATCTACTTTCAGATGCTCTTGGGGAGACTCAGTTTTCAAAGGCTACCCATGAAGCTGTGTGATCTGTGCAGGTCTTCACAAAACATACCCACATGCCGAGCGCTTCTCTTGGTGTTTTGAACTATGCATCACTAATTAGTCATTTTCCTTTGAGGGTAAAGTGCAGTAAATCTGAGGCTGCTCTCTGTGGAAGGCATGCACCAAAAGCTGCCTTTTGAGAAGCAACAATCTCAGCTAAAATGGCTAACATGGGGGTTTTTGGGTGTCCTGCAGCCGCAATACACGAACCTGGGGCTCCTGAACAGCATGGACCAGCAGATCCAGAACGGCTCCTCGTCCACTAGCCCCTACAACACAGACCACGCGCAGAACAGTGTCACGGCGCCCTCGCCTTACGCACAGCCCAGCTCCACCTTCGATGCCCTCTCCCCATCACCCGCCATCCTCCAACACTGACTACCCAGGCCCACACAGCTTCGATGTGTCCTTCCAGCAGTCAAGCACCGCCAAGTCTGCGACGTGGACGGTAAGAGTATGGGTGCCCCTGTGCCCTTGAACCTGACCCCTCCAGGTATGTGGGATTTCTCTGTCACACCTCCAGGCTCTCCTCCATCAAAGCTTAGAACTCCATATTGAATGGTGGAAATGTTCTCCCTGTCCTCTAAGGATATTTTGGTTTGGACTATTCCACACTGAACCAGAAAGAGAAAAAGTACCATTTAGTAGGAACAGACCTGATCTGGAAACCAAAGGCCTGTGTTCTGGTAATTCTAGCTGATGTGTTCTTGCCTGCCTCACCGTTTATGTGAACTTTTTGGAAATATGTAAAGCTTTACATGGATGGGAAATGTAATCCTAGGATATATGTGTTTGCAGTCTGCAGAATGTAAGCTAGTTCCTATTTATTAAGGAAAGCCTAAATTTGTTCATACATGTAGGTTCTCTTAACATGACTCATACTTTATTGATACACATTCATTTATTGCATTTAGAAGCATGTACCCCCCACCTCCTCCCCCAAAAAAGAAGCCTCAAAAACTACACATCAGAAGCCTGAAATAGGTTCAAAGAGATTCTGATTAAAAATGTTGGAGAAAACATAACTTTGCTAAAACAAAAAGCAGGGAAACATTGATCATTTTAAAAATTATAAAGCTGTAAGAATGTTTATTCTATTTTAGAGTTGATTTGATAATTTATTATAACATGAATAAAGCTCAACTATAAGGGAGGAGACCTATAAGACTGGTTTTAAATGGTTGATCAAAGAATGCCCAAGACCAAAGTGGCACACATTTGTCAAAGAAGTTAACTTTTGCCTGGATTATAAAAATCTTTCACATGTCATCCTCTCGTGGAGAAGTAGCTTTCAAATTGTTTTAACAGATTATTTCCTGTTTGGCAAATAGTTTTGTTTGGAAAGCATTTCTTCTTTGTATGCCACAGTATTGAGGCTTTACTCCAGTAGTACAGAGTTTATAAACCAATCTGCATTAATAACAGTAAATTCCAGCATAATTTCACGTACATTCCCTCATCTTGACCTCACTTCTTTGTGAACTCAGTAGGGTATGTTTCACAACTCCCACTTTACTAGGGAAAACTGAAAGAAAGTAGGGTTTCAGTGATATCCCTAAAGTCACAGAGGCTTTTGTAGAGCTGATCCTATTTCTGATTCTGTCACCAGCACCTCATCTACTCTCTCCCCGCCCCCAGATTATGTACTTTCTTTCTTTTTCTACCGTTTCACATCAAGATGTTCCAAATTTGTCTAAGAATTTATCACAGTGCTTTTTTTTTCATGGTGTGAGAAGTTGTTCTGTCATTGCTCCTATTTCAACCATAACAGAAGTATTAGCTTAATCTCCTCAGTGTGTGATTTTTTTTTAGTCAGTTGTCATACTGTTTAGTCTCTTTTATATTAATATTCATGGAGGTGGACACTCCAGGTGAATAAACTTAAGTCCATAGGCCTTAGGGATATATTAGTTGATTGATCTAAGTAATATTTTGCCACTGGAACAGCCATTTTATAAATGGAGCCCTGATATGTTTCCAAATAGGGGTCACTAAGTGGATGTTTACAATCACTGATCTTCAAAGCTTACTGTTGCTCAGCTAGCATGCTCATGCAGAGCTCCACTGTAGGAGGAGTGAGTGCATCTGAGCGATGATGGGCATTATTTGATGCCACTAAATGAAGGATCACTGCCCTTCCAAAGTAACTTAGGCTGGGTGGAGCATGGGGATGGGGTATGGAGTGGGGATGGAGCATGATGCAACTACAATGTTAAATTAATCTTTCTTCCCCATTTTTCCCACCTCCTCATATAGAGATTTTAAGGCTTTTTTTTTTTTTCTTTCAGTTTTAGCACAGTCCTGAACCATCTTCCATCAAAGCCCCTCTCTCAGAAAAGTACAGTGTCTCAATAAAAAAGGTTAGGCATGTTTACATAAGTGGTAGGTTAAACAGCAAAGAAAATGTTTTATAGAGTACATGGTAAAAGTTCATTACATGTGGCAGCAGTGGTATCAGAACCTTACAAAAGGGGTAGGCACTGTGGTGAAAGAGCATCTCTTGGGAGCCAAAAACCTGGATTCTCACCATGATCATCCTCATGACCTTAGCCAAGTTACTTCATCTTTCTAGAATTCAGTCTGTGCCTCTGAAGAGGGTGAATATGGTGAAAAGTACTCCCTTTCCTTAGGTGAAATAGTATTAATCATCAACATAGAAAGGTTTTAGAAGAACTTAGCTTCTTTTTCTTAAAACAAAAAAAAGAATCATTTATTTGCTTATGCCTAGTCAAACAAATTGGAGAAGGAAATGGCAACCCACTCCAGTGTTCTTGCCTGGAGAATCCCAGGGACAGGGGAGCCTGGTGGGCTGCCGTCTATGGGGTCGCATAGAGTCGGACACGACTGAAGCGACTTAGCAGCAGCAGCAGCAGCACTCAAACGAATAACTAGGCATGTGACATGTGGGATCTAGTTCCGTTCCCTGACCAGAGTTCAAACTTAAAGTCCCCCGCATTGGGAGCACAGAGTCTTAGCCATTGGGCCACCAGGGAAGTTCCGAAAGAACTTGGCTTCTAATCAAGTTTTTGCCTGCCACTAATAAGTGACTTTGTGGCTCAGATGGTAAAGCGTCTGCCTACAATGCAGGAGACCTGGGTTTGATCCCTGGGTCGGGAAGTTCCCCTGGAGAAGGAAATGGCAACCCACTCCAGTATTCTTGCCTAGAAAATCCCATGGACGGAGGAGCCCAGTTGGCTACAGTCCATGGGGTCGCAAAGAGTCGGACACGACTGAGCAACTTCACTTCAGTAAGTGACCTTGATTAAACTGGTTTGCCTTTCTAGGATTTATGTTCAGTTGTCTGCAGTCTATGTTATAGGTCTTACAGAATAAAATTGAATTAGATGTCTAGTCCATGCTACTAATATAGCACTTGGCACTTACATTTGTATTAGCGTTATTTCTTGTTCACAATTAGATTTCTTTTAGGCCCAGCTACATTTCTTCTAAATCCAGCACATTTAAACTCTTGTTTGAGTAACTGCTGAGATCACCTAAAAACATGTAATTCTTAGCCATGGACACCAGTATCTTATACATTAGGAGCATCTAACTCTTTGAGCCAAATTATATATCCTCACACTGATGCATATTTTAAAGTGTTCTCTCATACATTTGTCTCAGGTGGAACCTCAGAACCAAGACTGTTATCCCCAGTTTTAGAAGTGAGGAAACTTCAGGAAGTATAGGTTACTTGGTTCATCACCAGCCCAGGAGACAGAGGAACCCAGGCTTGCTTCTCTCCCAGTTCAAGTATTTCTACCATCCTATTTGGGATTCCCTTGTCATTTAGTTGGTAAAGAATCTGCCTGGAGTGCAGGAGACCCAGGTTTGATCCCTGGGTCAGGAAGATCCCCTGGAGAGGGAAATGGCAACCCACTCTAGTATCCTTGCCTAGAAAATCTCATGAACACAGGAGCCTGGTAGGCTGCAGTCCATGGGGTCGCAGAGTCAGGCATGACTGAGCGACCTCTTGCTTACTTGCTTACTACCCTATTTAGATTGCCTTTCTCTTTACTGACAGAATCAGAGACATGCAAGCACTAGCAGGCCCTGTGTGGCATGGAGTGAAACCACCTAACAAAGGACATTTTTTTATGCCACATTATATACAACATCTATTTCTTAGGCATCTGTACATTTTAAAGCAGTCTTTCAAAATAAAACACCAAATTTTAAAAACTGCCCACAAACTGGAAGCAGCAGAAGAAGCTGTCATTAGGAAGGTCACACTTACCACATCGTCCTCTGGTAATTCTGTAATAAAAATCTTGTTTGTACCATTTTTTCATCGTCATCCTTTTCTGTTGTATTCTCTTAAAGTTTCTGGCTTTACTCAGACTCACTGCCAAAATATAATTAATATTTTTTTAAGTATATATGCATATTTCTTTTGCTTTTTCTATTTCCAACAATGAATATGAGTGTGTTTCCAATTCCATGAAAATGTGGTTTCTATTTTAAAGTTTTTCCAGTGAAATAAAGTGAAGAACAATGACATTTTCCATATTCTCTCTTCCACACACACTCAGACACACTCACACGTAGTCATACCCAAACCAACATGGAATTTAGGACTTAATTTCAAACTTTCTTATTTCTACAGTGTAATTACTACTTTCTGATAGAGGCCTGCCATTTAATATAACAAAGTGCTGGTCTAGCATTATAGCTAAGACTCATCAGTCATAGGCCAGTTGTCAGTATGGTAATTTGAAAACAGAAAGAAACTTATGTGCAGAATTCAACCCTGAAATTTACTAGCAGCATTTAGGACCTGCTCAAAGAGTTCAATTTCTTTAAACCTGACTATACCACCTGCAAATGGGAATGTTCATACCTTCCTTATATTTTCCTTATCTTGAGGATTATGTGGCATGTGTAAAGGCACTGGCTAGTCATAGACACAAATGCATTAACTGAGTCTGAACTTGAATCTCTTTGCTTCATGAGTTTATTAGTTTTATTGAGGGTTCAGTTGGGCCATAAGTAGTAATTTGAGAGAATTCACAGAAAAATGTCTTCTTTTTTTTTTTCCCTAGTGCTTTTGGGCTGTTAACGTGCATACTGCAGCCCTGTGGGACTGTGAGATTATCCACCAATCAAATGCATGACTAAATGGCATAGGGTGGTATCAGTCTCTCTCATATGCTGGCTGCCATGCTGCAGGCTGGCCATGCAACCTTCCTGTCCAAGCAGATGCAGGTTCTCCTTGCCTTCACTGAGAAAGACCTTTTTCAGTTTTAAGAACCTGGTGAATTCCAGTGTTTATTTCTCATTTATGGGGATGTGTGTTCTTTTTTTTTTATTCTCTGTTTTTAGTAAAGAATATCTGGGTTTTTTGTGCCAAAAGTATTGGAGGCAACCTACATGCTCAACAGTGGGGAACTGGCTGTGCTGTAAATTATGTCATATTTACTTGACAAAATACTCCCTGGTCATTCAAATGAATCACAGGTACTGAGCTGGAATGCTTTTGGAGTTGAGAGTAAGGAAAAGATGAGCTTTCTATGGCACCTACTAGAGCTTTGAGAGGACTGCTAAGTACACCACTTCTGGCAGTAAAGTGCTTTCTTTTGCTGGACTCCAAGGACAAGACTTTTTGTGTGAATATCAATCTGTCTTGACCTGTATTCATCTTGAGAGCTATTTTTCCCACAACCCATGACGCACAATATTATCTGCATGCAAATACTGGGAAAATCCTCAGATTAGTGTTTTTCTGTTGTGCTCAGTCTGAGATAATGGCTCTGGCCTTTGGACATACATCCCTTTTGCTCTGGTGACTTTTTCCTTCCATAGATATGAAGGTCTCATAGAACAGGCACCTTGACCTAGTGCTCAGAGTCATATTTAGCATACAGCAGACCCCTTAATAAATTTTAAAAAAGAAACTTTATTTTCTCCCCATGGCCAAAGGAAATGACTATGTTCTGAACAGCATCCCTTCATTCTGACATTGATTGTTCACTGTTCATGAATTCGATGCCTTTTCTTCCACCCATGATTTAGAAGGCCCTCTTCTTTGACTTTCCTAATCATGCCAGCCTCATGTTGTGTTCAGAGCTTTGAAGAATATAACTTGAGCAAGTGGAGAGATTAGGGAGGTGACATTTGAAAGGGGAACATCCAGTTCCCCAAGAGAGTTTCATTGATCCCAGCCTATCGGTCTCGCAAGCTTGCTCCCCTTGGCTCCTCCACAAGCGAGCTGAGATGCATGCCTGTGGCCCATCCTGCCTGTCATCAGGTTACCTGTAATGTAAGACTTCCAGAAGAAGGCTGCCAGCTCTGCAGAAATCTAATGCAAGCCAGCCCATTGCATGGCCTTCTGGAATCTTGGGACTCTTAAGAATAGCCCATCAAAGGACATGATGTACAGAGAAACTTTTCCATGATGAATATGATTTATCAGCTTCCTTGTCGAAAGGAAACACTTCTCTCATCAACGCTTGAGCCTTAACTGGGGCTCTTCTTAACCGAGTAGCTGTTAGATTTCATTGCTGAGGAACAGAAGTCAATAGACTTGGCTCCTGCCAGTGATACATTTGTTAATCACAAGTTATTTTCACTTCTTGCCAGGGCTGTCCTATAAATCTCCAGAGATACATAAAGGAGTGTCATTTTATGCCCCTCCTATGATAAAGAAAATAATAACATTGAGTATTGTTGCCTGTTATCCAAGTTATTCCTTAGTTCACAGAGTATTAAGGAAGAATGTCCTAAATAAAGGGTTTAGAGATTCTCGGGGATGGTTCATGTTACTTACTTAACTCTAGGTTTTGCATTTTAAAATGAATTTCCATTGTAAGCCCTTTTGTAGGGGTGTTGTCTCCAGGTCCAGAGCAGAATAACTTAGTCAGCAAGTTTGCCCTAACTTATTTAAATTAACTCTAGGTTAATATATTCATGATAAGCCAGTTTCACCTAATGTGATGTTTAGGGCCTTCCCATGTTATGCTTGAGTGATTTCCTGAATGCACTGTAGAGATTCTTGTTAAAGGGAAAATTTTGATATTTATTTATTAAGTCTAATATTACAAGAACTGACCAATGATTAAAAAGAAACACCAAATTGAAATAAAACTTGCCTTTATTTTTCTACTACAAAAAGAATAGCAGTAACTGCTCCCCCTTTTTCCTTTTTATTCCTTGTCCTGCTCTTCTTCCTGCTCCTCCCCACCTTCCTTTTCTTCCTCCTCCTCCTTCATTTATGTTATCATTCATAGTAGTAAGTTTGATAATCAGCCACTTGATCTTTTGTTTTTTCACTATACCTTTGATTTCCTGGAAGGGTGGATTATTATGAGGAAGGTTGTGATATAAATAAATTACAATGGAAATTTCCATCAAGAACAGGGATCAGATCATAAGGCTGATTTTTCTAAAAGAAAAAAAATCATTTCGACTAATAAGCTAACTTGGAGGTGGAAAACTCAGATATTTGGGGGACTAGAGAGTAGCCTAAACAAGTCAAATGGTAAGGATGGGCATAGTGTCAAAGTGAGCTTGCATACCTTGTCCACAAGGGCATTTATTTTGCAACTCCAACATAGTGTCATGGGGGAAGGTAAACCTGAAGTTAAAAGATTAATTTTTCAAGAGCATGTAGAAACCTTGATTCTCATGTGATATCTCCATATCTTTAAAAGATAGCATTCATTTAAAAAAAAAAATAAAAGTTGTGAAAACCAGAGACCAAACAAAACAATAGTCAGACTGAAGACCATCTTTGCAATGTATGTAGCAGTAACAAGAGATAATTACTTAAAGTTTAAATGAAAAACTGGAAACTAGAGCAAGCATCAATGGGAAAATTTAGTAGTGAATGCATTCTGTTCAGAAATAATAATTCTCTATTCTTTACAAAAGTCATATAGATTAATCACTGCCTTGCAATTAACTAAGCAGCATATTGTCAAAGTGGATCTTTCCTCAATTTGTTTTCTTACAGGAAGTGACCTTGCTACCTTCACATTCCTATCTAATTTTGTTTTATAAAAATATAACAATATGCAGCATTGGATCCTTGGTGTAAAGAAAGACTCATATTTGCTTTGTTTTAATCCTTAGAGAGTTTATGGGACTCTATAACTTAACTCTAAAATTGGCCAAAGCTGCATTCAGAGAAGTGCAGTGAGATTTAAAGAGCTTCAGATCAGTTTTCTCGGTTCACTAACTGATGACTGATTTGTAATTAACACACAGAGAGTGTGCCAGGACAAAAATTACCGGGAAATTGAGGTATAGTCAGATAATGATGTCATAGTATTTTTAATGGCTCAAGAAAAATGCAATATATCATTCAAATGGACAGAAATATCCTCAAGTCAGCCCTGAGGGATGAGTGCCATGTATTGCGCTTGGTGTCTTCCCATATGTGAGCTTTACACCTTCTTCTGTTTGCATTCCCTGATAGTAACCATTTCCATAGTGTGATCGAGTCTTGTAACAGTCTCCACCCTCTCTGTTGGAGAAGGGCAGATGTATTTTCTCATGAAAGGTATTTAGCTGTCAGCTGTCTTTTCATGAGTAAAAGCAACTGCATGTGGAATAAACCCTCATGGTTTTATATCAACAGCAATTCGTATGTCTGTAAGGTCACTGGAGCAAGGAGATGTGAAATGACATAACTTTCTCCCCAAGAGCTTCTAATTTTTTTGAGATTAAAGTTTATTGCAGAACAGAAAGAGGAATCTGAGACTCTTTGAAGCCCTACAGATCTTTGTAGACATGCAGTGGTTTTTGGAGCAAGGGGTCCTGTAATTAGGCACACAGGGGCCTCAAGGGACTGATCTTAACTGCCCTCTCTCTCTGGTTTTTAATAAAGATTACGACCCTGTCATCAGGCTCCCCTCAACTGAAATTTAAAGGAAACTGGCAGTAGCCAGAGACCGTAGAACCTAATTTATTGTGAGGTAGATTAGAGTGGGGAATCTCACTTTACAAATAGAATCAGCCTTCTCATTTCAGTTTGAATCTAATAGTAAAGACTCATGATTTCTTAGTGTAAATAACAAAACTGTAATTTGTCACCTTGTCATTGTATTAGAAGGGTCTGAAGATTTGGAATGTAACTTCTAATTGTTTTATGTGGAGGTAATTCTGCATTGTCAAACACCTCAAACAGGTGTTTTTTGTGGGTTACTCACTGAGTTTGCAATTTTGGTTTTACTCTTTATGCTGTTTTACCAGTATCATCTGGACTAAATATTGTGGAAAATTAGAATGAATAATATGAAGGCACCATTTTAAAAGACTTTTTGCTTTTCCTTGGAGTAGTTTCCAAGTTGCATTACATAGAAAGAATAATAATTGCTTAACGTAAGAATCCTCATTTGAATTTGAGATGTCATTTGACAGACTCGTGAAGAGTGTGGTTCACTGAGTAGAACACAGAACTCAGAAGGACAAGAGTGGGCACTGACAAGCTGTGTGATCATGGGGCAAGTGACTCTGCCTCTGCTTATCTATTAACATGTATTGTAACATTTACTTGGTAGGATTGCTGAGAGACTTAATTAAAGTTTACTAAGTGCTTTGGGAACCTGAGAAATGAAGCTCAGAAAACACAATACGTTATTATCTGCATTTTTGTTTTTAGATTTATCTGTGTGAATAGTACATATCCATGCTTGTAATTCAGGCAGTTGTTTCAGGTTTTCCATTTATAAACAGGCCTGAAATGAAGCAATATAGGTCTACAAGTCCCTAGACATAAATGTAGGATGAATATATATGTTTGCATAGGTGTTATTTTTTTTCTAATGTAAAATCACTTCTTCTTAAAGCCTATTTAATTAGATCTTATAATTGTTAATCAGATGCTGTTTTTCTTAAGAGTCTCAGTACTTTATTGGTAATATTTCAGCAAACTAGTAGCAGAGTTTGTTTTTAAGTATTTCTGTATATTATTAATTCATATATTTTTGGCTGAAGTGGGTCTTCGTTGGGGCATGGGCTTTTCTCTCCTTGTGGGAGGCGGGGACTGCTCTCCAGTGGGGGCCAGCCTCTAGTTGTGGTGTCTGGTCTTATTGCAGAGCTTCTCTCGTTGCAGAGCCCTGGCTCTAGGGCGTGTGGGTTTCGGTACTTGCTCCACGTGGGCTCAGTAGCTGTGGCTCACAGCCTTAGTGGCTCCATGGCATGTGGAGTCTTCCTGACCCAGAGATCGAGCCTGTGTCTCCTGCATTGACAGACAGATTCTTTACCACTGAGCCATCAGGAAGCTCCAGGAACAGAGTTTTAAATTGTGATCATTTCAACTGCAGTCCATCAGGTCACAAACCATTGGATATGACTTAGCAACTGAACAACAACAGCAACATTTTTTACTAGATCCTTAGGAAAAAACTTTACTCTTTTTCTTAAAAATGCAAAAATAGATACACATATTTATTTAAATGCAAACATTTCACTCTTGCTGGGTAACAAAGGAGTTAATTTGCAAAAATTGTAATTTGGCTTGGAAGAGATTCCTTCCTTCTCTCTCCCCCTTTACTTCCTTGTTCCTTCTACTTTGAGTGTTAAAGATTTTCATATTTATGAATTGAGAGTCCTAACATTAAATGGTATAAATTGCCTCTCTTTTTGTTTTATGACTCTGTATTCTTGGAAAAGCAAATTTCATTTTCCCATAAGAGCAACTTTATAATTATGGATTACGTTTCTGACAAAAGAATTGTCATCAAGTAAGTCATAGACATGATTAACTGTATGTCATAAAAGCAAAATCCTATAAGCTATGATAATTGTTTAAAATAGCAAAATGATTCTCATAGTTCTAGAAAATTTGCTTAAATATCTTGTATGCCTTGATATATATATATCGTTTACTTATAAAATCCTAACAATTACTTTTATAAACTTGACTTATCTAAACTGATATGCTGTGGAACAAACATTTAAATTATCACGTGACAGAGCAAAAGTTTGGTGCATTTGATACATGATTTGAGAAGCCTACATTTCTCAAAATAGAATTAGAATGAATAATTACAAAATGTGTTCCTTTTGTTAATAATTATATTCAAGATATTTCTGTAGAATAAGATCATTATTTATTTTAAGACATTGAATCCATTTTAATTAATTTTTATGAATTGTTTAACATATTAAATATATTGTTATGGATTTTGCTTATAAGAAAAAGAAGAAGAATGGAAAAGAAAAACTGGATTCTTTTAAATTTGAAAATAAGACTTTTGGTGTGTTTTTACTATCCCTGCCTGCTACTGCACCGTCCAGAGTGGAGTGGTTTTGAGAGGAATAACTATCCCCCAAAGCAGATAGTCATGAGAATGGTGGGATGCTAATAGAGAGTTTGGTTCCTTTGCCTTGATGATTGATAGTGGAGGTCTTTGAGGGCACAATTTGTGTATTAGACCCAGAATTTGTTGTTTTTAAAGCAACCACTTTAAGCACTATCTATTCAAGTTTATCACCTACCCTCACTTAGTAGGGAAGGCCTTTGGAAAATGGTTTTTAGTTTGTCATTTAATAAAGCAGATTGACCAATTCATAAAATAAATAGTATTTTCATAATAGAAATCTGGAATAACTTTTTCTGTACTTCTACAGTTAGAGTGGATGCACAAGAAATATGTCCTGTTAGGATAATTAATAATTCCTTTTTAAAAAACTCATCCACATGGATACATAACCTCTTTTTCCTTCGCTTATTCTCATGTCTAGAATGCATTGAAGTTTTGTGTGTAAAAATAGGTGCACACTTTTAAAATGCTTTAGTCTAACAGCTCTGAGTTTTGGAAGACGCTTGGCAAATAGCTATTTTAATTAATCTTTCAAAGGAAGATTATCAACCTCTAAGAGTTACCATGGATAACTCATTCCCTTAGGCTTATATTGTTCTCTCATAATACTCACTGGTAATGGATTAGATTTTATCTTCGAAGACTACAGTTTATACTTTTGAATATAACTGTAACAAAGGCATAGCTTGCAAATGTTTATATTTAATATTCTGGGAATCATCATGTAATGTAACAAATAGTAACTCATTCATAAACTTTTGCTGTAGAAGTTGGAATGACAAGTGATGAAGAACTTGAGATTTAGGGGTAAGAAGATGTCTCATTCAGCAGCAGAACTAGAAGGAAATATGGAGTTCTTCCTGTCTAGTTTCCTACTCATGAAGCAATTAAATATAATATATAGTTATTTGTGTAAGTTTCTATAATGAATTCATATTTCAGAATTGATTTCTTGCCTTGAAAATGCCACAGTTTTCAGCTATAATGCCTTTCTTTGCATAAACATTTTAGGCATAGCTGTTAAAAAGTGTAAGAGTTATGCTAGGATTAGTCTTTTTATTAAGTTTTCATAAAGTCTTCTCTTAACCTTCACTCAGGTATAATTATCCTCTCTAGATAATTTATGATTAGGAGTGGGAATAGGGAGAGGATATTCAAAAAGAAGAACAATACAGGGAGAAAGTGGAATGATTTGTTAGAAAATAGTGAGTGGATCCTTATTTAAAGGAAAATGTGTACACTTTGAATTTGTGTGTTTGATGTTTTCTAAGGCAGTTTTGTAGCCCTGAGAGTGTGTTTTTATGATATGGACTTCTACTTTGAGGAAAATAGCCAAATCATTTCAAATGAATTGTTCAAATTTAGTCTAAAATCTTGGCTTCATTCATTTCTGCACTTGACAGCCTGATGGATATTTTTGCTTTGACATATAAGAAACTATCTCTTATTTCCTTTAATATTTTTTTAAGAGCTAACTAATTTGTTTTAGAAAAGGGAGGAAAGGGAACTTACTTTCTTTTACCTAGCAACTCTTAATCCTTTCCACATATACTTCAAAATGTACAAAATGTACTAAATGTACAAAATGTACTAGATGGTCTTAGTCAATAAATATATGGTAAGTAAATATAATTCTATATGCTTTTCTAAAATGCTTTGAAATTTCCAGGAAAGAAAATTTCTGTAATTATCTGCTTGTGTTTTAGTAAAATAAAATTAAGCAATAAAACTTTAAGGCTGTTTTTCCATGATAGTAATGATGGTTTTATTTTGATAGATGTGAATTTTAACTCTAGTTAGTGCCATAATGTAATTGAAACTGTATCTTTGTATTGAAGCATTTTTAAATATTATATGTTCTTTCTACCTTTTACAAGTATTCCTTTATTACAGTTACTTTGAATCTATGTTTTCCTTCCCGCTAACTCAGAACACAGCCTAGATTCACAGAGCTTAGGAATGATTCTGACATTCATACTGTTTGCCTTTGAGGAGCCTAGTGGGTTTCTGTATATATAAACAAATGACCAGAGCTACTTGAATCTTTTGTCAGTGGTCTCAGTTAAGGGTCACTGATGCTCAGCACATGGAGAATGCTTTAAGACAAGTTAATTAGAAAGGGAGAAATTAGCATGGATATTTTATGCCTGGGTACCACCTACACTGTTATGTGAACAGTGAGAAAGGGTATATCCTTCTGAGAGACTTGCTCACAAGCATTCCCAAACTAACAGATTTTTCTTTTTTAACTGGATTAAAAATTTGTCGCTTGGGCCTATGGTCATGGGGCATAGATCAGCTCCTAATGTATTGCTTTCTTAATTTGTTTGACTTCGGGATTGAGACTCTAGAAACTGAAACTATTAATAATGTTTGAAACATTTAAGCAGAAATGGGAATTATCTTTTCCATAAATTCCTGTTTTAAAATGAAAATATTCCTTCAATCGCTAAATTACAATGAGATATGATATAAATATTTTATAATATATAAAATGTAAAATATCTGAGATACTTAGAGTATGTCTTAGTTACCTTGCAAGCCTGAAAGTTACAGATATTGTGACCCATGTTAGGGCTCAGCCACCCAGCAAAGCTTTTCCTTTTTTCTGAAAGCAGGGGCTGTGGTTCTTTTACTAAAGAACAAGCCAAAGTGCCTAAGGAAGCAGAGTGGCGAGTGGAAAGAATTCAGGCTTTGTGGTCAGATAGACCTGAGGTTAAATTCCACCTCTCTCTATCTTTGTGGCCTTAGGCAAGACCCTGTCTCCAGGGCGGTTTCTTCAACCCTAAAATGGGGATAAACGCATCTTGAGGTAGGAAGGTTATTGGTAGGTTTAGATGTAACAAATGTAGAGTGCATAACAGTGCCTGGTAAATGGTGATTTTTATTAGATTAGGTCTTGAATTTAGGATTAGAATTTGGGTGAGTCAGAAACTGCAGTAGGGAATCCGATCTGTGGCGTACCTCTAGCGTCTGACACATTCCACCACGTGGTGGAGGTGATGCGTTAGCACAGTCCTTAAAGCATTTACCCCAGTTAGGAACAGGGGAAAAGGCTATCTGCCTGGGGCTTCTTGAGACTATAATCTGAAGGGTTCCATAGAAAAAACAGAATTTGTTCATTTTTTTGTAAAACATTTTAATTTTGCATTTTAATACAAATATACATTTAAATATATTTATCTCCCTCATTTAAAAAGCATCTTTAAAATTAGAGTTCCAGGAAGATGAGTAATATTTATCCTGTGGGTTTGAGTGATATTCAGGCACACTGCCATGTATATTTCTGATGTACAAATACCTTAACCATGTAAGAGGCACGATTTTGAGATAATTGATTTGCTCTGAGAGAGTGGTAGAGAACACTTAAGTTATTTTTATAGCTTTATTTTTATAGCTTCAGCCCACAAAGAACATGGACTCATGCTCTAAACGGTGATTGTGTTGAGCAGTGAGCAGAGCTCCTTTTTTTTTTTTTGCCTAACTTTTCTGAAACCAGGACATACTAGATTTGTTGGGATGGCCCCAGAGGGCACAATTACCACAGATGGGAGAGAGTCACCAGGTAGCAGATTCCAACTCAGAGGGAAGAATGGTCAGAGTTCTGCTGGGCTGGAATGCACCACCTCCAGAGGTAGTGAGCACACAGCCCCTGGGTGATTCAAGATAGAAATGAGAGCCTGACTTGAGTTTTAGGCGAGAGAATGAATCAAGTGGTCTCTGAAGTTCCCTTTGAATTAAAAAAAAAAAAAAAAGTCTGTGCATCCAGAAGAGACGGCCTTTGTTGGTGGAAAGAAAGAAGAAGAAAGCAAATGACCAGGCAGATGGTTCAATGGGGAAAAGAGCAGACTTTCCAGAGAGGCAGTGATGCAGCTGAGCTAAGAACACAGAGGCCAGCCTGCTTTGTTCGCCTGGAGACAGGACTCTGCTATTCTGCCTGAAGCTGTGGTCGTGGATAGGAAGCAGCAGCTCGAGAGGTAGGATGGGGCCAGCCTATGTGGGTGAAAGCATCTGGACTATATCCCACGGGCAGTGGGACTGACGCTGAATACTTTTGGAGCACAGGAATTATCATGCTCGGAACTGTAGATAAAACCCATTAATCCGGCATTGTCTGGGAGTTAGTTGGAGGGGGCCTGGAGAAAGGGAAGCAATCTGGAAAACGCCACAGCAGTGCAGGCGCTAGACGGGGGGCTCGTTGACTCAGCGATATGGAGCAGTGACGTGGGGAGGACAAAACTGAGAGGGAAAGAGGCGGCCGTGGAAGCCAGTGCTTCCGGAGGCCACGGAAGAAGGCAGGAAGGAGGACTGGAGGGCCAAGGAAGGGACTGAAGTGGTGGGCTGCCTTACTAGAGGAGAGCTGAATAGTAAAGGCTGCCAGGCTCTAGCTGCACCCTCTGTAAGCCGCTTAACGTCCCTGGTGCCTCAGTCTTCTTACCCATCACGCTCAGTTTCTGCAGTCCTGTCCGACTCTTTGCGACCGCATGGATTGTGGCCTGCCAGGGCCCTCTGTCCGTGGGATTATCCCAGTCAAGAATACTGGAGTGGGTTGCCATTTCCTTCTCCAGGGTGTCTTTCCCACCCAGGAATCAAACTCGCAT
This sequence comes from Nanger dama, assembly GCA_917880005.1. NCBI lineage: Eukaryota > Metazoa > Chordata > Mammalia > Artiodactyla > Bovidae > Nanger > Nanger dama. The sequence continues at coordinate 21,524,744 of CAKJTW010000011.1, read as the reverse complement.
CTCCTGCATTGACAGGTGGATTCTTTACCACTGAGCCACTTGGGAAACTCTTGTTTTTATCCAGAAAATGAAGGGAATGACACCTACGCTCCAAATTTGGTTGTGAGCATCCAGTGAGATAATGAGGTGAAAGTGGTTTGTAAACTCAGAAGTCTGTCCTCCTGCAAACTGCCCCTGCTGCATTGGGATTGAGGCGCGAGAAAAGGCTTGCTGCTTCCTGTTTTGCAAAATTAAATTTTGTGTCTTTTCACTCTGAGCTCTAAGCTAAAGGTACTGGGTGAATGAAGTGATTCTTATACAGCCTATTTCAAAACTTCCTAGACGTTCTCTTTCACCCCCAGTAATAAATGCTGAAAGCCTATTAGCTCCCAAACACCTGACCCTTCTGCCTTTCCTCTCACCCTGTGGAGGAGGGACCCAGGGAAGCTGTAGACTAGAACCCACACGCTTTTCCCGGACTGAGCTGCTTGCAGGAGATAAGGACCTTGCTGAAAGGCTCTTCTAACAATTGTCTTCTATTAGGGTGGCTGCTGTCACACAGGCAGCACTGCCCACTTCTCTCAGGGCCTGATAACAGACACAGTAACATCCGTGCCTGGGTCATAAGTCATTGCTTCCAGGGACTCATTTCCCCTTGAAGCACCTGTGTGGGGAGAGGCCCCTGTCTGTCAGAATTCTCATGACTGAATCACGGCCATGAGCTAATGTCTCCAGCTTTGTGAGTCAGTGCTGGCCCAGCCTCAGTGTTGTAGGTAAGAAAACTGAAGACACAGGTTAGTCTCCCCCTCCTGTCATTAGTTTGCACAGGGCAAAAGCAGACCGAGTCGTCATCAGAAAGTGGTGTTTTGAAAATCATGTTTGGTTCTTGTCCTGTGTGAGGATGTCACATTAGTGTATGAGGTTCTTTAAGTGTTAGCAATAACTTTTTACAAATCCTGTGATTTTTTTTTTTTTTTTTGGGTGTGCTTTGTGTTGCTTCAGGCGAAGTAGGTGAAAAGATGTGCTTGGGAGATGAATGTTCTTGTAATAGGCAAGACGTAGCTTGCAGGGAAGCATCTGTAACCAACTCGTTCCGCATATGAGAGGGCCAAGACTTGTTTGTGTTTTATTGCCTGTTCAAACACGCCTAATTCTAAAAAGATTTATTAACTTTTAGAGGATTCCTCTAAAAATGTTATTCCTTCATATAACAAGTATATGTGTTGATAGTCTGGTGGTTAAAATAGGTACCCTCGTGATATGTGGGTAGTGCTAACATAGATCTAAGAGTTATAAAACTAGTTGTCAAAAATGAAGCAGATGTAAAAATATTAGGTGTATCATTAATAATTCATACATTTACCTATTAATCCCAGAAGCACAAAGAAATGATGGTTTCCAGTTTTTTGAATGTTCATGGTAGAGATTTTATGCAAAGAATCATGAGTGAGGAACCTGGATATTTGCTCACAAGTACTCAGAGATATTGTCCAAAACTTAAAAGAAAATAACAGGGAGAAGAAATCAATGATGGGGAGGGGAATAAACTTTAATATCTATCACTATCAATTAAACAACAGGATTTTTAATTGTCTCTATTCCTCTCTGTCCTTTGTCTTTATCATATATAGATCATATATATATATATATGTATAATTATATATATAGAATTACATTAAAAAATAGCCTGTGGGGTCATGAGAAGCCTGCTTGTTTTGCTGCTTTAGTAGCCATTACATATGCACCTAGTTAAATCTCTGTTCTTCAAGAAGTAGTCAGGTTTTACAGCAGCAACCTCGTTCTTGACACAGCTGCTGGGAAGAAGGCTTGGGGTGCGTGCTGTCATTTATAACAAATATTCAGAGCCCAGAGAAGAGTTGTTCTCCCTGCTGCTTCTGCAGCCCCTCCTGTTTTCCCTTCTCTTGTCCCTTCTTCTTTTTTCCTTCTGTCAAAGGCATGAGCTACAGTGGTGAAAGGAGCAAAAAGGTAAGAAAAGGAAATGTAAGAAAAATAGGAAGGAAATTGTCCACATTAAAGTATAGTGCTTCTTTTTAATATTAATAAAATGAATCCTTTGAACTTCTAAAAGGGAATTTAGTGTAATGACAGTTTTCTTCCTCATGAATCGAAATATTTTCAGACTTTCTGAGGTTTCTGTAAATATTGTGTGTGGCAGACATGCGTTGCTCTTTGTCTTGGAAAAATCAGAAGCTTTTTGTCGCGCAGAGTGAATCTGGGTTGATTATATTTGATTAGTTTTTTAGAGAAGGCATTGGTTCACATTCAAAAGCTTAATTTATGCCTTGTTAAAATTTCTTTCTTGAAATATTTAAAATTTCAGCTTCTCTAAACCTTCAGAATTACCAGCCAGCCAAACTGGGATGAGCAAGTGTACACTTATCATGGCTGTCATGAAATTTCTCCATTTGGTGCTTTATATGTTTTGTATCAAATGCCTATGTACATGTGTCCCCCGATCCGTTTGCTGAAGCTAAGTTGATGACCCCTATCTTAACAGTTGTTACAATTCACTGAAACACATCTTTAGTTTCCAAGTGCATTTCTTGAGCACAGAAGGTACACTTTTGAGAAAACAGACAAAACTCTGCTATTTATGAGTAAGCAAGGAACAGACCCATCTGAGACTCTGTTTTCTTTTCTTCAAGGTGTGAATGATCTCCCTTGCAGGTTGTTGAGAGTGCAGCGTGGGAGCCCTCAGTCCAGTGCTGCTCACTGAGCAGTCCCTTCCTAAATCATGCTAGTTACTTTTAGAGTTGATGCTGTAGGCTAATCCTGTTCATTGGTAAGTTAGCCCTTCTTCAGAAAGCTCACAGTCTATCATGGCACACTGATAAACCTTGCTGTAATTCAGTGTGACAGGTGCTATAATCTGTCTGGAATGTCCCCCTATCCACCACCCTTCTTGTCTGCCAGGCTGACTACTACTCAGCCTTTAAAACTCACTGAAAGCCTTAATTGTAGGTGAAGTCTTTCCCTTGCCATGTGTCTTCCCTGCCCCCCCACAAATGCTAAGGAGTTCCTTGTCTTATGTTCATTACACTTTTGTGCATATATTCAGATTCATAGTGCAGAGCATGTCTGTCTCTCCATTACCGTGTGAACTCAGAGGTAGTGGCTTTGTCTTTTCATCTCTATATCTTAGTGCTGGCGCATATAATGGGTTATATAATATAATGGGTCTCAACAAATATTTGTCAGATGATATCCTTGTATGAACAAAGTGTGATGCGGCAGAGAAAACAAACTGATGTATTCAGCTTCACAGAGGACTTCCCATTTAAAGCTGACTCTCTAAAGATGAGCAGGGTCTTGCAGTGGGGAAAAAGAGAGAGGACATTCAGGTAGCAGATTCAGGTAAGTGAAGGCATGGAGACAAAACTTTGTTGTGGAAGTCTCGAAGTAGGAAAGGGTCTGGCATACCTGGACCATTCCACGTTTGGAGGAATTAGAGAGGAGCCGAAAATGAACCTGGTGGGAAGTTTAGAGAACCAGATGGAAAGGCTGCTGAATCCTCCTAAGGAGTTTGTCTCCAGTCGTATAGGCATTGAGGAAACACAGAAGGACTTTAATGGAGAGGTGACATTATGCCAATTCAGGAAGATAACTGACAGTGAGGTGGAGGTGGGAAGACTAAAGGCAGGCAGGCTGACTGGGAGGTTATTACAGTAATTCACATGAAATAAGGCAAGGGAAAACGAAGGTGAGTGTGGAGTTGGGAGTGGAATTTCAGTGTGTATTTCAGAGACAGAAACCCACTTTCCATAACTGGGGTTGTTTTGACTCCTAAAATTGTAGAATTTCCTCCACAATGGGTTTTAGAGCTACTTCTTATCAAGACTGTGGTAATAAACATGTCAAAGCATGTATATCTCAAATATTTGGGGGAGTTTTGGATGTTATGCTTTTATTTTTTTCTTAGTATTCATCTTGGCTATTTAACCTATTGATTTGTGTGGGGGCTTCCCAGATGGCCCAACAGTAAAGAATCTGCCTGCCAGTGCAGAAAGTGCAAGAGATGTGACTTCAGTCCCTGGGTCGGAAAGACCCCTGGGGGAGGAATACGGCAGCCCACTCCAGTATTTTTGCCTGTAAGATACCATGGACAGAGGAGCCTGGCAGGCTACAGTCCGTGGTTATGCAAACTAAGCATGTGACTGAGCACAGAGTCAAAGAGTTGTGCATAAGAGGACATGCATGTCTGTAGTTGACCAAATCAAGAAACACCTTTTGCCCCTTCTGGTTCTGACTTGCATGGAAAGAGTCTGGGAGGAAGTTTTATCAGTTGAAGAAGGATATGCTCTGGCCAGGGAGCCAGTGATTGGCTTGATGGTTTGGCCAGGTCTTTTTGCTGCTTTGGGTATCAGTTTCCTTATCTATGGAAAAAAAAAAAAAAACAACATAGTGAAATATTTAATCTTTCTTCCTATTTCTTATCCTAAATATAAGAACGAACATTTTTGGCTGTTTACTGGGTAAAAATATATAACACTCTGTATGTGCATGTGCGTGTGTGTGTGTGTGTGTGCATGCATGCACACGTGCTCAATTGCTCCATCATGTCCACCTCTATGAGGTTCCATGAACTGTAGCCCACTAGACTCCACTGTCAATGTGATTTTCCTGGCAACAATACCGGAGTGGGTTGCCATTTCCTTCTCCCAGGATCTTCCTGACCCAGAGATCAATTGAACCCACATCCCTTGAGTCTCCTGCATTGGCAGGTGGATTCTTTACCACTCTGTCCCCTGAGAATAATATATCTAATGGTCACATGTATATGTCAGTAGCTTACAGAAAATGGAAGCATCTTTCACTTTAGTTTGGGGTATAATGAAGAAGAAAAAGGAGCATGTTATGAAAAAAAAGCAATGCTATTTTACAAAATCAATAACTCGAAAAATGTACTTGTGCTTTAACCTATGGTTGTCCTTCAGTTCAGTTCAGTGAGTTGAATTATAAAATCTCGATTCCTTTTTGCTGAGTGTTAGAGATAAATTTATTACAAAGGATATTTACTGTTTTTAAAAACTGCTTTCCTTTTTACTGATGCCCAAAGAAAAATTCAACATTTTCTTGACAGATACTATATTTCTAAACCTAGCTGTAAGAATTGGACCAAAAGGAAGACTTTTAAATCACCTGCCTAGAAATCAAAGCATCTGAAAAGAGAAATCAGGAAATAAATTCAATGTTTCTTCCTGCTTTAGTGACTAGAATATACTATTTCTGAAAAGTACACTGCAGAGTACTCTAACTGGTACTTAAGTATAATATGATTAAGAGTTTTAAGCATTTGGATCTGAAAGCTAGATCCAAGCAAACAAATTAGAATCTGTCTGTTTTCAGAGAGTCTGCTTCCCCTTCTCCTTCACTTAATTATTTGACCCAGATATTAAGGAAGGGAGTGGAAGACTTAGAGAGGAGTGCATGTATTAAAATTATATCTAGATAGTGTTTGAAACAATTTCTTTGAAAATTAGTTCCTTACTCTTCTTAACTAAATTGAATGTCAGTGATCTCTATACTTTTCTGACAGTTTTCTTCAAATATTAGCCCTTTTAGTCCTTTCATTAGCAAATCAAAATGTAGCCTTAACTTTTTTTTTAGCCAGAATAAACTGTTTTTTGGGGGTATATTTGTACTTCATTAAACAGGCACATTGCACTGCTATATAATAATCTTTCTTTATACAATTTGGGAAGTATTGATACTGATAACATATTAGCTACACTGTCAGTCTTCATTTTCTTGGACTTTGGAAAGAATGGCCAGTGCCCATTTACTGGGATTAGAATAGGAATAGGGAGGAGGGTTTTGGTAAGAAAGCACGAAACTATTGTTAACTTGAAAACAGCTCAGCATATCTGGAGTTCAAGTTTAGACAGAGACTCTTATAGGTAAATAAAGCTAAACATTTACAAATTGTAGTTAAGAGCTACACTTTATCAGTCTATCATAGTTCCTGATACAAAGGGTAGATAATTCATGGGTTTGAAAAACAAAATAACATTTTTTTATCTACCTTTCAATTTGATTTATTGTGACTCCCATTTTCATGGCAAAGGTTAAGAGTAAAGTTCATTTTTTCAAATTAAAAAAAAATCTGAAAACCACCTGGAAGGTCAATATGAGCCTTCATTTTATTGGAGTGCAAAACTTCTAGTTTAGTGACAGGAGTTGAATTCATTAACATCTTTTCTTTCCTAATGTTTTACCACAGACTTCAGTGATATATGTATTAATCTCAAATATATTTTTCGTTTGCCTGTTTTGTATATGTGTCATTTCCCCTTCCAAAGCATGCAAGATTTTTTTACTTTTGTTACACTTAACCACCTGAGTGAAAGATAAATATGAATTCTTCATCTAGAATCCAGTCTTTTGGCTGAGAAGACAGCTGATGATCTATAATCATAATTGTAAGTGTATTTATAGTTATAGTAAAAGAACCAAATTAATATGGGCATTAAGAAAAAAATAAACTACTTTTCTGGGCATCGAAGGAATAAGAGAGCATGCTCTATAAACATTAGTGGAACAAGGAACGAATGTGTAAAAGTGGAGTGAACATCACTTACAAGATCTGGAGCAACTGAGACACAGGATAGTACAGGAGTCTGTACGGTTTAAACCACTGTGTAAAATTGTTCTTTTCTATTACTAGGGAAATGGGGCCGGGGAAGAAAAACCAAAGTTCCTATGCCAGCTTTTTCTGGATGAGATAGTCCTGGCGTGCTAACTCAGAGGAACGGCCTGGCCTTCTGTTGTCTGTGTGGTTTCCCTTTCCAATACCAATGCTGCCAGCTTCCCCTGAAATGAAAACTGATAGGAGTTCAGAGTCTAGTGAGGTGAGAACAGGCTCTAGCTCTGACGACAGCAACAAAAATCCTTGCAATTTTGACGTAGATAATAGTTATTTATCTGGTTGAGGTCTCTTGGCTCCTGAGTTCTTTCTGCACCTATGAAATATTTCCACATGGACTAACTAGTTAGCTTTATTATTAGTTTTCCACCCAGTTGATTGGCTTAAGTATCAGTCTATTGCAGAGGGTAGTTTAAGTAGGCAGAAAAGTTTGCCATTCTCTTTGAAGATGTTTCTTACATGATCTTTGCAAGTCTTGGTTTTATGTATACGTTTGCAATGTGCAGATTATTGTAACTTCCACAATGTGAGCTTCACAACAGCACTCCATGGTTAGTGCATTACCCTCATCTTCCAGTGTAGGAGGAGGACACAGAAGCTCGCAGGGAAGGTGAAGAGAATGGGTCTCCAGACACTAGGTCGTGGAGTTAGGCCTCTGCTTTCTGGTCAGGAGCAGTGCAAGCCCATTCCACTTTTGCCCTGTTTGAGCCTCCTCCCTCCTCCTCATTTTATTCCTCTGTTACAGGAACACTATAATTAAAGAAGCAGGCATTTGGCTGATAAGTAGTAATTTTTAATTTTCAATCCATAGGGCTTGCATTTTATTTTTTGGCTTGGAGCTTGGTGTGCATTAAAGCTATCACATTCTCATTAGGAGAAATGAATCTTCAGACCATGTGATCGTTCTAATTTCTTTTTCTCAGTAGGTTTTACTGAGTGATTGGTGAATGAAAAACATGGAAGTTAGCTTTGTATTCTCTGTATAGGGCGTGATGGGCTACACTATTCTTTTTTTTTTTTTTTTTTAAGGAATCTCACCAAAGTGAGACTCTCCTGTTCTCCTAGAGACAGGAGAAATGGCGCTATCTTCCTTTTGAAAAAAATGAAATAATTGCCACACTACCTGGCATGTAGTTCTTAGTTCTTCAACCAGGGATCGGACCCCCTCCCCCCTGCATCCACGCCTGCATTGACTGCAAATAGTGTTAACCATTGGGCTGCCAGGGAAGTCCTTATACTGTTCCTATAATCAACCCCAGGGCCGGGCAGACGGACAGCTATTAGAGCTAGTTTCCTGACTTCAAGGAGTTTGCTCAAGACCAACTGTCCTGAGTAGATGGCTCAGGTGCAATACTGTGTACAACTCAGACACAGTAACAAGAACTGGAGACTACTTGCCAGCTAAAACCAAAAGTTACAGTAATGACCTAGCAAAGGAGGGTAAAATAAAAACCTGTTTGCTTCTTCACTGTTTTTTAATGAAATGTAATGTTTGGAGGCCTGGCGTGCCTCGATTTATGGGGTCGCAAAGAGTCGGACACAACTGAGCAACTAAACTGAACTGAACTGAATGTTTGACTTAAAATTTTACCCCTGACCATATAGTCAGTTATGCTTGTTCCTCTGAGTATGATGTTACAGTGTCAGGAGTCAGCAACTGATGACCCGTTCCAAAATGCAGATAGTGGAGATGACTTGTTAGGGACCGTTTATCGAGCATCAGGTCACGAGCTCCACAAGGCACTTAATATTATAACAACTGATTCATATAAGAATTCTGTGAGGTAGGTGAGTAATATTCACATTTTATAGATGCAGAGGTATGTATCTTTCTAGGCCTGATATCATCTAGCCAAAAGTAGCAAAGCAATGCTATCAATGCAGGAGTGAATGACCCTTGAATGAAGGGTCCTTCCTGTTATTATCTTGGTTTTCACTATTTCATGGCTGTTACTATTTTATAGCTGTCATTTTTGCCTACCCCGATTTAAGCACTTCTAATGAGATAAAGAGAGCAAGACAGACTAGATCTTTCCTGATTCCCTGTTGATAACCAGTAAATGAAATTAGTTTTGCTAAAGCCTTCTACTCCTGGTTCCTATATTTTGTGTCCATCTCCCTGCCCCTGGGGTAGGGGAATAATACAAACTTCCATTCAGTTTAAATCCTAGATCATTATTTAATTTTCTCTCCACTCTCTGTGCTCCCTAAAACAAGCAAAATATGTGGGAGAAAGCAGAAGTAGTGACAGTGACGGCATCAGGAAGAAAACAGGGTGAATGAACAGGAGCAAATGAGAACTTCAGGCTGGTATGCAAATAAGTTCATATCTAAGTATAAAGAAAACATTGTGCCTTTGGGTTGAAAACTACCTTCCCAATTGGTGAGCGTGTTTCGGATTATGTAAGAGCAGTGTCTTCATAAGCAGCCCGACACCTCTCACCCAAAGAATGCAAAGTGCTCTGCAAGCAGGAGAACTCATAACATCCCTGTGATCTCGGGAGATTTTTTAATGTTCTGTTTTATAGATTGGGAAGTCAACTCAAGATCTACTGATCTGTCCACACAGACAAAATCGATCTAGGACTAAACTGTAATGCTTAACTTCCTGTTTCCTTAGATAGAAACCAATTTGAAAGATTAATCTGACCTTACAGATAGCAATTTTTTCTCTTAATTTTTTTCTTTTAAGAAGGAAAACACAAACTGCGTTGTAGATATATTTGCATAGAAGGTAGATCTTGAAGGTCTTTGTTTAAGATAATAGTAACTGTTTCCCTAAAGGAAAAAAAAAGGGGAAAATAAAAAAGTTAGGTCTCTGCTCCACTCGGTTTTGAAACCAGATCAGTTTTAGCAATTAGAAAAGAATGATTCTTTTGCACTCTACCATTTGTCTTCATATGAAAAATCCATGAATTCAAGTGGAAAATATTTTATTTTGAAAGATGCATGGGAAAGAATCATCCTGAAGAAGTTTTGTTCAGAATGTACAGATATATTAATTGCAGGTAGAAGGAAGAAAACAAGTGGTATGTGTGTGTGTATGTGTGTATGTGTATTGCAGATAAAACAGATTTTGAAGGTTAGGAGACATGACGATACTTGTAAGGAATGAGGGAGACAAGACCGGAGGCGCCGGGAAGCTTGACTACTGTGGAGTGCTCAGTTGAGACTTGTTCTTGCCCATGGCCTGCAGCGTTTATGTAGAAATTGGGGACGCTTTACTGGTTCCAAAGCCTTACCTGATCAGACCTGCCCAGGTTTGAGTTTGGGAAAAAAAGTGTTTGAAGTAAACAGGAAAATTACTCACCTTAATGATGTGTTTTACTGGCACTGACAGTGCTTTGATAGTCGGACTTTTTTTTTTTTTTTTAGGTTCTGGAGAGGAGAGACTTGATGAGAATTTATCCACATTCTGTTTCGAAAACATAGGTTCTTATGCTTACCCACTTGATACTAGGAGGTGAAGGCAGTAGATTTTGTGCCTTTCAGATTTATGGGATTGCTCCTGCTCCTCTTGGTCTAAATCAGGAATTTTCCATTAGAGATTTCTGCTGAAAAGCAACAAAAGTAAAAGGCCTTTCATTCTGTGTGCCTTCTGTGCACATCTCTGACTGTTCTGCTGCTGCAGAACAGATCCTTCCTAGCAATTGGAAGTAGGTTCCTGAATTTGTAGGTTGCTTTCACTGATGTTAGTGATTAAGATCATAATCTAACTAGTTTGATGAGAGTGTTTGGTACACTGAACAGAGCAAGCACACCGTTTCCCCCTCTCCATCCCTGCCCCATTGGAACATAATTCCTAAATATCTGCTTAGAATGGGACATTCTTTTTTTAAAAAACCATGTTTATCTTGATATTTTGTTCAAATATAATAATTAGATGTTGATTTCTTATAATTTTTTCCCTTTTTCTTTTTGCTAACCTTGTTAAAGTTTACACAGTTTTCAACTTTGAGAGCTGAATCATGCAGCAAGATTAAAATATTTTAATCTTGATTGGTCTAGAGATGGGTGGTCTGGTCCCATGAAAGGGGTACTGTGAGAAAGAAACCTGGAGTTCTTAATCTGATATGTCCCTCATTTGCTGTGACCTTAGTGGAGTCCAATCTTGTACCCAGATTGGGATCCTGCATGTAGAGTTATAGGATTTGCAGGTTAAATTCCATTGAGCTTTACTTTCTCAGATTCTGAAAAGCTTAGGAAGCTCACCTATATGTCACAGTGACATATAGTTTCAGAGAATACAGATAAATGGTTAAATTTGATAAGCTTCAACACCTGATGCAAACAGGTTAAAAGAGGGAAAAATAAATTGTAGGTTATGAAAGCCTTTAAAACAAATGATCTTTGCCAGCTTTCTGCCCTTAGTCCTCTGATTGGGAATCATTGAGCGTTTTGGGGGGTAGAGGCTGGATCTGAGTCCCAACTAGGTGGAGATGAATCAGGTGGCTAGAAAGATAAAATGAGTGGAAATACTATGTGTGCATATACCAACTGCCTGATACCTCAGATACAGTGAGCATAATGAAAGCACTGCAGTACATTCTTACTGCATGCTTAGTCCCCATTCTGTTAGCAGCTGTTTGCTTGCAAGCTGAGCAAATCTGGGTTCAAACCATTCTAAGATATTTGTAAAAGTGAGTTAGGGAAGATTTGGCTTAATAATCAGATGTTACTGTCAGCAGATATATCTTTAAAGGAAGTACTCAGAATGCACATTTCTTTGGTTGATTGGATAGTGGTTTATTTCCATGAGTACTTGCTGTTTTCAAGAGGTTTCACCCTTGATACTATTCACATTCTACATTTAGGAAAATGTCCATTTTGGAAGAAGAGATTTTTTTTTTTTTTAAATCTGGTTGATCTGACTCCTCAGATGAACAGATGTAAATCAGATACACATGTGCAACTAAAATGTCAGGAATTACTCTCTGAAGAGTAGATTTTCTGATTTCAGTTGGCATATAATATGAAACTTCATTGCCCAGAGTGTTAGAGGTTTGCAAGAGTCATCAGCATTTATTAAGGGCAACTTCATTTAGGGGAGATGGATTTGTTTAGAAAATACCTTTTAGCACTAGGAAGTATTAGCTTGGACAAACCAAAAGGGCTTGCCCTATGACATGCAGAAATAATGCTCTAACTTAACCAATGAATGCCTCTATCTCTCATCTCACTCCCCCAGAGTCCTTGAGTCAGTGCCATCTTGCTGATAACTGTTTTGGCAATGTGTCTCATCCTATTATCAGTGGTCCATACTGTAGAAAGCGCACAGACCTCTGGTTCATCTAGCACACTTGGCCCCAGCTCTGTTCCCCTCTAGCTCCTCCTCTTCAGGGTCAGACAGAGGGTTCTTTCCAACACACGGATCAAGAATGGTAGATGGCCTATTGTCAGTGACTTCACACTGACCTCTAAGCATGACGTGCTTTGATCAAAGTGTTCCTTTCTGGCCCAGTCTCCCACTAATAACAATAATCCCTTTCTGTTTATAATTCTTTTTGTTTTTCAGCACACATACCCATATATATTATCACATTTAATCCTTATAACAAATCTGTCAAGATAGCAAATACTATCCTCACTTCTCAGATAGAGTTATGTAACTTTTCTTGAGAATACACACTAAATTGGTACGCAGGAGAGCAAGCCTTCTGTGTCTGTGAGGATTGTGTTCTTTGTGTAAGCTAGGATTACAAATCTATGCTCTGACCCACAGTCAGGCATCAGGAGAAGATGATTTTTGTTCTGTTTTTCAACCCCGTACCTGATCTCCTGCTGTTCCCTCTGTCCAAGATATTCCTCTTTTTCTTCCCTCTTTCCTGCCTGTCATAATCTCCTTGATGCTGAAGCAAGATTGGCAAAATGTTAATAACTCGGAAGATAGGTATGGGGTTCAGTAAATACGAAGTTTCAATAATAAAAATTTAAGAAAACTTCTATAGACTACTCCCAGTTAGGGTTGCCAGATTTAACAACAACAACAAAATAAATCCAAGAAGTTCAGTTAAATATGAGTTTCAGATAAACACGTTTTTTTTTTACCTTAAGTATACTCCATGCCGTATTTGTGATATATTAAAAAATGATTTATTGGTTTTGAAATTAAGTGTAACTGTGTGTGCTGAATTGTATCTGGCAATCTTATTCTCAGCTCAAACAACTCTTTAAACAGAAATGAAATTTTCATCCCTCTTCCTATACTAAATTCAGCATTAATGAGGTGATAAATGTTTACACATGAGTTTTTATTTTGTTTTAAGTTTTTGGCCATACTGCATGGCATGCAGGATCATAGTTCCCTGACCAGGCATTGAACTCATGTCCCCTGCTTTGGAAGTGCTGTTTTATGCACTGGGCTACCAGAGAAGTCCCATGAGTTTACATATAAGCTAAGCTATCACACTGTCCTCCACAACTTCTTGGGCCTCTTTCTTCCCTCCTTTCCTCTCTGTCTCCTCCTTTTCTCCTCCACTGTCCCCTCCTTCCCTGTCTTCCATTCTTCCTTCTTTTTTCCAAGAGTGTCATATCTGTTTCCTTCCTGGTAACGTTTTAGATTTGTTGGTCATGGGAGTTTCTCTAAACAGGTTTGTTTAATTATTTTTCTTGTTATTTCTAAAATATTTTAATAGATACACTCTGTAAATCCAAGGTGTAACTAAGACAGGTTGCACTCTTTTCCCCATTGGGGCTAATTAGAATATTAAGTGTATGAAAAATGCAGAAAAAGGGAGCAAGATGAAGCATGTTTCCATCTTCAACAAATGAACTCTAAAACAAATAGAAGTAACATTATGATAAGCTGTTAAGAGGTGTTGTAAGTAGAGGTAAACGTTTGTTTAAATCTCTTCCCTACTCACCACTTCCTATCCCCACCCCTAGCAAACAAGACATACATATCCATGGCCTTCACAGTCTCTAATTACCCACTATGGAAATAAACATCTCAAAATTATTTTAGTTCTTACGGATTTGTTTAAAAAGGTGGAGGAGAGCCAGAGTTCTAGGGCTTGGATTAAAGGTGTTGAACAGCAAATCTGATCTAATTTATTCAGTTACACCTTTCCTTTCTGGCAGTATCTTAACAATACTCCTGGGATCTCAGTATTTCAGCATACTGACTTTCTGTATTTATGTGAAATAAAGAAACTCAGCAGTTTACCTCTAAGATGGTGTAGCCTTGAATGAAATTCATTTCATTGTTTGTTGTCCACTTGGAAACTTAAGGAGAGCTGTAGTTGAAGGAACCCTAAAGTCTTTTCAACTTTCTCAAATGCATTGTAGCATACTTAAAAAGTGTAATGAAAACACAGTAAATCGAAGGAGCTCAGCAAACATGGCCTCTGTTTATATTTTGAAATCTATTTGCTACTCATTTCCCTCATTTTAAAATCCTATTATATTTACACCTGGGCATCCAGTTCTCTGAGGTGAAAGGAATGAAGGATATAAAATGGCAGAGTAGCAATGATTTTCAACAATTAGTGTTGGACCTCTTTCATGGAGTGATTTAAAACCATTTGCTAATCACAAGACAGTAGGATTACAGTTTAAATACTGTAGGTAGAAGTACAAGAAGTGAAACTGCTTCCCCTACCCAGAATAAGTAAGAAAACATGATGCTTTATTAGGAACCTCAGAAAGAAAAAGGAGGGAATCAGTTTTATTGATGTCAGCTATTGTGATAAAACCAGCCTTCCAATTTTTCTTTCCGTCTTTCTTTTTTTTGTTTCCTGGTTCACCTCAAAACGTATTTTCCCATATGTTAGCTAGGACTTGAAGACTGAGCTCCGAAGAATTGATGCTTTTGAACTGTGGTGTTGGAGAAGACTCTTGAGAGTCCCTTGGACTGCAAGGAGATCCAACCAGTCCATTCTGAAGGAGATCAGCCCTAGGATTTCTTTGGAAGGAATGATGCTAAAGCTGAAACTCCAGTACTTTGGCCACCTCATGTGAAGAGTTGACTCATTGGAAAAGACTCTGATGCTGGGAAGGATTGGGGGCAGGGGGAGAAGGGGACGACAGAGGATGAGATGGCTGGATGGCATCATGGACTCGATGGACGTGAGTCTGAGCGAACTCCGAGAGATGGTGATGGACAGGGAGGCCTGGCGTGCTGCGATTCATGGGGTCGCAAAGAGTCGGACATGACTAAGTGACTGAACTGAACTGAACTGAGTCAAAGATTAATCTTTAGAAGTTTCTTTTGATAATCCTCTATGTCACTTAAATAATTGTGCTGGTCACTGGTCTCACAGTAAAGCTACACAGTGGAAATAAGTGCTGAAACTTAACACAGTGATATGTTGAGAGCTCCTGTTTATCAAGAATTTATCTGGAACTCAGAACTGGGCTGTAGATACTCAGGCTTAGATCTGGGCTGTAGATAAGGCAGATTTTCCCCCTTTTAGCCCTCATGACAAACTTATGATGAGCGGTGGCATTATCTTCCACCTTAGAAATGAGGAGCTTGAATCTTGGAGGGCTGCATCACGTGGGTGACACCAGGGGTTGGCGGGGGGGTGAGACTGTTGCTTCCCTAGCACCTTTTGCTTTCATTGTGCAGGTTAGGAGCCAGAGGTAGCCATCAAGGGGCATGGAATTGGACCTGGCCCTGCCATTTGGAAGTTCTGAAAGATCAGCAACTTATTTAATCTTTCTGAGTCTTGATTCATTTATCTGGCAGATGAGAGTAATAATATCTACTAAGTTATTGTCAATACGTATTAGCTTATTTTTTAATAGATGTTGAATATGGTCCTCTTCCTGCAGCTGTATCAGGATATTTGAGCATTTGGGATGGTGAATGGTGTGGTTCGTTGAAAAGTACAGATCTTTAAATTTTTCTTTTCTCTGAAGTAATCCTCAAAATAGTGAATGTCTAGTAATAATTCAGTCTACTAACTGAAACTTGAGATTGGAAGCTGTTCATTTGTTTTAGGAATTTTGTTGACTTGTTTCTTTTTCCTCTCTATAGAAAAAACTGTTGAATTCTTGATATTCTAAAAACAGTTTAACTCTATGTGTGTGTGAGAGAGAGAAAGAGAAATGAGGGAGGTATGTACCCAGGGAGTTTAGAGGGTATTTATTGCAATGTTCATCAGCCTACATCCTTGTTAGGTGAAAAAAAAAAATTTCAAGTCCTCTCAGTAACCTGTGATTTTTGAAGTCAGAAATCTTTGGCATTTTTGTTTCATTATATATCTTAATTTTATATTCTATTTGTGCCAGCTGTATTTATATATATATTATTTTTTCCGAAGTGGTAAATTTCTGGAGGATAGGGACTTGCCCCCATCCTTGCATGTAATATGGTGACTTGAACAGAGTACAGGCTTTGTAAATGCACAGAGAGGCATTATTCAGTATACCATGTGTGTACATGTACAGTAACTGCTCTGGATTTGACATTAAAAGCTATACTAGAGGCTTGACCCTGTCTTCTATCTTTTTTGTTGCCATTGTGAGCACAGACTAGTTTACCTACTTGAGCCTCTGCTTCTTCATCAACAGAAAGGGGATAAAGATGATTTTCTCATAAAATTAGAATTAAATGAATAACATGTATGAAAATATTCTATAAACTCTGACAGACTCCACAAATGAATGAGTGATGGTGAGATTTATAGAAATCAGTAGATGCTGTTACCTTCCATTGGTCTGGGCATATTCTCCCATCTCTTCTCCTAAGACTGGTCCCTCTAGCCATTCAGTAAAAAGAGTCTCTCACAGATCCAAACACATTAAAATGATTGACATAGAGGGTTCACTTTTAGGGTTTATTTGCAAGTGAAAGTCCAAAATAAGTAATGAATCTAACGAAAGAGAACAGATATGATTGGTGTCATCTTGCGAAAGGTGCCTGAGCCATTCAGTAGGGTTAGGGCTTAAAGTGTTTCTAGCAGTCAACAGGTTCTAAACGTGTTTCTGCTCACTAGAAAGACACAACCTTCAGCATGACCAAAGGTTTAGTAACCGTGTACTGGGAGTCATTTTAAAGAGAGTCAGAACATGTGTGTGGAAGTGTAGACAGTAACCTTCAACTCTAGCATCCAGGGGTAGAAGAAGAATAGCCACCGGGGAGGGACTCCTGCTAGTTTCAGATCCACAGTATGAGACAGTGTCCTAACCAGGGAGTAGGACACGTTCCTGGTGGGCCGTGGCCTGAGGTCTGCACAGGACTGATGCCTTAGTGCCCCAAGGCTGCCTTGTTGATGTGCTGAGGTAGGAGCTGAGAGAGGAGAAGGGCAGCAGGCTGGGGTCCTGAGGGGAGAGGGAGTACAGATGTAGAAGCCCAGGGCTTTGCTGGCTGTTAGAAACAATGAGTCACCCTGAGGGAGACGGAAGACACTTTCTGTCCCTTAAGGGTAAGTGCCCGCTGAAACCCAGAGCTGTGCCCTGGAGCGTGGCAGGCAGGAATGCCACTGTGGCATTGAAGGGAAGCTGGTGGGTGGCTTTATCATTTCTTGCCTACTGTGTGTGTGTGCACACGCCGAGGAGGCCCTCTCATGACCCTGCATCACAGATTCTTTGAAGAGATATAGAAATGGCTAATAGTGAAAAAAATCATGGGGTTTGAAGGAAGCTGGGAGTCACAGAATCTAATCTGTCCCACTGCTGACTTCTGGTGTGACCTTTCTTCTGAGTCTGTTCTCTCAACTGTCTGTTACAGAATGAAACTAGGTTTGTCCAGTGGAGTGAGGGGGTAGGAATTCTCTGTCCACCATGGTTGCTGCCAGAAAAATTTTCAGTCCACAGATAATTATATCTTCTTGTATCACTGGGGAGCATCCAGATTTTTTTTTTTAAATTTAATTTATCTTTTTATCTGTTTTATTTATTTCTTTTACTTTACAATATTGTATTGGTTTTGCCATACATTGACATGAATCTGCCATGGTGTACATGTGTTCCCCATCCTGAACCCCCTTCCCACCACCCTTCCCATCCCATCCCTCTGGGTCATCCCAGTGCACCAGCCTCGAGCACCCTGTATCATGCATTGAACCTGGACTGGTGATCCATTTCACATATGATAATTTACATGTTTCAATGCCATTCTTCCAAATCATCCCACCCCCGCCCTCTCCCACAGAGTCCAAAAGACTGTTCTATACATCTGTGCCTCTTTTGCTGTCTCGCATACAGGGTTATCATTACCATATTTCTAAATTCCATATATATGCATTAGTATACTGTATTGGTGCTTTTCTTTCAGGCTTACTTCACTCTGTATAATAGGCTCCAGTTTCTCCCACCTCATTAGAACTAATTCAAATGTATTCTTTTTAATGGCTGAGTAATACTCCATTGTGTATATGTACCACAACTTCCTTATCCATTCGTCTGCTGATGGACATCTAGGTTGCTTCCATGTCCTGGCTCTTATAAACAGTGCTGCAATGAACATTGGGGTACACATGTCTCTTTCAATTCTGGTTACCTCGGTGTGTATGCCCAGCACTGGAACTGCTGGGTCATATGGCAATTCTATTTCCAGTTTTTTAAGGAATCTCCACACTGTTCTCCATAGTGGCTATACTGGTTTGCATTCCCGCCAACAGTGTAAGAGGGTTCCCTTTTCTCCACACACTCTCCAGCATTTATTACTTACAGACTTTTGGATAGCAGCCATTCTGACTGGCATGAAATGGTACCTCACTGTGGTTTTGATTTGCATTTCTCTGATAATGAGTGATGTTGAGCATCTTTTCATATGTTTGTTAGCCATCTGTATGTCTTCTTTGGAGAAATGTCTATTTAGTTCTTTGGCCCACTCTTTGATTGGGGTGTTTATTTTTCTGGAACTGAGTTGCAGGAGTTGCTTGTGTATTTTGAGATTAATTCTTTGTCCGTTGCTTTGTTTGCTATTATTTTCTCCCCTTCTGAAGGCTGTTTTTCACCTTGCTTATAGTTTCCTTTGTTGTACAGAAGCTTTTAAGTTTAATTAGGTCCCATTTGTTTATTTTTGCTTTTATTTCCAATATTCTGGGAGGTGGGTCATAGAGGATCCTGCTGTGATTTATGTCAGAGAGTGTTTTGCCTATGTTTTCCTCTAGGAGTTTTATAGTTTCTGGTCTTACATTTAGATCTTTAATCCATTTTGAGTTTATTTTTGTGTATGGTGTTAGAAAGTGTTCTAGTTTTATTATTTTACAAGTGGCTGACCTGTTTTCCCAGCACCACTTGATAAAGAGATTGTCTTTTCTCCATTGTATATTCTTGCCTCCTTTGTCAAAGATAAGGTGTCCATAGGTGTGTGGATTTATCTCTGGGCTTTCCATTTTGTCCCATTGATCTATACTTCTGTCTTTGTGCCAGTACCATACCGTCTTGATGACTGTGGCTTTGTAGTAGAGCCTGAAGTCAGGCAGGTTGATTCCTCCAGTTCCATTCTTCTTTTTCAAGATTGCTTTGGCTATTAGAGGCTTTTTTATTTCCATTGGAGGATAATTGCTTTATAATATTGTGATGATTTTTCTTGTACATCATTATGAATCGGCCATAGGTATACGTGTGTCCCATTCATCCTGAACCCCCTTTCTCACCTCCCCTCCCCACCCCATCCCTCCTGATTTGGGTGCCCTGCCTCTTATATCAAACTCATGCTGGTTATCTGGTTATATACAGTAATGTATGTTTCAGTGCTGTTCTCTCAAATCATCCCAGCCTCTCCTCCCACTGAGTCTGAAAGTCTCTTCGTTATGTCTGTGTCTCCTTTGCTGTCCTGCATGTAGGATCATCGATACCATCTTTCTAGAGTCCATAGATATGTGTTAGTATGCAGTATTTGTCTTTCTGTTTCTGACTTACTTCTCAGGTTTGTTTTATTGAGGGATGCAGAGTAGGACAGGAAGTCATGAGGTTTGTCTGCAGGTGTTTAATCAGCACTGAGATGAGGACGAAATGCCTGAAGTTCATCTTCAGTTATGTCATCTACTGAACTGTCACTTTAAGTATTTCAGCCCTAGTTTCTACACAGGTGAAAAAGGAGAGTGTTCTTACTACAGGAGTCTTCTCATGTGCGCTGTGCTTCAAGAAACACTGAAGGTCAGCTCGCATTTGTTGAGCCCCTGCTGTATACCAGTCACTCTGACAAACACTTTCCCATGTCTGTTTTGTGAAGGTCTCTGTGAGTGGCATTCTTAGTCAGGCACGGTTGGCAGGAGGGGGCACTTACCAGAGACACTAAGTGAAAAGGTGAGTTTACCCTCCTGGGGAGATCAAGTTGCAGAATTACCAGTCAGGACTGTCAAATCTTTTTCAACTGGCTTTCCAAATTCATCCTCTCAGGCAGCTTGGATGAGGATGGTAGGATCCACCCCCACCCCTTTCCAAGGTCTGTGCTAACATACTGCCCTCGGGCACGGAGGCTGCAACTGCCTCTGGGCCAGGCTGGTGCCCAGGGCCCCAGGGCTGGCCACAGAGCGGCCTGTGGTCTCCTAGAGAGATCCCAGAGCACATTCCTCTCTACCAAGATGCTGCTGCTTTGTGGTTCAGTCTGAGTGTCCGCCCCCCAACCCCCACCTGCCGGGCCCCGTGGGCTTCCGGCTGGTCTTCACGGTAAGCGGGTAGCAGACGGCCCACCTGCTTGATGTCAACATCTGTGGGCGCGGCTGGGAGGAATGTGCCGCTCCCAGCCTCAGCACAGGTAATTAATCCCCACAACTGACAGGTGGCAACAGGCGGCCCTTTGGCTGGGGCCATCAAGAGAAGTGCTTGGAGGAAGGATTCTTTCTTTTTTTCTTAAACTATTAAGAGTACAATTCGTACATGTCTGGCAGCTTGACGACTGTGGCAGGAAGGGAGACAGGGAGGAGAAGTGAATACCCTGCCAGACAGCTCTGGGGCCTATTTGGGGATGTCCTTCTACCTGGATAGGAGAGATCCTATAGGATGTGGTGGCCTGGCTCCTGTGTGCAAGCTTACTTTCAGATTTCCCTTCCTTTGAAGTAGATGTCGTCTAAAGTGGAATGCCTTAGTTGCTAATGAAGAAGTTGGAGCCCAAGAGGGGAAATGATTTGCCTAAGATGGTGCTCGGGCATTCATTATGCAATCATTATGCAGGTGAAAGATGAAAGCCCTGTCCTCTTGACTTCCTGATCACAGTTCTCTGGGCAGTATTTACTGCCCCTTTATACAGGTACAGAAATGGGATGATAAAGTTGGGATCTAGTCACAGGAGAGTAATTAGTTGGCTCTCGAATGATATTTCAGTTTTACACCTAATCTTTTAAAGTTGGTTTTTCAAGGAATCATCCCCAACCCACCCCTAAACAATAAACCTGCATTCACTACCTTTTTTCGTTTTTGGTGTTCTAGTATACCATCCATGATAGCCATCATAGACCATCAGCCTATTTGCTTAGAGTATATTTATTTCACTAAAATGTTTGAATTGACCATTTTAATTATTAAACTTTCTTTTTAAAGTCTCTTTTCCTAGATGTGAAGTTTATAAATTCTCACAAGTGAGTTTATTTATAGAGAACAGATTGGGAATATAGCATATAATTAACTCATACAATTATATAGGATATAGTTCAATTGAGTTCAGTTATGGATCTCCTTGCAGTCCAAGGGACTCTAAAGAGTCTTCTACAACACCACAGTTCAAAAGCATCAATTCTTTGGCACTTAACTTTCTTTATAGTCCAACTCTCACATCCATACATGAGTACTGGAAAAACCATAGCCTTGACTAGATGGATATTACTTTGTCGGCAAAGTAATGTCTCTGCTTTTGAATATGCTATCTAGGTTGGTCATAACTTTCCTTCCAAGGAGTAAGCATCTTTCAATTTCATGGCTGCAATCACCATCTGCAGTGATTTTGGAGCCCCCAAAATAAAGTCTGACACTGTTTCCACTGTTTCCCCATCTATTTCCCATGAAGTGATGGGACCAGATGCCATGATCTTTGTTTTCTGAATGTTGAGCTTGAAGCCAACTTTTTCACTCTCCTCTTTCACTTTCATTAAGAGAATCTTTAGTTCTTCTTCAGTTTCTGCCATAAGGGTGGTGTCATCTGCATATCTGAGGTTATTTATATTTCTCCTGGCAATCTTGATTCCATTTTGTGCTTCCTTCAGCCCAGCATTTCTCATGATGTACTCTGCATATAAGTTAAATAAGCCGGATGACAATATACAGCCTTGATGTACTCTTTTTCCTATTTGGAACCAGTCTGATGTTCTATGTCCAGTTCTAACTATTGCTTCCTGACTTGCATATAGGTTTTTCAAGAGGCAGGTCAGGTGGTCTGGTATTCCCATCTCTTGAGGAATTTTCCACAGTTTATGGTGATCCACACAGTCAACGGCTTTGGAATTGTCAATAAAGCAGAAATAGATGCTTTTCTGGAGCTCTTTGCTTTTTTGATGATCCAGCAGATGTTGGCAATTAGATCTCTGGTTCCTCTGCCTTTTCTAAAACCAGCTTGAACATCTGGAAGTTCACGGTTCATGTATTGCTGAAGCCTGGCTTGGAGAATTTGGAGCATTACTTTACTAGCATGTGAGATGAGTGCATTTGTGCAGTAGTTTGAGCATTCTTTGGCATTGCCTTTCTTTGGGATTGGAATGAAAACTGACCTTTTCCAGTTCTATGGCTACTACTGAGTTTTCCAAATTTGCTGGCATATTGAGTGCAAACACTTTCACAGCATCATCTTGTAGGATTTGAAATAATTCAACTGGAATTCTGTCACCTCCACTAGCTTTGTTCTTAGTGATGCTTCCTAAGGCCCACTTGACTTCACATTCCAGGATGTCTGGCTCTAGGTGAGTGATCACACCATTGTGATTAACTGGGTCATGAAG
The DNA here is from genome assembly GCA_917880005.1 of Nanger dama. Classification (NCBI taxonomy): domain Eukaryota; kingdom Metazoa; phylum Chordata; class Mammalia; order Artiodactyla; family Bovidae; genus Nanger; species Nanger dama. The sequence goes on along the minus strand of CAKJTW010000011.1, from coordinate 21,502,277 downwards.
ATCTTTTTTGTACAGTTCTTTGTATTCTTGCCACCTTTTATTAGTATCTTCTGTTTCTGTCAGGTCTGTACCATTTCTGTCCTTTATTGAGCCCATCTTTGCATGAAACATTCCCTTGGTATCTCTAATTTTCTTGAAGAGATCTCTAGTCTTTCCCATTCTATTGTTTTCTTCTATTTCTTTGCACTGATCTCTGAGAAAGGCTTTCTTATCTCTCTTTGCTATTCTTTGGAATTCTGCATTCAAATAGGTATATCTTTCCCTTTCTCCTTTGCTTTTTGCTTCTCTTCTTTTCACAGCTATTTGTAAGGCTCCTCAGATAGCCATTTTGCTTTTGTGCATTTCTGGTTATTCAGTATATTTCAAGCAGCTTATATGAAGTTGTGTCTCGCTCTTTCAAGCTAAGACTATTTATGCATTTTAGTGATTTGGTTATTTATCATTAATTTTCCAAAGCTTCTTGATCAAAAAAAAATTTTTGACTGTCATTTTTTTCATTTTCAAGTATCTCTGTCTCCCCTTTGCTAATCTTTCCCTTGTCAAAACAACTGCCAGAAATTTAACTTTGTGTTCTCTGAACACCCTGTTTTGTATGATTTTCTTTCCTATCGATTCCAGTTTTTTATTTCATCACCCTCTAACCCTTATAAAATGTCCTTTTAAATTTGGCATTTCCCAAGAATATACTTAAGAAAAGGAAAACATTTAAATCACTGATTATTTTTAGATTGCTCTGTCTAAATTAAGGCAGTAGTTGCTGAATGTGGATGAATGGAGTTGTGACAGCTTTTGAGCTTGCCCCCTTTATTTCTTGTCAAATATTTTTGGTTGTTTAAGGTAGTAAAGACCCTACATTTTGCCTCTAAAGTATTCTCTGAAAAAAAAAAATAACTGTAAATTAAGTGTATTTCTTGTTAGTGAATGGTGGTTGTCTTTCAGATTACTTTTAGATTTACTTGTCAATCTCATTATATTTGTTTTAGTTTTAATCAACCCAAATTCATGTAGAAGGCCAAAATGCTTTGATGTTTTAAGCATAAGCATAGATTTTACTCTCTTTTTTATTTCCAGCCATCATCAGATGGCTTAAATCTTAATAGACCTCAACTGCCTCTGATTTTCCATTCCCTGGTAGCTCAGCTGGTAAAGAATCCACCTGCAACATGGGAGACCTGAGTTCGATCCCTGGGTTGGGAAGATCCCCTGGAGAAGGGAAAGGCGACCCACTTCAGTATTCTGGCCTGGAGAATTCCATAGACTGTATAGTTGATGGGGTCACAAAGAGTTGGATACAACTGAATGACTGTCACTTGATATGCTAAGATTAATTCCATGGGCTAATGGGTGACTGAATGGGCAGTATATCTTTCCTTTTCTCCTTTGCCTTTAGTTTCTCTTCTTTTCTCAGCTATTTGTAAGGCCTACTCAGACAAGCATTTTGCCTTTTTGCATTTCTTTTTCTTGGAGATGTTCTTGATCACTGCCTCCTGTACAATGTTATGAACTCTGTCCATAGTTCTTCAGGTGCTCTGTCTATCAGATCTAATCCCTTGGATCTATTTGTCACTTCCACTGTATAACTGTAAGGGATTTGATTTAGGTCATACCTGAATGGTCTGCCTCTTGAGAAATTTGTATGCAGGTCAGGAAGCAACAGTTAGAACTGGACATGGAACAACAGACTGGTTCCAAATAGGAAAAGGAGTACGTCAAGGCTGTATATTGTCACCCTGCTTATTTAACTTATATGCAGAGTACATCATGAGAAATGCTGGACTGGAAGAAACACAAGCTGGAATCAAGATTGCCGGGAGAAATATCAATAACCTCAGATATGCAGATGACACCGCCCTTATGGCAGAAAGTGGAGAGGAACTAAAAAGCCTCTTGATGAAAGTGAAAGAGGAGAGTGTAAAAGTTGGCTTAAAGCTCAACATTCAGAAAACGAAGATCATGGCATCTGGTCCCATCACTTCATGGGAAATAGATGGGGAAACAGTGGAAACAGTGTCAGACTTAATTTTTGGGGCTCCAAAATCACTGCAGATGGTGACTGCAGCCATGAAATTAAAAGACGCTTACTCCTTGGAAGAAAAGTTATGACCAACCTAGATAGCATATTCAAAAGCAGAGACATTACTTTGCCGACTAAGATTCGTCTAGCCAAGGCTATGGTTTTTCCTGTGGTCATGTATGGATGTGAGAGTTGGACTGTGAAGAAGGCTGAGCGCCGAAGAATTGATGCTTTTGAACTATGATGTTGGAGAAGACTCTTGAAAGTCCCTTGGACTGCAAGGAGATCCAACCGGTCCATTCTGAAGGAGATCAGCCCTGGGATTTCTTTGGAAGGAATGATGCTAAAGCTGAAACTCCAGTACTTTGGCCACTTCATTGTAAGAGTTGACTCACTGGAAAAGACTCTGATGCTGGGAGGGTTTGAGGGCAGGAGGAGAAGGGGACGACAGAGGATGAGATGGCTCGATGGCATCACTGACTTGATGGGTGTGAGTCTAGGTGAACTCCGGGAGTTGGTGATGGACAGGGAGGCCTGGTGTGCTGTGATTCATGGGGTCACAGAGAGTCAGACATGACTGAGTGACTGAACTGAACTGAATGGTCTAGTCATTTTCCCTACTTCAATTTATGTCTGAATTTTGCAATAATGAGTTCATTCAGAAAAATGAAGAAATAAGAAAAATGAATTAAGCAGTTCATTCAGAAAATAAGGAGTTCATTCAAAAACTAAGATCATGGCATCCGTTCCCATCACTTCATGGCAAATAGGTACGGAAACAATGGAAACAGTGAGAGACTTTATTTTGGGGGCCTCCAAAATCACTGCATAAATTAAAAGACACTGTTCTTTGTAAGAAAAGCTATGAGCAACCTAGACAGCATATTAAAAAGCATAGACATTATTCTGCCAACAAAGGTCCATCTAGTCAAAGCTATGGTTTTTCTAGTAATCATGTGTGGATGTGAGAGTTGGACTATAATGAAAGCTGAGCACCAAAGAACTGATGTTTTTGAACTGTGGTTTTGTAGAAGACTCTTGAGAGTCCTTTGGACCGCAAGTAGATCCAACCAGTCAATCCTAAAGGAAATCAGTCCTGAATACTCACTGGAAGGACTAACACTGAAGCTGAAGCTCCAATGCTTTGACCACCTGATTTGAAGAACTGACTCATTGGAAAAAACCCTGATGCTGAGAAAGATTGAGGGCAGGAGGAGAAGGGAATGACAAAAGATGAGATGGTTGGATGGCATCATTGACTCGATGGACATGAGTTTGAGCAAGTTCCAGGAGTTGGTGATGGACAGGGAAGTCTTGCATGCTGCAGTCCACGGGGTCACAAAGAATTGGACATGACTGAGCAACTGAACTGAATGGCTAGTAGGTCGTATTTTGCATATTATTACATTAGAAAAAGTTTCAAACATGTCCTTTTAGAATGAAGTGAAAGTGAAAGTTAGTCATGACCGACTCTTTGCTACCCTGTGGACTGTATAGTTCATGGAATTCTCTAGGCCAGCATACTAGTGTACTGGCCTTTCCCTTCTCCAGGGGATCTTCCCAACCCAGGGATCGAACCCAGGTTTCCTGCATTGCAGCTGGATTCTTTACCAGCTGAGCCACAAGGAAGCCCATGACAGCATGCCAGATGTGGATTTATCTGAAAGCTGACATTGCAGCAGCAGGGTGGCATTAACGTTACCCTACTTAATTGCTTCCCTTGATGATAGATTGAGTGGGAAGGTGGATTATATAATTATTGATTTGTTTATTCTATCCGTATTCTTGGACAGTGACAAGTCAAGGCAGACTTGCAATTGGGATTTTCATATAGTATGGCATTTTTTCCAGAACAGGTTGATAAAGGTGTTTTCTTGTTTTGTTTGATGGAGTGTGGGGGAAGGGTCTTTGTTGCACCTTTAGGAAAGAGAGCAGTTAAAAATTACGCAGGTGTGTGTTGATATTAGCTGGCATCTTTACACATTATAATACTGAATTACCAGCCTGGCAGCGAACAGTGTGTAATATAGTATTTCGACTGAGGCAGGTGGTGATGATGGGTCGTAGTTACTGGAATGCTTTCCTCCCCTCTTCTCTTTGCAACATATTATTAGTAAAGGAGCTGAATTTACTCTTGTTTTCCAAAATCCCCTGGAGTTATTTTATTTAAACATGATATTTGGCTTTGAGCAGCTCATTCCTTAATACAGCAAACCTCTTCCCCTTCCTTCCAAAACAAAACTTAGGAAAGGTTGCTTGTGTGTTTTGTTAGGGATATTTTATAGCCGGAAAGAGGTGAATTTATGTGTTTATTTGGAAGCACCTCTGTTCCATACCAGTATAGAAATAGTTTGTTCCTATAGATGTTCAAGACTGTTAAGAGGAAATTTGGTTGAGGCCCACCCCAAAGTTTGGCCCGCCATACTTGCTTGTAGACTAGTACTTCCAAGAAATAAATACAGTATTGAATGTGCATACATACATGTAAGTATGTACATTGACTCCTACTCTTTATATATTTCTGATCAGAAATCAGAAAGATTATCAATCCTGTGTTTTCTATACTGCTCATAAAGAGTTACTTTAATAAGTGTGATCCTGATAACTGGTGTCTGTAACAGATTTGTACCAGATCATAGAATATTCAAAATAGAAGAAATATATAGACACATTCTAGATCCTCTAACAGAGCTTCCTCCTTGGCCCAGGATTCAAGGAGATCCTATGAGTTGCCTGAAATCCCTCATTGAGTGAGTGTTAGAAGTCCACGATTTCTTTGGAGATCAGATACTTCCATCTTTGGAAGAAAATTCTTTCACATGTGCTTTCTTCTCTTTTTACTTCTCATCAAAATATTTCATCAAATAATTTCACTTTAAAATTTGCATAATGTAAAGAGCCACAAGTTTACTGCAGTCTTACCTGTGTTCAAAGATTACTACAGTTTACTGCTGACTTATCAAATCTAGGATCTGATGGAGGTTAGATCTCAAAAAATCTGGTGGGCATTTCATGTCACTCTTTCATTCAAGATTACATTCTGGCAATATAGTTACAAATTAAGGGAAAAAAATCTCAATTTCTAGAGAAGCATATTTTACTAAACCTGAAAGGATGTGATCTTGGGTCAATAAAACACTACAAGATATTGTAATCATGTAAATTGGTGATCATATTTTATTTTTTATATGACCACTGTGCTTCCTACTTGGTTTTCTAATCATTTTGTATTTATGGAAATTTGCTGTGCTACCAGATGGCCCCATGCAATGATGACCAACTGCCTGGTACATGGGGAGGAACATTGGTCTGAATGCCAGGATGGTCCTTATGGCTGCTTAGTTTTCAGCAAGCCTCATTTCCTCACTGGAATCAGTTCTTCTTGGGCTCCTCCTCCACAACTGAAGTGGCTAAAGCAAATGATCTCTAAGCTTTTCCCAATCTAAGCTTTTCTATTTCTAAGGAAATCTGAGTTTATTCCTACATTATCTAGATTTAGTTGTGCAACCATTAGAAATCATTGTTTCCAGGGAGCCCTCTTGACCTTCTAGACTAAGTAGAGCCCTGTGTTTTACCCTATGTGATTCTGCCTTTTTACAGAACATATATCACAGTTTTAGAAATAATTTAATGCTGCCTTTAAACCAACTCCTTTAGGGTAAGGAATACTTGTCCTTAAGTCCCTGGGACCTAGGACAGAGTCTGGCATGAAGCAGGTGCTTAATAAGTATTTGTTGAATTACTGAACTGATTTTACCTCTCTAAGCATAAATTTTGTATCTAAAAATCAAGAGGAAAAGGAAGTTTAGACAAAATGTGCTATAATGTTTCTTCTGGGTTCTAATATCTTATTACTATATTCTGTGTCTTCTAAAATCTTAAGTCTGCAGTGATTTTATAATCTGGTGCTGTAAAAGGAAAATGTTAATTAGGAATAATTCAAGCATGTAAAAAACAGTAAATTAGATACCCAATAACTTCCAAAATGTTAAAAATATTTCCATATTGCTTCAAATCGTGTCTTTGAATAAATAAAATGAAGCAAAGATCTCCCTCCATTTTATTCTAGGCCCTTCCTTCTTTCCAGTGATTAAGATGAAGGAAATACATCTGTATGTAAGAATATAAATAAATCTAGAAAACATGAGAAATAGAAATACCTGACTATTGATATTAAATTTCGAGCAATTTAGTGCAATTAAATATTACACGATGCTCAGTCATGTCCAACTCCTTGTGATGCCATAGAGCGTGCCAGGCTCCTCCGGCCATGGGATTCTTGAGGCAAGGACACTGGAGTCGGTTGCCGTTTCTTTCTCCAGGGTATCTTTCTGACCCAGGGATCAAACCTGGGTCACCTGAATTGCAGGCACATTCTTTACCATCTGAGCCATCAGGGAAGCCCAAGCAAATATTAAGGACATGTAAAATTATATGTGCTTATGGATATATACATGTATATTTTACAGATATGTGGAAACAGATTTTTAAAATCTAGTTTTTAAGCAAATGAATTTAGTAACTTGAATCCAGTTTAGAACCTAGAGATTACTAGCAGATAAATATGAGATGTGTGATTCATTGAAAATGGTTAATCTTCAAACTTTAGTAGACTTTTATTATCTGTTAACAATCATTTCCTGACCAGGTTGAAAAATGTTTTCATGATGTTCCCAAAATACATCATGAGCTACATTAAGCTCTTCATGCATCTTAGAAATAGGCTTCAGTAATAATCATAATACATGCTTTTTAGGTAGGTCTTTTCAGTGATGACTGCTTCTCAGAGCCATGAATTTATCTTCCACTCTAAGAGATGTATATTACTTGTTATAACTTTTTTCTATTTTATGTTTGTGAGAGGTAAAGTAATTACATAAAGACTCGGGAATATATAGAAGAGGCAGAGTCTGAATCTTGTCTTTTTACCCCCTCATCCAGTAAATGTTGCTTCTCATTGTTTGTTTGGATCAAATTTCTTTTCCAAAGCTCTTGGCTTTAAGAATTAAGCACTGTCCTCTTCCACAACAAAACTGGCCTGTCAATTCCAGTGTTACCTCATAGTATTTTATTTTCTTTATCCAAAATTAAAACAAATTCTTTGTTCTTTTCTTGGTCTGTTGACAAGTCCAATGACTAAACCATGACTTATTTTCTTCCTAAATATGAGGAGCCTTCCTGAATATTGGGAGAGTTAATGAGCGCTCATTCATTCTGCTTTGATTTTAGAAAAGAGATAAGAAAATGACATATTATTTTTGCAAGCATCTTTTTCTAGTGAATAATTGCTTTTGGCCTATTTTGGTATTCCTGTGCATATATTTCATGATGAAAACTAGAATACTGAATTTTAGAAATTTCAAAACATTTCTGCCATCTCTCCGGCTTCTCCTTCATTTGTACTGCTCTAGCTTAGTCCCTCCTCATTTCCTGCCTGAATGGGTCCTGATGGGTATCCCTTCTTCCTACTTTGCCTCAGTCTCCTCCTCCTGCCAACTTTGTTTTACTTACGACATAGAAACTGATCAGGTCTTTCCCCTGCTTTGCAGTCCTCAGTGACTGTGCTTTGCCTGCTGGTAGAGTCTACCCATTTCTTCAGAAACCCAAGGCTCCTCTGAATCTAGTAGGTGCTTCCCTCACTCAGCCTCTCCTCCTCCTTCCCCTAGCCTATCTCTTTTTCAACCTTATTCACATCTCTTTTGCGTGTACTAATGATTTTCTCTCTTGTGGTGACCCTGCTCTCTGCCTCTTGGCTTTTCCATCCTCCTGTCTGAGTGCACCATCCAGTGGGTGAATAACCCATCTTTTTAAGACCTAGTTTGAATATCACTACCTCTATGAAAACTTTCTTCTCTACTTTATTGGAATGCATTTACTTTTCTCCTTCTCTCTTATTCCAACCAATCCACCGGTGAAGCTGATTAAAATATATCTGGAAACCAAGTGCTTCTCACCAACTCCCTGCTGGTCTAAGCTACTCTCATATTTTTCTTGAATTATTTACAGCGCCTTCCTTGCTGGTCTCTCTGCTTCTGTCTTTGGTCAACAGAGTTTCTTCTTCACTTAACAGTCAGAATCTTATTAAAGTACAGATCAGATCACGTCACCACCTCACACCTTCATGGTGGCCTCCTGTCTCACATCAGGGAAAACTGCCATCCTTACTCTGGCCAAAAACCCTGGACGATCTGGGCCTCAACCTCTCTAAGTTCTGATCACACCCACTGTCACTGTAGCCTTTGCTCTCTAGTGACACTGGCCTTCAAGACAGACAGACTTCCCGCCGACCTTAGCACTTGCTGTCTCCAGCAACTGGAACATAATCTCCCTAGAGCATCTGTGGCTCACTCCCGTGCTTCCTTTAGAGCTTTCTTTAAGTATCAGCTTGCCGAAGTATCCTTCTCTGACACCTCTAGATAAGATAATATCCTCCTCACATGGCATCTTTAACTCCTGGCTCTTGACTCTATCTCCTTTAAATTTACCTTGATTTTCTTTTCCTGATTGCACTTATTACTTACCATCTGATAGAATATTCACTTGTTTATCCTAGAATGTTAGTACCTTTAGAGCTTTACCTTAATTTTTTGTTCACTTCTGAGTTTCCAGACCTAAAACAGAGTCTTGAATACAGTAATTGCTCAATAAATATAAATGTTATTAATTTGTAGTTAATTGCTCTATCCTCTGTAACCCCATGACACTTTGCAAACCTGTAGCATTGTTTGTGTTTCATTCTGCTTCTAAACTGTTAGCAACTTGAGGGAAAAGACTGAGTAATTTTTTCTTTCAGCTTTCTTTAAAACATTAAGGACTGTCCTACATAGTTGAAGATATTTAAATTCCTGCATTTGAGGGCTTTTAAAATCTCATTTCTCTCTGTTCCTAGTACAGAATAGAGTGCCTGGCATGCTCAGGTAAATGTTTGTTGGATAATTATTGAATGATGTGCAAATGGAGAGATAAATAGATCTCATTTCTAGTTTGCAGTGGCAACTGCTTAGCAGATTCTAATGTAGTCAGTGTTTTATTTTCCACTAAAATTTTATGAATTCCAGAAAAATGCCTAACTGAATTAGACACTCAAGTTACTGACAGACCCCTGTAGCAAATTTATTACTTAAAAGGTATAGAACTGAATTGAGAAATGTCAAAAGATGTCAATGGTAGTTCTGATAGCTTCCTATAATATATTCATGGAAGGCAACAGAACCTAATTAGGGGCCTATATTAATAAATAAGCGTAAAGGGACCAATTTAAAGGAACCAAAGAAAGCAAATAAACAACTGAAAAAAAAATTAAAGGTTGCTTCAGTACAAAGTAATAAAACATAGCACCATAAAGTTGGAGAAGAAAATAATAAACCTGGAACAGCAGGCTCTGATAAAGAGATGACTGGATAAGGTAAAAGGGGAGATAGATGAGATAAGAAAGGTTATTTGAAATGCAGTAAGAGAATTTCAATTTTTGTAGTGGAATAACTCAAAGTTAACTCTACAGTACTAATGGTAGAGAAAACAAGTTTGAAAGCTTTCCCAGAACGTAAACAAGATGACAACAGTTAGTGTTCAAGTATGTAAAATGTATGGTGGATAGAGAAGGATAGCCAAAGCAAGACTCTCATGTTCCTAGAAACTAATAAGAGCAGAAAAAACAAAAATACAAGCCAAAAAAAAAAAAAAATTAGTGAGTTGAGTTCAAGCATGTAAGTTAAAAGCTTACCAATTTCCAAATTATTTCAAGAAGTAAAAAAGGACACATAGAAGCATTTTTACTTAGAACAACAACAACAACAAAATAAAGAAGAAAAAAAAACCCTGTAATAACTAGAGAAAATAAGCAGTTAGCTTAAAGAAAGAAAATTCAAATTGACTTCAGACTTCTATAACACTAAGATAAACATTGACTCAATTATTTGAGAGATTCAGTTAAAATTAATTTAAGTACTAAAGATTTATATGCTAAAATCACTATCTTCAATGATATTTTTACACTGGAGTAAAATTTACACTAAAAAGGCATGCTTAAATAAATAATCAGTTCAGTTCAGTTCAGTTTCTCAGTCGTGACCAACTCTTTGCGACCCCATGAATTGCAGCACGCCAGGCCTCCCTGTCCATTACCAACTCCCGGAGTTCACTCAGATTCACATCCATCGAGTCAGTGATGCCATCCAGCCATCTCATCCTCTGTCGTCCCCTTCTCCTCCTGCCCCCAAACCCTCCCAGCATCAGAGTCTTTTCCAGTGAGTCAACTCTTCGCATGAGGTGGCCAAAGGACTGGAGTTTCAGCTTTAGCATCATTCCTTCCAAAGAAATCCTAGGGCTGATCTCCTTCAGAATGGACTGGTTGGATCTCCTTGCAGTCCAAGGGACTCTCAAGAGTCTTCTCCAACACCACAGTTCAAAAGCATCAATTCTTTGGCACTCAGCCTTCTTCACAGTCCAACTCTCACATCCATACATGACCACTGGAAAAACCATAGCCTTGACTAGACAGACCTTAGTCAGCAAAGTAATGTCTCTGCTTTTGAATATGCTATCTAGGTTGGTCATAACTTTTCTTCCAAGGACTAAGCGTCTTAATTTCATGGCTGCAGTCACCATCTGCAGTGATTTTGGGGCCCCAAAATTAAAGTCTGATGTATATCCTTTTTAATACTATAAACATAACCACATAAAATTATATTTATAAATTAGAAAATACTCATGATATGTTCTAATTGTTGTTTCTTGACCTGTATACAGTTTTCTCAGGAGAGAGGTAAGATGGTCTGATATTCTCATTTCTTTAAGAGTTTTCCACAGTTTGTTATGATCCACATAGTCAAAGGCTTTAGTGTAGTCAATGAAACAGAGGTAAATGTTTTTCTTAAATTCCCTTGCTTTCTCTTTGATCCAGCAAAGTTTGGCAATTTGATCTCTGGTTCCTCTGCCTTTTCTAAACCCAGCTTGGACATCTGGAAGTTCTCAGTTAACATAATGCTAAAGCCTGGCATGTAGAATTTTGAGCATAACCTTGCTAGCATAGGTGGTGAGTGTAATTTTCCAGTGGTTTGAACCATTCTTTAGTATTGCATTTCTTGGGAACTGGGATGAGGATTGACCTTTTCTAGTCCTGATGCTGGGAAAGACTGAAGACAGAAGAGGTTGACAGAGGATGGGATGGCTGGATGGCATCACTAGTATAATGGACATGAACTCGGGCCAACTCCACGAGACGGTGAAGGACAGGGAGGCCTGGTGTGCTGCAGTCCATGGGGTCATGAAGAGTCAGACACACGTGGTGACTGAACAACAGCAACATGATATGTTAAATAAAAAAAGATACCAAACTTTTTATGATATCCCCCAGTTTGTATGTGTGTGTGTATGTGTATGAAGAAATCTAAAATGTGGTAAGTGTGTCTGGGTAGGGGGAATATGTCATATATTCTCTTTTTTCAATAATTTTTATCTGTACCTGTTTTTATAACTAAGAGCATAGACATATTAATTTTTTTTAAAAAAGAGAAGTTGGGTACGTTTTAATCCCCATAACTGCTTCTAAAAGGGACAGCATTTCGAGGAGAGAAATTTTGTATCTTCAAATATAAAGTTTGGAATGTTTAATATCTACCCAAAAGCTGCTGAAAATTCAATGCAGTGGATTTGGATCACCAAAGAAATTCTTAAGCTATAGTGGATTCTTTTTTCAGGAATAAACTCAACTGGGTTCTTGATTTGATAGCTATAAGTAGGAAAACCTAGCTAGAGATACATATAATACATATACATATAATCTTGGAACAGCAATGAAAAAAAATCTATTTAGAATGGTAAGAAAATGTACAAAGGGTAAATAAGTTCAAACCATTAATAGAAATGGAATCCATGAAATGAACCAAAAGCCCAGAGAAAGAATTGTTTTTCTCAAGAATGTATATGTAGTCCTTTATAATATATTGGATATGAAGAATAATAGAACCCAACCCTCCCATAGAAATGTCTCATATATTCCTCAGTGTTAAAAATTAGATACATCAAAGGTTGTCTATATCTAAAAGAGTGCTTAAAGTGAACTTCATAGAATTAAAAGCTTATATTAGGAAACGATGAAAGTCTAAAAGCAGTCATCTTAAAGCAAAGTTTCAAATTTAAAGAATAAAAAGAAAATAATAGCAAATTGAAACATAGTTTAATTCATGAAGTTAGACAAGAAAAAAAAATTAAAATTTGTGCATATCAGAAAAGAAGAAACTGGCTTTACTTGCAGTTGACATGATCATCTATGTAGAAAATTATATCTACAGAAAACTACTAGAACTAACACAGTCATTTTATCTAGAAATGGAAAATACAGTTAGAAATTAAACATTTAAAATATGATTTACAGTTTTAAATTGTTGTAAATAATATTTACAATATACAGTTAGAAATGAAAAATTTTAAAATATTTACAACAATTAAAAACTATTTTTAATAGCAATTTAAAAAATACTGAGGAAGCAGTGAAATAACCTGTGGAAGGTTTGCTTACTGAAGACTATTCCTGAGAAGAATTAAAGACGTTCTAATTAAATGGAGATATGTACCACATTCATGGATTAGAAGGCACAATGTTTTTAAGATATCAGTTCTCTTCAAGATGACCTATATATTGAACACAATTTCATCTAAAATTCCACCAGACACTTTTGTGGGAATTGACAAATTTCTGGTAAATATTATATGGAAATTTAAAGTATCTAGAATAACTAAGCAATTTTGAAAAAGAAACAAAATTGGGAGATTTAAAATCAGATTGCCTGATTTTAAGACTTGCTATAGCATAATCCTAGACAGCATATTAAAAAGCAGAGACATTACTTTACCAACAAAGATCTGTCTCGTCAAAGCTTTGGTTTTTCCAGTAGTCATGTGTGGATGTGAGACAAAGAATTGATGACTTTAAACTGTGTTGTTAGAGAAGACTCTTAATAGTCCCTTGGACAGCAGAGAGATCCAACCAGTCCATCCTAAAGGACGTCAGTCCTGGAAGGACAGATGCTGAAGCTAAAACTCCAATATTTTGGCCACCTGATGTGAAGAACCAACTCATTTGAAAAGACCTTGATGCTGGGAATAATTGAAGATGGGAGGAAAAGGGGATGACAGAGGATGAGATGGTTGGATGACATCACCAATACAATAGACATGAGTTTGAGTAAATTCCAGGAATTGGTGATGGATGGGGAAACCTGGTGTTCTATAGTCCATGGGGTCACAAAGAGTCAGACATGACTGAGTGACTGAACTGAACTGATAAAGTAATCCAGACAGTGTTATAGTAATACTATTGAATACTATGAATACTAGATCAATAGAGAAGAAGGCACTGTCCAAATAAAGACTTGAGTGCATTCAGTTAGTTAATTTTCAAAAAAGTTACTAATGCAATTTAGAAGGAAAATATAACCTTTTAAACAAATGGTGCTAGAACAATTGAATATCCATTAAAAAGAGGAAGAGGAGGGGGAGAAAGAAGAGGCTGAAAGTAGATATAGAACTAAATGCAAGAGGAGTTATGATTATAAATCTGTAGGAAATCATGGAAAATTCTTCTCACATTGGATTAGACCAGATTTTTTTAGGACACAAAATGCATGAATATTAAAGGCAAAATATTGATAATTGCCTAAAATTAGCTGTTTTGGAAAGTCAGAGAGAGTAAGGTACAAAAGGTAAGAGAGAACCCGGAGAAAATATATTTTAAAAACTTACAGGATATAAGGACCTGTATCTAGAATATATAAAGAACTCTTGTAGTCAAAAGGAACACACACAACTCATTTAAAAAAATGAAAAATTTTAAAGTATAAACAATTTGAGCAGAGGCTTCAAAAACAAATTAAAAATCTGCCTGTAAAATACAAAATAAATATAAATATATATTTTAAACTTTTTATATACAGTATAAATATAAATGAAATCTATATATGTATATGAATAGATACTCAGGATCATTAAACATCAGGGGGATGTTAATTTAAGTCACAATGGAAACCAGTACATACCTACGAGGATGGCATTGAAATTGACAATGCCAAGTGCTGGCAAAGGTCAGTCTTCATTCCAGTCCCAAAGAAAGGCAATGCCAAAGAATGCTCAAACTACCTCACAATTGCACTCATATCACATATTAGCAAAGTAATGCTCAAAATTCTCCAAGCTAGGCTTCAATAGGATGTGAACTGAGAAATTCCAGATGTTCAAGCTGGATTCAGAAAAGGCAGAAGAACCAGAGATCAAATTGCCAATATCCGTTGGATCATAGAAAAAGCAAGAAAATTCCAGGAAAACATCTACTTCACTGACTACTCTAAAGCCTTGACTGTATGGATCACAACAAACTGTGGAAAATTCTTAAAGAGATGGGAATACCGGACCACCTTACCTGCCTCCTGAGGAATCTGTATGCAGGTCAAGAAGCAACAGTTAGAACCAGACATAGAACAACGAACTGGTTCAAGATTAGGAAAGAAGTATGTCAAAGCTGTATATTGTCACTCTGCTTATTTAACTTATATGCAGAGTACATCATGCAAAGTATCAGGCTGGATATTCCGTAATATAAATAACCTCAGATATTCAGATGACACCACCCTTATACCAGAAAGCAAAGAGAAACTAAAGAGCCTCTTGATGAAAGTGAAAGAGGAGAGTGAAAAAGCTGGTTTAAGACTCAGCATTCAAAAAAAAAAAATTATGGCATCCTGTCCTACCACTTCATGGCAATTAGATGGGGAAACAGTGGAAACAGTGAGACTTTACTTTCTTGGGCTCCAAAATCATTGCAGATGGTGACTGACACCATGAAATTAAAAGACGCTTGCTCCTTGGAAGAAAAGCTCTGACCAACCTAGACAGCATATTAAAAAGCATAGACATTACTTTGCCAACAAAGATCCATCTAGTCAAAGCTATGGTTTTTCCAGTAGTCGTGTATGGATATGAGAGTTGGACCATAAAGAGAGCTGAGTGCCAAAGAATTGATGCTTTTGAACTGTGGTATTGGAGAAGACTTTTGAGAGTCCCTTGGACTGCAAGGAGATCCAACCAGTCCATCCTAAAGGAAATCAGCCCTGAATATTCATTGGAAGGACTGATGCTGAAGTTGAAGCTCCAATACTTTGGTCACCTGATACTAATATCCAACTGTCTGGAAAAGACCCTGATGCTGGGAAAGATTGAAGGCAGGAGGAGAAGGGGATGAAAGAGGATAAGATTGTTGGATGGCATCACCAACTTGCTGGACATGAGTTTGAGCAAGCTCCAGGATTTGGTGATGTACAAGGAACCCTTGTGTATACAGTCCATGGGATTGCAAAGAGTTGGACACGATTGAGTGAGTGAACTGAACTAAAGTGCTATCAAGGATATGAAACCCTTTTACACTGCTGGTGATAATGTAAAATACCATAACCTCCTTTTGAAACAGTTTGGCAGTTTCTTATGAAGTTAAGCATACACTTAACCAGCACTCACACTTATAGTACTTAATCAAAATAATGTAAACATGTCTTAAGATATGTATATGAAAGTGAAAAAAGTCTCTCAGTCGTGTCCGACTCTTTGCCACTCCGTGGACTGTAGCCTCCCAGGCTCCTCCATCCATGTGATTTTCCAGGCAAGAATACTGGAGTGGATTGCCATTTCCTTTCCAGGAGATCTTCCCTGACCCAAGGATTGAACTCAGGTCTCCCTCATTGTAGGCAGATGCTTTACTGCCTGAGCCACCAGGGAAGTCCAAGATGTGTATTTAAATGCTCATAATGCAGTTGGTCGCTCCATATCCATGAGAGACTGGTCCTAGGATCCCAGATGAATACCAAAATCCACAGAAGCAAAACTCACAGGTGTTCAAGTCCCTTAATGATCATCTATTATTTCTATTTAACCTATATACATCCTCTTTTGTACTTGAAATCATCCCTAGATTACTTATAAGGCATTCTACAATGTGCATGCTATGTAAATAGTTGCTTGCATGGCAATCCAAGTTTTGGTTTGGGGAACTTATTGGAAAATTTCCCCCTATATTTTCAGTCCTTGCTTGATTGAATTTATGGATATAGAAGCCACAGATGTGGAAAACAACTGGAATTTTATTTATCGTTAATAAAAAACTAGAAATAATTGGTGACTTGATAGACAATGGAATTCCACTAAATAATAAAATGGAATGCTAATACATGCAAAAACATAAATGAATCTTAGAAGCATTATACTGTCCAAGCACATGATTGTACAGTATTATTCTATTTCTATAAAATTCTAGAAAGGCAAAAGTATAATGAGAGTATGCAGGTGGATGAATGCCTGAGAAATGATTGGGGAGAGGAATGACTGAAAAGGGGAATCAGATAATTTTAATGAGAGCTGGAGGTTGAAGGAAGGTTAAGCAGGAGTAAGAGTGTACGTATCTTACTCATGATAGTGGTTACACTGGAGTGTACATTTGTCAAAAGTCATCAACATGTACAGTTAAAAATGAATGTATTTTCTAGTATTTTAGGGGACTTCCCTGGTGGTTCAGACGTTAATGAATCTGCCTGCAATGAGAGACCCAGGTTCCATCCCTAGGTCGGGAAGATTCCCTGGAGAAGGAAAGGGCTACCCACTCCAATATTCTTGCCTGGAGAATTTTATGGACAGAGGAGCCTGACGGGCTACAGTGTACGGGGTCACAAAGGGCCTTGACTGAGCAAGTTTCACTTTTTCACATAGTATATTAGACTTGAAAGCTGATTAAAGCAAAACAAAACATACATGCCCAAAAGAAGAAATTGGTCTTTAGATGTACAGAATCTCAAGTCAATGTTTGGGAGCATTTTAGGGGCACATTTTAGAAGTCTCAGAGAAGAAGAGAGATATTAAAAGAAGCCAGATATATTCCAATTTTGCAACTTCTGCTGATACCCTGAATCACCAGGGTATTTAAAATTGTAGCATAAGTCAGATTCCCATTTTTGGTGATCTTGCAGAAGCGTGGAAAATCGGTAAATATGAGAGTAGCTATTTGGTGGAGGAAGTGGACAAATCTAAGGAATTATGAAAACACTATAGGCCAGAGACACTGAAGTTAGTATTGGAAAAATATTAAATGCCATTATAAAACCAATTTGCAAGCCATGAAGGACACTGAGTAGAAGCAGCTTGGCTTTGTCAAGAAGCAACCACATGAGACTAGCTTCAGCCCCTCTGATACTGAACAACAGGTCTGGAAAGTTGAACTGAAAGCAACAGTTGGAATGTTTCCTAGTCAGACATTTAGATATAGTCAGTAGTAAAACTCATCACAAAAATTGGAAAATATGGTTTATAACCTAGATGCATCTCTACCTGAGGAGTGATATCAAAATTGTCCCAGTGCAATGTGGAAAACAGGGGAAATATGCTTGAATTGTGCACAATGAGTGTATGGTGTGTTTGCATGGGTAGAAAAGGGGGATGGAAAGTGTGTGTTTGGAGGATGAGGAGAGGGAATGAAAGATTAAGCCAGAATATAAAGGACCTTAAACCACAACTGAGCGACTTCACTTTCACGCATTGGAGAGGGAAATGGCAACCCACTCCAGTGTTCTTGCCTGGAGAATCCCAGGGACAGGGGAGCCTGCTGGGCTGCTGTCTGTGGGGTCGCACAGGGTCAGACACCACTGAAACAACTTAGCAGCAGCAGCAGCTGCAAACCATGTGAAGCAACAGGACATCACTCATGAGTTCCTCCCAGTCACAATAGAAGTACTGACAGACAGCTGGTCCTAAACTGCGGGCCACCTTCCTCCTGCACCAGGGTAATCTCATTTCTATCACTTGGTGCTTCTCCAGCACTAAAAGGAGCAAACATTATTATGTGTTTGTGTGCCAAGTCGCTTCAGTTGTCTCTGACTCTTTGTGACCCCATGGTCTGTAGCCTGCCAGGCTCCTCTGCCCATGGAATTCTTCAGACAAGAAGACTGGAGTGGGTTGCCATGCCCTTGTCCAGGGGATCAGAGGTTGAACCCGTGTCTCTTTGTCTCCTATCTTGGCGAGTTCTTTACCTTGAGCGCCACCTGGGAAGCCCATTCTACTGAGAAATAAAAAAGAGGGATTATTGCTGATAAGTAGATCACTTTCAGGCTCGATTTTAATGTTAGAGAAGATTGTGTACCTCTTAAGTTCATTCAGAAAATAGCCACATGGTGGAGAATTATGAAAAAAATAAAAGTACAAATATATGCACTGTTGAGCCAAGAGAATGAGAGATGAGGACCTACTTACTGTTCCGGGTCTCAGGATGATTCTTATATTCTGGTTGTTAACCAGCTCTTCTCTGTGACCTCAGGCAAGTCCTCCCCCTGCCTTTTTCTCATCTGTAAAGTGTGGATAATAATACTGATCCATTATCTGTTTTCTGAAATTCGGAGAACTCTGAAAAACAGAAGTTGCTTTGGTTTTGTTGTAATTTCATAAATTTGTGACAAACTCACACGGTGGTGAAACTTGGCCTGCATATTAAGGGTTTATGTTCATTTTCCACTTATTGTGAATATTCATGAATTCTGAAGAAATATTATGGTTCGATTATAGTGAAAGAAAAAATTGAAAGTGTTTAGTCACTCAGTTGTGTCTCTTTGAGACCCTGTGAGCCACAATGGAAGCCCATTAAATCCTGCTGGAAGTATTTATAATACATGCTGGTAGCTCAGATGGTAAAGAATCTGCCTGCAATACGTGAGACCCTGGTTCGATCCCTGGGTCAGGAAGATCCCAGGAGAAGGGAATGGCAATCCACTCCAGTATTCTTGTCTGGAGAATTCCATGGAAAGAGGATCCTGGCAGGTTATAGTCCACGGGGTTGCAAAGAGTTGGGCAGGACTGAGGAACTAATATTTTCACTTTCATATGAACTCTACTCCATTTCTAAAATCTAAACAGTTCTGGATTCTGAAACATCTGGCCTCAGTGGTTTCAGATAAGAGACTGTAGATCTGTAACACCTTCCCCTTAGGTTTCTGTGAAGATTAAGTTTTTATACCAGATCTCAAAAAAATGGTGAAGTTATTATAGCATATAGATTACTGACACTCAGAAATTAGAGTCCCCACTCCTATCTCTGAGAATGAGTGAAGTTTTAACACTTGATGATGCCTAAGATTATTCTTAGTACTTTTACATTTTAGTTTGTCAGGTATGATTTATAGTATATCAGTTATTAAAATGGAATGTTCCTATTCTGAACACTTATCCTTCTCTTTTTATAATCTTTACATACCTGGGTGGGTGCCTTATTTGCCTTCAGGTGTTAGCTGGCAAACTTATTTTGGAGTCATCTTTCCTAAGGTACATTTTATGAAACTCATGTTTAGATTATATATCTCCTAACTTAAACACACACAGATAGGCTAATTTACTGAGAGTTGTCAATAAAAGAGAATTCATAATATAAGACAGTGTCTTTGTTTGTAATGTCATTGGTTAAAAACACGAGCAAATATATCCATCTAGATTTCATTGTGTTTCCCAAGTAGAATTTTATTTTTGTGGTTGATTTTGGCATGCTTCCTATTTC
This sequence comes from Nanger dama, assembly GCA_917880005.1. NCBI lineage: Eukaryota > Metazoa > Chordata > Mammalia > Artiodactyla > Bovidae > Nanger > Nanger dama. Next base: position 21,482,691 of record CAKJTW010000011.1, on the reverse strand, counting down.
TTCAAGCTATGTAAAACCCTTTTGCTGTGCTTAATCCTTGACCTGTGGGCATGGAGAAATGATTATGCAATAAACATCTAGTATTGGGAAATTCATAACTGAAAATTTCATATACTGAAATGCTAGGGAGAAAAAGATTATTTAAATAAATATGATATTTCAAAAGGAAGAAATAAAGCAGTTATTTTTAAATGTGCTTTTCCATGGGACATTTGCTTCTATTCAGAGCTGGGTTGGAGCATAGCAATAATGAATCCCTTTGCCACTGTGACTCCTGCTCCCCACTGTCTTTTCCCTGGAAAAATATTGTTGCCAATTTAGATCTGTAACCTGTGTGTGTGTGTCTGTTTACCTTTGTTTGGGTAAGTGTTACTAGGTGCCCTGCTCTTGGCCAGCAGTTCCATTGCCCAAGTGGTTTCACTCAACCTCAGAATGAGGAGGAATGCAGTGATGAGACTTTGACCCACAGGGTGATCGCTTAAGGTTTAAGATAATATAAGGATTAGAATGGAGACCTTCGAAAAGGAAACAAGGATGAACCTTTATTTTCAAGGTCTCATGCTTTCTCTACCCTATTTTCTGATTTTACAACCAACCAACCAACCACTGAACTTCCTTTGCAAGCAGAAGGAAGTATAGGGAGGAAAATTTCAGTCCCTTGTGAATGAAAAGATCATCTTTATTGCTGCCATGTCTTACTGTGTTGTAAAGGGGCAGTCCTTTCATGAGAACAGAGGACCAAATGACCCCTTTCAGCTCCCTCATTCTTTTAGGCTATGACCTTACAAGATAAGTGCAGTTGTTTGAGAGAACTTTTGCAATTTTCTAGTTGGTTGACCTTAAATGAAATATCTTCACTATCTACCAGATATTCTGTCTGAAAACATTTTTTTCCCTTACCCCTAATTTCTATGAGTCTCTCTAGAGTATTGTAAGGGTAGGATTAATTATAGTCTGCTTAATATCACTCAACAGATAAGAATACTGTTTTTCTGTTTAGTTTTCAGTACTCTGTAAACCTGTTCATATTGTTAATCATTGAGATATTTCTTAGAATCAGTTTCTTCACCCTGAAGAGATGATAACTGTAAACAATGACATAAATGTGTTTTGATAAATGGTTTCAACCAGTGGTGAACATGAGGCTGATAACTTGGTCTCCATGCACTGGTGCCAGATCAAATCTCAGAGACAGAATTTGGGGTGAAGTAGAAAATGATAGCTTTATTTCTTTACTAGTCATAAGGGGACACAGTGTGATCCTGCCCTCAAAAAAAGTGACCCAACTTTGGAGTATTTGGTAAGGACCTGTATAGCAGTGGTTCCAGAGTGAGGCTGATGATAAGATTAGAGTGTGTGTAGGACCAGCACTCTTTTAATCTGATTTCAGGTAATCTCATGATGCCTTTCTCTGGTTCCTTTAATATGGCCTCAGGTGTTCTCTGGAGTGAAGAATGCTAAATCCATTCCATTGGGGTTTTTGGTTCTAATAAGAGCTTAAAGATTTTGTTCTGTGTGTCCCTTGAGGGGGAACCAGGACCCTGCCCTAAGGCTGCACTGTTGTTTATTCCCTTGTCTTTGCATCCTCTCCCTTCCCTGATTACCAGAATGCTGAATCTGTCCTTTGGGGCTCTGGAAACTACAGAGGCTGGAGTCTGCTCCTTACAAACAAGGAATGGGGGACACAGGCTTCCATATCCAGGAGCCCTATAGGGTCCTGCTTAGTTTCAACCAGGCAGCTCTAAAGGAACATGTTTACAGAAAATGTATATATATTTCCTTGTTCTGATTTTGAATATAACAAAATCTCCTATTGTTTCCTTTCTTTCTTCCACCATGGACCCGTCTCTAAGCAGTATTCCACTGAACTGAAGAAGCTGTACTGCCAGATTGCAAAGACATGCCCCATCCAGATCAAGGTTATGACCCCACCACCTCAGGGTGCTGTCATCAGGGCCATGCCTGTCTACAAGAAGGCCGAGCATGTCACTGAAGTGGTAAAAAGGTGCCCCAACCATGAGCTGAGTCGTGAATTCAACGAGGGTAAGGAGAATGGGGATCTGTAGCTGTTCAACTAAGCTTGAAATAGACCTCCTGTGGAGAGTTTTGTCTGGGATCCACCTATCTGTTTCCAACCTCTGCAATCTGATGGCAGCTTAGTCTACCTTTTGGCTGACAAGACTGTCTGAGAATAATGTTGAATAAATTTCAGGCTTTCACAATAATTCAACTGCTTATTTTAATATTGGTAATCGCTGGATGACCTGGACTTGCCTCTCTTCTCCCTGTTTCTTCCTTCCTTCTCTTGGGAGAGTGAGTAATTTCCTGGGTTCTGTCTTGTGGCAACAAAGATTTGAAATGGCAGACCAATGTTACAGCTCATTTACAGCTCAGAGTTTTATTCAGCAAACAAAGAAGAGTATACCCTGGAGGCATGAGGGTGGGCTGATCCCAAATGAGAGGCCTCAATCCATCTCTCTTTTTGTATTTTTGTCTCTGCTCCCTATGCAGATTAGGGCTAGCTGTGTTTCACCTGAGGTTCTCACTCCCACTCCAGTCTGCAGATTTTCTTTTGTTCTGTTCTTGTGAGCTTTTCCTTTTGTCTTTTAGCCACCACCATTTTGGACTCTTTTTTCCTTTTCTAACTACCTAACACTTCCTTTTTTTTTTTTTTTTAATGAGAGAATTTAAGAAGAACAGTGTGCCCTCTGATCTGCTGGTCCCCTGCTAAGGGCTTCAGTACCTCTCCCAGGGTGATTGTCAAGGCTTGACCAATTAGGGTCTAGAAGGGTAAGAGAAAGGAGCATACAAAGTGAGAAATATTTTAAAAAAGAAAAAAAGAAGAAGAAGAGGAAAATGGGGAATAAGAAAAATAAGTGAAGGCAACAGATAAGAGGAGTAAATGGACGATCTAGAACATGAGCTTATAGGGGAAGCAGTAAAGTGAAGGACTGACAGTCAAAGAGCAGGTTATCTTGGGGCCACCTTCAAGGGCTATATCCATAAATAAGTTAGGTCCCAGGTTCTGAGCCTCAGGTTCAATAATAGCTTTATAGAAGTGGTCATTATTTCCAAGGGTCCTCTTCCATTTACTATTCTAAAGTTTATGAAGGGAGGCTAAGTCAAGAACACAAAATAGTTGAAAGGAAGGACAAGAGAAAGCATAAACATTCATCAAAGAGCAATGAGGAGACAGGAGGATTGGGAGTTAGAATACCTTTTATAGAAATTATGTGAAAAATAGATTGGTAGGTTACCCAGAGTATGTGTATATAGATAATATAATAGGTGGTAATGAAAAAGTAATGGAGAAAGATAGTAGATAGAAATTTCAAAAGGAAATAAAGTTAAAATCTCTCCACCTTAATGCAGCTAATTTTTACATATTAATTTCGAGTCATTGTCTATATGACCTCATTATCCATACCTCTGTATCTTACCTTTTACTTAATAATATGCTGTAGAAGGTTTTCTCTATAGCTAGGCTTTCTTGTCAGTTTCCATAACTGCTCTTGATCCATCAAGATGACATAACCATTTTTTGTTGTTGTTTGCTTTTTCTTATTTTTTAGCACAATAGTTATTTAAAATTTTTGCCATAATATATGATATTTCAGGCAACAGAGAGCATCTTGATATACAAAGCCTTTTACTTTGAGTATCAGTTACTGTAGAATGAGACTATGAGACCAAGGTTAAAAAACATCTTTATAGCATTAACTCTTGGAGCAGCATCTTTATTTTTGAGTTCTACCAGGTATCACATTTTGTGAAACTTTGTTAATGTTCCTTTCAAAACTTGCTTCCCTTTTTTACCCTCTAACCTGGGACAATTGTAGTACAACAAATAAAGTTAGTTTCCCATCTTTATGACCAAAGTAAAATTGTGACTTCATCATGAAAAATAGAATCGGCAAAGTGAAAGTTATATCGTTGCCATCCATAGCTTCTTAGGGTTTTAAATGGTCAATTTAGGGGCAGTGTTTTCTGTCATGCAGGTATATTTTTAAAATTAACTTGTTCCTTTTTCTTCCATTTTTCAGAGAAGCTGGAAAAATGCCCTGTATGGATCAGCTTAGAAATGTAGTTATAGAGTCCTTTGCAACTTGAATTGTTTACCTTGAGCCCAGAAACATGGGACTGTTCCTTTATATATAGATGACCATTCCTGACCTTTTTATGGCTATAAAGGTTGTGATACCTTCATGTGTAAGATCTCTGGCAACAAGATCTAGTCTTCTTTTCAAGGATGTATATTTCCTCTATTACACAAACTATTTCTTTGACCACCAGTGTTCTGTCCATAGATTCATTTTGTTATCTTTGTTTTGAGGTTGAAGAGATAATTTTTTTTTTCCCATTCTGCAGGACAGATTGCCCCTCCTAGTCATTTGATTCGAGTAGAAGGTAACAGCCATGCCCAGTATGTAGAAGACCCCATCACAGGAAGACAAAGTGTGCTGGTACCTTATGAGCCGCCTCAGGTGAGCAGATAAGGACTGGGCAGACTTGAGAGAGTATTACTTTTAGTAATAGGAGGTGTTTCAAGCATATAATTCTATCTTAGTTATAAAATAGGTAACTTTTTTTTGTATTTATTATCTCCCTTCTCTTCACCAGGCACTTCTCTATTCCCCTTCAAAACTGCTAAATCTGTACCAAATTTGTTATTGGTAAGATGGCTCTGTTGCCCATGTTCTCATCTTAAAGGCAGAAAATAATTGAATCTACAGTTGAGTTTATACATGGCATTATTATCCAGAGAGCTTCACTGGAAATTCAACTGGTAGTGGATGTACATGAGTATTGGATGCAAGTTTTCCCTCATAGCTCAGTCGGTAAAGAATCTGCCTGCAATGCAGGAGACCTGGGTTTGATTCCTGGGTTGGGAAGATCTCCTGGAGAAGGAAACAGCAATCCACTCCAGTATTCTTGCCTGGAAAATCCCATGGACAGAGGAGCCTGGTGGGCTACAGTCCATGCGGTCTCAAGAGTAGGACACAACTTAGCGACTAAACCACCACCACCATTTTTACACTACCCTGAAATGGGAGACTCTAAGAGGGATCTCATAGTTGATGTTCGAATGTACAGGATAGCAGATAAGAAAAGCAGCATGATGCAGCAGAGAGAACACTGGAGTGGTGAGACCAGAGACCGTCGATTTGCTGACTCTTTCTTGTAGACTTCTAGCGTATAACTCTATGTCTCTAGGCTTCAGATTGCTTCACCCATAAATTCATTTTCTGGACTAGATTATTTAATTCTGAATTCCAGAGTGTTCGTTATAGAAGTATGCATTCACATGTATGCTGTACTGTGTTATCCATATCCTAAAAATATCCCTGGAGCATTACTGCTATAGTTAGTAATTTTTTCATCTCTAACTTTTCATATATGTGATGAACCCTGTTTGAATTAAGTGATATGGATCAGCTTGCAAGTGAATAGGGTCAATGATGGTTATTTTTAAAAACCCTTTCATACTGTGAAGAGTCCACTATTGCAAATATTAGCTTTAAGCTTCCTAAGAGCCAAGGCAAAGAAGAATCTACCATGAGTTTTATAGTTTTTAGAAGAAAGCATATCACTTGATCAGAAATGGAATTGTTTAAGTAAGAACTAAGAAGAAAGAACATCTAGTTCAAGTCATTGTTAACACCGACTCTCTTCCTCCCTGTGTTCAGGTTGGCACTGAATTCACGACAGTCTTGTACAATTTCATGTGTAACAGCAGTTGTGTTGGAGGGATGAACCGACGTCCAATTTTAATCATTGTTACTTTGGAAACCAGAGAGTAAGTGGCATTTGCAGAACTGTCATTCTGTAGAAACTCTGGGCAGAGGGCAAAGTGAAACTGTGTTTGTTTTATCATTACCTTTGCATGTACAACAGAGAGCTACCCTAGATTTTGTCCTTTGTGCTGTAAATCCTTGCTGCAAACACTTACATAAAAGATCTAAGAAAGTGGAGACAGAACAGGGTGGGTAAAGGCAGAAGAGGGAAAAAAGAGTTGGGAAGGTGTTCAAGTCACTTCATACCTGAATTCTTGACATTTGACTGGAATAGTTTCTGATTAGACAGTGTTTGTTTTCATGTGGGCCGCGAGGCATTTAACAGTTTCTTTGAATAAGTCTGAGCTGCCTAAGGGGATTTTATCTGGAGACATCCACTGGCTTAACTCAAGTTTCCTTCAAAATATGTAGCTAAATACAGCTGTTCAGCTAATGGCTTGGAGGTTCTCTGTAGAACAAATGGATGCTATTTACTAATATTGCTCATGGCCTGTAAGCACTTTTGTGTTCTGCCAAATGCTTTGGGGCCCATTCTCAAAGCAGCCTTGAGTTGGTGGTGGAGCTGGTGCACTGGTGGTGGCCAGCAGGGGGCTTTTCAAATTCCTTTCACTTAACCCTTTCTTCTCCTCTTTAATTCCTAGTGGGCAAGTCCTGGGCCGCCGCTGCTTTGAGGCCCGGATCTGTGCTTGCCCAGGGAGAGACAGGAAGGCAGATGAAGACAGCATCAGAAAGCAGCAGGTCTCGGACAGCACAAAGAATGGTGATGGTACGAAGCGCCGTAAGTAGCTGTAGTGGCCCAGCGGGGTAGGGCTAAGTCTCCTCCAGATGCAGTGCCTGATGGGTGATGCTTGAGAAGCTGCAGAATAAGACCCAAGGGCTTTAGAGAGACGTTTATGACCTTAAGCTGCAGCTCTTGATGAAATGGATTCTGGGTGTGCACTATAGCTTTTCAAAAGCAGATTATCATGGAAGATTACCCAGCAATCCTCCACACATGACTCCCAGACCAGTAGCATCAGCATCATCTGGAAGCTGGGTAGAAATGCGAACTCTTAGTTTGCAGGCTTGCTGATCAGAAGTACTGGGTGTGAGGCCCAGGGATCCATGTTTTGTAAGCCCTGTAGGTGCCTCTGTTGCCAGCAAAAGTTTGAGAACCAGTACCTTAGCCTATTTATATCCATTTATATTTCTGTTATTGAAGGTGAGGGTTGAAAATGCCACCTGCCTACCTCCTGAGTCTGGGGGAATAGTGAGACTTAAGAGTGCACTTCATAAAGCACAGTCTGGGGAATATGCAGCTGTGAGTTTCATTGAATCTTGACATGTAGGACCCACTCAGGGCTTTAGTTACATCATTTATAGTGAGGCTGATGATTTAGATCAGTTAGTTTCACACTTGGTTTTTAAGCAATAAAAGCTTTTTAAAAATGAAGTATTTCAAGGAGCTCAAAATAGCTGAAAACAGAACTGTTCTAGTTGAAGGGGTGGGAGTCAGGAGTGGGCTGTGGTTTCATGCTTCATTCACACCACCCTTGCATGTCAGGTACTCACCCCCAGAGGTCTCATTCTTCAGGTCACAGAGTCTGAAAACCATTGATCCACCCAAGCTACTTAAGCCTGAAATTTAACTCTAGAAGATGGCTTGCATAGGCCTGCTATCACTATAGCAAGTATTTTAAAATATATCACACTGTGAATTATATAGTGAAAAATATTTTCATCTTATTAGTGATTAGTATGCAGAAGAAATAAAAATGGTATTGCATTTTACAGAACAATTTGTTATAACAACTAACCTTTATCATCTTTCGGCTGTTCAGTGTGATTTGCTTTTCCAGTTTTTTTCTCCTGATTATTCCTCAAACAATCGTATATATAGTACTTAGTTTATATACACATTATCAATAGTGTATGTACTATCAATAATTATATCTCCACCCTAATTCTCAAGTCTGTCTATTGGCCTAGCTCCATATGCTTTCCTGAGCACCTCAGTTACCTACCAATCAATAACTTTCAGTAAGAACGATTATTTGAACTCTAGTAGGAGAATCATCTCTATATTCTGGTTCCTGGGTATAGTTTCTAAATTTTGGAAACCTTTAGGGATATATAAAATTAATTCCCTGATTTTACCAAAGAGAAAACTGAGGTCCCAGAGACTGCTTGTCAGAGGTGTGATATTTGTACTAACATGAGAAGGGGGAACTCACAAGGTTGAATGCACAGACAAGACAACTCCTACAGCCTGCATTTACCTCCTTGGAAGATAAATGATCTGAAAAATAAACACAATTCCAATTTATCTTCCTGTGCTGAGCAGCTGTTCACAGACACACTCCAGTAAACACAGGGATTCCTGCAGCACTGCTTAAGCCAGAGGCCATTTCCCAGCCTCCCTACACCCACCTCCCGTTTTTCTTTCCCTATTTTGCCTCACCTCCCCCCCACCCACTCTCATTATTGTTAGGTGTACACCTAATATAAAAATAATGATCACTGACTGCATGGCTGCTTAGAACTGGAAATTCTAATCTCATCAGTGTCAGTGGTGCTACTGTCTATTTAATCAACGTATTATTGCTTCAGAAATGTTCCCAGGATGAAACTTGCCCTTTTCCTCCACCAGCTTTCCGTCAGAACACACATGGCATCCAGATGACATCCATCAAGAAAAGAAGATCCCCAGATGATGAACTGTTATACTTACCAGTGAGTCTCCTTTGGGTATTCATGATTGCTTCATTGTCACCCTTGAATGAGCTGTTACTCTGTGGTCATCTTTTGATTATCTGTGAATGAGAATGTGAAGAGGGTGATAGAGGCAAGTGAGATAAAACAGAAAACCTACTTGTCTTTTGCAAAATTAGGAAATTATTCATCCCCTCTAAAGTTCTGGAACAGATTAATAATGTGGGCTCTTCCTCTTACTACTCACCCAGTCAGAACCACACTACTAATAGAGTTCTTTTTATGCAAGTCTTTAAGATTAATTTGTCCTTCATTACTGAAGAGTGATAACATGATCCTAGACAGCCTGGTCATACCAATTTAGGGCCAAAATTTTGTCAGAAGGCTTCAGAAAGTTGATAAACTATTATAGGGTATTGCCTGTGGTTTCTTTTAGGGAATGTTATTTAAAAAAAAAAAAAATCTAGGCAGAATCCTTAACTATATGAGAATGGCTAGAGATTTGGCCCAAATATTGTGTAGGAGTATTGTTCATTCCTACAAGAAATATAAGCCTTCTCAAGGTCACCAAGGTGCCCTCTTTTAGATTATAGTTGCAGTTCATTTAGTTCTTCTCACCTTAGGTCTTTGCCATCTAGAGTGGCAGCAAAGCTTTGGTAACCACTATGGCTCTTGATGTCATCTACACTGACTTGAGATACAGACAAGCTGGACCAGGAGATTTGGCTGGGACTGAAATGAAGCCACAGGTTTGGGTGTGCCATGCTCACTAGCCCTTCCTTCTTGAGGCCCTAAAGGTCAGTCAGGTCAGGGAATTAGACTGCTTGCTGGCGGAACAGTCAGACAGTAAGTTAGCTGAGATTCTCAATGTCTTGTTTCTCAGGCCACATATGGAAACTGGTATGTGAACTCTTAAGTTAAACATTTTCCTGCTATACTAGATATTCTGAAGGCTCTAATGTGTCTTCAGCTGATGAGATAGAGACCACATTAAAGAGCTGTTTCTTTAATGAAATTTCAGTTTGTACTAATGGAGGAAATATCCTATAAATAGTTACATCTTATTTTTAGTGAAGAATTAGCCAGACTGAAATGTGTGAAGAAAAAAAAAAAAAAAAAAAAAAACCCTTCATTTAGCAAGAATTTAGTTGGTGTTTGCTGAATGGCAGAAATGCTAGACTCTGACCATTAGAGATCATTAAGGTACAATTCTTACTGTACACGACCTTGTCTTCTAGTGAGGAGACAAAGAGGTATAAAAATGAAATCAACACTGCAGTCAATTAAGGGTGACACTGGGAGCTCACAGGAAGAATGGAAGACTTGGCCTAAAAGGTTGAGGTCAGGAAAAACTTCTCAAAGAATATGATGCCAGAGCTGGGATAAGTAGGAATCAACCCAATAAAAGATAGAGAAAATCTTTCCATTTCTGAATTCTGGCAGGGAGGGGACAGGCAACATGCCAGCATGCGCAGAGTAACAGGCACTCACTCTCATGTCAGGCAAGTGCTCTTTGTTCTCCACTCACCTTTCTCTAGTCCTGGTTCTACTCAGACCTCTTAAAGAGGGAAGCACATTTTACCCCTGTTGAAAACTTGTGTCTTTCCAGATTTAATTACAGTTAATTCTAGTTATCTGTGGTAGTTATGCTTTATAAAGTCACTCTGGACACTGCACAATCAAATACTGAATGATTGCTCCTATGAGAAATATAGGATTAGATTCCTGTGAGCTTCTGATCACATTTTTAGCAACTGATCAATGCATTACCTTGTTTCATGTGTGTTTCTCATTTAATATATGCTGTTGATTCATTACTGAAGGAGGAAATGGCAACCCATGCCAGGGTTCTTGCTGGGAAAATCCCATAGACAGAGGAGCCTAATGGGTCAGAGTTTGTGAGGTTGCAAAGAGCTGGACACAACTGAGCATGCCTGCATGCATGCATGTTGATTTATTACCATTGAATGCACAGTCCATACCACTACAGCTCATGGCTGGACTAAGCTTATCTAACATGAATTTTCTCCATAAGGTACATTACAGTGTATTTGCATTTAGGAGCACTAGAGAGCACTTAAGCTGCCTTTGAGAACTATTTTAAACCAAAAAATGAACCTCCAAAAAGTACAGAAAAGTAAAAATTTGGCCCTAAATAGGCTATGAGAAGGACACTTATTTCCAGCATAAGAGCTGAAACAAGAAGTTGGAACATCACCTTCTTCACCTTCAGTTGGGTTCATCATTATGCCCCTGTCTGGCAAGTATTGATTTTTGTGTTATAAATAGATGTTAGCAAGTAGGTGAATTAGTCCAAGCAGAATCCACAAATAAAGAGGATTGACTGTACTTCTGAGAGTTCTATAGTTCTTCATTTTTTGTCTCTTTCCTTCTGCTCTTTATGTAGGTAAGGGGGCCGTGAGACTTACGAAATGCTGCTGAAGATCAAAGAATCCCTGGAACTCATGCAGTACCTTCCTCAGCACACGATTGAAACCTACAGGCAGCAGCAGCAACAGCAGCACCAGCATTTACTTCAGAAACAGTGAGTGTGTCCCTGTGTCATTTTAGCAGATGTGATTAAGATGACTGTGTATTCAGATTGGCCACAGGGTGATTGTTGGCTGATGTAAAAGGTGAGGTTATGAGACAGCAGAAATTGGTAGGTTCACATGAGCTGGTTTGGGGACTCCTTTTCTGCTTCAACAGTCTTCTGTGTTTCTTATAACCCTCCCTTTGACAGGTTATGTCTATATTCTGAAGTTGAATTGAAACCATTTCAAGTGAATTCTGAAAAAAGACTGACACTAATAGAATTAGTTTTCTTCTCTATGCCCCCAATCCATACACAGCTATCAATAGTAGAATTTTGAATACACTCTCTATTCTAGTAATAATGTGTATATTTAAAGTCACATAGTTTTTCCTCATCCCAATATCTTATCTTGTCCCTCGCCTGAGATGCACACAATCCACTTTTGGGAAAATCATTATAGACCAGGGACAGCACAGAGGTTTCACTATAAGTGACTTCTTTGAGCACTGTGTTGAGGATTCAGAGTCCTAAGGCCTGGTCATTAGGGAAAATCTGGATGCATTAGGGCAAAACAGAGCCATATTGCCAAAGTTTAAACATCCTCATTCTAAGGTCTTCCAGCAATACATATTTACATCAGTGAGGCCAGATTTTGCAACCATTTTAGAATATACATAAAACCTATTTATATGTTCTTTTACCTTGATTCTTGGATCTGTGATGATGGTATTCTTTATACCTAACCAGAATAGACTAGCTCTTATGAAAGCAAGGGAAATTGATGAATCAGAACTCTGATTTATACTTGCCCTTCTGTGGTTAAGAATAATCACTTGTGAGCTGAAAATCTATTGTGTCCCTACCGAAAGTATTGCTTGAGTCTCTGTTGCTGCTGCTAAGTCGCTTCAGTCGTGTCTGACTCTGTGCGACCCCATAGACGGCAGCCCACCAGGCTCCCCCCGTCCCTGGGATTCTCCAGGCAAGAACACTGGAGTGGGTTGCCATTTTCTTCTCCAATGAATGAAAGTGAAAAGTGAAGTGAAGTCACTCAGTCGTGCCCGACTCTTAGCAACCTCATGGACTATAGCCCACCAGGCTCTTCTGTCCACGGGATTTTCTCCATAGATCAATGTAAAATGTAGACATTTTACACTACAGGCGAAAAGAAATGAAGCCAAAACTATCTTGCCTATGGCAAAGATTGTCTTTTACATTAGGAACACAAATGAACAATAAATAATGGATCTTTTCTCATTTATTATTAACTACTCTAGAGAAATACCTATGAAAACTGTAATAAAAAAGGTATTTTTTTTTCTTTTTAAAATCAAAATAAATGCAGTTGAGGAGGTTGGACTGCATCTCTGATACTCAGGAGGTATTCTCTGAGCCCGTACCTACTGAATATGGGATATGGAGTGGGCAGCAGAGGAACAAAAACAAGCATACTCTGTCTTTAAAGGACTTCAGGCTCTTTGACAATTTAAGACTTTTTTGCCTGAAAGGAATCTCGCCATTCAGTTACAGCAGGGAAGTTTTGCAAATCATAATTATAAGGTTTTATAGTGAGGCTGACTGGAAAGTTGAATCAGGAGGTTCCTTGGGGATACAGAGTACTCCAGAGGAGAATTAGAATTCAAGGTTACAGAATTTCCATTGTCACTCCTTATATGATATTTAGGATATGAGATAGAAACATATGTTAATATATTTAAGTACAAAACTGATTAAGTTCTTATAAACTCGTACAATGATCAAAGAAACAGACCTGTAATATCCTTTACAGACCCATAGGGGATAGATGCCTTCTCCAAGATACTTACATCATGCTATTAAGACAGACTCCCAGATCATTTTCAGTTCACCCTGGAAATGTTTGACTTAACTAAAATAATGTCAGAAGAGTTACTCAATGCTGAACTATTTGCTCCATGATTTCCTGTCTTTTTTCAGTTAAAGAGAAAAGTTCTGTCAATTTTAAATAGTGTGGTTTGTAGATTCTGGACCTTCTACCACACAGTTTGGCAAGCATTTTTTTCCTTTTTTTTTTTTTCCTGTAAAGCACCAGTAGCAAATATCTTAGGCTTTCTGGTCCATATATATGGTCTCTGCAGCTCCCCTGTTCAGAAACACAGAAGCAACCACAGACAATATATAGACAAATGCAAGTAGCTGTTACTATAAAGTTTTATTTATGGACACTGGAATTTGAATTTCATATAATTTTCATTTGTCATGAAACATTTTTCTTTGAATTTTTTCCACCTTGTAAAAATGTAGAAAGCATTCTTAGTTTATGGACCAGATTTAGTCTATTCACTATAGTTTTCCAGTCCTCTTTCTAGATAAAAGAGTGGATCCTTCATGACTTCTTGACATTCATATTTTTTTAATAACAGTATTTGGAAGCTAATCTGTATATCTTGAAGTAGAGAAGTACTAAAAGATTTTAAGAAGTTTTTAGGGTGACATTTCAGAACAAAACAATAGCAGCCTTTATCAGAGCCCTCTCTTCTCTTTCTTTTGGCTGAAGAAGTTAGACATGCCCATCTAGATACACAGTATGGTTCCTCATCAGCCAAGACCAGAATAGTTGACAAGACACATGTGACAAGCTTTTTACTGAGGATCTGCTATGTGAAAGCATTAGAAACAGAGATGATACAGATGTGTTTCCTGCCCTCCCATAGTTTACAATTTGGTGGTGACTTACCAGAACACTATTTGAATCTTAAATAGCCTCTGGAAGTTTGTTTTCAGCATCATGTAAGTTTATAGGGCATTTTAAAGTTTGTCTACATCATACAATAGAAAGAGTAGTTTTGTGTCATAGTTTTATAGATTTTATGAGCTAAGACAACCTACTTCAGTCAGTGGAGGGCATGTGCATTTGTTAACACTTACATGGGATCCATGAGGATACATAGTTCTGTGTCTCTAGATGGAGAGTTATTCAGAGCTTATAACTTCTCTAGCCTAACTGGCTGACATGACTCTAAAGGGAAATTATTTTATTATAATTCGTATTTCATCAAAACCATCTGTTTCATCAAAGAAGAAACTACATCTTAAAATTGTTATTTTAAGAAGCTCAAAAGAGTTTAGAAACATATTTTCACTTTTGCACGTGTGGTCACAGATGAATAGTGAGCAATTAGTAGCCCTGTAGTTCCCTGTGGTGTCCATTTGTGTGTACCATCGCATGCTTTTGACTGCTTGTTTCCACAGTGTATAAGAGCTAACTTTAGCTGTGATAACTTGTGCATGGAAATATAACAGACTGCAAAAATGCAATCTTTGGAAAATATAGACATTTGGTCTAATTATGTCTTTGTTATATATACCTGATTTCCTCCATTGTTTGATATACATCTATATAAATTCTCCAGTTGCTGTAGTCTTCAGCTGAGTTTTTTTTCAGTTCTTTTATTTTTATGAAGATCTCCAAGAAAAGGCACGAATAATTAGACAAGCAAAAATAGAAATCTGATTCCCTGGCAATCATTTGAAAATAATAGATCAGTTTAGAAAATGTCTATGATAGTCTGTGAATTCTCTGCAAAAATTTAGTACCAGTATTATGCCGGTGAGGAATCAATCTTATACTTTTCTTTATAGTGCAGGGAAAATCAGTGGGAAGGAAATACATTTTGTACAAGGTAGTAATGAAATATTTTCAGTTTTAATTGCTTCTGTTAGTGTCCTAGTATATGTTTCTCTCTGTTTGCTTTTCATTTGTGCATGGTTTTCCTTTTTCAGAAATTCCTTCACAATTACCTTCATGATCATAGGCTTTCTGGAGGATAAGTCTTCATTAAATTTTTGTGGCTCTAATTGTTATAAGTAGATTTTATACAATGTATAAAGAAATTTTATTTTAGTTGATTGGAATAAACATAAGGAGTTATGTTCATAGAAGCCAAAATCTAGTAAGAGGACAAGTTGGACACATTCTTTGCCACTAGATTCCTTACCATCATATTTTCAAGGGACATTAACTCTTAAGACCGTTTTCTCAGAAGCCACTTGAAACCTTCGTAGCAATTCTTTTGACTTGTGTACTTTAGAGCGATACTATCTCTTTTTCATTATTTTTTCCTTCTGTAATTTACTCTCCTTCTTGGCTTTCATCCTGATCTGAAGCCAGCATTACTTTGTTAAAATTTTACTTAGCCTAACACTGGAGAATTATTTTTGAGTCTCTGCAGGATGGATTTTTACTTTAATTTTAATACAAATATGGACATTCTGAGGAGCTCTTAATGTTTCCTTCTCCTGTGAGATCAGATCACTTTCTGATAGCAGCTCACTGGTCAGATAGGTCATAGAATATCAGAGCAGAACAGGAGCTTCAAGACCTTAGTTCCTAGCCTCTTTGTACCATAGCTAGGAAAACTGAGGCCCAGTTAACTACCCCTGTGAGTTCGTAGATGGTTCATAGCAAAACCAAGATCAGAATCAGATCTGAAGGATATAGCTCTTACAATGATTTGGTCTGCTTCATTAGTTAAGAAAGTTATAAAATAAAACCAAGTGAAAGTTGCTCAGTCATGTCCAACTCTTTGTGACCTATTGACCCATGGACCATATAGTCCATGGAATTCTCCAGGCCAGAATACTGGAGTGGATAGCCTTTTCCTTCTCCAGGGGATCTTCCCAATCCAGGGATTGAACCGAGGTCTCCTGCATTGCAGGTGGATTCTTTACAGCCGAGCCCTAGGGAAGCCTAGTAAAACCAAAGTAAAGCGCTTCCTCCCACTTTTCTGTCTCTGTATCAGGTGGTTACTATTTACCTTTGTGGTTTCATTGTAAAGTCCTATCTCTTTAGGCTTATCTAGCTATGGTTTTCTTCAAGAATGTTGATCATTTTGCTTCAAATTCTTGTATCTGTGAGAGAAGCAAGTAATATTTTCAGAATTATCACTGTGGGAGAAAGCAGAAGACAGAAATCTTTCTCACTGAGAGATATGATTAATACCGTATTTCTAAGTTTGACTTAGAAATATTCCATCTTCCACCTTTCCAGATTATTTGATTGAAATTGCTAGTTTCATAATTTTTTTGAAAATGTTAATATGTGGTTCCACCTCACAGGTCATGGCAGTACACAAGCATTTATAGTTTACCCAGTTAGTTTTGAACTTCACAGAGATGTTGGAAAGTTGTCAGGAGAGAGAGTTACTAGCTCTGAGTTGGTAATGATGAAAAATATCCTCAGATTAATTAAATTTAGATAGATTAAGTCACTTTTCTAAGTTCTTATGTCTCTCTGCAGAACTTATCTCAGTTTTTACTTCTCAGTGGGTACCTCTCTGGTCTAGACACTTTTATCATAAGTGAAAGATGATTTCTGCATGTTGTCTCATTCAACCCTTTGTCCAAGAGAAGCCCCAAGATGTAGTATCCACACAAAAAGTCAAAGCCATTGTTCTTTAGTATGTAATAAATTACTTCCTACTATTAAGAAGTTGTATTCCCGGCATCTTCTTTAAGATGATCCCAATTCTTGCTGGTGAGAGGATTTACTAAATCTCAGTACTGACTAAGAGGAAAATGGCTTTGTTCCTTTGTAAGGAATAACCAAATGTGACTCAAAAGCCATCAGGGCAGCAATTCCCTAACAGCTTGTGAGGTTACACAACCTTTAGCAAAATAAAAGGATTTGTTCCTGGCATCCTTGAGCATAATTGATTTCTTCATTATGCAAAAGTTGCTTTCATGAGTTTGATATGTGCATTTCTAGGCCAAGTTTGTGACTGAAAGGATTAAGATACTTATCCATTGCAATCTGGGCACATACAAAATGCTCATTAATAGTTCTTTACAAAGGCAGGATGATGCGGCCCCCAGACTGATAAGATCATATTTCTTCATACTTCACAGTTAGGCTAAACAGGAGTAGTAATGAGGCATTATAATTGGGCAGATGACATTTCACAAAAGATTGAAGTTACTTCTTGTCTCTGCATTCCTTTTGCAATTAATTGCGCGTCAGTATGCCAAATGCTGTACTAAGCATCATGACCTACCTTGTCTCAGTAGTCCTCAACTGAATCACTTGTAGAACTTCTTAAACTATATATATATATGCTTGGGTTCCAATCTGGTCTCAAAAGGATCTGGAAAAAATGCCTTAAAAAGAAAAATTTCCACAAGTGATTCTCACAGTTCTGGATAACTGCCACTACCTTTTCTCCTTTATTCTTCAAAATCTTGAAATGTCATCACTGAGTGATTTTAAAGGTAAAGAAAAAGGAATAAAAATAGCCTTGCAGACATTCTGTTCTGACTGTGCTATGATCATGAAGGTAGAAGGAAGTGTTTCTGCATTCAATGGATTTGAATATGTGAAGTCCTAAGCCTTCATCTTTTCTTTTCTCTGGTTCCTCTCTGCAGTCTCCTTTCAGCCTGCTTCCAGGAATGAGCTTGTGGAGCCGCGGAGAGAAACCCCAAGACAATCTGACGCCTTCTTTAGACATTCCAGTCCCCCAAATCGATCAGTGTACCCATAGAGTCCCATCTCTGTATTTTGAGCGTGTGTGTTTATTGTGTTCCTGTGTGTGTGTGTGTGTGTGTGTGTGTGTGTGTGTGTGTGTGTGTGCGCACGCGCATGTGTGTGTGTGCACGCATGTGTGTATGTGTGCATGTGTGTGTGTATCCAGCCCTCGTAACCAGGGACTTGAAGACACTTTGGCTTAAAGACCCAACTGCTCAAAGGCACACAGCCATTAGTAAGAAAAATCTCTGAAGGGACTCAAAACTATACAAGAAAGGATGTTTTTCTGCAGATTCTGTATCACTTAGATCTAGTATGGGTCTGTCAGGAACCCCTGTGTTTGTCTGTGAGCTTTTGTGTTGTTTCTCTGGGAGGGGAGGGAGCTCAGGTTGGGACGAGGGCCATTACGATGTTTATTGGAACCCTTTTCTGTTACCTTCTGTTGTTTCTGAAACTCATGAACAAGCTTTTGAGCAGGTCTCAAACTCAGATGTCTTTTTAAGAAAAGGAGAAAAAAGTTGTTATTGTCTGTGGGTGGCTGAGAGACTCAGTCAGGCCCTTTAATGCTGGCCATGCAATGATACTGCAAATAGTAACAAGCTAAGGTGTCATATGTACTGCTGGGCAGAGAGGTGATAACTACCGTGAGTCACTACTGTAGGGGATGATTCTTTTCTTCTTTTGAGAACTTACATCATCAGTAGCCTCCCCTCAGATGTAGTAGAGAGTTCATTAATGCTGTGTCAGACCCTGCACTAACAACCCACGTCAGCATCTGATGTGATGGTCTGTCTTCCTTGCTCCTGGAAACCCTGGAGACCTACCCCCTCCAAATTGGTGTTTGGACCCCAAGGAAAGTAAACCTCTTTTGTCATTTTTAAGAAGAGGGTATAACTACCCTGGTGATATTCTTCCAGGCAGCCATATATCATTCTTCAGTGCCCAAAGTGGAATTCAAAATCCTAACACCAAATCTATGATTCACATCTCTGGAGTTCCTGTCCCTCAGTCTGACCCTAAAGTCACCCATATCACTAATATTGTTCAAACTGTCTTGTCAAGGACACTTAGGTTTTGTCTAAGTGACATCCAAGTAAACACATGTTAAAGTCAACCCTCCTGGCCCAAATATTAAAGTTGATGACTTTACTTTTTTGGTTCGGTGAGTTTAGAGGATCTATATATTTCCATTTAAAAATCATATTTAAAAATAATAATATAAAGACTTAAAAATCTTCTCCCCACACCAGGTCACCAGCTCTTTATTCTGTGTCACCACAGCAATGATTTCTTGTTATTGAGGCTGTTGCTTTATGGATGTGTGATTTTAATTTTCAATAAACTTTTGCATCTTGGTTTATCTTGCAGTTTTTCTGTCTCTTTTGCTATTTTTAAAAATCTCTTAAATGCTAGAATATTTTCATTTAAGTGCTTGAAGTACCATGTGTAAGTCGAAAGAGCAAGCAGAATAGGTCATTTGGGTTCTGTCTACACTATTGTCAGTAGTTGCTGTTTTTATTTAAGATACTCTGTATCAAGGTCATCAATCCTAAAAACAAATTTCAATGCCAACACTAACTTGAAAATATGTTTTAGCCCTCTGCATGTTAAATTTCATCATAAAGAGCTAGACCCTTATAGTATCATTTGTTTACATCTCTAAACAAATGTGAGGTTATATCTTCAGCTGCCAAGTTCTTTAGGAGAAATTTAAGTGAAATTCCAATTTATTAAATATTTTGGCTTCTGTGACAAAGGCCATAGAAAATATCCAGAAATCTGTAGTGGAACCTGTTGTCTAATGCTTTAAAAAATAAAAATTACATTTTCTGATCTTTGAGTAACTCTTTTTTAAAACTTCAAAACTATTTTTCTAAATAAAAAATTGTATAGTTGCTTAGAAAAGCACTTAAGAAAAAAATTGTTTATATTTGAGATAAATAAAGGTAGAATAGTGAAATCAGATTATCTTGTTACATTGGCACAGGTTTCACTTTCCCTTTTAAGGAATTCACAAATTCCTTAAAGGGTGAGTAATGGTGTTTAGGTTTTTAACATTTGCATTTCTTTCAGACTTTTTGTTCTGAAATTCACTCTATTTTTATGGAAGTTTTTAATGTGTTTGTAGTGATGTTTATATACATGCATATATGTGAGCTGATGGAACATGTTTTATAATTATAGTTGATCTAGCTGGAGAAGAAACACTATCTTTTGTCTTTAGAAGCAAAATTCCCCAGATAGGGAGAAAAGATACACGCGGGATGGTACTGGGCAGAATTTCCAAGAGGAACCATTCCTTTTTCCATGTTCCATGTCTTTCTGCCCACTGCCCCCTCTTTTCAGGATCTGAGACTGCACTCCAGCAATGGTTTGGTAAGATAGCTTCACCCTGATATATTGCCAGATTCCACTAGAGAGTTACCTTTTCTTTAACAATGGAAGATTGAAGGACACAGAAGGAATCCTTTGCTGGAATTCTAGGCATCTCCAGCAAAACAGTGAAGACTTTGAATCTGTGTCTTCTTAAGAACCTTAACTCTGCCACATAGATACTCGCTAGACCCTGAATCTGGAAACCTGATTTCAGTCCTGGATGATCCTAAAGCTCTCTTGTGGTTCTGAGATATGGGATTTTATTCCTAGAAATGTACACAGAAACCTATGTTACCAGAGTTAAGAACTAGAACTTTATTTTACCAGGACTTCTACTCAAAACTAGAAATACACAGAACTTACCTTTTCTAATTTTTGTATGTTGGATTCCTGAAAAAATCTAAAGTGCCTCTAGAGAAAATGACCTGAAGCTTACACCTTGTTATTTTTCTTGGGGGTATCTGAATTCTTACTTTTTCCATTTAGTCTGTGTATATTGTGTATGTGCACATTTTCTGAGTGGGGACAGAAACCATAACAGCACAGGTTATGTTGTCTCTGAACACTTTTTCCATCTCTTAATATGCCCCAGAAATATTTAGGATTGTCTGCTCAAACATTGTGACATTATATTTGTAAAAGAAAAAAAAGTTGTTCTTCAAGGCCTTTAAATTGGTTATGATTTTTTTCAGCTTTGCTCCCTTTTCCAGAGCATATAGAGATGTTCAGAATATTTTCTACATTAGGCATACAAACTTATAGTAAACAGATGACCGCAACCTTTCTCTTTGTAGCTTTAACACTCACTTCAGCATTAAAGGAGATGCATTCAAAGTTTCTGAACTTTTCAGACTCTCTTATTCTTATTCATCTCTTCACCTTAATTTCTGGATTTGTCCAGCTAAGAGTCCTTGCCACTTCTTCCTACTAATTCTTAAACTGACACCTCTTATCCCCTTGACTACACACTGAAGTATTAAACATTTGGAGCTGGAGGGGAAGAGCAAAAGGCAGCAATGTCTCTTGAGCACCTACAGTTTACAGGACAATATCCAGGACTCTTACATAATCTGATTTAATCTCCATAGCAAGTCTTCTGGAGTGAGTGTAATACCTGCTCTACAGATTAAGAAAATGAGACTGGAGAGACTTGTGTAAAACCCAAAATCCCTTAACTGATTTGGGTCAGATCTAAAATATTAACCCAGATGTTTTGATTGGCTCCAAAATTCATGTTCCTTCTTTGTTCATCTATGATTTGTGACCTACTTTCCTCAAAAATAGTTTAGGTGGCTTAAAATGAACTAATACAGTTATAGAAAAATAAAGACCACAAAGGGAACAGGAGAAGGGAATTGTAATAGGATGTGGAAGAAGGCATTCACTATAATTAAGGTCCAGGGAAAATTCAGAGCTTTTAAATACACTTTCACTTTCCTAGTGGTGGACATTAATGCTTCAAGGAATGTTTCCATTAGTTCTTGCTGTACATGTGACTGACTGGGGGAGGGTAGGAGGGATGAGTAGACATTTCTTTAGGTTACAGAAGACCAGTCTGCCTCTGGAGTCTGGGCAACCGGGCATCTTTGTTACTTTGTGGTGGAGAAAGATAAAGAAGAAGCACCTAGTGAAGTTTCTCTTGGTCATCCTGCTCTGAGCTTTCTTGCACTTCATTATGGACTTAACAGATGTTCCTAGTTATATTCAAACGTGTTGACTCAGGCAAGGCTTCTACACAGGAGTGGAGTGGGCCTGGGCATAGCTAGGACTCCTTTACTATAGCCTTCGTTCCATGCTTTATCTCAGCCTCCTATGTTTCCCTCACTACTTTACCTACTTCTTGATTATGTAACCTATTGCACTGTCTTACTTCTGGGAAGGTGCCACAAAATGAAAGGAAAGGCTTTTGACTAAGAGAAGAGCCTCTCAGCTCATCATTTAGAGCCATGTGTGACTTTGGTCCATTTTTTTCTTAGAGTATTATATTTACCCATCTGTACAACTGGCATTATCGTTTCTGCCCATCGCTACCCTGCCATCCCATGTCCATGGAGACTCATTCAGAAAATGGATAAAAGAGAGCTTGTAACCTGGAAGAATCTTACAACTGGGAGAGTTTATTATATAAACACCTGTTTATACAACAAGGATCTAAACTTGTTTCCTTGAGGAGGGCTAAAGTGAGAAATCAGTACCCTCCCACTTTAAGGCAGCAATTGTAAAATACAGCTGAATTGTCAATTGCACGTTAATTGTTGTGTTCATTTATGCAAATATAGCCTATTATTTGAATTCCTCTAGCCAAGTCTCATTCAGTGATATGGAGGGAGGCTTCTATGTTTTGTGTAATTATGGAGGATGCAAAGTGGCAGCTTTGAAGTCCAAGCCTAGCACTACTGTAGCACTCAGGTGTTAGAGGCACTTGTTATTTTTTCAGACATTATTATACCATTCTTGTTTGGAACTTGGATTCATGTACAGAGCCTTCTAAATCTGATATACACACAAACAAAACTTGACTACACAAGTTTGTATGGCTCCAACAGGGAGGAGACAAATAAAGTAATACATCTTATTTGAAAAGTGTCATAGGGGAGGTTTTCCCCTTTTACATGCTCAACCCAATCTTCATTTTATGGGCACAGATTACTCACTGTAAATGTCTGATAGTGTCTGATAATGTGTACAATTCTTCCTCATCTTGTTCAGTTATCACCATTGCTCTACAAGGTTGGTTTGGATTATAATCACCATATATCCTCTATTCTGTGAGCTTCTCAAAGATGAGATAATTTCTTATGCGTTTCCCCATGTCTAGCATCTAACTCATGCAGTAAGTATATATGTATTTAGTTTACATACATTTTAGTTTTCTGGTGAGGGATGTTTACTGGCTTGCACAGAGACCTATTGCTTTCTAATATATGCTGAAGGAAGACTCAAGTCTTGAATTTCTGACTCCATATGCCCTAATTCTGGTAGAAATCACTAGTTTAAAGTCAGGAATGGAGCTAAATAGGGAATATCGTATATAATACATAGTGCTATGTACATTTTCAGTCGCTGCAGTTCTCTCTGACTCTTTGTGACCCCATGGACCATAGCCCACCAGGCTCCTCTGTCCATGGGATTTTCCCAGCAAGAATACTAGAGTGGGTTGCCATGCCCGCCTCCAGGGGATCTTGCTGACCCAGAGACTGAACCCCTGTCTTCTGCATCTCCTGCATTGCAGGCGGATTCTTACCACTGTGCCACCAGGGAAGCCATAATACATAGTAGGACAAACCAGTTCTAGTTAGTTTGCAAATCAAAGTCATGCTGGATGGAAAACTGTGTTTCTTCTTCCTTTGTAAGAGACACAGATTTGATCTCTCAGTGGGGAAGATCCCTGAGTAGGAAATGGCAACCCACTCCAGTGTTCTTGCCTGAAAAATTCTGTGGACAGAGGAACCTGGCAGGCTACAGTTTATGGGGTCATAAACAGTCGAACACAACTGAGTACCTGCACACACACACACACACACACACACACACACACACACCCGCCCCAGAGACTTGTGGAAGCTTAATAGAACAGTTGTTTGGACTCTCAGATTCCCTCTGTGTAGAGAGGCTGTTGGTATTCTGATGGGCTCCCTCATGGCCCAGAAACAGCTAAGCTGAGAAGGCATGTTTCCGTGTTGACGCCTCTGTATGATGGCTGCCAAATGCCCTGTTTGATTGGCTTTATGGTTACTTTCATATCCCAAATTGCCAAGCTCCAGCTATAGGTGAAATTTGAGCTCACCATCTCCATGTCTTTCATAAGCCTTTAGGTCTTCACTCAGTTCTTTTCCCTTTTTGATTTTCACCTTGAGAGGGATGGAGAAAACAAAAGAGGGAAAAGAAGATGCGATGATTTCCCCTCTCATAAAGGAGATGCTTTAGGAAGATACTCATCCCTGTCCTGTAGTCACATAGGAAACATACGATATGATGATAGCTTTGTGATCCCTGCTAAGGCAGGAGAGGTTCTCAAATGGAAACACAAGTAACTTCCTGTCATTGCTCTGGAGGAATATTTTTACACCTATATACTTAGGGCCATGTTTTTATCTGAGACCTGTTGGAAATGACCAGTCCCCACTCCTCAGCATCCTGTGCTTACCATACTTCCATGTTTGTGTTCCCAGGACCTCGATGCAGTCTCAGTCTTCCTACGGTAACAGCTCCCCACCTCTGAACAAAATGAACAGCATGAACAAGCTGCCTTCCGTGAGCCAGCTTATCAACCCTCAGCAGCGCAACGCCCTCACTCCCACCACCATTCCTGATGGCATGGGAGCCAACAGTAAGAACATCTCCCTTGAGCTGCAGCTGAAGGACCAGCAGGGCTAGTATAGTGGAAGACCCTGCTCTGGGATCAGGGAAGGCTTGCTCTGAAGCTGTATGGGAGGCACAAAGAGACAGGACAGATCGAAGCTGACTGGCTTAAATTTCTCTTGGGCAAAGTTGTCTCACTTTTAAGATCTGTGACTCATTGCAAAGCACATTGGTAGAGATGGAGAAGGCTGTTCCTTTAGTAGGGATAAGGATGTCTATAGAAAGAACAGTCTGCTTCCTGCCAACCTGGATGGGGACCCACCTTCTGCAATCTTTGAGATTATTGGTAGGAAACCTGGCCAACTTGTTGGAAGCAGCATAGTGTGGTGGACTTAAAATCTAGAGAAACAGATTGTAGTCTGGACTCCATTGCAGTATTAGCTGTGTAACTCTGGACAAGTCACCTCTCTGATCTAATACTCAATTTTCCATTCATAAAATTATCATTCTGCACACTTAACAGTTATCAGTCTGTGACTCCACACTTTTGGTCTTTTCAACTCATCCCTTCATCTCATACACAGTTATTAAAGAATCAACATAGGGAAAGGAGCCTCCCTTTTATTTAGTCACACACAGGTTCCTCATATCAACTAAGTATAACTATAAGAGAAAATGTGTGAATTGAGTCTGGAAATGGATGATGATCAATACATAGCTTTGCTGTAAATATGATTAGCTTGTCCACTAGAACTTAATCTAGCAGAGTGGATATCCAAACTTGAAAGAAAAAAAAAAGATAGCAAACACAAAGTGAGATGGTGAAAATACAGAAGAGTTACAAAGCCTAAATACATCCCATGTGTCTTATAATCACCCTCATAAAGCAGT
The DNA here is from genome assembly GCA_917880005.1 of Nanger dama. Lineage (NCBI taxonomy): Eukaryota > Metazoa > Chordata > Mammalia > Artiodactyla > Bovidae > Nanger > Nanger dama. The sequence continues at coordinate 21,457,604 of CAKJTW010000011.1, read as the reverse complement.
GCCTCAGTCTTATCCTAGAAATCCTCATGTTTTTATCAATCCTTCAAATTTGCATTTCACTGTTGCCTTATAGAGACTGGGTTTTCTTTTTTTAACTTTTATTTTATATTGGAGGTATAGCTGGTTAACAGCGTTGTGACAGTTTCAAGGTATACAGCAAAGGGACTCAGCTACACATATACATGTACCCATTCTCCTCCAAACTCTGCTCCCATCCAGGCAGGAGGCTCGGATTGTGACTCTCTGGTTCTGACAGCACCTGTTCAGACTGTATTGACATCAGAGGTATATGAGGTTTGGTTCCTTGGTATGGCAAAGCAGACATTAGTGCCAGACCACTCTCTCACTAGTGACAAATACATCCTAAGACTAAACCTGACCCCTCAATAGGTCTACTACTTTGGCAATAAAAGAAGAAGGAACCATTTATTATTATTATTTTTATTATTTTGCTTTCTCTCTGATGAGATCTTAGAGTCCTCAACTTTGTTTTGAGATGACAAAATAGGGATAGTGGTAAGGATCCTTCACATTTGTGTAAGAGTTCACATCCTTTTTTCCTTATTTATGCTTAATAATTTTCCTCTGGTGGCATCAGGAAAGTCAGAGGGCAACTGATGAGACATTCTTGGCCTGTGCTCTCTAGCTGACTAGCTGGTGGTAGAGGCCTTTCCCCCTTGGTAAACTACAATTCACTAAAATAGAAGCAAAATTACCTTCATCTTTTCGGGACATGTTATTGTGCTTTATATTCTTTTATACCTAAAAAAAACTGCTTCATAATTATTATTGGTATTGAGCTTTTCTTCTCTATAAGTGAGTGCTTACAGTTTGTTCTTTAGTAAGAAACCAGTCCAAGTTGGTGTGTTTCCAAACATAATCCTGAAATGGACCAGAAAAAAAGAGCTAGGGTCTTTCATTGCCTCCTTCCTTCTGAGACATTTGGTTCCTTACAAATGCTGCAGTGAATTCTCTCATTCCCAAACCAGTAGCCCAAAGGGCCCTTTCTCATTCACGGATTTGTTCATTTGTTCACATAACTTAAGTTTCCTGGGCATCTGCTCTATGCCAGGCACTGTGCTTGGCTCTCTGGGGGAACCAGACATGCATCAGGTCTAATCTCCATGCTTAAAGAGATTAGCCCTAGTGAAGGAGGCAGGAATATAACTCAGGAAGGCAAATACAAGGAGAACAGTATTAACATCAGGAGCAGCATGTATTAGAAGAAGACAGAGCAGTAGAAGTAGAAACCAGAATGGGAAGAGACTGTTCTAAGAGCATGTACCATGGTCAAGAAGTATGTCATTAGTTTGGAGTTTGGTAACTCTTCTTTTCAGTGAGATGCAGGGTGCTTAGAGGGTGTAGTAAGGAGAAAAGACTGGAAAGGAAGGCTGGTAGAGTAGGCCCTTGGCAACATTAAACCAGGTGAGATGGACCACTGGGATGCTGGTATGTGATAACGGCAGTAACCCTCTCTGTTCCTCCTGCTTCTGTTCAGTTCCTATGATGGGCACCCACATGCCAATGGCTGGAGACATGAATGGACTCAGCCCTACCCAAGCCCTCCCTCCCCACTCTCCATGCCATCCACCTCCCACTGCACCCCCCACCTCCGTACCCCACAGATTGCAGCCTTGTCAGGTGAGTCCACAGCATGTCCCCTGGGGGCCTGTCCTAAGCATCTCTGGGTGGTGGAGGGTGGACACTGTCAAAGTGAATAGCATAGTTGGAAAGAAAGAAGCAACCCTGTGGTTCAAGTTCAGTTATCTCTAATCTATGGAGTCATCAGTAGTATTTAATCAAAGTTACCATAAAAATCAACATGGGAAAAAGTGAAAATGTGAGTTTATAGGCATATAAGTGTCCATGCCTGTTTTCTCCATCTTCACTTACTCCCTTACTCCTCCATCATATTTTTACAGTCAGTTGTGACCTTTAAATTGGTGCTCAGGGCTGGGGTTCCCAAAAGGGCAGTCAACTTGCTATCTTGCTCCCTTTCCTGCTCTCTAGGCCTCATAGCTCTCAGCCACCATGGGATCATTATTTTGAAGCTGGATGTCCATCAAAAGTTTGAATGTTAGCAAAATGACAGGGACTCTCAAGAAGCCAGTGGCCTCTTCTGCTTTGTCATATGAGAAACAGGGATATTCCAGGAAAAGGAGTTCAGATAGCTAGAAGAAAGAAAGCCATGAAGCCTAGAAATTTGTTTCCAGCAGAGGCAAGTGTAGGTGTCCAAATCTCATGCCTGTTGCCTATCATCTGCTTGTGCTTCATGTGCAGAATGACTTTTTCACTTGACTGCTGGAATAATAGGTGTTGGTTCCCACATGATTGATGCAGCAGCATTAGCAGTGTCAGTCAGAAAGATGGCCAAGTGCATGTCTCATCCCATCCAGTATTTGGCTCTATGATGATTGTGGTACCATTGATCTGAGACCAGGAAAGAAAAGAAGGGGATCTGTATTCTGAAGAGGACATAAATCAGAAAGCATTGATGACTTCACAGTATAGTGGTCCACAATTTTCCTTAGCCACATAAACCATTCTCAGAAACCTCAGATACAATCAAAGTGGAGACGCTATTTTTTGAAGTAAAGAGCCAGGAGGCAAGAGCACTGGAAATCTGAGCACTGGACTCCTTCCTTTCACCCCCTGCAATGGCTCCTAAGGCACTGATATGCAACCCCTGGAACTCCACTCATTCATCATTTGAAAAATCTCTGCTCTGCAGGAAATCCTTGAACAGTTGACTTTAATCTCTGTAGATCTAAATTAAAGTTCATGTCACTGCTGCTGCTGCTGCTAAGTCGCTTCAGTCGTGTCTGACCCCATAGATGGCAGCCCACCAGGCTCCCAATCCCTGGGATTCTCCAGGCAAGAACACTGGAGTGGGTTGCCATTTCCTTCTCCAATGCATGAAAGTGAAAGTGAAAGTGAAGTCGCTCCAGTCGTGTCCGACTCTTAGCGACCCCATGGACTGTAACCTACCAGGCTCCTCCATCCATGGGATTTTTCAGGCAAGAGTACTGGAGTGGGGTGCCATTGCCTTCTAATCACTTCCAAACCTCCAGTCCAAGGCCCCACATATATTTTATATACTCCTAGTCTCTTCTGTAGGGCATCCCAGGGAAAAATGTTGGGTTTTCCTTTATCTTGCCAATGCAGTTGGGGTGAACTTTCTTTTTCTGTTTCCTCCTTCCTCTTCCCTCCTCCCTCTGCAGTTTCTTAGCAAGGTTGGGCTGTTCATCATGTCTGGACTATTTCACGACCCAGGGGCTGACCACCATCTATCAGATTGAGCATTACTCCATGGATGTAAGTAACTGTTAGACTTTTCTCTTGAGTTTTATTTCTTAATTTCCCCCTCTGGTGACATCCACCTCGTAATTGAATTCCCTCTGTTTCTCAATCCTCAATTTTGATGAAACCCATAACCATATTAGAAAGATCCCCAGACCTCCACCTCTACATTTGAGAAGCTCAGGACTCAGCCATCCTCAACTTGTCTGATCAGTCAGCAGTCTTCTATTACATGCATACTATGTGCAGAGTAGGAAAAAGATCTGATTCCCACCTTCAAGGAATGTATGATCTCTGAAGAGTTCAGAGGACTTTCTGGAAGTTCTCATTAATTGGTGTAAGATCCCAGGGAGGATAGCAAGAAGATAGTGATGTTATTCTCACTTTAAAACATGGGGGACAACAATATAGTCATTTGTCTGGATTAGTTGATGTCAGAACCAGGAATAGAATCCTGAGGTGTAAGCTTCTAGCCTTTCACCCTATTAATTGAACTTTTCTGCCTTTCCTTAAAATAGGACATGATAGGGGATTGGGCTGTGTCTCTCAATAATAACCATATGTTTGTTCATGATCAAATCTACCAGAATAGGGTCCAGGCATCCCTGACCACTGGGAAAGATCACTGGTTATAGGTTCAAGTCCCAGCCGTGCTTTTTAGTGGTGATAAGAACATGGTGTAATCATTTTGCTTCTCTGGGTCTCAGTTAATCAAATTGGGTTCAAAATCACTGCCTTCTGGCTTTGATAGCCTTTAGAGCAACCTAGATGGGAGGGACCTTATTCTTGCTTCTACAGTACCTCTTGAACTACTGCTCACGTGGGAGGGAGCTCATTTCATTCTGGTTTACAGCAATCTGGTTTTTCTCCCAGGCTACGCTATATGCTGCTCTGCTTGGGGTTCACTCTCCTCCCTTCTAGCTTCCAGAGGGCCCTTTGGGCTGGTGGAAAAGATACTCTCTGCCTCTGCTGCTGCTTCTGTAGTTGAGACCTCTTTTCGCCCCCTCCTTGAGCACCGATGCCAGAGACAGCCCATGCAGTGTAAGAACACCCCTGCCCTCTGGTAATGAGCATATGCTGCACTGCCCCTATGCCCGCCCTTCTTCACCCCTCAATCACCCCTGGCTGCTGCTCCCTAATGGAAGAAATTACAAGGAAAATATACACAGAAAGCTTTAGGAGTACGTTCCAACAGGTTTCTGAGAATTTCACGATGATGTCCATCCTTCGAAGGCAGTTTGACACAAGTCATTGTGTTGCGCTGTGTTTGAGAACCTTACATGATGGAACAGGAACTTTGTCCCTTCCTTATATTTTTAAAGTTTTGTCTTCCACTTACTTCTCCCCAGTGGGACTGTGTCAGGATGCCTCTTTGGTTGTTAGGATCTGCCGATGCTCTCCACAAGTCCATCTCTGCTGGTGTTAGCTAGGTCCTGAGCCAGGCTCTGGGCTACAGCTATCCCACCCATCAGGATAAGTTCAGATCTATCCAGAAAGTAATGCAGTTCAATGGAGTCTAGTTTACAAAGAGTTTTGAATTTATTTGAGTTTCAGAAGCATACAGAGGTATGCTGACTTATCTGTTTGGAGTAACTTCTTTATATATTCTCCTGCTAGAATAGGAAATTAGAGTACCCATACTGCTCATTTCCAAATTAAGAAAAATTGGGAGGCTATCTAATTTCTGCATCCTCACTTCAGCTTCTTCTTGTTCATCACTGGAAATAGACACTTCCTTTCAGCTTGTCTCTCAACAGCAGTCTTAGTTACATACTTCCCTGGAAAGAATATGGTTAAATTTCAATGTTTTTATAAGTATTCCCTCTAAGATGCAAGAATGGGTTAATCATGATATAACATAGTAATAATACAGATGACTGAGATTTACATAGTATGCTTTATAATGTGCAATATACTTTCACATCCACATTTGCATATGAGTCCACATTATATGTTGACCTAAAAGGAATTGTATCCCATTTTGTCAGTGAGGAAACTGAGGCCAGTAGGAAATAAATGACTTGAGGGAGGTCTAGAGCTAGCTAGTCAGTGACAGAATAAGAGCTTCTGCCAAGGTCTTCTGATGCCAAGCACAGTGTTCTTTCTACCTACCATGCTGCTCCATAAAAAAATGTCAACCATCACTAAAATAGGCTAATGAAGAACTAATGCAGATAAACAGAGATGCTACCACAGTTAGTTAAGAGCAATCATCTTTGTAATGCCTTCTGCCCCTATCCATAGAACATGGACACATACTGTGTTTTGATACCCTGATTGATCCAAACACCAAAAGACCTTTTGACTATTAGGACAGTTACAGGTTCAGAGGCTGTCCTGAGTTCCCAATTCATTCACTTAACTGTATAATTTTAGATTTATTGATGTCTCTGATCTTCAGCTTTTCTGTCTATAAAATAGGCATAATACCACCAACCACAAGTCTTAGCATTAAATAGGATGATGAACAAAAAATGATTAATTGAATGCCTGGCATGTTGAAAGTATTTAGTATCTCTTAGTAATTTTTTCCCCTATTTCCTCATATGAGAAGTGGTAGCATTCTATTAATATCTTTCTTCTAGTGATTAGAGCCAGATAGATTTGAGAGTTGCCAGATTCCTTTACCTGATGTCTTTGGGGATTTTTGTTCTGTGATCTAAATATTGCCTCTATTTTACCAATGAGGAAACGGAGACCAATAGAGCATAAATAAAATACTCTACTTGAAGAGATGACACCTCAAGGCTGTATCTTTATGCTTAGTTACATATATCTTGAAGATTCATAAAGAGCAGCTGATTTTATTGTCGAATTTAGAGTTCAATAAATGCAGGTCAATTAAAGCCAAGCATTGGGGAGCCAAATGGTATGTACTAAACGTTAATTTTTCTCTTTGTCCTAATTCTTCTGGATTCACTTCCCTATTGCACAGGATTTGGCAAGTCTAAAATCCCTGAGCAATTCCGACATGCCATCTGGAAAGGCATCCTGGACCACCGGCAGCTCCACGACTTCTCCTCCCCTCCCCACCTCCTGCGGACCCCAAGTGGTGCCTCCACAGTCAGCGTAGGCTCCAGTGAGACCCGGGTGTGAGCGAGTCATTGACGCTGTGCGCTTCACCCTCCGCCAGACCATCTCCTTCCCACCCCGAGATGAGTGGAATGATTTCAACTTTGACATGGATGCTCGCCGCAACAAGCAACAACAACGTATCAAAGAAGAGGGGGAGTGAGCTGAACAGTTGTGGTGCAGGCTCTTCCCATTTTCCCATCTGCCTACCTGCTAGTCCCCCACCCCCACAACAAGGCACTACTGCCTGTCCAGCCAAGCATTCTCCTTAGCTCCTCTCCTTCCACTTTTCAGTCAGGTTTCTTAAGGGAAGGAGAAATAAGAGGCTACGTTTTACCTAATGTCTGACCTGGCGCCTGATTCTGTTTCTGGCTTTAAGCCTTCAGCTCCCTTGTTTGCAGGACCAAAATTGTCATGGCTATGCAGAAGTGAGCAAAAAAGCAGTGGGTGTCTCCTTAAGCGGCAGAGAGCTCTCATTGACTTTTATAAAGCATTTTCACCCTTATAGTCTAAGACTATACATATAAATATATAAATATACAGTATGTATTTTTGGGTGGGGGCATTGAGTATTGCTTAAAGTGTAATTTAAAGGAAAAAAATGGAGTTGCACTTATCACCTTTTTTTTTTCTGATTTACTTGTTTTGGATGGCTTATCTATAGGCCTTCTCTTAAAGTCAGCCATGAATGGTAGTAGGTATCTAGATCTTGATAGTATATGTGAGTGACAATGACATGTAGGTGCCTTCAGTTCTTGTGATGCTAAACACATGTTACATCCAACCTTTGGTTTGATACATTTGTTATTATGTGGGTGAGACTGGATACCTATGTACACGATTCTCTACATTGGTGTATTTTATGTTACTGATATCTCTGCTACTGATGGTGGTTGCCTTCGGGGTGATATAGCTCAATTACATGAAAAAGTCCATGTTTACACTGTCACTCACCAGAAGAAAAGAAATATCCTCCCTTGCTTTTGGTTGGGATTGGGAATGTGAATAATGGCCAAAATCTTTAAAAGTCATTGCAGCCAGTTCAGTAGCACCTGACACCATGTGTCCTGGTATATCAACAATCTCCTCATATTTAATGACAGACACACCTTAACTCTCAGTATTTATTGGCAAAGCATTAGCTGCCAGTACAAAAGCTTGCAAACTAAATTTCACAACTAGATTGATTAACTCAAGTACATATTTGCTACCCTTGTTTAAGGTTAGCAAATTAAGGTTGATTTGATTGGGATGAATGCACCTGTCTAGTTCTTGCAATAAACCTTTAATATGTATTAAGAATATCCAGGAAAAACAGGAATCTTACAGAGATATTGCATCTCTGCTAAACAGTAAGAGATCTCAGTAAACCATGAATTGAAGCACTTGGAAGACTTTTTGAAACATAAATAGTATTATTTGGTAAATGTTTCCTCACATTCTTTAAAATTCTGCTTATAAAGGCTTGTTGATCTTTCTGCCTTCAGGGTTTAAAATAGGGGTATTGATTTGGAAAATGTAAAATTATGAGATCAGTTTTACTGTAGCATTAGTTGTATCACTACATCACTTATCTTTTTGAATACTATTAGTTTTACTTAGATTGAAAGTAACTGTGAGAACCCAACTTCCCGTCTATCTATCTTCTGGACTGTGCACGTGCATAAAAATATCCCAACAGATCAGAGGGTAAGCTTTCCATTGGAGATGTTGCTTGAACCACATAAGCAGAGACTTGTCTTCAGATTCAAAAATAAAAGTGTAAATGGAGATATTCCTATACATCTTTTAGAAACATACTTCATAGCAAATACTTTTTTTTTCAAGCCACAAAACCAAGTATTTTGTATATATTGCTAATGAGCTCTAAAAGCTTACTGTGCCTTTTGGTAAGGGCTGTCATTGCACACAAGCATCCAATTTTATTTTAAAGTGCAAAAGGGCTAATGTGGCTCAAAAATATATGAGTTTCACCTGAAAAGTGCATATATATTTTGTGTGTGAAATTGCATACATTGTGTTTTATTATCTTTCTCTTCTTGGGATAGTGGGTTTTCCAGAACCATCGTTGAGATTTTTTATTATTATTATTATTGTTTTTGTATTTTCATGGAAACACCATTTAGTGAAACTACAATGTCAAATTAAAAAAAAAAAAGCCATTACTGTAAGATAGGGAAGGGAAAGTTGTTTTTTATTATTTTTTAAAATTTTGTATGTTAAAGAGAGTGAGTCCTTGATTTCAAAGTTTTATTGTGCATAAATGATAATAAGCACTGCTAATATGTGGAACAAGCATGCAGGTTTGAAAGCCTATTGATGGGAAGAATGAAAGCCATGCCTTTGCAATGCTAGAAGGACAAATGGCTTCCTGGACTGTCCTGAGTGTTTGAATAAACATAGGACATCTGAGCTATCTCAGCACTATTCGGGTAGCACTAAGGACTCAAATTCCTGTACTGTATATCATGGATTTGGCATGAGCCAAAGTGAGGCACAACTACTGGCCTCTCACATCCTGGTTACAACTTAACATTTTTGAGTGTATGAGTAATTAGCATAAGGGGAGAAAGAATATTAAGGACAGACAAGGGGGCATGGGCTTAATGGAGTTCTAATGTGGCCTCATTACAGTACATTACAGTTGGCTGAAGAATGGATACATTTTTGTTTGAAGTTGATTAGAAATGGAAATGGAAGATAGAACTTTCTTCATTAAATCCATTTACCTTTTGTTTTCTTGATATTCCCCTAAAATACAGTATGTGGGGTGTTGAATGTTTAAGGGTTACATTTTTTTTAATTATTTTTATAATTGTGAAAATTAAGTCAATGCCAAATGTTTTATATGCTTTATTAATGTTTTTGAAAGTTTTTTTTTCCTTATAGATGTGATGCTTTTTTTTTTTTTTAAGTTTCAGTTGCTTGTCTTTTGGAATTTGGGGCAATGGACTTTGGATGAGCCAGAGGCAAATCCACAAGCCACTTATGTTTGCCAGGACATGCAATAAAATTAAAAAATAAATAAAATTTGCATTAAGAAATGGTGTTGATGTACGCATCTGTCTGTCTGCCTGCCTGTGTGGCCTTTTGGCCTTATTTTTATTGAGGTAGAGGAAAAGATGCCAAGGATCCCCAAGAAACATTAGAGAGATTCAAATGTTAACAGTTAACAAAAAAATCATTATTTTCTTATTTTAGCCAGTCTATAAACCGGGAGGTGGCTCGTGTGGTAGAGTCTTCCTGCAATGCAGGAGACCTGGGTTCAATCCCTTGAGTCAAGAAGATCCCTTGGAGAAGGGAATGGCAACCTACTCCAGCATTCTTGCCTAGAGAATCCCATGGACAGAGAAGCCTGGTGGGCTATAGTCCCTGGGGTTACAGAGTCTGACACAACTGAGTGATTCACACTACACTACTACACTTATATACCTGCTTTGGCACATAAGACACTAACAGATGTAATATGTTATTTGACTGAGGTCAGAATGAGTTTGCTTTGGAACAAGGACTAGACTTCAGATATTCCTGTCTAATTTAGTGACTTTTCCATGGTGCTCAGCAAGGACTTCCTCAGGACTGCAGGCTTGGATGCAGATGGCCCTGACTGTATGTGGGAACAGCACTGCAGTTGGTGGGCTCTGGTCTGGGCATGTTCCCCTTTAAATTGTTAAATGTTACCTTTCAGTTATATACATTGATTCCACCAATAAAATATCCCCTATCAAAATAGTTTAATGGTTTTATTTTAAATGAATTTGTCCATTTTTTGACTAATATTAGATGTCATGAAAAAGTTTAACATCTTAGGTTTATAAACAACTTTCAACATAACATATATAATATATAATATTTATATATATTGTTCCCATGGTGGCTCAGATGGTAAAGAATCCACCTGCAAAGTGAGAGAGACCTGTGTTCAGTCCCTGGGTTGGGAAGATCCCTTGGAGGAGGGCATAGCAATCCACTCCAATATTCTTGCCTGGAGAATCCCTATGGACAGAAGAGCCTGGTGGGCTACAGTCCATGAGGTCGCAAAGATGTCTGAGCTACTAAGCACTGTTTTTTCTATTTATAGATGTAATCACATTATGAATAGATGCATTCTTATAGGTGAGGCTGTTTCAGGTTAAATTAGGGGTACTGAAAGACTCTAATTCTTATTTCTTGAAATTTAAATGTTAGATCCCTAAAATGACAGGGTTAAGATAATGGCTGCCAGAAAAGAAGAAATAGCAGTGAAAATGGTTAACCCTTAATATACTATTAAGGCACTTTGGACTCAGCTGTCATTTATATCTTTCTTTGAGCAGTTCTAACCATTTGTATGGATTGGTATTCATTACTTTATTCTCTTTTAGAGGTCTTCTGAAATGCATAGAAAAAATTTAAGACTTTTTTAAAAGAAGTTTTAGGTTCATAGCAAAATTGAGAGCAAAGTACAGAGATCCCATTGGACTCCACAGACTGATGATTTATCAATCTCCCTCACCAGAGTGCTACACTTGTTACAACTGAGGAAACGACGTTGGTACATCATATCACCCAAAGTCTGTAGTTTACATTAGAGTTCACTTTTGTGTAGTAGTCTATGATGACGTGTCCACCATTATGATACAATAATATGTGGTTTCACTGCCCTAAAAGTCCTCTGTGTTTCACCTATTCATCTCTACCTCCCCAAAACTCAAATAGCAACTTTTACTGTCCAGATTTTTTTTTTAAATTGTCTCCATAATTTTGCCTTTTTAAGAACGTCATGTAGCTAGAATCATGACTTCTTTCACCTAGTAATTACACATACATTTAAATTTCCTCCATGTCTTTATGACTTAATAGCTCATTTCATTTTAGCCCTGAATAATATTCTATAGTCTGGACATACTAGTTTATTTGTTCACTTCCTGTTGAAAGACATCTTGATTGCTTTCAAATGTTGACAAATACGTATGAAGCTGCTATGCACACCTGAGTGCAAGTTTTCACGTGGACATAAGTTTTCAGCTCCTTTGGGAAAATACCAAAGAGTGTGATTGCTGAATTGCATGATAAGAATATGTTTAATTTTATAAGAAACTGTCCAGTTGTATTCCAAAGTGCTATACCTTTTATCAGCAATAAATGACAAGTTCCTGTTTTTCCATATCCTCACCAACATTTGGTGTTATTAGTGTCCTGGATTTTGGCCATTCTAAAAGGTATATAATGGTATCTCAGTGTTTAATTCACATGTCCTTAATGACCTAAGTGGAGCATCTTTTCATACATTTATTTTTCATGTCTCTGTTTTGAGATGTCTATTAAGGTGTTTGGCTAATTTTTTCATCAGTCTGTTTGTTCTTTTAACTTTGAACTCTTAAGAATTATGAAACTACTTTTTCAAAAGAATAAACTGTGTTTAGTGTAATTATTGAAGGGCTTGTTATACCCTTTCATAAATTTCAAGTGCAGTATGGAATATTAGTTATTTTTTCCATATTTGATACACTGTTCTTTTATCATTCTAGAAATTACTTTATCCTAACTTATCAATTCAATGATCAAAACTGCAATGACTCCAGTTTTTAAAAGGAAAAATGGTGGAATTGTCCAACATGATGCTGTCTAATATGGTATCTAATAGACACATAAAACTACTGAGTACTTAAAATGTGGCTATCCAAAACTGAGAAGTGCTATAAATGCAGATGGCATATTAGATTTCAGAGACTTAGAATAAAAAGTAAAGAATATAAAAGAGTTCACTGATCATTTTGATATAGATATGTGTTAAAAGATGCTACAGGTTATAAAGTCTACCACTAAAATTAATTTTACCTCTCTTTATATTGTATGTGCCTACTAGAAAACTTCAGTTTGTATAATTATCCAGTTTTCTTGGGCTTCCCAGGTGGTACAGTGGTAAAGAATGTTTGCCAATTCAGGAAATGCAAGAGACAAGGGTTCAATCCTGGGTCGAGAAGATACCTTGGAGTAAAAATGGCAACCCACTTCAGTATTCTTGCCTAGAAAATTTCATGGACAGTGGAGCCTGGCGGGCCATGGGGTCATAAAGTTGGACACAATTGAGTGACTGAGCATGCACACACCAGTTTTCTTACTGTATCACTCCAAAACTGTTGCATCGTCTTTCAAGAACATAGAATAATATGAGAGACGTTGATCTTTGTAGTCTTCCTTTAGTTTTTTTTATAAGAATTCAAAACTTGAAAAAATTTTCTCCCCACAATGTCAAAGAGATTAAAATTGAAAGTAAGATGTTTCAAAATTATTTAATTGGAAGATGACTAAAAGAGACAATGCCACTTTGGGTTCTAATGATGATAGTGAAATAAATTGTCTAAGTTAAATCTCAGACTGAATCTTTGTGTGATGAAATCATAGACAAAGTTTCTCATACAAAAGACACAATGGTTGAGCAATATGGTTCTAAGGATGGAAAACGATATGGTACTCTTACATAGTTAATTGTTAAACAGGTGAATTTCATTATGTAAATTTGGGGAACAAGACCCTGACCATTCTATTTTCCTGTAAGGACATGTGGCAGTATTTAGCTTTAATGATTATTGTAACCAAAATTTACCCAATTTGCTTCAGCAAGTGACCCACTCCAGTGTTCTTGCCTGGAGAATCCCAGGGACGGGGGAGCCTGGTGGGCTGTCATCTATGGGGTCGCACAGAGTCAGACACGACTGAAGTGACTTAGCAGCAGCAGCAGCAGCTTCACAAGTGAACAAATACTAAAGGTAGGTATGTATCAAAGGTAAATTGGAAGACTCTAGATACTGTAGAAATTTAGCTCATTGGACTGATCATTCTAATTGGTATTTATAAATGTGAAAATAAAAATATTTTGGAGCAAAGAATATGGGGAATACTCTCTTCAACAAAATAATAAGCCATCAAATGTTATAATTTTTTGAAAGTATTGCAGATGATGATGCAAAAACAAGATGAACAATCTCTGATAAGTAATGATAGAATGCATCAAAGATGTGGAGCTTTCCAAGTGTCTCAGTGGTAAAAGAATTCTCATGTTAATACAGGAGAGGCATGTTTAATCCCGGGGTCAGAAAGATCCCCCTGGAGGAGGAAATGGCTGCCCATTCCCATATTCTTTCCTGGAGAACCCCATGGACAGGGGAGCCTGGAGGGCTACAGTCAATAGTTTCACAGAGTCAGACACAACTGAGCATGCACACATCAGATATTTATTTGAAATCAGTATATATAGTATGGTTATGTCCCAGGTTGCAATGATAGTTCATGAGCAGTTAATTGCATTCAGAGGATATTTCTCATTTTGTGTATCAGTTCAGTTTAATTCAGCCGCTCAGTTGTGTCTAACTCTTTGCGACCTCATGAATTGCAGCACACCAGGCCTCCCTGTCCATCACCAACTACCAGAATTCACTCAAATTCATGTCCATCGAGTTGGTGATGCCATCCAACCAACTCATCCTCTGTCATTCCCTTCTCCTCCTGCCCCAAATCCCTCCTAGCATCAGAGTTTTTCCAATGAGTCAACTCTTCGCATGAGGTGGCCAAAGTACTGGATTTTCAGCTTTAGTATCATTCCTTCCAAAGAACACCCAAGACTGATCTCCTTTAGAATGGACTGGTTGGATCTCCTTGCAGTCCAAGGGATTCTCAAGAGTCTTCTCCAACACCACAGCTCAAAAGCATCAATTCTTCGGCGCTCAGCTTTCTTCACAGTCCATCTCTCACATCCATACATGACCACTGGAAAAACCATAGCCTTGACTAGTGTATATATAACCTCAAAAATCATAAAAACAAAGAACAAAATTTTAGATTTACTATATTTAAATTCTTATTAGAATTTCTGATGATATTTCCCTTCTGTACCCTTCTGTATTATATAAAATTAATAAAATATTTTTAAAAGAAACTAGATGCAGATAACAATGGATATTGACTTTTTCCCTGTTACAATGTTATTAGAATAACTTAACACAGAACACTAAAGACTTACTCTTGATCAAACATGTTTGAATTATCTAAAATTTGAATAAAACTTCTGAGTTCCAGGAATTTTATTTCTGTGTTTTAGTGTATCATTGAAAGTTTCTAGAAAGTAACCCAGGGATTCCAGTTGATATGCAAGATACTGCTGGCAGCAGAATAAAAGTGTGAAATGAAGAATTGTACGTGTGTGGCAGGATATACATTGGAGCCTTCCTGACTCAGGAATCTTGAGACAGACACCCACAGACTAGCAGGAGACAGTATTCGGTCTCCTTTCAACAATTCTCTTTTCACATTCCACAATTCTCTTATGAGGTAAACTGAACACAGGATACTCCCAGCCTTGAGTATAGATTTCCTAACAGCTTGTTTGTAACTATGAAGGCCTTAGTGTTTATTATTCATTTATTATTTTTCTGAACTCAACACTCCGCCCCCCACCCCCAGTGCTTCAGGCTTATTCTTAAAAAGGGTTATGCAGATGCATGCATTTTCAGGAAAATACAAAGAAGCAGAGTGGAAAGACCACTAGACTAAAATCTGATGACTGTGGGCCCAGTGCTTAATTTTCTGCACCTCAGTATCAGCATCTTAAAACGAGGAGTGTGAGCCTCTAACTTTTTCATATTTTAGTAACTTCCTTTAGGAGAGAGCTGAAAGCTGGCATAAAACAGCTCTGTTAATCCTGATATGATTGCTCCCCTGGTGGCTTAGCAGTAAAGAATCTTCCTGCCCGTGCAGGAGATACAGTTTCAATCCCTGAATCAGAAAGATCCCTTGGAGAAGGCAGTGGCTACCCACTCCAGTATTCTTGCCTGGGAAATCCCATGGACAGAGGAGCCTGACGTGCTACAGTACATGGGGTTACAATAGAGTCAGACATAGTGACTGAACAACAATACAGGTGTGAGGTTGTAGCTTTAAGACAAATTACAATCTGAAAGCTCAAAAAATGTTATATATATATGTTTAATTAACTACTTTTATCTGAAAAAATATTTTTCACATAAAAGTAGTTAATTAAAGTTGTGCTTTTAGGGTCATTGTTGGGTGTGTGCTTGAAATTTATGAGATTTGTAACTCTTCACACTAATCCTGAATTTATGTGCCAAGTGGGTGGCAAGTACTGGCAGGTAAATTTCTCTTTTGTAATTCTGATCAAAATTCTAAGCCTAAGACCTTGGAGGTACAGCATTTAGTAATTTAAGTAAAAGTTAGAATGCTATTGCTGTTTTTGATCAGTCGCTAAATCGTATCTCTGACTTTTTACTACCCTATGGACCGCAAGCTACCAGGGTCCTCTGTCTATGGATTTTTTTTTTCCCCCAGGCAAGAATACTGCAGTGGATTGCCATTTCCTTCTCCACGGGATCTTCCTGGACCAGGGATTAAACCCATGTCTCTTGTGCCTCCTGCGCTGCAGGCAGATTCTTTAACTCTGAGCCACTTGAGAAGCCCAAATGTTAGATACAGAATCAAATTTAGATGGGAAGAAATTTCTAGCAAAACGAACTTGACTTAGAGAACAACATATAGTAAATGAAGAATTTTATGGCACTTTAATTCATCTGACATTTGTTCCATAATTTGGGGAGCACCACAATTTTATCTGTAAAAGAAATTATGATGATTTTGAATACTGGTTTTATATTCCTAAACTCTAGGCACTATCTTCCACAAGTTAGTCATTCTGCCCTACCATTTTTAGCTAAGTTTGCATTAGTTGGTTCCAATTTTTTGTCAACCTACCAATACCTTCCTAATACTACTCTGCTCCATTAATGAGTAAAAAATAGAAGAAGCACTTGTAAGCCCTCACAATATCTAGGGTACAGAAACACTGAAATTTAAAATGAGAGTAAAAGCAGAAGAACACAAAGATCAACCCACTGTCAGATTCTGGGCATTGAAATGAGAAGACATTCTGCTGTGTCATTCCACAGGGCCTCCTGCCAAATGCATTTTAGATATGTTCAGAATGTTTGCTCTCAAGAGTTCTAGAATTAGAGTGGCATCAAACTGTATTATATTTGGTATATTCTAACAAATCTTGGTACTCATAAATATCCAGCAGGTTATAAAAGAATGTTTTAGGAAATTTGCTTTTGTGAATCTCACTCAGGCATGAGAGGCCAAGCTCTAGGAAAAATATTTCTAATGCATAGTGTTCAAAATGACTACTGGGCCACTAGGAGGTGTGTGGGTGTATGGATGTGTGTGCACATTTTTTTTTTTTTCTACTTTTAAGATATGGGCATTTCAATGTCCTTTTCACTTGCCTTTTGCTTTTTTTTTTGGGGAACATTTCCCTGCCTGTTCCCTTCTTTTTTTTCCCCACTGGAGATCCCCACATCCTATTCCATTCTCCACTCAAACTTGATGTCCTAGGTAAGTGGTAATTCTCTCTATGGTGGAAAGGGCACCAAGGTTGTTTGCATATAGTCAGGAGTTCTAAGTCATTCTTTGAAGGCAGTGGCCTGCTACTTCATTCTTATTGACCCCCACTCTTAGACTCCTGATACCTCCAAGAGTCACATGCAGGGCAAGAAGTCACGCCTAATGATAGTCTCACCCAGGCTCAGCAGAAGGCATCATACCATCCCATGGCTGGCTGGCATTCAATCAGGATCTGGCAATCAATGGGTGTTCTGTCTTCTCAGATACTGCCCTTCTTCTTCCCTCTTATAATATCATATTCATGAGAACAGAACATAGCTTGGCTGCCTCTCCCCTCCATCTTTCATCTCCTCAGTCTCATTACTTCTTGTCCTGGAGTACAATACCACAGTCTTTCCTCATCATCACAGCCTCTGTAACACTTTGACCTCTCTTGATGAGGGAAGCTGGAGTGGCGAATATCTGCCTCTCTCCCATGATTGTAATACATCCTTTCCTTCCCTGAGGAAAAAAAGTTCCCCTGTCTCTTGGCTGAAAGATTATTTTCTTATGAACCCCTCTCTAATTATTTCCGTGGTGCTCTTGTGTAATACCAGGTTCTCCTCCTCATGTTGAATGGGTCAGTGGATTCACAGTGAGAAAACAGAAGTGGTAAATTTTGTTAGGGTGTGAGAATCTGATGAAGCCGGCTGAGCTCAGCAAAACCTGCCACAGAGGTGGCACGTGAGGCTTGGTGCTATGAAGGTTTCCTTTGTGCTTCCCCTTTAAAGGGCTGCTCAGCTTCCCTTCATACATTCTGGTCTGTGCTAGGCACTGTGGGAAATTCATAGTTGAGAAAGACACAGCACTATGTTCTTAGAAGTGGAGACCAAAAGGGACTAAGAATGATCAAGCTAAATTTTTCATTGTATGGAGCAGGAAACTGAAGTCCAGGCAGGAAATAGGACTATCCGGGATCTCACAACAGGGCTGCATCCAACTAGCCAATAGCAAGGAATAACCAGTAGGTCCCAACCTTCCCTTCCCACTTTCAGTGCCACGCAGCCCAATGTCTGTCTACTTTGAAGAGGTTTTGTTTCCATATCACAACAAAGCCTTATTCTTTTTTTTTTTTTAATTGGAGTATAATTTACTTTACAGGCTTCCCTTGTGGTTCAGCTGGTAAAGAATCTGCCTGCACTGTGGGAGACTTGAGTTTGATCACTGGATTGGGAAGATCTCCTGGAGAAAGGAAAGGCTACCCACTGCAATATTCTGGCCTGGAGAATTCCATGGACTGTATAGTCCATGGGGTTGCAAAGAGTCAGACATGACTAAGCAACTTTCACTTTCATAGTTGCCTTACAATGTTGTGTTAGTTTCTTCTGTAGAGCAAAGTGAATCAGCTACATGTCCACATATATCCCTGCCTTCTTGGATTTTCTCCCCATCTAGGTCACCACAAAGCATCAAGTAGAGTCCCCTGTTCTATACAGTAGGTTCTCATTAGCCATCTACTTTATACATTGTGTGTATATATGTCAGTCCCAATCACCCAATTCATTCCACCCCCGCTTTACCCACTTGGTGTCCATACATTTCTTCTCTATGTCTGTGTCTCTATTTCTGCTTTGCAAATAGGTTCATCTGTATAATTTTTCTAGATTTCACCTATTCTTTCATTACTTTCTCAATGGAATGTGGCAATTAATATTTTAGGTGCTACTGGCAAGTAGATCTTTCTCTAGTTTTCTACTTGCTTTACTATTTCCCCACCCCTATGCTTTTGTTTGGCCATAAACTCTCCTGACCTAGAGTACTCTCTGACATTCATAGAAAAGGGGTATTAGAACCAGTTATAAATTTTGTGTTCTCAGTGCTATGAAAATCAGGTCTTGCCTCTGCCACTTGGTTGGATCTTTTGCTTTATTATATTTTTTTAGCTTGTTTTTAAATGCAAAACCACATTGTGGTTCTTGGATTAAGAATGAATATCTCTGCTCACACAGATTGTCTTTTCTAAGGAAAATAAAATCTAGCTTGTTCCATTCCCTATCAAAAATTCCTTTGCAGAAACCTAGGTTCTCCTTGACTCAAAAAAGACAATAATTGGTTTGAGCCTAGCACCTCTTAGAGCTACGAGTACAAGTTTCCTTCCAAGCTGGACAATCTCCTGACACCCAAAAATGCCTGGGCCTGTTGATTTTGAATAGAATCTCCCACACTATCAGGAAATTAGTGTTCTGCGCTGAAGAGAGTGTGTGGGAAATATGTGCTAATGGATTGATAAATGAGAATTAAGCTCCCACAGTGAAAGTGAAAGTTACTCAGTCATGTCCAACATTTTACGACCTCATGGACTATATAGTCCATGGAATTCTCCAGGCCACAATACTAGAGTGGGTAGCCATTCCCTTCTCCACGAGATCTTCCCAACCAAGGGATCAAACCCATGCCTCCTGCATTGCAGATGGATTCTTTACTAGATGAGCCATGAGGGAAGCCCAAGAATACTGGAGTGGGTCACCGATCCCTTCTCCAGCAGATCTCTGTCCCCTGTATTCTCATCTTGACTTTACCATTCATCAGCTGGTGACCTTGGAAAAATTATTTAATTTTTCTGCTTGTTTTGCCACATGCTAAAATGGGGTAGTTGTGGCCCTTCAGTACTCTGTTGTGACACTGATATGATTTAATGCCTGCCAAGTATTTTTTAAAAGCCCACGTATGGTGAATGATTTCTAACTATACATCTTATTTTATATTTTCTTTGAGAAAACATATAGCTCATTCATAGGTGAGACGTGAGCACCTACTAGGTTAAAGCTCCTAGTTTGAATTTCTAAGTTTGGCAGAAGGACTTTCTCTGCCTTCACATTCATGTAGAAATATCCTCCACATTTCACATTCAGAGGCCTCAGGAAAGCCCAGTCTGGGTTGATAAAGAGATAACAGAGATAGAAATGGAAGAAGATATACTACAGCGAGCAGTGGCCACACAGACAGGAGAGCCCAAAACCTGAGTTCCAATCATTCCTCTGCTGTAAATTCACAGGACTCATTGGACTAGACATGGCAGTCTGTCATTCCCGTCTCTAGAAGGTCAAAAGCTCTAAGTTCTCTTCTAT
Organism: Nanger dama; assembly: GCA_917880005.1. Classification (NCBI taxonomy): domain Eukaryota; kingdom Metazoa; phylum Chordata; class Mammalia; order Artiodactyla; family Bovidae; genus Nanger; species Nanger dama. The sequence goes on along the minus strand of CAKJTW010000011.1, from coordinate 21,437,733 downwards.
CATTAGTATTCTAGACACACATAGATATCCATGAGGTAACCCCCTATTTGCGAAAGACACAGAAGACTTGGCTACATCCTGACATTACCTAACTAAAATTAAGAGGACATAAAATTTAATGCTGTTTAGGGAAAGTCCGTAGGAGGTGCTAATGGGAATTACTGGGTTAAAAGCAAAGATTTGTGCAACAGCTATAAGTATTTTCCATGACAATAACCTCTCAAACCACACCTTTCCCAGCTGAGACACTCTCTTCTAATCTTTCAAGCAATAGAGAAGACAAGGTCAACACAAGGGGAAAATGTGGCTATAAAAGTGTTCTAGATTATTCATCTACACAAATAAATACTACCAAGAGAAACAAAGCTAAAGAAAATCTGATAAAAGGCCTTATGATTTAGACTGATTGCATAAGTAAACATTAAATCTTTCCATTTTTCATACATACTAATACACAAAGTTCTCTAAGAAATTTCCTATAAATGATCTCTTTTGAATTCCATAATCCTGTGAAATAAGCAGAGTATTATCAGCTATAGTCTGTGACTGAGAAAGCTGAGCCTCTGAGAAGTTATGCACATGCCCAAGTTCACAAAGCCAGTTAGTAGTAGAATCAAGGGTCACACCAAGTCTTTACATTCTAGTTCAAAACTCTTTTCCATATCTCCAAATAAGCAAATAATTTTTCAGTAGGTCATTCCTCTTGGGCTTAACTCCTACATGTCCAGGAAGCTGAGGCCTGTGACTTGTGCTGGGCAATTTCAGAATTTATCACCACAAGACTACATTCAATACACTCAGTTGAAGGGATAATCCTTCAATTGCTGGCCATTGCCAACAGAATGAAGCCCATGTACAGTCTGTCACGGGTTTAATTTTTAATGTTATCCAACCCACTTTGAATATTCAACTACTTCTGCTGAAATGTAATCTTCACTAGGCAGGGTTCTTTGTGTGGTTCACTGATGAATCCCAATATAGTAGTCACAAAATAACTTTGTAGAATTAACAGTCCTTGAAATCTTCATGCTTCTGTGCTTTTCTATGCTATTCTCTCCAAGAGAATGTCTTCACCTCTCCCTTTCCCATCTCAGCTTATATCTTTAGGGCTAACTATCAAGTCAGAGAAGGCAATGGCACACCACTCCAGTACTCTTGCCTGGAAAATCCCAAGGACAGAGGAGCCTGGTGAGCTGCAGTCCATGGGGTCGCTAAGAGTCAGACACTACTGAGTGACTTCACTTTCACTTTTCACTTTCATGCATTGAAGAAGGAAATGGCAACCCACTCCAGTGTTCTTGCCTGGAGAATCCCAGGGACAGGGGAGCCTGGTGGGGTGCCACCTATGGGGTCGCACAAAATCGGACACGACTGAAGCGACTTAGCAGCAGCAGCAGCAGCAACTATCAAGTATTAAATCAAGCTCATGCCTTCCGAGCTTCCTTGATTACCCATCATGGAAATGACTCCATAGAATTTAGTGGTATTTCTGCTTCCATGATACAGCATGGAGATCTTCTGCTGCTCAGTTTGAATTTTTGGTTTGGGGATTTTTTTTTCTTTTTTCTTTTGGTTGTTTCTAAATTATAAAACAGCATTTTAATTGTTATATAGAACATAAAACTTCTCTTACATTCTGGGAGAAAAAAATGGAAAAGAAAAAGAAAACAAAGTGGAGTATGTTCCATATACACTACCAATCTGTCCAAAGTACCTTTTGAGAAATCCAGGTACTTCTTGACACAAGAATGATCATTCTTGCCTTAGAACCCTAAATATTGATTTTTCGGATAGGCATGGGTTCTGGTCAGTGTGTACCTTCTGAGTGGTCTGTGCCTGTTCTATGGGTTGTTACATAGTTTGATATGCCCTCTTCTTTTAGCTATGCTACCACAGTGTGAATTGTGGTTGTTGTTGTTGTTTGATGATCCTGTATCTCTAGAGGGCTTCCCTGGTGGCTCAGATGGTAAAGCGTCCACCTGCAACGCGGAGTCCCAGGTTCTATCCCTGGATTGGGAAGATCCCCTGGAGAAGGAAATGGCAACCCACTCCAGTATTCTTGCCTGGAGAATCCCATGGACAGAGGACCCCAATAGGCTACAGTCCATGGGGTCACAGAGTCGGACACGACTGAACAACTCCACTGAAACTTCATCTGCACACTGTGGCCATTTAATATTTAACTTTCTATCCCAACTCCTAAATCAAGTGTTTAAAGCATAGAAAGTGTTTAATAAAACTTGATAGATTATTTTTTAAGTTATAAACTTGTGCAAGCAAGAAAATAAGGTAGTATATTTTGCTTTCTGTGAATGGCTTTCAATTCAATGAAGTAAAATGATGAGAAGATATTAGATGGCATATTTAAAATGTATCTTCATATGCATATGTGATTTGTTTATTAAAGATTTCCTTTTCAGTAGCACTGTATGGGTGTCATCTGTGTTTCAGCTTCTCTCTGTTATAGGAGGGAAAGAGCTGTGACAATGGAGGGACTCAGTTTCTAGCTGGGAAACAACCCCTGGATGAGGAGTTTAAACTGCTCTTTCCATGTCCACCTGAATCTCCTCCTGAGCTCTGAAGCTCCACTAATATCTACTCCAGCTTCTCCTTGATTGACCATTGAGAGAAATTGTCTCTCACTTGTCTTGTTAGAGACACACTTCCTATTAAAGAAAAAAAAGGTATTTTGTGTCAACAAAGAATGCTTTAAGCTCTATAATGTGTACAGAGGATTTTTAGTATACATGAACTTGTACTTAAAAATAATATATAGTCTCTAAGATGGTTTGACTTAATGGGTTTTGACTTTATGATGGTGTGAAAATGATATACATTCAGTAGAAATCATACTTCAAAATTTGAATTGTGATATTTTCCCAGGCTAGTGACATGTGGTTCAATACTCTCTCCTGATTCTGGGCAAGAACAATGAATCACAGCTCTCAATCAGCCATGAGATTATATACATACAACAATTATGTTCCCACACAATCATCCTTTGTTTCACTTCCAATTCAATGTTCAGCAAATTATAAGACATTCAGCACTTTATTGTGACTTCCCAGGTGGTGGAGTGGTAAAGAATCAGCCTACCAATGCAGGAGACACAAGAGACGCAGGTTCATTCCCTCGGTCTGGAAAATCCCCTGAAGTAAGAAATGGCAATCCACTCCAGTATTCTTGCCTGGAAAAATTCCATGGACAGAGGATACTGGTCGACTACCAGTCTATGGAATTGCAAAGAACTGGACACAAATGAGCATATACACACAACACTTTATTATAAAATAGGGTATGTGTTAGATAATTTTACCCCACTTAGGCTCATACAAGTTTTCTGAGCATAATGTTAGACTGATTAAGCATATTAAATGAATTTTCAGCTTATGCAATTTTCAACTTATGATGGGTTTATCAAGAGATAACTAAGTTGTAAGTCAAGGAATATCTGTATAGCCAGGTTTAAAAATGTGATACACATCCATGCTATTTAAAACCCCAAGAAAACTATGATTGTTAGCATTTTTTCATATTTATTACAATGCTATATGTATATACGTGTGTGTGTGTGTATCAAACATTTCAACAAAGTTAAAGTCTCCTTTATTTCCCATCGTAAATCTTATATATATTTCTCTGTCACTTCCCCCATTACCATGGGCTAGAAACAATCTTTATCACAAATTTAGATCCAATCCATTTTTATGTCATTTTCTATAGTACAGATATGTGTATTTTATAGAGACACATCATAATCACAAGCATGGTCATATCTGCTGCTACCACTTATTAGGGTCTATTTTTACATCCCTCATCTTCCCTGGTGGCTCAGAGGTTAAAGCATCTGCCTCCAATATGGGAGACCCGGGTTCGATCCCTAGGTCAGGAAGATCCCTGGAGAAGGAAATGGTAACCCACTCCAGTATTCTTGCTTGGAGAATCCCAGTGGACAGAGAAGCCTGGTAGGCTACAGTCCATGGAGTCTCAAAGAGTCGGACACGACTGAGCGACTTCACTTACTCACTTACTTACTTATATCCAGTTCCTCTACATTTGTAAAGTCCTGTAAGGTCAGTGCGGAGAAAGCAATGGCACCCCACTCCAGTATTCTTGCCTGGAAAATCCCATGGATGAAGGAACCTGGAAGGCTGCAGTCCATGGGGTCGCTGAGGGTCAGACACGACTGGCGACTTTCACTTTCACTTTCATGCATTGGAGAAGGAAATGGCAACCCACTCCAGTGTTCTTGCCTGGAGAATCCCAGGGACAGGGGAGCCTGGTGGGCTGCCGTCTATGGGGTCGCACAGAGTTGGACACGACTGAAGCGACTTAACAGCAGCAGCAGCAGTAAAGTCAGTGATAAGGTACTGCCATGTTAATAGATGGAAAAGACAGAGCTTTGGATACTTTAAACAACTTGACCAAGACTATGCAGAGAATAAGGAGGACCAAGAATTGAAACACTGTTTTTTAATTCTAAAGTCTCTGTTCTTTTCTCTGTATCTTGGTGGCCCTTCTAAAATGATGGAATAAGATATGTACTACTGTTATTGAACTTGGAAGTCAATATCACTTAAATGTCTTTCAGGCTCTATGAGATGCCTTTAGAAGCAGAATAGATGTGAGTAAGACCTGGCCTTTACCCTTTAGGTGCTCATATTCTAGAACTTGGAGAGAACATAGTGGAAGATACAGAGGGAAAAATAAATGGTCTATGACACTTTTCTGAGTGATAGTTTGATAGGAACTACTTGGGGGAATCTAGCACAAGGAGAAATGCTTTTGATGAGAGAGATCTAAGGCAATGACAGAAAAGAAGCAGCATTTTTACTATATTGTGTGATAAACATCCTAAGTCATTAGGGAATGACAATACAGGAAGCCAGTTGACAGGTGGCTTCATTAGCCTGGGGAACTGAAGGGTAACCTACAGAGTCATTTGAATATGACAAGGAAAAAGAGGTCACTACATCTTCTTTGAGGCTTTTTTTTTTTTTTTTTGCCTGAAATGATGACAGAATTTCTTAAAAAGTCTATCCTCTTGGTGCTTTACAGCTTAAACTTTAGAAAACTGCTAGTAGGGGGTTAACCACCCTTCAGGACATTCAATTTCTCAATCTCCCTGGGAATAACGTGCAGTTTTAATACTTTCCAGGATATGGGTTGAGGACTAGGAGTGCTCTACTGCCTTGGGGGTCAGTGCCCTAAGGAGAGGGCATTGCCCAGTCTTCTGTGCTGAGGCTGATTGATACAGGAATCATTCGACGTCCATAGAAACACTTGATACTACTGAGAGAATGACAAAATCATACGCCACCGACAATAGTGAGCTGATTGGGTCTTCCTCATTCTGTAGATGAGGATACTGTTGCCCAGGTAATTTGAGTTAGTCTCTTAAGGTCACACGGTCAGCCAGTGATCATCTGGAGTGATTTCCCAGATGCTTCCCCATGGCCAAAACAATACTTTTTCCATCGTGCTCATGCTCGGTTGCTCAGTTGTGCCCAACTCTTTGCAATCTCATGGACTATAGCCCACCAGGCTCCTCTGTCCATGGGATTTACCAGGCAGCAACACTGGAGTGGGTTGCCATTTCCTCCTTCAGGGGATCTTCCCTACCCAAGGATCAAAACCATGTCGCTTGTATCTCCTGCATTGGCAGGCAGTTTCTTACCACCGAGCCACCTTGGAAGCCCACTCCATCGCTCCATGGTAAAAACATTTCTAATTACTTTTCTGATTTTCCTGTGCAAAGCAGGCTTCAGTTTGACTTGAGCTAAGCAAGGTCCTGAGAGTGAAAAAATACCTCCTAGGATATTAAGTGAGGGCAATCTGCCCTCACAGCTCAGGTCTTAGGTAGTGAAGAGGCAAATCTGTTCTTCTCTGAACCTCCCTATTGTTGGGGACTCCACCTGGGCCTCAGGGAAAGGGCCTAACCCAGTTATCTGACAAAGCTAGCTTATGCCACCACGCCATAGACTGCTGTTCCTAGAAGATTTTTATGCAGAGACAGAGATGACACATGGGAAGGTAACTTCTGTGGGCCTGATTAGACAGACAGTTCCATCAGAGCTAGAAAATACCTGCTTTCTTCAAAGGTATTGAAGTATTCACACTGCTTCAGTGCACCCAAAGATCTGCCTTGAAAGGAGACCAGGAAAGCTTTTTGCAGCAAAGTTAATCCCACTGAAATCTTCTTCAATTAAAGCAAGCTCTAGGGGCCGAGAAATAGACAAGTGAATTAAGCCTTAATGACTCAGCTTCTCTTCCTCCCTGCCCTTGTCTACCAGCCAGGAATGTGGGGAGGAAATGAGTTAGGTCAAATCCATGCTTGAGCTCTATAAAGCAAAGATCTATCCACACCCAAGGTGATTTTATTTAAAAATGATATTTCTTTGCAGTAAGTCTTCCCCTAGCCCTTGGCTCCAGTAAGTAGGAATTTCACGTCTACAAATCTGAGAAGAATATGAATGGAGAGGAAGGCATGGCTGCCCATCAAAAGCCAATTGAGGTGTGGCTAAAGTAGTGGCTTTTACACTAAAAGGAGCTGGATGATTCACTGTCTCAAGTTAAACTCTCCACCATTAGACCCAGAAACAAAAATTCATAATGCACAAGTGATTTACTGACAAAATGCTCCAACAGAAAATAGAGAGTCAAGGAAACAAGAAAGGGATGAAGAGACTGCCAACCAGGCAAGGGTACCATGTCAGGCAAAGTACTGGACTGAGCAGCTTAAGCTTGAACTTGAAGGTGAACTCTTGAATATCAAGTTGCCTCAAAGATGACCCACTCTGAGGCCAGATAGCTTGAGTTTCATAATCCTGTACCTATCATCTGGAGAAGGCAATGTCACTCCACTCCAGTACTCTTGCCTGGAAAATCCCATGGATGGAGGAGGAGCCTGGTGGGCTGCCATCCATGGGGTCGCTAAGAGTCGGACACAACTAAGTGACTTCACTTTCACTTTTCACTTTCCTGCATTGGAGAAGGAAGTGGCAACCCACTCCAGTGTTCTTGCCTGGAGAATCCCAGGGATGGGGGAGCCTGGTGGGCTGCCGTCTATGGGGTCGCACAGAGTCGGACACGACTGAAGTGACTTAGCAGCAGCAGCACCAGTACCTATCATCACTGATAAAGGGCTCTTCAAGGACTATATAAACTCCTAAGACTCCAGTTATCTGTGATTTCCAATAAAGAGCTCCTGTAACTCAGAAACAGTTCTCCAAACACAGCCACAATTTCAGGCTGTTGGGACTGAAATATACCAAAGGTTAGGACATGTATTTAAGGACAAAAAAAAAAATCTGAAAATGAAGAAAAAAGAAGAAAACATCATCATAAAGGTATGCCTTCATGCAATGATATCCTACCAACTGTGCATGTGTGATCAGCCACTCAGTCATACCTAATTCTTTGCAACCCCACAGACTGTAGCACACTGGGCTCCTATGTCCATGACAATTTTAGGCAAGAATATTGGAGTGGGTTGCTATTTCCTCCTCCAGGGGATATTCCCCACCCAGGGATGAACTCGTGTCTTCTGCATCTCCTTCACTGACAGGAAGCTTCTTTACCACTGAGTCACCAAGGAGGCCCATCCTACTAGCTACATATCCACCCAAATCTTCTTTTAACTGGGAGATCTGCGTTCAAGAGAATCACATTAATTTACTAATTTGTAGGCATTGTGCTAATCCATTTTATGGTACCATCGTGATTACCACATATAATATATGGTCCCCTCAGTATTCTTGCCTGGAAAATGCCATGGACAGAGAAGCCTGGTGGGCTATAGCCCATGGAGTTTCAAAGAGTCAGACACTACTGGGCAACTAACAGTTTTCACTTTCACTTGTAGCAAGACCATTGGCACTTAGCAGTCTTAGATTTAAATCTTGATTTGTTTACTTACTAGCTGAGAAATTTTATGAAAGTTATTTCACATCTGTGTGACTCAGGGAAGGGGTTATGAAGAATAAATGAACTAACCAATTACAATCTTTAGCAAGCTAGTCATGGCACACAGATAAAAATCTCAAGAAATATTGATTATTAACCATGATGACAATAGCAATAATAAACTGCTCTTCCTTTATGTATTCATTTACACAATACATATTTCTCAAGTACCTATGAGATATCACAGCCACTTACAGGCCAAGAATTACAAAGTTGTTAGACAAAGATCATGACCTTATGAACTTACATTCTGATAACAGAAACAGATAATACGTACACAGGTAAGTAACTGATGCAATATCAGTTACTGATCAAGGCAACAAAGAAAATGGAAGCAAGGCACAAAATAAACAAGAGTTGTGGGGTGGGAGATGGAGATTATCTTTACATGTGATACTCAAGGTCTACTGTCTGGGAAGGATAGTTGAATAGAGACCTGAATGTGTTAAAGAGATGAGACATGGAAAGATCCGAGAAGCAGAGTTCAGAAGTCCTGGAGGGGAATGTACTTGGCATACTGAAGAAATAAGAAAAATCCTTTGTGGCTACAGTAGAATGAAGCAGGCCAAGAGTACTAAGAAATCAAGTCAGAGACTGTGGCTAGATCCTGTAGAGCCAAGTAACCCTTGGCAAAGAGGGTGACTTTAATTAGACTGTGATAGGAAATCACAGAGTCACAAACACTAACATAGATGTTGACAAATACGATTTATATCTCTTTCTCTATCTCCCAAAGAACACAAGAGCGTCTATGCACACAATCCTCAAGCTCAATAAGCAAGTTAATCTCTAACAGCAAACATGGGCTATTCATGGGGTCGCAAAGAGTCGGACACGACTGAGTGACTGAACTGAACTGATATTGTCTTTTGGCCACTAGTAGTAATGATTTACAAACTTTACAAAGAAAATCTCCATAATTAATCTCTAATACAAAGATACAGGTGCCGATGCACCAGCAGAGTATCTGTAATATTTAGTTCCTCATCTTTTGCTGGTTTTGAGTTTGTATCTTTAGCTTTTCTGCCTTTTTGGGGTATAGTCTCTCACATCAAAATAGGCTGATCTATGTACCAAGCTTGCCTGGCTTGGTACAAAGTCACACACTGTTAGAAATTTTTTTTTTTTTTAACTTCCTGTTTCACAGGAAGTTCTTCCATTCACATACCTCCAGTGGCTCCTCACTGACTACAGATGGAAGTTTGGTTCTGAGCTGAGTGCTCCACTCCTTCTCTTCCTAAACCACACAGACCTCTCCAACATGCCTTAGCTAACCACGTTCTTACACAAGGAAATCACCTACATTGCTACAGTTTTTCTCCATTGTCTCCCAAAAACAGTTTGTGCAGCTTTACTGCCTCATCATTGTTTATTTATTTGCCTAAGTGTTAAGCTTCTGTCAAGGTCAAGTTTTAGTCTCATTTTCTTGTGGGTCTTCCCTCACAACTAAACCTTCACTGATCATTCACTCCTTCTGAACTACTTCAGTAGCTGTACTTCTCCTTCTATTTTGAATATATCTTGGATTATTACTGACTTTTGAAGAACACATTTATCTCTACAGGCCACCTGTGAACTCATTCAAGGTGAGGATCACTTCTTACATGTCTTTGTACTCCTGGCACTCTGCCTATCATACTTGGCTTTCCATCGGACTCATCCTTGTTCAGTCCTACTAGGTTCACACATCTGTCTACCCCCAGCACACCTACATTTGTACTTATTCTGTTTCTCCTGAAATGTGTAAGAAATCGATCTATCTTTATTTTTATGGAATCTTAATTTCTACATCAAGCTCCTCTTTTGCATTGTGGAAGCAGTCTCAGTCCACTCAAGCTTTTCCATTTCTTTGTCTGATATTTAGCTTGTGTTTGGGGGCCTCAAGTATATTCAGCCATCTGTCCACTAAGATAGCCATGGAGAATCACATGTCTGAATTTGGTCCTTAGATGGATTATGATTTCTGAAAGGTTGCTTTCTCCTATGCCAATCCCCATGCCAGGCCTGAGCTCTCTCCTTGCTTGTTTTAGAAGCATGGTAATTTCTTTGAAGCTGTTCAGGGCTCCACCAGCCTAGATTCACACAGAATCTACTATGCAATCTTACTACTTTCTCAGGGCTCTATTCCTACAGCAGGAAGCATGATTCCACCATCTCTCTCCTGTCCACTAATGCAGATCTTCTCATCATTAGATATGATGGTCAAGGGACACCTCTGGGGGAAGAACAACTGGAGAGAAAGTCGAATGAGTTGGAGTGAACCATGGAAAGATATGAGAAGCGGTGTTCTGGGAAGAGGCCATAGTAGGAACAAAGGCCCTGGATAAGAATATACCCTTCTTCTCTGAGTGAGGGAAAACTTCTTTGATCTGGAGGAAGCCAAGTCACATATGCTTTCCAATATTTTGTCTCTTCCTAAATCCTTAAGTTACCTTTAAGTATGTATAACCCAAATCCAGGAAAACATTAGCAAACCATTTTCTAATTCTACCTTGAATCTTCTCTATCTTAAGGCAATAAATTAGAAAAACTCTGTTTTGATTAGACAGGTATGTGTGCATATAGATAAACTGCCAGGAAAAATAAAGATCATGAGTATAAAATAATATCTTATCATAATTATTTTTGTAACTAGCATAAACTTCTTCTTTTCCACATAATTCATCAACTTGGGAGACATTTTAGATTCTTTTCCATCTCCATTAGTCTTACTGTATGTGAAATCACCACCAAAGACAATTCCTTGCCCTAAAATTAGATCCAAAGATAACCAGAACCAAAAGATTCTGCTTGACAAAACATAGAATAGATAGACAAATGAAAAACTTCAAAGTAGATGAGAATAAGCTGTACACAAGGAAAAGATAATGTGTTCTTGACATTCAGATAAAGGAGAAATCAATTCTACCTTATTCTCTCTCGTCTTCCCTAAACTTCACCCAACTGTCTACATGTACTAGACATACAGTGGAACTACATAAACTAGGTATCACAAAAATAATAATAATCATGGTGTAGATCAATGATGATTTTCTTTATTTTCTTAAAATAGGATGTTGTTTGTAATAAAGAGCATCTAATCTTTCCCAAACATGTAGTGATGCACAGCTTCCAATGTTGTAACCTTTATGCTAGATACCATATTCTTGCTTATTTGTGACAATAACTGTAGATAACTGTGAAATGTGTTTGTTCTAACAAAACTAGCATATGATGACAACTTCCCAACAGAAAGAAATACAGGGTCTTTGGTAAAAGGCAGCATTTTATAATTTACACAGTTGCCATAAAGGCTAGGGACCACTTAGCTCTTGATTTCATTCATACCAGCAGGCTTTAGGAATACACCAAGGACCATCAGTTGGTTAAAAAAAGGGCGATAATAGCAAGGACCCCAGACCTTTTATCTCCTTTCATAATCATGTTAATGTATGCAAAACATGATAGTAGGGACCCACCTAGAAGGAGCCAAAGTATGATTACAGAAATGCATTAGACTTAGTCACCACCCTCAGGAGCTTCACAGTTGAATTTATGAAATAATGCAAAGATCAATAGAGTACAATGTGATGAGAGACATAACAAGTACAGTGTTGAAGAAGCACCAAGAAAGAGCTAACTAACTCTGCCTTAGGGGGTAGGAGAAAATTTCAATGAGGAAGTCACATCTGACCTGAATATTGCAGAATCAGTGGGGACTTGCCGGACAGAAAAGGGAGGGGATACTTCCCAGAAAAAGGAAATTGCACATACCTGTTTCAGGAAAGTGAATGATTTGGCTACAAAATATTAACTGAGGCTGGACCTTGGGTTGCTAGGGGTGTGGAGAAGAGTGATGAAAGACAAATTTGGCAAGGCTGATTGAGGGATGGGAAGATCAGAGAGGGCCCTGTCTGCCAGAACTTTGAATTTTATAAGACTATGAAGCAGAGAATTGCAGCCCTGTAAAGGCGAAATGCCAGAAGCTTCTGGGAAAACTGAGGTACTTTAGAAGCTGAGCTTTAGAAATTTTTCTCTGATAGCACTTTGGAGATGGACTGAAGGAAAACAAGGGACTAGTCCAGGTAGGAGAAAAACAAACCTAACTTCAGAAATTTAGAAAACTCTGCCATGCAGGACATGATGGAAAAGCCCTAATTGTCTTACAAATAAGAATCTGACTGACTCTTGTTCTGTCCACAGCATCAAGCAGCTGATGGTACTAGCTCCCTGTATGCCATTTACTCCTGAGGCCCACAGCAGAGCAGAGGTGTTTATTTACAATCCTTTTATGACTGGCTCTCACAGAGTTGTTGTTTTTGTTTTTTTTTTTCCCCAGAGCATTTTTCTCAGGTTTGGAATTATTCTTCCACATGTGATTATTTGACAACTGTCTGATGATTCCCCAATAGATTCTGATCTCTGAAAAATCAGGAATTTTGCCTGCATGTTGCTCATCACTGTCTCTGCAGGCTAGTAGAGAACTTGGCAAATAGTAGATGCTTAATAAATGTTTATTGAAAGAATGTTGATGAGAAATGTTCAATTCAGTTCCTCTTGTTTTTTCAAAATGGCAAGCAAAATATTCAATCTGTAATTTAATTATTGTATAACTGGTTTTGATCATTTATGCTAAATTTTCTCTCCAACACTACATGTGAACACTAATCCTGTAAGCTAAGTTCTAGATCTGCAATTCATGAGAAATGGGAACCAAAACTGATCACATTATTTTATTTTATGGTCATTATATTTTCAAAATAATATAATACCAACTGCTTTGCCTGGATTTAATAACTGGTATTTCCATTTCATTCATTCATTCTTTTTTTCCTTTTATTTTTCTCTTTTTAAAGACTTTTTTTAACCTTAGGCAAACAATTTTTCAATCATGACTCTACATTTGATGAGGTTCTATTAAGAAACTCTAGCGTGTCCTACTTCTTATAGGCATAAACATAAAAAGACAGTCAAAGCACTTCATTAAAGGCAGAAAGATTAAAACAAAGCATTACACAACAAAACCACCCACATTCAGTTTTGCAAGTCTAACAGTCAGCCTGAATCATCACCCTAGAGCAGCCTGCATTCCGTTCCAACCCAAGGCTTTAGCTTACCATTCAAGACCCGAGAAAATAAAATATTAGTATTGGTGACCAAAAAGGCAGGTGTGCTTCTCTTTCCTTGGTAACTCTTAGCCCTGGAGGCAGCAACTGTTTCTTGCTTTTTACTTAGTAAACACAACTCATGGGAGGTAATTAAAGAACCAGCAGAAATCTTAAGATCACCAAAGAATAACAATTAGTCCTCATTTTAGCAACAGAATCTCTGGCTTAAGAATCTCAGAGTTGAGTTTTTGAATCAGCCTTACCCATTCCTGGCTCACTCCCATAACAATATCCGTCATGTTATTCATCCCATCCTTTACCCTATTTTTCTCTTCTTACAGTTTTATTCATTGCTTAGCCTGAAGTAATGACCTTCTCCTGCTAGTCCTAGTCCTTCAAGTTTTCACTCAAATGCCACCTCACCTTCTCCCTCAGCATTTTAAGAAGACTGTACTATTCCTTTGTTGGCATTCTTACAGTACATGGCTTATGCATTATTGCATAATATTTCTACTCTCTACTTTTCTCATCACCTGGTTGTCTGTTATTTTCCTGTTATTAGGTTGCAACCCCCTTGAAGACAGTAAATGTGGAATTCATGCCTATAGGCTTACTTGGAGCCCAATTTGTACCTCAAGTAGTGTAGACAGGTGACAATAAATCAAGAGTGGACGGATTCTAAAAAGTATATGAGAATCTTTACAATAATAGATATAGATACAGTAAGACAATTAAGTTACAGACAAGAGAAATATTTGTTATAAGAACAAGAAATAAAAATATAAAGCAAGGTCAATAGAGTTATTGGAGCTGAACATTAAAATTCCTGGCAATTGATGAAAAAAGAGAGCTAAAGTACATCAACTGGATAAGAAGTAAGTGGAAGCTGAAACTAGGCCATTTCTCACAAAGGTTGAAAACGAGTCTCAAATGATCTCAATCCCTTATAGAACTGAGATGATAAGCCTTTTTTTCTGTGATCTAAAAGAAAATAAAATACCGTTCAAAGGAAGAAGAAAAATACAGACATGCAATAACTTTTATATATAATGCCAAACATTCAATCCAAATAACCAGTTAAGTCAAGAATAAGCTAAAATGGTGAGGAGAAAAAAAAAAGAGAGAGAAAGAAAGAAAAATAACCTAACAGGTGAAAAACATGCAAGAAAAAAAGTATTTTCTGAAAGTGACATAGAAATTAATCCATCAATTCAAAAGCTCTATGGAAAGCCACCCTTAGACACATCAGGGGAAAAATACAAAAAAAAAAAAGGAAATTTAAAAAGCATACAGGTAAACAGACACATTCAAGGAAGTAAAACTGATAAGATAACCTTTCAAAGAAAATTTTTTTCAGTTTATTGTTCATTTTTTTAAGTTGCTTTATAATTTTGTGTTAGGCTTCTGCCTTACAACATTGTGAATCAGCCATAAATGTGCACATATCCCCTGTCTTTGGAATCTCCCTCCCACTATTCCAATCCCGCCTTCCAGGTAGTCACAGAGCACCATGCTGAGTTCCTGTGCTCTACAGCTGCTTCCCACTAGCTAGCTATTTTGCACATGGTAGTGTACGTATGTCAACGCTACCCTCTAAATTCATCTCACACTCCTTCTCCCATCGTGCCCGCAAGTCCATTCTCTATATCTGTGTCTCTGTTCCTGCAGATAAGTTCATCAGTGTCATTTTTCTAGATTCCATATATATGCATTAATATACTATATTTGTTTTTCTTTTCTGATTTGCTTCACTCTGTCTGTATAACAGCTTCTAGTTTTACCCACCTCACTTCAGTTAACACAAACTCATTCTTTTTATGGCTGAGTAATACTACAATCCCAAAGAATGCTCAAACTACCACACAGTTACACTCATCTCACATGCTAGTAAAGTGATGCTCAAAATTCTCCAAGCCAGGCTTCAGCAATATGTGAACTGTGAACTTCCAGATGTTCAAGCTGGTTTTAGAAAAGGCAGAGGAACCAGAGATCAAATTGCCAACATCCGCTGGATCATCAAAAAGCACGAGAGTTCCAAAAAAAATCTATTTCTGCTTTATTGACTATATCAAAGCCTTTGACCGTGTAGATCACAATAAACTGTGGAAAATTCTGAAAGAGATGGGAATACCAGAGCACCTCACCTGCTTCTTGAGAAACCTATATGCAGGTCAGGAAGCAACAGTTAGAACTGGACATGGAACAACAGACTGGTTCCAAATAGGAAAAGGAGTCCATCAAGGCTGTATATTGTCACCATGCTTATTTAACGTCTATGCAGAGTACATCATAAGAAACGCTGGGCTGGAAGAAGCACAAGCTGGAATCAAGATTGCCGAGAGAAATATCAATAATCTCAGATATGCAGATGACACCACCCTTATGGCAGAAAGTGAAGAGGAGCTAAAAAGCCTCTTGATGAAAGTGAAAGAGGAGAGTGAAAAAGTTGGCTTCAAGCTCAACATTCAGAAAATGAAGATCATGGCATCTGGTCCCATCACTTCATGGGAAATAGATGGGGAAACAGTGGAAACAGTGTCAGACTTTATTTACCCACCCTGCCCTGTAATGCCTGTAATCATCAAAATGCAATAAATTGTAACATTTAGTTTCTATCATTGGAACTCAACACTTTATAGAACAACTATTACCCTGTAATCCCACACATCCCATGTCTACACTAGGGGAAGCTTTATGTAATTTATAATTTTATAAATTTTAATTCATAAAAGTGAAGATTTATATAAGCTAGGTAGTATGGTAGAGCAAATGGAAACTTCACTGAGGGTTCTAAAATTTCTACAGTAAGCCGCTTCTTAAAATGTTTATATAATTTTACTCCAAAAATGTCAGGATCAGATGAGCACTTATACACTGTATCTTGAGTGATGTGGTGCAGTTTTTAAATGTGCCCATACAGTGTGAAACTTGTTTTACAGAAAGCCTAGATTCTATTACCTCTTCTCTATTTTACCAATAAATAACTTCTTTTTCTAATGTGGCCAGTCCTTAGTGTCATTGCAATACATTCTGCATTTATATTTTGACAGGTTAAGATCCATTATACAAAAGATATCTGGAACCCAGCTGAGGCAGACCAGGCAAAAAAGTGGAGTTAAGTATATCTGTTCTGAAATAAGCCTGGCCACAAGACAATCAAAATCTTGTAGCATTTTGAATCTCACCACAAAACTATCTGGTTGAGCCTTGGGAATAAAACAAATTTTAATGTAATCGTTAGTGAGGCAATAACTTTTTCTGATTGTTTCTCATGCAGTCTTGATTTTATCCTGCCCATGAAATGACTTCAAGTAAGTATCTCAGCTACTTCAAAGGCTTTAAATTTTGAAAAGGAAATCTTAATTGATCTTTGAAGGTGATTTTGTAATTATTACTGTTGTTACTCCTAATTTTTATGGCTACAAGAAGTTTTCAATTCCAGAAACAGATAAGGCCAGTACTATAGGCTAAAAATAAGGAAATTATGAAAACCATAAGAAAAGAAAATGATACTGAAAAACAATGAAGAATTAAACTCACAATCTAAAATTATATGACAAGTGAAAATATCTTTCAAAAGTAAGCATTAAATAAAGATATTGTCAAATAAATAGTGAGAGAATTCATTGGCAGTAGACATACAAAACGATATACTAAAGTGTATCCTTTGAGTGGGCTCCCCAGGTGGCGCTAGTGGTAAAGAGCCCACCCGCCAACGCAGAAGACAGGCAAGAGACACGTTGGATCCCTGGGAAGGGCAGATCTTCTGGAGGAGGGTATGGCAACCCACTCCAGTATTCTTGCCTGGAGAATCCCATGTTCAGAGGAGCCTGGAAAGCTGTCGTCTATAGGGTCGCAAAGAGTTGTACATGACTGAAGAGACTGAGCACACACATCGGTTGAGTAGAAGGAAAATGATCCTAAACAGAAGTGCAAGAAGGAAATAATCTTATAGAAATGTAAATAGGAAAAAGTAAGTCACTGTAAAGTAGGGAAAAAGAAATGAATATTCATGATGTAAGCAATACTGGTAATATAATGTGGGGTCTAAAATATATGTATGTGCTTTGCTGGTGGCTCAGACAATAAAGTGTCTGCCTGCAGTACAGGAGACCTGGGCTCAATCCCTGGGTGGGGAAGATCCCCCTGGAGAAGGAAATGGCAACCCACTCCAGTATTCTTGCCTGGAAAATCCCATAATCAGAGGAGCCTGGTAGGCTACAGTCCATGGGATAGCAAAGAGTCGGACATGACTGAGCAACTTCTCTTTCTAAAATATATGTATAATTAAAACACTCAACAGTAACAACAAAAAGGACTGAATAGACAAAATGGAATTTAATTGTCCTTAAGTCCTCACATTTTCTGAGAGATGGACAAATTGTTAATTTACAGTAGACACTAATGCTTCAAGGACTCATGTTGTAATCCCTAAAAGAAAAAAAAATGGCAACTATTAAGCTAATAAGTGAGATAATGAAATAATAACTGAAAAAAATTATTAAAGAAAAGAAGACAACAAGATAGAAAAAAAGAAGAACAGATAGGGCAAATCGAAAATAATAGAAAGGTAGTGAGTGAGTGAAGTCACTCAGTTGTGTCCAACTCTTTGTGACCCCATGGACGATAGCCTACCAGACTCCTCTTTCCATAGGATTTTCCAGGCAAGAGTACTGGAGTGGGTTGCCATTTCCTTCTCCAGGAGATCTTCCCAACCCAGGGATCGAACCCAGGTCTCCCACATTGTAGGCAGATGCTTTACCATCTGAGCCACCAGGGAAGAGCCAGTGATAAATTTCTGTAAACAGACTACATATTTCAGATTTGATGAAAATAAAAACTGCACATTTAATCTGTGAGCCACACCATAAACATAAACATGTAGAGAAGTTAAAAATAAAGGAATTGAAAAAAAAGATATTATCAAATACTAACCAAAAATAGCATGTTGAAAAGCAGAGACATTACTTTGCTGACAAAGGTCCGTTAGTCAAGGCTATGGTTTTTCCAGTGGTCATGTATGGATGTGAGAGTTGGACTGTGAGGAAAGCTAAGTGCTGAAGAATTGATGCTTTTGAACTGTGGTGTTGGAGAAGACTCCTGAGAGTCCCTTGGACTGCAAGGAGATCCAACCAGTCCATTCTAAAGGAAATCAGCTCTAGGTGTTCTTTGGAAGGAATGATGCTAAAGCTGCAACTCCAGTACTTTGGCCACCTCATGAGAAGAGTTGACTCATTGGAAAAGACTCTGACGCTGGGAGGGATTGGGGGCAGGAGGAGAAGGGGACAACAGAGGTTGAGATGGCTGGATGGCATCACCGACTCAATGGAAGTGAGTCTGAGTGAACTCTGGGAGTTGGTGATGGACAGGGAGGCCTGGTGTGCTCTGATTCATGGGGTTGCAAAGAGTCAGACATGACTGAGCAACTGAACTGAACTGAACCAAAACTATTATCAAATATTAACCAAATATTACCTGATGTTGTTCTATTAACTTCATGCAAGTAGACTTCAAGGCAAAAGAGTATATACTTATTAGAAATAATAAATAAAAATTATAACAATTATAACTCTATGTGTACCTAATAACACAGTCTCAATATATAGAGTAAAATGTGGCACAACTACATTCTATAGTTGAGAAATTTAGAATTTTCTCTAAATAACTGAAAGGAAAAGTAGACAAAAGTCAGTCACATAGAGATAATTTGAACTATATAGTTAGCAAACTTGATCTTAATTTGCAAAGTATTAAATAATATAGAGTATGTTTATTGGAAAAATACAGCATAGTATGCTTATAAAAATAATGTAAAACTCTCAAATGTTTGCATATTAACAAATATATTGATACTTCTAAAATAACCAGTGGGTCAATGAATAAATTACAGTGTAAAGTACAAAATATTTTGAATGGCATACAGAAAAATATAGCATATGAAAACGAGTATATGCAGCTAAAACTGAACTAAGAGAAAAACTTTTAATTTTATAGGCATGTACTAGAAAAGAAGACTATATATTATAAGTTTTCAAATGAATAATATGAAAATAACATAACTGAACATAATACTAGGTAAATTTGTAAAAATAACATTAAAGTAAACACAAAGAGAACAGAAAGAAGAGTACAAATTAACAAATAAACCCCAAAAATACAATAAAAAATATTAAAAAGCTAAAATATTAAGCATTATAGCAGATTGATCAAGAAAACTTTCAACTGACCAATTTGTGGTGAAAATAGGGCATCATTATTGATACAGATATTAGGTAATAAGAAAATGTTAAAAATATTTTTGACCAACAAATTAGCAAATTAAATTAAATGAAAAATTTCATGAGATTATAATTTACTAAAACAGAGACAAAAAGGAGGAAATCTCAATATAATTTTGAAAGTTTAAAAAAATCTCACAAGAAATTTTTCCAGATGCAAATGGCTTGAGAAGTAAAATTTCTCAAACATTTGTAAAAGGAAAAATATTATATAAAGAACAAATGAAGGTAAAGTAAAATATTTTTATTTTTCTTAATTGATCTAAAAGATAACTATTTGCTGAACATATAATAATAGCAATGTACTGGATAATTATAGCACATAGATAAGTAAAACAAGTGACAACAATGCCATCAGAAATAGAAGAGAGGAACTAAGAATCGTCTCTTATAAAGTATCTGCTTTATGGGTAAGTGGTATACTATTGTTTAGATGGTAGACTTTGATGAACTTGAAATGGATACTGTAAACACTAGAGCAATCATTAAATAATTTAGTATAATAGACTTGCTAACAGAGGAGATAAATGTGATCATATAAAATAATTAACCAGAAAAAGTTTTAATTAAACTGAGTCAAAAAAGAGGGGAAAAAGAAAAAAAGATCAATCCAACTATATTAATAATCACTTTAAATGTGAATGGTCTAAACACATTGAAGAAGATAAAATGTCAGAGTGAATAAAAACAAAGAGGACACAGTACTATGTTGTTTTGACAAGAAGCTAATTTTAAATATGAAGACTCAATAGGTTGTTAGGTGAAGATATACCATGCTACCTATAATCAAATGTAAACTAGAGTAGTTTTATTAATTTCATACAAAACAGCCTTCAAAACAAAGAAGAAGAAAGAGGACTAAGATCAATAGAACAGAAGAGAGGCCACAAATAGGCCACAACTGGCAAATGTACAAAACCAATTCCATGGTGAAAGAGTAACTTTTTGATAAACAGTACTGGATGTCCATATGTGAAAAAAAAGGTAAGGAAAATAAAAAGTAACCTAGATAAAACTTACACCTTTCACAAAAGTTAAGTCTAAATGAAACATAGATCAGAATGTAAAATGCAAAACTATAAAACTTTTAGAAAAAGAATAGAAGAAAATCCACTTGATGGATTTTTAGATACAATACCACATACACAATCCATAAGTAAAATTTCAAAAGTGATCAGTTGGGCTTTATTAATATTAAAAGCTTCTCTTTTGAAGATGTTAGGAAAGTGAAACACAAACCACATATTTGGATATAATGCTTGCAGAACACTTAACTGATGAAGGGCTTATTCAAAAATGTACAAAGATCTCTTAAAATAAACAATAAGAAAACAAACAAGCCAGTAGAAATGAGCAAAGATCTGAACAGACACTTCTTCAAAGAAGAGATATAGATGGCAAATTATCATATGAAAAGATGCTCAACATAATTTGTGATTAGAGAATTTCAAATTAAAACAGTGACATATTACTACACATCCATTAGGTAGGCTAAACATTAAAAATTAAAACAAAGCCTGACAATATCAGGCTTTGTCTGATACTGTAGCATCAATTGCTGCTATAAATGCAAAGAAATAAAGGCTTTCATTTAGTGCTGGTAGAAGTGCAAAATAGAACATCAGTGTCAGAAGACAGTTTGTTAAATTCTTATCAGGCTAAACTTAGTCTTATAATATGATCCAGAAATTGCACTCCTAGATTTATTCTTACTTTATTTAAAGAGTTATACCTATACCAAAATCTGCTCAGAAATATTTATAGCAGATATATTCATATTCATTCATCCTGAACTCAATCAAGATGTTCTTCAATAGGTGAAAAGATAAATTGTGATACATCCATACAATTGAATACTATTCAATAGTAAAAGTAAATAGCCTACTGAATCATAAAAAGACATCTAAGAACCTCAAATGTTGATTGCTATGTGAAGCCAGTCTGAAAAGGCTACATACTATCATTCCAATTAAATGACATTCTGAAAAAGAAAAAAACTATAGAAAAAATCAAAATATCAGTGTTTGTAAGGGGGCTTAAGGAGAGGAGGAATGGATGAATAGCTGACATACGGTGATTTTTAGGTCAGTTAAACGAGTCTGTAGGATACTGTATAGATAACATAATATCACGTTTATCAAAATTCATAGAACTTTACAGCACATAACATGACCTTTAAAGTATGTTAAAAAAAAAAATTTAGGAAGTTGAAGGATCCCAGGAAAGAGTGCAGACTGTGACAAGAGAATGTAACTGTATTACAAATACATAAAACAATCTCCCTAAAGAGTTTAGTGGAAAAGGTGCTGGATGAACGTTGAAAATTAGTTTGATTATGTAAAACAAAAAGCAAAAGGAATTGCACATCAGCATTATACTGTAGTTAATAAAGTTGTTTTTAATGAAAGTTAAAGTTATCAGTTTCTATACTGTTATATGTATATTGGATGCTGGATGGTAGAAGCTGGATTTCTCACTGTTGGCCAGAGAATTTACAAATAAGCAGGTTACAGAGACTACAATTATCAATATTTTAATGAATTTTATTGGAGACATTAATATGAACTCATTTAGCCTAACATAGATGGTTACAAAAAGAACTATTTATACATATTATATATTCATTGGTTCGTATATTCCCTTGGTCTTTCAGCTGATAACATGTATAACTTTCTAGAAGGACACAGATTATTGAAACCAACAGAAAAGAAATAGAAAATATGAATAGCCTGATAGCTATTAGAGAAATTGAAACTGTAATTTGAAAGTTTCATCCATGTAAGACCCTAGTTTTTATGGCTTTACTGTTAAGTCCTACACAAACGTTTCCATAAAATAGGAGGAAATACTTGCTTACTCATTTTAAGAAATCAGCTTTACACTAATACCAAAGCCAGACTACAACATTACAAAGAAAAAAAAAGAGACAGAGAGAGAAAGAAGAATCTGAAAGACCAGTCTTCTTCAGAAATACAGATGTAAAAATACTATAAAATACAGTAGCAACTTGAGCCAAACAATATATAAAAACCACACCAGAGGGAGTTTTTTGATTGAATCAATCAAATTAATAATAGAAAATGAATGAGAAAAGATTGTCATTAAATAGATACAGAGAGCATTGACAATACCTTTCATGACAAAACTTCTCAAATTAAAAATCGAAGGCAGTTTCTTTAACTTGCTGAAGGGCAGTTTCCAACAGAAATAGAAAGTAGCTTCATACTTAATGGTAAAAGAGAAACTGACAAAACTGCACTAGTTATGAAAGAGGATTTGAAGAAAACAAGAAAACTTTTTTGTTTTGATTCCTGCTTGTGATTTGACACAATTAACTTCTGTTGCTGCTGCTGCTAAGGTTAAATGAGCACTTGATTCACTTCAATGGGAATGTAAATTGGGTAGACTCCGGCAGTTGGTGATGGATAGGGAGGCCTGGCGTGCTACAGTTCATGGGGTCGCAAAGAGTCAGACACTACTGAGCGACTGAACTGAAGTGAACTGAAATTGGTGTAAATTCAGGAAACCAACTCCACAACATTTTCAAGGAGCTTTAAAATGATCGTATCCTGTGACCTAGAATTTCCAGTTCCTGGAATCTACTAGAAAATCTTATCAAACATGCAGGTAAATATTTATGTATAAGAAAGTTCACTGAATAATTTTTCCCCCATAGAGCCATATATTGAACTTGAAAATGATGGTAATTAAGATTCCTTTATTATACTCTTGGGCTTCCCTGTTGGCTATGTGATAAAGAATCTGTCTGCAATGCAGGAGACTTGGATTCTATCCCTGGGTCAGGAAGATCCCTTGGAGAAGGAAATGGCGACCCACTCCATTTTCTTTCCTGGAGAATCCCGTGGAGAGAGGAGCCTGGTGGATTACAGTCTATGGGTTACAAAAGATTTGGACACAACTTGGATGGGTGAGCAACTAATCAGCAACAACTTTCTTTTAGAGCACACAGTTTGCCTCCAAATCTATTTTGGAGCTTAGTTGTTCCCTCCTTTTTTCACAGAGAGAAAGGAAAGCCACTCAACTATTCTGCAACCTGTCTTTAAACTAACAAAGAAAGGAGTTCCTTATGAATGACAAGACTAGTCTAGGGAGATTCAAGGCTCCATTGGAAGTCAAACAGAAACAAACAAACAAAAAAGCAAACAAAAGCTAAGCTCCTGAAAGAGTTTCAAGGAGGATAATCTTCTCTGAAACTTCCATTTTGGAGGAGCTTGATAAAAGTTTCAGTTCCGTAGAGCATTGACATAACAAGTGCTAACCAGAAGTTAAACTCTAGGTTTAACCCGTTAGACATTTTTTGTTAAAGATTAGAGTTCTTTTTTCTCTGTCTGCTCTTGGGATCTTTCTACTCCTCTGGACTATATTCTAGGCACGATATCGGTAGAGTGGCTTACATTTTCAGCTAATGCTTTTCTGTCCATCATCTCAGGTTGTTTGCAGATATGCACAGTCTATTAACTAAAAATTACTTATAATTCTAGAACACCAAGCACTGTATCATAATTTTTTCACACACACACTCATTTTGGAGCATTACTTGTTGTTTAATGTGAAATATAGATTCAGTGGACCCAAAGAAGACCTCCTGAAGAGTGAGAATTTTTTTTTGAGATCTCACCCTCAATGATGGACATGAATTTGAGCAAACTCCAGGAGACAGTGTGGGATAGAGGAGCCTGGCATGCTACAATCCATGGGGTCACAATGAATCAAACGTGACTTGGCAACTGAACAAAAAACAACCATCACCCTAAATGAACAATAAACACTAGCAATCAAAATAGTCATTAAGGAGAGATAGGTCAAGCAAATTGATATGACTATGTAATATTTTTCATCCAAAAGTTATATATATATATATATATATTTTATATCTAGTCCCTTCACTTCATGGCAAATAGATGGGGGAGAAATGGAAACAATGACAGATTTTCTTTTCTTTTCTTTTTTTTTTTTTTGGTGTGTGTGTGTTTTAGCTTTTATTTATTTTTTTTATTAAATTTATTTATTTTTTTAATTACAATACTGTATTTGTATTAATATAACAAAAGTTATATTAATGAGCCTAGACTGAAAAAAACTTTCACTATTGTTTATAGTAAGTACTCAGAAGAATCAGTTTGTATTTCATATATTTTATAATATTGGCATAATACTATAATACACAATTTTACATGCTGTCTTTTTCCAATTTATCACCATGAACATGCCTATAAACATTTTTTGAAAACATGACTTTTAAGTGACTATATAATATTTTATTATATATTAGTAAACAAATTGTGATTAACTATAATAAAAGACATATTTCTGGTCTCAAGATAAAAATATAAATGCTATTTTCCTCAGATTTATTTCATTGTACCATTTTGTCCCATGATATATATTATCAAGAGAATTTTCTCTTAAGATTTTCACATGTATTTCTATCAAAAAATAAAGTGGCCCACTCAGAGTGCTTAGTTGCTTGAGTTGTGTACGACTCTTTTAAATACTATGAACTGTAGTCCTCCAGGCTCCTCTGTCCATGGGATTCTCCAGGCAAGAATACTGGAATGGGTTGCCTTACCCTTCTCTAGGAGATCTACCCTATTCAGGGGTCAAACCGTGTCTCTTAAGTCTCCTGCATTGGCAGGTGGGTTCTTTACCACTAGCGCCACCTGAGAAGGCCCACTCAGAAGCTACTCTTTACTTCTCTAAGGCCACCAAAGGAGCCTCTACTGGCTCTACTATGAAATGATTATATGTATAGAGAGTTAA
Organism: Nanger dama; assembly: GCA_917880005.1. Lineage (NCBI taxonomy): Eukaryota > Metazoa > Chordata > Mammalia > Artiodactyla > Bovidae > Nanger > Nanger dama. The sequence goes on along the minus strand of CAKJTW010000011.1, from coordinate 21,412,622 downwards.
TTCATTACGATGTCTTTTTATACTGAATATATCATTTGAAATTTACAATAACCTTGTTATGTTGGCATGGCATGCATGAATGTCATTTTAGACATGAAAATACTGAGATCAGAGAAGTTAAGTGACTTACCCAAAGTCACATGGACAATTAATAATGGAACAGTGGCTCAGTTTCTCTGAAAATATAAATTCAATCAGTCCGCCTTTCACTACATCATAGAATCTTCTATGATATTGTTCTGTAATAAGCAGAAAACTCCAAGAATGGTTTTGTATAAGAAGCATAGGGAATCTCTTCACTATATATAACCAGTGTGAGTGAGCAAGCTAAGTTACTTCAGTCATGGCTGACTGTTTGTTACCCTATGGGCTGTGGCCCACCAGGCTCTTCTGTCCATGGAGATACTCCAGGCAAGAATATGGGAGTGGGTTGCCATGCCCTCCTTCAGCAGATCTTCTCAAACCAGGGATCAAACCCATGTCTCTTATGTCTCCTGCATTAGCAAGCAGGTTCTTTACCACTAGCACCACCTGGGAAGCCCCATATATAACCAATACCTGTACATAAACATAAAGTTTTACGTTGGCTTTGCTGCCATTCTGGTCTTTACCAGATGTGCCTGTCTGACTCACAGACGTACTGAAATTCAAAGAGGAATGTTTCTAATGTCTCAACTACCAGATTTTGAGCAATACTCTACATTCTTGCTTTGCAACAGAACTGGTAGAAAGGTTAGCATATTGTTAAATCTTACTCTAAATCCCAGTACAAGAGATTAAGAGATTGATAGTGCGGTAATGGGAGGCACTGTTTGAAATTTACCCTTTTCAATGGTTCTCTAACTTCAGTGGACATGTGGATCACCTTGTTATTGTTGTTTACTTGTTGACTCTTCTGTGATGCCAAGGATTTTAGCCAGCCAGTTTCCTCTGTCCACGGAGTTTCCTAGGCAACAATACTGGAGGGAGTTGCCATTTCCTTCTCCAGGGGATCTTCCTGACCCAGAGATTGAACGTGAATCTCTTACATCTCCACATTGCAGGCAAATTCTTTACTGCTGAGCCATCAGGGAAGCGACACATCACCTTAGAGTTTTAAAATGTAGAATTCATACAATCTCTGTCTGACCATTTCAGATTCTCTTAGATTTGGGTTTAGATTGCATTTTAATAAGATTTCTAAGTGGGTTTAATGAAGATACACATTAGAAACAATTCTCTGCAGCCCTGTAGATTGTTTTTTCTTTTAAATAAAGAATGTTTGACAGTGAAAGTATTCCAGAATCCATGTATTCTTCTACAAGGATTAGCTTTCATGACTTTTTAAGCATGAACACCTCTGCCTAACTTTTGTTCCTTGTTTACCTCAAAGAGAACTTTAACTGTTAAGTAGGTGTCAGATTCGAATTAGGACATTGGCTGCTAACTAGCTGTGTGATCTTGATGCCGTCAATAAAATGAAGAGAATAATCCACATGGACCAGTGCACACAGTGGGTTGGCAATGAAATGGAGGATTGAAGTGAGAAAACTTTGACAACCAATTTTCACAATAAGACAGTATTTATCAGATTAGTTGTCAAACTCTGTTTCATAATAGAACCTGAGGAATCTCTTAAAATTTCTGATAAACAGGCATTTGTAATTTTTATATCTGCCCAGGGAATTTCAAAGGGCAGCTAAGTTCAAGAATGGTGGATTAGACCAAACTTTGCATGCTTGCTTTCTGGAAGAGTTCAATCTCATTAGAAATTAATGAGTATTGATAACTCACTGCTATAAAGTCCATTCATTGGATTCCCTGGGATCAGCTCCACTCTCACTATAAATCAGCAATGTTTTATGATGGGCAAGAGCACTGCTGCCAAGCAGGCCATTTTCTTACTGTCCTTCAGTGCAGCTTTAGGTACTGACAGGCATGGATTAAGGAAACTGGCAGCCAAGTCAGGGGAGACTCAGGAAAACAGCTGCCATGGCATACATGGCCACAGGCAAATGATCAGCCCTTCATTTCTGGGAATGCTTAGTCACAAACCACATGTCTTCCGTCTTACCAACCCCTGAGCTCTGTTTCCCTTTGGGTGAAGCTGAATCACTGTTTTAGAATGATGACAGCAAAAGAAGATGGTGGAAAGAAGAGATGTTACCAACCCAGGGATGAGCACAGCTTATCTCACTTAATTTATTCAATGTACATGCCTCTGGGTGCAATTGCTTTAGAAAACCATTAAATTATTCAGGCATCAGTCTAGATAAGGTCTTTTACCTCATGAAAGATTAATTTAGGCTTAAAGGAGGCAATGTTTTGTTTCTGACAGAAATCAACACATAATCCCCAACGTCATTAAGAAGAAGCACCACATGACTGAAGAAGTATGTTGATCCAAAATGACCTAACAGGGGAGTGTATTTATCACTTTCAGCCTTCTGATACTTTCAGAGACGTTTGGTTCTATAGCATCGGTCCAAGTTCCTCCGTATATACCTGCACCGGAGTATCAGTCTTCAGTTCCTTCCCTCATCGTTCCGGCAGCTTGGAATTGTCTCCAACACCACTCTACCACTTCTGTCATTAGCTGTCATTGCAACATCACAAAATGGCAGCTTTCTTTCTTATACTCTCTTAAAATGTAATTTCATACCAGGAATGTGAAGCGCTGTATTTGAGTGTACCCCTTGTTGCTGTTGTTTAGTTGCTAAGTTGTGTCTGACTCTTTTGCCTTCCCAGGCTCCTCTTCCCATGGGATTTCCCAGGCAAGGATACTGGGCTGGGATGCCATTTCCTTCTCCAGGGGATCATCCTGATCCAGGGATCGAACCCAGGTCTCCTGCTTGGCAGGCAGATTCTTTACCACTGAGCCACCAGGAAGCCTTTGAGTGCAGCTTTAATTTAACTAAATGACTATTAGTAGTTCACATATTCATTCTGAGTCTTACTTTTCTCATCTGTTAAATGGAGTTAGGAATTTTGATTTAGTAAGTTGTTGGGAATTTTTAATGTCACATTGAAAAACTTTCTAAAGTATAAACTTTTTATAAGTAAAATCATTATTACCATTCTTTAGAAACCCAGCATGCCTAAGGAGCTTCTCTTTTCATTTAGAATATTATCCTCTTATCTCCTGAAGAGGTGCGTCAGGACCTGAAACAGAAGGCCTCCTTATGTTTGGAACTCTATGCCCCTCTTTTGTACAAGGCAAGACTTGTATGATGTGCTATGAGAACCTTGGATAATGTCAGAAGATCTGTGGTTTGTTCTCAACCTTGCTATTAGTAATTAAATTCCCCAAATTCACAATTCTCATTTCTCTGGGGAAATGAGGACTAAAAGATTTCTCTGGAAAGCTTGTTTTGGGGTTCACATGGGAAAATATATGCAAACATGCTCATAAATAATTTTTAAGCTATGCAAACATGAGACTCTGATGCCAGGTAATGATTCTGAAACATTATGATTCTGGCTAAAATCCTCAAGACAAAACTCTGGGATAATCATTTCAACTATTTGAATATGGTGCTGGAATATCGATGTTTGGCCGATGGATTGCCGCAAGTCCCTTTGAGTCATTCAGCCCACTTTCATGCGATTCAGAAGAACAACTTCTACTCACTAAAGGTCTGAAATTCCATCTTCCTCTGCACCTTTTCCCCTCCTTTAATCTTTTCTTCTCTGACATTAATTTTGTTTGTTCCCTAAAAGTAATTTTTAATGCAAAGTTTTGTGTTTAATCCTTTTCTCTTCTCCTTCCAAGTATTTTTAAAATTATCCAGTTTCACAGTTGTGATTAACATGCATTTGTTAGGACTATAATATCAACCAGCCCTTGTGCTTTACACAAGTATTAACAACTTCTAAACATAACCTTAGTTCTTTTACTTCCACCCCGCAATTCGGACACCTCATAGACATCTCCTAAAATTCACATCAACATGGAAAAATAAAATGATAATATAAAGCAACCTCCATGGTGCCTAAACCCAAATCTTCTATTCAAACTTCTTTCACCTTCTATTCTATTACTCCTCTATCTTCCAGGTTGTAAATTCATCTTTAAGCAGTTGCCAAATTTTCACAATGTCAGATCCATTTTATTTCTCAGATCTATTTTCTCCTCTTCATTCTGGCCTGAAGAAAACTTCATTCATGTCTCTACTATTTCTCCCCCAAATTGCTGCAGAAGCATATCATCAGAGCTCCCTGGTTCTAGAATCCTTCCATCCTGTTCATTCTGCTCTGCTATCAGAGCACCATTCTTTAAGTTTGTCTCTGATAAATGTGTTTCATCCATTTTAAATCACGTTCTCCTCTCATCCATCTCCAACCCCCTACTCATCATCTCCTCACCTTGAATTCTACTCCTTACCTCTGAAAAATAAATCTTGCACTTGGCCTTGAATAAGATTCAGTTTAATTGTTGTCTTCTTCAGGATTCCTTCTAGATTTCTCTTCGCTAAAATAATCTTAGTCTCATTAAACTCTCAAGGGCTAAAACTTTTAGGCTTTTATGACTATATTCTGAGCTCTCAAGAGCATGCCTTATGCAGCTCTGATCCCCTTTACATTTTTAATTGTCCACATAATATTAACTGAGTGATATTTAATTCAATGGACATTGCAATGATGGATCATCTCATCTGTAGAATTAAAATCATCTTTCTGAGTGACTTTTGATTTTAAAATATTTCCAGCATACAGGGAAATTTTCAACATATTTTTCTTGTTGCCATTTATTTTATATTTTACCCAGAAGCCACATCCAGTGACTTATCATTGCTTCATGTATTCCATGATATAAAATGATGATATTGATAATTAACTTTAAAATCTACATAAGACAGTCATTTCAGTCAGAAAAATGCAACTCCCTTATCCAACAAAAATACCATATATAATAACTTTTGGTGGTTGGGAGTGATTTTTATTTATACATGAATATTTCCAAAGGAGAAATTTTTATCTTACCATTTATAAGGTAAATTGTAAAAACATTTCATTTTTCTTTTACATTTCTTGTTGCATTTTTCCAAGTAAACTTACTGTTCCTCACTTTGCTAGCTCTTTAAAAAATTATTAGGTTTTATTTTTTTGAGCAGTTTTAGGTTTAGACAAAAAATCCTCTTGTACCTCTTCACTCCTCATCCCTGTTATAAACATCTTACTTTAGCCTCTGTTATAAACATCTCACTTTAATGTAGTACATATGTTAGAATGGATGATTCTATGTGCTGAGCCGTTCAGTCCTGTTCGACTTTTAGTGATCCCATGGACTGTAGCCTACCAGGCTCCTCTGTTGATAGAATTTTCCAGGTAAGCATGCTGGAGTAAGTTGCCATTTCCTATTCCAATTGATGAGCCTATATTGCATTGCTGCTCTAAGTCGCTTCAGTTGTGTCCGACCCTGTGCGACCCCATAGACAGCAGCCCACCAGGCTCCCCTGTCCCTGGGATTCTCCAGGCAAGAATACTGGAGTGGGTTGCCATTTCCTTCTCCACTATATTGCATTATTATTAATTAAATAGTTACATTAGCATTTATACTATAGTTTACTCTTTGTGTTGTAAATTCTGTGGGATTTTGCAGTTTATAATGTAGCCACCAGCACAGCATCAAACAGAATATGGTTTCATTGTTTAAAAAGTCCGTGGGCTCCATTTATTCATCCATTACTCCTACCTACAAATCCTGATCTTTTAACTATCTTCATTATTTTATCTTTATTATTTTATGGAGTCCCTGGGCTCCATTTATTCATCCATTACTCCTACCTACAAATCCTGATCTTTCTACTATCTTCATTATTTTATCTTTTCCAGAATGTCACATAGCTAGAATAATGCAGCCCTTTTATATTGGCTTCTTTCCCCTCGGCAAGTGTGCTTAAAGTTCAACCAGGTCTTTTCATGGCCTGATAGCTTATTTTCTTTCAGTACTGAATAATATTCCATTGTCTGAACATACCATGGTTTATTTACTCATTCACCTACTGAAAGCGATCTTGGCTGCCTCCAACGTTTAGCAATTATTAACGAAACTACCATAAACATTTCTGTGCAAGGATTTGTGTGAATGTCAGTTTTCAACTTATTTGAGTAAATGTAAGTGAGTGTGACTGCTGGTTCATATGGTTAAAGTAAGTTTAGTTTTTTAAGATTGCCAAATTATCTTCCAAAGTGGCTGTATTATTTTGCATTCCCAACAACAATGAATGAGTGTTCCTGTTGTTCTATATCCTTATCAGCATTAGTATCATCAATGTTTCATAATTTAGCCTTTCTAATAGGTATGTAGTGGTAATGTTTTAAGTTATATTAATAATTCCTTAATGACATATAATGTTTAGCATCTTTTCATATGTTTATGCATCATCTGTGAGGTGACTGTTCATATGTCTTACCTTAATGTGGGACATATGTTAGAATGAATGGATGAGCCTATGTGCTGAGTTGTTCAGTCCTGTTCAGCTTTTAGTAACCCCATGAACTCTAGCCCATATTGAATATTACTGTTCATATTTTTTTTTTACTTGAAGACATTAGTTTTCCTACTGTTTAGTTTGAAAAGTTCTTTGTTTATTTTGAATGTTAGGCATTTATTAGATATGTCTTTTGCAAATATTTTCTCCAATTCTGTGGTTTATAAATTAATTTTCATGGAAAGTGTCTTTTGCTGAACAGTTTTTAATTTTGATGAAGTCCACTTTTTCAAATTGTTCTTTCATGAATGTACTTTTTATGTTGTTTATCTAAAAGTTATTGCCAAAATTGGGCTTCCCTGCTGGTCCAATGGTTAAGAACCTACCTGCTAATGCAGGAGACACGGATTTGATCCTTGACCCAGAAAGATCCTCTGTGCTGTGGAGCAACTAAGCCTGTATGCCATAACTACTGAGCCTGTGCTCTGGAGCCCGTAAGCTGCAACTACTGAGCCCTCAGGCCTCAATTACTGACACTCACGTGCCCTAAAGCCTGCAACAAGAGAAGTCACCTCAATGAGAAGCCCACACACCAAAACTAAAGAGCAGCCCCCAATTGTTGCAACTAGAGAAAGCAAAAAGATGTAGCGCAGTCAAAAATAAAATGAGTAAACAAATAAAATTTCAAAAAGTTATTTCCAAAACCAAGGTAACCTAGACTTTCTCCTGTGTTATCTCACGGGAGTTTTATAGTTTGCATCTTACATTTAGGTCTATAGTCTCTGCCAAATTAATGTTTGTGAAAGGTGTGAAATCAGTGTTTAGATTATTATAATAGTTGTATGTGGTTATACAGCTGTTCCAGCACCACTTGTTAGAAAGACTTTCACATTATATTGCCTTTTCTCTTTCCTCATAGAGGTATTGACTATATTCATGTGCATCCATTTCTGGACTTATTCTGTTTCATGTCACACTGTCTGTAGCTTTGCAGTCAATCTTGAAGTCAAGTAGTGTTTCTGTTCCAACTTTGTTCACTTTCAATATTGTGTTAGTTATTCTGGGTCTTCTGTCTTTCTATATAAACTTTAGAATTGATTTGTCAATATCCACAAAATAATTTGTTGGGATTTGAACTGGAATTGCATTGGATCTATAGATCAATTTGGAAAGAACTTACATCCTGACAAATTTGACTCTCCCTGGTTATGTATATAGAATATCTCTCCATTTCTTTATATTATTCATTTCTTTCCTTTCATGAGAGCTTGGTATTTTCCATATATATATATACTCACACACACACACATATATACATTTTATATATGCATATATAAAATATATATGTATAAATATAAAATGGTATATATGTATAATATAAAATATAGATCTAGAAGTTTTATATATATATATATATATGTTACATGTAAATATGTACAAGCAGACATCCTTGTCTTATTCCAATCTTAGCAGGAAAATGTCTATTTTCTCATCATTGCTTATGTTATTTCTGTGTGTTTTATAGATGTTCTTAATGAAGCTGAAGAAGTCCCCTTCTATCCTTAGTTTGCTGAGAATTTTCATCAGGAAGGGACACTGGATTTTGTCAAATGCTTTTACTATATCTATTGATATAATCATATAATTTTTTCTCCTTTAGACCATTGAGGTAATGGATTACACTAATTAATGCTTTGAATGTTGAACCTGTCTACCTAGAATAAATTCTACTTTGCTATGGTGTATCCTTTTCATTAAACATTGTCAGATTTGATTTGTTAATATTTTCTTGAGGATTTTGCATCTTTGTTCTTAAATGGTACCTACCTTTTGATACAGGAATTTGAAAGTGTAGTTGTAATAATAGCATGAAAGTGTTTCAAGTAATTTGCAATTCATTGTGGATATATTTATCCGCTAGCCTGTGACCAACTCAGGAGCACTAATAGTCACATTAATTTTTGTATTATCTTAGAGTGCAGCAAAATGTATGACATAAAACAATGGATTAAGAAATGTATATTCATTCAACTGAGTGATTAGCAACATGAAAATTAAGAAAGCACAATTAGACCCCACTCTGTGCCTGGAACTGGAATAATGGGGACACAAAGGTGAATAAATCTGGATTCTATCCTTATGATATCACTGATGAGTCAAAAAACTTAGAACTGCTATAAATATAATAGGTACTCTAAATTCAATGTAAAAATGGATCAAATAGCAATATCCAGTTTTAAAGCTAATTCTCTATCAGTTAGGTTCAGTTCAGTTCAGTCGCTCAGTCGTGTCCGACTCTTTGCGACCCCATGAATTGCAGCATGCCAGGTCTCCCTGTCCATCATCATCTCCTGGAGTTCACTCAGACTCACGTCCATCCAGTCCGTGATGCCATCCAGCCCTCAGTCGTCCCCTTCTCCTCCTGCCCCCAATCCCTCCCAGCATCAGAGTCTTTTCCAACGAGTCAACTCTTTGGAGTTTCAGCTTTAGCATCATTCCTTCCAAAGAAATCCCAGGGTTGATCTCAGAATGGACTGGTTGGATCTCCTTGCAGTGAAGAGCAAATTTTCCAGTGTATTTTAAGGGTATTGAAATGATATAAATTATAAGTGAAATACTTATCTACTATACAAACAAAAGAGTTAAAACATATAGTTTGTGGAGGCACTGGATGTGGGATTTTTCTTTCTTTATGTTCCTTTGATCACTCAATTTAATTTAATTCTTTCCTTCTAGTCAACCACCCCTTCACCACGAACACTTATCTGAATTTCAGAGTAAAAATGAAGTAGATACTTAGAACACAAAGAAAGTACTGGTTAGTGTATTTGCGGTAACAAGGGTAGGACACACATCTGCTACTGGCTTTTCCATTCAAGGGCAACATAGAACTTAGTCACAGGAATCTGAATCATAGAGACAGAAAGAAAGTAGTTAAGAATTAAAAGAATATTGGGTGGAGTTAATCGTCTATAAACATATCCTTTCATTCATGATGTGATTTACTGAACAAATATTTACCAAGTTCTTATTATGTGCTAGGCCCTACACTAAGTATATCAGAGCTGAATAAACTGTGGTCTCCATGTCTTCAAGCAACACACAGTCAATAGAGAAAGATAAGGGATGCACGTAGATAATTCAAGCTCAGCATCTAACAGTGTAGATACTCTCTGAACAATTATTGAGATCCATCTCCTGCCAGATATCATTCTAGGGGCTTATAATATAGCATTGAACCAAACAGACAAAAGTCCCTGCCTCCAAGTTACTTATATTATAACAGGGGAAAAATTTAACAGTATTGGGAGAGAGGGAAGCTCCAAGTACCCTAATGAAAAATACAGATATAAAGTTAATAACATCCTGTGCAAATAGGGCTTCCCCAGTGGTTCAGTGGGTAAAGAATCTGTCTGCAATGCAGGAGACACAAAAGATGCAGGTTTGATCTCTGGGTCAGGAAGATCCCTGGAGAAAGAGATGGCAACTTCAGTGTTCTTGCCTGAAAAATCTCATGGACAAAGAGAGAAGCCTGGCAGGCTAAGTCCATAGGGTCACAAAGAGTTAGACAACAATGAACACACATATTGACTGTGCAAATAGAGAGTGGTTACATAGGATTCAGGAGAGTCAAAGAAGGTGAGCTATAAATTATGGTTCTATTTTGTTTCATTTTCTTTTCTTTTTTTGAGATTCAAAAGAAATGCAACTCTAGCAGAAAAGAACAGGTGAGTCACAGCCTCCAGGGAGGCAGGCAGGTGTGGGTACTAGTCCTCAAGCACTTTGTTAGTCCTGTATTGTGGCCAGGTTGGTAGCATGTATGGTTGGGATGACAGGACATAAAGGTGGAGAATTAGATGAGACTTTAGGAACTTTAAGTGCATGGCTATGCAGATTGGATTTTGTCTTTAAGGCAGAAGAGAGCTAATGCTAATTTTAGAACAGAAGGATGATGCTATCAGAATGGTGTTTTCAGAAAGCTGGATGTGTGAATTGTCTTTGAGGACTAGAGAAAGGAATTAGAAGCAAAGGCTATGTGGATTTAAAACGGTGAGTAAATGTATATGGACCAGTACTAACCAGAAACAGAAGCTGAAGTTTATCTCCATGAACTATGCATTAAAGTGTGTTATCTTGGAGGACACCAAGATACTGGAGAAGATTATTCTAGAAAGACATAGCTGATCTCTCAATGTCTACCCTGAGCCTTACAAAGCTTTTGAGGAGATTCTACTTTATCTAAAAGAAAAATAGCAGTGATTTAGGAATATGAACTCAACATCCCCACCATATGCTGAGTCATGGGTGGCAATGATGACTCCAGCTTTGCTCATATCTGCCTCCGGGAGAAGGAAGGGCATTCTGGTCTCCCTAAAATCTAATGCCTTTTGCCACTGCAGCAGTGTTCCTGCACCTTATTTCTTATCTCTTTAACATTAAAAAAAAAATTACAAAGAAGAAAAGGGAATGAGAAGATACCGCAACTTTGCTTATGATGTTATTCAAAGGATAGGGAGAGTGAGGAACATAAACGGTGTGGAAATGGTGCAGCTAAGGCAGCAGCAGGCACATAACTGTCTCCCAAAGAAGCCAGACAGGAAAGTTTACATCTCCTCGTGCACACAAGAGCACATACTATGCTGGGAAATAAGAAACCAAAATAAAAGATAAGACATGAGGAATGACAACATTAAAAAATACAAATAGACAGTGGGTGGTTCCCAGCCATCATAGTATAAAACTCTTTAGCAAGTGTAATGTAAGATCACTCAGAGCTAGCCTCTAACTGCTTCTAAGACAAAGTGTCCTGGAGTCTTGAATGAAATGAAAGGGCTAGTTTTTGAGTTTCAAATTACTCATTTCCTACTTTTTCACTCTTTTCCCTCTCTCATTTGCTGCATTGCTTTGGGAATATCAAACTTCTTCTTGCACATGGGTGCAATTTCCATAACTTCAGAGAATGACATGACTATGTCCATGTTATTAGTGAGCTATGAAACATTTAGAATGAAATTAAATTCCAGAGCTGGATCATTTACTTTGCCGTAATGGTTCCTATTTACTTACGTAAGTCCATTTGTCCTTCTAACTAGCATACTTTTCTCTGTGTGGCAAACTCCTTGTCATTCTTTAAGACACAACTCAGATTAATTCCCATGTGAAACTTTCACTTTCTCTCTTAGCCTAAAGCTTCTCTGGACTTTGTAAATCCATGTTTTGTTTTGTTTTTTTAGTTTCATTTATCAAAATTATAAGACCTTTAACACTTTATGATCTATATTACCCCCTAACCAGACCTGAGGCCAGGGCTCTCTGATTCATCATTATTTGCCCCATGGCAAAAAGCACAACCCTTGCTACATTAGGGGGAGACAATATACACTAATAAAATAAACACGTGAGTCGATTGGACTCTTCCCATCTCTTCCTGACACTGTAGGTGTAACTAGGACTTTTTCAATACTTTGAGGACCTGCCACTCCCATGCACTATCCTTGTAGCTGGCTCCGTGGGAATTTGCCTGGCCTTTGTCATGTAGGTCATCCCTTTTTGGACTGGAGAGTGATCAGACTGGGTGTTAGGAATGAGCTCCTCCACTGAGTCACGGTGCCTCGGGGCACTGTGGTTCTACTCCGTGTGAAAGGTCTCTCTGCAACATTCTTGCAAGATGATTTTTCTAATTAGCGTGCCCTTATAAGGTGCCAGAGGGGATGGCTGGTCAGCATGGGGGCCCATGGGTGGGGAAACAGTGGCCAAGAGACTTTGCCTAAGGCTTTTGGGTGGCTGAAGCCTCCCAGTTAACATCTAGTGAGAACACAGTGACTCAGTGCTCTACTCCACACCCCAGGTTCCCTTGCCTGTCAGCTCTTTTCATTCTGCCTGGCCTGGACTTCAAATGCATGAAATGGTGATGTGATTCTAGGACTGAGCACCTGACTACATCCTGCAGTGAAGCCAGAAAGCACACGCTTAAGGGACTTTGTCTTTAAATGGCTACAAGACATCATGCTTCACTGAGTACCCTTGAATCTGAGGCCTTCGTTTGGGGCTTCATTTGGGTCAGGAAAAAAGGTGCTATAAGCCCCGAGAATGTACAGAATGTCAAGAGACTGATAATAACTGAATAGCAATAACACTCAGATGTATTATTCCTTAAGACTGCTTAAAAGACTTGTATACTTCTGTGTGTGTGTGTGTGTGTGTGTGTGTGTGTGTGTGTGTGTATGTGTGTGTTCAGTCATGTCCAACTCTTTGCAACCCCACGGCCTGCAGTCCACCAGACTCCTCTGTCCATGGAATTTTCCAGGAAAGAATATTGGAATGGGTTTCCATGCCCTAATCTTGGGGATCTTCTGACTCTGGGGTCAGACTTGCATCTCCGAATCTCCTTTTGGTGGGTGAATTCTTTATCACTAAGCCACCTGGGAAGCTCATATTGCTATATATAGGCTTATGAAGTATGTAATTTAAGAAATATACCTTTTAAGATAAATTAATAAATTGTTCTGGGTTAAATTTTGAAAAATATTGAAAACACAAAACATAAGTTTGTTTTTTTTTAATAATGCCACTTGTTTGGTTTAGGTATTTTTCTTTATATGTATATACATGTGTATATACTTATAAAATATATAAATAAAATATGTATACATATATTTTATATGAATTTATTATAAATATATTTATTTATAAGTATATTCCTCCTTTCAATTCAGTTCACTTCAGTCGCTCAGTTGTGTCCGACTCTTTGCGGCCCCATGGACTGCAGCACACTAGGCCTCCCTGTCCATCACCAACTCCCAGAGCCCAAACTGGTCCATTGAGTCAGTGATGCCATCCAGCCATCTCATCCTCTGTCGTACCGTTCTCCTCCTGCCCTCAATCTTTCCCAGCATCAGGGTCTTTTCAAATGAGTCAGCTCTTCACATCAGGTGGCCAAAGTATTGGTGTTTCAGCTTCATCATCAGTCCTTCCAATGAACACCCAGGGCTGATCTCCTTTAGAATGGACTGGTTGGACCTCCTTGCAGTCCAAGGGACTCTCAAGAGTCTGCTCCAGCACCACAGTTCAAAAGCATCAATTCTTCAGCACTCAGCCTTCTTCACAGTCCAACTCTCACATCCATACATGACCACAGGAAAAACCATAGCCTTGACTAGACGGACCTTAGTCGGGAAAGTAATATCTCTGCTTTTTAATATGCTATCTAGGTTGGTCACAACATTTCTTCCAAGGAGTAAGTGTCTTTTAATTTCATGGCTGCAGTCACCATCTACGGTGATTTTGAAGCCCCCTAAAATAAAGTCTGACACTGTTTCCCCATCTATTTCCCATGAAGTGATGGGACCAGATGCCACGATCTTCGTTTTCTGAATGTTGAGCTTTAAGCCAACTTTTTCACTCTCCTCTTTCACTTTCATCAAAAGCCTTTTAGTTCCTCTTCACTTTCTGCCATAAGGGTGGTGTCATCTGCATATCTGAGGTTATTGATATTTCTCCCAGCAATCTTGATTCCAGCTTGTGCTTCTTCCAGCCCAGCGTTTCTCATGATGTACTCTGCATAGATGTTAAATAAGCAGGGTGACAATATACAGCCTTGACATACTCCTTTTCCTGTTTGGAACCAGTCTGTTGTTCCATGTCCACTTCTAACTGTTGCTTCCTGACCTGCATACAGATTTCCCAAGAAGCAGGTCAGGTGGTCTGGTATTCCCATCTCTTTCAGAATTGTCCACAGTTTCTTGTGATACACACAGTCAAAGGCTTTGGCAGAGTCAATAAAGCAGAAATAGATGTTTTTTCTGGAACTCTCTTGCTTTTTCAATGATTTAATGGATGTTGGCAATTTGATCCCTGGTTCCTCTGCCTTTTCTAAAGCCAGCTTAAACATCTGGATGTTCATGGTTCACATATTGCTGAAGCCTGGCTTGGAGAATTTTGAGCATTACTTTGCTAGCGTGTGAGATGCGTGCAATTGCGCAGTAGATTGAGCATTCTTTGGCATTGCCTTTCTTTGTGATTGGGATGAAAACTGACCTTTTCCAGTCCTGTAGCCACTGCTGAGGTTTAAAATTTGCTGGCATATTGATGTAGCACTTTCACACCATCATCTTTTTTATCAGTATAAATTTATATATATATAAATATATATCTTTCTCCTTTATACGTGTGTATGTGTGTGTGTACTTTTTCAACATGGTTCCTGACACTGTACGAAAAGGGAAAATTATAATTTTCATTTAATAGATGAAGAACTAAGACTGTAAGTTATCTGAAAGGGTAATTTCAGTTCAGTTCAGTCACTCAGTCATGTCCGACTCTTTGCAACCCCATGAACTGCAGCACGCCAGGCCTCCCTGTTCATCACCATCTCCCCAGAGTTCACTCAGACTCACATCCATCGAGTCCATGATGCCATCCAGCCATCTCATCCTCTGTCATTCCCTTTTCCTCCTGCCCCCAATCCCTCCCAGCGTCAGAGTCTTTTCCAATGAGTCAACTCTTCTCATGAGGTGACCAAAGTACTGGAGTTTCAGCTTTAGCATCATTCCTTTCAAAGAAATTCCAGGGCTGATCTCCTTCAGAATGGACTGGTTGGATCTTCTTGCAGTCCAAGGAACTCTCAAGAGTCTTCTCCAACACCACAGTTCAAAAGCATCAATTCTTCAGCACTCAGCTTTCTTCACAGTCCAACTCTCACATCCATACATGACCACAGGAAAAACCATAGCCTTGACTAGACAGACCTTAGCCGGCAAAGTAATGTCTCTGCTTTTGAATATACTACTTAGGTTGGTCATAACTTTTCTTCCAAGGAGTAAGTGTCTTCTAATTTCATGGCTGCAGTCACCATCTGCAGTGATTTTGGAGCCCCCAAAATAAATTCTGACACTGTTTCCCCATCTTTTCCTGTGAAGTGATGGGACCGGATGCCATGATCTTCGTTTTCTGAATGTTGAGCTTGAAGCCAACTTTTTCACTCTCCTCTTTCACTTTCATCAAGAGGCTTTTAGGTCCTCTTCACTTTCTGCCATAAGAGTGGTGTCATCTGCATATCTGAGCTTATTGATATTTCTCCTGGCAATCTTGATTCCAGCTTGTGTTTCTTCCAGCCCAGTGTTCTCATGATGTACTCTGCATATAAGTTAAATAAGCAGGGTGACAGTATACAGCCTTGACGTACTCTTTTCCTATTTGGAACCAGTCTATTTTTCCATGTCCAGTTCTAACTGTAAATATTATCTGATCATTTACTATGCAGTCTTGGCTACATCTTAACATTTCTCCAGATCTCTACTTTTTCCCCCAAAGAAAGTAATGGAACTCAGAGCTACTGTCACTACAATTTTAAAGCTGTGAACTAAAAGTTGGTCTTTAAATTCCAAGTATTACTTTGATAACAAGTTCATGTACATTTAATGGTCAAAGACATGAGCTAAATTAGCCTTTAACTTCTGATGTGCTGATGGGTATTCACTGCTATATTTAAAATGGATAACCAACAAGGCCCTTCTTCATAGCACAGGGAACTCTGCTCAATGTATGTGGCAGCCTGGACAGGAGGGGAGTTTGAAGAAAAGTGGATACATGTATCTGTATGGCTGAATCCTTTTGCTATCCACCTGAAACTATCACAACATTGTTAATCAGCTATACACTGATAAAAAATTAAAAAATAATTAAAGAAATCATCTTATGAATTCATTATTTGCCATTATTAATTTTCATTCTGTCCATTTTTTTTTTAAGTTCTGAAGTCAAAGGAAGGAAGGGGTGACATAGCTCAAAAGATAATGAGATGAGGGAATCAGGCATCATTTTGATCCAGGAAATCACCAGTGAATGAACCATAATATCAACTAACCCCACACCAGTAATTAGCTGTAGTCTAAAAGGCATTTTTCTGCATTCAAATGATCTCACGTCTTATGAGTTAAACATACGTATTCTGTGTGGCTCACATCTTCTCTAAAGCCAGACATCATGACAGGGAAATCCGTCTAAAATAGACAAAGACTGAAGGAGATGGAGAAATGCCCACCCTTGGTCAAAGAATGGCACACAGCTTAAGTACATATACCTCCTGATTGGAAAAGCTGCTGGGGCAGAAAGAGAAAAGGATTCTGGGCTTTCAGTTTGCATTGCTGATCTGTGATCTTAAGATTTCTTGTTTGTTTGTTTTACTATGTCTGTATTTTGATTAGAAGTTGCCTTCTATTTCGGAGAAAAACTTGGATTCTAGGGGCAGAATGACCAGAGCAGGATGTGGAAGAAAAGGGCCAGAGCTGGAAGCATTGACTTTGTCCTGGGCTCTGGTCTCTGGGTTCAAGGAAAGAAAGGAACTTTCCATCTACAACTCGCTGTAACACCAGATTTGGAGTGGAAAACAAGAGACTCTCAGAGCAGAAGTTCCTTTTAAAAATAAAGATTAGGCATTAGCTGGAGCCTCCCTCTTATCATAAGCTGGATGGGCAGCAAAAGGCAGAGAACATCTCAGGTATATAATTTACAGAAATACCCAAACACTGTTGTTTAAACTACAGTCTGTTGAGTAATGGAGATGACGATGCTGAGGTTGATTATAATTACTCCCGTGGGTGTGTTCAGTGCACCACTGGATGTGCATTATTCTCTCTACAACCTTGTAAGTTAGGCATTATTTATCCCACTGCACAGAGGAAGAAGATAATGTTCATATAGGAAGCACACAGCTCTTTCAAGATCACCCAGCTCGTTAGTAACCAGGCCAGAAAGTGAGGTTTGTAGTCAGTGAATTCCTTTCACCACCTACCAACCCCGGTGAAAGCCTTGGATTTGGTCCATTATCATGACTGCAGCCCCTCAGCAGAGGATGCAGGGAGCCAAGGCTGGGTTCTCTGGAGGCTTCTCATCTAAACTGTCAGGGCTCCTCATTTAAAAGGTCTTCACCAGTAGATCCAACTTCAGTAGGTGGTAGGGCATGATGCCATTTTGTAGTCAGGACTGGAGCCTGAAGGGGAGGATCAGCACTCACAAATTTCAAATGACTTCCTAAAATAAGAAAAGAATTATATCCTAAAGAAATACAGGCAGAGAAGTGAGGCCTGAGGATGGGGGAGAAGGAACGATGGGGCCTGGGAGGGATACAGGAGGCCTGGAGATTTCCTATTATCTGTCAGGGCAGATCATACAGTCACATCTTCCGTCAGCTCTCCCCAAACAAGTATCATTTTTATTATTATTTTGAAAAGAGATTATGTTTAAACAGTGGCACCAATATCCTGCCAACCTGATTAAAAGCAGGATGAAGATAAAATGATTTCTCTATTCCTCGTGGCCCGGGAAGCCAACACCTCCCAGGGAAATGGCCCTCTCCCAGCGGCAGACTGCACTCTACTTTTGAAGCTGCTTCTAAACTTGTTTGCTTTGGGAGCCCCGGTAAGATCTATGCTTGCTGCCCCCAGGCTGGCCCTGTGCGACTGCTCCTGCAGAGACCATGGCTGGCTTCCCAGATGAACAACCACGACAGTGAATGATATCAAACCAATTAGAAGCAGGGCCCACCTTGTGCCAGCCAGGCTCACCTGTAGTCTTACCCACTTCTGGAAAAGGACCCCTGGGCCTTGGATGGGGGGGATGGGGGAACTGTTAAACTGAAAGACTAAATGTTTAGTAGGGACCTCCTCTCAGAATCTCTTGTCTTAGAAATAAGTGAAGCAACTGGAAGGAGACCAGTTTCTTATACCATCATCTGCTAAATAGGCTGCAGAGAATATGGTTTTCAGATTCTTCCACTGGATAGGAACACAAGTCTTCCCTTAGCACCTTGTGAATGATCAGAGGTGGAGGTTTATCAGATCTGGCCCCAGTAATGAGGCTGTGTTTGTCCTGCCTCTTACAGAACCCTCACTAAGGATGGGACATCTCTGTGGAAGGAGGGAGGGAGGCAGGGAGTGGGGCCAAGCATTTCCCTTGGCTCCATGCTCTCAGTTCCCACCTTTAACAGAGAATCAGAAGTCTGGATTCAATGGCAAAGCCTAATCACCTATTAGCCACTTACATTGTGTGATTTATTTAAATTCTGAGTTTGGGTTTTTTACCTACTAAAATATGATTGCAAAGACTATAAGGATGAAGAACAAGCCAGGGATGGCAGGGACCTGGGGGAAGGAGAGAATGACTATAAAGAAGAGCTCGAGGATGATACAACAGTTTGGTGTTGTGACTGTCAGGACAGGATGCATTTGGTCAAAACTCATACCCTGAAAAGAGTTTATCAATTTAAAGGTAAATAAAATTTTCAAGAGTAATGTAACTTTTCAAAGGTTTGTTATAAGAATAACTATGATAAAAAGATTTGAAAAGATCTAGCACATTGAATGGCCCATACATGTATTAAGTATATGTCAGGGATTTTTGTTTGTTTGTTTTGTTTCTTTTGAGCTTATTGCTGTCATCCATAAAATGGGCATGAAAATATTATTTCTTATAAGCATAAAAAGTTTTGTCTTCCTCACAAGTTTGGTGAAATGATAATATGAAGTGGTGAGTGTAAATACTTTATCAGCAGTTAAGATATAGCAAGGGATCCATTGATTCATTCATTTACATTTGAATGCCTTTCCTGTGCAAGTCCTCTGGGACAGGCGTCACAAAGCTTCCCCTGCTGTAGCTCTTAGCCTAGGGAGGATGGAAACACCAGAGCAGTGAATGCTGCGTGTGTGAAGTTCCAGCGGCTGAGAGATGTTTCTAAAAGACATGTCATGCAGGCTCTTATTTAAGCATTTTCTGAAATAAGACTTGGAAGGCAGGTAGCAAAAGGGCCCCAGACAACAGGAAAAGAGAAAGGGTACTGCAGCCTGAGGAAACTACATAGAAATATCTGGAAGTGGGGGTGGGGGGAACCAATGCTCATTTAGGGAACCAAGGACCTTTCAGGCTGGTTGGAGTCAGAGATTCTTCATTTTGAAGATTCAAGTCTTAGACGGGAGGCTGGGCCAAGTGAGCATTAAGGGCTCTTGTAATCTCCTGAGTATAGCATTCTAAGGCCATCCTTGGCTCCCTCTTTATATGCACTTGGCAGCCACTTTGGGGCTTCCCAGGTGGTGATAGTGGTAAAAAAAAAAAAAAAAACCTGCTTGCCAGTGCAGGAGACATAAGAGATGTGGGTTTGATCCCTGGGTCAGGAACATCCCACGGAAAAGGAAGTAGCAACCCACTCCAGGATTCTTGCCTGGAGAATGCTATGGACAGAGGAGCCTGGTGGACTACAGTCCATAGGATTGCAAAGAGTCAGTCATGACCGAAGTGACCAACGCACACACCCAGCACACATGAAGGCAACTTTGAGCCTGGCCCTTTTCTTTCTGTCGAGTATCTGGACCAGAACCTAGGGAAAAGTCTTTCCCTTAAAATTGACCTCCAGGTTTCCGTGCATCTACTTCAGGACGATCACTCAGCTCTCAACCTGAGGTTTTCACCACCAAATGGGAGGAGGTGGAGTTGTGGAAAGGATTCAAGTCCTCTGAGGCTGTTCGGTGATGTCAACCCAATTACCAGAGACAGCGCTATCTGCCCGGCAATGCCCTTCAGGTATCTGCACCTGTGTGGCTCTGGGTGGAATTCTTGAATGTGACACTTGGCTGATAGAAATTCTGCCCCTCCCTGCCTCTTTTTTTCCTCTCCTGAAAAGGAAGCAGAATCAGCAGTGGAGCAAAGTCCCAGCTGCCTTGAAAGAATTTCAGCAACTACAAGGAAACTCTGCAACTTTGGGTATTCTGAGAAACCATATTTCACTCTTATGTACCAGGATGGCTCTGCCAGTTATTAAATAATTCCACCAGCCCTGTCCCTGAATCAGTCTAACACCTAGGACACAAGACACCTCAATTCCTCCTCTAGAATCCCTGGGGCATCTTCATAATCCAGTAACTGACATGGTAAAGCCTTGTACGGATGGCCTCCCGGTATCCCGCCCCAGTGTATCATGTGTTCTGATTGGCTAGAATGTACCGATTGCTGTATATTGTAAATATCACCTCTCCAGAAGAAAGACAGCTGACCAGCTGCCTTCCCCAAGCAAATAATTTCTTCTTCCTGGGCTTCTATCAGTCAATAAAATTTATTATTATTTTATTAAATACATGGAGTTTTTGGATTTGTTGATTTCTTGGGTCTCCTCTGCCTTTAACATTCTATGATTTCATAAACAATGATGTTCAAATTTCTGTACCCAAGGTCTGGTTAGTTCACATACTTTTTCAGAGGAAGGAGTTGATAGTATGTGTCTGATATGAGTAGAAACATCTCAAAATCATAGATTTAAAGCATTTTAGAGTTGGAAGTGGCTTAGAGTTCACTTCATCCAGCAAGTTTTTTGGAATATGTTCCACTGAACTATGGGGAGAGCATAGAGGCTGACAAAGAGGGAAGAGTGGACAGGGCTCCACAGTTTTGGCTCCTGCTTCAACCCAAGCAGACATAAACTATCTGGTTTTGTGCAGTGACGTTCTTTCCGAGGTTTTATGTGTCTTGGGGGTAAGATCCTAAGATCCTTAAATCCTGGCTTGCTTGGCAACTTGCTCTCACTAGGCCCAGAGGAAGTTACTTAATTCCCTTGAGCTCAGTTTCTTTATCTGTAAATATGGATGGCACGATTTTGCAAGGTTTACAGCATGACAAAGCACTCAGTACAACATCTGGCAAGAACTAGGGGTCTGATATCTATTAGTTGGATCTAAATTCAATCCATGGTTACTTCCTTGAGGTGGAATCTAAGTTCCCAGAGCCACTTTGAAAAGATGGTAAACACACACACACACACCAGGAACTGCCAAGAGGATATTTCAACAGCAACAGTTACACTTGCAACACTTGCTAGTGCTGTGTTACCAAACAAGGTGACAGCAGCAAAATTCTCTTCAACCACAACTATGGAGGGAGATGGCTGTGATAATCCCTGCAACACCACGGGTTTTGGTTACCGCCGAGCAACTCACTGACCTTAACGCGCTTAGCGTACATCCTCACGGTAGCTGTACAGGAGAAGTTGAATAACCGGTCCGGTCCCTTGCACTCAGGGTGAGGCACCTGTAGCACTTGAAATGGCTCCTTTCACTTGACTGATCCACTGTCTTCCACCCTCTTTCCAAGGACCCGCTCTAAGATGGGAGCTAATAGGTTTCTCCCACCTGAGACAGGTGGGCAATAGAAAGCTGGGGGCATCTCGAATTACTTCCCTTTTTTGAAGGGAGGGCACATTCCCGAATGGAAGAGTCTAGAACAGCCTCCTTCTGTTAAACTGTCTGTTCTCATATGACTAATTGGAGAATCCACCCACTCTGGGGGCCATTAGGTGGGTGTGCAGAAATATTTCCAAGTAGTGTTCTAATCACACATTGTGTCAGTGCAAGGCTTTGTAATCAGATGGGGATTGACCCACCTTTGGTGCCATTTTCCAGACTGCTAAGATAATTTATCCCTGGGCTGAGATTCAATCTTAGCCCAATAATGAATTGTCTCTGTCATCTTGGCTCAACTGTCTGCCTCCTTCTCATGGAATTATCAGGTCTCTGGTACATATTCCCTACCCCTCTTCCCCAAATTGCAATTTCCACCGTGGTTTTCTTTCCCTTGTTAATATTTTCTTCCTTCTGGGCCCTGTTTAATGACAAAGTTGGATTCTGGTTCTTACACACCACTGACTGGTGGACTTTGAGAATACCATTGCTTGGAGCATCCTTAAAGAGCTGTGAGTCTGAGGGCTTCATTTTGCAGTTAGAGAAAATAAGAACTAGAGGGAGAAATTAGTTCTCTCAAGCTCACCCAAATCCTCTGTGGCTGAACTGAAACTTGTGACTCTCAGTTAATTGTCCTTTAATTGTTTGTCCATTCCTGCATGTAATCATGCATTCAATTACTGTTTCTAGATTTCTACTCTCTGCCATGTCTTCTTTTAAGCCCTGGAACTCCAGTAATGAATAAAATTCCCATTCTAGAAACTATATTCTGAGTGGAAGGAGATAGGAAGTAGACAAAATTTATTAGGTCAAATGTTAGATGGTGGTAAGTGGTATGAAGCAATAAAGCTGTGAAGGGGAGTGGAAACGGCAGCTGCAGGAATTCAAGTATAGAAAGAGGTCACGGAAGACTCCTCTAAGAAAGTGTGTTTGACCTCAAGCCCTTGGCCGGAGTGGTGCACCATGTGCACCCCTGAGGGAAGAATGGTTCAGACATAAACAACAGTGTTTGCAAAGACCCTGAGGCAGGAGCAAGCTGGGTGTGTTCTAGGATAGTCATGAGGCAGTGCCACTGGAGCTAGGTATGTAGGGAGTGTACAGACTAAGAGTAGAGAGTAACTGGCTAAGCCAGTGAGATGGAAAACCCATAAAAG
Source organism: Nanger dama (assembly GCA_917880005.1). Taxonomy (NCBI): domain Eukaryota; kingdom Metazoa; phylum Chordata; class Mammalia; order Artiodactyla; family Bovidae; genus Nanger; species Nanger dama. The sequence continues at coordinate 21,389,837 of CAKJTW010000011.1, read as the reverse complement.
ATTCTGAGCAGAAGGGTGACATGGGCTTACTTACATTTTGGAAGGATGACTCTGGCTTCTGTGTGGAGAATACACTTAAAGGAAACAAGGATGGAAAGAAAGACAGAAGTTTGGAGGCTTCTGCAATAATTCTGCAGAGAGACAGGAGACGGTGGTTGCTCGACCGAGGATGGGAGAGTGGAGGTACCACAAAGACATCTGCTGTGGAGGGCAGGGGAGATGCACCTCAACTCCGTGATCAGGAGAGTGGGAAGGGTGGCAGAGGGGAATGAAGGGGGGGTGGACTGCCCAAGAGGGAGTTGGAACTTTTAGCCCGGAGCTGTAGTGAATCACGGGAGGCTTCCTAGAGGAGGAAGAATGCAAGATAATGGCTGATTCGAATGTAAGGTCAGTTTTTGATTTTACATCTAGGTTTGCCAGGGACTGTCCTGGTTTGAATACTCCTCAGTCCCAGAGAACCGGGGAGCATTGGCTACCCTCCTGTGAGAGTTTCCTGGTGAAGCTGGAGGAGTCTGGGGATGATGAGGGTGTTCTGGGAAGAGAAGATAGAATGTAGATGCCTGAGCAGCATGGGCAGGCAGCGTGGGGTAGGCTCAAGGAGAGGAGAAAGCACACAGGACTCCAGTGTGCATAGTTCTTCCACCGTAAGAATGGTGGCACTGGTTTTGATGTCAGTGGAAGAGTCTTAAGTGAAGAATGATAACACTAATAACTTGGCAGCTTTATCCCTCATTCCAGTCTCCTTGTAAAAGAGCTATATGCAACCCCCATCATTTATAAGTTTCAGATGAAAAGTGGGATTAAGAAAATCAAGAAACAGGATAGAAAATATGTTTGTACCAAAACATTCCCACTGAGTTGCTACTTGAGAATCCTCCTGTCCGGTAAGGTCACAGTCCCTTTGAAACCAGCTTATTTTTTCCCCCTCATTTCCCTATTTACATTATTGACTTCATTATTTTCCCAGGCTCAAAATCTCAGAATCATGATTTTATTTTCTTTCCTGGTGATTCTGTCAGCCACCAAGTCTCTACTCTTCTTTTCTTCAAAATAGGTTTCCTCAGTTCTTTACTCTGAGCCCCACTACTGCCAGCTGACTCAGTCTGTGCTTACACTGTGCCTTGGCAGTGGTGGACTAGAGGCTGCAGGGGAGTGGGGGCAAGAGAGCAGTGGGCTTACATCCCTGGGTTGCAGGCAATAAGTGAGGGTGTTGTCTGTAGGGAATTTAAACCCAGTCAATGTAAACTCAATCTGCTTTGCAGCGCTATTTACAATAGCCAAGAAAAGGAAGCAACCTAAATGTTCATCAACAGATGAATGGATAAAAAGATGTGACACATATATACAATGGAGTACTACTGAGCCATAAAAATGAACAAAGCAATGCCATTTGCAGCAACATGGATGCAACTAGAGGCTGTCATACTAAGTGAGGTAAGTCAAAGTCAAATATCATGTGATATCACTTATATGTGAAATCTAAAATAAGACATAAATGAACTTATCCATGAAACAGAAGCAGACACACAGACATAGAGAAGAGCCCTTGCTTGCTGAAGGGAGTGGGGGACTCTGGATGGACTGGGAGTTTGAGGTTAGCAGATGCAAACTATTATATATTGAATTAATAAATAAAAATGTCTTACTGTCTATCTTCAATATCCTGTAATAAATCATCATGGAAAAGAATATGAAAAAGAATATATATACACACATATATGGGAAGATCCTCTGGAGAAGGGCATGGCAAACCACTCCAGTATTCTTGCCCGGAGAATCCTATGTACAGAGGAGCCTGGCGGACTACAGTCCATAGGGCTGAACAGAATTGAAAATAACTGAAGTGATTTAGCATGCATGTACACATACACATACACACACACACACACATATGTATATGTACATATATATATACATACATATATATATATATAACTGAATCACTTTGCTGTACAGCAGAAACTAACAACATTGTAAGTCAACTATATTTTAATAAAAATATTTTATTAACATATTTAATAAAATAAATTTTAGAAAATGTAAAAGTCAATCTGCTTTGTATTATTATTTCTATGTGTCATCAATTAAAGGTAATCTTAAAACTACCTCCCACCAGGAGCAGAGTACACCCACTTATTACTACCCACAACCTCAAATCCTGTCATATTTTCTTTATTTTTATCTCAGTTTCTCTCCTTTTCTTCTATTCCCTCACAGGCCAGCTTTGGAATGCAACTACAGTCAAGAACCACCCATCTCTAGTTTCCCCAAACCTCAGAAGCCTTTCTGAGGTTTATAGGATCAAGACCCAATACCGCAGTCTAGTTTTCGGTCAAGCCCTCAGTAACCCGAAGCCAGAATGACAGCTGAAGCTTATCCTGTTACTCTGGATCCCAAAATCTCTTTGCTCTGAGAGTGTGTTATGAGAGCCACGGCTTCCTGCTGTATTTGCTGGGAGAAAAACTCATTTGGGGATCCTAGCCCCAAGAGAGACCATGACTTTAAACAAGTCACCTTTCCTCTAAGGGTCTCAATGTTTTTATTAGTCAAATTAGAATAATACCTATAGAGCTGAAGTGGCAGGATTTCATTAAAGGCCAAACAAGGTCATGGTTGTGAAATCCTCCAAGCACATGACTGTGATGCCTATTTTTTGTTGTTTTTAATTAATTTATTTATTTTAATTGGAGGCTAATTACTTTACAACATTGTGATGGTTTTTGCCATACATTGACATGAATCAGCCACCAATGTACAGGTGTCCTGCCATCCTGAAACCCCTACCCACCTCCCTCCCACTCCATCCCTCTGGGTTGTCCCAGAGCACCAGCTTTGAGTGCTCTTCCTCATGCATCAAACTTTCACTGGTCATCTATTTTACATATGTGTTTCAATGCTATTCTTTCATATCGTCCCACCTTTACCTTCTCCCACATAGTCCAAAAGTCTGTTCTTTACATCTGTGTCTCTTTTGCTGTCTTGCATGTAGGGTCACTCTCCAATGTTCATTGCAGCTCTGTGATGACTATTTTAAGAGGCAGAGGTAATACTCATCAGAGTGGTAGTTACCATGGTTATGGCGTCGATGTTCACGGCAATGCAAGACTCTTCACTTTCACTGTCTATTTTACTTTCTGCTTCTCCCATCTTTGCCATTCTATGTCCAACTCACCATTTAAGGTACAACTTTAGACCAATCTCCTCAAAAATTCTTCCCAGGCTGTTGAAGCCTTCTTTGAATTCTGCTGTCTTCAAACCCACCTCCCCTGAACACCCGTTCTTTGTGTTTGCTCAGGTACCTTGCATGCCATCTTTCACTGTACAGCCTTCCCAATCAGAACTATCCGTTCCCCTGTTGCCTTAGCGTTCCTCATAATACTGAGCACACAATAGATGTTAAATCAAGACTCATCAAAATGAATGAATGAATGCATGTTCAGAAGCATCTTTTTTTTTAACCCCTTAAAGCAAAGTATGCTGACAGTGCCCTCTGCTGCTAAGCAATGATTCTGTATTTTCTGCACAGTGGAAGAACAAGGCAGAGAATGTTTAGTAAAAGGAATATGTAAAAATTATGACTTTCAACATGCTGGGACAGAGAGGATGAGGCAAAATCACCAAAAGTCTCAGTGCAAGGGAGACTAGGAAGTCAGAAAGATCAGACAAAGGGGCTACAGGAAAGGCAAGAATATCCTTTCTAGACTGATAACTGACAGCCAATTTGGAATTAAAACACCCTCTTGATTTTGTATAACAAGTTTCTCTTCTCCTGTGTCCCTGCCCCAACAATAAGTGTGTTATTTTTGGCCAGAAATAAATCTTAAATCTAACTGTATGAAAATTAACTTTGGCAATTCCAAAGTGCCTCATGGGAGAACACATTTAAAAATGTTGTGATAGCTGGAAAAGTATTGCTAGAGAAATCATAGTCTAATCCATTTGTCTTCTGTTGAGGTGATACAGTAAAAGTAACAACTGCTTTCTAACATGCATCATTTTCCTTCTATTACCTCAGTTAAATTTCATGACAACGCATCAGATAGGTATTACTAGTCCTTTATAGACGAAAACGTGGAGAATGAGAGGATAATAAATGTAACCATTATCAGAGACCTGGGAAAGTTAACAAGGGTTTCCAAGTCTGGGAGGTATAAAATCTGAGCCTTCCTTTTTATGGCACACTGTCTCTCGGTATGGGGCTCTGGATGAGGGGGTTGGGCAACCTGAGACTTAAGGTCAAATTCTAGCAGTAACTTTCATAATAAAGTTGGGTGAATAACTTTCTCTGGGCCTCAGTTTCCCCAACTCTAAAATAAGGGATGTATGAATGGATGCTCTCTAAGGCCCCTTTCAACCTATAATCTGTTATTTGCAGCAATCTTCATTCCTGTAATATCAGCACAAATCCTTATTTTGATCATGATTCTTCCTTGTGTTTCTACCACAGGCTTGACCTCCCCCGTCTAGCCAGCTTTGGACAGTTCACTGTGGATGAATGGTGACTATGAGCACTCTGTGCTGAGCTTTGAGGACCTTTCAGTTAGCTTTCTGCATAATTTGTAAATCAGTCTGCATGTAACTGATGCATTTCTTTTCCCCATAGAGCTCAAAGCATGATGGATATTCTAGGCTGGTTTTGAAGGCAGGATGGTTGAAGTTTTCAGCATGTCAATTTGTCACATTTGCTGTATCTGACACCTGGTCTTTAAGAGTCTTGGCAGGCAAAGTGTCTCAGGCTGGTGGGCACACTTTGGTAGAGCAGAGACCCCAGGAACAGCATCTTCCTGTCCGTGTGGTGCTGAGCCTTTGAAGTGGCTCACTGGTGCTTCAAAGAGAAGTTCATGGTACAGGGAGCAGCATCAGATATGCTTTTATGACCCTTAGAGACAAAAAACATTATTCAGAAGCCAAACGTCTGGAGGAAAAATCTATACACTCAGCCCTGCGGCTTGAAAGTTCAGAGAAGACTCAGAGTGCTCCCCATGAGGAAACCAGATCATGTTGGAACAGAGCTGGAATCAGACCTGGCACCCTCCCTGTGCAGCGGTATCAACCATCTTATTGAAGACAGGAACCTCCTTCTGGATTTCCACTGGAGTTTGGAGGAGTGGGGAGACCTGGAATCAGATCAACTTATAGTCATTCCTCCTGCCACTTGACTTTTCAGAAAAAAAAAAGTGATCAGAACTGCAAAGCATCCTTAGAGAGTATAAACACTTATTTTTTATTTGGGAAACTAACATCTATTGTGAACTGAAGTCAATTTGTTCATCTATTACGGGTTTCTTTTTCCCTCTGTGTGAATAACGGTCCTGTCTCCTGGGAGACCGTGAAACACTTAGTGACCACAATGCTAAACAATGAAGGAAAATGGAACACCCCCAGGAATCTCGACACTGTGGAGTCCATGGAGGTCCCACGATGCCTTCATGCCTCTTCTTGACTAAAAGTAACTAAAGGTAGAGTAAACTGCAAATTAAGACTTCTCAGAACCCAATTCTGCTAAAAATATTGTTATAACTTTCTCTGGGATTATTGTTGTTGTTTAGTCACTAAGTAGTGTCCAACTCTTTTGAGATCCCAATGACTATAGCCCTCCAGGTTCCTCTATCCATGGGATTCTCCAGGCAAGAATACTAGAGATGGTTGCCCTTTCCTCCTCCAGGAGATCTCCTTGACCCAGGGATAAAACTCAGGTCTCTGGCTTGGCAGATGGGTTCTTTACCACTGAGCCACCAGGTAAGCCCTTATCTGAGATGCTGAGAAGAAGAAAAACATCTGAATAGCATTTACCAATAAAAACTCCAAATAAATATAATTCTAACTCGTATTATCTCATGAAGAAAACATGTCCTGAAACTCTGAACTGTAAATACTACAAAAATCCTGGTGTATCTGTTCAGTAAATGTTGCTAAATGGTGGAATATTATGAGAGCTCAGAATATTATTCTGGTGACCAGAAGTCTTGAAGTTGGCTTCTAAGCCTCAAGTATTCTATAATTTATTCTAAAATCAAGCAGTATGATTGCTTAAGACCTTCAAAAGCATTTACAGGGTTTGACAAACCAAAAACAGGTACAGAGAACAAACACAATAAGTGTGATTGGACAATTTATTGCATGATATTTTATTGGACTCTGGCTTTAAATGAGGTAGAAGGTCCCCATCAACGTCTGTTGGAGATAGTTTGCTTCCAAGGAGTGCCAAAGCTGCTGAAACTCTGTTCCCTGCATGACAGTGAAAGAAATGTCCTTACTAAAACATCCCATCGTTTTCTGGTTTTACAATAAGCTTGACTGATTTTACCAGATGCTTTAGATTTTGCATATAACACACCTGAATATCCTCAGATGGGCTGGAATATCATCATTTTTCCCATTTGTGAGATAAATGTGTGAGAATTTGAGAGTGGCTGGCCCCAGGGCTTATGGAATGAGAGGTTTCTTGGACCCATGGACAGAGGGAAGTGCCACTGGGCAACTTCACAGATCCTGACCTGAAATGTGAGGCTCCCCTCAGCTTTTTCTGACACCCGCTGGGGCTCTACTTTTAATCAAGAAGCCGGATCCTTAGGGGCTTTGCTCCACCCACTTAAATAAACCTCCTGACAAGGGAATAAAATAAAGCCCTTTTAAAATTGGTATTTATTTGGATTTTCACAGCATTCATTAACTTGCATTCCCAGGGCAATTTGTAGTAAAAATCTCATCCCTCCCCACTTTCAAAACACCAACTTTAAAATAAACTCTCCAGGAAGTTCCCTGGTGGTCCAGTGGTTGAAATTTCACCTTCCAATGCAAGGGGTGTGGGTTTGATCCCTGATTGGGAGTTAAGATCCCACATGCCTTGCAGCCAAAAAACGTAAACATTGTAAGAAATTCAATAAAAACCTTAAAAATGGTCCATGTCAAAAAAAAAAACCAACAGAGAGAGAGAGAATTTTTAAACACATAAAATAAACTCTCCAACTCTTCTGAAAGGTTAATATTTTAGAACCCAAGAAACCAACAAGCTCAAATTAAACCACTTTTTCAGCTGAGGCCATCGTGGCTCATTTCTGCTTATGGGTGACAGATAGGCACTCAAGACCCAACGTAACTGCCACCTTCTCTGTTAAGCTCTCCCTCCCTCCAGCCACTCCCTTCTCTCAACTCATATGGCCTTTTTGTACCTGCCTCTATTATAACCCCTCTGTCACCACACTTGCCTCATTTTATATTTTTCATTCCTTTACATCTATTTTTTCCATTTTACTTTGAATTTCTTAAAGGAGGGGATAAAATCACACTCATTTTTGAATACTTCTCTAAACCCATTACTAAGGAGCCACTTGCAAGGTATCTCAGGAACGAATTCCTAAATGGTCAGAGGTTTCCTGTACCACGTTTCTTGTGCCTGTTTCTTTTCTCTGTTTACAAATTAAGATTGCACTGATGTGTTTCTCGGGATAATTACGTACTTTCATTTGACTGCGAAGTGCTTCAAGACCATAAAAAAAAGCTTTGTAAATGCCAACCATGATTACAACCCTTTGAAATAATGGGACGTATGATTTATAAGTGGAAAAAGATGAGACTTTACAGGTAACCCTACTTGTCTGGTCCCCATCTTTCTCCCCACCCACCATCAGATAGCAATTCAGAGGGAACAGCATCGGCTTGGGAGGAGCGAGGATAATTTACGGGGGTCTAGGTAGGATTTCCAGGGCCTTTTTAGGTACCTCTGTCATGAGGGAAATTACCTGAATCTGATATGGTGGGCCAAAGGCAAGTGTTCCCAGAAAGGTTGGATGACCCTCAATTCCCAATTTCAAGAGGACACTCAGATGAATGGAGCTGATTGGAGTTTCCAAAGCAGAAGATGGCTTATAGAAGGGCTGTTAAGTTAGAAAGGTTGTCAAACCCATCTCTAGCCTCAGTCTCTAATAGCCTAACAAGGAAAGAAAGGGTGAAGCTCATTTTGTTCACCTTCCCCCTCAGGGGTATCATAGCAAGTGACCAGAAAAAAGTGGGTTGTATATTGAATTAACAGAGCATTCAGATTTTCCTCCCTAGCCATGCATGTCAGAGAAGAGAGAACAGGAAACTTTTGTTTGGCTCTCTGTCTTGTGAGCCCTTTATAAGCTCTTTCAATGCAGAGGTGAGTGACTCAGCCAGCTTTTCACATGGCAGATGCCATCTATTGTAGAGAAAGCCAGGATCTAAGATCAGATTGTTCCAGACTTGAGGTTGTCTGGCCTCCGAGATCAGCAGCGGGGGAGAGAAAAACACCATGATTACCCGGTGGGAGGTGGCAAGGAGGACGCTCTGACACCGTGAGTCTGCAGTTCCAACCCAGCAGCGAGCCCAGACAGTGGTGGGTGTTGTGTATCTCGGTGTGTCTGAAGGAATCATGCAGGTCTGGAACAGTAGGGGCCCTTACGTCTCATGTTGGAAACATCGAATTATCTGGGAGTAGATTTGTGGGTGGGAAGAGGGACTGTGTGGAGGAGGTCATTTCACATCACAGATTTCTTGGCAGGATGCGACCAGGATCATCCCATGGGCCAATTTAACTTGTGGTTTGGGGGCGTTTTGCCAAATGGTTCCTGTTTCTGCGAAGAGCTTTGGATGTGGGACCAGTTCCACCTTTCCCCACTTCTCCACCCTACGATTGTCAGTCACCTCAGCATGCCTAATTCTTGGCATCAAGATCTAGTGAGGTGGCCCTCATTACCTCCTTTCTTGACGTCAGTGAGGGAGATTTTTCCCCGTGGCTGTCTTATGTGAAATAATTCAGCATTTGTACTTCAATTAAAATTCATAGATATATATTATTAAATGGCACTGACTCATTCCATGGCTTCTCCTCAGCTGAAAAAGTGCCAAAAATTCTATGCACAAAGCAGTGATGAAAACCATGTTAAAACTAAAATTTCCCTGTCAAGCAATTCACATTCAGGGCTCTGAGGAAAGGACCCCACACTTCTAAGAAAATGGGTCTGTTCTGAGTCGGGGTTTTCTCAAGAGGAAACAGAAGTTCCAGATCCTTTCTGCCTTGGAGAGGGTGGAGAATGGCACCTGACTAGAACCTTCTTCCCTTTGGTGAGCGTCATGAAAGCAGGGCCCGGCACCTGGTGTTTCACTGGATTTTGCAACCACATTCAATCCTTCTCCAAGGAGAGAAGGGGAAATATGCCTTCACACATCAACGGGAAAATAAGAAAGGAGGAAAAGTTTAGGTTTGATAAAAATCTAACTCTGTTCTTTACATGAATGCACTATTTCAGAGTAGGCATGCCTGGAAGCAAACAAACTGGCACTTGTTTTCCTTCCTGTTCAAAAGACTGCTTCTGCCTCAGACCTGCACCCTCTAAGCCCAGCGGGTATAGGCTCTGACTCCACTTCACTGCTCTCTGTTTCCTCATCTGCCAAACGGGCCTCATAATCTGGACCCCGAACACCTCCTGGGGTTTCTAGTGTGAGAACCCGTCCTGTGTCTTAAGCATTCAATCCAACAATATAGGAGAAAACAGAAGCTTTGTAATACTGTGAGCTTTTACACAAGGCAGAGTCATCAGGGTGAGAGGTAGATCCCCATGAGACAGAGATGAAGAGTCCTGGACTTGGAGTCATAAAAACTGGGCTTTTAGCCTGGGCTGTCTCAAGCACATATAGCACTTTTAAGTGAATTAGAGAAAGACATCACTTCTGAACACAGTCCTGCAGGTCCTCATTGAACTGGCCCTGCATGGACTGAAGAAAAAAAGTTACTCATCTTCTAGAGGATGCTGCCCTGGGCCAGTATTCTCGTACAAGCAATTCAGAAGCCCTAGCTCTTCCTGCTAGAATTCTGCAACCACACAATCATTTTTTCAACCTCTGAGCCTCAGTTTCCTCCCAGACAGAAAAACAGAATTGAATTGCAATTTCTAGAGCCTCCTTTAGCTCTGAAAACTTAAGAAATTCTAATGAACTTTCCCAGCCTTCTACACAAGGGGCCGGACATCACATAGAAAGTGATTTCTAAGCCCAATCTTCTAAAAATCATCTGATGACACTCCCTAATATTTGAATGAAATTATGTATAGTTTGATGTGGGGCAGATTAGAACACAAACGCCTGAGTGTCTACGTGATGTCCCAAGTAAAGAACCCAACCCCGGTAGCCTGCACAACAGGAATAACAACTCTGTGTTGTCAGGGATGGTACAAGATGGGGATTTACCCTGACGCCCATCTCCTGAGGCCTCTGCTCACTGCCTGTGGGACTGAAAGGCAGACTTGGTGCTGGAGTCCTGGCCTCTCCCAGAGCACGGGGAGCACCCAGGAAGCGGGCACCGCATTGAGCCAAAGATGGTTTTCTTTGTTGATGCCTTGTTGCCAGAAAACAGAAATTAGATCCTTGGCCAGAACCTCCTGTTAGCAAATCTGAGCGTCAGCAAACACTTCTCAGTAAAGGAGCAGACAAATAGCAACCTCCTGTTCCAAAGCTCAGGGAATTTCAGACCTAAAATTAGGTTACGGGTTTTAAAATCACATACACATGTAATGAACCCATTCACAATTCTCCAAATGTTAGTAGAAGTAAATTTGGTATTTGTGAATATTTCTAAAATCAGAGTTTTAGGTTTGTTTTCTTTTGGCTTTGTTTTGTATTTAGATCAAGAGGGATGGTTTCTGGAAACAATTACTGGCAATGATGTCATTTTCAGAGGAGATTGAAGCCCAGAAAAGGAAAGAGACTAGCTCCGGGTCACACAGCAGAGCATATTTGATCGGGCTGAGATTATAATCTAATGCTCTTTCCACTTCCCCAACCAGAGGGTTGGGTGAAAAACAGATGGCACACAAATCATTATGACTCAATTTTTCAGTCTCAAAGGATGAATGTTCTTACCGCTACCCAAGATCATAAATGGCAGAAAGTAACTGTCATTTTTATCAATTTTTAAATAATGATTGAATATATTGCTGGTATTTTTTAAAAGTATTTATCTGGCTGTGCTGGGTCTTCATTACAGCATGTGGGATCTTTGATTTTCACTGCAGCATGTTGCAGACTTTCTTGCAGAACTCTTAGTGCAGGATCTTAGTTGCAACCTGTGGGATCTAGCTCCCTGATGAGGGATGGAGTTGGGTCTGCTGCATTGGGAGCAGTCTTAGCCCCTGGACCACCAGATAAATCCTAGAAAATGCTTTTATCTGTTGGTTTTCTTAAGGGCTATATCCTCTACTACTGCTCATCAAAAGACAGGTGATCTCCCCTGGTTTAGTGGAGCAGACTCTCTCGGCTATAATAACCTCATTCCCCACCCCTGCAAAACACTCTCTTGGTAGTATCTTCTTTAGAACCAGCATCAAGGACCCCAGATACTCTCTGGATTAACACCTTTTTGCTAACCATACCTGTTTCTTCAGAAGAAATGTTCATACCTTCCTTGCAGCCTCAAGCCCCTGCCAACAAAATGAACCATGACCCAATATTATCCCTAGGTGGTCCCCAAAGCTCCTGTTTGGATTACCTGGAGATAAACCAAACATTTGTGAGAAGAAAAACAAATGCTGGATATTAAAACAAGCCTCCCTTTATTAAACAAATCAGATACAAACACTAAAATCCATGAGCTGGAGAGCACCAAAGATGGGGGAAGGGAAAGGGGAAGGGAGGGGCTCGAAATACACTCAGATGAAGAGTAGAATCAACCAGAAATCCATTTTTTCTCCCTGAAGAAAAAAACATCCCTCTCTTGGGCAATGTAGCCATGGTGCCCACATTTAGGTTCTTCCAGAATCTCTGGGATGAAGAGCCATTCTACTTCAACCCTTGAACAACGCTTTTTAAAGACAACACTCCTAGAGCAGTCCTTTCTGGACTAGTGCATAGTGGGGGGTTGATCAAAGCTTCCAGTGTAAGGGTGCTCTATGCTAAAAACGCCAGAGTCAAAAACTCCACCCAGGCCTGGGAAGGCTGACCCCTCGTCTCACAGTCTTCATCAGAGCTGTTCCTTTGCAGAGCCTGGGGGACCTCAGGGCAGTGACTTAAAGCAGTTCTGACCTCACCATGGACTCTTCAGAATCACAGCCATCAGCTCTCGGAGAGACAGTGGCTGAAAGGCACAGAGCCAGAAAGGCCTTCTGAGTCCGATCACATTCTAACTTTAGATCTGGGCATGCATGGGTGGTGTTGTTTTGCCAGGAATGGACTTATTCTTTCTGCTTGAGTTTTAGGATCTGCAGCAAATGGAAGTCTGTGTGTGTGTGCATGTGCACACAGTGGGGAAGGGGTGACTGGGCTTTGAAAGACAATCTGCTGAGAAAACCAAGACAGACAGACAGACTGAGGCAAAGCAAGCATCCTTAGGCACAGAAGGGAGATCTGCTGACTCATATTAACCTGTTAATTTATACCGTGGCTCTGTACAAAAAAAAAAAGTTCTCATAAGATTAACAATTTAAATAAATATTTGATAGAGACTCTTTTTCTCATTTTTATAGCTCATCTTTGGGATTGATATTCAGTTCGTGCTTCCCTTGCCGTTCTTGATCCAGGATTGCAATCACTTCATCGGCCTGTATTCGCTCCTGCAAAAAAAAGATAAAATAAACATCACTGTTACAAGCGATGCCAGTGCCAGATGCTCCCCCAACATTTCCAGGCATCATCTGTACATGAACGGACGCTAAATCCAGCTAAAGATGTAGCTTCACTCCATCCCTATCCAGGTGCCTTCTGCTGACTTCCTGTGTACTCAGCAGTTACCTTCCAAGACTCCTCTTGTGTCAAGAAATCTTATATATTCAACTGCAACTTCCATTTATAATTTGTGGTACCACAGACATCTCCAACTCAGTTCTCCAGCTCAGTGGTCAAGCTGAATTCTGCAGCTTCTCCCCCGCAGACCTACTCTGTCCTCTTCACAGAATTCCTCTCTCAGTAAAGACCATCATGACTTCCACATTCACCCCAAAAGCCTGATGATGGTTTCTTGGATCTGATATACCACTTAGTCCTCTCTGTTCTGCCCCTTGTTTCTGTCCCTTTCTTTTCAGTGCACTTACTGTTACCTTAGAGGGACCAGAGATCAAATTGCCAACATCTACTGGATCATTGAAAAAGCAAGAAAGTTCCAGAAAAAAACATCTATTTCTCCTTTATTGACTATGCCAAAGCCTTTGACTGTGTGGATCACAACAAACTGTGGACAATTCTGAAAGAGATGGGAATACCAGACCACTTGAAGTGCCTCTTGAGAAACCTGTTTGCAGGTCAGGAAGCAACAGTTAGAACTGGACATGGAACAACAGACTGGTTCCAAATAGGAAAAGGAGTACATCAAGGCTGTATATTGTCACCCTGCTTATTTAACTTATATGCAGAGTACATCATGAGAAACGCTGGGCTGGAGGAAGCACAGGCTGGAATCAAGATTGCTGGGAGAAATATCAATAACCTCAGATATGCAGATGACACTTCCCTTATGACAGAAAGTGAAGAGAGAACTAAAAGGCTCTTGATGAAAGTGAGAGTGAAAAAGTTGGTTTAAAACTCAACATTCAGAAAAATAAGGTCATGGCATCCAGTCCCATCACTTCATAGGAAATAGATGGGGAAACAGTGGAAACAGTGGCTGACTTTATTTTTGAGGCTCCAAAATCACTGCAGATGGTGACTGCAGCCATGAAATTAAAAGACACTTACTCCTTGGAAGGAAAGTTATGACCAACCTAGACAGCATATTACTTTGCAGAGACATTACTTTGTCAACAAAGGTCCGTCTAGTCAAGGCTATGGTTTTTCCAGTGGTCTTGTACGGATGTGAGAATTGGACTATAAAGAAAGCTGAGCGATGAGAGTTGATGCTTTTGAACTGTGGTGTTGGAGAAGACTCTTTAGAGTCCCTTGGAGTGCAAGGAGATCCAACCAGTCCATCCTAAAGGAAATCAGCCCTGGGTGTTCATTGGAAGGACTGATATCGAAGCTGAACCTCCAATACTTTGGCCACCTGATGCGAAGAGCTGATTCATTGGAAAAGAACCTAATGCTGGGAGGGATTGAGGGCAGGAGGAGAAGGGGACGACAGAGGATGAGGTGGTTGGATGGCATCACAAACTTGATGGACATGAGTTTGAATAGACTCAGGGAGTTGGTGATGGACAGGGAGGCCTGGTGTACTGCAATCCATGGAGTCATAGAGTCGGACACAAGTGAGCGACCGAACCGAACTGAACTGTTGCCTTAGTTTAGGCCAGTGTTTCTCAAGCTTGGCCCTGCTGGCATTTTAAAGCAGATAATAACTCTTTGTGGGTGGGGGGTGGGGGGTGGTGGAGAGGTGTCCTGTGCATTGAGAGTGTTTAACAGCATCTCTGGCTCTGCCTACTGCAGGTAGCCAGTGGCAACCAAGTCCGAGTTGTGACAACCAAAAACAACTCTAAATTGCCAACTGCACAGTGGCAGGAAAAGTCGCTCCTGCTTGAGGACCCGGTTCCTCTTAATTGCTGTGGTCACTTTCAGATTGATCTGTGCCACACCCCCTCCCACAGGCTCCTACTGGACCCTCTGCACTGCAATCATGGCTGCTTGCCTTTCCAGCTCACTGCTCACAGCCCTTGCAGGGGTTCCCATTGCTGGATGCTCTGGGTCCACCTTACTTGATGTGCTTGTAAGGACTTGGACTTCTCTCTCTTCTTCAATTCACCTTGTCTTCTCCTTTCACCTCCCCTTACACTCTACCTTCGGGACTTACCTTGAGATGTCTGAATACAGCGCTCTGAGAAGGCCTTCCTCATCCTGGTCTAGGTTGAGTGTCCCTAGGATTTAAATGCTGTTTCCATCACATCCTGTGTTTCTCTTACCGCTCCCCCACCACTGACCCAGTTGGCCTACTTCCAAATGACATCTCCAGCCCCCCACATCTTTTCACCTTCTCTGCTATGACATGTTAGCTACGGCAGTCTTTCCTATCCTGTAATTCTCAGGACCAGGGGAGGCAGGGGAAAGGGTAAGGGACATGGCTTCTCTCCCATTGGGCAGGTCAAAATTTTTGTTTGGATTTTTTACTATGGCATCTTACAGAAAACACTGGAAGAGAATTCATGTTTCCTAAACAGCTCATCAAGTCTAACTGCTGCTTGTTCTGTGTTCTCCTTTTAGCCCATTCTCTACCTTGCATACCATGTTCTGGCCACCTTGGCTTTCTTTGCTTCTTCACCATTCTGTGCTCCTTCCTATCTTTGGGCCTTTACAACCTCTTCTCCCCTGGAACACTCCTCCCAAGACCTTTATCATGGTTGCCTTCTTCCTTTCATTTGTCTGGAGAGCCCTCTCACATTTTGCTACCCTCTTCGTTTTACTATCAAATCAGTTGTCTTATTTTCTTTCCCATACATCATTTCTCACTACCTGAAAATCTGTCAGCTGTTTATTCTTTTTTCATGTGTTGCCTTTTTCCACTAGAAGTTAATCTCCATGAAAAAGGGAATCTTGTCATTTGAGGGGCATTGTTCTATTTCTTGTGCCCAGAAAAGCAACTAACATTTAGCAAGATGGCTCAGTGGTAAAGAACTGGCCTGCAATGCAGGAAACACAGGAGACATAGGTCCTATCCCTGGTTTGGGGAAAATCCCATGGAGGAGGACATGTCAACCCATTCCAGTATTTTTGCCTGGAGAATCCCATGGACACAAGAGCCTATGGGCTCTAGTCCACAGGGTCCCAAAGAGTCGGACATGACTGAGAGACTGGACACAGCAGTTCAGTTCAGTTCAGTTCAGTCACTCAGTCGTGTCCGACTCTTTGCAACCCCATGAATCACAGCACGCCAGGCCTCCCGGAGTTCACTCAGACTCACGTCCATCGAGTCCGTGATGCCATCCAGCCATCTCATCCTCTGCCGTCCCCTTCTCCTCCTGCCCCCAATCCCTCCCAGCATCAGAGTCTTTTCCAATGAGTCAACTCTTCACATGAGGTGGCCAAAGTACTGGAGTTTCAGCTTTAGCATCGTTCCTTCCAAAGAAATCCCAGGGCTGATCTCCTTCAGAATGGACTGGTTAGATCTCCTTGCAGTCCAAGGGACTCTCAAGAGCCTTCTCCAACACCACAGTTCAAAAGCATCAATTCTTCAGCACTCAGCTTTCTTCACAGTCCAACTCTCACATCCATACATGACCACAGGAAAAACCATAGCCTTGACTAGACAGACCTTAGCCGGCAAAGTAATGTCTCTGCTTTTGAATATACTACTTAGGTTGGTCATAACTTTTCTTCCAAGGAGTAAGCGTCTTCTAATTTCATGGCTACAGTCACCATCTGCAGTGATTTTGGAGCCCCCAAAATAAAGTCTGACACTGTTTCCACTATTTCCCCATCTATTTCCCATGAAGTGATGGGACCAGATGCCATGATCTTCATTTTCTGAATGCTGAGCTTTAAGCCAACTTTTTCACTCTCCTCTTTCACTTTCATCAAGAGGCGTTTTAGGTCCTCTTCACTTTCTGCCATAAGGGTGGTGTCATCTGCATATCTGAGGTTATTGATATTTCTCCTGGAAATCTTGATTCCAGCTTGTGTTTCTTCCAGCCCAGCGTTTCTCATGATGTACTCTGCATAGAAGTTAAATAAGCAGGGTGACAATATATAGCCTTGACGTATTCCTTTTCCTATTTTGAACCAGTCTGTTATTCCACGTCCAGTTCTAACTGTTGCTTCCTGACCTGCATACAGATTTCTTAAGAGGCAGGTTAGATGGTCTGGTATTCCCATCTCTTTCAGAATTTGCCACAGTTTCTTGTGATCCACACAGTCGAAGGCTTTGCCATAGTCAATAAAGCAGAAATAGATATTTTCTGGACCTCTCTTGCTTTTTCCATGATCCAGCGGATGTGGGCAATTTGATCTCTGGTTCCTCTGCCTTTTCTAAAACCAGCTTGAACATCAGGGAGCTCACGGTTCATGTATTGCTGAAGCCTGGGTTGGAGAATTTTGAGCATTACTTTACTAGCATGTGAGATGAGTGCAGTTGTGCGGTAGTTGGAGCATTCTTTGGCATTGCCTTTCTTTGGAATTGGAATGAAAACTGACCTTTTCCAGTCCTGTGCCCACTGCTGAGTTTTCCAAATTTCCTGGCATGTTGAGTGCAGCACTTTCACAGCATCATCTTTCAGGATTTGAAACAGCTCAACTGGAATTCCATCACCTCCACTAGCTTTGTTCGTAGTGATGCTTTCTAAGGCCCACTTGACTTCACATTCCAAGCTGTCTGGCTCTAGATGAGTGATCACATCATCATGATTATCTGGGTCTTGAAGATCTTTTTTGTACAGTTCTTCCATGTATTCTTGCCACCTCTTCTTAATATCTTCTGCTTCTGTTAGGTCCAGACCATTTCTGTCCTTTATCGAGCCCATCTTTGCATGAAATGTTCCCTTGGTATCTCTAATTTTCTTGAAGAGATCTCTAGTCTTTCCCATTCTGTTCTTTTCCTCTATTTCTTTGCATTCATCGCTGAAGAAGGCTTTCTTATCTCTTGCTATTCTTTGGAACTCTACATTCAGATGCTTATATCTTTCCTTTTCTCCATTGCTTTTCACCTCGCTTCTTTTCACAGCTATTTGTAAGGCCTCCCCAGACAGCCATTTTGCTTTTTTGCATTTCTTTTTCATGGGGATGGTCTTGATCCCTGTCTCCTGTACAATGTCACGAACGTCATTCCATAGTTCATCAGGTACTCTATCTATCAGATGTAGTCCCTTAAATCTATTTCTCACTTCCACTGTATAATCATAAGGGATCTGATTTAGGTCATACCTGAATGGTCTAGCGGTTTTCCTACTTTCTTCAATTTAAGTCTGAATTTGGTAATAAGGAGTTCATGATCTGAGCCACAGTAGAGCACAGTATAATAGTTGATGAATAAATACATGGGTAGATGTCTAACATGCCAGAAATGTCTCTCCCTTAAGAAATCATGCTCATCTTTAAGGCTCCTGTTAAATGCCATCTGCTCCATGAAACCTTTGCTGGTTCCCTCTTTCTGCCCCCTGAACACCATGCACTTTTGGCTGTAATAATTCTTGTTGAATTTTGCCTTGTGTTTCAGTTACTCAGGTCCCTGTATTGTCTCTTCACTTTGACTTCAGGTTCCCGGAAGATAAAAGTCATGCCTAAAATAATTTGCGTCTCCTCTAGGTAGTCCCCAGCACTGTTCCCAGCATAGTAAGATATACAAAGAACTTGATTATTTTATGACTTGATAATAAAATCCCCTTTATTCAAGCATTTATAATTGAGCATGATGTTGACATAAAAGCACCCACAAGGACCAGATATACTAAATAACAGAAAACTAAATAGTTGTCATAATGTCCAAATAAAATGCATGAGTGTGTGTGTGGATGCTTAGTTGTGTCCAACTCTTTGCGACCCCATGGACTATAGACTGCCAGGCTTCTCTGTCCATGCACTTTCCCAGGCAAGAATACTGGAGTGGGTTGCCATTTCCTCCTCCATGGGGTCTTCCCAACCCAGGGACTGAACCTGCATCTCCTGCGTCTCCTGCATTGTAGGCAGATACGTTACTTCTGAACCACTAGCGAAGCCCCCTGCATGAGTACTACTTTATTAATGCAGGGAAAACACCTCGTTGATTAGCAAATTGATGTAGATACAAATTGATGTTGATCTGACTGCACAAGAGACTGTTGCAATTTTGTCTCCCTTGAAAGAAAAGAAGTTGAAAAGAGAGATGGAACGCTCTTAACAAGGAATCAAAGCTTCTTTCACTGGGTTTGATTTTTGCATATGCAATGAAAGAGGGTTCCAATAAAAATTTTCTCACTGTCCTAGTGAAAAAAAAAAAAAAAAGAATTTATGATGCTTAATACTCCTTGAGAATGTAATGCCTTTAAACTCTAATGAGCATGTAAGTCTGCCAGCTCTGATGACGTCTTGAAAGGCAGGCTTTCTTTGCTCAGGGATTTAACCTGAAAGGAGGTGCCCAACTCCTGGTTCAAAATTGGGAAAGGAGTACATCAAGGCTGTATGTTGTCATCCTGCTTATTTAACCTATATACAGAACACATCATGCAAAAAGCCGGGCTGGATGAAGCACAAGCTGGAATCAAGATTTGGGGGAGAAATATCAATAACTTCAGATACGTAGGTGACACCACCCTTATGGCAGAAAGTGAAGAGGGATTAAAGAGCCTCTTGAGAAGGTGAAAGAGGAGAGTGAAAAAGCTGACTTAAAACCCAACATTCAAATAAATGAAGAGGATGGCATCAGGTCCCATCACTTCACCGCAAACAGGTGGGTAAACGATAGAAACAGTGTTTGTTTTCTTGGGCTCCAAAATCACTGCAGATGGTGACTGCTGCCATGAAATTAAAAGGTGTCTGTTCCTTGGAAGAAAAGCAACGACAAACCTAGACAGTATATTTAAAAGCAGAGACATTACTTTGCCAACAAAGATCCACATAGTCAAAGTTATGGTTTTTCCAGTAGTCATGTAAGGCTGTGAGAGCTGGACAATAAAAAAAAGGCTAAGCGCCAGAGAATTGATGCCTTTGAACTATGGCGCTGAAGTCTTTTGTGAGCCCCTTGGACTGCAAGGAGCTCAAACCAATCAATTCTAAAGGAAATCACTCCTGAATATTCATTGGAAGGACTGATGCTGAAGCTGAAGCTCCAGTACTTTGACCACCTTATGTGAAGAGACAACTCATTTGAAAAGTACCTGATGCTGGGAAAGATTGAAGGCAGGAGGAGAAGAGGACAAGAGGATGAGATGGTTGGATGGCATCACCGACTTGATGGACATGAGTTTGAGCAAACTCCAGGAGATGTTGATGGACAAGGACTACTTGCTCCAGTCCACGGGGTCACAAAGTATCAGACATGACTGAGCGACTCAACAACTCAGGGACTCTCAAAGTTTATTACACATTGAAATCATCTGGGGAACTTTTAAAACCTCATACACATAAATTATTCAATCTAGGATTTTTAAATGTGGGAGCCAAAATGTCAATAGTTTGTAAAGATCCCCAGATGACTACATTGTGGAGCAAAGTCTGGGAATCATGTCATAGGCAAGATTTTCCTGGTAGCTGCCAAAGAAGCTTTGTCCATTTTCTTCTGTGACCACTAGATGCCGCCACAGCCTGGAAACTGGAGGATTTTCCCTAGTACTTTCCAGGTTAGGAAGGACAAAAGAGAACTTGTCTTGTGTTACTTGTGTGTGTGTGTATGTGTGTGTGAGCTTATTTTGATAGAAACAAATATCCTGAAGGAGCAGCTGAGATACTGAATAATAAAACAGATTAAATGTTTGTTTAACACTAACGTTTAAAAAACAAGAGACAATTCTCCAACAATGTTGTTATCTCCACTGTGTACTCGTGTACCTAAATTCCTTTGTGAAGAAGGGGTGATGTGGGGAACCCTGGCGTTTGGGCCGTGGAGAGGCGAGAGGAGAGAGGAATCACACGTAAAGGCGGCTACTCAGCCCTTGTGATGTTTTCGCATCTCTCCCTGGCCCTGCTCCCTCTCCCGGGACTGTTGTTTCTCTCTTTTGTGCCCAGCTGTCATCCTCTGCTCTTTAGGGTTGCCCTATGCTGACAGTCCTGGAGAAGGAAAGGAAAATGGCACTCCAGTATCCTTGCCTGGAAAATCCCACGGTCAGAGGCCTGGTGGGCTGCCGTCCATCAGGTCGCAAAGAGCTGGGCAGGACTGAGCGACCAACACTTTCTATGTCAGTGAGTCTCCTTTGACATCTCCCCTGCAAATGCAGATGGCTGTCTTCTCCCCATCATTCTCCTGTTGGCCTCTCCAAGCTCCTTGTGGTCAAAGCTCTGCCTTATTCAATCATGTACCCCCAGGGCCAACCTAGTGGAATTTTCCAAGCACACAGTAGATCTTTTATAAATATTTGTGAAACATGTGAAAGAATGTTTAGAAATGAGGCCTAAAAACTGAGTTAGGTTTGGATGGCAAAAATAGTATACAAGAAAGAGAAATTCACTTTAAACTCTTTCTGATGCAATTGGATCCAATTTAGGGGTCTAAAGAGGAAAACTGGTTCACATGCCAGTTTAAAGACTAGAATTTCATAGCTTCATTAAGGCTCAAGGCTGGAGGAGACTTTGGTGTAGCCCCTGCCATGAAGATTCAGGTTCAGCTTTCCATGCCAAGAAGTTGCTGAGGCTGTGATTGGAGTCCTCCAGTGACAAGTAACTCTGTGCTTCCAAAGAAGAGAATTCTACCAAATGGTAGAGCTGGTTTGAAAGTTATTCCTTATGTTGAGCCTAGATATTCCTCTCAGGGGCTGTATCTGTAGGATTCAATTCATTCCTCTATAGCTTCACGTGCTCTGCGTGCTAAGTCATTTCAGTCATGTCCAACTGTTTGTGAACTTATGGACTGTGGCCCATCAGGCTCTTCTGTCCATGGGATTTTCCAGGCAAGAATACTGGAGTGGGTTGCTATGCCCTCCACCAGGGGATCCTCCCAACCCAGGGATCAAACCCAGGTCTCTTACGTCTCCTGCATTGGCAGGTGGGTTCTACGAGTATCACCTGGGCAGCCTTACAAACACTATAACGTCTGCTCAGAACATCCAGAAGGGTGAGATCACAGTCTCTTATCCAGACTAAGTGTCCTCAGTCACTTCTAAGACAATAACAATATTTTAATTTTAACTTAATAGTAGTAAATAATAAATTTTCATGTCCCCTCAGTGTCTTCGATAAGCATTTCATAAATGATTTGGTGAACTTTTTAAGGGTTTGTTGAGACAACAAATCAGTCTTCCTGGTAACCAGTGGAAAATGATTGCTCTCTCCTGATGCTACAATTTGTTAATAAACTCCGGACTAATTTAAGAGTGCTGAATATCACTGAGATGTCTATTTCTGCAAACATTCACTTATAAAAACCCATCTGATCAAGAACTGAATTTTTAGCCCCTTTTCCTAAAACTTACAGTGCAAGAATCAGATGTGTATTTGCTAAGTCATGGATCTGATTAAGAAAATGTGTTCTTGCTTAGAAAACAGCCAGTATTGGAAAGCAGACAGAAAGGATTCTGTAAAAGTTTTATCCTCCATGATCTCTAAGCTTCCTGAAGGGTTATGAATCAACTCATAAGAATTTTCAGATCAGTTAGTTCGTGAAGCAGTTCTATAGGGTGTCTCATTGACTTTCTGAGGGTGAGGGGTCAGAAACTCACCAATTCTCTATAAAGCGGGTCCAAGGTAAACCACAGAGCCACAGCACACCTCTGGCCCTTGGTGACCGCCTTCACCCCATGCGGGTTCTCTCCTCCAGACGAGAAGCTGATCATGCGCCCACACTTGGGTTTTATAGAGGCCTGAGAAAGAAAGTGAAGACATGACTCTCAATTTCAATACTGTGAACATTTCTAGAATCCCCCTTCTCTATCCTTCTACTCAATTACTTAAGTTTTGTCAAAGAACAATGGAATCCTGGGGCTGAAGAAGACATAGACTGTTTCCAATTTCCTCATCTACAAGACAAAGATAAGGTTAAAATAACACCTAATTCAGGAAATAAAGTTACCAGGTGAAATGGTCATCACATTCCATGGAGAGAATGGAGAGCATCACCTCTCATAATTCAGGTATGTGAAGAAATAAACAAGTTCCACTGCTAATGTTGCTTCTATGAGAAAACGTATTCTGAAGTTTAGCTAAATGATTGTAAACACACTTTTGGAACACAGCCCCACTGAGTTTAGTTTTTCATGAAGCAAATGGAACTCATTACATTTTATCTTTTTCAAACTTGCACAGAGAAACTAAAGTTCCTAAATAACTGTGTTTCACAAATATACTGCTGTTGAAAATAATCCACGTTTATTGCAAGTATGATAAAAACAAAGTTCCTTTTGCTTTATATCTAACTGATGATTAAAGTCAGAGAAGGCTCTGTGCTGCACTTGTCTTGAATAAATGTAAATCTTAAGCCACCATTCAGTAATTATACAACTTCCAGATTTTTCTTTTAATTTTTTTTTTGGCTACACCACACAGCTTGCAGGATCTTAGTTACTTGTACGTGTATGCTGCTAAGTCACTTCAGTTGTGTCTATTTGCAACCCTATGGAAGGTAGCCTGCCAGGCTCCTATGTTCATGTGATTCTCCAGGCAACAATACTGGAGTGGGTTGTCATGCCCTCCTCCAAGGGATCTTCCCTATCCACGGGCCAAACCCATGTCTCTTACATCTTCTGAATTGGCAGGCGGGTTCTTTACCACTCAGTTCAGTTCACTTGCTCAGTCGTGTTCAGTTCTTTGCAACCCTATGGACTGCAGCACTCCAGGCTTCCCTGTTCATCACCAACTCCTGGAGCTTGGTCAAACTCATGTCCATCGAGTTGGTGATGCCATCCAACCATCTCATCCTCTGTTGTCCCCTTCTCCTCCTGCTTTCAATCTTTCTCAGCATCAGGGGCTCTTCCAAAGAGTTGGCTCTTCACATCAGGTGGCCAAGGTATTGGAGCTTAGGCTTCAGCATCAGTCCTTCCAGTGAATATTCAGGACTGATTTCCTTTAGGAATGACTGGCGATCTCCTTGCTGTCTAAGGGACCCTCAAGTGTCTTCTCCAATACCACAGTTCGAAGGCATCACTTCTTTGGTGCTCAGCTTTCATATGGTCCTACTCTCATCCATACATAACTACTGGAAAAATCATAGCTTTGACTAGATGGACTTTTTTTGGCAGAGTAATGTCTCTGCTCTTTAATATGCTGCCTAGGTTGGTCATAGCTTTTCTTTTAAGGAGCAAGTGTCTTTTTATTCCGTGGCTGCAGTCACCGCCTGCAGTGATTCTACAGCCCAAGAAAATAAAGTCTGTCACATTTCCACTATTTCCCCATCTATTTCCCATGAAGTGATGGGACCAGATGCCATGATGTTCGTTTTCTGAATGTTGAGCTTTAAGCCAACTTTTTCACTCTCCACTTTCACTTTCATCGAGAGGCTCTCATAGTTCGCTCTCTGCCATAAGGGTGGTGTCATCTGCATATCTGAGGTTATTGATATTTGTCCCAGCAATCTTGATTTCAGCTTGTGCTTCATCCAGCCTGGCATTTCACATGAGGTACTCTGTTTTTAAGTTAAATAAGCAGGGTGGCAATATACAGCCTTGACGTACTTCTTTCCCAATTTGGAACCAGTCCATTGTTCCCATGCCTGGTTCTAACTATTGTTTCCTGACCTGCATATAGGTTTCTCAAGAGGCAGGTCAGGTGGTCTGGTATTCCCATCTCTTTCAGAATTTTCTACAGTTTTTCGTGATCCACACAGTCAAAGTTTTTGGAGCAGTCAATAAAGCAGAAGTAGATATTTTTCTGGAACTCTCTTGCTTTTCTGTGATCCAAAGGATTTAGCAAGTTGATCTCTGGTTCCTCTGCCTTATCTAAATACAGCTTGAACATCTGGAAGTTCTCGGTTCATGTACTGTTGAACTGAGCTTTACCATTTCTCAGGTAGCTTTACCACTTCCCAGTAGCTTTCCCACTAGCTTCCTGGGAAGCCCCTTAGTTCCCTGATGCTGCTGCTAAGTCACTTCAGTCGTGTCCAACTCTGTGCGACCCCATAGATGGCAGCCCACCAGGCTCCCTCGTCCCTGGGATTCTCCAGGCAAGAACACTGGAGTGGGTTGCCATTTCCTTCTCCAATGAATGAAAGTGAAAAGTGAAAGTGAAGTTGCTCAGTCGTGTCCAACTCTTAGTGACCCCATGGACTGCAGCCCACCAGGCTCCTCCATATCAAATCCCAGTTCCAGACTGGGAGTCCTAACCACTGAACCACCAAGGAAATTGCAGATTTTTGAAAGTAAAGAATTTAGAACAATTTTCTTCCTTGTGGAGCCAAATGGTGGGGTATTTCCCTGCTCCAGAAATAAATCACTTTTCCCTCCAGAATCAAAGAGGGAGAGGTAAAAGGATAACTACCCATTTCTCTTTGTTATTGGCACTGGTTACCTCAGAATTTTAATGAGCTACAAAACGTCCCCTAAACTCAAGCATATGCATTCATCTAAAGTAGAACTTCTTTCTGCAAATATATCTCTCAACTTGGAACTTTTTCATCAAAACGTTTAAATTAGCACTTTTGTGTATAGTTACACCTTTATCTTAAAAATATAAATATCTAAAAGGGAAGTAGTGTCTGATTTCATATCTTTAAAAAGCAAAATTACAATGAGCTTGCATTCAGAAACTGGTGAATTCACATATGTTAGTGATTCTTTAAATGAATGATTTATACATAGTATTCCCGGCTGGTTTACTTTCAAACATTGGGCATTTCAAATTTGGCCACTAGATGGAGGAGAAGCAAAGAAATCTTTCAACCACCTGTTTGATTTCCCTTTCCAATTGTATGAGATATAAGCATTTCTGAACCTGTTAACAGAGCTCAGAAATCAAATACGTTCTGCACAGAGGATTTTCAAAAGTTGATAGTTGTGCATCAGGATTTAAATTGAGTCCAGATCATCAGTCTTGATTTAATTTCCCAGATCATGAAACATCAAAATGCTGACATGTTTAAATTTAAGCTTTTTACCAAAATTAAAAAAAAAAGTTTGAGGCACCATGACCATTTAAATTACAGTATATTAAACTACATGGAATATTTTTCTTAATTATATCAATATTTATGGACCATTTTAGCCAGAATTCCCATAAGTTTTCCCTTTAAATCTGATAATGCAATTTTAAAATATCATCTGCTTAAACCCCAGTTGGTATAGCATGAATGATACTGAGAAAAGAGTACAAAATATGAGGGAAAATACATAAAACTCATATAAGAGTTGTGGAAATAGCCTATATAATGGAAAATCCTTGAAGTTTATTACATACATGTTTCAGTAATTTTAGCTTTGCATAGAGGAATGAAATGTGTCATAATCTATTTACAATTCAATTATCTCCTCAATCAGAAATTCCGTTTTTTTCACCGTGCATGTTTTCTACATGCTGTTTGACTTAAAGACCAAAGAGTATGGCTATATGGTTTATAAGCGCTCAGTAGGCTGGTTTTCCAAAGGCATTAGTTTATTTAGGAACATTGTGGCTGACTTTAACTTTGATTTTTAGTCTGTGATGGTCTGTTTAGAATTTCATCCAAAGTGTGTACATGTAACATATATGTGTCTGTGTGAATATATATATATCAAGTGTCAAGTATAGGTTTACTTACCACCAGAATTATGTGAATACACATACACACACACACACACACACACACACACATATAAGCTTTTGACTGTGTGGATCACAATAAACTGTGGAAAATTCTGAAAGAGATGGGAATACCAGACCACCTGACCTGCCTCTTGAGAAACCTATACGCAGGGTCAGGAAGCAACTGTTAGAACTGTACATGGAACAACAGACTGGTTCCAAGTAGGAAAAGGAGTACATCAAGGCTGTATATTGTCACCCTGCTTATTTAACTTATATGCAGAGTACATCATGAGAAATGCTGGGCTGGAAGAAGCACAAGCTGGGATCAAGATTGCTGGGAGAAATATCAATAATCTCAGATATGCAGATAACACCACCCTTATGGCAGAAAGTGAAGAGGAACTAAAAAGCCTCTTGATGAAAGTGAAAGAGGAGTGAAAAAGTTGGCTAAAAGCTCAACATTCAGAAAACTTAAGATCATGGCATCTGGTCCCATCACTTCATGGAAAATAGTTGGGGAAACAGTGGAAACTGTCAGACTTTATTTTTTTGGGCTCCAAAATCACTGCAGATGGTGACTGCAGCCATGAAATTAAAAGAGGCTTACTCCTTGGAAGAAAAGTTATGACCAACCTAGTGAAAGTGAAAGTGAAGCCGCTTAGTCGTGTCCGACTTCTAGCGATCCCATGGACTGCAGCCCACCAGGCTCCTCCATCCATGAGATTTTCCAGGCAAGAGTACTGGAGTGGGGTGCCATTGCCTTCTCCGATGACCAACCTAGACAGCATATTAAAAAGCAGAGACATTACTTTGCCGACAAAGGTCTGTCTAGTCAAGGCTATGGTTTCCCCAGTAGCCATGTATGGATGTGAGAGTTGGACTGTGAAGAAAGCTGACCACCAAAGAATTGATGCGTTTTTACTGTGGTGTTGGAGAAGACTCTTGAGAGTCCCTTAGACTGCAAGGAGATCCAACCAGTCCATCCTAAAGGAGATCACTCCTAGGTGTTCATTGGAAGGACTGATGCTGAAGCTCCAGTACTTTGGCCACCTCATGCAAAGAGTTGACTCATTGGAAAAGACTCTGATGCTGGCAGGGATTGAGGGCAGGAAGAGAAGGGGACGACAGAAATGAGATGGCTGGATGGCATCACCGACTCAATGGACATGAGTTTGGGTAAATTCCGGGAGTTGGTGATGGATAGGGAGGCCTGGCATGCTGCAGTTCATGGGGTCGCAAAGAGTCGGACATGACTGAGCGACTGAACTGAACTGATACACACACACACACACACACACACACACACACACACACACAGTAATTTGGATAATGACGGGTATGATGACCAATGCTCACTCTAAGCACACAGGACACCAGGACACATGAAAGTTTTTCTGTAGAGACATGTGACTTATCCTAGAAGTGGTTGATTTAAGAACAGGTGTTTTTATGTCTCCATCAAATTACTTGAAAAAGAATCTGAAGACCTACGTTCTGGTTCTAACACCAACTATATGATCCTTAAAAATATTCTTTAAATCACCCGTATGTAAAATGGACAAGAAGATTTTTATTGATGATTCCATTTCTAACATTTTATGATGTATAAATTTACTGGATCTCTGTTCACCTATTGAATTCTCACGCTCAGGAATATTTGAAATCCAGCAGCCCTTGGAAAATGACAAAAGTGAGACTGAAAAATGCTAGATAAATTTGCAAGAACAGACTTGCTTACAGTCACAGTCTTGGCGTCCATCTCAGTGAATATGAATTCTCCTCCTTCAAAGTCATCATTCATATATAGGAGAGCACTGTAAGAAGAAAGGGAAACCATTTGTCCTCTCATATGCCTGCACAACATCACCGCAGAATACTGAACACTGGACACGAACCAACCAGCCTGATTAGTAAGTTTCCTCTGAACTAGAGATGAAAATGATTGACCTTCCTAAACTTCAAGAGTAAAACCAGATGTAGGGGCTATAAAGTGAAAGTGAAAGTTGCTCAGTCGTGTCCAACTCTTTGCGACCCCACTCCATGGAATTCTCCAAGCCAGAATTCTGGAGTAGGTAATAATAGCCTTTCCCTTCTCCAGGGGATCTTCCCAACCTAGCGATCCAACCCAAGTCTCCTGCATTGCAGGCAGATTGTTTAACCAGCTGAGCCACAAAGGGAAATCCAGGGTCATATAGGAAGTATTTATTCATTCTTACGTTAAAATTTTAATTATATTTCAAACCTTATCTCACATTTCACTTTCCAAATTAAAACATAACTAGGTTTAATCTAGCTCTTCAATGTTGCCCACAGAATCTAAAACTCTCTTCTTTTCTTCTATACTAGGAGAAGGAACTGGCAACCCACTCCAGTATTCTTGCCTGGAGAATCCCATGTACAGAGGAGCCTGGTGGGCTACAGTCCACGGGGTCGCAAAGAGTCGGACACGACTGAGCGACTTCACTTTCACTTTCTTGGAGAAGGCAATGGCAATCCACTCCAGTACTCTTGCCTGGAAAATCCCATGGATGGAGGAGCCTGGTAGGCTGCAGTCCATGGGGTTGCGAAGAATAGGACACGACTGAGCGACTTCACGTTCACTTTTCACTTTCATTCATTGGAGAAGGAAATGGCAACCCACTCCAGTGTTCTTGCCTGGAGAATCCCAGGGACGGGGGAGCCTGGTGGGCTGCCGTCTATGGGGTCGCACAGAGTTGGACACGACTGAAGTGACTTAGCAGCAGCAGCAGCAGCAGCAGCAGCAGCAGCAGCAGCAGCAGCAGCAACTCTGAAGGTCGCAATTTTTCCTTAAGCAGCTGGAGAGTTCCAAGGGGTGTAGCCCAGCCTTGCAGGCAGGGGGCGCTCAATAAACGTTTTTGTATAGAGCACAGTGTAGTAATGAACACATTATATGCATGGTGACTACAAATCTTGACTCTCTCCTTTACATAGTAAAATATCATTCAATAAGAGAATACATTTTTTTTTCTCCTGAGTTTCCAGTTTCTTATTTACAAAACACAGACATAGGTAAATGATGTGATGAGATCCCTCTGCATGTTGAGATGCATCCCCTCTGTTCTCAAACTGAGATGCATGTACCACAAGGATACATTTAACTGAAAGCCAAGTGAGAAAAAAACAAACAAACATAAACTTCACTTTTGGTATGAAAACAAAATGGATGTTCTGTGATATAGGATGCAACAAAATGAGCAAGGATTTTTAACATAAAAATAGGACATGCTGAAGGCACTTTTGGGTTGTGGCAGCTGCTTAAGAAAATTATCTGAGCATCTCTGCTTTATCGAGATGAGTGTGATAACAGCAAAACAGATCAGCTTTCTAATTTCCATGGAGTTTTGATAACTGTTGGGTAAAAGTTTTATTTTGAAGCAGGGGCTGGTGGTACCTATAGTCCCGGAATGTGTAAGCAGGAGGCTCCTTCCAGCATTCATTGGCCTCTGGATCCAACAGGCAGTTGTCAGCATGGATGGGATGACTGAGGTCATTTCTTCTATCCTGTTGACCTGCAGAAAAGGGAACAAGGAAGCATGAAAGATGGAGTGCCATAACCTCCATGAGCAAAGCTGACAATCTGTCTTCTCCTATGGATGATGTGTCCCTTGCAAATTTGAGGAGTTAGAAGGCAGAGCAGACTAAAGAACACTGGGCAAGTGCAGTCAAGTAATTCTGATCCTGTTTTGATATGAACTCATTGTAAAAAACTGTAGGCAAGTTGCACCTGTCTTCTTCAGCTATAAAAGCTCTCTATAAATATACATGCGGAAATTCCATGCATTTCATGTGCTGTGCTTTGTGTGCAGCAGTAAAAGGTTGAGGATACCATGCCAATGTCAAAAGAAAAGAGTTGATGCAGCTGAGAATTCACAAGTGGAAAGTCTACTTCTGTGACATCCTTTGCCCCTTCCTCCTTAGGAGGGTGTTGAAGAAAAGACGTGGAGAAGAAACAGTGATGCCAGGGAGTGAGGAGGTCTCTGTCTTTTTAAAGAAGATTTCTTTTAATGTTTCCTTTATCTTCCAAGCACTTCCCCTCAATGTTTGTGGACATAATGGGAACTGTAATTTTCAGGTTCTTAAACTCTGAAAAGGGAAACCTAGAGCAGAAAAGTATTTTTTTAATGTGATTGAAACAAGAAGCAACAATGGATTTGGAAAGGAACACAGGCAGAGTGATGACCTTCTACTAGTTTAGGGAAGAGCAAAGTAGAAAAAGAGGGAAGGGAAAAGTCAGATGAGTAAGCTTTTTTGTTTTAAAAATGTAGAACTCTTCTGTATCAAGTCTGACACATTCCTAGAGCTCTGTTTCACATTGTTTTCTTTCTCATTTCACAGAGAGGAAAAGGGAACAAGTTCAGACTCTGAAATCTCACCAGACAGGGCTGTGCGGCAGACCATATGCGTGTAGGAAAAATACAGGGTTGAATTCAGCATGAAATAGGATTCTACAATCTTTCGAGCCTTCTCGCTGATGTCATAAAACAGACGGGCACTCTTCAGGGGGACTCGGCCTTCATAACCAAACTGAAGAAAAGGAAGAATATTAGAAACCACTGGGTTGATTGGAGGGCTTGAGGAAATCAGACGCCAATTATTGAGGAAATCATTAAGCCAATATAGGATGCTCAGCTCTCTGTTGGCTTGTGGGAATACTACTACAGACTTGTGGGTTTGGGTTAGGAAAATGAGCCCTTGTAAGAAGCCTAATCACAGAGGGGAAGTTAAAGCTAATCACCCTCTTTTCTCTCAGAACACTTCCATCACTTCTTTCCAAAAACATTTCTAGCAGTACAGAATGATAACTTGAGTATGTTTTCACCATTGTACTTTGAGCTCCTCGAGGACAAGGGCGTTGTATATTATTTGTCAGATGCAAACTTAGGAAATTACAGAGTTTGGTAAGTTGATAACTGAATGGATTGATAAATGAATGATTAGAAACAATGAAAGTGTCATTTCATACTTGCTCCCTTCAACGACCTGATAGGTCTATATCCTAAACCCTTCTCTTCCCTGAATCTGGCATTCCTAGAAGATCTTGCATTAACACTTGGGAATTTAAATCCAAAAGAGTCTAAGACTTTACTTTGAGCGCTTTCAGGACAGTTGCACCTTCGAACTTTTCATTGGGTGTATGGGGTGAAGTTTTCCCTCTGTATCCATCACCAACGAGCATGATCCCCTGGAAGCAAAACACAAGATGCTTTATTAATGATGATTATGGATTCATCACAACCCCCTTTCTGCCCTGACTGCCAGAAAACTGAGAACCAAAGTCAATAGTCAGAACCATCCCCATTTTATTCCAGGATTCTGGTATCAGTAATTATTCCAATCAAAAGAGGGATCTTTACTTAACTTTCACCCCACATTTGTATTATCAAATGCCACCACCACATGTTGTAGAAATAGCTAGAATATAAATAATTAATATATTGACTGTGCTGTGCTGTGCTAATTCATTTCATTTGTGTCTAACTCTTTGCCACCCTATGGACTGTAGCCTGCCAGGCTCCTCCATCCATGGGATTCTCCAGGCAAGAATACTGAAGTGGGTTGCCATGCCCCCCTCCAGGGGATCTTCCCAACCCAAGGATCAAACCATCCTCTCTTACATCTCTTGCATTGAAAGGCAGGTTCTTTACCACTAACGCCACTTGGGAAACCCAATATATTGATTAATTTCTGTCAAATATAAAGAGATTTCCCAGGTGACTTCATATGATAGTGGGACACATGCTGGATACTGAAGTCCTAGGAGTTAAGCCTCTAGCTCTTCCAGACGCAATAGCCATGTCCAGATCTGGACAAAACTACAATGACCCAACCCAAAGGCTCTGAAAGTGCCTCCACAATCAATGTCCTTCTCCTACAGAAAGTGGTATTTCAGGCCTGGTTCCCTGGCTTCAAGTAAGCCCAGGACCAAAGCACTCTCAGGCTGAGGCCAAGCCAGCTCAGCATCAGGCTTCCGGTCCTCACACTGGCCACGCTGTGCAGCTCCCGGCATTGCTCCTCCGACAGGACGTTATCCAGGAGGACGCGCTGAGTCCCGTTCAGCTGCTCCGAGTTGTAGACAAACGTGATGTTCTCATAGAGCAGAGGGCCACCTGCAGAGACAAACACATGGCTGTCCTTGTTATCTCTGTCCCTAGCTGGGAAGGCTGGAACACCCAGCAGCTTTCAATGTGCAGTTCAGGAGAGTCAGCTTCCTCACTAATATTGAGGAATGCAAGGGCACAAGCACACACTGGGAAGCTCGAGAAGCTCAATATAGATTCATTAAAAAAGGCAGATGTCTGGCCATCAGATTTCTCGATGATGTCATAATCAATACATATTATTATATTTGCACAGGAGTTTCTATTTCTTCACCTAATTCCAGGGAAGATTCTGCAGATCAGACTGGGCATCTCATGGGATTCTGCTCAGAAAATCATAGAATTTTCCAGAATTTTCTCAGCAGTTGGCCCCTCCCTTCTCCACAGCCTCTCGGTTCCTACTTCAGCTACAACATCTCATGCAATTACCGGATGACACAACCTCAAGGTAGGTGAAGACCTTTAAGAAAGACAGCAGGACAACCAAACACTTGAGAAAAAAGAAAAGCATTTACTTGATGGCATATGTGTGCTGTCAGCTTCACAAGTATCTAGAGCAGTGCCTTCACCAGATAAGTCAGGGAGTAAGTGCACTTCAGGAGAGTCACACTCAAGTCACCTGGCTCCTTCTCAGTCTTCTTTCCACCACCTATTGATTCCACATGGTCTGCCTTTTGCAATACTTATTTTTATGCACACACACACACACAGAGTTTATAAATTTAGCCCCACATAGACTCTTCAAAATGTGGTGCTCTGGGGGCTACGTTTTATGTGATGAAATTACAAAATCTAGAACTGACATGGTCCTTTCCTTACAGAGAATAAGACTGAAGGACAAAGCCTCTGATGGTGAAGAAATCTTCCATTGTAGCAAAGTACAACCATCTTGAACCAGAAAACTGAACAGAAAAGCAGAACTTGTTTTTCTCTTCTTTATAATACTCCTAAAGGACCTGAAAGAGGAGAGTGAAAAAGTTGGCTTAAAGCTCAACATTCAGAAAATGAAGATCATGGCATCCGGTCCCATCACTTCATGGGAAATAGATGGGGAAACAGTGTCAGACTTTATTTTTGGGGGCTCCAAAATTACTGCAGATGGTGACTGCAGCCATGAAATTAAAACACACTTACTCCTTGGAAGAAAAGTTATGACCAACCTAGACAGCATATTCAAAAGCAGAGACAGTACTTTGCCGACTAAGGTCCATCTAGTCAAGGCTATAGTTTTTCCTGTAGTCATGTATGGATGTGAGAGTTGGACTGTGAAGAAGGCTGAGCGCCAAAGAATTGATTCTTTTGAACTGTGGTATTGGAGAAGACTCTAGAGAGTCCCTTGGACTGCAAGGAGATCCAACCAGTCCATTCTAAAGAAGATTAGCCCTGGGATTTCTTTGGAAGGAATTATGTTAGAGCTGAAACTCCAATACTTTGGCCACCTCATGTGAAGAGTTGACTCATTGGAAAAGACTCTGATGCTGGGAGGGATTGTGGGCAGGAGGAAAAGGGGATGACAGAGAATGAGATGGCTGGATGGCATCACAGACTCGATGGACGTGAGTTCTGAGTGAACTCGAGGAGTTGGTGATAGACAGGGAGGCCTGGTGTGCTGCAATTCATGGGGTCACAAAGAGTCAGACACGACTGAGCGACTGAACTGAACTGAAAGGACATGATGTCTGTCAACAGCAGCAGCTTACCATGGAGGACACGGGGGTGGGTGGGGATCCCACAGTTGCTTCAAACAAGAAAGAGACAATTGAAATTGATGTCTACACTCTGTCTTTAAATTAGATTAGTCAAACTAGGGAACAGCACTGAATGTTACTTGTCCAGTTGGGATAAAAGAGTCACTACAGCCCATGATTAATGGCATATTAAAATAATGAGTCAGTGTTTCTCAGTCTTCAGTAATATATGGTTGTCTCTGCTGACAAATTATTTGCACTGTGATTTTACTTTCAGATTTGCAATCATAAAAATATGAGTACAGTATTTATTTTTATAGCTTCATATAACTATCATATCCAAACCAATTTACAAGATTAGATAAAAGCAGGACCATAAAACCAGCTAAATTCAAATTAACAGTGTTATAAAATGGCTAATGTTATTTCGTGGAAACTAAAAGGCAATGTTCTGCATGAATATTCTACTGAGCAATCTGGCCCAGGTTCTTCTGAGCCAGCATTCCTGCGAGTGCTTTCGGTGTGTAACGACTCATTCTGCTACAAGTTTTCTCTGTTGAAACTACTATGGAATCTTACTGGACCATGATGAATTTTGGCCTTCATCTGGTTCTAATACATTATTCATAAGTTTGTCCTACTTCATTTCTTATTAGTCTTTGACCACTGAAGTGTTATTAACAGATGCCAATGTGACGGTAACTGCATCCATACCCAGTGAGGTATGAAATCTCATGGCATCCTTGGCTAGAAGTGGTTATTCAGATGATCCGCTAGCTGCTCCTCTTAATTTTTCTAACTGGCCAGCAAAAATTATAAATATAGAATTTCTTGGGATCCAGAAAATATCAATATACCCACAAGCTCCCAGTTTTAGTAACAATCTTTGGATAAATAGAAAAGATACATATAAAGTCAATTTTTCAAATTCAATATTTCTCAAACTTTATACTACAGAGAAGTTTTCAATAAAAAAGAGTTTCTTGATCAAATATATTTGGGAAGTAGCGGGATAAAACATTTAAGAGGATATCTTAGAACTTTTAATATGTGAACAGCCATTATAAATATCCTAAGCATCAATATAATACGCAGCAGTTCTCACCCTAAAGTAAGCATAATGTCCACCATTTCTTCCTCTCCTCCTTTGTCTCTTCCTCTTTCCTCCCTACCTCCCTTGCGCCTTCCCTTCCTTCCTCCCCCACCTCCTTCCTTCCTATGGCAAAAAGATTCTAGGTTGGCCCCTAATTATCACTGCCTACTGGTACTCATAGGTTTGTGTACTTCGTCTTCCCTCAAGTGTAGGTGGGACCTGGCGTTTGCTTCTAACTAGAGAATATGGCAAATGTGATGGGATATCACTTCTTTGATTGGTTACATAGAGTTGCAACTCCTGTCTTCTGGTTGGCTTAACCTATCACCTTCTCAGCATACACTCTGATGAAATAAGCTGCTGTATTGGACAGGCTCACATGGCAAGGAACTGAGGGCATCCTTCAGCCAACAGTCTGCCCGAAACTGAGAACCACAGTCCAATAGTCTTCAGGAACCAGATTCTGCTACTGAACTTGGAAGAAGATAGTTCTTCAGCTTTAGAATAGATGTCAGTCCTGATCAACACTTGATGAAACCTTGTGACAGATTCTGAAAACTGGACCCAGCTAAGCTAACCCCAGAGTCCTGCTGTCAGAGACCGAGATAGTAAATGTCTGCTGTTATAAGCTGCTACCTTAATGCTTGGAGAAGGGCATGGCAACCCACTCCAGTATTCTTGCCTGGAGAATCCGATGGACAGGGAGGGCTATAATAATCCCTGGAGGGCTATAGTCCATGGGGTTCCAAAGAGTCGGACACAACTGAAGTGACTTAACATGCACACACATACCTTTGTGCAATTTTTTTTCCACAGATTGGAATGGACTTCTTAACAAAAAACACAGTTCATTTGAGAAAGGTTGCTGTAATCCATATAGCTAAGATTTATGGGTAGTTCCTCAAATATTAAAAAGCAAACTGCATATTCCATTTCCATTCAGAGATATAGAGAAAGATGTTCCTTTAACAAAAAAGACAAGCTACTTGTAGATTCACTGGAAATAATTTTCTAGTATAAAATTCAAATAGAAATGGAAGACAGACCCAAGGTTTAGTGGAACAGGTTGGTTTGTACTTTGCTGTTTCCTCATTCTCTATATTGAGAGCATATTACTTTAAATATATTTAGCTTATTTTAGAGAATGACTTCAAAAGTTACCTAAAACTAAGACATTCAGAAAAATGCCTACCATGCTCTGTATAAGTATTTTCTATGATGATGATGATGATGACTGAATTGGTAAAATATGCCCGGTATATTGTGCTAAGCTCTGAATGAGATCTCTCTCTACTGATCGAAAGGAAAAAAATATAAAAGGAAAAATAAATCCTGCCATTCAAAAATGCACATGGTAGAAAAAAATTCTACCAGCCTATGAATGACTAGTAGCACACTAGTCATTTTAAAAGCAGGCTTATAGTTCAAGCCATTTTCAGGGCAGGAACAGAGAGGCAGATGTGGAGAATAGATGTGTGGATATGCTGGGGAGTGGAGGGATGAACTGGAAGACGAACTGACATATACACACTGCTGCTGCTGCTGCTGCTAAGTCGCTTCAGTCGTGTCTGACTCTGTGCGACCCCATAGACAGCAGCCCACCAGGCTCCCCCGTCCCTGGATTCTCCAGGCAAGAATGCTGGAGTGGGGTGCCATTTCCTTCTCCACACACTCCACACCCTATATGTAAAACAGATAGCAAGTGGGAAGTTTCTGTTTAGCACATGGAGCTCAGCTTAGTGCTCTGTGATGACCTAGGTGAGTGAGATGAGTGTGGGAGGCCCAAGAGGAAGGGGAGATGTATAGGCATGCACACACACATAGCTGATTCACTTCATTGCACAGCAGAAACTGACAGAACATTTTTCAGCAACTGTACACTAATAAATAAATTTTTAAAAGTCAGTTAAAAATGAAAGATCAAAGAGGGCTACTGAGATACTGCAAAGTTTCCCCAACCATGCCATAAGTAACATCACAAAGATCAAGTTAAGGGACAAAGTGTAACATGGAGTCTAAAATACCTAAGCTCCAACAGGTTCAGAATCTATACTAGAAGTCTGCCTTTCATGAAGCTATCACAATCACCACTAAGCACAGAGTTTCATACAGAGGTTTCCCACATATGCATTTAACAAAAGACAATCAAAAACCTCCCTACTGATCGAAAGAAAAAAAATATAAAAGGGAAAATAAATCCTGCCATTCAAAAATGCACATGGTAGAAAAAATTCTACCAGCCTATGAATGACTAGTAGCACACTAGACAGAGAAAAACATTAAAATAAAAATAAAAATGTAGTCCAATAAGTTGTGGTTCCTGGGATCTGATTTGATGGGTTCAGCCAACTCTTAACCACAGCCCAAGGAAAGTTAGTTGAACAACTTAATTCTTCTCTCATTCATAAAGTATGTGCCTGGCTCTGGCTCTCTCATTGCAATAAGGAAGAATCATCTAAGAAAATGCTCCTTTGTTCACTGCCCATGACAAAGCAAGATCTCTTTTATCATAATACAACAGGTCATACAAGTAACAACAGGAGTGTCCCACCAAGCTCCTATTTGAGCACAGTCCCTCACAGTTTACAAAAGACCTTCATGTTCATCCTCTCCAAAGAGTTGCTATTTTTCTGTTACATGTGAGGATCAGAAAGCTCAGACAGAATGAGTCGCCAGTTACCCATCACTCTGGAGAACATCAGACTAAGATAAGCTTCCTGATTCCAAGGTCAAAGTTATTTCTACTATACCCCCACTGACTCAGGGATTATCATCAAGTGGGGTTTTAAAACCGGTGGTTGAAAAAGAATGGATAAGTGACAGATGTTTTTAATAAGATGACATGCAAATTCCACGGACTAGAGTCACTCTGGGATGCAGTAGCCCTGAGTCACTCCCATCTAAATGCCTGGGAGTCATCCAATACAAATACTATTAAATACTGTTAGATAACCAGAGTAGATGACAATATTTTTGTGGAAGATGAGAAAAGGTGAAATATCTTCTACTCTGGAAGCATGTATTCTTTTGGGCTTCCCTGACACACGCTTTCAGCCAGACTGATGTTGAAAGTGTTTTCTGGTTGGGAACTTAACCTCTGTCTACCACTGTACTAATTTAGACCTTATTTTGATTTCCAGTGACTGCACAGATGCGTTCAAGTAGTTTCCCAGGGAACATGCTAAAATCCTAAGATTAGCTCATTCAACTGCAGAAATAATAGAATTTGATAACCCAGTCAATCATGACCTTGCTCCATCCTGTGTAGGCTTCTGTTCTACTCTTCCCACTAGCTTTACCCCTCAGTTTCTGGACATCAGATCCCTGGTAGCCCGGCGGAGGGGTAGGGGAGAGAATGCTCTGAAATTTGGTGACTGTCCTAAAGTTTCCCAGACTTTTACAGCAAAGTGCCCGGCTTACTGGCATGCACTTCCTGGGGGATTTCTCGGCTCTAAAAGCAACGTGAACTCTGGCTGCCCATGAGGCTCCCTGGCACTTCTAAAACAGCCTGGGCTTCGTGGCCACAAACTGAGGTCCAGGTCAGATTAGATGAGCATATTATCCTGTTTACTGCCTCAAACTGACTTGGAAGCTGAGGAAGGAAAAGGGCTGGGAAATGTGAGAGGTGCGCAGAGCCAGATGTTTCCAAATCAGCTAGACGAAATGTGCTGACAGCTCATCTGTTAGGGAAAGGAAGACTGTACTTCTCCTCCAGGCAGGTTTTTGAAAACGTCTTATCTTGCAAAGATTTAACCAATGGGGATTCATTTTGGATATCTAGACATTTCTATGTTCCATCATCAGATGAAGAGGAGAAAATGAGATTTGGATTCAAAATCCTCCTCATGCTAACACGAGCTCTGGGGCTTTGAATGGGTGAGTAAGTCTCTGTGACCCTCAGTTTTCTTGCCTGTGAAGTGGGGGACACTTGTCTCACAGGAGATGCTACCAGTATTAAAATGAATTGTATATAAATTTTCTGGGAAAACTGGGAAACACATAGAGGTAGTAAAAAATGTAAAGGATTGCTACTGTCGTTTGTACTACACTTGCCAATAATTTATAATAACAATAATGTTTAACTCTGTTTAAAAACTACTTTTGGCAACACTCCACCTATGTCTCCATTCATTCTGAAGTTATGCAGGTAGACATCTAATATCCTGTTCTTTCCTTCTCAATGCCTTTGTGGCATTTGTTGTAACTACTTGAATGGCTCCCTCCACACTTCTGTCAATCCAATCTAAATTCTACTGATTTATCAAAGCCCTGATCAGATATATGCCTTGAGGATCTTAGGTTAACTAATCCAATATCTCTGTGACCTGTCTCTTTAAGTTGCTCCCGATACACAGTCTGTTCTGTGAGTTTAGCACTCTCCTGCCATGTGAGAGAGGCAAGACAGGCGACCTCTGCAAGCCTGGGGTACTCAGCTAAGGCCTGCACAATCCTACAGTCCCTGCCTAACTCACAGGACTCCTGTGAGTGAATTTGGAAGCCCTTTTGGTAAAAATCAGAGGTAATAATATACACACCTGAGACATCCTTGCTACATTTGCTTTCAGAATTTTATGAACTAGAGTAGTTTAGTCCTATTCTTCATTTTTCAGTGAAAATGTATTCTGCCCTGTTCTGGGTGAGAACTGGCCTCATGGACACTACGTACCCTCTCTCAGGTCTCGGTCTATCTTGGGCAGTGACTTTTTCCCCATTGACAATCCATGAACTTCTGCCACCTCCACATTCACTCCTGAAGGGACCCTGCCCATTAAAAAAAAAAAAATGTTTATATTTGGCAGAAATCAACACAATTGTGTAAAGCAGTTATCCTGTAATTAATAAATAAATTTAAAAATTTAAAAAGTTGAAATAGCAATATCCTATTGAATAAAATTGTTCAAAGGCAACAGATACCTGACCCAAGTAGTCTATAACTTCATACATTTATATCATACATAAGTCCCCATCTTTCAAGATCAAATTAGATGTCATTCATTGCTTCCATGAAGCTCTTCTCTATTTCCCCAAAGAATGTGCTCCATTTCACTTCTCTAAATCTTTTTCACAACCTTTATATTCCTTGTATCCATAATGTCACTCCTTGACATTAGACTTTGAAACCAACACAGCCGGAAAAAAAAGATCATGTACATGCTTATGATGCTAGAAGCACTGTGTGTATAATGCTCAATGTATTCTATGTCTTGAACATAGAGCAATGATCAAACTGACAGAAATCACGTTTGAGTGTAGTGGGTCCTGAATTTTCCAAGAAAGAAGACACAATTCTGTGTCAAACTTTGTAAACACACTCATAATAGCATGTTGCCCTTTCAATATACACAAATTGAGCAAATCCAAATATGCATATAGCATTCTTGGATATCTTGAAAAAATTTGAGGCTACCTAGGGGTTGAGCCTGGCGTGTTGTAGTTCACATGGTAGTAGAGAGTTGGACACGACTTGGCGACTGAATAACAAGGGTTGAGCTCTTGAATCTTAGAGGAAGACCATAAGATTTTGAATAAGAAGATCTGGATCTGCCAGTCAGCCCTTTGTGCTGAGACACTGAGTCTGAGTCCTTTGCCCTGTCAGGGCCTCAGTTTTTTGATTTTGATAATAGTCTGGACTTCATGATCTTGTGGATTAAGAATGTGTGTGCTGACTCTGACTCTCTGTGACTCCATGGACTATAGCCCACTAGGCTCCTTTGTCCATGAAATTTTCCAGGCAAGAATATTGGAGTGGGTTGCCATTTCCTGTTCTAACCTGCTTCTCTTGTGTTTCCTGCATTGGCAGGCAGATTCTTTACCATCTGAGTCACCAGGGAAGTCCTAAGATAGCTGAGTGCATATCAAAGGAGTGATTTCAATGAGCCCAGGCACTTCCATCTTCCCATACAAAGGAAAATGCTAAATTAACTTGAGATGTTTTTCTTTAACAGTAGTTTTTTGATGTTCTGACTACCTGGTTTTTGTAACAAAACTCCTATACATCCTGGTTCCTCACTTAGCTCTTTGGAGTAGTCCCTCAGAGTAATCTTAGAGTCTGTATCCTGGGCTTGCAGTCTTCAGAAAATTTGCTGAATAAAACATAACTTTCAACTTTCAGATTGCATTTTTTTTTCAGTTGACAAAATTAAACATGTAACTATCAGTCCAACGTTCTATGAGTCCTCGAACTTCTTGGAATATGTAAATTTTTGACATCTATCATTTTTAAA
Source organism: Nanger dama (assembly GCA_917880005.1). Classification (NCBI taxonomy): domain Eukaryota; kingdom Metazoa; phylum Chordata; class Mammalia; order Artiodactyla; family Bovidae; genus Nanger; species Nanger dama. The sequence continues at coordinate 21,348,517 of CAKJTW010000011.1, read as the reverse complement.
AAATGCATTTATTCATTTCTGATTGAGTTCATGACACTTAATATTTTAGCTTGCAGGAAAACTTTCTAAGTGTGATGCTTTCAAATAAATGCAGTGAGAAAATTCTGCATTAAAAGATAATTTTGTTGCTTTCTTTCCTATTAATAAATCAAAAACAGCATCCAACTTTCTCTGATATAGAGTCATAGAATGTTTAGCTATCAGAGACTACCTGATTCAGTCCATTCACATAAGGAAAAGCAGGAGACCCAGTTTTGTTTTTTGTTTGTTTAGCCGCAAGTCATATCCAACTCTTTTGCAACCGGATGGACTGTAGCCCACCAGACTCCTCTGTCCATGGGATTTCTCAGGCAAGAATGCTGGAGTAGGTAGCCATTCCCTTCTCCAGGGAAGCTTCCCGATCCAGGGATCTAACCCGAGTCTCTTGTATTAGCAAGCAGATCATTTACCACTGAGCCACCAGAAAAGCCCAGAGACTCAGAGAGGAAGATAAATTATTTAAGGTCCCTCAGAAATAAGAGGCTGCTGTCTATGGGGTCGCACAGAGTCGGACACGACTGAAACAACTTAGCAGCAGCAGCAGCAGCAGAAATAAGAGGAAGAGCTGGGGCCAGAATGCAGAATTTCTAATTTCCAGTTCAAAGCTCTTTCAATTATGTCCTGTTGTCTATTCCCTACAGCCAAAGTTCTTTATGATAAATATAATTCTAAGTGTTTAGTCTCTTTAAAAATAAACATTCTATATGGAGAACTTACCTATTCTCATCTTGTCTTCCTCCATAACGAATCCAATAATTCTGTTTAAAAAAAAAAATATATATATATATATATATGGTAGTTTTGTCACTAAAATTCCATGTACAGAAATAAGATAAAACACTTAAAAGACCTAAAATATTAGAAAACTTGCATATTATATAAAGCTATAATATACTTATTTATTTTAAAAGTTTAATGAAAGGGAAGGCTAAGGTTGATGCAATTTTGGCAAAGACAAATGGATTAAAAAAATAGCATGGAATTAGCCTAGGCATCCACCTTTTGGCAAAGAAAGTTATTTAGAATTTGGTGGCAGGAAGACACTTATAAAATCATTAAGTACAACTCCTACTCCTTTTATAAATAAAAGAAACAAAAAATTTAGCTTGATTAATCACCTGTATAAGGTCATAAAGTAGGTGATTTTTTTCCTAGGGTCATTTAGGATAACATAACTTTCACAAATAGCAAGGAAGACTGGAGATAAACATATTAGAAATAAACATTAAAATCATCTTAATTCTGAAACTGTGCCAATAAAAACATAAACAAAAAGAGACGAAGAAATGTATTATATATAGGATATATTACAAATAGTGCTTTTTAAATAGTTAAGTATTAACATGCAAATATATAAATTACTTGTATAATAACCAACAGGTAACTGAACAAAATACATGTTCAGGTAATTCAAATAAAAGGGAAAATAATCAAAATAATTTGTGAAAATTGATTTTTGCTGGTCATCAAAGGAAGATAAATCAAAACAATAGTGATGCGCTATTTTGTACACAATATATTAGGAATGTGAATGATTTTAAGATGTTATTTCTCATTGCTGAGATGGTCAGGGTAAACTATACCATACACTTTATGTATTGCTAAGAATAATAAAGGTAGCAGAAACCTCTCTTAGAAAAACTATCTCAGAACTTTAAACCTTCTCATATCTTTTGTTGGCAGAGTTAGCCCACTTCTGGGAATTTATTCTACGGATATATAGTTCAATAGAACAAAAATACTTAATGCACTCATTTTGACAGGAAAAAAGGAAAATCAACTGTTTAGTCAAGGAAAATAATTACTTTCTTTATTTTACATCAATTGTTGTTGTTTAGTTGCTAAGTGTGTCTGGCTCTTTGCAACTTCATGGACTGTAGCCCGTCAGGCTCCTCTGTCCATGGAATTTTCAGGCAAGAATATTGGAGTGGGCAGCCATCCCTTCTCCAGGGACGATCTTCCCAACCCAGGGATCAAACTCGTGTCTCCTGCTTTAGTAGGCAGATTCTTTACCACAGAGCCACTGGGGAAGCCCAGCACCAACAACCGGTGTAACTAAAACTAATTTTGAAAGGTGTAATGATATAGAAGTTGCTTATGCTATATTAAAGATCAGAACAGAAATCTGTCTATACTGTGGCATTAGTTCTACAAAAGGAATACATTCCTATGACTAATATTTAAAATGCAACATGGACAAGTGGAGAAAGACCAGCATTATGGGTAGTACAATTGTGTTTGATTTTGGTTTTTCAGTCTTTTTAATTTTTAAAATGTTTAAAAGAAAATACAAAATGTACAGCAGTTAGGAAATAAAACAATCCTGAGGCAAACACATCATGTGTAAAACACTTCTTTCCTGTGCAAATATATTTGCTTTGACTTTAGTGCTCAGTGACATGGAAATTTATTAAAGTTTGTTAAAAGTTCATCACATATACAGAGTAAACACCTCCTGCTTCCAGTTTTTGTTGTTTTTTTACACAAAGTTGGGGGTTAGAATCATCAACAAATGTGTCTGGGAAGTAAAATTATAAGTAAGAAGTACTCTGAACAGTTCTTTTAAATAACTGTTACTCTTTCCTCTTTGCTCTTACTGGTTCAGTGTAAGAAAATCCCAGACCCTCTGCAGCTGATTTTATTAGTTCTGATTCCAGTTTATGTCGCTTCACAAACATTGCCAAATCCTATAGAAAAAGAAAAGAAAACGTATACTCAAATAAGAGTTAAAGGTTAAATGTATGTTTAAATAACACTTAAGGTATGATTATTGTTCAAAACAGAGACATTACTTTGCCAACAAAGGTCCCTCTAGTCAAGTCTTTGGTTTTTCCAGTAGTCATGTACGGATGTGAGAGTTGGACTAGAAAGAAAGCTGAGTGCTGAAGAACTGATGCTTTTGAACTGTGGTGTTGGAGAAGACTCTTGAGAGTCCCTTGGACTGCAAGGAGATCCAACCACTCCATCCTAAGGGAAATCAGCCTTGAATGTTCATTGGACGGAGTGATGTTGAAGCTGAAACTCATTTGAAAAGACCCTGATGCTGGGAAAGATTGAAGGTGGGAGGAGAAGGGAACGACAGTGGATGAGATGGTTGGATGGCATCACCGACTTAATGGACATGAGTTTGAGTAAACTCTGGAAGTTGGTGATGGACAGGGAGGCTGGCAAGTCCATGGGGTTGCAAAGACTTGGATACAACTAAGCAACTGAACTGAATGTTCAAGTGGAAATATTTTTCTTTAGACAGTAAGAAATGAGCTAAAAAATATCCACAGCTTCAAAAGTATCTCTGTTTCCAAAGATTTTGACAAGCTAGCATGTGTGTGAAATACAGGCTTTTATGACTAATATTTAAAGTTAGAAAGAATTGAATCCTAGAACCTTTACTCCATTGTTAGCTATCTTTAAAAGAAGTGTTATGTTTTTGCCAGCTCTCCCCAGAGCACCCAGCAGGATAAAGAGTTTCTTCTCAGACATGGGTCTCACCTCTCTGGCCTCGATAGATGCTGGGTCAGTGCTGTCATCCAGTAGACTCTCATAATAATCCACATTGTCGAGGACATCCTCGTCATCTGGATGCAGTAGAAGATAGGCCTTGGCACACTCCAAGGCTTTCACATATTCGCCTACTGAAAAACCCAGGAGTTGGGGCATGAGAGTCAGCCTAGACTTCTATACAAAATTTTTAAGAGATATGTCAACATGTCTATGAAAGTCAGCATTAAGTGATCAAAACAGGGAAGGTTCTACCTACTGTACAGCCCAGGGAATTCTACCCAACACTCTGTAATAACCTATATGGGAAAACACTCTGAAAAAGAACAGATATATGTATACGCATAATTGAAACACTTTGCTGTACACCTGAAACTAACACAACATTGTAATCAACTGTACTCCAAGATAAAATAAAACTAAAAAGAGGGAAGATACTATGAAGTTGCAAAAATAGTTGCAGATAAGAGGAAGGCTGTGATTTCATATATTCCAAAAGTACTAATTTTGGTCTGGATCGCTAAGAGTCGGACACGACTGAGCGACTTCCCTTTCACTTTTCACTTTCATGCATTGGAGAAGGAAATGGCAACCCACTCCAGTGTTCTTGCCTGGAGAATCCCAGGGATGGGGAAGCCTGGCGGGCTGCCGTCTATGGGGTCACACAGCGTCGGACACGACTGAAGTGACTTAGCAGCAGCAGCACGCTGCTTGATGTCTTCAACAAATTATCAAAAGCCTACTCCCCAAAATGTTTGTTGGCAATTTATATTATTTAATCCTGAGCAGAAATTGTGGAGTTAATTCTGATTTCTGTACTGAATTTGAAAACATGATCTCTAAGACCAGCTTCAGCAATCCAAACTCTAGTAATTGCTTTTAAACATAAGGTACTCAATCTCTCTCTATTTCTCAATAGGATAAATGGAAATTAAAACTTTATGAATATATCACTTTTCACCTAATATAAGATTTGGGAATATCTAAAAATTTGATAATATATTTTGTTTCTGAGCAATGAAAAAGGTACTCCATGTGGAGGAAAAATTGGCAACATCTGTCAAAGTTACAAATGAATAAACAGTTTGATGCAGCAACTGTACTTTTGGAAATGTATTCTATACATGTTTATGTGCAAATGTAAGTGACATGCATTAAATATTTATTCGATCATTGATTGTAAGAGTAAAATATTACAAACAAAATAATGCTCATCAGTAAGGAGACACATGAAATGAATTACACCATGATGATAGTAGTAGTAGTTTGTCGCTCAGTCGTGTCCGACTCTTTGCGACCCCATGGACTGTAGCCTACCAGGATCCTCCCTCCATGGGATTCTCCAGGCAACAGTACTGGAGTGGGGTGCCATTTCCTTCTCCAGAGGATCTTCCCAACCCAGGGATCAAACCCGGGTCTCCCGCAGTGTGGGGATGCTTTACCATCTGAGCCACCAGGGAATGTAAGGGCAAGTATAAATAATGCATTATCTTCTATTTATAAGAGGAAACCATAAGTCAGAGACTGTGCTTGTGTGTATGTGTGTGTGTGATGTTTTTGTATAAAATTTTGGAAGAGTAAATAAGAAACTGTGGATTGTAGGACATGAAATTAGGTTGTGGGGAAAAGAAATAGAGAAGCTTTTAAATATTTAGTCTTTTAAGCCTGTGAGTATATTATTTTAAAAAATAAATTTAAAAATCACATGAAATAGCAACATAGTATAACTTTCAGGGCATTGTCACAACATTTGTGTACCTGTCATTTCACCTTCTGCCCTTGTTCTGAGCTGCAGTGACATGAGGTGACAGAGAAAATGCATCCACTCCTATCTCTTGATTACAACTGAGGAAGGCAGAGGACCAACTCACAATCTGATGTCTATTATGGTAAGCCACACCCCTCCCTTAAAGGTCTTCACAGATAATCCTTGCTTTACCTCGATAGTAGGCAAACTGTAGGTAGTCATAGTGCAGGGGAAGAAAGTTCTCAATTGGCGAGAGGCGGCCGGGCGTGTGGCAAGTTCTCTCACACATTCATGCTGACAAACCAGCACCTGCATATAGTGATCTGGAAAACAAGAACTGGGATGTGGGTCCCCCTCCGCTGCTCAATAAGCAGACTTCAAAGTGAGAACCATGGTCACACTTGGTGCTCTAACCACACACTCAGAGAGCAATATCATCATTATTATTATTATTCTCACTTATGACCAGAAGTTGTTTTCACAGTGAAAAGAAAGTAAGTGACTTGTCAAAGTTTCCTAACCAGTGATCACTAGACTAATTACTAGTAGACTCCAAATCTTCTGGTTCCCAATCTTTCCTTCATACATCACTCTTTCTTTCTGTGATCCTTTTCATGGCTCCTGAAACTGACACAGGCTACCTCATCCCACCCCCACTCAGTTGAGTAGTGACTTCCTTATTTAATAACTTCAGGTCTCTCTTTAGACTTAGATGGTCTGAGGCGTCCTGGAGTCATGATGGGAAGTTCAGACCTCAGTTACTTTAAGGACCAGATGAGAGAAAGAAACTACTCTGTACATGGGGAGATCATACATAGAAGTGAAGCCACAGTGCTCCTTTTCTTGGTTAGTATTTTCAAGTAACCTTTACTAAAGCAGAAATAGAAACAACACTTCTTTACATCTATTGAGCAGGAAACTATTCTTAGTTCAGTTCAGTTCAGTTGCTCAGTTGTGTCCGACTCTTTGCAATCCCATGAATCGCAGCACGCCAGGCCTCCCTGTCCATCACCAACTCCCAGAATTTACCCAAACTCAAGTCAATTGAGTTGGTGATGCCATCCAGCCATCTCATCCTCTGTCGTCCCCTTCTCCTCCTGCCCCTAATCCGTCCCAGCATCAGGGTCTTTTCCAATGAGTCAACTCTTCGCATGAGGTGGCCAAAGTATTGGAGTTTCAGCTTCAACATCAGTCCTTCCAATGAACACCCAGGACTGATCTCCTTTAGGATGGACTGGTTGGATCTCCTTGCAGTCCAAGAGACTTTCAAGAGTCTTCTCCAACACCACAGTTCAAAAGCATCAATTCTTCGGTGGTCAGCTTTCTTCACAGTCCAACTCTCACATCCATACATGACTACTGGAAAAACCATAGCCTTGACTAGACGGACCTTTGTTGACAAAGTAATGTCTCTGCAAAGTAATATGCTGTCTAGGTTGGTCATAACTTTGCTTCCAAGGAGTAAATGTCTTTTAATTTCATGGCTGCAATCACCATCTGCAGTGATTTTGGAGCCCAGAAAAATAGTCAGCCACTGTTTCCACTGTTTCTCCATCTATTTCTCATGAAGTGATGGGACTGGATGCCATGATCTTCATTTTCTGAATGTTGAGCTTTAAGCCAACATTTTCACTCCCCTCTTTCACTTTCATCAAGAGGCTCTTTAGATGTTCTTCACTTTCTGCCATAACAGGGGTGTCATCTATATATCTGAGGTTATTGCTATTTCTCCCAGCAATCGTGATTCCAGCTTGTGATTCCTCCAGCCCAGCATTTCTCATGATGTACTCTGCATGTAAGTATATTAAGCAGGGTGACAATATACAGCCTTGACATACTCCTTTCCCTACTTGGAACCAGTCTGTTGTTCTATGTCCAGTCCTAATGGTTGCTTCCTGACCTGCATACAAATTTCTCAGGAGGCAGGTCAGGCGGTCTGGTATTCCCATCTCTTGAAGAATTTTCCACAGTTTATCGTGATCCACACATTCAAAGGCTTTGGCATAGTCAATAAAGCAGAAATAGATGTTTTTCTGGAACTCTCTTGCTTTTTCGATGATCTAGTGGATGTTGGCAATTTGATCTCTGGTTCCTCTTCCTTTTCTAAAACCAGCTTGAACATCTGGACATTCACGGTTCAATGTATTGCTGAAGCCTGGCTTAGAGAATTTAAGCATTACTTTACTAGCATGTGAGATGAGTACAATTGTGTGGTAGTTTGAGCATTCTTTGGCATTGCCTTTCTTTAGGATTGGAATGAAAACTGACCTTTCCCAGTCTTGTGGCCACTGCTGAGTTTTCCATATTTGCTAATACTGTTGGTGTTTTAGTAACTTAAGTTGTGTCTGACTCTATGCGACAACATAGACTGTAGCCATCCAGGTTCCTCTGCCCATGGGATTTCCCAGGCAAGAATACTGGAGTGGGTTGCCATTTCTTTCTCCAAGGGATTGTTCCAGTCCAAGGATTGAACCCTCATCTCCTGCTTGGCGGATGGGTTCTTCACTTCTGAGCCACCTGGAAAGCCCCTAATACTATAGAAGCTGGTAAAATAGGAGAAGGATGAAAAGTAAAGAATTTGAAGGAGCACTTTGTCTCTTTTTCTTTGTTTCCCTTTCTTTGGCCCCATTCTTGTCACTTGCAAATGGGTGGGGATCCTGAAGTGTAGCAGTTTTTCATGCTTCTTTTATTAACAGCTCTGGATTCTATCTCATCCAAGCAGAAGCTAAGGAAACACAAGAAGCTAATGTCTCAGAAAGAAAACCCTTCTTATACCTTGCCCTGACTCTGATTTTTACAATAAAGAAGGAGGCAGTCTTTTCCATTAAGAAAACAGTCCATTCATGCTTGTGCAGAGTGAGTTCTCTTGAGTATGATGATAAAACTTCCCTACTTTATTTCTATACATTATAATTCACAACTGCCTCCTTTCAAAAGGCTCTCTATTAAGCAGCATTTGGCTTATATCTGGATGACCCTGAAGATGGAACCCAAAACAAAAACAGAAAGGAAATACGTGTTTTCTGGCGTGTAGGACAATGTGCCAGTTCTCTAAAACCTGGCTAATCAACCCAATATAGGACAAATAATAGCATCACTATTATCCTTTGGTCCTTAAATCCACTTGGAGGATGTGAGGAGAAGAATGGGTTCTGTTTATTTGATTAGTATGTTGGAATTAAATAGCTAGATATTTTATTTCTTAAGAAAATAACAAACAACTTTCAAATGTTTGTCCTAGTTTTGCTGGCCATTTGCTTTCCTCTTTACCTTGTAATACACACTACTAATTTCAAATGACAAGCAAAAGGAAAAGGTGGGAAATACACACAACGCAATCTGAATGAAAGCATTTTTCAAAGCAAAGTATAAAAAGCAGCAAAATAAGACTGGTAAAATTATATCCTTTAGGACTTTCAGTGAACATGGCTAGCAATAAATGACTTCATTCAGAAGTCATTTGTAGTTTTCTCCAACTTGCAACATTCTTCTAAATCTAAAATTAAAAAATTCTGGTTTTCTAAATACATTCTGTAGTTTAAAAACCAATTTTACTCTAGCTGAAAATATTTTTGAATCTGATAGGAATTTACATAGAGTAATGATATCCTTTTCATTAGTTAGATTCCTTGCCTCTGTTCAATATCAAATTTTATTGTGCAATTAATATGTTTTAATATGTTTGAGACTCAAGATACTTGTATGGAAATACTTCTAAAGATTTCTATCTCATAATAAAGTGGATATTCTTCAAATTCCCAAGAAGACAACATATTTCTATAACATATAATATCTGAGTGAACTTGAGGGACCATGAATTTTTTTTATTGCTGTTTTTTATTGGAAGTGGGATGATGGTGGTGGTAGCTGTGTCAGCAAGTATTAATAGCCTGAGTTAGCATACTTCTATTCTTTTCCAGCAACCAACAGCTGTGGTGACCTCAGAAAATGACAAAATGTTAATCTGTAAGAATTTGTCAGTCAATTCACTTAAATCAGATATAGGACATTTGCAAGAACTGTTCAGTGGACATTGGTAGAGGCAGGGGTAGAGACGAATGTGGGCATGAAAGCAGGGCATCTAGCCTTTAAAAAAAAAGAAGATAGTAAACTTTAATAAAGGAAATCAGTGAACTAAATAATAAACTTTAATAAAGGAATCAGTGAACTAAAATGGAGTGGAGTGGGTGAATTTAACTCAGATGACCATTATATATCTACTACTGGGGGCAAGACTCCCTTAGAAGAAATGGTGTAGCCCTCATAGTCACCAAAAGAGTCTGAAATGCAGTTCTTGGATGCAGTCACAAAAAAACAGAATGATCTCTGTTCATTTCCAAGGCAAACCATTCAATATCATAGTAATCCAAGTCTATGCCCCAACCAGTAATGCTGAAGAAGCTGAAATTGAATGGTTCTATGAAGACCTTCTAGAACTAACAACCAAAAAGATGTCCTTTTCATTATAGGGGACTAGAATGCAAATGTGGGAAGTCAAGAGATATCTGGAGTAACAGGTAAATTTGGCCTTGGAGTACAAAATGAAGCAAGTCAAGGCTAACAGAGTTTTGCCAAGAGAATGCACTGGTTATAGCAAACACCCTCTTCCAACAAAACAAGAGAAGACTCTACACATGGACATCACCAGATGGTCAACACCGAAATCAGACTGATTACATTCTTTGCAGCAAAAGATGGAAAAACTCTATACAGTCAGCACAAATAAGACCAGGAGCTGACTGTGGCTCAGATCATGAACTCCTTATTATAAAATTCAGACTTAAATTGAAGAAAGCAGGGAAAGTCACTAGACCATTCAGGTATGACTTAAATCAAATCCCTTATAGAGTGGAAATGACAAACAGATTCAAGAGATTATATATGATAGACAGAGTACCTGAAGAACTATGGACAGAGGTTTAGGACAAGGTCCAGGAAGTAGTGATCAAGACCATCCCCAAGAAAAAGAAGTGCAAAAAGGCAAAATGGTTGTCTGAGGAGGCCTTACAAATGCTTGAGAAAAGAAGAGAAGCTAAAGGCAAAGGAAAAAAAGGAAATATATACCCATTTGAATGCAGAGTTCCAAAGAATAGCAAGGAGAGATAAGAAAGCCTTCCTCAGCGATCAACGCAAAGAAATAGAGGAAAACAATAAATAGAATGGGAAAGACTAGAGATCTCTTCAGGAAAATTAGCAATACCAAGGGAATATTTCATGCAAAGATGGGCACAATAACGGACCTAACAGAAGGAGAAGATAACAAGAAGAGGTGGCAAGAATACACAGAACTATATCAGAAAGGTCTTAACAACCTGGATAACCAAGATGGTGTGGTCACTCACTTAGAGCCAGACATCCTGGAATGTGAAGCCAAATGGGCCTTAGAAAGCATTACTACAAACAAAGCTAGTGGAGGTGATGGAATTCCAGCTGAGCTATTTCAAATCCTAAAAGATGATGCTGTTAAAGTGATGCCTAAAATATGTCAGCAAATTTGGAAGACTCAGCACTGGCCAAAAGACTGAAAAGGGTCCATTTTCATTCCAATACCAAAGAAAAGCAATGCCAAAGAATGTTGAAACTGCCATACAGTTGTGCTTATTTCATGTGCTAGCAAGTTCATGCTCAAAATCCTTCAAGCTAGGCTTCAACAATATGTGAACCAAGAACTTCCAGATGTGCAAGCTGAATTTTGAAGAAGCAAAGGAGCCAAAGATCAAATTGCCAACATCTGTACATTTGTTGGATCACAGAAAATGGAATTTCCAGAAAAACATCTACTTCTGCGTCATGACTATGCTAAAGTTTTTGACTGTGTGGATCACAACAAATTGTGGAAAATTCTTAAAGAGGTGGCAGTACCAGACTGTCTTAGCTGCCTCCTAAGAAAACTGTATGCAGGTCAAGAAGCAATGATAGAACTGGACACAGAACAATGGACTGGTTCAAACTTGGGAAGGGGAGTACAACAAGGCTATATACTGTCACTCTATTTATTTCACTTCTGTGCAGAATGTATCATGTGAAATGCCGGGCTGGAATCAAGGTTGCCAAGGGGAGAAAGCAGCAATTTCAGATATGCAGAAAATAATGGCAAAAAGTTAAGAGGAACTAAAGAGCGTCTTGATGAGGGTGAAAGAGGAAAGTGAAAAAGCTGACTTGAAACCCAACATTAAAAAACCTAAAATCATGGCATCCAGTCCCATCGTTGTTGTTGTTGTTCAGTCACTAAGTCATGTCCGACTCTTTGCAACCCCATGGACTACAGCACATCAGGCTTTCCTGTTCTCCACCATCTCCCAGAGCTTTTTCAAACTCATGTCCATTGAGTCAGTGATTCTATCTAACCATCTCATTCTCTGCCGTCCCCTTCTCCTCCTGCCTTCAATCTTTCCCAGCATCAGAGTCTTTTCCAATGAGTCAGCTCTTCACATTAGGTGGCCAAAGTACTGGAGTTTCAGCTTCAACATCAGTCTTTCCAGTGAATATTCAGGGTTGATTTATTTTAAGATTTACTGATTTGATTCTTCTTGTAGTCAAGGGACTCTCAAAGGTCTTCTCCAGCATCACAACTCAAAAGCATTAGTTATTCAGAGCTCAGCCTTCTTTATGGTCCAACTCTCACATCTGTACATGACTACTAGAAAAGCCATAGGTTTGACTACAGGGACCTTTGGGAACAGATACCGTGATCTTAGTTTTTGATGCTGAATTTCAAGGCAGCTTTTTCACTCTCCTCTTTCATCCTCATCAAAAGGCTCTTTAATTCCTCTTTACTATCTGCCATTAAAAGGTATCATCTGCATATCTGAGGTTGTTGACATTTCTCCTAGCAATCTTGATATGAGCCTATATCAAATAGAAGTTGTATCAAATAGCCTATATGGCAAATAGAAAAGGAAACGTGGAAACGGTGACAGATCTTATTTTCTTGGGCTCTAAAATCGCAGCAGACCATGACTGCAGCCATAAAAAAACAAAAGGAGACACAGATGTAAAGAACAGACTTTTGTACTCAGTGGGAGAAGGCAAGGGTGGGATGATTTGAGAGAATAGCATTGAAACCTGTATATTACCGTATGTAAAATAGATGACTAGTATAATTTTGATGCATGAAGCAGGGCACCCAAATTCAGTGCTCTGGGAAAAACCAGAGGGATAGGGCATGGAGGGAGGTGGGAGATGGATTCAGGATGTGTGGGATGCATGTATACTTGTGGCCGATTCATGTTGATGTATGGCAAAAACCATCACAATATTGTAAAGTAATTATCCTCCAATTAAAATAAATTGATTTTAAAAACCCAAACACTTCCTTTTTGGAAGAAAAGCTATGACAAAACTAGACAGCTATTAAAAATCAGAGACATTACTTTGCCGACAAAGTTCCATATAGTAAAAGCTATGATGTGAGTTGGTCCATAAAGAAGGCTGAACGCTGAAGAATTGATGCTTGTGAATGGTGTTGCTGGATAAAACTTTTGAGAGTCCCTTTGACTGCAAGGAGATACACCTAGTCAATCCTAAAGGAAATCAACCTTGAAGATTCACTGGAAGGACTGAAAGCATTGCTGAAGCTGAAGCTCCAGTACTTTGGCCACCTGCTGTGAAAAGTAAAGTCATTGGAAAAGACTGATTGATGCTGGGAAAGACTGAAGGTTAAAGGAGAAGGGGGTGGTAGAGCATGGGATGGTTAGTGGTTACACAGCATCACTGACTCAATGGACATGAGTTTGAGCAAACACTGGAAGATAGTGGAAGACAGAGGAGCCTGGAATGCTACAGCCCATTGGGTTGCAAAGAGTCACAACTTAGTGACTGAACAACAATAATCTTTATATCATGACATATTATAACTAGATTTATTATGGCTATCAGTTTGAAATGTGTAGGCATGTACATTTCTAAAATGTAAAAAAGGCCAAACAAATGGAAATTGATTTCCAGTTTACTTTCTAGTCTAAATTTTGATAGACATTTCCTAATTGTCCCACTAAAAACCTCAACACTTTGACTTATATTTTCCCAAATATAGAGTATTATTAGCCCTTTTAATATCTGAAATATGATTGATGGATATATCATCTCTTCCCTTCTTTCCCTCATCCTTTTATTCTTTTCTTCTTTCTACCCATTCATTTAACAAATATTCACTGAACACCTGCTATTTGCCAGTCACTGTAAGTAGGCTATGGAGAAGGAAATGGCAACCTACTCTAGTATTCTTTCCCTGGAAATCTCATGGACAAAGGAGCTTGGTGGGTGACAGACCATGGGGTCACAAGAGTCAGACATGACTTAGCAACTAAACCACCACTAGCGTAAGTAGGCACTGAGGATTAAGTCCTTAAGAAGACTGGACAATAGCTAAGTGATAGAAAATATTTCAATTTCCTATGAGTGGACAGCAGGAGTGGATTAAAGAGGGAAAAGAGAGGAAGAAAATGTATACTATTATGCAATGATGAAAGTCTTTGTTAAAGGTTTTGGATTTCAAGTGTAATGGAAGCCACTGGGATGTCTAGGGATGTCAGTATGTCTATAAGCAGAATTCCCATTTTTTGAAAACTGTCCTGTCTGCTCTACAGAATAAAACCTGATCAGAACATAAGGACCAGGAGGGAGGCTATCACAGCAGATTAGTTAAAATACATTGCTGATTTGAGCCAGAAAAGTAGCAAAAGGAGTGGAAAGAATTAGGAAATCTTAAATGCTATTAGGAAGCAAGCTCCATCAAAGTTTAGTAACAAGTGGGAGAGGAATGAATAGGAAGAAGGAAATGTGGGAGTTAAAGATATCTAGGGCTTTGGTTTGAGCTACTGGATGAGTGATGTTTTCGATAAAGACAGAAAACACTGGAAGTTGGGGAAAGCAAATTGACTTTATTAATTTGGATTTCTATGAGTCTTTGTGCAGGTGAACATTGTTTTTCATGCTTTTATAACTTGGAACATAGTATACACTCAACAAATATGCATTAAAGGTTTATTATTGACTAAATAAACTTTGTCAATTTTCAGCTGTACACAGTATGGGCTTCAGAGTGAGAAAATCCTAGGATTGATTCTCAACTTCACCTTAATTCCATTACTTAATCTTTCTGAGGTCTAAACTTCTCATTTAAAAGAGGAGAAGAGGGTGAATAACAATACCCACATGGAGGTGTTTAGAGGACTAAAAGAAATATAAAAGTGATATAACTACATAAAATATATACTGCAACTGCTAAAACATGTTGCTTATTGCTATTACTACCAACAAGTAAAAATAAACTGTCACTAATAATAATTCACAGACTGTTTAAATATTAGTGATATTAACTGTTTACCTATAAACATTTTGCAACTTTTCCACTTACCATTAAAAGTCAACTTGATTTATAATATCTTTTGTATTTATCAATCTTTTAAATTATCTTTTCTTCAAACTTCTCATCTTTTGTCTGAGAACTATCCTTTTGTTATTTAATATTCTCTTACATTTTCTTCTAACAGTTCTATTTTTTATTATATTAGTATAATACAATTTTAACTAATACTAAACTAATATAATACAATATAAACTAATATTGTATTAGTATAATACAATTTGTCTTTGTGTATTTTTTTCATATGCAGCAGAGAACTCACTTCCCACCATAAAGTTAGGTTAGGTTAACTAGATAACCTCCTCAGTTAATGTCATTTTGTGATATATTAAATCCCTGTATGTAATAAATTATTCATTTAAGTAATTGAAGAAAACTATACAAAGGTATTCACTACTACATGGGTAAACATAATGAAAAATCACAACTTTCTTAATATTCATCAGTGAAACACTGGTCAAATAAATTATGCTTTCCCCATATAATGCAGTAAGGTAGATCTATATGTACTTACATGAGAAGAAATCCACAGTATGTTGTTAAGCATAAAGTAAGACAAAAACAAAACATATGCTTAAAATCGGTATTTATAATATTGACTTATTTTAATAAAAATTAAATAATAATTATAACAAATACATAGATATTTAAGTATGCACATGAAAAATCATGGGAGCAGAGTCACCAAAATTTAAACTAAGGAAAATAGTTCATGGGAGACATGCTGTGATATGTACATGAGAATCTGTTTACACTGTTTAATTTTTATAATACATACTTCTACATTGTTGGAACAGTTTGGCATCTAGTGTTTCTACAATCAGAAAATCAAAGAAAAAATAATCTTTACCTGCAATGGCTTCATAGAGACCAGCTTTGTACCCTAAGTATTCATATTCCTCAAATCTCTGAGGACCCTCACACAGGGCTCTGCATTCCATGTCTTCATTGAAATATTCTCTTAAAGCTTGTTCAAAGTACTTGATAGCTAGTTCAAAGTCATCGGCCTCATAACGTTTGACTCCTGCACTGTAACTCTCCTATAAAGAAACAAAAAAAATAAAATTTTTAAGACCACCCAAGAAGAACTTGAATGGCAAGAGGCAGGCAGATTCTAGATCGCTTAGGAAGTAGGGTAGGGGATTCTTTCACTGTGGAAGATAAAAAAGGGTCACACTGGGAGATAAAGGGTAACTACCCTGGCTTCAGTTCAGTTCAGTCGCTGGCTTCAACTCATTATAAATGAGACAGGATTGACTAAGTAAGCCTACTGCTGCAGCATCAATCAATTTCATTTTCTTACTGAGATCACTCAAGACTTTGATTTCTAACCTGTTTGAATGTAGGTAGGGCTATGCAACCAAGGGTAGGAAGACTGATGTGGATGGATGAGATGCTCATTTTCAAGCCTGGTTCAATTTTTTAAAAAAGAAGAAAAAGACTTCCATTCAGTCCCTCGAAGGTCATACTTTGAGAATGGTGATTTCATTTAAAGGAATAATTGTATGCATGCATGCTCTGTCTCTGCATGGCAGAAAGCAAAAGAAGTCTCTTGATGAAAGTGAAAGAGGAGAGTGAAAAAGCTGGCTTAAAACCCAACATTCGAAAAACGAAAATCATGGCATCAAGTCCCATCACTTCATGGCAAACAGATGTGGAATCAATGGAAACAGTGACAGACTGTTTTCTTAGGCTTCAAATATCACTGCAGATAGTGACTGCAGCCATGAAATTAAAGATGCTTGCTCCTTGGAAGAGCAGCTATGACAAACCTAGAGAGCATTTTAAAAAGCAGAGACATTATTTTGCCAACAAAGGTTCGGATAGTCAAAGCTATGATTTTTCCAGTAATCATGTATGGATGTAAGATGTCTGAGAGCCGAAAAATTGATGTTTTTGAACTGTGGTGTTGGAAAAGAGTCATCAGAGTCCCTTGGACTGCAAGGAGATTAACTCAGTCAATCCTCAAAAAAATCAGTCCTGAATATTCATTGGAAGGACTGATGCTGAAACTGAAGCTCCAATACTTTGGCCACCTGATGCAAAGAATTGACTCACTGGAAAAGACCTTAATGCTGTGAAAGACTGAAGGCAAGAGGAGAAAGGGGCAACAGAGGATGAGATGGTTGGATCGTATCACTGATTCGATGGACGTTAGTTTGAGCAGGCTCCAAGAGTTGGTGATGGATAGGGAAGCTTGGCATGCTGCAGTCCTTGTGGTCGCAGAGTTTGACATGACTGAGCGACTGAACTGAACTGATGCTCAGTCACTCAGTTCTATCAGACTCCTTGTGACGCTATGGACTGTAGCATTTCAAGCTTCTTTGTCCATGGAATTTTCCAGGCAAGAGTACTACAGAGGGTTGTCATTTCTTGGAGGACAAGAAGTGTCCTTGGGGGAATCTTCCTGACCCAGGAATTCAACCCATGTCTCCTGCATCTCCTGCATTGACAGGCAGATTCTCTGCCACTGAGCCTCCAGGGGAGGAATAATTATGTAGCTTTGTTGTTGTTTTTCAGTTGTGAAGTTGTGCCCGGCCCTTCGCAATCCTTGGAATGCAACACACCAGACTTCCCCTGCTCTTCATTATCTCCCAGAGTTTGCTCAAACTCGTGTCCAGAGTCAGTGATGCCATGCAATCATCTCATCCTCTGCCATCTCCTTCTCTTTCTGCCCTCAATCTTTCCCAGCATCAGGATCTTTCCCAATGAGTTGGCTCTTTGCATCAGGTGACAAAAGTATTGGAGCTTCAGCTTCCTGCTTCAGCTTCAGCTTTATGTAGCTTTAAAAATTAAAATTGAAATGTATGGGTACCCTGTAAAAACCAGTGAATTGGTTGCTGGGAAATCACGGAGTGCTTTTGAGCAATTCACATGGGTTTCAACTCCAGTGGGTAAAATTAAAGTGCTGTAGGTGGAAGGCATGGGGGTGCAGGGGAAGGCTAAGGCTCAGAAGGGCTACAAATATTTATGTCATGTCTTACTTTTCACCATATCATACTGCTTTTCTAAGTTAATTTTCATTTCTCTCTCAATATTTTTAACCCTGCACTACAATGTTTCATCTAGAGACTCTTAAAGTATAAACATGATACTGTATTGGAAATTGAGAATCAATGTGAGATATCCACTCATAGGAATTTGCTCTGAATCCACTGAACCTTGGTAGCACTTAGCTCCTCATGGTTAGTGCAGGATCCTGAAATCTCACCAGGTGTGGTTTGGCCTCCTGGTCTACCAGCTGGAGGTCTTCAACGCCCGTCATCATTCGGTAATTCTCAATGTTCTGCTGCATTTCCATGTGCTCAGGGTTGGCCATGAAAAATGTGTGCTGCCGCTGCTGCCTTTTCCATCTGGTTAAGCTATAAAGAGGGGGGGAAAAAGGGCCAAATGAAGGCAAATATTTCTAAACCACATTCAGTACCAGTCCAAGGGTTCACAGACTAAAAGTACCAGGGCTGGGTTCATTCCCTCCACCCAGCCTCCACACTAAAGGGCAGGAGGTTAATAAACAAGTGCTCCTAAAATGATATGTGGGTATGGGTATTTTGGCTATGGTGAAAATGGATAAACATGCTTTGTTCTAAGTTTGTTCTCTTCTCCCTCATTTTGAAGCCATCTGTGTTTCCTGGCAAATTGAATCGACATGCTTCCATTTGTTCTGTGATTGATCAAAATTAAAAACTGCCAATGCTGTGCCATGTCTGATTCACATTTTCAATATTTTTGTCTTTTTTCTCTGATTTTCTTCTTGTTCCCTTTGCTTTTAATCCTGACAATAGAGGATAAACTGTGACTTTCTGAAGTATGAGATTGGGGATATGTGCCACTATACCAAGTTTGCTATAAAGGCTTTGGAATATGAAGAACACAGATTTTAAAATAATTAATTATTCCAATCCACATGAGATGCTAAATATAGTACATAAAATGTACTACTATATTTCTTTGATTAAGAAATTGATTCCAAACATAACTTGAATTCTCATTAATACAAAAGAAGGATTTTCAATAAAATACAAAGACACTATAAATCTCCTCTTAAAGCACTTAATATGCTCTTCCCCATGTAACACGCAATGGTGTATTTTTTTAAAAAATAAAATGAAATTAAATTTGCTTGATTCAATACATTTTGCCCTATGTTTTCTCCATGGAGAATACCTATAGACAGAGTCTGACCTCAGTTCAGAAAAGGGAATAGTCACACTAACAGTAGTCATTTTCACAACAAAATACAAATTACATTAGGTCTATTTTGAAGTGTCAATTCAGTTCAGTCACTCAGTCATGTCTGACTCTGTGTGACACCATGAACCAGAGCACACCAGGCCTCCCCGTCCACCACCAACTCCCGGATGCCACCCAAACCCATGTCCATTGAGTCGGTGATACAATCCAACCATCTCACCCTCTGTCATCCCCTTCTCCTCCTGCCCTCAATCTTTCTCAGCATCAGGATCTTTTAAAATGAGTCAGCTCCTCATATCAGGTGACAAAAGTATTGGAGTTTCAGCTTCAACATCAGTCCTTCCAGTGAACACCCAACACTGATTTCCTTTAGGATGGACTGGTTGGATCTCCTTGCAGTCCAAGGGACTCTTAAGAGTCCTTTCCAACGCCACAGTTCTAAAGCATCAATTCTTCGGTGCTCAGCTTTCTTCACAGTCCAACTCTCACATCCATACATGACCACTGGAAAAACCATAGCCTTGACTAGATGGAACTTTGTTGGCAAAGTAATGTCTCTAGTTTTTAATATGCTGTCTAGGTTGGTCATAACTTTTCTTCCAAGGAGTAAGCGTCTTTTAATTTCATGGCTGCAATCACCATCTGCAGTGATTTGGGAGCTCCCAAAAATAAAGTCAGCCACTGTTTCCACAGTTTCCCCTTCTATTTTCCATGAAGTGATGGGACCAGATGCCATGATCTTAAGTTTTCTGAATGTTGAGCTTTAAGCCAACTTCTTCACTCTCCTCTTTCAGTTTCATCAAGAGGCTGTTTAGTTCTTCTTCACTTTCTGCCATAGGGTGGTGTTATCTGCATATCTGATGTTACTGATATTTCTCCTAGCAATTTTTATTCCAGCTTGTGCTTCTTCCAGCCCAGCGTTTCTCATGATGTACTCTGCATATAAGTTAAATAAGTAGGGTGACAATATACAGCCTTGATGTACTCCTTTTCCTATTTGGACCCAGTCTGCTGTTCCATGTCCAGTTCTAACTGTAGCTTCCTGACCTGCATATGGGCTTCTCAAGAGGCAGGTCAGGTGCTCTGGTATTCCCATCTCTTTCAGAATTTTCCACAGTTTGTTTTAGTCCACACAAAGGCTTTGGCATAGTCAATAAAGCAGAAATAGATGTTTTCTGAAACTCTTTTGATTTTTTGATGATCCAGCAGATGTTGGCAATTTGATCTCCTGTTTTTCTGCCTTTTCTAAAAACCAGCTTGAACATCTGGAAGGTCACGGTTCACGTACTCCTGAAGCCTGGCTTGGAGAATTTTGAGCATCACTTTACTAGCGTGTGAGATGAGTGCAATTGTGCGGTAGTTTGAGCATTCTTTGGCACTTCCTTTCTTTGGAATTGGAATGAAAACTGACCTTTTCCAGTCCTGTGGCTACTGCTGAGTTTTCCAAATTTGCTGACATATTGAGTGCAGCATTTACACAGCATCATCTTTCAGGATTTGAAATAGCTCAACTGGAATTCCATCACCTCCACTAGTTTTGTTTATAGTGATGCTTCCTAAGGCCCACTTGACTTCACATTCCAGGATGTCTTGCTTTAGGTGAGTGATCACACCATTGTGATTATCTGGGTCATGAAGATCTTTTTTGTACAATTCTTCTGTGTATTCTTGCCACCTCTTCATAATATCTTCTGCTTCTGTTAAATGAAGGAGTGAAGTGAAGTAAAGTTGCTCAGTTGTGGCCGACTCTTTGCGACCCATGGACTATAGCCCACCAGGCTCCTCCGTCCATGGGATTCTCCAGGCAAGAATACTGGAGTGGGTTGCCATTTCCTTCTCCAGAGGATCTTCCCAACCCAGGGGATAGAACCCAGGTCTCCCACATTGTAGGCAGACGCTTTAACCTCTGCACCACCAGGGAAGCTTCCGTTAGGTCCCTACCATTTCTGTCCTTTATTGAACCTATCTTTGCATGAAATTTTCCCTTGGTATCTCTAATTTTCCAGAAGAGATCTCTAGTCTTTCCCATTCTGTTGTTTCCCTCTATTTCTTTTTATTGATCACTGAGGAAGGCTTTCTTATCTTTCCTTGCTATTCTTTGGAACTCTGCATTCAAATGGGTATATCTTCTTTTCTCCTTTGCTTTCAGTTCTTTTCTTAACTCAGCTATTTGTGAGGCCTCCTCAGACAGCCATTTTGCTTTTTGCATTTCTGTTTCTTGGGGGTGGTCTTGATCCCTGTCTCCTGTACAGTGTCACAAACTTTCATCCATAGTTCATCAGGCACTTTGTCTATCAGATGTAGTCCCTTAAATCTATTTCTCACTTCCACTGTATAGTCATAAGGGATTTGATTTAGGTCATACCTGAATGGTCTAGTAGTTTTTCCACTTTCTTCAATTTCAGTCTGAATTTGGCAATAAGTAGTTCATGATCTGAGCCACAGTCAGCTCCTGGTCTTTTTTTTTTTTTTTTTGCTGACTGTATAGAGCTTCTCCATCTTTGGCTACAAAGAATATAATCAATCTGATTTCAGTATTGACCATCTGGTGATGTCCATGTGTAAAGTCTTCTCTTGTGTTGCTTTGTGAAATGAAATTCACTGTTACTGAAGTAAATATGGAATCATGGAAGGCATAAAATATTCAACTGAGTTGGCTTTTGACAGTCTGGCCCTGAAGTATATGTAAGAAATCCTGAGCTATTTCATGATATATAAAAATCTTATCCATCACTGTAGAAAACATACACTGCTCTATTTTAAGATCTGACATTCGTCTAATAATAGTAAAGCTTTCCCTTTTTAATTTGCATATTCTTGGCTACTGCCCTTCCCTTCATTAAATCTTCCCTGATACCAGTTGTGCCTGCCACCTTTACTCTTGTTTTCACTTCAGGGGTTTCAGGAATTATTTTTGCTGTCAAAAATCACTAATTTAGGATTTCTTGTTTCTTCACTAATCAAAATTTCCTCAATTCCTCATACACCAACAAGACAAATATAAATTATATGGACTCTACATAATGACAAATATATAGATACAGAGGAAGAGGAATAGGTTCTAAATTGGGTATATATTTACACTGACTGAACAAATGAACCTGAAAAAAATAACTTAAACATTTGTGTCTTGGTTCTACATTAAGAAATCCCCATAACACCACCTACTACACAGGCTTTTGGGAGAATTTATTGACACTACATAGCATTCTGGAAGGATTTATTGATAGTGCTTCAGGAATCACTAAAACCTTGAAAAAATAAATAACAGGATACAATTTATATATGATCTATTAATTTCAAGGATGTACATATATTCTCATTAATGCTGAGAATGTATAGTCTGCAACTGCCATAAAAATATAATTTATGAGGATATAATAAGGTACCTGTGGTTGGTGAAAATGGCCTCCAGTTAAGAGTCGACTGTAAGTTATGAACATAACAGGTTAGCATTGACACACTCTAGTTTTATAACACCAGCCACTAACATTGAATGAACATAGATAAAGTTCTATATATTTTTCACCTTCCTACCTTCATGTTTTGCTCAGACTGTATCCTAATCTTGAGATCTTTTGTTTTTTGTTTTATTCTTATTGAAATCTTAACATATCCTATAAAGGCAAGCTTAAATCCTGGCTTCTCTAAGAGATTTTTCTCAACCTTAAAGCTATAATCAAGCACTACTTATCATCTTACCCTTATTCCTTTACTGACACTGATCAGACTCTGCCATACATGGCACTTAGCTGATTATACTTGTTACTCCTAGTAAAGCTTTCTGAGGATAGGGACCACAAGACTTGTTTATCTTTTTTCCATCTACTTTATAAACAGATGACGTCTCTGATATGGGCAAGTAAAGATAAAAACAAGTTCTAAGAAGCAAATATTTACACACAAATCAAAAGGTGTATTACATATGAGCATATGAGTATGCTTCACAAGCTATAATGGACTAAAAAGATGAAAGCTTAATAGCAAAATCTCTGAAGTTATCATTCTCACTGAGAGCTTCCAATACTGATTATCACTGATGAATGTGATTCAGTAGCTCTTGAACATGGTCAGCCAACACTGACAAATTGGTTCCTTCTCTTAAATTTGACCACATTAGTTTTTTGTTTTTTGTTTTTTTGCTTATTTGGTGCTTTCCTTATTTATAGCCCATTATTAAACACAATCCCATGTTCTACAATATAAATATAGAGAAGATTCCATGACTTAAGCTTAATCCATAAAACTGGCTTTTAAATTATTGTGAACCAGTTCAGGAAACTAGCATTGCCTGCCAGAAACTATAAAATAGGCCATTATTTTAACTGGAAGCCTGATATCTGTGTACACCTTTTTAGAAATTAGATACACACACCTAACACAGTAGGAAAAGCCTAGGTCAACATGTGTATGCTACATATACAGCTGAACTGTAGATGGAGATTATTATACGGTCTTATAAGTATTAGGTTTCTGCTAAGGAAGACTCTACTCACTATTCCACTGAAACAAATAAGAAGCTAACTGCCTTTAAGGGCTTCAACCTGGATTTCCTTTAAGAACAAATTAACATATACCCACAGGAGAGAGTAACTCTAATGTGAGGGTAACTCCATGAATTAAAAATATAAACTGTAAAATAAAGAACAGCTGGAGAAAGGAGGATGATTCAACAAGATGGCATGACAAGTTTAAGGGACTTTGCTGCTCTACCATGATATGAGAAATACTGTTAAGAAATGCCTTTGAGAAGCACTGAGCCATTTCATCTCAGGCTATGCAGAGCTAACGCAAACATTTTCTCCTGCCAGCCATGCTGCATGGAAAAAACTAATTAAATCAACACCCTGCTGATGTTCGGAAGTTACTCTTTCCACTGGTGAGTGAATCAGACTCTTGCTGTCATTCAGTCGCTAAGTTGTGTCTGATTCTTGTGACCTCGTGGACTGCAGCACACCATGATTCCCTGTCATTCACTATCTCTGGGACTTTGCTCAAACTCATGTCCATTGTGTTGGAACTGTGTTCCAACCATTGTGTTGGAACTGACTTAAAAATGGTTTTTCACAACAAATAATAAAGTAGCATTTCAAAAATATACATTGACTACTTAAAAACCTTCAATAGCTATCAAGTGACCACCGAGGTGATTTCAGAAACTATGCTCCATGGCATTCAAGACACTGCAGGATTTGGCCCCTGCTCTATCTTTCTATTCCTATTCCCCACTATGCAAATTTTCCCAGGAAATTTCTAGAAAAATTCCTAGAAATTTTATAATTTCCTATCCTCTTATTCAAGAAAACACAGATAGACCCAGAACTCCAGCCATACCAAGTTCTTTATTTCACTCATTCACTTATTCAGCAAATATTTATCTTGCACTAAATCTATGCCAGGCACTGTGAAAGTCAATGAGAATAACTACACGGCCAAAATAGAAAAAAAATCCCACTTTCCAGGTGCTTATGGTCTCATCCAAGGGGACAAGCCTTAAATAAATAAATCATTAATGAAAGTAAGTATAGATTGCATTAAGGGCCATGAGGAAATGAATGAACAGACAGTCCAGTACAAGCTGATTGGGTTGGGATAGGACTCCTTTAGATGAATTTGTCAAGGAAGGACTCTGCAATGGGATTTTTGAGCTGATACTTAAATGCTGAAAAGCCAGTCATGAGCAAAAGAGGCAGAAGAGTGATTCAGGCAAAAGAAAGTCAAGGGCAAGAGCCTTGAAATGGAAAGTGTCTTGACATGTTTCAAAAGCAGAGTGAAGACTAGGGAGAGTGACTTGAGAAGTCAGAGAACAGATAGCTTGTAGGCTATGGTAAAGAGTTTGAAAATGGCATCATCAACTCAAAGGACATGAGTTTGAGCAAACTCCTAGAGGTAGTGAAGGATGGGGAGCCCGGCGTGCTATAGTCCATGGTGGCACAAGGAGTCGGACACAAGTGAACAACTGAACAACAGCAAAACTAAGTGCAAGGGAAACCATTAAGGAATTTTAAGTAATACGTAATTCATATTTTCAAATGATAAATCAGACTGCTACGTGGAGAAAGATCTTGGGCAGCAGGCAGGAGAACATTTCAGTAATGCAGAGCAGAGGTAATGTTTTTGCATAACAAAATAAAAATAGGACAGCATAGGTTTGCCACCTCCCTCCTCCGTTTCCACCCATCCCTCTTCCATTCCTTTCTCCTCCTTTCCATTTTCGCCCATTCTTGACATAGCAATGTTTCTCAATTCAGAAAGCAGACACATAGCCCAAAATGAAACAATTCTAAAATGTTCAAACTTATTTTAGGGAAGATGCACAAATTCCTTTGCTTCTGAATTAGCATAAATATGAAGCTCAAACATTTTGAATATGAGTTTAGAACAGCTTGTAATACATGTGTAAGAAAGGAAAGGGCTTGATTCTGAAACACATTAAAACACGTTGAGAACACTGTATACTTTTGAAACAGAATATTTAAGATAATATTGCATCTTCTGAAGCCTTTTCATACAGTCAGGGTAAAACATCAAGCCTGAAATAAGTATTTTCAATTCTTGTATTCAAGCAACATTTTCAGTAAAGAAGGGAATTCTTTCTCTATTTTTATCATCCTCACTTTGGGAATTCATCCAATACCATGTATTACAGTTTGACGCAATGCTATTAAATTATATTTTTATCTAGGCTCTTTGCTTAAAATTTCACAGTAGTAACTTAAGAGAATTTTTAACCCCATGTGAAATTTCTTACCTACTACCAAACATGTAAATAAACAGTGAAAACTTTCCATGTCTAAGCCATAGTGGAATTTTTAAGCTTTGATTAGCAGTATAATCACACTAGCTGGAGGGAAGGGAAGTCACCAGATTACAGCATATCATGCAAAATACTAAAAATTTATGGGCTAAAAACTTCCATCTTTCTTTTATGAAGCAGGAAGATTTTTTTTTTTAAGTAATAGTGATACCCAATCTTTTCATAGATGTTTCAGCTCTTGTTAATGTCTCCAAATTTACCTCAAATTTTTGCTAACCCAAAGTTAATTTTCTTTCACAAAGCCACATCAGTAAATAAGTAAATTTTACATAATTGAATAACATATTAAAAGAAGACCGTTAAAGACCCACCAAATCTTGAAAAAAATTGAAAGCAGTTTGTTCAAACCACTGAATTAAACTAAATCCTACAAATTACAGTGCTCCAAATGTAAAGACCAGGCTCTTCAATAAAAATTCAAACTTAGGAAATTCCCCAACATTTCCATATAATGGAGTCAGATTTTCAGAGAGTCCAAAAATAGCCATATGAAAAATAACTTTTCATTCTTATTCCACAACTTCTAGTGGGGTTACTGTCCTTTATGTTGCTAATTTAACTTGTAAAAAGCCCCATATATTGAGCTATTTTCATAATCCAGCTATGCTAATTGCTTGATTTTCCTAATTCATATAATTAATTTTAGCAGACATTGAGGACTACGTGATAGTCTGTGTTGTCCTTGTTGTCTTGACTACTAGGAAGCTCAGAACTAAATTTTATTCTCAGTTGCAGTAACTGTATTATGCTGTGTTCTAGTATATCAAACTGAAGCTAGTATATTTTCATTCTTTTCTTTGAGTTTGTTTTTGGTTTTTTTCCCATTTCAAAAATCTCCTTATAGAAATAATTGATTTATCATGGTAACTTCAGGTCTTTCGGACACAAAAAGGTATAATTTACTCAAAAGATAATGCCCCACAGTAAAGGAAATTTCTAGTAATTAAATTCTTTACTACTTGTCAAGGTAGAACACATAGAATTTTTTAGCTTTAAAGAATATATACTAAGTCACAAATTAGGTATTCATGTTAATATAGAAAGGGAACTTATCTTTGCATTTTTGGAATGTTAGTCTAAAGTGTAGTCATGGTTATGAGTAAATATTTGTAGCTTTCAAAATGCTGTTTGGTAAGGACTGGATGAGAAATGACACATTTAAAGAGTAACATTTTCTCTTGAGGAGTAAGTTGGAAAGATACGTGTTTTAAAGCACTTTCTTTTGCCAAACAGCTTATACCCTTACTTATTGTCCTGAGCCTGATTAATAGACTTCTGTTTTTTTCTAAACACTCTGGTGCAGTTTTAATCTTATGTTTACAACTTAATGTTAAAGACAGATAGTAAATGAGCTCTGTGGAACAACAAATCTATCAGTTAAGCATGCTAGAAGATTTCTTATCTAAATAAAAACCATCTTTTAGGGTAACGAAAACACTAAAGTAAAGAAGCAAAACTTTTAAACATGTTATTTCATATTAGAGACTATTTAAAACAAAAGTCCTTGACTTTTTGAGGCACACACATACACACATACACACACACACACACACACACACACACACAGGAACTCAAAGTATTAGCCAAAAAATATGTGTGTGCTTAATTTGGACCAAATCTCTCAAGCTGTCTGTGTATTGTCTAAGTTCCTAACAAGACAGCAGCCAAGACTTGGATGGCTGCTGGGTGAGGAGAGAGGACTGTCTAAGTGATGCAATGTGGACAAGTCCTATTTACCATGTATCAAATGAAATTGATGTGTGGTTTATTGGTATGCCACTGTTATTTTTGGTTTTAAACATTAGGATAGGGTAAGACTGCACTACTGAGAAAGCATCTCAACCTCTGTGGTATTGTCCAGAAGTCTCCCTTGAGGTGTCAGAGAATGACTAACGGTTACCGAAAAGTAAGTCTGGGCCAAGACCTCTCTGACATTTGCTTCCTGCTACTGTTTTTGGAGACACAGCTTTAATTCTCTTTGAACAATATCTTTGGAAGGTGGCTGTCACTCATTTTCAACTTCAGTTTTGCCAATGTCACATGTCTTTTGTAGTAGTCATTGTAGTAGTCAACATGTAAAGAATCTTATTCGTGTCTGATTTTGAAAAATAAATAAATAAATAAAAATCTAATATTTCTCTTTGTGAGCTCAGAACTGCACTCTCCTTTGTGACTCTCATATATGTGAGCACCATTCTGTTTGTGAGCTTGTTAACAAGAATTTACCCTTGTATACTATTGTATAGTTTGCAACACACTTTACAATACTACTGATAAAAATTAAAATAATAAAAATGATCATTTATCAAGTGTATATTCAAATCTTCTTGTGAAATTCTTGAAAAATGTCGAAGATGAACCCCTACCTCACCTTAGGTCCAGTACAAAAGTAGTTGACTGTTATTTACAGGAACACATTCTAACATAAACATGAGCTATGGCTTCATGGGGAAATAGTGCTGGCACAGACTGAGTGGCCCTTAATGAACTCGATGGTATAAAAACAAACTTTGTTGTTCTAACTGTTCATGCATGCTTAACTTCTGCCTGGTTTTCATTATGATAAATGGAGATGAATGCTGGCTATCCCTAGTGACCCATTAAAAAGTTCTAGCTAGCCATCACTTTGCTCAAGCCAACAGCCTAATTACTTACAACCAGAGTTATGTCTCTGTAGCCATCAGCAGCCAGATCACATTTTTTTTTTCACTCTGAACAGTACAAAGGTGGAATCTTTTTAATTTATCTGTCAAATGCCTGACAAATGATTACAAATGCAAATAAACTAGATTTGGGCTTTCTGCTTCAACGGTATCCTTTAAAAATCAGCAGTGAAAGAGCTTCACATAGATATGACACTGATTTTTTATTTCTTGAGAATAGAAAAGCTTTTCCAAACTTTTCTGTATGGTAGTCACATGGTTTTGTGAAATAAAATAGTGATGAGTACAAAATGCTTGTCATAGGTGAGAAGGAATGGGAGAACCAAGGACTGAGTCTCAAAGTTTGCGTTTATGTTCTGTTTCTCTGCTAAGCACTTAGGTATCCTAAATGGACCACAGATGGAAGAGTATGTGTCAAGGAAAAGAAGTAACATACTGGGCTTTGCCTCAATAAAAATTGTAACAGTACCAGGATAGCACTAGAGATAGCTTGCCAAAATTGATGACTTGGGGAGGGGCTTTAGAGTTTAGTGAGTGTATAGAGAAGTTCAGTCATTGCAATTTCTCTTTTTTAATTGAGGTAGACCATTTTTAAAGTCTCTTGCTGAATTTGTTACAATATCGCCTCTATTTTATGTTTCAGTTTTTGGCTGGGAGGCATGTGGGTTATTAGTTCCCCCACCAGGGACTGAACCAACACCCTCGGCACTGGAAAGTGAAACCGTAATCATTGGACCACTAAGGAAGTCCCATGTTGTTACAGTTCCTAACATCTCTTCATTTTGGTCTCCCTTCCATTTTGCGTTTAGGAAACAAAATTTAACTTTCTACCCAAACCAGTCCACTGTGAGAAATGTAAGAAAAGCAAACAAACAAAGCAAACATTTGTGCGCGTGCACCTTTTGGTATAAATATGCCATGTTCCTCTATGAAATACGGTGGAGAGACTTACTTCAAAAAGTATTTCAAAGCCTTCATTTCAGCTCATATGGAAGAAAGCACCATGGCTGCAAATCAAACGGAGAGTCACTCCAAAGAGCAGTCTTGGAGGGCACTTCTAAAAGAGTCTAAGGTCCTTTCAGGTTTTTAACCCATCAGGCAGACTAATGGGGACTCTTAACATGACAGGCCACAGGGTCTTACTAAAGAGGTGGTTTTGATGATAAGATTTCTTTCAATGTTTCATAAGCTCCTCTGGCATTATACCTGCACTTTGTGAAACATTCAGCCACAGCAATAACCTTAGGCTATACTATAAATTAAATATTCCTGCATATGCACAGGAATAAACCCAGACTCCAATATTCTTATAGAAGAGTAATTTGGCTGAACTGGCTCATGCAAAAGGTCTAGATTACAGAGTAATGGAAAATAAGGTTGAACAAAGATGGAATTTGGGGATCTTTGAATACTAAAGTGCTTTGATTTTTTAATCTTGGAGAAAGAGACTCAGATGTATCTATGTGTGCATGTATGTGTGTAGTCATAAAACTCTCCTCTGCTTCATTTCAAAAAGAATTTGGAAAATAACAATTACAATATTTGAGGTAACTACAAAAAAACTTTTTCATAAGATTTTATATTTTGGAGTTCTTTTAAGCTCAGAGCAAGATTCAGAAGAAAAACAAAAACAGATTTCCAGTATCCCCTATGCCACCAAACAAGCATAGCCTCTCCTATTATCAACATCCCTAACTATAGTAGTATATTTGTTACAACTGAGGAACCTATATCAACAAACCGTAATCACCCGAAGACCACAGCAATCACTCTTGGTAGTGTACATTCTATGGATTTAGAGAAATGAGTAGTGAGAAGAAATATCATTAGGGTATCATATAGAGCATTTTTACCTCCTAAAAAGCCTGTGTTCTTCATCTATTCATCCCCCCACCAACCCTTGGCAACTATCGATCTTTTATTGTCACCAAAGTTTTGCCTTTCCCAGAATGTTATATAATTATAATCACAGTAGTGTGTCTTTTCAGATGGCTTCTTTCATTTAGTAATATGCATTTGCGGCTTCTCTGTCTTTTTAAGACTTCATAGCTCATTTCTTTTTAGCATTTTTAGCATTAGTATCTGGATGTACCACAGTTCCTTTAGTTATTAACTTACTAATGTATGTCACAGCTCCTTCTAAGTTTTGCAAATTGCCAATAAAGCTGTTACAAATATCTGGGTGCAGGTTATTGTGCAAAAACTAATTTTCAACTCCTTTGGAGAAATACCAAGGAATGAGATTGCTGGATGGTATAGTAAGAGCAATTAAGGTTTGTAAGAAACCATCAAACCATGTTCTGGCCTAGCCTCACCATTTTGTATTTCCATCAGCAATGAATGAAAGTTCTTATTGCTCCACCTTCTTGCCAGCATTTGATGTGAGTGTTCTGCATATTAGCATTTCCTTTTTCCTTTGATTTGCAATTCCCTGATGAAATATGCTATAAATTTTTTTCATATGCTTATTTGTTATTTGTATATCTTTATTGGTAAGGTTCTGTTAAGGTCTTTATTCATTTTTAAATTGGGATGTTGGTTTTCTTATTTTTGAGCTTGAAGAGTTCTTTGCATATTTTGGGTAAGAATTTTTTATGTCAAATGTGCCATTTGCCAATATTTTTCCTAGTCTGTTGCTTGTGTTCAAATTATCTTCCCATTGTCTTTTGCAGAATAGAAGTTTTAAATTTGAATGAAGTCCAGCTTATCACTTATTTCTTTCATGGATGGTGCCTTTGGTATTGTATCCAAAAAGCTACTTCCATATCGAAAGTCATTTGTGTTATCTTCTAGAAGTTTTATATTTGTGCATTATACATTTAGATCTATAATCAATTTTGAGTTAGCTTTTGGGAAGGACATACTTTTTTAAAAGACTACCTTTGCTGCATGGTACTGTCTTCACTCCTTTGTCAAAGATCAGTGAATATATTTATATGGGTCTATTTCTGGGCTCTTTACTCTGTCCTATTGATCTACATATCTGTTTTTGTGCCAGTACCATACTATTTTGATTACCCTAGCTTTGTAGTATAGTTTCAAATTTGAGCATATGATACATCCAGCTTTGGCTGTGTTATGTTTGGTACATTTTTCAAGATTGCTTTGGCTTTTTGGGGTCTTCTGTGGTTCCTTACAAATTTTAGGAGGGTTTGCTCTGGTTTTGTAAAATTGGCCTTCATATTTTGATAGAAAATATATAAAATCAGAAATTAATGACAATAAAAAATTGAAAAAAAATAAACACATGGAAACTTAACAGCATGCTACTAAACACAAAATAAGTTGATGGATAAATCAAAAGGAAAATTTTAAAAAATACCTTGAGACAAATGAACATGGAAGCACAACTGTCCAGAATCCATAGGATACAGCAAAAGCAGTACAGCGGGGAAAGTTTGTAATGATACAGGCCTCGCTCAAGAAGAAAAATCTCAAATAAACAATCTAAATATATACTGAAAGGAATTAGAAAAAGAAGAATAAGCAAAGTCCAAATTTAGTAGAAATGATATTATAAAGATCAGAGCAGAAATAAATAGACTAAAAATAAAAAAAGATCAGAGAAACTGAGATTTGTTTCTTTGAAAAGATAGAGCATAATTGAAAAATCCTTAGTGAAACTCATCAAGAAGAAAATTTAAAAGAGAAAAAATTCAAAAAATAAAGTTAGAAATAAAAGAGGAGAAATTACATTGACTGCCATAGAAATTCAAAGGATCATAAGAGAACACTACAAATAATCATTTTACCACACATTATATAACTTAGAGAAAATGGATAACTTCCACTGTATATAGAATCATACCACCATCCAAGACTGAATTGTAAATAAATAAAAAAATCTGAATAGACTGATTTGCTAGTAATGCAAAAGCTCCCCCAAATAAAAGTCCAGGTCCAGATGACCTCACAGGTGAATTCTACCAAACAATTAAAGAATAATTAATACTTATCCTTCTCAAAAAAAAAAATTGAAGAGAAAGAAATATTTACAAATTTATTTTATGAGAATAGCATTATCCTAAAACCAAAACCGAAGACACTACAAAAGAAGAAAAATATCATCCACTATCCCTGGGGAATATAGATGTAAAATCCACAGCAAAATATTAGTAAAATTTAGCAGTGTATTAAAAGAATTATATGGAGCTCCCCAGGTGACACAGTGTAAAGAGTCTGTCTGCCAATGCAAGAGACTCAAGAAACTCAAGTTCAATCCCTGGATCAGGAAGATCTTTTGGAGTAGGAAATGGCAACCTGCTCCAGTATTCTGGAAAATTCCATGGAAAGAGAAGCTTTGTGGGCTACAATCCATGGGATTGGAAAGAACTGAGCACAACTGAGCATGCACCTATGCATGCAAAAGAATTATTTGCCATGGATCAAGTGGGATTTATTCCAGGGATATAAGAATGATTTAACATTCATAAATCAATCATTGTGATGTACCACATTAAAAAAATGAATAGAAGTCATATGATTACCTCAACAGATGCAGAAAGAGTATTTGACAAAATTCACCATCCATTTATGACAGGAATTCTCAACAAACCACTCACAGAGGAAACATATCTCAACATAATAAAGGCTATTTATGACAAATTCACACCTAACATTATACTCAACCCTGAAAAGCTGAAAACTTTTCCTCTAAGATCAGTAAAAAGACAAGGACTGCCATTCTCAACACTTTTATTCAAGATAATATTGGAAGTCCTTGCCACAGCAATTAGAAATAAAAAGAAATAAATGACATCCAAGTTGTAAAGGAAAAAGTAAAACTGTCACTATTTGCAAATGACATGATACTATATATAGGAAGTCCCAAAGACTCTAGTCCTCTTGAAAAAAAAATTAAAACTAATAAGTAAAGTCATTAAAGTTGCAGGTCCGTTCCCCCAAGTCACTTAGTCTCTGATAACATTAAAGCAAGTTAGGCACTGATTAGTTAATTTTTCCTGAAGATGAGCCTTCTTAAGAAGAACAAAGTTTCTCTAGTATACTTCAGAATGGTTTCTGGTCCCCTGCAAGAAGCATGAGCAGACTTTTCTCTAAAATGTACTGTGATAACCCAGTTGAGTTCCAAGATGTAAAGCTCACAATATTGAGTGTGCCCTTCTATGGCTGCCTCCGCCAACCCATAGTTTTTAACTCTTAGAATTGTCCACACTGAGCCAAATGCAGTTTGTTGACTACAGTTCAGATTTTCCTGCCTCTGCACTGATTCCCTGAATGGTTTCTGCTCACGGGTCTCTGCTTCATAAGCCAAGCCAACCTGTATTCATCTCTTTATCTTTCCAATCTTGGAAGCAGTTGGTTTGCTCTGTGGTCTCAACCTCTTTTATGGACCCTAGGATAACTGTTGATTTTGCTGTCTGTTTAGCCATTACTTGTTGCTAGGATGATATGGCAACATCCAAGCTCTTTACATGAAGACCTGGAAATCAGAAATCGGAAATACATTTCATTTCTCATCAGGGAGAAGAGTATAAGAATGGTGCTATATTACCAACTTGATAGCCTTCCTCTTGTAGAAAACTTAGCCTGGTTTTGTAGGATAATCTAGGAGTAAAGAGAAACTGGAGAAAAGGCAAAATTCCTGGGAAACATCATAATATTTTTCTTACAAAAAGAAGCAGCAAGTTGATTGTCTTGGCTTGAGCTGTCGTAATGAAATACATTGAATGGGTGGCTTAAACAAACGATATTTATGTTCTCATATTTCCGGAGTCTGGATCTCTGAGATCATAATGCTAGCAAGTCCAGGTTTGGGTGGAAACTCTCTTCTTGGTTTGCAGAACCTTCTCCTTTTGCCCCCACAAGTACTGAGCAAGCTTTCTGGTGTCTGTCCTTACAAAGGCATTAATCCTATCATGACTGCCCCACTCTCATGACCTCATCTAAACCTAATTACCTCCTAAAGCCCTCATCTTCAAATGCCATCAAGCTGGTAATTAAAGATTTAACATGTTAATATTGGGAAATCCAATTCTGTCAACTGCCTTAGTCAAAAGAAATGTAAAAATTAAGAACATTCTTAAAATTTCAAAGACAGTCAATTTTGGAAAATGATCAAAACAGCAGGAGAAATCAGCTTTTAGGTGATTCCAAAATTTTACTGTGGGTTGAAGAAAATAATCATTTCATTTTGAACTAGGTCGTGTTTGGTATAATGGGAGGCATGCAAAAGAAGACAACTCTTTAGCAGTGAAGAGTCTAGACTGGAAAACCGATCAGCTGAGGACTGGGCAAGGCCTTCACTTGAGGCACATGTGGAGTCTATGGCCAGAAAAAGTGAAAAAGACTTTTGAGGATGAAGCCATGATCAGTTATTACAAGTAACTCAGAGCAATCCACAAGCACAGGGAAAAAATGTAATTGAGTTTGTAGTTAATCTTTATCTTGCTAAAAGTATGCTTTCCTGGATGGTCATGAGACATTTAAAACAAAAAGTCTTTAAAGTTAATTGCCTGATAAACTGTATTAAAGGGTAAACATTTAAATAGGGGAAGACTTTTAGAATCTTTAACATGCTACTGTGATTGCTCATTTCTATGAATGGAATATATATATATATATATATATATTCCAGAAAGCTATATATATATAGCCAGAAAGCCACCTTTCTGTTTCAGTGACTCAACAGACTACCAATCAATTTTCTGAGACTCTACTTCGTTGGTATGTATATAGCAACCCACATTTTGGGTAAACTCCATTACCTTTGATGAAAGAATGACCTTAAATGTAAGTGAGCCCAGAATCACAAAATGCAAAGACTGAAATGATCCTTAGACATCATTTGGTGTAAGACTTCCTCCTCTATTATATTTACATAATTAAGATAACTATAAGATAGGGTGAAAATTTGTTTTCAGGGTCACATGAATCCTAATAGAAGTGTTAGATCTTACAACATGGTCTTCTGATTCCAAAGTTAAGGGTATTTCTAGTAAACTTCATTTCATGTAAGACTAAGTGGTCAATACTCTATATTCAGCAGGAAGATAAAGAATGTACTATTTTATAAAAGGACATATAAAAATTCACCTAAAACATATCCCTCCAAAAGACATAAAAGAATGTTTTTCTCCATGTCATCCAGAGTACACCAAATTAAAGCTGCCAAGTGGCTGCTAATGAGTAGAGAACTGTAGGATTGGGTTCAAATGAAGAACTGGTTTGAATTGAACTACAGCCTAGAAAAATCGTATCAAATAAACTATAAAATTATACTCAGTGGTTAAAAAAAAACCTCACGGTTTCTGATTTTGACTTTGTACATACTGTGGGTTTACGTTGGCTTCTTTCCTCTCAAAATGTTACTCTGTGGCAGAGTTTAGCAGCTGCATGTTCCCTTTGTACTAAGAAAAATTGTCATTATGAACTTCCACATATGGAGTTCAACATTCCCATCTCATTTGCATAGGACAATATAAGCTTTGCACTTCTAGGGAACGGCTTCCCAGGTGGCACTAGTAAGAAAGAACTTGCCAATGCAGGAGATACAAGAGACTCAGACTCAGGTCCAGTCCCTAGGTTGGGACAATCTCCTTGGGAAGTCATGGCAACCTACTCCAGAATTCTTGCAGGGACAATTGCATGGACAGAGGAGCCTTGTGGGCTACAGTCCATGGGGCGGCAAAGAGTCGGACACAGCTGAGTGACTGAGAACACACATACACTTTTAAGGACACTGAGGTTCAGGCTACTTTACTTTGTTGTTTGTTTCCACCTGACCAACATTTAATGAGATCCTATGCTGGGTATTGGGTGGGTGTGGATGGAAGGGGAAAAGTGAGATAATTACCGCTTTCTTAGTAGCTATTCTGGGGGTGGCTGGCTTCCCAAGTGGCACTAGTGGTAAAGAATCCACCTGACAATGCAGGAGACTTAAGAGAAGCAGGTTCCATCCGTGGATCAGTAAGATCTCCTGGAGGAGGGCATGGTAACCCACTCCAGTATTTTTGTTTGGAGAATCCTATGGACAGTGAAGCCTGGTGGGCTATAGTCCATAGGGTCACAAAGTGGTGGACATGGCTGAAGTGATTTAGCATGCATGCACACTGGCGGGTGGGGTAGGAAATCTGACAAACACCTATAACTCAGGGTTGAGTGTGGCACTATAAAAGAAATCAAAACATATACTATAATTCTTCATGGAGATATTATTATGAATATGGCATTTGTAACAGACCCTGAAAGGTGAATGGAATCTCAGTAGAGGCACCAGGAAGGACATTTCATCATTGGTAAGACACCAATAAAAAGCATTCTCCATGTATAAGGATTAGTTCGTTGGGAGTACAAGTGTTGACAGTGTGGTTTAGAATACATGAGAATACTTAAAAAATAGGCTGAGGCCAGCATGGTATAGGTTTGAAGTTAATCACATATTTTGTTATACTCAGAGAAGCACTTGAAACTTTGAGAGCAAACAGAGTGACTGAAATCTTTTGAAACTCACTTCCCAAAACATCTCCATCTCATTGGAAAGGAGTAAGTCTAGGTCACTAGGGTATACTAAGACAGTCTGTAGTGAGATCAGCAGCTAAGACCAATCCATGAGCTCCAGGTGCCAGGTCACCCCTCCCTCTCCAAATAGGTCTTGATTTGGCCTTGGATCCTGATTAGTATGGAATCAGGTCACATAATCATACTCTGAAAGTTATAACTGGTCAAACATGCCAATAGGGTGCTAAACCGCTGCATTTCCCATTACTGAAAAACCAACTTTCTGTTAATCTAAAGCCAATGTAAGGTTTTCAAAGCATAAAGCCTTTTAAAGACTCCATGGCAAGTCCAGTTTTCAATCAGAAAGGAATCTCAGCCAAATTATTAAAATGAATACAGCCTTTCATTTAGGAGTTGCTATCTCT
Organism: Nanger dama; assembly: GCA_917880005.1. Lineage (NCBI taxonomy): Eukaryota > Metazoa > Chordata > Mammalia > Artiodactyla > Bovidae > Nanger > Nanger dama. Next base: position 21,311,313 of record CAKJTW010000011.1, on the reverse strand, counting down.
GCTCTTTCTACTCAGAAGAACATGTGGTCCTACTGCAAAATAAAATAAGCAGTGTTCATTCTTTTCATTTGAAAACACTCCCACAAGGCATGGAAGGAATTCTCTCTTGCCTTTCCTTAGAGACAGTGAGGCAGCGAGATTCTGTTACATTGTCATTGACCTTTGCCTCATGCCCACGTGATCAGATGAAGTCTTATAAGAAAGGGCATATGAATTGCAATGATTCAACTTGTGCTTTCCTGTTCAGGAAGTGAGGATGTTGAGACCTATGAGTAAAATGGATCCCTAAATCCTACTCTTCCTACTCCCAGTTCTAGTGGGAACAGAGTTAGTATACAGTCTCAGAAATTCTGCTTAACAAAATGGGGATGATATTTCCCAGGCAGTCTTCTCTGTCTAGTTCTCTGGCATTATGGGTTTTCAGCATTTTGCAGGAACTTTACCAGCTAGTTAAAATAATACCAAGGAATTATCTTCCCTTTGGGAGCTTTTGCATTAGGAAAACTTTGTGCTTAGAATAAAGTGAAAGGGATACTTAGAGTTTCCATTATAATTTCTCAGGATAAGACCAAAATATTCAAGGCAAAAGGATGCTTAGAGGAAGAGTTCTGATCAAATTCCGTTTCAGAAGAAACCAAACTGAGAGGTTTAAGTACCATAAATTAAAACAGCTGTACCATTCCAGAATGCCTGTGTATGTATGCATAAAGGGCATCATATTTAAATGTAAAAAGGCACACAGTGTGGAGAACATCTTGTAAACTCCTGCTGCCCTTAATCTATTTACTGCATTGAAGCCAGAATGCTGTTTCCAAAATGCAAATCTGATCTTATCTCTTCACAATTTTCGGAGGATCCCCCACCCTACCTCAGTCTAAGGATGAATTCATATTCCTTAAGTATCTCACAAGCTCCTGCCTAAATGGCCCTGGTTTACCTGCGGAGATTCACTTCTCACTATTGTCTGTTTCTTTCTCAACTATGGCCCTGTCGAATTTTGTCTCAGTTCCATTTACACTCTTCTCTCTGGGTTTCTATGTCCCTTCTTTCAAAAAACTCTCCTAAACTTTTGCATCCTAGTTTTTCTTACTCATCTTTTATGGTTTGTTTAGACATCATTTCCTCTGTTGTGTCTGCATGAATAAATCTCACATGCCTGGACAGACTCCCTCATAGTGCTATCCTCAAAGGTTGCAATCACCCATTGATGTGCCTGAGTTCTCCACCGGTTCCCTGACGGGCAGAGTTCTGAAGAGGTTGTTTACCAGTAGACAAAAGAATATTATGAGATATTGCAAGTTAAAAAAATTAATGCATTGTAAAAAAAAAAAAAAAAAGAACAATATTCTCTCTTTTAATTTGAAGATAACTCACAAAAGCTGTGTCTCTCTGTAGCTCTGATTGGCTATCATATTGCTAGGGATTAACCTCCTTGGCACATCTCCAGTTTTAGGTAACTGGATGAAAGGCTGTTCATGAATCTGTCCACTCATCATACAGTGAAGAGTTCTGCTTAGTGTGCCACTGTAGGCTAGTCAGCAATTACACATGGCAGCATATGAGGTGTGAGTGTCTCTCAATATATATCAATAACAAGAGAGTAAGAGATGATAGCATCATCAGAGGTACAATAAGTAGACAGACAATAATCAGATAGTCATATGCAAAAGAGAATGATGGGGGAATGCAGAAAGAACACTTAATATATGTGGCATTTATTATACCATCAAATTTTCAAATTATGGAAGCTGATTAAAAATTATAGCACTATCCTGAAAGCTGTTTTCTGAAAAGAGTTTGGTTCAATGGGAACTAGCAAGTCATTCTGAAACAACTAAAAAAAAAATAAAACAAGCTAATGGTAGTGATAAGGATCTCTTAGCAAACTGACTGAAAGACATTTGCTCAAATAGGCATAGACTTCAGTCAGCTCCCCAGTGACAAATTCATCGCTGAAAAGACAAGCAGGTCTGTCTTCTTGTCACATGGGTTGGGGAAAGGAGGAGAAGAGAGGAGAAAAACAGACAAATAAAACCTGAAAATTCCAACAGAAAACAGATTTTCCTCGTAAATACTTTATCTTAGGACTTCTGACATCCTTTAGGAAAATGATTACTTTAACAACCCTTCCTTTGCATGCTGCTGGGTTTTCAAATACTTTTCCCAGAACTGGAGGGTAAATGGAATGGTCCTGACTGCCAAATGGTGATGGGTTCAAAATCTTTGATGAGAAGAGAAAATTAAGAGCCAATTAAATAATCATTTCCTCATTTTTGCATATGAAATATTACACTATTACACTGAGACCAGGAATTTGGTTTGGTTTAAGTATTAGCAAATTGGATTTGATCCAATTTTTTTAACAGGAAAAGAAAGATTAATTTTTTTCTTTGTATTTGTCCTCAGTAAAAATACTTCTTTGGGAATTAACTGTCTACGATGGAGATGAGATTTTGGTGGCAAAACTTAGACAATAAATAGCTGATATATGAGGAGCACTGATTACTGACAGGTGAAGAATTAGGGAGAGATACATGAAGAAAAGTTATGACCAACCTAGACAGCATAATAAAAAGCAGGGACATTACTTTGCCAACAAAGGTTCGTCTAGTCAGAGCTACGGTTTTTCCAGTTGTCATGTACGGATGTGAGAGTTTGGACTATAAAGAAAGCTGAGCACTGAAGAATTGATACTTTTGAACTGTGGTGTTGGAGAAGACTCTTGAGAGTCCCTTGGACTGCAAGGAGATCCAACCAATCAATCCTGAAAGAAATCATTCCTGAATATTCATTGGAAGGACTGGTGCTGAAGCTGAATCTCCAATACTTTGGCCGCCTGATGCGAAGAACTGACTCATTGGAAAAGACCCTGATGCTGGGAAAGATTGAAGGCGGAAGAAGAAAGGGACAACAGAGGATGAGACGGTTGAATGGCATCACTGACTCGATGAGAATGAGTTTGAGTAAGCTCCAGGAGTTGGTGATGGACAGGGAAGTCCGGCATGCTGCAGTCCATGGGGTTGCAAAGAGCCGGACACGACTTAGTGACGAAACTGAACATGAAGAGTATAATATGTGCTGGTCTTTGAGAAGATGCGATTTGGATATGAGGTGTAGGCACTTACCAAAGGTTTGTTAAACCAAAACAACAAATTAATGAATGAATGAATACTTAGTTCAGTTCAGTTGCTCAGTCGTGTCTGACTCTTTGTGACCCCGTGAATCACAGCACGCCAGGGCTGCCTGTCCTTCACCACCTCCCGGAGTTCACTCATACTCACATCCATCAAGTCAGTGATGCCATCCAGCCATCTCATCCTTGGTTGTCCCCTTCTCCTCCTGCCCCCAATACCTCCCAGCATCAGAGTCTTTTCCAATGAGTCAACTCTTCACATGAGGTGGCCAAAGTACTGGAGTTTCAGCTTTAGCATCATTCCTTCCAAAGAAATCCCAGGGCTGATCTCCTTCAGAATGGACTGGTTGGATCTCCTTGCAGTCCAAGGAACTCTCAAGAGTCTTCAACACCACAGTTCAAAAGCATCAATTCTTTGGTGCTCAGCCTTCACAGTCCAACTCTCACATCCATACATGACCACAGGAAAAACCATAGCCTAGACAGACCTTAGTCGGCAAAGTAATGTCTCTGATTTTGAATATGCTATCTAGGTTGGTCATAACTTTTCTTCCAAGAAGTAAGCATCTTTTAATTTCATGGCTGCAGTCACCATCTGCAGTGATTTTGGAGCCCAAAGAAATAAAGTCTGACACTGTTTCCACTGTTTCCCCATCTATTTACCATGAAGTGATGGGACCGGATGCCATGATCTTTGTTTTCTGAATGTTGAGCTTTAGGCCAACTTTTTTCACTCTCCTCTTTCACTTTCATCAAGAAGCTTTTTAGGTCCTCTTCACTTTCTGCCATAAGGGTGGTGTCATCTGCATATCTGAGGTTATTGATATTTCTCCTGGCAATCTTGATTCCAGCTTGTGTTTCTTCCAGTCCAGCATTTCTCATGATGTACTCTGCATATAAGTTAAATAAGCAGGGTGACAACATACAGCCTTGATGTACTCCTTTTCCTATTTGGAACCAGTCTGTTGTTCCATGTCCACTTATTTCAAGTCTACATGAAATTGGAGGATTTCTTGAATTTTCTTGTCACCAAAATTACATTTTCCAGTTTTAGGTTTTAATATGATTTTATTTTCCAGTGGCATTATTTTAGGAAATAAAATGATTTTTATTCTTTTGATAGAAAATTAGACAGGGGTTCCAGAGGTATGGTTATGCGAGGAAGCATATCATTGCGGAAAGAGAAGTAAGACTATATGAAGGCAGGGAGGCTTGGGATCAACCTTGACAGATGGATAGGGTTTGACAGGTGAAAATGGATAGAAACATGCGTTCTAAGAGAAGTAACTATAACTTAAAAATCATGCTATGTATTGACAGAGAAGTCCTTAATTGGCTGCAGCTGAAGTTGATGATGGGCAGAGTGAGGAATTAGGCTGAAGGGGAGATTTTCATTGTGAATGTACTTGAATGAATGAACAAATGTAGACATCAACCCTGACCCCAGAACATCCTCTGTGGCTTAGGTCAAAAGGAGGGGTTCGCTGTCTTCTATGCCATTCATGGGGTCTTATGACTTTTTCAATGTCTTGGTCTTAGCATGGAAATCATCTTTATCATTCTGATCTAAATCACTCTTCCTAATAGCCAGCATCATGCTCTCAAGCTAATGTCTTCAACTGCAGAACGTTCTTTGCAGAGGACAGAGGAAGGAGACACTCAAGTAACAAAGTGTGAGACTAGGACACAGGAGACTTGAATTCTAGTTCTGGTTCTGCTGGCAACTTGTTGAGTAACCTTAAGTAAGCCAATCAATACCTCTGAATCTGCCACTTCATCTGTAAAGATCTGTCAGACTTCCCTGTCCATCACCAACTCCTGGAGCCTAGTGAAACTCATGTCCATCGTGTCGGTGATGCCATCCAACCATCTCATCCTCTGCCATCCCCTCCCACCTTCAATCTTTCCCAGCATCAGGGTCTGAATGAGTCGGTTCTTGTATCAGGTGGCCAAAGTATTGGAGTTTTAGCTTTAGCACCAGTCCTTCCAATGAATATTCAGGACTGATTTCTTTTAAGATTGACTTGTTGGATCTTCTGGCAGTCCAAGGGACTCTCAAGACTCTTCTCCAACACCACAGTTCAAAAGCATCAATTCTTCAGTGTTCAACTTTCTTTATAGTCCAACTCTCACATACATTCATTCTCACACTAGGCTCTTCCTAGAAATTTTTACTAGAAATACAACTTATCTAGGAATCTAGGAATCTGGCATGAACTCTCTTTGTCTACCATTCTCATCCCCTTTTGATCAAACTTGAACTATTCCTTAAGCTAAAATATCTACTTGAGAATGGGTTCAGCATTTCTGGTCTTTCCCAAACTGGCATCTTTAGGATCTGGCTTAGTTCAGCATCATTGCACTCACCTGGGGCTCCCTACAGAAGGCAAGTTGGGGCCCTCACTACTTGAAACTTTTAAGGGTATTCCCAGAACTAGCTAGGGTTCAGCACCTTTGAAGAACAACTTTGGACAAATCATAATTGCTATATTCTTGCCTGGCGTTAGATTCTTCCCCAAGAATAGGACCGGGATGAATGGTCCACTGGAAGTAAACAGTTAGGAAAATCTGGATAGAGGAGTTTGTGCATATGTTTGTGCTGGGAGGAGGAGTGTTTGCATTCTGCTTCTTGAATGAGTATTTTCCCTTGGAGTTCAGGCATGCTGGTGGGTTACTAGTAAATGCATTTCTCTTTAGTTTGCTATTCCGTCTCCCAGTCCTCTTGCGCAATCATCACTCACTCTCTCTCTGCAGGAGAAGAAACTCACAACAGAGATCACTGGTGGGATTTCCTTTTCATTTGCTCGTTTTGGTATGTGATGAATCATAATCTAATTGCCTGGTGTGTTTAATGAGAATAATAGTAATTTTTAATTTTTATTCTGTTTACCTCATTTTTAATTTGGAATGTGATTTGTGGAAAGAATGACAACTTCCTAAGTTACAAATCTAATATAAATTTACTATACTCCCACTGCTTTTTTTCATTCAATCTCATTGCAATTGAAAAGAGCTTAAGAGTCACTTGGCCAAAGCTCTACCCTCTCTTCTGGTTCTTAATCCTCTGCAAAGTTCTATCAATGATCATATGACTTCTACTTGAATACCCCAAGAGACAGGAAATTCACAACCGTCCAAAGCAGACTATTTTAGCTTTGGACAGCTCTGGCTATTCCAGTGTCCTCTCTTATGCTGAGCAATATCTCTCTTAAAATTTCTACCAACTGGTCTTCAATCCACTAGCCACAGTCATTTCAAATAGGTCTAAGATAGCTCTTCAAATGTGTGTACAAAATCAATGAGTCCTTTCAGCAAAAATGTGGTTCCCTTAAGAATATTTTACCATGGCTACTAATATGCTGTCTTAGATCTGAAGCCAGATAGGCGGCGGCACTCTATGATGGGACCTGCTCCATCTTTTCCTTCTGTGTTCCATTGCATGTGGTCCTCAGTCCCTTTCCAGCTGTCTTGTCAGTCAATAGTCTCCCATATCCTAAACAATTTTGTTCACGGAAGCGGTATATCATATGGCAATGCCATTTATTTTTCCTTCATAAATCAGACAGCCATGGCTTAAGCAGTGCAGTGAAATTCTACTTACAAGTACAAATTTAAGCCACCTCAGCTGCTGTCTCAGGAAAGAAAGAAAAAAAAAAATACTGTTGGTTCTCCAGTTACCAAGTTTGGGAATCATCCCAAAAAACATTGCAAAAGGAGATATTATTTCCAGAGGGTAAATAGCACACACATGGGATGGGAAAGTTTTGTTGATTCTATGGAGCCAGTTAACAGCATGGTAAATATGTCTAATTCTTGACAATAAGCAAAACAAGCCCGAAAGACAGCTTGGTTAATGTGAAATGAAATTAAAAAGAAATTCTCCTCTGGATTTCTCCTTAGCACATTCACTGCAGCAGTACACAGTTATGTGTTTGCTATCAAGCCACACCCCTGAGCCACAGCACATTATACATGTGGTATGAGATGTTGAGTGCTCTTGATGCTACAGCTCCTGTTAGTCTTGGAACAGGAGTCAAGCTTTGTTTGTGGATTCACAAGCAAACAGATGAACACTATAACTCTCCATAGTCTCTATTTTCTGAAAGGCTTCTCTCTTCAACTTGATCTTGTCTTTGTGGTGAAAGCCACACTTTTCAGAACACTGGAATGGTGAAAATTGATCCCAAGTGGGCAGAGAGTTAATGCCAGAGAAAACTCTCTGATGCCATAGACCCATATACACATACATATTAATTCCAGTATAAGTGATTTGAACAAGTCAGTGAAAATGAATGTGTTTGGCTTATCTATCCCATGAATTGTCAGATAAGTGAAGACACAGTGGTCAATTCTATAGTCTTTTTATGAAGTTATCCTCTTATTAGTCTGCTTTTACAATCAATTGTTTAAGAATTATATGAAACTTTATAAGGAAGCATTATTTTACTCAGTTGTGATAATTTCTAATAAGAGGACATTTAATTTATTTTCTTAGCCACTGCTGTCTGTTTTGCTAATTATTCACATTTCTCACCAGTTCAGTCTCACTTGTACACAGATGCATATTTCTGCAAAGTAACAATGATAATAGTAACAGTAATAACAATGGTAATAGTTACTACACATTGTACTGTTGTGCTGAACACTTAAAACATATTATCAGATTTAGTCTACCTAACATCACTATGTCAGGAATCCCTGGTGGCTCAGTGGGTAAACAGTCTGCCTGCAGTGTGGGAGAAGTGAGTTTGATCCCTGGATTGGGAAGATCCCCTGGAGAAGAAAATAGCAACCCACTCCATTACTCTTGCCTGGAAAATTCCATGGATGGAGGAGCCTGGCAGGCTACAATCCATAGGGTCACTATAAGGTGGGTGGTAATAGTCTCATTTTACAGATGAGGAAAACAAGACTTAAATTTTCAGGTTATTCTAACTGCACAACTTCACACTGGTAGTTTGTTTTTAAACTATAAGCATAAGATTTATTGTTGTTGTGTAGCTGCTAAGTTGTGTCCAGCTCTTTGCAATCCCATGAGCTATAGCCCTCCAGACTCCACTGTCCATGGGATTCTCCAGGCAAGAATACGGAGCAGGTTACCATTTCCTTCCGCAGGGGGCTCTTCCTGACCCAGGAATTGAATCTCTATCTCCTGCTTATTGGGAAGCCCATAAGCGTAAGGAGAAAATGAATTATAAGTGGTTGTAGATATATTTTCAGATGTTAATACTTGGATTGTCACATTCCTCTCTTTAAGTTGTTCAATAATTTAGGGCAGAGTAAATGTCTATCTTTCCTTCTAATACAGATGTCTGCAAGCTCCTTATATGGTGATAAGTGAGATTATAATGGAAATAGACGCAGAGTCCGTAATGCCGCTGTGACTAATGCAGGAAGTAATCATTAGATTCTGTACCACCCATCCCTATCCAAAATATACACTGGAGACTTAGAACACAAAGAAACTTTGAACTTAGTTTGACCAAGGGCTCCCTTGAAAAAGCCAAGAGAACTGCCATTCATTCAACTGGGAAGATTCAGTACACTCACTTCTTTGACCTGACATTTAAGGAAAGGTTAGTTAAACAAACAGGAGGAAAACCCCCATGGGGAATTGGCCCTCCCAGTGTCTGTGAACACAGACTCCTCTGAGGCAATGGAGATTAATGACACCAATATTACTTTTAACCACATTTCCCCCTAGAATAGACATCTATTTTTATGCCAAAATACAAGGTATTTCTTTCTAACCCAGAAGTACAATATCAGAGTTTCATATTCAGAATGCTTGGGGAGGTTAAGCTTAGTTTCCAGAACTGAGGAATGGTCAAAACACTCAGTGGTATCTGTTCAATGGTTTATTGATTTAGTCTTACATGAGAATATTCCTTTACCATAGACGGCAGGATGCTCACGGTCATTCCCACTTCAGCTAACCCTTGAACAATGCACGAGACCCATCCTCCATGAAGTAAAAAATTTCATGTAGGTTTATATTCAGCCCTCCATGCAGTTCCCCCATACCCACAGTTCAGCATCTTGGGATTCAGCTACTGAAACCAACGTGGGTATAAGTGGACCCACGTGGTTCAAACATGTGTTGTTCTAAGGTTGTTCTAAGGCTACTGTTAAGTCAACACTTTGCAATAGTAAGCAGACAGATGAGGTGGGTCTGTCTTACATTTACAGAACCTTACCCAAGGCACCACACTTCCCTCCTAATTTCAATAACCTCACTCATGAAAAGCAATGATGATTTCTAAATGGTCTATTTTGAGGAGCTGCTGTAAGGAACAAATAGAATAATCTATGTGACTCTACTCCAAATCCCCCATGTTAATGCATATATGAACAAACACACAACTGATGCTGCTGCAATTATTTCTGTTTAAGTATGTCTTCTCTTCATTCCGATAACAAAAACTTGTCATATTTCCTTGTTATTGGATAGGCTTTCAGTGGATGATAATGATGAGAATGAAATTTATAATGACTTGTGCAGTAGACACAGCTCTATCAGTAGTCATGATTACTGGCATCAGGAAACAGCACAAGCCTGAGGACTTTCATTAGAAAGGTTCATAGTTGGTCTACTTCTGTAATAAAGTAGGATTTCAAAGTTTCTTCCATTAGCTGTAGGGGCCACTACCTCCAGAAAGCCTAAGGTTTCTGGTACAAACAAAGGTAGTGATTCAAGAAATCTGTATCAGAGGTCTCCATGGTACTGGACACAAAATCAGCATACAAGTGGGTTGTATGAGTGAAGTAAAAGTCAAAGAGACCTAGGAAAGAGTAAAATCAATTAAAATATTCCCTTTGGGAAACACTGGAAGAATTTTCCCAAGAGCCAAGATGCTTCTTCTTTTCCATCTTAATCCAATCATATTTTCCTTTTTTTTTTTTTTTAATTGAAGCAGCTTACTGGATCCCCAAGCATAGTATCAGCTGTAACTTCAAAGAAGCTACAATGAGTCCTTCAAGAACTTTCCCTCATTAGCATCGTTTTTATGGCTGAACAGACCTGACCTCTTCTCATCTTAAAAGTTAAAGCTTTCCCGTTTCATGAAAGCCTCCTATGTGTGATCAGTCCCAGGTACACAGCAAAGTTAAATAGGGTCACAGTTAAGTGTGGGTCTCTAGTGTGAAGCCCATCCAGGGGTGGGGTGACTTTTCCTGTGGAAGGCCTACTTGGGCAGCTGCCATAGACACATTTTGAGTAGTTAAAGCCCACTGAAATGCCTGAAGCCTAACTGGCCTTTCATAAAGGCTTCCTAAGGAGTCATTTTTCCAAGGAGGAGTTGACTCAGTCAAAAATGTAAAACAAAAGGAAGCAATGTCTACAGACTCCCAGTTAAAATGCTGGAGTGAAAACTGGTTAGTTCTGGAGTTGCAAGAAACTTTGAGGCATTGAGTACAAATCCCACAATTTTATAAAAGAAACTGAGACTCAGAAAATGGGAATTATTTTCCTAAAGTCACTTGGGAAAACTCCATCCCCAAGACCCTAACTAATTATCTTTGCCTTATACTACTTGAGCCTTCCAGATGTTTAGTCTTAATAATGCCCAAATACTACAGACCTTTGGAAACCCATGCTTACAGAAAACCCAACATGAAATGCTTCCAAATAATAAAAAATTTGGATTGAAAAATCAATATAACAACAAAAAACATTCGGGCTATTTCAGAAATTTCATACCAGTTATATAAATGTTTTAATCTGCTGAAGTAAACATATCAGAAAGTACAAAAGTGGTTCCTTTTCTTATACCATCATTGTGGCTTACTAAAGCAATAATAATTTGCTTCTGTCTCTGTTTATTTTTTGGCATTTCTTGAGCCTGGAAAAGTGAAATTCAGTTGGCCTGTATCACTTTGTTTTTAAAGTCTTCCTTTTTGAGATTGTCAGCACTGCTAAAATACCTAAGTCCAAAACAAACACATTTTTTTCGTTCATAATTTCCTTTTTTTTTAAAAGTAGCTTTCTTTTCTCTGCAAGTATTTTATTCCTAGATCATGTAAACCCTTTCTCAGCCAGTTTTAAAAAATGAAGTTTATATTTAAATCTTAAATTGTACAAATTTGTAATATTCATACTGACAAATACTTATCCACCTGTCTAGCCACTGGCCATCCAGCCACCATCCATTCATCATCCATCCATCTATTTCTTGACTTCCTTTTTGTTAGCTTATTTACTTAAAAATTAAATTCTTTGAGAAATCTTATAGCTCCTCATAGTGTTGTTATAACAAACTGAAATGAGCAGAGTTTTGTAAACAATATATCATATAGATATGACTTCTAACACAATATAGTCTTTCAATCAGTGAAATTCATGGCCCTAATTATAAGCTCAATGAAAATTTACTGGGTATATAAAAGTATAACATTATGCTAGGAGAGAACCTCTAAATTTTATTTAAAACATTAGACTTTCTAAAAGCAAAGCCCTTTTAGGTTATTATATGAGTTATTAAATTAACTCATTTAATCCACATCATAAAGTGGGTACTGTTGTCATTCTCATTTAAATGCAGGGCAACTGAGGCACTGAAAGTGAAAGAAACTTGCCCAAGCTAACAGAGCTAGAAACAACAGAGAACATGTTTCCAATCCAGGCAGTTTGGCTCTGAGGCATGTGATTTTAAACTATGATGCTTAATTAATTCCATGTGCCACCTAGCTCTGGAGAGAGAAATGCCAAATAGGTAAATTCTTGCTATGAAGTACAGATGATATACATTTGCCATGTGGTATTATACCTCTGTGTTCTATCCATAAGAGCAGTCAGGAAAGCATATCATAGCCAGCTAATTCAAGCCCTATGTAAAACAGCTAATGAGAAAGACTGGCTATCTGGGTACCCGAAAAGTCTGAAATAAAAGAATTCACTGTGAGAAAATATGACCATATAATAAAACAACAGGTTATAAAGAAGGAGGTCATTAGTTAACCTGTATTGTAAATATGTGTTGTATTTTCTGTAAGAAAAAAATTAAGTAGTTTTCTAAATAAAAAGATGCTGTTAATATTACTGACTCTTACATGGGTAGTGGACTCATGAACTATTAATTTCCAATCATTCCCTGCTCAGGACTTCATGTAGCTGTCTTGCCTGTCTCCAAATGCCAATGCGTCCATATGTGCTAAGTTGCTTTAGTCATGTCCGACTCTTTGAGCCTGCCAGGCTCCACAGTCCAGGGATTCCCCAGGCAAGAATACTGGAGTGGGTTACTATTTCCTCCCCGAGGGGATCATCCTGACCCAGGGATTGAACCTGCAGGTGGGTTCTTTACTACCAGTGCCGTCTGGGAAGTCCTCTGGATGCTGGTACAAGTGTTTTACACACAGGAGGTCCTCTGTCCCAGGTCTGAGCAACCACCCTCCTCCCTGTTATCACAGAACACAGCTTTAAGACCAGGTTTCTGCGACCTTGTTTGCCTATATTGCTGCCTGAGGCCTCTATACTCCATTCCTTGACTTTTCATTAGATGTGAGTCTCCTATTCATATCAGCAAGTTCCCTTGCTTTCCAGAAGAGTGACTGATCATCCCCACAATTTTCATGATTTGAAACCCATGCCTAATAGACAAATAATAAATGTTAGTCCTTTCCTGAAAGGAATAATTAACATATTTGGTAAGAGACTAGGAAAGCCATTCTCATGCAGGATACCCAAAAATAATTCCTTTCAGTCCTACTTTCCCAGAGCACAAAGCCAGGGTTAAAGTCAGGATTGGGAGGAACAGAGATACATGTTTAAAGAGCTTGCTGGCCAAGCACTGGAGTCCAGAAATCCCCAATCTCTTCAATTGGTACACTTAAACAGGATGTTCTTTGCAAGAAGTTTCCATACTGAGATGCCCTTATCCAGATCATTAGCCACAGATCAGTCTAAGAGTCTGTTTGACCACAGATGTCTTGGCTTAATCTTTGTAGTGCCCTACACTAGGTTTGGTACGCAGTAAATGCTTCTAGAATTAATTGAAACTCTATGATCCTTAGAATGGAGACCCCGTGTTCTATTATGATATTATCATTTCTGCTTTTATTTAATCAAAGGCAATGTTTTTTCCGGTAGTCATTTATAGATGTAAGAGTTGGACTATATAGAAAGCTGACCGCTGAAGAATTGATGCTTTTGAACTGTGGCATTAGAGAAGACTCTTGAGAGTCCCTTGTACTGCAAGGAGATCAAACCAGTCCATCCTTAAGGAGATCAGTCCTGAATAATCACTGGAAGGACTGATGTTGAAGCTGAAACTTCAATACTTTGGCCACCTGATGCGAAGAACTGGCTCATTTGAAAAGACTCTGATGCTGGGAAAGACTGAAGGCAGGAGGAGAAGGGGATGACAGAGGACGAGATGGTTGAATGGCATCACCGATAGACATGAGTTTGAGTAAACTCCAGGAGTTAGTGATGGACAGGGAGGGCTGGCGTGCTGCAGTTTATGGAGTTGCAAAGAGTCGGACACGACTGAGTGACTAAACTGAATTGAATCATTTTCTCTTAGTTTCCTACAAAGTCCATTTTTTAAAAATCCAAATGTATCTCTGAGATTATAAGAAAAGAAAACAACGATGTGTCAGCACCTGGGCTAAGCAAGTCTAAGGAGGGGAGAGTGAGGAAGACAAGGGAGAAATCTCCAGAAGCCAAGATAGAGGTAGAAATCCTGAAATTACCACCAACTCACAATGTCACTTAAAGGTCTTTTTAATTTTTTTTAGGCTTTTGCCAACTCCTAGAAACCTGACCTGTGTTTTTAAGTAAATATTTTATTACCTCTTAAGGACTAGAGTGAGGGTAGATAATATTTACTGATAATATTCTCCATAGAGAATTTAGCAACTTGCTGGCATCTCACATATACTATCTGATTTAATGGAGCTCTCAATAACAGCATAGAAGAAGCTGGTGATGCCAACAGCTGAGACTATTGATTCAATTCACCATGAAGCCATTATATTAGGTGATGCCAACAGCTGAGACTGATTCAATTCACCATGAAGTGGGCTAAGTTGATTCAGTTCCGTCCCACTCTTTGTGACCCTATGGACTGTAGCCCGCCAGACTCCTCTGTCCACGTGGAGTCTTCAAGCAAGAATACTGGAGTGGGTTGCCATGCTTTCCTGCGGAATATTAGAAGTAGAAAGTGAAAGTCGTGTTTGACTTTTTGTGATTCCATGGACTGTCCATGGAATCCTCCAGGCCAGAATACTGGAGTGGGTAGCTGTTCCCTTTCTCCAGGGGATCTTCCCAACCAAGGGATCGAACCTAGGTTTCCCACATTGCAGCTAGATTCTTTATCGTCTGAGCCACCAGGGAAGCCCAAGAATACTGGAGTGGGTAGCCTATTCCTTCTCCAGTGGATCTTCCCAACTGAGGAATTGAACTGGGGTCTCCTGCATTGCAGGCAGATTCTTTACCAGCTGAGCTACTGCTGCTGCTGCTGCTAAGTTGCCTCAGTCGTGTCTGACTCTGTGCGACCCCATAGAGGGCAGCCCACCAGGCTACCCCCTATTAGAGGTAGACTTCTAATTTAATCTCCTGCTGCTGATAATTGTTAAGAAGAACATTTTAGGAGCGCAAAGAAATCCAGGAATTAAAAACAAAAAAAAGACAACTGCAGACTGTTATCCATAATTATTCTCTAATTGCCCCAAGTGTACAACTTCACTTGGTGAGAACTATATACTCAATGTTAGACTGTGGTTAGTCCCTCACAAGTGATAATCCTCTAGAACTGCCAATAGGTTACAGGAAGTTAATGACTTTATTTTTTTCAATTAAAGTATCTGATCTGTGTCTTGCATTCAATTTAATTTTGGACTCAAAAGCATATTTAATGATAAATATTAGAGAATTGTTAGCACAGTGCTATTAACTCTGTTATGGCAATTTGATCAATAAATCAAGATATGAGAAAAATTATAAAAATGAAAGTGACAAAGTGTATTAGTATTTGAAGAAAATGAAACTATTTGGTAAACTGTTAGATCTAATGAGTTCAATGAAATAATTGTATAAAAATTGATCATATAAAGATGTATCATTTCCTATATTTAGTAAACAATTTAAATATATAAAGGTAAAAGTTAGCATCTGCACACTGAATAAGCAAGCCTTTAAAATGATTACCTTTAGAAGTTATGTATTAACAGCTATATGAAGAAAACTATAAAATTTTACTAAGAGGTAGAAAAGATCTAAAAATTAGAAAACAAAGATTTGCTTAGAGCTTGACCAAATGATTCTAATGTTCACTTAAAAACTGAAAATATCAAAGAGATAATATTTTGAAAATCAAAAGCAATGAGGCTAAACTTGCTATGAAAGATTCATAATTATGAAAATAATCTAGTAGTAAGAGACAATGGACAGAAATCAATAGAACAAATTAAATAGTTCAAGAATAGATCTTAGAATATAAAGGAAATTACTACAGTAAAAATGAGGCAATATCCATTAATGAGAATAGTACATGAATTCAGTTAATGATATTAGAAAACCGGTTGTTATTTAGAAAACATCATTTTGATCTTAGGCTGATATCAAATTAAATAATAAACTGCAGATGAAGTAGAGTTACAGGCATTAAAAGCATTACAAATTATATATTTTAAAAATGTAGAAGAAAGATACATGTGAATATTTCTTATACATATGTAAGGATGATTTTATTATGCTTAGAAGTGATAGAATACACAGTAAACTTGAAGTCAATTAATTATATTAACTGACTGAGTTTAATTAATTAATTAATTACATTATATTTAAGACCATAAAACAAACTATAAAACAACTAGAATAAAATTTTGTAGTTATTTCTGATTTTCAGATAACAATTTCTTATCTAAACAATAAAACATATCACAAGTAAAATGGTTTCAATGTGAATGTACATAAATTAGAAAATAAAACCAAAATAAATCCTAATGTATATCTAATAAAATAATTCTTCAGGGAGAAATATTTTAAAAGAAATGTTAAAATCTTAAATATACATATATGGAGTTGTAACTTTTAAGCCAAAAATCACTAAAATTAATAAATATGAGCAGGTAACTCAAAAAGCGAAAAGCAAAGCAGAAAAGGAAAGATATACCCATTTGAATGTAGAGTTCCAAAGAATAGCAAGGAGAGATAAGAAAGCCTTCCTCAGCAATTAATGCAAAGAAATAGAGGGAAACAATAGAATGGGAAAGACTAGAGATCTCTTCAAGAAAATTAGAGATACCAAGGGAATATTTCATGCAATGATGGGCTCAATAAAGGACAGACATGGTATGGACCTAACAGAGGCAGACGATGTTAAGAAGAGATGGCAAGAATACACAGAAGAACTGTACAAAAAAGATCTTCACAACCCAGATAATCACAACAGTGTGATCATCCATATTTACCTAGAGCCAGACATCCTGGAATGTGAAGTCAAGTGGGCCTTAAGAAGCATCACTACAAACAAAGCTAGTGGAGGTGATGGAATTCCAGTTGAGCTATTTCAAATCCTAAAAGGTGATGCTGTGAAGGTGCTGCACTCAATATGTAAAAATTTTGGAAAACAGCATTGGCCACAAGACTGAAAAGGTCAGTTTTCATTCCAATCCCAAAGAAAGGAAATGCCAAAGAATGCTCATACTACCACACAATTACACTCATCTCACACACTAGTAAAGTAATGCTCAAAATTCTGCAAGCCAGGCTTCAACAATAGGTGAACCATTAAGTTCCAAATGTTCAAGCTGGTGTTAGGAAAGGCAGAAGAACAAAAATCAAATTGCCAACATCTGCTGGATCATCTAAAATCAAGAGAGGCTCAGAAAAACATCTATTTCTGCTTTATTGACTATGCCAAAGCCTTTGAGTGTGGATCACAATGAACTGTGGAAAATTCTGAAGATGGGAATACCAGACCACCTGACCTACCTCTTGAGAAACCTATATGCAGGTCGGGAAGCAACAGTTAGAACCGGAACAACAGACTGGTTCCAGATAGGAAAAGGAGTACGTCAAGGCTGTATATTGTCACCCTACTTATTTAACTTATATGAAGAGTACATCATGAGAAATGCTGGGCTGGATGTAGCACAGTCTGGAATCAAGATTGCTGGGAGAAATATCAATAACCTAAGATATGCAGATGACACCCCTCTTATGGTAGAAAATGAAGAAGAACTAATGAGCCTCTTGATGAAAGTGAAAGAGGAGAGTGAAAAAGTTGGCTTAAAGCTCAACATTCAGAAAACTGAGTTCATCATGGCATCCGGCCCCATCACTTCATGGGAAATAGATGGGGAAACAGTGGCTTATTTTATGTTTGGGGGGCTCCAAAATCACTGCAGATGGTGACTGCAGCCTTCAAATTAAAATATGCTTACTCCTTGGAAGAAAAGTTATGACCAACCTAGACAGCATATTAAAAAGCAGAGACATTAATTACTTTGCCAACAAACGTCTGTCTAGTCAAACCTATGTTTTCTCCAGTAGTCATGTCTAGATTTGAGAGTTGGACTATAAAGAAAGCTGAGTGCCGAAGAGTTGATGCTTTTGAACTGTGCTGTTGGAGTCTTCTCTTAAGAGTCCCTTGGACTGCAAGGAGATCCAACCAGTCCATCCTAAAGGAGATCAGTTCTGGGTGTTCATTGGAAGGACTGATGTTGAAGCTGAACCTCCAATACTTGGCCACCTGATGCGAAGAGCTGACTCATTTGAAAAGACCCTGATGCTGGGAAAGATTGAGGGCAGGAGGAGAAGAGGATGACAGAGCATGAGATGGTTGGATGGCATCATCGACTCAATGGACACGGGTCTGGGTAGACTCCAGCAGCTGGTGATAGATAGGGAGGCCTGGCGTGCTGCAGTTCATGGGGTCGCAAAGAGACATGACTGAGCAACTGAAGTGAATTGAAGTGAATTCAAAAAGAGGCTTACAGGAAGTATAGTGGTAAAGAAGGAGCCTGACAATTCAGGAGATGCAGGAGACCTGGGTTTGATCTCTGAGTCAGGAAGATCTCCTGGAGAAAGAAATAGCAACCTGCTACAGTATTCTTACTTGAAAAAGTCCATGGACAGAGGAGCCTGCTGCTGCTGCTGCTAAGTCACTTCAGTTGTGTCCAACTCTGTGCGACCCCATGGACTGCAGCCCACTAGGCTCCTCCATCCATGGGATTTTCCTGGCAAGAGTACTGGAGTGGGGTGCCATTGCCTTCTCCAACAGAGGAGCCTGGCAGGCCACAATTCATAGGGTCACAAAGAGCTGGAAACAATTGAGCAACTGAATACATACACACAACTAACAAAGAAACAAATGCAGGCTGGTAACAAATGTTTATTTATTTATTTATTTTGTTTTAGAGGGCTCCAAAATCACTACAGATGGTGACTGCAGCCATGAAGTTAAAAGACACTTGCTCCTTGGACGAAAAGCTATGACAAACCTAGACAGCATATTAAAAAGCAGAGACATTACTTTGCCTACAAAAGTCCATCTAGTCAAAGCTATGGTTTTTTCAGTAGTCACGTATGGATGTGACAGCTGGACCTTACAGAAAGCTGAGTGGCAAAGAATTGTTGCTTTTGTGAATTTGGAAAAGACTCTTGAGAGTCACTTGGATTGCGAGGAGATCAAACCAGTCAATTCTAAAGGAAATCAACCCTGAATATTCATGAAAGACTGATGCTGATGCTGAAACTCCAGTACTTTGGCCATCTGCTGCGAAGAACTGACCTATTTGCAAAGACCCTGATGCTGGGAAAGATTGAAGTCAAGAGGAGAAGGGGACAACAGAGGGTGATATGGTTGGATGACATCACCAACTCAATGGACATGAGTTTGAGCAAGTTCTAGGAGTTGGTGATGGACAGGGAAGCCTGGCATGCTGCAGTCCATGGGGTCATAAAGTCAGATATGACAGAACAACTGAAATAAACTGAACAAACATTTAAAATTTCAGTTAAGATTAATAACAAACTTTTAGAAGTTCAACTTCAATAACTGATCAGTACTCATTCTATGTTCCAAGATCATGAAAGACAAATATCGACTGAGATACCATCACACATGCGTGGAGACTAAGCAGACATACAACTGATATAACGTGGGATCTTGGACTGAGTCATGGAGCAAAATAGTGACATTACTGTAAGGACTGATGAAATTGAAATGAGTTCTGTAGTTTACTTCATAGCATGGCATCACATGTTAATTTCCTGGTTTTGATCACTGAATATAACCATGGTTTTAGTAGTTAATAAGAATAACTGGGTAAATGACATCTTATCTTTGCAAGATATCTTGTCTGTCCTATTTTTGCAAACTTTCTATAATTGTAATATCTTATTTCAAAACACAAAGTTAAAAATTAAATCACCATGTGACTAAAGGGGAAGAAAGAAAACAGAATAAGAAGTGTTGTATGTTACCAATAAAAATAAACTACCAAGTTTTTCTCAGAGAAAAAATCGCTCAATTGCATAAGAAACAAAGGATTACAAACAAGAATTAAACCCTATGGTTTAAGCAGTTTACAAAAGAGTACAGGAGCCGGTCTAGCCTAAAATCCCATGTTTATGTTTCTTTTCCCAAGCAGAAGGGAGTAGCATCACATCCTATCACTCAAGAAGTTTTCCCCCTTTCAACAGTTTGTGCTTTCATAGTAAAACATTCAATAAACAGAAATTTGCATACAACAGTTCCCTTGGCAACCAGGGAAGCACATATTTTCTGCTTTTGGATACATATTTAATTTCCTAACATAGTTCTACCTACAATTTCATATTCATGTTATGAAAGACTTTTTAAAGGGTCCTCAAACTGAACATGATGTTCTAAAAAGATTTAATATTGTTTCCTATCAAATGGCAACATAAGACTCCGAATTATGCAAAAACATGAAAAGGAATTTACGTAGACCTCTATGTAATAATGTTGTGCAGAGGGCTAATTAAAGAGGAGGCTGATATACCTAATCACATAAAAATAACTGTTCCTCATAATATCAATCAAAAGTTTGACTTGGTAATGATGGAGACACTCAAAAATACTGACAGCTAGATTTCTATTCTTCATGGTGATTTTACCTCTAGACATATTAGGTCCAGTCTTTAAGTGGTATAATTTGAACAATGATTTACCTCAGAAATTGGACATCACCTTTCACAATGAACATGGGAATTCAGCAGTTTCTACAGGATGGGAGTTACAGATATAAATACGAATACAGAGAAATACAAATATTCCAGGTAATTCCAATCATTTAAAATATTTTTGAAAACAAAAAAGTAGACTCAAAACTTCAAGAATGTTTATAAATGAGGCTTTTATTTCACTTAAATATTGTTGAGGACTTTCCAGCTGACTCAGTGGTCAAGAATCAGCCTGCCAATGCCATAGTCACAGGAGACTTGGGTTCAAACCCTGGGTTGGGAAGATCTCCTGGAGGATAGAATGGCAACTCACTCCAGCAGTCTTGCATGGAAAATTCCATTGACAGAGGAGAAGTGTGACAGGCTCCAGTCCACAGGATTGCAAAGAGCCAGACACAACTAAGCACATACTCACACAGAATTGTTGCAACTTGAGGAACAAAGAGATAAATAGTAGTTAGGAACCAGGGACAAGAGAGGGACTGACTGTAAAAGGGCAGCATGAAGAAATCTGGGGGATGATGGAATCTCTGTATCTTCATTTTGGTGGCAGTGGTTACTTGCTATCAAATTATCTATCAATTATCAAAATTAATAGAACTACATACCAGGAGTAAATTTTACTATATGAATATCAAAAATATATTTAAAATATCTTACTGAATATTTCCTCCCCTCATCCTCCTCAACCTTCTCCTTCTTCCTCTTCTTCTCTCCTCCTCCTCCTTCTCTTTCTTCTTCTCCTCCTCCTCTTTCCCCTCTAATCCCCCCCTTCTCCTGGTCCTTTTGTTTCTAATTTGCTTCCTTTGCCATTAGAAATAGTTGGCCAGAAAAAGGACTTGGACCAGCATTTGAACTTTAACTCTTATGCTACTTGTTGCACGATGTTGGAAGAGCATTTTAACTTCTCTGGTACATTATGAAGAAAATGAGTAATAGGAGAATCGACACCCCACTCATACCATTGTATCTGGGAACTACGTGAATTTATTGATGTAACAGACTATTATTATTATCACATTTTATATGACTATAAAGCTCACTAAAGAGATATAAAAAGTTTTAATTCACTAAAGATTATGGGGTCTTATAGTCTTTAAAATTTTATTCTCTGTTTTGAACTCTTGATTCCATTTTGGGAGACATCCTCTTTGACATTCCCTTTTGGTCCATCAGCTATGATCTATAAATTAATTTCCTGTCACCCATCAAGGATCCTATGGGTTCCCCTTTTACTTCTGCAATTTTGCTGATATTGCTTACAGGAGCTTTGCCTTAATTTTCACTAAAAGTACCAAGAGTGGAGGTGTTGTACTATTGACAATTCAAAGTTATTCTCATTTAAACAAAAGCAAATGACCAAGAACCATCTCTTGAGCTTGAGAGGATTGAGGGATTTGAAGCAAATCCAGATCTCATGTAGGAATGTCATGTCGGGCTTGTTCCCCTTAATATATATGACTAATTATAAGTGAGATTTGGAGTCAGGGCTGGGAACAAGAGGTATAAGCAGAATATGTGCCCAGTTGTTAACTAAGTTTAAGTCATAGATGGTACACTGAAATAGAAGAGTCCCTGGAAACTACCTACCTACCACTTGAATGAGTATCTTCTACTAATAATTTTATTCTATTACAATCACTTCATTTGGCTTCCCATTTTTCCATATTCAGAATAAAATTTACTTCTGAAAGTCCTAGCTATCCCTACTACCCCTTTTTACCTCTCTAATATGAAGTGGCAGTTTCTTTTGTCATATAACTTTCCCTTTTCCAAATTCTTTCTCACTGCTATCTCCTAGTCTCATCTGATAAGTTTGCTCTCTACTAATGATGCATCCCATTTATCTCATGTGTCCCGATCGAATACTAAACAATGAGTATACACAGACTACATATATATACATATATGAACATGTCTATAATGTATATATTCAACTATATATTTAAATAAATAAAACACTAGTTAAATCTCATCAGAACAAACTCCAAGAGAGTGATTCAGTAATTTCTCATTTTTCAAATGTGCTGAAATGATTATTTCCCTAATGATTAACAACATTTAAAGTAGTATATCACTTTATAGTTGACAAGCTACAATCTATAGTTATAATTACATCATGCTTACTATAATCTTGTGAGATCATTCTTTTTATCTCCATTTTTAAAATAGTAACATTGAGTCTCAAAACGAATATGAGAATTTAGGATTGCATGGAGGAGACAAAGCAGGGAATTCCACCCATAATCTGATCTCAAAACACATGCATCTCCATTCTTTCCACTTCTTCCTCAATCTCATTCACTTAACCTACCATTAACCTTTATACAAAGAAAACAAAGTTAGTTCTTCCAGTGTCCCTTTGTAGAACCTGACACAGGCCAGTGATATTCCCAGCTCTGCCTTAGCACATGGTCCCCTGCTCCTGCCCCTACTATAATATAGACCAGGCAGTGGCCATGGGATATTAGATAGTTACATTGATTCATTTAAAAACAAAGGCTTCCAAAAACACGGGAAATCTATAAATTGCAGACCCGTTATTTGAAAAACTAGGTTGACAAAACTGGCAAAATAGGAAGGATATGTTGACTTGATAACACAATATAATTTTTAACTAAAAAAAAGTGTATCATGGATTAGCAGATGCAGAAGCCCAAGTAATTTAAGACAATAGTAACAATCTTTATAACACATATCTATTATTATTATTTATTCTGATCAGCCACATAACCCATTTCATTTGACTCTCAGAAGGGAAAGGATTATCTGCCCACTTAAAAATAATGATACTGTAGTAGAGTAATTTGTCTGAAGTCACACAAATAGAAAGGAAAGCATTAAGTACTATGCTGCTAAGCTGCTAAGTCACTTCAGTCGTGTCCGACTCTGTGCGACCCCATAGACGGCAGCCCACCAGGCTCCCCCATCCCTGGGATTCTCCAGGCAAGAACACTGGAGTGGGTTGCCATTTCCTTCTCCAATGCATGAAAGTGAAAAGTGAAAGTGAAGTCACTCAGTCGTATCCGACTTGTAGAGACCCCATGGATTGCAGCCTACCAGGCTCCTCCGTCCATGGGATTTTCTAGGCAAGAGTACTGGAGTGGGGTGCCATTGAAATTTATGCCTTTTCACTCCAATTTTAGGATCCTTTCACAAAGCACACTGTCTTCCCTAAGAGAAGAAATGATAAGTCAAACATGCATTAGTGATTCTTGACATTATTGTAATAGTAACTAAGCAATTAGGACCTAGTGTAGCTCAGCCAGTAAAGACCTATCTGAAATGCAGGAGACCCAGGTTTGATCTCTGGGTCAGGAAGAGCCTCTGGAGAGGGAAATGGCAACCCCATCCAGTATTCTTGCCTGGGAGATCTCGTGGAAAGAGGATCCTGGTGGGCTACAGTCCACGGAATTGCAAGAGTGGGACATGACTTAGCAACTAAATCACCACTATCAGTGTAAACTTTAGAAAAATTTACATAATTTTTCTCATATATACATATGTGGATTTTACATGTAATTCAAGTGTATCTCATAGACCCCCTAAGTCTCAATGAAAATATGGACTCTGAGGGGATATCATGCTGCTCTGGATAAAATTTGCAGAAAATAATAAAATACTATGATTTGAGATTTTAGCAAATGGATTATTTTTTACTATCAATTATTTTTCCCTCAGTCTTTCAAACTTATGCATTCCATTTGCACAACACTGCTTTCTTCATATAGTTATTAATCAGCATGCTTTTCAAGGTTATTTTAAATTACTGACACACAGTAGTCATTTGAAGTATGAATGTTGATGATTCTATGGAAAAACATTTTCATAAATCAAATCATAAGCAATTTAACTATGGATGTTGTGACTAGTTCTTTTGGTTATTTTTTGCTTTCCTTCTGCTGTCATATATTGCAGCAGACATTCAATGTTTGTTAAACGAAATAACAATTTAAAAAGGCGGTGGGGGGACGGTGGATTATTCCCACTGCAGTGAATAAACACAGGCTGTGAGCTTCCACCCAGGGAGCTAAGGATACAAATGTGATAAGGGTGGTGTCTACCACAAGCACCCTTTCCTTCCCTCTCTTGACTATGATCTGGTGACATTCAACACACTCAGAAAATTCTCTAGTGCCTTTTGCTTATGTATTCTGCCTTCACTTCAGTTCAGTCGCTCAGTCATGTCTGACTCTTTGTGACCCCAACAAAAGCAGTTGCTTATGGGTCCTCTCTTTCACTTGGTTCCCCCAGCTGCTTGGTTGAACTGGTCCCTCAATTTTCCCACTACCTGACTCCCCTCATGGTGTGCAATGCCTCTCTCTCTCTCTCCAAGCTGTAAATATGATAAATTTTGTTTTCCTAAACCTCCTTCTTTTCTCTTCTTGCAACCATACCCAACCAACCACCTCATGAAAAATGCAAAACACGCTCAGCTGGTTTCACAAAATGTTCATCTACTGCACCCAGTGACACAGAAGTCAAGACTGACACTGGCATGGAATCGTGACTGGTCCCAGGCCTCCTGGAGACATGAGTGAGTAACAAGGGAAGACACACAAGGTGAGAACCTTTCAGCACTGGACCTGCTGAGGTCTCTCTGCCTCCTGAGTATCCACTTTACCTCCAAACTTCAGGCACAACTCTGTATTATCTCAGTCATCTCCCATAGATAAAATCTCTATTATCTCAATCATCTCTCTAGATAAAAACCTATATATACACAAGAAAAACTCACTCCAGAGTGGGGGAAAAAAAGTAAAAGACACAAGCAAGAGTCAAAAAAACTCTAAAATAAAAGCTAACTATTTTTCAGTTCAATTTCCATTTAAGATTCCAGAGATGAAATAAGGATAGCAACTGGCATGGTAGCCTAAAGAAAGTTGTTCCTCTAAGGTGTGTTAATCATCAAAACCAGAGATGGAAGTGACTGCATAAGCCATTTATTTCTTCCTCAAGGCAAGCCAGAAATACACCTTATAGTTTCCTTCCTAAAGTACATACAGTATTTATCATATCCTGAATAGAACCATATGCCATAATAATTCATATTTTATGGGCAAAACAGAGGTTAAAAGTTTGAAGAAAAAGCTTTAGACTTAGTATCCTTCATTATAAACTTCTTTAATTTTTTTAACAATTGAGCACTACAAGGAAGGGAAATTTTACGGGACATATGATGGCTGAGTTTTCCACTAATAATAAGACTCCTGCGAGCCCTTCAAACACTATTGCCAGTGGTAGTTAAACGGCAACTGACAGTTAAGTGAGAGCACATATTCCATTTCAATATGAGTGATTCTGTACATCAGTATAGTGTTTGACAGTTGGCAAAATTTAATGCATATAATTCTGATATCATGCAAAGTAGCATGTTTGAGTTGTGGTGAACGTTTTAACTTAAGACATGCACATCTTTTAGTTTGTTGGTTTTCTACAAAGTGGCCTCAACTCACAGCAAACTGAATTATTGTCTGAAAAGCTACTGGCCTTGCAGATAGATTGAAATCATATCTGTCATACTATATGCAAAAAAATGAGTTAACCAACATGCAATCCATTCAACAAATACTTATTGAGCATCTACTACATAGCTCCTAGGTAAGTCACTTATAAAGCTCCATTTGGTGACTGTGCAACCTTTAGGGGAGCACTAAAATCTGCATTCTACACAAGTTCTTCATTTTTTATTTTCATATCCTGTTTCCTTTAACCTTATTAAGAGTACATTTTCACCAAGAGGGTGGGAATAAAGACAAGAAAACTTTACTGCCTACTCAGCAAAATGTTTAAAATCTCAGTCCAATAAAGGGTCCTGAGAATCTCACAGCTGGCTTCAACTCAGTGCAATTACAGAATGAAAACAGTGCTTTTGTCAAAGCCTGCTTAAAAGTTTCCATGCCTGACTTGCAAATACTTAAAGGAAGTAATAGCTACTCTGCAACCTGAAAGGTCCCAAAGACCTAGGTCAATAGCTCAGCATCTGGCCTGGTCACTGTTTACCTTCTAGTAACATTTTAAAACTTAAATGAAGTAATTTCTCTCAATTGCTTTTATATGGCTTTATATGTCCCCAAGGACAGAGAGAGACAATCTGCCTTTATTGGCCATAAGGACAATTTTGAATTGTTAAGTGGAAAGTTAATACTATAAATGGAACTTAGACTTCATGATCACAGGAAGTTCAACTTTTGAAATTTCTCAACAAAAGAAAGTAATTACTTTATTTTGCTTACCTATTATTATTTTTTTACAGTTTAGAATCATATAACACAAAACACATCCCTCAAAGGGAAATATGTTAATGTTAAAGTCTATAATTGCCTGAATGTCATTTGGCAATTAGCTGCTTTAAATACCATAAACTGGCCCCAATTTTCCCAATGCAGTGGTTGGAACAGTGCAGAGAGTGGGAAAAAGAAAGATATTTATTTTGTTGAAGACTATCTGGAGTAGAGTCCCCTGATGTGTAACTAACCTAGCAAACATGAATAGGAATCTCAGATTATATACTGTGTTGGGGACTGGGGCTCACTGGATATTTGCTGATTATTTAAAAACTGATCCAGTCCATAAAGTATGTTGCAAGTATCTATAAAATTGCAATAAAGAGAGCAGAAAGTACAGTGTCAGGAGACAGATGACATGGTTGCAATTTTTTTTTCACATGTTTACTTTGAATTCTTGTCAGGACACTCTACAAACGTCATAATGTGTGTGTAGGAGTATGCGTGTCCATCTATCTCACAGGAGTATTGTGGGATACAACAAAGTATATCGAAGAAGGTTACAAACGCTGAAGCTAAAGAGTAATGTAAGAGATGATTGTATTTGTAAGGAATGAGTTTAAAAATTAATATAACATCTTCCTTCAGAAAAACTTACATAGAAAACTATAATATCATATTTTCTATTTCACATAATTCCCAGCTCCTGCATTAAAGCTTTTGGCCTGGATTTAAAGGAATGCTTCCTATTTTACACTGGCATAGTTATTGTTACCTTTTAAGGGTATGTGGGATTCCAGAATGCTGACTGTTCTCAGTAACAAGAGGCAGTGAAAATTTGTCCCCAGAGTGCCACATTCTGGAGGAAACTGATGAAATCTTATGTTTGCTTTTTATGGAAATAAAGAAAAAAAAAGAAACAGTTTGGTAGAAAGCCCAAGTAGGAAAGGAAGCTGATGACTCTATTGAAAATGAAGGTAGGTAGAGATTGTCATTTGACATGGAATCATCAGAAATGGTCACTGTATTTTTTACCTAAAATAATCTCCAGTAACTGAACAGAGCCAGATATATAGCATTTTAGTGAAGGCTTGTGAGAGAGTAAATATAAGAAAGTGTTTGGAAATGAATGAAACAGAATTCCAAAATCACTTTTACAATATCACTATTATAAAAGAACAGAAATGGAAATGTGTGTGTGTGTGTGTATCTGAAGATGGAGTCTTACATTTATCACATTTCTAGTTAACTTAATAAGATCTCATCTGAGGCTTATTATATGCCTTCAAGGAAATGTAGGCAGTTCTCACCTGCTAAGATTTAGAGCAACAAATCAAAATTAAGGAGCCAGTGTCTCTAACATCCAGAAGGCCACGCAGGGTTCCACAGACAAATGGAGATGCTGAGACCACAGAGTGATGAGTTTCAGAAAGAGTACTGATTTGCTACGGGTAATTCACAGCTTTCAGCAACATTTCATTCTTGAACTAGTATCTTATACTGGTGGAAACGACAAAGGCAGCTTGCAAGATCTTTATTGGGAAAATAGTATACCTCTATCAAGCCTTATACTGTTTGTGATATTAACTCTATAGATCATGATTAGAAATGATAATGAGAATAATGATAATTCTCAACTGAAAGCTCCACACATCCTCAGCAATGTCTCCCAGGGTCCCACTCTCACTCTCCCAGAGTCCCACTCTCACTCTCCCAGAGTGACAGTCTCAGGGCTGCAAGGAAGCACAGCGGCCATCCTCTTTGATTTTTCTCTAGGGGACACTGCAGGTCAGAAGCAAATAGGGTGAGGATGAACGGTTTGTTCAAGGTCTTAAGGGTCAATAGCAGAATCAGAGCTAACTTAGGTTTTCAGACCTCCAGTAAAATATTCTCTCTACTGTATTCATAGTCTCCTTTATAGTTTTTTTACAACTGTGGGAAGAGGAAGGAGATAAGGAAATCTAAAGAATTTGACTGCTAAGTCAGCAAGTTCATTTTTGATGGAAAAGGGGGAAAAATTAAAACACTAAAGCTTGGAATCCAAAAGACTTTGAATCTCAGTTTTATAAACTACTGGCAAAAGTACTGAGCCTCTATGATTCTTACTTACTTGTCTGAAGTTTAACTAGGATATGACTTGTGTTTATTTTCTCTTCCTAGTTTCTAGGACAATATTTTTCATTTAGTAAAATCCTTAGTAATCGGTAGTGCCTGAGGGAGGCATGATTTTTTAAAACGAATTTGGAGCTTTATAAATACTCTAATTAATTTCCTCCTGTATATTTGTATATACAACATCACTGGACTGTCTGGGCTCTTGTGAGGTCTTTCAGGGATGAGAAGCTCATTGGGTTATTATAATATATTATAAGAGAATATATAATTATAATACATTGGACCATGCTGAACTGTGACTTTATAAAATCCTCCCATTTGTTCTGATCTGACTTCTCCAGCCATTTCTAAGAAGTCCCATCTTATTTCTTCCTTATATTCACACTGAATATTGAACACAACTCTTAGATTTTCCCATTTCTTAGACCTCTCTTATTTTCATTGGCAACTATTATAACGTGTTTTATGTACAATGCAGGACAAAACATGCTACTGAAGACATTAAACCAATTCAGAAGCCCATCTAACTGCAAGATGGTCAATCATTTGATGACAGTTTTTCATTTTGCCCAAAGGCAGTCCAAAAATTTGTATAAATGACATGTTGCTAGTTGGACCTCCATTAGCAACATTCCTCTCATTCACCATTTTAGGTTTATAGCTGGAGAAGACATTCCTTTTGTAATTTATAAATATTAGCAATGCTACTGCCCATGGGTCAGGGTTAACCTCTTAAATAGTTAGCATATGTAAATAAATATGAGTCTCCTGCCTTTATCTATATTGGTGAAATTTTCTGGGAAAAAATCAGTCAATCTAGTTATTTTATAATTCAGGTAATACTGGCAATATAGGTGGTCTTCAGTGCATTGAGATACAAACAGAAAATTGCATTCTTGCAATTGTGACTTCATAAAAGCAAGTGACATTTGGGGAAACTTACTCCTTCTAAAACGAAAACATTCACATTTGCTGAAGAGCAATCATAAATCACAAGTATTCTTTTCTGATAATTATTAAAAATATAATTTTCTCTTTTGAGTTCTATTTGCTTAGTAACTACTTTCTATCCTGTTATATATGCTTTTATGACCAACTGAGTAGCAGCTGGTGAAATTCTATGTAGTCCATTTCCAATTCATAATTCTTCAGTTCAGTTCAGCTCAGTCACTCAGCCATGTCTGACTCTTTGTGACCCCAGGGACTGCAGCACACCAGGCTTCCCCGTTCATCACCAACTCCTGGAGCTTGCTCAGATTCATGTCCCTTGAGTTGGTGATGCCATCCAACCATTTCGTCCTCTGTCGTCCCCTTTTCCTTCCTCCTTCAATCTTTCCCAGAATTAGGGTCTCTTCCAATGAGTCAGTTCTTTGCATCAAGTGGACAAAGTATTGGAGTTTCAGCTTCAGCATCAGTCCTTCCAATAAATATTTCAGACTGATTTCCTTTAGGATTGCCTGGTTGGATCTCCTTGCAGTCCAAGGGACTTTCAAGAGTCTTCTCCCATACCATAGTTCAAAACTATCAATTCTTTGGCGCTCAGCTTTCTTTATAGTCCAACTCACATCCATACATGACTACTAAAAAAATCATAACTTTGACTAGATGGACCTTTGTTGGCAAAATAATGTCTCTGCTTTTTAATATGCTGTCTAGGTCTGTTATAGCTTTTCTTCCAAGGAGCAAGCAGCTTTCATGGCTGCAGTCACCATCTGCAGTGATTTTGGAGCCCCTAAAATAAAGTCTCTCACTGTTTCCATTGTTTCCCCATCTATTTGCCATGAAGTGATGGGACCAGATGCCATGAACTTAGTTTTTAGTTTAGTTTCTCGTTTTCTTAGAGTGGACATAATCATTCATCCATTACCATTACTGCCCCTATGATATCCTATTAATCTATTTAAATTCATGTTCTTCCTACCAGTGAACAATATAAATGGTAGAAAAAGTAAAGTACAGCATATTTCATAAATATGTGCTGACTATGATATTCAAATTGCACATTTATAATCTGCTAAGATGATGCTTTTTTGAACACACATAGCAGAGTAAAAAAAATTTTTTTCAGAAAATCTAGCTTAAAATCATGTCTTTGTTACTAAAATAGAAGTTTTGGAATATTATCTGGATGAATTCCAGGGAAAAATCAAAACAACAGAAATATCTTGCTTTACAGTCTCTCCCAGGTAAGAATAAATACTTTGCAAATAAGTATAAAATAGAAAAGAAAGTTGTTTACTTTTTATTTTGCTTTTAGCATATAGCACATCTGTTAAAATATATCCAGGGTCAAACTAATGTTTTTAAAATGAAAGCAAAATAAAAGCCAAAAGGAATGAAAGGTGTCCAACTTCATTTTCCAGATAGTTTGAAAATCATCAGCCCATTGTTCAGCACAAGTGAGAAGTAGAAGCTATTCCCTAGATAGTCACTATCTTCTCACGACACTTCATAATCCCAACACATTACATATTAGTTTCAGCTGAACCAGATGCCAAATGGGAGAAATTTTACAGTACAGAGGAGTCAGCATGGTGGAATGATACAGAAAATTTCAGCCAAGGCACATCCCCTTGGCTCTCAGTTCCTTTACAGCTGCCACAGTACTTCCCAGAACACACCGCATACGGTACCCTCTCCTGACAGCTGCCTCCCTGTGTCCCAGTGAGGACTCAACAGGTTGATACATTATACTCCACTCAGGACTGGAGCAGGAGACGCCTCACCAGGGACACTTGATTAATTCTGCAAAAGCACACATTTGTCAACAAAGTGTATACACATAAAACTTCCCAAAATAATATTTATCATAAGGCAGCTTACCATAAAAATGTATATAAGAGGAAAATATAGTGTTAGAAGGAAGTATCAAAATTATACAGAAGGAGTAATATCTGGAAAGACATACAATAAAATTGAATAGTGGGATAAAGGGGATGAGGGGACCCCTTAAACTAGGTTGGCCAGGAAGACCTCTCTGAGGAGGTAATATTTGAGCTGAGACCACAATAGTGAGACCAGGAAAGAGAAGACTTGGAGAAAGGTATTCAAGGCAAAGAGAAAAGTGCAAAGGGTCTTAGAAGAAGTCCTTTGGTTTCTTTGAGAAAAAGAAAAGAAAATGCTGCTTTGTCTGGAAACTCACAGGCTGGATATGAAAGCAAAGTCCAGATCATCTAAGGCATTACAGGCCAAGGTAAGGAGCTCAGATTTATTGCTAAATGATAGGAAAACTAATGCAATTTATACTTAGACTGAGCTCCCTAGAAACTAAGATCTTTATACTTGTTTTTCCCTAAGCAAGAAAAAAATAGGAGTGTCATGAAAGAAAAGGCATCTGAAAAAAAAATTCAACAAAAATATTCTTTTTTCCATTAACTTGCATTCCTATTTACTAGATTTTATTCTTGCCCATCCCCCAGCCCCCAGATTCTTTCATAAATCCTAGTTTGAGTTACAGCAGAAAGAAAGGGACAAACAGAGACAGAACGAAAACTAACGATGGTCAGTTTCATGTGTCAAATTAGATAGGCTACCATCCCAGATCAAACACTAACCTAGATGTTGCTGTTAAGATGTTTTGTAGATGTGACTGATGTCCATAATCAGTTTACTTAAGTGAAGGAGATTATCCTAGATATTCTGAGTGGGCCTGATTCAATCAGTTGAAAGGCCTTAAAAATAAAATTTCTTCTTCGCTAAAAAAAAAAAAAAAGAACTCTCTTCTATAGTAGCAGCTTCAGCTCATGACCAAGAGTTCATGTTTGCTCTTCCTGATGGCCTGTCCTGTCGATTTCATACTCACCTGCCAGCTCCCAAATTGTGCAAGCCGTTACCTTGCAGTAAATCTCTTAAAATACATCTTGTTCTGATGAACCTGACTGATCCTACGTCACACTTACTTTGAAGTAAAATAAAATCTATGCCAAACATCAAAGAGGTAAGGATAAGCATAATTCCTTCACCTCTATGACCACACAAAATGGCTTTATCTATGTGGAAGATGAAGAAAACGGTTAACAGTCAGCTTGTATAATGGAGCCAAATTCAAAATTCCTTAGTTCTAGACAGATGAACTCATGGACTTCCCAGGTGGCTCAGTGGTAAAGAATCCTCCTGCCACTACAGGAGACACAGATTCGATCCCTGTGTCAGGAAGATCCCCTGGAGAAGGAAATGGCAACCCACTCTATAGTATTCTTGCCTGGGAAAACCCATGGACAGAGGGAGCCTAGTGGGCTACAGTCCACGGGGTTGCAAAACAGTCAGACACAATCTAGCGACTAAACAACAATCAGTATCATGCTGGCAACTGAAAGCACTAACTGCTTTAGACTGGAGGCCAAATGCCACTATGATGCTATCCTTTGTGGGGGAGGAAGAAAAAGGAACCTAGAGCAGCAGTAGTTCCTAAACCTGGGGGCACAAAAGACTCACCTAGGTAGGTTTTATTAATTTATTTATTTTAATATTTTGGATGCAAAATATTTGACATAATACCTACCAATTCAGACCTTCAGGGTCTGTGAGCCCCAAACTTGTGTTTAAAAAGCTTGAGATGAATCCTGAGACACAGAGCTGTTTGGGACATCTGACCTAACAATGTGTCTTTATGTTTCCCTGGTTCAGGATGCAGTGATACTAAGAAAAACAAAATATAAACTAGGCCATATTATCTTAAAAAAAAACAGGTAATTTTTTTTGCTATCGATCTAGATTTGCCTTATACTTAATCACAGAGAACTTATTTCATCTGTCCTGATGCATATAAGACTTATGATTTCCCATATTCTAGAACAGTGGTGGTCATACCAAGTTCCTGGAGGTATCTCAAGGACTGTAAGACACAGAAGAGACACAGTTTCACCGCTAAAACTCCATTCATTGTTATATTTTCCTTCTTTTTTAAAATCAAACCCATTCAAGAATTTTTATTTGAAAAATGACTTCTGCTAATTTTAAGAAAAGTGGTTTGAAAATAATGGCTCCAGATTTTGCATCAATTTTTTGGAGCTCTTTTTGACTTAGGTTATTGATGGACTCTGACATTAATAACTAAACACTTCAAAAAGAGAGAGTGAGAGACAGAGAAAGTACAGAAAACATAAGCTTGATATTATACCTTTCACCTATTTGAAAGCTATTATTTTCCATTTCTTTGGCTAATGGTACTTTATGTAATATTTATATAAAATATTCATACACATATTCTCCGGGAGCAGCTTATCCTATTTGAAGACTTAATGTCTGATTGCACTATAGGGACAACAGCTGGAGGTCAACTGCAACATGTTTTCGAAGCACTGTTTCTTCTTGATAAGTATCACATCATTCACAAGTTTAAAAAAGTCCTGTAAGACACAGGGAAGGGATTCTTCTTGCTCTTTCTTATCCACATACACTCCAAGTCCTGGAATCTTCCAGAGGAACAAAAATAATAGGTTTTAAAAAATAGCTTTGCAGGTGTGTGCATATGTGCCAAATAGCATTTCAAGAACTAAACAGCAGTATTACAATTTGGTTCACATTTTGGCTTCAAATTACAGAAGACGTGAGTAAGGGCACGTCCATGACTCAGTGTTCAACCCTTGCCAAAGGAGTAGTTTTCTAGGAAGGAAACTACAGGGGGAAATAACCCAGAAAGTCAGAAAAAGAAGAGGCAAAGACACTGCTATACATGTTGATAACTCATGCTCATAACTAAATCTTGTCAATGCCATAAACAGCACAGGCTCAGTGTTTAGAAAAGAGAAATACACATACTTAAGGTCTACCCAATATTTTTGCAGACACGTGGTTATTTTCAGTCACATTAATTAAGCTCTGTGCATGGTGCTTGCACATAAATAAAACCAGATGTTTAAGTTGTGGTTCAACCCTGTATTCTCTCACATCTACTACTGCCCTTCCTCACCATGCTCCAGAAATTGGCTTTTTGCCTAAACAGCAAGGCAGGGAAGGAGAGAATTAAAAAAAAAAATAGTTCTGGGGTTACAGGCTTACTTTTCTCTTGATGCACAGTTGATGTGTGGTTACTATAACTGGCTTTCATGACTTCTCTAAGGGAAAGTGGAGAATTGTAGTTTTCTCGAGGCAGTTGGGATCCTAAAAGAATTATTTATTCATCATGCTATCAATTTATCAACCATCGAGACAACTATGTTTCAATTTTGTCAGTTATAAGCATAACTTAAAACTCACTCTCTGAGGGCAATATGCCAAGTAAAATAAGCCAGAGAAAGACAAATACTTTAGGATATCGCTTATATATGGAATCTAGAAAATACAACAAACTAGAGAATATAACGGCAACCCACTCCAGTATTCTTGTCTAGAGAATCCCATGGACAGAGGAGCCTGGCAGGCTTCATAATCCAGAGGCTTGCAAGAGTAGGGCACGATTTAGCCACTAAAACTACCACCAGCAGAGATTATAACAAAAAGAAGGAAATTCACAGATACAGAGAACAAACTAGTGATTACTACTTGGGGGTGCAGTAGGAGAGTAGGGGACTAGGAAATGCAAACTAGTATGCATAAAATAAGTTACAAAGTTATATTGTACAACACAGGGAATACAGCCAATATTTTCTAACTATAAATTGAATGTAACATTTAAAAACAGTGAATCACTATAGTGTATACCTGTTACTTATATAAGATAGCAACTATCTTTGAATAAAAAAGCCTAACAAATTATATAAAAACTCACTCTCTGATACACAAGCAGAAGAAATGCACACACACACACACACACACACACACACACACATAAATACAAGTGTTAGTTAACATGTGAATATGCAGAGAACCCTTTCATGGAATTAAAGTTATTAGGCCTGCCTCCTATAATAATGCATTTCTCAATATGTATTCTGAAGCACACTTGTTCCACAAAATGTAACATTGTTTTCAGGATTTAAGTAAGTTTGAGAAGTGCTAGGTTACACAGTTACAGAGATTTCTTTAGTGAGGGACTTTCAGAGCTACTAAGCTGATGCACACTGTGAATATTCAAGAGAGCAATATCCTGTATATTCTCTCTTAAACAGAGTTGACTCAGAGTTTTGTGGATTATCCTGTGAGGGTAGTGATCTTCAGGACATGTTGTAAGAAATGCTACTCTCAGTTAACCTAAGATATCTGTCCAGGCTCTGGTTGAATTTTTCCTGAGTGAGTTGCTACTTTCCAAAAAGTCCATTGTGTCCTACAAAATATCTAAATCAAACATAATCTCACTAACATTGAACCATAATCTACTTCCCTATAACTTCCACCACTGCTCTTATTTTTGTATTTTGAAGGGCCAAAAGCAGGCATAATGTAATCCCTTTATCTAGTGATATATCTCTGGCAACAATTATATTCCCACACAGGCTTTCACTGTGCAGGGAAAAAAAAAAAACAAACCTCTAGTTCTTAAATAAATGTGTTAAACTGCATGCTCTAATCCTATCTGAATGTCTTCTTTAAGAGAAGGCACCCAGAAATGAACACAAATTTAGATATGCTTCAATAGATGAAGTCTTAGATCTTGTTAGTTTTTGTCTGGTGGACATGTCTTACTGATTCCTATTAATTTACCAAAGTTTTTGAGTCCTCATAAATTTCGTGACAATGTGTGAATGTATTGATTTTTTGAGAAATGTTGGGGGAACACAAGTCTGCAAAATTTCATTTGCCCTTCATTACGGAAACTCTTCTGCATCATAAATTGGTTCTCTTTTCTCTGTCATCTTACCTCAGTCTCGTGCACCTTTTCTCATTTATGAGAATGAGGTGTAGTGCCCTGGTGCATGCGTGCTCAGTTGTGTCTGACTCTTTGAAACCCCATGGGCTGTAGCCCATCAGGCTTCTCTGCCATGGGATTTTCCCGGCAAGAATACTGGAGTAGGTTTCCATTCCTCCTCCAGGGGATCTTCCCGACCCAGGGATAAAGCCCACATCTCCTGCATCTGCTTCATTGACAGGCAGATCCTGGTATTTTCTACCAGAGTCCTCTTTCCAATTTAATACTTCTTCATTATCCGACACCATATAAATCCTTTCAAACCATTACAAAACCACATGATATCAATCAGAAAACTTTCCGCTAGCTGGTCATGAATATCAGAATATCATAAAAGGCACTGTTTGAAATAAAATGCCTTCTGAAATTAAGATATTGATCTGTAACTATTTCCTGGTCTGCAAACCCAAGTAGCCAGTCTCATAGCTGTAGATAATGCAATTCTAATTAATTCACTATGTATGGCATCTTTAACAGTACCATCACATAATTTGATATGTTGTGAATGTTATGGAATGGAATGGGACAATGTTAATTGTAGTTGATGTAAGTCCAGGTTAGGATTTGAAGAAAGTGTGTTGTCAACAGATGACAGGCCACTTTGAATGACAGGAGAATGAGGAAGCAAATGAAGAAAACTATCGCCATAGTTATGATGATAAGCAACCAGTACACAGAAAGGCTTTTGCTTTCATCTTTGTTTTTTCTTTATAAAAATAGCTTACATAGACTTTTATAGCATCAAAATAAATAATGTCACTTCACTCTTTGCTCAAACAATGCACTTTAATGTGAAAGGGATAAAGAATTTGCTCAGTCTTCTGTACTGCTAAAAACCAAACACCCAAATGGATATATATCCTGGATATTCAGTAGCTACAATAATAAGATTTTACCTAAAGAAGAGATGAATTTGAAAAGTTATATAGCTTGGTCTACTTTTGAAAAATTAAAATAAGCAAAGGAAAACTGCCATTTGGAAGATTCAAGTGTCTTCTTGAATTGTCAGTCCTTACAAAGTCTCTCATCTGTAAAATCCCCAATGATTTAATTGCAACATTTAAAATAATAAATATCTGCAATACATGTTTGTCATTTTAAGAACAAACATTACTTTCAAATTACTTTTTCTCATGAGGATTTAATCTGCCAGGTTTCAGCCCACAGTGAATTCTTGCAGCTGGGTTAGGATCCGTCAAGAAAGGGCGTTCAAAACAAAAATGCTGAGGGAGGCAATTCAGCCAAGGAAGGCATTTCAGCTGTGGAGGAGGGTGGAACGCTTCTGAGCACAAGGTTTTCCCTCTCAAGCCTGCAAATGCCATCTGACAAGGCTTTTTCACTATTTGTTCTACTCATGCTTCCACAAAAGTCAGATCTTACACACACACACACACACACACACACACACAAAATACCAAACCAAAACAAACAAAAAATCCTCTAGAAAATAGTTCTTGAGGGAACACAGTTTTGCTCCTGGTAACTGACATTCTCAAAAAAAAAAAAAGGTAAAATAAATCAGAAAGGTTTAAAATAGAGGTGAAGTATTACTATAGGGAAATAGTTTTATTTAGCATTTATTGAGTTCTTGCTCTATGCCTAGCATTGTTGTTCTCCCTGAGGGAAATGATATTATATTGCCACTTTACACAAATATAAACTGAAAGCAGAGAGCTTATTAAATTGACTCAGAACATGTGGTTGTGTGTACACAAGTGTAAAGAAAGTTTATGTATGTGAGTAGGCATATGTGTGTGTTTATATGTGTGAATGCATAAACATGCATATATATAATCTTTACTGATGTATAATTGGTGACCAACAAATTGCAATATTAAAGAACACAACTTGATAAATTTTAACATATGTATTCACCATGAAGACGTATAATAATCAAGATAATGAATATATCCACTGCCCCTACAAGTTTCTTTGCATCTATTTGTAATCCATCTTTTTTCCTTTGTACATTCTAAGGCAACTACTGATATGCTTACTGATAGAAATTTCTATCCAATTTTCTATTCAATAGAATTTTATGTAAAAAGATTTATGCAACATATAATTTTTTAACTGGTTTCTTTCATTCAGCAGTTTGAGATTCATATACTGATATGGTGTTCCACATATCAGTATGTGAAATTATTATCAATTATTCCTTTTTATTGTTAAACAGTATTCTATTGGATGGCAATACCACAATTTGTTTTGTCATATTCTTGTTGGTAGACATCTTCTTCCAACTATTAATAATACAAATAAAGCTGCTAAAAACATTCAGGTACAGGTTTTTAATTTCTCTAGTGATTTTTAGTATTTTTTCAAGTATTTATTTGCCATCTTTATATCATCTTTGTTGAAGTGTCTGGTCAAATATTTTTAACTGGATTATCTTATTATTGAGTTGAAAGGGTTCTTTACATATCCTAGATACATATCCTTGTCAGATACATATTTTGCAGGTAATTTCCCTTGGGCCATGTCTGTCTTTTTCATTTGTATTACCGTCTCTTCTGAAGAGCAATATCTTTAAATTTCAGTGGGGTCCAAGTTCTTCATTTTTCTTTCAGGGTGTGAATTCCACTCCCAATTTAAGAAATAATAACCAAATTCAAAGTTACCAGGATTCTTCTCCTATGCTTTCTTTAGAAGTTTTACATTTTAATTCTTATATGTAAGTTTATAATCCATTAGAATTAAGTTTTATATATAGTGTGAGATAAGGATTGAGGTTCTTTTTTTTTTTTTTTTTTTTATATGGCAGTCCATTTTTCCATCACCCTTTGCTGAAAAACATTATTCTTTCTCCATCGAATTTCCATGGTAACTTAGTTGACTATATATATGGAGGCTTATAACTAGACTATATTATACTATGCTCTTAATCACTACAGAGAATTACACTCAGAGGTCATTAGCTAAACAATGAAGTCACTGAAATAATGCCTAATCAGAGCCCCCGACACCCATTCCATACTTCAGTTTCCAAAAGTCTAATTAAATTAAAAGACATTTGCTCCTTGGAAGAAAAGCTATGACAAACCTAGACAGCGTATTAAAAGTGGAGACATCATTTTGCTGACAAAGGTCTGTATAGTCAAAGCTATGGTTTTTCCAGTAGTCATGTACGGATGTGAGAGTTGGACCAGAAAGAAGGCTGAGTGCCAAAGAATTGATGCTTTTGAATGTGGTGCTAGAGAAGTTCTTAAGAATCCTTTGGACAGCAGAGAGATCAAAGCAGTCAAACCTAAAGGAAATCAACCATGAATATTCATTGGAAAGATTGATGCTGAAGTGCTAATACTTTGGACGCTAGAGGTAAAGAGCCAGGTCATTAGAAAAGACCCTGCTACTGGGAAAGATTGAAGACATGAGGAGAAGGGGGCAGCAGAGGGTGAGATGGTTGGATGGCAGTGCTGACTCAATGGACATGAGTTTGAGCAAACTCTGGGAGATGGTTAAGGACAGTTAGGCCTGGCATGCTCCAGTCCATGATGTTGCAAAAAGTCAGACACAACTGAGCAACCAAACAACAAATAAATGAAGCAATTTAGGCAATGACAGTATCTGGCTTGTATAATTGTAGTGTTCAAAGAAAATCATAGTCCGAGGAACCTGCATTTTGAATAATCTGCAGTGGACTGGTCTGGTTTCTGAGGAGCTGGTAAAGTTATCACTTGCTACTCAGTCTGACCTGAGAGTTCATCTCAGAAAGGATATTCAGCTTTGTCTTATCTTTGGAGTGTTGGGGGAAATGCAGGGAGATTATAGAATCTCAGAACCAATCTGGCAGTTCAGCTGTTTGATACCATCTATTATGCTGATACCTTTATTCAGTGATCAAACTTTGACTGGATTCCTACAAAGAAGTCAACTCTCTCAAACCCTTTCTCAGGGCAAACATTCCCCCGTCTTCACATTATAGAGTTGCATGCCCCTTACCATCTTGTTCTCTACTTTGAATACCTCTCCTTTTATAATATCATTCTCAAATGATTAGCCCACAACTCGGGTATCATACGGGTATCACATGGTAATGAGAACACTGACCTCTGTGCCTATAAACAAGCTTTAATAGGGCATTTTCGAGTTAGAAATAATAACAAGATGTGCATAATATATGGTTTCATGTTCAGTAGTCTCCTTCTTACTTATCCAAGTTTGTTTTAGTTTGGATTAAACTAGACAGTTTCAAGTCGATTCTTCTGCCAAAGAGTGATGTTACATTTAATTTTTTATAAATCTAAGTTCTGCAAAATTGAAGTTCACATTAATATGTTTTTAATTATTCTCCTTTACTTGAATAACAACCATATGTAACAAAATGTTTTTCAGTTCTTATAACAAGTACCTTTAGATGTTAAATAAAATGTAAGCAAAATTCTTGGATAAAAAGTCTTCCAGATACAAAGTGTTACTTTTCTTTCTCTAGTTTCACCAAATACCAAAAGGCCCAGTACTTAGATATGTAAGGCATCTGCTAATTACATTTCAAGAGTCAGGCAATGGTCATATTTACATTTCACAAAACTATCACATTCTCTTGAGGGAAGTCAAAGATTATTATGTGGGCACTGAAGCAAGTATGAATAAAATAGACTCTGGTTTCCAAAGTGAGAATATAGAATACAATATCATTCTCAATTTTATCCTTCTGGCTTTACTGATATCTTTGATGAATGATAAAAGTAATATTTATAAAGTAATTCCAGGTAATACAACTCTAAAAATAGCTTATATTTTTCTTATTCTTGGCATGTATCATACTTTGCAATTAGGTATTATTTGTATATTTAGTTGTGTTGTAAGGATGCTTGTGTTCTTCTCTCCCCTCCTCGTTCATAGGTAATACCCTAACCCCAGTGTGGCTAAATTTGGAGACAGGGCTTTTAAGAAGGTAATTAAGGTTGAATGAAGTCTTAAGGATGGGACCCTGAGCCATAGAATTGGTGTCTTGGATCGGGCTATAAAGCAGAGGTTTTTATAACACCCTCATTAGATTTGATTAATTTGCTGGAGCAGCTCACAAAACTCAGGAAAACCATTTTACTCACTAGATAATTGATTAATTATAAAAGAAAATAACTCAGGAGCAGCCAATGAAAGAGAGGTCCCGGGCAAGGTATGTGGGAAGAGGCACAGGGCTTGCCCTCTTCGGTTATGCCACCCTCTCTGCATCTCCCTGTGTTCACCCAAAATCCCTTGGGGGCTTGTCCTTTGGGACTTTTAAGGAGGTTTTGGTACAAAAGCATGATTCATTAGTCATTGGCCATTGGCAGCTGAGCTCAGTCTCCAGGACCTCTCCCCATCCCGGAGGAGTGTAAGCTGGGCCTGAAAGTTCTAATCACCTGGTTGGTTCTTCAAGCAGACAGCTCCCATCCTTAGGTGACCTAAGGGCTTTCAAGAGTCAACCCATTAACCTAACACAAGGCATCTTCATCACCCTTTCCCTGGGAAATTTCAAGCGTTTTGAAGCTGTGAGGCAGGAACCCTGGACAAGCACCAACTGAGAATTATATTTTAGTCATCTGAATGACCAAATATATATTTCTTACAAATCATAATATCACACTCTGAAAGGCCATATCTATAGGAAACATTATTTCGGGAGGGTATGGGTGATAATCAGGACTAATTCTTGCCTCTTTAAGAGTCTTAGACCATAGTTAAGTTTCTAGGCACTAACAGAAATGGCAGAGACATTTTCCTAGCTGCAGGCTACTGGATGCCTTAAACCCGCCAGCACAGTCTTATTTCATGAGTCCAGGAGATTGAATTAGAAAAGCACACACAGCCGTTCAGGCCTCTCCACTTCCTCTGCTTGGGGAATGTCCTTAAATCCAGGCTCTGCCCAGACACTGTTCTGTCTTACATGGGCTACCCTTCCCAGGCCTCAACAGCCCAGACAGGCTCTCTGCCTTCACCACAGGCTAGAAACACATCTTTGGAAAATGTGACCTCATTCCAGGGTGACCTGGGTTCATTTATAATGGAGAGAACCCATGAAGCTGCTGCCAACCTTCAGACAAGGGAGAGGGGATAGAGGGAAACAGACAGTGATGTAGAGCAGAAAGAGGTGGAACTCAGAACTACTTATAAATCAATTCTGAGACATTTGAAAGGTCTGACTTTAAATATCTTCTTATCCAGCTGTCTTTTACATAGTGATGGGTAACTTAGAGTCTTGCATCTCTGGTGTGATTCCCAGAGCAGAAGCAAAAATATCATGTGGGAACTTTTTAGAAATGCTACTGAATAGAAACCACATTTAAATGAAATAGCCTAAGTGACTTGTACATACATAAACGTTTGAGAAGCATGGGTTTTCAGGGTTAGGAATAAGCTGAAGCCTACCAGTTCTGGTTCCCAGTCAGGCCCTGGATGAACTCTTCACTCCCTCACAACTCTCTCCTGAGACCTCTCTACATCAGGGCAGTCCCTTCTCTTATCCCCTGGGAACAGAATCTTGCATCACTCCCCCACCTGAAGCAAACACTTGGTCGTTTGAAGGTTTCCCATAGGTGTCTACCTAGGTTAATGATGTAGATGTGAAGAAGGAAGAGTCTTCCAAACCTCACAGATCCTCCTGTAGGAGATAAAATTCAATCAAACTTGCTAAAGGGTGGGGCAAATAAATATGGTGTGGGATGAGGTCTTTGTTTTAAGTGGAATCTAAATTCATCTACAGATTTCCCTGGTGGCCCTGTCTGCAATGCAGAAGACCTAGGTCGAGAAGATCCCCTGGAGAAGAGAATGGCAATCCACTCCTGTATTCTTGCCTGGAGAATTCCACAGACAGAGGAGCCTGGTGGGCTACACAGTCCATGAGGTCGCAAAGAGTCAGATGTGACTGGGCAACTAACACTTTATCTTTCAAGTTCATCTGCATTCCAGAAAAACAAAAACTTTTGGCTATCGAGAGCATCTTTCCATAAAAACATGGGACTGGAAAGAAAGATGAAAAGATAGGAACAAGTTTATTTTCAAAGCATATGGAAAATGGAGGGGGGATCACCATTATAGGATCCTCTCCCCTCTTCGCTTCTCTTTCTCCATCATTTCCAACACTAATGCACAGTTGACCTTCAACCTACAATAGTCAGAAAGAAGAAAACAATGTGAGATCTGGCTGTGAAAAATGTGGGTAATTGAGATAGAGAAGCAGCTAGGGCAGATCAAAAAGGGGATGAAAAGCTATCCTATGAGCACCCATCCCCCAAAATAAAAGAGTACAAGGGAGAGCATGGAAATTCCCAAGATCACATCAGTAGCCCCTAACTGAATACAACTTGAGAGTGCATATTCTTAACATGTACCCTAAGGGGGCCAGCACGGTGCCTTGTACGTAAAAGATTTTAGTCCATATCTTTTAACTGTCTTGTTGAAGACCTAGTCCTTTTCCAATAATATGGAGATATGCTATACTTTCCTATGTACAGTTCAGCGGCACTTATCAAATATCTTATGAGTCAATTCTTTTTAAATTTCACAGTTAAGATAATAGGTCCTGATGACCCTTCAGGAGGTAAAAGTATGCCTGAACTAAGGCAAAATCTGCTGGGATCTACAGGAACTGCAAGAGACAGCCTCCTGTTGTTTCAACCAGGGTCAAAGTTCTGAAGATGGAATGGGGAGTAA
The DNA here is from genome assembly GCA_917880005.1 of Nanger dama. Classification (NCBI taxonomy): domain Eukaryota; kingdom Metazoa; phylum Chordata; class Mammalia; order Artiodactyla; family Bovidae; genus Nanger; species Nanger dama. The sequence continues at coordinate 21,267,262 of CAKJTW010000011.1, read as the reverse complement.
ATGATCCCAAGAATGCTGGAAAAACTTGGTAACAGAGTGGGAGTGAGGGCAAGAAGGGGAATGACCTGGAATGGAAAGGATGACATGTTTATATCAGCTTAAAAGTGATGTATTGTCTTGACAAGTTCAACCACATGCTGGAAGCTGGAGGGAGAGGGGCCTCCTGCTTTGCTGATAGACAGCAAGTTACAGGGACGATGTAAAAGGTCAGCAAATTCAATCTTCATTTGAGCTACTGCTGTTATTTTAACTCTGTTGCAAAGGGTCACAGCATTCCATCCCAGATAATGAAAGGACGTCGGGAAAAGATCAGAGAAGGCACACACAAAATGGAAATTAACCAGACAAAGGCCAGATTTCATGCAGGGTGACATCAACTGGCTTCTGTTGGAGAGTCTCTGTAGTGACACACTGTGGCTTCCTTTTTCCTCTGCTGTCTGATAGCTTAATGGATTGAGGAAGGAGGACATTATCATTAACTATCAACAAGGCACATCCAGTGATGGAAGTTCCTCTTTAATAACCGCTTTCTGGGATTGCCTCCTGGTACCGAGGACCTCCCTTGGACAAAGCTAGACCAGAGAAGACAAGCATCTGCTTCACGGCAGTCGGTGAGGCTGCAATGACTTTCTACCATGTGCTTCCAGAGGCCTGTTGGCACGCCTCTATTATCCATCAGTCAGTGCCACATAATGACTTGTCTTCACATCTGATTGTATGTTCTTTGAACAGAAGATCTTGTACTTTCCATTTTATAAAGCTGGTGTACATTGCAGGTACAGAGGAGCCTGGCGGGCTACAGTTCATAGGGTTGCAAAGGGTCAGACATGAGTTAGTGACTAAACTGCAGCAACACTGTGGGTACTCAGGATGTGTTTGGGAAATATATCACAGAGAGACTGTCTCCGGGAGTAAGGGACTCGGAGCACAGCTGCAGCAGACACTTGCACTCTCAGTTCAGCTGCACGAGGCAATGTCAAAAGTGCATGATTGTCACTCAACACTGGAGAATGAAAACTTGAGAAGGTTACTGGTTTCCATTATGGAGGCCCTTCCCTCCCCGCATCTCCAACTATAATGGCATCTTGAAAGAAGCAAAGACCAAAGGAAGGTGAGAGTTATGAATTGTCAGAACTGGCGGGGAAAAAGTGGCAATTTCCTCTTGACTATCATACCCTCGTTTCACTGCTCCATTTGACTCCCAGGACAATTTGCCTCCACTGGACTTGCCACCCATGCCCTCCAATAGCTCTGGACACCACCCACTAAAGCAGACCTCCTGGTTCTGGGAACTTTTAGGATGTGGGGGGAAAATTGAAACAACTGATGTCAACTAATGGACCAGGCCAAATAAATTCTTGAACTTGCTTTTGTATCCTGCAAGAAGCCTAACCATGCTCTCTTCACAGCACACATATGTTCGTAAGTCTAACTGACATATTATCTTTCATACTATGGAACAGAGGGTTTCTTCTTATAAGCTGAGTTTCTGTAAGGCCAAGGAGTACCATCATGATTCTAAACTACATTGAGCAACCCTGACTATGGGAAACCATACTTAACCATGAGTTATGGTTCCATTTATGAGAGAAAAGATAAGTTTCTACCAACTGCAATTTAATGAAGAAATTCAAAGAAATAATCTTGGACTGCTGAGATATGAAGGTTTTGGCCAAAATAAAGATTAAAAAAACAAAAAAACAAAATAGGCTTTATATGTAATGAGCATTTCAAACATTTTGATGAAAACATTCTGCTTAAATCTAATCAAATGCCTAAGAAATACCTAGTTTTGTAACAAATAGCTGGAATTGTTTGTATTCAAGTAGCCTTTAGAAGGAAGCACCAAATTTACTGAAATTCACCGCTTTAGAAGTTCCTAAAATGGGTGGAAGTTAAGGGAAAGTGGTAGCAGTTAGAAAAATACAGTATCTGTCACTACTAATAAAGCATATGGCTAAAACCTAATCTAGGTATCTATTTTAAAATTAGGCTTAAGATTTTAAGGAAGTTCATATCTAAATTGTAACTCATTCAACAGTCAGAGCTGCCAAGTTTCTGAAAGTTACAAGTGAGCACAAAATCTATTCAAGCTCACATACTAATTTTGTAGGAATTGGAGGGACCATCAATGCCAAATAGGAAAAAAATTCCTGTATATTTTAAACAGTCATTGACTCATGGAAGTATTTCCCTCTTACTTGCTCTAATTCCAACTCTTTTTTTTTTTAAAGTAGTTGTTCGTGCTTTCGGGCAAGTCATCATTTCTCTGTTTTTAAGTAACTAAATTATATACGGTATCTTAGTCACAATAGCCTAATTTAGACAATGATCTCTACTTCCTAAGACGAAGTATACCTCCAAGGGCAAAGCAAAGATTTCATATCAAAGTATATTTTGCTTGTCTATCTCATGAATGGATGAATCTGATGAATCTGATTATAAAACTTCAGAATGGATTGTAAGCCAAAATCCACACATTAACATGCTAGAAATGTAGAAAGAGGGTGGGATGGAAGGAATGACTGCACAGTTTGCTCTAGTTTGATTATCCCTACATAACACCAAGAGCCATTAGTAACATTCATTACTGATAGTAGGGTTCTCAGCACAGCCAATGCTGCTGTTTCTGACCATAGTGCATTTATGGTCATTTATAAGTGAGATTGAGCTGGAATCAAAAACAAAACTAAAACATCTTCTTTCCCTGCTTTCCTTTTTTCTTTCTCCACAATTGCCTGATAATTCCTTCTCCAGTTTATTTTTCTCTCAGCCTCAGGACAGCATTCACAAAATATACTGTGTTTGGGAATGCATCATGTCCTAATCTCCACTGAGGGAAAACCGATGTCCCATAAGACCACAGATTCCATTAAAAGGTTGATGTCAAGAGTTCATGGGTAGATTTTACTTACTGCTAGATGTATGGATGTTTTTATTAAAAACACTAGTGATAAGGTAGAAGTGAGACCAAAGGCTCAAGGAAAGATCGGGAATTACAAAAACTAGCAGCAGGATGATGGGAATGAAGTTTAACCACAAAACCCAGACATAGAGACAGGTCATTCAGTCTATGTTTACCATGCTTCCTACTATAGCTAAACAATTGCAAACCTTGCAGATTTCAGCTCCACAATGTCCTACAGGCTGTTTCTTATTTCTGTTATTTTATCAATATCCTGCTTAAGGCCACCAGTATCTCTCAGTCTTGCCTCCTTCCTACTCATTAAGCAAACTGATGCCTAAAGAGTAAATATACTCATGTATTCCTCTCTTAAGAAATCTTAAGGGTTCCTCATTGTCTTCAGAAGAAATAGTGTCATGGAATGAAAAGAACACATGTTGGGATCCATGCAAGTTTGGATTCCAATCCCAGTGTACTGACCTTGGGCAAGTTCCTTAGTCTGCCTGGGCTTCGATTTTCCCCTTGGTAAAACAGAGAAAACAATAACTATCTGTGGTTGTGAAAATTACATGAGAAAAAGCATTTAAAATGCCTGGCCACCTTCCTGGTCTTTCATTCCTTACACACCCTATATCAAAAGTGTTCAAGTGCTATCTGTCCTTCAAAATTCAACCAGAATACTATCTCTTTGTTCTCAAACACATCTCTACTTCTTTCAATCTCATATTTCCTTGTGAATGTCATAGCTCTTTACATTTACTGTCTTTTGGCACTTTTCAACCCTGTGTCCTGTACTGTAGAGAGACGTATATGGTATATCACACTCCCTCCTACTGGAAACTTGGATGCACATATCATTTTATTTAACTCTCTAATCTCAGTGTGTTTTGCAAGGAATAGCCCCACTTAACAAATTCACGTTAAGTGAATAAAATTATTTCTTATTCTCAAGAACAGCTCTGATAACTGAAACACCACGGGCAATGCATTACCCACCTTTCCATCACTGAATGTTGAAAAACTATACTTATCATAAGCTTTATAGGTATCCAGTGAATACTTACTGATTATAATTCTGGCATTATTTTCATGTATGAGCATTGCATTTTAAAAGCAAAGCTACCATACCTATGTTGGAATCCTAGCTCTTCTATTTGCTAATTTGGGCAATTATCTTAAGTTTCTCAAGCTCTTTGTGCCATGGATTGATCATTTGTAAAATAATGTCTTGCTTCAAAGTGAGTAACTTTTTCCTCATAAATACAAATATCTCTTATATCTGCAAACCCTACTTTCTGCCCTAACCATCCCCATGGATTTCAGTAGGGAGCAAGTTCCTGATATAATGAACTTCGGAGAAGAGAATACACAATACTAATACCAACACAGGGAGAAAAGCTACGAGTGTGGAGGCAGGTGGTAATTGGGAGGCAGGCAGTAATTGGGAGCCATGTACAAATCCTATGGGACAGTTCTATTTGTGTTTAGTTCAAAGCTTCCATTAAAAGAAGTTATGTCAAGCTATGTTTCTATTAAGCCAGTATACTGGGTCCAAACCATTCTCCGATAAATGGCTTCTGAGATGTTTTACTTCAAAGTTAAAAGTTCTGCCTTTACAAATTGCTTCATAATCTATGAAAAATGTGCCATGTGTGGAATGCAGCTACTGACAAAGGGCAGGTTGCTTCTAGTTAGTCAGTGATGAATAGTCTGCAGATAGCATGAGCTGTGAGTTATTGAAAGGTAAACAGTCATTCTGCCCTGGAGAGACTCAGAATTCATTATTTTCAAGCCCAAGCTCAGAATTCTAGTTCCCAGGATGCCAAAGGCAAAAGAAAATGTTCTTGGGACAGAGATATTTTGCTAAACTCTCATGCTCGTTAATGCATTTGGATATTACATTAAGGACAGACTGCAGTGCTGAAGGTTTTTGTTTTTTTTTTTAAATAGGACAACTCCACCAGACATTGTTTGGTTAAAAGAAAAAAAAATGTTATTTTTAAAAGTCATGTCTGTAGTTGCTTCCAAGACTTCTGTTTTGCATTTTTTGGTTTGAAAGGCTCTGTCTGAATGTTTTATGTTCTATTAAATACCAGGTATGTGCTTTGTCAGAAGTTCAGATGATAGTGCTTCAGTAAAATTTCCACCCCTGGTATTCAGTGACGTGTGAGTGTGTCCAAGTCTCCTCCTCCTCATTGTCACGGTTGTTATGATTGTAGATAATATTATTCTTGGAGTGAGTGAAGCCTCTGGTGACCAGCAGAGACCCTCCAAGCTGCCTCTGGAACTAAAGCTGTCACTCGGGATCTACAGGGAAATAAATGGGAAGAGAGACGCAGAGGTCTTAAGGGAAACAGCTCATTTCTTAACATTTTTTGCAAGGAAAGAAACTGAGGCACTTCCATTCTCTTCTTTGTGATGAATTAGTCATGCTGTTGTTTATAATTAACTATGTATCCATGTAAACAGTTAAATTTAACTCAATGCTGAATAAAAATTAAACTGAAATAATTTTAGCATAAACACTCCCAACAACAAAATTCCAGGTCAAAATTAGGTCATTTTGTTTCTGATCCTCTCTGAGGAGTGAGTCGGGGAAACAGGGCAATGCTGAATGGCCAAATGATCTGAATACTGAGAGACTAGAACTGACAGATTCAAGCAGGGGCACATTTTGTAACTTGATATAAATATAAACAACATCTCATATACCTGTCCAGTCTTTGTGTGTTCACATATGCATTTATTGTTTTGACCTAAGTTTACTGAGAATCAGGGTGTGCAAAGCACACTGATAGGCACCAGGAATAGATGCAGAGAAAAATGGCAAAGCTCTGGGTTTTACTGAGATGATTCAATAGTCTAAATTTGTATATGTTAAAAGTTAGAGATGCTCACATTTTAAAAAGATGAAATTAAAAAAAAAAAGATGAAATTTGAGCCATTCTGTATAATTTTGTAGCTCTCCTCTAAACGAACATGGCATCTTGAGCATATTCCTGGTAAGGGAAATAACAGGAAGACCTATTGGAGGAGCACAGGTAAGCCTTCCTGTTTTATGCCAGGCAAGCTGCAGGTACACACAAAGCCTTTGGATACAGAACAAATGCAAAATGCAATGCAGACATATTAGATTCAAACAGGAGACTGCAGGGGCTGTTCAGCTAATTTCATCTTCAAGATCAAAACTGCTTTTGAATAGAGTTGGGCTGTCGGCTGGCTCACCCTGATTGGAAGCCTCCCTGCCTAAAGATTCCTTGCTACAGAAAGCAAGATGTCCAAGGTCTCTAAGAAAGCATGATCTCTATGGAAGAATCCAGTCTCTCCCAGGATCAGTGCAGGCATTGCTAGTGTTTCAATGTCTGTCTGGCTTGTCATTAACTAAATCTGCTACCCTTTCATCTTGAGCACAAAGCTAGAGCATATTTTCCAGCCCTTTTGCATTAATTGTTGCCACAGACTGAATTAGGCAGTGAGGAAAGTATGCAAGAGATATGTCATTTCCAGGGTTGATCCCCCAAACCTTCCATGTAATCCTGGTAATCTTGCACTCTCTCTCCCCTTGCCTACCAACTGCCTGAGCAATGCCAATCATCCAAGATGACCTTGGAAGCCATTTTGAAGTTGAAGATGGTATAGTATTCTCTACCACCCCTACAACCAGCTGGACATTTTATGAGAACTAAACCTTTATTAAGTCTTGAGATTTATGAATTTATCTTTTACAAAACCCAGAGGTTATATTAATAAAAAGTGCAGAGGTTTATTTTTTTTTTCCCTGTACCTGCTCTTATGGAAGTCTAACTGAAGTTTCTCTCTTTCTTTCCCTCTCTCTTTCTAGCCAAATCCTTCACTGACATAGCAGCATTCAAGGAGAAATAGTGTTTGATATATTTTACCATTTCCTTAATTTTATATAGAGCAGCCCAGAAATATGTGGTCATCATATCTGTCTTTGTCACCATGATATGAGAAAATCTTTCTGGGCTACTGCAAGAGCTGGTATTTAATACTGGTATTTAATTCAGTCACACATCAGTCTGTCCTCTCACAAGCTATTGTCTGCACAATTTAATGAAACAAATCTGAGAGTGACGTTCCTCTACTTAAAATCATTGAGTAAAATCATTACAGATTTCTTAATGGGTCATTCAAACTCATGGGCAATCTGGCTTCTACCTACATCTCCAGCCTTGCCTATTCAGAACTCATGGAAAACAAAAGCAAAAACTCCAGAAAGCCACTCATCTGGGCTTTTTCTCACATTGATCCTCCCACCTAGAATGTCTTCCTCTCCTACCTTTCAAGATACAGTTCAAAAGTCATTCTCTGGGCAAAGCTTTCTCTGAAAGTCACTAGCTGAACAATAATTCTCTCCAGAATGTTCACAAGTAGTTTGTCTTGACATTTAGCTATAATTATCAGATTCTTAGGTCTTTGTACACAGAAAGTGAATCTGACCCATCTTTTAACTAGTAGAATGAATGGCTTTCAAGAACTATTTATTGAATAAATAGTAAATGAGGAGAAAGGGGAAGGAAGAGAAGGAAGGAGAAATATGAATAACTGTGAGGTCCTTTTCCATAGTCTAGAAACTTAACTTCCATGTTTCTTCCATAGAAACAAAGAGACAAATCCTTCTGTGATTCTCATATCTCTTTTAGTTATTTTTTTCCTCCCACACACAAAAGAAAAGGAAATAATTAGTGTCAAAAACTCCCAGTGACAAATCTTCGGTGTCCTTTTCCCCCATACAGTGTCAGCTCAATTTCTCTAGGGCTTTTCTTTGGATACTTAGTGGTTCTCTCATGAGGTTACTCTCTGATATTTAATATTAATTTACTTATGGTGCTGACCCATTTACCTATTTAGCATACACTTATGATCCTTCTCACTCATAAGTATCCAACAAAAAGTTGTTTTTTAGTATTTACAAAAGCATAAATGATTTTAGAAATATTTAAAGCATTCTTTCTCAGAACTTAAAAGAGCAAACATTTCGAAAGGACCTTGAGAAGGAAAGTAACCTGTTAAATTTCAATAGCCAATTAAAACTAAAAGTGACATTAAATAACAAGAGTGGAAGAACGTAGGGAGGTTAACCTTGTTCCATCCTCTGATGCTGACAAGACTCCAGCTACCTCAACCCTAATGGTCACTGAATGTCCCCCATTGGTCTGGCCACACGAGGGAATGCTCACCCTGCTGAACACAAATAGATGTTGGTGGGAAGTTATTACCTAGTCCACTTCACTTCAGTTCAGTCACTCAGTCATGTCTGACTCTCCGTGACCAATGGACTGCAGCATGCCAGGCTTCCCTAGTTACTGGGTATTAAAAATGCCAGATTTGGTAAACTGGACTTACTCTAAACCCTAACTGATATCAAAACTGGACAATTTCCTATTTAAAAAAAATATTTCTAAGAACTTGGTAAAGACACATAAAGTAAAACTATATAGTAGATTAGTCTACTTTGAAAAACTACCCTTTCATCAATCTACCAGTACAATATTCCTGGAGGATGAAACAGGTGCAGAGAGCCAATTTATAATAGGCAAAGTTGCAACTTCCTGAGTGAGAAGGCGTATCATTAAGAAGCAACACCTGTTTTGCTCAGTGGAAAGACTGACATTTGCTAATCTACATAAACCAGTTTTCTTCTTTGGCAATAATTTTCAGTTTCCCTATATGTTGATTCTTTTACATCCCAAAACAAAATAAGTATAATTTTTAAGACTTTTATTTTTGAAAAGAAGTGGCAATTTTTTTTTCAGAGACCATATATAATCTCTTATTATGACTCTCTAAACTTCTGCTACATATACCATTCCATGCCCAGTGGTATCCTGAGAAACCATGGGGGAAAAATGCTTCATATTAATGAGGTCAATATTTTCATAGGTGACAATTTAATTTGTTCCAACAAAAATTATATTCTCTGGCATATTTGTCCAAGACAGCCTCACCCATCAGTGCTTTCCATGAAGTAGAAGCTCAATAACTATTCAGGGAATTAAGAAACACATGGCCTTCATGTGGTTTGGCCCCACACCATAGAGTTGTACCCTTTGCAGATAGTACACCAAGAAGAAGAAGAAAATCTATGAAACACTTTTGGTTTCTTTTCTGGAACATTGCTAAGACTTTGGTTCCCAATGAAACAAAATTGCTACCTTCAGTGCAGGGGCTTAATTAGCTCGGTAACCTCACCAGATGAGCATCCTTTACTTTTCATTGATTTCAGGGCTAAAAACACTCTGAGGGGTCAGAGTCCCTAGAAACCTTTTCCTAGTCTCAAAGTAGATAAAACATATTTTGTGGGACATTTTAAACTTTTCTATAAGTAAGTCTCCTCTCCTCCTCCCCTAAGTTCCAGCCAAAGAAAATTTCCTATAAAATTTATGGCATGGTCATCTTTCTTCCTTTCCCAGTCCTTCCTATGTTTTAAAATTATACCCATCTCGTCAATGACTGAAATGTCCAAGCACTCAAAAATTCAGAGGTAAAGTAAAAGAGAAGATCCAGCAAAGGAGATAGAAAACAGCTAGTTAACATAGAAGGAAATCTAGCCAGAGTAAAGGAAAGGAAGGCTAGGGAAAGGAGAGTTTCCTAGAGATACAACATCATGAAATAATAGCTGGGAAGTGAAATAACAGCTGAGAGGTCAAGAAAGTTAATTCAGGTAACTGACCATCAGTTCTAAGAGGGTGTGGACCACTGGGGATGTTTATGAGTGCCATTACAGTGCATGGTATTGATGGAAATCTAGCATCAGCATTGAGATAGGTGAGAGGAAGTAGAGACAGAAAGTCGAGATAAGTTTTTAAAGTTGTGATAATGGAGGGAAAGTGAGGTCAGAGGTGGTTTCTTTGTTTTAAGATGGGTGAATTAAGGTAGGTTTATGAGCTGATGGCAGTCATCCAATGGTTATACAGAAATTGACGATGTAAGATAGAGAAAAGAATAATTGAACACAGGAAATCCTTTGGAAGGCTAGGGGAAATAGACTAGGTCTAGGGTACTAGTCAAAAATCTCGATAGCGTGTGATTTTGCATAGAGATTTATTTTATTTCCTTTCATGTTGTTATGATCATTAGCATCTGTATTGAGATTGGAGGGAGGGGCTTCCCTGATAGTCCAGGGGTTAAGACTGTGCCTTCTAGTGCAGGGGGTACAGGTTCATCAGTCCCTGGTTGGGGGAACTAAGATCCCACATGCTTCGTATAAAAACAAAAACATAAAACAGAAGCAATATTGTAACAAACTTAATAAAGACTTTTAAAATGGTTCACATTAAAAAGAAAAAAACTTTCAGAAAAAGAAGAGATAAGAAGGAAAGAAGCAGTGTCTACCTACAGAAGCCGGTGGACCCAGAGACTTGACTTTGACAAGATGAAACTGTTCTCATCACATGATCTCTACCTCATTCTCTTGAGTCATAATACATCAGTAGATGTGGAAGGAGTTCTAAAAAGAATTTTGATTCAGTGTTCTTGCCTTGCATGCAAGTTAATTGAGGAATTAACCCAATGAACATTAAGAGCATTGGGACAAAGGACATTGAGGAATGTCCAGTGTGTTTCTAGTTACAAAAATCGATGCGTCCTCTGAAAGAGTATTGGAAACTTTGCTTAGTCCTGCTCCCTCTCCTTTTCTTCTCCTGCCTATCAAGAGCTGTAATCAAGAGCACCCCATCAAAGGAGCGAGTGCTTATATTTATAGCAAGGAGGCAGAGTTGACAGGAAAATAAATCTTGACTATATATATATATATATATATATAGCCATTTATCCCTCTCACGTTAAACATTTTTATTTCTAACAAGTCATATTCAGTCTGGCTTCTCAAAACTTATCTTTAGTAAAAACAAATTGTCTGCCTGAAGTGGTAATTTCCATTACCTCAAAACTGCCTCAAATACCAGACTTCTCTACAGCTTCAAGTATCATGTTATGTGTTTCCATCACTTCATTCCCTTCTGTTAATTGAGTCAAAAGGTTGATCTTTAAGCTTAATCATATTACACAGAGACTTCTCAGGATCTTTTTCAACGATTTAAATGCAGAATAAATAAAATTAAGAAAAATAATTTATTTGCGAAATTTTAGAAAGTAAAATAACTTGGCTCTAATTCTAGGTTCTGAAGCACTTTTTTCCCCACTAGCCTCCAAGAGATACATCAAATCTAAGTACCTAATTTCCTCAGTAAATCCCAACATATTCCTGGATGACATCTTTGCACTGAAACTGATGAACTAAGCAACGTTCCAAGACCTTGGCTTTAGCTGTCATGATTTGTTTTAGAGAGTAACCAAATGTTGACCAGCTAAATGCTGAAATAAATTTCCTTTAAAGGGCTTACATTAATTTTGAAATCTTCTATTACAAACTACAGTAAAAAGGCTTTTCAGTACCATTTCCTAAAAAGAATCTGTTACCTAGACAAAACATTGGAATAAAATATTCAGTAAGTTTTTCCCAGTAAATCAGCTCAATATGCTCACAGTTCTGAAGATACATAAATCCATTCTAACTTCTGTAATTACTAAATAATCCTGCATTGCATAATCAATGAGCAAATATTGGTTGATAGCTACTATCAATTTTTATTAGAAAGGTTAAAAATAGGAAAATTACTACTCAAATTATTCCAATGAGAATTTTAAAATTACTGTTGGACTATTTCACTACTTTCCATTCCAGAAAAGATTACAGTCACTATCTTCTTGTACTATTCCTGGGTCTTTCTAGGCACACATCTTGAAATCATAAAGAAAAAGTTGCAAATGTAAAACAGTCTTTTGAGACTGATTAAAAGGGGATTCATTTTTCTAGTCTTTAAGATTTATTTCAAATTAGCTCTGGGTAAATGTTCTGATCTCAAGTCTGAGTTTGAGTGATAATTCAAGAAACAAAGACAAACAGAAGAATATGTGTAAAATTACTATCTCCTTAGTCATAACATAAATCCTATATAGTGATAAGAGAAATAAACGATGTCTCAGTATGATGGACAAAAGACATAAGTAATGATCAATAAATGTACTTTACAGATGATTTATATTGATAATCAACAGTGCATATGAAAACAAAAAGAATTTTTTTATCCATCAAATTTTCATAGTTTCCTTTATTTAAGTATAATTTAGAAAGTTTGGATAATGGCATTGAAACATGTATAATATCATGTAAGAAACGAATCGCCAGTCTAGGTTCGATGCAGGATCCAGGATGCTTGGGTCTGGTGCACTGGGATGACCAGAGAGATGGTATGGGGAGGGAGGTGGGAGAGGGGTTCAGGATTGGGAACTCAGGTACATCTGTGGTGGATTCATGTTGATGTATGGCAAAACCAATACAGTACTGTAAAGTAAAATAAATAAATTGAAAAAAATAAAGAAGAAAGTTGGTAGTGATTTTAGGAAACAAATACTCAGCCTCTGATATTTAGAGTATTAAGTGATACAAACTTTCTCAAGGGCAATTGGCAATATATATCAAATGTCTTAAGGCATATATACTATTTGACCCAGCAAATCTACTCCTAGGAAAGTATTTTTTAAAAAATGATGAGAAATAAAAATTCAAGTTCAATAATGAGCATCATGTAATACTTACGGGACTGTAAAACTGAACACAGTTCAAATAACTAAGCAAGTATTTGTTAAATAAGTTACAATATATTCATACAATAGCTACATTATAGCCACTTAAAATTTTAAGAGATTTATTTCATATTTTTAATTGATAAGTGTTAGATAATAATATGCCTAGTATGATTCAAATTTGTTTAAATATACATGGACATGTGGTGTTTGTGTATCTGAAATGGTATACATTAAAGTGTTGTGAATGGTTAGGCTTAGGTGATAAAGTTGAGTAAGTATTGATTACTTGGATTTCTTTTTTGTACTTTGCTTCTCTATATTTTTCAAATCAACTACAATGAACATACATTGTTCCAGAAAAATAAACATTATTCTTAAATCACTTAAGAATAAATATTATTTTTAAACTGCTATTTTAACAGTTTTATATCATAGATACTACCTTCCTATACTATACTTAAACTGCATTTATATCACTGCAAATAACGAAAACAAAATCAAATGCTATACAAAAAGATGATATAAACAGTAGTATATAATCAATCCTGTAAAAACGTTGATTGTCAGAATTTGGCAATAATGAAACAGACATATCTAATTTGGAATTTTGAATAGATTGCAAATGATGATAAATATTCTGTGTGACTTACAATGTGTGCAATTTTATATATGTCATACTTCAGTGAAAAACATTAAAAGCGAATCCAGTCATTGACCCCTGGCTTGCTCTTAGAGACTCACAGCCGAGTTGGCAGGAAACCTGAAAGGTCACTGAGTCTACCCCCGCACCCCACCTCCTCAAAGCTACAGATAAGAAATACTGCAACGGCTTGGGAAGCATTCCACTGTTTAAACAGCCCCGATAAGACCTTACTCCTCACAGTGAACCACAAACCATCTGCCTCCTTTCAACTTTCAGGCATAGTCTGAGATAATCAGCTACAGGCATGCTTGAGTGTAGACAGTGAGAACATCATCAACCACGAAGGCCGAGAATGCATCCTGTCACGTGGCCCGGGGACTGTGGCTGTCATCACAGCTCTGGTGGGCATAATCGAAGGATGATGACAGTTGTGTGCCCAGAAATTACAGTGCGGTCAAAGAAAGTAGGACAAGTGCAAACAGCAGGGCCAGAATTTCTATGGCTTGGCTGATGGTAAGCTGAATTTCTTTTTCCAAATCCAGTGGTGCAGTGGGGTATGGATGCCCCATAATCAAGAACTAAAGGAAGAGATGCTTGCAACAGATAATGGAAACAGTTCAAGTGCAGCCAAAGACTTTTGCTCCTTTGGAAGTAAGGCCATACCTCAAATGAGCTACAAATAAGACTGGTGAATCATGACTTTACATGAATTTTAAAGGACTTACTAAGAATCCTTTGAGGGCACTTCGTTTTTTTTTGACTCAGATCACTCATTAAATCAAAAAATATCCCCAGACTAAAAAACCCAAGATATTTAACCTTTGATTTAAGATTGCATTTTACTCTTGATTCTTTATTTAAAAAGCTATACAACTCTAACTAAATTACTTGCTCTTGTATAGTTTCAACTTATTCATTAGTAAAGTGTCATTGAACCATTTAAGATCACATTTATTCCAGTGAGTCTGAAAGTAAATCTAGAACACTATGATTCTAAATTTATAATCCCACAGTAAAGACATCTCTGTAAAGAGAAAGCAATCTCCTAAGATTTTTAAACACAACATAACTTTCATGTTTACAAAAGCTACATTGTGTATGAATATTATGGAACCAACCCCATCTCATTACAGTCACAAGGGGAAAGATAAAGAGAGAGGGTGTGTCCACACGCAAAGGGCAACCTATTGCTTCTGTAGCCTATCAGTGAACCCCTGCATATGAGTGAGTTCCATTCGGGGCACATTTGTTAAGTTCCTATGTCCAACAAAGTTAGCCTAGATATCTGACTAACACCATCAACTATATACTACTGTACTGTAATAGATGTACAATCCTTCTCACACAAATAATACATAAAAAAATAAACACAAAAGATAAAGAAAACACTTTAAATCTTAGAGTACAGTACCTTGAAAAGTACAGTAGTACCAGCTACATCACTGCTGTTTTTATGCTTGCTTCCAGAATCTTGGGCTTGAAGTAAAGATACTGGATATCTGTACTCTATACAGTATTATATAGTAAAGCACAGAAAAGCATAACTACTTGTACAGGATGTACACAGGTGACAATATACACCAGACATATGAAATAACTTCTGTGACTGGACATGTGAATGCATGATCACATCTTTGAAAGTTTTCAACTTGAAGGTTCATATGTAGGTGACTTACTGTAAATTTTGATTGTGCCATGCCTTTTTCTTTCACTTTCTCAAGCATCCTCTTAGTTCCCTTTGATAAATTCAGGTCAGCTCAGTCTCTCAGTCGTGTCCGACTCTTTGTGACCCCATGGACTGCAGCACACCAAGCTTCCCTGTTCACCACCAACTCCCGGAGCTTACTCAAACTCATGTCCATCAAGTCGGTGATGCCATCCAACCATCTCATACTCTGTCATCCCCTTCTCTTTTTGCCTTCAATCTATCCCAACATCAGGGTCTTTTCCAATGAATCAGTTCTTTGCAGTTCTTTGATAAATTACAAAACTATAATTAACAAAGAAAAGATCTGAAAGTACAATAGAGAGAGGAACATTTGCAAAGAATTAAACCTTTGGACAGTTACGACAGCTCTGCCTACAATCACTTCCTTGTGAAACCTCTCCTTTTGGTTAAAACGGATTTGTCCTCTCACTCTGTACACTGCTGCTCTCCCTTCACCCTGCATGAGGTCACCTGACAAACAGCACTTCCTCCAGATCTCACTCATCCACTCCATCACTTATTAGTGTATAATCCATTCATCCACTCCATCATTTATTAGTATATAATTAGCATACTTTGACCAACCTGGAAGTAAAACAGAAAGGGACACTGTTCTCAAGGAGCTAAGAGCCTAGTAATGAAGAGAAAACTGGACGATGAAAAAACTGATCCACAAGGTTGAAAAGAATAAATGCACTCAGAGATAAAACCTTGTGAGATTTCTGAGATGGGAAAACATTCTCCCCAAACTGCACAGGTCAGAGAAAGCTTCCTGAAAGACAGAGCACTGGAGAAGGAGCTTGAAAAGATGATAGAATCCAGACATGTAAGTTGACAGAGGTACCAAGGAAAACATGAGTAGAAACGAGTTTGGGTTGGTACCTGGGAGACTTAGGATTAGTGGAAGATCAGCCTGAAAGATAAGATGGCTCAGATCCTAAAATCCTTGAATTCCAGACTAATTCAGACACTATGCACACCATAGGAATCACTGAAGATTTTACATTAGAGCAGCAATATGATAAATCTGTGCTTTGGAATGGGTCATCCTTAAACTTTTCCAAATAAAAGTATTTCTTCTGAAGATGTATCAGAAACCTTTCAAAGAAAATCTCTAGGGAAATTTAAACACAGCTTTGTCTTATACTGCTCATGGTAACATAAACTGTTGCTCTGCAAAGTATTCAAAGGGGATTAAGCAGATTTTATTTCATCTATTCAGTTCATATTTCTTGGACAACTTTGGGTTCATTTCTTCCTGGGCTCAGCCTTCACTGCCAGCACTGGTGGCTTCTAGCTATTTTAGGGCATGAGATTACATCTATGTTAAAACTGAAACAATTAAAGACAAGTATCCTTAATTTTGAGAGACTTATATGCTTTGGCAGGAGTACACTCTGGATTTTGAGAGCCAAGAGCTCCCTGCTTCCTGCAGTCTTGACAAGTGAGAGAATGTGTTTTACCAAAAACCAGCAAAAGCCAGAACATTCCCTGAAGTTGTTCCTGGCTCTAGGAAATGAAATGCTGAGCAGTCCTTAAATACATTGAAATGCTAATTTAATCATGCAAAGATGAAGTAGCTATTATTATGGCTCCAGCAGAGTGACAGGACTTGCTTCAGGACTGACTCATATCATCTCCAAGTGTACCTTGTGATCCATATAGGATGAATGTAATTGATCAGGTTGGTGACATCTGTCTGTGGTCCTGGAATGAAACAAAGCTAAACATTTCAGATGATATTGTAATCCACAAACCTGGCCTCAGTGATTTGAGTAAAAGGAAACCCACAGAGAAAAGATGACATGCGTGACTGTAATTATTACTTATATGAGTACAGAGATTAATAAAAACGTTTTTTGAGTCCAGATAAGAACACACCATGCTGTCTTCTCTTACAAACAGTACAAAGAATCTTGACCTTAACTCAGTAATGATGATTCATTTGATCAATAACTTCAACTACCTCAAAGGAGCTGTGAAAACAAGCAAGTTAAAAGTCTCTTTTAGCTTACTATTTCCAGAGAAAGTGTTCCTCATTCTGAATGATGGCTTAAAATAGTTTATAACCCTCTGCCTCAACATGGTACTAAAAATGTCTAAGTATCCCATATTTACCACTGAATCTTTAATTAGGGGTTTATACCTAAAAAAATAATCTTAAAAAAAAGAGAAAAATTAAAAAAGAAAGTAGGAAAACTTTCTTGACTGCTTTTAGCTCTAGTTGATTCTGACTCAGCCTCACTGGCATGCGTGATTCAATAGTTTATGTCAAACAAGAATTCCAGCCCAATGCCCTCTATCCAGTGTGTTCTCATTCCTGAGCCTGACGGCAGAACTGGTCTCCTAGCAACACTGGACATTTTCTCTGCCTAGTCATCTGTAGCAACTGGCTCCTTTTCAAGGTTTTCTTCTCATTCTCTGTCCAGACAAACCAAAAACCTTTATGCCATTAAAAAGATCTGAGGTCTGGATTCAGATCTGGAACATCCATTGAAACTGAAATTTTTTTCTCTCTTAACTAGATCTCCTTTTCCTCTTTTCTCTAATCTCTTTTTCTCTCTCTCACTCAAATACACAGAAACACACACACACACACCAGCAAAGAGAGTGGCTGTTGATATGTGTTCTGAGTAATGGCAGTATTGTGCTTAGTTAGTCACTCAGTCATATTTGACTTTTTGTGACCCCATGGAATATAGCCTGCCAGGCTCCTCTGTTCATGGGATTTCCTAGGCAACAATACTGGAGTGGGTTGCCACTCGAATGGTAATATTGTCTAGTACAAAACCATGGAATGCTCTTTGTTGCTGTTTAATTTCTAAGTTGTGTCCGACTTTTGGAATCCCATGGACTGTAGTCCACCCCATCCATGGGATTTCCCCAGACAAGAATACTGGCGTGGGTTGCTGTTTTTTTCCCGACCTAGGAATGGAACACATCTCCTGCACTGTCGGGTGGATTCTTTACCACTGAGTCACCTAGGAAGCCCAGGATGCTCCTTAACTAGTGGTCAATTCGGGAATCCTCTTCACCTTTTAATTACTTCATTATGTAAAACAAGGATGTAATATCCATCTCACAGAGTTTTTGTGAGAATCAAAGATACACTGAACAACAAAGGGTTTTGAAATAATAAAGGCTACATGCACATCATAAAACCTTGGTTATAACTGTAGGAATTTGGTTATTACATTAACCAAATTAATTTTAACAACAAGGAGAGGAAGTATCCTTTAGATACATATTTAGGAAGAGAAACAAAGAAACAAGGCTGTGAAAACTAGTCATTATTCACTTAAGATCAAAGTTCTTATCATGATATGACTAGAATTTACCATCTCTTCATTATCCAAATACCACATTTAATCAGAGCCTCCCAGAGAGTAGTGACTGGAACTGATGGGAATATGAGATCAGGAAAAGGAAAATGTTGCTAAATGTAACAGTTTTCAGATGGTTCAAAATTCCAATGGGCCCAAGGTAAATCAATAGAGGGCCCTTCCAATTGCATCCAACATAGCTCAAGAGAAAATAGAGGTACAGTAGCTACTCTGAACTCTCTCCATCCCCTTCTCCAAGAGACAAGATAGTAAAACTGGAGTTTAGAGACAAGTGGGGGGTGGTGGGAGGGAGACTACTTAAGGGGAAGAAGAACATGGTCATCCTTCAAAGTCCCTAGACTGTAAACTTCATAAATCCAAGTATCAAGAGTTGCTTGTTTGCTTTTTTCTTGAATTACCATTATATTTTCATTGCTTAGAATAGAGTCTAGTATTTGGTAATGTTTTGAAAAACACTGAGAGATGGAAAACATCTCTTTATTGACTATGCCAAAGCCTTTGACTGTGTGGATCACCATAAACTGTGGAAAATTCTGAAAGAGATGGGAATACCAGACCACCTGACCTGCCTCTTGAGAAACCTCTATGCAGGTCAGGAAGCAACAGTTAGAACTACACATGGAACAACAGACTGGTTCCAAATAGGAAAAGGAGTACATCAAGGCTGTATATTGTCACCCTGCTTATTTAACTTATATGCAGAGTACACAATGAGAAACACTGGGCTGGAAGAAGCACAAGCTGGAATCAAGATTGCCGGGAGAAACGGCAGTAACTTCAGATATGCAGATGACACCACCCTTATGGCAGAAAGCAAAGAAGAACTAAAGAGCCTCTTGATGAAAGTGAAAGAGGAGAGTGAAAAAGTTGGCTTAAAGCTCAATATTCAGAAAACTAAGATCATGGCATCCGGTCCTATCACTTCATGGGAAATAGATGGGAAAACAGTGAAAACAGTGTCAGACTTTATTTTTCTGGGCTTCAAAATCACTGTAGGCGGTGACTGCAGCCATGAAATTAAAAGATGCTTACTCCTGGGAAGGAAAGTCACGACCAACCTAGACAGCATATTCAAAAGCAGAGACATTACTTTGCCAATAAAGGTCCATCTAGTCAAGGGTGTGGTTTTTCCAGTGGTCATGTATGGATGTGAGAGTTGGACTGTGAAGAAGGCTAATAGCTGAAGAATTGATGCTTTTGAACTGTGGTGTTGGAGAAGACTCTTGAGAGTCCCTTGGACTGCAAGGCAATCCAACCAGTCCATCCTAAAGGAGATCAGTCCAGGGTATTCATTGGAAGGACTGAAGTTGAAGCTGAAACTCTAATACTTTGGCCACCTGATGTGAAGAGCTGACTCATTTGGAAAGATCCTGATGCTGGGAAAGATTGAGGGTAGGAGGAGAAGGGGACAACAGAGAATGAGATGGTTGGATGGCATTACTGAGTCAATGGATATGGGTTTGGGTGGACTCCGGGAGTTGGGGATGGACAGGGAAGCCTGGCATGCTGTGGTTCATGGGGTCGCAAAGAGTCGGACACGACTGAGCAACTGAACTGAACTGAACTGAGAGATGGGAAAATTCAGTAGTCAGGGCTATGAAACTGCTCATTTTAGCAGTTTTGCTTACATTCACAATGAATTTGATTCAAACTAATATGATTAGTGCTGTTCAATCATTCGGCATTTAATAAGATCCTAGTTAGAGTCAGATATGGGTTAGCCACTGAACAACAACAGGATCCCAATAAATGGGAGCTGCTGTTGTTTCAATTTCTACTACTATCTAATTCAACCAACACTCCTCATTACCTACTCAAGGCAAGTGATTACAGGAAATTATATACTGGAAGCTTTATAATCTAGCAAAGGAGACTGACAAGCAATAACAGGCCCATGAGACAGGAGAGTATATACTAAGACCAATTGGTATATGTGTCCACAGACTGGGAAGAGCTATAGAGAGTAATGTCAATTATTAACTATCTTCACCCCTAATTTCATAGGGAAGGAAACCCAGGTTCAGTTTTCTCAGTTCTGATTGTACATACAGACTTGTGATTTTTTTTTTTTTGAATTTATTCTTTCCAAGATTATTACTTACTTCCTGCAACTAAGACTTGGCACTTTCAGGGAAGCAGCAATGAAGGCAAAATATATGCCTGAATATTCTTATTTCAGTGGTGCAAGAATGGTTAAACAGCTCTCTTGGGACTCTTCAGTAGAAGGTGCAGGAGGGCGGGAGGACTGTTTGAATGAGGGCCATATGCACAGTGGTTGGAGGTGTGGGCTCTGGAGCCCAAATGCCCACCATGCCTCAGTCTGAGCTCAGTCGTTCACCAGCTGTGTGACTCTGGACAGCAACCTAACTTCTCTGTGCCTCAGTCATCCACTTTGTAAAGTGGGGACATAACAGCACCTCCAATAAAAGATTATTGTGACAATAAACTTAATACATGTAAGCACAAGTAATAAATACATTTTAATTTAAATTGGGTTTTTGTTAGAATATGATCCAGCAGCATTCCTTTAGATATATTCCCACAACTCATGACCCCTTATTTCCTGGCTTCCTGGGATTGTGTGAAGGACCTTGGGTGTCATTATCATGACACTCAAAAGTTTCAGTCTTTATCCCATTGTCTCCAGATGATCTTAATGACAAACCTGTCAGAGAGTTAAATTTGCATAATTCGTATAACCCTCCCACTATAGGTGGGAATAAAACAAGGGAAAAATCATTTAAAAACCCACTAATCCAGGCAGTGTCTGTGATGAAGAAATATGGGAGAATAAAATTAGAATAATGGCCTGCTGGATTCACAGACACCTTCTAGAACCTCTTAGTTAAAGAAAGAGAAGCATTCTGTTTCATTCCTTCACAGACAATAATTTACTTCAAAAGAAGTGCAAGGTTTAGATTACTATGTTTATGTGGACATTCATACCCAGGTAGAAGATCTAACACGTACAGTGACACCCAGCAGAAAAATGGTACTTCTGTGCCTCAATTTCTGAGTTTCTCATGTAATAAGAAAAGCATACATATCTTTTTCACTGGGTTATAGAAATTATCAGAGTATGGTATTATACATTTAAATAAAGTCTTTGAGGTTTTCTTATCTGATTTATTATTCTTACTTTAGTATATAATATATAAAAATATAGTTTCATGTTACCATTGACCCCAAAATAAATGATTATAATAGAAGGGTTCCCACATTGAGTTGTATATTAGTATATTATATGTTCACAAAACTGAAATTGAATATAAGTGGAAAGAAAAAGAGTGATTTGAAAAGGGGGAAAGCCCTTTGCATTTTTTTCAGGAAAGCAAGTCTGATTCCTAGAGTACACTATCATCTAGTTTGACCATATTTTGCTTTTTGGGCTGATAAGAACAGGAAATTGTTTCTAAGCCCACCATTCTAGTCTGGAACAGAAGCAAAGTGATACACCTGCCAGCACTGTTTCTATGTCTGCCCTAGATATTATCATTTTGCATTGTATCATTTTCCTCAAAATCTTAAAATGATCAATTTACTTTAACTCAAGACTATCTTAGAACAAAAACTAGATTATAATATGAAACGCAGAAAAACTGAAGGGATTCAAAGAATCAATGATAGGACTGTTCCAGTAGGAAGAATGTGAAAACAACTAGACATTCTAACAAAATTATAATTCATGGAGTTAAAAATGTTCTGAATTACTATGGCAGTCTGAGGCATGAGACTCAAGACACTCAGCTTAAGAGGCTAAACAAATTCATGACTAAAACACAGGGCTTGCTGTGAGAGGACCCTCAGATGCCAGTCCTGAATTTGTCTTTCCTAATTGTATGAATGTGCAGAAGGCAGTCTGTTTTCTCAGCTATATAAAAAGAATGCCCACCTCTAAACTTATGGGAAATGAGTGAGTTTCTGAAGGGGATGTGCTTAGCAGAGTGTTTTGCATAGAGTAAATGCTCAGGAAGGATTAATTACCACTACTACCATCCATAAGGAAAGCCATGACCAACTTAGACAGCATATTAAAAAGCGAAGACAACACTCTCCCAACAAAAGTCCATATAGTCAAAGCTATTATTTTTCCAGTAATCATACATGGATGTGACAGCTGGACCATAAAGAAGGCTGAGCACCAAAGAATTGATGCTTTCAAACTGTGGTGCTAGCCTGAGAGTCCCTTGGACAGCAAGGAGATCAAACCAGTCAATTCTAAAGGAAATCAACCTTGAGTATTCATTGGAGGGACTGATGCTGAAGCTGAAGCTCCAATACTTTGGCCACCTGATGCGAAGAGCCAACTCATTTGAAAAGACCCTGATGCTTAGAAAGATTGAAGGCAAAAGAAGAAGGGGACAAACAGAAGATGAGATGGTTAGATAGCATCACTGACTCAGTGCACATGAATTGGAGCAAACTCCCCCAGGAGATAGTGGAAGACAGAAGAGACCAACAACAAGAAAGCATTCATCATAAGAGTAAATGGAAAATAACTTTCCATAAGAAACTAATACAAACACATTTTTTATGAAAATTGAAATTTTATTGCAGTAATATTTTGGTTAAAGAACACAATAGGCCAAGTTTAAGTGGGTGAAAATATATGTATAACTAGAAACCCATAATGCAGAAAATCATGGAACTTACCTACATCTGCCAAAGATCATCAAAACTGAGCAGCTAATAAGGGTGTCTAGGATTTCCTCTTATGATAAAATTGATTTTCTGAAGTCTTGAAAACCAAATTATGAAAATAATGCAGTCTTCCTTCTTCAGCATTTATCCAAGATCACATTTGGCCTAAGAAATGCAAAACCTCTTATGTATTTAAGGAAAGACTGAGAGAAAAGGTGGGAGGCTCTTGTCAAAGTCTAAACAGCAGGAAATATTAAAGTCATCAAAAGTGCTGGGGAGGAGGTGTGTCTCATGCATCCACATCAAAGGGAGAAAACCCACACCCTTTCTATTTTGGATAAGGAAAAGAAATCAACTCCCTGATGTGTTCTTTTCCACTAAAAACTACAGCCTGCATAAATTTCCTCAAGACTCAAAAAAAAAAAAAAAAAAAATTCCACATGTGAAAAAAGACCAAGCCATTTTCAAAGGGTTTTTAAATGTTAATCTTTCTACTGGGGAAAAATGAGGGGGTAGAAATTACATCTGTCATCAAAGGATCCTCCCTTCTAAAATGTGTAATTGTGGTGTGGTCTGCCCCATCACTGGCATAAAAGCAGCTCTAAATAAAAGTACTTTCTAAAATCAACTATGTGTAAAAATTCCCGAGGCACCCATAGAGACCAACTCCATCCTCAAATCACACACAGCCTTTCAGGAACATTTCAGATTAACATCAAATATTTTTTCCCTTTTGCCAACTGCACTCAAGATCAGCCCTGGGCCCATACAGGACAATCATGCCTCGTGGCTCCCACTGGGCTTGTATTTGTGTTCCGACAAAGTAACTAGCTTGTTTAAAAATGACAAATAAACAATAACCACAGACTTGTTTGGAATTTAACAATGGGAATTTGGATATCTTTATTATAGTAACAGTTGACAGATTAAAAGTCTTTTAATGTGTTCCATGCTCATTATTCTGAAAACATATTACCTATGCAAAAGATACGTGTCAAATCAAACTTGAGTACTTAGCAAGAAGATAATTTGAAGAGTGGTGATTTAGTTTGAGTCAAACGGCTGTAAAAAGGCAGAGTCAAGGTCTGAGTTAACCCATGAAAAGCTTAGCACTCAAATGAGCTGATTGTGTATTCTGTGCATACTGTGTGTATAGTTAGAATTCCTGAATAATTTCTCACCAGTCACCTCCTTTAGTCTACAGAAAAACCTCCTCAATGTGTTTGTAGCTAATGAAGTTCAGAATGGAAAGATTTCATAAATAAGAGGTCTCTACTAACAATGGGAATGTAGGTAACAATTAATTTGAGGATTTTTTAAACCAAACTCTGCCATGATTTAAAATAGCATTTTTCCATCATTTGAAACATAAATACCATTATTTTGTGTCTATCAGAAAGTTGTTTTAATTTTCCCCATCACTTCGCCAGAAGACACACCTTTAGTTAGGTCATGTTATTTACTTACGAGTTCTAAAAGCATTTTAGAAAGGGTGAGAAACTCAACTTTGAAGACTCTATAAAAGCCAAACACCAGTTGAATAAAGGAATACAGTGAATGCTAAAAGTAAACATGTTATTCTAACCACCGGAATCCACCCAAACCCATGTCCATCGAGTCAGTGATGCCATCTAGCCATCTCATCCCTCTGTCGACCCATTCTCCTCTTGCCCTCAATCTTTCCCAGCATCAGGGTCTTTTCAAATGAGTCAGCTCTTCACATCAGGTGGCCAAAGTATCGGAGTTTCAGCTTCAACATCGGTCCTTCCAATGAACACCCAGACTGATCTCCTTAGGATGGACTGGTTGGATTTCCTTGCAGTCCAAGGGATTCTCAAAAGTCTTCTAGAACACCACAGCTCAAAAGCATCAGTTCTTCAGCACTCAGCTTTCTTTATAGTCCAACTCTCACATCCATACATGACCACTGGAAAAATCATAGCCTTGATTAGACAGAACTTAGTTGACAAAGTAATGTCTCTGCTTTTAATATGTTGTCTAGGATAGTCATAGCTTTCCTTCCAAGGAGTAAGTGTCTTTTAATTTCATGGCCGCAATCACTATCCACAGTGATTCTGGAGCCCAGAAAAATAGCCACTGTTTCCACTGTTTCCTCATCTATTTCCCATGAAGTGATAGGGCTGATGCCATGATCTTAGTTTCCTGAATGTTGAGCTTTAAGCCAAACTTTTCACTCTCCTCTTTCACATTCATCAAGAGGCTCTTTAGTTTTTCTTTGCTTTCTGCCATAAGAGTGGTGTCATCTGCATATCTGAGGTTATTGATATTTCTCTCGGCAATTTTGATTCCAGCTTGTGCTTCATCCAGCCCAGCGTTTCTCATGATGTACTCTACATATAAGTTAAATAAGCAGGGGTGACAATATACAGCCTTGATGTACTCCTTTTCCTATTTGGAACCAGTCTGTTGTTCCATGTCCAGTTCTAACTGTTGCTTCCTGACCTGTATGTAGTTTCTCAAGAGGCAGGTCAGGTGGTCTGGTATTCCCATCCCTTTCAGAATTTTCCACAGTTATTGTGACTCACACAGTCAAAGGCTTTGGCATAGTCAATAAAGCAGAAATAGATGTTTTTCTGGAACCCTCTTGCTTTTTCGATGATCCAGCAGATGATCCGGTTCCTTTATCTTTTTCTAAAATGAACTTGAACATCTAGAAGTTCACAGTTCATGTATTGCTGAAGCCTGGCTTGGAGAATTTTGAGCATTACTTTACTAGCATGTGAGATGAGTGCAACTGTGTGGTAGTTTGAGCATTCTTTGGCATTGCCTTTCTTAGGGATTGGAATGAAAACTGACCTTTTCCAGTCCTGTGGCCACTGCTGAGTTTTCCAAATTTGCTGGCATATTTAGTGCAGCACTTTCCAGCATCATCTTTTAGGATTTGAAATAGCTCAGCTAGAATTCCAGCACCTTCACTAGCTTTATTCGTAGTCATGCTTCCTAAGGCCCACTTGACCTCACATTCCAGGATGTCTGGCTCTAGATGAATGATCACACCATCGTGATTATCTGGGTCATGAAGATCTTTTTTGTACAGTTCTTCTGTATATTCTTGCCACCTCTTCTGAATATCTTCTGCTTCTGTTAGGTCCCTACCATCTCTGTCCTTTATTGGGCCCATCTTTGCATGAAGTGTTTCCTTGGTATCTCTAATTTTCTTGAAAAGATCTCTAGTCTTTCCCATCCTATTGTTTTCCTCTATTTCTTTGCACTGATCCCTAAGGAAGGCTTTCTTATCCCTCCTTGCTATTCTTTGGAACTTCACATTTAAATGGGTATATCTGTCCTTTTCTCCATTGCTTTTTTCTTCCCTTCTTTTCACAGCTATTTGTGAGGCCTCCTCAGACAGTCATTTTTCTTTTTGCATTTCTTTTTCTTGAGGATAGTCTTGATCCTTGTCTCCTGTACAGTGTCATTGTATTTCATATTTCATCAGGCACTCTATCAGATCTAGTCTCTGAAATCTGTTTCTCACTTCCACTGTATAATTGTAAGGGATTTGAATCAGGGCTGCCGTCTATGGGGTTGCACAGAGGAGGACATGACTGAAATGACTTAGCAGCAGCATAACAGCAGCAGCAGCAGCGGCAGCAGCAGCATACCTGAATGGTCTAGTCGTTTTCCCTACTTTCTTCAGTTTCAGTCTGAATTTAATAATAAGGAGTTCATGATTAAACCACAGTCATAGAAGAGACTTAATATCTATCTCACAGATTTTTATTTATATTTTTTTGAAAATCAGATATACAGATTTTGGAGAAAAAAATTAGAATTATGTTAATCCTAAACGGCAAATTAGAGAGCACATGCAAGCTTGGCTTAAACAATTCTGTTTGAGGCTTAAAGAACTTGGATATAAATTATTTTTTTGTTTGCTCCTGGTGAAACTCTGTGATTTAATGGAAATTAAACCTGAGGTTCAGGAAATAATTGAGATTTCTTTTTTTTCAGAGTCACATCAAATAAGAGGAAGATAAGGTGCTAGAACACAGTGATCCTTCTGCTGCACAGCATTGTCTAAGGATGCAGCCATTTGTGATGTTTGCTGTTTTTATTGGGGTTTTAAGTATAACCAATTCAGAAAACTAAGATCATGGCATCTGGTCCCATCACTGCATGGGAAATAGATGGGGAAACAGTGGAAACAGTGTCAGACTTTATTTTGGGGGGCTCCAAAATCACTGCAGATGGTGACTGCAGCCATGAAATTAAAAGAAGCTTACTCCTTGGAAGGAAAATTATGACCAACCTAGACAGCATATTCAAAAGCAGAGACATTACTTTGCCAACAAAGGTCCATCTAATCAAGGCTATGGTTTTCCCAGTGGTCATGTATGGATGTGAGAGTTGGACTGTGAAGAAAGCTAAGTGCTGAACAATTGATGCTTTTGAACTGTGGTGTTGGAGAAGACTCTTGAGAGTCCCTTGGGCTGCAAAGCAATCCAACCAGTCCATCCTAAAGGGGATCAGTCCTGGGTGTTCACTGGAAGGACTGACGCTAAAGCTGAAACTCCAATACTTTGGCCACTTGATGCGAAGCGCTGACTCATTTGAAAAGACCCCGATGCTGGAAGGGATTGAGGGCAGGAAAAGAAAAGGACGACAGAGGATGAGATGGCTGGATGGCATCACCGACTCGATGGACATGAGTTTAGGTAAACTCTGGGATTTGGTGATGGGCAGGGAGGCCTGGCGTGCTGTGGTTCATTGGGTCGCAAAGAGTTAGAGATGACTGAGCGACTGAACTGAACTGAAGTGTAACAAAGAGGGCCAAAATGATAATATACCTATCTTTGTAGATGCAGACCTAACTTACATATAGCTAACCCCTTGAGATACTATAGATCTCAGATATGTATGTGTGTGCTTGCACGCTAAGTCGCTTCAGTTGTGTCCAAACCTTTGCGATCCCATAAACTGTAGTCCACCAAGCTCCTCTATCCACAGGATCCTCCAGGCAAGAATACTGGAGTAGGTTGCCACACCACTCCTTATAAGCTTTTCAATGGAGATGTGCTGCCACCATAGGAAAGTGACTGACTTCCCAATTGCTACATAAATGCCTGCACAAATTATCTAATCATGTGCAGCTCTGCATAATCTAATAGGCTAAACATGCTTCTTGTAAATGAATGACTCTTCAGAATTGTTACTCTTACTGGAGCTATTTTCCTGTCCATTGTTCGATACCAACTACTTTTAAACTTTTATTTGAAATAGATTAGAAAATTCAGAGGGAGAAAATACTACTGGTTATATATAGAACTGACTTTTGAATTGGCATATTTAATATGTTTGTTAAAGTTCCACTCCATTCATTAACATGGATTATTAAAATGTGGTATATTTTTACTTTGTTGAAAACTTCCTCCTCACCTTAAATTGAAAAATCCACACTTCGATATGTTCCCAGTAATTTTACAAAATTAATAACATGCAATGGTTTTGATTTGTAAGTTCTCTCTGGACAGGCAAAGAGAGATGAGCATATTCTATTGAGTACAGTAAAACATATTGAAAAGACTTAAGCCTGTTCTCTATTACTTCTAAGACAAGTATCAATATTAGTCTCACTGAATTTACTCCCAAGTGCATTATACTATTTATTTGACTGATGGCATCACTAGCTGCATCATCACCCAAGCAACAAATGTTGCTGTCTTCTTCAGCTACTCATCTCCCAAATTCAAACTCAATCTGTTTAATCTTCCTAATATATCTTGACCCCACTGTTTCCTCTTATTCTTCACAGAGTCCTCTAATTGGTGTCACTGGATAGTCTCTCCCTGGATGAGAAATGGGTATGGATAGCTCAGAGAGGTGGAGAAGGCAATGGAACCCCACTCCAGTACTCTTGCCTGGAAAATCCCATGGACAGAGGAGGCTGGTAGTCTGCAGTCTGTGGGGTCATGAAGAGTCAGACACGATTGAGCATCTTCACTTTCACTTTTCACTTTCATGCACTGGACAAGGAAATGGCAACACAGTCCAGTGTTCTTGCCTGGAGAATCCCAGGGACGGTGGAGCCTGGTGGGCTGCCATCTATGGGGTCACACAGAGTCGGACACGACTGAAGCGATTTAGCAGCAGCAACAGCTCAGAGAGGAATCTCTAGAGAGAGAACCACATTTTTATGAAAGAACCTAAGTACCATAGCAAGAGGTATTGGCTATGCCCTAGGAGTACTGCTGATGCCCAGATGCCCAGCTTTTCCTTCTACCTCCCACCCTGCAGCAGCCTTCCTGGTTTCCTTAGCCTGCACATAGTCCGAAGGGGCTCTAGTACTTTAGCTTGCATAGGAGAAACTTCAGAATTGGTACAATGGTGGTTGTGCAGAAGCCTGAAGTCATGCAATATGAGTACAGTGTGTAAAATTTCATAAAAGATTAGGACAAAGGAAATCATAAATCTGGACCCTTCTTCCCAGAAGGTCAAGTGGGACCAACTGTACCTCAGTGAACACCAGTCTAGGGACCAAAGCCAAGGACTCCATGAGGGTCTGGACAAATCTTCTCTGCTACCAAGAAGTCACATTAAATCCTTTCAAATACCCAGAAAAAAAAAGTTATATTACGTTGGAAAGGAGCATGGGGAAAAAGGGAAAATCTGAGACTATTTTCCCTGAAAGACTGAGTTATTTAAAACAGAAAAGACCGTAAAGGAATGAAATTACCTGGCAAGTTAAGTTCTTCTCCATAACCCAGTCCCTGGTCCACTAACTCAGGAGGACAGAAGTTTATGAGGAAGGTTAGATCTCTTACGGAATATAAGCTTTAACTTCTTTCTGAATAGTAAGTAAATTTGTATCTAATTTGAACTCTGCAAACTCTTAACCACCTACCCAGACCCAGTTAAGGTCACCACTTCTTATGAGGTTGCAGTCTTAAAAATACCACCAGGTAGGATAAATTCCTTTCTATGCATATTCTGCAATACTCTGCATGTACCTCTCTATGAAAATAATTTTCAAATTCTATCACTGCTCTTTAAATGTCTGTATCACCTGCTTTAACATAAGACTCTTTAGGGAATGGTCAATGTCTTGTCAATCCACACTGCTCTGCAATATAAATATCTTAGTACACTGCAGGATCTCAATATTTGATGAAGAATTGATGAGCAATTCCAAGTTCATATCTTTCAAATTCCATAATGCTCCCAATTCTTGTGGGTTTTTGTTAGTTTTGTTTCTGATGATGATTCTTGGATAGAAAATGAGTGGGAAGAAAAGGCCAGGCAAGTGGAAGAAAGAAGAGAAAAACAAAAACTATCTGGATTACTATAAATTAAAGGGAAGGTTGACTATTTTATAGTGTCATCGACAACGAATCTGCAAGATGCCTGATCATATTTCACCAACAAATACATTTTAGAAATAAATGCATTGGTTAAAGTTTTTAACAAATTCTTGAAGTGATTGCCTTCTGACTCCTCAACATATGAATTACATTGTTAAAGTTTTTCTTATCAAAACTTACAAGCCATATTTTTAACTTGACTTCAGTCAAGGTAAATTTAACAGAGACCAAACATAAAATTCCATCTGGAACACATAGAAATAATCTTCAATTCAATACATCTAAAGGCTCAGTTGTTGATAAGCATACATGTTAAAGCCTTTTAAAGGAGTTCTTTCTTAGGTCCTTAAAGCGAAAATCTCCTTTAAACATTTTTGGAATCACAAAAATGTTATTTTCTCAGAATATGAATATACCTTGTATTGTATCTCGATAACCATGCTGTGGGGTAAAATCCCTTGGCGATAATGAGTGACATAACTGTACCGGACCACATTAGAAACTTCTGAGATGTCTTGGGTAGAAGGGAGAGAAGATAGAATATTCAGTAAGCTTAAAAGTTTCATACTTCTTTGTTCATCTGGAAACTAAATCTGTGCTTCTTTCTACATTGCTGATGGTAAAGAAAACATGTGGGTCTGTCCCTATGGCTGGATTGTCAACAAAATGAGTTAGATTCGGGGATAGAAGGATAAAATGTGTGACTAATATCATACTCTTCTCGAGAAGTTATCTTTACTTGATAACTGCAATACTGGGGTGAACATTAACACAACATATGAGGCCACATCTAAAGAGGGATAAAGGGAAATCGTTTTTTCTCTCCTGAGTAACAGCTATGGACTTTTAAGAATATCAAGGACTGATCTAAAGAAAGATCTCTGATTGGATATCTTCTCACTTTAAAAAAATAAAAATAAAAAACTACATATATCTCTTTCAATTCTGGTTTCCTTGGTGTGTATGCCTAGTAGGATTGCTGTGTCATAAGGCAGTTCTATTTCCAGTTTTTTAAGGAATCTCCACACTGTTCTCCATAGTGGCTGTACTAGTTTGCATTCCCACCAACAGTGTAAGAGGGTTCCCTTTTCTCCCCACCCTCTCCAGCATTTATTGCTTGTAGACTTTTGGATAGCAGCCATTCTGACTGGCATGAAATGGTACCTTATTGTGGTAAGAAAGCTGTGGTACATATACACAATGGAGTATTACTCAGCCATTAAAAAGAATACATTCGAATCAGTTCTAATGAGGTGGATGAAACTGGAGCCTATTATACAGAGTGTCTTACGACAGAAAGAAAAACACCAATACAGGATACTAATGCATATATATGGAATTTAGAAATATGGTAATGATAACCCTGTATACGAGACAGCAAAAGAGACTTAGATGTATAGAACAGTATTTTGGATTCTGTGGGAGAGGGAGAGGGTGAGATGATTTGGGAGAATGGCATTGAAACATGTATAATATCATATATGAAACAAATCACCAGTGCAGATTCGATGCAGGATACAGGATACTTGGGGCTGGTGCACTGGGATGACCCAGAAGGACGGTATGGGTATGGTATTGGGAAAATGGCATTGAAACATGTATAATATCATATATGAAACAAATCGCCAGTGCAGGTTTGATGCAGGATACAGGATACTTGGGGCTGGTGCACTGGGATGACCCAGAGGGATGGTATGGGGAGGGATAGTATGGGGAGGGATGGTATGTACACCCATGGCGGATTCATGTTGATTTATGGCACAACCAATACAATATTGTAAAGTAATTAGCCTCCAATTAAAATAAATTTAAATTAAAAATAAACTGCATGTACTTTTTTATTAATGAGATTCATTTTTATTAAAGTGAAAAATCTTAAGTAGCATTTTTATATATATGACTGCCAAGAAAATAGTCACTGTAATACTTGGGGATATTCAGTAATGAACTTCTTTCCACCCACAGAATGTGTAATACTTGACTCGCCTATATCCACCCTCCAGTTCCCCTGCACATATACTGTCCTGAGCACTCAGAGTGTATGAGAGCAAGAGGCAAAAGAAAAACTAGACCTAGTTTTGTTAGACGTCTTCCCCATAACCCTTAGTATCCCCAGGCAGATGTTGGGGGCTCCACAATCATACCGCAAGCTTAGTTCTTCATCTCCTAGGATCCCTGACACCACCATCCACAGATAATGACCAGGGAAACTTTCAACTGAGTGAATCAGGTGTTGAATTTAATTAAAAATGTCCAAATACCCCTTTGAAACAAAAGTAGTATAGGATGAGACCCCATGTCCTGAAGACAGATTTTCAAGAACTGCTTAATCTCTCCTTCCTGTGACCTTCTCTCTCCACCCTGGTCCTCCTAGCCAGCAGCAGGACCAGAAAGATACTCTCTACCAACTTGGGTGTCACAAATGCCCACCTAAGTTCCCATCCTGTATCTCTCCTCTTTCTGTATCTTGTCAGTGCATGGATTACCTTTAACAGGAATCGGCCAGGGAGGCCTTTGAGACTTTTAAAGGAAAACACGTCAGAAACTGGGAGACAAGTGCTTGGTTGTCATGCTGGGGCTTCCTAGCTCCATGGACTCATCATAGTCTGGGCAGGTCAAGAAGTGTGTCCAAGTTGTGAGGTCTGTTAAAAAGACTTGGAAACCACAAAGCTACCACCCTAGTGCCATTTGGGTTTTGGATCCCGTATTTAGCTCTATGATTGCCTGCTTCCACATCACATCTCAGTCACAGGGTGAAGAAATGATGAATGGGGGCCTTTGTGGGGAAGGCGTTCCAGGCCTGGCACAGTCTCAGTGGTTGATGAGGTAAAGGACTTGTGGTCTGGCGTCTGTGCCATAAAGTGGAAAGAATGTGAAGTCAATGACTCTCTGTAGGTAGATCATCAAGGAGGACCTGGTGGGTAAGACTTCACAGCTGCTCCCTCCTTCCTGCCCCAACAGTGCCTTTTCATTTCTCATTATGCATCAGGTCACATGTATTTCTTACCTAAATAAACATGGCTATGTCCTCAAATAATTGGTCATTTCATTAGAGGACATTACTTATTTCCTTTTGCTTTTCTTTCTGGGGTCTTCCAGATCATAGGCACTAACTATGTTAAGTTAAACGTTTACTGAAAACAGAATATTAATTTGGTACACAAACAAAAATTGTATAGATCTCATTTTGCAGTTCTCACTGACCATATTATAGACTTGAAAAATCTTTACCAGCTAGTACTTTAGAAGATGGACTGTACTGTATGCCCAGTAGAGTTCCTCATTGGGCATTTAAATATCTCCAAGTCTTTATACAGGATCCTCCCCTTATTTGGATCCCGTTTCCTCTGTAGGAGGACCTCTCACTCATTTGAAAGGCATAACTTCAATGTCAACTTCCCAGATAAATTTTCCTTGACCCACCCAGAGTTATCCATCCCTGATGAGTCCTTCTCACATACTATTTTTAATCATGACTTACATGTCTGTGTACCCCTCCTAGAACTATAAACCTATAAAAGTTTTATAACTAAAACCTCTAAGACAGAATCTGTCTTTTAAACAGTCATTCTGCTATATTTAGTTTATGATGTTAGTTCTATAAATGAATTAAATATTAATTTAATTTTTTATTGTACAAATGAGAAGGACTATCAGCCACAAATAAATCATAAAGCAAGTAACCCAAAAATTATGTGTGTTGATTTTTTTATTAACTCTTACTTGAAGACACAACTTTACCTTCTAGGTAATGTTTGTCAAGGGATAACATCAAGCTTAAGTTTGCTAAGTGCCTTCTGGTCTGAGGTAAAGCATCCAGATTGATGGAAGTGGTTCTAAGAGTCACATTTTTTGCCACATGGAAACACAAAGTGAACACATTCATTACCCTGACTGAATGGTTACTAAATTTAATTACTATAAACTCTCAATTTCATGCTTCTCCCTAAATTACAATGAATGAAATCGTACCATAAGCTGTCCCAGGCTGCTTCCCAGTTCAAGGAAAGAGAGGATTGTTACAAGCATGTGGCACCACTGACAACTTTAAGTGAAGAAAAGAAATACCTTGATGTCCGTAAATGGATATTTGGCACTATTATGTATGTTTATGATAGATTAATGCCATCTATAAAAGTTTAAGGAAATAGGGCAGAAGACAGACCTCTAACAAATAGACACCTTAGATAACTGAAAAGTATGATGAAGTTTTTAAGAATCCATAGACTTGGCAGAGTAAAAAGGAATCGACATTATGAGAGGAAAAGGGTGCTGGAAACTCAGTATTCTGCATAGAATCTAGACTGGCGATTCATTTCTTATATGATATTATTCATGTTTCAAGAGGGATGATATGGGGAGGGAAGTAGGAGGGGGTTCAGGATTGGGAACACATGTACACCCGTGGCGGATTCATGTTGATGTATGGCAAAACCAATACGATATTGTAAAGTATAAAATAAATAAGTAAAAAAAAAAAAAAAAGGAAACCTCGGTATTTTTTTCTTGTGTTTTGACATTCTCTATGGTGGCTCAGAGGTTAAAGCATCTGCATCCAATGCGGGAGACCCAGGTTCAATCCCTGAATTGGGAAGATCCCCTGGAGAAGGAAGTGGCAATCCACTCTAGTATTCCTGCCTGGAGAATCCCATGGACGGAGAAGCCTAGTAGGTTATAGTCCAGGGGGTCGCAAAGAGTCAGACACGACTGAGCGACTTCATGAGCGACTTCATGAAGTGGGGAAGGCAGGAGACAAAGAGGCTGGAATATTTTAAAGAGAACATTATAAAAAAATAATAATAAATAAAAAATAAAGAGAACATTATAGAAAATGAAGAAAGAAGCTGATCTGAGCTTTATGTGTCATCAAGGATGTGAAGCCACATTTCCCAGTAGGTCATTGTCAGACTATATTTCTATCAAAGAGGAAATGTGTGTCTGCTGAAATAATACACAACGGCCATGTAGACAGATATTCAGGACAACTTGCTGCTAAAAAACAACCCCGTGCCATGTGTCAATTGGCACCGACTCTGTCAATCTTCAACTTGCTAAAAAGCAAAACCCTCTGAGGAGAGAGTTGGCTCAGCAAAATAGCTGGTGCTTAAGAAAGACATAAAAAGTCTAGAAAATATTCCCATTAAGAGCTGCATCTCACCAACATGGCTATTTTTAAAAATAAGAGGAAGGGCAAAGGACATAGGGCATGTTTCCAAAGACAGAATGCTGCTCTAGTTATCTGACATTACAGACTTTAAACTTGATTTATTAAGAGGATTATTCTTTCTGGAAGCCAGGACCTGAACTCTTTTTTTTCTCTGGTATGTGCCCTTTTATTTTGGAAGCTCATTTATTTGAAGCAATAAATTATTCTATTTTATGAAAGGTAATTAAGCACAAATAATTAGACTTTTTACAAGAGCAAAGAGGAACAGAAGTGGCAAGGGAAATTCATATTCTCTCTCCCTATTGTATTTTCTTTCATATATTTTTGTTTATGTTTGTGGAATCACAAACCGCAGTCTCCAAATCTCTGGGTCAGTTCTGGTCTCCCTCTTTCTCCTTTTCCCTCCTATCAACAAAAGCAATATAAATGCCTATTAATTTCACTTTCTTAATGTCTCATTAAGACATGCCCTCTCTTTTTTTCCCCAACACATCACTTTAAATACTGCCCATTATTAAGGCTTGCCTTAGTAATGTGGAAGACAAAGTTATTCCTAGAATAAAGGATTACATATTTGGAGACTATAAATAATTCTGGACATCAACTCTAAGAAAAAATATTGAACAATACCAGCATAAAACTTGGAGACAATATTAAAACCCTAGCTGTGAGTACACAGTGTCAGGAAGTGGTAGACCTTAAAGGCATGGCTGTGTGACAGTATCTTCAGCGTTCAGCAAATAGGGGTGCATGTGTGTGTGCTCAGTTGTGCCTGACTCTGCGACCCTGTGGACTGTAGCCTGCCAGGCTTCTTTGTTCGTGGGATTCTCTAGGCAAGAACACTGGAATCAGTTGTCATTTCCTTCTCCAAGGGATCTTCCTAACCCAGGGATTGAACCACTGTTTCCTGCATCTCCAGCATTGCAGGCAGATTCTTTACTGCTGAGGAAAGTCTGGAGAAGTCTAGTGAATAGCAGCTGAGCCCTGCAAAGCTTGACAAGATGGAAAATTATGAAAAGGAGTGACTGCAATCTTACTACACTGCAAATGCCCATAGGCCCCTATCCAAGAGGCCTAGCTGTGCATGGGGTTGGTTTGGACAGAAAGTTAAGTAGAGAAAGAAAGGAGGTAAGTTCTGAAATACTAGAGGGCTGGTAAGGGCAAAATCAACTAAAGATATTTGAGAAGATTAAAGGAAAACACTCAAAGCAATGCCCTTGTGATGGTTGAATTCACCAAGATTGGTAGTTGATGAAAGCAAAGGCAGTGAAAAATTGACAAACAAGAAGCTGAAACCATCAGGAAAGGTATCCAGTATGGCAAGAGGGAGATCAGTAGATGGCGGTGGTAAAAATTTGACAGGATGTGGGGATCAAGTAAGTGACTATACAAGGACTGTTTGTTTCCTTGGTCTTATTTTTGGTTAAATATTATCATTGGTGCCAGATTAGCAGTGGATACATTAGAAATAACTGAAAAGTCAATGCTTGTTTTTAAGTGTTGCAAAATTTACCACATGGATAAATTTAATAAAACTTCCATGAAAATTGAAGATTAAATACTATAAGTTTATATTATTCACTGAAAGATTCCATTGAAGTTATTTGGGTTTCCTTTCATATGATGAAAAATGCACATCCTTTCCCCATTATCACCTCTGCTTTCAAGAAGAAAAATAGCACTGTGTAGCATAAACCAAGGTAATGTAACTTAATTCTGAGAATTTCACAAACATTGATACAGAGCAATGACTAATGATCTGATAAACTGTTTAACCAAATTTGGGAATGTGCTGATGTGGCAAAATAATCTCTATTCTATTGCCTGCTCCTGCGAGGCTATATACACTGCAATAAACATTAAACAGCAATCTAATGCTAATACTATCCTTCCACCCAGGAAAACAAAATCTTGGACCACATCCTCACATCTACATCCACATCCGTTTTGAGTTACAAGCAGGAAATCTCAAGCCGTGAGCTACGTTTCCTATTTAGCTTTCTTCAGCACTACAGTCCTAGCCTTGGGATTCTTGCAGGAAGCATTACTTTGGGAAGTTATTTTTCATTTCTCTTGCATATCTGATGTCCTTCAATTCTATGACCCTGGTTGCTGGTAGCAACTAGAACCATTCAAGACAGATCTGTCCAAATGTATGAAATAGTGAACCAAATTTAGCAGCCAAGTAAAACAGCCCACTGATTCACATTTTCCCCACAATTTCCATGGAACTCAGGCACAGTGCCAGAAAAACTGGGACAATGGTGGCCTTGGAAAGGCTGACTCAAGGTCAACAGACCTGATATAACAGTTTGGTTGTGCTTGGGTACAATATAGCAACAACAGTAAGGCACTAGATTCCTTTGACACCCTGCTCTGCCCAGCCCAAAAGCAGAATTGATAAATCTGGGATAATAAGAAGCCACATATACATAGTATTTTGAAATATACAAAGTTCTTATACAGCTAAAACAAGAAAAAAATATCTCCTTAATAATTCTAAAAGTAAGATGAACAAGTATAAGTATGCCACTTTTCTTTTATCATAATAGAAATTTCATATTAAAGATATAAAATTATTTGTCCAAAATCATGCAGCTAGAAAGGGAATGACCAGAACAATTATCCAAATTTCCTGACTGATCATCTACAATTATTTGGTAAATCAAGACAATTCTGCCATAGCCAAGCCAAACTAAATCAATACTACAAATTTGAAAACTTACTAAAAGGATAGACTTATTATTTCCCAAGGTATGATCTATTAATTCTACCAGAAAAGTTAGCGTGTGTTTTATGCTAATAACTTGTTAGGCATATCTAAGCATTTTATATGAAATGGCTCACTTAATTGTCATAATACTTCTAGGAGCTGTTCATCTTACAGACAGGAAAACTGAGGCTTATTATCATGCTCATTTTCCAGATGATGCAAGTGATTCTTAGAGACATTAAGTAACTTGCCCAAAGTTACAAAGCTGTACACACACAGGGGTTTAAAAACCGACTTGTACTATAAGTCCAAAGTCTATGAAACATAAAGAAACTCCTCAGAATGATACAGTGTTCAATATTTTGTTTATAATTCCCAGTGAGAAAGAACCACTAATCCCATCCAAGACTTTAAGAGCAGGGATTTAAGTGGAAATTTCTCTTGGGCCACAAAGTGAGTAAGAAAAAGAGAGAGCTAAATCCATGAAGACACATCAACTTAGATGAAAACTCAAAAACAAGTTGTAAATCTAACTTATTACAACTCAAGGGAAAGACAAGTAAATGCATCATGAAAGGCAAAATCAAAATGAAAACAACAAAAGCAAGTATAATTGTAAACCATCTCTCCCAGTGCACCATCTTAGACTCTGAAAATCGTGTTGACCTTTAGCTGATCAGAGAATGGAATCCACATTGTGTATCAGTGTTTACACAGAGCACAAGCAGTATGTTTACAAACGAAATCCAAACATACCCCAAGAACTGGACAAACATAATCGAGGACCATACAACTGTTAACTTCTTTTATGTGAAACGGACAATTGAGACTATTACCCAGATGGCTCAAGGAAGGGAGAGGGGGATGTGTATTCCACCTCAGATGGGAAAAGCTTTGGGATGATCCCACATTCAGCTGTGCCACTGTGCTAGTTGTTGGCTGGAAACAGTATTCTCACACCCAGCCCCTCCCATGTTGTCATAGATCAGTGAGCACAGACACCCAACAAGGCCAGAAGCTACCATATATCAAAGAGATGGCCAAATGACTGAATAATAATCTTTTTAGCTTGGAAACACCACATATCAGAAAGACAAAGAAACAGATGAGCTGCATCATCAGGACCTTGAAATGAAAACTTACTAAAATTGATAGCTTTGTGGTTACAAAGTACTCTTCAAATCTGCACAGAGAACAGCTGTGACATGTTGGTAAGAACACTGGCCTTGGGGCTGGAAAACCTCCACTGATTCACAGTGGACACTCTCTCAAGTGTCTGACTGGACAAACCAGGGAACCTCAGCTTTCCTTCTCACAGGGTTGGCATGATGAAGTGAGGAGGTGAGTATGAATGAACTTCATCAATTTTTGAGCCTGATGCAAGGATGAGAGGTGATTGATTTTCTTCATTTCTGTTGTTTTCACCACATGAAAACAAAGAGAGCCCAGTTCAGGAAGCTGAATGCAGGGGTATGTTCTGCATACGCTGACTCTGTCACTGATATGCTCATGACTTGAAGGAATTGCTCTGATTTTTCCGACACTGATTTCTTCCCATGTGTTTGAATGTCAGAAATCATGATGCTGGCTTCTTATAAAGCCAGTCAAGAAAGCAGTCAATAAAGAGACAGATAAAAAGTTATTAAAAAAAATTTTTAACCCTATGAAGGCATAACTCTGATATAACTTCAACGCTATGATTTCACCAGTTATTGAAAACTAAAAACTATTGAGATACCAGTTACTACGCCATGGAGCCAACTCTGACCTCTCTCACACAGTCACATTCCTTCATTTCTTTCTACCTCCTGAATCACATCTGTGTGCTATGTCAGTCACTCAGTCGTGTCTGACTCTTTGTTACACCATAGACTGTAGCCCACCAGGCTCCTCTGTCCATGGAATTCTCCAGGCGAGAATACTGGAATGGATTGCCATGCCCTTCTCCAGGGGATCTTTCCAACTCAAGGACTGAACCCAAGTCGCGCTCACTGCAGGCAGATTCTTTACCACCTAAGCCACCAGGGAAGCCCTGTATCACATCTGGAAAGTCTCATTTGAAGGCCCAGTTTTGATTGCCTCTAGTTTTCCCACGAATCGTCAGATCATCTTTGGGAGCTGGTATTATCATAGGAATTCAAAACAAGAAGCTGCAAATAGTCTAACCATTGGCCTTATCAAACAATTCCTGCTCCAAGTGTTGTTTCAAGCAACAGCTTCCACTCCCTTATTCCCCACCCCCAGGGATAAAGGCATGCATGAGTCTGGAATGTATTAAAGGAAGTCAGAGATCTTAAAAATTTCAAGGACAAAAAGAAACCTCTACATATGCTCTCTTAAGTCTACACGGCCCGTATTTGATTTATGCAACCTCAAAAGCATTTGGAAAAATACTTTTAGGTCACATTATTAAACTTCATGACTAGTATGGATGTTGTCATAGTTCAAGGAAAAATGAGTAGCCTAGTGTGGTAAAAAATAAAAGAAAGTTTTACTGTTATAGTAATAATAATTTTATGACATAAAACAATTTACTAAAGAATTCTTAAATGAATAAGAAACTCCTTGCTTTTACATTACATTTGTACAGCACTTGAAAATTTTCAGAATTACTTCCTGGATTCTTATAGTAAACCTGTTGCATAAATAGAGTAAATATTAGTAGTAGCCCCCATTCCAGAGAAAGGGAAAGGGCCTCAAAGAAGTTAAAGACTTTTTCAGGGATCTGTGGAATCAGTCTATGTTTTGTAATCAGAGTGTATACCATTTAGGATTTAAAGAGCACTAGGGTACACTCCAGTGCTCTTGCCTGGAGAATCCCAGGGACGGGGGGAGCCTGGTGGGCTGCTGTCTATGGGGTCACACAGAGTCGGACACCACTGAAGTGACTTAGCAGCAGCAGCAGGGGAGAGTTAGGGCTTCCCAGGTGGCTCTAATGATAAAGAATATGCCTGCCAGTGCAGCAGATTCAGGAGACGAGGGTTTAATTCCTGGGTTGGGAAGATTCCCCTGGAGGAAGACATGGTAACCCACTCCAGCATTCTTGCCAGTGAATTCCATGGACAGAGGAGACTGGCTGGCTACAGTTCATAGGGTCGCAAAGAACTGGACACAACTGAAGCGACTTAGCATGTGTGCAGGCAGGATAGAGTTAACCTCACCCTACTAAATTAAAAATAAAGAGGATGACGTCTGAAAATTAGAACTGTCACAATTCTAACGTTATATAAAAAATATGTGAGACAGAATAATAGATGATGGGCAATCCATTAGAAAAAGAGTAATGATAATAATATAACATCAGCAACAATTCTTATGTACTAAATGCTTACACTATGAGCCAGGTGCTATTTCAGGTGCCGATGGGTATCCTCTCATAAATCCTCACAACATCTCTATGGACTTAACCTTGTTTAAAGACAGAGGCTTTAAGCAACTTGCTGAAGGTCACAAAATATCATCATATTTACTTTCTAGACCAGTATTATTTAAAATAGATCCATTGTCTCTGGCTTATTATATGGACCACCAACAGTTTCAGACTTAAAAATGATTTCATTAAGGCATATTTAACTAACTGAAAATGTAAGTTTAACTACAATTTTCACAGAAATCTCTTTTTTTAAATTGGAGGATAATTGCTTTACAGTATTGTGTTGGTTTCTGCCACACATCAACATGAATAAGTGACAGGTATTATGGTTTTAATAATCATGACATTCTTAAGGTCACACAAGCTCTTTGCTGCACCATTCTGGGAGTTTCCTATCAGCTACCATTCAGTTATCAAGGTGCATTTAATCTTTCTTACTTTATAACATTTATAGATTGTTTTATCATTATTAAATTTGCCATTCTATTATCATTGCTATATTTTGAATAGCACCATTTTACAAGAAAATAAATTAATTAATTTAAAAACCACGATCCTTTTGTGATTCACTAAAGTCTGATAGTAGAGATAAAAACAGTAATAAATACCAGAACTAAAAATAACTGATAAAAAATACATTTTGCAAAGCTATGCTCTTTGCAGCAAAAATAATTATACTATATAATACTGCCAAGAAGTTTATACCGAAAAAATGCCCAACATTTATAACACATATTATGACTAGAAAAAAAGAAGAATGAGTTTCTGGAAATTTTCATTTTCAAATAACTACAAGATGGCATATAACAATAAAATAATACCCTATGGAAGGACAATTATTATTATATGTTTTGCTATAACTATAATTTGTTGTATAGTTGGAAGAATCGTACTTGGTCAACTGGTACATATGCAAGGAAAAAAGCAAGAGTAGCTTGCTTGCTGCCGGTGCTGCTAAGTCGCTTCAGTCATGTCCGACTCTGTGCGACCCCATAGACGGCAGCCCACCAGACTCCCCCATTCCAGGGATTCTCTAGGCAAGAATACTGGAGTGGGTTGCTATTTCCTTCTCCAATGCATAAAAGTGAAAAGTCAAAGTGAAGTCGTTCAGTCATGTCCGACTAAAAGCCTGTGCATCATAGAAAAGACTTTAATGTTCTGGTTTAACTCATATTGTGAATCAGAACATGGATGGGTTAGAACAAGACATGTTGAAGTCAAAATGGATGACAGAGCACCAAATTTTTTATGCAGCAAAAACAGGTTCATTTCAAATAAGAGGTCTTGCCTGAACCTTGATATTCAAAGTGCTTTATTCATAGAGAACAAGTGGTATTAACATTTTATACTCTCATCTTGACATTGTTATCGTCTTTGTCATTACAGGAAATAACGAAAATGTTGAATAAAACTGAATCTTAACTACTAGCTTATAAATTTTCAGAAGGAAGTCTGTATAACTGTGTAGTAAATATGCTTTTTCTAACATTGAATATAGAGAAGAGAGATATAGTTATTGAACTGAGTGATGAGATCAAAATATTTCCTCAGGACACTGAAACTTCTTAAAAAAAGACATATTTCTTTGATTGCAAAAGCTTGCCTATTTGGCTTTCCAGTGTAGTCATTATTTTATATTGCCTGAGGTTACCATTTTAGTGTATAACACCACAATTTTTTAAAACTGAGGGTAAGATACTAGCAGTTACTGAAGTGCAAACAGTTTAATCACTGAAATTTACAGTTTACTAACTTTTAATGACCTGTTTTATCATAGGAAATATTCAGCCACACATTAAAATATATTAAAGTTAGTAGAGACTTTCAAGTTTATACATCCCAAACATTTCATTTATAAGCGGAGAAATTGAAGTCCAGGAAAGGAAAATTCATCATCACAATAGAGAGTGAGTGCTACAGTTATAATTAGAGCCACAGTTTCCTAGCTCCTTATTCTACCACTGTCTCCAGTGTACCCACCTAAACTCATGTTCATAATCATAAACTGACTTATAAAGTTGGCACCCCCATGAAAGAGCCCACTTTAAAAATTATGACCAAGTGCACAGAATGGTAATCTCAAATGTCTAATCACAAGGAGTATTAAATGAAAAATTCTTGCTGTAGGAGAAATGACAGCTCAATTTCAACGAACAAGTGTCAAGTTCCTAGCAAGTGCAAAAAAACCCTCAAACAGTATGGTTAGCCATGTTTGAATGTTGAGGTCAAAGACTTACACACAGTAATCTAGAACATGTGTCCGGCTGAGTCACTCAGTCGTGTCCAACTATTTGCAACCCCATGGACTATAGCCCACCAGGCTCTTCGGTCCATGGGATTCTCCAGGCAAGAATATTGGAGTGGGTTGCCATGCCCTCCTCCACAGGATCTTCCCAACCCAGGGATCGAACTACATCTCCCACACTGCAGGCAGATTCTTTACCAACTTAGCCACATTATGTGAATGTCATATGGATTTTGGAACACTGAGGAAAAAAAAAAAAGAGAGAGAGAGAGAGAACTCTTTCCTAAGTTCAGTTCAGCCACTCAGTCATTTCCGACTCTTTGTAACCCCATGAATTGCACCATGCCATGCCTCCTTGTCCATTACCAACTCCTGGAACCTACCCAAACTCATGCTCATTGAGTCGGTGATGCCATTCAACCATCGCGTCTACTGTCATCCCCTTCTTTGGGGCATTCTTTTCTTATTTTAAATCCTAAATAAACTAGTCTCCCATATGTAACATGATAAATAAATTTTTATTAAATATCCTGTTGGGAAAATGAACTGATTGCATATTTATTTATTTATGAAGAGTTAGATCACATTTAATCTGGTATACCAGAGGGGTCTCCTCTACAGACCTATAAATAAGTAAAAAGGCAGGCAGGTGATAGCTTAGCCAAAGGGCTGGGATATTTGACATCTTTAAAGCCAAAGCAGGAAAGACTCTTAACAACTTGACATGAACCATAACACAGACTAGTCGATCTACTTAGGAATGATTCAGTGGTGGTGAGATTTTTTTTGTTTTTACTCACTAGATCACTGGTTTACTATAAAAAGGACATAACTCAGGAACAACCAAGTGGATAAGAAGCAGAGGGAAATGTATGGAGGAGCACAGAACTTCTAAACCCTCTTCAAATGCCCTACTCACCCAGCACCTCTCCTTGTTACCATCCCAGGAGCCCTCCAGATTCCATCTTTGGGGGTTTGGGCACCCCACTCCAGTACTCTTGCCTGGAAAATCCCATGGGTGGAGGAGCCTGATGGGCTGCAGGCCATGGGGGTCGCTGAGGGTCGGACACGACCGAGCAGCTTCCCTTTCACTTTTCACTTTCATTCATTGGAGAAGGAAATGGCAACCCACTCCAGTGTTCTTGCCTGGAGAATCCCAGGGACGGGGAGCCTGGTGGGCTGCCGTCTATGGGGTCACACAGAGTCGGACACGACTGAAGCAGCATAGAGGTTTCATTATACTCATGATTGATTACTTCATTGACTCGACCTCTTAAGTGACTCGACCTCTCCTCCCCCTC
Organism: Nanger dama; assembly: GCA_917880005.1. NCBI lineage: Eukaryota > Metazoa > Chordata > Mammalia > Artiodactyla > Bovidae > Nanger > Nanger dama. Next base: position 21,222,291 of record CAKJTW010000011.1, on the reverse strand, counting down.
TCCTCTCTGCAAATCAGTGGGCAGGAGTGATAGTTCCAACCCTTCAACCAAGGTTTGTTACCCTGCAACCAGCTCCCCTCCCCTCCTTAGGTGCTTTCCAAACTTCACCTCATGAACATAAATCCAGTTGTGGTGGAAGTGATGGTGAATCTCTGACTACAGTTTTGTTAGAGACTTTTCTGTAGTTTTCTTGTGGTAAAGCATTGATAACACAGATTACTTTGAGTTTTTTGAAATCAAGCCCATTCAAATTATATTTATCATCATCACTATAATTTAAAGATGACTTAAAAGAATCTTCATGAAGACTTCTAAATCTGAACAAAGTGAAATAAACTCATTTCTCCCTAGACTTTCTCTTGAGCACATCAAAAACCTCTGGACCAAAAACACAGGAAGACTCTGAAAGACGGCCTGAAGAGATGGGCAGGCTAAGGACCTGGCCCTTGAACATAGTGATAAATTTCCTGCTTTTCCTTTTGTCTCTTATGTACCCCTTGGAAGAAAAGCTATGACCAACCTAGACAGTATATTAAAAAGCAGAGACATTACTTTGCCAACAAAGGTCCGTCTAGTCGAAGCTATGGTTTTTCAGTAGCCATGTTTTGTGAGAGTTGAACTATAAAGAAAGCTGAGCACCAAAGAATTGATGCTTTTGAACTGTGGTGTTAGAGAAGACTGTTGAGAGTCCCATGGACTGCATGGAGATCAAACCAGTCAATGCTAATGAAAATCAGTCCTGAATATTCATTGGAAGGACTGATGCTGAAGCTGAAACTCCAATACTTTGGCCACCTGATGCAAAGAACTGACTCACTGGAAAAGACCCTGATGCTGGGAAAGATTGAAGGCAGGAGGAGAAGGGGACAACAGAGGATGAGATGGCTGGATGGCATCACCGACTCAATGGACACGGGTTTTGGTGAACTCCAGGAGTTGGTGATGGACAGGGAGGCCTGGCGTGCTGCAGTTCATGGGGTAGCAAAGAGTCAGATGTGACTGAGCAACTGAACTGAACTAAACTGATGCATCCTAGTTTGGACTGCAGAAACCTGTAACTTGAACATACTAATGGAAGCAGACACAAAAAGCGGCCCCCCCACAAGGCATGTTCCTTTTAGTTAAAGGAACAGAATATTTAGGACAATGGAAGAGGAACATCTGTGATGATACCCTTGGAACTCCAGCCAAATACCAGGGGAAAAAATCTTGCAGACCCCTGACCTTGGTCTGCTCCTAGTGCATTGAACCTGGACTTTCACTCCCCCTCCTCTCCAAGGATACCAAGCACTGCTGCCCCCTGCCCCCTAATTAAAAAGTAAGAAGGTAATTTCAGAAGAAAGGGAGCCAGATAAAGGAATTTCTTAAATGTTATTTAAGAACATCTAATATTCTTTAAATATTCTTAAACATAATATTCTGGACAGACCCCCTAGCAACTCATATGTGAAACTGAACAGAACTGACATTGGCAAAGGTTTGATAACTGAAGTACAGTGTGGAATATGGCCAGCTTTTCAGTTTTGCCTCTGGATAACACACAAAGCAAATTAGAATAGCAGCTCCAAGGCTCTGTGAATGAAACTGGGTTTTCTGAGTATATTGTCCTTACTAAGAGAGGTGCACCCACTTTCAATTTCTAAGCATGGATGCTCTAATAAGTTGTCACCCATTTACCCTAAAACTGTCATTGGTCCTATGGAGCTGCAACTAAATCCTTTTCAGATGTTATCACATGAGCCAGAAATCAGACGACTGATGCAGATCATACATATGGATGCAGTTACTGCTAAATATTCCATGTGTGTGTTTCCATGTGTGTTTTGAGGCCATGGCACTGTTTTTTTTGTTTTTTTTTCTCTTCCCTTTATCCTTAAGTTATTTATAGGGAGTGTGCTGGTGACCCAGGTATAAGAGTACATTAGCCAGAATTAAGAAGCAAGATAGAGAGAAAGCTGCACGGTTTTTCCAATGAAAAAAATCTTTAATGATACACCATCTGTGGATATAAGACAAATTTTCATTAATAAGATCATAGAGTCTTATTAATTTCAGATTGAAAATATACTAAATCTTATTTATCCTATAGGCTCAAGGATGTACTGTACCAGGAATACAGTCAATATTTTCCAATAAACATAAATGAAAGTAACCTTTAAAAATGTATAAACTATTTTTAAATTAGAAATACAATTAAATGGTGTATGTTGAAAAAATCTTATTTCAACATCATTTTAATGTTTGAACCTTAAATGCAACCTCCCTATATACGTATTTATCTGACTTATGTTTGAACACCTTCTTCTTGGGCTATTTATTATATTTGAACAGCTAATAGTGTTGGGAAAGTCTTCCATATTTGAGCCAAAATCCTGTTTTCCATAACTTTTGTTACTTGGTCCTGTTTGCTCAATTCCTAGGTGCCATAAGGATCCAGAACAGTTGTCTCAGATAATGATTTTTCTTTTTTTTTTTCTTTTTTTATTATTATTAAATTTATTTATTTTTTTAATTACAATACTATATTTGTTTTGCCATACATTGACACGAATCAGCCATAGGTGAACACTCATCCCTATTCGAACTGTTTCTCATAAAACAGTTCTGAGTCTTTATTTATATCTTTTGGTCTTTCTTGCTTGTGCCCTAGTTTATCTTGTACTTCTTAAAGTTCCACCAAATTAAATATTAGCATGTCCTTCTTCAAATTTTATTTTAAAATGATTGTCCAAAGATGAGGACTAGCATCAGATACACTGTAAGTATCTCCTGTCTTTTGACCTTTCAAACTTCCATTCTACCACTTTGTATTCCATTACACTATCTCATCATTTTTCTTATCCATAGATAGACTGTTGGCTCACTGCACCAGTCCATAAAAGTATTCAACAATGGTGTGATCCCTGGGTTGGGAAGATCCCCTGGAGAAGGGAAAGGCTACCCACTCCAGTCATCCAGAGAATTCCATGGACTATATAGTCCATGGGGTTGCAAAGAGTCAGATATGACTCTGCAACTTTTACTTTCAGGCTGAGAGAGGTGGAAGAGTTCTTATAAGCCATCTGGTCCAATTCTGCCCTTGTCCAAATAGACCTAAAGGCATTAGTGACACCGCTGGGGACACAGCTGAAACTGCCTGATTTCTGAGCTCATAATTCCCTCTATTTTATCTTTGCTACTCTCCCATTTGCCTGTCATACAAGAAGCAGTCTTATTTCTGGTGTCTGTGATGAAGAGATGTTTGTTGATTCCCAAACCTAGGCCATCTCCCAGGAGTACTCTAGATCAGGGTGGTGAAAAGACTTAAAGCAGCTTAAAATTCCCAGGGTGTGTTGGTCTGTGGGAAGAGATTTTATCTGTTAATAGAAAACAGCAAAGGTTTGGAATGTGTTTGAACACAGTCCATTTTTGACAAATACAAAGAAGAGACCACAATCTCATGGAAATTGTGAAATCAGGGGATGGAGAAGGAAATGAGGAGAGAGCAAAGGACTTTTCTCAAAGCGGCAAAAAACAATCTCAAGATATCAATAAGAAGAACTTTTGTTTTAGTCTGATGCTGAAAGGAAGCCAGTAAGCTTACACTCCAATGTCTAGGGAATTGAACTTGAAGTTAGGAGCTCCAACTGAGCAGGTCAAATTTTTATTTTGTGTGTAATCAAGTCTTCTCTACCTACTCTAAGCACTGTACTGTACTTACTGTTTTAATTTATCATAATGCCTAAGTCTTCTTTCGCCTTTCATATTTCTTACAAATTTCCTCTCTGCACAGCAGCTATGAGGCAAGGAAATAAGCTGACCCTTGAAAATATGGAGGGATAGAGGCTCTAACCTCTGTGTGGTCTAAATCTGCTTATAAACTAATGAAAACCTACTTTATAACACAGAGCTCCACTCAATGTTCTGTGGTGACCTAAATGGAAAGGAAATCCAAAATAGAGGGGATATATGTATATATATATTTAGTTAATTCACTTTTTCTGGACAGAGGAAAGTAATGCAACATTGTACAGCAACTACATTCCAATATTTTTTTTTTTTAACTCTGCATATAATTTACAGTTGGTCCTCTTTATCCATGGTTCTGAATCTGTAGAATCAACAACTGGGGATCATGCAATGCTGTAGTATCTTCATAGTTCAAACCGTGCTGTTCAAGGATCAGTTGTACTTCTGTGTCAATGCTGACCTAGATGAACTCAAAATATTTTTTTCTTTTTTAAATTAATTCTCACAAGAAGCCAGGGTAGTGGGTATAACCATTTTCCATATAAGGAACTCATATTTACACAGGTGAACTTTTCCAGTGTCATATAATAAAAAGGAAGATTCTTTTGAATACAGGCCTCAGTTCAGCTCAGTTCAGTTTAGTCACTCAGTTGTGTTTGACTCTTTGTGACCCAATGGACTGTAGCACACCAGGTTTCCCTGTCCATCACCACTCCCAGAGTTTACTCAAACTCATGTTCATTGAGTTGGTGATGCCATCCAACTATCTCATTCTCTGTCATCCCCTTCTCCTCCCACCTTCAATCTTTCCCAGCATCAAAGTCTTTTCAAATGAGTCAGTTCTTTGCATCAGGTGGCCAAATTATTGGAGTTTCAGCATCAGCATCAGTCCTTCCCATGAATATAGGCCTGTTTCATGTCAAAACCAAAATTGTGAGAAGTGAATGAGAACTCGAGTTTTGTCACAGAAAAACCTGGATTCAGATTCTACTTAACAGCTGTGGGATCTTATATATACCATTTAGCCATTTAATCAGTGATCCTATTACGTAAAAGGAGAACATTTAGCTCCATCTAGGATTTCAAAGAAACCTGAAATGGCGAAATGGCATTTTCCTTTAACATTTGGTAAACACTGAGTGCAGGTCATGTAAAATCTCCCCAAAGACATCCCTCCCTTCTCTGTTACACACAGAAACTGAATGGCTCTGCTACCCTGGGCCTTATCATGACAGAAATGTCTCAACTGAGTATGGGGCCTCTGGGTGAAGAATGACCAAGATCTGCTTCTGAATGATTGGTTTTATTACAGAGATATGAATTTCAGAGAATGCAACATCCATGTTTGTTTCGTGTAAACTCCTTTCACATGCGGGGCCCTCTCAGACTTTAACTTACTGTTCTTGCCTTCCTTTATTAATTTTTGCTATCATCACTCCATCTTTCTCCATCTATTTCTGCATTTCCCTCTGCTATGGTATGAATGCTTGTGTTCCCCAACATTCCTATGTTGAAACCTAGTTCCCAAGGTATTACAAGGTGAGCATTTGGAGCTGATTAGGTCATGAAGAAATGAATTCATGCCTTTATAAAAGAGGTCCAGAAATTACCCTGCAATGTGAGAGGTTACAGCAGAGCATGACTCTCACCAGACACTGAACCTGCAGGTACCATGGTCCTCACCTCCCAGTTTCCAGAACTCTAAGAATTAATATACAATTAATAACCTTTGTTTATAAATCACCAGCATTTGGTCTTCTGTTATACCAGCTCAAAAGACTTGAGATAGCCTCTGAGCTTTTCTCTCTCTCAATCTCACAATCATTCCTTTTTCTTCTGATCCCCTCTCATTTTTCCCACTTTCCAGTATCCTATAAGGTGGCATTTTATGTTTGAGTCAAGTTGTTTTCTAAGAGCATATGTGATAAAGAACTAACCCCAAGAAAACTAAGAGTTGCAGTGGACTACTTTTAAATGACTGAGTTTGGGTACTTTCCAAGTTGAATAAAAATACATTAATTCTGGAGTTTGGAGTTCAAGATTGAAAGGTGTTAGTTTGTATTGCTAAAGTAACCTACGCTGTCATATTCCAATAATAAGTAGAGAGAAGCTAGTTACTCTGGTCTTTCCTGTAACTTGAACTAGCCTAGCCATGCGGGAAGACCAGCTAAGGAATATAAGCCAAGTGATTTGCATCTTGGAGAAAGAGGCTCTATTTTGATTGGAATTCGTCTCATAAAGGTATCAAGCTAAAGCCAAACTTTTTCATAAATATGATTCATCAGTGGGCCCAATGCCATCTAGCATATGTTGTCAAACACTTGATTTATACTTGTCTAATCTTAACGTCCAGTTATCTTGAATATGGCTACAGGTTTAAATCAGTGGTTCTCAAAATAGGGTGATTTTGACTCCGAGAGACATGTTGCCATGTACAGAGACATTTTTGGTTGTCACAGCTTAGAAGCAATATGAAGTGTGTTGCGACTGCCGTTTAGTAGGTAATGATGTCAGGGATGATGCCATCCTAAAATGCAAAGGACAACCTATCCTGACAAAAACCAATCATCCCAAATATCAGTAAGCCAAGGCTGAGAAACTCAAACTTAAATACCTACTGATCCAAAAACCTGCAGACTTATTGAATGACTGAGCCCTTGGTCATCCTATAGAAACAATGACTGTGAAAATCTCCTTCCCTAGTAGCATTTCTAAATGCCTTGGGCTACAATCAAATGTTGATTGTTGATCCTGGATTCAGCCTGAAAAATATTACTAAGAAACAATTTTTACTTCAGTGGGGAAATAATTTTTATGGCTTTCTGGATTAGTTTTTGATACTATAATTTGAGATCATTTTTGAAACCAGCCAAATCTGGCTTTAAGGTAATCCACTGTGTCTGGTGTCCTAATTATGTGTTGATTTCTTCGTGCAAGCCTATTGATCTTGGCAAAGTGAAAACTAGAAATTTAGCATTCAAGCAGAAAGAATAAATCAAAACTGGCTCAATTAGCTTTGCTGTGATTCAGGGTTTGTTAACAGTTCCTCTGCTTTGTTTCAGATTTATTTATTTTATCATATCTTTTGCTTTTCTCATTTCTTTTCCAAAGTTCCAATATAATTACACTGTAATCTTCAGCAGTGTCTCATTGCTTGCAGAAAAACTGAATCTATTATTTGTAGATAATGAATTCCAGCAGAATCATTTTGATAGCCCTGAACTTCTGGAAAATCTGACATCTTAGGTCTCCCTCTTTCTGGCTCTTATACCTTCTTTTCCTTCCAAAGAAGATTCTTTGCTCATTCATTTTCATTAGGTTTATTGGAGAACAGTATTAATCCAGGATCCTGTTTCTGAGCTTTTCCCAGAAGTGGGCAGAACAGTAGTGCAAGGAATAACATTCATAAGGTAGCTTTTATTTTCAAGGTATATCTCATTTGGGAAATAATGTAAGTGGCATGCTATGCATATGATATTAACCTTGGCAAGTTCAGGTATTCCGTGTGTGTCTTACAAATAGTGGTCATCAGCAATGTCACAGAGGTAGGAATCAGTGTTCTTAGATTCTAATCCTGGTTCTTCCATTAAGTTGCTGGATACATGTGGACAACTTGATTCTTTTCCAGACTTTATTTTCCCTTCTCTAAAATGAAAGGGTGGGAGCACATACATTCCATGAATGCGGCAGGAAGCAGTTCTAGAAAGATGGGGGCCCAAGAGGAGAGGGAAATGAATATCGTTCCCCACCATATACCCAACTCTTACACAGATCGTATGGGTGAAAAGGACATAAAAAGAATTTCATAGAAGTAGATGCCTATGTCTATGTATCAAATTAAATAAGAGGCTCTCTGGGCTTCATTTTATTAAAACCAGAACTCTGACATTACCTGGACTGCTTCTCTTTTCCCTTGATTGATTTCCTCAACCTGCTCCTTGGCAGATGTAATCTCACTATGGAGATCATCAACAGGACAAGGAATGGGAAAGAAGAGAGAGATGTAGAAAGAAAGTAAAGCAGAGAGGCGTGTAGTCAAGTGAAATCAGCTTCTTCTGATCATAGCTGGCAGCTCTCCTCAGGACTAAACCCCCAAAATCATACACACAGCACTGAAACATATCACACAGAAGGCTGACTCCAGCTCTTTTTTTTTTTTTTTTAATGTGTTTGGGACATTTGGCAAATGAAGGCCAGCCCTCATGGAAATTACCTAGCTAGGAAGTCAGTCAGCAGGAAAAGAGGGATGAATAAAAGAACAGAAAAATAATTATAGGAGAAAAGCTGAATGGAAAAAAGACAGGAGAAATTATATTTTTTCCTAATGAGAAATGCAAAATTTTCCACCAGACAACTATGACTCTTGGCTAAGTGGCCTACATCTCATGTGAATGAAAATGCAGAGTGGGCGGGGCAGTCCAGGAAACTGGGCCTTGTGTCTGCTCCATCTCTGGAGGCACCAGGTTCACTGCAGGTCTCAGTGGCATCACTGATTTACCAGACTGCCCCTCTGGAGGTAACCACGCCCCTTCCACAGAGTCTGTAAAGAGCACTGTGCATGCATCCTAAGTCATTTTAGTCTTGTCCAATTCTTTGCCACCCCATGGTCTGTAGCCCACCATTCTCCTCTGTCCATGGAATGGGTTGTCATTTCCTTCTCCAAGGGCTCTTCCTGACCCAGGAATCAAACCAGCGTCTCTTACATCTCCTGCATTGGCAGGCAGGTTCTTAACCACTAGCATCACCTGGGAAGCCCACCAGAGCACTGGACATTCTGACCCAGCTCCACTTGCTGATCCTCTTTGACTCATTATGGAACCTCTGAGGCCATCAGCTATCAAGTAACAAGGACAGACTTTATGATTTCTGAGGGTCCTTCAAGTTGTACTATTTTAATGCTTTTAATAACTATCACTCCTCATTCTTACAAGACCACATTTCTTAGGCAAAATATGTATTCCTTCCTCTCTCACCCTTACTTCACTGTCCCAAACCAACTATTTAACTTGAAAGGACAGAGAGTTGAACAGGATATTCCTTTGCAGTCCCTTCCAGTTCTCTAAGATCTTTACTCAAGTCCTTAGTAGTACAAAAGAACCATTATTACACCAAATCCAATGAGTTTTCATTTTAGATGAATCCATCCACCTTTCAAAATTTTAAAACTCCATCCACAAAGCAAGCTGACATTTTATCAAACATACCCAAAAGAATTTTACATATCTATCCCTTTGGAGTTTATCACTGAGCAAATGATATTCGTGACAGAATATATTTGAGTCTCAGAGATGGAATCTGTGAAGAGAGACAAGTCATTTATTACTTCCTTTTATTAAAACCTATAAAGAAATCCTTTTATAGGCTTGAGATTTGGGAAGAATTTTCACCAGACTAAAATAGGAGAAAACCTGTAAGCAATTGCTCCCTTCATTTAACTGAATTTTAAGCTACCATTTGCCAGTCACAATGAGTGATTGATAAAGAGCTTACTGGGCCTTCATAAAGTCAGCCTCCTAGCAGGAAACAATTGATATTCAATCTCCTTAGCTACGGGGACCTAAGAGATGGCTACACCAAGAAGTTCCCAGGTTTCTTTCCTAACCAGTGGGACAGAAAGATGATGACTAGTGGATTTTGATAAATAAAGCCTGGAAAAAAAAAAATTGTAACAAGAAGAAAGAAAAAAAGCCACATCCCTTGAGGAAATAACCACTAGGAAATTTCAAAACAACTACTTCAAGAAGACATAGATTCAACTCCCTATTTGAAATAATTTGTAGACAAAATGTACATAGTCTACAGATGGGTTAAAAGAGATTTTAATATGAGACTTGGGAAAAGCTTTTAGTCTGAACTAAAATAATATATATCAAGCACATATCATGTGATCTAGGTTTCAAACTCATTTTTCTTAAGGCATTCATCTAGAAGGAGAAAGAAATGGATAAAGCAGAAAAAGAGTGAGGAAAATCTTTCAGCTTGCTTTTTTTTCTTTTTTAGAAAACACTAATAAAATAAATTATGGTCAAGAAAAAGGAATTTTGGGGAGATGACTGTAGGAGGGAGATAGAATTGCCTAACTCAATTGCACTCCTCGCTGCCCCCCCCCACCCCCGCCTCTAATCTTAAGAAGAAAAACAAATGTCAAATGGCACACAGCTCCAGTTTAGAAACAAAACATGGAAGGACAAGCTTGTTTTAAGTAAAAATAAAAATAAAAATAAACAGCACTGGATATCTTTTTTTTTCCTTTACTAAATGGCTGGGAACACTGAAAAGAAAAACAGATACTGTCAAAGTATTCCTGATTGTAAAGTACACAGATAAGGGAAAAAGAAAAGGATCTCTCTTACGTTTGTTTAAATTTCACAAAAGTACATAAAGCAGACACAGCGTGTCAAGAATTTTCCGAAGCATAGTTTTAGAAAATAAGGATTAAATTAGAGAAAAGATGGAGAGGGAAGGAAAGGAAGTTTGCAACATTAGCCAGAACTTGCAAATGGAAAAGAGTGAAAAGTCAAGCAGTCTACAGTTCTTCTGTAACTTTCTTCCCCAACTGGCAAGCCATGAAATCTGATAACTAATATGAGAAGACTTCCTATCACCATGCAACAGTCTTTCTCAACAATATTTTGTACACAAGCAACCAAGCTATCTTTCATTCAACAAACATAAGCTGAGCATTTACTGCTACCACCCCTGTTTTAGGTATTTGGTTGGGGTAGGGGGATATAGATGCTGAGACTGAACTCAGACCTAATGAACCTAAATCTCCAATTTTAAATTATATTTTTAATGCCCAGGTGATTCATAATAATCATCTATCTACTGATCTTCCAGATCTGGAAACTCCTTCGTTAGGTACAAAAGTGACTATGACCATTCTGTGATCTCCAGGAGCTCACATAAGTGATAATAAATACATGAATTTCTCCCAAATAATGTTGAAAATGAAACATGATATGAGAGGATCATATTCTTTACTGTGGATATTCAGAGGAGGGAGAAATAATGGACTGTTAGGGGCTGTCGATTGAGGAAAAGAGAGTGTCACAGAAATATGTACATTTGTGCTTCCCACATGGTACTAGTGGTAAAGAACCCACCTGCCAATTCAGGAGATCTAAGAGATGCAGATTCGATTCCTGGGTCAGGAAGATCCCCTGGAGGAGGGCATGGCAACCCACTCTAATATTCTTGCTTGGAGAATCCCGTAGACAGAGGAGCCTTCAGGCCTATAGTCGATTGAGTCACAAAGAGTTGGACTCAACTGAAGCAGCTTAGCACATATGCTCATGCTTGTATAGTTACCATTTGAACACACAGAGAAGGAGGTGGGAAAATCTACTACTCTTATTATAACTAATCTACTACCACTATAACTAAGTCTGCTACTATTATAATTAAACATGCTATTATTATAACTAGTAATAAGAGACACATTTCCAGTGTTTCTGGAAATAGAAATAGTCCCTGTTCTGGGTGCCTTATATAAATCCTCTCTTAAACCTAAACCAACCAGTTAGGTTCTATTATTTCTATTATCTACAAGATGAGCAAACTAAAGCTTAGAAAGTTTTTGTGAATTTTTCAGTCACAGAGCTGGAGATTGAAGAGCTAAAGTTCAGTCTCAGATTGATCCCATTCCAGAGCCTCTATTCCTCTCAAAGAAGAATAAACAAACCCAGATGTGCAAAAGTGTCAGACACAAAAGATTAAGCATCCATTGCTCCCTCTGGCTGAAGGATGGCAGAGTGGGGGAGAAACTGAGCTGGTAAAGTTAAAGGTCAGATAGGCTGCAGTAAACACTGTGGGCTCTATACAGTAGCAAAGGGAAACCAGTGAAGGTTTCCAAGCAGAGACTATTCTGATCAAAGCTTTATCTTAGATTTTAGGCTGTAAATTATGAGTTATATGATACAATCTGAAATAATAGGATTTGAAAGTCTAAAGAGTCTTGCCCTGGCTTTAAACAAAAAAGTGTGCTTGGGATCTAAGTAGAACTACCATCTCACCTCAGAGGAATTACCGGCATGCCAGGGCTTACGGAAGATTCTACAGAACAGCCCTGAAGATAAATACAATGAATGTCTGTTACCCCACAGCACAAGGACTGACTCATTCCTGGAGCTGTCCAAATCTGGCAAATGGATAGCCCCAGGGACTCAGCATTCTGTGGGATCTGAGGTTACCCCAGGGGGCAATGGGTGTGCACAGGCATGATCAATTGTTGGCAGAGCCCAGACCTCTGACTCGCAGTCTTATACTCAATTCATCAAGGCAAATCACACGTAACACTCGGTAAGCCCCTTTTCCTATCTAGATTCTCCTTTCCTCATTATGATGAGAAAAATTGATATCAACAGGCCTTAGATTTCACAGTTCTCAATCTCTCCCTTCCAATACTCTAGCATAGAGAATCTGTTTCCATTAGCTGCTCACTAACTGGAAATTGGGGGAGCAACAGCATCTCTGGAGAGCTCCCAGAGTTTGCAAACCCCTAGCTGAGAACAAATATATTTCCTTATCTCTAGGAAGTCTACTAGCTCTAACTGTATCACAAGATTCACAATCTCAAATCTTAGTTACAAAGTCCGCACTGAATTCCATCTGGTCCAGGATTATCCTTTTCAAGTGCAGAATGCATCACTGATGTCCAAAGTAAGTCAGCAGCACAAGGTACCATGATCACACATGGAGGCATATTCAGGGAACCCATCTATCATCAGGGAATGAACACTTTAGGATTCAAACCTGTCACAGCCCAATTGTACTTTGTTATTTTCAGAATTTTGGTTTGCGCTCAGAAGATTGTGTGTGTGTGTGTTTATAAGTCAAATTTCCAAGAAGCCAAGCAAAGGCTAAAAGTGTGAATTTCTTGGGTGGAGGGAACACCTTATTTGATGTTCATAAAGATAGTCCTAATGACTCCAACTCACCAAAAATGAATTTCCAAAGGGTCAGAAGATCTCCTCCTTAAGAGATCATCAATTCTATAGACCTAAGAAACTGCACCTATTGGAGAAGAAATGAACGGGAAGAAGATGCAAGATATGTTTTGCTCTCAGAAACATTGCTAGTAGAACAGAAATTAGCACATGAACTCACATATTTTTTAAGAGACTTCAGTTTCACTGGTGCATCAGACCACACGAGGTAGTTTACCCACAGAACTACCCATGAGCGACTAACTCCTGTAATCAATTTACTGTAAAAAGAGGCATGTTAAACCTAGGGCTTCATCTTCTTTGACTTCCAACAGGAGATGGAAGCAGGAGCATGATAAACGTTAACATTAGCAGTGAAGCAAGGGTAATTACAGAACCAATGACACTCACATTCTGAGAATTACCTCACGGTTATTTATTTTTATAGGAGTGAAAATAAATACACATTCCTTTCCCAGACCTGAAAAAGGAAAATGTACCCAAGATGTGTGACAGAACAATCAGCGGGACTGCCAACCTCACATCTGAGACTCCTGGGAAGACAGCGTTGCAGGGACCAATATGGACCACCCACGTTCTGCTCTGGGAACCCGGCGAGTGTACCTTCAGCTGGGTACTCACAGGCCCCTCTCTGCATACTACTGACTGATTTCTCTAAGACTAGCCAAAACTGTGATATTCATTTAAGAGAAAGCAGATTTATAATTAATACATGTCTCAGCAAATCCTTAAGGATGCACAAGCCAGTAGAAGACATATGCTGAAAAGAATTCAGGCTTTCTCCTTATTTCTTGCCCAAGATACTAAATCCAACACTTTAGCCAGGGCACTGTGAGTTAAGAGTGAGTTACGGTTGTGATTTCCTGAGCTCCACCAACAACTGCAAATCTGCAAAGACCCTGTGGGATGAGCTGCAAAAGACATCATATCTGCACCTGGTGTGTATTGTCACATCCCAAAAATGCAGCCCAGTCCACTGGCTGGCATGACCAACCAACCCCTAAAGCTGCCACTTCAACAGCTGGAGAAGAGATGTTGACAAAGGGACAAAGAAAAGCAAAAAGGGGAGAAAGTATAAGTTCAGAGAAACATAGATAAGAAAGAGTGGGAGACTGAGAAACACAGGCTAAACTGTCTCTGCTGAAGCATCCACATGGATCTTCAAAATCGTGACTGTGGGGAAAATGTCAGTACACTGTTTACCTCCCGTCAGTAACTTCAGGCAAGTTGAAGACAAATAAATAAAACCAGAAGGAGAGACCATCTGATGGTGAACAACTCAGTACGACGCTTACTTCCAGAAACTAGAAGTGCTCAGAGGACAAAGAGTCAGCACTTTGGGTACTTTAAGTGAGACTACCTCGCACAGAACCACCTCTGACACGCATAACTCCCCTTTAACCTTTGATCTTCCCTTTTTGTGTAGGTGCAGGGAGAAACAGGAATGGGATTCAGAGCAAGTCTACCTTTAACTCAGCTGTTCTGGGCACACTCTGTTAAACTTCAAAGAAAAGGTGCACACTAGCCTGTATGAGGGATGAGGGAGCTGAGACTGAAGAGAAACGAGCTGAAGCTAGACCAAGAAACAAAGCGAGAGGAGATCTTACACTAGAGCCGGTTCTGCCAGCGTTCGCGTTAGTGGGAGGGAGACTACACTAGAGCCGGTTCTGCCAGCGTTCAGACGTTAGTGTGAATGGGTACATCTTATCAGTGCAGTCCTGTTTTTGAGAGAGAAGAGGATGCCTTAAGAACTACTGGCTTGCCCAGATTCATCTAGTCTTGGTTACAGAGCTCAGCTCGGGCCACCAGATATCTAGATTCACATACAGACAGAACCGTTCAAGGAGACCCAGTCTGACCCGCTAAGGAGCCTCGCGACGGCCAGGAAGACGAGAGTCGCGGGAGGGCTCGAGACATCTCGGAGGCGCGGGAGGGCGGAGGTGTGCGCTCTGGGTACCTTGATGTAGGCCCGCTGCAGGTAGTTGTAGGGTACTCTGCGCTGGAAGTCGCTGCGCACATCCTCACTGGCGCGGTGGCGGGACGCAGGGCCCCTAGGCGCTGGCTCTGGCAGCTGCGGTAGCAGCGCGCCCGCTCGAGCAGAGCGCGGAAGAAGGGCAGCTCGGCTCCCGGGCCAGCGCCGGGGGGCGCGAGCGGGCGGCGGGCGGCGCAGTGGCGGGCGCAGCGCGCGCGGATCTCCCGCAGGCGCCGGTGGCTGCGCAGAGCCGCTTCCAGGTCGCGCACAGCCAGCTCGTAGTCCCCGCTGTAGTAGGCGGCCACGCCGCTGGCGTAGAGCAGGTCGAAGGGCTGCAAAGGCCCGGGCTCGGGCTCCCGCTCCGGATGCCGGCTGTCCGGGGGCCGCACCACAGCGGCGGCGGCAGCAGCAGCCAGGGTAGCAGCAGCGGCAGCGGCGCCCAGATGCGCTCCCGCATCCTCCGTGGCGGACGGGCGCCGGCCGGCCACGCTCGCAGTCGGCTCCCGGCACCTGGCGTCCGGGTCGCGTCGCCCGGCTTCTCAAGCGCGATGGCCCGGCCCCGCCGCCAGCCGGCTGCCCTGCGAGCCTCAGGTGACCCGCGGCGCTCGGCGGACTGAGAGAGCGGAGGCCGGCTCGAACGGCCGCTCTTAAAGGGACGCCCACAGCTCACACGCTCCTCCTGCTGCCCGAGCCTCCGCGAGCCGCTCGCCGGCGCTCAGCGCGCGCCCTGCAGGCTCGGGCCGCAGTCTCCCGGAGGCAAGAGGCAGACACCCTGGTGTCAGCCAGAGAGCCAGCGCCACTGGAGGCCAGCCAAGGAGGGGCCGGGGAGGCCAGCCTGATGTGTGGGGTCCCTTAGAGGTTGCAGAATGGCTATGATGACTCCCTTTCCTTAGAGAGGAAGAAAAGCCAGATTAGTGACCTTAGAGCTCTCATTTTTTGTAATTTGTGATTTCGCTCTTTGTCCATCACCTTGTCCCGTGTGAAGTACTGAAGCTCTAGCTCAGACTGAGGAAAGCCCTGGAGGGCCAGTTGGCCCCTTTGGGAGGCTTGAGGAGGAAAGTGCTTAGTCCACGTTCACAGCACTGTGAAAGGCAAAGGAGGGAGTCAACCCTGGGCCTTTGGAATCAAATCTTACTGCTCGTTCTCTTAGGGAAGGGCCCACCTTTGTTTCTCAACCCACTTTGTATGGGTGTGCGTCTGTGATTAGGTCAGGGAATAGGGGCAAAGGACAAGAAACAGCCCACTTCTCTGTGTAGAGGAGGGCATTACAGGACCCAGAGAACTGTTGGAATGGTTACACTTCCTCCGTCAGGTTACCAACCCTGTAAACCTGTGCACTTGAATCTAGTTTCCTCTTCTTCTAGGACAGACAAATATCCCGATATGTCCAATGGCTTTAAGATATAAATTATTTTTGCAAGAGCTGAACAAAGAGGCAATTTAATAAATCCAGTACCCCCAGGCCTTAAGCGGTGAGCATCAGCCTAGGAATGGGAAAGCTGCCAGAATGGCTGCCAAACTCCAAAGGACTAGCTGGAGGCTTTCCTGTTCCTCTGTTTCTCCTCCCTTATAAATGCCTCCTGAGCCAAGGTGTTCCCTTCATTCCTGTTCTTTGGCTTCACACTCTTACAAGGATTCCTGAGAGCTTATGCACTGGACCCTTGACTCCAGTATGCCTCGTGGAAGCATTCCTGTGGTCTCCTAGTGTTTGTAGCAGTTTCACTGGAGTCTCCCTGGGCACTGGAAGAGTGAATGAAAGAGAAGGGCAACAGGAAAGAACACTTATCACATAGTTGATCAGAAGTCCCCAAAGAAGGCTTTTATGTGGGATCACCACTATGCCCTGAAGGCTGCCAGAGTTTCATGCTAATTCATTCACTCATTCTGTTGGATTTGACCACTTGGGCCATAAACAGTCTTGGCTCTGTAATTCCAAGGGACCCCAAAGAATCTTGCTGTTATTACTTTCCTCCCCCAAACCTCACTGGTGTGAGGCTTATTCCACTGATGGAGAATCTCCACTTCGGAGCTGAATATGTACTGGATACTTCAGATGTTCAGTACTCCAGAATTTAAACTTGGGTCATATGCCCAGACATTTCCTCTAAGGATTGTCTCTCTTCTCAGATAAAATCTTTGGAGTCCAGAGTTATTAACCAACTTGTGAAAGGTTTTGAAGTACAATGGCTAGGAAATCCTGCTATGGGACTGAGGGCAAAGCACCAGGATGCTTTACTATAGATTATCTCTACATTCTGTGATGTGTACACATCATTTAATACATGCCATTTAAATTTACATCTTTGTATAAATACTTTCAAAGTAGGAATTTGGGGGAAGGGTTCTAAGGTAGAATGCTAGACTAGATGGTACATGTTAGACTAGATTCAAAGTGCTTTAAAAACACAGAGCCTGCAAAGATTGAAAGCTTATTGGTTGTAGCATTGCTAAATTTTCTATTGATCCTCAAAGTGACGTGTGCTAGCAAACCTTCTTCATGTTTTATTGTTATAAGGAAAAGCAAAACCTGACTCCATGTTGTATGTGTTTCTTTTACTTTAACCTTTCTTTCCCTATTGTTTTTGTTCACTAAAATGATGCTGTCCATACATAATGGCTTGCCTTGGAGAACCCTGCCCCCTGCCTAAACAGTAAATCAGAATGCCTTTGTTCAAGACTCTGTTCACCTGTGGATGGCTACAGGAAGGAAGAAATTAAAACATACTCTTCCTGAGGCTGGCCATTCCAGGAAATATTTGCAACATTAATGGCTTTTTGCTTTTCTTCATCACTTCCCCTACCCCACCTCTGTTCTACAAAAGAACCTAGCATCTAGACCCCAATAAGATGATTATTTTGAGACATTAGTCTGCCATCTTCTCAGTCTACTAACTTTCTGAATAAAGTCATTATTCCATGCCTCAACACCTGATCTCTGATTTATCGGCTTGTTGTGTGGCAGAGGGAGTTTGAAGTCAGTAAAACTATTATCTTATCTTCCTTGGTACAAATCCTATCCGATTTTATAGAAAGTGTTAGACATCTCAATTTTTCCTATACATTGGAATCATCCGAGAAGGCAAAAATACTGATATCTGAGTCTGATTCTGAGAGCTTCTGATTTAATTGGCCTGGGGTATGGCCTGATCATTAAGATTTTTTAAAGTTCCCTCAGTGATTCTAATATGAAACCAGACCACTGGTCTGGAGTCAAAGCCATAACCCAAAGCGTAAGTCTGTGAATCAGGGCACCAGGTGACATAGAGGATTCGTGAATCTAAGATGAGCCATCACCCAGATCTCCCCTCTCCATGAAGGAAATCTGATCTACCTTTAAGACTCAGTCAGAACAGAAGTGCATAAATATATAGTGATAAAATTCATTCAAGGTGAAGAATTTGATTCCAGCCAATGTTTTACCTAATGGTATCAACTTTGTGTTGAAAAAAGAGTCCTTCCTGGGTCTCTAACATTCCTTAATGTCTTTCTGAGTATGCCAAGAATGGACTTCTTCTTTACCTAAGCAACTTCTTAGACAACTGGGTATCATCTCAGAGCTCCTGTTTCATCAGATCTTGAGTTGAGTTCAAAATGTGCATTTCTAACAAGTTGCTTGGTGATGCTGAGACTTTTGGTGCAAGAATCATACTTTAAGAATCACTTCATCAATACAATTCCTCATGAACAGTGGTACTCCAACTTTGCTGTATGTGTAAAAGCTAATTAAAAACAAAATACAGAGGCCCTATCTTTGTAATATAATCAAGTCTGGGCCGTTATGTTTTTATCAGATTTCCCAGAGGTTCTGATACCCATCAAAGTTTGAGAACCACTCCTTTAATTAATGACTTTTCACCCTATTTGACAATGTCTGGAGGCACTGTTGGTTTTCACAACCAGGGGAGAGTACAGTTGTACTATAGGCATCTTATGGGTAGAGGCCAAGGGTAATCTTAACTACCCCTTGCCGAACAAGATAGCCTCCCACAAGAAAGAATTATCCAGTGTAAAGTATCTATAGTGTACAAGTTGAGAAACCCTTGGATAGAACGTGGTTTGAGCACAGCAAGTCTTATTCAATTCCCTTACTTTACAAATGAGGAAACTTAGGCTCATAGGTCACATAGATAGGCAGTGTCGGACTAGTGTGCTTAATTTTATATACCAAAGCATAAAACTAGTATGCAGAATATCACGGAGCACTGTTTGATAGTAGCTTTGTAACTGTTTTTGAAGATAAAGAGACAAATGACTTGAGAAAGGGAGCCATTGGAAATATAGATGTTGAAATTGCTGCTAAGATGGGTATGAACTGGAAGCCTGCAATTTTGCTTTTGTTCCCCATTCCTTACGAACTAAGAGAACAACCAAAGCACAAGCGAATCCATCCTAAAGTTCTAAGAGGGATTCAATCATTGTCTTTTTAAAATTACCTTTGGAATGAGTCTTGACAGAAGACTGAATTTCCTTTTGACTTCGGTTTATAAGTCAACAGCATCATCACACCCCTTGCATTTGGGAACCTCCAGCAGGTTCAGGTTCCCTGAAAGGGAAAGGGAAAGGGAAGGTCTTCAAATGCTTCTTATTTTCCCCAAAATCAGGTACTGTTATTTTTTTTTTCAAAGCTAATTTTTCACTTTCCTACAAAATCTTTATGGAGCAATAAAAAGTATGCTCAGACTTTAGCAGTAGATTCAATAGACACTTTCCAAAAGCAAATCTAATACTCGGTTATTTTGATCATGTGTAACCAGATATCTTGCTTACCCCAAACATCTTTGATTCTCTTGAAATGAAAGGGATAATTCTCACTATGCAACAACCTGGGCCTGTTCAGCTGCTGTTGATTTTGGCCACAAGGGAACTGTTTAGAAGATTTTTTTTTCTTATTCAAATAGCATCATCTGAAATTTTTTTTTCCTCCAAATAAGTTAGTGTGAAAGGCAAGCCACCAATAATCTGTCAACATAAGAGAGAAAGAGAAAATAAGGCCTCCCTGCAGGAAGAAGGATTTTTTTAGAAAAATTAATATTTAACTTACATTTAAAATCAAACAGGAGCAGTCACATTCCAAGACTGTCTGTTCCTTTCCAATTACCTTAATAGCTCTGTCCCTGTGCTTACCTTAATTCTTGATTGAGATCTAAAATTCCAAATCAAATAAAGCATTTGCAAACAGCCTGTTTCCATACTCTTGTCATGGAGGCATTCCAACTTCATTTCTCAAGAGACTCACATTTTAGTTGAACAAGAAAAAATAGTGAAATAAATAATAATAATTACTCCCCATAAAACTTGAACTAAAAACACAATATAGATTGAAATTGAGAATTGGTGGGCCTTCCCTAATCCAGTGGGCTGGGCATCATGCCAGTTCTTTTCACAAACATTTAGTCACTTAACTTGCCAGGGTCTCTTTGAGTAAGGCATTAATTCATACTGTAATTTCACCAGCGAGAAAGTTGAGGCTTATAAAAGAAGCATGACTTACCAAAGGTTACTTTGCAAGTTACAGGGCAAGGACCGAAGCTTATTTAGTGTTTCTCCCACCACACTACACTACCTCTTTCTAGGCCTACCTAAAATATCTTCATAGCTCCTCTCAAAATTCTGCTATGGTTAAACTTATATATACCACATTTTTAATTTAGTCACCAACTTTGTTTTATGTTCCTCACTCAGCTAGACTCACAGACTCATAAAATTTTTCTGAAGAAATGAGTGTGGACAAGGTGTGTATATGTGTGTAAAACCACATATATTGGACAGAAGCTGAATATGACCAAAGTCAACCTGATAGGGTGATATGATGCCTGTAGAAACAGTCATAATGATGAGAGTAAACAGGTTTAATTTATTCTTAGATTAGAGATGTCAGATAACTGTGCATAGATGCAAAGAAAAACCTTACCAATAGGAAATTCTGGGAGAGATGACTCTGCATATGAGTGGTCTATCATTATGAGATTTGAGTCGCTTGCTGCTGCTGCTGCTGCTGCTGCTGCTAAGTCACTTCAGTCGTGTCCAACTCTGTGCGACCTCATGGGCTCTGCCATCCCTGGGATTCTCCAGGCAAGAACACTGGAGTGGGTTGCCATTTCCTTCTCCAATGCATGAAAGTGAAAAGTGAAAGTGAAGTCACTCAGTCATGTCTGACTCAGCGACCCCATGGACTGCAGCCTACCAGGCTCCTCCATCCATGGGAGTTTCCAGGCAAGAGTACTGGAGTGGGGGTGCCATTGCCTTCTCCGGTGAGTCGCTTAGTCATGTCTGATTGTTTGTGATGCTGTGGACTGTAGCCCACCAGGCTCACCTGCCCATGGAATTCTCTAGGCAATAATACTGGAATGAGTAGCCATTCTTTGCTTCAGGGGATCTTCCTGACCCAGGGACTGAACCCAGGTCTCCTGCATTGCAGGCAGATTCTTTACTGTCTGAGCTAGCAGGGAAGACCTATTCTGAAATCACTCTCATGCCATCTTTGAGATCCCTTTCCCTTCTCCATCCTTGAATTCTCCATGTGAGAGAATTTTTCAGGCTCATATTTCAGGCTCAGCTCTGCTCCAATAATTGGAGGAGGTTTTCTCCCCTGGCAAAGACAGTTTTACAGTTCTTCTACTGATCTACTCTGCCCTAGAAATCTGGTTTAGAAACTAATATCCTTGTCTTCTGTTGCAAGATATTTGGGTTGATAACTAATAACTTCTCTTTTGTTTTCCAACTACAATTTCTAAACCATTTGAGTAGATTCAGAAATGGAAGCATAAATTCCCAAATAAAAGCAGGTTTGGAGAACATGAGTTGTAATATGAGTAAATGGCCTTTCTGTACTTTCTAGGTGGCTCAGTGGCAAAGAATCCACTTGCCAATGCAGGAGATACAGAAGATGCAGAGTTGATCCCTGAGTCAGGAAGATCTCCTGAAGGAGGAAATGGCAACCCACTCCAACCCAATCCAACCCATTCTTACCTGAAAAAGCTCATGGACATAAGAGCTTGCAGGGCTACAGTCCATGGGGTTGCAAAATGTCAGACACAATTGAGAACACATGCAAATGGTCTTTCTATTCCTTCTGCCACCTAAAACCCTCAAATCAAACTTACCTGCCTATGCTCAGGCCAAGCTGGGCAACTTCTGAAACATTCTTCTAGGGATTTTTCTCAAGACAAAGAGAATAGGGACTCCCTTCCAACACTTTATCTAAATAGAATAATTATCACTCTACTTCCTCTGAAATGGATTCCTGCTTGTTCCTGCTTGCTCTGAAACTGTTTTTTCTTTCTTTCTTTCTTTTTTTTTTTTTTAAACAATTCCCCTATTCCCAGCTTTTGGACATCACCAATGCAATTAACCCTGGAGAAAGAAATGGCAACCCTCTCCAGTATTCTTGCCAGGAGAATTCCATGGGCAGAGGAGTCTGATGGGCTATAGTCCATGGGGTCACAAGAGTCAGACATGACTTAGTTACTAACCCAACCAATGCCATTAAGCTGCTTGGACCAGTGCCTAATTCTTGCTGACTGTGTCCTTAGAAGTGAGCTTTATCTGTCTACTGTGGTTCCCTCTGTCTCCTCTTATAGCCACTCCTGAAGCTCACTGCTTTACTTTGGGCCAACTGGTTGACTTTCACCCTGTTGCTCGCTCATCCTGTTATTGCTAAGGCTGGTCCACCAAAGTGTTTCTGATCCATTGTCCAACCTTCCATCCATGTCCAATTTACCCTACTTGTGACTGGTTTCCAAGCTGACACCGGAACCTGTCCTGGCTACAGCAGAGTTGTAGATATTCTCATCTCTTAGGTCTCAGCTTCATGGGGAAAGGATAGAGAAGATCACTTCAAAATGAAATATATTCCTTTTCAGCAAAAACAGCCTGTTGAAGTTTCCACATTTTGCCTCAGGATCTAGATGGAAAGCTAAATGTAGAAAACACGGGAAGAAATATTGACATAAAGCTATCACTTCTTTGGTAGAGAATTTACATTAAATTCCCTCAAAGCATTAAACTTTCATCTTT
Organism: Nanger dama; assembly: GCA_917880005.1. NCBI lineage: Eukaryota > Metazoa > Chordata > Mammalia > Artiodactyla > Bovidae > Nanger > Nanger dama. The sequence goes on along the minus strand of CAKJTW010000011.1, from coordinate 21,199,626 downwards.
GTTCAGGTTCAGCTAATCCTAATTGAAAACATTTAATTAACTGGAGACATTTTGTGATTTTATTTGTTCTTTGGAGTTGGGATTTAGGGAAAAATTAAGGATATATAATTACATAACAGTTGGAAATGGACATAGAACAATGGACTGGTTCCAAATTGGAAAAGGAGTTTGTCAAGGCTGTATATTGCCACTCTGCTTACTTAACTTATATGCAGAGTACATTATGCGAAACGCCAGGCTGGATGAAACAGAAGCTGGAATCAAGATTGTCAGGAGAAATATCAATAACTTCAAATATGCAGATGATACCACCCTTATAGAAGAAAGCAAAGAGGATCTAAAGATCCTCTTGATGAAGGTGAAAGAGGAGAGTGAAAAAGTTGGCTTAAAGCTCAACATTAAAAAAACTAAGATCATGGCATCCCGTTTCATCATTTCATGGCAAATAAATGAAGAAACAATAGAAACAATGACAGATTTTATTTTCTTGGTCTCCAAAATCATTGCAGATGGTGACTGCAGCCATGAAATGAAGACACTTGCTCCTTGGAAGAAAAGCTATGACTAACCTAGCTAGCATATTAAAAAGCAGAAACATTACTTTGCCAACAAAGGTCCGTCTAGACAAAGCTATGGTTTTTGCAGTAGTCATGTATGGATGTGAAAGTTGGACTATAAAGAAAGCTGAGCACCAAAGAATTGATGCTTTTGAACTGCAGTACTGGAGAAGACTCTTGAGAGTCCTTTGGACTACAAGGAGATCAAACCAGTTAATCCTAAAGGAAATCAGTCCTGAATAGTCATTGGAAGGACAGATGCTGAAGCTGAAACTCCAATACTTTGGCCACCTGATGAGAAGAGCTGACTCATTAGAAAAGACCCTGATGCTGTGAAAGGTTGGAGGCAGGAGGAGAAGGGGATGACAGAGAATGAGATGGGTGTATGGCATCACTGACTCAATGGACATGAGTTTGAGCAAGCTCTGGGAGATGATGAAGAACAGGGAAGCCTGGCGTGCTGCAATCCATGGACTCCTAAACAGTTAGACATGACTGAGTAACTAAACAGCATGATTATATAAACTTTGCAAATATAGAAATTTTGGTAGAAAAAGTGAAAAGTTCACAGACCAAATAAGTTAAGGAGTCCCAACTTGAATGAGTCCAGAGCCCACTTTCCTGAAGCTCTTTTCCTTCTCCTGTTAGGGTCTCTAGAGGATTTTTTTTTTTTTTTTTTAGTATCTGGTGATAGAGGTCTTATTCTAGATAATTTCTTTAGCCTTTCCGGTAACCTCCAAACTAGCTTCTGGTAGGATAACAGTGAAATTAAAAAGTCAAATATTTGTTAATAAAACCTTAGTTCTTTTTGGAGGGGGTGGATTTCTTTTTTTTTTTGGGGGTGTTCTTTGGAGGGAATGATGCTGAAGCTGAAACTCCAGTACTTTGGCCACCCCATGTGAAGAGTTGACTCATTGGAAAAGACTCTGATGCTGGGAGGGATTGGGGGCAGGAGGAAAAGGGGACGACAGAGGATGAGATGGCTAGATGGTATCACTGACTCGATGGATGTGAGTCTGAGTGAACTCCGGGAGTTGGTGAAGGAAAGGGAGGCCTGGCGTGGTGTGATTCATGGGGTTGCAAAGAGTTGGACACAACTGAGCGACTGAACTGAACTGAATTGAAAACCTCAGTTGCCTTTCCTGGTGGCTCAGATGGTAAAGAATCTACCTGCCAATGCAGAAGACCCTGGATCCATCCCTGGGTCAGGAAGAGCCTATTGAGAAGGGAATCACATCCCACTCTAGTATTCTTGCCTTGGAAATCCCATGGATAGAGAAACTTGGTGGGCTACAGTTCATGGGTTCACAAAGAGTCGGAAACAACTCTGCCACTTTCACTCAAATTCTCAGCTACTAAGATCTCCTGAATTCTAGAGTGGATGCTCACACTGTCTGCTTTGCCCACACATATCACCATTTTCCTCTTTTTCGACCATCTCCAACAATGTCCACATCACAAATGGTCCAGCCTCTTTTACTCTGCATGTCCTGTTTCTCCAGATACCATCTAGAGGAGGCTCTGTTGGGTCTGCTGAGCCTTCTCCCCTGTTCTGGTCTCCAGTGTCTGATAGGTACTAGCAGGCCTCCCTAACTGCTGCAGGATGAAGTGAAGTCACTCAGTTGTGTCCAACTTTTTGTGACCCCATGGACTGTAGCATACCAGGCTCCTCCGTCTATGGGATTTTTCAGGCAAGAATACTGGAGTGGGCTGCAGGATGAGGTCTCTCCACATCATCCTTCCCCACCCTAGCCCTGAAAGTTTAGTATTTCATTAACAGCTTTGTCTGTGGCAAAACTAAGATAAATTGCTTTGAAGGTAATATAATAATGTAACATATAGTTTTTTATTTAAATGTATATAAAATATCAGCACCCCATATTTTACCAGAATTTTTTTTTGCAGACACAAAGATTGACAATATATGATTTAATACCAACTATAGAATAAAAGGAAAATTTAGAGAAAAGGCAATATATACTATATAACCTGGTAGGAAAGAGGAAAAAGTTTGTTTTTCTATTGAATAAAAAAGTATCCTCTGCAGAATTTGTCAAACTGTTCAGTAAAACTTAGTTATCAAAATAAAATTAGCAAAGCTAAAATACCAAAATATATGCTTTTAAAAATAGATTATTTTGCTTATCACGTTGATTTTAAAGAATATATTCTTTAAACAACAAAACATTGGCAGAACTTGCCATAAAACTCACCAATGCGGCTCTGCTGGAGAACTTGTCACTTAATGTATTGGAATACTTTAGATTCTGACTTTAAGACTCATTTTGGCTGCCCTGAAAATAGACCCCAGCTTCCTGATTACCTGGCCACCTCTTGCTCCTCTGCAGCCTGGCTGAGTGCCTGCCTGTGGTTTCTTTAACCATGCTGCCCTGGTTAACCAGTACACTCCAACTGGTTCTACTCCAAATTACCTTTCATTAACAGGACTTAACCTTGAGAGTCTCTTGGACTGCAAGGAGATCCAACCAGTCCATTCTGAAGGAGATCAGCCCTGGGATTTCTTTAGAAGGAATGATGCTAAAGCTGAAACTCCAGTACTTTGGCCACCTCATGTGAAGAGTTGACTCATTGGAAAAGACTCTGATGCTGGGAGGGATTGGGGGCAAGAGGAGAAGGGGACGACAGAGGATGAGATGGCAGGATGGGATCACGGACTTGATGAACGTGAGTCTGAGTGAACTCTGGGAGATGGTGATGGACAGGGAGGCCTGGCGTGCTGCAATTCATGGGGTCGCGAAGAGTCAGACACGAGTGAGCGACTGAACTGAACTGAACCTTGTGTAGATTATCCAAATGGAAATTTATTTTAGAAATCCCTAATGAACATCATCCTCTTACCATTTGGGGAAGAAAGATATTTACGAGATCTTGACACTGTGTTCTAAAAAATATTATTTGAAGGAGTGAGTTAAATGAATGCATTTCAAAAGAAATATGCACATAGTATAACCCTGGACAGAAAGTCTGAATGCCCTGAATCTGATTCTGGCTCAGCTGTGATACTATAGGCAAGACATTCCTTCCTGGGTCTGCTTTACCTCCAGTCAGTAGAAGAATTTGTGGAAGTGGACTTCTGAATTGCATTCCAGCTCTAAGTAATTTCTGATTCTTTCATTTTAAAAGTGTAATATTATCACATTCTTAGTGGTTTTCCAAAGAATTGCTTCCCTTCTTCCTACATTTATCTCTGGGATAAAGCTAAACTCTGATTCCCAAGCAAATTTCCAAGCTCCCTCTGGGGTCTTTAAAAGTCTCATCTTACTCAGAGCTTTTTGGTTTTGCCTTGAAATATCAGCCAGCCTTAGCCAGTAGGGCAGGAAACTGAAATTATTGTTTTGAGGCAACGCAAAAGTAAATAAGTGCTTAGTTAGTTAGTTGCTTAGTCATGTCCAACTCTTTGTGACCTATGGAGCCCTCCAGGCTCCTCTGTCCATGGGATTCTTCAGAAAGAATACTGGAGTGGGTTGCCATCATCCAGGAAGATTCAAGGGATCTTCCTGACCCAGAGATCAAATCCTGGTCTTCCTCACTGCAGGCAGATTCTTTACCTTCTGAGTCACTAGGGAAGCCCACAGCAGAGTAACAATTCCAGGCACTGAAAAACTGATCCATACGTCCCCACTCCCTGGGGAATCTCCAGCTTCAGTGTATCCAGCATATGTATTCTGAGCTGTCTCCCTGCTTCTAACCCCAAGAAAGAATCATGAAGATAATCCAGGATTAGAGAAAATAATGAGTAGAGGTACAGCTACCCAATTCTCTGAAGAAGGTAAGACCCAAATTTAGTATAAGGTGGCTCCATTTAAAAAAAAAAAAAAACCCTTGATAAATAATTGACCAAATCAATATCTTAACTCCTCTCCTACTGAATCTGACCCTCTTGTCACTTTACCCTTGGAAGAGGTCAGAATGTAAGTAGTATTTTGATTTGATTCAATTTGCTTTTGGAGGAAGGGACAGTTTGTGTTTACAATTTAACTTAAATTTACCTTAATTATCACTTTAACATGATTATCTCCATACAACTTTCAAATTTTTATCATAAATTTTCAGGCACTGTAAAATATAGATATTTATACATATGATATGTGTGTGTGTGTGTGTGTGTGTGTGTGTGTGTATGCTTAAAAACTTTTAGATAACTTTATCCTCTTTGTTTCAATGATGTAAATTAAATAAAGTATATCTAAGAAATAAATAAATAATGTAGATTAAGTAAAATCTCCATTCTTCCCCACTTCAATACTAACATGCCTACAGGAAAATAGGGGACCCTAACTTGACATTCTGCATCTCAAAGACTGCCAGAGCTTGGATTCTACCATGCTAAGTATAATCATATTTTTATTCATTAAACAAATGTGTCGATAGCCTTCACACTCCAGATGTCATATCATATGCTGATTCTATTTATGATACCAAAGTTTGGGGAAGGATTTGTAGAGAAATTTTGCATATTATTTTATACTCAAAACTGAATTTTTACCCCCACCCCTCCAAAAAGTCTTCCTTAACTTACTTTCCAGAATCAACTTCAAGTGACACTTGGATGTTTTCTGGAGTCAAGAGTACTCTGAAACAATACTCTCATTAAAAATATTGCAGTGACTGAAGCCAACCTTTCAATGGGTCAAAGACTTTCCTTTTGACTCACAAATAATTATTTCATGTATAATAATATTACTTAAAAATAACATCATCTTAATTTTTGTCATACTTGATCATTTTCAAAATCCTTCTATACACATAAAATGATAGATTCTGTCTCCTCACCTGATCTGGTCTCCTGGGCATTTCCTATTCAAAGAGTTTGGGTCATATTGCAAAGCAAGGGAAATTCAAAATCTCACTCAGCTGCTAAGACTACTTTTAGCAAACCAGAGGCAACCTACTTGCTGATATCCAGGGACTGACTACTCCTAAGCAATCCATCCCTCCTCTTTTTCCAAAACCTCATTCCATCTCTCATTGGAAACTTTAGCGAGGAGAGAAATAATTTTATTAAAGTAATATACTTAACTTTCTGAAGATATTGTTGCATGTTGAGAGATAAACTTAACCAAAATGATTCTCAAGTGTTGGGATATATGAAAGAGTTACTGTTGAATGTCCTATTCCTCTATTTTTCCCCACTTCATTCCTGATATACCCACAAGAAAACAAAACTGACTTCCACACTGAATGTCTGAAAGACTGCCAGACCTCAGATTCTATCAGACAAAATTGGAAATTCTCTAGAGATCTGCTTCTGTATTATTTCAAAAGAGCAGAAAAGAACAGATGAAAACAGCAGCTTATCTTCAGCATCCCATTTTAATCAGCAAAACTTATAACCCTTTCCTTGGAAGATTATGTCATAATTGTTGAAGGCTTTCTGAAAAGACTTAGAGACATTAAAAATCAGAGATAATTTTTTTTTTCATTTATTAGTTTTTCCACAAGTGGCATTAATCTTAAGAGAGTCTCTCATCTGACATTTTAAGAACAGATCAATGAAGCCAAATTATATATTTAGTCATAATCTTGATTCTTTTTCCATGAGGCTAAATCAAAATTTTTCAAATGTTCCTGATAATGAAGCAAATCAGGACCTGAGGATTTACATCATCTTCAATCCCATAGTGAGTCTGGAACTAAGTCAGCAAATGAAGCTGGGTAACTAGCTATCTGATGGTGGTGAGCCAAATCTCCAGACTCCATCAGGCTTGTCCAAAACTCCCACTACCTTCCCTTCCTGCCACGACCACACACTGACCTACCATTTAAAGCAGAAAACTGAAGAGATTATGAGCATCAGTCTTCACAGAGACAATCTGGCATAGTTAAAACTCACACTATGTTCTGGAATGAGAGAAGCTTTTAAGATTATTTAGTGTTTTTAAGATCCCAGATTCAACTGAAGGCTGCCAGGCCTAGATTGGAAAGTTAACACAGAAGCATACAATGGCTGATGGCTAATCCAGGATAGAAATACACTTTTGCAGATAAACCCTTTTCTTGGGAGAGAAACCTTGTCAAGATTGAGGTTTGAACTCTTTCTTTCTAATTTGCTTGAGTTTCCCAGGTGCGTTAGTGGTAAAGAATCGAACCACCAATGCAGGAGACACAAGAGACTGGTTTGATCCCTTGGTCGGGAAGATCCCCTGGAGTAGGCACCCCATTCCAGGATTCTTACCTCATAAATTCCATGGGCAGAGGAGCCTGGTCAGCTACAGTCCACAGGACCACAAAGAGTCTGACATGACTGAGCAATCCACCCAGTTGCTAATCTGCTTAGATTGTTAGACTGCAATCTGTGGGATGCTTAGAGGTAGTTAGGAGTGGCTGAAACCTTTTGAAACCTCTGCTCCCACTTCAGCCAGAGTTTTTAGATATTATTTGCATATAATGCATTAAAAAAAAAAACATACTGTGATTTGAAAAACTCTTATTTCAAAGATACCACATTTTCAAGCAACATAACCTCATAAAAGTCCAGGCAGGATCTGACAAGAAGACATTCTTGAGGACAAAGAAAACATATACATAACTTATCAAGGGTCCAAAGTTGAAAACATCAACATTGCTCATTTGCACAAAACTTCATAAATTGGAAATAAATTGTTTTTGTGTTTATTTTCCATTGCATTTGTGATATCCTCACATTTCTGTGGAAGAGAATATTATTTGCTTCTAGGCTACAAGTCAAGATGCCCAAGGAAACAAACAAAGCACCCTGAAATCAGCAGCTCTGAATCTGAATCCAGCATATCTATTGTCTGAAGCTTGACTGAGACACAATGAAAATTCAACAAAGCATCAGGGATGGACTCTAAAAAATAATTTAACATCCAAAAGGAAGTCAGATAAACTTGCAAAAACAAAGACAAAGCCACCAGGTAAATCCAGCCCATTTTCTCTGGGAACACTATGTAATAGAAAGTATGCCTTTACCAAGCTTTTCCCCTCAATTTCATTTGTTGTTTTCTGGTCTTCATATCATTAAATTTACCAATATCTGTCTAGTTGTTCAAACCAAAAATTCTAAAAATTATTCTTGAGATTTATTTTTCCTCATACTCAATAGCTAATCATTCAAATTTTAAAATATATTTATTCATTAAAATTTTAAAATACATCTCTAATTCATTCCCTTTATCTCCAATCCAGGCTACCACTCTAGAGTAATCACCATAAACTGTCATTTGGTGAATGGAAACAGCCCTTATCTTCTGGCCTCCCAGCTTTCATAATTGTTCTTCAATTTAATCTCCATACAACAGTAAAATGATCTATTAAATTCATGTAAATGTAATTTTGTCATTCCCTGTTTTAATATTCTTCAATGTTTTCCCATTGTAGTTGAGGTAAAATGCAAAATCTTTAATTTTTCTGCAAGGTAATACATGATCTAGCCAATGCCAAATTCAGTCTTATTTCTTGCAAATTTCTTCCTAATTTCTACTCTATGTGTACTGGACACCTTTCATTTTCTTAAATGTGCTTCAAAATTTCACACCTCACATTGTTTTACATGTTATTTGCTCTTTTTAGAATTCTCCCCATCTTTCAGTTATTTTGGGCTTCAAAATCACTGCAGATGGTGACTGAAGCCATGAAACAAAAAGATGCTTACTCCCTGGAAGAAAAGTTATGACCAATCTAGGCAGCAAATTAAAAAGCAGAGACATTGCTTTGCCAACAAAATTTCATCTAGTCAAGGCTACTGTTTTTCCAGTGGTCATGTATGGATGTGAGAGTTGAACTATAAAGATAGCTGAGTGCCAGAGAATTGATACTTTTGAACTGTGGTGTTGGAGAAGACTCTTAAGAATCTCTTGGACTGCAAGGATATCCAACCAGTTCATCCCAAAGGAAATAGTCCTAAATGTTCATTGGAAGGACTGATGTTGATGCTGAAACTCCAAACTTTGGCCACCTGATGTGAAGAGCTGACTTATTTGAAAAGACCCTGATGCTGGGAAAGATTGAAGGCAGGAGGAGAAGGGGACAACAGAGGATGAGATGATTGGATTTCATCACCAACTCAATGGCATGAGTTTGAGTAAACTCCAGGAGTTGGTGATGGATGGGAAGCCTGGTGTGCTGCAGCCCATGAGGTCCCAAAGGTCGGACATGACTGAGCAACTGAACTTAACTGAACTTCAGTTCAGTCAGTTCAGTTCAGTTTAGTCGCTCAGTCGCGTCCGACTCTTTGCGACCCCATGAATAGCAGCACGCCAGGCCTCCCTGTTCATCACCATCTCCCGGAGTTCACTCAGACTCACATCCATCGAGTCCGTGATGCCATCCAGCCATCTCATCCTCGGTCATCCCCTTCTCCTCCTGCCCCAGATCCTTCCTAGCATCAGAGTTTTTTCCAATGAGTCAACTCTTCTCATGAAATGGCCAAAGTACTGGAGTTTCAGCTTTAACATCATTCCTTCCAAAGAAATCCCAGGGCTGATCTCCTTCAGAATGGACTGGTTGGATCTCCTTGCAGTCCAAGGGACTCTCAAGAGTCTTCTCCAACACCACAGTTCAAAAGCATCAATTCTTTGGCACTCAGCCTTCTTCACAATCCAACTCTCACATCCATACATGACCACAGGAAAAACCATAGCCCTAACTAGACAGACCTTAGTCGGCAAAGTAATGTCTCTGCTTTTGAATATACTGTCTAGGTTGGTCATAAATTTTCTTCCAAGGAGTAAGCGTCTTTTAATTTCATGGCTGCAGTCACCATCTGCAGTGATTCTGGAGCCCCCCAAAATAAAGTCTGACACTGTTTCCACTGTTTCCCCATCTATTTCCCATGAAGTGATGGGATGTCATGATCTTCGTTTTCTGAATGTTGAGCTTTAAGCCAACTCTTTCGCTCTCCTCTTTCACTTTCATCAAGAGGCTTTTTAGCTCCTCTTCACTTTCTGCCATAAGGGTGGTGTCGTCTGCATATCTGAGGTTATTGATATTTCTCCCAGCTATCTTGATTCCAGCTTGTGATTCTTCCAGCCCAGCGTTTCTCATGATGTACTCTGCACATAAGTTAAATAAGCAGGGTGACAATATACAGCCTTGACTTACTCTTTTCCTCTCTGGAACCAGTCTGTTGTTCCATGTCTAGTTCTAACTGTTGCTTCCTGACCTGCATACAGATTTCTCAAGAGGCAGGTCAGGTGGTCTGGTATTCCCGTCTCTTTCAGGATTTTCCGCAGTTTATTGTGATCCACACAGTCAAAGGCTTTGGCATAGTCAATAAAGCAGAAATAGATGTTTTTCTGGAACTCTCTTGCTTTTTCCATGATCCAGCAGATGTTGGCAATTTGATCTCTGGAACTTCAGTTATCAACCTAATTATTACTTTCCCAGAAGGATTTTTGTTGTTTCCATTATGCTAAATTCCTGTCATTATATTGCACAGTGCCGTATCATATTAATTCATGACTCTGACCATGATGTATATATTTATGTTTCGTTTTTGTTTTTCTCTTTATTAAATCATAAGCTCTTTGAAGGCAGGAATCAGACATTTTGTTCACCATCATTACCCAGCAACTTGAACAGTTCTTGATATTTAGCAACACTGTCAGTTCACTAGTTAACTTCATGACTCAGTGAAATAAGTTGAAAGGTAACAAATGGTCAGCTGATACACACCTTGAAAACTTCAGGGAAAACCTTTTTTTTCAATCTCTATGGCCTCTGCAAATTCCATTAATTTGTTTTCATCTCTCCCCATGATAACAACAGAAAGTGTTAAATCCATTCACTTGGTATCTCTTTAGATATTTGAAATCACTCTTGTTTCTGAATTCTGTCATCTTTAGTAAGATATGTAATAATTGCATGAATTTAATATATATTTCTTATGTTTGTTATGTTCAAGGGACTTGTTTGATTTAATGGCAAATGCAAGAGTATATAATAGACCTTTCCTCAAAAAGGACAATCTAAGCAACATAGAAGCAAGCAAAATTCCAGGTGCAAGGTGACTTGTGTTTTAAGAAACTTCAAAAGACTTCAATACTTCTAGCTTCTGAGGACTTCATGGAAGAGGTTATAGTTGAGTTGAAATTTATAGAAGAGGTAGGAGTGCAATAGAGTCATATGGGAGAAATAAAACCACACTTCAGGGAGAGACCAAAAAAACGTTAAAATATGCACAACTTTAGAAAACATAGGACATGCTTTGAAAAGAGAAAAGAGCTCAGTTTTCTTGGAACATATGTTATAAGAAGCAGCTGCCTTATGACCCAGCAATTACACTCCTGTTTATTTATCTGAAAAAAAGTTAAAATACTAATTAATAATAACAGAAAATACAAAATTAGGGCAAGTTGAGGGTAAGGGCTGTGGTCCATGTGATCAGATTGGCTAGTTGTCTGTGACTGTGGTTTCAGTCTGTCTGCCCTTGTATGCCCTCTCTCAGTGCCTACCATCTTACTTGGTTTTTAGTTACCTTCGATGTGGAGTATCTCTTCACGGCTGCTCCAGAAAAGCACAGCCACTGCTCCTTACCTTGGACTTGGGGTAGCTCCTCCCGGCCGCCGCCCCTGTCCTTGGGCATAGGGTAGCTCCTCAGTCACTCTTGTGTGCTGTCGCAGTTGCCCATGCTTGTGCGACAAAAGACTTCTAGTCAAGGCTATGGTTTTTCCAGTGGTCATGTATGGATGTGACAGTTGGACTATAAAGAAAGCTGAGTGCAGAAGAATTGATGCTTTTGAACTGAGCTGTTGGAGAAGACTCTTGAGAGTCCCTTGGCCTGCAAGGAGTTCCAACCTGTCCATCAAAAAAGGAGATCAGTCCTGGGTGTTCATTGGAAGGACTGATGCTAAAGCTGAAACTCCAATACTTTGGCCGCCTGGCTCGAAGAGCTGACTCATTGGAAAAGACCCTGATGCTGGGAAAGATTGAAGGCAGGAGGAGAAGGGGGGACAACAAGGATGAGATGGTTAGATGGCATCACCGACTCAATGGACATGGGTTTGGGTAGACTCTGGGAGTTGGTGATGGACAAGGAGGCCTGGCGTGCTATGATTCATGGGGTTGCAAAGAGTCGGACACGACTGAGTGACTGAACTGAACTGAATTGATGGTAAGGGTTGGAAGGAACAAATAGTCAACAAACATTGACTTTGACATTTTGAATGAAGTTGGATTTTGTATTATGAGTTGAATTAGATCCATGCAGAACATAATGTATAATTTGGACTGATAAAATAAGCAAGTATTTGTAAATGATATCAAATTGTGAGAACTTTACACCTGCAAATATTTTACATCTGTGTATCCAAAGTTTGCTATTAAAGATTCTTTTTCCAGCAAACTGATTAAAAATCAAAGCACCCGAGGGCTATGTTTTACATACACAGCAACAACCCAAGATTAAATTCCAAAGATCCTCTGAAATGCTCTGTTTTTAATGGAAAAAACAGGAATACAAAATTCTCTCTTTTATTCAACATTTATCAAATAAAATTCCAACAGAATCAAAGTTAAATACAAAATCTGTAGTCATAAGAAAACAGGAAAAAAATAAAAGTCAATGTTTGATCTGTGAGGGAGGAATTTCTGAAACATGAAAACTAGTAAGTTACAAAGTAAGAGATTAATAGATTTAATAACATTTTAAATATGAAAATATAAATTATTTATTCAGAAAATTTTCAAAGTAAATTTTACACTGAGGATTTTTGTCTTAAATATAAAGAATTATTATAAATAAGAGGCTGAATATTTCAAATGTTAAAGAGCAAAAGACATCCTAAGAAACAAAAGAAAGAAAAAAACAAATAGTATTTGAAAAAATGTTAAACTTTTTGAAATACTCCATTTTCAGTCATCAAATTGGTGAAATGTTTAAATAATAGTGACTGAAAATTCTATGAATTATTCTTCTCATTCACTCTGGGAAGGATTATAAGTTCTTCTGGATCTGCAAACTTCCAAAACTCAAAGGGTTTTCATCTCTTATTTATTTGGCAAAACCAGACTAGAACTGATAGAAGGTTTCTGAAAATTTTAATTTATTCTACTTAGTGAGAGTATTAATACATTTTGCTTAAGGGACATTAGTGCATTGGATTGAAGTTTCTCTATACCTAAAGAAGGCTGTTGGGCTTCTGTGGTGGCCCAGTGGTAAAGAATCTGCCTGCCAATGCAGGAGGCACAAGAGATGTGGGTTCAATCTCTGGGTTGGAGTAGGAAATGGCAACCTCCCTTGGAGGTTGGAAATCCTTCAATCCCTTGGAGTAGGAAATGGCAACCTCCTCCAGTATTCTTACCTGGAAAATTCTAAGGACAGAGGAGCCTGATGGGCTATAGTCCATGAGGCAGCAAAGAGGTGGACATGACTGAGCATCTGAGCAAACAGCACACATGTACACACAAAGAAAGATGTAACCTAATGTAAGGTAAATGCAACATACTATTTTTCTAAAATCCTAAGATTTCTGAGTTCCAGAGCATATATGATTCTAAGGATAAGGAGTTGTTTTAATTTTGGGAAGAGGAACCGTTTTTCAGCAGTTTGGCTAGTGTCTTAGAGAAGTTCTATTTTGACCTAAAAATAATACAAGTAGGAACTTATTCTAAATAAAACTAGTTCAATAATATGTAAAAATATTTATAAGTAAGGATATCCATTAGTATTATATCTAATATTAAAAATTGAAAATAACCTTAATGTTCATCAATAGGAGAATGTAAGATAAACAGTGATGCCAACATATGCTGAATACCATACTAAAAACATATATTCAAGCAAATTGGATGACAGGTACAAGAGCTGATGTAAGAACAAGACACAGAAGTGTGCATGAAATAATAGTACCAACTGTATATTTATTCAAAAAACATATTTGAAGGAAATTATTAACTCTAAAAAATAGAATTATGGGTTGTTTCAATGTTTTTAAAACTTCACACTTACATTTTATAAATCCTCCACAAATAACATAATTGCAAGCAGAAATAAGTGATTATTATTTAATTTAAAATTTTTAGATTCTTTCAATTATTTAATCTCAGAGTATTAAAAATAGAGTCCCACTTTAGACATCTTCAGTAATATTTTCCTGGATGACTTCCTGACTTGATTAAATCACAGGCCATATATTAGCCTTTGAAATGAAAAGAAAATACATTTCATTTAGCAATTATTGACTCAAGCATATATTTCAAAGTATTTATATTATTTGTCATTTATTGCTGTGGAATGTAAAAAGCCTCAGACATGGTTAAAACCTCAAAATTAAATGTTATAATATTTAGAACATCACCTTCTGTTTCTATAGCTTCTTAGAGTTTGTCAAGTATTTTCATGTATGTTTTCTAATGTGGTCTTTATGTGTATTTCTGTGATTCTGGATTTTATAAAGATTTCATAAATGCAAAAGAGCAGAAAAAATGACATAAATGTCTGAGTTTTCACAATCTGGTGTTAATAACTATTAACATTTGCCATTTTTATAAATAAGAATAAACATTCTCTAGATAAAATGTTTCCTGAATGTATGTACACATATGTACATACATACCTCTCTCCATGAACAATATATAATCTTTGTGTTGTGTTTCAGGGTTATTTTAAACTTTATACAATTTTATACTAAACATATTGTTTTGCCCCTTATTCTTATTTCAATATTATAAGTTCTATCCTTATTACACACACACACACACACACACACACCATTTGTGTAAACAAAACAAATTTTCTTGTCATTTGCTCTTCAAAATAATTTTATAAGTTATACAAGACAAAAGTTTTCATCCCACTTTACAGATATTTACTGAGTTACCAAGATGTATGACAAGAGGCTTAACTGGAATTGTTCTAACCTTAGTCCAGTGTACAGTAGTTCTCTGACAAAAAGCAACTTTAGATAGAAAAGCCAGACTTACATAAACATAGAAATTTACTACTAGTTACAAATCATGTTGCGCTAGAGAATATCTGATTTCTTTTTCAGGGACTAAAAGAGCAGGAAACAATGACTTCAGCTTTTATTAGTGTAAGTCATATATTGAATTCATGACATAAATATATTGCTGTATGTATTTCTTTCACTGTCATTTACATTTTAATCAATGGGCGCACCAGGCCCTGTATAACAGATCCACAGGTCTCATGATTTCAGTTCTGGTTTTTGTTGTTCTTAAATCGCTAACTTGTATCCAACTCTTTTTGTACCCCATGGACTGTAGCCTGCTAGGCTCCTCTGTTTATGGGATTTTCCAGGCAAGAATACTAGAGTGGTAGCCATTTCCTTCTCTAGGGAATCTTCCCAACTTCTCAGTCTTCTCAGGGATGAAAATGGTGTCTCTTGCATTGACTGGCTGATTCTTTACCACTGAGCCAGCAGGGCATAAATAGAGTCTGAATTTAGATATTATAATGTTCTGTCAAAGATGCTGGACAAATTTCTGAACAAAATTTCTATTTATTGACAAAGCAGCTAATTGATCCCTGGCCAAGTCTAGATCTATTTCAGGGTAAGACCTACAGTGGGGAAGGGGCTGGGCTGAGCATGGTAAGTTCCTTCTGCTTTCTGTTCCCTTCCTGCTTCCTTTTTGCCCACTCACCAGCTATTTACAGATTCCCTTCTACCAGAATGTCAGCAGGAAAAGAAGGGAAGAGCAAGGATAGCATTTTTCTTACTGGGGTTTCTGTCATTCATAAGGTGAATGATAAGAGCCAAATCTTTTCCTGGTTGTTTTCATGAGTTTTGTGGATGTCCTTTGCTAGATCTCCCATTTAATTTTTCTGGATAACTCTATTCCAGGTAGCTAGTATTCATAATTCTTTCTTCAGCACCTGGTTATCCAGGTTACACGTTCAGTCTCTTCCTTGAGGTCTTCTTGCCATTCCAGGCAACCCTTTTGGAGAGGACCAAGAAGACCCTTCACTGGCATTCTCTCATATGATCTTTACTTGAACCTTGAAAATATTCAAGCATCCCAAAGCCCTTAGTGAAAGTGAAAGTGAAGTCGCTCAGTCATGTCTGACTCTTTGCGACCCATGGACTGTAGCTCACCAAGCTCCTCTGTCCATGGGATTCTCCAGGCAAGAATACTGGAGTGGGGTGCCATTTCCTTTGCCAGGGGATCTTCCCGACCCAGGGGTCGAACCCAAGTCTCCCACATTGCAGGCAGAAATACAGTCTCTCAGAAAACCTCCTATAGTGACACAGAACTTCAGATCCAAGTACTAACATCAAAGATTTCAAGGGAGGAAAGGAAGCCAGGTTGAAAGAAGAAGGGGGAGGAGGCGGGGGTGGGGCGGAAGGGGTAACCACGTACAGATACTTTAGCGTTATGGGACTTTTCCCTGGGCCTCCAGAGCAGGGAGGACTGGAACTCAGCCCTGCCAGAAATCAGGCAGACCAGAACCAGAATTCAAGTTCTCTGTCAAGAGGAGGTGATCGTCTCCAATCCTCAGCTCAGGCTGAGGGCCCTTCAACCAGATTCCTGTGTCCAGGACCAGGGGACTAGAAAAACAGGGAAGGATAGGAAGGGTTAAGGAGAGGAAAGAGAGGGGGAAGGGGATAAAGGTCAGTAAAGTTTCTTGTTCCTTATCGGTTGGGGCACTCTGGCCAGTTGTCCGAGACAGGAGGAGACCAGGGATAAAACGGTCCCAGTTGCGGCCGCTCATTCCGGTCCATTGGCAGGCAAGCTGGCCCCTGAGTACCCCCAGTGGTCAGGATGTCAGTCTCAGCGAAGAAGAGTCCCCACTCCCCGCCAGAGTTGCCATTTGTTGCAGGAAGAGGGACCCCTTCCAGGGCCCGAAACTGGGCTCTTGTCTAACACTCGGAAATGAATCGTCCGAGGAGACACGTGCTGACAAAGCAAGAGACTTTATTGGGAAAGGGCACCCAGGTGGAGAGCAGTAGGGTAAGGAAACCCAGGAGAACTGCTCTGCTGCTTCACTTGCAGTCGCAGAAGCCTTTTCGGGACTCTTCCCACCAAACCTGAACTACTTTTGTCCTTTAGAATTCCTTGTTTGCAGCTTGATAAAGTTTTCTCAGGAAAGAGGCAGGCACAGAGTTTTGTACTGCCCAGTTTTTGAGGACACATTTCAAAGTTCTTTCAGGTATAACCTTCTCCTAATGCTCGGGGTAAAATGTTAACTGTGTCCCTCCTCTCAAATGGATGGGATGAAGATTTAGAACATAACACAACGTTTCCAAAGAAAACTCTCTGCAATTCCCTCATCACACTTTCTCTTCCACTCTTTTTTTTTTTTTTTAATTCTTAATCTGTCTGAGCGATTTCATGGCTCCAGTATAATTTCAGGTAAAAATGTGTTGATAAGAAGGGGTTTGCTTTATACTTTGATAACCAATATTTATATTATTGGGCCCTCAGTCAAAATGAAGAAGGAAAATCTCATTCTAATTTCCTGCATCACCTGACCAGGTGACACAGGGATAATCATTGAACCACTCTGCAATTTCCACCTCATTTAAAATGAAGTGTAAATGAGGTATGAGATAATAGTAGCATTTAATTCATAGGATTGTTGTGATTATTAAATGAGTTAATACATGTAAGGTTTTAAAACATGTCTGGCTCATCATAAGAACTTTGTAAATGCTATTATTTAACTTTGAAACTTTCAGTTATAAATTGAATGTCATAAGGATGCAAAATATAGCATGGTAACTATAATCAATAATAATCTTTTGCATATTTAAAAGTTACTAAGAGAGTAGAAAGAAATTGTATATCATGGTGGATATTAACTAGATCGAGTGAATGGTGATCATTTCAAAACATACACACATATTGAACGGAGTTGTATGCCTGAAACTAAGATAATGTTATATGTCAATTGTACCTCAAAAAATAAAAAAGACAAAACAAAAGAATATAACTCAGTTTCCACTTTCCTAACAAGTTTTTCCTAATTTATTGTCAGTGTTAACATGCCTTCTTTGGTGTTCCCAGAACAACTTAGGTGCGTCTATCTCTTTGTGTTTTTAAACTCATGTACCACATTCCTATAAATAGGTGTTTGTATACATGTTTTCCTCTTTACTCATTTAAGCCAGGGATTTTGATTTATTTTTGTTTCCCAAGCATGTCTGATGGATGCACAAGTGAACATGACATGTAAGATGGCTAGACACTCAAAAATAAATAGATCCTCTTGCTTAATATTGTCAGTAGATCATCAGCTTTGCTGAGGTAGACAAATGAATGAATAAAACCTGAATAACAAACAAGTCCCTGAAAGCTCTATAAAAGCACAGAAATATGCACAGTTTACACATGACAGTGTCAATATTTTCCTATTAAAGCCGTAAGAATTTATAACAAAAACAGACTAAGAAAGCATTGGATCTTACTGAATGTTTAATGATTCAAGGTTGTGTTCAGGAAGGAAAGCACAAAGTTGATAATCATCCCACATGATAATTTGTTGAAAGAAATATCAGTCTAAGAAATGGAGATAGCCATTGATCCCTATTGCTATTGGATAATTCCATCTAGTCAATATTCTTTAAACCTCAAAGAGACAACATGGATACTCAAATAGACAAAAGTAGCTAGATGATGAAACTATTGAGTATTAACACTGAAAGTTATGATTAATTTATGATAAAATTGTAGATAATATTTAATTATAATTGCTTTATACTTATGACTAAAGATGAGACTACAATAAATAGAGTTAAATATAGTACAATTACATCTTTTTTATTTTGATTCATAAATAGATTTTAGTATTAAATTAATTCCTTAAAATGTTATAAGGTTATTTGGGACTGAAAGTCACCCAAACAAATAAAATTGATTTCCTTGATATTCAAAAAGAATTTATTTTTTCAGTTTTTCAAATGGATATTTTCTTCAATGGTACAAGGCAGCTGCTAAAAACATCAGCAATCATTAAGAGAAAATAATAGTGAAGAAGAGTTTTGCTTTTTTATGTGTTTTTCCTCTTCAAGCCAAAATGTTCCTCTTATTTAGTTCCGTCAGATCTGAAACTTGGGAACGTTTCAGCCATAAAAAATAAAGTTATATTAACTTGAATTCTCCATGAATTCTTCTCTGTAGCATGGATAACTATTTTGTAAGCTATGTTGAAACTTTAAATATGTCCTCTTGTGGAATTGTTATCCTGCCTACTTCAGTCCTAGTAAGTCCTGGTAATTCCCTTTAAAGGCCTGGATGGTAATATGAGATAAGGGAAATGAGTTAGAATCATTCTGCCTTTGCTTTGCTATTTGATTTTGGGCAAGTTATTCAAGCTCCGCTTTAGTTATAAAGTGAGCATTTGCTTATTATTGGTAAATTAGAGATGAGTACATTTATATCCCAGAGTTATTTTAAAGATTAAGGTCAATCTTTATTCAAGTGCTTTGGAAATACTCACATACCCTATAACAATAAGATTATTGCCTTAAAAATAGATTTTGATTCCAAGGAACAGAAACTAGTTCAAATAAAGGAGGGATGAGTGAGCAGTACTCTGCAGAGAGGGCCAGAGTGAAGCAGGTTCAACTTTCCTCTGTTCTCAACTTGGGATATATTAATATATTCAGTCCAGCTCAGAGAGACTTACCCCATAACTGAGCAAGTTTAAGCACACTTACTTGGTATATGAAAACTTGAACCTCAGGGAAGACATTTAATGAACTCACAGTGTTGACTAGATGTTTAAATCAGAAGTACAGGAAGGATGATATTCCTCTTTACACTAGAGTACCTATTCCTAATCAATCATTAGCTAGTCAAGGTGCAGAGTTACTTATATGGAAAACAGCTCTGAGCACTTAGATGGTCCTCAGGTCTTGCTGGTGTAGAAGTCACAGACCACCTATAGACTACTCCAAAGGATGAAGCCTATGAAGCATCTTCATCTCCTTTCTGTTTCCATAATCCTTCCTGTTTGGTCTTTCTCTTTGAGAAGTTCTCCTTCAGTTTCTTGTCCTTCATGGGCTTAATACTAATCAGAAAATGTTTGATGGCCAATCAGATGGAGCCTTAAGACCTAGCAATACAAAATACATTTTATACCCTCATTGAATGCAAGGGGTCAAATCATTAGAAACACAACTGCTGCTCTTTTCCATCTGTGAGGGCAAAAGAGTGATTCATTTCCTTCTTGACACATCAAGAGGTGACAACTGTGGATTCCTGATAAAGCAGCAAAATAAGTAAATACATAAAAATCCAAACATAGGTAGCTTCCCTGATGTTCAAGTAAAGAAATAAAGTACTAAACTTAGACCTCCCAGACAGTAGAATGCCAAGTAATAGGGAAACTATCTTCCAGCACCACACCATTTTTCTCACTGCTTTTTCTCTCTAAATATATTTGCTCCTTTTCCCCATTTATTATCCAACTCCCTTGATATATTCATCTTGCACATAGTTCAGTATGATCATTATTCTTGGCTCTACTTTATGACTACTTAGGTCTATCACCTATCTACTGTTTGCAACAATCTCTGTGTATCAGATTAGACAGTTAAATTATCCCAGATTAGCATTAACTCTCTGAAAATACCAGCAAGATAACCCAAGGACCACCTAAGTAGCATCTTGATAAAGGAAAGTAGAGTTTTTTGTTGTCGTTCAGTCACTAAGTTGCTTTCAATTCTTTGCAGCCCCATGGACTGCAGCATGCCAGGAATCCCTGCTTTTCACTGTCTCTCAGAGTCTGTGGGTTGGTGATTCCATCCAACCATTTTATCTTCTGCTGCCCCCTTCTTCTTTTGCCTTCAATCTCAGGATACAGATTTGGAGGTATAGTTTAAGGTAGATTGAACAAGTTTGTGACATACAGTTTAGGGCTGATGGACACAGAGAAGTAAGAGTTTCTAAGGGTGCTGAATAAGTAGTCTTCTGATGAATCTACAGAAGTTACCTATTGTTTTAAGATAGAGTCAGAGTAGTTGAGCAGTTAGTTGTTGGGATAAATGGATTTGGAAGGTAGTTATTGAAACAAACATGAAAGTCACTTGGAACTTCATCCTCTTGGACCAGAGTTTCCTGAACTCATGTTAATTTAGACAGTAACCTGTGTGTTTTCAATAGTTTTTGGTCTCAATTCTCAATGCTGGCTGTTATTAGAATCACTTGGAGAAGGGAGGAAATTAAAAACACAAATCATTTCACATTGGGATATTTAAATGTTTATCTTCAGGAAAGATTCTTGGGCATTGGTAATTTTTAAAAAATTTTCCCAAATGACTCTAACATTCAGGTATGTAGTAAACCAATGACCCAGAACATCTTTTGAAGCCAGGCCACCTAAGTCAGATATATCTGGTCACCCAGCGGTTTTGTTGGTTTGTTCAGCTGTCCA
This sequence comes from Nanger dama, assembly GCA_917880005.1. Lineage (NCBI taxonomy): Eukaryota > Metazoa > Chordata > Mammalia > Artiodactyla > Bovidae > Nanger > Nanger dama. The sequence continues at coordinate 21,178,749 of CAKJTW010000011.1, read as the reverse complement.
TCAGTGGTGGTGAGGGAAGAGGGGAGGAGGATGCCAGGACATGTAAAATATGAGACTGATCCGTCTACTGGCAGTGGGTGTGGCAGGTAACTGAAAACTTGTCTGCTATTTATCATTTCTAGGGAGTGTCTGATCTGAGTTGAACCATGGTTTGTACATGCCACTTACATTTTTTATCCAGGTGTTAAAAGACCAACACCCCTGGAAGTCATAGGGGTTTGAACTGCCAGGACATGAGTGTGTCAGGAGTCTGTGTAGACTGAATACACCAGGTGCCATGGTTGCTGTTGATGACTAGAAATGGGTGGAGGCAGCAGAGGGAATTTTGTTTTGTTCCTGGACTATGGCCCAGAGGCACCAAAGAACAGACATTGCAAAGATGATGAATCAGCTAATCACTGTGGTAGTGCTAGATTATGGTCAGAAAAAGGCAGTGGGAAACATTAAAGGAAAATGGACAGGTGGGAGAAAGGCTGGGGGTCTGTTAGGACAGAGAATGGGTTTAAACCAGTGTTCCATGGTACTCTTGCTGGAGAAGGATAAGCAAAGCAGGAGAGAAATGAGGCACTAGGGAGAGCAGCAGAAAGAATCCAGTCATGCAGTAGTAGAGAAGAAAAGGATTCAGCAGAGGATAGCTGCTGGTGGTATTTTGATCTCAGACTACTTGACAAAGGTAAAATTATAAGGACTATATATGGTACCAACCACAGTTAGCATGGTATAGTAGGTTAGTAGCAGAAAGTTGGAAGAAACAACCTTTCAGTGTTTTCCTCAGTGAGACAAAAGACAGGTGAGTAAAGAAAACCTCAGAGAGTCACTGTTCTCAGGGAGGAATGCGATGGCATCAGATCTATGAGTCAATTACTCATAAACCAGGAAAATTGGAAGGGAAGAAAAGTAGCCATACTATTGAATAATGATATTAATAAGGCAACTAGTTTGACAAGATTATGGAAGCACAGCTATGTCTTAACACATAGGGAATTGAGGATGTAAGGAGAATGAGATTTAGGCCATGCTTCCAAGACACTTACTATATCTAAAGACAAGTATGAAGAAAACACACACACATAATTATAAAGGTAAGTATAAACTTTTATGGAAAGACATATAAAGATATTAACTTTTGTTAAGGAACAGAAGTTAAAAAAACACACTAAAATGTGGATAGAATATTTTAGATTGGTGCCTAGGAAAAGTAGGTTTTTACAGCAGGCACAGAAAGAAATGGTGTTCATAAAAAGAGCATGAATAAAAAGCAAAGAGATACAACACTAAGATATTTTTAGTAACAATACTTAATATTGTGTGATTGGGTCATATAGACTGTAGAGGGAAATGGAAGAAGATGGACCTAGAAATTGGAGCTAGTTAGTAAAGAGCCTGAGCTCCCCTGGTAGCTCAGACTGTAAAGAATCTGCCTGCGATTCAGGAGACCCCCGGTTCAATCCCTGAGTCAGGAAGATCCCTTGGAGAAGGGAATGGCTATCCACTCCAGTACTCTTACCTGGAGAATTACATGGACAGAGGAGCCTGGCAGGCTGTGTGGTCTATGGGGTCACAAAGAGTTGGACACAACTGAGTGACAAACACAGTAAAGAGCCTGCTACCACTGCTAAGTCACTTCAGTCGTGTCCGACTCTGTGCGACCCCATAGACGGCAGCCCACCAGGCTCCCCCATCCCTGGGATTCTCCAGGCAAGAACACTGGAGTGGGTTGCCAATTCCTTCTCCAATGCATGAAAGCGAAAAGTGAAAGTGAAGTTGCTCAGTCATGTCCAACTCTTACCGATCCCATGGACTGCAGCCCACCAGGCTCCTCTGTCCGTGGGATTTTCCAGGCAAGAGTACTGGAGTGGAGTGCCATTCTAGAATGCCATATTAAGAAGTTAGGGGTCCAAGGGAGCATTTTGGCAAAATAATGCTGCTGGTGATATGGAAAATAAGTTGAACTGATGTTAACCTAGAGGGAAGAATATAAGAATATTATCCATCAAGTATTGCTAGATGTTGGACCATGTTTAGATGAAGTCTCTTCCAAGGCAGTCACTACAAATTTAGCCTTGGGTCATCAGAGGTGAAATAAGGGTCAGAGCTGGGAGGATTATTAGCCTACTCATGGCACCCAAGAGAGAAGCCAATACTGAGGCTCAAAATAACTAGAAAACTGGAGCACAAAGTTGCTCTTCACCCAGTGGAGAAAGCGTTCTGTTGACTATTTCTCATTATAAAGAAAAAGTAAATATGTTTTTCGAGGCAAAACCAGCTTTCTTGAATGGTTCCACTGTAAACAGGAGCTCTTTGTAACTGCACTCTTAAAATTCCAGTCAACCTGCCAAAAGGTGGGTCCCCTTGGCTGGAATAGTAACACAGATTGGTTCCTTCACAGGAAAACAGAATTTGCAATAAACCATTAATGACCCTGAGAGCACTTGTTTGAGTGATACTGGTGATTGTTATTGAAGTGACATTCTGGCTGAGACAGAGTTTCTTCTTTAGCCCCCACCCTGCTCTCCACACACCATCAAAAAATATACTGTTCTGTTATGTCAGAGGCCTTTTCCCCTTTAGTGAAACCCTTTCATCCTGTGAGTTATTTATAAGGTTGCTTCACCTTTCTGGGTTCCAGACCCCCTCATCTGAAAGGAAATTTTATTTCTCTGAACTAATTGCATCTTGGTCTGGGAATACGATAACGTATTACTCAGAAGCTTGGCTTGACTCGCTCGTTCAGTGTCCTTCTTCAAATCCCTTCCACTAATAAAAGTGAAGGGAATGGAATGTTTCTGATGTGTCTCAAAAACATTCCTGGTGCCTTTTAGCCTTTGAGGGAAATGATGATCCAAATGTAGTTCCTGATCCATAGAGGGTTTGGCATAGAGCAGTGAGTAGTTCAGGGCCCAACCAGATGAAGATGGCGTAATTCAGCTGATCCCAAAGGATCTCAGAACTCAGCACCAGATGAATCTCCCATGAGTGTGTGGGTGTATGCTCTGACGTTTTCAGGCTTCCTAAAGAACTCCTTTGAGGATGAGTTACCTGCTTGGCTCCACATTAGAATATTTTTATGGTTTTATTTCTTATATCTGATCCAAGCAGAGTGTTTCTCTTATGATGAGGTTGAAGTCCTTACCCATCTTACATCTCAGGGTTTTGTTAGTGAATTCAACGTATGCCATATAAAGAAGGAATTTGAAACAGGTGATCTAAAGATCATTTCAAAAACAATCTTCTTAATCTCATCAAGATTCAGTGCTGCACTTAGGGGATGGAAGGCAGTGTAGAAAAAGCTTTGATAAAGTTCTTTCGTTAACTGTTAAACTTTAGGCAAATGATTTACCTCCCAGGATCTCCAATTTATTTTTAATTAAAATCAGAAACACAGTGACCACATAGAAAAATTGTTACAATTGTCCTTTGGAGGAGAAGATTCACTTAAGAAACCTTGGAGCCAAGGTGTTCAGCATGGCTTAGTTCAAGTTACTACTCTACTCAGTGTGACTAAAAGAAAATGCTATTGATTTCTAGTAGCAATCTTGAATTTCAAAATTGCTTTTCGTAGGTCATTTTCTTTCAGTTTCATTTTAAGAGTAAAATAACCTTATTATAAATAGGTTATAGCAATGAGAATGTAACCAAGGCGGATGCCATGGGACATTAGAGGGCAGGGGAAAGGGCTTCTGCCATGTCCTCTGCTTTAGTTTCTCCCTGAAGTGCACACATAAGAGCATCTGATGCACACTTCCTGAGTTGTTTTACAGATGTGAACCCCACCATCAAATGGAAGATATTAAATGTTAACTATTTGATGACTGTGAGCACATAGCCCCAGGCCTCCATGGGTACATGTATCTGTATGGCTGAGTCTCTTCACTGTTCACCCAAAACTATCATAACATTGTGAATTGGCTATATCACAATATGAAATAAAAGGGTTTTGTTTTGTTTTGTTTTTAAAGTACTTTGCTGAAATCCTTCAGAGAGCTTGGGGGTTTTAAGGCCAGAAATTCTTTGCTTGGCCCTGCAATGAAACTTTCCCTGCTCCAAACTTCAATGTTTCAGTTTGCTTGACCTCACTGTGCATCAGTGCACATTAAGCTGCCTTAACAAGACTGTGAAAAATATGGGAGATAGGATGGTAATTTTACTTATTCATATTCTGATCGTCTCAACTGGCTTCACCACTATCAATTGTTCTCATACCTCACAAGCAACATATTGTATTTCTCTGGGACCTAAATGATGATGCTGTTAAAGTGCTGCACTCAATGTACCAGCAAATTTGGAAAACTCAGCAGTGGCCACAGGGCTGGAAAAGGTCAGTTTTCATTATAATCCCAAAGGAAAGGAATGCCAAAGAATGCTTAAACTTCTGCACAACTGCACTCATCTCACATGCTAGCAAAGTAATGCTCAAAATTCTCCAAGCGAGGTTTCAATAATACATGAACTGAGATCTTCCAGATCTTCAAGCTGGATTTAGAAAAAGCAGAGGAACCAGAGACCAACTTGCCAGCATCTGTTGGATCGTAGAAAAAGCAAGAGAGTTTTGGGAAAACATCTATTTCTGTTTTATTGACTATGCCAAAGCCTTTGACTGTGTGGATCACAACAAACTGTGGAAAATTCTTCAAGAGATGGGAATACCAGACCACCTTACCTACCCCGTGAGAAATCTGTTTGCAAGACAAGAAGCAATAGGGAGAAGCAGACATGGAACAATGGACTGGTTCTAAACTGGGAAAGGAGTATATTGTCACCCTGCTTATTTAAATTATATGCAGAGTGCATCATGGGAAATGCTAGGCTGGATGAAGTGAAAGCTGCAATCAAGATTGCCAGGAAAAATATCAATAACCTCAGGTATGCAGATGACATCCCTCTTATGGCAGAAAGCAAAGAGAAACTAAAGAACCTCTTGATGAAAGTGAAAGAGAAGAGTGGAAAAGATGGCTTAAAACTCAACATTCAAAAAAAAAGAATATGGCATCCAGTCCCATTACTCCTTGGCAAATAGATGGGGAAACAATGGAAACAGTGACAGACTTTATTGGGCTCCAAAATCACTGCAGCTGGTGACTGAAGCCATGAAATTAAAAGACATTTGCTCCTTGGAAGAAAAACTATGACCAACCTAGTCAGCATATTAAAAAGCAAAGACATTACTTTGCAAACAAAAGTCCATCTAGTCAAGGCTATGGTTTTCCAGTAGTCATGTATGGATGTGAGAGTTGGACTATAAATAAATCTGAGCACTGAAGAATTGATGCTTTTGAACTGTGGTGTTGGAGAAGACTCTTGTGAGTCCCTTGGACTGCAAGAAGATCCAACCAGTCAATCCTAATGGAAATCAGTCCTGAATATTCATTGGAAAGACTGATGCTTAAACTGAAGCTCCAATACTTTGACCACCTGATGCAAAGAACTGACTCATTTGAAAAGACCATAATGCTGAGAAAGTTTGAAGGCAGAAGGAGAAGGGGATGACAGAGGATGAGGTGGTTAGATGGCATCACTGATTTGGTGGACATGAGTTTGAGCAAGCTCCAGGGGTTGGTGATGCTCAGGGAAACCTGGCATGCTGTAGTCCATGGAGTCACAGTGAGTCAGATATGACTGAGTGACTGAACTGAACTGAACTGGGACTTCCTTATACCTCTCTTTTCTTTGGTCTTCTGATAGAAGCCAACTTTTTGATTACTCTGTCTTGGCACCTTAGTAGTCAAAAGTAGCTGGAGAAAAGCAGGTACATATGCTGTAACTTATAGCTCCCTTTATATTTATTTACAGTACAAACCTCAGATGTGACCTCAGGCCTACTGAGCAATCCACTGTACTGCGTGAGTCAATACACTATTCTCTCTTTAGACAGTTTACACCTTTTCTCTCTTACCTCCTTACTGATGCATGTAACTTTATCATAATCACCTGAAAAACAAAAAGCCCTCAAAACAGAGATGTGACATTCTCCCGTCAGCAAACCAAAGCTGAACTGCAGTAGAATCTGTATTTTGTGCCATCCTTTCTATTAAAATGAACTATCTCTGTTCATCCTGTTAAAGTAGGCATTTTCTTGCATGCCAAACCCTATTTTCTCTTAACTTCTCAAAGATGTTACTCATACATTATAAATTTTACACTTTCTGCCAAAATATTCCTATCAACATAAACCTTCTGTAGTATGTTTTATCTTAAGAGAACAGATCTTTATAGATCCCATGTTTTTTTGCTCCTTGAAATTAACCTCTACCTGCTGTCTCAGTCTCTTCTCATCTGCTCCTCAACATGCTCTCATCAAGAACCCATTCCTCTGCTCCACTGAAACTACTGGTCAAGGCAACCAACAGGCCCATTAACCAAATTCAATGATCAGTCCTGTCTTTATATTATTTACTTTAAGAACAGTGTTACCAGCATTAATGTTCCTTTTTAAAATACTTCTTCTTTTGGTTTTCAATATCTTCTCAATTAGACAAAGATATTCTAAGTTTATGACGGTTACTAACTCATAGCAGCTTTGGAAGTATATAAAAATAGAGACTTTTCTAAAAAAAAATTGTAGATGTGACTTTGGGGGTAGGCAGTGACATCTAATCAATTTCAAGGGAAATGTATAAAGTTTAAAAGAGACGTGCTAAGAAAAACACCACCAACTTTGATTAAAGGAGATTAAGAGAGTCCAAAAGGTTAAAAAATATATACCTTTGGACTCCTAAATGTCTATGGGCAGGCAGTAGGTTGAGAAAAACTGTCAGCTACAAACACAGGCCACTTTCTGATGAAAAGGAAAGACATCTCAGAGGTAGAAATGAGAAAGAGAAAAACACTGGATTGGATATGAAAAGGCATATATATGTATGTACTATAAATATACATATATATATGCATACATAACACATACATAGTATATTCTGTGATATATATATATACACACATACATATGTATATCACTTTGTTGTACATCAGAAACTAACACATGTTGTAAATCAACTATAATTTTAAAAATCTGAAAAAACACTGGATTAAAGAAGAACTCTAATTGGACTGGAAATGCTGGATTAAGGAATTTAGTTCAAATATATTCCCTGCTCTTAGAGTAGGGAGTTCAGAAATCATTTGCTAGCTGTATTTCAGAATTGCTTAGAGGCAATAATGGCTCAGCAGGTGAAGAATCTGCCTGCAATGCAGGAGACACAGGAAATACAGGTGGAATCCCTGGGTCAGGAAGATCCCCTGGAAAAGAAAATGGCAACCCACTCCAGTATTCTTGCCTAGAGAATCCCATGGACAGAAGAGCCTGGTGGGCTATAGTCCAGAGGGTCTCAGACATGACTAAGGACACACACACACACCTGAATTACTCTGTCACTCCTCGCTCATCCCCATTTTGATCAAGAGTGTCTATAATTGTTTTGGCTTTGTAACTTTATTGTTGGATAACTTCCTTTTTAAAAAATAAAATAACTCCCTAGACTGGAGCTTTTTCCACTATAGTTAAGCTTCATCTATATCTGAAAATAATGCAATTCACAAGATTCAGCACTATGAGTCTAATAAGGTTGGATGATATTTGAGGATCCTGGTATGGTTGAGTATAATCTGCATGTGAGAGGGACAGATATTTTACTGGGAATGCTGGGCTGGATGAAGCATAAAGCTGGAATCAAAATTGCCAAGAGAAATATCAAGAACCTCAGATATGCAGATGACACCACGCTGATGACAGAAAGTGAAGAACTAACGAGCCTCTTGATGAAAGTAAAAGGAGAATGAAGAAGTTGGCTTAAAACTCAACATTCAGAAAACTAAGATCATGGCACCTGGTCCCATCACTTCATGGCAAATAGATGGGGAAACAATGGAAACAGTGATAGACTATTTTGAGGGCTCCAAAATTACTGCAGACGGTGACTGCAGCCATGAAATTAAGACATTTGCTCCTTGGAAGAAAAGTTATGACCAACCTAGACAGCATGTTAAAAAGCAGAGACATTACTTTGACAACAAAGGTCCATCTAGACAAAGCTGTGATTTTTCCAGTAGTCATGTATGGATGTGACAGTTGGGACTATAAAGAAAGCTGAGCACTGAAGAATTGATGCTTTTAAACTGTGGTGTTGCCAATACAGTATACTAACACATATATATGGAATTTAGAAAGATGGTAATGATGACCCTGTATGCAAGACAGCAGAAGAGACACAGAGGTGCAGAGCAAACTTTTGGACTCTGAGGGAGAGGGACAGGGTGGGATGATTTGGGAGAATGGCATTGAAACATGTATACTATCATGTAAGAAATGAATCGCCAGTCTATGTTCGATGCAGGATGCTTGAGCTGGAGGATGAAGATGATCCAGAGGGATAAGGTGGGGTGGGAGGTGGGAGGGGGGTTCATGTTTGGGAGTTCATGTATACCCATGGTGGATTCATGTCAATGTATGCCAAAACCAATACTGTACAGTAAAGTAAAAGTAAAAAAAAAAAAAAGTAATAAATATACTGTGGTGTTGTAGAAGACTTTATGCGAGTCCTGTGGATGGCAAGGAAATCCAACCAGTCCATCCTAAAAGAAATCAGTCTTGAGTATTCACTGAAAGGACTGAATATTCCAATACTTTGGCCACCTATTGTGAAGAGCTGACTCATTTGAAAAGACTCTGATGCTGGGAAAGATGGAGGGCAGGAGGAGAAGGGGACAACAGAGGATGAGATGGCTGAATGGCATCACTGACTAGATGGACATGAGTTTGGGTGAACTCCAGGAGTTGGTCTTCATATTTTTTTGGGGGGTGTTAGTTCTAAAAGGTCTTGTAGGTCTTCATAAAACCGTTCAACTTCGGCTTCTTCAGCGTTACTGGTTGGGGCATAGACTTGGGTAACTGTGATATTGAATGGTTTGCCTTGGAAACGAACAGAGATCATTCTGTCGTTTATGAGATTGTGTCCAAGTACTGCATTTCGGACTCTTTTCTTGACCATGATGGCTACTCCATTTCTTCTGAGGGATTCCTGCCCGCAGTAGTAGATATAATGGTCATCTAAGTTAAATTCACACATTCCAGTCTATTTTAGTTCACTGATTCCTAGAATGTTGGCGTTCACCCTTGCCATCTCTTGTTTGACCACTTCCAATTTGCCTTGATTCATGGACCTGACATTTCAGGTTCCTATGCAATATTGCTCTTTACAGCATCGGATCTTGCTTCTATCACCAGTCTGGGTATTGTTTTTGCTTTGGCTCCATCCCTTCATTCTTTCTGGAGTTATTTCTCCACTGATCTCCAGTAGCATATTGGGAACCTACTGACCTGGAGAGTTCCTCTTTCAGTATCTTATCATTTTGCCTTTTCATGCTGTTCATGGGGTTCTCAAGGCAAAAATACTGAAGTGGCTTGCCATTCCCTTCTCCAGTGGACCACCTTCTGTCAGACCTCTCCACCACGACCCACCTGTCTTGGGTTCCCACGCAGGCATGGCTAGGTTTCATTGAGTTAGACAAGGCTGTGGTCCTAGTGTGATTAGATTGACTAGTTTTCTGTGAGTATGGTTTCAGTGTGTCTGCCCTCTGATGCCCTCTTGCAACACCTACCATCTTACTTGGGTTTCTCCTACCCTGGGCGTGGGGTATCTTTTCACGGCTGCTCCAGCAAAGCACAGCTGCTGTTTCTTACCTTGAATGAGGGGTATCTCCTTACCGTTGCCTTCCTGACCTTCAACGTGGGATATAGCTCCTCTAGGCCCTCCTGCTCCTGCACAGCCACCGCTCCTTGGGTTGATCCTCCCTGCTGCCAGCTATGGCCTCCGGCATGGGTGGCTCCTTTCAGCTGCCTCCCCTGGCCTCATGCTCGAGCTCGGGGTGGCTCCTCAGGGTTACCGCCCCTGGCCTCGGGCGCAAGGCTCCTCACAGCTGCTGCTCCTGGCCTCTGGCTCGCGTTGTCTCCTCAGCGTTACCACCCCTGGCCTCGAACGCTAGGTGGCTTCTTCTGGCCACCCCTGACCTCGAACAGGGATGCGGGGTGTCTCCCTTCTGCCACCCCAGGCCTGGGACGTGGCGTAGCTCCACCCAGCCGCCGCCCCTGACCTCAGATGCGGGTGCCTCCTCCCGGCCGCCACTGGCCTTGGATGTGGGGTGTCTCCTCCCGGCTGCCACTGAACTCGGACACAGGGTGTCTCTTCCTGGCCTCCGCCCCTGACCTCGAACACGGGCTGCCTCCTCCCTGCTGCCACTGACCTCAGACGCGGGGTAGTTCCTCTCGACCGTTCCTACGCCATCGCAGCATGGTACTCTAGGCTGCTGCCCCTGACCTCGGACGTGGGGTAGCTCTTCTTGGCCGCACTTAGTGCGCCGGTCCGGCTCTTGCAGCCGGCCACACTGAAGAAGCCGAAGTTGAACGGTTTTATGAAGACCTACAAGACCTTATAGAACTAATACCCAAAAAGATGTCCTTTTCATTATAGGGGACTGGAATGCTAAAGTAGGAAGTCAAGAAACACCTGGAGTAACAGGCAAATTTGGCCTTGGAATGAAGAATGAAGCAGGGCAAAGACTAATAGAGTTTTGCCAAGAAAATACAGTGGTCATAGCCAACACCCTCTTCCAACAACACGAGAGAAACTCTACACATGGACATCACCAGATGGTCAACACCGAAATCAGATTGATTATATTCTATGCAGCCAAAGATGGAGAAGCTCTGTACAGTCAACAAAAACAAGGCCAGGAGCTGACTGTGGTTCAGATCATGAACTCCTTATTGCCAAATTCAGACTGAAATTGAAAAAAGTAGGGAAAACCACTAGACCATTCAGGAATGACCTAAATCAGATCCCTTATGATTATACAGTAGAAGTGAGAAATAGATTTAAGGGCCTAGATCTGATATACAGAGTGCCTGATGAACTATGGAATGAGGTTTGTGACACTGTACGGGAGACAGGGATCAAGACTATCCCCATGGAAAAGAAATGCAAACAAGCAAAATGGCTGTCTGGGGAGGCCTTACAAATAGCTGTGAAAAGAAGAGAGGCTAAAAGCAAAGGAGAAATAGAAAGATATAAGCATCTGAATGCAGAGTTCCAAAGAATAGCAAGAAGAGATAAGAAAGCCTTCTTCAGTGATCAGTGCAAAGAAAGAGAGGAAAAGAACAGAATGGGAAAGACTAGAGATCTCCTCAAGAAAATTAGAGATATCAAGGGAACATTTCATGCAAAGATGGGCTCGATAAAGGACAGAAATGATCTGGACCTAACAGAAGCAAAAGATTTTAAGAAGAGGTGGCAAGAATACACGGAAGAACTGTACAAAAAGATCTTCACAACCCAGATAATCATGATGATGTGATCACTCATCTAGAGCCAGACATCTTGGAATGTGAAGTAAAGTGGGCCTTAGAAAGCATCACTATGAACAAAGCTAGTGGAGGTGATGGAATTCCAGTTGAGCTGTTTCAAATCCTGAAAGATGATGCTGTGAAAGTGCTGCATTCAATATGCCAGCAAATTTGGAAACCTCAGCAGTGGCCACAGGACTGGAAAAGGTCAGATTTCATTCCAATATCAAAGAAAGGCAATGCCAAAGAATGCTCAAACTACCACACAATTGCACTCATCTCACATGTTAGTAAAGTAATGCTCAAAATTCTCCAAGCCAGGCTTCAGCAATACGTGAACTATGAATTTCCTGATGTTCAAGCTGGTTTTAGAAAAGGCAGAGGAACCAGAGATCAAAATGCCAACATCCACTGTATCATCGAAAAAGCAAGAGAATTCAAGAAAAACATCTATTTCTGCTTTATTGACTATGCCAAACACTTTGACTGTGTGGATCACAATAAACTGTGGAAAATCCTGAAAGAGATGGGAATACCAGACCACCTGACCTGCCTCTTGAGAAATCTGTATGCAGGTCAGGAAGCAACAGTTAGAACTGGACATGGAACAACAGACTGGTTCCAAGTAGGAAAAGGAGTATGTCAAGGCTGTATATTGTCACCCTGCTTATTTAACTTCTCTGCAGAGTACATCATAAGAAACACTGGGCTGGAAGAATCACAAGCTGGAATCAAGATTGCTGGGAGAAATATCAATAACCTCAGATATGCAGATGACACCACCCTTATGGCAGAAAGTGAAGAGGAGCTAAAGGGCCTCTTGATGAAAGTGAAAGAGGAGAGTGAAAAAGTTGGCTTAAAGCTCAACATTCAGAAAACGAAGATCATGGCATGTGGTCCCGTCACTCCATGGGGAATCAGTGGAAACACTGTCAGACTTTATTTTGGGGGCTCCAGAATCACTGCAGATGGTGGCTGCAGCCATGAAATTAAAAGACGCTTACTCCTTGGAAGAAATGTTATGACCAACCTAGATAGCATATTCAAAAGCAGAGACATTACTTTGCCGACGAAGGTCCGTCTAGTCAAGGCTATGGTTTTTCCTGTGGTCATGGATGGATGTGAGAGTTGGACTGTGAAGAAGGCTGAGTGCCGAAGAACTGATGCTTTTGAACTGTGGTGCTGGACATGACTCTTGAGAGTCCCTTGGACTGCAAGGAGATCCAACCAGTCCATTCTGAAGGAGATCAACCCTGAGATTTCTTTGGAAGGAATGATGCTAAAGCTGAAACTCCAGTACTTTGGCCACCTCATGCATAGTGTTGACTCATTGGAAAAGACTCTGATGCTGGGAGGGATTGGGGGCAGGAGGAGAAGGGGACAATCAGAGGATGAGATGGCTGGATGGCATCACGGACTCGACGGACGTGAGTCTGAATGAACTCCAGGAGTTGGTGATGGACAGGGAGGCCTGGCTGCTGTGATTCATGGGGTCGCAAAGAGTCGGACACGACTGAGCAACTGAACTGAAATGAACTTAACCAGGAGTTGGTGATGGACAGGTAGGCCTGGTGTGCTGCAATTCATGGAGTTGCAAAGAGTCAGACACGACTGAGAGACCGAACTGAGCTGAAACACCTGACTTCATACCAAGTGTCCATTGCTGAATGGATCACAAAGGGAATTCAATCTTCAGATAAACAGTGGAACTAAATGAGAGGTTCCACAAACCAGTGATCTCAGCATAATTTAGATAAACTTTTTTCTTTTCTTTTTTTTCTAAAGTTGAAGTATAGTTGATTTACAGTATTTTAGAGGTATAGCAAAGTGATTCAGTTTTATATATATATTCTTTTTCATTTCATTTTTCATTATTTGCTTAATTTCTAAGCTGTGTCCAACTCTTTTAAGATCCCATGGACTGTAGCCTGCCAAGCTCCTGTGTTCATGGGATTTCCCAGGCAATAATACTGGAGTGGGTTGCCATTCCCTTCTCTAGGGAATCTTTCTGACCCAGGATTCAGGGATTGAATCCAAGTCTCCTGCTTGGCAAGCAATTTCTTTACCACTGAGCCACCAGGGAAGCCCATTTTTCATTATACATTATACAAGACACTGAAAAGTTTCCTGTAAGTCATTCAGTCATATCCAACTCTCTGCTATCCCATGGACTATACAGTCCATTGAATTCTCCAGGCCAGAATACTGGAGTGGGTAGCCATTCCCTTCTCCAGGGGATGGTCCCAACCCAGGACTGAACCCAGGTCTCCCACATTGCAGGCAGATTCTTTACCAGCTGAGCCATAAGGGAAGCCCTGAAAATAGTTTCTGATGCTATAGGAAACTATAGTAGGTCTTTGTTGTTTATCTATTTTATATGCTATTGCTCAGATGCTTAGTCATGTCTGACTCTTTGTGACCCCATGGAATGTAGCCCTCCAGGCTCTTCTGTCCATGACATTTTCCAGACAAGAATACTGGGGTGGGTTGCCATTTCTTTCTCCAGGGGCTCTTCCCAAACCAGACATCAAACCCAGGTCTCCTGCATTACAGGCAGATTCTTTACTGACTGAGCTTCCAGGGAAGCCCTTTACTTTATGTACAGTAGTATGTATCAGTTAATCTCAAATTCCCAAATTATTCCTCTCCCACTCCCTTTTCCCTTGTAACCATAAGTCTGTTGTCTGTGTCTGTGAGTCTATTTCTGTTTTGCAAATAAGTTTATTTGTATCACTTTTTAGGTTCCACATATAAGTGATATCATATGGTATTTGTATCACTCCGATTTATTTCACTTAGAATGATAATCTCCTGGTCCATCCGTGTCACTGCAAATGGCAATATTTCGTTCTTTTTAAGTAGTTGAGTAATATTCCATTGTATATGCCACATCTTCTTCTTCCATTCATCCTTCAGTGGGCATTTAGATTACTCAATGGAAAAATAAAATGTGGTATGGGTAACTTCTCAAAAATACAGATTTCTAGACCCTACTTCTTGAGTCTACGGAATAACAGTCTAGAAAATGAGGGAGGGAGATCACAAAGAATCTAAATATTTCACAGAAAAATTCTAATGTAGACAGTCCACAGATATTGACCAATTTAAAAATGGATCGAAAGACCTCTTCATTTGTTTCAATAAAAAAATATAATGGCTGTGCATGATCTGTTGCTCAGTTGTGTCCGACTCTTTGTGACCCCATGGTGTGTAGCCCGCCAGATTCTTCTGTCCATGGGATTTCCCAGTATTCCAAAGATACTGAAGTAGGTTGCCATTTCCTCCTCCAGGGATCTTCCCAACTCAAAGATCAAATCTGCATCTCCTGAGTCTTAGGACAATCTTATATAAAATGAATAAATGGTACTGCTTTCTTAATTTTGACATTTGAGGATTGTGATACTACTCCTGTTCAGAATTTCCTAAAGAGAATGTTATCATTCAGAGAGGAATATTACTAATCATGATGTTAGAAAAAACATACTCCAACACCTCTTATACCAAGATTCAGAACTTTTATCGAGTGGTAGTAAGTATCTTGCTTAACAGATCATGATAGGGACAAATCCTCTTTTTGAGCTTAGATGGTTTTGCTCCATTTTTACTCCATGTTTGAGTCACTACAAAATTACTGATAACAAAAAAGGAAAGAGGTGAGAAAGCATAGTAGAAATAACCCATTTCTACTATGAGAAAGAAGGAACAATCTGTGAGCAATGGTTATTATCCTCATCTTTAACAACAACAAAAAAATGGACTAATTGTGGATATTTTATTTCAGGTTTCAAAGCTGAGAAATAAACAGTAATAAAAATTGGACTTTTTATTGTTGTATTAAGTAGTTTCTGATTTTCTACTGGTTTATAAGTCAATCTGTTGTTAATGCCTAATAAAAAATGAGGGTAAAATGTTCTCTTTTAGAGGCAGAAAATAACATCTTTTTGAAGACAGATCATTAGAAATGGAGGCATTTTAGATTTATCTGTTTAATTTTCTTGTTTAATATGTATTTCCCCTATGTCCTGGAGAGGTAAGTGATAAAGTATAATTGGAAGAAATGGAGCTAGAATTTGTCTTCAAATGTCTGTTTGATGATTTTTTTCTTGATAAATAATACCTGTGCCAATTACAAGTCAAAACTGTATTTATAGCCATAAGATTATTTTATATAGATTTCAGAGCAAGCACCATAAATGTATAAATATTTGTATGTTTATTTTAAATGCTAAAGCATATGAACATCTTGGTGTCACATTTAGTTAAAAGCATCTTTCCACTATTTGCATATTAAACACCAACAAGTTTTAATTAAATTCCTTTGGAAATTTGGCATTGCTTCCTGAACTAGAATTTTAAAAAGTTTTCTCCTGAAACAATCGGAAACATGGAACATGTTCTATTCATTGCTTTGTACCAAAGCCAGCCTTACAATTTATTTTCTGCTTTTGTCCCAACAAGCCCAAATTAGTTACTACATAACTAGTTCAGACACCCTTGCATAATCACAATTGGTTAGCACATGCCATGAAAACTTTGGCAAAACCTCTGTTTTCTTGTGCTTTTATAAGCTGCTTAGTTTAAAGGGAAGTGAAAGTTAGACCATTGCTGTTTTCCTAATGTTACCTTCTTAGAATCATACAGTGATAGAGTTTATTAGAACAAAATGGTACTTTGGGGATCATTTGGTTCTCTGTTTCTGTGAAAAGGACCAGGTGCTTGGTTCTTTCACTCCACCACCCATCAAATACTGATACTTTTAGAAAAACAAAATTAATTAGTAGAAAAAATGATAAGCAAAAATATGGGCCTTATATTTTATCACCTTTCCAAAAGAAACCTGATTAGTTTTATCAGGTTTCAAAAGACTGTCAGAATGTGATTGAATGTCTTTAAATATTCGCTTTCAATTTCTGTACTCAAAGCAGTAATTAACATTTTAAGAATTGGCACTAGTCTGAGGGTCCTGCACTGATACAGTTACCTCTTTCATATTATAGATAACATCCCTGAGATTCTTAGGGGAGAACTGACTTACGTGAGATTATAGGGCCAAATGGTACCAGAGACATGACCTGTTGCCATGACCTTCAATGCGTAAACCAATGCCTTTGGTAATTTGTGCTGCCTGCACTAGTAAACTCTTAATGCAGAACTTAAGGAAATCTTAGAAGTCTGTGCAATTCAAACACTTGTGTAAGTCATCACCAGAATTCAAATGGATTTAAAAAATGTTTCACTTTTATATAAATTCTAAAACAATTAAGAGTTGAGTTCTTCTACATTTCCTCCATAGATAAGAAAGGCTAAAAAACTTTTATGTAACTTTTATATTTTTATTTTAAAGCTTAAGAGTATTATTTTGTTAAGTGATTAAATTGAATGTAACAATTTTAACATTTGACTTTACCCAGGAGTTTAAAACATAACAAGTCCATGTGATTTATGCATTTCTTTTTTTTTTTTTAATTTTTTTCTGGATACACACTGATATTCAAACAGATGACTCTTATTTTTGCCTTTTTAATTAAATTCTCCCTGGGTAACAGACTACCTAACTGACCTTGATAGTTTCTATAAGTGTCACAAAGACTCACAGAAGAAGATAAAATATATTGAAAAAAAAATCCACATAAAATTTTGCATGTTAAAAATGTGTTCCCTCTTAGATGCCCAGTAACACCTCCTAGTTCTTAAGCTTTATTTTTGTGTTACTGATTGTTCAATGAGAATAATTAAGAAGTTAATAATATCAGAGACATTTTAGTATGTGTTCATAAAATTATATTTGGTATAAATATTCAGTTTCTAATTTATCAATTGGTTGGTATATTAATGATATGAATGGTAATTTCAGTATAGGACTTTTCTAACTTATTTTTTCCTTAATGGAATGATATTGACTGATAGAGTGATGCAGTCCCTGGTTTAATCAAGGGCGTGTCAGGTTTATTCTTGCTTCCTAGAATACTGTATACCGCAATTCGAAAGGGTCAGTTCTTCAGGACTCAGCCTTTTTTATACTCTGACTCTCACATCTGCTCATGACTACTGGAAAAACCAATGCTTTGACTATATGCACCTTTGTTGGTAAAGTGATAGCTCTGATTTCTAATACTCTCATTAGGTTTGTAATAGCTTCTCTTCCAAGGAACAAGTGGCCTTTAATTTTGTGTCTATGTGCACCAGCTGCAGTGATTTTGGAGTTAAAAAAAAAAAAAAATCTGTCACTCTTTCCCCTTTTCCCCATCTGTTTGCCATGAGGTGATGGGACTGGATGCCATGATACTACTTTTTCCAATCTTAGAAAAGCTTAAAAGGAAGATTCAAATGGGTCAAACTGTTTCCAAGTAATTTAACATCATTCCATAACAAAGATGGAGGATCATTATAAAAATACGAAAGTATCCAGCACAAATATCCTTTCCTAGCTGCCATACAAATTACCAACAACGGTGTGGCTTAAAACAGCAGAAATTCATAGGGCATTCATCACATTGTATTAAGGCCCACCTTAATAGCCTCACCTTAATTTGACTACCTCTCTAAAGACTTTTTCCATGTAAGGTTACATTCCAAAGTACTAAGGATTAGACTTTAACACATCTTTGGGGGAAACATGACTAAACTCATAAAACGTACTCTACAATGTAAAATTCATGCTATCTGGTATCCAGTCAAAATGACTTGGCTTGCAAATTTCCTTTAACACATGAGGTAATTAACTCAGAGAGTTAAAGTGAATTTGAGGCTACATACCCTTGATTAACAACCAACATTTATGATTGGGAGTTATGATATAGCCTTTTTCTTATCTTAGATACAAGAAGCTCTGTGTGACTGAAAAATATATAATGTGAAGGCATTGCATAGATGGAGAAGTATAAACAATAGAGACCTGGCCTATTTCTCTTTCAGAATTCTAGTACTCTCCAAAATACACATTCTAACACCAATGCAATGCATTTATTTGGGACTTTATTGGAGACATGACCAGGAACATTCACAATAGAGACATTTTACAAGGTTTGGTCAGGAGACTCTGGTGCATTTTCCATGTGATACATCTTTTAACTGAAAATGTGGTTTGAAGATTTAATTCCTCTCAGCAGTTATTGCATACTATAGCACTTTCTTCATTTGAAAGGCTTATGGAATTAAATGGTGGTAACTTGCAGTGAAATACAAAATAGAGAAAAACAGACTCCATGAAGTGGGATATATGTTAAAGAAAAACACATTTTATTATCTTAGCCATTGGCTGGAAGAAGATAACTTAAATGAGCTGCTGTCTGCCAGGCCACAGCCTGTGGCACAAACACAGAGAAGAGTGAGGTCATAGAAGTAGCTCATTACCCCTAACACAATATTGATTTTAATAGAAGCTTGCTTGGGGCTTGATGTGATGTTGAAAACCTGGATTGGAAGTCAAGACATGTGGGTTCTAATCCTAGTTTGACTGGTAACCAGATGTTAGTCTATTCCTCTTTTTGACCTCGGTGTCACTGAAACTGAAACTGTTAGTCTTTAAGTTGTGTCTGACTCCTTGCGACCCCATTGACTGTGTGGCCCACTAGGCTCCTCTGTCCATGGGATTCTCCAGGCAAGAATAGTGGAGGGAATTGCCATTTCCTTCTCCAGGGGATCTTCTGGACCCAGGGATCGAATCTTGGTCTCCTGCACTGCAGGTAGATTCTTTGCCCTCTGAACCACCAGGGAAGCTTGGTATCACTATTTGTGAACAAATAATAAAGGGATAAGTTGAGATGATGCACAGGACTTTTTCCAGCTTGGCAATCAATCTATACATGTTTATTTAGCAATGATATGTGCCAATAACTTTATTATGTTCTGGGACTACATTAATAAGCAAAATAGACTTGCTGTTTCTCTTTATTTCAACATGAGAAAGAGCCAACAAATTGATGTAGAAGGACTTTATAATTCCTTAAATATTCTTGAGGAGTTAGAAACCTGCAAGAGTTCTATTGCTGTGCCTCAAGTGGGCTATATATTTGTATTAAAATTTTACTGCAACTCCCCACTTTATTCTCTCATTAAATTTTGCTGGAGTTATTGTAACCACCTCTTCACTAGGGTCTTTGTCTCCATTCTCAGTCCCTCTGTGAAAGTGAAAGTGTTAGTCACTCAGTTGTGTCAGACTCTGTGAGACCCCATGGACTGTAGCCTGCCAGTCTCCTCTGTCCATGGGATTCTCTAGGCAAGAATAATAGAGTGGGTTGCCATTCCCTTCTCCAGGGGATCTTCTTGGCCCAGGAATCAAACTCAGGTTTCCCACATTGCAGGCAGATTCTTTGCCTTCTGAGCCACCAGGGAAGCTGTTGCTTCCATACAACCATATAAATTACTATCAGAAGCTGCTATCAGTGTTCCAAGAAAAGATTAGTATCATTCCCTTTTTAAAACATTTTGTCTTTCTATGACCAGCAAAAGCATGCAGATTCCTTAAGATGAGATTCAAAGCCCTTCATGCTCTGGTTTGAAACTTTCTTCCCTATTTTTGCCCAGCACATGTATTACTCTGTGTTCTAGTGGAGATGAACTACTTATGTGGGAATCCATAGTATGTATTGCAATCTCACTTAGAATACAATGTTAGTTTTCTATCACTATACTAGCAGCCCTTGGAGAGCAGAAATAGCATCATATTTATGTCTGAATTCCAGGGTGTCAACCAGCACTTGGTAGCACACTAGGTACTCAATAAGTATTTGTGGAATTGATTGGATACACTTTTGCTGGATCTTTCTCCACCTACTGTGTCTTTTATACTGCAAGCTCTCAATGAATAACATTTGTTTGATGTTCCACTAGTGCTAGGTATCAGTGAGTCCCAGTATTAACTTCCCCTGGGAACCTACAAGAAATGCAAATTCTTGAGACATGTCCCAAGCATCTTTGAAGATGGAAGCTACGCAATTGATGCTTTCAGATTTTGTTGCTGGAGAAACTCCTGAGAGCTCCTTGGAGAGCAAGGAGATAAAAACAGTCAATCCTAATGGAAATTGACCCTGAATATTTATTGAAAAGACTGATGCTGAAGTTTCAACTTCAATACTTTGGCCACCTGATGCTAAAAGACAACTCATTAGGAAAGACTCTGATGCCAGGAAAGATCAAAGGCACAAGGAGAAGGGAGTGACAGAGGATGAGATGATTAGATGACATCACCAACTCAATGGACATGAGTTTGAGCAAACTCCTGGAGATAATGGAGAACAGAGAAGCCGAGTATGCTGTAGTGCATGGGGTCACAAAGGATCGAACACATCTTAGTGATGAAACAACAACAACAAAAGAAATACCAGATTTCTCCAGGATTCTTATGCATAATAAAGTTTGAGCAGCAAACCCACTAAACCATTACCAGAAGCTAATTTATAGACTCTGACTCATTTTTCATTTGATAAAACTGTGGTTATTCAACTAGTGCCAAAACATTTTGGCCAGGGGTTCCACTAGTTGATTAAAATCTCAAGTCAAAGCCAGAATAAAGCCTGAGAATTGGCAAGCTTGAGACAAATATCAAGATTTTTTTAAGCTACTTTGCTTTTCAAAGATCAACTGTAGTCTTTAGCTCTATTCCCAATAGCAAAAATAAACACTTGCAAGGGTTATATAATGTGATCAATCTCCCCTATACTACAAAACCAGTTTGCACTGGGCAAGGGCTAGAGAAGTGTTAATATGTTAATCCACCTTGATAACACAAGTTGAATTTACAGAGACCTCCATGCTATCAATCATTTATTCACTAATTAGGTTTATTTTTTTTTTTTTATGTAGGGCTTTCCCCCATGGCTTATGGAGAAGGAAATGGCAAGCCACTTCAGTATTCTTGCCTAGAGTATCCTATGGACAGCAGAGCCTGGTGGGCTGCCATCTATGGAGTCACACAGAGTTGGACACGACTGAAGCGGCTTAGCATGCATGCATGCGTGCCTCGGAGAAGGAAATGGCAACTCCATATTCTTGCCTGGAGAATCTGAGGGACAGAGGATCCTGGTGGGCTGCCGTCTATGGGGTCGCACAGAGTCGGACATGACTGAAGTGACTTAGCAGCAGCAGCAGCCCATTGCTCAGTGGTAAAGAATCTGCCTGCAATGCAGGAGCCAAAATAGATGAGTTTTCAATCGCTGGGTCAGGAAGATCCTCTGAAGGAGAGCATGTCAACCCACTCCAGTATTTTTGCCTGGAGAATCCCCAAGGACAGAGGAGTCTGGTTGGCTACAGACCAAAGGGTCGCAAAGAATAAGATGTGACTGAAGCAAATTAGCATGCATTTATTTATTTGGTGAAGGCCTACTAGGTGTAATTATTATGCTAATTATTATAGAATTGCACAAATAATTAAGAGGCACTGTCTTTGCATGTAAATTGCTGACTATAATGGGGAAATATTCAACAAATATGCAGTTTTAAAACAACACCATGTGTGCCAATTAGGAGTAAACATCAGTGGTCAACCAGCCTAGCACATAAGCCTTAACTCAACTTCCAGGGTTTGGGAAGCTTCCTAAAGGAAGTAGTATGTTGACTGAGGTCAGAAGCACAAGTGGGAGCTATTCAGGCTGAATGTGCAAGGAGAAGCAATAAAGTGGAGAATAGAATAAAAGGATGTTCCAAAAGGAGGAAATTACATTTACTTTGGCCATAGAACTGTGCAGAAAAGCAGCAAAGTGCCTTCATGGGGCTATAAGTTGCTCAGTCTGGCTGGAACATAGAATACTAAAAAGGTGAGGAGAGATCAGAATTGTGTGTCATGGACCAAATATTGAATGCCTCCTACGCCATATTAAGGTGTTTGCACTTAGTCCTTGAGAAGGGGTGAAAGGAATTAGAGTGAGGGAATGAGGAAACAAACGTCAGTCACAAAGACCTGAAAACATTTCAAGCATCAAAATAACAGTTTACTTTCTGCTTTAGGAGGATAGCCTGGCTGGATTGTGTCTGACCGATTGGATTGGGACAAGACTGGATGTAGGGAGGTCCAATAGAAGTATAGCAACCCGAACCAAGTCACAGTAAGGACAGAAGGAAGGATGGCTGCAAGAGATTAAGTGCCAAGAAGCAACAGCCTTGACTGGATGTAGGGTGGAGAAACAAGTCTAAAGACGGTGCTTAAGTTGGATCTTGGGGCAGCGGGTGGGTATGAGTTCACTGAGACAAGGAACGTAAGATGAGGGATTCAGAGAGTGGACAGCGGTAGTTTAGAGAGCAATGAGGAAGTGTTAATCTCATAGTGAGGAAGTATTTTTGAAAGTTGGAAGTCTGTTCTGCAAAGGAATACGATGAGACCACCAGTTCTGCTCTGAATGTCCCTTGGATGTTTCTGAATACATATGTTCCATCTCACAGACCTCGGATCTGCCAAGGACTCTGGATGGAAGAGGAGAAGTAGCCATAAAACAGCTCTTTGTTTCATTGTTCAGTTCAGTGAACCAAGGAGAGGGCTGAAGACCTAAGACTCTGCTCCTCAGTTACTTATAACCTCTGTGCTTACCTGTTTTTATTTGAGAAGAAGGAAAAATTTTATATTAACCTACTTTGCACCACTGCCCAAAGGAATTTCCAACTGAAATGTATATAAAAATTGTATAACTTGAACATGATAATACATTATAACTGACCTGCAAAACTTAAAAAAAATTTTTTCTTAATCTGTGAAATTTTTCACCAATCTGTAACTTCTCTGAAGCCACAAGTCCTGAGTTTTTTAAACTGAGCATTTACTACCCAGTCCCTTAGCATAAGATCAGGGAGAATATAACATTTTCTCTGAGGTAATTAAAAGCAAGTGAAATCTTGCATTGAAACATGTATATTACCATATGTGAAATAGATGACCAGTCCAAGTTAGATGCATGAAAGAGGCCACTCAAAGCTGATGCACTGGGACAACCCAGAGGGATGGGATGGGGAGGGAGGTGGGAGGGGATTCGGGCTGGGGGGCACATGTACTCCCATGGCTGATTCATGTCAGTGTATGGCAAAAGCCACCACAATACTGGAAAGTAATTAGACTCTAATTAAAATAAATACATCAATTAAAAAATTTTTGCTCTGGGATTAGAAATCCAAAACAGTTCATGTACTGCTGCTGTCTAAACTTTGAGCCACTTGTTCTTTGTTGCTATTGTGTTTAAGGATTCTATTATTCCATTTTGATTAGAAGATGATATTTTGAAGGGAAAAAAAAATCATTATTAGATTTGATATTGCCTAGCTTGGTCACCTTGGGCAGACCACTTTGTGTCTCACATTTTAATCACTTCTCTTCTGTGGAATGAAGGTGATCATTTTTATTTTGCTTTCCTCACTGGAAAGCAAAATTTTATTTGAAAAGAGTTTACTTAGGGCTTGCTATATATAGGGCAGTTTGCTAAGTTTGGTGAAGGAGGGGAAATGCATAGAATGACTGTGGAGATGCATATTTATTCAGAAACACTATAAAACAACATGAAACTTACTGTTCATTTCTTCAAACAGCTATAGGAGGGAAAATAACAAAACTAAAAGCCTAGGCCAATCAAAGAAGATTTGATAATGAAGGTAACATCCAAGCTATAATCTTGAAGAATCTGATTGAGTAAATGGGAGGATGAAGTCCTCTGCGTTCGAAATAGCATATAATAAAGACATAGTGTCATGCTTGGGACCCTAACATGAGAGATAATTATTACTATTGAGTGTCATTTATATGTCCAAATACTACTGAAAAGAGAGGCAACGCTCAGATCATCTTTTCTACCTACAAAGCCCAGAGCTCTGCCTATCATTACCTCTTTTACTCAGCACCCAAATGTAAGCACTGCACACTAACTTTGTGGTCTGAAATAAGGGAAAAGTATGGCCCAAAGGATATTACCCAAGGGATCCAGGAACAATGAGCTGGAAAAGAGTATGACTTAAAGTCGTCAGCACTCAACAAAGTTCAAAGTCAAGGAATCCAAGTACACATGCCAAATCTTAAGGTCAGAAGGTAGGCCCCAAGACGGAAATGAAATCAAGGGTTAAGCACAGGATGGAAAGTGGCATGACACCAGCTCACAAAAGGAGGAAAGGTCGTGGAATCTAGCACTGAAATAGTGTAACTTTCTTTTACTGTTCATTGGGTACATGGAATGACTTGTGTGTAATCAATTTTATTTATTTATTCCTAATTCTGCTTTTGCATTTCATTGATTTCATTTCTTGTATTATAAGTCCTACATCTTGGTTTAAAAATTGTTCTGGCTTTTAAATCCCACTTGAACTTACCATCTATCTTTACCTCCACCCTATCTTCACCAGACATTAATTCATTCTGCAGATAGCCTAATTCCCTCCTTTTTATTTATTGAAAATTAACTTTTAGAAATATTTACCCAAATTTTATTTTAATACCTATTAATGAAAAACTAATTTTTTTCTTCTTGTAAGATTTGAGGTGAAGGTTGGAAAATATACTTAGGATGCAAGAAAACAAACATGTTCACATCATTCAGGAATGAATTTTTTTTTCTTATAAATGAAGAATGTGAAAGTTTACTGATAAAAGAGTTGTATCTAGATCATTGAGCAAAATTCTTAGGACTAAAAATTCATACAATATTCAAAGAAATATAAACTATAATAGTAAGTCACAGTTTATATTCCAGTAGGTTTTTAAACTCTAAAGTAAGTTTTTGAATATCCCAAGCTGGCAAAGCAGTGGGAAAATGGATATTCTTTAGGATTGCTAATGAGAGTTAAAAATAGTCAAAAGCTCACTAGTGAGCAGTTTGACTATGTATGCAAAACTTTAATAAATGTCTTGCTCCATTTGTCTCAGAAGATCTACTTCCAGACATTTAGCTTCTAGATGGAAAACCTTATGTCTCTGTGTTCTGACTGTCCCAGAAACTCATTTCACAGAGAAGAAGATAGAGCAGTGAATGTACATCCCTGGAGTACAAAGGCTTCTAATGTTAATTTTAAGTACTTTCGAACTTAGGCTCTTTCCTTCTCTCATCAGGAAGGGAATTCTAAATTCTAAGTCTCAGTTTGTGCAAGAACTATACACTGGGCATTTCTAACTCTGTGTTCAGTTCAGTTTCTTGTGCGATGCTGTGAATTCAAGCTCCTCTTTTCTTTTTCTTAATTACTATGTCTTTATTTGAGATTTATTTTGCTTTCCAAATGAGAATTTTCTTTTAATTTTACTGGAAAGGAGTTATATGTGTTAATATAAAATTTGAGTAGCTTAGAAAATCAGTGCACTTCAAATTCCACAAATACCTATATACTGTTAAAAAATTAAAGCAAAAATTATTTCCTATGTTAAATAATGTTTTTGAGTTATCTTGTCTGTTACATATATTCTATGTATTATATTTCATGTAATACATTAAATTGCACCAAAGTCTTTTAAACTTCAGTACCATTTCTTTCTCATAACAACCTTATGAATAAGCTCTAATTTTATTCCATTTGACATATAATGAAAATGAGTCTCAGGGTGATGAAGGAACTTGTAAAAGATTTAGCTAGTAGTTATAGTTGGACTCAGGCTCTTCATGTAACACTAGCTGCCTTTCTGGTCTCAGGAAGGCCTCTCATAACTGCACCAGAATCTTTGGCAATGCCTGCCTCGTGGACAATGCATTATTTTCCAAAGGTCTTCTCAGTGGGATCTTCTGACTGTCTGAGAGCAGCAGAACATTCAATAGCATAGTTGCTTTCTCAAGATCACCCACCTGCATTCACATCAGAGTCCTATGTCACATCAGTGCAATTTCACCAACGCCACGTTCTCAGTCCTCGAGTCTCTTGTTGCTATGACCATCTCACTTTTGCACCCCACACATACACAAGATACTTGGCTGGATAGCTACATATCAGAGTCTGGAAAATCTTAGGATATTTCTAAATTTAGCCTAACATTTATATTTCTCTTGGTGTACCTCAAAAATCTTACTGCATCTGTTAAACAGCTTTCTGGAGCCCAACTTCAAATCAGGCAAGCTTGGAAACTGAAGAAATATTTAAACTGCTTCTGAATTAGCTGTGAAAACAATAGCATATATTCAATTGTTATTTATAGAAGCTTTATGGATTTTACCAGATGCTATAGAGTTCCCCAGAGAATACTGGCTCTTGCTCTGGTGTCAACAATAAAGATCAAAATCTACATGGGAAGAATTGCCTATTAAATCCAGTAAACTCCTACCTCTAGGGTTTAAGGCCCATAACCATATTGCTTAAATGTACTTTTTCAGTCTCTTCTTGAATCAAATCTCAAGGACCCAGCTAAATACGGATTGTTTGTTTTCTTGAACATGCCTTTTGTGTTCACACTTAATGACTTTATTATTCTGACATTTTCATACTGTTCATGGGGTTCTCAAGGCAAGAATACTGAAGTGGTTTGCCATTCCTTTCTCCAGTGGGCCACGTTTTGCCAACAAAGGTTCATCTAGTCAAAGCTATGGATTTTCCAGTAGTCGTGTATGGATGTGAGAGTTGAACTATAAATAAAGCTGAGTGCTGAAGAGTTGATGCTTTTGAACTGTGGTGTTGGAGAAGACTCTTGAGAGTCCCTTGGACTCAAACCAGTCAATCCTAAAGGAATCCTAAAGGCAATCAGTTCTGAATATTCATTGGAAGGACTGATGCTGAAACTCCAATACTTTGACCACTTGATGTGAAGAACTGACTCACTGGAAAAGACCCTAATGCTGGGAAAGAGTGAAAGCAGGAGAAGGTGATGACAGAGGATGAGATGGTTGGCTGGCATCACCAACTCCATGGACATGAGTTTGAGCAATCTCCAAGAGTTGGTGATAGACAGGGAAGCCTGGCATATTGCAGTTCATGGGGTTACAAAGAGTCAGACTTGACTGAGCTACTGAACTGAACTGAACTGATGCTGACCCTTTGACTCGGCAGAATAATAGTCTAGTTACTAAGGAAAGTCTACATTTTCACAAGCATCTCCATATATTTTGTTTTATGGTCTTAACAGCCATTTTACAAGTGAAGAAAATGAAACTTTAGGAGGGAATGCCTTATTGAATGTCTTATTCTTGAAATCTAGGCTTCAAAGCTTCATCATGCCATACTGCCTTTCTAGGTACAATGCAATTGAAAAGTACTTTCAAAACTACAGTTGCATATTTATGATGGGGTTTAAGGAAATTATATACTGACAAACTGATATAAATGTAATTGGGATAAAAGAATAAATAAAAATAAAAGAATTTAGACTTTAAAACAGCAAAAAAATAGACAGAAGGATCCTTCACACACAGTATTCTCTCAGAGTAGAACATTCTTTCCCTTCCTCTTTTTAAAATTCTTACTCATCAATGTGATTTTAGGTTAAGTATCACTTCCTGTAGGGAGCATTTTCTGACCCCCTCTCACTTCAGGACTGGAATAAATAGTCTTTCCAGGGGATTCTATGGCCCTGTGATTTCTCCACGCTAGCAATTAACACTTTTCTATTCCTTGCTTCATTTTCTATTTTACTGTCAGATTGAAAGCTCCATAAGGGACAAAGATTGTACTATTCTTTAATGTATACCAGCATCTTATACATCTGCTGGAACATGGTAGTCACTTATATTTGATGAATGAAAGAAAGAAAAGAGAGAGAGACTGGGGTGAGGGGGGAGATACAGAAAGGGGTGATAAAAAGCTCTTAGATTCTAGAGTCTAACAAAGCTTAGAAGTTTTTTACTTTGAACAGTTACTCAGCTTCTCTCAATGTATAGTTTCTCATCAGTAAAACAATTACGTTGGTTAGAATAACAGTAAAAGGGTCATACTAGCTAGAATAACAGCTATTTATAAAAGGTCTTATGAGGTGCCAGGAACATAGTAAAAAATGAAAATAATTACTTTCTGATGTCTAGTTACATGACATTCTCTCATTCTCAGTTTATAGTGTGACTCTGAAGAACTAATATTTATATACTTCTGGTAGCAGTTCCTCTAATAACATCTCATGTTCTAATCATGCAGAGAGCCCTTGGATATTTCAAAATCAACACTTCAGACTTGAATTCATTGGCCTTCCTCTCAAGACTTTTCTCTCTCTTTATTTCCAATTCCCGTTAAAGGTACTGCCATTCACACAAAAGACAAAGTCTGAGCCCGAACCCTTGAAGGCTGGCTGCCTTCACTGCCCTCACTGATTCTTAGTCTATAGCTCTGTTTCTCAGCCAGGGGCCACTTGGGATGTCTGGAGACGTTTTTGGTTGTCACACTGGGGAACAGGTGGTAAGCAGCATCTAGGGGGTAGAGGCCAAAGATGCTTTGAAACCTCTTATAATGCACAGGACAGCTTGCTACAGCAAAGAATTATTCCACTCAAGGTACTAGTAATGCTGAGGTTGAGAAAACTTGGTGTAGAGTGAGGAGTTAATAATTTCCCAAAACTGGCATTATAATCACTGGTCTTTGAAACTACTGACAGTGCTGCATAATTTACTGGTGGCAAAAAAAGGCTGACTTCCTCCAGATAGTGCTGTAATTGCCCCAAATTTCAGTAGAACTGTTGAGAACTGAGATTGACTATTGAGAAATAAAGATTCTATAGATTTTCTCTAGAATAGCAGTCTCAAAGTGTGATCTTGGGAACTCTAGAAGCCCCTGAGACTTTTTAGGAGTATTCAAAATTAGAATTATGTTTACAATAATATTAAGATGGGTTATTTGCTTTTTCATCCTTTATCTTATGAGTATAGCGAAGACATTGCCATAGTCTGTATGACATACAACATTGCCACATGTTAAATTCAAGAAGAAGTATGAATATCCAGCTATATTACATCAAACCAGACATTAAAGACGTTTGGAAAACTGTATAATACTTCTATTCTCACAATTTTTTTCTGAAATGTATGGTTATTTTTCATGAAAATGTTGTTATGTTAACATATAATGGGTTTATTAGTTACTTTACTGTTACTTTAAATAGTAATGTTCTGATTATACAGTAGAAGTGACAGATAGATTCTAGGGATTAGATCTGATAGACAGAGTGCCTGAAGAACTATGGGCAGAGGTTCATGACATTGTACAAGAAGCAATGATCAAGACCATCCCCAAGAAAAAGAAATGCAAAATGGCAAAATGGTTGTCTGAGGAGGCCTTACAAATAGCTATGAAAAGAGAAAAGGAAAGATACACCCATTCGAATACAGAGTTCCAAAGAATAGCAAGGAGAGATAATAAAACCTTCCTCAGTGATGAATGCAAAGAAATACAGGAAAGCAGTAGAATGGGAAAGACTAGAGATCTCTTCAAGAAAATTAGAGATACCAAGGGAGCATTTCATGCAAAGATGGGCATAATAAAGACAGAAATGGTGTAGATATAACAGAAGCAGAAGATATAATGAAGAAGTAGCCAGGATACACACAAGAACTATGCAAAAAGATCTTCGTGACCCAGATAACCATGATAGAGTGATCGCTCACCTAGAGCCGGATATCTTGGAATGCAAAGCCAAGTGGGTCTTAGAAAGCATCACTACAAACAAAGCTAGTGGAAGTGATGGAATTCCAGTTGAGCTGTTTCAAATCCTAAAAGATGATGCTGTGAAAGTGCTGCACTCAATATACCAGCAAATTTGGAAAACTCAGCATGGCCACAGGACTGGAAAAGGTCAGATTTCATTCCAATCCTAAAGGAAGGCAATGCCAAAGAATGCTCAAACTATTGCACATGCTAGCAAAGTAATGCTCAAAATGCCCCAAGCCAAGTTTCAACAGTAGGTGAACCATGAACTTCCAGATGTTCAAGCTGGTTTTAGAAAAGGCAGAGGAACTAGAGATCAAATTGCCAACATCTGTTGGATCATTGAAAAAAAAAAAAAAACACAAGACAGTTTCAGAAAAACATCTATTTCTGCTTTATTGACTATGCCAAAGCCTTTGATTGTGTGGATCATAAGAAACTGTGGAAAATTCTGAAAGAGATGGGAATAACAGACCACCTGAGCTGCCTCCTGAGAAATCTGTATGCAGATCAAGAAGCAACAGTTAGAACTGGACATGAAACAACAGACTGGTGATCCAAATAAGAAAAGGAGTATGTCAAGGGTGTATATTGTCACCCTGCTTATTTAACTTATTTGCAGAGTACATCATGAGAAATGCTGGACTGAATGAAGCACAAGCTGGAATCAAGATCACCAGGAGAAATATCAGTGACCTCAGATATGCAGATGACACCACCATGATGGTAGAAAGCAAAGAACTAAAGAACTTCTTGAAGAAAGTGAAACAGGAGAGTGTAAAAATTGGCTTAAAACTCAACATTCAGAAAGCTAAGATCATGGCATCTGGGTTCATCACTTTGAGGCAAATAGACTGGGAAACAATGGAAACTGACTTTACTTTTGGGGGCTCCAAAATCACTGCAGATGGTGACTGCAGCCATGAAATTAAGATGCTTGTTTCTTGGAAGAATAGATATGACCAACCTAGATAGCATGTTTAAAAGCAGAGACATTACTTTGCCAACAAAGGTCTGTGTAGAGGGAAATGGCAAGCCACTCCAGCGTTCTTGCCTGGAGAATCCCAAAGATGGCGGAGCCCAATGGGCTGCCGTCTGTGGGGTTGCACAGAGTTGGACACGACTGAAGTGACTTAGCAGCAGCAGCAGCAGCAGTCAAAGCTTTGTGTTCCCGTAGTCATGTATGGATGTGAGAACTGTACTATAAAGAAAGCTGAGCATCAAAGAATTGATGCTTTTGAACTGTGGTGTTGGAGAAGACTCTTGAGAGTCCCTTGGACTGCAAGAAGATCCAACCAGTCCATCCTAAAGGAAATCAGTCCTGAATATTCATTGGAAGGACTGACGCTTAACTGAAACTCCAATACTTTGGCCACCTGATGCGAAGAACTGATTCATTTGAAAAGACCCTGATGCTGGCAAAGATTGAAGGCAGGAGGAGGAGATGACAGAGGGTGAGATGGTTGGATGGCATTACCGACTCAACGGACATGAGTTTGAGCAAGCTCCGTGAGTTGGTGATAGACAGGGAAGCCTGGTGTGCTGCAGTCCATGAGATGGCAAAGAGTCAGACCCAACTGAGTGACTGAACTGAACTGAACTGAAAACTAGTTAATAAGGAAATATTTTGAAAGCCTCAGTTTTCATTTCTACCACAGATAATATTGATAGATAATAACTTATTCAAGCAGAAATACTTTGGACTGCTCAATCATTTTTAAGAATGTAAAAGGGGTAAACAGAACCACAAGTTTTGAGAACTGTTATTGCAGTGCAGTGTTTCTTATATGCTGTGTATTAACTATATATAATATTTAATATATATAATATATTAAAACACAAACTCTGATTCAGTACATATGATGGTTAATTTTGTTTGTCAACTTGACTAGGCCATGTAGTATCCAAATATTTGATCAAATATTATTCTGGGCATGTCAGAGTGTTTCTGGATGTGGTTAACATTTGCATCTGTAGACTAAGTAAAGAAGATTGCCCTCCCTAACGTAAATGGGTCCTATCCAATCAATTAAAGACCTGAATAGGACAAAAAGACTGATCTGCCTAGAGTAAGAGGAAATTCCTCCAGCTTTGACTTCCCTTAAACTAGAACTAGAATTGGTTTTTCCCCAACCTTCTGACCCAGACTGAAACACTGGCTCTCCTTGACTTTCATCAGCTGTCATTTAGACTAGTATGTACCATCTTCAATCCTGGTTCTCACACCTTAAGAATCAGATTGGAACTATACTACCAGGTCTCCCAGGTCTCCACCTTGCCCACTGCATTTCTTGGGACTTGTCATCATCCATAATCACATGAGTCAATGCCTTATAATTAATTTCTCCATATGTATTTATCTCCTCTTGGATCTGCTTGTGTGCAGAATCCTAACATATTAGTTCTGGGGTGGGGCCTGAGATTCTGCATTCTAACATCTTCGCAGAAGATGCTAATGTTGCTGATCCATGAAACACTTCTAGTGGCAAGGGTGAAAGCATTAACATGGGAGTTTATTAGAAATGCACAATCTCACATCTTGCCTAAAAGCTATGAAATTAGAATCTGCATTGGAAAAGTCCCCCTGGCTCATTCGTGTGCACGCTGAAATTTAAAAGACACTGCTCTAGTGGACCCTGACTTGCGTAGCTTTTAAAAAAGAGACTTGGACTCCATCTTGACCAAAGACCAATTAAATCAGAATCTCAGAGAATGGGATCTAGAGATCTTTACATTTTAAAAGCTGCACAGATGACATTAATGTGCCATCATGAATGGAAAACATTGGTCTAAAGAAAAAGCTGAAGATTAACAGTCGCAATAGTTTAAAATGTTTGAGGCTTTTTTAAGAAAGGAAATTAATTACCTAGGGTATGGGATGAGATCAAAGGATGGCAATCAGTCACTTGGTATTTTGGGATATGTAACTGTAAAATAAGATACGAAAGGGATATTGCGGCACTACTGTCTGGAAGAAGAGATCACACAACTTGTGTGTCTGATGTTATTTTTTTCTGGAGTGGGAATTTAGCTTTGAGTGTTTACAGAAAATTCTTTCTAAATCTAGAGTGCTTAAACTGTTACGTGAAACAAATTTTTATTTAGAAGTAGATCCATAGAACTGGAAGGTGTTTTAGGGATTATCTAATCTAACTGTTTCATTTGTAGATGAGGAAACTGAGGCTCAGAGAGGTGCCCTTCACTCGCCATAAGGGCAGCATCCGATAGTGGGGGCAACAAACCTGTCTGACTCGCAGTTCTTGTACCACCTCTGGAGTCATTTCTTTGTTCAAAGAACAAGTTACATGCTATGGCTAGCACTGCTTGAAGTCTAGAAGTATAATGATCAGGTAAGTGCAGTGAGGCCTTCATTAAAATTTTGCTTATTACTGAGTTTTTTAATACTGTAACTATTTAGTGAGCTTCTGTCAAGTAGTGCCAGAAACATAGTAGATACACCTAAAAATAGTTATTTTGTCATACTGCTGTATCTGTGGAATTATACAGTAAAGCCAAAATCTCCTGATTTCTACTTCAGTATTTGTTTAACTTCATGTCATACTGCCTTCCTTGGCCGAGGAAGAGGGCTAAGTATTGACCTATTCACCTAGCTGAAAAAGTGGGATTGGGACCTTGGTTCTGGACTGATTATATTGCTCTCTTTACAAACAGACTGGGGCCTGAAGAGCAGAAATTCACATTGGAAATCCTTAGTAACTGAAAATTCCTCTCAGCTTTTCCTCCTTTCTCTGAAAATAGAATGACTTAAAAAGAGACAGAGAGATGAATAAAGGAAAGAAAAGAAAAGGCACACAGTTGATGTACTGTATGTTGGAGGGTTCTGGAAAAATTTATAATGTGTTCTGTACTCAGAGACAAAATTTTCCAAAAGGACATTTATGCTATTTCTTTCCAAGAGTCTGCATCCTGTTATAGTCTGGAAGAAGTGACCTCATGGTGTTTGTATTTGTCTCTCTCACAAAACCTCTTTTATAGTATTAATGCATGTGCCGATCCTAGGATATGTAATACATGAGGCTCTGACTTTGGCAGGTCATTCAAAGAACATGCTGCTACTTTCATGCTGGCGTCATCTTGTTTTATAGTGGCAAAGGGTCTGGGAGCAGAACTGGCTAGGACGAAGTTCTATGCCAAGTTACTTGGAAAATATATGCCACAGCAATCTAAGGAACCTAATAAAAGTGAAAGAATATTAACTAGTGATACTTATTATTGGTCTCCGAGGAACTGACAGTAATCACTATAATCCCTTACAGCCTTTTAGAATTATAAGGTGGTGGCTTGCACATTACCTCATTTGTACAGTACTTTACAGTTTATAAAGTACTTCCTCATGGATCATCTCAGTTGTTTCTTCCAATGTCCATCTGAGTCATGTAGGACCACTGTTTTCCCAAATTTCTTGGTATAACAATTGAGACTTTGAAATAAATAAAAATATGTAAATTCTTTGAAATAGACTGACAATATCAGAAAGTGCATATATATATATACATATATATATATATATATACACACACACATATATATATATATATATATACACAAATTCATTTGGTTTCCACAAAAATATCTGCAGTAAATAAAATTATGATCAATCCCATTTGCTTATAAGAAGGCCAAGAAGCAGAGAATAAATGACTTAACTGAGATTTTGCAGCAAATTAAGTGGCAGAATGAGAATTCAAATCCAGACTGACCTCTTAAAAATTGCTCTCTCTACTGCATAAAACTGCCTCTCTAAAGAGCATGGGCTTGGAATCAAACAGACCTGTGTATAACTCTTGGCTCTTGCACAAGAGAAGCGTAGGGTGAAGTCTGAGAAACTACTTAACCTCACGAAACACAGCTTTCTAATCGGTAAAAGAGGAACAGGAATCCCTACCTCATGGGATTAGTGTGAGGAAAAAAATGAGCTAATGTTTGTAAAGTGGTTAGTATAGTGCTTGACACACAGACTGGGCCGAATGACTGTTATTGTCATAAATTTTATCACTGGCCCCTATTAATATGCAAGCCCATCCCATCTCAACTTTAGTCCCACCAGTGCTGCTCAACAGGGTTGGAAAACATCACTCATTTTTTTCAGCTAAAGCTTTATACTCTTCTCCCAACAGAGCAGAAAGATCTGCACTAATCTCTGGAACAGAAGTCGAGACTGGAAGGGTCAACACTTTCATCTCCCTCTTTTTCTGTCTCCTAGATCTCAGGCAAGCCTTCTTGTTTCCAGTCTCTATTCCCAGCTGTAGGTCTGAGTGAACAGGATAAAGTAAGAGCCACGCTCAGAAGGAAAACAAACTGAGGCTGTGTCCAGACATCTGGTTAAAACTTCAGAGCCCAGGACCCCGCACCAAGAGGCCCCTGCTACTTTATGGGGTTTTCATCAATCTCCGCTGTCTCCACTGCACCTCTAAGAAATCAAGATTTGATACTAAATGTGGGTTTGAAGTAAAGCAGCACTTATACTCACATAAAGAAAGCATGTAGAAATCAGTCTTGGTCATTTATTTGTTAAACACGCTGCTCATTCTCACTGGGGAAAGATCCTTGCCAAAACTTTTCCCCTCTTCCCCGGACTCAGCAGCTTATTGTATTCGAGGGGTCTTCAGGACCCTGCCTCACTGGCTCTGCACCTCACCCTCCGACACTCCCTGACAGACACTTTGTATTCCCCTCATTCTGAACTGGTTTGAATTCTTCAAATGCACCTTGTCTCTCACACTGTAGTGCTTTGCATAAGTTATTCAACGAGGATTCTCATTCATTCTCTGAAATGTTGTTACAAGGTGAGTTCCTGTTCTTCTTGAAGATGTAGCTCAAGTAACTCTTTGAAGGAGGGTCTCCTGGAGGCCTCTCTTCCTCAGGATCTGCCTGGGGTAAAAACAGGGATTTTTACCTTTTCCCTGTCATCGATTTTCTTATGATCTTTAAATGCTATGTATATGTGTCTGCTCAGTCACTTCGGTTGTGTCTGACTCCTTGCCAGCCTATGGACTGTAGTCAGCCAGGTTCCTTTGTCCATGAGATTCTCCAGACAAGAATACTGGAGTAGTTGCATACCCTCCTCCAGGGAATCTTCCTGACTCACGGATCGAACCCACTTCTCCTGAGTCTAAAGCACTGAAGGTGGATTCTTTACCTGCTGAGCCATCAGGGAAGCCAAAGGAATGAGAAAAAATGTGAAGAAAAAATCAAACACTATCTGTAATAATGTGTAACATGTGGTCACTGCTAAATACTATGTACTTAATAAATCTATTAATAATGATTACTATTATTAATTTTAAAAGCAATATTATTATTAAGCAGCATTATTAGTTTATTGGGATTTCATGGGACAACAAGAGAAGCCCAAATACTCTGGATTTGAATCCAAGCCTTGCCTTTTTATTTGTTATGTGACATGCGCCCCTTTAAATATCAGTTAATTCATCTGGAACGTGGGGCTAATAATACCTACTATAAAGCTTTTTATAATGAGTAACACAGAAATGTGCAAACAAAGTCTTGGAAAATAGGAAATGCTCAATAAATGATCAATTGAATGAATGAGTGACTGATATTTTAAAAAAATTAATTCCACTTCATTGGGTCTGACAAACTTCACTTCTCAATGAAATTAAACAGTCTCAAAAAGATAATACTGATTGTATCTACTCATTAAAAATCAATGAAAATTATGAGCAACTATCTATTTTTAAAAACTGAAAGTTAAAATTTAAAGATGAAATTAACTCTACTTTTACACACATATTTTTACCAGATGCCAAGATTTTTCTACAAAAATCTGAAGAGGGGAGTGGGTTAAATAAGCAAAACATTTCGGTTAAAAGATCAGTACAAGAAAATGAAATTTAAAATGAAGTTTACTTATTAGTAAACACTATTTTTATGTGTCAAATAGTTTTAACATGCAATTTAAGAACACATTTCAATTGATGGAGAAAGATGCAAGGAAATATGAAATACTTCAGAAAAAAAACAGCTAACTGAATATCTAAATAATTAGTGTATGCAAAGGCTAAGTATTTATTGAACACAGGTGCTGGTGAAACACAGAGAAGTGGGAAAGTTAGATTCCACAATCTGATTTCTCAGAAGAGAGACCCAGGTCCTGAACTGCATCGAAGATTTGCCCTTTGATTAACTGCTGACTCACATTTTCCTCAGCTGTTCATCTGTGCTCCAGTGTCTCAAAAGCCAGAGTGGGTGCAAAGTGTTGCATGTGAGCTGCAGAATTCTGGCCACCCCAGAGGGCTTGTCCTAAGTCTCTAGCTGATGCTTAACATGAGGATAAAACATTAACAGATGCAGTGTCTTAAGTTTGCCTGCCATCTGACTGACTTCTCCAGGGGGTCCCTCTTGGCTAATGATCATTTGACTGTAATTTTGGAAAGCTGCCTTGTAAAGGGAGGCAGAGAAGAGAGAGAGAGGGAAGAGGAACAGGCAAAGCAAAACATCTTGTGTTGTGCTGGGAAACTAAAAATCTGGAGCGTAGTTTTACTGCAGCAATGAACTTGGTGAAGGAACTTGAGAAAGATACTCTCTCCTTCTGTGCCTCAGTTTCTTCACTTATAAAATGAAGCAATAGGAAACCTGATATCCCTTCTAGAGCTAGCAATAACAGTCGCAGTCTAAATTTCATTTTTAAATTACCATCTATCCTATACAGTAATAGCCTTACCAAAACAATAAAATCTTTATAGTAGAATAACCAAGGTACCTGGAGAAATGTTTTATTTTTCAGTCAATAAAAGAGAGGAGAAAACCAATACACAGCATGCTTACTATCTGCCATACACTTTCATAAAGTTCTCATTTTACATGATGACAAAAATGTAAGTACACTTTCCCCATTTTAGAGAAGAGTAAAATTAAGTTCTGCTGCTCTTGTTGTTGTTCAGTTGCTAAGTCATGTTTGACCCTTTGTGACCCCATAGCTTGCAGCACGTCAGGCTCCCCTGTCCTTTACTACCTCCCAGAATTTACTCAAACTCATGTCCACTGAGTTGGTGATGCCATCCAACCATCTCATCCTCTGTTGCCCACTTCTTCACTTTTCTTTAGTCTTTCCCAACATCAGGGTCTTTTCCAATGAGTCTGCTCTTTGCATCAGGTGGCCAAAGTATTGGAGCTTCAGCTTCAGCATCAGTCCTTTCAATGAATATTCGGGGTTGATTTTCTTTAGGATTGACTGATTTGGTCTCCTTGCTGTCCAAGGGACACTCAAGAGTCTTCTTCAGCCCCACAATTTGAAAGCATCAGTTCTTTGGTGCTCAGCTTTCTTTAGGGTTCCAAATCTCATATGTTTACATGACTACCAGAAAAACCATAGCTTTGCTTATAGGGACCTTTTTCAGCAAAGAGATATGTCTGTTTTTTAATATACGGTCTAGGTTTGTCATGGCTTTTCTTTCAAGGAGCAAAGTTCTTTTTATAATTTCAGGGCTGCGCTCGCAATCTGTAGTGATTTTAGAGCCTAAGAAATTAAAATCTGTCACTGATTTCACTTTTCCCCCACTTCTATTTGCCATGAAGTAATGGGACCAGATGCCATGATCTTAGTTCTTTGAATGTT
This sequence comes from Nanger dama, assembly GCA_917880005.1. Classification (NCBI taxonomy): domain Eukaryota; kingdom Metazoa; phylum Chordata; class Mammalia; order Artiodactyla; family Bovidae; genus Nanger; species Nanger dama. Next base: position 21,140,314 of record CAKJTW010000011.1, on the reverse strand, counting down.
CAGTTTTAAACCAGCTTTTTCACTGTTCTCTTTCACCCCATTCAAGAGGTTCTTTAGTACTGCCATTAGAGTGATAATATCTGCATATCTGAGTCTGCTGATATTTCTCCTGGTAATCTTGCTCCCAGCTTGTGATCCATCCTCCTGGCATTTTATATCAAGTACTATGCATAAAAGTTAAGTAAGCAAGGTGACAATCTACAGCTTTCCTGCTGGGTCAGAAGTAAAGAATCCGCCTGCAACACAGGAGACCCAGGTTACAGCCTTGACATACTCCATTCCCAATTTTGAGCCAGTCCATTTTTCCATGTCTAGTTCTAACTGTTGCTTCTTGACCCACTTACAGGTTTCTCAGGAGACAGGTAAAGTGTTCTGGTATTCCCATCTCTTTAAGAATTTTCCACGTTTTTTTGTGATCCACACAGTCAGAGGTGTTAGCATAGTCAATGAAGCAGAAGTTTTCCAGAACTCCCTTGCTTTCTCTATGACCCAGCGAATGCTGGCTATTTGATCTCTGGTTCCTCTGTGTTTTCTAAATCCAGCTGGAACATCTGGAAGTTCTCTGTTCAGACTGCTGAAATATAGGTTGAAGGATTTTGAGCATAACCAATTATCTTGAAAAGATCTCTAGGCATTCCTATTCTATTGTTTTCCTCTATTTCTTTGCATTGTTCACTTAAGATCTTCTTTTTAAAAAATAATTTTAATTGAAGGATAATTGCTTTACAATACTGTGTTGGTTTCTGTCATACATCAACATGAATCAGCCATAGGTATACATATATCCCCTCCCTCTTATCTCACTCCCACTTCCCACCCTATTCCACCCCCCTAGGTTGTCACAGAGCCCCTGTTTGAGTTCCCTGAGACATGCTGCAAATTCCTCCTGGCTATCTGTCTTACGTATGCCAGTGTATATGTTTCCATGCTACTCCATTTATCCCACCCTCTCCTCTCCCACCCCCTGTGTCCACAGGTCTGTGCTATAGGTCAGCATCTCCACTGCTGCCCTGCAAATAGGTTCATTGGTGTGCTTAGTGTGTGCATAGCCACTCAGTTGTGTCTGACTCTTTGCCACCCCATGGACTGTAACCCGCCAGACTCCTCTGTCCATGGGATTCTCCAGACAGGAATACTGGAGTGGGTTGCCATGCCCCCCTCCACGGGATCTTCCCAACACAGGGATTGAGCCCAGGTCTCCCAGGTCTCCTGCATTGCAGGTGCATTCTTTAGTGAATGAGCCACCAGGGAAGATTCATCAGTATCTTCTTTCTAATATGTCTCCTTACTTTTCTCCTTTGCCTTTCACTTCTCTTCTTTTCTCAGATATATGTAAAGCCTCCTCAGGCAACCAGTTTGCTTTCTTGCATTTCTTTTTCTGGGGATGGTTTTGGTCACTACTTCCTGTACAGTGTTATGAAGACCATTTCATAGTTTTCCAGCCATTCTGCCTATCACTTGATCTAATCTCTTGAACCTATTTGTCACCTCCACTGTATAATAAGGGATTTGATTTAGGTCATACCTGCATAGCCCAGTGGTTTTCCTTATTTTATTCAATTTAAGCCTGAATTTTGCAATAAGGAGGTTATGATCCGAGCCAGTCAGATGCAGGTCTTGTTTTTGCTGACTATATAGAGTTTCTCCATCTTTGGCTGCATAGAATATAATCAGTCTGATTTTTGTTCTAGGGGCAAATAACTTGACTAAGGTCAGGATATTAACTAGCAAAGTCAAGATTTGATTCCTTGTATTTACTCACTGGGACTTCCCAGGTGGCTCAGTGGTAAAGAATCTGCCTGCTAATGCAGGAGACACAAGAGACATGGGTTTGATCCCTGGTTGGGAAGATCCTCTGGAGGAGGAAATGGAAACCCATTACAGTATTCTTGCCTGGAAAATCCAATGGACAGACAAGACTGGCAGGCTACAATGCGTGGGGGTCTCCAAGAGTCAGACATAACTGAGCGATTGAATGTGCATGCACATATTTACTTATTCCTTCAATAAACATTACTGAACACCACGCCAGACACTGAATTAGGTATAGAGTTCGAACAGAGAATAGTGTTTCCAAAGATCATATTTCTTTCTGTACTATAGTAAAGATATACTCTTGCCAGAACATCTTGAGAATGTTAATCTTTGGTGTTCTGAGACTCAGTTTTCAATGTGGGCAGTAGAACAGGAGAGTGGTGGGGAGGAAAAATTTTCAAGAAAGAATAAAAAACATATTTACATAAGGAATTTAATAAAATACAATTTATGTCAGTTATCGTGAAGTAGGGATCATTGACATATTTAACATTGACTTTTCTAGGTCAATATTATTGCCAGTGAATGCTGGTGTGTTGTGGACTATAAAATAATTTATTCTTCTCAGTGGGACTGTAAATCAGTTATGTCTTTCTAAATAAGTTTTACCAGTTCAGAAAAGATGGCTTTTTCTGCCATCTAGTGGCCTATTTTATTAGGTTATCAGGCATAAAATGAAAGTACCAAAATTAACCTGAAGACATATTTTAATTATGTTACGTGCTGTGTGAATATGGGAGTCTAACCAATAGACCTAGAAAATATTAAATTCTGAGGTAGACCTTCCTCTTGAGCACCCTTTGAATATACTCTTTCTCATAAAATCCTGGAAACCTCATAAATTAACTAGGAATAAACCTAATATAAAGATAATTAAAGAAGCCTACCAAGGAATAAGGGCTTCCCTGGTAGCTCAGTGGTAAAGAATCCGCATGCCAAGGCAAGAGACACTGGTTCAGTCGTGGGTTATGAAGATCCCCTGGAGAAGGAAATAGCAACCCAGGCTAGTATTCTTGCCTGGGAAAACCCACAGACAGAGGAGCCTGGCGGGCTACAGTCCATGGGGTCGCAAAAGAGTCACATACAACTGACCAACTAGAGAGCAACAACCGAAGAATAGAGAGGAAAGAGTACCTGGCACTTACTGAAGAAAAAAAAAGATTTATTATAAGAATGCCGTTTCCAGATTTAGCTATGAAGCCAACAAAATCCTATGCAAATTCCCCAAATATTTTTTGTTATATATTGGAATGTCATAAATAGATATTAATGCTTACACAAAAAGAAAATGTGAAACAGTACTCCCTATAACACCTGCTTAAGATATATAGAGATCATAATATAAGTCATTAAAAGATATAAAATATGCAGAAATAAATAAGTAGGATGACTGAATTGCACACAGAATCAAGAAACGGAATGATGCAAAGAAAAATGTTGACGTTCAGCTGATGATTAAAGTGACATTTCAAATCACTGGGAAAAAAAAGAGAGCAAATATCCAATGAATGGTATTGCCAAAATGTGTTATGCTTTTGGGAAAAACAGTTATTTTCAACTTTGATCCATCTATTAGTATAAATTCCTTATGGTTTAGAGTGGCAAATGTAAAAAGTAAACTATAAAAGTGTTGAGAAAATGCAGGGTAACTTTTAAACCATATGGTAGGGGAAATATAGGCAAAACACAACTCCAGAACCATAAAGAAAATGTCCGAAATACTTGACTATATAAAATTTTTCAATTTCTCTGTAATGAAAGACGCCATAAACAAAATGAAACAAGTGACAGACTGGAAATTACATTCTGAATATAAAAATGCTTTTCTATATCTACACATCATTAAGAAAACAAATCAATAGAAAATGGGCAAATGATGTATATCAGGATTCACTTAACATATGTAAATGGCCAATAAACTGATTAAAAATGCTCAAATTTAACACTAAGAAAAATGCAAGTTAAAACAAAATAAGATATTTGAATGTATTTTTTTCAGTTTTATTTATTTATTTTTTTACTTTACGATATTGTATTGGTTTTGCCATACAAAGCTGGTTTTAGAAAAGGCAGAGGAACCAGAGATCAAATTGCCCACATCCACTGGATCATCGAAAAAGCAAGAGAGTTCCAGAAAAACATCTATTTCTGTCTTATTGACTATGCCAAAGCCTTAGACTGTGTGAGTCACAATAAACTGTGGAAAATTCTGAAAGGGATGGGAATACCAGACCACCTGACCTGCCTCTTGAGAAACCTATATGCAGGTCAGGAAGCAACAATTAGAACTGGACATGGAACAACAGACTGGTTCCAAATAGGAAAAGGAGTACGTCAAGGCTGTATGTTGTCACCCTGCTTATTTAACTTATGTGCAGAGTACATCATGAGAAACGCTGGGCTGGAAGAAGCACAAGCTGGAATCAAGATTGCTGGGAGAAATATCAATAACCTCAGATATGCAGATGACACCCTTCTTATGGCAGAAAGTGAAGAAGAACTAAAAAGCCTCTTGATGAAAGTGAAAGAGGAGAGTGAAGAAGTTGGCTTAAAGCTCAACATTTGGAAAACGAAGATCATGGCATCTGGTCCCATCACTTCATGACAAATAGATGGGAAAAAAGGAGAAACAGTGCCAGACTTTATTTTGGGGGGCTCCAAAATCACTGCAGATGGTGACTGCAGCCATGAAATTAAGACATTTACTCCTTGGAAGAAAAATTATGACAAACCTAGATAGCATATTCAAAAGCAGAGACATTACTTTGCCAACAAAGGTCCGTCTAGTCAAGGCTATGGTTTTTCCTGTGGTCATGTATGGATGTGAGAGTTGGACTATGAAGAAAGCTGAGTGCTGAAGAATTGATGCTTTTGAACTGTGGTGTTGGAGATGACTCTTGAGAGTCCCTTGGACTGCAAAGAGATCCAACCACTCCATTCTGAAGGAGATCAGCCCTGGGATTTCTTTGGAAGGAATGATGCTAAAGCTGAAACTCCAGTACTTTGGCCACCTCATGAGAAGAGTTGACTCATTGGAAAAGACTGATGCTGGGAGGGATGGTGGGCAGGAGAAAAAAAGGGACAACAGGGCATGAGATGGCTGGATGACATCACTGACTCGATGGACTTGAGTCTGAGTGAACTCCGGGAGATGGTGATGGTCAGGGAGGCCTGTTGTGCTGCAGTTCATGGGGTGGCAAAGAGTTGGACACAACTGAGTGCCTGAACTGAGCTGAACTGAACTGACATGAGTCTGCCATGGGTGTACATAAAATGAAAATAAGATATTTGAATGTATTTTTAAAGTTTAGTATTATAAGAATGTGTAACAATGTAACAGGTACTCTCAAACCCTCTTGAAGAGTGATAAATCTGTGAAGCAATTTTAGAAGGCAATTTGGCAGAATCTATAAAGTTTTAAGTGCACACATCTTTAGCAAATCAGGTCTACTGGAATCAGCCCTTAGGAAATAGTTACATATGTGCACAAAGAGATATGTTTGCTGCTTAATTTAAAAATATAGAGAAAAATGTGGAGCATGTTAAAGTGAAAGCACTTTCTTCTCTTACTTTCCAAAATGTTGCACTCTCCTGACTTTTTCTCTGTTCCTCAAATGGCCCCTTACTCAAAGAGACTGAGTCTGTTTTCTGGGCTCCTTATCATCTCCTTCACTTCCTCCTGTTGCAGTTTCCCAGGACGTGGTCTTAAGATCTCTTCTCCACCTATGCTGTGACCTCTTCCAGTCTCTAGATTCCCTGATTCAACATCCACTTCTCTCCATTTGAAAATTTATGTTTCTAGTTCAGATTCCCCCCTCTGACCTATAGACTCATATATCTACCTGCATACTGACAGCTTCTTTTTCATATGTAATATACAGCTCATCTCATACATAGCTTGAAAAATAAACTTTTGATCCTGTCTTCCAAGCCTGTTCTCATCTTAGTCTTCCATAACTGAATAACTAGAAACTATTATTTCAGTAGTTTAAGCCAAAAGCCTAGAAATCACTATATGAAATCACGTTTTCTTATCTCCATCCCATTTGGCAGTAATTTGTACAATCTTATTACAGATGTATTGTAAAGATCTTTGAAGAATCCAATCAACGCCTACCTCCTCCATGCTTGCTATGGTCTGAACCACCGCCGTGTGTTACCCAAATGCCTAAAACAGCCTCCTACCTGGCCTCTCAGCTTTCACTCTCATCCATCTGTGGTCTACTTTCAACAGGGCCAGTAGAGTGATTCTTTCAAAATGAAAGTCAGATTCTCTCTCTCTCTTGCTTAGAATTTTCCACTGGTTTCCCATCTCATTCAGAGTAAAAGTCAGGTTTTTCACAATAATTTATCTAAATCTTAACCTACATTTTAGCCCTCACTTCTTTCCTCCCAATGTTCCCTCCCCTTACCTTTCTCACCTTGCCTACCAGGACTCCCTTGGCTCACTCTTCTCAAGACTCTCTATCCATCTTTTAACTCTTCAAAAACCCCAGACATAACCTCGGCACAGGACCTGTGCATGTACTCTTATACTGTCTGGCATACTGTATATTTTATGCTTTATAGAATGGTGTGGTCTCCTTCTACTGGACTGGTTTTTGATTGGGTTTTTCTTTGGTTGTTTGGATGATTTTGCTTATTATTATTCACTGGCGTACCTCCAATCTTCAAATAGTTACCCAGCACACAGTAGCAAGTAGGCATCAGCTGAGTGAAGGAATGATGGAAGTCCATCAATAGGAGAGTATTAGAAGACTACTGTCTTTAATTTTTTTCAATTATTCCTAAAAGAATTTTGAGAAACTGTGACATTGACTTTATTTTAATCACAGTGTTTTATTGCAGATGTGATTTCTGATGTTTTTAATATTGTGCTTATGCTTTAAAATTATTTTATCCAAGTTTAAGGCCATAAATTCACTCAATCAATATATGGAAAAAGTCTGCCATATAATCCAAATAGCAAAGACAGCTCTCATATATCAAGAATATTTGACTTCATTTGCAATTCAAATAGACATATATACCTATTCAAGGGACAGCCATCTTACTTCTGAATTCCAGTGCAAAGCTATTTCAATAGTCTGAATGAAATCAATATTATGTTCTCAATGTCTAAATTTTCTATGGCTTGCTCTTCCTGGCCCCTTCGCCTAGAAACTATGCATTCTCCAAGTGTCCTTTGATTTGCACTGCAAAGTGTTTTATATTTTGAGGCAATTACATCGTAGTAAATAATAGGAACTAGTGAAAGACATGTTTTTCTGCTGTTAAAAAGGAGAATGCAGCTGATGGTGAAAGTAGGGAGAGGGAAGAAAACCAATCTGATCATAGAAGCATTCTCAGGCAAATAGATTTGGAGGCAGAGCACACTGGAAAGTTAAAGATTCAGGAAATCAATTCCTTTCTTCACTCACATGTGTTCCTGGAAAGCGTATGACCAACTCTGTGTATGCAGGCACTGAAAATTCATTCTAAAAGGAAATTATACTGTGGAATTCTATGCAATAGTAATTTTAAAAGAAGTGCATCTATATGAAATCATGCAGGAATTTTTAAGAAATAATTTTAATTGAAAAAGAAAATTGTATAACTATGTTTCCATTTGTTTTTTAAATGTATAATTAATTTACCTGTGTATGAAAGTCAACTCATAGAAGGGGACTGCAGAAATGCAGACAAATCTATTAGTGGTGAGGACCTCTGAGGAAGGACAGAGGAGTGGTGGCTAGGGGACACAGAATAAGGTCCACATTTTGCTTAGCTGATGTTGTTGTTGAGTCTCTAAGTCATGTCAAACACTGCGACACCTTGGACTGCAGCACGCCAGGCTTCCCTGTCCTTTGCTATCTGCCAAATTTTGCTCAAACTCATATCCATTAAGTCAGTGATTGCCATCCAACAATCTCACCCTCTGTCACCCCCTTCTCCTCCTGCCCTAAGTCTTTCCCAGCATCGGGGTCTTTTCCACTCTTCGCATCAGGTGGCTGAAGTATTGGAGCGTCAGCTTCAGCATCAGTCCTTCAATAAATATCCAGGGTTGATTTCCCATCACTTCATGGCAAATAAATGCAGAAATGGTGGTAACAGTGGCTGACTTTATTTTTCTGGGCTCCAAAATCACTGCCTATGGTGATTGCAGCCATGAGATTAAAAGATGCTTACTCCTTAGAAGGAAAGTTATGACAACTTAGACAGCATATTCAAAGCGGAGACATTACTTTGCCAACAAAGGTCCAGTCAAGGTCTAGTCAAGGCTATGTTTTTCCACTGGTCATGTATGGATGTGAGAGTTGGACTGCGAAGAAAGCTAAGTACAGAAGAATTGATGCATTTGAACTGTGGTGTTGGAGAAGACACTTGAGAGTCCCTTGGACTGCAAGGAGATCCAACCAGTCCATTCTATCCTAAAGGAGATCAGCTCCTGGGATTTCTTTGGAAGGACTGATGCTGAAGCTGAAACTCCAGTACTTTGGCCATCTGATGTGAAGAGCTGACTCATTGGAAAAGACTCTGATGCTGGGTAAGATTGGGAGCAGGAGAAGAAGGGGATGACAGAGTACAAGAGGGTTGTATGGCATCACTGACTCAACGGACATGGGTTTGGGTGGACTCCGGGAGTTGGTGATGCACAGGGAGGCCTGGCATGCTGTGGTTCAGGGCGTCACAAAGAGTCGGATGCGACTGAGTGACTGAACTGAGCTGAAACTGATTTCCTGTAGGATTGACTGGTTTGATCTCCTTGCAGTCCAAGAAACTCTCAAGAGTCTTCTCCAGCACCACAATTCAAAAGTTCAGCCTTCTTTATGGTCCAACTCTTACATGTATACATGACTACTGGAAAAACCATAGCTTTTATCATACAGACTTTTGTTGACAATTTGATGTCTGCTTTTTAATACTCTCTCTATGTCATAGCTTAAACTTAGTTTTTCCTTAGTTTTACATGTTTTTAAGAAAAGTTACGGTTAATTTAAAAATAACTAAGAAAAATACTAACAGACTCTGATTTATAGTGCTGAAATAATCTTAAGACATTTTTTTGCCTTAGAGCAGCTTGTAAATGCAGTTGAATATTATCACTACCTTTTCAAAAATAAGTCAGTTACAGCAACTCCTACTTTAGTCTTCCCTTCTTACATTGATATTTTCCTATACCCTTGATATTCACACTGAGTCTTCATCATGTCATGTGCTCTGCTGCAGCTCTGTCTATAACTGCTCCCCTTACTAGGTGGTAGATTCCTTAAAGAACTATACCATTTTCAACTTTGTAGTCCCCATATCTTGCACAGTGCTTAGGGTACAGTAGTCTCTCAATGACATTTTGAATGAATTAATGTGTGAATAAGTGAATGGAATGGAACAAGAAGTCTGTCCTCTTGTCTCTTCTTTGTCTCACTGATTTAAAAATAAATAATTATTTTGTTTTATCTTTCTTGTCTAATGATCTCTTCTTTACTTATTGAACAGGAAGTTCTAGACATTTGACACATTTACAGACATTACCTCATTTTTCTTCCCCATTCTGTGGTAAGGAACCACGAGTAGAATATAGATTCAGCTTACACATAAAGAAGCAAAAGCTCACAGACAGAAAATAGCTTTCTAAGTGCACAGCCACAAACCCTGTGCCCATTACAAATGTTAATCCAGCAGCATGAAGACCCATGGATAACTATAATACTTAGCAAACATCTCTTTTAATAGTATTTTGTAATATTTGAAATTCAAAACATGTTTTTTAAAAGCCTGGAACTCTGATGTTCTTCTTTAGTAAGTTAGATATAATTCATTAAATCACAATTTAGATGGCCTTTTAAAAATCATTTAAAGTTGCCTTCAGCTAGTTCTTGAAATTTTTAAAGGCAATACCAGAGAAGTTCATCTTAACAGATATGTTTTTTCCAAAGGGAAAGAAGAAAGATTATTTTGATGACATGGGCACGTGCTTGAACACATTTACTAAAATGAAAGCAAAATGGAAATCTACAAAAGCAGAGAAAACTTTTATTTGTATTTGAGTTCTGTAGTACTTCCAGTATTAAATATTAGTAGCAGTAGCAGTTAAAACAATAACAATGAAGCAAAACAGCACAGTCAAGCAGGAGCTTTTAAGAGACTTCAACACCCTTCTCCAGGCCTTCCTTAAAGATATGGAGCATTTTCTGAATAGGAGCCATAGAGCCATTTTTGGTTTTAAAAGTAATTACTGCAAAATTTTATGATGTGCAGCATTAAGACAATATTCTAGATCCCTATGTAGTATGTGTTTTTCGCATTTCAGACCTATACAAAAGAAATGTGGTATTTCAGAGACAGAAGTGAATATAAGTTGGACTCATACTCTTAGCGAAGTAGAGAACCTCTAGGCCAACAGGTGTGGTTCATTTCAAAGATAGTATTATAGCTTTTCTTTAGGAAAAAAAAGACAGTTTAAATGTGTGTTCAATCATGTCTAACTCTGCAACTCTGGACTGTAGCCCACCAAGTTCCTCTGTCCATGGGATTTTTTTTTGCAAAAATACTGGAGTGGGTTGTCATTTCCTTCTCCAGGGGATTTTCCTGACCCAGGGACTGAACTCATATCTCCCTCATTAGCAGGTGGATTCTTTACCACTGAGTCAGTGAGGACATCTACTCAACTGGAATACAATATCAATTTTAAATTTTCCAGAAATATATTTCCTTATACAAAGAGAAATGACTCAATAGGAAAGCAGGAGAATTAGGAAAAATAATTTGATAAATGACAACTAAATACTAGAAATTTAACTAAACATTTTACACATCAACCAGATCTTCAGAGTGAAATAGTAAGGTCAGAGATATAATCTTCCATTCATCATTTGAGGATAAAAATAGATCTAGGAAATCCACTCATGTAAATTCTAATACCAGACTGAAGTGGACCTCACTTTTAAAGGAATGAGGAAGTGGAAAGCAAAATAAAGAAATAATAATAAAAAGAAGTACCCCATAGGAACTATCAAAATATTCTTTAACATAAGGCAGGCAAATAGTTACTGAAGTCCTCATACTTCTCTTCAGAAATACTGTATCAACACAACAGAGGATACAATAATATTCAGCTCAACTGTTGCTAAAAGAGATGTATTAAAATAATTTCCAGTATAAAATATTTTAGAAAACTAGAAATACTAGTGATTCTTTTTAAGTTCAAGGTAGCATATGAGAAATATGATGAAATATCTTCTTTCTACACAAAATCAGTTAAAATGATAAATATATGCTTTTAATGAACAAATTTTTAGCCACGCTGAAAAAACAAGTAAAGAATAAAACAAACTTGACTCCACCACAGAGTCTGCTTCTTTCCTATCATGAAGCCGGAACTAAGGCTGTGTTGCTTGGAAACAAATTTTGAGATGTCTCTGCCTAGCAGACAAATCTAAAACTAAACCATTTTCAAGGCTAGTATCTACACAATACTGAAGCCAGTACACTAGGAGAAGTTCCCACCAGAGAATATGGAAAGAATTCCTCTACAAACAGCTGAGAATCACAAAATAGCTAAGTAACATCTACATCTTCATAGAAACACAAATAAACTCAACTACCAACAGAGCTTATAACTAAGGAAGCAGGGACCATAATGCAAAGTAAAAACTATTTTAAGTGTTAGTCCCTCAGTCATGTCTGACTCTTTTGACCTGCTGCCCCATTTACCCTTCCAGGCTCCTTCCTCTGTCCATGGAATTTTCCAGGCAAGAATACTGAAGTTGGTTGCCATTCCATTCTGGGGGATATTCTAGACCTAGGAATTGAACCCAGGTCTCACACACTGCAGACAAAGTCTTTATCCTCTTTACCACCAGGGAAGAGACCATAATCCAGACTAAAAAGGATTTTAAAGCAATATTTAATATCACAAAAAGCCAAAGGAAGTAACCTTTCAAAACCCACTTCAAAAAGTGAAAACCATGCATTATGATAAAGAACAGATGCTCATGAAGAACAAAATAAAAATTCTAGCAATTAAAAAATGTATTTTAATTTTAAAAATTCACAAAGAGATCAAAAATGTGCTAGAAAACAGAGCTGAGAAACTTCCATGAGCATGTCCCAAAATACTGAAAAGATTAAAGAAATGTCAAATACAATAATAGGTCCAGAATCAGACCTACTCTTTGAATAAACTGACACCTATTGCTGATGGATCTTTATCCAGTGTGCCTTTAGCACTGGGTTCTGCTTAGTTTATGCAACACTGATTAATGTTGCTTTGACCTATGTTTCCTTCTAGGACACTTAATTTGCTTTGTGATTGAACTTTACTGAAACTGCTCCTTCATGGGTTTATTTATTCACTTCTCGGCAGTTATTCAATTAATTTACCCTAAACATTTATTTGGAATTTTACCATGCTGTGTTAGGCACTGTATACTTTTGCATATATACACCTCTCTTCATCCAGTGAACATTTGGGGCTGCAAAGAAATGAGAATTGTATCTTTTTTCCATGAGGAGATCACAGTATAGTTATAAATTTAATTATTATCACACCTACATATTGAAAGGCTATAAAGAGGTACAGGTAAAATGCAACAAGAGTATATAATTGAAAATGTTACTTCTGGAGTCTGAAAATCAGGGAAACATGATGGGAGAGATGTAATATATTTGAGTCTTGATGTGTCATCATAATTTTCAAATGCAGAAATGAGAAAAAAAAATTCAGAGTTTCTAAGCAACTCTAAACAAATTGATTGATTCTTGACCTGCAAATTCTTCCAAGTTGTATCAGAGTGATACCTGAACCTCAGCCACTAACTTGCATTCAAATTACTACACTGGTTTTTTTTTTTTCTTAGTTTTGCTTTAGTTTTGACATTTATTCATTTGGAGGGATGGTGATGCTTTAACTCTGCCTTACTTGAAGGATTAACTAATAAAAAATGACTTCATAAGAACTTCATTCCATAAAAGACATTATTTTGTTGTAAATATTTATAATCATTGGCTATTTTCAGCAAAGCTGAGAATGGACTCTAAAGAAATCATAACAAAAATTGTACTTTAATATGGCCTCTAGAGTTTTCTGCGGTGGCTCAGATGGTAAAGCATCTGCCTGCAATGCGGGAGACCTAGGTTCGATCCCTGGGCCTTGTGTGGCCTTGTTAAATGTTTATTACCATGTCTCAGTAATACAAAGTTCTTTAATGTAACTCTTAAAAATAAAATCAGTAGTGATTTTATAGATCTCCAGTATTAGTTCCTCCCATTATTCATAGCAAAGAGCACATTTTCCTGGGAGGAAATAAACCTCTCGGCTTTACTACAGAAACAAACTGCCACTTTAAAAATATTCAATGATTGAGGATAAGAAAATTAATCTGTCTGCCCATGGGAGAAGCCACAGGAACACAAGTTAAATAAACAATTAATAAATGAAACGTGAACTCATCACTCAAGCAGATACCTTCTTTTCTTTTTCTTTTCTTTTCTTTCATTCAGTTCACTTCAGTCTCTCAGCCGTGTCTGACTCTTTGTGACCCCATTAATTGCAGCACACCAGGCCTCCCTGTCCATCACTAACTCCCAGAGTTCACCCAAACTTATGTCCATTGAGTCGGTGATGCCATCCAACCCTCTTACCCTCTGTCATTCCCTGCTCCTCCTGCCCTCGACCTTTCCCAGCATCAGGGTCTTTTCAAATGAGTCAGCTCTTTGCATTAGATGGCCAAAGCACTGGAGTTTCAGCTTCAACATCAGTCCTTCCAGTGAACACCTAGGACTGATCTTCTTTAGGACGGACTAGTTGGATCTCCTTGCAGTCCAAGGGGACTCAAGAGTCTTCTCCAACACCACAGTTCAAAAGCATCAATTCTTCAGCGCTCAGCCTTCTTTAATAGTCCAACTCTCACATCCATCCATGACCACTGGATAAACCATAGCCTTGACTAAACAGACCTTTGTTGGCAGAGTAATGTCTCTGCTTTTTAATATACTGTCTAGGTGGTCATAACTTTCCTTCCAAGGAGTAAGCATCTTTTAATTTCATGGCAGCTATCACCATTTGCAGTGATTTTGGAGCCCCCAGAATAAAGTCAGCCACTGTTTCCACTGCTTCCCCATCTATTTGCCATGAAGTGATGGGACCAGATACCAAGATCTTAGTTTTCTGAATGTTGAGCTTTAAGACAACTTTTTCACTCTCTTCTTTCACTTTCGTCGAGAGGCTTTTAGTTCCTCTTCACTTTCTGCCATAAGGGTGGTGTCATCTGCGTATCTGAGGTTATCGATATTTCTCCCGGCAATCTTGATTCCAGCTTGTGCTGCATCCAGCCCAGCATTTCTCATGATGTACTCTGCACATAAGTTAAATAAGCAGGGTGACAATATTTAGCCTTGACGTATTCCTTTTCCTATTTGGAACCAGTCTGTTGTTCCATGTCCAGTTCTAACTGTTGCTTCCTGACCTGCATACAGGTTTCTCAAGAGGCAGGTCAGGTTGTCTGGTATTCCCATCTCCCTCAGAATTTTTCAGTTTGTTGTGATCCACACAGTCAAAGGCTTTGGCATAGTCAATAAAGCAGAAATAGATGCTTTTTCTGGAACTCTCTTGCTTTTTGATGATCCAGCGGATGCTGGCAGTTTGATCTCTGGTTCCTCTGCCTTTTCTAAATCCACCTTGAACATCTGGAAGTTCACAGTTCATGTACTGCTGAAGCCTGGCTTGGAATTTTGAGCATTAATTTGCTAGTGTGTGAGATGATTGCAATTGTGTGGTAGTTTGAACATTCTTTGGCATTGCCTTTCTTTGGGATTGAAATGTAAACAGATGTTTTCCAGTCCTGTGGCCACTGCCAAGTTTTCCAAATTTGCTGACACATTGAGTGCAGCACTGTCACAGCATCATCTTTCAGGATTTGAAACAGATCAATTGGAATTCCATCATCTCCACTAGCTTTGTTCATAGTGATGCTTCCTAAGGCCAACTTGACTTCACATTCCAGGATGTCTGGCTTTAGGTGAGTGATCACACCATCATGATTATCTGGGTTGTGAAGATCTTTTTGTACTGTTCTTCTGTGTATTCTTGCCACCTCTTCTTAATATCTTCTGCTTCTGTTAGGTCCCTACCATTTCTGTCCTTTATCGAGCCCATCTTTGCATGAAATGTTCCCTTGGTATCTCTAATTTTCTTGAAGAGATCTCTATTCTTTCTCATTCTATTATTTTCATCTATTTCTTTGCACTGATCACTAAAGAAGGCTTTCTTATCTCTCCTTGCTATTCTTTGGAACTCTGCATTCAAATGGGTATATCTTTCCTTTTCTCCTTTGCTTTTTGCTTCTCTTCTTTTCACAGCTATTTGTAAGGGCTCCTCAGACAGCCATTTTGCCTTTTTGCATTTCTTTTTTGGGGGATAGTCTTGCTCCATCTCCTATACAATGTCATAAACCTCCATCTATAGTTCATCAGGCACTCTGTCTATCAGATCTAGTGCCTTAAATCTATTTCTCACTTCCACTGTATAATCATAAAGGATTTGGTTTAGGTCATACCTGAATGGTCTAGTGGTTTTCCCTACTTTTTCAATACTTTCTTTCATAGAAAAGCCTTTTTTTTTTTTACCATTCTTTGATTATTTCTTTTTCTGTAATTAAAAAAATTCCTTGTTTCTTTCTCCGTATGTTTCTCCTTCTTTATTTATCTCTTTTTCCTTCTTAATTAAAAGTAAAATTATTATAGGCTTCCCAGGTGGCACAGTGGTGAAGAATCTACCTGTCAATGTGGGAGATCCAGGAGACATGGGTTCTATCCCTGAGTCAGGAAGGTTCTTGACCTGGAGGAGGACATGGAAATCCATTCCAGTATTCTGGCCTGGAGAATTCTGTGAACTGAGGAGCCTGGTGGGCTACAGTCTATGACATTGCAAAGAACTGGACATGACTGTATATACATGCATGCACAGAACTATATACATTTTCATACCAAAATGTTAGAGTCAGAGTTATATTTGAAGGGACCCTTGCTGATGATGTTCTAGTCTAGTCCCTCCTGCCTGAGTTTCCAGGACCACAGTCTTAGGAATTTCAGAGTTCATCAGAAATCGTGCTTTCACAATTGGCTAGATATGTAGCAGGAGTCTTGAGAGAGTTTTCTTTCAAGAAATGTCTACTGCTTCCTGCTCGCCTCAAGAGGGCGTTATTCCCTCTATAATTAGCACGCAATGACATTTTTTAAGACTCGTCTTTGCTCAAAGAAAAAATAATTTGAGGGCTGAAACAGCAGTGAGAGTAATTCAATTCTTTGCTCAGCAAATACTTCTTAAGCACATTCAAGTTCTTAATATTTTAATCTCAGATATTTTTCTCTTTTCCTCCTTTAATAGGTGTTAAAGTAGCTGAATCACCAGTAGGAGGCAAAAGGAAGGAACCAGGGTGACTGTAGCAGTGAGAGAGGATCAAAAATATAACCACACAAAGTAAAAGAAAGATGAAATCAGAAATTCTCACCCAAGCTTTCTAGCTATCAGATCCCCAACATCACTTATTCCCTGCCCTAAATTATATGAAACTTGTCACATTGGTCTCCCAGAGTATTCATAGAATTTTTCAGATCTCTCAACAGAAAAATATTTTCTAATTTCCATGCCTCAGAGTCCCACATTGCAAAAGACATTGCTTTTGATTTTGTGGCAAATGATTAAGGAAGTGGGAAAATCATCTTTGTTTTTGAGGAACTTAAAAATGGTGGTGGAGCAAACTTCATTGGAAAACAAAAAACTCCAAGGCTATTATAGAAACACTGTGCACAATACTTACACCATTGTGGCTGCACAGAGATAGACTCATTCCACAAGATGGTTTACTCCAAAGATATGCGCAGGAGTGGAATTGGTGGATCATATGGTAGCTCTAGTTTTAGTCTTTTAAGGAGCCTCCTTACTGTTCTCCATAGTGGCTGTACCAATTTACATTCCCAACAACAGTGTAGGAAGATTCCTTTTCCTCCATTCCCTCTCCCTCAGTTTTTATTTGAATGGATAAAGATGTGGTATAGTTACACAATGGAATATTATTCAGCCATAGAAAAGAATGAAATAGTGCCATTTGCAGCAACATGGATGGACCTAGAGATTATCACACTAAGTGAACTAACCAGAGAGGAAAAGACAAATATAATATGATATCACTTGTGTGTGACATCTAAAGAACAATAATACAAATGAACATTTTACAAAACAAATAGACTCACAGGCATAGGAAACAAACTTATGGTTACCAAAGGGGAAAGGGTGAGGATGGGTAACACTGCTGCTGCTGCTGCTGCTGCTAAGTCACTTCAGTCGTGTCCGACTCTGTGCGACCCCATAGACGGCAGCCCACCAGGCTCCCCCGTCCCTGGGATTCTCCAGGCAAGAACACTGGAGTGGGCTGCCATTTCCTTCTCCAGTACATGAAAGTAAAAAGTGAAAGTGAAGTCACTCAGTCGTGTCTGACTCTTAGTGACCCCATGGACTGCAGCCCACCAGGCTCCTCCATCCATGGGATTTTCCAGGCAAGAGTACTGGAGTGGGGTGCCATTGCCTTCTCCGCTACTAGATATAAAATAAGTAACTAACAAGGACCTACTGTATAGCACAGGGAACTATCCTCAATATTTTGTGATAACCAGTAAAGTAAAAATGATCTGATAAAAAGTTATATATATATATATATATATATATATATATATAAAAATGTATACCTGAATCACTTTGCTATGCTCCTGAAACTAATACAACACTGTAAACTGACTATACTTCAATTTAAAAAAGAAACATGTAAAAGAAAAACCAAAATAGAGTGGAATTATGAATCTCTTTGCATCTATTACGTATGTGCTGATAAATATCAACATTTTGCTAAATATTGCAATGAATAAACAGGTAAATTATTTTGTCTCTTGTGAGTAGTAGTAACTGAATACTTACATAGGTTATTAGAGAAAAGCATGGATTTTCAAGCCAGAAAGCATTTATACATTTAGAGTAAGTCATATCAGTTCTGCTTTTAAATTAGCTTCCCATAGGCCTGAAACAGGAAGAAAATGGGAGTGAAGTGAAATCGCTCAGCTGTGTCCGACTGTTTGCGACCCCATGGACTGTATGTAGCCTACCAGGCTCCTCTGTCCATGAGATTTTCCAGGCAATAGTACAGGAGTGGATTACCATTTCCTTCTCCAGGGGATCTTCCCAACCCAGGGATCAAACCCGGGTCTCCCGCATTGTAGACAGACATTTTACCGTCTGAGCCAAGTCTTCTCAAGGAAGTCGCTGTATAATAAAGAGGCCTTCATGGGGACAGTGTATCTCCATGGGGGCAAATAGAAATATAGTTTAAATGTAGCTAAAGAAGCCAAATATTCTCACAGGCTAGAAACAATCATAATAGCCAGATCATAACTATATTTCAGATACTGAAAGTGGAAATGACATTTGATAAGAATGCTACCACATGTTATGCTGGATATTTTAACCACATTGCCTCATTTAAATCTCATAAAAAGTCACTTTTAAGATAGTTTTCCTATTTCACATGTAAATTATCTGGGACATAGGGTCCTTCAGTCACTTGTTCACGACACATGACCATTATGTGGTTGATCTAAGACTGAAGCCCAGTTCAGTCTAACTTCCAGTTGTGTTTATATCCACCTTACAATCAAGAAACCAGAAAGGGGGCGGGGGAACAAACAACACAGTGACCTTGCTCAAGGTCATGATGCCCAGGGACCCAAGGTAGAAATGATCTCTAAGAGGGTGTGATAGACCATGCTGAGAAGTTCAGGTCATTCTGATATCCAGAAGGAGAAAATGCAGTTTGGATAAGATAGTACCTTCTGTGTCAAGGAGATGGTAGGCTGGGCACTACTAAAACCATGCTATTTTTAAGTCACAACTGAGCGTGTCTTTCGTGTTTTATGTGTTCAGTCATGAAAGGAAATTTGTCCAAGTGTGGGACACAGAAAAGAATTCAGAAAGATGAAGCCAGGTGGTGGTAGAAGATTTCAAGATGGAGTAAGTAAATGGGTCAACCTGGTGACTTGGATAGATATTGAAAAAGTGCCTAACACCGGGAGAGGATAGTAAAGGGTGCTGGCTCCATTCCCAGCTGGACTTTGTCTCACAGCTCTCTGAAATTAGGACAAGTATCTTTATGGACTCCCAAAGGAAAGTTTGAATTTCCCAAGGTCTGATTTGCTTATAATGGAATACATACAAGATTTGGGGTGCAGGGATTAAAAAAAAAAGATTTAAGTTATCCATTAAGTTTCACGAGTATTAGAATGCATTTTTTCTGAATGTGTGAAGTCATAGACATGATTAGTTAGAACAAAGCTGAAGGTTTGCAAATTAATTTAGAGAATAAAATTAAGTTAAAATAGTGTGGGTGTTGTATTGGTAGACTAAGGCATTTCTGAGTAAGGTAGTATATGCCAAGTAAGTCTACACTGGAAAAAGAGGAAATACATGATGAGGACGTGCGGGTGGAATGGTTGGGGATAAGGCTGGGCAAGCTAATGCCACAGGACAGTTAGTCATATGTTAGTGACACGCTTCAAAGAACTTCCTCAAGTCACAAATGGGAAATTTGAGGTCTGAAGGAAAAGATAATGGTCAACTATCTCATAGAAAGTCACTTATAGAGCAATGACTGCATCTTGGAGATTTTGCTTCATAACCCAGTATTTATTTTCTTCTTCTTCTTCTTTTTTTTTTTTTTTTACTAAGCCAGTTCCTTCTTTGTTGTATAGGAATGATGTCACTACTCAATTCATTATGCTTCAATTTCTTCAGTTCAGTTCAGTTCAGTTCAGTTCAGTAGCTCAGTTGTGTCTGACTCTGCGACCCCAGGAACTGCAGCAGGCCAGGCCTCCCAGTCCATCACCAACTCCTGGACTCACCCAAACCCATGTCCGTTGAGTCGATGATGCCATCCAACCATCTCATCTTCTGTCATCCACTTCTCCTCCTGCCCTCAATCTTTCCCAGCATCAGGGTCTTTTCAAATGATTCAACTCTTTGCATCAGGTGGCCAAAGTGTTGGAGTTTCAGCTTCAACATCAGTCCTTCCAGTGAACACCCAGGACTGATCTCCTTTAGGATGGATTGGTTGGATCTCCTTGCAGTCCAAGGGACTCTCAAGAGTCTTCTCCAACACCACAGTTCAAAAGCATCAATTCTTTGGTGCTCAGCTTTCTTGATAGTCCAACTCTCACATCCATACATGACCACTGAAAAAACCATAGCCTTGACTAGACAGAGCTTTGTTGGCAAAGTAATGTCTCTGGTTTTTAATATACTGTCTAGGTTGGTCATAACTTTCCTTCCAAGAGTAAGTGTCTTTTAATTTCATGGCTGCAGTCACCATCTGCAGTGATTTTGGAGCCCAGAAAAATAGTCAACCATTCTTTCCACTGTTTCCCCATCTATTTGCCATGAAGTGATGGGACCGGATGCCATGATCTTAGTTTTCTGAACGTTGAGCTTTAAGTCAACTTATTCACTCTCCTCTTTCACTTTCATCAAGAAGCTCTTTAGTTCTTCTTCACTTTCTGTCATAAAGGTGGTGTCATCTGCATATCTGAGGTTATTGATATTTCTCCCAGAAATCTTGATTCCAGCTTATTTTTATATTATCTAGGGTTTCCAATTAAATTCAAAAAGTATTTGTCTGGATGGTGTTCAATATCTTCATAATTTCATTTGAAAGATATCTACAGGTAGATGCAAATGATTGAAAACATTTTAAAAATTGTCTAGGTAATTAATGTAAAATATTTTGATAGAAGAGAGTTGAGACTTGATCTGTGCTTCTTACTGGTATGAGCAGAGGGGAAGAACCACAGGGACCCAGTTTGAATTGTGGTCTGCTGATCCACAGAAGGGCTGGAAACAATGTACTTAGAGTCTTGCAATGTTGGTTTTTATAACAGAGGAACAATGAAACCTTCTTGCAAGATGTATTTGAAGCTTACAGATAATAAAGAGCACTGGTACAGCTCCAGAAACATAATAGGTATTAAAATGGGTAGGAACAATTATTATGTGTGTGATGGAGTAAGAAAGAGGAGAAGGTATGCTTCGAAATTGTCGCAAGACCAGAAACAGGAAATATTTTGATGCGGTACCAACAGAAAGTGGATAAATAGGAAGAGAATGATAGATTTGGGTTTTTACAATTGTGTTCAGAGCAGCTAGTAAGTATGTGAGTTCTGCTTACATTAGCACCCTTACTCTAGAGAGTGAATCATTTTCCTACCCTTAGAGGTTTTGGTAGTTATGCTATTTCACTTAACATTTGTGCAACATGCTGAGAATTTAAAAGGGAATTTCCTAAGCCAAAATGTAACTCCTACTATCTGAATTCCATGAAACTACAAAGTTGACAGATCTTAATGAACATTTTTAGCATCTGGGTTATATCAACTTCTCTTGAATCATTAATCTTTTATTATGCCCAGTTTTGGAAAAGAAAAATTTTAATAATATTGCTTACATTTGGCTATATTTCTTTCATAGAGGGACACTGAGATATAAAACATTTTATGAGTGAAGTGTGAAGCAAATTCATTTGTTTAAGACTAGAGTTCGCAGTAGATTCCCCAAATTTAATCTATATTATTCTTAAAGTAAATACAAATATATTGTTTAAACTTATATAGCTCTTACGAGTTTGCAAAGCACTTTTATTTTCACACATAGTATTTCATTTATTTCTCATGACAGTAGTATAAGCGCTAATATTCTCATTTTCTAAATCAAAGTGTCAGTATCTTGTTTAAGGTCACATGGCTAATGACAAATTGATCCAGATCATCTGACTCCAAATTCAATATAGTTTTCACTTTGTACCTCCATCTCTTATTTCCATCACTCTGTATAAGACAAAGCATGAAACATGCTTGTCCTTGTCCTTGAAGGATTCCCACTTTCATTTGGCAATGAACACACACACACATCCCTGAGTGAAACATCACTATAGGCAAAACATCAGTTATAATTCCAGATGCCTCATAAGTGTTTCTCATGAGGTTGTTAACACTAAAAGAGAAAGAAAGCAATTGAGATCACTATGAGTTGGCATGGCCAGGGACATATCGTAGAGG
Organism: Nanger dama; assembly: GCA_917880005.1. NCBI lineage: Eukaryota > Metazoa > Chordata > Mammalia > Artiodactyla > Bovidae > Nanger > Nanger dama. The sequence continues at coordinate 21,118,372 of CAKJTW010000011.1, read as the reverse complement.
AAGTAAGAAGAAAGGTAAGAAAATTTTTTGAGTAGAAAACCAAGCACCTACTTATGATGATTGTAGTAGTCAGGTTGTCCTCCACCCCCAAGCTCTAACTCTCATCTGTAAACATTCCAAAAGGAGTAGGGCATTGCATTCTTGGCTGGGAATTAAACAAGCAAATGAATCATCTGACAATTCAGTGTTGGAGCAGGTTTTCTTCTGATCACAATGAGAGATATCCATGTTTATGGGCTCACTGCTGACGAGGTATCCACAGTAACCAAACTGTACTGTCTAAAACGTTTAACATGTGGATACCTTTCTCATATCTGGGCTTCAACAAGCCAAACCCTAACATTTTGTCAATATGGTAGGTGCTGTGGACAGGAGACAAAGGAAAGAGCACTGAATTAAAAATTTGAAGAACTGGGCTTTACCTTAGAGTTGCAGCAACTGTATGTATGAGTATGATCTTGAGCAACTCACTTCTTTTCTCTGTGTTCTAGTTTCGTCATCTACAAAATGGGCCAAATGGGACCCGCCCAGCCTACCTTTCTGCAAAGAATTAATGATGGAGCAACATATGTGAAAGTATCCTGAAAATGTTAAATTATATAAAATATTACACAAATGTATACATTACTGGATAAGGAAATGGCAACCCACTCCAGTATTCTTGCCTGGAGAATCCCATGGACAGAGGAGCCTGGCGGGCCATGGTCCATGGGGTTGTAGAGAGTTGAACACAACTGAAATAACTGAGCACACATACATTATATTGATATACACTATATGCAAATACTGTGTCTTGATTTTCAAGGGATCCTTGTATAAAATGTCCTCCAGTTATCTTTTGCAGCTTAGCAAGTACTTAATTTTTGTGTGTCATCACAATTCGCAAATGTCTGATGTGCACAGAGATGAATGTGAAACTAGTGAACATAAAGATTGAGTTAAAAGTCATTTTCCCATAAGCCTACTCTACAGTGAAACTGCTGATTGACTTTTTGGGCAGGAGTCACTATATTAAGTAAACTTTTTAGAATTATTGGATATGTGGAGGGTTGGGATAGGACTTGGTGAATTAAATTTTTTTAATGTAAAGACTGAAGAATATCCTTCTCTGAAAACTTATTGAAATAACAACAACCAATTAGTGTGTGACCCTTCAATCTCTAATGATATGCTATTAAAAATGCTTGAGGGAGAATGGATGCCTATGTATGCATGGCTGAGTCCCTTGCTGTTCACCTGAAACTACCAGCACATTGTTAATCAGCTATGAAAGTGAAAGTGTTAGTCACTCATTCATGCCTGACTCTAGGCAGCCACAAGGACTGTAGCCCGCCAAGCTCCTCTGCCCATGGGATTTTCCAGACAAGAATACTGGAGTGAGTTGCCATTTCCTCCTCCAGCAGATCTTCTAAACCCAGGGACTGAACCTGGGTCTCCCACTTTGCAGACAGATTCTTTAACATCTGAGCAACCAAGGAAGCACCAGCCTAATACAAAATAAAAAAGTTTAAAGTTTGAAAAAGAAATGAGTTCTACAGACCAGCCAGAAGATGATACCACCCAGAAGCCTGTTAGAAATGTAAACGCCCCAGCTCTGCCCCGGATTTGTCCCAGAATCTTCATTTTTGTCAAGATCCTTGGTGATCTGTATGCATATTAAAGTTTGAGACCCACTAGTCTATGAAACATTATCAGATACATTGCATCATTTGATTCTTGAGACTATTGTTTTAAAAATAGTATGAATACCTTGTCCTCCTCACACCTCCTATTCAAGAGTAACTCAGAGAAGTTAAGGTAGTGACATGACTCAGTGTGGTAACTGAGGAATTTAGATGTCACCTTTCTGATTGGGATGTTTGTGCTTCTCGCTATAGATCTGCTTTGTTGCCTCTCTCTCTCTCTGATATGTTGTATGAAGACCCATTTTGAAAGTGGATGTAACGCCCAGCAATCCTTTCTGACTTAAAGATCCACTGATTTATCTAAAGCACCCACTCATGAAACCCTGCCTCATGATACAGGAAGCCTCAGACAAGCAGAGGAAGAACTACTTCCTTTGGTGGCACAGTCAGACCCTTTGGGTCTGGGCCAAGCTGCTGACAGGGGAAATGCAGATTTCGCATTCTTCTTCATTCACTTGGATAACTGAGGTCTCAAATGACATCAGACTTTCTGAAATCTTCCTGGGAGTTCATTCTTGGCTGATCTCATCATCAGGATACCACTATTACAAGGTGCCACACCTGGAATTGTGCAAACCCAGTGGCTGACTGGGTTTCTTTCAAGAGCAGGGGTCCTTGGAATACAGAGTTTGCTTGCATTGTAAGGTGAAAGCCTGATTCTAAAAGTGCTTGAAATACACTGTTGGATGTCCTTCAGCTGTCTCTTTCTTGACAGATTCCCGACCTTGTCATAGAACTCATAGGGATAAGCAGTCAACGGGAAGGGGTTTGAAAATTTCATCAATAGTGATTTATTTACAGCTGAGAACTGGGGGATTAACTATACTCCATGAAATACAATATGTGGACAAACAATTTTAAAAAGAAAACAATCCAAAAATGAAAAATCTGAGAACTGGTAGAGACACTATGATTGTGTTTGGAAGCTTCCTAATATCAACTCTAGTCCTGTCCAGAAATGAGGTTTTTATTGTCTTTTAAAGAATGACCTCAGGGAGCTTTCCAGGATGGAGAGACCTGGATCTACAATATATCACCTGCTTCCTGTCTACCCTTAGGATGTAGCACTGAAGACACCAACAGAATCCAGAGTGCGTTAAGTTAAGATTCAGTCGATTCTCAAAGTGAGAACTAATACCCAGGTGGCTGTTCCTGTTCAGTTAAAGTTAGTGAGCTATTTATTCCCCATGTATTCCCCACTGAGTCTTATCATGCCTGGAGCCACACCAGCTCTATGAGATGTGCCTTTAACTCTTGCATTATTGTTGTATCTAATCTACAGATGCCCAAAGATCTCTTGAAATGTTCTCTTACCAACTCAACTGTTTCAAATCCCGAACATCACTCAGAGTCATTCCTTTCTGAACCTTCCTCTGATGATTCAAACCAAACACAACCACCAGTCACAGTTTATGTCTCCACTAGAGCACTTGGGTTTTCTGTTTTAGAGTCACTTGCGTAATTGTCAGTCTTTCCTACCAGGCACATCTCAGTCTGTTTTACTAGATGGTTTTTGTTTATGTAATTGTATAATACCTATTTCTTACTCATTCTGAAACACATGAGTGCAACAATAAATCACCATTTGAATAAGGACATCCCTCTCAGAGTTAAGAGAGAAATGTCAAGCTTTGCTCCTAAAGTTTGGAGTAAGCAAGTTGTATTTATAACCCTCAAACCCTGTGGGTGTTTGAGGTCACCTATGTACCCCAGAGGCTGAATCCAAACCTGTCAAACTTGTTTTCCAGCCTGGATGAAAAGAGCTCTTCACTTCAAAAAGAGGTTCCGCCCTTTTCCATTTCATGAAACCTATTATCTTGTTTTAACATAATAGAACACTAGACTTTAAGATTTTTAAATATCTTCAAGAAACTAGTATTGTGGCACAAGGGGCATAAACAGTCCTTAAAAAGACTAGTAATTACTCCATATTTGACACTTACAAAGAAGATGGTTTTAGGGTAAGTACCTTCAAAGCAAAACTCTTAAAAGTGTAAAAATATGCAAAGATTCCAGTGAGGGAGAATTGGAAGAGTGACCTTTGAAAGGATCTACAGTATCCTGAGATTTTAAAGGTGAATGAGAAAAGTAGAAAGGAGGATTTGAGATGACAAAATACTGTGAGTAAGGGATATTGATGGGGGAGAAGGGTATCTATCTAGGAAATCTAGGTAATGTGCCTCTCAATTTGGCTATGAACCTAAAACCATTCTAAACCATAAAGTCTTTAAATATAACTCCAGATACCGCCAAATGTCTTTCCTGGCTGAGAACCACTGCCTTAGTTCTTAAAAATGTATACTGTGTACACCACCCCAAATCTACTGAATGAGATACTCTGGGGGTGAAGCCTAGCAATCAGTCTGTGTTTTAACATGCCTGCCTTGCTGTGTATTCTGATGCAGCTTAAGTTTGAGGTTTACCAGCTCCTCAAAACAAGTGTGTCTCAGAGGATGTAGACTTGTATTCCTTAGTGTGAGGAACATGGATTATCTACATCAGACTCACATTTGTTGTTTCTTGAAGCAGCGTCTAGAGGGCCACTGAAGAGTTCTTTCATCAGAATCTCACAGGTGACGGGGAAGATAACAGTAAAGTAGAAAACAGGGATCCAGTGTTTTCCTTTATTCTTTTTTTAAGTAAGCATACCCCAATGTCTCATGTAGGCAGAAGTTGAACTCCACTGACTAATACACACTTTGCAGACTTTCTTTATGTATATCATTTTCACCGCAAGTTCTGGTTTTGTGTTTTCAAAACAGCTTTCTGATAACAAATTGACTTTTGATTTAGACCTACCTACAGCAATGTTTCTCAGCCCTGGTTGCATTTTTTAAACACCTGGGGAGCTTTTAAAAAGCACCCCATTATCCAGTCTCCACTCAAGACCAATTAAATCAGCATCTTTGCGGGTGGTTTTTTTTTTTTTTTTCTTAAGAGTCCTAGATAATTCTAATATGGGACTAGGCTTGAAAACCACTGGCCTGTCAGGGAAAGCATTTAGTTAGTTTAATGCTTACATATCTCATTACAGATTATGAAAGTAATGTTCTGATTTGTATTTTGTTACCCTTGTGTGTGTCTCTTTAAATCATCCGATTTCTAAGGATCTCAGCTAAATACCAGACTCCTTAATGCAGGCATGTAATTGAGATGTTCTCCTTTCCACACCACATGCTGGCCTTACCTGTTTTCTCCCTTCCATCTCCTGTAAGTCAATCTTCAGGGTTTGTTCGGTTAATTATACTAGAGAAATGGCTGCAAATTTCTGTCTTCAAAAATAGAGGCACTATGATGTTAATGTAATCAAGCTTTTAGATGTTCCTTCCAATATACAGGGAGTGTGGGGAACAGAAGAACAAACCAAATACCAATAAGGAAGGATTTAAACTAACCCAGAATGCAAACATTTTATAGAATAGTTTTCCTGTGTCTTCAGAAACTCATTATTATGAAAAAAAAAAACAAATAAATCAAACAATATGTTATGACATCAGAAGAAAGAACATTTTAAATTGAAAGAGATTTAAGAGACATAACTATCAAAGGCAATGTCTGGGCCTTTACTGAATCCCAGTTCAATGAAACAGTTATAAGTGAAATGATGTCAGTGCTTGGAAGAATTTGAATATGATTTGGGTATTAGATGATGTTAAGAAATTATCCTTAATTTTGGTAGGTATGATGGTATTGTGTTTACATAGGAAAATGTCCTTTTTTTAGAAATGAGCAACAGTGACAAGATGTATAAAAATGCAGCAAAACATTGTTAACAACTGTTCAATCCAATCTGGGTTATTATTATTATTATTAAAGTGTACATTATATTGTCTTCTCTCCTTTTTTCATCTCTTGGAATTTTTATAGTAAAAAATGACAAAAAGGAAAAAGAAAGCATATAAAGGCAGTTTAGATAGTGGAGACTCCTCTGGAATGGGAATAAAACCACCTGCATCTGGTCTTGACTCTGAGTGGGGCCTTCTCTGGGCCTCATTTGTTCCTAGACTGAATGAGGGGATTAGACTGAGGTCTTTTCTGCTGTAATCCTGGGATGAATGTCCTCATACAAAATTTTATTAAAATCTGTTATAGTAGCTAACATTTCTAAATGCAAGATTTGCTCCTGAATATGATTTATAATCTCTCTTTATAATAAAAATTGTGGATATAAGGTCGGTTCTTTTTTTTTGGAAATATTTTCTATTGTTAATATTTCAATAGCAGATCAAATTTCTTTTTTTCTTTTAATTATTTTTCTTTCTCCTTTTAAAGCATAGTTATTACCATGTTGCATTAGTTTCTTTGTACAGTGAAGTGATTTAGTTATAAATTTTTTGTTTAGACACTAAGTTGTGACTGACTCTTTGTGATCCCATGGACTGTAGCCCTACAGGCTCTTCTGTCCATGGGATTTCTCAGGCAAGAATACAGGAGTGGTTGCCATTTCCTTGTCTAGGGAATCTTTCCAGACTTTTATGAGGGAGGTACTATTGGGTTTTTTTTAACCTTTCTTTTTTTTTATTCTTTTATTCTTTTTTTTTTTAACTTTACAATACTGTATTGCAGATGAGGATTACTGAAGTATGGAGACATGATACCACTTGCCTGATGTGACTAAACTGGGATTTGAACTAGGAAGCCCAGTTCTAGAGCTTGCACTCCTAAGCCATATCTCTACTCAAAGCTGGAACAGTAGTGTATTCCAGGAAGAACAAATAGAAATTGCAAAGATCTTCGGAGAGAATGGACTTGGTGTGTTTGACCAAAAGAAGACCATTGTGGCTGATGACCATAAGCAAGGGGAGAGAAGAGGCAGAAGAGGAAGGCTAGAGCCTGATCATGTACAGCTGTGTAGGATTTTAATCCAATTACAACAGGAAACCTATAAGGGGTTTTGAGCAAAGGAGTGATATTATCTGGCTTTCATTTTTAAATGATCTTTGGGGGAGGGGGGCTGGCATTGACTTTCTATTACTTTTAAACTAATTTTTATTGGGGTATAGTTGCTTTACAGTGTTGTGTTAGTTTCTAGTATACCCCAAAATGAATCAGCCATACATATCCATCTAACCTCGTCCTTTCAGACTTCCTTCCCAATCAAGTCACCAGTGTTTTAAGTAGAGTTCCCTGTGCTACATAGTTAGTTATCTATTTTGTATGTATCAATAGGGTACATGTATCAGTGTCTACTCTCACTGCTCTATGGAGGATGGATTCTAGGGGAGCAAAAGTGAAGCAGAGAGACCAGTTAGGATGATGTCATAGAACAAACAGGCAAAGACTAATATAGCTTAAGTCGGTATTGTAGCAATGGGTGTCATGATGAGATGCAGCTGGATTTGAATTTCAAAGAAACAGAGACAGACGAACTTTCTGGTGTGTTGAATCTGGGATGTGAAGGTAAAAGGAGAATCAAGGACTACTGGAGGGTTTTGGTCTGAGCAGCCCAGTTGATGGTAGTATCATTTATCAGAATAAAGCGGACTTGGGGAGAAAGTAGCTTTGGGGAACAGGGAGAGAAGAAAGAAAATAGGAGTTTTATTTTGGCTATCTTAAGCATGTCTTGGTTGTTAGATATTAGCACCTAGATTTTGAGTATAGAAAAAGTAAACTTGGTTTATTCCAGTCAGAGAGAAAAACATTACGGTAAGCAGAATTTCTTCTAAAATAAATTTAGACTGGGCAGTAGAAAGAGGCATAGTAGCCAAGAATTTATTAGTCTAGATAAAAAGTTGCAAATAAGCGGCCCTAGGATACATTTTCTTTGGAACTCAAAATGTTGTAAAAATTAAGTTACTTCACATAAAAATACTTCTGGCTTCTCTTAAAAAATAAGAAGACACAGTAAGACTGGGTCTATGTTTCCATGTTTGAAGCCTTTTCATTTTCCACAGATCTCGCTACCCTCTAATGTATTGTTCCTGTCCAGCGTTTAGAGGATTTTGAGATCATATCACTTGAACCAGATTCTAGTCTCCACTCTACCACTTATGTTTGCTTGATACTTTGCAGTTATTTATTTATTTATTTCAGAGCCTCAGATTCTGAACCGTGAAGTATGTGCTGGCTGTGACTAACTCAGAGTTGGCAGCTCAGTCAGTTGTGTCCAACTCTTGCAACCCCAATGGACTGTAGTGTAGCCCCACAGGCTCCTTTGTCCATTAGATTTCCAACACAAGAATACTAGAGCGGGTTGCCATTGCCTCCTCCAGGGAATCTTCCTGACCCAGGGATCCAAGCCCAGTCTTTTGCCTTGCAGGCACATTCTTTACTGCTGAGCCATTGGGGGAGCCCCATAAAGTATGTACTGTGACTAGCTCACAGAGTTCTTTTGAAAATCACATTTCAATAATGGCTAACCCACTGAGTGAAAGTGGTAAAGTCAATATCCCTCTTGGGGTCTTACTCAGTCCATCTATTAAAAAAAAAAAAAAGGTTGGGTCAAGTAACCTCATTCTGGAACTTTTGAAATGCAGGTATAGAGTGAAAATAATGCCCTTTCATTGTTATTAGGAGAGTATTAGTTGAACTTCCTATTAAAAATAAATGAGTCTCCAAGAGTTTCCAAAAGAACTAAAAGAACAAAAACAAACCACAGGTTATTTATTCGTGTTCCTAAAGTCGGTGGCTTATGCCTGAAAGCAGGCCTTATATATTTTACCAGCCCCCTGAGTGCTGCACTTGAATTGCTGGACTGAATGCCAACCAGGGACTCTGGTTGTGTGGGGTGAACCTTGTCTGATTGCATCAGCAGGCTGGTCTGGGATGCTCGATTCAGTTCAGAGTAGCCATTCAGCAGTTCAGTGACACATAGAAGGTCATGGACTTCAAAGAGAAGGCTGAATGTGGAGTTGAAGGCCTGTGCAGAGCAGCTGAGTTAATGATCATACTTCATAATTTCACGGTGTGCTGATTCTCCCAGCCACGGTGCTCAGCCTAACTCCTACTGGTTTGGCTTGGAAATCAAGAGTGTTCACCCAAAGATGCCTCCCTGATTCCTCAGCACATTTCACTGAGTATCTTCTTTTATGCAATTTTTTTCTGCTTAGAGAACTTGGTAAGAGAGTGATTCTCATTGTGCTGGGGCATTGCTCCATGATTTACAAAGCCTTTTCACATCCATTACTTCCTTTGTCATCTCACTAAGTCTGTGAGCTATGTAGGACAGACAGGATCACCTAGATCTGAGAGATGGGGAAACAGAGCCAGAGAGGAAAGAACTGGCCCTGATCACCATAGGCTAGGAAATGCCACATTACTCTTGTCCAGTGCTCCTGCTGCTCTGCCATAGCTTGTCAACCTGACAGCAGAGATGTTTTTAAGGCCTTTTATTCTTTATGTTTGAGAATCCCATGGACAGAGAAGCCTTGCGGGCTACAGTCCAAGGGGTTTCAAAGAATTGGACATGACTGAGCAGAGCAGACAGCGATAAGAAAGACATAATAGCTATCTAAGAAGCATGACTTTCCTTCCTTTTGTATGTTGAAACCCTTATTGCTATTTCTCCCAAACACTCTCTTCCATTCCTCTTTGCTAAGATTCTTTCTATCTTTACCTTTTCCCTTAGCCTTTTATTATGACCTGTGAAGCTAATCATCTCTTCTGCTCATTCCTAGGGGGATTTCTAAAATCTAGGATGCAGTTACACAGGGCACAAGCTGCACATTTATGGGAGAGTATCCTAGGAATGAAGCTTTTAACCAGACTATTTTTTCAAGGTCATCCTAGTTCCTCCAGCTCTTTTTAAAAAGTGGACATTGACCACCTTGACCCCAGTCACTGAAATGTTTGAGGCAAGCCCTGATGGCCAAAAAAAGTAGTTGTGAATTCATTAAGATTTGACCGCAAGGAAAAGCTCCTGACAAAATGTCCAAGAGAAGTACCGTCAGAACACTCTGAGAAAAGTTCATAAACGTGTCTGCGCATGAGTGGGTGGTTTGAGCAACAGATGCCAGATTCTGAAGAAAGAACAGTTCTGGTGGAACAAAAGTTCACTGGGGCAAAACTAAGAAAGGGAAAGAAAATAAAACCCATCTTTTTCAGTTCAAGTTTGTCTAAAAGCAACATGTCAGAGGTACCTCTGCCAGCCTTTAGCTAGTTATTCCTCATCTGGAATGTTGAAATATAGCTAACCCCCACACCAATCTGTCATGCCCTCTGGGGACTGTGCATTATTATTTACCAGGAGGGTTGCTTTAAAAGGTCTATGGGTACTTAGAGGTAGAATTTCTCTCAAAATTGCTATACAGACTATATCTAAAAATATGAAAATTAGAGTCCAGAGGCTGGGCTGATCCCAGACTTGCTTCTGATTTGCTGAATACACTTGACACGTGTCAAACAGTCAGACAGAAGCGTATCATTATGGGTGACGGAATTGTTTTTTACACTTAGTGCGTACAGGCTGCGCCAGGTCAGAGAGGCAGAATCTGATGTTGGGGTAGATGTATTTTCAAGATAGGAGACATACATTGAGAAATGTAAGATCCCTAAACTTATGCTCAGGCTGCTGTTGGAGAAAAGTGGGTCACTGGATTGGGAATACCTATTATAAGACTGTCCCTGGGGTCTTGAAATCTATGGGTCTGTATCTCTAGATATCTGTGTATGAGACTGGGTGCTTTGGAAAGGCAAGGAAATCTCTTTCTGATGAAGGGATTGAGTGGGTGGAATTGAAGTTGGAGGCTCTTCTCTTTGTGCAGGTGTGTGTGTGTGTGTGTGTGTGTGTGTGTGATGCTGACCTGGGCTTGGCTAGCTCAGCTGTTCTTTTGGAAAGCAAAACAACAGCCTAATTCCCTGGTGTATCATCAGCCAGTGTTTCAGTCCCACAATGGTGGTGGTCTTGGGAATCACAGCAGACCACCCACACAGCAAAGAAATGAAAACAATATCTAGCCCCTCAAGCTACTTTTGCACTTTTAATCTCAAACCATTTAGAAACAGGAAATCTTTTCCAGCTTATTATTATGAAGTCCCTGGAACAGGCATCAGCATTTTAGAAGGAGGGAACCTAAAGTCCATATGAAGCATGATAATATCAATATTGTGTAACAATAACAATGGTAATTTATACTTTCTATTCCTCCTTGAAGATTTTTTTTTCTCTTGGAGGTTCCTTGAGGAAGAAAATGCCCTTGCTTTGGCATGACTTAAATTACTGTTTTGACCCTGGCATTAGCTCTATTACTTTTGCACTTACCTTTACTTATCTTAGTCATAATGTCTCTTCAATAAAATGGGGAGAATTCTACCCACATGAAGCAACCCTCATGACTGGGCTAATTACATATATATATATGATATGCATACTCTCTATATAAAAATATACATGATAAAATAAACAGTTGATAAAAAATACATTGTACTATCAACTATTATTATGTTTATTTTGCAAAGTCCTTGGATAATTTTATGAAACAAGAGATATAGCCCACTTTTGATTCAATTTTTGAAAATTAAGACTCCACTTTAAAGTATACTTTACCCAAAATACAATTGGATTTTCATAATCAACACTAATAAAGCAATCAAATTGGTGTACTTCACTACACTAGAGCTTGGAGAAGTCACAAAAGAGTAATGACAGACGTGTTAGCTGGAGAAGCAGGACCTACAAAAAAAATCAGGCAAGAAGGAACAATATTAATGTATGTGTGTATGTGTGTTAGTTGCTAGGTTATGTCTGACTTTGTGAGCCTGTAGACTGTAGCCCACCAGGTTCCTCCGTCCATGGAATTCTCCAGGCAAGAAAACTGGAGCGGGTTGCCATTCCCTCTTTCAGGGAATCTTCCCAACCCAGGCACTGAATGCAGGTTTCCTGCTTTTCAGGCAGATTCTTTACCTTCAGAGCCATCAGGGAAGCCCATTAACGTGCAAACTCCTGCTATTAATAATATCTTAATGATGAAGCTCTCTCATGTGTGATAATGGACTCATTTCTAAACTCTGAAGATACATATGGCTTGCCATATATCATCCCCATAGACACCTCCTTTTGTACCTATCAGAGAGCTTTTGAGGATATGTGGCTTCTACATTGCACCATCTTCTTCACTGATCAAGGTGATGATTTTCTTGCTGGCATGGTTCTCATCAATAAACACTCATCAGTGGCTCAGTGAGGTATACTAGCTCCCCTTGATCTGGTTTTGGAGTAAGCACTATGGAAGGACTAGCCCAAGAGGATGGTAACAATATACCTAAGGAGACTTTGGAATAGAGAGAGAAGTGATACTATTTAGAAATTTGATATCCCAATTAAAAAAATAAAATAGAATGAAAGAGTTAAAAGGGAAAGATAAAGGGAGGAAACTGAAATTCATAAATATTTAATCAACAACAGCCAAAAAGAAATTTGGGCAGGCTTTCTACAAAACATGAAGTTCTGAGATTTTGTCTTATAAAAGTGTAAAATAGCAAAAACACTCATGTTCCAACCATGCCAAAGTGAAAGTAAAAGTTGCACAGTCATGTCCGCCTCTCTGTGACCCCATGAACTGTAACCCACCAGATTCCTCTGTGCATGGGATTCTCCAGGCAAGAATACTGGAGTGGGCTGCCCATTCCCTTCTCCAAGGGGTCTTCCCAATCCAGGCATCAAACCCAGGTCTCCTGCATCGTAGGGAGACTCTTTACCAACTGAGCCACCAGGGAAACCCCAAATTGTGCCCAAAACTTGATTTAAATCATTCCTTGCAGTGTCAAAGTAGCCAAGTACAACTCCCTTAATGACTATTAGCCCCAGTAATTTTTGGTTGCAGTTGTTACCATGTGGCAGCAGTTATGCTGTGCAAAGCTAAAGATTTTCCACATCCTGCTCTCCTCCTATACACGTGTGTGAGAGGAAAGACTAAGGAGCTAGGAGGTCCTCAAACCTCAGTGTTCCAAATGAAAACTAGTTCCAAACGAAGGTGCTCGGCCTTATCTCCAGAAGTCCCACTCCACAATCTTGGGGAAAGGCCCAGGAAACTGATTTATTGATTCATACATCAGGTAACCTAATGAAGGTGGTCTGGCTACTATACTTTAAGAAATACCAACATGGGATCTGGGCTTCCTCGATGGCTCAGGAGGTATAGAATCCTCCTGCAGTGCAGGAGATGCAAGAGATACGGGTTCAGTCCCTAGGTCAGGAAGATCCCTTGGAGGAGGACATGGCAACCCACTCCAGTATACTTGCTTGGAGAATCTCCTGTACAGAGGGGTCTGACAGTCTACAGTCCATAGGGTCACAAAAAGTCAAACATGACTGAAGCATTCAGGCAGCGTAGGATCTAAGAGCTCAAGATTTCAAGTCAGAAAAATCTAGGTTTACATCCCAGAACCTGAAGCTCCTTGCTATTTGCCATTGGGTGGGTTGTTCAACTTTTTAATCTTTAGTTTTCTCAACTATAAAATGAGAAGAATGACACTCATGGAAAGAGTGTACAAAGAACTTGGCTCAGTAATTGCCACATAGTGGGCATTGTTGACTGTCGATAGATATGACTTTAAGCCTAAATAAACTCTGGCAATTCTTTAAAAAGTTTGATATATTGAAGGTTCCAATTTATTTTTGAGTGGAAAAAATAATAGCATTATTTTCTTCACAATAATGGTGCATCATGATAGTACAGTGAGTTTATACTTTCTTTTCTGGTCAACTCTAGAAGACCACACTGAAGATGACAAGTCAATTGGAACATTAAGGTATGACATGTTCATCCTTGGGGAAACTGTAATGTTGTAAGTCAAGTGCTGATAAATGGCTTTGAAACAGCCTCATGAGGGTATTGAAAAAGATTTTCATAGTCATCATGGTTTGGGGTAATAAACATAATCTAGGACTGGGGATCCAGGTGGCAGTTCTCCTGGTGATAATGTAAGGATTTGTCTTCTTCACAAGGATGTAAGAATCATGGAGATCCAAGTGAAAACAACTTGAAAATTGTGCAACACTAAGATGATAGGATTGTTATGATGATAATTTTGCTCTAAAAACCAGAAAAGATAACTAACAAAATAAGTACTAGTATCCTTCATAAAGAAAGGCCAGTGTCATGGGCTGATGATAAGTATAGTCACAGGCCACCGCTGAGTGACCAGAAGGCCTGACATCCACATGGCTAGAATAGTGAAGGGCTGATTTAAGAATCAGGTAGGAGGCCTAGATTAAATTGCTTTCAAGTTTCCAGACTGTGCAGATACTAGAAGATTCTAAACAACGCTGTATCTAATTAGACACTCAAGAAAACAGAGAAAGGAAATTCCAAATATTGCCAGTTAAGCTGTCACACTTATTAGAAATTAAAAATTTAAGTAAAATGTGTACTTTTAAAAGTCTATAGTTTTGAGGCAATACCTCAATCAAATAAGAAAACAAAACCAAATCACAGACCAAGTTGTTTACTAAGTGAAAATTCTAGCCTTTATTATGGTTGTGGGATTTGGATCTCTCAGAGCTATCACACCTGGCTCATTGAGCAATAAATGCCTGTGGTACCATGAGTCAGATCGTGCATTAACTGGCAAGCTGAGAGAATCAGGACACAGTCATAAAATGACGTCTTTCTACCTGTATGGGAACAAATCTTGCTACCCACAAAGTAATGCAGCTTAATGTGGATAAGAAAGGGGAAGGTGGAGGAGGCAAGAGGCCCAGGACTGGGAACTACTCTGGGGAAAATATCATTTCTATTGACAAACCTTCAGGCAGTTAGGCTCCTCCTTCTGTGTTCTCTCTATACTTTGCAGTTATCTGCCCTACATTTTATTTATTCATGTCAATCTATCCTTTCAACTAGATCTGAGGTCCTAGAAAAGAAGATGTATATTTATTTTTAGTCTCACCTTCTAACTCAGTGCCTGGTATTTGGTATATGCTCAATGAGTATTTGTTGGATTATTTCAACTATCAAGTTCTGGACTCTTTAAATATACTGCTCCAATTAGAAGAGCAGGAAGTTGATTAATCCAGATAAGAATCCAGAGGTCTACACTTTCCATAGGGTTATGATAAGGACTGGAAGATCAAGTGTCCCTAAGACTTGCACAGGAAAATCAAAACAAAAAAATGAGATTCTATTCAGTTTCTGGGAAAGCCACAGACTTAAGAAAATAGGGCTGAAACCACTGGTGGAAGGGCAGAGCCCTTTTGCTCTCTGCCTGGGTTTTATTATACTCACTGAGAATAACTGGGCAATGACTCATGTTGTTTGCCAGATGCAAGAGAGAGTTTGAAGCAGAGAACCAATCTTAACCTGGAGTCCTGGCACATCCCATGAAATGTCTTCCTGGGCTCCTTGCTGTGAGAATTGTTCAAGCAGAGGCTAGACACCTGTAGGGGAGGTTATGCTGTAGGGGAAACTTTCATACTGAGTCTCAAATAGAATTGAATCAGGTGGCCTTTAAGTCCTTACCCATTACATGATTTTTCCAATTACTATATTTTAAAAATACATGCTAAATCATTTACTGAGCATTGTGTTAGGTACTGAACAAAGTGATTTTTATTACATTAAAATAATTATAGCCAACACTTGCAATGTATTTACTATGTGCTTGACAGAGTTCTTTTGTATATGTGTTTCATACATCTTCACATAAACCTATGAAGTAGGTATTATTTTAGGTTTTATTTTACAGATGAGAAAACTCAAATGCATGTGATTCAGCCCTGTGCACAAGAATATTCAGCTAGTCAGTAGCAGAGATGGGAATTTAACCCACAGTTTGATTCTATACTCATATCCATTTTACTATCCTGCTGTACTATACTATACAGTTCTAACGTTACAATAACTCTGTGACCAGAGGATTGCTACTTTTCCTTTACTGATGAGGAACTAAGATGTAAGATATATGCTGTGTGCCTTTGATCAGTACGGGGTCCTCTCCAACTTCCCTGTTGTCCCTACCTGGTTCTAGTGCCACTCACTCCATGCCTGAGTTCCTGCAAAGACTTTTTATCTCTACATCCAACCTCTCTTGCCTCCCACTCACCCTTCAAATTGCTGCATGATGTCATTTAAGAATCTCCATTGGCTCCTTCTTGTCTGTGGCATCATGTTTAAATAAGTCAAAGTTGTGTGACTTTTCACAACTTGCCTCCTTATCTTTTCCAAACATCTCTGACTCTGAAATATAGACTCTATTCGTATAAGACTTATAACTGTTCTACTTATATTTGTGAACTTTGTTTCCTAGAAATAATAATACTAATATGTCCTTGTTAGGTAACATATTCAGTTTATATAGTCCTCAAATGCAGATGTCTCTTTCTATCTCTCCACAACATTCATTTTGGCCCCATGTTTTGACCTTTTCATCAATAAACTTTTCTACTTGATATCACTGTAGTCTTAGTTCAGACCCTCATTATCTCCAAATGAATTAATTCTGTATTTTTTAAAAATTATTATTCTGCTGCTGATCTTGTCTTTCTAAAAGTCACACTCAGCTCAAAACTGCTGATAAAAATTTTTTTAATTATACTAACTTTTTATATATATATATATATATATATATATATATATATATATATAGGCCTTGAAAGCCACTCTAGGAATTGGATAGAGAACATTTTTATATAGAATATAAAAATATTGGAAAAATATATGTTTTCTTCTGGATAGTATGGTACAGGATTGTGCTATAAACCAAGCACAAGATATCAAAGGTGCTTGAGAAAGGGGTAAACACAGTTTTGTTGCTATAGCTTCATTTATCCTTCTTCTGTGCTGTGATTCTGTCTCTGGAGGAGGTTGGTTTGACAGAGAAAAATCAAAGGAAACAAAGGACAATGCTGTGGGTGATGGGGTGGTAGCACAAAGAGAGCTAAGAAGCTGTGGACCTAACCTGCCTGGACTGACCATTAAATATCATGATGAGAGCTTCTGACTCTTACTATAGCAGCCTGAACAGCTGCCCAGCTGCAGGAAAACTCAGATTTTGGAATAGACTGAAAAATGAAGAAACCTGGTCAAGTCTTTGATCCCATTTCTGATCTGTTAGATCTTATTTCTGTTTCATTGAGGTTCTATGGTTTCTTCATGGCCCCACTGTGGATTTTCACGTACTTCCTCAGACATAAATTATGTACTTGTACCTTTCCTGCCAGGTCATAATTTGAATCCTTCTCCTCCATTTCCTCTTCTTTTCATATTAAAAGTACATGTTAGACCTTAACATGTAAAATTTCCACAGTTCTTGGATATTCTGGGGTTGTTGCTTTCTTTGCAGTTTTGGAAATTTCTATTTACTGACCCTTCTTAAAAGTTCAATGATTCTTTTCTCAGCCATGTCCAGTCTGCTGATAAAAGTTCAATGATTCTTTTCTCAGCCATGTCCAGTCTGCTGATATGCCTATCAAAGACATTATTCTTTTCCATTACAACATTTCTTATTTTTAGTACAGTTAGCTATCCATAACTGTGGTTCTACATCTGTAGATTCAACCAACCATGAGTTGATCAGCAGTTGGTTGAGTCCACAAGTGAAGAATCTGTGAAGACAGAATCTGTGGATATGGTGGGCTGATTGTACTATGCCATTCATACAAGGCTGAGTATCTGTAGATTTTGGTATCCATGGGGAGTCTTGGAAACAATCCCCCACAAATACTGAGGCATGCCCATGTTTATTTTTGATTTTTTCTTAGAATTTCCATATCTCTGCTTATATTACCCATCTATTCTTTCATGTTGTCTTTTCCATTAAAGTTCTAACATAGTAATCAAAGTTATTAATATTTTAAATTCTCTTATATTTTCAATATCTGTGTTACATCTGAGCCTGGTTCTGATACTTGCTTTGTTTCATTAGCCTCTGCATTTTCTCATTGTGGAATGTCATTTTTTTAATGATATGTCACATAATAGGAGCTGAGGCAAATAGGACTTTATTGTAAGGATTTATGTTAATCTGCATAAGAGCTGGGTTATTTTATATCTGCTGCAGTTGTAGGTGTTAGAGGTTTCCAATTCCTGTGCCATCCTTGTGTTTGTCTCCTGCCTTGACTTTGGATTTTCATTAGTGGTACTCTTTCTCAGAGAATGTCTGTGTCTTATAGCTCTTTTAACTGTAATCCTGTTATAACGCTGAAAGCTGTTGGTATGGTGGGAAAGTGTGGGGGACAGGAAGAATTCTATAATCTTATGATTAAATCTCAGTCTTCTAGCATGTCTTTACTCTGGTGATGACCTTCACAAGTTTCCTCAGTGATGGGCCCATCCCATCACCACCTCAGGTGATACAGGAAGGCTAGAGGGGACGGAAGTTGGGGAAATTGGAATTAAGCTCCTGTAGTCTTTTTTCCTTGTGAGTAGGTCTTTGTCATGGAGAATGCTTATACATTTCACAATGATTATACCCTCCTCATTCCTTTACCCACCAGAGACAAGAAACCCTTTTCTTGGATCTTCAATTTTATAATCTGATGGGGTTCCTGGAGGTAAAAACCACAAAACTGGGAATCTTTCTAAGACTGCATCCCCCATTTTTTCACATTCCCATGATAATATACACTCAGCCTCGCAATTCATCAAAATCACCATTCAGTTATTCCTATCAGTTTATAACTTTAGTACATTTTGCTCTAAGGAAGTGGATCTCATCTGTATCTCTTTATTCATCTGTCTCTCTAGGATGGTGGTTTGCCCTGCAATGTCACTTCTCTGATGGGTCAAAGAAAAGTCATTAGATTGGTTTGCAATTTTTTTCATATTTTTCTTCTTGGAAGCATAGGAGTGATGACTTCTAAGCGCTTTTCACTGTTGGCACCAAAGTCTAAAGTTGGCTGTGAAATGGTAAAAGAAAGAGACATGTATATATTGTACCTTACTCAAATTTACCTTAAGCCTTAGGCCCAGCAGAAGAGAGTAGGAAGCTCAACAGATTATGAAGTATTAGTGTTGAGTCAACAGAAAAGTACAAGCTGTCCCACACATCAGGAAACTAGTACACTGAAGTTAATCAACTGAATCAGTGAATATTCCTACGTGTAATAATTACATAAATCATAAAAGAGACATGTCCAATACAGAAGCATAATAATGTTTTGCAGTGATAGATATGCATTCTTGAATGAAATTACAATCCTATACCAAGCAAGTTATTATTCATACTGCTTATAAAGCTGAAACTTAAAAGAGAAACCTATAAATTTTCACCAAACAATAGCACCCACACACTTTATTCACATGTCTGCTCATTCCCAAGCACCAGATTTTACACAGCTGCCTGAAATTTTGGCAGAAAGTATCCCAGATGCTGCCAAGATTGTGAGAGAGGAAATGAGTCTTAACCTAGCTGCTTCTAACTTTTAGGAGGCAAGATTGTACGTTTCTGTGTGTTTAGCAAATGTAGAACTGGGAGATGAGAACAATGGATGAGGAAGAGAAAATTTCTTTATGAGTGAGACTAAATTCCTATTAAGTACTCATTAATAGAATATAGCTTTAAGTTATGGTCCTATGTTCAATAGTAAATCAACTAAATATTTTATATGAAAATGAGTTTATACTGGTATCTCTGATACTAATCCACCTCCACAATTCATTCTTATCTTCCTGAAAAGATGGTAAGATTTTGATAGCAGAAGAGCTCATTATATTAATGTAAACAGAAATGTACAAGTTCAAAAGGCTTAGTGCTACTGAAGGAAATGGGCTGGTCTTGCATGGCTTGGATGGGAAAAGGAGAGTTATACTGTGAAAAATGCTGCCAGTAGAAAAAGAAGAAAAGAGCTAAGTCTAATAAATGTACTGATATAAAGCAGAACCATACAATTAAGCCCATATGAAACATTTAGTTGATTTACTGTTGAACCTAAGAGTATAACTTAAAGCTACATTCTACTCAAGAGTATTTAATAGGAATTTTAGTCTCAACCATAAAGAAATTTTCTCCTCCTCATCCATTGTTCTCACTTCGCAATTCTACATTTGCTAAACACTCAGACTTAGCTCTTTTCTTCCTTTTCTACTGGCAGCATTTGTCTCAGTATCAGTTCAGTTCAGTCACTCAGTAGTGTCTGACTCTTTGCGACCTCATCAATTGCAGCATGCCAGGCCTCCCTGTCCATCACCAGCTCCTGGAGTTCAACCAAACTTTTATCCATCGAGTCAGTGATGCCATCCAGCCATCTCATCCTCTGTCATCCCCTTCTCCTCCTGCCCCTAATCCCTCCCAGCATCAGAGTCTTTTCCAGTGAGTCAACTCACTGGAGGTGGCCAAAGTATTGGAGTTTCAGCTTTAGCATAAGTCCTTCCAAAAAATACCCAGGACTGATCTCCTTTAGGATGGACTAGTTGAATCTCCTTGCAGTCCAAGGGACTCTCAAGAGTCTTCTACAACACCACAGTTCAAAAGCATCAATTCTTCAGCACTCAGCTTTCTTCACAGTCCAACTTTCAGATCCATACATGACCACTGGAAAAACCATAGCCTTGAGTAGACGGACCTTTGTTGGCAAAGTAATGTCTCTGCTTTTCAATATGCTATCTAGGTTGGTCATAACTTTCCTTCCAAGGAGTAAGCGTCTTTTAATTTCATGGCTGCAGTCACCATCTGCAGTAATTTTGGAGCCCCCAAAATAAAGTCTGACACTGTTTCCACTGTTTCCCCATCCATTTCCCATGATCTTTGTTTTCTGAATGTTAAGCTTTAAGCCAATTTTTTCAGTTTCCTCTTTCACTTTCATCAAGAGGCTCTTTAGTTCTTCTTCACTTTCTGCCATAAGGGTGGTGTCATCTGCCTATCTAAGGTTATTGATATTTCTCCTGGCAATCTTGATTCCAGCTTGTGCTTCTTCCAGCCCAGCATTTCTCATGATGTACTCTGCATAGAAGTTAAATAAACAGGGTGACAATACACAGCCTTGACGTACTCCTTTTCCTATTTGGAACCAGTCTGTTGTTCCATGTCCAGTTCTAACTGTTGCTTCCTGACCTGCATACAGATTTCTCAAGAGGCAGGTCAGGTGGTCTGGTATTCCCATCTCTTTCAGAATTTTCCAGTTTATTGTGATTCACACAATCAAAGGCTTTGGCATAGTCAATAAGGCAGAAATAGATGTTTTTCTGGAACTCTCTTGCTTTTTCCATGATCCAGTGGCTGTTGGTAATTTGATCTCTGGTTCCTCTGCCTTTTCTAAAACCTGCTTGAACATCTGGAAGTTCATGGCTCATATACTGCTGAAGCCTGGCTTGGAGAATTTTGAGTATTACTTTACTAGTGTGTGAGATGAGTGCAATTGTGTGGTAGTTTGATCCTTCTTTGGCATTGCCTTTCTTTGGAATTGGAATGAACACTGACCTTTTCCAGTCCTGTGGCCACTGCTGAGTTTTCCAAATTTGCTGGCATATTTCATGCAGCACTTTCACTGCATCATCTTCCAGGATTTGAAATAGCTGAACTGGAATTCCGTCACCACCACTAACTGTATTTATAGTGATGCTTTATATGGCTCACTTGATGTCACATTCCAGGATGTCTGTCTCTAGGTGAGTGATCACACCACTGTGATTATCTGGGTCATGAAGATCTTTTTTGTATAGTTCTTCTGTGTATTCTTACCACCTTTTCTTAATATCTTCTGGTTCTGTTAGGTCCATACCATCATCTTTGCATGAAATGTTACCTTGGTATCTCTAATTTTCTTGAAGAGATCTCTAGTCTTTCCCATTCTGTTGTTTTCCTCTATTTCTTTTCATTGATCACTGAGGAAGGCTTTCTTAACTCTCCTTTTCCCATCCAAGCCATGCAAGACCAGCTCATTTCCTTCAGTAGCACTAAGGCTTTTGAATTTCTATGTTTCTGTTTACATTAATATAAAGAGCTCCTCTGTTGTCACAATCTTACCATCTTTTCAGGAAGATAAGAATGAACCTTATAGTGGTGGATTAGAATAAGGGATATCAGTATAAACTTGTTTTCATACATACACAGAGATAAATACTGAAATGAAAATATTGATGTGTATGTACACTTTGTCAGTATATACACATATATTCCACAGATGTTAACATTAGGAAATGCTCAATGGAGTTATGTGAGGAATCTCTTTACTATTTTTGCAACTTTCCCATAAGTTTAAAGTTATTTCAAAATAAAGAAAGGAAAATGGAAAAGCTTTGAGTCTATATGCCATGTAAAAATGTTTCTAACAAACTGAAAACCTTATCGTGATTTAAGGTTTAAGTCAGCATAACCTTCACAAACCTCCCTAGAAGTCATCTGTTCCTTTCCCCATAAGTCTTTATGGGGAAAATTATATCATAGAGGTTCAAGCTTCTATCTCTATTCAGAGATATTTTTTCTTATTCCTAATGGAATGAATTAAGAAAGATATTGGATGTGGAGGAGAAATTTGATCACACTATAAGAAGTAACTCCTCATTCCTTCTCTGCTGCATTCGTAGGCTAGAATTTCACTAAGAATCCAACTGAGTCTCAGAGCAAGCATGCTAAGTAATCATTCTTTCCGAGTAGCTGTGGAGAGAAGAACTTGGTTATAGTTGTGGGAGATGAGCAAAGCTGCCTTGAGACAGGAATATAGAAGTGGATTTTAAAAGGAGCTCATGCTTCCAAGAAATAATTTTTTTCAGTATAAATCAAGAACCAATCACATAGAAATTGCAAGTATCCCCAAACTCTTATAGTCAGGCTTCAAGTTCAGTAAATAATTGCGATACCTAGGAAAGACCTATGTAACCTCCAACTAGGTCAATAAATACCAGATGTGGCATGCTACAATGTCCCATATATACCTCTTTCTAATTATCACAAATACCCTTTCTCTGAAAGGGAGATGCATCCATATTGCTGTCTATAGCTACAATGTGTTAATTTTTAATTGATGCAAGGTTTCCCATTATATAACTATTTGCCACTGTTCAGTCATGAAGTCTTGTATGACTCTTTGCAACCCCATGGACTGCAGCATACCAGGTTCCTCTGTCCTCCACTGTCTACCAGAGTTTGCTCAATTCATATCCATCTCATCCTCTACTGCTCCCTTCTCCTTTTTGCCCTCAATCTTTCCTAGCATCAGGGTCTTTTCCAATGAGTCGGCTCTTTGCATCAGGCGGCCAAAGTTTGGAGATTCAGCTTCAGCATCAGTCCTTCCAATGAAAATTCAGGGTTGATTTCCTTTAGGACTGACTGATATGATCTTCAGACTAGTCCAAATACCATAATTTATTTGCCCATTATTGATGGATACTTATCTATCATAAACTGTCTCACAAGTAATATTCTTTCGTTGATGTTGTTTAGTCTCTAGGTTGTGATCCCATGGATTATAGCCCTACAGGCTCCTCTGTCCATGGGTTTTCCCAGGCAAGAATAATGGAGAGGATTGTCATTTCCATCTCCAGGGGAGCTTCCTGACCCAGGGATTGAACCCGTGTTTCCTGCGTTGGCAGGCAGGGGCTTTACCACTGAGCCACCAGTGAAGCCACACATGTAGTTTGTTGCACACATGTAGCAGCTTCCTAAATCTGACTTTTATTAGATTTTATGAAAATAAAAATCAACTAAATGAGAAAAGCAAAGCTGTTTGACCAAGAACTTGCTATAGCAAGGAGTCAGCCACTGTTACTTGCATTTTGGCAAAGACTCAAACACAGCCAGAGAAATGGGAAAGTGTTATAGTAGAAGAAAGAGGACAGGCTACAGCTGTACCATTAGAGGCTGTTGGTGTGGGGAATCTAAAGGGGTGTACATTTGACTTTTTCATGTTGGTCCAAAGTTGAAACTGGGGAGTATTAGGGAAGCCATCAGTTAACAATCAAGTCCTGATCATTTGGGGTCAACTATTACAGGAATCACTGTTTAGCTCCCTAGATTGTTACTAGAGATAGAAACCTGGCTTCCTACAAGGCCCCATTATAGAAGGCTGGCTTTCCGGACTGGTTCTTGTAGATAAAAAGTTGATTTTCTGGGCAGTTCACTGCAGTGAACTGAGTTCTACTTTTATATATGGTCTGGCTATTGTTTATTTGTACATTTCATCTCACACTTTCATGCTTTCTGTCAAGTTATCTGGTTTTCTTGAGCTTCAGAGCATAATGAAAATACATTTCATATCATTTTTGTTAAAGTGGAATAATGTGTTGAATAACTATGTTGTTCTTTAACACATACGAATATTCTCTCTTCTTTACATCTCTTTCAGTTCAATAGGTGTTTGACACTGTTTACCAGTGATCGTCAAACAGCATTGCATGAAAATGTAAATGTTCCAAAAAATTCAAGCATTAAAGTACTGGAATGGTTATCTTGACATTCTTTCCAGCTTCATGGATCCATGGGAGTGCTGTAGTGTCCTTGTCTTCCTTGTAAGGATAAAGGCTCTTGGATGTGGACCAAGGACCTTGACCCAAGGTCATATAGCTACTATGCAGAACTAACATTTATATCTAGTTCTGATTCCAAAGTATATGCATATTTTTTTCTTTCCTATATATGAATGTCTCCCAATATTTTAGATATTTTCCTACCTTATAGATCACAGGAATACTTGTAAGATTATAATATGTTGATAGAAACTCATCAAAGAATTATAAACTATAAAAGCAATTTGAACATGTAAGTAGCTAAAAATGATTTCACAACTGAACTGTTTCTAGCAATGATAAAAATTTGTATTTCTGATGAGTTGTTTTCAACTTTATAACCAATGAAAATAGAGAATTTAAGTTATTTTATATTTTATTTTGAGCACCACTTAACATGAAAATCCTATTTTATATATACCCATTGTAGTACAGAGAAGAAGATGAAATGCCCAGTAATATGTTGATAGTCTTGAATTAAACTATTATAAACAACATTAATGCTTACATCTTGGAAAGAGTATCACTTTTTAAAAAATAAAGGCAGTGGTTGTTTAATTTACTTTGAGAAAATCTAACTCTGCTTATTTCACTCAGTTATAATTTAAGAACCTCAAGATTTTGTTTTCTCTTTTAGCCATAGAATCTGTTTTTTCATAACACAGTTATTCAAAATAAATGTCATTGCATTTTAAATAATAAATATTTCTGAGGATAATATTAAAATCAAATTATGAATGGAAATATTTCTTTCATTATTCTTTTCATAAGAACACCTATTAGCATTTCCTCAAGGACCTTTTAGGAAATACTATTATATAAAAACTACTGGGACTAAGCACTCAGCAAAATGAATTTTAGCTCATCTGTCTCAAAAGTTTTATTTAATAACAGCAAATTAATTTCAAATAAAGTAGAATGAAAAACATAGAAAATATGGATACCAATGAAATAAATCTACTGTACAAAGGACCCCAAAATAGTCAAATGTTTATTGTCGGAGGAGGCTAATAAAATTGTTAATCCTTGCTGCAATTAACAAGGAAACAAAAATCAAGAAGGAAAATAGACTTGTTTCACTTTAATGATTGTAAAGATGAAGTACGGGTAGAGTGAAGAAAAGACATTTTTACCATGGGCAGCATCTCTGCAAGTGTGGCTTAGCAAGTGTTTGCACTTTGCAAAGGAGTGGTTTAGAAATGATCTACTTTTTTCCACAGGTATTTACTATACCAGCTGGATTTTTCCTTTGAGACTACTTATAAAACTCTCAATTGCTGATAAGAATATAGATATTTTATCTTCTAATTTTCTTCAGCTCCAAAATCACTGCAAATGGTGACTGCAGCCATGAAATTAAAAGACAATTGCTCCTTGGAAGAAAAGTTATGACCAACCTAGATAGCATATTAAAAAGCAGACACATTCCTTTGCCAACAAAGATCCATATAGTCAAAGCTATGGTTTTTCCAGTAGTCATGTATGGAGGACCATAAAGAAAGCTGAGCATTGAAGAACTGATGCTTTTGAACTGTGGTGTTGGAGAAGACACTTGCAAATTCCTGGGACTGCAAGGAGATCAAACCAGTCAATCCTAAAGGAAATCACTCATGAATATGCATTGAAAGGACTGATGCTGAAGCTGAAGCTCTAACACTTTGGGCACCTGATGTGAAGAACTGACTCTTTAGAAAAGACCCTGATGCTGGGAAAGAATGAAGGCAGACGGAGAAGGGGACAACAGAGGATGAGATGATTGGATGGCATCACTGATTCAATGGACATGAGTTTGAGCAAGTTCTTGGAGTTGGTGATGGACAGGGAAGCCTGGCGTGCTGTAGCCCATGGGGTCAAAAAGAGTCAGACATGACTGAGCAACTGAACAATAACAACTAATGTACTAACACAATGCAAAACATAGCCTCTTTTCCTCCTTGAAGTTCTATAGAAAGATGGACAAAAATTCCTTAACTCTCTGTCAAGTAAATTGAACCAAAACATTTGAATTTCTCTCCATGTTTACAATAGGCAGGAGAATGTGATTAATTTTTTTCTCATATGTCTTGTAGTTTGTAATGAAATCAAGAAAATATGAAAACACACTAGTATGAATATGTTTACTTTTGTGCTCAGTGAATTTAAAGAAACAATGATTTCTAAAGTCTTTAACTAATAAACCAAATATCTGTACATCTATACCCAAATATTTGTATTTTATGTAAAGGAATTGGATAGATCTTATGCTTGAATTTTGAGTGTTGTTGTGTTTTATGTCCAAATATTCTAGACTCTGAAACTGGGCAGTAAAAGAGATGGAAAGACAAAAACACAATAGTGAAATAAACACTGTTAGCGAACCTTAAACGTTTCCTTATTGGCTTATCAAATCAGGTGTGCTTTATCATTCTGATGTTCCAAACATTCCACAAAATATTCCTAACCCCTTTCTCACTCTTAGCTACTACTTCCAGTTACAAGAATCCTGACAACAATCATACTGTTCCATGCTCCTGACATATACTATCTTGGACATTCCTTAGATATTGCTGC
This sequence comes from Nanger dama, assembly GCA_917880005.1. NCBI lineage: Eukaryota > Metazoa > Chordata > Mammalia > Artiodactyla > Bovidae > Nanger > Nanger dama. The sequence goes on along the minus strand of CAKJTW010000011.1, from coordinate 21,091,821 downwards.
TCAGACAGGTCATGATGAAACTATTATCTTCCAATTTTTCTCCATAATCTCTCTTCTTAATTCCTTAACAAGATACAATTTTCCAGCTCAGGAACACCATAACATCTTTCTTGTATTTCTTGTGTAACCGTTTGCTTTTTGAAAAGTAGACAGCATCACTGAGAATTCTCTAATTTTTAATTTCTTAAGGGCTGAACTGTATTTTTAGTATATTTACATATTTATTTTCCTGACTTTCATTGAATTGAATCAAGTTGTTTGGAACTAAAGAGATAGTAAATAAGAATTGAGAAAATGGGAGATGATGAAGAAGAAAAGCTTTGAAAAAAACATACTGGCTGGTTGAAAGGAGGGTAGAGAATGCCTGGTGTGAAGGAGAGCCTTAGGTGTTTTCTGGTTTCTCTCACGCATACCAAATGTAAAAAGGGAATTGAAAGAACCTGAATTTTGGAGTCACAGAATATTGGCTTGAACAATGTATCTTCCTGAAAACTTGGTTTCTATATTTGTAGAAGAGGAGTAATAATTTCTTCTTTATTTAATTCTATATATATAACCTTAATGAAATAATTACATTAAAACGTTCAGTTAATTGTTATAGAAATCTTGATTTTAATTTTTTATCTGGTGGTTGAAGGAGGAATATATTTGATGTGGGGGGAAGACATTTTCTTATAAAAGTCATACAATATACATAGACATGTTATGAATAAAAATAAAAATATGAGTATAGCTAGCATCTAGCAAACTCAAGTGTCAAACATTATAGTAAGGTTTTCACACAAATATGCCAATAATTCGTATAATAGATCTGTCCTGTTCTTACTGTAGAGAGAAAGAAACTGAGGTACTGGGAATTCAGACTGAGGTACTGTGCTCTCAAGCTTAGAGGTGATGCTCTAACCACTCACTCTGGCATTACCTCACCAGAGGCAACACTGAGATGAATTTACTTTTACCTAGAAAAGTTATGGTGAAAATACTTCTTGGAAAAAACATTTCTTTTTCTGAAAAACTCAGCTTCAAATGAAGGTAGTTAGTATAGTAGAATCAGAGCCCAAGTTAAAAAGACTGTTTTCCCCTCTTAAGTATCAAATTATAAACATTATGGTAAATCTAATTGAATACAGTTCAGGGCCTTTTCACTTCTTTCCAATTTAGTTGTAATGAGCATACAGCAAATTCAATCTATAAGGAAAGGAGACTTAGCTAGACCCAAAGTATGGTTTGCACAGGATATAATATAAAAACCTGTATATTTTAAAATTATGTTGTGGTTCAAAGTGTTTGGACTGTATGTGGATTTTTGACCACCAGCATTGTTGAGAAATTGCTAAGACTGCAGGAAGGGAATTGTGTGCACTGCAGAGAAATCTGGCAATTAAAGATGAAGCACTTACTGGGACCCACTGCTCAGTGATTGCACAATCACAGCATGGAAAAGGAGCCCTCTCCCAAGAGACTTTCATCTTAACAGCATTTGCTGCATCTGCAACTACCCTTACATCATCTGTCTAGCCAGTGCAAATGTTCCCACCCATCACCATATTCAAAAAGAAAGAGTTAAACAGCCAGAGAGAATCCACATGATAAACAATCATTAGTGGTCTATGTGGGTAGGTAACATTCATAGTCAGAGTTTTTGTTTGTTTTTGATTGTATGTTGCTGATTTTCCTTCGAAACACGCCTTATTCAGTTTCAGTGGTATGCTTGTCTTCTTAGCTCTTGCGAAAAAACATTAAGCAGCAAATGTATAATAATAGCTTTGTTCTTTTGTGCCCCTGGAATGGGTCTAGGTCTTAAGTAGGAAAGCAGTGCTGGGCCCTAAAATTCTTTGATTATAGTGGCATAATTTTTTCTCCCTGGCAATTTCCAGTCTGGGAAGAGTCAGCTGACAGTTAACAGTGGATGGAGTGGACTGAAAAAGTCAATAGATAACAGCAAGGTAACCCAGAGTTAAAAACAGCTGGGGTTCTCTAATGCACCTAGGCTGAAGGGGCCAAGGAAGAATGTGGTGAACTGGTGTCTAGGGTTCAGGGTCTCCTAGCAGAAGCTGAAATCATGAGAGAAGGAAGCGAGATCAAGGAAGAGATGCAGACAGAGCCAGAGATGGTTTATAGGGTAAGGAAGGAAGAGGGAAATAGCTGGCTTCATTCTTCCATCTCCTGTCACTATCTTCCATTAGCAAACAGCCAGCAGGCACATAACCTAGTTATTACAGTCTGCAAGGGTTAGCCTCGTTCCAGTGTCAAACAGCCTATGGGAAGAGTGAGGGACTGATTAGAGGATAACAAACCCAGAATTGGCAAAGGAAGTTGAAATAGATGGAAAAGGAGGGGTTTGGAGGCACTGAGATAGTTTAGTGGCTTAGATCAAAGTAGTAACAGAAAAAAATAGAATGATTTGAAGTATATTTAGATTAAAAAGAAATAAAACAGCATGACTGAGTGACAGATTAGGTTTGAGAATTAAGGGAAAAAGAAAGTGCTATGAACAAGTTAAACCATTTTCGTAGTTTGGGTTAGTTTTATAATTTCTGTAGAACAGTAAGTCTGCCACTTAAAATAATTCCTGTGTGTTTAATCAAACTGTTCCTCCAGTTATTAATAAGTAAGAAAGAGTTGTCAGCAGTTGGCTAGAAGTCAGATGACAGAGAAGGAAGGAGATTGGCTGCTGCCGTGGGTTGCCATGGTTATTGTTTTTGGTTATTGTCATCAGGAGGCACAGGAAAGAAGAACAGAAAGTTATATAACCAAGGAACAGAGGATTTACAGGATAATACAGCCTCTGGATATCATTTGAGGCTGAAAAGAAGTATTGTTTTACAATATTGAATTACAAACACCAACTCTCTGGAGAAATGAGAAGGCTACTATAACAAGTAGTTCTGGTAATAACTGCCAGATGTGGACGTATAGTATGTGAAAAATACTTTGAGAATTTCTACAATAAGCCAATTAGCCAGTCTAAATATAAGATTTTAAATTCGACCTATTAGAACAAAGATGGAGACTAAGGTGTGATGTATCAGAACAAATGTAGGGACTAAGATGTGGTATAGAGTAATCCAAGAGCCAAGACACGAATGACTACAGGCTCATCTCATGCAGTTGCCACTGCATTTAAGAGGGGAAATGAGGGGCCCGTAGTCACTAGGCCTGCCTTTGGCAGCTATTGCTGTAAACCATCAGCAAAGAGCTAGAAGCCTGACATCAAATGCCTCAGTTACCATTAGTTTGTAAAATTTTAACTTTAGTAATAATGTAAGCAAAAGAAAAAGAGATAAAAGTTATTAATAATAATCCAATTCCATAATGATAAAGTATCTCTTTGGCCCAATAAAGAAGAATTACTTAAGTGTTTACCATATGTAAGGCTTTGTGCTAGTTCTTGGAAAGACTACAGAGATATATAGGGCATGTTGTAGCACAATCAAAGGATCCTTTCATTTTTAATTTTAGTAGCACAATTAATTAGCTCCAGCAACACTGAATTCCAAGCAAATTTACTTTCCTGGTATATACTGACATTTTGCATATACAAAAACCTCTAAACTCATGGGGAAATGTCCATATCAAGAACCAGAAAAAGTTAATATATAAAGGAGAAGGCAATGGCAACCCACTCCAGTACTCTTGCCTGGAAAATCCCATGGACAGAAGAGCCTGGTAGGCTACAGACCATGGGGTCGCGAAATGTCAGACACGACTGAGCGACTTCACTTTCACTTTCCTGCATTGGAGAAGGAAATGGCAACCCACTCCAGTATTCTTGCCTGGAGAATCCCTGGGATGGCAGAGCCTGGTGGGCTGCTGTCTATGGGGTTGCACAGAGTCGGACACGACTGAAATGACTTAGCAGCAGCAGCAGCAGCATATACATCCCAGGATCTGAATAGATACTTATAAAGTGAACATTATCAAACTAAAATGGAATGAGAGTTTGATACAGACTACAGAGTTATGCATGCAAGTCAAAAAGTACGAAAAGAGTAACACGGAAAGTTACTATATGTGAAGTAAATACAAAACAGGAATTTGCCCTATGGCTCAGGAAACTCAAACAGGGGCTCTGCATCAACCTAGAGGGGTGGGATGGGGTGTGGGGGGTGGGAGGGAGTGTCAAAAGGGAAGGATATATATATATATACCTATGGCTGATTCATGTTGAGGTTTGACAGAAAACAGCAAAATTTTGTAAAGCAATTGTCTTTCAATAAAAAATAAATAAGTTAAAAAAAAAGAAGCAACAGTTAGAAGTGGACATGGAAGAATGAACTGGTTCAAAATTGGGAAAGGAGTATGTCACGGGTATATATTGTCATCTTGTTTATTTAACTTAAATGCAGAGTACATCATGTGAAATGCAAGGTTGGATGAGCCTTACACTTGAATAAAGATTGCTGGGAGAAATACCAATAACATCAGATACGTAGATGACATCACCCTAATGGCAGAAAGTGAAGAGGAACTAAAGAGCCTCTTGATGAAAGTGAGAGAAGAATGTAAAAGTTGGTTTAAAACTCAACATTCAAAAAACTGAGATCATAGCATTTGGTCTCATCACTTCATGGCAAATAGATGGGAAAACAATGGAAATAGTGACAGATCTTATTTTCTTGGGCTCCAAAATTACAGCAGATGGTGCCTGCAGCCATGAAATTAAATGATGCTCCTTGAGGAAAAAATAGCTATGACAAACCTAGACAGAGTATTAAAAAGTGGAGACATCACTTTGCCTACAAAGGTCCATCTAGTCAAAGCTATAATTTTTTTCCAGTAATCATGTATGGATGTGAGAGTTGGACTTTAAAGAAAGCTGAAGGCTGAAGAAATGATGCTTTCAAACTGTGGTGCTGGAGAAGACTCTTGAGAGTCCCTTCAATAGCTAGGAGATCAAACCAGTCAATCCTAAAGGCAATCAACCCTGAATATGCATTGGAAGGAATGATTCTGAAGCTGAAATTCCAATATTTTGGCCACCTGTTGGGAAGAGCTGACTTATTGGAAAAGATCCTGATGTTAGGAAAGAATGTAGGCAGGAGGAGAAGGGGGATGACAGAGGATGAGATGGTTGGATGGCATCACTGACTTGGTCGACATGAGTTTGAGTAAGCTCTAGTAGTTGGTGATGGACAGGGAAGCCTGTTGTGCTGCAACCTATGGGGTGGCAAAGAGTCAGATAAGTGACTGAACAAGACCAACAGAGTTACTAAACAGTTTGTACCAGTTCAGTTCAGTTCAGTCGCTCAGTTGTGTCTGACTATATGTGACCCCATGAACTGCAGCATGCCAGGCCTCCCTCATCGAGTCAGTGATGCCATCCAACCATCTCATCTTCTGTCGTCCCCTTCTCCTGCCCTCAATCTTTCCCAGCATCAGGGTCTTTTCAGATGAGTCAGCTCTTCACATCAGGTGGCCAAAATGTTGGCGCTTCAGCTTCAGCATCAGTCTTTCCAATGAACACCCAGAACTGATTTTTAGCATGGACTGGTTGAATCTCCTTGCAGTCCAAGGGACTCTCAAGAATCTTCTCCAACACCACAGTTCAAAAGCATCCATTCTTCGGCACTCAGATTTCTTTATAGTCCAACTCTCACATCCATACATGACCACTGGAAAAACCATAGCCTTGGCTAGACAGACCTTTGTTCGCAAAGTAATGTCTCTGCTTTTTAATATGTTGTCTAGGTTGGTCATAACTTTCCTTTCAAGGCTGCTGTTGCTGCTAAGTCACTTTAGTCGTGTCCAACTCTGTGCGACCCTATAGACGGCAGCCCACCAGACTCTGCTGTCCCTGGGATTCTCTAGGCAAGAACACTGGAGTGGGTTACTATTTCCTTCTCCAATGCAGGATAGTGAAAAATGAATTTAACTTCACGGCTGCAATCACAATCTGCAGTGATTTTGGAGACCCCCAAAATAAAGTCAGCCACTGTTTCCCCTGTTTCCCCATCTATTTGCCATGAAGTGATGGGACCAGATGCTATGATCTTAGTTTTCTGAATGTTGAGCTTTAAGCCAATCTTTTCAATCTCCTCTTTCACTTTCATCAAGAGGCTCTTTAGTTTGTCTTCACTTTCTGCCATAAGGGTGGTGTCATCTGCCTATCTGAAGTTATTAACATTTCTCCTGGCAATCTTGATTCCAGCTTGTGCTTCCTCCAGCCCAGCGTTTCTCAGGATGTACTCTTCATAGAAGTTAAATAAGCAGGGTGACAATATACAGAGAAGTCCCTAAATGTTGTCTTGACCTACATATAAATAAACTATTAGGAGATATATTCTTGTACCAGAAGTAAGAAAATAATGGAATGAGTAATAAAATAACAGTGTAGGAAAAAAGGAACCAAATTTTCTACATAGGAAAATAATTAAATACCATTTAGGAAACAATCAGATCAGCCAGAGCTGGGACTCTGAAGTTATTGTTGTTCAGAAAAGCAGGATGCAAATTACTTTATAGAAAACATATGAGGGGCAAATTGACCAAATACTGAGTCTCATCAAGGAATCCCACAGTTCAGTAGTTATCCAAGAAATAGAAATCAAGATGCCAAAGAGATAACTGCACCTCCACGTTTGTGGTAGCTTTACTCATTATACTCAAGATATAGAAAGAAGCAAAACACCCATCAGTGGATGGATAAAGAACATGTGGTATACACATAAAATGGAATATCTTACTTTTTGAATTAATATGTGGCAGAGAAAAATTTAAAGACTACAAATGCATTTTGATGTCAAAGCCTTTATTCATTTTTAGATACCAGAAGTTTCACCAGCCAGTGTGTTTGCACCTTCAGTGGAAATGGCACATGAAATCTGAGGAGTATTATAAAAATAGTTTTTACTTAGAAAACTCCTGAGTAAGTGTTAGGCTTCCTTAGAAGATTGAGCATCTAACTTTGGTAACCTCTAAATTTGGGTGGTTGTACTGCAGAACCATAAAAGACTACCTGTATGATTCTTTTTATAACATTGACAAGACGCAACCCATTTGCCCAAAATTCAATCTCATATCTGAGATAACCGGTGTTACCATAAGGGTAAATGTTTATATTAATATCAAAGTTATCAAACTGTCTAGATTTTGTGTTATTCTTATTAAGCGGAATGTCTTCAAGTACCTGATTACCTTTTACTAGAAACATACATTTGAAAAATATTTTATAAAAATTCTATTTAAATTATTAATAATCCAAAATTGTATACTATGTGAAGTCTTACCTTTCAGTTACTTTTACTTCTAAGTGAGAACTTTGGATAAATAGTAACTGTTTTGCAATCCCATAGACTGTAGCCTGCCAAGCTCCTCTGTCCATGGAATTTTCCAAGCAAGAATACTGACGTGGGTTACCATTTTCTACTCTAGGGGAATCTTTCAGACCCAGGGATCGAACCAGTGTTTCTTGTGTCTCCTGCATCTGGCAGGCAGATTCTTTACCACTGTGCTACCTGAGAAGATGCACAAAGAATAACTAATAGGAGGTAATGTCACTAACTACTAGAACTAAGAAATATAATTATTTCTTGAGTACTAACAACAACCCATGAATTAGGTAGTTATTACTCTCAAGTAAAGCCAAGGAAATTGAGTCTTAGAGAGGATTAAGGACCTCAGTAAGGTAAACAGAAGTAGTAAGTGGAAGAGAACATAATCGTGAAGTTATTTAAGTGTCATTGTGAATTCCTGACTTGTTAGTCAAGAATCTCATGTCAAAATAGGGCTCCTCACTCTTGGAACTGTACGTGGTTTGACTATTCATGAGCGCTGACAAGACTCTCACATAATCTACCCTTGGTGTAGGTTCATGACAAAAGAGCTTCTCTCGGAAGGTTCTTAGTGTCTCTTGCTGTGATCTGTGAGCTGAGTCACAGTTACAGAAAGTCTGACAATATTGCCTAAAGGCCTTGAGGCTGGCAGAGGAAGCAGTACCTGATACTGAGCTAAAAAGTCACAACAGATTTTACACTGGATTACGACCCAGACTGAAAGAGGATGTGGAAGTTAGTTCTTTGGGGGTATTTTACAAGGAAAAGTCTCTAGTGATAACTGGAAGATAACCTCTCAAAATACTCCAGAGATGGCGATTATTAGGGAGAATCTGACTTATGCTATCTGTGACCCTGTATTTCAGTAAGTATCTTGATATCTTGTCTTTGGAAGACCTGGGTTCCATCCCTGGCTTGGGAAGATCCCCTGGAGAAGGGAATGGCTACCCACTCCAGTATTCTGGCCTGGAGAATTCCATGGACTGTATATTGTCCATGGGGTCACGAAGAGTCAGACACGTTCGGAGGTAGGAGAGATGACCACTTGTCTAGGATGCTTTTTCTGATAGAGGTGATTGTCTCAGATCTTAAGGACTGTAAAAATTAAGCAATCTATCCTGCACATTTTTACAGTATTCTACACAGGACACATGTATGTTTGTACGTAAAGAATGGAAGATATCAAATATCTACTGTGTTCCAGGTACTGAGCTAAACATTTTCTTATAATTATCTGACAGCTTCACAACTGAGCTTGTGGGTTTTGTCAGATCCACAGTAGTGCACAAAAACAATGATTGGGTTACATTAAAGTGGTTGCAGGGAACTAAAAGATTTGTGACTTGCAATAAACTGTGGGAGAAAAAGTATGAATGTTACAAGTTTTATGAGAAAAAAACCCAGGTCTTTATAAAGGCAATATTTCTTTCTCTAGCCAACGTATAGCTTAAGTTAGATTTAGAGGATTAACCCTGATATTTTTCTTAAGGAATTTTTTTTTTCCTTTTTTTTTTTTCCTGAGCTGGAGTCCCCCATGGTGAGGTGGCAGTTTAAATTTAAAAAGATTAAATAACTCATAAACTTCATTTCAACCTACTTAATTTCCTAGGATTCTTGGCCTGAACTCTAGGCAGTTTTGTAAATATGCAACAACCTGAGATCATGGGAGGATTTAAAGCTATTTTGCAGCAGTTAATAAAGTGGGAAAAGACCAGGACTCGGGCTCAGAAGATCCAAAGTTGTCTTGGCTTGAACATAATTTGTGAGTTTGGTCAAAATTCTTCCTTTTTCCAGATCTCAATTTATCTATGTTTATCTGAGGAGATTGATTAATATATTGATCAGGACTCTTTTAGAAACAAATGTCAGAAATTCAAGTCAAAGTGCATAAAGAAAATAACATAATTATCAGTGCACTTAACTGAAAAGTCCAGAGTTACAGCTAGGTCTAGGTCTGGCTAGATCTAGGGACTGAAATTATGCTGTCTGGCTATTTTCTACATACTGCCCCCAGCCTACTTCATAGAGTTGGCTTTTGTGTTCATTTATTTTTTGCTCTAGACTTTTCTCTTTTGATCTAGCAACTTCTAAAGACAGAGATTTTCCTTTCCTAATAATAATTACAGTAAAAGAATGGAGTCTCTTTAGTTCACTTGATTTGTGTGCTCTGCCTTAAACAAACCACAATTTATTGGTTTAATTAAGTTGATTACTCAAATAATTATTATTTGAACTTTACAATGAGACAGTTACTATGGGGTTTTAGATACCTGTGATAAAATGTGAACACACTTAAAATATATAAATATATAAATACCCTGCCTCCATAAATAGAGTGGGACAAAGCAAGACAAGGAAAGAGAGTGATAGGGTCTATTTTGCATATAGTGATCAGACAGGTCTTTTCTGATATGGGGATATTTGTGATTTTTCTGGGAAAAAAAGTGACGCTGGAAGAAAACAAATCAAGAAACTTACTGTGCCCTGGGAATAGCAAAGGGACTAGGGTGGTTGGAGCAGGATGATTTAGGAGGAAACTGGCAGTATGAGGATAGGAAGGTATTGTCAGGTTTTATTCTTAATTAGACATTCTGGAAGACAACAGTAGAGATAAGATAACAGTAGAGAGACAAGAGAATTATCCAGTTTATATCTTCAAAGGATCACTTCTGTTACTATTTTGAAAATAAACTCTGGTACACAATACTGGAATGTAGGGACCGTTTGGGACTATTTTGATAATAAACTCTGGTACACAGGACTGGAATGTAGGGACTTAACTAGTTTTGGTAGAAGATGATTGTGATTTAAGCTATAGCAGCAGTTGGAAAGAAATGGTAAGATTCAGGATGAATGTTGAAGGTAACAGGGTTCACTGATGGATTTAAAAATCTTCCTTAATTGCGAGACCAAGAATCATGAATATTATTCATCAGACCCGCCCATCTTCCTTGGCACGTAATGTAGGTATGAGATTGGGTATACTTCTTTAAGCGATTCTTGAATATTTTTCTATATTCTATAATAACATTCATAATGATATTTACAACTCTGTTATAGATATGGAATATATTGTTGCTTCTCTCCTCCACTGAGAGTGGACAGTAGGGCAGACTATTTGAACCGCACCTAATTAGAGTCATGTAGGACATTCTCTGAAACTAGACATCGTGCTGTTACTGAGTGAGAGCGGATGTTGGCCACACACATAGAGATCACAGAAGATTTCTAGGATAAAAGATGTTTAGTGCAAACTTTTCTTAAACTCTAGTGCTTGTACCATATCTTTCCATTAATTCTCAGAAGAAAGTTGTTTTAATTTTTATTGATAGTGCAGCATTTACTCAAATTCCTGAATCTGAACTTTGAATCCTCGCATGTGCCTCATCTCTATTACACTTTCTCTTCCACTTTTGCTTCTAGTAAACTGAGTCACTTTTCATAACTGACACATTTTGTTCACTTCATTGTTTTCCCCCACACCTCTGTACATCCTTGCCTCTCCTGGGAATGCCAGTGCTTCTTTTGTCCACCTGGTAGATCCTTGATTCCTCAGGGTTTCCCACTCTATCAACTCTCTCAGCCTCTCTAAAGCTCCTCCCTCCTCTGGGCTCCCCTTAGCACTGCTATATCAATACTTTCAGCTCTGTTATACACGGTCATATTACGCAAGTGCGTTAGTTTCTCAAGGATATAGATCTCAGATTGACATTGCTGAATCACAGTGGACGGATCAGCTTTTACTAGATATTTTAAAATTGGCTCCCTAAAGTGATTTAGCAAGTTACTCTTTTAAATGCGGGTGAGAACCCCTTTGTTCGTATCCAAGCCAAATCTTTGCATGTAGATTTTAAGACTTTTTCCAACCCAAAGAATATGAAATGAATGATTTTCCCCTTGAGTGGTCATTCAAGGTTCTTCTCATAAACCTGATCTGTATCCTATTTGACTTGTGTTTCTTTCTTACTTTATCTTTTCCCATTATTTCTGTTTTTAAGGTCCCTGTGTGTAGGCACTGCCTACAGGGGGCATCATTTATGTAAACTACCATGGTTACTGTTTGGGTTTCTGCAAAAAGTTGGCCCTGAGCAAAGACAATATTTTACTTATCTCTCTATACCATTTCTGTTTAGGTCAGGATTTGGCATAGACTAGGCGCTAAATAAATGTTGAATTGAGTAAAGAATACTTTCACTGAGCATTTCGGCAAAATTACTTTGCTTCCAACAAAATATGTAGTAATGTGATTGCATCTAGACATTATTTTTATTATATCTATTTTTTTCTGTTTTATTTATTTATTTATTTTTAAGGCACATTATCAGAAAATGTGCTTGTCTGTATGATGTGTTGAGCTTTCCAGATCACACTAGTGGTAAAGAACCCACCTGTGATTGCAGGAGACATAGGGTTTGATCCCTTGGTTGGGAAGATCCCCTAGAGTAGGTCAGGGCAACCCACTCCACTCCAGTATTCTTGCCTGAAGAATCCCATGGACAGAGTCGCCTGACAGGCTACAGTCCATAAAGTTGTACAATCAGACATAAATGAAGAGACTTACCATGCACACATGCATGATGCATTATAATAACCTGCCTTCTTAATTCAATAATATGGAGTTCTCAATGTTGAGTCTGTATATTATTCTGGAAGACAAACATTGAGATAGGTTCATATATGAAATCAGAGACTACCAATCAACTGCATACTTGAAATTGTCAAGATTAAGATTTTCACTTTCCCAAATGAATTATGCTTGAGGATCATAGTCCTTTACTTTTTTTTTTTTTTTTAGTATTTTTAGTTTACAAAGAACATTCATGTATATTTATGGATAGTGTATCCAACTAGATAGTGTATCAAATCCAAGTTTAGTGTATTGGATACACTAAAATGAAAAAGGTTAAGGGGGACTCATATTACTGAGCCTAAGAAACGTTAAAGATGCTTACTCCTTGGAAGGAGAGTTATGACCAACCTAGACAGCATATTGAAAAGCAGAGACATTACTTTGCCAACAAAGGTCCATCTAGTCAAGGCTATGGTTTTTCCACTGGTATGGATGTGAGAGTTGGACTATAAAGAAAGCTGAGTACAGAAGAATTGATGCTTTTTTTTTTTTTTTTTCCTTTACTTTGCTTTACAATACTCTATTGGTTTTGCCATACATACATTGACGTGAATCAGCCATGGGTATACACGAGTTCCCAATCCTGAACCTCCTCCAACCTTCCCACCCCATATCATCTCTCTGCATCATCCCTGTGCACCAGCCCCAAGCATCCTGTATCCTGTATCGAACATAACTGGAGATTCGTTTCTTACATGATAGTATACATGTTTCAATGCCACTCTCCCAAATCATCCCACCCTCTCCCTCTCCCTCAGAGTCCAAAAGTCCATTTGATACATCTGTGTCTCTTTTGCTGTCTTGCATACAGGATTATCATTACCATATTTCTAAATTCCATATATATGTGTTAGTATACTGTATTGGTGTTTTTCTTTCTGGCTTACTTCACTCTGTATAATCGGCTCCAGTTTCAGCCACCTCATTAGAACTGATTCAAATGTATTCTTTTTAATGGCTGAGTAATACTCCATTGTGTATATATACCACTGCCTTCTTATCCATTCATCTGCTGATGGACATCTAGGTTGTTTCCACTTCCTGGCTATTATAAACAGTGCTGCAATGAACATTGGGGTACACATATCTCTTTCAATATTGGTTTCCTCAGTGTATATGTCCAGCAGTGGGATTGCTGGGTCATAAGGCAGATCTATTTGCAATTTTTAAGGAATCTCCACACTGTTCTCCATAGTGGTTGTACTAGTTTGCATTCCCACCAACAGTGTAAGAGGGTTCCCTTTTCTCCACACCCTCTCCAGCATTTGTTGCTTGTAGACTTTTGGATCACAGCCATTCTGACTGGCGTGAAATGGTACCTCATTGTGGTTTTGATTTGCATTTCTTATCACTTCATGGGAAATAGATGGAGAAACAGTGGAAACAGTGTCAGACTTTATTTTGGGGGGCTCCAAAATCACTGTAGATGGCGACAGCAGCCATGAAATTAAAAGACGCTTACTCCTTGGAAGGAAAGTTATGACCAACTTAGATAGTATATTCAAAAGCAGAGACGTTACTTTGCTGACTAAGGTCCGTCTAGGCAAGGCTATGGTTTTTCCTGTGGTCATGTATGGATGCGAGAGGTGGACTGTGAAGAAGGCTGAGCGCCGAAGAATTGATGCTTTTGAACTGTGGTGTTGGAGAAGACTCTTGAGAGTCCCTTGGACTGCAAGGAGATCCAACCAGTCCATTCTAAAGGAGATCAGCCCTGGGATTTCTTTGGAAGGAATGATGCTAAAGCTGAAACTCCAGTACTTTGGCCACCTTATGTGAAGAGTTGACTCATTGGAAAAGACTCTGATGCTGGGAGGGATTGGGGGCAGGAGGAGAAGGGGACGACAGAGGATGAGATGGCTGGATGGCATCACGGACTCGACGAACGTGAGTCTGAGCGAACTCCTGGAGATGGTGATGGACAGGGAAGCCTGGCGTGCTGTAGTTCATGGGGTTGCGAAGAGTCGGACACAACTAAGCGACTGAACTGAACTGATAATGAGTGATGTTGAGCATCTTTTCATGTGTTTGTTAGCCATCTATATGTCTTCTTTGGAGAAATGTCTATTTAGTTCTTTGGGCTATTTTTTGATTGGGTCGTTTATTTTTCTGGAATTGAGCTGCATAAGTTGCTTGTATATTTTTGAGATTAGTTGTTTGTCAGTTGCTTCATTTGCTATTATTTTCTCCCATTCAGAAGGCTGTCTTTTCACCTTGCTTATAGTTTCCTTTGTTGTGCAGAAGCTTTTAATTTTAATTAGATTCCATTTGTTTATTTTTGCTTTTATTTCCAGTATTCTGGGAGGTGGATCATAGAGGATCCTGCTGTGATTTATGTTGGAGAGTGTTTTGCCAATGTTCTCCTCTAAGAGTTTTATAGTTTCTGGTCTTACATTTAGATCTTTAATACATTTTGAGTTTGTTTCTGTGTGTGGTGTTAGAAAGTGATCTAGTTTCATTCTTTTACAAATGGTTGACCAGTTTTCCCAGCACCACTTGTTAAAGAGATTGTCTTTAATCCATTGTATATTCTTGCTTTCTTTGTGGAAGATAAGGTGTCCATAGGTGTGTGGATTTATCTCTGGGCTTTCTATTTTGTTCCATTGATCTATATTTCTATCTTCGTGCCAGTACCATATTGTCTTGATGACTATGGCTTTGTAGTAGAGCCTGAAGTCAGGCAGGTTGATTCCTCCAGTTCCATTCTTCTTTCTCAAGATTGCTATTTGAGGCTTTTTCTGTTTCCATAAAAATTATGAAATTATTTGTTCTAGCTCTGTGAAAAATACCACTGGTAGCTTTAGGGATTGCATTGAAATATGTAGATTGCTTTGGGTAATATATTCATTTTCACTATATTGATTCTTCTGATCCATGAACATGGTATATCTCTCCATCTATTAGTATCCTCTTTGATTTCTTTCATCAGTGCTTTATAATTTTCTATATATAGGTCTTTAGTTTCTTTAGGTAGATATGTTCCTACGTATTTTATTCTTTTCATTGCAGTGGTGAATGGAATTGTTTCCTTAATTTCTTTTTCTGTTTTCTCATTATTAGTGTATAGGAATGCAAGCAATTTCTGTGTGTTGATTTTATATCCTGTGACTTTACTATATTCATTGATTAGCTCTAGTAATTTTCTGGTGGAGTCTTCAGGGTTTTCTATGTAGAGGATCATGTCATCGGCAACTAGTGAGAGTTTTACTTCTTCTTTTCCAATTTGGATTCCTTTTATTTCTTTTTCTGCTCTGATTGCTGTGGTCAAAACTTCCAGAACTATGTTGAATAGTAGTGGTGAAAGTGGGCACCCTTGTCTTATTCTTGACTTTAGGGGAAATGCTTTCAATTTTTCACCATTGAGTATAATGTTTGCTGTGGGTTTGTCACATATAGCTTTTATTATGTTGAGGTATGTTCCTTATATTCCTGCTTTCTTGAGAGTTTTTATCATAAATGGATGTTGAATTTTATCAAAGACCTTCTCTGCATCTATTGAGACAGTCATATGGCTTTTATTTTTCAATTTGTTAACGTGGTGAATTACATTGATTGATTTGCAGATACTGAAGAATCCTTGCATCCCTGGGATAAAGCCCACTTGGTCATGGCATATGATCTTTTTAATGTGTTGTTGGATTCTGATTGCTAGAGTTTTGTTGAGGAGTTAGTAGAAGGAAAGAAATCTTAAAAATTGGGGCAGAAATAAATGCAAAAACCCAAAACAGACCATAGCAAAACTCAACAAAGCTGAAAGCTTGTTCTTTGAAAGGATAAATAAAATAGACAAACCATTAGACAGACTCATCAAGAAACAAAGAGAGAAAAATCAAATCAATAAAATTAGAAATGAAAATGGAGAGATCACAACAGACAACACAGAAATACAAAGGATCATAAGAGACTACTATCAGCAATTATATGCCAATAAAATGGACAACATGGAAGAAATGGACAGATTCTTAGAAAAGTAAGACTTTCCAAAACTGAACCAGGAAGAAATAGAAAATCTTAACAGACCCATCACAAGCACGGAAATTGAAACTGTAATCAGAAATCTTCCAGCAAACAACAGCCCAGGTCTAGATGGCTTCACAGCTGAATTCTACCAAAAATTTTGAGAAAAGCTAACACCTATCCTACTCAAACTCTCCCAGAAAATTGCAGAGGAAGATAAACTTTCAAACTCTTTCTATGAGCCCATCACCGTAATACCAAAACCTGACAAAGATGCCACAAAAAAGAAAATTACAGGCCAATATCACTGATGAACATAGAATTTGTGCTTTTGAACTGTGGTATTGGAGAAGATTCTTTTTTCTTTTTTTTTTTTAATACTTTATTCTACATTACAATACTGTATTTGTTTTGCCATACATTGACATGAATCAGCCACAGGTGTCCACGATCTTCCAATGCCGAAGCCCCCTCCCACCTCCCACCCCATATCATCTCCCTGAATCATCCCGTGCACCAGCCTCATGCATCCTGCATCCTGTATTGAACATAGACTGACGCTTCATTCTTACAAGATAGTATACATGTTTCAATGCCATTCTCCCAAATCATCCCCCCTCTCCCTCTCCTTCAGAGTCCAAAAGTCCGTTCTATACCTCTGAGTCTCTTTTGTTGTCTCACATAGAGGGTCATCATTACTATCCTTCTAAATTCCATATATATGTGTCAGTATACTGTATTGGTGTTTTTCTTTCTGGCTTACTTCACTCTGTATAATCAGCTCCAGTTTCATCCATCTCATTAGAACTGAGTCGAATTTATTCTTTTTAAGGGCTGAGTAGTACTCCATTGTGTATATGTACCACAGCTTTCTTATCCATTCATCTGCTGATGGACATCTAGGTTGCTTCCATGTCCTGGCTATTATAAACAGTGCTGCAAGAGTCCCTTGGACTGCAAGGAGATCCAACCAGTCCATCCCAAAGGAGATCAGTCCTGGGTGTTCACTGGAAGGATTGCTGTTGAAGCTGAAACGCCAGTACTTTGGCCACCTGATGTGAAGAGCTGACTCATTTGAAAAGACCCTGATGTTAGGAAAGATTGAGGGCAGGGGGAGAAGGGGATGACAGAGGATGAAATGGCTGGATGGCGTCACCAACTCAATGGATGTGAGTTTGAGTGGACTCCAGGAATTGGTGATGGACAGGGAGGCCTGGCATTCTGCAGTTCATGGGGTTGCAAAGAGTCAGATACGACTGAGTGACTGAACTGGACTGAACTGAAGAGATTTTAGCAACTTGGTCAGAGTGATGTAGTTAATGAGGCATACAAAATCTGGTTTTCATAGGCAGCAGTGTGTCTATCTGTGAAAATAATATCTTGACTTCACTGGTTCTGGATGTGACCATAGAAACATCACTTTATCCAGTGAGACATAAAAATGGAAATTGGCAAGGATTTATTTGTTTTATAGCATATTTCTTTATTATCTTTTCTAATGCACTATTTGCTACAATCCAAAGAATACATATACAATATATGTAAGTTTTAAGGAATAATAATTATGTAATGAAACCACTCACTACGTAATTCAAAGATTAGAGTATAACCAACAATCTCCAATTACCTGTAAGTTCCTCATCCATCCAACTGCTTGTCTTCTTCCAGAAGTAACATTTTATTGAATTTCGTGTTTATCATTTCTGGTTTTCTTTTCCCATAGTCTTCTCTCTTAGATATAATGCCTTAACAATATATTATAGTTTTTCTAGTTTTGATTTTTATAAAAATAATGTTATGCTTAATGTGTTTTTCGTAGACTTTCACTCAAAATCATTTCTTAAAACATTCATTTTATGTGTAACTATATTCTATTAATTTTACAGTCATAAGATATTCCAGTGTGTGAATACACCAGATTATTTACCATTCCCCTACCAACAGACATTTGAAATGATTCCATTGTTCTCAGTTGTTTTCCTTGTATGTGTGTAAGAGTTTCTCCAGTAGTGAATTTTTATATGAATTTGGATGTTTACAGGATAATGTATTATTTCAAAATTTGTTGGAGAAATTGACAGAAACCTGCCACCATTGATCCACATTCCCTTCAACACTGGTATTATCAGACTTCTTAAATGTTGCCAATCTAGGAAATATGGTTGGGTCTAAATTTGCATTTTTATTAATTTTATTAATGATCTTTTATTTTTAAGGTCATTAATAAGATTAAGTATATTTTCATACTTTTAATGACTGTAATTTTATCTTTTGAAAAAACTTTGCATGATTTTTGCTTATTTTTCTATTAGAGTTGTAGTTTTTGATTGATTTATGGGGTTCTTTTTATATTCTGGATATTATATCCTTGCTTATTATATACTACATGGTGGTTATCTCCTCCCCATTATAGATTGTCTTTTCATATTCTTATTATGTCTTTGATAAACAGATAGTCTTCATTTTAAAGTAGTTATA
Organism: Nanger dama; assembly: GCA_917880005.1. Lineage (NCBI taxonomy): Eukaryota > Metazoa > Chordata > Mammalia > Artiodactyla > Bovidae > Nanger > Nanger dama. The sequence goes on along the minus strand of CAKJTW010000011.1, from coordinate 21,073,485 downwards.
TATGTCCTTTTTAAAAATATGGTTTGTGTTTTATCTAATAAGAAAAATTGCCGTAATTCATCCCTCCATGTGGATACACAGTTTCTCCACAACATATTATTGAAGAATCTCTCATTTCTTCACTGATCTGCTATACCTCCGTGTCTTATATCACAGTTCCGTTTTTATATGCTTGGACTCTGTTGGACTATTCATCCCATTATTCCCATCCCACTAGTCAGTTGCTCTTTGTAGTGGGGATTTCTGAGAAAGTTTTCATTTTCTAATATGCTTGCTATTGTTTCTCCTTTCTGATTTCTTCTTCTTTTCTTCTTCATCTGTGTATGTTGAAAACGGTAATAAGGATGAAAGAAGAGAGGCATTCTTGAAGCCATAATGTAGCTATTAGAATGGAAGCCACATGCTAAGAATGATAAAAAGACAGAATATACATGATTATTTGGCTATATTACATATTCCTCATGCCATCCTTGGATTATCTACTTCTGGATGACTTGTTACATGAGATGAACAAAACTCTATTTGGTTAACTCTCTGTATTTTTATGTGAAATCCAGGAGGTGCACTATTTATATTTCTCTTCAAACAGGAATTTGCCCTAGTGGGAACAGCGTGCCAACAGCTTTCAGCTGCAGTGCCATTGGGATCTGTTGCATCCTTCCAATTGAAGCCACGCTCTTGCTGGACAGCTTTCAGATGAAGATCAAGTGCAGCAGGGGTACTAGAGCCTGGTTGTTTCTGCCCAATTCATGACTCTTCTATGGACTTCCTTTAAATCACAGCTCCCCATGGGCTGGCTCCAAGGCTTTCTCAAAGCTAAACAGCAGGTTGAGGCTTTTCCTACATAATTTCCCCTTAATGCTCCTCTTTCATAGGTGTTAGACCAGGCTGTGTTGACTACTTATGGTCCATGGACCAAATTTGGACCACAGCCTTTTTTTTTTTTTTAATCTCTATGGTCTATAAGCAAAGAATAGTTTTTGCATTGTAGACAGTTAAAAAAAAAAGAAAAACAAGGAAGAATATGTGACAGAGACTATATGTATCCCATAAAGCCTAAAACATTTACTATCTAGATCTTTACAGAAAGATTTCCTGCCCCTGTAAAGACTTTCCTGTCTTTCCCTGCTTTCTTTACCCTTTCCAACAGGAATTAACATTCCATCTCTTGCAATTCTAACTCCGTCTTGACATCTTGCTCCCCAGAATACTTACACTGAAACAATTAGTCTTTGCTACTACATGAAATTATTAAAATGTAATCATTAAAAAAGATTAGTAAAGGGCAAAATTGGGACCAAAATCCAGGGCAGTCCTATGATTCTAATACACCAGACTTCCATGAGGATACTTTTGAGAATACTAGAATGAAATATTTGAAAAGTAATAACAGATTAAATAATAGGTAAAATAGATTTGGTTTCTCCTGTTATTGACTTTTTAATCTAGTGATTATAGGTATCACCTTAAGTGTCTAAAGTTTGGGGCATATTTTCAACTTGTTAAGTCATATGAAAATAATGATCGATTACACTCTTCTTTTTAAAGTCCTTTCTTCATTTTAGAGTTCTACACCCCTGCCTTCTTCCACTGCCTCCTGATCATCTCTACTTGAATGTGCAATAGGCATCATAATCTTAACATGTCCAAAATAAAACTTCTGATATTCTCTTCCAAATCTACTTTCCTACAGCCTCCCATCTCTGGTTTTTAGCAGCTCCATCCTATCAATTGCCCGGGCCAAAAATCTTGGAGTCATTTTTAACTCTGATTTAAACTTGCCATCTCACATTCAGTCAATTAGCAAAACCAGCTGGCTCTACTTTCAAATATTATCCAGATTATAATTGCTTCCTACTACATGGCTATCACCAAGCCATATCTTGCAGGATTATTGGTAATAACTTTCTATCTGAACTCATGCTTTTCTCCTTACCCTCCTTATTCTCAACACAATAGAAAAAAAAGATACATCTTATTTTAGATCTCATGTCTTCTCTGCTCAAAACCTAACATTTTATTTAATGACAGATGAAGTCCTTACAGTAGTCCACCATGCCCTATAGTTTAAATTCTCCTTCCCTTCAAGCCTTCATCTCCTATCAGTCTCTTCCTAGCTTAAAGCATTCAAACTACACTGGTGTCCTTACTCTTTCATCCCTGTTAGCTTAGTTAGTAAAGAATTTGCCTGGGTTTGATCCCTGGGTTGGGAAGATCCCTTGAGGAGGGCAGGGCAACCCACCCTAGTATTTTTGCCTGGAGAATCCCCATGGACAGAGGAGCCTGGCCAGCTGCAGTCCATGGGGTCATAAAGAGTTGGAAACAACTGAGTAAGAACAGCACCAACTTAGAGCATTCAAATGGAAAGATCTTTCCCCTATATAATTGATTTTTTTTTCTTATTCTCCTATATATTGTTTCTTAAAAATAACCTTTTCACTGAGGATTTCCAAGACTTTAATTATTTTATTTCAAAAAATATTTATTGGAGTATAGTTGCTTTACAATGTTGTGCTTCTGCTATATAGAAAAGTGAATAATCTATACATATACATATGCCCCCCTTCTTTTAGATTTCCTTCCCATTTAGGTCATCACGGAGCACTGAATAGAGCTCCTTGTGCTATACAGTAGTCTCCCCGTTAGTTATCTATTTTACACATAGTAGTGTACATACAGGTAGTGAGTAGCGTGGCAACCCACCCCAGTATTCTTGCCTGGAGAATCCTATGGACAGAGGAGCCTGATGGGCTAGAGTCCATAGGGTTGCAAAGAGTCGGACACAACTGCAGGGACTTAGCACTGTGGATATATGTCTGTCCCAATTCATTCCACTTCCTCTTCCTCCCTTGGTGTCCATAAGTTTGTTCTCTACATCTGTGTTTCTATTTCAGTTTTGCAAAGAAGTTAATCTGTATCCTTTTTATAAATTCCACATATAAGTGATATTACACAGTATTTGTATTTCTCTTTCTGACTTATTTAGCTCCGCATGGCAGTCTCTAGGTCTATCCATGTCTCTGAAAATGGCACTGTCTTGTTCCTTTTAATGACTGAGGGATATTCCACTGTATGCATGTATCAATTCTTCTTTATCCATTCCTCTATTGATGAGGCTTTTAGGTTACTCCATGTTCTGGCTATTGTAACTAGTGCTGCAGTGAACACTGGGGCACATGTGTCCTTTGATTTATGGTTTTCTCTGGGTATATGCCCAGAGTGGGATTGCTGGGCTATGGTAGTTTTATTTTTAGTTTTTGAGGAACCTCCATACTGTTCTCCACAGAGGCTGTTCCGATTTATGTTCCCACCAACAGTATAGGACTGTTCCCTTCTTTCCACACCCTCTTCAGCATTTATTATTTGTAGACTTTTTGATCAGAGTCATTCTGACCAGTGTGAGGTGATACCTCACTGTAGTTTTGATTTGCATTTCTCTAATAATTAGTGATGTTCAGCATCTTTTCTTGTGTTTGTTGGCCATCTGCATGTCTTCTTTGGAGAAATTTCTATTAAGGTCTTCTTGTCCGTTTATTCATTGGGTTGTTTGTTTTTGTGACATTATGCTGCATGAGCCCTCTGAATATTTGTAACACTTGTCCAGGCTTCCCAGTTCTTGCCTACTTTAGTTTTTATCTATATAGTTTATTACCATTTCTTATACCATATGTTTAGTATATTTATCTTATTGTCTATATTCCCCATATAGAATGTAAGTTCTAGAAGTGAAGGGTTTTTTTTTGTTTGTTTATTTTATTCATGGTTGGTTACATTGTACAAATACAGGTCCACTGTTTCTTTTGTGGCATAAAATACTTGGCTTCTTAAAATTGTTATCAGAATGAGTGAATGAATGTTTATTAACTCTGAATGGTAACAGTGTATTACCATACACTTGAATGGAAGAAGAAAAAGAAATCAAAATTATTTTTACTTTGTGATACTATGAAAACAGTGAAAAGATAACAACCTCCAAAGCTTATCTTCGGGAAAGAAAATATGATTAGAGAAGATTGCATCAAATTATTAATAATTTTGCTTTTCAGTAGCAGAGCACAGTTTGGCTATTACAATACTTAAGATAATTATTTTTACCTTTCTATATTTTTCTACTTTATTATTAGTATTAGTTTTAATTTTGTTATCAGGAAAAATAAATATTGTGGTGAAAATAATCCTTAAAAATAAATTCCTTTGTCCTTACTCTATCAGAGGTCATTTTTCTACTTGTATTTCACTCTCATCTAGAAGGAAATGTTCTCTGCTACCCCGACCCTTGTTTCAGATGTCTGCTTGTTTCAGATCTCTCTTAGGTTACTGGATTTTTTTTTAAATTAAGCAGCATCAGTAGCTACCTGAGGAAACCACAGTATTAATGGAAACAGGAAACTTAATGGACAAAACGATTAAAAGAAGAAAACGCCCCTTTGGGAGAAGAAAGTACTCTAGTTCAGGACATCTCATTTAAGAAATATTTGTACAGTTTTCAAACTTTCTTCCTGCAATTGGTTTGTGTGTGCGTTTACTTTTTTTCTTTTGGAGGAAACAGACAATCAAAACAATAAGTTAAAGAAATTATGACATAAATAAAACCACAGAAATGTTATACAATTAAAAATAAATGTAGCAAGATTATGCTTTGGCTAAGTCCGTCTAGCCAAGGCTATGGTTTTTCCTGTGGTCATGTATGGATATGAGAGTTGGACTGTGAAGAAGGCTAAGTGCCGAAGAATTGATGCTTTTGAACTGTGGTGTTGGAGAAGACTCTTGAGAGTCCCTTGGACTGCAAGGAGATCCAACCAGTCCATTCTGAAGGAGATCAACCCTGAGATTTCTTTGGAAGGAATGATGCTAAAGCTGAAACTCCAGTACTTTGGCCACCTCATGAGAAGAGTTGACTCATTGGAAAAGACTCTGATGCTGGGAGGGATTGGGGGCAAGAGGAGAAGGGGACGACCGAGGATGAGATGGCTGGATGGCATCACGGACTCGATGGATGTGAGTCTGAGTGAACTCTGAGAGATGGTGATGAACAGGGAGGCCTGGTGTGCTGCGATTCATGGGGTCACAGAGAGTCGGACACGACTGAGAGACTGAACTGAACTGAACTGAAGGGCTTTTCTGAAATTTTCATATAAGAAAGGAAAATAACTCAGTGATTATAATACAATAAACATTTACCTCCTTGAACTAATATTATTTGTTAAACAGAAGGCTTTCTGTAAACAAGAATTTGCTTTGTATTAATGACTATTATATGAGTTTGAGTAAACTCCAGGAGTTGGTGATGGACAGGGAGGCCTGGCTTACTGCACTGCTTTGTATTAATGACTATTATATGAGTTTGAGTAAACTCCAGGAGTTGGTGATGGACAGGGAGGCCTGGCTTACTGCACTTCATGGGGTCGCAAAGAGTTGGACATGACTGAGAGACTGAACTGAATGACTATTATAATGAATGATTTAAAAATAATAGAAAATGACAAGAAAGAAGGTTAGTTACCAAAGAAATATGAAAGTAGCTTCTGAAGACTACCTCCTTTTAACTCCTTCCCTTCTTAAGTGAGCAGGACCCCTTGGGGCCTTGTGGGGGATAGGGACAGGTCCCTCCCCATACCTTCTGCTTTAGCTCCTCTCTGAAGTACCTAGTTTTTGATGTGATTTCTGGAGTTGTTTTGCAGATGAGAAAACCCCTCACCAAATAGAAAATGTTAATTACTAGATGACCAAGAGCACATAACCCCAGGTCTCCTGAAGCCTAAAGACTGTCAATATTAACCTCTATTACACCACCCTGTTACCTCACCATCAGCCAATCAGAGAATTGTGTACAAGCTGATCACATACCCTGTGACACCTAGTCCCTCATCTGGCTTTTAAAAGTGCTTTGCTGAAGCCCTTCAGGGAACTCAGGGTTTTTAGGACAGGAGTCACCCTCGCATGGCCCTACCATAAAACATGCTCTGCTCCAAACTCTGATGTTTCAGCTTGTTTGGCTTTACTGAACTTGCACTAATACTCTCACCAGAACAAACAAAAAACACCTAGAATCATGAAACAGAACCATGACCTGAGAAAAAGGTAAATGAACAACATTATCGTCTACTAAGTGCCTGGATGTGTGTTTACACAGAAATTTTTTTTTAGCACACTTGGCCTTGAGAGATAACATAGCCCAGTGGTTTGCAGTTCAAAATGTGCATTGGAATCCCCTGGGAAACTCATACCTAATACACTTTTCTCAGAAATTCAGATTCCCTTAATCTGGATTTAAGTCCTTGGAAGTCAGAGGTTTCAAAAACCTCCAATGGTCAAAAGCTTCCACGTTGTTATGGATAAGAAACACTGAGTGGGGCCAAGCTCTTCCTTTTACAAATGAAAAAACAGTGAATAAAGATCTCTATAGCTCACTGAGGCTGATCATTGGCAGAACCAGTGCTAGATTTCAAGTTCATTTTTCTTCCCACTTAACACTTTTCACCCTTCTGGGGCCTAGGAAAGAGTCTTATTTATTTCCTATACCCTTTAGCCTTGTTTGCATTTAATGGCACTAGTCTATGGTAGGTGTTTAATAAATATTAGTTGAATAAATCCATATCACTTGTTAATTGCTGATACTGGCCATATGGGAAAAACCTGTAAATGGAAGATGAATATTCAAAATACCATGAGTTCCCCAGAGTTTCAGAGTACTGAGAATGTTTCTCATTGTGTTTTTCAATCCAACAAACTGTCCCTACATAACCCTGGAAACTGCAGTTACTTCTGCCAGTTTCCATGGTACCAGCTAATTGTAGAGATTTTAGGGCAGGTTGGGGATAACAAAGGGTATATCTGGGGTTGGAAAGGAGACTGCAGAAATCTTACACCTGAGCCACACTCAAAAAAGAAGGAAAAAAAAATCCATTACCAGAGTTTACTAGGATCAACAGCAGGCTTTCAAATGTGGGAATACGGGGATGGCATGGAGTTTTCCTGGACTTGGACACAGATCCGCATAGAAAGTACTAGTTGATGAAGGAGGAGAGACAGCTCAGTTTGCAGGACAGTGGCATCCAGAGGAGGAGCCTACACAGAGGTGGTGTCTACTTGGTATGATTGACAACTCAGCTTTTCTCTTCAGAGTTCTTAGCAGCACTTAGGGATTTTATTTCCTCTCAAATTTCATGGGCCTGGACCCACCCAGGAGAAGATTTCAGTTCTGTAGGAAGAGTGGAGATCTGACACATCTGAGTCATTTCAAGAGACTGACAATAATCTTCCTCTCTCACCCTTAAGGCTAATGTCCCCATAGAGCTCCACATAGAGCTCAATCCTCTGTTTACTAGCCTGTCTCTGTACTATGTACGTTGCTTAAAAAGTGGTTACAACTAAGGCTGTATCAATCACTGATATTTTTAGATAGTGAGTGAGTAAGTTTCACCACTTACTTTCCTAATTAGTAGTTTTGGTAATGTGTGCATGTTCATGTGCTCAATCCTATCCAACTCTTTGCAGCCCCATGGTCTGTAGTCCGACAGACTTCTCTGTTCATGGGATTTCTCCGGCAAGAATACTGGAGTGGGTTGCTATTTTTGCCTCCAGGGGATCCTCCTAGCCCAGGGATTGAACCTACATCTTCTGCATTTCCTTCACTGGCAGGCAGATTCTTTACCATTGTACCACCTGGTAATTATTACAAAAACAATAATGGATTTCTAGCTGTCTTCCACTCTGCTAACTTGTAGGAAACACAACCAACTTAAGTTTTCACAGTGCTTTACAGTTGACTACTTCATCATTTAGTCATTTATTGTAGTATGTCTCCTTTCTATGGATGAGAGAAATGAAGCTATCTCTCCTGACATTCTCTTCTATCACCACCCTTGATGAGGAAGAAGCACCGTTGGAGAGCAATAGGGCATTCCAGTGGGTGGAGTCACTCAAATACTTGACAAGTGGCCCAGAGGCACTGTAGCGATTTCCCAGGAATACATGGTAAGTTGGATCCTATCCTGAGCCATCTCATCTTCCATGCGAGGCAATCTTGAAATAAATGATTAAAAAAATAATAATAAACCAACTAAAGATTTATATTAAAAAAACCAATTTATTGAAAAAGAGTAATGCTTTATACAAATTCCCATTACAAACCCCTGAAATATCTATCCATTTCCAAGTAAGGTAGTAGAGTACAAAAATATCAAAGTCAGACAGATTCTGGTGTCACAATTCCGTTGGCCATTTTGTACTGTGGATTTCTTTTCAGAGTTTACCAACTAGTAACCACATGTATTAATACTTGCCCATCATTAGGATCTATGAAGGTAGCAGAGATTCTTTGAATTATACAGTCTAGGAGCACAGACTTTCAGGTTTGGAAGACACACTAAAATTACTACGTTCAAGTCCTATGATTCAGTCCTTTGGATAACTTCCCTTAGGTGGTTTCACTATGAGTTACATTTCTAAACTATCTATCCTAGCCATGTTAGCTGCCAGCTAGTAGCAATACCTCTGATGACATCACTTAACCAATATCCATCTTGTATACCCTTACAAGTTATTAAAACAAAAAAATCTCCCATTCTTTGGTTAACACTTACACTTCCGTTTTACCCATTATATCTGCAAACTTGTTCTAGGTCAAGTCTGCATTCCTGAAAGGAGAAAATGTTAGCCTCACAAATAGCATCAGGCCACAGTGATCAAAGAAAACTAAGACTTCCTTAAAGTTTTTCCTTTTTATTCACTTAGCAAGCTGAAATTCACTTGTCTCCTCACTTGAGAGATTGGTTACGACAGGAAATCCATTTCTTAAAATTTCTCTTTTCAGCCATTTGAAAAATAGTCTAAAATCTATGTACTTAAATTTCTTAATTCTTTCCCCCAGTACAATATTTTTCACCTTACAAAATCACATTTACGTGTATCCTGTCTCACTGGATCCCCTCAATAGCCCTGTGAGGTAGGCAGGCCAGGCATTACAGTCCTCTCTTTAGAAATGAAGCAATAAATCTAGGGCACCCTGTGCCTTGTCCAAACTCACACTGTAACTGATAGCACCAAGACTCAGATCAAGTCTCCAGACACTGAAGTCAACACCCTTTCCATTGCAACATCTTGCTGAAGTGAAGGAGTTATTTTCCACAAACTGGAAAACTAAGAGCAATTGTTAAAATGGAAAAGAGTGCCAACAAAATGGTGGCCACAGCTGAAAGGAAGGAAACAGGCCTGAGGAGAGAGGAAGGTGCCTAACCACGAGAAGGCCTGTGTGTAGGTTTGGTTCAACGACGTCTTGACAGCCAATTTAGCAAATAGAAACACTACTTAGGCATATTTCATGTTCAAAGAATGAGCATAATATCAACTAATTAATACTTACACCACTCTACCAACTGGTTAAGTATCACTATCTCAATTTGACAGATGGGGAAAGATTAAGTGACTTGCCTATAAGCTACAGAGAAAATATTTGTCATCAGAGTATCACTATAGAAATTCGAGTACTTCATTCAAACAGTCTGTTCCTCTCTGGGAGGTAAGCTATACAAGAAAACAATATAGTTAAGGAAGGGAACAAGAGTAAGGTAGTTTGGGAGGGTATATAACTATGAATAAGTAGCTCAAAAAATTTAATCAATAGAATTGTGTTACAATACTTGGAAAAGCAGCGCACAGTTCCTCAATGGGACAAATATTTTCAAAGCAAATACGTGTGTTAGAGGTCAGGGTACAGGAGGCGTATGGGAAAGTCAACAGGAACATATTATCCAGTCACACAGAAAGAGTTGCTCCCAAAGCTCTGGTCTGCAAGAGACTCTTATTGACTTTAGGAATTAAACTATAGGCATATAGAATGTGTTATCAGATTCAAGAGTTAAGCTCAACCTCACAAAAAAACAAAGGCATGAAGAATGACTGAATGCTGAAACAGCAAGGGCTAAAAGATCATGGTTATAAAAAAATATGATACAAACATTTAAAGAGGGCACATGTGAAGAACTGAAATAATTCATACTTGGTAAAGCAGGTCAGGTCTTCTGTGGAAGACACTAAAAGCTGATGAAGGAGGGTAAATGGTATTTGACCTATTATATATGTATACATAAAGAAAGAAGAATTTGAAAAATACCAAATAAATGACTTAAACAAGAATTAAATATTTTTTTTCACTTGTTAGATATATTTTAAGAATGCTGGTACCAATACAATGAGAATAAGAATTCTTACTAATTTTTTTATAGAAAAAACATGTTTATGTACATATCTATATATATTTAAGGAATGCTCTCTCCCCTCATTTGAGATGATTACTCAGTGGGAAGCAGTAATAAAGATGGAAAAGGCTTCCCTTCTGTATTGAGGAAAGGAGATAAGATAAGGCTAAGTCATTTTTAGCAATGGATATTTAAAAAAATATGTTTTTTTGTTGTAATACCACAGTTCAGACTATAAGAGTCAAAAGCTAAGATCTTAAGGTCAATGCCAGTATTTCAATGTCCATTTCTTGTTGGTTCCAACAGGGTTGTCAGCTTCTGCTTCTATGTCACACATAGTCTTTCCCACTGGAAGGTGCTGGCTTGGGATAGGGCCTGGGTGTTGGGTAAGATGTTGTTTTCCGAGGACAGGAGCAGCACAGCAGGGCGCCTCCCAGAAGGCAGAGAGAAGCAGCAGCCCAGCCAATGAAGAGAGCCTGACCAAATTCATACCTAAAAAAGAAAAGGTGATTCATTTGCTTAATCAATGAACCACTGGAAACTTCTCTCATGTAATTAAAGAATGAAATCGAAATCATACTCCTGTGATCCCTTTAAGTTTTATGTAGCACTTTAAGGTTTGTGGACACACACACAAGAACGTTCACATTGCAGCTGTTGACAGTTTACAACAGTAGATCAGGCAATGTGGCGTGTAACACCAGGTTAATTAAACAAATATTTCCAAAGACTTTTCCATGCGTAGGAGACTTTTAAAGTATGCTACATACCTTAAAAGTTAGGTTTGGAATATGGTTCCTAGGCTAAAACTTAACAAGTCATGCTATCACCAAGTAAGAACAGTATTCTATAAAAACAAAAACAAACAAAAACAAAACAAACCTGCCAGAGTGTTTTGGAGACTATTAGACTTTTCAACAGTTAACCCCCGATAAACACTGAAATCTGATCTATGGTTTTGAGGAAAAAACTCTTAAACAACCCATAGATTGTTCTAGGTTAAGTTGATCCAGGTGGATGTATTAAGCCATACTTCTGGGAGAAGATCTGTGACTGATGGTCGACAATAAGGAAAGAGAAGGGTTGGATCTAGAATGATAAGGCCTGAGTTTGAGTTCTGATGTAAACTCTCAGCTGCTGAACTGTCGGCCATGAACTCCATGTCTCAACGTCAGAGGCTGCTTCTCTTAAAGCACAATGATCCCATCTTCCTCACTGTACTGCTTTTAGGATCATGTGAGACAGTGTAAGTAAGTATAGAGTGCCTGGCAATTTATAAAGTGCTTTCATATCCATTACTGGTAAAATTTTAGCCTATTGACCTCCAGCAGTTTCTGTCCCTACTTTGTTGTCTTATGGGATGGGTTCCAACAACATCATGGTAGTATGTGTTTTCTTATACATGGGTGACTGTAAACAAAGAAGCACACCTTATCTCTCCACCACTAGCATTTTTCATCCATTCATCTTAGCTCAACAAACAATAATTACATCTTAACATCCCAACTCTGAATATAGTTATTAGGCTTTAAAGAAGTGAACACAGTGAGACAAAGAACCTTGTCTCTGATCAAAGGGTGTCATTACATGAGAGCCAAGAGTCAGCTCTTTAACTTCCAAAACTTGCAATATTAAGAAGGATGATCTTTCTAAAATTATTTTATGGACGTGATAAAACACAAAATTTCATAGTGGTAACTCATCCTTTTCATAAATAAAATAGTTTTTCCATAAATAAAATTGTTAGGAATGAAGTTTCTGTTAGAGGTTATTAACCTCTACAATAGAACTGTTTTTTTGATTAGTCATAAACTGTGTTTAGTTACAAATAATCACAAGTGTTGTACCAGAATATATTTCAAAAATGAAATTTCAAATATATTGGTATCTTTATTAATATTAAAAAAATTAAAAAATATGAAAAAGGTCCAGCATACATTTGGAAAGTATACAGCTTTTCTACTTTGAAGTTTATTTTGATACATGCTGTTAAAGTAATTATCAAACTATTTTTAACACGTCACAGGCCATTCAAGTTATTTTCAGTTTTGGCGAAAATTCCATAAAATTCTGGATAACAAGTCTGGGAAGTCACCATACTAACTGGACTTTGCAGAACATTAAAGGGTATTTTCTCAGAGAACAAACAAGTTTATTTGTGACTATCATTACCTGGCATTGACTGGGGTCATGGGGTCATAGAATTCTTGAACAATTCTATTGCCATACCATGCTGTGGCAACTAAAATAGCCAGACCTATGGAAATTCAAAACAAAAGACTGTTAACCACCATGGAACACTGAGCATAAATACATGGCTCATTAAATTTATAAGTATTTTACAAGAATGAAATTTCATCAATAATGCTGACATTTTAAATTTAGTCCATTTTAATTCAGATGACATTAATTTAGGATGAATAGAGGTTCAAATATGATTTTGTATAAGTGTTCTCTTAAGACAGACAAAAATACTAGGTTGGAGTTAGACACATGACTGTTCATGTCATCTTATTCACTTACAGTTTAAGGTCCCTGGCACAAATGACATTCTTTTGGAAACATTCAGGAGATTCATGTCATTTAAGATCTCTTTAAAATAGATTGTTTTAAATTAGTGTGCTAGACTACTTTTGATAAAACCAAAGTCCTTATTAGTAAAGCTCGTCACTTAAAAAAGGGAAGATGAAAACTCTTTTACATTCTTGGCCAAAACACAAAATTTACATTTCTGAAGGATCAAAATGAATGTAAATAGCTAGATAGCAGGAACACATTGGACCTGGCTCCGAGTACACCAATCACCTAAATCCCTACACTCCTATTGGCCAGATGTTCCAGGTCTTGCCATGACATTCTCTGAGGCGCCACATCAGATCAATGTATGCAGCACACTCTCAGTTTCTCATGCCTCTCACATTTCAGTGCATGTGTGCATGCTCAGTCTTTGTCTGGATTGTAGCCTGCAGGTTCCTCTATCCATGGGATTTTCCAGGCAAGAATACTGGAGTGGGTTGCCATTTCCTCCTCTGGGAGATCTTCCAGACCCAGTAATTGAACCCGCATGTCCTGTATTAGCAGGTGGATTCTCTACCATTGAGACACCTGGGCAGCCCCACAGAAACCACTTAGTCAAAATAATCTACTCTATCATTTATTAAAATAAGTATACAGTACCTCAATTTTTCTTATGCAAAGAACTTAAATAATTTCTTTTTATAGTCTGGGCTTAGGTGGCACTAGTGTTAAGGAAAATCCCCGCCAATGCAGGAGATGTAAGAGACACAGGTTTCAATCCCTGAGTCAGGAAGAACCCCTGGAGGAGGGCATGGCAACCCACTCCAGTATTCTTGCCTGGAGAATCCCATGGACAGAGGAGCCTGGCAAGTTACAGTATATAGGGTCGCAAAGAGTCAGACACAACTGAAGTGACTTAGACACAGTCAGTCTAAAAATTCATCAATTTAGACAGATTAATATTTCTATGCTACACCCACTGCCCTCTTCCTCCTACGAAAAAAGTAGTCCAACCTAACTGCCTCTAATACTTGAAAGAAAACACTGTGGCTTTTGGCTGCTCGAGTAGAAAATATGAATACTCTGGAACTTGAAACCTTCACTCCTAGAAGTCTGTGAGACTGCTGGAGTGATGGACGAGAGTTACTAGAAGATCACCTGAGGACAGGTTCTACTAAGTAAGTGTATTCTTAGCCATTGGTGTAAAACTTAAGTGTTGGGAATAAAATGCTCTGCAGTAGTAATTTGAATAATCTGTAACCAAATGTTTAGTAAAGCCACAGGCATTCTTCCTTCATTGTTCATGAAATCCACATACTTTTCTTAAAGAGAAAATGAGGAAAAAATCTAATTCTAGTTTTTCCTAGTGGTAGATTATACTACTAATGTCATTTCCAAAAACAATAGACTACCATATATAGTTTATGTAATAGTCTCATTGTTGCTGTTTAGTCTCTAAGTCATGTCTGACTCTTTGTGACCCCATGGACTGTAACTTACCAAGCTGCCCTGTCCATGGGATTTCCCAGGCAAGAATACTGGAGTGGGTTTCCATTTCCTTCTCCAGGCAATGTACCCATCCCAGGGATCAAATCCATATTTCCTACATTGGCAAGCAGATTCTTTATCGTTGAGCCATCAGGAAAGCATATGTAATAGTCTATTTCAAAACAATAGACACCTGCTATATATGACATACAATAGTCTATTATTTTATATACATACACAATTTTATATGTGCATATTATCTTATTTAATATTAACTTTATTATAAGACTTTACAAATGAACTGTCCATGTCCTCTTCTGGCTCTCATTTTCTCAAAGGTCACATAAGATTTGAATAAAGCAATAAATACATATTTATTTTCTATGGAAAATATAACCTCACTCTTTTATCAAGGTTTTTATTCCAAGACTTTTCTGTATTATTTTCTTTTTTTAACTCATTTTTTTCTCATTTCCTACCATTCCAACATTCCACCTGAACTCCAAATGCCCTTTATCTTCATTGATCTATGGGTAAAACCTGTTCATTCCAGAATCAGTACTGTTTATATGGAATAATGTCCTCCTCTTCCTCCAATAATCCCAGCCCTATTCATTTCATTCATTTATACCTGTATGATTACACCTTCCTCATGTTCTCTCTCACCATTCCCCATCTTTCCCACATAGTATCAGTAGAGACACCACAGAAATTTTCTGAATTACACAGAATTGGTCCTCAGTATTTGCTAGATAGAAAAAAATCTCTCCCTTCCCTTGAGGAGACTGTTTCCAATGAATCAGTTGGCACCTGAACCCTCAGGAATAGACCTGTCCACTGTGAACGTAGATCCCAGATTTTTATTCAGTTCCCATTTGAGAAAGTGATAGTCAATTGGGTTTAAAGTTTCTATGTCTTCATATTTTAAAGGAACTGAATTCAATTGATTGCAGAGCAATAAAGCCAACATGATCTAAAGAAGCAAAAAACTAGACCTTAAAAAATGTCAGAAAGTTTAATAAGGGCTAAGAGGGACGGGGCCTCTCTTACCTGAAATTAGAAAGATCACGCCCCCAAAGACAGCCATCCGCATCTTCTGTGCCTCGTCGTCTTCCATGCACTTCATACACTTCATGCCAACGGTGGCCACAAAGATGGCTATTAGTCCCAGCAGGATGCCAATCACCATCAAGGCTCGGGTTGCTTGCAGAGTGCCTGACAAAAACATTTTACAACATGTAACAATCATGCCTAGACCAATGAAAGAAGAGTGGTAGAAGACCAAGTATATTTCAATGTTGCATGGAAGACAGAAAACATAACCAGGAGTCAGGAGACCCCAGTTCTAGTGATGCCTTTGCAGGAACCCAACATAGTTTCTCCTCTGGAAAAACAAATATCTGGCTGAATGATGACTAAGAATTCCTCCAGCTCTAACAGTTTATGTTTTTAACATTAAATTCAAAAGCCACTGAAAAATAATTAATGATTTGGTTGAATAGCTTATAACACATTGTTAATTCTTACTAATGGAGAATGTGAATTCTGAAATAACAATCACACATTATCCTTAATGTTAAACCATTTATACTTTAAATGGTTTACAATATATCTTGGTAACAGTCAACAGCTTTATACTCCAGTCATCAAGCTGGGGAAAATCTGGGTGGGTGAATTTGGAAGACAAGAAATGAATTTCTCATAGATTGTCTTGGCTGGATAAGCAACACGTAAATCCAGTGATGGGAGTGGGGTGGGGATCTGAAAACCATTTTTCTCAGAACAAAACATAATAGCCTTTGATTTTGGAACATAGTAGGTTTATATTCAGAAATATCACTGGTGTTTAAAACTATTTAAATTACTACATTGTAAAATGGCTGAAAATTCAATGTAGCATTTCTTAGGATTCCACTAATTTTCTAATTTCTTGTTCTTGTCATTGGTATACTAAGTCATGATCAAATATATAGGGCTAGGTTTGAGATATGCCAGTAAATATATTAAAGAGTAAAAGCGTGATGCTATCCCTATGACATAAATTCTCAAATTCTCAAAAATATCTGAGGCACAGATTCTTAAAGAAAAGTGAGTTGTAACTACACTGGTTAGATGAGTTTGACTTTAGGTTTATTTCATCCATCAAATAAAGATCATTATCTCTTTGAGAGTGTTAACATAGGATGTCTTTTTGTAAATATAAAAATTATTTACATTATAATAACAAAGTGTGCTATCTAATGGGTAAGCCAGTTACTATTCTTTGGGACCATGTTTTATTATGTAAAGTATGAATGATGATATCTGTAACCAGGAAGTTGGAACAATTGACTTCCTAATGGTCTCAAAACTGGATGACATGATAGAAAGGTTTTATATCTCAGTATCTAATTTAGACTTAGGCTCAGTGTCAGTATTTTTAGGGTTAAGAATTTAGGCTACAAGTCATAATTAACACTGAAGATTTTTAAAACATCAATTTATTTAAATTTTTTAATATTTATATCCTTGCCATAACCAGGTAATCTATGATAAAATCATAGTGACCTCTTTCTGAAAGTATTAAAGACATTTTCTGACTGTATATGAGAGATATTTGGGAAGCCAAGATAACTTTTTACTTGATTTAATTACAAAGCAAACCAAAGGCACTCTCATGCTCCCCTCATAAGTCCACTTCCCCATAAACGCATGTGGGCAAGTGTGCACCCAACTTATACACTTATTTGAAGATTGAAGGTTGGCCCAAGAACTTCTGAATCAAAACACGTTTCATGGATCATGGGTTACCAGGAACTATCAGCTCAGTTCAGTTCAGTTGCTCAAGTTGTGTCCGACTCTTTGTGACCCCACCCATGAAGCGCAGCACGCCAGGCCTCCCTGTCCATCACCAACCCCCGGAGTCCACCCAAACCCATGTCTGTTGAGTCCATGATGCCATCCAACCATCTCATCCTCTGTCGTCCCCTTCTCCTCCTGCCCTCAATCTTTCCCAGCATCAGGGTCTTTTCAAATGAGTCAGCTCCTCACATCAGGGGGCCGAAGTATTGGAAGTTTCAGCTTCAACATTAGTCCTTCCAAGGAACACCCAGGACTGATCTCCTTTAGAATGGACTAGTTGGATCTCCTTGCAGTCCAAGGGACTCTCAAGAGTCTTCTCCAACACCACAGTTCAAAAGCATCAATTCTTCTATGCTCAGCTTTCTTTATAGTCCAACTCTCACATCCATACATGACCACAGGAAAAGCCATAGCCTTGACTAGATGGACCTTTGTTGGCAAAGTAACGTCTCTGCTTTTTAATATGCTGTCTAGGTTGGTCATAACTTTCCTTCCAAGGAGTGTCTTTTAACTTCATGGCTGCAGTCACCATCTGCAGTGATTTTGGAGCCCAGAAAAATAAAGTCTGACACTGTTTCCACTGTTTCCCCATCTATTTGCCATGAAGTGATGGGACTGGATGCCATGATCTTCGTTTTCTGAATGTTGAGCTTTAAGCCAGCTTTTTCACTTTCCTCTTTCAGTTTCATCAAGAGACTCTTTAGTTCATCTTCACTTTCTGCCATAAGGGTGGTGTCCTCTGCATATCTGAGGTTCTTGATATTTCTCCCAGCAAACTTGATTCCAGCTTGTGCTTCTTCCAGCCCACCATTTCTCATGATGTACTCTGTATATAAGTTAAATAAGCAGGGTGACAATATACAGCCTTGACGTACTCCTTTCCCTATTTGGAACCAGTCTGTTGATCCATGTCCAGGAACTATAGCTGCTTATAAGATTACTGTGAAACCTCCCTTGGAATCACAAATTATACTGTGGTATGAAGAGAAAAGTACCAAGGACTCCATGATTATGGTGTGTCCTTCCTTCTGGTTTGCCAATAGTTTTGCAAAGGCAATCATGCTCAGAAGGAAAATAAAAAATAAAATAAATAACCTGTTCTATATAACAGAGATTTCTGATCTGGTCCTAAGTGCCACTCAGAAAGATAGCATTTCAATCAAAGGAACACTGGAAAAGGAGATGCTGAAAGTTACAGAGATGATTCACATGGAGGACAGGGTGACCACTCATGCATTTTACCTGACTCCCTAGGTTTTAAAACTACAAGTCCTACCTTCTGAGAAGGTCTTCAATCCTGGACAAACTGGGAAAGCTAGCCACTATTGGAGGAATTTTGGATGTGGAAAGTAAAATGAAAAGGGTTAGCAAGGTAAGCAGAAAGCATTTATCATGTATGATTTTGCAAGCTAGGGAAAGGGGTTTGGAGTTTATTCTAAATGAAGCAGAAGCAATTTAGGGTCTTAAAGGAGGAATAAAAAGATTTTTTACCCTCTGTCTTCCTCTGACAGCCCTTCAAATATGTACACCATTTTACTTCTCTCAACCACCTTTTGCTCTGTCTGTCCATTAAGCTCAATTTTCCAACATTTATTCAGTCACCATTTTGGTTGCTTTCTCTGATGTCTTAAGTTTTCTACTTTGAGTTGTAGGGCTTCAAACTAGATCCAGCTTCTATAATCATTCTGATCTGTACTTCAGGTATAAACAGCAGGCCACCAGCCCAGCAGGTTTGAGCACTTGGATCACAAGGTACTCTTCCGTGCAGTCTGCTGGGCCTCAGGCTCCTGAGTCAGGCCTGTATAAAACCACCCAGGCAGAGAGCGTACATGGATCAACCACTTCAGGACTCCACCTGCACTTGCCTGGGATTATCTCGTTTTCACAGTCTTCATCTCTTTGTTCTTCTTTCAGTTTTCAAAGAAAACACATTTAATTCACACCCCATTTTATTCTTTCCACTACTTCACAAAATTTCTAAGGGGAAAGGAACAGATATTTTGTTCTATGTGCTACAAACCCAAGTTAAGTCTTATAGTATAAAGAATTATATGCATAATGCACAAAAATAACAGAGAAAATGGGGGAAAATCTATACTCAGGAATCATATAAACCACATATTGCAAGGAGATCATGTTTCATTTTTAAAAATCTGATAAAGCAATAGTGTTATTTCGTGAAGCAGTATTTTTTCATTTATGTTCTGACATCCCCTGGCTTAGGAAATGTCTGTATTTTATAATACTAGATGAGCATCAAACACAAAATCTCATCTTGCATCACTGGAGATATTTGGATGAATTCTTAGCTATAGTGATATGTAGGGAGAAATGTAAACATAGGGAAAAAGGGCTGAGAATCATAACAGCATCAAAACTCACTAGTTGGGCATATGTAATAGTGGATTACAAATCAAAGTAAGCAAGTGTTACAAGTTATGAGGGTTTTACATGCAGATAGAATCTAAATTGCACAGTTTTAAGCTGGAACCAGATGAATCCTTCAAATTAACATCTTATGGAAGCCTTATAAGTCAGAGAGCTAAAATATGTAATTGTGGGCTCCTTGAAAACTTGGCCAAATATTTGTTCCTATTTCTATTCAAAGCACTTAGTACCTGGCAAGCTTCATGGATTACTCAATCTGGAATCAATTAATTTAAATTTGAATATGTCTTTATCTTTTAAAAATTCATATATAATTGGTAAAAATACCTTTTGTGTTAAGCTTAATTTTTGAAATTACACTGAAAAACCCCTCTTAGAAGCCTCAAGATACTAAAATCTTGCTACATAAAGGCAGATCTAGTTTAGATTATTAAAAGCTATAAATTCACTTACAGAGAAAAAAATCATACTTTTTATTTAACCAAATCTAATTTTTAAAATTTTCCTAAATGATGCATCTAATGAGCTTCCAAGATGAAGTTTTTTTTCTGGTGGAACAATGACCAGCAGGGCAAAGAAGTTGAGAAATATTTGAAAGCCACCAAATATTTTAGGCCAGAGAGATAAAGTCTTGAACTATTAACTCTGAGTTGACCTGAGTGACTCCAATCTGAAGCAAATATGCTCCTTTCTGGCCCATTAAATTTGCCTCTACAATATTATTACCACCGATTAAAGCTGTCTTTGGAGAAAATGGTTAGCAAACATTCAAAAGGTACACTAGTTATTGTTCCTCATAATTATTCAGCAGTACATGTAGAAGGTGGTCTTTTAATTACATTTAGCTAGACTGATAATCTCGAGATTAAAGACTCCCTAAGGAGTTCTTAACACTTGCAACCTGAAAGTATAATTTGAAAACTTACTTACAAAGATCTCTACTTACGAGACAAGAAATGAGTTAGAAGTTACTGATCTACTACAGTGAGGTTAATCAACATAAGCGTAGAAAGACAAGCAGAGACAAGTCAGTGGAATTTTTTTTTTTCTAAAGCATTTCTAATGTCTTACTACACAAGCAGCAGAACTTCTTTAAATACCTGTCATTGTTCATCTGCTCACTAGCCATATTATTATATTATTACCCTATTATACATCATAAATAAAGAAGATTTTAATTATATCTCTATCTTCATGCAGTCCCTCTTTGCATCAGTAGTTGCTTAACAAGTACTAAGCAGATAAACTGACCACCGGGTGACTAGAACAAAAATCCTCTTTTTCTTCTGCTATTAAATGAACTCATCACAGACTGTCACAGAGCTATACTCCCATGACATCTTCACTTATTAAATTGTTCACTTTTAGTCAAGTTCAAAGTTTCTCAAGAGTCTTCACTGTTAGCATTTCCATTTGATTGATGTATTTGATTGATGTGGTCACTGGGTGTGACCTCAAGACTCCAGCACAGTCAATAACTGTGGTCTGGGATAAGGCAGGACTTCACCACTTTTCAGGATGTTCCAAACATTTTTGCTATTTTTGCTTCTTAAGAGAAACTGTCTCATGATTAAATGTATGCTTCTCTGTTACTTCTGTGCCACTTAGTCATCACTCCAATCAAGGAAGCCTAAATTCTGCCACTTGCCTATGTCCTTTGCATCACTGCAGTTAGTAACAAAGACTGTTGGCACTGAAAGGAATCCACATTTACACATTATCAATCATCTTAGCTGCATTTCTAGGAACAAGGATAGGGCCTGGCTCATGCTGGTTGAATGGATGAATGAGTCATGGATTCATCTCCCTCTTCCACCCACTCTGCCCTACTTTGCAAGTGGGGAAACTACAGTCCAGAGAGATCAAGTGGCTCACATTATAAACATGGCTAGTTAGTGTAGAACCAGGGTCAGAACTGAGTATCCAAGTTTGCATTTGGCTTTTGACTTTCATCATTTCAAAAATCAGAACTAATTCTCAAAACAGATCTGAACACAAATGGCCCCTTAAACACTATGGTTCAGCAGGCCTAATGCAGTCTAGAGAAGTGTAAGGAGGTGCCCTCATCTCTGCCTCTGCGTCAAAGACCGTCCAAGTCAGTGATTTTATTCTTTGATTGAGCCTGACATCATGGTGAGAGTTCTGGGAAACTTCACCGACAACCAATACTCATTAAAGCACACCTACACACATGTGGATTCATGTAAAGCAAGTTGAACAGGCCAGAGGAGCTTATAAACAAATTACAGAATCCTAAGGTTAGATGAGACTTACAGAGAGTCTAGCCTAACCTCCTATTTGTCTGGGACTTGGATTTTCCCTACAGCATTCCTTCAAAATACTTATTTATGCCTCTGCCTGCACACCTCCCACCATGCAACCTCCTGGGGCAACCCAGTCTTTGGACAGCTCTAGCTATTAAAGTCAAGCCAGGAGAAGCAATTAACTAAGCACATGAAATAGGAACTAGCTTGCCAAAAGTTTGAGAAATGAATCAAAACAAGGCAAGACGTACAGTTTAATCAAGAAAATCAACTCTATCTGGCACTCTCTTTTGCATATTCCAACTACCAGTCATCAGTGTCAATAAACATCCATTCTTGGATGGAAGTAAAACTGTCTTAGCCATAGTAAAACCACAATCCATGGTGTATTATTTGTTTACCCAGGAAGTTCCCCAGTTACATTTTCATAAACTGCTTTGCAAGAACCATCTAAAGAAGCCTTGCTGCATCTCACTTTTGACATTGCCTTAAGTGCGCTGTATCCGTTTAGACACGGCCATGAGCTCTTTGCAGCTGACACTAGTTAGAGAAGAGGAAACAGGGATTTTAACACATCTAGTGCTATAACCTTTATAAATCCCAGAATCTGAGCCCTAAATTGCCAAGTGGGCTCCACTGGCAAAGAGACAAGCTACAGTTTTAAGCAACTTCTAAGTTTTTCACCTAAAAGCACTTTGTGGAGTGCAACTTGTTTCAAGGAACACTGATTATATGTACAGATAAGCCTGTTCACCTCTGGATATCACGGTACTAAACCAAAAACAGCCAGTGAATCACCTCCCAGGTCTCTACATCAGGTGGGCGTGAGCACAACTGTCCAGGTGGAGAGAGAGAGACAGGTAGGTTCCCTGGGCTCCATGCAAAGGCATCTAATGAGTCACTGGCAGGTTGGGAAGTATACCTGTGAGTCAAGGCTCTCTCTTCTGAGAGTCAGTTTTGAGAGGAAAGGCCTCAGCCCCACCTTTGATAAACTCTGGCATTAACCAAAAGGAAAATAGGAACTGACATGGAGTTGAAAAAAAAAATTCATCAGAGAGCAATCTCCAAAATGGGTAGAGGAAAGGTGGTGTTCAGATCTTCCACCATAGCTTTAAAAACCATAACAGTTATGTTAGGTATAAATGAAAATCAAACATTTTAACACATCTTCATGTGTAGGAATAATCTGTTCTGGTATTTGCAACATGGACTGATCTGATCTCCTCTGGCCGTTTAAGGAAGGTAAGAGAAAGTCTATTTGCACCTGTTGAAAATGAACCACTAGTACTTCCCTGGTGGCCCAGTGGCCAAGACTCTGCACTCCCAGTGCAGGCGAGCCAGGTTCGATTCCTGGTCAGGGAACTAGACCTTACCTACCACAGTAAAAGATCCAAGATGCCCCCAAAAGATCGGAGATCCTGAGTGGCACAGCTGAGACCTGGGGCAACTGAATAAATATAATTTGAAAGATACTTAAAAATAAGAAAATGAATCATTTTGATCAGAGGAATCAGAGATCTATCTGGAATTGTCCTTAGAACCATCTCCATCTGCCAGTGCTTCAATGTGACATGCCAAATGCCATATAGTTCCTTACATGTGTTTATCCATCCATGAGGAGAGTCAATGATTATACAAAGCCATATACTTAATGTACTCCTTATATCTGGCATAAAAGAATCCTAACATGGGAACTCTGAAAAGCTGAAATGGCAACACTAAAAACCGCCATGCGTACACTGACACAAATCCCACAGCTACTGAGAGTTTTAAACAGATTCGGAACAGAGTGGACAACTCTACAGGGCACGGCTTTCGACAAAACCACACACAGGAGGTGGACAAGGCAACTGAAGTGAACCTGAGCGACGCCTCGAGCACCGCTTACCGCCAGCACGCAGAGGGGGCCGGCGGGCAGGCTTGTTTGTCTAGGCAAAGGCTAAGGGAGCTTTTATGCAAGTTAGTTCAAGTGCATGACAGACACAAGTTCAGGACAACTAATGTCATATCTCAAGGAAGGCACTCTAGCCAGGGATTATTACCTAAGTAAGCAGGAATTTAATGAATTTCTGACCAAAACACTCAGAAGTTTTCGTTTTAAAAAACAATAAAAGAAAAAATCCACTCTGTCACTCTTCTTTCCACCATATCTAGGACTATTTCTCTCTACATAATCCTGTCCAAACTTATGAAAGAAAGAAGCCAACATTTGTTACATAGAAATTCCTCTGTGGAAGACGGAAACTCAGAGAAGACCCGCCCTCTCCCTCCCGACCTCTGCATATTCATCAGTTGTATCTCCTCAGTAGCTTCATTTTCCCCTTTATGTAATGGAGGGAGGTAATTTTGAACTTCTTTTTTCTTTTCATCGTTTTCCACCTGCCACCCACTTTCACTTTCCAAAATAAGACCATACAGTCTTCTCCTCTGAAGACTCCTGGTCTGAGAGCTAAACCTTCTGAGGAATCTTTAGAGACTTACTTCTTCAAGGATTCACTGGAGGAAAAGACTTCCTCACACTTGTTTAGCCCCTCAGTTGTATCTGAGAGTCTACAACCCCATGGGCTGTAAGCTGCCACGCTTCTCTGTCCATGGGATTCTCCAGGCAAGAATACTGCAGTGGGTTGCCATTTCCTTCTCCAGAGGATCTTCCTGACCCAGGGATAGAACCCAGGTCTCCTGCACTGCAGGCAGATTCTTTACCACTGAGCCTTGTCACACTAACTGGATCTTAGAAGTCAAAAGAATCAGAAGATTCAAACTCAAGTGTGAGAAGACACTAGGTTGAGATGGTCTATGTAGGACTCTGATTTCTTCTCATGATAACTTATAGTAAAGATAGAGAAAAAGTTATATCTAATAACTGGCATTATCTATTTAATTTTACAAACTGGAGAAGCTTTCAGGCTCCAGATTTTTCAAGGCACATTATTTTCTTGTCCTAATCCTACAGTTCTTCAATTTTCACAGAATCTGAGAATGTCCAGGAAAGGCCAAAGAGCTTAATCAAATTCGAGTTTGGCTCCCACTGGCTCACTTGCCACCCCACTCGTGTATGTAAGATGAAACTCACACCTTGAGAAGAGTGTCACCTAGGGAGTTAGAGGAAAAATTAGAGCTTAGTTCTGGTTGTCCCTTTCCCCAAACCAGGGTTCTCTCTACTACCTTATGGCGGGGCACACGATCAGAAGACTTGATCCACTGAAGGTTGACAGACATGTAATCACACAACAGAATCTTTTGATAGCTACTACTCCAAAAGGGAGCCATTTGGGGTTGGGTCCCTGTAGCTCAGACAGTAAAGAATCTGCCGGCAATAAAGGAGACCCGGGTTCGATCTCTGGGTCGGGAATAGATCCCCTGGAGGAGGAAATGGCGACGCACTCCAGTATTCTTGCCTGGAGAAGCCATGGACAGAGGGGCCTAGCGGGCTACAGTCTGTGGGGTTGCAAAGAGTCGGCCACGACTGAACGATTAACATCACACCACCCTGAGTCACAAGTGGGGGAGTGGGGGAAGGCACTCACTGTTCAGATTCAGCAGGGAGTCGAAGACTTTGCACTGGATCTGCCCGGTGCTCTGCGACACGCAGGACATCCACAGCCCCTCGTAGATGGCCTGGGCCGTCACGATGTTGTCACTAGCATAGGAGTAAACCTTCCACTGGGGCAGCGCCGTGCTGACGATGGAGCCGATCCAGCCCAGAAACGCCAGGATGAAGCCCAGCAGCTGCAACCCCGCGTTGGCCATGACTCGCTCGGGCGCCCGCGCTGGCTCACGGGCAGCAGGTGCACAAGGCGGGGTTTGCAGGTGCGCACCCGGGACTCCTGGGGTGACGGAGCCTAGCGGAGGAAGTTATTGCAGGGAATCCTGCCCCTTGCGCCGACGTCGGAGAAGCTCTGGGCCCGGGTCTGGGTCCGGGTCTTGGTCGGCGCTGCGGTTCGGAGGCAAGAAGCTGAGGCTGCTCCCGGGCCGCGACTGAGATGCAGACCCGCTGGGCGCCGCGATTTAAAGCAGCTCCGCCCCCGGCCTGACCCGGCCGCCGCGCGGCGCCTCTGGCGGTTTCTGGGCGGGTTGCTGGAAAGCGAGAGGGAGCGCGGGATGGGGCCCGAACTCTGGCGGGAAGGTCCTGCCAGCCAAGTGGGGACGCGAGGAGGATCGGGGACGCATCGTGTCCCGGTGCTGCTCGTTTCCTCTCTTTTCTCCTCTTGCCCTTTTCCTCTGTGAGCCTTCCCAGGCTTTCCGTTCATTCAATCCACATTTATCCAAAAATGACTACGTACGTCTAAACACTAAAAAAATGCCAAGATGAAAAATTAAGACCTCCAAGGGACGCACAGTTTCATTTTCGACTTTTTCCTCGCTGATTGAAAGACATTCCTATGGCTCACCACCCCTCTAAACTCCCTCACACACTTTCCTCCCTTTCCGTTCAGCCTCCTCCCCATTTTCCTTTCCTCCCTTTCTTCCCTCAGATCTCTCTTAGAATCATAAAAGAAATGTTGATTATTTATTAGGAAACTGAGACCCAGAGAGGAAACGTGATTTCCTAAGACCATACAGCAAGTTGATAGCATATGCAGTACTCTGGTTCTCAGCCCACTCTGCCTAACTACATCTCAGCTTGACCGAAATATATGTCCTTGAGTTTCTGGTGGCGCAAAGGTAAAAAAAAATCTGCCTGCCAATGCAGGAAGAGGCATGGTTTCAGTCCCTGGGTCTGGAAGATCCCCTGGAGAAGGTAATGGCAACTCACTCTGGCAGTCTTGCTTGGAAAATTGTATGGACAGAGGAGCTGAGTCGGTTACAGTCTATGGGGTCTCAAAAAGTACCTCAGTGAGTAGGACTTGACTGAACACACACACCCATCCTTATGGAAATACAGCCTCCCCTCCCCTACCCCTACACTTGTACACACCCACACCCACACCCAGCCTACCTTCCACCATTCCTACACTTGAACACACACACACATCATCATCAGCTTCTTTCTCACAGCACTTTGTCTTAGAGCAGTGATTCATTCTCAGAGGGACCTGGCCACCCAGGCCCCTGCCCCTCCAAAGGGTGTTTCTCGGATGTTATTCATCAGAAGTGACAGCATCTAAAAAGTCCCCCAAGTAGAAAGAGACCTGTCCTGGGATTAGAAGTCCAAGTTCTGGCTTTTGCAGTGTGACTGGCTGTGGCCAGCATCTCAAATTTTAGTTTAGCCTTTAGTTTTGCTCTGTGGGTCTCTAAAGCTTCCTTCCTTGTAGTTACTCAGAAGTGTACCTCAGATGCTGTGGTTTGGAATAATTAAAATGTTTTCCCAACCTCTTTGTGTGTGTGGTGCCAGTGTGGTGGGAGGAGAATCTTTATGGTTTTAATAAAAACAGAAGCACCTCCCAGGCAGAAATAACTTGCAAAAGGGAAAACAAGATATGTTTCAATATTTCCTATGGCAACTGCCAGTTTGTATTAAAGAGGGAGTTAAAAAATTTTCATAGTGTGATTGAGAAGGGTGAAGAGAACTCTGCCACGTGGGGGAATGTTGGTGGTGCAGGAGGGGAAGCTATGCATGTGTGAGGTGAGACAGAATATGGGAATCTCTGCACCTTCTGCTCACCTTGCTGTGAGACTAAAGCTACACTTTAAAAAATATATAAAAAGCAAAAACCCCCAAGCCCCACCACCCTCATTTCCACCTGGCTATCGTCAGATATCTTAGGAAGGTTTAAATCCAGCGGACAAGTCTGCATGGAGATTTAAGGACTAGCAATGAAGAGGGTGGCTTAGTAGTAAAGAATCATCTTGCAATGTACGAAATGCAGGTTTGACCCCTGGGTCAGGCAGATCTCCTGGAGAAGGAAATGGCAATCCATTACAGTATTCTTGCCTGGGAAATCACATGACAGAGGAGCTTGGTAGGCTACAGTCCTTGGCGTCTCAATAGGATTGGACACAACTTAGCAACTCAACCACCGCCACCGCCAATGAAAAGGGTAATGCATAAGCTAGATGAAGAGATTTAATTTGGGATAAGCAGGAATTAAACAAGTGGTGTCCTTCCTTATCTGAAAGCCTCCTCAGACCCTGGGAAGGCTCTCAAGCTGATCTGTAGGGCAGGGCCACATCCAGGCTCAGTCCTCAGAGTCTGGGTCCACAGTTATTAATTCTTTCTCTACCCAGATGAATGTTCTGTAGGGCCCTGTGAAAGATATCAGTCACATTTGATTTATTTATTCCCCAGGACTGTTAAGCTCAGGGGAGGTTCTCAGACTTTGGTTAGGACTAGACCACCATCATGTGAATCAAATAGTCTTATCTTTTTGTTCCAGTCAATTCAGAATTAAGACTATTAAATGTTTGTCTTTGTGTTTTAGATTAGAGTAATGAAGACATGATTTTAATTCAGTGAATGTATTTGTGCACAGGCTTTTAATGTACATTAGGACCTGTTTTTATCAACCTACAGTTGTCAGGGAATTACAGGGATGAACTCTGTGGTCAGTATGGCCCCATGTTTTTGTTTTTTAAGTCCAGGTCTGTGTGAGACTGATTACTTCATTACCCACGGCATATGTGTGAGGCTGTGGTTGATGCTGTTTACTCCACTGTGATCCATGCCATCTCTGGCATATCTAATCCTGTCTAGTTTTTTGTCCTTCCCTCAGAGCAGATAGTGAGATAATGGTTCACCAGAAATCCATCAACTTAAAGAGGAAAAACAACTTACAGACATCGGTCTTTAAATATGAAGTATAAACAGAGGTTTATATATACCATCTCCTATGTGAGGTTACCATTCAGATATGATCTAAATCAAACCCCTTATGACTATACAGTGGAAGTGAGAAATAGATTTAAGGGACTAGATCTGATAGACAGAGTGCTTGATCAACTATGGACGGAGGTTCGTGATCTTGTACAGGAGACAGGGATCAAGACCATCCTCAAGAAAAAGAAATGCAAAACAGCAAAATGGCTGTCTGAGGAGGCCTTACAAATAGCTGTGAAAAGAAAGGAGTGAAAAGCAAAGGAGAAAAGTAAAGATATACCCATTTGAATGCAGAATTCCAAAGAATAGCAAGGAGAGATAAGAAAGCCTTCCTCAGTGATCAATGAAAAAAAAATAGAAGAAAAAGATAGAATGGGAAAGACTAGAGATCTCTTCAAGAAAATTAGAGACACCAAGGGAATATTTCATGCAAAGATGGGCTCAATAAAGGACAGAAATGGGAGGGACCTAACAGAAGCAGAAGATATTAAGAAGAGGTGGAAAGAATACACACAAGAACTATACAAAAAAGATCTTCACGACCAAGATAATCATGATGGTGTGATCACTCACCTAGAGCCAGACATCCTAGAATGTGACATCAAGTGGGCCTTAGGAAGCATCACTACAAAAAAGCTAGTGGAGGTGATGGAATTCCAGTTGAGCTATTTCAAATCCTGAAAGATGATGCTGTGAAAGTGCTGCATTCAATATGCCAACAAATTTGGAAAACTCAGCAGTGGCAACAGGCCTGGAAAAGGTCAATTTTCATTCCAATCCCAAAGAAAGGCAATGCCAAAGAAGGATCAAACTACCACACAATTGCACTCATCTCACACGCTAGTAAAGTAATGCTTAAAATTCTCCAAGCCAGGCTTCAGCAATACGTGAACTGCAAATTTCCAGATGTTCAAGCTGGTTTTAGAAAAGGCAGAGGAACCAGAGATCAAATTGCCAACATTTGTTGGTTCATCAAAAAGGCAAAAGAGTTCCAGAAAAACATCTATTTCTGTTGGGTTGACTATGCCGAAGCCTTTGTGTGGATCATAATAAACTGTGGAAAATTCTGAAAGAGATGGGAATACCAGACCACCTGACCTGCCTCTTGAGAAACCTATATGTAGGTCAGGAAGCAACAGTTAGCACTGGATATGGAACAACAGACTGGTTCCAAATAGGAAAAGGATTATGTCAAGGCTGTATATTGTCACCCTGCTTATTTAGCTTATATGCAGAGTACATCATGAGAAATGGTGGGCTGGAAGAAGCACAAGCTGGAATCAAGATTGCCAGGAGAAATATCAAGAACCTCAGATATGCAGAGGACACCACCCTTATGGCAGAAAGTGAAGACGAACTAAAGAGTCTCTTGATGAAAGTGAAAGAGGAGAGTGAAGAAGTTGGCTTAAAGCTCAACATTCAGAAAACGAAGATCATGGCATCCAGTCCCATCACTTCATGGCAAATAGATGGAGAAACAGTGGAAACAGTGTCAGACTATTTTTTGGGCTCCAAAATCACTGCAGATGGTGACTGCAGCCATGTAATTAAAAGATGCTTACTCCTTGGAAGGAAATTTATGGCCAACCTAGACAGCATATTCAAAAGCAGAGACATTACTTTGCTGACAAAGGTCCATCTAGTCAAGGCTTTGGTTTTTCCAGTATGTATGGATGTGAGAGTTGGACTATGAAGAAAGCTGAGCCCCGAAGAATTGATGTTTTTGAACTGTGGTGTTGGAGAAGACTCTTGAGAGTCTCTTGGACTGCAAGGAGATCCAACCAGTTCATCCTAAAGGAGATCAGTCCTGGGTGCTCATTGGAAGGACTGATGCTAAAGCTGAAACTCCAATACTTTGGCCACTTCATGTGAAGAACTGACTCATTTGAAAAGACCCTGATACTGGGAAAGATTGAGGGCAGGAGGAGAAGGGGACGACAGAAGATGAGATGGTTGGATGGCATTACTGACTCAATGGACATGGGTTTGGGTGGCATCCGGGAGTTGGTGATGGACAGGGAGGCCTGGCATGCTGCAGTTCATGGGGTCACAAACAGTTGGACACGACTGAGTGACTGAACTGAGCTGATGTGAGGTGACAGAGACATAGAGATGTCAGATCATGTTCCCAGGACTGGATTTAGTAAATGCTGGGGTTCCAGACTATACACTTTGACCCTAAAGCTTGCACCTTTAAACCCTTCCTACAGGAGTTCCTTTGTCAATCAAGTCAACTAAGGGTCCTTGGCTTTTAAGGATTAGGCATCCTTATCATGTGTTTTTCTCTACACTATGACTGACTTCCTGCTTCTTCCTGTCTCTGCTGCTGCCCACTAAGATTCTGCACTTTGGGAGTCTAGAAGCATGTGCGGAGAGTGTTGCTGTCAAGGAGGGAAATATGAGTGAAAACAGCAAGTAGTCTGCTGGTTTACTCCATATGTGAGTAATACTTGAGCTCAACCATGATCCTGAGAACAGGAATTAGTACAAGACATACACAGATGGAAGTAAAGTTGAGACTCTGGGTGATAGAAGAGATAAAGAAACACAGTCCCAAGAGGTAGCATCCCAGAAATGGTGAAGGATGAGGAATGCAAAAGTTGTTGGAAGGTAATTGTTTCACTTAGGGACAATTTGTGTTACTATTGACTTTTTAGGGCTTCTCAGATCATAAAAGCAAAGTGGATGAACATATTTCTAAGTAAACAATTGACTGTAGAATTATTTAGGACTCACAAGAAGAATCAGGGCACAAGTGTGAAAGTTTAACATGAATTCTCGTATTAGAACATGAAGATTACCAATACTAAGAATGTTGATGCTTTCCTGTCATAACTACTGCTTAAAACAGTCCTTCGAATCCCCTTGGGGTTTTAGAGGAGGTAGCAAGGTGTATGGTTTAAACATTTGAATCCTAATTCTATCACTTAGGAACAGAATAACTTTAGAAAATTTATGCAACATGTTTGAGCATTAGATTTTTCCTCTTTCAAATGAAGAAGTAAAACTTTATTGTGTTGTGATGTTAAGTAAGTTAATATGTGTACATTACTTCTGACAGCAGTTAGTACATAGTAAGCACATGGAATGATGGTTATTAGATCAGGTAGAACAGATATATTTATTAACCCAGCCACTTACAAATGATGCATTTGTTCAGAAAGACTTTATTGCCTTCATTCTATTAGAATCTCACTTAATGTCATTCATAGTTGAATCATGGTGACAGGATATGAACTGTTTCTAGCAGGCAGATATAATTTTATGTTCAGAAGTTGAAAAGGCAACAGTGAGAGGGGGTGGGGATTTTAGATGAGATGTCTAAGCTCCATCTCGTGGCCCTGGACACAGTTTTCCCCTCTGAGTCTTTGGCAAGTACTAAAGGCCAAGGGGCTTTTTCTACAGTGGGGTGAGCCAGGAGCAGAGGGAGGATGAAGCCATGATACCACATTGCTGCAGATCAGCATAGTTCTTCAAGTGTTATGTGGGAAAAATCCTTAGTTTGTGAGTTGTAACAAGTCTTTGTCTTGTTATGTGGACTTAAATTTCTTTCTTAGGTCCCCCATAAGCTCCCAGCCTCAAAGATCTATCTCCTCAGAGGAAAAAAAGAGGGAGAGAGAGAAAAAGATGGAATTCTGCTATAAAATTGACTCTTTAAATAATAAAACTTTACTTTGAAGCAAGTTGGTGAAGGACTGTTCACATACTTTATTTTGTTTGTGTTCTGTTTGGGGAAAGGTTTCCTTTTAAACATCAGGGATGTTAGAAATAACCTCCTAGTTTGATAATCAATAATCAAGGTCAAATTGTGATATTTTATTTTAAATCTCTTTAATGTAACACTAACTGTATAAGGCAATGTTCTCCAGAGAAACAGAATCAATAGGAAATATAGATATAGGTAGATAGACCATCCTTATATTGAACATAATGCTTGACAAGTTATAACATGCTCATGTGTATTGACTTGTATCTGACTCTTTGTGACCCTGTGGACTGTAGCCCATCAGGCTTTTCTGTCTATGGAGTTTTCCAGGCAAGGATACTGGAGTGGGTTGCCATTTCCTTCTCCAGGGGATGGATCTTCCTGACCCAAGGATTGAAGCTGTGTCTCTTGTGTCTCCTGCATTGGCTGGTGGATTCTTTACCAACTATTCTAACTTGGAAGCAGGCAAGATATTAATAATATCTTATATATGTATTATATTATATGTATATATAGAGAGAAGGATAGATGTATTTCAAATAATTATTTATTTATCCTTTATTCATTCCAATTATTCTTTAGAGTTGACTCATGAAATTATGAAATCTGCCAAGACCAAAATTTGTAGAGTTAGGCCAGCAAACTTGAGACTTAATCTTGCAGTCTTGAGGATTCCTTTTTACCTTGAAACATCAGTTCTGTTCTGAAGGCTTTCAACTGATTAGATGAGGCCTGCCCACATTATGGAGAGCAATCTGCTTTACTCAAAGTTTAGTGATTTAAGTGTTCAGTTCAGTTCAGTTGCTCTGCTGCTTCTGCTGCTGCTGCTAAGTCACTTCAGTTGTGTCCGACTCTGTGCGACCCCATAGACGGCAGCCCATCAGGCTCCGCCGTCCCTGGGGTTCTCCAGGCAAGAACACTGGAGTGTGTTGCCATTTCCTTCTCCAATGCATGAAAGTAAAAAGTGAAAGTGAATTCGAGTTGTTTCTAAAAGGAGCTCCCCTGGTAGCTCAGCTGATAAAGAATCTGCCTGCAATGCAGGAGATCCCAGTTCAATCCCTGGGTTGGGAAGATCCCCTGTGGAAGGGATAGGCTACCCACTCCAGTATTTTTGGGTTTCCTGGTGGCTCAGACAGTAAAGAATCTGCTTGTAATGCGAGAGACCTGGGTTCGATCCCTGAGTTGGGAAGATCCCCTGGAGATGGGAATGACTACCTACTCCAATATTGTGGCCTGGAGAATTCTGGAGATGGGAATGACTACCTACTCCAATATTGTGACCTGGAAAATTCCATGGACAGAGGAGCCTGGCATGTTACAAACCACAGGTTCTCAAAGAGTCAGAACATGACTGAATGACTTTCACATCTTTAAAAAATACCTTAACATCAACATCTATACTGGTGCTTGACCAAACAACTAGCTACTATAGTCTAGCCATGTGGAGACATAAGATTAATCAATAATACTTACTAATTTATTTGCGTCCTAAGAGCTAAAGCAGAGACATTACTTTGCCAACAAAGGTCTGTCTAGTCAAGGCTATGGTTTTTCCAGTGGTCATGTATGCATGTGAGAGTTGGACTGTGAAGAAAGCTGAGCACCGAAGAATGGATGGCTTTTGAACTGTGGTGTTGGAGAAGACTCCTGAGAGTCCCTTGGACTGCAAGAAGATCCAACCAGTCCATTCTGAAGATCAGCCTTGGGAGTTTTTTGGAGGGAATGATACTGAAAGCTGAAACTCCAGTACTTTGGCCACCTGATGCAAAGAGTTGACTCATTGGAAAAGACCTTGATGCTGGGAGGGATTAGGGGCAGGAGGAAGGGGATGACAGAGGATGAGATGGCTGTATGGCATCATGGACTCGATGCAGGTGAGTCTGAGTGAACTCCGGGAGATGGTGATGGACAGGGAGGCCTGATGTGCTGCGATTCATGGGGTTGCAAAGAGTCAGACATGACTGAGCAACTGGACTGAACTGAACTGAAGAACTTTATTTGTATGAACTCACTTAGTACTCAAAAAAGCCAGGAAGTTGTTTTGATCACAACAGATAAGGAAACTGAGGCCCAGATAAGCAAAATATTAATAGTTTGCCCCAAGTTACACAGCTGGTAAGGGCAGAATTGGCATCCAAATTCAGTAGATCTGGCTTCTGAGGCAGAGGGCTTAGGTGCTGGCCTGCACTAACCTGAAGCACATGTTTGTATTTATCTCCTTTGTGACTCTGCCAACCAGCCACACAGGGACATCCACAGACTGAGCCCTCAGCACGTCTCCAAGTCAAAGTCGCATCAGACTGAATAGTAGATGCTCAGAAAGTGTTGGATAATTAAGTAAATGAATGAACAGATGAATAGACTGATGGAGGAAGGATCTGTAATCTTGATGATTAGGGATCTGAAGCATTACCATGCCATGGTGAGTAAAATCAGTTTTGACTCTTGAAGAGATTCAGATTTTTTGTGGTGTTGGTGGGAGCTCAAAACAAAAAGAAATTGCAGTGTGATAAAGATTGTAATTTTTAATACCTTGGTCTTTGGGATAAGACTAAATTAATGTGAGACTGCTTTCTTTCTTCATTAGACATAATGCTAGATAAGTTAGTTTGTCTCTCCATGCTTATTCTTTCCCATATGTAAAATAAAATAAATAGGGGTAAAGCAGAGAGTTGTGGAAAGGAAACAGACTGATTGAGATTTTTGTCCATTGTATGCTGAGCCCTGTACCCAGAATGTGGACAACATTTAATCAATGACAGCTGTCTTGTAAGAACCTCGGTGAGTGTCCCAAGGCCAAAGAATAGAGAGTGGTAGGCTGACTTTATCAGGCTGAACTAAATATTTGAACTAAATTCCCAAGAATTTATGCCAAAATGTAGAGCAGAGTTACAGACTGGTGAGCAGCATTTCAGATTTGTCCTGAAACAAAAGTTTCGGATTTGTTTTTTTTTTTTTGAAGTGCCCAGGAGTTTTCCAAAAATTAAATTTGTTTTAACTTCGAGAAATTAGAAGATTCCTCTTTAAAAAGTCTAGAGTCTGATCAAAGAGAGATGGCCATACTGCATAGCTCTAGATAGGCTCTCTGGCTTCCTATTTCTCCACAATGTCTGCTATTCTTTCTTCATTCATTTATGTTACTTCTCTGGATACTGCAGGCTCTTGATGCCAGTGTGCACATAGGAAATACATGTAGTAAGTGGCTGAACTGACAGGACTTGTATGCTGTGCTAAGGAATGTGGGGTTTATCATGTCCTAGGCAATCAGAAGCAGTCACAGAATTTTAATCACAGACTTGAGCAGATTTGTATTTTAGAAAGATTTTCTGGGCTGCAGGAGCCAGAGATAGAAATCAGTTAATGAAAGGCTGTGGAAACAGTGCAGAAATAGGTTGGTGAGAGAGTTTGGTCAGTGTCAAAAACAGCAACTTGGGAGGCAGAAAGTAGTGTGTACCTGCCAGTGATGAGTTGAAATGAATCTTGTATGCCTTTATGTGATTTAAAATGTTTATGCTGAGCCAAGAGTGATAATTTTCGAAAATGCTGGATGGTTTTGTTCATCAACACAGGACAGAAATATTATATATGTCCTTGCATTCAGTGGGAAACAGAACTCTGATTTCCTCTCTAAGTTTTAATCATTTCAAAAATGGAGGAGAAGCTGGACATTTTGGATTGACACAGAATAAGTCTTTACTATGGCTCCTTCCTAAGAGATTTTCAAGGACAATTATATTATGCATGACTGTAAACTATAAATTGCAACTCTGCTTGTTGTAGAGGAATAGGATTTGGGGAAGGGAGAATTGATGAGGAAGAATAGGTATTAATGATTACTTCCAGTGAATATATAGATGTGAATGATTAATTTTACTTGGGATTATTTGGGTTTTATTCTTGAGGAAAATAGAAAGACATGACAAGGTTTTAAGTAAGAGCAAGACCTGGTCAAGTTTGTTTGATAATGTTTTTAACAGTGTTACTCTGAAGAGCTGGATGATGGAGGGGAATTGGGGGTAGGGTACTGCAGTACATTCCAGTTCAAAGAATGTGACTGTGATGTGGATAAATGCTGGAGGCCAGGACTTGGAGGATCCAAATTAAATGGGAAAAACTGGTTGAAAATGTATGATGGGATTACGTCATTGGCATGCTTACACCAGTTAGCTATCAAATTAAGGGAAAAATTGAAATATTGTAGTGAAGAAATTTCAGCTCCCCCCCCTCCCATCCTCTTAATCATAGGCACTCAGTTCAGTTCAGTTCAGCTGCTCAGTCCTGTCTGACTCTCGGTGACTCCATGGACTGCAGCAGGCCAGACTTCCCTGTTCATCACCAAATCCCGGAGCTTGCTCAAACTCATGTCCATCTAGTTTGTGATGCCATTCAACCATCTCATCCTCTGTCATCCCCTTCTCCTCTTGCCTTCAATTTCTCCCAGCATCAGGGTCTTTTCCAGTGAGTCACTTCTTCATATCAGGTGGCCAAAGTATTAGGATTTCAGCTTCAGCATCAGTCCTTCCAATGAATACTCAGGACTGACTTCCTTTAGGATTGACTGGGTGGATCTCCTTGCAGTCCAAGGGACTCTCAAGAGTCTTCTCCAACACCACAGTTGAAAAACATCAGTTCTTTGGCACTCAGATTTCTTTATAGTCCAACTCTCACATCCAAACATGACTACTGGAAAAGCCATAGCCTTGCATAGATGGACCTTTGTTGGCAAAGTAATGTCTCTGCTTTTTAATATGCTGTCTAGGTTGGTCAAAGCTTTTCTTCCAAGGAGTAAGCATCTTTTAATTTCATGGCTGCAGTCACCGTCTACAGTGATTTTGGAGCCCTTAAAAATAAAGTCTCTCACTGTTTCCATTGTTTCCCCATCTTTTGCCATGAAGTGATGGGACTGGATGCCATGATCTTAGTTTTCTGAATGTTGAGCTTTAAGACAACTTTTTCACTTTCCAGTTTCACTTTCAAGAGGCTCTTTAGTTCTTCTTCGCTTTCTGCCATAAGTGTGGTGTCATCTACATATCTGAGGTTATTGATATTTCTCTTGGCAGTCCTGACTCAAGCTAGTGATTCATCCAGCCCAGCATTTCTCATGGTGCACTCTGCATATAAGTTAAATAAGTAGGGTGACAAAATACAGCCTTGACATACCCCTTTCCCGATTTGAAACCAGTCTGTTGTTCCATGTCCATTTCTAACTATTGTTTCTTGACTTGCATACAAATTTCTCAGGAGGCAGATCAGGTGATCTGATATTCCCATATCTTTCAGAATTTTCCACAGTTTGTTGTGATCCACACAGTCAAAGGCTCTGGCATAGTCAATAAAGCAGAAGTAGATGTTTTCCTGGAACTCTTTTGCTTTTTTGATGATCCAACGAATGTTGGCAATTTAATTTCTGGTTCTTCTGTCTTTTCTAAATCCAGCTTGAACATCTGGAAGTTCACGGTTCACATACTGTTGAAGCCTGGCTTGGAGAATTTTGAGCATTACTTTGCTGGCGTGTGAGATGAGTGCAATTGTGCGGTAGTTTGAGCAATCTTTGGCATTGCCTTTCTTGGGATTGGAATGTAAATAGGTCGTTTCCAGTCCTGTGGCTACTACTGACTTTTCCAAGTTTGCTGACATATTGAGTACAGCACTTTCACAGAATCTTTTAGGATTAGAAATAGCTCACCTGGAATTCCATCACCTCCACTAGCTTTTTTGTAGTGATATTTCCTAAGGCCCACTTGACTTTGCATTCCAGGATGTCTGGCTCTAGGTGAGTGATCACACCATCATGGCTATCTGGGTCATGAAGATCTTTTTGTATGGTTCTTCCGTGTATTCTTGCCACCTCTTCTGCTTCTGTTAGATGCATACCACTTCTGTCCTCTATTGTGTGCATCTTTGCATGAAATGTTCCCTTGGTATCTCTAATTTTCTTGAAGAGATCTCTAGTCTTTCCCATTCTGTTGTTTTCCTCTGTTTCTTTGCATTGATCACTGAGAAAGCTCTCCTTGCTATTCTTTGGAACTCTGCATTCAAATGGGTTTATCTTTCCTTTTCTCCTTTGCCTTTTGCTTCTGTTCTTTTCTCAGCTATTTGTAAGGCCTCCTCAGACAACCATTTTGCCTTTTTGCATTTCTTTTTCTTGGGGATGATCTTGATCACTGCCTCCTGTGCAATGTCACAAACCTGTGTCCATAGTTCTTCAGGCACTCTGTCTATCAGATCTAATCCTTTGAATCTATTTGTTACTTCCACTGTATAATCGTAAAGAATTTCATTTAGGTCATACCTAAATTAGGTATAGTGGTTTTCACTACTTTTTCATTCTAAATCTGAATTTTGCAATATGGAGTTCATGATTTGACCTGCAGTCAGCTCTCGGTCTTATTTTTGATGACTGTATAGAGCTTCTCCATCTTTGGCTGCAAAGAATATAATCAATCTGATTTTAGTATTGGCCTTCTGGTGATGTCCATGTGTAGAGTCTTCTCTTGTGCTGTTTTAAGATGGTGTTTTCTATTACCAGTGTGTTCTTTTGGCAAAACTCTTTGTCTTTGCACTAACATATCAGATGCACCAACATATCAGATATATGATATACATATATGTATATATAATATACATATAATATAGTGCATAATCATATCCACTAGCTATAAATATTTTCCAATTCAAAAATAAGATGTCTAACATTTACTGAGTCCTAAGTGTGTGTCCTCTACTTGAGACTTTTAAAAAATTAATTAATTTATTTGACTGTGTGGGTCTTCAGTTTTTGTTGGGGCATGTGGTATCTTTAATTGCAGCATGTGGGATCTTATTCCCTGAGTAGGAATTAAACTAGGGCCCCTTGCTTTGGGAGTGATAAATCTTAGCTATTAGATCACCAAGGAAGTCCCTGCCTGGGACTTTTAGAAGCATAAATTTGAATTATCTCCATTCTATTGAAAAAAGTATTACCTCATTATCCACTGTTTTTTCAAGGTATAAACTAACAGCTATTAAATTATTAGATTAACTGCACTGTTTTATAATACTAGCACACTAATTATGATTTGTCTTCTAACACAGCTCACTGATGCTGTGTCCTGTGAAGTGGTTGAAGTCAGTTTGACCACAACGGCTGAGAGCAGTGGTTGTATCTCCAGATTTCCTTCATTCCAGTCGTGGCTTTTCTGGTTGCTATCTGTATAACATAGGCAAGTTAGCTATTATCCTTTGGATGTCTCCTGTCTTCATCTTCAGAATACAAATATTAGTATTACCATCGTCACTGAGTAAAGACAAGGGTGTTAGAAAAGGGTCTGGAACATACTGACTGCTTATAAGTCTTTTCTCTTATAATAGTTGGTATTAGCGGAAGATGATAGGAATCTGAATCAGCACTAAACAGTGAGAATAGAGAGGGGAGGTGAGAAATTCTGCAGTGGAAGAAGCTGCCTTATTATGCTATGAAATGAAGTATAAGTGCATACTTAAAATTCTATAACCCACTGAAAAATAATCAAAACTAACTGAAATTAATTTTCCAAAGGCATATGTGTATATACTCTTGCCTTCAAATTAAAAACTTAACTCTCAAAATTAAAATCTGCTGCTGTTTCAGTCCCCTCTCCCATCCCTTTTTTCCCTCCACCTGTGAAAACCTTAGGAAAGACTACTTATTCTATGAAAGTTGCACAGGGTAGAGGTTAAACCAGGAGGAACCAAACCTAGTGAGTAAACAGGAGAAATGCAAAGAGGACAAAGAACAGGACATTGCAAAAGTCTGACAGTTGGAAGTGAATTGTAACTGATTTTCTGTTACTCTGCCCTGTACTATCAGACAGCTGTGTGGGGTCAAGGCCACACTGGACATGTGCAGATTGCTCGTTGGATACCCTTGACCTTGTTTCTGGCAAAGGCCAAGTCTGCTGGAATTTGGCTGGAAAAAGTTCTCTTCCCTCTAGTGACTGTCTTCCTCTACACTAACCCTCCTCGATTTTAATGGTGGTTGCCACCACATTCCCACGAACTTCATTAAATATTTACTGAGTACATAATCTACTAAACATGACTTTCGTACTTAGAGCAGGCAAAGACTTGTTTCTGACTTGCTACCTTATTATTTTGTGAGAATTGTCTTTGAGTCCCTTGGCGGGATAGAGGAGAAACATTAATTATAAACCAGACACTAACCATAATGTTCAATTTATTAGCCACACATGGCTATTTAAATTATAATTTAAATTAAATTTAAAAATTTAGTTTCGCTGGTGTATGTTTCAAGATCTCAGTATAGTGAAGGGCTACATACTGGACAGTACAAATGTGGAATATCTCATTATCTCAGATTCTTCTATCATTTAACACTGTACTAGAGTGTGCTGGTCACTCTTCTACAATTGATTGGACCAAATGCACAACTTCTGCATTTAAGAATGTTCTTTTATATTCCTCCTAAAAATTAGTATATTCATTTCCTATGGATACTGTAACAAATTACCACTAATGTAATTATGCGTTTATTGTCTTTCAGTCCTATGGTTTGGGAGACTGCAGTGGATCTCACTGGGCTAAAATGAAAATGTCTCCAGGGCTTCTTACCACTCTATAGGCTCTGTTCCTTTCTGCAGATTCTCCATGCCACTTGCATTCCTCAGCTTTGGCTCTTTTCCTCCATCTTCAGAGTGAGCAACTCTGAGCTGGTCCTTTTCTCACTGCCAACTCTCTTCTTCTCCCTTTTTTGCCTCTCTCTTGCACTTATGAAGACCTTTGAGATAACATTGGTCTCATTGGGATAATCTAAAATAATCTCCTCAACTCAAGGTCAGTTGATTAGCAAACTCGATTCCCTCTACAACCTTAATTCTCCTCCCTTTGCCATGAAATATGACATATTCAGGTTTGAGGAATTAAGGTTCAGACATCTTTAGGAAGGGTTATTATTCTACCCACCTTAATGAGTTTTTATAAAGTACAATGATTCTCCTTGAAGGGAGAGGCAATGTAAATATATTATAGACAATTATTTATGTGGTTCTGATTTAACAAAAATTCTAATTACCTATAATGAAATAATTAAATGATAGTTAATTATAAGAAAAATAAGATATTAATAAATATTATGTGCAGCAGGCACTAAGTTCTAAGATTCTAAGAGCTTACATATATGAGCTCATAAAGGGATGGGTGAATAAAGACATTAATAGTGTCTTAATAGTAGTGTAGGATAAATGGAGACTCAGAGAATATTAATCAGGAAAACAGAATTCTCTTCCTAGCATAGTCACCTACTCACTTGTGCAATTTCTCTAGATTTAAATTGTTGACACAGATAAAAGTAGAAAACCAGATAAATCTATCCTATGATTCTTTCCAACTCTTTAAGTTTTCCTTTATATTTTAAGGTAGAAGAAGTCATAACATTGGGGAAAAAAATGGACAATATTGAGCAATGCAGAACTGCCCCACATAACTTCAAAATAAAAGAGTAGGTACTGGAAAACTAAACAGAGGTGATTTAATTATAGAAAATACA
This sequence comes from Nanger dama, assembly GCA_917880005.1. Taxonomy (NCBI): domain Eukaryota; kingdom Metazoa; phylum Chordata; class Mammalia; order Artiodactyla; family Bovidae; genus Nanger; species Nanger dama. Next base: position 21,031,802 of record CAKJTW010000011.1, on the reverse strand, counting down.
GCATGTTTTTATTTTTGTTTCTGATAAGATGTAGAATGATTGAAGAGGTAAAGAAATTGGATTAAAATAATCAAACTGAGCCTGGGAACTGTGGGTGCATACACATTACCAAGGATCAAGATGAGAAGGAGGAACACCAAGAAAATACTCTTGTCTTTCCAGTTAGTTTAGACTGGCATTATTAATTAGTCTGAAATATGTTTAAACACCTTTTCATCTTTTTGCTTTATTTTAATCAGGTGCTTAGAGAAACAGATGACTGTTTGCCATTAGAAGAGCTACAATCTTGTCAAAAGCTATTAGACTTTATACAAATAAACCTTTGCTCTCAACACAGTTCATGAACAACTGAGACTCTGTGCTGCAGCATTCACACATGTGGTATGCAGCAGCTCACTGAAAGATGACCCCAAAGAACAACATAAAGGCTATTTCTGTAAGAGAAGCTTTTTGAATTAAATTAATCTTGAATTTGTAAAGCCACAACTTAAAGATCAAGGTGTTTAAAGCTATTGTGTCTAAAGGCTGTTATTCTAGAGATTAATCAGATTCTGAGAAATCTTTGTGCCAATAATACTCTAAATATATTAACAAATTAACAGTATTGAGGGCATTAAGCACATTAATTTAAATGTTGTTCCATCGCCAAGTTGTGTCTGACTTTTTGTGACCACATGGCACGCCAGGCCTCCCGGTCCTTCACCATCTCCCTGAGTTTTTCCAAGTTCACGTCCATTGAATCAGTAATGCCATCCAACCATCTCATCCTCTGTCACCCTCTACTTCTTCTGCCTTCTAACTTAAATGTATCCTTACTCTAAAACTATAGCTGATATTACATATACCATAAATTGGAAAAGTTCTCTGACTGGAATTGAAACCTATCAGATACAACTACCCTAAGTCTATCTCTTTTTCTCCTTTGCCTTTTGCATCTCTTCTTTTCACAGCTATTTGTAAGGCGTCCTCAGACAACCATTTTGCCTTTTGCATTACTTTTTCTTGGGGATGATCTTCTTCACTTCCTCCTGTATAATGTCACAAACCTCTGTCCATAGTTCTTCAGGTATTCTGTCTATCAGATCTAATCCTTTGAATCTATATTACTTCTACTGTATAACCACAGGGATTTGATTTAGGTCATACCTGAATGGTCTAGTGGTTTTCCCTACTTTCTTCTATTTAAATCTGAATTTGGCGATAAGGAGTTCACTATCTGAGCTGCAGTCAGCTCCCAGTGTTGTTTTTTCTGACTGTATAGAGCTTCTCCATCTTTGGGTGCAAAGAATATAATCAATCTGATTTCGGTGTAGACCATCTGGTGATATCCATGTGTAGTCTCTTGTGTTGTTGGACGAGGGTGTTTTCTGTGACCAGTGCATTCTCTTGGCAAAACTCTATTTGTCTTTGTCCTGCTTCATTCTGTACTCCAAGGCCAAGTTTGCCTGTAATTCCAGACATTTCTTGACTCCCTACTTTAGCATTCCAGTCCCCTATAATGAAAAGGACATCTTTTTTGGGTGTTAGTTCTAGAAGGTCTTGTAGGTCTTCATAGGACCATTCAACTTCAGCTTCTTCGGCATTACTGGTCAGGGCATAGACTTGGATTACTATGCTATTGAATGGTTTGCCTTGGAAACGAACAGAGATCATTCTGTCATTTTTGAGATTGCATCCAAGTACTGCATTTTGGACTCTTGTTGACTATAATGGCTACTCCATTTTCTCTAAGGGATTCTTGCCCATATATAGTAGTAGACCATTATGTCTACTATGACCATTATGTCATTTAGGTTAAACTCATCCATTCCCGTTCATTTTAGTTCACTGATTCCTAAAATGTCAATGTTCACTCTTGCCATCTGCTGTTTGACCACTTCCAATTTGCCTTGATTCATGGACCTAACATTCCAGGTTCCTATGAAATATTGCTCTTCACAGCATCAGACTTTACTTCCATTACCAGTCACAACCACCACTGGATGTTGTTGTTGCTTTGGCTCCATCTCTTCATTCTTTCTGGAGTTATTTCTCCACTGACCTCCAGTAGGATATTGGGCACCTACTGACCTGGGGAGCTCATCTTTCAGTGTCCTATCTTTTGCCTTTTCATACTGTCCATGAGGTCCTCAAAGCAAGAATACTGAAGTGGTTTGCCATTTCCTTCTCCAGTGCACTACGTTTTGTCAGAACTCTCCACCATGACTTGTCCGTCTTGGGTGGCCCTACATGGCATGGCTCATGGTTTCACTGAGTTAGACAAGGCTGTGGTCCATGTGATCATGGCATCTGGTCCCATCACTTCATAGCAAATAGATGGAGAAGCAATGGAAAAAGTGTGAGACTTTATTTTGGGGGGCTCCAAAATCACCTCAGATGGTTACTACAGCCATGAAATTAAAAGACACTTGCTACCTGGAAGAAAAGTTATGACCAACCTAGACAGCATGTTAAAAGGCAGAGACATTACTTTGCCAACAAAGGTCCATGTAGTCAAAGCTGAGTATTTTCCAGTAGTCATGTATAGATGTGAGAATTGGACTATGAAGAAAGCTAAGTGCCAAAGAATTGATGCTTTTGAATTGTGGTGTTGGAGAAGACTCTTGAGAGTCCCATGGACTACAAGGAGATCCAACCAGTCCATCCTAAAAGAAATCAGTCCTGAATATTCATTGGGATATTGATGCTAAAGCTGAAACTCCAATACTTTGGCCACCTGATGTGAAGAGCTGACTCATTGGAAAAGACCTTGATTGAAGGTGGGAGGAGAAGGGGACAACAGAGGATGAGATGGTTGGATGGCATCACTGACTCGATGGACATAAGTTTGAGTAAGCTCCTGGAGTCAGTGATGGGCAGGGAGGCCTGGCATGTTGCAGTACCTGGGGTTGCAGTCGGATACGACTGAGCAACTGAACTGAACTGACTGAAGTAGCTCTATTTCTACCTCCTTATCTCTTTCTATTTAGGCTGTCTATCATCTGTCTATCTGTGATACTCTGTAAAATATTGTGCAGCCATTAAACATGCCACAAATTAAAATTCCATTGTAATTTGGGATTCTTCCTTTGATTCTAAAAAAGAAACATCTGCTCCTTTATGGGAAATTGTATGGCTTGTCACTGTCTATTACACTCATTCACTCATTCAATCATTTATCCATCTTTCATATTCTTCAAGGAAATATTATTTGCCAGACACTGGAAATATAATGATGAAAGGCTCATATTTCGGTGCAGGTGACAGGCACCTGACCAAATCTATGTAATGCACCATGGTAAGTCCTGTAAAAAATATAGGTAAAGGGTTATGAAAAGAGGGGGCATCTCAAATTTGAGACAAGAAGGAGAGGCTAGAGTTGGCTTTAAAATTATGTTACTTAAAACCGAATCTTGAAGGATATGAATGAATCATTCATTATTTCATTCATTCACTCATTGCTACTCTGTGTCAAAGCAATGCAAAGCCATCCCTCTTCTCAAGTAATTCAAGATCCATCTGGAAAATGAACATATTAAAAAAAAACTAGAGTAGAGTGATTGTTAGGATAAGGCTATGTTTGCATGTGTTTGGCACAATAGTAGTTGTGGTAGGGCGGTAGGAAGATGTAATGAGATTGGGAAGGAAAATACCAGGCGAGAGGATAAGGATTTCAGATATAAAAGTCTGAGAAATATTGGCCAGAGTACATGTTATATCAGGTAAAAATAGCCATGAGTAGAAAGCTTTAAGCCACACAATGAAAAGCCTGCAGTGCTGAGGACTTTGGCTTAATCTTCAGGTTGTGAGAGAGCCCCAAATGATTTTACGTAGAAATACAAGACCTTTTCTCCTGTGTGCTCCTCTGCATTCTTTCTGCAATCATCTTCTGCTCTGTGTCCCAGGAAGTGATCTTTATACTTGCATCTCTGGTCTCTCTTACCCTCTAATCAAAGAGAAACATCTTTAGGAAATTAGAGAGCTTGAGGGGAATTGGACTGGTGTGTCAGACCTTTGCTGTTGTTCAGTCACTCGGTCATGTACAACTCTTTGCAGCCCCCATGGACTGCAGCATGCCAGGCCTCCCTGTCCTTCACCATTGCCCAGAGCTTGCTCAGATTCATGTCCATTGGGTCAGTGGTGCCATCGTATCATCTTGTCCTCTGTCATCCCCTTCTGTCTTTAATCCTTCCCAGCATCAGGATCTTCTCTAATGAGCCGGCTCCTACTGGTCCCCAAACTCATCTTGTTTGTCAGAATGGTACAGTCATAGTCATCACCCAGATGCTTCAGGTGTTGGTTTCTGACATCTTATATTTCACTTGTGATGTGGACGGCCTTTGGGCTTCCCAAGTGGTGCAGTGGTAAAGAATCTGCCTGCCAATGCAGGAGACGTGGGTTTGATCCCTTGGTCAGGAAGATCTCCTAGAGTAGGAAATGGCAACACACTCTATTATTTGGAAAATTTCATGGAAAGAAGAGCATGGTGGGCTACAGTCCATGGGATTGCAAAGTTTCAGCCACTACTGAGGATGCATACATGAGCACGAGCAAGGAAAGGAGAGCCTTTAGCTAGTAAGCACTTCCTAGAAAGTTATGCAATCCTTCACTTTAGCTGTGATCAGTAATCAGTGCTTGACCCTCAGTTATAAGGGTATAACAGCTCAACACCCTTGGATATAAGTAGTGAAACCTCTGTAAACAGTTGAGACTCCAGAGCTCTTCATGAGTTCAGGTTGAGGATTAATGTCTTCTGAAGCCACATCTTTGTCTAGCTTCTTCTCTTGCCTATCCTCTTTCCCTCCCCTCTTTAAATAAGATCTCAAGAGCTCTCTAAATAAATCACTTGCTGAAGATTCTCTGCCTAAGATTCTGATTCTAGGGAACCTGTTTTAAGATAACAAATGTCAGAAATGGTCCAGTCAAGCTAATTCTAAAGATGTAATTTTGGAGCTGGATCATATACCAGCTGGATGGCAATGAAGACCCTGTCCCTAATGAGAAATGGTGACTTGGGTATTGTAGCAGTACAGTTGCTAAGATGATGGGGATGTGCTAGCTTTTATAGGGTCACTGGCATTCAAAACATACAGGAAAAATAGTAAAATTAAGGAATATGGAATTGGGTGGCTACTGGTGAATGTCTGCTGGTACAGTAAGGAGACAAAATAATTAATCATCTATTTAAAGATAAGTGTGAAAGTGAAAGTTTCTCCTTGGCAGTCTTTAAAGAGATCCTTTTCACCTGTAGCTGGAGAGCATACTGAACTGGTGAAGAGGCAAATGCCTTGATAGCAAGAGAAGCAGAATTTCAGAGAAAATGGAATACACAGCCTAGGTGACTCTGGATGCCATGATAAGACACACGTGCTTCAGAGAGTAGGAAAGATATGTTATATGACAATCTGGTGGCTTGTCACATCTGTGACCCTTTTAGCAAGCCAATGATTGGGGGCACTAGTCTAAGGTAAAGGGGAGATTACTATACCTCGTGTGGCCTAGCCTTACATAAGGGGCAATGAGCAGCAAACATCACTTTTTGCTGCAAACTGCATCAGCGAACTGTACTGAATGATTTAGCAAGTGATGTGGAAAGCTGCCAGGTTTCAGTAGGGGCCCTGAGCAAGACAGGACATGTGGAGGCTATAGTACGAATAGTCATACCACTTGGGTCATGTGACCCAGAAGCTCTTACAATGGTGCATGCATTATTTGAGCATGGAGTCTCTGGCAGATAAGATATGCGTGGAGTCTCTGGCAAGCCCCAACAAAATAGTTTCAAACAGGCAACTGAAATTTTTGGAGATAGAGCATGCCAGCTGCAGCAGAGAACATTTTTCAAAATGCAATTGCTGGAATGCTGCTGGACATGGTATATTAGTTTGTGTTCTTTGGCAAACAGAACCAATAATATACAAAATATATTTATATTTACAAATATAAATGATATATATATGTGTGTGTGTGTGTGTGTGTGTGTGTGTGTGTGTGTATTTATAATAGGACTCGGCCTGTGTGACTGAAGAGGCCAAGAAGTCCTACAGCCTGCCATCTGCAAGCTGGAGACCCAGAAGATATGGTGGTATAATTCAGTCAAAGTCCAAAGCCCAGAAAAACGGGAGCACCAGTGTTTGAGGGCAGAATAAGATAGATATCTTAGCTCAGGCAGAAAGCAAATTAACCCTTTCTTTACATGTCGATTCTATTTAGGTCCTAAGTATATTGGATGATGCCAACCTGCATTATTGAGGAACATCTTCACTCAATTTACTGTTTCGAATGCTAATTTCTTTAGCAGTACCCTCATAGACACACCCATAAATAATATTTTACAGGTATCTGGGCATCCCTTAGCCTAGTCAAATTGACACACAAAATTAACCATCACAAGCCCACCTCTGACAACTTGGCATCTGTACATATGCTTAATTTCAATTTTATTTTATATTTTTACTGAAGTACAGTTGATTTAAATGTTATATTAGTTTCAGGTGTACAACATGGTGATCTAATATTTTTTAATTATACTCTATTTAAAGTTATTATAAAATATTGGCTATATTCTCTGTTCTGAACAATATATTTTATAGCTTATTTATTTTATACATGATAACTTGTGCCTCCTAATCTGCTACACCTATCTTGCCCCTCCCTCATTCCCTGTTCTGATTGGTAACCACTATATTGTTCTCTATATTTGGGAGTCTGTTTCCATGATTTTTATATTCATTCATTTGCTTTATTTTTTTTTTAGATTTTACATATAAATGATAACATATAGTATATGTCATTCGCTATCTAACTTATTTCATTCATCATAATACCTTCCAGGTCCATCCATGTTGTTGAAACTGAAAACATTTCATTAATTTGCGTGGGTAAGTCATATTCCATTGTCTATTCAGGTTTCTTTCCCCATTTTAAAATTGAATTTTTAAGTTGTATGAGCTCCTTATATATTTTGGATACTAATCCTTAATCAGTTATATCATTTGCAAATATTTTCTCTATTTAGTAGTTTGTTTTTTCATTTTGCTGATGAATTTCCTTGCTACGCAAAAAATCTTAAGTTTAATTAAGCCTCATTTGTTTATTTTTCCTTTTCTTTCTTTTGCCTTAGGAACATATACAAAAGAAATATTGCTAGGATTTTTGTCACAGTGTTCTGAGTATGTTTTCTTCTAGGAGTTTTATGATTTACAGTGTTACATTTAGATCTCTAATCCATTTTGATTTTACTTTTGTATGTGGTATGAGAAAATATTCTAGTTGAATTATTTTACATGTACTTGTCCAGGTTTTGCAGCACTGCATATTGAAGAGCTTGTCCTGTTGTGTATTCTTGCCTCCTTTGTCATGGATTAATTAACCATAGTTGCATGTGTTTCTTTCTGGGCTCTCTGTTCTGTTCCATTGATCTATGTGATTGTTTTTGTGCTAGCACTATACTGCTTCAGTTGCTGTAGCTTTGCATTATTTTCTGAATTCAGGGTGTGTGATATTTCCAGCTTTTTTCTTTTTTTAAGATAGCTTTGGTAATTCGGGGTCTTTGGTGGTTCCATATAAATTATTTGTTCTAGTTCTGTGAAAAATGTCATGAGTATTTTGATAGTAATCACATTCAATATGTTGTTTGTTTTTGGGTAGTATGGACACTTTACCAATATTAATTCTTCTAATCCAAAGCACAGGATACTTTTACACTTGTATCATCTTTAATTTCCTTCATCAGTGTTTGATAGTTTTGGGGTATAGTCTTTCATCTCCTTGGTTAAGTTTCTTTATAGTCATTTTATTCTTTTTGATGTAATTTTAAGCAAGATAGCTTTATTTCTTCTCTTTCTGATAGTTCATTATTAGTATATAGAAAAGCAACAGATTTATGTGTATTAGCTTGTCTCCTACAACTTTACTGAATTCAATTATTTTTTTAATAGTTTTTTTGTGGAAGCTTTAAGATTTTCTATATATAGTATTGTGTTACCTATAAATAGTGACATTTTTACTTCTTTCCTTCCATTTTGGATATTTTTTATTTCTTTTTTTCCCGTCTGATTGCTATGGCCAGGACATTCAGTGCCGTGTTAATAGAAGTGGCAAGAATGGGCATGCTTATCTTGTTCATGATTTTAGAGGAAAAGCTCTAGCTTTTCACTAACAGTATGTTAGTAGCTGTGGATTTCTAATAAATGGTCTTTATTATGTTGAGATATGTTCTGTCTATACCCATTTTGATCAGAGTTTTATCAAATGATTTTATTTATATCTGTTGAGATGATACTGTTAGTTTTGTCCTTCTTTTAGATGACACGGTTTATGGCATTGATTAATTTGTTGGTATTGAACCATCCTTGTGTCTGTGGAATAAAGCCCACTTGATCATGATATATGATCTTTTTATATACATTTGAATTATATTTGCTAATTTTTATTGGAGATTTTTGCATCTATATTCATTGGAGATATTGGTCTATAACTTGGTCTTTTGTAGTGTCTTTGGTTTTCATATCAGGGTAATATTGACATCATAGAATGAGTTTTAGAGTGTTCTGTCCTCTTTGATTTTTTAGAATAGTTTGACATATCAGCTTTTCTTTACATGTTTCATATAATTCACCTGTGAAACCATAAGGCTCTGACCATTGATTTACCAGAAGATTTTTATTCTAAATTCAGTTTCACTAGTAGTTATTAGTCTGTTCTGATTGTCTGTTTCTTCCTGGTTCAGTCTTGGAAGATTGTGTATTTCTAAAATTTATTTGTTTCTTCTAAGTTGTCCAGTTAATAGGCATGTAACTTTTCTCAGTCTCTTCTGATTTTATATATAGCTTTAATATTGGTTTTTATTTCTACTCTTTCACTTCTTATTCTGTTTATTTGCACCCTCTCTCTTTATTTCTTGATGAACCTGGTTAAAAGTTTATCAATTTTGCTTATCTTTAAAAAAACACTAGATTTTTATTTCACTGATCTTTTTATTGCTTTTTAAAATCTCGATTTCATTTATTTTCCTCTCTAATCTTTATTGTTTTCTTATTTCTGCTTCTTTGGGCTGTGTTTGTTCTTTTTCTAATTCTTAATGATGGTTCAGTTCAGTTCAGTTCACTTGCTCAGTCGTGTCCGACTCTTTGCGACCCCATGAATCACAGCACATCAGGCCTCACTGTCCATCACCAACTCCCAGAGTTCACTCAGACTCACATCCATCGAGTCAGTGATGCCATCCAGCCATCTCATCCTCTTTGTCCCCTTCTCCTCCTGCCCCCAATCCCTCCCAGCATCAGGGTCTTTTCCAGTGAGTCAACTCTTTGCATGAGGTGGCCAAAGTATTGGAGTTTCAGCTTCAGCATCAGTCCTTCCAATGAACACCCAGGACTGATCTCCTTTAGGATGGACTATTTGGATCTCCTTGCAGTCCAAGGGACTCTCAAGAGTCTTCTCCAACACCACAGTTCAAAAGCATCCATTCTTCAGCGCTCAGCTTTCTTTATAGTTCATACAAGTCTCACATCCATACATGACCACTGGAAAAACCAGAGCCTTGACTAGACAGACCTTTGTTGGCAAAGTAATATCTCTGCTTTTGAATATGCTATCTAGATTGGTCATAACTTTTCTTCCAAGGAGTAAGTGTCTTTTTATTTTATGGCTGCAATCACCATCTGTAGTGATTTTGGAGCCCCAAAAATAGTCTGTCACTATTTCCACTGTTTCCCCATCTATTTCCCATGAAGCGATGGGACTGGATGCCATGATCTTCGTTTTCTGAATGTTGAGCTTTAAGCTCTTTCACTTTAATCAAGAGCCTTTTTAGTTCTTCTTCACTTTCTGCCATAAGAGTGGTGTCATCTGCATATCTGAGGTTATTGATTTTTCTCCCAGAAATCTTGATTACAGCTTGTGCTTCTTCCAGCCTAGCATTTCTCATGATGTACTCTGCATATAAATTAAATAAGCAGGGTGACAATATACAGCCTTGACATAATCCTTTTCCTATTTGGAACCAGTCTGTTGTTCCATGTCCAGTTCTAACTGTTGCTTCCTGACCTGCATATAGGTTTCTCAAGAGGCAACTCAGGTATTCTAGCATTCCCATCTCTTTCAGAATTTTCCACAGTTTATTGTGATCCACACAAAGGCTTCGGCATAGTCAATCAAGCAGAAATAGATGTTTTTCTGGAACTCTCTTGCTTTTTCCATGATCCAGTGGATGCTGGCCATTTGATCTCTGGTTCCTCTGCCTTTTCTAAAACCAGCTTGAACATCTGGAAGTTCACAGTTCACGTATTGTTGAAGCCTGGCTTGGAGAATTTTAAGCATTACTTTACTAGCATGTGAGATGAGTGCAACTGTGCGGTAGTTTGAGCATTCTTTGGCATTGCCTTTCTTTGGGATTGGAACGAAAATTGACCTTTTCCAGTCCTGTTGCTACTGCTGAGTTTTCCAAATTTGTTGGCATATTGAGTGCAGCTCTTTCACAGGATCATCTTTGAGGATTTGAAATAGCTCAACTGGAATTCCATCACCTCCACTAGCTTTGTTCATAGTGATGCTTTGGAAGGTTAGGGTTTCTTTTTTGTTGAAGTTTTTCTTATTTGTTGAGACAGGTCTGTTTTGCATAAACTTCCCTCTTAGAATTGCTTCTGCTGCATTCCATAGATTCTGGAAAGTTGTGTTTTTATTTTCAATTAAGACTGCTATTTTCTTAGTGATTTTCTGTCTGTATATGTCAATTGATATATCAGGGGTGTTAAAGTTCCATATTATTATTACATACTTATTAATCTCTCTCTTTATGTCTGTTATAGTATGCTTTATATATTTAATACTCATATATTAGGTGCATATATACCAGCACATTCTATATTCTTTTCTTTTACTATCTGTTTATCATTATATAACTCCCCTCTTCGCTTTATGTTGTAAACTTTGTCTCAAAGTCTGTATTGTCTGATGTAAGTACTGCTACCCCAGGTTTCTTGTTTCTGTTTGCATGAAATGTCTTTTTCCCTTCCCTCACCTAAACTCTGTGGGTTTCTTTAGCTCTGAAGTGAATATTATAAGCAGCATAATTTTTTTTTTTTCCGAATGAGTCACCGTTTGTCTTTTGATCAGAGCATTTAATCCATTGACATTTGAGGTGATTATTGATAGGTATGTGTTTACTGCTATTTTGTAACTTAGTTTCTGGTTGTTTTGTAGTTTTCTGTTCTCTTAGTTTCTTCCCTTGTTGGTGATAATTTTCTTTATGGTATACTTGGGTATATTTATCTTTATTTTTTGTGTATCTATTGTAGGTTTTGATCTGTTGTTACAGATCTGTTGTTACATTAATTTCATATATGTTGACCTATAACTATATATATTTGTTTTAAATTCATAAGTGTTTAAGCTCAAGCACTTATAGATATATGTGGATATTCTGTGATATATGTAGATATAAGATATCTACCGGAGAAGGCAATAGCACCCCACTACAGTACTCTTGCCTGGAACATCCCATGGGCGGAGGAGCCTGGTAGGCTGCAGTCCACGGGGTTGCTAAGGGTTGGACATGACTGAGCGAATATTTTTCACTTTCATGCATTGGACAAGGAAATGGCAACCCACTCCTGTGTTCTTGTCTGGAGAATCCCAGGGACAGGGAAGCCTGGTGGGCTGACGTCTATGGGGTTGCACAGAGTTGGACACGACTGAAGTGACTTAGCAGCAGCAAGATAATCTACATTTTTAATTTCCCTCCCATATTTTGTGTTTTTAATGTCATATTTTACATCTTTGTGTTTATTTCTTAATTGTTTATTGTGGTTATAGTTGATTTTATAGCTTTTGTTTTTTAATCTTTCTACTAGTTTGTTTAAGTAGTTGATCCACAGCCTTTACTATACAGTTAGCCTTACTAGTGGGATTTTACCTTTCTATAAATTCTTAACTTTTGTTGTAGCCTTTTGTTTTATACTTAAGGAAGATCCTCTGACATTTTTTTCAGTGTCAGTTTGGTATTGATGGACTGCTTTCATTTCTGCTTGTCTGAGAAGTTATTTATCACTCCTTCAATTCTGAATGGTAATTTTGCTGACTGCTGTATCCTAGGTTGTAGATTTTTCCCTTCCAGGATTTTACATACATCAAGGCACTCCCTTATGGTCTGCAAAATATCTACAGAAAAATCAGCTCATAGCCTTAGGGGGTTCCCTTATGTGTTATTTTTTGTTTTACTCTTGCTGCCTTTAGAATTTTCTCTTTATCGTTAACATTTTCCATTTTAATTATAATATGTATGATGTGGATTTATTTTGGTTCATCCTATCTGGGACTCCCTGTGCTTCTTGTGGGCTTCCCTGGTGGCTCAGACAGTGAAGAATCTGCTTTCAATGCAGGAGACCTGGATTTGATTCCTGGGTTGGGAAGATCACCTGGAGAAGTGAATGGCTACCTGCTCCAGTATTCTTGCCTAGAGAATTCCATGGACAGTGGAGCCTGGAGGGCTACAGAATTCCTTCTTCAGATTCAAGAAATTTTCAGCCATAATTTCATCAAATACATTTTGACCATTTCTCTCTCTTTTTCCTTCTGGATTCCATATTACAAATATGGTATTGATGTTGTCCCATGGGTTCCTTAAACTATTTCCCCCCTTTTAACTTAGTTTTCCTTTTGCTGTTCTAGTTGAGTGATTTCCATTATTTTATTTTCTAAATCACTTATAGAACCTTCTGTTTACCTAATCCACTGTTAATTACTTCTAGTGTGTTTTGTATTTCAGTTATGACCAGTTCTTTTTAATATTTACAGTTCCATATTAAAATACTCACTGTGTTTATCTGTTTATCTATTCCTTTCCAAAGTTCAATTACCATTTTATTACTAAGTCTGAACTATTTATCTGGTAAATGATGTATCTCTCTTTTGTTAGTTGTCTTTTGGGTTTTTTCCTTATTCTTTAATTTGAAACAAATTGCTCTGTCTTCTCATTTTGCTTAAGTCAATTTGTGTCTCTTGAAGTTAGGTGAGATAGTTATCTATCCTGGTCTTGAAATGGTGTGCTTATGTGTGAGCATGCCTATTGAGTCTGTGTGTGCCCAGTGACTTTAGCGGGCTAACTGAATCTGAACTGAGCATGAGTCATTCTTCCCTCAGTATGTGCTACCAGCCATTACTTTAGTGGAAGGTGGGGCTGTGGATGGAGAGTCTAGAGCCAGAATCAGGTAGGAGCTTGAGTTTCTCCTCTGCTTAGTGATCAACGTTGCTTTATTGGGAGTAGGACTCATCTGGTGGCTGCTGACCTGTTTAGATCATGGGAATGCCCATTTAAGGCACATCTGCAATACCAGTTTGGAGATGATAACCTGTAATGAGAACACTACCCTTTAGAAAGTAGTACGCTTGAACCATTGACCATACATTTCAATGAGAACAGAAACCAAGGGACGGAGGAAGAAATGACTCCACTTCACAAGCACTCCAGGCCTGACTGGAATAATTTTTGTCTTCTGTTTGCTCAACTGAAGATCCTGTGGGCCTATTTCCCATAAGAGGGATACATGCATGCTAAGTTGCTTCAGTTGTTCCCACTCTTTCCAACCCTATTGACTGGAGTTACCATGTTGGCCCAATGGTGCTGCAGGAAGGGGGGACCCCTTCCAGGGCCCAAAACTGGGCTCTTGTCTAACCCTCAGAAATGAATTGGCCGAGGAGACACATCTGCTGACAAAGCAAGAGATTTTATTGGGAAAGGGCACCCAGGTGGAGAGCAGTAGGGTAAGGAAACCCAGGATAACTGCGCTGCCCCGTGGCACACAGTCTCGGGTTTTATGGTGATGGGATTAGTTTCTGGGTGGTCTTTGGCCGATCATTCTAATTCAGAGTCTTTCCTGGTGGCACATACATTGCTCAGCCAAGATGGATGCTAGCGAGAGGGATTCTGGGAAGTGGACGGACAAGCGGTGTCTCCTTTCGACCTTTCCCGAACTCTTCATGTTGGTGGTGGCTTATTAGTTCTGTATTCCTTATCAGGATCTCCTGTCATAAAACAACTCATGCAAATGGTTACTATGGTGCCTGGCCAGGGTGGGCAGTTTCAATCAGTGTGCTTCCCCTAACAATTGTATACACAGGTATTTTAACCTTCCTAATCCCAAGGAAGTATGGTTGCTGTTACTTAATAGGAGCGTGGAGGAATATGTTTGGTACTTAGGTGAACTACAGGATATTTCTTAATGCTTCTATGCGTAACCAAATTATAAATCAACCAGCACAGCAATCATTGCCTATTAAGGGTATGATAATGGTGGTATCAAGTCTCAGTGATGAGAATGAATGTCTCACCAAATAAGCTACTGAGGCCATCTGGAGCTCTAGGTGAGAATAAGAGGAATTTAGAAGGGTTAAGTGCCATGGCATCACAAAGAGTTGGACATGATTTAGTGAATAAACATCAACAAAAGAAACAGAAGGTGATGGTATCACAAATTTTAAACCAACTGAAGCAAAGAATGCTGCAATTCATCCCATTAATGCTTCTCTTACAAAATTTCCCAGAAATTTAGACCAAGCCAAGTTCTGAGGAAGCTTAAAACAGATGGGAAGAGTTGGGGCTGGGCTGGTGTACCCATCCCCCAGTGGCTGTAGGGCTTGGTTGGTAAATGCTCAAGTTGGCATATTTCTCTGGAGGATTGCCCTAGGCTGTCTAAAGCTGTCACACTGAGACATCTGAGAAGTTAAACTCTCTCCTTTGCCAGGGTCAAACGGTCTTCAATACCTGTCTAATGCATGCATAAGGAAGTGAAACTCTTTTTCTCTGGGCAAGAATACTTCTAGCTGTGGTCTATGTTCTGAAGTATCCCATGGGATTAGATTGAGCCTAAACCTTTCCTGAAATCTTTTTTTTTTTTTTTTTTGCTTAGCTTCGTCCTTTGCCTTTTTTTTTTTTTTTTTTATTTTTTTAAATTTATTTATTTTTTAATTACAATACTGTATTTGTTTTGCCATACATTGACACGAATCAGCCATAGGTGAACACAATCTCCCAATGCCAAATCCCCTCCCACCTCCCACCTCACATCCTCTACTTCAATCATCCTGTGCATCAGCCCCATGCCTCCTGCATCCTACATTGAACATAGATTAGCGTTTCGTTTCTTACAGGAAAATATACATGTTTCATTGCCATTCTCCCATACCATCCCACCCTTTCCCTCTCCCTCAGAGTCCAAAAGTCCACTCTATACCTCTGTGTCTCTTGTTGTCTCACATATAGGGTCATCATTACTGTCTTCTAAATTCCATATATATGTGTCAGTATACTGTATTGGTGTTTTTCTTTCTGGCTTACTTCACTCTGTATAATCGGTTCCAATTCCATCCATCTCATTAGAACTGAGTCAAATTTATTCTTTTTAAGGGCTGAGTAGTATTCCATAGTGTATATGAACCACAGCTTTCTTATCCATTCATCTGCTGATGGACATCTAGGTTGCTTCCATGTCCTGGCTATTATAAACAGTGCTGCAGTGAACATTGGGGTACATGTGTCTCTTTCACTTCTGGTTTCCTCAGTGTGTATGCCCAGCAGTGGGATTGCTGAGTCATAAGGCAGTTCTATTTGCAATTTTTTAAGGAATCTCCACACTGTTTTCCATAATGGCTGTACTAGTTTGCATTCCCACCAGCAGTGTAAGAGGGTTCCCTTTCTCCACACCCTCTCCAGCATTTATTGCTTGTAGACTTTTGGATCGCAGCCATTCTGACTGGTGTGAAATGGTACCTCATTGTGGTCTTGATTTGCATTTCTCTGATAATGAGTGATGTTGAACTCCCTTATTGGAGAAGGAAATGGCAACCCATTCCAATACTCTTGCCTGGAAAATTCAATGGACGGAGGAGCCTGGTAGGTTACAGTCCATGGGGTTGCAAATAGTGGGTCAGAACTGAGTGACTTCACTTTACTCTCTTATAGATTCAGCTGAGTACTTCCTCAAAAATCACATACAAGACTAACTTCCTTATGCTCTACTTCTCGGTTACCTGATCCAAATCAATGAGGTGTGGCAATGGCTGCCTTCCTCTAGCTAGGACCACAGTCTCATCTGGTGGTCACTTCCTGTGGCTAGCTCTCTTGCCTGGTTTTGGTAAAGGCCCTCTTCTTTTCCCTTTTAGGATGCCTTGTGGTGATGACTTCCTTCTGTTGAGAGTCCTGAGGTCTTTACCATTCCTTTGATCTTGCTTATGTCTTTGTGGACATAAGGAAGGGACATCAGGACAGTCCCTGCATGTAACTCTTCTCCATTGCCCCATTTGTGTCTGACATTGATGTCCTGTCAGGGTCCTGATTAATAAAGTAGGGGCAAGCAGAGAGTGATCTGATCAGATTAACATTTAGAAAGATCAATTTGGCAGCAGTTTAGGAGATAAATTATAAGAAAGGCAAGTCTAGTTGTAGAGAGATTATTTAAGGGGTTGTTATAATAATTCAGAAAATAATTGAAAAAAATTAAATTTCAATATCCATGGAGATAACATGTTGGGGGTAAATTTGAGAGAGATATAGGCAGTAAAATTGGTTTAAGGATTAAAATATCCTAATGTCCTGAGAGAACAAAACCACATATGTTGTCTTATGAATTCATTAAACAATAAACAATGATTGTGTTACTATATCAAATACGTTTACTCTTACCCTGTAAAACCCTGTGGTCTTAATGGAGAATCATTCCTATTTTGATAGTTACTAAAAAAGGCAAAACTAAGTTAAATGTTATACTAGAGTTATAAGCAAAGTACTGTGGAAACACATAATAAGAAATAGCCATCATTCTGAGCTTATAAAACACAGATTTGCCTAATTTCTTTAACTAAATATATATCTTCAAAGAAATTACTACATTACCCAAACATTAATTTCTTAAATTCTTCCAAAACCCATACATGGGTTTTTAGACACTCATTTCCCAGGGACAATATTTAATTATCCTAAACATATTCATTACTACTGTTAAAAATTACAAAAATGCCTGTTAAATATTATTTAAATTAATTAATATTTAAATATTAATTAAATATTATTTAAATTGTCAATTAACATTTGATGAGTTTAATGTGCATATAAATATCTAACTAAATTTTCATATGAGTATAGTGGAATAATGACTAATGCATATTATATTGCATATAGACTTCATAATTAAACATGCTAGATGCTTTATTATGCACTATATATTATACATATATATGTGAAAACATATTAAAATATATATATTAAAATTGTGCATGACTCTATAATTTTAGTCCAAATTTTTGTTTTGGTAAAACATTCAGAATTAAATAACTAAATTATCCCTGCTCCTCCTGACACAAGCAAAAGTGTGAAAATGTAAAACAATAGTCAGTCCCCTACCTATGACTGATTTCCATTCCAAGGGTGTGTTCGTAAGTCCACTTCTTTTGTTGATCATGATGGCTACTCCATTCAATAAAGCAGAAATAGATGTTTTTCTGGAACTCTCTTGCTTTTTCCATGATCCTGTGGATGTTGGAAATTGGATCTCTGGTTTCTCTGCCTTTTCTAAAACCAGATTGAACATCAGGGAGTTCATGGTTCACATATTGCTGAAGCCTGGCTTGGAGAATTTTGAGCATTACTTTACTAGCATGTCAGATGAGTGCAACTGTGTGGTAGTTTGAGCATTCTTTGGCATTGCCTTTCTTTGGAATTGGAATGAACACTGACCTTTTCCAGTCCTGCGGCCACTGCTGAGTTTTCCAAATTTGCTGACACATTGAGTGCAGCACTTTCACAGTATCATCTTTCAGGATTTGAAACAGCTCCACTGGAATTCCATCACTTCCACTAGCTTTGTTCATAGTGATGCTTTCTAAGGCCCACTTTACTTCACATTCCAAGATGTCTGGCTCTAGATGAGTGATCACATCATCATGATTATCTGTGTCATGAACATCTTTTTGTACAGTTCTTCCATGTATGCTTGCCACCTCTGAAATCACTGCAGATGGTGACTGCAGCCATGAAATTAAAAGACACTTACTCCTTGGAAGAAAAGTTATGACCAACCTAGATAGCATATTCAAAAGCAGAGACATTACTTTGCCGACTAGGGTCCATCTAGTCAAGGCTATGGTTTTTCCTGTGGTCATGTATGGATGTGAGAGTTGGACTGTGAAGAAGGCTGAGCGCCGAAGAATTGATGCTTTTGAACTGTGATGTCGGAGAAGACTCTTGAGAGTCCCTTGGACTGCAAGGAGATACAACCAGTCCATTCTGAAGGAGATCAGCTCTGGGATTTCTTTGGAAGGAATGATGCTAAAGCTGAAACTCCAGTACTTTGGCCACGTCATGCGAAGAGTTGCCTCATTGGAAAAGACTCTGATGCTGGGAGGGATTGGGGGCAGGAGGAGAAGGGGACGACAGAGGATGAGATGGCTGGATGGCATCACTGACTCGATGGACGTGAGTTTGAGTGAATTCCGGGAGATGGAGATGAACAGGGAGGCCTGGCGTGCTGCTATTCATGGGGTCACAAAGAGTCGGACATGACTGAGCGACTGAACTGGAACTGAACTGAACTCAGGTTTTGGGCTTACTCTTCCCCACACAACGTTGGTTTTGTTTTTAAGGGTTCTTGGGTTCTTTGAATGATAAACTAAGGGAGACTTCAGCTTCATATCACTGGAAGTATTGCCACCCAACAACAGTTAGCAGTTAGCCCATCCTTTGCTGCTTTATAGTCTGGCATCAAGTTTTCCTTCTTACTGATGTGACTTCCATCTGGCACCCTCTTCTAGCATAGTCCTATCTCATTCACATTAAAAACCTGCTCAAGTAAATACATGCCTTCATCAATAATTTCTCAAAGCATTTCAAGAAATTCCCAGGCAGGCAGTTATCATATCTGAATTTCCTGCCTCACCACTTTTACATTATGAACATTGGCTCCAGCCTTGAACCAATGAAACCAGTTATGGCTGGCATTAAAAAATGTGCTCTCTGTGTCTTCACCATGTTTCTTCTTCAAGTCTTCATAAAGGCTTTTAGCTTTCTCTTGAATAAGCATTATTCTGAGCAGGACGCAACATTGGTACTGATCCTGCATCCACACACTGATAAGTTTCTCCATCTCCTCCATCCTTTTCTCCACTCTTTGATACTACTGTTGACATCATCACACAGCTGATTTCACATGATCCACAATCTTGTCCTTGTTCTTTAGAATCATGCCAGTGGTTGAATTACTCATGTTATATGAACAAGAAGTGTCTACCATCTTTTCACCTTGCTCCACTTTCTCAATTATTTTTACTTTTGTTTCCATCATTATTGCTTGGTGTTTCTTAGCAGTACTAGCTACATCACTGCTGGTGTTTTTTTTTTTTTTCCTTGCTTCTAGACATCCTGGGCTTGAATTAAAGATTCTATTCTGTACTCTATACAGTACTGTAAGTAAAGTACACAAGACCACAACCACTTGTAGAAGGTGCACACACATGACAATGTATGCCAGACATGTGAACTAACTTATGTGACTGGACATGCAAATGAAAGTTCCTGTCTTTGAAAGCTCATATCTTGAAGGTTTGCAATGTAGAGGACTTATTGTATGTAAAGATTTCAGAGGACAATGTGGCCAGAGTGTAGGGTTTATGAGGATAAATGTCTGGAGAAAAGGTTGTAACAATTAGCTGAGATCAAGCTGTAACTTCTTGTCTAAGTTAAGAATTTGTTTGGGATTTAATAACTGATTGGATATTGGCAAAGGAGAGTCAGATAACTGAATTTTCCAGATTGGTTGATTGAATTGATATAATTCTATCTACCCAAAAGTATAAATAGAGTGGATAGGAAGACTGGACTTTTACTCAGAGAAAAGTGTAGGAAAAATAGGCGGAATTCCAGGATAAAGGAAGGGTTAATCTAGCAACTGTGCTAACACTGGAATTTGTGGAGTGTAAAGGAATTTGGAGTGTAAAGGAATCTGACTAAAGACACTCCTTCCCGCCCTGATACACACACAGCGCTGCTCTGTTATCCCAGTTAAACTGCATTGTAACTTCCTAGTTCTTGTTTTATCAACTCTCATGGCTCCAAGGAGAGAAGTGGGGAGAGCTATTAGATGCAAGTTCGGGCTTGGATGGATACTTATTAGATAATAAATCTTTCATAAATTCTCTGTTATTTGTGTGGACTATCTCAATTTAGGGAATTTCTCTTCTCCTCCCTGGATCACACACTTGCTGCACTTTAGGAATTTAATTTAACCTCTCCTAGTTACACATTCTTTGACTGCACTTAAGGAATTTGAGTTGCTTCCTATCAGTTTTGAATCACCCCATTTGGCAACCTAGGTGTGATTGGGACATACCCTTATCTCATCTCTATTGTTTCTGTCCTCTGTAAACAAGTCTAGTGTTTTCCCCAGTTTCATGCCTTCAGTTGCATTATCTCTTCTTTCTTTCTTCTTTTTTTTTTAAAGATCCTGGCTTCATCTCTCTTTAGTGTAAGCAGCCTAATGCTATGAAAGAACTCTTTGGAGAGGAAAGGGAACTCTGGTTCTAATTTTGCCATTGATGGCTATTCAGCTTTAGGCAAATGCTTTACCTCATTCAGTTTCTGGATCATAAAATACAGGAAAGGGATAAAATAAATGTGCTTCAGAGACTTCCTATCCATAAAATGCTATGACTCGTAGTTTGTCCTAGATGGCCTGAGAGCCTGCCCATCTGTTTTCCCTTTATGGGCTATGACTGTACCTTTATTATTGTATTTATGGCATTGTACTTAAATAATCATTGTTGTGGTTTATTCATCAAGTCATGTCCGGGCCTTGCAACCCCATGAACTATAGCCTGCCAGATTCCTCTCTCCGTGGGATTTCTCAAGCAAGAATACTGCTATAGTTTGTCATTTCCTTTTCCAGGGGATCTTCCTGACCCAAGAATCAAACCAAACACATTTGAACACCCATGGACAGAGGAACCTGGTGGGCTACAGCCCATTGTGTTGCAAGAGTCAGACACTACTAAGCAACTAAATGACAACTTAAATAGTCATGTTTATTTATTTATGTAATGTATATTTATTGTTACTGCTGACTATAAACCAGGTACTGGCAAGCACAAACAACAGAACAATTGTGGCCAGTCCTTTTAGAGTTTACAGGGTAACTAGGAATGTGACGTGATGATATATGACTTGATGAAAGTAGCAGAAGGTAAAAGCAGAGAATATTAAGGGATTCAAGAGAGATCTCTCCTGATCAAGAAAGTCTCCTTTAATACATTTCATCCGAAGACCTAAAGGAGGAGAAAGGAAAAGGAAGAATGCTCGAGACAGAGGGAATAGCATGTTGAAATGCCTGGAGATGAGAGTACATGAAGATTTGAAGGAAAGTCTGTAAAGTGGAGAAGACAGAATGGAGGAGAAAGAAGTACACAGAGGTGGCTGTGTGGTTAGATTTTATTCAGATAAGTTTGAACTGTCTTAAGGTTTTGGATGGTATCCTGTGGGCAAAAGAAAGACTGAAAAGTTTAAAGTAAGAATGTGCCTTGATCATATTTAGATTTTGAGTTTCAATCTGGATTCATAATGATAATGAAAATAAAATAACTTTTATTGCATGCTTACTGTAGACACAGTTACAAATTCTCTACTAACTTGTCCTATTTAATCTTCACAATAATTGTATTTGTTTCCTAGGGCTGCTGCAATGAATTGTAGCAAACTGAGTGACATAGAGTAACGGAATTTATTCACAGTTTTGGAAGCCAGAAGTCTGAAATCAAGGTGTCTCCAAGGTTATGGTCTCTCTGAACGATCTGGGAAGAGTCCTTCCTTGTTTCTTCCTATCTTCTGGTTCAGTTCAGGTTAGTTCAGTTGCTCAGTTATGTCCGACTCTTCGCGACCCCAAAAATTGCAGCACGCCAGGCCTCCTTGTTCATCACCATCTCCTGGAGTTCACTCAGACTCACGTTCATCGAGTCTGTGATGCCATCCAGCCATCTCATCCTCTGTTGTCCCCTTCTCCTCCTGCCCCCAATCCCTCCCAGCATCAGAGTCTTTTCCAATGAGTCAACTCTTCGCATGATGTGGCCAAAGTACTGGAGTTTCAGCTTTAGCATCATTCCTTCCAAAGAAATCCCAGGGCTGATCTCCTTCAGAATGGACTGGTTGGCTCTCCCTGCAGTCCAAGGGACTCTCAAGAGTCTTCTCCAACACCACAATTCAAAAGCATCAATTCTTCGGCGCTCAGCCTTCTTCACAGTCCAACTCTCACATCCATCCATGACCACAGGAAAAACCATAGCCTTGACTAGATGGACCTTAGTTGGCAAAGTAATGTCTCTGCTTTTGAATATACTATCTTCTGGTAGCTGTCAGCAGTTCTTGGCATTCCTCGACTTACAGATTCATCATTCTAGTCCCTGCTTTCATCTTTACATTCTTCCCCATGTCTCACATTTTCTCCTTTGTCTCTGCCTCTGTGTCCAAATTTCCCTCTTATAAGGACACTAGTCATTGAATGGCTTCCCTGGTGGCTCAGAGGTTAAAGCGTCTGCCTCCAGTGTGGGAGACCCGGATTCGATCCCTGGGTCGGGAAGATCCCCTGGAGAAGGAAATGGCAACCCACTCCAGTGTTCTTGCCTGGAGAATCCCATGGACAGAGGAGCCTGGTAGACTATAGTCCTTGGGGTGGCAAAGAGTCAGACATGATTGAGCGACTTCACCTCAGTCATTGAATTAGGGCCTACCATAGTGCATATAGTGCATTTGAACTTGACTGTATCTGCAAATGATTACATCCCGAGGTTATGGGTAGACATGAATTTTCGGGGGACACTAACCAACCACAACAACATTAAGAGGTTAACCTAGATTGAGAGGTTAGGAAACCAAGGCATTAAGAAATATTTCTAAAGTTAAAAAACTAATGTTTGGCCAAGGCAGGGAGACCAGTTAGGCAAACATTGCAGAGAGATGATGGTGTTGGTAGTAAGGGTGGAAAATGTGCATGGTCCTGGTAAATATTGAAAAAATAAAATCTATAGTATTTGTTAATAATCTTAATGGGAAGAGTAAATGACAGAGAAGTTATGAAAAACTCCCTGGTTGCTAATCTGAGGAACTGGGTGGCGGTTCTACCATTTACAGTGGTAGAGGACACTGGGCAAAGAGCAGTTTGGGGAGAAAGGGAATACATTCTTGTTTGTCAGGGCGTAGTTTGGTGTACCCAATGAAGCATCTAATTGGAAATAGATATGATAGTCTAGCACTCAAGAGAAAGGTTTGGGCTAGAACATCAGAAAATTGAATTAATCATCATTCATTATTTAATTATGAGTGCCTATGTTGAGGCAAGTTCCAACACAGGCACCAATGGAAAGGCAAAGTTCCTGCTGTAGTAGAGATGCCATTTTTAAAACTGAAGTATAGTTGATTTATAATATGCTGTTAGTTTCATCTGTATAACATAGTGATTCAGTACTTTTGCAGAGTATGCGCCATCACAGGTAATTACAAGGTAATGGGTAAAATTCCTGTGCTTTATAGTATATCATTGTTGCTTATTTATTTTATGTTAGTAATTTGCCTCTCCCCTCTTCTTCCTCCTCTTTGGTAAACACAAAATTGTTTTCTATATCTTTGTGTCTGTTTTGCATATATATATATTTTAGATTCCACTTATAACTGATATCATATAGTATTTTTCTTTGTCTGACATTTCACTAAGCATAATATTCTCTAGGTCCATCCATGTTGCTGCAAAAGGCAAAATTTTATTTCTTTTTATGACTGAGTGGTATTCCATTGTATATAAATACGACATCTTCTTTATCTATTCATCTGTTGATCAGTAATTGTGTTACTTACTTGTCTTGGTTATTATAAATAGGGCTGCTATGAAACATTGAATGGTTTGCCTTGGAAGCGAACAGACATCATTCTGTTGTTTTTGAGATTGCATCCAAGTACTGCATTTCGGACTGTTTTGTTGACCATGATGGCTACTCCATTTCTTCTGAGGGATTCCTGCCGACAGTAGTAGATATAATGGTCATCTGAGTTAAATTCACCCATTCCAGTCCATTTTAGTTTGCTGATTTCTAGAATGTCGACATTCACCCTTGCCATCTCTTGTTTGACCACTTCCAATTTGCCTTGATTCATGGACCTGACATTCCAGGTTCCTATGCAATATTGCTCTTTACAGCATCGGATCTTGCTTCTATCACCAGTCACATGCACAACTGGGTATTGTTTTTGCTTTGGCTCCATCCCTTCATTCTTTCTGGAGTTATTTCTCCACTGATCTCCAGTAGCATATTGGGCACCTACTGACCTGGGGAGTTCCTCTTTCAGTATCCTATCATTTTGCCTTTTCATGCTGTTCAAGGCAAGAATACTGAAATGGTTTGCCATTCCCTTCTCCAGCGGACCACCTTCTGTCAGACTTTTCCACCATGACCTGCCCATCTTGGGTTGCCCCACAGGCATGGCTTGGTTTCACTGAGTGAGACAAGGCTGTGGTCCTAGTGTGACTAGATTGACTAGATTTCTGTGAGTGTGGTTTCAGTGTGTCTGCCCTCTGATGCCCTCTTGCAACACCTACCATCTTACTTGGGTTTCTCTTACCTTGAGCATAGGGTATCTTTTCACGGCTGCTCTAGCAAAGCACAGCTGCTGTTTCTTACCTTGAAAGAGGGATATCTCCTTACTGCCGCCTTCCTGACCTTCAATGTGGGATAGCTCCTCTAGGCCCTCCTGCTCTGCGCAGCCATGCTCCTCACCAGTAACGCTGAAGAAGCTGAAATTGAATGGTTTTATGAAGACCTACAAGATCTTTTAGAACTAACACCCAAAAAAGATGTCCTTTTCATTATAGGGGACTGGAATGCTAAAGTAGGAAGTCAAGAAACACCTGGAGTAACAGGCAAATCTGGCCTTGGAATGCAGAATGAAGCAGGGCAAAGACTAATAAGAGTTTTGCCAAGAAAATGCAGTGGTCATAGCAAACACCCTCTTCCAACAACACAAGAGAAGACTCTACACAAGGACATCACCAGATGGTCAACTCCGAAATCAGACTGATTATATTCTTTGCAGGCAAAGATAGAGAAGCTCTATACAGTCAGCAAAAACAAGACAAGGAGCTGACTGTGGTTCAGATCATGAACTCCTGATTGCCAAATTCAGACTGAAATTGAAGAAAGTAGGGAAAACCGCTAGACCATTCAGGTATGACTTAAATCAAATCCCTTATGATTATACAGTGGAAGTGAGAAATCAATTTAAGGGCCTAGATCTGATAGACAGAGTGCCTGATGAACTATGGAATGAGATTCGTGGCATTGTACGGGAGACAGGGATCAAGACCATCCCCATGGAAAAGAAATGCAAACAAGCAAAATGGCTGTCTGGGGAGGCCTTACAAATAGCTGTGAAAAAAAGAGAGGCGAAAAGCAAGGAGAAAAGGGAAGATATAAGCATCTGAATGCAGAGTTCCAAAGAATAGCAAGGAGAGATAAGAAAGCCTTCTTTAGCGATTAATGCAAAGAAACAGAGGAAAAGAACAGAATGGGAATGAATAGATATCTCTTCAAGAAAATTAGAGATATCAAGGGAACATTTCATGCAAAGATGGGCTTGATAAAGGACAGTAATGGTCTGGACTTAACAGAAGCAGAAGATATTAAGAAGAGGTGGCAAGAATACACAGAAGAACTGTACAAAAAAGATCTTCATGACCCAGATAATCATGATGATGTGATCACTCATCTAGAGCCAGACATCTTGGAATGTGAAGTAAAGTGGGCCTTAGAAAGCATCACTATGAACAAAACTAGTGGAGGTGATGGAATTCCAGTGGAGCTGTTTCAAATCCTGAAAGATGATGCTGTGAAAGTGCTGCACTCAATATACCAGCAAATTTGGAAAACTCAGCAGTGGCTGCAGGACTGGAAAAGGTCAGTGTTCATTCCAATTCCAAAGAAAGGCAATGCCAAAGAATGCTCAAACTACTGCACAATTGCACTCATCTGACATGCTAGTAAAGTAATGCTCAAAATTCTCCAAGCCAGGCTTCAGCAATACATGAACCGTGAACTTCCTGATGTTCAAGCTGGTTTTAGAAAAGGCAGAGGAACCAGAGATCAAATTGCCCACATCCGCTGGATCATGGAAAAAGCGAGAGTTCCAGAAAAACATCTATTTCTGCTTTATTGACTATGCCAAAGCCTTTGACTGTGTGGATCGCAATAAACTTTGGAAAATTCTGAAAGAGATGGGAATACCAGACCACCTGACCTGCCTCTTGAGAAGTCTGTATGTAGATCAGGAAGCAACAGTTAGAACTGGACATGGAACAACAGACTGGTTCCAAATAGGAAAAGAAGTGCGTCAAGGCTGTATATTGTCACCCTGCTTATTGAACTCATATGCAGAGTACATCATGAGAAACACTGGACTGGAAGAAACACAAGCTGGAATCAAGATTGCTGGAAGAAATATCAATAACCTCAGATATGCAGATGACACCACCCTTATGGCAGAAAGCAAAGAAGAACTAAAGAGCCTCTTGATGAAGGTGAAAGAAGAGAGTGAAAAAGTTGGCTTAAAGCTCAACATTCAGAAAACGAAGATCATGGCATCTGGTCCTATCACTTCATGGGAAATAGATGGGGAAACAGTGGAAACAGTGTCAGACTTTATTTTTTGGGCTCCAAAGTCACTGCAGATGGTGACTGCAGCCATGAAATTAAAAAACGCTTACTCCTTGGAAGAAAATTTATGGCCAACCTAGATAGCATATTCAAAAGCAGAGACATTGCTTTGCCAACTAAGGTTCGTCCAGTCAAGGCTATGGTTTTTCCTGTGGTCATGTATGGATGTGAGAGTTGGACTGTGAAGAAGGCTGAGGGCCGAAGAATTGATGCTTTTGAACTGTGGTGTTGGAGAAGGCTCTTGAGAGTCCCTTGGACTGCAAGGAGATCCAAGCAGTCCGTTCTGAAGGAGATCAACCCTGGGTGTCTTTGGAAGGAATGATACTAAAGCTGAAACTTCAGTACTTTGGCCACCTCATGTGAAGAATTGACTCATTGGAAAAGACCCTGATGCTGGGAGGGACTGGGGGCAGAAGGAGAAGGGGACAACAGAGGATGAGATGGCTGGATGGCATCACGGACTAGATGGATGTGAGTCTGAGTGAACTCCGGGAGATGGTGATGAACAGAGCGGCCTGGCATGCTGTGATTCATGGGGTCACAAAGAGTTGGACATGACTGAGCGACTGAACTGAACTATGAAACGTTGGGGAGCATGTATCTTTTTGAATTAGAATTTACACCTTTTCCAGATATATGCTCAGGACTAGGATTACTGGATAATATAACTATATTTTTAGTTTTTTAAGGAAACTCCATATTGTTTTCCATAGTGGCCGCACTAATTTACATTCCCATGAGCTGTGTAGGAGGGTTTCCTTTTCTCCACATCTTCTCTAACATTCATTAGTTATATATAGACTTTGTGAGAACACCATCTTGACAGGTAACGGCAACCCACTCTAGTATTCTTGCCTGGAAAATCCCATGGATGGAGGAGCCTGGTAGGTTACAGTCCATGGGGTTCAAGAGTCAGACACAACTGAGTGGCTTCACTGCAGTACTGCTGCTATCTTGACAGGTGTGAGGTGATACCTTACTGTGGTTTTATTTGCATTTCCTAATCATGAGTGATGTTGAGCATCTTTTCATTTGTCTGTTAACCATCTGTATGTCTTCTTTGGAAAAATGTTTATTCATAAAGTCTCTGCCATTTTTTGATTGGACTGTTTGGTTTTTTGATACTGAGTTGTATGAGCTGCTGGTATATTTTAGTTATTAATCCAATAGTCAGTCTCATCATTTGCAAGCATTTTCTTTCATTTAGAGGTTGTCCTTTTGTTTTGTTGATAGTTTGTTTTGTTGTTCAAAAGCTTTTAAGTTTACTTAAGTCCCGCTTGTTCATTTTTCCTTTTATGTCTTTTGCCTTAGGGGCTGGTCACATAAACTGCTACAGTTTGTATGAAAGAGTGTTCTCCCTAGTTCTTTTCTAGGAGTTGTGTGCTTTTCTGTCTTACATTTAGTTTTTTAAAGCATTTTGAGTTTATCTTTGTATGTGTTGTGAAGGAATGTTCTTATCTCATTATTTTACATATGGCTGTCCAGTTTTCCCAGCATTACTTGTTGAAGAGAGTGTCTTTTCTCTATTGTATTAGAAATGCAATTCTTAGTGGGGAAGTCAGATGTTAGACAACAAAAATAAGACAACTTCAAACAGAAAAAAGTTCTATGTAGACAATAAAAATGGGTGAGACATAAGTGAATGATTGGTAGAGAGTGCCTTCTTTAGTTTGGATGGTATAAGTAGATTTCTCTGAGGAGACGACATTTGAACTGAGAACTGCCTGGTATGAGGAGCTCACTTCATGGAGCTCAGTGCACAAAAGCCTAGAAGCAGTTGTATTCTTGTATTTTGTGAGGAACAGAAAAAAAGAACAGTGTCGCTAGAGCAAAGAGAACCTAGGGAGTGAATGAGGGTAGTAGGGCATTAGGCTGGAATCAAGGTCAGTGGGAAACCTTGAATGTATGTATGTGTGCATGTATGTGTATATGTATGTGTATCTTTGGAAGTGACAGTCTGATTTATTTATTTAGTTTTATTTAAAGCCATGGAATGGAAGCTGTCACCCAGGGAGAGAGAAGAGAACTAGGAAAAAGGAAGGCCCGAAGTTATTTTAATTTTATGAAGAGACTCATGAAGAAGAAGTGGTTAGAGATATGGTCAGAAATATGTTTTCTTATGTGCTTTCCCTATTACATTGAAAGCTGTTCCCTAATTGCCAAGAAAAGTGTCTTGTACCAAGTTGCGCCAACAAATATTTATCAAATTAATTTCAAACAGATGAAATCAAGTAGTAAAGTAAGCCTCCCAATTATGGTATTTTTTTTAATCAGTGATGCCAAAATTTTATTTTTTCCAAAGTCTACTTCTTTGGCTTTGTGACTTTAGTGTGTGTGTGTGTGTGTGTTTCACCACAACAGATACATAGTATAGTTTCTCAATCCTTAACTTTCATAGGATTTTACTATATGACTTCCTTTGGTCAACAACATACAGTAGAAGTGTCAACAACATACAGTGTGTCAGTTCTGAATGCAGACCTCAAGGAGCCCTGAGTATCTCTTCTTAGACTCTTGTACTTCTGCCATCCCACGAGGAAGGCATGGCTAGACTAGACCCAGGAGGAAGGTTAAGAGATGTATAGAGTATTGCTGCCCCTGCTGTGCCTAGTCAAGCCCAGCGTAGAGCAAGGTGCCCCTGGCTATGTTTCAGGAGTTTAAGTAAGTCCAGCCTAGATCAGCCTCAATCAGTTCAGTCAACTCATAAGCATAGAAGTTAGCAAAAATGAGGGTAGGGTGTTAAAAACACTGTGTCCTTCACTGTCTCCTGGAGCTTGCTCAAACTCATGTCCATTGAGTCGGTAATGCCATCCAACCATCTCATCCTCTGTCATCTCCTTCCCCTCCTGCCTTCAATCTTTCCCAGCTTCAGGGTATTTTCTGAGGAGTCAGTTCTTCTCATGAGGTGGCCAAAGTATTGGAGTTTCAGCTTCAGCATCAGTCCTTCCAGTGAATACTCAGGGTTGATTTCCTTTAGGACGGACTGGTTTAATCTCCTTGCAGTCCAAGGAACTCTCAAGAGTCTTCCAAAGTTCGAAAGCATCAATTTTTCAGCACTTATCCTTCTTTATTGTCCAACTCTCACATCCATACAAGACTACCCGAAAAATCATAGCTTTGACTATATGGACCTTTGTTGGCAAAGTGATGTCTCTGTCTAGTTTTGTCATAGTGAACTGATCTTTTAAAGGGATGACCTAGTTGAACAAGCTGTAGGATAATGAGGCATTGATGGGTGAGTCAGAAAAGGGCCTGGAAAAAAGAAGTTTGTCATCTCCCACATCTGACTATATCTTAACATTTCATGAAGGTTCTAAGAATCCAGTAGGAATATCTGCAGATTTGGTTTAGAAAGGCACATGGTTTTGAGACATGATTGATTTTATTCCCTATATAAAGCCTGCTAAATTAACCCAAACTCTGGGGTAAAATGATAAAACTTTTGTACATTATATTAGTGCTTGGAGTTTAAGAATCATAATTTATGATGACATATAAACTTCATTATAGATGTCAGATTGCATTATTAAATTACTTACCATCTTAAGGATATTGAAAATGATTTATTCATGGTTAAAAAAGAAAAATGGCAAAGCTTATCTTCAAAGAACTGCTAATTCTGAATTTAAATGTTGAAAAGACTATTGTCCAAATTGGGAGAACATGAAAAGTAAGCTTAACATTAAAGGAGATAGTATCTGGAGTCAGGGATATACAGTGTTGAGTTTTAGCTTCACCATTTAACTAGCTATGGCAACCATGAGAATATATCTCTCCAAACCAAAGGAAGGATAACTGGCTGTTGGCTTTGAAATCCTTTACTGTGTTAGGGTTGAGGCCATTCCCTCCATGAGCTACTCAGGTCAGTGACCGAGAATGGTGAGAAACCCGGCTGGCCCATTGTCCTCTATGACTTTGACTCAAGAAGTCCCAACAGCATTGCCAAAACTTCGTAGACTATGGGCAGTCTTAACCTCCTCTCCCTCTCCCCTTCTGTAGTCTGGTTTCTCTCCCCACCTCCTCCAGATCTTTTCATATTTTCTTTCACACATGTTTCCTTTAACAAAATTTTCGTACAGTTTATCCCATCTTGTCAACTGCTTCTGAAGGAGCCGGATTATCACAATACCCAGAGTCTCAGTTTTCAAACATGTAAAATAGAATGTATTCCATAGGATCTACAGTTCAGTTCAGTTCAGTCGCTCAGTCGTGTCCAACTCTTTGGGATCCCATGAATCGCAGCATGTCAGGCCTCCCTGTCCATCATCAACTCCTGGAGTTCACCTAAACTCATGTCCATAGAGTTGGTGATGCCATCCAGACATCTCATCCTCTGTCATCCCCTTCTCCTCCTGCCCCCAATCCCTCTCAGCATCAGAGTCTTTTCCAATGAGTCAGCTCTTTGCAGAGGTGGACAAAGTATTGGAGTTTCAGCTTCAGCATCAGTCTTTCCAATGAACACCCAGGACTGGTCTCCTTTAGGATGGACTGGTTGAATCTCCTTGCAGTCCAAGGGACTCTCAAGAGTCTTCTCCAACACCACAGTTCATAAGCATCAATTCTTCGGTGCTCAGCTTTCTTCACAGTCCAACTCTCACACCCATACATGACCACAGGAAAAACCATAGCCTTGACTAGATGGACCTTTGTTGGCAATGTAATATCTCTGCTTTTTAATATTCTATCTAGGTTGGTCATAACTTTCCTTCCAAGGAGTAAGTGTCTTTTAATTTCATGGCTGCAATCACCATCTGCAGTGATTTTAAGTCCTCCCCAAAATAAAGTCAAACACTCTTTCCACTGTTTCCCCATCTATTTCCTGTGAAGTGATGGGACCAGATGCCATGGTCTTCATTTTCTGAATGTTGAGCTTTAAGCCAACTTCTTCACTCTCCTCTTTTACTTTCATCAAGAGGCTTTTAATTCCTCTTCACTTTCTGCCATAAGGGTGGTGTCATCTGCATATCTGAGGTTATTGATATTTCTTCCAGCAATCTTGATTCCAGCTTTTGCTTCTTCCAGCCTAGTGTTTCTCACAATGTGCTCTGCATATAAGTTAAATAAGCAGGGTGACAATATACAGCCTTGACGTACTTTTTTTCCTGTTTGGAAGCAGTCTGTTGTTCCATGCCCAGTTCTAACTTTTGCTTTCTGACCTGCATGTAGGTTTCTCAAGAGGCAGGTCAGGTGGTCTGGTATTCCCATCTTTTGAAGAATTTTCCACAGTTTACTTTGATCCAGCTTAAATGGACCAGTGAATTTAAGGCAAAATTTTACAGTGACTGACATTATAAAGGTTAGATTAATTAAAGGAACTTTTCATTATTGTTATTGTTAATATTGCTTCTTAGGTTTTTTGTTTGTTTGTTTTTGAGTAAAAAACATGCATTAGTGGATCCTGGGCTGAGGTCTATCTATTGCTAGGGAAAAATAGGTATAAAATAAATGGAAAATGAAATAATAATCATGAAGCACTCTACATACACAGTTAATACAAATAGTCAAATAAATCACAAACACTTACGACTATATCACCTGTCAGCTGCCATCTAAAGTGAAAGGTGATATTTGATGCCAGGGTGAAGTAACCTTCGTGTTATAGAGACTTTGGGGACCAGGCTTTCTTTCTTGATGGAAATATTCAAGGGCATTAGGTTAAACCAGGCCATCATCTCCCAAATATAAATAATGTTAGAGAAAGGCTTACAAGTGCATCAAAATGTTTTTACTGACTTGAATTATCCCAATAATTACATACATTCAACATTTTGCTTAAGTTGAAGGCATACTACTAACTAATGGACTCAATTTGATAGTGATTATAATTTGGAGCATGCTTTACTCAACATTATTTGACTAAACCTGAAGCTTGAGGGCAACTGATTTTTTTTTTTTTTTTTAGGAAAATAAGACAACTTAAAATGGGAAAGAAGTTCAGTATGGCTTCTTTCTAAGGTCAAACATAATTAAAAATTTTTAAAGAATAAGGAAAAATTACTGAGGGAATTATATTTTTTCTAAACATTATACCCAGCATATAAATTCTCAATAAGTATGTTATATTCAATTGTACTAAAATACTTCAGATACAGGATGCAGGATTGGAATCATTTTTATGTAGATTTTTCCTACATACCTAAATAGAAGGATGAAAGTAGGGTGAATAAGATGATCATTCAAAGTCATTTCTAGCTTTCAGAATATTTATAACACTATTTTAGAATGTCTAATCTAACTGTAAATTTCACTTTCTATAGTAAAGTGGTATTTGAATTACTTATTTCGTATAGAGCTAGTCAGTTTAACTTCTAATTGTGTAATTAGAAATCAAATTACCTATGGTTGGGAAAAGTTGAACAAAAAATTGTTGTATTTGACTGTGA
Organism: Nanger dama; assembly: GCA_917880005.1. Lineage (NCBI taxonomy): Eukaryota > Metazoa > Chordata > Mammalia > Artiodactyla > Bovidae > Nanger > Nanger dama. The sequence continues at coordinate 20,998,710 of CAKJTW010000011.1, read as the reverse complement.
TAGGTTTTCCTTTTTGGTGGTTCATTATTATAAGTCAAAGCTATAATTCTGGGATGTCAAATGGACCTTGAAATGTTGCTGTTGCTTTGAGAAGAGTTTGGGACCTCCAGTGAGCATCGTTTAGAATTTATCAGGACTCTGTTGCTTTCCTTATATGAATTTCTTCCGGCATTAAGTAGATCATTGGTTTTAAGCTGTTGTAATAGTTCTAAATTATTTCATATTTTACTCTTCTTTTTTTTTCTGTTCTTCTTTCCGCCCTTCAGAAATAGGTGTCAGACATACCTGTATGTGATACCAGCTCAGCATGTAAAAGTGGTCTGTCCTTGAGAAATGACTTTGACCTCAACTTATTCTTAATCTCCTCCTGAGTTCCTAATAAACTACTGAGCCCATAGTAAATACTCAATAATATTTGTTGAATAGATAATTTTGTGAAATGGAATCAACAAAGTATTTACTCCAGATAATTGTTATGAGGATCAATTCAAAGTCAGAGACTGCCACACAGTTGGTAATCTTGTATGTTGCTAAATATTATTAACTATATTAATGTTAGGACTATGATGCTACTTTGATTCACAATTCAATCTGAATGACCTAGTATAAATAATCTATTTCAATAACCTCTTAATTTCTCCCTGCTTTCTATTTCTTCTCTTTAACCATTACTTTCCAAAGTAACAATGAAATTTATTTTTAAAATACATTTTATTACAAGTCCATAACTCATAGCTCTCCATTTGTTTTTATGGAAATGACCTTCAGACTCCTAATAGTACAAAAAAAAAAACCAACAAAAACATGGAAACGAAACAAAACAGAAAACTAAAACTCATACCCACAAATATGTGTCTTTAATTATGTGTTTATTACATCCATGGACCACTAAGTTGTCATGGTATTTATATTGTAAAACCTAAAAGTAAACCTTATAAAAGCTGAGATCATGTTTAAATAGTTTAAAAGTTTTTTTTTTTTTCTAATCCTGATGGTTCTATTTTAATATTCAAGCCAGAATATACACTTAGGATAAAGCCCTATTAACAATTGAGATATCAAATTGTCCTCTTACATATATGTTTTTCTGACTTAGCTAGACCTCCTTGAAATTATAATTTTTGTTTGTAAAATTGCTGACAGAAGGCTGGTTCTACTACTGAAAGTGACAGCCCTGCTTTTCTCATGGAGTTGGCCTCTTTCTGCATATTAGTCTTATCTTCAGTTCACGGGCTTCTGCATTCATTTTTATGGTTGCTATAACAAATTATCACAAACTCAGTGGCTTAAAAGAACAAAACTGTACTCTCTTGCAACTCTGGAGGCCAGATCTTAGAAATTAGTTCCACTGGGCTGAAACCAAAGTGTTGGCAGAGTGGCATCCCTCTGCAGGCGTGCTCTGGAAGCCTGTCCTTCCTTTGCCTCTCTGCCTCTTCTGGCTTCCAGTGTGTGCAGGAATTACTCGGTTTATGACCACATCAGTCCTGTTTCTGCCTTCATAATTACAATGCCTGTGTCAAATCCCCTTCTATCTCTCTTTTATTAAGATGCATGTGATTGCATTTAGGACCCACACTGATAATCTCAGATAATGTACCCATTTTAAGATCTTTAATTTAATAGTAACTGCAGAGTCCGCTTTTGAAAATAAGATAACGTTCAGAAGTTTCAGGAATTATGACATAGATATCTTGGGTATGGAAGCATTTTTCAAACCACCACAGTTTCTCTGCAGAAATGTTTAACAAACCTGAGTAGGCAGGATTCTTCAGTGGCTTCCCAAATTCTTACTCCCTTGTGCTTATGCTTCATATGACTCCCTCCTCTTGACTGTAGATGGTACTGTGATATGATGGATTTCATTCCTGTGATTAGGTTATGTTATATGGCAAACTAGATTTCAAAGATGCAATTAAGGTCCCAAATCAGTTTATTCTGAATTAATCAGAAGAAAGACTATTTGACTGGCTCCAGCTTAATCAGGCAGAAGTCCTGACAAAGGAAGAGATTTCAAGGCTGAAAAATTTTTCTCTTGCTGGTCTTGGTGATGATGGAAATGACTGACTCCTACAGCCAAAAGGAGGTAAATTCTATCAACAACTTGAGTGAAGTGGAAGAGGATGGCAAGTGTCAGATAGGATGGAAGCCCCAGTTACCACTTTAATTGCAGACATATGAGACCTGAGCAAAGATCCAGCTGACCCATGCTGGACTCTTGACCATTGAAAACTGAGAAAATAAATGGGTGTTATTTTAAGCCACTTAATGTATGGTATACTGTTAGTGAGAAACAGAAAATAGTAATTGAATAGCCAGTTCCTGCAATGTAGTGTTTATAATGGAGAAGGCACTGGCAACCCACTCCAGCACTCTGCCTGGAAAATCCCATAGACGGAGGAGCCTGGTGGGCTGCAGTCTGTGGGGTCAATATGAGTTGCACACAACTGACATGACATAGCAGCAGCAGCAGCAGCAGCAGTGGTTATCAGGTTTGCCTCATAGGTAAAAGGTCCAAGTCTGAAACCGGATGGAAAAAGCATGCATACTTTGGGCTTCCCTGGTGGCTCAGGAGTAGCGAATCTGGCTGCAGTGCCAGAGATGCAGGAGATGTGGGTTCGATTCTTATGCTGGAAAGATCCTCTGAAGTAGGAAATGGCAACCCACTCAAGTATTCTTGCCTGGGAAATGCTATGGACAGGGGAACCTGGCAGGCTACAGTCCACGGAGTCACCAAGAGTTGGACGTGACTTCAGTTAAGTTTATATCAGTCATTCAGTCGTGTCCGACTCTGCGACACCATGAACTGCAGCACGCCAGGTGTCCCTGTCCATCATCAAATCCCAGAGCTTGCTCAGACTCGTCCATTGAGTTGGTAATGCCATCCAACCATCTTGTCCTCTGTTGTCTGCTTTTTCTCCTGCCTTCAGTCTTTCCCAGCATCAGGGTCTTTGCAAATGAGTAATTTCTTCACATCAGATGGCCAAAGTATTGGAGTTTCAGCTTCAGCATCAGTCCTTCCTATGAATATTCAAGACTGACTTCCTTTAGGATGGACTGGTTGGATCTCCTTGCAGTCCAAGGGACTCTCAAGAGTCCTCTAGTGCACCAGCTCCAAGTATCCAGTATCACTGAGACAACCGAGAGGGATGGTACAGGGAGGGAGGTGGTAGAGGGGTTTATATGGGGAACACGTGTATACCTGTGGCGGATTCATGTTGATGTATGGCAAAACCAATACAATATTGTAAAGTTAAAAAAAAAGTCTTCTCCAACACCACAATTCAAATGCATCAAATCTTCGATGTTCAGCCTTCCGTATGGTCCAACTCTCACATCCATACATGACTACTGGAAAAACCATAGCTTTGACTAGACGGACCTTTGTTGGTAAAGTAATGTCTCTGCTTTTTAATATGCACTCTATGTTGGTCATAACTTTCCTTCCAAGGAGCAAGAGTCTTTTAATTTCATGGCTGCAATCACAATTTGCAGTGATTTTGGAGCCCAAGAAAATAAAATCTGTCACTCTTCCCACTGTTTCCCCATCTATTTGCCATGAAGTGATGGGACCAGATGCCATGATCTTAATTTTCTGAATCCCAGAGTTGAGTTTTAAACCAGGTTTTTCGCTCTCCTTTTTCACTTTCATCAAGAGGCTCTTTAGTTCTTCTTTGCTTTCTGCCTTAAGGGGGTGTCATCTGCATTTCTGAGGTTATTGATATTTCTCCCAATAACCTTGATTCCAGCTTGTACATCCAGCTTAGTGTTTCTCATGATGTACTCTGCATATAAGTTAAATAAGCAGGGTGACAATATATCACCTTGACATACTCCTTTCCCTATATGGAATCAGTCTATTTTTCCATGTCCAGTTCTAACTGTTGCTTCCTGACTTGCATACAGATTTATCAAGAGGCAGGTCAGGTGGTCTGGTATTCCCATCTCTTGAAGAATTTTTCACAGTTTTTTGTGGTTCACACAGTCAAAGGCTTTGGCATAGTCAATAAAGGAGAAATAGATATTTTTTTGGAACTCTGTTGCTTTTTTGATGAACCAACGAATGTTGGCAATTTGATCCCTGGTTCCTGTGCCTTTTTCTAAATCCAGCTTGAGCATCTGGAAGTTCACAGTTCACCTACTATTGAAGCCTGGCTTGGAGAATTTTGAGCATTACTTGACTAACATGTGAGATAAGTGCAATTGTGTGGTCGTTTGAACATTCTTTGGCATTACCTTTCTTTGGGATTGGAATGAAAACTGATCTTTTCCAGTGCTGTGGCCGCTGCTGAATTTTCCACTTTTGCTGGTAAATTGAGTGCGGCACTTTCACTGCATCATTTTTTAGGATTTGAAAAAACTCAACTGGAATTCTATCACCCTCTACTAGCTTTGTTTGTAGTGACGCTTCCTAAGGCTCACTTGATATCACATTCCCAGATGTCTGGCTTTAGGTTGGTGATCACACCATCTTGATTATCTGGGTCATGAAGATCTTTTTGTACAATTCTTCTGTGTTTTCTTGCCACCTCTTGTTAATATCTTCTGCTGCTTTTAGGTTCATAACGGTTCTGTTCTTTATTGTGCCCGTCTCTGCATGAAATATTTCCTTGGTATCTCTAATTTTCTTGACTAATTCTCTAGATTTTCCTATTGTATTGTTTTCCTCTATCTCTTTGCATTGATTGCTGAGGAAGGATTTCTTATCTCTCCTTGCTATTCTTTGGAACTCCACATTCAAATGGGTATATCTTTCCTTTTCCTTTTCCTTTCATTTCTCTTCTATTCACGGCTTCTTGTAAGGCCTCCTCATACCACTGTTTTGCCTTTTTACATTTCTTTTCCTTGGGGATGGTCTTGATCCCTGCCTCCTGTACGATGTCAGGAACCTCCATCTATAGTTCTTCAGGCACTCTATCAGATATAATCCCTTGAATCTATTTGTCACTTCTACTGTATAATCATAAAGGATTTGATTTAAGTCATACCTGAATGGTCTAATGGTTTTCCCTACTTTCTTCAATTTAAGTCTGACTTTGGCAATAAGGAGTTCATATATATGACTTAGTGACTAAAGAAAAACAACAAAGCAATACAAAATCACTTAGCCTTTTCTGAGATGAGATTAGCTAAACCTAGACAAAATTGTCCCTTGATAGAAACCCATGTAAACTGCCCAATGTGGCTGAATAAAGGAGCAGATGTGCCATTGTCAATCTCTCAGCCATGCGGGCTTCTCAATTTACTCATCTTAGGATACTTTGCCTAACATTTATATGACATATAACTGATTGACTAGTTGAGTATCTGGCTGGTCTAACAATATCTGAAATTATCAACATATTTAAATACCTCTACAATGTGATGTCAACCTATTTTTTGATTACTCTTCCCCATTCCTCCTCTCATCTTCTTGGTCCTTTTGTTAAACAATACTTGAAACAGTCACTGCCCTCTAAATGCACAGTTCTGTTTTCCACAATTAAAAAAAAATTGCTTTCAACAGCTTCACTATGAATGCCCTTCACTTATTAAGCTCCTTTTCATTATTAAAGATCCAGCTCAAATATGACCTCTTTTAGAATCTTTTTTCATCAACTACTGTATTTGGTATGGCTAAAATTTGTCACTGTCCATTAGGCCTTTGCACATAACTTTGGTATAGCACTCATATCACAGTAGTATAGTATATTTTTATTGCTATAAAATATCATATATATTTACTGCTGAACTGTGAATGTCTTAAAGCCAAGAACTGCACTTTATCAATGTCTCATTTCCCCACTGTAGTGGGCATCCTCTGTTTTGATAATAGCACTTCCTTTTCCTTGGAAAGCAATTCTTTCTTCATCTGTTTTGTGTTGATCATTGCAGTTTTCTTGTCCCAATGTGGACAAGACAGATTGACCAATCATCATACCTAATGTCTTAGTTCACAGACAGGGCTGGCTCAAGACCTAAACTGGGCCAATACAAGCCATTTCTACTTTCTAAAAATGACCTCAATAAGGAAAAGCTCTGTTCTATTCGTTTGTAAGATTGTGGAGAATGGAAGCTTAGACGCACCTGAAACCATAAGCTGAATCTTGTGGTGTTTTTCTCATTAAAGAAATAATGACAGTAGGCAGAAGAAGCAAAGAGAAGAGATGAGAAATCCTAAAAGACCCTGAATATGGATGTCCCTGAGACTAGACCTAACCCTGGCTTTCCAGATATCCCTACCTTTTCATGACAGCTCATTTAGGGCAAGTGGGTTTCTATATAATTTACGGAGTTCTGCTTAACACTTCTAAAGTATCTAACAAGTAGACTGGCTCACAGACTGCGTACCCAGTAGTTGTTCAATCAAGAAACATTATCCTAAAGATCTTTCATTTTTTTTTGATGAGAAGGGCACTATTATATTTACCTAAAGAAAAGAAACTAAAAAGAATCTCAAACATATATAAAACATTTAAAACGTTATTATTAGGACTCCCTTGTGTTGGTCTTACTATTACACACAACAAATCTTCCTAGTAATCTGGCCTCTGTTTCTTACACCATCATTACACACTTCAGAGGTAATTAAATGTCTATGATGAGTAGGGATTACCATGGCTAGACTTGAACTCATCTGCTTTTGACTTGTTGACACCTTTAACTTTGTTGTTTTCATGTTTTCATTTCTACTGACACACTGATTTCTGAAATCTTTATTTACCCCACTTCAGCCAAATAGTTAAACAATTACTGATTTGTAGAAAATATCCAAGTCCTAATCCTTTCTCTTTCAACTTTTGATTTGAGACTACAAGGGCAATGTGCTATGTGCTTCTGTTTATTCATTGCTTTTTGAAAACTTTCTAATAAAAATTATTTGAGAATAATTTAGAAAACTTGACTTTTTCTCTAGGATGATTTAAAAAATTGTAAGAATTTTAAAGAAAATATCAGGTTGCAGACTATTAGAAAATTTATGGACTTTAAATATCATTTTCAGTAATTCTAATAGTAAACATTTAGGTTGTTATAACTTAAGAAATATTTCCTAACACCCCTGTGAGAATGAATATAAGGCATTTTAATGGAGGGTTCCCATTCACAAACATCCCCATGGCATGCTTATAGTCAGTTTTAGGAGATGGCCCATATAAAAGGAAAATTGCAGTATAGTTAATGATCAGTGGAGGTTGGGTACTCAAACAGAAAAGAGTGGAGCAGTATTCAGGTTCATAATTCGATTTTAATTTGTGTGTATGTTTTTTTAACTTTTCTATTTGACAGACATCTGAAGTCCTCAACTTTTACCATTTAGGATCTGTCACATGAAGATCATCAGCTATTAAAAATGAACTGAGTCTAGAAGAAATTAAGAGGAAAACCAATATTATTTTTGCAGAAAATAGTAAAAACCATCATCTTGATGGATAAGGAATTTGAAATCTTTTTCTTTTCAGGTTCTTATATCAAACAAGTGCAAGCAATAATTAATAATTGAATCTTCAAGTTATATTTATAATTGCATTTTATAAGATTAACAAACAAGTGTAGTATACCTTTTTTCAGATTGTTCTGCTTTAACTGCAGATATAACACTGCTATAGCAAGCATAATATGGGATCATAGAGCTGTAATAACTTATTTAGACCGTTCTTTTCTGTAACACAGAGTTTATACACATTGGGCTTCCCTGGCGTCTCAGCCGGTGAAGAATCCATCTGCAAGGCAAGAGATGAAATGACTGAGCAGCTTGCACAAGCATACTATGGCCATGGAGCTGTAATAGTTTTCAAACTTAGATGCTTCTTTTTGTAACACATTGTTTGTATACATGGAGCATAGATTCATGTCTGGACGAATCTGCAGATTTTCAGACTAATGGAAAGTTTTTGAATTGCCACACACAAATAATACTGTAGTAAATTACCTATCTGTGGTAAACCAAAGGCATGTTTATCCAAAATTATTATATAACCCTTCCCTAGTCTCATCTAAGACACAATGTTATTCATATTACAACATAAAATAATTTACTTTGTAGCAAAGCTGGCACTGAAAACAGTTGGGACATGATATTCAATAAATGGTATTGAAATAGCTCTGTATTTTGAAGTAAGTAAAGTCATATCTTTCCCTTACACTAGTAAGTCTTGCTGAAATAAATATTCAGTGTTATAAAAGAAAGCAAGGATTATCATTATGACTATGACCTATTTATATCATTTTGAATTTTAATAATTTCAAATAACATTCATTATTTAGGTTTATCTTAATATTCAATAATTAAGTATGCTGTATAATACTGTATTCAAATTTAGAATTTATCTTGTGTGAATTAGCAATTACAGACATTAGTATAGTAGGTATATGATTCTTTACATTAGATTGTGCAGTCTTACATATATATTCTCAAAAGATAAAATTAATACTTTATGTTAATTTTTCTTCTGATTGTTCTGTTTAGTTTTCTTCTAAAACTATCTTCTGATTATTATCTGATATATGCAAAACCCTTTTCAGTGTACCCACTTTAAAGGAATTCTGCTTAATCACAATTCTAATTTTCTTTTCAAAATTTAAGAAATTGCCTTTATTTTTACAGAGGATGTTCATGTGGCATGACTAGCCTGTGGAGTGTCATATTAACTAAATTTTGGCTGAATTCTGGAGATGTGCTCATAAAACATGAAACTTCTTCAAGACTATGAAACTAGTAAACATCAGAGCTAGGATTAGACTCATGATAACCTTGACTATGTGAAAGTGAAAGTGAAGTCGCTCAGTCGTGTCCAACTCTTCGAGACCCCATGGACTGTAGCCTACTAGGCTCCTCTGTCCATGGGATTTTCCAAGCAATAGTACTGGAGTGGATTGCCATTCCCTTCTCCAGGGGATTTTCCCGACCTGGGGATCGAACCCGGGTCTCCCGAATTGTAGACAGATGCTTTACCGTCTGAGCCAAATTAAGCTATATTCTTCCCTGAGAACTTTGAATTTTGCTCTGAAAAATTTTCACATTCATTACTTTCTCTTTATCCTCAGAACAAACAATTTGGATCAAATGTCTTCACCTTTAAAATAACTTTGTGGTAAAATACAAGTAATAAAATTTGCCACCCTACCCATCTTTAAGTATACAGTGCAATGTTATAAAGTACATTCATAACTGTGTAACCATCACCACCGTCCATCTCCATAACTCTTTTCATCTTGCAAAACTGAAACTTTGTACCCATTAAACAATAACTCTCCACTTTCCTTTCCCAGAAGTCACCTATGAGCCCACCCAGAGTCATCCTGTTAGAACAAAACGTGCTCCTAGTGCTTTTGTCACTTAGAAATTTACAATGGCTTAAGGACCTCATGCGAAGAGCTGACTTATTGGAAAAGACTCTGATGCTGGGAGGGATTGGGGGCAGGAGGAGAAGGGGCAGGAGGGATGAGATGGCTGGATGGCATCACAGACTCAATGGACGTGAGTCTGAGTGAACTCCGGGGAGTTGGTGATGGACAGGGAGGCCTGGCGTGCCACGATTCATGGGGTCGCAAATAGTCGGACACGACTGAGCGACTGAACTGAACTGAAGAGTCCAACTTTATTCTTTTGCATGTGGATATTCAGTTTTCTCAGTACCTTTGTCAAAAAACCTGTCCTTTCTCCATTGAATGGTCTAGGTGCAGTTAAAATCATTTTTACATATACAAAAGGGTTTATTTCTGGGCTCCCTATTCTATTCCATTGGTCCAAATACCTGTGTTTATGTCAAAATCACACTGTTTTGATTACTGTAGTTTTACAGTGAATTTTGAATTCAGAAATGTGAGTCCTCCAGTTTTAGTCTTCTTTTTCATAGTTGTTTTGGCTATTTAGGGCCCCTTGATATTCTATTTTTGGATAGATTTTTATAAAAACCATCATTGGGATGTTGATAGGGATAATGTTGAATCTGTTGATTGCTTTGGGTATTGACATTTTAACCATATTAAATCTTCTAATCCATGAATATGTGACGTGTTCCCATTTATTTGTGCCTTTTAATAGTAACATTATGTCTTAGTGTTTTATCTTCTTTATTTTAGCAATGTTTTCTAGTTTTCATTATACCAGTACTTTACTTCCTTGGCTAAGTTAATTGCTAAATATTTTATTTATTTTGATGCTATTACAAATGGGTTTGTTTTTGTAATTTTATTTTTAGATTATTCATTATTATTTTATAGAAATTCATTTTTTCCATTGACTTTGTGTCCCACTACTATGGTGAGATTATTTTAGTTTTAACAGGTTGTATGTATATATGTGTGTATGTGTGAAATCATTAGGGTTTTCTACATGAAAGATCATTTCATTTGCAAACAGAGATACTTTTACTTCTTCCTTTCCAATTTGGTTGCCCTTTATTTCTTTTTCTTAACTAATTTCTTAGGCTAGAACTTCCATTAATTTGCAATCTCTACCTTTGCCAGGATTAAAGCAGTCTTAATTCTTTTCCTTGCTTTTATTTTATTTATTTTTTCTATTCTCATTTCAGTTATTCTTCCACACTTTGTTTTGGAGTAATCTTTCTACATTTTAAACATGATCTTTAAGGGCCTCTGATATCCCCAAAGCTGAAGTTCAATTTCTTAGCACTACACTTAAAGTAAAAGGACTCCTACACCACACCCTACACTCTTGGGACATAGATTACATTTTTATTTTCCAACTTTGGTGCTTTACCCATGGTTTTCTGTCAGCCTAGATTTCAAGTCTTTCTCTTTCTTATCATTCATAAATCTCTTCCTTTAAAATCCAGTTCAAACATCTTAACCTGTCTAGAACCATCTTTGAGTCTCCCTGTCATTTACATTTCTTTCTAATTTATCCCATGGCACTGTATACTAGTCTCTTGGCTCTTTTCACACTTTAATTCATATTAGCATTAGTTTATATCTCTCTGTCACAACCTTTAAATTCCTTGAGGGGAGAAATTGCTTATTTTACTTCTTCTCCATGTTATAGGGAGTAGCACGTAGGCCTGTTAGTATTATTAGTAAATGTTCAATACATAGTTACAGATTGGGATTCTAAACGTATTTATACATGTTGAGGAATAAGAAGTATAAAATAGTAGGGATCTGAAATTTTGATTTCTGTTCCTTGAGTTCCCTCATCTTTATATTTCTTTCACAAATGAGATTGAATATATTTTTTCTTGGTGATACGGGAAAAATTATTTTCTTCTTGTTTCAAATTCCTCTTTTGTAAGCCCAGAGTATGACTGTGAATTTTATATCATAATAAGGGCCACTGAGAGATGCTATAAAGGTAAACCAGAAATAAAATACATTCTATAAAGCAAATTTTCTCTCACAATGTAAGAAGAATATCTAACCGCCAATGCACTCATTTCTCCAGTTCAGCAACTTTCAAGAAGTGCTGCATATAACTGAATATGTAAGTAGAATAAAAATCTGACAAATCCCTCCTGGGTACAAAAGGATGGATCAGTCAGAGAAACTCACTCTGTAAATTCTGCAGCACACACAAAGGTGGATCAGAGAGTCAGAGCATCTCCAGAGACACCACCACTTGCAAGAGGATTGTAAATTGTGTGGGATTTTGAGATGAGAGCTAGATGCTTATTCCCAGGGTGTCATAATTGGTCTCTGCAGTGAATTTTTCCTGAGAAATTCAAACATAAGTCTATTGTTCGAAACTTTTTAAGAAGTCAAAGTTGTATTAGAAAACAGATGATGACCTGACCCATTGTTATTGGCCTGTCTAAATTGAGATTGGGAGGTGGGAGGGGGCTTCGGCATTGGGAGATTGTGTTCACCTATGGCTGATTCGTGTCAATGTATGGCAAAACAAATACAGTATTGTAATTTAAAAAATAAATAAATTTAATAATGAAAAAAATTAATTGAGATTCAAAGAATATAATCTTTTAATTAAATCAAACTCTGCTACAGATCAGGTGTATTTCTCCCAATTGTCATTCTTGGAAAGGCTTCAGTAGTTATTGAAATTTATAGTTCAATTTAGTTGGTAAATTTACCTGAATGAAAGATATTATGGCCCTTCCTTTGGAAAATATTTAAAAACCAGAACATTACTGAAAACTTATTTATTATTATTCTTTTTAGAATACATTTTTACAAATTGCAGGTTGTCTCATTCTGGAATAACTTTCTAATACTGTTATTTTAATACATACATGTATTCAAATTAATTAATAAACTGTTATTGAATAGAAGCCTTTTGAACTTACAGCACAGTAAGTATGTTTTATAATTAGGGTATCAATTTTCTGTATATAATTGGATACTTTTAAATGCTAGAATATGTTGAAGTGTTATTTCCTCAGTCTTGTTTGTACTACAGTTTGCCCTATCTGTGCAAAAGTTTTGGCAAGGAATCATTATTACCAATTTTGCTTTTGAACAAATAAGATTCAAGTTAAGTTCAGCCAGACAGTAAAGCGTCTGCTTGCAATGCTTGAGATCTGGTTTCAGTCCTTGGTCAGGAAGATCCCCTGGAGAAGGAAATGGCAACCCACTCCAGTACTCTTGCCTGGAAAATTCCATGGAGGGATTAGCCTGGTAGGCTAAGGTCCATAGGGTTGCAAAGAGTTGGACGTGACTGAACGATGTCCTTTTTTTATACACCTTATATGAGAGACTTATAAATTTGACCTCTATCTATTTTGTATTATTAATCATAAGTTCCTTCCCAAGACTCTTGGACTCTAACACTATGTAAGTGAGGTGAAGTGAAGTTGCTCAGTCGTGTCCAACTCTTTGCGACCCCATGGACTGTAGCCTACCAGGCTCCTCAGTCCATGGGATTTTCCAGGCGAGAGTCCTGGAGTGGGTTGCCATTTCCTTCTCCAGGGGATCTTCCTGACCCAGGGATTGAACCCGGGTCTCCTACATTGTAGGCAGACGTTTTACCATCTGAGCTACCAGGGAAGCCCTAACACTATGTAAGTTCTTAGTAAATTCTGGTTGAATTAAATAAGTGAATTCAATGCAACTTTCTTGCACTCCTACAGTTGTTTCTAACCAGTTGGTGGATATAACTCTTCATTCTTCTTTGCTTTTTTTTGAATAAGTTTCTTGTTCTAGACCTGACAAGATATATGTTTCCTCAACTATTATTTAGTGAAAATCTTTTAAATATTAATATCTGAGTTAGTATTAAGAGCAAAGAGGATACAATGATAAGATCTCGTTCCTCACAGATTGATGGTTGGAGCAGTCATACAGTTCTTTACAATTTAATGTGACCTGTCCTAGTTCAAAGTAGCTAGGGACACTGAGGAAGAGAAGGCAGTCTGACTCTGTTTCTTATAGTATCTGTGAGATTTCAGCCTCGATTTAGAGGAGCAGTAAGAGTTCCCAGAGTGGAGAAGACAGTTAGGGTATTTCAGAAAGAAGAGAAAGCATAAAAATGCAAACAAATGACATGGGAATCTTGTCCAGGGAATTTCTGAAATTTTGTAGCTATAAAATATAGTTTAAGAAGCTGTGAAGCATGACATGAAGGAAATGGTACAGTCGAGTTTTGACAGTGCAACATTTTTGAATTCTCCTGCTGGGTTCAATTCCTGTGTTAGGAAGAGCCTCTGGAGGAAGGCATGGCAACCCACTCCAGTATTATTTCCTGGAGAATCTCCATGGACAGAGGAGCCTGGTGGGTTACAGTCCCTGGGGTCACAGAGAGTCAGACATGACTAAGTGACTAAGCTTAGTGCATGGCTGGCCAAGCTAGTGTATTCTGACCAAGGATGGGATTTTGAACTGGGTTTAGTTGCCTTTGTTGGGTTGGGGTGAGTTGAAATTGAGGTTAAGTTAACCTTTGGTCTTTAATTATGGAGCAAAGAAGAAACCAACTACAGTATAGGACAAAAGAAAACCTTTAGGAAACCTATAGGAAACAAAGAAACCTTGCAAGCCAAGTATAGATGCTCAAAGAGCTAGAGCAGGCACTCAGAAATCTAGTCCAAGATAGAGGGTCTGCAAATGCTGGTATTGATGTAGCATGCGAGAAAGTTGAGACAGGGTGACCATTTTAGAAAGCCTTCTCAGTCATTAAAATGGAGATGATAAGAAACTGAACTGGTATAATGAGAGAAAAAAATGGAGAGGACGAATGAGGTAAGAACAATACGTAGCTAGAGCTTTCCGGCCACTTACATTAATACAATTATTAGTTTTTAATCTTTTTAAAATTTTTAATTATTTTTATTTTAAAAATTTAATTGGGGTATAATTAATTTACATTGTTGTTAGTTTCAGCTATACAGCAAAGTTATCCACTCTTTTTAGATTCTTTTCCCAAATAGGTCATTACAGAGTATTGAGTTGAGTTCTCTGTTATACAGTAGGTCCTTATTAGTTATCTGTTTTATATGTAGTAGTGTGCATTGATTTTGTGTGACTTAAGTCTATCATCATTCTATTTTTTTATTTTTCCTGTTTTTTAGGCCTTTTCTCCCTTTGCTGCTTTCTTTAGATGAGCTATTTCTTAGAGTTTTATGTAATTTTCTCTATTACTTTTTTGACTGTATCTTTTTATTTCTTTTTTCCCCAGCAATTACTCTAGGGATTAAAATATATACTCTTAAAATATCATAGTCTTATTGTTGCTGTTCAGTAACTATGTTATATCCAACTATTTGTGACCCTGTGGACTGCAGCACACCAGGCTTCCCTGCCCTTTACTATCTCCCAGAGTTGGCTCAAACTCATACTCATCAAACGGTTGATGCTATCGTACCATCTCATCCTCTCTCACCCCCTTCTCCGCCTGCCTTCAGAATTTCCCAGCATCTGGTTAGTTTCCAATGAGTTGGCTCTTCTTATCAGGTGGCCCAAGTTTTGGAGTTTCAGCTTTAGCATCAGTCCTTCTAATGAATATTCAGGGCTGATTTCCTTTAGGATTGACTGATTTGATCTCTGCAGTCCAAGGGACTCTCAAGAGTCTTCTCCAGCACCACAGTTCAAAAGCATCAATTCTTCAGTGCTCAGCCTTCTTTATGGTCCAGCTCTCACATTCATACATGACTACTGGAAAAACTTAGCTTTGACTAGACGGACCTTTGTTGGTCAAGTGTTGGCTCTGCTTTTTAACATGCTGTCTAGGTTGGTCATAGCTTTTCTTCTAAGGAGCAAGCGTCTTTTAATTTCATGGCTGCAGTCATAATCCATAATGATTTTGGAACCCAAGAAAATAAAATCTGTCACTTTGCAACTGTTTTCCTTTATTTGCTATGAGGATGGCATAGGATGCCATGATCTTCGTTTTTTGAATGTTGAGTTTTAAGCCAGGTTTTTCACTCTCCTCTTTCACTTTCATCAAGAGGCTTTTTTGTTCTTCGCCTTCTGCCATTAGAGTGATATCATTTGCATGGCTGAGGTTACAGATATTTCTCCCTGCAAGCTTGATTCCAACTAGAGATTCATCTAGCCTGGCATTTCGCATGATATACTCTGCATATAAGTTAAATAAGCAGGATGTCAATATACTTCCTTGACATACTCCATTCTCAATTCAGAGAAAGGAGTAGTTCCATGTTCAGTTCTAACTGTTGCTTCTTGAGCTACATACAGATTTCTCTGGAGGCTAGTCAGGTGGCTTGGTACTCCTATCTCTTTAAGAATTTTTCATGGTTTGCTGTGATCCACACAATCAAAGGTTTTGGCATAGTCAATAAAGCAGAAACAGATTTCTTTTTTTCCTGGAATTCCCTTGCTTTCTCTATGATCCAGTGGATGTTGGCCATTTGA
Source organism: Nanger dama (assembly GCA_917880005.1). NCBI lineage: Eukaryota > Metazoa > Chordata > Mammalia > Artiodactyla > Bovidae > Nanger > Nanger dama. The sequence continues at coordinate 20,982,957 of CAKJTW010000011.1, read as the reverse complement.
TCTCTGTTTCCTCTGACTTTTTAAAACCAAGATTGTGTATCTGGAAATTCTCAATTCACATACTGCTGAAGTCTGGCTTGAAGGATTTTGATCATTACCATGTTAGCATTTTAAATGAGTGCAGTTGTATCAGTCTATTTTGGGATAATATTATAATACTTAGAAAAGTTACAAAACGTACATATATTTACCCCTCCTCTTCTCTGTGCTATTTTCAAACGTGATAAATCCCATATTAATTTGTTACTATTCTGCTTTAAACCATCAAATGATTTTTAAATAAATTAGTTTAAGGCTTCCCTGGTGGCTCAGATAGTAAACAATCTGCCTGCAATGCAGGAGACCCGGGTCCTATAGAAGGGAATGGCAACCAACTCCAGTATTCTTGCCTGGAGAATTCCATGGACAGAGGAGCCTGGTGATGGGGTCACACAGTTGGACATGACTGAGCTACTAGTGCACAAGGAATTTAAGGTGTTAGGTTTAGTGTGAATTTTCTGAGAGGAACTAATTCCCTCAATTTTTGTTTATTGCAAATGTCTTTTTCACCTTATTGGTATTTTTTTCTGATAAAGGGAAAATATTTATTATTATAATCACATAGACATTAAACACTTCAATGTAATGAAATTCTTTCATTCAGCTAGTATTTATTGAGTGCCTACTACATGAAAGTCACCTAATTAGGCACTGACATCTTAGTCTTTATACTATTGATGAAATGCCCATTATGAATTGAACATTTGGGCATGGACATCTAGTCGGTCTAGTCAAGGCTATGGTTTTTCCAGTAGTCATGTATGGATGTGAGAGTTGGACTATAAAGAAAGCTGAGTGCGGAAGAATTGATGCTTTTGAACTGTGGTGTTGGAGAAGACTCTTGAGAGTCCCTTAGACTGAGAGGGAGATCCAACCAGTCCATCCTACAGGAGATCAGTCCTGGGATTTCTTTGGAAGGACTGATGTTGAAGCTAAAGCGCCAATACTTTGGCCACCTGATGTGAAGAACTGACTCATTTGAAAAGACCCTGATGCTGGGAAAGATTGAGGGCAGGAGGAGAAGGGGACGACAGAGGATGAGATGGTTGGATGATACCACTGACTCAATGGACATAGGTTTGGGTGAACTCCAGGAGTTGGTGATGGACAGGGAGGCCTGACGTGCTGTGGTTCATGGGGTTGCAAAGAGTCAGGCACGACTGAGCGACTGAACTGAACTATCTCAGTTTAACTTCATGTTAGAAGACTTTTTAAATTGGATTAAAGTTGTAATTTTACTTCTTGTTTTGACTTGCTTTGTTTCAACTCTTAATGTGTCCTATTTTTTTATTACTTGTATTGTTTGAGAAATCAGTCATCAAAATAGTCATTCTATTTCCCTATAATTATATATATATTTTTTTCTTTATGTTTCTTTTTTCTTTGCTTGTGTGTTCTTACAAGATTTTCCCTTTATTTTTGGTTTTCATGAAAAACTTGTCTAGGTGTAGTTCTTTTTGTATTTTTCCTAATTAGGTTTATTGAATTTTTTTGGATTTGTACATTGATATTTTTCATCAAATTAAAAATAAGTTGAGCAATAACTTAATATATTTTTGCTTGCAATTTATTTTCCTTTCATTCTATGTAAACACTTACAACCATGTTACACACTGATCATTTATTCACAAGTTACTAATACCTCAACCCCTAGCATTTTTTCTGTTTCAGTTTAGGTGATTTTTATTGGCTTATTTTCAAGTTTGCTATTTTTTTTCCTTTTACTTTCCAGCATGTGAGCCCACTCAGCATTATAATTTCAAATATTTAATTTCTCAGTTATAAACTTTCCTTTTGATTCTTCTTAGAGTTTCCATTTCTTTGTCTCTGACTGTAACTATCTTTACCTATAAATGCTTTATCATATTTATAATTATTATTTTAAAGTCCTTGCTACTTGTAATAAATAGGTTTGAGTCATTTGTTAGACTATGCCTATCATCTATATTTTCTTTCTATTATCAGTCACTTTCTACTTCGTTGACTGTCTCATACTTTTTAATTATGTTTTTATCTATACTTCAGATATTGTGAATAAAAATGCAGACTAAAGTATAATTTTGCTTTGTTTTGTTTCTTTCCTCTGACTGGAAATTAGAGTGATATGCTGGTCAGTTAGATTTCTCCAAGTCTTGAGTTGAGTCTATTGCTGCAAACAAGTTATACTTCCTAACTGATGTCAACTGCCTATTTGGTTTTTTCATTGCCCGTTTCATAATAGATGTTTTCTGGTGCACAGTAACAGATGATCCAAGAACCACACTTTGTGCCCAGCCCCATAGACCTGTCCCTAGACCTCTTTTCCCCCAATCTAACTTTCTTCCAGTCTCCTGGCCAACTATTTGCTTTTGTTTTTGAGTTATGTATATTCTTAGTAAGAAATATTTCTCTTATCACACATAGTGAATGATTACTTGAACCATCTGAACTTCTGCCTATTGGAGGATTTCTCCTCAGTGCTGTTTTCAGTGTTGCCCTGAATAAAGCTACAATGTAAAAGTGACCCATTTTCGTTCTTAGCACATGTTGAGCCAAATGGAAGTTCGTCCTGTTTTCCTCTTACTTAATCCAACCAGATGTAAGAAGCCTCCATGTGAATATAGTTTTGACTCAAAGACATGTGCCAGTACTCTAGAACTGTATGGCTTGGGAGTCTAGGCTACCTAGCTCTGATCCTGTTCATGCCATCTTGGGTGTGCCTTTTCGGTCTAACAATAAAGTTATTGTGCATATTCCTGATATTATGACTCTGTAGTTCTGATAAGATATAGTTCATGATGGGTTGCTCTGATCACTTGTCTTTTTGTTGTCCCACAGATAGATATTCTTTCTCTACCATGCCCCAGTAGCACATAAGGACTATTCTCCAAAAGGTGTTTAGTTGCATGGCCCTTTACCAGAACTTGCTTCATAAATCTAGGTATTTATATGTTATTTTGGAACTTGCCATACTTCTAATAACACTAAAGTTTGCTTGTTCATATGACTCAGGTGATAAGATTACCTTCACTGCTGTCTAAATAACAGAATCCTTTGCGATCTGGGCCCATTCAAAGCTGGCATCCTTGCAAATCATTTGGTAGATGAAGAAGTATGTTGCCTTCAAAGAAGGCTGCTCAGTGTTTTTTGTTTGCTTGTTTATTTCAGAGAAGTCTTAGAAAGTTATGGGCTTCCCTAGTGGCTCAGACAGTAAAAATCCACCTGCAAGGAAGGTGAACCAGGTTCAGTTCCTGGATTGGGAAGATCTCCTGGAGACAGGAATGGCTACCTACTCCAGTATACTTGCATAGAGAATTCCATGGACAGGGGAACTTGATGGGCTACAGTCCATGGGGTGGCAAAGAGTTAGACACGACTGAGTGACTAACACTTTCACTTAGGATGGCATGCACCAGAGAGTCCTTCAAAACTCCCCTGGATGTTTTTTAGATATTCTCACTGGGGCCTTGTCTCTCATTTCTTTCCTTTAGCCAGTGGTTTTTGGTCTTGAGAACTGGCTCAGATCTGGAAACTAGGACTTTTATTAGGCAGTTGCCCCAGCCCCTATTTCTTCATCCTTGATTTGTTTGATTGTATAAGTTAAGCAGCACTCTTTTGATGACCCAGCTATCTTGCTCCTGAGAACACTGTGGTCTGTTAATCATCTTTGTAGGTGTGCACATCTCTCATTTCCTCCGGCTGCCACTTGGACCTTTGCAACAATGATCACTTTGCCTCCGATGGTCAGTTGCCACCACTGGCCTGTGTTCTTTTGGGAATCCTCATTATCCTGTAACTGCCTCTCCTGCCATCAGTTTTGATCTGCTAATGACAGCCATGACTGATCTTTTTCAACCATGCTGATGCCTCACTCATTCCTTAGTATATTGGTAAATGGAGCATATTTTGGGCTTTTCCATAGAAAATAGTTGGGTGGTTGGCTTCCAACCTGAAGTAGTATAACTATTCTGGCATGCTCACGTCTTTGAACCATTTAATATCTCCTGCCACCATCCTTCGTGAGAGTTCTCATATTTTCACTTCATCTAACAATGAGCCATTTCTTTCCTCAAGCTTCCTAGAGCCATCTTAGAAGCTTATTAGTATTATTTTCTAGAAAATCTGACAAAGAATTAAATCTTGTATCAAAGAACAGTGATCCCATATCAATCAAGCACTGAGTTCTGCCCACCTTCCTTCATTCTGCGCCCTTAGGGCTTTGTCCTCTACCTACTCTTTCAGCTCCAGCTCCCGTCACTGTACTTTGAATAAATCTAGCAATTTTTTTTCAGCATTGTGTCTCATTCCTCCCTTTTGAGACCCAGTTCTTCCCAATCAAATTATGTTGGCATTATTGGTCTAGAGGAGAAACCTTGATAATATTCAAAGGTGGAGAGGGTATATGTTGCTTTGCAAGGCAAAAATCTCTACATAGTTCGTAAATAGGGGGTAAACCAAGCTTTTAACTTGGAGGAGTCGCTGCTCTTTCAGGTCCAGAGGATTCAGGTTGGGGAGTGGAGTTTTTCAAGTACACCAACTTAGTTATTTCCATTTCAAGTCTAAGGCTCATACTACATCCCAGTGAGGGCCCTGATTTTGGCATAGAACACTCACTACTCAGCAGTTAACTCTTTGGAGCTCTTGAGTACTGGATTGCTCTTACTGTATCAGTCTTCCAGCTATAAGAGATAAGAATCTCTTTATATATTTCAGCTGCTTTATACTTTAAGTTGATCATTTAAATAAATAATGACCTTTGGCTTTTAGTTGTCTTTCTCCAAATGTATGGTAAATTGTACCATCAGGGTATTCCATTCTAGTGTTATGCCATCCAAGTTAATCACCAGTGAAAGTTTTAACCATTTCACTAATGTAGTATACCAAAGACTATACTTACTCCATCAGTAGGCAATCTGGCTTCTAAAGTCCCATTGTCAAAATCTGTCTTAGTCTCACTCTGAATACTAACAGTCTTAAGTTCCCCACGAACAATGGTTCCAAGATGGAGACTAGAAATCAGTTTACTAAGAAATACTCACTGAGTATTTCTAGAAGAAATACTGGAGATCTCTGTAAGCGGTAAGGAGAGAAGATTGGACAGAGGGAGAGGTTGAACTGTGATGTAGTTGTAGCAAGGATTTGGCTAATCCTATAGGACACTCTTGACTTTGGATGCCTGGATTGTCCCAGACTAAGGAAACGGCCCATTAATTTGTTTCCCTACATCCCAAGATGTGAGCTGCTTCCCTGGAAGGAGTATGTGTTTGGTTAGGAGCTCCCTATAACTGAGAGAAATACTGAAAGAGATTAGTTAGCTATGATTCACCAGTGTCCAGCACTCCCAGAATCTTAAGGGAGTGAATGCTTTATTTTTCAAGAAGGTTTGGGCAACATACCACAGCTTCCATTATATTTGATACGACATGAGCTGGGGCCTCTAAAAATAAGAATGTTTGAGGATTGCAAAAACCTTAAAATTGCTTAGAGCAGGATGTGGGAGTGTTAAAGGAACAAGATAAATGAAAACTTACAAAATGTTCAACACAAGATTTGAAATCCTGAGTTATTTTTTAATCTTCTTATTTATGTGAAGACTATCTTTCATATCTTGCTTCCTTTTTGAGTAGGAAGATGAATTTTTCATTCTGAAAGAAAAGGTCCTTTTTCTTCTTTGTTTTATGATGGGGTGATACATTCTGTCCTGATAACTACAATGTTTGTATTTCACAATGGATATAAAAGTGCATAGTAAAACTTAGAGCGTGATAGAATGCAAGATAATATATATCTTTATTACTTCCATGCAACAATCTTTCCATCCTGTGACCTTTTGGAAAATTGATGATACCTAGGATTTTAAATTATAGGCATAAATTATCTTCCTTTAAGAATTTACTCACACATCAGCTGAAACCTATCAAATAGTGAAACTTGGCATGTGAACTAGAGACTCAAAACTACTATTCTGGTGTGAATTTCTCCACTGAAAACATTCAAGTCACACTTGTTGACTAATCAAGGAGAATATAATATATTAGGATTAAAGGGGAAATCAAAGTGAAAATGTTCTCCAAATGTCCAATTAAATTTTGCCAAAGAGAATTTCGTAGAAAACAGGGCCTACAGAATGTTTTGTTTAAAAGAATTTTAATATCCCCAAGCTAAGTCAAGTCACTCAGTCACGTCCGACTCTTTGTGACCCCATGGACTGTAGCCCACCAGGCTCCTCTGTCCATGGGCTGTAGCCTACCAGGCTCCTCTGTCCATGGGATTCTCCAGGCAAGAATACTGGAGTGGGTTTCCATTTCCTTCTCCAGGGGATCTTCCTGACCCAGGGATTGAATCCAGGTCTCCTGTATTAGAGGCAGATGCTTTTAACCTCTGAGCCACCAGGGAAGCCCTAAAGAAACATGCTAATTTTGTTTCTTGAACCCTTCTGTTCACAGACACCAGTTTATTGTGGAACTTACAATCCATTAGAATTAGAGTTTCATGGGAACACAGTGAGATTTAATTATCTTAGATTCCTGCATGTGTTATAGAAGCTGATGCTGCTCCTGGCTGCAGAGTGCTGACTATGAATGTGGTAGCCAGACTCCAATAAGCCCCCAATTTTCTCCTTACTCCTGGTATTTATATCCTGTGTAGTTCCCTCTTTTTACAGGTCTGTGCGACTGGTAAAATTTGGCAGAATTGATGGTATTTTTGAGATTAGGTTAGAAAAATGATTGTCGCTTCTTTCTTGAAAGCACACTGTCTCTTTTTCTCTCCCTGACCACTCATCTGTAGGCAGTCAGCTGCCGTGTCTTGAAGACACTAGGAAGCCAATGGACAGGCTCATATCATGAAGACCTAAAGTGATCAGAACTCGGGCCTGCCAAAAATAGTGGAGAGGAAGCAGATCTCTAAACTTTGTAACTGTTTCATGATGAATGAAAGTCGGATCATTATGCTATACTTAAAATTTATAGGGAGCTGTATGTCACTTGTATCTCAATAAAACTGGAAATATGTGTGTGTGTGTGTGTGTGTGTGTGTGTGTGTGTGTGTGTGTGTGTGTGTGGCCAGTGAAAAGATATACTGGACCTGGAACTTCAGTGGCAATCACCACAGAGAAAAGAAAAGGGATTGTCAGGGTGAATGGACCTGTACAATAGACCTGACTTCAGACTTGGCCCCTCAAAGTAAGTTATGATCTAGACATGCTGTCTGAATTAGAGAGTGGAATACGGAAGCAAGATTTTCTACTCAGGACACAACTTAAATGGGGGTGAACAACAGGGTTTCATTGAAAAGAATTCTTCTGTCAAGAAGCAAGCCTCAAGACAGTGTAATCCAGAGAAAGGGAAAGGTGAGCTAATCAGGTTGTCAAACCCTCTGACCAGATGCTTGAGATCCAGAGACTCAGGATGTTTTTACAAGACTACTCTTTGTGCTGTAATGATAAGTTATAAGCTAAGATGCTTGTTAAGGTCTAGAGACATGGTCTTGTCTTTGCCTGTGTATACACTGAGATTTTTTTCTTTTTTTGTTATCAAGTTGGCAGAAATCCCAAATCAGTTTAAACAACAAAAGGGTTTGGTTAGCTTGCATAAATGAAAAGATAAAGCTAAATGCAAGCATTTTTTTTTTTAAATTATGGTTCTGTGTACCTCTCTATGATTCTTTCTGTTCTACCTTTTTAAGAATGACAGCTTTGTCCTCCAGGTGGATTTCTCATCCTGACAGAGTTGCTCCAACATTTACACCTGCATATTTCACCATCTGGGACATAGGAGACTCTCCATGTACTGGAATCCCCACTAGGAGTTCTGAAAATCACCCTGAATGCACCAACTTAGATCAGTTCCCACTTCTAATTCTATCACTATGGCAGAAGAATGAACTTCATAGATTAGATTAACTTAAAATATTGCATTAGGTATCTAATGTTTTGTAACAAATTATTCTCAAATTAAGCAACTTAAAACTCAATATTCAAAAACTAAGATCATGGCATCAGGTCCCATCACTTTATGGCAAATAGATGGGGAAACAATGGAAACAGTGACAGACTTTATTTTCTTGGGCTCAAAAATCACTGCAGTTGGTGACTGCAGCCATGAAATTAAGACACTTGCTCCTTGGAAGAAAAGCTATGACCAATAAAGTCAGCATATTAAAAAGCAGCAACATTACTCTGCTGACAAAGGTCCATCTAGCCAAAGCTATGGTTTTTCCAGTAGTCATGTGTGGATGTGAGAGTTGGACCACAAAGAAAGCTGAGTGTCAAAGAACTTGATGCTTTCAAACTGTGGTGTTAGAGAAGACTCTTGAGAGTCCCTTGGATTGTAAGGAGATCAAACAAATCAATCCTAAAAGAAATCAGTCCTGAATATTCATTGGCAGGACTAATGCTGAAGCTGAAAGTCCAAAATTGGCCACTTGATGCAAAGAGCTGACTCATTAGAAAAGACTCTGATTCTGGGAAAGACTGAAGGCAGGAAGAGAAGGGGACAACAGAGAATGAGATGATTGGATGGCATCACTGACTGTATGGACCTGAGTTTGAGCAAGCTCCAGGAGCTGGTAATGGACAGGGAGGTCTGGTATGCTGCAGTCCATGGGGTTTGCAAAGAGTAAGATATGAGTGAGCAACTGAACTTAAGTAGCTTAAAACAGTAAACTTTTGTGCCCATGGATCAGGAACATTGAGTCAGCTTAGTTGGATGGTTTTGATTCAGGATTGGTCAGGGGTGCAGTCTCATCTGCAGGCACAATTATATTTATATGTATATGTGTGTGTGTGTGTGTGTTGAATATTTGCTGTTCAGTGGCCAGGTCATGTCCAACTCATTGCAAACCCAAAGACTGCAGCATACCAGGCTCCTCTGTCCTTCACGATATCCCAGTATTCTGTTCAGTACAGTCACTCAGTCATGTCCAACTCTTTGCGATCTCATGGAATGCAGCACACCAGACTTCCCTGTCCATCACCAACTCCTGGAGCTTACTCAAACTCATGTCCATCGAGTTGGTGATTCCATCCAACTATCTCATCCTCTGTCGTCCCCTTCTTCTCTCACCTTCAGTCTTTCCCAGAATCTGGGTCTTTTCCCATAAGTCAACTCTTTGCATCAGGTGGCCAAAGTATAGGAGTTTCAAGTTCAGCATCAGTCCTTCCAATGAAAATTCAGGACTGATTTCCTTTAGGATAGACTGGTTGGATCTCCTTGCAGTCCAAGGGACTCTGAAGAGTCTTCTCCAACACCACGGTTCAAAAGTATCAATTTGCTGGCGCTCAACTTTCTCTATAGTCTAACTCCCATATCCATACATGACTACTGGAAAAACCATAGCTTTGACTAGACAGCAAAGTTTAGATTTGAAAAACCATAGCTTTGACTTTGTTGACAAAGTAATGTCTCCACTTTTAATATACTGCCTAGGTTGGTCATAGCTTTTCTTCCTAGGAACATGGCTGTGGTCACCATCTGCAATGATTTGAAGCCCCCAAAAATAAAGTTGCTCATTGTTTCCATTGTTTCTTCATCTATTTTCCATGAAGTTGTGGGACCAGATGCCATGATCTTAGTTTTTTTTAATTTGAGTTTTAAACCAACTTTTTCACTCTCCTCTTTCACTTCCATCAGGAGGCTCTTTAGTTCTTCACTTTCTGCCATAAGAGTGGTGTCATCTGCGTATCTGAGGTTACTGATATTTCTCCCAGTGATCTTGATTCCAACTTGTGCTTCATCCAGCTCAGCATTTTGCATGTTGTACTCTGCATATAATTTAAATAAGCAGGGTGACAATACACAGCCTTGACGTACTCTTTTCCCAATTTGCAACCAGTCTGTTGTTCCATGTCCAGTTTTAACTGTTGCTCCTTGACCTGCATACAGATTTCTCAGGAGGTAGGTAAAGTAGTCTGATATTCCCATCTCTTTAAGTATTTTCCATAGTTTGTTGTGGTACACAGAGTCAAAGGCTTTGACGTAGTCAATGAAACAGATGTTTTTCTGGAACTCCTTATCCAGTAAATGCTGGGAGTTTGATCTCAGGTTTCTCTGTCTTTTCAAAACCCAGCTCAACCATAAAAAGAATGAAATTTTACCATTGGTGTCAAGAGTGATAGACCTCGATAGTTTTATACTAAAAGGGTATTCTTGGCTGTTTCAATTTTGGAGTAAATTATCCTAGTCTTTTTTTAATAAGACTGTATATTTACTTTACAAAAATGAGCCTTTACTATTTATTATTTGGCTTTTGTCATTTAAAATATATCTTGAATATCTTACCATGTCAAAAGAATATAAATATGTTAATTTGTTTACTGAGTTCAATGTAATAAAAATCATTCTGTTATTTATTTCTTCTATCTTTAGGAAAAACAGTGACTCATCATCCTTATGATAAACAAAATCTTATGAAAGAATGGATGGAAAAATGACTAAACCAGCTTTGGCTTTGTCAAGACTTGCTAGAGGGAAGTACTAATGCTATTTTTCCTTGCTCAAATAAAAGTAGGTGTGGGTAAGTGAAACCTGTGAAGCTTCTGTGAACTGAGTCAGAATTAGCACAAAGTTTCAAGACAACTTTTATACTCTGAGAAAACCTGAAGCATAGAGATGGCGTGCTGAATCTTTCACCCTAAATGGTGACAGTCTCTGTGTGAAGATCATGGTAACATAGTGGACAGAGGACAAAACAGGCCTTCAGAAGTCTGGCTTCTGAATCTGGGGCTGTCGCTTGCGCTTCTGTGACTTTGGAAGAGTCTCTTTTCACTTCCCATGTCTGTTAGAGGTGTTCTAGCTCAGCTAGTTTATGAATCTTTAACGTTTGTTTAAAAGATGTGGATTTTTTTTTCTTTTAAAAACATGTGGAAAGTCAAATTTTGCTTCTTTGAATATTTTTATTTAATTTGAAAGTTCCTTCTTTAACTTGCAAAAGACAGAAGAAATATGAAATTTCCTCAATTTATGCTTTATTTTTAGCAGACTACTTTTCAATTTTTAGTTTTTCTTATATCTTATTATAAGATATTAAGTATAATTCCCTCTGCTATAAAGTAGGACCTTCTTTCTATCTGTTTTACATGTCATAGTTTGTATCTGCTAATCCAAAATTCCCAATTTACCCCTCCTCATCTTTTCCCTTTGGTAATCTTGTTTTCTATATCTGTGAGTCTTATTTTGTTTTATAAATATCTTCAAACTGAGAAAGACAAACAACACATGATACCATTTATATGTGGAATCTAAAAATCAATACAAATGAACTTAATTATCTCTTAGAAAAGTTTAAGACTGCTGTGTATGGCCGTTCAAGCTGTGAGCTGCATATCTGTAAGGATGTAATTCACATGGACTATGATCTGAATGATGAACTAGACTTGTGTAATGTGCAACCTGCCTAATTTCTAGTGTGTCTATGGATGTTCTCATGATCATTGAACTTCTAATACAGGCAACCAGGTAGGTAAGAATAGGTCATATGTATGTGAGGGTTACATTATTCACAGTGTTGTTTGTTGTTGTTGTTCAGTCACTAAGTTGTGTCCGGCTCTTTGCAACCCCATGGACTATAGCACTCCATTCTCCCCTGTCCTTTACTGTCTCTTGTGGTTTGCTCAAACTCATGTGCATTGAGTTGGTGATGCTATCTAACCATCTCCTCTTCCGCCACCCTCTTCTCCTTTTGCCTTCAATCTTTCCGACATCTAGGTCTTTTCCAGTGAGTCAGCTCTTTGCATCAGTTGGCTAAAGTATTGGAGCTTCAGCTTCAGCATCGGTCCTTCCAATGAATATCCAGGTATGATTTTCAGGATTGGTTGGCTTGACCTTGCAGTCCAAGGGATTCTCAAGAGTCTTCTCCAGTACCACTATTCAAAAGCATCAATTCTTTGGTGCTTAGCTTTTTTATGGTTCAACTCTCACATGTGTACTTGACAACTGGAAAAATTATAGCTTTGACTATATAGACCTTTGTTGGCAAAGTGATGTCTCTGATCTTTAATTTGCTGTCTAGATTATTCATAATAATTTTTAAAATGTACACTCTGACACCAGTAATGGCTTTCTTGCTGTTCTACCCCTCCAAAATCTACAGGTTCAATATTATTCTAGGATTTAAGACCAAGTATGTCTTCCCTGGTAGCCCAGCTGGTAAAGAATCCATCTGCAATATAGGAGACCCTGGTTCAATTCCTGGGTCAGAAACATCCCCTGGAAAAGGGATAGGCTACCCACGCCAGTATTCTTTGGCTTCCTTGGTGACTTGCCTGGTAAAGAATCTGCATGCAATGCTGCAGACCTGCGTTAGATCCCTGAGTTGGGAAGATCCCCTGGAGGAGGGCATGGCAACCCACTCCAGTATTCTTGCCTGGAGAATCCAAGAGACAGAGGAGCTTGGTGGGCTACAGTCTATGGGGTCGCAAAGAGTCATACATGACTGAGTGACTAGGCACAGTGCAGCACATGTTCCTATTAGGAAGAAACCTTTTAAGTCTTAGGATAATATTTCAGGCTAAGAGAATAGACTCAGGCTCTCAGATGTTTGCCCAATAAAGCCTGCTCTTCTAATTACATTCTTACTTTGTTCCTTGGGACCTGAATTACTTGCTACTTTCTTTCTTCCAGTGGAAGGTAAGTTCTATGAAGGTGGGCGTTTTTATCTGCTTTGTTCGCTCAGATTATCGCAGGCTAGAACAAGAGTTTGAAATACAAAATAAATTATTGATTTTAATTACTGGATGCATGCATGTGTGCTTAGTCCTGTTTGATTCTTTGTGACCTTGTGGACCATAGCCCACCAGGCTCCTCTGTTCATGGGACTTTTCAAGAATACTGGAATGGGTTGCCATTTCCTACTGCAAGGGATCTTCCTGACCCAGAGATCGAACCCACATATCCTGCATCTCCTGCGTGGCAGGCAGATTCTTTACTGCTGAGCTATCAGGGAAGCCCTTAATTAACAGATAGAACCCTGGATTATCCTGTCCAGGTCAACTGGCAGCGGGGATTTTGCCCACTCGTAAACCTGAGTTCTAAGTCAGGCACCCAGACATCTGCCCTCACACCTTCTGCCATTCTTCTTGGTTCTTCATGTTTCTAGACCCCAGGCTCTGACAGTGGAGCCTACGTGCATGCTGCCCCAGGTAGTTGAACATCTGCTGAACTAAACTGCTCCCTGTCCATGGCCAACACGATTTTTTTTTTTCTGTCTTATGCCTTCCGAGCTGTTTACCTTGTTATCTCTGAGGGCTTAGTCTGGCCCCGAGCACCAACTGTAACATAAAGCATGTCTCATCTCTGGATCCTAGGCTCCCTCAATTCTTCCCAGCCTTCCTCATTTCCTACTTAGCTCATACCTTGGCAGGACTTACTATACTTGAAGTCTGATTATTGTTAGATTTTAATTTTGACAGCATTTGAAGTTGTTTCCATGCCCTCTCCCCAACCTAAAGAATTGAGTGAAGTCACTCAGTCGTGTCCAGTTCTTTGCGGCTCCATGGACTGTAGCCTACCAGGCTCCTCTGTCCATGGGACTTTCCAGGCAAGAGTACGGGAGTGGGTTGCCATTTCCTTCTCCAGGGGATCTTCCCGACCCAGGGGTCGAACTCAGGTCTCCTGCATTGCAGGCAGATGTTTTACGGTCAGAGCCACCAGGGAAATATTACAAAAGAAACAGGGTTTACTTTCAACCAAAGGGCTTACCACCAGATCTTGTTAGAATGGACATCCAGCTCTTTCATGTTCCCTGAACCTTGGGCCAGCTGGTCACATTCTCTGAACCTGTTTCCTCAAAAGCAAGTGGAATTATATCCTTGTGAAAGGATACAACATGACCTTTGACACCTAGCAATTACATGCAAATTACTCTTTTTAAAAAATTAATTAATTTATTTATTTATTTTAAATTACAGTACTGTATTTGTTTTGCCATACATTGACACGAATCAGCCATAGGTGAACACAATCTCCCAATGCCGAAGCCCCTCCCACCTCCCACCCCACATCCTCTACTTGAATCATCCTGTGCATCAGCCCCATGCATCCTGCATCCTACATTGAACATAGATTGGCGCTTCGTTTCTTACACGAAAATATACATGTTTCATTGCCATTCTCCCAAACCATCCCACCCTTTCCCTCTCCCTCAGAGTCCAAAAGTCCACTCTAAAAGAACTTTTCTTAAGAGACTTATTTATTTATTTATTTTTTGATGTGGACCGTTTTTAAAGTTTCTATTGAATTTATTACTATACTTCCTCTGTTTTTTATGTTTTGGTTTTCTGGCCAAGAAGCGTGTGGGATCTTAGCTTCCCAACCAGGAATCATACCCCCACCCTCTTCACTGGAAGGTGAAGTCAACCTTTGGACCACCAGGGAAGTCTCTCTATTCCTTTTCTTAATTAGAAACACGATGGAAGCTTGGGATTTGGCAAAGGCCAGCCTTAGGTATTAAGGTCTTCCAAATGTAGCTGACTTGCTTCTGGTCTGTGGATATGATGCTTGGCAGAGCCTGCTTCTCAGGATTCTATTCCCTAACTATTGGCATTAGCCTTTGACTGCTCACCTCTGGTATTTCTGTCTGCCTCTCATTCCTTATTGTATATGCTGAATATCTGTCCATTTCTCAAAATGCAACCCTTTTGTTTTGTCTGCCTCCAGTCCCTGACATCATCAGCCCAACTTTCTCTTGTCTGGTTTAGGAAATTAAATTTAAAATAAGATTTTTATGTAGCTGAGAACTCCCTTCCTTTCCTCTCCTTGCTTTGAAAATGAGCCTGAAGGTAATGAAATAATTTAAAATAATGGATATACATCTGAATTGGTGCTGAAACTTGAATCCCCCAGAGCCTTGTCCATTGAGTGATTCACTTTGCTCCCTGTTCCTCATTCATAACTTAGCTCCATCTCAAGGGTGTCACTGAGACTATTAGCTAGCAAATTCTTACTTCATACCTATGACAGCAGAAACACTTTATTAATGATTCCATAAACCATACAGGCAAAGAACATATTGTATTTTTAGGAGTGACTCATTTATGAAAAAGAAATATGTTCCGTGATTCCTAGTCTGTTTGGCAAGCTTAAGTAGAGAAAGTTTGACTTTTAGCTATGTTTTTAACAGAAGTCTTAAGAGACTCTTCTGTTTTGAAACTTCTTAAGTATGAGGAGTATATAAGTATCAAATATAGCTGTAACTCATGGTATTTAATGTACATTGCCCCAAGTAACGCTATTATGTTCAAAGTAGATTGTGAGCTCCTAGAAAACATTCTCTTAGTCATCTGTTTGTTATTCAATAACTCACACAATGCTCAGGCAACATTTTTTTCTTTATGAATAAATTTCTCAGAACAGGTCAATGACGTAGAAAATCTATGACTAGACAAAGAAAATACATGACAGTTCAGAATACACCCATACTTTTATAAATATTAGGCAATCAGAGTATTGTTTTCATACTTTGGTTAGGGATCTAAGAAATCCATATACATAGTTACCCTGCAATGAAAAAAATCTTATCTTACTTATTAAGGAACTCCTGACTCCCTTTTCTTCCACTTTTGTTAAGGAGAAACTTCCCAAGGGTCACCTTGGATGTTTCCTCTCTCTTATGGGTGATAGCAGTAAGATAAGGGATTTTAGGCAGGAGAGTTTGAGTTTGTTAGTTTGTATCTTTTGTAATCATAGAACTCAGACACAGAAAAGTTGTATAGAGTTAAAAATGCAGGTAAAAACCTCCAGATACGAAGAATCTATATTGATCTACCATGTGATAGGTGGGACCATCCATCCCTGGAAGCAACAATGAGTTTCTTCGTTTTCTTTCTAATACTGAAAATAGCCTGAGTGTGTGTGTGTGTGTGTGTGTGTGTGTGTGTGTGTGTGTGTGTGTAGTAGTAGTAGTTTCCCCTGAGGTGGAATCAGATCCTTAATGCCTATAAGGCCAAACTTGTAAGTTCTCCGGAAGTTCCATGAACTGCTTTAGAGCTGAAAAAGTTCACAGCTCTGAAGGAGGACACTGAAAGGAATGGCATGTTGACTGCATACTTTCTTCTTCTCCTGGTCTTTCTAATATCATGAAGCACTCTATGTCCTATCTCTCTGCAGGACTGGGCTTGCTGTTGGCCATCTGTTTGAAAAAAAAATCCTCTCGTGGTTGAACATAATATGTGCAGCACATGGAGGTCAGAATGTAAGATTCTTGAGCTCTCACCCATATCTAGACACTAACTTATCTACCTAGATCCAGGTACATCACTTGTTGGACTTCATTTTTCAGTTGACGCTATTTTTAAAAAAATTCAGCAATACCAGAAAAGAGTTAGAAAAGAGTTTTTTTATTGTTGTCTTTTAAAAAAACTGAAGGCTACAATACCTAAAAGAAGATTTTAAAAGTTTATACACACTATATGCTGCATTTTTGTACTAGATTTGCTATAATTTAAGCATTTTTAATAAGATATAACCAAAGATTAATTGGAGTTAACATTGTAAGTGGTATCTTCAGATTAAAAGTAGCAGAATAGGAACAGTTAAATAAGTTTAAGTGGCATTACAGATTTATATCTAAGCCATGTTTCTTTATTAAAAGGGGTGTATGTTTACAAAACTTTCAAAGATCTCTGTGTGTAATTGTGAATTACTCTGTTTTTCTCCTTCCTGTGCCTCCCTCTATCATTTTTATATATTCAGAATGAGTGTTCAAACTTCAGTTCAGTGAAACACACTTTAAGGTAAATGGTAAGTAGTCCTACCTTTTCCTTTTACATATAATTCTCTAAGGGCAAATAAATGGTGTTTGCTTGAAAACTTAACTGACAGCATTTTTGCAAATGTTAACTGACTAAGGGGATTTAGGCTGTGTTATTCTGTTTTGAAGACTTAGCATTTAATTTTGTTTCAACCCCCGTATTCTTTGGAATGTCAGGATTATGAGTATAGCCTCATTAGATATCTGAGTTAGGTCATACCGGAGAAAACCTTTGGCCATGCAGGAGCTCAGGAAAGGGAGACCCACATGAAGCAAGGAAGAGAAAATGCTTCAGATATGAATGTGACTTATAAAGTAAGAATCCAGTTTGTTTTGTGTTGTGGCCCGGTTACATTTAAGAGATTTAGACTTTTCTATTTAAAAAGGATGACAGACAAGAACAGAGTGTAATGGTACTACTTAAACTTATGGACATTAATTGAGCCAAATGATTTTTCACACATTAATTAATTAAATATTTATCTCTATCCAGCATTTACTTGATTCCCTTCAAGCATCTACTCTCTACCTAACAAGGTATTTGTGAGTTAATCCAAAAACAAGTGCCTCATATGTTTTCTATTTTTCGTCGATTCGCCTTTTTCAACTTAAATGTTACCTTCTTCTGGTTATGTTTATTCTCTAAACCTTGTCCATTATTCACTCTTGCTTGAGATTAGCTTTTCCTTTTACAAAATCCCTGATTGGTTACCTAGTTACAAATTTATGTCTCTGTTGCCTCAGTATTCTGTCTCAGGTTTTCACATCTGCAGCAGTAAACCCAGTAACTACTTCCTTCACTTTATCAAGTCTCACAGCTATTCTCACTGACTGCTTTTACTGACAGACAGGTCCTGCTTTGCATAATTTGGAAGTGAGGAGACATTAAGTTTGGCTGATTGCGGCAGAGTTTGCAAACTAATCCACATCACTGCCTTCAGAATAAATTTTATTGAAATCATCTATTACAGATTTACTTATTACTAAGAATTTGTCTCCCTGTTCTATTGCACTGATTAGGTTCTACTCCAAAGGTCTGAAACCTCATTTCTCTTCCTGTTGGAGATGTGTGTGTGTGTGTGTGTGTATATATGTATGTGTGTGTGTGTGTATGTGTGTGTGTGTGTGTGTGTGTATCTTACATATTGATATGAGTGTGGTCCTCATAAAGTTTGGGAATCAAAGCTCTGCATGTGAGATCAACTTTAAGATTACTGGATATATTTCTGCCTGTTATATGTTATGTAGTCATAAGGCTTTTATTTAATTTAGGAATGTGAAAGATTAGAAAATTAAATAAAATTTTGGTTTAATTCAAAAAGTATAGGTAGGGTAAACTGATCCCAAAATTGAAAAAGATTTAGTCTCTAACATTGAGGGCTCAGAACTCAGTGGGAGAGATACACAAATACAGAAATATAGTGTTACAGGGCTTCCCTCATAGCTCAGTCAGTAAAGAATCTGCCTGCAATGCAGGAGAGCGGGTTAAATTCCTGCGTCAGGAAGATTCCCTGGAGAAGGAAACGGCAATCTACTCCAGCATTCTTGCCTGGAAGATTTCATGGACAGAGGAGCCTGGTGGGCTACAGTTCATGGGGTCGCAAGAGTTGGACACAACTTAGCGACTAAACCACGTAAAGTGTTACAAGAGAAAAGAAAAATATCTGCCATAGTATTATACAGCAGGAAAAGCTTAACCTAGAGGATCTCAAAAGGTTATCAGAAAATAAAGGCATATATATGCTCATGTGTAGGCAGAGAAAACAATTTAAGCAAAGAAATGGATGATTTGCCAACTTCTTTTATTCATTTATTCCTCCAGTACTTATTACTGGTCTAATGCTAGCTGGCATCAGAGAGGTGGAAAGAATGTCTTTGCTGATAAGGAGCTCTTGACCTGGTATGGAGGAGAGATTAAAAGGCAAGTTATCTATGACAGTGATTTCCCAGAAACTCCAGGAGATATTTTAAGAAATTATGATTCCTGTAAATCACAATCTTTCTGGGTGTCTGCTTTTTAGTAACAACTATGCAGGTGATTCAGACGAGCAAAGTTTTGGAGTCAACCAGCTACAAAATAATGAAACCTGACTTCTAGAAGGAGGCAGAGGGAATTAGTTAAGTGGTGAGGAGAGGGGAAGCGCAAGGATCTTCCAGGTAGAGGGAAGAACATTTTCCAGATCTTGGAGAGACTGTTAATGGTTCAAAAGAACATGCCTGCATGTAAGAAGTTGTAACAGGTGAACCTAGAGAAGCAGAGAAGTGTCAAATTGAGAGAGCTCTTGCATGCCAATCTAAACACTTTGTATTTTATCCACAGAGTGATGAGAATCTTTAAAAGGGTAGTGGAGAACAATGTGGTAGAGGAGGCGCAAGGAATTACTGCTAATGTATTTGATTCTGAAAGCTTTTTTTTTTTTCACTAATGTTTGAATTTTGTAGTTAAACATTTCACTAAAATGGAGGAGTCACATGATTGATCTTCTGTCATAAGAATTTCCATTCTTGGGCTCCACTTTGGGCTTTATCACTTTTAGTTAGTTTAATCTCTGTGTGTCAGTTTAGCTAAGCAGACTGCAGTTGGTCCATGATTAAGTAAATAAAATCACACCTAATACCAATGTTTTGCTATTCTGTTTAAAGCCTCCTTAGATATGCAAGTAAATTATCATTATTAGTTTGTATCTACATATGTAATTAATAATCATGATATGCTAAGTGAAAGTGAAGTCACTCAGTCATGTCCGACTCTTTCCGACCCTATGGACTGTAACCTTCCAGGCTCCTCCATCCATGAGATTTTCCAGGAAAGAATACTGGAGTGGGTTGCCATTTTCTTCTCCAGGGGATTTTCCCAATCCAGGAATCGAACTCAGGTCTCCTGCATTGTGGGCAGACTTTTTACCCTTTGAGCCACAAGGGAATCCCAATATGCTAAAATATGTGTATTCTAAATAGTGATCTCTGATCACAGAACAATCCAATAAAATTAAATTCTTAAGCACTTGCTACAAGCAAGATGTCTGTGCAATACTGCAGGTGATAAGAGGATGAGATTCTCATTCTAATCATGTGTTTCTTTATTCATAAATGTATAATAGAACTACCTCTTGCACTTGTTGGGAGAATGTAAAACATAACACTCAAAAATCAACCAGCTTAGTCTATAGCATATAATAAGCCCCTAATAAGTGTTTTACAAGCTAAGAGTTAATTAATATTGATTCAAAGAGAGATTACATACAAATGAGCCTCAAAATACACTCAAACTATGAGAACATTTGAGAAGATCCTGGAAGATGGAAGATCTCAGTGGATAGGTTTGGGAGACAAGAGAGAGAAGAGACAAGAGTGGGAGGAGATTTTTCTGAAGGAGGGTAGAACTTCACAGCATTTATACATGTGCATAAAACAGGACATAAAGTACATCAGAACTGCCCATCCTTCATGAGTGATGTCACTGCCTCCCTGAGGGCAGATTGGTTGAAACTATGTCACTGATAAATTCAAATGAGTAAAATGCCTTGCTTCATAGTTTCAGTAGAGAGCTTTCATTGTACCAGTATGATAATACAAATACCATGACTGCCAAGTCCTGATTCTTGCCTATTCAATGTTGGTTATGATGGATCTTGCACCTGACTCGTGCTTGAGGATTAAGGAGTCAGGATGTTGGACAGGTGACAGAAGAGTAAGACTGTCCCTGAACACTTGCCAGGTTTGAGTAGGCCTGTTCTCCTCAGGAGGACTGCCGTTTCCCTGACTCATCTCCACTGACTCTTACAGTTTCCCCGGATGCTTGCCTATGCTCCACTTTGATGCTCTTGGATCCTAACTCTGATTCTGCCACCTTCTAGCTCTGTCAAATTGGATAAGTCACTAATTAAATAGCCCTTATGTTCCTCATCTGTAAAATAGTGATATGATGCCTCTCCAATTGTGTCTTTAATACAAAATGTAATAATATAAATGAAAATATCTAAAAACTGCAATTAAATATAACTAAAATTAGGAATGTTGATACAGTTTTTTCATTAGTTCTTTAAGCACTGCTATATAGACCTTTTTGCTCATTTGAGGCATAGGTAAAGAAATATACTTGAGATTTTGTCTTAAAACTAACATGATGTCTGACACATGCAACTAATTTTTCATTCAACATATATTTATTGAAACCTAGCATTTAATAAAGCTAGTCAACACAGTTTCTATTTCCAAGGGGGTATAAATTCTTAAATAAACAGATAAACGTCTCCAGCAAGTGTACTTCTACAATGATGCCATCATTACACTGGATATTGTGGGACATTTAAAACACAGGCAAAAACAAAAACAAACAACAAAAAAACAAGGATTCCTGCTTGCTTACTGGTGTTTGTCTCAAACTCATTTCTCAATAATGTGATGCACATTCACCCTCCCTCTTTTTTTCCAAGATGTTTAATTTGTCTGCTCCCTTCTTTTATGTGTAATGAATTATCATCATTTTAGAACCAAATCAGCCATCTTCTCTTTCATGAAGCATTTCGTAATTGCCTAGAGATACCAATCACTCCATCATTTATACTCCTAAAACATTTTTACAAAACAGATATTTCAACAAAGGATTGGTCTTCCTTTCTATATTTATGTATCTATCTATCTCTTCTCCCAAACAATTGCAAACTTCATGAATGGTGCTTTATTACTGTTTGGATATGAAGTACTTAATGTGTGCCTGACATTTTCTACTTGGTAATTTTTTTGTGTGTGTTTGTTAAGCATCATCTGGAGACATTAAGCTAATATATAGAAACCTTGAATAATGGTGTGCTAAACTGGCAACACACTCCACTGTTCTTGCCTGGAGAGTCCCAGGGACGGGGGAGCCTGGTGGGCTACCTTCTATGGGGTCGCACAGAGTCGGACACGACTGAAGTGACTTAGCAGGAGCAGCAAACTATGTGGTTACTGATTACATATCAAACAGAGGAGAGTGAGCTAAAAATATCACATCAGGCTTTGTAAAGTTAATATTCATCCCTTGATTGATTATTCAGTTCAGTTCAGTCACTCAGTCATATTCGACTCTTTGCATTCCCATGAACCACAGCACGCCAGGCCTCCCTGTCCATCACCAACTTCCGGAGTTTGCCCAAACACATGTCCATTGAATCAGCGATGCTACCCAACTATCTCATCCTCTGTTGTCTCCTTCTCCTCCCACTCTCAATGTTTCCCGGCATCAGGGTCATTTCAAATGAGTCAGCTCTTTGCATCAGGTGGCCAAAGTATTAGAGTTTCAGCTTTATTAGGGTCATAATAAATGGCCAGAAAAATAAAAAGCATTCTATCAGAATAAATAGCACAAACATATGTTCAGAGACAGAAGTGACCAGAGATTAAGAAAACATTGCATGATATCTAGGATGAAACTCTACTGAGAAGGATTGAGTGAGCAAAGAGGAGTGATATATAATTTTCTTCAGTTCAGTTCAATTCAGTCGCTCAGTCATGTCCAACTCTTTGCGACCCCATGAATCACAGCATACCAGGCCTCCCTGTCCATCACCAACTCCCGGAGTTCACTCAAACTCACGTCCATCAAGCCAGTGATGCCATCCAGCCATCTCATCCTCTGTCATCCCCTCTCCTCCTGCCCCCAATCCCTCCCAGCATCAGAGTCTTTTCCAATGAGTCAACTCTTCGCATGATGTGGACAAAGTATTGGAGTTTCAGCTTTAGCATCAGCCCTTCCAATGAACACCCAGGGCTGATCTCCTTCAGAATGGACTGGTTGGATCTCCTTGCAGTCCAAGAGACTCTCAAGAGTTCTCCAACACCACAGTTCAAAAGCATCAATTCTTCGGTGCTCAGCCTTCTTCACACTCCAACTCTCACATCCATACATGACTACTGGAAAAACCAAAGCCTTGACTAGACAGACCTTTGTTGACCAAGTAATGTCTCTGCTTTTCAATATGCTATCTAGGTTGGTAATAACTTTCCTTCCAAAGAATAGGTGTCTTTTAATTTCATGGCTGCAGTCACCATCTGCAGTGATTTCGGAGCCCCCCAAAATAAAGTCTGACACTGTTTCCACTGTTTCCCCATCTATTTCCCATGAAGTGATGGGACCAGATGCCATGATCTTCGTGTTATGAATGTTGAGCTTTAAGCCTACTTTTTCACTCTCCTCTTTTACTTTCATCAAGAGGTTTTGAGTTCCTCTTCACTTTCTGCCATAAGGGTGGTGTCATCTGCATATCTGAGGTTATTGATATTTCTCCAGCAGTCTTGATTCCAGCTTGTGTTTCTTCCAGCCTAGCATTTCTCATGATGTACTCTGCATATAAGTTAAGTAAAAAGGTGACAATATACAGCCTTGACGGACTCCTTTTCCTATTTGGAACCAGTCTGTTGTTCCATGTCCAGTTCTAACTGTTGCTTCCTGACCTGCATATAGGTTTCTCAAGAGGCAGGTCAAGTGGTCTGGTATTCCCATCTCTTTCAGAATTTTCCACAGTTTATTGTGATCCCCACAGTCAAAGGCTTTGGCATAGTCAATAAAGCAGAAATAGATGTTTTTCTGGAACTCTCTTGCTTTTTCGATGATCCAGAAGATGTTGGCAATTTGATCTCTGGTTCCTCTGCCTTTTCTAAAACCAGCTTGAACATCAGGGAGTTCATGGTTCACATATTGCTGAAGCCTGGCTTGGAGAATTTTGAGCATTACTTTACTAGCGTGTGAGATGAGTGCAGTTGTGCAGTAGTTTGAACACTCTTTGGCAATGCCTTTCTTTGGGATTGGAATGAAAAATGACCTTTTCCAGTCCTGTGGCCACTGCTGAGTTTTCCAAATTTGCTGGCATAATGAGTGCAGCACTTTCACTGCATCATCTTTTAGGATTTGAAATAGCTCAACTGGAATTCCTTCACCTCCACTAGCTTTGTTCATAGTGATGCTTTCTAAGGCCCACTTGACTTCACATTATGAGATATCTATTAGGGTTCTCCACAGAAACACACACACACACATACGGGATTTTGGAGGCTGGCAAGTCACATTCCAAGATCTGCTTGATGAGTAGGCAAACTGGAGACCCTGGAAAATTCTAGGTCCAATGTCCAAAGCTCTGAAAACCAGGAAAGCCACTGGTATGTTTTACATTTTAATTTTGGAAGTCTCTAGACCCAAGTTTAGCTTCAGTCAAGTCTAACAGATGAAGAAAGCCAACGTTCCAATTCTAACGCAGTCTGGCAGGAAGAATTCTCTCTTTTGGGGGCATGGCCAGCCTTTTTGTTCTACTCAGGCCTTCAGTGGATTAATAAAGGCCCACTCATGTTAGCCTCATGTCTAACATAAATCTGCTTGATTTAATGCACTGACTTAAATGTTAATCTCATCCAAACACCCTCACATTTGGATATTTTTACCAAATGTCTGGTCACTCTATGGCTCAATCATTTTGATAGAGAAAGTTAACTATCAAGAGATGTGTAGAAGAAATAGTAGAAAGATAATTTCATCCAGCATTATTGATAAGAGGTTTTATGAAAAAGATATCTTGAAGGACATAAATTTGAGATAAGTAGATTTTGGATTTTAGTAGGGGTCTTTCCTGATGACAAAGCAGCATGAACAAAGGTATAATTCAGGAAAGGAGAGGATATTTGTGATTCTGGCAATAGTCACCTACATGCAACATCACTTAGGATACAGAGAGGGAGTGGCAGAGTGACCAGACCTTACCTCCTCTCCCCTGAATAATCAAGACCTTTGAGTTTCTCTTTTCTTCTCACTCTCTCCTTCTTTTCCTGATCAAATCTGACCGTGAAAATACTGTTGGAAAAATTACAAAAATTAAAAATGTAAATTTATTTCTAAATTGGTAGAATTTTAACTCACCTGCCAAAGAATCAGAGAGATGACAAAGGCCTGGAGGTACCTTCCCTCTGTGGACAGAGGGAAATAAATCTGCAGATTAACTGATACAAGGTAGGGTCCCTGGGGCCAGAGCTGAGTAGAATACAATGGAGGTTATTCCGACTGGCAAGGAGGATGGGCATGAGCTGTGTCCTAGGGAGCACCAAAAGCTAGGAAATACAGTCAGCTTCTAAGTCTGAAAGGTTCATGGTGGGATTTCAATGACAGATAAACTCCAAAGACTTTGAATCCAGGAAGACAGGGTAGCCTTGCAGGATGATGTGGGGCAAAGTGCTAGAGACGGAGTGAAGAGGAAGGACCCAAAATAGTTTCCTAAAATGTAATTAACTGACTAGAACTTGTTTCTATTAGTTTCTTCACACCTGGTAGCAGATCACTCTGGTTTAAAGGCTAAAGATTAGGGCAGAGAGGAATTAATTTTATAGATAGTAGTAAAAAGAGATGCTACCTGACCTGCCTACTACTTGACCACTCTTGCCCCCTTGTCTAAAACCTTCAGTGGCTGTCAATAAATTGTGTGTTGACCCATGCTCCTTAACCCAGGATTGAGGGTCTTCTGTGATGCTGCCACCCCAGCTCTCTTTTCCTCTACTGTCCTGAACATACACATAACTTGGCATAGCAGAGCCCGCCATGCTTCTTCATCTATACTTTGTCCTTCTGCCGCTAGACCCTTGATGATGTTATTCTTATCACTGATATCATCTCTCACCAGTATATTGAATGAAACCCCAAATTTGCCATCTACCGTCTTAGATAAGGGCTTTGTGCAGTTTTCATTCTAAATGAGCTAAGAATACATCAGTTAAGACAACTGGATTATAAAGCTGAGCACAAGGACAATGATAAGGATACAACTCAATAGTATATCAGGGCATCGCCTACAGTTTCAGTGTTTTCCTACTCAATGTGGACCAAGTATGCAGTGAATTTTCACTGTAAATATATTCATCATTAATATAGTCTTTGTAATTTAAAAAAGACTCATAGGTGAATGCTTAAATATGTGGAAAGAAAATAAGAAGGAAGTACAAAATGATGAGAAAAAATTGTAATAGTTGAATGTGCTTGAGTCAATTAAAAAATGTTCAAATTGTAAGATAACTGGTTTTGATATATTTATTTGAAACCACTTTAATCATGAAAATAAGGATATATGTGGAAGGATACAAGCCATTCAAGAGAAAAATTTCATGTTAGGATGGCTTCCTAAGCTACCAGTTAACCCATAGGGAGCAAAACACTACCATTTTTACACTGGGTTTATTACGTTGTGGTTCACCCAAAGCACCATTGATACTTACTAGATATTGTACCATAATGAAAATTTTGGTTTTCAAGGGGAAATAAGTTACAGAATGAATAATGGTATATGCATAGCTGCTGAATTTGAGGTGTGGTTATTGATGAATGATTCACGGAGTCATCTCTGAGGTTTGGCTTAAGAAGGTCTCATATTCTATGTAAGGTAAGAGATAAATTAGGAATACAAATTTTCTAAGACCCCATGCTCTCCAAGCATTCTCCAAATCAGAGTTCAATTATCCCACCATGAACTGACACAGGAACCTTTGCCAATGGTAATCCTTTCTGTTTGAACATCTCCAGTATTAACGAACCCATCAGACCAGACCACTTTTTTTTCCAGCCAGTTCTGATTGTTGGTAATTCTTCCTGCCTGACTTGAGCATAGCTCTTCCTTCCTGTGCATTTACAATATTTTGTTATGTTCTCTGAAGCCTCCTGGAAAGATTATTATTCATTTCCCATTTGACCACCCTTCTACTATTTAAAACTGACCATCATGTTTGCTCTCCCCTTTATTAAGATTTTAAATAGCCTCTTCTTCCTAACTTCATTCAGTAATAATTAATATAACATGGTTGTCAATCTCCTCAGTTACTTCACTAAGTGGAAACTTCTCCTCTAGGTGGGCTTAGGTCCATCTTAAATGAGACTCACGAGCAGACTCATGAGGAAACACAGTAAATCCAGATGGGGTCTAGCTAAGATGAACACCGGAGTTTCAGTTTGACACAAAGAAAGCCTGTGTACTAGGTTTTTCCATTGGAACCGTTTTAGTCCCAGTTTCGACTGAAGTCACTAGACAGTAAATATCACATTCCAAAATGAGATGAGGGACCCTAAGCAGGAGTTGCAAAAGAGTTGTCTTTGAACCAGTTTTGCAACTCTTAGTGGACTATCTCCACCCTTCTTACTCTTCTCAATCTCGCCACACACATACAAAAAAAGACAGTTATCTCCAAAAAAAGAAATGGATATTAGGAGAGATTTTCAGAAAGTTCTTGATATGTATTGAGCCCCACTTCCCTGCCTCCACGGAGGAAAGTTCTCGCACCTTAGTTTAAGCCCAGAGAAAGAAATTTCAGCTCATCTACACTGAGAACCTGGTGTTTGTTCCCTGAACCTGGAGAGACCTAGTGGACTGCTGTCCATCTGTGGGTCCAAGAAACCTAAAGGGTGGAGACTGTGGTAGGCATATTGCTATGAGGCCTGCATAAAGGAGGACTGGCTGCAAAGGTTTGGAAATTGTGCAGAGTAAAGATATTTATATACCTGGAATGACATGTCTTTGTGCCTTGAAATGACTGCTAGAATTTATATTACCCAATAATGACAGCAATATCATGGGAATTACCCTAGATTTCATCCAAGAGGCAGGCGAAGAATTGGCTCAAAATGAATGTATTTGAAAGGACTGTAGGAGAGAAAAATGAGATTGCTTCATGATGACACTTTTTGTTTCCTCTGTGTTCAGTTGACAAAGTTGTTTTACCTCTCTATATATCTTTCTATGAATGTATCACATCTATGTGTATGTACATATATGTGCATAGGCATACACAGATACATACCTGTACACACATGCATATTCATATATATGGCACATCTGAAGAAGAGCAAGATTGTAATGTAAAAAAATAGTAGCTATAGTTTATTGATTATTATGTTTCAGGCCCTGTCTGAAGAACTTTACAAATATTATGTATTTTTCATAGTTAACTTAGAATTTGTCATTTTCATTTTATTGAGCCAGCTATTAATTCAGTAGCAAATACTGTGCCCATGAGCTCACGTATGTTAAGTAGCTTAGCCTGAACTTGAGTCTGCTGACTCTGAGGACCAAACTCTTTTACAATGGATTTATTTTGCTGTTAGATGTAGGCAGTATGGTGTTTGACAGCAGCAACTGATTTTATTATGTATATTTTTCCAGTGAGCGTTGGGCAATTAAAAAATAGTGAAAAGATTATTCATAAGATGTGGTATAAATCAGCTTATTTTTCCTAAGAACATATAATAAACACAGAAGGAACAGTGTGTGACACTAACAGAAACAAGAGCACAAAAACAACTTGGTGTTTTTCCCAGCTGAAAACGCAGAGCTGCTTCCACCTGCAGGCCAAAGGAACAATTGCAGGATTTCCATCTGGGCCGAGATGCGGAGTCAGGGTGCGAGGCTGAGGGCCCAGATCACTTCATCACCTGGTGGCTCTAAATCTCCAACCAGGAGTCATTCAAATGCTGGGCCAGTGGGAACATGATGCTTATGAATCAACCAAAATGTCTTAGGGATCCTGAGGAATGAACAGCTATGGAGCTGCAAATGTAATGGAGCCACCCTTGTTGGCTCCGTATTTATCCTGGGGAATGCTGGTTGATTCTGAAGGACCAAGTCCACTATTCCTATCTCTTCTGTCAAATGTGAGAGCTGTGAGAAGTCAATAGAATACATCATCTAGTTGCTGAGAGCTTGCTATAGGAAGGGCAGACTTTTAAGCACTTGAGGGTAGATTGGTCAACAAAACAAAACTGTCTGTCTTCATGGAGCTTAGATGAGATCATGGGTTTGAAAATATTTTGTAAACACTGCTGGGTCCCTTGCAGAGTGATGACTGTCCTTCATGTTTATACTACACTGGGAAACCCTGCATGTTTCTAATGTGCCAACGTGCTTCTGTATTACACTTGGAAGTGGTACGGTCACTCAGTTGGCTGAACGGAACACTTCACTTTTTCTCGTGTGCCAGGTTTCGGGCCACTCACTGCACCTTCTCAAGGACAGGAACCAGAGCTTCCGTACTCTATTTTCTCTGTCTCCAGGATCTAGCATAGTACTGCTCGGAGTAGGCTGTATATGTGCTGCATGGAATGGACCTAACCTAAAATTGAGTTGATAAAGCTAAGTATTAGAATCTAGAGCATGGGGAGAATGAATGGATTTAATTATACAGATTCACGAATGGTTTTTTTGCTTTGGTTTTGTCTTATTGAAGTGTAATTAATTTACAATGTTGTGTTCGTTTCAAGGTAAAGAAACTCCCTGCATTGCAGGAGACCTGGATTTGATCCCTGGGTTGTGAAGTGAGTAGTGACCCACTCCAGTATTCTTGCCCTCGTCCCTGTCCTTGAGAAGCTGCAGTGAGTGGCCCGGTGAGTGGCCAAAACCTGGAACACAAGAGGCAGTTAAGTATTCCATTCAGCCAGCTCTGAGTACAACCTGGAGAATTCCATAGACAGAGAAGCCTGGCAGGCTACAGTCCACAGGGTTGCAAAGAGTTGGGCATGACTGAGTGACTAACACTTTCACACTTCACACACATACACACACACAGGGCTTCCCAGGTGGTGCTAGTGGTAAAGAACTTGCCTGCCAATGCAGGAGACATAAGAGATGCAGGTTTGATCCCTAGCTCGGGAAGATCTCCTGAAGAAGGTCATGGCAATCGACTCCAGTGTTTCTGCCTGGAGAATCCCATGGGCAGAGGAGCCCAGCGGGCTACAGTCCATAGAGTAGCAAAGAGTTGGACATGACTGAAGCAACTTAGCACATATTTTGTATATCCTTTTTTCAGATTTTTTTCCATCATACCTATTATAAGATACTGAATATAGTTCCCTGTGCTATATAGTAGGTCCTTGTTGTTTACTTACTTTATATATAGGCATGTGTATATGTTAATCCCAAGCTCCTGTTAGCCCCTTCCCCTCTGCTATGCCCTCTGGCCATCAGTTTGTTTTCTGTACTCATGAATGGTTTATTCCACACCTGCACCTCCGTCCTCATGGCTTCCAGCACATCTGTCTTCTTTGAGGTGCACTCAGACCAAACCTGTGATATCCTTCTTACTCATTGGTTAGTCTGCATGGCTCTCCTTTCTTGGATCTCCTGTCATAAGAGGAATTCACTCATAGAAATTAACCTTTAAACATGCTTGTCCTATGTTACCCTCTAAAAGTACTATACTTTGATTCAGGAATAATTCTATGGTAATATTAGTAGTCGCCCAATCCTTAACCATATACAACATCTAGTACAACTTGGGGGATGAAATAAGGTACAGCCTACATTTTTCTTGTGAAAGAATCTCTGATTTCCAGATATATGTATATATGTGTATATGTGTATGTGTGTGTGTGTGTGTACATGTATATGTTTGCATATATAGTGCATGTATGGTGCTCAGTTATTTTTTTCATTTATCTTCTCTATTCAGTTCTGATATTTGAATTTGGGACCTAATATAGCAGTAATTAAGGAAGAGTTGGTACCAAAGATGTGATTCTGGTATCTCCCTTTCCACAGCTTTGTCTGTGAGCTATAATATAATGTGAACGTGTTAGTCACTCAGTCCTGCAATCCCAAGGACTGTGGCCTTCCAGGCTCCTCTGTCCATGGAAATATAGTATATGACTCTGTAAAGTGCCATGCTGGTTTTAATGCTGATGTTTTTACTCTTCCTAATTCTTCTAAGCAGGGTTGGCTGGCTCAGAATCAGAATTTTGTATAAAACATTTACAAAATGTGAATTGGCTTTCATTCCAAATTTCCCCAATTCAAATCTCTGAGGCTGGAGCACCAAGATCTGCAGTTATAACAAGTGGCTTTGGAGATTCCAGTGTGTACTCAAGTTTAAGAACCATTGCCCTGGGGTGCATTGTTAGCGGGGAAAAGTACATTGTGAAAGGTCCCTGGGTGGCAAGCTAGCAGCCAAGTCCAGGACTTTTCCTGTAATGGGCATGTGCTTCTGGAATTGGTTTCCTTGCTCAGATCAACAGAGCATGAGCATTTTAGATTTTAGGGCACAGGGACAGACTCACTTATGACTCACGAAGCAACATTTGTGTGTTGCTTACATTATAGGAAATTCCATTCTTTGAGTGAGCACTTTAAAAATAAGTATTCTTTTCTCCAATTATTAAGTAAAATGGAAAATCCCATGGACAGAGGAGCCTGGTAGGCTGAAGTCCATGGGGTCGCTAAGAGTTGGGCACGACTGAGCGACTTCACTTTCACTTTTCACTTTCATGCATTGGAGAAGGAAATGTCAGCCCACTTCAGTGTTCTTGCCTGGAGAATCCCAGGGACGGGGAGCCTGGTGGGCTGCCCGTCTGTGGGGTCGCACAGAGTCAGACACAACTGAAGCGACTTAGCAGCAGCAGCAGCAGCAAGACAAAGTAAATAAAGTTAAAAGAATTTGTAATGCACCAACTAATGACAACTACAGACATATGTGTGTGTGTGTGTGTATAATATACATATGTATATGTATATATATATGTATATGTATATACATATACATACATATGTATATATACATATATATAATATACATATATATATACACATATATAATATACATATACATATGTATATTATATATATACACACACAACAGCAGCAACAAGACATATATATATATACATACATATATATGTATACACACACATATACATATACATACATATATACACATATATGTATATACATATGTATGTATACATATGTATGTATATATGTATGTATGTACATACATACATATATACACATATGTATGTATACACATACATATGTATGTATATATGTGTGTATATATATACACACATATATACATATATATGTGTATATACATACATATATATACGTATATATGTATATACATACATATATACATATGTATGTACACACATATGTATATATACATGTATATACATATATACATATATGTATATACATATATGTATATACACATATATATGCATATATGTGTGTATACATACATATATACATATATATGTATATATACATGCATATATACATGCATATGTATATATGTATGTATATATACATATATATACATATATACATATATATACATATGTATGTATATATGTATATATGTATACATATACATATATATATGTATATATATATATACACACACATCCTTGTTTATGGCAATAAATAGACTTATATTCCACATATGACTTTACAAAAACTCTCACATTTATTTTTACATTCTCTACTTTTGAACACTAATCAATTAAAGTTAGAAAAAAGAAACTTTAGTCGCAAACGTATATTATTTTGATATATACCTGAAGGATGTTTTATCAATACTGATTTTAGCCTTTTACCTAAATATTATAACTGAATCATTAAGTGGAAAAAAGTAATCCCTTCCTCAGCTGTCACTAAAATAACTATCTTGGTAGCTGATTCTTCCCAGAGTAATGACCTGTTTCTAATCCTTTTCTCTTGTTCCTCTTTCTCTCTAAGTCTCTCTCTCCCTTCTTTCCCCTTCCTTCCCTTGCATTAAGAACCACATAAATTGTTTTAAATGTTCATTTACAAATCTGTAATTTAGTGTAGAAAGATCTGTCTGATGATGATTGAATGTTCTTTTAAAAGTATTTTAAAAATACCACTGGTTATGGCATATTTATAAGCTTTCCTTGGACTCAGATGGTAAAGAACCTGCCTACAACTCTGCGGGAAATGCAGTTTCAATCCCTGGGTGTCTGGAAGATCCGCTGGAGAAGCAAATGGGTACCCACGCCTGTATTCTTGCCTGGAAAATTCCCATGGATAGACGAACCTGGCAGGTTACAGTCCATGGCATCATAAATAGTCAGACATACTGAATGCATTCCCTTTTCTTCTTTGAGCATTTATACTCAATAATGCTAAGAAATTCAAGTTGCCCATGCTATATCGCACACTTAAATTCTTTTATTCTAGCACACACAGTTTCTTTTTCAGATATCTTTTCAAACATTGGTTCATGGGGAAAAATAATCATGTAAGGAATTCTTGGTCATGTTAATATTTACCATTTAGCTATTTTGTCTGACACTATTCTCAGTGATTTACAGACACAATATTGTTTTATTTTCCCAAGCACGCCATGATGTCTGCCTGTATTAATATCCTCATTTTACAGAAACTGGAGCCCAAGCCTATAAACTTCAGAACAAGGATTTATACCCTGAGCTCTCTGGATTAAAATGCATACTCTTTCCCACTGAATGATGTCAAAAGGTTAGGAGCCATGGCTCTACCTGGGGCCCAGGTGCTTGGGAACCCTTTATGGGCTGTTCTGCCCAGCACTTTGGAATGCAAACTCCCTTGAGCAAGCCCTTGCTGGCATAGTTTCACCAGTAGCCTGTCTTAGGTAGTTAGTGAATATTAAAATAGTCCTAATAATAAAATAGCGCTTGGTCAACCGTGTAGCCCCCTTACTGAGGGGAGGAGGAGAATAGCTCACTTTCCCTGGAGGGCCTGAGAAAGATCAGTTTACAGGCGTCAGCATGGGGTGTAACCCTTCTTCCTTCTCTCCATCTTGACGCTGGCACATGCTTCTTGTGACCATCATCTCCCATTAGCCCATGGTCTGGGCAGAAACCATGAACAGGGCTCTTTTTCTCCCCCACCCAAAACACACTCAGTCCTTTCACTGACCTGGCTGCTGATTGGAGGCTGGTTGCTGCAGATAATGACCTCCAAGACCCCTCTGTGGGTTACAGCCTGTTTGTTAAGACACCTGCAGCGGGGAGCGAGGAAAAGGAAAAGAGCAGGATTTTCAACATCCCCAGGAACCAGAGGCACAGAGGACTGGGCCCAGGGCTGGCAGCTGCCCATGCATCCTTTCCAGACAGTCTGCTTGCTAAGATGAGGGGTCTTCTTCAGTATGCTGCCTGCTTCTTTGCGTTTTTCTCCGCTGGGTTCTTGGTTGTGGCCACCTGGACAGACTGTTGGATGGTGAATGCAGATGACTCCCTGGAGGTAAGAAGTCAGTAGATTCTTTTACTGACCCAAGTCCGTCCAACTTTTCTCTAAGCTCCCTGTCGCATTACCTTCTAGGATTAGTGATCGTTAGTA
This sequence comes from Nanger dama, assembly GCA_917880005.1. Lineage (NCBI taxonomy): Eukaryota > Metazoa > Chordata > Mammalia > Artiodactyla > Bovidae > Nanger > Nanger dama. The sequence goes on along the minus strand of CAKJTW010000011.1, from coordinate 20,949,082 downwards.
CTAGCCAAAGTGGATAGACTTATTCCTTACTTGCTACTTACTAAGTTTTTACATTATTAACTTATTTAATACACACAGCTCATCTATGGGGTAGGTATTGTTATCCCATTTTAAAGATGAGGTAACTGGATAACCCCCTTTCTTCATAAAGGTAAACTCATACAAGCGTAATTATATAAGCTTTCTAGAAACACCTCTTCCACTGCTGTGTATACCCAATTGAATAACATTCCAGTAACATCCTTCCTCACAAATAGAAATTTGCTAATCTTGAATATAGTATTAAGGGTAATGTGATAGACTTTCTTAAGAAATGAACACCTAAAAGTTGATCACGTGATTAAACTCAAGTCATATAAAACCTACCCAATTACTGTGTAATGGAAAGATGTCCTTTAAGGAGTTTCCAAATAGGATAAAAATTCCATGTGAAACCAAATCTTTCCAGTGTGTCCCAAAGTGCAGGGGATAGATATGGATTCAAGAAACCCTCTTTTAAGAATGAGTTGCTCTTGAGAACCTAATGTTCGTCCAAGAGATGAGTGAGTGGTCCATATCTGAAAATTTTATTGTTGTCACTAGAGAAGTTCTGAATGAAGTAATTTTGAAATTTAGAATTTTTTTCAGTGGCTATAAGAATCTGAAAGAGGTAAAAATCAGTTCTTTAGAATCAGCAACTATTCATTAGCAAGGCCTCAAAAAGTATAGGTAAGAAAAAGCTGTATCAGGAACTCAAATAAAGAATATATAGTAACCCACTATGTTCTCTTGTGTACATCCTGAAGAGAACAAGTTATTCTAACAAATGCTGTAACTTTATGAAGTTGAAGAAAGATACCCGAGGGCAAGTTTTTATATTTTTCTACTAATTTTATTTGTTAAACTCTCGGTTAGAGTTTCAGATGGAAAGTAATAATCTTTCTGTTTTTCTGTGCATTATTATGTTTCTGTTTTATTTTTTTTCTTTCTTTTAAATTTCCTCTGACTCCTACATGGCACTTCAAAGCCAATAGAGTTTTAAGTATTTCTTTAGCTAGCACTTGAAAATTATATTTCTGAAAATTGTAATAGAATTGAAATATTATAAAGGATGTCTGTTCTATGTTAGTCCAGGGTGCATTATCTGACAATGCACGTAACTGGTGAATGAAATAAAAAACTGTCCTTTTTACAGTACTCAGAAAGTGTGGATAGAAACATTCTGCTGCCATTAGCTTGCTAGAATATGGATGTCAGTATTAGGTGATGAATACAAAAATATGCTGGACTTGAGCACACTTAAAATTACTTTTTTAAAATATGCACAATCACATCTAAAAACATTCTTAAAGTATTTTCTAAATCAACTTGAAAATCTTTCCCCTTAAGCTGATGTAACTGCTAACTTCACTTGATAAGAAATAAAAATTTTAAAAGGGCCAGACATTGCTGAGATAGATTGGAAGTCCTAGCACTTAAAGTGTCTCCTTGATTTCATCTCAGTGCATACAAACAATTTGCCATCTGCTCTGTGCAAGAACACTTCTAGTGAAAATGAATGCAATGAGCAGTCCAGTTTACTCACCTCCAGTAAATCCTTGCGAATTTGGACTATAGTTAGTAGTTACTAGCTTTTTTCATATATCTTGTACCTGAAATGTATCATAATAAACACTCCCCAAGAAGACTTCCCGTTATAAGAACCTTTAAAAATTCTCTCCAACAGTCTCTTTATTTGTCAATATTTTGTGGATCGCTCAAAATAATTGCTCCTTCATTTAGCAACATGTAAAGTCATGATATTTTCCAGAAACACCAAGATATGATACTCACTGACACAGTTATAGTGTTTTCCCTCTTTGCTTCCTTCTCATGAATATATATACATATATAATTGGTCCATATTAACAACTCACTTTAAACAACTATTGGGAAAAAAAAAAAGTTGACACAATAAAAGTACTTTAAAAAAAAAGCATAGCCATAGAAAATTTGAACAAAAAGGGATATAATGAATTTTTAACTTTGTTAATCTTTTATTGTGATGAAGACATCAAAGTGGGAAAATGGATTCTATAGTTCAGGATAACATAACAAACATGAAATGTGTGCATGTAAAAGGTGCTCTGCTAATCCTACTAGGGGAGGCAAAGATAAAACAAGAGCAGGTCCTGCCTTTCATGAGTATACACTTAGACAGGAACAAAGATACCATGAAACTATAATAAAGGGAAGAGGACAATTCATATTGAGAAAGAAATGAAGTACCAAGGGAACAAAGAAGATAGGCAATTATTTCCTATCAGGGACATTGAAGCAAGCCTTAGGGAGTAAAAGTCATTGAGCAAAGCCTCAGAAAGATGCAAAGGATTTCAAAAGTAGACAAATCACAAAAATACAGAACAAACGTGAGTAACAGGGAGCAGGAGGCAGATAAAGCTCAAATACCCCTTTGCCTTACTAGAGAATGCTCAAAATACAACAAAATACTATTTTGTCTTATTTACACCTGGCCTGAAGACAAAAGTTCTTTGAGTTACGGAAAAGAATCGTTGCATGTGTATGTATAACTGAATCACTGTGCTGTCTTCCTGAAACCAGCATGACACTGTTAATCAATGGTACTCCAATATACAAAATAAATGAATAAAAACAGGAAAAAAAAAACACATGGGATTGTGTCGTGCACAGCCCCAAGTCAGGCAGCAGGGGTCCTGAGCCATAATGCAGCTCCCCCTTCATTCTTGGGTCACATATGTGTCCTGGAAACACTGCTGTGTGGTAAGAACTTGGGTTCTGAGATTATTGTATCCTGTGTTTGCTACTTAACTGTCATCTACTGAGCAAGTCACAGCTCGTGTCTTTGGCCCAGTTTCCTCAATTATAAACATGAAGTCGAATCAGTTGTTTTAAGTCTTATATTTTAGTCTTATATTCTTCAACATCAGAACTCCTTGGCTGTGACTATGTCTTCCAGAAAGATGGCCGGCCAGCACAGGAGGACCAATGGCATCTACAGCCTTCCCAGAAATTTCCACTAGGAAATCTTACGTTAATAGTCTTCTTTTGTCTGTAGCTTCATATGTTCTTTCTTCTTGTTTCCCACTCTCCTTCCATATTTTTTTCTCCTTTCTATTCTTCCTCCCTCCCTCCTTTCTTTCTCTTTATTCTTCCTCTCATTTCATTCTCCCCTTCTCTTTTTCCTCTCTTTTAAAAAATCTTTTATGCTCTACTTCCCTTTTCTTCTTTTTTTTCCTCCCCTACTCTTCTAATTTGTCTCTTTATCCCTCTATTTGTGCTTCCCATTTTTTAAAATATCATCTATCATTCCACAAATGCTCTTTGATACCTGATACTATAGTCGGTACATGTTAATGAAAGAGGATGAGTCTTGGATCTTCCTTACATTTCTCTCAGTGTATTGGGAGAGACAGAAAGGTGAGCTGATAGACACAATATGCTATGACCAGTGAATGCCATGATTACAGGTACCTCTGAGTGGCCAGCTCACTCAATCATAAATAATCAGTGAAGGCTACCCAGAAGTATCCAATCCAGACTAGAGGAACAGGTGAAAGGGCGAGAAAAAGAAGCTAGTATTGCGAGCACAGGATATGATATAGGCAGGGATCTAGGTATGAGAATGCTGTATGTTAATGGATTTGGACATATTTCAGCATGGAAAGAGTTTCCAGTGTAAGGAAAGAATATAGGTACTGGATCATCAAAGGATTTGTGTTCATGTAAAATATAATTCTTACATGAGGCTTTTCTTTATCTCAGTTGGGAAAGAATCCACCTGCAATGCAGGAAACCCAGGTTTGATTTCTGGGTTGGGAAGATCCCCTGGAGAAGGAAATGGCAACCCTTTCCAGTATTCTTGCTTGGGAAATGCCATGGACAGAGGAGGCTGGCAGGCTACAGTCCACGGGGTTGCAAGAGTCAGACACGACTGATCTAAACCTCTACCATAGATCTTATATCATAGACAAAAGTGGTTCACTCTAAGCAAATATATATATGTGTTTTAGAAAAATCCATCATTCTGGCTAATGCAGGGATTAGAAAGGGTAAAATGAATTACAGGGAGACCAATTAGGAAGCTTTTGCCATAAAACAGGAGGACAACATTGATAATTAAACTAGTGCAGCACCAAGCAGTAAAAGTTGTGAAGATATGGGAAGCTAAAGAACTTGAATTGGTGGGACTGATAATTGTGCAAGGCTGATGCACAAGGAGAAGTACAATTTGAAATCCACTTTCCTGTTTTGGGGCAATGGAAGGAAGGATGGAATCATTCACCTAGAGCTTAAACGGAGGAAAATTAATCTTTATGCAAAAGTTATTAAGCAGAAATGTTCCTACACCATGCCATTTCTTTTTCACTTAGATTGTTGCACAGCACCTTGTGAGGGCCAGAGAGGTCATGCTTTGTAGCATGGTTGTTTACAGGTTGAACCTGATGTTAGAAGGACCTGAGATGAAATCTGAACCTGCCAGGCAATAACTGTGTGAATTTAGACAAATGTTTAAGGTTTTGTAAAACCACATTTCCTCTCCTACAAAGGAAGAATAATGATATGCACATCATAAGTGTCTTGTGAGGGTTAAATGAGCCTATGTATCTAAAGTATTTACCACAGTACCAGGCAAATATAAATAAGTCAATAAATGTTAGATATATTATCATCTATCTGCAGTTTATTGCTTTGTTTTTGTTCTGGAGGAGGAGATGACATTTTGTAGAATGTTCACTGGAGGGAAAAATATGAGATTTAAGTTCTGTTCCTATTTTCTCTATTGATTCTCTTGGACAAATTCTGTTTATTTCTCTGAGCTGTTGGTTTTTCCATTTTAGTTTCTATGATTGTTCCCTTTTTGTCTAACTAGGAGAATAAGGCAGAGAATAAAGACAAAATAGCATAAGTATTCTATTAAATGCATTTTAAAAAGAAAATAAATTGTGAATTAATAACATTATTAATGTTATTATATTATGTGTAATTCTTCATTATCCATCCGTTCAGTTTAGTTTAGTCACTCAGTCGTGTGTGACTCTTTGCGACCCCATGAATTGCAGCACACCAGGCCTCCCTGTCCATCACCAACTCCCGGAGTTCACTCAGACTCCTGTCCATCGAGTCAGTGATGCCATCCAGCCATCTCATCCACTGTGGTCCCCTTCTCCTCCTGCCCCCAATCCCTTCCAGCATCAGAGTCTTTTCCAATGAGTCAACCGTTCGCATGAGGTGGCAAAAGTATTGGAGTTTTCAGCTTTAGCATCATTCTTTCCAAAAAATGCCAGGGCTGATTTTCAGAATGGGCTGCTTGGATCTCCTTGCAGTCCAAGGGACTCTCAAGAGTCTTCTCCAACACCACAGTTCAAAAGCATCAATTCTTCGGCACTCAGCCTTCTTCACAGTCCAACTCTCACATCCATACATGACTAACTGGAAAAACCATAGCCTTGACTAGATGGACCTTAGTCGGCAAAATAATGTCTCTGCTTTTGAATATGCTATCTAGGTTGGTCATAACTTTTCTTCCAAGGAGTAAGCATCTTTTAATTTCATGGCTGCAGTCACCATCTGCAGTGATGTTGGAGCCCCCAAAATAAAGTCTGACACTGTTTCCACTGTTTCCCCATCTATTTCCCATGGAGTGATGGGACAGGATGACATGATCTTCGTTTTCTGAATGTTGAGCTTTAAGCCAACTTTTTACTCTCCTCTTTTACTTTCATCAAGAGGCTTTTTAGTTCCTCTTCACTTTCTGCCATAAGGATGGTATCTGCATATCTGAGGTTATTGATATTTCTCCCAGCAATCTTGATTCCAGCTTGTGTTTCTTCCAGTCCAGCGTTTCTCATGATGTACTCTGCATATAAGTTAAATAAGCAGGGTGACAATATACAGCCTTGACGTACTCCTTTTCCTATTTGGAACCAGTCTGTTGTTCCATGTCCAGTTCTAACTGTTATCCATAGTGAAATTGAAAAGTAGCTTCTCTACAAAGTTACTGGTCTCTCAATTATCAAAAATAAAAAAATGTTTTCACAAGTTTTTTTCATTTTTCAGTTCAACTTTTCTTAGTTATTTACTGAGAAAATCTGCCATATACCAAGCAATGCCATGATTAAAATTTTATTACCTCAAATGAAAGGTAATCCATGTTTGGATTCATTTTATCTTCATAACCAGATTTTCCCCTGGGATTTCCATTTGCATTAATGATGCTACAATTCTTTCAGATATAAAGTAAATATTTAAATTACTGTAACTAGCATATACTCTGATTATTTCTATACTAGTTGTACTTTCTAACTGATTTCCAATTCCTTCAGCAGACATTTGAGGCTACAAATACTCTTTAATTCGCCTCATTGTCTCCTACAGTTCTTAGCACCTCCTTCTAAATAATGCAAGCTTAGGAGGTATTTGTTGATATAAACTGAATGGGTACCTATTATGATACTTGACACACTTACTAAAAGAATGAATAAATAAATGAAATAAAATATGAAGTACTATTTGGAAATCTCACACTGAACAAGAAGCATCTCTGTAGAAAGATCATTATTTTTTCTTAGGCAAGACTTTTCATCTTATTGCAATTTAAATTTTTCCAATAAGTGGATCTGGTTCCTCTTTTTAATCAGATAACAATAAAGATCCAGTCCCCTGAGATGTATAATAAAATTAGTGAAGAGAGTTTTCTCATCTAGAAAATATAGCCTTTCTTCCTGGTGCTTCAGAGGGGGAAAGAAATGAAAAAAAGGAGAGATATAAAAGGAAATTAATATTTTATAATAATTCACTCAACATAAATTGTGATCTCTGTCACTGGCTAGTAAACATTGCAAAATTAAGATACTATACTTTCATAAGGAAAACATTCTAAAATGATTAAATATATGGCTTAAATTAAACAATAAATATTATAATGAAAATACTTATATAGTCCATATATGTAAATTAGATGATATTATCATGAAGACCACAGACATTATATTTTACCTAGTAAGTTTGCTTTGTCCCCTTCTTGCCATTTATACCTTTAGCCAGTGCTTCACAGCTAAGTAAGCAGAATTAACCAAACGTATTTTAGCAAATATGGAGTCGAAGGGAAAGATGACATTTATTAAGTTTATTTTAATCTTGCTTCCTCATCCTTATAAATACCTGTCTTGTGTTCTTTTAGGCCCTAGAATAGTAAGAAAAAGAAAATAAAATATAAAAATTAAAGTTCAGAATTCTACTATAAAAAATTCAAAAGCCATGTTTGTTCAAAGTGAAAATGTTTCATGTTTTAGAAAACGTTGTTTAATATAGTATTATTAAAGCTTTTGCATTTTAATAAATATATTCAAGTAAGTACTGGAAACCAGTAAGTTGCATCTTCAAAATTGCAGTACACTGGGATGAGCTTGGCAAAGTGGTGTGAAACTGTAAGTTTCTATTTTACGGTGCTTTTTAAAAGAATATATCTTCATGACATCTCAGTTTTCTTCTGGCTAGTGCATTATTCTTCCTATATTTTATGTTTACACATAAATCCCAATGCATATGCATTTATAATGCATAGTGGGAAAAAAATCTTGTTTGATAGTGGTCAGCCAAGAATAAATATTTACTAACTTGCTGCATATAATTACTACATATGAAAAATGTGAATTAAGGTATTTTAAGTTTGTCTCTTCTCAAAAGATGTATAAAATGTATAAAGGCAAGGTACACATGCAAAACTGTAGTAAAAAGACAATTTAGGCAAAATTGTGTGTTGCTGCTTGTAACACAGAGTGATGAGAAAAGAGAAACTGGCAAAGACTAGGATAGAGACGCCTTAATGGGAAACTGCTAAAGAGTTTAGAATAAGATATTCCAGGATCAAGGAATTAATTTTTGCCACTATATAGTCAACTTCCCCGGTGGCTCAGACGGTAAAGTGTCTGTCTACAATGCAGGAGACCCGGGTTCGATTCCTGGGTCAGGAAGATTCCCTGGAGAAGGAAATGGCAATCCACTCCACTACTACTGCCTGGAAAATTCTATGGAAAAGGAGCCTGGTAGGCTATAGTCCATGGGGTTGCAAAGTTGGACATAACTGATCGACTTCACTTTGACTTTCATATTCAACTGGAAGAGAGATTATCAATCTAGTTTCCTTAATTCTTGTCTATGTGGTATCCTGTTCATCCTTAGCACGATGGTAAATACTTGCCAGAGTCAACTGAGTAGATAGGGTCCAGGCTGACATCCAATCAGCATAAACTCCTAGTCTCAGTAATAGTTCTTAGACTCCTTGATTTGACTATTCTACTCTATCCAGTCAAGCTGAAAGGACATATTAAGCATCAATTGTACATCTACTGTATCAGTAACCATTTTCCATGGCAAATTTGAAATGAGAGTTAATGTGTATGGATTAAAAAATAAATTGACAAATATTTTCTCTCAGTAAACATCTATTGAGCATCTATTATACACTGAGAAGCAGGGGTTGTAAGCTCCTTGAAGCAAGCTGCCATGTCTATCTTGGTCATTGCTGTAATCCTCAGCATTAGCTGGTTGACTGACATGGGACAGACATTGAATGAATGAACATAGTCTGAAAGACAGACTTGGGAGACTGATGCACATAAATGCATATGAAAAGATAATGCAACATTATAAATGCTATAGAAATATGGACAGGTTGCTGTGGGATCCAAGAAGACATTAACTCCAGCTGGAGAGACTGGGAGAATCTCATGGAAGAAGACATACTTTTGAGGCAAGGTTTCAATGATAGGCAGAAATTTGAAGAGCCACTCAGTTCTTGCTAATTGTTGCTACATGAAACTAGGAATTCCTGGTGGCCAGATTGGCCAGAAATCTGTACTCTTATAAAATCTTTATGTTTTACTGTTGGCAAATAATACATATTAAGAAATTTATGCTGGCTTCATATTTGTGTCTTGTACTTTTACTGTCACACCTTGGGTAAACTGACTTCTCCTCACTTCAGGATCAATAGATATTCATTGAAATGACATAAAAATTCATCAAGTAGCAAGACTGCCCTAGTGGTCCCGTGGATAAGGCTCTGCGCTCCTAACACAGAGGTCATGGGCTCAATTCTTGACCAAGGACCTAGGCCCCACATGCCATAACAAAGATCGAAGATGTGTCACAGCCAAATAAATAAATAATAAAAATAAAAACCTTTTAAAATAAAATTAAAAAGTGAAAACCAAACCAGGGAAAACATTATTTACAGAAAAGTAAATGCTTTCTTTTTGCAATCACCCTCTATGTTGTTTATAAGTTTAACTTTATGGAGTCTTTCAATGGCTAAGTCAAAGATCTCTCTTGGCAAATGTCACATTACACTTGAAAATATGTGGGTTATTTTCAAGTGTATTTCATATTGAATTCTATCATAATTCCACAGTAGTAAGAGAACAGGCTCTATTATGATTTCAGTGCCTTTGGACCATGAAATTTTTGCACCTTGTTTTACATCCTCAGATACGTTCCAGTGTCTCTTAACTTGCAGTCTGTGGGAACTTGAATAGAGTTTGTATCCTATTGTTGTGTGAAAATTGTATAAATCTTAATTATGTTGAATTGGTTTACAGTGCTTTTCAGGTCTACTGTATCTTTCTATTTCTCTGTAGATTCATTCTGTTAATTTTTGAATTTGATATTGAAACTTCAACTAAAAATCTTAATTTATCTACTTAAAAGATAATGGTAGTATATAGTGGAACTACATGTAGCCTTGTTCTGTATTTTCCAAGTCTTCTGTAAATGTGTTATCATACTTTTACAATTAAAAAAATAAAAATTACTGAAGTTTTATTTTATATGTTATTTATTAATATATGGATCACATGTTAAGAGGACAAAGCTTAAATTTGGAATTGTCCATTTTGGACAACACTGTGAGATAAAATTATAGTTTATGTTGTTTTTGCCCTTTCAGTTCAGTTCAGTTCAGTCTCTCAGTCGTGTCCGACTCTTTGCAGCCCCATGAACTGCAGCACACCAGGCCTCCCTGTCCATCACCAACTCCCGGAGTTCACTCAAACTCATGTCCATTGCGTCAGTGATGCCATCCAGCCATCTCATCCTCTGTCATCCCCTTCTTCTCCTGTTCTCAATCCCTCCCAGCATCAAAGTCTTTTCCAATGAGTCAACTCTTCGCATGAGGTAGCCAAAGTACTGGAGTTTCAGCTTTCGCATCAGTCCTTCCAAAGAACACCCAGGACTGATCTCCTTTAAAATGGACTGGTTGGATCTCCTTGCAGTCCAAGGGACTCTCAAGAGTCTTCTCCAACACCACAGTTTTTCCCTTTAAGAAATATTAATTATAATATTTTAAGCATCAGTCTGCTTTGCAAGAACCTTTTCTTAAAACTTTAAGGATTATAGAGTTGCTTGCCTTCCTCAGAGGGTAAAGAATCTACCTGCAATGCAGGAGACCCAGGGTCGATCCCTGGGTTGGTAAGAGCCCCTGGAGAATGGAATGGCAACCCACCCCAACATTCTTGCCTGGAGAATTTTATGGACAGAAGAGCCTTGCAGGTTACAGTCCATGGGGTCGCAAAGAGTCAGATACAACTGAGTGACTAACACTTTCACTCATCTTGTGCCTTTTAGAGAGTTCTTAATATGCCATTATACAACAGAAGGATAAGTGAAGACTTTAAATATTAGGCAAGGAGGGCTTTCCTAAATGTGATAAATAACCTACAGTCTTTTAACCTTGTTTTTTGTGCACAAAGTCACCTTTAAGAGTGTCTCCAGTAAGTGCTATATTAACACAGAAGTTTAGTTAATTACATACAGCCACTATTCTCACGTACCTTGACTGAGTGTGAATACCAAACAATCTAATATTGTGCCCTAAAGCATTAATACCTAATGAAATTGGATTCCTTGTTTCCCCTAATGAGCTCATTGCTTTTCTGAATACGGTTATTGCAGGTAAATGATCAATAGCCTTGAAAAATGACAGCACTCCTGGATTATTTTGGCAAGAAAAAAATACTTTTTAGCTTAAAATAAGTATCCTCAAATATATATCTCATCTCATTTTCTAAATAACCTCACATAGAATGACTAAATTAGATTTCATTAGTTCATTTTAGTAGCTGAGTTAGCAGGAAATTGGAGATTATTAGTCAACCTCTGAATAGTGACGTCAGGTCCACATAACCTACTTCAAGTTGGAATGAACTAGATCCGGTGTGTTTCTGCTCATTGAGACTCAGTGAGTAAAAGGCTATAAGAAGGCTTTTTTTCTGTTGTAATATGATAGTTTAGTACAAATCATCTCTACTAAATCCATTTCCCCAGGCCACCATAGCACATTACCACAATTTGTTGACTTGACACAAGAGAAATTTACTCTTTTGCAGTTCTGGAGGCCAGAAGTTTGAAGTCAAAGTGTTGGGAGGGCTGCACTGGTTCTGAAGGTTCTTAGAAGAGAATGAATGCATTCCTCGCCTCTTTCAGCTTCTGATGACCTAGGCATTCAGTGATGTGAGGCCGAGTCACTCTGAAGTCTGCCTCAGTGGTCACATGACTGCCTTCTCTTCTTTCTTTCTCTCTTCTGCATTTCTCTTCTTTTTTTCAGAATTTAAACTTTTTATTTTGTATTGGAATATAGCCAATTAACAATATTTGGTAGTTTGAGGTGAAGAGGGAAGGTACTCAGCCATACATATACATGTTTCCTTTTCCCCAAACCCTCCTCCTATCCAGGCTGGCACATAACATTGAGTACAGTTCCATATGCTATACAATAGGTCCTTGTGGGTTACTCATTTTGAACATAGCCTTGTGTACATGTGTGTCTCTCTTATAAGGACACTTGTCACTAGATTTAGGGCCATCCTGGTAATTGAATATGATTTCTTATCTCAAACCTCTTAATTTTACTACATACACAAATTTCCTTTTTCCAAATAAGGTCCCATTCACAGGTTTTGGGGTTTAGAACATGGTCACATTTGGGGGCAGGTGTTGCCATTCAACCAATTACATCTACTTTTCTCAACTTTCATATGGTTCATCAGTAATGCTGAACTGCTGAACTTAGTCACTACTCAGGTTATTATGATGTTTAAGTACTTTACAAATTTTATCATTTATTGAGCAAATCACTTGTACTATGTATGTTTTGTAATTTTTAATCCTTATAGTCACTTTAGCATTAGTTCCTATATAAAGACAAGGAGTTTGAGATTCACAAAGGTAAGATCTTGCTCAAAGAAACAACACAAGTAATGAATATCAATTTAAAGTCTGTTTTATCAGTTATAATTTACATTTTAGGTTTTACATTGGGCTTCCCTAGTGGCTCAAACAGTAAAGAGTCTGCCTGCCACACTAAAGACCCAGGTTTGATCCCTGGGTTGGGAATATGTCCTGGAGAAGGGACTGGCAACCCACTTCAGTATTCTTGCCTGGAGAATTCCATGGACAGAGGAGCCTGGTGGGCTACAGTCCATGGAGTCACAGAGTCAGACAACTTAGCAACTAACACTTTCATTTTTCATATAACTTTTATGTTCAAAACCTCCTTCAGAAACATAGATTTCATAAGATGAATTTTCTGTATTAAATTATTAGTCTTTGTGGTGTCTCAGATCAGATGTGTGTACTAAGTCACTTCAGTAAAGAGTCTGCCTGGAGTGTGGGAGATCCAGGTTTGATCCCTGTGTCAGGAAGATCCCCTGGAGAAGGAAATGGCAACCCACTGCAGTATTCTTGCCTGAAGAATCCCATAGATGGAGGAGCCTAGCAGGTTATAGTCCACTGGGTCACAAAGAGTCAGACACGACTGAGGGACTTCACTTTCAGCCAGTAGTAAAGTCTTATTTGCTGCACAAACAACTTCTAAGCAGGACATGGGGCAAGGAGTTTCATAGCACAGTTATCCTCTGATATAATTTTATTTTGCAAATAAAAATGTTCTATATTCCTTTCTTCTTCACATCAGTTATAATCTCCCTGCCTTTCATTTCTCTTCCCACTCTGCTCTGTTATTTATTCTTTCTTTAAGGAAAACTTTAAGCTTTCATTTTCCAAGATAATCTTTGGTTAAATCTTACTAAACTATTCCCAGATTGCCAAAATAATGTGAATCTGTAATTGAATCAGAATAAGCAATCATATTAGCTCTGTTCCATATGCAACAGTTCTGTCAAGAATACTTAAAAACATTTCCTGTTGGCATGTTTATAATTCTAGGAAATCTATTTTGACTTACAGCTTGTAAAGTATGAGGTTTCAGGACACTGCTACCTTTTAGCTTTAAAGTGGATATTTAGAATCATCTGTACAACATTTTAAGTAGTAGGGGTTTACAACTGTCAGGTTTATGAAATTAATGTTCAGTTTGTTTACATCCACATTATAGCTTAAGCATTTGTATTCTGTCAGTGGAGCAAGGGCAAAATCATGTGGTCTTTATATTTCATTTATTGTTGTCTTCATGTATAACTTTCTTTGACCATTATTTTAAATCTATGAATTTCATGTATAATAACATGTTTCTTCATGGGACTCATCTTCATGATGAAGAAAAATTAATGTACGTTCCTAATAGATTCAAGATGTCAACAGTGATCATCTATTGTTATATTGATTTTTTTTCCTTTTTTTTTGGTGAGTAAATGTCAGCATAGTAAAATGAAGTGCTGCCAGATTAGATCGACTTGATGATGGAACCAACCATAGGCATCTGAATGTGTTTAATTTTGATTTTTATCCATCTTCAGCATGACTTATTCCCCATCCACTCCCAAATTAGGAAATAAGTTTACTTTCTGTTGAGAAAGGTCTTTATTGTTAGTGCTTAAGAGAAAATACTTTAGAAAATATGGTGTTTGTTGTCAATGAAATTCTTACAGTGCTTGTAAGCATTGTACTTTGCTATTAGTCTCATAACAGCCAAGTTCTTCCTTTGATCAAGGTAAACTGAAGTGTGTCTGCCTGGCTGTTTCACATATTGTCTTCTCCAACATCTAGGTGAGCACAAAATGTCGAGGCCTCTGGTGGGAGTGTGTCACAAATGCTTTCGATGGAATTCGCACCTGTGATGAGTATGATTCTATATTTGCTGAGCACTCCTGTACGTATGCCTTACACATCCCTCCTTGTCAGGGCAGGGAGACCAAAGGAAATTGAATTCTGGTTTCCATGATGTGTTTTTGTCTTCTGCTATACTATAGTAAGGTTCTGTTCAGTTCTAAATGTTTCGATTAAAATTTTAGTTTATTATTTCTGAAATGTGAATTGAAGCATTTTTAGCATATTTAATCTTTTCCCATCTATTTATAAATTCTTTTAGGGTAAAATTGTTACCTTATTCGCTCTGCTATCCCACAAACAGTCTGCTATAGTGCCTTGTACACAGTAGGCTCATAGTAAACAATTAATAAAATGAAATTAATTCTTTAAGGGCAGTGATTTTTAAGATTAGAGTTGATAGGTTAGATGAAAAGATTTCAGAGAAGTCTTTTAGCAATGACTTAGGTCAGATAGAAAGCTTACAATATTTCAGTGAATGATTTGCTAAGAAAGAGGGAAGGTCGAGGCAGAGGGGCAGAGACAGAGACAGAGGGATAGGGAGACAAAGAGGTAGGCAAAGAGACACAGACTGTGGGATCAGGGAATGAAAAAAATTCAGATATGTGACACATTATTAGCAGATATAAAAAGCCAATTCCTTCATCTTCTCTACCTTTAGCTTTAAATTATAATTAGGTGTTAACAAGGCCCTTGTTTCTATGAATAGAGACTTCACAGATTGAAAAGCCTAATTACTGATTTCTCTCCACTCTTCTCCATACTATTTATTTATTTATATAGAACATCAAATTGTGCTAAGTACTGGTGTAGTCATTAAAGCAAATTTGTTTTAGTCTCTTTCAAATAAAATGATGGGTGGTGGTACAACATGGCAACCTCTTTTCTCAAATAATGAAAAGTAAACCCTTAGAATGTGACTTTTCCCCTGGACAGCTATTTCAGTCCAGGAAAAAGCACTTAAAAGGAGTTGTGCCCTAAAAACAGCATTTTCTGCCATTTAGGATTTGAGTGCCTGGAATACTTTTTAACATAATTCATAAGCCTGTTATTTCACTTTTTTGGTTTAAAAAAAAAAAACTTTTATGTTTTCTCTTTTTCCTTGCACTAACCTACATAGAAAGAAGCACAATTTGGTCAATAGGAATGGACGTTTGTGTTCATGTGAACACTAGGTTATTCTAGAAATTCAGGGCTATGTTTAGAGCTGAGAAGAACATAGAAAGATACAATATTTCCAACTTTTAAAATATTGTTATGTATATTTATGCAAGAAGAAAATAAAATCATTCATAAGCCTACTACACAGAGAAAGCCACTGTTTTTACTTTAAAATGGTCCTGTATCTTTTGCCTATACTATTTCACATTTCCCTCTTGATATATTTTTATCTATTACTTTTTAAAAATATCCTAAAAAATCTCTTAATATTCTTTAAAAATTCTACCATATGCTTAAAGACAAAAGAGATAAAAATGTGTTCTAAGAAACTAATGAGCTGTATCCCCTAAGTTAATGATGTTACCTATAGGAGAGTAGGATTTTATTTTTAGTCTTTGATATCTTTTATACAATCACAGTTAGATCACCTTTCTCATTGCTCTTGTCTACTTAGGGTATTTAGACTCAGATGCATTTTTTAGGACTCTGTTGATACTCTTAGTCTGAGTCCATCTCACCCCTTCAATATTCTGGTAGCCCAATCCCAGACGATCTCCAAAAGGAGATTCCTGATTGGCCAGCATGAGCAACCTACTTGCAGAGCTGCCTTCTTGAAACTGGACTAGCTATATGGTCCTTGGATGACACCCCAGGAGTGAGTCCTCGAGTTCCACGGAGCGTCTAAATCACACTTTGTATAGGAGTCTACATCAGACAGGGGAAGACCAGGGCCCACAATGATTTCAGGGCACTCTATCCAGATGACAGTCCTGGCCCTGTTGACCTAAGTTTCAAAGGGGACTTACAAAGCTTCAAAGGAAATACTCCACAGTGTGGGACCACTTGGTTTGGAGTGCTGAACAGGAGACTTATTGTGTATACCCATTTGTGGATCAAGGAGATCTGTAGAAATACAAAAACTATCAACCTAACAAGTTACATATTTTTCTCTTTCTTCAATTTTGAAAAAAAAAACCTGAACCTCAGATTTGGCCTAAATTTGAGTCAAATTTTTAAAAATATCGTCAGTTTTTGATATCTTAAATATTCACCTTTTAAGATAAAGATTGATTTTATGCATTGATTTCCTCTCTTAGAAGGATTATGATAATATTTTATATTTGAAATGAATAAGATTGGCCACATTTTTACAGGCAGTCTATAACTAAATAGGTCCTAAAGTGGTCTCATCATTAGGGAAAAATTATTTCAATAAAATAAAACCCCAAATCACTATGAAAATAAAATAATTACTGTAACATCAAAGCAATAAATTTTATTACTCCTCTCCACTAGCCAGCTAAAGTAACAGTATTTCTGACTTCAGATAATTAATCCTCCATTAGTGGTAACGTTATCCTAGTTTTAATTTAGTATTACTGGGACTCACAACTGAGGAAACTTTCACAGTTGATGTTCCCATTAAAGATGACTGCTACTACTCCACTTCTATTTATGTGATCTTCTCTTCCTTAGACTTTCTGCCAAATATTCTCACTGGTGATGGCTTTAAAATATGTGCAGTTGACAATGCAAGGTGGATAGATTAATGCAGAGAGTTGGCCAAGAGGGGTCACAACATAAAGGAACTGAAAGAAAATATGACTCTGGCTTCCAGAAATAGTCTACTTAATAACAGAAGTTCCTTCTTCTTCTAAAGATCTGCTAATGGCTCCCACCTGAATTGGTGTGAGACATCTGGAAGTATTTTATTCTTCTCCTCTACATTAAATTTTAACCAGTTATTTACACTTTTTCAATAGAAATCCAAACAAATATAGTGATTAATTATTTACTGAATATTTATTGGGTATCTTTGGAAGAAGAAATACACTACTTTCAATATAGCTTTCAGCTAATACTTGTGAACAAGACTCATTCCAAAACAGGAGGCAAAAAGAGAAATAGTTATTTAGTCTCTGCCATATGCCAGGCATTTGAGGCCAACAGAATCATAATAAGCAGTGCTTAAACAAATAATGTTTGTTTAAACAATTAATGTCAGTAGTCTTATAATACTTTGGAATTTTATGAAAAGATCAAATGAGAGTATTTATTTTCAAGTTCATGCACATTTAAAGTATGATTGTATTCACTGGGCCTGTGTTGATGTATACAGTTGACTTTTTTTTCTTTGATGCACCTCTGTGTATTAACATGTCTCCTTCCTCTGATTATGCTGAAACCACATGCTCTGATCGTCTAGTGAAGCTGGTGGCAACTCGGGCCCTGATGATTACTGCAGATATTTTAGCTGGATTTGGATTTATTACCCTGCTCCTTGGACTTAACTGTGTGAAATTCCTCCCTGATGAGCCATACATCAAAGTCCGCCTTTGCTTTGTTGCTGGAACCACATTACTAATAGCAGGTACTGGTCTGGACTAGTGATGGGGATAAAGATACTCAACTAAGGTTTTGGGATGAAGAAGGGTGTTGTTCTGAAGGAGTTCATTTTAGGATCATATGTGACTTGCTTTTCTAGAATGAAGGAATAAAGAGCATATCCACCAACTCTGCTTTCCTTAGTTTTGTAATCAGATATTAATCTTTGGCTAATATCCCCAATCAAGGTTTTTGATGTCCTCAGACAATTTTTAACCACTTAAAAATTATATAAAGCTTTAAATTTTAAAAAACTTTTTTGGTGATTATTCTTGAAGTTAAATCCTAAAGTAAGCCTCAAGCTGCCACCACCTTTTATGTACACATCCTCACCAGTTCTTTGCAATGACCTAAGTTGTATCAAGTTCTATATTAGACTTTTCTCATGTGCCAACTCATATGATCATATCTGTAACAATAAACAAGTATGATCTTATCTTCACTTAAGCAGAGAATAAATGGGTTTCTGAAGACATAAATCAAGCAAGACTAAATAACAATAAATCAAGACGCAGTTTTTATGGGGTTTATTAGTGAAACAGCAAAACTGATATTTTCCTGATGTCAGCCATTAATTTCAAATTAGTCATCCTAAATAAAACACAGTGTCTTTCTTTATGCAAATTGGGAGAAAGTCCACTATGAAAAAACCAAAATGTAGGAAGATTGAAAGCCATCTTCTTTTTTGGTAGCAGCAAACAGTCACCAAAGCAAATTTAAGTGGGAACCTGACTGGGACGTGAAAGGTAAATTGATGACAATTTTAAAACTAAAAATACTTGGAGAGATGTTATATGTGTGATGTGGGACTTTATGCCGGTTAACTTAATCTGTCTCCTTTTCTAGGTCTGCAAATTAGGGTAGAGCCCCAGCAATAGTATTCATTCTTAACTGTTGCTGCAAAGATCCCAAAATGGGCAGAGTAAGCTCATGGTAGAAAGTCTCACCTATCACATGGTCAAAAATAGGACTTCCCTGATATTTTCACACAAGGCCCTAAGGATCCTTAGCTTGCACTAAAAAGTCACAATAATTTATTAGTTTTTTTTTCAAAATATCCATTCCCATATCCAGCTTAGTGAAAACATAAACCTTTTGTATGTAACAATGTACTTCATTTAGCAAATTTAAACATCATTTAAAGCTCTGCAATTTTGTTCTAGAATTCTTTTTAAAACATCACTAGATAATCTACTCTTTCATAAAATATTAAAACTAAATTTAAAGAAAAATAAGTCAATGAAGAAAATTGCTGCAGGAATGGCTAAAGAGATGACTGAATTAAATCACGCAAGATGACCAAAGCCTTGGGATTATCATTTGAAAATAGTATGATTGATATATATATATATATATATATACACACACACACACACACACATATATATATAATCTGTTTTAAGTTTCAAAAAAGAATTTTCATGCTAAATCTATAGGTTGCAGTATTACAGAAAAGATGTAGTAATTTATGTCCTGTATTCCAAAGGTTACGATGTTACTATGTGTGTTCATGATCAGGTCCTTCTTAAACTTGTTGCATTAAATAACTGTGAAAAGAGTGCAATGAAATTGTGACTTAAATGGAAATCACAGACTTACTAGGAAAAAAAGTGAGAGTTTCTTGGGGGCTTACAGATTTCAGAAACACTATTTTCATATAGTCTTTTGTTCTACAACTGCCCATGATATTTTCTTCCATCTGAGCCCTGACATGCAATTTATACCTGTAATTTATACATGTGAAAGGACTCTAGTTGCATCATTTCAAACCAGTCAATTTTCAGAAAGACAAATCTGTGAGGATTAAATTTTTTGAAATAAACAAAATTCTTAGTCTATTCTTATATGGTGGGTGTTGCAGATAAATTTTCAATTTCTACTTCAGTTATTTGTTTTTCACCCCACATCACTAAGATTACAGGTGCTGATTAGGTAGTTGATGTAACTTCAATCATGGGTCTGGGTGGTGGTGGGTCAGGAGAGTCATAGACTACTCTTAAATACAACGTAATAGAATACTCTTAAACGCAATACAATAGAATAACTTAATCTTCTTGGATTTATATTTGGAAAAAACATGAATTATTTTTAGCAATTTCCATTCCTTTCAGGTGCCCCAGGAATAATTGGCTCTGTTTGGTATGCTGTTGATGTTTATGTAGAACGTTCTTCTCTGGTTTTCCACAATATATTTCTTGGCATCCAATATAAATTTGGTTGGTCCTGTTGGCTTGGAATGGCTGGTTCTTTGGGCTGTTTTTGGCTGGTGCTATCCTCACATGCTGCTTATACCTCTTCAAAGGTAAGGACAAAATAAAATAGCACCCTTCCTTGCCTCCAGTGTTATATTTCCCAACCTAATGGAAACACATCTCACCAGCCCAAAGTAATATTGATAGCTTGATACTTGTCTATTACCATTAGAAATTTCTATTGTTCAAGGACAACTGATTTGCAATACTAGAACCTCACTCTCCAGTTAGTGATATATTTGTTGAAAAAGGGGGGAGGAAAGCAGATACAATTGTGTCCAATACCCAAATAGATAATGATTCTTTCAATCTGTCATTATCTTATATATCTCATTTCACACAACAGACTAAATTTATATCTAGAGTTAAACAGAGAGGTATATGCAGAGTCACACCAAATGTATCCTTGTTGTTAAAGAATGTAATGTGTTACTAAAAAAACTAGGAAATTTCTCTTCTCATTAAAAAAAAAAAGGAAATTACTTGGCTGAATTTTAAATCTAAAAACAACTTTCAGGTTGAAACTCTTAGATTTTATTCTAGGGATAATTCCTTCTTAAAATATTTATATTCTTGCCTCTTTGAGAGAAGAATATACAATTACATTTTCCCAAAAGTTTACTGAGCCATAATTATTTTTATATCACTATGTTTATCTCTCCCAAACAGATGTTGGACCTGAGAGGAGCTATCCTTATTCCACAAGGAAAGCCTATTCAACCACAGCGGTTTCCATGCCCTGGTCACATGCAACCCCTCGAACACAGACTGCCAAAATGTATGCTGTCGACACTAGGGTGTGAAGTGACATGTATCAGTCTGTATATATATATTGTTTAACTAATCAAGTGAGTTCAAATTAACCAAATAGCAGGCCTATCCAGGATCAGACATCTAGGCCTCAAGTCCAACTAAATTAATTGCTCAGCTTATTCAAAAAATTAGAGTCTCCTATTGCTTCTCCTTCTCAATTATTACTTGCTTCTGTGTTCTTTTACCATCTCTCTCTCTCTCTCTCTCTCTCTCTCTCCACACACACACACACACACACACACACACACACACACACATACACACACTTCCCCTGTATTTGATGATAAGGTTTCTGGGATATAAAAATGTTTGTTGTGATTTCTATATTGCTACTAGAGATAGTGACATGGTGGTATTAAAATGAAATGAAATGATTCTTTTTAAGAATGGACAGAAACTTTCAAAGGAGGCCAGAGATTCTAATCTTTGAAGGGACTGACAAGCTCTTAGCTCTTTCCCTGGCTTTTGGCTCACTTTTTGTATTCTCCACTGAGTGAGTTATTTGATAACCCTGAAGAAGATGATTTTTCCAAATTCAAGCCAGTATATCAAAGCTTACCATTTCTCTGATTCTGTTAAAACAGAAAAGAAAAAAACAGCTCCATGTACCAGCCACTGGTGGGAGTTAAAGATGAAAAGTGCCCTCTCTATGCTCTGAATGTCAAAAGCAAATGCTGAATTAATACCAAATTAATATCAGAGTCAGTACTGACTTTCTTCCTCATTAGGAACATAAGAGATCTGTGTATTATTTTATCACTGCTCCAAGTTTGATTGTGTATTGTCAAACATTAAACCACAGCAGTTAATAGCTAAAGCAGGGGTTTGCTTAGTATTGATTGCTTGGGCATCTAAATGCCTTTCAAGAATGTGCCATTTTAGAATTCACTGATTCAGGTGTCCCCTCACCACTGGATTCTCAGTACCCAGCAAAATAGCCAACATATGATAAAATGCAATAAATATTTTTTTTGCTTGAAAGCAATAAAGGCTCACAATTCTCTACTGAAAAGAAGTCAATTTTCCTCACAAAATATGTGCTTTTTGAAAAAACAGAGTTATATACACATTTAAAGAAATCAATGAAGGATTGCTCATGGATTTTACTCATATACATAATATAACCATTCTTCAATTTTTAAACTGAAGAGTCTTTTTAAAGCTATAAAATTTTACCTTAGCTTTTCTGTTTCCTTGAAAGTCACATGAATAGCATTAATAGTCATGCAGTACCTTAACAGATTATAAAACCAAAATAAAAATTAGTTCTCTGGAAAATGGAAATACAGTTGTGAATTTCTGAAGCCCTCAAAAAGTGTTTACAATTTAAAAAGTTAGATAATGTAAAAATGAAATAATAACATCTTGTCCATATATCCTTGAAAATGATGTTCATACTTCACAAGCATCTCTTTACCAATATCTCAGGAGAATGACTAGCCTAATCTTAGAATTAAGAGTGATTGATTGATTCACTTTTACTTCATGGATATTATTAACTTTAATTGACATTTAGCAAAATTAATTATTATGCTTATTAATTATATGGATTTTATTCTAAGCATTTTAAAACTTATTTTGTGTTCTTTTTACTCAACATTGGCATTTAAATTTTTATTCCCACATTTATTTTATGATTTATTGTCTGTCACGTTTTGTATATTCTATTAAGTGTCTTGAAATATTTCTGGGAAAAGGTAGCATAAAGTTAATTAAATGATTAATTAAATTTTAGAGATACAAAATTTTCTCTCCTGAAAGTTTTCATTTCTATGAGGAAATATTTCAGAAGATTATGGAGATAATTAAAATCTATGACTGGTTTGAATTTTTTTCTCAATAAAACCATTTTTGCATATCCTAGGAAAAATATTAGTAATTTTTTGAAAATTCCCTTGAGAATCTTTATTCCTAATCCATAGTAATTCACTGAAGCATCCCCAAATAAGGCAGCTAGTGAACAGCAAAGCAAATGTCAAATTGTGAAGAAACAATAATTGACACAGTGATAGATCAACATGCTTGGAAAGAAAAAATGATATAAGCCCAAAATATATACATATCTGGTTATTAGATTGAAATATTAAAATAGCCCACTCAATCTGAGTACTATAATTTAATTATGTCCTATTAATTGTGATAAGAGAAAAATAATAAAATGGAAAAATAAAAAAATATAAACAAAAAGATTTAATAAAAATTTATAAATTTATAAAATCTTTACTATCACATTTTAAACTGAAATTAGCCTTTTGTTATTAACAAAGTTATACATGTGCATTATATAATAGAAAGTTGAAAAGCACAAACCCCAAACTTTATCTTACTAAAATATAGTGGGACCATATGCTCTCTCCCTATATCACTACTCCTAAAATCCTATTGAACATTTGCACATTCTTTCAGATATTCTGTTTATGCATATATGTGCAAAGATAATATATTTCTTTTTAAGAGTGCATTCCATATGTGTGGCTTTTTAATCAAAATTTCCTCCATTAATTGTATTTCCATAGCAATAACTTTTCATCTTATCTAACATCCAATCCATGTTTAAATTTACCCAAGTTTCTGAAAATGCACTGTACTACTGATTTCTTCAAATCAATATTTGCATTTCCTCTGGTTGTTATGCCAATCAAGGCTCTTTTAATCAAGCTACATTTTCTTTCACCATTCCCTAATTTACTTAAAAGAAAAAAAGCTGAACATTTTTTCCATCTTCTAGATTGTCTGGTGGTTATTTAGCTTGTTTTTCTATACCTTGTATTTCCAGCAAATTGAAATTTAAATAAAAGGCTTTGATGAAATCAAGTTAAATAGTTTCTAAAACATACTGTAGGTGATGTGAAATGTATTTGGAGACCTAATATCTGGTTGATTTAGACATAATTATGCTAAAATTGTCCACTGGATCAGGGTGATGCTTATCTGCTTCCTCCATTCTTCAGCTGTACGTATTTTTCCTTTAGTGACAAATACAAGTGATTATTGTGGTGTTATTTTATAAATTACAGAAATGTTTTATTCTTGATCAACCATAATAATTTTAAAATAATAGTTTTTAAATTGATAATCTTGATTAGAGTCAATACATTGCTTACAGTTTGTAGAAAGATGGTTTTCTAGTTCTATTCTATCTTCATCTGTAGTAAAAATTCTTTCGTAAAATAAGCCTTAGTTTCTTTGAGTTACCCTGAAAAGGCAGGATAAATGCTTAAAATTCTTCCCCTTCATTTGCCAATTCACTAATAAAAATAAAGAGTTTATTAGTGAGATAATATGTAATTTATCATCCAAACAGGGACAATTTGAAAGTAAAAGTGGGGGCCATTAATAATTAAGTCAGGTCTTTCCTGGAAAGGTAAGAAGATATGGCCCTTCTTTTAATAGTTCAAAAAGTTATGAATATTGCTTTTCAATATTTGTTTATATTTAAGTGTCATTATCAACCTACAAATTACCATTAATTCTATGTGCTTTAATCCTTAATAGTGATTATTATTATGATACTTAAATGCTTAAGGTCTATAAATGATACAGACCTTTGGTCTGTGTGGGCTCTTGTAAACTAGCTGCTGTGTTTTCTTGATACAGTAAAGATGATTTCCACACAGGGGGATTGAACAATACAACTATTCAGATGCCTCATTATGTCCTTCACCATATAATTTCTTTGTTTATAGTACTGTAAACTTTAAACATTTCAGATATGCTGATATTATAATGATCAATATATAGTTCATTACCTTTTCTCTCTTTGATGGTTGTGTCAGCTTCTTTCCCTTCCTCCTGTCAATGCTTTACACTACAGCCAGATGGAGCTTTTAAAAAATACGTATTCAACAATGTTACCTTACATGTCTTCCTATTGTTTCTAGGATAGAGTAATAAACATTTTAGCATGATTTTAAAAGACCGGCCATAACTTGGTCCTTGGATACCTCTCCTACTTCTTTGAGCACTCTCTCCTTTTCTTCAGTTCAGTCGCTCAGCTGTGTCTGACTCTTGGCGACCCCATGGACAGCAGCACACCAGGCCTCCCTGTCCATCCCCAACTCCCAGAGCTCACTCAGATTCATGTCCATCGAGTTGGTGATGCCATCCAACCATCTCATCCTCGGTCATCCCCTTCTCCTCCCACCTTCAATCTTACCCAGCATCAAGGTCGTTTCAAATGAGTCAGTTCTTTGCATCAGGTGGCCAAAGTATTGGAGTTTCAGCCTCAGCATCAGTCCTTCCAATGAATATTCAGGACTGATTTCCTTTAAGATGGACTGATTGGATCTCCTTGTAGTCCAAGGGACTCTCAAGAGTCTTCTCCAACACCACAGTTCAAAAGCATCAATTCTTCAGTGTTCAACTTTCTTTATAGTCCAGCTCTCACATCCACACATGACTACTGGAAACACCATAGCTTTGACTAGATGGACCTTTGTTGGCAAAGTAATGTCTCCACTTTTAAAATGCTGTCTAGGTTGGTCATAACTTTTCTTCCAGGGAGCAAGCGTCTTTTAATTTTATGGCTGCAGTCACCATCTGCAGTGATTTTGGAGCCCAAATAATAAAGTCTCTCATTGTTTCCATTGTTTCCCCATCTATTTGCCATAAAGTGATGGGACCAGATGCCATGATATCTTACCACCCTCCAATCAAACTGCATTTCAGCCTCTGCCTTAGAAGCCACATGCTTGTCTTGCCTCAGCTCTAGAACCACTTTTCCCTTTCCAGTTCTTATCCTTGTCATCCTTCCTGTCTCCACGAACACATCACTTCTTCAGGGAGGCCTCCCTGACTTCCACTAGACTAGGGTCCCCGACACCAAGGGCTCTGCTGCCCTTCACATGAGTGCAGTTTCCTGATCTGTATCTCAGTCCTGCAAGTCTGCAAATTCTGAACAGGCAAAACACTTCCTGCTTTGGGTACTGCTGCACTCCCAGCACAGTGCTTGATGCATTATAGGTCATTAATGCATATTTTTGAATAAACGAATGAATGAATGATGATAATACACTAGCCTGGAGAAACTAAGTATTTAATTTGTATACAATGTACACAATTATTCGTTCATTGAATTGTTCCTTCCATTAGTCATGCACACATTTGTGCAGTTTTATTGAAAGACCATCTGTATGTTTTCAAGCAGCCTAAGGCATAGAGGGGACAAAGGCATAAAAAAATGAAACTTTAGAGTACAATAAAATAATTGCATAATGTCGCTGTGATTGAAATGTCATGGGAAAAGTGACCCCTGCTTCTACTTTTGGAGTCAGGGAAAGCTTCAGAGAAGAGGGAAATTTCAGTTGCATAAAGGAAGATGATAGGCATTTTCAAAGAAAAGAAATAACAGGAAAATAATCCCTTGTAAAGAGAAAAAATGTGTACAAAGAAACAGAATCAAGAGAGGAGAGCTATTGTGTTAAAGACTGTAATTCCATGACCTCAGAACATAACTGGGATAAGGTGGTTTTGAAATTCACAAATTACTTTAAAATGAAAACCCTAGGAAAATAGTATTTTTCTCCCTTTCAAGAAAGAAAATGAAGATGAATATATTTGCTAAAAAGCACTCATCAGAAATACAATCCAAGGTCATAAGGTGCTAGTGTTACTCTGCCAGTAACTATCCTGACTTCCCTTCTACAGTCAGCCTCTTTGAAGTATCATCTATGGAGCAAAGTTTTATTAAGTCAGACTTCACCATCACAGAGATAAGTTTGATTCCCAAATTAATCTTCCTACCATATATTCTCCATTACACTTCAATCTTCTTTCAAATCAATTCTTTTACCTTTTTGGTTTTGTTTCTTTATCTCCACATTCTCATGCTGGAAAGAATAGTTCCAATTTCATTTTAAGGAGATAAACTGGGAATTATTTGTAAAAAAATATATTCTTAGAACAGTTTCTGCAACTTTGAGCTACTAAATACTTTCAAGTGAATAATTTTGGCCCCTGATATGCAGTGATATATTTGGAAAACAATATATAATTCAATATTGGTTACCCTATGTTTCCATTAAAAAAAAATACTGGTGATTTTCACTTAATTTTTTTATTGAAATAATCTTTATTTGTTTAACAGAAAAGAATAAAGAATAAAACATGAGACAAATAAAAATACCAATTATTTGAGTGTCTGTTAACATAGAGAAAAATTATACATGGATAAGATTTTTCAAAACTTAACAATACAGAATGTAAACATTAAACAATGTCTCTTTTAACCACCTTTATGGTTTTCCCCCAACATCTCTCTCCCTAGACATATAACGATCATGTATTTCTTCTATCCTTACAAAGAAAATATTAGAAATTTATGGCATATATAAATCCTTTGAAAATCTATACACCATACTGCTATTATCTTCTCTTTAAAAATAAAATTAGTCATTAACTATACTTATTGACGAGCTTCCTGGTAGCTCAGCTACCAGGAATAAAGAATCCGGATAAAGAATCCGCCTGCAATGCAGGAGACCCTAGTTTGATTCCTGGATCAGAAAGAAGGGATAAGATACCCACTCTAGTATTCTTGGACTTCTTGGTGGCTCAAATTGTAAAGAATCTTGCAATCTCCCTGTGATGCGGGAGATCTGGGTTCAATCCCTGGGTTGGGAAGATCCCCTGGAGAAGGGAACGGGCTAGCCACTCCAGTACTGTAGCCTGGAGAATTCCATGGACTGTATGTACATGGGATCACAAAGAATCAGACATGACTGAGCGATTTTCACTTTCACTTTTCATCCTTAATAGCATTTTCCATATCACCTCATTCTTTTTATGGCTGCAGAGTCCTTTGTTCATATGTACCATTATTTGTTCCCTTAATCATCTGCATTGCTGCTGCCATTTTCTCTATTATTAAGCAAAATGACAATGAATATGCTTTTGAAAACATTTTTGCCTTCCTGTAGAATTATAACTATAAAATTGCCTTGTGTGTAGAAGTACCAAATCCATGAAAATATGTATTATCATTTTTGATACACATAGCTAAATTGGCCTCCAAGAAATGTTATGCTAATTCATACTTTCCCCAGAGGTATATAAAAATGCTTATTTCCCCATAGCCTTGGCAACACATGATATTTGCAATGTTTAATACTGTTACCACTTTTATGGTTAAAAATGATACATTGTTTTGATTTTCATTTACTTAACTAAATTGAGTACAGTTGATAAACTTTTTAAAATAATCACTAATTGTTTGAATGTTTATTTCTGCAGATGGAAATTTTGAGTTTTGTTTTGTTTTTGGTTCCCTGCTAGGGTCTATTTCCAATTTCACAACAGGCATTTATTGTCTCAAAATGTGTTATACTGTATTTGCTATCAATAGTATTTGAAATATTTTTAGGTGGTACATTAAATATTTTTATTTTACAGCAACCTACTCATTTTTATGTGGATTTGAAAAAGCATGTTTCCACTTATGCAATTTAAAGTTTTTATTTAAATACATTTAAGTTTGAAACTGAGTTGATTTTAAAACAAAATAAAAATAAGTAAAAATGTTTCTGTGTATATTAAAAAATAGGTAAATCCAAATTTGAGTAGCTGAATTTTGGCATGCAATTGTCTAATCAATGTAATATTTTTAAACTAAAATATACTGTAAGCAAAAGTTGTAATAATAAGTGAAAAATAGACATGTTCAAATTCAGAGAGACTGTCTCTCTAATTAAGAAAATAAGAATATTTATTTGATTGTTTAAAATAGATCTTAGAAATCACATAATTTCACTCACAAAGACCACAACATCAGCAAACAAAATCAATAATTAACAAATCATTAATATCCATTCCCCAATGTCTATTTTGTTCGAATTGTCTGAAAAATGTCCTTTTCAACTGGCTCTAAGTGCAAGATCCACACTCTGCATTTGCTATGGTTCAAATACAATACTGTAACTTTAATTTCTATAATCTGTATTTGAATCAGGGTTTGAGGCGACCTTTGAAAAATCCAAAGTGCTATAAGGTTTCCTTCACAAAAACTGGACTGCTTCCACAAAACTTGTGGATTAAATGTGTTGACAATGCTTGAGTAGGGAGGGACTGCAATTGAAAATGGATGTTAAGGGGATGGTTTTGTGATACATAACCTTGCACAGATAAAGGAAAATGAAGCCAAATAGATGTGGCCCTTTAGGGTCTTCCTGAGTTTGCTGGGGGAAATTTTAGATACTGGCAGAAAATTGAAGAGGGTTGTACGAATCATTAAACACTTCTGCTACTTTCTAAATTAAGTTTCTGTATGCAAGTTCAGTTCAGTTGCTCAGTCGTGTCTGACTCTTTGCGACCCCATGAATCACAGCACGCCAGGCCTCCCTGCCCATCACCATCTCTCAAGTTCACTCAGACTCACGTCCATTGAGTCCATGCTGCTATCCAGCCATCTCATCCTCGGTCGTCCCCTTTTCCTCCTGGCCCAATCCCTCCCAGCATCAAAGTCTTTTCCAATGAGTCAACTCTTCACATGAGGTGGCCAAAGTACTGGAGCTTCAGCTTTAGCATCATTCCTTCCAAAGAAATCCTTAAGCCTATGTAGCCTAGAGAGTTAGAGGAAGGAGAGGAAAGACTCTAGCTACAAGTGTTTGTTTTCCTTTTACTAAAGTGAAACATTATGAGATGCCTTTGTTTTCTGAAACTATGTAGCAAGAAGTATTGATTAGAGGAGAAGTCACAGGGGGCTTTATTTTACTGGCAAAGGGGAAAGCTTCAAGTTAGTAAATTAAAAAAATCTAATTGGTTAATATAGAAGAAACTGAAGGACTCAGCAAACCTTGTCTAAAACATAGAAAACAAGAATGAAGGAAACTAAGAAAAAAGTGTGTCAGAGGCTAAAAACAGTGGAGGCTTAATCACATGGAGTATTCCAGTATTGGCTGTTCTGAGCATATACCAATTCTCAGTGGAATCCTCTCCTTACGCTAACAGAATTATAGTAAAAAAATAGACAATCTCTTGCCTTACATAGTTTAGTTTTAGTCCCAAACCCTTAAGCCTCAAACAACAAAATGGAAGTCATGCAGTTACAGACTTGGTCTCTAAGGCACACCATTCAATATCACAGTTATCCAAGTCTATGCCAAAACCAGTAACGCTGAAGAAGTAGAAGTTGAACGGTTCTATGAAGACCTACAAGACCTTTTAGAACTAACACCCAAAAAAGATGTCCTTTTCATTATAGGGGACTGGAATGCTAAAGTAGGAAGTCAGGAAACACCTGGAGTAAGGGGCAAATTTGGCCTTGGAATGTGGAATGAAGCAGGGCAAAGATTAATAGAGTTTTGTCAAGGAAATGCACTGGTTATAGCAAACACCCTCTTCCAACAACACAAGAGGGGACTCTACACATGGACATCACCAGATGGTCAACACAGAAATCAAATTGATTATATTCTTTGCATCCAAAGATGGAGAAGCTCTATACAGTCAGCAAAAACAAGACCAGGAGCTGACTGTGGTTCAGATCATGAACTCCTTATTGCCAAATTCAGACTGAAATTGAAGAAAGTAGGGAAAACCGCTAGATCATTCTTCAGGTATGACCTAAATCAAATCCCTTATGATTATCCAGTGGAAGTGAGAAATAGATTTAAGGGCCTAGATCTGATAGACAGAGTGCCTGATGAACTATGGAATGAGGTTCGTGACATTGTATGGGAGACAGGGATCAAGACCATCCCCATGGAAAAGAAATGCAAACAAGCAAAATGGCTGTCTGGGGAGGCCTTACAAATAGCTGTGAAAAAAAGAGAGAGGCGAAAAGCAAAGGAGAAAAGGAAAGATATAAGCATCTGAATGCAGAGTTCCAAAGAATAGCAAGGAGAGATAAGAAAGCCTTCTTCAGTGATCAATGCAAAGAAACAGAGGAAAAGAACAGAATGGGAATGAATAGAGATCTCTTCAAGAAAATTAGAGGTATCAAGGGAACATTTCATGCAAAGATGGGCTCAATAAAGGACAGAAATGGTATGGACCTAACAGAAGCAGAAGATATTAAGAAGAGGTGGCAAGAATACATGGAAGAACTGTACAAAAAGATCTTCAGAATAATCACGATAATGTGATCACTCATCTAGAGCCAGACATCTTGGAATGTGAAGTCAAGTGGGCCTTAGAAAGCATCACTATGAACACAGCTAGTGGAGGTGATAGAATTCCAGTTGAGCTTTTTCAAATCCTGAAAGATGATGCTGTGAAAATGCTGCACTCAATGTGTCAGCAAATTTGGAAAACTCAGCAGTGACCACAGGACTGGAAAAGGTCAGTGTTCATTCCAATTCCAAAGAAAGGCAATGCCAAAGAATGGTCAGACTACCGCACAATTGCACTCATCTCACATGCTAGTAAAGTAATGCTCAAAATTCTCCAAGCCAGGCTTCAGCAATACGTGAACTGTGAACTCCCTGATGTTCAAGCTGGTTTTAGAAAAGGCAGAGGAACCAGAGATCAAATTGCCCACATCCGCTGGATCATGGAAAAAGCAAGAGAGTTCCAGAAAACATCTATTTCTGCTTTATTGACTATGCCAAAGCCTTTGACTGTGGGGATCACAATAAACTTTGGTAAATTCTGAAAGAGATGGGAATACCAGACCACCTGACCTGCCTCTTGAGAAATCTGTCTGCAGGTCAGGAAGCAGCAGTTAGAACTGGACATGGAACAACAGACTGGTTCCAAATAGGAAAAGGAATACGTCAAGGCTGTATATTGTCACCCTGCTTATTTCACTTATATGCAGAGTACATCATGAGAAACGCTAGGCTGGAAGAAACACAAGCTGGAATCAAGATTGCCGGGAGACACATCAATAACATCAGATATGCAGATGATACCACCCTTATGGCAGAAAGTGAAGAGGAGCTAAAGGGCCTCTTGATGAAGGTGAAAGAGGAGAGTGAAAAAGTTGGCTTAAAGCTCAACATTCAGAAAACAAAGATCATGGCATCCGGTCCCATCACTTCATGGGAAATAGATGGGGGAACAGTGGAAACAGTGTCAGACTTTACTTTTTGGGTCTCCAACATCACTGCAGATGGTGACTGCAGCCATGAAATTAAAAGACGCTTACTCCTTGGAAGGAAAGTTATGATCAACCTAGATAGCATATTAAAAAGCAGAGACATTACTTTGCCGACTAAAGTCTGTCTAGTCAAGGCTATGGTTTTTCCTTTGGTCATGTATGGATGCGAGAGTTGGACTGTGAAGAAGGCTGAGTGCCGAAGAATTGATGCTTTTGAACTGTGGTGTTGGAGAAGACTCATGAGAGTCCCTTGGACTGCAAGGAGATCCAACCAGTCCATTCTGAAAGAGATCAACCCTGGGATTTCTTTGGAAGGAATGATGCTAAAACTGAAACTTCAGTACTTTGTCCACCTCATGGGAAGAGTTGACTCACTGGAAAAAACTCTGATGCTGGGAGGGTTTGGGAGCAGGAGGAGAAGGGGACGACTGAGGATGAGATGGCTGGATGGCATCACAGACTCGATGGACGTGAGTCTGAGTGAACTCGAGAGATGGTGATGGACAGGGAGGCCTGGCATGCTGAGATTCACGGGGTCTCAAAGAGTTGGACACGACTGAGTGACTGAACTTGAACTTTATTGTTACCTGAGTGTTCCTTTCCTGGCTGCTCCTTACACAGCTTCCCAAAGTGTTCCTTTCAACTGCACACTCTCCTTAAAAAGCCCTTATCTCCAGAAAGAAGAACCACAGTAATGTTTTGGTATCCTTAAGAGACTGGCATCCCATCCCTTCATCCAATTCTCCTAATATAACATCAGTCTATATTATTGGCCATGTCACAAGTGACAAGCATTTCATATGGTATCAAGGAAGCATGCAATGGCCCACTGATTGTTGAAAATAAATCCTTGTGTGTATTTAAAGTTAGTTTAAATAAATCCTCGAGTCATGTCCAAATCTTTGCAACTCTATAGACTGTAGTTCATCACGTGCTTCCATCCATTGGATTTTCCAGGCAAAGAATAGTGGAGTGGGTTGCCATTTCCTACTCCAAAGGATCTTCCCAACCCAGGGATCGAACCTGTGTCTCTTATGTCTCCTGCATTGGCAGTGTTAGGTAATTAGAATAGAAAAAGGAGTCCAGAATGGCGGAAGGGGAGGGAAGGGAAAAGCCCACAAAAGTAGAACAAAGGAAAGTCCAAGGACCAGAGTGAGAACCTCAGGTAAAACAAACAGCACTCCTGGCTAGCCCAATTTACATAGGGCAGGCCCAGGGGAGGAGAAAAAACATAAAAAGAGGAACCAAAGTTGGGCTGGGGAACTCTCTTCTCTTCTTGGCTTTTGGGTTGGCATGCCCTCCCTGAGGATGTATTTTGCTTTACTTTCTAACTAAAACTGAGCTGTAACACAGAGCTGTGATACTGGTCCATCCAAGGGCTATAACACTGGTCCATCTGTCACTTCAAATTTTTGTTGCAATGAGACAGAACCAAGGAAATTATAACTCCTTCGACATCTATGGTGCCATTTGTCACATTTAACCTAGCTGAAACAACCTTGGCGCAGCCCCCCACAAGGAGGAGGCCAAGGACAAGAGCCCACCTTAGCAAAAGCTCCCACAGAGGAAGCTGAACATGAAGAAAACCCAGGGAAGGGGAAGTAACAAGAAGCCCAGTGTGCTGGAAACTGGAACAGCGAAAAATGAACTGAGCAAAAAGTTCACGTAGCTCAGTCTCAGATTCCAGAAGACCTCCTGTTAAGGTAGGAGGTTCTCACTCCTATGGCTGGAAGGACCTATGCCTAACAAAATCTTAATTCGTTTATACTCTCTCATTTCTTGTTTTCTTGAACCCCCTGCCAACAGGTGAACGGCAGTGGGGGCAACTGAGGAACTCTGGAGAGGCTATCCTCAGTGTGTCCTGAAGGCTCCACTATCCTCTGCACTCTAATAGCTGTTACCCAAGCCGGTGGGGGTTCTCCTGTCCTTAATTTTCTTTGTGCCATGGGTTAGGTCAATGAAAACTGTGAGCACAGGTCAGGTATTTAGCAGATTTTCTGGCTAGTTATGAAGGGGATTCCTCGGCATATTTTTCCCACTGCTTTTTCCTCTTGTCCTTCAGCTCCTCTCTCCTGGGACTTGAGCCCAGACAAAACCCACAGTGCCTAGCTTCAGGACCTAATGAAGCTCAGGCTCTGATGTCTCATTGCAAAAATTCAGTTAGAGACACAGCAATAGTTGAGAAGTGGATTTGTTCTGAAGAAACACACTCTGCTGGGTGTGAGCCATTGTAGAGGGCAAGTGCTGTGGCTTTGGAATGTGATGTGGCTGGTTTTGCCAGCTAGGTGAATTCATACGCTGAGTGGGAGAATCACCCCAACCATTGGGGAACCACCCACTCCTCTGTCTTTTGACAGTATCTTGGAACTGTCCTGCCACCTCTGGGTGTACCATTTAGCTTACAGATTTGGGATAAAGGTTTAGTTTAATTTGACTTGTCATTTTGGACCCATTTGATTTTAATTGGTTTATGTTATGACTTTGCCCTATGTCATTGTTTCAAAAGTTGTGCCCTGCTCCCTTCCATCCTGTTTCATCCTCTTTCCCTGAGCCCCATCCAGGCCCACAATGTTGCCTCTATAATCTTCTGGATGGACAACCAGAAAATAGTTGGCCCTTGGGAGGGAGATACTGTATAATATCCACTCCCTCTAGTTATTCAGGCCTTCATCTTCCATGTTTCCTACAACATGTGCAACAACAGCATCTCTCAGTGGATCTGCTAGGGCCGGTGACAGGCACACAATGCCTGCTAGAAGTCCATCTGTTGCCATCCCTTCAAAGGCAATTGGGCTTCCAGGGATGATGTTTGCCACATTGAGAGTTAGCCCTGCAGGCCATTTGGGCTCAAATCCTTACCACTCTTCTCTTAAAGTTCCAAACATACCCCCGGATCAAATCTCCACTCCACTTTTATGAAACATCTGGTCTATTGCCTCTTATCAATTTGTCCTTAAGCCTCTTACTAACTACTACAACCAGGACCTTGCTCCCTTGTGGGCAACATTGTTCCACCCTGCTTATTATTAAAATACTCTTAATGCCCCTAACAGGACCGGATAACCCACTCCTTTGTCATTACTTCTGTTATTATCTAAAATGGGTGTATAACAATGAAATATTTACCACTGGAGACATTCCAACCTGCTTTTATGGAAGACTAGGGGAGGAAATCAGTGACTTACATTCCCTTAGAGCAGTAAGAGGATAAGGCTTGTAGCTGCTTCAGCAGGTTCCCAGTCTCAGGGCAGAGGCTTGGATTGCTTTACATTGTGGTATCTATTCCCATCTGCAGTGAGCAAACTGGCAATGAGTTAAAATTACAACCCCTTAATCCTGCCCAGCACTGGTCATGCTGGAGACCAGTCCAGGGCCCCAGGAGGTCAAGCTGCTTCAACCTGCCTAGGGATATGGTCCTCAAAAAGTTGTCATGCCTCAGTCTGCTTGGGGGTCCGCTAGTCTAGAGATCCCAGGAGATCGACACACCTCAACCTGCCCAGGGACCCAGTTCTTGGTAGATTAGCCTGTGTCAACCTGGCTGGGGATTCGATCTCTAAAAGGCTGTCTGTCATGCCTCAGCCTGCCTGGGGATCTGCATCCTGACCAGGGATGCCTGGCTCTCAGGTTGCAACAGTACTGGATAGGATAAGCTTCGAAAAGACTCACCTCTAAGAAAGTCCACTCATGGAAATTGAAGGAGGTTTATTAGTTTTTCTTTTTCTTTTCCTCCCTGTTATCACTGTCTTTCAGATGGGAAATAACCAATGCACTTCCCGACTGATGCCCTTGAGGTGCATCCTTGATAACTGGAAGTTGTTCAATCCTCTAACTCTAAGGAGAATTTACTTAAAATTCTTTTGTGCCACTGTGTGGCCATGGTATCCTCTGGGGAACAAGGAACACTGGCCTGAGGATGGGAGTTTAAATTACAATACCATCCTGCAGCTAGACTTATTCTGAAAAAGACAAGGCAAATGGACAGAGATGCCCTATGTCCAAATTTTCTTCCAGCTAAGAGATAGGAAGGAACTGTGGCTTAAGTATGGGATTGTTGTATGCCGTAAAAGTGAGCCTACTAGGCAAATAGTGTTAGGCACAGACAACCAAGAGAAGGGAACCACCCCTCCACCCCACCCCCACCCCCCCGCCATGAAAGCTCACCTCCCACAGCTCCTGAGTTGCCTGGTGCTCCTTCCTTGTATCTAAACATGCCCCCATATCCGGGAGCACTCCCTCCACAAAAGCCAACCTGAGTATTTCCGTTAGTTGAAACTGGAGGAGAATTTGGACCAATCAGGTCCAATATCTCCATAAGCCTTTCTCCCTCTTAGAACTAAGACAGATCAAACAAGACTTGGGAAGCTATACAGACGACTCAGGCAAATATACAGATACATTCCAACACATTACATTGGTCTTTGACTTGACATGGAAGGACATCATGGTCTTATTTAGCCAAACTTATCTGACCTTGAGCATGCTAGGGTCTTAAAGGAAGCCCAGTTGTATGCTATGGGGCTTCACATGTCAAGTGGTAAATAGCCCAGTAGGAGAAACTGCAGTCCCCTCCTCAGATCCTAATGGGAATTATAATGACCCTGAGCACATCTGGGAGAGGGATCGTTTTCTGATCTGTGTGAAGGCAGGACTGAATGCAGCCCAGCAAAAAGAAATCAGTTATGCCCACATCTCAGCAATAACTCAGGAGTCCAACGAGAACCCCATTGCCTTTATGAAAAGGCTGAAAAAGGCCCTCCAAAAGTTTACCAATCTGGACCTAGACTCCTACGAGGGACAGGTGATTTTAAAGGACAAATTCCTGTCCCAATGTGCATCAGACATTAGGATAAAGTTACAACAGCTACAGCAGCAGGACCCTGCTGCCTGCTTAGATGAGATGGTCCAGAAAGCCACCAACACCTTTTATAATGGAGAACAGAAGAGGGAAGCCAAGGGCCAGGAAAGGGAGAAAAGGAAAGAGATAAGGCATGCCCAGATGCTGGCCACCCTCCAGAGAAGCCCTTTGGCAAACTCCGAGTCCTTAAAGGACAAGGCACCAGGCAAATGCCTAATCTGTAGACAGGCAGGGCATTGGGCCAAAGACAAGTGGCAAGTCTCCTAAAGTGGTTTGCTACAAATGCCATCAATTGGGACATTGGGTGGCATTCTGCCCTTTGGACCCAAGAGCCTAATGGTCAAGCACCAAGCCTTCCCTCATGATGGTTTAAGAGGACTGAAGTGGCCCACTCCAGCCAGCCCACCTGTCACTGATAAAAATCATGAAGCAGGAACCAAGGGTGCAATAAGATGTCTCTGGTGTGTTGGAGAATTTCTTGGTTGACACAGGAGCTACCTACTCTGTCCTGACCTACTCCAGAGCCTTCTGCTCCCAAATCTGTACCATTTTGGGTGCAACAGGCAAAACAATTACTAAAAGATTCACCTGAGCACTTCTTTGTTGTTGCTGCTGCTAAGTCACTTCAGCTGTGTTCAACTCTGTGCGACCCCATAGACGACAGCCCACCAGGCTCCCCCTTCCCTGGGATTCTCCAGGCAATAACACTGGAGTGGGTTGCCATTTCCTTCTCCAATGCATGAAAGTGAAAAGTGAAAGTGAAGTCGCTCAGTTGTGTCTGACTCTTAGCAACCCTATGGACTGCAGCCCACCAGGCTCCTTCATCCATGGGATTTTCCAAGCAAGAGTACTGGAGTCAGTCTTTGTTGCTAGGATGGACAAATATTTTCTCCCCAGTTTCTGGTGGTCATTAAGTGTTCTACTCCCTTATTGGGAAGAGATATACTCACTAAACTGGGGACTACCCTTGTGATGGAAAGCTTTTCAGCCCCTAGAGCCCTACAGCTTCTGGTTACTTCTGAGGAAACCATTACAACCTCTCCAATAGAGAGGGACCAAAAACTATGGAAGAACAACACTGACACCCAAGTATGGGGCCAGGGAACTCCTGGACGAGCCCATGAAGCTGAACCAGTCATCACTGTCCTCTGAGATCCCACTCAGTTTCCTAACAGGAAAAAATATCCCTTCAGAAGAGAAGCTGGGGAAGGACTACAGCCTCTAATAAATTCCTTGCCTGTGGGCTATTGGCCCCCACCAATTCACTGTGTAACACCCCGATCCTCCCTATAAAGGAAAAGGATGAAGCTTGGTGACTGGTTCAAGATCTCCAGATCATAAATGAACCTGTAGTCCCCCACATCCCACAGTACCCAATCCCTATATAATCTTGGGAGAAATCCCACCCAGTGCCAAGTGATTTATAGCCTTGGATTTCAAAGATGCATTCTTTTGCATACCACTGGCTAAAGAATCCCAATATCTTTTTGCCCTCAAGTGGGAGGCTCCAGGAAAAAAACGCCAACAGATGACTTGGACAGTATTACCTCTGGGGTTCAGAGATAGCCCCCATCTTTTGGGCAGACTCTTAGCCAGGATAGGATCTCCTAGATCTGGACCTGGAACTTAATGGGAAAATATTACAATACACAGATGACCTACTAATCTGCTCTCCAGATGAGAAAAATGCCCAGCAACATGCAATTCAGGTTCTAAGCTTTTTGGCAGAGAAGGGATATAAAATCTCCCATGCTAAGGCACAGATGGTCAAGACAAAGATCACTTATCTGGGAGTTCAGATTACACACAGGTCCAGGAGGTTGTCCTCTGATTAGGTACAAGGAATCCTCGAGTTGCTCTCCCCTACAACTCAAAAACAACTGCGAGCTTTCCTGGGACTAACCGGTTATTGTAGAATCTGGATACCCAATTATGGTCTAATTGCCCAGGCCTTATATGAAAGCTTGAAGGGACAGGGATGATTCAATCCCACTGATGTGGGGAACTCCTCAAAAGAAGGCAGAGGCCACACTAAAACAAGTCTTAACTCAAGCACCTGCCTTGAGGTTGCCAGACCCAGAAAAAGCATTCCAACTTTATGCCCACAAAAAAGAAGGAATAGTCTTGGGAGTGTTAACTCAAAAGTTGGGACCTGAGCCCCAGCCTACAGCCTACCTATCCAAGAGGCTTGAACCAGTCACCCAAGGCTGGCCTCCCTGCCTTCGAAGTCTTGCAGCTATTGAAATCCTGATAGAAGATGCTATAAAACTCTCTTTGGGGGAAAACTAACTATTTTTACCAGGCAACAAGTGAAACAACTCCTAAATGGGAGAGACCATTTATGGATGTCTGATCAAAATATCCTCAGATATCAAGTAGTGCTGATGGAAAACCTAGGCCTCACTATATCCCCTTGTGAGGCTCTTAACCCAGTCACCCTCCTGCCTACTCCCAAGGGCTCTCTCCTCTTTCACTTTTGCCTAGAAACTTTGGACCATTGGACAAAACCCAGAGAGGGATTGTCAGAAGATCCTCTGAGCAGTCCTGAGGAAATCTGGTACATTGATGGAAGCAGCATTTTCTTGAATGGAAAAAGAAGAGCTGGATATGTAACAGTCTCCAATTTTGAGACCACACGGGCTAAATCTTTGCTACCAGGTACTTCAGCCCGATTAGCTTAGCTCATACCCTTGACTCAAGCTTTAGAGCTAGCAAAAGGGAAAAGAGAAGTCATTTACACTGACTCCAAGTATGTCTTCCTGGTGCTACATGCACATGCTTCTATTTGGAAAGAAAGAGGCCACTTGACCACCTGAGGGTCCTCAATCAAATATGGCGATCAAATCCTTAGGCTCTTGGAGGCAGTTTATCTGCCCACTGAGGTTTCAGTCTCCCACTGTAAAAGACACCAGAAAGGGAGCATGCAAGTGGCATGAGGGAACCAAGCAGCCGATCAGGCAGCTAAGAGAGCAGCATTACAGAACAATGACTAAATAGGGGTTTCCACCTTAATTCCACAGACTAATTTGCTAGAAACCCCTTCATATACTGAAGATGAGACTCTTAAAGCTAAGAGTGAGGGCTTTCAAGAGGATCATATGGGGTGGTTCCCAAAGGAGAGACTCTTTTTTCTGCCTGGGAACCTCTGATGGATGTTGGTTAACTTCTTACATGCCACCACTCATTTAGGGGAAAAGGCCCTCCAAAGGCTACTAGAAAGATCCTTCAGAAGAACAGGCCTCCAAACAACTAAAAGGCTAGTGGTCTCCTCATGTCCCACTTGCCAGTTAAACAACCCCAAGCAATGCAAAGCCTCCAGCTGGCCCAGCCTGTCCAACGACATGGTACCTACCCATGAGCGAACTGGCAGATGGACTTCACCCAGATGCCAATTTCTGAAGGGTATAAATACCTATTAGCCATGACGAATACATTCACAGGATGGATTGAAGGCTTTCCCACCAGGACTCAGAAGGCCGAGGAGGCTGTAAAAAAACAGCTCCATGAAATCATTCCGAGATTTGGTCTGCCCAGGTCATTACAAAGTGGCAATGGGAGGACATCATTTACTTCTAAGGTGAACCAAGGGGTCTCTAAATCTTTGGGAATTACTTATTATCTCCTTTGTGCCTGGAGGCCTTAGTCTTCAGGAAAAGTAGAAAGATTCTTAAAATCAGCAATAAAAAGATAACCCAGTAGACCTCCTTGGGATAGAAGGAGGCTTTACCAATAGCTCTGCTCTGCATCTGTATTGCCCCTAAGGAATCGTTGGTCTTAGTCCTTATGAGATGCTATATGGAAGACCATTTGTTTATGTCAATGAGCTCTTCCTAGATCCAGAGGCTCAAACCCTCTGGTCTTATACCATGGCTATTGGGCAATTCCAACATGATATACACTTGTGGGGTGTCAACCAGGACCCAAAAGATTCTAGAGTCACCGCTATATGCTCCAGGGACTCAAGTCCTAATTAAAATCTAAAAAGATGGGTCCCCAAAGGCTCAACTCCAGCCCACATGGAAGGAACCCTACTGCGTAATACTTTCTACCACCACAGCAGTCAATGTACCAGGACACAACTCCTGGATTCACTATTCATGAGTCAAGCCATGGAAGAAAACAGAAGAGGACACTCAATATACCTGTGAGCCCATAGGAGCTCTTGACACCTATTCAGGACTGCAAATGAGGGCCATTCTAATGAACACTCCCAAAATTAAGTTTCTGGGGATAAGATTTCTCAGGACAGTGCCAAAGAGCCAACACAGTTTTTCAGGGGTTGTAATCCAAAACAGACAGGAGATAGATCTCCTGATCCCTGAACAAGGAGAGACTTGAGCCATCTTGAATGAGATGTGTTGTTTTTGAGTAAATACCTCCAGCTAAGTTAAAGAAAGTCTCACAGTCCTCAAGGAAAACATTCAGACCCTACAGGATCTCAAAAAATGAGCTGGAGAGTTCTCAAGGTGGCTACAATCTGGAATTTGGGTTGGCCAATCCCTCTACCAGTCCTTATTATCACCATACTGATGCTGCTTATGATTACTCCATGTTATTATCTAACTCATTTTTTTCTATGCCCAGGTCAACAAGCTACAACATGCAGTGCCAATTCAACAAGGATATATGAAACTACAGTCAACCACAGAAAATATAACTTACCCTTAGATGGACACTGCTATAAGGGCTCTGAAGCTTAAGACTAGCAAGAGGGGTAGGCCCAATGCCCCTCGCTATACCAGTTCAGCAGGAAGTAGCCAGAAAGGCCTCAATGCCCCCATTCCCAAAGAATTGGGCCTCCTATCTCTTGAGGGGAGGAATGTTAGGTAGTTAAAATAGGAAAAAGGAATCCAGAATGGCGGTGGCTAAAAGACAAGGAAGGGAAAAGCCCACAAAAATAGAACAAAGGAAGGTCCAAGGACCACGTGAGGACCTCAGGTGAAACAAACAGCACTCCTGGCTAGCCCAGTTTACACAGGGCAGGCCCAGGGGGAGGAGAAAAACACAGAAAAAGAGGAACCAAAGCTGGACTGGGGGCCTCTCTTCTCTTCATGTCTTTTGGGTTAGCATGCCCTTATGCCTCAAGGATGTATTTCCCTTTACTTACTTTCTAAATAAAACTGAGCTGTAACATGGAGCTGTAACACTGGTCCGTATGAGGGCTATAACTGGTCTGTCCGAGGGCTATAACTGGTCTGTCCATCGTTTCAAATTTTTTGTTGGAATGAGACAGAACTGAGGAAATTACAAACTCCCCAGACATCAGGAAGGTTCTTTACCACTAGCGCCACCTGGGAAGTTCTAAAATAAATACTTAGGTTTTCTTATTTGTATCTAACAATATTTTTTAAGAAAAAAATTAATTGTTCCAGGTCCTTCTAAATCTAAATAGCAACTAGTCAGTAACTAAGACTTTTTAGCATTATAAATTTATCCAGATTTAGATACATACATTAGAGAATAATCTGAATTGATTCATGAATTCAATTTTCATATCCATGGAAAAAGAAAACTGATGTTTTATTAACTATAAAGACAGATGTAATTATATTATAATTATATCAATTACTAGCTAAAGGGAAATTCTCACAGTTTTAATTACTGCAACTCATAAATAGATTTTCCAAAGAGGAATCCTTCCCACAATAAACATAATAGTGAAATGATGATATGTGCATTCATTGATAATTTCAGGGCTTCTGAGCAATACCATTTTTCATCTTTTGTTGTGCTGTGCTTAGTCGCTCAGTCATGCCCTACTCTTTGCAACACTGTGGATGCTAGCCCGCCAGGGTCCTTTGTCAAGAAGACTGGAGTGCGTTGCCAAGCCCTCCAACAGGGGATGTTCCCAACCCAGGGACTGAACCTAGGTCTGCCGCTTTGCAGGTAGACTCTACTGTCTTAGCTACCAGGAAGGCCATTTTTAATTTTACTGTTACAAATACCTGACATTTTGATTGGTATACATTGCTTGTTTCATCAGGCAGATAGTATGTCTCCCCTGACATAATTCTAGAAGGGGAAAAAAATAACTATTTCTAAGTGCACAAATGCAATTACACTTCTGTTTATCATCAAGTTATGCTGTTTTGTAAACAGATATTACTTTCATTTCATTTTTCCAGAACAAAATTTAGTAAAATAAAAAGATATACTACTTTCCAGGATATAGTATCAAACAGGGAGAAAAAAACTTGTATTGTTATTTTGTACAAAATCACAAAGCAAAAGGAATATAAACTTGAAAGATTCCTTGAAAATGTATACTCTATATTCTTTGTTCTGATTTTAAAAAAATCATTGAAAGTGGAGCCTTATAGCCAACACATTTTCACTGTCTCATTTTCTCTTATTCAAACCTGAAGTATTTCACATTTTGCCTTAAATATAATATTCTGGTGGAGTTTCATTTTATTGTCCACCTGAATACTATACAGTCCTATCCTAGCTCTATTTCATTTCCGTGAAAGATATTGAATTTTATGGTTGTATTTTATAAAAGTTGTGCTGCTAACACAAATGAAACAAATTTGGAACTACAAAGCTGAAAATTAAAGGGGAACTCAGAGTCAGGTAAAAAAAGGAACAGACTAGCCCTACAGGGTCAGTACTGTAGATGTTACAGTCCACGGGAGGGAGCATATACATAAATTACTCAGCCTTTTTAGGCAGCTCAAATTCACAGACATCATCTGCAGAAGTATATTTCAAATTACCTAGACTTTCTGATGGCATGTATCTTGTCTAATGTTCAGCTTCATTGTGAGAAATATGAGCTAAAGTACAAAATTCCTCTTTTCAAATTCGAACCTCATTATTATTACAGTCAGCTAGGGTCTGTCAAAAACCTAGCTTCACGGTTTCAATTTAGCCATTACATCAAATCTGGCTATTGGGCTAGAATTATAGGTAGGCTTTCATGCCCTCTGCTGGATATTCAAAGAAAAAAATTACATCCTTCAGCAGTAAGTAAAACCTTTTTAAAAAAAAAAAAAAATGAATGCAGAGAAGGAATGATATGACATTCTTTTATGCACAATTGAAAAAGAAATAATACAAATGAACTTATTTACAAAACAGAAACAGACTTACAGAGTGAACCTGTGGTGGCCAGGGAAGAATGGGGAGAGAGGGGGAGTTTGGTATCAACATGTACACACTGCTATATTTAAAATGGATAACCAACAAGGTCCTACTGCAGAGCACAGGGAACTCTGCTCAATGTTATGTGGCAGCCTAGATGGGAGGGAAGTTTGGGGGAGAATGGATACATGTATATGTATGCTGAGTCCCTTTGCTGTTCATCTGAAGCTATCACATTGTTCATCGGCTCTACCCCTACATACATAAACAGCTTAAAAATCTAAAC
The DNA here is from genome assembly GCA_917880005.1 of Nanger dama. Lineage (NCBI taxonomy): Eukaryota > Metazoa > Chordata > Mammalia > Artiodactyla > Bovidae > Nanger > Nanger dama. The sequence goes on along the minus strand of CAKJTW010000011.1, from coordinate 20,905,151 downwards.
TAAAATAAGATGATTTGGTAAAGCAAACAAAACAAAACAAAACAAAACAAAACAATGCTCTAACATGGAAAGAAAAAAATCTAATCCTATCAGAATTAAAATTTGAGATGCCAGGCTAAATTGAATTTTAATGATTTATTGATGAAATAAGATACAGGCAAAGATTTTCTGAAATGAGATGACAAAAAAGAAAACAGACTTATTTTTTTAAAGTTCTATTTTAAATATCATGATAATCATATAACCTAACTTAGTTTTATCATTTTATTATTTGAAGTAATTTTCAGGGGACCACAAAGAGCACTTGCTACAGAACTTTCAAGTCTCTGGAGATCAGAGTAAAGTAGTGGAAACTAGTATCATGAAAAATAATACTAACAATAATAAAGTCTACTGAAGAAATATATCCAGAACCTTGTATAATACCTGATATTTCAGTAAGTATTTTTAAGACATTATAATTAAAATATGATCTGTGATAGTTGATAGTTTATAACCAGTTTTGAAGATAAAATATCTTAGTGAAGAGATACTTAGAACAGGAATTAAAAGATGAAAATACATAGTCTCTAGTTTTATCTCTATTAGCTATGCACCTTCATTAGTCAATTATCCTTCCAAGCCCATTTTCTTATCTGATAAATGAAAGCAGGTTTTTGTTTTGTTTTGTTTTAAAAAAGAATGTTGCTGAGATTTTCAGTTATAAAAGTAATGTACACATATTATTGAGCAATTAGAAAAATCCAACAACATGAATAAAAAGCAAAATTATCTGAAGCCCCACCACCTAAAGACATTTATGTCTAATACTTTTATTTATGGTATGATCCCCCTTATTTATTGCAATTGCAAAGTATAAATCTGCCAAATCTTTATTTGTTTATACGTCTTTTTATTAAAGTAACACTTGCATTTAGTTTTAAAAGTAAAATAGCACTATAGGCTTATGATGAAAATTAGCACTCATTTGCTCTATTTCCACAGAACATTATCTCCAAATCCCACTTCATGAGGAAATATATTTTTCAACTCTTTTGGCACTTTGCTTCAGATATTTATGACCTAATTTTCAAATGATGTGCTTTACTACTATTACTTGATTTTTTTTTTAAAAAAGGTTAGATGTTATTCCTTGATTCCACCCACAGTGACTCAGTGGTAAAGAATCTGCCTGCCAATGGAGGAGATGTGGGTTCAATCCCTGGGTTGGGAGGATCCTCTGGAGAAAGAAATGGCAAACTATTCCAGTATTCTTGCCTGGGAAATCTCACGGACAGAGGATCCTGGTAGGCCACAGTCCATTGGATTGCAGAAGAGTCAGACACAACTTAATGACTAAACAACAACTGATTCCACAAAATAAGAAATTAAGATTTACTTTCTAACCCTAAGCCCCTTCCCTAATACAAACTTTCCTTCTCTGCCTACATTGTCAATATGAATAATATCTATTTTATAATTCAATAGTAATTATTTACATGATTTACAACTTAACCAATTGAAGGAGGGTTAATCTAACTTTTATTTTTCATAGATTTATAATCACCTTTTTTTCAAGATTTTTACCCCTTTCCATTTACCAACCCTTAAAGCAGAGACATTACTTTGCCGACTAAGGTCAGTCTAGTCAAGGCTATGGTTTTTCCAGTACTCATGTATGGATGTAAGAGTTGGACTGTGAAGAAGGCTGAGTGCTGAAGAATTGATGCTTTTGAACTGTGATGTTGGAGAAGACTCTTGAAGTCCCTTGGACTGCAAGGAGATCCAACCAGTCCATTCTGAAGGAGATCAACCTTGGCATTTCTTTGTAAGGAATGATGCTAAAACTGAAACTCCAGTACTTTGGCCACCTCATGCGAAGAGTTGACTCATTGGAAAAGACTCTGATGGTGGGTGGGAGGGACTGAGGGCAGGAGGAGAAGGGGGCAACAGAGGATGAGATGGCTGGATGGCATCACTGACTCGATGGACAGGAGTCTGAGTGAACTCTGGGAGTTGGTGATGGACAAGGAGGCCTGGGGTGCTGTGATTCATGGGGTCACAAAGAGTCGGACACGACTGAGCGATTGAACTGAACTGAACTGATTCTATCACCACGTTTTCATTGCTAATTTTCCCCTACACTTACCTCTTTATTCTACTCTAATTATTTGTTGTCATGTTCTGATGGAATTGGCTCTTGTCGGGCTGCTTCAATGCTATCTTCCTGCAGATGAAGTTTTTCATCATTTTCAAAATTCTCTTCATGTCTCTTGTCTCTAACTCTAAAGCATTTCTTCTTTTGTACAGCATGAATTTGTTAGATTGTTTTTGTTTTTTTTTTTTACTTAAGTCATTTAGCATAGTTGAGAAACTTGAAACCCCATCTGTCTCAGGCATCTTTCCATGTATGAAAACTTTTTGCTGATTTTCTTCATCGTCTTCTTGCTACTCTCTTTATACTTGTGAATGAAAAAGTGTTTTTCCTTCTTTACTATAACCTTAGTGGGTTTAAAAAGAGGATGGATATATGTGTGACCTCGTTTTACAGTATTGTCAACTGTCTCCAGCTTATACCCAGATTCACTTCTGTAAGGTTTCATCCTCAGAAATTCACATCCAGATATTTTTAGAAATTTCTAGAATTGGGAACTTATAAAATTTGTTTGAATACATAAAAGTGCCAGGCTGCTTTAGAGGCTAGGGGTATAAATCAGCAGTAAACACAAAGATTCCTCCTTTCATTGGTTTACATTCTAACGAGGAAAAGTCAACAGCAGACTATGAATAGAATTTTTCCAAGTATTGTAGCAGAAGATAATGCTTAAAAGACAATACCGTACTATGTGAAAAGGAAAAGTGTGTCTGAGACACGGATGTTGAAGTGCTAGTGTTAGGAGAAATTACAACTTAAAGTAGGATAATCAGGGTGGGCCTCACTAAGAAGGTGACTTTCAAACAAAGACTAACAGGAGGTGAAAATGTGAAGCAATGTTGATATCTGAGGTAACAGTTTCATAGGAAAAAGAACAGTAAGCACTAAGGCCAGAAAGGACATATGGGGTGCAATAATGTCTGGTAGGTTTGAGGACCATGTTCCTGGAGCAAATGAATAAGGAGAGAGTCATTAAGGAAACTTGAGAAGGGTATAGATTTTACAGGGCCATGTGTTGAGGACTTTTGGCATTTTTGAGTGAGGTGTGTTGTCACTGGAGTTTAGTTAAGGAACATGACCCACTTTATGTACTAAAAGCACCACTATAGATACTGGATAGATATTGGAAACAGAATATAGGAAATCAAAGCTGGGAGCAAGCAGTCCAATTTAGATGCTATGCAGTAATCCAGGCAAAACCTGACAATACATGGGCTCACACCAGAGACAGGATAAGAAATGCTTAGTGTCCAGAATTATTTTGAAGACGGAATCAATTGGAAGCATTTCCTGATGTAGGAAGTAACATAAAGGAGGACTCAAGTCTGATTTCAAGATATATGATCTGAGCAGCTGGAAGCTTCCTATTATCATCAATTGAGATGAGGAAGGTTTGAACAAACATGTTTGGGAAGCGCTTAGGAGATAAATCAAAGCTAACTTTGAAAGGTATATTAGACTGACAAGTGAAGATGTCGAATGTTCTGTTCAACAATTGGCCAGCTTAAGATCATATGGCATCTGCCATGAATTTCTTCTCCTAGCTCCATTGCTCATGGCCACTGCAAAAGTGTTACTTGATGATATCTCATTGTTACTTCTGCAGTCAGAGTTCTCAATGGGAATACTGATACCTATGCTGAGGGTTTTTATCATAGTTTGCAGAGAAATGCCCAGTTGAGGCATAAATTATTGGGCTCCATTATAAAATCTTAGAAGAAATGGAGTAGCCATCATAGTCAACAAAACAGTCTGAAATGCAGTACTTGGATGCTGTCTCAAAAACAACAGAATAATCTCTGTTCATTTCCAAGGCAAACCATTCAATATCACAGTAATCCAAGTCTATGCCCCGACCAGTAATGGTGAAGAAGCTGAAGTTGAATGGCTCTATGATGACCTATAAGACCTTTTAGAACTAACACCCAAAAAAGATGTCCTTTTCATTATAGGGGGCTGGAATGCAAAAGTAGGAAGTCAAGAAACACCTGGAGTAACAGGCAAATTTGGCCTTGGAGTACAGAATGAAGCAGGGCAAGGGCTAATAGAGTTTTGCCATGAGAATGCACTAGTCATAGCAAATATCCTCTTCCAACAACACAAGAGAAGACTCTAAACATGGACATCACCAGATGGCCAACACCAAAATCAGATTGATTATATTCTTTGCAGCCAAAGATGGGGAAGCTCTATACAGTCAGCAAGAACAAGACTGGGAGCTGACTGCAGCTCAGATCATGAACTGCTGCTGCTGCTAAGTCGCTTCAGTTGTGTCTGACTCTGTGCAACCCCATAGACGGCAACACATCAGGCTCCCCCATCCCTGGGATTCTCCAGGCAAGAACACTGGAGTGGGTTGCCATTTCCTTCTCCAATGCATGAAAGTGAAAAGTAAAAGTGAAGTCGCTCAGTGATGTCCGACTCTTCGCAATCCCAAGGACTGTAGCCTACCAGGCTCCTCTATCCATGGAGTTTTCCAGGCAAGAGTACTGGAGTGGGGTGCCATTGCCTTCTCCACAGATCATGAACTATGTATTGCCAAATTTGGACTGAAATTGAAGAAAGTGGGGAAAACCACTTGACCATTCAGGTATGACCTAAATCAAATCCCTAATGATTATACAGTGGAAGTGAGAAATAGATTTAAGGGACTAGATCTGATAGACAGAATGCCTGATGAACTATGTCAGAGGTCTGAGACACTGTACAGGAGACAGGGATCAAGACCACTTCCAAGAAAAAGAAATGCAAAAAAAGCAAAATGGCTATCTGAGAAGGCCATACAAATAGCTGTAAAAGAAGAGAAGTGAAAAGAAAAGGAGAGAAGGAAAGATATACCCATTTGAATGCAGAGTTCCAAAGAATAGCAAGGAGAGATAAGAAAGGCTTCCTCAGTGATCGATGCAAAGAAATAGAGGAAAACAATAGAATAGGAAAGACTAGGGAGCTCTTCAAGAAAATGAGAGATACCAAGGGAACATTTCATGCAAAGATGGGCTTCATAAAGGACACAAATGACAGGGACCTAGCAGAAGCAGAATATTAAGAAGAGGTGGCAAGAATACACAGAAGAACTGTACAAAAATATCTTCACGACTCAGATAATCACAATGGTGTGATCACTCACCTAGAGCCATACACCCTGGAATGTGAAATCAAGTGGCCCTTAGGAAGTATCACTATGAACAAAGCTAGTGGAGGTGATGGAATTCCAGTTGAGCTTTTTCAAATCCTGAAAGATGATGCAGTGAAACTGCTGCACTCAATATGCCAGCAAATTTGGAAAACTCAGCAGTGGCCACAGGACTGGAAAAGGTCAGTTTTCATTCCAATCCCAAAGAAAGGCAAGGTCAAAGAATGCTCAAACTACTGCACAATTGCACTCATCTCACACACTAGTAAGGCAATGCTCAAAATTCTCCAAGCCAGGGTTCAGTAATTTGTGAACTGTGAAATTCCAGATGTTCAAGCTGGCTTTAGGAAAAGCACAGGAACCAGAGATCAAATTGCCAACTTTCACTGGATCATTGAAAAAGCAAAGAGTTCCAGAAAAACATCTATTTCTGCTTTATTGACTATGCCAAAGCCTTTGACTGTGTGGATCACAAAAAACTGTGGAAAATTCTGAAAGAGATGGGAATACCAGATCACCTGACCTGCCTCTTGAAAACCTGTATGCAGATCGGGAAGCAACAGTTAGAACTGGACATGGAACAACAGACTGGTTGCAAATAAGAAAAGGAGTACGTCAAGGCTATACATTGTCATCCTGCTTATTTAACTTACATGCAGAGTACATCATGAGAAATTCTGGGCTGGATGAAGCACAAGCTGGAATCAAGATAGCAGGGAGAAATATCAATAACCTCAGATATGCAGATGACACCACCCTTATGGCAGAAAGTGAAGAAGAACTAAAGAGCCTCTTGATGAAAGTGAAAGAGGAGAGTGAAAAAATTGACTTAAAGCTTAACATTCAGAAAACGAAGATCATGGCATCTGGTCCCATCACTTCATGGCAAATAGATGGGGAAACAATGGAAACAGTGGCGTAATTTATTTTTTGGGGCTCCAAAATCACTGCAGATGGTGACTGCAGCCATGAAATTAAAAGATGCTTACTCCTTGGAAGGAAATCTATGACCAACTTAGACAGCATATTAAAAAGCAGAGACATTACTTTGCCAACAAAGGTACATCTAGTCAAGGCTATGGTTCTTCCAATAGTCATGTATGGAAATGAGAGTTGGACTATAAAGAAAGCTCAGCACCAAAGAATGGATGCTTTTGAGCTGTGGTGTTGGAGAAGACTCTTGAGAGTCCCTTGGACTGCAAGGAGATCCAACCAGTCCATCTAAAGGAGATTAGTCCTGGGTGTTCACTGGAAGGACTAATATTGAAGCTGAAACTCCAATATTTTGGACATTTGATGAGAAGAGCTGACTCATTTGAAAATACACTGATGTTGGGAAAGATTAAAGGGAGGAGAAGAAGGGGATGGCAGAGGATGAGATAGTTGGATGGCATCACTGACTCAATGGACATGGGTTTGGGTAAATTTTCAGAGTTGGTCATGGACAGGGAGGCCTGGCATGCTGCAGTTCATGGGGTCGCAAAGAGTTGGACACAACTAAGTGACTGAACTGAACTGAACTGAATAAAACTGGAGGCTCTGCTTCTCCATATCATGGGATTACAGCTTTAGCATCATTCCTTCCAAAGGACCCCCAGGACTGATCTCCTTTAGAATGGATTGGTTGGATCTCCTTGCAGTCCAAGGGACTCTCAAGAGTCTTCTCCAGCACCACAGTTCAAAAGCATCAATTTTTGTGTTCAGCTTTCTTTATAGTCCAACACTCACATTCATACATGACTACTGGAAATACCATAGCCTTGAGTAGATAGACCTTTGTTGGAAAAGTAATGTCTCAGCTTTTTAATATGCTACCTAGTTTGGTCATAACTTTCCTTCCAAGGAGTAAGCATCTTAATTTCATGGCTGCAATCACCATCTGCAGTGATTTTGGAGCCCCCAAAATAAAGTCTGCCACTGTTTCAACTGTTTCCCCATCTTTTACCCGTGAAGTGATGGGACTGGATGCCATGATCTTAGTTTTCTGAATGTTGAGCTTTAAGCCAACTTCTTCACTCTCCTCTTTCACTTTCATCAAGAGGCTTTTTAGTTCCTCTTCACTTTCTGCCATAAGGGTGGTGTCATCTGCATATCTGACGTTATTGATATTTCTCCTGGCAATCTTGATTCCAGCTTGTGCTTCCTCAGCCCGGCTTTTCTCATGATGTACTCTGCATATAAGTTAAATAATAAGGATGACAATGTATAGCCTTGACGTACTCCTTTTCCTATTTGGAACCAGTCTGTTGTTCCATGTCCAGTTCTAACTGTTGCTTCCTGACCTGTATACGGGTTTCTCAAGAGGCAGGTCAGGTGGTCTGGTATTCCCATCTCTTTCAGAATTTTCCAGTTTATTGTGGGTCACTGTTAAATGACAATAATTTGTTGACCCCATATCAGGGAAGCGATCAGGTTAAAAGAGAGATTGATGCAGAAAAATCTGTGACATATTCTAGAGTGGAATTCTGAACTTAATGGAAGCCACTGCTTATGTTAATTACTGCCTACTGGATTGCATCAAGAAACTTGATTAGGAAGATAAAATTATCAAACAACAGTGATATAACAAAAGTCTACTAGTTGACTATAGAAACATCTCCATGCCCAAAATTCTTTTTTATATTCATTTATTTGTCCTTTTGAATTCTCACCAAGTGAAATAATTGTTCTTAAATTATATGTTTTGGAATTTTAAATATTTCTAATCATTTCAGTTAGTGATCTAGGTCTGAACTTGGCTTGATTTTAATTTCTTCATACGGAGGCGGGGGCCTAAAACTCCGAAACAGGAAACACGAAACAGTTCAGGGTTTTGAGTGTGAAGGTGCATTCCAACAGTTGGAGTCACAGCTGCTTCTGTCCCTGGAAAGAGAAAGGTGGAGGCATAATCTTTCCAGTCAGCATAAAATGGAAGCACATGAGCTACCTAATAAAATCTGGCATTTCTTGGATCACTGGAGCAACAGAAAATTATTTGTAGACTTGAGAAAAAATTTACAATCATCTCACTCTCTACTGTGATATTTTAATCATTATAGCAAGAAAATTTGCTCTCATGCACCGATTAGGCCATCATTGACTAAGCCATCAAGAAGCATTTACAATTTAACAGCTGAATCGAGAAGAAATATCCCTTTTGGTAGATCAGAAGACAAGATTCCTGTAAACAATAATGACATTTTAGTTAATGCTCCCATCATGAGATATGCAATCTCACTAGAAACATTAAAGTATTACATCTGAACATTATTCTTTCATGTGTATGTTCTGCAAACTGCAACTAATGCAATTAATTAATTTCAACATTTGTTGATGATGCATAGTAAAAATATTCAGTTGTCAAAAGTTTGTAATTAAAGTATATACGTATGATAAGCAAAAAGCATTCTCAAATTTTAAATTTTGAGATTAAAAGTCTTGACTTAGATTATGCACACTACAAACCATTCAATATAAAAGACATGCATTTTCTCCCTTAAACTGATCACCTGGAGAGATTATGCACTTATTCCCATAGGTTATTGGGAAATCTTCTATTAGTATTGGCTTGAAAGACTGCTTTAGAGTCACACAGGAAATCAATAGTAATACTTTATAGTCATTTATCTATATTTTTTTCCTTTTTTTCACAAGGTCTTTACCTTTCTGGGAATAATTTGACTGCTTCTTCCCAAATCAATAACATAACATAAATTCATGACAGCCATAAATTCACCTTTAAAGAAGAAATTACACCCTTAAACTAACCTTTGACTGTTTTTGTGTATTAAAATGAAATGTAACACTATCATGTCCATTCATTTTCATGTTGTCTCTGGCTGTTTTTTCTACTATAATTGCAGAAATTAGTAGTCCCCATAGAGATCATATGCTTGCAAAGCCAAACATATTTCTTGTCTGGACTTTAATACAAAAAGTTTGATGACCCCTTCCTTAAAGGATTAAGATTCTATACCATCAAGGAGATTTCAAAGAACAAGCCACAGTTATTAAAATGACTCCAAGAGTAGTTACATAAAAGGCAGTAGCTGTATCAGTGGAATCCATATGTAAATTAATCAAAATTATTGCTTTGGAGTGCATTTTATTTACTTAGAATCATAAATTTCCATATATTTGTATTTGCTTTAGTTCGTATCTCACTGGTTCACTGGACAAAGTATAATAATTTAAATATTAATGTAATAGGTAAAGGGTGGAGCCATATGTAGAATGTAAATCCCACCTCCTGGTTCAATACTTTCCTTAAGGAGTTAATTTATTTAATTGAATAACCTAATGCTAGGGAAGAACTGTACAAAAAGATCTTCATGACCCAGATAATCATGATGATGTGATCACTAATCTAGAGCCAGACATCTTGGAATGTGAAGTCAAGTGGGCCTTAGAAAGCATCACTACCAACAAAGCTAGTGGAGGTGATGGAATTCCAGTGGAGCTGTTTCAAATCCTGAAAGATGATGCTGTGAAAATCCTCCATTCAATATGCCGGCAAATTTGGAAAACTCAGCAGTGGCCACAGGACTGGAAAAGGTCAGTTGTCATTCCAATCCCAAAGAAAGGCAATGCCAAAGAATGCTCAAACTACCGCACAATTGCACTCATCTCACATGCTAGTAAAGTAATGCTCAAAATTCTCCAAGCCAGGCTTCAGCAATATGTGAACCATGAACTGCCTGATGTTCAAGCTGGTTTTAGAAAAGGCAGAGGAACCAGAGATCAAATTGCCAACATCCGCTGGATCATGGAAAAAGCAAGAGAGTTCCAGAAAAACATCTATTTCTGCTTTATTGACTATGCCAAAGCCTTTGACTGTGGGGATCACAATAAACTGTGGAAAATTCTGAAAGAGATGGGAATACCAGACCACCTGACCTGCCTCTTGAGAAATCTGTCTGCAGGTCAGGAAGCAACAGTTAGAACTGGACATGGAACAACAGACTGGTTCCAAATAGGAAAAGGAGTATGTCAAGGCTGTATATTGTCACCGTGCTTATTTAACTTCTCTGCAGAGTACATCACGAGAAATGCTGGACTGGAAGAAACACAAGCTGGAATCAAGATTGCTGGGAGAAATATCAATAACCTCAGATATGCAGATGACACCACCCTTATGGCAGAAAGTGAAGAAGAACTAAAGAGCCTCTTGATGAAGGTGAAAGAGGAAAGTGAAAAAGTTGGCTTAAAGCTCAACATTCAGAAAACGAAGATCATGGCATCTGGTCCCATCACATGGGAAATAGATGGGGGAACAGTGGAAACAGTGTCAGACTTTATTTTGGGGGCTCCAAAATCACTGCAGATGGTGACAGCAGCCATGAAATTAAAAGACGCTTACTCCTTGGAAGAAAAGTTATGACCAACCTAGATAGTATATTCAAAAGCAGAGACATTACTTTGCCGACTAAGGTCCGTCTATTCAAGGCTATGGTTTTTCCTGTGGTCATGTATGGATATGAGAGTTGGACTGTGAAGAAGCTGAGCACCGGAGAATGGATGCTTTTGAACTGTGGTGTTGGAGAAGACTCTTGAGAGTCCCTTGGACTGCAAGGAGATCCAACCAGTCCATTCTAAAGGAGATTCACCTTGGCATTTCTTTGGAAGGAATGGTGCTAAAGCTGAAACTCCAGTACTTTTGCCACCTCATGAGAAGAGTTGACTCATTGGAAAAGACTCTGATGCTGGGAAGGATTGGGGGCAGGAGGAGAAGGGGACGACAGAAGATGAGATGGCTGGTGGCATCACGGACTCGATGAATGTGGATCTGAGTGAACTCCGGGAGTTGATGATGGACAGGGAGGCCTGGCGTGCTGCGATTCATGGGGTCGCGAAGAGTCGGACACGACTGAGTGACTGAACTGAACTGAACTGAATTGAACTGAACTGAATGCTTACTTATTACACATTTTTACACCTCAGCTTGCTGTTGTGCAATATCAGTAAAAACAAGGTTAAATGAATGTACCATGCTTAAAACAGAGCCTGACATGCATTAAAGTTGATTGTCACTATTAACAGTAGTTATATTAGCATTTTCTTGTTGTTCTTGTTTAGTCGCTTAGTCGTGTCCAACTGTTTGTGGACACCAAGGGCTGTAGCACACGAGGCCTCCTTGTCCATCACGATCTCCAGGAGTTTGCTCAAACTCATTGAGTCAATGATGCCATCCAACTGGCTAATCCTCTGCGGATCCCTTCTCTTCCTGCCCTCTATCTTGTCCAGCATCAGAATCTTTTCCAATGAGTTGGCTCTTCTCATCAGGCGGCCCATGTATTGTCATTAGCGTTATTATTATATGTGAAGAACTATACTATGCTAGGAGTATGCATGCATTTTCCTTTATTGACAGTAATATTTCCTAAACTTTCTTATTTTAATGTTTAAATAATGATTTAATCATTATCCTTATTAAGGTGAATGACACAGAGATTACTGAATTAAAACTTTCTTATTAAAAACAACTTTCTTGGGGTTAAGGCCTTGAATATTTAGGAAGTTTAGAATGATGTAGGCTAGTCCAAATGTCTTGATAAAAGAGTTAACACTGGCAGAGTGGACTTGCCTCAGTATTTCCCTCCTTTGTGGATACAATTAGTAAACACTGCCCATTTTCCAGATGAACTGCTTCCAGCAAATCCAATACAAAGCCAGAGGTAACTAGGCTATCATTGTATCTGGAGTGGCTGACCAGGTTTATTCAAAATAATTATTAGCTTGAATTTATATCCACCAGGGTCATTATTAGTGTCATGCTCCAGGCAGCAAGATATTGACACTTGCTCTTTATGTTAGAAAAAGTTTACTATTATTTCCGTACTACAAATCTGCTCATTGCTCTTAAACTTATGAAAACCATAGGGTATTCATATGATAAACAGAATTAAGCTTGGAGAGCTTTTGTAAAATTGAACACATGTCACTTCTCAATTTTTTTTTCATAGCATGTTTAATGTGATTGGGAGGGAAACAGGCATTATTTTTACCTTATGACAAATTAGGAACCTGAGAGAGCTCAGTTAAAAATGCCTACAAAAATCCTCTGATTTTGACAGCTGTTGCTGAAGATAACAGTTTGTTGTTTGATTTTGTAAAACCAATCACTGCTAATTTTTTATACCCGGAGTTCAGATTCCCCAAGTCATTAAGAGTCACTCTAATGGACTTGGTTCATTTGAAAATGGCTTTCTTTTTCTTTCTGTTCTTTATCCTTTTTTATGTCATTCTGTTCTTTCACATGGGGGTGACTAAGATTGCCTGAATTTGAGTCACCATTCTACCATCCACTCTGTCCCTAATCTCTGCCTTTGTTGCCTCATTTTCAGTGTTCAGAATGACAGCGAACTGTTCATGGAGCTGTGAAAGTGAAAGTGAAGTCGCTCAGTCGTGTCTGACTCTTTGCGACCCCGTGGACTATAGCCCACCAGGCTCCTCTGTCCATGGGATTCTCCAGGCAAGGATACTGGAGTGGGTTGCCATTTCCTTCTCCAGGGGATCTTCCCAACCCAGGGATCGAACCTAGGTCTCCTGCATGGCAGGCAGACGCTTTAACTTCTGAGCCACCAGGGAAGATGTAAGGAAGAATAAATGAGATAAGAAATGTCAAGGAGTAGCCCAAAACATGACACATGATAAGTGCTCAATAAACATGAGTCGTTACTATCATCTTGCCCATCCATGACAGCTTGTGAAAGACTCTCATTCCTTTCCCACAATGAGTCTCAGAATACTTACATGTAGAACACAAGGCATACGAAAATGGCATTTCAAAAAGCATTCCTAAATAAGATAGGATTCTAGGGGAGGGGAGGAGAGAGGAGAATAGAGTATGTAAGGATCAGCTTCTTGCCTGACTGCCCAGTCCCTCCTCCCCTTCCCAAATTGGAGCATTCACATTTAATCATTGCTGGAAGACTAGTATTTCTATTTGCCCTGAAATAAGAAAAAAGTAAGATTACTTCTGAAATTGCAGAAGAAATGGAACCAAGGAGATTGAATAGTTGAAATGCAGCATTATCCAGGAGATCAGCCCAAGGAGGAGCCAAGCCAGGATGAGCGTCTCAGGAAAGGTGTCTCTGCTTCTCCTCTAGCTCTTCTTTCTTCCTTTCCTCCACTTCCTTGACTCTATTCTGGTCCTCCTCCTCCTCTTTAGCAATACCTTCTCTTCCTCCTTACCCTCTGCTGAAGTATCAGAGGAATTAATTATTTTATTGGTGCACAAAGAGCTTCATCATAACATGTTACGACATGAAAACATTAGACCTTTTCAGAGGGGAAGGAAAACAAATCCGAGCCCCGAGTCAACATAGAATTGTGAAAAGGCATGATTATTGCTTTAGAAGATTCTCTTGAGACCTTGGTGTTTGGCTGAGATTCCTAAGGACTTTTCCAGACAGAAGTCTCATCACTGTGATGGGCTGAACTGCTAAGGCCTTCCTTAAACACATTTTACAAGGATTCCCAAGCCAAGTATTTTCCTTCCTCTTTTTAATATTTCTACTCAAGATAATTGACAACCAGAGTCATGTAACATTGTCAGGAATTGCCAGTGAGAAATTTCCCATTTTATATATTTGAACATCAGTAAAGTTCACTCCACTCCAGCCTCTGATAGCCAGTCAAAATTCTCTTTGCTCTTCTCATCTGAGGGCAGATTTCATGGGATCTTGAATGTCAAACCTCTGACCCTCAGGTCAGAAGAGCAGCGCTTTTAAACTAATATATTCAGCCGAATATGGTAATAACATGAAATAAATTTTGAGGAAATAAAGTGAAAGTCTTAGAGGAACCTGGGGCTTATATATAAAATCTCGTCTCATCATTGAAATGCTTTAAATGACTTATTTCCTACGTTCTATATTCAGGAGGGAAGTTCCTATCTGCCCCCTTTTGATCAAGGAGTCCAGGAAGCTTATTTAATATTCTAATATGGCACCAGTAGTTTGCAAACGAGTTCTCATTTTCCTCTCCTGCTTCTGAACAGTGTCTACAGGAAAGACTCTGAAGCACAAACTCATAACCTGCAGTGTAGATGGGACAACCCAGCAGTAGTGGACTTAGCTCCAACCTGGGAGCACAAAATTTTGTGGGACTGTGGAGGCAGAAGCTGTGGTTTGGCCCTTACTTCCCTCTCAGCAATAAAAAGCTCCTTTAGTATTTCCCTCGCTTCTCTTTTGGAGAGTACCTCCTTTTATGGAAATATTAGATAGGGAGGGTATTTGTCTGGAGAAGTCAAAGTATAATGAGAATTCAGTGGAGAAAATAAATTTGGTGTGGGTCTGGGTGTCAGATTGCCTTATAATATTAGCCCCCTGGAGTTTAATTCCAAAAATTACTAGTTAAGAAGAGGTGACCTAGGGCTTCTGTGGTGGCTCAGGGGTAAAGAAGCCGCCTGCAATGCAGAAAATGCGAGTTTGATCTCTAGGTTGGAGGTCCCTGGAGAAGGAAATGGCAACCTGCTCCAGTGTTCTTTTCTGGAAAATCCCAAGGACAGAGGAAACTGGTGGGCTACAGTCCATGGAGCTTCAAGAGTCAGACATGACTTAGTGAATAAACCAACCAACCAATGACTAGAGATCATGGAGAATACCACTTCCTGAACTATTTGTGTTTTGTTTTGGAGAGGAAAAATAAGAATGGCAAGAAGCATAAGTCTGGGAGCCACATCCACGTCAAAGACGATGTGAACAGTGATTCTCGACCTATATAGCCATCCTGAACATCCATAGGACAGGATGGGAGACAGGCAGTGGGTGGGAAAATCACCATAGGTGAGGATAGAAATAAACCAAAAGAGGCAACTGAACGTGTTCTCTACAATGGACATCAACAGAAGTGAACTTGGTAATGCCATTTAAGGTGAAAAAGAGTTTAAATGTTCTTGCAAAATACAAGAGTGAAAACTACACCCCAGGGATTAAGAAGGAAAAGATAGAATAAGAAAGAGAATGAGGAAGGAAATGAGGGTTCTGTATAGCGAAACCCACCACTGAGGAATCACCCAATGGAAACATCTGGCGGTTCAAGATATAAGGCTGTGGTTAGTGTCCAGGAATGATGTGACTAGCCGTGTGTGTGTGTGTGTGTGTGTGTGTGTGTGTGTGTGTGAGGAAGAGAGAGAGAGAGAGAGAGTGTACTGTTTCTCAGTCGTGTCTGATCCTTTGCCATGTGTGCCCTATGTAACTTTTCATTGCTCATTATCCTCAATCCTGGAAAATCTGGAGTATATTAGTTGACCTGCAACAGAGATTTATGGGGTATATTTATACAGCAGAGTGAGAAAAGTAGATAACATCCTCTAAAGGAAGTAATAGCCACTTTTCTGAGTTGGTATTTTAAGAATTAGAGATAGTATCTGTGAAACCCCTGACCTAGTGCCTAGTACTTTGTTGGCGTAAATTAAATTGTGAAGCATTATCGCAGTCTTGACTCCTTTTATCACATTCATACCTGTCAGGGAAGTTCAGAAAATTCAAAAGCATGTATGTAAACCATCATCCAGGAAATATAAAAATGTTAGATAAATGGGGATTTAACTGTGGCACATAAACTGCCTGAAAAGTTGTAACAGTATAACTGGGTAGCTTATTTACCAAAAATTAAAAACAAATTTTTGTTTTGTTTTGTTTTAACGCTTCAGAGTGAGAGGATGGCTAAGAAAACCAGTGCAGATTCTCCTCTGAAGTAGCTCTAGTCAAGGTGGAAGAAACATAGTTGTGTTTATTTACTGAATACATCTTGTTAGATAAAGAAAAATAGACCAATGTGACCACATTGATCCCTTTGACCAACATATTTTGCTTGAAGTTCAGTGACCCTATTTCTCTATACACTCAGTGGAAAGTGCTGCTGATTTTAGAAGAAAAAGCTATTTTCTTTGGAGACTTTAATTATCCTTTCCCAAATAATCATTTTTCAAATTAACAATGTGTTTCCCTATTACATACTAAAAAAAAAAAAGTCAACAGTGAATCCAATCACTAAATGTTAATACTGAGCTTTGAGATTAAAACACTTCAGTTTATTTTTACCCCTCTTCCTATTTAGCTGTGAGTTTTTCCAGGACATCTCCCACCCTCTCTGTTGAAAATCTTATGCTGACCCAAGTATTTGAAGGGCAGCTGTTAGTTTCTACCACTCTTGAGGCAACTGTAATATACAATGTAGTGCCTTAGAAGAAAAATCTCATAACAAACAATCTCTGGATGAGGACAATGCTTAACGTGAAGATATAAACTGTCAGTTGTCACCTCTCAGAAATCACAAAACTGTCATTTTTCTACTTAAAGCTGAGGCTGGAAATTACAAATAACACAAGACCACAATTTTCTCCATTTATACCTCTTAATGCACACTAAAGGGAGTGGGTGTGGGGAGCAGGAAGGATCAGGAGACTGCCAATGTGTCTGGAGAGAAAGGACATGAGTACTGACACTCGCTCACACAATCCAAAGTATTTCAGGCTCTGCACTGGAAGCAGACAATCTGAAAAGCATTATTCGATATTACTGCAGGTAAGTGAGGCACCGCAAGCTTTGTAAATGAACGTAAGGTGACAGATGGACATCAAAAGCCCAGAGATACTCTTCTGTACCTTAACCCTGCTTTCACCCAGAGTGGCCAGCCCTGTGTGCCTTTTCCCTTCTGCTTGTTGACTGAATGTTTAGGTTTAGGTTCTGTTCCCATACTCAGCTCTGAGTCACTTCCCCAGGACACAATTTTTCTTTCTTTTTTTTTTTTTTGGAGTCTTCTGAAGTTTTCTCATTTAGACTCTCTCCCCAGTGCATGCCTTTAAATCCTCAGTAAACTATATCTTGTTCTATGTTTACAAATTTGTTTTTCATAGATTAACTTTTCGATTCACACAAAACTATAAGGTTTCCAAAGAGGACACCTAAAAGTGTGTAAACAGCTTACTGTAAATGGAGTCCAAGTCTCCAACAGCAAAAACAGCCATGGTGCGTCTTCGGGGCCATTTTTGAGTCTCCTCAGGCAGCATCGGAGGCAGAAGATCACTGTTCCACAGAGAAGGGCCACCAGGAAAATCAGCAGCAAGAACCTGATGCCAGAGAAAGCAGAGGAGGAGTGAGATGGAACATGCCTCAAAGTTAAGAGCTCCTGCTACTTCCTGGAAAGGTGCAAACACTCAGCAAGCCTGGCTATAAGGAATTTATGAGGCCAAATTCCTTAAACAAACCCACATCATGTCTCATACATTTTCACCGGCTCTGGAATCTTCTCTGAGTTCAGAGTTAGGCAGTCTTGCCAGGCAATCTTAATTGTTTCCTCTTTAGAAACTGGAGATTTGTTCAAAGGAGCAGCATTTTAATTCCTTGCATTCATCCATTATTGCTTCCATCCAGTTATCCAGTCATTCATTCAACCAGTGTGTGTGTAAGTGTGTATGTGTGTCTGTGTGTGTGTGCACTCGCTCAGTCAGCTGGGACTCTTTGTGACCCCATGGTCTATAACCCAACAGGCTCCTCTGTTCACTGAATTTCCCAAGCAAGAATACTAGAGTGGGCTGTCATTTCCTACTCCAGGAGATCTTCTCAATCCAGGGATCAAACCCACGTCTCTTACGTCTCCTGCATTGGCAGGCAGATTCTTTACCACTGCACCACCTTCTAGAATGTAAGTGACCAAATAGATTTTAGATGTTGGAGGTGGGGATTCAAAGGTTGACAAATCAGGGTTTCTGTCATTGAGGAACTAACCACTAACTGCAGTGTTTAATTTGAACAATATAGAAGCCCCAGATTTAGAAATTTATAACAACTTTCTTTTTTTGTCTTATCCTGAATGTTTAAGGCAAGAACTAAAATCAGTGGATGGGTCATTTTGAAAGATTTCAGGAGAAAGATTTCACCTTTAAAAATATCCAACTTGGGAATAAACTATCATTCTTAAAAATAGTCAGTTCCCTGTCATAGGAAGTGTTTAAGTAAACACTCGCCAATGACCAGAAGCTGATGTTTCTATGTATGTTAATCCACATGATCCCTAAAGTTTTCTTAAGCTGTATGATTTCATATGCTATCTCAATTATTTAGGAAAAGGAGTATGTATATACCACCAAAGATTTTATAGCACAAACTGAGGGTGTCCTTACCAGATATACCAGCCATTTGTGTAATGATCTTTAGAGTTTATGCACCTGGTGATAAAGGAAGAGCAGTTAGTGCTGGATCTCTAGACTGACAAAGATTATTCTTCTGGACCACAGTATTTGTTCTGACCACACCTATTTCCCCCAGAATCACCTGCTCATTGTACCCCCTCAGCATAATTAAATAAATATTTACTGTATGTCCACTTCATTTAAGGCACTGAGAATACAGCTAACTGTGAATCTGTCAGACACAGACAGATAATTGCACTGTAATAGGGTTGATTCTAGAGTTATGAATACTGTTGTGCACTGAGAAGGTGGTAGTAACTACTTTTCAGAACTAACATGTTATCAGTTCAGTTCAGCTCAGTTGCTCAGTCGTGTCTGACTCTTTGCGACCCCATGAATTGCAGCATGCCAGGCCTCCCTGTCCATCACCAACTCCCGGAGTTCACTCAGATTCACGTTCATTGAGTCAGTGATGCCATCCAGCCATCTCATCCTCTGTTGTCCCCTTCTCCTCCTGCCCCCAATCCCTCCCAGCATCAGAGTCTTTTCCAATGAATCAACATGTCATAAGTATTAAGTATTAGGTAGATAACTATTCCAGTATTTTGTTTATTCAGAGACTTAAAATTCTTTAGAATGCAAATTCTCCAGGGAAAGTTCATGATCTCTATTAACCTTTAATATCTTGGTAAGGAATTGCAGGCCTATAACCCGGTTGAAAGTGAAAGTGAAAGTCGGTCAGTCATACATGACTCTTTGAGACCCCATAGACTATACAGTCCATGGAATTCTCCAGGCCAGAATACTGGAGTGGGTAGCCTTTCACTTCTTCAGAGGATCTTCCCAACCCAGGGATTGAACCCAGGTCTTCCACATTGCTGTCAGATTCTTTACTAGCTGAGTCACAAAGAATACTGGAATAGGTAGCCTATCTCTTCTCCAGTGGATCTTCTGGACCTAGGAATTGAACCAGTGACTCCTGCATTGCAAACGGATTCTTTACCAACTGAGCTATGAAGGAAGCCCGATAACTTGGTAGGATAAAGAAATTATAATAAAAGGAAAATGAGTGTGTGTGGTCACACATACCATTTACCAAGGAGTTAGAAGTTGATTTTCAGGATAGTCAAACTATTTGTGTATCTAGGCACAATTCAATCATTCTTGAATTAACATTTAAAAGGTGATACAAAGCCAAAGTCCATAGTGAAATTTTCAGGAGGTTTAAGTCCCGGGGGATAGACATTTAAGTGCTATTCATTTTGCTGCTGCTGCTAAGTTGCTTCAGTCGTGTCCGACTCTGTGCCACCCCATAGACAGCAGCCCACCTGGCTCCCCCGTCCCTGGGATTCCTCAGGCAAGAACACTGGAGTGGGTTGCCATTTCCTTCTCTCCTTGGATTCTAGGGGAAGTTAATATTTGAGAAATTCATTCATTTTCTCTCATAGAGCCCCTTTTATGTCAGACACGTTTACTGAATGTACATTTACTGAGGAACCTTTTTCACACCCTGGTGTAGATACTGCTGTTAAAGTATTCTGAGATTAAACAGTGGAAAACTGTTCATCACAGCCTGGTAACTTCTGAGATGAGCTATGCTTAATCATCTTTGTTGAAATAACACTCAATACTTTTCAATTTGAAAGCACTCATAAATGTCAGCTAATTTATTGCTCTCAGCATCTCTAAGGAGGCAATGTGTCATGTTTATTATTATACTATTCAGAAATGACTTTTAACACATACGAAGTGTCAATTTAAAATTTTTATTGCAAATGTTTAAGACAAAAGTCAAACTTAAACAACAAGAATTTGGCAGGTGTGCACCTAGAGGGTTTAGCCAAGTACATAAGTTCAAATGACAGAGGAAAAAAATGGGAACTGAAGTATGAGTTTAAAAAGCATCCTAAGATAAGAGATCAGTCAAGGATTTTACAAATAATTAATGGCATATCCTTGTAAAGAAATATTATCCATTCATCAAATATAATATAGATTATGTTTAAAATGAAAGCTTTGTTAAATAAAATAATGCAAAGATCTCAGTTCTCCTTTGTATATTTTCTTTTGCACAAATATACTGATTTCACTAAATAGGTATTATACCATTAGTATGTATAGATATGGGGCTTCCCTGATGGCTCATATGATAAAGAATCCGCCTGCAATGCAGGAGTCTCCAGGTTGAATCCCTGGGTAGGAAAGATACCCTGGAAATGGGAATGGCTACCCAATTCAGCATTCTTGTGTGGATAATTCTATGAGCAGAGGAGAACAGTGGAGCCTGGCAAGCTACAGTCCATGGGGTCATGTATACACCAAGTTACTAAAAATACCTGCTTCGTTTGAAGATGGTATTGTGAGGCACTCAATATTTTCAACATTTCTATATTCTTTGAATTTTTGTAATGTACATGCATCACTTTTGTAGCCATAAATTTTATAAATAGTATGAGATATATATATATATATATATATATATATAATAAAATTGAATGTAGTATCCCACTTTCAAAATATGTGTAGGAAAATTTTCTTGGTGTCCCGATCCAATAATAGAGCACAAGAGTCTTGGTTTTCCATCTTGAAATGTAAGCTTATAACCAGAGAGAATGGATTGTTTCATCTTCCTCTATGTATGAGTCTCTGCTTCTCTTCTTACATTTAAAAATAGATCACATACTTATTGAAATGCCAATTCTACATATTAACTACCTCATTTCATTTCTTAGTTCTAATATTTGAGCCAATTAATATTTTTTCAAGTGCTATCAATTATCCAAACTTATTTACTTTACTTCCTCTTTCTGACCCTGTGCACATATTGTTGAAGTTACTAATAGCAATAAAATGGTCAGAAAGCAGTTAGCTGGAGAAATGCAAAGTGATCATATAATTTCACAATTGCAAGCTCCTTTGGGATCATTTATTTCACCCTTAGGATTTTTTCATTGTGCATTGAGATTTTTCACTGTGGGAAAATAAGTGGGAAGGTCACCACTGACCAAAGAACTTAAATTAGAATATAGGTCTTTTCACTCCCTCCCTACCATCGTTTCCATGTATTTCTCAAGTTTAATTTTTAAATAGAAATTTTTGAGTTCTTAAAAAATAAAACAGCATCTGAACAGTAGCAATATTTTAAATAATCAAATTTAGGTGCAAGATCTTCAGTGTAGGAAAAGTTACATTTTCTTAAACAAAGTTGTTTAAGATTTAGTTCAGTTCAGTTCAGTTGCTCAGTTCTGTCTGACTCTTTGCAACCCCATGAACTGCAGCACGCCTGGCTTCCCTGTCCATCACGAACTCCCAGAGTCCACCCAAACCCATGTCCCTTGAGTCAGTGATGCCATCCAACTATCTTATGCTCTGTCATCCCCTTCTCCTCCTGCCCCCAATCTTTCCCAACATCAGGGTCTTTTCAAATGAGTCGGCTCTTCGCATCAGATGGCCAAAGTACTGGAGTTTCAGCTTCAACATCAGTCCTTCCAATGACCACCCAGGATAGATCTCCTTTAGGATGAACTGGTTGTATCTCCTTGCAAGGAGATTTATTTATGCTTAGCCAAATTCAGATGAGAATGTCAAAAAGAAAAAAAAATGCAGGAGAAATTAGAGCAGATTATAATGTTTACGGAAGACATTTTCAATAACCAGAACCTTCTAGAAGTAAGTGTCACCATATACAAAAGTAAGCTCAAATAGATTAAAGACCCAAATGTGAGACTGGACACTATAAAACTCCTAGGGAGAAACATAGGCAGAATCCTCTCTGACATAAATCACAGCAATATCTTTTTGACCCCCTCCCCCAGAATAATAGAAATAAAAACAAAAATAAACAAATGGTAAACTACTTAAACTCAAAAGGTTTGCACAGCAAAGGAAACAATAAACAAAACAAAAAAGAAAACCCACATATTGGGAGAAAATATTTGAGAATGATGTGACAGAAAATGGATTAATCTCCAAAATGTACAAATAGTTCATGATGCTTAACAACATCAAAACATCCTAAAAACAAATGGGCAGAAGATCTAAACAGACATTTCTCCAATGTAGATGGCCAAGAGGCACATGGAAAAATGTTCAACATTCATATTATTAGAGAAATGCAAATCAAAACTACAATATCATCTCATACCAGCCAGGATGGTCATCATCAAAAAGTCCACAAACAATAAATGCTAGAGAGGGTGTAGAGAGAAGGGAATCCTTCTACACTGTTTGTGGAAATGTAAATTGGTACATCCATTATGGAGAACAGGACGGAGGTTCCTTAAAAAGCTAAAAATAGAGCTACTGTATGACACTGAAATCCCACTCCTGGGCATATATCCAGAGAAAAACATGATCCAAAAGGATATATGCTCATTGAAGCACTGTTTACCATAGCCAAGACACGGAATCAAGCTAAGTATCCATCAAAAGACAAATGGTTTTAGAAGGTGCGATTTATATATATAATGGAATATCATTCAGCCATAAAAAAGAATGAAACAAGGCCATTTGCAGCACCATGGATGGACTTAGAGACTGTCATACTGGGTGAAGTAAGTCAGACAGAGAAGGAGAAATATTGAATGACATCCTTTAAACACAGAATCTGAAAAGAAATGATATAAATGAACTTACTTACAAGAGAGACACAAAGATTTAGAGAATGAACTTATGGTTGCCAGAGGGAAAGATGGGGGAAAGGGATAGTTATAGAGTTTAGGATAGACATGTAAACTTTGTTATATTTAAAATGCATAGCCAACAAGGACCTGCTGTATAGCACATGGAACTCTTCTCAATGCTGTGTGTCAGCCTGGATGGAAAGGAAGCTTGGGGGAGAATGGATACATGTATATGCACAGCTGAGTCCCTTTGCTGTTCACCTGAAACTATCACAATATGGTTAGTCAGCTATACCCCCATACAAAATAAAAAGTTTAAAAATAAGTAGGGGTCAAGGGAGATAATTCTTGTCCCTTTCAGAATAACTAGTGTCCTACTGTGATGCATTGAGAGGATTCCTGCTCTGTAAGGACAAAAATTATCTCCTTTGACACCTACTTCTCTTTTAAAATACTTCTTATTTGGGAATATAGCCAATCTTAATTTTCTTTTCAGTGCTGAGAATTTGTGGACCTAAGATTAATTACAAATTCACTAATTTGATAAATAGAAGAAAAGCTTGGAGTTGTTCCATTGGCTTCTCTACTAGAATTATCCATAATTTCCCATGCTAGGCATTTTTCTAAACCAACAGTTACATAATTTCATGTGAATTAACTCACTTTCAAACTTAAAATTCTATAAAGTAGTATCACACTATTGTAATTCTCACTTTACAATTGAGACAATTCAGTCATAAAGAGGTTAAATAACTTGTCCATGATAACCTAGTTAGAAGGGCCAGAGGAAGGCTGTAAGCCCAAATGGTCTGGCTCTGGAGCCCATGTCTCTCTTACTACCATGCAGCACTGCCAATGGGAATAGTAAGAGTCAGTTCTAACCTCATATTGCTGTGTGATACACTGCCTGAGTGCATTCAATATCCCATGTTACAAAATGTTTCCAGAAAATATTAAAAATAGAAAAAAAAAGTGAGAGCTCAGATAGTATCAGACAAAAAGAATAAGCCACGAGTGAGATCAGTTTGTAAACTGAATGTAGTAAATTCCATATATAAACTTAGAACTCAGCTTCAGACCTGGTTTAAACTTTCTAGCAGTTAATAGAATAAAAGAGAGAATTATTTCTGATACAGTTATTCCCTTCTTTAGAGGATCTTCCCAATCCAGGGATCAAACCTGGCAGATTCTTTACCATCTGAGCCATCAGGGAAGCCCCAGGGAAATGAGAGACAAATTCAACCTATGGGACTTTATAAATAGGGTGTGTTTAATGCCAAGAGCAATGTTTTTCATAGTACTCTTAGAATGCAAACGCAATAACAAATTTCATGGGTCCTTTTTGTAAAGATCATCCTTAACAAAAAGCTAGAATCCAATCTAGCTACAGTAATTTGGGAGAGTGATGGGTGCCTAATCATACCACCCAGAGACTAGTGACTTGACCTAATCAGTTTCAGGGTGGTGAATTGTACAGTCACCGAAAGGATGGATGGATTGTGCAGCCCTCAGGTATGTCCCCAGGTGTGTAATTTTATCTACATATTGGATACATAGTGTGGTTTGTGGTGAAAATCTCAGGCTCAGGAGTCATTTGTGAGCCAGATCAAAGCTCTGCCTTTTACTTGCTTACTCTTGAGCAAAATACTTAACTTCCCTAAGCTCAGTAATACGGCAGACTATCATCAGCAATGTATTCATGCAGTTAATTTACAGAATGCTTATGGTTTTAGTTATGTTTCATTAAATTCCCATTTTTGCATGCACATGTATATCAATATATTGGTTATTTCTGGGAAAAGGGAAGATTAAAGGTATTATTATGCAAAGGGCCTCTGTCATATTTTATTCCATACATTAAATTACTTACAATATCTAAATTATATACAAAACCTTAGCAATGTGCTGTTTCTACTAAAATGCTATTATAAAAATAAATTGAGCAGGTTTGATCAGAAAAATTTTGTCTTGTGTTTGAAAAACAATTTAAATAGAACTAATACTAGAAAACGAAGGTCATGGTATCCAGTCCCGTCACTTCATGGGAAATAGATGGGTAAACAGTGGAAACAGTGTCAGACTTTATTTTTTGGGGCTCCAGAATCACTGCAGATGGTGATTGCAGCCATCAAATTAAAAGACGCTTACTCCTTGGAAGGAAAGTTATGACCAACCTCAGATAGCATATTCAGAAGCAGAGACATTACTTTGCTGACTAAGGTCCGTCTAGTCAAGGCTATGGTTTTTCCAGTGGTCATGTATGGATGTGAGAGTTGGACTGTGAAGAAGGCTGAGCACCAAAGAATTGATGCTTCTGAACTATGGTGTTGGAGAAGACTCTTGAGAGTCCCTTGGACTGCAAGGAGATCCAACCAGTCCATTCTGAAGGAGATCAGCCCTGGGTGTTCTTTGGAAGGAATGATGCTAAAGCTGAAACTCCAGTACTTTTGCCACCTCATGTGAAGAGTTGACTCATTGGAAAAGATTTTGATTCTGGGAGGGATTGGGGGCAGGAGGAGAAGGGGATGACAGAGGATGAGATGGCTAGATGGCATCACTGACTTGATAGATGTGAGTCTGAGTGAACTCCGAGAGTTAGTGATGGACAGGGAGGCCTGGCGTGCTGCGATTCATGGGGTCACAAAGAGTTGGACACGACTGAGTGACTGAACTGAACTGAACTGAACTGAATACTAGATTCCCACAAACACTTTCTTGTGGTGACAAAAGATTTGAGATACTGTGTCTATTTTCAATACATTCAGTATGTTTACTTACTTTCTATCAGCTCCCTACAAAATCAAGCACTTTCTTATATTCTCTGTCTTCATTTTCTGCTAATTTTCATTATATCTGAAGCAGGTTTTTTTGTTTGTTTGTTTTTATTCAAAAGTAGTGATATTAAACAGTGGATGTGTGCTCAGTAGTGTCCGACTCTTTGCAACCCCGTGGACTGTAGTCCACCAAGCTCCTCTGTTCATAGAATTTTCCAGACAAGAATACAGGAGGAGGTTGCCATGCCCTCCTCCCAAGAATCTTCCCTATACAGAGATTGAATCTACATCGCCTGCATCTCCTGCATTGGCAGGCAGATTCTTTACCACTGCACCACTAGGGAAGCCACTAAATAATGACAAATATATTAATAACAGACATGCAAATACAAAATGATGTAGCCAAAAGTTTTGTACTTAAGTACCAGTTTAAGTCTGGTAGTTAATTTGTTATATTCTCTCTTTGGGTCTCAATTCTTCACGTGAAAAAAGGCTAGTAGCCTCAGTGACTCTAAAGTTAGCACATAAAGTTCTCCTATACCATATTCTCCTGTCATGTTGATGATGGAGTTAGATTCAACACTTATGATTTTTCCAATTAAGAATTTCTTTATTTTAATGGGAATTCTCTGGCTTCTCAGTAGTTAGGACTCCGTATGTCCACTGCTGGGGGCATATGTTCAATCCCTGGTTAGGGAATTCAGATCCTACAAACCGTGCAATATGATCAACAAACAAACAAACAAACAAACAGTTTCATTATTCTAGTACTCTGGGTCAAAAGTAGAAGAAGAAAGGGCAAGATGAAACAGCCACAAGGTCCAAAATTAAACAAACCAATAGTCGAAAGTCCATTATGTCACCAACCCCAGAAGACAGAGGAAAAAGCAAGTCCAATATCAGTGCAAAGAAATAGCAGTGGAGAAACATGCAGTAACTAAAAGAGAGGCACATACTTAACAAGCAGATTATCCACAATGGGATGACCCACCAAAAACAGGTGAAGGATTCCAGGGCCAAGGAAAGCATCCCACCCAGCACGGCCTCTTAATCTAGAGACAGGGCCCGAAGACCCCAGCCTGGAGGGTAACAATGATAATTAAAACAGCTAGTGGCAATGAGAACTGCTCCTAGAAGAAGACGGCACTTGGCAGAAGTGATTTCTGACACTTGCACCAGTCTCAGTATGTTTCAGTTATCATTAATCAGCAGCAGCTTTACTAATGAGAGCCTCTCCCCATTTCCAGAATAGAATTCTGAGAAGCATTAAGCCTATAGCACAAAAAAATGAGAAAATTGAGTCAATTATTCCCATAACTTATATCAAAACACTTTGAAATATTATATAGGTTATATCATTGTTTGCTTATATTTGAAACCAAATTAGCCAGAAAACTGTCCCCTATCATCTCTGTGTCTTAACGCATGTGGATGCAGTCATAAAGGAAGACATGAACTTAAAGGACATCTAAAATCTCCAGGATGGAGAACACAGTGAGCAAAAATACCTTGAAATCAACGAGGCCCCTTATTTTTATTTAACAAAGCTGACCACAATGAAAGTGCATCTTTTCTGCTTTTAGAAAAATGGAGCCATTTGCATTTAAAAGTAATGTACTTTTTTTCCTCTCTAGTAATTGTAATGATCATTTGAAACTCATTTTGTGCCTCTGAAATGACTTGAGACATTTTTAGTCTTCAGTTTGAAAATGCTGAATAAAACTGTGGAGCTTCTTGTTCTTTACTTACATTTCATTTTCTTCACATGGTGTGTCCGATAGCACCAACTGAAACACATGTTTAGAACAATAAAATCCAAACACTTCATCAGTCTGATCCTTTAATACAAACAATGCCTAGAAACAATGGGGTTTTATATCATTTCTTTTTTTTTTTAATTAAAATCTCCATAGTAGAATCTATTGGTGCACAGAATTTTAATTGAAAAAAATCTCTGGGTAGATACTTCAGCTCAGCAGTGACAGGAGATATATATTGTGAGCCAGATTCTTATCCTACACATCACCAGAGGTGGGTGTGAAATCACTTTGTTTTGTCTATAGGCAGATTTTGCTTACTCTAAGGAGCTTTTGTGCACCTTGTACTTTTGCTTTGTTTTCACATTTTAGCTAAAGGAAGGAGCGTCATTACTTGTAAATATTATTTTCACATGAAGGAATCAAGTTCCCCACATGAAAACTGGGGTGAAATCTATCCCATTAGCGATAGTGGATGTTAAATATATACAGGAAGGAGTGATTTTTAACTGCTCTGAGGCTAAGGTACACCTAGGCTCCATTGACATTCTTGTTGAGATTTACATTTCTCTGTTTATCAAAGAAGGAAGAGCTAATAACCTTGATTGCTTTGCTTTGAAAGACTCAAACCATAAGTATTCTAACACAATTATCTTAGTCCTCTGTGTTGAGTCTTCTAGGTTACAATAACACATCACAGAGGAAAGGAAGTACTACTGTCTATAGGATTTGTTTGTATATTTGTTATTCTACTGAACTGAGACCCTTTTCAAGTATAACAAGAAAAATCATTAAATGGCATTCATAGGCAGCTCCCAAAAGTATGTTAATGAGGTCAGTGAAGCTTATTTTCCTGGACCCTAATATACAAATATCAGTACAAGTAAGGAGTTAGAAAATTTAAAATCATAGATGGGAATTTCATGCGAGATATCTTTTTTCCCTCTTAATCCTGTGCTCATCTTCTTTAGCACCTCATATTTACTCCACCAAGCTTATCTGGGCAAAGAGATTTGTGGAGCTGCAGATGGAGCCATGAATTGGCCATCAGAGAGCGTGGTAATGAACAATTTATAAGCACAGAAAATGAGTTGTACTCTTATTTTGCTAGAATGCTGCAAATAGACTTGCATACTAACTGAGAGGAAAGTAAACATTCTTATTTTGTCCATAAGCAAAGTTTATTTATGAGTAGATGAAATGATTTAGGATCTAGCTTAACAGATAAACAAACAGCATTTCATTCTTAAGTCAATTCCTAGTCTTGTGTGCTGTATCCCAGCAGGAAGTACACAGTGTGACATTATTGCCCCCTCGCTTTCAATGTTAGGCTTTGGACTCATCATGCAATATGGAGTCTTAACATATTTCAGACCTAAATCTTTCAGATACATTGCATTCAAGTAACACTGATATATATATGCAGATACTAGAATGATAGAGCAAAGAAATAAAAATAAACTCTAAGATGATTCCATCTGCATTTTTCAGCACTGAAAAGTCATTGAGCCTCAAGTATGGCTCAGGCAACAGTAAACCTGTCTTAAATTAATCCTACCATAGCATTTTATATCAATAGCATTGCTGATTTTTTTAAATCATGTTTTAGCATAGCAAAGCTAAAACAAAGATTAAATTGCATCGTATTATTTCAGTAGCAATCAAATTTAAAAAAGGAGACACAGGAATAACACCATGACCAGCTTTCTTTATCTTTAACCAGTAAATATAATTCTGATAAGGCTTTCTTAAAGAAAATTTCTAAACATCAGAAGAGTTGTTACCCAAATCACAAATCTATTACAAATCAGATCTTTAGAGTAGTAGCTTTGAAAATTATTTCCCCAAAAGAGAGTTGGTTACCTGGAATAGTGAAAGACACAATATTCCTGCTTTTGAGATCACTGAAGTGTCACTTAAAAGTCTGGATCTCAACATACTTAAAGGACAAGCAGCTCAAGATAGCGATTTGTCATCTGCGTTTATCTCCGTCTTACTCAGAACTTGTTAACTTCTCTACAAGTTATGCTTCCTGCCAGAGTTGTCATTAATGCTGGCTCTTTGTGACTGGTTAAGTACATGCCAGGGGCAGGAATTTGAGGTGCAAGCTCACAGGTACTGAGAGTTCAAGGAATTTCAGTTTAAGGTCAGAATCTTGATAATGTTTGTCAAGCTCTTAAAAGCCAAGGTTGGCCAGGCTGACCTGTAAAACTAGCTGGCTGCAAAAATAACTTAAAACATTCAAGCACATGTTTTATTCCAGGGTACTTCTGGGTTTTTTGTTTGCTTGTTTTTCAGAACTTTTATTTGGAAAATTTATTTTGTTTTCCACCTTCGTTGGCCCTTTTTTGTTCTTCTTTTCCTATACATTATTTTCAGGCCCAGGTCTAACCCAACCTTGGGCATAAAGATTTCCCTGTGCATAATAGTTGCACCTTATTTTTAAATAGAGTGTATTTCAGTATTTATTTAAATGAAACAACTCCAACCCAATCATGAACCAAAAAGTTTACAAAAATATCTAGGGAAGTTCTAAAAAAGAACAATAAAGTAAAGCATCTGCCTGGAATGCTGGAGACCTGGGTTCAATCCCTGGGTCAGGAAGATCCCCTGGAGAAGGAAATGACAACCCACTCCAGTACTCTTGCCTGGAGAATCCCATGGAGGGAGGAGTTTGGTAGGCTACAGTCCATGGGGTCGCAAAGAGTCGGACATGACTGAGCGACTTCACTTCACTTAAACTACTATACATTAAGGCATTATAAAAGTATAAATATGTACTAAAATTGGTATTGACACATGTAAACAATAAGATAGATACAACAGAATAGTAAAGCATTGATTGTTCAGTGGTAAAATTCTCACCTCTCATGCAGGAGACCAGGGTTTGATTTTCAGCTAGTGCAAAGTACATAATTCCATTCTTTTGGGCTTCCCAAACAGCTCAGTGGTAAAGAATACACCTGCCAAAGCAGGAGACATGGCTTTAATCCTTGAGTCAGCAAGATCCTCTAGAGTAGGAAATGGCAACCCATCCCGATATTCTTGCCTGGAAAATTCCATGGAGAAAGAAGGCTGGCAGACTACAGTCCATGGAGTCACAAAGAATCAGATACAAGAATTCAGAACAAGATGTTGCAGTGCAAGCCCCAGCATAGTTCATGAAATCTAGTTTTAATTATAATACATGGATTCATTTATGATCACATACCTAAAGAGCACTAGAAACAATTCGGCTGCTTTAGTTATCTAAAGTACTACTCTGAATTGGCCATTACAGTACATGGATTAGTTGAGCTGCATCTGGACTGCTG
Source organism: Nanger dama (assembly GCA_917880005.1). Classification (NCBI taxonomy): domain Eukaryota; kingdom Metazoa; phylum Chordata; class Mammalia; order Artiodactyla; family Bovidae; genus Nanger; species Nanger dama. The sequence goes on along the minus strand of CAKJTW010000011.1, from coordinate 20,874,300 downwards.
AGCATGCAAGCAAAGAGTATGAAAAAGAATACAGATTTCAGAAATAAATTATAATAAACACAAAGATTTATCTCAGCTGTCATTTCAAACCAGTGAGGAACAGATACTGTTTAGCAAATGATGAAGTACTGAGTGCTTAGGAGGAAAAATGTTACAAATGACTTTTAAGATGCTAACGACATTCATAATTAGATAAAAATAACTTACCATTATAATCAGATCTCTAAGTTCAAAAAATTAATAATAAAGTGAGAAGAGGTATATGTTGTGGTTCAGTCTCTCAGTCACGTCTGACTCTTTGAGACCCAACAGATTGCAGCATGCCTGGCTTCCCTGTCCTTCACCATCTCCCGGAGCTTGCTCAAGCTCATGTCCATTGAGTCGGTGATGCCATCCAACTATCTCATCCACTGTTGTCCCCATTCTCCTATAGCTTTCAATCTTTCTGAGCTAAGTATCTTTTCTAATGAGTTAGCTCTTCGCATCAGGTGACCAAAATATTGGAGTTGAAGCTTCAGCATCAGTTCTTCCAATGAATATTCAGGGTTGATTTCCTTTAGGATTGACTGGTTTGATCTCCTTGTAGTCCAAGGGACTCTCAAGAGTCTTCTCCAGCACCACAGTTCAAAAGCATCAGTTCTTCAGTGCTCAGCTTTCTTTATAGTCCAACCCTCACTTCCATACATGACCACTGGAAAATCATAGCTTTGACTAGATGGACCTTTGTCAGCAATGTAATGTCTCTGCTTTTTAAAAAGCTGTCTAGGTTTGTCATAGCTTTTCTTCCAAGAAGCAAGCATCTTTTAATTTCATGGCTGCAGTCACCATCTGCAGTGAGTTTGGAGCCCAAGAAAATAAAGTCTGTCACTGTTTCCATTGTTTATCTATTTGCCATGTAGTGATGGCACCAGATGCCCAGTCAGAGAGGAAGATATGCGAAGTCAAATTCTCTCTTATGTTGTTAGGAAAACTGCACAGCTTCTGTGGAAAATAACTAAGCAATATCTATTAACCTAAAAGCTAAATATATCCTTTGACAAGGAATTTCCCTTTCAGCAAAGTAACCTACAGATACTTCTTACACACGGCACACATCATTACATGCAATGATGTTAGCTGAAGTATTGTTGGCAATAGCAAAATATTGGAAATTGAATGTCCCTCAAAATGTGACTTTTAAAAGACAATGATTACATCTATATCAGAATACTATTCAGCTGTTTAAAAAGGTGGAGCAAACCATAGACTGAGGAAGGCTTCTAACAGGTTTTATTAAATAAAAAGAACAAGCTTAGAATAATGTGTACATCTGCTACCTTTTATGCAACAAATAAGGAAGTATAACTTATAATGTTTCTCTCTATATAAAATCTGGGTATATATGCTGCTACACGGATAGAATGTCTTTGCTTGAAACTATTAATGGTAATGGGGCTTCCCAGGTGGCGCTAGTGGTAAAGAACCCACCTGCCAATGCAAGAGACATAAGAGCTTCGAGTTCAATCCCTGAGCTGGGAAGATCCCCTGGAGAAGGAAATGACAACCCACTTCAATATCCTTGCCGAGAGAATCCCTTGTACAGAGGAGTCTGGCTGGCTACAGTCCATAGGGTCGCAGAGAGTCAAACATGACTGAAGCGACTTAGCACAGCACACATTAATGGTAACGTATCTGTATAAGGGAAATAAATGAAAGTCAGAAGAAACAACAGTAGGAGGGAAATTTACTTTTTTACCGGTAATTTCTTGTATGTTTGATTTTATTTTTAATTCTTTCATCCAAACATTTTATACACACATACATTTCAAAGGGCCAATTTTGAAGCCAATCATCTAGTATTCAGAACAAGTTGTAATTCAAGCTCTGGGATAGTTCACAACAACCAATTCAAATGATAATATATGGATCCATTTATGATCACATACATTTAGTGCACTAGAAATAATTTGACTGTGTTAGTTACCCAAACTACTCTTCTGAATTGGCCATTTAGGTGCATGGATTAGTTGAGCTGATCTGCATGGCTGAGCAGCCTGCATGAGGGCCTCAGTTTGTTTAGTATGCAGCCACAGACACAGCCATGAATTTCAAAGCAGAGAAAGGGCTTGGTGCCAATGCCAATAAGAGATAAGTAAACCCAGCCTACAGTATTATTTGTCCAAAGACACCCTCCATTTTGAGTGTCTCTTAAGCCTGTAATTAAACAGAATGAAAAATAGGCTTTTCACTGGTGAGCTTATTTATTAGGCGGTCAGAAACCTGACTTCCGTCAGCGGAGTCAATGTTCTTAAGAATTCCTGGGAAAGAAAGAGGCCAGATAACTAGAAAAGAGATGGGATAGTAACAAGGGCAGCATGTTTAGTTTACCCTTCGAGCTGCAACTATGACTGATCAGATACATAGATGAAATAATTCTTGTTTTTAAACACACATATAAACAGGATCCCATAGCAGATGGCTGACTGGGAGACAACTGATTGAAAGCGGAGTCTATCTTTGCCAAAAGTTAATACTGCAAGCACAATTACTATATTTGATGCTAAAATAAAATTAATATTCATCACTATCTTTTCCCTCACAGATCATCATTTATCTGTTTACTTCTGTGACTTTCTCACTCTGCTCTCAACAACCAGCATGATAGATTTTGCCTAAGACAGTATCTTTTCTAGTGCATTCCCTTCCCAACTTCACGACGGTTTGCTGGTCTTGGGAAAGGACCTTTGCCCTTGAATGTTCTTTTATATGCATTATTTTAAGATTTTATTTTGAGATAATTATAGATCCACATGCAATTTTAAGAAATATACAGAGATCTCACATATCTTTTGCCCAATTTTTCCAGTGGTAACATCTTGCCTAACTTGCACAATATCACAACCAGGAAATTGATATTGATAAATTCGGTTGCCTGTACGATTTTTGCAATTTATGTTTTATCATTTAAAAGTTGTGACTAATCTATTTATTTTGTTCAACTGCATGCTTATGTGCGTGAATTGTGGTAATGAGTGACCATCTCTAGGAATTCATGCTGAAGATGGATGATTGATATTCCTAACAATATATTTTTGTGGCTAAGATTCTGGCTCCTTATGTTTGCATATAAGAGTGGAAAGAAGTAAAACTCTTAGGAATCAAGAAGAAGAAGAACAAAGAGGATGTGTACTGTGATGATATATGAGATTACATTCACAAGATTTACTGAGTACTTAGATGTTGGGCCTATAACTCTTTGTAACAAGAGAGTGGGCAGATATATGTTCAATAATACAGTGCTGGTCATTTACCCAACCTTTCGCCTATGCTAGGAGGAAGTAAATCCTTCATGAAAGGACAGACATAAGGGCATATGAAACTATTCTCTGGGTTCAGAGCCTGGTAGAAGTTCAAATTCCCTGAAGCTCTGAAGTCATATCACTGTTTGTCCTTAAAGGTCATGATATGCAACTGTTCAAAAAAACTCTAAGGACCAAAATTCAAGGGATTAAGTAAGAATAAATAGAATGTATGAATAGAAGTGGGCAGTGCATAAAGGAAGTTCCAAAGAATAAGTAAGAAGTCTTTGCTTTTCTCATTATGAAAATTAAAGGAGGAGGATCAGAAAACCTGAGCTGAGTCACCACTTTGCCACTAACCAGAAGCGTGACAATGAACTGTTCATCTTCTCTAAAAACTGTGCTTTCTGCAAAACAGTGATAGAAATATTGACTTATCTCCTTCATGTATTTTTTTTTAGAAAGATCAACTTGAAAATATCAACATGGAATAAGATAAGGCACAGTCATAAGGAACTAATTACTGGAGCATAATAAAATAAAGAATTCCAAAATTGGTTCACTTCATAGAAGCTGTGGGAGTCTGGGTTATACAAAGAGGACTTTAAATGAGGAAGCATGTCTAGTTGTCCACTTTCATCATTTCCTATTTCTCTCCAGTGAGAAGAAACATTGATCACATTGCTAAATCAATGGTTAATTTTCAGTCTTCGTTTTATTTGTCTTAATTGGTAGCATTTAACTTAGATTATCACTTCCTCCTCCTTTAAATGTTTTCTTCACTTTGCTTCCAAAACAATACATTTCCTGATTGGCCGCCCACTCCAGGGACCACTTTTCTCCATCTTTTTGCTGATTTCCCCACAGTTTCCCAGACTTGGAGTGCTAAGGATATCCTAAGGCTGAACCTCAGACCTTTTATTTTTCTATAAATATTCACACTTTTGGAAATCTCATTGAGTCTCATTGACTATCATTCATAAAATGGTATCTCCAAAACTCAGGTATCCAATCCAGATCTCTTCCCTGAACTCATAACCAATAGCCAACTTCATGTTGCCATTTGATGTTTACTAGACTTCTGCAAATAAAATTGCTATAAATCTAGTTTCTCATTTCCCATCTTCCTTCTACCTTTATTCTCACCAATCTTTCCGTGTATCAGTGCATTACAATTCTTTTCTTTATTCAGTCCAAAGAGACTTGTAAACATTTTTGAGTTCTGTGTTTCACATCAAATGCCCAGTCAATCAGCAAATACTATAGTCTCTAGTTTTAAGATAGATGCAGAGCCCAACACTTTTCATAACCTCTGTCAGCAAATTTTCACCTGAATTACTTACCAGTCATCATCATCTGTTGCCTGAATTATTTCAATAGCTTCTTTGTAGGCCCTTTTGTTTTTACACTTGCCTACCCACAATCATCTCTCACTTCAGGGACCACCGTAATGCTCTTAACTATGAGTTATATCCTGTCATTCTTCTGCACAAGACTCTTAATTGGTTTGTATTTCCCTCAAAATGAAGGGAAATCCTTGCAATGGGTTACAGAGCCTCTCAAAGTCTGTTCTCTCTTCCCTTTCTGGCCTCATATTTACTGTCTCTTTGACCCACTCTGTACCCAGCACACAGATGGCCTTGCTTTTCCTTTAACTTCCTAGGCATTCCCCTACTTTAGGGCCTCCACATTTACTCTTCTCTCAGCCTGCAAAAGCACTTCCCATTTATTAATATGACTTCTTTACCTTCTTCAGCTCTTTGTTCAATTGCCACATTTTCAGTGAGGCTTTCTTTAACCTATATACTTGGTATTATAAAAACCTCCTTCCAGGTCAGCACTCCCTATCCTCATTGTGTAATTCATCGTATATTAAAAAAAAAAAAAAATCTGTGAAATGTCTATTTGTCATACTACATTTGACATTTATTTATCATTTTCTCCCTTTTCTGGAATAAAAACATTTTGAGGAAAAGAAGTTTTCTCTATTTTGTTCACTGTGTATCTCCAGTACTTGAAACAGTGCTTTTCACATATCAAGCACTCACTAAAAAATTATTGACTATATGAACTAATTGATTAATTAAGGTATGCATGAATGAGCTGGCTTAGAGTATGGCTAACAAGCATCTCAAACAGGTTGCCCAGTTCTATAGTGAACAAGCTGCTTTTAGGAGCAGGAGTCCAGGCACTCTTCTATAGCGAAGATGGTTTCCAGATTGTATGAGAGGGAAAAAGTAAGCACAAATTTAATGTCAGTTTTGATAGGATTTTACTGACCACGCTACTGTTACATGAATATAAGAGGATGTCAACCAGGAAAAAAAATGCAGATGGAGGAAGAGAGTAAGAACTGATTAAGAGGCATAGTAGTCAGATGAATCTCAGATCAGCTTAGAGAGAGTCTCTGCAACTTTTTGAATGGAAAAAGTTGACACTGGTTTGTTCTACACTCATTACTAGATTGTACCAGCAACTAAGAGGCCTGTCTGAAATGGACCATTAAATGTAGTCCTTTGCAGATTTAACACAAATTATATCACTCTGAAAAGTGCCTTGACATAACTTAGAGTTAAACATTTGCTATAAATGCCACTGTTTATGGTAATAATTGACAAACCATGCTTAGGTTAGATGTGAGTAAGAGTTGTTTTATTAACTGGCAACATTATTGAATTCCTTAAAACTGCAAATTTGGTTGTGTTTTAAAAAACCATTTGATTAGCATTGCAGTTAGTAAATAGCTGAGTTTATTGCTCTGTTAAATATAATGCGAGAGATACTAAAGTCAACCTTAATTCCTTTCACAAATTTCAGTGGAAGTTTTTCTTATCAAGTGGTAAAAGTTTAGGACTGTAGCTTCCAATTTTGATTTTATAAAACATTACACAAATCTCTGTGAATGTGAGGGATAAATATTCTTAGCTTTCTTTTATATCTCACATTCCTTCCCTCCCTATTTTCCTTTTAGAGTGATTGATTTTCTCCCTTACATATAAAAATAGAGTTAATGTTTCTTTCAAAAGAATGATCAAAAAGAATTTTGAACTGTTTTGTTGTTTTAAATCCAGAAAAGGTAATGGGAGAACTCAGTTTACCAATTTTGCTAACTAAGTTGTCATGACAGTAAACGGCAAATATGTCTTGCTTGGCTCAACTATCCATATGAAAATTGGCTCAATTTTGTTTGTAGAAAGAATACATACTCCAAGAGGTTTATCTTATTTCCATAACTTGTACTGACAAAATAGCCATGACTTTCTGATCCAAAGAGACTGCACCAATTGTAGCTACTAATTACTAAGTCTCCTTCCCCAAGCTAAGTAATTTGCGTTGATTTACTAGAGCCTGTTACAATGCTTTATTTTCATGTAAAGTCATCCTATGTACATATAGAAAAAGTAAAGCTATGGAACTTAGGTTACTTGCCAAAGTTCACACAGCTAGGAAGTAACAGAGGTAGAACTGAAATAGATGATTGTGACCATCCTATGAATACACACATGTTCTTCTTCCATTAACTTCCATTTTTGCCTTCTAGACAGGAGTACAGTCACAACTCTGTGACTGAAGAATATAAGCAATGGTCACTCAATGAGATTTGCTCCCACAGACCCTTGTATTCAAAGTGTTCCAGACACTGGGATAAATAGGTGGAATTTTGAGGCTGTTCTTCATGCCTATCAAAGACCGACTAGAGTAAGTTGCCTTGATAACTGTAAAGAAAAATCAATTGGAATTTACACAGTTAGCAATTATTTTTTCATTGGAAAGAGTTGAAAAAAGTGATGACTATCCAAAATCTGCTCTGCCTTCTATACATTACTGGCTTTACTGAGCCATTTACTCTTCTCTGAATCCCATGGATGACTCATATATTTGTGTTGTCCATTCATTCATCTTGTTAATAATTAGTGTAGCATGATATGTGACCCAGTTATAGACAATGAGACACAAGATAAATATGCTATAGGGACACTGATTATAGGAAACATTTCTCCACACTAATGGAATATTAAGCAGAGAATGATAAAAATTCTGACTTTAGATGTTTTGTATTTAAAATACCATTTCTGTTCCATAGCTGGTTTCATGGGAGATGATATAAAAGATAGATCTAAGATGCATTGTAAAAGATGTATAGAGATAAACTGGAGTACAGTGGCATCTCAGGGGGAAATATCAGAGTTGGCAAAGGTATAGAGGGAATCAAGATTGTGTAAGATACAGGTGGGGAATGGCAACCAGGGGCTCCAATGGAGCTAGGATGAGAAACGTAGGACTAGATCATGGAGACTTTAAATATCAGAATAGAGTTTGGATAAGCTTTTCCCTTTAGGAAATACAAATGATGAGCAGATTTGATTAGTATCTAATCTGGAGATGAGACTGGCTAGAGGAAATGTCAAGTGAAATATTTGCAGTCATTAACATCTGAATCCTTAAAAATGACTACATGTACTTCAGCATGTTATTAATAAGTAAGCATGTGTTTACTTGGTTTTTATTCAGATATTAGACACTGTAATGATTAACCACATTTCTAATAGAATGATGAAAATAATTGATTGTAAATATACCAAAGTGTCTAATAAACAAAATCTTTCTTTTCCTATCGCAAATATTTGCCAGAAATTCTCTTAAATGAAGAATGTGAAAGAAAATAAAAGATTGGCTACTGCTTGCCCTCAGGAAAAATTTATGCTCCATGGAGTTTGCATTCCACTGTGGCTGAGGAAAGGAACACTTTGTCTTTGTAATTTAGACTATAATTTGTGTTCTGATAGGGTGACACTAAGTGGCTGAAAAGGGAAAGGCTTAGTCAATAGAAATCAAAATAAGAACAAAAAATTGCACTTGTGGTGACATTTATGACTCCCAGGCGACAGCATTAGGAAATTATACATATAGTAACTTGAAATCATTTAAAAAAAAATCAACAGCAAGCAATTTCTCTCCTTTGGAGTAGCTCAACTCTCATCCATTCTTATAAATGGATGACAAAAGACAATGCAAGTTGAATCATATAAGAAGAATTGGCAAAAATTTTTTTTTCCTTTTAAATAAAAGATATAAGTATTTTGCTACTGCATTTCCTATCTCAAAAGTAAATTTACTAGGTAGCATTTTTTTTCATTTGTGCTTAATTGTTGTTATTCAGTCACTCAGTCATGTCTGACTCTTTGCAGCCCCATGGACTGCAGCATATCAGGCTTCCTAGTCCTTCACCATCTCCTGGAGTTCAGACTCATGGCCATTGAGTTGGTGATGCCATCCAACCATCTTGTCCTTAATTGTCCCCTTTTCCTACCTTTACTCTTTCCCAGCATCAAGGTCTTTTCCAATGAGTCAGCTCTTTGCATCAGGTAGCCAGAGTATTGGAGCTCAGCTTTAGTATCAGCCCGTCCAATGAGTATTCAGGGTTGATTTCTTTCAGGATTGACTGGTTTGATCTCCTTGCTGTCCAAGGGACTCTCAAGAGTCTTGCCCAGCACTACCTTTCAAAGGCATCAATTCTTTGGCACTCAGTCTTTTTATTTTCCAGCTCTCACATCCATACATGACTACTGGAAAAACCATAGCTTTGACTACATGGAACTTTGTTGGCAAAGCAATGTCTGTGTTTTTTAATACACTGTCTAGGTTTGTCATAGCTTTTCTCCAAGGAGTAAGTGTCTTTTAATTTCATGATTTTTGTTATTAATACTAACAGTAAAATATATAATTTTGCCTTTCACCTTATAAAACTTACTGTGGTTTTTCAACTCAATATCTCTGAGTAAATTTATTCATATATATATATAATATTTATCTGAGATATTGCTTTTGACCCCTTCAAAAATTTCTTCATGAAGGTAGAAAAAAATATGACTTTCTGGCATAATTTATAATTAATTTGTTTTTTTTTAATTTTCATTCGTGCTTGAAGAATTCTTTTTAATAGAAAGTCTATTTTTATTCACTGAAAATCAAAAGAACTTCCTAGTCCAATATTAAATTATTCATTATTTATTTGTTTTTTCATTTAGTAAATATTAAATCAAACTACATAAAATTATTTTTATTTGTTAAAAGTGGCTAGAACTTCCCTGATCATCCAGTGGTTAAGACTCCATGCTTACAATGTAGGAGGCAGGGGTTTGATCTCTAGTCAAGGAAGTGCTACATGCCACAAGGTGCAAACAAAAAAATGTGGCTAAATTTTGGCAATTACATTTTATTCAACCTACCAGCCTACTATTTATTAAATTCTTCTAGATGATGGTGATAGATATATGGTGTCTTCTACTCATGGACCTCTGGCCTCTGACATGTAACTCATCACATGCCAACTCACCTATCTAAATACTTAGAAAAAATTTTAATGACAAAAGTAAATGGCTATTTTTATTCTTAACCTGTCCAGTGATCTCCTTCCCACAGGACCATTATTGCCTTGAAATCTGACCAATCTGAATAGATTTCCATTTTGCCTGGGACAAAATGTTTGCTGGATGGAGTTGTACTTTTTTCTCTTATTAACTTTTACTTTCCAACTTATCATTATTTTATAAAATTAGGCGAGTGATACATTACATATCAGCTATTTACATGAAAACAAGGAAAATTAAGGAACTATATATCACAGATCAAAGGAGACAAAGGGACTATGGTAATAAAATGCAATGTGGTATCATAGATTGGATCCTAGAGCAAATGAACTGAATTAGTAAAATTTTTACTAGAGTTTAGCTCATAGTAATATAGCAATATTAATTTCTCAATTTGTGACTTCATAAACTATAACCTGCCAGGCTCCTTTGTCCATGAAATTCTCCAGGCAGGAATACTGGAGTGAGTAGCCATTCTCTTCTCCAGGGGATCTTCTCAACCCAAGGATCAAACCCATATCTCCTGTGTCTCCTGTGTCTCTGAACCACCATGGTAACCCATGTTATAATTCAGTTCAGTTTAGTTCAGTCGCTTAGTCAGGACCGAATCTTTGCAACCCCATAGACTGCAACACGCCAGGCAACAAATGCAACAGCTCCCAGAGCATGCTCATCTCATGTTCATCAAATCGGTCATGCCATCCAACCATCTCATCCTGCGTCATCCCCTTCTCCTCCTGCCTTCAACCTTTCCCAGCATTAAGATCTTTTCCAGTGAGTCAGTTCTTCACATCAGGTGGCCAAAGTATTGCAGTTTCTGCTTCAGCATAAGACCTTTCAATGAATATTTAGGACTAATTCCTTTAGGATTGACTGATTTGATCTCCTTACAGTTCAAGGGACTCTCAAGAGTCTTCTCCTACACCACAGTTCAAAAGCATCAGTTTTTCAGCACTCAGCCTTCTTTATTATCCAACTCTCCAAACCATACATGACTACTGGAAAAAAACAGAGCTTTGACTAGACAGATCTTTGCAGGCAAAGTAATGTCTCTGCTTTTTAATATGCTGTCTGAAAAGAAAGTGTAAGTTGCTCAATTGTGTCTGACTCTTTGTGACCCCATGGACTATACAGTCCATGGAATTCTCCTGGCCATAATACTGAAGTGGGTAGCCTTTCCTTCTCCGGGGATCTTCCCAACCCAGGCATGGAATCCAGGTTTCCCACTTTCCAGGCAGATTCTTTACTATCTCAGCCACAAAGGAAGCCCAAGAATACTGGAGTGGGTAGCCTATCCCTTCTCTAGCAGATCCTCCTGAACCAGGAATCGAATTGCAAGGCTGCAGGCAGGTTCTTTACCAACTGAGCTGTCAGGGAGGCACTCTGTGTGCTGTCTAGGTGGGCCATTGCTTTTCTTCCAAGGAGTTGCAGTCACCATCTGCAGTGATTCTGGAGCCCAAGAAAAGAAAGTCTATCACTATTTCCATTGTTTCCCCATCTATTTGCCATGAAGTGATTATGAAAATATATCAGTGAAGAACATATATAACTCTCCATCTTGTCTTTGAAACTGTTCTATAAATCTAACAGTTTCCAAAATAAAACACAGTAAAATACCACTAAACACCAAGCTAAGTGACTAAAACTAAAAAGATGGCCACGCCCAACTGCAATGGAGAGACTGGAGCAATAAGAGTCCTCAGATAATGTTAGCTTAGGAGAAAATTTGTGCAACTACCTTAAAAGACCATTTGGCACCATTCTTTAAAGTGAAAAATAAGCACGTATTTGAAAATAGTGTTATTTGCTCAGTCATGTCCTATTCTTTTCAACTACATGGACTGTAGCCTGCCAGGCTCCTCTGTCCTTGGGATTCTCCAGGCAAGAATACTGGAGCAGGTTGCCATTCCTTTCTCCAGGGGACCTTCCAAACCCAGGGATCAAGCCCAGGTCTCTTGCATTGCAGGCAGATTCTTTACCATCTGAGCCAACAGGGAATATGTTTTACATTTTCCTACTTTACTTAAAGATTATGGGAAAATTTTTGTGTATCCAGATTCACTAAGACTATTGTATTGCAGGGACTTGCTTGGTGGGCCAATAGCTAAGACTCCAAGCTCCCAGTGCAGGAGGCCAGCGTTTGATCTCTAGTTGGGCAACTAGATCCCAATTGCTGCCACTAAGAGTCACATGCTGCAGCTAAGGTTCCCACAAAGGAACATTTCATGCAAAGATGGGCTCGATAAAGGACAGAAATGGTATGGACCTAACAGAAGCAGAAGTTATTAAGAAGAGGTGGCAAGAATACACAGAAGAACTGTACAAAAAAGATCTTCACGACCCAGATAATCATGATGATGTGATCACTCATCTAGAGCCAGACATCTTGGAATGTGAAGTCAAGTGGGCCTTAGAAAGCATCACTACCAACAAAGCTAGTGGAGGTGATGGGATTCCACTGGAGCTGTTTCAAATCCTGAAAGATGATGCTGTGAAAGTGCTGCACTCAATATGCCGGCAAATTTGGAAAACTCAGCAGTGGCCACAGGACTGGAAAAGGTCAGTATTCATTCCAATTCCAAAGAAAGGCAATGCCAAAGAATGCTCAAACTACCACACAGTTGCACTCATCTCACATGCTAGTAAAGTAATGCTCAAAATTATCCAAGCCAGGCTTCAGCAATACATGAACCATGAACTCTCTGATGTTCAAGCTGGTTTTAGAAAAGGCAGAGGAACCGGAGATCAAATTGCCAACATCCGCTGGATCATGGAAAAAGCAAGAGAGTTCCAGAAAAACATCCATTTCTGCTTGATTGACTATGCCAAAACCTTTGACTGTGGGGATCACAACAAACTGTGGAAAATTCTGAAAGAGATGGGAATACCAGACCACCTAACCTGCCTCTTGAGAAATCTGTATGCAGGTCAAGAAGCAACAGTTAGAACTGGACATGGAACAACAGACTGGTTCCAAATAGAAAAAGGAGTATGCCAAGGCTGTATATTGTCACCCTGTTTATTTAACTTATATCCAGAGTACATCATGAGAAACGCTGGACTGGGAGAAACGCTGGACTGGAATCAATATTGCCAGGAGAAATATCAATAACCTCAGATATGCAGATGACACCACTCTTATGTCAGAAAGTGAAGAGGAACTAAAAAGCCTCTTGATGAAAGTGAAAGAGGAGAGTGAAAAAGCTGGCTTAAAGCTCAACATTCAGAAAACGAAGATCACGGCATCCAGTCCCATCACTTCATGGGAAATAGATGGGGAAACAGTGGAAACAGTGTCAGGCTTTATTTTGGGGGGCTCCAAAGTCACTGCAGATGGTGACTGCAGCCATGAAATTAAAAGACGCTTACTCCTTGGAAGAAGAGCTGTGACCAACCTAGATAGTATATTCAAAAGCAGAGACATTATTTTGCCGACTAAGGTCCATTTAGTCAAGGCTATGGTTTTTCCTGTGGTCATGTATGGATGTGAGAGTTGGACTGTGAAGAAGGCTGAGCACTGAAGAATTGATGCTTTTGAACTGTGGTGTTGGAGAAGACTCTTGAGAGTCCCTTGGACTGCAAGGAGATCCAACCAGTCCATTCTGAAGGAGATCAGCCCTGGGTGTTCTTTGAAAGGAATGATGCTGAGGCTGAAGCTCCAGTACTTTGGCCACCTCATGCGAAGGGTTGACTCATTAGAAAAGACTTTGATGCTGGGAGGGATTGGGGGCAGGAAGAGAAGGAGACGACAGAGGATGAGATGGCTGGATGGCATCACGGACTCGATGGACGTGAGTCAGAGTGAACTCCGAGAGATGGTGATGAACAGGGACGCCTGGCGTGCTGTGATTCATGGGGTCGCAAAGAGTGGGACATGACTGAGTGACTGAACTGAACTGAACTGAAGGTTTCCACGTGCCACTGCTAAGACCCAGTGCAGCCAAATAAATAAAACCTTGGCAAAAGAAATGGCAACCTACTGCAGTATTCTTGGCTGGGAAACCCCATAGACAGAGGAGCCTGGCAGGCTACAGAGCATGGGGTGACAAAAAGATGGACACAACTTAGTGAGCAAACAACAGTAAACACACTATTGCCAGATCTCATATTCATACACAGTTGTCTGTGTCTGCATCTTTCCAAACACTGAATAGTTTGGAAAGAACTTGCTCTTTAATGAAAAATTCATCTCATTTCACTGTTTTATTTTAAAAAATTTTTAGACTTATTATATTGATACTATGCTTTCCAAGATGCTACCCAGGAGGCCCACCTTCTGATTCACCCGTCAGAATGTTGAGAAGACTGACATGGCTGCAGTTTGGGGAGGGGTAAGAACAGATATAATATATATAATAATCAAATCCTTTATGATTATACAGTGGAAGTGAGAAATAGATTTAAGGGACTAGATCTGATAGAGTGCCTGATGAATTATGGATGGAAGTTCGTGATATTGTACAGGAGACAGGGATAAAGACCATCCCCATGAAAAAGAAATGCAAAAAAGCAAAATGGCTGTCTGAGGAGGACTTACAAATAGCTGTGAAAAGAAGAGAAGCAAAAAGCGAAGGAGAAAAGAAAAGATATAAGCATCTGAATACAGAGTTCCAAAGAATAGCAAGAAGAGATAAGAACGCCTTCCTCAGCGATCAATGCAAAGAAATAGAGGAAAACAACAGAATGGGGAACACTAGAGATCTCTTCAAGAAAACTAGAGATACCAAGGAAACAGTTCATGCAAAGATGGGCTCGATGAAGGACAGAAGTGTTATGTACCTACAGAAGCAGAAGATATTAAGAAGAGGTGGCAAGAATACACAGAAGAACTGAATAAAAAGAGCTTCACGGCCAAGATAATCACTATATTGTGATCACCTAGAGCCAGACATCCTGGAATGTGAAGTCACGTGGGCCTTAGAAAGCAACACTATGAACAAAGCTAGTGGAGGTGATGGAATTCCAGTTGAGCTATTTCAAATCCTGAAAGATGATGCTGTGAAAGTGCTGCACTCAATATGCCAGCCCAATACCAAAGAAAGGCAATGCCAAAAAATGCTCAAGCTACTGCACAATTGCACTCATCTCCCATGCTAGTAAAGTAATTCTCGAAGCCAGGCTTCAGCAATACATGAACCATGAACTTCCAGATGTTCAAGCTGGTTTTAGAAAAGACAGAGGAACCAGAGATCAAATTGCCAACATTTGCTGGATCATCGAGAAAACAAAGAGTTCCAGAAAAACAACTATTTCTGCTTGATTGACTATGCCAAAGCCTTTGACTGTGTGGATCACAATAAACTGTGGAAAATTCTTCAAGAGATGGGAATACCAGACCATCTGACCTGCCTCTTGAGAAACCTATATGCAAGTCAGGAAGCAACAGTTAGAACTGGACATGGAAAAACAGACTGGTTCCAAATAGGAAAAGGAGTACGTCAAGGCTATACATTGTCATCCTGTTTATTTAACTTCTATGCAGAGTACATCATGAGAAACGCTGGGCTGGAAAAAGCACAAGCTGGAATCAGGATTGCCAGGAGAAACATCAATAACCTCAGATATGCAGATGACACCACCCTTATGGCAGAAAGTGAACAGGAACTAAAAAGCCTCTTGATGAAAGTGTAAGAGGAGAGTGAAAAAGTTGGCTTAAAGCTCAACATTCAGAAAATGAAGATCATGGCATCCGGTCCCATCACTTCATGGGAAATAGATGGGGAAACAGTGGAAACAGTGTCAGACTTTATTGTTTTGGGCTCCAAAATCACTGCAGATGGTGACTGCAGCCATGAAACGCTTACTCCTTGGAAGAAAAGTTATGACCAACGTAGATAATATGTTGAAAAGCAGAGACATTACTTTGCCACCAAAGGCCCCTCTAGTCAAGGCTATGGTTTTTCCAGTGGTCATGTATGGATGTGAGAGTTGGACTGTGAAGAAAGCTGAGCACCAAATATTTTGAACTGTGGTGTTGGAGAAAACTCTTGAGAGTCCCTTGGACTGCAAGGAGATCTAACCTGTGCAAGTCCATTCTGAAGGAGATCAGCCCTGGGTGTTCTTTGGAAGGAATGATGCTAAAGCTGAAACTCCAGTACTTTGGCCACCTCATGCAAAGAGTAGACTCATTGGAAAAGACTTTGATGCTGGGAGGGATTGGGGCAGGAGGAGAAGGGGGCGACAGAGGATGAGATGCCTGGATGGTATCACTGACTCGATGGATGTGAGTCTGAGTGAACTCCAGGAGTTGGTGATGGACGGGGAGGCCTGGCGTGCTGCGATTCATGGGGTCGCGAAGAGTTGGACTCGACTGAGCGACTGAATTGAACTGAACTGATCTGAACTGAAGAGCAGAAAGGAGGGGGAAATAAAGTGTTTATAATTAGCAATACTGTATGACATTCTTAAAATATGCTAAGTAAATCTTATGTTAAGTGTTCTTACCACACATAAGTAATAATAATAATAATGGAGGTGGAAGGAAACTATAACCGCCTTGGTGGTGGTAGTGGTTTCAGTGGTATATACTTACTCTCAACCTCATTGAATTAAATATGTACAGCTTTTCACCTGTCAATGTTGCTTCAATAATGTGATTTTTAAAAAAGCAAATATAATTTACAATGTAACAGAATAAAGGATAAAAGCCATATAATCATTTCAGTAGTTAGATGCAGGAAAAGCTTTTGACAAACTTTAATACTGATTCTCAGCAGAAGTACTAACACAATTTAATGGAGAAGGGAAATTTTTTTCAACAAATTGTGCTGAAAAATCAAATATCTTTATAGAAAAGAATGCTTGCATGTGTGTGTGTGCTCAGTCACTGATCATGTCTGACTCTTTGCAACCCTATGGATAGAGCCAGCCAGATTCCTCTGTCCATGGGAGTCTCCAGGCTAGAATACTTGTGTGTTGCCATACCACCCTCCAGGGAATATTCCTGACCCAAGGATTAAACCCAAGCCACCTGCATCTCCTGCATTGCATGCCAATTCCTTACCACTAGCGCCACCTGGGAAGCGCATAGAAATGAATAAGCATCGACTTTTACCTTACCACATACACAGAAATTATTCAGTTAATTATCAGTTCAGTTCAGTTGCTCAGTCGTGTCTGACTCTTTGCGATCCCATGAATCACAGCATGCCAGGCCTCCCTGTCCATCACTACCTCTCAGAGTTTACCCAAACTCATGTCCATAGAGTTGTTGATGCCATCCAGCTATCTCATCGTCTATTGTTCCCTTCTCCTCCTGCTCCCAAGCCCTCCCAGCATCAGGGTCTATTCCAATGAGTCAGCTCTTTGCATGAGGTGGCCAAAGTACTGGAGCTTCAGCCTCAGCATCATTCCTTCCAATGAACACCCAGCACTGATCTCCTTTAGGATGGACTGGTTGGATCTCCTTGCAGTCCAAGAGACTCTCAAGAGTCTTCTCCAACACCACAGTTCAAAAGCATCAGATTCTTTGGCACTCATCTTTCTTCACAGTCCAACTCTCACATCCATACATGACCACAGGAAAAAACCACAGCCTTGACAAGATGGATCTTTGTTGGCAAAATAATGTCTCTACTTTTTAATATGTTGTCTAGGTTGGTCATAACTTTTCTTCCAAGGAGTAAGCGTCTTTTAATTTCATGGCTGCAGTCACCATCTGCAGTGATTTTGGAGCCCCGAAAATAAAGTCAAACACTCTTTCCACTGTTTCCCCATCTATTTCCCATGAAGTGATGGGACCAGATGCCATGATCTTCATTTTCTGAATGTTGAGCTTTAAGCCAGCTTTTTCACTCTCCTCTTTCACTTTCATCAAGAGGTCCTTTAGTTCCTCTTCACTTTCTGCCATAAGGGTGGTGTCATCTGCATATCTGAGATTATTGATATTTCTCCCAGCAATCTTGATTCCAGCTTGTGCTTCATCCAGCCCAGAATTTCTCATGATATACTCTAAAAATAAGTTAAATAAGCAGGGTGACAATATACAGCCTTGACATACTCCTTTTCCTATTTGGAACCAGTCTGTTATTCCATGTCTAGTTCTGTTACTTCCTGACCTGCATATATGTTTCTCAAGAGGTAGGTCAGGTGGTCTGGTATTCCCGTGTCTTGAATAATTTTCCACAGTTTATTGTGATCCACACAGTCAAAGGCTTTGGCATAGTCAATCAAGGAGAAATAGATGTTTTTCTGGAACTCTCTTGCTTTTTCCATGGTCCAGCGGATGTTGGCAATTTGATCTCTGGTTCCTCTGCCTTTTCTAAAACCAGCTTGGACATCTGGAAGTTCTCGGTTCACATATTGCTGAAGTCTGGCTTGGAGAATTTTGAGCATTACTTTGCTAGTGTGTGAGATGAGTTCAGTTGTGGCCCTAAATAAAAGAGCCCGAAGTGCAAAATACCTAGAATAGAAGATAAGAATATGTTTTCACAAAAATGAGGCAAAGATTTATTACAAAGCATATAAAATATCTGTGTGCCATTTGTGAGGGCTCATGTGTTCTGTCTATGGGGATATATAGGGTACCAGCCAAAAGGGAGAAGCCAAAAGCATAATGTTGGGAGCTAGGTATTTGGGTTTGTAGATGGGGTGTTCCTCAAGATCTGTGGTCTGGGCTCTTGGTGGAGCCCCTGAGGCAATCAATAGACCCTGTAGTCAATTGTTCAGATCTTCAGGTCAGTTACTATGAGTTCTTACCCTCCTTTTCTGCTGTTAGCCATCCCCAGACTACAGCTGTGAGTCTTCTCAAAGTTCTGATGAGTGAGTCAAAAATGGGCTAGGCCTCTTGCGGAGCATTCTGCAAAGCTAGGGAAGCATAGTATAATATCTGCTTGAAAGTCCTAACTGATCATATAAACATTTGCACCATCTCGGTTTGGCATCTTGATTATCTTTATTCTGTCAAGCAAATTGTGAATATTGTTTTTGTTTGTGTATTATTCTGCTATAACTCTCTGGAAAACATTCTTACTCTTCTTTCTGTGGCTAATCAATCCAGTTATATTTTGATTGCAAGTTCTAGCTCACCTTCTGAGGATGGTGGATCAAGTCTCAGTTTAGTTTTTTAAAACTTTGTTCAGTCAGTCCTGTCCATGGAGTTAGGCTGAGACCTGTGTAAGATTCATTCCCAGAATTAAAGCTTCTTTCCTTACTTTTCTTCTATCCCCTCCCAACACCCAGCCCATTTCTGCTCCTTTTGTTGCTCCCTATGGCCTGAAAAAAAGTTGAGTTGTTGGAACATTACTGCATCACTGCATCACTCTGCAGCTGAGGTTGACTTTCAATACTGCCAAATGAAAAAAGAATCCTGAAAATTCATTCTCATATTATTCCTCTTCCATATTGTGACTCCTTTTCATAGCTATTTACATTTATTTACTCTCCTTAGTAAACAAAATGTAGTTGTATTTTTGTATCTTGTAAAATTTGTAGCTGTTGTCAGCAGGAGAATTGGGTTACAAGGGATTCACATAACCAAAAACTAGAACTCACACTATTGTTGTTGTTTTTTTTTTTTTTGGTTGTTGTTGTTTAGTATTCTCTCCCCCCACTTTTTTTTTTTTTTTTGGTCGTAAATTCCAAAGAATTATACTTTAGAACATAGGGGAGAAAATAAGGTTGTTACAAAAGAAGCCACGTTCAGTTATTTATCCTACAACTTCAGTGTATAAGGAAGCTCATAATAGAGGAAGGAATTTCTGGGATTTTTATTTTTATTTTTTTTTCTATTTGAAATTAATTGGTTGTTGCTGCTTGAAAAGTTGCTTTGCTCCTTAGAGCTTCAATTTATAGCAATATATCACCAGACCTTCGTATAGTATTTCGTTAGAAACTCCAGAGCGAGGGCCCAAAAGTGGGTCGCGCGAAGGTTGCTGGGCGGTTCCTGCCGGAAGTGGAGAGAGGCTGCTCGCAGTCCGGAGGGGAGACGGAAGTCTGAGGTGGTACATTATGGCTGACCCGCGAAATCTGGTAGAAAGATTGGAGAGAGCGGTGGGCCGCCTGGAGGCAGTCTCCCATGCCTCTGACACACACTGTGGGTATGGAGACAGTGCTGCAAAAGGAACAACTCCATGTGTGCAAGCGTTTGACTCACTGTTGGCCGGTCCTGTGGCAGAGCACCTCAGGATCAGTAAAGAGATTGGGCGAGATGTGTAGAAACATGCGGAGATGGTCCACACAGGTCTGAAGTTAGAGCGAGTTCTCTTGGTTACAGCCTCTCAGGGCCAGCAGCCAGCAGGCAACAAGCCTTCTGACTTGTTGGCACCCATCTCTGAGCAGATCCAAGAAGTGGTGACCTTCCGGGAGAAGAACCGAGGCAGCAAGATGTTCAAGCAGCTGTCAGCTGTCAGCGGAAGTATCCAGGCCCTGGGTTGGGTGGCTATGGCTCCTAAGCCTGGTCCCTATGTGGAGGAAATGATTGATGCTGCCGTGTTTTATACAAATCGAGTCCTTAAGGAGTACAAAGATGTGGATAAAAGCACGTGGACTGGGTCAAAGCTTATTTGAGTATATAGAGCTGCAGGCTTACATTAAGGAGTTCCATACTACCGGACTGGCCAGGAGCAGAACGGGGCCTGTGTCGAAAGAACTGAGTGGCTTGCCATCTGGACCCTCTGCTGGATCCGGTCCTCCCCCGCCCCCACCAGGCCCACCTCCCCCCGCCCAGTCCCCACCAGTTCAGGCTCAGATGACTCTGCTTCACGCTCAGCACTGTTTGTATGGATTAATTAGGGGAGAGCATCACACATGCCCTGAAACACGTATCTGATGACATGAAGACTCATAAGAACCCTGCCTTGAAGGCTCAGAGTGGTCTGATACGAAGTGGCCCCAAACCCTTCTCTGCATCTAAACCAGATCCCCCAGATCAGTCACAAAGAAGGAGCCAGCTCTACTTGAACTGGAGGGCAAGAAGTGGAGAGTGGAGAATCAGGAGAATATTTCCAACCTGCTGATAAGACGATACAGAGCTGAAACAGATGGCTTACATATTCAAGTGTGTGAACTCAGCATTGCAAATCAAGGGCAAATTAACTCCATTACAGTAGATAACTGTAAGAAACTTTGTCTGGTGTTTGATGATATGGTGGGCGTTGTGGAGATAATCAATAGTAATGATGTCAAAGTTCAGGTAATGAGTAAAGTGCCAACTATTTCCATCAACAAAACACATGGCTGCCATGTTTACTTGAGCAAGAGCTCCTGGATTGTGAGATAGTCAGTGCCAAATCTTCTGAGATGAATGTCCTCATTCCTACAGAAGACAGTGACTTCAATGAGTTCCCAGTCCCTGAGCAGTTCAAGACCCTATGGAATGGGCAGAAATTGGTCACCACAGTGACAGAAATTGCTGGATAAGCTAAGTGCCACTGGGTTCCTTGCCCTCTCCCTCACACCATGGGATAAATCTGTATCAAGATGGGTGTTTTTTTTTTTTTTAATTTCCTCTACCTTTCTGCTCTTAAACTGCTTCTCTGCTCTGAGAAGCACAGCTGCTCCTGCCTTCACTGAAATGTACCTCAGGCTGAGACTTGGGGTGGAATAGCAGGTCAGTTGATCTTCCGCAGGAAGGTGCAGCTCTTTCATATCAGCTCAACCACTCCGCCAGTCCATTCTTACGCAACTGCAGACCAGGACAGGTGTGTTTTAGCTTTCGGCCTTTGGGGTTATTTGACCAACAAATAGTCTTTTGGGAAGACTATAGCAGTCCCAAGAATTAAAACAGGTCAGAATGTTCACACAAGTTAACCTTTTTCTAACAATGAGTGTGAAGGTGACAGAAGCTGATCCTAGTTAATTCTTCTAACTTAAACTAATTTTCACTATTGACAAGTGAGGCAAGGGTTGCACGGGACCAAAGGCTGAAGCTTGGCCATCTAGCATTCCTAGCAAAATGATTTGCTACAAGCATTCCTTTTCTTCCGCATTCCATCCCGCATCTGCCCAAACCTGACCATAGGTTGTCCTGTGTTAGCTGCTGTGGTGGTGCCCCTGCACCAGGCCAGCTAAAGGAGTCTCGGACCTTTTCTCTCTCGGGCCCCTGCCCAGCACCTTCCTACAGAAATGACTTAAAAGAGAGAGAAAAAAAGGAAAGCCTCACCATTCCCAGAAATCTGGCTCCCCTTTCTCCTTCCACTCTAGGTGCCCATCATCCATCTTCACTGCTTCCATGGCCTGTCATACTCACAATTTTTGGCTTCTGTCTAGGCACCTGAACAAAGGACTAAAATCTCCACTGCAGGCTGTTTTAGGTCTTGTGTAAAAAATCTTGCACAGCCTTGCTAATGCAACTTTCAGTTTTTCCTCTAGGACAAACATTTTACCCAAATATGCAACTTTTTTGGTGGGAAGAGAGACTGTCCAGTGATTTCTACCTATTTCCTGAGGTCTGTGGAAATAAACCTTTATGTACTTAAAATTGGACAGAAAATAGAATAAAATTAATACTAAACAAAAATAAAGTAAAAACTCCATATTTCTATGGAAAATAGGAGTTGTTATATTAAAATTTTGACACAGTTATTTTACAGATAATTTTGTTTATTATTTTTGGTTAGCATAAAGCATTTTAGCATTAATGCACCCACCTTGTCAAAGTAAAGAGAAACCTAAAAAGTGTGCAGAGATTAGGTTTTGATCTGTGACTTAATCTACATTGCTGTCACCCTTGTTAGTTGAGCCTGAAATAATCATCTGCTGATTCTAAGCATATTTTTCTTTGCCTAGTTTTCAGGCAGGCTTTGAACTGGAGATCTAAATTAGAAATTATCCTGTCTGTTTATTAACTTATAGATCAGTTTCATTTTTAGATAAAGCAATTAAGAATATGATGTGCCACAGTAAGAGAGGCTGTCTGGAATCTCTTTATGGTCCTCATCACTTAGAAGAATAGCTATAGAATAAAATACTGTGACTGTAATTTTTACTTTAATAAGCTTTTTGCTGTTCAATAAATGAATGAGGAGTAATTTTTAAATTAAATTTGCCCCTTCATGCAGTTACTTTTATTTCTACCTCCTCACTACATACCCATTTGTTCATTAGAATTTGTATCCAGATATTACTTATAACTGGCATATAGATTAAAAGTTATGACTAAAATAATTTATTTGGGATTTCAAGCCATAAATTTTACTTTATCCTGGCAAAAAAAAAGTCAGAATGGAAACAGTGACTTTTAAAATATAAAAGTTAGATTTTTTGAAATACTGATAGCATTTAAGACTGGACTTTGAAATTACATCATAATAGCTAATACTTTTCATAAAACATTATCAAGTCAATTTCCTTGGCAAAATCATTTAGCAATAAATACTGAAATACATTCTGCCTTAAGTTATTTTATCATCTAATTCATGCATACTGTGTTTGAAATTTCACATTTGGGTGGCACATATGAATGGAGCATGATAATTTCAAAAGTATTGTTGAGAGCCTCTGAATTTCAGTGACTGTGAATAATTTATTATTTCAGATTTTCAAAGAACTTCTCCAAAATTCTCACTTTAATGTAATTCCACCTTATTTTTTACTCATTTTTCTTAGTAACATCCCTGGAACCACAGTGCATGTTTATATTATTATGACTTGGATATTCATTTGTGCTCTTTGAAATTGTGTGATATATATGAAGATTCTTGAAATGATACCAGAAGAAGTTGCTGGGTGGTTCTAAGTTTTACTAAGCAATTTTTTGATTATCCTTCTGGCTTTCTACCACTTGCAAATGGAGAAATCCTATTGCCATTACTGTAACAGACGCTTGAATTAAAAGCTCTTGGTAAAGTGTTGTCTTGTTCTCCTAAGATGTCCTGTGCATGGTAAGCTTCCAATATCAAGTGTTGATAATGAGCAAAGTGCTAGCCCATCTGATTCTGACAAATCAGTAGGCTAAAATGGTATAAAATTGGCAATTCCCCTGGTGGTCCAGTGACTAAGACTTTCATTCCTAATGCAAGGGGCCAGGGTTCAGCTTCTGATCAGGGAACCAGATCCCACATGCCACAACTATCCTGCAAGCTGCAGCTAAAAGATTACACATGAATCAGTGAAGATCCCAAGCGCAAACTCTAATGAGAATCCTCAGGTGATAGAAATTAAGACTGAAAAGTTCATTGGCTAGATCTCTGGAAACCACTGGGCATGACAGAAGCATTGAGTTTCAGACTTGGTATGCCTAATGCTTCTATTTTAATAACCTCACTTCAGTAAGAAGCTGCAAAGGGACTGATGCCTGTACCTGGGGCTTTCAGAGAATTGAAACCTCCATAAAAGGGTTTTACCAAAATAAAATCTATTTGCTGACACAGGAAGCAGATAGACAACACTGAATCTTATCTCTGCCTAAATTCTGGGTTGAAAAACAGGAGGTAATTTGTAAACTTGGACCCAAGTTTTTGAATTTTGGAATCTAAAAACTTCAAGAGGTAGGAAGCCACATGTCAATAATTAAGATAAACATTGGTCTCACACCACTGTGTTCCTCAGTTCAGTTCAGTCGCTCAGTTATGTCCAACTCTTTGCTACCCCATAGACTACAACATACCAGGCATCCTTGTACGTCACCAACTTCTGGACTTTACTCAAACTCATGTCCATTGAGTCAGTGAAGCCATCCAGTCATTCCATCCTCTGTCATCCCCTTCTTCTCCTGCCTTCAATCTTTCCCAGCATCAGGGTCTTTTCAAATGAGTCAGTTCTTTGAAACAGGTGGCCAAAGTATTGGAGTTTCAGCTTCAGTATCAGTCCTTCCAATGAACATTCATAACTGATTTCCTTTAGGATGGACTGGTTGGATCTCCTTGCAGTCCAAGGAACTCTCAAGAGTCTTCTCCAACACCACAGTTCAAAAGCATCAATTCTTTGGCACTCAGCTTTCTTCATAGTCCAACTCTCACATCCATACATGACCACTGGAAAAACCATAGCCTTGACTAGATGGACCTTTGTTGGCAAAATAATGTCTTTGCTTTTTAATATGCTATCTAGGTTGGTCATAACTTTCCTTCCAAGGAGTAAGCATCTTTTAATTTCATGGCTGCAGCCACCATCTGCAATGATTTTGGAGCCCCAAAAAGTCTGCCACTGTTTCCACTGTTTCCTCATCTATTTGCCATGAAGGGATAGGGCTGGACACCGTGATCTTAGTTTTCTGGGAATGTTGAGCTTTAAGCCAAAATTTTCATTCTCCTCTTTTACGTTCATCAAGAGACTCTTTAGTTCTTCTTCACTTTCTGCCCTAAGTGTGTAGTCATCTGCCTATCTGAGGTTATTGATATTTATCCTGGCAATCTTGATTCCAGCTTGTGCTTCATCCAGCCCAGCATTTCTCATAATGTACTCTGCATGTAAGTTAAATAAGCAGGATGACAATGTACATCCTTGACATACTCCTTTTCCTATTTGGAACCAGTCTGTTGTTCCATGTCCAGTTCTAACTCTTCCTAACAAAGGAGAAAGGAAACCAGTCTAAAGTTACATTCCACAATCCAGGTCGAAAGAAAATCTCACAGAAGGCCTCCTTAAATGATATTACAATAAAAATATTTTTGTGCATGACCAGCTGTGTCTGATTCTTTGTAATCCCATGGACTGTAGCTCTTCAGGCTTCTCTGTCCAAGAATACTGGCATGAGTTGTCATTTTTCCCTCCAGGGGGTCTTCCTGACCCAAGAATGGAATGATTGTTTCCTATGGCTCCTTCTTTGGCAGTCAGCTTATTTATCACTGAGCCTCCTGGGAATCTCATAAAAGTAATTTATAAGTAGTTATAAGAACTGAAAAGCTAATTAGAGAGTTGGAAGATAAACTGGAGAATATCATCTATAATGCAACACAAAGATAATGAGATAAAAATATGGAAGATAGGCTCAGAGATAAGGAGTAAAAATAAGAATGTCCAATTATGTTTGATAGTTCCAGAATAAGAAAATCCAGAAAAAGAGTACCTATATATTTGAAGACGACATGGTTGAGAATTTTCAGGATTAAATTTCTTCATTTTCAAGAAGTGTATATTCTATAAAGAATAAATAATTCTACAGTTAGACATATTTTAATGAAATTTAAGAATATATAAAACCAAACTAAATAGAAAAGATAGATTAAACACAAAGAGTTAGAATGACTATAGATACCTCAGCAAAAACTACAGAAGTCAAAATTATGAAATAATATCTTCACAATGTAGAACAAAAATGACTGTCAAGCTCCAATTCTCTGCCTAGTTAATTTATCAAGAATAAGGATCATATGAAATGAATTTCAAATAAATAAAGACTCTGGGAGTTGATGATGGACAGGGAAGCCTGACATGCTGCAGTCCATGGAGTCGCAAAGAGTTGAACACGACTAGTGACTGAAATGAACTGAAAGACTGAGAGCCCCTAACAGACTCATCCTTCAGGAAAAAGTGTTTTAAATCCTGGAAAAATGTGGATACAAGAATCAGTGGTGAGAAAAATACTGAGAAATATGTGAGTTAATATATTCTTATAATCTTTGTGTTGTTAGTATAGAAAATAAAGCTATTAATTAAACTTTAAGTCAAATACAGAAATTAAGAGTAACCACATAAAGAATACAAATGAAAATGTAAAACTTGGAAACTAGTAGTAACCAAAAAAGGAAATAAATATTACACTGAGAAACTCCAATACTTTGGCCACCTGATTGGAACTCATTGGAAAAGATGATGTTGGGAAAAAATGAGGGCAAAATGACAAGGGAGGGTGACAGAGGATGAGATGGTTGGATGGCTTCACCAACTCAATGGACATGAGTTTGACCAAGCTCCAGGAGATGGTGAAGGACAGGGAAACCTGGGGAAACCTGGCATGCTGGAGTCCATGGGATCACAAAGAGCTGGACACAACTTAGTGATGGAAGAGAAATCCAATGGAAGAACAGGGAAAAGAGCAAAGAAGAAAGCATGATATGGGAAGCCTAAAATTTTATATTCAAATAAAAGTTGAATGCATAGAGTAGTAATAGATAATATTATAAGCATATTGGGATTCTCTGGTGGCTCAGGCTATAAGAGTCTGCCTGCAATGCAGGAGAGCTGGGATTGATCTGTGGTTTGGGAAGATCCCCTAAAGAAGGAAATGGCTACACACCTCAGTATTCTAGCTTAGGGAATTCCATGGACATAGGAGCCTGGCAGGTTACAGTCCATGGGGTCGCAAAGGGTCAGACACACCTGAGCGACTAACACACACACATAAGCATATTAGATGTGTTTTCTCATTTTGGGCAGTAAATATAATTGCATGCTTGTTCAGCCATTCAGTCGTGTCCAACATTTGGCAGTGTCCAGGGACATTTTTGGTTGTCATAACTCAGAGAGTCTTATGGTGGGTATAGGCCAATAATGATGCTAAATATCCAACAGTACACAGAACAGTTCCCCCAGTAGGCAATTATTTGGCCCAAACTATCAGCATTGCTGAGATTGACAATAGGAAACCCAGTTTTAATTTGACTTTTTATCTTCTCTACTTTCAGTTTCCTGATAAGCATGGTGGATGGGGTGTCTTACCTACTTGGATTCCATATAACATGTAGTTTTCATGGGAATACCAGACCACCTAACCTGCTTCTTGAGAAATCTGTATGCAGGTCAGGAAGCAACAGTTAGAACTGCACATGGAAAAACAGACTGGTTCCAAATAGGAAAAGGAGTACGTCAAGGCTGTATACTGTCACCCTGTTTATTTAACTTATATGCAGAGTACATAATGAGAAATGCTGGACTAGATGAAACACAAGCTGGACTCAAGATTGCCAGGAGAAATATCAATAACTTCAGATATGCAGATGATACCACCCTTATGGCAGAAAGTGAAGAAGAACTAAAGAGCCTCTTGATGAAAGTGAAAGAGGAAAGCAAAAAAGTTTGTTTAAAGCTCAACATTCAGAAAACAAAGATCATGGCATCCGGTCCCATCACTTCATGGGAAAATAGATGGGGAAACAGTGGAAACAGTGTCAGATTTTTTGGGAGAGGGCTCCAAAATCACTGCAGATGGTGACTGCAGCCGTGAAATTAAAAGACGCTTACTCCTTGGAAGAAAAGTTATGACCAACCTAGATAGTATATTCAAAAGCAGAGACATTACTTTGCCGACTAAGGTCCATCTAGTCAAGGCTATGGTTTTTCCTGTGGTCATGTATGGATGTGAGAGTTGGACTGTGAAGAAGGCTGAGCACTGAAGAATTGATGCTTCTGAACTGTGGTGTTGGAGAAGACTCTTGTGAGTCCCTTGGACTGCAAGGAGATCCAACCAGTCCATTCTAAAGGAGATCAACCCTGGGGTTTCTTTGGAAGCAATGATGCTAAAACTGAAACTCCAGTACTTTGGCCACCTCATGCGAAGAGTTGACTCATTGGAAAAGACTCTGATGCTGAGCAGGATTGGGGGCAGAAGGAGAAGGGGATGACAGAGGATGAGATGGCTGGATGGCATCACGGACTCGATGAACGTGAGTCTGAGTGAACTCCAAGAGATGGTGATGAACAGGGAGGCCTGGTGTGCTGCGATTCATAGGGTCGCGAAGAGTCGGACACGACTGAGTGACTGAACTGAACTGACATGGAAGTGAACATTGTAAGTGGACACTTGATCAACTGAATTTTTATTCAACAGCAATCTTTAGTGTTTATTATGTCTTGGATGCTCTCTTCAAAGTTTGTGTGAAAGAGTCTAAGTAGGTAGTCTTCATCATGTAGCAATTCTGAACTTAATAGTGAAAGCGATACATAAATCAATAATTTACAATACACTATGTGAGGTGAGGTGAAGTTGCTCAGTTGTGCCGACTCTTTGCAACCCCATGGACTGTAACCTACTAGGCTTCTCTGTCCTTGGGATTCTCCAGGCAAGAATACTGGAGTGGATTGCCATTTCCTTCTCCAGGGATCTTCCCGACTTCAACAAATATATGAGGGAAAGCTTGCAGTGGGGAACGAAAATAAGCTGAAGCTAATTCTTAGAGGAGAAGCTTTAGTTAAACAAGGACAGTGAGTAATGGTTTGAAGAAAGAAAAGAATTTGAAAAAAATAGAGGAGACATCTTGTGATGGGAGATGAGTAGATGAGTTTATTCTAGCACTTTGATAACAAGTTTAATAAGAGCAACAATTAATTGTTTTTAAAAGTCATAAAATTGTAAGCAGGGAATGATTACAGAGTTTGTCTATTGAACCTCCCAGTTTTATAGATATTGGAAAGAGCAGATTTGTCATTTTGAGTCTGAAGGCAGGAAAATAACCAAAAAATTGATGTCCCAGCTTAGCAGCAGGTACAGGAATTCATTCTTATTAAAAATATTGTTTGTTTAGGTATTCAATTGATTGGATGAGGGCCACTTTCATTAACAAGGGCAATTTGCTTTACTCAGTCTCTGGATTTAAAAGTCAATTTCATCCAGAGGCTTCCTCAGAGAGACACCCAGAATAATGTTTAATCAAATGTCTGGATACCATGTGGCTTCATCAGGATGACATATAAAATTAACTGTCACAGTGAGTAACAAACAAATAACTGATACTCTCTACCAACACACTACAAAGTGTTTTGGAGGATTTTGTTTTATTCAACCTAGAAGAACTAAGGATTTCATATGGTAAATCAAAATAAACCACAGCCTATTTGGTCTATAGCAGTGCTAGACAGTTGTGTTGACTATTTTAGCTAGGGAAACTAGAATTAGGAAAAACATGAAAGATATAAAGATGTAACACTAACAAAATTGTTTTCTACCAAAATAGAGAATTTTACTAGTTTTGTATAAAAGTGAGAGCTTCCCTTGAATGTATCTTTCAGCATTTCTCTTAATTGTTTATCTGAGTAATTATTCTAAATTCCAAGATCTTCTCCTTTTTTGCTTTTTCCTTTGCATTCTATTTTTGTTCTACTCATGAAACATTTTCTCTAATCTCTCTGAAGCCTCTGATTGGAGTGTTGTTTTTGTTGGCGGATGGAGGGAATGAAAATTACCCACCAAACAGAGGAGACATCTTGAGACCAAAAATGAGACAGATAGCTCCATAAAATCAATGGATCAGTTTATTATTGGGGAAATTTATAAGGGCAGGATTGGGCAGAAAATGATCTGTAAGTATTTGTGGTTGCAACCACACTGTTCACCAAAAGGGGTCATTTGGGAAATTTTAAAGTTAACCTAGGGTCTGGGGTAGGGGCTTAGAAGTGGAATGTGCATTCCTAAGTCAAAATTCATTTTGCTGCTGCTGCTAAGTCGCTTCAGTTGTGTCCGACTCTGTGTGATCCCATAGACAGCACACCACCAGGCTCCTCTGTCCCTGGGATTCTCCACGCAAGAACACTGGAGTGGGTTGCCATTTCCTTCTCCAATGCATGAAAGTGAAGAGTGAAAGTGAAGTCACTCAGTCGTGTCCGACTCTTAGCGACCCCATGGACTGCAGCCTACCAGGCTCCTCTGCCCATGGGATTTTCCAGGCAAGAGTACTGGAGTGGTTCACCATTGCATTCTCCACAAAATTCATGAATGAGTAACTATTTTCATGGGCACCTGGAATAGGTAAAGGGGAGGTTTTCATCATTGTCTGGGGACTAACGGAGCAGGCCACCTGAACCTAATGATTACTAAACAGTATCTAATGTTCTATCCACTACCTGGGCATCCCTTAGCCTAGTCAAGTTGATACCTAAAATTAACTATCACAAAATAAGGCTCTTGACCACTTGAAAACATGCTTAACTACCATCAGAATGAGAGAAATGCAAATATGTTGAAATATATTTTTCACCCCCATCAGAATGGCAGTTATTTCCTTTAAAAATCGATAATACACCACATGGGCAAGAATATAGGGAAATAGATAATCTGATGTAATCTTGGTTAGAAGATAGTAATATAACTTTATGGATAAGTATTTGGCAATATCTACCAACATAAAAACTTCCCTGGTGGATCAGACTGTAAAGCATCTGCCTACAATGTGGGAGATCTGGGTTCAATTCCTGGGTCAGGAAGATCCCCTGGAGAAGGAAATGGCAACCCACTCCAGTATTCTTCCTTGGAAAATCCCATGGATGGAGGAACCTGGTGAGCTACAGACCATGAGGTCACAAAGAGTCAGACCCAACTGAGCCACTTCACTTTCACCAACATAAAGGGCTTCCCTTGTAGCTCAGTGGTTGAGGATCTGCCTGCAATGCAGGAGACCCTGGTTCTGTTCCTAGGTCAGGAAGTTCCCCTGGAGAAGGGTTAGGCTACCCACTCCAGTATTCTTTGGCTTCCCTGGTGGCTCAGATGGAAAGAATCTGCCCACAATGCAGGGGACCCTGGTTTGATTCCTGGGTCAGGAAGGAAGAGGGCATGCCAACCCACTCCAGTAGTCTTGCCTGAAGAATCCTCATGGACAAGAGGAGCCTGGCGGGATATAGCCCCATGGGGTTGCAAAGAGTTGGACATGACTGAACGACTAAGCACAGAACAGTATATCAACATAATAATTCACATACCGTTTTATTCTCAGTTATAATTCTAGGAATTTATCCTTCAGCAGTCATCCATGTCTCTCAAAGAGAGACAATATAATGCAATAATTAAGAGCATGGATGCTGGAGCCACACTGTTTGGGTTTGAATCCTGATTTTGCATTTACTAGTTGTGTGACCTTGGACAACCAATTTCAAATCTCTTATTTCAGAGTTTTTGGATTTGTAGATTGGGAATAATAATACCAAGTATCTCATAGGGTTGCCATGATTATTAAAAATTTAATAATAAAATTTTTGGCATATAATAAGTACAATGTAAGTAGAGTGATCATGCATCTCAGTTTGCCTGGGATACAGCCCTGGTTTACACTCGCCCTGTCCTGGTATAAATAGTAATACCTCTGTCCTTTTAGTCTCAAAGATGACCTGATTTGGATGACATAGAGATACCTTATGCTGCTGCTGCTGCTAAGTCGCTTCAGGATATTAATTGTGGATATGCTTATAATAACCAAGGTAGGAAATAATGTCCATCAATTGATTACTTGTTTAATACATGTACATATATACATATATATATTACAAATTAAATATATATTCCATCTTTTCAGAGGAATACTCTACATCTATAAAAAAGAAAATTAAACCTAGCAATTACTAAAACACTGGTTTCCAAACTTATTGGTCTCAGGATTCCATAAACTATTAAGATAATTTTAAGATACCAAACACTTTTTGTAGGTTATATTTAGTGATATTTACTGTATTAGATACCGTCTATGGGATCGCACAGAGTTGGACACGACTGAAGTAACTTAGCAGTAGCAGCAACCATATTAGAATTGAGAATGGGAAAAATTTTAAGTATGTATTTAAGGCTCATTTAAAAATAACAATGCTAAACATATTCCATGTTAACATTAAAAAAACTACATTAAAATTAGCATGTTGATGTATGGCAAAACCAATACAGTATTGTAAAGTAAAAAAAATAAAAGAATAAAAAAATAAAATTAGCATGAATATGCATGTTTTATGTTTTAGCTAATGTAAAATACTCTTACCTACTTTAACATCCAATGTGCTATACTATCACATTACAGCTTCTGGAAACTTCATTGCACACTAGAAAGAATATGAGAGAAAAAAATTAACCTTTTAGTTTGATTATGAAAATAGTTTTAACCCTACTGCCTCCCTGAAAGGGTCTGTAGTATTCTCAGTAGTCTTATCTCAAAGCATATTCTGCGAACCATTGATTGAGAACTGGAGCCAAAAACTAATTTTTTAAGGAGGAATTTTTATTATTGAAATTTGTTAGAAGTGCCTGCACATGATGATAATAAAAATAAGAATTTTAATCAGTTTTACTATGGTTTGCAAATCCTCTATCAACAATGCATCTTCTTATTGCTGTACTTGAGGTAGACCACTCTCACCACATCACCATTGTACACCACTGTGTGATTAAGACCAAATTAGACCCAAATCCATCTGATAGATAAAAGTTCACATCCTACCTGATATAGCATGTTAAAGAATTATGTTGGTATTAAGGTCTAGTGATATACTCACTCATGGTCATTTAAATTGGGAAGAAAAAAAAACACACACTAGTAAGTTAGGCTTCAACAGTCTGTAAATCAAGACTCCAGATATAAAAACTGGATTTAGAAAAGGCAGAGAAACCAGAGATCAAATTGCCAGCATACGTTGGATCATAGAAAAAAGCAAGGGAATTCCAGAAAAACATCTACTTCTACTTCTTAGCTATCCTAGAGCCCTTTGCTGTGTGGATCACAGAAAACTGTGGACAGTTCTTAAAGAGATGGAAATACCAGACCACCATACCTGCCTCCTGGAGAAACCTGAATGCAAGTCAAGAAGCAACAGTTAGAATTGGACATGGAGCAATGGAGCAGGACTGGTTCCAAATTGAGAAAGGACTTGGTCAAGACTGTATATTGTCACTCTGCTTATTTAACTTATATGCAAAGTACATCGTGTGAAATGCCAGACTGGATGAAGCACTAGCTGGAATTAAGATTGCTGGGAGAAATATCAATAATCTCAGATATGCAGATGATATCACCCTTAAGGTATAAAGTGAAGGAGAACTAAAGAGCATCTTCATGAAAGTGAAAGAAAGGAGTGAAAAAGCTGGCTTAAAACTCAACATTCAAAAACCGAAGATCATTGAATCTGGTCCCATCACTTCATGGCAAAAGATGGGAAAACAATGGAAACAGTGACAGACTTTATTATTATTATTATTATTATTTGGTCTCCAAAATCACTACAGACGATCACTGCAGCCATGAACGAAATTAAAAGATGCTTACTCCTTGGAAGAAAAACTATAGTAAACCTAGACAGCATACTAAAAACCAGAGACATCACTTTGCCAATAAAGGTCCATCTAGTCAAAGCTGTGGTTTTTCTCAGCACACATATGGGTGTGAGAGTTGGACCATAAAGACGGCTGAGTGCTGAAGAATTGATGCTTTCAAACTGGTGCTGCAAAAGATTCTTGAGAGTCCCTTGGACTGCAAGGAGATCAAACCAGTCAATCCTAAATGAAATCAGTCCTGAATATTTATTGGAAGGACAGATGCTGAAGTTGAAGCTTCAACACTTTGGCCATCTGATGCAAAGAGCCAACTCATTGGGAAAAAAAAAAAAAACCCTGATACTAGGAAAGTTTGAGGGTAGGAGAAGGGGGCTTTAGAGGATGAGATGGTTGGATTGCATCATGGACTCAATGGACATGAGTTTGAGGAAACTCTGGGAGACAGTGAAGGGCAGGAAAGCCTGGTGTGCTGCAGCCCATTGAGTCGCAGGCTGGACATGGCTGAGCAACTGAACAACAACAACAACATACACAGAAGCAATTCCCATCAAAGATTAGGAGTCCAAGTGGGGATGAGGACTAGAATTCTAGGAAGAAAGAGAAAGAACAGGTTTAAATCATTCTCTGGACTCTAAACAGAAAATTCAAACACACTCATACTAAAAGAGATACAGCAAAGTAGAAGGCATTTAAATCTTTTAAAACTTGAAGATAGTTAATTATCATTCTGAGATAATTGCAGCTTAAATTCAATCATTCAGCCTCTGTTTTTACAACCTGGCATTTTCCACCAAGAAGAATAATCTGCCCTTCCCAAGAATTTTATTTTCCAAGATCTTTCAAGGGTTCTGCCAGCACAGCCCTGACTCACCAGCTGGGGCTTACTGACGAGGGGCAGGAGGGGAAAGAGTTTCCAATGCATGTGCTCCAACAAAATTCCTGGAAGTCCCTATGCATTTTGTCATGACAATTAGACTGTGTACCCACAGAAAATATTATAATCATCTTCATTAAGCTAGTTTGAAGGAAACTAAACTAAAAGATCTGAAATGTGAAACATTTCTTTCAATGTAGCTTGAAATGAGAGAGAAGAGGGTCCATGTGAAAGTCCTGTTAAAACTCAAGGAAGGTGGAGAGCAAGTAGAGTCTGAGTAATGCAAATGCAGTGAATTTGGAGGCATAAATTATATCTTTTGTGATGAAGAAATAGAAATAGTGCAAAAATCCCCACAATTTAATGGATGAGGAAATAAAAAGAAAAAGGAATGACAGGGAATACGAGTGGTATACGTCATGACACATGAAGCTCCTTAGATTACCAGATGTCAGAACTAGAATGTATTTTACAGACCATCCAGACCACTCAAACCAACCACTTTACTTTTTTCAGTGGAATAATTAAGGCCCAGAGTAGATAAAATAAAAATACATGATGTTTATAATGCTGCTATTTATCATCTGAAAAACTATAAAAGATACATAATACCTTCTGGAATCTCCACTTTATTAAAAGGAGCACATATTGATTATAGTTAATGCTTTTGTTACATTTTCTTTTCACATAACAATATTTAAATATTTTAACATTTTTAAACTGACAGAGGGCTTCCCCAGTGGCTCAGTGGTAAAGAATGAGCCTGAAATGCAGGAGACACTGGCGACACAGATTCGATCTCTGGATTGGGAAGAAAGGGAATGCAGTACTGTCTTAAGTAAAATCCGAAGCCTAATATAATGAGGTGAGCTTTATAATTTTCCAGTAGCCACATTATTAAATAAAATACAAAGACACTGATGCACTTGATGCTTAATGTTTACAGGTACTGTTCTTAACTCTTCAGAGAAGTCATCAATCAATTCAACAGGGTTCTTTTCCTCCAATAGTTTACAGTTATCCAAATGAGACTAATTACAGGAAAAATACAAAATTTATAGGAAAAAAAGTTTTGCCTATATATTTTAAAGGGAAGTATTGGCAGAATAGGTCAAGGAGAATTTATTTCTATTTAGAGTTTGGGATAGCTTCAAGAAGTTAATTTGAGAACAGATCTTGAAAGAATGATATAACTTCAGTGGGCACAGATGGAGAAAGATGGTCATTTCAAATCAAAAGAATATACACACAAAGGCAAAGAGATATGAAATTCTAATGTGCTTTTTAGGAAAGACAAGTATATTGGCTATGTGTACATAGGATAGGAGAAAAAAGTGCAGTGGGCTTGCTGCTGCTGCTCCCGCTAAGTCGCTTCAGTCGTGTCCAACTCTGCGACCCCATAGATGGCAGCCCACCGGCTCCCCATCCCTGGTATTCTCCAGGCAAGAACACTGGAGTGGGCTGCCATTTCCTTCTCCAATGCAGGAAAGTGAAAAGTGAAAGTGAAGTCGCTCAGTCATGTCCGACTCTTAGCGACCCCATGGACTGCAGCCCACCAGGCTCCTCCGTCCATTTGATTTTCCAGGCAAGAGTACTGGGGTAGGGTGCCACTTAGGATAGGAGAAAGAAAGTGCAGTGGGCTTACTGATTGCAATTCTTGCCCAGACACAGCTGTTCTTCGAGGCCACTCAAGTACCCAAACATCACTCAGAACTTTCTCTTAAGTGGCATAATCATTACCATGTGACCGTGTCTCTAAATGCCCCTCAGTGAATTAGAGCTAAGCTGCTTCACAAGCTCATCAAAAAGCTATACACCGACTTGACCAAAAAGATGAATGAGGCCAATCAAGTGCCATCTTTGATTAATTTAAGAACATAGATTTTCAATGTAAGATAAAGATATAGAATATATTCTGAATATACTCTGGAAGAGAAGTCATAGAAAGAAGAACTTAAGATAGAATCAGGACTATAACAAATTCTACTTGTGAGGGGCTCTGTAAAGAGAACCCGTGAAGTTCTTAGGAGAGTCAGAGAGCAGTTTGTCCTCAGCCTTACCCCTTCTTTGATACGTTTTTCTTACAAACCAAATGTGGAAGGAATTCAGTTTCTCAAACCAAAAGAACTTGGTTAATCCAAAAACTAAGAAAACTAATGTAGAATTGGGGCACATTTTAGAGTACCCCTTATGGCAAGCTGAGTATTTTAGACTGTACTGTATATATGAATACTTTCTGGTTTGAGAATTACCAAGAAGATTTTTAGAAAGGTACTCAAGTACTGACTCACTAAATGGAGGAATCTACCTTTTTAGCAAATTTCCATAGGGATTCTGAATCAGTGTTTATGGATCACGTCGTGAAAAACTCTGACACACACACACACACACACAACACACACACACATATATATATATGTATATCGTAAGTAAGGAATTCCCATAATAATTTATATTTTAATTTGTGGGACACATGCAAAGGGGTGAGACCAGGAAGTAAGCTATTGAATATTCTAGATTGGAGATAAGATTGTGGCTATTGATAAAATAATCTTTCATAGGTTTTCTCAATTGTAATTTAGAACTATTATACTATCTCAGTTTCTCATATGTTTCCTTTGTCTTCTTCCATTATTTTCTACCTCTGTCTTATATATTCCAGGGGAATTGAGCATAATTCTATAGACTGATGTGAGAATCAGTACATCTGATATCAGGATCCAATGATCTAACTAAAACTAGCTCTGCTGCTGCTGCTGCTAAGTTGCTTCAGTTGTGTCTGACTCTATGCGACCCCACAGACAGCAGCCCACCAGGCTCCCCTGTCCCTGGGATTCTCCAGGCAAGAACACTGGAGTGGGTTGCCATTTCCTTCTCCAATGCATGAAAGTGAAAAGTGAAAGTGAAGTCTCTCAGTTGTGTCCCACTCTCAGCGACCCCATGGACTGCAGCCTACCAGGCTCCTCTGTCCATGGGACTCTCCAGGCAAGAGTACTGGAGTGGGGTGCCATTGCCTTCTTCAAAACTAGCTCAGCAAATTGCTATGAAAATTGGAGGAGGTTTAGACAGAATGAGTAAGATCTCATAGTATACAGGACAAATCTTACTGCTGAGAAGTCATTTACATAATTAAGGAATTCTTAAGTCTTAAGATAGAGAATGGAAAAAGTGGGGGAAATCTGGATGGTAAAAAAAAAAGAACTTTTAAAATAAGAGAGATAAAATCTAGGCACAGGTAATTGTGTATTACAGCTTTACTTAGTAGAGAGAGATCTATCTTTTTAGTTTTATATAAGAGTAAACTAAAGCAAAAGCACTCAATATGCCAGCAAATTTGGAAAACTCAGCAGTGGCCACAAGACTGGAAAAGGTCAGTTTTCATTCCAGTCCCAAAGAAAGGCAATACCAAAGAATGATCAAATTACTGCACAGTTGTACTCATCTCATAGGCTAGTAATGCTCAAAATTCTCCAAGCTGGGCTTCAGCAATACGTGAACTGTAAACTTCCAGATGTCCAAGCTGGTTCTAGAAAAGGCAGAGGAACCAGAGATCAAATTGCCAACATCTGCTGGATCATCGAGAAAGCAAAGAGTTCCAGAAAAACAACTATTTCTGCTTTATTGACTATGCCAAAGCCTTTGACTGTGTGGATCACAATAAACTGTGGAAAATTTGAAAGAGATGGGAATACCAGACCACCTGACCTGCCTCTTGAGAAATCTGTATGCAGGTCAGGAACAACAGTTAGAATTGGACATGGAACAACAGACTGGTTCCAAATAGGAAAAGGAGTATGTCAAGGCTGTATACTGTCACCCTACTTATTTAACTTATATGCAGAGTATATCATGAGAAACGCTGGGCTGGAAGAAGCACAAGCTGGACTCAAGATTGCCAGGAGAAATATCAATAACCTCAGATATGCAGATGACACCACACTTATGGCAGAAAGTGAAGAGGAACTAAAGAGTCTCTTGATCAAAGTGAAAGAAGAGAGTGAAAAAGTTGGCATAAAGCTCAACATTCAGAAAATGAAGACCATGGCATCTGGTCCCATCACTTCATGGCAAATAGATGGGGAAACAGTGGAAATAGTGACCAACTTTATCTTTTTGGACTGCAAAATCACTGCAGATGGTGACTGCAGCCATGAAATTAAAAGACACTTACTCCTTGGAAGGAAAGTTATGACCAACCTAGATGGCATATTCAAAAGCAGAGACATTAGTTTGCCAACAAAGGTCCCTCTAGTCAAGGCTATGGTTTTTCCAGTGGTCATGTATGGATGTGGGAGTTGGACTGTGAAGAAAGCTGAGTGCCAAAGAATTGATGCTTTTGAACTGTGGTGTTGGAGAAGACTCTTGAGAGTCCCTTGGACTGCAAGGAGATCCAACCAGTTCATTCTAAAGGAGATTAGCCCTGAGTTTTCTTTGTTTTTTTATTTTTATTTTATTTTATTTTATTTTTAATATTTTATTCTACATTACAATACTGTATTTGTTTTGCCATACATTGACATGAATCAGCCACAGGTGTCCACGATCTCCCAATGCCAAAGCCCCCTCCCACCTCCCACCCCACATCCTCTCCCTGAATCATCCTGTGCACCAGCCCCATGCATCCTGCATCTTGTATTGAACATAGACTGGCGCTTCGTTCTTACAAGATAGTATACATGTTTCAATGCCATTCTCCCAAATCATCCCACCCTCTCCCTCTCCCTCAGAGTCCAAAAGTCCATTCTATACCTCTGAGTCTCTTTTGTTGTCTCACATAGAGGGTCATCATTACTATCCTTCTAAATTCCATATATATGTGTCAATATACTATATTGGTGTTTTTCTTTCTGGCTTACTTCACTCTATATAATCGGCTCCAATTTCATCCATCTCATTAGAACTGAGTCAAATTTATTCTTTTTAAGGGCTGAGTAGTACTCCATTGTGTATATGTACCACAGCTTTCTTATCCATTCATCTGCTGATGGACATCTAGGTTGCTTCCATGT
This sequence comes from Nanger dama, assembly GCA_917880005.1. Classification (NCBI taxonomy): domain Eukaryota; kingdom Metazoa; phylum Chordata; class Mammalia; order Artiodactyla; family Bovidae; genus Nanger; species Nanger dama. The sequence continues at coordinate 20,834,932 of CAKJTW010000011.1, read as the reverse complement.
CCTGGCTATTATAAACAGTCCTGCAATGAACATTGCAGTACATGTGTCTCTTTCAATTCTGGTTTCCTGGGTTTTCTTTGAAAGGAATGATACTAAAGCTGAAACTCCTGTACTTTGGCCACCTCATGTGAAGAGTTGACTCATTGGAAAAGACTCTGATGCTGGGAGGGATTGGGGGCAGGAGGAGAAGGGGACGACCGAGGATGAGATGGCTGGATGGTATCACTGACTCGATGGACTTGAGTCTGAGTGAACTCCAGGAGATGGTGATGGACAGGGAGGCCTGGCGTGCTGCAGTTCATGGGATTGCAAAGAGTCAGACACTACTGAGCGACTGAACTGAACTGAACTGAAAGCATGATTTTAGTGATTGATCAACAATGAGGAGTTTAAAATGTCATCCACAAAATGCAAAGCTCAGACTCCAGTACTTATGCTGCTCAGTTCAGTTGTGTCTGACTCTTTGCAACCGCATGGACCACAGCATGCCAAGCTTCTCCATCCATCACCAACTCCCCAGAGCTTACTCAAATTCATATCTGTTGAGTCAGTGATGCCATCAAACCATCTCATTCTCTGTTGTACCCTTCTCCTCCCAACTCAATCTTTCCCAGCACCAGGGTCTTTTCCAATGAGGCAGTTCTTTGTATCAGGTAGCCAAAGTATTGGAGTTTCAGCTCTAGTATCAGTCCTTCCAATTAATATTGAGGACTGACTTCCTTTAGAATGGACTGGTTGGATCTCAGTGCAGTCCAGTGAAGTCACTCAGTCGTGTCCGACTTTTGCAATCCGTGGACTGTAGCCCACCAGGCTCCTCTGTTCATGGGATTCTCCAGGCAAGAATACTGGAGTAGGTTGCCATTTCCTTCTCCAGGGGATCTTCCCGACTCAGGGATCGAACCCGGTTCTCCTGCATTGCAGGCAGATACCTTACCCTCTGAGCCACCAGGTAAGCAAGTCCAAGAGACTCTCAAGAGTTTTCTCCACCACTACAGTTCAAAAGCATCAGTTCTTTGGCACTCAGCTTTCTTTGTTGTCCAACTCTCACATCCATACATGACTACTGGAAAAACCAGAGCGCTGACTAGACAGACCTTTGTTAGCAAAGTAATGTCTCTGTTTTTTAATATGCTGTTTAGGCTGGTCATAGCTTTTCTTCCAATGAGCAAGTGTCTTTTAATTAATGGCTGCAGTCACCATCTGCAGTGGTTATTAAAGTCTGTCACTGTTTCCATAGTTTCCCCATCTATTTGCCATGAAGTAATGGGACCTGATGCCATGATCTTAGTTTTCTGAATATTGAATTTTAAGCCAGCTTTTTTGCTCTCCTCTTTAATTTCATCAACAGGCTCTTTAGTTCTCTCACTTTCTCCCAAAAGGGTGGTATCATTTGCATATCTAAGCTTATTGATATTTCTCCTGGCAATCTTGATTCCAGCTTGTGCTTCTTCCAGTCTGGGATTACTTATTAAAAGGATTTTAAAATTCAGGTCATTAATACAAGAAACTGATTTCTTGATGAGTCCTTGACCCGAAAAAGATGTCTTTTAATTATAGGGAACTGGAATGCAAAAGTAGAAGTCAAGAAACACCTGGAGTAACCGGTAAATTTGGCCTTGAAGTACAGAATGAAGCAGGGCAAAGGCTAATAGAGTTTTGACAAGAGAATGCACTGGCCATAACAAACACCCTCTTCCAATAACACAAGAGAAGCCTACACATGGACATCACCAGATGGCCAACACCAAAATCAGACTGATTCTATTCTTTGCAGCCAAAGATGGAGAAGCTCTATATAGTCAGCAAAAACAAGACTGGGAGCAGACTGAAATTGAAGAAAGTAGGAAAAATAGACCATTCAGGTATGACCTAAATCAAATCCCCTATACAGTGGAAGTGAGAAATAGATTTAAGGGATTAGATCTGATAGACAGAAAACCTGATGAACTGTGGACAGAGGTTCGTGACTTTGTACAGGAGACAGGGATCAAGACCATCCCCTAGAAAAAGAAAAGCAAGAAGGCAAAATGGCTATATGAGGAGGCCTTAAAAATAGCTGTGAAAAGAAGAAAAGCAAAAAGGAAAGGAGGAAAGGAAAGATATACCCATTTGAATGCAGAGTTCCAAAGAATAGCAAGGAGAGATAAGAACGCCTTCCTCAACAATCAATGCAAAGAAATAGAGAAAACAATAGAATGGGAAATACTAGAGATCTCTTCAAGAAAATTAGAGATACCAAGGGAACATTTCATGCAAGATGGGTTCAATAAAGAAGAGAAATCATATGGACCTAATAGAAGCCGAACATTTAAGAACAGATGGCAGAATACACAGAAGAACTGTACAAAAGATCTTTGTGACCCTGATATCACGTGGTGTGATCACTCATTGACAGCCAGACATCCTGGAATGTGAAGTTGTGGGCCTTGGAGCACCACTCTGAACAAAGCTAGTGGAGGTGATGGAATTCCAATTGAGCTATTTCAAATCCAAAAGATGATACTGTGAAAGTGCTGCAATCAATATGCCAGCAAATTTGGAAAATTTAGCAGTGGCCACAAGACTGGAAAAGGTCAGTTTTCATTCAAATCCCCAAAAAGGTAATGCCAAAGAATGCTCAAATTACTGCACAATTGCACTCATCTCACACACTAGCAAAGTAATGCTCAAAATTCTCCAAGCCAGCCTTCAGCAATACATGAATCGTGAACTTCCAGATGTTCAAGCTGGTTTTAGAAAAGGCACAGGAACTAGAGATAAAATTGTGAAATTCTGCTGGATCATGGAAAAGCAAGAGAGTTCCAGAAAAACATCTACTTTGCTTTATTGACTATGCCAAAGCCTTTGACTGTGTGGATCACAATAAACTGTGGAAAATTCTGAAAGAGATGTGAATACCAGACCACCTGACCTGCCTCTTGAGAAACCTGTCGCAGGTCAGAAAGCAACAGTTAGAACTGGACATGGAACAACAGACTGTTTCCAAATAAGAAAAGGAATACATCAAGGCTGTATATTGTCACCCTGCTTATTTAACTTAAATGCAGAGTACATCATGAGAAATACTGGGCTGGATGAAGCACAGGCTGTAATCAAGATTGCCAGGAGAAATATCAATAACCTCAGATATGCAGATGATACCACCCTTATGGCAGAAGTGAAGAAGAACTAAGAGCCTCTTGTGAAGTGAGAGGAAAGCAAAAGTTTGTTTAAAGCTCAACATTCAGAAAACAAAGATCATGGCATCCGGTCCCATCACTTCATGGGAAATAGATGGGGAAACAGTGTCAGACTTTATTTTGGGGGGGCTCCAAAATCACTGCATATGGTGATTGCGGCCATGAAATTAAAAGACGCTTACTCCCTTGGAAGAAAAGTTATGATTAACCTAGACAGCCTATTCAAAAGCAGAGACATTACTTTGTCAACAAAGGTCCATCTAGTCAAGGCTATGGTTTTTCCAGGTGGATGTGAGATTTGGACTATAAAGAAAGCTGAGAGCAGAGGAATGAATACTTTTGAACTGTGGTGTTGGAGAAGACTCTTGAGAGTCTCTTGGACTGCAAGGAGATCCAACCAGTCCATCCTAAAGGAAATCAGTCCTGATTATTCATCGGAAGAACTGATGTTGAAACTGCGACTCCAATACTTTGGCCACCTGTTGCACAGAGCTGACTCATTTGAAAAGACCTTCATGCTGGGAGAGATTGAGGGCAGGAGGTAAAGAGGACGCCAGAGGATGAGATGATTGGATGGCATTGCCCATACAACAGACATGAGTTTGGGTGAACTCCAGGAGTTGTTGATGGACAGGGAGCTCTGGCTCGCTGTGGTTCCTGGGGTTGCAGAGTCGGACACCACTGAGTAACTGAACTGTACTGAACTGAACTGACAGAAAGTGATTTTTGAATTATCATTTTGTATTACTTTGGGAATTTAATTTTTTAAGAACTCAAGCAGTTTACTCTGTCTCTGAATGTGCCCAAAGATACCTTAACTATCAGGTTGCAAATCATTTCTAATCCAAAAGGAAAGAAAGGAAACTAGAGGAAAAGAAAGACTTGATAGGTTTGAGAAGACTTCATGTTCTGTAATTAGGAATTTAATGATAAAACAGAAGACACATAAGAATCCCCCACAGCATTTTTGGCTTAAATTAGCAATATGATTTCCTGAATTCCCTACGTTTATTTCCATCAGTCTACATCTTCTGTGTTGTAAATAAGAAACTGAGTAACTAGGCTCAGATGTTCTTTTGAAGGTTCCTTGAAATAGCCAATCTGCACAGGCTTCTAATTGCCTTAACTTAAAAAGGAAGTATACTTTTAAACATAACTCCTTACAAAACCAAATTGATAGCACTGCACAATAATTACAGCTTATGCTGGTTGCTATGACACCTCTTATACCTACGTCATTCTTTATCACAAGTGCTTTTGAGTGTTAAAACAAGAGAATAGTGACATAAGATTAAAGGCATGAGAGAGAAAAGATCTACTCATTCAAGGTGACATTAAGAAATAATTTAATGTCAGTATGCTACTTAATGGAAACATAATTATCTTCATAGCAAATATTAGCACATATATCTTATGATGCAATGACTTTAAGAGCTGGTACTTGAGGGAAAGATCAAAAAAGAGTTTAAAAGTTTCTCGCAAATGTAAAACATAAAATACAATAAATCTATATATGATAAAACTGGGGAAATGTTTAAGCTCTTCTTTAACTAACCCCTAAGTAGTCTGAAGGGCCTTCCTTCGTTGCTCAATAGTAAAGAACCTGCCTGCCAATGCACAAGACGTGGGTTCGATCCCTGGGTCAGGAAGATCCCCTGGAGAAGGAAATGGCTACCCACTCCAGTATTGTTGCCTGGGAAATCCCATGGACAGAGCAGCCTGGAGGGCTACAGTCCCTGGGGTTGCAAAAGAGTCAGACACAACTTAATGACTAAAGAACAACAAAGTGGTTTGGAACAAATTAATGATCTTATAAAACAGCCCTGTTTCAAGAGGAAAATTCAATAGTAGAGTTCTGTGATGAAAATTTTTGTCCTCTGGCAGACCACCTTTGTGTGGGAGGCTGTCAGAGCAGGGCTTCACCCATTTGGTGGGGATAAACAGGATGACTCTTGTTGAGGGAAATAAAAAGGAAAAGATCAGGAAGAGAACAGCGTTGAGTGAATGAATGGTAATGAGTTCAGAGGAGCTCCTTAATCATTTTTCTACCATGGGCTTCTATCTGGATAGGATCAAAAGGGCTTCACTTAATGAGAAGATTTATCTTTGGTGTCTATGAAGCAAGAGTTGATCTGACATTGTTTAAACAGACAACATCAGAATGCAAGGATTTAAAGCTAGTGTATTACTAAAATGTTCAAAGAATCTCATAACAAATACATTAAAAATACACAATCTAAATCCTTTTCAAAGGGCACCTCACATTAATCCCTCAGCTGGGGTTCCTCATTTTTATAGCATCATTTATCACTTTAATGTAACATTAGTTTAGTGACTAAAAGGCATGGCAGAAAACCTGCACTGAATGTTGGAACATTAATGACTTAAGCAAAAAGGAAACACTTGAAAGACCAGCCAGGACTCTAGTTCTTTCCCCTAGGTTATAATCACAGATGCAGGAAGCAATCGCTGCTGTATAAATAATCTTGAAATGTGGCTCATATTGGCAAGACCAGACTTATTTGTGACGCTAAAGGGTAAATAACAAAGGGTTTGACAAACTGACTCAAGGGAGAAATGTGTGTTTATGTGTGTTGGTGGGAGTGGTAAGGGGGGAGAGGAATGAGATCAAACAGTTCTTTGCTTTTAGTGCAGATTTTTCTAAAGAAAAAAAAGATAGGGGTGGAGATGAGACAGAGGGGGTGGAGAGTGGAAATACCAGGGCATCCTAGCAGCACAGATGGCATCGGGACTTACCGCCTCCCACTACACCTGAGGCTTTGGATGCTGCGGAAAGTCGGGTATGGATGTGGGTGTGGGGAGAGTCGGGGAAGCAATGCAAACTCCATTTAGAAGAGGAATAGCCCAGTATTTGTGAATTTAAATTCCCACATTGCTTCAGCAACTTCTTTGTTGCTTTCCTGAAATATATATCTGATTCTTTCCCTAACGAGGACTTGGGAAAGATACTTTTGTTGAATTATTCTATCCACATTTATGAAACGGACCAAAAACGGAAATGGTAAGGATGAGACTGTCTAGATAAACTCTTTAAGCCCTTTTTGAATTAATCTTTTATGGATTTGCTTTGTTATTATTAATATAGCTGATAATTTTTCAAATGATGGGCTTGTGTTTTGATGGCATCATATCAAAAGGCTGCATTCATGGACACACTTTTCAGAAATTCCAGAATTTCCTAAAGGTGAAGCCATCTAGAAACTTCTGAGCATCTTCAATGTCACATTACTTAGTGGCAAATATTTTCTTCTTTGGGCTTCTGCTTGACTAGGCTTTACTGTTAGCATATAAACACTCGAACACAACATTAACATCATTTCTAACAGCTTAAGTGCTTCCCTAGGATGACTCTGAAAACACCTGTCTGAGAAACTCAAGGCTGCCAAGAGAATGTTTTATTCCTTCCAGCCAACCCCTAAAGATAGGGTGCCTGTCTTCCACTCTCAGCGAGAGACCTGGAGCCTAACTTTGATAAGAGTCACTTAGCAAACACAGATGGGTTTCACAAGAAACCCTCCCTTGCTACTATTTGTAATTTCTCACTTCCCTGACTCTACTGAGCCCTTGTTCACTTCCTTCCTTATTTGTCCATTCTCCCTTTAAATGCCCAGTCACTTCTGTATAAGTCTAAATTGAATTTGGCTCATGCTGCACTCTTTCCCTTATTGTGACAGTATATTACTGATTAAAATCTGTCCCAACCACTTAAACTGGTGTCCAGCTTTATCTTTGACATTAGACAACTGCCCTCCTCATTTCAAGGTGAGTACTTCCCTAACATCTGTTTGGTTCAAAAGGGTAAGATCAAGCAAGTTTCTCATTCTGTGTTTTATATAGCCCATGGTGGGCATCTTCCATCTGCCCCACCTCTTCTGCTGTCTTTGGGGCCCATCTGGCTTTTGTTTTAATCTCAAACACAGCAGATGACATTCTCTGCCAATGAGTCCTATTTTCAGCTCCTTTGGGCAAGCTACAGAAGCTGATCCATGCTCTCAGATTTACTGCCAGTTTTAAAACACTAAAAATCTAGTACTTATTATTTCCCACTGACTTAGGCTAGGGCCTAAAAGAACTGACTCTGATTCTTCTGCAAAGCCTTGAAAATTCATTTTTAAAGTATCTGTATATCAATTGATTGCTTCAGAATGGCCCTGTATGGCTTGTGGTCTTGGAGGAATTCTTACTAGCTGAATTGAGAGTCTTCTCCATGCCAACTTTCATCTACCAGTGTCTGGAGAGGTAGATTAAGCTTAGAACTTTCACCCTCTCACTCTACATTCTAAAGATAGAGTGATCTCCATCTACTAGTTCAGACTTGGTGTCTTCAGGATGAATCCTCACCTAAGGCAGCTCTAGGGCCTCTGGAAGCCAATCTGTTGTGACTCTTTGCTATAGAGCATTGCTGCTCAGGGATTTCCCCAGGGACTCAGTGGTAAAGTATACATCTGCAATGCAGGAGACACAGAAGACACAGGTTCAATTCCAGGTCAGGAATAGTCCCTGGAAGAAGGCATCACAAGCCACTCCAGTAATTTTGCCTGAAAAATCCCACGGACAGAGGAGCCTGGTGGGCTATAGTCCATGGAGGTGCAAAGAGTTGGACAAGACTGAAGTGACTGAACGTGGCACAGCACTTTATTACTCAGGAGAGGACCATCAGCAACCACAACACCTGAAGACTTTTAGAGATGCAGACTCTCAGGTCCTACCCAAGGCCGACTCAATCAGAAACTGAATTTTTAAAAAGGCCCCTCGGTGATTCAAGTGCTCCTGAAAGTTTGAGAAGCATTGCTCTTTATAGTGCTCTGGCTTTCTCTTGGAATCCTCATTGTAATTTCTGACTTCTGTCTTTCTAACTTGGCCGGGAAGCTGTGGGTGTAGACTCTTCCTTATTCTTTGCAGGGTCTTCCTGTATAGATTGCAGTCCTGCTCTGTAACCTGAAACCCACCACAGAGGTGCCTCTCTGCTTGCCTGCTGGCACTCAAGAATCTCACGAATGTTCTATATTCCCTCTCTTAAAATACAAGGTTTACACTTGGAAGATGGTCATGCTTTAGCCCCACTACCCTCATTAACACCTGATTCATCTTGGTTAACATACCAGTTCTGGGTCAGCCTGTCCTCACTAGCTCTATACTATCAAGTATACCCTTTGTGCTCAAAGGATCCAGAATACCAAGAGCAAATGCACTGAAGTGATGATCGGGGATATTGCAAGTAGTTTGGGACTGGGGACATAAAACATGGGATTTAGTTTTATTTGGTAGAAAATATAATTTCACATATCTCAGAGATTATTATGATTTGAATAATAGTATGTACAGAAGCACTTGGTAAAGTTAAGCACTAAAGTGCTATTTGACCGAGTGGTAATTATGGGAACAAATGATTTCTCCATGCTGCATCCCTCCTACAGATAAGTTTTTAAAACTATTTCAGGACTATAATACGTGATGGATAAGAACTTAAGGGGAAAATAGGGGAAAAGTCATTCTCATTGAATGGATTTGTATTTTTCTTTAATTTTCATTTTTATTTAGATTGTTATATGTGTTTAATACATGTTGAAACCTTTTCTAAAAAAGAATAGGAGGGGGAAGGGCCTTAGTATGACATTAATTCAAGAATTTCTATGATGTGACACAAAATACCCACTTTCCACATCTCTTACTTTTTCCTCCTTTACCATTATCTCATCCCACCTCACAAAACTATTTCTTCACCTACTTATCTTCCCTAAACACACTTGAGTTGCCTTTCTCTCAACCTAGATGTTCCCTTCCTACTTTAATCTCCACTGGTGAAAAGATAAATTTTTGTTCATGTGCCAAATACCTCACATTTACTTATTATCCTAAATCAAATATATCTGGATTTTCTTCTACCCAAAAATATTGGCAGGAAACTTACTGCTGTCATTATTTTTAGGAGGGCAGAGGGGTCTCCTCTCTCCCTCAAAATTACGTATGAATCTGGAGGGCTTATAGAGTCCAGAAAACTTAGAAAATAGTTTTTGGAACTTAGCCATTCATGGTTGTTTCTGCCAAGGCTAAATATACAGAAAATTCCATTTTTATGCAAATTTTCTTGATTTTTAAAAGTTGGCAAACAATTTTGCATCCCTAAAAATCCTTCATGAACCAGTCAAAAGATATTTGTGGCCAAATTCAGCCCACAGGCTGAGAGTTGGTAACCTTTGTCTTAGATATTAGGATCCAAATTCTTCCCCATCTACTTAGAATGATGAAAACAGAGAATTTTTAAATTGGCTTTTCATTTTTATAATTTTCTTACAATTCTGAAAAAGACACAGAATTTGAAAATTACTTTGTTATGCATATTAAAACACCATGAAGTCTTCTAAACTTAGCTCAGATACCTTCCATGTCTTTCAGAAGACAGCGAGGACTACCTCATGCAATGTAATTGATTGGTAACTCTCCCATACCTTATAGTGTTTTGGATCCTTTATCCCTACCATCCCCTCCTCTTTCCTCCTTCCTCTTTTCTTCTTGATTTCCTCTGACTAGTTTGATATCTAAGATTTAAACTCAGAGAGCAGTATAATCCAGTGACTGAGTTTTTAAACACTATTCAGTGGAACTTACAATACGGTGAAGGCACTAGTAAATTACCCAAGCTGATACTCTTCTAGGAAAAGAATAAAAACCTCTTATGGACTTAAACAGGGCTGTTTCTCATTAAATTAGTTTATAGACATATAGTTTTCCTCCACTACACTATTATTCTTTGAATGGAAGATTTTATCTGATTGATTTATTAGTCTCTCATAGAATATGGTACACTAACTGCCCCATAGTAAGCATTAAAAATGTTTATTGAACTGAATATCCATATCTGAACATTGCCACTCCATACATTCTGAATTACATGCTTTCAATTATTGTCCCACACTCTCCCAACCTTGCCTTCACTGTACTCTACTCTCTTTACAGAGAGACTCAGAAACACATTCTGTATCACCAGAGAGAATCGAATATCCTTTACAAACTTTGTGTGATAGAAAATATGAGAGAAGGAGGCATAGGTCTGAATTCTGATTCTAGTCCATAGTACATATATGCTGTTTCTCAGACCTCTTTCTTTTATGAAATAGAGCTTGCACTAAACATGCTCCTTTAAACTCTGGAAGTACATAAAAGTGGCTTTAGAATTAGCACAGCAGAATTCAAACCCGAGGTCTCTATTTTTCCAGCTATATGAATTTATCAAACTACTTAATCTGTAAGACAAGTAAAGCGCTTATCACAGTACCTGGGAAAATAGGATGCTCTCAATAATTATAAGATATTTTATTATTATACTATTTTTGATTATTATAAATCCTTTAAGGTGAGTTTATCTAAGGCAGATATATAGGGCAGCTCATTTTTGGTCATGGGATAATATGTCTGCTTATAGCTTCCATAAATCCACCTCAAATTACCAGTGGTTATGTAATACATAAGATGTTCATATGGACATGGAACTGAAAAACTAAGTCATGTAAGGAGTTGCTTTGCAGCTGACATTTCCTTGATTTATTTCTCAGTCATTTGACTTGCTTTTCTTTTCAAACCTGAATTGTCCAGATTTATGATTTTGTGTAGGCATAGCTTGCATCTGATCCTTTGTGAGGCACTGTTAAGAAAAAAAAAGATCAAAAGAATGAATTCGTTATATTTATGAATCTTTCGGAAAATTAATCAAGGGTTTCACTTTCACCAAGAGAAATCAGCAGAGACAGGCAATGCCCATAATTTCTCATTGCGAAAACAGTAAACTTTCTTTCCTTCGGGGAGAGCAGTAAAATTTTAGGAACTGTCTTAAAATATAAATCTACTGAAGACTCAGCTTTGTTGAATTATAGAGTGTTTAGCCTCAGCTCTATATGGATCTTTGTGGTTATTTAGCCTATACGTATATATTTGTTATTCCTCCTAGCATCTGTTATTTGAAAGTTTAATGAATCTCTCTACTCTGTTTTTATCCAGTAGCAGAAACTCTGAACCAAATTAGATACAAGATGGATTCCTGTGTCATTCCATTAGAATGTTCCCTCTAAGTTGAGACGGATACCCTGCAAGCTCCTAAAGGAAGGAACTGTCCAGACAAAAACTTCCTAGCTATTGTGAGAGGTTCCTTTTGCTTCCGATTATTACTGTTATTTCCTACCTTTCTCTTTTAATTTCAAAATGGGTTCACAAAATCAAAAATAGGGGAAGAAGGGACAGATATTTAGAATCAAAATTGAATGTGCATTTTTAAGGACCCAAATTTCTCCCCAGTCTTCCCTTAAGATTTGTCTGTAGATCTGTCTCTACCAGTTCTCTCTTTTTGCTCCAAATCAATGTTTATTGAAATTATTATTCTTTTTGAAGATTAAGAGCTTCATCCTCCCTCTAATAAATATACTATTCTGTCAAAATGTGTCACAAATTTAATTCAATTGATGTAACAGTCCAGACCCAGTTAAGAGATAAATAGAAACCACTCAGATTAACTTAATGAAGTTAAGTATAAAGAACTATCAGCCATGATGAAAGAATAACTGTAAGATATAAGGAAACAACCCTAGGACTGATGGAGTGTCTAAGAAAGTACAAACTTGAAAGTGGTTCAGACTTCACTGCAGAAGGTGTGGTCCTGCCACAGGTCCTGCCACAGGTCGCTGGGACAGGTCTGGAGTCTCTGGGCCAACAATAGGCAACTCTTTGATTGCAAATGAGCTGCGGGGGGCTCAGCAGACTAGTGCAGCAGTGCCATGGGACAGCTGGCCTCGACAGGGCAGAAGGGCTTCAAGAGGGGACAGACCATGCTGGGGGATGGCAGAGGCTGCAGGCGAAACCATGGTGGGTTTGTGACCCTCCGGACCACAGGGGCTTGGGGGTCACCCAGAGAGTCTGTGTGGCTCTGGGAAGATTATCAGCACACAGAGATGGAATGATCCTAGAGAAATTCTGAGACCACGGTTGGAGCAGTTTCCACCACATCCTCACACCCACACTGTTGACCCGTAGTCCTCAGAGGAAGCTTCTTCCTTCTGCAGTGTCCCTCCAGTAACCTCTAATGAGAAAGCGTGGTGCACACCTTGAAGAAGAAATGATTGTAGGAATTCCATTGTTGATTACCAAGAGTGCATTGAAGAAAGCATTTGAACCTGAAAGAAAATAATTTTTAAAGAAAACTATTTATTATTTATTTATTCATTTATGTTGGGCTCTGCTGGGTCTTTCTTGCTGGACGCAAGCTATCTCTAGTTGTAGCAAGCAAGGGGCTACTCTAGTTGTGGGGCCAGGCTTCTCATTGTGGTGGCTTCTTTTGTGTGTATGTGTATGTGTCTGTGTGTCTGTGCTCAATCACTCAGTCTTATCTGACTCTTTGCAACCCTGTGGACTATAGCCCACCAGGCTCCTCTGTCCATGGGATTTTCCAGGCAAGAATACTGGAGTGGGTAGCCATTTCCTACTTCAGGGAATCTTTCCAACCCAGGATCAAACCCAAGGCTCTTGCATCTCCTGCGTCGGCAAAAGGTTCTTTTCTACTGAGCCGCCTGAGCCCCAGTTTCTCTTGTTGCAGAGCCTCAGCTCCAGAGCATGAGGTCTTCAGCAGCTGCAGCAGACGGAGCAGTAGCTGTTGCTTGAGGACTCTCGAGAACATGCCCAGTAGTTGTAGCGCACAGACTTTGTTGCTCTGGGACATGTGGGGTCTCCTCAGAACAGGGACGGAAGCCATGTCCCCTTCATTGGCAAGAGAATTCTTAACCATTGGACTGCCAGGAAATCTGACAATAGTTGCTAATGTACCGGTGTAATTTTACCCCATCTCAGCTCTAATATGTTGGAAAATTCTCTATCCTTAAGAATTAGACAATCAGGATTAAAATAAGAACGTTACTTACTAGTATTACTTAGTTGCCTCTATGTGGTTTCAGGCTATACATTTTGCATTCTTGAGTTTTAATTTTCTTGTCCATAAGAGATTCATAGAAACTTCCTCAGATTTTTGAGAGAATTAAATGAGATATAATAAATGAGAATTCTTCATACTGAAAATCTAAGTGTATTTTATTTAGTCTGTCTCTTGAAGTCATTACATTGTTCATAAATCACATGCTAATAGTTGCATCTGGAAACTAGATTGTTAACAAAAATAAGATAATTCCATCTCTTATTTGTAAGTAAAAAGAGGCTTCAGAGGTCAGTGAATCATCTCCTTTGACTGAGTCTCCAGGAAGTAAAGGGACTTGCCTAAGTTTGTACAAAGATGGAGTGGCAGAAATAAAGCTGAGGCTTTTACATACCACCTGCATCTTGAAATTAAAAATCAAAACCCAAACCAAAGCTCCAAACTAAAAAACAAAATCCAGATTTTAATTTGTTTTTTTTTTTTTTTTTAAAATTTGGTTTTAATGTTATTTCCGGTGAGTGTGTTAATAAGAGCAATGAATGCAGTTAAACAGGATGCGGAGGGAAGTTTTTGTCTGTGTGTCTGTTTTGGTATATGTGAGGAAACTCTGTAATCTGACCAGAGAATTTAGGAGATGCAAAGTTTTCCTATTAAAAAAGGTGAAGGGGGGAGGAGGGGGAGCTGATCCTTTCATCATTAGCAAGTCACGTTCAAGAGCATGCTCTTTCAAGAACAATTGTTTGAAGCTTTTTCTCAAAAGCCTTTCTTCCTAGCTATTTCGTGCACTTACTAGCTCCTGAATCGCCTCAGTATTTTAGCCCTAGCATCGCTCTGCCTTCCTTGAAGGGGAGAGCTCAATACAAAACGCTTGTTGCTAAGCAGTGCCTATTTTTACTCCACTTGAACAGAATAGAGGCCCACTCGATGAGATTTTTATCACTGAGGCTAGCTACTAAGCAGCTTTTGTAGGTTAAGCATTCACTGGTGTTTTTCTATGAAACTATACACTTCATAGTTTGGCATCCAGGATGAAAGTGTAAAACTGAGGCCAAGGACCTGTACTGGTAACATGTTCTTAAAATAACTGGAAAAACTCAAAATATCTCAATACTTCAAGTATTTATTGAGCTCCTAATATAGTTGATGATTCTGTATTATGCGTGGGGAGAGGGGAAATTATGAAATTAAACAGATTTGGCCCCTGACTAGACTCTATAGATTAAATAAAGAAAAGAGGCAAGCAAACAAAAATACCAAATGACAAGTTATGATAAGAAATAAACATGCTGACGAGACAGGATAACAAAGGGAAGGAGAGTTTGTTTAAACAGAGAACAAAGAAGAGAGATTTCTGAGACTGTGATGCAAAAACTAAGAAGGCATCTATCATGTGAAAGGTTTTCCAGAAAGAAGGAACAGCTTGTGCATATGTCTTGGGAGAGGCAGTGTCAGAATGGGAGGTGGGTTAAGAAGTGTACAGTGGGGTAGGGAAGGAATGAACTAGCCACGAGGAACTGAGAAAAGACCACTGCAACTGGCAGTTAGTAAGTAAGGAGAGGAGGCTGATGTTATAGAGAGGGATGCATTTTAGCTTCACCAAGTAAATGAAAACCATTGGGAGGACTTTATGCAATGAATGATTTGATGCATTTACATTTTTACAAGATCGTATTCATTTTCTGGAGAGCAACTGGTAGTAAGGGGACAGGAACGAAACAGAGTCTATTTAGGAGGCTATGGCAAAGGTCCAGGAAAAGAATGAGAGATAACTGGTGAGAGGCAGTGGAGGTAGCACAAAGGCAAATCCGAAATATATTTGGAAAGTAGAAGAAAAGAAACTTGGTGATGAACTTCTGGGCTTCTGCCATAAACTTGCTCCTTCTACAATCTTCCCAAATTTAGTTGATGGCCACTCCATCCTTTCTACTGTCCTTTGAAATTTATCCCTCACACTCTTCAAACACTCAGCAATCTGTTGGCTCTACATTGAAAATGTATCCAGAATCAGCCATCTTCGCCAACTTTATCTCTAAATCTCTAGCCAAAGGTACCATCATCTCTCACTTGAATTTTTGCAATAGCCTCGCCTGATTTTCTGCCTTTCCTCCTGCAGCCTATGGTCCCCCAGCTCTCAGATACCCCATTAAAAATTTGATCAGGTCATGTTAATTCTCTGCTCAAAATCCACCACTTCACATCTCACTTTGAAAAAGAGAAAATATCTTACAACAGTTAAAAGTTCCTACGTTATTTGACCAAACATTATCTCTCTTTCTTATCTTACACTCCACTACAGCTATACTGGTATCATTGCTACTCCTGAAACATGGCAAGATTTCTACCACCTCAGGGCCTTTACACTTGCTATTTGATCTTCTTGGAATCTTTTCCCCTGTAAGCTATATGATTTACTATCTTACCTTTTAAGTCTTTGTTCAAATGCCACCTTTTCAAGTAGACTTTCTCTAGCCACTACAGATAAAATGACATTATATCTAGTACTCACTACTCTTTTCTTGCTCTAATCTTTTCCATGGCATTTATTTCATCTCTCATACTATGCATTTTACAATTATTTTTATTTGCATAAATGATTACATCCCATTAAGTGGTAAAATTTTAAAACTGATTTTAATTTTTAGAACAGCTTTTTATTTTCAGAAAAAAAAAAAACCTGAGAAGATAGAAGATAATACAGAAAGTTACTGTATATCTAGTACCCAGTTTCTCTTATTGGAGAAGGAAATCGCAACCCACTCCAGTATTCTTGCCTCAAAATCCCATGGACAGAGGAAGCTTAAGGGCTGCAACTCTGTGGGATCACAGAAGAGTCGGACACGACTTTTAGTCATCATCAATTTTTCTTATTATCGACATCTAACTTTAGTATAGTACATTTGTCACATTAATGAATGAATATTGGAAAATTTTAAACTGAAGTCCATAGTTGCATTCCATTTCCTTAGTTTTTCTTTAATGTCCTTTATCTAGTCTTGAATTCTATCTTGTATAATATATTGTTTCCTTAGGCTGTTTTTATTGAGGCTTGCCTTGTTTTTGATATTTTTGATAGTTTTGAAGAGTAATGGTCTGATATACTTCAGGATGCCCCTATATTGGAAAATTTCTTATTTTTTCTCATGATTACACTGAGGTTATGGCATTTGGAGAGGAATATCACTGAGGTAAATTGCCATTTTCAGCACATATCAAGAGTGCACACTATCTACATGACTTATGGCTGATGAAGTTGACCTTGATCACCTGGCTGATCAAGGTTTCTCTACTGTACTCTTACCTTCCCCCTCACAATTTCCATATTGTAATCTTTGGAAGGAGGTCATTATGCAGTCCTCAGTGAAGCACTGTACACAGTACTCAGTGAGTCCACACAGTCCAGCTCCCTGAGGGCAGAGTATCTATGTGAATTATTTGGAATTTCTCTGCATCAGAGATTTGTTTCTTCTCCCTCATTTATTAATTTATTCAATCAATTAGCTTTATCAGTATAAATTTATATTGATTTTATTTTGTTTTGAGTTACAGTCCAGTACTGTCTTATTTTGTTTCTCCAGTTGCCCCATGTTTGGTCATTTGAAGTGCTTTCTGTTGCTCCTACACTCATTTGACATATTCCCATTAATTGTTTTTAGCACTTTCTTAATTTCTGCCATTACAAGATGGTCCAGGATTACCTGTATAGTCCTTGTTTCTGTCTTAGAATCAGCCTTTTTTTTCAAGGAATGAAGGTGAATCTTTGTCAATTCAGTTGTTTTTATATCCCCAGCACCCAGAACAGTAACTAGCACAAAGGAGTTGCTCCATATTTGTTGAGCCAATGAATGAATGAACTGAAATAAGGATTAAGGGATAGGGCAGTTATGATCAGAATCCCTTCATCACATCAGACTCTTACCTCATCAAGTCCATTGGGATATAAACACTTTGGCATAAAACTTTCTTTAGCAGAACTACAGACCCTAGATTTGCTCTCTTCTCAAAATTTTTAAGGAAAATTTTTTAAGAAAACAGTCTTCCTGAGAAAAACGTCTGGAAACATGCAATTTATTACTTTAAATTACTAAGCATTGCTTCCTACAGTCAGAATTAAATACCCACCCCTCAATGCTGCCGCCTTCTCATGCCCTAATTAGAGAACCGACTTTATCTTTCTCAATTGTCTTGTCTCACTTGCAGTCATTCCCTGGGCTGTGAACAGCTTGATGACAGGAACCGTGCCTTATTCTGTGCAGTGCATGTAGTACCAAGCTGACACACTGGAAAGTGATTAGAGTAGATGCGTTGCACAAAGAGAGAATATGAGAATAAGTTAACCATCATTGTTGAATAACAATTCAAATTACAAAGCAAGCATAATCAAAGTATTTTAGCAGTGGGACAATTGTTTACAAAAGGGTATACTTCAGTTTTGAACACTTACAGGACAGAGGAAAATTCAAAAGAATGTATTGACTCTTCGAAAGGCTAAATAATTGCCTTTTCCCCCTTTTATCTCTGTCATTTCCCATAAATTTCAGTAATCAAGAATCTTTTTATGCATGAAGAATCACAGAACTCTTAAGATAACCCTCAGATATAGTATACCTTCCTCATTTCAAAGCTAAGGAAACTACAACCCAGAGAATGGAGAAATGATTTTTCCATAATAACATAGGCTTGATATATGGATCTCAGTCTCCAGACCACCATGGTAGCCTTATTATTGCTCTAACAAGAGGTCTCCACCAATATTGTTATCTGCATACAAGTGTACCTTTCAGTTCTTTACTATACTAGAAGATACATATCTACTCAATAAAGCAACAGATAATGTAAGTGAACTAATTCAAAGGTCTAATATTTTTGCTCATTTAATAATCTTGAAAGTGGGAAAAAGAGTGCACATTTAAAATCCACAAAAGACAAAGTTATTTTTTCTAAATATTAAACAGCTAAAATTTGGCCAGAATAGAAAAGGAGAAAGAAAAATATATATTGAGTACTTAGCATGTAAAAATTGCCTGTACAGATTATTTGGTTTGATGCTTCAAACACCAAGGTCAATACTGTGATGATATATTAAATATATTACCTCCAGTCACACAGCTATTAATAACAGAGCTGAAATTCACACCTAGGTCCTGTAACTCCTATGTCTGGATATGCCCTTTTTCTACATCATACTTTAGAACTCAAAGACTTGAGCTATTCTGATTATAGAATTATAATTCTATAATCAGAATAGCAACAATCTCATTATGCCTATGTTATATATCATATTAAAGTTGTACTGATTTAATTGATTATTTGTAGTGTTCACCATTCAGTCTAACTTAGTTCAAACAATATTTACTAAGTGCATTCTGTGTTCTGGGCATTATATCCCGTGTTCAGGACAAATAAAAAGATGGATTTACCTGATCCTAAATAGGAAACACATGCTCATACTTAACTGCAATTGAAAAGATACATTGAAATTCCTCAAACAGATGGACAAAGTACTAAATTAAGTACTGCACATGTGTGTTTGTGTGTACACATACATATATAGCAAGGGTACTGCCTGGTGTGTGTGGGATGTGTGTGTGTGTGTCTTTGGGCATATATGCATATGAAATGCAGCACCATAAGTTTATACTTGCCCTATATACATATCATATATATGTAAGTGGATGCAAAAATGCTAGTTTAGTTTCAGTAAGTTCTTTATTTTACCTTCCTGGGGCTTCAAGTACAGTTTAAGGTGTTTATTTGCTAGTTTGTACATAACCCAGATAAAATTCACATCCACTTTATATGTATTTTTTCATGGTGATGATAGTGGTGATGATGTAATCATGGCTCAATATTTGGAAACACAATAAAAACAGGAATAACAACATCAAAGAAAAAAAAATAAAAGTTCTGACTGGCAAAATTTTTTTAAGAAAAGAAACTACAAGGACTAGGTATTTTCTAATAAGTTCATTTTTATTTCAGACTTGGCACATTGTATAAGCATGCCATATTTGTCAAATTCCAAATTTATAACTCTCCTTTTCTATTCTCTAGTCTCAAATTAATTTTCTCTGTCATACCTCAAAGAAATTCAGAAAAAAATGCTCCTCTGCTGCTCCATTTGTCCTGGCATATATAAACGGTGAGTTTATAATAGTCATTTTATCCAGCTAATCTCTTCAGAACATTTGTTCTTTAGTCATTGTGGAATCCACATATAAGAGCAGGTCACTTGCAGTCTGACCTTTAAAACTCTCAGTAATGGGCTGCACGTTCTGCCTGTCAGATGTTGTCTCTCCTCCATTGCCCTTTGCAAGAGATGGTCCTAAGTCAGAAGTCATGAGCTTGAGTACAGACAATTGGGGAAATCCTCTTCCTCTGTCTCCTTTGAAAGTTTAGCTGTATGAATGTCAAGACTTCTATCAGCAGAAAATAAAACATAATATTTAAAACCAATTAATGAGCAGAACCCAAACTAAAGCCGGGATTGGGAATAGGAGAGGCAAGAAGTGATCTTTAATTATTTACGGTGACTAATTTAAGACTTGGCATAGGATAGAAAGTGAGAGTGTGAGATGTTAGGTTTTAACAGAATTGTTTAAATCCAAGGAATACACATGAAGGAGATTATTTTCCAGACGGAGCCTATTGGAGGGATTTTTTTAAAACCTTCTCTGAACGCCTTTGTACTCTATAACTGTGTATAGCTCTCATCTCATCTCCCTTGTGTGATATCTATTTGTGTACTCTTGCTTCCTCTGAGGGGCTTCCCAGGTGGTTCAGGGGTAAAGAATCCACCTGCCAATGCAGGAGCTGCAAGAGACTCAAGTTCAATTCTTGGGGCGGGAAGATTCCCTGGAGGAGGACGTGGTAACCGCCCACTCCATATTCTGGCCAGGATAATCCCACGGACAAGGAGCCTGGCAGGCTATAGTCTATGGGGTCTCAAAGAATCAGATAAGGCTTAGCAGCTAAGCATGCTCGCACCCACAGTCTCTGAGATTCCAAAGTTTTGTTGAAGGCAGAAAATGGGTCTGACTCAGAAAGTCCTTCTCCATAATGCCTTTCAAGGTGCTTTGTACATAGTAGGTGCATGGTAAAGAATGACTGATAGGCTGCAGGCAGCAGGCATGAGAAGAAATTCAACGACAATATTAAGGTGATGTAGATTAAAGGGTGTGGTTTCTGTACCCCTGAACTGTGTCATCAGTCAGTTTCAGAGAATCATTTTTGCTCCCTATACCTTAGAATAAGACATGCCAATGGAATGAGAAATGGAATGATTCAATATTGGCTAATATATTAGGGCTTCTTATGTGATAAGACATTGTCTTGTTAAATCAGGAGGGCTGACTGGATGAAATCAAATCACCTGGCATCTGTGGTCATGTCAGGCAGCTGCCGTCAAATGCCTGGGAAAGATGCTGGCAGTCTCCCTCTTGAGATGCCAACTTCATTTAATTAGTTTGCAGACTATGCAATTTTACCTGCTAATTTTACACTGAAGTTCTTTTCAAAAATCTCAGCTTTGAGTTTTTCATTTTCCAAGGTAAAGAACTCCAAAGCATGATGATTATTGAATGTGAATGGAGTATGAAAAGCATTTACTGAGTAGACCATATGAAACAATAACTATGATTACCATAATTTTAATAAAATTGTCTTCTTGTGTCTTACTCATGGGAAAGTCAAACCACAATGCAATACTAGACTGTCAGTACTAGAGTCTCAGAGTTAACACTGAATCCTAGTGATGAAGAGACTGACTAGCCCTGTGTTCCATGGACATAGACAAATAATAAAGCCAGGACTTTAAGGCTGTTTGGGGGCTTGTGATTGAGTAAGACTGTCCCAAAGAAGGATCATAAAGAAGACATGGTGGCAGACCTAAATTCAGGTCCCTTTGCTTATATTTACTACATATTTACAATCACATCAATCAATCTGAGCCTCTTGTTAAAATGGGAATACCAATTCCTGCTTCTTAACTTTCTTACATAATCGTTTTGTGGATCAGGTGACAGATGCTCATTCCTTGTGAGGTATATAAAGTACATAAACATGAAGAATTATAATTATTAAAATTCTGGGGAAGGGCCTCTCCCTCTTCTTAAATTAAGTAGGAGCTGATTCTCCAGCTACTCTCCATTTGGTAGCTCTGAATTCTCACAATATATCAGGAAAGCATTTTAAAAACATATCTCTTGCTGCAGTATTGACTGAGCAAAAAGTGTTTATTGAATGTTTGCATTAATCAATAAATATATATCAAGTACTTATCACATGTAAGGAATCATATTAGATTTTGGGGAGAATAAGAATTAGTGTCAGCTATGGTTTCCTTAAGATACATGTGGTTTCTAAGAAACAGGAGACAATTTATTCATTCATTTTAAGTCAAGCAGTGGAGCAAGAACTCTCATTTTCTGTGCACCACAATGCACCAGCCACTGTGGCAGACACTTTAAAAGCATTGCTACATTTAATCCTTATACTTATTTACCTTTTGAGGTATAGGGATTTCTAATGTGCATTTTTTTTTATGTGTGAGAATCTGCTATCAGTCAATCAGAAAGTTGGAAATTCCACCCAAACTTGGGCCAGGGCAAATAACAGGAAATCTTGGCCAAGTATGGTAGGGCCTGATGGGAGTGTCTTCTCCACTCTTGTTTTCTATGGTTCCAGTTCCATGTGATCATACTTTTGGAAAACTTACATTTCTCTAGCTCTCACACTCTCTTTTTCTCTCCAGGAGTCTGCTCCACAATGAACTCTTTATTTAAATCTTAATGATTTTATATGGTGTCATTTATCTTCACAAAATATTTGATTATTACAAAGAGATGAGGCTTCTGACCTCATTTTTAAGGCAGGAAAATTATGGCATGTTAAATAACATCTCAGAAACATCCGACATGTTTTGTAAGTATCTGACTTAAATATCAGTTATCACAAATCATTTCATGAAGAAAAGAACAGGTGTGCACTTACTGAATGAATAAAACTTAAAGCTAGTATTGTTTCCTCTAAATATTATTTACTACAGAGAATATATACCAAATCATATTTTTTTGCCGCATTGTTGTTAGTCATTCCCTAAGTCACATCCAGCTCTTTGTGACCTCATGAATTGCAGCACACCGGGTTTTCCTATCTATCCCTGTCCAGGAGCTTGCTCAAACTCATGTCCATTGAGTCAGTGATGCCATCCAACTGTCTCATCCTCTGCCCATCTTCTCTTACCCTCAGCATTAGGCATGAACAAATACAAAGCAAAAATACTAAATTCATAAAACTATGTATCTAAAGAAAAAAACCTTTTAAGTAAATAATAATAATATCTAAAATTAATCACAAGTTAGATATCTAAAACCTAAAATGTTAAATAATATTCTCAATTTACCTGTATCTTTGGAATTTTCTGTAGTTCATTATTTAAATTTCTGGGACTCGTTTGTTTTCTTTTTTGTTTTTATCCCAAACTGAATACTGTGTTTTGATTTTTCCTTCCAAATAGGTTTCTCTATGTCCAAATTACTTATTTGTTAACTTCTTTCCTGGGAGAAAGAATATTTATTTTTAATTGTTTTCCATAAAGGAAAATATAGTACACTCCCTTTTAGAGGTGTAGTACCAATTTCATTTCTTTCACAAATAACATTGTAGAATAATTTAAATAGACCATCATGAAGCTTAAATACAATTCTATCATCTTAAAATTTCCAGTTCTTTAAATTTTTATATTAGACTGTATGCATGCTCTGTCATTAGATTAGGCTACAAGCCCATATATATGAATTTTGAATTCTGTATTTTAAAATTTAAATATCATGATAATTTTTATACTATGTGTAATTATAATGTCTAATGACTACATAATACTCTATCATTGTCCTAATTTTTTTAACAAAGCAAAGTTATCATTTTTTAAAATTGTGATAAGAATACATGCAGCATAAAATTTGTCATCTTAAGCATTTTTAACTTCACAGTTTGGAAGTGTTAAGTATAATTGTATTCTTGTGCATCCAATATCCAGAACTCTCATCTCTTGCAAAATAGAAATTCTGTACCCATTAAACAACTACTCTTTCTCACATACTCCCATCCTCTGCTAACCACCATTCTCCTGTTTGTCTCTATGAATTTGACTACCCTAGGTACCACATGTAAATGGAATTACAGCATTTGGTTTCTTGTGACTAGCTTATTTCACTTAGCATAATATCTTGAATGTCCATTCACATTGTATCATGTACCAGGATGTTCTTAATGTTTAAGGCTGAATAATATTTCATCATATAAATATACCACATTTGTTTAACCATCCGTCAGTCAGTGAGAATGGGTCACTTCTACATTTCAACTGCTGTAAATAATGCTGGTATGAACATGGGTGTAAAAATACGTGTTCAAGATCTTGCTGTTAGTTATTTTGTGTATAAAATAAAAAGTAGAATTGATGGGTCATATGGAATTATATTTTTAATTTTTTTCAGCAATTATCATACCATTTTCCAAAGAGGCTGCACCATTTACATTCTACTAACAGTGCACATTTCCCAAATTCTACATATCCTCACCCACACTTCTTAATTTCTGAGGTTTAGGGGCTTTTGTTTGTTCTTATAGTAGCCATCTTAATGGAAACAAGGTGGTATCTTACAGTGGTTTTGATTGACATTTCTCTGGTAAATAGCAGTTCTTAGCATCTTGCCATGTGCTTGTTGGCCTATATATCTTCTTTGCACAAATGTCTATTCAAGGTTTTTGCCTATTTTTTAATTGGACTATTTTTTTTTGTTCCTGAGTCATAGGAATTCTTTATTTCTGAATGTTAACTTCAGGTAACCTATAGTGGACGTATTTTTCTCTTTGATTAAACTATTTTTTAGTTAAATTTTCCGGATTAAAATTTTGTCTGGAAGAATAGAACATTTTTAGGATCTTGACTTTAATTGCCAAATTACTTCTTCAAAGAGTTGTGCTTATTAAGCTTAGAATCATGGAAATTCAGCACTCCATCAGTAATGCCAACATTTCTTAACAAAATTAGCTTCTTTTTTTCAGTAGTAAGTGTAAAAATGTTCCTCATTGTCTACATTTGCATTTCTTTGATTATTAGTAAAGTTGAATACTGTTCCATATTTTACATTCCCTTGCTAATTAATAGTTCAATCATATATTTGCTAATTTCACTATTGGAATTTGGACGCTCATCTCATGACTTTTCAAATATTCTGCAATGTTGTCTCTATGTACATTTTTTTAAGTTTTAGTCATGCTTTAGTTTTCATTATTAAAAAGTTATGTGTATGCATGATAGTTAACTAAATCTTTCTGAGCTTTGAAATATGATATTAGATTCTACTTCCTGCTGTATTTTTGACGGTATATTTTCTATGATTCTTTCTGTAAAACAAGGTCAACCTGTACAATTTTTTTTTCAAGGTATCTCACAATTGACAGACTAGAGCTGTGGAATTTACACAATCTGCTGCTCTCCTGAGTGGTGACCAAAATGTCAGGCTATGCTGTTATGTGGCCAGCTGAACATATTTGTGGAAGGAAATGCATCTTTTAGAAACATAGCACCAATAAATAAAATGGCCTTCAGGAGCAATGAAAGTGTCTTGGTGTCAATAGCAGCAATCAAAGCCGTATCGGAAGCACTGTGGCCAAGAAAAGAAAATGAAGAGTCCTCGTCTGGTTGAGGGGAGAAGGCTGAGAAACAGTGTCCAGTGAATTTTACAGGAACAATAAAATTAAGGCTCTGACCACTGAGGGTCTCTCAAGGATCTAGGATGAGTAGCAATATTAAATTTTGAGACCTTGGCTAAATTCCAACTTGGGTAATTGTATTCACTCAGTTTTAAATTCCCTCTGCACTTTCTAATGCAATATCCTTCTGGGCTTCCTGATGCTAAACACTGCATGCTGCTGCTCTGCAAGGATGAGTAACTGGACCCTCCATCCTGGAGGAGGCCTTGCAGCCACCAGGGAAGCAGTCATTAAACATGTCATTCTAGTCTTTCATTTCTGAAGACATACACTTCCAAACATTTAGGCTGTTATAGAAAAATCTGGAGATCTTTAAGTGTGATGTTTTGGGCACTGGTATTCTCCCACGACCCTAACAATCCATTTCAATAGATGGAGTCAGTCAAAAAGATCTTGAGACTTCAGATCTGACAATTTGAATTCCAGTTAGCTCCTCTGCTCTTATTACATGTTTGACCTCAGGCAACTTACTCCCTAACTCATCAACTTTCCCAAGGTTGCAGAAAACAATGCCTGAACGTGGCCAGGCCTGCCATGACTAGTCTCTAACTAGCCTTTCCTACCGTAGCTCTTACTTCTAGGGATGGAGATTATAGATAGGGAAATTGGACTATTTCATTTCTCCTTTCTGTGAATGTTCATGTCACTAGGCTTCGGGCCTTGCTGTTCCTCTTGCCTAAATGGCCCCAACTTTCCTCTTGTCTTGACAAATCTTATCCATCTTTTGGCTTCCCAAGTAGTGTTGTGGTAAAGAATCCACCTGCCAATGCAAGAGATGTAGGAGACTCGGGTTTGATCCCTGGGTCAGAAAGATCCTCTGGAGAAGGAAATGGCAACTCACTCCAGTAATCTTGCCTGGAAATTTCCATGGGCAAAAGAGCCTGGCAGGCTTCATCCATGGGATTGCAGACAGTCAGACATGACTGAGTGGGCACACACACACAAACACAGCCATCATTCAGGAAGAATTTAAATATTATCTAAGTACTGTATACTTACTGTGGAACACAATATTGGGTTTTACATTTACTAATTGTTTAAAATCTCTGAACTGTTTAAACCTTTCTTTTCATATGATGACCTTTCTGAATAACAAAGCAGGTCTCAAATGAGAAAACAATATTATAGTTTATTCCAGGTTAATAAGCATACACAACCAAATAATCTCTTAATCTGTTCTTTTTTTCTGTGGACTTCATGTTATGGTTAATGACTAGAAATGTGCAAATTTTTCCAAACGTATTTTAAATTTAATTACTTCTTGTGATAAAAATTGTGGTGTCTTCTCTCAGATAAATACGATTTAAATCTAAGCTTTTAAAATGTTGTTCTTTTGGAGTCAGGTTAAGTGAACATCTGTGAATTTTTTTCAAATTAATATTTGAACTAATGTATTTTTCTGAGCTCCAAAATCACTGCGGATGGTAACTGCAGCCATGAAATTAAAAGACGCTTACTCCTCGGATGGAAGGTTATGACCAACCCAGACAGCATATTAAAAAGCAGAGATATTACTTTGCCAACAAAGGTACATCTAGTCAAGGCTATGGTTTTTCCGATAGTCATGTATGGATGTGAGAGTTGGACGATAAAGAAGGCTGAGTGCTGAAGAATTGATGCTTTTGAACTGTGGTATTGGAGAGGACTCTTGATAGTCCCTTGGACTGCAAGGAGATCCAACCAGTCCATCTTCAGGGAGATCAGTCCTAGGTGTTCATTGGAGGAATGATGTTGAAACTCCAACACTTTGGCCACCTGATGTAGAGAACTGAGTCATTTGAAAAGACCCTGATGCTGGGAAAGATTGAGGGCAGGAGGAGAAGGGGACGACAGAGGATGGGATGGTTGGATGGTATCACTGACACAATGGACATGGGTTTGGGTGGCCCCTGGGAGTTGGTGATGGACAGGGAGGCCTGGTGTAATTCGATTCATGGGATCACAAAGAGTCAGACATGACTGAGCGACTGAACTGAATTGATAATCTTGGAAATGTAGCTCTTGAAGATAATCACTAAGGAATCATTATACCTAGTTGTTCTCTATATCAAATTTTAATTTTTAGAGTCCCTTCTGGAGTAAGGCGATTCATCTCACATAATGATCACAACTTAGCGTGTAAGAACTGAGCATCTCTAATTATTTGCAAAAACATTCAGAAAATCATAAAACAAAGTAAAAAGCCCCAGGTGATTCACCTGCTTAGTGATAAGGGCTAATCATGACTGTTCTAGAACAATATTGCCAAGCCCACGGCCATCTTAAAGGAAAGGAGTGAGATAGTCAGAAAAAAAAGAAGGTACTGTGTCCAGATAACAGAAAATGAGAAGCCACATGAAGGCTGGAGCTCAGGCCACCCAGCATCAGTCAGATGCATGATTCTGCCTCTTTACTCTCTGACAAATTCACTGTTCCTTATCTTTTTCAGGGTTTTCTGTAGCCAAGCTAACTCTCTGACTAGATTTTACGAGTTATGATTATAGCAATACAACAGACCAGCATGTTAATCACGGCTGATTTTCAAAACTTGATGCAGAAGTCTCACTATCGTTTCTTTCTGCTGCTTGGGATGCAGAGCCAGTCAGATTTGTCCCAGGTCCGACAATGCCTCTAGTGCTATTGCTTAATGGAGATAACTTCTGACTTGAGGGAACCAACATGCTCTCCAAAGAGAAGCTATCACTTACTGATTAACTTATTCTCCAGGCAGGCTATGACTCTGTAGCGCTTGAGCTCCCATGAAGAGTGTGCCTGAATAAAACTACAAAGGAAGTATTTTACCCCAACAGAAATGAAGAAATTGACACCGTATTAAGTCAGACTCTATCGCCTGTGTTAATGTGATTTTCTTGGTTGTGTTTACTTTGTAAAAATTGATCATGCTATACACATATGATTAGTGCAAATTTATGTATTCGTGTTATACTTCCATAAAATGTTTATTGTAAATGATAATAATGATACTAATAAAATAGCACTGCCCTAGCCAGGCAGTTCAAGCAGAGCAGAGAATGAGAAAAATTGCAAGTTCTAAAGTCAAAGTAAAACACAGCTTTATATAGTCCTAACTCTGTGATAGTTGACAAGTCTTTACCTCTCTGAGACTCAGATTTTGCCATATCTCTTAAATAAGAAAAATACATACCTACCTTGTGGAGATGCTGTGATGATAATATAATATAATATTTGTAAGAAGCACCAGGCTTATAGAATGCCTGGTCCTCAGCAGATGTAACTCATTCATTTGTTCAAACACTTTTTATGTCAAGAATCATTCTGGGATATAAAAGCCAGTAAGTCATAGTTCTTGCTCTCTAATGAGTAATTTCAGTAGTAGTTTATCCATTTTTATTCCCTTTTCCCACCTCTCAGGGACCACGAGCAAACACCTTCCTATGGGCTCGCATGGAAGACTGTACTCTTTCTAAAGGCGTGTACTCCATCATGTTGTAGTTATTTTATTTATATATAAACAATAGCTATATGGATGGATGAATGAATTGATGCATTTCCTTTGTCCTGTAGTATCTTATTTCCTCCTTCCTTATTACCATACATCTTAATTTCATCTCTCCTTCCAATCCCTCTCACACTGTTTCGTTCCTTGATTTGCTCCAAACAGAAGCAACGTTCCTTTCTCAATACTCCAATCATACTTTTGTTTGAACTTTTTGGGAGATCTCAGTGTAGTATGGGAAAGTATGACTTTCACAATCTGTTAATCCTGTGGTTTGCTACTGGGTTCAGCCTTAACTGACTGTGTGTTCTTAGGTAAGTAAGCTTCTCCGGCTCTATTATCTCACTAGTAAAAGTGGGGAAAACTATGCCTACCTCTGAAGATTGTTGTAAAGTTTGAAAATGATGCAGTTCAAAGGACATGCCACAGAACAGTTGTTCATTGGAAAGGAGATATAATTTCAACCTTGTTTTGTATAACCTATATAGACATTGTGTCTTTTTCTATAATGAAAAATCAACATTAACCCTATTTCAGCACTGTTTATAGTGCTTGTAAAGAGCAAATGTTCCACACATGTTTGAATAAATGAATGAATAAAAGATAAAACAAATTCCCCAAAGCTAGTGGTAGAGAAAGAAACCCATACACAGTTCCCAAATCCCAGATAACTAGTTAAAAATCTCTCTCTGGAGACGGATAATATAACATGTGCCTGCCTGCTAGGGGATCATTCAGGCTTCCTATTGCTGCACACACATACACACACACACACACACACACACACACACACACACACACACATGCACAAAAGAGGTGAATGGCATAGCTCTTTCATACTGCTGTAAGAACAAGCAATGTTAGCATGATTTTAACTGGCACCAACTGGCTGTTATTCACCAGATGGTGACCAATTTAGATTGAGTCTGCCCTAAAGAATATTGCAGAGTTTTGACTTATGGGATAATACAGGTGATGGTATCTATGTGAAGAGCATGTCTTCCACTTTGATTAGATTTTTGCAGGCTGGAAGCTGGCAAATGTGCTGTTAACTACTTACAAGGCTAAGTTAGAGCCATAAAGGTAAGTTCCCATGTTTGCATGCAAAGCTCTTGTCTTTAAATTTCCTGCGGTAGTGAATTGTCAACATTGCATAATAACCATCCTCCAAGACTTTATTAAAATCCTGACCTTTGCTTTAAAGCTTCCATTTGGAAGGAGAAAAGCAAGGAGAGAAAATTAGGTCTTTTCTAACAGTCTCCAGGAGCTTTAGGCCATAGGCCAAGAAGACTCAGGCTGTCTCTTGGAAAATATGTCTTTGCCTGTCACCCTGTCACTCATCTAGATCAGTTCCCTTGGAGGTACTGGGGGAGCACCATCATGAAGACAGCATTCTAAGGGAGGAGGAGCCAGTCTTAGGAGAAGCAATGGGGAGGTTAGGGTGCTGATTCACTAGGGCTATCCCATGAGGGGAACAGACCTCTGACAGCTGCAGAACTCTTAGCAGATAACAACTCCATCCAAACCCCTGCACTGACTTGACCAGTCTCAAGCATGGCTTCTAGCTGTGTGAGCTCCTGTGATGACCGCAGTCTTCCGTTAAAATATCTGCCTCAGAAAACTCAAAGCTGCCAGGAAATTTTACTATTTGTTCCATCCAGCATTTGATGATGGATCTCTGACTTCTCTTTCTTAGAGCATTTACGGTGATTGACTATGTTTCTGTTACAATTCAAAAGTGTCTTGAGGACTTGAGATCTACTTCTTTGAAATGTAGGCATCAGGAAGAATAGGGCCTCTGACCCCAGGTCTCTGTGGGAAGACCAAATCTTAACCTCAATAACTTTCAGTCACCAGTGACAGCTGGCCTAATTGGATTTACATTGATCACCCTCCTGCAATTTTTCACTTTTCTGACTCTATTGAGCCTCTACGCTTTCCCCGCCTTCTTGCCCTCTTTACAATACGTAGATCTCCTCTGCACAAATTGGAATGGAGCGCAGGCCTTTCCCTTCCTGTCAGGAGTTCCTAAATCTAATCTATTTCCATTGGTTTAACTAATGTGAACTGTGTTTATCTTTGACATCTCCATATGGAAGAACCCCCATTTACGGGGTTCACCTTTGTGCAAAGAGAGTTCTGGAGGGGATCCAGAGTTTCCCTTTCACCTTTCTTTCATGGCTGTAGTTAACATAGCCTGCTAGGTTGAAGATATGAATGAAGAAAGCTCCCCACTGCGTAGTCCGATTTCCTCTTCCAAAATACTTGAGCTTCAATAGCTTGATATGTGTGTTTGGGCACATGAGCATGGACCTCTGATAAGACAGGGCTGAGCAGTTAGGAATCTCCACCTTGATGACTTGGTTTCATCTACTTTTTTTCCTATACCCAGTGAACCAAACTGAGGGAACAGAGGCAATAAGAAGAGACAGAGATTACTTGTAAACACAGGGAACTTGGGGGAGTGAGGAAAGGCATAATTGAGTCCTATAAGAGGGCTGTGGACAGCTAGAGAACGCCTATAGGAATTGGATTTGGATGAAAGCAAATTGGGCAGAGAAGTATTTTTTAAAAAATTGAGAATTTAAAAGGATATGGAAGGTGACATAATTACTTTTTCCCTTTTCACATTTTTCTTTTTGGCTCAGTTCTTTTGGCTCTTCACCTTCCTTCCAAAAACTTAAAGTAAAATATCTCTGTACAGTACTTTTTTACCCTGCTCCCAGCCAAGAAAAGGTATTTATTGTTTTTCTTCCTCTTTTCCAATTATTCTGGCCTGGCCAAAAAAAAAGGAATCAAACTTGGGGGCAAGAAATTTGTGACTTCATTTCTATGGGTCTCAGCTTAGCAGTGAGAGTTTTGAACTAGATTCATAGTTCAGCAATTGTTTATTAAATGAGTACTGTATGCAAACACTACTCATTTACTAGGGAAACGTCATTTTATCCTCTCGGAGCTTACACTCTACTGAAATAAATAGTCAGCAAATAAAGAGTGACATAATGAGATAGTGAATTTAAAATACATTTGATATGATTGTCAGCAAAGGATTTGATAAGAAGGTAACAGTTGAGCAGGGATATAAATGAAGCTAGGGAGCAAGCCATGGGGAATAGCATCCCAGGAACAGGGAACAGCAAATGCAAAGGCCCCCTGATGGGACCATGTTAGTGTGCTCGGGGCAACAGTAAGGAGCACATGGTGAGAGATTTGAGGAAGTAACTCAGTGTTAAGTCATGTATGGCCTTGTCTGGAAAATTTTCTAATCATGGTGACAAGTCATTAATTATTTGAGAGCAGAGAATGATTTAGTATTACCAGTAAAAATAACAACTAATATTTGCATAGCACTTCATTTGCACTTCACAATGTGCCAATCTCTGTTCCCAGTGTTTCACGTACGTGCTGTGCTTAGTTGCTCAGCTGTGTCCGACTCTTTGTGGCCCCATGGACAGCAGTCCACCAGTCTCCTCTGTCCAGAGGGATTCTCTCAGGCAAGAATACTGCAGTGGGTTGCCATGCCCTCCTCCAGGGATATTCTCAACCCAGGGATAGAACCCAGGTCTCCCACACTGAAGGCAGATTGTTTACCATCTGAGCCACTGGAGAAGCATTTTACTCTTATTAACTCATTTAACTTTGCAACCCTATATTGTAGATATTATTATCATCTTTATTATTTTACAGATAATGAAACTGAAGCAAAAATGTTAACTAACATGAATGTTTTATGTGAATATGTTATAGAATTTGAATTTGAACCCAGCAATCTGGCTCTGACTTCAATCACTAGCCTGTATTTATTCTGATTTCCATTTATAAAGATCATTGTGAAGTATGAGGAAAGACTTTGGAGGGCAAGAGTTTAAGGAGGGGGTCATTGAGGAGGGAAAAGAATGACTTGGACTCTGGTGGTTGTGGTGAGGAGAAAAATAGTGGTCCTATTTAAGATGTAATTTGAGAGCAGAGAAAACAGATTTGTTGATAGATTCTATATGAGCTCTAAAAGAAAGAGAGGGATCAATGATGAATCCAACTTTTGGCTTAAGCAACTGGGCAAAAGTAGTGTTTTTTACAAACTGGGCGTCCTTGGTGGCTCAGATAGTAAAGAATCTGCCTGCAATGAAGGAGACACAAGTTTAATCCCTGGGTCAGGAAGATCCCCTGCAGAAGGAAATGGCTACCCACTCCCGTATTCTTGTCTAGAGAATTCCATGAACAGAAGGCCTGGTGGACTATAGTCCATGGGATAGTTGGACAAATAGTTGGACACAATTGAAAAACTAACACTTTCAATTTTTTCACTTTTCTTACAATTTTAGAAAAACTGGAGGAGGAGGCATACATAAAGAGCTTGTTTTGAACATGTGAGGTTTCAAATGAGTATGATACATCTAAGAAGAGATAAGAAGGAGGCAATAAGGGGAAAGAGAGTCTGTGATTCCCATGGTATATTCAAATGTGAAAGATTTTATCACATAAATGCCTGAGATGAGATGTTCTAGGGAGGGACTATACGCATACCAAAGACTGGATGGAAAACAAAGAGTCAAGGAAAAAAAGAGTTTGAAGGAGAAACAACTGTATCTGATGCTTCTAAACAGGTAAAGTAAGAAGGCCATGAATTGACCGTTCAAGTTGGTAAAGTGAAAGTCATTAGATGCATTGCCTATGAAGTGTTAGGGACAAAGTCAGATTGCACTGGGTTCAAGAGAAAAGCAAATTCTGAGGCCCCTTTACAACTATTTGCAAAATAATTTAAAATAACTTGAAAAAAAGTAGAGACTAGCAGTAGAGGGAAGAAGCAAGTATGATGCTTTTCCAATAGTCAGTCAATTTCAAACTATTTTGCCGAGCATTTCTAAACCACCCAACACTGTTACGCACTGACATCAGTGAGTTTGCAACCTCATTCATTCATCCACAGTTGTTCACTGAATGCCTAATATGTGAGGGTTTCAAACATTTTCTAGTTGTACAGTAATATTTTGCCATTAAGCAAATTAAAAAGAAAAATACTTCCATAATTCTGATACATGAACATTTTCCACAGTCCTTTCAATCACTGCCCGTGTTTTCATGCCTTTGACACAACCTTTTAATTATGTCTTTTCCTTTGTAGACATAGTTTCATGATCCGTTAATTATGACAGCAAATACTTTATTGTGTGAGTATACAGCACTGGTTATTTAACCGTTTTCATTCTCAGTCACTTGTTTGTCTTAAAATTACAATATTAACATTGTGATGACTTGTCTATATGGTATCATCCTCATCAAACTAGGAATATCTCCTTAAAGTCCAAGAGTACATCTGGTTAAACTCTGAATCACCAACATGTGCCTGGCAGAGTCAGGACTTCTAGAAAGCACATGAGACTATCTAGTAAGGTGGTTAAGAGCAAGAAGACTGCCTCAGTTTTCATTTTGCAGTCTTATGGAAGGAATGATGCTAAAGCTGAAACTCCAGTACTTTGGCCACCTCATGCGAAGAGTTGACTCACTGGAAAAGACTTTGATGCTGGGAGGGATTGGGGGCAGGAGGAGAAGGGGACGACCGAGGATGAGATGGATGGATGGCATCACTGACTCGATGGATGTGGGTCTGAGTGAACTCCAGGAGTTGATGATGGACAGGGAGGCCTGGCGTGCTGCGATTCATGGGGTTGCGAAGAGTAGGACATGACTGAGCGACTGAACTGAATTGACTTGTAGGCTTGTGGCCTTGGGCAAGGTATGACTTCTCCGTCCAGTCTTCATATTGGAGATAATAATAGTAACTTAGACGATTGTGAAATTAAATTAACTGATATATACCAAGTACCTGCTACACTGTAAGCATATATTATAAAAGTGTTCAATGAGTGTATTATATCAGAAAAAAAATTTGATGTCCTGAAATATATTACATGAGTGAATAATAAATCAAAGAACAGTTTTGCTTCTACTTCATAAAATAAACTTTTAAAATTTTAGGTTGTTTCCTTTTTGGTACAATGTTGTGAACAGGTTCTGTGTGCCAGGTATCCAGAGACAAATGTTTTCTCAGGATTGATTTCCATAAACGGATAGAAATAAGTGAAACAACATGAACATGACTACAGCTTTAGTAATATTGTTATTTTAGCTTAGGAAGTTCAACCATCTGAGGCATCAGTTCAACCATCTGAGGCATCAGTTCATTGCTGTTCATCTCCAGCTGGTACCAAGAGACTGGCACCTCCTTGTTCCACTTACTAATTCATGAGGGTCTTTTTCCTTCACGTCTTTTTTTCTCCTTTTCTTTAATTTCTTTCTTTGGATCTCAGTTTCATGGATAAATAAATAAACAAGATTCAATTAGAACAGAAAGAAAAGCGAAAGTGAAGTCACTCAGTTGTGTCTGACTCTTTGACCCCATGTACTATAGCCTACCAGGCTCCTCCATCCATGGGATTTTCCAGGTGAGAATACTGGAGTGGGTTGCCATCTCCTTCTCCAGAAGATCTTCCTGACCCAGGGATTGAACCTGGGTCTCCCGTATTGTAGGCAGATTCTTTACCGTCTGAGCCACCAGGGAAGTCCTAAGAACAGAAGGTAAGTCATAAATGTGGTACAGTAAAGCATGTGTGAAGAGATAGGTCAACTTGGCTTTTGTTGGGAGTCTCAGAAATTAGGAAAAGTGTTGAAGGGCCTTGCCAGCCAGGAAGGAATGGTGATGGACTAGCAATAGAGAACAACAGAAGATTCTTTAACAAAGAAGCGACAGCCGTTGTAAAGCTCCGGATGACTACGCAGACTACCGTCTAGAGTGGGAGAAGTTGGCTGAGGGCTCTTTCAGAGATCTGGGGAAAGGGAGTGAATGAAAAGGACGGATTCTTCTGAGATCGCTTGGTTCTATATCGATTATTTAATTCAGTCACTAATTCAGTATACATGTACTGAGTGCCAACTTTGCGCCAGGCACCTTGCTAGGCACACCAGTACACGCCAATGGAGAATACAGATTACATTTTGCTGTCATGAGCAACAGTTTGTTCCCATGACTGTTACTTGCAGCAGAGCAGGAGCTCCGGACCACCAAGGTCGAGTATGTTTCTTCCTGTAGCGCTCTGGGTTTGGCACACGATGGGGGCGCAAATTCTGCACAGAGTCATGGCTTTGGTGCAGCAGAGAGTTAAATACACAGAGCCGGGAAGAGGCCGTGTGACAGCGTTCTCGACCATGAGACCAGGATCTTGCAATGAGCCCAAGTGCACGTCTCTGTGTGGAGCAGAGGCACAGCTACCCGAAGCGCCTGGCGGCGTGCCAAGCTGCGGGACCCACGCTCTCCTCTGCGCGCTCCAGTCTGTCCAGGAGGTGGCGGGGCGCCGAAGGGCCTAGCGCAGCCTCGGGTTGGCGGGCCGCGGGCCCGGCGCCGCTCCTCCTCGCCGCGGGCGGGGGCTGCCCTCGGTGCCGCCCCGCGGCCTCAGCTCTTGGAAGCCCAGAGCGCGGGTGGCTGGCGAGCCGAGGCGGCGGGTGGAGCCCGAGCCGCGCGGCGGCGGCCAATCGCGCAGCTGCAGGGGAGGAGCCCCAAAGGGGGAAAAAAGAAAGTGCGGCGGAAAGTAAGAGGCTCATTGCGGGAAGACTGGCCGGATCGGGGTCTCCGGGGCTAGGCTTTGGCCAAGCGCACCGAAAGATTCGGTGCTGGGCGATCCTGCATTCATTCTCGCCGCCTTCACCACGTCCGCTCTTCCTCCCAAGAAAGGTGAGTCTGGTGCGGTGATGAGGGCTTGTGGGATCACCGACCTACTGAATCTCAGGGTAGACGGATTCTGACAGATCTCCTTCAGCCCTGTTTTACAAAAGGGCAAACTGAGGCATAGAGCGAGGCAGCGGCTAGGATAGGTCGCACAGCTAGTTAGTGCTGTGGTCAGGACTCGAACCCACTGTCCCGAGTCCCATCCTTGCTTTGTAAACACTTAAGTAACGCAGTTATGGGAGGGCTGCGCGTCGCTGCACCCTTCTCCCAGCTCTGAGGGATCTGCCCTGGTATACCCCCCGCCTTGATTTCTCCGGAGTGCTGCTGTGAACCATGAGGATAGATGGGGGCAGTGTATCCTAGCGTTACCACTGGGTATCACGTCGCTTCCAGCTTGGACCTGTGACAGCCTGGGTAAAGGCTGCTTACAGCTTCTCTCCCTCTTTCCCGACCTGTTTTCTCAGAAACATGCCCCGCCGAGGGGGATCTGTCAGACTCCTGGTGGGGTCAGTGGAGAGGTGAGGGACATCCCAGCACCAGTCACCCCGTTTGGTACCCTGCTTTCTTCAGCCACAGGGGAAGCGGGGCCAGTGGTCCTGTGGGAATTACGATGCTTCTCATATAGGATGAGCTGACCGCACAGAACCATAGCCACTCTCACTGCTAAGTCCTGGGAAGGAGGGAAGCAGCTGAGTTGCATAGAAAAAACACAAACATAAAAGCAAACTTCTGCCGTTTCCTTTAAGAGTCAGTCTCCAGCCTGTCTTGCCTCCACTCCCTCGTTGTGAAATCCTGAAACACTGCTCTGCTCCAGGGATCTCAGGTTAGCTACCAGCTGAGGAGGAGGATTTACCTGGCTTTCTCTCCAGCTCTGCCACGTTTTAACTGTGTGAACTTGGGCAAGTTATCCAGTCTTTTTGATACTCAGTTTTGTTTTGTTTTTGTTTTGTATGTGCCTGTGTTGTTGGTCCAGCCATAAAATGGAGATTTTAGTGGTCACAAAGAGTCCTTAGGTCACTTGGGAGGTTGAAACGGGATAATTCAGATAGCATGGTTATCATAGCGCCTGACTTGGCACCTGGTCAATTTGACATTGATGGCAGCAATTGTAAATATTGTTACATGTTAACCTTGGAGACAGTGGGTTTCTTAGAGCTGATTTTTCAGATAGAGTGACTTTTTTTTTTAAAAATCTGGATGTTGTGGTGTTTCCTTCTTTGGAGTTTGAACAGCTCTTTTATAGTGTTTTCTGAATGCCCTCTACATGTGACTTTGATCGTAGATGCTTGACTTGGAATATAGAATGTTTCTCAGTGATGCCGATTCCCTGCTAGTTTTTAGGTCAAACCTCAATTCTGTGGAACTTTGATCTGAGGCTGCCTTTATTGGCAAAGAGGGTCTTGAATTTGATGAGAGGTAGAAAGACAAGAGGAGAAGTTACAAGTTTCATCTATGTTGCAGACTATTCTAAGCCTTTTATTCCTGCTGTCTCAGGTCAGACAAGCAGCTTTATACTTTTTAGCTAGTATAGGAAAACAAGAAGATTTACATGTATTTCTTTTGGATTATACAGTAGTGCTCCTAAATGCAGTCCCTCTGGACACAAACATCTAATATAAACACAAACATCCACATGTGCCCGCCCTCTCTAGTCATCCTTTATTATTGGCATTATTGGTATTTTAAAATGAAGTAGTGTCCCTTATATACCCCCATCTGGAATGTAACAATTGATTTTATTCTGATTGACTTCATATAGTTATATACTATATCTCCTGGCTGTGCTATAAGTCCCTGAACTGCGAATCCAGTATTTACAGTTGGCTGCCTGCTCCACGGTCCATTGCATATGCCTGTAGTACTGAAGTATGCAGGGTGGGGGTGTGATATACCTGGAGGAAAGGACAGAGTTTGGTGGTACCCCTTAGGTAGCTCCCACACCAGGAATTTGCAGAGGATGGGAATGCTTGCTTCTGTCAGCCTATTCCGTGTGCATGCATTGTGATGAGCTGGCCAGGATACATCTGAACGTGTGCCTGAGAGACTGGGGACTTGTAGGGAAAAGAAAAATGTTCAAAATAAGGTCAGAACAAGGGGATGGGAGATTGAAAGCTGACTCCTTTTAGTTCTGGTATTTCAAAGAAAGCTTATTCAGTAACACCTTTTCTCCTTATCTAGACTGTTTGTTACATATATATATATGTATGCCTTTACAATTTCCAGTGTATTCCATATGTATTCCAAGGCTACTTACAATAGCCTTGAGAGAAGGACATAATGGCTATAGTAATAGTGGAAGGATAATCTGATGATATGATAAAGTATGAAAAAAGCCGGTTTTCTGATCAAATTCAAATTCAGTCTCTAATTCATACGTAGCTGTGTAATACTAAGCAATTCATCTCACTGTTTAAA
This sequence comes from Nanger dama, assembly GCA_917880005.1. Lineage (NCBI taxonomy): Eukaryota > Metazoa > Chordata > Mammalia > Artiodactyla > Bovidae > Nanger > Nanger dama. Next base: position 20,796,452 of record CAKJTW010000011.1, on the reverse strand, counting down.
GTGGAAAAAATGCTTACGCCAAGGATTCATATAAAGAGTAAATTAAGTCAAATAATGTAAAATGCGTGTAAGGAGTAGGTGCTCATTAAATGATATCTCTTCTTAGCTGATCTCAATTTATTGAGGAGAAAATGGAATGAGAGTCAGAGAAAGGAGAAGTTGTCAAGGGTCAGGTGGTTAGTAAATTTCAGTCTTAGAAGTATAGTTCACATCTTTCGACTTCTAGTGGAAGGCCTTTCCCATCACTTCCTGTCATCTCTCCAGTGACATCACTAGCCATTTCTTCAGTTGCTAGGGTGACCTTATTTGTTTGGTAATTTCAGGGTACCCATTTTGTCCTGAAGAGTTCTTTTCTGAGAGAACTATGCTCTGTAGAGGTTGGTGGGGCAGTTGTCAGGAGAAGTTTCAGAGTGATGACTCTCTAGGGCAGCCTGTCTGCTCACGTGTGTTTGCTGTAGTACACCCTCAGTTCCTAGGCAGAAGAGTACCACGAAGACATAAAGTGCAGAGTTATGTCACGGCTTTCTTCCTGTTCTGCGTGGTTTCTTCTTTCTGCCATCCTCATGCTAACACTCAGGGTCTTAAGAAGACTGAGGAACAAATGCCATGAGTGACCACTGCATTTTCTCTTCTTTTGTCCAATTCCAAGGATGGAAAGGGTGGGATATAGTGAACAGTGTGCAGAGGCAGCATTTATAGGAAAGACCACTGCCGGCTGGCGATGCTGATTACTGGTCTGGGGTTTCAGTCTTCCCGGTTGAAACTGATGGTTGCAGGCTTATGTAGGAAAATGAACAGATCTGTTTCTGGCCCAGACAGTGGGGCCATTTATCTGCTGAGACCCACCCCTCACCCCCCTCACAGGCCTTCAGGTTTCTTTGCTTTGCAGCAAGCAGAGCGGCTGGCAAATACATTTAGGGAGAAACACTGTGCTTCTTGCTTTTGGCATCTGGAGGCATATGTTTGCTTTTGCCAAAAGGTGGGCAGTCAGCGCCATCTTACCTGGCACGGTTAGAAAAGCAGAAAGGAGCTGGAGAAAATCAGAGGAAGAGCAGAAGAAAAAGCTAAAGGTTATCTCTGACACACAGAGAGTTTCATTTGTTGCTCAACTTTGTCAGGCTTTTGCTGGTGACACAGATGTAGGATCTGGTGAGTCACTATTGCCTCGCCTGTGAAATATTAAAGAGAGCCACCTACTGTGCTCTCTACCCATTTTGGAAATTGTTCTGTGGGAGAAATAGAAACCCCAAAGAACAGGAAGGTTACAGAACATTTAGTATCTGGTATTTGGGGGATTAAATCAGGTTAGCTACTCATTTCCTTTTTTCTACTGAAAGTGAGCCTGCATGGCTTACATTGGCAAGGTTGTTAGGGGACCTCCTTCTGGTCTGACCATGTTCTGACTAGCTCTAGCAGCTGTGGCAGTGTGGAGTCTTAACGTCTGGAAGGTTCCTGAGGCAAGATATTATGCTCAGCACCTCATTCATGAGAGATATTTACTATACATTAATTCTTTCTTCTGTCGTCAGTTCTTTTAATTTATTAATTTGTTCAGTTGTGAAAATCAAAATTTAATGATTTTTGATTAAATCATTCAGTGATCTGTTTTTAGTGATCCCCATGAGGGTCAGATACGACTGAGTGACTTCACTTTCTCTTTTCACTTTCATGCATTGGAGAGGGAAATGGCAACCCTCTCCATTATTCTTGCCTGGAGAATCCCAGGGACGGGGGTAGCCTGGTGGGCTGCTGTCTATGGGGTCACACAGAGTCGGACACGACTGAAGTGACTTAGCAGCAGCAGCATATGGCTTGTACTAAGTGGTTTACCAGCATCCTATCATTCAGTCCTTATAGTCATCCTGTGTACTTTTGAGGCACCTGAGACTCAGAGAGTTTACATAGCAAGACATTGTCATGTAGCACAAAACAGGCACCACTGCCGAGACATATCTTTGCCTTTCACTTTAGAGCTAGGAAAGACCTGAGATTCTGCAGCCTCTGAGCTAGAACTGAGGACCTGAATTAAGACCCATGACCCACCCCTCCCCATTCCATCTTCTGATCCTGGTATTATCTTGCCTGTGCTGGGGGAAGCCGCATTACCTTTGGGCCTAAAGTGTGAAAGAGCTGGTCTAGTGAATCTTTAAGGCTCTTCTACTGCAATGCATTGTTATTTTTCTCTAAGATTCCTTTCAACTCTGAAATTCTATCACCACATCTCTTTGTAAAATTCAAGGCTAAAGACTGAAAGGGAAATGAAGAGAAAATGCCCTGATTGTTTTATGCCAAGAAACCTATTTTCTGGTTAAACAGAGGAGGGCAAAGGAAATCAGCATTCATCAGTGCATGTACTTCTGTCATTTCATTTAAGCATAAAATAACTCTCAGATCTATATTATTGTCTGGCTTTTACAGATGAAAGAACTGAGGCTCTGAGAAACTTAGAGAATTGCCCACAGTTATCCAATTAGTGAGGATTAGAACCTGTGTGCCTGAGCACATAGCTCTTTGGTCAACTCTCCAGTGTTTATTAGACACTATACCATAAGACCTGAGGACTCACATAGCTAGATTTATCAATGTCTCCTCCTGTATGCTCACACGACACCACCTTAAACTACTATCTCCTTTCTCCTACTTTTCTTTCCAAACCTGCTACTCAAATTTTTCTTGATTTTTCCAAGTTTTGGAGATCCTTTAAAATGCTTATAACATATTCTTTCTGTCTCTATGATAATTATAATTTTTAAAAAATTTCTTTTTATTACTGTTGGCCAGTAATTTGTCCCTTAGTATTCTTGTGCAAGTCCCTGATGAATACCTAAACAACTGAGGGCATGTTACCCTGCCCCATTCCTAGTGCAGGGTCCTGTACTCAAAATGTGCAGAGTTTAAGGAATGATGGGTTCATGCTATGTCATCTACCGTAGCATTGGCTTTCTAGTTTTCTCATACTTTATCATGTGTGTTCAGTCACTCAGTCATGTCCAACTCTTTGAGACCCCATGGACTGTAGCCTGCCAGGGTCCTCTGTCCATGGGATTTCCCAGGCCAGAATACTGGAGTGGCTTGCCATTTCCTCCTCCAGGGGTTCTGCCCAACCCAGGGATTGAACCTGTGTCTCCCCATCTCCTGCATTGCAGGCAGATTCTTACTGCTGAGCCACACCAGGGAAGCCCATACTTTATCATATCATTCATTATTGCAAAACCTGTCTCTACAAACTAATAAAGTAACTTTATTATTATTTTTTAAATTTTTAGTTACAAAATCACACAAAGGATGAGGAGTCACAAATTTTAATAAGGTTGAATATCACTGGCTAAATCATGGAAAAAGATATTTTTATCCCAATAATACAGGGCATTTTGCTGCAAACACAGTGAACGATGACACTGAAGTTCATGCTTACATGCATTGACAGCAAGGCCAGTGTCAGCTGACATAAATGAATTACCTGCAAGAAAGTAGGAAGTTTCCAGCGAAGTGGGCAGCTGCAGTGAACTTTGATCTTGATTTCTAAGAGGAGTGAAAAAGTTCAGCTTTTACTTGATATAATTGGATGACCTTTTATGACTAGTTTATATGTAGGAGATGCCTGCGGTTTTTCCTGTCCAGCATGTAAGCCCTTATGATTACACAGGCTTCTTCTTTTCCCAATCAATGCTAAAAGCAACAGAAAAGAGAACCAGTCTTTTTATAAACTCTGATAGCTGAAAATGTTCTTTTCATAGATAACACAGTCCCTTCTTTAAGTCAGTTATGGTTAGATGCTATGGTGACCTAAAATTCTGGTTGTGTAAGGTTGTGGGCTTTGCCATCAGGCCATCTGCCCTGGGTTTGACCTTGAACAACTTATGTGGTATGTCTCTACTTTATTCTTATCATCTGTGAAAGGGTTAATAAACACATTTCATCTAGCTTTTGGTCGGTGTCAGTCAGATGCCAAAACATTTGTTAAGATCATGGTATGTAGGAATTTTAACCTTTAGTAGAATTAACAACTGCAATGATATTCACGTGCATGTCCAAATTTATGCTGTATTAGAAACTAGAAGGCCTAGGTTGAAATTAACAGTTTTTAGTTTTTGTAGAATTTATATACAATGCAGACAAATTTTTTTCTTTCTTATAATAATCTGATGTAACCAAAGTAAATATTTTCAGTGTCATTTAACATCCTGAGTTTGAGAGGCTGAATATTTGCAGAGGTCACGCAGCCAGTGAATAGTGGAGCTGGGACTTGGACTCTAGCTTTCAAACTCCAAGGTTGTGTTTTTTCCCCTTGATCATTCAGTCTACCAACCCTGGTACTGGTCAGTGGCTTTTCCTTCTCTGAGAGTCCTTTTTCTCACCTCTAGAATGAGGAAGTTGGATGAGGTGCTTTCCAAGGCATGGTGTTCTATGAGTCTGTGCCTGTAGAGTGACGACTTAGAGGCACCATGGGAAGCTAAGAGTAGAACCGTACTCTTAGTTCCATGGAGGAATCCACACATATGTCATGGCACGAGGAATGTCATAAAATCCGGATACCTGGCAGCCTTCTTGATTCAGTGAGAATCACAAGTGAGCACAGGACTAGGAGGCAGATCCATAAAGACACCTTCTGTGTCCTTACGGATGTGACTTTGCCACATTCTCACAACCTGCAACTGTTTTCCCCTTCTGCATCCAGGTTTTGGGGTGGGAGGAGTAAATGGACACTTGGATTAGGCATATTGACATTTATTGTTTGGTAAATGAAAAGAGATTTTATATATATATATATATATATATATATATATATATATATATATATATATATAAAGGAAGGAAGCTCTTCCTAAAGGAAGCTCTGTAGCACCATTAATCACCATAGCAGTGTGTGTTAGTTGCTCAGTTGTGTCTGACTCTTGGTGACCCCATGAACTAGCCTGCCGGATTCCTCTGTCCATGGGATTCTCCGGACAAAAATACTAGAGTGGGTAGCCATTCCCTTCAACAGAGGATCGTCCTGACCTAGGACTCAAACCCTGGCCTCCTGCACTGCAGGCAGACTCTACCATCTGAACCACAGGGAAGTCCCTATTAACAACCATAATCTTCTACAAAGAAATAAAGGAATAAAATATGTAGCTTGAATTTGGATTGTCGTATTATGAGTGCATATTTTCTGCTTTCTTCTTTTGAGCTAATTTAGTGCCCATTGAAGAAGCTTGGCTGTCACTGAAATAGATATAGGATTTCATTCAGCTTATAGAAATGATGGACGCTTCTGAGTGTAATACATACTAAAGAGCACTTTTCTGGAAGATTATACTTCCATTTTCCAATTCCAGTCTAAGACAATGACAGGACTGGGCTCTGAATGGATAAAGTGAGTAATGAAAAGCTGGCTGGCTTTGAAGTCAGAGTTGGATTTGAATCCTAAATACTGAGTGTTTAGCCTGCCCAGACTTAGTTTTGTCATCTGTGAAATGGTAAAAAAAGTCTGTTCTAGCCATCTCCTGGTTAGACAGACATCTATATTTATATCTATACTTATATATATATATATATATATATATATATATTATTATTTATTTATAGAGGTTAAAGTGAGATTAAATATATTAAGTCCATGGGTCTTAATATCTGGCTCCTAAAAGGCCTTCTTTGTCTATTCCTCCCTCTTAACTCAGCATTACTGTTACTCCAAAACCCTTCCCCCATCTTTTAAAAAGTCTGTATTGAATTTGCTACAATATTGTTTCTGTTTTGTGTTTGATTTTTTGGCCGGGAGACATGTGAGATTTTTAGCTCCCATACCAGGGATCAAAGCTGCACACCCTGGGTTGGAAAGTGAAGTCTTAACCAATAGATCACAAGGGAAGTCCCAGCCTCTCCCCTTTGATGAAATTCAGATAAAACCATGCTGAAGCTGAAGCTCCAATACTTTGGCCACGTGATGTGAAGAGCTCACTTGCTGGAAAAGACCCTGATGCTGGGGAAGATTGAAGGTAGGAGGAGAAGGGGACAATAGAGGACGAGATGGTTGGATAGCATTACTGACTCAATGGACGTGAGTTTGAGCAAACTCCGGGAGACAGTGAAGGACAGGAAAGCCTGGCGTACTGCAATCCATGGGGTCACAAAGAGTCGGACCCAACTGAGCAACTGAACAACAACAGCAACTACAACGGATAAAACCAGATAAAAAGTGGGAATATATCAAGTAGGCACTTCAGCCGGTCTGAGAAAATCTTTCCCAGCTTGGCCATCACTGGAGATAAATGCCTGGTAAACGCCAGGAAATAAATGTGATAATTTACTTTAAAACATTTAGAAAGTTTTCCGATGGAGGAGGAATTAAACTGGTGATAAATTGTGGAGAGTGGACCATCTACATCTGAATCATCTGGATAGTTTGTTAAAGTAGCAGGTACCTAGGGCCTCTGTACTGAAGTCTGGGAATTGCTAGATTAAAATTTTCTATACTGAGAAGCAGTGTATTCTAAGAGTCCACAGTCATTTTACACAGGTTCAAATTCTGGCTCTATCTGTGTAATACAGGACAAGTTATATAACTTCTCCATATAAAATGAGATATACAAAGTAGATTACTCATTGGGTTGTTGTGAAAACTAAATAAGTGAATATCTAAAAAGTACCCATAAGACGAACCAGCATAAGTAACCACCCTTTATTTTTCTTAGTGTATAAGCCAGTCTTTAAGATACCTTGCAAGGCCTCCTATGATTTCCATTCTGTTTCCTCTCTGTCTCAGGGTCCCAGATAACTACATGGCTAGCTCCTTCATCTCCTTGAAGCCTTTGCTCAGTATCTGGTCAGTGAAGGATATTTTGACTGTTTTATTTTTATTTTTAAAATCTGTATCTTATTTATGTATTTGACTGCTCTGGGCCTTAGTTGCAGCACTCAAACTCATAGTTGTGTCATGTGGGATCTAGTTCCCTGATCAGGGATTGATCCCAGGCCCCATGTATTGGGAGTCCTAGCCACTAGACCATCAGAGAGGGTCATTGACTGCTTTTATATCATTATAAAATTGCCCCTCATCTTGCTTCCTTCCCACATTCCTGGCATTCTTTACTTACCCTACTCAACTTTTTCTTTAGTCCATAATAGTTATCACCTTATTGGCTTCCACATGCTATTTAATATATTGTCTATTGTTTAGTGATTAGTTTACTTCCACTAGAGTAAAATCCACAAGGGCAGGGACCTTTATTTTTCTCACTACTGTATCCTGGGCACCTAGCAAATAGCATCTGCCTAAATGAGGCAAATAGCGTCATGAGTAAATGATGAATGAATAAATGTAAGGATGTTAACATTATTTATCCACATAGAGTAAAAAGAAATAGATGGAAATGGATAAGTAAATGAATTACAAACTCAGGTTCAATCCCTGGGTTGAGAAGGACACTTGGAGAAGGAAATGGCAACCCACTCCAGTATTCTTGCCTGAAAACCCCTGGACAGAGAAGTCTGGCAGGTTGCAGTCCATGTGGTCATGAAGAGTCGGCTATGACTGAGTGACTGAACAACAACAACAAGACGAATATAAAATAATGAAATAACCAATTCATTATATATACATACACTTATACACATACATATATGCCTATGTATGTGTACATGTATATTAGGATATCGACTATATATTTAGAATATTGAAATTAAATTTATATGTGTGCAAAATATGTGCATATATATAAGTGTGTATATACATACATTTAGAAATTATCCAAAATTGCCTTGCAAAGCAGATGTGATTGAGGTGACTCCTTGATGTTAGCGTTACTATGAATAGTTTGAGAAAGATATCAAAGGAAAAATATATATGTATATGTATATATGTGTATATATATATGTATACACATAAACAGATGACAAATAAGTAAACCGAAAAAATACAAATAATTTCAGGATAAGAAATAAGGGGAAAGAGGGGCTGAAATGAAAATAATGACAACAACAAATGTTGGAGGTACTGGGGAGGGAGAGTTTTAATAGAGTAGTCAGGGGTAACATCTCTGAGAAAGTGATGTTTGAGCTAGAAAAAAAGACTGAGAAGGAGCCAGGATCATTCTGGTCATGGTTGAAGTGGCAGGGGCCTGGTGAGACGGAAAGAAGGGCTGGGAATGAGGTCCTAAGATAAGCAGGGACTAGATCAGAGTGGCCTTCGAAGCCCAGGTAAGGGGTTTGGATTGTATGCCAAGTGCACCAGGAGGTTACTGAAAGGGCTAAGGTAGAATGATGACCAAGTCTGACATATTTAAAACCTCAAACAGAGAGTGAAAGAAAATGGAAGAATTAATTTCTAAGGTGAAGAAACAAATTGTTCTGATGTCATGTACGTTCTTAGAACAAACGAGGATACAATTTAGTTCCGTTGATGAGTCATTCATAGCCTTTCTTTCCCATTGTAATGTCCAGCAAAACAACAAAAGAAGCAGGTTAAATAGGCAAAACCAGTTTCCTTTTCTTTTTCTCAAACAGTATCATTATTTTTTCCAAATACACTAAGTAATCAATGGATATGTATGCACTGTTGCTCAATTCAATTCAGCTGGAAATTTTACAGTTCTTGTGTAGGTGTTTTATGTAATCAGTCCCCCAAGACATTGGACCTAGAGCTCTTTCTTTATGAGATTTTAGGTACCATTTTCTGAAATCTGCTCTCCTAAAGGGTGAGCATGTAAAAGGCAAATTTAATTCTACCTGAGATCAATTTCTTGCTGGTCTAAAAGTCTAAATGGCACCTAACTCTTCTCTCAAAAAGTAACTTCTCCATGAAGTCTTTACTGACACATGCATAGATAGGCTCATACATGCCTCCTGATAATGTAAACTTTGCAAGTATTAACTTATCAAAGCCTCAGAATAAGTTTAAGAGGTAGGTGCTGTTATAATCACCATTTTACAGAAGAGAAACCTGAGGCCAAGGTCACAGAGTTAGTCAACTGTAGAGTCAAGTTTGAGCTTGGGCATCTTAACCATTGTTCCATATTGCTTGCCCTTGATTGTAAGAAGTGACCCTCAATAGTTTATTTATCTCTGTGTGTTCCATTTCACGGTGCTTCCTATGAAGGAATAGTTCAATAAACATATTGAATCAGTGACCAAATGTGTGACCTTTTAAACTATATTATTTTATTAGCATAGAGTAATAAACATGTGGGTTTTAGACTGTAACAACTGGGCAGGGTAATGTACTTAATCTTTCTGAAATATGGTTAAATTACTTCACATCTCTAATCCTGTTTCCGTGCTATTGGCATAAGGATGTAGAACTTTTTAGAATTAAATACTTTTATAAAGTGTTTAGCAGAGTACCTGCAACATAATTAGTACTTAGTTCACTTAAGCTTCTTTTATTATTTTTTAAACTGAAACAACCTCTCCAAACATGCTTACACATACCATTTAGTTTTTCAGTTACACTAGTTTTATTAACGTCCTTTAAAAATCAAAGCCCCAAATCCAATTATATGATCAGTGTATAATTTTCTTCCAGGACCCATTATGGTACCTTGCCCTCAGCAGGACATGCCACTCATGGGGAACAAGTTGGGGTAAAGGTTCTGTAGATCTGCCTTGATTCTATCCTCCAAACATCCCCACAGGCAGCATTTCTAATCCTGCCCATCTCCAGCCAAACCTGGCTTGATGTAAAATTATTTTATCTTCCAGTGATGGCCCCAGAGCATTCTGGGTGACTAAGGAAAAACAGCCAAAGACTCAAATTTTTGCCCCAGATAACACTTAATGAGGCTAATTTATACAACTTGCCAGGCTTTTAGGACCTCTTGCTAATCATTATCACTAATATTGATCCAGTGCTTCTTGTGTGCCAGGAGCTGTGCTGAGTGCTTTATTTCCATGATCTCATTCAATCCTTTCTAAAACGCATATGAGTTTTAAATTTTAGTTGTGAACTATGGGAAAAAAATTTTAAAGTGCCACAGTTCCCGCCTTGTGTGTATTGGGAGCTGTGATGATAAAAAGCAAATATTTCTTACTAATTTTTTTTGCCACATTTTTCTTCCAAGGCAAACTGAGCAGGGTTGTAACACCTTTAGAGTCTCCTGGGACCTTCCCTGCAGTGAAGAGGTGTTTGGCAGAGAAATGAGGCAATGGTTGTGGGGGAAGGCGAGAAGCTTCATTCTAGGTGACAGTTTATTTCGCCCTGGAAGAAGCTGGCAACAATGAACTCCGTCCTATTTTGTTGGCTGCCTTTACTTGCTTCTTGGTATGAAACCAATGTGTTGCTGATTTATAATGACTTCCTTTTCTGCTTTCTTTATGAGATATTTTAAAAGGTGTGATTTTTTATGGTCCCACTTCTCCCAAATCTGATGATTTCCTTGGAGCAAAGGTACACAAATACTAGAGAAGAGTACCTGAATCATAGTTGATACTCATTACACATTTGTTGAATAAATGCATGACAAAATCAAAACAAAAAGTCCTTTTTTTCTGAGAATGGGTGCTACTATGGGATTTTTAAATGATGAAATCTCAATAGCTTTTACAGTTTTTGTTTTTTTCAAAAGAAGATTATTCTAAAATAGGTAACATTACTTAATATTGGTGATTCAGGACAGTTTATTGGATAGACTGTAATTCCTTTAGAATTTATTAAGGGAGATCATTTACTTATGTACTAAATGGCCTCAAACTGGTATCCTTCAAATTTGTATAATCTGATTTTCATACATTTTCTCTTTCATTGTCTGCTATTGTTTCTTGCTTTAACATGTTTTACTCTACCAGTTATCTCGCTATGCTCTGTACAGTTAGCTCTTCCTATTTTTCTATAGGTTAGGGAGCCAACTAATGAGTTTTACTAGAACCATGTGTAAGATAAGAATAAATAGTGTTGGGTTCAGACTGGAGAGGCTCTTCTTTAAGGGAAAAGAATGGAAAGGTAAGGTAGCTTAGAAATAATCTCCATATAAGTGAGAGAATGCCATACACAGTAGCATTAGTTCTTCCTTGCCCATGTTATTAAAAAGGGATTGGTGGTATGGAGAATTCATTTACTCTTTTGAATACCGAGCAGTTTTTGAGATCCTTCTGTAGTTAAAACCCTGATGAGATTGGAGATTCAATTGCAACTACATAAGCACAACTCCAGAAGCATAAGAATTTATAGATCATTATGAAAGAAAGATGCACCAGAGGTTGTATTGATAATATAACTTGTATAATAGTTTAGCCTAAGAGTCTATAATGTAACTTTTAAAAGATATGTGGCAAAATATTTTGATGTTTTGAAGGAAGAAGCAGCTGTGTCACTCAGGAAGGGTTTTATGAGAAGTGGTATTTGAAGTGATGGACAGGCAGGTTTTGGACACAGAGAGATTGGTGAGGAGGAATGATGAATGACGTATGCATTAGGGACTGACCAGGGAAGCAGAAGTGATATGGATGAATGGAATGTGGATTTATCATAAGGATTAGCCTCACAATGGTGGGAGAAGCAGGGCAAAGAAAGGCCCCAAAGAAGATGGTTGGGGGTCACTAGGAACGCTGAGAAGGAACCAGTAAAGAAATCTGTTGCCTCTGCCTGTGATAGGCAGGCAGTCAGGAGGAAATGCTGTGAAATGGAAAAAAGCCACCAGGAGCCCCAGGAAAAACTACACTTCACCCCTTAACTATCTTGCTGCGTATCTAACTATATTGTGTGAGTGTCCTGAAAATGGACCTGATACTCTTCCCCATGGAGCTTCATAAATACCTGGCCTTGGGCGGGAAATTGAAGGAGAGATCTGGCAGGAGCTGAGGGAGCAGTGGTCCTGTCTGCAGCACCCACCTAGGAGGTGAGCCACCAGATCAGCAGTAACGTGCGTTGGATGCCGTAATACCCAGGTACCTAGACAGATCCTCCCAAAGCAACTTCTGCTGCTTTATTTCTCCCTGCAAATCCCACGTACATTTCCTTTTGGCCGCAAAGAGTCAGACACGACTGAGCGGCTGAATTGAATTGAACTGAACTCACAACCATACAGAGAAGATGATTTTGGAAAACTTAATTCCAGTTGAACTAATCTTATGATTAAAAACCACAAATGATACTACAGATAAAGGAAACATGATGAAAACATAAAGCAAAGGAGGGAATCGGTGCCTTACTGGTCAGAGCCCAGGAGATGGGTACATGAGCATTGGGGTCACTGGAGATCAGACTTAAAAGGTGAGGAGAGGCTATGTTTTGAGGACTTTACATACTCAGTTGAGGAATTTGTGTTTCATCCTATGAGGCAGGCAGAAGCACTGAATATTCTTGAGCAAGAGAGGGAAATAATCACACCTGTGTTTTAGATTGGTCTGGCAGTTAGTGTCAAAGCATTGGACCTTAGAAAGGGAATAGGTGGGGCAATGAATGATCATTCTATTGTAATAATCCAAGCAAGAAAATTTACATTTCCAGAGCTCTCTTCTGTTCTCACTGAAGGAGGTGACTCAGAGTCATCATAAGAGGTTACTCAGGACCATCCTGAGAATAAAAAGTCTTTGTGTACATTACAAGCCAAGCCGGTTTGATCTATGGCTAATATTGTCAACTATAATGTCCTTGTGGCATCCAAGATAACTGTCCTTTAAAACTCCCTAATGCTTCTGCTGTGGTGTGTGAAGAACAAGAGAACGTGTGTATGTAGTTGGAAATGAAATCAGCTTATGCAACTGCATCAGTATCATTTTGAGGGGAAGATGCTATAATTTATTTATTTTCACTTAGTAAAATAATGCTTTTCGGTTTTACTGAGTGGTAATAGGAGTGTTCCCATATGTCGGTCCAGTGCCTAACAATTTGCAAACCACTTACATGTCCATTATCTCATTTGATTTGACAACAACTCTGCAAGGTCAGTTTGGTCTGAATTAGTATAAGTGAGAAAACCGAAGCTCAGAGGTGGCAATGACCATCGAGTGACCTCTTAGCCCTTAATGATTCAAGAACACTCACAGCAGTTCCATAGATTCAATGGACACCTTTCTGTCCCTCATCCTTTCATTTCACTCTGTGCACCACTGCCTGCTAATCTTCTTGGGACACATCTCTGGTTTGACTATGTCTCTGTTCTAAATCTGTCCATAGTTTTTGCACTTCATTGCCTTCAAGGTCTGTTTCCATCTGGAGAGCAGACTCCTTGTAACCCAGGTGTTACAGTTCCAGCTGTCTGACACCTCACCCTCCTGTAGGATTTTTACTGTCTTCCCCTCAAAGCACAGAACACCAAACAAAGGGCAAAGAGGAAAGCCTCCTTTACAAAAATATACCTGAGAAGGTACCTTAGCATCCTGAGGAGATGCACACAATCTGATTTAGGCCATTCCATAAATCTTCCCCAACAGTGGTTCCAAGCACATATTCCTGCATGTTTAACAATCATATCTCCTGGCTTTTAACTTGTCAAAACACAGCAGAACTCAGTCACTTATCTTGACATTTAGAACACACACTCACACTCAGTACTGTATGACTGAGATTTCAACACTGAACAGCAAGTGCATACAAAAGCTATAACCTCCATTCAGTGCACCTTTGCAGTCGTTTCTTCTCCTCGCGGGGTCCCTATGGCATAGCAAGTTAGGATGACAACTTCAGGTCCTATACTTCAGGTCATCTAGGGTTGTTGCTGTTATTAATGCATGGCACAAGGGAGCAGGAGGAGGTGTATAGAAATCAAGCTTCAAGGAACACTTGCAGGAGTTCTCTGAGAAAACTGAATTGTAGAGTCAAAGAGGCTAAACCTCTGGCTTTGCAAATAGGCTGGAAAAGGATATCCCTGGTTTAGAGTCGGTCAAACCTGTCTATACCTGACCTTCCAAGTTCTAGTCCAGTGTACTTTCTGCTCTAATATACGGCTTTTCCTGCTTTGGTTCTTCCACGTGAGCATTGCCCTCATTTCTTTCCACCCAACAGGTGGGTTTTCTGCTTCCTGAATTTGCTACAGTATGTAGGGGAGCATTTAGGAGAATTGAAAGCTGGACTCCTAGTAATGAGAAAAAAATAATTATAGCTAAGGAATTGGAATGCCATGAGATGTCTCACTCACCCTGCCCACAGGTAGGGAGACTCAGCCTGGCTAAGAATCTTATACAGCCATTGGGGATTGGAGGCCTGGTCTCTGGGATTCCAAAGCCCATGCTGAAGCCAGATGCTTTGTCCCACTGTGATGCAGTGTCCCCTCTATCCTGGGACCTCATCACATTGCTTATGCACACATGAGCATCTTGTAAATGATGTTTAATTGCTACATTGATCAGTCTGACAATTTCCTAGATATCCAGCTTGGGTGAGCTAGTTCGCTGGTCCTTTCTAGCCTCTTATTGCTCTTCATTCTCCTTTTTCAATTTCTTTTCAAGTCCAAGTAGCATAGAAGGTGCCTTAATGAGTTGATGCCACGTCTTCCTGTTTTAATGGCATTTTCATTTCCTCAGTATGCTTTTCTCACTTTGAGGTTTGGAGAGGTGAGTAGAGGAATAAGAACTTTCCAAAAGCCCTAGTCTCCCACCTTTGGGAGCTCTGTGGAGACTTGAAAATGATGCTTTCAGATACTGGAACTACTGGGTTAAATGTCCAAAGGTTTTTGTGGAAGAGAGAGTCATGTTCCTGACATGGCTCCAGAGACCTCAACCAGGACAGGTAGGCAGAAATTCCGGGGGATCAGAGTCTTGCTTGACATAACGAGATGCGTGTACCGTTCAGGTCACATGAAAAGTGAACTGGTAATGATTTCACCATCCCTAGAGATATTTAACCACCACCCCCACATCCACTTGGCAAGGATATTACAGGGAGAATTAAATATCGGAAAAAGAAGTTTGAATTGAAATGACTTTTGAAGGCCTTTCCGGCTTTGAGATTCTGTCTTGAATTCACTTAGAAACTTTATCTTGGGAATAAAGGTTTGTCCTTGTTATAATGAACACCATCTAGTGATATCGCCCGCTCCCTCCCCACTGTGCTTCCCCCGGCTGAACAACTACTCGATTTAAGAAGGGGACTCAGGATGAGGAAGGATGTGGTTTCCTCCCGCTTGGCAGCACTTCGTCTCAGAATGGAAGCTTGTGTCTGTGCCTGGCACGGATCCGTGGGGCTCTCTTACCAGCCCGGTCGTGTCTGTGACCAGAACACGTGGGAAGTGCACTTCCGTGTAGAAAAATCTCCCCCTGGCTGCCAGCTCTGGATTTTTGTTTTTCAATTACTAATGAATGCGGTCTTGCCTAGGGCAGACCTCTTGGAAGAACTGAGACACACCTTGAAACAAGTCTGAATCAGATCAGACAAGCTTCCCCTGCAAAAGGATCCCTCTGCAGTTGGCAGCAAGTGAGAAAGTGTCTTTGAGAGCCTTTTCTTCTTGCCATTTCAAAGGAGAGCCGCTTGCAGCCCAGGATGACAGGAGTGCAAGGCTCCTGCCCCCACCCCCATTTTCTTTTATTTTAATTTTTTTAATTGGCTTACTACTAATCTGAAAAGTTGTGCTGTTCAGAATGAATGATTGATTTAATATCAGAATTGAGATAGTATCTCTGTTCTTGAAAGAAGGAGTGTTAGAATGATAGAAAGAGTCCAGGAGTTGATTAACAGATTGAATTTGAAAGAATAGGAAGAGAGTTACCAAAACTGACAGTGGGTCATTCAGATGGGTACTGCGTGTAAAAATGGACAATGCTTTTCAATTAAATGAGATGATCTTTTCCCCTCAGGACTTAAAAAGAGTTTACCAATGTCCAACCCAGTTCAGCTTTTTTTTTTCCTCAGAGAAATGCTATATAGCTAAGTATGCTTTGAGCTACCCTGGTGGCTCAGACGGTAAAGAATACACCTGCAATGCGGAAACCCAAGTTCAATCTCTAGGTCAGGAGGATCCCCTGGAGAAGGGCATGGCTACCCACTCCAGTATTCTTGCCTGGAGAATTTCATGGACAGAAGAGCCTGGCGAGCTACAGTCCATTGGGTCACAAAGAGTCGGACACAGCTTAGAGAATAACACTGTTTTCAAGTATGCTTTGCTGAAATCTATTCTAATTGGGTATCTCAAACTGTGAAGTCATATCCCTTAAAGGGAGGCTTCAGGAACTCACAGCTGTCTGGTCAAGCCAACCCTACTGTCCTTAGGAAATAAACACATTGAAAACCTCACAGCTCCAAGAGTATCTTGGGATCTGGTCCAACACTGCCTGGGGGTAGCTTGGCCAAGATTCATGCATCCACCATACATCTTTACAAAGTTGTGGGACAAAAACACAACTTCAGCTCCCCTGGCAGCAGGCTCATGGCTCCTGGGCCCAAGTAGCTGTCGTCCTTAGACACAGGACCATTGCTTGACTAGAAATGACACTTTGCTGGGATATAAGTGGGATATTATTTTATGGGATGGTTATGTTAGTAATTTTTCAGAGTTGGAAGGCAGCATGGCTTCAAAAGAGAAAAGTCTGAACTGTGAATCAAAAGCATTATGATTTTTTTTTTCACATTTCACAAGTGAACTGTTGACCTCAGGAAGGTCATTTCTCCTTTCTGGGCTTCTGTTTCCTGAATAGTATCCCAAATAAAATTATTTGACTTCCAAGGCCCTTTCTAACTTTCTAGAGGTCACCTTGATAAGGAGATAGATAAGGAGGGGGTAATTAAAAAAGAAGCAAGAATATGGTAAGGCTTAGGAAAATCTGTCTTCTATTTGAAATAGAGGAACTCTTTGTTGCAACAAGCATTTACTGCAAATACATGAAACTTCATCTGTACAGGTATTGGATAATACAGGACATTCGTATTTCCCCTTTGCTAAGACCTGACTAGAAATATGAATCATAGCCACAGGAAAGCTTAGAAATCATCAAGTTTAAGTCATTCGTTTTACACGTAAATAACCCCGAGGCCCTTATCCAGAGTTACAAGGATACCGGAACTACTGCCTTCTTGCGCAATGCCCTTTCAAATGCATTGCCTATTCAGTTTATTTAGCAATGATGAGTCTTTAGAAAAGAATCAGGCCAGATTTTCAAAATTTATTTCTTCCAAACAATAGTTTGGTGACCGGAAGAACATGCAGACAAGGAGATTTGATTTATGTGTATGACTTATTTCTCCCATGATAAACATCTTGTACATAAGTTCCCTTTTATGCAACTCTTTTCTGGCCGACATATAACACCTTTCTTTCTCTTAGGTTTAGAAGGTCTCTTTTTCTTGGAAAACTACACCTTATAACTCATCTTTGAATCCTAATGAGGGCCATTCACCTTGACAATTCTGGTTATAGTGTTTCTTAAGGTAGAACCTCAGCTCTCTGAAAAAACTCAGTTTTTTCTAGGACATGGAGCATTATGAAAAGTTTTCAAGTCCTAATTACCAATTTTTTAATCATGAGATAGCCACAAACATGGGATAAGATTCAATCTATCCTGGATTACTTTGTTCACCTGATGCAAAGAGTGACCCTTTGGAAAAGACTCTGATGCTGGGAAAGAATGAAGATAAATGGAGAAGGGAGTGGCAGAGGATGAGATGGTTAGATAGCATCACTGATTCAGTGAGAGTGTGCTTAGTCACTCAGTCATATCCAACTCTTTGTGACCCCATGGACAGTAGCCTACCAGGCTCCTCTGTCCATAGGGATTCTCTAGACACGAATACTGGAGTGGGTTTGAGCAAACTCTGGGAGATAGTGAAGCACAGGGAAGCCTGTCTTGCTGCAGTCCATGGGGCTGCAAAGAGTTGGACACAGCTTAGCAACTGAACACACACACATTCTGTATTATAGATCTGATTATTTAACAACAAGCTGACCTTGGAACAGTCATGTTATCTTTGTATTTTTGTTTTTCTGCCTGTTACATGAGGTGGTTGTCCCAAGGTCTTCCACAGGTCTTCTAGGATCAATGATCTTATAACTTTTAATATTAATAGTATGTTTTTCTAAAGTGTATTCCATATGACACAGCTAGCTGTCTTATAGTGAGTATCCTGAGAAATTACACTTCTAATTAATAAGTCAAAGCCATCATTTGAGCATCAATTATTTTTTGCCATGATAATGATGTCCCCAGCACCTGAAATATTTAAGGCTCTAATACTATGTGGCCTCAGACTTCTATAACACTGTTTTTATATTTCTTTTTGCTTTTTAGTTCTCTTGTTTGGATTTTTTGTAATCCTTTGATAATTTAATGGTTACATTTTGAAGATAAACTGTATTTATTTTGACTGCACCTTCTGGCTTGCGGGATTTCAGTTCCCTAGCCAGGGACTGAACATGTGGTCCCGTAGCAGTGAAAGGTCGGAGTCTTAACCAGGACGGCTAGGGAATTCCTCCTTGTTTTTAATACCTCAAGTTTCCCGCTGCCAGTAACATGCCTACTTATAAAAAGATTTGCTTTCCATCCAAATTTACTATTCTTCTGTGCTTTGACCTAAAGACTCAGATAACCAAGTTGTTAGAGTGAAGATAAGAGGAATGTACTATAAGAAAGTTGACTGATTTTTTTTTTTTGGTTGATGCAGAACTGTTTCTGGCTGCTGTCTAGAGCACCATTACTGGCTCTGGAGTGTTTACTTGGTGGCTGACATTGTGTAGTAACTGAGTTACCAACTGTTGAGGCATAACTATATGCCTTTGATCCTGTGTGTTTTGCTTTCCTCCTCTTTTAGAGGTTATGTTTCTTAGCCACTGGAATCACTTCAGATTTTTACTGTGATCTTCTGAGTAGATGCTAGGGACCTTATGGACTTTAAAAAAATAGTAATACTAAAATCACCATAAGCCTAAGTATGGTATGAGAAGAGCAAATTTTTAAAAAATAATCAAAATGTCATCAATAGGAAAATGGTTAAATAACCCATGGTATATAACTGGTTAATAGAATTGTATCTAGCTATTAAAAGGGATAAAGTATAATTTTATAAACTAGTGTGGAAAAATGGAATGATATATTGTTAAATAAAAAAGCAATATGTGGACCCACAAGATTTTATTTCTGTAAAAAAAAAAAAAGGGATATGAAAAAATATGAAAAAATGGAAAATATGAAAAAATGGAAAAATCTGTATCTAAGAGTTACAAATGAATATGTTGGCAATGGGTTTAATTAAGGCTGAAAAGAAAAGGGGACATACTGTTTTTTTTTTTCCTATCCAGTATAATTTTTTAAAAGGTTATAATGAAAGTTATGACCTACCTAGACAGCATATTAAAAAGCAGAGACATTACTTTGCTGACAAAGGTCCATCTAGTCAAGGCTGTTTTTCCAATGGTCACGTATGGATGTGTGAGTTGGACTATAAAGAAAGCTGAGCACAGAAGAATTGATGCTTTTGAACTGTGGTGTTAGAGAAGACTGTTGAGAGTCCCTTGGGCTACAAGGAGATCCAACCAGTCCATCCTCAAGGAGATCAGTCCTGGGTGCTCATTGGAAGGACTGATGTTGAAGCTGAAACTCCAATACTTTGGCCACCTGATCCGAAGAGCTGACTCATTTGAAAGGACCCTGATGCCAGGAAAGATTGAAGGCAAGAGGAGAAGGGGACGAGAGAGGATGAGATGATTGGGTGGCATCACTGACTCAGTGGACATGGGTTTTCGTGGACTCCAGGAGTTGGTGATGGACAGGGAGGCCTGACGTGCTGCAGTTCATGGGGTCTTAAAGAATTGGATACGACTGAGTGACTAAACTGAACTGAAATGAATAAGGACTTCCCTGGTCGCTCAGACAGTATAAGTGTCTGCCTACCATGTGGGAGACCTGAGTTTGATCCTTGGGTCAGGAAGATGCCCTGGAGAAGGAAATGGCAACCCACTCCAGTACTTTTGCATGGAAAAATCCCATGGACAGAGGAGCCTGGTAGGCTACAGTCCATGAGTCACAAAGAGTCAGACAGGACTGAGTGACTTCACTTCACTTCACTAATAGGATTATAGATAATTTCATCCTCAACATTGTAGTATTATGAAAATTTAAAAGCATACAGCACAGTTCAAAATATTACAGTAAACACTCATATAACCACCATTTAGATTATGTGGTTAATAATATATAGTCCCTGCCTTATTACTTATCTATCCATTTATACAGGCTTCCCAGGTGGCTCAGTGGTAAAGAATCTACCTGCCAATGCAGGAGATGCAGGAGACATGGGCTTGATCCCTGGGTTGAGAAGATCCCCTGGAGAAGGAAATGGCAACCCACTCCAGTATTCTTATCTGGGAAATCCCATGGACAGAGGAGCCTGGTGGGTTACAGCCTATGTGGTTTCAGAGAGTTGGACACGAGCGACTGAGCAAAAACACACATCCATTTATACATATATATATATATATATATATATATGGGTGAAAATGCACTGCTCATAGCAAACACCCTCTTCCAACAACACAAGAGAAGACTCTACACATGGAATCACCAGATGGTCAACACAGAAATCAGATTGATAATATTCTATGCAGCCAAAGATGGAGAAGCTCTATACAATCAACAAAAACAAGACCAGGAGCTGACTGTGGTTCAGATCATGAACTCCTTATTGCCAAATTCAGACTGAAATTGAAGAAAGTAGGGAAAACTGCTAGACCATTCAGGTATGACCTAAATCAAATCCCTTCTGATTATACAGTGGAAGTGAGAAATAGATTTAAGGGCCTAGATCTGATAGATAGAGTGCCTGATGAACTATGGAATGAGTTTTGTGACATTGTATGGGAGATAGGGATCAAGACCATCCCCATGGAAAAGAAATGCAAACAAGCAAAATGGCTGTCTGGGGAGGCCTTACAGATAGCTGTGAAAAAGAAGAGAGGTGAAAAGCCAAGGAGAAAAGGAAAGATATAAGCATCTGAATACAGAGTTCCAAAGAATAGCAAGAAGAGATAAGAAAGCCTTCTTCAGCGATCAATGCAAAGAAATAGAGGAAAAGAACAGGATGAGAAAAACTAGAGATCTCTTCAAGAAAATTAGAGATATCAAGGGAACATTTCATGGAAAGATGGGCTTGATAAAGGACAGAAATGGCCTGGACCTAACAGAAGCAGAAGATATTAAGAAGAGGTGGCAAGAATACACAGAAGAACTGTACAAAAAGATCTTCAAGACCCAGATAATCAGGATGATGTGATCATTCATCTAGAGCCAGACATCTTGGAATGTGAAGTCAAGTAGGCCTTAGAAAGCATCACTACGAACAAAGCTAGTGGAGGTGATGGAATTCTAGTGGAGCTGTTTCAAATCCTGAAAGATGATGCTGTGAAAGTGCTGCACTCAATATGCCAGCAAACTTGGAAAACTCAGCAGTGGCCACAGGACTGGAAAAGGTCAGTGTTCATTCCAATTCCAAAGAAAGGCAATGCCAAAGAATGCTCAAACTACTGCACAAGTGCACTCATCTCACATGCTAATAAAGTAATGCTCAAAATTCTCCAAGCCAGGCTTCAGCAATACGTGAACTGTGAACTGCCTGATGTTCAAGCTGGTTTTAGAAAAGGCAGAGGACCTAGAGATCAAATTGCCCACATCCACTGGATCATGGAAAAAGCAAGAGAGTTCCAGAAAAACATCTATTTCTGCTTGATTGACTATGCCAAAGCCTTTGACTGTATGGATCACAATAAACTTGGGAAAATTCTGAAAGAGATGGGAATACCAGACCACCTAACCTGCCTCTTGAGAAATCTGTATGCAGGTCAGGAAGCAACAGTTAGAACTGGACATGGAACAAGAGGCTGGTTCCGAATAGGAAAAGGAGTATGTCAAGGCTGTATATTGTCACCCTGCTTATTTAACTTATATGCAGAGTACATCATGAGAAACGCTGGGCTGGAAGAAACACAAGCTGGAATCAGGATTGCCAGGAGAAATATCAATAACCTCAGATATGCAGATGATACCACCTTTATGGCAGAAAGTGAAGAGGAGCTAAAGGGCCTCTTGATGAAGGTGAAAGAGGAGAGTGAAAATGTTGTCTTAAAGCTCAACATTCAGAAAATGAAGATCATGGCATCTGGTCCCATCACTTCATGGGAAATAGATGGGGAAACAGTGGAAACAGTGTCAGACTTTATTTTGGGTGGCTCCAAAATCACTGCAGATGGTGACTACATCCATGAAATTAAAGACGCTTACTCCTTGGAAGAAAAGTTATGACCAACCTAGATAGCATATTGAAAAGCAGAGACATTACTTTGCCGACTAAGGTCCGTCTAGTCAAGGCTATGGTTTTTCCAGTTAGTCATGTATGGATGTGAGAGTTGGACTGTGAAGAAGGCTGAGTGCCAAAGAATTGATGCTTTTGAACTGTGGTGTTGGAGAAGACTCTTGAGAGTCCCTTGGACTGCAAGGAGATCCAACCAGTCCATTCTGAAGGAGATCAGCCCTGGGATTTCTTTGGAAGGAATGATGCTAAAGCTGAAACTCCAGTACTTTGTCCAACTCATGCGAAGAGTTGACTCATTGGAAAAAAGACTCTGATGCTGGGAGGGATTGGGGGCAGGAGGAGAAGGGGACGACCGAGGATGAGATGGCCGGATGGTATCACAGACTCGATGGACTTGAGTCTGAGTGAACTCCGGGAGATGGTGATGAACAGGGAGGCCTGGCGTGCTGCGATTCATGGGGTCGCAAAGAGTCGGACACGACTCAGCGACTGAACTTGATATATTGGTGATATGTATGTGTTCCAGGATGTTCAGACTTATTTAACGAGTTGACTTTTTACTAAATGAGTTTCATAGTCTATCCCAGAGAGCCATAATGCCATATTCACAGATTTTACTGATTTGGACAGACACAGAAACAAGTATTGATAGAGGATTTATTAGACACCCTTACCTTAAGTATCTTTGTCTTCCTTTTTTATTAATAATAATGTTGGCAGAGGAGGCAAGGAACTTGCCCATTAGGGTTAGGCAACTTGCTTGAATATCCTAGGCATCGTGTCGATTCCCTTGACCTGAGTGACTGTGCATTGACTCTGTGCTATGCCTTTCCCTGTAGGCATCTGTGCAAACCCTACACATTCTTCTAGACCCATTTAGTTTCTTTTTCCAGCACATTGTATTAAGAAATATTTCTGGAAATTGTCAGTTAAAAAAATGTACAAATTATTTGTGATTCTACTGAACCACTGCTTAATTTTATAGTTCTGAATGCCTGTCCCTTAAGAAGCTTGGGGCAGATCACATTTAGTTTTGGTTCTACATAAACTCATTTGATGAAAGGGTATTCCGCTGCTGATGGGCTATGATTTTCAGAAGGCAGTTACATTAAAAGATAATAATGATTTAGGCACTTAGTTATAAATATTAAAATGGAATATGAATAACATTAGACCAGACCTAACCTCTAGGATGTTCATTCTGCATGTTTTATTTTAACAGGTAGAATTTGCCTTATTGGTGATTAAATGAATGCACCCTACCCAAAAACTGGGCTTCCCTGATGACTCAGTGGTAAAGAATCTGCCTACAATGCAGGAGACCTGGGTTAAATCCCTGGGTCAGGAGGATCCCGTGGAGAAGGAAATGGCAACTTGTTCTAATATTCTTGCCTGGAAAATGCTACGGACAGAGGAGCCTGGCAGGCTACCATCCATGGAGTCTCAAAACAGTCAGATATGACCTAGCGACTAAACAAGAAAAAAACACCCCAAAGCGGGTCAAATCCTTATAAGAACTCCATCATTTTTCCCTGGCTTGTCATAAATGGCCCACTTCCCATAATTCCTTGTCTGCTCCCCTTCAGATTACCCTCTAGTCTTATAGATATCTTGTATTCTTCTAAGTAACTCATGCACTTTTTGCTTTCAGAACTTTGCCCAACTTATTTTCTCCTTTTACAATTCCTTCTCGTCTTTCCTTCTGTCCCTTCCTCTCCACTCCCCCACTCTCTGTGTGATCTCTCTGGTCCCCACCACCTACAAAGACACATCTGTTCCCTCTGCCTCTCCACCTGTTTTAGTTCAGGGTCTTCTATATGAAACTTCTCTAAACCTATGAGCTAGAAGGAATCACATCTAACTTCAGGTTCAGGTAGTTCTTTATTTACAATTACATTTTATGCCTTAGGCTGTTGCTTCTCAATCTACATGTGTTCCAGGGAGCAACAGCATCAGCAGCCTCTGGGGGTGAACTGGAAAGATAGAATTTCGGGTCCTACCTACTCTAAATTTGCTGATTCAGAGTCTCTAATTTACCAAGATCTGCAGATCATCTTTATACACACTACTATTTGAGAAATAGTGTCTCCAAACGTATATCTAACTTTGCTGTTCACTTGATTGGTTTCAAGTTGTGGATTCTGATAGACTGAGTCTTGGGATCAGGGACTGTGTCTTCCTCCTCTTTCATTTGCAGGGCATGAGGGATGGCTTTGCATGCCTGTGATTTCAGTGAGGAGGGTATGTGAGGGAAATATGTATGTGAATGCAGGATATTTTCATGAATCTTGTCAGTGAGATATCTTTCAAACTGTCTCATTCTTGTCTTTGCCATGGTTGGGTTTTACAACTCTTGGTCCAAAGGGGCTTACCCCATTATCAAACCTGTTTCCTCCTTTCACTTCTTTCAGAACTGCCACCGTGACATGGGGTATTGGAGCTTGAATTTACCATTCAAGGAATTACTATTAAGGCACAGAGAAACACTTTGTATCTGTATTTTATTAATAGAGTTGTATCTGTACAACTGACATAATTGTGTATTTGTGTCAAGAACTGGAAGCCTGATCACAAGCAAGAGTAAGGTTCAGAATCAATTTTGGTGTATCTGGTCTAAGGAAAATAATGTGTCAATTGATTATACTTGCTTTATGAAAATTTAGAAAAGGAAAAACTTCATAATTTCAAAAGGGCTTTTTCTACCCCCTGTTATAGATTCTCTTCAGATTTTTCTCCCACCGTCAACATCCTTCGCACTTTGCCTAGAGTTATTATTTTTCTTCTTGTCTGTCACTTCTGTCTTCTCTTCTAGTCATGATGGATTTGTTTTGTGGTTCTCTCATTCATTCCACTCATTATTCCCATACTGAAAACTTCTGAGTTCTATAACTCTGATGAAGTCTCTGGTCCTGCACAAAAATGTAATTAATGAAATTATAAAAATATTAAAAAGTAAACCAAATAAAAATATTAATTATGTAATAACAAAATTAAATAAAATAATATAATAAATAAGTCCAAATAATATAAATATAAATCATATTACTATAAATTATATAAGATAAAGTAAACATAAAATAAATTACTAAATAGTACATTTTTTTGACTCGTGTAAGAACAAACCCAGTGAAAATTTGCATTTTTTCTGCTATTAAAAAATAATCTTGAATATGTCATGCTTGTTAAATCCATTTTTTTATATTATTAAGATGATATTGTTTGAACACTTCTTTTGACTTATAGTCATTTATTTATTTAGGGGATGTTTCCTAGGTCTGTGCTCTCTCTATAGCATTGTAATTAATGAGAAATGAATTACAAAAGAGAAAACAAAATTTGCAAGTCTTTAAAGTGCTCATGATAAATAGAAGAAGTGAGAAGTGTTTAAGAATAGCCATAATACAATGTGCAATAAGATAGATATTAACAAATGTTTAACAAAATTGTCATAGAACTTTTATTTAGAGAAATCCAGAAGGTGCTGGATATGTGGCAGAAAGTTTTTAGACCAATGAGGGACTAATTTCTATGAATTATTATTATTATTATCCACATTCATATTCTCATTCTCTCTCTTTGTCTCTCTTTCTCTCTTTTCTTTCTCTCTCACTGTCTCCTTCCAGCTCTCCCTTACTTCTTCCCTCCTTTCTAAGGTGTCTTTTTAACTTTCTTAACTTTTGTCTTGACAGTTTTTTTGTCTTTGGTAGACCAGTGTCTGTATGATATCTGTTATGAAGTTGAAAGCCTCAAAAGTCACAGAATTCTTATTTTGGAGATCATTCCAGAACCCTTTTCACGAGCTGGCCTACAAGGACATTGCTACCTGTCTTGGATGTACAATTAATTTTTTATTTGTTTTCACAGATATGAATATGTGTGTATGTTAATCTGTGACCCCATGGACAGAGGAGCCAGTTAGGCTCTTCTGCCCATGAGATTCTCCAGGCAAGAATACTGGAGTGGGTTGTCATTCCCTTCTCCAGGGGATCTTCCTGACCCAGGGATCAAACTCACATCTCTGGCATTGCAGGCTTCCCTGAACCACCAGGGAAGCCCATAGATATGAATATTCTTTTGTTATTTTGAAATCTGCTTGCCTTTTCTTCCAGAAGTCCAACTGACCCTTTCTTCAGGTTTTCCTGCCAGTTTGTAACAATAAAAATTAGTCTCTATCTTTTATGTCTGTGTTTTAGGGTTTCTTCCTTATTTTAGTGAAAATTATGCTATTGGTTTAGGAGATGTTGGGAGAATATAATTAAAAACAAAGCCTCTCAACTCAAAGATCCTCTCCACAAAGGTAAGAAAGAAAGAAAACACTCATAACTGAATAAGCATTAAAAATAGATGAATCTCATGCTATCCACTAAGAGACTGCAAAAACAGAAAGAAATCTCAAGCATTTATATAATCAAGTGGTCTTTTGTATGTTTGTTTTCAGGATAAACAATACCTTGTTCTCAAGTAAGAGGACTTTATAGTATCGTTTGTTACACATAGTTCATCCTGACATTACTTGGTAATGGGACTGACTGTTAGTTAATTGGCTTTTCAAAGGAAAACATTCTCATATCTTTAATTTTTAAATTATTATTTATCGTAAGAAGACTTAACATAAGATCTACAACGCTGACAAAAATTTAAGTCTGTAACACATTACTGTTGACTATAGGTCAATAATATACAACGGGTCTCTAGAACTGATGCATCTCTCTCTTAACTGAAACGGTATGCCCATTGATTATGGACTCTCATTTCCCCATCCTCCAAGTCCCTGGCTACTACCATTCCACTCTTTGGTTGTATGAATTTAACTATTTTAGATAACTCACATAAATGGAGTCATACAGTATTTGTCTTTCTCTGACTGGGTTATTTCACTTAGCATAATGTCCTCAAAGTTCGTCCAAGTTATTGTCTATTGCAGAATTGTCTTCTTTTTTAAGGCTGAATAGGATTCCATTGTTTGTATTTATACAACAATTTTCTTTATCCATTCATCTGTAGATGGACATTTAGTTTTTTTCCACATTGTGGCTATTGTGAATCCTGTTGCAGTGAGTATGAGAGTGAGCTGATTTCAGTTTGTTTGGATCAATACCCAGCGGGATTGCTGGGTTTGAGAAGGAGTGGTTTTGCAACCCTAGTGCAGCTGTCAAGGGATTAATCTCCAAATCTACAAACAGCTTTCCATAGTGTTAGTCGCTCAGTTGTGTCTGACTCTTTGCCACCCCATGGACTTTAGCCCACCAGGCTCCTCTGTCCATGGAATTCTCCAAGCAAGGATACTGGAGTGGGCTGCCATTCCCCTTACCAGGGAGTCTTCCTGACCCAGGGATCAGACTTAGGGATGGAACCAATGTCTCCTGCATTGCAGGCAGATTCTTTACAGTCTGAGCCATCAGGAAGCTCCACAAACAGCTTATGTAGTACAGTAAAATAATAATAATAATCCAATAAAAAATGCGCAGAAGACCTGAATAGACATTTCTCCAAAGAAAACATAAAGATGACCAAGAACACATGAAAAGATTCTCAACATCATTAATTATTAGAGAACGACAAATGAAACCTACAATGAAGTATCACCTCATACCAGTCAGAATGGCCATCATCAAAGTCTACAAACAGTAAATGCTAGAGAGGGTGTGGAGAAAAGGGAACGCTTCTACACTCTGTTGGAATGTAAACTGGTACAGCCACTATGGAGAACAGTATGGAGGATCCTTAAAAGACTAAAAAATAGAGCTACCATATGATTCAGCAATCCCACTCCTGGGCATATATTCTAATAAAATCATGGTTCAAAGTACACATACATCTTAAAGTTCATTGCAGCACTGTTTGCCATAGCTAAGGCATGTAAACAACCTGAATGTCAGTCAGCAGAGGAATGGATAAAAAAGAAATGCTACATATACACAATGGAATAGTACTCATCCATTAAAAGGAATGAAATAATGTCATTTGCAACCACATGGATGGGTCTGGAGATTATTATACCAAGTTAAGTAAGCCAGACAAAGACAAATATCATATATCACTTATACATAGAATCTAAAAAAGAAAAATGATACAAATGAACTCATTTATAAAATAGAAACAGACTCACAGACTTAGAAACAATTTTATGGTTACCAAAGGGGAAAGGTGGAGAGGAAGGGATAAATTGGGAGTTTGAGATTGGCATATACACACTGCTATATTTAAAATAGATAATTAACAAGGATCAACTGTATAGCACAGGGCTGCTCAATACTCTGTAGTAACCTAAATGGGGAAAGAATTTGGAAAAGAATAGCTATATGTATTAACTGAATCACTTTGCTGTACATCTGAAACTAACACAACATTGTTAATCAAATATACCCCAATATAAAATTAAAACTAATAAAGGAAATAAATCTCCTTCCGTATTCTCAACAAGGAGAATAAAACCTCTTATCTGTAATTTGGACATATGTTAGTATGTTTAGTTAATTCAATTTAGAATTAAAGTCATTTTTTTCTGAGTTTGTGATCAACTAGAGAGCTGAAGTTTGTCTTTAACCTTGTGTAACAAATTATGTCTTTTCACAATGGAATCTCACTTGAGAATTCATTAGCATTTTTAAGTTAAAAATTTTTTTCTATTATGGTAAAATACACATAAAATTTAAAATTTACCATTTTAACCATTTTGAAAGCATACATTGAAAGTGACATGTTAAGTAGATTTACATTGTTGTGTAGCCATCACCACTATCCAGCTCCAGAACTTTTTCATCTTCCTCAACATAAACTGTACAGTACCCGTTAAACACTGACTCCCTATTCCCTCCTCTCTAGCCCCAGGCAACCGTCATTATTAGCATTTTTACCTACCTATTAAAAACTGCCCTTGAAATTTCAATATCCTGCCCCTGGGCTATAAGTGGAGTTCTTTTTGGCCTGGATTTGAAACACAAAGGTATTTCCTTGGGAAACTGACTAGGAAAAACAATTTTAAAACCTTTGAATGTGGGCCCTCCCTTTACACAAGTAATGCTACACTAATTACAAATAATCTAAGTCTGTGCAGTTCCCAGAAACATCTCATTTGTGCCTCTCCATTACTTTCAAAGTAATAAAAATCACTTTCCCAATGAAAATATTTTTTGCTTATAACTCAAGGATTTTGCTAATGTAGATTGGCATTTTTCACAGCCTTTGCTCCAGTGAATCTTTATCTTTTCTAAGTTGATATTTTGGATTATTTTGTGAAATATAGCAAACTAAATATTGACTACTTCCTTTGTCTCTTTTTTTGTTAGCCTGCATTGGGCATTGGGTGGGGGATGATGTAAAGGAACCAGGAGAGATACTCTGCTGCAATCTGAGGTCCCTGTTTAAAACCAAACTCTGCTATTTGGTTGCTGTGAGATCTTGAGTAAGACACTTCACTTTTTTGCACCTAATTTCTTCATCTGTAAAGCAGAAAAATTATATTCCTTTCTGAATAAGGGTTGCAAATGTCAAATAAAATAAGACTGGAAAGAAATGTTGTCTATACTGTCAGAGCATGGATTATGTCAGTGGAGTAAGGTACCTAGCATATATAAGGATTTGGAAGATATTTTGTTGAATGAATGAAAGGTTACAATGTTCTCCAAGTTTAATTTCCTCCCTCTTGAAACTCTCTCCCATCTCCCACCCCACCATGTTGATGTGTGGCAGAGACCAACACAATATTGTAAAGCAAATATCTAGCAATAAAAAAATTAAAAAGTTTAATTTTCTAGGTTTACCTTCTCTTTACATGTACTCTTGGCTTGGCTTTAAAGTGGAGTGAAGTGATTCAGTCGTGTCTGACTCTTTGCAACCCCATGGACTGTAGCCTACCAGGCTCCTCAGTCCATGGTGTTTTCCAGGTGAGAGTGCTGGAGTGGGTTGCCATTTCCTTCTCCAGAGGATCTTTCCCATCCAGGGATCGAACCTAGGTCTCCCGCAGTGTAGACAGACGCTTTACCGTATGAGCCACCAGGAAAGTCTTGGCTTATTGCTGCTCGACTCTGCTTTCCTCTGGTTTCTGATCATGAGGCAAGCCTGGAACCTTGGACCTTTGGCTGCAGTACTGCAATGCTTGCACTTGGGCACACACCTCCTCAAGCAACAAAATACCAAGAAACTGTCTGAGACTAAAAACAACTGTTTTCATGCACAGTTGGGGCAAATTGGACCTGAAAGCTACAAAGAGACCAAAAAACCCAACGGCAGCTTCTGAGATGCCTGGAGCAATAGCAGAGTAGTGCGCATGTCCCACACAACACTGCCCAAGGGGTGCGCAAAACACCTCGGTCACTCCCTCGGTCTGACCCCTGGACACATTTCTACCCTCACCACATATAAGGAACAAGCTTACCTTTCTTGGGGAGCAAGCAAGCAAGGGAACCTGTTGTTTGTTCCCACTTTCTCATGCTGCAGCAGAGGCCCCAATGAAGCCGTGTCTGAATTTGTTGTCTGGCCTCTAGTCAATTTCTGTTGATTGGGGGAAGTTCAAGAACCCTGGTTTGTAAGAGCCATATGCCCCTCTCCTGACAGAAATCATGCTTCAGGCTTTAAGAATTCCAGAGTGCAAGATCTGGGGAGTGATACAAAGGGGTCAAGGAAAGCTTGTTACATCCTTCCATCGGCTTATCCTTTCTAAGTCTAGATACTGCCTCAAAGCTTTTGAGGTGGTAGAAATGGCAGGTAGAAACACACTCATTCTCTGGAACACATACAGTTAGGAAGAAGGGAATATTCTTCTTGCCCAGCACCAGCACACTCAAGGGGTTTCACCCTGGCCAAAAAATAATGAGCTGTAGTATCGTTGAACCAGACAATGTAAATCCAAATTAAGCAGTATTCGAGGGTTAGTCCCAGGAGTTCCCTCTATGGACACATGGGCAGGAGCTCACTGTGGGTCTTTCTCAGTGTAAATTATGCACAGAATAAGTGCATTTGTGTGTCTTATAAGGCATAACCAGGTCTTACCCTGACGAGACACAAGACAGTCTCAGGGTATTCATGTAAACTGTCTCTGGATTTTAGTAAGGAAACGCACCTCTAAAGATGACCTGGAGAAAGAAATGACTGTTGAGAGGCTGGAGGTGTGGAAAACAAATAAAAGAGTTTGGTATTTTCCTGGACTGAGAAACATCTTGTAATATCACTGTGTTCAGATGGTGGCAATCGCTCAGTCTGCAGGACGGAGCCCTTTCATGCGCTAGGTTTCCTGTGAGGCCCTGTGAGACAGATTCTCCAGAGGTAGACTCTGTTCTCAAGAGAGAAGACGTGCACTTAACTCTAGTACAAGGCAAAGGATCGCATCACTGCACCCAGATGGGAAAGTTGTAAGGAGAAGAAATAAATTACGTCTGGCTAAAGGAAGCAGGGAGGTTTCATGAAGGAAAGGTTTTTGAAATAGATCTTGAAGGATGAGCAGCATTTGTAGATGTGAAGAGGGGAAGGCAGGGCATTCCAGGCAGAATGGATGATTAAAAGGGAAGGGAGGAGCAGGGTTGATTTATATCCCTGTCCATGTGTGTACCTGTGGCCGGAGACTGGGTTGTATGAAGAGTGATGTGGAAAAGCGTTTTGCCGCCAGAACCTAGAGGAGCCAGAATGTCATATGAAGGACATCAGGGAAATAGAATTAAGATGTGTTATGTGGGAAAACTGATTTGGTCCTTGTCGTTAGTCAGCCTTTACAGGCGTCCTCATAGCACCCAAAACTTACCTAAGGCTTTTATATCTTTCTTGTGATGTGGTAAACATCTCTTCTTTTCACTTTGGAGAGCAAGATTTCAGTCTTTTTTTTTTTTTAAGCATCGGTGGATAGAAAGAATATTTACATGCAAAAAGCCACTGTTTTTTAGGTCAGCCTAATTAATACACATTTTCTCGTCTTTCTCTTGTTCAGAGTAGGGCAGCCCAATTAAAAATAATAGCACTTTTAATGTTTCTAGCATATTTTAAGGTTGCAGAGGTGAAAGGTTTATATTTCTGGTCTCTTCATGTATGCTCACTCCTTTTATAACTGGAGAAATAAGAGTCCCCTCTGTTTTCTGACATTTTCTCTGTGGTATCTTATGTTCTGATTTGGCAACAGCATCAAAAATTCGGAAGAAATGAAATCATATCAATTAGCGATACAGGCCAAGCATAGTGTTATTGTACTTAAATCCACTAGCATGTCCTATGTCTCACTTTAGCTAGTCACTATGCTCCTGTTTCTGCATTCTTGCTTGCCACAGGGATGGCTTCCTAAATTAGAAAATTGATTTGAATTTCCCCTTTTTTTTCCAGTTAAGAATTTATGACCCTTACCTTACTAAGAGTTTTCTCTAACATACCTCCTGGGAGAATTAGCAGGAATTTCTCAAAGCTTGTTCTATTTACTGGGATGCCTTATACAGATGAAACCCCTGTTTTTCTGAAAGAACTTCAGTCAGCATTTATAAACTGTGCCCAGAATCCCCCTGCATATAGAGATATTTTAAACAAGAATCCTAAAGTCAGTCGAGTTTGAGGAGCACTGTTAATGATTCCTAAGTAATTTGGTTTCACAGTGTGCATTCTAAAGGCCCAGAGAAGTCATGTAGAAAAAGATAACTTTTAAACTTAATTTTTCACCTAATATTAACAACCTCATGTTTCTCTAAAATGTGGGCACAATACCAAAAATGTAATTTCTTGAAATCACTTTGTAGAAGCCCAAGCTGGACAATATGGATCAATATGTGGTCTTTAGAGGCTCCAATTTAATCTGAGAAGAAAATATAAATATGTATCAAGAACCTTGAATTTAGTAGGTGTATTAGGACCATGTGTCGAATTTATCCTGTCTACCTATCAGGATTTATGTGAGAGGGTTTTTTTTTTTTTTTAATGATTTGGTGAACTTTTAAAACCCTGTGTCAACAGAGATGCTGCATCTGATATTATTTTCCTGAATCCAAAGAAATACCAAAGGGACTGAAATAATGAAACATTAATTTCGGCTGCAGAATGCCAATGTTGCTGACCCTGCCAGGTTATTGCAGAGCAAGATTAATTATGCAGATGTGCCCCCTAGGCTTTGGAGTTGAAGTGCCCTGTTGTAATTCACTGCAAGATCATTCATGTAGCCAGCATATTGATATGATTATTATTCCACCAAGGTTTTATCCTCCCCTAGACAGTTACAGAACCAGCATCTCTCATTGACTTCTTATTTAAAATTCTCAGGGCCACAGCAGGCATTCAGATCCTTTTGTTGGAGACAGTTACAGATCAATGGCATGAAGCAACATGGGATTTTCTTTAAGATATGAAGAATGCTGAGACTTTTGCTAAGCAGAAGGTAGACATTCAGACTATAGTAGAAAATGGTGCTTCCGTGGCCCCGTGTCTCTAACACAAACTTTTAAAATAATGACAAGAGCAGAGAGGGAGGATGTAGTGGAAAGATCATGAGGTTTGGTATCATGGTATCTTAGTTTGAATACTGGGATCACATTTATTAGCTTCCCTGGTGGTTCAGACAGTAAGGTATCTGACTGCAATGTGGAAGACCTGGGTACCGTCCCTGGATGGGGAAGATGCCCTGGAGAAGGGAATGGCTACCCACTCTGGTATTCTTTTCTGGAGAATTCCATGGAAAGGGAGCCTGGTGAGCTATAGTCCATGGGGTTGCACAAAGTCTGACTAACACATCCACATTTATTATTAGTGGAACTTTGGAAAAATCACTACTTCTGTAGAATGGGATTGACATTAAATACCATACTCTACATAGCCTTCAGAGGTTTAAATGAAGATATGTGTGGGCAAAAACAAACAAACAAACAACTTTTGAATGGCAAAGTGTTTTAAAAATATTGTTTGTGCTGATGAGAAAGGCTTCCATTCTTGAACTGCCAGTGTCGGCATAACTGAACATGCGTTTTATGGCCCCAGTGCTTGGGTAATGTCCTATTAACTCCTATTATCACCGGCACTGCTACCTAGGGCAGAAGGTGGTAACCATGCATTGATATAATTAGTGGCTCCAAGGAGTATATGGCTTTGAAATGATGTGCAGAATAAAATTCTTATTCTGAATCACTGTTCTCTAATACATGGTTTTAGGGACTTAATAACTGCAAGATAATACTCATCTAATTAGAACCTTTCAACAAGTTTTCCTTCCTGTTCTATGCTCGGTGGTAAAAAGTAAGTTTTGTTTTAATTTTGCCCTAAATGCCCATCTTTCTATGCATGGTTGCATTTCAGAGTATCACCTGTGTTCAGAATCCAGCTGTAAGGCAATCTAGTTCAACCACCCCTACCCAACTTACTCCCAACATAAAAGCACAAGGAATCAAGTAATTCCTTCCTTAGAGCACGTTCTTTGGACATACATGATTCATAATAGCATAGATATACACAGCTAAACTTTTGTACAGTTAAAGAAATAACGGTGATTTAGTAGCTAAGTCTTGTCTAACTCTTGTGACCCCATGGACTGTAGCCCGCCAGGCTCCTCTGTCCATAGGATTTTCCAGGCACTTCCTTCTCCAGGGTATCATCTTGACCCAGGAATCGAACCCAGGTCTCCTGCACTGTAGGCAGATTCTTTACTGACTGAGCTGCTATTATTCTCCCTATTTTACAGCTGAGAAAACTAAGGCACAGACAGATTAAATAAGTAACTTGACCAATATTCCATGACTACTAAACGGCAGAGCCAAGGATTGGAACTTTTGACTAAAAGTGTAAGCTTTTAGCTACAAGGTTAAATTAGCAAAGCATATGCTGGAGATCAATCATGATGTGATCACTAATCTAGAGCCACACAACTTGGAATGTAAAGTCAAGTGGGCCTTAGAAAGCATCACTACCAACAAAGCTAGTGAAGGTGATGGAATTCCAGTTGAGCTGTTTCAAATCCTGAAAGATGATGCTGTGAAAGTGCTGCATTCAATATGCCAGCACATTTGGAAAACTCAGCAGTGGCCACAGGACTGGAAAAGGTCAGTTTTCATTCCAATCCCAAAGAAAGGCAATGCCAAAGAATGCTCAAATTACTGCACAATTGCACTCATCTTACATGCTAGTAAAGTAATGCTCAAAATTCTCCAAGTCAGACTGCAGCAATACGTGAACTGTGAACTTCCTGATGTTCAAGCTGGTTTTAGAAAAGGCAGAGGAATCAGAGATCAAATTGCTGACCTCTGCTGGATCATGGGAAAAGCAAGAGAGTTCCAGAAAAACATCTATTTCTGCTGTATTGACTATGCCAAAGCCTTTGACTGTGTGGATCACAATAAACTTTGGAAAATTCTGAGAGAGATGGGAATACCAGACCACCTGACGTGCCTCTTGAGAAACCTATCTGCAGGCCAGGAAGCAACAGTTAGAACTGGACATGGAACAAGAGACTGGTTCCAAATAGGAAAAAGAGTACATCAAGGCTGTATATTGTCACCCTGCTTATTTAACTTAAATGCAGAGTACATCATGAGAAACACTGGACTGGAAGAAACACAAGCAGGAATCAAGATTGCTGGGAGAAATATCAATAACCTCAGATATGCAGATGACACCACCCTTATGGCAGAAAATGAAGAAGAACTGAAAGCCTCTTGATGAAAGTGAAAGAGGAAAGCAAAAAGTTGGTTTAAAGCTCAACATTCAGAAAATGAAGATCATGGCATCTGGTCCCATCACTTCATGGGAAATAGATGGGGAAACAGTGGAAACAGTGTCAGACTTTATTGTCTTAGGCTCCAAAATCACTGCAAATGGTGACTGTAGCCCATGAAATTAAAAGATGCTTACTCCTTGGAAGAAAAGTTATGACCAACCTAGATAGTATATTCAAAAGCAGAGACATTACTTTGCCGACAAAGGTCCATCTAGTCAAGGCTCTGGTTTTCCAGTGGTCATGTATGGATATGAGAGTTGGACTGTGAAGAAGGCTGAATGCCAAAGAATTGATGCTTTTGAACTGTGGTGTTAGAGAAGACTCTTGAGAGTCCCTTGGACTGCAAGGAGATCCAACCAGTCCATTCTGAAGGAGATCAGCCCTGGGATTTCTTTGGAAGGAATGATGCTAAAGCTGAAACTCCAGTACTTTGGCCACCTCATGCGAAGAGTTTCCTCATTGGAAAAGACTGATGCTGGGAGGGATTGGGGGCAGGAGGGAGAAGGGGACGACAGAAGATGAGATGGCTGGATGGCATCACGGACTCGATGAACGTGAGTCTTAGTGAACTCCGGGAGATGGTGATGGACAGGGGAGGCCTGGCGTGCTGCGATTCATGGGGTCGCAAAGAGTTGGACACGGCTGAGCAACTGAACTGAACTGATGCTGGAGATCACTTGTTGTGATTTTCCTGGTGTCTGAGATATATCGTTAGTAAAATCTGTTTCACCCTTTAGCATTTAGTACAGAAGGTCCACATAGTGAATATTCAGGTACTGTTTATTAGCTTTGCATTGGAAAAAAAACACCCCTAAAAGGCTTATAGTGCAGCCATGAAATGCCCCTCTTGTCTCTGTCAATATTTTTTTTAGTAT
The DNA here is from genome assembly GCA_917880005.1 of Nanger dama. Taxonomy (NCBI): domain Eukaryota; kingdom Metazoa; phylum Chordata; class Mammalia; order Artiodactyla; family Bovidae; genus Nanger; species Nanger dama. The sequence goes on along the minus strand of CAKJTW010000011.1, from coordinate 20,759,767 downwards.
ATGTTCTGCTACCTTGCTCTATTTTCTTGTCAAAGCATTTTAAAATCGTGAATTAAGTACTGCCTGAGCACCTTTCTGTGAGGACACTTTTTTTTCCCTAAGTAGCTGTATAGTGAAGATAAGGCATACTTGTTGAAATTAGGGTCACTTGAGTCTTTAGTAGTTTATAGATCAGTGCATAATAGCCCTATAAAATTCCAGCTTACTCTCATTCTGATGAAAGGGGATTGCGTGGTCTTACTCTATTTGCAGTAAAGTCACCAAATGTCAAATGCACATATAAAGAATCACTGCCAGCACTCCCCCACCTTTTCCCTCCATCCAGAGTGATCTGGTTGACTGAGGTCACATCCCAGACTATGGGACTGGTGGGTACACATTACCATCTGTCAGGATGATCCTGGTGTCCAAAAATCAGTGAAAGAAGCCATAGAATTTTCTCAACAGGGACACAGACTCACACAGACCTCCTCAGTGTTAGTTCATAAGGGGATTTTCTTTAACACTTTAGATACAGAGTGAGAAGATTTTCTTCAGTGTTCTCTAGTTTTGGCTTACGTGGGTTCCCAGGAAGACTTGGAACTTATCTTTGTGTTTCAGGGACAAGGTTGAGGATGGGGAAGGGGTGGAGCCTGGTGAGCTGTGTGCCCCTGTAGAGAGAATGAAGCTAGAGACATCCTGAAGCTGTGCTTTCTCACAACTGGCACAGTGTCAGTCTGGTATGTGAGGGGTCTTCTGTGAATGTTCTGCTTTAGCTTTTGATTTTAACTCTTCCTAAAGCCAGCTGTGGAAACTGAGGCACCAGGACAGTTTAGTGCATAGACAAGTCACACAAAGCAGGACCTGGGACTTATCCCACCTGTATCTCTGTGTAAATGAGAATGAGGAGCCCCCCAAGTGCTACAGGATCTGTTTTAGTAGCTGAAGCTACTGAAACATCCAGGTCCCTGAACACAAGTGAAGCTCCATTCTGATGTGTGATCTCTAGGAAGCCAGTCTCTTTTTTTTTTTTTTTAATTTCTCTAATGGGAGCAGGGGAATGACATAGGGACAAGCTCTTGTGAAAGGATGAGTAACTTGATGGGGGATCGCTTAGACGCATTCAAGTCTAATTACTGAAATGTGTTTCCTGATAAGGAGTCACAGAACTCATAGTGACATCTATGTATACCCACTCCTGGAGGAGACTTCATTCTCTGCATGACCTTTAGCCTTACTGAAGAACCCAACATTCATGTGACAAATAAAACATCAGCACTTCTTATTTGCATTATAATTCACCATTTATGACTTCACTGATAGCTCAGTTGGTGAAGAATCTGTCTGCAATGGAGACTCTGGTTCAGTTCATGGGTCGGGAAGATCCCCTGGAGAAGAAATAGGTTACCCAGTCCAGTATTCTTGGACTTCACTTATTTCTCAGCTTGTAAAGAATCCACCTGCAATGCAGGAGACCTGGGTTCAATCCCTGGGTTGGGAAGATTCCCTGGAGAAGGGAAAGGCTACCCACTCCAGTATTCTGGTCTGGAGAATTCCAGAGGCCAAATAGTCCATGGGGTTGCAAAGAGTCAGACACGACTGAGTAACTTTCACTTCACTCACCATTTATAAGACTTTTCATAAATATTATCTAGTTTGATCCTTAGAAGAGCCTATGAAGTATTTATTATGCTATTTTATTAATAAGAATATCTGGGTCCACAGGGATTAAGTAAAGTATCCATGGGAGCACAATTAAAAAGTGACCAACAGCAAACTAGAACAGAGGTTGACTGTATCCTGGGAAATGCTCTTTCTACCACCTCGCAATTGCCTTATGGTTATATATGTTCATTACGTAACAGCATTGAACTATTATACAGTGGACACAAATATGGAGTCCTAGCCCCAAAAGAGAGGTAAAAAGAGAAAAACCTAAATAAAACAGATTAGGACAAAAATTTCTCAGAGATCTAAGGGAGATATAGATATCTGAACTGAGTTTTCAGAGAAAGCATACATAGTTTAATTCCAACCAGTGGCAAGAAAAGAGAGAACCCTGAAGAGCTACAGAGGTGAGGTGGAGCTTTAGAAAAGCTAGGATTCATTTCTTTCCCTGGTTTAGTTCAAGTGGAGTTAGGTGATTTTGAAACTCAATTGCATCTTGTGGAATGAAGATTAATATGGGAGTTAAGGCTGGGGCTCTCCTTCTAATTGTAACTTTCACTATGTATTTCAGTATTTTCAGTGGAGCCCTAAGAGTTTCAATGCATCATAAAGGAGTTCATGGTGAGATAACTTTGGTTAATGCTGGGTTAAAACAACTTAGCCACAATATTTGTTTGGTAAATGATCTGAGCCTTTAAAATGTTAATGTATATTATGAATCTCTAAGAAAGAGATATATGACATATTGCTTTTTAAAATCATGTGGTCACATGATCCTTTGGCAGAATGTTCACCATAGGATATGGTAGTTTTTATCATGCATTTTGGTGTGCTTGTATTGTATTTGATCACTTACTTATTCTTTTCTTTACTCTTCTTTCTGTTTATTTTGTGTTTAGAAGTCTGACTTTGCTCTCAAACTATGAAATCCATGATTATAAGAGCCGTGTGTTTTATTTCTGTATACTGCACAGTTCCTATTAAAGTGTATGAAATGGGAGTTCAATGAACACTTCTGGGTTTGAACAAAATTCAATTCTGTATACTCAGAAGCTGGAGTTTGCAGTCTTTATGGAGAAACCTGTACAAACTTGGCTGCAGTTTTGTTCTTTGTGGCCTAACAGTGTGTAGATGAGGTCTGTCTCTAGACAGCCTCCAAGACAGGATCGTGATCTTCAGACCACCCCTTTGCATTAGAGAGGTTATTAGTGGCAATGAAATTTAAGGGGAGAAAAACCTCAGATAGTTAAGAAGTTTTTCTATACTAAGAAAATTAATGAATTTCCTAACCTGGAGGTGACTAGACTTAGCCTATAAGGTGATATAACTGTTTTTTGTCAGTGGTGGTTTAAATTTCACCTAATTCTGTACTTGAACATCAAAAACATCACCTTTCCCCTGTGAGCTGCTCCCTCCTCTGGGCTTTCACATGCTATGAAATGCTTCTGCTGTAGCTGTAGCCCTGTTCTTTAGACTCTAGTAATTTATATGCCTTAGAACTGCAGGCTCCACATGAGTACAGGGGACATTTCCATTCTTCTCCTTCAGATTGTGTCCAGAGCTTGATAAATATTTGCCAAGTGAATTAGCACAAATGTTAGGTTCATCATAAATATTTCCCTCCTCTCCACGGGTTTGAAGTTCCCTGAGATGCCTCTCTGTCATATTCTGTGTTGGATGTTAAGCTGCTTTGTTGATTTAAAAGTTATATTGTTATCCTATGCCTTTCTCTAACCTCTCCCTGTTGTTATAAATCGCACCTTTAACTTCAATAAACAAAGATTTTTTCCATATGCATAATATATTAACACTAAGGTACAGAAATATTAAATGTACAAATTGCTGAATTTTTATAAATAAATGTACAAATTGCTGAATTTTTACAAATCCCCTTCTCCAGAGAATCTTCCCAACCTAGGGATTGAACCCAGGTCTCCCACATTGCAGGAGGATGCTTTACCAGCTGAGCGACAAGGGAAGCTCAAGAATACTGGAGTGGGTAGCCTATCCCTTCTCCAGTGGATCTTCCTGATCCAGGAATCAAACTGGGGTCACCTGCATTGGAGTCACAAGAATTGGAGGATTCTTTACCAAGTGAGCTCTCAGGGAAGCTCTGACACTAAAGTACATAAATATTAAATGTGAAAATTGCTGAATTTTTACAAGTGCATCATCATGTATCTGGGCTTCCCTGGTGGTTCAGTGGTAAAGAATCCGCCTGACAATGCAAGAGACATGAGTAAAATCCTTGGGTCAGGAAGATCCCCTGGAGATGGAAATAGCAACCCACTCAGTATCCTTGCTTGGGAAATCCCTTGGATGAAGGAGACTGGCAGGCTACAATCCACGGGGTCACAAAAGAGTTGGACATGACTTAGTGACTAAACAGCAACAGCATCATGTAGCCATCACCTAAGGAATGAAACATCACCTGACCTTGGGAGCCTCACGCTTTCTCCTCCCTGTTAATGTAGCCAAAGTGAAAGTGAAAGTGAAAGTGAAGTCGCTCAGTCATGTCCGACTCTTTGCGACCCCGTGGACTGTAGCCTATCAGGCTTCTCTGTCCATGGGATTCTCTAGGCAAGAGTATTGGAGTGGATTACCATTTCCTTCTCCAGGGGATCTTCCCAACCCGGGGGATCGAACCCGGGTCTCCTGCATCGGAGGCAGACGCTTTAACCTCTGAGCCACCAGGGAATCCATATTCTGATTTGAATTAAGTCATCTAATAGACTTTTAGACTTTAAGATCTCACTCCTTCAAATGTTTAAAATCTAAACAAAACAAAAGTCCCATCTTATCATAATAAAAACCAATGTTGGTATACTTTTATAATAGTATGAAGTAAAGTAAAATGAAAAATAACTCAGTCATGCCCAACTCTTTGCAATCCCAAGGACCATAGCCTCCCAGGCTCCTCTGTCTATGGAATTCTCCAGGCAAGAATACCAGAGCGGGGGTAGCCATTCCCTTCTCCAGGGGATCTTCCTGACCCAGGGATCAAACCTGGGTCTCCTGCATTTGCAGGTGGACTCTTTACTGTCAGAGCCACCCCAGGAGCCCCTTGTAATAGTATAATACTTTGCAACTAAAGTTTTCCACTTGTCACATCATTTGATCTTCTACAGCTTCCCTGCCCTATGAGATACCAAGGCAGAGGTTTTCATTTCATTTTGAAAATGAGAGATTAGAGGTCTAGAGAAGGTAACCATCTGAACTATGATTTTTCCAAGTTCAAGTTTTTATAGAGTGAATCATTACAATCGTGGCTTATCTGTAAGTTACAGAGGCCCAACTTACAATCATGACTGTTTTTCTGGAAATAGTTTGGAAACTAAACTTGCACATGGTATGTTCAAAAAGTAGGACATGGCATGTTTTGCTTAATGGTCAATGATCAACCTGAACCAAGTAATTCGGTCTGTTCTTAGTAAATGCTACTAAAGATAGGTCATCTGTCTCCTGTGCCACAATTTCTGAAGTGTTTTTCATATATTGCCTCATTTAATAAGAGTTAATTATAAATGAAATTTGCTGAGAGTTATTTATGTTCCTGGACAGTGCTAAGTACTCTACAGGAGTTATCAAGTACACTAGTCTGAACAAACTGATGAGGTAGGTATTATCAATAGTTCTTTCCCCTCATGTAAAACTCAAGCCTCAGTATCCATAAGTACAGAACAGCTATCAGACTGTTCACCTACTGGGGAGAAGGTACACTGGAATACTCTTCCTGCCCTAAGAAGTGTCCACAGATGTTAAATTAGTCATTAAGACAGTGACCAGGTTATAACTTTAAGTGTTTGCTGTGAATAATTCTCTTGTCCCAGGCCATCCACGATCATACAGTGAGACCTAGTTCACCAAGTTCAGTGCACTTTCACCTTCTTCTGACTGAAAACCTAGTTCTAGTTCTCTTTTGTGAAAGGTGAGACGTAATGATGATATTTCTTCCCTCATCCCATGGAGAGTGTTGCTATTCAAAATATTAAAGAACAAAAGGAAATCAACCTGCTCACATTCTATTCCAAGCTTCTAAAGGTGGCAGGTGGTATATTATGTTATATATGTCCTCTCAGAGTTCCAAACACTTTGAAGCTATTTAGTTAGAAAGAAGAAGGCAGTATCTAAGAAGAGTGTGCTCATGTTTTCTGAACTTTGACTCTGCTGTTGTATCGAGGTTACCAACACTGGCTTGATGTGTTGAAAGTTGGAACAGTTTCATTGATCTCTCCATGTGCCTCTACTGCTAGGCTTTTTGGGAACACTTCATACTTAACGATAGGATTGTGTTACTTTCAAAGTGAAATTTGAAAATAGAAACCAAATTCGGGTTAAAACAGCTTTCATTTATTTAAATTGTCTAAAGGGGTTCCACGAATCATTTGTGAAACTTTTTAGAAATAAAAATCATGCGACTTACATATATCTTGTCAAATTAATATGCAATAAAATAGGCTTTTTGGAAGTACAACTCTATGAATATTAACTCATGGATAGACTCGTTTAATCATTGCCCCAATCAGGACATAGTACTGTTCTGTGTCCCAGACAACACCCTTGTGTTGCGTTGTGTCTGTAGCAGGGGCTACTGCCTCTAGCCCCTGATCTGTTCTATGTCACTTTAGTTTTGTCTTTTGGAAATGTCATTTAAATCTGGATGGTGGATTACCTATTACAACTGGCTTTTTTTTTTTTTTTTTCCACCCAGCATAATGCCTTTGACACTCAGCTGTTGTTATCAATAGCTCATTGTTACACACTGATGACAAGGACTCCGTTTTGGGGTTGTACCAGGGTTTGTTTGGATTTCTCAGGTGGCTCAGTGGTAAAGAATCTGCCTGCTCGTACATGAGATATAGAAGATACCTGGTTCGGGAAGATCCCCTGGAGAAGGAAATAGCAACCCACTCCAGTACTCCTGCCTGGAAGGTCCCATGGACACAGGAGCCTGGTGGGCTACAGTCCATGGGGTCACAAAGAGTTGGACACAACTGAGTAACTGAGCAGACACACACACACACACACACACACACACACACACACACACGGGTTTGTTTATCTGTTTCCCAATTGAGGGACATTTGAGTTGTTTCTAGTTTATGGCAATTAATAATGGAGTCACTATAATCATTCATGTATAGAGTTTTGTCCTAACATAGGTTTCCATTTCTCTTGCGTAAATAGCTAGGAGTAGGATTGCTAGGTTCTATGGTATATGTGCATTTACCTGGCTTCCCTGAGGGCTTAGATGGCAATCTGCCTGCAATGCTGGAGACCTGGGTTCGATCCCTGGGTTGGGAAAATCCCATGGAGGAGGACATGGCAACCCACTCCAGTATTCTTGCCTTGAGAATCCCCATGGACAGAGAATCCTGGAGGGGCTACCATCTATGGGGTTGCAAAGAGCTAGACATGACTGAGTGACTAAGCACACACAACTGAATAAGAAAATGACAAGTTGTTTTCTTAAGAGGCTGTGCCATTTTGTAGCAGTAGGAGAGTTCCAGTTGTTCTGTGTTCTCTTCAGCATTTAGTATTGTATTTCTTTTTTTCTTTTTAAGATTAGTTATTTTTATTTTCTGATGTGGACTATTTTTTAAAAGTCTTTATTGCATCTGTTACAACACTGCTTCTGTTTTATGCATTGTTTTTTTTTTGGCCAAGAGGCATATGGGATCTTAGCTCCATCACCAGGGATCAGACCTGCATGCTCTATGCTGGAAGGCAAAGTCTTAACCACTAGACTGCTAGGGAAGTTCCTAGTGTCAGTATTTTTACTTTAGTTTTTCTGAAAGGTGTTTAGTGGTATCCCATTTTGTGGTTTTAGTTGCCATTTCTTTATAGCTAATAATGTTGAATTTTGGTAACATACCTCTTTAAGACTTTTGACATTTTAAAATTGGGTTGGTTGTAGTTGATTCCTATAACTTTATTCTTCTTTGTCAAAATGGTTTCCTATATTTAAGATATTTCTCTTTCCATATAAATTTTAGAATCAACTTGTGTATATCTGTAAAGATCTTTCTAGAATTTTTGATTGGAATTTCATTAAGTCTGTCAAATAATTTGGGGGAGAATTAGCATCTTTTTTATGTGGAGTCTTACAATCCATGAGCATGGTATAGCTCTTGTATTATTTTCTGTTACCGATATGTAAATATCAGAAACTTAGTGGCTTAAAGCAACATCCAAAATTGAGATTCTGTGAGTCAAAAGTGCAGGTTAGTATGGTTTAGTTAGGTCTCTGCTTAGGGCCTTCCATGGCTAAATCAAAGGTTGTCAGCAAGGTGGTGTTCCATTCTGGAGGTGCTTGGAAAGATGACTCTTCAAAGTTGTTGACTAAATTCCACGCACTGTAGCTACAGGCCTGAGGTTCTTATTTCCTTACTGGTTGTCAGGTTAAAGTGAAGAGGAACTTTAAAGAGTCTCTAAAGTGAAAGAAGAGAGAGAAAATGCTGACTTAAAACTCAACATTCAAAAAACTAAGATCATGGCATCCAGTCCCATCACTTCATGGAAAATGTTTGGGGAAACAATGGAAACAGAAACTTTATTTTCTTGGTCTCTAAAATCACTGCAGATGGTGATTGCTGCCATGAAATTAAACAATGCTTGCTCCTTGGAAGAAAAGCTATGACAAATCTAGACACCATATTAAAATTAAGCACAGACATTACTTTATTGACTAAGGTCTGTCTAGTCAAGGCTATGGTTTTTCCAGTAGTAATGTATTGATTTGAGAGTTGGACTGTAAAGATAGCTGAGCAATGAAGATTAATGCTTTTGAACTGTGGTGTTGGAGAAGGCTTTTGAGAGTCCCTTCAATTGCAAGAGATCAAACCAGTCAGTCCTAAAGGAAATCACTCCTGAATATTCATTGGAAAGACTGATGCTGAAGCTGAAGCTCCAGTACTTTGGCCACCTGATGTGAAGAGCTGACTCATTTGAAAAGACTTTGATTCTTAGAAAGATTGAAGGCAGGAGAAGAGGGGACGAGAGAGGATGGGATGGTTGGATGGCATCACCGATTGCATGTACATTAGTTTGGGTCAACTCTGGGTGTTGCTGATGTACAGGGAGGCCTGGTGTACTGCAGTGTATGGGGTCACAAAGAGTTGGACATGACTAAGCAACTGAACTGAACTGAATGGTTAGTTCAAGCCCATGTGAGTAATCCAATATAATCTCTGTATTTAAAACTCTATAACCTTAATTACATTTGTAAAATTACTTTTGCCTAGTTAAGTAACATTAGAGTTCCAGAGATTAGGGCATGAAGGCCATCTTGACAACCACGTATTTAGTTTCTTTGGTTTCTTATCAATGTTTTGTAAATTTCAGCATACAGATTTCACATATGTTTGATTAAGCTTTTTAGCTGAACATTTTAGTTTTTTTTTTTAGTATTATTCTTAGTCCTTTTTTTTTTGAGTTTCTTTTTTAAATTTTTTTTTTTAAATTACAATACTGTATTTGTTTTGCCATACATTGACATGAATCAGCCACAGGTGAACACAGTCTCCCAATGCCAAAGCCCCCTCCCACCTCCCACCCCGCATCATCTACCTGAATCATCCTGTGCACCAGCCCCATGCATCCTGCATCCTGCATTGAACATAGACTGGTGCTTCGTTTCTTACAAGATAGTATACATGTTTCAATGTTTCAATGCCATTCTCCCAAACCATCCCACCCTTTCCCTCTCCCTCAGAGTCCAAAAGTCCATTCTATACCTCTGTGTCTCTTTTGTTGTCTCACATATAGGGTCATCATTACTATCTTCTAAATTCCATATATATGCGTCAGTATACCGTATTGGTGTTTTTCTTTCTGGCTTACTTCACTCTGTATAATCGGTTCCAATTTCATCCATCTCATTAGAACTGAGTCTAATTTATTCTTTTTAAGGGCTGAGTAGTACTCCATTGTGTATATGTACCACAGCTTTCTTATCCATTCATCTGCTGATGGACATCTAGGTTGCTTCCATGTCCTGGCTATTATAAGCAGTGCTGCAATGAACACTGGGGTACATGTGTCTCTTTCAATTCTGGTTTCCTCGATGTGTATGCCCAGCAGTGGGATTGCTGGGTCATAAGGCAGTTCTATTTGCAATTTTTTAAGGAATCTCCACACTGTTTTCCATAATGGCTGTACTAGTTTGCATTCCCACCAGCAGTGTAAGAGGGTTCCCTTTTCTCCACACCCTCTCCAGCATTTATTGCTTGTAGACTTTTGGATCGCAGCCATTCTGACTGGTGTGAAATGGTACCTCATTGTGGTCTTGATTTGCATTTCTCTGATAATGAGTGATGTTGAACATCTTTTCATGTGTTTGTTAGCCATCCATATGTCTTCTTTGGAGAAATGCCTATTTAGTTCTTTGGCCCATTTTTTTATTGGATCATTTATTTTTCTGGAGTTGAGCTGCATAAGTTGCTTGTATATCTTTGCGATTAGTTGTTTGTCAGTTGTTTCATTTGCTATTGTTTTCTCCCATTCAGAAGGCTGTCTTTTCACCTTGCTTATAGTTGCCTTTGTTGTGCACAAGCTTTTAATTTTAATTAGATCCCATTTGTTTATTTTTGCTTTTATTTCCAGTATACTGGGAGTTGGATCATAGAGGATTCTGCTGTGATTTATGTCAGAGAGTGTTTTGCCTATGTTCTCCTCTAGGAGTTTTATAGTTTCTGGTCTTACATTTAGATCTTTAATCCATTTTGAGTTTATTTTTGTGTATAGTGTTAGAAAGAGGTCTAGTTTCATTCTTTTACAAGTGGTTGACCAGTTTTCCCAGCACCACCTGTTAAAGAGACTGTCTTTACTCCATTGCATATTCTTGCCTCCTTTGTTGAAGATAAGGTGTGTGGGTTTATCTCAGGGCTTTCTATTTTGTTCCATTGATCTATATTTCTGTCTTTGTGCCAGTACCATACTGTCTTAATGACTGTGGCTTTGTAGTAGAGCCTGAAGTCAGGCAGGTTGATTCCTCCAGTTCCATTCTTCTTTCTCAAGATTGCTTTGGCTATTCGAGGTTTTTGTATTTCCATACAAATCTTGAGATTATTTGATCTAGTTCTGTGAAAAATACTGCTGGTAGCTTGATGGGAATTGCATTGAATCTGTAGATTGCTTTGGGTAGTATACTCATTTTCACTATATTGACTCTTCCGACCCATGAGCATGGTATATTTCTCCATCTATTAGTGTCCTCTTTGATTTCTTTCATCAGTGTTTTATAGTTTTCGATATATAGGTCTTTAGTTTCTTTAGGTAGGAATATTCCTAAGTATTTTATTCTTTTCGTTGCAATGGTGAATGGAATTGTTTCCTTAACTTCTTTTTCTACTTTCTCATTATTAGTGTATAGGAATGCAAGGGATTTCTGAGTGTTGATTTTATATCCTGCAACTTTACTATATTCATTGATTAGCTCTAGTAGTTTTCTGGTCGAGTCTTTAGGATTTTCTATGTAGAGGATCATGTCATCTGCAAACAGTGAGAGTTTTACTTCTTCTTTTCCAATTTGGATTCCTTGTATTTCTTTTTTGCTCTGATTGCTGTGGCCAAAACTTCCAGTACGATGTTGAAGAGTAGTGGTGAAAGTGGACACCCTTGTCTTGTTCCTGACTTTAGGGAAATGGTTTCAATTTTTCACCACTGAGGATAATATTAGCTGTAGGTTTGTCATATATAGCTTTTATTATGTTGAGGTATGTTCCTTCTATTCCTGCTTTCTGGAGAGATTTTATCATAAATGGATGTTGAATTTTGTCAAAGGCTTTTTCTGCATCTATTGAGATAATCATATGATTTTTATTTCTCAGTTTGTTAATGTGTTGAATTACATTGATTGACTTGTGGATATTGAAGAATCCTTGCATCCCTGGGATAAAGCCCACTTGGTCATGGTGTATGATCTTCTTAATGTGTTGCTAGATTCTGATTGCTAGGATTTTGTTGAGGATTTTTGCATCTATGTTCATCAGTGATATTGGCCTGTAGTTTTCTTTTTTTGTGGTGTCTTTGTCAGGTTTTGGTATTAGGGTGATGGTGGCCTCATAGAATGAGTTTGGAAGTTTACCTTTCTCTGCAGTTTTCTGGAATAGTTTCAGTAAGATAGGTGTTAGCTCTTCTCGAAATTTTTGGTAGAATTCAGCTGTGAAGCCGTCTGGACCTGGGCTTTTGTTTGCTCGAAGATTTCTGATTACAGTTTCAATTTCCCTGCTTGTGATGGGTCGTTAAGATTTTCTATTTCTTCCTGGTTCAGTTTTGGAAAGTTGTACTTTTCTAAGAATTTGTCCATTTTTTCCAAGTTGTCCATTTTATTGGCATATAATTGCTGATAGTAGTCTCTTATGATTCTTTGTATTTCTGAGTTGTCTGTCGTGATCTCTCCATTTTCATTTCTAATTTTGTTGATTTGATTTTTTTTCTCTTTGTTTCTTGATGAGTCTGGCCAATGGTTTGTCAATTTTATTTATCCTTTCAAAGAACCAGCTTTTTGCTTTGTTGATTTTTGCTATGGTCTCTTTTGTTTCTTTTGCATTTATTTCTGCCCTAATTTTTAGGATTTCTTTCCTTCTACTAACTCTGGGGTTCTCTATTTCTTCCTTTTCTAGTTGCTTTAGGTGTAGAGTTAGGTTATTTATTTGACTTTTTTCTTGTTTCTTGAGGTATGCCTGTATTGCTATGAACTTTCCTCTTAGCACTGCTTTTATAGTGTCCCAAAGGTTCTGTGTAGTTGTGTTTTCATTTTCATTCGTTTCGATGCATATTTTTATTTCTTTTTTGATTTCTTCTGTGATTTGTTGATTATTCAGAAGGGTGTTGTTCAGCCTCCAAATGTTGGAATTTTTAATAGTTTTTCTACTATAATTGAGATCTAACCTTAGTACATTATGGTCAGAGAAGATGCTTGGAATAATTTTGATTTTTTTGAATTTATCAGGGTTAGATTTATGACCCAGAATGTGATCTATCCTGGAAAAGGTTCCATGTGCACTTGAGTAAAAGGTGAAATTCATTGTTTTGGGGGTGAAATGTCCTACAGATATCAATTAGGTCTAACTGGTCTATTGTATCATTTAACGTTTGTGTTTCTTTGTTAATTTTCTGTTTAGTTGATCTGTTCATAGGTGTGAGTGGGGTATTAAAGTCTCCCACTATTATTGTGTTATTATTAATTTCCCCTTTCATGCTTGTTAGCAATTGTCTTACATATTGAGATGTTCCTATGTTGGGTGCATATATATTTATAATTGTTATATCTTCTTCTTGGATTGATCCTTTAATCATTATGTAGTGGCCTTCTTTGTCCCTTTTCACAGCCTTTGTTTTAAAGTCTATTTTATCGGATATGAGTATTGCTACTCCTGCTTTCTTTTGGTCTTCATTTACATGGAATATCTTTTTCCAGCCCTTCACTTTTAGTCTGTATGTGTCCGTTGTTTTAAGGTGGGTCTCTTGTAGGCAGCATATATAGGGATCTTGTTTTTGTATCCATTCAGCCAGTCTTTGCCTTTTGGTTGGGGCATTCAACCCATTTACATTTAAAGTAATTATTGATAAGTATGCTCCTGTTGGCATTTACTTTATTGTTTTGGGTTCGGGTTTATACGTCCTTTTTGTGTTTCCTGTCTAAAGTTTATCCTTTAGTATTTGTTGGAGAGCTGGTTTGGTGGTGCTGAATTCTCTCAGCTTTTGCTTGTCTGTAAAGCTTTTGATTTCTCCTTCATATTTGAATGAGATCCTTTATGGGTACAGCAGTCTTGGCTGAAGGTTATTATCTTTCATCACTTTAAGTATGTCTTGCCATTTCCTCCTGGCCTGAAGAGTTTCTATTGAAAGATCTGCATTTATTCTTATGGGGATCCCCTTGTGTGTTATTTGTTGTTTTTCCTTGCTGCTTTTAATATTTGTTCTTTGTGTTTGGTCTTTGTTAGTTTGATTAAAATATGTCTTGGGGTGTTTCGCCTTGGGTTTATCCTGTTTGGCACTCTCTGGGTTTCTTGGACTTGGGTGATTATTTCCTTCCCCATTTTAGGGAAGTTTTCAACTATTATCTCCTCAAGTATTTTCTCATGGTCTTTCTTTTTGTCTTCTTCTTCTGGGACTCCTATAATTCGAATGTTGGATCGTTTCATATTGTCTTGGAGGTCTCTGAGGTTGTCCTCATTTCTTTTAATTGTCTTTCTTTGTCCCTCGCTGATTCATTTATTTCTACCATTCTATCTTCTATTTCACTAATCCTATCTTCTGCCTCTGATATTCTACTATTTGTAGCCTCCAGAGTGTTTCTGATCTCATTTATTGCATTATTCATTATATGTTGACTCTTTTTTTTTTCTTCTAGGTCCTTGTTAAACCTTTCTTGCATCTTCTCAATCCTTGACCCCAGGCTATTTATCTGTGATTCCATTTTGATTTCAAGATTTTGGATCATTTTCACTATCAGTATTCGGAATTCTTTCTCAGGTAGATTCCCTATCTCTTCCTCTTTTGTTTGGTTTGGTGGGCATGTCTCCTGTTCCTTTATCTGCTGGGTATTCCTCTGTCTCTTCATCCTGATTATATTGCTGTGTTTGGGGTGGCTTTTCTATATTCTGGGAATTTGTGGAATTCTCTTTCTTATAGAGCTTCCTCTCTGTGTTTGGGGTTATATCAGTGGCTTGTCAAAGTTTCTTGGTTAGGGAGGCTTGTGTTGGAGTTCTGGTGGGTGGAGCTGGATTTCCTCTCTCTGGAGTGCTGTGAAGTGTGAAGTAATGGGTTATGAGACGTCAATGGTTTTGGAGTATTTTGAGTTGCCTGTGTATTGAAGCTCAGGGGCTTGTTCTTGTGTTGCTGGAGAATTTGTGTGGTATGTCTTGCTCTGGAGCTTGTTGGCCCTTGGGCGGTGCTCAATTTCAGTATAGGTATGAAGGTGTTTGATGAGCTCTTATTGGATAATGTTCCCTGTATTCAGGAATTCTTTGATGATCTCAGGATTTGGACTTACGCCTCCTGATTCTGGTTTTCAGATTTATTTTTACAATAGCCTCATGATTTCTCCATCTATTCAGCACTAATGTTAAAACATCTAGGTTAATGATGATAGGTTTCTCCACCTTGAGGGTCGTCCCTAGCGGATCGCTGAGTTACTCTCGTTCTTCTCCTCCTTTGTTTTACTCTCATGGAAGAAACAGATTTTGGAGCCAGACAAATCCAAGTTTGAAACTCATATTCATCACTGCATGTAGCTGTGTGGCATCAGGCAGTTTACGTAGCCTCTCTGAATCACAGTTTTCTCGTTTATGCTATGGAGACACTACTACTCCCCCAGCCCAGTTGTTGGGTAGATAAACGCTCTTGTAGGATAGAGCAGGGCCCCTGTCACTGTCCCCAGTCATCCTGTCACTGTGTCGTTAGGATCTTTTTCACTTCCTCAACCTTCATCTTTGCTGGAACCTTTGCTCACAGCTTGTTTAGAACCCTGATCGGTGTTAAAATACCTCCTTGGAGCCTCAGGACTCCATCCTGGTGGATGGCCCCTCTTTCCTCCCCCAGATCTAGTCGGAGTTGTCTTCCGCAGACACACTGGGCGGGCTGAGAACTCAACATTTTAGTTTTTCTTTGAGTTATTGTAACCAGTATTTAAAAAATCTTTATAATTGTTCATTGCTATTTTATAGAAATATGCTTAATTTTTGTGCGTTGACTACACATTCTGTAATCTTGCTAACCATATTTAGTTCTATTTATAAATAGATTCCTTAGGATTTTCTATGTTGAAAATCATGTCATCTGTGTATAGCCTTATTGCATGGGTAAGACTTCTAGAATGATGTTGAATAGTACTAGGAATATCTTTTCCTTGCTCTTTAAAGCATTCAGTCTTTTAACATTAGATGTAATGTTAGCTGTCGGTTTTTTATTAGATGCTCTTTTGCTATTTGAGTAAGTTCCCTCCTATACTTAAGTTCCTGAGAATTTGTATCATGAATGGATATTGAATTTGGTCAAGTACTGTTTCTGCATCAAGTGATATGATGATGTGGTTTTTCTTCTTTAAATCTGTGAAAATACTGAAACCAATCTTGAATTCCTGGGATAAACTCTGCTTGATTATAGAATATCTGTAAATATGTTTTCTTGTGCTGTCTATGGTAGGTTTTGTAATGAGAGTAATATTGATGCCATTAAGTGAATTGGAACAGTTTTGTCCTCTTTAATTTTCTGGAGGAAATTGTATAGAATTGATGTTATTAATTCTTTAAATGTTTGGTAGAATTCACCAGTGAAACCACCAATGCTTAAATATTTATTTTTTGGAAGATTTCTACCTACACATGCAATTTCTTTTTAATAATTATAGGACCATTCAGATTGTCCATTTAATTTTGGGTGAACTTTGGTAACTTGTGATTTTTGAGATGGTCCATTTTATCTAAATTGTGGCATTTGTGTGCCTAGAGTTTTTAGTATTGCCTTATTATAATTTTAATGCTGTGTAATCAGTAGTGAAATACCCTCTTTTATTCCTGATATTAGTGATATGTGTTTTACTTTCCTTGTTGATTCTCCTGGCTAAAGGTTTAGCTATTTTATTTTTCTTTTCAAGGAACCAGCTTTTGGCTTTGTTATTTTTTCAATGCATATTATTATTTCTGGTCTAAAAATCTTTGAGCAAGAGAAAAAGGAAGCAACAAAGGCGGAGATGGTTGGATGGTATCACCAACTCAATGGACATGAGTCTGATCAAATTCCTAAAGATAGTGAAGGACAGGGAAGCCTGGCACAGTCCATGGGGTCTCAAAGAGTCTGACACAGCTTAGCGACTGAACAAGAATAGAAATCTTTATCTCCATTCTTTATTATTTCCTGCATTTTGCTTGCTTGGTTTAGTTTTCTCTTCTTTTATAGGTTCTTAAGGTCAAATATTAGATTATTTTCTTGGGATCTTTATTATTTTTTTATTATGAACATTTAATACATAAAATTATTCTCTAAGCACTGATTTAACTGTATCCCATGCATTTTGGTATGTTGGATTTTCACTTTTGTTCAGTTCAAAATATTTTCTAATTTCCCTCAAGACTTGCTCTTTGTTCCATGCATTATTTAGAAGTATATATTTTAATACCTAAATCTTTGGAGATTTTTCATGTTATTTATTTATTTATATTTATAGTTTAATTCTACAGTTAGAGATATACTTTGAATTCCTTTAAATTTGTTTAAGTTTGTTTTATGGCACATGATATTGTGGTGAATGCTTGTGCATACTTGAAAAGAATGTGCTATTGTTTCCAACTTAGGGTCTTCAAAAGTTGCTCCATGTACTCTCGCCAGGGTTATAGCTACATTCATTAAGAAAGACAAAGTGGAATATGCTTACTTCATTATACCCAGATTCAGAGCCTATTATGTTACTTTGCTGAAAGGTTTTGAAGCAAAACCTGCTCAAACATTATCAGTATATTAGAAAAAGGAAAAGAAATATCCAGATGGAATTCAGGCTCAAGGAAGTAATTGGGCTGCAGGGCTATCCTGCATGTGGATGACTGTCTAGGTTCTGTGACTTGGTGTTAATGTCCAAGTATTCAGTGGACAGGTCAAAGCGCAGGGTATCTGTCAACCACAAATGAAGCAGATAAAGCCTCATGGTTAGATGAGGTTTATCCAGCTTAGAGGAAGATATTACAGGGAAAATAAATGCAGGCTCCTAGAACAGAGTGCTAATAAGAACCAAGTTGAAGGACCATGCCCCAACCAGGTTGCTGAGATTTGGAGAGTGACTATGATCTGATTGTGGAGCTGCATATGGAATTAAGGAAACAGATGGATGAATCTAGTCTGTGGTCTTGTGAAATACTGTTGTATAGACGGAAGACTGAGCAAATGATGATTCAGAGATAATCTGAATTATTATCTAGGGGTAGATAGCTTACTTTCAGCCTATCTCCTGGTCAGTGAGAAAATCCAATGATCAGGGAAAACTCAGAAGTAAGGAAATTTTGAAGCTTAATGTCCCTAGAGAAGGCAGACACTGGAAAGATTAGTTTGCATCAGTTCAGTTCAGTTGCTCAGTCGTGTCCGACTCTTTGCGACCCCGTGAATCGCAGCACACCAGGCCTCCCTGTTCATTACCATCTCTCAGAATTCACATTCATCGAGTCCATGATGCCATCCAGCCATCTCATCCTCGGTTGTCCCCTTCTCCTCCTGCCCCCAATCCCTCCCAGAATCAGAATCTTTTCCAATGAGTCAACTCTTCGCATGAGGTGGCCAAAGTACTGGAGTTTCAGCTTTAGCATCAGTCCTTCCAAAGAAATCCCAGGGCTGATCTGCTTCAGAATGGACTGGTTGGATCTCCTTGCAGTCCACGGGACTCTCAAGAGTCTTCTCCAACACCACAGTTCAAAAGCATCAATTCTTCGGCGCTCAGCCTTCTTCACAGTCCAACTCTCACATCCATACATGACCACAGGAAAAACCATAGCCTTGACTAGATGGATCTTAGTTGGCAAAGTAATGTCCCTGTTTTTGAATATACTGTCTAGGTTGGTCATAACTTTTCTTCGAAGGAGTAAGCGTCTTTTAATTTCATGGCTGCAGTCACCATCTGTAGTGATTTTGGAGCCCCCAAAAATAAAGTCTGACACTGTTTCCACTGTTTCCCCATCTATTTCCCATGAAGTGATGGAACCGGATGCCGTGATCTTCGTTTTCTGAATGTTGAGCTTTAAGCCAACTTTTTCACCCTCCTCTTTCACTTTCATCAAGAGGCTTTTTAGCTCCTCTTCACTATCTGCCATAAGGGCGGTGTCATTTGCATATCTGAGGTTATTGATATTTCTCCTGGCAATCTGGACTCCAGCTTGTGTTTCTCCCAGTCCAACGTTTCTCATGATGTACTCTGCATATAAGTTAAATAAGCAGGGTGACAATATACAGTCTTGACGTACTCCTTTTCCTCTTTGGAACCAGTCTGTTGTTCCATGTCCAGTTCTAACTGTTGCTTCCTGACCTGCATACAGATTTCTCAAGAGGTAGGTTAGGTGGTCTGGTATTCTCATCTCTTTCAGAATTTTCCACAGTTTATTGTGATCCACACAGTCAAAGGCCTTGGCATCATAGTCAATAAAGCAGAAATAGATGTTCATGGATAGATGTTAAAGTGAATATGTAATAGCAATCTTTATTATCATGTTGATTACATAGAACTAAGTACATATTTGAAACTTCTTGCTAGATGATGTAGACATTATACTAGGAAATAATGGCATTGTATATAAGATAAGTACTAATATCTAAGAGGGGAAGTGTGGAATGATTATGTAGTAAACAAAGTGCAGGAAGGATGACTAGGAATTTATTGTATTTAGGTTCTAGTCATCTGAAGCAAAGGCAGAAGCTATTAAACCCCATCACAATAATGTAAAGCTAGGTTGTACTTCAGACCATGAGAAAGTCTGCATTATTAGATAGATTCCTTTTCTTTTCTGACTGTTTCTCCAGGTCTAAAAATACCCAGTCCCACTCTCCACAAGAAATGGGAATCAAAGCATATTACTGGACTTACCTGGTGGTCCAGTGGTTAAGATTCCAAGCTTCCACTGCAGGTGGTGCGGCAAGTTCGATTCCTGGTCTGGAAAGTTCTGCATGCTCTAGTGCAGCCAAAAAAAAAAAAAAAGAAAAAAAAATTGTATTACTTGTAACAATAGTAAACTTCTGAGGCTGAATGCAAGTCTATGTTAAATGAATCAGTCTTGTCAGAAATATTTCAGATTATTGGTACCTTTAGTCTTTTAAAACCAGCCTGCACAATCATATTTTCTTTTTAGTCTGATTTATTCCAATTCATTACAAGGCAGGACTGACCCTGGATTTGTATTTCCACGTGTTGTTTTAAATTTACCTTCGTAACCTGACTCCTTGTTGCCTCCAGCATAATCCAATTACTCCTGGGATTATCAATTTAGGCTCTCAATCACACACTAATTAGAATGTCTTCAAAGTGTTGCCATAGGAACTCAGCAGCTTATAAACAGGCAAATTGTGAAAGCAGAGAGGTGTGAGGCTTTTCTTTTCCTTTTTAATAGCCAAAAACAATTTGGGAAGTTAGACTCCTTTAGCGTAGCTGAGTATTGGAACTGAGATTACTTTGCCTTATATCAGCAATTAAATGTCTACTTGCTCTCTGTTGACAAGGACTAAACAGAATTATTAATTACTTTTGTTAATGTCTTGGATGAGGACACAGGTGGTATGTTCATCAAGTTTATGGATGACACAAAACTAGGAGCATAACAATTATTGTAATGATCGACAGAGGAATCTAATTGATCTCAAGAGAGAATTTCGTGGCAATCCATCCAATATGTGCCTGGAGGAATAACCTCCATACAGCATAATTTGATCGCCATATCATTCCTCTGATCAGAAAATTTCAGTGATGCCCTCCTTGCTGTTTAAATTAATCCCAAGTTCTTAGCCTACTGTTCAAGACCTTGTAATATTCTAATCCTAAAACCCCTGCTTTCCACCAAAATCTTTTATAGTTCTTTTCCTAATACCCTGTGCTTGAGTCAAACTGAATTATTTATAGATGGTTTCCTATTTATGTTCCATGCTTTCCTCTGAGCATTATTCTCCAGTGAGTTTCTTTCCCTGACACTTTCCTTCTGCCTCAATTCTAAATTTCCAAACCACTTCTTTCAGTTTAAAGCTACCTCTTCTATTTAGTCTTCTTTGACTGCCTTAACTGGAGTAATCTCTTTCTTTTGATAATCTTCAATAACACTTATCAGCTCCTGTCTATTTTTATCACTTTACTTTGTATTGTAGCTATTTCTTGCACACACTTTAAGTTTCTGTTAGACTCTGCTTAGTGCTCAAACTTCCGTCTGATCAATCTTTGAACATCCTGTAGTGCCTCTGCCTGTCTGTTGTTCAAAGTTGATGATGCTGAAGTGGTTTGCATGTGGTTTATTTCCTCCACTGGGGATAAGTGCCTTTAGAGAAGGCCCTACATCTTGCTTGAGAGAAGTCTCTGCAATTATAGGCTAGTGACTTGTAAACAGAAAATGTTCAATACATGTTTTATTGAATTAAAGAATGCGAAAAGGAAAACTCCCTAAGGTAATGGTATAAGAATTAGAAGGGAATGGTGGTGTTAAGAAAGAGACATTTAATTTCTGAGATAAAATGTTGTTTAAACTATAATAAACTCTCCTGTGATTTGGGTTGCTGTTGTTCAGTTGCCAAGTCATGTCTGACTCTTTGCAACCCCATGGACCTTATGCAAGTCCAGCATGCCAAGCTTCCCTGTCCCTCACCATCTCCTGTAGCTTGCCCAAGTTCATGTCCCATGAATCAGTGATGCTATCCAACCATCTCATCCTCTGTTGTGCCCTTTTCCTCCTGCCGTCGATCTTTCCCAGCATCAAGATCTTTTCCAGCGAGTTGGCTCTTTGTGTCAGGTGGCTAAAATATTGAAGCCTCAGCTTCAGCATCAGTCTTTCCAAAGAGTATTCAGGGTTGATTTCCTTTAAGACTGACTGATTGATCTCCTTGCTTTCCATTGGACTCTCATGTACAATCATGCTAAGAAAGAAGCACAATAGAGATTTTTGGTGATGTGTGGCCAATAGAAGTGACAAGTGTAAGAAACTTGCATCCTCCTTTAAAGTGACCACACATTCTGGATGGCTTGAACAGTACTGGTTTATACCTTTTGTTTCAGTGTAGCACTCTTATAAGTGTTCCATTTCAAATACTGTTAGTAGGTCACCCTATTTATTAAATACTTCTATGATTTTTAGACTATTGTGTTACTTTAGACTATTGTGAAACTTGTGACGTAGGCTAATATTTGGGATAATGGATGTAGTTTGTCAGGTGTGGATATAAATCTCATCTCTGCCACCTAGTAGAAATATGATCTGGACAAGTTACCAAGACCTCTGTAATTACCCCCACCCATATGGCTGTTATGTTCAAAACAGAGAGTGGAGGTCCTCGATATGGAATTTCTCAATAATATTCAGGTTTCAGTATTTATAACCCCACAGAGGTTTTATCAGGGGCCAGATATTTCTAGAGTAGTAGGGAAGGAAATAGTCAACAGAGTTGTTATACCTCTAGCCCTTCTGCATTAAAGATCACACAACCAAATAAAAGGGCATTGTTCTTGCTAGTGAACTGTTTCAGCTGGTTACCAACAGAAGGGCTAAACCTCACAGAAGCTGGAATCCAGCTTCATCATTTGTCTCTTGAGCAAGAAGAGTAGAGCAGGCACAGTAAGACATGAGGGCTATACATTTCCCTTCACTGTAAATTCGAGCATGTTGGACTGCAAACCAAGTCTGAATCTAGGATTTCTAGACTTTCTGTTCCTCACTAAGAAGAAAAAGTGTCTAGATAATAAAACATTTCCAGGTGGAAATAAACCAAGACAATATGATGAAGGGTAAGAAGAACAAATTTACCTGCCAGGAATTCAACTCTGATTGTGTTGTTTTTTATAAATATTAAAAATGTGTTATTATAAATATAATTGTATTTCTGTGTTACTATTGTAGAAGTCTTAAAACAGTTTCTAGTCGATAGTCAGCCTACATATGCAATAGTATTATTTAAGCACTTGAGGGTAATAAGTACTCTTCTTGCCTCTGTCTTTGTATTGACAGGATGGGACTTCTGTGGTGTGTAATGAGTCTGTACTTCTATGGGATCCTGCAAAGCGATGCCTCAGGTAAGTGAATGTCTTTTAACAATCTATTAAGATGCAGATAACTCATAGAGTAATGTCATATGTCTGAAAATGGGTTAAGAGACCATAATGTTGCTTATTTTCATTGACTTCTGTGGTAATATAAAATCTTATATTTGACAGAATCATATAGTTTTGATGGTGGCAAGAACTATTGAAATCTTTAGTCTTTATGGGACAAAGTACACTAGGAGGACTGGTTTGGTGTGTTTAATTATAGAAATTTATCTTCACCTTCACATCTAAGGCAACTAGAATCATATTTTCCCCCCTTATCTCAGGTCCTATGGGAAAACAAACGACAGTGATAGTGGATGACTGCTGTCTTCCAGACTTGAGCCAGTGGTGGAGAAAGCCTTGGCGGTAACAGCCCATTGATATCTTATAAAAAGCAATTGAATAAAGATAGGGTTTTGTTCTGATGACTCCTGCAATGGAGGAGACACAAGAGACACAGTTTCAGTCCTTCAGTGGGGAAGATCCCCTGGAGAAGGAAATGACAATCCATTTCAGTATTCTTGCCTGAAAAGTCCCATGGACAGAGGAGCCTGGAGGCCTACAGTCCAAAGGGTCACAGAGAGTTGGACATGGCTGAGCAACTAAGCACACAGAGAGCACACACATAGGAAAGAAAGAACCTATCATTAGGCTCATTCTTTCTTTGGATGTTTCTTCATGAGCATAAGAAGTTGCAGCCAAAATATTTATTGAGTTTAAATAACCAAACTCAGCTATCATGGACATGGATTGTATGACATTAGAGTTACATGGGACTTGAAAGTCTGTCTTTGTGGGTCTCATCTCATTTGTAGAAGTACTGCTCAGAACTATTTGACAGTACCTCTAACTAGTGATCATCTCATTTTGGCCCATTATATCTTTGGACTGATCACATTATTCAAAAATTTTATTAGTACATATAACTGAAATTTATTTGTCTTTTTTCACATTCATACATTTCTTTGGTTCAACTGCTTGATTTAAATGGAAAATACCTCATCCCATGAGTCTCTAGTTTTAATTTAAGGAACTGAGTTATCTTCATTTAAAGAAAAACCTTCCCATGTATAATTTCCCTGATGATCATGGATCATACTTTGAATATCATTGCTTTAATTCTTCTTCTATGTGAGAGGCCAACAGAGATGTTTAACAGGGGTCACCAAACCATGGCCATGTTCTCCCGTATATACCTTCAACTGTTCTTCATGTGGCATGGATTTGAGCCTTCCTAACATCTTGATTATTTTTCCTGTGTATGTTTTGGCTTTGCTACACCACTTAAGGCATTTTATTGGAAACCAAAAATAGCACTAAAGGAGGGATATAACTTGGACAGAGGATAGCTCAAAGCCAAGAGAAGGAGAGATAACTTCTAACCTTGTTGGCCCTTCGGGGCTTTACAGAGGAGAGGATATATATAAGCAGGACTGATATTCAGCTGGGATTCACTAGTATAGAGCTCTACTGCCTGTTTAAACCAGCATCTACCCTGCTTAATTGACTGTCCCATTTGACTGGCCAGTTCCCTGATGTCCTGATTTTAAATATGTTGAGTTAACCCCTGATTATAGTTTCTTATTTGATTTAGTTCTGTCCTTGAATGGTATCTTCTTACAGAGGCCTTCCTTAACCATCTTAACTAAAATAGCCTGCCAATCACTCCAGTCCTCTATCCTTCTTTAGTAGTCTTCATAACACTCATTATTTTTTGTCACTTTATCAGTTGTTCTCATCCTTTTCTCCGCCTCCTTTTCATGTTCTTTTTCCTTTCCAATCGCTGTTTCCCTCTCCTTTCTTTCTTTCTCACTCTCTCTTCCTCAATTCAGTTCAGTTCAGTTCAGTCGCTCAGTAGTGTCCGACTCTTTGTGAACACATGAATCACAGCACGCCAGGCCTCCCTGTCCATCACCAACTCCCGGAGTTCACTCAGATTCATGTCCACCGAGCCAGTGATGCCATCCAGCCATCTCATCTTCTGTCGTCCCCTTCTCCTCCTGCCCCCAATCCCTCCCAGCATCAGAGTCTTTTCCAATGAGGCAACTCTTTGCATGAGGTGGCGAAAGTATTGGAGTTTCAGCTTTAGCATCATTCCTTCCAAAGAAATCCCAGGGTTGATCTTCAGGATGGACTGGTTGGATATCCTAGCACTCCAAGGGACTCTCAAGAGTCTTCTCCAACACCACGGTTCAAAAGCATCAATTCTTCAGTGCTCAGCCTTCTTCACAGTCCAATCTCACATCCATACATGACCACAGGAAAAACCATAGCCTTGACTAGATGGATCTTAGTTGGCAAAGTAATGTCCCTGCTTTTGAATATGCTGTCTAGGTTGGTCATAACTTTTCTTCCAAGGAGTAAGCGTCTTTTAATTTCATGGCTGCAATCACCATCTAAAGTGATTTTGGAGCCCCCAAAAATAAAGTCTGACACTGTTTCCCCATCTATTTGCCATGAAGTGATGGGACTGGATGCCATGATCTTCGTTTTCTGAATGTTGAGCATTAAGCCAACTTTTTCACTCTCCTCTTTCACTTTCATCAAGAGGCTTTTGAGTTCCTCTTCACTTTCTGCCATAAGGGTGGTGTCATCTGCATATCTGAGGTTATTGCTATTTCTACCGGCAGTCTTGATTCCAGCGTGTGTTGCTTCCAGTCCAGTGTTTCTCCCAGTCCAACGTTTCTCATGATGTACTCTGCATATAAGTTAAATAAGCAGTGTGACAATATACAGCCTTGATGTACTCCTTTTCCTCTTTGGAACCAGTCTGTTGTTCCATGTCCAGTTCTAACTGTTGCTTCCTGACCTGCATATAGGTTTCTCAAGAGGCAGGTCAGGTGGTGTGGTATTCCCATCTCTTTCAGAATTTTCCACAGTTTATTGTGATCCACACAGTCAAAGCCTTTGGCATAGTCAATCAAGCAGAAATAGATGTTTTTCTGTAACACTCTTGCCTTTTCCATGATCCAGCAGATGTTCGCAATTTGATCTCTGGTTCCTCTGCCTTTTCGAAAACCAGTTTGAACATCAGGAAGTTCACAGTTCACATATTGCTGAAGCCTGGCTTGGAGAATTTTGAGCATTGCTTTACTAGCATGTGAGATGAGTGCAGTTGTGTGGTACTTTGAGCATTGTTTGGCATTGCCTTTCTTTGGGATTGGAATGAAACCTGACCTTTTCCAGTCTTGTGGCCACTGCTGAGTTTTCCAAATTTGCTGGCATTTTGAGTACAGCACTTTCACAGCATTATCTTTCAGGACTTGAAATAGCTTTACTGGAATTCCATCACCTCCACTAGCTTTGTTCGTAGTGATGCTTTCTAAGGCTCACTTGACTTCACATTCCAGGATGTCTGGCTCTAGATGAGTGATCACACCATCGTGACTATCTGGGTCATGAAGATCTTTTTGTATAGTTCTTCTGTGTCTTCTTGCCACCTCTTCTTAATATCTTCTGCTTTTGTTAGGGCCATACCATTTCTGTCCTTTACTGAGCCCATCTTTGCATGAAATGTTCCTTACTATCTCTAATTTTTTTGAAGAGATCACTAGTCTTTCCCATTCTGTTGTTTTCCTCTATTTCTTTGCATTGGTCGCTGAGGAAGGCTTTCTTATCTTGTCTTGCTATTCTTTGGAACTCTGCATTCAGATGCTTTTATCTTTCCTTTTCTCCTTTGCTTTTCACTTCTCTTCTTTTCACAGCTATTTGTAAGGTCTCCTCAGAAAGCCATTTTGCTTTTTTGCATTTCTTTTCAATGGGGATGTTCTTGATCCCTGTCTCCTGTACAGTGTCACAAACCTCCGTCCATAGTTCATCAGGCACTCTATCTATCAGATCTAGGCCCTTAAATCTATTTCTCACTTACACTATATAATCATAAGGGATTAGATTTAGGTCATACCTGAATGGTCTAGTGGTTTTCCCTACTTTCTTCAATTTAAGTCTGAATTTGGTAATAAGGAGTTCATGATCTGAATCACAGTCAGCTCCAAGTCTTGTTTTTGTTGACTGTATAGAGCTTCTCCATCTTTGGCTGCAAAGAATATAATCAATCTGATTTCGGTGTTGACCATCTGGTGATGTCCATGTGTAGAGTCTTTTCTTGTGTTGTTGGAAGAGGGTGTTTGCTATCACCAGTGCGTTGATAGGTATAGGTAGGAATATATATATAAAATGAATGAAAAACTGTCCCTTCACATTTTTTTTTGCCCAAGTTGGTCAACTATATAATTGGTCAATTATAATGTTTATAATAGAACTTGTTTGCATTCATACTTGCAATTCATCAGTGTGGTTTTATGTCCTCACCTTGAAGGGAAATGGAAAAATGACCTTGTTAACCTTGTTAGAGATCAGTGAATTCTCAGGAGTTAGTGGCTCATTAGGGCTGGTGCATTCCTACTGGTCGTGGCAGAGTTGCTTTTCTGAATGACCTTTACTGTAATCCATCCAAGAAGCCCCCAATACCACCCCCTCAGATGTTGTTGGAGAGTGAGCCTTTCACCCAGGAACTGACTCATAATTCTGCCAGGGAAGCTGACTTCTTGAATAAAATACGTTCTCATACCAGCCCCATTGAGTCACCATGGGAGCAGGAAACATGTTGTAATGCCCTCGGCCCATCTGGCCCATATTCATTTGCCTTCCTTATGAAAAGGTATATTGTGTCTGTGTCAGTGATGCACTTCCTAGTTGGAAGGAGAGGAACAAAAAGTAAGTGTTATTGACAAAAATAAAAGGGGAACCGGCTCTGAGCTATGAGAGGGAAAAAGGGATCCTATGAACCAACCTCTCGTGCATCATGCCTTTTACAACAGAGTAGATGACAGTAGACTGGCTAGTCTTTCAAAGGCCCTTCCTGTGCTTCAGGTACCCATGTAACGGAACCACAGGATTGATGTGAACAAAGAAAGATCGCTTGAAAACCCTAAAGCTCTGTACGTGCTTGTGATATTTGTTTTATCTTGTTCCTCTGGACTCCTTCGTGTGGGCCCTTCTTTAAAGGAAAATCCCAAATTTTAAAAAGAAATCACAACCACACAACAGTTTTATTTCTATGTGGTGCATTTCAAATACAGTCAACTGGACTTTAAGGCTCACAATTCTGATTAGAAAGCGTAGTCTTTCTATAGCCATGCTGTGATTTCCATCTTCACTGGGGAGTGTGGGATCAACATTTCATTTCTGATAGTAATAAAAGCAAATAATCAAAAATCAGTATTTATTCTCTTTTAAGGAATTAAAGCTTGAGTGATTTTAGTAGTGATAATATAATTATAATGTTACAGTTATAGAGGTGATAATAAAGCTCCCTTTGCTGACATAAAATTTGATTTGAATTTTACATATTCTTTGTCATTTAGTTCTCACACCCAAAACACAGCAGTCAAGGTATTTTAACTCCCTTTTAGGGGCCAGAAAATTAGAATCAGAGTGGCTGAGAGCTATCCAAAGTCATACAGCTAGTACTTAATAAAACTGTGATTGCAGCTATTTCCTCAGTTCATAAGATTGATACTATTTTTACTAAATACATTCCCCTTGGACTCTACTAGCATATAAATAATTTAGAAAAATATATTAAGATCCCAGGGGTCATGAGTTTTGCCAATTGTTAAAGGACCACCATGTAATAGATTGTTATGTTTTTTAATTAATACACGAGAATTATTTTTACTCCCTCTTCCCTCTCATTTGAGATGTTTTCCACCCGCAAGGAAGAAAATCACTGTAATGTAAGCTCAAGACTCAATATTCCCATTTTTGCTTATCATACAATTAAATATTTCCAATATTATATGCAGAGAAGTTCTCCTTTGCAAGAATTCTAGAAGCAAACTGATTTGTCGCACACTTCTCTTTTGGTGTGTTTCTTTGGCAGCATGTTAGAAAGCTGAACTGTTAAAGCCACCTTTAGAGTAGAAATAAATATTCAGAAGTTGTGATTCCAAGTTGGGGATGTAGTTAGAATGGTACCATGTATAATCTGATGAATTTGAAAAATGCTGCCATCTCAAATTATTTGCTGCAGACCATATGAAAAATGATAGCAATGAGTTTTCTTCCCTAAATGCACGTGCACGCACACACACACACAGACACACACTCTCACATCTTTGAATACAGCTTTTATTTCAGAGTCAACAAACTGTTGACTGTGTGCCAGATGCAGGGCTAGATTTTTCACACATTATCATTAGCTTCACAGAAAACACTGTGATGGGGGTGGGGTGTAGAACTTCTTACAACCCTCTTATAAATTAGGAAACATAGAGCTGGGGTAGGAGGCGAGTAGGGAGGAAAAGATGAGAGGGGAGTGTGGGGTTGGCCTCAGTTAGCAGTACTTCTGATAGGGTTTCAAAGGCCATCTTTCCTCCAAAAGCCAAGCTCTTTCTTTTATACCACATTGCCTAACCTTAGGGGTTTCTTATGCTAACAGAGGTCAGATTCCCTGATTTTTTATCATTATTTTTAAGAAATTTGCCGAGAATGGAAATAATAGTGTGACTTATTGGGAATGAATTACACTATGTAGCCTTGTGGCTTAGCAGGAATCAAGATATTGATTCACGATCTGACTGTTTCACTTAGTGAGCTGTTTAATGGCATTCAAGTCATTTAATCATGCTGTTTCTCTGTGTCCTTACATATAAACCAAAGCAACCAACCAATTAGCAACAGCAAACCTAACCATCCAGCCAGCTAAACCAACTGACAATAGCAAAATCTCAACCAATTCTTCATTATTGCTTTTTTATTAAAGAACATTGTGGGTCTTACAATAAACCATGGACATATCCAAGATACACCATTCCTATTATTTAATTATTTCTAATGACAAATATTTATCTTACAGTGATTTCACTTTATTCTAAATATCATGTGTTTGACCATTTCATATTGTTAGAATCCAGGGTAAATAAAGAAAAGTTCTTATTGTAAGAATCTTACAGTCAAGTCTGAGAGAAAG
The DNA here is from genome assembly GCA_917880005.1 of Nanger dama. Taxonomy (NCBI): domain Eukaryota; kingdom Metazoa; phylum Chordata; class Mammalia; order Artiodactyla; family Bovidae; genus Nanger; species Nanger dama. The sequence continues at coordinate 20,730,392 of CAKJTW010000011.1, read as the reverse complement.
AAGAGAAAAAAAAATTGCATGAGAGAAAGTTGTTAATCCTGTAGGGCAGTATTGAAGATTTCTCAATCAAAGAACAATTGTTCTTTTCTAGGAGAAAATACATCTCTTATTTGGGAACAAAATAGTTCAGTTTGGCTGAAGGGATAGTGTGAAGGTGTTTAGAAGCCAAGCTGGAAAGGTAGGCTGGGAACAAATTGTGGAGGACAGGAATCCCTGCAGGTGAAGGAAATATTTTTGTTTAATGTATTTTAGATATACTTGGGCAGTTCTTTGTTGTTGTTTTTCTTCTACAAGGATCTATTTTATTTTAGTGCCAAGCAATGGTTCCTTCAGTTGGGGGCAAATATTCAATTTGTTGCCAGCTCCCATGGTCTCATATTATTTGAATAGCATTTTGAAAAACTCCTTACTTGGGTGTACTTGTGACATTCAGTCCTGTCTCTGTTGCTCATGGCTGGTCATCCTGAACACATTTTGTTTCTATGCAATTTAGTCTAAACATTTAGAGAATGTGAGAAGAATACAGTTTTATTTTATTCTTAGACCTAAAGGCCATTGGAATTATAACATTCACCCTGATGTCCTTTAAATGTTTCTTCTTGGGAGCAGATATCTTCACTCTTGTTTTTTTTTTTTTTTTTTTAATGCTTTGAAAGACTGATGTTTATGTTTAGTTACTTGTACTTCCCAAGGGTGGGTACTGAAAAAATATTAGGGTACCACAATTTATTGGTGTGATGCTGACTTTGCAGTTATAAATTCTCTAGAAAGGCTTCTTGTAATGCAGTGATAATTCTATGTTTAGAAAAATGACCTGATTTTTCCTTCACATGTATGAATTAAGAAAGGACACTATTTTTGTAGGGAATACATGAGTATATATGGTTCTCAGTGACAATGTCTGGCTTATAAGACTCTTCTGCCCTTTGAATCACCTTTGTTTCTGCAGGCCCATCCCACCCCTCACCCCTTAGCATTTGTTTCTACCATATTTAGATGAGCTTTAGAGAACCAAATCACCATCTGATTACCACTGACTCACTACTGGGTCAGTCCTCACCCATTTTATTTCACTATTTTTAAAATAGCTTTTCTATTTAATAGATGAATTTCTTTAGAAAATAAAATATACTTCTATCCTCAATTAAAAAAAAAAAGCCAAAGATTGCTTTATTCTAAAATCCACTGGGTGTTGCAATTGCTCATTTATTTTTGAAGGACAGGGAGAAAATGGGTTAATTTTATAAATAATATGAGAACCTTGGTCATAATTTCAAGTACCTACCATACAAACCTATAAAAGCAATATACAGAATTGCCTTCTTTTGTCTTTCTCTGTTTTAGAGGCAGTAGGAACAATGAAAATACAAGGTGGTTGAGAAAATGAGAGAAAAGAGACAAAACAATCACACATTTGATAATCTAAACTTGGCTGAGTTCTGTTATTTTCATGAATTTCTTTTCTCTCTCTGCCATCAGAATCAAAACTCCTGGCATAACTTTACATTATTAGGAAATGAATACCCTTTCCTACAGTGTTTGTAAGGTCTGTAATAATAGTTTAAGGCTCTTTGCCATCATTGTTTTTTGTTGTTGTTAACTTTCAAGGTACTTTTGTATTTTTTGAAGTACTCCTTAAGCTAGGCAGGAGTATGCATTTAAACAAATTATTGGAGTATGGTTGATTTACAGTGTTGGGTACAGCAAAGTGAGTCAGTTATGCATATACATATGTCCACTCTTTCTTAGATTCTTTTCCCATATAGATCACTACTGTGCATTTTGATATATATGCCGCTGTACTGATGTTTGCATTTTTCCCATAACTTATATAAGAGAACATTGTGGTCCCTTTAAAGTTTGAGCTTTCCATGCCCGGGAGAGGGATAAACTGAAGAGTATTTGCCAACTATGCTTCCTTCAAGGAACTTATGTAGATACTCAAAAGAAAAGAAATAGAAAGAGAGGTCATCCATCAGCTATATAAATATAGCTCTTTATTAATATAATATAGTGGGTTTTATTTGATTCTTAGTTGAAATATAGATCTCTATTAGTGTTAAGGCAAGCACAGATATAAAAATTATTGTTCTCAAGCAGTTCTCAACCATTGTTGACCATTATTTACTCTAGCTTTGTTTACCCTTTTTCACTTTGGGAAGACATTCATTGTGGACTACTTTGCTGTTCAAACATTTTATACTTAATAAATTAAACTGATGCACCAGAGTTAATTCTGTCCTTCACTAGATCTTTGGGACTTCAGATGGCCCCAGAACTCTTAATGAACTAATTTTTGCTTTTCACTTAGAAAGCCTTAATTTTATCCTCATATTTTCTAATTTGCTTTGGACTTTTTCTATCTAGTCTCCTGGGGAAAACTGAATTTCTCTAATACAGGACTTTTTGACATCCATGGCTTGCTTCTAAATGTCTTTTCAGCGGTTTTTTATTGTCCACTCAAGGTAAAGGAAAACAAAGAGGAGTGGGGGTGAAGAGAGAACAGGAAAGAAAAAGGAGAGACAAAGAAAGAGAAGAGATAGTGATAGAGACAGAGACACATAGAGAGAGATGCAAAGACAAAGAGCTACGGAGTCTTTCTGTAGAGGAACATTGCTGCGTTTGATGCAATCCCAGTTATATAATTTTTCAGGTCATTAAAAGAAAAAAAAAAAAAACAAAAACACTCTTTTAAAAAGATACCAGACTTAAATACTGTCCCTTTCTAGCTGAACTTTACATTGGATGGTGTCATTTCAGAATAGCTCAGCTTCTGTTGTTTTATCTCTACATTCTCTTTCCTTTCTTCTTAGTATATTAAAATGATGAGATGAAATAGAAGCCTGAAATATTATAGGAGTTTCCTTGTTTCTAGTGTTCTTCCAGCCAAGAGTGCCATCAGCATCTTTAAGATACTTGCATTGTGAAGGCAGAATACGGCAGAGATGGCGGAGGCAGGGAACTGTGCATTGCCGGCATGGTAATGAAGGAAGAGGAGATGGCAGGCAGGAGTGTTCCCTATGCACTCTGCATACCTAAGGTCTAGGGCAGGAACAATCTGTTTGCAATCGACACTGAGCTGTAAAATGTCTTTTCTATAGCAGTGTATTGCTCGAGGCTCAGTAGAAACCCAGCTTGAATTTAGGTCTAAGAGAAAGGTATTGCTTTGTTTGGAGGATGGTTGAAATAATGGATATTGTGAATAAAGCAGTTAGTAAATGGAAGTGTTGGAGGAGTCCCTCCCATGGCATGCACTATTCTTAGTGAGATGCTAAGGGGGCTTTCAGGAAGAAACTGAAGGCAGGGTCTTTGTTTCGGTTACTTATTAAAGCAAGCTCTTGGCTATTTCACCTTTATTACTCTAAATATCCTATTATTAAAAATGTTCTTCCTCTCATGTACAATAAAATGATAATTTATGACTGCAAAAATAGCCATGAAGCATTATGTAATATTGAATTTTTTAATCACTAAAGGAAGATCTTGTTTAACTAAGCATGGTTTTAAATATCTTTTATTCTAATTCTCTGTAAATTGGTAATAACTATATAGTGGAGTGTGTGTGTTTAATAAAAAAGAAGGAAGGTGAGGGGGATAACATTAATTGGATTAAGGAGTTGTGTATATGTATGTATTAACACAAAATAGTACATAAATTTCTAAATAACCTCATAAGATAGAGATAAACGTTTTCATCTGTCTTTACCAGTGAGGAACTCCAGATTCAGAAAAGTGAATTTAAAAAGTTCAGTTAACTTAAAATCCTTATTATTAGGGCTTCCCAGGTGGCTCAGTGGTGAAGAATCCACCTGCCAATGCAGGAGACTTGAGTTCAGTCCCTGGGTTGGGGAGATCCCCTGGAGAAGGAAATGGCAACCCACTATAGTATTCTTGCTGAGAAATCCCAGGGACAGAAGAGCCTTGCAGACTACAGTCCATGGGGTCACAGAGTTGGACACAACCTAGCAACTAAACAACATAACTATTACTCAGTGGTAAAACCTGTTTACACGATTGACTTTAAAATGCATGCTGTTTGCTCAGTACCATGCTACCACTGAGTTCCTTATAATTAAAACTCTTCATTTTCTAAATATGCCAACCAAAACTGTCAATAATTGATACAGAGCACATATATTTGAAAGGAAACATTCAGCCAATTAAAAAAACAGAGAACATACGATGTGATATTTTCATGGTGCAAATACTATGTCAAATTGATTTGTTGCTTCCTGAAGCATATACAGTGTACTACAATTGCATATATTCAGATAACATATTTTTCCAAGGTCATAAAAAACTTCCTAAAGGAAAGCAGCTCTAAACAAGATTGCAGATGCATGCCAGAACAGTGGTTCAGTGCGGATGTTGTGGGTTTGAGGGGAATGTGAAACTGTTACTTGTAGTATTCAAGGTTCAGTTCAGTTGTTCAGTCGCTCAGTCATGTCCAACTCGTTGTGACCCCATGAACCACAGCATGCCAGGCCTCCCTGTCCATCACGAACTCCTGGAGTCCAACCAAACTCATGGTCATTGAGTCGGTGATGCCATTCAACCTCATCCTCTGTCATCCCCTTCTCTTCCTGCCCTCAATCTTTCCCAGCATCAGGGTTTTTACAAATGAGTCAGCTCTGTGCATCAGGTGGCCAAAGTATTGAAATTTCAGCTTCAACATCAGTCCTTCCAATGAACACCCAGGACTGATCTCCTTTAGGATGGATTGGTTGGATCTCCTTGCAGTCCAAGGGACTCTCAAGAGTTTTCTCCAACATCACAGTTCAAAAGCATGAATTCTTTAGCACTCAGCTTTCTTTATAGTCCAACTCTCATATCCATACATGACCACTGGAAAAACCAGACTTGACTAGATGGACCTTTGTTGGCAAAGTAATGTCTCTGCTTTTTAATATGCTGTCTAGGTTGGTCATAACTTTACTTCCAAGGAGTAAGCGTCTTTTAATTTCATGGCTGCAGTCACAATCTGCAGTGATTTTGGAGCCCTCACCAAAATAAAGTCTCTCACTGTTTCTACTGTTTCTCCATCTATTTGCCATGAAGTGATGGGACCAGATGCTGTGATCTTAGTTTCTGAATGTTGAGCTTTAAGCCAACTTTTTCATTCTTCTCTTTCATTTTCATCAAGAGGCTCTTTAGTTCTTCTTCACTTTCTGCCATAAGGGTGGTGTCATCTGCATATCTAAGGTTATTGATATTTTTCCCAGAAATCTTGATTCCAGCTTGTGCTTCATCCAGCCCAGCGTTTCTCATGGTGTACTCTGCATATAAGTTAAATAAGCAGGGTGACATTATACAGCTTTGATGTACTCCTTTTCCTCTTTGGAACCAGGTTGCTGTTCCATGTCCAGTTCTAACTGTTGCTTCCTGACCTGCATACAGGTTTCTCAGGAAGCAGGTCAGGTGGTCTGATATTCCCATCTCTTTCAAAATATTCCAGTTTATTGTGAACCACACAAAGGCTTTGGCATAGTCAATAAAGCAGAAATTGATGTTTTTCTGAAACTCTCTTGCTTTTTTGCTCATCCAGCAGATGTTGGCAATTTGATTTCTGGTTCCTCTGTCTTTCTAAAACCAGCTTGAACATCTGGATGTTCATGGTTCATGTATTGCTGCAACAGAATAATCTCTGTTCATTTCCAAGGCAAGTGATTAAATATCAAGGTATTCAAGGTTATGTTGGTATTATTCATTTGGCTTCCCATGTGGCTAACTCAGAAATATGAATTGGAACTCGTCTTTTCCTTCTGGCCCAGTACAGCAGGCTCTTTTCCTCCTCTTAAGTGTTTATGGACTTGGTAAATGATGTTTTCATGTGGCTCAGACATTTTTTAGATATACACCACCACAAATTAGCTCAGTAGTGTCTGACTCTGCAACTCCATGAACTATATAGCTCACCAGGCTCTTATGTTGATGAGATTTCCCAGGCAAGAATATTGGAGTGGCTTGCTATTCCCTATTCCAGATCATCTTCCTGACCCAGATACTGAATCTGAGTCTCTTGTATCTCCTGAATTGGCAGGTGGATTCTTTACTGACTATGCCACCTGGGAAACATTTTAGATGTATCAGTTCAGTTCAGTTCAGTCGCTCAGTCATGTCCAACTCTTTGCGACCCCATGAATCGCAGCATGCCAGGGCTCCCTGTCCGTCACCAACTCCCAGAGTTCACTCAGATTCATGTCCATTGAGTCAGTGATGCCATCCAGCCATCTCATTCTCTGTCGTCCCCTTCTCCTCCTACCCCCAATCCCTCCCAGCATCAGAGTCTTTTCCAATGAGTCAATTCTTCACATGAGGTGGCCAACATACTGGAGTTTCAGCTTTAGCATCATTCCTTCCAAAGAAATCCCAGGGCTGATCTCCTTTAGGATGGACTGGTTGGATCTCCTTGCAGTCCAAGGGACTCTCAAGAGTCTTCTCCAACACCACAGTTCAGAAGCATCAATTCTTTGGTGCTCAGCCTTCTTCACAGTCCAATTCTCACATCCATACATGACCATTGGAAAAATCATAGCCTTGACTAGACGGACCTTAGTTGGCAAAGTAATGTCTCTGCTTTTGAATATACTATCTAGGTTGGTCATAACTTTTCTTCCAAGGAGTAAGCATCTTTTAATTTCACGGTTGTAGTCACCATCTGCATTGATTTTGGAGCCCCCAAAATAAAGTCTGACACTGTTTCCACTGTTTCCCCATCTATTTCCCATGAAGTGATGGGACCGGATACCATGATCTTTGTTTTCTGAATGTTGAGCTTTAAGCCAACTTTTTCACTCTCCTCTTTCACTTTCATCAAGACGCTTTTGAGTTCCTCTTCACTTTCTGCCATAAGGGTGGTGTCATTTGCATATCTGAGGTTATTGATATTTCTCCCAGCAATCTTGATTCCAGCTTGTGTTTCTTCCAGTCCAGTGTTTCTCATGATGTACACTGCATATAGGTTAAATAAGCAGGGTGACAATATACAGCCTTGACATACTCCTTTTCCTATTTGGAACCAGTCTCTTGTTCCATGTCCAGTTCTAACTGTTGCTTTCTGACCTGCATTCAGATTTCTCAAGAGGCAGGTCAGGTGGTTTGGTATTCCCATCTCTTTCAGAATTTTCCACAGTGTGTTATCATCCACACAGTCAAAGGCTTTGGCATAGTCAATAAAGCAGAAATAGATGTTTTTCTGGAACTCTCTTGCTTTTTCCAGGATCCAGCTGATGTTGGCAATTTGATCTCTGGTTCCTCTGCCTTTTCTAAAACTAGCTTGAACATCTGGGAGTTCACAGTTTACGTACTGCTGAAGCCTGGCTTGGAGAATTTTGTGCATTACTAGCATGTGAGATGAGTGCAATTGTGCGGTAGGTTGAGCATTCTTTGGCATTGCCTGTCTTTGGAATTGGAATGAAAACTGACCTTTAGATGTATAGTCTTAGAAAATAGTTTTTGGTCTAATAATGCCAGTTTTTTTCATGCTAGCCTTTAGTGGTATTTGGGTATGAATTTTGAAATTTGGTGGTAGATTCACTCTGAGTTCCATTTTATTCCTGGTGGGCCTGGAATATTTTATCTTTTTCATTATAGAAACTGATACTTTGTGTATATGTGAGTGAGTCAGTGTGTGTGTGTGTGTGTGTGTATTGAAGGACAGAGGGAGCAAATGCACCCACTGAACTGAGTAGCATCTAGAGGCTGAAAAATAAGGCCAGTAGCTCATTATAGTCAATGGATCAGTTTCTTATAGGTAACTTATAGGGTGTGATCTGGATTGGGTGGACAAGTATTCAGAAGCATTTGCAGCTGCTCTCTGTGCCACCAAGGGGCCATGGGGACAGTTTTATAGCTAACCGAGGGCAGGAAGGTAGGCCTAGACATGCATCTCTAAGTCAAAATTCATGTATGAATAACCAGTCTTGTGGGTTCTGGGAATATGTCAGCAAAGGCTTTCATCATTTTGTGGGGACTAACAGAGCATAGAGGCCACTGGACCCTAGTAATTATTAAGCAGTATCTATTAACTACAAAGCCCTTGATGATGAAGAAGTGACACACTGTCCAGTACAGTCCTGGGTGGGGTTGGTGAAGGACAGGAGCAGCTGTCAGGGCCCAGATGGGGCCAGTTATACCAACAGCCACAGGTGTTCAGTCACCCAGTCATGTCCAACTCTTTGTGACTCCATGGACTGGAGCCCACCAGGCCCCTCTGTCCATGTGATTTCCCAGGCAAGAATACTGGAGTGGGTTGTCATTTCCTTCTCCAAGAGATCTTCCTGACCCAGGGATCAATGTCTCCTGCATTGCAGATAGATTCTTCACTGGCTGAGCCACCATTTTAAAGCGTGTTATACTTTTAATCACAGAAGGATAAGTATTTCCCTCCTGTTTTGAAAATGTACCTCTGTGGTGTTATAAAAACAAGTCAGAGATCTATATTTTACCCACATCTAGGGAACTGGTCCTTCATGACTAGACATGGAACCCACCTCAGCAGATGTTTCCTGGGCACCTGTTAATGTTCCCTTTACCACAGGGCATGTAAAAAAAAAAAATTAAGACACTTTTCATCCATTCATAGTATAGCAGTATGTGCTATACACTCTGCTTCTGTATTTGTTGGTATACAAAGCACAAATGATATCTGCCCTCATGAAGCTTAATTCTTGCAAAAGGTATAGGACAGAAGAAAATAAGTAAATAAATATGTTTTTTAAAAAGTTCTGTGAAGATAGTCTATAGGACATTATATTGATGGAGAGTAATAGGACAATACTCTCATTGTCAGATGGTTGGGAAGATGTATTTGAGAAGATAGCCAGGAGAAGGCTGGATGTCATGTGTGAAGGCTTGAGCCACAAGGATCATGATGCAGTGTTGCTGGAACTTCAACGACTGGGGGAGCTTTCAAATACATGATTCAGTATATTAACTATAGTCCTGCTGCTATGCATTATATCCCATGACTCATTTTGTAGCTGAAAGTTTGTAACCTGTTTCCATCTCTCATCTCTGGCCACTACCAATCTGTTCTCTGCATCTATGGACTCAGGTTTTTGTTTATTTTATTTTATTTGTTTAGATTCCACATATGAGATAATATAGTGTTTGATGTATATCACTTAACATAATGTCTCAAGGTCCATCCTATTGTCACAAATGGCAAGAGTTCCTTTTTTTAACTGAGTAATACTGTAGTAATAGTACATCTTCGTTATCTATTTATCCATTGAAATTTGCTAAGTGAGTAAATCTTAAAAGTCTTCATCCCAAGGGGGAAAAAGTAGCTATGTATGGTGATGAATGTTAACTAGACTTACTGTGGTAAACATTTCACCGTATATGCAAATATCAAATCATTATGCTCTATGTCTGAAACTAACATAATGTTATATTATACCGCAATAAAAATATTTTTAAATTCACACAAAATAAATAAAAAGAAAAGAACTCTGGAGGAAGAGGCCTGAGATGAGGAGGAAGAGATAGTCAGGGTCCAGGGACTAGTAGGGATATTGTTGCATTAGTCTTCACTCTCACAAAAGGTTATTGCAAGGACTTGTGCAGGTCCCTGACATTATCTATTTATTGAATGTTCATGTTAACCAGCACATCAGAAATAGATTGGAGAATATTTCAGTTTTTCTCAGTATGGTGGACCACGTCCGCTAAACAACCCTTTTCCTGTAAAGCAGCTAGAAATTCTGCATTTAAAAATAAATGTCTCTTAAAATGAATTGCTGAGTTGGTAAGAAATTCTCCAAGGACAAAATTGAAGTGAAAACAGAAATCCAGAAAAGAAAGGAAGCCAGCCCTGCAGCTGGCGGATGCCCAAGGTAGCATCCAGAGTCAATGGAAAAGATGTATTTAAATGCTAAGACATTTGGATAATTTCTATAAAAATAAAGTTAAATTTTTACCTCATTCCTTACTTCCAAACAAATCTCAGTTGAAATAAATATTTAAATGTTAAAAAATAAATTAAGCCCTAAAAGTACTAGAAGAAAATATATGCAAATGTTTTCAAAAGGTTGAAATAAAAGCCTTTCTAGATATATCAATCATCAAGGATGAGACCATTAAAGAAAATTTGATATGTTTGATTACATAAAGATTGACAACATTGGTGGAGCACCACAATATTATAAGTTAAAGGACAAATGAAAATTTGGGAAAATATAGGTATATGGCAGTGGTTAGTGCCATCACAACACAAGGAGCTCTTGTGCACAAAAGAAATCCATTCAATATAAAATATATTCTTCAAAAAATATGAAAAGATTTTTAACCAGAAGTTCAGGCAGTTCAAAAAGAGAAAGAAGTTCATCCTAAAAAGAAGCTCAGATTCATGAGTAAGATAGATACAAATTAAACCAACAATGAGATGTCACTTTCCACCCATTAGATTAGCAAGAATTATGGGGAACAGTCCTGTCTACTGCTGGACAGGACATGATGATCTCATGCCCAGGTGTGGTGTTCTGGTACACTGTGTGTAGGAGTGTACCTGGAATAGGTTCTGTGGAGGACACCTTGACTGTTTGTTTCAAAGACACAAAAGTGCCTCCCTTTGACCTTTTAATGAACTTTGCACACATATCCTGAGGAAATAATCAGAGAAATGCATAAAGATGTATTCACAATTTTGTTTTTTACACTTCTGTTCAAATAGGTAATGCTAAAAAAAAGCAATGTAATCATCCATTAGTAGAGGATTAAAAAAAATGGAGAATACTGTTGAGTCTTTAAAATTAATTTTACATTTGTTGACTGTAGCCTCCCAGGCTCCTCTATCCATGGGATTTTCCAGGCAAGAATACTCGAATGGATTGCCATTTCTTTCTCTAGGGGATCTTTCCCACCCAGGGATCGAACCTTGGTCTCCTGCATTGCAGGTGGATTCTTTACCAACTGAGCCACCAGAGAAGTGATAAGGAAATGAGTTTATGATAGATATTTCTGTTTAAAAATAGGTTCACGAGATGATCAAGAGAGATGATATGGGGGTGGGAGGTGGGAGGGGCTTCGGCATTGGGAGATCGTGTACACCTGTGGCTGATTCATGTCAATGTATGGCAAAACAAATACAGTATTATAACGTAGAATAAAGTATTTAAAAAAAAATAAAAATAGGTTCAGTTCAGTTCAGTCGCTCAGTCGTGTCCGACTCTTTGTGACCCCATGAATCGCAGCACGTCAGGCCTCCCTGTCCATCACCAACTCCTGGAGTTCACTCAAACTCATGTCCATCAAGTCAGTGATGCCATTCAGCCATCTCATCCTCTGTCGTCCCCTTCTCCTCCTGCCCCCATCCCTCCCAGCATCAGAGTCTTTTCCAGCGAGTCAACTCTTCTCATGAGGTGGCCAAAGTACAGGAGTTTCAGCTTTAGCATCATTCCCTCCAAAGAACACTCAGGGCTGATCTCCTTCCAGAATGGACTGGCTGGATCTCCTTGCAGTCCAACAGACTCTCAAGAGTCTTCTCCAACACCACTGTTCAAAAGCATCAATTCTTCGGTGCTCAGCTTTCTTCACAGTCTAACTCTCACATCCATACTTGACCACTGGAGAGACAGGTACCAGACAGCATAAAGTTTTCAAAATCTGAAACCTTTAAAACAGTGGCGGTTGTTTGCTGACGTTTAGATTGAGAGTTATTTATTCAATTTTCAGGAATTATGTGAGCCAGATATTAAACCATTGGTAGTTTGAAACTGGCTATGGTGAGAGTATTTACCCAAGGGGAAAATAAAAATTGCTACAAATGAGCCCTCATCCTAACCCCATCACTGGTTTACCATACACCACTGTGTGCATGTGTGTATAAGCACATTTGTGCACAGATACTGAAAACTTTTGGTAGAATGAACTCAAATCTTAATAGTGATTATTGTATGAAAGCAAAAATATGCTTGAGTTTGTTTCTACTCTTTTAAAATAATTTTGTATTATAATTTGAGTATATTATAATCTACTTATATTTATAGTTATAAATAAGGAGTAAAAAGTTTTGGAAATAATGAAGTCAACATCTGTTTACACTATATGATGTTGTTTGCCCACTATAATAATTAGTTGATATAATGATATTAGTAGCATGAACTGTAATTGGCACATTCTATAAGCCCAATAGTGTATATGTTTATTGTTAGAGAAATGAAGGAATGCTGACAGATGAAGGAAGAAATTTAAAAATACTTGTATTATTTGATCATCAGAAAAACAATAAATCATATTATTATCGTTATTTTGCAGATAAGGAAATGGAAACTTAAAGAGACTAGGCAACTTAACCATAGTCATAAAACAGTAAACACACGAACCAGGGAAACAAAACACAAACGCTTGTGTTTTACTCCCAATCGATGATTCTTTTTCCCGGTATATCCAGGGAATTCTAACCCTTTCTCTACTGAGGACATTGTTTATTTCATATTTTCTTTCTGAATACTCCATGTGTTGAAAGCAGTATCAACTCATTATGTTAGCAGCCATCACCAAATCTAAGAACATATTCATCCCTTGAAATAGAAATTCTACTCATTATCTGCCAATTCACATCCCTTCTTCCCCTTTCCATCATTCCTAAACCATCATTAGTCTACTTCCTTTTGCCATAGATTTATCTGTTCTGGATATTTCCTATAAATGGAATCATATGACGTTTTGCATGACTGGCTTAGAATAATGTTTTCACTTAATGTTTTCAAGGTACATCCATGTTACAGCATGTTATGAACATTTTGCTAACTTCTATTGGTGAATAGCCCCGTTGTTAATCCATGCATCATTGATGGGCATTTGATTATTTTCATTTCTTCTCTATTACGACTAATTCTATGTGAACATTTATGTCCAAGTTTTGTATGTACATGTTTTTTCCATTTCTCTTGGGTATATACATAGAAGTGGAATTGCTGGGTCATATGGGAACTCTGCAATGCAGGATACCCAGGTTCAATTCCTGGGTTGGAAAGATCCCTGGGAGAAGGAAATGGCAACCCACCCCAGTTTTCTTGTCTGGGAGATCCCATGGACAAAGAAGCCTGCAGAACTACAGTTCATGACGTCGCAAAGAGCTGGGCATAACTGAATGACTTTCACTTTCATTCATTGGAACTCTATGTGTAAAGTTTTGAAAGACTTCCAGACTACTTTTGAAAGTCACTGTTGTATTGTAAATGTCTTTTGAAGTATACAGTAGCAGATAAATTTCAGGTTGTGTATGTTAGATACCATACCACTTTCTAGAATAGTTCCTTAAAGTAAAATACATTGCATCAAAAAGAAGAGATGACAGTGAATTCAGAGGTCTTCCCAGGACACACCTCCCTAATCTGTGATCTAGGAGAGGAACATTTGAGCATTTTATTTTTATTAGTGTGAGGTGAGGTGAGGTGAATTCGCTCAGTCGTGTCTGACTCTTTGCGACCCCGTGGACTGTAACCTACTAGGCTTCTCTGTCCATGGGATTCTCCAGGCAAGAATACTGGAGTGGATTGCCATTTCCTTCTCCAGGGGATCTTCCCGACTCAGGGATCGAACCCGGGTCTCCTGCATCAAAGGCAGGCACTTTAACCCAAATCTTAGTGCTATGGCGGTTCAGAAAAAGTCCCGAGTAACTCAGAGTATGTAACGCAGAGAAAAAGTATCCTGGACTCAAGTCACATCTTGTCTCCATGTGACTCTCTGTCTTTATAAAATGAAGATGATCATATTGGCCCTACCTACCTTGCAGAGTTGTTCTGGAGATTCAGTGAGATAATACACTTCAAAGTTTTCCTGCAATTAGCAAAAGCAAGTATGTAAGCAGATACTCACTTGAATGAACTTGAAAACTGACACTACGCACTTGGCATATGCGTAAACACTACTGATTTTCCTTCATATATTATGAGAGTAGGACTGAGATTTTTGCACTTGAAGGTGGGTGTTTACCCATAAGAATCCACATTTTCAAATGCAAGTAAACTCTTGTCAAGAAAGAATTTCATTTGTTAAGATATTTGTTTATTTACAAATTTTCCAAAAATTAAAATGCCTGTAGTTGCCTACTCTTCAAAACCAGTTGCTTGAAAACAAGACTATGGTCCTATGATTCTCGGCCATTTACTTTGGCTTTGATGACTGTAAACTATTTGCAATTTGTATTATTTTTCAATTGTATTTCTCAATATAGTGGCAAAAGCAAGTGTATCCATTCATTAAGCAGTATTTTATTAATGCAATTTAATGAACCTGGCATTTGCTCAGCTTTAGGATACAGTGGTGAACAAATTTTCCAGTAGTCATGTATGGATGTGAGAGTTTGACCTGTAAAGAAAGCTGAGAGCTGAAGAATTGATGCTTTTGAACTGTGGTGTTGGAGAAGACTCTTGAGAGTCCCTTGGACGGCAAGGAGATCCAGCCAGTCCATCCTGAAGGAGACCAGTCCTGGGTGTTCATTGGAAGGACTGATGTTGAAGCTGAAACTCCAATAATTTGGCCACCTGATGTGCAGAGCTGACTCATTTGAACAGACCCTGATGCTGGGAAAGATTGAGGGCAAGAGGAGAAGGGGACAACAGAGGATGAGGTTGGATGGCATCACCGACTCAATGAACATGAGTTTGGGTGGACTCCGGGAGTTGGTAATGGACAGGGAGGCCTGGCGTGCTGTGGTTCATGGGGTCACAAAGAGTTGGACATGACTGAGCGACTGAACAACTAAACTGAACTGGTGAACAAAGAGGTCCTGTTTTTATCTCGATGCTATCTTACAGTCTCCTGCGTTTTATGTCTAAGTGTCTTGGGGTTTCTCTTATGCACCATGACCCATGTATAGCATGTTACTATGTTTGCTTTAAAAATGAAGAATAAAGAAAGAGATTGAATTTAAACTCTACAATGTATAAATGACAAAAATGGCAAAAAATATAAAAGATTTGATACTATGGTTCAGCTCTGTTGCTACTTTCCTGGGTGACCGTGGGCAAATTCCTTAACTTTTCTAAATCTGTGTTTCATCATCTGTAAAACTATTGGGTTGCTTCTGATTCCAGCTCTCTGGGATCCCATAATTGGAACTGTAAGGTCAAGGTCCAAGAGCCTCTGAACTGAGTTGCCTTTCTTACTCTGTACTTCTCTTCAGCCTATCTCAGTTCTTTTATGCATCTCTGTCCACTTCTCTACATCTTAGCTATCATTCCAGTCCAAGGCACACTATTTCATTCTTGGCCTTTTCTACAGTAGCTTTGTCACTGACTTGCTCCTCCATTCTGACTCCCTGCAGTCCATTCTTCACATGACAACCAGCACTATCTATTTAAAATGGCTAATTAAATCCTGTATCTCCTCTAGTGAAAATCTCTTCTGTATCTCCTCTCCTCTGATGAAAATCCTGGAAGTATTCTCTATTATTATTAATATAAACGTTCAGTTCCTTACATATTGCCCCCTGCGTGTTCTCATGTCTACCTGTTACCTGTATCTTGTTGTATTCGACTTTTTGATCCTGGCAATGAAGCTTCCTGAGATTCTTTCAGATGTGTTTCCTTTCTTCTTAAGGCTTGACACACTCTCCTCTAAAGTTCACCCCTCACCTCTTCATTTTATACCAGTCAGCTCAAAAGGCAGGTCTTTATCACACAACCTTCCCTTCCCTCCAAATATTCATGCTCAGTTAAGATCCCTGTCATATACTTTTTCATATTACCCTGCATTTTTTTTTCATGGTATCCATTCATACAGCAACTAAATTATTAATTGTATAATTACTTGTTTAAGGATCTAGTGATTTAGTTATTTAGTATCTGTCACCTTTTCTCAAAGGAAATCTCCATGGGGACAGGCACAGTTTTGTTTACCATTGTATCTTTAGTGCCTAGCAGAAGACTTTGCAGTCATTAGGTACTCAGTAAATACTCAGTGAATGAATGAACAGATGTAGTAAATGCCTAACAGTTCATTCTTTACCTCAGCTATGAATTATTTTGGGTGGGAGAGCATGCTATGCATATTAAGAAGTTCCAAGTAAACATAGCTTTTTATTTCTTTGCAGCTCTTGATCTCTGTTTTTGCAGTGTGCTGACACTGTGTGGTGATAAGGATCTAAACCCTCACAATTGGGTTCACAATCTAGCAGGGGATCTATCATAATCTTAAATAATGATTTTACATTGGTTGATGTCATAAGTGAGGTCCAGAGAAACTGCTGTTGTGGTTTTGAAGTGAGAGAAATGACTTCAAAATGAGAGTAGCCAGTTGTATCTAGAGGAGTTGTGTCCAGGTTAGGACTTTAGGATTACTGTGATTTGACTACTTGGTGATGGATAAGAAAAGGCCCTGCAGGGTGGAGCCATCACTGAACTCTTGCCCCCTGCCAGACATTATGGATAAAGACAAATCTCTAATCAAGAGGCTGGAATTATTTGGGTCAATTTTTACTTTAAACAACTCAACCATTAAAAAAATAAATTATTGAAATATGGTTGATTTATATGTTGTGTTAGTTTCAGGTGTACAGCAGAGCGATTTGGTTGCACGTATGAAGTATATCTATTCTTTTTATTAATATATTCTATTCTCTTATAAGTACTCTTGACCTTTAAAAATTTATTAATTCACTTCATTTACATAATAAAATTCAGTTTTGGGTATGTGAAATAAATGAATTTTGGCAACTACATACAGCCATGTAACAACCACCACAACAATTAAGACACAGAAAAGCCCCATTACCCTCCAAAATTTCTCTCATGCCTTCCCCCCACCCCAAGCCCCTAGACAATCATCTATTTGTTTTCTGTTTCTATAGTTCTGCCTTTTCCAGAATTTTATACAGGTGGAATCATAAGAACCTGCACTTCCTTCACTTAGCATAATGCATTTGAGATGCAATCACATTGTCAAGCATATCAGAAATTCATCCCTTATTGCTGAGATGTATTACATTGTAAAGATAATACAACAGTTTGTTTATTCATCAACAAGTTGAAGTTCATTTGGCTGCTTCAAGGTTTTGACAATGATGATTAAGTCTGCTATAAACATCTGTGCATAGGCTTTTGTTTGAACATGAGTTTTCATTTATCTTTGTTAAATACCTAGAACTAATATTGCTAGATCATATTGTAAGTATATATTTAACTTAATAGGAAAATGTCAAGCTGTTTTCTTAAGTGGTTGTACTTCATTTTGCTTTTGCATCAGCAATGAATGGGAATTCGGCTTATCCTTGTTAACACTTGATATTTTCCATGCCATTCCTTATTAACAATTAGTATTTTCCCCTTTAAAAAAAATTAGCCATTCTTATGGGGATGTATAGTATCCTTTCTGATTTTTAATTGGCATTTATCTAATGACTAATGATTTGGGATGTTTTTTCATATGTTTATTTGCTCTTTATATAGTTTCATTGATAAAATGTCTGTTGAAATCTTTCATCCCCTTTTAAATTGTTATCTCATTGAATTTTGAGAGTTCTTTACATATCTGTTTACATTCTTTATCAGATGTGTGATTTTTTTTTCTCATCTGTAACTTGTATTTTGCTAACCTTGAATTTTTCCAGTTATCTTCAAGTCTTGTTGGCCTGTCATTGAATCCACCACTATTCTTTTTCACTCTGCATGTTTACAGAGCTTCTTGGCTTGTTCAGGCACAGTGTGGGGTGTAAAGCTGAAAAAGTCAATTGTCCTGTGAAAAGGAAACTTTGGTAGTTGGAAAGAGTCCCTATATTCAGTGGTCTATAACCCATGCGCTGATGTTCTCGGTACCATAGGGGATATACAGACATTGTGCTATGCTACAGAGCAGTACCATTCATTGAAGTTTCTATTTATTAAAATATTTTGAGCATAGACTCCATAAGAGAAAAGAAATATAGGTCTTGGATAATTAAGTTCCAAAAATTATAGTAAAGTGGCTGCTTCATGTATGATCAAGGATGACAATATTGGGGGTGGGGATGGAAGAGGAACAGGCACTGGGCAATGTTTTTCTCATCTTGACAAATCATATTTTGTCTTTCTCATCTTGATAAATCAGAGTTCTCAAATCCAACAATTATGGAGCAAGAGGACCACCTCAGAAGAAACTAGCTTCATTGTCCGCCATCCCTGAGCCCAGTTCAGTTCAGTCGCTCAGTCGTGTCCAACTCTTTGTGACCCCATGAATCGCAGCACACCAGGCCTCCATGTCCATCACCAGCTCCTGGAGTTCATTCAGACTCACGTCCATCGAGTCAGTGATGCCATCCAGTCATCTCATCCCCTCTCGTCCCCTTCTCCTCCTGCCCCCAATCCCTCCCAGCATCAGAGTCTTTACCAGTGAGTCAACTCTTTGCATGAGGTGGCCACAGTACTGGAGTTTCAGCTTTAGCATCATTCCTTCCAAAGAAATCCCAGGGCTGATCTCCTTCAGAATGGACTGGTTGGATCACCTTGCACTCCAAGGGACTCTCCAGAATCTTCTCCAACACCACAGTTCAAAAGCATCAATACTTCGGCGCTCAGCTTTCTTCACTGTCCAACTCTCACATCCACACATGACCACTGGAAAAACCATAGCCTTGACTAGACAGACCTTTGTTGGCAAAGTAATGTCTCTGCTTTTGAATATGCTATCTAGGTTGGTCATAACTTTTCTTCCAAGGAGTACGTGTCTTTTAATTTCATGGCTGCAGTCACCATCTGCAGTGATTTTGGAGCCCCCCAAAATAAAGTCTGACAGTGTTTCCACTGTTTCCCCATCTATTTCCCATGAAGTGATGGGACTAGATGCCGTGATCTTCATTTTCTGAATGTTGAGTTTTAGGCCAACTTTTTCAATTTCCACTTTCACTTTCACTTTCAACAAAAGGCTTTTTAGTTCCTCTTCACTTTCTGCCATAGGGTGGTGTCATCTGCATATCTGAGGTTATTGATATTTCTCCCGGCAATCTTGATTCCAGCTTGTGCTTCTTCCTGCCCAGCGTTTTTCATGATATACTCTGCATATAAGATAAATAAGCAGGGTGACAATATACAGCCTTGAAATTCTCCTTTTCCTATTTGGAACCTGTCTGTTGTTCCATGTCCAGTTCTAACTGTTGCTTCCTGACCTGCATATAGGTTTCTCAAGAGGCAGATCAAGTGTTCTGGTATTCACATCTGTTTCAGAATATTCCACAGTTTATTGTGATCCACATAGTCAAAGGCTTTGGCATAGTCAATCAAGCAGAAATAGATGTTTTTCTGTAACTCTCTTGCCTTTTCGATGATCCAGCAGATGTTGGCAATTTGATCTCTGGTTCCTCTGCCTTTTTGAAAACCAGCTTGAACATCTGGGAGTTCATGGTTCACGTATTGCTGAAGCCTGGCTTGGAGAATTTTGAGCATTATTTTACTAGCATGTGAGATGAGTGCAGTTGTGTGGTACTTTGAGCATTCTTTGGCATTGCTTTTCTTTGGGATTGGAGTGAAAACTGACCTTTTCCAGTCCTGTGGCCACTGCTGAGTTTTCCAAATTTGCTGGCATATTGAGTGCAGCACTTTCATAGCATCATCTTCCAAGCTTTGAAATAGCTCAACTGGGATTCCATGACCTCCACTAGCTTTCTTCATAGTGATGCTTTCTAAGGCCCACTTGACTTCACATTCCAGGATGTCTGGCTCTAGATGAGTGATCACACCATCATGATTATCTGGGTCATGAAGATCTTTTTGTATAGTTCTTCTGTGTCTTCTTGCCACCTGTTCTTAATATCTTCTGCTTCTGTTAGGTTCATATTATTTCTGTCCTTTATTCAGCCCATCTTTGCATGAAATGTTCCCTTGGTATCTCTAATTTTCTTGAAGAGAATGCTAGTTTTTCCCATTCTGTTGTTTTTCTCTATTTTTTTGCATTGATCATTAAAGAAGGCTTTCTTATCTCTTCTTGCTATTCTTTGGAACTCTGCATTCAGATACTTATATCTTTTCTCCTTTGCTTTTGACTTGTCTTCTTTTCACAGCTATTTGTAAGGCCTCCCTAGACAGCCATTTTGCTTTTTTGCATTTCTTTTCCATGGAGATGGTCTTGATCCCTGTCTCCCGTACAATGTCACGAACCTCATTCCATAGTTCATCAGGCACTCTATCTATCAGATTTAGTCCCTTAAATCTATTTCTCACTTCCACTGTATAATCATAAGGGATTTGATTTAAGTCATACCTAAAGGGTCTAGTGGGTTTCCTACTTTCTTCCATTTCAGTCTGAATTTGGTAATAAGGAGTTCATGATCTGAGCCACAGTCAGCTCCTGGTCTTGTTTTTGTTGACTGCAAAGAATATAATCAATCTGATTTCGGTGCTGACCATCTAGTGATGTCCATGTGTAGAGTCTTTTCTTGTTTTGTTGGAAGAAGGTGTTTGGTATGACCAGTGTATTTTCTTGGCAAAACTCTATTAGTCTTTGCCCTGCTTCATTCCGTACCCCAAGGCCAAATTTACCTGTTACTCCAAGTCTTTCTTGACTTACTGCTTTTACACTCCAGTCCCCTATAATGAAAAGGACATTTTTTGTGTATGTTAGTTCTAAAGGTCTTGTAGGTCTTCATAGAACCATTCAACTTCATCTTGTTCAGAGTTACTGGTTGGGGCATAGACTTGGATTACTGTGATAGTGAATGGTTTGCCTTGGAAACAAACAGAGATCATTCTGTCGTTTTTGAGTTTGCATCCAAGTACTGCATTTTGGGCTCTTTTGTTGATCATGATGGCTACTCCATTTCTTCTAAGGGATTCCTGCCCACAGTAGTAGATATAATGGTCATTTGAGTTAAATTCCCCCATTCCAGTCCATTTTAGTTCGTTGATTCCTAGAATGTCGACGTTCACTCTTGCCATCTCCTGTTTGACCACTTCCAATTTGCCTTGATTCATGGACCTGACATTCCAAGTTCCTATGCAATATTGCTCTTTACAGCATTGGATCTTGCTTCTGTCACCAGTCACCCCCACAACTGGGTATTGTTTTTGCTTTGGCTCCATCCTTTCCTTCTTTCTGGCATTATTTCTCCACTGATCTCCAGTAGCATATTGGGCACCTACTGACCTGGGGAGTTCCTCTTTCAGTATCCTACCTATCCCCATGGTTCATGAGGTTCTCAAGGCAAGACTACTGAAGTGGTTTGCCATTCCCTTCTCCAGTGGACCACATTGCGTCAGACCTCTCCACCATGCCCGCTCACTACTGTAATTGCTTCTTTTGTCATCATTTGTTGTTTGTGTAAGTAAACACAGAAATAGCAAATGGATAACTCCCTAGTGGCTCAGTGGTAAAGAATCCACCTTCAGTGTAGGAGATGGAGGTTTGATCCCTAGATTGGGAAGATCCCCTGTAGAAGGGAACGGCAGCACACTCCAGTATTCTTGTTTGGGAAGCCCCATGGACAAAGGAGCCTGGCAGGCTATGGGCCATGGGGTTGCAAAGAGTTGCACATGACTTAGTGACTAAACAAAAGACATTCCATTCTTGACATATCTGGAGACACACATGTGTGTGAGCCATGAAACAGCCCTAGGGAGCAAATGGATTTCCCAATCCAGTCTTCATCTCTACCATAGTCATAATTAATATGTGTCACTCCTAAGTTTCTTGCCCTGTATAAACCTAATCTCCCACCCTCATGCTTTACTAAATAATTCCACACCCTATAATCCAGCCCCAGCTGATTTATAAACTAGTCATGTCTCCCTTGCCTTCTCTGCCTTTACTTACAATGTTCCACCAGCCTGGACTCCTCCCTTGGTCTCTGTCAGTGCACATTTTATTCATTTTTCAGGCTTAAATCAGATGTTGTCTCTTCTGTGAAGGCTTCACTGAACTCTCCATCCTCCCCTACAGTCGGAATTAGGAGCTCCTTCTGCCCTCTAATGACACGGTGCATCTTTTTTTTCTTTTTAGCATTTACTTTATTTTGCTTTGCATTGAAATTAATTATTTGCCTGTCTACCTTCTTGAGACTATGAGACCTTTGAGGGCAGAAACTGTATCTTGCCTTTGCCTCTATCCCTCCAGCAGAGCCAATTAGAAACTATTGCATGTAGTAGGTTCTCACTGAGGGTTTATTGATTGAAAGACATGGCATAACCCACAGTTCCCTTTGCTTTGTGACCCAGACAGAAGAGGTGTTTGAGTGGCTGGTAGTTGTAACTGGAGGTGACAGCATGATCCACTGTGTTCTAAGCAAATGCAGTCTGTATCTCTACTGGCTGTGATTATGCTTTACTGTCTAGAATAAGAAAAGGATGATTTGATTTTGAGTAATAAGCAACCCAGTTTTAACTGTGTACCTTAAATGCCTTTCATTGTTCTGCTTAAGGTGATTTTCTACCAGCATGAAATGTTCTCCTTCCCAGACAGTTGATGGAGGAGCTGAGTCATGCCTGACTGTACTTAATAAGACAGAGGTAGTCAATGCCCGAGGGAGCTGCCTTCTAGGACAGGCTGACTTTTCTGATTCCTCTGCTTTTTAAAAGTGGATGTTTGAGAGAAAGTTGAGCATGAAGATAGCTTTAAAGTGTCCACTGGAAACAAGACTACATGATGACACTGATTCAGACAGGTGTGATCTCCCCACTGCTCTAGGCTATGACATGTGCCTGCTGACAGTCGAAACTGCTAATCACTGATTTTATTCTTCTCAGTAAAGAGACTCACTCAGTTTGGTCAGCTTTCTATTAACAAGTGCCCACCCAGTCCCAGCCATATCCCTGAAAAACAGGCTCGATGTTACATTTTTAAGATTCAAGCTAGAAAACACTCACGTTACAGAGATGGAAAGGGTTAGAGATCATTGGCTTTACATCTTTGTAGTATCCATGAGAAAACAAAATTCAAGAGAAGAGAAGTTATTTGGCCACAGTCATGATTAAATTTTAGACTCTGGAATAAGGCAGATCTGGGGTAGAATTCTTCTGTCACTTACCTGCTATTGTTAAAAGATAAATTCAGGCATATTAAATTTTTTAAGAGTTTATTTGAACAAAAATCAGTTCAAACTGGGCAGTGCCAAACTGGATGCGATTAGGAGCACCTCACAGAGGGCAACTGGGGCAAGACTTCTATAGAGAAGAGGTGCCAGCAAGACAAGGAATTTATTTGCTTGGCCATAACTTAAGTGGTTGCATTAGTTGAAAAAGATCAGTTGGCTCTTTGTGACTGATTGTCCTTAGATTTTGACTTTCTTTACCTTGAAGTATCCCAAGCTTAGGTTTTATATTGCTTATATAGGCTTTCAAGACATTACAACCGCCTGTCTGATGGCCTCCTTTTTTAATTAATTTCACTCCATGTAATCCTGCAAGTACTCTTTTACTTACTAAGGCTCTCATTCCTCACTTGTTAAATAGGGGCAATAATAAAATCATCTGAAAGAGTTGTTATGAGAATTAAAATAGATAATAAATGCAAAGTACTTAATACTTGGCATATAGAAAATATTTAATACTAGGTGGCCATAGTGATAATTATTATAGTAATGGTGTTGTCACTGGTAGAGTTAGTGCAAGAAATCAGATCTGCTGACCCTATATTGTTATTCCCTATAAAGAATACTATTAGATGCACCTCAGGAACTATATTTAATGGCAGGGAAGTTTAAAGATATGTCTGAAAATGAATTTGTATATTCAAAGAAAAGGCTCATCAGTTTACTATAAGACTTCCCTGGTGGCTCAGTGGTAAAAAAATCTGCCTATAATGCAGGAGACACGGGAGACATGGGTTCAATCCCTGAGTCAGAAGATCCCAAAGAAAGGCAATGCCAAAGAATGTTCAAACTACCACACAATTGCACTCATCTCTGCTGCTGCTAAGTCGCTTCAGTCGTGTCTGACTCTGTGCAACCCCATAGATGGCAGCCCACCAGGCTCCCTGTCTCTGGGATTCTCCAGGCAAGAACAGTGGGGTGGGTTGCCATTTCCTTCTCCAATGCATGAAAGTAGAAAGTGAAAGTGAAGTCACTCAGTCGTGTCCAACTCCTAGTGACCTCATGGACTGCAGCCTACCAGGCTCCTCTGTCCATGGGATTTGCCAGGCAAGAGTACTGGAGTGGGGTACCATTGCACTCATCTCAGACACTATCAAAATAATGCTCAAAATCCTCCAAGCCAGGCTTCAAGAGTACATGAACTGTGAAATTCCAGATGTTCATGCTGGTTTTAGAAAAGGCAGAGGAACCAGAGATCAAATTGCCAACATCCGTTGGGTCATCAAAAAAGCAAGAGAGTTGCAGAAAAAAAAAATCTGCTTCTGCTTTATTGACTATGCCAAAGCCTTTGACTGTGTGGAGCTCAACAAACTGTGGAAAATTCTTCAAGAGATGAGAATACCAGACCACCTTACCTGCCTCCTGAGAAATCTGTATGCAGGTTAAGAAGCAACAGTTAGAACTGGATATAGAACGACAGACTGGTTCCAAATCAGGAAAGGAGTATGTCAAGGCTGTATATGGTCACCCTGCTTATTTAACTTATATTCAGAGTACATCATGCAAAATGGCGGGCTGGATGAATCACAAGCTGGAATCAAGATTGCTGGGAGAATTATCATTAACCTCAGAAATGCAGATGACGTCACCCTTATGGCAGAAAGTGAAGAAGAATTAAAGAGCTTCTTGATTAAAGTGAAAGAGGAGAGTGAAAAGTTGGCTTAAAACTCAACATTCTGAAAAATAAGATCATGGCATCTGGTCCCATCACTTCATGACAAATAGACGGGAAAGCAATGGAAACAGTGAGAGACTTTATTTTTGGAGGCTCCGAAATCACTGCAGATGGTGACTGCAGCCATGAAATTAAAAGACACTTACTCCTTGAAAGAAAAGCTATGACAAACCTAGACACCATATTGAAAAGCAGAGACATTACTTTGCCAACAAAGGTCCATCTAGTCAAAACTATGGTTTTTCCAGTGGTCATATATGGATGTGAGAGTTGGACTATTAAAGAAAGCTGAGTGTCAAAGAATTGTTGCTTTTGAGCTGTGGTGTTGGAGAAGACTCTTGAGAGTCCCTTGGACTGCGAGGAGATCAAACCAGTCAGTCCTAAAGGAAATCAGTCCTGATTATTCATTGGAAAGACTGATGGTGAAGCCAAAACTCCAGTACTTTGGCCACCTGATGTGAAGAATTGACTCATTTGAAAATATCCTCATGCTGGAAAAGATTGAAGGTGGGAGGAGAAGGGGACAACATAGGATGAGATGATTGGATGGCATCACTGACTCGGTGGACATGAGTTTGAGCAAGCTGCAGGAGTTGGTGATGGACAGGGAAGCCTGGTGTGTTGCAGTCCATGGGATTGCAGAGTCAGACACGACTGAGCAACTGAACTGAACTGAACTGAACTCTTTTTAAAATTCTTTTCCCATATAGGTCATTACAGAGTTTCTAAGCCACCACCTCTGTTGTCACTTTCTCCACAAGGCTGGAAGCCACAGCACTGAGAGATGGAAATTACCCAAAGAGGGTCCTGGTCTTAATAGTTTTGCCTTGGGATATATACCTTGAGTGGACACACAGAACACAAAACAGAGATATATACAATGACAGTCAAAGTTGTGTGCTCCCGAAAGCCTTCTTGGTATGACTGGATACCCTTTTCTTGATCTAGCACCTATTTCTCTTGTTTTCATTTTTCTTCTTCATCAAAATTATTTGCTTTATTTCAGTGGCAGAACATTGGCATACAGTCCTTCATGAGTGTCCATGGAAAATGTGTGTACTGTGTGAAAGAGTGCTGATAATAGGGTTATTAGCTAAAAACTTCTGCATTTGGTTTCTTCGGAGTGTTTGCTTTTGCTTCCTATATTAAAAGTTTATTCTTCTGTTTTGCTTCCTATGTTTCAAGAGCTCTGGAGTTTAGAAAAGTTGGTTTGTGTTTTCTGCTTTCTCTTTGGCAATGAATATATGAGACAAATATTCTAAACCCTTCAGTGAGTTAAGAAGCTGAGCATAAATATAAGCATGAAAGTTCAAACTTTGATATACCAGGAGTAAAGAAAAACAAAAATTGATGGAAGTGTGATATAAATTATCTTTGGTAATTGGTTTTATAGGCAGAAGTCATGCGTGACATGGGGCAGATAACTAGGAATCTGGAAGATTCCATCCAACCTCTGCTCCTAATTCAGTCTTTTTTTCAGGCATTCCTTCACTCCTCTGGTCCCAGAATCTAGTCAGTATGACATGTCCTGGAACGGAATGATTTGTAATCTTCCAGCTCCAGTGCATAGTGGTTTTCTTAAAGCAGAAGTTAGAAGTGTCTTAAACATTCAGAAACTTGGACTGTGATTTAGTCTTGGCATTTATCTTTCCGAGACCCTGCTCCTCCCTTTGGAAGCTGACACTGTTCTCTAGATGAGGAACCACTGGAAGCCCAGCCGCTCGGAAACCTGTACCTTATGAATTCTTCCTGTACCCTCCACCATCATTCACACCTAGACATTTCCCAGACCCTTAACGCTCAGCTTTGTTGCTTGCTTCACCTGATTTACTCTCAGAATCTTTTGTTTTCTGCCTGGCACTACCAGCTTTCAAGAAAAATCTACATGCTTGACACATTATTAAAATTGAATGAGACTGCACTTGCATTTTATAGGTGATACCTCTCTTAAATGCACTGGGAGGATTGTAACCCATGTCTCTTCTTCTGGCAGGTGATGAAGATCTCAAACACCCTTTTACTCCAGGCAATTTCCTGAGAATTTATGGGTATATCGCTGGCAAAGCTCACAAGATGCTCTCTCTCTCTTTTTTTTTCCTTCAGCTTTGTAGCTGTTTATAAAATATGATTGCCCATCTTGAGGCATGGGAATCATACAGCTTTTAATTAAAAATTGAAGGCCTCTGATGTATTTTGCACTGAGCATGCCTTCCTGAACCTCCAACTGGGATATAAGACATGAGGAGCGAGGGTATAGAGACCAGTTGAGTATATGGAGGGCTTTGCATTTCCATCACAGGGAAAATTGATCACTTGGATATCATTGCTAATTAGGAAGTAGGTTTATGTTTAACCTGCTTTCTACATTTTAAGACTCAACTCTTAATGTTGAATTTTCTGTCCTGACTCTGGTAAAATGCAATAAAAGCTTGAAAAGAAATGCATGTTATTTTTCCCTGCTATCTTTCCAGTTTTTATTTCCCTTGTCTGTGAAATAATTTTAGCTAAAATTTGTTAAGTTACCAGGCATCCAAGCATGTGGTATTTTCATATGTGATCTCTTTTACCCCTGTCAGTAGTTCCATGAGGTAGGAGCTTTTATTTGGTCCACGAGGTAGGAACTTTCATTAGTGTTATTACATATGAGGAAGCTGGGGTATGAAATCTTTCTAAGCCACATCTATGGGCAGTGCTGTCACTTGTTTTAATATCAGCCTCAACGATAAGACGCATATGTCACCTGTAAAATGAGAGGGGGAATTGTGTGGCTTTATTATTCAGAACACAGGTAGAGTTCCCTGCTGCACTTCATTATTACTCTTTTCTGTTTCAGTCTTCCTGGATGGGCTTTCTTGCCCATTTCAACCTGTTTTCTAGGAGAACATGTTATTGTACTATTTACATTGCTAATACCAACTGGGAATGTTTGCACAGATCTATATTTCACCAGAATGATGGAGTAGAAAGAACATGACACTTGCCTTGAAAAACAGTTTCTGTGCTTGCCCGTGAGCTCTGAGTCATTCTTCAAGTTAGCTCTCTGAGCTTAGCTACTTCATATGTAAAATGGGAGGGTTGTTCTAGATGTTTCAAAAACTCCCTTGTAGTCTAACACTCTCAAACACCATGTTAGAGGGGAGTCCCCATAGGTTAAATGTGAACAATATTTGCTGGGCTATATTTAGTTTGAAATTATCCATACTCTGGAATCAAGAAAGAGAGGACTGTAATATTAAGAATAGTGAGGACTACTGAAGAGCTCTCTGTTGAACACATTAAAAAGGATTGTCTGTTTAGTCTTAAAACCAGCCTTCTTTGACACATAGGAATATTTACTTTACTTGCACATGCCCCCATGGCTAGCATGTAGCAAATTAAGGATTCAAACTGGAATTGACAGGCTCCAGAGACTCCACAAGTGGCTCAGTGGTGAAGAATTCACCTACCAATCCAGGAGATTCAGGAGATTGAGTTCGATCCCTGGGTAAGAAAGATCCCCAGGAGAAGGAAATGGCAACCCACTCCAGTATTCTTGCCTGAAGAATGCCATGGATGGAGGAATCTGGCAGGCTATAGTCCATGGTGTTGCAGAGTCAGAAATGACTGAGATAGCACAGGCAGAGGCTCTACAGGGAAAACCATGTCAGGATGTGAGATCTGTTTGGTCCTTCCCTACCTCTATCATATATAATTAGCCCATCTCTCAGGTACGTCTTTTATCTTCTCTTAGCTTCATTCACCTCATCTGTGAAATGAGGATATTACCAGATATTCTACTGGAATAGAAGGTTCCAACCAAATCTAAGACCCGTGTGTTTTGGGATTCTATGATGATGTCCAAAATGCCTTTACTTCCAATACTGAGGGCCTACTTCTTGAATGGAAATTTGAAAGCAAAGACCTTGCTTTTTGCTACATTTTGTTTATATCCCCTTAAACTCATAGGATCCAAGCAAATATTGAGTAATAATGAAAATAAAGAGAGCAAAGGCTGCTTATTTTATGTGAATAGTAATTGGATATTTACATCTTAATCATGGATTAGAAAAAAATTGCTTGGGGAAAAAACATAAAAACCAGCTAATGACTGCTTAGAGTTTCCCTAGTGCTCTGTGTCACACTTGACATAAGCCAGTTTATTTATTGTCACAACAGCCCTGCAAAGAAAATCACTGCCTTCAGCCACATGAGGATGCTCATTACAGCGATTTTTTTTTTTTCAAGAAAATAATGGAACCATGGTAAAGAGACAGCACACCCACAATCCATTCTTTAGCCTGCTTACCCCTGCTGCCACTTTGATGAGAGAAGCAGAGCCTTTTCTAGGCGGCTGTTAGATAATGCTATTCCATATTCCTCCTTATTATACACAGCAGCAGGAAGGGCAGCCATGGGCCTTTCTTGGACATTAACTCATGATGATGAAGGGTCTCTCTGTTGGTGCTCCAAACACCAGCTGGGGGATAACTTGATGGAGACCAAGAGTGAGCCTGGGGACCTTCAGCAGCTCCTCTAGACCTGAAAACTGTAAACATTTCTAGAGCACCAGGGCTTTTTCTCAAGTCCTCTGTCACAAGGGAGAGCTCTGTAGAAAGTGACACTCATGTTCACAGACTGGGAGAGAAACGGCCACATGGCAGGTGTTGCATAAAAACCAAACTGTTCAGAGACCCTAAGTGCTGGTGCTGCAATGGTCATTAGACTTAGAAAGATCATAACTCTGTGATCCTTCAGATGGCTTGATTTTATAACTGTCAGTATCACCTACTTTGATGTATGTTTTAGCTCTAAACATTGCTGCTTTGGTTGTTTTCAACCCATTGTGAGATTTCATTGTCCTTTTTCACCTCTTGTTTTTATTTTCATGTTTTCCTGGTAATGACTTTCTCTACTTTTTTGTTGTTATTTTAATTTTAAGGACTACCACTTCTAAGGGATGGGGCAGCCTGGTGGGCTGCCGTCTGTGGGGTCGCACAGAAACGGACATGACTGAAGCGACTTAGTAGTAGTAGTAGCCTTCAGGTCAGTGTAAAGATAAGTGCTCAGTGTCAAGGAAGAGTTATATACTATCTGGAATAATACTTTTTCTAGCAGCCAACTCTAAACTGCAAAACTGAAGCTATAACTTGTCGATCCTTACCCTCCTCCAACCCACTTTCTGAATTTGGCATTCTTTTCTTATCTGGCAAATCTTATCCTCTTGGAGCTAGTTCTTTTTTCCCAAATTACTCAATCAAGAAAACTCCCTTCTTTGGTGGGAGTAAGGTATGTCTAATTATCTGGTCCAGGAAAGCCATCTGCCAGTTATTAGCTGAATATTATTGAACAGTACAAGCATCCTGAGATGTCTGATGGGTGCTCACAGCCTCTCCAGCTTTCCTCCCCCATCAGGAACTCGTCTCTCTCCTTGTGATGGCTTAGTTGACAACTATTAAATTTCAGCAACATTTTTTAGACCTTTGAGTAGCTCTGCTCTGAATAAAAATCATCTAAGTTTTAATCGTCTTTTTTTTTCACTTAAATCATGCTCTAGGAAATGTAGTTTATAGATTTTATTTTCTGAAAACTGGTGGTTTATAATAAGACACTGCTAAAAAAAATATCTGGATGGTTTTCTTTCCCCCATTGAGGAACAAAAGAGAATATATTTTTAAATGTAAATGTTAATCAGAGTCATAGACTCAGAGAGTGGATACAACCTCAGAAATAGTTCAACAACCTACTTATTATAAGAGATGAAATAGGACATTGTTATCAATTAGGATGATGATCAGCTGTGAAAAAGAAGATTCCAAATAAATTAATACTTCCATAGAAATCACCTAGGGATCTTGCTAAACTGTAGATTCTGATATAATGAATGTAAGTGGGGCCTGGAAGTCTGTAATTCTGACAAATTCCCAAGGGGTGCTAATGAGATAGTGGTCGTGGACCACACTTCTAGTAGCAAGACTATTAAAAGATCCATATTTCTTATGTAAAATCTAGAGGTGGAATATTCAGGTTTGATAAAGCAGCTCCACACTTCATTCAAGCCCCCATCTCCTCCCACTTTTACCTTCCCCTGTCTTTAGGGCGTGGCCTTTATTCTTATGGTCAATAAGGCAGTGTCAGCTGTCATTTGCATGTTTCCAGCCGCAAGAGGGAAGAAGTAGGATGGTAGCAAAGCCCAGGAGACATCCAGTATGTCAGTGTTTCTCAAGGCAACTTTCTGAAATCTCCCACATGACGATTTCACACATATTCCATTGGCCAGAACTTAGTCCCCTGACTCTATCCAGGTGAGAGTGAAGCTAGAAAATGTAGCCTTTATTATGAATGGCTGTATACGAAAGTGGAAATTCCCAAATGCTAAAAAAAAGGGTGCAGGGACATGGTAAATGAGGCATGTTTAACAGTTTCTACCACAGACCTGGAGAGAATCATTTTCCACAGGTCATGTCGAGAATGGCAGTCTACATGTGAATTACAACTGGTACATGCATAGAGCTTTATAGTTTCTATAGTACTTTTTATCCCTGCCTCACTCTGTTTTTCTTAAGTACTCAGTACTATTATAATCTTCATGTTTTGGATGGAAACTGAGATTCATTATAGTTGAATGACTGACTTACCCTGCTGTCTTTTTTTAAAATTTCATACTTCTGACTCTCCTCTCCCCCACTCCCTCATTCTTGATCCCTCTTATGAGATTCACTGTTTTTCTTTGTTTCATTGGCTTATTACCTTCCAATGTACTCTATGCTTTTCTTACCATTTTTATTGTCAGTCTCCCTATGTGAGAAGGTGTACTCAGTGAGCCCTTTATTTCATTCACCAGTGAATTCTAAGTACCTGCTTCAGTACTTGGCTTTGGTGGTGCTAGTGGTAAAGAAGCTGCCTGCCAATGCAGGATACATAAGAGACTCCAGTTCCATCCCTGGGTCAGGAAGATTCCCTGAAAGAGGGCATAACAATCTACTCCAGCATTCTTGCCTGGAGAATCCGGAGCCTGACGGGCTACAGTACATATGGTCGCAGAGTCAGGCATGACTGAAGTTACACGCACACACAGGATGGGTTGCTCAGTAGTTATTTTTAATTGAATTAATACAGTCAGTGAGTATTAAAGCCTGCTTCTGAATCATGTTTGTTAACCCAAATGTTAATGCTCTGAGCATGTCTTCTTTCTCAGGGCTCCTGCTAAGGGTTTTGTGTCTGACACTTCTCTATCTTGCCTCAGAGACTTGCCCACACTTAATTTGTTGATTTGCTTCTTGTCTTCATGTCACTCATTCAGTGTCACTTCCCAGCCTAACCAGCTTGCTCACACTTTAGATTCTCTCTGGATCACAGTACCAGGGTAATATTTCATGAGGAGCCAAGTATACTACTAGAAAAACAAAACTATTCAAAATTACCAAGATGGTTGTAAAATCAGCCTTCCATTAGACTGAGTCTCTGCCCTTACACATAGGACTACTAGAACAGGCTGATAGGATTTTTAAGGTGACTTCATCTATGTTTCATTCCAAGATGGGATGTTAAAAGGGCCTGGTTCTCATCTAAACTCAATCTCAGGATTGTTATTTCTACCTGCACCATGTCTATACTATACTATACTTTACTATACAATGCTACACTATACCATACTATACTATACTACGCTACACTATATGACACTATACTTCACTACACTACTATACTATACTAATATAATGACTACTGTCCTGCTTCAGTTCAGTTCAGTTCAGTCACTCAGTCGTGTCTGACTCTTTGCAACCACATGAATCGCAGTACACAAGGCCTCCCTGTCCATCACCAACTCCCGGAGTTCACTCAAACTCATGTCTGTCGAGTCCATGATGCCATGTCTGTCGAGTCCGTGATGCCATCCAGCCGTCTCATCCTCTGTTGTCCCCTTCTCCTCCTGCCCCCAATCCCTTGCAGCATCAGAGCCTTTTCCAATGAGTCAACTCTTCACATGAGGAGGCCAAAGTACTGGAGTTTCAGCTTTAGCATCATTCCTTCCCAAGAAATCCCAGGGCTGATCTCCTTCAGAATGGACTGGTTGGATCTCCTTGCAGTCCAAGGGACTCTCAAGAGTTCTGCTTAGAAGCCTGTTTTAACAGTTGGTTCATTTATTCTACCAAGTATTTTCTTTTAATTAATTTTGTGTCTATGTCTTTCTCTTTCCAAGATTATTAACCTCTTGCTGGACAAAGACCCACTCAGATTTATCATGCAGATCCAGCTAATACGTATTGAGCTCTTTACATGTCTCTAGACCTCAGCTTTCCATATAGCACTATACAGTGGGCATATGGCACATGAATCAGAGGGGGAAGCATTTTGTCCAAGGTTGTAAGTAAGTGGCACAGGGCAAATAATTACATATAGACATTAATTCCACCTTAGTTCTTCCAATATTTAAAACTCCCCTCACCTTTTTTTTTCCTCCTGTACTTGAGCTTCTTGATTTCTTAAATTTACATTCTCTTTACTGTAGCACCCAACACAGCAGGCTTCCCGTAAATATTTAATAAATACAAATACATGAGTAGCTTTCCTGTGGGAAATATCTTGCTTTGTATGTGTGAACATAGCTTTGGAACAAGCCTCCCAGAGCTATGTTCAGGCAGCTTTTATTTGTGCTACCACTCAGGCAAAAGTAAGTCAATTAATCTTTCTTTCGTTTCCTGGCATGTAATGTGGGAATGGGCATGAAAGCCCTAGAGGGTGCTGTGAGATTAATTAGTTAAAATGTATACCCTGCTATATAAATGCTAATTGCTGTCAGGAGCGTGGGTTGATTTTCCAGTGACTTGGCTTTGCACATTCCCATTAGTCCTCTGTGCCACCAAGCCCCAGCTTTAAGAAATCCTTTGACTGAGGGAAATGATGACTTTATAGTCCTCCCATGTTGAGGAGCCAACTTAAAGAGGACTTCCACTATGGAGTACACTGGATGAGAAGGGACATTTTAAACAAAAAAGTAGTTCTCTGTGCCAGTAATTTGTTAAGTTCCCTTTGCTGTTATTAGAGGTACATCTATTTGCATAACAGCCATTTCCCCAGTATCTTCTTTGCCTGGTGCCTGCAGTGAATCATATAATTAATTTGGTATTGCATGACACTCCAGCCTGTTGTCATAGATTTTATTTTTATTTGTTCATTGAATAATTTAAAAATCTCTGACAAAGTTCCCTCAGGTGGCTGGCTGGGGAAAGTTAAAGAACTCACAGAACTAATTTCAAATGGGTAAATACCCCAAAGAAAAAACTCAATACTAATATCATTTTTACTAATGCTTACAGATACTAATATGTGTGTTTTTGGTCCCTATTGTAAAGGAGTCTGATTCACTCTATAGATACACTCATTTGACCCATGAAATATTCTGTAAGGGAGATACATTGCAGATATAAGATGTCTTTTCCCCTTGACACTGTATTGCATTTCATTTGGTTGAAAAGATATTCAGTGAATAAAACAGAAATTTTTGTTAACCTGTGAAAGTTTAGTATGTAAGGGCCTTTAACATATTGTTTTAAAAATAAGTCTGTTTGCTCTTGATTTATTATTATATTATGAAAGAAAAATTCTGGCTTCCTTTATTAGTCAATAAATTTATTAGTCAATTTGCTATAACAAATTAATGTCCTACATCTCAGTGGCTTAATTGATAGAGATTTGGTTTAACTCTTTGAAAGTGAGAAGCTTTCAAAGCTTTCCTGAGAAGCTGTGCTTTGACTGATGGCAGGAATCCAGACTCCTTCCATGTTTCATGCTGCACTTTTCACAAATTCGAAGACTGAATGGAAGTCCATGGAAGGGAAAGAGAAAGCACCAAAGATTATGCTGGGAGTTTCAAGTTGTACAGCATTTCTGGTCCCTCACTGGCCAGAACCAAGTCACATGGTCCCAACCCAATTGCCAAGGATGTGCAGGTTTCATACGGACCAAGAAGAGAAAACAGAACTAATGAAGATTTACCCAGTCTCTGCCACAGTGTGCCGCAGTGAACACCAAAATTCCATTTCAAACTTTGTTCAATTTGTCTGCCTGAGTACATGCTTCTGGTTTTGATGTCTCCTTTCCCATTTCCCTTTCACAATTAGCGTTCTCTTATTTTTACAAAAAAAAAAACAACACCTGTCACTTATCATCTGTCTTGCTATTAATTATTGTTCAGGGTGTCAAGACTTCTTAGGGCTGGGATGTCTGCGGCAGTCCAGTGGTTAAGACTTTGCCTTCCAATGCACTGGGTGTGGGTTAGGTCCCTGGTGTGGGGGCTAAGATCCCACATGCCTCACAGCCAAAAAATCCAAACATAAAACAAAAGCAATATTATAACAAGTTCAATAAAGGCTTTTAAAATGGTCCACATTAAAACAAAACAAAGCAAAAGTCCCTAGCCAAAATAACAATTTGAAAAAGGATATGGGATCAATTTAAATTATGTGGGATCTTAGTTCGTCGTGTGGGATCTTAGTTCTCTGACCAGGGATTGAACCTGCAACCCCTGCAGTGGAAATAGGGAGTCTTAACCATTGGACCACCAGAGAAATCCCTAATTAGTATCTTTTGGTAGCTATGTTTATACTTTTCAATTGCTCTTCAGCATAATTGTTCACTGTGATAATCGAATCAGATGATCCATCAGTTACAGTTTTTTTCCTTTATTGGAGATCTCCATTTTTCCTCTATCTATGCTGATTTACCACCAAACCCTAATGTATAGCTGCTTTCCTAGGCTGTTCTGCATTGTTATCCTGGGAATCTCTTCCCCTCTCCCTTTAGTTGGATCCCCCTACTCCTTGATCTCATTTTTTTCCTCTGTTGTTTTCTCTTTCTCTCTCTCTCTCTCTCTTTTTTTTTTTTTTTTGTTGGACACACATTCCCCAGAAGCTTCTTGAAAAATAGTATAGGAAGAAAAATTACTGAGTCTTTATATGTCTGAAAATGTCACTTTCACATGTAATTTTTTTAGTTGGGTTTAAGATTCAAGATTGATAAAACATTTCCATAAGATGCATTGAGTCATTATCTTCTAGTTTCTAGTCTTGTAGTTGCAAAGCCATTCTGATTCCTAGTCTTCCTAGTGTGTGACTATTTTTTTCTTCTCTTTCTTAGTTGCCAGTAGTTTATATAATCTTTTCTTTTTACAGTTTTAAAAAAATATTTTTGTGGTGCAAGTCTGTTCATCCACAGTGCGGGAGCAATTGACAGCTCTTTTTAATTTAGAAGGTTATGTACTTTAGTTTTGAGATTTGTTTTTGCTTTGAATTATTTAATTGAGAGTTTTCTCACTCTTTTTTTTTGGGGGGGGGATTCTATTAAGGAGATCTTAAGACTCCTGGACTAGTCTTCTAACTTTCTTGTCTATTTTTAATTTATTTTTCTTTGTATTCTAGTCTTTAGAAAATTCTCAATTTCAACTTCCAAATAAACCATTTATTAAAATTTACCTCTCTTCAATCATATTTTTAATTTTAATGAGCTTTTTGTTTTTCTCTTAATATTCCTCTGTTGTATCATCCTGTTCTTGCTTGATGAATGTAGAAGTTTCCTTAGCTCTCTGAGGATGTTAATGATAGTTTTGTTTTCAAAGATTTCTTTTACTTGAATAATTTTGGCTTTATCAAATTTTTTTTTACAATGTTTCTTTGGGTGTTGCTGTTAATAGTAGAGATATTTTTCAGATGTCTCCTAGGGCTGTTCATATTTAAGAAGTAGTAATTAGGAAGATGATTAAAAATTCTAAGTGTGTGTGTGTGGGGTTTGTTAATCTTGAGCTTTTAATGTTAAATGATATGGCTATACAAGTTGTTTTAAAAAATTCTTTCTTAGTAAGATTGTTAGATCTTTCCTCTGCAAGTAGTCAGGTTTCCTAGAGAAGATTCATTCATTCTCCTACCTGGAGTGTAAATTCTGTTTACACTCTCCTGGCTGTTCCAATCCTTGAAGCTCAGTGAGAAAGGTTACTGAGTACTAGGAGGGTGGGCTTAGAACAAAAAATGGCACTTTTGATATAGCCTTCATCCACTTCTCCTTATTTTACTATTTCATATATGTACTTATTTTTAAGGTATGTGGTTGCATTTGCCAGGATAATATAGATGATTCATATTGGTGATAAGCAATCCTAATTCTCTATGACTTAAAATAGTAAAGCTTTGCCATATGCCATCTATATCAAGGGAAATAAGCTAAAGGAGTCTCAATGTCTTATGTTTTCATATTTGCTAAGGCAGAAGAAAAGGAAGCACAGTGAACATACTCTGGCTCTTAAAACACTCAGCACAGGTAACACTTGGTACATCATTTTGGCCAAAGTGAGTCACATGGCATCCTCTTATTTCAGAAGGACATAAAAGTGCAATCTTACAATATGCCTAGGAAGAGAGCCCAGAAATATTGGGTGTTAAAGTAGTAGTGATTACTTATCTTGATACTGACAGTGTCTCCTCCTGATGTTTTTTGCATTCTACTTTGCAGATTGGTTTGTTCTCCAACTTTCCTGTCCTCATTTAGGACTTTTCATTTAAATGAGCCAAACTGGTCACCATTTTGTCCGTTATGGTATTGCTATTGTCTTTTCTCTTATTATTGCTATTACTTGGGATAATGTCTTGAAAAATTAGTTTTAGTGACGTTTCATTAAGGGATGAAATTAGATGCATGTATTCAATCTGACTTACTTATCTGAAAAAAAGAAAAAGAAAAAAAAACTGTGGTTAAAATTTCCTATAAACTAAATGACCTAATTCTACAACTTTTCAGTGTGAGTGAAAATATATTTAAAGAACGTTATGATATATGTTTAATTAAAATATTTTAATATCAATTTGTCTTAATGTGAACAAAATGTTGGTCTTTCCAGTTCTTTTTTTTTTTTGTATATTGGATTTTAAAAGGTGTTTCTAAATGAAGCATTACAGTTGTAAACAGTACTGATTTGTTGAGTCTTGGAAAAGTCAGTTTGTTAAATTTCCTGAAGATCTATTATTTATTTAGAGATTTATTACTTACTTACAAAACATTTTGCAAGTCATAAATCTTCAAATTCTTTGCTTTTATCAACATTAGTCATTGTTAGTTGTTTTATTAGCTATCTGTTATCCCCAAGATGTTGCCTAACAAATGATCACAAACCTCTTTTAATTTATTACTCATGTATTATTGCTCACGAGTCTGTAAGTTGTCTGGGCAGTTCTAATAAGATAAGTTCAACTCAGTTGATGCAAGCTGGCCCTGCTCTTGCATCTTTGATCAGCTGTGAAAAGGGCTGACAGTTCTGCTTCTGTAGGGTGTAGCTACCAGCAGGGTGCCTAAGCTCTACCCTGTGTATCTCCTTTTTACTAGAAAGCTTTCTTGTGTATTGTAGTCGGTCTGATATGTGCAACAAGTGTAAGGTATATTGAATTTTGAAGATTTATTATAAAAATAATGTAAGTATAAAATATTAATATTTGCAATGTTTTAGATATATCAAGTTTAATAAAATAAAAATTAATTTTACCTGCTTCTTCTTATTTCTTTAATGTGGTAATCAAGACATCTAAAATGATGTGGCAGGCATTTTACTTAAATATGTG
The DNA here is from genome assembly GCA_917880005.1 of Nanger dama. Lineage (NCBI taxonomy): Eukaryota > Metazoa > Chordata > Mammalia > Artiodactyla > Bovidae > Nanger > Nanger dama. The sequence continues at coordinate 20,692,138 of CAKJTW010000011.1, read as the reverse complement.
GCAGGCATTTTACTGCTATTGGACAGTGAAGATCTAGCCCCCAAATTTGGAGACCAGGGGAGAACTAGGAGGCTTCTCTTTTCAGTTACGATCTTATCCTTAGAATTGCCTTTGTCCCCAGAAGAGTGAAAAAGCACATGATTTCTTGTCCAGGTGAGATTCTCCCTCATACCTTGTTGGGTTCAACAGGATCAAACTATCAGATCACATTGTTATCCAAGAGATAGTCAAAAGATGATGAAGGAATGAGAGGAAGTCATCTCTTCACAGCACAGATGTCTATTATAAGCATTTATTAGAAAGAGGCTAATTAATATGGCCAGAGAAGAGAGCCCTGAAAAAGGTTGGAGGTATCCTAAGGAGAAGGTATGTTCTTTGGAGATGAGATGATTCAGCTGCCTTTTCTTTCTTTTTGATTATTCCAGAACGCTGCGATGACTGGGGACTAGATACCATGAGGCAGATCCAAGTGTATGAAGATGAACCAGCTCGTATTAAGTGCCCACTCTTTGAACACTTCTTGAAATATAACTACAGCACAGCCCATTCAGCAGGCCTTACTCTCATCTGGTATTGGACAAGGCAGGACCGGGACCTGGAGGAGCCAATTAACTTCCGACTCCCTGAGAACCGCATTAGTAAGGAGAAAGACGTGCTCTGGTTCCGGCCCACACTTCTCAATGACACAGGAAACTATACCTGCATGCTAAGGTAGGCTGACCCTTGTGGTATCTTTCCCTTTATGCTTCTGTTCCTGAACCCTTATCTAAATGATGGGTGTAGAAGAAACTCCTGTGGAAGGGAAGAAGAAAGCATTTATCCAGAAAGAGTTACTCTTCACCTCATTGGCTTAGCTGAGATTAGCTGAAAGAGATGTGCAGAGAGAAAGGTTGAGCTTCTGAGAACATTCTCCACTAGTGGTTCCTTTTCAAACCAGACATACATCAGAGTTGTCTAGAGATGGAGGTTTATTCATATGTTCCTTTTCCTTGACACTGGAATCTACCTCCACTTTTGAGTCACTTGGAGATGTATCTGTTTCCTTAGACAGTGAACAGGGCTGGCAGTAGAACCCGTTCATGTCTGTTATTCTTGGCAGTTTTTAAGTGCCTAGCACAGAATGAGGGCTTCTTTGGTGGCTCAGCTGGTAAAGAATCCGCCTGCAATGTGGGAGACCTGGGTTTGATCTCTGAGTTGGGAAGATCCCCTAGAGAAGGAACAGCTACCCACTCCAGTATTCTGGCCTTTAGAATTCCATGGACTATATAGTCCATGGGGTCACAAAGAATTGGACACACTGAGCAAAAGCTTCAGTGTGCCATATAGATGAAAGAATATTTGACAAGCATCAAATACACTTAAAACAATGCTTTTCAAACTTTTCATCAAAATTTCCATATAAAGAAAATGAACACCAGATCTCTGGGAATCTAAGAATATAATCCAAAGCATTCTACCATAACTGCAAAATTTATTACAAACCCATGTTTTTTTCTTGTGAAGGTTCATGTAGATTCTGCATTTTACTTCATAGTATATGAATTTTTCTTTTACAACAGATTAATATTTTTGCTCTGAAAAAATCTTGAAAAACTGAGGCTCCTCTGACAATTTACCATTTTAAGGCTTAGTTCTTTTACTCCCGAGGTCCCCTTTCAGCTTTCAGGCTTCACTTTGTTTTTAAACTCCCGTCTAGGTTATTTTAAAACATTGTTTCCTACCATTTAATAAGTATTTTAAAACATTGTTTCCTACCGTTTAATAAGTACATTGGTTTTTCTAGGCTTCCATTACAAAATACTGCAGATTGCTGGCTTAAACAATGGAAATATGATTTCTTATTGTTCTAGAGGCTAGAATTCCCAGATCAAGGTGCCAGCATGGTTGTTTCATTCATCTCTGCTTGGCTTGTAGAGGGACATCTTGTCTTCAGGTCTTAGCATCTTTTCCCCACATGTCTTCTGTGTCCCAGTCCTCTCTTCTTTTAAGAGCATCAGTTTTATTGGATTAGGGTCCACCCATATCAACTTGCTTTGACTTAATTTCAAGACCCATCTCCAAATACAGTCTCATTCTGAAGTACTCAACTTCAACATATGAATTTGGGGTAGAGGACACAACCTAGCCCATAATAGTAGAGCTAGATGACATAACAATAACAGAAGATTAGGTAATCCCACACCTTTTGAATGCTCTTTGTCTCTAATGGACCTTAATTGTTCTCTGATGGAGAACCATATTTTGATAAATTCAGCCAATGTTGTGATTTCATGAGAAAGCACTTCTTTATCACAAAAAAAGCCCACATATTAATCAATGTGACCTTGAAAGTCTCTTGTTACCTCTTAAATCCACTGAAGCTTTCACCTCTTCTATTTCGTTTTATTGGATTGAACTCTAGACTGGGGTTTAGACTTCCAAGGAGCTCATGTGTCCATTGTTTACGTTCTAACACAGCTTTGGTATCTAAACCTACAAAATGAAAAAGTTGATCTAAATGTTCTTTGAGCTCCTTATTATCTTTGACAATTAATAATCTAGTAACATTCCATACATGGACCTCAGCAAATACCTGGGAACAGGTTGTCAGTAGCTTTCTGGTTGACCTTTGTCTCTGTTATGCATTCTAGTGTTTCAGTACCTCTATTTCTTTTTCCTTACCAGCCTAATACTTCTCTAGAGCTCTCTCTCAAACAATTTCAGCCTTCCCTGGTGGCTCGGACGGTAAAGCATCTGTCTACGATGCAGGAAACCCGGGTTTGATCCCTGGGTTGGGAAGATCCCTTGGAGAAGGAAATGGCAATCCACTCCAGTACTATTGACTGGAAAATCCCATGGGCAGAGGAACCTGGTAGGCTGCAGTCCCTGGGGTTGCAAAGAGTCAGACACGACTGAGCGACTTCACGTTCATGTTTCATTATAGAAGCAGGGCTCATGATCCTCAAGGTCTGAGTATATCTTTACTGTTATTTATCAGTTTCCAGATTGCCATCTCTTCAATTCACCTTCTGCCTGTCTTCTACATCTCTAAAGAAAATTTGAATTGAACTTATCTGGTGGGGGCATCAGAAGCCTTGTGTAATCCTGCGGTGATTCTTAAACTGAGAATGACTGTAAGCTGAACCATGTGAAATCATAGGCTTGATGTCATTAACACCATAAAGCTCAGGTTCATCCTCTAGGATTTTACTGCTTGTATTCTTGCTTCAATACCTCTGTTAAGATAACATTCATATTTGACCAATGAAGCTGGAAGTTAGTCTAACTATTGTTCATCACTTCATCACTTTATTTTTATAGTCAGAAAATGTATCTTATTAAGCTGAAGTTTACCTTCTGTAATGTCTACCTATGGAACATTTTTTCTTCTTGGAAGACCTTTTTGTTATTTATAGGCAAAGATCATGCTTGCCGCTCACCCTTTCCACCTCATTACCATTGTCATAAGTCATCTTTAAATGCTCTTTCCTCTCATCTTGGGAAGGGTAATATATTCTCCCACACCTTCCTTTAGATTTAGTCTTAGTTCATGAATTACTGAGTATATAAGATGTTTTAAATATTGAGAGAAATCACAAAAGAGGGTGAACGATTAATGACCCATTTACAAATCACCCTAAAAATCACTTATTGTTATTATCTATGTTCTTTTCATTGTTTTTCTATATGTAACACAATTTTACATCTATCCCATGTAGCTAACAAATATTTATTCAGTGCCAACTGAAAATTTAGGTATTGTGCTAGATGCAAGAAATAAAAGAAAACACATATGGCTATGCCATGTGATAAATTCAACCAAGGAACTGTCTGACATGCTGAGAGGATGAAAGTCTTAATTTAAATATAGGGGTGACATAAACCTCCAAGTGAAAAGTAGGATGATGGGAGAAGAAGAACCCTCCAGGCAGATGAAATGATTTATATAAACATTAAAGACATAAATATAGTTCCCCAGCCATCTTAACACATTTTATGCATTTGTTAGTTTTTCCCTTCATGCTTGATTTATGTGTGTGTGTGTGTGTGTGTGTGTGTGTGTGTGTGTGTGTGTGTGTACACAACAACTTTGGATGATTGTACCATGGTTTTTACAGGCTTCCTTTTCATATGTGTTTCTAATGATTCCAATATCTTCCTTGCTGATACAGCAAAGGATGGACATTTCTGATCAGGTGCTTCCTCTATTCTCATTTTTCCTACTTCTGTCATGTGAAAACATCTCCAGAAACAGGGTGACTAGGGAAAAGGTTAGGCTTTTAAAAATATTTTTGGAAACATTTCTTTTCCAAAACTCATTTATACCATTATCAACCATGAGTTAATACGCTCTTCTTACCTTTGCCTTTCTAGTGCTAGTGTTATTAAGAGTGTTTTAAGGGTATTAAATATTTTATTCCCAGGTGACACAGTGGTAAAGCATCCACCTGCCAGTGCAGGAAACACAGGAGATGCAGGTTTGATCCTTGGGGTAGGAAAAACCCCCTGGAGGAGGGGGAGCAACCCACTCCTGTATTCTTACCTAGAAAAATCCTGTGGACCAAGAAGCCTGGTGAGCTGTGACCCATGGGGCCACAAAGAGTTGGACACAAGTGAGCATGAAAGACTGAAGGCAGGAGGCAGGAGAAGAAGGGGGACGGCAGAGGACAAGATGGTTTGATGGCATCACCAACTCAATGGACATGAGTTTGAACAAGCCCTGAGAGATGGTGAAAGACAGGCAAACCCGGAGTACGCCAGTCCATGGGGGTCACAAAGAGTCAGACACGACTGAGCGACTGAACAACAGATATATATGTGTATATATGTGTGTGTATATGTATATGTATATATAAATACATATGAAAGTGAAAGGCGCTCAGGCGTGTCCAACTCTTGGACTACACAGTTTATGGAATTCTCTAGCCTAGAATACTGGAGTGGGTAGCCGTTCCCTTCTCCAAGGGATCTTCCCAATCCAGGGATGGAACCCAGGTCTCCAGCATTGCAGGTGGATTCCTTCTCAGCTGAACCACAAGGGAAGCCCATAAATACATACACACACACATATGTGTATTTCGGAGTATATCTAAAAATGTAAGTAGTTTATCAATAGTAGTTAATTGTGTCTGTCTGTATTTTGTTATGTCCATTGTTCTAGGAAATAGCTCCATAACACCTTTAATTGTTACATGAACTTAATATGTAAAGTCTCAGTACATAGAAGCACTTCACTTCGCTAATTTCAGTGTGTTTGCAGCATGAAAACAAATGAAACTGCCCACTCACTGAACATTTTTCTTTTCAGGAATACCACCTATTGCAGCAAAGTTGCATTTCCTCTGGAAGTGGTTCAAAAGATAACTGCTTCAATTCTCCCATGAAACTTCCAGTGCATAAACTGTATTTAGAATATGGTGTTCAGAAGATCTCTTGTCCAAACATAGATGGATTTTTTTCCTTCTAATATCAAACCAAACATCACTTGGTATATGGTAAGCAAACTAGAGGTCATTTACCCTCTCTAAAACAATAATGACTATTTGTTAAATTGAATCAATATAGAAATTGAGATTTGTCTTGTCATATTTCTTCCTTAATAACTTTACACAAATCTTTTACTGCTTCCTCACTTTGTACCATTTTAAAAGAAGTGGTGGAGACTTTACCTCAACTCATCATGTCTTAAATTATAATCTCTGGGCTACCAGAACTATCTTATTTCTATTAACTTCTTATGAGATACAATTTGAGAAATATTGCCAACTTCTACTCACTGCTGAGTGAAGTCAGGCACTTCACCAGAAATTCCTCCGGTGAATTTCTACTCTTCAGTTAATCAGTACTGTATTTAATACTTGTATGTGTTTTCATGGTTGTTCTCCTTTGTGGGCCCATTTGATCTGTGATCTATTTGACATCTGAAACCTTAGGAAGTTATTTAATCAAAAATGAAAGTATTGGGAGATGGATTTGTGGCAGCAGCATAGTTTTCTTATCTCTTCAAATATCCGCCTGAGCCAAATCCCCAAACTCCTGAACAACATTTAAAGCAAAACTCAATAAGTTATCCATAAGAATCACTTTCAGTAAAGCAAGTGATATAATCACTAATATGACCCGTATAGATTCAGTGTCTATAGAGAAGGAAGCAGATGGAAATGGAAATAATATGGTATCTGGTAGGCTCTAGAACATGAGAATCCCAAAAGGCCAGTGGATGAGTTTGAGAAGAGCAGTTGAAATTGGGAGGGGTTTTGCCCTCTATAGAGGGTAGGTCTGAAAAGCCTATAGCTAGACATTCTGAAGGAATTGAAATACTTTTTGTGCTTCAGAACTCTGTAAAACAACCATTTACACTGAGGAAAAACTGCTGATCGAAATAAAGATCAAAATAAACAGGGTCAGGGCAATGTAGAGGATAGAAAGAGAACTGGAGCAGAACAGAATCAGGGAATCTCAAGAGCATAGTTTTGAAGAAGGATCTCTGTGAAGTTGAAAACTTCAATTAAATCCTAAAGCTCAGGAAACACTAGTTTTACATGACAGTGAGCAAGAAAGTGCTCTGGCAGTTCAGTGGCTGACTTTCCTTCCAGAACAAGAGGCGAAGGTTCCATCCCTGGCTGGGGAACTAAGATCCCACAGGGCTCATGTCCAAAAAAATCAAGACATAAAACAGAAACAATACTGTAACAAATTCAATGAAGACTTTAAACATGGTCCGCATAAAAAAAGTCTTTACAAAAAGAAGAATCAAGGTAAAATCCCATTCAGAGCTATAAGAAAAAAAGAAGAAGCAGAAGCAGAATAACATTTCTATAGAAAAAAAAATGAATGCGTGCAAGAAGGACGCATTTGTAACTTGTTTCAAAAACTGGCAAAAGACATTAAGAAGTGATGAAAGATTAGAAAGAATAACAAATATGAATTAAAAATTCCAGAAATTATATAACACAATAAAATTTTAGAAAAAGATAATTTCAAAAATAATGCTAAGCTAAAAGGAACATAACAGAAAATGAATACCATAAATAATACCTGAAGATTAAGAAAATGGAAGATAGAAAATTTTTAATCAAAAAATGATTATAAAAATAGAAAGGTTAGAATGGACATAACAATATCATGTAAACTGTAAGATGATTGATATTATGAGATATAAAGAAGACCTTTTAGAATAATAAAAGGGTGAACTCATCAAGAAGGCATAAAAATAAAAATATATATATATGCTTGGTAACAGTGTTTCAAAATATATAAAGGAAAAGCTGAAAAAATTAAAAGAAACAGGCAATTCTATAATCCTAGTTGAAAACTTAGTATCTATTTCTGTTTAAGTCATTAATGAAAAGATTTAGGGAGCCAAATTTAAGAGTTTTTATTGGCCAAAGATGGAATAATTTGAATTTTAGTAAGGCTATTAACAGGTTGCATCTCATGAATTACGTTTGAAATCCATAAATTTATAATGATATTTCAAAATATGGCTGCATTTGGATGTTAATAGGAAATAAACACATTTATCTTGAAAACTGGTAAATAAACAGGAAAAAGATTTTATTCTGCTTTTTCTATAAGAAATGTACACTGAGCAATGAAATAATGCAGGGAAGTATATTTTTATAAAAGTATATAATCAGTTTGCAAACCCCAATGAATTACTAAATCTAAGCATTATACATCAATTAGTGCTACTATCATAAGAAGGGAAACAGCCATATTACTTTTAATGAAAGAACGTAGTATTACCTGTGTTTGTGCCAAATGGGTTAAATCTGAGTCTGATAAAACCTTTGGCTCCTGTTTCCATTTTTCAGGAAATATAGAGAACAGAGGACTGTATTGATCTGCACCATGAGTTTGCAGTCAGCAAAATCTAAATAGTGAGAAGCTCTATAGGCCAAATGTTTTATGTTCATCAACAGATAAATTGCCAAAAAAAAAGCAGCATAGAGTGAGAATGAACAGATTGATTTAGTGATTGAGACTATAGTATCTAAGGATACACACATGAATAATAAAATTGTAAATGAAAACAAGGAGTGATTTCACTATGCAAAAACAGATAGTTGCTACTTTGGGAGGCAGTAAAGAAGGTCCAGTTGACATGGAGCATGTGTGCACTTTCAAAAATGACTGTCAGTGTTCTATTCCTGGACCTGAGTGGTGATTATAAAAGTATTTGCTTTATACTAATTCATTAACTCATACATATGTTTTGAGTGTTTTTCATATATGTTTCATTCTGTAATCAATACAAGAAAAGGAGACAGGAAAGGAAGGGGAGGTGGATAAGACTGATTTAAGATACACAACAACCAGTTTCAATGTATGGACCTTAAGTGGATCATGATTTATTCAAAAAAGTTGTAAAACAAGTTAGGAGAAATCAGGAAAATATAAGCACAGACAGAATGTTGATGACATTGATGAATTACTATTACTTTTTAAATTACAATAATGGTAATGTAGTTGTTTGCAGACGGGATCTTGTCATTTAGAGGTACACACAGGAATATTTATGAATTAAATTGTATGATGTCTGTGATCTGTTTTGAAATAATATTGGGATGCAGTGAGTAGATATAGATGAAACAAGACATAGCTTGAACTGGTACTTTTGGCACTACTTACAGGTAAAGGGATCATTGTATATTTTCTCTATTATTGTACTTTTCCATGGTAAAAGGATTAAAAGAATAATATTAACAATTCTATATTAATAAGTATATATTCCAGTTTAAAAGAATATATTCATCTATTTATCTGTAGTAAGGTCTCTCATTTCTAATGAGATCCTATTCACTTTCTGTATTTTTTGAATATTGTCTGAATAAAAGTTTTACTTTTATACATGTTCTATTATTTTCTCCTCTTTTTCCTCCACGTGGAACATCCCTCTGCCTGGAACATCATCTTTTTCTTCTTTAGAACAGATGAAATTCTACACCTTCACAAAATGTCCCCTATTCTTTCCAGTTGAAAAGATTTTCCCTCACATACCTTTATATAGCTATTTATTTGTGACTTCTTCAGTGTTACTTTTAGCTTCCTTCATTGTTTTATAGCCACTTACTCATGCATATATTCAGCAGCTACTTGTTGAACATCAGCTGTATTTAATGCAATATGTCGGCAGTCTGGGGAGGACATGGTAAAAAATGTGATATATGCCCTCCTCAGCATAGTTTCAAAGGATTTCAGTTTAATTCAAGAAAGTTTATAAATAAGAATTCCTATTCTTATCAAAAAGTAAAATTATGAGTTCTATAAGAGAATTTATTATTGGTTTTAAAAAGAAAGGTTTACATATAGGCATTCTATGAGTTTGACTGTTTCTTGAGGGCAAAATTGTGCCATATCCATCTCTGTATCTCCAATAATTCCCAGATCTCTGGCTTTCTTGATTAGATGAGTGTCAGTGCTATTAATCAAGATATGAAATAGCAAAGGAGGAGCAGATTTGGGGGACAAGTAATGAATTTAGATCCTGTCATATGAGTTGGACTTATCTGGGTGACATCTAGATGGCAGTGGCTAATAGTGGCTACATGTGTATGGGTCTGAAGCTTATTAAAAAAGAACTCAAAGCTGGAGGCAGAGAACCTGATGCATTTATGTGATAATTCAAGCCCTTAAGTAGACAAAATAAAGTGAGAAAAGGGCTAAGATACAAATCTGGAGGGAATGTTCATAAGGTGAATGAAACCTGAAAGCCTGGAAAGGAGACCAAGAAATAAAATCATGGTTATAGAATCATGACCATGGCAGATACCCAACAACATGCAGATGACTAAAGAAGATAACCAGTAACCAGCCATCTTTTCTATTCTCTGATTATGAGAAAAGTTGCTATTGATGTGTGTTACACTGCCTTTTATTTCTTTACATTTTGGTAATTGATTGACAGCTTTACACCTGAGTAGTTCCATTCTGGGAATAAAATCAAGTCTCTTGGTAACTGTATTCTCCAATCACTCTATAGCAATGCTGCTACTTTTTTTTTTTTTTTTTGCTTTCTACTTTCAATAGTCACTCCCTGCATCCAAGATATCTTGGCCCTCCTACAATAGTCCTCTTTGTTGTTGCCAGCTGAATTCCTTACCTTGACAGGAATTGTATCACAATTCCTTACCTTGTAGAAATTGTCTCTTTTAGTAATACAAATAACTCTAGAGTAGTTAAAAGATATATTAATCAATTCCAGCAAATTTGTTTCCCTGTTAGCAGAAGAATGAAAGCTAATGAAATGAAAAAGGAAACTAATGTTTCTTTCATTTTACTCAACATTCAAAAAACTAAGATCATGGCATCTGGTCCCATCATTTCATGTTAAATAGATGGGCAAACAATGGAAAAAGTGAGAGACTTTATTTTCTTGGGTTTCAAAATCACTGCAGATTGTAACTGCAGCCATGAACTTAAAAGATGCTTGCTCCTTGGAAGAAAAGCTATGACAAATCTATACAGCATATTAAAAAGCAGAGACATTACTTTGCCAACAAAGGTCCATCAAAGCTATGTTTTTCCAGTACTCATATATGAATGTGAGAGTTGGACCATAAATAAAGCTGAGCACCCAAGAATTGATACTTTTGAACTGTGGTGTTGGGAGAAGACTCTTGAGAGTCCCTTGGATTGCAAGGAGATCAAACCAGTCAATTTTAAAGAAAATCAGTCCTGAATATTCATTGGAAAGACTGATGCTGAAGTTGAAACTCTAATACTTCAGCCACCTGATGTGAAGAACTGACTCACTGGAACACACCTTGATGCTGGGAAAGATTGAAGGCAGGAGAAGAAGGGGACGACAGAGAATGAGATGGTTGGATGTCATCACCGACTGAATGGACATGAGTTTGAGCATGCTCTGGGAGTTGGTGTTGGACAGGGAAGCCTGGTATGCTGTAGTATGTGGGGTCACAAAGAATCAGACACAACTGAGAGACTAAACTGAGCTGAACTGAACTGAATATTTCTTTCATTCCACTAGCGCAATACATTGTGCTATGTACTTTAAATATCATCATACATAATACTCATCACAATCCTTCAAGGTAGATATTATCCTTATGTAGATTGGGAAATGGATGTTTGGAGATACAAACAATAATCACTAACATTTATCGAGCACAGGAATTCTAAACGCTTTAATAATTTCACTCAGTTATCTCAACTTGAAGTAGACTTTATTTTCTCCATTTGATAGTCAAGGAAACTGAAGTGTGGAGTGGTTGAGTGATTTGTCCAAGATTCAACACTATGCTCTCTGTATCAAGAACCTAGACTTTTCACATTCTCTTATATAATCTACTCAAAGCAATCCAGCTGATAAGATGAGAGTCTAGAATTGCAGCCCAGTTCTGTGTGGTTCCTAACCCTGTGCTCTCCAGAAAGGCCACAGAGAAGGTTGGTCCAGTCTTTACTTCTGGCACAAAGGGCACTTTGAAGGCGAGGACTATCTCTGAACACAGATTGGGTTGTAGACTGGACTGTGAGACATAAGGAAACCTATGAAAAGAGGACCCTGGAACATCAGAAAGAGCTCAGAAAAACTGAGATTGGAGGGAATAGAAAATCCAACATTTCTGTCTTGGCATCTTAGGGAAATGGGGCAGGATCTTGCTTTCTCCCTCCACGTGTCTTCCCTTCTCTCCTTGTCTTCTGCATGGCATGGTTTTCTTCTGCCAGGACCCAGAATTCACAATTCTCTAATTCAACAGTCTTGTGAGTGAAATCGATGTTCAGTAAATGTAAGCCAGTATTTGTAACTAACTTGGAAAAGCAAACTGCGGTTTGTGTCATTTATTGAATTTCAAATAGCCAGCTTCTGAAAGAACTTCTGAAACACAACATGTATATAAATTGGAGGCTGCCTGTTTATTCACAGAGCCTACCAGATATATAGTGGTCGTGACACAAGTAAGTATGATCCTGTTATTTTCACTATTATTGTTAAATGTTTTGGACACATGAGCTTTAAAATAAGACAAGTCATTTTGACATTCATATAATGGATGGTTACTCTTCCTCGTTGTTATAATTGGGTATTTGAATTTTTTTTCCCCAAAGACACTTTATGAAAACAAAGTCAGTGTTCCTTTTCTTCCTGAGGATTGGAGAGACCATTTTATTGAATGCTTTGGGTATTACATTTATAGCAGCTGTTGAAATGCTCTCAGTTGGTATTTAACAGTATAGATATCATTCTGGATATCAATTTTCAAGAATAGCTTGTTGTCTGTGTCCTTAGTATAACCATTAAAATTGGCATTTTATATCCACCTTTAATTTTCAGTATGAAATTCATCACAATTGGCTGGATATTGTTTAGAAACCTGTCAGGGAATAGGAAAATCTTTGGAAAGTGCCATCAGTAAAGCACATTTCTGAAACTGCCAGGGTTGGCCTTCTTGTTGGCATAGCACATATTATCAGGAAGTTAGTGCAAGGTCTATGTAATAGATATTATTTTTAAAGTGCTCATTTCAGTTTGATCTGACAACTTATTTTGGTTGGTTCTTTATCTCTTTCCTTTCCCTACAGTCGCTATATAGTGATATTTAACTTTTGGTATAAAAGAAGTATGGTTCCCCAGGTGGTTCAGTAAATGTTCAGTAAAGAATCCACCTGCCAATTCAGGAAATGCAGGACACATGGATTTGATCCCTGTATCGGGAAGATCCTCTGAAAGAGGAAATGGCAACCCATTCCAGTATTCTTGCCTGGAAAATCCCATAGAGAGGAGCCTGGTAGGCTACAGTCTATGCAGTTGCAGAGTCTGACACAACTTAGCATAGTACAGCACTTAGCCTATTATATAAAGAAAGCATGTATCATATTCCCTTTCCAAATTATACCTATTTAATTCCATGCAGAGGAACCTAGCAGGCTACAGTCCATGGGATCTCAAAGAGTTAGGCACAACTATATGACTGAGCACACACATGCACACAGTTCCATATATGCATATCTACACACAGCATTTTACATATAGTTTTAGAGCTTCTGAGGACCTAAAAGTTCATCTTTTAAACTTAAACTCTATTCAGATATCTGTGATTCCTTCAGGGAAAATTAGGCTGGATGAATTACCCACTCTATGTTTTGATGGCACTTAATTTATATTTCAACTTTGCTACTGTAATGATTGCATTCCTCTCTTCTGTATGAAGTAGTGTCTTCTCTCTTTTGCTTCCCTTGATTATCAAGCACATATCACAAAACTGAGTCAATGTATTTTGTATTTAGGAATTGATTAAAAATTGAATGAATTAGTTTCAGTTCAGTTCAGTCGCTCAGTCGTGTCTGACTCTTTGCGACCCAGAGAATCGCAGCACGCCAGGCCTCCCTGTCCATCACCATCTCTCAGAGTTCACTCAGACCCACATCCATCGAGTCAGTGATGCCATCCAGCCATCTCATCTTTGGTGTCCCCTTCTCTTCCTGCCCCCAATCCTTCCCAGAATCAGTCTTTTCCAATGAGTCAACTCTTTGCATGAGATGGCCAAAGTACTGGAGTTTCAGCTTTAGCATCATTCCTTCCAAAGAAACCCCAGGGCTGATCTCCTTCAGAATGGACTGGTTGGATCTTCTTGCAGTCCAAGGGACTCTCAAGAGTCTTCTCCAACATCACAGTTCAAAAGCATCAATTCTTCGGCACTCAGCCTTCTTCACAGTCCAGCTCTCACATCCATACATGACCACTGGAAAAACCATAGCCTTGACTAGAGGGATGTTTGTTGGCAAAGTAATGTCTCTGCTTTTGAATATACTATCTAGGTTGGTCATAACTTTTCTTCCAAGGGGTAAGCATCTTTTAATTTCATGGCTGCAATCACCATATGCAGTGATTTTGGAGCCCCCAAAATAAAGTCTGACACTGTTTCCACTGTTTCCCCATCTATTTCCCATGAAGTGATGGGACCGAATGCCATGATCTTTGTTTTCTGAATGTTGAGCTTTAAGCCAACTTTTTCGCTTTCCTCTTTCACTTTCATCAAGAGGCTTTTGAGTTCCTCTTCACTTTCTGCCATAAGGGTGGTGTCATCTGCATATCTGAAGTTACTGATATTTCTCCTGGCAATCTTGATTCCAGCTTGTGTTTCTTCAGTCCAGCGTTTCTCATGATGTACTCTGCATATAAGTTAAATAAGCAGGGTGACAATATACAGCCTTGACGTACTCCTTTTCCTATTTGGAACCAGTCTGTTGTTCCATGTCCAGTTCTAACTGTTGCTTCCTGACCCGCATACAGATTTCTAAAGAGGCAGGTCAAGTGGTCTGGTATTCCCATCTCTTTCAGAATTTTCCACAGTTTCTTGTGATCCACACAGTCAAAGGCTTTGGCATAGTCAATAAAGCAGAAATAGATGTTTTTTCTGGAACTCTCTTGCTTTTCCATGATCCAGCAGATGTTGGCAATTTGATCTTTGGTTCCTCTGCCTTTTCTAAAACCAGCTTGAACATCTGGAAGTTAACCATTCGCATGTTGCTGAAGCCTGGCTTGGAGAATTTTGATTATTACTTTACTAGCGTGTGAGATGAGTGCAATTGTGTGGTAGTTTGAGCATTCTTTGGCATTGTCTTTCTTTGGGATTGGAATGAAAACTGACCTTTTCCAGTCCTGTGGCCACTGCTGAGTTTTCCAAATTTGCTGGCATATTGAGTGCAGCACTTTCACAGCATCATCCAATTGAAACAGCTCAACTGGAATTCCATCACCTCCACTAGCTTTGTTCATAGTGATGCTTTCCAAGGCCCACTTGACTTCACATTCCAAGATGTCTGGTCTAGCTTAGTGATCACATCATCATGATTATCTGGGTTGTGAAGATCTTTTCTGTATAGTTCTTCAGTGTATTCTTGCCACCTCTTCTTAATATCTTCTTCTTCTGTTAGGTCCATACCATTTCTATCCTTTATAGAGCCCATCTTTGCATGAAATGTTCCCTTCGTATCTCTAATTTTCTTGAAGAGATTTCTAGTCTTTCCCATTCTGTTCTTTTCCTCTATTTCTTTGCATTGACCGCTGAAGAAGGCTTTCTTATCTCTTCTTGCTATTCTTTGGAACTCTACATTCATAGCTTATATCATTCCTTTTCTCCTTGGCTTTTCACCCCTCTTCTTTTCACAGCTATTTGTAAGGCCTCCCCAGAGAGCCATTTTGCTTTTTGCATTTCTTTTCCATGGGGATGGTCTTGATCCTTGTCTCCCATACAATGTCATGAACCTCATTCCATAGTTCATCAGGCACTCAGATCTAGGCCCTTAAATCTATTTCTTACTTCCACTGTATAATCATAAGGGATCTGAGTTAGGTCATACCTGAATGGTCTAGTGGTTTTCCCTACTTTCTTCAATTTGAGTCTGAATTTGGTAATAAGGAGTTCATGATCTGAACCACAGTCAGCTCCTGGTCTTGTTTTTGTTTACAGTATAGAGCTTCCCCATCTTTGGCTGCATAGAATATAATCAGTCTGATTTCGGTGTTGACCATCTGGTGATGTCCATGTGTAGAGTCTTCTCTTGTGTTGTTGGAAGAGGGTGTTTGCTATGACCAGTGCATTTTCTTGGCAAAACTCTATTAGTCTTTGCCCTGCTTCATTCCGCATTCCAAGGCCATATTTGCCTGTTATTCCAGGTGTTTCTTGACTTCCTACTTTAGCATTCCTGTCCCCTATAATGGAAAGGACATCTTTTTGGGTGTTAGTTCTAAAACGTCTTGTAGGTCTTCATAAAACCGTTCAACTTCAGCCTCTTCAGCATTACTGGTTGGGGCATAGACTTGGATAATTGTGATATTGAATGGTTTGCCTTGGAAACGAACTTAGATCATTCTCTCATTTTTGAGATTGCATCCAAGTACTGCACTTCGGACACTTTTGTTGACCATGATGGCTACTCCATTTCTTTTGAGGGATTCCTGCCCGCAGTAGTAGATATAATGGTCATCTGAGTTAAATTCACCCATTCCAGTCCATTTTAGTTTGCTGATTCCTAGAATGTCAACGTTTACCCTTGCCATCTCTTGTTTGACCACTTCCAATTTGCCTTGATTCATGGACCTGACAATCCAGGTTCCTATGCAATATTGCTCTTTATAACATTGGATCTTGTTTCTATCACCAGTCACATGCACAACAGGGTACTAGAAGATATCATGGAAATAAGGGCCATTTCTGTTTTTACTGGCTACTGAATGCCTACCTTCTAACTCAGTGCCTGACACCTAGAGGGGATTTTGTCAATTTTTATTGCTCAAATATTGTGTGATATAGTTCTGCTCACTGAAAGTGACGGGTGTATAAAACTCTTGTGAGTCTTTTTGAACAAGTGTTGTGTGTTTTATAACAACTTAATTTTGGGAGCAAAAATATCAGTAGATATTATTGACTCTTCTATCCTCGTATCTTAGCTTAACCCTTTTTATCCTTACTTCTACTTTCCGCATTCATCCTACAGCTCATCCATCCGATACCTGTATAAGTCTGTATACTCCCATCTTATTATCATTTGCATTCCACGTGAGCTTGCAGCTCCATGTATTATGTCTTTGCTTCTCTGATTCAGTTTATAATTTTGATCATGCAACACCAATATATTGAACATTTACCATATGTCCAGCATTGAGCAGTTGCTGGCTGTGCAGATGAAGTACTAATCTGCCTACCCCCAACCCCCACTTTACTCCATAGAAGTAAATTTTCTGAGAAAGAGATAAGGTAAATGAAAAGAGATGATTATGTTGAAGTTAGTTAACATGGAGAGCAAAATGCTGTAAGAGTAATGAAGGCGTGTGGTTTATATTTTATTCTGTCCTTGGAGGGTACCTATCCATGTCTCTCCTCTTCCTGCATGACTTAATAATCTACCTGTCCAGTTTAGATGTTCTTTTTCCATGCAGATCCAGTTCAGATCTTCTTTTTCCATGCAGATTTTCTAAATGTTTTCTGTTTGGTCTTCTTCCTCCACTTACCCATCCCAGTATCTTCCACTAGACTGCATATCTCCATTGTAGGTTCAGTTCAGTTCAGTTCAGTTCAGTCACTCAGTCGTATCCGACTCTTTGCGACCCTATGAATCGCAGCACGCCAGGCCTCCCTGTCCATCACCAACTCCCGGAGTTCACTCAGACTCACATCCATCGAGTCCGTGATGCCATCCAGCCATCTCATCCTCTATCGTCCCCTTCTCCTCCTACCCCCATTCCCTCCCAGCATCAGAGTATTTTCCAATGAGTCAATTCTTTGCATGAGGTGGCCAAGGTACTGGAGTTTCAGCTTTAGGATCATTCCTTCCAAAGAAATCCCAGGGCTGATCTCCTTCAGAATGGACTGGTTGGATCTCCTTGCAGTCCAAGGGACTCTCAAGAGTCTTCTCCAACACCACAATTCAAAAGCATCAATTCTTCGGCTCTCAGCCTTCACAGTCCAACTCTCACATCTATACATGACCATAGGAAAAACCATAGCCTTGACTAGAGGGACCTTAGTCGGCAAAGTAATGTCTCTGCTTTTGAATATACTATCTAGGTTGGTCATAACTTTTCTTCCAAGGAGTAAGTGTCTTTTAATTTCATGGCTTCAATCACCAACTGCAGTGATTTTGGAGCCCAGAAAAATAAAGTCTGACACTGTTTCCTCTGTTTCCCTATCTATTTCCCATGAAGTGATAGGACCAGATGCCTTGATCTTCATTTTCTGAATGTTGAGCTTTAAGTCAACTTTTTCACTCTCCACTTTCACTTTCATCAAGAGGCTTCTTACTTCCTCTTCACTTTCTGCCATAAGAGTGGTGTCATCTGCATATCTGAGGTTATTGATATTTCTCCTGGCAATCTTGATTCCAGCTTGTGTTTCTTCCAGTCCAGCGTTTCTTATGATGTACTCTGCATGTAAGTTAAATAAGCAGGGTGACAATATACAGCCTTGACGTACTCCTTTTCCTATTTGGAACCAGTCTGTTGTTCCATGTCCAGTTCTAGCTGTTGCTTCCTGACCCGCATACAAATTTTTCAAGAGGCAGGTCAGGTGGTCTGGTATTCCCATCTCTTTCAGAATTTTCCACAGTTTCTTATGATCCACACAGTCAAAGGCTTTGGCATAGTCAATAAAGCAGAAATATATGTTTTTCTGGAACTCTCTTGCTTTTTGATGATCCAGCAGATGTTGGCAATATGATCTCTGGTTCCTCTGCCTTTTCTAAAACCAGCTTGAACATCAGGGAGTTCACGGTTCATGTATTGCTGAAGCGTGGTTTGGAGAATTTTGAGCATTACTTTACTAACTTGTGAATTTGGTTGGTGGCTCAGATGGTAAAGCGTCTGTCTACAATGCGGGAGAACTAGGTTCGAGCCCTGGGTTGGGAAAATCCCCTGGAGAAGGAAATGGCAATCCACTCCAGTACTATTGCCTGGAAAATCCCATGGACAGAGGAGCCTGGTAGGCTACAGTCTATGGGGTCACAAAGAGTTGGACACTACTGAATGACTTCACTTTACTAGCATGTGAGATGAGTGCAATTGTGTGGTAGTTTGAGCATTCTTTGGCATTGCATTTCTTTCGGATTGGAATGAAAACTGACCTTTTCAGTCCTGTGGCCACTGCTGAGTTTTCCAAATTTGCTGGCATATTGAGTGCAGCACTTTCACAGCATCATCTTTCAGGATAGAACTGTCTTTTCCATCATTGTTCCTTAACAGAGTTCTTTAAAAACAGTAGGCTTATTGAATGGAAATATTTTTTTCTTATTTAATCATGCCAACTGCCCACCCACAACCCATACCTCACCACATGACTTATTTCCTCTCAAGGTTCTCAAAGTCATTTCTTATGCTTATTTTTACTTATATACTGTGGTAGGTTGCAAAGGCTACCATTATGTAGTTGAAGAGTTGCTCTCCTATGTAACTTCTCTTTCAAATTCAGAATGAGGAACTGATGGCTTAACTCAGTGAATGACTTATCTTCTAGTCAGATGTCTGCTTCATAGTGGAATCCACATGTTGTTAACCGATTTCTTATATTTGGAAATGTCTTTTTATTATTTTTTGGGTATCAAAATCACTGTTCATATCTTTTTTCCTGGATTTCCAAGTGAATGATTTTGAAATCACCAAAAATATGAAGGATTTATTTTCAAGAATAATTCATTATGTTCAAAAATTTTCTTTATGTCTTAGGTCCATGAAGGGCCTCGAGAAGCAGATGCTTATAAAAAGCAGAGCTCATCAGATACTTCAGGCTAAATGGGTGTTTTTAGTTCAACAAAGCCCTGAAGCTACCCCCACTACATACATAAAAACCTATAATGTATAAATTTTATTCATTTCCTCTTCTACCATGTTATAAGTCTAATAGCTTTTTATTGTTTTTGTTGTTAATTTAGTTTTGAATGATCACATTTTTATGAATGATATGTTAGACTCCAAAGTTTTCCATTCCTTTGTATAGAATGTTCCTCAATTTGAAATATTTTTCCAATCAGATCAGCTCCAAGAAAACCTGTCCTTGGCCTACATTTTTATATTACCTTATGGAAAGAGGAGAAAATCGCAGAGAACTTGACTTACAACACTGACACATAGAACCAATGATAGTCGGGCATATTCAGCCCAGATTTCAAGTCCATCCTCAAGAGTTTGGAATAAGGTGAAGAGAAAGACGACTTTAGCAAGAGATCAACACACACTTGTTTTGTAACATTTTCCTTGCAATTTAGATGTGTCAGATTCCATTTCTCTGTTAATGAGATATCCATGAGGCCTGACTCTTATTCTATTTAGTGCTGTACTCTTAGAACCTGGAATAGTGCCTAGCATACAGTTTATTGATTAATATTCAAGGGTGAATGAATGAATGAGAAGACTTTGAGTCTGAAGCATTTCTTTATAATTGTAGCACATACTATATCTCCTAAAGCAATATGTTTTAAATAGTTTCTACATAAATGATATGTGGTGAATTAAAAAAATAATTCTGTGTGTTTTTGTTTTACCGATTTGAAAAATATGAAATATTTTTGACCTTTTGACTGTCTTGGATCTTCTTTTATTAGAGTATAATTGCTTTACAATATTGTGTTATAGTTTCTGCTATTGATATATATATGCATATGTGTATATATATATATACATACTACAGTGGGAAAAAATATTTTTAACATTTTTAAGGAGTGCTGTTGACAAGTTTAGTATTAGTAGCTAACTTCTCATACCAAAAACTATGTTTTTCCAGATTATCACTAATTCTGAGAATTAAGCTCATATAACAACTGCATCACACTATTAATACTGGGACTGGTCCCAGGTGTGTCAGAACCACAGTGGGTGGGGAGATAGTGTCTGCTGGGATTAAGAGTAAGTCCCTCAAAACATGTAGATTTAGGCTTAAATTCCAGTTCTGACAGTGCCTGGCTCCATGATAATGGTAATCACTTAACCTTTATAGGCCTTTGTATTTTCATTTATAAAATGGGCATAAGAACATTCTAGACTTGCTAAATTTGGAATAAGGATACAATGATGCAGTATACCTAAGCACAGTTCAGTTCCGTTCAGTCGCTCAGTTGTATCTGACTCTTGGCGACCCCATGAATTGCAGCACGCCAGGCCTCCCTGTCCATCGCCAACTCCTGGAGTTCACTCAAATTCATGTCCATTGAATCAGTGATGCCATCCAACCATCTCATCCTCTGTCGTCCCCTTCTCCTCCTGCCTTCAATCTATCCCAGCATCAGGTTCTTTTCAAATGAACCAGTTCTTTGCATCAGGTGGCCAAAGTATTGAAGTTTCAGCTTCAGCATCAGTCTTTCCAATGCACAGGTCTCAGTATAATTTTTTTCAGCCTCAACTAATGGATGAAGATTAATGTTCATTCTTCATCAAGAAGCTAATGAAAGACCTTTACTCAGCTGTCAAAAAAATTGGGTTTTAGCTCTGCACTGTGTAATCTAGAATATCTCTTTATCTATCTCATTGTTTTCCACCCTTAAAACTAAGGCATATTTAATCTGATTTGTCTACTTCACATTGACAGGTAAGCTAACACATGAAAGAGGAAAATAACTTTGAAATATTTAGCCAAAAGTTGCTAGAAAAATTATATAGTTCTATAGAGAGTATAAACTCAATGTAAACCAAATGTGACATAAATTTATTGTAAGCATATGGGGTTTTGTTGCCTTATAGTTTGTGATAACTTTAGAGTGTTGAAATACTGTGCTGAGGTGACAATTGTCTAGAGTCACTGCTTATCAAAACAGGATAAATTGTATTCATATCCATGAAAATAACTGAGTATATGTCATCTTCTTCTTGATGATCATCACCATGAATCAGAAGTTTAGTACTGTTCTTAAAAGATGTTATTTCTTGTGACAGAGAATTACAAAATGTGCCACTTAGTGGAACTGTCATATTTCAAAACACATGCGCCAGGAATTGAAGTAAGAAAACCTTGATAATACAAGAATTAAAGTTAAATGTATGAACATAGGAAATTGAAAGTACAAGCTGGTAATAGACTCCTGAGACTTTTAAATATCTGGAGTACCTTAAGGATGCCCAATTCTTTTTGTCATAAATAAAGTATTAATTTTTAAAAAGAAAACACAAATTTTTCTAAAAGTAAATGTTTGATGCATATTTTTGTCATATATCATGTATTAGTTCTTTTCTTTAAGGAAAAAAGTAAAACAATATTGCCAATTAGTGGGGCAGAGTGATCTGAAACAGGATTCTAGTTATGTTGAATGAGATATTTCAACATCAGAATTTTAAAATGCAACTGTGTTATGTGAAAATATGAATTAGAGTACAAATAAACTCAACATTTGCCAAGACTCATAGAATATGTTTTACTTTTAAATTCTGGAGTCTATACTATTCAAATTAAGAAATGGGATTAACAGAAGAAAAACAAAGAAGTTTGGAAATAACTGATGTGGTGATTCAACAGATGCCAATGCCAAAACCAGACATCTAAAGCAGAGCCTAGCTTGTCAGCATGACTGTACTCTGAGTTAACATAATCAGTGTAGAAATATTGAAAAATAGTTGTTTTTAAGTAGCAGCGTATGCATTTGCTTAAGCTTCCTTAACTATCTTTTTTTTTTTTGAAACTTTGACGTTGCTTTACTATTAACTTGAAATTCCCAGAATTTGAATACTAGGTCTTAAGACAGGAACCTTGTGCTTTTGAATTTATGTTTCAGTTTAAGAATATTAATTTCCTTTTTATAGAAAGGATAATAAAAGTTACTGCACTCTTTCTTAGCAGAAACATCATCAAATATAGGACCAAAATAGTTTTGTAAAAAGTGCTGCCAGCATAGATATGTCTGTGTTCTCTGCAAAGTTAGATGTGAATATATGTGTTTGTATATTTTCTATGCATGTAAACATATTTTCCTTTACTTCTTCTTAGGGCTGTCATAAAATACATAACTTTAATAATGTACTACCTGAAGGCATGAACTTGAGCTTTATCATAGCCATGGTTTCAAACAATGGAGATTACACATGTGTGGTCACATATCCAGAAAATGGACGTACCTTCACTCTCACAAGAACTCAGACTGTAAAGGTGGTAGGTAAGCATGATTTGTGTTAAGTGCACACAGCAAAGTGCAATAATTTTGTTCAGGCTCTTAATATTTTGTTACAAAGAAGTATGTAAATTCTGAAAGAAAAGTGGCTTAGCTTTTATGTTTACTGTAAATATGTAGAAAAGAAACAGTTGAGGAAGACTTGAAATCAATTAATTGCTAAGTAGTATGAGAAAGAAACCTACATCCTATAGGCTTTGGAAAGCAAAAACACTGGATAAAACAGTTCTGTTTGAAACATGAAGGATACCTAATGTGCTCTTTCCCCTTTGTTTGCTTGTTTTAAATGAAAGAAGTGTTGTAATTGATTATACATGGAACTGTGGGTCCTTTTAAGGATGGACAAATTGTGCCAGGAAGTTGGGCAATCTTCACAGAAGAGCAGATTTTTGAAATAGGTTATGTGAAATTAAAGGTCCGTGATTTGACATCATCTCCCTTGGTTCCTTCCTCTCTACCACAGGCTCCCCAAACGATGCAATGCCTCCTCACATCTATTCACCTGATGACCATGTGGTCTACGAGAAAGAACCGGGTAATTACAGCTGAGTCTCTGAATAGCAGTTAGATTCTCTTAATTACAATGACTAAAAATGTCACTTAAGGTAATGTAAGAGCATAGAGAGCTGTTGTAGAGAAACACATGAATTGAAACAGAAGTGTTACCAGAAACCAAATCAGCTCTGGGGATGAGCTCCTTCTTTGATCTCTTGGGCAGCTCAGGGATTCTCTGCTTCTCTCAGGGCAGATGCTCTCTTTTTCCTCTGTGAGCAGTTTTCCTCTCCTGACTAGTGACTTCTGTTTGATGCAAACTTTAGCCTGTGCAGGGTTCTGGTTTACTGAGACTTCAACATGAGCAAAAGACTTCCTTAAATTTCTACCCCACTACAAAGGAGTGGAGGGTGGGACTGGAGGCAGAACTGGGAATGCAACAGGTAACAACTAATAAAACTAGTACTTCTTGGTTTGAACACTGTCAAATGTTTACACCAGCTATCTTCTTCTCCTTTTAGTTTTCATATTTTTCATTCTATATAAAAATTTTTTGAAACTGACCAGTTAAGGTATAATATGTTGTACTTCTGACACAAAGCCTCTTGTTAACTTGAGAACCATAGAAAATTGTAACATCCTTTATATCGTATACTTCCCAATATATTCAACTCCAACTTAATGAAAGATATAAAAGAAAATTTGTTTAAAATGTACTAAAGATAATAGAAGCAGTGTTCAATCCAGATGGAGAACAATAACCCCCTCAAATTAAGGTATGGTTTCAAATAGTGATCTGCCTTGTGAAAAAAACAAGACCGCACTGAGGGAGTCTGCCAATCCTGGATGGACCAGATTTTCTAAACTCAGTAGTGGTTTTATATATTAATATGAACATTCTTTCTGGCATTAGGATAAACCCATATTAATCATCTAAATGCCTTTCCTCTGTCATATTATGGTTACAAAAGCATGCTTGAATCCATGGTCACTTTATCTTTGTACATATTGTTATAGGCAACTGTTTAGAGAATGGCATAAGAACCTTGCATTGGAAGAGAGGCTAGAGTATGACCGCTCAGTGAGACAAACCTGAGTTCAAATTGGGATGAAAATATAATTTATCATCTCAACCTGGACACCTTTTGAGAATGAAAGCAGTCAATATTAATAACTAACTAGGAAAGCAAGCATAAAACAGAACTGTTCTGGGCAAATAAAAACAGGTCAGTCTGGGTGAAATCCTGGTCTGCCACTTATTTCCAATTTGATCTTGGGATAGCATTTAAGCTTCAATTTTTGCATCTGTAAAACATTAATTTAAAAAATAATTCATAATATCGTGTTAAAGTTAAATGTAACTATTGATAAGTAGCTAAAACATTTAGCACAGGGAATCATTCAAAATCCTCAGTGAGTCTGCTGCTTTGTTACAATTATTATTACCATGGTTTGCCTAAAGATTCCCCCTGTCTTCACCATGTTCCATCTCAGAAGGATAGCATAGCATTTCTATTTGTAAGTTGTCTATAAGCTCATTGACTGAAGCGTGATAACTTGAATATTTCAAGATGCACCCTGCCTAGTCAGTCCTCTCAGCAATGGCATTGCCTCATCTTCTCTGGGCCAAGGACCAAATATCTGGATAACCATTCCTCAATCTCTCATTGTTCGTGAGGGAAATAACAAAGGAGAAGAGCAGTCCATGGAGGTTTAGGGCTAAGAAAAGAAACGTTATCAGAGCCTTTTGAACAAGTACTGTCATTTTAGAATATATATCGGCTCTTTTAAGATGGGCATTCTAATAATTTTATATAAAAAGCAGCTGTCCTTTTCCTGGTTTGTTTGTTTTGCAATGAAGTATGGTACATTATCTTATGGTGGTCCACTTGAAAATTAATCAGAAGTAAGCTTACAGGCATATAGTACTTTTATAACTTCTGATTAATCACAAAATACAACCAATATAACCATGTAACAGCCACAAACTCATGAGTTAACTTGTTTTTTTTTTTTTTAGGAGAAGAGCTACTCATTCCCTGTAAAGTCTATTTTAGTTACCTGAAGGACTCTCGCAATGAGATTTGGTGGACCATTGATGGAAAAAAGCCAGAGGACACCACTATTGATGTATCTGTTAATGAAAGGTATCATTGACACTGACAAGGGGGTGACTAACCCTTGTTCCTCAACCTAATGCCTTCTGGTTTATGCTAATTGAAGAAAATTCTAATTTGCCTGTCAGTAACAAAAATCAGCCTAATTTTCAAGTCTTTAGTGACTATATCCCAAAACAGGATTCTCAGACTTGCAATCCAAGCCCCAGATACTACCTGATGATTATATCTTTATGATATCTTCTTGAAAGTAGTTGGAATGAATATCCTCCATGAATGAAAAGGCCAGGACTTACAGACAGATGAAAGCCTACCAGCGTGGCCCTATTCTGTCTCTCACGTCGAGTCTTGGCCTATGTTTTTGTGCCTCAGATAGTTGTGTTAGTTCCTTATCTCCCACTAAGCATACATTTCCTATCTCTTTCCTCTCCTTTCTTAATTTTCATAGCATATGTATCACATTTATAATGATAATTTTTAATATTGGCTAAAAACATCAATGTTCTTTAAATTTTATTTTTTAAGTGGATGAGGTGGTAATATAACTCACTTTTAAAATAACAAGCTGGGTCATGACATAAATAAACATGATATTTTTTGAAGTGGCTTGATTTGGCAAGGAAGACTGCAACAATAAATAAAAATGAGCAGCCAACTGCATGACAATGTAGTTCTGGAAACTTACACCTTATCACTTATGTGCTGATAGATCTTAGGTTACTTGAACTTCAAGAAGTTAAAAGATATTTATTCCATAGTAGTAAACTCAGACTTTATACAGAAATTATGAAGTATCATCGAGTAATATGCAAGATACTTAGTTCCTAACTGAGTAGACTTTACAGATATAACAATGATACAACAGAGATGTCAGTACAATGTGATAAATGCAGTAAAAGGGAAGTATTGGATTTTGGAAAGATTTAGTTGGAAGTTCCAGTCAGCTTTAGGGAGTTAGGTAATACTTCTCAGATGATACATGGCCTAAATAAAGATTTGAAGGATAAGTAAAAATAAACTGGAGAAAGAAATAAAAGTATTTTCCTGATAAAAAGAAAAACAAATCACTTCTTTTTTTTTTTACATCATGCACAAAGGTGTAGAGTTTCAAGAAACAGAACATATTTAATGATACAGAAGGAGTTTCCTGAAATTGGAGCAATTTTTGCAGAAGGAATTGATGAAAGATGTGACTGAATGCACAGAAGGAGAGTTATTGACCGTTTCAGGAATTCTGAACATTGCACTTCCAACCCTTATAAAAATAATGAATGAATAGTAACGACAGTCATACTGTTCCTCCTTGCTGCTATTGAAACACAAGTCACTGTTCATAGTTGAGCAGTGCAGTTCAACTTAGGTTAACGCCATCAGAGCCCTTAACCAAGTTTTCATGACTGACAGTAAACCTCATAAGAACCTGGATGTCAGTCAACTGTAAGAGAGAGATTTTTTTTTTTCCTTTTGAGCACAGTAGTTCAGAGAGATCTTCAGTCTTAATCTTAGACCTGAAGCACTTGATCTCTGACTTGCAGAGAATTGGATATACTTATTTTCACAAAGTTTACTTGCTCTGAGAAGTTTCTTCTTTCATTAGGATATGACCAGGAGGTTTCAGCATTTTGACCAAAATGTTCTATCTGTGTGCAAAATCCAAGTTTTGGGAATCCCTGAAATGCATCAGCTATTACTGTGAGATAATAATAGCTTATATGAATATTTATTAAGCATTGTTCTAATGATTCCCAGGTGGCACTAGTGGTAAAGAACCCACCTGCCAGAGCAGGAGTCATAAGAGACATGGGTTCAATCCCTGGGTGGGAAGATCCCTGGAGAAGGGAATAGCAACCCACTCCAGTATTCTTGCCTAGAGAATCCCATAGACAGAGGAACCTGGTGGGCTAAAGTCCATAGGGTTGCAAAGAGTCAGACATGACTGAAGTGACTTAGAATGTACACATGCATTGTTCTAATACTTATGAATTAACATAGTCTTCAGAATTCTTGAGTAAGTTAATACATGCAATGCACTATTAACAATAGATAATTAAACATAGTGCATTAATAATGCATTAAACAATGCCAGTTTCCTCCTTTTCAAAGGAGGAACTAAGACATGAAAGATTACTTACCATATTCAAAGTACATAACCAGTAAGTGCAAAACCTCGACCAAAATTCAAAAGGGTCAGGCCTCAGAAGCCTTTCACTGAATCAATGCTGGATCCTGCCTCATATATTTGAGGAAAGGAGACCCTTCACTTTGCAGAGTGACCTGTAGTATGATGCTAATGCTGGGTGTTGAATCTAGATATTGGAATTGTGTGTAGTATAGATGGTAAAGAATGATATTAGAATCCAGAGGCTAGTCTCTTTTTGTATCTTCAGGATCATGAGCACACAGCTTATTGACATTCTGTCTGTCCTCACCCTGGAGATTTATGATTATCTACTTGTCCGATTTACATACAGCCTTTGGCCCTTGAATCTCACTAATGCTTTGATTTTCTTTTTCCTACTCCTAGTGTAATTCTGAAAGTAACAGAAGACGAGACAAGAACTCAGCTTTTGAGCATCAAGAAAGTTACTGCTGAGGATCTCAAGCGCAACTATGTCTGTCACGCCAGAAATGCCAAAGGGGAGGTTGACAGAGCAGCCAATGTGAAACAGAAAGGTAATGGATGCACTCAGCAGATGAATGTGTGAAGTCCAAACGCAACCCTCCAGTGAATAAAGACAAAAGAGAAATTGACAAGAGCTCTACCACTTAGCACATTCTGACACGTAATGATGAATTAAACTTGAATGAAAAATCTTGCAAGTTTCCATTTCTATGATACTGAAAATATAATGTCTTATGGTTTTAGTATTTAATGCCCATATGTGACTTAAAAATTTCATATGATTATGGTAATAAGGTGCAGTGTCATATTTATAAAGAAAAATGAAAACTAAAGAATATTTCCTATTCTCAGAGATATAACAAAACTGGTAGAACCACATATCATTGGTGAATTGTAAAGACCATTTTAGAAATCACTGATGGCAGAGTTCAGAAGTCGTAAATACTGGTCATACCATATGACTTAAGACTTTTGGAATTTTTCTTGAACAAGTAACTTAACAGAAAGAGAATTATGTCCTTATTGATATTCTTAGAAGCATTATCTATAATAATGAACATTATAAATAGCAATTGTCTAATTGCATGTAAGTAGTTAAGTAAGATATAAAATATTCTCAAAAATATAATTTAAAATGATAATTTTAAATACTCTGTGCCAATATTTCAAGCAGGTTTTTAACACACCACTAGCCACAATTGCTAAAATGAAAATAAAACTATTAAAGTGATGTGAAATGATTTCAATGTTGATTTACTATATTTTCCTACAATAAATAAAAATCATAAAGCTTTCTTGTGTGAGCTGTTGCTCCTGAAACATATTGTATCTAAGATTTTCTTTGGGTCTCTCACCTAACAAAGAACCCTAGATAATAAATCCTTTCATGAATGTTTTTCAATGATCTAGATAATAATAAGGATGATTCATCACACATGAAGTCAACCCATTCAGAATCATTTTGGACCTATGTCAAAGTTAGAGCCTTTAATATATACACAAAAAATTAAAAATGTTAATTTAAAACTACTGCATTTTGCAATCAGATTAAACGTCTTTTAAAACTGATTTAAAAAATACAGGCTTCACTTTAGCATTTTATTACAACTTAGGAAGTAAAGAGGAAAAGCCTGAAATATATGCCTCTTAAGGAAACTTAGTGGATTGGTTCTGAATAGTTCATTGCTTCTGGTCCTCAGAAGGCAGTGTAAAAGAGAAGACTGAACTGCATGTTGTAAGACAGTGTTTCCCAAAGTAAGTTCCTAAGAATACTACTAAGCCTCTTCATAGTACTGCAATTCATTTTTTGTGCTCTAGACACAGACGGCCTGTGTTGGAATACTGTCCAATTCTGTGACCTTGGAAAAAATCACTTAACCTCTCTGAACTTCAGTTTCTATTTAGAGTAGGCAAAATATTAATAATAGCACTCCCTCACAAAGTTGTTTTAAAGTACACTGTTACTGGCATATAAACATATATAAATATTATATGTTCAGTAAATGTTAGATCTTATTATACTTGCACAAGATTTTTGTAGGCATTATTTGACAAAAAGTTTTTATACTCAAGTATAATTAAGGTCTGTGATAAGCTAAATTGATCAAGTTAATTTAGTTCAGAGCCTCATGGTTTTTTCATATGTTAATACTTGTTATGAATATCAAATTGGAATGTAGTAGAGTTGTAATGTAGTAGGCAGAATTGATTCAAATTGACTTGATTCCAGATTCTTTAGGTATGGAACATTTTTGTGGGTTTCATCTTCTAAGGCATGTGTTTTGGGGGAAACAATTATGGAAGAATAATAAAGTAATAACTTAGTGTCAGATGGATAGAATCCAAAGAATCAATTGAAATCATGTTGAGTCTAGGAGTGATATGGAAGTCTGTCCACCAGAGCTGCTTTGAGTAACTCTTCTTTCACAGAAGGCTGTGTTCCCCATGGTTTAATACAAATGGCTTCAGGAATACGGAGTGACTAGGGTCACACAGAGTCGGACACGACTGAAGCGACTTAGCAGCAGCAGCAGCAGTGCATCTACTGGAGAAGGCAATGGCACCCCACTCCAGCACTCTTGCCTGGAAAATCCCATGGACATAGGAGCCTGGTGGGCTGCAGTCCATGGGGTTGCGAAGAGTGGGACATGATTGAGCGACTTCACTCTCACTTTCCACTTTCATGCATTGAAGAAGGAAATGGCAACCCACTCCAGTGTTCTTTCCTGGAGAATCCCAGGGACGGGGGAGCCTAGTGGTCTGCTGTCTATGGGGTCACACAGAGTTTGACACAACTGAAGCGACTTAGCAGCAGGAGCAGCAGCAGAGCATCCACTAGACCAGATGATCTCTGCTGAAATTATATTAGTATTACATATAACATGGTTGATTCTTTGTGCACTTAGTAGTACCAGAAGAGCTGTGTGATTGCTTATGTGGATTCTATTCTGGGCCGGCTAATGCTGAGATTCATAGGTGATATCTGTGTTCATGTTCATATGCTATATGTAGGGGTCCCTCTCTGAATTCTTTGACAAAGTCCATTTAATAGTTTCTTCTGTTATAGTTGGTACTTTTTTAAACCCTATATTAAAAATGTTTCATTTATGAGGACTTTTATATTTAGGCTTATGACCCATGTCTTTTTTTTTCCCCCATACAGAAACCACATTGAAACATCTTTTTCTTTTTTTATTGAATTGATTTTATAACTTAGCCAGAAAAGACTCTCTTAATGTTAGTCTGTTTCTGAATTCCCTATTATGTTCTATTAATCTGTTTGTCTGTCTTTAGTCCAATATTTACGGCACCCCACTCCAATACTCTTGCCTGGAAAATCCCATGGATGGAGGAGCCTGGTGGGCTGCAGTCCATGGGGTCGCGAAGAGTCAAACATGACTGAGCAACTTCAGTTTCACTTTTTACTTTATGCATTGGAGAAGGAAATGGCAACCCACTCCAGTGTTCTTGCCTGGAGAATCCCAGGGATGGGGAGCCTGGTGGACTGCCGTCTCTGGGGTCACACAGAGTCGGACACGACTGAAGTGACTTAGCAGCAGCAGCAGTCCAATATTACTAAGTCTTGACCAACAGCTTTAAAGTAAGTCATGAAATCATATGCTCATATACTTTATGTCCTTTCCTCCATATTTTCTTTTCCAAGATGGATTCAGGGACCATATATTTTTCATGTAGATTTTACTATCAGCTTGTCTATTTCTACATTAAAGGCTCCTGTGATTTGATTGGAATTGCAAACTAATCTATAAATTGATTCAATGGGAATTGAAATTTTAGCAGTATTGAGTTTTTAAATTCATTAACATTACATCTCAATTTATTTAGACTAATTGAATATCCTCAGCAATGCTTGTCTTTATTTTTTGGTGTCAAGTCTTTCACACATATTGTTAAATTTATCTCTATTATGTTGTTGATGCTATTATATAATATTTAAATATATTCATTTCAAATTGCACATTTGTAAAAAAAAAAAAACATGGAATTAACTTTTATGGCCCTTTGACTTTCCCAAATTCACTAATTAAATAGGGTCTCTCTCTTTTTTTTTTTTTTTTTTTTTGATGTATTAGCATTTTCTATACACTTGATCATGGTGTGCATGCTAAGTTGCTTCAGTCATGTCTGACTTTTGGCAGGGCTTCTCTGTCCCTGGGATTTTCCAGGCAAAAATACTGGAGTGGGCTGCCATGCTCTCCTCTAGGGGCTCTTCCTGACCCAGGGATGGCACCCACATCTCTTATGTCTCCTGTATTGGCAGGAAGGTTCTGTCCACTAATGCCACCTGGACAGCCCACAAATAAACAGACTTTTACTGCTTTTCCAAACTTCCTACTTTTGGTTTCTTTTTCCTGACTGTTTCACTCTTTTGGACCTCCAGTAGCACGATCAGCAAAAATTGAGAACAGCCATGTTTGCATTGCTTCCTGTCTTAGATGGCAAACATTCAGTTTTCATGATAAGTATGATGCTACTTGTAAGATTTTGTAGATGACTTTCATCTACATGAAGTATTAAGCTTATATTTTTGGTTTACGGAGAGTTTTGTTTCGTTTTATTTTTATAATGAATGTATCTTGAAATTTTTCAGACTTATCCATTGAGATGATCATATTATTTTACTCTTTTATTCTATTAATATTATACTTTACATTGACTGATTTCAAAATGTTGATACAATCTTTCATTTCTGAGGTAAACCCCAACACCATCAGAATTTATTACCCTTTTACATAGCTGTATTTGATTTGCTAATATCTTAGAAGATTTCTTTATTCTAGGGAATTTGCTCATATATTTGTTCATGAGAGATATTAGTCTGAGATTTTCTTTCCTTGCAATGATATGACTAGTAACAATGTCATACTGGCCTTATAATATGAATTGGATGATGACCCCTCCTTTGCTGTTATCTGGAAGCTTATGTATAAAATTGATACTACGTCTTACTCAAATATTTAAAAGCGTTACCCATGAAACTGTCTAGGCCTGGCATTTTCTTTATGGGAAAGCTTTTAATTATGAATTCAGTTTCTTTAGTAGCTATTTAGATATTCTGTTTCTTCATGTGTCAGTTTGGGGAATTTGTCTCCTCAAATAATTTTTCATGCTTTATCTACGTTGTCACATTTTTGGCATAAAAAGTTTTTACATCATTTTGTTATTTTTTAATGCATGCAGAATTTATAGTCATTCTCCCTTCATTCATTCCTGATAGTAGCAATTTATATTTTCATCCAATCTGTTTATCAATCAAGAAAGAGGTTTTCCAGTTTTACTGATTTTTTTCAATGAACAAAAATATTTTCATTTATTTCTCTCTATTTTGTATTTTATTCATTTTACTCTGTATTTTTCTTTTGCTTGTTTTGCATTTAATATATTCTTCTTTTCTGCATCTGAAGTTGAAAGCTACATCACTGATTTTTAAATAATTCTTTTTTTCCTGTATAAACATTGAGCTATAAACTTCCCTCATTAGGCCACTTTAGCTTAAACAAGCAAATGATGAAATATTGAAGTTTCATTACCATTCAATTCAAATTATTTTCTAATTTTTATAATTATTTTTTGACCCATGGTTTATTTAGAAACGTGTTACTTAATTTATACATGGTTGAGAATTTTCCAGATTACATTTTTGTCATGTACTAAAATGTAATTGAAATTTAGAAATGACTGTTTCCACTCTTTATCTTGATAATTCTTGACATTTCATATTGTCTTTAAGTCTAGGTAATCTAAAAATTCAGCAATGAATATTAAAAGGCAGGGAAAGGGTACCTGTGACTTAAAACTTCTTGGGAAGACTGTAGAGTGAAGTAGAAGGAACATAGGATTTGGTGCTAGACAGGCTTCAGCTCAGGTTGTGGTTCTGGTGCAAACTGTATCTATGAACTGGTTCAAGCTTTCCATTTGTCATTCTTTCGATTTCAACTCCCAGAATGTCTGTGAGACTGGAAGGAACAAGCAACAAGTACTTAACATGGTGCAGCACAGGTGATTATAAATTCTAATTTAATTCTGTTATGGCCAGAAAATATATACTCTCCATCATTTCATTTCCTTTACGGTTATTGGTGTTTCTTTAAAAGTCACAGCAGATTGTCTGTCTTGGTAAATGATTCACATGCACTTTAAAAGGGTGTATATTCTGCAGTTTTGATGTACTACAAATGTCAGCTAAGTCAACTGATGTCAGTGATGTTCAAGTCTTCAATGTACTTATTGATTTTTTTAAATCTCCTAAACTTTCATCTTCTGAGAGCGGTATTGAAATTTTTACATAGAATTATGCATTTTCTCTCTTCAGTTCTGCCGTGTACTTCGCATATTTTAGAACTGTATTTTTAGATACATACACATACATTTAGGACTATTATGTCTTTTTGATGAGTTGACTCTTTTAAATAATGACATGTCTTTTTTGGTTAATATTTTGTTGATATTAATTTAGCCACTCCAGATTTCCTGTAGTTAGTATTTTTATGGTATATCTTTTGTTCATTCTTCTGTTTTATCAATATCTTCATATTTAATATACATCTCTTATAGATAGCATACTATTGGCTTTTGTTTTTTAGTATAACATGATAATTTCTATCTTTTCATTTATATGTTTAATCCATTTATCTTTAATGTAATTATTAGCATTATTGGCTTCAAGTCTACCATCTTCCTACTTGTTATCCAGGAGTTGCACCTATTCTTTGCTTTTTGCCTCCTTTCCTGCCTTCTTGTGAGGTAATTTGATAATTTCTTGGTATCCTATTTGGCCTCTTTGGCCTACTGACTTTCAGTTCAGTTCCAGTCGCTCAGTCGTGTCTGACTCTTTGCAACCCAATGAATCGCAGCACGCCAGGCCTCCCCTGTCTATCACCAGCTCCCAGAGTTCACTCAAACTCATGTCCATTGAGTCAGTGATGCCATCCAGCCATCTCATCCTTTGTCGTCCTCTTCTCCTCCTACCCCCAATCCCTCCCAGCATCAGGATATTTTCCAATGAGTCAACTCTTCCCATGAGGTGGCCAAAGTATTGGCGTTTCAGCTTCAGCATCAGTCCTTCTAATGAACACCCAGCACTGATCTCCTTTAGGATGGACTGGCTGGATCTCTTTGCAGTCCAAGGGATTCTCAAGAGTCTTCTCCAACATCACAGTTCAAAAGCATCAATTCTTCGGCACTCAGCTTTCTTCGCAGTCCAACACTCACATCCATACATGACCACTGGAAAAACCATAGCCTTGACTAGACAGACCTTTGTTGGCCAAGTAAAGTCTGCTTTTCAATATGCTATCTAGGTTGGTCATAACTTTCCTTCCAAGGAGTAAGCGTCTTTTAATTTCATGGCTGCAGTCACCATCTGCAGTGATTTTGGAGCCCCGCAAAATAAAGTCTGGCACTGTTTCCACTGTTTCCCCATCTATTTCCCATGAAGTGATGGGACCAGATGCCATGATCTTTGTTTTCTGAATGTTGAGCTTTAAGCCAACTTTTTCACTCTCCTCTTTCACTTTCATCAAGAGGCTTTTTAGTTCCTTTTCACTTTCTGCCATAAGGGTGGTATCATCTGCATATCTGAGGTTATTAATATTTCTCCTAGCAATCTTGATTCCAGCTTATGCTTCTTCCAGCCCAGTGTTTCTCATGATGTACTCTGTATAGAAGTTAAATAATTAGGGTGACAATATACAGCCTTGACATACTCCTTTTCCTATTTGGAACCAGTCTGTTCCATGTCTAGTTCTAACTGTTGCTTCCTGACCTGCATATAGGTTTCTCAAGAGGCAGGTCAGATGGTCTGGTATTCCCATATCTTGAAAAATTTTCAACAGTTTCTTGTGATCCACACAGTCAAAGGCTTTGACATAGTCAATAAAGCAGAAATAGATGTTTTTCTGGAACTCTCTTACTTTCTCAATGATCCAGTGGATGTTGGCAATTTGATCTCTGGTTCCTCTGCCTTTTCTTAAAGCAGCTTGAACATCAGGAAGTTCACAGTTACATATTGCTGAAGCCTGGCTTGGAGAATTTTGAGCATCATTTTACTAGCATGTGAGATGAGTGCTATTATGCAGTAGTTTGAGCATTCTTTGGCATTGCCTTTCTTTGGGATTGGAATGAAAACTGACCTTTTCCAGTCCTGTGGCCACTGCTGAGTTTTCCAAATTTGCTGGCATATTGAGTAATTCCATGTTATTTTTTTTTCTATCGTATTTACAATATTTATCTTGAACTTATTCACAATTTACCTTGAATTAATCATGTCACATGTTTTATAAGAACCTTAAAATGGTAAAGTTCCATTTTTTCTCTCCTGTCTTTGTTTAATTGTAACAATGCATTTCAATTTGCATTTAAATGCCACAATACATTGCTATTATTTTTGCTTTAAATAAGTATTCTTTAAATACATTAAGAACTGAGAAAAATTATTGTTATATTTATTTGCATATTTTTCATTTCTGACACTATTCATTTTGGTAACACTTTAGGGAAAACCATTTAATATTTCTAGTGGCATACATCTGCTGGTGACAAATTCTCTCAGCTTTGTTTTAATCTGCAGGTTTATTTCATCTTAATTTTTATATTGTGATACTTTATTGACAGTTTTCAAATACCTGGAAAAATTGAAAGAATTATACAGTGAACAATTATATGACCTGTGTAGATTCTATCATTTTGCTGTCTTTGCTTTATCACATATCTACCCATCGATCCATTCTGCTATGTTTACATTAATATATCTTATTATTTATACCTTTATAGTAGTTACAGACATGAGTAAAAGTTATCACCTAAACATTTAAGCATCTTGTATTATACAAATTTTAATATTTATTTATAGTTCTCTTAGGGTTTTTTTTTAGGTAAAGTTTATATACGGTGACAAATCACAAATCACAGTTAGGTGAACTTTGATAATATTTAACAAATGTGTACATATTTATGGTGTAACTTAAAATCAAATATAGAATATTATCATCACCATAGACAGTAACCTCCCACTCCTTCCCCTTATCAATCAATCCTTCTACTCGTACCTTCTCCACCACTGTCAAAGTAACTGTTCCGATTTTCCTTATCAGAATGTACTATTTTTTTTCCTCTTCTAGAACTTTATATACCTAGACCTATACAGAATGCACTCTTTTATAAAGCTTCTTTCACTCAGAAAATAATCTTAATAGTCATGCTCTTGTATCAGTCGTTAGTGGCTTTTGTTTGCCAAGTAGTGTTTTTTGTTGTTGTTGTTTTGTTTTTTAAAGAATTTATTGCAGCTTAGTTATTCTTTCTCTGGGTGGAGATCATCTGGGTTGTTCAGTTTTGAAGAACTTCTGTTTACATTCTTATCTAAGCCTCTTTATGGACTTTTATTTTTACTTCTCTGACGAGTACCTATGAGTAGAATTACCAGCTTAGTTTTATCAGAAACTCCCAGCGCTTTTTCCCAAGTGGTAGTATCATTCGCTGAAACAGTGTATTCACATCTTTATCCTTCAGCGTTGTTACTCTTTAGTTTTGGCCTTCCCTGGTGGCTCAGCAGTAAAGAATCCACTTGGCCAGTGAAGGAGTCATGGGTTCAATTCTGGGTCAAGAGGAGCCCCAGGAGAAGGAAATGTCAACCCACTGCAGTATTCTTGCCTGGGAAATACCATGGACAGGGGGTCCTGTCGGGTTACAGTCCATGGGGTCACAGAGTCAAACACAACTTAGTGACTAAAACAACAGCAAACAACAGTCTTAGTTTTAACCATTTTAGTGAGTGTGTGGTGGTACCTCATTCTGTAGCTTTTGTTTCACTGATGATTAAGATACTGAGCACCTTTTCATATGCTTGTTATTGGTCTTCTTTTGTGTTATGAGTGTTCAAATACCTTGTCCATTTTATAAGTAGGTTGTTTGTATTTTCATTATCAGGTCTGAGCAATTCTCTTTTCTGCCCTAGACACCAGTTCTTTCTTGGATAGATATTTTGAAAATACTTTCTCCCACTCTGTATCTTGCCAGTTCCTTTCCTCAGTGGTACATTTTAATGATGAGGTGTAATTTATTAATGTTTTCTTTAATGGTTATTGTTTTCTTTGTTCTACGAAATCTTTGCTGCTGCTGCTAAGTCGCTTCAGTCGTGTCCAACTCTGTGCGATCCCATAGATGGCAACCCACCAGGCTCCCCTGTCCCTGGGATTTCCAGGCAAGAACACTGGAGTGGGTTGCCATTTCCTTCTCCAGTGCATGAAAGTGAAAAGTGAAAGTGAAGTCGATCAGTCATGTCCAACTCTTCGCGACCCCATGGACTGCAGCCTACCAGGCGATTCTGACCATGGGATTTTTCTTTGCATACCCCTGCCACTGCTGCTGCTAAGTCACTTCAGTCGTGTCCGACTCTGTGTGACCCCATAGATAGCAGCCCACCAGGCTCCCTGGTCCCTGGGATTCTCCTAAATAATCATAATATTTTAGATGTTATGAAGAGAAGGCTGCCCCTGTCACTTCTCGAAGGCCAGAAGCTGATTTTCAAAATGCACAAGTCTGAACTAAAATAGCCAAACAAATAAGGTCTGAAGGTTAATTCAGTCATATATCTTTAATTTACTATCAGGTGACACTAGTGGTAAAGAACCTGACTACCAATGCAAGAGATATAAGAGACCAGTGTGATTCCTGGGTCAGGAAGATCCCCTGGAGAAGGACATGGCAATCCACTCTAGTATTCTTGCGTGGAGAATCCCATGGACAGAGGAGTCTGGTGGGCTACAGCCCGTAGGGTCGCAAAGAGTCAGACATAACTGAAGGGACTTAGGACATGCATGCACATGCACTCATTCTCTTTGTTATTCAGGCAAGTGACTATTATTGTAGTACCAAAAATTGTCAAGCAGTAACAACAGTTTAGCAAAGAATAGACAAATATTCCATGGCAGGGAATACTTGAAAATTCAAGCAGCTGGTATTTGGTTGGGAGATTCAATGGATAACAAGGCCCCCACTATGATAATGAATATGAAGGAGATAAATTCTAGTTTTCAAGGAGAAACAAGATTGTAGACTGATAGCTTGAAACAAGGGAAAAGACTAGAGCTATTGTACTGGCTTAACCAAAGGTTCAGTTCAGTTCAGTCGCTGACTCTTTACTACCCCATGAATCGCAGCACGCCAGGCCTCCCTGTCCATCACCAACTCCCGGGGTTCACTCAGATTCACATCCATCGAGTCAGTGATGCCATCCAGCCACCTCATCCTCTGTCATCCCCTTCTCCTCCTGCCCCCAACCCCTCCCAGCATCAGAGTCTTTTCCAGTGAGTCAACTCTTCACATGAGGTACCCAAAGTACTGGAGTTTCAGCTTTAGCATCATTCCTTCCAAAGAAATCCCAGGGCTGATCTCCTTCAGAATGGACTGGTTGGATCTCCTTGCAGTCCAAGGGACTCTCAAGTGTCTTCTCCAACACCACAGTTCAAAGCATCAATTCTTCGGCGCTCTGCCTTCTTCACAGTCCAACTTTCACATCCATACATGACCACAGGAAAAAACATGGCCTTGACTAGACGGACCTTAGTCAACAAAATAATGTCTCTGCTTTTGAATATATTATCTAGATTGGTCGTAACTTTTCTTCCAAGGAGTAAGCATCTTTTAATTTCATGTAGTTAGCTGCAAATTTGGGCTCTGGAAAAAGGATAGAGGGAATTCTGATTCAGAAAGAAACAGCAGAGAAAGTCACTAAATTTGTCTCCTTCTTGTTTAGATTTTCAGTGAGAACAAAGATAGAAGTAGTTTAGGAATCTAGTTTTGTCAGTTATATCACCCCTTTGACTCAAAACCCTTTGGTCTGGGATTGCATCAGAGTAAAATCTTCACCCCTAAACATCAGAGTCTTGAGGTGGGGCAGACAGAAAATGTGGACTAAGGATCAGCCTTTCAAACAAACCAGCAAAGCTATATTTGAAAGCTTTTTAGAGCACTTCCTAAATGTGACTCAAGCTATTTAGAAAATCAGGCTTGTGGATTATTTATCTTGAGTTCAATTAGTTAAATAGCATTAGGAACTTCTTGAAATCATCAAGGTGGCCCAACAAAATGCTGTCGGTAAATATGACACGTGTAATTGTATGACACAAAATTAAAAAGCTCTAATAGAAATAAAACAGGCAGTATTAAAATGAATGTGGCAGAGGGAAAGCCATGAGTGTAATTGATATCTTGATCACTAAACAAGGTAACTATTGATCTTTTTAAAGAAAAATCCATTTCAGGTAAGTGGATCCACTGACCTTTTTCATTTTTCTTATTGTGAAATGTCCATCCAGAGAGAGCCAAAATAGCTGAGCAAATAATGAGGATGACAGTGGGAATTAGCCCAGTGTGTCGTTAACATAATATCTACTCAGAAATACCAAGGACACAGCAATTTTCATGCCAGCTACTCAAGCTGATCTTAATAAATTCTCAACTGCACTGACATAGCTTTATGGCATTATCTTATTTTAAAGCACTGTTGTTCATGGGTTGAGTACAAGCCTGTGTGCATGCATGCTCAGTTGCTTAGTTGTATCTGACTCTGCAACCCCATGAACTGTAGCCCGCCAGGCTCCTCTGTCCATGGGATTATCCAGGCAAGAATACTGGAGTGGGTTGCCATTTTCTACTTCTGGGAATCTTCTAGACCCAAGGATCAATTGAACCCAGGTCTCTTGCGTTTGAGAGGAAGATTCTTTACCACTGTGCCACCTGGAAATCATGAGTATTAGAGTACATGGTAATTCTGTACAGCTGACTCACAGGCTATATCTGTAGCAGGATTAGTACCCCGGAGTTTAGGATAATGAATGCAAAACTCAATCATTTTTCCTTTTAATTGGAGAATTTCAGACTTTGCTCTAGGCTACTCACCATTTTCCTCTTGGAATAGCTACCCGTTTTAAAAGGGATTTTTCACTGGTATGATCAATAATTGAACTTCATGGTAGTGTTGTGCAAAGATCTCTGAACTTGGAAGTCAGGAAGACTTGATAACAGTTCCAGACTGAAGAACATTTTTCTGTGCCTTGTCCCAGCAAACACTTAATACACACAATGTTCAGATGTTTTAAAAGGCTTTTTCTCACCTATACCTAACATACCTCTCCTGCCCCAACTCCTCCCCTCAGTTACCTCCCTCATATTACCTTGGTTTATTTCCTTCATAGCATAGATCACTCTCTAATAGTAACTATCTTATTTATTTTCTTATTTACTCCTTGCATTAGAATCTTAGCCCTAAAAGGGCAGAGACCCTTCCTGTTTTACCTACTGTTATAACCTCAACAGCTTCTAGCAAATGGTAGATGCCAATAAGTAATTGTCAAATCAGCTAATATATAGTTTAAGCCACTTCTGTTTCAGATCCAGAAATATTTTGTTCCATCTCAAACTCTTAAGTTTCACTAGTAAAGCTAATAAAGCAGCCACATGAAGTTACAAATACATAGTATAGTACTAGACTTATTTTGGGACTTCCCTGATAATTCAGTTGCTAAAGAATCCACCTGCGATGCAGGAGACACAGGTTTGATTCCAGGGTCAGGAAGATCTCCTGCAGGCTACCCACTCCAGTATTGGGCTTTTCTTGTGTTTCAGGTGATAAAGAATCTGCCTGCAATACGGAAGACCTGGGTTTGATCCCTGAGTTGGGAATATTCCCTGCAGAAGGGAAAGAGCACTCACTCCATTAGAGTCGGACACGACTGAGTGACTTTCACTTTCAGACTTATTTTAAATATCACATAGTACTAGATTTATTTTAAATAACACTACTTAGAAGTCTGTAACATTATATCCAGAAATGTTCATTCAGTTCCCAGAGTTCTCAAGATAGGATGGACGAAGAAGACATAGTCTCTACCTAGATGACTGTAACAATGTACAGTTTATTGGTGAGTAAGAAAGAGTGGAGAAGCAGGCTTGTAGAATGATAACCTAGAACTGTACACCTGAGAGATACTTTCAGAGCCAAGCATACTCAGTATTAGGTGGATACCTTCATTTTCTGTTCAATGATAATAAAATTGTTGAGGCCTATTGCGAAATATAAAGAAAAAGGAATTAAATTTCTTCCATATGGCACTGGACAAGAGGATGAAACTAAGACTGATATAAACACATTAAAATTTTTGCTCAGTTAGCTGCTCCAACAATTACAGTTCTACCAGTGTCATCAGCTGGTCTAGTAAGAGCGGGACATAGGATGGAGTTACACTTTCCAAAAATATTTTTGAGAAGATTTAGTTGTCAGTTTGTGAGTCAGATTGGATGACCTTTTAAATTGTTCCCGATAAGATCTGTTTTAATTTGTAATATCATCGAAATGTATTCAAATCATTTAATTGTTTAAAAGCACCTTCTATGTCAATTTCTGGGAACAAAAGATAAATAGGCCACAATCTGGTGTTAGAACATAGTGCTTAACCTCCACCATGTGATCTCTGCTTGTTTACAGATATAGGTCAGGTTCATGACTCAGCTGCTTGGTTTAACCAGCTATTTGCAGAATGATGGGTCACCATGACTATCATGCACAAATCAATTTGTTCCTTTGTTGGTCTCTCCAATGACAGCTCCAAGGTACACAGTGGAACTGGCATGTGGCTTTGGAGCCACAGTTCTCCTGGTGGTGATTCTCATTGTTATTTACCATGTTTACTGGCTGGAAATGGTCTTATTTTACCGGGCTCATTTTGGAACAGATGAAACCATTTTAGGTGAGTAATGAGAATTTCATCTATATCTCCTGACTACAATCTTGAGAAAACATATTGGCTTGATAAAACCTGGATTAGTTGGAAGATATAATCAGACTAACTTTAGTTTCAGCCCTTACTATTGAAAATCTTTCTAATGCATATTAGTCTGCTTTCTTGGGTCAGTATATGATTTAGTCTAGATTGGCACTATCCAAATAGAAATGCAATATGAACCATATATGTAATTTAATATTGTTCTAGTGGTCACATAAGGAAAAAGAAAAGTGAAAATAATTTTAATAATTATGTTATCTAACATGTTCAAAAGAGTATCACTTTAGCTTGAAATTTAATATTAATAGAGATATTTTAGTCTTATTTTTGGTACTAAAAAATCTTCAAAGTTCAACATGTATTGTGTTTTATACTTGCAGCATACCTCCATTCAGACCAGACACATTTCCAGTGCTTAATAGCCACTTGTGGCTTGTGGTTATTGTACTAGACAGTGTATGTCCACACTTTGTACTCACAGGTTATCTGTGTACCAGAAGAATCACATAGGAGCTTACTAAAAGGAACATCTAAAGGCTAGCCCCTATTATGAATCAGCATCTACAATTTCAGCAGTATCCCAAAATGATTCATGTACACATTATAGTTTAAGAAACACTGTCTTAGTGCCTCTATGCCAGGTGACAAGAATGAAACATTTAATTACCAATTCTAATACCCATCGCATAAAGAATCTCATTGAGTGGCTTGTAGAAGAGACAGGCACCTGTATTTTTAACAAGAGGTGATTTTCATAATTAGGCAACTGGGAGAAAAATTGGTTCATCAAATCTAAGCATATTTTAATTGTAGGTATTTTCAGATATACATGATTTAGACATTTCTCAAGGTTTTGCTCAATTTATTATTCTTATATATTAGTGAGTGACATACGAGGGCAGGAATCAGAAATGTTCTGCATGGTATTTTTGCCAGCATCTCTGACTGAGTAACTATTTGCTTCCTGATTCCATCAGTTCATAGTTGAATGAGCCAAACCTCACTCATTCTCCACTACAAACTCTGAACTTACTGAGATGAGAGTAGAAGACATATCAGATAAACTTTGCAATTACACCTCAAAATAGTCATTTTGCCTGGAGCCCTGTCACAGGTGGGGAATCACACTGAAATCTGTCAGCTAATTCACATGTGTAAAAAATGGAAATGTCTAATATCCAAAAGTTGGATTTAAGAAAAAATACAGTACTATTGAGAAACTTTCCTAATTTATATTGGATCTGTGTTTTGTGTCTTTTATTAAATTTTTGCTAGATGGAAAGGAATATGATATTTATGTATCCTATGCGAGGAATGCTGAAGAAGAAGAATTTGTATTACTGACCCTCCGTGGAGTCTTGGAGAATGAATTTGGATACAAGCTGTGCATCTTTGACCGAGACAGTCTGCCTGGGGGAAGTAGGTATTTCAG
Organism: Nanger dama; assembly: GCA_917880005.1. Lineage (NCBI taxonomy): Eukaryota > Metazoa > Chordata > Mammalia > Artiodactyla > Bovidae > Nanger > Nanger dama. Next base: position 20,648,587 of record CAKJTW010000011.1, on the reverse strand, counting down.
ATGAGTACAGGTGATGCTACACTGAAAGGCAGAGTAGACCTCTAGCTTCGGGTCACACGTAAGAGTCATGGCACAGTTCTATGTTGACATCTTTGGACATTTAAATGCCCAGTTCATTTTGTAACAGGTAGAGACTCTCTAGGAATAAATCTGGTCTTCCTAGATGTCTCAGTGGTAAAGAATCGGCCTGCCAGTGCAGGAACACAGGAGATGTGGGTTCTATCCCTGGCTTGGAAAGATGCCATAGGGAAGGGAAATGCCAGTCCACTCCAATATTCTTACCTGAGAAGTCCCATGGACAAAGGGTCTTGGCAGGGTACAGTCCATGGGTCACAAAGAATCAGACATGACTTAGCAACTAAACAACAACAACAGGAATAATTGTACATGGTAAGATGTAGATTATTCAAGTGCAGGTCATGGTTTTAAAATATTTCCCCAGTAAGCTTTAAAAACAATGTCAGGAAAGTATAGATGCAGAGTGCATTGTAGCTTTGCTAAGGGCCACAGCTTTAAACATTTTGTTTACTCACATTTAGATTTTTAGACAGTTTAACTAATTTGCACTAATTTGCCTAGAATTTTTTTCATAAAGAGTGAGTTTAAAACATTTGTATACAGATGAGATTTACTCGATTTTGCAAAAAGTGAGGTGCAGAAGAGAGTGCTTGGAATCCTCCATTGTATTACTTACTGATAGTAATTAGAATATTTTCCTTCCTTTTTTAATTCTTGTTTTCTTGCAAACCAATGCTGCTCGAATCCTCTCTTTCCTTGTATCTGTTTCTTCCTTCATATCAAATTACACATTTGAAATGAGTTTAACATTTTACAAAAGCCGGTATATCCTAATAGGTATAAAAAGATTGAAATGCTGAATGATTTAAAATAAAATGTACCTCTAATTTTCAGATCCAGACAGTAACACATAAAGTGATACTACATTTGAGTCTCTTTTGTAAATGCATAATAGCACTCATAAACCCACTGTTAAACTCTGTACTGTTAAAATGAATTAATATCTCTAATCTTTAAAACAAACTAATTTATTTTCTTCCTCTAAATCTTGTTTACATTAATCACTTAGCATATTTTTAGTTATATTGATAATTTGAGAGAGAGAATGGACATTAATATTTATTCTTATTTTGAATTAGCTGGATCACTTCATGTCCACAATCATCATCCAAAAGTCCATCATACTTCTGTTCTGTAGGAGATATCTCTTTCAGCATAATTTTGCCAGAAAATGCTGACTTGACTATATAGATAAAGGACAAATCCCACTCATTTTGAAGCTTAAAATCTTAAATAATTTATTCATCTAATTATTCATTCATAAGTCTTTCAACTGATATTTACTACTATCTGAACAGTTATGTGAAGATATACAGTATAACAGCAATGTAAGACTCCGGCAGGAATTGATAGTGTTTTGAAGAATTCAAGTTCCATATAATTACTCTTGCATTTTGCTTTTGATGACTGATCTTTGTGATCCTTTGCATTCTCCCTGCTGCTTTTACTCAGTCCTCTTTCCCTCTAGGTCTCTTTCCCTGCTTACACACAGTCAATCAGCAACAGTGCTTGGAGTGGACAATTACTTATTCTTGGATTCTCCTCTAGGCTGCACATGCTATTTTAATTTCAACTCTCTCCCCATTGCCTCTGTACCTGTGAAGATTAAAGGGCAAAATGACTGCTAAGGGGAGTGGGGAGTATGGTAAACCTTGAGATGGCTTTCCACAACACTGGTGCATTCCCTGGAGTTGCCTTCTATCTGAACCCCAGGAAAAGGATTATTCAGCCCTTGATAAGCAACCTCGAGGAGATGGATTATTCCCAAGAATTTAGTGACAGGAACTAATCAGAACCCTTGACATCAGAGTAAAATTATACAGCATTTCCATTTCCCCTTGCTGCTTCTTTTTCGACCTGAAGAAACCATTTGCTTGCCAGTGAAGGCACACGCATCAGCTAGCAGCTGCTGAAACACATGGCTTCTTAGTAATGACAGGAGTTTAAGGAGAAAGATTCAGGGACTAATTTAGGCTCCAGAGCAGAGCAGAATAGAAAGCTGAGCTGAGAATGTGATTCCAGTCAAAATACCATTCAGTTGGCTAGATTTTCTTAAGTTTCTATTCCAATGATATAGAATAGTCTGTGTCTGGGAGGCACCTGACAGTAGAGAGGGACTACCAAGAAATGAAGTGTTTTACTCTTGCTGTTCTGGGTTAGTGAAAAGTGAATTTCTATGATTTAGCATTATAATGTATAATTTTTAATACTCGCTGGCAGAGTTAATACATGGGTATCTTTGGGGAGAAAGGGCTCAAGACCTGATTTTTCTGGGCCAAAATATACCACACAGTTTGAAGAAATTGATTTCAGTACTACCCACACATTCTTCATGTCCCAAATGATGCTTCTGAAGACCAAGGTCATAGGAATACATTTTGGCTTTATGCCTGTTTGAAATTCCTTCCGGGTTGGAATATGTGCATTCAGTTTCTATGCTCTCTGAAGAGAGTGACATTTTCTGAACATTTTCTGAATGCTTGGGTCTAAGGATTAAGTGTTGTTGATCAAAGTTTCACCCCCTTCTCAAACTATTATGCTAATTTCTTTTCACTTGGTCCTCAAGCCCCACACTTCGAGGGCGTTCTTGGCCATCACTAATCCCCATGGTGTTTTCTTTCCCAGTTGTCACAGATGAGACGTTGAGCTTCATTCAGAAAAGCAGACGCCTCCTGGTTGTCCTAAGCCCCCAACTACGTGCTCCAGGGAACCCAAGCCCTCCTGGAGCTCAAGGCTGGCCTAGAAAACATGGCCTCTCGAGGCAGCATCAACGTCATTTTAGTGCAGTACAAAGCTGTGAAGGAAACGAAGGTGAAAGAGTTGAAGAGGGCTAAGACGGTGCTCACGGTCATTAAATGGAAAGGGGAGAAATCCAAGTATCCACAGGGCAGGTTCTGGAAGCAGCTGCAGGTGGCCATGCCAGTGAAGAAAAGCCCCAGGTGGTCTAGAAGTGGCGAGCAGGGTCTCACTTATTCATCCTTGAAAAATGTATGAAAGAGCCAGTGAATGATGGATGAAAAGATCCAGCAATACTCCAAGAAGGAAAGATTCCCTTGCTTTATTCCCAGTGTGTTGTTCATGGACAGAAACAAATTCTATGGAAGCCTCCCCATAGAGATAAATTCAGGGTTACTGTAGAACTGTTCTGCTTCCTCAGGCAATACCAAGGCTTAGAATGATCATGCCACTACTTGTCGCCAGTGCCTGAGGTCACTCCATTTTTTGCAAGAATTGGTGATGCAGAATTCCACTTCTGCATCCTCCATTCTGTTCCTACTCATATCTATTCACTCACTCTCACTCTCTCTCCTTTTTTTTTTTGAATAATCTTAATATTATGGGGAAGCCTTTGTTATTGATTTAAAGACCCCTTATAGATGGGTCATCTGTTAACAAGGTCATTAAGAGTTTCAAGTATAGTTTTCTTTTCTTTTATTCATCCCTTAAAAGATAATCAGGGCCTAAATTTATCTTTGCTAAGGAAAATAAACTGTTTTGCTCATCCTACTATGCTAGACACCCTCACAGCAAGACCAACACTATTTATGATGTTATAAAGCAGGGTGACTGTAAACGTTCCTTACGATTGGCTTAAAGGGCTTTCCCGCATTGTCTGCTGTCATAACTCGCCCCACCACCCCATGCACTCTGTCTCAGGTAGTTGGTATCATATCTGTCACCTTGAAAACTATGTAATAGTATTTTGTTACAGTAAACTCCCAATTATCTGTAGGTTGACCCATATCCATCACTCCATCGCCCTTCCTCCTGCATTTTGGGTCAGTCATTCAGAGCATGCAGGTGGCTCCACACTTGATTCATTGGAGAGGAACCTTCTCTTACTGGTGCTAATACTGATTAAAAGAAAGAGCAAAAAGCTTTCAAGGGCATTTTCTGTCTTATAAGAAAAGCACAGAACAGGATGTTTGTCAATTTGTCTTTTAATCTTTAGCTTTGCTAATGTGAATATTAGGAAAATAATTTCTCTTTACTTGTTTCTGTCTCTCCATTGTAAAGTGTTAAAGTTAGACTTAGGGACCTTGAGAGTGCTTTTAGCATTAATACTCTAAAAGTATTAACTGGACCTTGAGTAGTTTTCATATTTTATTCACTGATAAGTTAATAACACTCACTTCAAACAAGTTAGACTGAAAAGTCACTGTCAACTAAACATGTTTTAGTTTGTATAAGTAAAACTTTACTGTTCTTAAGATTTGGAAAAGTGAAAACTAAGTCCAGGGTTTACAGAGTGGTGAATATCTATGTTACATATAGATTTTTAAAAAAATATATGTATATACACACAAAATTATATATATATATATTGCATATAAACACATGAATTACATATACACATGCATGCATACATGAATTGTATATATATACACACACACTACACACACATATATGTGTATATATATATATATCCACATATGACTTTAAATAGCCATTGGCACAATATTACAAATTACTGGAGCTCTTATCCAGTTTTTAAATTATGTTTTTACTGTAATATTTTATGTCACTGTTTTCTGCACATTAATAATATTTGTGAATTTACAGCTCCCAGAGTAGTTGTTATTAACTCCTGCCCTCCCTAAATTAGTAACAATGACTTACTACTGCCACAGGTGATCTGGGTGCTGTGGGTTCTGTTTTGCACAGGGCTTCCATGGTCACTGCTAAGCAGTAGCCAGCCTTCTGGCATTACTTGGCCAGCCACTATATTTTGAGCACACATACTTAGAAATTATGTTAATCTTAGTGCTCAACTCTTGGAGAGATATGTCTCTATTTGGACTTTTAATAATAAAGATGGAAAAGAAAATAAAAATACCTATAAATGAGCCTGGGTATCCTATGAAAAATAATAATTCATAATTTAAGGAAATCCTTATCTTAGTAGTATGAATGTTGATAAACTATTCTAAAATTATCTCCTATATTTGTGTCCTTCTGATTACTAAACTCTATTTAATCATTTTTCTATGGAGGAGTTATTATTTTAAATAAAACAAAAGCTTCATGAATCATTGACTATAAAACTATGGTATGGGGGTCATCTTGGATCTAATGTTTTTAGCTTTGTTAATGCTTTTCATTACTACAAAGCACAATTACTCCTTCTATTAACCCTTTCATCATAAGACCAGGGGAGAACTGACCCCAGATAAGATTTGAATTTCAATTCAAGAATGAGCTTTAGGTAGATGAGGGACAGCCCCATTATCAAGGGCCATTCTCTTGCCAATGCAGCATCTTTTGCACTTTTGGATTTCATATTTATGCTAAATGATGTTTGGCACCCCTAGAAACTTCTAGATAAATTTTGTTCTATTTATATTACTGTATTTGCTACTGAATGTTTTCAAATGCTAAAAATCTAAAGCAACTCAAATTGAAATGATATCTCATCCTAAGATAATTTTGTTTCAAAAGTTCTTTTTGTTTGTTTGTTTTATGATCCAGAACATGCCCAGTACAGAATATTTGAGAGAGAAGGAGAAGCATACAGTAAGGAGAAATCTCTCTCTAATATTAAAAACAAAAGAAAATCCAGTGTTAAAAAGAAAAATCTCAAAGGTTTTAGATATATGGTATAAAGACCTTCTGCACCCAATTAAACAAACAAACAAAAAGATATGATATATAGAGTGTCCAGTTACACAACCATATAAAATAATTTAATTTTTTCTGCATTGTAGTTAGATGAGTCCCTAATATTCTAATAAACAAGTACTCCATTGTATTGGAAAACAAAAGTTTCACTCCACTTGTTAATTATCTATTTTCTTTCCATAGGTTTTTCATATTTTAAGACTATCTTTTTTATTTTATCCATAAAAGTTTGTATTTTCCATTTTCCATTTGATTTGTAAATTTGTTTATTTTAAAAATAAACCATTTATTTTCACCTTTGAATTTTATTTTGTGCATGTGTTTTATGTATTTTTCATGTTTGGGCATAAGAAATGAGATTTTAAAAGAATGATACACTTAGAAAAATAAATGTTTTAAGGGACATTAGTTTTCTCTTTCTGAGAAAAATCTGAAAAACCTGGAAACTTCAACTCAACATTTTCTTTACCTCTGAGTTAAAGAGTTACTTAAGTAAAATGGAGTGATCTGATATACCAGACATCTGTATGTGCTTGTGTGTGTGCATGTGCACACGTGAATGAGTGTGGAGAGAAAGAATCACCAGAGAGAATGAGATGGAGAAAAAGATGAGGAATAGAGACAAAGAGAGAATAAAGAAAGGCAAAGAGAGAGGGGAGGTTTTAAAACAGAGACACAAACCTATTTCTTTTTGTTCAACTTGAAACTTGGACAGTTAACAGTAATAGCTTACCTTTTATAAGTTTTCAACTTAAAAGCAGTTGCCTTAAAAAGATCAACTAACAATGCCTTGCCTTTAGTTAACAGGTGATCATCTGAATCAGATATGCATTTCTATTTCAAACAAATCAGTGATAAATATTTGAAAAGATATTTTTCTTTTGAGTTAATATTAAGTCTGTGGTAAAAGGGAGCTTTCTTGCTTTTTAAAATAAATCTTATTTATTTCAAGAATATTTATTGGGCCTCTATAATTTAACTGGTTTGCTTAGTAAAAATTTTCCTCCAAAACATTTCCATTTCAAATCAGTCTCCAAAGAGTAGACTTAGGATCAATGCATGGAAGTTACAAAAAAGCAGTCTATACTCATTTAAGAAACAACTTTAAAGCAGAGTTGGAACATAATGTATATCACTATCTTTGGAGATATAAGCACCCAGGTGATGCAGTGGTAAGGAATCTTCCTGCCAATGCAAGAGATGCAGGTTCAATCCCTGAGTCAGGAAGATTGCCTAGAGAAGGAAATGACAACCTACTCCAGCCTATTTTTGCCTGGAAAATTTCATGGACAAAGGAGGCTGGCAGATTATACTCCATTGTGTTGTAAAGAGTTGGACACAACTGAGTGAACAACTGAGATTATTAGGTCTTTGACACAAGTAAACATGAAGTATAACAGGAGATGCATTCAGCAACTTATCTATTTCTCTGTTTCTACTCAAGGGATATGAAGTATTCTTAGCAATGGGCTAAGTATTCCACTTTTATTTTAAACCCTAATAGACAGAATTTTAAAACTTTGAATCCACAGTTTAAGTCAGTCTTCTAAAGTTCCCATTCAGTTCAGTTCAGTTCAGTCACTCAGTTGTGTCTGACTCTTTGAGACCCCATGAATCGCAGCACGCCAGGCCTCCCTGTCCATCACCAACTCCCAGAGTTCACTCAGACTCACGTCCATTAAGTCAGTGATCCCATCCAGCCATCTCATCCTCTGTCGTCCCCTTCTCCTCCTGCCCCCAATCCCTCCCAGCATCAGAGTCTTTTCCAATGAGTCAACTCTTCGCATGAGGTGGCCAAAGTACTGGAGTTTCAACTTTAGCATCATTCCTTCAAAGAAATCCCAGGGCTGATCTCCTTCAGAATGGACTGATTGGTTCTCCTTGCAGTCCAAGGTACTCTCAAGAGTCTTCTCCAACACCACAGTTCAAAAGCATCAATTCTTCGGCGCTCTACCTTCTTCATAGTCCAACTCTCACATCCATACATGACCACTGGAAAAACCATAGCCTTGACTAGATGGACCTTAATCAGCAAAGTAATGTCTCTGCTTTTGAATATGCTATCTAGGTTGGTCATAACTTTCCTTCCAAAGAGCAAGCGTCTTTTAATTTCATGGCTGCAGTCACCATCTGCAGTGATTTTGGAGCCCAAAAAATGAAGTCTGACACTGTTTCCACTGTTTCCCCATCTATTTCCCATGAAGTGATGGGACCAGATGCCATGATCTTCATTTTCTGAATGTTGAGCTTTAAGCCAACTTTTTCACTCTCCATTTTCACTTTCATCAAGAGGCTTTTTAGTTCCTCTTCACTTTCTGCCATAAGGGTGGTGTCATCTACATATCTGAGGTTATTGAGATTGATTTGGAATCAATATTAGTCTATGCATTATTTTAATATTGTGTTCAGTAAACATTGAATAATAATAATTTAATCAAGATGATTAATTCAAAAGCATACCATGCAGTAGACATTGACCTAATGGTATTGATAAATTGACCAGCAACCCTACAAATTTGCTCTCATTATATGTATTTTATAGATGGATGAATTCAAACTTTAAAGATATAAAATAAATGATTATACTATTAAGATAAATGGAGAAACCAGTATTTAAACTCAGATTAGTCTTTCAAATTAGATGCCCCTATTTTTTAAAATCTGTACTTCAAGTTTTAAGAGAAAGAGAGAGGTTTAATACACTCTCATATACCAGTAATCTCACTAAAGAGCAAAATTACTGTCCTAGTTTTCTTTTAGTTTTCTTTCTACTCCCAAGTTAATACCTAGGATATTGTAACTTTTATAGGCAGGATTATTCTAGAGTAGTGAAGAGTTATAGATCAGAAACTGTCACTCCAAACCCAATTTATGACCACAAACAAAAAAACTGGCCTTATCAATCTATAGCCACACCTCAGGTTTGTTTTTTTTTTTTGACCCAAACAGAATAAATAACCTAATTTAAGATGTCCTCTCCAAATAATAGTCATCATTAAAAAAATAATTAACATCCTCAAATATGAAATTTGACAGTATGGAAGATATTAAAATAGGCCATAAGGAGGCAGTTTCCTTCAAAGTATTATATGAAGACACCAAGGTATAGACCAACTCATTTGAAAACCATGTTCTAATCTATTCCTCAATGTCTGGAGTTCCACCATTCATATTTATTTAATTTATTTTTTTACATTACCCTATCTAAAAGGCAAATTCTCCACTTTCAAGTGGATTACCAAAATTAAAAAAAAAGCCATAAGCCTTAAAGACAATTTTTTTAGAGGATCTAAGACAATGTTTTATTTTCAACAATGGTACCCCCTTTGGACAGAACAAACATTTTCCTAAAGTGACTATTTAGAAATGAACCACCCATACCCACAGTTACACACCTCCTCTCTACATGCAATTTGAATGCATGAGTTCCTTTTGTTGAAAAATTATCCATGTTATCTTAGGGTTATATCATATTCATCATGATATAGGAGAAACAGTAGACTTCCTAAAGTCATATCCTTGGTTTTATGAAAGGAAGAAACATAAAATTCTGAATAAGATAGGAAAGAAAAAGGAGTTACCAAGACACACAGATACACACACACGCTTTGAAGATAAGTGATTGAAGCAAAAAGAAAAGATTAAAGCAAAAAGTCACTAAAATACTTTGTGCTCATGATAAAGCCAGTCACAAGTTCTTAAACACTGAGCACATCTCTTTTGGTTTTCCTTCAAATTCATGTTAAACTTGGCAGTTGGAAAAAAATAATACGGTAGAGAGCAAAGCTCCTTCATTCCCTGTCAAATTCATAATCCCGTTCACTGAAAACTTTCAGCTTGTCTTCACAGACTGAAAAGTTTCTCCCTCAGCGCTTCACTCCTGAAAAGCATAGGTGCTCAATCTCATGGTCTGTTCACAACATGTGTTTTCAGAGTTGTCAACAGCTGCAATTTTCAAGTTTGAAATTTCCTTCAGAAAATCTGTTTAAGCTCCTAAATCTCACAATGAGTTTAGCACAGAGTTTATCTCAAGAAGCTTCTGTTAAGTTTTGCCCAAATTCACCACAATAACTATTAGAATTGAATGCTTGGTGAGAAGTCTAATTGGCTGATTTTTACCAGTTATTGTTGTCATTGTTGTTGCCTCTTTAATTGTTATTCAGACCAACTCTTGACATACAGAGAAAAACAAAGGGGATTTTGGCTGACATCACAGTCAATACTATGAACTCTCTGATATGTCCAAAATTTTTAAGTATCAAGAGCTATAACTGTGGATCTTAGGAGTGAGTAATGCCCTGTAGATTTTTGCTGATAAGACAGTGTCTGGAGCATTATGTTCAGTCCTGTTCATGATAATACTCTTAGGTGACATCTATATATATATATATGTAAGTGTGTGTGTATATATATATATATATATATATGTAAGTGTATATATATATGTGTGTGTATATATATATATATATAAACACTAAATGTTATTAAGAAAAAAATCAATAAAAGTAGGGAAGAGACTTGAAACCAATTCATATGAAGAATAAGATTAAAAATTCATGAAGTTATTTAATCTAGAGATGAGGGAAAAAAATACAATGAGATCACAATAATTATGAAACACTTAAAGTATTTTAAAATGTCAGATCTAAGACCACTAAAGTACAAGGAAACAACTTTTCAAAACAAGAAATTATTTACAAGTAGAACTGAAATTATGAGATTCCTTACCTGGGTAGATTATTTAACACTTCGATCTTGTATTTTCAAGTGTTTGTTGCCTGTCCTCCCTATGACTGTCAACCATGAACTGAAACGTGTATGTTTTCACTGGGGATTGTCCTATCTTTCATTTTCCTATAGATACAGTGGAAGCAGTTTTTGACTTCATTCAAAGGAGCCGAAGGATGATTGTTGTGCTGAGCCCAGATTATGTGACAGAAAAGAGCATCAGCATGCTAGAGTTCAAACTGGGTGTCATGTGCCAGAACTCCATTGCCACCAAGCTCATTGTGGTTGAGTATCGTCCCCTTGAGCAGCCACACCCAAGCATCCTACAGCTGAAGGAGTCTGTATCTTTTGTGAGCTGGAAGGGAGAAAAGTCAAAACATTCTGGCTCTAAATTCTGGAAGGCCTTGAGACTGGCTCTTCCACTGAGAAGTCTGAGTGCCAGCTCTGGCTGGAATGAGAGCTGCTCTTCCCAGTCTGACATCAGTCTGGACCATGTTCAAAGGAGGAAAAGTCGTTTGAAAGAGCCCCCAGAACTCCAGAGCTCAGGGAGAGCTGCAGACGCTTCCACGGGCCCAGACATGATGTCGAAGCACAGAGGGAAGCCCTCTGCAGCCTGCCGGGTGCTGTGTCACCTACTGTGAAGGAGAGAGTCAGCTTAGGAGCAAGAGTCGGGCAGAGATCCACACCCAGCCCCAGTGGGAGACACACCTTGTAAGCCTGTTCCCCAAGAATCAGAAACTCAATGGATACAAAATGGCACCAGATTGGAACCCCCTGCCCCCAGATTTCAGCCCTTGCTCTTCACCATTTCACGGATTTATCCAATAACAATGACTTTTATATCCTATAATTACTGTGTGGTGGGTGGTGGCTGCTATTTCTAACAGCCCACTATGTGTCATGAACCTATGGGAATAATTGACATTTTTATCATCTAATGGACTATCAGGTTGTGCCCCTTTATTGATTTTTAAAAACTATTTATTTCTAGGAGACAAAAGACCTGAAGGACCTGAATCCAGATTTATTGCCTCTAACGGCCTCAGAAGAGCACACTCTTCTTGGGCCCTAGAAGGTCAGTATGTGCAAGTTGCCTAAAGTCTGATCCTCTCTCTTACCCCATGGTTTTAAACAGAGCAAAGAATTTCAGTGTTTCCTTTGAGTTTGTTGACCAACCTCATACTATCAGTCAGTCAGGTGTACTTGGGCTATGACGCTAACAGGGTATGTGCATCTCGAGGGAGCATCATGGAAAGAAGTCAGTTTCAGTTTTGGTGGAAGCTGTAGGAACAGGCTCAATGGGAAACCTTCAGAACATTTTCCCAGGAAGAACCAAGTACTCCCACACAGGGATACACAGTGTTCTGTCTCACTGTAAACTAGTGTTCTCTAAACTGCCTAAAGTTGTTAGCATCAATAAAGTTATATTTTTATGTGATTTCACTTGTACTAACACATTTTTACCTCTCTCTTTCCCTTCTACTTTTTTATGGCTTTTAAATTCATATCTGAAGACTATTCTTTTAAGGAAATTGAGATTTGGTTTGGGTACTAGGAAAGCTGAGATGTATCTTTAGTTTCTTTCTAGGAATGATCTAGGAAAGAGCCAAGAGAGAATGAGAAAATGTCTCAAAGGAAATGAAGAGCTATACAAAAATATCATTATAATTTTAGAAATGACAGCTGAAAAATCCAGTATGGTTAGGGGTTAGGGTAGAGTTTGGTCCATCAATCCCTTCTTCTCATTTGGAATTCTGAGGATAGTCATTCAAGGGCCTACAAGGATCAAAAAGTAAGAAAAAGGAGAAAAGAGGGACACATGTAAGTATAATACAATGCTCTTCATCTAGTACTCGTGTATATGGACATAGATAGAGATAAATATCTCTTTAAATATTTTAATACAATCATAAAAGGCACATAGCATTTGATTTCTGAGTCAGGGAGAAAAGAGAGATAATTAAGCCTGGAGGTAAAGTATATATTTCTTTAAAAAGGAGCATCCTTCGCTCTGTTTCATTTGATTCCTGTCAATGATTAAGCCCCAGTGTTGAAAAAGCATCATTTTTCAAATGAATCTCAAAATCCAGATTTTTAAGTAATCTGTCAATTATGAAATGACTTAAAAAAACATCCTAAACACATGAGCACATATTCACCCAAAGGGCCACTAATTTGTAATTTCAGAGCTAAAGTATTCACTCAAAAATCTTATGTCGAATGGGTATCCAAATAACCCTGGTGATATTGAGACTGAAGAACACAGTCTGGCCCCTAAGGAAATAATGGGAAACATTTATTCCCTCCCCAAACTGAAGACATCCAGACACTCAGAATAGGGCTGAACTGACCCAACACTCAATTAAGGAGAAAAAGCTGGTGTGTCTTCCATCTAGTCTGATAAAGGGTCCCTGCATGGTGGTTTTACTGTAAGAAAATTAGAAGCACAATCTACTGCTCACGAACAGGAGCAAAGTAAAAGGGGGCAAAGATGGTACCAGACATTAGCACTCACTTCAGCACATAAACTTGACTCCTCATGAGCTGTGGCCCAGTGGATGTCAGCCTTTCTCGGTTATTAATAATGAATGAGGGCTGGAGAAAGAAACCAGAGTTTTCATCCCACTCCTCCCCTTGGAAAGAAATACAGAACTCTCTGTTGAAACAAGAAGCGATTAGATCCTTTTCATGCAGAAATAAGATGAGGGAATAGGGCCCTCCAGAGTAAATGGGACTCAACAAGAAACTTGTAATTAGGAAAGGACAGGCCACTCTACCGGAACATCCAGCAGTAAATGACAATGTGCAACTCATGTTCTACATTGCAGGCCTTCTTAAAGAGATTAATTCATACTTGATGTATGTTCAGGAATCTTCACTTGGAAGACAGATAGTAGTTTCTCTCTAAATCTGTTAAATAGTGGCTAATGTAAGTGGCTCCAAAACCCAAGCAGGGAGAGAATGCTGTTATCCATAATCAGTCTTATTCCTTATTAGCAGTGTTTCAAATAATAAAATATGTTTGGGAAAACTGATAGGTTAATTTTGTCATTTATAAATTATTTCCTAAGTGAAGAAAATAAATGAAAAGACTAGTGGGAGAGGCATGGAAAATTAAACATGAACTCTTATTATGAATGTGTAACTGGATAATCGTGGTATTCTCAAAAACTCAGTTTTGGTTGGTATCAATTTCCATCGACAATATGAGCACAATGTAACCAATAAAATGTTATGATTTTTGGCATATAGCCAAAATCTAAAAGGTGTTCAGACAGATGATAGACCAGACTTGTACTGTATGGAGAAAAGCAAGGAGGTTACATGAGTATTTCCTGACCCAACATGGTACACTTGAATGTAGTCTTCAGTACAATATATTTCAGTGGGGTGAATAAAGAGAAAAATATTTCCTCATGGGTCATGCAGATTCCTAACTCAATTGATATGGCTGTAGGTTAAATTGATATCACTTACACAGAAATATTGCCTTTTTAGGAATAAGTTTCAAGTTAAGTAGAGAGAAATATGAGACCGCCTTCTCTCCTGTGTTTTACCATGAGCTCTAAGGGTCTCCATCTCCTGTGAGCTAAAACAGAGATAATATTATTAAACTTGGAGTATTAAATTGTATAACTCATGTAGGTTCATATCACAGTGTCTGGCACATTGTAAGTGCTCAATAATTATTGGCCACTTTTATATCCATAGTGGAACCACTCCATTTGCATACTTATTTATGGCTTACAAACTGATTTTATTACATCATTTTTAACACAAAAGCAGTACAGAACAGGAACATATTATCCAGATTAAGTGACTTTTCTAATGACACTCAGTCAATTAGCAAGAGTTGAGCTTCTAATCTGGGCTTCTGACCCCTGACCCAGTGCCGATTGTAGAACTACTCTTGTAAGATTCAAGTGGAAGTATTCTTATTACAAAGCCACCTAATTAGAGCTATTTAATTTGAACTGTTGTACATTCCAATCAAAAAGGCAGTTAATGTTAACCCACACGCAGCTAATTAAATGTCATATCAAGTATGTGATGTGACAACTGACCTTGTCATATAATGGTTTATACAATTTCACTTTAAAATATTATAACATTTAAGTTTTAAAAAGTAGAATCATTTTGTCTTCTAGAATCAATGATCATATTATAATTTCCCCCAAAATAGATAATTTGTATTTTTCTTTATGGAAAATAAAAATATGTTCACTGTTCATCTTGAAAATAATATATGATATTTTAGGAACTATCATTTACACCATGGGTTACAATTACTTCTTATAATTAGTAAAAATTCTGATAATAATATATTTACTTCCTGTGTGAAGATCTGAGGTGGTTAGTAAACTAATGTTCCTAAACTAATGTTTTTGAAAAAGTTATGAATAATAAATTGAACTGATCATAAAGGTGTGTACAGAAGGATAAACAATCCCTATGGCACTTGTTTCAAACCTTTGTGTCTAAAAATTGTTTGGGGGGGCCATCTTACAGGTGAAGATCTCAGGTGAAGCCCTTACTCCAGAGAGACTGATTTATTAAGTACTGGATGTTGTCCAGGAGTACTGGATGTTGTCCAGGCCCTTGATAATTCAAATAAACTATTCCATGCATCAAACAAACAACTACCTATGATAACTGTTTCAAACCCCATCATATTTTTATACTATTCAGGCTATAAAAGGAGACAGCCTTTATTAGAGTCTACTCTAAAGCTCCTTAAAGTGTATTCCTAGATACATCCACATGAGAGCCAATTTTGGTTTCATGTTAAAATGCATATTTCTTGATCCTATGCAATATGAGGATCTCTTGAGTGGAGCAGATTTGCACTCAGAATAAACTTCCCAGGTGATTCTGATTTACAAAAAAGCTTAAGAAACAGTCATTTTTATCTCTCTTTAACTCCTCTTTTACCCTTGTAGGCTCTGATTTTCTCCAGCCAAGGAGGACTACGAATCATCCTTTTAACAAGCTATAGGTGTTTACAGGCTATACATGAAAATATAGGGCAAGTTTAACTCTTGGAGTTGCCTCAGCACGAGGAGACATTTGAATAGATGAGTAGCTAATGGGATATATTTCTAATATATGAAACATCAAACACTGACATTTGGAATCTGATAGGATTGCTGTAGCTTATAATATATAATTATCAGAATCACATAAGCAATGCTGTGCTAACAAATAACCTCAACATTTTAGTAGCTTCATATAACAAGACATTTCTTATATATGCTACTTGTCCAGGCATAAAGGCTTACTTTCTTTAGCATTGCCACCTGAAATGTGTGGTATTCTGTTATTCTATATTTCAGACTAATTATCATACTTGGTACTTTCTTAATTCATTGGCCAGAACTAGCTACACATACTGATCTAGTCATAGAGAAAGCTGGAAAATGCAGTTTTCCTGTGTTCCTGGAAAGAAGAATGAAATAGAGCTTGGAAAACATATAACATTATCTGTGTCTAAGAATGGGATACTAAGATTGCCTGAAGAGCCAAGAGACCTACAATCTGAGATACGTCACGTACTTTAGTAATGAAGGAATAGAAGGACTTTGCTGTCAACACCCTACCTCAGGTTGCCAACCTGTCAAGTCAGATTGCTGTGGGAGAAAAAAAAACAAAACAAAAAACAGTGTACAGAAAACTGTAGACCTTGTATTTAAATGTTCCCCAAAGAAAAATCACTGAAGAAATGCACAATAAATATAGCTTCTAATTAAGGGGAAGCATTCTTAAAAATTGAAAAATTTTAAGTTTCTGTATTTGGTTAATTTCCATTCAGTTAGTTCTCTAAGAATGTGATGCTCAAACTATCTGCCAATGAGCCATTTCATTTTTGAATATTCAGGAACCCTCAGAAGAATTAAAGACATTTAGAACACAGCAGAGCATGTAACACAGTCATTAGAAAGCATCACTTATTCATTTATCTGAAAAGCTAAATAGGGAATTCAAGCTGAACATGTTAAAGCTCAGATTAAGGAAGAGACTAACGCTAATGTGTACTTTAGGAAGTCTACTATTATCTAAGCATCTGCTCTATGACTTGGATTCTCTGTACTAAAATCTGAATGTTTATATGACTCTTCTAATGTCATGAAATAGCACTTTATCATGAGAAAAAATGCTATTTTGGGGGTGGTAAAGATCGATGCTTAAGAACTTTTTTCCTACATTTAAACGTAGTTGGTTTTAGGCTTCCTGGGTGGCTCCCTGGTGAAGCATCTGCAATCAGGAGCTGTGGGTTCAACTCCTGGGTAAGGAAGATCCCTTGGAGAAGGAAATTGCAACCCACTCCAGAATTCTTGCCTGGGAAAACCCATGGACAGAGTAGTCTGGTGGGCTACAGTCCATGGACTCATAAGACTAAGACGTGAATCAGTGACTAAACCACTACCACTATACTTGGTTTACAACGTTATGTTAATTTCTGCTGTACACTGAAGTGATTGTTATATATGTATGGGTGTATGCATATATATATATGTATATATATCAG
This sequence comes from Nanger dama, assembly GCA_917880005.1. NCBI lineage: Eukaryota > Metazoa > Chordata > Mammalia > Artiodactyla > Bovidae > Nanger > Nanger dama. The sequence continues at coordinate 20,631,636 of CAKJTW010000011.1, read as the reverse complement.
TTCAGTTCAGTTCAGTCACTCAGTTGTGTCCGACTCTTTGTGACCCCTTGAACCACAGTACGCCAGGCCTCCCTGTCCATCACTAACTCCTGGGGAGAGAGAGAGAGAGAGGATATATATATAATTTGGTTATATAATATTGAACAAAGAAGAGGTTTTATGTCCTTGTGAGGTGAGGACACTATTGACACATTCCAAATCTTCAGAGAATAATCTACAAGTTTTTATTTGGGACAATTTTAAAAACACTTAAAAATATTTAAATGGAAAGAATGCTCTTTGAAATGGGTGCATGGAAAGGAAGCAAAAGACTCTAAATAAACTGAACTCAGATCATGAGCTATTTTTATCTTACTTCAGGTAATGAGACCATTAACACTCTATTGCCATATTGAAAAAAACCAAAAACAAAAACCTCAAGATACAGTCTTTGGTGTATTTGTCATTTAAGACACAAAGGTATACATAACAACTTACTGCTTTTCTATTGTCTAAAAGTGTGTCATATGCTTGCAAATAATTTGTAATTTTGGCTTCCCTGGTAACTCAGTCAGTAAAGAATCTGCCTGCAATGCAGGAGACATACCTTTGAATCCCCATGTCAGGAAGATCCCCTGGAGAAGGAAATGGCAACCCATTCCAGTATTCTTGCATGGGAAATGCCATGGACAAAGGAGCCTAGTGGGTTACAGTCCATGAGATCACAAGAGTCGGGATATAACTGAAGCAACTGAGCACCAAGCACAATTTGTAATTTGGTGTCATATTTTGAAACATACCTTGGACAAAGGTTCTTAACCAGAATTGAACATCTTTTTAAAAACTGAGCTTACTCCACACTGATACATCTACCAAAATGATTTATACACACATACATATATATATATATAATCTTGTAAAGGATTATTACCTCAAGTTGTCCATACAATATTTGCAAATATTTCAATGAGAAATCAATAGTGATATATTACAAATTTGTCATAAAGAGGTTAAAAAATCCTAATACACTAGACAATTTTTCCCCTTAAAATGCAAAACTTAAAACTCATTCCCACATACTAGGAATTGAGTCTTTTATTTTTATATCTTAATATGAAATTACATAACCTATGAGGAAAACCCATTATAACATTATAAAAATCACCAATGTAATTACTTAAGTGCATAGTCAAAGAAGGCCAGAATATGTGATCTGTCACCTCGAACAGGAAAGTGTTGAAGGTGTAGTAACCTGGCTATAAGCAAAACAATTTGATGACTTTTAAGAAGTGTCAGGATAAAATAAAATAAAATAAATGACCCCATTCATTTTTTCACAAACCCCAGTAATAAAAAAGGGAAGGATGATATAAAACTCCCCAAATATCATACTTGAAAGCTAAAATGTGGAGTGGATGTCAGGTATTAAGGAATAAAGTTGAATGGTTACTTCCATCATATGGGCTCTTGATATAGTGGAAAAAATACTAGATAACAGTCAGAAGACCTGAATTGGAGTAACAATTTTTCTATAAACTGTGTGATTTTCAAGCAAACACTTTTGCTCTCATGTTTTTAATTTCCTCATATATAAAATAAGAGTAATATAATATCTACCTCATTGGATTGTTGTAAAGGTAAACTTATATAATAAATGTGAAGCTGTAAAATGTGGAAACTATTTACTTGGGCTTCCCAGATGGTGTTAGTGGTAAAGAACCCCTCTACCAATGCAGGAGAAGTAAGAGATGTGGGTTCAAGCCCTGGGTTGGGAAGATTCCGTGGAAGAGGGCATGGCAACCTATTCCAGTATTCTTGCCTGGAAAATTCCATGAACAGAGGAGCCTTGGTGGGCTACAGTCCATAGGGTTGCATAGAGACAGACATGGCTGAAGTGACTAAGCACAGCACATACGCTTGATAGTGGGATGAAGATGACAATGATATTATAGAAGAAAGTTGGGGAAATGAAGAGCTCCAAATGAAGCTCCTTAGTCTCCTAAATACTGGGGTACTTCCCACAGTGCATAGAGTCATTGTAATCTTTCATACCTAAAAGTTAGAAAATAGACAATACAATTTCATATGACTCAAAACACTGAAGATTACAAAAAAAATCAGTTTCTGAAAAAGTAAGAAGTAGGAAAATAACTCTGTTTGTTTTGCATTACCATATAATGAATTCCCCATAGCAGATTGAAACACCACCTATTGATTACATCACATTCTCTGTGGGTTAGGAATTTGGGAGAGGCTTAGGTGGGTGGTTCCTGCTCAGAGTTACTCCTAAGGTTACTGTCAGTGTGTGTCCAGGGCTGTGGTCATCTGCAGGCTTCACTGAGGATAGAGGATCCACTTCCAAGTGCAGGCACATGGGTGTTTGTAGGAAGCCTCAGTCCCTTGCCATATGGACCTCCCTGTAGTGTCGTAGGGTTACTTAGTATCCATATGACACATCAGCTGGCTTACACCAGAGGAAGAGATACCAGAAAGAGAGGCAGAGAAAGAGAGTCTCAGTATCATCTATGACCTAGTCTCCAAAGTGATGTATCACTACCTCTGAAATAATCTATTGGTTAGAAATGAGTCCAAACGTCTAGCCCAGACTCAAGAAGAGGGGAATTTAGCTCTTAAAGGCAGGATCAAAGAATCTGTCAACATATTTTAGAACCAGTCCTGTAACACGGAAAAAAAAAAATTCAGTTGAATAAATTAAAGTTCAGAAAAAGAAAGTGATTTGTCATTAGCCTTCCTAACTTCATCCCTAACCCAGTAAGCTAACTCGCTGGCACCATAACTCAAATGAGAGCTAACTAACTTGTTCTGGCTAGGACATTTCTTCCGTCTAGTGAAAGACTGTAGACTGGAGCAGAATGATATCATCTGTAGTCCTGGTATCTCTGTCTTTCTTTCGGTCTCTTTCTTCTTTCTCTCGTTTCCTTCCCCTCTCCTCTTTCTGTTCTACTCCAAAAAGAAGTAAGCAGACTCTGAAAACTGCAGATGGATGAGGTAAGTGGAGCTGGTTAGCCATATTCTTGGTCTGGAGTTGAGTCCAAATATAGAACTTTTATTCTGGGCTTGCTTCTAAAGAGATTGGAAGTGACGGTTTATTTCAAAAGCAGCTGCTACAAGAGGAAAGATGAGTAGGTAGTTGCTCTCTTTGAAGTAACCCAGGTTCTAGTCTTAGTTCTGAACTGAAATGATTATATATTAATAATCAAGTCATTGATCCCCTGTATCTCAGATTTCTAAGCCCCTCAACCCCATAAATGGGTGGAATTTGACTCATTCTATCAGTTTAGTTCAGTTCAGTCGCTCAGTCGTGTCTGACTCTGCGACCCCATGAATCGCAGCATGCCAGGCCTCCCTGTCCATCAACTCCCGGAGTTCACTCAGCATGTCCATCGAGCCAGTGATGCCATCCAGCCATCTCATCCTCTGTCGTCCCCTTCTCCTCCTGCCCCCACTCCCTCCCAGAGTCAGAAACATTTTATAGGTTGCTATAGTTTTATGCTTCTTTGGTTTACTTTGTTGTTGTTTAGTCACTAAGTCGTGCCTGACTGTTTGCAACCCTATAGAGTGTAGCCCACCAGACTCCTCTGTCAATGGAATTCCCCAGGCAAGAATACTAGAGTGGGTTGCCGTTTCCTTCTCCTGAGGATCTTCCCTACCTAAGGGTCAAATGCACATCTCCTGCATTGCAGGTGGATTCTTTACCACGGAGTCACTGGGAAGCCCTTGGTTTATTTAGTAATGCTTAAATAAACCCCTCCTCTCTCACAGACATATACACTAGCATCCAAGTCTTAGCTATAATTGGAAGAATATTTAAAAGGTACAAGTTTTCTTCTCAAGGAATCGTGAACAGTGCTTTATTTAGACCTAGTTCCTGTCACATGCATTCTTCACTTGTAAAGCTAAACAGCTTACTTCTTTCTGCCCTCCTTTATCTATTTTCTGTCACCGCCTGTTGCCAGTAGCTTTGAGAAGATACATTGTTTGTATGGAGCTTCCTCATAGTTCAACTCTGATGCCTCCAATTTCTCTAAACCAATTTTAATGTCAAATTCCAAGGTCACCACTTTGTAAATTAGATTGAACAACAACAAAAAAAGTTACCTTCTTGCTTCCTAACAGCTTTATGTTCTTGTCTTTTACCCAAACAAACTCCAAGTGACCTTTTCATTGTGATATATGTTCATATATTTCACCATGCCAAAAAATAAATGGAGACTACTTCTGAAACTACACAGGGTATAAACAGTAACATCTACAGAGTTAGAGGATCTGAGTTCTAATTCATGCTGTAATTCGTCTACTATGAGACCCTGAGCAAAGCACCAACTGTGTCATGGTTTCCCCATCCATGCAATTCGAGCATCATGATGTGCCTTTCTAACTCAGATATTCTAGGAGCTGCTATAATAATGAAGCAAGACTTTTCTCTTTGTATCAAGGTATAATCCATGATTCCTTCTGAGCTGTAATCCAAAGTCAGATGTCTAAGGAGTTGATTCATCACAAGTACATTAAATGCTAGCTGAGTTGCACAAGGTGAAATCCGATCTGAGATCTCTCCTCCCTTCTCAACCTGAGTCAATTGTTCATCAACTCTTTTTCATCTATTTCCCAAAAATCTTTCAAAAGTTGTCTCTTTTCCCCAGGAATTCTAAGAATTTGAGCTACATACACACCAAGCACTCTTTTCTGAACGTGCCGTGGATTTTCATGCTCTATATACCTTTGCTAATGTTACTTCTGTTGGAATGCCTGCTCTTTTCCTCCCCCATGTAAGAGAGTTCTGGCAATGCTTCGCCTTCAGCTCAAATGTTTTTAAACCTATGAGATTTCCCAGATAGAATTGGATATTCCTGCTCTGTGACTGTATTGTTCATAAGACTTCTGTTACTGAATGATACTTTATTGTATTTCTCTTTCACCTACTATCCTCTGAGTGTCTGTGGACAGAAACTATCTATTGAATCTCTAATTTAATTTAACAAGAAAATGAGACCATAACATTTTTCCATTGATGTTTTGTTAAATAAATTAATTATAACCAGTATCATTGAGTACAAAGTAATAGAGCCATGCCTCTTTCTTACTTCCATCTCCACTCCATTAAAGATGCAGTGTTCTATAAAAGATAGCATTTTAGGATTTTGTTCATCACTGTGTAAGATGAATTTCAATATTGGAATCCTGGGGGTCCCAACACCACATCCAACTTCATTAAATTTTGCCCTTGTCATTGCTTGACGACAGACGACCCACGACCTAGTATGGGTGGGAAGAGGCCCAGCTGCACCATGCCTGTGCTGGTTGCCATCCCTACATTAAGGACTCCTGTCCCTGTTTCACACTATCTGCAATCACAGCTGATGCTGGAATTAGCATCGTGCTCATCAGCAGCTGTTCTATTTGTGATCTTGCTATTAAATAAGTCCAAAATGACAGGACACTAAGCTGTGATAAATAATCACTACCTACAATGTACTGTAGAATATTTTTTGTTAATGAATTCAAGAAGAAAAAAAATATAAACCTGCTTATTGTTTCAAAATTCAGGTTATATTATAAAAATATTAATAAAGTATTATTTGATTCAGGGTTAATTGGTAATTAAGATCAGTTCTTCCAAATACCCTGTATAATGTATTTGTTTACTCTAGGGGTCAATAAACTCTTAATATATCTTACAGCCCTCCTTTCCATGTTCATCACCTCTACTGTGGCTCAGGACTCATCACTTCTTATAATCACTTTTCTGGTTTCTTTCAGTGACTCTAGTTCCCCCATTTAAACTCTTGTGGTTACCACCACCAAATCAGTCTTTCTAGGATATAACTTAGACCATGACATGTCAAGTCCCAAAGAATCTGCATCTCATTTTACACAAAATAAAACTTGTTTTGGTTTGCTTTGCTCTGCACTTGGGATACTCGATTCCCTATCCTGAACTTATCTTCAGCAACTTACATTTTTCTGCTTTTGTGTATGTAGTCAACACTCCAGTTCAACTGAGAGACAGTGTCTCTTGAATAATTTTCCATCAGTGTGACTTTGTTCAGATTGTTAATTCCCAAAAACCCTTCTACTCATCTCTCATATCTACTCTCAAGGTTACAGTTCAAATATCATTTTTCTGATACCATTGGCAGAAAATATTTTCTCTACAATCAAATCTCTCATTGTATTTTTCCCATTTGTTTTCATTAATTTACTCATTCCATAATATTGAGGATCTACTTGAACTAGTTGGAGAATACTCTTGAGAGTCCCTTGGACTGCAAGGAGATCCAACCTGTCCACCCTAAAAGAGATCAGTCCTGGGTGTTCATTGGAAGGACTGATGTTGAAGCTGAAACGCCAGTACTTTGGCCACCTGATGCAAAGAGCTGATTCATTTGAGAAGACCCTGATGCTTGGAAAGATTGAGGGCAAGAGGAGAAGGGGACTACAGAGGATGAAATGATTGGATGGCATCACTGACTCAATGGACACGGATTTGGGTGAACCCCAGGAGTTGGTGATGGACAGGGAGGCCTGGTGTGCTGTAGTTCATGGGATAGCAGAGAGTTGGACACTACTGAGCAACTGAAATGAACTGACTTTGCCCAGCACTTTTGTAAAAACTCAAAACACATCAGTGAACAAAATAGATTAAAAATCTTTCTCTCCTTTAGGCTTACATCCTAGTGGTAGGAAACAGGAAAAAAAAGTAAAGTGTTAATGAGTAATTAAGATACAGAGTAAGTTCTATGGATTTAGATAAATCAAACACATGGGACAAGAAGTACTGGGAGGAAATTTTTCATTTTAAATAGTGTTCATAGGAAGGCTCCATGGAGAAGGTGGCTTTTGAGTGAGACATAAGAGAGGTGGAGGAGTGAATGGACTTACTAGCAAGTATAAAGGCCATGTTTTGTTGTTGTTCAGTCACTAAGACAAGTCCAACTCTTTGCAACCCCATGGACTTCAGCGTGCCAGGCTTCCCTGTCCTTCACTGTCACCTGAAGTTTGCTCAGTCATGTGCATTAAGTCAGTGATGCCATCCAACCATCTCATCCTCTGTTACCCTCTTTCCCTCCTGCACTCAATCTTTCCCTGCATCAGGGTATTTTTTTAAAAAGATAGCTGTGCTACTTAAACACAGTGGAATATTACTCAGCTATTAAGAACACATATGAATCAGTTCTAATAAGGTGGATGAAACTGGAGCTTATTATACAGAGTGAAGTAAGTCAGAAAGAAAAACACCAATACAGTAATATTAATGCATATATATGGAGTTTAGAAAGATGGTAATGATGACCCTACATGTGAGACAGCAAAAGAGACACAGATGTAAAGAACAGACTTTGGGACTCTATGGGAAAAGGCGAGGGTGGGATGAGTTGAGAGAATAGCTTTGAAACATGTATATTACCATACGTGAAATGGATGACCAGTCCAAGTTCGATGCATGAATCAGAGCACTCAAAGCTGGTGCACTGGGACAACCCAGAGGGATGGGATGTGGAGGGAGTTGGGAAGAGGCTTCAAGAAGGGGGACACATGTATATCCACGGCTGATTCATGTCACTGTATGGCAAAACCACTGCAATATTGTAATTAGCCTCCAATTAAAATAAATAAATTAATATTTAAAAGTCGGCTCTTCGCATCAGCTGACCAAAGTACTGGAGTTTCAGTTTCAGCATCAGTCTTTCCAATGAGTATTCAGGCTTGATTTCCTTTAGGATTGAATGATTTAATCGCCTTTCAGTCCTTTGAACTCTCAAAATTGTTCCCCAGCACCACAATTTGCAAGGATCAATTTGAAATTTGAAAGCACTCGCTTTCTTTATGGTCAAACTCTCATATCTATACATGACTACTGGAAAAACCATAGCTGTGACTATATAGGCCTTTGTTAGTAAAGTGATGTCCCTGTTTTTTAATACACTGTCTAGATTTGTCACAACTTTCCTTCCAAGGAGCAAGTATCTTTTAATTACATGACTACAGTCACTATCTGCAGTGATTCTGGAGCCCAAGTAAATAGAAATCTGTCTCTGTTTCCACTCTTTCTCCTCCTATTTGCCATGAAGTAATATGACTGGATACCTTTACCTTAGGTTTTTGAATTTTGAGCTTTTTCACTCTCCTCTTGCACCCTCATCAAGAGGTTTTTAGTTTGTTTTCATTTTGTGCCATTAGAGTAGTATCATCTGCATATCTGAGACTGTTGACATTTTTCCTGGTATAAAATGTCAAAAAAAAAAAAAAGAACAAATATTGTGGTTTGCACATGGAGTATGAGAACTACCTGGGAGAACAGGGAATGAAGTCAGGGGCACTGGAGTAATTTGACAATAATGTGTGTCTTTGTAGATCATTTTAAGTTCCTATCAGTTTACTCCAAGTAGAACAGCAAAAGCTTTCTCTATAGTCTCAACAGGAAACAGATGACATATATAAATTGAGAAAAATAAATATACTTTAATAAATTTTAAATTTACAAATGTAGGCAAAAGTTTAAATAAGCTTAAAAAGAGTACTACCACAGTACTAGCAACAATGAGCAGCATTACTTCGCTAGGCTAAGACGGCAAAGAGAAAGACTAATTACAAGACACCAGGAATGTCTGTGGGGAATGGGCTGCTACACTGCAACTGTGGTTTTCAGTAGAGGGAAACAGCCATTTGTTGACCATACAGAAACAGGAGGAATACCTAGACCTCACTCTTCTCTTCCCACAAATTTCTAGTTAGTTCCTCTCATTGCTGAATCCAACCAGAATCTAGAGATAAAAGAATCTTGTAGATGAAATCTAATAAGTTCAGCTCACTTTGAACATAACAGGATCTAGGGAACACACAAAGATATTCGATCTGGAATCATTTGGAGGGATCTGAATAGAGGAGTGATATGATTTATTTTACATCTTATCAGGACATTTTGTGAAAGATAAATTATAGTGGAACAAGAACGGCAATACACTAAGTGAGAGATAATGAGGATTGGGTCAGTATGTTAGCAAGGAGGCAATGAGAAGTGGTTGCAAGCTTTGTAATTTGAAAGTTAAGGTGACAGAATTTTCTGACCTATTAAAAGAGAAATATTAAACTATGAATGGAACTAAATTTAAATTCATAGTTTTTGCCCAAGCAACTGAAAAATAGAGTGGCAGCTTTGACAGAGGGGGAAGATTAGAAAGTCAATTTGTTTGTTAAAAATTCAAAATGCTTCAGACTTCAAGGTGATGATGCTTAGGAGTCAGCTTAGTGCTGGGAACTTGCCATTCAAGACAAAGGACTAAACAAGATTCGTTGTTGTTGTTCAGTCTAAGTCATGTCTAATTCTTTGCGACCCCATGAACTGCAACACACCAGGCTTCCCTGCCCTCACTATCTCCCAAGGGTGCACAGACTCATGTCCATTGAGTTGGTGATGCCATCCAACCATCATATTTTCTTTTGCCCCCTTCTCCTTCTGCCCTCAATCCTTTCCAGCATCAGGGTCTTTTCCAATGAATGGTCTCCTCCAATCAAGTGGCCAAAGTATTGGAACTTCAACTTCAGCATCAGTCCTTCCAATAAATATTCAATGTTGATTTCCTTTAGGATTGACTTGTTTGATCTCCTTGCTGTCCAAGGGACTCTCAAAAGTCTTTTCCAACACCACAGTTCAAAAGTATCAATTATTTAGCACTCAGCCTTCTTTATGGTCCAACTTTCATATCTGTGTATCATTAATGTGGAAAAACTGTAGCTTTGACTATATGGACCTTTATCAGTAAAGTGATGTCTCTACTTTTAATATCCTATCTAGATTTGTCATAGCTTCCCTTCCAAGGAGCAAATGTCTTTTAATTTCATGGCTGCAGTCACCATCTGCAGTGATTTTGGAACCCAAGAAAATAAAATCTGCCATTGTTTCCATTTTCCCCCTATCTATTTGCCACTATCTTTGCTTTTTGAATGTTGATTTTTAAGCCAGTTTTTAACCCTCCTCTTTCACATTCATCAAGAGGCTCTTTAGTTCCTCTTTGCTTTTCTGCTATGCATATTGGTGTATTCATATTGAAATGCAAATATTATTTCAATTTGAATATATTAGAAAGAGGTGGATGTACTGGAAAAAGGAAAGGTCCAACCAAAAGATTTCTAAGGAATCCCAGTGATGGAAGTTCATCATGATGAGAAGTAACCAGCAGGAAGTTTGTAAAGAAAAAGCAAAGAAAAAAGCACATAAAATATAGAGCCCTGAAAGTCGAATGAAGAAAGTACTTCACAGTGAAAGAAATGATTAGTAAGTCAAATGCTGAGGCTGGATCACGTGAGATGAGGATGAGAACTGACCATCAAATTTAGCAACTAGAAAATGTTGATGAGCTTGATAAGAAGCATTTTGTGGTGTGGTGGGAGAAAAAACCTGCTCTGAATGTGTTCAAGACAGAGAGGAAACAGCACTAGGTACAGAAAGTAAAATAATTCTTAATGGATTTTACTTTATGACCAGAGAAGTGGAATTTTTGAGGTATAAGTGGCATCAAGAAATGCTTTTTGCTGTTTCCTCCATGCTGATTAAAATAATAAAGCCTCACTGCCTGGAATGCTGGAGACCCGGTTTCGATCCCTGGGTTGGGAAGATTCCCTGGAGAAGGAAATGGCAACCCACTCCAGTACTATTGCCTGGAGAATCCCATGGAGGAAGGAGCCTGGTAGGCTACAGTCCATGGGGTCACAAAGAGTTGGACACAACTGAGTGACTTCACTTCACTTTAATAATGGTAGTCCTGGTTTTACCTGAGACCATTCAGCATACTTGTGTGTTTTTCATCATCCATATTTAGCTGTACACGGACAGGTAAATAAGCAGAAAGGAGATAATTAAAGATGAAGGATAGAGAGGAGAAAATTGTTGGATGAATAAACCTGTGTAAATTGGCAATAGTGCACAAATGGAAGGGTTTCCTTAAATAGCATAAAATTCATGGTAACAGGAAGTTGCTGGTAGGTAGGTAGGTAGATATAGTGCTGGGAATTTGAGAATTGTCTTTTCTGGCTCTCTTCTATTGTTTTCTAAATGAAAAAGTTATAAAGATAATCAGTCTAGAGTAAGAATAAGAGAAAAAAATTTAGGAAAAGTGGGCCAGAAATGAAATAGTTATCATGGAAAATAAAAATGAATAGTCCTAGGCAATATACGATTATTTCCGGGGAGCAATAAAAGTCTACTAGAGGATGATGGCGGAGAAGGTAATGGCACTAAACTCCAGTACTCTTGCCTGGAAAATCCCACAGATGGAGCCTGGTAGGCTGTAGTCCATGGGGTCGCCAAGAGTCGGACACAACTGGGTGACTTCACTTTCACTGTTCACTTTCATGTATTGGAGAAGGAAATGGCAACCCACTCCAGTGTTCTTACTTGGAGAATCCCAGGGACAGCAGAGCCTGGTGGGCTGCCATCTATGAGGTCAAACAGAGTCAGACATGACTAAAGCGATTTGGCAGCATCAGCAGCAGCAGCAGAGGATGATGGTCATTAAATTGGTATAGCATCAGTCAGCATGAATGTGTATTTACTTCTACAACATCTGTCCATAAATATGCACGTGGTAAGTAGGTGGAGAGATGGATTTGACTAGAATGGGGGTGGGTAAAGCCAACAAACATATAATTATGTCAATTGACTGGGGAATTTAAGCCATATAAGAATTACAGTGAGGACATGACAGAGTTTCAGTTCAGTTCAGTTGCTCCGTTGAGTCCGACTCTTTGCAACCACATGAATCGCAGCACACCAGGCCTCCCTGTCCATCACCAACTCCCAGAGTTCACTCAGACTCGTGCCCATCTAGTCAGTGACGCCATCCTCCAGCCATCTCATCCTAGGTCGTCCCCTTCTCCTCCTGCCCCCAATCCCTCCCAGCATCAAAGTCTTTTCCAATGAGTCAACTCTTCTCATGAGGTGGCCAAATACTGGAGTTTCAGCTTTAGCATCATTCCTTCCAAAGAAACCCCAAGGTTGATCTCCTTCAGAATGGACTGGTTGGATCTCCTTGCAGTCCAAGGGACTCACAAGAGTCTTCTCCAACACCACAGTTCAAAAGCATCAGTTCTTCAGCACTCATCCTTCTTCCCAGTCCAACTCTCACATCCATACAGGACAACTGGAAAAACCATAGCCTTGACTAGACGGACCATATCAGCATAGTAATGTCTCTGCTTTTGAATATGCTGTCTAGGTTGGTCATAACTTTTCTTCCAAGGAGTAAGCGTCTTTTAATTTCATGGCTGTAGTCACCATCTGCAATGATTTTGGAGCCCCCAAAAATAAAGTCTGACACTGTTTCTTCTGTTTCTCCATCTATTTCCCATGAAGTGATGGGACCGGATGCCATGATCTTTGTTTTCTGAATGTTGAGCTTTAAGTCAACTTTTTCACTCTGCACTTTTACTTTCATCAAGAGGCTTTTTAGATCTTCTTCAGTTTCTGCCATAAGGGTGGTGTCATCTGCATATCTGAGGTTATTGATATTTCTCCCGGCAATCTTGATTCCAGCTTATGTTTCTTCCAGTCCAGTGTTTCTCATGATGTATTCTGCATATAAGTTAAATAATCAGGGTGACAATATACAGCTTTGACATACTCCTTTTCTTATTTGGAACCAGTCTGTTTTTCCATGTCCAGTTCTACCTGTTGCTTCCTGGACTGCATACAGATTTCTCAACCCCATGCCCAAGGTAAGAGAAACCCATGTGAGATGTAGGTGTTGCAAGAGAGCATCAGAGAGCAGACACACTGAAACCATACTCACAGAAATCTAGTCAATCTATTCACACTAGGACCACAGCCTTGTCTAACTCAATGAAGCTAAGCCATGCCTGCCGGGGAACCCAAGATGGGCAGGTCGTGGTAGAGAAGTCTGACAGAATGTGGTCCACTGGAGAAAGGAATGGCAAACCGCTTCAGTATTCTTGCCTTGAGAACCCCATGAACATTATGATAAGGCAAAATGATAGGATACTGAAAGAGGAACTCCCCCAGGTCAGTAGGTGCCCAATATGCTACTGGAGATCAGTGGAGAAATAACTCCAGAAAGAATGAAGGGATGGAGCCCAAACAAAAACAGTACCCTGCTGTGGATGTGACTGGTGATAGAAGCAAGGTCCGATGCTGTAAAGAGCAATATTGCATAGGAACCTGGAATGTCAGGTCCATGAATCAAGGCAAATTGGAAGTGGTCAAACAGGAGATGGCAAGAGTGAACAGCGACATTCTAGGAATCAGTGAACTAAAATGGACTGGAGTGGGTGAATTTAATTCAGATGACAGTTATATCTACTATCGTGGGCAGGAATCCCTCAGAAGAAATGGAGTTGCCATCATGGTCAACAAAAAGAGTCCAAAATGCAGTACTTGGATGCAATCTCAAAAACGACAGAATGATCTCTGTTCATTTCCAAGGCAAACCATTCAATATCACCGTAATCCAAGTCTATGCCCCAACTAGTAATGCTGAAAAAGCTGAAGTTAAACGGTTCTATGAAGACCTACAAGACCTTTTAGAACTAACACCCAAAAAAGATGTCCTTTTCATTATAGGGGACTGGAATGCAAAAGTAGGATGTCAAGAAACACCTGGAGTAACAGGCAAATTTGACCTTGGAATATGGAATGAATCAGGGCAAAGACTAATAGAGTTTTGCCAAGAAAATGCACTGGTCATAGCAAACACCCTCTTCCAACAACACAAGAGAAGACTCTACACATGGACATCACACGATGGTGAACACTGAAATCAGATTGATTATATTCTTTGCAGCCAAAGATGGAGAAGCTCTATACAGTCAACAAAAACAAGACTTGGAGCTGACTGTGGCTCAGATCATGAACTCCTTATTACCAAATTCAGACTTAAATTGAAGAAAGTAGGGAAAACCGCTAGACCATTCAGGTATGACCTAAATCAAATCCCTTATGATTATACAATGGAAGTGAGAAATAGATTTAAGGGCCTAGATCTGATAGATAGAGTGCCTGATGAACTATGGAATGAGGTTCATGACATTTTATGGGAGATAGGGATCAAGACCATCCCCATGGAAAAGAAATGCAAAAAAGCAAAATGTTTGGGGAGGCCTTACAAATAGCTATGAAAAGAAGAGAAGCCAAAAGCCAAGGAGAAAAGGAAAGATATAAGCATCTGAATGCAGAGTTCCAAAGAATAGCAAGAAAAGATAAGAAAGCCTTCTTCAGCGATCAATGCAAAGAAATAGAGGAAAAGAACAGAATGGGAAAGACTAGAGATCTCTTCAAGAAAATTACAGATTCCAAGGGAACATTTCATGCAAAGATGGGCTTGATAAAGGACAGAAATGGTATGGACCTAACAGAAGCTGAAGATATTAAGAAGAGATCACAAGAATACATAGAAGAACTGTACAAAAAGATCTTCATGACGCAGATAATCATAATGGTGTGATCACTCATCTAGAGCCAGACATCTTGGAATATGAAGTCAAGTGGGCCTTAGCATCACTACGAAGAAAGCTAGTGGAGGTGATGGAATTCCAGTGGAGCTATTTCAAATCCTGAAAGATGATGCTGTGAAAGTGCTGCACTCAATATGCCAGCAAATCTGGAAAACTCAGCAGTGACCACAGGACTGGAAAAGGTCAGTTTTCATTCCAATCCCAAAGAAAGGCAGTGCCAAAGAATGCTCAAACTATCGCACAATTGCACTCATCTCACATGCTAGTAAAGTAATGCTCAAAATTCTCCAAGCCAGCCTTCAGCAATATGTAAACCATGAACTTCCTGATTTTCAAGTTGGTTTTAGAAAAGGCAGAGGAACCAGAGATCAAATTGCCAACATCCACTGGATTATGGAAAAACCAAGTGAGTTCCAGAAAAACATCTATTTCTGCTTTATTGACTATGTCAAAGCCTCTGACTGTGTGGATCACAATAAACTGTGGAAAATTCTGAAAGAGATGAGAGAGTTTAGGGATAGGAAAAAGTTGTAAATAAATAGATTCGAGATCTTGGTAAGTTCAAACAATTGTTAAAATAAGAGTACTAGGTCAAGAGACATAGAAAGATAGGCAATGAGAGAGAGTGGGTGCTTAAAACTGAAAGTATGAGAATTTTAAGTTATGCAGCCTCATAACATTAAAGGTAGTTTAGTGTCAGTGAGGGAGTGAGGTAGATTGAATACAGGACTCCCTGTCGGGAGGAGATCAAGAATTGAGAAGCTAAATTATTGAAAATATACTCTATGTGACTATTTGAATCACAACAATTAAGGCAGTACTATTGAAAGAGTGACTGATTCAGCCTTTAAAATTACAATGTGAGAGGGAGAGATCAGGGGTTGATATATGACTACAAATATTTAGGAGGCAATCTGGGTGGTAAACATGAAATTCGAAGCTGGATGATTTTATGGAGGAGTGAGGGCAGTGGTCTAGAAACAGCACAAAGAGAAAGGAGGATACAATTTACTGCCAGTCCAGGTGTATAAGGGATACGGGAAGAAAATAATTATTACCTGAGAAGGCTAGAGAAGAAACAATGTGTTTGAGGCAAACCAGCTTCTGTTAGAGTAAGAAGAGAAGGTCATTTACAGAAAAGAGATAAAGGCTACCAGAAATTCTGCCAGTTACTGACCATGACTTCCAGAGGCCTTGGTGAAAGTGATGTAGTGCTTGAAGAAAGGAAAGGAATTAAGTCAGAAATGGGGAAGACCGGAACCATGGATGGATTACAAAACAGAAGATGAAAGTCATCTTGGAGCCTTAGAGTCATGTGTCACCTATGTTTAACTTGGTCTGATGGATTCCAGCAGATAAATGGAATGGAGGTGGGATCAGGTTGTTTGCAGGGTGGGAGTGGGGGAGAGAGTATTAAAAAAAAAAAAAAAAAAAAACTATGAAGAGGGAAGTTTAGCAATCTTGAGATAACCAGAGAGTCTTTTGTGGACATAACTGATATAAACAGAACCAGAACATAAAGAAGTTTGTCCCAATACTTACAGGGCAAAAAGGTGATGAGAAGGATTCAAAGTTCTTGTCAGGAACCTGAACAATTCTGGGGCTCTCTCTCTCTCTTTTTTTTTTCTGTAAATTTATTTATTTATTTTAATTGGAGCTAGTTACTTTACAATACGGGCAATGGCACCCCTACCCCAGTACTCTTGCCTGGAAAATCCAATGGACAGGGGAGCCTGGTGGGCTGCAGTCCATGGGGTCACTAAGAGTCGGACACGACTGATCGACTTCACTTTCACTTTTCACTTTCATGCATTGAAGAAGGAAATGGCAACCCACGCCAGTATTCTTGCCTATAGAATCCTAGAGATGGGGGAGCCTGGTGGGCTGCCGTCTATGGGGTCGCACAGAGTCGGACACGACTGAAGCAACTGAGCAGCAGCAGCAAATTTACAATATTGTAGTGGTTTTTGCCATACATTCACATGAATCAGCCATGGATGTACACGTGTCCCCCATCTTGAATACCCCTCCCACCTCCCTCCCCTTCCCATCCCTCAGGGTTGTCCCAGTGGTGTTCTCCCTCGACCTGCGTGAATGTTCCTGTGAGAGATAAGAACTAGGCCCTTTACTTCCTGTCTTGTATGTAATGATTTGTTACATATTCAACAGTGCCCTAGGAACATTTCCTAACACTTCTTAGTAACAGTTCACTTGAAAGCATGATTACTGTCATTTGCCTGGTTTCTCCATAATCTCCAAGCTGTCCTACATGATAGGCACTTTATAAGCCATTGTCAAGTAATAATCAAGCCACCTTCAGTTACTATTGAACATTAACTTTTCTATTTCAACTTAACCTTGTTCTTTTGAAATTCTTATTGGATTATAGTTGATTTGCAATGTCGTGTTAGTTTCAGGTGTACAACAAAGTGCATCAGTTATACATACATCCACTTTTGTTTTGATTATTTTCCCATTTAGGTCATTACAGAGTACTGAGTAGAGTTCCCTGTGCTATACAGTAGGTCTTTATTAGTTATCTTTTTTATGTATAGTAATATAAATATGTCAATATCAGTGTCTCAGTTTATCCCTCCTTCCCATCTACCTTGGTAACCATAGACTGTTTTCTACATCTGTGAATCTGTTTTTGTTTTATAAATAAATTTATTTGTATTATTTTTTAAGATTCCACATATAAGCAATTTCATGATACTTGTCTGCTGTCTGACTTCACTCAGTATGACAGTCTCTGGGTTCATTCATGTTTCTGTAAATGGCAATATTTTATTCTTTTTATGGCTGAGTAATATTCCATTGTATATATCAACCTAACTTTGTATAGTATAATTTTTAAAATTTTTTTGTCCTAAGGATGCCTAGTGTCTCATATGTCCTGTCCCTCTCAGAAATGACACTGCATGGAGGTGGTTAGTATTAGTATGACATTTAGCCATAGCAGCAACCTATTCTTATTTTTCTAAACTACCACATTCTTTAATTATCCCTGTGTCTTTCTGACCCCTTTGCCTCCAATGCCCAGTAACTCTATCTTCTAACAACTATTTGTTCACTTTATGGAACTTTCTTCATTCATTGTTTCAGGCTCAACACCAATATCACATTTTTGGCAAATGCACAATGAAGAAAAAAAAATTTACATCGCAAAATCCATCTCCCAATTCACATTAATGAAATTCTGATTTTTTAGGGTATTCAATCTTTCCTTTTCTCAATCCTTGTTTTATAGTTAGGATTAGTTTCAGAAGAGGATATATGACTTAAACCCACTCAATCAGTCATATTTCCTTGAGTGAGTGAAAGTTGCTCAGTTGTGTCCAACTCTTTGCCACCCGTGGACTGTAGCCCACCAGGCTCCTCCGTCCATGGGATTCTCCAGGCAAGAATAGTGCAGTGGGTTGCCATTTCCTTCTCCAGGGGATCTTCGCAACCCAGGGATCAAACCCAGGTCTCCCACATTGCAGGCAGACGCTTTAACCTCTGAGCCAACAGGAAAGCTTTTAATTAGTTTACAAAAGCCACATGGTCCAAATCCATCCAAAGAAATTAAAATGGGCTTACCATTAGAATTTTCAGAAAGAAATATAATCTTCTGGTGGGGTTCCTGAGAGAAAAGGAGCTGCTATGACCAACCTTCCTTGCTTTGCAAGAAGAAATTACTTGGATAAAACCAACAGAAGAGCCAAGAGATAGAGAGGGAATAACTCCTGAAGTGCTCTTTTGAGTCCCTGGATTCAGGAATATCTAAAGTATTTTTTTAAACCCTAGATTTTTCAATGGGAACCAATAAATTTTTTTTCTTTTTATTCTTAATGTAAATAAAAGAACTATGACTAATGCCATGATTTAACATGATGTTTAGTCAGAAGTCCAATGTTCAATAATCAAAGCTCAAGCTCCCAATAATTATAGGGCCTTCCAGGACCCAGAACAGAAACAGTGACTGTCTTAGACAGTGGGGAAAAAAAAGACCTTGTCTAGGACTTCTCTGCAGCTCTAACCCTTTACTTATGATTCCTACTAGATGAATAATAGCAGTCAGGCCATTAATGCAGAGATAATTAGCCAAAGATATTTAATTAAGGAGAAATTCTTCTTCCTTGTGAAAGCCACCTAAAGTCTACAATTAAAGGTTCATTCAATTATGACAGTGCCCATATTCAATATGAGTCACATAGTCTGAGACAAAACCTGCCCTTGAGGGAAACAAAGAAAAGTTTAAAATCAAAGTATTTCAAAGAAGTCTGCTTCCTATTGCATTTTATCAACCTGCTTACACTTAGGAACAGTTTTTAACATATTTTATTCAGGAGTTTCAATTTTTTATTCAGAGCTATAAAACAATTAACTAATCAATTATTGTTAATTCAGCAACAACCCAGAACAAAGCAGAGAAATATTACACATAAAAGGCATAGAGAGAACTTCTCCAAATACATTTTATAGTTACTTTCTAATTTTAAAGACCAGATCAAAGACATATCATGTTAACTATTTTTGTGAAAAATATTATCTTTTGAGGAAGTAAAGGAGAGATAAATCTAAAAAACGTAGTGTTTTTCCTCAGGAGCGTAACAGAATCATAGTCAATGTCATGTCCATAACACACTACAGTGTTGTGTTGCACATTCCCCCATCTGGAAAATCCTAGGCTACATACATGCCTCCAAAGTTATTCAGAGGATTACATTAATTGCATGAAACAGACCATAGTGATTGGCCATAAATCTTAATTACCAGCAGATAGTGACTTTCTCTTGAAACACATTTATGAGGGCTTACACTGATAAAACTGTAACCCAAAAAGTCACAGCTATGTACTTTTAGTCATGCTTATGAGCAGTGTTTTCCTTTAAAAAAATAAAGTATCTTCCTCCAACAATATAGACCTTTTCATTCTCTCTAACTTTAAACTTTGCCCTAAGGATTGTATCGGTGAGCAGCAGGGTACTTGCTGGAGAGAGGAGATGAAGGGCAGTGGGGTCTACCTATCCTCACTGACCTACATTGTGCCATTGCTATGACAATAAGAAACTTGTATAATTATCCCCATTCCAAAAGTTATGTAACCAAGATTCAGAAAAAGTAACTTACTCAACATCCAACAGCCATCGGATGGCAGAACTAGTACTTGAAAACCAAAGAAATCTGGTTCCAAAGATTAAGTTTTCTTCACAAAGCAGGCTGTCTCCTCACATTTCAATCAATATGATTCTTATGGTTGTTTCTTTATTTTTGACACCAATGACATATTATTTTAATGAAATGCAATCAAGAATGGCTTGATGATTAATAAGCTTTATTATTTGTCATTACGGATCACAGACTACAATAAGACTACATAAATGGCCTTATGAATCCAAATGCAACTTTCTGTTATATTATGACAATAGCAGTAGCAATAAATCACATTTATATAGCATTTCACAGTTTCAATATATTTTCACATACTCTGCCTCCTTATGATTCTGCTCTTGTATAACCCATGAATTAGGCATTTCACTATTTTAAAGTTGAGGAACAGAGAAGTTCTTGCTCAAATCAAAAGACCACAGAGCCTATATGAAAACATAGACCATTCATCCACTGATGTACTTAATCTATCGTATCTATTGCATACTCACTCATATCTATCATATCTATTGCATATCTATTATGTGGGGCTTCCCTGGTGGCTCAGATGGTAAAAATCCACCTGCAATGTGGGAGACCTGGGTTTGATCTCTGGGTAGGGAAGATTCCCCTGGAGGAGGCCATGGCAACCCACTCCAGTATTCTTGCCTGGAGAATCCCCATGGACAGAGGAGCCTGGTGGGCTACAGTCCATGGGGTTGCAAAGAGTCAGATATAACTGAGTGACTAAGCCCATCTATTATGTGAGACTCATTTCTTAAGTGATATCCAATCTACTACTCATTTCACAATGAGTAGTAGGTTGTAGTAGAGTTTTACATTACAGACTATACAAAATATGTTAATAATAGTATCTACCAGGCCTATTACTTTTCCAAGTCCCAACCTAGCACCTCTACTAAAATAAGCTGAATTGGATTGCTCTTTGAGTCAGCTCAGTAACACAGACTGGCCCCAAAGCATCGAATCCATAAACTGTTTGCTAGTATATGATGTGGTCCAGCATAAACTAAAAGAAGCAGGCTAAGGGATTAGAGGAGCCAGACTACTGGGTAAAAGGACAAATTTAATAGAGCAGAAGCTCTTGCTCTTACTTTGAACACATAGTAATACTGGCTAATGAATTTTAAATAATTAAAATCAGCCTGTAAAGCAAGAAAGGAACATATCTAGATGCCAGAAATAAAAACTAATAATGGCATTAATAATAATCCTGAAGCCACAGCTATTAGCAAGAGTTGAACCATGTTGTCTCTGGGAGAATAAAGTTATGTGCCTAGTGACTTGAATTTTTAATGCAACATGCCAAAATGAAAATGTGCTCAACATCACTCATTATTATAGAAATGCAAATCAAAACTACAATGAGTATCCCTCACACCAGTCAGAATGACTGTCATTAAAAATCTACAAACAATAAATGCTGGAGAGGATGTGGAGGAGAAGGAACACTTTTGCACTGTTGGTGGGAATGTAAATTGATGCAGTCACTATGGAGAACAGTATGGAGATTCCTTACAAAACTAGGCATAGAACTACCATATGACCTGGCAATCCCACTAATGGGCATATACCCAGAGAATACTATAACTGAAAGAGACATGCGTACTCCAAGGTTAATTGCAACATTTTTACTATAGCTAAGACACAGAAGCAACCTAGATGTCCATCGACAGATGAATGCATATGGAAACTATGGTACAAATATACAATGGAATGTTAGCTTTAAGAAAGAGCACATTAATCACTACAGATGGTGGCTGTAGCCATGAAATTAAGACTCTTACTCCTTGGAAGAAAGTCATGACCAACCTAGATAGCATACTGAAAAGCAGAGGCATTACTTTGCCAACAAAGGTCCGTCCAGTCAAGGCTATGGTTTTTCCAGTGGTCATGTATGGATGTGAGAGTTGGACTGTGAAGAAGGCTGAGCGCCGAAGAATTGATGCTTTTGAACTGTGATGTTGGAGAAGACTCCTGAGAGTCCCTTGGACTGCAAGGAGATCCAACCAGTCCATTCTGAAGGAGATCAGCCCTGGGATTTCTTTGGAAGGAATGATGCTGAAGCTGAAACTCCAGTACTTTGGCCATCTCATTGTAAGAGTTGACTCACTGGAAAAGACTATCATGCTGGGAAGGACTGGGGGCAGGAGGAGAAGGGGACGACAGAGGATGAGATGGCTGGATGGCATCACTGACTCAATGGCCATGAGTCTGAGTGAACTCTCGGAGTTGGTGATGGATAGGGAGGCCTGGTGTGCTGCGATTCATGGGGTCACAAAGAGTCAGACATGACTGGGCGACTGAACTGAACTGAGTGAGGTGAATGAACCTAGAGCCTATTGTACAGAATGGAGTAAGAAAGAGAAAGACAAATATTGTATATTAATGCATGTGTATGGAATCTAGAAAGATGGTACTGATTAACCTATTTGAAGGGCAAAAATGGATACACAGACATAGCGAATAGATTTGTGGACACAGAGTGGGAGGGAGAAATTGGGATGAGTTGAGAGAATAGCATGGAAACTTATACATTACTCTATGTAAAACAGATAGCCAGTGGGAATTTGCGGTATGACACAGGGAGCTCAATCTGGTGCTCTGTGACAGCCTGGAGGAGTGGGATGGGGTGAAAGATGGGAGGTCGGTTCAAGAGGGAGGGGACATGTGTATGCCTATAACTGATTCATGTTGACGTATGGTGGAAACCAGCACAATATGGTAAAGCAATTATGTTACAATAAAAACAAGTAAAAAATAAAATGATCAAGACTTCAATCCTCACATACAGTGAAGACTATATCTGAGCTCTTAGTATAAACTGAAAGCAAAATAATTGCCTCTTTGTATATGTGTAGCATCTTAAAATCTTTGAAATCACTTCTCACTAAGCAATGGATGGCTCTCGAGTTCATAGGCAAAAAGACCTATGTCCCATAAGAGATTGAGATCTTAGTCCTATACTTGTGTGCAACCCAATTATATACCACCTGAGCTATTTGGAAGAACTCCAGCTAGAACTGATATAAAAGTTGACCAGACCTCCCACATTGCAAGCAGATTGCTTACTGTCTGAGTCAGCAGGGAAGCCCCTATGAAAGGGAAGTCTTTCCTTGTGGCTCAGACCGTAAAGAATCTGTCTGCAATGCAGGAGACCTGGGTTTGATTCCTGGCTCAGGAAGATCCTCTGGAGAAGGAAATGGCAACCTACTTCAGTATTCTTTCCTGGAGAATTCCATGGACAGAGAAGCCTGGTGGGCTATAGTCTATGGTGTCACAAGGAGTAGGACATGACTGAGTGACTAACACACACAGAGATAAAACAACTAAGGTGGTAAAAAATAAGTTCAAATACATTAGTAATTAATGTAACATAATCTCCCCAAAAAAGCTAAAATGTAGAAAATATATAGATTATGAATATATGCATTTATATGTAAATAAGTAAAAACATATAGAACGGTACACTTTAAATCCACATTAATGATTAGCTAATGGAGGAAAGGAATAAAAATGGGATTGAGAATGCTTGAAAATGTGTTGTTTTGTCCGTAATGTTTTGTTAGCAAAAAATGAGGCTGAAACAAATTGATAATGCTATTAGTTGTTAAGTCTGAGTGGTGAATACCTGAGTATTTTCAATTATGTTAGTGCTTTAATTTTTTTAATGTCTCCAACTTAAATTCATATTAACATATGATTCATATTATACATACATATTAACAGTAGAGCCATAAAGTAAAGGTTATGAACCCCTGCTCCTACTGATGTCAGTAGGTAACTCCATACCTAGAGTTTCTAAGCAACAACTATTCCAGGTTCATCTGAGAACTTTTGTCATATACTAATTCATAAGTCTAAAATAAACTAAACAAATAAAAAATAAATTAAATAAAATCACTGTATTTAAAGGAGCTAAAGAGAGTCTCTATTGCTTTGATTTTGAAAAACTTAACTATACGCATACACTCTAATAGTTGCTTTGAAAAAAGATCAATATTGTCACAAATTGGATTAGATTTCATCTGATTTGATCAAGCCTGCAATGCGGGAGATCTGGGTTCAATCCTGGGTTGGGAAGATCCCCTGGAAGAGGGCATGGCAACCCACTCCAGTATTCTTCCTGGAGAATCCCATGGACAGAGAAGACTAGTGGGTTACAGTCCATGGGGTTGCAAAGGATCAGACATGACTGAGCGACAAAGCACAGCAATGTATTTCAACATTCACTCAAGCAGGGACTAAATAAGACATGATGAATATGTGTAAAGCATGAAACTTATCTTCAGGAAGCCTATCATTGGTTGAGTTAATAAATGAAGAAAGAAAAATAATTACAACACAGAGTAACAGATACAAGGAAGAATAAAAGAGAAGAATGTGCATGAAGAAAGAGTTTTTCACAACTGGATGTGATAAGAGAGGTGTACTTAGAGGTGAGGGTATCAGACTAGTCAGTTAAAGAATAAACTGAGGTTTTTCCAGATATCCCTCTCACTCCTCCTGGCATGTGAGGATACAGCAAGAAGACAGACGGCCATTTATGAACCATGAAGTGAGTTCTGACCTCACCAGACACTAGATCTGCCAAAGTCTCGAACTTGGACTTTCCAGCCTCCAGAACCATTAAAAATAAATTTCTGGTTTTTTAAGAAGTAATTCAGTATATTGTACTTTGTTGTAGCAGCCTGAACTAAGGCAACAAGGGTAAAGAAACAATAATGCAATAATGTGGCAATTTGAATACAAGATGTATAATATGGTAGTTTATTTTAATAAATAATTACTTCAGTGTTGCAATAATTGTTAATTTTAGATGTAATAAGATATTACTTTTAAGTGATATCATGCACTGATTTTGTTTAGAAAATCATAATGAATATTTCATAGTGAAAAAAAGAATAAACTTGGTTTTTATAAAGTATCTCTGTTTCACTCAAGATATCTCTGAGACTAGTTTGTCTACAATAAAAATATTCCAAAGGAAAAATCTAAAATATCATTTTTGAAGACCATAAATTTTATATTCTTCCAGTGAGGGGCCTAGAAAAAGTTCAATATTTCCTCAGTATTAAGTTGCTGCAGCAGATGACTCAGACATTTCCAAATTCCTTAGAATCTGCTAATAAGGACTAATTTTCTAATTTATTTGCAAGATTATATTTATTTTATTAATTTAACTTATAAATTGTATATTTATTTTTCACTGTTTTGAGTAGGATGCTTCCGACTAAAAATAGTAATTTGCTTAAAATTGGAAGTTTAGAGTAAGACCCAGTGAGATAGGACAAACGGTTGAATAGAATAAGCAAGTGGGTAGATGCATAGATTTCTACTATCTCATCACTTTGCTATCCTGTCTTTGCTTTTCAATTTGAGACAGAAGTACTACATTATTGATATACAGCTACAGAAATTTTCAACATTGCCTCAAGTCACATTAACACCCAAGGATTCTGTCTCTTTCTTTCTTAATAGGTGAATACATATTTGGGATTACTGCCTTCCTGACTGATTTTTTTCATTATAAAATATCCCTCTATTGCCAATAATACTTTATATTTTAAAGTCTACTTTGACATTAATATAGCCATGCCAGCTTTCTCACATTTAATGTTGCATGATATGTCTTTTTATCTTATTATTGTCAAAACTCTGTGCTCTATATTTAAATTGTGTTTCTTGTGAACATCATATGGTTGGGTCTTTTTTAAATTCAGTTTTTTTAATCTTTGCCTTTTAATTGAAGTATTTAGTTCATTATCATTTAATGTAATTATAGACATGATTTGAGCTTTCCATTTATCTTATTTATTCTTTGTTCCTTTAGTCTTTCTCTTCTACCTTTTTTGTGGGGATGGGCATGAGCATTCTCTTTCATCCTCTGAATTGTTTTTTTAGCTATATAATTTGGTATTTTTTAAAGCTGTTGCTCCAGAGGTTACAATAAATTTCTTTAAGTATTTCCAGTTTATCTTCAAATAATATTACATAATATTACTTTAGGGCTTCCCTGGTGGCTCAGAGGTTAAAGCGTCTGCCTGCAATGCAGGAGACTGGGTTCGATCCCTGGGTCGGGAAGATCCCCTGGAGAAGGAAATGGCAACCCACTCCAGTATTCTTGCCTGGAGAATCCCACAGACGGAGGAGCCTGGTGGGCTACAGTCCATGGAGTCGCAAAGAGTTGGACACGACTGAGCAACTTCACTTCACCTTAATATTACTTTATGTAATCTTAATATAATTACATCTTGCCTTTTCCTAGCATTTATGCTCTAAATTGTCTTACACTTAACTTCCACATACAGTATGCATCAGGCTTCTCAGGTGGCTTGGGGGTAAAGAATCTGCCTGCCAATGCAGGAGACATGAGTTCAATCCCTGGGCCTGAAGACAATCTGAAGAAGGAAATGGCAACCCACTCCAGTATTCTTGCCTGGAAAATCCCATGGACAGAGGAGCCTGGTGGGCTATAGTCCATAGTGTTGCAAAGAGTTAGACAAGACTGAGCACACGAACACAGTATACATTATAATATACAATTATTTCACATAGTTACTAGTACAGTTGACCTTTGAACAACACAGGTTGGCTTGCACGGGTCTGCTTACCGACAGATTTTCTACCGTAAATACTACAGTACCACACGATCCACAGCTTGCTGAATCCACAGATGTGGAGCATCATATACAGGAAGAAGGGAGATCTGTGGGACTTCGTCTGTGGGTTTGGAAACTGAGGTCAGTCCTAGAATCAATCCCCCACTGGTAACAAGAGACAAACAGTATTTTAAATTTAAAACTGCATGTGAACATAAGACACTTTTTAAAAAGTATTTTTGTATTTACCCAGATATGTATCTATTCTGTGTTCTTTATTTCTTCCTGTTCATCCAGAGTTCCATCTGGTAACTTCTTTTCAGCCTGAATAATTTCAGTTAGCATTTTGGAAAGTTTTTAATAGTGTAGGTCAGCTGGAAACAAATTCTCTGATTTTTTGTCTCTGAAAATGAATCTTGAGGAATATTTTTACTGAATATGGAATTCAAGATAGCCAGTTTTGTTTTGTTCATCTTTAATACCATAAAGTCTTCTAGTGAGAAGTCAGGAAATATGCATTGTATGTATAAAAAGTAATTTTAAAATATTGTATGTGTTAAAAACAAAGTTATTTGACATAATTTCCATAAATTTAAAATTTATACATTATGTGTATGTATTAACATCTTACATATGTGAATATATATATATATATATATATACACACACACACACACACACACACACATATATATATATATAGCCCAGGTGGTACTAGTGGTAAAGAACCAGCTTACCAATGCAGGATATGTAAGAGATGTGGGCTCAATCCCTGGTTTGAGAAGATTGCTGGAGAAGGGCATGGCCACCCACTCCAGTATTCTCACCTGGAGAATCCCATGGACAGAGGAGCCTGGCAGGCTCTGCTCCATGGGGTTGCAGAGTTGGACATAACTGAAGAGGCAGCACGCTTGCATACGTACATATATAAACACCACTCTAGTCAAGATATAAAATATTTCCATCATTCTAGAAGGTTTCCTTGTGCCCCCTTTCAATCAATTCTCATTTCTTTCCCTGCCTCCTCTGCCAGAGGCAAACTTTTTTATTATTATAAATTTTCCCTTCTCTAAAACTTTATATAAAAATCATACAGATAGATTTTTGTGTCTGTCTTCATTAGATTAGTATAATATCTTTGAGGCTAACATACACTGTGGCATACATCTGTGGTTTGTTCTTTTCAGTTATTAAATAATACTCTGTTGTAATAATAAACAACAATTTTAAAAAATCATTGTACACTTCATGAACTTCTAAGTTTTATTCTAGTTTGAAATTTTTAAGAATAAATCATCTGTGAATATTCTGTACAAACCTCTTGGACAAAATATGCCCTCATTTCTATTGCATAAATAAATACATGGTTACAGGATAGGTACATGCTTGAAATTATATAAGAAATTGCTAAACCTTTTCCAAAAATGATTGTGGTATTTTATATTCCCACAAGAAATGTATGTATGAAAGTTTTTACTGTTTCACATACAATATTTTGTCTTGTCAGGCTTGCTAATTTTAGCCATTCTAGCAGGTGAGCAGTGATAGTACATTATGAATTTAATTTGTGTTCTCTTAGCATGTAATGATATCAAAAATTTTTTCATATGCTTGTTGTTGTTCAAATTTGCATATATCTTCAAGATTTTTGCCTCCCTCACTCCATTGTATTGCTAAAACTTTTAGTATTGAGTTATAGGAGTTCTTGATATAGTCTAGATACAAATTAGATACATACTCATCATATATATGCATATATAATTTATATATATATGCATACATATACTGGAGAAGGAAATGGCAACCCACTCCAGTATTCTCGCCTAGAGAATCCTGTTGATGGAGGAGCCTGGTGGGCTGCTGTCCATAGGTTGCAGAGGGTCGGACATGACCAAAGCGACTTAGCATGCATGCATGCATTGGAGAAGGAAATGGCAACCCACTCCGGTATTCTTGCCTGGAGAATCCCAAGGACAGAGGAGCCTGGTGGGCTGCCTCTATGGGGTCACACAGAGTCGGACACGACTGAAGTGACTTAGCAGCAGCAGCATACGTATACATGCATTCTTCCCTGGTGGCTCAGATGGTAAAGCGTCTGCCTGCATTGCGGGAGACCTGAGTTCGATTCCTGGGTTGGGAATATCCCCTGGAGAAGGTGATGGCACCCCACTCCAGCACTCTTGCCTGGAAAATCCCATGGATGGAGGAGCCTGATAGGCTACAGTCCATGGGGTCGCAATGAGTCGGACATGACTGAGCAACTTCACTTTCACTTAGACTTTCTGCAAGTGTGTGTATTGCCCATTAATTTTAATGTAATCTTCTTATAAGCAGAAAGTTTAAATTGTTTAATTTATATTTTTTCTTTTATGTCTATCCATTTCTGTCTTCCCAATGAAAATTTACCTATCCCCAGATCAGAAAATTATTATCCTGTCTTATAGAAGTGTGTATTTTTAGCTTGTTGTTAGATTTAGTTTTATTATCCATTTGAAGCAATGTTTGTATATCATTCTAGGCAGAGGTTGAGTTTCATTTCTCTCTTTTTGAGTATCTAGTTCCAACATCATTTATTGTAAAGATTATTGCTTCTCCATTGAATTATTTTAATGCTTTAATTGAATTTTAATCATGTAACTGTGAATCTATTTCTTTGCTTAGCCTTTGTTCCCTCAACCAGTTTGTCTATTTTTATGTTAATGTCACTCTGTCTTGATTATTGTAGGTTTGTAGTAAATCTTGACATCAGGCTGTATAAGTTCTTTAATTTTGGTTTTTTTTTTTAAGAGTTAGGTTTGCTATTCTAAGTCCTCTGTATTTTCATAAAAAATTTAGAATCACCTGGTCAATATTAATTTATAAAATCTATTGTTATGATGACTGAGCATGTATGAATATATAAGCCAATTTAGTGAAAATTGACATCCAAACAAAATCCTGTCTTCCCATCCATGTTTGTAGTTTATATTTTATTTAGCTATTTTGAAATTTTGTGCATTAACCTTATATTCTGCAAGCTTGTTATAAATGTTAATTTCAGGAGTTTTTGTCAGTTCCTTCAGATTTTCCACATAGAAAGTAATGTCATCTGTAAACAAAATTTTATGTCTCTTTTCTCAATGTGTATACTTGTTATTTCCTTTTCTTGCCTTATTGCTAGTGTTTTTTTTGTTTTGTTTTTGTTTTTTTCTAGACTGCTGGTTTTGTCCTCTTAACACTTTAAATGTTTCCCTTTACTTCTTGGTAACATGATTTCTGAGAAGTCAGAAGTAATTTTTATTTTTGTTTCTCTATAGGCTCTCCAGTTTTTTTCAAGTTTTTATTTTCGACCTTCAATAATTTGAAAGTAACATGTTAATATGTGATTTATCAAGCCTAGTCTGCAGTCTTCTTGGTTTCATAGTTGATATTGATGTGGAAATTCTCAGTCATCATTTTTTCAAATATTTCTCCTCTTTCTACTCTTTATATTCTTGTTGTGCATGTCTTATGACTTTCAGATTTGTCCCACAGTCATTGAATGCTCTGCTTTGGTTTCTTCAGTCTCTCTAACTCAGAGTCTTTCCTTACCCATGTCCAATCTACTAATAGGCCCATCTTCATTTTAGCTACAGTGTTTTGGGTTTATCTTTATTTTTTTATACTGTAGCATTTCTTCTTGGTTATTTCTTTGAATTTCCATCTCTGCATACATTTTAGATGTGTTCTTACATGCTGTGTAATGTTCTTAGAGCTTTTAGCATTTTAATTATAGTTGTTTTAAATTTCCCTCATTACTTGGTTGGTAAAGAATCCACCTGAAATGCAAGAGACCCTGGTTTGTTCCGATAAGAACCCGCTGAGATTGCTCTGTCATTGCTTTCAAATTATGGTTTGCTTTCCCGTATTTCTTATCATTTTCTTGGCACAGGGCCCAAGGGAGCAGAAAAACTAGAGGGTTGTTTTTGTTTTTTCTGTTGTTTGGTTGGGGGGTGTGGGGTGTTTGGGGGGGTCTGTGGGGTTTTCCTTTTTTTTTTCTTTCTTTTTTTGTTGTCTTTCTTCTGGACTTTGAACTCACACGGGTTTACAATTTTCTTCTCTCCCTTGGTGGGCGGTGGCTTGGCTCATGGTATTTTCCTCCGGTTCTCTAAAATTCCCTGGCAGATTACTCTGGTTTCTTCCCTCTGAGGGGTTTTTTTTTTTTTCCCCCCTGGGCCGGGCTTTTCTCCTTTTTCTTGTAACATCAGTTGAGATCCTGCAGATAAAACTCACAATGTTATATGGTCCCCTAAACCCCCACTACCAGGACTATATCCTCCTGGAGTTTTTGGCTCCCAGTGTTCTCTGCACTGAGACCACTCAAGAGTTGTCGGAGCTCCAGCAATTTGTCAAATACAGTCATGTTTTCTCACTCTGAAGTTGGCTCTTAGAATGGCTTCCATTGATGAGATTTTTTTTGTAAGCTATGACTCTCTGTGTACACCCGTCACTCTCTCCAGTCTTTGGGGGCACTGGTTTGTTCTGTGTCTTCTTTCTTATTATGAATCAAAAGAGAGTTTTTGGTTTTTTCAATCTGTTCAGCTTTTCACCTATTGTTAGAGTAGAATAGTGACTTGTAGCCTCTTTTTATGTAGAAGTTGTATGCTAAGTTTTTGTGAAGATATTTAAATGTGTATTTTAGATAAATTTATATTTTGTTTTAAATTCCTTTGGAAGGGTAGGTACTTTGCACTTACAAGATATTTACTTTCTTAGGTGTTTGGGGAAAATGCCACTGAAAGGTTCACTGTTTCTATCCACTTTTTCAATCAGTCTTCATTCTATCTTCTCTCCTCCCAGCTTCTACATATATCTCCCTTTATGAAGATGTCTTGATTTTTAAGCTAATCAAGACTTAAACCCAGAGAAACTAAAATTATTTGCTCATAAGTTAATTTTTCTCAGCTCAAAATCAACTGTGTTCTATGACTGAATTAAAGGACTTTTAAATTATTATTAAATTATTTAATATTTGAAGAAATAGCTCATAACTGTCTATGTGCAACTGTTCTCCAATGGGCTAAAGGTCCAATGAGGTTTAGTGATCTTAATTTTCCACTGGGATAAGAGAGATTTTTCAGTGTTACAACCTGAAGGAGATAAATGTTCTACTTCCTCTTATCATTGATAGTTCAAGGGGACAATTACATATTTGTAATTTGCTTTCAGTTCAGTTCAGTTGCTCAGTCATCTGACTCTTTCGACGCCATGAATTGCAGCATGCCAGGCCTCCCTGTTCATCACCATCTCTTGGAGTTCACTCAGACTCACATCTATCAAGTCCATGATGCCATCGAGCCATCTCATCCTCTGTCCTCCCCTTCTCCTCCTGCCCCCAATCCCTCCCAGCATCAGAGTCTTTTCAATGATCAACTCTTCACATGAGGTGGCCAAAGTACTGGAGTTTCAGCTTTAGCATCATTCCTTCCAAAGAAATCCCAGGACTGATCTCCTTCAGAATAGGTTGGTTGGATCTCCTTGCAGTCCAAGGGACTCTCAAGAGTCTTCTCCAACACCACAGTTCAAAAGCATCAATTCTTCAGCACTCAGCCTTCTTCACAGTCCAACTCTCACATCCATACATGACCACTGGAAAATCCATAGCCTTGACTAGATGGACCTTAGTCAGCAAAGTAATGTCTCTGCTTTTGAATATGCTATCTAGGTTGGTTATAACTTTTCTTCCAAGGAATAAGTGTTTTTTTAATTTCATGGCTGTAGTCACCATCTGCAGTGATTTTGGAGCTCCCCAAAATACAGTCTGACACTGTTTCCACTGTTTCCCTGTCTATTTCCCATGAAGTGATGGGACTAGATGCCATGATCTTTGTTTTCTGAATGTTGAGCTTTAAGCCAACTTTTTCACTCTCCACTTTTACTTTCATCAACAGGCTTTTTAGCTCCTCTTCACTTTCTGCCATAAGGGTGGTGTCATCTGCATATCTGAGGTTATTAATATTTCTCCCAGAAATCTTGATTCCAGCTTGTGTTTCTTCCAGTCCAGTGTTTCTCATGATGTACACTGCATAGAAGTTAAATAAGCAGGGTGACAATATACAGCCTTGACATACTCCTTTTCCTATTTGGAACCAGTCTGTTGTTCCATGTCCAGTTCTAACTGTTGCTTCCTGACCCACATACAGGTTTCTCAAGAGGCAGGTCAGGTGGTCTGGTATTCCCATGTCTTGAAGAATTTTCCAAAGTTTCTTGTGATCCACACAGTCAAAGGCTTTGGCATAGTCAATAAAGCAGAAATAGATGTTTTTCTGGAGCTCTCTTGCTTTTTCCATGATCCAGCAGATGTTGGCAATATGATCTCTGGTTCCTCTGCTTTTGTAAAACCAGCTTGAACATCAGGAAGTTCACAGTTCACATATTGCTGAAGCCTGGCTTGGAGAATTTTGAGCATTACTTTACTAGCATGTGAGATGAGTGCAATTGTGTGTTACTTTGAGCATTCTTTGGCATTGCCTTTCTTTGTGATTGGGTGACAACTGACCTTTTCCAGTCCTGTGGCCACTGCTGAGTTTTCCAAATTTGCTAGTATATTGAGTGCAGCACTTTAGCAGCGTCATCTTTCAGGATTTGAAATAGCTCAACTGGAATTCCATCACCTCCACTAGCTTTGTTCGTAGTGATGCTTTCTAATTTGCTTTAGTCAAGTCTAATGTGGAATAATCACCTCTTCAACCAGGAAGATGCATTAATAGGATGAAAAGGGAGAATGTTAATAGCAACTAATCTTTATCTTGCTCTTAAGAGTTATTAAAGTGCTTTCACAAACACTCTCTTAGTGATTTTCACAACATCTCTGTAGGAAGTATGTACTGTAGTCTTTACTATTAGTCTCCTTCTACCCATGAAGAATCTAAGGCTCTGAGCAATGAAGGGATATGATTTAGACCAAGCAGGAAGTAAAACAGGAAGATTAAGACAGAAATCTTCTCAAAACTTACACCTCCCCTTTAAATCACATATTGCCTCTCTGTAGATCCCACAGAGAGAAGCTAAGAATCTCTAGGCTGAGAATAGTTATAGTAGCAACAAATTTAAGCTATACAGAGATTTAAATTTCATAGAGCCCTTCCTCTTAGAAGATCTCTTTTGTTAGCTACACTCACCTAATGAGACTTTATCATTGTGATAATGATGATTGTCTAGTCTGAGATTTCTCTAATTTAGTTCAGTTACTTGCAGAGCCAGATAGTTCTGACAGTAAGGGATTACACTGCTTTATACATCGTTTGGACTATTCAGGTAACAATTACCTCCTTCTCACCTTTCTCCTTCTTCTGAAGCTTCATTTATAAATCTATTTTTTCACTTTAATATAAGGATGGGAGCAACCTTAAACTAAAATAAATGGCAGGGCCAGGTTAGGAACTTATTTGGGGAATTATATCAGACGTAATTTCAATGTAGATTTTCCTAAAATTAGTTTAAGGAAAAAAAAAACATTTTATTGGTAATGCCATAATGGACTTCAGTTTACCAAAAGTAAAAAAAAAAAAAAAAAAAAAACACTTTAAAATAAGGGTCGACTTTGACAGGACTCCAAAGCTCTCTGTCTCCAGGTGAGATGGAAACTTTTTCAGCTACTCTTTGTGGAAACTGGCTAACAGCACTGCCCATGTGTCATTGCTTGGGTTCCTCAGGAAAGTGAGACATATTAAAAGGATTTTAGCTAGTCCTTTATCAGGGAGAAGAACTTTATGTAATAAGAATAAGGGACAATGGACAAGAAGGAGGGAGGGTAGAAAGAAAAGAGGGAGAGGTGATGCAAGGGTATATTATTAAGTGGTTCACTACTAAATGCGGCTGATTGGTCAACCCCTAAGGACTATCCTCTGAGAAGCCATTTTTAGTTTTGATATGTAGTTTTACATATTGGAATAGCTGCTTCATGGAGGAAAAGAAAGAAAAGCTTTTTTTCTCATTAAGTTACTCTTTTCCTATTGAACAAGTATTTTCCAAAATTGTCAAACTCCCCACATCTCTGGTGGGCTTAAGGGAGTACCATATCTTCTCTTTTCCAACATGATTTAAAAAAACCTCTAAGATGTGAGGCAAGAAAAGTACAGTGTAGTTATAAGACAAGATAGTGTTAAATTTCCCCTGTGTGAAGCTGTAAACCTATGCAGTTATGACCATAGCAGGAGAGAGGTGAGGTTGATAGGATACGAAATGGACAATAAATTAAATCTGATGGAAACCACCCTGTACATCTCTCAGGTCTCCATACCACTATCTGGAGTTTTCACTTTTGTGAAAACAGCTTGCCTTTTCTTTTTTTCCAGTCTGTCATCAAGTCTCATTCTAGATGTTGGCCGCATAGTGCCACTTAGATGTTAAGATTTATGGCGAGTTAGTAATTGAAATATACTCCAGTCCTTGCTGCAGTAGTGAGGCTGTGTTTGTCATCATCTTCTTTCCCTCCATCTATTCATTATAATGTTTCCTCATCTTCAGCCAGTATTTTGGCTATTCTGAGTTGCTAATACTGAAGGTCTAATTTCTTAGTTGTCTTTCCAGGCTGTGGTTGCTGCTGTTGTCTAATAACTACCATTACTGGATAGGAAAGCAATAAAGCAGTTCCAAACATACTCCTCCCTGCCAACACTGTTGTTGTCCAGTTGCTCAGTCATGTCTGACTCTTTGAGACCCCATGGACTGTGGCACGCCTGGCTACGCTGTCCTCACCATCTCTTGGAGCTTGCTCAAACTCATGTTCATTGAGTTGGTAATACCATCCGACCATCTTGTTCTCTGTCATCCCCTTCTCCTCTTGCCTTCAATCTTTCCCAGCATCAGGGTCCTTTCCAAAAGTCAGCTCTTTGCATCAAGTGGCCAAAGTATTGGAGCTTCAGCTTCAGCATCAGTCCTTCCAGTGAATATTCAGGAATGATTTCCTTTAGGATTGAAAGCATTCGCTAGCAGAAAACATCACTTAAAATAATCTGAGCTGCTGCTGCTAAGTCGCTTCAGTTGTGTCCGACTCTGTGTGACCCCATAGATGGCAGCCCACCAGGCTCTGCCGTCCCTGGGATTCTCCAGGCAAGAACACTGGAGTGGGTTGCCATTTCCTTCTCCAATGCATGTGAAAAGTGAAAAGTGTATGTGAAGTCACTCAGTCGTGTCTGACTCTTCGTGACCCCATGGACTGCAGCCCACCAGGCTCCTCCATCCATGAGATTTTCCAGGCAAGATTACTGGAGTGGGTTACCATTGCCTTCTTCAAATCTGAGCTGATTGCACCCTTATTTCATCAATTATTTACTTTGCCTTTTGATCTATTGACATAAGAAGATGATAGAAATCAGGTAGTAGGTTCAGGTTCACGTTCATGAGAAACCTTACTGTGATTCTAAGTAAAAGTGTTTTCTTTTGGGGCAACTGGGAAATCTAATTGTGTGATGCCTAACAGTACAGTGATGAGCAGGACCAATTATACAACTGGGACACAGAAAGAAATGGTGAGAGTTGAGGATCTTATTTTCTTCCCTTGATTCCAAGATATACGCATATCTTGATTCTCAGAACACAATACATCCAATTCTCCTCTGAAAGGAAAAAAAAAAGACTACATTCTTTTAACTTCCAATTGTATGTACTTTTGTAGTTTCTTACCTTTTATTTTGCACCGGTAATCCAAATAAATCCAGCTTGTTTGTTTGTTTTACAATAGGCAAAGGAGCATGATATAAGTCTAGTGTGTGTGTGTATGGATGTGTGATGTTCACTCACCTATTTTTCTGTTTATCTAAGTGTTTTGCCAAGGGAAGTATAATATTCTTTAAATGTTGGATATCCGGTTCTTCCTACCGTCATATGCCAACCTAAAATGTCCTGTACTTATGCTTTAGTTTTCTTTCCATATCCACACCTCCATAGCACATAGACGAGATGTCACAGTCTAAACTTACAACCCACCCTTGCTATTTAAGGAATTCCCCACACACATCTGTTCATTTAGCTTAAGACTGGCTGCAGGGTTTTTGTTGGTGTGTGCTGTGTGGGTTTCCCAACTGGAGTCCTAATTTGCAACACCTACGACTTGCTCAGCTCATTCTAATGCTAGGGTGGTTTCCTTCTGTGAATAAATGTCAGTGAGGTGCTCTAGCAAAGCTATTGCCCTCATGAGCCTATGAAGTTACTCCAGGAATAGACTCCTTATTTCTATATGCAAGTGAACATTTAGAACAGGTATATTAGCTAAGCAAGCTTTAGAAGATTAAGAGAAATGACTCTTAAAGCTGAAGGCAGAAGGGCATTCATTGTCATACATTATAATGTTTCATTCAAACAAATTATATACAAACATTTGTTGAGTATCTACTATATGTCAGGCACTGGATATTTCATATTCTACACATATTCATGAGGTTTACCATGAACCAAGAGCCTTGTTAAGAATAAGCCCAGAATATACAAATAAAAGTGAACAAATAAAATAGTAAGGATGATAACACAAGTCAACTAATCATGATAACTAAAAATAGTGTAAGGAGTGGTGATTTTAACAAAATGGCAGAGGGAGTGATTACCAACTTTCATCCATTCACACACACACAAATCAATCAGATAGCTAAACACATGAAAATAGTCTTGGGAAGACACAAGAGTCTCAATAAGAATATACCACAACTCAGTAGGGCAGAAAATAGAATAACCACACAGAAGGGATCACTGGGGAGATCGGCAGAGTTAAGCCATGTGAAGACAGCTATAGAGCAGCTGTAGAGGGGGCCATAGTGGAGTGGAAGCTATCAGTATCAGCTCTACAGTGGGTGCCACTGTGGCCCCCTGCTCTATAGAAAACCCCAGCAGGCTCTTCCATAGAGGACCTCGACAACTGCTCTGACAGCTAAGGACTCCCTACAGCCTTCTCCATGCAGGACTCAGTAGAGTTTGTTGGCACAGTCTTTAGTGACTTGCTCCATGGAGAAGAGTGGCAGCTTTCACCACTGGACCAAAATGGAAGCAGTGACAGATTTTATTTTCTTGGGCTCCAAATTCACTGTAAACAGTGCCTACAGCCATGAAATTAAAATGTGCTTTCTTCTTGGAAGGAGACATATGACAACCAACACAGCATATTAAAAAGCAGAGACATCATTTGGTTAACAGAGATCTATATAGTCAAAGCTATGGTTTTACCCGTAGTCATGTATGGATGGGAGTGTTGGACTATAAAGAAGGCTGAAGGCTGAAGAATTGATGTTTCCAGACTACATTGCTGGAGAAGACTTTGAGAGTCCCTTGGACAGCAAGGAGACCAAACCAGTCAATCCTAAAGGAAATTAACCCTGATATTCATTGGAAAGACTGACTGATCCTGAAGCTGAAGCTTCAAAACTTTGGCCACATGATACAAAGATGGGACTCACTGGAAAAGACCCTAATGTTGGGAAAGATTGTAGGCAAAAGGAGAATGGGGTGGCAGAGGATGAGATGGTTAGATAGCATCACAGACTCAATGGATGTGAGTCTGAACAAACTCTGGGAGGACAGAGGAACCTGGCATGCTGCAGTCCTTGAGGTTGCAGAGTCAGATGATACTTAGTGACAGAACAACATCACTGCCTGAAACACCCGGAGAAAGGATAATGCTACAACCCCCACGAAGAAGCCACTGTAGCCCACCATGGTGTTGAGTTGCCTTCAATCCCAAACCCAACACACCCTGGACTCTATGTACACTCACATTCCAGATCCTGGCTCCAGAACCACAGTTGCTCCCACACACCTGTGCGCCAGACCCTGATTTCAGCCTCAGACACTGGGGCCACCACTACAGCAGAAGTCCCCATGTTTCAACACCTGGAGCTGTGTTAGCTCCACACACTCCCACTCTTCATGTCCTGCACCCAGGGACTAGAGCCATGGCTTCAGAAGGAGTGTCTGTCTCCCAGCCCCTAGAGCTGCTATGGATCTGTTCACACTCATATTCTACACCTCAGCTTCATGTGACCACTCCATAATTGTTTGCACCTCTCACACCATTACCAATGCTAAGATGGAGGCACCTTGGGTGGGCTCTAGTGCCCCCGATGCACTAGACCCTAGAGGCACAGTCTTCATTCATGCCTATACTCCAGGCTTCAAGTCCATGACCACTTCACAGACACATCAGACACTGGTGCCCATGCAAATGTGAGAATCCTCACAGACCATCCTAGCACCAAGAGGAGTCCCTTTGGCCATGACTACTCTGTGTGGAATAAAAAGATCAGGAAGACCTCACAAGCCTTCTTTCTTACACTATATGCAAACTTGATTGCAAAATGGACTATACTAAATGGATTAAATACTTATTAAATGTAAGACTTGAAACCATAAGACTAATGGTATAAAACATAAGGAATAAGCTTGATATTGATCTTGGCAGCGATTTTTGGATATTATATTCAAAGTACAAGGAAATCCTTTATGAAAATATAATAACTTAAATACAATAAATTAAAAAACCAAAACGAAATTCACCTTAGTTGAGTTTGAGAAACTTACCAGTCAGTCAACCCTCTCTCCGCTATCCTAACTTCTCTGTGTCAACTAAAAAATTATTCATAACATAAAAGTTGAGAGTTTTATCTGGCAAAATAATTTAAGACTTTGAGCCCAGGAGGGAGCATCTCAAGTAATGCTTGAAAGAACTGCTCCAAGGAGGTAAGGAGGGCAGCCAGGCTATATAGGAGTTTTGCAACAAAGGGTGCATAGTCTGAATGTCAAAAGATTATGATTCATTAAAGAAAACTACATATCTTTAGTTAAGGAATTTAGGTCTG
This sequence comes from Nanger dama, assembly GCA_917880005.1. Classification (NCBI taxonomy): domain Eukaryota; kingdom Metazoa; phylum Chordata; class Mammalia; order Artiodactyla; family Bovidae; genus Nanger; species Nanger dama. The sequence continues at coordinate 20,592,611 of CAKJTW010000011.1, read as the reverse complement.
CTCTATGTGTGAGGAGATGCAAGAGTCTAGGCTCACTGAAGTCATTCCTTTGGTATGCACTTTAGCTATCCAGGGCCAGGATCCTATATTTTCATATCTGGAGTTTCCTCAGGGTTCACCATTGGGAGTGTCTGCAGTCTGATGGCTGCTAGAGGGCATGTATTCTTATCTTCTTGAGTTCCCTCAGGGCTCACCTGGGCAGTGGCTGCAACTGGGACATCCTTTGTTTACTGATATGGCAGCCAATATGATATTTCTCATCTGAGTAAGCTCTTTGAATCCATAATCTCATATTCTGTTTTGAAATCACTGCAATATGATTTCTAAATCACTTCAATTTTTGGTATTCGTTAGTCTAAGATTGGCGTCTATCTGGTGAGGCTTACAGTATATATCATAACCCATCGAGTGCCAAATTTCCCAGTCTCCTGGGATCCTTTTTGTGTAATGGTATACCTATGCTCTCTATTCTCCAGTTTTCTCTACTGAAATCCTGCATATGGCCTGCTTCAATTTTCTTAAGTAGAAATTATAGGAGGAAATAAGCCTCAGATTGTTTCCAGGACTTGGGCCTAGACTTTTCCTCTGATCCTGGATACTAGGCTGGGCTAAAAAGTCCTTCCAGTTTTTCTCCTGGGGAACCAGTCTCAGTCATTAACTAGAATGGTCACTTGAATGGCTGGACTGGTCCTAGCTCTCAGGCAGGAAACTTTAGACTAAAATCTTTGACAAAGAAGTTACCTCTCTTAGTGATGTTTTTGTTTGCTTTGTCTTAACAAGAAAGAAAGCCTTAGTTTAATTTTTGACACATGTAGTATGTATGTGTATGTCAAATTACAGCATTCTCAAGTTGTAAGAATGCTACAGTGATGCCAAGCAAACTGAAACATTAGAGTCTGGAGCAGAGAGAGGTTTATTGCAAGGCCATGCAAAGAGAGGAGGTGGCTTATGCTCTAAAAACCTCCTGGAGATTCCCAAGTGGTTTTGGCAAAGCACTTTTAAAAGCCAGGTGATCTCCAAAATATACAGACAGCTCATGCAGCTCAATACCAGAAAGATAAATGACCCAATCAAAAAATGGGCCAAAGAACTAAACAGACATTTCTCCAAAGAAGACATACAGATGGCTAACAAACACATGAAAAGATGCTCAACATCACTCATTATCAGAAAAATGCAAATTAAAACCACAATGAGGTACCATCTCATACCAGTCAGAGTGGCTGCTATCAAAAAGTCTATAAACAATACATGCTGGAGAGGGTGTGGAGAAAAGGGAACCGTCTTAAACTGTTGGTGAGAATGTAAACTAGTACAGCCACTATGGAGAACAGTGTGGAGATTCCTTTAAAAACTGAAAATAGAACTGCGTTATGACCCAGCAATCCCACTGCTGGGCATACATGCTAAGTAAACCAGAACTGAAAGAGACACGTGTACCCCAATGTCTATCACAGCACTGTTTACAATAGCCAGGACATGGAAGCAACTTAGATATCCATCAGCAGGCAAATGGATAAGAAAGCTGTGGTACATATATACAATGGAATATTACTCAGCTATTAAAAAGAGTGCCTTTGAATCAGTTCTAATGAGGTGGATGAAACTGGAGCCTATCATACAGAGTAAAGTAAGTCAGAAAGAAAAACACCAATACAGTATATTAATGCATATATATGGAATTTAGAAAGATGGTAATGATGACCCTATATGTGAGACAGAAAAAGAGACATAGATATAAAAAACAGACTTTGGGACTCAGTGGGAAAAGGTGAGGGTGGGATGATTTGAGAGAATAGCATTGAAACAGGTATATTACCATATGTGAAATAGATGACCAGTCCCAAGTTTGATGCATGAAACAGGGCATTCAAAGCTGGTGCACTGGGACAACCCAGAGGGATGGGATGTGGAGGGAGTTGGGAAGAGGGTTCAAGATGGGGGACACATGTATATCCACGGCTGATTCATGTCACTGTATGGCAAAACCACTACAATATTGTAAAGTAATTAGTCTCCAATTAAATACATAAATAAATAAAAGCCAGGTGAGAGAAGCGCTCTCAGGATCAGATCAGGCACGATTCTCGTGCACAATTCTCTGATGAGCTGATGATGAAGGAGCAGGGTGATGTCACAAGGGTTAACTTTATCAATCCTTTGGCTCCAGGAGACCTAGGGCTGAGTTCTCATAAAGTAGTTAGTATCTTCCATTTGGTGAGGGGTTTTCACATATGAAAAACAATTTAGGAAAATTGCATCAAATACCATTATTTAAGTACTTCAGAGAGGCGGTAAAGCAGAGGATGGGGGAAGGGCCCATGGGGTCCTTCTTTGTTGCAAGAGGATTTGGGGAAAATTGAGGAATCCCTCAAGTCTGGCAGGTTGCCATCTCTACTAATATGAATTTACTAAAATTATCAAAGAAAACAGCCAAAATGAAGAATTCGGAACAGGAAAATCACATCATACGCATCATCTATTTCTTTTTGATAAAGATTGTGTGGAAAACATCTCTAAAAGTTTAATCTAGCTCCACCTGGTGGTGGATACTGAAACATATGACCATCCAGTAGTTACATAACTTTTTTTTTTTTTTATTTCACAGAACTGTGGACCTCCTTGGAGAAGGAAATGGCAACCCACTCCAGTACTCTTGCCTGGCTAATTCCATGGACAGAAGAACCTGGCGGGCTACAGTCCATGAGATCGCGAAGAGTCGGACCCGACTGTGCGACTATGTTCAGTTCAGTGGACCTCGTTAGGACTTCCTAGGTGGCTTAGTAGTAAAAAAAATTTGCCTGCCAGTGCATGACGTTGCTGCTGTTGCTGCTAAATCACTTCAGTCGTGTCGAACTCTGTGTGACCCCATAGACGGCAACCCACCAGGCTCCCCCGTCCCTGGGATTCTCCAGGCAAGAATACTAGAGTGGGTTGCCATTTCCTTCTCCAATGTATGAAAGTGAAAAGAGAAAGGGAAGTCGCTCAGTCTCGTCCGACCCTTCTCTACCCCATGGATTGCAGCCCACCAGGCTCCCCCGTCCATGGGATTTTCCAGGCAACTTGCCTGCCAAGGCAGGAAACATAAGAGACGTGGTTCCATCTCTGGGTTGGGAAGATCCCCTGGAGGAGGAAGTGGCAAACCAGTATTCTTACCTGGGAAATTCCGTGGACAAAGGAGCCTGGCAGGCTACAGTCCAGGGGGTCGCAAAGAGTCAGACATGACTGAGCGCACACACACACACACACACACACACACACGGACCTCCTTGCATGTACTAAACAAAAAACAGTTCTGAGATTGAACTGTAGTTCTTTTCCAATTGGATACTACTAGCAAAATAGCAGATGATGTAGGTGCTCAATGTCAAAGTAAAATCTATTACAACAGAACTTTTCAAGAATAATTTTCAGGTCATTCTTACTGTAAAAACAAAAAGTAAAATTGATGCATTAACAAAAGTTATCACTACAGAAATAATTAAAAACCATAAATGTTATTCACTAGTGAATTTTCATGAGACAAATTTTGAAATACCTTATATGAGTTTTTTTCTATAAGTAAAGATGATGACATACAAAATTTTAAAGGGAATAACTTGATAATATTTGTTTATAATTGATAAATCAGGCTGCAGTGTGGAAAATGTGGACAATGAGGGATGGAAGTAAGGAGGTGTAGGCGATTAGATGGCAGGAGGGACCTGTAACCAATGTATTATAGGTAAAAGATTATAAGGAAACAACTTGAACTAGGGCTGAAGCAGTAAAGATGGTGAGAGCTCAGTTTCTAGTGACATTTCTGAATTAGAATGGACGAGGTTTGATCATTGAGTTAACTGTAACTGACAAAGAGTAGAAATAATTGAGTTTACTAGCTTTTAGGTCCTTAGATTCAAGGAATTTTCCATTAAATTTCAAACTAGCCACTACCTTCCTGAAGTTGCACATTTCTTCCTTGAAATCATCTTGGAATTCATATCTTACTTGGATCAGAAGGAAAGAAGGTAAGCTTTATAGATGAGTCTGCCTGATGATTTACCCTGAGAAACCAGGACATTTAGAGTGACTAAAACTAAATTTTAGGACAAGCTATAAAACCAAGGCTGGTACCTGGTGTGAAAAAAGATGAGCAGCCAAATCTACTCTACTTCACTCACTTAATATATCTACTTCACTCACTAATGATATCATTTATAGCATAATATTTCTATAGCATCTTCTGTACTAGACATTATGCAAGACACTTCAGAGTTAAGTAAAAATAAGAGGAAATCTTTGCTATCAATCATTTTATTGATAGTATCTGCTGTTGAAACAAGCAGCTAAGAAGGTGATTCTAAGACAGCATGATAAGTATAATTTTTACAAAATGGAAGAAAGAAGTTATGCATGGTGTCATGAGAGGACAAAGAAAGAGGCAAACATAAACTTGGAAAGTTCAGGAAGCCTCCACACATGGTTATATCTAAAGTAAAATTTTGAGAAAAGTAAGCAACTCTGATGAAATAATAAATGAAGTTTCTTCTAGGCAACAAAGGAGCCAGTGAAAAGGCCTAGAGTGTTATAAGTAGCTTAGTGGGCCTAAAACATTAAAAAAAGAGAAGAAAGAAGAAAAAGTCAATTTGAAGAAAGGATCATGGTAAGAGAAAATTTTTCAGAAATAACCAGAGGCTAGATCATGCCTAATATGGATTTATTCAAAGTTCATAAAGGAGAAAATTTATTCTTCCACTCTTAATTCTTATCTTATTGTTAAGGGTTAAGACATGGGTCTCAGCATTTAAATAATAACCTTATGTTATCACTGGCTTATGTGGGTCAATTTTCACCTTTTAGTGTTTCCTCAAACCAAAAGCTTCAACAATTTGTCCCTTATAAAAGAGAACATTTTGCTACAACAAGATTATCCTATGCTTTAGCCATATATAAGGCCCCATTATGCATTGCAGGTCCAGCCAGAAAAGAGTGTCAGAGCACAATATTTTCTTTTTGAGATGTGACTAATCCACAGTTTTCTCAGTTCCAACTATAATTTTTTTTTCTGTAAATTAGTTTTAAATATTTTTCCAAACCAGGGACTGACTTTCAAAATGCAGCTTCCCATCTCCAGCTTGCCTGGGAAGGTTCTGCAAACTCTTCTATCAGACCTAAAAAAGAGATAGATTACAATATCGTATATAGGCTGGGGTGCAAGCAACAGAGAAAGCTTGGACTAGGTCACCAGCATTCACAAGAAATAATGATACTAATGAGTCAGACACAACTGAATGACTGAACTGACTGAATGAGACTATACAAAGGGATTGGAAAGATGAGATTATTTATATCTCTTTAGGGAAAGGTAGTCTAGGGAATAAAGTGTCTATATCTCCTATCCTTCTTATACTTTCCCTGAGGGATGAGAAACATGAAAAAGTTCACAGGGATACACTTCCTGAGCCAAGAAAAGGTTTTCTAGCCATGATGCAAATTTAGAGGGAGCCATGTTGGAACAACAGAATGGTTCCAAATTGGGAAAGGAGTACATCAAAGGCTCTATTTCGTCACCCTCCTCCTTTAACTCATATGCAGAGTGCATCATGTGAAATGCCAGGCTGGATGAAGCACAAGCTGGAATCAGGATTACTGGGAGAAATATCAATAACCTCAGATATGCAGATGACACCACCCTTATGGCAGAAAGTGAAGAACTAAAGAGCCTCTTGATGAAAGTGAAAGATGAGAGCGAAAAAGTTGGCTTAAAACTTAACATTCAGAAAACTAAGATTATGGCATGTGGTCCCATCATTCATGGCAAATAGATGAGGAAACAGTGGAAACAGGGTCAGACTTTATTTTGGGGGACTCCAAAATCACTGCACATGGTGATCGCAGCCATGAAATTAAAAGACACTTGCTCCTTGGAAGAAAAACTATTACCAGCCTAGAGAGAATATTAAGAAGCAGAGACATTAGTTTGCTGACAAAGGTCTGTCTAGTCAAGACTATGGTTTTTCCAGTAGTCATGTATGGATGTGAGAGTTGGACTGTGAAGAAAGCTGAGCGCCAAAGGACTGATTCTTTTGAACTGTAGTGTTGAAGAAGACTCCTTAGAGTCCCGTGGACTTCAAGGAGATGGACTACAGCTAGCCCATCTTAAAGGAAATCAGTCCTGAATATTCACTGAAAGGGATGATGCTGAAGCTGAAACTCCAATACTTTGGCACTAATTCATTAGAAAAGACCCTGGTTCTGGGAAAGATTGAAGGCAGGAGGAGAAGAGGACAACAGAGGATGAGATGACTGGATGGCCTCACTGACTCGATGGACATGAGTTTGAGTGGGCTCCAGGAGTTAGTGATGGACAGGGAGGCCTGGCGTGCTGCCATCCATGGGGTCATGAGGAGTCGGACCTGACTGAATGACTGAGCTGAACTGAACTGATGTGAAGTGTGAATCTGTAAGTATGTATTTAGGGGAGGTAGGTACTTGAAATACAGATTCTTGACCATGCTAAGAAGTCCAAAGTAAGCTAACATGTTCAGACTATTTTCAGGTTGCATTGAGGAAACATCACGCTGGTTTAAGTGGAAAAATAGCATGAACATATTTATATTGTGTAAATATCAGTCAAGCTTCCATGTACAGAACAATCTGGAAAAGCATATCAAAGGGAAGAAGTTCTGTTAGAAATGTGTGTAATCATTGAGACATGAGCTGGTGACTGAGCTAGCCTGGTGAGACTGTGTATTTTGAGATGTGACTGAACTCAAGAGATAGATGTTAAGGATGTACAAGTAAAAAAAACTTGGAAATAGATCAGAGATGTCTATGGTGATGGACAACAGTTTAGGGAAGATTTCCTTCCTCAAAATCCATTGGGAACACATATTACTGCTTTCCTGAGGATTTTTTCCTTGACAATGGAAACATACTGGTTCTACACTCAAAAGGAAACTGGACGTATCACAGTCTTGCCCCAGAAACAACCTCAATTGCCCCCAATCCATGATATATGAGGAGCTGACATATGAATACTCCAGCTTCCTCTCCCTCAGAAATAGACCTATAAATTCTGTTCTACTAGAGTTTTCAGAGAAGGCAATGGCACCCCACTCCAGTACTCTTGCCTGGAAAATCCCATGGATGGAGGAACTTGGTAGGCTGCAGTCCATGGGGTCGCTGAGTGGACACAACTGAGCGACTTCCTTTCACTTTCCACTTTGATGCATTGGAGAAAGAAATGGCAACCCACTCCAGTGTTCTTGCCTGGAGAATCCCAGGGACAGGGGAGCCTGGTGGGCTGCTGTCTATGGGGTCGCACAGAGTCAGACACAACTGAAGTAACTTAGCAGTAGCAGCAGAGTTTTAAAATTTCTGGGAGAGATTTAGCTTCAGTTGACTAATGGGTAAGTGGCTTTATAATGCACTTTTCTTTGGCAGCCTTCCATTTCATTTTTTTATTTCCCCATGTCTCTGTGTTTCCTAGGATCATTTGAATATTTGCCTCATTGTTTTGAGAGAAACAAAGGGCAGCTTTCCTGGAAAGTGATTTATGTTGGGATGGGAATGAAGAGTACAAATTTTGGAAAAGGTGAGTCTAAGATATTCTACTCCAATTATGTTTCAGTTTAATGTAGCTCTTAGGGCCTTCCTGGGGTTATACTGGACTTCTCTGATAGCTCAGTTGGGGTTATAACATAAGCCTGCATGTATTTCTGAGGCTTTGGTTTAAGGCCTGGTTATCTTTTCTTCATGAATTGCTCCTTTTAGAAAAGTAATGTGTTCACTCATTTAATACTAGACCACCTGGCTCTGAATTATGCCAACCTTTCTGGATGACATTTAATTGTATTGTACATATTGAATTGAAGAATATTTTCTCTAGTGAATGGAAGTTACACTAGATGCATTGTGGTGATGATTTTGCAGTGTATAGATATGTTGAATTATTATGTTGTACACCTGAAAGTAATATAATGTTATGTGTCAATTAAGTCTCAAAAAAATGGAAACATCTATAGGATTATTTCATTACTGTTTTTATATAAAAATATGGACATGTTATATATACATCTCTTTTTCTTGCATATTTTACTTAATTTTTTACATCAAGTAGCTCTAATTCACCCTTTCTAATGGCTATGTAATATTCCACAACATAGATGCAGTCATGATTGATTTACCTCTTGCCTTATTAAGGAACATTCACTTTGCATTTCAGTTTTGTCTTGTTTTGCTTAAACACTGTGACTTATGCTACAGTAAGTATTATTGTAGATATTCCCCAATATTTTTGATATCTCCTTTAGTTTTTTATTTTATTTACATAGGATAAAATATGTTGCAATATTCTGAATTGTGTATCCCATAATTCACATAGTGAAGACTTAACCTCCAGTGTGTCTGTATTTGGAGCAAAGCTCTTTAGGCAGGTAATTATGGCTAAATGAGGTTATATGGCAGGACCTAATCTCAGAGGACCAGTGTTCTTATAAGAAGAGGAAGAGCTTCACTAGATATTTCTGTCTTTCTCTCCACATGCTCATAGAAGAAAGGCCATGTGAGTATAGAGTGAGAAAATGGAATTTGTGAGCCAGGAAGAGAGCTCTCACAGGAAACTGAAACCATCAGCACCATAATCTGCTACTTCTAACCTCAAAACTGTGAGAAAATAATTTTCTGTTATCTAAGCCACCCAGTCTATGGTATTTTGTTATGGCAGCCTGAGCTGACTAATATATGTAGATTCAGTTTAGTTGCTCAGTTGTGTCGAGTTTTTGAGACCCCATGAATTGGACCATGCCAGGCCTCTCTGTCCATCACCAACTCCTGGAGTTCAATCAAACTCACGTCCATCGAGTTGGTGATGTCATCCAGCCATCTCATCCTCAGTTGTCCCCTTCTCCTCCTGCCCCCAATTCCTCCCAGCATCAGAGTCTTTTAAATGAGTCAACTCTTCGCATGAGGTGGCCAGAGTACTGGAGTTTCAGCTTTAGCATCATTCCTTCCAAAGAACACCCAGGGTTGATCTCCTTCAGAATGGACTGGTTGGATCTCCTTGCAGTCCAAGGGACTCTCAAGAGTCTTCTCCAACACCACAGTTCAAAAGTATCAATTCTTCAGCACTCAGCCTTCTTCATAGTCCAACTCTCACATCCATACATGATTACTGGTAAAACCATAGCTTTAACTAGATGGACCTTTGTTGGCAAAGTAATGTCTCTGCTTTTGAATATGCTATCTAGGCTGGTCATAACTTTCCTTCCCAGGAGTAAGCATCTTTTAATTTCATGGCTGCAGTCACCATCTGCAGTGATCTTATAGATACATTAATGTTTTTAAATGTCCTTACAACTTTTCTGCTCTATTGACTAAGCCAAAGCCTTTGACTGTATGGATCACCACAAACTGTGGAAAATTCTGAAAGAGATGGGAATACCAGACCACCTGACCTGCCTTTTGAGAAATCTGTATGCAGTCAGGAAGCAACTGTTAGAACTGGACATGGAACAACAGACTGGTTCCAAATAGGAAAATGAGTACGTCAAGGCTGTATATCGTCATCCTGCTTATTTAACTTATATGCAGAGTATGTCATGTGAAATGCCAGGATGGATGAAGCACAAGCTGGAATCAAGATTGCCAGGTGAAATATCAATAACCTCAGATATGCAGATGACACCACCCTTATGGCAGAAAGTGAAGAGGAAATGAAGAGCCTCTTGAAAGTGAAAGAGGAGAGTGAAAAAGTTGGCTTAAAGCTCACATTCAGTAAACTAAGATCATGGCATCCGGTCCCATCACTTCATGGCAAATAAATGAGGAAACAATGTCAGACTTTATTTTGGGAGGGCTCCAAAATCATTGCAGATGGTGATTGCAACCATGAAACTAAAAGACACTAACTCCTTGGAAGAAAAGTTATGACCAACCTAGACAGCATATTAAAAAACAAAGACATTACTTTGCCAACAAAGATCCATCTAGTCAAGCTGTTGTTTTCCCAGTAGTCATGTATGGATATGAGAGCTAGACCATAAAGAAGGCTGAACACTGAAGAACTGATGCTTTTGAATTGTGGTGCTGGATAAGACGCTTGAGAGTCCCTTGGACTGCAAGGAGATTCAACCAATCAATCCTAAAGTAAATCAGTCCTGAATATTCATTGGAAGGACTGATGCTGAAGCTGAAACTCCAACACTTTGGCCACCTGATGTGAAGAACTGACTCATTTGAAAAGACCCAGATGCTGGGACAGATTGAAGGTGGGAGGAGAAAGGGATGATAGGATGAGATGGTTGGATGGCATCTCCAACTCAATGGACATGAGTTTGAGTAAACTTCGCAAGTTGGTGATGGACAGGACGGCCTGGTGTGCTGCAGTCCATAGGGTCACAAAGGGTCGGACACGACTGAGAGATTGAACTGAACTGACAACTTATTTCCAAACTTCTATATTATCTTTCCATTAAAAAAATCTTTTTCATAATGTTCTTTATAAACAACATGGATTCTATTTTTACTTTGATCAAGTTCCTTAACTTTCTTACCATTTTCTCAAATACAAATGGAGATTGATATTAATATTTGTTTCCTCATAAGATTGTTGCAGAGATTAAACATGTAAATATACATGCATTTTGCATATATATATATTTAGTTTGACAATATACATATATAAAGTCTGACAATATACATACATTCTTTGAGTATTGTTATATATTTTCTCTTATTCCTTCTTGTCTTTTAAATTCAACTGAACTTTTTGTTGCTCTCTTTCTATTCTTTCTTGCTTTTAGGTCCACTCCTCTCTCTCTAATTCCCTCTTGCCACAGAGCTTCACAGGCTCATCTTCATCTTTCCTCATAAAGAGTAGTCAAACAGACCATCTATTGAGATTCCCACCAGATCAATTGACAATTGATTCCATTTGGTCTCTAGACAACATATTTTAGGAAAAGAATGTGAATACTGCATTTGCATTTATTTTCCAGGAATAAAAATTTCTTCAAATAATCTTTCTCTTTGTTCTAGGATCCATCCAAGCTTAAAATAGCATTTGCACTGTCTGCCTTCGCTTGCCTGATATGCCATAAATTCTAAGCATATATATATCTGTATCAAGATCACATTGAAATATTAAATAAGATACAGATTTATGTGTTTAGAAATAATGTCAAGAAAGAAAGAATGTTTAGAAAGAATATCAAGAAAAATAAGTTGCCAGAAGAACCAAATTAAAAAGTATGAAAGGAAAAAAAAATTATTTGTACAAGCTAATGCCCTGGCAATGGTTTCTTGGTACCAGTTAGCTCTTCTTATTCTTATGGTTCATTGGTAAGTTGGGACATTATTTTCAGGACTCTTTTTCCACAGTGACCACTGGGGGCATTGCCAGTCAGCATTGAGGGCAGTAAACACCACCCCTTACCTTGGGGAAACTTAAGGAACAAAGGTGAGAGGTGGCAATAAGGTCAGATAGCACCAGGGCAAACTAAGCTAGGACTAAGTGCCTCAAGGCAAGATTTTGCTGGAAATGAGACTGAAGTTTAAAAAGAGCAGTTAAAATACAGTGAGTGTTCACCCTAGATTTTCTTCTTGGTGGGCTCACTATTAATACTGATACTGTAATTGACTATGGTATTATGGCTGCATGTGATGTATCGTCATATCTCAGTATGTTACCTAAAAGGTTGATATAAATTTAATTTCTGAAAATTAAAACTTAGTTTAATAATGTAGGTGATTTCACAAGTAGAAGATGGCATAAGCAAGTCTTTCCAAAATGGGAACTGTTTCTTTAAGAAAGCAAAATGTTACTTGTAATATTTGAACACACCTGTGAATTCCTTACAATGTTGATTTAAAAACTGACACTTTGTTATATTACCTGAAACTTGATTCTGTAGAATGACATACTGCCCAATTAGACCACTGGCAAAACATAAATTAGAGTTCCAGATCTCCAAGCTATCATTTAGCACATCTACAGATTCTGCTCTCAGGCCCCTGGTGCTTCCTCTGAGCACCTTGAAGCTGTGCCTCTGTAAAAGTCTGCACCCTGCTGGTTTTCCATTCTACCTGCTCATTATATGCATTGAAGGGCATCAAGAAGATACTCTAACCTCATGTTTCTGGAAAATATTTTCACCTGACTGTCAGCACTCTGCTCTCCTGGGGTTGTCTCTGACATCAGACCTCTTCAGTGCCTTTTGCTCTCCTCTCCCCTCTGATGTCAAAACACAGAATGCCCTGGGGGACAGACAGTGATTTTCTTCTGTGTCTGCCTCATTTCCTTGGTGATCTCTAGATTCATGGCTTTTAAAAGCCACCTGCAGGCTAGCTATTAATTGCTAAATTTATGTCTCCTGACTGAGTCTCTCCCATATACCCCAAATTCCTACATCCAAATGCCTACCTGACACATCCCCTGGAGTGTCTAATAGATACCTCAGGCTTAACACATCCAAAACTAAGCTGCCGATGTTTCATCCAAAATGTGGTTTTCCTATCTCAGTTTAAAGCAACTTATGCTGCCTCAGGTGAAAAAGACAACAGTCACTCTGGCCCTCTCACTCATATCTTACATCAAATCTGTAATTTATATTTATAAAGAGACTTATGACTTACAAAATATCTTCAAGGATGATTATTTCTTTTGGTTCTCAACCTACTGAAAACTGATAAGTTTTCCACTAGCTCACTGGAAAATGAGATGAATAATAACAATGAATTAAATTTTTACAGACCTAAGTTTTTCATTCAAAGAAGAGTTCTTTAATTTTAGATGTATTCTTTACAATATTTGATTCATGATGTCCTCTATTTCATAACAATGGTCATAATATTCATAAATGTCTTAAGCAGGTAAAAATAAAAGTTAATTCCTCTTTGAAAAGTATTATGATCTACAATATGGAAAACCTGGAATCAATGATCTACACTCTTGTATCTCAGATAAGAAAACTTGAGCTTGGGTGTTCATTAACACATTCTTCTAGTCTATACTTGGACTTTAGAGACTGCTTATTTATATATTTATTCAGTACTCTTGCCTGGAAAATCCCATGGACAGAGGAACCTGATGGGCTGCAGTCCACGGGGTCGCTGAGAATTGGACACGACTCAGTGACTTCAGTTTCACGCATTGGAGAAGGAAATGGCAACCCACTCCAGTATTCTTGCCTGGAGAATCCCAGGGATGACAGAGCCTGGTGGGCTACCGTCTATGGGGTCGCACAGAGTCTGACACGACTGAAATGACTTAGCAGCAAAGCAAATGAGAAAGTCTAAGGTGGGAAGAACTAAAAGGACATCTTCTGTATATGTTTCATGTATGATGCTCTTTTCTGGCTCATTGCTTATATACAGACAATGAAATTATAGTGATTTGGGAAGTGGAAGAAAATTCATATTACTTAGTTAAAACCAACTTGTTGTACACATTACTAGAAAATTCAAAGTCAATGATGGTTTTACCCAGAAACATTATCTCTAATTCCTATAAAAATGCTGTTGAATATATGAATTTATTTATGTTTCCCTCCCAAATCCTACTGAACTGATGTAACAGATATAAAAATAGATCCATAGTACTATGAGTCATTGGAGAAAAGTAACACCAGCTGACCAGAGAAATTGAGAATTTCTGGAAGATGAAGAATAGATTCATTCACTTTTTCAACAAGTATTTGTTGAGGACTTAAATGTTAGGCACTCCTCTAGGTGATGGCAGTGCTTCAAGGAGCAAGATGTCAAACATCTGCTCTTAAAGAAATTATACTATTAAAAGGGATATCAGGCATTTAAATATATATAAATATATATATATATATATACACATATAAATACATATATAATAGGTTGCGATAAATGCAACATAAATAATTAAGATAAGTAATGTGATAAAAGAATTACTAGGTAGTTGCTCTAATTTGGATACTTATGAAGGGCCCTTTAAGAAGCTGATGTTATAAGGTTTTGTCAGATGATATAAGGTTTGTAAGCCAGGGAGGAGTTTGAATTTTATTTTAAATAGGACAGAAAGTCAATTGGAGAATTGTAGACAGATGAGTAGCATAATGTACTGTATGCTTTTAAGATTGCTCTGATTAATTTTTGGAAAATGGGTTGTAGAAAGTGATGTATTGAATTGGATAATTGTGGCTGTACTTATAGAAAACCTAAATCATACTGGATATAAAAATTTTTAAATATATTAATTCAAAATGAAAAATCCACACATAGGACTTTTCCAGGATTGTTTATTCATCTAAAGCAATGACATCAAGAACTAGAGCCTTTTTAATTTTTCACTCAGACATCACTGATGCATTAGATTTATTTCCATGGCTTCTCCTGTCATGGTTACAAGGTATTATTAGTTGTAGTGGTTCCAGACTTTAAGTAAAGATGTGTCAATGCTCAGAGAAACAGTAAACCTTCTTTCAGATCTGCTTTACATTCATGGCAATAAAGATATGTGGTGGAGTGAAAAAACCTTCATCTGCTCCCAATATCTTTTAACCAGGATTTCAAATGTGCACATCAACAAAATCATGTAACTAAACTCCAAGGTATTAATTTAGGAATCAGAAGAGAGCTAAGTATAATTAATATACTTAAAGAAATTTTTGAGGATACTCATTCATGAAAATGAACAGGCTGTTCATTTTCAAAAATCAATTTCAAAAATAAAACAGGACTGCAGAAACAAAAAATAGATAGGCTAAAATAGAACTGAAAACTGAATATCTAAGCAAGAAGATAGAGCCAACAAAAAGTGTGCATATTTCTTCCACTCCTTGGAGTATTTATAGCATTTCAATAATTCAGAACAGTAAAAAATAATGTAGACCAGATTTGTTGACCACAGTATTATAATAGTAAAAATTAAATATAAAAAAGACAACCAAAGAACAAAAGTTTGGTTAAACAAGAATTGAAAACTAAAATTACAAGTAACTAATTGTATAACAGCTATACTGGTCATATCTCTGAAGCTTATTGCCTATTTACTGAACATACAATAGAACCAAATAGGAAAATATGTAGGAAGCAGTCAAAACAGTATTTAGAGGAAATTATTTTGCTATAAATAGGTTAATTCAGAAATAAAAATGATTTTAAAAATCAACTATGCTTTCAACTTGAGAAGAAAGAGGAAAAAGAAACACTTGAAGACAGTCAAAGTCTTCATTTTGAACTTGATTTTAGGAAATGGCAAAAGTAAACTAAGTAGGAACATGGATTCTTATGCAAAAATAATTATAAATCTAACTAAAGTGACAATAAAAGATTTTAAAGTCAGGTACAGAGACCACATAACTGTGAATAAAAAGCTTTTTTAATGTTGAGATGATTCAGTTCCCTAATCAAGGACAACATAAAGCACAGGGAATTATTTTGATAAAATACAAAATCTTTGCCTCTAGGAAGATTAATTAAAAGGTGAAGAAAATCCTTTTGTAATCTCTTATCAGGTGCTGACAAATAGTTCAAGAAAACTTGTCTTTCAGCAGATGAAAGAATATTAAATTTTAGTATTACCAAAGTACACAATTGATATTAAAGTTTAGAAACAAAAAATAAAAACCTGTATCAAATACATCCAATTTTCAGTTCAGTTCAGTTCAGTCACTCAGTCGTGTTCGACTCTTTGCGACTCCATGAATTGGACCACGCCAGGCCTCCCTGTCCATCACCAACTCCTGGAGTTCAGTCAGACTCCTGTTCATTGAGTCAGTGATGTCATCCAGCCATCTCATCCTCAGTTGTCCACTTCTTCTCCTGCTCCCAATCCTTCCCAGCATCAGAGTCTTTTCCAATGAGTCAACTCTTAGCGTGAGGTGGCCAAAGTACTGGAGTTTCAGCTTTAGCATCATTCCTTCCAAAGAAATCTCAGGGCAGATCTTCAGAATGGACTATTTGGATCTCCTTGCAGTCCAAGGGACTCTCAAGAGTCTTCTCCAACACCACAGTTCAAAAGCATCAATTCTTTGGCACTCAGCCTTCTTCACAGTCCAACTCTCACATCCATACATGACCACAGGAAAAACCATAGCCTTGACTAGATGGACCTTAGTCGGCAAAGTAATGTCTCTGCTTTTGAATATGCTATCTAGGTTGGTCATAACTTTTCTTCCAAGGAGTAAGTGTCTTTTAATTTCATGGCTGCAACCACCATCTGCAGTGATTTTGGAGCCCCAGAAATGAAGTCTGACACTGTTTCCCCATCTATTTCCCATGAAGTGATGGGACCAGATGCCATGATCTTCGTTTTCTGAATGTTGAGCTTTAAGCCAACTCTTTCACTCTCCTCTTTCACTTTCGTCAAGAGCTTTTTTAGTTCCTCTTCACTTTCTGCCATAAGAGTGGTGTCATCTGCATATCTGAGGTTATTGATATTTCTCCCGGCAATCTTGATTCCAGCTTGTGTTTCTTCCAGTCCAGCATTTCTCATGATGTACTCTGCATATAAGTTAAATAAGCAGGGTGACAATATACAGCCTTGACATACTCCTTTTCCTATTTGGAACCCATCTGTTGTTCTATGTCCAGTTCTAACTGTTGCTTCCTGACTTGCATTCAGATTTCTCAAGAGGAAGGTTAGGTGGTCTGGTATTCCCATGTCTTGAAGAATTTTCAACAGTTTATTGTGATCCACACAGTCAAAGGCTTTGGCATAGTCAATAAAGCAGAAATAGATTTTTTTCTGGAACTCTCTTGCTTTTTCCATGATCCAGCAGATGTTGGCAATTTGATCTCTGGTTCCTCTGCCTTTTCTAAACCAGCTTGAACATCTGGAAGTTAACCATTTGCATGTTGCTGAAGCCTGGCTTGGAGAATTTTGATTATTACTTTACTAGCGTGTGAGATGAGTGCAATTGTGCGGTAGTTTGAGCATTCTTTGGCATTGTCTTTCTTTGGGATTGGAATGAAAACTGACCTTTTCCAGTCCTGTGGCCACTGCTGAGTTTTCCAAATTTGCTGGTATATTGAGTGCAGCACTTTCACAGCATCATCTTTCAGGATTTGAAATAGCTCAACTGGAATTCCATCACCTCCACTAGCTTTGTTCGTAGTAATGCTTTTTAAGGCCCACTTGACTTCACATTCCAAGATGTCTGTCTCTAGGTCAGTGATGACACCATCGTGATTATCTTGGTCGTGAAGATCCTTTTAGTACAGTTCTTCCGTGTATTCTTGCCACCTCTTCTTAATATCTTCTGCTCCTGTTAGGTCCATACCATTTCTGTCCTTTATCAAGCCCATCTTTGCATGAAATATTCACTTGGTATCTCTAATTTTCTTGAAGAAATCTCTAGTCTTTCCCATTCTGTTCTTTTCCTCTATTTTTTGCATTGATCACTGAAGAAGGCTTTCTTATCTCTTCTTGTTATTCTTTGGAGGTCTGCATTCAGATGCTTATATCTTTCCTTTTCTCCTTGGCCTTTCACCTCTCTTCTTTTCACAGCTATTTGTAAGGCCTCCCCAGACAGCCATTTTGCTTTTTGCATTTCTTTTCCATGGAGATGGCCTTGATCTTGCCCCCTTACAATGTCATGAACCGCATTCCACAGTTCATCATGCATTCTCCAATTAAAATTACACAAGGTATCACTCATTATTAGAGAAATGCAAATCAAAACCACAATGACATACCATTTCACGCCAGTCAGAATGGCTGTGATCCAAAAGTCTCAAGCAGTAAATGCTGGAGAGGGTGTGGAGAAAGGGAACCCTCTTACACTGTTGGTGGGAATGCAAACTAGTACAGCCACTATGGAGAACAGTGTGGAGATTCCTTAAAAAACTGGAAATAGAACTGCCTTATGACCCAGCAATCCCACTGCTGGACATACACATGGAGGAAACCAGAATTGAAAGAGACACATGTACCCCAATGTCCATTACAGCACAGTTTATAATAGCCAGGACATGGAAGCAACCTAGATGTCCATCGGCAGATGAATGGATAAGAAAGCTGTGGTACATATACACAATGGAGTATTACTCAGCCATTAAAAAGAATACATTTGAATCAGTTCTAATGAGATGGCTGAAACTGGAATCTATTATACAGAGTGAAGTAAGCCAGAAAGAAAAACACCAATACAGTATACTAACACATATATATGGAATTTAGAAAGATGGTAATGATAATCCTGTATGTGAGACAGCAAAAGAGACACAGATATATAGAACAGTCTTTTGGACTCTGTGAGAGAGGGAGAGGGTGGAATGATTTGGGAGAATAGCATTGAAACATGTATAATATATATGAAATGAGTCACCAGCCCAGGTTCAATGCATGATACTGGATGCTTGGGGCTGGTGCACTCAGATGACCCAGAGGGATGGTACGGGGAGGGAGGAGGAAGGGGAGGTTCAGGATGGGAAACACGTGGATACCTGTGGTGGATACATGTTGATGTATGGCAAAACCTTTTTAAAGAATTAAAAAATTTTAAAAAGGTAAAAACAAACAAACAATAAAATAAGATTACTCAAGGTAAGACTACAAAGATAAGATTTTCACTGTCTTCCCAACTCTCTATGTCTATTTGCATGTATTTAATTTGATTGTTCTTAACAATTTTGTTTAGATCACTCATGAAAATTTCATGAGACTTTAAATAGCTAGCCATCATCTTAAATTATTTTTCTTGCCAACAAGTTTTGTATTAGGGACAATATGATTTATTTGACTAGTAAACCCAGGCAGAATAAAAATATATGCTTGTGTTAAATTTAATGCTGATAACACTGAAGACATATCTATTTTAAATAAGCCAACCAGCTTAAAATAGCTTTTATTTACTGAAGATTAATCCAGATCACATGAACTTCAAACGTATTTGCATTAATTTCTATATTTTAGAGAGTTTTAGGAATACTTAATTCATATAAGTCTAAATCAATTAAATGAACTCTTTCACAAATTGATTTTGGCAATACCATTTAAAAGTATAAGCATATCATGTATACATAGCAAACACCTTAGACATATATAAACATATAAAACAAACACAGAGATACATTTTTATTCCAAAATTTTAGCCATGTATCATGTACAAAAATGAAAAATGTTCACCAGTTTATAAACAATAATTGAATCCAAATTGTGTCAAGTTTAACTGCTCACATAGCTAAAGTTTTTCCCTATTTTCTTTACAGACTTTTAAGACTTTTAAGATTTATATTAGTCCTTGATGAATAATGATATGAAGAGTGTAAGCTAGATTTGGGTGCAAGAGAGCTTCTGTAGCACTCTATATATTTGAAAACCTGCCCTCTATTTTATCCATGACATGATAAGATTTAAAACTTCAAGAAATAGAAAGCTAAGTTTTTCCTTTAGGAGTTTTAGAGTATATTTAGTATATTTCTTTATTATCAGATATAGGGTAATTGTTACTTAAAATTTTTCCTCTGAATTAGGTTTCGGGTAGCAAGACCTCTTTGCCCTCTTCACCGTCAACCACAACAACATCTTCACCATTGCTTTCATCACCTTTCCAGAGTTTCACTTATTGGTGTCTCAATCATGCTTTATCACAAGCACTTAGACTTTTATTTAATCTGCAACAAAATGTTCAGATGTTCAAGCTGGATTTACAAAAAGCAGAGGAATCAGAGATCAAATTGCCAATACCTAGTAGATCATAGAACGAACAAGAGAATTCCTGAAAAACAAACAAACAAACGTCTATTTCTGCTACATTGACTATGCTAAAACCTTTGACTGTGTGGATCACAACAAACTGTGGAAAATTCTTCACAAGATGGGAATACCAGACCACCTGACTTGCCCTTTGAGAAACCTGTGTAAAGGTCAAGAAGAAACTGTTAGAACCAGACATGGAACAACAGACTGATTTAAATTTGGGAAAGGAGTACATCAAGGTTATATATTGTCACCCTGCTTATTTAACTTATATGCAGAGTACAACATGCAAAAAATGCCAGGCTGAAATAAGCACAAGTTGGAATCACGATTTCCAGGAGAAATATCAATAACCTCAGATATGCAGATGATATCACCCTTCGGGCAGAAAGTGAAGAGGAACTAAAGAGCTTCTTCATGAAGGTGAGAGAGGAGGGCTAAAAAGCTGGCTTAAAGCTCAAAATTCAAAAAACTAAAATCATGGCACCCAGTCCCATCACTACATGGCAGGTAGATGGGGAAACAATGGAAACATTGACAGACTTTATTTTCATGGGCTCGAAAATCACTGCAGACAGTGACTACAGCCATGAAATTAAAATATACTTGCTCCTTGGAAGAAAAGCTATGACCAACCTACACAGCATATTAAAAAGCAGAGACTCTACTTTGCCAACAAAGGTCCATCTAGTCAAAGCTATGGTTTTTCCAGGAGTCTTGTATGAATATGAGAATTGGAGCATAAAGAAGGCTAAGTGCCAAAAAATTGATGGTTTTGAACTGCGGTGTTGAAGAAGACTCTTGTGAGTCCCTTAAACTACAAGATCAAATCAGTCAATCCTAAAGAAAATCAATCCTGAATATTTATTGGAAGGACTGATACTGAAGCTGAAACTCCATTATTTTGGCCACCCGATGCGAAGAACTTACTTATTGAAAAAGACCCTGATGCTGGGAAAGATTGAAGACAGGAGGAGAAGGGGACAACAAAGGATGAGATGGTTGGATGTCATCACCGACTCAATGGACATGAGTTTGAGCAGGCCCTGGGAGTTGGTGAAGGACAAGGAGGCCTGGCATGCTGCAGTCCATGGGGTCACAAAGAGTTGGATGTGACTGAGCAGCTGAATAACAACTTATGCAAAATGGCACATTATGTGCTCCAACTCATCATCCTGAGCTCCCATCTTGTCTGCCCACCAAGAAGCTGGTAGAGTAGTGGACGATGACACATCCTTCTCTAAGCTAAGCATATCTGCCAGCTTTCTAACTGCAGCTTCAGCCTCTAGCTGGGCATTGATGGTCAACTGAACTGCCCATACTAGATGCCAGCCCATCAAGGCGATAATCCATTTCCATTCTTTGCCACAATGTGCTATGAAGAATTTCTCAGAAAAAAAAAAAAAAAAACAAGGCATCATACCAGCTAGAGCTTTGGAGGGCATCCTAGTAATCACACAGCAAGGGCCCTCCCCATATACAAGTCAATGGCCAATCCAGGCTTTCCCCCACAGATGTCTCTTTCCCAAGACCCGTTTCTTCAGTCTCCCGGGGGGCTCTCCAGTTGTTTGATTTCAGCCTTAGATGCTCCCTGGGTGAAGTTTAAAGTGGACTCCCACCCCCTATATAAAGGGCAAAGAGAGACTGAAGGGAGAAGGAGACCACTTCAGACTGGTAGAAACTTACATTTGAGGTTTGTCTTGAGCAGTCACAGGACAAGTAAATCTTCACACTCGGCTACCAGAATCTTAAAAGTCTTAACAGAGTTGAGTCACATATACCATCCAAATAGTCTTAAGACATATAACTCTCAGGCTGCATCCTTCAAATAGCTTTGGCTATGGGAATGGTGGGCAGAGAGTACATTGCAAAGGCAAGAGAATGGGTGAGTAGCCTTGGATTGTCTAGGTTCAGTTTGCAGGTCAACCTATGGTCATGTCCTCTAGATGACCTCCTCCAACAGTAATGAAAATGTAGGTCAGAGTGAAGTAAAGTAGAAGAACATCATCAACAAATGATTTTGAGTGGGAGGAAATAAATATCTACACAAACTAAACTGAAAATTCATTTATGAAAGGTGTATGTTGGACACACCAAGCAAGCATGGCACATATCTTTTATGAAAATTAAAAGATAATGACTATCAGGTTTCAGATGTCTATTTTTCAGGCCCATAAGGTCAAGACCATCTCATGATTCTCAAGTACAGCTTACTTTATAAAGTTTATTAGTCCAACAACTTAAATTTCATAATACCTTTAAACAACTATTATTGTTTGCAAAATGTTGTTATTCTCTTTGGACTTGGAATTAGTTCCTAATAATAGAAGTTGATATGCAACTAAATAGCATTCAAAATTTAAAAATAACCTTTCTGAAAGTCTATTGTTGCCAAGTGTTAGGAGAACTTCACTGGGAGGTGAAAAATTTCCTCTCCTTCAAAGCATTCATTATTAGAAGATTGCTTATAGGGGATGCTGAAGAGGAAAGTTAGTTTTTAGATGGAATGGGGATTGGTGTGACCAGATGTGCTATAAATCCCCTTCCCACATTTAACATTCTAATATTTGTGTTTCTCGTGTACTGTATTTACTATAGACATATTATATCAAATGATCTTTCTATTAACTGAACTTCTAAATAACTCTAAGTATAGAAAACAGCTCATCTGGTATATTTTCTAGTCATTTCTAAGCCTTTCAAAGATCCTAGAGTTTTATTGAAAAGTAGATAAGTAATGCATACCTTTATTTAAATATGGTTTTTCCATGAGCTCTGGACTTTTCAGCAATGAATGGCATAGCTCATTTTGAATCTGGAGCTGCCTTCTAAGGAGCTCTGCTCAGGTTTTGGTAATGAAGTCAGCATCATCCTGCACTTGTCTTCCCCACTTCATCCCTAACGTTCTTAAGGATACCAATCCTTTTATGATTGACGGCAAGCTCAGTATAATAATATCCACTATAATAATCTCGTTAACATAATGGCCCTATATGATTCTTTATATAATAATTGCTTACATTATTTAATGCTTCCTCTTTATCAAGACTATTCTCAGTGCTTTACATGTGTCTACTTATGTAATCTTCAAATTGCCTCATGATGTTGATGTTAATTCTATCTTGATTTTAAGGATAGTGAAACTGAACCACAGAAATGTTAATTAATGTACTCAGTCAACAAGCTAGTGAGGATGAGAGCTTTGATTTAAACTCAGAATGTTTGGAATCTAATCTCTTGCTCTTGGCCTTTCATCTTTAACATATCTTGTTTCTTTTGGAATTTCTAAATAAAATAATGTGTCTCACACTAAAAAAAAAAAAAAAAGTTTTTCTTTTTAAACAAAAGTAATGAATGAGAGGCAGTGATATGGAGTGGAAAGAAAATTACCCTCAGAGTCAAGACATTAGATTTCTGGTCCTAATATGAGTCTATTTAACTTTGGATGAATAATTTAATGGCTGTTCCTCATCTGTAAAACACAAATTGATTTAATACCTTTATTTATCTCATTCCAGACCTTTCACAAATTATCTTTACATACATGATCTATCTGAGCTTTACAAAAATTCTGGTAGAAACTTGAGGCTCAGGATAGCTGTGATCCCCCATGTCAGTCCCACCTACTCTGTTGCACGGGTGATAAAGATCTTTGAACTGCAAAGCCACTGTCTTTTTCTACTATACCTTGTTGGTTTATCTCATGTACATAAAAATGTTTTTCTAATCTATAAAGTAATATGCCAATCTTAACTTTTATTATTAACGTGGCATGCAAAAATGAATTGGTAATGCTTTCAGCCGAAGAAGATAGCAAAAAGGGATGTTTGGAATTGATTTGAAGAAGCCAAACTACTTTATGTGAAAACCACATGCATTCTTAATTTACTTTGTTTAAATCCCGGAACAAATGCTAAACTGATGGAAGAATTCTCTGCTTCTCTGTGCTTCAGTGCATTTCTTATTTTGTAGTATGAAATAATAAATGTTTGAACAGCTGCAATTATAAAGTTAAAGAACTATACAATACACAGACACACACACACTGTTTTTTTCCTTCAGGACTGTTGACTGAAACTGTGCCACAGAAAATAATCCATGAGTGATATAAATATATTTTCATTCATTTTGTTGAATCCTTTGCATGGTATAACTCTCTGTGGGAGGTTCACCTCAAGAAAGGAAAGAGAAGAAAAAAATGTGAACAAACCAGCTTTCTTGATTTATTGTCTTGGAAAAGTTTCTGAGATATTGTTCACCTTTAGGTACAAGTGAAATGCTTTTGCAAAAGGGCTAATGGGAGGGAGCTGGGGTGAGGGCTCAGCTATGGCCTTGGCCCCTGAACAAATCTTTAGTCTCCATTTTATCTTTGTATACTTAAGCATGAATAGAAGTATTTGTTATTTCTTATTTAATTTCCTATTTAAGCACTTGTGCTCTAAATATATAC
This sequence comes from Nanger dama, assembly GCA_917880005.1. Taxonomy (NCBI): domain Eukaryota; kingdom Metazoa; phylum Chordata; class Mammalia; order Artiodactyla; family Bovidae; genus Nanger; species Nanger dama. The sequence continues at coordinate 20,568,507 of CAKJTW010000011.1, read as the reverse complement.
CATTATGCAGGTGAGCCTGAGTGTCTACTTAATCCATATGCAGTCACTGTAAATCCTTTTATTGGTTATATATTTGAAACTGGAGAACTCAATACTCATGGTGTTCTGGGAAGTCACGTGAAAACTCACAATATGGCTTAACTTCCCTGTCGCCTGCTAGAAATAGATGAATGGGCTTGAACCTGTTCCTGCTGTTTATTGAGCTATGCATACATCATATGATATTGTACTGAACGCACTCTGAGAAACCTAGAATATCAGATTTGGAGGAGGCTTTAGAGCGCATCATCACATTTCATAAATCAGGGAAAGAGAGCCACTATAGGTATAATGTGAATAAAGGATTTATTACAGGAATTAGAATATGGGAGGAACTGAAGAAGTGACAGTCTACAGCGGAGTTGGAAGATCTGAGAAAAGGTCATTAACCAGTCCACCTTAATCACTGATGTGAGTGAACAAATAGAAGCTTTCAAGGGAATCCAGGATAATAGCCTGTTCAGGCTGTGAATGGGGACCACAAAGGGCAAAGCAGGAGGGGAGCTGAATGGCATTAGTTGCCTCTCAGGAAGCTCTGCTTCTGGGTAGCTATCACCTTTGTGATTCTGCAGCCAAGTCCCTGCTGGTGGGCCTGGCAGTGGGAAAGGTGAACTGTAAACAAAGTAGAGGGACATGCACATAAGCTGAGGTCTACCAGACAGCATGCATCTGCTTAACACCAGGCCAGGCTAGCAATGTCTCCCAAAAGTAATGGCCTGATTTCCTCTGACCTTCCAAATCTCAGGCAAGTTGCTCTTCTAGTAATTCTAGTCTAAAATCAACAAATAAAGGAATTCTGGGAAATTTATTCCCCAGCCTTACTCAAGTTCAGTCAGTTCAGTTGCTCAGTCGTGGCTGACTCTTTGCGACCCCATGGACTGCAGCACGTGAGGCTTCCCTGTCCATCACCTGAAGCTTGCTCAAACTCATGTGCACCAAGTCAGTGATGACATCCTCTGTTGTCCCCTTCTCCTCCTGTCTCCAATCTTTCCCAGCACCAGGGGCTTTTCCAATGAGTCAGTTCGTCACACTGGGTGGCCAAAGTATTGGAGTTTCAGCTTCAATATCAGTCCTTCCAATGAATATTCAGGACTGATTTCCTTTAGTATTAACTGGTTGGCTCTTCTTCCAGTCCAAGGGATTCTCAAGAGTCTTCTCCAGCACCACAGTTCAAAAGCATCATTTCCTCAGTACTCAGCTTTCTTTATAGTCCAACTCTCATATCCATACATGACTACTGGAAAAACCATAGCTTTGACTAGACGGACCTTTTTGGCAAAGTAATGTCTCTGCTTTTTAATATGCTGTCTAGATTGGTCATAGCTTTTCTTCCAAGGAACAAGCATCTTTTAATTTCATGGCTGCAGTCACCATATGCAGTGAGTTTGGAGCCCCCCAAATAAAGTCTCTCACTGTTTCCATTGTTTCCCCATTTATTTGCCATGAAGTGATGCTATGATCTTAGTTTTCTGAATGTTGAGTTCCAAGCCAACTTTTTCACTCTCCTCTTTCAGTTTCATCAAGAGGCTCTTTATTTCGTCTTTGCTTTCTGCCATAAGGTTGGTATCATCTGCATATATGAGGTTATTGATGTTTCTCCCAGCAATCTTGATCCCAGCTTGTGCTTCATCCAGCTTGGCATTTTGCATGATATACTCTGCATATAAGTTAAATAAGCAGGGTGACAATATATAGCCTTGATGTACTCCTTTCCCTATTTGGAATCAGTCTATTTTCCATGTCCAGTTCTAACTGTTGCTTCTTGACCTGCATACAGATTTCTCAGGAGGCAAGTCAGGTGGTCTGCTATTCCCATCTCTTTAAGAATTTTCCACAGTTTGTTGTGATCTTAGTCAAGTTGACAAAGCACAAACCAGCACAATGTCCAGTCCTCTCATGTTGCAGGAAAGAAATTTGCTGCCTTGAAGGAATTGACCCTACCAAGCTTAATGAATTACGTAGTGACAGAATCAGAACTTGATTCAAGTTCTCTTGATTTTTGGAGCAGTTATTTTTCCCCCACTATGTCTTCTGTCTACTTTATAGCTGCTTATGTGCTACATGAACATAATTATTTGAATATGGACTAAAATGTTTATGAAGGTCATTCATTAGATTTTTTAAATGAATATATAACATTTGTGGACAAAAATAGAATTCTGGGTTTTAATTATTAATATTTCAAAGATTTTGAATTTGCTAGTGTTTCTTGGTGGTAGGGAGAGGGCATTTTAGGCACATGTACTACATAATCAAGTCATTATATGACTATTCAGAAGATTTTTCATCCAAACTGTGTTTCAAAATAATAACTATTACCAAGGAATGAAAGAACTACATCAAATTGTAACAAGTGTATTTGTGATTTATTGAGAGTTTACTATATATGTCACTATGCTAAACACTTCACATCTTATATCTTTTTCAAAATGAATTTTCCTAATTTTAAAATTATTTTTTAACAAATATGAAGTTTTATACATATAAAATTGATTCGGAAACACAGGTAACTCTGTAAGAAAAGCCATATTGTCATAAGAACAAGAATCATAGCTAAACATAATTTAGTTGGAATTTGGATCATAGCATGCTTTTCAGAGTCCTTTTGAGATGAAAAAATTTTCTTTAGGGGGATTTGGTGGTAAAGGCAGTGAATGAACCTTGGGAAATATAAACAGTTACACAATTTGGCACTTGTTAAGTTTGTAAAATGAGACAGATACTGGATGTGGTTGGGGGTGGTGGTTGTAAGACAACTTAATTATTTTTTTTTACCCCTAGAATTCTAAGCTCACCATAGCCAACTCCAGTTCTCAGAAAGTTTCAGCACAGTGGGCTGAATTGACGACAGTTGACAACAGAGACAGGAAATGAAAATGGGAACTTCATCAGCACATGAGCCTGAACCAGGGTCACCAGAGCAGAAGGAAGCTTTGTGATGACAGCCATTAGTGTGCCAGTTTCATGGCTTAGATTTGGACTGGTTACTCTTTATGTCTCCTGTACAGCTGTCATCCTGGGTTTGTCCTTACCTGTCTCCTGCATTGGATCACTTGAATACCGTATTGAAGTAGAAGACAAAAATCAGAAGCTTTCTGAGAATGATTCATGAAAATTTTTTGCAAACTAATATATATTCAGATTAGATTTTCGATTCAATTAATTTTCCAGTTAGTTAACACAATTTTGTGAACTAAAATATTTTTATCTCATCTTCAGATTTAATTTTCAATTCAGGTTAACATTTTAGATTTTGTATTATTGAACTAGGACTTTTGAAGGCATCAATAATTTTTCTTGCTGCCTGTATTGTTTGTTGAAAAGTCCTGTCATTCTCAGTACCAGTCACAGGCACAATATATAGTTATATTTTTCTCCTCTCTAGAAGCTTGTAAGATTTTTATATTTCTATCCTGAGTTCTTATATTTTTCAATTTGGGTTTACTTTCTTTCACCCTTGGCTGTTTCCTGTTTGTATTAAAAGTAGGGACCCTAAAATGGACTGGACTCTCTGAGAGCTTGTGCAGATCTTATTATCTGCGAGTCTGCCAGGACTTTTGGCATGTTATCAGTTTTTTTCCTTGTGCTGGTTAAATTGGGGGAAAAAAAGATACTTTTATATTGTCATTCTCCATTTAATTTTAGAGCATTAAAGCATATTTTGGTGCATTTTAAGTCTTTTGGGGGATGTGATCAAAAAAAATTTTTTTTCTAATTGGAGTGCCTTCATTGCCTTGCAGAAATCTAAGATAGGCTTATGTGAGTGTAGAGTGTTAATCTTATTCTCATGGAAGTGAGGTTTATGTGGTTATATGAGTTATCCATGTTCTCATAAATATTGAGTGAATAAGTCAAGATTTGAACACAAAGAAAGCTTATTTCATTCATACTGACTAGAGACTTATAGCTCAGGAAATAGTTTTTTTTTTGACACTTTATTAAAATCTCTCAATTTCCTATATACATGGATGAAGAAAGTATCAAAATATAAGGCACTTCAGTGTTAGAAATATTATTACTTAAATACATAACTTTAATGAGACATTTCCAATCCTTTAACAAGAGAAGTGCATTATAAGTCTATTCTATCTCTAAACTAAAATTCAAGTTTGTGTATCTCTTTCCAACTCCTTGCAAACACTCTTGTACTCTTAGGTTGACACGGCTTAAGCTTTCTACCTGATGACCCCGCATCCTTCTTGTCTACTTTTTGAGTATCATACATATAGAACCTAGAAGAATATTTTTTTAATGTATTATGCTCTTTCCTGCTTAAATGTTGTAAAGATTTTCCGTAACAACAAAAAGTAGAATATGAATCCTTAACATGGTCTGCTAGGCAGGCATAGGATGATTTCCACCTGTTTTTCAACCTTTGATTTCATTTTACTCATTATGCTTCAGCCATAATTGTTTTATATCAAATCATTGAAAGTTTCAAGATAGTTTCTACTTTAGGATTTTATTTATCCTCTTCTTTCTGCCTAGAATATTCTTCCGATTAACATCAGTTGTGGCTCCCTCAGAATCATCCCTCAGTACTCAGCTTGAATCATTTCCTCGAGAGGTCTGGTGAAGTCTATACCCCACATGTCAGATAATCCCTTTACACTTGTAATGTTTTAGATTAAACATGTAATATTTCAGGTAAATAGAAAAATAACCTGGAGAATGAAAATTCATTCCTTTCATTGTGTGTATTTGCATTTAATGCCTGCCACACATTTAGAAGCATATTACCAGAAGAGAGGGTTTCCTGATAGCTCAGTTGGTAAAGAATCTGCCTGCAATGCGGGAGACCCTGGTTCAATTCCTGGTTTGGGAAGATCCCCTGGAGAAGGAAAAGGCTACCCACTCCAGTATTCTGGCCTGGAGAAGTCCATGGACTATGTATGGGTCACGAAGAATCAGACACGACTGAGTGACTTTCACTTTCACTATCAGATGAGAATGTGTTCTTACAAATTCTCAAAATGAGGTTTTAAGAACCCAGTTGATATGAGACAATGAAGTGGATTTAGACAGTATGAGGATTCCTGGGCTCTGCACCAAGCTGATGAGTTACCTTGGTCATGTCAGATAGAAAAAGAATGAATGTTAGCTATTTCTGAGGTACACGGATTGAACTGGAACAATTTGTATAGGTCTTTCTTGCTTAATTGCCTATGACCCACCATTCTAAAATTTAGGTTTACATTGATTTTTAAACATTTACAGAAATCACCATAAATTTCTTCAGAAATTTAAAGTAAAACTAAAACATGTATTTTTTAATTTTTATTTTTGATAAGATGAAATTCCTTCAGTGGGCTTAGATTTTCTTTCATATTTTTGTTTTGCTTTCAATCTAACAATGAAATTAAAAACTGTTTCCTTAGTAAATACCACTTGCCGTGAGAGAAGCAGTGGTCTAAAATTATCATACAAAGTGAAGAACAGAAAAAGAAAATGCCCACTGTATGATCAGGTAATAGTTACTGTGAAGGACTTGAAAATGAAACATCCTCCAAACTGAGAAGAATATGCACTTTCTAAGCATGCAATTGCCAGTAACTGTGTGTAGGGACAGACTCCCAGATGGGCCACAAACTAATACTGAATTGATGACTGGAAGGAAAATTATTGATTAGCCTATTATCTTATCTATGACATAGACACCTCAATCTGAATGAAGACACTGGTGAAGAATGTTTAGGTTTTACTTTACAGTGATTGACAGTTGTATGGGCAGTCAGATTATAATCTATTACAATCTATTAAAGATTATAATAATAATCTATAATAATAATAATAATTATTATTATATATTAAAGACTTCTTATTTCTTATAAAACCACCATAGGAACCTGTGCTCAAAGGAAGTCACTAATGGATCCAGATGCATCACATTTGAACTATGACTCCAGAGAGTTCTTTGAAAAACTATAAAAACAATAATACTGATTTTCAGTTCAGTTCAGTTCAACACTGAGTCGTCTCTGACTCTTTCCCATCCCGTGAACTGCAGCACGCCAAGCCTCCCTGTCCATCACCAACTCCCAGAGTCCACCCAAACCCTTGTCCATTGAGTCGGTGATGCCATCCAACCATCTTATCCTCTGTCAGCCACTTCTCCTCCTGCCTCTAATCTTTCCCAGCCTCAAGGTCTTTTCCAATGAGTCAGCTCTTCACATCGGGTGGCCAGAGTATTGAAGTTTCAGCTTCAACATCAGTCCTTCCAATGAGCACCCAGGACTGATCTCCTTTAGGATGGACTGGTTGGATCTCCTTGTAGTCCAAGGGACTCTCAAGAGTCTTCTCCAACATCATAGTTCAAAAGCATCAATTCTTCTGTGCTCAGCTTTCTTTATAGTCCAACTCTTACATCCATACATGACCACTGGAAAAACCATAGCCTTGACTAGAAGGACCTTTGTGGACAAAGTAATGTCTCTGCTTTTTAATATGCTTTCTAGGTTGGTTGTAACATTCCTTCCAAGGAGTCAGCGTCTTTTATTTCATGGCTGCAGTCACCATTTGCAGTGATTTTGGAGCCCAGCAAAATAAAGTTTGACACTGTTTCCGCTGTTTCCCCATCTATTTCCCATGAAGTGATGGGACCAGATGCCATGATCTTAGTTTTCTGAATGTTGAGCTTTAAGTCAACTTTTTCACTCTGCTCTTTCACTTTCATCGAGGCTCTTTAGTTCTTTTTCATTTTCTGCCATAAAGGTGGTATTGTCTGCATAAGAGTTTATTGATACTGGTTTTAGTATTTCATAAAACCAAAAATATCTAGATATTGACTACTAGTGATAGTTACTAATTATAGCATTTGTTGAAACCTCATTATTGAAACTAGGACTAAGCAAATTTATAAGGACTTAAGAAAGTCATACCACATGAATAACAATAGCAATTGGTCTCGTTCTGAAGATGTTTTTATTTACAAAAGCTTGTTTAAAGGACAAGCTGCTGGAAAACATAAGGAGTTGTTATGCCATTAACCTCAAAGGTTAACATGTATACCAAAAGTATTCCTTAAATATTTTATTGATAATAATTCCTTACAAGCATTTTAGTGTTTTCAAAAGGCTTTCACATATACTGTTAACTATAAGACATTAAACAATGCAAAAAATATCTCAAATATATTTTTTCATAGCATGATGCTTGAGATATACAAATATGCTATAAAAATGTTTTGAAAAAATTAATTTGATTCATGCAAAAATATATGACATATAGGCAAGAACTGTAATACAATTTAAAATATCTAAAAACAGCTCCAGTGAATGTACCTTACCTATCTGATGCAAAGAAAACAGGATCTAAATCTTCCAATTTTGGCTTTTAGTGAACTATAGTTGAACTGCTGAGGAGGAGAAAGAAAGAGAAATAGTCAGTAAAAATCTGTAGAGATGGAACTTTTCAAAGAATTCATACCTTTATTTGAACACTCTTATGATATGTTATGAGAATGGATAGATGACATATATGTTTCACATGGATAGAGAACAGCCTCAAATCAAGATTTACTGTTCATTTCTTAGCTATTACGGTCTGTACACTATATATAATCTAGCTTTTAATTGTTTTTTTGTCTGCAGTGACCACCTCCACTAACTACTGTGTTCACCTTGTGGTTTTATCTTTGTCTTTTAGTGCTTAATAAAGAGATATTTGCATCTTTCCTCAGTCCTTTCACATCTTAAATGAAGAGAAATTGGACTTGCCTTAAAAGATAAATGGGTATGTATGCTAGTTGCAGAACTGGATGAAAAGTGTTTCAAATGGAAGAAACCATTGTGAGCAAAGTCCTTAGGAGAGAGACTGCTGAAGATATATTGGAGGAATGGATTTGGTTAGCACATAAAAGACATGGAATGGGAAGTTTCTGGGTCTGGGCTCAATTACATAGCACTTGAGGCTAACAGAGTGCTTTTTCCATGAGCAGTAGGAAGCTACTGAAAATTATTCAGCAGGGAGGTGATAGCATGGATACTAAAAGGCTTAGTTTTGTTTTTCAACAAACAGGAAGGCATAGCTAAATCTTAGCTTTAGCATGAAAATTTTGATAATAGTGAAAGAAAAACTGTGTGTGTGTGTTGGAAGAGAGAACTAGAGTACAAAGTGGGGAGAATTTTCACCAACTCAGAGAGACTATTTCAATAGTTTCGTTAAAATGGAACGCATATCTACCACTGACTAGGTATATGATAGAGGACAAACTATTCTCCTTTCTAAGCCTCCTTTTCTTCATCTGTGTCATATAGGATTGCTGCTTGGATTAAGAGGGAGATGGTATACACAATTAGAAGCATCATGTCCAGTATATAATAGCTGCTGCTGCATATTAGATCAATTAAAATACATAATTTTCATGAATATGTCGCAGTGAAGTAGTTTGGTCTTTTCTTAAACATTTTTCCATAGCTGAGGCATCCTGTTGGACTAAGGTAAAAATACTGCCCAACAAGGTCTTTCCTTAGACTATCTTCTTGGCCTCCCTCAGCAAAGAAGCCCCTTCACTAAAGGGGCCTGTAGCAAGGAGGTCATGTTGTCCCCCTGGAACTTCTGCTCTTCTGCACTGTCAGCCAGAAAGACAAACCCATGAAAGAACACCCAGTCATGCTTGAGAAGTCAAGCATAAGTTCTTGTTTGCTCTCCTCTCAGAGTGAGTCAAGCATGCTATTTCACTTACCTTAGAGTATCCGTAGACGCTCGGTCTTCATTTATGGTCTTGCATTTCTCTAACCCAAGCTGTATAAGATGGAATGCTAGGTCTAGTCTCCATTATTTGCTGCCTTTTTTCCCACCTTAAATGATTGAGGCTTTCTTCTGGTAGAGTTCTGTCGTATTTCAATGACTGGAAAGGGTAAGACTGAAACAGTTCTGTCTCAGGAACAAAGCATGCACAGATTTTGACAATCAAGGAGGCTCTATTCTATCTCTGGAATTCATTTTGTCTCACTTGTACCCAAGGCCATTAATAATATATGAGAGAGAATGTACCATAGGTACACATGGAATTGAAAGGCAATAGTTGTTTATGTTGTCATAACTTATTCACAAAAAACTAAGTAACTGAGTACTTATTAAGGTCAGATACTGTATTAAAGGATAGAACACCAAGACGAGCAACATTATTTAATCCAAAATATTTGCTGAACATTAACCATGTACCAGGTCTGTTGTGAGAATTCATACATGACTATGTAAATAATTCCTTCTCTCAAAATATTCCATACACAAAAAATTCTATAAGGATCTTTCTAAATAGCAATAACTAAGCTCACTAACCTTGGATGTGGGGTATCTCTTCACAGCTGCTCCAGCAAAGCGCAGCCGCTGCTCCTTACCTTGAACCTCGGGTAGCTCCTCTGGGCTGCTGCCCCTGACCTAAGGCGAAAGATATACCCATTTGAATGCAGAGTTCGAAAGAATAGCAAGGAGAGATAAGAAAGCCTTCCTCAGAGATCAATGCAAAGAAATAGAGGAAAACAAGGGAATGGGAAAGACTAGAGATCTCTTCAAGAAAATTAGAGACACCAAGGGAACATTTCATGCAAAAATGGGCTCAATAAAGGACAGAAATGGTAGGGACCTAACAGAAGCAGAAGATATTAAGAAGAGGTGGCAAGAATACACAGAAGAACTGTACAAAAAGATCTTCACGACCAAGATAATCACGATGGTGTGATCACTCACCGAGAGACAGACATCCTGGAATGTGAAGTCAAGTGGGCCTTAGAAAGCATCACTATGAACAAAGCTAGTAGAAGTGATGGAATTCCAGTTGAGCTATTTCAAATCCTGAAAGATGATGCTGTGAAAGTGCTACACTCAATATGCCAGCAAATTTGGAAAACTCAGCAGTGACCACAGGACTGGAAAAGGTCAGTTGTCACTCCAATCACAAAGAAAGTCAATGCTAAAGAATGCTCAAACTACTGCACAATTGCACTCATTTCACACGCTAGTAAAGTGATGCTCAAAATTCTCCAAGCCAGGCTTCAGCAATACGTGAACCGTTAACTTCCAGATGTTCAAGCTAGTTTTACAAAAGGCAGAGGAACAAAAGATCAAATTGCCAACTTCCTCTGGATCATCGAAAAAGCAAGAGAGTTCCAGAAAAACATCTATTTCTGCGTTATTGATGATGCCAAAGCCTTTGACTTGTGTGGATCACAATAAACTGTGGAAAATTCTGACAGAGATGGGAATAGCAGACCACCTGACCTGCTTCCTGTGAAACCTGTATGCAGGTCAGGAAGCAAAGGTTAGAACTGGACATGGAACAACAGACTGGTTCCAAATCAGAAAAGCAGTACATCAAGGCTGTATATTGTCACCTTGCATATTTAACTTATATGCAGAGTACATCATGAGAAACACTGGGTTGGAGGAAGCACAAGCTGGAATAAAGATTGCCAGGAGAAATATCAATAACCTCAGATATGCAGATGACTCCACATTTATGGCAGAAAGTGAAGAACTAAAGAGCCTCTGGATGAAAGTGAAAGAGCAGAGTGAAAAAGTTAGCTTAAAGCTCAACATTCTGAAAACTAAGATCATGGCATCTGGCCCCATCACTTCATGGGAAATAGATGGGGAAACAGTGGAAACAGTGTCAGACTTTATTTTGCTGGGCTCCAAAATCACTGCAGATGGTTGGTGATTGAAGCCATGAAATTAAGAGACGCTGACTCCTTGGAAGGAAAGTTACAACCTACCTAGAGAGCATATTAAAAGCAGAGACATTACTTTGTCCACAAAGGTCCTTCTAGTCAAGGCTATGGTTTTTCCAGTGGTCATGTATGGATGTGAGAGTTGGACTATAAAGAAAGCTGAGCACTGAAGAATTGATGCTTTTGAACTGTGGTTTTCGAGAAGACTCTTCAGAGTCCCTTGGACTGCAAAGAGATCCAACCAGTCCATCCTAAAGGAGATCAGTCCTGGGTGCTCATTGGAAGGACTGATGTTGAAGCTGAAACTTCAATACTCTGGCCACCTGATGCGAAGAGCTGACTCATTGGAAAAGACTCTGATGCTGGGAAAGATTGAAGGCAGGAGGAGAAGTGGACGACAGAAGATGAGATGGTTGGATGGCATCACCGACTCAATGGACAAGGGTTTGGGTGGACTCTGGGAGTTGGTGACAGACAGGGAAGCCTGGCATGCTGCGCTTCATGGGATCACAAAGAGTCAGAGACGACTGAGTGACTGAACTGAACTGAATTGAAGCTCACTAACTAGTAGTAACTAAATAATCCTTTAGATCTTTATTTTTGATATATTATAGTTAAAAGAGTCTTCATATCTTCTTCATTTCATTTTATCTAAGAAGATTCATTTCATCTGAAATATGCATTTTCATGTTATTGTTTTGCTCCTATTTTGTGACACTCTTGTCTCATAGTTCTGGAAAGAACATCTTTGCTCTCCTTTCTGAAGGTATTCAATATGATGGTTTCTCCTCAGCACTACACAGATGAATACTGCTTGATATTAGGTTTGGTGGTCTTTATCACTCAGGCATTGTTTATCCCTGAGATTCCTTAAATGGAGAAAATAAGGAGGAAAGAGAACACTAAAGAATCTCAGCATGCTACTAACTTGTGAATTACAAAGATAATTTCTTTGATCTCTGGTGTATTTATTACCCTGTCATGAGATACAGCTCTGACTATGTTTGCATACATTGTGGCTGTTGGAAGAATGTAGTTTGGGAAAGCTAATGCATTTCTTTTAATAATGTTTGGTCATCTGAGTCCCTTTGTTATAAGACACAGTAGACATTCCTGAGCTATTTACACCAAATTTCCGTCACAGATGTTAAGAAGTTATAAGTTAGGAGGCAGGGAGAAAACATCTCCAGGGTCAATTTGCAAGATTATGTTGAAATAATCATTTGAACCATTTAGTACCAGCCATATTACCAAGAGATGACAAGAAAGGACACACAGTTCCTCTTTTAATGTGTCATCTTGGGATACATGGGGATCCCTGATTATGGTTCATAGTGGCTGTTTGAGATTAATATTTTGGTGCCTTAATTTCCCACAGTCACCTTAGGGAAAGAATCTAAGTTTCCATTCTGCTTGTGATATTTATTACAATTCTGAGATTGAATCTATTAAATTCTTCCACCTGAACATTTGATGTTGGAATGTGACCAGCTTCCTAAGGAAAACCCTGTATGTATCCTGGAGAAGTACCACCATTTGATTCCTTCATTTAAGAGGCTTGTCTCACTCTGGCTTCTACTATGGAATGAAAGGGGAATTAGATGCTTTAGTCAGTAACTGAATTCAAGTGCATATATGCTTAGTCACTCAGTTGTATCTGTTTCTTTGAAACCCCTTGGACTATGGCTCTACAGATTCCTCTATCCATAGAATTTTCCAGGCAAGAATACTGGAGTGAGTTGCCATTTCCTGTTCTAGGGAATCTTCTTGATCTAGGGATTGAACCCAAGTTTCTTATGTCTCCTGTATTGGCATGCAGATTCTTTACCACTGTACTACCTGGGAAGCCCTAATTGAATTTATAGTCTCAGTTAAATTAATCCAATTAGTATTTTTTTTTTTCCAACCAAACAGAGCATGTTAAATGGAACTCAACATTTTGGTCAAGTTCTTTTTTGAAAAAGCTATGTAGACAAGTCTTCTGTTAAGCTATTACTCGTCAGTGAACTGGTATGAATTTATTACCTGGAAAAGCCACATGTAATATTTGCACATATATAAGCTTCTAGTTAATTGAGTTTCGGCTCTCTGTGACTCCATGGATTGCAGCATACTAGGCTTCCTTGTTCTTCACTATCTCCCAGAGTTTGCTCAAACTCATGTCCCTGAGTCGATGATACCATTCAACCATCTCATCCTCTGTTTTCCATTTCTCCTCCTGCCCTCAAACTACCCCACGGCTTTTTTTAATGAGTTGGCTCTTGGCATCAGGTGTGCAAAATATCAGTGTTTCAGCTTCAACATCAGTCCTTCCAATGAATATTCAGTGTTGATTTTCTTTAGGTTTGACTGGTGTGAAATCCTTGCAGTCCAAGGAACTCTCAAGGGTCTTCTCCAACACCATAGTTTGAAAGCATCAATTCTTCGGTGCTCAGCTTTCTTTATTGACCAACTTTCACCTCTTTACATGACTACTGGAAAAACCATAGCTTTGACTAGATGGCTCTTTGTTGGTGAAGTGATATTTCTGCTTTTTAATACACTGTCTAGGTTTGTCATAGCTTCTCTTCCAAGGAGCAAGTGTCTTTTTATATATATATATATATATATATATATATATATATATATATATATAAAGAAAATCCATGGGAACATTTTAAACCTATGGTTTATGTTTCTTTGCCTGACTTCACCAGATAGCCATAGGTGCTGTCTGGTTTCAAGTGTATCCATCCCAGTGAAGTGGCAAAAATCCTTTCAGAACAAGTGCACTGTTTCCTTCTTGCCCTGCTACTTGTATGCACAGATGTGATATCCTTAGATGAAATGCCCAGATTAGTAATACCTGCTTCCTTCCATTAAGCTAAATTTTAGTTTCAGCCTAAGACAGGCAGTGCCTAGAAGAGCCTTCAGCTTTCATATCAGAAAGTAGCCCATAAGAGTGTATTTGTCTTTGCCTCCTGTCCCATTTTGTTTCTGTATAAACCAAGTCTACTGCTAATGGCTGATGAGAAAAAGGTAACAGCCATCAAGTGACTGCTCCTGGGAATACCTCTAACTAGCATCAAAAGACTCTTTGAAAGGGAAATGGAGTATTTCCTGTGGATTTATCCAAGCATTTCCTGTGAAACAAGCTGACACATTCTCTCCCTACTGGATTACTTTGTTACTTATTTCCACTGCAAAGTAGTGGTATCCCTTGTTAAGGTTGTCACCCAGGAGAGTCTTTTTCTTTCTTTCTTTCTTTCTTTTTCTTTATCACAAAGGGAGGTAACATATGTGAGGACAATGTTTTGAGACTAATGTAAACTTATTTTTTCTTGACCAGTTGTGCTATTAAAGAACACTTAATCTCCTAAATGATCCTCCAAATTCCTTTTCTACTGATAATTGACAATTACCAGAAGGAATTCTGATGACCACAGCACAGATTTAATTACAGAAAGAGAACCATGAGCTCATTGACTTGCATGTTATTTGAGGGGACACTCAAATACATCAGGCAATCAATCATATTTTAAACCGTCATATTTTAGTAAAATCAATGTGTCATACAATGACAATAATAATAATAGATAAAATATGTGACCCCACTACAAGCTGTCACTGTACTGTGTGCCATACCTACATAATTTCCTTTAATCACAAATGAATATTATGAGGCAAAGCATTATTGATCTATTTTACAGATGAGGAAGATGGGAGTCAAATAAATTAGTAATAATAATAATAAATAACTATCCAATGCTTATTTGCCAGGCCCTGGTTTTAAGAACACAATCATATTAATTCATTTAATCTACAATAAAATCCATTGAATAGATATTATTGTTAGTCTCAGTTTTTAGGTGAGGAAATAGAAGCAAAGGGAGGTGAGTAAATTGCTCTGTCTCAGTGAATGAGAGGTGGACCTGGGACTGAAATATTGCTTTTGAGTTTCCCAAATCATACTCTTACCACTGTGATGCACTGACTCAGCTTCTCTACACACTTAATTACTCAATGATTTATAACAGTGTTGGGCCTTGATTTCAACCTCTGTGCTCTTAATCACTCTTCTTCTCTACTGTCTCTCATTCACTAAATACACAATCAGTGAGCTATGTGCAAAACTTTGTGGCTATGTTGCACATGCAGGTGATAGCAGAGTATAGACAGAGAATCTCTGCCTTTGAAAATTTTACTTTTTGGTAGTGAAGCTGCTTACTGTCTAATTAACAGGCTTACTAACCTCATTAATACAAATAACCTCTCCAAGGATCTTTCTGGAATCATTAGAGATCTCTTCATTATGACTCCTATAATTTCAACTATTGAGTGAGCCAAGAGGTCTCCCATTCAATACATTAATGGAGTTTCTTTTGGAAAGAACAGATTAGTAAAAGGTAAGCTGTTGATAAGGGCTTCCCAGGTGGTGCACTGGTAAAGAATCTGCCTGCCACTGCAGGATGCATAGATTAGACCTGTGGGTTGTGAAGATCCCCTGGAGAAGGAAATGGCAACCCATTCCAGTGTTCTTGCCTGCGGAATCCCACAGACAGATAAGCCTGGTGGAAAACAGTCCATGGGGTCTCAAAGAGTCAGACATGGCTGAGGACATAAGAAATTGTTCTTAAAGGTGTTCCCCCTTACTAAGGAGACGCATGTCAGGACTTCCCTGGTGGTCCAGTGATTAGATCTCTGGGTTGGGAAGATCCATCCCTTGAAGGAAGGCATGGCAACCCATTCCAGTGTTCTTGCCTGGAGAATCCCCATGGACAGAGAAACCTGGCAGGCTACAGTCTTTGGGGTCACAAAGAGTCGGACAGGACAAAGCATGTGCTTGCATGTGTACACGTGCACACGTGTGAGCGTGCACGCACACACACACACACACACACACACACACACACACACAGAGGTTACAATACAGAGGATGAGATTCAATCCCTGGTTGGAGAAAAAGATCCCACAGGCTGCAGAGGAGCTAAGTCTACACACCACAACTAGCAAGTCCAGGCACTACAATGAAAAATATTACATGATGCAAGGAAGACCCAGCACAGCCAAAAAATAAATAAACCTTTTTAAAAGAAAGAAGAAACAAATGGCCCAACCAATAGCTGAACAATGAAAATAAGAAAACTCCTGTGGAAAGTAATACCAGCTTTCAGGTGTCAGCTTCTTGCTTTAATAGGTGTGAAAATCATGATGTGACATGAAGGTGTTAATGACGCCATAATTCAGGTATTTTATGGTTCCCAAATATTCTCTGTAAGAGATGTAGCATACTGAAGGAAATTTATATATTTTTTCTGGAAACACAAACTAATATTGAGAGAAAAGCAGAAAATAGATTTTGGAAAGAATAATACATAAAAGTTTTGCTAACTTTATGATTAATAAGACCATAAATTTCCTAGAAAATGAAACTGAACCAGAAGTAAGATCCCGAGTTCAAATCCACACTTAAATTTTAATATCCATTCTTATAGGCAAAATATTAAAAATAACAGAGTGGGTTTCCATTTCCTTCTCCACTGGATCTTCCCAGCTCAAGGACTGAACCAGAGTCCCCTACATTGAGAGGTGGATTCTCTACCACTGAGCCACCAAGGAAGCTTATTGCTATAACTAATAGACTTTATTTTTACTAAAGAAAGTGACATGTTCTCACAGTCTTTCTCCCTTTAGTTAACAGCAATCTCTTCCCTTTCTAACCTCCTACAGGTCATACATTCATCTGGACCATCATATACTATTATATACTGGGCTCTAGATTATGTCATTTTATTCACCATTAAGGCATGCTATTTAAGGATGAGGCCTGTGAATTCCACCTCTTTACTACTCCTGTTCCTTGCCAAAAGTGGGTGTAATTGTTGAAGGACTGAGATTAGGGCTCTTTTTGAAAGATATTCTTTTAAAATTACTGCTTTCCCATCATATCAACAGAATCCAAACATTATTTACTGACTGATTATAATGACTGCATTAGAGACCTTTAACCTCACACAAACAGTTGCAACTAATTATAGAAATGTAAATATAATGATGGATACAATTACTGAAACTATTGTCCACTAGCACAAGCTTATTATTTGCAAAATCACAAGCAGGCCTTTCTTTAAAGGTCTCATTTTTGAGCTCTGGCATTTTCAGTAGGTGATGTATTTATACTAGTGTCATATCGTGAATAACTGGTATTTCTTGAAAGCCTTCCCACAAAAGTAAAGGTGGAAACTAGATTCATATGACCAAAAAGAATTGTCGTCTCAGTACTATTTCTCCTGGCAGGATTCATTTTCTCATTTCAGCCTGAAGTGAACAAGAGTATTATCATTTTAACTCTTGGAGTTCAGGGGGTATGGGATCAGTATAATATGGCATCTCAGTTGTATACTAGGTCAATGGGCAAGAGGATAACACTACAGAGCAGGACAGTAGAAAGAGTACTATACTGAGTCTGAAGAGCTAAACCTGATTAGAAGTCCTGGCACTGCTGACAGCTTTCTGTGTGATCTTCAGTTAAGAATAGCTGTATAACATCCTCTTCCAACCAGAGCATATTGTGATTTTTCAAGAAACATGTTTTGCATTCTTATTTCTTACTTCAGTCTTAAATCTGCTATTTTTCTTTCATCCTGGGACATTATATTGCTACTTAAGAGTTTCTTGCCCTGAAATGAAAATGTCCAGTTCAAAAAAAAATAGTAGAAATAGGCTTTTGTTTTGTAAAGAAAGAGCTGTAGAGCATCAAGAGACATATAGTGACCATGTAATAAATGGTCTTGGGCTTTAGACAGTAAACCAGATGAAAGTGGTTCTATTCATTGGATGCTATTTAGCCACTTTTTCATCATACAATTTTATTTGCCTTGGGCTTCCCTGGTGGTTCAGATGATAAAGAATCTGCCAGCAGTGCAGGAGACCTGGGTCCTACCTCTAGTTTGGGAAGATCCCCTGGAGAATGAATGTCCACTGACTCCAGTATTCTTGCCTAGAGAATTCCATGAACATAGGAACCTGGTGGGGTACAGTCCATGGGGTCACAGAGTTGGACACGACTGAGTGGCTAACATTTTCACTTGGATAAGTTCCTCTTATTTAATGCACTCAAAGGTAGGAAGGGCTAGGAGATGGGAGGGGAAACTCAAGAGGGAGGGGACATGTGTGTACCTATGGCCAATTCACTTTGACTTATGGCAGAAACTGACACAATACTGTAAAGCAATTATCCTTCAATTAAAAATGAATACTTTTTTTAAGGGATAAAATTCACGTGTAAAAATACACCTGTACTTTGGATTTTTGTTAACTTGTACAAATTTTACTCTAGTTGAAATTCTCCAGTTTTTTTTTAAAGAAAACAAAATGCCCTCGTTAGAAATTTAACATCCTATTTCTGCCTCCACAGCTTGATACTCTATTATACAGGACAAGTCACATGCCATCTTTGGCCTTAGTTCCCCATGTGTAAAATAAGAATAGTAATATCTACTTAATCAAATTTTCATGAATGTTAAGTGAACATTTATCTAAGATACACACTACTAAGATTTTTTTCATATTCAAAGGATGATGATGATCATGACACTACAGAGAATAAACTAAAGAATTGAGGACGATACAGAAATTCCAAGTGTTTGTCCTTAAAAAGTGTTCTAAGTAAAATACCATCAGCTTTGAGACAAAGTAGCTACAGAATTTTATGGAAATTTAAACTTGAAACTTTGACCAAGATTTGCCTTAACAAAAGGAATCATTTACCTGAATATAACCTAGGCACTTTGTAAAAAATTAATAATACCACTACGACTGCTACTATGAGCATCACAATGCCAGCAATGATTGTGAAAATGTTGACATGATATCTCAACAACAATCACTCTCCAAAAGTTTTTTGAACTTTACACAATCTTTTTTTTCCTAAGAGTGTGGTTTATTACCTAGTAAGAATTATTATGAGGATGTTGCAAAATTGAGTAGAATGGTTATTATTTCCATGCAGAGGAAACCAAGATTGACTCAAAACAAACATATACCTATTGGGTTGAGAGATGTAAGAAAGAAATTTGGGTATATTCAAGAAGAGAGTCCCTTTCTTGTTCAGACTGAAACTGCTTTAGCTTCAAGAAGAGACCTAGCCCAGCGAAAACATAGACTCTAACAGAAGTTTACCTCAAGAGTCTAAATTGCTTTACTGTATTTTTCAACACATGCTCAGAAATTTCATTATTTCAAGAAGTAGAGTTGAGCCTTAGAACTCCAGAGCTAGTATTTTCACAGTGCAACTTATTCAAATCGGAGTGCTTCTGAGTCCTGTGCAGCCCAAGGGAGCATGAGTCCACTGCTTGCCTGGACACCCCAGCAATCACATCATCACAACCCAGGGATTTGGCAGCTTGTCTTCACAAGCAGCCATCACAAGTGAAACGTGTGACTTATTTCAAGACTTTTGAGAAGTAAATAATGCAAAAGTGACTAGAGATATTGAAGATATTAATTAAGGAATGAATTCCAACTTTCTTCTGACAGGCAGAAGAGGGCAGCTGTGGAGGGCAGCAGCTGATATCTTGCTAGTCCAGGGTTTGTGGTTAGAGGCAGAGAAGGGCTTTGACAGCATTAAGTAGCATTGACAGGCACACACACTGGGATCTGTGGTGTGTGGTTATTCAATTCAAAAAAAGAGGGGCAGAGCAAACTTTACAGACAATTTGAAGATATAAAAGAAGAAAAGTTCAGTTAATGACTAGTCAGCAAAAGTATCAGAGGGTATTGCCTTAAAAAAATGAATCACTCTGGATTCATCAAGTTCTTTGAAGTATTTTTCCTATGAGCTAATTCAGTCTTATTAATATAAAAATTACAGATAGCATGATGAGGTAGGGAGCTTGCCTTTAAAAGAGTATATGTTTGCTTATCTAAAGTTAATGAGAGAGGAAAAATAAAGTTAATTAGAGACAGAATCATCAGAACTTAAGGAGACACTTCTGCTTAAAATATCTACTTCTGCTTCATTGACTACACTAAAGCCTTTGACTGTGTGGATCACAACAAGCTATGGAAAATTCTTAAAGAGATGGGAATACCAGACCACCTGACCTGCCTCCTGAGAAATTTGTATGCAGGTCAAGAAGTAACAGTTCTAACTGGAAATGGAACAATGGATTGGTTTAAAGTTGAGAAAGGAGTACATCAAGACTGTGTATTGTCATCCTGCTTATTTAACTTATAAAGAGAGGACACCATGTGAAATGTTGGGCTGAATGAAGCATAAGCTGGAATCAAGATCACCGGGAGAAGCATCAATAACCTAAAATATGCAGATGTCACTACCCTTATGGAAGAAAACAAAGAGGAACTAAAGAGCCTCTTGGTGAAGATGAAAAAAGAGAGTGAAAAAGCTGGCTTAACACTCAATGTTCAAAAACCTAAGATCATGGCATCCAGTCCCATTATTTTATGGCTAATAGATGTGGAACCGATGGAAACAGTGAGAGACTTTATTTTCTTGGGCTCCAAAAGCACTGCATGGTGACTGCAGCCATGAAGGATGCTTGCTTCTTGGAAGAAAAGCTATAACCAATCTAGACAGCATATTAAAAAGGAGAGACATTATTTTGTCCACAATGTGTATAGTCAAATCTGTGGTTTTTCCAGTAGTCATGTATGGATGTGGGATTGGACCATAAAGAAGGCTGAGCACTGAAAAATTGATGCTTTTGAACTGCGGTGTTGGAGAAGACTCTTGAGAGTCACTTGGACTGCAAGAAGATCCAATCAGTTAATCCTAAAGGAAATCAGTCCTGAATATTCATTGGAAGTACTGATGATGAAGCTGAAACTCCAATACTTTGGGCACCTGGTGTGAAGAGCCGAGCCATTAAAAAAAGACCCGAGCCATTAAAAAGACCCTAATGTTGGCAAAGATTGAAGGCAGGAGGAGAAGGGGATGACAGAGGATGAGATGGTTGATGACATCACCGACTAAATGGACATGAGTTTGAGCAAGCTCAGGGAAAGTACAGGGAAGCCTGGTGTGCTGCATTCTGTGGGGTGGCAAAGAGTCAAAATAACTGAGCCACTGAACAACAAAAGGAGACACACCATAGGTAAGAGCTGGCTAGGTAGCTAGAGACAGTGAATCTTGTTTTTGTGTTTCATTTGTTTAAATGAAATGCGATTTTGTCTCATCCACCAAGTTATTACATTGGGCCCTGGTTTACAAGTTATATGAGGATTACATGTGAAACAAAAAAAATAGTGAGGGGGAAGTCCCTGTTCCTAAAAACTCTGACTCCTAAATGGAGGTAAGGGTAAGGTCCCAGAGGTGTACCTGGTTAAACCAATTCTCATTTCACAGACTTAACTGAATTTGTTTTCACTCACTTTGTCTCTCTATTAGGCTATAAGAAAATGAAAGATTAACAAGTACTTTTACTGAAGTTTTGTGTACAAAAACTTCTCTGTTAATGTATTTACTATCAATTCTAGTCAATAAACATTTTCTGAATGTCAACTAGGGATCAGGACACTGTTAGGTTCACAAATTCAAAGATGAATAACATCCAGCTCCTGATCTCAAGGAGCTCACTGCAGAGACATGGACCCAGTATGGGAGCAGACAGAAGTAATGTCTTTATTCTTTGTCACTACCTAGTGCTTTATTACTGATCTCACAATTCTCACTGAACTCTTTCTTATGTCCCTGGGTCCATATCCATCTCTCTAAGTTTCCAAAGGACAGAGTAATATTCTGCAATCCCTCAGATAGAGGTTGGCATAAAACAGGGATAAATAAAATAAAACTGAGAAAAGAAAATAGGTAATGTTAACCGTACAGATTTGACTTTTCAGAATCATCAGTCACGTTGTCTCAGTCTTGAATAATTTTGTCTAATCCACTGGTTTTCCAAACCAAAAATTTAAGGTAATTTTCTTGCTCTTCTCAGGCTCTATATTCAAATCCAAAGAGATTTGTTCCAAAGAGTGCAAAACCTGACATTACATTTCAGGAATTCTGATTTTATCTAGTCTTACTTTCATTGACTTACTTGAAAAAGAAAATCATAATTTCTCACCTGTGCTTCAGCCAAAGAACACTATATTGAATTTCACATACTTTCCCTTTATTATCTGTTGTTTCTTCTTAACTATCTTCTTTAAAAACAGATTTGATCTCCATTTACCAGGCTTACAAACCTCTTTGACACTCTGTTACTTACAAGATAAAATCCAAACATACAAGCAAATGAACCTTTCTTCTTTTTTGCCTCAACTTATATCTCCAAGCCCATCTGCAGCATCTCTTCACATCCTCTCTCAAATCATCTGGCCCTTTAAACAACCTGTATCTTCCCACAGGCTACTGTTTTCTGTGGGGAGGTCCTTCCTCATTTTTATATCTGTTTAAGTTCCAATCAGAATGCAAACCAATTCTCAGTATCACATTTGTGATACTTCTCTGAATTAACCTCTCTATAATTTTAGAGTATGATTCAAAGTCCAGTTCTTGCACACTGAGTCCAATATTTCTAAATCTATCAGTAATTTAAAGTAATTACAAATGCAGGAATTTCTCACTTTACTAATTAAATCCTTCATTGGAATTTAGGGAAGACCTAGGAGGCTTAAGCTTTACTACAAACAGGGAAAAGGGGACTTTTGGGAGGAGGGTTGTTCCACAGTCTTGGAGATGCACATATATTGCAAAATTCAGACTTACATTGAAGAAAGTAGGGAAAATCACTAGACCATTCAGGTATGACCTAAATCAAATCCCTTATGATTATACAGTGGAAGTGAGAAATAGATTTAAGGGACTAGATCTGATAGTAGAGTGCCTGATGAACTATGGACAGAGGTTCGTGACATTGTACAGGAGACAGGGATCAAGACCATCCCCATGGAAAAGAAATGCAAAAAGTAAGATGGCTATCTGAGGAGGCCTTACAAGTAGCTGTGAAAAGAAGAGAAGAGAAAAGCAAAGGAGAAAAAGAAAGATACAATTCTTTGTACATTCTTTGTAAATTTACAGTTTTTTGTTCAATTAATTTCCTAGTATTCACTGCTAAGACTATAATTTTGCAAATAGTTGCTATTTTAAGACTTTGAAATTGAAATTCAAATTTAATACAGAACCTCAAACTATACTACTTATTGAAGGGTTGTTGTTGAATCACGACGCCGGGATTCTTGGCCCCCGGAGGAGAAGAATTCAATCCGGGGCCAGAGACGAGGCTGGATCGCTCAGAGCTTTTGTGTAATAAAGTTTTATTAAAGTATAAAGGAGACAGAGAAAGCTTCTGACATAGGCATCAGAAGGGGGTAGAAAGAGTACCCGCTTGTTAATTTTAGCAATGAGTTTATATATTCTCCAACTAATCCAATGAAGGTCTGGAGGCTGTAAAGACCTCACCAGACCTACTCCCATAATTTACATTTTAAGATAACAGAATTAGCCAGAAGGTTTAATCCAGAGACTGCCCTCAGGCAGAATACATTGTTGTTATATAATCCTAAGGAATGTAGAGAAATGTTTGTCCTTTCTTCCTCCTTGAGAGTTCCAGACCCCTCTCTCCTTGGGGACCCCTAGACTTCTTATCAACCTGCCTCGGAAATGACTCTGTCATTATCAATAAATTCAGTTTAACTCCAGATTCTTAGAACTGGCTTATGGACAAGTGCTATATTCCTAAACTTTTCAGTTTCACTTCTAATGTAAGTCTAGCTGAGATTCATCTTTGCCCAGTTCACTACTAGGTCATCTTCAAAAAATTTCAAGCCTAAATACTCAAACCAGGTCAGCATTTTAATTCTCTCTCTGAGAAATACAAAAGGATCAAATGAACAACAAAGTTAGATAACACTGTCAGAACTAGAAATAACCTTAAAGTTGATCTCCAACTGTTTTATTAGACAGGTACAGGAGGAATTGGGGGCCCCTGGAGGAAAAATATATGATTAGAGTTATGCAATAATTTTATATCAAAATCAGAATTGATTCTAGATCTCCCAATTCCTATCCTAGACTCTTTCAACAACATTATGCCTCCTTTCTAATGTCAGTTTATGAAAACATCTCTTCTGATAAGTACTCAGAAATGTTCCTTATTTAACATTAAAGGAAATGGTGTGAGGCAATCATGTTACTACTTTCCATCCTCCTGACCTTTAGTTTTACGCTAAGTGATTTCCTGGAAGTGAATCCTACCACATCAAATACTTTTTTTTTCAAAAGTCATTAACTAGTTCTAACTTCTAAATTCATCACGACTCACAAGTGTAAGATCCCCTTGAGGAACTGCTAAATGTCTCAGACATTTCAGAGATGTTCTGGGTCAAATTACCGTTTAGAAAGAGGACACTTAAATTAGAGGTGAATAAAACAGTTGAAAATCAACTGATTTACTCCCTGAAGGAAGCAGGAATGTCTCAATTATATGCAGTATTATCAGGTCAGGCTTCTCTGGAGATTGTATAGTGATGTATTCTTCAGTGTCTCTGAAAAATCAAGCCTTTCTGAATGACCTAATTTGGTTATAAAAGTAATGCCATAAAGGGCAATATTCACCTTACTATAGACTAAAGCATATGCCTTTTAAAATTCACTAGTGAATTATCTGATTCACTTAGAAAGCTGATTACCTACCTATTATTGGGCCTCGATTCTTCTTTTTCATTTTCCTGGTTCAAACTCTGTTGACCTTTGAGCTCACAAAATCTTTCCCAATAAAAGGTTTT
This sequence comes from Nanger dama, assembly GCA_917880005.1. NCBI lineage: Eukaryota > Metazoa > Chordata > Mammalia > Artiodactyla > Bovidae > Nanger > Nanger dama. The sequence goes on along the minus strand of CAKJTW010000011.1, from coordinate 20,544,073 downwards.
TATTCTTGTTCAGGAACACTTATGGCACTTAATCCCTTTCTCGTGCTACTCAGGTTTTGTTTTGCGTGATGACACAAATTATATTTGTTTCTTTCCTACATTATTCAGCTCAGTTCAGTTCAGTCGCTCAGTCATTTCGGACTCTTTGTGACCCCATGAATCGCAGCACACCAGGCCTCCCTGTCCATCATCATCTCCCGGAGTTCACTCAGACTCACGTCCAGCCATCTCATCCTCGGTCGTCCCCTTCTCCTCCTGCCCCCAGTCCCTCCCAGCATCAGAGACTTTTCCAATGAGTCAACTCTTCGCATGAGGTGGCCAAAGTACTGGAGTTTCAGCTTTAGTATCATTCTTTCCAAAGAAATCCTAAGGTTGATCTCCTTCAGAATGGACTTGTTGGATCTCCTTGCAGTCCAAGAGACTCTCAAGAGTCTTCTCCAACACCACAGTTCAAAAGCGTCAATTCTTCAGCACTCAGCCTTCTTCACAGTCCAACTCTCTCATCCATACATGACCACAGGAAAAACCATAGCCTTGACTAGATGGACCTTAGTCGGCAAAGAAATGTCTCTACATTATTACTTCTTAAGCAGTTCTATGCAAAAACTGGGTTCATTCTCTTTCCTTAGAATCTCACATACGTCCTGGAGTATATGTAGTAGGATGCCTGAATCTCACTGAACAAAGCTGATACGTTTGTTTTACTCATTGTGACACTCAAAAGTGCTTGAAAGCCTTCTTGGTGGCTCAGTGGTAAAGAATCTGCCTGCCTATGCAGGAGACACAGGTTCGATCTCCAATCCAGGAAAACTCTGTATGCCACGGAGCAACTAAGCTTGTGTGCTGCAATCATTGAGTCTGTGCTCTACAGCCTGGGAACCACAACTACTGAGTCCATGCACCCTAGATCCCATGCTCTGCACAAGGGAAACAACCTTAAAGAGAAGCCCATGCAACACAACTAGAGAGTAGCCCCTGCTTGCCACAGTTAGAGAAAAGCCCACACAGCAATGAAGACCCAGCACAAAGATAAATAATAAAATAAATAAATAAAATTAGAAAACAGGAAAAAATTCTAGAAAATGCATGAGTTAAGTATAAAAATAAATAAATGTTTTCTTAAAATCTTTTCCAAAAGGTTAAAAAACTGCTCTACTTGTAATAAAAGAAATAGAAGTTATCAGTTTCCAGTTAAAGGCTAAGAAAATCAGCTGATTTTGTATGTGAAGTAAACAAAGTTCACAAACCATTTAAACCACCCAGCCGAAACACAAACAAGAGTGGGCTGTTAGGTATTTACATTAGACTTTATAGGCATTTTTTTGTTTTTACGTGAAGTAGTGTTAGCTCAGTTTCCAAAAAGTGATGATTTGCCAGCAAACAGTCTTGTTTGTCCACATGGAAACAGGCTTGACAGTACTTAGAAGGGAGATCAAACCGTATTATACAAATTATCTGTGTCAACCCCAACCTATTTATTTGATTAAATCAGTTTCATGGCACTTTCAACTTCCTTAACAAATAAAGGCACAAAAACTGAGTTAGGTCAATCACCCTTCTTGGTTTTTGTCTTAGGGGATTTATTTAGTTCACAAGCAAAAGAATGTAAAGTTAGCTTTTCTAACTTGTATTCAAGCATTTAACAATGTGAAGCAAATCCAGCACATCAGCAGAAACCATTAACTTTAAAATGAACCCTGAAGGAATTTAAATAAGGGCTGTGTCCTCAAATGATATCCTATATTACAGGTGTGGTATTACATCTGTCAAAAAAGAAAAAAATGCTTACTGAACTAAAAACTGAAGCAATGCAGTTATGGGAATGATGATCTACTATAGTTTTTGAAGATCATGAATTTTGTATTTGAGATTAGAAGAACATCAGAATGAAAAAATATATATATACAGTGAGTTTCATGCTATCATAGACTTGTCATTGAAGGAAATTAAAAATATCACTGTTTAATACCTTATCTGTTTCACAAATAACCTTCCAAGTTGTATCGTCTTCTCTAAGGGCAGGGGCTAGCTCACTGCCATCTAGGATAGCCTATGTTATCATTAACTTGATTTATTAAAATACTTTGTCCAAATCTATTGCTTTGAGATTTCTATCCATGGTGCAATTATATTTCTTATGACCATACATATATCTATTCTGTTTATATGAAAAATTTTCCAGTATAATTAATTTATAACTTCTCATCTATATAGGCTAAATCCTGTTACTTTTCAATTAATTATTTGTGTGATGCCAAGGACTCATCACTATTATCATTTTCCTTTCCTACATACTAAAGCATATCTACATTAAAAGGTTTAGATTTACATAGAAAGTAGACTACATGATTTCAAGCTTTATTTCCTGGTTTGCTTTATTCATTGATGTTTCTTATAAAATATTTGTTAATGTAGATTGCATGTACAAAGGAAACAATACAAAGTTTTCTTTGATTAACACAGTGAAAATATGCATATCTTATATAAATCAGTGAGTTTATTGAATATATAAATGCAGAAACTTTTATTATGGATAAATCTAATAATTATAAAGATTTCAATTTTCCCAGATTAATTAGTGGAATTAACATAATTTCACTACTAAGCCTTATCTTTTTTTTTTCTTGGAACCCTATAATAAGACAATAGATATTATCTGGAAACATAAACAGGTAAGGATGTCAAAGAATATCTAAAAGCAAAAATAGACATAGTTTAAATATTTCTCTAAATTTAAAAAATATTGTACTCAATAAAATATATGTACAAAGTAGATAATAGGCAATAAAATAGACTGCAAATAGCATATTTTGAAGACATCTGCAAATCAATAAGGAACTTGGGGGATATTTAATAATATATCTAAAATAAATGTTTCAAAATTTAGAAAAAAATAACTTCCCAAGATACACCAAAATTATATAAGTTTAAAGAGTTAGATACATAAGACTAAATGCAGGTTGTTTTCTGAAGTTATATTTTATAATTTTGAAGCCATAAGTAAACTATAAAATGTACTTGAAATTTCCTCCTTACCAAGTCTTATTAGCATGGTGGAGCAATATAGTGGACTAGTATAATATTACACAGAATTTTAAGATAACCAGTTCAGTTCAGTTGCTCAGTCATGTCCGACTCTTTGTGACCCCTGCCAACTACTGGAATAAAGATTAAAAAAATAACATATCTCAGGGTCAAAACAATAAATGTGTATTGCAGTCTATCTTATTCAAAACAAACTTTTTTCCTTTGCTGATGAGGATTGACAGTAATACATTCTGCAGTTCAATAGCTGCATACCAAGTATTAGAGACAGTCTAGGTCTTTTTCAATAAGGATCCATTGCAATGAGTACTGCCATTTGGTGAGGGTTACCATATTCTCTGTTATCTGTTATTATTCATCTGAGTTTTGGGGCATGGTACTGCTGAATTGAATGGGGGAGGGTCACCACTCCAGCCTTTTTTATAACTTTGATGATTATATTTACATCTGCATTTCCTTCTGGGATGTGGTAATACAGCTGGCTTACTATCCTGGCAGTGTGATGGGACAGTTTCAGGAGCTTTCAACTTGGTATTTCTTACCATAGTATAATTTGCTCCACAGTCAAGATAATCAATATGAGGGTTCAACTAGCTTCTAAATATATGCATGCCAGTTATGTTCTGGGGATCACGGATACAACCTGAGGATGTGTCCAAGGACCTGTCCTACATACAGTAAGATGGATTTGGACCTTAATTCCATTTATCACCTGCCTTCCCTAAGTCCTCAGCCTAAAATAGCAAATACAAAGTATTTGAGAGCTCATGTTTTAGATCCAATGACAGTTCAGATTTCATAATTACCCTACAAACATAGGCTGATTCTCATATGGTTATGTAACTCTGGGTTACACACCTATATTATCCAGCAAAACTTAAGGTCAGAACTTTATTTTAAAAGATCCCAAGTTGATAGTGTACCCAGTTATCTGGCCAAGGAAAACATAAATTCTCTTTGGAAGGATACAGAATCAATGTAGTCCTCAAAATTTTCCATGGATATTTCTCAGAACAAGAGTTTGCAATTCTAAGGTGTTCCTTTCTCACCAGTTTCATTGGAAGAGCTTGAGAAAGATCTGTGTTAATTATTTTTAAAATGTTTAGTAAAATTCACAAGTAGGATGTTTATGATTAACAAGTGGGGGTTTATGATTACTGCTTCAACATCATTACTCACTATTAGTCTGTTCAGATTTTCTGTTTCTTTATGATTCAGTCTTACTAAATTCTATGTTTCTGGGGATTCTTCTATTTCATCTAGGTTATCCAAATTTTGTGGGTATACTTTTTCATATTAGTATGAATCTTTGAATTTCTTAAGTTTTAATGTCTCCTGTTTCATTCACAATCTTGTCTAAGTCTTTCCACTCTCTCTCTCTCTCTCTCTCTTTTTTTTTTCTTTTGATTAAGCTAGCTAAAGGGTTGTCAATACACTTCCCCTTTTCAAAAAACTAACACTTATACTTGCTAATATTTTCTATTGTTTTTCTAGTTTCTATTTTATCTTGAAATTCTAAAAATTCATTTTAAAAGTAAAAACAATATATGTTGAAGTCGTAGGCTCAAGTCGAACATCAACCACCACAAAAGCTAAAACCTATTTGAACTCTGCAGACCCAGTTAGATTTCACATGGGAATGACGCTGTTTCACTTTAAAACTAATATATACACAATGATTTAAATATCATTATCAACTCAAGGAATCTGAGCTTCCATCTTGCATTCAGACTAAAGTCACCAGCAGGGTAAACCCAGCGTAAACAAAAGCAGTTTTCTAGGTGTGCCTCATATAATATTAGACTTAAGCAAAATGTGTGTGTGTGTGTGTGTGTGGCATGCACTCATGCTCAGTTGTGTCTGACTCTCTGCAACCCCATGGACTTTAGCCAGCCAGGGTCCTCTGTCCATAGAATTTTCCAGACAAGAATACTAGAGTGGGAAGATGCCTGGGTATTAATTCCAGCTCATCTTTAGACAGGTTATCTTCCTTGTCAAGGCCATAGTTTATGCTGATGTAAAATAAGTGGGTTAAAATAAAATTTAGGTACTGAAAATATGACCTGTAGGACAAATATAGTTTGCCTATCCCATGGTAGTGAATCACCTGATATTTTTAGGACACCTTAGAAGTCTTAATTTTCTGTTATAGCTCATCTAATATTGGAGTTTGAACTGATTAAGCATTTAAACCCTAAACTACTGCTTCTAGAAAATGAGAAAAAAGAGAAAGAACTGCAAAAACTTTCCCCAGGAATTATCATCTCTGCAGTAAGAGACATGTTTTCATCTCTGCTTGCCCTGCCTGATGAGACTTATCCCACAAAAAAAGATTTTAAATGTTATTTTTGTTTCGCAGTATAAGTAGTATGTCAATTTTGTACCGAAGAGGCAGACAAGCAGTGGTCAAATTAGAGAAATAAAGAGCCACTCATTGTAAATAGCTCCAATAGAATGACATTATACATTAGTTAAAGCATTTTACCATTTGTAATTTGGACATTAAATTATACAAGTGAGTGGAAATAATTCACCAGATGTAATAATAAAACAATCTGGCAGATTTTTAAAATTAATCTCCCTGTCATATCTCATAAACTAAAAAAATATGAAATATGTTTTCATGTTTAGCTAAAGCAATGAGGGCAATTTATTTTGGACATTTACATTGCATGTTACATCTTAAGTTCTTAGAGCATTCAATTTCATGGGTATTACTTTGTTCCTTAAAATTCAGGTATTTCTTAGGGTCAAAGAAGTCAAATAGTTAAGGAACAACTTGCTTCTTGGACTTAGTTTTTGATCTTGCTTGTTTGGAATGCAAACAAGGACTTGGATTACTTTTGAACCAGCTCATACCAATTTCACAATCTCCTGCTCTGGCATATCTAAGGAAAGTGGTTTTATTAGGTATAAAAAGCTACTCATCCAATTAATCATATAAGATTTATTTCTGAAAATGTGTTTGAGGATGTTGAGTGTGAAGTTTAAAAGATTTTAGCTCCTTTTAGAATCTTAAAATCAAAGAATATTTTTATAACTTTTGCTCTCTTTAGAGATGTAGCATTTAAAAGTCTCAAGAAGAAAAACATTTTTTGGATACTTTTAAAGCACAGTTTGGAAAATATATACTTTAAAATATTTTATTTGGAAATAATCTCAATCTACAAAGAGTTAAGGGTTACAAAATAAAAATAGTACAAAGAACATATATATAAATTTAACCCCAGTTCATCTGTTGTTAACATTTTATCTCATTCACTTATTAATTCTCTCTCCCTCTCTGTCTTCTCCACACTCCACTCCCATTCTCCTCTCTTCTGTCTACCTTCTCCTGAAATAAGGGTTTTATTTTCCTGTTCAAACTGCGTATATTTACTACTGTGGAAGTAATAAAAGGAAGTAGGGGCATTTTTGATGAAAACAAAATATGATCTTGCAAAGCAAAAGTTCAGATGTCTTTGCAGAAACTCTAGGGAATAGAGATTTTTTTTTTTTTAATGACAAGAGAAAAGAAACTGCCTCTACCAGAACAGAATATAAAGGAGAATCCCCAGGTTAGAAGTCTGAAGCTCATTCAGTCAAATGTTCCCACCAAGGCCTTAAGTCTCATTCTTTTTCCATTAGCACCATTTCTTTTTTTTTTTTCTTTTTTTCTTTTGGTCTGTATTAACATGGTTTAGTCATCTTTTTTAAAATTTTATTTTATTATTATTTTTACATGAGACCTGGAAAGGTTATATAATTAATTAGTTGTAACTGTGCTACTTTTATCATTAAAAGTTGAGCCCCTGCCTTGTATCTACAGGAGATGTCCTCATGGAGGTTTTTGTTTTTTTGTTTTTTTCAAACTACCTGAGCCTATTTATTTTTTAAGCTTTGAAAGTTGCAAATAAAAGCCAGTCAAATGACAATCTTTAGAATTATCATTGCTCCTACCATGATATTTTAAATATCAACCTTTAAAACTGTTCCAGAAGATGAAGCTTCTGCCTACACCTTATTTTAATCTAAATATCTTTGGTAAGACTCTTACTGAATATAAGGCTGTGGCATGCAAGAGTTATTGTCATCCCATTTACCACTAGCAACGAAGTCCTTACTGCTTACCGGTGAGTATTCTAGTTTTAGAATCAAAGATAATAATTACATCCTGCTTTTCAGATATCATGCAGCAAGAAGGGAGTGAAATGAAATATTTAAAGTATTGAGAGAAAAAACATGAACTTAGAATTCTGTACCCTACAAAACTATACTTTAGAAGTGAAAGAGAAATTCAGGTTTTCTCAAACAAATAAAAATTGAGAGAATTTCTTACTTTGAAAAAAAATGTTAAAAGAAGTTCTTTAGAGATAAGGAAAATAATATTGGTCAGAAACTCAGGTCAACATAAAGAAAAGAGGAGAATCAAAGAAGAAAAATGAAAGCAAAATAAAAACTTTTATTAGTTTTTTTTAAATTATTTATTTATTTATTTATTTTAATTACAATACTGTATTTGTTTTGCCATACATTGACATGAATCAGCCACAGGTGAACACAATCTCCCAATGCCAAAGCCCCTTCCCACCTCCCCACCCCACATCATCTACCTGAATCATCCTGTGCTCCAGCCCCATGCATCCTGCATCCTGCATTGAACATAGACTGGCGCTTCGTTTCTTACAAGAAAGTATACATGTTTCAATGCCATTCTCCCAAACCATCCCACCCTTTCCCTCTCCCTCAGAGTCCAAAAGTCCATTCTATACCTCTGTGTCTCTTTTGTTGTCTCACATATAGGGTCATCACCACTGTCTTCTAAATTCCATATATATGTGTCAGTATACTGTATTGGTGTTTTTCTTTCTGGCTTACTTCACTCTGTATAATCGGTTCCAATTTCATCCATCTCATTAGAACTGAGTCAAATTTATTCTTTTTAAGGGCTGAGTAGTACTCCATTGTGTATATGTACCACAGCTTTCTTATCCATTCATCTGCTGATGGACATCTAGGTTGCTTCCATGTCCTGGCTATTATAAACAGTGCTGCAATGAACATTGGGGTACATGTGTCTCTTTCAATTCTGGTTTCCTTGGTGTATATGCCCAGCAGGAGGATTGCTGGGTCATAAGGCAGTTCTATTTGCAATTTTTTAAGGAATCTCCACACTGTTTTCCATAGTGGCTGTACTAGTTTGCATTCCCACCAGCAGTGTAAGAGAGTTCCCTTTTCTCCACACCCTCTCCAGCATTTATTGCTTGTAGACTTTTGGATCGCAGCCATTCTGACTGGTGTGAAATGGTACCTCATTGTGGTCTTGATTTGCATTTCTCTGATAATGAGTGATGTTGAGCATCTTTTCATGTGTTTGTTAGCCATCCGTATGTCTTCTTTGGAGAAATGTCTATTTAGTTCTTTGGCCCATTTTTTTATTGGATCGTTTATTTTTCTGGAGTTGAGCTGCATAGTTTTATTTTTAATTGATCAAAGAAAAGAGTATATTCAAAATAATAATGGCAACAATGTATTCAATGATTATAGCTTATGTGTAACTGAAATTAATGAGAGCAATGATACAGGGGATGATAGTAAAGAATGATAATTATTTGCTATATTTGTACTTGCACTACATGTGAAGTGATATATTGTTATTTGAAAGAGGATTTGGATTTGTTTTAAATGTATATTGCAAACTCAAAGGCATTCACTAAAGAAAGTAAACAAACTATAACTGATATGCTAAGAAAGGAAAGAAAATGGAAACCTGTTAAGTGCTCAATCTAAAGAGAGAATCAATGAAATAAACAGCTGATTCTTTGAAAAGATTGATAAAATGAATAAGCCTGATCATAGAATGAAAGGGTATAAATAATGTTTTGGTGAAATTTCTCTTGCAGCACACTCAAAATACTTCTACTTAAATATTTACATTTCTTCACTATTGCAAAAAAAAAAACACAAGGAAACGTTGGGCTTGTCCAAAAAAAAAAAAAAAAATCATTAATCTTTTTACTACCACTTATGCTGTTGAAAAGAGATAACTAATATTCACAATGAATTACACAGAAGTACTAGCTGACAGATTTCCAAAATTCATATCTTTTCCATTTAGATGTCTAGCACCAAGCTATCTTGACACCCTCATAAAGATTTGAGGAAAAATGGCCTAAGAATTTGTTTAACTGAAAGTATGATGGGATTTAATCTCAGTAGTTGAGTAGGTGAGCGATTCTGCAAATGCTTTGCCATGCAGCAAAGACATTCATACATTCACCTAAATAAAAACTGTTGAATTTAAGTTAATGTCTATTTTCTTTTCCATCTTTCCCCTACAAGACATCAGATACATTTTGCTGAAAATTCAAAATTGAAAATATCTCACCTTTGGAAACAAAATTTCTGCTTGAAGTTCTTACTTTATAAATCTTTCAAAAAGCTTGTTTTCAAAAATACTTAAACAGATCTGCAGATGGCAGAGATTTCACATTTTCATAGATGACACATGGTTTTTTCAGTAAGAAACTCTTATGATGATATAGCTCATTTTACATGTAGCATTATGAACTTATTCTATAAAACTTATGTGTGAGAAATGCCACATTTACATTTTTTCCCCCTGGGTTAAATTAAACCTAGCTCTGAGACCTTATCAGCCATGTTAGTAGAGTATCCAGTATCACTCATGATGGTGTTTATCAAGCTTACTTGGTGTCAGGACAGTGGAAACATGCATGATCCTTTTGCTATTGTGATAACACGGTTAGCTCTTCTCAGCTATAAAATATCACATTTGAATGTTAGGACTGTATCTTTTTTTTTTTTTTGCTCAAAGACTGTGCTCATGCTTAGCAGCACTGCTATTGTTACTTACAAAGAGTAGCACCAAAAAGCCGTTCTGCACATGCAATAGCCTTTCCTCTTACAGGAGTCCAGCCAAACTCAGTGTGGCATAGACTGCAAGTTTCCCTCACCTCTAAAATCTCTGCCACTTCCATAATTCTTCAAAGAGAATCCAACTCCCCTTCCAAGTCTGGCTGTTTTTCTCTCACTGACCAAATACTGGTCTCTCTTCTTTCTTTGCCTTCAGTGAAACTTCAGCTTAATTTCTTCCTCAGAGACTTGGAGAGGGTCACTCTTCAACAATTAACACATCACATCACATACATAGCCACTAATAACACATACACCCCAGCAGTGAAAATGCCAAGTACTTGCCATTGGATCAGCTAAGGAATTCCCTATCCCATTATTGAGAGGGAGGAAGTCTTTTGCCATCTTCTCAGATGTTGAGTTCCTGTGTATAAAATCCTTCAGGTAAAAGAAGGATAAAAACATGAAGAAAACATGAAGATAAAAACATGTACTATAAGACCTAAGGAAAACAAAATGAAAGTTTCTTATTAAAAGGGTAAAATGTACTGCAAAATGGCATTATTTTTCAAATTCATCACTATGATTTAGAGGGCTACATTTTATAGTCAAACGATTACATGAAAAAATTCTAATTAAAAAATTATTCATCCCATGATTTTAACTTTCAAAAAATTTAATTTCAAGAAACTTGAGCTGAATCAATCCAGCATATTTGAACCGTACAATTTGGTTTTGTTCACTTGCAGTTTCCATCTGGGATCGAAATATACGCTGCCAAAGAAAGCCTAGGAAGGTGGCTTATATGGGTTTCCCATCTGGGATCTCTGATACCAGGCCAGGAGTCTCCTGGGAGACCTTGCATTGGGTCACAGCCAGATTCAGGGCTGTTATTCTGAGTGTTTAATGTTAGCATGAAACCAAAAGAAAATTAAATAATGTGTGGAACAAGACAGGGCCTTCTCCAGTGGGTGAGCAATAGTGAATAAGAGCACATTTTTTGGGGATCAGCCATTCAATGCTGGAGTTAGCTATTTATCATGGGTTTGGCCTTTGGCCAGTTACTTAATTCCTTTAAACCTGAAGTTCATCATATGCAGTTATAAATGAAACATTTATCACAATAGTGTGTGTTAGTAGCTCATTTGTATCTGACTCTTTGCAAACCCATGGACTGTTGCCCACAAGGCTCTTCTATCTATGGAATTCCCCAGGCAAATGTACTGGAGTGGGTAGCCTTTCCCTTCTCTAGGGAATCATTCTGACTCAGTGATCAAACCTGGGTCTCCTGCATTATAGGAAGATTCTTTACCATCTGAACCACCAGGGAATACCTATTACCTAATAGAACTCAATAAATAATATATTTGCTAATTAACTCTAATTACTAATGCCAATGGATTGAATACTAAAGTCTGTCATTTCTAAGAAATTGTCTAAACAATGCTATAGAAATAACAAAGTGAAAAGTAAAAAAACAGAAATCACCAAAAATTTCATTCACCATCTGTAAAGTCAGGCACAAGTTCTTATTTTTTTAAATTATTAGTATAATATGTATGCTAACAATATTTATATAGTGAAATCACCCTATAATACAACTTCAAAAGTCAATAAAATTTCAGTTCCCTATAAAACAGGGAACATAGTCAGTGTGATATACCTTTTGTGTAACACATATTATTAAGTTGAATAAGAATTTTAAGAGTAGTCTCTGTAGCCAATATTTTTAATGAGTGGACTATAACTGACCTAACTAAATTCATTATAGCCATAACCATAGTTTCCAGTCTTCAAAAAAGTGTCCTAATTTATGAAAGCAGAGACATTACTTTGCCAACAAAGGTCCATCTAGTCAAGGCTTTGGTTTTTCCAGTCATCATGTATGGATGTGAGAGTTGGACTGTGAAGAAAGCTTAGCACCAAAGAACTGATGCTTTTGAACTGTGGTGTTGGAGAAGACTCTTGAGAGTCCCTTGGACTGCAAGGAGATCCAACCAGTCCATTCTGAAGGAGATCAGCCCTGGGGTTTCTTTGGAGGGAATGATGCTGAAGCTGAAACTCCAGTACTTTGGCCACCTCATGCAAAGAACTGACTCATTGGAAAAGACTTTGATGCTGGGAGGGATTGGGGGCAGGAGGAGAAGGGGATGACAGAGGATGAGATGGCTGGATGGCATCACTGACTCGATGGATGTGAGTCTGAGTGAACTCTGGGAGTTGGTGATGGACAGGGAGGCCTGGCGTGCTGTGATTCATGGGGTCACAAAGAGTCCGACATGATTGAGCGACTGAACTGAACTGAACTGAAGTGAATTATGACTGTTACATAGATCATCGAATATCTGTTAATTTTTAGTGCTAGTTTTCTCTTTAGTGTCTCAACTTGAATAAATTATTTTGGTTAACTTTTTATTTTATAAATAACATTGTGAAGGACATCTTTTCATATATAGTTTTTACTCTTCTGGCATTATTCCTCTGGGAGAAATTGACAAGATTAGGATTTAGTCAAGTGGAGATATTACAAAATAAACTGCAAACCCTTCCACTTTGTGTGATTCTTCTAATAAAGAAAATGATAATCGGTTAATTTTCTTATAATTTCTGTTTAATTATGTTCTTTCATTAAAGTTCAGATGGAATTAGTCAAATTGTCTGTCTGTTTGTGATTTCTCTACAAATGGATTTTAGGATCTATCAAAAACAGCCAAGGCAAAAATGTCGATTCTCTATAAAAGTTTATTTTACAAATAACTTCCAAACTGTGGTTTGACTGTCAATGTATGCATGAGCTAAAGTAAGTATTAATTTTTCCACATTTCCTTATTTTTATGAATTAAATTAAAATATCCTATAAAATCCCAACTCAGAAATGTAAAAAGTTGATTATCAAAGTTTAAAGGACTCCTATCCTTTTTGGCACCTACATTGTCCTAACTAATAGGTTCATATAGAGAAGTCTTAATAGTCTGATTATTTCCATCACTATCATTGTTTTATTTGGTTTCTCAGGAACTGTGTTGTGAACTATAACTTTCATGGTTGATGTCTTCCTGGAACACAGGTATCCTCAACTTTCCACTACAGCTGGAGTTCTTTGAGTGTAGCTTCTAAAGGAAACTGCATGGTTATTTTCTCTTTGATTTTCAGGGAGACCACACCTAGTCAGTTTCCAGGGTTACTCTATGTTTTAGTCATCTGTGACTGTTATAACAAATCGCCATAAACTTAGTGTCTTAAACAACAAACATTTATTTCTCATAGTTCTGGAGGCTGAAAAGTTCAAGATCAAGACTTCTGGCTGGCAGACCCAGTGTCTGGTAAAAGTTTGCTTCTTGGTTTTCAGATGGGCGTATCCTCATATGGTAGAGAGCAGAGAGAGGGGTAGAAAATGCTTCAATCTCTTCTTAAAAGGACACTAATCCTATTTATGAGGTCTCCACCTTAATAACCAATTAAATCCCAAAGACATCACCTCCTAATACAATTACATTGTCAGTTAGGATTTCAACAGATGAATTTGGGGAGCAGAGACACAAACTTTCTGTTCATACGTTCTCCTTTTGTCTAGTTCCCAGGGCTTCCTTGTGAATAATTCTACCTAATTCCCTCAAGGGCATACGTCTTCCAGAATACTGTCAATGCATTTTGGGTATATCTTCCAGAGCAGCTCTAACTCCAGTTGAAGTACATAAAGCACACAATGCTATTAGTTACTCTTAATGGGGAAGATAAGCTAGAACTAAATTTCTCCAAAGCCTAGTTGCCACCTGGAGGGTAAAGGATGGAATAAATGAGAGATGTTTTATTTTTTATTGTTGAGATAATATTAGGTTGATAATAATATTAGTGATAATAATGCCTTTAAATGATATCAATTGAATCTTTTTTTTTTTTTTTGCTTTTTCCTTTACATAGCATAATTTATTTGCCTGCTATAAGAAGCCCTGTTAGGTGCTGTGAGGAATCTGATATTTATGTGGGATGGTGGATGGGATCAAGGTAAAACTTTATGAAGTGGTCTTAAGAGAATCACTTTCTCTTAAGTAGCTTAGAATCTAGTCTAGTGATTGAAAGCAGGCACTATGGATTCACATCCCAGCTCTGTCACTTACTATCTGTGGTCAAATCAGTTGATTTCTCCATACCTTAGTTCTCTCGTCTGTAAAATGATTAACAATGATCTTCTGGGATTGTTATGAAGATTGTATTTAATATGTATTATAATATTGTTAATATGATGGTAAAAGGAACTTAGAAGAATATATGATGCATAATAAATTTTAACTATAATATGGTTTGAAAAACACAAACAATATATAAAAGTAAAACTAAAGAGAAATTAGATTCTCCTGGGAGGAACAGCAGTGTTCTCACACAGGAGATAACTAAATTGATCTTTGAATAATGGGTAGAAATCAAAACAGGTAGAGGTAAGATCATTTCATATGAGAAAAGTGTAAGTACATAGAGGTTTGTTTTTTTTTTTTTTTTTTTTTTTTTGAAAAAAATTCTTTAGCCTCATATGCGAGGCAAACAGGATGCAAGAGAAGGTTTTCAAGTGATGTAGCATGATATTATGCTGGAAATACAAGTTGAGGCAATCAAAAATCTTATATACCAAATTAAAATACTATGATCTTATCCTCTTAGGTGACAAAACCTTATCAGGGCTTTTCTGAGCAAGTAACAAATAGAGTCTTACAGGTTTTATGGAAACATAATAGCAATGCTATGCCTGGTTCAGAAGGGAAAGACACTGAAGACTGGTAGATTTCTGAAAGTGTTTGTGAGTGATGATTGAGCAGGGAGAGTTAAAGATAATGGTGGCTTTCTGGCTGAGTGAGTGAAAGAATATTTATCCTATTAACTGAGCTAAGAAAAATACTGTACACATTGAGAATAATAAGTAAGGGAAGTCTGGCCTTTAAGGCTGTCAATCCTGTATGTTTCTACCAGTCTAAATTTGGCATGCAGATGGTACCATTATTATTATTGTTGCTTAACATTTACTGAGTGTCGACAGCAAGCTAAGCCTGGTGTGGAACATTGGAAGGCATGCATATCTCCACATTTCCACTCCCACCTCCATCTGGTCCCTTTGCTTTGTTATTGTCGTATTTTCTTGGCACTTATAAGTTGGTCACTGGTTTGTTATTTATTTAATAATTACCAATTATGAGATGGCATTCATTTATCAATCAGTAAGTCATAAGAAATGGGTACATGATATGGTCTAATATTTTGTTTAAATAAGGGTTGCCATACCTGTATTAAATACTCAGTGCTTTGCAATTTTGTGACAAAGTTTGCATTTTTCGCTCATTTAGATCTTAAGAAAACATAAAGCCACAGTGTTGTTTCAAAATATTTAAAATCACTGAAAGATAAATAGAATAATATTACAGATTAATATTATTAATAACATTATCACTGCTTCAGACACACACATATACATTTTTTAAATAAAGAGAAAGAACATTATATTATCAGATAAATTCAAAATTGCTTTCTTGTTCTCTGCCCAGTACTATCTACCTCTCTATATGTAGCTTCCAGAAGTAATCACCATGAAAAACCTAATATATCTTATATCTTTTTAGCCAATATTATTATACTTTTATTACCTATATGTGCATCTTTATAGAACATTTAATATAGTTTTGTGTATTTTAAATTTTCAATTAAATTATTTTAGTCTATGTGTTTAAATCTAAAATTGTTCACTCAACATTTTATTCATGATCTTTACAATTAAGCCTCGCTACTGCCTAGCATTAAGTCTCTCCATTCAGGGATAAATTATAAATTATTTAGCCATTTTCCTGTTTGTAATATTTTGATTGGTTTTGATTTTTGCTATTGTAAACATTATTTCAACAAATATCTTTGTATGTGCACCATGTAACACTTATACAAGGATTTTTTTCTGTTAGAATTCAAATTACTAAGCCATTGAATATTAATGCATAGTCACATTTTCAAATTTAGCCAATATTGCAAAATTTACTCTGTAATATGATTGTACTATTTCACAATTCTAGCAGCAATGTATGAGACTTTTGGTTTTCTACAGCATAGACCATGATCTGGTCTTGTTACCTTCTTATCATTTTGCTAATCTTATGGTTGTAAAATGGAACATCACTACTGTAATATGTATTCCCCTGATTGCTAGTAAGAGTTAATATCTTTTTAAATCCTTATGGGGGAAGCGGTCCTAAGATGGCGGAGGAATAGGATGGGGAGACCACTTTCTCCTTCACAAATTCATCAAAAGAGCATTTCAACGCTGAGTAAATTCCACAAAACAACTTCTGAATGCTGGCAGAGGACATCAGGCACCCAGAAAAGCAGATCATTGGCTTCAAAAACAGATGTTTTATCATCGGTGCTGTGTAGATGGAGAAGTCTTGAGGCTATTGTAAAAATAAAACTGAAAACCAGAAGCAGGAAGCTTAAGTCCAAATCCCGAGAACATCAGGAGAAATCCCGAATCCAGGGAACATTAATCAATAGGAGATCATCAAATGCCTCCATACCTACACTGAAACCAAGCACTACCCAAGGGCCAACAAGTTCCAAAACAAGACATACCACGCAAATTCTTCAGCTACACAGGAACACACCCCTGAGCTTCAATATACAGGCAGCTCAAAGTTACTCCAAAACCATTGATGTCTCATAACCCATTACTGGACACTTAATAGCACTCCAGAGAGAAGAAATCCAGCTCTACCCACCAGAACTCCAACACAAGCCTCCCTAATCAAGAAACCTTGACAAGCCACTGATAGAACCCCACCCACAGCAAGGAAACTCCATAATAAAGAGAACTCCACAAATTCCCAGAATATAGAAAGGCCACCCCAAACTCAGCAATATAACCAAGATGAAGAGACAGAGGAATACCCAGCAGGTAAAGAAACAGGAGAAATGCCCACCAAACCAAACAAAGAGGAGGAAGAGATAGGGAATCTACCTGAGAGAGAATTCCGAACACTGATAGTGAAAATGATCCAAAATCTTGAAATCAAAATGGAATCACAGATAAATAGCCTGGAGACAAGGATTAAGATGCAAGAAAGATTTAACAAGGACCTAGAAGAAATAAAAGAAGAGTGAATATATAATGCATAATGCAATAAATGAGATCAGAAACACTCTGGAGGCAACAAATAGTAGAATAATGGAGACAGAAGATAGGATTAGTGAAATATAAGACAGAATGGTAGAAATAAATGAATCAGAGAGGAAAAAAGAAAAATGAATTAAAATAAATGAGGACAACCTCAGAGACCTCCAAGACAATATGAAACGCTCCAACATTCGAATTATAGGAGTCCCAGAAGAAGAAGACAAAAAGAAAGACCATGAGAAAATACTTGAGGAAATAATAGTTGAAAACTTCCCTAAAATGGGGAAGGGAATAATCACCCAAGTCCAAGAAACCCAGAGAGTTCCAAACAGGATAAACCCAAGGCAAAACACCCCAAGACATATATTAATCAAATTAACAAAGAACAAATATTAAAAGCAGCAAGGAAAAAACAACAAATAACACACAAGGGTATTCCCATAAGGATAACTGCAGATCTTTCAATAGAAACTCTTCAGGCCAGGAGGGAATGGCAAGACATACTTAAAGTGATGAAAGAAAATAACCTACAGCCCAGATTACTGTACCCAGCAAGGATCTCATTCAGATATGAAGAAGAAATCAAAAGCTTTACAGACAAGCAAAAGCTGAGAGAATTCAGCACCACCAAACCAGCTCTCCAACAAATGCTAAAGGATATTCTTTAGACAGGAAACACAAAAAGGGCGTATAAACCCGAACCCCAAACAGTAAAGTAAATGGCAACGAGATTATACTTATTAATAATTACCTTAAATGTAAATGGGTTGAATGTCCCAACCAAAAGGCAAAGACTGGCTGAATGGGTACAAAAACAAGGTCTCTATATATGCTGCCTATGAGAGACCCACCTCAAAACAAGGGACACATACAGACTGAAAGTGAAGGGCTGGAAAAAGATATTCCATGCAAATAGAGACCAAAAGAAAGCAGGAGTAGCAATACTCATATCCGATAAAATAGACTTTAAAACAAAGGCTGTGAAAAGAGACAAAGAAGGACACTACATAATGATCAAAGGATCAATCCAAGAAGAAGATATAACAATTATAAATATATATGCACCCAACATAGGAGCACCGCAATGTGTAAGACAAATGCTAACAAGTCTGAAGGGGGAAACTAACAATAACACACTAATAGTGGGAGACTTTAATATCCCACTCACACCTATGGACAGGTCAACTAAACAGAAAGTTAAAAAGAAACACAAACTTTAAATGATACAATAGACCAGTTAGACCTAATTGATATCTGGAGGACATTTCACCCCAAAACAATGAATTTCACCTTTTTCTCAAGTGCACACGGACCTTCTCCGGGATAGATCACACCTGGGCCATAAATCTAACCTTCATAAATTCAAAAAAATCAATATCATTCCAAGCATCTTTTCTGACCATAATGCATTAAGATTAGATCTCAATTACAGGAGAAAAACTATTAAAAATTCCAACATATGGAGGCTGAACAACATGCTTCTGAATAACCAGCAAATCACAGAAGAAATCAAAATATGCATAGAAACGAATGAAAATGAAAACGCAACAACCCAAAACCTGTGGGACACTATAAAAGCCGTGCTACAGGGAAAGTACATAGCAATACAGGCATACCTCAAGAAACAAGAAAAAGTCAAGTAAATAACCTAACTCTACACCTAAAGCAACTAGAAAAGGAAGAAATGGAGAACCTCAGAGTTAGTAGAAGCAAAGAAATCTTAAAAATTGGGGCAGAAATAAATGCAAAAGAAACAAAAGAGACCATAGCAAAAATCAACAAAGCAAAAAGCTGGTTCTTTGAAAGGATAAATAAAATTGACAAACCATTAGCCAGACCCATCAAGAAGCAAAGAGAAAAAAATCAAATCAATAAAATTGGAAATGAAAATGGAGAGATCACAACAGCAACACAGAAATGCAAAGGATCATAAGAGACTACTATCAGCAATTATATGCCAATAAAATGGACAACATGGAAGAAATGGACAAATTCTTAGAAAAGTACAACTTTCCAAAACTGAACCAGGAAGAAATAGAAAATCTTAACAGACCCATCACAAGCACAGAAATTGAAACTGTAATCAGAAATCTTCCAACAAACAAAAGCCCAGGTCCAGACGGCTTCACAGCTGAATTCTACCAAAAATTTCGAGAAGAGCTAACACCTATCCTACTCAAACTCTTCCAAAATTGCAGAGGAAGGTAAGCTTCCCAACTCATTCTATGAGGCCACCATCACCCTAATACCAAAACCTGACAAAGATGCCACAAAAAAAGAAAACTACAGGCCAATATCACTGATGAACATAGATGCAAAACTCCTCAACAAAATTCTAGCAATCAGAATCCAACAACACATTAAAAAGATCATACACCATGACTAAGTGGGCTTTAAGGATTCTTCAATATCTGCAAATCAATCAATGTAATTCACCACATTAACAAATTGAAAAATAAAAGCCATATGATTATCTCAATAGATGCAAAGAAAGCCTTTGACAAAATTCAACATCAATTTATGATGAAAACTCTCCAGAAAGCAGGAATAGAAGGAACATACCTCAACATAATAAAAGCTATATATGACAAACCCACAGTAAACATTATCCTCAATGGTGAAAAATTGAAAGCATTTCCCTTAAAGTCAGGAACAAGACAAGGGTGCCCACTTTCACCACTACTATTCAACATAGTTCTGGAAGTTTTGGCCACAGCAATCAGGGAAGAAAAAGAAATAAAAGGAATTCAAATTGGAAAAGAAGAAGTAAAACTCTCACTGTTTGCAGATGACATGATCCTCTACATAGAAAACCTTGAAGACCCAACCAGAAAATTACTAATCAATGATTATAGTAAAGTTGCAGGATATAAAATCAACACACAGAAATCCCTTGCATTCCTATACACTAATAATGAGAAAGTAGAAAAAGAAGTTAAGGAAACAATTTCATTCACCATTGCAACAAAAAGAATAAAATACTTAGGAATATATCTACCTAAAGAAACTAAAGACCTATATATAGAAAAATATAAAACACTGATGAAAGAAATCAAAGAGAACACTAATAGATGGAGAAATATACCATGTTCATGGATTCGAAGAATCAATATAGTGAAAATGAGTATACTACCCAAAGCAATCTACAGATTCAATGCAATCCCTATCAAGCTACCAGAGGTTTTTTTCACAGAGCTAGAACAAATAATTTCAAGATTTGTATGGAAATACAGAAAACCTCGAATAGCCAAAGCAATCTTGAGAAAGAAGAATGGAACTGGAGGGATCAACTTGCCTGACTTCAGGCTCTGCTACAAAGCCACAGTCATCAAGACAGTATGGTACTGGCACAAAGACAGAAATATAAATCAATGGAACAGAATAGAAAGCCCAGAGATAAATCCACACACCTATGGACACCTTATCTTCGACAAAGGAGGCAAGAATATACAATGGAATAAAGACAATCTCTTTAACAAGTGGTGCTGGGAAAACTGGTCAATCACTTGCAAAAGAATGAAACTAGAACAGTTTCTAACACCACACACAAAAATAAACTCAAAATGAATTAAAGATCTGAACGTTAAGACCAGAAACTATAAAACTCCTAGAGGAGAACATAGGCAAAACACTCTCTGACATAAATCACAGCAGGATCCTCTATGATCCACCTCCCAGAATACTGGAAATAAAAGCAAAAATAAACAAATGGAATCTAATTAAAATTAAAAGCTTCTGCACAACAAAGGAAACTATAAGCAAGGTGAAAAGACAGCCTTCTGAATGGGAGAAAACAATAGCAAATGAAGCAACTGACAAACAACAAATCTCAAAAACATACAAGCAATTTATGCAGCTCAACTCCAGAAAAATAAACGACCCAATCAAAAAATGGGCCAAAGAACTAAATAGACATTTCTCCAAAGAAGACATACAGATGGCTAACAAACACTTAAAAGATGTTCAACATCACTCATTATCAGAGAAATGCAAATCAAGACCACAGTGAGGTACCATTTCACACCAGTCAGAATGGCTGCAATCCAAAAGTCTGCAAGCAATAAATGCTGGAGAGGGTGTGGAGAAAAGGGAACCCTCTTACACTGTTGGTGGGAATGCAAACTAGTACAGCCACTATGGAGAACAGTGTGGAGATTCCTTTAAAATTGCAAATAGAACTGCGTTATGACCCAGCAATCCCACTGCTGGGCATGCGCACCGAGGAAACCAGAATTGAAAGAGACATATGTACCCCAATGTTCATTGCAGCACTGTTTATAATAGCCAGGACATGGAAGCAACCTAGATGTCCATCAGCAGATGAATGGATAAGAAAGCTGTGGTACATATACACAATGGAGTATTACTCAGCCATTAAAAGGATACATTTGAATCAGCTCTAATGAGATGGAGGAAACTGGAGCCGATTATACATAGTGAAGTAAGCCAGAAAGAAAATACCAGTACAGTATACTGACACATATATATGGAATTTAGAAAGATGGTAATGATGACCCTGTATGTGAGATAGCAAAAGAGACACAGATGTATAGAATGGACTTTTGGACTCTAAGGGAGAGGGAGAGGGTGGGATGATTTGGGAGAATGGCATTGAAACAAGTGTACTATCATGTAAGAAATGAAGCACCAGTCTATGTTCGATATAGGATATAGGATGCATAGGGCTGGTGCAACGGGGATGATCCAGAGAGATGATATGAGGTGGGAGGTGGGAGATGGGTTCAGGATTGAGAGCTCGTATACACCCGTGGCAGATTCATGTCAATGTATGGCAAAACCAATACAGTATTGTAAACTAAAATAAAGTAAAAATAAAATTATAAATAAATAAATACATAAATAAATCCTTATGGGGCTTCCCTGGTGGCTCAGATGTAAAGAATCTACCTGCAATGTGGGAGACCTGGGTTCAATTCCTGGGTTGGGAAGATCCTCTGAAGGAAGTCATGGCAACCCACTCCAATATTCTTGCCTGGAGAATCCCCATGGACAGAGGAGCCTGGTATTCTACAGTCCATGAGGCCACAAAGAGTTGAACACGACTGAGTGACTAAGCATATAAATACAGTACATCCTTAAGAGCCATTTGATTTTCCTTATTAGTGAACTGCCTTTTCATATATTTTGCCTACCTTTCTATCGAGTTATATTCCTAGTAATTTTTAACTGCTTAATTAAAATTTGGTTGATATATAATAAAATGCAAAGCATGCAAGTTCATAAGCTTTGGTGTAAATATATATCCACAGAACTATCAGTGTAGTCAAGATAATTATTGGTAGAAGCTTTTAACATATCCTTAGCAATAAATTTGTTTGTTAAATATTTTCTAATATATAATACCATAACCGGGCATCCCTTGTGGCTAAACTGGTAAAGAATCTGCCTGCAGTGATGGAGACCTGGGTTTGATCCCTGCGTTGAGAATATTCCCTGGAGAAGAGAAAGGCTACCCACTCCAGTATTCTGGCCTAGAGGATTCCATGGACTACATAGTCCATGGGATCGCAAAGAATCAGAGATGACCGAGCAACTTTCACTTTCAGTTTTCACTACCATAATCTGGCTCATCGTAGTAGGTCGTCATTAGTCATAAGAATTTAAAACCTAATCTAGTTCTTTAGTAGTCAAATTTTTAAATGGATTTTGCTAATTTTGTACATCAAGCTAATACTTTTTAAATCTAAGAGTTCAAAGTTATCTAAATGTTTTCCTCTAATAGTTTTAAAATATTTTTCTCATTTTAAAATAATTAATTCATGTGGATTTACATTTTATGGGTTGAAAAGGAATGAAACTTAATCTTTTCTATACAAATAGTTGTTCCAGCACACCATTTACTGAATCCCCTCTTCATTGATGGGTAACATCATTTCTATCATATATTAACAATATTTTTGCATAAAAATTGTTTTGGAGTAGTCTAAACTCCAAACATTGTATTATTTCTCTATTCCTGTGTCATATCTTACTGGCTGTTTTTATTCCTCAGTCTCCCAGTTCCACTCCCTCTTTCTCTCCCTCCCTCTCTGTCTTTTTTCCTACCTATATCTCAATCTCTTTCTTTTTTTCTTATGATCTCAATCAGAATTGCATTAAATTAATAAATTAATTTAGAAGGATTGACATTTTAATATTAGTATTTTTCACTTGGGAATATTGTTTCTATTTATTCAATCTATTTTTAGAGTCTTCAACTTTGTTTTACAAATCCCAATATGATTTATAATCTTTGTGTTATCTTAAATGATTTATCTTGTTCTACTACATTGTTATTTGGGTGTGGCTGAAATATTTAAATTATATTTATTTTTGTGAGTTGACTAGATAACATAAAAATCCTATTATATTTTCTGTGCCTTATCTCCATATTCTCATTGTTCTAAGCAAATGATATTAACTTTTATTTTCTAATATCTCTTTTCCTTTTCTTATCCTGTTTCATGAGTGTGAAATGGTAAGATATTGGCTGTTATTGACAATAGCAATTAATTCTTTCATTAATTAAAAGGCACTTACAGTTTCATCTTAGAACATTATATTTATGATTGTCAGTAGTAATTTCATTAATCACTCTGAGGAAATTTCCTCTATTCCTACTTAGCTAAAACATTCTTGTTAATATTTTAAATTATCAACAAATTTTTAATTTTATTGAGTAGCTTTTTATTTATTAAACTAATCTGAATATTTCTCAATTTTAATCTGCTAAAATACATAAATAAATCAATTACAGTTTCATTTGACTATAATTTCTCTCTTATGGTAAATCCCACTGACTGATGACATAATCCATGAAAACATACACACAAACTATTGTATTAAAATTGCTTAACTTCTTTAATATGTTTAGATTTTATGTTCATATGTAAAAATGTTCTATAATTTTTAAGTGTCATAGTTTTACCAGTCTCATGAAATTAGTTGCACACGGTTTCACTTTTTGATCTCTGCAGTATTTAGTGTAATAAATATTATGCTGCCTCTTGAGAAACCTATATGCAGGTCAGGAAGCAACAGTTAGAACTGGTCATGGAACAACAGACTGGTTCCAAATAAGAAAAGGAGTATGTCAAGGCTGTATATTGTCACTCTGCTTATTTAACTTCTCTGCAGAGTACATCATGAGAAACGCTGGGCTGGAAGAAGCACAAGCTGGAATCAAGATTGCTGGGAGAAATATCAATAACCTCAGATATGCACATGACACCACCCTTATGGCAGAAAGTGAAGAGGAACTAAAGAGCCTCTTGATGAAAGTGAAAGTGGAGAGTGAAAAAGTTGGCCTAAAGCTCAACATTCAGAAAACGAAGATCATGATATCTGGTCCCATCACTTCACAGCAAATAGATCAGGAAACAATGAAAATAGTGGCTGATTTATTTTGGGGGCTCTAAAATCACTGCAGTTGGTGATTGCAGCCATGAAATTAAAAGATGCTTACTCCTTGGAAGGAAAGTTATGACCAACCTAGATAGCATATTCAAAAGCAGAGACATTACTTTGCCAGCAAAAGTCTGTCTAATCAAGGCTATGGTTTTTCCAGTGGTCATGTATGGATGTGAGAGTTAGACTGTGAAAAAGCTGAGCGCCAAAGAGTTGATGCTTTTGAACTGTGGTGTTGGAGAAGACTCTTGAGAGTCCCTTGGACTGCAAGGAGATCCAACCAGTCCATTCTAAAGGAGATCAGTCCTGGGTGTTCTTTGGAAGGACTGATGCTAAAGCTGAAACTCCAATACTTTGGCTACCTCATGCGAAGAATTGACTCATTGGAAAAGACTCTGATGCTGGAAGGGATTGGGGGCAGGAGGAAAAGGGAACGGCAGAGGATGAGATGGCTGGATGGCATAATCAACTGGATGGACAAGAGTTTGCATGAACTCTGGGAGTTGGTGATAGACAGGGAGGCCTGATATGCTGCAATTCATGGGGTCGCAAGAGTCAGACACGACTGAGCAACTGAACTGAATGGAACTGAATTTTATTTTATTAATTTATGCTTTTATCTTCTACATTCCATGTACTTATGTTTATTCTCTGGTTCTTTTTCTGGCTTCTTGATTCAAATTTTAGCTCTTTTACTTTCAATTTTTCTTTTTCTTATCACAGACTTTGTTTTGTCTGCTAGCAAGCATTCAAGAGTGTTAAAAATAATTTATTTGAAGCATGATAAATATACAGTTGTAAACTTCATGTATACTTGAAAAGAATTTTCTAGAATTCTTATAATTATATGTACATAATTAGATACAATATATTCAAATTATATAAACGCTAAATAATAAAATAACATGAGTATGTACATATTTATATATAATTGTCTTATACATATTTTTGTATCTGCCAAGGCAGTGAAGAATAGTCACTTAAACAAATAATACTGAAACTATGACATATTTTTCTACAAAAGTACTTTCAATGTCACTTTGCACCATAAAAGATTAAGCTGAAATGAGTGGTAAACATAAATATCAAACATAAACATATGAAGAAATTCTTGTCATCTTGGGTCAAACAACAATTTTAAAGCTACAACACATAAATGATGACTGTAGTTTTTTCAAAAAATTGATAAAATTGGACATCCTCAAAATAAAAGTTTTGCATTTCAAAAGACACTTTAGAAAAATAAGAGAATAACTTTAGACTATATGACAATAAGCACAAAATATTTCTGATGGGGACTTGTATTCTGAATATACCTATTATAACTTAATAAGAAAATAGTTCAAAGTATACAGAAACTTAATCAAAGATGATGCACAGGTAGCAAGTAAAAACATGGAAATCTGTTCACTACAATCAGTCATTGCTACTGCTGCTACTGCTGCTAAGTCGCGTCAGTCGTGTCCAACTCTGTGCAACCCCATAGACAGCAGCCCACCAGGCTCCCCCATCCCTGGGATTCTCCAGGCAAGAACACTGGAGTGGGTTGCCATTTCCTTCTCCAATGCATGTGAAAAGTGAAAGGGAAGTCGCTCAGTCGTGTCCGAGTCTTAGCGACCCCATGGACTGCAGCCTACGAGGCTTCTCTGTCCATGGGATTTTCCAGGGAAGAGTACTGGAGTGGGGGTGCCATTGCCTTCTCCGACTATCAGTCATTAAAGTGAAAGTGAAGTTGCTCAGTCGTGTTCAACTCTTTGCGACCCCATGGACTGTAGCCCACAAGACTCCTCCGTCCCTGAGGTTTTCCAGGCAAGATACTGGAGTGGGTTGCCACTTTCTTCTCCAGGAGACCTTCCCAACCCAGGGATTGAACCTGGGTCTCCCACATTGTAGGCAGACGCTTTACTGTCTGAGCCACCAGGGAAGTCGTTAAGGACATGCAAATTTAAATCACAATAAAATATTATTATACCTTTATTAGAATGATTAAAATAGAACAGAGTACCAGGTATTGGCAAAAATGTGGAGCAACTGGAATATTTATACATTGTTAGTGGGAATGCAAATTAGTATAGACATGTGATAAGTCAGTTTTCTCCAACTTAGACAATGATTTGACTCAGAAATCTCACTCCTGTGTGCTTTCTCAAGAGAAATAAAATACATGTTCACAAAAAAATTTTAAACAAAAGAAAAAGAACTGTATGGGAAAGTTTATTGCAGTGTTAGTCGCCAAAAACTAGAAACAACGCAGATGTCTGTCAACTGTTAAATGGATAAACAAACTGTGGAACAGTATGCAATGCAATTCTATTCAGCAATAAAATAGAAGGATTTATTGATGCATGCAGCACGAGGGTGGCTAGCAAATACATGATGCTAAGTGAGAGAAGCCAAATTCAAAAAGCCACAAACTGTATTATTCCATTAATAAGATGTTCTGGCAAAGCCAAAATGGTAAGTATAAAAACAAAAAGAACAGTGGTAACCAAGGGTTAGATGTGTGGACAGTAGATTGACACAAGAACATTTGAACATTTTGGGGGGTGATGTAAATGATGACTCTCTTTATTGTGCTAGTGGTTGCACAACCACATGCATTTGTTAAAAATCATAGAATTGTACTTGGATAAAAGAAAAATTTATTGCACATAAATTATTTCCACAACAGATTTCCCAACCTGGGGACTTGGAAAAGGGACTGAGAACCCCCAGGGAATTTGACTTTGAAAGCCAGTGGGATTTGATTAGAGAACTTACATAAGACTGAGGAAACAGACTCTTGGAAGACAGAAACAAAACCTTGTGCACACCAGGACCCAGGAGAAAGGAGCAGTGACCCCACAGGAGACTGACCCAGACCTGCCTGTGAGTGTCCAGGAGTCTCTGGCAGAGGTGTGAGTCGACAGTGACCTGTTGCAGGGTCGGGGCATTGAATACCACAGTGCTTGTTCAAGACCTTTTGAAGGAGGTCGCCATTATCTTCATTATCCCCACAATAGTTTGGTCTCAGGTTAAACAATAGGGAGGGAACCCAGCCCTGTCCATCAACAGAAAGTTGGATTAAAGATTTAATGAATATGGCCCACCCATCAGAACAAGACCCAGTCTCCCTCAATGTCAGTCTCTCCCATCATGAAACCTCCATAAATCCCTTATATTAATCCATCATAGGGCAGACAGAATGAAAACCACAATCACAGAAAACTGATCAAACTGATCATATGGACCACAGCCTTGTCTAACTCAATGAAACTATGAGTCATGCCATGTGGGGCCACCAAAGACAGATGAGTCATGCTGGAAAGTTCTGACAAAACGTGGTCCACTGGAGAAGGGAATGGCAAACCACACTTCAGTATCCTTGCCTTGAGAACCCCATGAGCAGTATGAAAAAGCAAAAGATATGACACTGAAAGATGACCTCCCCAGGTCGGCAGGTGCCCAATATGCTACTGGAGAAGAGTAGAGAAATAACTCCAGAAAGAATGAAGGGATGGACCCAAAAAGAAAACAATGCCCAGTTGTCGATGTGAGACTGGTGAGGGAAGTAAAATCTGATGCTTTAAAGAATAATATTGCATAGGAACCAGATATGTTAAGTCCATGAATCAAGGTAAATTGGAAGTGGTCGAACAGATGGCAAGAGTGAACATAGACATTTTAGGAATTAGTGGACTAGAAGTGGACTGGAACAGATTAATTTAATTCAGATAACTGGTGTATCTATTATAGTGGGCAAAAATCCCTTAGACGAGATGGAGTAGAAATCATAGTCAACAAAAGAGTCCAAAATGCAGTACTTCAATACAGTATCAAAAACGAGAGAATGATCTTGGTTCATTTCCAAGGCAAACTATTTAATGTCATAGCAATCCAAGTCTATGTCCCGACCGGTAATGCTGAAGAAGCTGAAGGTGAATGGTTCTATGAAGACCTGCAAGACCTTCTAGAACTAACACGCAAAGACGATGTCCTTTTCATCACTGGAGACTCGAATGCAAAAGTAAGAAGTCAAAGGATACTTGGAGTAACAGGCAAATTTGGCCTTGGAGGACAAAATGAAGCAAGGAAAAGGCTAATAGAGTTTTGCCAAGAGGATGCACTGGTCATAGGAAACGGTCTCTTTCAACAAAAGAAAAGACAACTCTACATATGGACATCACCAGATGGTCAATACTGAAATCAGATTGATTATATTTTTTGCAGCCAAACATGGAGAAGCTGTATACAGTCAGCAAGACAAGACCAGGAGCTGACCATGGTGCAGATCATGAACTTTTATTGCCAAATTCAAACTTAAATTGAAGAAAGTAGGGGAAAGCACTAGACCATTCAGGTATGACTTAAATCAAATCCCTCAAGATTATACAGTGGAAGTGAGAAATAGATTCAAGGGACTAGATACGATAGACAGAGTGCCTGATAAACTATGGACGGAAGTTCGTGACATTGTAAAGGAGGCAGTGATCAAGACCATCCCCAAGAAAAAGAAATGCAAAACAGCATAATGGCTGTCTGAGGAGACCTTACAAATAGTTAAGAAAAGAAGAGATGCTAAAGGCAAAGGAGAAAAGGAAAGATATACCCATCTGAATGCAGAGTTCCATAGAATAACAAGGAGAGATAAGAGAGCCTTCCTCAGTGATCAATGCTAAGAAATAGAGGAAAGCAATAAGATGGGAAAGAGTAGAGGTCTTTTCATGAAAATTAGAGAGACCAAGGAACATTTCATGCAAAGATGGACACAATACAGGAGAGAAATGGTATGGACCTCACAGAAGCAGAAGGTATTGAGAAGAGGTGGAAAGAATACACAGAAGAACTATACAAAAAGATCTTCATGACCCAGATAACCACGATAATATGATCACTCACCTAGAGCCAGACATTCTGGAATGTGAAGTCAAGTGGGCCTTAGAAAGCATCACTACAAACAAAGCTAGTGGAGGTGATGGAATTCCAGTTGAGCTATTTCTAGCCCTAAAGCATGATGTTAAAGTGCTGCACTCAATATGTCAGCAAATTTGGAAAACTCAGCAGTGGCCACAGAAGTGGAAAAGGTCAGTTTTCATTCCAATCCCAAAGAAAGGCAATGGCAAAAATGTTCAAACTATGACATAATTGCACTTATCTCACATGCTAGCACAGTAATTCTCAAAATTCTCCAAGTAAGGCTTCAACGGTATGTGAACCATGAACTTCCAGATGTTCAAATTGGATTTAGAAAAGGCAGAGGAACCAGAGGTTGAATTGCCAAATGCATAGGATCATCAAAAAGCAAGAGAGTTTCAGAAAAACATCTACTTCTGCTTTATTGACTATGCCAAAGCCTTTGACTCTGTACATCACAACAAACTGTGGACAATTCTTAAAGAGATGGGCATGCCAGACCACCTTACCTGCTTCCTGAGAAATCTGCATGCAGGTCAAGAAACAACAGTTAGAACTGGACATGAAACAACAGTTAGAACTAGACATGGAACAACAAGCTAGTTCCAAATAGGGAAATGAGTATATCAGGGCTGTATATGGTCACCCTGCTGATTTTACTTATATGCAGAGTACATCATGCAAAATGACAGGCTGGACGAAACACAAGCTGGGATCAAGATTGGCAGGAGAAGTATCAGTAACCTCAGATATGCAGATGACACCACCCTTATGGCAGAAAGCTGAGAACTAAAGAATCTCTTGATGAAAGTGAAAGAGGAGAGTGAAAAGGTTGACTTAAAACTCAACATTCAGAAAACTAAGATTATGGTATATGGTCCCATCACTTCATGTGAAATAGACAGGGAAACAATGAAAACAGTGACACACTTTATTTGGGTGGCCTCTAAAATCACTGCAGATGATGACTGCAGCCATGAAATTAAAAGACGCTTACTCTTTGGAAGAAAAGTTATGACCAACCTAGATAGCGTATTAGAAAGCAGAAACATTACATTGCCAACAAGTTCTGTCTAGTCAAGGCTATAGTTTTTCCAGTGGTCATGTATGAATATGAGAATTGGACTAAAAAGAAAGCTGAGTGCCAAAGAATTGATGCTTTTGAATTGTGGTGTTGGAAAAGACTCAGGAGAGTCCCTTGGACTGCAAGGAGATCTAACCAGTCAATCCTCCATGAAATCAGTCCTGAATATTCATTGGAAGGACTGATGCTGAAGCTGAAACTCCAACACTTTGGCCACCTGGTGTGAAGAACTTACTCATTGGAAAAACCTTGATGCTGGGAAAGATTGAAAGTGGGAGGAGAAGGGGATGACAGAGGATAAGATGTTTGGATGGCATACCAACTTGATGGACATGAATTTGAGCAAGCTCCAGGATTTGGTGATGGACAGGGAAGCCTTGTGTACTGCAATCCATGGGTTTGCAAAGGGTCAGACACAACTGAGCGACTGAACTGAATTGAACTGAAATTATGGCCTAAAAACCTGAAACTTGACTTAACTTTTAAATTTCTTTCTGTATGGAGGTGTCATACATATTTGTCAGACATTTTTCTTGAATGCTTTACATTTTTGATAGTATTTAAGATGGATTTTTTTTTAAAATTCACTATTGCACCATTTATTAAATCATAAAGTTATGGTTAATTTTTATGATATCTATTAAGTTCCAAGAAACATGCTGAACTGTTACATTATTCTATTCTATTTTTAAATGCTTTTGGATTTTTCTCTATATACAATTATTAGTGGATTATAAACATTTTGTTTATTCCTAAAAACTAATTTCCCAAGAAAATTAAATTTCATAGAATATATGTCATTTATTTAAGTCCACATGGCTTGAAACTGCCAGAACTATAACTCCAACACTGCTCTTTCAAATGACAATCCCAGAATATTCTTTAATTCTTGTTTTACTTTTATTATTTATTTGCTTTCATTACTTCATTTCAGGTGTTTTTGTGTTGGATGTGTATTGTTTATGGTTTCCCAGGTAGTGCTAGTGGTAAAGAACCCACCTGCCAATGCAAGAGATTAAAGAGAGCTGGATCCCTGAGTTGGGAAGATTTCCCGGTGGAGGGTATGGCAACCCACTCCAGTATTCTTGCCTGGAGAGTCCTATGGACAGAGAAGTCCGAAGGGTAATGGTCTGTAGAGTCACAAAGAAACAGACATGATTGAAGCAACTTAGCATGCATGCACATGTATTGTTTGGAAATCTCATTTCTGCTTGTCCAGCACCTATTAACCATTTTCTATTAATAAATCCTGAATTTCCATAAAGAAAATACCCAGTGCTGCATTCTGTCCATGGCTTTGGGTGGAGTTGGGGTGTGCACATCTCAGAGAAGCACATATGCTTCTATAATAAAGGGTTTAGGGATCAACATATGATTCACTCCAGGCTTATCATCAATCTTTGAAATTTAACAGGAAGTATTAGAAGGAGAAACACTTTTCCTCACTAGGTTTACAGTGCAATATGATTATGTGTGAGCTTGTCAGAGGCTGCTCGGTGGGGAGAATCTCTTTAAAGATGAGGTGATAACACAGGACGGCTGAATTGAGGGACAGAGACAGACTTCTTTTTAATGTAAATTTATTTATTTTAATTGGAGGTTAATTACTTTACAATATTGTATTGGTTTTGCCATACAGCAACATGAATCCACCACAGGTATACACGTAGTCCCCATCATGAACCCTTCCTCCTATCATAACTTCTGATCTTTGATTCAATTTTCCTGAAAGCTAAGTTTGTCCCTGGAGTTTTCAGTTAAGTGAAACAATAAATTAACTTTTCTTTTTTTTTTTTTTGCTTGAAGAGATTTCAGTATGAGAGTATCCTCTGATTTACTGAGGCATCAAATAAAACATTGACCTCTCAGTTTCTTCTGAGAGGTCTTATATGTAAGGCATAGATAGCATCAAGGGCCTCACAAATTTATAAAGAAGAGAGAAAGAATGCACATAAATGTATAAATTTATTACGATAACTTTTACATGTTGCCTCAATGTCTGATTACCTCATTTTTGAGACCAATTGTAAAAATAAACTGTATTAGGTAAATGTGAACCATTCCTTCATTCGAGCCAAGAAGCAAAAATATACTTCCCATTCTACCAGATCCAGGGAGAAAAAGTTGGAGTAAATCTTTATCTGACCAAAGAGATATAGTCCTAAAAAACTCAGATTCAGATTTTATTTAATGGCAATGGCATATTTTTGGATCTAGATTCTCTAAGCATTTTGAATGTTAAAGATCAGAAGAAGAAGACATGATTCTAAACATTTAAAAATAAACAGCTTTAACATCTGTGGGGAAAAGCACAAGATTTGCTAACTAAAGCAGCAAATAAAACCAAGGATCTTCTCAGAATTCACAAACCTCTCTCATTTCTGTTAATCATTCTATTGCCAAATAAAAAGATGAAAAATAAAAGTCAAAATCTATGCATTGAAAATATTATTATATTACAGTTTTTTTAAATGCCATAAGTTTTAAATCAGCCAAAATCTATAGGCTACTTAATCCCAAATGACATTTAACACTTACCCAGCAAAAGGTTAACTGAGTAATTGTTAGGCCATACCAATATAAAATGGGAGAAGAAATTTAAAGACTTTAAGGGAGTTAAACTGTAAAAATTTATGCCTTTAAATATAGATAAAATGCCAATCTCTGTATATAAATAAAGTACATAAATTGACTAAGATCAAGTATGTTTTTGACATATTATTTTACAGATTGCATTAGAACTATAGAATAATTCAAAGACAACTGGCATCTTCATAATGTCACGTGTTATGATCCATGAACATGAATTCATAAATCATGAAACCATTATATTCTCTGATTTCTTTCATCAATGTTTTGTAATTTTGAGGCTATACAACCTTTAAATGTTTTATTACATTTATGCATAAGAATTTTACTTTGAGGGAACAATTGTAAATTGTAGTTTTAATATGTGGATTTTCATGTGTGTTTTAGTATATAAAATTATAATTGATTTTCATGTGACACTCATGAATCCCGCAAGCATATTGAAGTCACTGAATAGTCCTAATAATCTTTTTGTAGATTCCTTGAGATTTTCAATATAGAAGATCATATCGTATGGAAAAAGGAACAATTTATTCCTTTTATTGTTCTTAATCACTTCATTCCACTGATTAGAAATTCTAGATTAATATAATTAGTCAGGGTCAGAGTCTTTTCAAATGAGTCAACTCTTCTCATCAGATGGCCAAAATATTGGAGTTTCAGCTTTAACATCAGTCCTTCCAATGAACACTCAGGACTGATCTCCTTTAGAATGGACTGGTTGGATCTTCTTGCAGTCCAAGGGACTCTCAAGAGTCCTCCAACACCACAGTTCAAAAACACCAATTCTTATGCACTCAGCTTTCTTTATAGTCCAACTCTCA
The DNA here is from genome assembly GCA_917880005.1 of Nanger dama. Taxonomy (NCBI): domain Eukaryota; kingdom Metazoa; phylum Chordata; class Mammalia; order Artiodactyla; family Bovidae; genus Nanger; species Nanger dama. Next base: position 20,510,235 of record CAKJTW010000011.1, on the reverse strand, counting down.
CATTCATATGTGACCACTGGAAAAACGATAGCCTTGACTAGATGGACATTTGTTGACAAAGTGATGTCTCTGCTTTTTAATATGATGTCTAGGTTGGTCATAACTTTCCTTCTAAGGAGTAAGCGTCTTTTAATTTCAGGGCTGAAAACACCATCTGCAGTGATTTCGGAGCCCAGAAAAATAAAGTCAGCCAATGCTTCCACTGTTTCCCCATCTATTTGTCATGAAGTAATGGGACTGCAAGGAGATCCAACCAGTCCATTCTGAATGAGATCAGCCCTGGGATTTCTTTGGAAGGAATGATGCTAAAGCTGAAACTCCAGTACTTTGGCCACCTCATGTGAAGAGTTGACTCATTGGAAAAGACTCTGATGCTGGGAGGGATTGGGGGCAGGAGGAGAAGGAGACGACAGAGGATGAGATGGCTAGGTGGCATCACTGACTCGATGGACATGAATCTGAGTGAACTCCAAGAGTTGGTGATGGACAGGGAGTCCTGGCGAGCTGCGATTTATGGGGTCGCAAAGAGTCGGACACAACTGAGTGACTGAACTGAACTGAATGACTGAACTGAACTGAATGGGACTGGGTGCCATGATCTTGCCATGATCTTAGTTTTCTGAATGTTGAGCTTTAAGCCAACTTTTTCACTCTCCTTTTTCACTTCATCCAGAGGCTCTTTAGTTCTTCTTCATTTTCTGCCATAAGGGTGGTGTCATCTGCATGTCTGAGGTTACTGATATTTGATTCCAGCTTGTCTTTCCTCCAGCCCAGCGTTTCTCATGATGTACTCTGCATAGAAGTTAAATAAGCAGGGTGATAATAAACAAACTTTGATGTACTCTTTTTTCCTCTTTGGAACCAGTCTGTTGTTCCATGTCCAGTTCTAACTGTTGCTTCCTGACCTGCATACAGGTTTTTCAAGAGGCAGGTCAGGTGGTCTGGTATTCCCATCTCTTGAAGAATTTTGCAGTTTATTGTGATCCACACAGTCAAAGGCTTTGGCATAGACAATAAAGCAGAAATAAATGTTTTTCTGGAACTCTCTTGCTTTTTCCATGATCCAGAAGATGTTGGTAATTTGACCTCTGGTTCCTCTGCCTTTTCTAAAACCATCTTGAACATCTGGAAATTCACAGTTCACGTATTGTTGAAGCCTGGCTTGGGGAATTTTAAGTAACACTTTATTAGCGTGTGCTGCTGCTAAGTTGCTTCAGTTGTGTCCGACTCTGTGTGACTCCATAGACAGCAGCCCACCAGGCTCTGCCGCCCCTGGGATTCTTTAGGCAAGAACTCTGGAGTGGGTTGCCATCTCCTTTTCCAGTGCATGGAAGTGAAAAGTGAAAGTGAAGTCATTCAGTCATGTCCGAATCTTAGTGATCCCATGGACTGCAGGCCACCAGGTTTCTCCATCCCATGAAATTTTCCAAGCAAGAATACTGGAGTGGGGTGCCACTGCCTACTCCGAGATGAGTGCAATTGTGCGGTAGTTTGAGCAATCTTTGGCATTGCCTTTCTTTGGGATTGGAATGAAAACTGACCTTTTCCAGTCCTGTGGCCACTGCTGAGTTTTCCAAATTTGCTGGCATATTGAGTGCAGCACTTTCACAGCATCATCTTTCAGGATTTGAAATAGCTCCACTGGAATTCCATCACCTCCACTAGCTTTGTTCATAGTGATGCTTCCTAAGGCCCACTTGACTTCACATTCCAGGATGTCCTGCTTTAGGTGAGTGATCACATCATCGTGATTTCTGGGTCATGAAGATCTGTTTTGTACAGTTCTTCTGTGTATTTTTGCCACCTCTTCTTAATATCTTCCGCTTCTGTTAGTTCGCTGCCATTTCTGTCCTTAATTGAGCCCATCTTTGCATGAGATATTCCCTTGATATCTCTAATTTTCTTGAAGAGATCTCTAGCCTTTCCCATTCTGTTGTTTTCCTCTATTTGTTGCATTGATCACTAAGTAAGGCTTTCTTATCTCTCCTTACTACTCTTTGGAACTCTGCATTCAAATATATATCTTTCCTTTTCTCCTTTGCATTTCACTTACCTTCTTTTCACAGCTATTTGTAATGCCTCATCAGACAGCCATTTTGCTGTTTTACATTTCTTTTTCTTGTGAATGGTCTTGATTCTTGTCTCCTGTACAATGTCATGAACCTCATCCATAGTCCATGAGGCACTCTGTCTATCAGATCTAGTCCTTAAATCTATTTCTCACTTCCACTGTGTAATCATAAGGGTTTTGATTTATGTCATAGGCTAGTAGTTTTCTCCACTTTCTTCAACTTAAGTCTGAATTTGACTATAAGGAGTTCATGATCTGAGCCACAGTCAGCTCCTGGCCTTATTTTTGCTGACTGCATAGAGCTTCTCCATCTTTGGCTGCAAAGAATATAATCAGTCTGATTTCAGTGTCGACCATCTGGTGATGTCCATGTGTAGAGTCTTCTTTTGTGTTGTTGGAAAAAGGTGTTTGCTATGACCAGTGTATTCTCTTGGCAAAACTCTATTAGCCTTTGCCCTGCTTCATTCTGTACTCCAAGGCCAAATTTGCCTGTTACTCTGGTATTTCTTGACTTCCTACATTTGCCTTCCAGTCCCCTATAATGAAAAAGACACCTTTTTGGGGTGTTAGTTCTAGAAGGTCTTGTAGGTATTCATAGAACTGTTCAACTTCAGCTTCTTCAGCATTACTGGTCAGGGCATAGACTTGGATTACCGTGATATTGAATGGTTTGCCATTGAAATGAACAGAGAACATTCTGTCGTTTTTGAGATTGCATCCAAGTACTGTATTTTGGACTCTTTTGTTGACTATGATGACTACTCCATTTCTTTTAAGGGATTCCTGCCCACAGCAGTAGATATAATAGTTAGCTGAGTTAAATTCACCCATTCCAGTCCATCTTAGTTCACTGATTCCTAGAATGTCGATGTTCACTTTGTCATCTCCTGCTTGACCACTTCCAACTTGCCTTGATTCATGGACTTAACATTCCATGTTCCTATGCAATATTGCTCTTTATAGCATCGAACCTTGCTTCTATCACCAGTCCTATCCACAGCTAGGTGTTGTTTATGCTTTGGCTCCATCCCTTGGTTCTTTCTGGAGTCATTTCTCAATTGGCCTCCAATAGCATATTGGGCATCTACTGACCTGGGGAGTTCATCTTTCAGTGTCCTGTCTTTTCGCCTTTTCATACTGTTCATGGGGTTCTCAAGGCAAGAATACTGAAGTGGTCTGCCATTCCCTTCTCCAGTGGACCACATTCTGTCAGATCTTTCCACCATGACCCATCTGTCTTGGGTGGCCCCACACAGCATGGCTTAGTTTCAGTGAGTTAGACAAGGCAGTGGTCCGTGTGATCAGATTGCCCTATTGTCTGTGATTGTGGTTTCAGTCTTTCTGTCCCTGATGCCCTCTCTCAGTGTCTACCATCTTACTTGGTTTCTCTTACCTTGTATGTGGGGTATATCTTCACGGCTGCTCCAGCAAAGGGCAGCTCCCGATCCTTACCTCAGATGTGGGGTAGCTCCTATCAGCCTTTTAAAAATTTTTTTCTTGTAGTTGATTTCTAATCTCATTGTGTTGTGATCAAAAAGAAATGCTTGATATGATTTTGGCTTTCTTAAATTTATTGAGACTTCTTGTTGCCCAGTGTGTGATCTATCTTGAAAACAAGTCTTTGACTCTTGCTACATGATGATAGCTGGACATTTCAGCATGTGCTTTTATCAGGTTGAGGTAACTCTTGTCTATTACTAACATGTTTAGTTTTTGTCATGAATTAAAGCTGGATTTTCTAAAATGCTTTTTCTTTGTCAAATGATATGTGACTTGATTTTTCTTTTTCAGCTTGTTGATATGGTGAATTAAATTGATTGATCTTCAAATATTGAAGCAAGCTTTCTCACCTAGAGTAGATTTCACTTAGTAATTATGTATTTTTCTTTTATACATTTCTGGATTTAATTTTCTAATATTTTGTTGACAGTTTTTATGCACAAATTCATGGGAGATACTGATCTGTAATTTTTTTTCCTCTTTCTTTTCTTTTTTATTTTTACCATCTTCACCTGGTTTTGATATCATGTTGATACTAGTTAGTATTAGTGAAAGTAGCTCAGGCATGTCTGACTCTTTGAGACCCCATGAACTAAACAGTTCACGGAATTATCCAGGCCAGAATACTGGATTGGGTAGCCTTTCACTGCTCCAGGAGATCTTCCCAACCCAGGGATCAAACACAGGTCCCCTGCATTGCAGGCAGATTCTTTACCAGCTGAGCAAAATTGAAGCCCATAAAAGGTGTTGGGAAACGGTCTATGCTCTTTTATGTTCTGAAAGGCACTGCATTGTTGGATTGTATTATTGGTATTGCTTCAAAAGATTGTCTGAAGAGATTGAGTTTGCTGGATCATTGAAAAACAGAGTTCCAGAAAAACATCTACTTCTGCTTTATTGACTATACCAAAGTCTTTAACTGTGTGGATCACAATAAACTGTGGAAAATTCTTTAAGAGATGGGAATACCAGACCACCTGACCTGCCTCCTGAGAAATCTGCATGCAGGTCAAGAAGCAACAGTTAGAACTGGACATGGAACAACAGACTGGTTTCAAATTGGGAAAAGAGGATGTCAAGACTATATATTGTAACCCTGCTTATTTAACTTATATGCAGATACATCATGCAAAATGGTGGGCTGGATGAAGCACAAGCTGGAATCAAGATTGCCAGGAGAATTATCAATAACCTCAGATATGCAGATGACACCACCCCTATGGCAGAAAGTGAAGAAGAACTGAAAAACTTCTTGAAGAAAGTGAAAGAGAAGAAAGAAAAAGGATTTAAAACTCAGCATTCAGAAAATGAAGATCATGGCATTCGATCCCATCACTTCATGGCAAATAGATAGGGAAACAATGGAAACAGTGACAGACTTTATTTTGGGAGGCTCCAAAATCACTGCCAATGGTGACTGTAGCCATGAAATTAAAAGATCTTGCTCCTTGGAAGAAAAATTATGACCAACCTAGACAGCATATTAGAAAGCTGCATATTAGACATTACTTTGCAAACAGAGGTCCATCTAGTCAAAGCTATGTTTTTTCCAGTACTTATGTATAGATGTGAGAGCTAGACTATAAATAAAGCTGAGTGCTGAAGAACTGATGCTTGTGAACTGTGGTGTTGGAGAAGACTCTTGAGAGTCCCTTGGACTGCAAGGAGATAAAACCAGTCAATCCTAAAGGAAATCAGCCCTGAATATTCATTGGAAGGACTGACGCTGAAGCTGAAACTCCAATATATTGGCCACTTCATGCAAATAATTGTCTAATTGAAAAAGACCCTGATGCTGGGAAAGATTGAAGGCAGGAAGCGAAGGGGACAACAGAGGATAAGATGGTTGGATGGCATATCGACTTGATGGACATGAGTTTGAGCAAACTCAGGGAGATGGTAAAGACAGGGAAGCCTGGTGTCCTGCAGTCCATGGGGTCACAAAGAGTTGGACACGACTGAGTGACTAAACTGAGCTGAGAGATCGTATAAAATTGTTGTGTTGAACTGTTTGGTAGATTTTTTCCAGTGAAACATCCAGGTCTTGTTTCTCTTTGGAGAGCTTTTAAATTACAAATTCAATTTCTTTAAAGTTAATAGGATTATATTAGTTGACTATTTCATCTTTATTGAGCCTTAGTATTTTTTGGGTTTTGAGAAATTTGTCTATTTCTACAAAACTGAATTTATGATGGTAAAATTATAGTGTTCTATCATGTTTTCATGACTATAAGATCTGTAGTAATACTTCTTGTTCCATTATTGATATTAGCTATTTTTGTCTTTGCTATTATTTTATTTGTCAGACTTAAAAGTAGAGCTTTATCAATTTTATTTTTTTTTCTGATGAATCAGTTTTGTTTCCATTGATTTTCTTGTTTTCATTTGCATTGATTTTTGCTTGTGTATTATTTTTTTTCTTATTCTTGTTTTGGGTATTTTTTATTATACTTGGTTTCTTTCTCTTTTTTTAAGTGGAAACAACATTATTGATTGAAGGCTTTAGTTGAATGTAAAATATTTTAATATGCTATATTTTCATTTTCATTTAGTTCTAGATATATTTTATTTTCTTTGAGATTTCTTCCTTGACCCATAGATTATTTGGGCTATTACCATGTATAGAAAGGCCTTCCCCAGTGGCTCAGCAGCAAAGAATCTCCCTGCAATGCAGTAGACATAGGTTTTGATCTCTGGGTCAGGAAGATGCCCTGGAAAAGGAAATGACAATCCAGTACTCTTGCCTGGAAAAATCCTATGGGCAGAGGAATCTGGTGGGCTATTGTCCATGGAGTCATGGAAGAGTCAAAAATGATTTAGCAACTAAACAGCAACAACATTATAGAGACTTTCCACTTGGCTTTCTATTATCAATTTCTATTTGATTATTATTTTAATAGAACATAATATAAACTTTACAAGTAGTTTTCATTTGTTGAGGTTTGCTTTGTAGCCCAGGATATGGTTTATATCAGTGAATATTCCATTGGGCTTGAAAAATAAAGGTATCATGCTATTGTATCAACATACATTAATCAGATAAAGTAAATATATACATGATGCTTAGTCTTTATCTTTTGAGTATCTGATAAAATTGTCCAAGAAAATCTATTGATAACAATAATTATAAAATGGTGATAATCAGAGATATCCAATTGATTGAGAAGATAAAGTTTTTATAGAAAGAGTGTATTTTTGTCAGACAGTAAATGATGAGTAAAACTTCAACATATGAGATTTGAAGGAAAGATATTTTGGGTTTGTTTATGTAGGGCATGGAGACAGAAAGAGGAGAAAGGAAGGAATTTGATCATCTACTTTGCCAGTATATAGGATTCTACTAATAAAATGTTAAACAGAACCAGATCAAAACACTGGACATTGATACAAAAAGATTCCAGATCTCATGACTCTGATGTTTTGTTTTCTTTCTTGGGAAAGGTCTCTTCTAAGGCTATTAAAAGTCAATAATTTACAGAATGTTAATATAAAATTAGACTTTAGGGAAATAAAAAGTCTAGGCCTGTGAATATTTCACAACAGTGGTTGATTTCGATTTGAAGCAAAAAAAGAAAGGCCTGTTACAAACTGTATAAATTATAAAATGCCATGGCAGGTAAGAATAAAAAATTTAAGCCTTTGGGTTAAAGAACCAAAGCAATTTTTCTGGTAAATAAGAGGAAACATAATTCCCTAGAATTTAAACATGCATTAAGAAATTATAGAACATATTAACCATATAATGTTTCCTATTGCAGCTAGCTAGTTGAAGTATGAGAATCACTAGAATTCGTCATAGCATGTAGGGAAATTGAAAGATACAGGATACTTTATGCCAAAAGATAAAGTAAAATTTTTTATTTGCTCACATTTTACATATACACTGTTTATATTTTGCAGATGAAAATGAAGACTTAAAGACATGCATTGTACAGTATTACGGTATAAACAGTACGTTGTTCCTTTTAAAGGACTAAAAATATTTCACCCTATTTATATTCTACTGTATGTATATTACACTGCATATCTTCTTTGGTAAGGTGTTTGTTAAGGCCTTTGGCCCATTTTTTAATCATATTGTTTGTTTTCTTATTGTTGTGTTTTAGGAGTTTTTCTGTATATTTTGGACAATACATTTTCAAATATATGTTTTGCAGATATTGTCTCCCAGTCTATGTCTTGTCTTTCCATTCTTCTGGCAGGATATTTCACAGTGCAGAAATGTCTAATTTTAATGAAGTCAAGCTTATCAATTCATTGAAATTAACTGTTAAATTGGTGGACTCATAGTAAAGCAGATAGCCCTCTATAATGCTAGTCGGCCTTATCTAATCAGCTGAAGCCTGGGTTAAACAAGACTGGTAAAACAAGAACAGATGGCCTTAAGAACTGAACTGCAGCATTGACTTTTCCCTGAGTCTCTACCCCAGCTATCCACTCAACAGATTTTGGCACTTGTCGGCCTCCATAATGATAAACCAATTCCTTAAAAAAATAAATCTGTTTCTATATAGATATATACATACTACTGTTTCTATTTTTCTGGAGAGTCCTAATTTACTCTTTCTGCTTTATGACGGAATAAATCTTCAGGAAGAAAATTTGTGTAATATAATGCTCACTTTTGTTTGTTTTCTTTTATCAGAGACCATATTACTGTGCTGCCTGCTGTCCAATGTTTAAAAATTGCATGTTAAATATTTTACCCAATTTTTAATGTTTTAAGGTGTGAAGGTCAAATTCAGTCCGTATTCCTTCATTAAGGCAGAAGTTAAAACTCCAATACATGTATTTAATAGAAAACAACTCAATTTCCATGTTTTTAAAAAACTCTTATTCCCTTTTTCTCTAAATATTTAAATCTTAATCTTTTTCTTAATTTGTTTATTAGAAAAATGTGAATGCTTTTATTTAACTTGAGGGAAAACAAACATTTGTTTAGAGTCAAATCAATATGAGTTCAAATGATGTTTCTACCACCCTACTAAATGCCATGAGCATTTCATGTACTTTCTCAGAGCTTTTATTTCCTCATCTGAAAACTGTGGATAATAACTGCTTCACAGATTTACTCAACATTAAGCACCTGGGACACTATGTGCACTCAATAATTGCTAGTGGGGCTTCCCCAGTGGCTCAGTAGTAAAAACAAAAAACAAAAAAATCTGCCTTCTAGTGCAGGAAACAAGGGTTAGATCCCTGGTCCAAGAAGATCTCACATGCTGCAGAGCAACTAAGCCTGTATGCATAACTACTGAGCCTGTGTTCTAGAGCCCAGGAATCACAACTACTGAGTCTATATGCCACAGCTATGAAGCTTGAGTGTGCTAGAGCCTGTGCTTCACAACAAGAGATGCCACTTCAATGGAAAGTCCACATACTGCAACTAGAGAGTAGTCCCCACTCACTGCAACTAGAGAAAAGCCTTTGTGGCAATGACAACCCATCACAGCCAAAAATATATAAATCAGTTCAGTTCAGTTCAGTGATTCAGTCGTGTCTGACTCTTTGTGAGCCCATGAATCGCAGCACGCCAGGCCTCCCTGTCCATCACCATCTCCCAGAGTTCACTCAGACTCACGTCCTTTGAGTCAGTGATGCCATCCAGCCATCTCATCTTCTGTCGTCCCCTTCTCCTCCTGCCCCCAATCCCTCCCAGCATCAGAGTCTTTTCCAATGAGTCAACTCTTTGCATGAGGTGGCCAAAGTACTGGAGTTTCAGCTTTAGCATCAGTCCTTCCAAAGAAATCCCAGGGTTAATCTCTTTCAGAATGGACTGATTGGATCTCCTTGCAGTCCAAGGGACTCACAAGAGGAGTCTTCTCCAACACCACAGTTCAAAAGCATCAATTCTTCGGTGCTCAGCCTTCTTCACAGTCCAACTCTCACATTCATACATGACTACTGGAAAAACCATATCCTTGACTAGACGGACCTTAGTCGGCAAAGTAATGTCTCTGCTTTTGAATATACTATCTAGGTTGCTCATAACTTTTCTTCCAAGGAGTAAGCATCTTTTAATTTCATGGCTGCAGTCACCATCTGCAGTGATTTTGGAGCCCCCCAAAATAAAATCTGACACTGTTTCCCCATCTATTTCCCATGAAGTGATGGGACCGGATGCCACGATCTTCGTTTTCTGAATGTTGAGCTTTAAGCCAATTTTTTCACTCTCCTCTTTTACTTTCATCAAGAGGCTTTTTAGTTCCTCTTCACTTTCTGTCATAAGGGTGGTATCATCTGCATATCTGAGGTTATTGATATTTTTCCTGGCAATCTTGATTCCAGCTTGTGTTTCTTCTAGTCCAGCATTTCTCATGATGTACTCTGCATAGAAGTTAAATAATTAGGGTGACAATATACAGCCTTGACGGACTCCTTTTCCTATTTGGAACCAGTCTGTTGTTCCATGTCCAGTTCTAACTGTTGCTTCCTGACCTCCATACAGATTTCTCAAGAGGCAGGTCAGGTGGTCTGGTATTCCCATCTCTTTCAGAATTTTCCACAGTTTGTTGTGATCCACACAGTCAAAGGCTTTGGCATAGTCAATCAAGCAGAAATAAATGTTTTTCTGGAACTCTCTTGCTTTTTCCATGATCCAGCAGATGTTTGCAATTTGATCTTTGGTTCCTCTGCCTTTTCTAAAACCAGCTTGAACACCAGGAAGTTCATGGTTCACATATTGCTGAAGCCTGGCTTGGAGAATTTTGAGCATTACTTTACTAGCGTGTGAGATGAGAGTAAATAAAACTGCAAAAATAAAAATGAAATTCTAGTATACTAGCACACATTAACTAGAAAATTTCCACTTTTCTCCTCTATCCAAATGGATACAGAAAGCAAAGAAATGTTTATTCCAAGTCTATGCTTTCAAGCCACATTCAGTATAGGGGTAGATACCTGGTGTTTATAAGAGATTTATAACTGAGAATGTTCATGTAGAAACCATGTTTCCTACAAAAATATACCAGATACAAGAAGACAAAGAGAGAGAATTCCCAAGATGGGAAAATATTTCTAATAAATGTTTAATTATTTGGATTCAATTGTTTCTAAGCCTCAGAGACCAGTTGCATTCTATTTCATGATTTCCATAGCATCTCACTACCCTTACAATTGAAGTAAGAAATGGCAGCCTACTCCTGTATTCTTGGAAATTCCAAGGACAGAGGAGCCTAATGGGCTACAGTCTATGGAGTCACAAAGTGTTGGACACAACAGCATACATGCACACACCCTTAGAATAAATGTTTACTTTGGCTTAAGTTAGATTAAATTTGACTTTTGGATTTTCAATAATATTATTATTCATTTCTTCAACCTTGATTTTCTTTGTTCCCTTGGGAACTTTAATCACATATTTCACCTTTGCACTAACCCAGGTTATGATTCACTCTTTCACTCTTTAATATTATGTAAGATATGAAGGAGATAGATTTTATATCAAATATAATGTTTTAAATGATTTTCAGTGTAGATGTTAGCATAAAATGATCAGCAAAACTATTCCTCAGATAAATATATTTTATGAGCCTTTCAATGTCTCCATTTGTACTGTTTTTTATAATCCTTAACTATAAATTACTTTATTTAAAGTCCAACTTTTTCTATGGAGAAAGTAATGAAATATGAGTCTTATTCACAAAACAAATAAATTCAGCGTAAAAATATGTAAATGCAAAACAAGTTTCCAATGTAACAAAAAATATAGCAGTGATATGCCTCAGTTCAGTTCAGTTCAGCCGCTCAGTCATGTCTGACTCTGCGATCCCATGAATTGCAGCATGCCAGGCCTCTCTGTCCATCACCATCTCCCGGAGTTCACTCAGACTCACATCCTTTGAGTCAGTGATGCCATCCAGCCATCTCATCCTCGGTCGTCCCCTTCAGTCTTTTCCAGTGAGACAACTCTTCGCATGAGGTGGCCAAAGTACTGGAGTTTCAGCTTTAGTGTCATTCCTTCCAAAGAAATCCCAGGGCTGATCTCCTTCAGAATGGACTGGTTGGATCTCCTTGCAGTCCAAGGGACTCTCAAGAGTCTTCTCCAACACCACAGTTCAAAAGCATCAGTTCTTCAGCACTCAGCCTTCTTCATAGTCCAACCCTCACATCCATACATGACCACAAGAAAAACCATAGCCTTGGCTAGACAGACCTTAGTCGGCAAAGTAATGTCTCTGGCTTTTGAATATGCTATCTAGGTTGGTCACGAAGTGAATTTGCTCAGTCACGTCTGACTCTTTGTGACCTCTTGGACTGTAGCCCATCAGGCTCCTCCCTCCATGGGATTCTTCAGGCAAGAGTACTGAAGTGGGTTGCCATTTCCTTCTCCAGGGGATCGTCCCAACCCAGGGATCAAACCCGGGTCTCCCTTCATTTCAGGCAGATGCTTTAACCTGTAAATAAATACTGTGTAGTGTACTACTCAACATTAATTCATATCATGAATATCTTGCTGTACTAATAGAAATTCCCAGGAAACATTTTTGAATACCATTAAGTATCTTCAGGAAAGACCCAAACTGGGTTACACAGAGTCAAAAATCTAGAAAGAACATAAATATATAGCTCATCTATTTATTCATTCAAATATTCACATAACAAGTAACTATGCAGTGAGTCCTTATTGTGTGTCAGTCACTGTGGTAATTGCTATCCATAAGTAGTACCTTAACCTGATGGATTATTGGAACTCACAATTTTTATTTAAAAAAAAAAAACCACAACTCATCTACATACATTATTTTAAAAGAACTTTATTCATTATGGACTCACAAATTCTTATTTCAATCAATAGATTACAACTCAGTATTATTACTTCTTAATTTAATGTTCAAAGTTTCACAGATTTGTTCAGTGAAAGCCTTTACAACTGAATTTTATGTGCATTTGTCTTACAATCGTGGCTAGTAAGGATCTTCTTACCTCCTAGTAAAGCAAATTGTTCCAGGATTTTTCTGAATACTTCCAGACCCAGCTCTGGAATTAGGCATTTCTCCAAAGATCCTCGGCTCTTCTTAGTGGATAATAATTTTGAGGAACCAAGATATGGGTGTTTGGTACTCGTGTAATCGTTGCCACGTGTCCTCTGGTCAGACACCCTGACACAGATCCAACATCAAATCTATGGTATTTTTTGCCAAAATTCACATGATTCTAATCATGAAAAAAGATCTGAAAAGCCCAAACTGAGACATTTTACAAAATAAATGGTTTACATTCTTCAAATTACGGTAAGCCAATCAATGAAAAAAAAAGACTGAGGAAATATGCTACTCAAAGGGAAACTAAAAGAAACGATAACAGTGTACCTTATGATAGTGAATTAGATCCTACTCAAGATAAAATAAATAAATATAGAACTATATAAGTATAGCTTCCCTGGTGGCTCATATGGCAAAGAATCTGCCTGCAAAGCAGGGGACCTGGGATCAATCACTGGATTGGGAAGATTCCCCTGGAGAAGGAATTGGGAACCTACTTCAGTATTCTGGCCTGGAGAAATCCATGGACAGAGGGGCCTGGCAGGCTACAGTTCATGGAGTTGCAGAGTCAGACACAACTGAGTGACTTTCACTTTCAAGTACAGTAGTGATTAGTGCTATAACAGAAGTGTATGAGATCAATGTTCTATTTTTATTTATAAGTAAGTGAAAATAAATAAAATGCATGATAAGAGAAATATAATCTACTATATGAAATTCCCTAGCAGTGGTATGATATACTAAATAGCAGTATATACAGACACACAGAAATGGACACAAGTTCAACTCCCAGCCTTTCCAAATTATCAAATTCCAGCCTCCTCATCTTTGAGTATGTGACTTACTCACATTCACTCTCACTAACTGTGAGTTGTGAAAACGTTTTAAAAGCTTTAGCGCATTTTACAATTAATAATCATTGTTAAACCTAGTTTAACTTTGGCATTTTTCTTTCTTTGACTCAATTCTGGTATCCTAAGCCAACAGCTCACAATATTACCCAGTTCCCCACAACCCCAAAATAACTTAAAAATACCTTCTTCATTAGGTTTCTACACTACAGAAGAATTTGCATTATTTTCTGTATGTTATGGCATAGACTCCAAGTAAATTGATGACAAGAAGTATATCTTCATTATCTTCTCTTGTTAACGAAAAGCACAGTATCTGGAACAAAGCTGGACTCAGCAGTATTTGCTGAGTGAATGAATGGCTCTGGATAGGTGGAAACTCCACTGTATTAAGCCTCTGAATATCTCACTATTTTATCTTAGGAAAATCAGCATAGCACTCTGATTCCTATTTTCTCACCTATAAAATCAAAACAATATATGCTTTAAATGATTCTTGTGAGTCAATGAAAATAATGGGCCTGAATGAACTTAACAAGTGTAATATGTCATGTGTATCAGTTTCCTGAGGTGTCATACAAATTACCACAAGCTTAGTGGTTAAAAACAAAAACAACAACAACAACAACAACAAAAAACAAAACAAAACAAAAACAAAAAAAACAAAACAAAAAAACCCCAGAAACTTATTTTCTCACAGTCCTAGAGTTCAGAGGGCTCCCCTGGTGGCTCAGAATCCATGCTAAAGAATCCACCTGTAATGCAGGAAACCTGGGTTTGATCCCTGGGTTGGGAAGATGCCCTGGAGAAGGGCAGGGCAATCCACTCCAGTATTCTGGCCTGGAGAATCCCTGTGGAAGAATACCCTGGTGGGCTACAGACCGTGGGGTTGCAAAGAATTGAAAACGAGTGAGCGACTAAGCACACAGAGTCTAGAAGTCCAAACTCACAGTGTCGGCAGTGTTGGTTCCTTCTGAAGTCTCTCTGGAGGAATCTATTCCATGCTACTTTCCTAACTTTTGGTAAAATCAACAATCTTTGGTATTCCTTGCTTGTACATGCACCGCTTCAATCTGTCTTTGTCCTGCATGGCTTACCTTTGTGACCCTGTGCCTGTCTCTTCTTTTTTGTCCCTTTATAAAGGCATTCATGATTGCATTTAGAATATTAAAAAAAAAAAGCAGTGGCGGCGGGGGGGAATTCACCCATTTCCTGAATGGAACACAAAATTGCTTTTATGCTTTAAGTCTTAGCTGTTGATAGTGTCCCAGCATTTGGATGGAGTTGATGTGGTTCTCACTGCCTCTGGTAGTACCCCTTACAAAGTTCTATAAATGATAATAGCTGGCAGCTAACTCTGTGTAGTAGAAAAAGTTGGTGTCATCAGTGGAAGTAAGTAGTAGCAGCTTTTGAAATTTCTGTAGAAATTGCCCACTAGAGATACTTTAAAAATAGAACTATCATGTGATCCAGCAAGCCATTGCTAGGCACATATTCTAAGGAAAATGACTATCCTGAACAGATATCTGTACCCACATGTTTAAATAAAGCAGAAAGAATGGATATTTTAAAAAAAAGATAAGAAAGAAGGAAGGAAAGAAGAGAAGGAGGAAAAGGAAGGAAGGAGAAGAAAACATGTGACATCAGCAAAATCCCATTTTATTCTATTAGGTGTATCACCTTGAATTACATAACTTTTATAAAGTATATAATTTCCCAGGTCTCCCACATTACAAGTGGATCCTTTACCAGTTGAACCACAAGGGAAGCACACAGTTTGCCTTAGATAACTACAAAAGAAGACATAATTAACTTTAAGTAGTTTCCTCTGAAAATATTTTTATAAAAGTAGGAAAGTATAATACTAAAAATTTTTCTTCATCTTTTAGAGGGTTTACCATTGCTAAAGTAGGAAGTCAAGAAACACCTGGAGTAACAGGCAAATTTGGCCTTGGGTACGAAATGAAGCAGGGCAAAGGCTAATAGAGTTTTGCCAAGAGAACGCACTGGTCACAGCAAACACCCTCTTCCAACAACACAAGAGAAGACTCTACACATGGACATCACCAGATGGTCAACACCAAAATCAGATTCATTATATTCTTTGCAGCCAAAGATGGAGAAGCTCTATTCAGTTCAGTTCAGTTCATTTCAGTCACTCAGTCGTGTTCGACTCTGCAACCCCATGAATCGAAGCACACCAGGCCTCCCTATCCATCACCAACTCCCGGAGTTCACTCAGACTCACATCCACTGAGTCAGTGATGCCATCCAGCCATCTCATCCTCTGTTGTCCCCTTCTCTTCCTGCCCCCAATCCCTCCCAGCATCAGAGTCTTTTCCAATAAGTCAACTTTTCGCATGAAGTGGCCAAAGTACTGGAGTTTCAGCTTTAGCATCATTCCTTCCAAAGAAATCCCAGGGCTGATCTCCTTCAGAATGGACTGGTTGGATCTCCTTGCAGTCCAAGGGACTCTCAAGAGTCTTCTCCAACACTACAGTTCAAAAGCATCAGTTCTTCGGTGCTCAGCTTTCTTCACAGTCCAACTCTCATATTCATACATGACCACAGGAAAAAACAAAGCCTTGACTAGACGGACCTTAGTTGACAAAGTAATTTCTCTGTTTTTGAATATGCTATCTAGGTTGCTCATAACTTTTCTTCCAAGGAGTAAGCGTCTTTTAATTTCATGGCTGCAATCACCATATGCAGTGATTTTGGAGCCCCCAAAAATAAAGTCTGACACTGTTTCCACTGTTTCCCCATCTATTTCCCATGAAGTGATGGGACCAGATGCCATGATCTTCATTTTCTGAATGAAGCTCTATACAGTCAGCAAAAACAAGACCGGGAGCTGACTGTGGCTCAGATCACGAAATCCTTATTGCCAAATTCAGACTTATATTGAAGAAAGTAGGGAAAACCACTAGGCCATTCAGGTATGACCTAAATCAAACCCCTTATGACTATACAGTGGAAGTGAGAAATAGATTTAAGGGACTAGATTTGATAGACAGAGTGCCTGCTAAACTATGGGTAGAGGTTCATGACATTGGACAGGAGACAGGGGTCAAGACCATCCCCATAGAAAAGAAATGCAAAAAAGCAAAATGGTTGTCTGAGGAGGCCTTAGAAATAGTTGTGGAAAGAAGAAAAGTGAAAAGCAAAAGAGAAAAGGAAACATATTCCCATTTGAATACAGAGTTCCAAAGAATAGGAAGGAGAGATAAGAAAGTCTTCCTCAGCGATCAATGCAAAGAAATGGAGGAAAACAACAGAATGGGAAAGACTAGAGATCTCTTCAAAAAAATTAGAGATACCAAGGGAATATTTCATGCAAAGATGGGCTCAATAAAGGACAGAAATAGTATGGACCTAACAGAAGCAGAAGATATTAAGAAGAGGTGGCAACAATACACAGAAGAATCGTACAAAAAGAGCTCACAATGCAGATAATCACGATGGTGTGATCACTCACCTAGAGCCAGACATTCTGGAATGTGAAATCAAGTGGGCCTTAGAAAGCATCACTATGGACAAAGCTAGTGGAGGTGATGGAATTTCAAATCCTGAAAGATGATGTTATTAAAGCACTGCACTCAATATGCCAGCAAATTTGGAAAACAGCAGTGGCCACAAGACTGGGAAAGGTCAGTTTTCATTCCAATTCCAAAGAAAGGCAATGCCAAAGAATGCCAAATAATACTATACAATTGTACGCATCTCACAGGCTTGTAAAGTAATATCCAAAATTCTCCAAGCCAGGTTACAGCAATACATGAACCATGAACTTCCAGATGTTCAAGTTGGTTTTAGAAAAGGCAGAGGAACCAGAAATCAAATTGCAAACATCCGCTGGATCATCAAAAAAGCAGGACAGTTCCAGAAAAACATCTTATTTCTGCTTGATTGACTATGCCAAAGTCTTTGACTGTGTGGATCACAACAAACTGTGGAAAATTCTGAAAGAGATGGGAATACCAGACTGACTTGACCTGCCTCTTGAGAAATCTGTATGCAGGCCAGGAAGCAATAGTTAGAACTGGACATGGAACAACAGACTGGTTCCAAATAGGAAAAGGAGTATGTCAAGGCTGTATATTGTCACCCTAATTATTTAACTTCTATGCAGAGTACATCATGAAAAACGCTGGGCTGGAGGAAGCACAAACTGGAATCAAGACTGCCAGGAGAAATATCAATAACCTCAGACATGCAGATGACACCACTCTTATGACAGAAAGTGAAGAGGAACTAAAAAGCCTCTTGATGAAAGTGAAAGACGAGAGTGAAAATGTTGGCTTAAAGTTCAACATTTAGAAAACGAAGATCATGGCATCTGGTCCCATCACTTCATGGGAAATAGATGGGGAAACAGTGGAAACAGTGTCAGACTTTATTTTTGGGGGGCTCCAAAATCACTGCAGATGGTTATTACAGCCATGAAATTAAAAGACACTCCTTGGAAGGAAAGTTGTGACCAACCTAGATGGCATATTCAAAAGCAGAGATAATATTGTATTGGTTTTGCCATACATCAACATGATTCTGCCACTGGTATACACGTGTTCCCCATCCTGAACCCCCCCTCCCTCCTCCCCTCCCCATACCATCCTTTTGCGTCATCTCAGTACACCAGCCCCAAGCATCCAGTATCATGCATCGAACCTGAAAAAAAAAAACAAAAAATGCAGAGACATTTCTTCACCCACAAAGGTCTGTCTAATCAAGGCTATGGTTTTCCAGTGGTCATGTATTGATGTGAGAATTGGACTGTGAAGAAAGCTGAGTGCCAAAGAATTGATGCTTTTGAACTGTGGTGTTGGAGAAGACTCTTGAGAGTTCTTTTTTATTGCAATGAGATCCAACCTGCCCATCCTAAAGGAGATCAGTCCTGGGTGTTCATTGGAAGGACTGGCGCTAAAGCTGAAACTCCAATACTTTGGCCACCTCATGCAAAGAGTTGACTCATTGGAAAAGACCCTGATGCTGGGAGGGATTAAGTGCAGAAGGAGAAGGGTACAACAAAGGATGAGATGGCTGGATGGCATCACCGACTCGATGGACATAAGTCTGAGTGAACTCTGGGAGTAGGTGATGGACAGAGAGGCCTGGCGTGCTGTGATTCAAGGAGTCACAAAGAGTCAGACATGACAGGGTGATTGAACTGTTGGATTGACTGACATTTGCTATCCTTGTGGCTGAAAGGGAAAATCAATGTTATTGCAGAAAGAACTTCATGACATTAAAGAACTTAATTCTGTGTTTTAAATCCTGCGTATTTTCAATCTTTTAAAGGAATTTTTAGAAATACATATCTTGAAACGTGAGTTCCTTTTGCTTTTGAATTAATTGATCATTTAGGTAGAAAGCTTTATATGACACCTTCCCATACTAGCAACTTCTAAAAGCTCTTCAAATACTTAAAAGATAATATAATTTAAAAAGTCACATAGATAAGTGATTTTTAGAACTGAGAGATCGGGAGGGAATAGGTAATGATGGTTAATGAATATATATTTTTGGGGAGGTGGTGAGATGTTCTAAATGGATTGCAGGGATGGTAATACATTTCTGTCAACATACCAGAAAATCATTGAATTACACACTTTAAGAGGATGAGCTTTATAGTTTGTGAATCTTATCTCAATAAAACTAATAAATTTTTTTCATTATAAGTGGCATAGAGATTAAATTTCTTTGACTCATTAAAATTAAAAAAATAAAATTAATTGTCTATTAGAGAATGAGATGGTTAGATAGCATCACCAACACAATGGACATGGGTTTTGGTGGACTCTGGGAGTTGGTGATGGACAGGGAGGCCTGGTGTGCTGCGGTTCATGGGTTTGCAAAGAGTTGGACATGACTGAGAGGCTGAACTGAACTGAGAAAAATCTTGATAATTCTAACACCTATATCAAAAAGAATACAATACTCGATCAATATATCAGAGATTTTTGCCATGTAAAGAAAAAAATCATTCACATTAAATTATTAGTGTTTTATAAAGGTGAAAACGTATCTAGAATGTTCTTTGTTTTT
This sequence comes from Nanger dama, assembly GCA_917880005.1. Classification (NCBI taxonomy): domain Eukaryota; kingdom Metazoa; phylum Chordata; class Mammalia; order Artiodactyla; family Bovidae; genus Nanger; species Nanger dama. Next base: position 20,490,784 of record CAKJTW010000011.1, on the reverse strand, counting down.
CCTAAAGAAGAGACTACAAGTGGAAATATAGCATCTGTGTCCTCAGATATATAAGACATTTAGTGAATTATGTTTTCACTCATGCTCCCATGTAAGTTTTCATCAAACTTCCCTTAGTGCTATACCATGCTACCATTTCATATCTGATCTCCAAATTATTAGCACTGTGAAAAAGTTGAAGCCAGCAGAATGAGGAAATAGTCATCACCCAAAGCTTTCAACTCTGTATTAACAAAGACAATAGATTTGAAAAGAAAGACCTATCACCAAGGAAACATCAGATCCCTGAGGTTTCCATTTCCCCAGAACATACCTACAAGTCAGTACCCACCTTTCAGTTTTCATTACAAAATAAACTATTGAAATTTACTCATGCAGTTTTTCTTTCAGACATTTAGTTAGGTCAATATTCACTATTTCTTTTTATATTTCATTTTCAATTCCTCCCAAGATATAATTTAGAGATATGTGGATTGAATGAATGATATAATTTTGATTTGTGTATTTGTAAGAATCCAAATATTCATTCATCTACAGCACTATGTTGCTATTATATCACGAACACTTGTTGCAGTAATATTAATTACCCAGGGCCTGCTACATAATTTATGGTGCTGAATGTACAATGAAAATGTGTCTTCAAAAGCAAAGGAATTGTGTCATTAAAATTACTAACATTTTCTTTTCTTAAGTTGTTTTTCTCTTGACTTGTCAAAGTGTTTGTTTCAATTCATTCATTCAAAGAAAGGGCCTTCCTGGTGGCTCCAGACAATAAACAATTTGCCTGCAATCCCTGGGTTGGGAAGGTCTCCTGGAGAAGGAAATGGCAACCCACTCCAGTATTCTTTCCTGGGAAATTCAGTAGTTGGAAGAGCCTTGTAGGCTACAGTCCATGGCATCATAAAGGGTCAAATACAAATGAAAGGTTAACACTTTTCAAGCAAAGAAATTTAAAAGCATTAGTACACATTTTATTGTACATATATTATATATGTACAATATAAATTATACATATATAATATTGTACATTTAATCTGCATTAAATGCCAGATTTAATGCAAGTATAAGAGCATTTAAACTACAGGCAGAATCACTGAAATCACAAAATTTGTATTTTGTACTTGGTACTGTTGTTGTTCAGTCACCCAATCATGTCTGACTCTTTGTGAACCCATGGACTGTAGCACACCAGGCTTCCCTGTCCTTCACCACCTGCTGGAGCTTGCTCAAATCCATGTCCATTGAGTCGATGATGCCATCCTACCAACTCATCCTCTGTTGTCCCCTTCTCCTCCTTCATTCCATCTTTCCCAACATCAGGGTCTTTTCCAATGCATCAGCTCTTTGCATCAGGTAGCCAAATTATTGGATCTTCAGCATCAGTCCTTCCAATGAATATTCAGGTTTGATTCCCTTAGGATTGACTGGTTTGATCTCCTTGCAGTCCAAGGGACTCTCAAGAGTCTTCTCCAATACCAGAGTTGGAAAGCATCAGTTCTTCCATCCTCAGCCTTCTTTATGGTCCAATTTTCACATCCATACACGACTACTGGAAAAACCACAGTTTTGACTAGATGGATCTTTGTTAGCCAAGTAATGTCTCTGCTTTTTAATATGCTGTCTAAGCTTGGCCACAGATTTTCTTCCAAGGAGCAAGAATCTTTTAATTTCATGGCTGCGGTCACTATCTGCAGTGATTTTGGAGCCCAAGAAAATAAAGTCTGTCACTGTTTCTGTTGTTTCCCCATCTATTTGCTATGAAATAACGGGACCCAATGTCATGATCTTTGTTTTTTGAATGTTTTTTAAAAAAACTTTTAATGCTTTACAGAATTTTGCTCTTTTCTGTCAAACTTCAACATGAATCAGCCATAGGTAAACATATATGCCTTCCCTTTTGAAACTCCCTCCCATCTCCCCCACCCCCAGCCATCCCCTCTAGGTTGATACAAAGCTCTTGTTTGAGTTTCCTGAGCCATACAGCAAATTCCTGTTGGATATCTGTTTTACATATGTAACTTCCCATGTTGCTCTTTCCATACATCTCACCCTCTCCTCCCCCTCCCCATGTCCATAAGTCTATTCTCTATATCTGTTTCTCCATTATTGCCCTGTAAATAAATTCTTCAGTACCATTTTTCTAGATTCCACATATATGTGTTAGAATATGGTATCTTTCTATTTCTGACTCACTGCACTCTGTATAATAGGTTCTAGTTTCATCCACCTCATTAGAACTGACACAAATATGTTCTTTTTAAGGCTGAGTAATATCTGATTGTGTATGCGCACCACAACTTCTTTATCCATTCATCTGTCAATGGACATCTAGGTTGCTTCCATGTTTTAGCTATTGTAAATAGTGCTTCAGTGAACAATGGGATACATGTGTCTCTTTTGAATGTTGTGTTTTAAGTCAGCTTTCTCACTCTCCTCTTTCATCTTCAAGAGGCTCTTTACTTCCTCTTTGCTTTCTACCATTAGAGTGGTGTCATTTGCATATCTAAGGTTATTGATATTTCTCTCAGAAATCTTGATTCCAGTTTGTGCATTATCCAGTTCAGCATTTTTCATTATGTACTCTGCATACAAGCTAAAAAAGCAGGGTGACAATATACAGCCTTGACATCATTGGTGCATGTATATGTAATTCATTCTTACTCGAGCAGCAAAATATTGCATGAAGTGAACTTGATTGATTTTATTTCACTTCTTGATATTGCATATTTTACTAAAACACTCTACCTCCAGGTACTGATGAACAATGAAAGATTGAAAGGCAAATGAATGAATTATGTGTTACCTTATCTTTCCCTTTCTTTCTATGTCATTATTTTTAGCACAAGTGATTAACTTAAGCAAGGAAGTAAAATGAGTAAGAAAACGACATGATGGCTTGGTCACTTATGTTTGTTAGGACACAATGCCTTCTTTCTTCATTCAGAATGTTCTGATTCAGTTAGAAAGTATGGCTTCCCAGGGTTGTCCATGTCATCCTACTCTGTTGTAACATATCACACTTGTATGCACTTTGTCTTTTCTTTTTTTTGTCTTTCTTTTTTTTTTTAATATTGGGATATAGTTGCTTTACCATTATGTATGTGTTTCTGCTATACAGTGAAATGAATCAGCTATATATACACACATTCATCCCCCTCCCTTAAAAATGTCCCTCCCACTCACCATCCCACCCCTCTATGTCATCACAGAGCACTGAGCTGTGCTCCCTGCACTATAGAGCATGTTTCCACCAGCAATCTTTTTATACATGGCAGTGCACATACGTCAGTCCTAATTTCCCAATTCCTCCCACCCCTTACCCACCACTGGGTCCATATGTCCATTCCCTATGTCTCTGTCTATTGCTGCCCTGCAAATACATTTACCTATACCATTTTTCTAGGTTTCATATACATGCCTTAATATATAATATTTGTTTTTCTCTTTATGACTTCACTCTATAACAGACTTTAGTCCATCAGTGTGTCTACAAATGATCCAAATTTGTTCCTTTTTATAGCTGAGCAATATTCCATTGTGTATATTACCATATTTTCTTGATCCCTTCATCTGTCAATGGACATTTGGGTTGCTTCCATATCCTGACAATTGTAAATAGTTCTTCAGTGAACATACAAGGAGGTGTCACATCAGTCAGAATGGCTATAATTGAAAAATCCACAAACACTAAATGCTGGAGAGGATGTAAAGAAAAGGGAACCCTCTTGTGCTGTTGGTGGGAATGTAAATTGATATAGCCACTATGGAAAGCAGTATGGAGGTTCCTTAGAAAACTAAAAATAGAACTACTATATGAGCAAGCAATCCCACTTACTGGACATATATTCTGAGAAACTATAGTTCAAAAAGACACATGTACCCCAATGTACAATGCTAATTGAAATTTGTGATTATTATTGTAGTCTCATCACTATTTCCACGTAATAGGTAAAGTAAGTATTACCTTACTGAATTCATTATGATTGTATACTAATTTACAGGGCATGATTTTTGGCTTGTTTTGGTAAGAAGGCGATGGCACCCCACTCCAGTACTCTTGCCTGGAAAATCCCATGCATGGAGGAGCCTGGTGGGCTGCAGTCCATGGGGTCACGAAGAGTCGGACGCGACTGAGCGACTTCACTTTCACTTTTCACTTTCATGCATTGGAGAAGGAAATGGCAACCCACTCCAGTACTCTTGCCTGGAGAATCCCAGGGACAGGGGAGCCTGGTGGGCTGCTGTCTATGGGGTCACACAGAGTTGGACATGACTGAAGTGATGTGGCAGCAACAAGATGTTATTTACTGTGAGGATTAATTCCAATAGACCTAGAATTAACCTCATTAACCTATGTTACTGGAATACCTACACAGCGCTACTGCTTGGTCAAAGCATGATGCCATGCTGCTGTGCTTAGTTGCTCAGTCATGTCCGACTCTTTGCCACCTCATGGACTGTAGCCCACCAGGCTTCTCTGTCCATGCGGATTCTCCAGGCAAAGAATATTGTGGTGGTCTGGCATGCCTTCCTGCAGGGGATCTTCCCAACCCAAGGATCGAACCCAGGTCTCCCACATTGCAGGTGGATTCTTTACCAGCTGAGCAATAGGGGAAGCCCTAAGGCGTGATATATAATTGCTAATAGTGTTCCTTTGTAGTCATATGTCCAAAGGAGTTTGAGGATGATTCACACTAGTTTATCAAAACTATTTAATCAACAGTAGTGAGACTGATGATTTGTTATCAGTCAAGACTCCAGTATAGACTGTATGGTTCCAAGATGTTCTGTTCACACATCGATAGTTTCTGATCCAAGAAAGGGAGCACTTACACAGTGCTTACACACAATCAGTGCTCTTGCCTGGATTCTCAGGTTTCAGATCTTTGGCTATGAGGCACATCAATACTTTACTACTATTTCCCCACTTTACCCTTACCTTTCAATAAACGTTAGATTTCTACATATTGTCATTTTGGGTCCTGTCATCTTTTTCAGGGAATTAATCCTGTTTAACTAATACCATTAGTTCGTCAACATAGTCTATGTTTCAATAATTTATGAACACAATATTTGAAATGTATTATTTCTAAAAATTTGTATAAGCAACCCCATAATCCAGGATATACTTTACTTCTCCAACCTAAAGTGTTTCTTGTGCTCCTTTGCAGCTAACCCCATCTGTCCCATACTAGGCAATTGGTCTTAGAAAGTTCCAATTCACTTCTCTCTTCTAGGAAAGCTGAACAGAAATAACTCCCAATTTTTATACCTACATGCACTGAGACACTACAGTCCATTTGCAAGGCTATATTGAAATATTTTACATATTTGAATAAACACAGATACCACATAAATTACAGCTGTTAAATTATTTGAATCTAACCAATAAACAGGACTCCTAAGTGTTTCTTTGGTCTGAGGCATCATGAAGAAATTACTGATCATCAGTTAGTCCTTTGGACTTAAGAAATTTGTGAATGTCTGATATTCATCTCACTGTGAAGAGGAAGGCAGATGTTACTGATGCCTGAATGAGGGGAAGCATATTGTTCACAATTATATTGGCAGAAAGTAGCACAATAGCAACAACTAGCAATGAGTACATTAGATAGGAGTTGTTTCCATCAGAGACTGATGACTGAGACAGCTGCTCAAGATCTCTTCAGAGCTGTACGCTGAACTGATCTGCTATCAGTAGTGCAAGGCTTCCATTGTCATGATAACAATAAGACTGCCACACTCCCAGCGTCACATCTGCTATCCAAGAAGGAAAATATTAAATAGAATAGCTAAGAGGCAAAATGAATAAGACATCCTAAAAGTTTAGTCTAAATTTAAAAATAACTTCCTTAAAAATTAGCCTAGAGAATTCCTTTTGCATCTTATTGGTCTGAAAAGGGTTATATGACCATGCATAACAACAATAAAAGAAATGGAGTATTTTATTTTCTAGACTTTAGAGGACATCAGTTGAAAATAACTTTTGAGTGCAGATAAATATAAGGTAAAAGGAGAAGAGGGCAGCAGAGGATGAAATGATTAGATAGGATCACTGACTTAATGGACATGAGTTTGAGCAAATTCCGGGAGATAGTGAAGGACAGGGAAACCTGGTGTGCCACAGTCTATGAGGCCACAAAGAGACATGACTGAGTCACTGAACAGCAAATATAAAACATCAATATCTTAGTATCTCAGAATATTATTCCACTAAATGCTACTACAACTTACTTGTTTCTAAATATGCTGTGCTGCTCTGGTACAGCGTATGAAAAGTTATGAAACATTGTGTTCCTTTTGTTGGGAAGAAAACATATAGTTTGTGAGCTGAAATAAATTTTTACCATTCTATAAAGGTCTTATATCCAATGATCGTGTCTTGCACCATCACCTAAAATCAACTGAGTTCACAAAGTATTAATAATTGTTTTAGTAAAAATTGTCTATTTGTTAGGGTTTTAATATTTTGCATTCTTGCCAGGATATTGTGTGATACTCCATGAAGCAGACTGCTCATTCCCATTTCTTCCACTTCATTGAATAATCAGACTTCTTGAGATAGAAGAATATAGATGGAAACTTGTCAGTGATAGACATTTAATCAACAACTAAAGTTGGCTTTACTAGTTTTGGTTTATGATAAATTTAGAAATTACTGACAGGTATCAGAATTTTCGGGTTAAATTAATAACTAATAACTAAAATTTTCTGAACATGACAAATTTTGTAAATGAAAGCTTAATTCATTCTTTTGGTATTAAATGGCATCATAAAGTGAATTTAAGGCAGTGTTTAAATTTTATGTATTGAGCATTATATTTGACATTTTATGGGACATTTATTATCTTGCTAGATGAATATCTTTTTAAAGAACTTAGAGTAAACAATCTGCATAAGAAACAAGTGTGCTGATAGACCATAACATAAAAAAGAAGGCAATAAATAGGGAATGCATTCAATAGTTAGTGTTGATTTTAAGTACATATGAATCTTTATTACATTTCTAAGGCATTTAACTCCCACTTGCAATTTGAAGCAATTTTAGATATCAAAATTCAAGTAACTCTGAATGTCTTAGGGAGAGTTTTGAATGTAGAACACATAATAATGCATAATCCAGTTTTCCTACTCATTTCTTTATAGTACTACTAACCTGAATACCTTGGGCTTCCCTGGTGACTCAGCTGGTAAAGAATCTGCCTGCAATACAGGAGATCTGGGTTGGGAAGATCCCCTGGAGAAGGGAACTGGCTACCCACTCCAGTATTCTGGCCTGAAGAAGTCTATGGACTATATAGTCCATAGGGTTGCAAAGAGTTGGACATGACTGAGCAATTGTATATCCATAGCAACCTGAATACCTGTATTAAGTTTCTGGTCATTTTGTGTCTTTGGAATAATTTAAATAGAGGTACTATAGCTCATTAATTTTTCAGCTACTAAAACAATGATTTTGCTCCATGTTATCCTATTTCCAAGCTCACCTATACCTGCAGGTCCCAAAAGTAGGATATCCATTACCAATTAGTATTTAACCCTGGAACTTAGTGTCTTAGGAAGAAGAAATGTACACACACAAAAATGGAAGATTTATGCCAGAAGGAAGGCGAAATAGACAGTGTGACATTTCTACATTCATGGATATGAAAAGGGAAAAATGGAGACAGAGTTAGAGGGATGAGGTCAAATTCCAGGACTATTATTTCCCTGCAGTGTTTTCCTGGAAGATACTTAGCAGTTAAAATTTTTAAATATACAGAAAGGTATGGGAGAATCTAGAACCCCTTGACTCTTGAGTGAGATGAATAATGTGGAATATGAGTAAGAGAAGGACAAGCAGATGAGACTGCAGTTGAACCTTGGTCATTTATTTTGTGTTGCCTGCACATGGCAATCGAACGAAAATTCCCACCAGCCCTGATACGAGGATGAAAAGTTACTGAAAGAACCAGTGCATCAGCAGATGCTAGGTTGGACAAAAGACTAGGCAACATAGTTTTTATGACTTTTTGTGGTGAAAATACCCTCTTCCACAGGAATTTCTTGCACTGAAGGGTATTCCAACCCATTTGGACATTGCTCCTTATTTTGCCCCATGTGCAACTTAGCAGCAGCAGCAGCATATATAAGAAGCTACAGCCTGAAATGCTTATTTGCAATAGAATGTGGTGGAACAAGGTCCATGAGACAGCACATGTCCTTTCTTGAAGTTTTGGAATTCACTCAAATCTAGGGAACAGTTACCATAAAGGAGTGTTGGCCTAATGTTGCTACATATTCTAATGTTTAAAGAAAAATCATAAATCTTTATCATACTTGGATCTTCTGCATTTTTCAATAAGATCAAATAATCCAGTTTAAAAAGAAAAACAGAAGTCAAATAAAGCATATGATTCATTAGCCACCAGTTTGCTGACTTTGTGATAGAGAATATGCTGGTTGCTCCTTCACAAATTAGTTCTTTAAACATGTGAGAACACACAAAAAAATCCTAAAATTTAGTTTAACATGCATTTTTACCAGATAGGCAGGATGTATGGCCCATACACATTTTCCTTATATTCTTGTTTTCATTTATTTTTTTCAGCTACTTCAGTTTGATAGTCTTGAGTTTATCCAATTCATATGAAATGTATGTGCTTTTCTGCATCATTCCATGTAAGCTTAAGCACCAAAATACTTAATCCGAGGCTATGGATTGCTATCAAACAATTTTTTTAGGTTTACCTGAAATAATCACTAATGAAGAGAAACTTTTGTTTTCTTTTTCCTAGTTTGTTTATAATATTTTCTTTTGTGTATCTTTGAAATTTCACCCTGATGTCTCTATGTTGCATTTTTTTAGTTATGAGAATTGTATAGAATACTTTCTTTTCCTCAAAAATTAGAGTAACATTCTGAAATTATAAGCACACTTCATTTAGTATTCATTTAGATGAAAAACATCATCAAATTCTTGAATTCACTTCTATCTAATTTCTGTGCATGCTAGAAGACAATAGACAGTAGTGACACTGTTTTTACATTTATTTTACCAGAAGAGTGCACCAAACATATTTTTTCTTATTATTTGCTTTAAAAGTATTAATTCAAAGAAGTCTTATAAATAATGATAAACAGCAGTTGGAGTCACATGGCAAACACGTGGCACCTTACAAATCTTTCTGATATGAAGTTGAGCTCAATAATAAAATATAACGTTCCCAGAATCAGAAATTGAAGGGAAAAAATGCTCAAAGGCAGTTTGGTAAATATGAGCTTACATAATAGTGACTCATGAGCTGGCTAGTTCTAAATATAAGCCAAGGAACTTGATAGTCATACTCTAGTAATTATTTAAGAAAAAAGCATTGAAACTGAACTCATTTATGGTAATTATGAAAAATGTTTAGCTATTTAAATCAGTAAAATAGTAGTTTCTGTTTAAAACTCTAAATGTCATGGTTGATTAAGTTTAAATATATGGAGAATTAAAAATGATGATATATAATGTGTTTCGCATGTATGGATATGAAAGTTGGACTATAAAAACAGCTGAGCACAGAAGAATTGATGCTTTTGAACTGTGGTGTTGGAGAAGACTCTTGAGAGTCCCTTGGACTGCAAGGAGATCCAACCAGTCCAACCTAAAGGAGACCAGTCCTGGGTGTTCATTGGAAAGACTGATGTTGAAGCTGAAACTCCAATACTTTGGCCACCTGATGTGAAGAGCTGACTCATTTGAGAAGACCCTGATGCTGGGAGGGATTGGGGGCAGGAGGAGAAGGGGACAACAGAGGATGAGATGGCTGGATGGCATCACTGACTCGAAAGACATGGGTTGGGGGTAAATTCCTACAGTTGGTGATGGATAGGGAGGCCTGGCATGCTGCAGTTCATGGGGTTGCAAAGAGTTGGACATGACTGAGTGACTGAACTGAACTGAACTGAATATGTTTGGGGAAAATGAAACTAAAGGGTTGTTAAGGTTCTGGTTATAGGCAGAAAAAAGTTAAAAGTATCTGTTAATGTTAGATTTTGTTATGAATGTGTGCTGTACTCTCTAGAAAAAAACCTTAAAACAGGAAATTTATAATATGCAACTTCTAACCAAAAAAGAGAAAAGTGTTTTAAAATATTTCATCATTTCAGAGAGGGAAAATATTTAGAAAAGTAAATACAGAGTGTGTGTTAACTGGAAATTTGTATTTTAAAACAAAAGCATATCAATAATCCCATAATATGCAAAATGATTCATTGTTTCATTTATGATTATTTAAATTATATATAAAAGCTAGTCCAATTATATGTTGGCACAAATAAATAGGAATTGAAAAATGACATGATGAGTCTTCAATTGCATTAAGCATTGAGACACATCATGGTAAAAGTGCAGAATACCACATAAGCAGAACAAATAAGCAGATGAGTATTTCTGACAGAAGGGAGGTTAAAGATCAAGAGCCTTGCTCACACTGGACAGTTAGCTCCTAAAGAGCAGGGATCAATTCTTGTTTTTCTTTAAACTTTCAGTGTCTAGTAAAGTACCTCACTTTCAAGTACTCTCTGACCTTGAAGAGACCTTTGCTTCCAAGGCAAAAGGAAACTCATGTTATGATAGAAGTATAAATTAAAGTGATGTAAGAGCAGAGAGGGCTTCCCAGGTAGTGCTGGTGGTAAATAACCTGCCTGCCAACACAGGAAACATAAGAGATACAGGTTCAGTCCCTGGGTCGTGAAGATCCTCTGGAGGAGGGCATGGCAACCCACTCCAGTATTCTTGCCTGGAGAATCCCATGGACAGAGGAGCCTAGGGGCTACAGCCCGTAGGGTTGCACAGAGTCAGACATGACTGAAGCAACTTCACACGCACATCATACACGCACACACACACACACACACACACACACACACGAGCAGAGGGGTAGAAAAAAATTCTTTTTAAATATACAATGGAAAAGACAAAACCAAGCAAACAGCACATAAGATAAGCATGAAAAATTAAAACAGATGACAACCTCCCTAAGAGAATGGCATGAACAAAAACAGGAAGGTAAATACCCACATGGGGAAGGTTGAATAGTTCTACTTGGATGGATTACAGAGGGATGAAAGATGTAGTGACACAGTGAGGACCATACAATATCCATGACTAACATTAGAAAGAGCTGAAGAGTTGAGTTTTAATTAAAAGAATCTGGAGATTTTCCTAAAAGCAAACAAAAAAAAAAAAGCAAAAACTAAAACAAACCACCAAGTTTGCTTTGTTGTTGTTCAAGCAGGGAATTGTTATGATGACATATACTTCAAAAAAACATAAGATATATTTAAAGAAAGCGTGCAGGCAAAACTCTCACTTTAAAAGTCTAGAGAACAGTCCAGATGATAAAAAGGATACTTTTGTCTTTATGATGTTTTGAGTTTTGAATACATCCTAAAGAAGTGTGTGTAGGGGAGGGAGGCAGGTGGTGGAGAGGGTGAACATTGGTTTAAACAGCCACAATTATTCTGGCTATGGTACAGAATTGATTTTGAACAATTGATAGTACGGTTTTAGTACAATTGATTTTGAACTTTGGAAACTCAGTACCATCACTTTTAAGCTATGTAGTCACAGGAAAAGTATTTTAAAGGTTAAACAACTGGATAACAACTTTCTCATCTTTATCTTTAAAATCCTTGATTGTAGTGAGAAATAAACAAAATTAATAATTAAACAACCCAGGGATTGAACCCAGGTCTTCCACATTACAGATAGATTCTTTACCAGCTGAGCCACCAGGGAAGTCCAAGAATTCTGGAGTGGGTAGTCTATCTTTTCTCCAGCAGACCTTGCAGACCCAGGAATCGAACTGGGGTCTTCTGCATTGTAGGTTAAATCTTTATTAGCTGAGCTACCAGGGAATCCCTAATAATTCAACAGAATTGCATATGTAGAAGCTCCAATCACAGCACTTAGGACATACAGACAAAAATTGTTGGTGAATAATAGAATGAAATACTGGAAAGTAGCTTCCATATTTTTCCATTGGACTTAAACTTTTTCAGAGCTTTTTGCTGTTCAGTTCAGTTCAGTTCAGTCACTCAGTCGTGTCCTACTCTTTGCGACCCCATGAATCGCAGCACGCCAGGCCTCCCTGTCCATCCCCAACTCCTAGAGTTCACTCACACTCACGTCCTTTGAGTCAGTGATGCTATCCAGCCATCTCATCCTCAGTCATTCCCTTCTCCTCCTGTCCCCAATCCCTCCCAGTATCTGAGTCTTTTCCAATGAGTCAACTCTACACATGAGGTGGCCAAAGTACTGGAGTTTCAGCTTCAAGATCATTCCCTCCAAAGAAATCCCAGGGCTGATCTCCTTCAGAATGGACTGGTTGGATCTCCTTGCAGTCCAAAGGACTCTCAAGAGTCTTCTCCAACACCACATTTCAAAAGCATCAATTCTTTGGCACTCAGCTTTCTTCACAGTCCAGCTCTCACATCCATACATAACCACTGGAAAAACCATAGCCTTGACCAGACAGACCTTAGTTGGCAAAGTAATATCTCTGCTTTTGAATATACTATCCAGGTTGGTCATAACTTTTTTCCAAGGAGCAAGCATCTTTCAATTTCATGGCTGCAATCACCATCTGCAGTGATTTTGGAGCCCAGAAAAACAAAATCTGACACTGTTTCCACTGTTTCCCCATCTATTTCCCATGAAGTGATGGGACCAGATACCATGATTTTTGTTTTCTGAATGTTGAGCTTTAAGCCAATTTTTCACTCTCGTCTTTCACTTTCATCAAGAGGCTCTTTAGTTCTTCTTCACTTTCTGCCATAAGGGTGGTGCCATCTGCATATCTGAGATTATTGATATCCCTCCCGGCAATCTTGATTCCAGTTTGTGTTTCTTCCAGTCCAGTGTTTCTCATGATGTACTCTGCATATAAGTTAAATAAGAAGGGTGACAATATACAGCCTTGACGGACTCCTTTTCCTATTTGAAACCAGTCTGTTCTATGTGCAGTTCTAACTGTTGCTTCCTGACCTGCATATAGGTTTTTCAAGATGCAGGTCAATTGGTCTGGTATTCCCATCTTTTCAGTATTTTCCACAGTTTGTTGTGATCCACACAGTCAAAGGCTTTGGCATAGTCAATAAAGCAGAAATAGATGTTTTTCTGGAACTCTCTTGCTTTTTCCATAATCCAGCGGATGTTGGCAATTTGATCTCTGGTTCCTCTGCCTTTTCTAAAACTAGCTTGAACATCTGGAAGTTCACGGTTCACGTATTGCTGAAGACTGGCTTGGAGAATTTTGAGCAATACTTTACTAGCGTGTGAGATGAGTGCGATTTAGGTAGCTATGACCAACCTAGACAGCATACTAAAAACCAGAGTCATTACTTTGCCAACAAAGGTCCATCTAGTCAAAGCTATGGGTTTTACAGTAGTCATATATGGATGTGAGATTTGGACTATAAAGAAAGCTGAGCACCGAAGAACTTATGCTTTTGAACTGTGGTGTTGGAGAAGACTCTTCAAAGAACCTTGGATTGCAAGGAGATCCAACCAGTCCATCCTAAAGGAAATCAGTCCTGATTATTCATTGGAAGGACTATTGTTGAAGCTGAAACTCCAGTTCTTTGGCCACCTGATGAAAAGAACTGACTCACTGGAAAAGACCCTGATGTTGGGAAAGATTGAAGGCAGGAGGACAAGGGGATAACAAAGGATGAGATGGTTGGATGGCATCACCGATTTAATGGACATGAGTTTGAACAAGCTTCAGGAGTTGATGATAGACAGGGAAGCCTGGAATACCGCAGTCCATGGGGTCACAAAGAGTCAGACACGACTGAGCAACTGAACTGAAACTGATTGGTAGCTTATCCTCCTAACCATCAGTCAAGAGCTGAGCATGTTGGAACACCTTTCTTGGGACCCAGATTCTAACATGTAGCATTCTCCCTGGTATTGATCATGGGCTCTCAGAAGAAGTTCTTTCTTCCTCTTGTACCATCATGCTGCATACTTTTCACAATGTTGTTCACAAGGTTGATGCCATTTTTAGAATGAGTTAACATTCTGAGTTAACAATAAGTTCTAATTTGATGCAACAACTTGCAGCTATCTGACTGCATAGATAGAAGCAAAGGATCCAGAGCATAAGATATAAGTGCTCTCTATTAGGCAGAACACAGGGGATTACACCTCTCATATGGTAAAGAATCCACCTACAATGCAGGAGACTTGGGTTCAATCCCTGGGTTGGGAAGATCTCTTGGAGAAATCCACGGACAGAGGAGCCTGGTGGGCTAGAGTCCATGGGGTCAGAAAGAGTCAGACATGAATGAGGGACTAACACACTCTGTACATTATGATCTTACATTGTCTGCACAAATGTCTTGAGCAAAGCAAAACAAAACATTTTTTGTAATGTTAAATACCTTGAACTAGGACTACCGGGTTGATATGAGGACAAAATTAGATTTTGAGTTAGGTACATTTTCTAATGACTAAAGCTGCCAGACAATAGAATGGGCTGTGTTAGTATTGAACAATTTCTGTGCTAGTGACTCTGCTCACATATATCCTGACCCTCTCTTTAGGAGGAGACCTGGAGGAAATATAACCTAACTCAAAGACCACTGATTTTAGTCCTGTGATCTTCAGCAAAACCCTTTCCATTTTCTTTCTCCTGCAGATATTGCTTTGCTATATAGTTTTGAGTATTTTTAACAGAAAAATAATTTCATGTTTATTAGAATCTAATGGAATTAGCATTTTTCTCAGGGGTCATTGTAGGGGTTTTTTTACCTTTATTTGTTTAGTATTTAAAATGACCATGAAAATATTATTTTCACAATTTTAAAACTAGTGCCTGAAGAAATGTCCATGATATGGACATGAATGATGAAAATACAAAATATTATGTATAATGTGTTACTAATTATGGAACCCAGTTCTATAATTCTCCACATTTACTCACTTGTGTACACAGCTATATACATAATACACAGATGAAAATGGCCAGAATTATACACAGTAAAGTGGTCACTGTATCTATATCTGGGTTACGGATTTTGAAAGCTTCTTAGTTTCTTTCTTGGACTCTTCTGATCCTCTAAATTATCTACAATGAAGAGCATTACTTTCATCCTCAGAGAACAATGACTATATTAGCAGTCATATAGCTTTAGAGAAAAATAACTCAAGATGACAGAGAGTAAGTAGCAAATTTGGCATCATTTCCTGACATAGAAGCAGTTGAGGGGAGGGAGTTCACTCTTACCTGAGTCCAGAATTTGGAGTGGTTCTTTGTCCTACTTTTTTTCCAATCCAGTTTCATTGCCACTGATTAGAGCACAGAAGGAAAAAGAATGGCCCGTTCGCTTAATGATGACAAATAGCAGCTTTGGTCTTTACCTGGGAGGCTGTGGCAACCTGGGCCTGCCTTTTGTGTGTGTGCCCATGGGCGGCAAGCAGGAGTTCAGCACTGTAGCTGGAGTCTGGCTGGACTCCAATTTGGCGTGTGTCTCACATTGTTTGGGGAACACTTTGTGCCGGTGGAGACACACTCCTCTCCTGGGGCCTAGAGCTAAGAAAACAAAAGCTCCTGGTGCCAAGGCTACCGGCCTTATCTGTAAATCACTTATTCTTTTTTCTTGTCTCCTCAAGGGTGCTTTGACCTTAGCTCAGAGTCTGAGCAGGCACAACTCATCAATTTTTTTCACTGACAAGTAAAGAGACCAAGTGAATTTAGCCTGTGTGACTATTGAAACTGTATCAAGTCTTAGATATGACCAGTTAGAATACATGCATACTGTGTGTGCATATGTGTGGATGCATGCATATGTTTATAACGATATATAAATGATCACTCATCAAAATTGTAAATGTACATGAGAATTAATTTTACTTCTTGATCATTTCAACCACATTAGCTGATATAATCTTTTTCATGTCTCTGCACACTAGGGTGAAAGTGTTGATGAACGTGAAGAGGATAGTAGGTCTTTATTTCTAATGTCCATTTACAGTGGAGAGGGCCATTAATGATTTTCAGCTCGACTTTCACATTTATAGAGGTGAAAATGGAAACTACGAAGATGTAGGGTCAGAAAGCTAGTTCTCTGCAGAATCAGATTAAAATAATAATCTCTCACTTTTAATTCAATACTCTTTACACCAAATTTCTAGGAATGGCTATCTTAGTACCCACAACATAGTTAGAAAATATAATTTATATAGTGATCGGTATTTTAATGAGAGGAAAACGAGTGGAAAGTGTTAACAGGGATTATTTTTTGTGGCAGGAGCTGATTGGTGATTTTATTGTTTAATGCTATCTGAATTTTCTAAAATATCTGCTTAAATATTTATTACCTTAATGGTATGCATTTTAACACACATATTAGCCCCTATGAACTAAGCATGCTACTGGAGACTTCACACATTAGTTCTGTCATTTACTCCTCATGGTAAGGTGAAGTCGCTCAGTCGTGTCTGACTCTTTCTGATCCCGTGGACCGTAACCTGGCAGGTTTCTCCGTCCATGGGATTCTCCAGGCAAGAATACTGGAGTGGATTGCCATTTCCTTCTCCAGGGAATCTTCCCAACCCAGGGATTGAACCCAGGTCTCTTGCATTGGAGGCAGACGCTTTAACCTCTGAGCCACCAGGGAAGTCCATCTCAATAATAGGTTCTTATAAATATGTATTGAATATAATAGAATTGAAAAGTAATAGTGTCCAGAGATGACTCTAAAAATCCCTCCTAGAAATCTTCCTGAGATGACTGTGTGACTTCAGGTCCAAGATTATCCTAGTAACAAGAAGTGATTCCAGATAGATCTCAAACTTTAATATTTTCCTAAGAAGCCACTGAAAAATCTGAAGAGGAAGGTTTCTGTTGTGACTGACTCTAGGCTGCTCACAGGTCACTGGCCATGAAGGTTCACCCCATGAGGTCAACAGACAGGCAGCTGAGTTGGTTGCTTTCAAAAATCTGTGCAAAATAAACAAAGGCTTACAATGATCAATTATATCTACACCCATTAGATAGTAAACATTAAAGACTCCAAAATGAATAGTTGAAGCAGAGGCATTTTGTGTTCTGTTTCAAGCCTGCTTTTATTTATTAACATGCCTTCATCCTCCTTGGCATGCTGTCTGACATGCTGTCTGACACAGGGCCCAAGGTTGTGGTTTAAACGACAGTAGAAAGTCACTGTGCTTTGATGGGCCCGGAGCGTGCAGCCAATGTTAATAACTCACAGTACAGACTGAGCCTTGCCACACGGACCTCTAGAATTAACAGTCTCGAGTTGTGTCTAGGACAGGAAGGACCAAGGGCTCCTGTGTCTGGTCTGGCTTAGGCTCCTGCTTTCTAGTGACACATAGATTTATGTATTTAGCAATGGATATATATGCCTTGCTTCTGTCCCTTGAGTAAAATCCAGACACCCCTGTAGAATTTCTTTTTGATACTGGGTAAAATTTAAGGAGACCTGCAATAAAGAGGTTTCTTTTCCAGAATTCGCATCCCTGAGTTTTAGGATGCTTAAACCTGAGTGGACATGCAAGTCGCAGCTTGCTTCTTGGCCTACTGCTTATCTCCTAAAGCTTTCGGCTCCAGAAACAGATGTGCTCATGGTCATTGAGGGAAAAAAAAAAAAAATTAGAAGCAGTCCAGGGAATCCAGGGACACATGAGATCATACCCTGATTTCCACATTCTGTGTTTCCACAAGTTCCAGCTAGCTCAATGAGTGTCTGCTCCATGCACTCTTCTAAGGGTCAGAGTTAGGCCTGAGAGAAGAAGACTGCTGGTTGGCCCCACAGTCTTTTCCACACCTTCACCCTGAGACATCTAGGATCCCTCTGGAAAGTGAATAGTCTTTAAAACTCAGTGAAATTCCTACTCTGCCTCCAAAGAGTTCAAATGTATGGTCAGAGTCAGAAGCTCCTGTTATGCTCACATAGAGCCAGAGGCTATAAGAGCTGCTCTTGGTTCAGAACCACATTTGAAGGTCCCACAGACTCTCTGGTATAGTCTGGAGAAAGTAAAAGAAGACTACTCTCTACTGCTAACAAGCAGCGGAGACCTTCACTCCCTCACAGAAAAGAATGACTAGTTTTACCCCAGAAACATGCCTCTGGCTTTGTTGCCTAGTAATTATGAGAGTTCCACTGTCTCCCTTGGCCCAGACCCCTGGCTATTGCCTGCACACATGCTGGGTCATCACCTGGGTTATCCTCTCATTGACCTGCATGACATTAGACACTCATGTGGATGGTTGACATTTGTCTATCTCTGGACCTATTTTCAGCTTATCAGCCCTCCTTTATTACATACAGCTGGGCTTATCTTTTTCCACTGCTTATCCCCCATAGACATCCAAGTACCCATCCTTGCTGTTTCACTACTGATGAACTTCTGATCTATATTTGTGATCTATATCTATGTTTTTAATCCAGGGAGTAGTTATTTGGCCATCGGATGCTATCTGTTTTATGATGTTGGTGTTTAATAATCAGAATCATTCTTTAGAGTGTATGTAGATCAAGAAGAACCACAAAGCCAGGACAACAGGTGTCCTGTTAAATGAAGCAAACCAAATGAAACACTTGTTGGGGTTCACTATATACAGGTCTCTGTCTAGATCATTGTGCTATCAGGAGGAAATTTCTGCTGTTTATACTTTGGTAATCAGTGATTTCATCTGTAAAAAAATAACAAAAACAAGAAAAGTGATTGGACTTATTGTACATTAGAGTCATAAGCACAACTCCCCAAATACTTTTGAAAATGTAAATGTGCATTAAAAATTAATCTTAAATGAGTAGATGGCATCAGAGCAGAGGGTGCACCAGTGGTTTGGGGGATAAGATAAAGAGCTGCCACCAATCTGTTCTGCTTCCTCTCTATATGTACTTCAAGTGCAGCCAGAGGATGTAGCTGTACTCAATGGGCACGTGGACCCTCACATAGTGATTTTGACCACCCTGTGGTGAAGCCAGCTCTTTCCAGGTACAATAGGTTCCTTCTCTGAGGTCACTGTCCAGCCTTTGTTGACTGCGGCTTTCACGGGAATGAGAATATTTTTCCCAGGACCACAAGTGGATTTATGAATAATCTGTATACTCCATTTTTCTCAGCTCCCAGAAACATCACACTTATAATTCCTGCTTTCAAGGAATTCATACAATACCATTTCAATGGTATCTGAGTCAGATTTAATTGTGTCCTGAAAGGTACAATCCAATTTCACTAGCTAACCATGGGCTTCCCAGGTGGCTCAGTGATAAAGAATCCACCTAGCCAAAGAATTGATGCTTGTGAACTGTGGTGATGGATAGGACTCTTGGAAGTCCCTTGGACTGCAAGGAGATCCAACCAGTCCATTCTGAAGGAGATCAGCCCTGGGATTTCTTTGGAAGGAATGATGCTAAAGCTGAAACTCCAGTACTTTGGCCACCTCATGCAAAGAGTTGACTCATTGGAAAAGACTCTGATGCTGGGAGGGATTGGAGACAGAAGGAGAAGGGGACGACAGAGGATGAGATGGCTGGATGGCATCACTGACTCAATGGACGTGAGTCTGAGTGAACTCCGGGAGTTGGTGATGGACAGGGAGGCCTGGCGTGCTGCGATTCACGGGGTCACAAAGAGTCAGACACGACTGAGCGACTGAACTGAACTGAACTGCCAGTGCAGAAGAAACAGGAGACAGGAGTTCAATCCCTGGGTCAGGAAACGACTGAGCGACTGCACTTTCACTGCCCAGGAGAAAGACTTATTTAGCCATGGTTCTGCTGTGCAGTGCTGTGCTAAGTCGCTACAGTCGTGTCCGACCCTTTGCGACCCTATGGACTGTAGCCCACCAGGCTCCTCTGTCTTTGGGATTCTCCAGGCAAGAATAGTGGAGTGGGTTGCCATTTCCTTCTGCAGGGGATCTTCCTGACCCAGGGATCGAACCCAGGTCTCCCACATTGTAGGCAGACGCTTTAACCTCTGCACCACCAGGGAATCCCTTAAATACAAAAATACAGTCTCTCAGAAAACCTCTTATAGAGACACAGAACTTCAAATCCAAGTACTAACATCAAAGATTTCACGGGAGGAAAGAAAGCCAGGTTGAAAGAAGAAAGGGGAGGAGGCAGGAGAGGGAGCGGTGAAATGGGTGGCCTTACAGATGTCTCCTGCCACCTACAGATACCCAGACGTTATGGGACTTTTCCTGGGCCTCCAGAGAAGGAGGACTGTAACTCAGCCCTACCAGAAATCAGATCAGACCTGAACCAGAATTCGAGTTCCCACTGGAAACAAGCCTCAATATTAGTGCAGGTAAAAGGTTGGTTTCAAAGTATTGCCAGCAGATGGCGCTGTGCATTAGCAAACATCTTGCCGGGGGAAGTATTGCAGGATGGGGGTTTAAGTTGAATGAGACAAGTATGAAAACGGTGAGTAGCTAATACAGAAAAAAAATGCACATTTATGTGGCTTAGAAAAGGGAGGTTTAAAATGTGAGTTTACTTTTTATTAAGCTTTTGAAACAACTCTTATTTAGCTTATAACTCAGAATAGTGCTGGCGAGTCAAATCAAATAGAAATTCCCTTCACCACAGTGGAGAGATTTTCCCTAGTATAGAGAAAGTCTTGTATCCTGTGACATTAACTATATATGTGTTAAATGTTGCCCAGTTAGTTTCCAGTATGTTTCTTCCCTAGCCCTCATGCCTCCTCGTCTCTCGGCTCTGTTCCTCGTACTTAAAAGCTCTCTGCTAAAAGTCCATGGAGTAGCAAGGAGTTGGACATGACTGAGTGACTGGAAGAAAAAAACAACTATACTTCCATCTATTATTTAAGAACTAGGTGCATCTCATATTTTCTTACAAATGTCTTTTACAAGTTTAGAAAATCAAAGGATTCTATTGACTTTTATTAACATTCCTAACATTATACTTACAGTCAATTAATGTTTATTTAACATTGAATAATTGAGTAGAGAATCACACCATGGTCTAGCGATAGAATTTTCTATACACGTATTTAGTCATCACTTTCAAATGTATTTACTGAGTTCCTGTTAATCTCTTGGTCACAGAGTTTATGATCTGTGAGGAGAAGAGAGGAAATAATAGCTAATTGAACTCTAGTGTGGTAGGTATATGATAGTGGAAGGATAGGATTCTATGAAAGGACAAAGGACAGTTACTTCTTTTCAAGTTGATATTAAGGGTTAGGAGGTTTTTCCAAAGAAATGAAGTCTACTTTTCTATCTGAATAATGAGTAAAGAAGTGCTATCTATTGAGAATATTCCAGGAAAAGAAAACATTTGAGAAAGACTAGAGATCAAAAAATATGTCACTGAATACATGAGTGACAAGGAAGTTAATTTTATTTAAAAAGCACTGTGTGATGAGGAGTGTCAGAAGGTAAGGTGGGGAAAATTAGGTACTGTTTGGTATTGACATTTGGCTTAATAGTAAAATGAAATATTATAATAATTCATCCATGAGAGTGATGTGATCAGATTTATATTTTTCAAAGATCATTCTGGCTGAAGTATGGAAACTAAGTTGTGTTTGGTATGGGTGTGGTGGAAAGGAGTATGGTGCAATACAGGAAGCAGAGAGACCAGTTAGGGAACTGTTGCAAAACTGAAATGCTCGGATTGTTACTAGGGTAGTGAATAGATCTGGAGAGAGAGTTAGGCGAGCAAGAAAGATTTTTAAGGTGCTGCCAACCTAAAATTCCTGGTAGCTAATATAGCAAAGAATCTTCCTGCAATGCAGGAGACACAAGTTCAATCCCTGGATTAGGAAGAATCCCTGAGAGAGGAAATGGCAACCCACTCAAGCATTCTTGCCTGGAGAGTCCCATGGACTGAGAGCCAGGCAGGCTACAGTCCATGGGGTCTCACAGAGTTAGATGTGACTTTCATTTTCTTTTTTTTTTTCAACCTGAAAAGAGAAAGTTGAAAGTTAATCACTTAGTCATGGCCGATTCTTTGTGACCACATGGACTGTAGCCCACCATTCTCCTCTGTCCGTGGAATCCTCCAGGCAAGAATGCCATTTCCCTTCTCCAAAGGATTAAAAAAAAAATCAGTGTAATAAAACTTTTCCAGTGGTCATGTATGGATCTGAGAGTTGGACTGTGGAGAAAGCTGAGTGCCGAAAAATTGATGCTTTTGAACTGTGGTGTTGGAGAAAACTCTTGAGAGTCCCTTGGACTGCAAGGAGATCCAACCAGTCCATTCTGAAGGAGATCAGCCCTGGGATTTCTTTGGAGGGAATGATGCTGAAGCTGAAACTCCAGTACTTTGGCCACCTCATGTGAAGAGTTGACTCACTGGAAAAGACTCTGATGCCGGGAGGGATTGGGGGCAGGAGAAGAAGGGGATGACAGAGGATGAGATAGCTGGATGGCATCACTGACTTGATGGACATGAATCTGAGTGAACTCCGGGAGATGGTGATGGACAGGGAGGCCTGGCATGCTGCAATTCATGGGGTTGCAAAGAGTCAGACACGACAGAGCAACTGAACTGAACTGAACTGACTGGGAGAGGGCAGTAAATTTTGGGAAGAAATCCTTTGAAAAGCAGCTTAACATGATCATCAACTCAGTCAATTCAGACACTCAGTCATGTCCAACTCTTTGTGATCCTATGGACTGCAGCATGCCAGGCTTCCCTGTTCATCACCAACTCCCGAAGCTTGCTCAAATGAATGTCCATCAAGTCAGTGATGCCATTCAACCATCTCATCCTCTGTCAGCCCCTCCTCCTCCTACCTTCAATCTTTCCCAACATCAGTGTCTTTTCCAAAGAGTTGGTTCTTTGCAGCAGGTGGCCAAAGTATTGGAGTTTCAGCTTCAGCAATAGCCCCTCCAATGAATATTAAGGACTGATTTCTTTTAGAATTGGCTGGTTTGATCTCCTTGCAGTCCTAGGGACTCTCAAGAGTCTTCTCAAAGCATCAATTCTTCGGTGCTCAGCATTTTCATAGTCCAACTCTCACATCCATACATGACTACTGGAAAAACCATAACTCTGACTAGACAGACCTTTGTTGGCAAAATAACGTCTCTGTTTTTAAATATGCTGTCTAGGTTGGTCCGGAGAAGGCAATGGCACCCAGCTCCAATACTCTTGCCTGGAAAACCCCATGGACGGAGGAGCCTGGTAGGCTGCAGTCCATGGGGTCGCTGAGAGTTGGACACTACTCAGTGACTTCACCTTCACTTTTCACTTTCATGCATTGGAGAAGGAAATGTCAACCCACTCCAGTGTTCTTGCCTGGAGAATCCCAGAGACAGCGGAGCCTGGTGGGCTGCTGTCTATGGGGTCACACAGAGTCGGACACGGCTGAAGCGACTTAGCAGCAGCAGCAGCAGCAGCTAGATTGGTCACAGCTTTTCTTCCAAGGAACTAGCATCTTTTAATTTCATGGCTGCAGTCACCATCTGCAGTAATCATGGAGCCCAAGAAAACAGAGTCTCTCACTGTTTCCGTTATTTCCCCATCTATTTGCCATGAAGTGATGGGATCAGATGCCATGATTTTAGCTTCCTGAATGTTGAGTTTTAAGCCAACTTTTTCACTCTCCTCTTTCACCTTCATCAAGAGGCTCTTTAGTTCTTCTTCACTTTCTGCCCTAAGGATGGTGTCATCTGGATATCTGAGGTTATTGATATTTCTCCTGGCAATCTTCATTCCAGCTTGTGCTTCATCCAGTCTAGCATTTTCACATATGATGTACTCTTTACAGAAGTTAAATAAGTAAGGTGACAATATACAGCCTTAATGTACTCTTTTCCCAATTTTGAACCAGTCTGTTGCTCCATGTCCTGTTCTAACTGTTGCTTCTTGACCTGCATACAGGTTTCTCAGGGGGCAGCTAAAGTGGTCTGGTATTCTCTTCTCTTGAATTTCCCACAGTTTGCTGTGATCCACACAGTCAAAGGTTTTAGCATAAGCAACTAAGCAGAAGTAGATATTTTTTCTGGAATTCTCTTGCCTTTTCTATGATCCAGCAGATGCTGGCAATTTGATATCCAGTTCCTCTACCTTTTCTAAATCCAGCTTGCATATCTAGAAGTTCTCAGTTCATGTACTGTTGAAGGCTGGGGTGGAGAATTTTGAGCATTAGTTTGCTAGCATGTGAAATGAGTGCAATTGTGCAGTAGTCTGAACATTCTTTGGCATTGGTTTTCTTTGGGATTGGAATGAACACTGACCTTTTCCAGTCCTGTGGCCACTGCTGAGTTTTCTAAATTTGCTGGCATATTGAGTATAGCACTTTCACTGCATTATCTTTTAGAACTTGAAATAGCTCAGCTGGAGTTCCATCACCTCCACTAGCTTTGTTCATAATGATCTTTCCTAACATGATGATAGAGATACTTAAACAGCAAACTCAAACTTTCCACAGGTGGAAAGCAACTGCCATTTTAGAATGGTGAATCTTATTATTTACTATGATTTTGCTTTACTAACAGATACACAGGTCTGGAGTCAGAGATGGCAGTTAAAGAAAATAAAAGAAAGGCAGAGCACTTGCCCCAGTGATCATAATTCTCTACTCTCTTTTTTTCCAAAGCGATGGTTGAACTGTCTAGAGGCTCAACAAGTAATTAGCCTCCATTAAGTGGTCCCTCAATGCTCTCTTGAGAATTATTAGTAGCAAAAGGATTAAAGAGAAATAGATGACATCAAAATATGTTTACATGATAATAACAATAGCTCTCTGTAATTATTTGGATGTAAGGGGAAAAGAATCATTTTTGTGATAACTTCCAGGATTCAGTCCTGGGAAAACTGGATTATTCTCTGTGATAAGGAAGAGAAAAGTCAGGTTTAAGGTAGAATTAAGAGAGAGCAGATAAAGAATTAAGATTGCATTTTTAACTTAGTGAAGAATTAAGTTTGCGTTTAAGTTTGAAGTATGTGTGACATTCAGTGGAAAGAGCAAGTAAAGCAAGTAAGTCTGAAGCTTAAGAAAGGGATTTGGGTTAAAGGTATGTGTTTGGTAATTAAAAACATGGGAATGGATTATATCACAAGGGAGAATGTGTGGTATAATATACAACAGAGGATATGTGAACAAAAATGTAAAACAATACACTTAATAACATCATATTAAGAGATATATTGGGCTTCCCTGGTGGCTCAGGCAGTGAAGAGTCTGCCTGCAATGCAGGAGACCTAGATTCGATCCCTGAGTTGGAAAGATGCTCTGAAGAAGGGAATGGCTAGCCACTCCAGTATTCTTGCCTGGACAAAAGAAGCATTGGAAGTCCATGGAGTGGCAAAGAGTCAGACATGACTGAGCAACTGACACTTTCACTTTCAAGAGACAGTTTAAATAAAGAAACCAATATTTGTGTGTCTGTGTGTATGTACATAGACTGGATACTGTGAACCTGATAATCAGGGAGACCACAGGGTTCTGAAATAGCAAGTCTTCAAGACTGCAGGATTTTGAAACCTTGAGACTGAAAGACTTCAAGATCCCTTCTGCTATCCAGTGCTACCTCTAGCTTCTGCTTACTTAAAAAATTTCCTATTTAAGAGACACATTTAACAGAGAAGTCATCTCTGAGTTGATGTGTTTTACAGAAAGACATCTGGGCTACCAGAAGACAGGTAAACCTGAAGTTTGGCTTCTCTTCATCTGACAAATTGTCCTTTCTGGGCAGGTTAGTTTTCTTTTTCTTTTTTTTTTCCCAACCTGCTGCTTCCAACCTTACACCAGGTATGGAAGCAGACTTTTCCCCTTGTGATCATTATTCTTCAATTTACTTTTATATTTTGAAATATTTAGGTCCATTGCTTTTCAATAAATTTAAAGGTTTTTGTTGCTTTTGTTTATCCAGAAATTTGCAACTGTTTCATTGATGTAAAGGGATTTCACCTCTTGCATTTTGGTTAGTGCTGTAGTCTTCAAACGCTCATCAAGGTATTGCAAACTGAAGGCCTAGAGTATTATAGTTTCATAATCTCAAAGTGTAGAAAACACTTTTGTTTTTGAGATCATACTGCTTTGTATCATTTTTTACAGTCCTGAGCAAGCTTTCATATCAATTAAAGACAAAGTGTGAAAAAGACAGAATGTGGTCCACTGGAGAAGGGAATGGAAAACCACTTCAGTATTCTTGCCTTGAGAAACCCATGAACAGTATGAAAAGGCAAATGCTAATAGCGTTTGCCAAGAGAACACACTGGTCACAGCAAACACCCTCTTCCAACAACTGAAGAGAAGACTCTACACATGGTCATCACCAGATCGTCAACACCGAAATCAGATTGATTATATTCTTTGCAGCCAAAGATGGAGAAGCTCTATACAGTCAGCAAAAACAAGACCGGGAGCTGACTGTGGCTCACATCATGAACTCCTTATTGCCAAATTCAGACTTAAATTGAAGAAAGTAGGGAAAACACTAGACCATTCAGATATGACCTAAATCAAATCCCTTCTGATTATACAGTGGAAGTGAGAAATAGATTTAAGGGACCAGATCTGATAGACAGAGTGGCTGATAAACTATGGACTGAGGTTCATGACATTGTATAGGAGACAGGGATCAAGACCATCCCCATGGAAAAGAAATGCAAAAAAGCAAAATGGCTGTCTGAGAAGGCCTTACAAATAGCTGTGAAAATAAGAGAAATGAAAAGCAAAGGACAAAAGGAAAGATATTCCCATTTGAATGCAGAGTTCCAAAGAATAGCAAGGAGAGATAAGAAAGTCTTCCTCAGAGATCAATGCAAAGAAATAGAGGGAAAGAACAGAATGGGAAAGACTAGAGATCTCTTCAAAAATTAGAGATACCAAAGGAACATTTCATGCAAAGATGGTCTCGATAAAGGACAGAAACGGTATGGACCTAACAGAAGCAGAAGATATTAAGAAGAATACAGAGAAGAAGTGTACAAAAAATATCCTCATGACCAAGATAATCATGATGGTGTGATCTCTCACCTACAGCCAGACATCCTGGAATGTGAAGTCAAGTGGGCCTTAGAAAGCATCACTATGAACAAAGCTAGTAGAAGTGATGGAATTCCAGTTGAGCTATTTCAAATCCTAAAGACGATGCAGTGAAAGTGCTGTACTCAATATGCCAGCAATTTGGAAAACTCAGCAGTAGCCACAGGACTGGAAAAAGGTCAGTTGTCATTCCAATCCCAAAGAAAGGCAATGCCAAAAAATGCTCAAACTATGGCACAATTTCACTCATCTCACAGGCTAGTAGAGTAATGCTCAAAATTTTCCAAGCCAGGCTTCAGCAATACATGAACCATGAACTTCCAGATGTTCAAGCTGGTTTTAGAAAAGGCAGAGGAACCAGAGATCAAATTGCCAACATCCGCTGGATTATGGAAAAAGCAAGAGAGTTCCAGAAAAATATCCATTTCTGCTTTATTGACTATGCCAAAGCCTTTGACTGTGTGGATGACAATAAACTGTGGAAAATTCGGAAAGACGGTAATACCAGACTACCTGACCTGACTCTTGAGAAACCTATATGCAGGTCAGGAAGCAGCAGTTAGAACTGGACATGGAACAACAGACTGGTTCCAAATAGGAAAAAGAGTATGTCAAGGCTGTATATTGTCACCCTGCTTATTTAACTTAAATGCAGAATACATCATGAGAAACGCTGAGCTGGAATAAGCACAAGCTGGGATCAAGATTACTGGGAGAAATATCAATAACCTCAGATATGCAGATGACATTACCCTTATGGCAGAAAGTGAAGAGGAACTAAAAAGACTCTTGATGAAAGTGGAATAGCAAAGTGAAAAAAGTTGGCTTAAAGCTCAACATTCAGAAAACTAAGATCATGCCATCTGGTCCCATCACTTCATGGCAAATAGATGGGGAAACAGTGGAAACAGTGTCAGACTTTATTTTGGGAGGGGCCTCCAAAATCACTGCAGCTTGTGATTGCAGCCATGAAATTAAAGACACTTACTCCTTGGAAGGAAAGTTATGACCAACCTAGGTAGCATATTCAAAAGCAGAGACATTACTTTGCCAGCAAAGGTCCGTCTAGTCAGGCTATGGTTTTTCCTGTGGTCATGTATGGCTATGACAGTTGGACTGTGAAGAAAGCTGAGCACCAAAGAACTGATGCTTTTGAACTGTGGTGTTGGAGAAGACTCTTGAGAGTCCCTTGGACTGCAAAGAGATCCAACCAGTCCATTATAAAGGAGATCAGTCCTCGGTGTTCATTGGAAGGACTGATGCTAAATCTGAAACTCCAATACTTTGACCACCTCATGTGAAGAATTGACTCATTGGAAAGACCCTGATGCTGGGAGGGATTGGGGGCAGGAAGAGTAGAGGACGACAGAGGATGAGATGCCTGGATGGCATCACCGACTCTATGGACATGAGTCTGAGTAAAGTCCAGGAGTTGGTGATGGACAGGGAGTCCTTTGCGATTCATTGTGTTGCAAAAGAGTAGGACTGAGCGACTGAACTGAACTCAATTGAACTGAAGGAGAAAGTTGAATGAATCTAACAAAGGTTGCAAATTTTTAGTGACCCAGATAACCATGATGGTGTCATCATCACTCACTAGAGCCAGACATCCTGCAGTATGAAGTCAAGTGGGCCTTAGGAAGCATCATTATGAACAAAGCTAGTGGAGGTGATGGAATTCCAGCTGAACTATTTTGAATCCTAAAAGGTAATACTGTTAAAGTGCTGCACTCAATATGCCAGCAAATTTATAAAACTCAGCAGTGGCCACAGGACTCAAAAAGGTCAGTTTTCATTCCAATCCCAAAGAAAGACAATGCAAAGAATGTTCAAAGTACTGCACGACTGCACTTATTTCACACGCTAGCAAACTAATGCTCAAAATTAATGCTTCAGATTCAGTATCAGGCTTCAACAGAACATGAACCGAGAACTTCCAGATATGCAAGCTGGATTTAGAAAAGGTAGAGGAACTGGAGATCAAATTGCCAGCACATTGGATCATAGAAAAGCAAGAGAATTCTAGAAAAGCATCTACTTCTGCTTAGTTGCTTATGCTAAAGCCTTTAACTTTGGGGATCACAGCAAACTGTGGGAATTCTTCAAGAGATGAGAATACCAGACCACTTTAGCTGCCCCCTGAGAAACCTGTATGCAGGTCAAGAAGCAACAGTTAGAACAGGACATGGAGCAATAGACTGGTTCAAAATTGGGAAAAGAGTACATTAAGGCTGTATATTGTCACCCTACTTATTTAACTTCTACACATCATGCGAAATGCCAGGCTGGATGAAGCACATACCAGAATCAAGATTGCTGGGAGAACTATCAATAGCCTCAGATATGTAGATGACACCACTCTTATGGAAGAAAGTGAAGAGGAACTAAGAGCCTCTAAATGAAGGTGAAAGAAGAGAGTGAAAATGTTGGCTTAAACTCAACATTCAAAAAGCAAAGATGATGGCATTTGGTCCCATCATTTCATGGCAGATAGATGGGGAAACAACGGAAACAGTGAGAGACTCTATTTTCTTGGGCTCCAAGATCACTGCAGATGGTGACTGCAGCCATGAAATGAAAGACGCTTACTCCTTGGAAAGAAAGTTATGACAAACCTAGACAGCATATTCAAAAGCAGAGATATTACTTGGCTAACAAAGATCTGCATAGTCAAAGCTATTATTTTTCCAGTAGTCATGTATGGATGTGAGTGTTGGACCATAAAGAAGGCTGAGCATTGAAGAACTGATGCATTCAAACTGTGGTATTGGAGGTGACTCGTCAAAGTCCCTTCAACTGCAAGAACATCAAACCAATCAATCCTAAAGGAAATCAATCCTGAATGCTCATTGTAAGGACAGATACTGAATCTGAAGCTTCAATACTTTGGCTATGTGATGCAAAGAACTTACTCTTTGGAAAAGACCCTGATCCTAGGAAAGGTTAAATGTAGCAGAAGGGGACAACAGAGGATAAGGTGGTTGGATGTCATCACCGACTCAGTGAACATGACTTTGAACAAACTCTGGGAGATAGTGAAGGATGGGGAAGACTGGTGTACGTAGTCCATGGGATCACAGAAGAGTCAGACTTGACTGAGCAATTGAATAACAACATAACTGAAGAAAGAGTTTTGTAATTATTATTTTTGACCTCTGAAAGGGAAAGAGTTTGTGTCTGTCTCTCTTGGAGCCTCTTTCTATGTTGATCTCTCCTTTCATGGTTTTGTGATAACCTATCATGGCTTAGGTCTCTCTGCATGTGGACTAAAGAGAACACTCACCTAGGGCTCAGGAGCCCTAGGTTTTATCATCCCCACTGCCTTTTTATATACCAATGTCTTTTTCTCTGTGACCCTCCCTAGCTAGGAATTTAAGTAAATTATATCTAGAAGCAGTATAATCTCCAGAGTCTGTAAGAAAAAGGAAGAACTAAGGGCAGGTAGTTTGTATGGAACAGGAGGATAAGCTCCTGTCCATGATAGAACATTTAGAGGAAAAATTGTCCATATTGCATAGGATATATAAATCCCTTCACTCCAGTTTTCTCTAAAACATCTACCTCCTGTAGATGTCTACTACATCTATCATTCCATATTTCTAGGACTTCTTCCCAGATTCACCAAGCCACTTTTGTGGGTTACCAGCTTCATGTGGGTGACATCCTCAGGAGAGTAGTAGTTGTACCCAGTGTTTAAGAACACAGGCCCTGTAATCAGATTTTCCAAGGTTCAAATCCTAGGTCTTCCCTTTCCTAGCTGTAAACTCTTGGTCAGCTTACCTAGTTTCCCTGTGTCTCACTTTGTCATCTGCAAAACGGATACCTGACACCAACTAATGCATCTACTACGGACACCATTGTGTAGTTGTGAGATTACATTCTTTAATACATGTAAAGCTTCGGCATCGATGATTCATCAAGAGCAAAGCAATTAATAAAGGGTTGCTACTACTGTTTATTTTAACTCAATTGGAAATTGCTCACTGAACTGAACTGAACTGAACATTTTATGTAATTCTGTCTCTATGCTCCCTTTTCCTTCTTTCCTTCCTTCCCTCCTCCTCTCCCTCCTTCCCAGCCTTCCATTCTTCCTTCCATCTCTCTTTTCCCTCCATTCCCTTCCTCTCTCTTTCATCCTCTCTGTCTCCTCACATCTGTTTGCTCCTCCTTTTCTAGGTGAGTGTTTTAGGCTTGCACTTGTTTTTCAATACCTTCGGCCAGTCTGGCTTGATCAAGCAGGCCAAGGACCAGGGTCTTGCTGAGCCTCTCTGGTGTCCAAGCTATAGCTCATTGCAAACTCTATCGAGCTGCTGAGAGTGCCAGACACGGATTTCATTAATCCTACCATCAGTGGGTCTGAATTCATTGCAACTAATCCACTACCTGTTTCTTTAATGATGCCAGCATTTTCTTGACACTCTCTACGACCTCCTGTTATTTCTCAACAAAAGCTGGCAAGCACGACTCGGCAGTGAAGTAATAAAACAGCCAAACGGGCCACAAACTGCTGAGTGCATCCATGCTGAAATGAACAGCACATTCCAAAGAGATCCACAGAAGCTAAAAGGAAAAAAAAAAAGTGAAAGTACAAAATCACTTAGCGGAGAGAATAACTCTGTAGGCCCCCAGAGTTACATATTTGTCTTCCCTACATTGAAAACTAGGGTGACTTCTATCCTAGAATCCCTGATTATTCCAATGCCAGTACTTCATTTTGATATATCATTCACAACTGTCTCCATCAGACTTTATCCTCACATATGGGGCAAGTCTCTAAAATCTTTGAAGTTTCTCCCAGCAACACAGAAAGAGAAAGTGGCATGTCATATGAATGAATAGGTTTAGTTATAGGTCAGAATGGGATGCATTCAGACTGGGAATATTGGAACATGGTATAATAAATAAGCAAAGAAAGGCATATTTTGTTTAGCTTCAAAAGCTTTAACTTTTCCTTCATGATTTTTGTGGAAAAAAAAAAAAAACAACCTATATTAAACCAATTTCCCTATTCTGTATCTAGCTCAGATAAACACAAGATGAGGTATTTATTTTCTGGACTAGAACACCAGATCTTTGATGAAGTCTTTCTTAGCAGAATGCTGCAAGAAATGTTCATAGAAAGAGAGATCGTTGAGGCAAACACTTTGGATGACTCATGTATTCATTCAACATGGTTTGAGAACAATACTATATCCCAAACAAAGATAAATAATATTGGGGCAAAAAAAGATAAATAATGTTGGAAACTTATTGGCCCTTAAAGACTCAAACTGTAGGAATTGCCATAACAAAAATGTTCAGGGTTCTCAGGGAAGAAAAATCAGGAGAATCTGGCTTAATCTGAGGGGCATAAAAAGAGGTTTCTTGGAAGGAAATATTGCATTTGGCTGAAGTCTGCAGAAAAAGATAAGAAAGTCTAAAAATAGAAGCTGTCTTATGGACTTATTAATAAACGTATCAATGAGTGTCTGTATGTGTGTGTGTGTGCACGTGCACTCAGTCGTGTCTGCCTCTTTGCAGCCTCCTGGACCATAGCCCACCAGGCTCCTCTGTCCATGAGTTTTCCAGGCAAGAAGACTGGAGCTGGTTGCCATTTCCTCCCTAGAGAATCTTCCTGACCCAAGGATTGAACCCATGTCTCTTGCATCTCCTGCATTGGCAGGCAGATTCTTCACCACTAGTGCCACCAGCAAAGCTCTTACCAATAAGGGTAACATACAATTGTTTTCAAATAAAGTTAGCTGAAAAGAGGAAGAAATTTAATGGTTTGTTCCATTCAAGAGCACAAGCCATTCATTACTGTCATTAAAAGAAGGGAGCTAGAGGCCTTGAATGAATTGTTAAAATACTATGATTGTAATTAAAAATGCTTACTAAGGGATAATGAACTTAAATGTGTAAGAATGTTCTATATGTTCTTCAATTCAGTTCAGTTCAGTCATTCAGTCATGTCTGACTCTTTGTGACCCCATGGACTCCAACATGCCAGTCTTCCCTGTCCATCACCAACTCCAGGAGCTTACTCAGATCCGTGTCCATCCAGTTGCTGATGCCATCCAACCATCTCATCCTCTGCCATCCCCTTGTCCTCCCACCTTCAACCTTTCCCAGCATCATAGTCTTTTCCAGTGAGTCAGGGCTTTGCATCAGGTGGCAAAAGGATTGGAATTTCAACTTCAGCATCAGTCTTTCCAGTGAATATTCATGACTGATTTTCTTTGGGATTGACTCTTTGATCTCCTTGCCACTCAAAGGACTGTCAAGAGTCTTCTCCAACACCAGAGTTCAAAAGCATAAATTCTTCAGCACTCAGCTTTCTTTATGGTCCAGTTCCCACATCCAAAAATGACTACCAGAAAAACCATAGGTTTGACTATACACACTTTAGTCAGCAAAGTGCTGTCTCTGC
Organism: Nanger dama; assembly: GCA_917880005.1. Taxonomy (NCBI): domain Eukaryota; kingdom Metazoa; phylum Chordata; class Mammalia; order Artiodactyla; family Bovidae; genus Nanger; species Nanger dama. The sequence continues at coordinate 20,457,401 of CAKJTW010000011.1, read as the reverse complement.
TTTTTAATATGCTGTCTAATTTGGTCATAGCTTTTCTTCCAAGGAGCAAGCATCTTTTAATTTCTTGGCTGCATAACAGTTCTATGAAGACCTATAAGACCTTCTAGAACTAACACCAAAAAAAAAAAAAATTCCCTTTGAGTATAAAAGAAGCCTAAATTCTAATTCTGTAAGATGATTCTTTGGGATACTAATATGCCATCCTCTCTGTCTGCAGGATTTCTGAATAAAGTTGATATTTCTTGCCCCAGTACTTTGTGTCCTGTTTTACATGTGGCCTGTCATACACTGACCAGTATGAGCTTGGACTCAGTAACACTCAGAGAACTAATAGCAGATAAAGTGATTGAATGGACATGAGTTTGAGCAAGTTCTGAGAGATGGTGAAAGACAGGGAAGTCTGGCATGCTGCAGTCCATGGGGTCACAAAGAATCAGACACGACTGAGCGACTGAATGGCAAAGTGGCTAAATGCTCATTGCTTAGAAACATGAGTGTGGAAATCAAGAGTTGGCCACTTAGTTAAGGCTGATTTCCATGAACCAGCTTAGAATGGAAAGGAAATTAGGAAAACATTTAGATCCCTGCCATTTCTGTTCTTTATTGTGCCCATCTTTGCATGAAATGTTTCCTTGGTATTTCTAATTTTCTCAAAGCAATCTGTAGTCTTTCCCACTCTATTTTTTCTTCTATTTCTCTGTATTGATGACTGAGAATGGCTTTCTTATCTCTCCTTGCTTTCTTTGGAACTGTGCAAAGATATAACCAAAATGGTTATATCTTTCCTTTTCTCCTTTGCCTTTAGCTTCTTTTCTTTTCTCAGCTATTTGTAAAGCCTCCTCAGACAATCATTTGGCCTTTTTGCATTTCTTTTTCTTTGGGATTGTCTTGATCACTGCCTCCTGTACAATGTCACAAATCTCTGTCCATATTTCTTCAGGCACTCTGTTTATCAGATCTAATCCCCTGAATCTGTTTGTCACTTCCACTATGGGTTTATATACAAACACTATATATGTTTTTATAAGGAGTTCATGAGAATGATTAAAATGATGAATAACAGTATTGCTGTAAACCCCATCTGGGAAACTGGATTTGCAGCTGTACTTTCATCAAGTAACAATTTCCAGAGTTTAAGCTTGTTCATCTCTAATTAGATGTTCTAAGACTTAAATTGTTTTTATAGATCACTTTTTATATGTAACCTCTCAATTCTTGCAGCAACACTTTTTATAGAGATTTTATCAATCCTATTTACAGGTGTAGAAGTTAAGATTCAGAGTGTTTTCATGCTCAAAGTTGTCTAAACAAAAGAATTATAAATCTTTATCCTCTTGTTCCAAATTGCATGTGCATTTCAGTACCTCATACATCCTCTGAGTATCAAAGTCATATTGTATATATTTGAAATTTCTTGATAAATGGTAAGGTGTTGCATGCACATGAGGTACCATGTTGACATCTAAAATAATTAATTTATTAATTAATGCATTTATTCTTTTGTTATTTTAACAAACTTTCTCTGAATACCTTTTCAATGCTTCCCTCACTTCCCTAAGTACTACGGGAATATGAAGTGCTACTTTGCTTAGATTTAGAGATATATTTGGCATATATTTCTTTGTTATATCATTTGCAAGACAATCTTTCCTTAACAATTACTTTTATAATTTTCTGCAGCACAGAAGGACATTAGCAATTCAAGAGACTGAATTTTAGCCCACAGAAGTCACTTAGTTATTGTTCTTAGAAGTACCTCTGCATTTCACTGTTATGTTTGATTGCACTTATTGGAATAAAAGCAGATCCCTGAATGCTGGTATATGCTGACCTAGTTAAGTATACATATAAAGGACAGCTGTTTCATTGGAATGGATTCAAGATAAGCAGGAAATATTTATGTTCCACTAAAGTATTGTTCCAAAAATGGCAGCAATGGCTCCCCAAAACAGAAAGAGTACCTAAGTTAGAGGCTTTGCGTTATTCCTCAGAACTGTAACTATAACTTTACCATCTAGCATATTTTAAATTTTAGAGTCTAACGAAGGTCTCCAAGTGAAGATACACATCTTTGTATGGAGAAGAAAGCTTTTCATCCAATAAAATCCAAGATAAAGTTAACTAACAAGCACATTGTTGATAGGTTGGCGTTTTGTAATGATTGTTACTCGTCTAACATTTAAACTAAACTCCAAAGTGTGTTTAATGGTTACAAATTATCTGAATTAGCTGTAGCCTTTGAAATTAGAAAGCATTATTTTACTATCAAACAATTTCTCAGAAAAAAATACATTAATTTCAATTATATGTGAAGTAGTTACTTCTAGGTTTTTGTTTACTTTGTTTGCCAGTTTAATTTGTTAAGTACTTTCATAGATTATTTTTTCATTAAAGTACATTGTTGATACCTATTCAGGTAGACTAAATTATATGAAATGGCCAATATTAGACCATATCTATCCTATAGAAATGGAAATTTCAAGTGAGCCAGCTTAATATATGACCCTGCTGATGGGAGTAAAGCTTAACTGTGCCAGACTCCTCATATCCTTCGGAGAAGGTGATGGCACCCCACTCCAGTACTCTTGCCTGGAAAATCCCATGGACGGAGAAGCCTGGTAGGCTACAGTCCATGGGGTCGCTAAGAGTCAGACACGACTGAGCAACTTCACTTTCACTTTCATGCATTGGAGAAGGAAATGGCAACCCACTCCAGTGTTCTTGCCTGGAGAATCCCAGAGACAGGGAGCCTGGTGGGCTGCCATCTATGGGGCTGAACAGAGTAGGACACGACTGACGTGACTTAGCAGCAGCAGCAGCAGCCTCATATCCTTCAAGATTCTTTTTCCCTTTAATGGAGCCATTTTAATGAAATTGATTAAGAGATTTCAAAAACACTCTTCCCTTTTCTTTATTTAATGAAATCAATGTCCAATTTTCAAGTATCCTTATCAGACTTCTATAAAAGTTAATCATATAAAAACATATTTTAGAGGGAGATTTATGCTGAGGAGACATTTTTTTCCCTCAAAATGTAGAGATAGGAAAGACAGAGAGAGAGAGGACTATACCCTAAATAATTAAACATGAAGATAAAATGCCAAGTTAGAAAAGAAAAGATATGTGTAAATACTTAAATTTTATTAAGATACAGTATTTTATCCATGGTGTTAACAGTAATGTGAAACCTATAAATCCTGATAATCATAAAGAGGCTTAGAATTTGTCAGAAGAGATTATCAGTTAGTAACATTTCTTCTAGTATTTTTTTGTAAATGGCTAGTCACAATCAATTTTGCTTATTTCATATCTAAAAGTTGCTTTGTCAATATTTCTCATCTCTGCAATAAGTCTTATTTTTCTCTTGTGACTTCATGACTTCATGATCCTCTAACCTGGCCTTGGTAAATTATGTTCCAAAGAATTCCAACACTGAGTTAGGAATTTCTCTGTTCTCCTCCCATTGTATTTCTGGCAGCAAGGAACTATTTGTTCATGAGCTAAAAGAACCACTGTTGTAAAGGATGATCCATGACCAGACTGTTCTGATCTTTCATGGTGCTGTCTGCTGACCTACTTGGCAAGTTGGGTTCAGTCTTCTTGTTCATGCATAACTGAGGTCACTTAAACATTAAAAGATATGAACTCCTCTTCCTCTCATCCTTTGACCTAGTTCAAGCCTGTTGTTTAAACTCATGGGTCCAGAACTGTGGTGGATGTGTGAATATTTAAATATGTGTAACTGTGTATGTGTGTGTGCATGTGCTTACCCAAAGTGATGAGTATTTGAAGTGGTGATCTATTGAAAAAATGAGGGCAAGTTCTATGTTTAGTATATCCATATTCAATAAGGGTAAGGATATATGTAAATGGGAAGCATCAAGTTAACATAGAATTCAATTAAGTGTACATTAATTCTTAATATGTAATTATCATTTATATACCTCCTTTCAATGCCTTGAATGCCTCACCTCTTTTCTTAAATATGCATAAGAATGTATGTCAAAACCAATACAATATTATAAAGTAATTAGCCTCCAATTAAAATAAATAAATTTATATTAAAAAATAAATAAATATGCATAAGAATACCTCAGGTACACATAGTTAAATGAATACTAAATGTGTTGATCAAGGAGAGGCAGAATGTTTACAAAAATAAGTGGTACAAGACCCTGAAATATGGCATGAATACAATGTCAAAATGACTATTGGAAGTTAGAAGAAAATAATGTTCTTTGTGCTAGGTTGCTTTAGTTGTGTCTGACTGAGCAATCCTGTGGACTGTAGCCCACCAAACTCCTCTGTCCATGGGGTTTTCCAGGCAAGAATACTGGAGTGGATTGCCGTGCCCCACTTCAGGTGATCTTCCCTACCCAGAGATCAAACCTGGGGCTCCTTCCTTGCAGGCAGTTTCTTTACCAGCTAAGCCACCAGGGAAGCCCCAGAAGAAAATAAAATGGCTCCCACCTAAGTGAAGTAGAAATATCAGAAATACTAAGGCAGAAGATGAAAGAATTCTTAGACAAGTGGGCATGCTACAGTAGATTTATTAAATGAAGCCAGAAAGAACAATAGCCTATGACTCTGTTTACCAAAATGATTAGCAGTGCTCTGATAAGAGATACCAGTATGTATAAAATAGATAACTAATGAGAGCCAACTGCATAGCACAAGGAACTCTACTCAGTGCTCTGTGGTGACCTAAATAGGAAGGAAATTCTAAGAAGAGGTATATATGTATGTGTATAGCTGATCCCTTTTGCAGTATAGCAGAAACTAACACCACATTATAAAGCAACTATGCTCTAATAAAAATTAAACAAAAAAAAGAAAATCTCATTGATGGTTACCCTCTCCAGTCCAAAGTAGATGACAGGAGGTGATGCTAATAATTGGGCTCACTGATACTAATGGGAATAATAAGCTCTTAAAATAAGAGATGCCAGATAACAGCAAGTTAGAAGTCATTATGGTAATGAGTATCAATGTCAGTGTGCAACCCCAAAACTATGGAAACGTTTCAAAGGACACAATGTTCTGGGAAAGACAGGTGGTCAGCCAATAAGAGTACTAGCAGCCACTCCAATAAAATATTCCAATCCCTTGTTTAGTTTCCATATCTGAGCCAATTCTCAAATTCGATTAATTGACCCATTGATTAATGGAGAGGCTGAGTCTCCATGAGGAATGATTTTGAACACCAAGGCATGTATAGAGTTATGCTGCTGCTGCTAAGTCACGTCAGTCGTGTCCGACTCCGCACAACCTATAGACAGAAGCCCATCAGGCTCCCCCGTCCCTGGGATTCTCCAGGCAAGAACACTGGAGTGGGTTGCCATTTCCTTCTCCAATGCATGAAAGTGAAAAGTGAAAGTGAAGTTGCTCAGTCGTGTCCAACTCTTAGTGACCCCATGGACTATAGCCTATGAGGCTCCTCCATCCATGGGATTTCCCAGGCAAGAGTACTGGAATGGGGTGCCATTACTTCCCTAATATTCCAGAGGACTTATGGCTTCTTAACCAGATAACCATAAATTCAGACTATTCATGAATACTCGGACATTTTGAACCCTGTGGAAGAATTTAAACTGATATTAACACTTGAAGGTCTGAACCATTATTACAGTCCTGTGGTTAAATTTGGTTCATGTGAGGACCTGATAGGAAGTGGAATTCTAGCCCAAGTGCAGCTGACATTGTGTCCACTGGGTCTGCAGACATACCAGAATTTTTTCCTCTGGTTCTTGAACACATGATTGGAATGGACATATTTGGTTGTTGAAGGAACCCCATGATGGTTTTATAACCTTTGGGATCAGGGCTGTTGAAATGGGGAAAGTAAAGTGGAAACCCTTAAATCTATCTCCTAGCCTGGACAAGGTGATACATCAAAAGCTATGGGTGTGGGCATGAATGTGAAGATCTTTCCATTTCAAGTTAATATTCACCAAAGAAAACCTAACTGTGAGAGGCGCCTAAAAGACACTGTAATGGAATACAATAAGCTGACAAATGGAGCAGTCTTGACGGTGAAGACGAGGGCAGTGCATGCAGAGACCCACCAACATGGTCTTCAACAATCCAAATCTGATCTAGCTCTAGCGTAGTATCAATCTTCCATCAATGGAGACTAACACAGATTCTGCCACATCTCTCAAGGAGATCAGCTAGTTTTCTGGTTTCAAGATGAGTATATTGGATCCTTTTCATCAGAAAAGGATAGAAATTCATTTTCATTGAGGTAGATACATGTTTAAGTTATAGGCCTACATTTACTACTCTCTTGGCTGTGCAGGTGCAGGATGGCCTAGAGGAGCTATCCCACACTGAAGGTCAGGAATGGTGGTGGCAAGGAGATACCCCTCATTCAAGGTAAGGAGCAACAGCTGTGCTTTGCTGGAGCAGCCGTGAAAAGATACCCCACACTCAAGGTAAGAGAAATCCAAGTAAGATGGTAGGTGTTGAAAGAGGGCATCAGAGGGCAGACACACTGAAACCATACTCACAGAAAACTAGTCAATCTAATCACACTAGGACCACAGCCTTGTCTAACTCAATGAAACCAAGCCATGTCTGCAGGGGAACCCAAGACGGGCGGGTCATGGTGGAGAGGGCTGACAAAACGTGGTCCACTGGAGAAGGGAATGGCAAGCCACTTCAGTATTCTTGCCTTCAGAACCCCATGAACAGCATGAAAAGGCAAAATGATAGGATACTGAAAGAGGAACTCCCCAGGTCAGTAGGTGCCCAATATGCTACTGGAGATCAGTGGAGAAATAACTCCAGAAAGAATGAAGGGATGGAGCCAAAGCAAAAAAAATACCCAGTTGTGCATGTGACTGGTGATAGAAGCAAGATCTGATGCTGTAAAGAGCAACATTGCATAGGAACCTGGAATGTCAGGTCCATGAATCAAGGCAAATTGGAAGTGGTCAAACAAGAGATGGCAAGGGTGAACGTCAACATTCTAGGAATCAGCAAACTAAAATGGACTGGAATGGGTGAGTTTAACTCAGATGACCATTATATCTACTACTGCAGGCAGGAATCCCTTAGAAGAAACGGAGTAGCCATCATGGTCAATGAAAAGACCAAAATGCAGGACTTGGATGCAACCTCAAAAATGACAGAATGATCTCTGTTTGTCTCCAGAGCAAACCATTCAATATCACAGTTATCCAAGTCTATGCCCCAACCAGTAATGCTGAAGAAGCTGAAGTTGAACAGTTTTATTAAGACCTACAAGGCTTTTTAGAACTAACACCCAAAAAAGATGTCCTTTTCATTACAAGGGACTGGAATGCTAAAGTAGGAAGTCAAGAAACACCTGGAGTAACAGGCAAATTTGGCCTTGGAATGTGGAATGAAGCAGGGCAAAGACTAATAGAGTTTTGCCAAGAAAATGCACTGGTCATAGCAAACACCCTCTTCCAACAATACAAGAGAAGACTCTACACATGGTCATCACCAGATGGTCAACACCGAAATCAGATTGATTATATTCTTTGCAGCCAAAAATGGAGAAGCTCTATACAGTCAACAAAAACAAGACCAGTAGCTGACTGTGGCTCAGATCATGAACTGCTTATTACCAAATTCAGACTTAAACTGAAGAAAGTAGGGAAAACCTCTAGACCATTCAGGTATGACCTAAATCAAATCCCTTCTGATTATACAGTGGAAGTGAGAAATAGATTTAAGGGCCTAGATCTGATAGATAGAATGCCTGATGAACTATGGAATGAGGTTCGTGACATTGTACAGGAGACAGGGATCAAGATCTTCCCCATGGAAAAGAAATGCAAAAAAGCAAAATGCCTGTCTGGGGAGGCTTTACAAATAGCTGTGAAAAGAAGAGAGGCAAACAGCAAAGGAGAAAAGGAAAGATATAAGCATCTGAATGCAGAGTTCCAAAGAATAGCAAGAAGAGATAAGAAAGCCTTCTTCAGCGATCAATGCAAAGAAATAGAGGAAAACAACAGAATGGGAAAGACTAGAGATCTCTTCAAGAAAATTAGAGATATCAAGGGAACGTTTCATGCAAAGATGGGCTCGATAAAGGACAGAAATGTATGGACCTAACAGAAGCAGAAGATACAAAGAAGAGGTGGCAGGAATACACAGAACTGTACAAAAAGATCTTCACAAACCAGAGAATCATGATGATGTGATCACTGATCTAGAGCCAGACATCTTGGAATGTGAAGTCAAGTGGGCCTTAGAAAGCATCACTATGAACAAAGCTAGTAGAGGTGATGGAATTCCAGTGGAGCTATTTCAAATCCTGAAAGATGATGCTGTGAAAGTGCTGCACTCAATATGCCAGCAAATTTGGAAAACTCAGCAGTGACCACAGGACTGGAAAAGTCAGTTTTCATTCCAATCCCAAAGAAAGGCAATGCCAAAGAATGCTCAAACTACCGCACAATTGCACTCATCTCACATGCTCAAAATTCTCCAAGCCAGGCTTCAGCAATATGTGAACTGTGAACTCCCTGATGTTCAAGCTGGTTTTAGAAAGAGCAGAGGAGCCAGAGATCAAAATGCCAACATCCACTGGATCATCGAAAAAGAAGAGAGTTCCAGAAAAACATCTATTTCTGTTTTATTGACTATGCCAAAGCCTTTGACTCTGTGGATGACAATAAACTGTGGAAAATTCTGAAAGAGATGGGAATACCAGACCACCTGACCTGCCTCTTGAGAAATCTGTATGCAGGTCAGGGAATCAATGGTTAGAACTGAACATGGAAAAACAGACTGGTTCCAAATAGGAAAAGGAGTATGTCAAGGCTGTATATTGTCACCCTGCTTATTTAACTTCTATGCAGAGTACATCATGAGAAATGCTGGGCTGGAAGAAGCACAAGCTGGAATCAAGATTGCTGGGAGAAATATCAATAACCTCAGATATGCAGAAAGTGAAGAGGAGCAAAGGGCGTCTTGATGAAAGTGAAAGTGGAGAGTGAAAAATTTGGCTTAAAGTTCAACATTCAGAAAATGAAGATCATGGCATCTGGTCCCATCACTTCATGGGAAATAGATGGGGAAACAGTGGAAAGAGTGTCAGACTTTATTTTGGGGGCTCCCAAATCACTGCAGATGGTGATTGCAGCCATGAAATTAGAAGACACTTACTCCTTGGAAGAAAAGTTATGACCAACCTAGGTAGCATATTCAAAACCAGAGACATTACTTTGCCGACTAAGGTCCATCTAGTCAAGGCTATGGTTTTTCCTGTGGTCATGTATGGATGTGAGAGCTGGACTGTGAAGAAGGCTGAGCGCTGAAGAATTGATGCTTTTGAACTGTGGTGTTGGGGAAGACTCTTGAGAGTCCCTTGGACTGCAAGGAAATCCAACCAGTCCATTCTGAAGGAGATCAGCCCTGAGATTTCTTTGGAAGGAATGATGCTAAAGCTGAAACTCCAGTACTTTGTCCACCTCACACGAAGAGTTGACTCATTGGAAAAGACTCTGGTGCTGGGAGGGATTGGGGGCAGGAGGAGAAGGGGACGACCGAGGATGAGATGGCTGGATGGCATCACGGACTCGATGGACCTGAGTCTGAGTGAACTCCGAGAGATGGTGATGAACAGGGAGGCCTGGCGTGCTGTGATTCATGGGGTCGCAAATAGTCGGACACGACTGAGCGACTGAACTGAACTGAACTGGGCAGTATCACTATCCAAAAATATATAGGTTTTCTGATCTACCACTTAGACTGGTTAGTTAGTAAGTCAGTTAGTGTTAGTTGCTCAGTTGTATCTGACTCTTTGTGACTCCATGGACTGTAGCCCACCAGGCATCTCTGTCTCTGGGATTCTCCAGGAAAGAATACTGGAGTAGGTTGCCATTTCCTTCTCCAGGGGATCTTCCTGACCCAGGAATCAAACCTGAGTCTCCTACATTTCAGACAGATACTTTACCATCTGAGATACCTGAGAATACTGATAATATAATTTCAGAAAGAGGAAACTAAACCAAAAGAGACATAGAAGTGAGCGTATGACTCATAATTCCTTCTCACCTGGAATCTGCCAACATAATTGAGTAATACAGATGAAGCACCAACTTGAAGATGATAACCCACAAAGGTGATATGTTATCCTCTTGGATGTGGTTTACATCATAAATCAGTGATCTATTTTATGGTGCCAGGCCTCCATTAAGTAAAATATGTAGATCCCATATCAAGGAGGTAAAATGGTCCATTTACCCTCACTCTCATTGATTCACTTGAAGAATTTGTGCTTTAATCTCCATTTTCTGGATGTCCTCTTCTTAGAGGAGGGACACCTCCATCAGAAATACAGTAAGAGTCTCATAGAACCTTATGCTGTGGTTCTTTACAAGTCATTTGGGTTCTTTGTGCTAAGAGATTAACAGATAAGAAAAAGAAACAATTGTATGGGTAGTTTATCCTAGTTATCAGGAGGATGCTGGGCTACCATTACAAAATGGTTGTATGGAGGAAATGCTTGACATCTGTCTGACCGACTGGAATAACAGTACTCTCTTGCCCAATTTAATGGTAAATGGACAAGAGCATCAGCCAGAGCTATTTATGGCAGGAAGATCATGGTGACCAGCACGTCAGATCACATGTGAATGACAGTCTGAATCGCTACAAGGTAAGTCAGCTGGACAAGCAGAGGTGGTAGCAGAAGTTTAAGGTGCAGCAAGAATGAATAATAAGCCATAGAATGAGTATCAGTTGAAGTCCCAAGATGAACTTCTTTGTGAACACTAAATTTTTAAGTTCTTCTGAGTTTCAACAGGGGAAAAAAAAAGATATACCAGAATATTATAGGAGATATTTTCACATGAAATAAACTTATTGTTGATTCAAGTGAATCTGAGCAGTGCAAGAGGTACATCTTAAGGAACACTATAAGTGATCCAAAATCCCTTTCAGGGTTAAGGCACTCATTCCCCTAACTCTTCAAGGATGGACTTCAGTTGAAAGAAGCTGCCAAACCCAAGATTAATCCTAACTTGAGGCTGGGGTACAAAAACTAAGTTCCTTACTTCAGTTTTGAAGGGCCAGCTCAGCTCCAGAGTTCCCCATGTGTTTGTCTGAGGGCTTTAACTGAAAAACTTTTTTTTTTTTTGTTTTCCTGAGTGTGCATATAGTCCCTTACATGTTTCTTCCTGAGTATATACCTAAGAAAATCCCCTGCATGCAAATTCTGTTTCGTAAAGAAAATGACTTATAATGCAAGGTCATACAGACTATAAGTGACAAAGTGAATCAGAAGTCAGGCTTCCAGACTGCCACTGCAGCGCTCGTTCCTCTACATCTCATGGCTAGATCCTCTCAATATTTTTTTTAATTTATGCAAATCTTTAGTTACATATAAGTTATTCATTTATACATCTGTGTCCCAAGCTAGGATAAAAGGTTTAGAGGACAAGAGAATGTATCCTGTGTGCATTTATTTCCTAAATTGAGCAAATCTAGTGTCTCATTTTAACCACTCCATTAACATTGTATTTGTTCAATGAATAACTTTTAGATAGTTACCTTGATAGATGAACACTTTCCAGTTTATTTGAAAATTATGTTTATAATAAATCATATTCAAATATCTTCTTTATAGGAATTTCAATATATTGAGTGGGTTGTTAAAAATGCAGTGTTGAATGGATCTCAATCCAGGATGTAAACATTCATGATATAACAAACAAACAACAACAACAAAGAGGTTGATCATGTGTATCCTGCCTTTTCTGTAGGATTTTACAATCTTATACACATGACTAGGTTATGATTTGTTAAGCGCATACTGTCTATCAGCTTTTAGAAAATGGCTCCAGAATTCATTCTCTCCCCTCTGCCTTTCTTTCACCTGTGAAATTGAACAAGCTAATACCAATTAGGACAGTGGGAAGATGAGAGAGAGAACAGTAAAGAAAAAGAATTCATACCCAATTATAGATTTTCCCACAGAATTAAATAAGATCAACAAAAATATTGCACATAATAAATACTTCAACTACAGGTTTTCACCAACAGAGTATTTTTTGATTGTCAAATAAAGTCTTATTTTTGTTTCTTCTGGGGAAAAATAATACAATACTGTCCTTTCTGGCTTTCCTTTATATTGCTACTTCCAATGCTAGGATATTTGCATAACCCCTTATTTCACTTCCTCCTTATTGCCTCCTATGTTTATTGATATCTTTATTTTCCTAAAATATAGTTATGAATGGATAATGCTTTTTCCCGAAAGCCTGCATGAACCTTTATTTTCTAAAAGATAAGTCTAAACCCCATAAAATGTTTCTGGATAAATAGAAAATTCTCTATGTATTTTTCCCACCTAATTTCTTAGCTTTGTATACCATCACTCTACTTCATATACCATAAATTCCTTCCTGAATGATTTTCCTCTCATTATTTCCTTTCCTGTCAAATGATCTTCCAGCTTCCATTAGTCAAATGCCACTTCATCAATCCTCAGTCCTTATTCATACTCTTGCAATAACTGTCTGTCTTAATATGGAATTAAACTCTTTCTATATTCAGTCTCCTCATCACTATTTATATTGTCTTATGTAATATACCATTTAAAAACATGTATATTATGCTTATTTGTTTTGTCTTATCTCTCAGACTCATTGCTTTTGCTTTTCCCTCAAAGCATAGACTAGTATAGAGTGGCTAGGAAGTGATTTCTGCTAAGTGAATGAGATGCAGATGAATGCCGACAATATAATACCTGAATAACCAGCCATGGAACTAACTTGTCTCCCTTAAGACATAACTGTCAAGTGTATTTAGTGACACTTAGATGGTAAGCTGTATAAATAATGAGAAGAGAGTTTTTACAAATACAAGCGTTTTCAACAGAAATTGAAAGGAAGGAAATTCCAGGGAGAGGAAAGATATTGGCACAAAAGTGAATTTTTTCCACTTGCCAAAATTTCATACCCAAGTTCAATGATAAAAGCAAGAAATTACAACATAATATATGTCACAAGTTCATTGTTTCATTTAATAATGACATTAAGATTAGCATAATTCTAATTTATATCCTGAAAATATCTATCTGTAATTTCCATTGTGTATTTGTTTGTCTTATGGTCTCTTAAATATGTCCTATAAGTTTGCTTGCTTTCCATATGTTCAATATTTTAAAGTGAGCTATAGTGTGGCTTTGAACTGTGGTGTTGGAGAAGACTCTTGAGAGTCCTTTGGACTGCAAGGAGATCCAACCAGTCCATTCTGAAGGAGATCAGCCCTGGGATTTCTTTGGAGGGAATGATCCTGAAGCTGAAACTCCAGTACTTTGTCCACCTCATGTGAAGTGTTGACTCATTGGAAAAGACTCTGATGCTGGGAGGGATTGGGGGCAGGAGGAGAAGGGGACAACAGAGGATGAGATGGCTGGATGGCATCACTGACTCAATGGACGTGAGTCTGAGTGAACTCCGGGAGTTGGTGATTTATAGGGAGGCCTGATGTGCTGCAATTCATGGGGTCGCAATGAGTCGGACATGACTGAGTGACTGAACTGAACAGTGTGGCTTTAATCTTTACTACAACAACGCAAATCAGCCATAATTACACATACATTCCCTCCCTCCCTATCCTCCCTTCCTGCCTCTATCCCATCCCTCCAGGTCATCACAGAGCTCCAGACTGTGATCCCTTTGCTACACAGCAACTTCTCACCAACTAACCATTTTACACCTGATACAATATATATGCTGATGCTACTTTCTCCACTTGTCCCTCTCTCTCCCTCCTCCACAGTGTCTACAAGTCTGTTTTCTATATCTCCATCTCCATTCCTTCTTTGCAAATAATTTCATCAATATCATTTTTCTAAATTCTGTATATATGCATTAATATACTACATTAGTTTTTCTCTTTCTGACTTAACTTCACTCTGTATAACAGGTTCTAGCTTCTTAGTAGTTGAGATGCAATTTCAAGGGCAGATTTCAGCACCTTGGTCAGAGCAATGAGATTAAGAACATTTTTAATACATTTGCACACCTTGGATACAACAGAGCAACCATTGCTTCTCTATACTAACAAATACATATTCAAAAGTAATTGGCAAACAGGTGCAATAACCAGTTATAATCATTTTCTAAGTATCCATTAAAGTCTTCAACAAGCTTTACCTTAATAGTCATCCTTTTAAAAGAAATCATGTCACCCTCAAGTTGAAGAAAATATAAAGGTCATATTATCCAAATTCCTACCTCCCTATATATGGGAAAAGATGTCTACTTAAGTTATTATTTAAGAATAGAAAATACATAATAAAGATAAAAGAAATTCAATAGTTTAATTTTTGTAAAAAATACACATTTGTGTGTAGAAGAAAAGACAAAAATATGTATATAAATGTACATATTGGTTTCAGAATTACAGTTGTTCTTTCTGCTTATCTTTGTTTTCTAATATTTCTCCCATAAGCATGTGTGATTTAAAAAAAGATTTGTAAAATATATCATTAGCTTTCTCTCACAATGCTAAGGTGAAGCAAGAGCCTTGATAGAAATCATAGATTTAAATAGGTAACATACCTTATGGGTCCAATATATATTGGTGGTTGAGGTGATAATATAGGTAAAAGACAAATCTGAGACCATAATGATGCTGTGAAGAAGACCCAAATTTGACTGACCATTCTTCTCACCCACAGAGTCTTTGTTCCTTTCTAAGTGATCTACTTTCTCTTTGTACTTGTTACAGGGAGTTACATAGGCTTCTCAGGTGGCTCAGGGTAAAAGAATCCAGCTGCCAGTGCAGGAGACACAGGAGATGCTGTTTCGATGCCTGGATCAGAAAGATCCCCTGGAGGAGGAAATAGCAGCCCACTCCAGTATTCTTACTTAGAGATTCCCATGGACAGAGCAGCCTGGTGGGCTACAGTCCATGGGGTCGTGAAGAGTCAGACACGATGGCGTGACTGAACATGCAGATACCCACACAAGTCTCTGGCTTGGTTGCTGTTCAGTCACTCAGTGATGCCCAACTCTTTGCAGCCCCATGGATGCAGCACTCCAGGCTTCCCTGTTCACCACCAACTCCCAGAGTTTGCTCAAACTCATGTCCATTGAGTCAGTGATGCCATCCAACCATCTCATCCTCTGTCATCCCCTTCTCCTCCTGCCTTCTATTTTTCTCAACATCAGGATCTTTTAAAATGAGTTGGCTCTTCACATCAGGTGGCCACAGTAATGGAGCTTCAGATTCAACATCAGTCCTTTGAATGAATATTCAGGGTTGACTTCATTTAGAACTGACTGGTTTGATTTCCTTGCAGTCCAAAGGACTCTCAAGAGTCTTTTCCAACACCGCAGTTCAAAAGCATCAAAGCTTTGCTGCTCAGCCTTCTAAATGGTCCATCTCTCACATTCAGACATGACTACTAGAAAAATCATAGCTATGACAATACTCACCTTTGTCGGCAAAGCAATGTCCCTGCTTTTTAATATGCTGTCTACATCGGTCATATCTTTTCTTCCAAGGAGCAAGAATCTTTTAATTTCATGGTTGCAGTGATCGTCTGCAGTGATTTTGGAGCCCAAGAAAATAAAATCTGTCACTGTTTCCATTGTTTTCTCATCTATTTGCCATGAAGTGATGGGACTGGATGACATGGAATGGGAGTTTCAAGCCAACTGTTTCACTCTCCTCTTTCACCCAAATCAAGAGGCTCTTTAGTTTCTCTTTACTTTCTGCCATAAGGCTTGTCATCACATATCTGAGGTTATTGACAATCTTGGCAATCTTTATTCCAGCTTGTGCTTCATCCAGCTACTCTGCATATAAGTTAAATAAGCAGGGTGACAATATACAGCCTTGATCTACTCCTTTCTCAATTTGGAGCCAGTCCATTAATTGCACCATGTCTGTTCTAACTGTTATTTCTTGATCTGAAGTGGTCTGGTATTCACATCTGCTGAAGAATTTTCCACAGTTTGTTGTGATCCACACAGTCAAAAGTTTTAGTATAGTCAATGAAGCAGATGTTATTCTACAGTTCTTTTGCCTTTTCTATGATCCAATGGATGTTGGCAATTTGATCTCTGGTTCCTCTGCCATTTCCAAATCCACCTTGTATACCTGGAAATTCTCAGTTTATGTACTGCTAAAGCCTAGCTTGGAGGACTTTGAGCATGACCTTGCTTAGCATATGAAATGAGTGCAATTGTGCAATAATATGAACATTCTTTGGCATTGCCTTTCTTTGAGACTGAAATGAAAATGAACATTTTGCAGTCCTGTGGCCACTGCTGAGTTTTCCAAATTTGCTGGCATATTGAGTGCAGCACTTTAACATCATCATCTTTTAGGGTCTGAAATAGCTCAGCTGGAATAAACTCAGAGCTCATCACCTCTACTAGCTTTGTTCATAATGATGCTTCCTAAGGCCCACTTGACTTCGCACTCTAGGATATCTGGCTATAGTTGAGTAATCACACCTTTGTGGTTGTCTAGGTCATTAAGATATTTTTGTATAGTTCTTCTGTGTATTCTTGCCACCTCTTAATATCTTTTGCTTTTTTTTAGGTTCTTCATTGTGCCTATCTTTGCATAAAGTATTCCCTTGATATCTCTAATTTTCTTGAAGAAATCTCTAGTCTTTCCTATTCTACTGTTTTTCTCTATTTCTTTGCACTGATCACTGAGGAAGGCTTTCTTATCTCTCCTTGCTGTTCTTTTGAACTTTGAATTCGAATGGGTATATCTGTCCATTTCTCCTTTGCCTTTCACTCTTCTCTTTTTCAGCTATTTGTAAGACCTCCTCAGACAACTCTTTTGCCTTTTTGCAGTTTTTTTTTCTTGTGGATGGTTTTGATCACCACCTCCTGTCCGATGTTATGAACCTCTGTCCATAGTTCTTCAGACACTCTTGGTATCAGATCTAATTCTTGGAATCTGTTTGTCTGTTCCACTGTATAATCATAAGGGATTTGATTTAGGTCATACCTGAATGGCCTAGTGATTCTCCCTATGTTCTTCAACTTAAGTCTGCATTTTACAATAAGGAGTTAATGATGTGAGCCATAGGCAGCTCTGGTCTTGTTTTTGCTGACTGTATACAGCTTCTGCATCTTCAGCTACAAATAATATAATCAATCTGAATCTGGTACTGACCAGATTCAGATGTACAGTCTACATCTCATGTGTAGACTCTGGCTTGGTAGGGTTTTAGAATTGTAGTGATACAAAGGAAACAGTTGATAAAATTCAGGTTTGATATTGAAGATAATATTTCTGAAGATAATAAGATCGACTGGGAAATAAAATTACTTTCCAGGCATGGCTGTAATTAATAGGATTAATCATAGGCAAGTTGAAACAGAAAAAGAAGGGGGAAGTAGAGGGAAAATAAAGCAGATGATCAGGGATTTGTTACAATATGTGACTTCTTAGAGATTAGAAGCATGCTAAAAGAATAAGGTGAATTACAATGACATAAATAATAAAGGTTCTGACCTGCTTTTTATTGAAGATTCTGGATAGAAATTGAGTTCTAGGGTCCCTGCCACACAGCAAAGTAAACTTGACTCATTTCCTAGAAAAACATATATTATAGAACATTTTGTTTATCTACACACATGTACATGTGGATTCGTGATCATTGTATATTATAGACTTTGGCTGACTTTCATTTTAATCAATTAGTATAAGCATTATCTAAAATATAATAAAGATTTTGATATTAATTTTAATAGTAGTATTGTTTTATTCAAAAGTGATGAAGAATTCAGTTCACTTCAGTCATTCAGTCATTCAGTCATGTTGGACTCTTTGCGACCCCATGAATTGCAGCACGCCAGGCCTCCCTGTCCATCACCATCTCCCGGAGTTCACTCAAACTCACGTCCATCAAGTCAGTGATGACATCCAGCCATCTCATCCTCTGTCGTCCCCTTCTCTTCCTGCCCCCAATCCCTCCCAGCATCAGAGTCTTTTCCAATGAGTCAACTCTACGCATGAGGTGGCCAAAGTACTGGAGTTTCAGCTTCAGGATCATTCCCTCCAAAGAAATCCCAGGGCTGATCTCCTTCAGAATGGACTGGTTGGATCTCCTTGCAGTCCAAGGGACTCTCAAGAGTCTTCTCCAACACCACAGTTCAAAAGCATCAATTCTTCAGCACTCAGCTTTCTTCACAGTCCAACTCTCACATCCATACATGACTACTGAAAAACCATAGCCTTGACTAGATGGACCTTTGTTGGCAAAGTATTGTCTCTGCTTTTGAACATGCTGTCTAGGTTGGTCATAACTTTTCTTCCAAGGAGCAAGCGTCTTTTAATTTCATGGCTGCAGTCACCATCTGCAGTGATTTTGGAGCCTCCCAAAATAGTCTGACACTGTTTCCACTGTTTCCCCATCTATTTCCCATGAAGTGATGGGACCAGATGCCATGGTCTTTGTTTTCTGAATATTGAGCTTTAAGCCAACTTTTTCACTCTCCACTTTCACTTTCATCAAGAGGCATTTTAGTTCCTCTTCACTTTCTGCTATCTGCATATCTGAGGTTATTGATATTTCTCCCGGCAATCTTGATTCCATCTTGTGCTTCTTCCAGCCCATGCATAAGTGTATGGTGAATAAAATGACCTCATTAACTAAGGATCTGGAATGCTTATTTCCTATGGCTTAAAAATCATATCATCTGGGAAGAAAATAGATCAAGTATTTGTTGCCTAAATGTTTAACTCTATCATATAACAGTTTTTTCATTTTTACTCCTCGACAATTCATTGCTTTGGGACAATGAGAATCTATCATATGTTCAGCATAACGAATTCCATTCATTATCTTTTATTGTCACTTCTCTTTAGCTTTTTGGCAAATTGTTTTGGTTTGGATATTAATAGAAACATAAATGAGAAGAAAACCTGTCATCCAAATTGTCCATCCTCAACTGTCCCCTCCCAAAAAAGTTTGTATTGTTTATCTCATTTCTGCTTTTTGCTTTGTTCATGTATAATTTTCATTAAATTGTTTCATATAATGAAACTATAATTATGTTTTATTATAGTATTTTTATTATTTAATATATACTTTTAGTCATTTCCTTTGTATATAAATATTACATGCAAAATACATAAGCAAATATGCATATATGAAAATGCAGTGTGTTTTCAGGAAAACTTTTATAAGCTGTAATTTGAGGGTAGCTAATAGTACAAGAAAAGTTATTGATTAATATTTTGCACAGAAGCAATGTTTTATACTGTTTCATCAAACTAAAAATTAATTTGCAGGTGACAATAGAAACAGCTTTAGAGAAAAAGAAATTGATGTTGCTTCAGATTTCTAGACAGGTTATCACTTTTATTAATATTTTAAGCAAATAGAGAAAACACAAAAGAAAACTTCAAAATGTTCACATATATAAAGTGAATTTTAAAACACTTAAATTATTGTTCATTTTTGATCACAACTGATCATCTCAACTACCTGTATCTCCATAACTTTGTCTTTGAAGGGTCTGCCTGACTCTGTCTTGAGAAATAAGAGCATTTTTTTAATCTATAAAAATTGGACTTCTTCATGATTTACTATATCAACATCATGTAAATAGGCATGAAAATTATGATTAAAGTATTTTAAGGATGCAAATAACATAGTTAAATTATTGCTTTTATTCTTCTGAATGCCATAGGTGGTACCCACTTCTATTATTAATAATACATCTGTAGAGTCAGTAGTAGGTTTCACTGTACAGAAATTTCTGCTGGATTACAAAAATATAGATTTTACTTCATAAAAATCTACTCTTAAGTCACTCGGCTAGTGATCACTCCCTGAAAAGACCTCACTCTTTACCCTCTGGAGCTTCTCTTCTCTTTATTTTCCTCCTACATCTAGATTTACTGACTCACTTCTAAATTTCCAATGAATGTCTCAACATGCCTCCCATGACCCCTTTCTCAGTTTCTCTCCACTCAGCAGTTTACAAACTCTTTGGAGACATGGGCTTTAGTCCCTGGAACATTAAATCGCACTTTGAACATAAGAGGAAAACAGAATTCACGGAAATATGTAAAAGTGGCTTTAAGATGCAACATTTTATGCAATATGAAGAAATTAAATTGGACGGACATTTACTCTGTGTGGACTTCCCTGGTGGCTCAGATGGTAAAGCATCTGCTTACAGTGCAGGAGACTTGAGTTCGATCCCTGGGTCGGAAAGATCCTCTGGAGAAGGAAATGGCAACCCACTCCAGTACTCTTGCCTGGAGAATACCATGTTCAGAGGAACCTTATGGGCTACAGTCTGTGGGGTCGCAAAGAGTTGGAGACAACTGAGCGACTTCACTTACTCTGTGTGAAGATTGTGAGAAATGACAGAATCTTCTTAACTTACACAAGATTCTTAAAAATTAAAAGGTGATGTCACAGACTTATGAGACAGGGAAAACATTATCTCCATTTTATAGGTGAATACACTGAGGCTGAAGAAGACTAAATTAATTCCTGAGGTACTACAGTCATGAGAGAAAAAGCTCCATTTGTTGACTAGAGTCCTTTCTTTTCCATAATATCACTGAGATGTAGGAAAGAGGAAGGTAAGCCTTTGTCTGTGTTCTGATCTACTGACACAAATAAATGCTAATCATTAGCATAGATATTAAACAATCTTCCTGAAGTCCTTTCCAAGGCCAATAGAAGGATGTTCTTTACATTTGTTGGAGGGATATTTTGCAGGTCCAGCCCTTTCTCTTCCTTTGTTAATAACAGGACAGCTCAGAAGAAATTAATTTATTTTTTACTATTTCCAAGGAGAGTATATTCTAGAAACCTACAGTCATCAAGACAATATGGTACTGGCACAAAAACAGAAATACATACCAATGGAACAAGATAGAAACCCAGAAATAAACCCATGCACCTATGAGTTCCTTGTTTTTGACAAAGGAGGCAAGAATATACAATGGGGCAAAGACAACCTCTTCAATAAGTGATGCTTTTACATGTAGAGAGCTACATGTAAAAGAATGAAATTAGAACAGTTCCTAAAACCATACACAAAGATAAGCTCATAATGGATTAAAGGCCTAAATGTAAGACCAGAAACTATAGACCTCTTAGAGGAAAACATAGGCAGAACACTCAACATAATTCAAAGCAAGATCCTCTATGACCCATCTCCTAGGGTAATAGAAATAAAAACAAATGTAAACAAGTGGGATCTGATTAAAGCTTTTGCACAGCAAAGGAAACTATAAGCAAGGTGAAAAGACAACCCTCAGAATGGGAAAAAATAATAGCAAATGAAACAACTGACAAAGGACTAATTTCCAAAATACACAAGCAGTTCATAAAACTTAATACCAGAAAAACAAACAACCCAATAAAAAGTGGGAAAAGATCTAAACAGACATTTCTCCAAAGAAGACATACAGATGGTTAACAAACACATGAAAGATGCTCACATTTGCTTATTATTAGAGAAATGTGAATCAAAACTACAATGAGATATCACCTCACACCAGTCAGAATGGCCATCATAAAAATATTTACAACAAAAAATGCTGCAGAGGGTGTGGAGAAAAGGGAGCCCTCTTGCACTGTTGGTGGGAGTGTAAATTGATACAGCCACTATGGAAGATGGCATGGAGATTGCTTAAAAACCAGGAGTAAAACCACCATATGACCCAGCAATTCCACTCCTAGGCATATACCCCGAGGAAACCAAAAAGACACATGTACCCCATCTTGAAAAAGACACAAGTATCCCATTGTTCGTTGCAGCACTGTTTATAATAGCTAGAACATAGATGTCCATTGACAGATGAATAGATAAAGGGGATGTGGTACATATACACAGTGGAATATTACTCAGCCATAAAAAGGAACACATTTTAGATGGTTCTAATGAGGTGGATGAACCTAGAGCTTACTATACAGAATGAAGTAAATCAGAAAGAGAAAGATAAATATCATATACTGAAAGTGAAAGAGGGAATGAAAAAGGTGGCTTAAAGCTCAACATTCAGAAAACGAAGATCATGGCATCTGGTCCCATCACTTCATGAGAAATAGATGGGGAAACAGTGGAAACAGTGTCAGACTTTATTTTTGGGGCTCCCAAATCACTTCAGATGGTGATTGAAGCAATGAAATTAAAAGACACTTAATCCTTGGAAGAAAAGTTATGACCAACTTAGATAGCATATTGAAAAGCAGAGACATTACTTTGCCAACAAAGGTCCGTCTAGTCAAGGCTATGTTTTTTCCAGTGGTCATGTATGGATGTGAGAGGTGGACTGGGAAGAAAGCTGAGTGCCAAAGAATTGATGCTTTTAAACTGTGGTGTTGGAGAAGACTCTTGAGAGTCCCTTGAACTGCAAGAAGATCCAACCAATTCATTTTAAAGGAAATCAGCCCTGGGTGTTCTTTGGAAGCAATGATGCTAAAGCTGAAACTCTAGTACTTTGACCACCTCATGCGAAGAGTTGACTCATTGGAAAAGACTCTGATGCTGGGAGGGATGGGGGCAGGAGGAGAAGGGGACAACAGAGGATGAGATGGCTGGATGGCATCACTGACTCGATGGACGTGAGTCTGAGTGAACTCCAGGAGTTGGTGATGGACATGGAGTCCTGGCGTGCTGCGATTCATGGGGTTGCAGAGTCAGATACGACTGAGTGACTGAACTGAACTGAATGCATATATACAGAATCTAGAAAGATGGTACCAAAGAATTTATTTGCAGGGCAGTTTCCCTGGTGGCTCAGAGGTTAAAGCATCTGCCTCCGACGTGGGAGACCCAGGTTCGATCCCTGGGTCGGGAAGATCCCCTGGAGAAGGAAATGGCAATCCACTCCAGTATTCTTGCCTGGAGAATCCCATGGACAGAGAAGCCTAGTAGGTTACAGTCCACGGGGTCGCAAAGAGTTGGACACGACTGAGCGACTTTACCTCTTCACCTCAATGGAGAAACAGACAAAGAAAATAGATTTATGAACATGGGGAGAGGGCAGAAGTGAGTGAGATGTATGGAGAGAGTAGCATGAAAACTTACATTACCATATGTAAAATAGATAGCCAATGGGAATTTGCTGTATGGCTCAGGAAACTCAAACAGGGCCTATGTTTCAACTTAGAGTGGTGGGATGGGGAGGGAGATGGGAGAGAGGTTCAGAAAGGAGGGGATATATGTATACCTATGGCTGGTTCATGTTGAGGTTCGATAGAAAACAACAGAATTCTGTAAAGCAATTATCCTTCAATTAAAAAAAAAACTTTTTAAATAATTTTAAATTAAAAAGCGCATTAATTAAAAATATTGTAGAAATTTGGCGTGAGGACAGTAAGGTGAGCTAGCGGACTACTTATGATCCTTAAAATCAAAAGAAGAAAAAGACTAAGTCTCTGCCCATATGCTGCCCTGCTCCCACAGGAAGCTGGGATTCCTGGGGTGCACCGCACTCTCCCAGTGGATGCAGCAGGGACTGCGCTGTGCAGATGCCGCTTTAGACCCCACCCTTATCCCACACTCCTCTGTGGGTTAGGGGTGAAAGAAGATTGAAAGGTGGCAAATCTCGGGAGACTGACATGAAAGGAGGGTGTGATTCAGCCTTTTGCCTGATTGTAATGAGGCATTTTGATTTCTCACTTCACACTCATTACGGGGCTTCTCCTGCTCTTGGTTTCAGAGCAACTAGAGAGCCCTGAGGGAACAGTGCCTTTAGAATGCTCCTAATTACAGATCTGAGATCTTGAGCCTCATCCCAGAAGGACCATCCATTGAGTACTAGGGACCCTCTGGAAGTAAGAAAGTTACTTTGAAACATCTTTTCTGTGCCTTATTATTTCAGATTATAAACCTGTTAAAGAGATGAGAAACATCTGCTCTGTCCCATGCCTGAAAAAGTATCATTTAACTCTTGATTTCCAGGAGAGAATAGAATATTCCCTGTGTCTTAGAAGAAGTGGTCTCAGCATTATAAATATGCTTTCTCAACTATTTTGCAGTTCCTTAGAGTTTTACTTAAAAGGATTGACAGGATAAAAGTGAAAGAAAGTGAAAGCCACTCAATCCTATATGACTCTTTGCCACCCCAAGAACTGTTGTCCGCCAGTCTCCTCTATCCATAGAATTATCCAGACCAGAACACTAAAGTGGGTAGCCATTCCCTTCTCCAGGGGATCTTACTAACCTAGGAATCAAACCCAGGTCTCCTGCACTGCAGGTGGATTCTTTACCAAGTAAGCCACCAGGGAAGTTATACGGAAAGGAGAAGGAATGCTGTTATTACTTCAACAAGAATAAAGTCTGTTTCCTGTACAAAGGGAGAAAGAAAGAGATTTCATGAACATTACTTATAAACTGCTACTTTAAGCTTCTATATTAGTAGCACAGAGATTTATTTCTCTTATCTTCCTTTCATTTAAGAAGTACATTAATTTTTTCGCTTCCACTCTCTTAATACCAAATTTCTACAGAGATTTCAATTTTTACCCTTTCCTTTTTTTTTAAATGATGGAGGATGAATTAAGTCGTTTTTGAATAATCCCTTTTAACATTGGGATTAAGACAGCTTGGACCACAGAAAGATTTCTGATGAAATAAACAAAATTTTCTACTTCCAGGTCTCTAATTCTGAGACCTATAATAGTCTGTAACAGATTGCAGACTGTAAATATATTTACTTGTCCCAAATATCATGATTGTATAATATAGGAAAAAAATAAAGTTATGTCTGAAGTCAGTGCCCAGGGTTTAGTTCAGGACTAAATTTCTTGTTACAATTTAAACTATAAAACACTTAGAGCCAGTTTTCTCTTTTTGTAAAGTGGAAATCAGGATATTTCTAACAGCCTGTATGTATGACATGAATTTTCAAGTTTATTTAGCATGAGATTTAGAAGTGGTTGTCTCCAAGAAAAAGAAAAAGAAAAATCCCTATAGAGAAACCAAGTAAAATGTGAATTACCCATACTGGAAATCTGTGTAACAATGATTATGGACATGATATGTGAGTCTCAAATTATTTCTCTTGCTATTAGTTTTCTCCTTTGGGATAGATATATTAATCTCGTGATATTAATTTTCCCCTAGGGCTTCTATAGTGATCTCAAGGGAAAATCTCCTCACAGCTTTTATGTGCAGACATCCAGATATTTTCATAATCTCCTTGGTATGACTGAGACCAGCCCAGAACATTAACTCGGGTTTTATTCATTTCGGAAGGGAGGGGTTATGATGTGAACAGTAAGGAGAATGTTACATAACTGTACAATAGTTCATGGGATATAACTAGCTGCTCTTCATGTTCGTATTGCCTATCTCATCCTGGTTTCTGCCAAACTTTTGTGTGGTGAGTACCATCTTAACTCCATTCCAGAATCCATTCCTAATCATCAGTTTTCCTTGAGATCCCAAACCAGATTCCTGACAATATTGGTTGAGCACTTAGATCCAGCCATATCTGAAGCACAAACTTTTACTTATGAAGGCTCATTATTCCCTTGCTTTGATTAAGCTTATTTAAGGTTTTTCTCTCACTTATAGCCATGTTAGTTGAGCACATATTTCATCCTTATATCTTCTGCAGAGTGTGACACAGACTACATCTGTCAAATGAGTGACAACTATTAGTCATACCACTATTTGGAAATTAAAATATATATTTTTCTATTGCCAAACTTATGGGCAGAAATGAGTACAGAAAACTTGTTCTTAGCCTATTGCTCATTCACTGAAAACTTTTTTAAAATAAGGCCCAAATTGTAGGATTCAATTTTTGTCATTTATTTTTTATTAGATATAAATTCATTACAAAATTGACACATGTAATTAAAATATTTTAAATCATAAACATAAAAATCATTTAAAATATTAAGTGTTAAATTGTATTTTACATTTATAGAATATCCATTCTTACAATTATAACTGGATGTCTGGTTATGTTCATGTAACAACAAATGTAGACAAAAATATGACAAATATGTTATGAAATATACCATATATTTGTAACTTATAAACCAATTTTATTTGGTTTCTTAATTTGTAAATGATGCATTTAATATTTATTTATATTATGTGAATCTTTTGGTAAGCTGAAACAAATGTAAATCACACATCTTGACTTACAGGCAAGAAATAAATGTATCAAAAAACTATCACAGATTAACTCTATACTTAATAGGTCAGTTATTGAATTGATTTATCGCACTTTTTAAAAATTTTGCTGTTTTCTTTAAACAGATCAGAGAAACTATTTTCATTGATTAACATAGTTTCTTTTCTTCAAAATTTTAAAATTATAGTTTAGCATCACTATAATGTTAAACACTCCCATTCATTAAATGTCACCTGCATAAGTAAATTTTGCAATTGCCTTTATTTTCCAAATGCTAGTGAGATACAAGTATGATTTATTTTCAGATGACCAGAGGACATTGGAAATGTCATCAATATTAAAAACTGATACTGGAGTCTCATTTTTATCGGAGGTTAGGTAAAGAGTGCTAAACACAAAAAGCACTTGACCTTTTAGGCCACTTAACACCCGAAATGTTACCTAGATAAAGAATGAACTCTAAATGCTGAAAATATTGGTCTGGCCACATATATCGTACAAAACAGGCGTACATCAAATGAGTATGCTTAAAATCTAGGAGAAGAAAGTGTTTAGAAAATGTTATGCACAATATAAAAATATTCATTGCAATCACAAAAGTGCTATTGAATTTTTATTTTTCACTTTATATTAGTAAAATATTAACTCTGGTTTACTGGATGGGCATAGTGATACCATAAAGTTAGAACATAAACTCAGGTGAGAAAAATTTCTAATTTTTTAAACATCAGAAAAGTAATATTCTATACATAATTCAAGTGAATATCAAATACCTATAGACGTGATTGTGAGAATAAGTGGTAATTTTCTCCCATATAAGCCAGAGCAAGTTATCATTTACCAGAAATGTGCTGTAATTTCTTTAAACTGGCCTGAGACCAAGTTTCATTTAAAAGCTATTACATTTTATGTGGCTTTGTTTTATGTACCAAATATGCTGAGACTGGATGCTTCCTCATAGTACCTAACACGTGATAAAACACATAAAATGCAAAATAATTATTTGTTGACTAATCAGTTTTGTTCTACTGCTTGATCATCTAGACTTTCAAAATATTTATGTTGCTTTGTTGATTCCTACTACTATAATACAGTCAATTCTAATTCTTAAGTTTGTTATTAAAAAGAGATAAATTTTACCCATACAGGGAACCGATTCTAGAATGTAAAAGGAACTTTTTTATTTTGGATTTTGTTTTTAGAAAATAGAATGTGTTCTATTTATTCTTAAATCATAAAATATTTAATATCTTTGATTCCCCTTCACAGATTATACAGAAAACTGGGTGGTAGCAAAGCTTTATGACAAAGATTATTTGTTCAGATCACCAAAATAAAGCAAAAACCAAACAGCAGCAACAAAAAATGAAAGATATCTCTTAGTTGCAAAGAATTCCAAATAGAATACTCATGCTCTTAGGCACTGACTGTACAAGCAACTTAATGAAGGGCTTCCCTTGTGGCTCAGTTGATAAAGAATCTGCCTGCAATGTGGGAGACCTGGGTTCAATCCCTGGGTTGGGAAGATCCCCTGGAGAAGGAAAAGGCTACCCACTCCAGTATTCTGGCCAGGAGAATTTCGTGGACTGTATTGTCCATGGGATTGCTAAGAGTCAGACAAGACTGAGCAACTTTCACTCTCTAGGCACTGACCGTGCAGACAACTTCATGAAGGGCAGAATAAAGAAAAAATGGGAAGGGCATTCAACATGATGGGTTTTATTATCAACTGAAGCTTGGTCCCCCAAAATAATAGGTGCATATCTTTGAAATGTAAAGTATTCTAGAAAGAATAGGGAACTTGAGTTAGAAAGAAAAACTAGCATGAGCATGAAGAATATGTTTAATTTAGAGAGAGAAATCTTTTATGTCAATATTTCCATTAAATCTATGCACACTTATTTGAAAAATAATGTCTATATTTTTTAGATTCATGTTCTCACACAATTAGATTGATTTAACCCCAAAATGGATTCATACCAGGAAAAGAATACTGTGATCAGAGCAATGACTTCTAGTGTTAACTACAAATGGCTCACATTAAAAATATCATATATAAAAAGCTTATCCAACATATCTACAGTGCCAATCAAAACTAGAGAATAGTGCTCTGGGATGACAATGTTAGGATAAAGCTGATGGGACCCAGGCTCAATTTATAGAATGTTAGAGATTATCTAGTCTGATTTCTATATTCTATAGCTCAGAAAACTGAATGTTCATATCAGGGAAGTAGCTTTCTCAAGGTCACAGCAGATGAGTGGGTTTAAGTCTCTTGAGGGTACCCACAGAGTCTAACTTGTTCACATTTTATCACTACCCCATAGCACGATGCCTGGTACTAACTGTGTTGGTGTTCTACACCAACATCAATAGTTGGTGTTCTACAAATATTTTGGGTGTATTGATGAATGAAAAAATGAACACATGAATGACTGAATGGATGAGTAATACAATGTCAGGGCTAGGCTAGACTATACTTTCAGTAATAGAAGTTTATCAGCATCTAAGCAGTTTAGGACAGTGACTTACTCTGTTACCACAAGTCCCTCAAAAAATGTTCTTGTTTGAGTCATGTTGGTTGCAGACACAATGCCAGGTGCCCACAGAAGCTGATACACTATGCAGGGAAGTAATTTTAAATATCTTTTATCTTTTAATTTATCAGTGTTGTTGCTTATTAGTAGAGTCACAGTATTTGAAGTAATATGTCAAGTCCACCATGGGACACTCAACGAACTGTCTCATATAACGTTACTTATTATGTCTTCAGGAACAACGATGGGCAAAGGTACTTGTTTCAACCTCACCCTCAGATATTTGAACACCTAATAGCAGGTACTTTGAGCAATTAAAACACTCATTTCAAAAGCAGTTTTTAGAAATGAAGAGGAACAGAAGAGAAATAAAACTGAGAAGGTGAAGGCTGCGAACATTTAAACTGCTTGATGAAAGAAGAAAAGCTGTTAGACTTTTATAATTGGAACAGCACATTTAGATCCCAAAGGAATATTCAGGCAATTGGAAAATACCTTTTCAAGTAAAAGGCCGAGGGAGGAAGTCAACAGCAGGTGAGGGTGTGTAAACAAGTCAAATTTAGGTGAAAGAAGAGCAGGCATGTTTCATTATGGATTCTTGGAAGCCATTCCCTGCAGATTTAAGTGGGTAATTGAAGAGTGACATTTAAAGTGGCAGGAGACTCTCTGGGCAATAGCTTGTGTTTTCCACATAGTCAGGTTCAAGTGCAAGAAGGGTCTTGTAAACAGAGTTCATGGCAGTCCTTTGTGATAGAACAGGGGGTCACTAAGACTGCTTAGGGACCCAGGTAAACTTCCAGCCTCCTTCTTCATCTCGACGAACAAAGGCTTGTCCCTGGTGGAAGGAGTGAGTCTTCACATTACAGTGAGGGCTCAAGGATGTGGAAAAGGCCATCTCTGTCTTATTGGGTGACACATCAGAAGTATAGTAAGGAAGAGTTTGTAGTCCTCCTGGAGGATTTGAAGGCTGAGAAAGGAAGTTAAAATCTTCACTGTGGCTGGCAGTGCCTTGCAAGGGAGTAGTTCTATCACCTCCATAGTCAATTGGCAGGTCTTCCCCAGGGACATTGGGATAGTCAATTGCCTCATCCAGAAACTGGGGAAATGTGCCAGTGGTCTGTCTGGCATGAGACGAGAGGGCACTGTAGTTAGCTGATGAGGTGTCATCAATGGTGTTGAGGTCTTTTAACCCCAGTGTCTGAAGAACCCAGGGATCCACAGGGGGTCCATTTTGTCCACAGTTAGCAAATTCACTGGCAAGGCTTCTCTTGGCATTTTTATGATGGGGAATCTCAGCAGGAAAATATCTTTGCTCTTTGGGTTTCCTCTTCCCCTTTCTGAATTTTTTACATGCTTTGGAGAACTCATCTGATGACAGCAATTTCTGGGGAATAGTATTTGAAAATCCAGTCAATCACCCATCATCGTTTTCTTTACTATCATCAAATATTTACTAGTTACATTAGTTTCCTAGAAAACTTGAATAAATTTTTATTTTCTCACACAAAGCAAAACTGATCAGATTAACCTGTCTTTAAGTTAAAATCTATGATGACATGTTACCACTTAGAAATTCCAATTCATATTATTGTGCTAGTTATTTAAAAGTTGAAGGGAGTAAATGATGTCTTTAAAATTTCAGTTCAGGGAAGTAATGATTATTGTTATTATGGCAACAATAACAACTATCATGTACTGAGGTACATGCATGATCTCATTTTATGTAGATGCTATTGAAATCATCTCTAATGAGGAAACAGGCAGAAGCACATTAGTGACTTGCTAAGGGTTGCTCAACCTAGATTTAAACCTAAACCATCTGAATCTGGATTGAACCACTGATTAAAATGCTACGAAACACTTTTTCTCTAATTTTACTAACTTTCATAGCACTCCCATGTGATATGTATCATATTATTCTAAATCTTGAAAAATTGAGAACAAGAGAGAAGAAAAGCCTAATTAATATCACTTACTGCTTTGATAACTGTCCTTTTTACAGAATGGTGGCTGAAGATCGGAGCCTGAGCTAATAACTGTGAGCTATATACTCTCTTTTCTCAACAAAGCAAACAGAATTCTAAAGAAACTAATAGAATGGGTTTTCTTCTCTAAACTGTTATATATGGTAAGAGTTGTAAGCAATATGATTGAATTAGATAAATAATGTAGCTTATCTAGAAGTAAGGTAAAGATTGATGATAAAACAGTAATAGTAAGAGAATGGCAAAGAGATAATAAAAAAAAAAATACAAAACCTCTCAAAAGGAAGAATAACAAAAAAGGACTAATGGCAAACTATCCATGAGTTAGAAACATTTTAAAGGGTAAGAACAGAATGTTCATTAAAAGGTAATGTTATTGCCTATGTCTAATCGTCAGTTAAGTGATTTCGGCTCCATTCGGCTCCAGCCGTATTTATAACATTTAGAGCTGGAAAAATTCTTAAAAGATCGTTTTAGTCCATCCACTTACAAATGAACTAAATGAGGCCCCAAGTGAGAGACTGATTTACCTAAAGTCAAACAGACA
This sequence comes from Nanger dama, assembly GCA_917880005.1. NCBI lineage: Eukaryota > Metazoa > Chordata > Mammalia > Artiodactyla > Bovidae > Nanger > Nanger dama. The sequence goes on along the minus strand of CAKJTW010000011.1, from coordinate 20,426,247 downwards.
ACTGAAAGAAACCTATGTCTCTCACACCTAATTCCCACCTCAATGTTTCAACCATCTATCCTATGATTAATTTCTGTTGTCTCAGCAACCCCTTTGACTGGTTTTGATTCTTTAGCAACTCCTTTTGTAACATTATGGCTCAAATCTGCAATCTAGATACTTCAGAGAAATGATACATAAACATTCTTCTGAAAGTGATATTTTTCTTTCAGAAAAATTCATCCATCCTATTGATGAATTTCAAGACATATTGTTTCATACACTTCTTACATGTAATCAAGGACTTTTACCCACATCACTCCTCTGTCTGTATGAAGGGGATAGTCACATACCTTGGCTTTTTCCTCAAGACATTTAACTAGAGCAGAATTCAGGTATTGTCTGAGATGATTATTCTCTTCATGTAACCTAGCAAGTTCTTCTTCCTTCTGTACCAGAGTATCTTGGAGCTGCAAAAAGCAGACAATGGTGACGGCTGCTCCACTATATTGACTTTGTAATCATATAATAATATCACTGATCCTTAACCTACTTAAACTTGATTATTATTCTGTTTGTTTTATGAACACAATATCAGGGAGCCCTTGTCCTCCAAGGCATGAATTCAGTCTGTACCCACCTACTACCTGATTGTTCGGCTTTGTGCTCTGAATTTTTTTATTCTTTGCAAAGTGTTTGGAGAGATTATATGACTTTTAAAATCATAACCACAAGATCAAGAAGGTATGTAGGAAAATGAGCTGCGTGCAACTGTTTAAATATAGAAAACAGTGTTTAGAAAGGTTTTGCTGAGCTTCTTTCTTGCATGTTAAAAAAAGAAGAAAGAAAAAACAATATGGGTTGGATTCCCTCCATCTCAGATCAATCTGTTTGTATGTCCACAAGATCAAATTACTCTCAGAAATAACAACAAAATATGGAAAATTAAGCAATCTTTGTAAGAATTTTCATAGTCATCATCTCTTCTCTAAGTGATGAACTATTTATGACTCAAAAATACTATCACACTCATTATATCATTTGACCTTTCCACCAGCCCTCTGAGATAGACAGTACAAATATCCCCATTTCACAGATTAAAGAAAAAGAAGATTCAAGAGGTCATATAGCTAACACGTGAGAGTTTAGAGCTTGACTGCAAGCCTTTCAAGAGGGTTTTGCTTTTGCTGTTATTTTCTGTTGCATTGATCTTCCTTGACTTCTCTATGGAAGCCATGTGACACTAAGGGACGGTGCTGAGAATGAACTACTTGGAACACGACTGACCTCCATGTTCTGATTATCTGTACGTACCTGCTTATTCCTGTAGAGCTGAGAGGAAAGCTGAGCCTCTTCCCATGAGCACAAATTAGGAACAGGGAAATTCGAGTCACCTGATGGTTCTATGTGAAAACACAAAATGGATAACTGAGAAAATACAAACACAATTTTTGTGTAATAAAGAACTAACCAAAGGATTTCAGAAAGGCAGTAAGTTCAGTTACCTTTCTGAAGCTAGCCATTGCCTTCACATGGGAAAATGACATATTTAAACTGTTTAGAAGGGGCAGGCATGCAATGAAAGACAAATATTCTAAGACTATCTGCAAGTGTCTACAGAGGTCAATTTTCAGGAGATAAGAGTTCCTATCTGCATTACTAATTCATGCAAATGTTTATTTGCCCCACCCTCAATTAGGCCTGCATTGCAATTCTACTATGTTTTCTAAGCTTTTATCTTATTTTCTAAGCTGTAGTGCTTAAGTAATATAGTGTTTGTCTCTAGAATCAAATCTTATTTTTGATGTTACCATTTTTCCCCAGATGAAAATCTCTGCCTATCAGTGAAGTCTGATGGAGAGTATCTATTCAGAATTTTATGGAATAGCACTTTCTATTTCAAAATAATTTGAACTTTTTTTTCTGAAGAACTCAATGAAAATAGCAAAACTGTACTAAAACTCAAATATGTCAAATGTCATTACCTGTATGTTTTATGTTTTTCAGTTTTTGTTTTTTCATGTTTGACAGCAAATTATGCCTACCAATAAGACTGCTTGGGCATGCTCAGTTGGTTTACTTTTATTTTCTATTCCTGATTTAGTACAGTTTGGAATCTTGATCACCTCTAAGTCAACTAAAATATTACTGAAATATTTTTCTTAAATTGGAATGATGGACAACAAGATAGGAATAAAATTTTATACACTCTTTGGTTTCATATTCCTGGGCATTCTGTTTTCTTTGTTTCTTGTGGTAGAAGACTAAAATTATATAATTCGCTTCCAGACATTAAGTGTGTTTCAAAAATTTGGGGCTTTTTGCTCGTATCTTTCTTCAAATCAAACAAATACATGTAGCAGAAATAGCACTACAGATAAAGAATTCTGAGGTGTCTTATAGTTATTCCAGAAACTTGAGTGTTAATACAGAAAATTTGTTTAATATTTATAGACACTGTTCACTAAGTCCCACGGCAAAACTAATGTGTCATTTCCCATAAAAGTTATGTTCCCCTCCAAAGTTGAAGTCTTCTTTAAGCAAAATGGGACTTTTTTTCCCATTTATAAGGCACTATTCATAGAATTTCCTTTTTGAAATAAAAGATTAAGTTAGTAGTTTTGCTTGATTTTCATTCCCAGGGAAATATTCTTTAATGAAAACAAAAACAAAAAACAACAAAAAAGCTTCTAACTAGTTTCTTAATTCCCAAAGCATTCACTGAAAGTGAAATTGCTCAGTCGTGTCTGACTCTTTGCGACCCCATGGACTGTAGCCTATCAGGCTCCTCCGTCCATGGGATTTTCCAGGCAAGAGTGCTGGAGTGGGTTGCCATTTCCTTCTCCAGGGGATCTTCCTGACCCAGGAATCAAACCCGGGTCTCCCACATGGCAGGCAGACGCTTTACCGTCTGAGCCACCAGGAAGCCCCAAAGTATTGTTTATATAACTTTGACATAGACCTAAACTTTCTCAATGACTTGGAAATCTCCAAGAACTGTAAAGTATACATATTATACTTTAAGTATAGTATAATATAGTATGGAAGAAATGCAGATTATCCAGTGTGCAAGGAGTAGTATCCCATTTTCACTCTTTGGCAAGTACAAAAAAAGGAAGTTCTTTAGGCTGCAAAATACAGGAGTCTTTGGGCTTTCTTAAACCTTACCTATCATTCCTTCTTCTACAGAGTTCCAGCCCATAATGCCTTGCAACTATGAGTACTGGGAAAGGGCTTCCGATCTACCAGCAAAGCAGAAGAGCAGAACTTACCCTGTGCCTGTGGTGCCTGTTGGGGCTCTCTGTTGTCCAGGAAACCAGCAGCCCAGAAAGAGACCCAAGTCTCCGTGGAAACGTCAACACTAGATTCTGACGTTGTAGCGGAATACGGACAATTATAGCTCTGGCCTCCTACAAAGTACTGGTCTTGGCAAGGCAGAACGGTGTTCTGTAAAATTCAGTATGTAGGTTGGTTGGGGGTGGGAGGGTTGTCCCAAGAGATGCGGTGATGGGCATTCAGAGGGGGAAAAGAGTGGGAGAAAGAAGCAGAAAATACATGCAGTGAATAAAACCCAGTAAAGATGCTAAGTATAGATCCCAGATTAATTTTGAGTGATCCAAATATAATTACTAGAAAGGAATCAGCTTCGTGGTTCATCCAGTCCTTCCCATAGGTCCTCTCAGCATAGAACAGGCTAGCATTGGATGGACCAAGTTTGTAAATATCCAGGAGTATTCTCTGTTGCTATGCCTCAATCATCTAACAGGCTACCCAAGATCTAAGCAAAAGAAATTGTACTTAATGAATGAATCATGTAAGAACAATTTGACTCTTTCTTGCAAATATCTTACTTATATTTCTAATAAGTTTAAAAAACTTTGAATGCTAGGGCTGGAATGGACAGAACATACCATATACTCTAACTTTTAAATTTTAGTTTCTGAATCATAAACTTGCTCCATTTTTCCTTTCCTCTTTCCTCTCTTCCTCTAACTTTAAATGCTACTGATCCTCTTGAAATAGGTTAGTCAGGAAAGACAGCAAGCTCTATGTACGTCTCCCCATCACCAGGTCTCAATGCCTTTCCAAAGTTATCTTGCACGACTAACTGTCTGGCATGTATTCTCTACTGTTCTGAGCCAGTGAACACCCTCCTGCCCCTGCCTCCTCAAACCTCAAACACACAGTCTTTCCAAATGTCCAGTCAGGAGCAGGTATGCAGCCTCCTGGGTTAATTTGTACAACAGACCATTCCTAATTATTTGTCAATGTTTAATCAGGTAAAAGCCATTCATTTCATCAGAGCCTAGCTTTGGACAAACTCTTTTGACCACGACAAGTCTTTTGTTGACTTGTGAACTTTCTTGGGCATAGCATAAACAGAGAGAAAACAAGAGGAAAAAAGAAAGTTAAGTCAATTAAGTCATACTTTGTTAACATTCCCAATAAGTTAAGTTTTGAAAAAGTCCAGTCTTGAAGTAAGTCCAGCGTGGGCATTGCAGACCAAAGAAATTCGGCCAAAGGTTTATCAAGTGCTATTTTCTTTTATTCTAAAGGCATGTTTGCAGGCTCTTTCCTTGAGGTTATTAATAGAATCAGAGCTGTGCTATTATGCAATTGACACCTGAGAAGAAAACAAACCCCAAATACCCCTAGCCTCAAGTTCAAGTGTTTGCAAATATGTGCATAATCGAGAGGAAGAGGTGGAATGAAAAGTGAGTGCAGGTGTAAAGGAAAAGTTGGGAGACAGTCCAGAATAGAAATAAAGGACAAAAGGATGAGAGAGGTTGAGAATGAAAGAGCCAGAGAGGCAGACATAGAAAGCCAGGAGAAGGTAGGGGAGAGGAAAAGGGAGATGGAGCAGCAAAGAAGACCTGTTTTAATTGGCAGGTAGCAGAGAAATCTTGTTTCCAAGGTGGAAGAAACTAAAGGCAAAGCTTTCTGGCGCTCAGAGCGCCCTCGGTTTCGCCAGGGAACTAGCTAATGCCAGCTCCTCACTTACCATCTTGCCCTGGAAGAAGGCGCTGAGGAAACTGAGCCCACTCAATTTTCAGATAAGCGGGTGGTAGCTTTAAATGGGACTGAGGGGAGGAGCTAGGAGAGGCGAGTTCTAATCTGCAGGAGCTCCCGGTGACGAGCGCCGCCCTCTGATTTGGTGCAAGGCTGTCAGGCTGGTGACGTGGGTCAGGAGACATCCAGCCAAAGCCAAAGTCACTGGCACTCTCGCGACCTGCTCCCCAGACCCAGGATCAACGGCTTGGTGTTCCGGGCAGTGTGTTCACGAGCCGACCTGCGGCGCTCCGAGTGTGCAATGCGGGTTCAAAATCCGCGCGAATGCGGGCTTGCTGCGCGTCCCACTGGCCGCGGCATCAGGACCCGCGCAGACGGCGCCGCCCTGACCGATGGGGCGCACCAGCTCCTGCCCTCGAGAGTCTGCAGCTGCCCGGCTGGGCGGGGCGCACAGGCTGGCCCCAGAGCCAGAGAGTGTTGTCCAAAAAAGCCCACACCAGCTTCTCAGGCATCAGAGCAGCACTTGGGGAAGCCTTCCAACCCCCAGGTGAATACTGCTCCTGGGTTCTCTCTGGCTTCTTGGTAAATATCAGCTTGCTGACTGATTGGCTTTTTCTTACTATTAAATATGTCTCATTTCCCCCAGCTTCTGAAGTGGGTGTGAAATGTGGAGGTGATCTATATTCATTCTAGAAAGTAAGCTTCAGGGGAATAGCCATTTCTGACTATTTTGTTCACTGCTGTCTCCCAAACTCCCAGAACAATTTCTAACATGTAATAAGTGCTGAATAAAGAATGAATTAAACTATAAATTTAGGAGTCTCAACTGTGTCTCTGTGTTGGTTTTTCTTCACAACTATTATATAAACTAAATTAATGTAATAAAGAAAATTTAGTGTGCTAATATTTCTCAATTAGAGTCTTTTATTTCTGCCATTTTTCCTCTTGCACTTTATTCTCACCATTCCTACAATGTTATATTCAGAGGAGAAAAAAGAATAATGTCATTTTAAAAGCTATTCATCTACCACTAAGAATCAACTCTTGTTTCATCTGCAATAACCCAGGAAGTCAGTACTCTTGTCCCTGTTTCAAAAGATAGTGAATGAAGCACTGAAGTTAAATTTGACCAATGTTCACATGATTAAAAAGTGGCAGACTAGAGATCTGAACTTCCGGCTCCACCATCCATGCTAATTATCATAACTATAGTTTGACTCTCTTTGATTTCTTTCTACTGTACATTAATGGTCATTTATGTAATGGGCATTTTCATGGACTGAATTGTGTTCTCTTCAGTTTTATATGTGCTGAATCTCTAACCTTCAGCGTATTTGAAGATAAAGCCTCTAACGAGATCATGGAGGTTAAGAAGTCATGAGGGTGGCACTCTAATCTTATAGGTCCAGGGTCATAAGAAAAGGAAAAGACACCAAAGATGGCATGCGCAGAGAAATGGCCGTGAGAGGACACAGAGAAAAGGCAGCCATCTGCATGTCAAGGAGTGAGGTCCCAGGAGAAATCAAGAAGCCCACTGAAACCCTGATTTTTGGACTTGCAGCCTTTAGAATTGTGAGAAAATAAATTTCTGTTAACGCATCCAGTTGTGGTTCTTGTTATGGAAACCCTAGCAGACTAATACAGACATAGTGAAGGAAGCGAGAAAAGTTCTGATCCTGATTTGCAAAATCCTTTCTCTAAACCAGTTTTGACCTTTATTCATTCTGCTTTGTATTTACCATACAAGTATTTAGCAGTGACTAACATATAGTGGGGGCTTCCGTGGTGGCTCAGTGGTAAAGAATCCGCCTACAACGCAGGAGATGCAGGAAATGTGGGTTTGATCCCCAGGTTGGGAAGATCCCCTGGAGAAGAGCACATAGCAACCCACTCCAGGCAATGTGACCTTGACATGCGGGGGAAAATAGACTAAAATTACCAACATTTAGGTGGTAAGAGTCGGGCACGACTGAGCAACTTCAGTTTCACTTTCATGCATTGGAGAAGGAAGTGGCAACTCACTCCAGTATTCTTGCCTGGAGAATCCCAGGGACAGAGGAGCCTAGTGGGCTGCAATCTACGGGGTCACACAGAGTCGGACATGACTGAAGCAACTTAGCAGCAGCAGCAGGTGGTAAGAATCAGTAATCTTGTTCATGGCAAAGAAGAGCCTAATGAGTTTTGCAATGAGCCCCAGGGACAAGAATAAGGACGGAGTTGTTTTGCTTTGGGAAACTATCATAAATAAGACATGGAAGCCTTTGGAAGATACAATTTCTTGACTCCAAAAATGATACAAATAGGTAATTAAGCAAGCAAGCATGTGTGTGTGGTAAGTTGCTTCAGTCATGTCCAACTCTTTGTTACCACATGAACTATATAGCTCAACAGACTCCTCTGTCCATGGGATTCTTCAGGCAAGAATACTGGAGTGGGTTGTCATACCCTTCTACAGGGGACCTTCCCAACCCAGGAACTGAACCTGTGTCTCTTAGATCTCCTGCACTGGCAGATGGGCTCTTCACCAGTAGCATCACCTGAAAAATCCTAAGCAAATATGGAATGACATAAAAGGTAGAGATTTGTTTACATCCAAATATACTTGCATTCAAATTCCTGCTGTATCCTCTGAGACTGAGTCAGCTGAGGCTATATTATGGTCTCCAAATCCTCAGTTAGCTCCTCTGGTGAATTAAGAAAGTACCTACTTGAGATGTTTGTTAAAAAGCTGACTACTAATGGCTTGAAAATCCCTAATTCACTGCCTAAATCATGACTTGGAGCTATTATTAACTCTCTGAACACATAAGCTGTAGTACCTTGACTACTAAAAGTAAATAAAAATATGAACTATATTTGTAAAATTCTCAGGTCTTTTGAGTAGAAATTTTTGTTTCGGTTTTTGATGGATTTTCAGCACACAAATATTTCATAAATCCTTAACTACTTTAGCTTAATGGTGTGGGAGTGTATATGATGGCAGAGAATCTTTAAACAGTGAAGAGCTATTGACAATTTAATATAAATCAGAAGATAAAGCTTTCCTGAAATCATCAACTACTAGAAAAAAATTTCCCAATTCTTAAGTTCTGATTTAAGCTCATATTTTTATTTAAGGTCTACTGCTTAGATATCGGAGAAGGCAATGGCACCCCACGCCAGTACTCTTGCCTGGGAAAATCCCATGGACAGAGGGGCCTGATGGGCTGCAGTCCATGGGGTCGCTAACAGTTGGACACGACTGAGCGACTTTACTTTCACTTTTCACTTTCATGCATTGGAGAAGGAAATGGCAACCCACTCCAGTGTTCTTGCCGGAGAATCCCAGAGACGGGAGAGCCTGGTGGGCTGCCATCTATGGGGTCGCCCAGAGTCGAACATGACTGAAACGACTTAGCAGCAGCAGCAGCAGCAGCAGCTTAGATATAAGCCTTATTGTTTGTTTGTTAGATTATTTTTTGAAAAAAAAAGAAAGAATCAATTCAGCAGTAATGTGAAATCCTTTGGCCATTTTTTATTTATAAGTATAAAAGAAGAAGGGGCACCTTCCTTAGTGACTGCAACCCATGTAGATTTTTTTTTCTTCAATGGAAAATGAGATCAGTTTAAAACTGCCTTTTCTATAGTGGCTGAAGGGATGGTGTTAAAAGGAAGGTGGCTAATAACTGCCTCCTGCCAGGGTAAAAATATAACAAAATAGAAGGTAATTTGATCCACACACAAACCAAGTCTGCAGGCAAAAAAAAAAAAAGTATGATCAGAGGTGGGTGCCAAGGAGATAAATAGATTGGCATATGGAATCTTCTTTTATTTCACCCCTGGAGGACTCTTTATTTGACTACCTTATTAGTAAATTCAGACTAACACTTTAATTAATTCAGTAGCATATATAATAAAAGAACAATTTAAAAATTCTCTTTAAAACATAACCTTTCCCTATAGGTTTCATAGCTAAGTCTCTAGGGAATAGAAAGATACTGTGCCTGCTTTCACATATAGGTTAAAAAAAAAAAAAAAAAAGCAAAACCTTTAGAGAAAATTCAATGCAATAACTGATTTACAGTAGGAGATTTAACATTTGCATGTTTTATTTCAGCATGCCTGGAGAACCATGACATATTTAGTTTTAGTATTGAATATCACTCCTCCAGAGCGATACACAGAAATCAACCATGTCAACATGGACAGAATCTTGCCTTCCGTTCACCAACCACTTACCCAGCATAGCTTCTAGTAACCATCACATATGCAGTAGCTTGCATGCATGCATGCTCAGTCACTTCAGTCGATGTTTGACTCTTGGTGACCCCATGGACTGTAGTCCACCAGGCTCCTCTGTCCATGGGATTCTCCAGGCAAGAATACTGGAGTGGGTTGCCATTTCCTTCTCCAGGGTATCTTCCCCTACCCAGGGACAGAACCTGTGTCTACTGCATTGCAGGCACATTCCTTATCCACTGAGCCACCTGAGAAGCTCATGCATAACTTATGCCCTGGTGAAAGCTATCTCTACATGAACAAAGAGTATACAAAAGAAAGTCAACTGTTAGTACCAGGTTATTAGCCAGAAAAGACAAATTATAGAGTGCAATGTTCTATACAGGCCTGACTCAGATTAGAGCTATATAGAATGAGGGGGCAGGAGAATGGAGATATATGACAGTTTCAGCCAGAATTTATTATAATAGCTTTATAACCAGCTTTGGACCTTTATTTATTGACTCATTGAATGATCGCTTTATTTTTCAGTTGTATTGGATTGTATTAAGAACCATCATATACTATAATAATATTCACAAATCTTTCAAATATCAACTCTTTACTTCATAATGAAGGATACCTAGCAAGTGAATGCAAATCTGTATTCACTGTGTAAAGTGAAACAAACCCCTTTTATACTCTGTGATGTTGCTTTTTCTGATTTTTCACCTAACATAGCACTTCAGAAAATAATATTTGTGAACAAATATGTCATTCCTCCCAAGCCCTGTCAAGTCACTATGAGGCCTGGAGGCACTGCTGTCTCCCAAGGCTTTAACTCATTGTGCTTTGGTGTACTGTGCTCATTGACCACCTCTCTCGTCAAATTGGAGTAAAATAATCTCAGTACTACTGTAAAAATACACGAGCAGTGACAGCTATTTACATTAACAGAAAGATTAGAAATATGGAATCCTAAACAACACAAAACAAATGCAACTCTACCCATCATTGCTTCACTCCAATCACATTAGTAAATCATGGAAATAGCAAATTATTACAGTTATTATGTATCAGAGATATGCTGGTCCAATTCCAACCTGAAATAAAAATGGATTTCTGCTTCAGAAACCTTAGTACTTTTATAAATTAGACTTCAGTCTCTTTGCTGCTCCTTCAATCTCTTTGCTGCTCCTTCAATCTCTCCTACGGATTTTTGATCTTGAGGTTAGTGGCTGGATTGCTGACTAGGCATTAAATAACTAAAATGTGCATTAGCGCAGATCGTGGCATCTAATTTTATACTAATAAGAATAAAAATAAGGATACCACTGACTGGTTTCTTCAAAAGTTTAGTTCAGTGTGTAATAGCAAAACAGTCCAACCAGGACCAGACTCCTTCTGCCCTGGAATGAAGAATCTGAAATAATACGACATCCTTCATGAAAAGAAGACAAAAATATATGTTTAGATATAAAATGTTAAGCTTAAGTGAAGTTATAATCCCATCTATCTTTGTAATCCATAAAACTCCAGAAAATGTTAGCTGAATTCTTTTTGACCCAATAATTTGCGGCAAAATCACATTATTTACAATCAAAGAAATTTACTTTGAAATTGGTAATAATCAGATTTGGATGTCTCTAGTCAAACTTTTTTCTGCTTTTTAAAAATTATTAAATGAAAGCATAATGCCAACCTCTAGTTAGTGGAAGCATTTATACATTCAAAAATGATCTGAGGAAAATACAGAGAAGAATGAAATCGTTGTTCAGTCACTAAGCTGTGTCCAACTCTGTGACCCCACGAACTGCAACACGCCAGGCATCCCTTCCTTCACTATCTCCTGGAGTTTGTGCAAACTCATGTTCGTTAAGTTGGTGATGTAATTAATAATGCTAAAATAATACTTAAATGAATAAGCAGAAGCATTAGACTATGAATAAGGTACCATGACAACAATAAAGTAAAACTCCAAAATCCTCTGTGAATGTATAAATAGAGGGACATGATGTGCAAATAATCTGGTTTTGCTTTCTCCAAACAGAAACCTTTGTGCTGTCTGCCTCTGGAGACGCAGTATTAGCACTGCGTGAACAAACTATAGCTAATAATCTTAAACACAATAAGTTTCCAAGGCTTCATTTAAAGGTGAGAGGGTATCATAACACAAACAAATGAACTGACTAAGCTCTTAAAAATATAGTTTATCATCCAAGAACACAACTGGTAAGAACTCAAGTTGCATATTGTAGAAATTTGTCTTATAAAAAAATTACTAGCAATCATTCTTTGAGTATTCTTTAGTGTGTATATATTTACATGTATATAAATGTACATGTTTATATGTTTGCTTATATATATTAATATATGCATGTATCTGACAGAATCAGTGAGGCCCATTGCCTTGACATACTTACAGAGTGAAGTGAAAAAGGTGCTGGTAAACAGACTTGTACTCCTTTTTCACTTTTATATAAAGGGGTAGCTGTTCCCATGAGACTAGCTTTATTTGATTGGTGAGATCGCAGAAAGGAAAAGAAATGAATTATGCACATTTATGTCAGCATCTACACAACACATACTATTTCCGCTTCCTCTGAGGAAAGGAAGAAGGGAGGGTTCCATCCCAGCTGGAACTGGGTGTGGCTGGTCAGTGTCACCATGATAGGGCAAATAACTACTAGGAAGCCTATTAAAACTACAAATATTAAGTCATATTTGACAAGCTTCTTTTTTCAAGTGATAAAGGTAACTTTTATTTCACATACCTGCCTTTTTGTGTCTATAGCTTGTTTTTAGTCCAAGAAATAAAGAAAGGATCATTATTTACTGCCACACATACATAGGCCACACACACACAAATTCTATGCTTTTTAATAAAGCATAACTAACCAGAAAAAAAAATATGAAATCAACCATATATGTATATTTTAAGAACTTTAAAATATCTATATCGGGACTTCCCTGCTGGTCCAGGGATTAAGACTCTGAGCTCCCAATGCAGGGTGCCCAGGTTCGATCCACAGTCAGGGAAATAGATCCCACATGCTGCAACTAAGACCTGGTGCAGCCAAATGAATGAATAAATATAAAAAAATAAAAATAAAAATCCATATCTTTTAGATAAATAGCACAGAATGATCAATTTATAAAAATAATAATTTTGAACAAAAATAATATACCATTTTGATTATCATATTGGTATAATAAACACTGTAAAAGATTTCTAAATGTCCAATAAGAGACTCTCAATAAATTGCTTTTGAAAGGACTTTCAATAAATAGAGTCCATGTATGTTCATAGCACGGACTATGTATTCATAGAAAATATTTTTGGAAAAGTGTTAAAGACATGGACAAACAGCATTATGTTAGCTATTAGGATAATACAAGTATATTCATACAATTGAAAAAGTAAGGGGAAAATCACTAATGACAATTTTTTGTGGTATAACATCATATTTAAAATGAAAGCAACTTTAACAGTAGTAATAGATAATATCTGTGAGTGTACTGATTAAAATAAGTATTTCACATGTTTTTATTTGAATCCAAATTTGTAGTATGAAGGAAGAAGTAGGGGCAGAAAGATTCTTTATTTCTTTTCTTTCCACAGCTTCAAAGCTATTTTAAAAACCGTACAAGTCTACACAGAGGACAAAAATGCTTTACAACAAAATAGGCACTTTATTTATTTATACTGCATTGCTCCAAAATGCCAAAATTTACAAAGACTTAGTGAGGCTCTGATACTAAAATAAAACATCACAAAATACAAGAAGGTTTGGGTCTTTCTTAAATATATAAAAGAAGAAAATAAATTATTATAATCTTTAAATGAAAACAAAATATTAAAGGGATTAAATAGAACTAGTGCCAATAGGTATAATTAATAAGTCAGCAGATTTCAGTTTAAAAAGAAAGACATTCTAACACTCAGTACTATGTAAAGATCGAATTAGATACTTTGTGAGCAGTGAGGTCTTGGTCATTAGAAAAATTCAAAGAAGGGCCAGATTACCAGTCATCTCAGATTTTTTTTTTTAATTTTTCATTCATACCCTGGTAATACTAAGAAGATATGCTCCTTATAATTATTTCTAATGATGAGAATTTATAATTTAAGAGTATTTTGATATAAAGAATCTTTGTAATTAATTTCCATGCGTATCTTTACAGGGATAGAGAATAGAAATTAAGGGTTTTGCTGCGATTTAGTTGAACTTCCACTGGGACCAAGGGTGATCTGGAATATGGCAAGAGGGTGGCAGTGGGTGAAAATGTTAGTTGTAGGGAAGGGTCACTGCCAGTCCCCATTCCTTAGCACATTTTCCTTCAATCTTAGGGCCCCTACACATCCTGAGAACTAGTCATAGTAAGTGAAAGAAGTATACTTAGTGTGAGGATACATTGAGTCCATCTCAGGTTTCAAGGGCTTAAGTTTTAAGGAAAACTAAGAATTTGGAGTGCAGGACCTTAATGAGTCAGGTTATACTAAGTCATAACTTACCGGGGCTCAAGGTTACCAGGATGAGCTTTAATTTCTTAAAGGAAATCAGTCCTGAATATTCATTGAAAGGACTGATGCTGAAGCTGAAACTCTAAAACTTTGGCCCCCTGATGTGAAGAGCAGACTCATTTGAAAAGACCCTGATGCTAGGAAAGATTGAGGGTGGGAGGAGAAGGGGATGACAGAGGATGAATTGGTTGGAGGGCATCACTGTCTCAATGGGCATGAGTCTGAGTAAACTCTGGGAGTTGGTAATGGACTGGGAGGCCTGGCATGCTGTAGTCCATGGGTCACAAAGAGTTGGACACAACTGAACAACTAAACTGAACTGAGGCTGAGCTTCCTTCTCACATTGCTACTTTGATTTGGGAACTTAAGACTTTGAGAGACTAGGGTGTCGAGAAAAATGAAATTCACACAGTTAAAGTAGGTATCAAAGATTAGAATCAAGATTGCTGGGAGAAATATCAATAACCTCAGATATACAAATGACAACACAATTTTGGCAGATACCGAAGAACTAAAGAGCCTCTTGATGAAAGTGAAAGATGAGAGTGAAAAAGTTGGCTTAAAACTCAACATTCAGAAAACTAGGATCATGGCATCTCACCCCATCACTTGGAAACAATGGAAACAGTGACAGACTTTATTTCTGGGGGCTCCAAAATCATTGCAGATGGTGACTGCAGCCATGAAATTAAAAGACACTTATTCCTTGGAAGAAAAGTTGTGACCAACCTAGACAGCATATTGAAAAGCAGAGACATTACTTTGCCAACAAAGGTCCATCTAGTCAAAGCTATGGTTTTTCCAGTAGTCATGTATGGATATGAGAGTTGGACTATAAGGAAAGCTGAGTGCTGAGGAATTGATGCTTTTGAACTGTGGTGTTGGAGAAGACTCTTGAGAGTCACTTGGACAGCAAGGAGATCCAACTAGTCCATTCTAAAGGAAATCAATCCTGAATATTTATTAGAAGGACTGATTCTGAAGCTCAAACTCCAATACTTTGGCCACCTGACACTAAGAACTGACTCATTTGAAAAGACCCTGATGCTGGGAAAGACTGAAGGTGGGAGGAGAAGGGGATGATAGAGGATGAGATGGTGGATGGCATCACCAACTCAATGGACATGAGTCTGAGTAAACCCCGGGAGTTGGTGAGAGTCGAACATGACTGAACAACTGAACTGAACTGAACTGAAAGTAGGTGATGATATCTTAATAAATTATAAAATTTAATAAATAAAACCAATAAGAAGAAAATGGATCAAAAAGTGACAATCAGAAAAGAAGGAGAATGTGAAAGTGGTTTTACTAAATCCTTTGGTTTTTTTGAGGCTAAAGAAATCACACGTTAAGTAAGTATTTTACTTTTTGCTCTTGGTGAAACAAAAGATGACCTTTCATCTTTTGGTCTCCTTTATCTAGTCATTTTGCTACAGATATCAGGTTCTATATTCATTTTGCATTGAAAATTTGAACTATATTCTAGCTGAAAATATATGTACAGAACAGAGAAAGTCCTACAAATTTGATGAGACTCAAGAATCACTTATTCTACATAAAGTCAGAGGTAAAAAGAGAAATGAGGTAGAAATCACAGGGACACAGATTTAGTTTCAATAGTTGAAGATACTTTTTAAAAGGGCTGTCAAAACAGAAATAATTTTCTTTCTTCCTTAAGCAATAGTGGGTGCTTCCTCCCCGGAGGCATTCCATCAAAGGCAGAAAACAGAAAGGTTATTTAGTGAATACAGTAGGCATTCATTCAAAAAGTAAGTGACTTCTTCCATTTTCTTCTGTTTTATATATGTAATGGGGATAATAATCTCTGCCTTAATGATGTTTCTGCTCTAGGAGGTAAACACTCTGCATCAGTTCAGTTCAGTCGTGTCTGACTCTTTGCACCCCATGAATCGCAGCACGCCAGGCCTCCCTGTCCATCACCAACTCCCGGAGTTCACTCAGACTCACATCCATCAAGTCAGTGATGCCATCCAGCCATCTCATCCTCTGCCATCCCCTTCTCCTCCTGCCCCTAATCCTTCCCAGCATCAGAGTCTTTTCCAATGAGTCAGGTCTTTGCATGAGGGGGCCAAAGTACTGGAGTTTCAGCTTCAGCATCATTCCTTCCAAAGAACTCATCTCCAAAGGCTAATCTCCTTCAGAATGGACTGGTTGGATCTCCTTGCAGTCCAAGGGACTCTCAAGAGTCTTCTCCAATACCACAGTTCAAAAGCATCAATTCTTCAGCACTCAGGCTTCTTCACAGTCCAACTCTCACATCCATACACAACCACTGGAAAAACCATAGCCTTGACTAGACAGACCTTTGTTGGCAAAGTAATGCCTCTGCTTTTCAATATGCTGTCTAGGTTGGTTATAACTTTTCTTCCAAGGATATATTTACCTAAAATGAAACTGTGGCTAAGTGAAATGAAAGGGGAATTACAGGGTGTGGGAATATTGAACCTGTGCCCTAAATTATTTACCTGGAAGAAGAAAGCTGGTAGTAGGCTGAGGTGTCAAGATATATTTTCTTGAGGAAATGACATTTTAGCAAAGATTTGAAGGAAGAGTTGGAGTTGAACAGGTGGGAGAGAGGGAAATATAAAACAAGGAAGGTAAAAAGCACATGCAAAGGTGCTGAAACACATATTCTGAACCAAAGTGATGAGCAATAGGGCTGCGGAAGTATATGAGAAAAGGTCATGAAGGCATCGAGCTCTATCTTAAGAGTAGTGGGAAGCTCTTGAGGGTTTAACTAGATGAGTAAAGTGACATTTGTTTCCAAACCACCAGCTGTTGGATACAATAAGAGTCTTCCAAATTCAGGATTGTATAAAATGGAGGCCCTTCCTCCAGCCAGTTACACCTGGGCAATTCATGTCCCTATACCCTTGGGCAGAACAAGTTCTCCTGTAAGAATAAAACCAAAATATTATTTCTCTTGATCTTGGGTTGTGCTTAAAACTTTAAATCTCTGGATTTATAATTTTTAAAATAGAAAGATGCTTTAGATACAATTGCATCTGATCTCTTATCTCCTGAGGAACATCCAGAAGGGTTCTGGAGCTTCCCAAGACCACTTGTTAAGTGCAAAAGTAGAACCAGAAACTGCATCTACAAATTTCCACCTAATCTTGCTGCTAATCAATGTTGTTTTTAAATAAATGATTAGTGATTATAATAATTCTTCAATGCTTAAGAGGCAGTCACATTTTTCAATTTGAGGTCTTGAGCTATGAAGCTTTTATTTTACAGATTAGAATGGTTAAAAAGTTATTCTAATGGTCTTCTTCAGGTATTCTAAATATTGTGAGAAAAACATAGTCCTCTGAAATTAAGTACAGCTGTATTAGCCACATATGCCATTTGTTTAAGCATCATTATTCAGTTGTAATATAAAATGCTACCATATTCTTAATACTAATCCAAACTCTGGTTGCAGGAGGGCTTTTAAGCATAAATGCAAACTTTTTACAGACCTACTCTATTATCAACTTTCAATTATGCTACAGTGTAATGAACTACAGTCACCCTGCTATACATTACATCCCCATGATTTATTTATTGTTTGAAGTTTGTACCTTTTGAATACATTCAACCATTTCGCCCATTTCCCCACATCTCTCTCTGGCAACTACCAATCTGTTCTCTGGATTTATTAATTTTCACTTTGTTTGTTTGTTTTTAGATTCTACATAAAATTGAGATTATACAGTATTTGACTTTCTTTTGCTGACATTTCATTGAATATGATGCCCTCAAGGTTCCTCCATAATGTTGCGAATGGCAAGATTTCTTTCTTTTTATGGCTGAATAATATCCCATTACGTATATGCAGCTGCTGCAAAGTTGCTTCAGTCATGTCTAACTCTTTGTGACCGTATGAATAATAGCCCACCAGGCTCGTCTGTCCATTGGATTTTCCAGGCAAGACCACTGGAGTGGGTTGCCATTTCCTCCTCCAGGGATATTCCCACCCAGGGATCAAACCCACATCTCTTATGTCTCCTGTTTGGCAGGCAGGTTCTTGACCACTAGCGCCATCTGAGAAGCCCCATTACACAAGTATGTACATGAAATTACATAAAAGAGAACAGACATGCAATATTTCAAAGGTTTATTTTTCTTATTGTACACAGATATTCCTTAACTTAAAATGGTGTTACATCCTGATAAACACTAGGTTGAAAATATTAAGTTGAAAATGTATTTAATACACCTCACCTACCAAACATCATAGCTAGCTGGTCTAACTTAAAAGGGCTCAGTACTCTTATATTAGCTTACATGAGATTCTCCAGACAAGAACACTAGAGTGGATTGCCATTTCCTCCTCCAGGGGATCTTCTGGACCCAGAAATCAAACTAGCGCCTCTTGCATCTCCCACATTGGCAGGCTTGTTCTCCATCACTAGTGGCACCTCACCTTTGTGTTTACCCTCACTGCCACTGGCCAGTATCACAAGAGAATATTGTACCATATACTGTCAGCCTGGGAAAAGACTGAAATTCAAAAGTCAAAGTATGGTTTCCACTAGTGTATATAATTTTCACACCATTGTAAGTGGGTCAAACCGCTCTAAGTCAAGGACAGTCTGTATTGTGTAATTGTGGTTTGTCATTGAAATTGTTGTAATTCATTAAATATTGTATTATTTTCTCATGTTTCCCCCACAATTCCCTAACTAAATCTGTTCTTTATGTCAAAATAAATGTGTAAATTGAGAGTTGGTTTAAGTCTCCCTCTTCCCTGTGTTACTGTGTAAGTGTAGAGCCTATATGAAGATAAAGGTTTTTATGGCACTAATTTTTACCCTCATTTGGTTCTTGTTTAATGTCCTTGCATTTTCTTAATTTCTTCTGTCTCTCCTGTTTTTTCTATGCCAACTTCATGGTGTTTTTTTTTTTTTTATTCCTTTAAGGAGTTTAAGTGTTTTATGGAAAGAGGTGGAGAACAGTTAATAATAAAGAACATATACGAGTAAATAAGGAAACTCTAAACTTAACAATAGAAAAAATGTGCAATGGACTTTATTCATAGAAGATAACAGCAAATGCTTACTGACGTGTAAAATTGTTAACTTTACCAAGAATGCTAAAATACCCACACACACTTACAGATAATTTTACAGAAGTAACTTTTTAAATGTGTATCTTTCATTGTTGTTGTGTGGCAAATTATAACTTTCAAAAGTGGACAATATAGTATTTCCATCTGTACATGTGCTTTTAGAACTTTGCACTCCTGTCAGGAGGTGGTGTCTAGAGCTTAGTTTGCTTCCTCTTGAAACTGCTAGGTTCCTTGAACTACCTGAACCAAATAAACAGCATAAGATGATATGGTTTCTGTGTGTGTGTATCTCTGTTTCTGTTTCTCTGTCTCTCTCCCCCTGGAACCTAGCCACATTGTTATGAGAAAGGTTGGATGCCCGCAGGCCTGTTGACTGTCTAGGGTCTCAGCCCACTGTCAACAGCAAAACCAAACCATATTAAGTGAGAGGGTTTTCATGTGATTTCAGCCTGGCCTTCTAGCCTGACACTGGCTAGAGCAGAAACAAGCTCCTTTTATTCAGTTCTTCCTGGACCAAACTGCAGATTCATGAGCCAAATAAATATTGTCATTTCTTTAAGCCAGGATTTCTCAGCTTTGTCCTACTGACATGCTGGACAGTTCTTTGCTGTGGAGAGCTGCCCTGGGCATCAGAAAGATCCTTAACATCATCCCTGTCAGCAGCAATCCCTTCTCAAGTCATGACAATCAAAACATGCCTTTTGGTAGGCAAAATCATCCCCAGTTAAGAATCACTGATTTAAGCCACTAAGTTTTGGGGTTGTTAAGAAGCTATAGTGATTGCTTGTTTTTCTCCAACCTGAACACTGACTCCTACCAACATACCCCACATAGGTAGTTTATCCATGCCCATGTTATTAAGTGTATGTAAATGTGTATAGACAATACATCCACACATGCCATGCCATGTGGGACTATTTTTAACATTATTCTACATTTTGACATCATTTTAGAGAAGAATGGGAAGAGATATAGATTCATCTATATATTTTTCTCATTCTATGATTCCTTGTAGAAACCAAGTAAACTGATTTTAACAGAAACCAAGTAAAATAATTTTAACAGGTTTATTGGCCATAACATAATACACTGGCTATATAATATATACAATAATTTCTCTCAATGGAAATTTAGCTAACTTTCATATTTTGTTGCTATAAATAGTGCATAATAAACTTTATCAGTGCATATATCTAGATGTAGTGGCAACTTATTTCTCAAAGATAGATTCCCAGGAGAGTATTTGCTAGGTCAAAGGTCGTATTACTTTAATAGATACTGCTAGACACTTCTTTTTATATTGCCTACAATACTTCACATTTTAACTAGCAGCATACAGCTAATTCTCTTTGCTGAGAATATTTCACCTTACTCAAAAGATTATATATATATATATGTGTATATATATATATGTATATATATGTATATATATATATATATGTGTATATATATATATATATTTCATGGGCCTCCCTGGTGGCTCTCTCTATATATAATATTTAGATATCTATATATTTATATCTATATATATATCATGGGCTTCCCTAGTGGCTCAGACAGTAAAGTGTCTGCCTGCAATGTAGGAGACCCAGGTTTGATCACTGGGTTGGGAAGATCATCTGGAGAAGGAAATGGCAACCCACTCCAGTACTCTTGCTTGCAAAATTCCATGGATGGAGGAGCCTATTAGGCTATAGTCCATGCGGTGGCAAAAAGTCAGACAGAACTGAGTGACTTCACTTTCACATATTTCATACACAATTTCATATATACTTTAAATATGTATATATATATATTATATTTAATATAGCTGCTACTCCACTCTTAGTTTCTAAGCATTTTCAGCTGTGTGTGTGTGGTACTATCAATGAGGTTTTATTTTCCTCTTTCCACTTCTATATGCTTCAGAGCAAAAGAGAAAACTATTTTTATATCTATTTATACTCATATTCCTTACAAACTCACATATTAATTTTAATAGATTTTTCTAGAACATCCAGGGATGGATACAATCATATCAGCAGAAAGAAGTGAAACTCTTTTTTTCTCCCCAGTATTAATAAGATTCATTTTTCCTTACTCTCTTGTTTTCTTTACATTCCAGAAAATATTGAAAACTAAAGACAAAAGCAAACCTCCTTATCCAGTCTGTGACCTTAAATATAATTACTGTAAAGCTTTACTATTTATAACAATATGTTGTTTTACTTGAGTAGTCAAATATTAAGTTTAGTACTTTCTTTTCTTTCTGATTTTATTTCTTATTACTAGTATTAGACAACTAAATTTTATCACAACTAAATAGACAACTAAATTTTATCACATTTATTTTCATCTCTATAGATTTTCTAATAGTTTCCATATTACTGTAATATACTTGAAGTATCTGCAATTTAAATATTTGATAGAAATCACCTATGATTCTATCCAGCTCTTCAATATTTTTTAGTTATAAGTAACTATGTAAAATTTTTACTTATTTTTCATTCATTTGTAATAATTATATGTTTTGCCCCCAAATCAATCTTTTAGGTTTTCAAAGCTGTTACCATAGAATTACATATAACATTTTATTATTCTTTTCATATCCTCTTCAGTTAAGTCTTGTCAGCTCTAATCTTATATATTTTACTCCCATTCTTTTATCCTTAATCAAGTTTACGAGAGATTTATCATCTTTATTGGGCTTCCCTGGTGGCTTACATGGTAAAGCGTCTCCCTTCAATTTGGGAGACCCGGGTTCAATCCCCAGGTCAAGATCCTCTGGAGAAGGAAATGGCAACCCACTCCAGTATTCTTGCCTGGAGAATCCCCTGGACAGAAGTTGCAAGAGTTGAACAAGACTTAGCAAATAACTAAATCATCACCATTATCATTTTTATTGGACATCTATAAAAAGAAAAATTTTGATTTATCTTTTGTGTTTTTCCTTAGTTGCAATAAAGATTAAAACTGTGTCCACATCACAAGGTAATTATGATGAGATTAAATCAGTTAATGTTCAGGAAGTACTTAGCTTTACTCAGATTTCAAAAGAGATCTATTAAAGGTTTTTAATGAAATTGTAATTTTATTTTCATCAAGTTGCTGATATTCTAATATGTAAGTCTTTATGTATTTAGCTCCTGTATTGTTTGTGCTACAAAGATCTATGCCTGTATATCTTCTTCACAAAATGTGTCCTTTATTAATACATATCAATCTACCTTATATGTTGTTTAGTGCTTTCAATAATAAGGTCTACTTTCTGACATTAATATTGCTATCTCTTTTCTGTCTCTCAATTGCATTCACTTTCAGATTTTCATTACTTTGTTTTCACTCTGACGCTTGTAAATATTTAGTGAGCGTATACTATGTGCCTGTTCTAAGTGTTAATAGTCTGTATTATCTATGATTATAGTTAATCTATAATAATCTATATTATCTAGTTCTGTCCTTATGTCTAGAGGCAGACATAATCCTCTAGGGTAGACATAATTATCATATCTAACTACTGAGGATTTCAGCCACTTATTCAATGTCACACAGGTGCATGGGGGAACCAGTGTTTTTCAAACCAGGTAGACTGAGTCTAGACAAAGCTGTGAAACTCCAAGTGATATAGACTGTCACCAGCTCACTGATTTACCTTAAGAAAGCATTATATTTCCTCATTTATTCTTTCCATTTCAGTGAGATAATACTTTAAAAATATCTTCATTTCCCTCAAATTTATTCTCGTTTGTCCCTCTTGCTGCTGCTGCTGCTAAGTCGCTTCAGTCGTGCCCGACTCTCTGCGACCCCATAGATGGCAGCCCATCAGGCTCTGCTGTCCCTGGGATTCTCCAGGCAAGAGTGCTGGAGTGGGTTGCCATTGCCTTCTCCACTGCATGAAAGTGAAAAGTGTAAGTGCCCCTTTTAGGAGATCTTTAAAATGCTTTTACACTCGATTTGCCTACTACCTATTCCTAGATTTTACTGAAATAATTTAGAATGTTTACTCCTGAACTATTATTCATACCAAACCTTTTATTATGAATAAAGTGAGATATTATTTTTCCTAGTAAAAGTAAAATTACATGTTGTCAAAGCTATAGTCACAGAAGTGTTAACTGGTATAACATTTCTGTAAAGCACTTCTTGGTGATAAATGTAAAGAATATTTACATGTTAATAAATTTTCACTTATTAATTATAGTTTAAGAATATGCTATAAATAAATATTCAGAAAGTAAGATAAATTTAAATGAAAATATGAATATCACAACATTAATTGTGAAAATATAAAATTTACCCAAAGTTCAATCAAGAGCTAAAATGGTTTAAATTAACATGTATCCTTACAAAAGGATTTTGACCATTCATCAAAAATAACATACACAGAATTCAATAATACTAGAAAAACTTTAAATATGACAACAAAAGAAGGAATACAAACTATATAACTGATAGTAATTATGCAGTATACATAAACATCAAAGTAGTTTTATCTAAATTTAGGGATAATTGGTTATTTAAAAATTATTTTAGTTATAAAATTTTATAATGGCTATATATTATTTAAAAAATCATGTGTTCTCTGTCCTTTACTCTTTTATTTTTTTAAAAGAGTAATTACGTTCTTTAAATGAAATAGGATTTAATACTGATTCAGCTAAAACCATACTGCCCTCTATGGGATTTTGGCTGCTCCACAGCAGCTGAGTGTATTTATTTATTTATTCCCAGAGATTTTCACAGTTGTATTTTATTTACATAAAAGAACCCATGTGGAAAGCTAATTGTGAAAGAAATATATATTTAAATTATAATACCAAGGTAGTCACGTGGGAAACCAAATCAATGTTATTCACCTGATACAACTGAACTCACTACAATTTAATAAGGAATGTGTCCCTGGTAGAAATAAAAACCTAAAGTTTACAGAAAAAAAAATTAATGTGATTTAAACAAATTCAATTATTTAAAGCATTGATTCAAATGTGACTAACCAATAATTTTGAAAAATAAATAGAAAAGAAAAACATTAGTTATAGACAATTTGGTATTCCCTTTGTAAAGGCTGTGTGTGTTCTTTGCCCTATGCATAGCACTTGGTAGCTACACAGAGAGATTCATTTAGTACCAGAGATGAATATTTGAGACATTTTGGTTCATTTCTTTCATTTTATAGGGAGAGAAACACAGCAACAGATGGATCATGGGACATTTCCAGGTTTACCCTGGAGAGACCCTCGCAGAGCCCTTTCTTGGGCACATTTCTGCATATACCTAGGCCAGTACAGTCTTTCCATTACACAGAAACACCTCTTTTCTGTTTCTGGGCTATATAATGCCTGCCTGTTTGTTCCTATATCCTTATACAGGACTTTTTCTAGATTATCTTTTCTTCCTTGGCACTGAAGTTTTCTGTTCCTCTTCTGCTTTCCCTTCAGCAGTGCCTCAAGCTTGCTTAGCAGTTAGATTCTCCAAATTCAAGAACCCACAGAAGGGTTCTATGGTGTAAATATGATACTTGAATCTCTTTCGACTCAAAACTTAAGATACACAACCTAAAATATGTATGTATCTAGAAACTGAATAAAGCCAAACTAGACAGAGAGAACTTGGACTTTGGATTCTTTAAGTTACATCTTTGTCTCCTATTAGAAATGAGATTATGAGCAAGTCACTAAACCACTGAGTCATTTTCTTTATAAATATATTACCACATACTTTGTATGATTATGGTTAAGAATAAATGAAATAATGGTTTTAAAGACCTCAGTGAACAGAATCCTGGGCATTTAATAGATACTTAATACATAGTTTCCAAAATAATAAAATACTTAATGAGAATCCAAGATTTATCATACAGTAATTTTATCAAAATTGACTAGTTCATAATAAAATATCTTCATCTATTTCTGTATGCTGCTTTTGTACTTCTATTGGTGTCTTTTGATGTCCAGAAATTCTGGATTTTAAAATAATTCAATTGGTCACTATTACCTTTATGTTAATTCTTTTTGTCTTAATTTTTTTAATATTTGGCTACCCAAAGGTCATAAAGATAGCCTCCTATCTTTATTTCTGAAATATTTCCTGCTTTACTTTTGCATCTACAATCTGATAGAATGTTTGCATTAGGTGAGGTAGAGTTTAAGATTCATCCTTTTCCACATATCTAATTGATCCAATATATTTATTAAAAGCTGTTATTTTCCTCCACTACACTGCAGTGATAGTGTTGCTATAAATCATAAATCAAGTGATCATATAGTTGGGTCTACATTGTACTTTCTGTTCTTCTATACATGTCATCTTTCATTTCCTCCAACACTAAATTGTTTTAATCACTGTAATTTTTAAGTTCTTCAAACTTTACAGCTTTGTTTGTTTTAAGAGATCTATATATTTGAACTATATTTTTCCATTTGAATTTCATTGTCAGTTTGTCATTTTTCACTAAACCTTATACATTGAATCTTTGTATCATTTTGAGAACTATTATCCTAACAATATTGAGCTTTATAAACATGAACATTTTATATTGAAATACAAAATTACTTTGGAGATAGGAAGAATACAGGATTCAGCATCCAGAGAGAAGACAGAGATTAGAATTTCAATAGGAAAAAGGACTAATTGGAGATAAAAAGATATGGAAGAATAATGATGTGACATACGTTCTAAGAGAAAATTGAGAAAGTACCTACTTGGTGATTTCTATTTTCTCTCTAAAGGAGACAATCAATCCATTAAGAGACAGAAATACAGGCTTGTGGAAAGCTATGAGGGTACAAATTGCTACAAAGGGGAGAAATGAGGGAACTTATCATCAGATTAGGGTTCAAATGAAGAGAATAACTATGGAGGTGTCAATTCAGTTCAGTTCAGACGCTCAGTCGTGTCTGACTCTTTGCAACCCCATGAATCACAGCACACCAGGCCTCCCTGTTCATCCCCACCTCTCAGAGTTCACTCACACTCATGTCCATCGAGTCCGTGATGCCATCCAGCCATCTCATCCTCTGTAGTCCCCTTCTCCTCCTGCCCCCAATCCCTCCCAGTATCAGAGTCTTTTCCAACGAGTCAACTCTTTGCATGAGGTGGCCAAAGTACTGGAGTTTCAGGTTTAGCATCATTCCTCCCAAAGAACACCCAGGGCTGATCTCCTTCAGAATAGACTGGTTGGATCTCCTTGCAGTCCAAGGGACTCTCAAGAATCTCCTCCAACACCACAGTTCAAAACCATCAATTTTACCATTCATGTATGACCTAAATCAAATTCCTTATGATTATACAGTGGAAGAGAGAAATAGATTTAAGGGACTAGATCTGATAGATAGAGTGCCTGATGAACTATGGTCAGAGGTTTGTGACATTATACAGGAGACAGGGATCAAGACCATCCCCATGGAAAAGAAATGCAAAAAAGCAAAATGGCTGTTTGGGGAGGCCTTACAAATAGCTGTGAAAAGAAGAGAGGTGAAAAGCAAAGGAGAAAAGCAAAGATATAAGCATCTGAATGCAGAGTTCCAGAGAATAGCAAGAAGAGGTAAGAAAGCCTTCCTCAGTGATCAGTGCAAAGAAATAGAGGAAAACAACAGAATGGGAAAGACTAGAGATCTCTTCAAGAAAATTAGAGATACCAAGGAAACATTTCATGCAAAGATGGGCTCGATAAAGGACAGAAATTGTATGGCCCTAACAGAAGCAGAAGATATTAAGAAGAGATGGCAAGAATACACAGAAGAAATGTATAAAAAGATCTTCATGACCAAGATAATCATAATGGTATGATCACTCACCTAGAGCCAGACATCCTGGAATGTCAAGTTGAGTGGGCCTTAGAAAGCATCACTACCAACAAAGCTAGTGGAGGTGATGGAATTCCAGTTGAGCTATTTCAAATCCTGAAAGATGATGCTGTGAAAGTGCTGCACTCAATATGCCAGAAATTTTATAAAATTCAGCAGTGGCCACAGGACTGGAAAAGGTCAGTTGTCATTCCAATCCCAAAGAAAGGCAATCCCAAAGAATGTTCAAACTACCGTACACTTGTACTCATCTCACACGCTAGTAAGTAATGCTCAAAATTCTCCAAGCCAGGCTTCAGCAGTATGTGAACCGTGAAGTTCCAGATGTTCAAGCTGGCTTTAGAAAAAGCAGAGGAACCAGAGATCAAATTGCCAACATCTGCTGGATCATCAAAAAAGCAAGAGAGTACCAGAAAAACATCTATTTCTTTTGTGTTGACTATGCCAAAGCCTTTGACTGTGTGGATCACAATAAACTGTGGATAATTCTTCAAGACACAGGAATACCAGACCACCTGATCTGCTTCTTGAGAAACCTATATGCAGGTCAGGAAGCAACAGTTAGAACTGGACATGGAACAACAGACTGGTTCCAAATAGGAAAAGGAGTACGTCAAGGTTGATATTGTCATCCTGCTTATTTAACTTCTATGCAGAGTACATCATGAGAAACGCTGGGCTGGAAGAAGCACAAGCTGGAATCAAGATTGCCGGGAGAGATTTCAATAATCTCAGATATGCGGATGACACCACCCTTATGGCAGAAAGTGAAGAAGAACTAAAGAGCCTCTTGATGAAAGTGAAAGAGGAGAGTGAAAGAATTGGCTTAAAGCTCAACATTCAGAAAACAAAGATCATGGGAAATGGATGGGGAAACAGTGGCAACAGTGTCAGATTTTGTTTTTCTGGGCTCCAAAATCACTGCAGATGGTGATTGCAGCCATGCAATTGAAAGACGTTTGCTCCTTGGAAGAAAAGTTATGACCAACCTGGATATTCAAAAGCAGAGGTATTACTTTGCCAACAAAGGTCCACCTAGTCAAGGCTATGGTTTTTCCAGTGGTCATGTATGGATGTGAAAGTTAGACTGTGAAAAAAGCTGAGTCCTGAAGAACTGATGCCTTTGAACTGTGGTGTTGGAGAAGACTCTTGAGAGTCCCTTGGACTGCAAGGAGATCCAACCAGTCCATTCTAGAGGAGATCAGTCCTGGGTGTTCTTTGGAAGGATTGATGCTAAGGCTGAAACTCCAATACTTTGGCCACCTCATGCCAGAGTTGACTAATTGGAAGACTCTGATGCTGGGAGGGATTGGGGGCAGGAGGAGTAGGGGACGGCAGAGGATGAGATGGCTGGATGGCATCACTGACTCAATGGACATGAGTTTGAGTGAACTCTGGGAGCTGGTAATGAACAGAGAGGCCTAGCATACTGCAATTCATGGGGTTCAAAGAGTCAGACATGACTGAGCAACTGAACTGAACTGAACTGGTATATTCTATTTTTACAAAACAAACACTGTCAGGCAGATTCTTT
Source organism: Nanger dama (assembly GCA_917880005.1). NCBI lineage: Eukaryota > Metazoa > Chordata > Mammalia > Artiodactyla > Bovidae > Nanger > Nanger dama. The sequence goes on along the minus strand of CAKJTW010000011.1, from coordinate 20,398,144 downwards.
ACCACTGAGCCACCAGGGTAGCATTTAACTCATGTATTAGCTTCCCTTAAGCCCTGGGAATATGTATTCAGGGAATACATGTCCAGAGCCTCAATATCACATTCCAAGTTGCTAAGACACAGAAAAGGTAGAAACCTAAAAGGTACTAGACATAAGATGTTCCCGTCTTCCCTCCTGGGCTTTTGTGTTTTCCCCACTAGACTGTGAACAATTTGATGCATCTCTCTACCTCTTCAGTGGAGAAGGCAATAGCAACCCACTCTAGTACTCTGCCTGGAAAATCCCACAGACAGAGGAGCCATGGGGTCGCTGAGTCAGACACAGCTGAGCGACTTCATTTTCACTTTTCACTTTCATGCATTGGAGAAGAAAATGGCACCCCCACTCCAGTGTTCTTGCCTGGAGAACCCCAGGGACGGGGGAGCCTGGTGGGCCACCATCATGGGGTCTCACAGAGTTGGACACGACTGAAGCGACTTAGTGGCAGCAGCAGCTGCCTCCACAGTACACTCTCACATTCAAAACTCACTAAAAAAGGAACAGCCGCAAATTTTCACAAACTAACTCTTAGCAACAGTATACACAAAAGTCATACCCTTAAGGATAAAATAACCAGGCTATTTCAAATGGACGTCCTTAGAGGTAGTCCTTGGGGTATTTCTCTACAGAGTTTTTGCCCCTTAGATATTCTGAAGGAAGGAGGGGAGGCCAAAAATTGCACATCCTGTTTAGGGATAATACACCATGACTGTTGTTAAATAACAACCCCACTGCCAGTCCATTATCATGAGCTGGAGTGGGGCAGAAAATCAAGGTTTATTGCTTTGTTATGACACTTTCATGTTGTTCTTGTCAGTAAATTCTATTCATACTGATGACCAGAATAAGCAAATAATTGCTGTGACTTTTTTTTTTTACTATAGTTCCCTAAACTTTTATGCTAACCATCTTGTTTTTTCCTTTAATCCCAGTGACTCTTCATTCATTTCTATAATCCTATCTTAAAAAAAAAAAAAACACATATTCCCCCAAATTCCTTGCTTTTATCCTATCCTGGGCCCATTTGGCCCAAATCCAAGTACACAAGGTAGAGTAGAGTGTTCTGTGAACTGTGTCAGGAGATTTGAGTTGACATACTTGATATAATATTGACCTTCAGTGTAACCTTAGACAAAACACTTCCTCTCTGGACCTTTAGTTTTCCTGTTTGCAAACAGAATGAATATTGGAACTGATGATCTCCAATATTAGCCACTTTAGAAGAGAGAGTAAAATTCTCACATCTTTGTCTTTCGCAAATCTTTGCCAGTGAGCTGTTGCATCCTTCAGACACTAGAGGGGGCTTCCTGAAGACTTTTCCAGTATATCCTGATTCACCCTGATTTACATAAAGGACAGGGGCCTCTTAATGGTAATCCATGTTCTTGACTTCACTTTTTAATTCAGAGTAAATGTGAAAGAAATATATGTTGCAGCAATTATAACATTTTGTACAATATGAATTTCTAGCATGAGGCTAATTAAATTTACTTTAAATACCAACTAGATCTAGAATTTCTATCCTCTATTATTAAATTTATGAAAATATTTAAACCAATGGAAGAGCAGTGAAATCATGAGTAGGATTTTGAAGGCCATTATTCATAACTAATATATTTTTTTTGTTTGATGGTATTTTAAAAGGAAAGATATTATGACCATATGTATTTTTTAAGAGTATGCTTTAGAAAATAAATTTGATTTTCACTTAAAACTAAAAATACCATTAACTCATTTCTTAAATTCCAAAGAAAGTAGGTTTGTGAAGTTTGTGACGAACAAAGAAAGATCTACCCATCATCTTAAGAATCATATAGGTTGAGATGAGATATTAATTTGCATCTGTATTATTTTTTAATTAAGAAATAGCTTAACATATCTTTAGATCAAGAAGATCTGACATTAATCTGATTCATTGGTTCTCTTGTAGATTATTTTTTAATTCTATTGGGATCTGTTAGGCTATATCTCTGATATTCTTATATATCAGAATGTTATTAGGTGTTGGGATTCTTTTTTTCCTTAAGGGTTGAAACTTTACAAAGCTTTTCAGTCTGAGAACTGACACCATCATCATGAGGAATTTCACTTATTGTCATGTGTTGCTTCACTACGTTGTTTTTCATCATTTCTGGTATTCCTACTATGAGAGTATTAACAAGTCTCTGTTAATTTCCATTTCTTTATTGAGCTGCAACTATTCTCTTACCCAATCCTTTCAGTGTTTTTTTCTTCCCAGCTAGTAAATTTTTGATAACCAATATCACCAACTGATTCTTGCTTTCTGTTTTCCAACATCCTCCCTTACATTTCTAAGAATGTTTATATCTGTGTTTTAAATATTTGTTTTCTCTGTTCCATCAGCTCAGTGCTCTCTAGTATCAAGATATTCTATTTATTATCTTCCAGAATATTTATACTCCTCAGAAGTTGGAAGGAATTTTACCATGAGCTCATTATCGTTCACATGAGATTATCAGTTTCCTTTTGTGACTACAATATTTCATGATTAGGATACCTATGGCTGTGTTCTCTTCATTAAGTGTGACTCTGCATGTGTTCTTTTTTTCTTTTCTGATTTTCAAAAGTTTTGATGTGGAAACATAAAACAGAGCCCCACATTTTAAAAATGTTTATATAAAGATGACAAGTCAACTAACTTATTTGGTAGGTATGGGAATTATGATTTAAAGTTTTTTAATGGAATTATTGATGAATAGAAATATGACAAAGATTTTATAGATGGAAAGATGTATGTTTTGATCAATCAAAGTTAACGTATTACATAGTGATAGTGTGAAAAAATATAGACTGGGTAAAATAATACTGAAAAGAAATTGAAAAGATTTGGATTTTAATCTTCAATTTACTTTTTATTAGTAACTTGAAATTGGTTAAGCTCCAAGACCTTAGAACTTCAGTTTTTAGATGTATAATAAATGAATAATAATTCGTTTCTTCTTCTCTGAGTTTGTTTGTTAAAATATACAAAAACAATATGTCAATGAGGGAAAAGTATATGTGTGCTGTATGCATTAATTTGGGTGTTCATCTGATAATCCTCAGTACAGTGTTGCTCTAGTAAACTATAATGGAGGAATGCATTTAGGTTTGGATATCTAAGTGAGCTCTAGAGAAGGAAATGGCAACCCACTCCAGTATCCTTGCCTGGGAAATCCCAGGACAGAGGCACCTGGCAGGCTACAGCGTTGCAAAAGTCAGACACAGCTGAGTGATGAAACCACCACCACCACCATCTGAATGAGCTACCTTTGAGTCTATTACAGAATGGCTGGTTTTGTAGTACTAGCTCCATTCATTCAGGTAGTTATGTCAATGTCTGTAGCTATTTTGGGCTTCCCAGTGGTAAAGAATTGCCTCCACTATAGGAGATCCGGGTTCAATCCCTGGGTTGGGAGTATCCCCTAGAGGAGAATATGGCAACCCCTTCCAGTATTCTTGCCTGGAGAATCTCATGGACATAAGGTTGCAAAGAGTCGGACACTACTGAAGCAATTTAGTGTGCGCACGAATACACAAACACACACAGACATCATAGCTATACCACTCCATCTTGCACAGACATAACAAGGTTACTCTGGTGAAATAGAATGGTTGCTTTGAATAAGTGCTTATCACTCTTATAGGAATGTGGAGGGCTCTCACTATGAGTGAACATAGGGCCTTCATTGAAAGGGTAGACGTGATGGCTGTGTGAAATGTGTGTTTTACACATAGGAGTAGAAAGCATGGGAGTCTAAGAAGTAAAAGAGGACTTCCCTGGCTATCCAGTGGTTAAGATTCCATGTTTCCACTGCAGGGGGCATGGGTTTGATCCTTGGTCAGGGAACTAAGATCCCACATACTATGTGGTGTGGCCAAAAAATAAAAACCAGTAGTATAAAAAAATGCGTGTTTTTTTTTTTTTTAAGAAGTAAAACAGCAGGGCATCTGCATGCTTCTTACAGAAATGAAGCCATACCTATCAGGAAAATAGAAGGACATCATTAACGTTCAAAAGAGTCAGTGACCAATCCTCTTCCTATGGGCAGAAACCAAAAGGGAGTAAGAAAAAGTTAGACCTGTAGACCAGGTCTGTTTCTATTATTAAAGCAGATACATAAAGAGTAGAGATTTCTCTTTTCCTTCAGTTGACAGTATCAATTAAATGAAACACTGTGAAAGTTTCTTGGCAAACTATAGATCACAAAACAAAGTTGAAAGGTTTAATATCTTTATGAAAGGGGGTATTTATTTACTGAAATAATTTTGTGTTCCAGATGGAAACTGTCCATTTTTTCAAAGTTTCTTTGAATAAATGCTTATCACTCTTGTTGGAACAAAGAGGGCTCTCACTATGAGGTAGTTTGTTAGGAGAATTTTTACAAGAATTAGTTATCTGACAGCTCCATTCAATCCTATCAATAAAATATGCACAATTCATCAGACTTCCTGAACTATTCAAATCCCTATTAATCATAATACTGATGAAGACCTCAGTTGGGAAATCACCAATGTATACTCCAGTTTCTGTAATATATATTATGTATCAATATAGTTTGGGGGCTTCCTTAGCGGTCCAGTGATTATCACTCCATGCTTCCACTGCAAAGGGCCCAAGTTCTATCCCTGGTCCAGGAATAAGATCCCACTGCCAAGCAGAGAGGCAAAACAAAGAAAGAACAAATAAATAAAAATAGTTTTCAATTTTTCTTAATTTTATTGTTAATGACATCTCTTTGCTCGTCATTCCCTTCTTCTCAAAATACTCCATTTTCTTGTCCACTATGACACCTCTTCTTCACACTCTGTGATTTCAGAGTTGCCATTGCAAACTCCACCTCCTACGTCAGACATTGGAATTGCTCAACCTTTCAGTCTTGCTACCTTTCAAAAATTATTCTATGACTTTTTCCTGGACAAACTATTCTATTGCCATGTTTTCAATGACTTTCCACAGTTGTATAGCCTGAAATTTCTTGTGATTTCATGGTTTGTATATTTATCACATTCTTGTTATCCCCTGTTTGCTATCACACAGGCAACACAGGCATAACTTGTCCAAAACTGAATGCAATCTTTGCTATCATTCTCAGCCTCCTCCATCTCAGTAAGTGGTGACTCCATCCATCCTGTTGCTCAAGCTATGATCATGGAAGTCACATGTGACTCTTCTCTCACTCTCACCTTCTACAGCCCATCAGTCATGGAATCTCAGTCCTGAATGTCTTTTCTGATACAGCCCACTATCATTGTTCTAGCTTCTGGCATTTTTGTCTTGCACCGTAATGACAGTAAAGTCACTCTTTAGCTTTGCTGAACTCAGAGATGAGGCAATACTTTCTAGTAAATTACCGACTCTTAAAATTATAAATTAATAATATAAACTAAAACCAATATAACTGAAAAAATTAAAACCCCATGTTTACATGTCTAAATAATAAATGAACTAAAACAAAAAAACACAATGCATATCATAAAATTTTTGGAACTACATAGAATAATTTTGTATAAAAATTTGTTAGAAACAAAGATTTAGAAGTTGTTTCAGAACTCAAATTAAAATACTGGAAAATGAGAAAAAATCAAAAGTTAACTAACTTTTTAATCTAAGATTAATCTAAATTAAGATAAGAATTTTTAAAATTAGAAGAGAGTAAACGATTTTTATTTTAATGGGAGGAACTGAAACAAAGAACTGAAAAAATGTTGAATTAATCCTACAAACTCAATAGTAATTTTTTGAAAGACATTAGCCCAATAAATATGGAGAAGGCAATGGCACCCCACTCCAGTACTCTTGCCTGGAAACTCCCATGGATGGAGGAGCCTGGTAGGTTGCAGTCCATGGGGTCGCCAAGAGTTGGACACGATTGAGCGGCTTCACTTTCACTTTTCACTTTCATGCATTGGAGAAGGAAATGGCAACCCACTCCAGTGTTCTTGCCTGGAGAATCCCAGAGATGGGGGAGCCTCGTGGGCTGCAGTCTATGGGGTCGCACAGAGCTAGGCACGACTGAAGTGACTTAGCAGTAGCAGTCCAATAAACATACATAGATCCCTGATTATGAAGAGAAGTAAATATTAGAAATTAGAAGAAAATTATAACTTTAACTTTGGTGGAGGTTTTTAAAAATTTATTTATCTTTAATTGGAGGATAATTGCTTTACAATATTGTGGTAGTTTCTACCATACATCAGCATGAATATAGCCATCAGGTGTACATATGTTCCCTCCCTCTTACTTCCCACCCCATCCCACCCTTCTAGGTTTTCACAGAACTCCTTGCACCATACAGCAAATTTCCACTAGTTATCTATTTTATATATGGTAATGCATATGCTTCAATGCTACTTTCTTAATTAGTTTTACTCTTTCCTTCCCCACTGTATCCAGCAAGTCTGTTCTCTAGGTCTTTGTCTCCATGCTGCTGGAGTCTTTAATTATAAGAAATTTGCTAATCCAAATATTTATGAAAACTTAGAAGAAATGACCACTCATAGAAATATAAAACATAATGACTCAAGTGAATAGTAGTTCAAAGTATTATGATGACTTTTAAACAAACTAAGTGCATAGTCAAAAAAAATCTCCCTCCAAAATATACACTGGGTTCAGATGATTTTATAAGTGTGTTTTTAGTCAAACTTTCAAAGGACTGGTAATCTCAATTTATATTACAAACAGTTGCAGAGAAGAGAAAAAGAGATAACATACTCCAATTCCTTTTATGAAGCTAATATAACTTTCATACCAAAATCTTAACAAAAATAGCATGAGAGGAGAATTATTGAAGGCTCCCCTTATAAACATAGTTGTAAAATACTAAATAATACATCACAAAATGTTGCTTGTGTTTCCTTATCACTGTTTCCATAGTGTTTGGACACTTTGGCTCCCATATTTTGCAAATGGTCTTTCAAAAATGCCGTTGATGTTTAACTGGGCTTCCCTGGATTTTTAGCCATTTTCTTTAGACTTGACCTCTATGCTCCACAAGACGTTTTTACTTTTCCTTGCTTTTGAGAATACTGTTAAATTTATTAGGTTTGATTATTGACTTTTTAAAAAATTCTTCCTCTGTTCTCATTCCTGACTCCTTCCCTTCTGCTCCTCCACTCTGGGAGTCAACATGTAGGTGGTGGTTTAGTCGCTCAGTCATGTCCGTTTTTGTGACCCCATGGACTGTAGCCTGCCAGATCCTCTATCCATGGGATTTCTCAGGCAAGAATACTAGAGTGGGTTGCCATTTCCTTCTGCAGGGCATCTTTCTAACCCAGGGGTCGAACCCAGGTCTCCTGCATTGCAGGTGGATTCCTGCATTGCAGGCAGATTGTTTACTGACTGAGCTACATGTAAGGTCTGACCTGTTTTTCTTGATTTATCTCCCCTCCCTTGAAGAACAGTCTATTTAGATGTGTCTAGTAATCCACACCATCTAACTCCCAAACTGAAATGTTCCTTTTCTGCTCATCAGAACCCTAGATCTGTCAGGTGCCTATTCCTATTATGTATATCATGCCTCAAATATAATTTGACTAAAACCAAATTCAGTATGTTTTTTGCCAAAAGCTGATTTCCAACCTCACTGTCTCTCTTCACATCACCTTTGCCACTGTCATATTTTTTTCCTACTGAAGTTTGCCAATTTGATCTTATCATCTTGAGTCTCTCCTTTGTTGGTTAGTTATAGTAATCTGATTCAGTCTTTAATATGTCTCATTTATCTCTTTCTATCCAGTCCCATTTTCACTGTCCTTGGCCAAGTGCACATCACTGATATGGAACACCGCATCTTCAATAAGCCTCTTGTTGCCTCCAATCTGCACTGTTCACTACTACCCATATTTTATTAAAGCATCCTATCATCTTGTGAGCTCACTACTTACTGTTCTACAAAGGCCCACTATTTTTATTGCAACAGTCGATAAGATTTTTAAGATTCCTCAAAATCAATTCTTAAAACTCAGTCATCGTTGTTTCTTATTTCTAGTATACATATCTTCATGCTCCATAGCATAATCTCAGTCGTGTCTGACTCTTTGTGACCCCATGTACTTTAGCCTGCCAGTCTTCTCTGTCCATGGGATTCTCCAGACAAAAGTATTAGAGTGGATTGCCATTTCCTCCTCCAGGAGATGTTCCCCACCCAGGGATCAAACCCATTGTTGGCAGATTCTTTACCATTTGAACCACCAGAGAAGCCCAGTATAATACTCATTAAGGTAAATCTCATTATAAGTTAATCACACTGAAAGTTAAAACAAAGACCTCCCTATTGTGGAATTATAAATATCCTTGGCTATGGAAACAATATTATATTTTAGTTGATTCATATTCTATCTGGTTTAAAACATATCAAAGTTGAAAATTAGGAGAGAATAAACTGAAAAGAGTACTCATTAGTTTATGGGCATTCTTTAGCAAGTTATTTTATTCTTGTTGTTTTAATAAGAGAAATGTGCTATTTGCATAATGACAAGTTGTAAAAATATTTTTAAGGAATATTTTAGGATGTTAACTTTTCTTTGAAAGCAAACATTTGGCTCTGATTGTAAATGGTTTGTTCCATAGAGGTTAGGGAAAATACTAGATGTGTCTTGTCTGACATTATAAAGGGGTTATTAAAAAATTGCCTGTAACTTGTACCAATCTGTGGTCTCTTCATTTTCCCTTTGGCTTATGTTTTCTAATTCCCTGGTCACAAACCACATCAGTTGTTTCTTAATTCAAGTCTCATAGCATCATGACAATGTCTGTTACTCAAAACCCCTGAGTCTCTGCCAACCTCAATGGCTTTTTAATATAATAGCAGAGATTATGTGATTGACAATGAAATTAAAGCTCAAGCTGATACTTAAAACAATGACCTAACCTCAGTAGATATCTAGAACTTGAGCATGCTCCAGTCCTGTTCTATACATTGTCCAAAGTTCTTAGAATGCCTCATAGGAGGATTTCATGGTAACATCAACTACAACAGTAAAATCACAATATTCTGAGACCAACATTGTTTAAACAATATACTGATTTCTACTTAATCACTTTTAACACAAATTATTTAATGTCATTATTTAAATGTAAATGCTTTATCTTTTTATAATCCACATTTTGGTCTCATGAGCATCATTTACAAAAATATAAATACTACTTTTTACACAACTGCATTTAGGTACTCAATTTTTGCAGCAATTTTAATATTAAGAATACATATTTTTGCTTGACTAGTTTTTTCTATTCTAATTTAAATAATTCATTAATTTATATAAATTTTAAATTAAGTTCATAATATTTATGCTATAGGAAAAGCATCCTTAGGGTTTTGCAAGTTTAAAAAGTTATTCATCATAGTCTTGAAACTAAGAAATGACATTGACCAATTTTGTCTTTAAATTAAAATTCAGGATCATATATGCCTTTAGTATTAATTTTTAATCCTGTAAGAAAAATAATATTGATAACTGTATTCAAACATTATACAGATTATTTAATTGAAAACAGTGCAATCTATTAGTGATCCTCATGTAAATAAATTTAGTGAAAATGTATTTTTTCAGAATATTAGACGTTTCTTCCTTAGTCAATGAGAACAAAAAGATTTCAGAATTCTCTGTACCCTAGAACTTTTTGAAAGATATTTGCCAACTTTTTCCCATAAAGAAAACCACACCCTCAAGAATTTATAGGCTCAAAGAAGAGATTGCAAAGTTAATTTTATATGCAGCACTCTTACCTTGAGATGAGATTTCTTAGCCAGCATCGTACACTGCTGTTTCTAACATTAATATCTCATTGCTTGGTAACCTCACTACTACCTAAAAATGTGTTCCACTGGCTCATAAACAATTATATCATCGATCCCCTCTGTGTGTAACAAGAGACCTTAACCACAGAACTGGGAAATAAAAGGAAGAATTACGCCAGAAGTAACAACAGTGCCAGAAACCTGCTTTGCAGTGATTGGCTAAATGAGGCCAACCAGTTGAGGTTCATTCATTAGATTTGTTGAGTTAACCTACAGCATTTTTTTTTTTTCCATTTTCTCTATTTTTCTTTTCTGTGGTCTCCTTTGATTTCATGCTGGCTTTTTAAATTGAGGATAAAGTTAATTCACTCAACAAAGCCACAGCTGGAATTAAGTATGCCTCTTCTCCTACCGCAGAGGGGAGGGGTAGGTGCTGGTTGGTGGTGTCTTATTGGATGCCCAACACCCTTGAGGGCTGTTGCTGAATCAGTGGTGCCTCTAGCGACAGGCAAGAAGTTAACTAATTATGAACATATGGTTTGGCAGACACCTTGTTAGCTTGCTGCTGCGTAGGTGTTTGGAAGGAGGTGAAGGGGAAAGTTTGAGGTAGAAGGTGTGGTTAAAAGTCCCACTGACAAGCCTCCAGGAGATTTGATTGATCCTAATCTATTCTTTTTGTCAAGAATCAGCATGCTTCTGGCAGCAACAGCTTGGTAATAACAGAGATTTGTGGCCCTTAAGCTCTTGTGGTGATAGCCGGCACACGACCAGTCAACTGGCTCCGTACGAGACCCTCATTTAATTGGCCACAGTGGTGGGAACAGAAATGAGATGTTAGGTCAAGGTACAACACATGGCCTACCTGAGTGGTTCACAATGATCTGGGGCACAGATGTCATCTTTTATGGGTGTGATTGCCACTAGAGGAATAAGAGAAGCCTTGAGAAAAAAACTGCAGAAAAGTCTTTAGTGAGAGCCATGTAAGTGCATTATTTATACTTGAATTACCTAGAGAAAAAGGCAGATGTATGAAAAGGAGGAGAAATATTAGACTGGGCCATCACTGGGCCTGAAGAAGAATAAAGGGATATTCTATTTTATAGACAGGAAGGTTTCTTGGGAAAGTATTAGTAGATAGTTTAAAATATTTTTTTTTTGAATTTCATTTCTGTTAGATAAATTGAAAAATCACATATACTCCTGGTATTCAGCTGAACAGTGGTACCAAATGCATACTTTCCATAATTCATAAATTGGTATGCAGGGCTCATATTTGGTACCCATCACAAGTGTCCAAATCTTTAGGGTTATGCAATCTGTGTACTCAAAATCAGACACAATCAATAGAGATTTGTTCGTTGACTCTAAGACCTATTGACTCTAAGTTTTATCAACTTCATCTAGAACTCTAAACTTTCTGGATACCAAAAAGAAAAATAAAACCCCCATGATGTCCATGGAGAATGAGTCTACCAACCAGGAAACATTTCCTCTTTAAAGGTTTGCTAAACAGTTTCAAACCCTAGCTTTTATTTACTGATTTTCTTATATTAATTGCTCAGGATGGTATAGATATTTTATATTATCATTTAAATTAGAAATAGTAATTAAAAGTGACTATGTTCTCTCTCTTACTAGATGGTCACCAACAGCTTCACATTTATTCCACAGTGTTTATCAGCGAACTCAAATGGAAGAAATATTATAGATATGACCGAGTAGACTCGCCTGCACATTCTGCCATTACAAAGAATACACATGAGCAGTGTTGCATGTGAATGAATGTGTGTGTGAATATGGTTAGTTGTTTTATATTATTCTGATAATGGTTTATACATTTCTCCTTTTTAAATAAGCTAGCTACAGCATGTTCTTAAACACCTAAAGCTACAAATTGCTACAAATACACCTAGAGGTATCTTGGAATAGCAAAGAAGTGGGACAGTGTTGAGCATGGAATCTGTAGTTAGTTTGGAGCAATGCTCTGACACTTAGCTGAAGTGTGACTTTGGAAAAATTGCTAACTCCTTTAATTTACAGTTTCTTTATCCATAAATAGAGCCTGACCTGCCAGATCTACTACAGGGGGTTGTGTAAGGATAAACTGAGTAAAACTTTATGTAAGGTTTTTAGCATCAGGCATGGCAGAATTTAAATGCTAGATATGTGTTTGTTGAAAATGAGATAGAGAGAGACCTATAACACTCTTATATAGTTCTAATTGTCTTTAGGTGACCTGACACTTCAGCATAAATTTCATAGAAATGGTGAATCCAAACCAAGAAGGTAAGGCTCTATCAAGGGTAAAAATAGAGCTTATTTAAGTCATTAGTTAAAGAAACCATACAAAGCAAAAGAGTTCCAAGACATCTGTTCAGTGAAGAGATGATTGCTTCAATGATAAAAGCTTCTTGCCCCACACTGAGAGATGACCTCTGCAGCTCATACACCCGAGTTCTTTCTCTTTAGAACTTCTAGTTTTTTTGAAAAGCTTATGCAATGTGGCCAAAATGGGATGGCTTTCTATCAGAGGCTACCTGTGTTCCAGGTCTGATTAGCTAACTGGTGCCACACCTTTGTGGTGACCTGACTGAACAATGGATGCTATCTATTTGGTCATGAAAATAATTCTTCCTTTCAGCTGATGAAAAATTTATTGAGCAGATCAATAATAAGGTCATACCTGAAAGAGTCCTAATTTCTTAAATCCACATATTTTGTTTATTTTATTATTAATTATGAGTTAAGAATGCCTGAAATGTATTGTTTTAAGCTCTGGATTCATAATTTGATTCACTTTCTCTTCTTCACATAAACATCCATCACTTAGCTACACCCTGGTACTTTACTTCATTGTTTGATCTTTTAGATTAAGCTAATTCAATGAAGATAGTTTATTTTAAAGGGAAAATTTCTATTGGAACCGTGTACAAAGATAAAACTTTCTGTCAATATTAAGAATACCTGTGTGATTTCCTATGAAATCATATGTAACACTTTTTGCATGTTTTGCATGTAATAGATAAGTTAAAAAGACCCTTTCCTAGGTATTTTCTCATGTATTTTTATTCACTTAAACATCTACCATTTATTTGGCACTCTAGAGATAAGCACAGACTGTAGCAACAAGACTTTACCAGGATTTACTTTTAACTAGAAGTGGGAATTTTAGAATCAAATACTGTGTCAGAGGACATTTAGACCATCTAATTCAGCAACATATTTTAATTATTTCATGATTACAGAAGACAGTCAAGCTGATAAGAGTGGTGTGACTTGCCATGTTCATACAATTAAGAATAAAACCCAAAATGTATGTCTGTCATATGATTCTTATACAAAAAGTTCTATTGTATGCTTATATTTTTAGAAGAATTGGATAGATATATGTAATACTCCTTTCAAAAATTTTTCTTAAAGTATTGTTAATTTACAGTGTAGTGTTAGTTTCAAGTATACAGCAAAGTGATTCAGTCAGATTTTTTTCCATTATAGGTTATTACAAGATAGTATCATTACCTGGGCTATACAGTAGGACCTTGTTGTTTCCCTATTTTATATTCAGTAGGTAGTGTATATGCTAATCCCAAACTCCTAATTTCTCTCTCCCCCCCCCCACTAAATACAAATATCATATGATATAACTTACATGTGGAATCTCAAAAAATGATACAAATGAACTTATTTAAAAAACATAAATAAACTCACATATAAGTATGCAATATGCTTATGAAAATAAAAATGAAAGCTGTTGTTACTACTACAAATATAAGAACCTAATTTTGCTTAGGGAATATTGTTTTAATGGTTAGCAGAAGCAGTCATTCTTAAATCAGACATCCTATTTTTATTAATTATTTCAGAATTACAAGAATTCATGGTTAGTAGAACTTTTATTATATTGAAGACTAGACAGAACTAGGACCCTGAACTTATGTTTCATATGATATTTAAATGAATAAAGTGCTTCTAGGTAAAATTTTATCATAATTCACAAAAAATTATAATATACGTTAAAGCAGATGATGAACACTATATTTACTTGAAATGTTAACATTTTCCACATTAAAAGTTACCTAGGCTAGCAATGATTTTAAACTCCTTTTGAGGGAGCCTGGGTTTCCATAATGAAATCTTAAAGACGTAGTGAAAAATAAGGAGGTGACCGAGGTAGCAGGGTTCTGAGCTTCTCCACTCACACTCAAAAGGGCTGTGTGGTTGGTGATTCAAAAACATGCCCACAGGGCAGCTCAATGCCTCTTCCCTTGAGTCCTCTGGCCTTAGTGACTGTCTTGGAACAAACAGACTGTGTTAAAAGTAGTCAGTGTAAGTCTATGTTACGAAAATCAGTGTATCTTCTTCCTTGCTCTCTCTCTGGGATCACTCACAGAGGAAGCCAGTTGCCATGTTTGGAGGACACTCAAGCAACCCTCTGGAGATGCTGCTGTGACAAAGGACTGTGGGCTGTGTCAGTGGTCATACGGAAGCAGGTCAGCCAGCCTTGTCAAGTCTTCAGATGACTGCAGCCCTGTCCTTTGGTTTTAACCAAAGTGGGACTCTGGGTACCATAGTTCTATTGCTTATTAGTAAGTACTTCATGGCAAAAATGCCCCAGAGGTCAAATAAATGTAAGGAAGCAAGAATAAACAGAATTAGGAAGGCGTGTTTCCTGTATATTAATATACACACATAGGCATATACATGGTTTTAAGTATTATGTATATGTACATGCATGCTGGGGCTTCCCTGGTGGCTCAGAGGTTAAAGTGTCTGTCTGCAATGCGGGAGACCCGGGTTCGATCCCTGGGTCGGGAAGATCCCCTGGAGAAGGAAATGGCACTCCACTCCAGTATTCTTGCCTGGAGAATCCCATGGACAGAGAAGCCTAGTAGGTTACAGTCCACGGGGTCGCAAAGAGTCGGACACGACTGAGCAACTTCACCTCACCTCACCTTCACATGTATGCTGAGTTGCTTCAGTCATGTTTGATTCTTTGCAACTCCATGGACTGCAGCCTGTAAGACTCCTCTGTCCACAGGATTTTCCAGGCAGGAATACTGGAGTGGGCTGCCATTTCCTGCTCCTGGGGATCTTCTTTACCTAGGGATCAAAACTGAGGTTTTTATTTCACCTGAATTGGCAGGCGGTTATTTATCACTAGCACCACCTAGGAAGCCCTATTATGTATATACTATATATACTTATATATATTTTATGTGTCACTTTTAACTAAATTACGGACTAATTAAAAAAATAGAAATTGTGTCTTGAGGGAATACCATTACCTGGCAAATTTAAGTGAGTTGGTTGCTATCCTGTGATGGTGGTGGAAAAATTATAAGCAAAAAGAACCAAATAAACTGTTTCTGATATTTACTAAAGTTTTCACTAGACAGCTTTGAGAGTTAAGCTCAGGAACAAGTGAAACTTTAATTTCTTTGTAATGTGTTCATAACTCTTTATGATCTAGCTCTAATTTCCTTTTTAAACCTCAGCTTTCATTTCCACCATTCACAGGCCTTAATAATCTCTAGCCACAATTCCCAATAATCTTTATCCACACTCCCTAGTAGCTTCCCTAGTGGCTCAGATGGTAAAGCATCTGCTAAAATACAGGAGGCCCAGGTTCAGTCTCTGGGTTGGGAAGCTCCCCTGGAGAAGGAAGTGGCACCCCACTCCAGTACCCTTGCCTGGAAAATCCCATGGATAGAGGAGCCTGGTAGGCTACAGTCCATGGGATCGCAAAGAGTCAGACACGACTGAGCGACTTCACTTAATCTTTTCACTTTACACTCCCCTAATCCTAACCATATTCTCCTCTTCTTTGCCTTTGCAAATGCAGGTGTTCCTGTTTGTTTGTTTTTATTTTTGCTTCTCTTCCTGGAAATCTTGTACTCATTCCTTAAAACCTAGATCCAGTTTTCTCTTCTTGGAAAGAGAGCAATCATTTCTTTCTCTCTGATTTCTATCAGTGTATTTAAAGAAATTCTTTGTTTTAGCTGCAAGTGCCTCATTCTGTGTCTTCTACCACTCAGGTAGAGGTAGAAAAATCTGTAGTTATTAACAACGTAAGTCTTAAACTTGGGGCTTCCCTGATGGCTCAGTGGTAAAGAATCCACCTGCAATACAGGAGACACAGGTTTGATCCCTGGGTTGGGAAGATCCCCTGAAGAAGGGCATGGCAACCCACTCCAGTGCTCTTGTCTGGAGAATTCCATGGACAAAGGAGCCTGGCAGACTACAGTCCATAGCATCGCAAAGAGTCAGAGATGATTAAGTAACTGAGCACAGCAGAGCACAAGCCTTAAACTTAGCTGTAACTGGATTCAGTTCTGTCTCTGTCACTGATTAGGTATAGAACTTTGGTCAAGTTGTTTTCATTTTCAAAGTCTTAGTCTCCTTCTGCATAAAATAAAGATATTAAAACTTTATAAGTTCCTTACGAGAATGATATTCAGAATGCTATCATTTATAGGCATGCTTAATTTTATAACATGATAACAATAATGACTGATATATTTTTTGTATTTTAGTCATTAACAGAGTATCCAAATCCAGGGACATGGCTAATAAATGTTTGCAGAAATATTATATGAAAAAAATAAACACTATGCATCCCTGCTTCCAATATGCAAATGACCATAACGGATTCTTGCAGAATAAAATTGAAAAGCACAAGCCTAGTAATAACTTGTCTGCCATTCTGGAAACTAATTCAGTGTTAGAAGGAAAGTTTAGAGATTCAAGAGACTCAGCTTACTACATCAAAGTATTGTCAAAACCCAGATTCCTGATTGTCTTGTACATGGTGTGCTTTTCAAGTTAGTAAGATAGTCAGGTGAGACTGAAGATGAAGCGTGGCAACAGTATGATAGCCATGCTTCATAGCAAACAAAGACTTAAGACTCTGCTACTTATGACACATATAGCTATATGCATGCATGCCTGTGTGCTAAGCCACTTCATTCGTGTCCAGCTATTTGTGACCCTATGGACCGTACCTGCCAGGCTCCTCTGTCCATGGCATTCTCAAGCTAGAATGCTGGAGTGGATTACCATTTCCTTCTCCAGGGGATCTTTCGGACCCAGGGATTGAATGTGCATCTCTTACATCTCCTGTATTGGCAGGGCAATTCTTTAGCACTAGGGAAACCCCCATATGGCTATGTGTGCTTGTGTACTAAGTCGCTTCAGTTGTGTCTGACTGTTTGTGACCCCATGGACTGTAGCCCACCAGGCTCTTCTGTCCATGGGGTTCTCCAGGCAAGAATACTGGAGTGGTAGCCAATTCCTTCTTCAGGGGATTTTCCCCACCTGGGGATCAAACCCAGGATAAGACAGATTCTTTACCTTCTGAGCCACCAAGGAGGACCATCCACATGGCTATAGATTCTATTAATTAAGATATAGGATTCCCTAATTTCTCATTCTCCTTTTCTTCATTTACTTCCAACTATTTTCTCCAATAAAGAGACCAGGTCTAAAACAATGAAAACTTTTTTGTTCTTATATGTCTTCCATCTGAATACTTCTGAGTGTAAAAACGGCTTCTTGTCACCTTGACCAAAAGATCATTGGATGAGTCTATACTGAATGTATGAGCTGAAACACACTTTTCTTTTTTACATATCTGTGCTCATTTTGGAGAAGTATATATTGGCTCCCAGATTTCTCAGCATTTCTCCATTACAGAGTAATGGTTGAGAGGCAGTATAAAGAGTTTAAACACTAGAACCAGACACCCCAGCTTGAAGTCTGTCTCTACCACTTACTATCTACAAATCCCTGGATATATTTCTTAGCTTCTCCTTGTATCAGTTCTCTCATTTGTGAAATGGAAACAAAAATAACATTTAAATCACATATTTGTTCTGAGAATTAATGATTCTTTTACATAAAGTGTTTAGATTAATTCCTAATTTGTACTATAAACAGTGTATATTATGATTTATTTGAACTCATGGTTATTTTATTGAATACGCTTTTTATTTCAATTTAAATTCTTATTTTTCTGAGTTTCTAGAGAAGACAGTGGACTAAAAATGCCTTTTTAAAATGCTATACATATATATTTCTTTTACAAAATGTTTATTTCCAATATTTCTACATATATTTCTTAAATAGTAAATATGCTGTCTTGAATGTGTATCTAAAATGTAAGAGAGCCTCTGTTCTGGAATACCTATTTTCAACTATTCTAGTCAAATCATTTTGCTATTGTCTATAGCAACTTTATCAAACCTACTTTACTTTCTTCATACCTCCAACAACCCCCACCCCTACCCAGTGGGCTAATGAATTCTGCCTTGAAATTCATAAAAAGAATATCAATAATCACAGAGGAAGTTCCCAGTTTTCTTAATATGAAACATTAATTTACTTATAGTTATAGCTTTTGCATTTCCTTTTTCTTGCTTCTGTAAAAAAAAAATCCCTTTTCCTATTTAAGACTCTTAATTCTTGTTCATTCACAACTGTGTTATTTATTCTTAGGAAGCTTTTGTTATTAATCGTCTCAAATGGATTTTTCTTAGGAACTTTTAAAAACGCAAGTCTCTTTCATTTAGAAAAAAAAAGAAAACATTGGCAATGGCTCTCAAATTCATAGTCTTCTCTAACTCTTCTCTATTTCCTCCCACTGCTTTAAATAGTTGGGAAGAGAGAAGAATGGGGAGCTAGTGTTCAAAGTATATGGCATTTCAGCTTGGGAAGATGAAAAAGTTCTGGAGATGGATAATGACAATCACTGTATAAAAATGTAAATGTATTTAATGACACTGAAATGTGCACTTAAAATGATTACAATGGTAGGTTTTATGTTATGTAGATTTACCACAGTTTTTAAAAAGTCACTTATATTCAAAGTTTCTGTATCTTCATCATGCACTAACTCTTAATCCCATTCCAATCTGACTTTTGCTTCTATTACTCTACTGAAACAGACCTGCTTAATGTAATGGACAAGCTCCTTGTCAATAAATTCAATGTACTCTCTTCAGTTTTTGTCTTAATTGATCTGTCAGCAGCATTTGTTAGCTCTTTTCATCTACCAAAATTTCTCCATCCCTTGATTTCTTGACTCTATATTGCTGGAGTTATTCTCCATCTCAGCCACTCCTTGGTGGTAGTTTAGCCGCTAAGTCATGTCCCACTCTTTTGCTACGCTATGGACTGTAAATTGACAGACTCCTCTGTCATTGGAATTTCCCAGGCAAAAATACTGGAGTGGGTTGCCATTTCTTTCTCCAGGGGATCTTCCCAACCCAGGGATCAAACCTGCATCTTCTGCATTGAATCAATCTCCTGTATTGCAGGTGGGTTCTTTACCATTGAGCCTCTTTCTCTCCTTACCAACTCTCTCTCTCTTTTTTTTTTTCCTATATCTGACCATTATGGGTTGAGGTTTCTCAAAACTCAGTCCTAGATGTTCTTATCTTTATACTCTTTTTCTAAGTTTTCTCATCAATGTCCATGACTTCACAACTACTATGTGCAGATGACTATACATACATACCTGTACTGAAATGTTCTTTAGTTGTAGACACAAAAGTCTACTGTTTCCTTGCATCTTCAATTATGTTTCTTCAAGACACTTCAAACACATGTAAAAAAGTAAACTCAAGAATCCACATAGTACCAGTGTGTTCACACTTGGTCAATGAGTCCATTATCCAGAAAAATATGAAAGCTAAAAATCTTGACCCATCTCTCATCCCAATCTTGTTTCACATACAACATGTTATATTATTTATATCAAACTTAGTTGGAAGGAGAGCCACATGGCTGGCACTATACCTGTCTGCTAGTTTTACATAGGTACTACTAGGGCTGATCTGGACAGATAATTAACTAGACAGGAGAAAAACATAGAGGACAAACAGAATAGGAGACACAAGATAAATGGGTTCAGTCCCTGGATCATTATGATGCTCTGGAGTAGGAAATGACAACTCACAGTATTCTTGTCTGAAAAATTCCCTGGACAGAGAAGATTGGTGGGTTACAGCGCATGGGGTCACAAAGAGTCAGACATGACTGCACATTCATCTACAACTACCTACAAACAGAACAGAAGGATATGTGCTTTTGGCAACCAGTGAGGTCCTTGTTATGGTGGTACCAATAGGTTTCAAGCACGATTGTAGGAAACCCTTATTCATTGAATTTGAAGACTAAGCAACTATATACTATGTGTCATGCACTTTGCTCTATCTTGGTCATTTCTTTAGTGAAGGAGAAGAATTAAAAGGGAATTAATGTTATAAATACTGCTATAGTAGCATTAAAAAATTCTTACAAAATTTACATAGACAGTTACTCCTTCTAGAAAAATTTGAGAAAGATTTCACAGAAGAGATGCTATCTTATTAATTTCTGGGGCTGGAAGTTAGAAAGGTGTTTGCCAAATGGAGAAAAGCAGATTGAATTCTGACAGAAGGAGAAAAACTCAGATGAAGTCTAGGTTTAACAATGCATTTAGTTGAAGAACAAAAGTCTGCATATCTGAAATTTTATCTTAAAAGTAAACAATTATCTACCTGTAGATAGATTGAGAATAATTTTATAATAAAATAATACCATTTATATTATTTACCATCCAAAACCTTGTCCCATTTGTCCCTTTCCCACCAAAGAGGATGTTGCCATTAGGGTGACTTGCATCCTGCTGAAAGCAGAATGTCTGATGTTCAACGCACAAAGACATTGTTTAAAGAAGCCTTATGATTCTGAACAAACTGGCCCAGCAGGGAGATTTTAACCCGCAGTCTCTAACAGGCACAACAGCCTGTGTTTGTAAACAAAGCCTTATTGCACTAGTGAGAGCGGACACAGCACAGTGTCAGCTCATTAATTGGGTGTCAGTTCCCTGCTAAGAAGGAAGTTTAATGAGTCATCTCATCATAAAGAACTGGAGCTCGAGGGAGGGGAGAATGGCTTAGAAAAAGGGAGAAAGATTGTCCAGTAATAACTGCATGTATAGAAAAGCTTGAAGCCCACCTGTTGGGATAAAGAGAGAGCACCATTTGGGAACGGATGGTTTCTTTCTATTTTGCTATTCAAAGGGAAACATGAGTTTATGAACTTATAAGTGCCCCAGCAACAAGTTTGTATATTCATGTTTATTGTGATAAAATAAACTGAAATTATTCAAAATATATTTTTGTATGAAATTTATGAAGTATTTCTTTTATTCTGTTCAACATGGAAATATTCTTATCCTTTCCCACACAAAATCTATAACAAAGTACATGTTGATCCATGCTGATATTGAAATTCAAGCATGTTCCTGATGCCAACAGCAAATATTACAGAAAGATGTCAAATGTGTGCTGTGTGTTTCATAGTCATCAGATATTAAAAAGCTAACAAAAAACCTTAAAAATGAAAAATGCCTTTGTTATTCCTTATTACCGAATTAGAACCAATATTCACATAAAAGGATAGGACAAGTTTTCACATAATGCTGTAGGCTTATATGCAGTATTAGTTCATTTTTAGAACACTATGTTCTTCTATCTTGAGCCATTGGTCTTACTGATTTGTGAGTATTTTAATCCTAAAAATGATAGTCTATCATTTATTTTTCCCTCAATTTGTTGTTTACATTTTTACTTTACTTGCTGTGCCTTTATCACGTTTGATTAATAAATTTTATTTTAAACCTTTTTTTCTCATTTCATTATTTTTCTCATTCCCAGAAGAACCTCAAAATTGATTGAATGCTCAGCCTAGATGTCTTTTCTAGAACTTTCCCCTTCATAACAAATCCCAAGATTTTCTTTCTCTCATCTTCAATCTAGCCCTATCATACATGTTTCAACAGTTAGATGTGTTATGTGTTTTGCTGAGAAAATTAAGAAGATTTAATTATCCATCACTTCCATAAACCTGAGATTTTCTTCTCTCTGACATTAGATGCAAGAGACGCAGTTTCAATCTCTGGGTTGGGAAGGTACCCTGGAGAAGAAAATGGCAACCCGCTCAAGTATTCTTCCCTGGGAAATCCCATGGACTGAGGAGTCTGGTGGGCTTCAGTCCATGGGTTTTCAAAGAGTCAGACACAACTGAGTGCACACTCAGAAGTAACAGGACAAAACACAGCCTTAAATGCTCTGTCTAGACTCCAATAGATAGATGCTGCTGCTAAGTCGCTTCAGTTGTGTCCGACTCTGTGCAACCCCATAGACGGCAGCCCACCAGGCTCCCCCGTCCCTGGGATTCTCCAGGCAAGAACACTGGAGTGGGGGTGCCATTTCCTTCTCCAGTGCATGTATTCCTCTGCTTAAATTTAGATGGCTTGTAACTTCTTTGACAAATAGATGGACGTGGTGCTTCAAATGGGGCTTCCCAGGTGGCACTAGTGGTAAAGAACTCCCCTGCCAATAAAGGAGATATAAGAGATGAGGGTTAGATCCCTGGGTTGGGAAGATCCCCTAGAGGAGGGCATGGCAACCCACTCCAGTATTCTCACCTGGAGAACTCCATGGACAGAGGAGATTGGCGGCCTACAGTCCATTGTATTGCCGAGAGTCCAGCGCAAGTGGAGGACTGAGCCCCGTATCCACATATGGTGCTATACAGAGGCTGCTATACAGAGGCTGAAGTCTCAAAGGTCATGGAGCTCCCATCCTGTCCACTGAAACACTCTCTTTTGAACCAGAGCTGTAATATCAAAATTCAAACTACACTGAGGCCACCCGTCTGGACAAGTTATGTAACCGGCCACATGAAGAGATTCTGAAATTATTGGAGGGAAGAAGTCATTCGAGTCCTTTCCATCTGTGTACCGTACATGTGAGGCAAGAAGCCTGCAAATGATACCACACCTCAGCTTCTCAGACCTTCCCAGCTGAGGCACCAACCCTATGGAACACAAAGAGAACACAAAGCCAGGCTTTCTGAACCTTGATCTCTTATCCACAAAAGCCATAAGTATAATGAAATGATTTTATTTGGAGATGATTTGTATAAATAAATCATTTATCTATCAGGAATCTTTTTTTTCAATGAATAGGAAAATTTTCTACAGCCTTTTCAGCCCCTCATATTTCTCTCTCCATTGATTGACTTATTTTTGTCTGCAAATAAGCAAAAAAGTATCATATAATTAACTTTATTGACTTCAGACATATGTATCACCCTCAGAAATTTCTTCATAATTTCCCCATTAGAATCTCTCACTCCTGCCCATGCATTCCCTGAGCAAATACTCATCTGTCTCTACAGATTAGTTTGCATTTTTCTAAAATTTTGTATTCATGGAAGAGTGTATATATTTTTTTAAAATTTGCTTTCTTCCATGTCGTTGTATGCCATTTTTATTATTACACAAATTTCCACTAAGTAATATTCCATATCTATATAACAATCTGTTTATATATGTATGGCTTCCCAGGTGGCGCTAGTGGTAAAGAACCCTCCTGTTAATGCAGGAGACATGAGAGATGAGGGTTCAATCCCTGGGTTGGCAAGATTCCTCTGAAGAAAGACATGGCAACTCACTCCAGTATTCTTGCTTGGAGAATTCCATGGACAGAGGAGCCTGGTGGGCTACAGTCCATGGAGTCGCAAAGAGTCAGACATGACTAAAGAAGCTTAGAATGCATAAATGTATCTGTTAACAGACATTTGAGATGTCTTGTGCACAGAATTTGTATTGATATGCAGTAGAAGTGGAATGCATAGGTAATATGTTAGGTGTATCTTTAATATTTCAAGAAATTGCCACACTGTTTTACCAAGTGAACATAGGCTTTTATTCTCCCACTGAATATATTAGAGTTTAGTTATGATAAACCTTTGCCATCAAGCAGTATGGTAGATATTTCAATAGATGTACAATGTAGCTCATTGTAGCTTTAATTTTCATTTTCTTAATGACTCATTTGAAAATATCAATGGGACATTTTGCCCAAAGATCAGCACAATAAAGGACAGAAAAAGTAGAGACCTAGTAGAAGCTGAAGAGATCAAGAAGAGATGCAAACAATACACAGAAGAACTGTGCAAAAAAGATCTTTACGAACCAGATAACCACAATGGTGTGGTCAGTCACCCAGAGCCAGATTCTGGAGTGTGAAGTCAGAGGGGCCTTAGGAAGCACTGCTGTCAATAAGCTAGTGGATATAATGGAATTCCAGTAGAGCTATTCAAAACCCTAAAAGATGATGCTATCAAAGTGTTGCATTCAATATGTCAGTAAATCTGGAAGACCCAGCAGTGACCACAGGGCTGGAAAATGTCAATCCTTGTCCCATTTCCCATGAAGGACAGTATTAAAGAGTGTTCAAGCTATCAGACAATTGCATTCATCTCCCATGTTAATAAAGTCATACTTAAAATCTTGCATGCTAGGCTTCAGCATTTTGTGAACCAAGAACCTCCAGATGTCCAGGCTGGGTTTAGAAAATGCAGAGGAACAAGAGATCAAATTGCCAACATTCTCTGGATCATAGAGAAAACAAAAGAATTCCAGAAAAACATCTACTTCTGTTTCATTGACTATGCTAAGGTCTTGGACTGTGTGGATCATAACAAACTGTGGAAAGGTCTTAAAGAGATGGGAATACCAGACCATCTTACCTGTCTCCTAAAAAACCTGTATGCTGGTAAAGAGGCAACAGTTAGAAACCTGTATGGAACAACAGATTGGTTCAGGATTGAGGAGTATGACAGGACCATCTGTTGTCACCCTGTTTAACTTATATGCTGAGCACAATTGTAAGAAATGCCAGGCTGGATGAGTTAAAAGCTGGAATGTAGATAGGTGGGAGAAATATCAACAATCTCAGATATGCAGATGATACCACTCTGAAGGCAGAGAGCAAAGAGGAACTAAAAACCTCTTGATGAGGGTAAAGAAGAGTAAAAAAAAAAAAGCTTAAAACTAAATGTTTTTAAAAGCTATTTCTTGGGCTCTAAAACCACTGCCGATGGTGAGTGCAGGCATAAACTCAGAAGACAATTGCTTATTGACAGAAAAGCTTTGATAAACTTTGACAGTGTGTTGTTAAGCTGAGACATTACTCTGTCGACAAAGGTGTGTACAGTCAAAGTTATGGTCTTTCCCTGTGGTCGTGTACGGTTGTGAGAGCTGGACCATAAAGAAGGCAGAGCACCAAAGAATTGATGCCTTTGAACTATAGTGATAAAGTAGACTCCTGAGAGCCCCTTGGACAGCAAGGAGATCAAGCCAGTCAATATTAAAGGAAATCAGCCCTGAATACTCGTTGGAAGGACTGATGCTGAAGCTGAGGAGCCAGAATTTTGGTTACCTGATGTAAACAGCCAATTCTTTGGGAAAAAAAAAAAACAAAAACAAAAACCTGATGCTGGGAAAGACGGAAGACTGAGGGAAGAAGGAGAAGAGGATGTCAGAGGATGAGATTGCTGGATGGTATCACTGATGCAATGGACATGAACTTGGCCAAACTCCAGAAGATTGTGAGGGGCAGGGAAGCCTGGTGTTCTGTAATCCATGTGGATTCAAAGAGTCAAATACAACTGGGCAACTGAACAACAACAATGGCTAATAATGATGAACGTCTTTTCATGTACTTATCTGTCAGTCATATATTTGATGATGAACTGCTTATTCAAGTGTATTGCCTATTTTTTGCTTTTTTAATGGATGTTTGTTACCT
Organism: Nanger dama; assembly: GCA_917880005.1. NCBI lineage: Eukaryota > Metazoa > Chordata > Mammalia > Artiodactyla > Bovidae > Nanger > Nanger dama. The sequence continues at coordinate 20,372,715 of CAKJTW010000011.1, read as the reverse complement.
TATTTTTGAGCTTGGAGAATTCTTTTTATATTCAGAATATATTTAGCATAAATCCTTTATCAAATATGTGACTTTCAACTATTTTCTCACTGTTGATATATAGTCTTTCTATTTTCTTTACAGTATGTTTTTAACAAACCCAGGTCACTATAATTTTTCCCTCATATGAATTATGCCTTTGGTGCTACAACTAAGAAAAGTCCCCAGGTCACAAAGATTTTTCTTGCAATTTTTCTTCTAGAAGTCTTATAATTTTAAGATTTACCTTTAGGTCTATGACCTATTTTGCCTACGTCTTTTGTAATTTCCCCTTTAGAATCTCTCACTCCTGTCATTCCTGCCCATGCATTCCCTAAGCAAACAAAAAGCAGCAATATATTAAAAACTACTCATCTGGTCTCTATAGATAGTTTACATTTTCTAAAATTTTTGTATATGTTGTTAGATATGGATTAACTTTACTGTTTTACATATGGATATATAATTGTCCTAAAGCCATTCCTCATTGAATAGTGCTTGCAATTTTGTGAATTATCTATCATTGATATATATGTGGGTTTACTTCATGAGTATTCTGTTCCCTTCATCTATCTATTTCGCTGTCAACTTTACACTATCTTGATTTGTGTATCTTTTCCTGCGTGTGTATTCAGTCATTTCAGTCATGACCAGCTCTTTGCAGCTCTATGGACTGTAGCCCACTAGGCTCTTCTGTCCATGGTATGGTCCAGGCAAGAAGACTACAGTGGGTTATCATGCCATCCTCCAGGGAATCTCCCAGACCCCAGGATCAAACCCACATTTCCTGCATCTCCTGCATTGCAGGCAAGTTCTTTACCCACTGAGCCAAAAGGGAAGCCCCTTTATGATGTCTTAATATCTAGGTGTCCTCCACATTACTATTATTTTTTAAAGCTGACTCTTGACTTTGCGTTTTCATATGTATCTTGAAATCAAATGGTCACTTTCTACCGAAAAACAGATGCCTGTTTGGATTTTGGTCTTTCTATACATGAATTCAGCACAGAACTTCATTTATTTAGACTACATCAATTACTCACAGCAATGTTTCATAGTTTCATTGAGCAAATTCTACACATATTGCATATTTTACCTTTAGGATGCTGTTGGAAATGGCATTGCTTTTGATGCTTATACATAAAAATACAATAGATTTTTTTATGTTGATCATATATTATGCAACCTTGCAAAATCATGTATTAGTTTTATTGGCTCTTAGCAGATTTCATAGATTTTTACAAAATCACATGATTTGTGAATAAAAAGAATGGCAAGGAGAGATAAGAAAGACTTCCTCAGTGATCAGTGCAAAGAAATAGAGGAAAGCAATAGAATGGGAAAGACTAGAGATCTCTTCAAGAAAATTAGAGATACCAAGGGAACATTTCATGCAAAGATGGGCTCAATAAAGGACAGAAATGATATGGACCTAACAGAAGCAGAAGATATTAAGAAGAGGTGGCCAGAATACACAGAAGAACTATACAAAAAGATATAAATGACCAGATAACCACGATGGTGTGATCACTCACATAGAGCAAGGCATCCTGGAATGTGAAGTCAAGTGGGCCTTAGGAAGCATCACGACAAACAAAAGTAGTGGAGGTAATGGTATTGCAATGAGCTATTTCAAATCCTTAAAAATGATGCTTAGAAAGTGCTGCACTCAATATGCCAGCAAATTTGGAAAACTCAGCAGTGGCCATAGGACTGGAAAATGTGTTTTCATTCCAACCCCAAAGAAAGGCAATGTCAAAGAATGTCCAAACTATTACACAATTGCACTCATCTCACACACTAGCAAAGCAATGCTCAAAATTCTCCAAGCCAGGCTTCAACAGTACTTGAACCATGAACTTCTAGGTGTTCAAACTGGATTTAGAAAAGGCAGAGGAACCAGAGATCAAATTGCTAACATCCGTTGGATCATTGAAAAAGCAAGAGAGTTCCAGAAAAACATCTACTGCTATACTGATTACATTAAAGCCTTTGACTGTGTGGATCACAATAAACTGTGGAGAATTCTGAAAGAGATGGGAATACCAGACCACCTTACCTGCCTCCTGAAAAAGCTGTATGCAGGTCATGACAACAGTTAGAACCAGACACGGAAAAACAGACTGGTTCCAAATTGGGAAAGGGGCACTTCAAGACTGTATATTATCAGCCTGCTTATTTAACTTATATGCAGAATACATCATGTGAAATGCCAGGTTGGATGAAGCACAAGTTGGAATCAAGATTACTAGGAGAAATATCAATGACCTCATGTATGCAGATGACACTACCCTTACAGCAGAAAGTGAAGAGGAACTAAAGAGCCTCTTGATGAAAGTGAAAGCTGCTGCTGCTGCTGCTGCTAAGTCACTTCAGTTGCGTCCAACTCTGTGTGACCCCATAGATGGCAGCCCACCAGGCTCCCCTGTCACTGGGATTCTCCAAGCAAGAACACTGGAGTGGGTTGCCATTTCCTTCTCCAATGCATGAAACTGAAAAGTGAAAGTGAAGTTGCTCAGTTGTGTCCAACTCTTAGCGACCCCATGGACTGACTGTAGCTCTCCAGGCTCCTCCAGAGAGGAGAGTGAAAAAGCTAGCTTAAAACTAACATTCAAAAAACTAAGATCATGGCATCTGGTCCCATCACTTCATGGCAAATAGATGGGGAAACAATGGAAACTGATAAATTTTATTTTCTTGAGTTCCAAAACCACTGCAGATTGTGACTGCAGCCATGAAATTAAAAGACACTTACTCCTTGGAAGAAAAGCTATGCCTGCCTAAACAGCGTATTAAAAGCAGACATTACTTTACCGACAAAGGTCTGTCTAGTCAAAGCTGTGGTTTTTCCAGTAGTCATGTATGGATGTGAGAGTTGGACCACAAAGAAGGCTGAGCACTGAAGAATTGATGCTTTTGAAACTATGGTGTTGGAAAAGACTCGTCAAAGTCCCTTGGATTGCAAGGAGATCAAACCAGTCAATGGTAAAGGAAATCATTTCTGAAGCTCCACATCCTTTGGCTACCTGATGTGAAGAACTGACCCCCTGGAAAAGACCCTCATGCTGGGAAAGATTGAAGGCAGGAGGAGAAGGGGATAACAGAGAATGAGATGGTTGGATGGCATCACCACCTCGATGGACATGAGTTTGAGCAAGCTCTGGGAGTAGGTGAAGGACAGGGAAGCCTGGTGTGCTGCAGTTCATGGGGTCCTAAAAGTTGGACACAACTGAGCAACTGAACTGAACTGTGAATAAAAAGAGGTTTATTTCTTTCTCTACAATCTGGATGATGTTTATTTCTCTTACTAACCTAAGTATATGGGCTAGAATTCCCAATATGATGCAGAATAGTAGAGGTTAAAGCAAGTATCTTTTTATTTTTTTTTCTTTTTATAGGTGAAAACTATTCAGTATTTTATTAATACCATTATATATGTTGCCAGGTTTTTCATAGATTACCTTTAGCTGGACACTCAATATTTCTAGATATTGAATATCTTAACAAGATTGTGCATTGGGTTTGGCCAAATGTTTTTTCTATATCTATTAAGATGATCATGCAGTTTTGTGTGTATGTGTGTTCCTATTAAGATGATGAATTACCTTGATTAATTTTCCAAATGTTAAATGACCCTTGTGTTATTGGGATAACTCCTACTCAGTCACCCATACCACTCTTTTTAATACATTGCTGTTTTTGCTTGCTAGAATTTTATTATGAATTTTTGTATCTATGTTCTTGAATAGTATGGTTGTAGTTATCTTTTCATATTAGAGAAATACTGGCCCTGTAGAATGGTTCAGAAAGTATTTCCTCCTCTTTAATATTCAAAAAGTATTTGTATAGAATTGGTATTTTAATTTTTCTGAAATGTTCAGTAGAATTCACCAGTGAAGCCTCCTGGGCCTAGAGTTTTCTTTGCTGGACTTTCTTTGCAATTGCAAAATCAATTAATGCATAGCTTTAATTGTCTATTTCTTCAGGGAAATTTGCAATTTTGTATCTTTTAAAAATTTTTGTTTACTTCCAAATTGTTTAATCTTCTCATTATTTTGTAAAGTTTCTAACATTTGTTGCTAATATTTGGAAATACAAATGATTTCTGTAAACTGACTTTGTAACCTGTTTTTTCATTGATCTCTATTGTGATGCACAGGATTATGTCACCTGCAAACAAAGATACTTTTCTCTCTTTCTTTCCCATCCAGTTTTTCTGTTGTCTTTATTGTCCTGACTACAATCACTAGTACAAGCCTGAAAATAAACATTAAGAGTAATCATCCTTGACTTGATACTGATCTTAGGAGAAAAACAACTTAGTCTTTTGCCATAAACTATGATGTTAACTCTAAGTTTGCAGTAGCTCTCATTTATCAGATTGAAGAATTACCCTTCTACATCTGGTTTGCTTAGAGTCTTATTCAAGACTAGGTGTTGTGTTTTTTTCAAATGTTTTTTTCTGTGATTCTTGAAATGATAATGTATCTTTTTGTCCTTTATTCTAATAATATGATATATTAATAGAATTGATTTTTGAATAGTAAACCAACTTCATATTTGTGGGATAAACCTCACATCATGTATAATATATTGTTAGATTAGTTTTGTTGGTATTTTGTAAAGATCTGTGCATCTGTGTTCATGAATGTTATTCATCTGTTCTATTTTTTTCATTTCTTATGATGTCACTGGTTTTGATACCAGAGTTCTACTGGCCTCATAGAATGAGCAGGGAAATGTTCCTTCTTTGTTTTCTAAAACAATGTATAAAGGCTTGTTACTAATTTTTTCTTTATTATTTGATTTAATTCACCTTTGAAGCCATGTAGGCTTTAGGTATTTTTTTATGAGAAGATTTTTAATTACTTAAATATTTATTTGTTATCAATCTATTTAGCCTTTTTATTTCTGCTTGAATTAGTTTTGCTGTTAATAATTTTAGGCTTTCCAAGAATTTGTACATTTTGTTGAAGTTGTCTAATTTTTAAAATTGTTCATGGTATTTTCTTATAATTCTTTCAATTTCTCTTAGTCAGTAATAGTATTCATCATTGATTTCCAGTTTTGGCAGTTTGAGTCATCATTTTTGTATGATTTGTTTGACTTCCATATGACAGCATGAAAGTGAAGTCACTCAGTTCTGTCCAACTCTTTGTGAACCCATGGACACCAGGCTTCTCCATCCATGGGATTTTCTAGGCAAGAGTACTGGAGTGGGTTGCCATTTCCTTCTCCAAGGAATCTTCCCAACCCAGGGATCGAACCCAGGTCTCCCACATTGTAGACAGACGTTTTACCGTCTGAGCCGCCAGGAAGTCCTTATGACAGCATACAACTTCCTATGTAGTATAAGAACCTGCATATTTCCTTCCTATACTTCCTTTTTACCTGTTGTGGCTTTTGTGCTATTTTTTTCACTTTTTTGTCAATTATCTTTTAAAGAGATTTTAAACTAAGAGGACACCATCAAGGTATCCAACTGTCATATACATGCATGCATGCTAAGTTGCTTCAATGGTGTCCAGCTCTTTGCGACCCCATGGACCTGCCAGGCTCCTCTCTCCATGGAATTCTCTAGGCAAGAATACTGGAGTGGATTGCTATTTCCTTCTCCAGGGGATCTTTACAACCCAGGGATTTAACCCATGTCTCTTACATCTCCTGCATTGGCAGGAGGGTTCTTTACCACTAGCACCACCTGGTACGTATTCTCCTTCAATTGTTTTAGGACTCTAAGTCACTTCTTCAATAAACGAGTTCCCATCCTGAAATCCTGAGCTTTGTTTGCAATTTCTTTATGTCTCTTACAACATAAAATACAGAACTAAAGAACTAAATATATTAAATAGAAGCTTTCCTTCAGTATTTTCCTTTAATTGGCACAGACTTTACCTACTCTTTCAAGTATTCATATTTGGCTAAAAATAGTAGCACTTTGATTAACATTCCTTCACCCTATCTGGATGGACTGGTTCCTCCTTGGGACACAGTGGCACATTCTCTGTCCCTTTGAGTTGATATTTGCACTTCACCTTGTATTTGTGCACATGTCTTATTGACCGTGGGCTTCCCAGGTGGCTCTAGAGGTAAAGAACCCACTGCAATGCAGGAGATGCAAAAGAAGCAGGATCGATTCCTGAGTTGGGAAGATCACCTGGAGAAGAGCATGGCAACCCACTCTGATATTCTTGCCTGGAGAATCCCATGAACAGAGGAACCTGACGGGCTATGGTCCAATGGTCACAGAATCAGACACAGCTGAAACAACTTAGCATGTGTACACTTATCGACCAGTCTATGTGTGTCTTCTTTAAGTAGGATATTAATAGTGCTGTTTCATTCCTTGTAATTTACAAAAATTATTCAGACACATCATTTTATTTGATTCTTATAATCGATGGTGTAGCGATTTTATCTCCATCTGAAAATTCTATTCAAAATTCTTTGTCATTCAAAAGGCTGTTCCAAACCCAGATATACCATTATCTAGTAAAATATACATACAGAAAAGTTACTTAGTCTCTGAACTCTACCTTCTTTACTTGTTGCTCAAGAACATGAGAATTAGGTAATGTAATGTGTTTTGCTTAAAGCTTGGTCTATCATTATATTCAGTAAACTATAGTTAATATTATGGATGGCAGCAATAACAGAAAAGTATATCAAGCTTGAATTTCCCATACATTTAAAACCAGAAGCCAGTATTTGCTTCTCTTCCCCATTCCATAATTCTAAAGTAAGAGAAAGTAAGCCATATAAAACAGTATTTTGATCCTATTCAGATTTTGCCATTTGCTTCCCTGGTGGCTCAGATGGTAAAGTGTCTGCCTACAATGAGGGAGACCTGGGTTCAATCCCTGGGTTGGGAAGATATCCTGGAGAAGGAAATGGCAACCCACTCTAGTAATCTTGCCTGGAAAATGCCATGGATGGAGCCTGGTAGACTACAGTCCATGGGGTTGCAAAGAGTCGGACATGACTGAGCTACTTCACTTTCACTTTCTTTAAATGTATAGCTCTGAAGGTACCTATGGTATATTCTCCATGTATTTATCATTTTACACACTGGGATTATGTAAGTATCATTTAGGATAATCAAATTATCTAATTTTAATATTCTTTCATATGGATAAAATTTCCAATCTACTGTCAGAAATGCTTGTTCTTTGAATTATAATCATAGTTCCTTGCCACAAGAATATCACTATCTTAACTATGTTATGTTTTGGATAATAAGATTGGGAGAAGCCAGATTTGACCTCTAAAAGGTCAAAAAGGACATGAAATTTTTAGCATCATGATGGATCTAACACAACTCTGTCAGTGATAAATGCACTTTCTATAAACAGTTTGTGCTATTGACTTCAACTTCTTACATGCTGATGTGAAGCACACGTGTCAGTTTGATTTAAAATATTTCTGTCTGAGTCCTTGCTGGTATTTTCCTCCTCGAAAAAAATAATGTATAACGTGATTGTGAAGAAGTATGAATAAACAAAGGGAGCTCTTCTCCAAAAAATTTTACGTTTTGAACTTTTTTTTTTTTTTGGTCACATTACAGCCTGTGGATCAAACCTGCATCTACTGAGCTGCCAGGGAAGTCCCATATTTTGAACATTTTTAAGAATCTTCCCAACTTTTAGTTACTGAATTTATAAGCTTTTTTTTCTTAATAAATTTGAAAAGGATCATTTACTCACACAGACAGCATCACAAGAATGTAAATACCCAAATGCCCATATATTCTGAAGGTGTTATTACATACAAAATGACAGCATCCTCCAAGTACAGGTTGGCCTGCCTCATGCCTCTCTTTCAAAAGTTTTGACTTGGGATTCAACTTTAAGAATTATGAGAGGCAACATACTTCATAAATTCCAGCTAAGTAAATTATAATTACAGCCCAGATTCCAACTAGGAAATTTCAGCATTGCTAAGCTGAGGAATGAAGCTTAAAGATACAATTAATATGAGCTTATATTAAAGGCTTTAGTAGAATTAATAAACTCTATAACAGTAGATTATTACTAGTCTTACATAGACAACAGGCTACTATTGTCAATAACCAACCAGCCAAATAGCCTTCTTTCTATTTGCTTCTTTTGAATAGTGGTATTTTATCAAATAAAACCCTGTAACCAATGTAATTAGGAAGGCCTTGGATAATTTTAATGGAAAATTTTTAAACAGCATTTGGAATCCCACAGATTAAAGTTTCCATTTAACTCTCAAAGTATGAGAGGGCTTCCCACATAGCTCAGTTGGTAAAGAATATGCCTACAATGCGGGATACCTGGGTTTGATTCCTGGGTTGGGAAGATCCCTTGGAGAAGGAAATGGCACCCCACTCCAGTATTCGTGCCTGGAGAATCCCCTGGACAGAGGAGCCTGGAAGTCTACAGTCCATGGGTTCGCAAGTCGGACGCGACTTAGCACTTATCTTTCTTTTTCTTTCTCAAGTATGAATAACTCAAGTACTGATTCTAAGGTAAGCAATCTGGAAGAAAGGAGAGTAGAAGGAACAAAAGAGTAATTAAGGAAAGAAGATGCTATTCCTGAGAAAGGCTAAGAAGAAATAGAGATAGATGATCCAAGGATACGAAATGAAGACTGGATTTCAGTTAGAAAGGAAAGCATGATATATTGGCTACTACTTTTGCTGGGTCATTCCTTAACCATATAGAGATAAACTGGTTGATAAATTGAGAGGTTCCACTCAGTGACTTAAATTTTTGATAGAATTTATCCAAGCAATTCATTGACATAAATTCAAAGATCTGTATTTATAAAATCTCCAGCATATTCAGTATTTCGGGCATTATTAAAACCATATATTTCTCTACCCCTAAAACTGTCTTTCTCTGTGAATATCAAATAACCTTATTATTCAACCAGATAATACCTTTTTGCATTAAAGATGGTTATTTTCCATCTTTCTTGTTAAATACAATTTATGTTAGACTTCTTGTTGCATTTCCCATTCCAAATCCCTAAAAGAGAGAAAAATAATTTACTCCTTAGGACCTGGATGTTGAGGAATAATGGGGTATGGCTTTTTAAAAATGCTATTTACTCTTGAGGCCTTTGGAAATAAGGCATATGGATAAAGTAAGCTAAAGCTAAAGTCTTCTTGCCTGCCTCCTCTGTCCTTGCCTAACCCCTAAATCCCTACCCCTTCACAAGTATTAACAGTTTCAAAAGACCTGAACCATGCGTATGATTCTTGTCCTCATTTGGGTTACTCCAAAAGTAGAACTTCAGATAAAAATTAGAGTGAAAAGGGGAGTTGAAGGAAACAGTGACGTGGGTTACTGCTGCTGCTGCTGCTGCTAAGTCGCTTCAGTCGTGTCCGACTCTGTGCGACCCCATAGACGGCAGCCCACCAGGCTCCTCCGTCCCTGGGATTCTCCAGGCAAGAACACTGGAGTGGGTTGCCATTTCCTCCTCCAATGCATGAAAGTGAAAAGTGAAAGTGGAGTGGCTCAGTAGTGTCTGACTTAGCGACCCCATGGACTATAGCCTACCAGGCTGACAGTGGCCAACAAAGCATAAGTCTCCAAGCCCAATGTAAACAGTCCTAGGGGAGAAACTGATAATCAGCATGGAACACATACCTCTCAAGGGACTGGCTCAAACTGATAGAAGATAATAACAAAATGTATGTAGATATGTGCTATATGCTTAGTTGACTCCATGGACTGCAGCCTGCAAACCTCCTCTGCCCAGGGAATTTCCCAGGTAAGAATACTATAGTGGGTTGCCATTTCCTCCTCCAGGGAGTCTTTCCTATCCAGGCATGGAACCCATATTTCCTGTGTCTCCTGCACTGGCAGGCAGACTCCTTACCACTGAACCATAGTAACAAGACTAGTGGCTTACACATCACACATTTGTTTGTTGCAGTTCTGGAAGCTAGGAAGCCCAAAGTCAAGGTTCACATAGGGTTCAGTTTCTGGTGAAAGCTCTCTTCCTGGCTTGCAGATGGCTACTCTGTCCTCACACGGCCTTTCTTTTGAGCATTGGCTAAAAGACATCTCTGCCGTCTCTTCCTCTTGTTATCAGAGCATTCTGTCTATCAGATTAGATCTCATTAAACTTCTACCACCTCCTCACAGGTCCCATTTCCAAATACAATCACACTGGAAGTTAAGGCTTCAACATCATGAATTTTGAAAGGACGTAAACATGCAGTTCATAACAGAAGCTGAAATATTTACGTACCAGTTTCCATCAACTTGCATTTCTGAACTGCTGCATGGTTGAACAAAGAGGCTTTAGCTCTCTGATGAAGATGTACACATTCTAGAAGTGGAGCAAGTATACACTGAGTGGAAAGATAAGAGAATGTGAGTGAGATGTCAACAGCAACTCCGTTACTTCTTAAAATTAATGTTTTCTGAATAGCCTCTTATAAGTTACCTATTTAAATTAACTTAGCTGTGTAGTTAGGAACTCAGATATTCTGCCTTTACTTCAAATTACCAATGGAAACGTGTAACTATGATTTTTTTTTTTACTGAATTCATTTATTTTATACTTTTGTTTTTCTTAATTATATACTTGTGCTTTCTTCCTTCCTATTGTGTCAAAATAAAATAACCCTAGAATCAAGAATCAGTTTCAAGTTTTGATTTCTCTATGAGAAAGTAGAAATTATTTTCCTTTACCCATATTTCAAAGTGCATCTTCATTTTTGTTGTACTTTTATTGTTTGCTGTATTGAATTCCCCAGCACTTTAAAATTAAAACTATTGTTCTGAGCCCTGTACCTTGGCATCTTACTCCTGGGTAATATGATCCTCTACAGTTTTGGTCATTTACAAATTCTTATTAGAAATAGTAAGCTATCAATATAAATTTATTTTCTCTCTTTCTGGATACCACCGTAAAATAATAGTGATTTTTATATATAGAAAACATTATTTTTATATATAGGTATTGGACTTCCCTGGGAGCTCAGCTGGTTAAGAATCCACCTACAATGCAAGAGACCCCAGTTCGATTGCTGGGTCAGGAAGATCCCCTGAAGAAGGGATAGGCTACCTACTCCAGTATTCTTGAGTTCCCCTGATGGCTCAGATGGTAAAGAATCTGCCTGCAGTGTAGGAGACCTGGGTTCAATCTCTGGGTTGGGACAATCCCCTGGAGGAAGGCATGGCAATCCACTCCAGTATCCTTGCATGAAGAATCCCCATGAAAAGAGGAGTCTGGTGGATTATAGTCCATGGAGTCACAAAGAGTTGGACGTGACTGAGCGACTCAGCACAACACGGCACAACATAAATAGAAAAATACAACTCAGGGTCATTAGTAAATGAGATATTTCAATAAGTTTCTGAATGCAGATGGAGGAGTAGGTACAGATGTCAGGGAATGTAGAAACAAAAGTTTAAATTGCACAGAGGAGTTTGCTTCACACAAAGAAGGCAGCAGCAGCAAGGAAGGGGTCAATTTTTAATGTATGACCTGATAGAGTTTCCAGAATCATAGGGAGCTGATGGGAAACATATTTGGATGGAAAGTTTGGATGAAGTTAAGGATATATTTCTCAGATATAATGCAATAAAGCAAAATAGACTTAAAAATGATAGGATCACGGATGTGATCACTGCTCTGCATGATCCATAGTCACATAATCAAAGCAATGAAAAACATTCTATTGATATGCCACTTTCAGAATTCCCCTTATAGACATGGAAATGCAAACACACTTATGATTATACAGAATTCAAGTGTCACCAAACCAGAGAGGGCAGGGGATGTGGGAAGCTGGGAAAACCATGAAAATTGGAGAGGTGCTGGTATCCTCACTTCATAGACTGAGGAGAAGATTAAATGCATTAGGAATTTATTAAAAATACATTCTTTAATATAATTTCATAATATTATATTTATTAATTCCAAAATCTTTAAAGCTCTGAAAATCAGAAGTTTGTTTTCCTCTAAATCAACTGACTACAAAATTTTACTTAATCTTAACTCACTTGATGACAAAATATGACCAAAATAACATGAATCTATTTATAAATTTTATCATATTTATTATGGATAGCTATACTTTTTCCTATAGAAATATTAAAATATTTTGGCTGTAGGGTTTGCTCCACACTCTTCAAACAGTGTCATGCAATATGTAGTATCTATAAAGGTACAATTTTTAAAATACCAAAAGTTCTAAATTCCAAAATGCATATGACTTCAAGGATTTTGAACAAGATGATGTATAGGTATTAATAAAAATATTCATATGAGAATAACAAATGCAAAATTTAAGATGTAGTTACCATGAGGGCTTTGAAGAAAGGAGACTGTTATTATAAGGTTTATACAGAAGATTTCAATGTATTGTCAATATCTTATTTGTAAGCTGTGTAGTGGTTATATATGTATTTGATATACTAATTTGTGGTCTATTTTGCATATCTTTAATGCTGAAGCTGAAACTCCAATACTTTGGCCACCTGATGTGAAGAACTGACTCATTTGAAAAGACCCTGATGCTGGGAAAGATTGAAGGCAGGAGGAGAAGAGGACGACAGAGGATGAGATGGTCGGATGGCATCACTGACTGGATGGACATGAATTTGAGTAAGCTCCTAGAGTTGGTGATGGACAGGGAGGCCTGGTGTGCTGCGGCCCATGGAGTCACAAAGAGTCAGACACAACAGCAACTGAACTGAACTGAACTGAATACTTCCTAATGATAAAAATGTAGCCAAAAGAATAAGTAGTGGCATAGCTATATTAGAAGTACATGAGAAGAGATGAGAAGGTGGTTTAAATGTACTAAATCTTTTTGGTTATAGAAGGAAGACCATAGACATTGAACATATTTTTATAAAACAAAGAACAGTTGTGCATACATAGTTTTTATGGTGGTAACTAATATAATAAACAATACAAATAACCTAGAAATCTTTGCCTTTAAGAATTTGGTGTGGGATTGGGGCAGAGTGCTGTTGCTTTAAACATGTCCATATATTAGTTGGATGATAACTTTAAAAATCAGTGCAGTAAGTGAATAACATCAGTGTTTACTTGTTTTTATAAAACAATTTCTTGTCCTTTCTAATAAAATAGAGCCTATTATAGAGTTATTGTGATTTTAAAATATATATATTATTATAAAATTTAAACAGAGTGGTGAATATGAAATTTCTAAGTAATCTTAAGTCATTATATTTGTATGTGTATATGCATATAGATATTTTGCTAATAAAATACAAATTCCTCCCACTTAAAATATAAGCTCCTTCAATGTAGAAACATTCTTTAAATATTATATGAAACTTATATAATCTTACTAAATATTACTAAAAATACATATAAATACCACCACATATTTTGATGGATACATATTTCCAGCTGAGGTCCTTGTTGCTCATCTTTTGCTTAACCATTAAGAATCATCAAACTTCTTCCAAATCATCACTTCCAGAGCTTGCTGCCTTCTCACTCATAAAATCTTTGGCAGAATTAATGTTAATTTAAACTTCATATTTCAGAGACTCAATGGTATAATTTCAAAACTACATAAAAACAGAATTGGGTTTTATACTATTCTACATTGTCCACCTAGGCACAGTTTGGTATTTTTTCCTTTATACCTCAGTGTTTGACATATTATTGACCTGGAATACTTCTACTTCACTCCATTCCTTCTTAACTGAGAACTCCAAGGCCCAGCTCAAATACCTTTTTTGATCACTCTTAAGAAATTTATTTAGAGGTTTATTCCAATTTGAAACAGAAAGAAGAAAACCTGACTTGGCCTCTGAGTTCTATGCCCAAGAGTATCTGCAATTAAGTACATATTAGCGGATGATGATAAGGTATAATTTATTGGCTCACTCATTTATACATTCAATCAGTCAGAAAATATCTCAGCAAATACTTTGTGCCAGAATTAACAAGAATTCACTTTCCGTGTTTTTACAAAGAAAATAGAATAATGCCACTTGTAGAAATGCCCAAACCCTATTACTAGGGTCAAACCATAGAGTCATAAAAATAGTAAATATTTTAGTTTTGGAATTTTAGCTATGATTGAACAGAAGTTGAGATGCAATAAATTGAAACTAATGGTCACAGCCTCAGAAAATGGAAGATGATGCTGCATTTTGACCATAGGGCATAGACTTGATCTTCCCGATCAATTCTTTCCCTCTCTGGAGAATTTATTTTTTTTTTAATGGGCAAAAACATTTAATATAAAATTATCCTCTTAACAAACTTTTAATTGTTCAATACAGTACTGTTAACTATAGACACAATATTGTATAGCAAATCTCCAGAATTTAATCAGCTTGCATAACTGAAACTTTATACTTGTTCAATATTTATGTTCTTGAAGATCTTTGAGATCAGCATAAGCTTCTAACATAAAAGGTTAATAAAAAAAAATAGAATTTTTAGCTTTCTGAAAATATTTCTCCTGAGCAATCACATTAAGTATTGTGAATGTCACAGTGAGTTAGGAGATGGATGGACCCCTGGGCTGGACAACTGGTTTGCCCAGTGTAAAATTAAAGCTTTGTTTTCACCCAGATACTTCAAGAACAAAGCTAGTACAGAAGCTGAGCTCTGCTGAGGTAAAGAGATAAGATGACCACTCTTCAGGTCAAGGTAATATCTTTGCCAATCAAAGACCCAGAAGAACTGTCCTATATAAGTGATTTCATGCTTTGTGCTCAGCTGCCAAGTCACGTCCAGCTCTTTTGTGTTGGACCCATGGACTGTATTCCACCAGGCTCCTCTGTCCATGTGATTTCCCAGGCAAGAATACTGGAGTGCGCTGCCATTTCCCCTCCAGGGAACTTCTTGACCCAGGGATCAAACCTGCATCTCCTGCTTTGCAGAAGGATTCTTTACCACTGAAGCCCATATAAGTGATTTAAATCACCTCTTTACTGAGTTCCTCATCATTAGAGAGAACACTGATACGCTTTCTCTCTAACTTCAGCAAACAAACTGCTTCTCTGTGCTCTCTCACACCTTACACTGTCTCTAATAATAAACTTTGTATCTGTTTGTACAATTTTTGCCTCCTTGAAACATGTTTGCTTTCAAGTGGGAAAGAGTCAGAGTCATGTCACTTCTAGACTTTAGCCCCTTGTCGTCTGCTGCTGCTAAGTCACGTCAATCATGTCCGACTGTGCAACCCCATAGACGGCAGCCCACCAAGCTCCGCTGTCCCTGGGATTCTCCAGGCAAGAACACTGGAGTGGGTACACAGGTTCAATTCCTAGGCAGGAAACCAAGATCTCTTTTCAGAACTGCTCACTAGTCTCTCTCCAAGTTCATTAGGAATGACATTTACTTCATCTATGAATTGTACAATGGCTAGTAATATCTTCTTATTTTTGTATCTCTTGCAATATTTGATTGGGGCTGTTACACTGTATGTAATAGGTTTTCAACTAATTATTTCCCTGAAGGAAGGAGAAAATAAAATAAAATATTTTTTTCTTCTCTGTCTTGAAGTCCACATTCGAAACTTGACTCTAATTCTTATAAATATTAATTGAAACAGGGATACTAATGAGGATTTGAAGTTACTATGTTCTCTTGTTCAGTCACCCAGTCTTATGCAACTCTTTGCAACCCCATGGAGTGCAAAGGCCCCTGTCCCCTCACCATCTCCCAGAGTTTGCCCAAGTTCATGTCCATTGCAACAGTGATGCCATCCAGCCATCTCATCCTCTGATGCCCTGTTCTCTTTCTGCCCTCAATCTTTTCCAGCATCAAGGACTTTTCTAGTGAATCAACTATTCACATCAGGTGACCCAATACTGGAGCTTCATCTTCAGCATCAGTCCTTCCAATGAATATTTATGGTTGATTTCCTTTAAGACTGACTAATTTGATATAAACAATATTAAACAATCTAATTAAAAGATATGAGATTTGAGAGGACATGGACATTTAAATTCAGCTTTCTCTTTCCTCTTTTTTGTTTCTCTTCCAGTTTAATTATGAAATAATTGACACACAGCACTGTATAAGTTTATGATGTATAGTATAATGATTTGACTTGCAAACATCATGAAATGATTACTATAATAGTGGACATTTATCACTTATATAGATACAAAATTAAAAAGTAGGGAAAAATTCCTTGTGATGAGGTTTACTCTCAAGAATTTCCCTATAAAACATGCAACAGTTTTAGCCATATTTACCATGTTGTACATTATATCCCTGATGCTTATTTGTCCTATAACTGAAATTCTGTACCTTTCCCCTCTTTTTCCTCTTTGAACATTTTGTCTTCAAACTTTCTCTTCAACTATCTTTAAGGAATAACAATAATGCTCTGACTATAATGAATAAGCATAAATAAGTTAATTACTTTCTTTTCATGAACAAGAAACAAAAGACTATAAGCATATTCTTTGCTCTAGTTCATCTTTGTAAATGTCTTAATTTTAGGCCTGTGAATACAAAATTATACCAAATCTTCACATTCACATATATAGGTGATAGATTAAATAGACAGACAGACATAGGAGGGAACAAAAAGAAAGAAAGTATGAAGGAGGAAGGAAGGGCTGGGTGGGAAGGCAGAAGATACTAATAACCATCATTCAATCATCCTCCCATTTCCATGGTTCCTTATTTAAGCTTTAGTATCTAACTCTCCCCGTGTCTCAGCCTTCTCTTAGTGTTTCCAAGCAATTCTTACATTATTTTCCTTTTTTCTTCCTATTTTGCTATTTTAACCATAGGACTGTTATCCAACCCCAATTGTATCCTGGTTACTGAGAGCACTCACCTTTCCTGTCCTACCTTTTGACTAGAGCCATATTCTTTACTAATACAGTTAATCTAAAGAAATTTCTATTTTTTTCCCACAATTTTAGAATCTCACTGCCTTCATATCTCATTTTTTAAGGAACACTTGAAATAATTACTTTAATGCAGGAAGCTATATACAGGAAAATTTCACAATAATGCTATATCTATAAATACATATTAAATTTACTCCCTACATGTGCAGCACTATATAATCACCAGTGTACAAAGTGCAGATAGATTATCAGGTAGCATCTGATGGCTGCCCTTATGCTGCAACGTGTGTTTTCAGAAATAATTTCCTGCCACATTCCTGACTGTATTTGCAGGCTGAGTTGATCCCCTTCCCTGCTGTTCCCTGATCTGCCCCTGGGTTACTAACAGCCCCAACAGACAGACTGGCTCGTGCTACCTGCTGCTCAAACACAGATTAACTCACTACCAGCCATATGGGCTAGCGACTTCATAAATTCCTCTCCTTTTGCTTTTGACTCTTAGGGAAGTTAATGGATGGTTTACCGGTGGAGAGAAAAACAGCCTTGTGGTGTGCAGGCTGGGCAGTAATCACCTGCACCCAACACAACTGGCACTCCATCTGCCTTTGGGCAGCTATTTGTGTGAAGGGAATAGATTACTGAGATTACTGCCTTTGGTGCTACTCCTGTGTGTCAGCCGCTGCCATTTGCCTCAATTACAAAGTCAGATGATTAAACACTGAATTCATATTTATATTATTTACAACGATTACTCATTGAATCCTTTGTTAAAGAGGGTCTCAAACCATTTCTACAGTTAGAAATAAATAAATAATTTTGATCAACTTTAGCAAGCATATTCACACACTGATGCTTATTTTTAAATGTAGTAAATAAAATGCTCTAACAAATAATGTAGTGAAATTGAAAGATCATAGTGTTTAAGTTTCTGATTTGGGTTTATTGTGACTTAGTTCCCTTTCTGTGAGGCCTTCTGAAATATTTAAATTTTTGGAAGTATGTTATAAACTGTACCAAAGCATAATTTAAAAATACATGCATTTAATCATAAAATACTGTTGTTAAATATAGAACTTTTGGAATTCAAAAGCAAAGACTATCAAGGAATTTTCATTTTAAACATCAGAAGTATTAAGTATTTTTCATCAGCAAGAGATCAGTAATATGATCATAATGTTAACAAATCCAGATGTTTAGCATTGCATCATTCATCTTATCTTTTTTTAATTAAATTTATTTATTTTTTTAATTACAATACTGTATTTGTTTTGCCATACATTGACACGAATCAGCCACAGGTGAACACAATCTCCCAATGCCGAATCCCCCTCCCACCTCCCACCCCCATCCTCTACTTGAATCATCCTGTGCATCAGCCCCATGCCTCCTGCATCCTACATTGAACATAGATTAGCGTTTCGTTTCTTACAGGAAAATATACATGTTTCATTGCCATTCTCCCATACCATCCCACCCTTTCCCTCTCCCTCAGAGTCCAAAAGTCCACTCTATACCTCTGTGTCTCTTGTTGTCTCACATATAGGGTCATCATTACTGTCTTCTAAATTCCATATATATGTGTCAGTATACTGTATTGGTGTTTTTCTTTCTGGCTTACTTCACTCTGTATAATCGGTTCCAATTTCATCCATCTCATTAGAACTGAGTCAAATTTATTCTTTTTAAGGGCTGAGTAGTATTCCATAGTGTATATGAACCACAGCTTTCTTATCCATTCATCTGCTGATGGACATCTAGGTTGTTTCCATGTCCTGGCTATTATAAACAGCGCTGCAATGAACATTGGGGTACATGTGTCTCTTTCACTTCTGGTTTCCTCTGTGTGTATGCCCAGCAGTGGGATTGCTGGGTCATAAGGCAGTTCTATTTGCAATTTTTAAGGAATCTCCACACTGTTTTCCATAATGGCTGTACTAGTTTGCATTCCCACCAGCAGTGTAAGAGGGTTCCCTTTTCTCCACACCCTCTCGGCAAGAATATACAATGGAGTAAAGATAGTCTCTTTAACAGGTGGTGCTGGGAAAACTGGTCAACTACTTGTAAAAGAATGAAACTAGACCCCTCTCTAACACCATACACAAAAATAAACTCAAAATGGATTAAGGATCTAAATGTAAGACCAGAAACTATAAAACTCCTAGAGGAGAACATAGGCAAAACACTCTCCGACATAAATCACAGCAGGATCCTCTATGATCCAACTCCCAGTATACTGGAAATAAAAGCAAAGATAAACAAATGGGATCTAATTAAAATTAAAAGCTTCTGCACAACAAAGGAAACTATAAGCAAGGTGAAAAGACAGCCTTCTGAATGGGAGAAAACAATAGCAAATGAAACAACTGACAAACAACTAATCTCAAAGATATATAAGCAACTTATGCAGCTCAATTCCAGAAAAATAAATGATCCAATAAAAAAATGGGCCAAAGAACTAAATAGGCGTTTCTCCAAAGAAGACATACGGATGGCTAACAAACACATGAAAAGATGTTCAACATCACTCATTATCAGAGAAATGCAAATCAAGACCACAATGAGGTACCATTTCACACCAGTCAGAATGGCTGCGATCCAAAAGTCTACATTCATCTTATCTTGATCCCTGTTCCTTCCAAATAGACTTTAACTGATTTTACAGACAGAATAATGAAATCAAATGACTGGCTTTAGAATTAATAACCAATTTAAAATGTTTTGTTTTATAAAAGTTTCTTTTCTACTCTAGAGGCATAATTTTCTCAACCTGTTGATAATGTAATAATTACATGCCAAGACACTTAATATTTAGTCATTTTTTGTGAAGGAGATAATTTAGAATGATATAAATAATTAACTTATTTCTAATGGTTATCTTTTCCTCATTAAATCCCTGATTTCTTAGAATCTCCAGAAGGAATGTTTTTAAATGAATAAAAATTATGTTCTTCTACTAAACTAATCTATCAGCTTGAATATTTTTACATGGAAATATGATACATGAAACTTTATTTTTAGTTACTTTTTCTCAAGTTTTATTTTATTTCTTATTTGAATTTGCTAGTTATTAAGGCCACAATAATAACCAGCAATAATAACCAGTTGTAGAAGTCACATTAATGTTAATTTGATATTCATTTCCACAGGCAAAAACAATATTATAATAGTAAACATTTTCATTTTTATCTGTTATATGTAATTTTGTCTATGTTATATGTTGCATGATGTTTATTTGGTCAAATGCATATGTGTGTACACACGTGTACATGTGTCTTTAACAATGTATCTTTAGCCAGGTACTCAGTATTTTGAAAAACTTCTCTATACTCAAAATAAATCATGTACTCTTTCTAGTGGGAATGTATTTTACTCTTCTCCTACTCTTTATTTTTAAAAGATGAGATACACATCTTAACTGACTTTGTATATTACTGTCAGAATTTTACATTATTAATTACAGTGTAAATCTTTAATTGTCAAAAGATTGAATGGGAGCAACCAAGAATAAAGGAGATTTTTGTGTTCTCTTCCTGTTATAATACAATAAGTTATTACATTTGTTTGGTACATCACAAATTAGAACAAGTTGTTAAATTAGTGAGAGAGTAAATGAACTATAAAAGTTTATGAAGAACAGAGTGGCTAATATCATGAACAGTAACCCTAGCTAAAATTTACTGGGTCCAATATTTATTTTAAACTGTATATGATATTTCCACTAAGTTGTAAGAAGATATGGATTAAAATTTGAAATTGGCCATTCACTTCATATTATTTTTAAGCAATCTTAATGTTCAAAAATAATCCAAAACTTCTTGCTGGACCAGATTGAATGCATCCATTTCTCTCTGCTCCTCCCTAATAAGTAAAACTAAAACCCTGGATATAATGCAAGAACTAAAGGAGAATACTGAAGGGTAGTAAGAGGAAAGCCAAGTAATATGGTACCCCAGAACTGACTGGGCAACTTAAATGACAGGAAGACTTATGACCACCCTCCCACACACACACATACACACACCTCACACTCGGAGTGGACCCAGAAGTTTCCCAGCCTCTAGCTCATGCAATAGAAAGCAGCTCAAGTTGGCTCATTTCTTTCTATGACTGAACAGGAGTTCCGTGACAACACCACATTAGCATGGCACCAGGAACAAGGAGGACAGTAAGCAACCGGGGGAATCATGCTTCCTAGACAAATCTGACACTCTCCTCCAGCAGGAGATACTGGAAAGCTGGGCAGCAACAGCTAAAAAGATGCTGTCACCATAAGTGATTTGCAACAAGGGAAGCCTTTTTATTCCTGTGGGCCTGAGATTCCCTTCTTAAAGTAAGAGTGATGTAGTCAGTTGAACAGTACCAGCAAACGGAACCCTGCCAGAATAAGCAGTCAAACCCAGAAAGCTTTTTTGTTCCTGAGCGTCATTCCCTTGCTCAGAGACACTGGAGTAGGAGAGGAGGAGTACTGGTAGGAGGAAATCCCACCACAACGGTGTCCTTTGTTCAACCACCCTTGCAGGAAATCTCAGTACAACAAACTCTGCTCACAAACACCTCTTCACCCCAGGAAAGCTTGAGACTTCCCACTCCCAGTGAGAGACACTCAGAAGTTCTGGTGGAAAACACCTCCTGGCTTCCCTCAGACAACAGTCACAGAAACCAGTGGGCACATCAGCAATCCAATCAAGTATTAATTTGCTTAATTCAACCAATACTCCCATAGGGTTGTTATATTGTTGTTGTTTAGCTGTTTAAGATTTTGTGACCTTGTGAACTATAGCCCACCAGGCTCTGTACATAGGATGTCCCAGGCAAGAATACTGGACTGGGTTGCCATTTCTTTCTCCAGGGTTGTTGAATACTTATCTCCATTCTACAGCTAAAAAGTGGGAGCATTGAAAATTTACTTATCCATATTGACGGCAAAAACTCAGCCTCCATGCTCTGGTGGCGAATCAAATCTCAGAGAGTCAGTCTTGGGTGAAGTAAAGAATAGTTTTATTGCTTTGCTAGACAAAAGAAGACACAGGGGCTTGTGCCCTTCAAAAACTGTATGTCCCAACCTGAGGGGATTTTGTGAGGAGTCTTAGAGAAGTAGTTTGAGGGCAGGGTTGCTAATGAGGATCAGGATGTGTGCAAGGCCATTGATTAATCAAGTAAAAGCTGATTTTTTAAAAAAGAGATAAAAGTGACATATTACTAGGGAGATGGATAAGAAGAAGAGAGAAGCTCAAAATACAAGGAATGGCAGATGGATACCACTTTCCTCAAATATGAAAAGGATAGCAAGATAATATTACGAACACCTTGACAACAGCAATGACTATTTGTGTCCCTCCAAATTTCTATGTTGAAATCCTTACCCCAAATGTTATGATATTATGAGGTGGGTCTAATGATTATGTCATAAAGGTGGAGTCCTCATGAATGGAGTTATTGTTTTCCTAAGTGGGGCCCCTCTAGAGAGCTTTCTCATCCTCTTTTCTACCATGTGAGGATGTAATGAGAGGACTATAGTCTGCAACCATGAAGAGGTCCTCCACAGAACTCAAGCATCCTGGCACTCTGATCTCAGACTTCCAGCATCTAAAACTAGAAGAAATAAATTTATGTTATTTGTAAGGCATCCTGCCCATGGCACTTAAATAACTTAAGTGAAATGGACAAATTACTGGAAGATATTGATATCAATATAGATAAAGATATCTGCAATAAGGTTAGAAATTCTATACAATTCAATATGGTTAAAGAAATTGGGTTCAAAATAAAAAAATTCAGGCCCAAATGGCATTATTGGTGATTGCTAATATTCTTATAGGATAAAAATAATATAAATCCTTCACAAATTCTTTCAGAAACTTCCCAAGTCATCTTATAATATAAAAAAGCAAAACAAAGACCTTACTAGAAAATAAAACTATAAGCTAGTATCTTGGAATAAATAAGTTAAAGTTTAACCCAAAAATTAAGATTGATTTAATATTCAAAAACAAATCCATGTTATTTGCCAGATTTGGTAATACTGACAGAAGAAATGGTAAAAAAAAATATTATTATCTCAATACATGCAAATATACTCTCACAAATGTATAATTATAAAATTACACAATCACTTTGGAAAACAATTTGCAATTACTTATAAAGTTGGAACTACTCAGGCTGTATTACCCAGCAATTCCATTCCTAGATATTTACTCAGGACAAATGGAAAATACGTTCCTTCAAAACCTGTACACAAATGTGCATAGCAGTTTCATTCATAATAACCCAAAATTGGAAGTAATCAAAAGTCCAAAACCAAGTGAGCAGCATAAAAAGAGATTCTAATGAAACCAAGCAAGATCCTATGGGGCTCCCGGGCACAGAAGCCTTTCTG
This sequence comes from Nanger dama, assembly GCA_917880005.1. Lineage (NCBI taxonomy): Eukaryota > Metazoa > Chordata > Mammalia > Artiodactyla > Bovidae > Nanger > Nanger dama. The sequence goes on along the minus strand of CAKJTW010000011.1, from coordinate 20,349,528 downwards.
AGTCCCCCATTTCTTGATTACAGGAAATAAGCTTCATTCAGCTTCCATGACCTTCCCTGAGTTCCAATAATGGTTTAGTCCCAAAGTCATGTATGACACTTTGCTACCTTTTGAACCGTAGCCCGCCAGGTTCTTCTGTCCGTGGCGTTTCCCAGGCAAGAATACTGGAGTGGGTTACCACTTCCTCCTCCAGGGGATCTTCCTGATCCAGGCAGAGAACCCACAGAAATGCATCTCCTGCATAACAGGCAGATTCGTTTACTTTTCTCTGAGCCACCAGAGAAACCTGAGTTCCAATGAGCAGGCTCAAACAGTTGCTTATTAAGGAAGGGAGTGTATGCTGAGATCAAAAAACAATAGTGCAGCCTTGGGGCAGTTTCCTAGTTCACCCTCAAGGAATAAACATAATAATATCTTTGAACTGTTTTACAGATATTAAAACCCCCACCAAGTGGAAGAAGTTAACTGTATGCTTCCCATAAGCTTGTAGACCTCAGACCCAGACCTCTTGGAAGCAGGTTGACAGTGGTGACTCCCACTTACTTCACACCAACCAGTCAGAAAAATGTCCATGGGCTGACCATGCCCTTTGTGAATCATCACTATAGAACTCCTCACTAACCCCTTCATTGGGATTCAGTTTTGAGGGCATTAGCCTGCTGTGGCTACCTTTGCCTGGCAAAGCAATAAAGCTATTCATTTCTACTTCACCCAAAATTCTGTCTCTGAGATTTAATTCAGTGTCAAGGTCTAGTGGCCAGATTTGGCTTCACTAATAACATGCCCTGCTGCTGTCCATGGGGTTGCAAAGAGTCGGACATGACTGAGTGACTGAAATGAAACGGCATACATGGAATAGCATGAATCAATCTCAAAGCATTATGCTGAGAGAAATAGCCAGGCACAAAAAGTGTATAGTGGATAACTCTATTTATATGTAATTCTAGAAAAGGTAAAACTAATCTATTTTTATCAAAGCAGATCAGTGGTTGTTTTTGGTCTGTAGTTGGGATGGATTGACTGCAAACTACCACGAAGAAACTTATCAAACTATACTTAAGTGGTTCCTAATTTAGTTTATGCAGACTTTATCTTAGTAAAGTTGACTTTAAAGAATAGCCACAACTAGAAATTCTTGAGGATTCTTAGTGCCCAAAACTACACGGTCAATGTTGTACATGGTTTCTCCATTTCCACAGAGTAAGAAAGTGCTTCTCATTCGGGTGGCAGCCAGCTCAGTCAGTTCTCCACCCAGGGTGCTGAGCTCTTAATGAAACTAGAGGCTAAAAGGTGATCCCAAACTGCCTCATAAATGCCTACTCTGGAGAAAAAGGCACCACTACCCCTCTAGAGGTAATCCTCTTAAGGATGTAAATTCACAGAAAACAATTTTGTGGAGTCCTTTCCCTGTTCAGACATTCCTGTAGTGTCTGCCTTTTTTTTTTTTTTTTTTTTTCCTCATTCTAAGGGGTCTTTTTGTTTGTTTGTTTTTAATCCTTCTCAGTATGATGATAGATTTATAGGCTGGTAGGGCGGGAAAGTAGGCAGATTAATGAATTAGTTTATTCAATACCTAACAAACTTTCAGTTCAGTTCAGTTCAGTTGCTCAGTCGTGTCTGACTCTTTGCGACCCCATGAATCGCAGCAAGCCAGGCCTCCCTGTCCATCACCAACTCCCAGAGTTCACTCAGACACATATCGATCAAGTCAATGATGCCATCCAGTCATCTCATTCTCTGTCGTCCTCTACTCCTCCAGCCCCCAATCTCTCCCAGCATCAGAGTCTTTTCCAATGAGTCAAGTCTATGCATGAGGTGGCCAAAGTACTGGAGTTTCAGCTTTAGCATCATTTCTTCCAAAGAACACCCAGGGCTGATCTCCTTCAGAATGGACTGGTTGGATCTCCTTGCAGTCTAAGGGGCTCTCAAGAGTCTTCTCCAACACCACAGTTCAAAAGCATCAATTCTTCAGTGCTCAGCCTTCTTCACAGTCCAACTCTCACATCCATACATGACCACTGGAAAAACCATAGCCTTGACTAGATGGACCTTTGCTGGCAAAATAATGTTTCTGCTTTTCAATATGCTATCTAGGTTGGTCATACTTTTCTTCCAAGGAGTAAGTGTCTTTTAATTTCATGGCTGCATCACCATCTGCAGTGGTTTTGGAGCCCAGCAAAATAAAGTCTGACACTGTTTCCACTGTTTCCCCATCTATTTCCCATGAAGTGATGGGACCAGATGCCGTGATCGTCATTTTCTGAATGTTGAGCTTTAAGCCAACTTTTCACTCTCCAATTTCACTTTCATCAAGAGGCTTTTTAGTTCCTCTTCACTTTCTGCCATAAGAGTGGTGTCATCTGCTTACCTGAGGTTATTGATATTTCTCCCGGCAATCTTGATTCCAGCTTGTGCTTCTTCCAGCCCAGCGTTTCTCATGATGTACTCTGCATAGAAGTTAAATAAGTAGGGTACAATATACAGCCTTGACGTACTCCTTTTCCTATTTGGAACCAGTCTGTTGTTCCATGTCCAGTTCTAACTGTTGCTTCTTGACCTGCATATAGGTTTCTCAAGAGACAGGTCAGGTAGTCAGGTATTCCCATCTCTTTCAGAATTTTCCACAGTTTATTGTGATCCACACAGTCAAAGGCTTTGGCATAGTCAATAAAGCAGAAATAGATGTTTTTCTGGAACTCTCTTGCTTTTTCTATGATCCAGAGAATGTTGGCAATTTGATCTCTGGTTCCTCTGCCTTTTCTAAAACCAGCTTGAACATCAGGGAGTTCACGGTTCACATACTGCTGAAGCCTGGCTTGGAGAATTTTGAGCATTACTTTGCTAGTGTGTGAGATGAGTGCAATTGTGTGGTAGTTTGAGCATTCTTTGGCATTGCCTTTCTTTGGGATTTACCAAGCCCCAAACATTGTGTGCAAAGAGTAGTAAATGGACAAATGAGGCTCCTAAGAGATGAAAAAAATGCAAATTGGAAGGAGACCTGGTGCCCTATTTTTATGTCACTCTTATTCATGTCTCTTTAAATCGCTTTGCAAAGGACAGTGGCCGAGGTAAGGAAAGGATTCTTTGTGAAGTATGAGTGTTCAAGTAAGAATATTTGCACTAAGAAGTGGTAATCTGGGCCATGTCAGAATTGGTTGTAGTAGAAAAACATGAGTTTATGATAAATCTGCGTTTTGTGGGAAAGAAAAATGATTTTCCCTCTACTTTTCTAGGTTCTTAGCTAAAACTCCCTCCCCACAATAAAAATTTAACTGGATTAAAAACAAACAGAATTTTAATGATATATACACATCATGTACAACATAGGAGATACACAGGAAGCTCCTTGAAATGGCCTAAGCCACAACCTCCAGCCTCCAGCTAAATACAAAAGAGGGTTTCCCAGGTGGCACCAGTGGTAAGAGCCCACCTGCCAATGCAGGAAACATAAGAGATGCGAGCTGGATCCCTGGGTAGGGAAGATCCCCTGGAGGAGGGCATGGCAACCCACTCCTGTATTCTTGCCTGGAGAATCCCCATGGACAGAGGAGTCTCACAGGCTATATAGTCCATCAGGCTGCAAAGAGATGGACACGACTGAAGCAATTTAGCATGCAAATACAAAAGAAGATGCTGGTGGTGGAGGAAGGCTAGTTTTGGGAGGTTATCAGGGAAAGCACAGTAAACAATTGTAAGTTGTGATACAAATTTGTCATAGCCTTTTCCATTAATAAGTTTCTAGATATTTAGTCAACTTTCTCTTCCTGGTACAGAGAGGGAAACACCCTTACAAATAGAGCTTACACCTATGAATAAAAAATGTCTCTTAAAAAGGGTAAGTTCTTAGTTTTCAGAGCTTTACTCATGTCTATTGTACTGTTTGCTTTTAAATTAACCAGCCTAAATTATTCCTGTGAAATAGAGGCAAATGTTGCAGTGACAACTTCTTCTTCCCTTCAATTTCAGGTCAAGTTCTAATTTTTATTAGCCTAATGAGTACACACATACACATATATTGCCATTCTGAATAGCTTGTGGGATCTTAGTTCTCTGACCAAGGATCAAACCTGTGACATTGGCAATGGAAGTGTAAAATCCTAGCCACTGAACCACCCCTAATGAGTACCAGTATCTCACAAGATGAGAAAACAAAAGTATTGTTTTATGTCTTACTTTGGAAAGCTTGAAAAAATTAACAGAATTTACCAATCAACATTATTGAATTAGCCTCATTTAAGCTGCATACTTGCATAATATACACTTTATAATGCATAATGCATGCTGCTGCATAGCCAGTAAGTTGTGTCCAACTCTTTGCAACCCCATGGACTCTAGTCTGCCGAGTTCATCTGTCCATGGGATTTCCCAGTAAGAATACTGGAGTGGGTTGCCATTTTCTTCTCTAGGGGATCTTCCCAACCCAAGGATGAAACCCGTGTCTCCGGCATGGCTGGCAGATTCTTTACCACTGAGCCACCTGAGAAGCCCCATACTGCAAAATACCCATGCAAAAAATGTTTGTATATTTTGCATAACTATTTACTTTGAATGAAATTTAGAAATGATTGATCTACAAAGAGCAGGAAAAAGAGATTGTGGTCAGGCGACATCACAACAAATGGGATTTGTTGAGGTATTGCTCAACTTTCAACAAGAAAGTTGAAAGTATTCAATATTCAGTATTCTTCTGTGTGAAAGGTATTCATGTTAAACTTGATCAATTAGTCTGTTTACTCAGCCAATGTCCTTAACTTCTTTTGGTCCCAATTTGCTCATATATGAAAAGGCAAAGAAGACTTACTGTTAGAGTTCATTAAAGTGCTAAGAACCCTTACATGTGTTCATATCAGTGTTTTTAACTGATGTAAATGGAGTTAAAATAGTAAGAATTTACAGTATTTCCCTAGAATAACGCCCAGTGGCAGCACAAAATTCTCCATCTGCACAGTTTCCATAGGCATTGTTGGGTTAGCCTCAGCCATATTTCTCTTATGCTAAAACTTTGTCATTGTTACCATGAAGAAAGAGGTAATCCCAGTGCCCCTGCTGAGATTATGTCAGGAAATAATGTTCAGTTATTTCTTTTGCTTATTATTTTTGATTTGTTTACCATAATGGCTGAATTGAAAGAAAACCATTAGCTGGTCACCAAAAATCTACTAAATATCCAGTGAGATATGCCTTAATATGGCTAATACCACCTAAAGAGATGTTACCCTACAGAAATAAGTGTACAAGTTAAAATATTTGGTCAGTTAGCTCATGTTTTATAGTTATCAAACTATACCTACTCCAGTAGCCTAAATAGTTGGATCTTTAGTTTAATGGAATTTAGGTGATATTAAATCCATGGTAACCAATGAAAGTCACCTAGTTCCAAAGCTAATGACTACATGTTAAAATTGGTCAATCAAACCCAAATTGGTCAAATTTATCACTGAAGTGAACTTCAGAAAACATACCTTTGCACAATCAGCTTTTGAATCTAAAAGCTTGTTTTACCTCCCACTTAAAATGTGTGTTTATAAGATGCTTCAATTTCCAAAAATGTAGAACAAATTATTTAACCTGTATATATAAGCAAAAGAAAGAGAGAAAGAGAGAGGAAGAAAGAAAGAACTACTCCCAATGCTCTCAGTTCACAGCAAAGGGTAGAACTTGTTACTCTTCTTCAAGGTGGCTGCCTTTGTGATTTGACTTTTACCGACAGTCTGTGGCAAAAGCAATAATTTGAACATTCTAACTTCGGGGCCTAAAATAATTAGGAGCTTTCACTTCCTGCCTCTTATAATCCAGGTGGTAGACTTTGAGAATCCAAAGAAATACAGAGACACTACACAGACAGTGTATTAAAAAGCAGAGACATCACTTTGCTGACAAAGGTCCATATAGTCAAAGCTATGGTTTTTCCAGTAGTCATGTATGGAAGTGAGAGTTGGACCATAAGGAAGGCTGAGAGTTCCTTGGACAGCAAGGACACCAAACTAATCAATCAAAAATGAAATCAACCTTGAATATTCATTGACAGACTGATGCTGAAGCTAAAGCTCTGATAGTTTGGCCACCTGATGCAAAGAGCCGACTCACTGGAAAAGACCCTGATGCTGGGAAAGATTGAGGGCAAGAGAAGAAGGGTAAAACAGAGGATGAGATGGCTAGATGGCATCACTGACTCAATGGACATGAGTTTGGGCAAACTCAGGGAGACAGTGAAGGATAGGGAAGCCTGGCATGCTGCAGTTGATGGGGTCTCAAAGAATCGGGCACGAATTAGTGACTGAACAACACCAACAACATATGGAAGAAATCAAGGTGGTCTTGTAACAAAGCCAGGCTGACTTCTTAACCAGCAAATACCAACTGCCAGCTATGACTAAACCACCTTCACCATTCTACACTAACTTAAGATACCATTGTGGCATCACTGAATATTGAAAAGCAAGAGAACATTTTACTTCTTTCTGTGTGAGAATACAAAGCTGGCTATTAAATAAAGAGAGTATAGATTTTAGGAAATGAAAACTGAAGAATGGCTAACTAATTAGCAAATCAAAGTATGTAAAAATAAGTACACATTTCTTCCCTGGCCTTCATGGCTAATGGCCTTAGGGAGCAAGCCACAAGTCCTCCAATAACAGTTTAGAAGACATTCCTCTTAGCTTCTCTCCTGGGATTCCCAGGTGGTGCAGTGGTAAAGAATCTGCTTGACAATGCAGGAGACCCAAGATGTAGGTTCAACCTCTGGGTCAGGAAGATCCCCTGAAGTAGGAAATGGCAACCCACTTCAGAATTCTTTCCTGGGAAATCCCAGTTTAGAAGAGAAATAATAGTTTAGAAGAGATTCCTCCCTCTTAATTTCTATTCTAAACTATACTCACACTGACATGTGTAGTTGTAATATCCAAGAATCACCAGTTACTAAATGCTTTTATATGACAGATACATTCCTAATAGCTTTATATGTATTTGCTTATTATATGCTTACAACATTCCTATATGGAAAATATTATCTGCATTTCTATGTATGAGGAAATAGGAGCACATGAAGGTTAAACAACTTATCCAAGGTAATACAGCTACTGAGTGACAGAGCCAGCTTTTCTGCTTCTTTAATCCATATTCTTATTCATTACATCACATTACATACTTTTTGCAGTATGTTTTAAACTTTTACTAGAATAATCTTGTATTTTTTTTCTTCATAATTTAAAAAAACAAGTGAATCTGGGGAAGTATGCAGAATAAGTTACCAAAAGATTATGTCCAGCTTGAGTCCACTTAAAAGAAAACACAGACATATACACATATAATTTTCATATCTACATAACTAACTTTTGTTAGCTTTTTCTAAGATAATATTCTTTTAAATAACTTCTGACCATGAGAAATTTCTTTAGCTTATTTACAAACATATACCTTACACTTTTGTTTTAAAAGCCAGTTTGTTAATGGCAGCTAATTTGCACATAAAGTTGCTTGGAAATGCAAAACACATCTGAATCAAAGACTTAGCTTCTGGTTTTGTCTATCTAAGACCCTATGCTCAATAAATACGTTGCTGGAGCTGAGGCTGGAGAAAGGCTTTCACGCCGACTATGCCATGCCTCATCTTGCACTAGCACCTCTAGTTTCTAAGCATTTGTAATATATTTAAGGATTCAGTCCTGGGTGTTCATTGGAAGGACTGATGCTGAAGCTGAAACTCCAAAACTTCAGTCTCCTGACGTGGAGAGTTGACTCATCTGAAAAGATCCTGATGCTGGGAAAAATTGAAGGCAGGAGAAGGGGACGACAGAGGATGAGATGGTTGGATGGCATCACCGACACAATGGACAGGGGTTTGGGTGGCCTCTGGGAGTTGGTGACGGACAGGGAGGCCTGGCGTACTGCAGTTCATGGGGTCGCAAAGAGTCGGACACGACCTAGTGACTGAACTGAACTGAACTGAATACATTTAATATATTACATTGGGAAAGAGAGGTTAATTTTCTAAGAGTAAAAGGAAACACTCTCTTTAAAAGTATCACAGTATATAAGATAGAATGGTACAGTAAATAAAACCTGACTCTTCATAACATTAAACTTGGATTTAAATAATCATCATCCCAAGTTATGTAAACCTGACCAAGTCTTATCACAATTTTGTCTTGGTTTCCACATTAACATCAGGATCAAAGTTTCTGATAGTAATTGTATAAAATATAAAATTTAATTTTACCCACAAAATGAAATAGCAATTTACTTGTTGATTTCCTTTTGAAGACTTTAAGGACAATAAATGTACTTTTCTTGAAGGAATTTTTATTTGTCATTATATTGTTCGGTAATTATCTATATGAAATAGTAGTTCTAAATTCAAATAATATTTTTTAAAAAAATCTCTATTTGTCCAAACACCTTGGTGCTTACATTATTTCCCTAGGGCAAGAGAAGTTCTTTACTGAAATATAAAGTCAGCAGATTTTAGTAATATATTGTGAATCAAAGAAAAATTGGATTAAAACGCCTTAAGGCAGTTTTAATTAAACAGAGCAGGGACACCTTCATAAACTGAAAGAGTTATGCTTTCCTTCAACTTCTTCATCTAGGAGACACTTCATTTTAAGAAGATAAAATAATTCCAGAGATATAAAATACCAGCAGCATCCAACTTAGGGAGCCCTCTCCAGGAATGCAGAACTTTATGTATAGTTGATCATGACCCTTTTCAAAAGCAGAAAAAACATTACTGTTCTGTTTATAACCTTAGATGGCAGAGTGAAGAGAAATCAATCAGCTGTTGGCAGGACTTAGGCAATGCTGAAGAGCCCAGGTTTAGGTATAAAACTTACCAAAACCTCTAAGAGATAAAGTTCCAGAAGGTTACATGCGTGCATGATACAGTCAGCCTAGTAGGTAACTATCCCATATCTCCACCAGGTGGAGGCAAGATGCTCTATTTCTATAGTCTGATCTTTAAAAAAAAAAAAAAAATGTTAAAGAGTGGGGGTAAGAAGAGTGATTTTATTTTCCCTTTTGTTTAAATAGGTCCAGTGACTAGAAGACTCCCATTCACTAAGACAGCCCACAGTAAAATAGGACACCTCTGTTATTTCAAGTGTGCTTCTTTATTCTGACATTCTCTGTGTATGGGCATCTAGTTAAGGCTATGGTTTTTCCAGTGGTCATGTATGGATGTGAGAGTTGGACTATAAAGAAAGCTGAGCACAGAAGAATTGATGCTTTTGAACTGTGGTGTTGGAGAAGACTCTTGAGAGTCCCTTAGACTGCAAGGAGATCCAACCAGTGGTGTCCTAAAGGAAATCAGCCCTGAATGTTCATTGGAAGGACTGACATTGAAGCTGAATCTCCAATACTTTGGCCACCTCATGCAAAGAATTGACTCATTTGAGTCAATTCTAATGGTGGGAAAGACTGAAGGCCAGAGAAGAAGGGAATAACAGGGGATGAGATGGTTAGATGGCATCACAAACTTGATGGACATGAATTTAAGTAAGTTCTGGGAGTTGGTTATGGACAGTGAAGCCTGGTGTGCTGCAATCCATGGGGTTGCAAAGATTTGGGCATGACTGAGTGACTGAACTGAACTATTCCTTATCTGGTTATGTTAATAGAGAAATGTGGCCATAGATTCGTTATCTGTTGCAATGCTCAGTGAAAGTATTTCTGCATGCAAATACACAGACTTGACTAACTTTCTCATTGGGTGGTAAAATTTTTTACTTTAAAAACAGAAAAAACTTGAGTTCAAACCATAATCTTTTTCTCAGTCCTTTGAATTTATTTTTCATTTTTATAAAATGTTATAGGATTACCTCCAAGGGTTGTTATAAATAAGTCTCTGGCATAGTAGAAGGCTACATGAAGCCCACATAGAAGGCACCCTAGAATATCTGGTTCTGGTGGCCAGGCAGGATTGACTAAAAAGAAGGTAATAGATAAAAAGGTATTACATACAAATGAAAATGGGGGAAAAGCCTGGATTAGCTATACTCAAATCAGACAAAATAGACTTTAAAAGAGAATGTAATAAAATACAAAGGGCATTGCATAAAGATAAAGGGATCTATCCAGAAAGAAGATTTAATGCATATATATAAAAGTTATCCAAATTGCAAATGAAGAAATAAATTGTCACTCTCTGAAGATGGCATATAGAAAACCCTAAGATTCCACCAAAAAATTGGTAGAAATAATAAGTGAATGTAGCAAAACTGCAGGATACAAAATCTATATATACAGAAATCTGTTGGGTTTTCTATGCACTAATAACAAACTCTGAGAAAAAGAAATTATGAAACCAATCCCATTTTCAATTGTATAATACAGTATAAAATACTTGGAAATAAGTTTAAATAGGGAAATGAAACATCTGTATACTGAAAACTGTAAGTCATTGATAGAAAAAAATTAAAGAAGACACAAATAAAGGGGATGATATTCTATAGTCATGGACTAAGATAATAAATCTTATTAAAATATCCAAAGCAATCTATAAATTCAATAAAATCCCTATCAAACCTCTAATGTTGTGATCCGCAAAACTAGAATGAATAATTTAAAAATTTTATGAAACTACAAAAGAATCCACTGCAGGACTCTCACACGTCTCTGATTCCTATATGGATCATTGTCTTCAGAGTCTTACCATTTGGAAAGAGTCCACAAACATAACTTCTAACTTCCGCTGTATGATCTACCTTACCTTCTTAAGTGTTAGTTGCTCAGTCATGTCGACTCTTTGTGACCCTATGGACTGTAGCCCACCAGGCTCCCCTATTCATGGAATTTTCCAGGCAAGAATACTGGAGAGGGTTGCCATTTCCTTCTCCGGGGGATTTTCCCAACCCAGGGATCAAACCTGGCTCTCCTGCATTGTGGGTAGATTCTTTACTATCTGAACCACCAGAGAAGCCTACCATGCACTCAGTAGAATTGGTTTCCTTCTAGGACCCACTCTCATTTCTTGAAAGCCTAAGTTATTCATTAAAGTACACACCCCACAGGGGTCACCAAGACAGTGTACGTTGGCCTTTGGCATTCCTAGACCCGCAGGATAGTCCAGGGTTGTGAGGCTGCTTAGACACCCCGAGACTTGGAGAGCACTCCAGAGCAGGCATGAACATGCCAAGTCTGCTCTTTTGGCCCGTATGAGCTGCACACAATTTTGTTTTTTTTTCATGTCCAGCTGGTAACCCACTTGATCTCTTACACACATACACACACTTACACATAAAGACATCACCTCTCAAAGATATGCAGAGAATAGCATATAAATATGTTTTATGGAAAATATTTTCCTAAAATTCTGCCAAGTATGTAAGATCATCCGCATCACAATGAAGTTAGTATTTAATATAATTGTTTAGATTCTTAGCATTGTGCATTTCTCTCACTCTTAACCCATTCTCAAATTGCACACTGGTGCCAGAGTTAAGAAATAATCCTGGGTCAAATACTGCTTGGTGGTGTTTACTTTAGCTGTGAATATCCTAAGCTAAGGGCTTCCCTGGTGGCTCAGCGGTAATCCACCTTCAGTGCCAAAGCCACAGGAGATTAGAGTTTGATCCCTGGGTTGGAAAGATCCCCTGGAAGAGTACACAGCAACCCATTCTGGTATTCTTGCTTGGAGAATCCCATGGACAGAGGAGACTGGACAGATAAAGTTCATAGCTTCCCAAAGAGTCAGGCATGACTGAAGCGACTGAGCATGCATGCAGGCATACTAAGCTAAAGTTTTTTGAATGCCAGGTAAGAACTCAAGTTGCTAGATAAGATGTAGTCTGAAAATTTCTGCAGGTGGTTGGGAAGGGTGGCTTGGAGAAGGAAAGGTGTCCTCTTTAGTTAATTGTTGTTATTGCTATTACTGTTTTTCATTATGGTTCTCACTATGGTTAATCATAAAATCAGTACATTTTCCATTTAGTTTTATCAATAAATTTATTATAAATTTTACACAATAATTTATATATCCTTGTATTTTTTCTTTTTATGTATTTTTTAATATATGAATATGCCTAGAAATCTGTATATGATGCTAACTAAATGAGAGTCAAGAGATTTACATTCTAATTACTTGGCTTGGTATGTCATAGTGGAATAAATATTCTGATAATCCCCATGCATGCAAGCATTAAATATGTTAATGACACAGAGGGAGAAAATAAGAGAAGCAAAAAGAGGTCGATAGAGGGAGATAGACTAAAATGTGAAGATTTGATAGGAAATGACGAGGCTTTCTTTCTCAGTCAGGCCAAGACCTTGTATCAGTTTTAAGTCAAATTGCTATCAGGAGAGAATCTGTTCACCCAAAGCCAAACCATTGAAAACCAAATGGATTAGACTGGGTGAATGCCATCCTCACTTGAACACAAGTGATATTATCCAGGCTTTTGCATTTCAGGTATGCTACTAAAAATACTGTGGCAGGAGAAGCAAGAACTCAAAAATTAGACTCTGCTTTTAGAAATTGGCAACTAATCATCCCTTCTTTTGAAAAGTAATGTTTTCTCCTACATAAAATGTGTTTTATTGCAATTTGCAAAACAGCTATCCCTTTAAATTAAATCATTGTTTATCAGGGGAAAGTTAATTGAAAAACATGTTTTTCTAACTAAATGGAAGCCTGCATCATGCAGGCAATAAACATTCTTACTTGAAAGGAATTCTTGCTCCTTCCTCGAAGACTGCCATGGGAATAAAATAAGAAAAGAAAAAAAGAGAGAGAGAGAAAGCCCCACACAGCCCTGAAGTTGTGTCTGGCTTAGGAGCCAAATGGGATTTTGAAGTCCTAAAGTTTTCTATTCACTTCTAAATTTAACACCCACAAATTTCCCTTTTGGCAAATTGTGTTCCCCCAACCCAAGTACAAGCCATTTTTGAGGAATTCTAAGTCAGTGGCTCCTTGTTAACAGCCATAGCTAATCCTGCTTCACTGGACTTTTGGCAGAAGTTTATTTTATAGTTTCTGGAGGTTCATTCAGTGTAGAATGAAAGGGAAAGGAAACAGCTGGTCTACATCACCAGCTGAAATGTGGAATGAATTATTTTCAAATGTAAACTACCTGTGGATCAGGACTCAGGGGAAGACAGCCTTTTGTCTCAGTGCTTAGTTTTCAGTCATGTTCAATTCTGCAACACCATGGACTGTATAGCCCACCAGGCTCCTCTGTCCATGGGATTCTCCAGGCAAGAATACTGGCGTGGGTTGCCATTTCCTTCTCCGGGGATCTTCCCAATCCAAGGATCAAACCCAGGTCTCTCACGTTGCAGGTGGACTCTTCCATTTGAGCCATCAGGGAAGTCCTTTTGTCACAGGCCTATTGCTACAAAGGTCACTTTTTCATTCTTTGGAAATACAATAGTTTTTCTTCAGCTTGTGCTTAAACTCACCTTATGCTTGAAGACAGGGAAATGAGTTTCCAGTTGCTACAAATTTATGCTCTAGTGTCAATGGATTACAAGGTCTATTGTGGAAGAATACTAACAGTATTTGCTTTGAGAAGAGAATTACATCTGAGGGAAGTAGGAAGGCAAAAGGAAGTCAGAAGATGGAACTAAGAAATAAATGAAAAGCATTATTAGAGGGGAGCCTCAGAAGCCCCGGAGCTGAACTGAGAAAATTTGCTCAAAATGGAAGGAGATTTGCAGTCCATTAAGGGCCAAGGCAGTGTATCTAATCAAAGTGTACTGTAATAGGTGATCTTCAAAAGACCAGGAACCAACTGGAATTGCTTTCCCTATTTGAGATAAAGTATTCCTTACTTGACATTTTTTTCCCTCTTTTCTTTACCTGGTAAAATCTTTCTTATTTTTCTAGAAGTAGCTCAAATGTTCCTCCATGAAACATTCGCAAGCCCTCAAAGTGAACTCAAATTTCCAATGAACATGTGCTGGCATGGGTGCTAAGTCACTTCAGTCATGTCTGACTCTGTGCTCCTATGGACTGTAGCTTGCCAGGCTCCTCTGTTCATGGAATTTTCCAATAAGAATACTGGAGTGGGTTGCCATTACCCACTCCAGGGGATCATCCCCACCGAGGCATTGAACCTACATCTCTTATATCTGCTGCATTACATCGGAAGCCATGTTCTTTACCACTAGCACACACTGGGAAGCCCAGATTAATATGTGACCACCTTATAATAGTCATTTAAAACACCATTTATCACGTCTTATTTCCATTGTTTATGCCTAAAGAAAAACATGTGAGCGGTTTTTTGTTTTTTAAATCTTGGATTGTTTGTTGGCTATTACAAACTTTGCACATGGTAGATGAATAAGACATGCTCTATCTGGTACCTGAGCAATTAGGGGCAGTGAGAATTGGGCTTGGTCCAAACTCCCTATTCTATCCCTATGGATCAGTTGAATTGAGAATTGTTAACTCCACAGTCTTAAAAAAGATACATTCATACAAATATATATATATATATATATATATATATAGTGCAGACAGCACAGCAAATGAGGGCACCAACTCCATACCCTTTCAGGCAGGACACTTACATTATATTCTGGACATTTCCTGCAGAATGAATATAGTTGATGACAGAATATCAATGCTTTCTCCTGGTTTACGTACTACCAGATCCCCATTTTCAGTTGTATATTTAGATGAAGAGCTTAAGAATTCAGTTGGATCTCAAAGCATCATCCTTATGACATAATGAAGTTAGAGTTTATTTCCTTCTTGTGCTTGCTATTCATATATTATGCAGACATGATTTTTACTGATGTATTTCTTCAAATATTTTAGGTTACAGGAAGGGATTAATTATCACTGGCTTTTTTATTGAAACAGCATTCTAAGTTTTATGGGTTTGTTTTCCTAACTGACCTTATGAAACAAAATTTCAATTCAGTTCAGTTCAGTTCAGTTGTTCAGTCGTGTCCAACTCTTTGCGACCCCATGGACCACAGCATGTGAGATATCCCTGTCCATCACCAACTCCCGGAGTCTACTCAAATTCATGTCCATTGAGTTAGTGATGCCGTCCAATCATCTCATCCTCTGTTGTCCCCTTCTCCTCCCACCTTCAATCTTTCCCAGCATCAGGGTCTTTTCAAATGAGTCAGCTCTTCGCATCCAAAGTATTGGAGTTTCAGCCGCTGCTCGCTGCTCCAGCACTGTGCAGCCTGAAACAAAATTTAGGACCAAAGGAATTAAAACCCTCCTGGAGTCAGTATAGATATCTCAGGAATTCTATCTTAGGAATAGAATATTATTTGTTTTCTCTCAAACAATATTTATTGTATTTCCTTTACCCAAGAATGGGAAATCACAAATGTATTTTTTAAATTTTCCTACAATGCATAAATATATAGCACAAATATAAAATTCAGCATGAGAAAGGACACAAGGAATTCAGGTTCATAGTCATAGCTGAGGAAGAACAGAAAGAACTATAATCAAAGTTGAGTACAGGTGTAGTCACAAGTATATTTGCAATTTTCTTCTTTGAATAAAGATCTAGCAAATATTAGTACTTGTTAAGTTAAGTGGCTGGGTCACAGATATGACCATATTACTATCAATTCTTATCCAAATGTGTAAAATACTTAACCACAAAAAAATAACATTTTCACTTAATTATAAAAAATAATTTTTTTAAAAATTAATTTCCTGGGCAGTGAATTGTGGCTGGTAATACTTATCTCCACAATGGCCATCTTCTTTCTGTCTAACAGATCTCTAATTTTTTTTTTTTTTTTACTCTCTTTTGAGCAACCCTCATCCTTCAAGTGGTCTGGACCTCTCCTCATCTGTACAAACTGAAACATCTTCTTGCTAATAATTGTTTTAGGCAAAGGTGATAATGAAGTTTGGACCAATGAAGAGGCAGAGGGAATTTGGGGAAAGTTTTCTAGATTTTAAATACAGTCAGACTTCTGGGTTTTGCTGTCTACATGTGATTCCTGGAACTGCAGCTGTCATCCT
Organism: Nanger dama; assembly: GCA_917880005.1. Classification (NCBI taxonomy): domain Eukaryota; kingdom Metazoa; phylum Chordata; class Mammalia; order Artiodactyla; family Bovidae; genus Nanger; species Nanger dama. Next base: position 20,333,588 of record CAKJTW010000011.1, on the reverse strand, counting down.
GCCACCTGCAGACCCCAGCTTTAGTGGTAAGTGAACACGTGGAGGAAGGCACAAAGATGGAAAATTAATTACAGGATTAACTAATCATGTGACTCTTGTCTTTGCATTTCTTGTAATGTGAAATAGCAAATATTCTTAAAGCTATTTTTTCATTGAAACAGCTAAAAACCTGCTAATTGATATGTACTTGTTGTGTGGATTGTCTACTTAGGATAAATGCTCAAAGGTAATTACTCTTGATTGCTCTTGAAATATATTCTAAATTCATTTCCAGTATAATAACTTTAAAATTAACAGCATAGGAAAATGGAAAGACTATGAAAAAAATAATGACCATAACAACAATTTTTGCGAGTAACAAACCATGTTGTATCCAAAAAAAGTATCACTAATGGAAACGAACTCACAATATTGTCTCAAATTTCAAGGATACTGTGGTCTTCCATAGTTAGTTCCTTGTCTATGAATTTTAAGTTAAGAAACCCTGATAACAGTTTTAAATAACATAAAATATTCACAACAGTTACTTCATCTAATGACTAGGTATGCTGATTTTTAAGAAAATTTTATGCCAATTCCTATCTTATTTACAAATATCTTTTCTATCCCAGCAAAAGTTAGGTCTTTGAAGTTAATGTAATGCCACCTCCTTCTTCAAAATCAAAACCTCTTCCTCCGCACTGGTTTGTTTTTTTTTTTTTAACTTCTTTGAATTTTCCAGTCAAAAACTACTAATATGGCTACTGCTGTTACACTTCTATTCTTATCTTTTAAGTTGAAGAATGTGGTTCTAGAATTGTTGGCAAACACCAGGAATTTTTAATTATCTTTAGCAAATTGTGGTGAACAAAGCAGATAAAAGAGCTGGTTGTCAGAACTATTAATGCTGATTAAAGTAGGCTGTGTGGGCCCATAGAGCAAGTTTGTTTGTTTTGAAGCATTCAGGCTGTAAGGAATCCAGGCCATCCTTTCTCATTTCCATGGCAATACCTAGGTTTTCTGTGTATATGATGGGTGAAGCATGCTCTGACAACTCAAACATCAGCCTGATCCAAAATCGTACTGGAATAAATAAATGGGGGAGAAATGAAGAGGCATGTGTATTTGTGACCCTTACCACTTCAGTCTCTTTATAGCCAATAGAAGAGACACTATATAAACATTCCCATCTTACCTTCGCATTATTATTCCCATGCACTAATATTGATGAAATATTCAGAATGTGTTTGAACAAACTTTCTTATCTTTTCCCCTGAACATCTGTTTTGGTGAAGACTTTTTATCTTTTTCATTGATTCTTGTTGTTCTTAATAGATAGGGTCTTAATTAACACATTGCTACTGCTGGTAAGTTGCTTCAGTCGTGTCAGACTCTGTGAGACCTCAGAGACAGCAGCCCACCAGACTCCTCCGTCCCTGGGACTCTCCAGGCAAGAACACTGGATGGGGTTGCCATTTCCCTCTCCAATGTATGAAAGTGAAAAGTGAAAGTGAATTCGCTCAGTCGGGTCCAACTCTTAGTGACCCCATGGACTGCAGCCTACCAGGCTCCTCCGTCCATGGGATTCTCCAGGCAAGAGTACTGGAATGGGGTGCCATTGCCTTCTCCGAATTAACACATTACAGACAACCAAAAGACAGTAAACCAAGCTAGAGATAAAAAGAAGATACAAAATATCAAGAAACATTTGGGCATTTACCATGCACATGTTACAGTACTAAATCCTTTATGTATGTGATGTTATGTATGTGATATCACTTAATCTAATAATTAAAACAACTATAAAATAAGAATTATACTCATTTTACATAGAAGAAGATTATAGTTTAGAGACACTAATTAGATACCCCAAGCTGACACAATCAAATACAACCAAACCAAGATTCAAATCCAGATCCACATTATACTGACAAGGTTCTATATATAAATATATGTGTCTACATTCTATGTCTTACCTCTATTAAATGCGTATGTCTCTGTGTTTGTATATCTCTCTCCTTTTTATCATTTCATCTTTTGTATCAAAGCCATTTTTATTGTGGTATAATAGACATGTAATATTATATTAGTTTCAAGAGTACAATAAAGATTAGATACTTGTATATATTGCAAAATGATGACCACATAAGGCTAGTTAACATCCATCACCATAGTTACAGAAAATCATTTTCTTGTGATGATAACTTTTAAGATGCACTCCCTTAGCGACTTTCAAGTATGGAATACAGAATTATTAACCATAGTCACAATGTTGTCTAGTTACATCTTTCTAAACCTCTTTTTATCACACAAATGACTCTTCAACTACATACATGTGATTAAGTCACTCTCTAAATTTCATTGATTACTTTATCTCATAAGGTGTAAGGATAAAAATTATTATTCTGAACTTTAATAATACAAATGAAAGTCTGCTCAAAATTAATTATTTTTTTTACTTAATTTAGAATATAATAGCTAGTACAAATAAAAGCTTTGTATTTTAAAACTAGCATTGAAATTTTAAGCATGCTAAGTTTATATATATATATATATATAAATGTGTGGCATTGCCTTTTTCTTCAATTTTCCATCAATGGTCAATGAGTGTTTCTGTCGTCACCCTATTCTAGCTTAATAAGAAATGAGTTTCTTCACAAATACATAAATGTCACCTTTCAATATTTTGTTCTCACAAACATAATGTCTTTGTACTTCAAAGATTCAGATTACTGAAGGGGATTTTTATTCAAATTGCTCTGATTCAGATATCAGAGAAGGTTCCAGTTCACATAAAACATCCAAACCCTAACTTTAACTGCTCCTCGGTATCAGCAGCCCCAATACCGCTCTTGCGCAGTTGGGCCCACACCCCAGCACGTAAAGGGGCTGATCCATCTCTTCAGGACCTGGTTATTTTTCACCTCACTTCCACACGATTTAGGATGAGTGTTTTGCAGAGAGAGTGAATATTTGCTTCTTTTCACTTTTCATTAATTTGATATTTTAAAAAGTCTCCCTTAATAAATTCACTTTCTTGCAGGGAAAACAAAAAGTAGTACGTCTCTCTTGCTTTCCTGCAGGTTTCTTATCTCTCACATATTCGGGTTACAGAGGAGGAACTGTCATCTTTCTTCTCTAATTCACACTACACGGAGCCAGAAATAATGGTGTTTTCTGCTTGAATGCAAACCAATCATTTATCTGGACGTCCTTGAAAGGACTTATGCTCAACTAGTCAGTATTCCGCCTCCGTTAAAGGAACCCAGACGCACACTTGGATTTTTCTTTTAACTCGCGTTTCACCCCCTGCTCACCCCATACCCCACCTCCTGCAACTTTCCCAAGTAAGAACCGGCCGCCAGCCCCTCCCCTTCACCGTCTTTAAGTTATTATTTTGTGCTCTAGTTACCGCTCTCGTGCTGTGTCTCAAACCTAAGAATTCACATTTGCCTAAAATAAATAATAAGCAGAGGGAACAATCAGCTTGTTTGCTACCTTTTCTGAGAGCATGAGGTAATGCTGTGCTATTCAGCAAGTGCGGCAACTGGTTGACAGACATTTAAAGAATCTCAGTGGTGAGAGATGAGGAATGTACCAGCGAGGCCTGGCAGCAGAATCCAAACTCACACACAAGAAGCTTTTTAAGGGCACAGTGGGAAGAATTTTTAATGTTTCCATTCAGAGGGGGATTTAACTGCACATTGACAAACCACCTAGACACTTTGTGCTCAGAGCTAGAATGTGGCTTTTCTTTTTCTTGTATCCTTATGCTATTCCGCACAGCTCTGAACAGGATCAATACTAATAAACCTCCATTTGTTCTGTAGGCATTTCTTACTTTCCAGCATGATTATAAAGAGAGAGAAAGAATTAAGAATCTGAAGTATATTTAAATAAAGTTCTATTATCTATGATTGATGGGAAGATATCTATAGTTTGAGAGTCTTTATAAAATTATTTTGTAAAAGTCTCCAAATTAATTCAATGAATTAGGTAAATAAATAACATTGGCATTGGGCGATTGTGTTCACCTATGGCTGATTCGTGTCAATGTATGGCAAAACAAATACAGTATTGTAATTAAAAAAATAAATAAATTTAATTTAAAAATAAAAAAAAAAAGACTGAGGGAGATAATGAAACACTCAAGATGACTAATCAAGAAAATATGTTACATACATACATGTTATATACATATAAACATGCATAATTGCATATATGTAATCAAACATATGGATGTGTTAATATTAACATTTAAACAACATATGTGATGTGAAATTATATACCATTCCCATCTATCTCACTTCTGTGTCTCAGACTTCTCTTTGTAAAATAGGATTGGCAAGCTAGAGGTCTCCAAGTCTTTAAAACTTTGTAATGAATTTGCAACTTTGAAAATTTTAAGTTCCAGAGGCATTTAAGCAATGAAGCTAATATGGACTAACATGGTCACAAAAATCTTTATGGAGGAAGAACTCGAGCAATCTATTGAAGGATAAATAGAATATGCTAGTGACAACAGAATAGATTTTTATAAGACTAAGCTTTCTGAAATGTTATCTATAGAGTAGTGACAAATATGTAATTTAAAATTTCAGTGGTTAATGGAGTTGAGTGAGCAAATGACTGCCCTGGAAAACAGGAAGACCCGCTCTCTGCGTTTTGTCACAGAAACTTGAATGTGTTAGGATTTCCTTGAGATCAGGTCCTAAATTCTAAATTGCTCCAAGGAATAAGTTATAATCACAGATTTGTGCGCCAAGTAGCGATATCTTGAAAATTAGAAATTTTTTCAGTTGATGCCTTAGCTCTAGACCAGAGAATCAAACTTGATAAGAGTTCACCAGGTTTCATGTCCAAGAATTGCTCTAGGAACCTCAGTTCAGTTCAGTCACTCAGTTGTGTCCTACTCTTTGTGACCCCATGGACTACAAGGACCCCATGGCCTCCTTGTCCATCACTGATTCCTGGAGCTTGCTCAAACTCACGTCCACTGAGTCGGTGATGCCATCCAACCATCTCATCCTCTGTTGTACCCTTCTCCTCTTGCCTTCAGTCTTTCCCAGCATCAGGGTCTTTTCAAATGAGTCAGTTCTTTGCATCAGGTGGCCAAAGTACTGGAGTTTCAGCTTCAACATCAGTGCTTCCAATGAACACTTAGGACTGATTTCCTTTAGGATTGACTGGTTGGGTCTCCTTGCAGTCCAAGGGACTCTCAAGAGTCTTCTCCAACACCACAGTTCAAAAGCATCAAATCTTCGGCGCTCGCCTTTCTTTATAGTCCAACTCTCACATCCATACATGACTACTGGAAAAACCATAGCTTTAACTGGATGGACCTTTGTTGGCAAAGTAATGTCTCCGCTTTTTAATATGCTGTCTAGGTTGGTCATAGCTCTTCTTCCAGGGAAAAAGTGTCTTTTAATTTCAGGGATCTCCAAAACAACTCCATTCCCCTCCCCAGCTTTATATCACTGACATATAACATTGTGTGAGTTTAAGATATACAACATGTCAATTTGATACACATATACCACAAAATGATTACATCATTACAGTGTTAGCAAACATATCCACAATGTGGCATGAGACAATTCTCTCCTTTTTTTTTTGTTTGTTTGGTGGGGAGAATAAGGCTTACTCTCTGAGCAACTTTCAAATAGAACACACAGTATTATTAGCTACAATTATCAAGCTATACATTACATCCCCAGAATTTATTTGTCTTATACTGGAAATTTGTCACCTTTCACCAATATCTCCCCATTTCTCCCACTCACTCAGCCCCTAGTAACCACCATTCTACTTGTTTTTTAAGTGGTCTTTATCTCTATTGAATGACTCCAAATTCATTGAATCTCCATAGTAAGTAGTTGCTCTCTTTGTTCTGTGAATCATCAGATCATCTCAATTCAGAACCATCAGATTTACCTTAGAAGAAATAACAAGGAAAGAAAGACTGATGGTCATTTTATATATAACACAGAATTTCATGATATATTTTTAAGTGAAAAAGAGTAGATTACAGAATATAGTACTCTGATTTATACTGTGCACAGACACAGTATATCCTACAAACTACCAAAGTGAGCTTGAAACTGGTCTTTGGTAGGATTAAAGAGGAAAAGTTAGTAACAATACAGTATGAGATTCTCCAAAAGAAGGAAATGGTGATAATGTAAAGCTGATATTGGATGAATTCAACTAAATGTCAGTTGTTTTCATAGAATTCTTAACTTTGTAGATATGGGGTTTTATAAACAATTGGCAGAGACAAAATGAAAACAGAAAGTTGAATCTACTTATGAATCCAGGTATATTAAAATTTGGGTTGTTGACCCAGTTGGTCTTATGTCTGGAAGCAAAACCTTAGGCCAAACTTTAGGCTCAAACAATATCAAATGATCCAAGATATTCCAGACAGGCAGTAAAAATAAGTCTGACTGAAACAAATAAATGCATTCCCAGAAAAAATGCAAGAGTAGGATTTAAAGCTAATGGGAGCAGAATGGAGGTGTAAGTGAGGCTGGCCAAACACAGGGCAGCTGAGAGAATTCCTCCAGAAAGCCTGGCATTGCTTCTGCTTTTTCCTGAATGTTCAATGTGCAAATGATTTAAAAGCTCTGACCACAACTGCTGACAAAGGAATAAAATAGTCATCATCTATCCAAAATTTAATAAGCATTTCATGCAATGCTTGAGGCAAGATGGAGAAGTAAGGGCTACATGAGCAGTCATATAGATGAATCATAATTAATTGAGTGAATATATCCAGGAAAGGGGCCACAGAATCTTCACATCAACTCGAAGCTTCTCTAGTGGTTGATCTAGTGATCTACGGGTGCTTCTGCCCCTTTTACATTTTCAGTAATAACTTGAATGGAATCATTAGAAAGGAGAACTAACACAAAAGTGGATTGCTTTCACAGGCAAAGTAAAATATGTTTAAGATAACCAGAAAATATTTAAGATTCTATTCCCGTGCTCATGCCCAGTCACTGAGTCACATCAGACTTTTGGGACCCTGCAGACCGTAGTCTGCCAGGCTCCCTCTGTCCATTCGATTTTCCAGGCAAGAATGCTGGAATGGGTTGCCTTTTCCTCCTCCAGAGGATCTTTCCGTGTCTCCTGCATTGGCAGGTAGACTCTTTACCACTAAGCCACCTGGGAAGCTCTTAAGATTTATGTACATGTGTTAGTTGCTCAGTCATGTTTTACTCTGTACGGCCCCATGGACTGTAGCCCACCAGGCTTCTCTGTCCATGGGATTCTCCACACAAGAATACTGGAATGGACTGCCATGACCTCCTCCAGGGGATCTTCCCAACCCCGAGACTGAACCTGGGTCTCCTGTATTGAAGGCAGACTCTATCATCTGAGCCACAAGGGAAGTATAATCCTAGTATAAGATTTTATATTACGGTTTAATTTCTAGACAAATTAGGGAGATCTAAATGGCAGAGGAATTTAAAACTCAGCAGTGGCCACAGGACTGGAAAAGGTCAGTTTTCATTCCAATCCCAAAGAAAGGCAATGCCAAAGAATGCTCAAACTACTGCACAATTGCACTCATCTCACATGATAGTAAAGTAATGCTCAAAATTCTCCAAGCCAGGCTTCAGCAATACGTGACCATGAACTCCCTGATGTTCAAGCTGGTTTTAAAAAGGCAGAGGAACCAGAGATCAAATTGCCAACATCCGCTGGATCATGGAAAAAGCAAGAGAGTTCCAGAAAAACATATATTTCTACTGTATTGACTATGCCAAAGCCTTTGATTGTGTGGATCACAATAAACTGTGGAAAATTCTTCAAGAGATGGGAATACCAGACCACTTGATCTGCCTCTTGAGAAATCTGTATGCAGGTCAGGAAGCAACAGTTAGAACTGGACATGGAACAACAGACTGGTTCCAAATAGGAAAAGGAGTACGTCAAGGCTATATATTGTCATCCTGCTTATTTAACTTCTATGCAGAGTGCATCATGAGAAACACTGGACTGGAAAAAGCACAAGCTGGAATCAAGATTGCCGGGAGAAATATCAATAACCTCAGATATGCAGATGACACCACCCTTATGGCAGAAAGTGAAGAGGAGCTAAAGGGCCTCTTGATGAAAGTGAAAGAGGAGAGTGAAAAAGTTGGCTTAAAGCTCAACATTCAGAAAACGAAGATCATGGCATCTGGTCCCATCACTTCATGGGAAATAGATGGGGAAACAGTGGAAACAATGTCAGACTTTATATTTTTGGGCTCCCAAATCACTGCAGATGGTGACTGCATCCATGAAATTAGAAGACACTTAGTCCTTGGAAGAAAAGTTATGACCAACCTAGATAGTATATTCAAAAGCAGAGACATTACTTTGCCGACTAAGGTCCGTCTAGTCAAGGCTATGGTTATTCCTGTGGTCATGTATGGATGTGGGAGTTGGACTGTGAAGAAGGCTGAGTGCCAAAGAATTGATGCTTTTGAACTGTGATGTTGGAGAAGACTCTTGAGAGTCCCTTGGACTGCAAGGAGATCCAACCAGTCCATTCTGAAGATCAACCCTGGGATTTCTTTGGAAGGAATGATGCTAAAGCTGAAAGTCCAGTACTTTGGCCACCTCATGTGAAGAGTTGACTCATTGTAAAAGACTCTGATGCTGGGAGGGATTGGGAGCAAGAGGAGAAGGGGACGACTGAGGATGAGATGGCTGGATGGCATCACGGACTCGATGGACATGAGTCTGAGTGAACTCCGAGAGATGGTGATGAACAGGGAGGCCTGGTGTGCTGCGACTCATGGAGTCGCAAAGAGTCAGACATGACTGAGCAACTGAACTGAACTGAAATGGCAGAGGGGATATGCTATATTCATAGACTGAAAGGTTCAGTGTCACAAAGATAACATTCTGTCAATATAATCCCAACTGAAATACCAGGAAAAAAGTATTTTATTCAAGTTTTTTTTTCTCCTAGAAATTGAAAAATGATTCTAAAATGTGTATGGAGATGCAAGGGATCTAAATAACCAAAATAATTCTGGTATAACGTATGTCAAAGTATAACTTATAACGAAACTTATACCGAACTTGATATAACACAAGTAGTATCTGTACTAAAAATAAGACTTAACACACACAAACATATACGGATAAAGTAATACTACAAAACGGGGGCGAGGTGGGGAGAGATATGGCATTCCCAACATATGGTGCTGGTTCAGTTGAATATCCGTGTTTTCAAAATACATGAATATTGACCAGTATCTCACATCATGTCCAAAACTCAACTCCAGAAAAACTGCAGCTCTAAAAGCAAACAGTAAAACAAACATAAGAAAGAAGCTTCTAAAAGATAGTATAGAAGAAATGTTCATATCCTTGAAATAGTTCTAAGTAGATTTCTTAAATATTAACCATAAAGTATTAATAAATCAGGCTTTGTTAAAGTTAAAATTGTGGTTCATCAAATGATATTACTAAGAGTGAGAAAACTCAGTTGAAAGGTTGGGAAAATATTTGCAATACATGTGTCCTAATTATTTTGAAACACAAAAAAACTGCTGCAAATGAATAACAAAAGAACATAAAACTCACTGAAGAAATGGGCAAAATACTAAACATAACTTTAGAAGACAGGATATACCCAGTAAGTATATGAAAATGTCTTCTAGAGTATTTTACATGATAGCATTAATGTAGTTGTATGGCATAATATTCTATAGAAACCCTACATGAACAAAACCTCTGCAGATGATGGTGTGATATTGTGACCAAAAATTGGAATTAATATAGCCATTAGGCAAGCCAGTCAATATGCATTTCTTTCTTTCCACATAAACATGAACTATTTTTGAGCTTCTTTGCCAATGAGGACTAAGAGCAATGCATTTCCCAGTCCAGAACTTATAGATTAAATGCCAAATTTTTGCGGATTCCTTTCAGCAAAGGACACACATCTACCAGAGTAGCCACACTTGAGACTGAGGTTGCTCACCTTTATGGCAGTTTATGATGATCTGCCACAATTTACCTGGGTTTTCTTTTTTAGGAGCCTATTGGGAAAATTTAAAAAGAATAACAAGGACTCCATAACTTGTGTTCTTTAAGTTTTTGCTTTATACAACTAATCTCTTCAATTATTCCCAGGGCATATTGCTTCTGTTTTACTACCTTGGCTACAAACCAAGGAGGGAGGGGATAGTTTTAGAGACTTTCACTTGACCCTTTCTCTTATAATGGTTCTTACCAAACATGTCAAGGCCATGCCAACTGATACAAATTTCTGTTTGTTTGTTTGTTTGTTTTTTTGATACAAATTTCTGTTTGTAAGCCAATCATCATTTTGGGGGAGGGGGTGGGTGGAGTGGAAGGAAGCAAACCTAGGGGATAAAATAAGCTTCCCAGCAGGATGCTGCCCTCAGGAAAAAAATAAAAATCACAGGAAGGTCATTTTTCCTCTTCAATGGAACAGATTATACTATAACCCAAATCCCCAAAATATATACTTTGAATCAAAATTCAACCAAAATGATCATCTCTGTGTTTGTATATTTGTTTAAACTGATTGAATCTATCTAACATTAAAGACTGCAAAGAGATCCAACCAGTCCATCCTAAAGAAGACTAGTCCTGGGTGTTCATTGGAAGGACTGATGCTGAGGCTTAAACTCCAATACTTTGTCCACCTCATGAGAAGAATGGACTCATTGGAAAAGACCCTGATGATGGGAGGGATTGGGGACAGGAGGAGAAGGGGATGACACAGGATGAGATGACTGGATGGCATCACCGACTCAATGGACGTGAGTTTGAGTGAACTCCAGGAGTTGGTGATGGACAGGGAGGCCTGGAGTGCTGCGATTCATGGGGTCGCAAAGAGTCAGACATGACTGAGTGACTGAACTGAACTGAACTGAACATTAAAGAAATAATGTTGAAATTCTTCCCTTTATAATGATTAAAATGCATTTTTAATGTTTATTAAAAAATAAATAAACTGGTCAAGTACAAAGCAAATGAGGGGGCAAGCTATATAGAACTTGGGGGCAAAAGCATTCCACATCAAAATAAGGACCTTGACTTTTGAATATGTTTGGAGTCTTTGAGAAATGCAAAGGGTCCAGCTTGCCTGAGTGAGCAAGGGGAGAGTGATAATAAAGACTGAAGATTTTATTACACACCTCACAGAATTTGATAGGTTATGCAGATTAAATATTCAATATTCAGTAAGAATATTGAAGAGTAGAAAAACAATAAATGATCTGTTATTCATATATATTCTCTTATAATGAAAAATTGGTGAATGAACATTAATTTAATGCATATATACAGAACACTCATGCAATCTGATAACCATAAAGCAATCTTGTTTACTGTAAAAATATCATGGAGTTCACATTCTATGAAATTAACTTAGAAATATAAAACATTGAAGATAAATTCATCAATGAAAAAGTACAGTTGGAACTTTAAAAAATATAAAGTAACTAATGAATCAATTAATACATTATGAAGATTAAAGAGTGCTTAGAAATGAAAGGTAATTAAAAGGCTACTTAATGAAACTTGTGATAAAGCAATAATGCAAAAGAAAATTGTAAGTTTTAAATAAAGTTGGGAGAAAAATGCTAAATATTAATGAGCTATGTGAGGAAGATAAATAAGCAGTAAAAAGAACAGTAGGATAAAGGTAAGAATAGAAAGTAATGAACTAAAGAACTAATTTACACTTAAGAAGGTAAACAAGAGTCATTGCTTAAGAAAAACTCACGCAATTGACAAATCTCTGAAAATACACATAAAGGAAAAAAATTAGATTGCAGATATATGCATAAAAATATGCAAAACACTTTTCAGTTTACTATTTTAGATATAAATTTTCAACAGTTAAACATGCGTACAATGTGTAAATGTATAACTGATAACAAACAAAAAGTTTAGAAGACAAAATTCCTTAAACATCTCATATTTTATCCTGTTCAATTTTAGATTATCTTGGGAAAGAGTACTAATTGCTTTCTTCAGACCAAGAATAAAACTTCCGTCTTAACACATTTACTGTTATTCAAATTCAAAATCTCAGGCCCTTTTTGTTCATGTCGGACTCTTTGTGACCCCATGGACTGCAACATGCCAGACTTCCCTGTCCTTCACTATCTCCTGGAGCAACATGCCAGACTTCCCTGTCCTTCAGTATCTCCTGGAGCTTGCTCAAATTCATGTCCATTGAGTCAGTGATGCCATCCAGCCATCTCATCCTCTGTCATTTCCTTCTCCTCCTGCCATCAGTCTTTCACAGCATCAGGGTCTTTTCTAATGATTCAGCTCTTCACATCAGGTGGCCAAAGTATTGAAGCTTCAGCTTCAGCATCAGTCCTTCCAATGAGTATTCAGGGTTGATTTCCTTTAAGATTGATTGTTTAATTTCCTTGCAGTTCAAAGGACTCTCAAGAGTCTTCTCCAACACCACAGTTCAGAAGCATCAATTCTTTGGCATTCAGCCTTCTTTATAGTCCAACTCTCGCATCCATACATGACTACCGGAAAAGCCATTCCTTTGACTATATGTACCTTTGTTGGCAAAGTAATGCCTCCACTTTTTAATACAGTGCTTAGGTTTGTCATAAATTTTCTTCCAAGGAGCAAGCATCTTTTCCTTTCAAGGCTGCAGTCACCATCTGCAGAGATTTTGGAGTCCAAGAAAATAGTCACTGTTTCCATTGTTTCTATATCTATTTGCCATGAAGTGATGGGAATGGATGACATAATCTTTGTTTTTGAATGTTGAGTTTTAAGCCAGCTTTTCATTCTCCTCTTTCACCTTTATCAAGAGGTTCTTTAGTTCCTCTTTGTTTTCTGCCATAAGGGTTGTGTCATCTGCATATCTGAGATTATTGATATTTCTCCCCGAAATCTTGACTCCAGCTTTTGCTTCTTCCTGACCAGCATTTCTCAGGATGTACTCTGCATATAAGTTAAATAAGCAGGGTGACAATATAAGCCTTGACCTATGTACTCCTTTCCCAATTTGAAACAAGTCTGTTCCATGTCTGGTTCTAACTGTTGCTTCTTGACCTACGCACAGGTTTCTCCAGAAAGCAAGTAAGGTGGTCTTGTATTCCCATTTGTTTAAGAATTTTCCACAGTTTGTTGTGATCCAAACAGTCAAAGGCTTTAGCATAGTCTTTGAAGTAGATGTTTTTCTGGAATTTTCTTCCTTTCTCTAAGATCCAAAGGATGTTGGTAATTTGATCTCTGGTTCCTCTGTCATTTCTAAATCCAGCTTTAACATCTGGAAGTTTTGGTTCACAAACTGTTGAAACCTAACTTGAAGGATTTTTGAGCATGACCTTGCTAGCATGTGAAATGAGTGCAAATATGTGGTAGTTTGAACATTCTATGGCATTGTCATTCTTTGGGATTGGAATGAAAACTGACCTTTTCCAGTCCTGTGGCCACTGCTAAGTTTTCCAAATTTGCTGGCGTATTGAGTGCAGCACTTACACAGGATCACCTTGTAGGATTTGAAATAGCTCAGCTGAAATTCCATTATCTTTACTAGCTTTGTTCGTAGTGATGCTTCCTAAGGTCCACTTGAGTTCACACTCCAGGATGTCTGGGTCCAGGTGAGTGATCACACCATCATGGTTATCTGAGTCATTAAAATTTTTTTCTGTACAGTTTTTCTGTGTATTCTTACCACCTCTTCTTAATATCTTCTGCTTCTGTTAGGTCCATATCATTTCTGTTCATTATGTGCCTATCTTTGCATGAAATATTCCCTTGGTTCAAAATTGCAAGCCCTATTGTCTGTTTAAAAAAATACTTCCTTTATCAGTAAAATTTCATTATCTATTATTTGGAAAAAGATGTAGTATACAATACAATTTTAAATTAAATATACAGTGAATTTATCATGTCTCAATACACAAACAGATCCCCGTTGCTTCAAATCCAAAAAGTCTGGGGGTCCTGGTGCTTATGCTCAGTAACAGAAATCCCACTGACAAGACATCATGAGATTCAGGGTTCACCTTTATAATACAAAATGTTGTCGGATTTAAGGTTTCGGGGGGGGAAGAGTGAGGGGAGAAGAGAGACACTTTCAGAATGATAAGGCCTCAAACAATTCACATTCCTACACCCTTTCTGGAGGCTGCCCAGGTAGCTCAGCGGTAAACAATCTTCCTGCAAACGCAGGAGACACAGGAGACACGGGTTCAATCCTCAAGTCAGGAAGATCCCCTGGAGAAGGAAATGACAACCCACTCCAGCAATCTTGTCTGGGAAATCCATGGACAGAGGAGCCTGGTGGCGAGTCCATGGGATCACAGGATAGTCAGACACGACTTAGTGACTAAATAACCCTTTCTGAGGAAGTTACTTGATGAGCTCCACCAAACAGGGGAGGAAATCAAGAAAGAGGAAGGCGTGGGAAGCAGGAAACAGGGGATCCTATAGCTGAGAACAGCAGGGGAACCTCGGGGCGCTGGTGAGGCTGCCCCAGGGCTCGGCTGAGCCCCAGCAGAAAAGCAGAGTCTGTTTCAAGGTGATAGATACTCTGTCACTCTATCTACCTGATACACAGATGTCTTGGGGGAGATGTGGACATTTGGTTGAATTGGGAGTTGTATTGGTACTGAGAATTAAGCAAAAACAAAAAAACTTGACATTAACTCCGGGTAGGGGGGTGGGGAGGAGAAGTTGAGCAAGAAGGGAAAAGTTATCTTGATACATTGTGTGGCTCAGACAAGAGCACTGTTTATGCAGTATCATCATGATGTCCACCATGGCCGTCAATCTGAACAAAATGATACTGGAGGTCAGCAAGTCCTAATGTAAGTGCTGGGTTGGGGATACAGAGGTGAAAACCAAAAAGTGAATTACAAGTTGTGATGGAAAATGCAGGGAGGTGGACTGCTATGTTTTGTAGGAAGGTTTGTCAAGCTAACTCTTTAAATTACATGCATGTCAATATAAATCTGATAATGAACAGTATCAAAATTTAAAACACACACCCTAGGGAATTCCCTGTTGATCCAGAGGTTAATGTTCTATACTTCCATTGCTCGGGGGCCCAGATTCCACCTCCTGGTGGGGAATGAAACCCTATAAGCCAGGTGGCCTCAAACAGCAAGAACAACCTAACAGAAGCAGAAGATATTAAGAAAAGGTGGCAAGGATACACAGAAGAACTGTACAAAAAGATCTTCACGACCCAGATAATCACGATGATGTGATCACTAATCTACAGCCAGACATCTTGGAATGTGAACTTAAGTGGGCCTTAGAAAGCATCATTACGAACAAAGCTAGTGGAGGTGACAGAATTCCAGTGGAGCTGTTTCAAATCCTGAAAGATGATGCTGTGAAAGTGCTGGACTCAATATGCCAGCAAATTTGGAAAACTCAGCAGTGGCCACAGGACTGGAAAAGGTCAGTGTTCATTCCAATTCCAAAGAAAGGCAATGCCAAAGAATGCTCAAACTACCGCACAATTGTACTCATTTCACATGATAGTAAAGTAATGCTCAAAATTCTCCAAGCCAGGCTTCAGCAATACGTGAACTGTGAACTCCCTGATGTTCAAGCTGGTTTTAGAAAAGGCAGAGGAACCAGAGATCAAATTGCCAACATCCACTGGATCATGGAAAAAGCAAGAGAGTTCCAGAAAAACATATATTTCTGCTGTATTGATTATGCCAAAGCCTTTGACTGTGTGGATTATAAGAAACTGTGGAAAATTCTGAAAGAGATGGGAATACCAGACCACCTGACCTGCCTCTTGAGAAATCTGTATGCAGGTCAGGAAGCAACAGTTAGAACTGGACATGGAACAAAAGACTGGTTCCAAATAGGAAAAAGAGGCTGTATATTGTCATCCTGCTTATTTAACTTCTATGCAGAGTACATCATGAGAAATGCTGGACTGGAAGAAACACAAGCTGGAATCAAGATTGCCAGGAGAAATATTAATAACCTCAGATATGCAGACGACACTACCCTTATGGCAGAAACTGACCTTTTCAGGCTAAAAAGCCTCTTGATGAAAGTGAAAGAGGAGAGTGAAAAAGTTGGCTTAAAGCTCAACATTCAGAAAACGAAGATCATGGCATCTGGTCCCATCACTTCATGGGAAATAGATGGGGAAACAGTGGAAATAGTGTCAGGCTTTATTTTGGGGGGCTCCAAAATCACTGCAGCTGGTGACTGCACCCATGAAATTAGAAGACGCTTAGTCCTTGGAAGAAAAGTTATGACCAACCTAGATAGTATATTCAAAAGCAGAGACATTACTTTGCCGACTAAGGTCTGTCTAGTCAAGGCTATGGTTATTCCTGTGGTCATGTATGGGTGTGAGAGTTGGACTGTGAAGAAGGCTGAGCGCCAAAGAACTGATGCTTTTCAACTGTGGTGTTGGAGAAGACTCTTGAGAGTCCCTTGGACTGCAAGGAGATCCAACCAGTCCATTCTGAAGGAAATCAACCCTGGAGTTTCTTTGGAAGGAAAAGCTGAAAGTCCAGTACTTTGGCCACCTCATGTGAAGAGTTGACTCATTGTAAAAGACTCTGATGCTGGGAGGGATTGGGGGCAGGAGGAGAAGGGGACGACCGAGGATGAGATGGCTGGATGGCATCACGGACTCGATGAACGTGAGTCTGAGTGAACTCCAAGAGATGGTGATGAACAGGGAGGCCTGGCGTGCTGCGATTCATGGGGTCGCAAAGAGTCAGACACGAATGAACAACTGAACTGAACTGAACTTTCCAGACACAGGCATAGCAATGATAATAATAAATAATAAATTCTTATATTTCTCTTGCACAGTAGAGTTCATAAGACATTTTACAAACTTTGTGTCATAAACTCATCTAACCCAATTTGTTTAATCTTTATCGAGAGTGAAGAAATTAGGAACTCTGTTAAAATCATACACTGTCCCCACCTAAGCCATCTGCATGGTGGATAAATTCCAGCAAAGAAATGAGCCAAGTCTCAAGTCTCCCTGCTTCCTCCTTTATATCCAGAAATTCCTCTTTTTTCTTTCTTCCTTTTCTCAGGGATCTTTATTTGGGGACTCTAGTCATCATTCTATTCCCCCCACCACCCCTTCTATTTCCCTCTCATTTGTACATAGCCCCCAGGGCTTGGAGACATTCCAAGCACAGTGAAACCTTGGAGAGATCACCATCTTCATCCTGGTTTAACACTCTTATTCACCACCATTGCCATCTCCTCCTCTACCGCTCCCTTCCCATTCCTAACTCCTCTGCCCTCCCTCCTTTTTCCTCACTGTTCAGACTTAGTTCTGAGACAAAATAAACCTTGGCATTGGTCATCAGCAATGCTTTTACCCTGGCCTCTCAGCCTTACCACTCTTTCTCCTCTACCCCAACCCTTCCCGGTGCTTAGAGGCTTGTGAGAGGAGATTAAACTAATCCTATCCACGGACAAGCTCACTAAGCAGTTCCTGAGTAAAGTCCAAAATTCCTGCCAAGCAATAGAGCTAAGGGAAGAATTAATGTAACAATCAGCACATTATAGCAATAGCTTTTCCATGAAAATTCTTTCTCATTTAAGAGAAAAGAACAAGTATGAAGCATGGAGGCTAAGTAGGGAGGGGGATACAAAGGCAATTAGTTTTTTTTTCTTCTTATTAAACATAAATTAAACAACTAAGTTTGTTGGCACCATGGCACCTTTTTAAAAGTAATTTAACCTACCCTTTTTCTTCACAAAATGAGAATGAGTGTGTAAATAGCCAACATTTAAGTGGTTTTGGATTAGTTCATTTGCTAATTAATACTTAAGAAAGTAGAATTAGAAAGACTAGGCAGGAGTAAGGCAATTTCAGAGAGTTGTGCCTGTAGCATATTGATGCCTCTGTCCATAGCTCCAGTCCTGAGAGACAAGGAAAGCCATAGTCATCACTCCATCTTTAAAAGGGGACAGACCACTCTTAATGCTCTTCTCTGGCCTTAGTTCACTTACCCTGTATACACAGGTTTCTCTAGAAGACAAGCCTAAAAGTATAATCTGATAGGTAATAAGTAGGTAGTATTTCAATCAGTATTTCAAATCCCTTCAGCTTTCCCAGCATTTTTATTTTTATTTTTTCAAGGAACTAATTTGAAATGAATTTGAGTCTCACAGGCTGAGGTAGGCAGAGGCAGTCGTTGCCAGTGGCTGTGTAGGGGGTAAGAAATTTCTATTCAAGGAAGGGTGAATGCAACTGGTAATGTTTAACAAAAAGTGAGAGGGGTTCAAGGGGAAGTTTAGCCTTAAGGGTAAATCCATGGTTTATATTCTTGGCATTCATTGTGCCAAGGAATTCCATGTTAAAATAAAATAGAAAGAGTTTTTTAAAAATAAAAGAAGTAAACAAAAAGAGCTCCAAAGACACAACTGAATGGCTGAAGGGACATTGAAAGTAGCACGAAGAGAAGTGTTAGATATTATCTTCTAGAACAAGTAGAGGAAGTCTTAACCAGCTCCGCTAGTATTTAAGAAAAGGTACTTCTAAATGTGTCCCCCAAAGTGAATTGTATTCAGTAAGGCATGTAAACCACAAGACCTTCAAAGTAGCAGATCTTTTACAAGCATCCTCATGGTTTCCAGAAAACTTTAGAAAAAAGAAAGCACTGAATTTGATATTTACTTCATTATATATATGGAGAAGGCAATGGCACCCCACTCCAGTACTCCTGCCTGGAAAATCCCATGGACGGAGGAACCTGGTAGGCTGCAGTCCATGGAGTCGCTAAGAGTCGGACACGACTGAGTGACTTCACTTTCACTTTTCACTTTCATGCATTAGAGAAGGAAATGGCAACCCACTCCAGTGTTCTTGCCTGGAGAATCCCAGGGATAGGGGAGCCTGGAGGGCTGTTGTCTATAGGGTCCCACAGAGTCTGACATGACTGAAGCGACTACACACATTATATGTATACATTATATTATATATATATATATGCACATATACACACAAATACACACATATGAGAGCTTCCCACATAGCTAAGTCAGTAAAGAATCTGCCTACAATGCCTACAATGCAGGAAACCTGAGTTCAATTCAGGGGCAGTAAGATCCCCTGGAGAAGGAAATGGCAACCGCTCCAGGATTCTTGCCTGGAGAATCCCCTGGACAGAGAAGCCTGGCAGTCTACAGTCCATGGGATTGTAAGAGCAGTACATGACTTAGCACTATCTTTCTTCCTTTCTATACACACATATACACATATATATGTGATAGTTATTATATATAAAATGAATACACATGTATGTGTACACACACACACATGCATGCACACACATGCAGCTTGCAGGGTCTTAGTTCCCTGAACAGGGATCAAATTAAACCCATGCTCCCTGCAGTCGAAGTGTGGAGTCCTAATCACTGGGAATGATGGTGGCTCTGTTTTTATGACCTAGAACTATCCCATGTACATAGTAAGTAAGGATTTAGTAGACTGTCCATTATTTTATTTCTTGTACACTGCCAAACTATCCTAATTGCTGTTTTGACTCTGTTATCCAAATGGAAACCACACCAACCTTGCCTTCAGCAACTAAGTATTACCACTCTGAAGTCTGATTATCCCCATCATACTTCAGCTTCCCTAATTCAGTGATAGTAGTTCTCACAATAATTTCTGACCTACAGGAAAGAGTGATCAAGAAGCTCCTCAAGAATGCTAGGGTTTCCCTCACAAACATCTCTTAACAGTCATTTTGAAAGGTGTGAACTCTGGACTCTGCAGGGGTAAATAGGTCTTCAGTTCAGTTCAGTTCAGTTGCTCAGTTGTGTCCAACTCTTTGCGACTCGATGACTCACGTTCATCGAGTCCGTGATGCCATCCAGTCATCTCATCCTCGGTCATCCCCTTCTCCTCCTGACCCCTATCTCTGCCAGCATCAGAGTCTTTTCCAATGAGTCAACTCTATGCATGAGGTGGCCAAAGTACTGGACTTTCAGCTTTAGCATCATTCTTTCCAAAGAAATACCAGGGCCGATCTCCTTTAGAATAGACTGGTTGGATCTCCTTGCAGTCCAAGGGACTCTCAAGAGGCTTCTCCAACACCACAGTTCAAAAGCATCAATTCTTCAGCACTCAGCTTTCTTCACAGTCCAACTCTCACATCCATACATGATCACAGGAAAAACCATAGCCTTGACTAGACGGACCTTTTTTGGCAAAGTAGTATCTCTACTTTTCAATATGCTATCTAGGTTGGTCATAATTTTCCTTTCAAGGAGTAAGCGTCTTTTAATTTCATGGCTGCAGTCACCATCTGCAGTGATTTGGGAGCCCAAAAATATAAAGTCTGACACTGTTTTCACTGTTTCCCCATCTATTTCCCATGAAGTGATGGGACCGGATGCCATGATCTTCGTTTTCTGAATGTTGAGCTTTAAGCCAACTATTTCACTCTCCACTTTCACTTTCATCAAGAGGCTTTTAGTTCCTCCTCACTTTCTGCCATAAGGGTGGTGTCATCTGCATATCTGAGGTTATTGATATTTCTCCTGGAAATCTTGATTCCAGCTTGTGTTTCTTCCAGCCCAGTGTTTCTCAGGATGTACTCTGCATATAAGTTAAATAAGCAGGGTGACAATATACAGCCTTGACATACTCCCTTTCCTATTTGGAACCAGTCTGTTGTTCCATGTCCAGTTCAAACTGTTGCTTCCTGATCTGCATTCAGGTTTCTCAACAGGCAGGTCAGGTGGTCTGGTATTCCCATCTCTTTCAGAATTTTCCACAGTTTTTTATAATCCACACAATCAAAGGCTTTGGCATAATCAATACAGCAGAAATAGATGTTTTTCTGGAACTCTCTTGCTTTTTCCATGATCCAGTGGATGTTGGCAATTTGGTCTCTGTTTCCTCTGCCTTTTCTAAAACCAGCTTGAATATCTGGAGGTTCATGGTTCATGTATTGCTGAAGCCTGGCTTGGAGAATTTTGAGCATGGACCAAGGTTCGTGACATTGTACAGGGATCAAGACCATCCCCATGGAAAAGAAATGCAAAAGAAGCAACATGGCTGTCTGGGGAGTCCTTTCAAATAGCTGTGAAAAGAAGAGAAGTGAAAAGCAAAGGAGTAAAGAAAAGATATAAGCATCTGAATGCAGAGTTCCAAAGAATAGCAAGAAGAGATAAGAAAGCCTTCCTCAGCCATCAGTGCAAAGAAACAGAGGAAAACAACAGAATGGGAAAGACTAGAGATCTCTTCAAGAAATTAGAGATGCCAAGGGAACATTTCATGCAAAGATGGGCTCGATAAAGGACAGAAATGGTAGGGACCTAACAGAAGCAGAAGATATTAAGAAAAGGTGGCAAGAATACACAGAAGAACTGTACAAAAAGAGCTTCATGACCAAGATAGCCATGATGGTATAATCACTAACCTAGAGCCAGACATCCTGGAATGTGAAGTCGAGTGGGCCTTAGAAAGCATCACTATGAACAAAGCTAGTGGAGATGATGGAATTCCAGTTGAGTTATTTCAAATCCTGAAAGATGATGTTGTGAAAGTGCTGCACTCAATATGTCAGCAAATTTGGAAAACTCAGCAGTGGCCACAGGACTGGCAAAGGTCAGTTTTCATGCCAATCCCAAATAGGTCTTACATGATAAATAACAATCTAACATTCCAGTTCCCCTAAGCCTTTGGAGCATTTTGCCACATACCTAGGCAGTTTTGGTAATTTCAACTTAATTTAGTGTAGGTCACCTTTAGTGTAGGTCTGTGTTTTGGTCTATATATCAGCCAAATCAAAGAGAAAGACACTTGCTAACCCTCTATTTTGCAACATTTAATTCAGAATCTCTGCTTCACAGGCCCATATCAAAAAATTCATCCTGATTTAATTTTATGTTCCTCTCTCCATTATCCAACACCTTCAACATCTTTTCCCATACATATTCCCTGGATATCTGTCTGTATAAATTGGAAAAAGCTTGTAGTTCTTTTGGAGTATGGCAGAAATCTACACAGAACACAGTTCATATCTCAACTTTCAAGGCTTGCTGGGTCTGAGTCTAGTTATAAGTATATGGACAGGGAAGCCTGGCTTTCCGAACTGAACTGATAAGTATAGAAGCAAAGAGGCTTGCAGCTGGGGTCCCGAAGATAATCTATGCTGGCTTGCAATTATTTCAGGGAAGGCCACTATAGTTTCTTTAGGCAAAGCAGGGTTAGTTAATCTTAGACACAGATACAAAGGAAACTTCTACTGGCAAAGAAAATTCATCAGAATTTATGAGTTTAATGTTTCCAGCTTCCTCAGGAGCTTCCCATGCCCCCATTCCCATTTTGAGGATCCCATTCTAGCCTAATTAATGGCCTTCTTGTAACAATAAAACTCTGTGAGGTTGAGTATTCAATTTGCATTATAATTCAACCTCTCTGAGGATGAGGCTCTGGGTTTGGTTTTCAACAATTTCAGTTCTGCAGCTGAACAACTATTAAATGGCCAAATTACTAGACTTCATTTTTTTGTGAAATTATAAATATTTTTACTGGTCAGGGTCTTTGAATTTAATCTTATTGGAGGGCTTCCCTGGTTGGTCAAACCATAAGGAAAACCTCCTGCAATGCAGGAGAATTGGGTTTGATCTCTGGGTCTGTAAGATTCCCTTGGAGAAGGGAATGGCAACCCATTCCAGTATTCTTGCCTGGAGAATTCCATGGACAAAGCAGTCTAGCAGGGTATAGTCCACAGGGCCCCAAAGACTTGGATATGACTGAATGACTAACACATATGCATGCATTAGATTATTTTAACTAACGATACAAATGGTGCAGAAGTTGACAGGAAATATTTGAGTCAACTCATTGTAGTGCAGGAAGAAACACTTTGGCATCATATACCTTCCTTTGAAATATTGTTATGAAGCAAGCTGTGGCAGTACTAGAACTAGAATCCAGATAATCCTGATTCTAGGTTCTGTGTTCTTTCT
Organism: Nanger dama; assembly: GCA_917880005.1. Classification (NCBI taxonomy): domain Eukaryota; kingdom Metazoa; phylum Chordata; class Mammalia; order Artiodactyla; family Bovidae; genus Nanger; species Nanger dama. The sequence goes on along the minus strand of CAKJTW010000011.1, from coordinate 20,310,647 downwards.
TCTGCATTGCACAGTGTCTGAAAATCCTAAATATCTTTCATTGTTCTTATATCAAAGGTCTATTAATCATATGTGCTGACTTCCAGTTCTTACCTAAAAACTATCTAAATCATTTAAAAATATTTTTCTGATTAGTAACGGAGTGGCTTCTAAAGATGACATTGTCTTATTGTTCCAAAGAGGTTAATTTTTTTCTCCATATCCTGACATTATATAAAATAAAAATTCTTGAGTGAACTCCTACTGTTTCTTAGCTATCCATCTCACAAATGTGTTGTTCAGACCTATCACCTATTTCACATAGAACACATCCGTCTAGTTCCATAAAGGTTTCAGAGAATAACCCAAGCTGAACTGAAATTAGTTCTTTGTCACAGCTTTCAAATCTGTCAGATTTCAAGGATAAAAGATGATTGTCAAATGTATGACTTGTCCAAAAACACAGCAAAATTTGGAAAAGATAGAGGTGTGATAACCAGCAATTTCATGTACTATATTTTACTGCTAAACAAACATTGACAAATTTAAATAGTTTCAAATATTCAGCAGATATTTAGTTATGTTATTTTTCTCAAATTTCAAGGCTTTTCTATCCTATTGAATTTTCCCATTTAGAATTTCACACAAAGAGGAAATATAGAATATTAGACATGATTTGAAGATTAGAGATCACTGAATTCAGGTCTGCCATTTTAAAGTTGAAAAAACAGGTCTGACAAGGTACATAGTCATAAAACTGGTAATAGGTCGAGTCATGATGACTTACAATTTTTTAACTAATGGTAGGCAGACGATTGAGATACTAAATCTTCCCAAGTTCTTCTAGTTAAAAAATACGCTAGAATTCAAAAATAAATCTCTGATTCCCAAGTTCACATTTCTAGCCATAAAGCTATTCCAACCTAAAATTGTTACATTTTACTATGTGAGTCCCAGTAATTAGTTCACTTGGGAAATAATTGTAAACCTTTACGTTCTAGACATTGAACAAAATACTAGGTATCTGATGGTGAATAAACAATCATGGTCATTAGACATTAAATAGACAAAGTGCGTAGACAGTGGAAACACTAAATAAGACAATGTTGTCTGTAAAGACCAATGTAAAGTGATATTTGTGACACGAGAAGATTAACCAAGAAGAGTTTTGGTTTTGATTTACAGGATGGATGAAAGAAGAAATAATAGTGGAATGCAGCCTATCAGAGAGAGAGAGAATGATATATATAAAATGCTCTGAATTTTTAAAAGCTTTTGTTGGATAAACTTTATATGTGTGGCTAGCACATAATGAGCTTCCCTGGTGGCTCAGTGGCTCAGAGGTTAAAGCGTCTGCCTCCACTGCGGGAGACCCAGGTTCGATCCCTGGGTTGGGAAGTTCCCCTGGAGAAGGAAATGGCAATCCACTCCAGTATTCTTGCCTGGAGAATCCCATGGACGGAGAAGCCTAGTAGGTTACAGTCCACGGGGTCGCAAAGAGTCGCACACGACCGAGCGACTTCACCTCACCTCACCTCAGCACATAATGGGCAGTTGAACAGTGGCATGGAAGGAAGCTGGAGAGATAGGAAATGAAAACATCATATGAAGATTCATAGTTGTTAGCTAAAAGAGAAGTTTGGAAGAGATAATATGAAATATTCAACAGAGAGATGTACAATCATCTTGGAGAGTCAGTAGACATAGTAAGATTGCTAGGCAATGTAGAGAACCTACTTAAAATTTTAGATCACGACTTTAAAGTGCAACTATTTGTGGTAAATTGGTAAATAGTCTTCCAAAGGCATTAAATGCTATAGTTTAGAACCTATGAATGTTAACTTAAATTGTAATATTTTTTCAAGATGTGATTAAGTTTAGGATATTGAAATGAGAAAATTATCCAGGATTATCCAGGTAGATTCTAAATACCATAACAAGTATCTTTATACATACAGAAGATGAAGATTATACCCTTACTAAGAAAAGGAGGAGGTGATGTGACCATAAAGGAAGAAACTGAAATGATGCAGCCACACGGCAAATATTGCCAGCACTCACCAGAAGCTGGTAGAGTCAAGGAACATATATTCTCCACCACAGTCTCTGGGGGAGTGTGGTCCCGACAACACTTTGATTTCAGTTGCTGATAATGATTTCAGACTTTTGTCTTCCAGATTTGTGAGAGGGCAATTTTCTGTTATGGAGGCTTCCCAGGTGGTACAGTGGTAAAGAATCTGCCTGTCAATGCAAGAGACACCAAAGATACCAGTTCAACCCCTGGGTCAAGAAGATCCCCTGGAGTAGGAAAAAGCAACTCACTCCTGTATACTTGCCTGGAAAATTCCATAGACAGAGGAGACTGGCAGGGTAACAGTCCATGAGGTCACAAAGAATCGGACATGACAGTGAGCACACGCACGCGCACACACACTTTTCTATTTTAAGCCAACTAACCTGTGATGATCTGTTTCAGTAGTCTTTCTACCTATTTGCATGACTCTTTCCAGCTGTTGTGGTGTTGTCACAGAAATAATGGATGGTTGAGTTATTTTTGCAGTGATTATGAAGGCAGAGAGAGAACTGGGATACTGGGTTTTTCAAAGTAATGACTGAATGATTTTAAGAGTGAAACGTGGAATATAAATTGTTCATGAGGGAAAATAAAGATAAAATGGAGCTGGTGGATAACAAAAATATGAAAGCATTAAAGATTAGAGGTTATGACTCAGTTGAAGAACATTACGAGTATACCTGTTAGCATTCAGTTTAATGCTGAGTTTGATTAAATCAAATAGCAAGGTCAGAGTTTGTGTTTATTGCCAAGTTTAAAACTTAGCACTGAACTGTAGTCAGCAGAGGCTACAAAATTGGAGGTGTTGCAAATTGGAGAGTTGACTGAGGATGTCATTTCCCAGAACTATATCAGAAACTTCACCCTGTACAATGAAAACTGAAATATTAGAATTGTGAGCATAGCTACTTATAAAATACTGGGTTCAGGTGGGTACTCATTGAAGAATAAGACACTTTAACAATTTTTTTCCTGCCACAGTTTTTTTGCAGGAAGAAATTACTGTATATTTTAATGTTTCCTGAGTTTTTTTTTTTTTAATGTGCTTTAGAGTATAAGTCAGACAGTATTTGACACTCCCCTGGCAATTTAGGTAGGAAAATAAAATATTCAAAATGCACATAAAGAAGAGAAACTTTTGGGGAAGAGTTGTGTTGTTAATTTTAGTTGGAATTTTCTAATTTAATTGTTTTTCAGAAAATTAATAAAATTGTATTTTAAGTATAAATAGATATATGCCTCTGGACTCACTTTATATATAACATTTCTAAATAGAATCTTCATAAATACATTAGAGACCACCAAATTACTTCTGTTCATAAGCACTTATTCTAAGCACATTATCTTTATGGTCCTTAAATCATTTGTTTGTAAATTATTAGGCATAAGCTTTAATTCCATTCCATGTAGCCCAGTTCAATTCAACTTAATATTACACTTACATAAAATATTTCCTGAGCATCTATTCTTGGAAAGCCCTGTGCTTTACCTAAAGAATTTTCAGACAGAGTTGACGTTTGCCCACAGTATGCATATATTTCAGTAAAGGTGGAGATAGAAGGAATATGATACTTGTGGACTGATAATATTAAAAATTTGTTCTCCATCTGGGCCAGCTAATCTTTGTTTTCCTTGTTGCCTCACAGGGTCATCAAGAAAAATAATTTACTGTATGACTCATCTAGGGATTAATAATCCTTCAGAACTAGGAATTATGGTGAGATGCTGCTGCTGTTTAGTTACTAAATCATGTTTGACTCTTTGTTATTCCATGGACTGTAGCCTTCAAGTCTCCTCTGTCTTTGAGATTTTCTTGGCAAGAATGCTGGAGTGGATTTCCATTCCTTTCTCCAGGGAATCTTCTTGACCCAGGGATCAAATCCACGTCTCCTGCATTGGCAGGCATATTCTTTACCATTGAGCCATCAGGGAAACCCTTAATGAAGGGTAGTCTTTAGCAAAGTCACTAAGAAATTTTCATTCCAAAAGAAGTTGGAATGGAAAGTTTGGGTTAGGGTATGGATTTGCAGGTCCTATATCATATCCATATCTGAATCCCTTGTCCTACCCTATGAATATTTTTCCCCATCCCCAAATTCTCAAGCCCTTTTACTATTATCTTATTATTCAAATTTCATAGCTATAAAGATCCATTTCATGCTGCTTTGCTGTAGGGCATAGTGCCTTGAAATGTAAACTTTCTGCCTGCAACCAATTATGTGCTAAATATTTAACAACCAGTACTGTCATGGTGGATTGAGCCCCTGTTTGTAATATTTGCCAATTCCCATGATGCAAATACTCCCTACAAGGCTAATATCAGACTGCTAGCATGAAGTCACTGAATGCATGATTGGAATGAGATGAACTCTTTCATGAGTGAAAAATGAGCTCACTATTATCTACCATAGAGATATATGTAAATAACCTCAAGAGCATAGGTAGTAATGAACAGCAGTAAAATAACTAGGAAGTGATGTTTAGAGTATTCATTATCTGTGTTTTAAATACAATTTAGTTGAAAATTTATATTATTTTATTCTGAAAAAGTTGGCAGTCAGCTTGTAACCTTATGATTGTGACTTCATTCTCTTGGTATATGCTCACTCTTTATCACAACTCCCCATTTGTTTGTCATGTTTTGTAAGATCAAGTCTGAGATAACTTGCTCTGAAAAGGCATACCCTGTATGATAGGGAGAATTCTAAGACCACCCTCAAATTAGTCAACTCTTTATATAGTCCCCTTCCCTTGAGTGAGGATGGAAAACTGTCACTTTCTTCTAAGCAAAGTTAATGGCATAGTCAGGCTAGAGACTAAAATGTCCTAGAAGATTGTCTAGAGAGATTATCCTACTGATTATGAAGAAATAGACTGCCATGTTGTAATAGGATCTATGGGACAGCCACACGGCAAGGAACTGAAGTGTCTTCTAAGAGCTGAAATTAGCCCCCAGCCAAGAGCGGAGAGGAAGAGGAGATATCAGTCCTATAACTGAATTCTTCCAAAAACCGTTTAAGAGTTCGGAGAGAACCTGGAGCTCCAGAGTAATATAGCCTAACCAGTATATTAACTATTCCAATGTGAGACCCTGAGCAGAAAACCCCATTAAGTCAGGCTAGGCTCTTGGAAATTGGTCAATATAGATAGTTTTAAGATGCTAAGTATGTAGTAATTTGTTATGCAACATTAGGAAACTAATACAGTATTTACAGTTTAATTAGAACATTCTAGTATAAAAATCAAATTGAAAATTAACTTTTTCTCCAGGATTTTGCAATCATATCTCCTTCTGTCATCGCTTTTTTAAAGCCATGCTGATATCTGTTCCTTTATAGGTAACTTCTTTTGCCTTTCTGAAAGCTTTTAGAAGTTTTATAGTTATACTTGTATTTCTGAAATTTCATCAGAAAATGTTATTTTCAAAAAATAACAGATTTATTGAGATGTAAATCATATAATTCACATATTTAAATTGTAAAAATTTAATATTTTTAATGTATTCACAGAATTGTTCAATCTGCCCTGGGATTTCTTTGGAAGGAATGATGCTAAAGTTGAAACTCCAGTACTTTGGCCACCTCATGCAAAGAGTTGACTCACTGGAAAACACTCTGATGTTGGGAAAGATTGGGGGCAGGAGGAGAAGGGGACGACAGAGAATGAGATGGCTGGATGGCATCACTGACTCGATGGACATAGTTTGATTAAACTCTGTGAGTTGGTGATGGACAGGGAGGCCTGGCGTGCTGCGGTTCATGGAGTTGCAAAAAAGTTGGACACGACTGAGCGACTGAACTGAACTAAACTGAACTTTGGTTCATTTAAAAACATCTCTCTATTTATAAAGAAAATTCATCTTATTAGCAGGTTGACCTATGTTACCCCAATCCTTCCAGCCCTAGACAACCAGTGTTTTACTTTATGCCCTATAGATTTATCTGCTCTGGATATTTTATACAAATGGGATCATACCATATGTGGTTCTGTGATTGGATTCATTTTGTATAATACTTTCAAGGTTAATCCATGTTAAACTTTATATACACAAGTATAAGTACTTTATTTTTACTGATTAATAATATTCTATTGTATGATTATATTACATCTTATTTATCCATTTATCAATTGTTGGACCTTTAGATTGTTTCTACTATTATTAATAATGCAGCTATGAACATTTGCATGTAAGTCTTTATGTGGATGTGTTTTTAATTGTCTTTGGTGTGTAGACAAGTAAGAGTGAAATTACTGGGTCATAAGGGCTTCCCTGGTGGCTCAGAGGTTAAAGCATCTGCCTCCAATGTGGGAGACCCAGGTTCTATCCCTGGGTCAGGAAGATCCCCTGGAGAAGGAAATGGCAATCCACTCCAGTATTCTTGCGTGGAAAATCCCACGGACGGCCACGGGGTTGCAAAGAGTCAGACACGACTGAGCGACTCCACCTTCACCTTCATGATAAACCTAGTAGTTACATACGGATGTGAGAGTTGGGCCATAAAGAAGGTAGAATTGATGCTTTTGAACTGTGGTGCTGGAGAAGACTCTTGAGAGACCCTTGAACTGAAAGGAGATTAAACCAGTAAATCCTAAAGGAAATCAACCCTGAATATTCATTGGAAGGACTGATGCTGAAGCTGAGGCTTCAATACTTTGGCCACCTGATGTAAAGGTGACTCATTGAAAAAGACTCTGATGCTGGGAAAGATTGAAGGCAGAAGAGGGCAACAGAGGATGAGACAGTTGGGTGGTATCACTGATTCAATGGACACAAACTTGGGCAAACTCCAGGAGATGGTAAGGGACAGGGAGGCCTCCTGTGCTGCAGTCCATGGGGTCACAAAGAGTTGAACACAACTTGGCGACTGAATAATGACAACAGATGGTAAATTCGTGTTTAACTATTTGAGGAACTGGAAGGCTGCTTTCTAAAATGGTTACACCACTTTCCATTTCTACCAGAAGTACAATGATGGTTCCAGTTTCTGTACATTCTCGCCAACACGTGGCCTGTCTTTTTGATAATAGGTACTTTTATTGGTATAGAGTAGTTTCTCACTGTGCTTTTGATTTGCATTTCCCCGGTGGCTAATGAATTTGTTTACTCACCATTTGTTTTTGCCCTTTGGAGAAATGTCTATTCAAATTATTTATCTGGTATTAATTGTGTTATCTTTTTATACTGAATTATAAAGGTTATTTTTCTATGTATTCTAGATTAAAGACTTTTATAAATATATGAAAAAAAATGTTTTCTCCCATTTAGAGTATTGTCTGCTCACTTTCATGATGGCTACTTTTGAAGCACAATTTCTTCTTAAAACATGACTTTTTCTTCTAAGGAGAGCACATTTAAGACTTTGGACCAAATTTTTTTCTATGTGATATGGAACAGGAGCCTAAATTATTTGTTTTGAATGTGGCTATCTAGTTATCTCAGCATTATTTGTTGAAAATACTATTCTTTCTCCACTGTATTATCTTACCATCCTTATCAAAAGTCAGTGGACCATGAATGTGAAGGGTTGTTTCTGAATTTTCAAGTCTATTCCATTGATCTATCATGTCAAATAGCTAAAACCAAACATGTAGGCCAAAGGAATACAAGAATGTCCATGTTTATGGTCAACTGATTTTTGACAAGGGTGCTAAGACAATACAGTGGGAGAGCCCTCTGGGTCTGGGATTTTTGTGGAGAGTTTTGTTCTTAGTAATTCAATATCTATATTTGTTATACATCATTCAGAATTTTTCTTTCTTCTTGAGTCAGTTTCAATAACATGTCTTTTTGGGAATTTGTACATAATACTAAGTTATATAATTTGTTGACATATACTTCTTTATAGTATCCCCCTTTGTGTTACTGTTACATGTAGTACATCTATACATATTACAAACCAAATACATTACTATGATTATTAATTTGTATAATTTTATGTTTACTAAACAAACTGACAAAAGAAGATCTAAGTTTGTATTTATAGAATTTGTAATACTTATCTTATTTTCAATTTATAGACTTTTCATTTATTACTTTGGTTCAATTTACCATCTTCTGATTTCCTTCTCCAAACTACCTTTTCTCCCAAATACTCCTTTTATGCTATTGTGAAAGTGAAAGTGAAGTTGCTCAGTCGTGTCCGACTCTTTGTGACCCCATGGACTGTAGCCTATCAGGCTCCTTCGTCCATGGGATTTTCCAGGCAAGAGTGCTGGGGTGGATTGCCATTTCCTTCTCCAGGGGATCTTCCCAACCCAGGAATTAGTGCCAAATATATTACATTTTTATATTTAGTAGGTACAACATCATATTATATGAATATTATTTTATATGATTACTTTTTAAAATCAGTTCAGAAAGAAAGAAGAAATGAATATAATCTTTAACCAATTCAACATGAACATTTAACAGCACTATGTTTTTGCATGTGGATTTGAATTAACATTAGATGATTCTTTTAGAAAAGAATTTCTCTAAATTTTTATTTGGAAAAATCTTTCTTTCACCTTTATTTATAATATATAGTTTTCCTAGGTATAAGATTCTTGGTTGACACTATCTTTCTTTTGGCACTTTGAATCTGTTATTTTGTTGCTCTCTGGTCTCCATAAGTCAGCTAATTCTTTTATTAGGGTTCCTTATATGCTATAAGCCATTTTTTTTCTTGTTGCTTTCAAAATTTTGTCTATGGCTTTGACATTTTTACTATGTTGTGTTTGTGATCTCTTTGTATGTCTCTTATTTCCAATTCATGAGGCCCCATGAATGTGTAGATTGATGTTTGTCATCAAATTTGTGAATTTTTAGCCAATATTTTCTCTAATATTTTTAGCACTGGTCATTTTTATTCATTCTTTGATCTCACTGTGTTTTAGTTCACCTATCTCATTCTTAATTGCCTCCTGAGAAATCTGTATGCAGGTTAAAAAGCAACAGTTAGAATTGGACATGGAGCAACAGACTAGTTCCAAATAAGGAAACAAGTACATTAAGCCTGTATACTGTCACCCTGCTTATTTAACTTATATGAAGGGTACGTCATGTGAAATGCCGGACTGGATGAAGCACAAGCTGGAATCAAGATTGACAGGAGAAATATCAATAACCTCAGATATGCAGATGACACCACCTTTATGGCAGAAAGCAAAGAAGAACTAAAGAGCCTCTTGATGAAAGTGAAAGAGGAGAGGGGAAAACTTGGCTTAAAACTCAACATTCAAAAATGAATATCGTAGCACTCAGTCCCATCACTTCATGGCAAATGGATGGGGAAACAATGAAAACAGTGAGAGAGACTTTATTTGGGAGTAGTCCAAAATCACTGCAGATGGTGATTGCAGTCATGAAATTAAAAGAATTAATTATTTTCCCCTTGGAAGAAAAGCCATGACCAACCTAGAGAGCATTAATATGAATATTAATATTAAAAGGAAGAGATATTTCTTTATCATCAAAGGTCCATCCAGTGAAAACTATGGCTTTTCCAGTGTGAGAGCTGGATGTGAGAGCTGGACTATTAAGAAGGCTGAGCACCAAAGAATTGATGCTTTTGAACTGTGGTGTTGGAGAAGACTCTTGAGAGTCCCTTGGACTGCAAGGAGATCTTACCAGTCCATTCTATCCTAAAGGAAATCAGTCCTGAATATTCATTGGAAGGATTGATGCTGAAGCTGAAGCTCCAATATTTTGGCCACCTGATGTGAAGAACTGAGTCACTGGAAAAGACCCTGATGCTGGGAAAAATTGAAGGCAGGAGAAAGGGATGACATAGGATGGAATGGTTGGATGGCATCACCAACTTGATAGACATGAGTTTGAACAAGCTCTGGGAGTTGGTGATGGACAGGGAAGCCTGGTATGCTGCAATCTATGTGGTTGCAAAGAGTTGGACACAACTGAACCACTGAACTGCTTCTCATTCTACATTATAGTGCATTGATTCTTTTCCTAGTTCAAACCTACTCTACTCACCCCTACTTTAGTTAATATTTTACTTTGGTTATTGAAATATATTTGAAAATACTCTGGCAATTTCAATAGTTTTCATTTGATTCTTTTTATGATTTCTATCTCTTTATTGGTATTCACTATTAGATGAGATACTGCCATTTTAGCTTTCTTTACTCTGTTAAACATAGCTTCTTTTAGTTATTTGGAGAAGGCAATGGCACCCCACTCCAGTACTCTTGCCTGGAAAGTCCCATGGGAGGAGGAGCCTGGTTGGCTGCAGTCCATGGGGTCGCTAAGAGTCAGACACAACTGAGCGACTTCACTTTCTCTTTTCACCTTTATGCATTGGAGAAGGAAATGGCAACCCACTCCAGTATTCTTGCCTGGAGAATCCCAGGGACAGGGGTGCCTGGTGGGCTGCCGTCTACGGGGTCACACAGAGTCGGACACGATTGAAGAGACGTAGCAGCAGCAGCAGCAGCAGTGCCTGCTTTCAGGGCTTCCCTGGTGGTTTAGATGCTAAAAACCAACAGCAGAAATATCTGCCTGCAGTGCAGAAGACTCAGGTTGTATTTCCGTGTTGAGAAAATACCCTGGAGAAGGGAATGGCTACCCACTCTAGTATTCCTGCATGGAAAATCCCATGGACAGAGGAGTCAGGTGGGCTACAGTTCATAGAGTTGCAAAGAGTCAGACATGACTGAGCAACTAAGTACTTGCCTGCTTTGAAGTCTTTGTCAATCAAATCCTACCTCTGAGTCCTTTCACAGGCTGCCTGCTTTGTGTATGTGTGTGTGTGTATATATACAGGTCACGCTTTCTTGTTTTATTGCCTGTCTATAATTTTTTTTTTTTAAGATTTGGTGTTTTAGGTGATATATTGTAGTGATTCTGGATGCTGATTCTCCTTACCCTGTTCTGGAGCTTGTTTTGTTGTGTTTTCTGTTACTTTGCTTAGTAAATTGGCTAGATTATTTTAGTGAAGTCTATTTCCCTAACAGCTTGAACCGTCTGATGTTGCTCTTCAAAAGGTTCAACTTCAGGCATGCACACAGTCATCTTGTGAGGACAGTGATTTTAGCAGGATTTTCTTTGACTGTCACTTTCTCTGATCTTTCTGTTAAATTTTCTGTTTACTTTGATGTCCCACCCAGTGTTTAGGCTCTTCTAATTGCTGGCTGACTGCTCTATTGTTTTCAATAATGTCCTGGGGCATAAATGCCGAGTCAGATACAAATAAATCCAAGCAGTAGTTTTTGAGACTAGCCTTTGAAGTTTGTTCTGACCCCAAGAATCAGTGAATTAATTTTAGGAATCAGTGAACTACAGTGGACTGGAATGTGTGAATTTAACTCAGATGACCATTATATCTACTACTGTGGGCAAGAATCCCTTAGAAGATATGGAGTAATCATCATAGTCAAAAAAGAGTCTGAAATGCAGTACTTGGATGCAATCTCAAAAGTGACAAAATGACCTCTGTTTGTTTCCAAGGCAAACTATTCAATATCACAGTAATTCAAGTCTCTGCCCCATCCAGTAATGCTGAAGAAGATGAAATTGAACAGTTCTGTGAAGATCTACAAGACCTTTTACAGGTAACACCCCCAAACGATGTATTTTTCATTATAGAGGACTGGACTGCAAAAGCAGGAAGTCAAGAGATACCTGGAGTAACAGGCAAATTTGGCCTTGGAGTACAAAATGAAGCAGGTCAAAGGTTAGAGTTTTACCAAGAGAATGCACTGATCATAGCAAGCACCCTCTTCCAACAACACAAGAGAAGACTCTACACATGGACATCACCAGATGGTCAATACCTAAATCAGATTGATTACATTCTTTGCAGACAAAGATGGAGAAGCTCTATGCAGTCAGCAACAACAAGACCAGGAGGTGACTGTGTCTCAGATCATGAATTTCTTATTGCCAAAATCAGACTTAAACTGAAGAGAGTAGGGGAAATCACTAGACCATTCAGGTATGACTTAAATCAAATCCCTTGTGATTATGCAGTGGAAGTGACAAATAGGTCCAAGGGATTAGATCTGATAGGCAGAGTGTCTAAAAACTATGGACAGAGGTATGTTACATTGTAGAAGAGGCAGTGATCAAGACCATCCCCAAGGAAAAAAAAGTGCAAAAAAGGCAAAATGTTTGTCTGAGGAGGCCTTACAAATAGTTGAGAAAGGAAAGGAAGTGAAAGGCAAAGAAGAAAGGGAAAGATACACTCATTTGAATGCAAAGTTCCAAAGAATAGCAAGGGGAGATAACAAAGGCTTCTTCAGTGGTCAATGCAAAGAAATGGAGAAAAATAATAGAATGGGAAAGACTAGACATCTCTTCAAGAAAATTAGAGACACCAAGGAACATTTCATGCAAAGATGGGCACAATAAAGGACAGAAACTGTATGGACCTAACAGAAGCAGAAGATATTAAGAAGAGGTGGCAAGAATACACAGAAGAACTGTACATAAAAGATCTTCATGACCCAGATAACCACGATGGTATGATCACTCAACTGGAGCCAGACATCCTGGAGTACAAAGTCAAGTGGACCTTAGAAGCATTATTACAAGCAAAGCTACTGAAAGTGAGGCAATATCAGCTGAGCTATTTCAAATCCTAAAAGATGATTTTGTGAAAGAGCTTCACTCAATATGCCAGCAAATTTGGAAAACTCAGCAGTGGCCATAGGACTCAAAAGGTCAATTTTCATCCAATCTGAAAGAAATGCAATGCCAAAGAATGTTCCACCTACCACACAATTGCACTATCTCACACACTAGCAAAGTAATGCTCAAAATTCTCCAAGCCAGGCTTCAACAGTATGTGAACCATTAACTTCCAGATGTTCAAGCTGGATTTAGAAATGGCAAGGGAACCAGAGATCAAATTGCCAGCATCCACTGGATCATCAGAAAGACAAGAAAGTTCCAGAAAATCATCAACTTCTGCTGTATTGACTACGCCAAAGACTTCAACTGTGTGGATCAAAACAAACCTGAAAAATTCTTAAAGAGATTGGAATACCAAACCACCTGACCTGCCTCCTGAGAAATCTGTATGCAGGTCAAGAAGCAACAGTTAGAACTGGACATGGAACAACATGGACTGGTTCTAAATAAGGAAAGGAGTATGTCAAGGCTGTATATTGTGACCCTGCTTATTTTGCTTATATGAAGAGTACATCGTCAAAATGCTGGGCTGGATGAAGCACAAGCTGGAAACAAGCCAGGAAAAATATCAATAACCTCAAATATGCAGATGACACCACCCTTATGGCAGAAAGTGAAGAAGAACTAAAGCGCCTCTTGATGAAAGTGAAAGAGGAGAGGGGAAAATTTGACTTAAAGCTCAAAATTCAGAAAACGAAGATCATGGCATCTGGTCCCATCACTTATGGCAAATAGATGGTGAAGCAATGGAAACAGTGACAGACTTTATATTTTGGGGTTCCAAAATCATTGCAGATGGTGATTGCAGCCATGAAATTAAAAGATGCTTGCTCCTTGGAAGAAAAGCTATGACCAACCTAGACAGCATATTAAAAAGCAGAGACATTACTTTGCCAACAAATGTCAGTCTAGCCAAAGCTATGGCTTTTCCAGTAGTCATGTATGGATGTGAGAGTTAGAGTATAAAGAAAGCTGAGTGCCAAAGAATTGATGCTTTTGAATGGTGGTGTTGGAGAAGACTCTTGAGAGTCCCTTGGACTGCAAGAAGATTCAACCAGTCAATTCTAAAGGAAATCATCCTGAATATCCATTAGAAGGACTAATGCTGAAGCTGAACCTCCAATACTTTGGTCAACCTAGGGCACTGTGCAGAGGATGAGGCTGGTGGCTACAACCGCAGAAGCTAACATCTGATGTGTATGTGTATTGGAGATAGAATGAATTTGCAGAGGCAGCCTGAAAACTTTAGACAGAAGACCATAAAGTCAACTCTGAAATGGTGTTGGGTAGGGTAGGGTTACTGGAATTCTCATCTGTTTCCTGTTTCCTCCCTCCCCCATTATTGAATATAACTGCTAAGTCACTTCAGTCGTGTCCGACTCTGTGCGACCCCATATATGGCAGCCCACCAGGCTTCCCTGTCCCTGGGATTCTCCAGGCAAGAACACTGGAGTGGGTTGCCATTTCTTTCTCCAATGCATGAAAGTGAAAATAAAAGTGAAGTCACTTCAGTCGTGTCTGACTCTGTGCGACCCCATGGACTGCAGCCTACCAGGCTCCTCCTTCCATGGGATTTTCCAGGCAAGAGTACTGGAGTGGGTTGCCATTGCCTTCTCCAATTGAATGTAAAAACTAAACTAAATGAGAATCATCCACTTCTTACAACATTACAAGTAGACTTCACAACTGCCTTTCCCTATGGCTTTACCCCACTTAGAAAATTCCATTTTCTTTCTCCTTTCATCCCAGTTCCTTGATTTATCTTGAACTGAGATAACATAGAAACATCTGAAGAAGCTCCAGTTCTTATTGTTTCTCTTCCTGAGAACTTTATGGCCCCATAAGTCACCCCCTTTAGTCACCAGGTGAAATCTTTATCTTAATCCCATTGTCTTGTGGGTGTTTGTCAGTTTCAAGGGTGCTTAACGACTAAAAGAGTGCTGTAGTGTGGTGCATACAAGTTAGCAAGTAGATGTCATTTGGTTTAGACATTCCCTGTACTAAAACAGCATCAGCAAAAATTACTCATGTGCAATACTAACATCTTCCATCAGCAATTCAAGTCCTATGGTTATTTTACCCTTCAACTGTCTCTAAGTGGCTAAATTTTCTGGATAAATTATCTACATAATTTATTTCATACTCTGGATTTAAATTGCTTTATCAAAAGAAAAGTACTATGCTGGGTTATTTGCTTTCTTATTTAGCACTACTTTTCAAATAAACTGTAAAATGGCACCACCATGTGGTTGAAATGAACAACGTTCTCAGAAATCCAACATAGAGGCAATAAATCAGACAGTTTACTATTATTCATTAATTCATTCAACAAATAGTCTCTGAGAGCCTACCTTGTGTCAGGCTAAATTATTATACTAGGAACACTGTAAACAAAACAAAAGAATCTCTGACTCCTTAAATCTCATATTCACTGTTCACTTTTCTTTGGTTAAATAAACTGTATCAAACATTAAAATGCACAAGTACATCCTTTCAGTGGTTTATATTGGTATTAAAAAAGAGAGAACAAAAGAAATGTTAATTCTGGAACTGTATAAAATACTTACTTTTCCCTCTATGCTACTCAGCTTTTTATGGCTTGTCTCAGATAAATGGCTCCTAACTGAAAATGTAATAAAACAATGAAGATGTTTTTAAGGGGGGGATCATATACTAACATACTCCAAAGTTTGCCTACAAGGTACAAGGCTGGGGATCTATAATCTCCTTGAATTTTATCTATGGTATCTTCAGGTCTGTGTAAATCATCTGCCTGCCATTCAATTCCTGGTTCAATTCCTGGGTCAGGAAGATCCCGTGGAGAAAGAAATGGCAACCCACTCCAGTATTCTTGCCTAGAGAATCCCATGGACAGAGGAGCCTGGTGGGCTACAGTCCATGGGGTCGCAAGAGTCAGACATGACTTAGCAACTAAACCACCACCACCACCACCACCACACAAAAAGTTAAGATCTGTTGATCTTAGTGATTTCTAGTGTCCCTTCTCAGAGAAGGCAATGGTACCCCACTCCAGTACTCTTGCCTGGAAAATCCCATGGATGGAGGAGCCTAGTAGGCTGCAGTCCATGGGGTTGCTAAGAGTTGCCTGAGCGACTTGACTTTCACTTTTCACTTTCATGCATTGGAGAAGGAAATGGCAACCCACTCCAGTGTTCTTGCCTGGAGAATCCCAGGGACGAGGGAGCCTGGTGGGCTGCAGTCTATGGGGTCGCACAGAGTTGGACACGACTGAAGTGACTTAGCAGCAGCAGCAGCAGTGTCCCTTCTAGCTATAACGATATTTGGTTCTTAGGATCAGAAATACTTGATAAAAGAGCTAATCCCACAGTAAACCTACAAATTATATTCAAGGCTCCTGACTTTCAAGCCCTCACAATACATCCACTGATTGTTATAGCTGCTTTACTATAGTACTGTCTCATGTTATTGCAACTTCCTTCGCTCAGGGATAGCATGAGTGAGGTGACCAGAGAAAGTATTGTCCAAACCAGGATACTTTGACAGTGAAATGGGGGAAAGTTGCATCAATAAATATTCAACTCATAAGTTTATTATAAAAATGATTTAATGTATTCTGAGATCAGAATAATGGTTGACACATGGAAAGCAGCCTATAAATCTTAGTCCTTAAACAGTAATCATGGGCAACTAGCTGTATCTCTCTATTGGTTTTCCTTTCTTCAACTCACTTTCCACTCTACTTCCAAAAGTATTTTTGTAAAGTACAAACATTCTGTTCCTTTTCCTACTGACAAATCTGTAAATGGGTTTTCCACGGCACACAGAACACACAAATTCCCTTTATTTGGGATTCTGGCTAGATTTCAAATTGTTTCTCCCCATCAGTCCTTGAGTTTGAGCAGGCTCCGGCAGATGCGGAGGACAGGGAAGCCTGGAATGCTGCAGTCCATAGGGTCTCAAAGAGTCAGACATGACTTGGCAATAACAGCAATAGTATCAGTCCTTCCAAGAATCATCTTCCATTTAGCTGCAGTTCTCCCAAGCCCCACCCCACTCTTCTACCTGCATGCTTTAGTGTCCTACCTTGGATATTGTTCCTACTAAACTTTACCTATCAAAATCCTTCTCACATTTTAAGTCTTAGTTCAAATTCTTCTGGATAACATAAAACCAAAATTTGTTTTTCCTCTCTATTTTAATTTATGCTATGAGCTATTATTTATTAAATTCACATTATCAGGCACTATTCTAAATAAGCTCTTCAAATACCATTATCTGTCTGCATGTTAAAAGAGAAACATGGACACGCGTGTGCATGTGTGCTAAGCCACTTCCATCATCAGTTTTCTCTGTCCCTGAGACTCTCCAGGCAAGAATATTGGAGTGGGTTGTCATGCCCTCCTCCAGAAGATCTTTCAGACCCAAGGATCGAATCTGTGTCTCTTATGTCTCCTGCATTGGCAGGTGAGTTCTTTACCACTAGTGCCACCTGGGAAGCCCAAACATAGCCACATATAACTAGAATTCAATGTACAGAGCAGAAAGTAAGGCTTACAACAGTAGTTAGAGCTGTGTTTGATGAAAGCAAGACAGTGTGGCAGTTGAACACGTGGGCTCCAAAATAAGATGACCTACCTGGTTTATAATTCTGCCTTTATAATTTGCTAGTTATGTGACTTTGGGGATATATTTCCCTCTTTCTTTTCCTTATTTGGGGGTGGGATCTTCATGAAATTGCTTGAAATTGTTTATTATAAATTTTGCCACAGTGACAATTTTCACAGATATAATTATAGCACTTAAATGTGAATATCTGAAACAAAAGATTAAATTTTTATTTTCTTCACTGTGTTTCCCACAATGTAGTCTCAAATGTACCTCCTACACTAGAGAAGTACTTTTTGACCATGTCAGTCAAATATTCAGCATGCCACCACAAATTCACACTGAATATTAATGGAGGGATTTGTGAATGTTTCCTGGGCAGGAACATGAAAATAGCTGAGAAAAATTCTGTCTTCAAAAGAAAAGCTTCTAAATTCAGATATATTCAGATTTGGGAGACACAGTTAAGCTGACTTGATTATTCTAAATTTGTGGTTTCTTCACATAGTTTTCTTTCCTGCTTGCAGTGTGTCCAATTAGACAACTGCATTTTTTTAAGGGATAATTTCCTGAGAAGACCAAAAATTGATTTTCAAAGGTTACAAAGTCCTTCACAAACTCATTAAGAAGAGACAATAAAGAGAACTGCAGTTGACTGAGAGATGGTTTCAAAACCACACAGTGAAAATAGTGTACCATTAAACGTCTTTTGGACATGAGTTCGGGCAAGCTCCGGGAGTTTGTGATGGAGAGGGAAGCCTGGCGTGCAGCAGTCCATAGGGTCCCAAAGGGTCAGGCATGACTGAGTGACTGAACTGAACTAACGGCTGGAACACAAAAGGGCAGCTGGTGCGGGAAGGTGGGGGCTGAAAATCTTTTCTAAGGATGTTAGATCTTTATGTAAATAAAGACAGGGTTTCATTGTGCGATTTTTTTCTTCTCTCCTGACTCTCCAAGTGTTGAACCTTCCCTAACTCCTTGCACATCTACAAATATCTTAGGGAAAACATCCTGAGATAATCCCCAGTACGGAGCACTGCATGAAAGCGGAATCCTTCCAAGTGATTTTCCAACCTCCTGTCTCTCCACCTTCCTTCCCATGATGCCAGAGCAAACTTTTTCATGCAAACCCTGAACATATCACACCCCTTCTCAAAAATCTCATTGCCTTTGAATTAAGCTAAAACGATTCAGCCTGGTATTAAAGGATTTTCTCTGTAAGACCAGTCCCTCTTTCCCAGTGATGTTTCCTCTATCTTCCTTCTAAGTACTGTACATCCCAGTCAGGCTTTATTTCATTCTCTCTGGTCACACTTCCACATTTTTCTTCAACACTCTCAGGACTTTATTTACACCATTTCTCTTACCTGAAATGTACTTGTTGCTATCTGCTGTCTAGCTTTTCACATGCAGAGTGGAGCAGCTTATAATTTAAAAAGAAAAAAAGTATTATCCAAGTATCAAGTTGAACTGTGTGAAATCACCACATCAGAAATAAAAATTCAAATGCTTGCAATTTATTAAGGTTCAGCATATTAATTTATAGTATATAGGTACTTTCACAGATATTATTTCATTGGATCTTCACAATAACCTGTGAAATGGATAGAACTGATGCTCATCAATATTCATTGATATTCAGTATTATTGGGTGGTAAAAGAATGGAGCTGAGATTTGAAATCAGCTCTCCTGAGATCATAGGGTCCAGTTTCAAAGACTGTACTCTTTCCAGACTGGAATACTGCCATCTCTTCCAAGAGAACTTTTCCAGTTTTTCCAAGCTGTATAATTCCTCCTTATGTTTCTTTTATATATTTAAGACCTATGTGATACAATTATAATATTTAAATAAAGAAATGTAACTAAGTGTTAATAAGTAATTTTGACTGTGTATCTTCATATTCAAATTTTATTTTAGTGTAAATAAATCCTATATGTCCAATACAAAATACAATGTATTATGTATAAAGAAATATTATACATGCTTCTAAGAAAATTCAGTTAATTTAAGAAAATTGAGTAGCACAATTAGATCATGAAAGTAAATTAAAAAGGCACCTTCAAAAAGCATCTTCGCCTATATTCTCTAGGATAAAGCCTTGCCAGTGGTGACTCTTGGAGCAAATTAAGCAAGTCACACATCTTCCCTTTGCCCTAGGAGCAGCTGTCTACCAATGGCAACTCATTAAATAGTAAACATGATGAATATATTTTCAGTTCTTAGAACTCTAGACTTACTGAAAGAGAAGATGATCTTGCATATTTATTTAAATGATTCTTACTTTCTGAAAAAATTCTAAAGCAGATTCACAGATTTCTAGTTTTTCTGAAATTGACTTTTATAATTTTAAAAGTTTATTGGGATACAGTTTACTTACAATAAATGTTGACAAATATTCACCATCATATAAATACCACCAAAACTATCAAATCAATCACCACAAAAATTTTCTTGTCTTTTTCAGTCAATATCCTTCCTTCATATATGGCTTATAACAACCACTGATCTATTTTCAGCTGCTATAGTATTGAGTGTTCTAGAATGTCATATAAATAGAAGCATATACATAGCATTTTGCGTTTGGTTTCTTTCAGACAGCAACTATTTTTTTAACTTTGTTGTAGAATTATTTAGATATACTTAAGATGGCAAAAGTTGTACAAAGTTCACATGTATGTTACATAACACTTCTCTGACTATTAATATCTTACATTAGTGTTACATTTTTTAACATTAATGATCCAATAATGATATATTTGTATTAGCTAAAGATAATATTCAAATTTTCTTCATTTTTATTTTTGTCTTTTTTCTGTTCCAAGATCTCATCCAGATAACAGATTGCATGTAATAGTCACGTCTCATTAAGTTTCAATTTGTTGTGAAATTTTCAGACTTCCCTCATTTTTTAAACTGAAGTATAGTTTATTTACAATATTATATCAGCTGCAGATGTATAACATAGAAATTCAATATTTTTATACATTATACTCCATTCATAGTTATTATAAAATATTGGCTTTATTCCTATGCTATACAATACATCTTATAGATTATTATATACATAGCAGTTTGTATCTCTCAGTCCCCTACACCTAGCTGGCCACTCCCTGTCTTTGTCTCCCCTGGCAAATACTGGTTTATTTTTTACATTTAGAAATCTATTTCTGTTTTATTATATTGATTTGTCTGTTACATTTTTTAGATTTCACATGAAAGTGGTAATATACAGTATTTGTCTTTTTCTGTCAGATTTATTTTACTTAACATAATATACTCGAGGTCCATGGCAAAATTTTATTCTTTTCATGTCTGAGTAATATTCCAGCATGCAATCTGTGTTTGTGTATCACTTCTTCTGGATCCATTCATCTGTTGATTGCTTCGATTGCTGCTTTATCTTGGTTATTGTAAATAATGCCTCTGTGAACATGGTGCTTTTGAACTGTGGTGTTGGAAAAGACTCTTGAGAGTCCCTTGGACTGCAAGGAGATCCTACCAGTCCATTCTGAAGGAGATCAACTCTGGGATTTCTTTGAAAGGAATGATGCTAAAGCTGAAACTCCAGTACTTTGACCACCTCATGCAAAGAGTTGACTCATTGGAAAAGACTCTGAGGCTGGGAGGAATTGAGGGCAGGAGGAGAAGGAGATGACAGAGGATGAGATGGCTGGATGGCATCACTGACTGGATGGACATGAATGTGAGTGAACACCAGGATGAATGTGAGTGAACTCCGGGAGTTGGTGATGGACAGGGAGGCCTGGCATGCTGCGACTCATGGGGTCACAAAGAGTCAGACACGACTGAGCGACTGAACTGAACTGGACTGAACATTGAAGTGCACATCTTTTCTTTAGAGTTTTCATTTTCTTCAGATGTATGGATCATATGGTAGTTCAAATTACTGGATCATATGGTAGTTCAAATTCCTAGTTTTTTAGGAATCTCTATGCTATTTTCCATAGTGGCCGAACCAATTTATGTGCTCAACATGAATGTATAAGAATTACTTTTCCTTCACATCCACACCAACATTTGTTATTTGTAGCACTTCAATGTTAGCTGTTCTCACAGGTGTGAGTTTTCTTATGGAAGATTCAAGGGTTTTAATCTATGAGTAATTTAGCCATACTACTGAAGTGGCATTCATTTCCAAGTGTAAGGTCTTTCCAGTTTGGTGGGAGAAAGAATTATTCCTAGCCCATTATGGGATCTTGCTGTTGTTCTGCTTTCCCCTGTAGGTTGCTTTCTCTGATTGTGTCTTCTGATGTGTGTGCAGATAATACTCAGCTGAAGACCTAAGGAAATCTCTTTGAATATCTCATGTGATTTCCCTCTATGTAGTGTCATTTTTTTATAGCATTCTGCCCCCAGACTCTAACCACTTTAATCTTTCTGAACTTTGATGTGTGTTTAAATGACTAAATTCTCTTCTCAACCAAGTAAGAGCATAAGCTCTGTTTGGTTTCTTTATCCTGAGTGTCACTTAGACACATATTTTAGACATTAAGCTGGGGAAATTTTGCAGCTTACTCATTTCCCTTTTAGGAAAATTTTTCATTGGGTCATGTATTTTATCCAATTGTCAAGTTATTTAAATATAAAGATAAATTTCCTCTCTGTCTCTCCATCTTAGTTCAAATGAAAGTCTACATTAATATTTTATGGGTTTTTTACAGAATATTAAGTCAATTTTATATCATTACATTTATATATTTTTTCCCATGTAATGTTAATTCACATAGTTTGCTTCATACTCTGTTTACATCTTTGTTAATTTTATCAAGATGTGTTATCACTCCCTGTCTTAAATCTTATGAGGTTCTTGGCCAGTTTGAAGGATGGGACTATACAATAAATTTTACTGGTGAAATGGAAAAAATAAGAGACAAAGTTTAAGAGACAGAGATATAAGTAAAAACTAACATACCACGAGCTTATTCAAGAGAGAGAACTAATTATCTTTCACATTGCCTACTACATGCCTTGTGTATAACAGTTGGATAAATTGAAATAAAAATATGGAAAAAAATAATTTATAATCTTGTGAGATTTATGTCAAGGACTCCATGTATCCTTGGTTTTAATAAATGCTTTGAAATTTGAGGATTATAACAATGTTTGATTAGAAATGAAAAAGACTTACAGTTACAGTATGCTTTGAAATGCTTTAATTATATTTGATCTAAAGTGTATGATGGGGGAATGTCATCAAGAGGACATGATCTCTGATTGATTCTAGAGCTAGATAAGGCAATCCAAAACTCCTCATCTCGTACCCTGTCCTCAGGATGTACACTCCACTCACTGTTCTCAGAATGAGAGCAATTTTCAAGGACACAGCTGTGGGAGAGCAACGTGTTGTTGAGACCATCTGACTGTGTATATGACTGAACCCACGTAAGGCCTAGATATGGAAACTTTTAAGATTCTAGCGGGCTGATACAGAGATCTGCTTATTTCATATCACCTAGGACAAGCCTCACATGGAAGTTCCCTTGCTTATTAGACCTGTTCCCTACCAATTTGGAGTAGTCTGCTTCTTTCTTTGTCTCTCTTTGCCTTCCACATTAGTGGGTGGGGTCATTTCAGATTTCATCTGGGAACTCCTGAGTTTTTGAACTAACTGTATGATTTGGGAAATTCTAAGTATGATGCTTAAAATCCTTCAAATTCATGGCCTAAGGAAAATTTGTGTCATAACAAAAATATAAAAGATGTAGCACTTTAGGAATATAGATAGATACATGTACACATATATATTTTACTTTATATGCTTCAAAGTGCTAATTAAATAATGAATATGAAATATCGATGGAAATTCTCTCAGATTTCCCATTTATGAGATAATTGATCTCATCTTTTGTGGTGTATAATTTGCACAAGAATCAGAATGGTTATGTTGTTATTTTCCTTTATTATTCTTTATTCCTCTACTTTGAACTTTACAAATATGCAAAACTTTCACCATTTAACATGAAAGATGTTTCTTCTATTTATAGCAGTACATGAAGGATGTTTCTTCTTTTTATAGCTGTGTCAGTTATCACAAAGGGACAAAATATGTTTTACCTTGAAATTGTGCATGACAACTTTCCTAAAGCATTAATATCATGATCTTTGAATGAGAGAGTCATTCCTGCTTAGAGTTAATATTTTTGTCATCAAGAAGAACTCACCCCTTTCCCAAGACAAAATGGAATGGCGTGAAAAAAATTCCAAGCAAATAACCTTTCCTAAAACATCAATATTTCTGATGAAAAAGATGAATAAAGTGTAGAGCTAGATGTGAATCTAAAATAAGAACATAAACAACTCCTTTATTTCTACTTCTCCAGATCAACTTCTCTAGCAGTGAAGCTATCCTTTTTAAAGTTTTATTACTGCTTTAAAACCACAAATTCAACAGTTTCCCTTCTTTATAAAAGGAATCATAAATATAGAAGGGAAAAAAATGTGATCTCAAATGTTTCAAGTATTGTTGTCTCTTCCATTTATTCACTATTCCATTATTCACATAATAGGCTCCTGTGATACAATACTCTGTAAAAGTCATGTAGAATCTGCTTTAAGACTCTGTTCTCTAGTCGATTTTTAAATCTTCATTAGTCACAGACTTTTAATTCACACATTTGCTGCCCCTTAAAATGTCTAGCATTCGGATTTGAATTCATTTTTTTATCTTTTTGGAAAAAAATTTTTTCCTCCTTTCAGAGGAGATTGCATCTTCCCAGGATTGAGAACATATGTATTTTGCTTGCTTTTACAAACCTAAAACCCAGAAGAAAGCCAAGAAAAACCCATCATATACTGGGCACTCAATAAATACTGTTTAAATAAATAGATGAATTAATGGAATTTTCATAAAAATTCTTAGCATATGTGTGTCCAATCTATTCCAATCTTTTATCTTATGAGGAAGTTGAAATCAAGATAAGTAAGTGATTTGTCCAAGGAAATAACTTGGCCAGTTGTTTTGAAGAACTGATGGCCCTATTCATAGTAATGAATACTTACTACTAGGCTAATAACTTTTCTTTATTTAAGTTTCAGAGTCTTTCATACATAGTCTACAGAGAATAATGAGTGACACTTACTAAGAACTGAGCTATTTCTGAAGACTGAACACTGAAGAATTGGTGTTTCTGAACTGTGGTACTGAAGAAGACTCTTGCGAGCCCCCCAGACAGCAAGGAGACCTAACCAGTCAATCCTAAAGGAAACCAACCCTGACCATCCATTGAAAGGACTAATGCTGAAGCTGAAGCTCCAATATTTTGGCCACCTTATGCAAAGAGCTAACTCATTGGAAAAGACACTGATGCTGGGAAAGATTGAGGGCAGGAGGACAAGGGGCAACAGAGGAAGAGATGTTTGGATGGCATTACCAACTCATTGGACATAAATTTGAGCTAACTCTGGGAGATAATGAAGGACAGGGGGCCTGGCATGCTGCAGTTCATGGGTTCACAAAGAGTCAGACACGACTGAGTGACTGAACAACAACATAAATGGAAGAACAAAGCATGTTAAGTTTCTTTGTGACTCTGAAGGGCTTTACTTTCCAGGCAGATACCTTTATCCATAAATAAATGATTGCAATAAATTATCTGGAAGGTCTCATTAGGATTTAATATTCTATGAATCCTTGATTAATTTATGTCTGTACAAATAGCTATGTGAGTTAGAAAGAACCTACAACAATGCATCTAACACTAGACTCATTTTCTCTAATACTAGGAAGAAAATGTCCTCGCCAAGGGTCACATAATCAGTGGAAGGACTCTGGTGTGAATCCCAGTCTTCTACCAATCAGTCTGAAATATCTTCCCTCATTCACAGTATCAACCCAGTAATCACCTTGGTGAATTTCAAAGATTATATTTTGTTAATTATATTTTTAACTGATTTCAGTTCAGTTAGTTCAGTCGCTCAGTCATATCTGACTCTTTGCAACCCCATGAACTGCAGCACACCAGGCCTTTCTGTCCATCACCAATTCCCGGAGTCCACCCAGACCCATATTCATTGAATTGGCGATGCCATCCAACCACCTCATCCTCTCTTGTCCTCTTCTCCTGCCCTCAATCTTTCCCAGCATCAGGGTCTTTTCAAATGAGTCAGCTCTTCGCATCAGGTAGCCAAAGTACTGGAATTTCAGCTTCAACATCAGTCCTTCCAATGAACACCCAGGACTGATCTCCTTTAGGATGGGCTGGTTGGAACTCCTTGCAGTCCAAGGGACTCTCAAGAGTCTTCTCTAGCACCACAGTTCAAAAGCATCATTATTCTGCACTCAGCTTTCTTTATAGTCCAATTCTCATATCCATACATGACTACTGGAAAACCCATAGCCTTGACTAGATGGACCTTTGTTGGCAAAATAATGTTGAGTTAACATTCCCTTTAAAGAAAATTATTCTATTTTTTTTAAATTAAATTTATTTTTTTTAAATTACAATACTGTAAAAAAAAAAAAAGAAAATTATTCTAAGTTGAAAGTGAAAGTTGCTCAGTCATGTCCAACACTTTGTGACCCCATGGACTCCATAGTCCAGGGAATTTTCCAGGCCAGAGTACTGGAGTGGGTGGCCTTTCCCTTCTCCAACCCAGAGATCTTCCCAACCCAGGGATCAAACCCAGGTCTCCCACATTGCAGGCAGATTCTTTACCAGCTGTACCAGGGAAGACCTACTAGGTTACTTTATTTTACTATGTTACCTTATTCTTAAAGTAAAGAATGGATAATTGATTTCTTGGACAATGTACTAGGAAAGACACAGTCCCATCCAATGGTGTCTATTTATGAATTTTTAATCATATTAAAGACTTTGGTATTGTATACTCTTCTCTTTTGGAAAAATACAAATTAGAATTCACAGTGACCACTGGACTTGGAGTCAATAGACCTGAGTACTAGTCACTGAAACTGTGAGTTACTAGTTATTTGAACCTTAGTTTTTATTTACTTGTATCATCTCTAATAAAAATAAAAATTATTAGCTTACTAATAAGTTTTAAAAGTTTGTGAGATAGTGAATGGGAAAGCAATTTGTAAACTCTAAAGTCTTTCCCAAATCTCTTAAAAGTGAAGTTATGTTTTGAAATTAAACCAAACTCTTAGCAGCATTTGATATTCAAATGCAAAATATATATATCTCTATAAATGTAAATTTATTGTAACAATGGTCCTAAATATGAGCAAATTTTCTTGCATGTATGAATGTTAACTTTAAGAAAAAGAATTATGGTAAAAAAAAAACTTTTTGTTTTCTGTTATTCTGTAGATTCAAAATATCTCAATCAAGTCAGTAATTTTTAGTGTTTTATTAGATTTTCATACTATATCCTATTAATTGAAATATATTGTGTCTATGAACTATGACTTTAGTCCATCTGTATTGAGAATTACTGCATACAAGCAATTAATATGTCATTTCAGTATGATCCCATTATAACTGGTATCTCTATAAAATATGTAACTCATTCTGCCTTGAACTGAAGTTATATGTCTATCTTCCGCTATCTCCCTCATTGCATATTAATGATCTTTAAAGAGAGTATTTCTGTATTTTCCTGAAATTGTTTTTTAGTGGCTAAGTCATGTCCAATTCTTTGATGCCCCTGTGGACTGGCAACCCCTCCAGGCTTCTCTGTCCATGGGATTTCCCAGGCAAGAATACTAGAGATGGGTTGCTATTCCCTTCTCCAAGGGATCTTTCTGGACCAAGGATTGAACTCACCTCTCTTGCATTGGCAGGCAGATTCTTTACCACTGAGCTACCAGGAAACCTTTCTGAAATTTGCCTAATTAAATTAGCATGTAAGAAAATTTAGAGATAATTTAAGCCAGATACTTCTTTTATAATTCAAGAAACTTAAAAAAAAAAAAAAAAAGGGTTGGGGGAAGATCCATTATGGCAGAAACTGCCTACAAAGAAGCAGTTCTACCTTTCAGAACTCTGATTCATTATTTTTTACACTTATCAAAAAACCGTATCAGAAAAGATGAGCCCTCTATTGCCCCAAGGGTCTAAGAAAATCATTGTAATCCCATTTTCTTTATCAGTAATTAATTTAGATACATGCAGAAGACATAAACTTGGCCAATATTTATAAGAGAAAATCTGTTGGAATGTTCTGAAAAATAATCTTCCCCCAACAATAAGAGATAAGGGAGATAAAATTGTTCTCCTTCCTCTTTCTCTCTCTCCCTCTCTCCTCTACCTAGTATCCTTGTGTTCCTGCATCAGCAAACAGCCTCTTCTCCAGAATTATTCTTGGGCTTCCCAGGTGGCGCTAGCAGTAAAGAACCTTTTTGCCAAAGCAGGAGACATAAAAGAGGGTTTGACCCCTGGGTTGGGAAGATCCCTGGAGGAGGGCATGGCAATCCACTCCAGTATTCTTACCTGGAGAATCCCATGGACAGAGGAGCCTGGCAGGCTACAGTCCATACGGTTGTAAAGAGTCATACATGACTGAAACAGCTTAACACATAACAGGTTTATAAATTCCTATGGTTTATGCCAACTGAGTTCTTTCTTATACCCTAAAGTATCCTAACTGAAAATAAAATTTAGATGATAAAGAAGTATATCATTGCATAAGGCATAGACACATTATGGTGAATGGGTGTTATAAATGTTTTGGAAAAAAAGGAGGTATGATAAATTTGGGCAGTTAAAGAGGATGTATAAAGTAGATATTTGTAGGGAGTTTTGCCACCCAAAATCATATCTCCTTTCCTATGTCTGGGTAATCCTCCCTCTTATATAAAGCAGAAATTTCTGCTGTGTAAGCCAAAAAAAAAAAAAAAACCATATATGTATTTCCTCAGACTTTCTTATTGAAGAGATTAAAGTATTGAATACAAGACCTTGCATATTGATCCAAGTCTGGACTCTGAAACTCCTTCTATGAAACAGATGAGGAATACATGCTTGCAAGGGAGTATTGATGGTATTAGAATCTGGTTCTTCAGAGTATATTCATGAAAATCATTCTGTTATGTGACTTCAGGCTTGTTTTGGTTTCATAGTCTCAAACACCAGACCTTTAGTTTTTCTGGAGTTATCAAATATGATTTTATCATTTCCTTTTTCATCTTAAATTAGTCATATTTAATTTCTGCTGCTTGCAAAGAAAAAAAGTCTTAACTGATATATTAAATGAACTTCTGAGATCTTCAAAGGAAATTATTCACAGAACTCAGATGCTCAGATGAAAATCTGGCTCCTGCTTAGTTTAATTGAATCCAGAGATTAAACTGTTGAGATTCTGCCTTTAAAAAAAAAAAAAAAAGAGCAGATTCTGTAGAAGGAAGACAAGTCAGGCCCACCAGGATCAGTAGAGCAAAGTAGTGAGGTAAGCATGTTCAAAGAGAGCATGGACTATGGTACAATTTGATGCTGATGTTTTGAGTGAAAAGTCACATCCCAGAGGAGATTAGAGTGGTTTTCACGTAGAACTAAATTTTACTTTGAAAAGTTTTTCAAGTGTCTAATTGCACAGGTTTTAATAACAGTAAAATAACCATTGTAAAGACGCAAATTAAATTTAGGCAAAGGCTCACTTACTGTGGCTGGATTAAGATACCTGAATATTCTCTTTAAAAAAAAAGTAATTACTCTAAATATATGACTTTTGTCTCTTTTAAATTATCCCCATCTCTATCTCCTGTAGCTCTTTGAATACAAGGAGCTTGGAATGTGAAAGTATTTGCTAAAATGAACCACAGTAGCATAAATAAGATACAGTGACTATAGTGACTATTAAATCCAGAACTGTATTTGAGTTAGTATTTTTAAAAATATATATCATACACACTTTGAGGTACCTCTTTCAAAACGCTGTGATGCTCAGGAAACTATGAAATTCCCCACTGAAAGGAAACTCACAAACTGGTATATCACGTTAAAAAAATAATTTACATTTTAAAATGAACCCTGCTACAGGCTGAGAGTTTAGGATCATAAAATCTCAGAATTGAAGAACCTAAAAGTCTTCTGGTCTGTTGGTCCTATGACTATCTCCACACAAAAATGAATTTGGGAGCTTAAAAAAACACTTTAAGCTTCACTTAGATAGATTAATGCAGTGAGATTTAGGAAATACTAATCCAGCAAGCTCCAACTCTACAAGTTTCAGACTCATAGTAGGTTAAAATTAACAACAACACATATTAATTGACAGTCTAAAAGTATATAAGAAAGATAATTTGGAATAAGTTCCTGTTATTTTGATGAGGTCATAAGAGCTAGCATGAAGACAGAAAAGAAGACAGTAGTCAAACAACAAGCAAGCTGAAAGGACATGGAATATTCAAGTGTTTCTTGTTTTTAAGAAAATACTTAAGAGCAGCCAACTCTAACACAGCTTAATCTTTTTGCATGCAAAATACATTTCAGATCCTAAGAAAAAAAAGTATATGGAAATTAAGAGGGAAGTTTCTAAGCTACTTTTTGCTGTTCTGAAAAAAAAAAAAAAAAAAACCACAATTATTGTATCAGACAGAATTAGCCGTAGAAGGGAACAGGAGATTCCATGTAAACTACTTGATTCTCTCAGCAAATGCCAGAGTTGAAGGGGAGAACGATAGTCAAGACGGAAGGAAAAGAAAATGAAATGCCAGCCACACAACCTTCTCTCTGCATGGAAAGTTTTATAGCTCTTATTTCATTGTTAAAATTTTTCAGCCATATTACATGGTATATGTTTCCAAGCCTTCATCTTAGTTATTTATTCAATTAGTAGAGTAGAGAAAAATCTAAAATACAGTCAATATTAACATTTCTTTCTAGACAGGAATCAGTGATAGAATGCTAAGCTCAGTTAAGTCACTCAGTCCTGTCTGACTGTTTGCAATCCCATGGACTGTAGCCCACCAGGCTCCTCTGTCCATGGGATTCTCCAAGCAAGAATACTGGAGTGGGTTGCCATTTCCTTCTCCAGGGGATCTTCCCAAACCAGGGATCAAACACATGTGTCCTGCATTAGAAGCAGATGCTTTAACCTCTGAGCCACCAGGGAGGCCCCTCAGAATGTTTACCAACTATAAAATTAAGAATAGGATGGTAAGGAATAAAATTATCCAAAGATTCTCAAAAGCTGCTGTATTCACTGTATTATTCTTAACTGAGAAACATGAACAAATCGGAAAATTATTCCCTTTGAATGTATGCATATAGCAGCTGTTGCACAGTAGGATTTCCTCATTTATATAACTGAATAATATTCCATTATACACACACACACACACACACACACACACACACACAATATATATAGTCAACTACAGTCAGCACTTACCAAGATCGCTGCCGACGACTGAACGCAAAGGGCATTTGCCAAATGCCTCTGTGGAGACTGAATCCTACACTGTTGCAGCTGTTGACCTTCAAAACTCCCTGAGGGAGTTCATGGTGGAGTAGGGACACTGCTCCAGGTGGAGTAAGGCACACTGCTCCAGGCAATCTGGTAGGGTAGGTCTTGCAGTTCAGTCTCTCAGCCCTGTCCAACTCTTTGCAACACCATGGACTGCAGCACACCAGGCCTCCCTGTCCAACTCCCAGAATTTACTCAAACTCATGTCCATTGAGTTGGTGAGGCACTCCAACCATCTCATCCACTGTATCCCTTCTCTTCTCCTTCTCAATTTTTCCCAGCATCAAGGTGTTTTCACATGAGTCAATTGTTCACATCAGGTGGCCAAAGTATTATAGTTTCAGCTTCAGCATCAGTCCTTCCAATACATATTCAGGACTGATCTCCTTTAGAATGGACTGGTTGGATCTCCTTGCAGTCCAAGGGACTCTCAAGAGTCTTCTCCAACACCACAGTTCAAAACCATCAATTCTTTGGCACTCAGCTTTATTTACAGTGCAACTTTCACATCCATACATGACTACTGGAAAAACCATAGCCTTGACTAGACGGACCTTTGTTGGCAAAGAAATGTCTCTACTTTTGAATATGCTGTCTATAGGTCAAAACTTTTATTTCAAGGAGTGTCTTTTAATTTCATGTCTGCAGTCACCATCTGCAGTGATTTTGGAGCCCAAGAAAAGAAAGCCTGTCTCTGTTTCCACTGTTTCCCAATCTATTTGTCATGAAGTAATGGGACCAGGTGCCATGATCTTAGTTTTCTGAATGTTGAGTTTTAAGCCAATTTTTAAACTCGTCTTTCACTTTCATCAAGAGGCTGTTTATTTCTTCTTTGCTTTCTGCCATAAGGGTAGTGTCATCTGCATATCTGAGGTTATTGATATTTTCCCTGGCAATCTTGATTTCAGCTTGTGCTTCTTCCAGCCCAGCATTTCTCATGATGCACTCTGCATATAACTTAAATAAGCAGGGTGACAATATACAGCCTTGATGGACTCCTTTTCCTATTTGGAACCAGTCTGTTGTTCCATGTCCAGTTCTAACTGTTGCTTCCTGACCTGCATACAGATTTCTCAAGAGACAGGTCAGGTGGTCTTGTATTCCCATCTCGTTCAGAATTTTCCACAGTTTCTTGTGATCCACACAGTCAAAGGCTTTGGCATAGTCAATAAAGCAGAAGTAGATATTTTTCTGGAACTCTCTTGCTTTCCCAATGATCCAGCGGATGTTGACAATTTGATCTCTGGTTCCTCTGCCTTTCCTAAAACCAGCTTGAAATCTGGAAGTTCATGGTTCACATTGTTGAAACCTGGCTTGGAGAATTTTGAACATTACTTTGCTAGCATGCGAAATGAGTGTAACTGTGTGGTAGTTTGAGCATTCTTTGGCATTGTCTTTCTTTGGGATTGGAATAAAAACTGACCTTTTCCAGTCCTGTAGCCACTGCTGAGTTTTCCAAATTTGCTGTCATATTGAGTGCAGCACTTTCACGGCATCATTTTTTAACATTTGAAATAACTCAACTTTAATTCCATCACCTCCACTAGCTTTGTTCATAGTGATGCTTTCTAAGGCCCACATCACTTCACATTCCAGGATGTCTGGCTCTAGGTGAGTGATCACACCATTGTGATTATATGGGTCATGAAAAAAATTTTTTAATAGTTCTTCTGTGTATTCTTGCCACCTCTTCTTAATATCTTCTGCTTCTGTTAAATCCCTAGCATTTCTGTCCTTTATTGTGCCCATCTTTGCATGGGCACAAATACCAATATTCCTTGGTATTTCTAATTTTCTTGAAAAGATCTTTAGTTTTTCCCATTCTATTGTTTTTGTCTATTTCTTTGCATTGATCACTGAGGAAGGCTTTGTGTTTTTTTAATTTTACTTTATTTTACTCTACAATACTGTATTGGTTTTGCCATACATCAACATGAATCCACCTTGGGTGTACATGAGTTCCCAATCCTGAACCCCCCTCCCACCTCCCTCCCCATACCATCTCTCTGGATCATCCCAGTGCACCAGCCCCAAGCATCCTGGATCCTGCATCAAACCTAGACTGGCGATTCGTTTCTTACATGGTATTATACATGTTTCATTGCCATTCTCCCAAATCATCCCACCCTCTCCCTCTCCCACAGAGTCCAAAAGTCTGTTCTATACATCTGTGTCTCTTTGCTGTCTCGCATACAGGGTTATCGTTACCATCTTTCTAAATTCCATACATATGTATTAGTATAGGGTATTGTTTTTTTGTCTTTCAGGCTTACTTCACTCTGTATAATTGGCTCCAGTTTCATTCACCTCATTAGAACTGATTCAAATGTATTCCTTTTAATGGCTGAGTAATACTCTATTGTGTATATGTACCACAGCTTTCTTATCCATTCATCTGCTGATGGATATCTAGGTTGCTTCCATGTCCTGGCTATTATAAATGGTGCTGCGATGAACATTGAGGTTCATGTGTCTCTTTCAGTTCTGGTTTCCTCGGTGTGTATGCCCAGCAGTGGGATTGCTGGGTCATAAGGCAGTTCTATTTCCAGTTTTTCAAGGAATCTCTACACTGTTCTCCATAGTAGCTGTACTATGTGGCTGCATTCCCACCAACATTGTAAGAGGGTTCCCTTTTCTCCACACCCTCTTCAGCATTTATTGCTTATAGACTTTTGGATCACAGCAATTCTGACTGGTGTGAAATGGTACCTCATCGTGGTCTTTATTTGCATTTCTCTGATAATGAGTGATGTTGAGCATCTTTTCATGTGTTTGTTAGCCATCCGTATGTCTTCTTTGGAGAAATGTCTATTTAGTTCTTTGGCTCACTTTTTTATCGGGTTGTTTATTTTTCTGGAATTGAGCTACATGAGTTGCTTTTATATTTTTAATATTAGTTGTTTGTCAGTTGCTTCATTCGCTATTGTTTTCTCCCATTCAGAAGGCTGTCTTTTCACCTTGCTTATAGTTTCCTTTGTTGTGCAGCTTTTAATTTAATAAAATCCCATTTGTTTATTTTTGCTTTTATTTCCATATTCTGCAAGGTGGGTCATAGAGGATCCTGCTGTGATTTATGTTGGAGAGTGTTTTGCCTATGTTCTCCTCTAGGAGTTTTATAGTTTCTGGCCTTACATTTAGATCTTTAATCCATTTTGAGTTTATTTTTGTGTATGGTGTTAGAAAGTGATCTAGTTTCATTCTTTTTCAAGTGGTTGACCAGTTTTCCCAGCACCACTTGTTAAAGATATTGTCTTTACTCCATTGTATATTCTTGCCTCCTTCATCGAAGATAAGGTGTCCATAGGTGTGTGGGTTTATCTCTTGGCTTTCTATTTTGTTCCATTGATCTATATTTCTGTGTTTGTGCCAGTACCATACTGTCTTGATGACTATGGCTTTGTAGTAGAGCCTGAAGTCAGGCAGGTTGATTCCTCCAGTTCCATTCTTCTTTCTCAAGATTGCTTTGGCTATTCGAGGTTTTTTTGTATTTCCATACAAATTATGAAATTATTTGTTCTAGCTCTGTGAAAAATACTGCTGGTAGCTTGATAGGGATTGCATTGAATCTGTAGATTGCTTTGGGTAGTATACTCATTTTCACTATATTGATTCTTCCTATCCCTGAACATGGTATATTTCTCCATCTGTTAGTGTCCTCTTTGATTTCTTTCACCAGTGTTTTATAGTTTTCTATATATAGGTCTTTAGTTTTTAGGTAGATATATTCCTAAGTATTTTATTCTTTTCATTGCCATGGTGAATGGAATTGTTTCCTTAAATTCTTTTTCTACTTTCTCATTATTAGTGTATAGGAATGCAAGGGATTTCTGAGTGTTTATTTTATATCCTGCAACTTTACTATATTCATTGATTAGCTCTAGTAATTTTCTGGTGGGGTCTTTAGGGTTTTCTATGTAGAGGATCATGTCATCTGCAAACAGTGAGAGTTTTACTTCTTCTTTTCCAATTTGGATTCCTTTTATTTCTTTTTCTGCTCTGATTGCTGTGGCCAAAACTTCCAGAACTATGTTGAATAGTGGTGGTGAAAGTGGGCATCCCTGTCTTGTTCCTGACTTTAGGGAAAATGCTTTCAATTTTTCACCATTGAGGATAATGTTTGCTGTGGGTTTGTCATATATAGCTTTTATTATGTTGAGGTATGTTCCTTCTATTCCTGCTTTCTGGAGTTTTATCATAAATGGATGTTGAATTTTGTCAAAGGCTTTCTCTGCATCTATTGAGATAAGCATATGGCTTTTATTTTTCAGTTTGTTAATGTGGTGAATTATATTGATTGATTTATGGATGGTGAAGAATACTTGCATCACTGGGATAAAGCCCATTTGGTCATGGTGTATGATCTTTTTAATGTGTTGTTGGATTCTGATTGCTAGAATTTTGTTAAGAATTTTTGCATCTATGATCATCAGTGATATTGGCCTGTAGTTTTCTTTTTGTGTGTGTGTGGCATCTTTGTCAGGTTTTGATATTAGGGTCATGGTGGCCTCATAGAATGAGTTTAGAAGTTTACCTTCCTCTGAAATTTTCTGGAAGAGTTTGAGTAGAATTGGCGTTAGCTCTTCTCTACATTTTTGGTAGAATTCAGCTGTGAAGCCGTCTGGACCTGGGCTTTTGTTTGCTGGAAGATATCTGATTACAGTTTCAATTTCTGTGCTTGTGATGGGTCTGTTAAGATTTTCTATTTCTTCCTGGTTCAGTTTTGGAAAGTTGTACTTTTCTAATAATTTGTCCATTTCTTCCACGTTGTCCATTTTATTGGCATATAATTGCTGATAGTAGTCTCTTATGATCATTTGTATTTCTGTGTTGTCTGTTATGATCTCTCCATTTTCATTTCTAATTTTATTGATTTGATTTTTCTCCCTTTGTTTCTTGATGAGTCTGGCTAATGGTTTGTCAATTTTATTTATCCTTTCAAAGAACCAGCTTTTTGCTTTGTTGATTTTCGCTATGGTCTCTTTTGGGTTTTTTTTGCATTTATTTCTGCCCTAATTTTTAAGATTTATTTGCTTCTACTAACCCTGGGGTTCTCCATTTCTTCCTTTTCTAGTTGCTTTAGGTGTAGTTAGGTTATTTATTTGCCTTTTTTCTTGTTTCTTGAGGTATGCCTGTATTGCTATGAACTTTCCCATTAGCACTGTTTTTATAGTGTCCCACAGGTTTTGGGTTATTGTGTTTTCATTTTCATTCATTTCTATGTATATTTTGATTTCTTTGATTTCTTCTGTGATTTGTTGGTTATTCAGGAGCATGTTGTTTAGCCTTCATATGTTGGAATTTTTAATAGTTTTTCTCCTGTAATTGAAATCTAATCTTACTGCATTATGGTCAGAAAAGATGCTTGGAATGATTTCCATTTTTTTGAATTTATCAAGGCTAGATTTATGGTCCAGGATGTGATCTATCTTGGAGAAGGTTCCGTGAGCACTTGAGAAAAAAATGTGAAATTCATTGTTTTGGGGTGAAATGTCCTATAGATATCAATTAGGTCTAACTGGTCTATTGTATCATTTAAAGTTTGTGTTTCCTTGTTAATTTTCTGTTTAGTTGATCTGTCCATAGGTGTGAGTGGGGTATTAAAGTCTCCCACTATTATTGTGTTATTGTTAATTTCCCCTTCCATACTTGTTAGCATTTGTCTTACATATTGCAGTGCTCCTATGTTGGGTGCATATATATTTATAATTGTTATATCTTCTTCTTGGATTGATCCTTTGATCATTATGTAGTGTCCTTCTTTGTCTCTTTTCACAGCCTTTGTTTTAAAGTCTATTTTATCAGATATGAGTATTGCTACTCCTGCTTTCTTTTGGTCTCTATTTGCATGGAATATCTTTTTCCAGCCCTTCACTTTCAGTCTGTATGTGTCCCTTGTTTTGAGGTGGGTTTCTTGTAGACAACATATATAGGGGTCTTGTTTTTGTATCCATTCAGCCAGTCTTTCTTTTGGTTGGGACATTCAACGCATTTACGTGTAAGGTAATTATTGATAAGTATGATCCCATTGCCATTTACTTTACTGTTTTGGGTTCGGGTTTATACACCCTTTTTGTGTTTCCTGTCTGGAGAATATTCTTTAGCATTTGTTGGAGAGCTGGTTTAGTGGTACTGAATTCTCTCACCCTTTGCTCGTCTGTAAAGCTTTTGATTTCTCCTTCATATTTGAATGAGATCCTTGCTGAGTACAGTAATCTGGGCTGTAGGTTATTTTCTTTCATCACTTTAAGTATGTCTTGCCATTCCTTCCTGGCCAGAAGAGTTTCTATTGAAAGATCAACTGTTATCCTTATGGGGATCCCCTTGTGTGTTATTTGTTGTTTTTCCCTTGCTGCTTTTAATATTTGTTCTTTGTGTTTGATCTTTGTTAATTTTATTAATATGTGTCTTGGAGTGTTTCGTATTGGGTTTATCCTGTTTGGGGCTCCCTGGGTTTCTTGGACTTGGGTGATTATTTCCTTCCCCATTTTAGGGAAGTTTTCAATTATTATCTCCTCAAGTATTTTCTCATGGTCTTTCTTTTTGTCTTCTTCTTCTGGGACTCCTATAATTCGAATGTTGGAGCGTTTCATATTGTCCTGGAGGTCTCTGAGATTGTCCTCATTTCTTTTCATTCATTTTTCTTTTTTCCTCTCTGATTCATTTATTTCTACCATTCTATCTTCTATTTCACTAATCCTATCTTCTGCCTCCATTATTCTACTATTTGTTGCCTCCAGAGTGTTTCTGATCTCATTTATTGCATTATTCATTATATATTGACTCTTTTAATTTCTCCTAGGTCCTTGTTAAACCTTTCTTGCATCTTCTCAATCCTTGTCTCCAGGCTATTTATCTGTGATTCCATTTTGATTTCAAGATTTTGGATCATTTTCACTATCATTATTCAGAATTTTTATCAGGTAGATTCCCTATCTCTTCCTCTTTTGTTTGGTTTGTTGGGCATTTATCCTGTTCCTTTACCTGTTGGGTATTCCTCTGTCTCTTTATCTTGTTTATACTGCTGTGTTTGGGGTGGCCTTTCCGTATTCTGGTAATTTGTGGAGTTTTCTTTATTATGGAGTTTCCTCACTGTATTTGGGGATGTATCAGTGGATTGTCAAGGTTTCTTGGTTAGGGAAGCTTATGTCTGTGTTCTGGTGGGTGGAGCTGGATTTATTTTCTCTGGAGTGTAATGAAGTGTCCAGTAAAGAGTTATGAGATGTCTATAGTTTTGGAGTAACTTTGAGCTGCCTGTATATTGAAGCTCAGGGCTGTGTTGCTGGAGAATTTGTGTGGTATGTCTTGCTCTGGAACTTGTTGGCCCTTGGTTTCAGTGTGGGTATGGAGGCGTTTTGATGGGCTCCTATCGATTAATGTTCCCTGGAGTCAGGAGTTTTCTGATGTTCTCAGGATTTGGACTTAAGCCTCCTGCTTCTGGCTTTCAATTTTATTTTTACAGTAGTCTCAAGACTTCTCCTTCTATACCACACCCTTGATAAAACATCTAGGTTAAAGATGAAAAGTTTCTCCACATTGAGGACACCCAGAGAGGTTCACAGAATTACATGGAGAAGAGAAGAGGGAGGGGAGAGTTAGAGGTGACCCAAATGAGATGAAGTGGAATCAAAAGAAGAGAGAGAAGGCTAGCCAGTAATCACTTCCTTGTGTGCGCTCCACAGTGTGGACCACTCAGAGATGTTCACGGAGTTATACAGAGAAGAGGAGAGGCAGTAAGGAGACAGAGGTGGCCAGGAGGATAAAAGAGGGGAATGAAAAGGTGAGAGACAGATACAGCCAGTAATCAGTTCCTTAAGTGTTCTCCACCATCTGGAACACACAGAGATTCACAGAGTTGGGTAGAGAAGAGAAGGGAAAGGGTGGAGATAGAGGTGGCCTGGTAGAGAAAAAGGAGAGTCCAAAGGAGGAGAGAGCAGTCAAGCCAGTGATCTCACTCTCATGTCAAAATGGGTACCAAAGACTGGGTTTTTGAAGGTACAAAATTGATAACAGATACCAAAAAGCAAAGATTAAAAATCTAGAGTAGAGGTTGGATTTTCAAAAATACAATATTAAAGAAGATGAAGAAAAAAATCACAAGAATTATTTAAAAGAAAAAAATATACATATATAAAGTTTGCTTTAAAAAATAGAGTCTTTTTTGAAAAGTAATAGTAGGTTCTAAAAATGGAATTAAAGGAGAAATAGAGGACTTAAAAATTAAAATGTTAAAAAAAAAGAAGAAAAGAAGAAAAATCAACCCCCTCCCCAAAAAATTATGATCGTAAAAATAGTAAAGATATATCTAGGACTTTCTCTGGTGTTTTTGTGGGCAGTGTGAGTCAGTTCATTTTCATGTAGTTCCTTGGTCCGGCTTATATTTCTCAAGATCTATAGGCCCCTTCTATGTAGTTGGTACTAACGACAGGGTTTTTAATCTATTGCACCTGTCACTTCCAAGGCGGTTCCCTCTGTTTTAGCTTCTTCTGTTTGCTGGTCTCTTCAGTGTCCGATTTCTGCCCTGACACAAGGAGGGTGGTGGTGGACACTTCTTTGAGGCTCACTTGTTCAGTCGCACTGTGGGGAGGCAGGGACGCTGCAAACAAATAACACTGGCGTGTGCTCGCAGCGTCTCAGCCACAGTGGGCCTACCCCCGCTCACGGTCATGTGCCCTCCCTGCTCACACAGCTCAGGCTCTAGGTTGCTCCTCCGGGAACTGTCTGAGGCCAGCCCAGGGCTGCATGCACCTCCTAGGTCTAAGCCACTCAGGCTCAGGCACTCAGGTAGTCCTCAGGGGCGCAGATCCAGTTGGGCCTGCGTTTTGTGCCCTTCCCAGGTCTGAGTAGCTCAGGTGTTTGGCAAGCGCAGTCATTGTGACTTATTGCCTCTCCCATCCCTGCTGCTCAGTTTTCTGGGTGTACAACTGGCGCACCTTCTTATGCGGGTGATGACTGTCCAGAACCCCAAGAAGTCTTAGTTAGCAAAGAAGCCTGTTTGCAGTTTGGTAGGTAATGTCTCTCTAGGGCTGCTATTGCCCCTTTCCGGCCCTTCCGGCTCTGGCTGCCTGTCACCGGAGGGGATGGTCTGCAGCCAGCTAATTCTGTTCCATCCTTTGTTCTGTGCACGGTCCTGGCAGTGTCTTATGTTAGAGTTTTTCACGTGGTAGCTATCCCACAGTCTGGTTTGCTAGCCCAAGTTAGTTAGCTCTGGTAACACTCGGGGCATTTGGGCCCAATCCTTAAAATGCAATGCAGCCCGTGCCTCAAAGTCAAGTGCCAAGCCTTCCCTCATGATGGTTCAACAAAACTGAAGCGGCCTGCTCTAGCCAGACCACCTGTCACAGATAACCATCACAGGGCTGGAGCCAAGGATGCAACTGGATGTGGCAGGTAGGTCCAAGAATTTCTTGGTTGACACAGGGGCTACCTATCTCCTACTGTCTTTACTTCCTACTCCAGAGCCTTCTCCTTCCAAGCTTTTACCATTTGGGGTACTACAGGAAAAATAATTAAAAAAGATTCACCCAAGCACATCTTCATTTCTGGGATGAACAAAAATTTCCCCACCAGTTTCTGGTGGTCCCTGAGTGTCCTACTCCCTTCTTGAGAAGAGATCTTTCCTGCCTTGGAAATCTTGCAGCTGTTGCAGTCCTGACAGGGGATGCTTTAAAAGTCCCTCTTGGGTGCTAACTGTTTTTACCAGCCACCAAGTGAAACAACTCCTGAATGGGAGAGGCCATTTATGGATGTGTGATCAAAGGATCCTCAGATATCAAGTAGTGCAGATGGAAAATCCAGGCCTCACTATATCCCCTTGTGAGGTTCTTAACCCAGCTACCCTCCTGCTTGCCCCCAAGGGCTCTCTCTACTTTCACTCTTGCTTAGAAACTTTGGACCGCTGGACAAAACCCCATGAGGGATTGTCAGAATATCCTCTGACCAGTCCTGAGGAAATCTGGTACACTGATGGAAGCAGCTTTGTCTAGGATGGGAAAAGAGCCCGATATGCAGTAGTCTCCAATTTTGAGACCACAGAGGCTAAACCTTTGCCACCAGCTACTTCAGTCCAATTAGCTGAGCTCATATCCCTGACTCGAGCTTTAGAGCTGGGAAAAGGAAAAAGAGTAGCCATTTACACTGACTCCAAGTATGCCTTTCTGGTGCTACATGTACATGCTGCTATTTGGAAAGAAAGAGGCCACTTGACCACCTGAGAGTCCCCAGTCAAATATGGTGATCAAATCCTTAGGCTCGTGGAGGCAGTCCATCTGCCCACTGAGGTTTCAGTCTCCCACTGTGAAGGACACCAAAAGGGAGCACAGAAGTGGCACAAGGGAGCCAAGCAGGGATCGGGCAGCTAGGAGAGCAGTATTACTGAACAATAACCTAATAGGGGTTGCCACCTTGGTTCCACAGACTAATTTGCCAGAAACTCTTTCATATACTGAAAGTGAGACTCTTAAAGCTAAGAGATGAGGGCTTTCAAGAAGATCATATGGGGTGGTTCCAAAAGAGGGACTCCTTTTTTGCCTGGGAACCTCCAATGGAAGTTGGTTAACTCCTTACATGCC
Organism: Nanger dama; assembly: GCA_917880005.1. Lineage (NCBI taxonomy): Eukaryota > Metazoa > Chordata > Mammalia > Artiodactyla > Bovidae > Nanger > Nanger dama. Next base: position 20,269,421 of record CAKJTW010000011.1, on the reverse strand, counting down.
ACCACTCATTTAAGGGAAAAGGCCTTCCAAAGATTACTAGAAAAGTCCTTCAGAGGAACAGGCCTCTAAACCACTGTAAGGCAAGTGGTCTTCTCTTGTCCCACTTGCCAATTAAACAACTCCCAAGCAGCTCGAAGACCCCAGCTGGCCCAGCCTGTCCAAAGATATGGGACCTACGCAGGAGAGGACTGACAGATGGACTTCATGCAGATGCCAGTTTCTCAGGGTATAGGTACCTATTAGTCATGATGGATACATTCACACCTGGACTAAGAAGGCTAAAGAGGTGGTTTAAAAAAAAAAAAAAAACTGTTTCATAAAGTCATTCAGAGATTTGGTCTGCTCAGGTCATTATAAAGTGACAATGGGACATCATTTACTTCTAAGGTCACCCAAAGGGTCTCCAAAGCATTGGGCAGTACTTCTTATCTCCATTGTGCCTGGAGGCCTCAGCTTTTAGTAAAAGTAGAAAGAGCCAACCAATTCTTAAAATGAGCAATAAAAAATAAAAATATAACCCAGGAGACTTCCCTGGGATGGAAGGAGACTTTACCAATAGCTCTCCTCTGCACCTGTATTACCCCTAAGGAACAGGTTGGTCTTAGTCCTCATGAGATGCTGTATGGGAGACCTTTTGTTTATGTCAATGACCTCTTCCTAGATCCTGAGGCTCAGACCCTCTAGTTTTATACTATGGCCACTGGGCAGTTCCAACAGGATGTATGGTTGTGTGAAGTCAATCACGACCAAAAGATTCTAAAGAGTCACCACTATATGCTCCAGGGACTCAAGCCCTGGTTAAAGTCTGGAAACATGGGTCCCCAAAAGCTCAACTCCAGCCCACATGGAAAGACCCCTACCCTGTAATACTTTCTACCTCCAAAGCAGTCAAGGTACCAGGACATGATTCCTGGATTCACTACTCACGAGTCAAGCCATGGAAGAAAACAGAAGAGGACACTCAGTACATCTGTGAGCCCCTGGGAGCTCTCAGACACCTATTCAGAATTACAAATGAGTGTCATTCTAATGAACACCCCCAAAATTAAACTTCAGGGGATAAGATATCTCAGTCCCGTTTCATTCAGTTGCTCAGTCGTGTCTGACTCTTTGCGACCTCATGGACTACAGCATTCCAGGCATCCCTGTCCATCACCAACTCCCCAGAGTTTATTCAGACTCACGTCCATTGAGTTGGTGATGCCATCCAGCCATCTCATCCTCTATCATCCCGTTGTCCTCCTGCCTTCAATCTTTCCAAGCATCAGGGTCCCTTCAAATAAGTCAGCTCTTTGCATCAGGTGACCAAAGTATTGGAGTTTCAGCTTCAACATCAGTCCTTCCAATGAATATTCAGGACTGATCTCCTATAGAATGGAGTGGTTGGATCTCTTTGCAGTCCAAGGGACTCTCAAGAGTCTTCTCCAACTATATATTAAAGCATTAATTCTTTGGTGGTCTGCTTCCAACTCTCACATCCATACATGACCATTGGAAAAACCATAGACAGACCTTTGTTCACAAATTATTGTCTCTGCTTTTGAATATGCTATCTAGGTTGGTCATAACTTTTCTTCCAAAGAGCAGCCATCTTTTAATTTCATGGCTGCAGTGATTTTGGAGCCCAAGAAAATAAAATCTGTCACTGTTTCCATTGCTTCCCCATCTATATGCCATGAAGTGATGGGACCAGATGCCATGACCTTAGTTTTCTGAATGTTGAGTCTTAAGGCAACTTTTTCACTCTCCTTTTCACTTTCATCAAGAGGGTCTTTATTTCTTCTTTGCTTTCTGCCATAAGAGTGGTGTCATCTGTGTATCTAAAACAAGCCTTCAGAAGAAGAACATCCTTAATAATTTAAGACATTGACTACAGTCACTGATATAGTGATTTTCAGCCTAGATCTCCCTTTTAAAAAATTGAACTCACTCCTCCAGCTTCTGGAAATACTGCTAGAAGAAAGTAGTTAGCAGTTAACTTCTTTGTTGTGGTCCATGTGAGGCTTGGAAAAGAGTTTCCAGGCAGAGTGAGAGGACAATAGGGCTTATTAGAGAATGAGATACTGTTAGAATAGCAGGGTGGCTCAAGGGAGAGTTTACCCCTTTCATGGGCTAGCAGCCAATTTTTATAGCTAGAGAAAATTCCTGCTGGCAGAGTAGCATTAGGTGATTAGTTAGGATGCTATAGGGTGGGTGATAGGCTTTCTGGTAGCTCAGCTGATAAAGAATCTCTTGCAATTCAGGAGACTCTGGTTCAAGTCCTGGGTTGGGAAGATCCCTTGGAGAAGGGATACTACCCACTCCAGTATTCTTGCCTGGAGAATGCCTATGGACAGAGAAGCCTATTGGGCTGCAATCCATGGGGTCGCAAAGAGTTGGACATGACTAAGCACAACACATTTTACCTAATATGGGGACAGAGAATTGGCTGGTTTTGATCACAAGGTTCATAGCAACAGTTGCTATGGGGCTTGGTTAATTCTGGAGATTTTTGCCTTGTGACCTTGTATAAGGCTCCACATCTGTGATCTTGGCATCAGACTCCTCATCCTTAAAGAGTTTGACTATGCTGAAGAGGATCCCCTAGCCTAAGGTCATAAGCTCTTCCTCAAGTAGTGTATTTCCAATAACTAATTACATGGAATATGAAGTACTCTCCCTTCACCCCATCTCAAGACAATTCTGACCATTCATCTCAGTTTCAAAATTTTAAGCATTTTGGCTGAAACCTCTGTTGAGACTATCAGAGTTAAGCTTATTTCTCATTGCAATACTGCTTCCTACCCTTCTAAGGATCCTGAACTCAAGAATGTATGCATACTTAGTTGCTTCAGCCATGTCTGACTCTTTGTAACTCTATGGACTATAACCAACCAGGCTCCTCCATATATAGGATTTTCCCCACAAGAATGCTGGAGTAGGTTGCCATTTCTTCCTCCAGGGGATCTTCCCAATCCAGGAATGAAACCCATGACTCTGACATCTCTTGCACTGCAGGTGAATTGTTTACTGTTGAGCCTCCAGGGAAGAAGAATACTCCCTAATAAACTTCTTGAACACTAACCTCTGTATGTTGTGTACATCAGAATATGCTTCACACAGAACCTAGGCTGCAACATTTGGTATCAGAAGTAGTCAGAAAAAGCAGACACTACTATAGGATCTTAAAGCCAGATGATGAGGACTCATCACCGAGCTTGCAATAAAGACCTCATCCCTGGTGGTCAGTGATGCACAGAGAGCCATGTTATATACAAAAGTGCAACTGCTAAAACTGCCCCTTCGATGAGCTAACATATTTTACTATACCAGTGGAAGAGAATGCATTAGAACAAGGTTTCCCAACTGCAGCACCACTGTCATTTTGGGCCAGATACTTACTGTTGTTGGGAACTGTCCAATGCACTGAAGGATTCTGAGCAGCACCCTGGCCTTTATTCCGTAGATACCAATTGCATACTCTCCCTCTCTAGCCCATGAGTTTTGATAATCGCAAATATTTCTGGACATTGCTGAAATTCGTTTCCACTTTTCATGTCCATGCCTTTGCTTATCTAAGCCTTCATCCTAAACATGATTCCTTCATCTCTGCCAGTCAATTTCCTACCATTTTGGGAGAAAAAGGGGTCCCTGATTCAGTGCCAACTCTACCTAAAGTCTTTTAGATGTCCAAGATATAATAATTCTTCATTGTTTCCTAGTCAAGCTTAATATCCTTTTATAATCTGAATGAATCATGCTTCACAAGTACTAATGCTGTCCATGTACATTAATGTTCACTTTACTAAGACTCTAAGGTTTTGAATACTTTACTTATGAGAAATCCAGTATTCCACAGACTTCTCCTTACTAGATGTTTTATGAAACTCAAGGATGTTTCTGTAAGTATTGGTCATCTTGTTGCAGAAACCAGTACTTGAGAAACCAAGCACCACACTTCAGAGAGTTGGAGAACTCAGGTTTATTATGTTGTCGGGCCCAGAGGAGTTAAAACTCCAAGCTCTGAGCCCTGAGCAGAAGGATTACAGAGTTTTTATACATGGACAGGCATGATTGAGTAGGTTTGTGGGTTTGCAGGGACTAGGCAATTGCAAAGAGCAGGACAAGGGTGAGTGAGATAAGCTCCAGTTCCTAGTATTGTGAGTTCCCACTTTCTGAGACCTACATGATCCAGACTTTGCAAGGAGCAAGTTTAGTTACAGAGGCAGAAGGAGCAGGAGGTTATGTAAAATTTTAACTTCTCCTCTTCATTCCCCTCTCTTGATGCTTCTATCATTCATTGTAAAAAGCATCATCTCATGTTTTGGTAGAACATTCAGAGCTCCTCATAGTTTAGGCAGCTATATTGAGCTATTACAATTTATAACTTTATGGATTCAATTCCAGAGGTTATGAACTGTGTTAAGAGCATTGAGAATACAAGGGCCAAACAAGAGTGCCACAAAGAACATAAAGAGAGGACCAGTTAAAGGGAGAAGCCACAATGCCCAGCTCCAGATATTGTTCCAGTTACCCCAGGAATTTGCTAGTTTCTCTCTCCTTTTCAAAATTCGTTCCCTTAGCTGTTGGGCCATGTCCCTGACTGTTCCTGATTGGTTTACCTAAACCAGCATTTGTTCAAGAAGAGGCAGAGTCCTTCTTTTTCAGCTGTAGGTAGGTCAATATCATCCTTGAAGTCCTTGGATATTGTATGGTAGAAGGTGGTTAATGAAGAAATTCCTCCTATTCTTATACTCATCCCAGCCATAATTCCCAGACCAACTAGTAGGGTATAAACTGGATGGCTCTTTTTGACCATGTATGTGCTGCCAGAGGTATGGTGAGAGTATAGATGTTAGGGACAATATACATCAGAAGAGTGAGGAAAGCTAAGGTGCAGATACCCATCCTATTGACTGGTAGACATAAATAAGCATCTGTCCCACAAACAAAGAAAAGGTCTTGGTGGGGGCAGCACCATACTGTGTTTGTGGGAGGATAAGTGGGCCACTCACCTTTCAAAGTTTGAATACATTTGTCTCTAGCTAAATTGCCTACAGGTTCAGTTCCTCCATCATCTGTAAAGCATTCTGGAGCCTTTTGAGTTAGCTCAATTGTCCTTAAGACTGGTCCTTGTAAGGGTAGATCTATAGGAGTTCCCATGGCTGTTGCATCATTCAATGGTGTTAGTGTAGCTAAGTACCGTGGAGCTCCTAAGGATAAGGAAAGCCAGCAATCCCTTGCCAGCTGGGGGGCTGGTGTCTTTAAGAAGGTGATGAGTTGCACTGAGAACCTGGTACAGACCAGCGTCTAAGGGGGAGTTAACTTTGTAACCTGGGTCATACTGTCAATAATAAGAGTCTGATTTTTTAGGGCAAAGTTGATCTAATTTCATTTGTGTGTATTACTGTCCCTTTCCAGTAGGTTTTTCCATTTATTTGGCAGACAGACACTGGTTCTAGGTTATAAAATCTGCATGGCATTTGGGGGTAGATGGAGGCACAGGGGCATGATGGCAATGCCACAGTGTCAGGATACCACATGGGGTGTAGATCCTCTGGTAGGGGAAAGGTAGCAGCAGTGAGGGTCATAATTGGAAAACATTTTTGGCACCCAGGTCCCTGGATATACATCGCATGGTTATGAAGGCAGCAGGTAGTCAGCCTATAGGATTGGCTATCTATACATTGTTCTAGCTGATGCTTAAGTAAGCAGTTTTCCGAAGGTTAACTATAATATTGACAGGTTCATGATGAATAAGGAATGGTACCATCTGTTACAGCAAGGGACACCAAAAGGCTGCAAAGCAGCCTGCATGTAACATATACCTGCCGAAAGTGAAAGTGAAGTTGCTCAGTCGTGTCTGACTCTTTGCAACCACGGACTATAGCCTGTCAGGTTCCTCCATCCACAGGATTTCCCAGGCAAGAATACTGGAATGGGTTGCCATTTCCTTCTCCAAACTGGACACTAGCGAAAAGTTTTCTCCCTATCTTTGGGTTGTCACAGCTATAGCAACTGAGCCTATCTTGAAGGGGGGTCAGCTATACTGTGAGCAATTTAATTAGTAGGGAGAATCGATCATAAGAGGCATCTACCAAGAATGAGGCTTCCCACTACAGTGAGATAACAGACAGCTAACCACAGCTCCTGACCCAAATCTCAGTCCTGAGGTGTGACTGAAGCTAGTCCTGTAGCAAAGAGCACAGCAATAATACCAATCAGGGATAGAGGCCAGGGTTGGCAATGAAAACCCATTGATATTTTGATAGCCAGATCCTCAAGCTTCCGCCATGTCTTGACCAGTCAACTACCAGAGTGTGGCTGAAGCAAGACTGAAAAATCTTCAAGCTTCTGCTGTCTGTTGGCTAGTCAGCTCCTGGATTGACTGGAGCAGGGCTCAGCGTCCTTCATGGGTGAGGGCTATTATTTTTGGAACCAGACTTTGAGGAGATTTTTGGGGTCCTGAACTGCTTTCCAGGTGTCCTCAACTGCTTTCCAGGTGTCCTCATCACAGGGAGCTTGCTGCTTTCTTGACTCTGGGGTGGTGGATCCAAGGGATGGCGCCTGTAACTCTAACAGCAGTAGGGGTTGCCAGGACGACCGTGTGAGGGCCTGCCCAAACTGGTTGAAGCAGTTCCTTTTTCCAATCATTAATCCATACCTCATCTCCTGGCTGATAGGGATGAACCCAATTGCCCAAAGGAATGGGTGTCCTTTCTAAGGTTTCTCTGGAAATATGGAGGAAGACTTTTCCCAGGGCCCAGAGGTGTTGGGATATTTCCAGGTCAGCTAGTTGTTGAGGATTTCCCTTGAGTTTTCCTATCACTGGGAGTGTTATCCCATATAAGATCTCAAAGGGAGAATAGCTTGATGACCTCAGGGTGCTTTGGGCTCAGAGTAAGGCTAGGGGTAACATGTCAACCCAAGGTAACTGGGTCTCCTGATAGAGTTTAGCTAATGTAGTCTTCAGGGTCTGAGTCATACGTTCAACTTTCCCTGAGCTCTGTGGTCTGTAAGCAGTGTGAAACTTCCATTTGATTCCTAGTGTCCTGGATAAAGTTTGGATTATCTCAGACACAAAAGGTGGCCCACTGTCAAACCCTATGGAGAGACATAGCCCACATCTCAGTACTATGTTTCTTAGTAGGGCCTTGGCCACTTCTTATCCCTGTTATTATCCCTACCCCCTGTGTAGGGGGTAGGCTTCAGCTCATCCCAAGTAGGGGCAGACTGCAACAAGTAAATACTTGTAATCCCGATAGGGCTTGACTTCAGTAAAGCCCACTTCTAGATCTTCAAAGGGCAGTGTACCAACTGTCTGCACCCCTGGGTTCAGTCTTGGTCCTTGGCTGGCATTGTTTTGTGCACAAGTCACACATCTAGCACTGATCTGGCCACACAAGGTTGGGGACTTAGGAACAAAATCATAGTGGCTCAGTAAGCGCTTCAGCACAGTTTTTCCTGAGTTGTCTCATGATGTTGTTTTACCAGCTGGACTACTATATTGCTGGGGAAAAACCATCTTTGGTCTGGGAGCTTTCACCAGCCCTCCTTTTCTTTTATTCCTCCCTCATCTTCCTTGGTTTATCTCAGGGATGGAGGCAATTCTGGTGCCAAGAGGACCTTAAAGATTGACTTGGGGTCCATTGTGGGGCTCAGTTGGGTCACTGCCTCTTTGGATGCCTGGTCAGCCGACTGATTTCCTTTGCTGATTGGATCAGTTTCTCGCTGATGGCCTTTACAGTGGATGACTGCTAGTTGGGAAGGCTTCCAGACTGCTTCTAACAGCTGAAGGATTTATTTTTTGTTTTTAATCTCCTTTCCCCCTGCTTTCAATAGTCCCCTTTCTTTAGAAATGGCTCCATGAACATGTAAAGTAACAAAGGCATGCCCTGATTCAGTGTAGATGTTGACTTGTTTCCCCTCGGCATGCTTTAGCACCTGGGCGAGTGCCCATCGCTCAGCCCGTCGTGCTGACTACCCTTGTGACAAGGCCTCAGCCTTCACTATCTTGTCAGTTGTTGTTATGGCATAGCCTGCTTTGTGCTGTCCATCTTGGATGAAACGCCTTCATCCAAGTGAACAGTTCCAGTTCTAGGTTCTGGAGGGGAATGTCCATCAGGTCCACCCTGCTTGAGTAAATTTCATCTATGACCTCCTCACAGTTATAATTGGGGGTTCCCACTTCTGTAGGTAAAATGGTGGCAGGGTTCAGCATCCGCACAGTCTCGCTGGACCTGTGGGTTTTTGCAAAGCAGTCCATGATTGTGAATCATCCTGGAGCTGCTCAGCCACTTATGCCCCTGGCTGTTCATCAGAGCATTAACAGCATGGGGAACCTTTACATTTATATTTTGTCCTAAAGTAAGCTTATCTTCTTCTCTGACCAAAACCACAGTGGCAGCTAGTGCCTGGAGGCATGGCAGCCATCCCACGGCCACTGGGTCCAGTCGTTTGGACAGGTATGCGACCAGGCACTGCCATGGTCCAACTGTCGGTGTGAGGACCCCAGTGCAATGTGATTTTTCTTATGTACAAAGAGGTTAAAGTCCTGTGTCACATCTGGCAGCCCTAATGCTGGAGCGCTGGTCAAGAGTCTTTTCATCTCCTTGAAGGCCTTTTCCTGTTCAGGTCCCTATTTCCAGGAGTCCTTACCAGACCCTGCTTCAGCTTTAAACAAAGGCTTGGGAATTTCAGAGAAAGCCAGTAGGGCAGAATCTTCCAGCCCCAAGGAACTCATGGACTTCTTTCTTGGTGTTTGGCTGAGGTATTGAACAGATAGCTTGCTTTCTCTCATGTCTGAGTGCCGATGTACTTTTGAGATGGCAAACTGAGGTACTTGATCTCCTATCTGAAGATCTGAGCTTTTTCCCATGACACCTGTACCCTGTGGTGGACCGTAGAGCCAACAGGGCTCTGGCACCTCTCCAGCAGTCTCCTTGGACTATTGCAAAGAGACTGGACACTGGAGTAATGAGAGTACCCCCATCACAGAAAGACATCTAAAGGGTCAAAGAAGTTCAGTTGGCCCAACAAAGAAAGGTACCATCCTCAGCTGGCCATCCAAAACCTTATCAGAGGTTGCAATTGGCTAGCAACAGGTCATCTACATACTGGAGCAGGGTGCAGTTGAAAGTTTCTCTGGGAAAGGCAGCAAGACTTCAGCCAGGGCTTCACCAAACAGGGTAGGTGAGTTTTTGAAGCCTTGTGGCAGTCAGGTCCGAGTCAGCTGTGTCTTTCTCCAGTATGTGGGTCTTCCCGTTAAAAGACAAACAAGGGCTGGCTGGCTGGTGACAGCCAGAGGCAGAAGAATGCATCTTTGAGATTGAGGCAGGTGAACCAGCTTGCCTGAGTAACTAAGAGACTCAGAAGAGTGTAGGGATTTGGAACCACTGGATGGATAGTGATCACCACATTGTTGATGGCATGGAGGTCCTGGACTGGGCGGTATTCATTCCCTCTAGACTTTTTGACTGATAAGAGCAGAGTGTTCTAGGGAGACTGACATTCAGTTAGGATCTCAGCATCTCATACACTCTGGATGTGGTCTCGAATTCCCAGGCATGCCTCCCGTGGTACAGGATATTGTTTCTGTCTAACAGGAGTGGCTTCTGGCCTTATGTCCACTACAACTGGCACAAAGGTTTTGGCCAAACCTGGGGCCCCTTCTCTTCCCAGACATCAGGGAATTCTTTTAGCAGTCTGGGGGATTTATTTGTTCCCTCCCTGAGGAAAAGAGATGCCATTCATCTTCCTTGGGCATCGTCACAGCCATCATCAGAGCTGATTGGCTCCCCCAGGGGCAAAGGGAATTTGTGCCCCTAGTTTTGTCAGTAAGTCTCTACACAGCAGTGGAAAAGGCATTCCAGTAAGTGGAGAAATTTATGAGTTACCAGATGGCCCCCTAGCTGACGTGAATGGGCTTTGCAAAATGAGTGGGCTGCCATGTCCCCTGTGGCCCCAACAATAGTTGCTGTTCTGCCTGTGAGGGGGAGCCACAGGTGTGGTTACCACAGAGCATTCAGCTCCAGTATCCACCATAAAAGTCATTGATTGTCCCCCCTACTTTCATCATGACTGTGGGCTCCCAGGGGCCCAGGATCAGGAAGCCTGGTCTTCCCTACTCTGATTCTGCTCTGGCCATGCCGATAAGGTTTTGGATGTCCAGCCCAGGCTGGTACCTTTCTTTGTTGGATCGACTGAACTTCTTCTACCCTTTAGATGTCTCTCTGCAATGGGGGCACTCATTCCTCCAGTGTCCAGTCTCTTTGCAGTAGCTGCACTGGACATAGCATAGTGGTGGTCTCTTCTTAGTTTCCCTTTCCATGAGGAACATTCTGTTTCACTTGATCTGAGCTCCTCAATGCCGCCACTAGCAGGGGTGCTTTATGTTTCATTCTTTTACCTGCTTCTCATTGGGTTTCATGGTCTTGGTTCACAAAGACCTTATTTGCTACCTCCAGGAGCAGTGTGGCATTCATCCCAGTGAAGCCTTCCAGCTTTTAGGGCTTTCATTGGATGTCTGCACAGGATTGAGCTACAAAGCCAGCATTAACCATCCATTGATTCTCAGGTGTGTCAGGGTCGAATGGGGTATATGTCCAGAACACTTCACACAGTCTTTCACAGAAGCTGGTGGGAGTCTCGTCTGCTTTTTGGATTATTGTTGTAATTCTGGGCATACTGGTGGGTTTTTGGCTCCTGCTTGAAGTCCATGTAGAAGGGTATCATGGTGACCCAGGGTTTCTTGTCTTTCTCTGGTATTGAAATTTCAATTAGATCTCATCTCTAGCATCTCTTCTTGTGTCCATCCTTCTGCATCTAAAACCTCTGCAGGGCTTGTCTTCAGAGCCATTTTGGGGCTTCTGTCGAGATGCGTTGCTTTTCTTCAGTGGTGAAGAAAGACATGGGAGCTGGCAACAGTCATCCCATGTAGGCTGATAGGTGTGGCAAATGGACTCTAGGACATCAATCATAGCCCGTGATTTATCAGAATATGCTGGATTGTGGTATTTCCAGTTTAGAAGATCAGTAGTGCTGAAGGGCTGGTGATAAAGGATGAAGAAACCAGGCTGGACTGAACCGTCCTCATTGACTTGTTGAAGACCTTGAGTTTCTTGCAGCGGCATCTGACAGGCCACAGGCTGGTTAGATTGTTCAGCAGAGTGGAGCCACTTCACTACTGGCTTGGGGCTGGAGTATTCCTCATGCGGTGGTGCAGGGGACATGGAGGGAGGTGAACTGTCTGGCAATGGGTCCTGTGCTGGCTGTGCTGGAGCTTGTGGAATCAGGGAAAAGTATGGCAGGGGCAGCTGTGGGTCTTCCACTGGATCTCCCTGGAATATAGGGTTTTTTCCCCTTTTCTTTTTTTTTTTCCTGAATCACTGGGCCACAAGTACCCTACTCTGTCCCTGTCTGTTCATGGGGGCAGGGTCTGTGCTATTAGAAGTCAGGAGTCTATGATCTGGATGTCCTGAAGTCCCAGTGACTACCTGATGTGCTGCTTGGACAACGGGCAGGTTGAGAATCCCCTCTGGCGACCATTCAAAATCAAAGGATAGCCGATCCAGCTCACATAAGTTACAAAGCTTCCTGGGGGTCATCTTGACTCTATAATCTCCTGCAAAGCCCTTCTTAAAATTCTTTATCATGCAGTCTAAAACTGTTGGCTTAAAGGAACTTCCACCCATGTTGACAAATGTAATCTACCTGGCAGGGTTTTGAAGAAAACCTAATATCTTAGATGTCAGCTCAAGGAGTCAGTCGACAGAAGAGTAACCAATAATTTCTCCCTCCCTATGTATCCTGCCCTGAGTTGGTGGCACAAAGACAAACAAGGGTGGGTATCGCCTCAAAAGAGGAGACCATTCAGGCCCCATCCCTGAAGGGAACTTAGGCGCCTCTTAGCATTGGCAGATCAGTATAAACCCCTGATCCATATCTGTCTCACAGGGAGGGACTGAGTCCCTCCTTTGAGCCATATGAGGTCACTACAGAACTGCAAGATAGGGGCCCACTTGGACTCCATAGCCATGAAGGCCGTGAAGCCACACAATCAAGCTTGAAACACAAGCGAATCAGGCCGCACGCTCATTCACATTCATCTTTTGACCACCTGGCCACTCTCCTGAGGAAGATTTAAAACACCTCTTAGCATTAGCAGGTCATTATAAACCCCTGCCCTGGAAAAGCCTTGCAATGAGAGATCAAATCCCCCAGAGACTGGCAGCACTTTTCAGCCTTATGAGGTCATCACAGAACAGCAGGTTTTGGACCCTCTCAGGCTCCAGGTCTGAGGACTGTGGAGCTCACTTTCACTTCCTTCAGTCAGCAATCATGCATACACAGTCACTCAGAGGTTATCACAATACCTCCCTTTTCCCAGGTCCCTAGGTCTCCCTATCTGCTACTCCCTTCCTGGGAGCTCCAAGGAGGTGCTCAGGCCCCTCTTCTACCCGTCAGAGTAGGACTTGACTGGGGACTGACCTCAGGGCCTTACCTGATTCTGTGGCCATTCCTGGTGAGTTGGTCTGTCCCTCCGATGAGTCTGGTCAGGGCACAGCCACCTGGAGAGTCAGAAAGCAGGTCTGAAAGAAAGGTGGCATGGCTCCTCGTTTGTCTTGGGGCTCCTGCGCTCTGACCTAGCTGAGCCATCAGTCCAGCGGCTCAAGGGGCCAGCATAGTTGGAATTTTGCTGAAGCCTCCAGAAAATGTTGCAGAAACCAGCACTTGAGAAACCAAGCACCACTCAGGGAATTGGATAACTCAGGTTTATTATGCTGTTGGGCCCAGAGGAGTTAACACCCCAAGCTCTGAGCCCTGAACAGAAGGGTTACAGAGTTTTTATACATGGACAGGCATGATTAAGCGGGTTTGCAGGGACTGGGCAATTGCAAAGAGCAGGACAAGGTTGAGTGAAATAAGCTCCAGTTCCTAACATTTTAAGTCCCCACTTTCTGAGACCTATGTGATCCAGACTTGGGAAGGAGCAAGCTGAGTTACAGAGGCAGAAGGAGCAGGAGGTCACGTAAAATTTTAACTTTTCCTGTTCAATCTCTCACTGTTAGCTGTACCTGCCAATAAATCAGGGACTCACTTCCTCAGATGACCAGGAGTTCAACTGCTAGGCTCCAATCACAGATCAATTGCCCACAAGTGATTCCAGCAGTTCTGGTTGTGTGATGCTCCTCTTGCTTCTTGCCTTCTCAGTACAAATATTTAGCAGTTTACTGAAGCCAGTGTTGCTCTGGTGACAGCATTTCAGCAGTTTGTCTGCCTGAACATCTCCCAGCAAGTGCTTGAGCACTGATGTTTTACAACTCTCTGTGGTATAGGTCTCTTAAATTACATTCACAGCTATCATTTTTTAGGAAACACACATGCTGCAGCCATGTCTGGGACAGAGATTATTTCTTTATGAGCAACCTCCTAAATACAAAACCAACACACTTTTGATCTCTCTGCCTAGTGTGACCTTTTTCTGACTTTCTGACCTTTTCTGACTATCTGTGACCTTTTTCATTATGGAGATTTCCTTGTGCTGTGTTCCACATTGTTGTTTAGTCACTAAGCCATGTCCTGTTCTTTTGTGACCCCATAGACTATAGCCCACCAGGCCCTTCTGTCCATGGGTTTTCCAGGGAAGAATATTGGAGTGGGTTGCCATTTCCTACTCCAAGGGACTTTCCCAATCCAGGGATCAAACTCACATCTCCTGCATGGCAGGCAGATTCTTTAACCTCTGAGTCATGTTACCTTTGTTCCTTTTGGGGGCTGCCCTGCATATCAGTCATGTGTAAATATCCTTGAAACTCACTGGTGGTAGGTAGAGTACAGAGATGATTCAGACTATCAGAGCTCCATCTCTTTTTTCTCAGGAGAGATTTTTCTTCTAAACAGATGGTGATGCAGGTGAGTTTGTGAAGAAAGAATTTACTTCTAATTCTTCCTGCCAGAAAAGAGGCACTGTTTTAAACTACATTTTTCCATTTTATCACGGACCCCAGAGATGAGCTGCATTGCTTTTGGGTCTTTGTTGTCCATGTTCTTTGACACTGCTAAAATGTATCTGATTGATTTTAAATACCAGATTGTAAATTTCACTAATTTGACAAACCAAAAACTGAAAAACTAAAATTTTTTTAGGATCCATTCCTAGAATAAACTCAGACATCAGGACCTATGATATAATTTGTATTCTTATTCATTTGAAAAACCAAAAATAATAACAGAAAAACAAAGAACAATAAACATTATATATATATATATATATATTTACCCAGTAAGAAGTTACCTCTTTCTTCAAAGAAAAAATAAAAAGATTTATTCATCCATTAATTTATTCATTCATTATCTATCCTTCTAATGAGAATTTGTCAAACACTCATTAAGAAGGGTCAGGAATCTATTGAACCACTCTAATATCATGATATTTCCAAATTAATACAATAAAAAATCAAAACTACATTGATATTAAAACAGGATGACCCAATCTTAAGAAGTCTCATATTCATAATGAATGGCATCTTCCAGGAAATTGATTGTGTTCTGTCTTATAATATCTGCTGCTGATGAACTGTTTAAGTGGGTATTGATTTAGAAAAACCTAATCCATAATAACTCCTACATTACATACACTACCTTGTGTAAAATAGATAGCTAGTGTGAGGTTTCTGTATAGCACAGGCAGAACAGCTTGGTGCTTTGTGAAGACCTATAAGGGTAGGATGGTGGGGGTTGAAGGGAGGCTCGAGAAGGAGAGGATATATGTATACTTATAGCTGATTCATGTTTTTGTACAGCAGAAACTGACACAACATTTTTAAAAAATTTTACTCCAATTAAAAAATAAATTAAAAAATAAAGGTTTGGCAGATTGTATACAGAGTCATATGCTTTTCCTTTGCCAAAATTATCCTTTCACTTTATTGCAATGTTTATGTAGAAGTAGCCATATAGCTCATAGAAGAATGAACAGAGAAGATTAAAGTATATGAAAAAGAACCACCTGATAATTTTGGTTCCACAAGAAATACAGATATTATTGTCAGAATAATAAGAAGAATCAATAGAAAAGTAAAATTCTTTTATAAGACAACATATACTTTCAAATTTTAAGCTGTTTTGTTAGGAATATATTTAGTATTTTTAAAAAGTCTATCATGACTCTTAATGCATTTAGAAATTAAAATTAGAGTTCTGAGATATGGATTAAGTTGAATACCCTTTCCATAGTTTGTGGGTATAAGGCTGAAGCTCATGACTTCTCTGACTCTCTTCCATGAGGCCTACCATTCTTCAACAATGTACTCTGCAAATGAAGTTGTTAAAAGTCTGATAAGCATCATTTGATGGATAAGGAGCCCAGAAAGGGGGAAAAGATATATTTGTTTCCTCAATGGTGAATATATTTTACTAAGAACCAAGAGCTTATCTCCTCTCTCCTTCCCTCTCCTCTGCTCTACCTGACATTATTTCAAAATAGCAACATTATTTTGAAACACATTAATGAGATTTTAAATGAGTGTGTAATTTATTATGTAATTATGTTTACATTCTTTAGAGAAGGGACTGTATATTTCAGGCTGCCAACTTTTCTGTAGCCGGTGCCAGTTTGTGGGGTAGAGACGCTGTGTGTCAGGTAGATGAAAGCAAGTCATCCATCTTGGTGTCCCTGCAGCTGTTCAGGGTGTTGGAGAGCACTCTACAGTTAGAGACAGGAAGCCTGGTTTCACTGCAGCGTGGGGGGAAAAAATCACTTAACATTAGTGAAATAGGTTCCTTGCCTTCCTCAAAGTGCAATTATGTGGAGCATTTAATTATGACATTAAAATACTTTCTGAATACATTTTAGACAGATTATTACTTTCACTCCTAAAATTAGGAGAAACCAGGAATGATATTTAAGCAGCACATCCAGAAGTTCTGTTAATAACTGAGGATAAACACAGTAGCCCCTGCCAGAGATGCTACAGATCAAAGATTCTATCTTAGCTGACTGAGTGAAAGGACACGTTAAAATTAAAGAACTTAATTCATAAGTGGGAAGACCACTGGATTCTAAGTTTGAATCTCTGATCTGTGATATTGGCTATGTGGCCTGAAACAAGCTAGCATCTGTCATTAACCCTCTCAAAAAGACAAAAGGAATGAGCAAAATAGCTTCACATCAACATTTTTAGCTTTTGACACGATAACATCCAGCTCCCACTCCAAACAATTTATATACCATGACATTATTAATGAAAGCAATTTACATTTATATATCTCAAGTCTCCTCTTTTGAATTAAGTGAATGTTGCTGCTGCTGCTAAGTCGCTTCAGTCATGTCCGACTCTGTGCAACCCCATAGACGGCAGCCCACCAGGCTCCCCCCGTCCCTAGGATTCTTCAGGCAAGAACACTGGAGTGGGTTGCCATTTCCTTCCCCAATGCATAAAAGGGAAAAGTGAAAGTGAAGTAGCTCAGTCGTGTCCGACTCTTAGCAGCCCCACGGACTGCAGCCCACCAGGCTCCTCCTCCCATGGGATTTTCCAGGCAAGAGTACTGGAGTGGGGTGCCATTGCCTTCTCCAGAATTAAGTGAATAGTAATATCTAAATCCAAATCTGACATATAAATACAGAAGGCAGTTAGTTTGGAACTATTGCATTAAAGTTTCAGCCACATAAATTTTCTTCATTTTAAAGATAATTCAATTAAAGCCCTGAGAGGTTAAATCACTTGCTAACAAGATATAGCTATTAAATG
Organism: Nanger dama; assembly: GCA_917880005.1. Taxonomy (NCBI): domain Eukaryota; kingdom Metazoa; phylum Chordata; class Mammalia; order Artiodactyla; family Bovidae; genus Nanger; species Nanger dama. The sequence continues at coordinate 20,252,691 of CAKJTW010000011.1, read as the reverse complement.
AGTGAGTACTGTTTTCTGCATTCTACAGTTATTTCTCAGCCATTGATAAAAATTTGTCATAGATTAAGCAATCATTGTTCAGATACTCATATAAATGCATGGCCAAAAATGTCCAAATTATTAGCCTGTACCTTCATGATATTTTTATTTCAAAGAACTCTGGCTTACCATTTAAAATCAAGTTAGCTATGACACTTGAGGCCCGTTTTTAAACAAATCGATTATGCAGATTTGCTGTGGAAATGAGCTGCTTTTTTCACTGGAAAGAAGGTTCAGAAGAAAGAGCTTAGGTTGGCTGAGATCATGTCTCCTAAAGCGCATACTGAAGAACAATTACGGGCTTCCTTGGTGAGGTTTGTTTTGTTTAGTGATAGTGCTCAATAGTCAATGGAAAAGCCAGAATACTTTTTCATCTCTGGTCTTTCTTTTTGTGAAAAGGTCCTGATGTCCAAGTGGACAAGCAGGTGAAATTTCAGGAAATGTGTAATGGAAAACTCACATTAAGAGTTTCACAGATTTTAGTTGTCTTTTATTTTCTCCTCATCCAAGTTTGCTCTTAAAGGAGAGGGAATAAAGTTTACAGATAGATGTACTGAATGTGTAATTCCAGGCCTTCCTAGAGAATTTTATAAAATAATTCTTGCCATCCTTTTCTTGCTGACACTCCATCATGTTTCTCCTTTTCACTTTCTTTCTCCTTTCCAGTTCATTATATTGATGTTAATTTTATTTAATGAATTGTATTTCTGTTGTTCAAGCCCCTTAAAAGTTATTTTATTTCCATTCCTGCAAGAGGAGAATGTCCAGAAAAGCTTTCTTGATTATTAGCACTAAAACTGGCTTTTCCATTGACTATTGAAAACCATCACTTTGCTTAGCTTCTGAAGGAAAAGACCACTTGCCTGATTTTAACTTCACTTACCTTTCCTCACATTGACTGACTTCCATGTTACAACTTCATCGCTTCTATCATTGGCATAGTATCTACAGTAGGTTGGAAGGCTGTACCTACTCTGGTTTGGACACTAAGCTACTTACACTTGTGCCAATGTATATATAAAGTCTCATTTATTCCTTAAATAAACTTAAGTCACTATTAGCCCCAGTTTATAGATGAAATAAATGAACCTCATAGATTTTAAGTAGTTTTGTTAAAGACATATACCAGATGAGAGACAGAAATAGATATATTTAGTGTTGTTTTTGTCATTATTGAAAGAAATAAAACTATCTTCTCCTGCGTCTGCATCCAGATCTGGATAGGTAATATTCCAGGATTTTTACATATTCCTTCAAAATTCATTTTCAGACTTGGAAAATATCTGACTGAAAAATAACCCCAAGAAATAAAACAGCAAGAAAACATGAACTGCATTGTTTTCTCTTTCCCATAATTTAGTATAGAGAAAAGTATAAAATGTCATCAATATTTATGTTTTAACATCAGAGGTTGTTTAACACAATAATACTTGATAAGTAAGGAAACTATTCTTTCTTAAATTTAGGTACAAGCTGTGATTTTTGCTGCCATTGTGATTACCTCAAAATCTTAGCGTCATTTCAACTTCTGTTTTCCTTTGCTGTATATGGTTAATTACCAAGTCCAATTTTGATTTCATATTCCAACAAGAACCACCTCTATCTCCTTTCCAAGGAGTATATGGTTTTTCTATATTGGGGATTATGTGTGTTTGTGTTCAGTCATGTCCGACTTTTTGTGACCCTGTGGACTACATCCCCGTCCATAGAATTTTCCAGGCAAGAATACTGCAGCGGGTTGCCATTTCCTACTTCAGGGGTCTTCCTGACCCAGGGATCAAATCTGCATCTCTTGCATCTCCTGCATTGACAGGCAGATTCTTTACCAATAGGCCACCTGGGAAGCCCCATTTGGGATTATACCAGTCTTTCCAATATGGCTAAGCCATGTTTTTAACTAGTACTTCCTTCTTCCTTATATGAACCCAGTGTGCAAGTAAAACTATTCTTCCAAGAAGATGTGAATAATCTACTCACCTAGTTTATTGGGGGTTTTTAGGATATTTTTTCTTACTGGATATCTTTATTCTATTATAAACTATTGTCTATCAAGCACACAGTTGTCCACATTTCATATATCCCTTTACATTCTAAGATGACTGCACCAAATACAATACTTAAATTTTATCAATTTTCTATTCTGGTGGCCCGATACTTATCATTTATCTCTTCTACTCATTATTTTAGCTCCAAAATGAAGTTAAGACAACATAATTTTAAAATCCTCAGCTAAAAATGCCGAGGGGGACAGACCTGAGTTTTATTTTCTACACAATTGTTCACCAAATTCTCTGAACAATATTACCCATTTGTTTGTGAAACCTTCAGGAATCCTCTTGACAGGAAAGTGAAAGTGAAGTCGCTCAGTATCCGACTCTTTGCGACCCGTGGACTGCAGCGCACCAAGCTCCTCCGTCCATGGGATTCTCCAGGCAAGAATACTGGAGTGGATTGCCATTTCCTTCTCCAGGGGATCTTCCCAACCCAGGGATCAAACCCAGGTCTCCCACATTGCAGGCAGATGCTTTAACCTCTGCACCACCAGGGTGCTGGAATTAAATAATTATAGAACATAAGAAATAGAGAATTTAGAGATCTGGTATTTCCTAAAGTTAGAGAGATACTCTGAAAAAGAAATAAATTTAAGGTAGGAAGCACTCAATTTTATTCACTCCATTTCTTTCACACTAATTATTTATTTCAGTTAATATTTGAATGCCATTTTATTAACACTTAAATACTTGAATTTCATTTTATTATCATAAAATGAGATTCTCCAAGATAAGAATACTGGAGTGGAGTGCTATTCCTTTCTCTAGAGGATCTTGCTGACCTAGGGATCGAACCCTGGTCTCCTGTGTTGCTGGCAGATTCTTTACCGTTTGAGTTACAGGAAAGACCCTATTATACAATAGAGGCATTATCTATTACATGCTCCCAGTACTTGCCAAATATTATTTATAAAAACAAAAGTGTATGAAATGATCAGATTATTATTTTTCTTTCCAAAGTTTAAATTTTCCCAACTAAGATAGGAAATCTCATCTCAGAAATTATATACCAGATTTTCTAAAGCTAAGAAAGGGTTAAAATGGACACAATTTTAAAATTATACTTTCCCTTCATATGGGGGTAACACAAGTGGATTCTGGTTCATCAACTGTGAATCCTGGATTAAATATCCTTCTATACTAATCTTTGTGAAAGAAGCATTAAAAGCCCATTTGATATTTTATACTGTAACACGTGCTTCCTTAAGGATTTATTACTTTGTTTCATCTATACTATCTTTTTCTGTCTTAATTATTTTAAAGCAAAACTCAGCCTTTATGATATTTTATCCCTTTACCAGTCAGAATATATATCCTTAAAAATTTATCTGGATATTTTCCTATATAACCAAATTTTTCCAATTGCTTCAAAATATGTTTTTACAGTTGACTTTTTCAAACAGAAAACAAGTAAGGTCCACACTTGCCAGCTGGTTGTGTTGCGTGCATCTCTTTGTATCTAAAACAGTCATACATCACTTTGCTTATTGACTATATACTATTGATCTGCTGAAGACAATAGATAACTTGTCCTTTAGAATTTCCAGTCTTCTAAATTTTCTTTGCTGTTTGCTTTGTGATGTTGGTTAATTTGTTTCTCTCTCCTTCGTATTCTTAATATACTAATTATTGGCCCTGCAGATATGGTAAAATTTAGGATTAGATGTTCTATGTATTTTTGAAAAAAAATGCTTAAGTGGCGCTATTTTTTCTGTAACATATTTGGAGACTTGCAGTGTAAAACTGTCCCTTCTTAGTAATGTAATGATTGATTGCGCAGTTAATTCAGCTCATAATAGCGTGCTCTCTAGTGAGACAAAGACCTCAACGTTAACACAGCTCTCTGATTTCTGGCCACAAATAGTCTAAATCCTTCCAGCTAGTGACATCAAGGTGTGGATTAAATGACTGTGCATAATCCCCTTCTGGGGTTCTTAGCCTGGAGGCTAAGGATCTGGGAAATTAATTTAGAAGTTCATGTGTATCCTAACACAAGCATACTGACCAAATTTTAAAAATAAAAACTGACTCATAAGGTTTATGCAGAGTACCAGAATCTGAGAACCACTCCCACCCAGTAACTCTCCATGAATAATACCCTTGAAAGGATACAGATAAGAAGGAAAAAGTAATGATGATTCCAGAAGCTAAGGATGAAAAGAGTGGAAACAGCAAAATTCTGGAGGAATATCTTTAAAATTGGATGACATCACACAAAAGTCATTGAGAGCTGATATACCCTTTAACTCCTAAGCTAAAAGAGCACTGATAGAATTTTAGGTGAATTCCATTCGTATACCCTAAATAATGAATGTGAAATTTAATTTTATATATATCTAACCTTAGATCTTGGATTCTTGCCACTTATCTGCTTTATAATTCTGGGAAAATTACTTCATCTCTACAAGTTCCTATTTCTTTATCTATGTAATATGGAGAAGATTTCATTACTTTCCTCAGAATCTGGATGTTAAAATTAAGCCAGAGAATGGAGGTGTATATAACAGCATCATGTTGCTTTAAAATAGGTTTATTATTATTTAGAAATGTTAAGGCTAACAGAGACAATTGTCATTGAAATTATAGTTTATTATTCTTACAGATGCCAAGAGAAAGGACACATAAAACTATGCCTCAATAAGGAGGTACAGAGAGATGGGGAAATTGTGAAGAAGAACCTTTATTTTGGTTTCCATGAAAAGAAACAGGCAAGGCAGGTTAAACATTTTTAGGACGAACTAGCTTGAATAATTCCATGGTCTCTGGGATATAGGTGCTGTCTTTAGTTATCTGGTACCCGACCCTGGGGTAATTAAGGCAGGTGAATGATGCCCCATAACATGAGAATCCAATAGACAAGTTAGCTGGAGTGTGGGCTCTGGATTGCATTAAAAGGCATATGGCTAAATTTTTTATTGAAATCTTCATCCCTTCCCCCACTTATCTAAAATAATGCTGTTTTATAAATCAATTTCTTCTTAATTCTTAGATCTATTTTTCATCTGTGCATTCTTTCCCATGGGTCTCCTGCATCCTTTTACACAGTCTGAATTGTAATAGCTCTTCAATATATACTAATTGTTTTAAAGTCTTTGTTCTGAAATAATTTAAACTTGCAGAAAAGTTGCAATAATAGTACAGAGTTCATGTGTATGTTTCAACTTGTTTCCTATGATGACTTAAAAAATTTTTTTTAATGTTATTGGCATATAGTTTATTTACGATTTGTTAGTTTCAGGTGTTGGAGAAGGAAATGGCAGCCCATTCCAGTATTCTTGCCTGGAGAATCCCAGGGCTGGGGGAGCCTGCTGGGCTGCCGTCTCTGGGGTCGCACAGAGTCGGACACAACTGGAAGCGACTTAGCGGTTGCAGTTTCAGGTGTACAGCAAATTGCTTCAGCTCTGTGTATACATATACCCGTTCTTTTTCAGATTCTTTTCCCCATAGGTTATTACAGAATATTAAATACTATTACAGAATACTACGCTATACAGTAGGTCCTTGTTGATTTTCTATTTTATATATAATAGTGTGTATTTGTTAATCCCAAGCTCCTAATTTATCCCTCTTTCTTCCACTTACGATAATATCAATAAGCATAGTATATATAATATGCTGCTGTTAAGTGACTTCAGTCCTGTCCGATTTTGTGCGACCCCACAGACGGCAGCCCACCAGGCTCCCCGTCCCTGGAATTCTCCAGGCAAGAACACTGCAATGGGTTGCCATTTCCTTCTCCAATGCATGAAAGTGAAAAGTGAAAGTGAAGTAGCTCAGTCATGTCTGACTCTTAGCGACCCCATGGACCGCAGCCTACCAGGCTCCTCTGTCCATCAGACTTACCAGGCAAGAGTACTGGAATGGGTTGCCATTGCCTTCTCCAGTATATATAATATGATAACATCTTAAATAAACATAGTTATACAATTGTCAAAACAAGAAATTGAAGCTGTTATAATGCTGTTAACTAAATGCAATCCTTTTGTAAATTTAACCAGTCTTTTGCCCTAATGCTCTTTTCCCTTTCCAGGATCCAATTTAGGATCTTATATTGCTTGTGTTGTTGTGTCTCCTTACTCTTCCCCAATTTGTGACTTTTCCTCCCTTTTCTTAGGCTTCTGTGATATTGACATTTTGAATGAGGGCTCGTTTGTTATTTTCACTCATTTGGAGAAATGCCAGTTTGTTATTTTGAGGGGCTTCCCTGGTGGCAATGCCAAAGAATGCTCAAACTATTGCAAAATTGCACTCATCTCACATGCTAGTAAAGTAATGCTCAGAATTCTCCAAGCCAGACTTTAGCATTACGTGAACCATGAACTTCCAGATGTTCAAGCTAGTTTTAGAAAAGACAGAGGAAACAGAGATCGAATTGCCAACATCCACTGGATCATCAAAAAACAAGAGTTCCAGAAAAACATCTATTTTGGATTTATTGGCTATGCCAAAGCCTTTGACTGTGTAAACCACAACAAACTGTGGAAAATTCTTCAAGAGATGGGAATACCAGACCACCTGACAGGCCTCTTGAGAAATCTGTATGCAGGTCAGGAAGCAACAGTTAGAACTGGACATGGAACCACAGACTGGTTCCAAATAGGAAAAGGAGTATGTCAAGGCTGTATATTGTCACCTTGCTTATTTAACTTATATGCAGAGTACATCATGAGACACACTGGGCTGGATGAAGCACAAGCTGGAATCAAGATTGCTGGGAGAAATATCAGTAACCTCACATATGCAGATGACACCACCCTTATATCAGAAAGAAAAGAAGAGCTAAAGAGCCTTTTAATGAAAGTGAAAGAGGAGAGGGGGAAAGTTGGCTTAAAGTTCAACATTCAGAAAACTAAGGTGGGTTCGAGGTTAAAGCGTCTGCCTCCAATGTGGGAGACTCAGGTTTGATCCCTGGGTCGGGAAGATCCCCTGGAGAAAGAAATGGCAGTCCACTCCAGTATTCTTGCCTGGAGAATCCCATGGACAGAGAAGCCTAGTAGGTTACAGTCCATGGGGTCACAAAGAGTCGGACACGACTGAGCGATTTCACCTCAAGATCATGGCATTCAGTCCCATCACTTCACGACAAGTAGATGGGGAAACAGTGGAAACAGTGACAGACTTTCTTTTCTTGGGCTCCAAAATCAGTACAAATGGTGACTGTGGCCATGAAATTAAAAGATACTCCTTGGAAGAAAAGTTATGACCAACCTAGACAGCATACTAAAAAGCAGAGACTTTTTCAGTAGTCATGTATGGATGTGAGAGTTATACTGTGAAGAAAGCTGAGCACTGAAGAATTGATGCATTTGAACTGTGGTGTTGGAGAAGACTTTTGAGAGTCCCTTGGACTGCAAGGAGATCCAATCAGTCCATCCTAAAGGAAATCAGTCTTAAATATCCATTGGAAGGACTGATGTTGAAGCTGAAACTCCAGTACTTTGGCCACCTGATGTGAAGAGCTGGCTTAGTTGAAAAGACCTTGATGCTGGCAAAGATTGAAGGCAGAAGAAGGGGATGACAGAGGATGAGATGGTTGGATGTCATCACTGACTTAATGGACATGAATTTGAGTAAATTCTGGGAGCTGGTGATAATCAGGGAGGCCTGGCATGCTTCAGTTCATTTGATTGCAGAGTTGGACATGACTGAGAGACTGAACTGAACTCCCTGGTGGCTCAGTGGTAAAGAATACATCTGCCAATGCACGAAATGCAAAAGATGTAAATTCGATTCCTGGGTCATGAAGATCCCTTGGAGAAGGAAATAGCAACCCATTCCAGTATTCTTGCCTCGGAAATCCCATGAATGAATGAGGCTGGTTGGATACAGTTCATAGAGTAGCAAAAGAGTCAGACATGACTTAGCAACTAAGCAATGAAAACAACGGTCTGTTATTTTACAAATATTTCTCAATTTAGGTTTGTCTAGTGTTTACTCATCATTATATTCTTAAAAAAATAATATACAAGAGAAGCATTAATTTCTTCTCACAGTATTGTATCAATATGTCTTCTTATTGGTGATGACATAGGTAATTTGGCTAAGGAGGTGTTTGCTAGATTTTTCCATTGTAAAATTACTATTATATTTTTTTCCTTTATAATAAATACAATGATCATAAGTATGGAGTTCAATGAGTTCTGACAAAAGTATACACCTAGATAACTGACTCAGCTAAGATATGGAATATTTCCATCCCTTCAAAACATTTGCTTATATGGCTTCCTAACAACCACTCCATGGTAACACCCAAAAAGCAACTCTTCTGATTTCTTTGGATGTACTTATGGATTCTCTCTGCTAAAATTTGTTAAGGATATTTAGATATATACCCATGAATTATATCAGTTTATAATTACACTCTTTTAATGTTCTTGTCTTATTTTGGTATCAGAATTATCCTGGTTTCAAAAGTAAGTTGAAAAATCCTACCTTTCTGTTTTCTGAAAGAGTTTATGTAACAGTGTTATTACTATTTTCCCAAGTATTTAATAGAATTCATTGCTGAAGCTATTTGTGCCTAGAGTTTTGATGGTGGGTAGGTTTGTAGCAATGAATTCATATTGTTTAATAGATATATGGTTATCTTTTGAAAGTTTGTGTCTTTAAATTGTCAAATTTATTGGCACAAAGTTGTCTACAAAATTGTCTTACTGTATTTTAATGTTTGTAAGATCAGTAGGGATATTCTGTCTTTGAACCCTAATATCAATAGCTTGAGTTTTTTTTCTTTTGTCTTGATCTGTAGAGCTATAGTGTTTTCCAAACTGATGGTCTTTTAAAATTATTAACATGTGATTATGTTTTTCCTTTCAGGTATTATATTTTCTATTTTGCTGGCTTTCTTAGTATTTTCTTCCTCTTACTTATATTTGAATTTCTAGCTTATGAAAGTAAAAGCATAGACTGAAATTTTAAAATTGCACTCATTGTTAATGTAAGTTTTTGAAGATTATAAAGTTCTCCTTAAGTGCTCTGTTAGCTGCATTCTTCAAATTTTGCTATATTTCACCTATAAATTGCTTCCAGTTGCTTCATAATATCCCACATGTTTTTCCATTTACATTACTGTCTACAACTCTCAAGGATAAACAGCTGTTGTTGTCACCAATACTCCATTGACCAACATGAATACTACTTCAGTTGTTTTCCATATCATACCCTTGTATTCTGAGAATTTCTTCAGGGTACATATACAGGAGCAACGTTTTTTATTGTATATCCAACTACTTTAATCATCTGAACAATTTACAAAATATATTTTTCCTTGATTTCTATGTGAATATGTTTCACTTATGCTTAAAGTTATGTTTTCTTCTTTTTCAGTCCACATATCTTTATTGAATAGAAGTGTTGTAGCATGTCTGTCTTAACTAGTTTTGAAAAGACTGTATCTTAGACATTTACTCTGTTTTCAGACTAAACTCTTTCCTAATATACCATGGTTTTCATCATTAATGAATATTAAATTTTAACAAAACATTTGTAAATATGCTGAGTTTATTATATGTTTTTTCTTTAATATATCTTTATGATGATTTTTTCCCAGTTGAATCCAATGTACATTGCTGGATAAACACAGTCTTGTTATAATGTATTTTTAAATATATTTCTTTATATGTTTTACTCTTTTTTGGAATATATGCTCATAAATGAGATTAGTTTATTCTATTTCCTTTCTCATTCTATCCAAATCTTGTTTGGGCCTTAAAACTGTACTGGTCTCATAAAGTTGTGGAACAGTCTCTCATATTTTATTCTCTAGAAAAGCCTTTAATTCTATCTGTTGAATCTTTGGTATGTTTCAACTCTAAAAATACTGGGTTAAGCAACTATACTCTAATAAAAATTAATTAAAAAATAATTGGGGTGTATGAGAGAGTATGTGTGTATGTGTTTATTTAATGGTAATAAACCAATTTTATTTTTTTCTTCTATACATTTTTTGTAAATTTATTTTTTTCTAGAAGTTGTTCATTTGTTTAAAATTTCAAAATTAGCACATACAATGTTTGTTTTGTTTTAGTAGTTAATCTCTGTTTAATCTGGGATTATATTCCTTTTATTTCTGTTATTATTTTTAGTGGGTTTCTCTTCTTGTCATAAACATTTCATTTTACTTTTTGTTATCTCAAAGAAGTATCTCACAATTTCTGTGATTATTTGGTTTCTACTTTTTATTTTCTTCTAACTTATTGTGCTTCAGTTATTTTACTTTATGTAACATTAAATTGAAGGCTTTTCTCTTTCTGTTAATTAGATAAGGCTGACTACCACCAACAAAAAGAATCCCAGTCATTTGTTGTTCAGTCCCCAGGTTGTGTCCAACTTTTTGCAATCCCATGGACTGCAGCACACCAGACTCCCCTGTCCTTCCTTGTTCTGCAGTTTGCTCAAATTCATGTCCATTGCATTGGTGATGCTATCTAACCATCTCATCTTCTGCCATCCCCTTCTCCTTTTGCCTTCAATCTTTCCCACCATCAGGGTCTTTTCTAATGAGTTGAGTGTTCACATAAGACAGCATCAGTCCTTCCAATGAATATTCAGGACTGATTTCCTTTAGGATTGACTGGTTAGATCTCCTTTCAGTTCAAGGGACACTCAAGAGTCTTCCCCAGCACCTCAAATTGAAAGCATCAATTTCTCAGTGATCAGCCAGTCAGTAGATTCTCAAAACAGAAGTCTCCTTCTTTCTCACTTTATATCCAATGAGCTTACATTTCTCAAATTGATTTTCAACCTCAAACCCCTCTGCTTATGTAGAAGGTAGATCTTCAGAGTCCGCCACAAGATTCTTATATCCAAGCTTCAAGGAAAAAAAGAAAACGTGTGGAAAAAGCTCTTCACTTCTCAAGGATGGCAGTCATCACAACCATTCACATTTACTCATGAGCCCTATTGTTTGGCCAAAAGTCTGTGTAGTAAAGTTAGGAAACACAGTCTAGCTGTGCACCAAGCAAAAGAAAATATAGATATTGGTCAGCCCTGGGCCAGTCGTGCCAGAGTCCTTACCTATAGTCACAAAATATCCACTTTCTCCTTCTCTCTACACTCATATCCTCCTGAGAAACATCCCAAGGACACACCCTATCACTGAATACTACTCAAAGTCCAGGATTTTAGGTGATTTTCTGTCCTCTCCTTCAAATTCAGACATGGTACCTGTTCCAGCAGGTTTTAAGTAATAAAACTAGTTATCTTCTCCTTTCCACAAACCTTATACAATGTTTAACCAGGGACAGAAAAACCACTCCACAAGCTCTGATTCAAAAAGAATAGGAGACATAAAACAACAATTATTCACCTCTTCTTGATTGCCTCATCTGAGCACACTCTTACAGGCAACATTGGTGGTTAAGAATCCACCCACCAGTGCAGGAGACACCAGAGATGAAGGTTCAGTCCCTGGATTGGGAAGATGCCCTGGAGGAGGAAACAGCAACCCACTCCAGTGTTCTTGCCTGGAAAATTCATGGACAGAGGAGCCTGGTGGGCTATAGTCCATGGAGTCAAAAGTGTCAGACATGACTGAGCATGCACACACCACCACTCTTATTCTTATTGAGACATAAATAATGATGTAAGCAAAACTGACTTTGAATTCCAACTCTGCCACTTGCTTTATGGGCAGATTTTGTGACATAACTAGTGATTATTTTGCATTAAATTGTTTTGCGTGATGTAAATCTAACAGTATTTCTTTCCCTTGAGCTAAACTAAAAATAGATATAGCACACTGTTTCTCAAGGTAGGAGGGGGAACTTCTATAACTTTAAATAAATTTAGCTTTGGTTCCCCCAAAAGCAGAGCTTGAGATAAAGTCTAACATGTGTGAAGTGATACCAGGTCATTGGAAACATGGAATTGTAAGAGTGAAATAGGAAAGAAAGGAAGACTAACTTTGATTCTGCTATGAACTAAATTCCCCTGCAGAATTTTTTGAAGAAGACTGAGACTATGTCTCAGAAATATCAGCCTGAGACTTCATTGGTGGTCTAGTTGTTAAGACGTTGCCCTCCAGCGCAAGGGGTTCAGGTTCTATCCCTGGTAGGGGAGCTAAGACATCACATGCCTTAAAGCAAAAACTTAAAACCTAAAACAGAAACAATTTGTAACAAATTCAATAAAGACTTTTTAAAATGGTTCACACACACACACACACACACACACAGAACTATCAGCCTAAGGAGAGGGATTTTTATCCCCTGATTCCTGTCTACTACACGTCAAGCAAGACACTGTCTCTCTGGCTATTTCAGAATCTCTAAGTCAGCCTCTACAGCATCCCATATTGAGACATAAAAGAACCCCTAGGGCAAAAAGCAAGACATGAGGAAGAGGTGAGATATCAGAAGACCACTGGTTGTCACAGCAAGAACCAGAACAAAAAGGTGGCGGGAATTTATAAACTGGCATAAAGTAGTCCAACCTAATCCCACCCGCAAATTTGGTAATTTGCACACAGCAGGGTCAATTTGCAGATGTTTGTTCAATGAGAAAATGCAAACTGTTCTTTCATAGTTGCTTTAGATTTCATTCCTCAAGATAAATACAAAATTGTCAAACTTCTATTCAAGTGAAAATCCTGACTTTTGAGCTAGGAATCTTGATGCTGGGGAAAACTACAAGGATTGTTCTCTGGATGCCAAGACATATACTGTTCAAATAAACTGTGACATCCATAAATCCTGCCTCTAAAACTTTATGATTTATATTGGTTCTGTGAAGTAATTCATTCAGATTTGGATTTTCCATTTGCCTGATGATTATGATATTTGCTGCTCTGATTGTTAAAAATGCCTGTAACACAGCTTTGCAGAACACTTGAACATTTTTTTAATGAAAAATGTGTATGTGTGACTTTTCCTTTACCTAAGTTTATTTCTATGACCAGTGCATTCTCTTGGCAAAACTCTATTTGCCTTTGCCCTGCTTCATTCTGTACTCCAAGGCCAAATTTGCCTGTTACTTCAGGTGTTTCTTGACTTCCTACTTTTGCATTCCAGTCTCCTATAATGAAAAGGACAACTTTGGGGGTTGTTAGTTCTAAAATGTCTTGTAGATCTTCATAAAACCGTTCAACTTCAGCTTCTTCAGCGTTACTGGCTGAGGCATAGGCCTGGATCACTGTGATATTGAATGGTTTGCCTAGGAAATGAACAGAGATCATTCTGTGGTTTTTGAGATTGCATCCAAGTACTGCATTTCAGACTCTTTTGTTGACCACGATGGCTACTCCATTTCTTTTAAGGGATTTGTTAGAATCCCTTAGATATAATGGTCATCTGAGTTAAAGTCACCTATTCTAGTCCATTTTAGTTTGCTGATTCCTAGAATGTCAATGTTTACTCTTGCCATCTCCTGTTTGTCCACCAATTTGCTTTGATTCATGGACCTAACATTCCAGGTTCCTATGCAATATTGCTCTTTATAGCATTGGACCTTGCTTCTATCACCAGTCACATCCACAGCTGAGTATTGTTTTTGCTTTGGCTTCATTCCTTCATTCTTTCTGGAGTTATTTCTCCACTGACCTCCAGTAGCATATTGGGCACCTACTGACCTGGGGAGTTCCTCTTTTAGTATCCTATCATTCTGCCATTTCATACTGTTCATGGGGTTCTCAAGGCAAGAATACTGAAGTAGTTGCCATTCCCTTCTCCAGTGGACCACATTCTGTCAGACCTCTCCACCACGACCCATCTGTCTTGGGTGGCCCCACATGGCATGGCTTAGTTTCATTGAGTTATTCAAGGCTGTGGTCCATGTGATCAGACTGGCTAGTTTTCTGTGATTATAGTTTCAGTGTGTTTGCCTTCTGATGCCTTCTCACAACACCTACCATCTCACTTGGGTTTCTCTTACCTTGGATGTAGGGTATCTCTTCACAGCTGCTCTAGCAAAGCGCAGCTGCTGATCTTTACCTTGGACGAGGTCTCCCCTCCTGACCTTGAACGGAGTAAGCATCGGCCCTCCTGCACCCACACAGCCACCGCTCCTTGGACATGGGGTAGCTCCTCTCAGCCGCCGCCCCTGACCTCCAGTGTGGGGTAGCTCATCTCGGCTGCCGCCCCTGACCTTGGACAAGGGATAGCTCCTCTCAGATGCTCCTGCACCATTGCAGCCTAGCGCTCTCTGTCATGGCCCCTGATCTTTAGTATGGGGTAGCTCTTCTCGGCCATGCTTCTGCGCTGTCCCTTGCAGCCTAGCAAACACCCTCTTCCAACAATACAAGAGAAGACTCTAAACATGGACATCACCAGATGGTCAACAGTGAAATCCAACTGATTATATTCTTTGCAGCCAAAGATAGAGAAGCTTTATACAGTCATCAAAAACAAGACCAGGAGCTGACTGTGGCTCAGATCATGAACTCCTTATTGCCAAATTCAGATTTAAATTGAAGAAAGTAGGGAAAACCACTGGACCATTCAGATATGACTTAAATCAAACCCCTTATGACTTTACAGTGGAAGTGAGAAATAGATTTAAGGGATTAGATCTTATAGACAGAGTGCCTGATGAACTATGGATGGAGGTTCGTGACACTGTACAGGAGACAGGGATCAAGACCATCCCCATGGAAAGGAAATGAAAAAAAGCAAAATGGCTGTCTGAGGAGGCCTTACAAATAGCTGTGAAAAGAAGAGAACCAAAAAGCAAAGGAGAAAAGAAAAGATATAAACATCTGAATGCAGAGTTCCAAAGAATAGCAAGAAGAGATGAGAACGTCTTCTTCAGTGATCAATGCAAGGAAATAGAGAAAAAGAACAGAATGGGAAAGACTAGAGATCTCTTCAAGAAAATTAGAGATACCAGGGGAACATTTCATGCAAAGATGGGCTCAATAAAGAACAGAAATGGTAGGGACCTAACAGAAGCAGAAGATACTAAGAAGAGGTGGCAAGACTACATGGAAGAACAGTACAAAAAGAGCTTCACAATCAAGATAACAATGATGGTATCATCACTCACCTAGAGCCAGACATCCTGGAATGTGAAGTCAAATGGGCCTTAGAAAGCATCATTATGAACAAAGCTAGTGTAGGTGATGGAATTCCAGTAGAGCTGTTTCAAATCCTGAAAGATGACGCTGTGAAAGTGCTACACCAATATGCCAGCAAATTTGGACAACTCAGCAATGGCCACAAGACTGGAAAAGGTCAATTTTCATCCCAATCTCAAAGAATGGCAATGCCAAAGAATGCTCAAACTACCACACAATTGCACTCATCTCACACACTAGCAAAGTAATGCTCAAAATTCTCCAAGCCAGGCTTCAGCAATACGTGAACCGTGAACTTCCTGATGTTCAAGCTGGTTTTAGAAAAGGCAGAGTAACCAGAGATCAATTTGTCAACATCTGCTGGATCATTGAAAAAGCAAGAGAGTTCCAGAAAAACATCTATTTCTGCTTTATTGACTATGCCAAAGCCTTTGACTGTGTGGATCACAATAAACTGTGGAAAATTCTGAAAGAGATGGGAATACCAGACCACATGACCTGCCTCTCAAGAAACCTGTATGCAGGTCAGGAATCAACAGTTAGAATTGGACATGGAACAACAGACTGGTTCCAAATAGGAAAGGGAGTATGTCAAGGCTATATATTGTCACCCTGCTTATTTAACTTCTATGCAGAGTACATCATGAGAAACACTGGGCTGGAAGAAACACAAGCTGGAATCAAGATTGCCAGGATAAATATCAATAACTTCAGATATGCAGAAGATACCACCCTTATGGCAGAAAGTGAAGAGGAACTAAAAAGCCTCTTGATGAAAGTGAAAGAGGGATGTGAAAAAAGTTGGCTTAAAGCTCAACATTCAGAAAACAAAGATCATGGCATCCGGTCCCATCACTTCATGGCAAATAGATGCGGAAACAGTGGAAACAGTGTCAGACTTTATTTTGGGGGCCTCCAAAATCACTGCAGATGGTGATTGCAGCCATGAAATTAAAAGACACTCCTTAGAAGGAAATTTATGACCAACCTAGATAGCATATTCAAAAGTAGAAACATTACTTTGCCAACAAAGGTCCGTCTAGTCAAGGCTATGGTTTTTCCTGTGGTCATGTATGGATGTGAGATTTGGACTGTGAAGAAGGCTGAGCACCGAAGAATTGATGCTTTTGAACTGTGGTGTTGGAGAAGACTCTTGAGAATCCCTTGGATTGCAAGGAGATTCAACCAGTCCATCCTAAAGGAGAAACCAGTCCTGGGTGTTCATTGGAAGGACTGATGCTGAGGCTGAAATTCCAACACTTTGGTCACCTCATGCGAAGAGTTGACTTATTGGAAAAGACCCTGATTCTGGGAGAGATTGGGGGTTGGAGGAGAAGGGGATGACAGAAGATGAGAAAGCTGGATGGCATCACCGACTTGATGCATGTGAGTTTAGGTGAATTCCAGGCATTGATGATGAACAGGGAGGCCTGGCATGCTGCAATTCATGGGGGTCGCAAGAGTTGGACACGACTGAGCAACTGAACTAAACTGAAGTTTATTTCTAAATTTCAGAACTAACATATAATCTAAGATCTTCTATTTGACCTCATCATTCAAATTTCTAAATTTTCACTCCTCCCCACACCACATCTGCCATAATCTTTAATAGGACTTATCTAAGATATGACAAAGTCACCTAAAAATAGATATACTTGTTTGGGTTTGGGGTTTTTTGGTCAGTATTTAAAAGCATAAATTCACATTTATGAAGGACATATAAAATGTTATAACACAACTTAATTTCGTGAAAGTGGACACGACAAATTGCCATTCTTGATAGTTTTAGAGAAATAGATGGCTTATAGAGGCATTAGGCTTTGTTGCAGGTAACACAAATCTTCTGTTTGTAGATTAAATTCCATTTTTATTTTCAAGACCTGTAATTGTTTAATTAAATCTAGGAAATCAGAGATGCAGAAGTTATTAAATCATTAGGAGTGTTTTAATTCACTTCAGATTAGGCATTTTCATGTCTCTCCTCAATACACAAGTAATGCATGCCACCTGCAAATGACTAACTTGACAGCAAATTCACACTTTCAGCCTCTCCTTATATCTTACTTCTTCTTTCCAATGATCACAGGATGTATTCTTTTTCCTATCCTTCTTCCAACCACTTCTCCTATTCAAGATGCTTTTCATTTCATAAATTACCAAAAACTAATATAAGATGAATCAGAAAATCTGAACATCCTTGTGTGTTAAATAAATTAAATTTATAATTATAAAATTTCTCACATAGAGAACTCCAGGCCCAAATGGCTTCACTGGTAAAATCTACCAAACATTTAATGAAAAGAAATCCAAGAGTACACAAACACCTTTAGAAAACAGAGAAACTGTGTGCATTCCACTTCTCTTTTATGAGCCAACATAACCCCGGTATCAAAATCGGTCAATGATTTTAGTTGAAAAGAGTATTAAATATGAACATATACAAAGTGACAGAGATACAAATTTTAGTTTTATTGCTTGTAAAGCTGTGTGACATTCATCTGTCAGGTCTTTGGTTTAGAGTCACATGCATCTTTAATTAAAACAGGTGTATTTTTTAATATTGTTTATAATATTTTATTAAGTTTATGTCATGAATACTTTTTCATGTCATTAAATATCCATCTATAATTTTTAGCTCTTCCTGAGGTAATGTTTCTGTTTAAGCAGTCTTGATCAGCTTTATAGAAGTACTGCTTCTGAGTATTTTACATATTCTTTGTTTTGTGAATTAAAACACATACACAATATGAAAAATTCCCTTTAGTGTTGAACATAATATATTTTCTTTTAAAAATCGTTTTCTTACATTTGATCTAAGTTAATCTCTATTCTTTGAAGTGTTAGCTTTAAAAGAGTTTTACATGAGGATTTCAAAAAATATATGACATAAATTTTTCAGGATAATAATAAACAGGCCAAAACTACTAGAAAGATGAATAATAAGCAAAAGATCTCACTATGTTATAAATGTTATAAAAATCATAAATATTTGAAAATTACCAGATGATGGTCTAGAGCTATGCAAATTTTATGTACATGGTATAAATTTTGGGAAAACCAAGTCCAAACTCTCTGTGCTGCTCTCTCACTCTATTTCTAAGAAGAAATTTGTGTGATTTCATAACTCATTTAAAGTTGTACTACATCTCTCAGTAATGTCTGACTCTTTGCAGCCCCATGGACAATAGCTTGCCAGACTCTTCTGTCCATGGAATTCTCCAGGCAAGAATACTGGGGTTGGTAGCCATTGCCTTCTCCAGGAGATCTTCCCAACCCAGGTGTCAAACCTGGATCTCCTGCATTGCAGGCAGATTCTTTACTGGCTGAGCCACCAGGGAAACCAAACTTTTAACCAAGACTTTTAACCAAACTTTTAAGTGAAACTTTAACAGTTTGTTGACAACTCTGTACAGAACTGCCAGCTAATTAATGAGCATATATTACCTGTGTAGAAATAAGAGAACATATAATAAAGATATGATGCCTTTTCAAATGTATTTATATTTCTTCCATAACCCAGGAATATTATGAAATAGCTACCTTAATATATTTCATGAAATAGAGATTGTTTCATATCAAATGGAACCATGTATTTAAAAATTCCCAACTAGATTCATTCATTGAAGACTCCTGATATCCTTGTCAATCTTAATAGTGGTTTAAATGCTAATCAGGAAAATTGACAGTCTTTCCTAATTTGAGTTCAGATTTTTCTCATGAATTCCATAGAGCATTTTCCCTTTAACGCTGACCATACATAAATATTGCATATTCATAAAGTTTAATGAAACTTAATTTTTAAAATGTACCACAAAAAGAGAAACAGCTATAAATCCAAGGTTTTCACTGACTAATGTAACAGGAGTCTATAATCACAGACTCCAATCTGCCCCCAAACAAATTACACTGTGACAAAAACTGTCTGCAAAAGAAAAGTCAAAATGAATATAATATGGAATCAGCTTCAGTGGAGTTATCCAACAGAATAATCACTAAAGATTAAAATGGGATCTGACAGCAAGGCAAGATATGACTCCTGGATCCAGAGTGCAGAGGTTTATTGCCAATGCTGAGTTGGAAACCTGGCCTAGAAAGGGGGGATGTCCAGAAGGAAGCCACACTGGGATTGGAAAGCAGGCTTTTGCCCATAAAGGTTAGTGATGTTGAAACCTCAAAAACCTCAGAGGTTCAAACTGGGTAAGTCAGTATTTCAGAGTGGCAGGGTGGGGTGGCCTGTCTGGTTCTTCTGGGTAGCTGAGAACACAGCATACTGGAGCTAGGCCTTTGGAGTTCTGTTCCCAAGCCCTGGCTCTTATTTTCCCAAGAAATCAGTGTCAGCCACTCAGCATTCACTGTCCCAGTTTTCTTCTAAGTATAATCAGATGAATACTTTGACCACATATTGAATTTACTAGGATGTTACCAGTTAGTATTTTAAAATAGAAGAGAATAAAAAGAACAGAACAGAAATTATAGAATTATAGGAGATTTTACAGACTCACTAATCCAATCCTTTCAACACTATTGCTTTGAGAGAAGAGACATAGTCCAAATCTAGTTAGTGCTTTGAATGCTTCTGTTTTTCAATTTGAAAATAAAGACTAGGATATGTCCTTTGAATATTTTATTGTGTCTGAGGTTGGAAAAATAAGTATTTCTTTGTGAAGAATTAAAAATTATGATGTAGATAGATATGCACTGGCCTGAAAAGTATTAATGATATATACCATAATGAAAATTGAAGCTTCAATTCTTTTGCCACCTGACATGAAGAGCCAACTCATTGAAAAAAAAAAAATGACGCTGGGAAAGATTGAAGGCAGGAGGAGAAGGAGACGACAGAGGGTGAGATGGTGGAGTGGCATCACCAACTCAATTATATGAGTCTGAACAAACTCCAGGAGATGGTGAAGGACACGGAAGCCTGGCATGCTGCTATACATTCAGTTGCAGAATTGGTTGGACACAACTTAGCGACTGAACAAGAACAACCTTAATGAAAAATATTAAACAATAATAAACATAATACTAGTCTGTTTCTATTAAAATTAAATAAATATGAATATACCTCTGGGAGAAGGACATGTTGTCAAGTAGCAACAATAATTTTATGGTGGGATTATAGGTTATTTTTATTTTCCTTTTTTGCTTATCAGTGATTTCTAATATAAGGAATATGTATTTTATTTGTAGTAGAAAAAATATCACATTCTGTGTCCTAAAATGCAAAATTTGTCTAACTCAGATCTTCAGTGTTAGCTTAGACCTCTCTTTTAAGTTTCAGACACATTTTTCCAAATTTTTTATGTATAATTTAGAGCCCCATTGTTCTCTAATTAAGTCTCCTTTGGGACATTAGCTCTCAATCAATCATAATACTACCCTACCTTTGGAGTGATAATTGACTACTTTATATCAAGGCCTCAGGCCCACTTTTGATAAAAAGGGAAATGAACAGCCATGTCCCAAAGTGCAAACCTTCTTTTGTCAGCACATAAGCTAGTTTACCTTTCAGAACAATAAGAAATACATTTCAGATTCTGACCACAGCCTTCTGTAAATTCCAGCTTATTGGATCATTTACCCTCAGTACAGCTAAACTTCAAACTCAGTGGAATCACTAATTTATTAAGTCCTCTGCTTTCCCGTATCTGTTAGTTCTTTACTCTCTTCCTATCCAGGTTAGAGTCTGTGGTTATTATTGCAACCACTCTCTTCCCTGCCCTCTTTATCTTTCCATTTCACATTTCCAGCAAATCACATTCTCCAAATTAATGTGACTTTTTGACTTTTCTATGCCCATACCCAACGTACTAAGCATTATTGAGGGGAAAAAAAAGTTTCCTTATAGATTCACAATCATTAATCTTAAGTCTGTAAGACAATTACTTGGCCCTCTACAGTCTGATTTTCCCCTTACATTCCACCAAAGCTGTTTTCATCGTTATTATCAATGTTATCTATTTCATCAAGTCCAAATGTTTTCTTCCTTAGCTTTTTAGATCACTTAGCTATCTCTAATCAACAGTTAATCACTTTCTCTTTTTTAAAATAATCTGTTCCTTTAGCTTCTAAACCTTAAAGAATTTTAATTTTCCTTTTACTGGCTGTTTAATCTTAGTCTTACTTGAAGGCCCATCTTCCCTAATGGAGCTATAAGAATTTTCTCAGTGATCTGTGCTAGGCCTCTTGTCCTCTACTCTGCATTCTCCATCTAGAGCTATATCATCTCTTCCACTCCTTTGATTTCAATGGGCACTTATATTCTTGTTGTTCAGTCACCAAATTGTGCCCAACTTTTTGTGACCCCATGGACTTCAGCATGCCAAGCCTACCTGTCTCTCATCATCTCTCAGAGTTTGCCCAAGTTCATGTACATTGAATCAGTGATGCCATCCAACCATTTCATCCTGTGTCACCTTCTTCTCCTTCTGCCTTCAATCTTTCCCAGCACCAGGGTCTTTTCCAGTGAGCTGGCTGTCCACATCAGGTAGCCAAAGTATTGGAGTTTCAGCTTCAGCATCAGTCCTTCCAATGAGTATAGAGGGTTGATTTCCTTTAGGATTGACTGGTTTGATCTCCTTGTAGTCCAAATCTCAAGAGTCTCGTTCATCACCACGGTTCAAAAGCATCAGTTCTTCAGTGCTCTTGGATACCAAATCTATACCACTAACCCACACCTCTCTTTGAAGTTCCAGGCCAATTATCCAACTGTCTATTTCACATCTATTATGTTTAGTTGCTTCAGGGACACTCAAGCACAACAAATATTAAAAACATGATCCTCTTCTTGAAGTAGTATTTAGTCTTCATTCAGCGCTGCTCAGTGCTGCTTAGTCAATGACACCTCCTACCAGATATTCAAGGCAAAACCTGCTTGTCATCTTTGACTTCTGCCATTTCCTTTCTTTCCCCAACTGGCTTCACCAGCCAATTAATGCTATCTCCAAGGCAGGTCTTAATCCACACATCTCTCCCCGTTTCTAGTGCTCACACCTTCAACTATGCTATTGTTATTTTTCACCTGTAATAAAGTCTGATAGGGCTTCCTCTTCCTACTCTTATTTTCTTCCAACATATTCTCCACAATGTTGTCAGCATGATCTTTTAAAAGTTACCATCTGATCATTTCTTTTTCCTACTAAAAATCTTCATAGAGCTTCCCATTGCCCATAGGACAAAGGCCAAATTCCTTAACCCTATCTGCAAACCCTTGCCTGATCTGCTTCCTATTTATTTTTCTAGTCCCTTCAATGGTACTCACTTCTATAAAACTGTAACAGTGGACAAGAATTATTATCCCTCTTTTACAGCTGAGGAAACAATAATCTGAGAAAGTAAATTATTTAAATTTAAATTATTTTCTCACCATCAATGCTTAAATTTAAGAGTCAAGATTCTAACTTAATCAGATTGACTCCTACACACTTTTACAAAATACAACCTTATCTCTATAGCTCTAAATTCATTTAAAATAGTACATAAGTCTCAAAAGAGGATCATATTGAAACTGAGCAAATACTTCACATTAAAGAATATGTTTCTGGTATAAGACAAAGATTCACTGAAATAAAACATAAATTATGGATTTTTTGTTTTACCAAATACTAGTAGACACAATATTAATAATAGCCAGGATGAATTGAGCACTTACTCAATATGACTAGTTTATACTCATCTATTCATTTGTGTGCCATAAAAACTTCAAGAAGGACATAAAATTATGAGCCCCATTTGACAAATATCTAACCTGAGACATAGAAAGATAAAACTGGTCCAGAATTACATACAAAATACAGGAGTCGAGGTTTGGACATAAGTTAAAGAATCTGTCTGCAATGTAGGAGACACAGGAAATGCAGATTCAATCCCTGGATTAGGATGATCCCCTGGAGGAGGAAATGGCAATCCACTCCAATATTCTTGACAGGAAATCCCATGGACAGAGGAGCCTGGTGGACTACAGTCCATGGGGGTGGCAAAAGAGTCAGACACAACTGAGCAACCAAACAACAAAATAACCAATATCTACCTCCAGAGCTTAGTTTTCCTAATAGCCTTACCTTTCCTAAAAGTCTTTCCTCGTATTAAAATCTCAACTTTAAAAAATTATGGAAGATGGGCAGTAGGCTTCCTAGGGCAGGATAAAACTCCAAGCTCTTCACTCACTTCTCTAGATTTATCATCACCATTTAACCTCACACTAACAGTCTACAGACTTTCAGCACAATACAGCACTCATAAATCCTTGACAATTCCTGCAATTTTCAGTCTGTGTACATGATTACATTATTCTATAGATAACACGCTGCTCCTTTTTATTTTCATAATCTTAATTATAAAAATGAAAACCCCTAAACATAGATAACACATTTTTCTTTTTCTTTTTTTTTAATTTTACTTTATTTTACACTACTGTATTTGTTTTGCCATGCATCAACATGAATCCACCACGGGTGTACATGAGTTCTCAATCCTGAATCCTCCTCCCACCTCCCTCCCCATACCATCTCTCTGGGTCATCCCAGTGCGCCAGCCCCAAGCATCCTGTATCCTGCATCGAACCTAGACTGGCGATTCGTTTCTTACATGGTATTATACATGTTTCAATGCCATTCTCACAAATAATCCAATCCTCTCCCTCTCCCACAGGGTTCAAAAGTCTGTTCTATACATCTGTGTCTCTTTTGCTGTCTTGCATACAGGGTTATCATTACCATCTTTCTAAATTCCATATATGTGTGTTAGTATACTGTATTGGTGTTTTTCTTTCTGGCTTACTTCACTCTGTATAATCGGCTCCAGTTTCATCCACCTCATTAGAATTGATTCAAATGTATTCTTTTTAATGGCTGAGTAATATTCCATTGTGTATATGTACCACAGCTTTCTTATCCATTCATCTGCTGATGGACATCTAGGTTGCTTCCATGTCCTGGCTATTATAAACAGTGCTGCAGTGAACATTGGGGTACACGTGTCTCTTTCAGTTCTGGTTTCCTTGGTGTGTATGCCTAGCAGTGGGATTGCTGGATCATAAGGCAGTTCTATTTCCGTTTTTTTGTTTGTTTGTTTGGTTGGTTGGTTTCTTTTTTTTTTTAATTACAATACTGTATTTGTTTTGCCATACATTGACATGAATCAGCCACAGGTGTCCACGATCTCCCAATGCCAAAGCCCCCTCCCACCTCCCATCCCACATCCTCTCCCTGAATCATCCTGTGCACCAGCCCCATGCGTCCTGCATCCTGTATTGAACATAGACTGGTGCTTCATTCTTACAAGATAGTATACATGTTTCAATGCCGTTCTCCCAAATCATCCCACCCTCTCCCTCTCCCTCAGAGTCCAAAAGTCCATTCTATACCTCTGTGTCTCTTTTGTTGTCTCACATAGAGGGTCTTCATTACTATCCTTCTAAATTCCATATATATGTGTCAGTATACTATATTGGTGTTTTTTCTTTCTGGCTTACTTCACTCTGTATAATCGGCTCCAGTTTCATCCATCTCATTAGAACTGAGTCGAATTTATTCTTTTTAAGGACTGAGTAGTACTCCATTGTGTATATGTACCACAGCTTTCTTATCCATTCATCTGCTGATGGACATCTAGGTTGTTTCCATGTCCTGGCTATTATAAACAGTGCTGCAATGAACATTGGGGTACATGTGTCTCTTTCAATTCTGGTTTCCTCGGTGTGTATGTCCAGCAGTGAGATTACTGGATCATAAGGCAGTTCTATTTGCAATTTTTAAGGAATCTCCACACTGTTTTCCATAGTGGCTGTACTAGTTTGCATTCCCACCAGCAATGTAAGAGGGTTCCCTTTTCTCCACATCCTCTCCAGCATTTATTGCTTGTAGACTTTTGGATCGCAGCCATTCTGACTGGTGTGAAATGATACGGATGGCTATTTCCAGTTTTTTTAAGGAATCTCCACACTTCTCCATAGTGGCTATACTAGTTTGCATTCCCACCAACATTCCCTTTTCTCCACACCCTCTCCAGCATGTATTGCTTGCAGACTTTTGGATCGCAGCCATTCTGACTGGCGTGAAATGGTACCTCATTGTGGTTTCGATTTAAATTTCTCTGATAATGAGTGATGTTGAGCATCTTTTCACGTGTTTGTCAACCATCTGTATGTCTTCTTTGGAGAAATGTCTATTTAGTTCTTTGGCCCATTTTTTTAATGGATCATTTATTTTTCTAGAATTGAGCTGCATGAGTTGCTTGTATATTTTTGAGATTAGTTGTTTGTCAATTGCTTCATTTGCTATTATTTTCTCCCATTCTGAAGGCTGTCTTTTCACCTTGCTTATAGTTCCCTTTGTTGTGCAGAAGCTTTTAATTTTAATTAGTTCCCATGTGTTTATTTTTGCTTTTATTTCCAGTATTCTCGGAGGTGAGTCACAGAGGATCCTGCTGTGATTTATGTCAGAGAGTGTTTTGCCTATGCTCTCCTCTAGGAGTTTTATAGTTTCTGGTCTTACGTTTAGATCTTTAACCCATTTTGAGTTTATTTTTGTGTATGGTGTTAGAAAGTGATCCAGTTTCATTCTTTTTCAAGTGGTTGACCACTTTTCCCAGCACCACTTGCTAAAGAGATTGTCTTTAATCCATTGTATATTCTTGCCTCCTTTGTTGAAGATAAGGTGTCCACAGGTGCATGGGTTTATCTCTGGGCTTTTGCTCCATTGATCTATATTTCTGTGTTTGTGCCAGTACCATACTGTCTTGATGACTGTGGCTTTGTAGTAGAGCCTGAAGTCAGGCAAGTTGATTCCTCCAGTTCCATTCTTCTTTCTTAAGATTGCTTTGGCTATTCGAGGTTTTTTGTATTTCCATACAAATTGTGAAATTATTTGTTCTAGCTCTGTGAAAAATACTGCTGGTAGCTTGATAGGGATTGCATTGAATCTGTAGATTGCTTTGGGTAGTATACTCATTTTCACTATATTGATTCTTCCGATCCATGAACATGGTATATTTCTCCATCTATTAGTGTCCTCTTTGATTAGATAACACATTTTTAAAGTGGCAATAAATCAAGGTGTGGTGAATTGAATTGGTCCTCCAAAGATAAGAAACACCTATCTCTTTCAGTGCACATATTGGTGTCTTAAGGTAAGCAATTGAAATTCCCCATCATTGTTTCAACTTATCCATAAAAGTGGATCAAAACAATTATCTGTATCTCATTCAGTAGAAAGAAAATTACAAAAATAGTATTCAATAAAGATTTGAATACTATAAAGCAACCTTTGTAGCATATTCATAAAAATGAAACTAGTAATTATATTTAATATCAAAACTGATTTCTTAAAGTCTTCAAATAGAAATGAACAATACTTCTTATATTCACAGTTGGCATGCTACCCTTTTCGTAGTATTCACTGGGCTCTCAAGGCAAGAATACTGAAGTGGTTTTCCATTCCCTTCTCCAGTGGACCACGTTTTGTCAGAACTCTCCACCACCACCTGTCCGTCTTGGGTGGCCCTAAATGGCATGGCTCATAGTTTCATCGAGTTAGACAAGGCTGTGATTCATGTGATCAGTTTTCTTAGTTTTGTAAAAAGTGATTCTGGTTTTCATTCTGTCTGCTCTCTGATGGTTGAGGATAAGAGGCTTGCATAGATTTCAACAGTACATGAACCAAGAACTTTCAGAAATTCAAGCTGGATTTAGAAAAGGCAGAGGAACCAGAGATCAAATTGCCAACATCCATTGGATCATAGAAAAAGTAACAGAATTCCAGAAAAACATCTACTTCTGTTTCATTGACTACACTAAAGCATTCAACTGTGTGGATCACAATAAACTGTGGAAAATTCTTCAAGAGATGGAAATACGAGACCCCTTACCTGCCTCCTGAGAAACCTATATGCAGATGAAGAAGTAACAGTTAGAACTGGACATAGAACAATGCACTAGTTCAAAATTGGGAAAGGAGTATGTCAAGGCTGTATATTGTCACTCTTCTTATTCTCCAGATGACACCACCTTTATGGCAGAAAGCAAACAGGAACTAAAGAGGCTCTTGATGAAGGTGAAAGAGAAGAGTGAAAAAGTTGGCTTAAATGTCAACATTCAAAAAAACAAGATCATGGTATCTGATCCCATCACTTCATGACAAATAGATGGGGAAACAATGGAAACAATGACACTTTCTTTTCTTGGGATCCAAAATCACTGAAGATGGTGACTAGAGCCATGAAATTAAAAGACGCTTGCTCCTTGGCAGAAAAGCTATAACAAACCTAGACAGCATATTAAAAAGCAGAGACATTCCTTTGCTAACAAAGTCCGTACAGTCAAAGCTATGGGCTTTCCAGTAATCTTATATGAGAGTTGGATCATAAAGAAGACTGAGCATTATATAATTGATGCTTTTGGACTGTAGTGTTGGAGAAAACTCTTGAAAGTCCCTTGGACTGACAGGAGATCAAACCAGCCCATCCAAAAGGAAATCAGTCTTGAATAATCTTTGGAAGGATGATGCTGAAACTGAAGCCCCAATACTTTGGCCACTTGATGCAAAAAGGTGACTTATTAGAAAAGATCCTGATGCTGCGAAAGATTGAAGACAGGAAGAGAAGGGGGCAACGGAGAATTAAATGGTGGGATGGCACCACCAACTCGTTGGACATGAGTTTAAGCAAGCTCTGGGAGATGGTGAAGGACAGAGAAGTCTGGCATGCTGCAGTCCACAGGGTCACAGAGTGTTGAACATGATTGAATGACAAAATAACACAACATGCTATCCTTATTAATTACATATATATATCATAAGTTTATTGTATTTTTTCCTTTATTTAAAAATATTATAAGCAACAATCTTCCTATCTTACATGCTATGGATATGCCATAATTTGTTTTTTAATATTTTGCACATTTTGAATTTTGGAAATGAATAAAGCTTAAATTTAGATATTTTACATATAACACATTATTTCTTATCTAGTTCAAGCAGTAAGTCTGATTTTGGGGCTCTTTCTGTTGTAAGAGATTTTCTTAGTATAGTAGCCAAATACTTAATCACAGTTTACTTTTCCAGAGGCTGAGAACATGTCTTATGAATAAGTAGGGTGTGGTTGGAAGAGCCCCGGGAAAGCACTAAAGATCTCTGTTTTCTATGCTCAACTATCCAATGCCTCAAGGCAAATATTTTCTCAGTTTTTAATTGGAGGATTTGTAATGTATGATTTTAAAGTTTTCTCCTTTTTACCTTAGGTTCTGTGACTGTGGGTCAAATAGGGAAATTTTTACAAAGTTAAATTCTTCAGCCCTTGTCTCTACCATTGTCTGAGAGGGATTATTGGAAAATCAGAAGGAGTGAAATTGCAGTCTCAAAAGCCAGAATTTTAGTAAAACTTTGATACTGGTCATTTCTTTTGTATAATTGTAGCTTATATTTCAGTGCATCAGCAGTTTATCCAGGAATCTAAAAGTACATGAACACAGCAGGCACCTATAGCTTTAATAAGGACTTATATTCAAACTGTGAAATATGCAAAGAAAAGCTTTTATTCTTTTTTAGAACTGTGAAGGATCAGAAAAGGAGCCCTGAATTCCTTAACAGAAGCTCTGAGATGGAAAATGACTTTGGCTAAATCCCTTAGAAAGTAAAAACAAACTTTACTTTCTCTCAGGGGTACCATATGACAGCCTGGTTCTAAAGATGACTTCAGTCCAGAGTCCTGTATTTGTGACCCAAGAAAACCAAGAAAGTGTTCTTTACTCAAAGTTGCAAGAAGAAGGAAAATAAGAAACCCAAAGTTAAGCATGACCATCCAGCTGGCAAATGCGCTTGGGCCACAATTGGCTTTGGCAAGTCCTCATCCTTAAGGTCTCCAATGGCATGGAGGCACTCACCACAAAAAAATCATGGGTTTTAAAATACAAGAACTAAAGAACACATTGATGTAATTTTGGTTCAGGAGAGTTCAGAGAAATGTGTGTTTGTCTTTGAAGGTTGGCCAGCCTTGTGAATGCTTCATACCTGTAACAGAACTATTCACCTAGGAGATACTTCTGTCCCTGAAGAGATGAACCATCCCCACAGTGCAAACTTGAGTCTTTGCCCTTTCACTCTCCCAGGCCCAGGAGGAGAAATTTCTACCCAAACTCTTTTCTAAAATCAGAAGTATCTTTTTGCATATAGACTATCACCTAGAGTCTTAGAATAAGCAGAAATCAGTTGTTAAATGTACTTGGAAGACTTTCTCTCAAATAATTGTGTAATCTCTGCTTGATTAACTTCTTTACGAGGGAATTCTTAAGAAGTTTGTTCACATAACAGAGTCAAATTTGTCTCCCTTTCTCTACCCATTTATTCTTGTTCTCCTCTAAGGGCCACAAAGAATAAACTACCCTGCCCCAATCTCTATTCCAGACTAAATATTCCAACTCTAATTATTTCACCTAACATGGTTTCAAGTACTTTACCATCTTAACCACTCTTTCCTGCATGTGACCAGCTTAATTTTCATCTTTTAATAGTACTTACTGTAATTAAAAAATATTTTCTCTGAGTTGCATTGAAATACTCCTACAAAATAAGGCAGAATCTTTGTGTTCTATGAATTAGGTTTACTCATATAATTCTGGCCTTTAGAAATAATTCCCCAGGCGGCACTATTGGTAAAGAACCTGCCTGCCAATGCAGGAGACATAAAAGACTTGGATTCAGTCTCTGGGTTGGGACTATCCCCTGGAGGAGGGCATGGCAATCCATTCCAGTATTCTTGCCTGGAGATTTCCATGGACAAAGAAGCTTGGCAGGCTACAGTCCCATAGGGTCACAAAGAGTCAGACACAACTTAGCCAGTAAACAACAACATATAATTCTGGCTTCTAGAATAATTTCTAGATTAAAATAATTAATCACAAAATCTCAGTCATGACAGTCTTCTCCCCATTGTTATCCCATATAATCACACAAACTAACTTTCAGAAATTTAAAAATTATATTTGTAATCCTTCATTACATTATGAAACTTGTTTAAGAGAAGAAATTAAAATAGATGTTCAGTCTAAAATGCTAGCCTTAGTTATTTAACTAAGTGCAGACTCTTAGTATTTGATTAAACAGGAATTTAGATATCAACAAGTTTCTCCCCATTTGTTTAGAAATAAGGAATCAGACACTGGGAAGAGTAAGTAGCTTCCCCAAGCACTTGCTTACACCATTAAATCACTGGGAGAAGCAAGAGTCTTTCTCCAATCCAAACATTTTTCTCATGAACACTGTATGTCCAGCTTGCCATAAATTGCACTTAGATCCAAATGTCAGCTTAGCTCATTAAGTGACTTACTTTATATCCTATGCAGAGAATATAACATAACCATAAGACATGCTTTATTATGTTATTAATAAACATGACAAAACCCAATAGGCAACATGTTATAAGAAATAGCATACAAGACATTAGTTTATGGGCAAAATCCTATTTTAAGAAATAGCATATATAGAAATGGGCTTCCCTGGTGGCTCAGTGGGAAAGAATCTGCCTGTCAATGTAGGGGACAGGATTCGATCCTCGGGTCTGGAAGATCCCTTGGATAAGGAAACGGCAAACCCACTCCATACTTTTGTCTGAAAAATATCATGGATAGAGAAGTCTGACGGACTGCAGTCCACAGGGTCACAAAGAGCTGGACACGACTGAGCAACTGAACATACACACAGAGAACATCAGCCCAGCTAGAATGTTCCAAATCGTCTCATTGGGTTGGGGCCACTGGGAAGACTGGGCCTCTCTCTGCTTGCAACGTCAGTAGGGCTCCCACACATGGAGCACTCAGAGCTTCCTCGCGTTGCCTTTCTCTTAGTTCATGTATACAACCTGGACATCTCATACTGCGTCTGGGTTCTTCCAGAGCAAAAGCAGAAGATTCAGAGACTACATTTAAGACCTGGGTTTAGAAGTCCCACAGGGTCAATTCCATTGTACTCTATTAATCAATGCAAGTGGCAAGTCCAACTCAGATTTCTAAGTTTGGCAGAATAAAATCTATTTTTCAATAGAACACAGAGTTTATGTGAACAGAGACAAAAACCTCATACAGAAAAATCTTTCCATCTGCTATTCGCTTTGTAGTTGGCAAAAGGGGAGCTGGGTTCAGCTTTGATTCTGCCACCAAGATAAAAGAACTCAAAAAAACTCATCCACCAATATAGAAACTAGTAAAAACATACACAATGAAGAAATAGTAGACAAAGATATAGGATACAGTATTGTTCACATGGTTTCTCTTCTTATCCTTATAGAGTAGTTTCACATCAAACTGTATTTTTAATCACGTTACTAAAAGTTTTATCTTTATCTCTGAGATACCAGTTTAGTTCTTATCATTTTAATAAAATTGCTTCACAACCAAATAATACCTATGTATGTCCTAAACGATTTGGTGTAACATACACACACACATTCACGCATCAGTTTTAGAACCTTTAAAGTTTAACATATTTCAGTAACATTGTACTTCAT
Source organism: Nanger dama (assembly GCA_917880005.1). Taxonomy (NCBI): domain Eukaryota; kingdom Metazoa; phylum Chordata; class Mammalia; order Artiodactyla; family Bovidae; genus Nanger; species Nanger dama. Next base: position 20,221,095 of record CAKJTW010000011.1, on the reverse strand, counting down.
AATTACATCATGCTCCACTTCACAATGGTCCATAACAGTGCCTTATCATACCACACAGCCATATCATCATTTACTTAATTAGTATTAAAAATCATGTTGCTTAAAATCGTTTGACATTTGAAATATTCAGTGAATTTGTGTATTCATAAAATTTTGTATATATTCATGTCACTTTCTTTTTATAGATTCCTGACTTATAGTAAAACTGTCTGAAAAGCTTTTGATTGTTCTAAAAGATGTTAACATGAGCACACTTCTACAAGCATTTGCCCATATCCTTAAATCTTTACCAAGCCTGGATATCATCATTAATTGTTAGCCATTTTAAATTTATTAAATGAAATGTAGTTTTCTTATTATTTTATTTCTTTGACTACTAGTGAAGTTAATCTTCTTGCGTTTCTAAGGCATACAACAATATGATCTTCTAAAGGGATGGTTTTATGCATATATACACACACACTTACACAAGAAACCAAAATTTTTGCAAGTCACTTTTGGGTCTTTTTTGTTGAATTATAAGTGAGTGCTTTTTTTAAAGTATATTTTCTATACATTTTCAAAAATTCTCTGATTAATGTGAGTAGATAAAATCAAACAATGAAGTATTATCATCTCTAGAGTTCATTTCTCGGAATTATGTTACAATGAAATTCTCTGAAAACCACTTTAAAAAAATCTCAGTAGAATAGAACTCAAGTGGGACCTGTCTATATTCATTATCAGTTGGATTTGTTAGGCATCATACAGTGTAACCCCATCAGATAGAAAGCAGAAGTATAGGTCTTTATAGCAGTCATTGAATGCTGCCTCCCACTCTGAACACAAATACCCAGAATAGAATATTAAGCCTGCCAGTGATGCCCAAATAAAGATGGTTTGGACCAAGACGTGCTTTCATTCTGATATTATTTCAGTCCTGAATCTCCTTAGCAGTAGCTCTGGTGAGCCAGTTCCTTTCCTTTTGCTCTCTTGGTTAAGTTTTTCATCAAACTTCCTTCTCAGCTAGGTTTGGTATCTTCATCGTATAATCAGTTCTGCTCCATCCTTCAGCTGCCAGCTTTTCTTGGCCACTTGCCACCATCTTCACTCTTTCCAAGGAAAATTGTTTGAGTCTCAGTCACCACTCCTCTTTGAAGCTTTGATTCTCACTCCCCAGCCATTGAATATGTTTTTACTTCTAATAACTTATAAACTGATCCTTCAAAGAATATAGCATTTTTGTATTAGAACTTAAATCATACTTGATATTTGTATCTATTTTTTCAATTGATATATAATTAATTTACAATATTATATTAGTTTTAAGTATACAATATAGGGACTCAATATTTTCATAGTTTATACTCCATTTAAAATAATAGAGTAATAAAATAAAATAATGACTTTATTTCCTTGTGAAAATGAAAGTGAAAGTCACTCAGTCATATCTGACTTTTTGAGACCCCGTGAACTATACAGTCCGTGGAATTCTCCAGGCCAGGATAATGGAGTTGGTAGCCATTCCATTCCCTTATCCAAAGGATCTTTCCAATCCAGGGATTTTCTGAACCCAGGTCTCCTGCATTTCAGCTAGATTCTTTACCAACTGAACCACCAGGGAACTTCTTATATTTCCCTGTACTGTACAATATATACAAGTGTGTGCTAAGCTACTTCAGTTATGTCCAACTCTTTGTGACGCCATGGACTGTAGCCCAGTAGGCTCTTCTGTTCATGAAATTCTCCAGGCAAGAATACTGGAGTGGATTGCCATGCCCTCCTCCAAGGGATCTTCCCAACCTAGGGATAGAACCCAGGTCTTCTATGTCTCCTGCAGTGGCAGGTGAATTTTTTTGCCACTAGTGCCACCTGGGAAGCCCTGTACAATATATATTTGTGGCTTATTTATTTTATACATTAATAGTTTGTATCTCAACCCCATACCCTTATTCTTCCCTTCTCCCCTACCTTCCCCCTACTGGTAACCATAGTTTGTTCTCTATATCTGTGAGTCAGTTTCTGTTTTGTTATAGGCATTCATTTTTTTATTTTTTAGATTCCAAGTTTAAGTGATAACATAGAGTATTTGTCTTCATTAAGCATAACATCCTCTAGGTCTATCTATGTTGTTGCAAATAGCTGAGAGAAGATTAAACCATGTTCAGTACCTTATTGTTACCAGAAGCTTACTATCTTACTTTTGATGATAGCAGAGGTACTGAATATGCTTTAATTCTCTCTCTGTGATTCATCATGCCCAGCTGTGCTTTGCACATAGAATTTTTCAGCATATATTTGGCTGAATAACTGAATAATGATGTAGCTGCGTATCCAAGACCTAGATGGTCCTTCCTAGGCAGAATGAGCTTCTCACTTAGTCACAGGTTATTATTCTTAATTAGCTTGGGTGGCTAAATTGACACAATTTATTTTAGAGGCAGCAGTGACAGAGGTGCATCCTGATTTAGGAAAGAAAATCATGACCTCATTTTCCTGAGTCTTGAAAAAGTTACCTACTCTCACCAGAACTCAGTTTACACCTATGAAAAGAAAGTGGTCAATAGCCAGTCTTCCTGACTTCTTGTAGTCGGGGTATTCTTGAACTCTTTTCTTATATTTTATTCCGTCTTGACCCAAAATGGACCTGAACATAGGAATCATCTCTGCAGCCGAATGAGTTTTAGGGCCGAGAGCTAGAAATAAGGGTCTCTATTAGTCTTTCCTTAATCTGCCCATGTAAGAATGCATTGTACTCTACAACTGGTGAGCTCAAATTAACTTCTTTCAGAATTATCTCCCTACGTTCACTATGCTGACGGAATTCTCTTTCATAAAAAATAATAATCTATTAAATCAAATACTTCCATAGAATTGTTATTGTAAAATACTAACGGGTGTTGTTCTAAAAAGTGTGCAAAATAAATGTATATATATTAAATTCATTTTCTGATGGAACTACCTTGTAATTTCCAAGATTAAATAAAACTTTTTATTAACTATCAAGGGAAAGATTTTGAGGTTAAATTTCTTTGATAGACAGCCTCTCCATGAAATACATCTTTTAAAACAAAGAAACAAATATATTAAATGTCTTCCCTTAGAGTGATTCCTAAAGGGAGAACTCTAGTTTCTGGGAGATAACTCCTAATTAATCAGCTCTATAAATCTGAATGCTAAGAGTTCTGATCCCTTTAACGTAGAAGATATTGGGCCAACTATTATAACCCCAACTCAGTCTTTTCTATAGTACTTAAATAAAAGCTTCTAGTTACAGAATTCAGGTAGGGTCTACTGTATTCTTATAATTCATCACTTTTTCATTTGGCTGTAAGCTAATGAGGCTGAGTTGAAAATTTTAATTTTTTTCACATCTCTTGTTTTTCATGATTACCATAACATTTTATATATAATCATTGTATTTAATTATAACTAGTAGCACTAATTTTGGAAGAAAACAGAACACAAGGTTAGGACTGACTTTATGGAATAAAAATTTAGTGTCCATATATTCACGTTATATATTCAAATTCAATTAAACTGATGCTGTTACTGGGAAGAATATAATGTGAGTTCATTAGAGACTTTGCCTCTGACAGAACTGTCTTGAACAGTTGTTATATTTAATGCATGTTAGAATATGTTGGGTTTTCCCAGTAGCTCAAATAGTAAAGAGTCTTCCTACAGTGCAGGAGCCCCAGGTTAGATCCCTGGGTCGGGAAGATCCCCAGAATATATTGTGCATCAGCAAATCAGCTTGTCTGCTTGCATTGGTCTCTTGTAACTCTGACTTCTAGACTTGGTCAAGAATGCCCCATATTTTAAGAGCAGTACCACTTTATGAGTGGACCCATGACAAGCTAAGAAATTTGTATCAGAATAAAAATTAATGTTGGCTTCTTTACCAGGCCATCCTAAAGAGAAAAAGAAAAATGTCAGCAGAAACAAACAAATGCTTAGGGATGTAGCTTATTTACATTCTGGTGAAACATCTTATCTCATTGTGAACCAGTAACAAATAGTTCACAGTGTCAATTTCAGTACTCTTCTATGAGTAACATTGCTTTAGAGATCCTCTGGATTTCCATTCTGGCTTTCCTCCAACCATATCCCTCCCATGGGATGAGGAATCCAAGGGACCTAGGAGACACACCCAACCAAAAATACACCCCAATTTCTAGATCTGGGCACACAAGACCTTGGAAATCTTTGTTCAAACTGACTGTCTAAGCTTACCTGGGCCTCCCTCCCCCAGTCCTTTCTCTCAAAGATGAATTACACTCCTGGGTGACTTTTTGTAGCTACATAATGAGAAGTCGGGTATGTGGGCTGGAGTGTCCACTTTCATGCACAGCTCCTCATGGCACAGGTCAATGGAATTTGGGATGGGGACAGAAGGGAGTGGTCTACTCTTTAGGGGCAAGAGCCAGCTCTTCATGCATCACCACTTTTCCAGTGAGTAGTAATTCTTAGCATCAACCTGGTCTTCTAGTTCATTATAGGAGAAAAACTCCCTATATGATATGTATGCCTACACTGTACTCTTGCCCCAGCCCTGCAAATGTTAAGGAAAGATGACTTTCAGTCTATGGGCATATTTTTGAAAAGCAATCAAAGGTATTTCAAAAAACATACAACTTTAAAATTTTTCAAACTTATCTTCTAATAGCATTTGCTTACAATGTTGTGAAGTTTTTAGAATGATATATATATATGTATATGTATATGTATGTGTATATGTATATGTATATATATATATATAGGATCAGGAAGATGCCTTGGAGGAGGGCATAGCAACCCACTCCAGTATTCTTGCCTGGAGAATCCCCAGGGATGGAGGGGCCTGGTGAGCTACAGTCCTTGGGGTCACAAAGAGTCAGACAGGATTGAATGACTAAGAACACACACACACAAACACACACCTATAAATATATATTACTAGATTATTTATATGCCTTCATTTTTTTAAGAAAACCATCTTTTTCCTATGCTATTTCATTTACCAGAAATTTCTTTTCCGCTGCCATTCCCTGGTGCATTGTATGCATCCCCAGTGCTGTTCTCCCCCTCATTTCTCATACCTTTTACTGTCACAACTTAGCGATAAAATCGCTCATCCCTAGAATTGGCCAAATCTCCCAGAATTCTGACTGCTTCCTTCAGTTTTTATGTGATTTAAGGGACATTGTTTGAAGTATTATTTCTTAATATCCTTCTTTTCAACTTCACTGTTTTTTTAATTCATCTCTATCTTAAATATGCATTTGTTGTTACTGCTCAGTCACCCAATTGTATCCAACTCTTTGCAACTCCATGGACTGCAGCAGCCAGGCCTCTCTGTCCCTCACCGTCTCCCGGAGTTTGCCCAAGTTCATGTCCATTGCATTGGTGATGCCATCACCCGTCTCATCCTTTGAAGAGACGTATGTATATATTCAGATATTTATACGCATGTATATTCCTCCTTAGTTGTAAGTTTCCTTCAGGCCAAAAACTATATCTAGTTATTTCACTTATTCATAGCACCTAATATAGTGATTGTTACATAGACAGTGAATAATTTATACTATTTAAATACTACTATAAAATTGTTATATACTAATATTGTTATATACTGTTAGAATAATTTGGGCCTCCCTGGTGGTTCAATGGTAAAGAATCTACTTGCCAATGCAGGAGATGACAGTTTGATTCCTGGGTCAGTAAAATCACATGAAGAAGGAAATGGCAACCCACTCCAGTATTCTTGCCTGGAAAATCCCATGAAGAGAGGAGTCTGGAAGACTACAGTCCATGGGGTTGCAAAAGATTTAGACATAGTGACTAACTAACAAAAGCAATTAGGATAACTTACAGAGAGAAGGAGTTGCCTGGATAGGTAAGATTTTCAACACGTATTTCAATATTAAAAATAGAGCATAGAAAAGTCTATAGGAAGAAACAGCATCTCTTCTTTACCTCTGATAAAGTGGAATATCAAACTAAAAAAAAATTTTTAAGCCAATAAAGAAGTAATGTCTTAAAACTCTGGAGAGGCATTAGAATGGGAAAATAAGTTTTTTATTGTCTTTGTCATTGTTTTTCCAAAATGGGTGTCTTCATTTTTGAAATGTATTATTTTAGGATCTACGGGTTTTCTGCTAATGCTAAGTTATCTTTTTTATATATACTTACATCTGGCTTACCATTGAAACCATTCATTTATTCTGTTTCCATAAAACCCCTAATAACTATTTAAATTTTTTCTGTTCTTGGCTCTTTTCAAAGTCATAAATACAGGCTTGAAAACTAAATTTGATTTCTGTGCAAATAATTCTCCTCCCTGTGTCCATCCCCACTAATTGCTAAGGAACTGTGACTATGTCCATCAGTTTTATTTATGATAGGCTTATTCCTATCATCTTATTCCCCAGGAAATGGAAAACTTGCTATGGATCGGATGATACTGAATCATTGTAACTACCTTCCCTCCAACTTAAACCAAAGAAAATAAGTGAAAATAAGAGTGAAAAGAAATTTGGTTTTAAATCAAGAAAATTAAATGTAATTTTCAAGTGCCTCTATTATGCTTGCTTGTTTGTCATATCAAACAGCTAAATATCCTATTTTTTAGGATATTTATAGCTAATATAAAAGCAACTCATGAGCAAATTAAGCTAATAATATGGTAATTCTTATGTTGTTTTGTTTATTAACAGTTATATGGTCAATTTTTTCCACAAATATAGGTGCATTTCTTAGGTATAAAGTCACTGTTAAAATTTATATGTACCATAGAGAACAAGATGGTGGAGGAGTAGGTGGAGATGAAGTACATCTCTCCCCACAGGTACATCAGGAATATACCTTCTGACACAAAAGTGCATGCAGAGCCTGAGCTGAGAGTGGGCAGGAGTACCTGACCAGTGGAAAAGAATACACAGAACTACAAAAACTTGGTAGGACCTAAGGAACTAGGGGGAAAACAGGAGTGTTAATAAGACTAAACCTGCCCTCCACTGGTAGGGGAACTGAAGCAGGGGTCTGATTCCCCACATTGGGGCAACTGTCTGAGTCAGAGGAGAATCAGACAGTCCTCCAAGCAAGAATTCTGGACTGTATTGGCCAATACTGGTTGCCATACCCTTCTAGATCACTATATTTCTTGCTGCCCTAGTCGCCAACCCCTGAGTACCTGGTGCTGTCAGAATGCCCTGAGACCCAAGCAGCTGTACCACGTCCATACCTGGCCCTCACAGGAGCAAACCCTAGTTGACAACCCACATATAGAGGTGGAAATAAAACCACAGTTGAAACCCAGGAGCAGAAAGCCACTTTCTGTGGCTAAGACAGAAGATCCAAAACCTTTCCACCAGCTGTACAAGCTGCAGATTAAATCCACATGATCAACTAGGCAGACTCTGTGTCTATGGAATACATAGAAGGCCATTGAGAGCTCCCACAAAAGAAAACACACTAGTTCTGATAGCTGTGGACATTGGAGGCAAGAACACACAGGAGTAGGACCAGGTTAGAATCTGAGCTACCCCCGCAGCAGGTCCAGAAATCAGCATAGTGTTAGAGGACATCTTAGGGAGGTGAGGTGGACTGTGACTCCCAGTGAGGGAAAGGACTCGGACAGCAGTGACTCAAGAGAAACATTATTATTCTTATGTTTTGACTTGTTCTGTAACTTCTTTTGGATTTTTTTTCTCTCCCCCCACCCCCCGTTGTAGTTGTCAATTTTACTGGCACTAAGAAATCCAGTTGAGCTTTTGAGCTTTTTTTATTTCTTTTCTCGGTCACACTTTTACTATTGTTATAAACTTCTGCCTCTATATTGAGCTCTTGCAGTTCTGTGAAGTTTTATTTTTTTTTTTCTCTTTTTTTAATTTTAATTTTTTAAAGCCTATTATTTTTTCTACATGTATTCCTTTGTTGGTTTTCCCACTGTTCTTTTCCCCTTGCAGTTAATCGTTAATGTATATAAATCTTCATCTACCTCTTTAGCTTGGCATATCTATTCTTTTCTTTCTTTCCTTTCTTATCAACATATTTGTTAGTTTTGTTTTCATTGCTTTTTTGCCATTTGCCATCTTGCTTTAGTTTTCCAGTTTGTGCTTTAGTTAGTTTTGTTAACAGGTAAAATAATTTTTCATTTCCTTTGTTAACCAGGTCAATCTACTGTACTTTATTTTTGTTGGACTATTTGACTTTGCTCATGGGTGCATATGTATATGTGTATATTACATTATTTCAATTATTATTTGCCTGATTTTGTAACTGCCATTTGTCTGGGGTTCATCTTTGCTTTCTCATTTGTGGATATTTGTTTAATCTCATTTAATACCATAACAAACCACTTGTGGAATCTTTGTTCTTGAACAGAGATCAAGCCCTGAGCCTCTGGAGTGGGAACACTGACTCCAAGACCCTAGACTACAAGATAACTAACCCTGCTGCTGCTGCTAAGTCACTTCAGTCGTGTCTGACTCTGTGTGACCCCATAGACAGCAGTCCACTAGGCTCCCCATCCTTGGGATTCTCCAGGCAAGAATACTGGAGTGGGTTGCATTTCCATCTCCAATGCATGAAAGTGAAAGTGAAAGTGAAGTCGTTCAGTCATGTCTGACTCTTAGCGACCCCATGGACTACAGCTTACCAGGCTCCTCGGCCCATGGGATTTTCCAGGCAAGAGTACTGGAGTGGGGTGCCATTGCCTTCTCCAACTAACCCTAGGGCATATCAAATAGTGAGAACTCACACAAAGAAAACCACGTGAACCATGTGAATATAAGACCCAGCATTACCAAACTAGCGGTAGCACCCTGTGCAGGACACCTCGTCTAAACAACAAATAAAACAATGATACAAATCCAGTCATAAGCAGCAGAATTACTGCCTCTCTCAGCCTTGCTCATCAGAGGAAAAACAAACAAACAAAACCTCAGTACAAATCTCATCCTATACAAAGCTTACACAAATCACCGAACCAATATAGGAGGGCAGAAATCAAAAAGAATAAAAAATTCAACTTTCCTTGAAGCCTGGTAAAATGAGACCTCAAACACAATAAGTTAAAAAAAAATAAAGAAAGGCAGAGAAATACTACACAAATGAAGAAACAAACTAGAAACATAGAAGTCCAAATAAATGAAGAGGATATAGGCACACTACTTGAAAAAGAACTCAGAATAATGATAGTGAAAATGATCAAAAACCTTGCCAAAAAAATGGAGAAAATGCAAGAATCAATTAACAGACATCTAGATGAATTAAAGAATAAACATACAGAAACAACCAGCATAATTACTGAAACTAAAAATACTCTAGAAGGAATCAGTAGCAGAATATCTGAAGAAGAAGAATGAATCAGTGAGCTGGAAGATAAAATGGTGGAAATAATTTCTGAAGAGCAGAATAAAGTAAAATGAATGAAAAGAACTGAGGATAGTCTTAGAGAATTCTGGAACAATATCAAATGCACCAACATTTGAATTATAGGAGTCCCAGAAGACCCCCCATAGAGAAGAGAGAAAATAAAGGGTATAAAAATTTTTTGAAGAGATTATAGTTGAAAATTTCTCCAATATGGAAAAGAAAACATCCAATCAAGTCCAAGAGGCACAAATAGCCCCATTCAGGATAAACCCGAAGAGAAACACACCAAGATACATACTAATCAAACTAACAAAGACTAAACACAAAGAAAGAATATTAAAAGCAGCAAGGGAGAAACAACAAGTAACATACAAGAGAAACCCCATATGCGTAACAGCTGATCTTTCAGAAGAAACTCTGAAGGCCAGAAGGGAATGGCAGGATATATTTAAAGTACTTAAAAGGAGAAATATACAACCAAGATTGCTATACCCAGCAAGGATCTTATTCAAAATTGATGGAGAAATTAAAAGCTTTTCAGACAAGCAAAAGTTGAGAGAATTCAGTGCCACAAAACCAGCTTTACAACAAATGTTAAAGGGACTTATATAGTTCAGAAATACAAAAGAAGGAAAAAGATTTACAAAATCAACCCCAAACAATTAAGAAAATGGCAGTAGGAACATATATATCAATAACTACTTTAAATGTAAATGGATTAAATGCTCAAACCAAGAGACACAGACTGGCTGAATGAATACAAACACAAGACCCATATACATGCTCTCTACAAGAAAGCCATTTCAGACCTCAAGACTGAAACTGAAAGGATGAAGAAACATATTCCATGCAAATGGGAAGCAAAAGAAAGCTGGAGTACCAATCCTCATATCAGACAAAATAGACCTTAAAATAAAGATGTTGATTACTGGAGATTACAAGTGAAATGACATAAAACACACAAGACATATGAGACGCACAAGAGACACACACACACACTCCGGCCAGAGGAAAAGACTGCACAAATAATTGCAATTTATTATTATATAGCCCCCTAGGCAGAATTCCAGACTGCATGAATAAGCCTTTTCAGTACAGTGCAGGTGCATACATGTGATCATATAACAAGAGGAGTGTAAGCTCTGTTTACTGCAAGGTCTGTCCAAAGCCTTCTTCTCTTTTATCAAAAGAAAGGAATGCTCCCTCATTAGCAAGGGACCATTAAATTCAAGGCTGTGTCCAAACTCCTTGGCAGAATGCCTCGCTTGCCAGCACATTCAGCCTTGAGCAGAGAAAGACCCGCTTGCATGCATATCTCCACTTTCCCTATTGTGGCCATATTAACCCTTCATAAAGAGGATTACAAAAGATAAGGAAGGACACTATATAATGATCAAGGGATCAATACAAGAGGAAAACACAACAATTGTAAATATCTATGCACTCAACATCAGTTCAGTTCAGTTCAGTCGATCAGTTGTATTCAACTCTCTGAGACCACATGAATCGCAGCACACCAGGCCTCCCTGTCCATCACCAACTCCAGGAGTTCACTCACACTCACGTTCATCAAGTCTATGATGCCATCCAGCCATCTCATCCTCTGTGGTCCCCTTCTCTTCCTGCCCCCAATTCCTCCCAGCATCAGAGTCTTTTCCAATGACTCAACTCTTCGCATGAGGTGGCCAAAGTACTGGAGTTTCAGCTTTAGCATCATTCCTTCCGAAGAAATCCCAGGGTTGATCTCCTTCAGAATGGACTGGCTGGATCTCCTTGCAGTCCAAGGGACTCTCAAGAGTCTTCTCCAACACCACAGTTCAAAAGCATCAATTCTTCAGTGCTCAGCCTTCTTCACAGTCCAACTCTCACATCCATACATGACTACTGGAAAAATCATTGCCTTGACTAGAAAGACCTTAGTCGGCAAAGTAATGTTTCTGCTTTTGAATATGCTATCTAGGTTGATCATAGCTTTTCTTCCAAGGAGTAAGTCTCTTTTAATTTCATGGCTGCAGTCACCATCTGCAGTGATTTTGGAGCCCCCAAAATAAAGTCTGACACTGTTTCCACTGTTTCCCCATCTATTTCCCATGAAGTGATGGGACCGGATGCCATGATCTTCGTTTTCTGAATGTTGAGCTTTAAGCCAACTTTTTCACTCTCCACTTTCACTTTCATCAAGAGGCTTTTAGTTCCTCTTCACTTTCTGCCATAAGAGTGGTGTCATCTGCATATCTGCTGAGGTTATTGATATTTCTCCCAGCAATCTTGATTCCAGCTTGTGTTTCTTCCAGCCCAGAGTTTCTCATGATGTACTCTGCATATAAGTTAAATAAGCAGAGTGACAGTATACAGCCTTGATGTACTCATTTTCTTATTTGAAACCAGTCTGTTCTATGTCCAGTTCTAACTGTTGCTTCCTGACCTGCATACAGATTTCTCAAGAGGTAGGTCAGGTGGTCTGGTATTCCCATCTCTTTCAGAATTTTCCACAGTTTATTGTGATCCACACAGTCAAAGGCTTTGGCATAGTCAATAAAGCAGAAAAAGATGTTTTTCTGGAACTCTCTTGCTTTTTCCATGATCCAGCAGATGTTGGCAATTTCATCTCTGGTTACTCTGCCTCTTCTAAAACCAACCATGGTTCACGTACTGTTGAAGCCTGGCTTGGAGAATTTTGAGCATTACTTTACTAGCATGTCAGATGAGTGCAATTGTGCAGTAGTTTGAGCATTCTTTGGCATTGCCTTTCTTTGGGATTGGATTGAAAACTGACCTTTTCCAGTCCTGTGGCCACTGCTGAGTTTTCCAAATTTGCTGGCATATTGAATGCAGCACTTTCACAGCATCATCTTCCAGGACTTGAAATAGCTCAACTGGAATTCCATCACCTCCACTAGCTTTGTTCATAGTGATCTTCCTAATGCCCATTGACTTCACATTCCAAGATGTCTGGCTCCAGATGAGTGATCACACCATCGTGATTATCCAGGTCATGAAGATCTTTTTGTTCAGGTCTTCTTGCCACCTCTTCTTGATATCTTCTGCTTCTGTTAGGTCCATACCATTTCTGTCCTTTATTGAGCCCATCTTTGTATGAAATGTTCCCATAAGAGCACCTAAATACATAAGACAAACACTAACAGACATAAAAAGAGAAATTGACAATAACACAATGTTAGCAGGAGACTTTAACACCTCACTCACACCAATAAACAGATCACCAAAACATAAAATTAATAAAGAACACAAGTCTTAAATGATATATTAGATGAGATGGATCTCATTGATTCCTTCAGGACATTCCATCCAAATGCAGAAGAATACACCTTCTTCTCAAGTGCACATGGAACATTCTCCAGGATAGACCTCATCTTGGGTCATAAATCAAACCTAAATAAATTTAAGAAAATTTAAATCATATCAAGCATATTCTCTAACCACATGCTATGAGATTAGATACCAATTACAAGGAAAAAACTAAGAAACACAAACATATGGAGATTAAACAACATGTTTCTAAATAACCAACAGGTTACTGGGACATCCCTGGTGGCTTAGACAATAAATCAACTACCTACAGTGTGGGAGACCCAGGTTCAATCCCTGGGCTGAGAAGATCCTCTGGAGAAGGAAATGGCAACCCACTCCAGTACTCTTGCCTGGAAAATCCCATGGATGGAGGAGCGTAGTAGGCTACAGTCCATGGGATCGCAAAGAGTCAGATATGACTTCACTCTCAATTTCTTAACAGGTTTCTGAATAAATCAAAAGGAAATGAAAAAAATTTCTAGGAACAAATGACAATGAAAATAAGAGAACTCAAAACCTCTGAGGCACAGCAAAAGAGTTCTAAGAGGCAAGTTTATAGCAATACAATTCTACCTCAAGAAACAAGAAAAACATGAAATAGACAACCTAACTTTACAACTAAAAAGACTAGAAAAAGAAAAACAAAAATCCCCAAAATTAATAGAAGGAAAGAAATCATAAAGTTCCAAACAGAAATAAATGAAAAAGAAATGATAGAAACAATAGTAAAGATTAATAAAGCTAAAGCTAGTTCTTTGAGAAGATAAGCAAAATTCGCAAACCTTTAGCCAGACTCATCAAGAAAAAGAGAGAAGAATCAAATCAACAAAATCAGAAATGAAAAATGAGAGGTTACAAGAAACATTGCAGAAATACAAAGGATTATAAGATACTATTATGAACAACTATATGGCAATAAAATGGCTAACCTGGAAGAAATGGACAGATTCTTAGAAAAGTTAAATCTTCCAAGACTGAACCAGGAAGAAATAAAAATTATAAACAATCCAATGACAAGCACTGAAATTGAAGCTTTGATCAAAAATCTCCAAAAGACAAAAGCCCAGGACCAGAGGGCATCACAGGAGAATTCTAGCAAACATTAAGAGAAGAGCTAATGCCTACCCTTCTAAAACTCTTTCAAAAAATTGCAGAGGAAGGAACATTTCTAAACTTATTCTCTGAGGCCACCATCAGCCTGATACCAAAATCAGAGAAAGACAACACAAAAAAGAAAACTACAGGTTGATACACCAATGAACATATACGCAAAAATCCTCAACAGAATTTTAGCAAACAGAATTCAGCAACACATCAAAAAGCTCATACACCATGATCAAGGTGGGTTTATTCCAGGGAAGCAAAGATTCTTTAATATATGCAAATCAATCAATGTGATACATCATATTAACAAATTGACAGATAAAAACCATATGATAATCTCAATAGATGAAGAAAAAGCCTTTAACAAAATTCAGCACCCATTTATGATTAAAACTCTTCAAAAAATGGGCATAGAAGGAACCTATCTCAACATAGTAAAGGCCATATATGATAAGCCTACAGCGAACATTATTCTCAATGGTGAAAAACTGAAAGCATTCCCCTAAGATAAAGAACAAGACAAGGATGTCCACTTATGCAACTGTTATTCAACACAGTCCTGGAAGTCCTAGCTACAGCAATCAGAGAAGAAAAAGAAATAAAAGGAATCCAGACAAAGAAGTATAGCTCTCACTGTCTGCAGATGAAATGATACTGTACATATAAAACTCTAAAGACAGTATCAAAAAAATTACTAGAGCTAGTCAGCGAATTTAGCAAAGTTGCAGGATACAAAATCAATACATAGAAATCACTTGCATTTCTATATACCAACAATGAAAACTCAGAAAGAGAAATTAAGTAATCAGTCCCATTCACCATTACAGCAAAAATAATTAAATATCTAGGAATAAACTTACCTAAGGAGACAAGAGAACTGTACACAAAAAATTATAAGACACTAATGAAAGAAATTAAAGATGACAAACTGATGGAGAGATATTCCATGTTCCTGGGTAGGAAGAGTCAATACTGTGAAAATATCTATACTACCAAATGTAATCTACAGATTCAATGTGATCCCTATCAAATTACCAATGGCATTTTTCACAGAACTAGAACAAAAAAATTTCATAATTCACATGGAAACTCAGAAGACCCTGAATAGGAAAAGTAATCTTGAGAAAGAAGAATGGAGCTGGAAGAATCAACCTTCTTGACTTCAGATTATACTACAAAGCTACAGTCATCAAGACAGTATGGTACTGGCACAAAAGCAGAAATATAGACCAATGGAACAGGATAGAAAGCCCAGAAATAAACCCATGAACTTATGGGTACCTTGTTTCTGACAAAGGAGGCAGGGGGGCAAAGATAGCCTCTTCAATAAATGGTGCTGGGAAAACTGGACAGCTACATGAAAATGAATGAAATTAGAATACTTCTTAATACTATATACAGAGACAAGCTCAAATGGACTAAAGACCTAAACATAAGACCAGAAACTATAGAACTCTTAGAGGAAAACATAGGCAGAACACTCAATGACATAAATCAAAGCAAGATCCTCTATGACCCATCTCCTAGAGTAGTGGAAATAAAAGTAAACAAGTGAGACCTTATTAAACTTAAAAGCTTTTGCATAGCAAAGGAAACTATAAGGAGAAAAGACAACAATCAGAATAGGAGAAAATAAGAGTGAATGAAACAGCTGACAAAGGATTAATCTCCAAAATATACAAGGAGCTCATAAAACTCAATGCCAGGAGAAAAAAGAAAAAAAATCAAAAAGTGGAGGAAAGACCTAAACAGACATTTCTCTAAAGAAGATATACAGATGGCTAACAAACACATGAAAAGATGTTCAACTTTGCTCATTAATAAAGAAATGCAAATCAAAACTACAAAGAGATATCACCTCACACTGGTCATAATGGTCATTATCAAAAAGTCTACAAACAATAAATGCTGGAGAGGGTGTGGAGAAAAGGGAACACTCTTGCACTGTTGCTGGGAATGTAAACTGATACAGCCAGTATGGAAGACGGTATGGAGATCCTCAAAACATAAGGAATAAAACCACTGTGTGACTCAGCCTATACCCTGAGGAGAACGAAATTGAAAAAAGACACATGTATTCCAATGTTCACTGCAGCACTATATACAATAGGTAGAACATAGAAGCAACCTAGATGTCTATCAACAGATGAAAGTATAAAGAAGATGTGGTACATATACACAATGGAATATTCAGTTCAGTTCAGTTCAGTCGCTCAGTCGTGTCCGACTCTGCTACCCCATGAATCGGAGCACACCAGGCCTCCCTGTCCGTCACCATCTCCCGGAGTTCACTCAGACTCCACGTCCATCCAGTCAGTGATGCCATTCAGCCATCTCATCCTCTCTTGTCCCCTTCTCCTCCTGCCCCCAATCCCTTCCAGCATCAAAGTCTTTTCCAATGAGTCAACTCTTCACATGAGGTGGCCAAAGTACTGGAGTTTCAGCTTTAGCATCATTCCTTCCAAAGAAATCTCAGGGCTGATCTCCTTCCAGAAAGGACTGGCTGGATCTCCTTGCAGCCCATGGGACTCTCAAGAGTCTTCTCCAATACCACTGTTTAAAAGCATGAATTGTTCGGCGCTCAGCCTTCTTCACAGTCCAACTCTCACATCCACACATGTCTACTGGAAAAACCGTAGCCTTGACTAGATGAACCTTAGTCGGCAAAGTAATGTCTCTACTTTTGAATATGCTATATAGGTTGGCCATAACTTTTCTTCCAAGGAGTAAGCATCTTTTAATTTCACGACTGCAGTCACCATCTGCAGTGATTTTGGACCCCCCAGAATAAAGTCTGACACTGTTTCCACTGTTTCCCTGTCTATTTCCCATGAAGTGATGGGACCGGATGCCATGATCTTCATTTTCTGAATGTTGAGCTTTAAGCCAACTTTTTCACTCTCCTCTTTCACTTTCATCAAGAGGCTTTTAGTTCCTCTTCACTTTCTGCCATAAGGGTGGTGTCATCTGCATATCTGAGGTTATTGATATTTCTCCCAGCAATCTTGATTCCAGCTTGTGTTTCTTCCAGCCCAGAGTTTCTCATGATGTACTCTGCATATAAGTTAAATAAGCAGGGTGACAATATACAACCTTGACGTACTCCTTTCCCTATTTGGAACCAGTCTGTTGTTCCATTCATTACCTTATGTAAAATAGATAGCCAACTGGAATTTGCTGTATGGCTCAGGAAAATCAAACAGGGGCTCTAAATTAACCTAGAGTGGTGGGATGGAGAGGAAGATGGGAAAGAGGCTCAAAAGGGAGGAGATATGTATATAACTATGGCTGATTCGTATTGAGGCTTGACAGAAAACAGCAAAATTCTGTAAAGCAATTATCCTTCCATAAAAATAAATTAATTTAAAAAATTACATGTAGAGTGTTCTTGAGATTTTTATTAATTTCAAAATTTGACTATAAAAGGATACATTAACTGTTTTATTAGAAAATGAATATTTTCCTAGTGTGTAGTTTCAATTTAATTTCTAGCTACTTTAGTCTATTACACTGAGAACAATTTGTAGGCAAATATTTTTAAATGTTTATATCTCAGAAGCAAAAATGCTCCCTGGGAGAGAGACAACACTTTTTTTTTTAATACTTATATTTTTAGAATGTTTAGAATCAGTAAAACCCTGTTAAAATATCACATTTTCATTTTATTCTGTTGCATAATTTATGAACTTTTCCTTGAAAAATATAGGCAGTTATATGAACAGTAAGGTTTTGCCCTGGTCATTAAGTAAAGCATTTGTAATATCAACTATGAATATTTGAAACATAATAATAATGAATATTTATTGTATGCTACCATGTAGCAGGCTTAGCACTAACTGCAATACCAACCTGATCTTATGTAACCATCAAAACTACTTTATAAGATAGTCATTGCCATTTTCCTCATTATCTGAAAATTAATACTTATGAGAGCTTCAATAACTTCATAATGTCTCTCAATATTAAGTCTATTTGTCTACTAATTATCAACTATATCACAAAGCTGGTAAACATTTCAGTAAAATTAGGATTAGCAAATTATTGAATGTAACGCCATCTTAAAATATATGCAATTATATAAAAATTTGTTGTTGTTCAGTCACTAAGTCATGTCCAACTCTTTGTGACCCCATGAAATACAGCACACCAGGCTTTTGTGTTCTTCACTATCTCCCTGAGTTTGCTCAAACTCATGTCCATTGAGTCAGTGATGCCATTCAACCATCTCATCCTAATACTAAACACACTTACTCTTGGGGAATCCCAAATACTTAAAAAATATTATTTGTGTTAATTCATGAAAAAATATCACTTGTGTTAATTCAGGAAAATATCATTTGTGTTAATTGATGAAAATCAGGGGCTTCCCTGATAGCTCAGCTGGAAAAGAATTTGAGACCCTGGTTCCATTCCTGGGTCAAGAAGATCCACTGGAGAAGGATAGGCTACCCACTCCAGTACTCTGGCCTGGAGAATTCCAAGGACTGTTTAGTCCATGGGGTCACAAAGAGTCAAACATAACTGAGCAAACTTTACTTTCATGAAAACTGTTAATGTAAATTTCTCATTCAACTTGTATAAATGATTGTGCACCATGTCTGTCATAGCAAATCATAAAATTCTAAACAAACAAAAACCCTCCAAAATTCATATTTTTAACCCCAAACTTGGGAGGAGAAAGCTTTAATTGTAATTTATTTATGTTGCAGCTGTTCCACAAATATTTATTCTTGGCTGCTTTCTTAAACACTCTCAGGGAAATTTTCATACCCAAAACAAAGGTCAACCATAAGACTTAACTTCTTTAAGGCTTTTAATTTCTGATATAAATCTCTTTCTACAGTTTTAACATCTTTCAGATATTGTCTATCTTTTGATTTCTAGATATGTTGGTCAGTGTGAAGTAGTATTTTGATTTTCATTTCCTTTTAATTGATCATTTGAATACTTTGTTGTCTGTTTGAATATCCTCCTCTGAAGTGCTTAGCCAGTAATGTTATTGTCTTTTTCTTAGTGAATAATAGGAACTCATCATATATTCTGAATATAAACTACACTATCATATGAGTTCAGTTCAGTTCAGTCACTCAGTCGTGTCTGACTCTTTGTGACCCCATGAATCTCAGCACGCCAGGCCTCCCTGTCCATCACCAGCTCTC
The DNA here is from genome assembly GCA_917880005.1 of Nanger dama. Classification (NCBI taxonomy): domain Eukaryota; kingdom Metazoa; phylum Chordata; class Mammalia; order Artiodactyla; family Bovidae; genus Nanger; species Nanger dama. Next base: position 20,202,181 of record CAKJTW010000011.1, on the reverse strand, counting down.
AGAGTCTACCCAAACTCATGTGCATTGAGTCAGTGATGCCATCCAGCCATCTCATACTCTATCGTCCCCCTTCTCCTCCTGCCCCCAATCCCTCCCAGCATCAAAGTCTTTTCCAATGAGTCAACTCTTCACATGAGGTGGCCAAAGTACTGGAGTTTCAGCTTTAGCATTATTCCTTCCAAAGAAATCCCAGGGCCGATCTCCTTCAGAAAGGACTGGCTGGATCTCCTTGCAGTCCAAAGGACTCTCAAGAGTCTTCTCCAACACCACAGTTCAAAAGCATCAATTCTTTGGCACTCAGCCTTCTTCACAGTCCAACTCTCACATCCATACATGTCTACTGGAAAAACCATAGCCTTGACTAGATGGACCTTAGTCAGCAAATAATGTCTCTGCTTTTGAATATGCTATATAGGTTGGTCATAACTTTTCCTCCAAGGAGTAAGCATCTTTTAATTTCATGGCCACAGTCACCATCTGCAGTGATTTTGGAGCCCAAAAAAATAAAGTCTGGCGCTGTTTCCACTGTTTCCCCATCTCTTTCCCATGAAGTGATGGGACCGGATGCCATGATTTTCATTTTCTGAATGTTGAGCTTTAAGCCAACTTTTTTCGCTCTCCTCTTTCACTTTCATCAAGAGGCTTTTAGTTCCTCTTCACTTTCTGCCATAAGGGTGGTGTCATTTGCATATCTGAGGTTATTGAGATTTCTCCCGGCAGTCTTGATTCCAGCTTGTGTTTCTTCCAGTCCAGCGTTTCTCATGATGTACTCTGCATTGAAGTTAAATAAGCAGAGTGACAGTATACAGCCTTGATGTACTCCTTTTCCTATTTGAAACCAGTCTGTTGTTCCATGTCCAGTTACAAACGTTATATTCAATTCTGTGGCTTTTCACTCTATTAATATCTCCTTATGAAAAGAACTCCTAAATTTTAATAGAGTTCAATTTTTCAAGTCTTTAATTCTATGATTAATATCTTATTGTGTTTTACTTTAAAAAATCTTTGCCCATACACAGTAATGAAGGTGTTCTCCTGTTGTTCTGTCTCATCACATGTATTATCTTTCACATATATGTCTGCAATCCATTTGGAAATGGTAAACTCTAAGGTCAAATTTACTTCAATACAGGTTTCCAGCTGTCTCAGTATCATTTATTGGAATAGTAAAAGCACTTTGTCCTCCATTGCTGTGGCACTTTTTATAAAGGACATTTGCTTAAAATGGTACAAGTCTGAGCAAGTTTGAATGCTGATAGCAAAATATCCAGTAGAGAGTAGAAGACGCTGATGAGGGAAAGGGAAAATAGAATGAACTAAAGTAGGCTACTGTGGATGTGAATTGAAGTGTAAATGGAGATGGTGACCTTAGCTGAAAACATAGTCATTCATAATGGCAATATTAGTGATAATAATTAGTAATGCTTATATTATTTACTATAAACCAGATAGTTACTGATCAAAGCACTCACACACATATATATACCTACAAATTCATATAGATATACGTATTTTATGTCTAAATGTTTATAAACTCATATATATATTTATATAAACTAATTTCATATTCTAGCAACACCATATGTACACATACAATATTGTTAGATAAAAAATATGTGTAAGTGAAATTAGCTCATATATTCTATTCTGCATTTAATTTAAAACATACTATGCTATAGACATCAATTTTATGCGAGAAGTATCTTAAACAGTGTATAAAGGTAATTTGACCAAAAGTGGTGAAGCTGGTGCTAAAATCCTGGCCAACACATTCAAAATCTCTAGGTTTAAAATTTCATGCTATATTTACCTATAGATATATTTTTAGCCAGATTAATAGTTAATAGCAAATTAATAGATACTTATTAATCATCTGTAGCTAACAGACATTTAGCCAAATATCTAATTTTGGCTATTTAGATATTTTGGCAAATATCTAATGTCTATTTTCCTGTGTTTTGAGACATCTTACTAAATTTAAGTTAAATCTCATTTCTAGTATAACTTTCATAAATTTAGCTGTTAAAAGTAATGGGAGAAATGAATTTAATCAGTCACTTTGAATTTCCTATGTAGTGTATTTTTAAGGTGAATATTCCTCCTTTACCTGAAGCCTGTCACTCACAAAAATACAAGCCAGTTAATAGATTCAGCCTGTCACTCACAAAAATACAAGCCAGTTAATAGATTCAGCATTCAAAATTCCATTTTTGGTTGTATCCTGCCACACTCTTAAAATGTAAAGTGAAAACTGTATGGAATGAATTCAAACAACACATTGGTATCTGCTTTAAACACATGCACAGTTGCTCTAGTGCTACTTGTTTTATCTAATATCATGTTTGGATGGAACATACACATGGTTTTTTAAACACACATTTTAGTCAAATTGTAGACACTAACGTCAGCATAATGTTTGTGTGGTTTTGCAACAGCAAATTCAAAATAAGCTGCTTAGCCCTCTAACCTCTGGAAAGCAAACTAGGGCATGATGCCCATCAGACACTATATTTCTGTTGCCCATTAAATCACTGGCTTTTATCAGCCGGTTCTGTGAAATTCAGACCAATGCAAGCAGAATGAAACTTGAACTTGTGTTTAATGTCAGATAGGTTTGAATCACTTCCCCTAGTTTCCTTACAATTTCTCTGAGGCTTTTCATTTATATGTCCTTTAAAAATGTATACATTGGTCGTTGCATTTCAAGATTTAAAAATACTGCTGTAAATAGAGAGTTGCTAAATATATCACACATCCACTACTAATTTTCAAAGCAGAGAGACAGCATTCTAAGTTAAGAGAAAAGCCTAAGAAAAAGAATAAGCATGTCACAGCATGTTTGGGAAACGAGGCAATAAGTTAGCTGGTGCAGTGGGTGGTTGTTTAAAACCAGAGTACGAAAAAAAAATGCAGAACTTGTATTGAGTCACATTATAAAACCCTGGAAATTAAATTGTGATATTTAATTAATTAGCTAATTAATCTTAATAGTATTTGGAGTACTTACTTCAGAAGGCACATTGCTATGTACAGATGATTCAGATTTGAACATGATATCTGCTGTCAAGGAACTCAGAATTTCATAGGGAAAAGATGCATGAAAACAAGATAATACTATATGATAAGAGCTATAAAAAGATGTTTACAATGCAATGAGGATTTAAAGTTAAGGCTTATTCAATCTTCCTAGGGAAATGAGAGGAGAAATGTTTCCCAAACAGGTTGCAATTGGTCTGAGCATAAGAGCAAGCAATGGTTTACTGTTCATTTCTTGTGGAGAGATCAGCAGTTACAAAAATCCAGAGGCAGATCCTTCCAGAGGCAGATATTTGAATTCAGATGGCACACTGTCAGATAACACTTTATATTGCTCCCTTCCCTCTAAATATCACAATGACTGATAAAATATACATCTAAAAACTTCAAACAGAAACAAGTTTGTTTAACCAAAACAAAAATCTGCAACTGTGGGCTTCAGCCAGCGTTTTCTGTGCTCTGATACCAAGAATAGACTGAGACAATCAATTTCACCGACAGGGTATATATGTATGTCAGGTGACACAAGCCATGTTTATTATATTAAATCAGAAGCCAGAATTGGTTGCTCCAAGAGAAAGGCTAAATCACTGTGCCCACTTGTGATTACTTCCCCAGTAGAAATGGGTTCGTGAGAGAAAGAAAACAAAGCCATACACGTAGGACATGGGTCAAGAGATCTGGTGTTCAGTGAATGAATAAGTCTTTTCATGGTTTTGTTACAGGGGAGAAGGGCCCAGTTGTAAATACTGGATCTCATACCAGACTGGGAAATGAGGATACAGGAGTGCATCTGCAAAACGGCTATATTCTATCCAAAGACTACAGAGATCAAGAGCAATATAACAAATGACAAACAAAAACCTCCTGTTCAGACTGAGCCTGAAAACAAAAGATCTAAAGCACAGAAGGAAAATTAAGAATAAGAGTCACTCTTTTACTGGAGCATAGGTAGCCAGGGTGATCTTTTTGAATAAAACCATATAATGATGAAATGCACATTCACATAAAAGAAGCAATATTGTAACAAATTCAACAAAGGATTTAAAAATAAATAATAAAACTCATTTTAAAGTGATCTGAAAAATAGGAATATATTGAGAAAAATGAACAAATAAAACAGAAATCCTGGGATGCATAGCATTAGTATAGCCATTTACCCTGAGAGTGTCTGCTAGACCTCTGAGAAGGCACTTTGATGACTACATGTGATATGGGGGCATAAGGTGAATTTCAGGAAACTCTCAAGTTGACATTCTTCAGATAAAACTAGGACCCCCAAAGAGCTCTACAGAAAGCAAGGGTGAATCAAAAGCAAACACATGGCACAGTCAATAAGAATTTGAATTTATTATCTCTGGCACTAGATGTAAGGGAAGGAAAAGTGATATCCCCCTAGAAATCTTTTTTAAAAACATTTTTAATAGAAGATAATGTGAATATATTAAATTTCACAAATCTAAAATGTAGAGATGCTTGAATTTCACATTCAACCACAGCAGAAATGAGAATACAGAATATATCTATCACCCCAGAAAATAACCTCAGCTTCTTCCCAGTCAATCTAGCCTTTATCCTTGGGGTAACTGTTATTTTGGCTTCTAGCATTATAGATTCCTTTTTGCTTGCCCTTGAACTTCATATAAATGTAATCATACAGTGTGTCTTATGCGTGTTTGGCTCCCTTCACTCACTGTGATAGGAAGAATAATGAACCTTTAAAGGTATCATCAATCACTTCAGCTAAAGTCAAGGACACATTTCTTGTCATGTTTTCCTGTTGAAGTTAAGATGCTTGCAACGGTGTGGAAGAGTCTTATCTGGGCATTTTCCTCCATGAGGAAGGTGAAAGTGGTGGATATTAAAGAAAAAAAAGATCATTAATGTATTTCTCTCTGCTATATTCTGGAGGTTTTTATTGTTCCTTCCATAATACCTGGTTTACTATTTCACCACCATTGCTGCAAAGTTGGTTTATCCCATAGCTATAACACTTATTTTTCAGCCACACCTGTGATCAAGAGAGTTCAAGTGCAGGAAGGACAAAGACATTTTTGTAAAACTTACAGAGATTGATTATGTCATCCACTTTGGCTCTCGTACATTACATAGGGGCATTCAGTGCGTAGCATATTTGCATTTGTTTTTAAAAATTGCAGTTTGTTTCAATAATACATAGTTCCAAATAAGAGTATCTTTAATCTGTTAATCTGTATTTCTTCAAGTGGAAGACCAAACTGCGTTACCATGGCCAACTGAACCAAATATAACAAGGTTCCTTGAGGAGAATTTGGCCAGAGTTATGAGAAAGGACTTGATTTCTGCCCACAGAGAGTAGCAAACACAAGCAATTTTGATTCTCCATTTCTAGCAACTATGGTTGAATAGTTGCAGCAGCCCAGAACACACTGTTGAATAGCACTTTAGCTCAACCAGCAGTGTACCAGGACTAGGTATTTAGGAGACCTCTGTGACTCAAGGGCTTCATTAAGCTAGTGACTTTGCATGAGACAGCAGAGTGTAAAACAGACTTTCTCCCAAATGCTAAAGGTAAAGCTGAGATGCCTTTGAAATGAAGCCAGCTGTATTCTTCAATATACTGTTTCCATTTGATGAGCAAGATCGTTTGAACCCTTCAGTTCAGTTCAGTTCAGTGGCTCAGTCGTGTCCGACTCTGCGACCCCATGAGTCACAGCACATCAGGCCTCCCTGTCCATTACCATCTCCCGAAGATCACTCACACTCACATCCATCGAGTCAGTGATGCCATCCAGCATCTCATCTCTGTCGTCCCCTTCTCCTCCTGCCCCCAATCCCTCCCAGCATCAGAGTCTTTTCCAATAAGTCAAGTCTTCCCATGAGGTGGCCAAAATACTGGAGTTTCAGCTTTAGCATCATTCCTTCCAAAGAAATCCCAGGGCTGATCTCCTTCAGAATGGACTGGTTGGATCTCCTTGCAGTCCAAGGGACTCTCAAAAGTCTTCTCCAACACCACAGTTCAAAAGCATCAATTCTTCGGTGCTCAGCCTTCTTCACAGTCCAACTCTCACATCAATAGATGACCACTGGAAAAACCATAGCCTTGACTAGACGGACCTTAGTCGGCAAAGTAATGTCTCTGCTTTTGAATATGCTATCTAGGCTGGTCATAACTTTTCTTCCAAGGAGTAAGTGTCTTTTAATTTCATGGCTGCAATCACCATCTGCAGTGATCTTAGAGCCCAGAAAATAAAGTCTGACACTGTGTCCACTGTTTCTCCATCTATTTGCCATGAAGTGATGGGACCAGATGCCATGATCTCAGTTTACTGAATGTTGAGTTTTAAGTCAACTTTTTTGACTCCTCTTTCACTTTCATCAAGAGGCTCTTTAGTTCTTGATCGCTTTCTGCCATAAGGGTGGTGTCATTTGCGTATCTGAGCTTATTAATATTTTTCCTGGCAATCTTGATTCCAGCTTGTGCTTCATCCAGCCCAGCATTTCTCATGATGTACTCTGCATATAAGTTAAATAAGCAGGGTGACAATATACAGCCTTGACGCACTCCTTTTCCTATTTGGAACCAGTCTGTTGTTCCATGTCCAGTTCTAACTGTTGCTTCCTGACCTTCCTACCATATTATTCATTGTGTTCAAGTTGACACACCTTATCAGACTATCAGGCTTAAGACTAGCAAGGAACCCATGAGTCAGGTATTTCTATAGAAAGTTAATTGCTACTTTTCAAAGTGGACATGACTGCTAGATATGGCAGAGGGACAGTTAGTCCAAAATCTCTAGGGAGCCTCCAAGTGGAGCTGCTTCACTTGCCTGAGTCTGTAGCTGGCAAAATCATCAGTCACAAAGTAGTTATTATGACTGTGGGACACCAAAGGTACTAGCTCTTCTCTACATGTTACTCTGTCCAGCTGAGAGAATCCACTTGGTCACAGATGGAATTGGAAAATAAAAGCATACAAACATCAATCCCTATCATATATTTAGTTGTATGATAAACAACAAAAAATCATTGAGCTGGCCCAAAGATACTCTTCCACAAGGTCACCTTAGTTTCCCTTCCACATCATGAACTCTGCCCAAACTCCCATAAGGTGAATCTAAACACCTCCTTCCACAATAGGACTGGGTAAGATGCTGACTTCTGGCACCTGTGGCAAATAGAGTTGTAAAAGTATGAGTTTCTCCTTTTTCTGATACTTTTTAGCCTATTGAAATCAGGCATTTGTACTTTAGTCCATTTGGGGGACAGGGAGAAATTGTCCTGCCCCTAAGTATTATTCTTTTTATTTATTTGTCTGCTTTTTTATTTTAATTGGAGGCTAATTACTTTACAATATTGTGGTGGCTTTTGCCATACATTCACATGAATCAGCCATGGGTGTACATGTGTTCCCCATCCCCTCCTTCCCACCTCCCTCCTCATCCCATCCCTCAGGGTGATCCCAGTACACCAGCCCTGAGCACCCTGCCTCATGCATTGAACCTGGACTGGCGATCAATTTCACATATGATAATATACAGGTTTCAGTGCTATTCTCTCAAATCATCCCACCCTCACCTTCTCCCACAGAATCCAACAGTCTGTTCTTTACATCTGTGTCTCTTTTGCTGTCTCACATATAGGGTCATCGTTACCATCTTTCTAAATTCCATATATATGTGTTAATATACTGTATTAGTGTTTTTCTTTCTGATTTACTTCGCTCTGTATAATAGGCTCCAGTTTCATCCACCTCATTAGAACTGATTAAAATGTATTCTTTTTAATAGCTGAGTAATATTCCATTGTGTATATGTACCACAGCTTTATTATCCATTCGTCTGCCAATGAACATCTAGGTTGCTTCCATGTCCTGGCTATTGTAAACAGTGCTGCGATGAACATTGGGGTACACATGTGTCTTTCAATTCTGGTTTCCTCAGTGTGGATGCCCAGCAGTGGGATTGCTGGGTCATATGTCAGTTTTATTTCCAGTTTTTAAGGAATCTCCACATTGTTCTCCATAGGGGCTGTACTAGTTTGCATTCCCTCCAACATTGTAAGAGGCTTCCCTTTTCTCCACACTCTCTCCAGCATTTATTGTTTGTAGACTTTTGGATCGCAGCCATTCTGACCAGTGTGAGATGTTACCTCATTATGGTTTTGATTTGCATTTCTCTGATAATGAGTGATGTTGAGCATCTTTTCATGTGTTTGTTAGCCATCTGCATGTCTTCTTTGGAGAAATGTCTGTTTAGTTCTTTGGCCGACTTTTTGATTGGGTCACTTACTTTTCTGGAATTGAGCTGCAGGAGTTGCTTGTATATTTTGAGATTAATTCTTTGTCAGTTTCTTCATTTGCTATTATTTTCTCCCATTCTGAAGACCATCTTTTCATTTTGCTTATAGTTTCCTCAGAGAATTCAGTATTATTCTTCTTAAAGTGACCAAAATCAGGATAAAAGTGTAGGCGAGAGCTACTATATGCCAGGAAGCAAGTGCATCCACTTTCCATTTTGTGCTACATAGTAACTGCTTGCAACCCAACCAAATGAATTTCCAATGTTTTGTTCACCCAAAACCCTATATATTGAGAGATAAGGTCATCATTAGTGACACCATGTATTCCAGCTTTGAGAGAACTTTCATTCAATGGTCATGGCCATTTTGCTTCCATCTGAGACTAGGATTTTGGCTCTTTGTCTTATTTGAACTTGAATCACACAATGACAGCTTTTCAAAAAGAATCTGCCTTAATATGGGGCATTTGGTGATCCATTTTCATGATAGCATCTTTTCATTCTTCATAAGTTTTAAACATAAGGGTTAGAAGGCCTTTTAGTGTGGTGGATCTGCCTGCAAACATGTATCTATATTTCTTTGGGTAGTTTCTCCTTCTCCATTGAGTCACCATCATCAACATTGTACTAGTAAGAGCTCAAATACTAGCCAATGCCTTATTTATAATTTCCCATGTGAATTGGTCTCTATAAATTCTCCCCAAGAGAGTCAAATTTTACTCTTAGTCCTCAGAACTTCAAAACTGTGCAACTTTTAAAGGTTTTACAAACTGTATATTAAATAATATTATTGCATTACTGATTACCTTAATTTGGAAACTATGCTTTAATGCTGGGCTGGAAGAAGCATAAGCTGGAATCATGATTGCCAGGAGAAATATCAGTAACCTCAGATATGCAGGGGACACCACCCTTATGGCAGAAAGTGAAGAAGAACTAAAAAGCCTCTTGATTAAAGTGAGAGGAGAGTGAAAAAGATGGCTTAAAGCTCAACATTCTGAAAACAAAGATCATGGCATGTGGTCTCATCACTTCATGGGAAATAGATGGGGAAACAGTGGAAACAGTGTCAGACTTTATTTTGGGGGTTCCAAAATCACTGCAGATGGTGATTGCAACCATGAAATTAAAAATGCTTACTCCTTGAAAGGAAAGTTATGACCAGCCTATATAGTATATTCAAAAGCAAAGACATTACTTTGCCAAAAGGTCCGTCTAGTCAAGGCTATGATTTTTCGAGTGGTCATGTATGGATGTGAGAGTTGGACTGTGAAGAAAGCTGAGCGCCTAAGAATTGATGCTTTTGAACTGTGGTGTTGGAGAAGACTCTTGAGAGTCCCTTGAATTGCAAGGAGATCCAAACAGTCCATTCTAAAATAGATCAATCCTAGGTGTTCTTTGGCAGGATTGATGCTGAAGCTGAAACTCCAGTACTTTGGCCACCTCATGTGAAGAGCTGACTCACTGGAAAAGACTTTGATGCTGGGAGGGATTGGGGGGAGGAGGTGGAGGGGACAACAGAGGATGAGATGGCTGGATGGCATCACCAACTCGATGGACGTGAGTTTGAGTGAAATCCAGGGGTTGGTGATGGACAGGGAGGCCTGGCATGCTGCAATTCATGGGGTCGTAAAGAGTCAGACATGACTGAGCGACTGAACTGAACTGAACTAAATGAATTAAATATTCTTTTCTTTGGTAATATATACTGAATTATTTAGGTGCAAAGGTCATCATGCCTGTAACTTACTTCCAAATGTTTCATTGATAATATGAAGAAGGAAGTGGAGCAGAAGGAGAAAAACATATACATGGAGAGAAAGAAAATGTGATAAAATATTAATAGTAATTAATCCAAATGAAAAGACCATGAGAGGTTATTCTTTTTCTGTAGGGCCAAAATTTTTAGGCAAACTGGAAGGAAGGAAATATATAATGTATAGAATTTAAATTTTTTCACAGATACATGAGATGCATTTACCAAGAACACTTGATAAATGATACACAGTTAAATATTATTGTAAGTTAGGGTAAAGAAGGAAGAAAAAATAGTAATATAGTTGAAGAGAAAATTATGGAAAGAAGATGGAACTTTCACCAAGAGTTGATAGATTGCTTCACCAACTTGGGAAGTAATTTCACTACATTCCTAATTTAGAAAACATAATTCTGGTGGCAAAGAGGATGACTGGAGATATGTTGAAGTTGGAGAGAGGAAGACAAATTAGAAGGATATTATAAAAGTCCAAGTATGATATGATGCAAGCCTACATTAAAATGAGTACAAAAAGGGGAAAATATCAGAAGTTATATTAAAGGCCTCATTTTTATTTCTTTTTCACATGATAGCATTTTCAGATTGCTTAATAGTACAGTGGTCATCTTCTTTGCACTTGCTTGTTTGTAGTCTATAGGACCTAGATATATACAACTTCCAACTGCCTTTCTGGAAAACTAGGTCTTATCACTGGCAAAAGAAAAGGTCATAGTTTAAGTGCTTTTCTAACATTAGTTCTGTTCCTTTTAGAATAGACATGGTTGTATTTTTCTTTTTATTGGAGTATAGTTGATTTACTATGTTGTGTTACTTTCTGCTATACAGCAAAGTGAATCATTTATGCATAACAGAGAGTCACAACATATATAACTATCTTCTGGTTTGTTTTCAAGAGCCTGAAACTTAGCTTCTCCACCAAATAGAATAGAAACCACTGTAAAACTTCCCATTTATAATATATACTTATTCCAGTACCAATAGAACTTTAGATCTGTGCTATGAAGTCACTTGCTTGGCTGAAATCCATTTACTTTTATTTTTCATCCAAATGTATGTTGTAATAAACACCAAGATGTATACAACATCTGTATAAGAGAAAACATTTTAAATATGATTGAAGCATATTTATGTCAGAATCACTGAGTGAAAACACAGGCATCTACCTAGATAGATTCTCCTTTCTAAATTTATTTTGCAAAATGAAAGGAATGCAAATATTTCTTTTTCTTCTTTAGCAGTTATGATTCTTTTCTATATAAATTTACAGTTGCATATACTGGGGAAAATAAAAGTGCTTGTTAAAAGAAAAAAGAAGCATGCTCAATGAATTAAAAATGGGGAAGATTCACCAAACCATCCAATTCTTTCTTCCCACAATTGAATTCAGGAAGATATTTTTGCACAGCAATCACAAATTTTACACAATGTTTTATAAACATTGTCTTCAAAATCAATGAAAAAGTATGTGATACTTACTTTTTACTTTAAGAAATTATGTTGTGCTTAGAATGTGTCTTCTAGAAGCTCCAAGAATCAAAACATTCACCTAGAATTTGGGTATACATAGTCACATATTTAAAAAGGCACCTTCACAGAAGACTGAAATGCATTTTTAAAATTACGTTGGACTTTGTAATAAATAGTTTATCAAACTCTTAGTTACAGACTATTGTTAACTGAATTTATAAGGCTGGCCAATAGAATAATATGTTAAATTGTATCATTTGTGGTAGAGCATTTTTAGTACCTCAATTCAGTTCAGTAGCTCAGTCGTGTCCGACTCTTTGCGACCCCATGAATTACAGCACGCCAGGCCTCCCTATCTATTACCATCTCCCAGAGTTGATTCAGACTCACGTTCATCAAGTCTGTGATGCCATCAGCCATCTCATCCTCTGTCATCCCCTTCTCCTCCGACCCCCAATCCCTCCCAGGATCACTGTCTTTTCCAAAGAGTCACCTCTGCGTGAGGTGGCCAAAGTATTGGAGTTTCAGCCTTAGCATCAGTCCTTCCAATGAACACCCAGGACTAATCTCCTTTAGGATGGACTGGTTGGATTTTCTTGCAGTCCTAGCTTCTATTTAAACTCAGAACTAATTTATAGAACATGTTCTATAAATTTATAGAACACGCAAAATTAATTTTAGCATATTCAGGCATCTGCTTTCCCTGTAGAAGCGAGCTGAATACCTGCGCCCAAACTCTGCACCTCCTCTCAGTGGGTGTGCTGCATGAGCCCATACACACACACATGCACGTGCACACACACACACAATCACATGCATCAGCCAGGCTTGATCTAATTTCTCTTTTGCTCTCTATCTCTTTCTCTTTCCAGAATGATGGTGCTGTCACAACCTCATGAATTTGCTTCTCTAAATGCCACTCTGTTGCTACCCTAGGCTTAGGTTAGTGTGGCATTTCTTCAGAATTTTAAATAACACTGATTAAACCTAGGATATATTCTGCCCTCTTCCAATAAAGGATGGTTAGTTTTAGCTAGAGAACTACTTTATTTTTCTCACCTCTAAATCCTTGGTGGAAGGAGGTATCTATCTAATTAGAAAAAGAAGAACCAAGAGTAAGAATGGACCAGAATCATTAGGAAAGAGATTTGTCACCAAACTTTCTCCATTAGATGTCCATTTTATTGCTAGCTTCCTTTAATATCACCCACTCTGTGCTGGCTTCATAATCAAGCAAAAATCTGACATCAAGTCAGTTTCCCAAGCACATATCTCTACTTACAAGAAAATAAACTCACTGACTGATCCAGACATATACACAAACTTTCCAAGTCCTGGATTCTCTCTACTGTACCAATCATTCCAAATTTACCAGTGCAAAAAGTTTAAAAGGCTAGTCAAAATTTTTCTTTAGACAAACTATAGTAATATGTTGAATACTTTGGGGCAATACTACTTTTACAGTAGTATTTGAATACTACTGTAATTAATAACAACAATTACTTAAAACTTTGCTGAGAATGTAATTGCCAGGACTTAGAAGTGATCGTGATGGTCTTCAGTAGGTAAATGGATAAATAAACTGTGATACATCCAAACACTTAAATATCACTCAGCACTGAAAATTGGTTTTCAAGCCATGAAAAGAATTACATAAAATTCTGGAAAAGGCAAACTATGGAAACAATAAAAAGATCAGTGGTTTCCAGTGGGCATGGCTTGAGGTGGGGGATGATAGGCAAAGCACAGAGAATGTTTAAGGAAGTGAAAATATGATACACATAGTAATTTCACATTGTGTGTGTCAAAGACATCAGTAGGGCCTACCTATTAAATGATGAATATAGCTTTAAAGATTAATAACCTAGATATAATTCTGAGTTTTCTTTAAAATTTTTCCTTTTCAAATATATGATATGTCAATGTTGAAATATATTGAGCCATTATTAATTATCATCATTCTATTATTTATCATGTTACTTCTCAAGGTGACAGCTAACTTTGAAACAAGAGGACTCAGGATTAATTTTGATGGGAAGAAAGGAAAAGTTTCAATCTGTAGCATCAGTTACAGAGAATTGTCAAACAATAACTAGATAAATGGATAGATAGATTAAAGGAAAGCAGAAGAATTTTGTTTTATGTAAATAATAAAGTAGATTCTACTCTTGGCGAAGGCAATGGCACCCCACTCCAGTACTCTTGCCTGGAAAATCCCATGGACAGAGGAGCCTGGTGGGCTGCAGTCCATGGGGTGGCTGAGGGTCAGACACAACTGAGCGACTTCACTTTCACTTTTCACTTTCATGCATTGGAGAAGGAAATGGCAACCCACTCCAGTGTTCTTGCTGGGAGAATCCTAGGGACGGGGGGCCTGGTGGGCTGCCGTCTATGGGGTCACACAGAGTCAGACACGACTGAAGTGACTTAGCAGCAGCAGCATTCTTCTAGGGGCAAAATTCTAGAGGTCTTAGTATCTAATACTGAAATATTAACAGTACTATTATTTAATGCTGAAACATTAATATTAGTATCTAATACTGAAACATTAACTGCATTAATATTTAACTAGTAATTAATATTTGTCTGCTTTATAAACTCTGAAGAAATTTGAAGAGTACAGTAAATGATCATGATGTTGAACATACATTTAGTGTAAATACCAACTGCTTATTAGAATGGTCATAAACTATAAATTATTGACGTCATACTCAATTTTCTTTGGATCTCGAAGTACCACTTATGCTTAAATATCCTACCTACTGCAGTATGCCATTTTACAAGTTCCTCTTTAGCTCCCATTGCTGTGTCAGGCACTGGGAATTCAAAAGGTAAGTCACAGTTCTAAAGCAAGGCATTCTAAACCTTGTGGTTGTGATGAAAGGGGTACCCAACATAGCCTGAAGTGGTCTAAGAAAGAGAGACTTCAATGCATACTCAAAGCATAAATAGAAGTTGGTCTTCAGAATAAGGTAATACGTTGAAAGCCCTTTCATGCAAATATTCCTCAAATATCTGACAACCTTAGCAGTCAACGTGTTGAGTGGCTAATAACATAGACCGGACTCCGGTTGTGCTATGCTCAGTCATGCCTGACTCTGCAACCCTGTGGGCTGTAGCCCACCAGACTCCCTCTGTCCAATGGATTTTTCAGGCAAGGATACTGGAGTGCGTTGCCATTTCCTTCTCCAGGGATCTTCCCAACCCAAGGACTGAACCCGAGTCTCCTGCATCACAAGTAGATTCTTTATCAAACTCTACTCTACTATCATCTGTGTAACTTGAACTAGTTACTAAAGCTCCATGGACTTCATTTTCCTCATCTATAAAATGGAGATCATATTACTAGTCCCTACATCAGAGGTATTTCTGTGAGGATTGAAAGAGTTAATACATGTAAGAATTTAGAACAGTTCTTCCCACATAGTAAATGCTGGTCAGGGATGGCTGTTACCATTTATTTTCAGGAGCTGACTAAGTCCTGTCTGGGAACACTCACAAAAGCAAACAGCCACTCCTCTGTTGCCATGAACCGTCTGGCTCTGTCCCCAAGTTTTCATATTCCGCACAGAAATGTATATCCCTTGCATTTGTCTGGACTCACCGTCCTAATAAAGTAATGCAGAACGCTATCGGTTTAGGATGAGTTTGTTCCTTGGGAGTCCCACCTGTACTCCCACCTCTAGTGTCCAGTGTTCCTACAGAATACAAACGTTACTCTCTGTGGTAAAGTCATTTTTTTCTCATATGTTACAGTTTTACTGATTATGTCTAGTCCCTTACAGCCTGGGACTCTAGAAACAGTCTGACAGGTCTGCTCATCAAGAGCTAGGCAAGTCTCAGGGTGTGTGTCTCTCAGAAGGGGAGCAAAAGGATCTCGGGGAAGGTGGGTAAAGAGGGAGGTAGTGGGATGGACAGGGTCTTATCAATCTAAGGAGAAAGAACTGATTTCTTTTTTTTTTTAAGTACTTCAACTTGGATTTAATGATTTCTTTGAGTTTAGTCCTGAAACATTCTAGTAAGTTTCTATTTGTTTACAGAAGGTAACTCACTTAAATTTGGGTAACTGAGTTCACATTTGACCTATCACAGCCCTCTGTTCTGTTTCTGCACCCATCAATATCCAAGAGCTATTTGTCTGACCTAGGAGCCATGCATTGGTGTGCATTTGGCTAAAATACATGAGAGAATTTTTAAATCCTCACTAAATTAAATTCTTCAGGAGGAAGGCTTTCATATCTCTTATTTGTCTCTTCAACCCCCGTAACTAAAAGAGGTTCAGTTCAATCGCTCAGCAGTGTCTGACTCTTTATGACCCCATTAACCACAGCACACCAGGCCTCCCTGTCCATCACCTACTCAGGTTCAGAGAAGACATTAAAAATAATGCTTGCTAAAATACTGACTGAATGAATTAATTAATCAGTTCTGTCACCAAAAAGTGAGTCAAGCTCCCATTTCTTAGTTTATATGGAGAATTTATCTTGTTTCAAAGCCTTCAACTCAGACTGTGTTTAACAACTGAGTGACTAACACACACACAGACAGGGGAAAGGAAGTCTTGTCATTGCTAGAGTAGTTTGCAAACTTACTCTTCCTGCAAAAGAGCAAAATGGCAAGTAATCAAAAATGGAAAAGGTGGAAAAGATATGTAGTTCTTTATCTTATGTAGGTTACTACTCTCCACCATGAAAAAGCAGAATGTCCTGTAACCACAAAATAGTTCAGAACTAATATCTCAGTGCACCTACTTCCTTATCAAGTAGCAGCAGATGTTTGTTTGTTTGTTTGTTTGTTTGCTTTTGGTCTTTTTTCTGAGATATGTACATAGCTGTCAGACCTCAAAATATGAGGCAACAAGCAAGAGTGTTATATTCATCAAGAAAACGGAGGCCTCAGAGTTAGGCTTATTTTTCAGAAATGTAGAACCAGCATTCTTCTCATGGAACAAGTGTCAGTGAAATCTGTATAGGAAGCATCATTACATCTCTGAAGGTGCCAAGGTGAAATCAACAACTATAGTAGCAACACATAGTGTTTAACCATGATAGTGCTTATCATGTGCTTTGCCACATGATACTGTAATAATTGCTTTATAAATATTACCCACTCTTCATAACATACGAAGAGGTACTACATTACCACTCCCCTTTAATGTAATAAATAAATAATAATTTTTTAAAAAGTAACTCCAAATTTTCCACAACTAGTAAGCAGCAGAATCTAGATACATGTCCAGGCATTTTGGTCCTGTATCTGTGTTCTTTACCACTATAAAAATGAAAGTGTTAGTTGCTCAGTCATATATGACTCTTTGTGACCCCACAGACTGTAGCCTTCCAGGCTCCTTTGTCCATGGTATTCTCCAGGCAAGAATATTTGAGTGGGTAGCCATTCCCTTATCTAGGGGATCTTTCTGACCCAAAGATCCAATCCAGGTCTCCTGCATTGCAGGCAGATTCTTTACCCTCTGAACCATCACTATACTAAAGAAGAAATATAGTACATGCTTACATTTTAGAAAACAAATTATACCTCTGAAGATTTTGAACTAAATTTATTAATAATATCTCTTGAGCTCCTGTCAAAAAATTTAACAAACATATATGCCAAGCAATGTATTTAGCACTATGTGAATCTCATGGTGATGGGTAATTAATCATCTCTGTGCCACAATGGTGATGAGCTATAAGGGGCAGGTGTGTGTAACCAATGGCAAGAGGAGTCAAATGAAATAAACACAATAATGGAGAAAAAAATTTTGATGCAGGAAGTAAGCCAGTGTTAGAAACAATTGGCAATAGGTTCCAAGGCCTTTGATTTATCTCAGATATTTATTTATTTGGCAGTTCAGCATGCAAGGTCTTAGTTCCCCAGCAAGGGATGGAACCCAGGCCCCCTGAAGTGGACACACAGTCTTAACCACTGGACCATTAGGGAAATTTCTAAGAAACTTGTTTAAGAGTCCAGCATTTGAAGGCCTAAAACTATAAATAGAGGGTGATAATATTTGAGTAGTGGAGAGAGCACAGATCAGAAATTAAAAGATCTTTAAGACTAATTCTTTCATTAATTAGTAATCTGAGTTTCAGCTACCTTATCTTTCATATAGATATGTAAGTCCTCCTCCCATATTTATTTACCCTGTTTTTGATTCATTATTTTAGGAAATATTCAGGTAGACAATGTGTAAGGATAAACAGAGTGATCAGTAAAATACTGTGAGTGTTAGTATCATCACAATTCTTTGCTTTTTTTCTATTTGCTATCATGCAACAAAACTCACTGTAGCACACGGGATAAACACAATTCACAGCTTCAAGGTAGCATTCATATGGTTAATGGAGAGAAGGAATAGATCCAATCTCTTAACTGTATTGATTTTTAAAATTTTTAATCACTCAATTACTTACTTGAAATGATGTGGTAAAAGATGTGATACATATGTACAATGGAATATTACTCTGACATAAAAAGGAATGAATTTGAGTCAGTTGCAGTGAGGTGAATGAACCTAGAACCTGTTATACAGAGAGAGGTATGTCAGAAGGAGAAAAACAAATGTCATTTATTAACACACGCATATGGAATCTAGAAAAATAATAGAGATGAACCTGTTTGCAAGGAAGAAATAGAAACACAGATGTAGAAAACAGACATGTGGACATGGGAAGGAGGGAGAGGAGGGTGAGATGAACTGGGAGAGTTGCACTGACATATATAGACTAGTTCAGCTGCTCAGTCGTGTCTGCTCTTTGCAACACCAGGGCCAGGCTTTCCTGTCCTTCATCAATTCCCCAAGCTTGCTCAAACTCACATCCATCGAGTCAGTGATGCCATCCAATCATCTCATCCTGTCGTCCCCTTCTCCTTCTCCCTGCAATCTTTCCTAGCAGCAGGGTCTTTTCCAATGAGTCAGTTCTTCACATCAGGTGGCCAAAGTATTGGAGCTTCAGCTTCAGCATCAGTCCTTCCAGTGAACATTCAGGACTGATTTCCTTTAAGATTGGCTGGTTTGAGCTCCTTGCAGCCCCAGGGACTCTCAAGAGTCTTTCCTAACACCACAGTTCAAAAGTGTCAATTATTTGGCACTCAGATTTCTTTATGATCCAACTATCATATCCATACGTGAGCACTGGAGAGACCACAGTTTTGACTAGATGGACCTTATAGATACACTGTCATGTGTAAAACAAATTGCTGCTGCTGCTGCCTCTAAGTCACTTCAGTCGTGTTCGACTCTGTGCAACCCCGTGAACGGCAGCCCACCAGGCTCCCCCGTCCCTAGGATTCTCCAGGAAAGAACACCGGAGTGGGTTTCCATTTCCTTCTCCAATGCATGAAAGTGAAAAAGGAAAGTGAAGTCTCTCAGTCGTGTCCGACTTTTCGAGACCCCATGGACTGCAGCCCATCAGGCTCCTTCGTCCACGGGATTTTCCAGGCAAGAGTACTGGAGTGGGGTGCCATCGCCTTCTCTGTGTCTATCTAAAACAGACCAAGATGAGGAAAAATGGAATCCTCATACATTGCTGGTGAGAATGGAAATATACAACTACTGTGCAAAGTGGTATGACAGTTTCTCTAAAAGATACACATTGCATTTCTGTATCATTCAGAAAGTCTACTTCTAGGTATACACTCCAAAGAATTGAAATGGGTATTCCACAGGTATTTGTACACACATTCATAGTAGCATTATTCAGGATAGCTAAAACATGGAAGCAACACAATGAATAAACAAAATATGGTATACACATACAATGGAATATTATTCAGCCTTTAAAAAGAGGGGAAATTCTGACACATGCTATGACATAGACAAATCTTGAAAATAGCATGCTAAGCAAAACAACCAGTCACAAAAAGACAAATGCTGTATGATTCCACTTATATGAGGTAACTAGAGTAGTCAACTTTCTAGAAACAGAGTACAGTGGTGGCTGCCAAGGGCTGGGGGAGGAGTGAATCAGAAGTTAGCATCTAATGGGTATGGAGTTCCAGCTGGGGAAGATGACAAAGTTCTGGAGATGGATGATAATAATGGTTGCACAGCAATGTAAATATATTTAATGCCACAGAAATGTACATTCAAAGTGATTAATTTTATATTATATCTAGCATATATCTACCACAATTAAAAATACTAAAAAATTTTTAAAGTCAAGATTAGAGGACTAAGGTAAATTGCATGGCATATACTCCCCCAACTAAAAATAAATACAAAGCAAAGAGATAAGCTAATACTGGTTGATGCATGTGTTGATAAGACAAAAAATAATAATAATAATAAAATAAGCTACTAACTCTAACTGGAAACCTATGACTTCTACCCTAGTCTCTTAGGTATTTCTCTTGGCAAGGTTCTGTAGCACTTTATACCAGAGAAGAGATCAGAGTGTGGCAGTGATTCAATAACAGTTTAATAAAGAAGACTTTTTCGGTACCTAAGTTTGAGCTTTAAGCTATAAAATCTCTAAAATCAACTTTCTTAATATGTCCATCCTTTCAGAAAATAACTAAATAATATTACTGGCCTGTGTATGGTATAGTTGGGCTTCCTCGGTGGCTTAGAGGTAAAGAATCCGCTTGCAATGCAAGAGCCACAGGAGAAGTTGGTTCAATCCCTGGGTCAGGAAGATCCCTTGGAGGAGGACAGGGCAACCCTCTCCATATTCTTGCCTAGAGAATCCCAGGGACAGAGGAGCCTGGGACTACAGTCCATAGGGGCACAAAAAGTAGGACATGACTGAAGCAACTTAGCATGTATGCACACACATATGGTATAGTTAACTTGACTCATTAATTAAATCTTATTGCCTGATACCTGTTTTCTTTTGATAGTAGATTCTTCAAAAAGTTGTGAAAATTCTTTATTCTGAGGATGGACATCACATCTGACATAGTCATATAATGCTAAATCATTACTCTAGATCAATTGCCATTAGCAACTTTATAATGAAATTTCCTAAAACAAAATCAGATGAAATTTAAAATTGATTTTGTGACTAGGGCTCTGAGTCATGCAACCCATTAAAACAAATACTTTCTGATATTTATACCTGGGATCTAAATCTTATATACTGTCAAATGCTTTAGTCTGTAAGTCTAAGTAGCCAGCAATATTTCTAACAAAATACAGCTAATATATGTATGAATGCACAGAAAAATACACATATAAAATCCACTAATTATTGTCACTTTTCCCTTGGATATCAAAAAGCAACAAAATCTTAGTTCATATACTTTCTCATATGAAAAAGATTACTTGAAATATTGCGAAAAGCTTATGAAAAGGTTTTTCGTCAGTTGTCTCTAGCTGACTTATCAAGCATATACTCCCTGATTATTTTCCTAAAGCAATGTGATTTTCTTAAAGTGATGTGATTTGATCACATCACTACTGCACAGAAACCACTGAGAATTCTTCATGGCCTGAGAAATGAACCCAGAAACCTCACTCAAACAATCCAGAGCCTGTAACAGTCTGCAACTTCCTTCTCCAAGTGCCCTGCACTGTTTTTCTTTATTCAACCTCATCTCAACAAAACAGGCAACCTGCCATTCCTGAACAAACCGAAAATTTCCAGTCCCTAGAACTACTGATTCCACTTGGTTGCTATGCAATTTTATGTATTTATATTCCACTCTTCCACATCTAAGTGTGCTATAATCATCTTGCTTAGCATTGTACTATCGTATAGAAAGGAGTACACATACAGATGGGCTTTCCTCCACTGGTTTATAAATTAATACTAAGTACGTTGTGATATTTGTTTAAAACTTACAAAGCTAGACAGATATTTTGGCTTTCTAGGAATTTGGAAATCAAAGTTCTACATGATTTTATGTAAATTTCTCTTTCTTGAAGTAAGTTTAATTAAAAAAGTCAATCATTTTCAACTTGTTCCTCTGGAAATTTTGACCTTTGAGGAATAAAAAGAAACCGCATACACAAACATTATTTGTATATTCCACAAACATTTACTGAATACCTTCCATGTTCTTCAAATTATTGGAGAAGGAAATGGCAACCCATTCCAGTACTCTTGCCTGGAAAATCGCATGGACAGAGGAGCCTGGTAGGCTACAGTCCATGGGGTCACAAAGAGTTGGACACGGCTGAGTGACTTCACTTTCACTTCACTTTCACTTCAAATTATAGATGGTAATTCAAAATGATGGAAAAAAATATTAATACATTCTCTGGAGTAAAGAGACATAATTATAGTACAGAGTAGACAGTACTCTTGCCTGGAAAATCCCATGGGCGGAGGAGCCTGGTAGGCTGCAGTCCATGGGGTCACTAAGAGTCGGACCTGACTGAGCGACTTCACTTTCACTTTTCACTTTCATGCACTGGAAAAGGAAATGGCAACCCATGCCATTGTTCTTGCCTGGAGAATTCCATGAATAGAGGAGCCTGGTGGGCTGCCGTCTATGGGGTCGCACAGAGTCGAACACGACTGAAGTGACTTAGCCGCTTAGCAGCAGCAGAGAGTGACATATTGTAAAAAGAAAGACAAAGAGATTGTGCCTACTTGGGAGGATCCAAGAAAGCTTCACATTAAAGCAAGATGTTTCCATTTCTCTTTAGCAAATGTCAACCATAATAGAAAAACCAGTAAGACATCTAAGTATAAAACCCTTCATCATGAATCTGTTTACATGGTGTCAATTCTATATGTTTATATAGACTATTTTCTTGGTCTCATAAAAAGATTTTAATAAATTTATGCACACAAAAACACTGAAAGTTGCATTTGCCACAAGATAGCATGACTGAAGTGACTCAGCAGCAGCAGCAGCATTCTTAAATATTAGTGATTTGGAATATTACTGTGTATATTCCTATCCTGGAATAGTTCTCTCTTTGAGATTTGGGGAATTGTTTTCAGATTATCTTGTCCTCAGAAACTATTGATGTTGTCTGACTTCATCAGCACAAAATAGGTCCATAAGTAGGAAGGTTAAACGCTTATTTCAGGAACTACACTTGTCTTTCACACATGGAAAGGGCCAGAGGTGACTTTATGAGTCAATTGCAACTCATTTCAGGGTTCCTCTTGCCTTTAGTGTGTTATCTTAAGAGATATACTCCAGATGCACTTTCCTTCTTTAGAAAAATATATGAATTCGTGTGATGAAGGGACAAGCAACCAAGAAATCCTGTCAGTTAATACATGCTGGAACATTGCCATTAATGAAGGATAAATACAGTAGTTTTTTGAAATGTCAAGCTGAGCAATGGATTTTTAAAAATATAACAAATGTTGATTTAGTTCCTAAAAGTGCCAGTGTCAGGCACAAGGGACATTGCAGTGAAATAGGCAAATGATCCATGCTGTCCATACAAGACACATTGAAGGTTTATGATCTGTGTTACAAGAAGAGAGAAAGTAAGAGGTTGGAGAAGAGAGGAGATGAAATGCAACTGATTAACAAGCAAATTTCAAAACGTAATTTAAAATAGTGACGAGTGCTATGAAGACACTAACTGAGGGCTATCTGATAAAGAGGAAATTGGCAGAGACCTTCAGTTAGGTGGGTATGGAAGGGAGTCATATATAAGAAGGTGATGTTGGAGCTGATGCCTGAGTAACCAATTTACAAAACAACAGACATGTAACAATCCAAGCACAAATGCAGTTAGGGCAAAGATTCTAAGGCAGAACATAGGTTGGAAGATTCCAGGGGGTGGGGATGGGGGGAAAGGCTAGTAGAACAGAAGCATGGTGACTGAGGTGAGGGGTGCTTCAAAGTGTAATTGTGGGGTTTAGCAAGATCATTTAAGATTATGTAGGAAGAGCTTTTAAATTTGTGTAGTATATGTAAGTAGTTTGGATTTTATTTTGTAAAGCCCTGATTTGAAGTCATGATAAGAATTTCTGTATACTTTTGCACACATTAGTGAAGTGAAAGTTTGATATTTATATTTATTCAAGCAGCAGTGGATGAGGAACTCCTATGTGCTAGAGTCTGGAATCAAAGCAGAGTGTAGACAGGAGGATAGACTTAGTACTTACTCTCTAAAAATTTATAGAGTGATAGAAGAAAAGCACTAAAAGTTCCAAGCATATTATATCACATTTATAAAATGTTTTGGATCATCTAAGGACTGATATACATTCCAGTCAGTAATATCTTTTCATATAATATGGCATATAAATTGAGCCTTGAAATACAGATGAGTTGAGTATGGAAATAGAGGCATGGGAAGGTTCTGGAAAATGGATTGTGACAGAAGGAAAAACACAAGACACTTTATGGAATGCAGTGAGCAGCATTCAACTAAGTACTGTTGATACTGGCCTTATATATGAGACAATGAAGTAAAATTTGTTAATTCACTCATTTATTCAGTGAATATTTAGCAAGTACTGTATAAGAGATGCCATACTAGCTGCTAGTGAGCAGTAGTGAATGAGATAAAGTTCTTGTTCTTATGGAGCAGTTCCGTTGGTGGGAGGGGTTAGATAGACAATAAATTAATAAGTAAATACAGACTGCAAGGTGATAGTAAATGCTATGGAGGAAAATCAAGCAGAGAGCAAGAGAAGGTAGTTTGTAGGTAGTTAAACTTTCACAAAGGGTGATAAGAAACACTTGTCTAATAATTGACATTATAGCAAAGACCTAAAGAACATGAGAGAGTGACTCATGCAAACACCAGGGGAAGAGAATCAAAGCAGAAGAAGCAATCAGTAGAAATGCCTTGAAGTGAGAGCATACTAGGGATGTTCAAGTACAGAGACAGGTGTAACTACAATATTGGATGAGTTGAAAGTGATAGGAAATGAGATTGCAGAAGTGCTTTGGGAAGGAGAGGATATAGACATGAGCATCTAGTAGGTGACAGCAAGTTGGGAAGCCAGTGGAGGGCAATGAACAAAATGGTAGAATGCTCTGGCTTTCATTGCCCAGAGACACTATGACTCATGCGGTGAGAAGATAAGCATGAAACAGAAGCAGTAGGCTACGGACATTATCCAGGTGAGAGGTGATGGTGACATGGATCTGGATCTTGATGGAGGAAGTGATGAGAAAGGTCAAATTGTGGAAATACTTTGAACAATAAAGTTTAACAATGGGTCAAATATTGATAAAAGTAAAGTCAGATTGACACCAAGTATTTAGCTAAAGTAATTAGAAGGATAGAGTTGACATTCACTCAGAAGAAGAAAACCCCAGAGGAACAGGGATTTGTTAGACAATCTAAATGACAGTTATAAACACAGTTTAAGATGCCAATTTGTAACTAAGTAGAGCTTTTGATGGGCAGTTGAATGTATGGGTCTCAAGTTCAGGGCAAATGACTGGGCTGGAAATAAAAGCTGGGGAGTCATCAGAAGACACATGGCCTTTAACACCTTATGACTATATTATCTGAACAGTGTGGGTAAATCTAGTGAGAAAAGATGAAGTTTGAGTCCTGAGGTACTACAGATTTAAAGGCCAGACAGAGGAGGAAAAATCAGCAAGGAGAGGAGTTCTAATGATGAAAGAAGTAAAAAGTGAATCAAAAGGAATTAGTGTGCCAATAGATTAATGAACATAGAGTAATCAACACCAATAAAGGCATGTAAGTAATTTGAGAATTGAAAAGTCCCCGTAGCATTTGTTTTGGAGAAGTAATTAGTGACTTGGCAAGAACAGTTAGAGTGGAGTGGTAATAATTAAAACCTCACCAAAGTAGGATTAAGACAGAAAAGATAGAGAAGAATTAGTGAAAGTTAACTCAAGTTAACTCCTCTGAAGAATTGATGCTTTTGAACTGTGGTGTTGGAGAATACTCTTGAGAGTCCCTTGGACTGCAAGGAGATCCAATCAGTCTATTCTGAAGGCGATCAGCCTTGGGTGTTCATTGGAAGGATGCTGAGGCTGAAACTCCAATATTTGGGGCACCTCATTACAAAGAGTTGACTCATTCGAAAAGACCCTGATGCTGGAAGGGATTTCAGGCAGGAGGAGAAGGTGACGACAGAGGATGAGATGGCTGGATGGCATCATGGACTCAATGCACATGAGTTTGGGTGAACTCCAGGAGTTGGTGATGGACAGGGATGCCTGGCGTGCTGCGATTCATGGGGTCGCAAAGAGTCGGACACGACTGAGCAACTGAACTGAACTGAACCAAACTGAAATTCTCTGAGGGGGCTTCCCTGGTGACTCAGTGGTAAAGAATCCGCCTGACCATGCAGGAAACGTGGGTTTGATCCCTGGGTGGGGAAGATCCCCTGGAGAAGAAAATGGCAACCCACTCTAGGATTCTTGCCTGGGAAATCCCATGGACAGAGAAGCCTGGTGGGCTACAGTCCACAGAGTCGCAAAGAGTCGGACACAGCTTAGGGACTGAGCACACACACAGATGGGGTAGCAAATGTTTGTAGAAATTTTTTTTTTTCTAATTGCTTTTTGCTGCTCAGTGAAGTAGAAGGAAATTTTATCAGCTGAGAGTAAAGCCAGAAAGGAGATGGTTACAGAGAAGATTTAGAGCAGATCTCTAAAGAAGTAGGAAGAAAAAATGGACATTTCCCTAAATGGACTATAAGTCAGTGTAAAATATCTAAGATTAGCAGGCATGTATTTAAAAGTGGTGTCATTAAGTAAAGAATATGTTTTACTCATGATTGTAGAAGCAGTAATGAATTTAATAAACTTTAATTTTGTGAAATTAGTATTAAGTAAGGGGCAGTCCTCTTGCTTGGAAAATCCCATGGACGGAGGAGTCTGGTGGGCTGCAGTCCATGGGGTCGCTAATAGTCAGACATGACTGAGCAACTTTACTTTCACTTTTCACTTTCGTGCATTGGAGAAGGAAACGGCAACCCACTTCAGTGTTCTTGCCTGGAGAATCCCAGGGACGGGGGGAGCCTGGTGGGCTGCCGTCTATGGGGTCGCACAGAGTTGGACATGACTGAAGCGACTTAGCAGCAGCAGCAGCAGCAGTATGATGTATGGAAGAATTCTAAACTATTTGAAGACATAAGGGATATAAGTACAGTGAAAACGTGATAAGATATAAAAGTATAGTTCCTGAAATACTGGAATTTAGATACAAGGAAGACTGATTTGGAGCTGGTGAGTTTGAAGATATTATGATTATTCATATTTGATAAAGTCTAGTTGTTTTCCTCAAAGTGACAAGTCAAAGTTGGACCAAAAAATGAAATCATTTACAAAGCGGTAATCAGGATAAAATGATTAATTTCCAGTAAATGAAATAAGGGCCAGGGATTTCATCTTAGAGTATGTGAGATACACTGAAATTTTTAAGTGCCATGGTAAGTATTTTGAAACAGGTAATCAGGAGAAGGGGATGTGGACAGAAACTGAAAGTAGGAGAGAAAAATGAGCAGTCTGATAACACCTTACAGAGCAAAAATGCAAAGGCAAAAACCGAGAAGTTGGGTTGTGTAAAGAAACATACAGACTGGACGCATGGTCTCAAGAATTTGGCGTTCAAATCAGGTGGATAGGCTTGTAAGTAAATAATTTTGACCAGATGTGATAAACGCTGTGTCACAGGTGTGCACAAAATGTTATATAGACACGAGAGGGAATTAAACAATTCTGACGGTTCTGCAATGAGCAAAATTGAGGAATAAAAGCAAAATTTAACTGAAGACAAAATTGTTAGTTGAAAGCAGAGTGGTCATTTTCCAAGCAGAGGAAGGTAGAACTGGGTGTGCTCAGTAGAGAGTAGAGAAAGCTTAACATCTAAGCAGTGCAATAATATGGCATGTCTAGTAGATACTGCTGTTTTGGATACATTTTAGCATGGATGCTAGAGGGGACATAGTGGGAAATAAGGCTAGACTTAGAAGTTGAAGCCAGTTGTGAGTAATTTTGAATGGCAACCGAAGGGATTTGGACCCTTTTCCTTCCTATGGGTAACGAGCATTCACTAAAAGTTTTAATTGTGTACTTTCAGAGGTTTTGTCTGTATGTGTGTATGTTTGTTTGTGTACAGTAAGCATGTTTGCCTGGGTCTAAGACAGTGAATGATGTTCTCTCTCTTTTTTTTTAAATAAGTCTGAACTTATTTGGTCACACTGATCTCCCATAAAATGAGTGACAACTTAAATTGATGTTGTGATTAAAATACTTGCCCATTAAAAGGACATAATGAGCCTTCCTTTCTAGTAACCCAGTTGGAAACATTGGCCTCATCACTATTACATTCTCACAACTGAAACTGATTAACAATTATGTGATAGGGGTAAAACCAGAGCCTGGCCAGAGCCTGGCCAATATCATCCAATTTTTTTATATATACTTTATTCTACATTACAATATTGTATTTGTTTTGCCATACATTGACATGAATCAGCCACAGGTGAACACGATCTCCCAATGCCAAAACCCCTCCCACCTCCCACCCCACATCATCTCCCTGAATCGTCCTGTATACCAGCCCCATGCATCCTGCATCCTGCATTGAACATAGACTGGCGCTTCGTTTCTTACAAGATAGTACACATGTTTCAGTTTGAGAGAATGGCACTAAAACATGTATACTATCTTTTTTTTTTTGTGGTTGCAAAGAGCTGTTGTTTATTTTTTTTTAATACTTTATTCTACATTACAGTACTGTATTTGTTTTGCCATACATTGACATGAATCAGCCACAGGTGTACACGATCTCCCAATGCCTAAGCCCCCTCCCACCTCCCTCCCCATATCATCACCCTGGATCATCCCGTGCACCAGCCCCAAGCATCCTGTATCCTGTATTGAACATAGACTGGCGCTTCGTTTCTTACATGATAGTATACATGTTTCAATGCCGTTCTCCCAAATCATCCCACCCTCTCCCTCTCCCTCAGAGTCCAAAAGTCTGTTCTATACCTCTGTGTCTCTTTTGTTGTCTCACATAGAGGGTCATCATTACTATCTTTCTAAATTCCATATATATATGTCAGTATACTGTATTGGTGTTTTTCTTTCTGGCTTACTTCACTCTGTATAATCGGCTCCAGTTTCATCCATCTCATTAGAACTGAATCACATTTGTATAATGGCAGGTTGGAGATGGACATATTTGATAAATTCTAAGATTTGTTCCATGTCTGAAAGTGTGATGACTCCATGCAAAGAAGGAAAAAAGGCAAACTATAACTAAAATTTCACTATGATTATCCATATATCAAAAAAATGAAAGCAGTTATCCTATTTTTTCCAAATCAGGGATAAAATGTAAAATACTGTTGCCCAAAATAGAAATTGGTTAATATACCTTTAGGCCAACATTAAATAGGCACAAAATTATTAATATATTGAATGCGTACCTATATATTGATTTTCAAAGATAGTTATGGCACATTGGTGTCTGGTCTGGTCAGCATAATTTTGATGTTCAGTTCTTACCGGCTTTATTTCATTTGACTCAAAGGAATAAATCAAAACTTTAAAATAAAATTGGCCAGTTTTTCCTGTCTTTATAAGTTTTTGTAAATTTTGTGACAAAGTTTTGTAACAAAACCATAGGTCTCAGTGGGTGCATGAGGTTTAAGTGGTTTCATCTCAAACTGGAACCAGATGTGAGGACTGGTGAAGTGGCCAAATGTCATATTACAAAGCCAAAACAAAACCACTGTTCACTGTCTGCGTCTCCGCTAAGCACCAAAATGATGTGTTTTAAGGACCAGCAAAGGTCTGAGTGAAATTTGTCTTCATTGGGAATCAGGATTTAATCCAAGACCAGCAAAGAGTAAAATCATCCAAAGGACTTGGGTGAAAATTTGCACCATAGATTTCAGAGGAAACTGCTAACTGTTTACCAAACTCTTGGAGCCTGATAATTAATGATATGGAGGTATTTTCACATTTCTACATACCTTATTCATATCCTTTTTAATATTCTTCTTTTATACCCCTAAGTGAGACAAATTTCACTTTTCCTCTCTCTCCAGTTTCATCACTGCTCATCACTAGCACTTGCCATGAAGATTCCATTCGTTCATTAGAAATCATTGAATCACTTCACAAGTGGGAAACTATGTCTCAGAGATATTTATTATATTATTATGCATAAATATTTGATTATATAAAAATAAATTACATATATAATTTTTGGTGAAGTCATACCATTTATTGGAGGCTTAGAATTCCTCTAAATTTCTACAGCTTTAAGTATCTATAACCAAATAATATTTACCATAACTAGAGAAGGGCACATCCCAGATTATAAACATTCAAGCTTGAACAGTATAATCCCACACTGAACATTGAAGGAGATACCTATTAAAAATTTTAGGATGTGATAAATGTCCCCTGAATGCCACAATGTTACCTACACTGATGCTTTCTTCATAGGTCCAGAAATATGGAGGGAGCAGCACTCTTTTTCATGTTGGTGAAACTCTAAATGGTTTCAAAATCTGAAACTAGCACTTTAGTTTCACAGGTTCTCTACTATTATAACAAAAGATGATTTTTATTCTTGTAGCATTCAAACAACCTAAATTTTCTAATTCCTTCTCAATTATTCAGCCAGAGAAGAGTAGCAAGATAAAGTTTACTGTTCTTTTAACATGAATAAAGTTTTCAAAGTAGGTAATGTGAAGTCACTTGAAATCAAGTAGTGACCTAGGAGATGAAATAATCCAGTAATCTAAAATCTTGCATATCGTATAAACCAACAACATTAAAACTCAGAAGAGGAAAAAAATTGGATAAGATAACCCAGCACCTAGGTAAGGTTGGAAACCCACTTGTTTTTTTGTTCAAACACTCTGCTAAAACAAATGTTGTCCACTTTCCATCTACAAGAATTAGTAACTCTGCCAACAGCTGCAGTTTCCTAGGCCAAGATTCTCCCACATCTCATAAATCTTCTAAGCAGAGTGGTGAAAAATTCCTTTTAAGGTTGTAATTGGTTAAAAAAAAAAAAAGTCTGAAAAGCACGACAAAATAATTGTTCCCTCTCCTGAAAAATGTAAGGGCTTACAGGAAATGGCATGAAATTAGGACACCTAAACAGCAATAAATATCTATAGATGAGTAAGATTTTTACATCCTGGAAGGCATGGTATGATATATTCAGGATGTTGTCGAATTCTAAAACATTCTCTAACCCAAACTTATAAATAGCTCTCAAGTGATTGTTTGATTTCCTGACTTCCCCTAAGGGTAACTGGCTTCAGTACATAATCCTTTAATAAACTGGCAAAGTTTAATAAACACCAAAGTTGGCAACAGACAAGAATATATGGATTTAAGGCAATAATGGCACCAGCATATGAGGCCTTCAGAAGCAGGGATTAATATTCTAGTAACTGGCTTTTCACCTCTTCTACAATGATATTTCCATTCTCTGAATTTATAATCTTAGTAGATACCACTGTCATCATTTATATTGACTATTATTCAAAAAATATGAAATTGAACCTGCATTCTACACTTTATCAGTTTACAGCTCAAATAATAAACATATATTGATCACCTAATACATTACAGGTACCATGCTAGGCTCTGAGAATATAAAACGAAAAAAAAAAAAGTGGTTTTCTTTGAGGAGTTTGCATGACAGCAATTCCAGAAAATGTAGAAGACTGAGGCAGAGAATTAGCAACTTGCATTTATTAATTTATAAGTAAGAGGAGCAGCAACAAAAATGAGTAATACCTTACTTCCACAAGGAATATGTTTGGTTGCAGAAATCAAATGCCCACTGAATAAGGACTTCATAAAATAGTTTGCTTATATCAAATTCCAAATCCCAAGCCTAGCAGGTGAAAATACATCGATTTTCATCCTCTCATATCTCTAAAGAAAAGAAGGCTACAATTTGTTCTATAATGTTGATTCCTTATGAAATTACAAATGAGCAAATGAGGCACTACTCCTTTAAATATTATTATATTTTAAATCTAGCAAAATAGATGTTTTAAATATGTAAATGTTTCTCATTTATAGCTATGGATCTTATATGTACTTAAATATATAATATATACTTAAATATATAGACATAAATGAGTAATGTTTATACCAAAAATGGCTGAAAATTCAATACCATAGAATGAACAGGAAAGTATATTTAAAGATATATTCTGACCCAGAGAAACAAATAGGTCCTATGTTTACATAAAGTTTTCTAAATCATAAATTGTAGAGAGAAAACTGCTCAATCATTTTAAGATACTAAGTATCAAAACCATCAACATGCACACACACACACCCTAAACAAAATCCCGTTTGTATGCCTAGATTCAAAACCTCCTAAAATCAGCATATTTTTAAAAATCTGAAGAGTAGCACACTCAAAAGTAATATATTCTGAAAAAAATTTTAAAAATTCCAAGAGAACAATAAAAATATCTTCTTTCCCTCATTTGATGTTTCTATATTTTGTTAGAATTTGTTAAATATAGATTAGAATTTGCCTGACATATGTTATATTTTGGAGAAGGAAATGGCAACCCACTCCAGTATTTTTGCCTGGAAAATCCCATGGACAGAGGAGCTTGGCCTGCTGCAGTCCATGGGGTCACAAAGTGGGACATGACTGAGAGGCTAACACATACACACACACACACACACACACACACACACACACCCCCCATGTTATATTTTAACTTCGTTTTAAACTTTTTAAGTTATAAGGATTCTTCAGAATAATGATTTTTTTGTTGTTGTTAGTTTTTCAATAACTTATTAAACTGATTTTACCTAATTCAAAAGTGTCTATTTTTGGAAGAGGAGAATTGATCATTTTATATTTATTTTAATACTTATCTGTTAATATTATTTCTCTTATCTATTTATTCTGTGAAGGTGAAAGTGAAGTTGCTCAGTCGTGTCCGACTCTTTGCGACCCCGTGGACTGTAACCTACTAGGCTTCTCCATCCATGGGATTCTCCAGGCAAGAATACTGGAGTGGATTACCATTTCCTTCTCCAGGGGATCTTCCCGACCCAGGGATCGAACCTGGGTCTCCTGCATTGGAGGCAGACGCTTTAACCTCTGAGCCACCTATATAGAAATCTGGAAATGGTTGTGTTTTACTTTTTCCTTTCATATATTTTGCTGAAATTTATAGAATTTTTTTCTTCAACATGTGTACTTCTGGTGATAGATTTATATCATTGTGATATAGCTATATATCTAGCCTAGGGCCTCTTTACTTTAGTGTGAAAGCAAATAGCCTTTATGAGGTGTTCGTGCTGAGTCCCTTCCTGATGGCAGAAAATAAGCTGAAAGATTTCTTTTGCCTGTGTCTCTTATGTGGAAGGACTTACATGAGAAGGGTGGATCCAGAGGAGTTTAGAGAAAGAATGTGGATAAATAGTACCACATCCCAAACTTGATATCGAGTCCCATTCAAAGAGCAATGTAGATATCAGCCAGTGACCTGCAAGCACCAGGACAAAGGGCTTGAAGGAATAACAGGACAATTACTCAGATTAATGCAGGTTTGGGGCAAAAACTCAAGCCCAAGAATGTCTCACCAAACACAAGAAAATTCTCATTATTCAACTTAGTGTTTGACCTTGAGCATATCTCTTTATCCTTTTTAACATCATTAATTAAAGTGATAACCTCAGTGATGGCAACCCACTCCAGTATTCTTGCCTGGAGGATCCCAGGGACAGGGGGAACCTGAAGGGCTGCCATCTATGGGGTCGCACAGAGTCGGACACGACTGAAGCAACTTAAAAGCAACTTAGCAACTACAAAACTCAAATTCTTGACAAAAATTATCTCCCCAGACCAAGCTGTTTTTGTTTATCACTTAGGGCAACACGAACTGGAAATTCCCTTGGAGGAGAGGCCAATTTTAGTCTATTCTAGGTTTGTTTTACCTGGTTATCATTTTATCCCATATTTGAGAAGCCAGAAAAGTACCTGGTATAGTATTTACCCTTTCCTGTTCCCCTCCGTGACTCTAAAATGATTGCACCAGACACAAATCATGGATTTTGCTTAAGCTTTCAAACAATAAAGCTGTAATTTTAGATACAGAAGAGAGGTTACCCTATTATTTTTCTTCAATTAGCTAGAATGATTGGGGCTGGAAATTTTTGGAACAATCTCTCACAACTAGTTAGTCTTGCTTGTCATTTTATATGATAACTCTCTGCATGTCACAAGATCATGTCAACCCTGGAACATGATTTTATGAGGAAGCTCATTTAACATTTATGTCTTTACCAGGGCAGTTATTATTTCTACTAGCTAAAGATTTCTAAATTGGATTACAATGTCAAGCAACACATTTAGGATGTAAGTGTTTTGGTGGTCTGAATAGTGAATAAAAGGAATTAAAAACATTGTGTGTATGCAGTTGTTCATTGAATTACTGGCTTGCAAGCATGGCATACTTTTGAATGTCAATTCAACTTGTAAAAATAACTTGGACTCTTAAAAACTTAGGTCTGTATAATAATTTATAGACACAAATTAGAATCCCATAGAGTGCTTTGGAAATTTGTTTAGGTAGACTTCATTCCAGGAAAATTTCATCTTGTAAGTTTGATAGCTAAAACAGTGTCCTAAATGTTCCAGGCAATTGCCTGCTAACTTGAAATCTTGTATACTCAATATAAAAATTATGGCTATTGAATTTTAAAGGAAAAAAAATGAAAAAGCTTTTTTAAATTTTCTTTTTTAATTCCATAGTATATTTACACTCTAAACTCACAGATTTAAGAACAAGAATCAGATACCATCTGGCCCACTCTTTATTTTTTATATAAGAAAACCAAGGCCTAGAATAGAGAAATGGATAATTTGGTTATGCAGACATTCACTGCAGATCCAGGGAATAGGACTAAAAAATGATGCTGTGAAAGTGTTGCACTCAATATGTCAGCAAATTTGGAAAACTCAGCAGTGGCCACAGGACTGGAAAAGGTCAGTTTTCATTCCAATCCCAAAGAAAGGCAATGCCAAAGAATGCTCAACTAACACACAACTGCACTCATCTCACAAGCTAGTAAAGTATAGCTCAAAATTTTCCAAGCCAGGCTTCAACAGTACGTGAACTGTGAACTTCCAGATGTTCAAGCTGGATTTACAAAGGTAGAGGAACCAGAGATCAAATTGCCAACATTTGTCAGATCATCGAAAAAGTAAGAATTCCCCCAAAATATCAACTTATGCTTTATTGACTATGCCAAAGCCCTAGATTGTGTGGATCACAACAAACTGTGGAAAATTCTTCAAGAGATGGGACTACCAGACCACCTGACCTACCTCTTGAGAAATCTGTATGCAGGTCAGGAAGCAACAGTTAGAACTGGACATGAAACAACAGACTGGTTCCAAATAGGAAAAGGAGTATGTCAAGGCTGTATACTGTCACCCTGCTTATGTAACTTATATGCAGAGTACATCATGAGAAATGCTGGGCTGGATGAAGCACAAGCTGGAATCAAGATTGCCAGGAAAAATATTAATAAGCTCAGATATGCAGATGACACTACACTTATGGCAGAAAGCAATCAAGAACTAAAGAGCCTCTTGATGAAAGTGAAAGAGGAGTGAAAAAGTTGACTTAAAACTCAACATTCAGTAAACTAAGATCATGGCATCCGGTCCTATCACTTCATGGCAAATAGATGGAGAAACAGTGGAAACAGTGACAGACTTTATTTTGGGGGGCTCCAAAATCACTGCAGATCATGTCTGCAGACATGAAATTAAAAGACACTTACTCTTTGGAAGAAAAATTATGACCGAAAAGCAGAGACATTCCTTTGCCAACAAAGGTCCATTTAGTCAAAGCTGTGGTTTTTCCAGTAGTCAGGTATGGATGTGAGAGTTGGACTACAAAGAAACTTGAGAGCCAAAGAATTGATGCTTTTGAACTGTGGTGTTGGAGAAAACTCTTAAGAGTCACTTGGACTGCAAGGAGATCCAGCCAGTCCATCCTAAAGGAAATCAGTCCTAAATACCCATTGGAAGGACTGATGTTGAAGCTGAAACTCCAATACTCTGGCCATCTGATGCAAAGAACTGACTCATTGGAAAAGACCACGATGTTGTGAAAGATTGAGGGCAGGAGGAGAAAGGGACCACAGAGGATGAGATGGTTGGACGACATCACCGACTCAATGGAAATGAATTTGGGTCAACTCTGGGAGCTGGTGACGGACGGGGAGGCCTGGCGTGCTGTATAGTTCATGGGGTCACAAAGAGTCGGACACAACTGAATGACTGAACTGAATTTAACTGAGGAAATAGGACACAGATTTCCTACACCTAGTGTTTTCAACTGCACCCTAGATTATACTAGGCTAATTGTACATAAAGGTTATGCCCAAAAATACAAAGTTTCAACTTCTAGTTCTCGTATGAAAGTGAAAGTGAAAGTGAAGTTGTTCAGTTGTTTTCAACTCTTTGCACCCCATGGACTGTAGCCTATCAGGCTCCTCAGTCCATGGAATTTTCCCGGCAAGAGTATTGGAGTGGGTTGCCATTTCCTTCTCCAAGTTCTGGTATCAGTTCAGTTCAGTAGCTCAGTCGTGTCCGACTCTTTGTGACCCCATGAATTGCAGCAGGCCAGAATTCACTCAGACTCACGTCCATCAAGTCCATGATGCCATCCAGCCATCTCATCCTCAGTCATCCCCTTCCCCTCCTGCCCCCAATCCCTCCCAGCATCAGAGTCTTTTCCAATGAGTCAATTCTTAGCATGAGGTGGCCAAAGTACTGGAGCTTCAGCTTCAGCATCATTCCTTCCAAAGAAATCCCAGGGTTGATCTCATTCAGAATGGACTGGCTGGATCTCCTTGCAGTCCATGGGACTCTCAAGAGTCTTCTCCAACACCACAGTTCAAAAGCATCAATTCTTTGGTGCTCAGCCTTCTTCACAGTCCTACTCTCACATCCATACATGACCACTTGAAAAACCATAGCCTTGACTAGACGGACCTTAGTCGGCAACGAAATGTCTCTGCCTTTGAATATACTATCTAGGTTGGTCATAACTTTTCTTCCAAGGAGTTTAATTTCATGGCTGCAGTCACAATCCTCAGTAATTTTGGAGCAAAAAAAAAAAATAATAAAGTCTGACACTGTTTCCACTGTTTCCCCCTCTATTTCCCATGAAGTGATGGGACCGGATGCCATGATCTTCCTTTTCTGAATGTTGAGCTTTAAGCCAACTTTTTCACTTGCCTCTTCCACTTTCATCAAGAGGCTTTTAGTTCCTCTTCACTTTCTGCCATAAGGGTGGTGTCATCTGCATATCTGAGGTTATTGATATTTCTCCTGGCAATCTTGATTCCAGCTTGTGTTTCTTCCAGTCCAGCGTTTCTCATGATGTACTCTGCATATAAGTTAAATAAGCAGGGTGACAATATACAGCCTTGACGTACTCCTTTTCCTATTTGAAACCAGTCTGTTGTTCCATGTCCAGTCCTAACTGTTGCTTCTTGACCTGCATACAGATTTCTCAAGAGGTAGGTCAGGTGGTCTGGTATTCCCAGCTCTTTCAGAATTTTCCACAGTTTATTGTGATCCACACAGTCAAAGGCTTTGGCATAGTCAATAAAGCAGAAATAGATGTTTTTCTGGAACTCTCTTGCTTTTTCCATGATCCAGCAGATGTTGGCACTTTGATCTCTGGTTCCTCTGCCTTTTCTAAAACCAGCTTGAACATCTGGGAGTTCATGGTTCATGTATTGCTGAAGCCTGGCTTGCAGAATTTTGAGCATTACTTTACTAGCTTGTGAGATGAGTGCAATTGTGTGGTAGTTTGAGCATTCTTTGGCATTGCCTTTCTTTGGAATTGGAATGAAAACTGACCTTTTCCAGTCCTGTGGCCACTGCTGAGTTTTCCAAATTTGCTGGCATATTGAGTGTAGCACTTTCACAGCATCACCTTTCAGGATTTGAAACAGCTCAACTCGAATTCCATCACCTCCACTAGCTTTGTTCGTAGTGATGCTTTTTCTAAGGCCCACTTGACTTCACATTCCAAGATGTCTGGCTCTAGATGAGTGATCACATCATCATGATTATCTGAGTCATGAAGATCTTTTTGTACAGTTCTTCTGTGTATTCTGGCCACCTCTTCTTAATATCTTCTGCTTTTGTTAGGTCCATACCATGTCTGTCCTTTATCGAGCCCATCTTTGCATGAAATGTTCCTTGGTATCTCTAATTTTCTTGAAGAGATCTCTAGTCTTTCCCATTCTGTTGTTTTCCTCTATTTCTTTGCATTGATCGCTGAAGAAGGCTTTCTTATTTCTTCTTGCTATTCTCTGAAACTCTGCATTCAGATGCTTATATCTTTCCTTTTCTCCTTTGCTTTTCGCCTCTCTTCTTTTCACAGCTATTTTTAAGGCCTCCCCAGACCAAATACTAAATGAGACAAATTCACTTTTTCACTAAAATATGGTAAATCAAACAACAAAGGTTTTGAAAGAAAATGAAATTTCCAACATATAATCTTCAATTGTCTCACTGATTGAGAAAAAAACAACCAATTTATCTTTGAATGCTAGTAAAAATCAGATTTTTAAAATAATGAATTTTAGGTATGAAAGGAAAATAACCTAAAAAGAGAGCATACAGTTCGCCTTCTGGGGACATTTATTCAAATGTAATCAAGTACCTTTTGTTTTTCTTTTGATTTTTTAAACTACAAATATATAATAATACATTTACAGAATACTTGGAAAACACAGAACAAATTTTCATATAGTTCTATATATTACAATTATTTTTAAGTAGATAAATTAAGATTTTTAGTTGGGTTTCAATATCAAACTCTCAAAAATTATGGAATTATGTTAGAAATGAATATCAGAAGATAGTTGAAAATAAGCCACATATTTTCAAGTGCACTGTGACATTTACCAAAAGAGACCTTTCAATTAGCCATTGAAAGCCTCGTTAGAAGACTGAGAAAACACAGGTGATTGTAGAGAAGAAAACATTGAAATGAGAAATTAATATCAAAGATACTTTGAAAACCCCACGTATTTGAAAATTAAATATCCACTTTTAAGTGTTGGGTGTATCTAAGAAACCATACAAAGGAAAATTAGAAAATATTTGTAACAATAAAAATTAAAGGGAATTATTAACTAAAGTGCAGATTTTGTTAAATTTCACAAAATTTCATGCTAATGCCAGAATTTGAAGCAAATCATTGGAGTACATTAAAACAAATATTTGCTTTTGAAATTGAGTTTACAGATTTTACTAAAAGTTTGTGAGAAGCTTCTAAATAACATGATCAGGATTCTTTTGTTGGAATAATTAGTTTTGAAAATGAGAGCTATCAATGAGCCCCAAGGGAAGAGAAGCAATTCCTGTTGGGTCATAAGTCACTATTTCCACTCAACAGAGTGTTAGGGAAGATGAACCTGTAAGAGGGACAGCACAAGATGTGATCTTCACATTAAATCAGCTATGCTGCCCTAAACTTAAATGACTGAGAAGATACAAATAATCATTAAATAATGGAAGAGAATTCTATTCTATGAGGGTTTGCTGTGAGACATAATGACCTTCATGAGTATGATCTGACTCAAATTAAATATATCCACAATTTATGTGAAATGTTCTAAAAGTATACGCTAGCTGACACTGCCCCCTGTGCCCACTTCCACCCCATTCATTTCCCCACTTAAAAAATAATATGTCTGGATGGTGAACATTCAGATGATAATAAGAAGGAAATATATATACCATGTGAGTAATGCATATTTTAGTTACCAGGCTCCTCTGTCCATAGGATTTTCCATGCAAGAATACCGAAGTGGATTGCCATTTTCTTCTTCAGATGTGAGTTATACCTATGTTTAAACCAAAAGATAAGGAAAGCAATAAAACAAGTAAACAATATGTCATAAAGAACATATTGACCTTACTCATCTTACACCTGAAAGTTTGTACGCTTTTACCCACCCCTTCCCCAGGTCCCACCAAATAATTTTTTATACTCTATCCTTCTGAATTTAACTTTTTAAAAACTGTATATTACACATAAAAGTGATACCATGCAGTTATTTTTCTTTCTGGATCTGGCTTATTTCACTTGGCATTTCCTCAAGGTAAACCTGTAAAATGATGGGTGTGGTTAAATAACTAATGGAGGAATCCTTTCACATCCTTTCACTAAATGGGAGGATTTGCAGGTATTGCAAATCACCACAGTGTATCTTTTAAATAGCTTACAATTTTATATGTCAATTATACCTCAATAAATCTGAAATTTTAAAAATACATACATTACTATTTTTTAAGTCTTCATTATAGGGTTTTTATAAAATTAGTTGAACTTAGAATGCTGTAGGCATAGGGTAAGTGCTCAATAAACCATATTTATTATAAATACATATCAGAAAGGAAAATGTGCACCCTTTAGTAGATGGTATTGTGCATACTGTTTCACTATCTAGTAAAAAAGACTCTAAGAACTACAGGTGAATTTTTTAATGAACAATAAAAGTATAAAGGTAATGAAGTGTTTCTTTTAATTTTAAAAATGTAAATCACAAGGCATGTATTTGATAAACTTGACTAACTTAAAATTCAGAAGCTGTGTTCATGACAGAGGTCATGCCATGTGCCTTGTGTTCAGTTGTGCCTGATTCTTTGCGACCCAGTGGGCTGTAGTCTGCCAGGCTTCTGGGTCTACAGAATGTCCAAG
The DNA here is from genome assembly GCA_917880005.1 of Nanger dama. Taxonomy (NCBI): domain Eukaryota; kingdom Metazoa; phylum Chordata; class Mammalia; order Artiodactyla; family Bovidae; genus Nanger; species Nanger dama. The sequence goes on along the minus strand of CAKJTW010000011.1, from coordinate 20,162,012 downwards.
GCAAGCGTACAGGAGTTGGTTGCCATTTCCTCCTCCAAGGGATCTTCCCGACCCAAGGATAAAATCTGCATCTCCTGGGTTTCTTGCACTACACTCAGATTCTTAACCTGCTGAGCCATCAGGGAAGCCCAACAAATAGCATAGGCAGAATTAATAGAAAGAAAAAGGCTAGGAGGAGATATTTGCGACATAGGCATCCCTGATGGCTCTGCAGGGAAAGAATCTGCCTGCATTGCAAAGAGCCCCAGGAGATGTGGGTCCATCCCTGAGTCGGGAAGATGCTCTGGAGGAGGATATGGCAACCCATTCCTGCATTCTTGCCTGGGGAGCCTGGTGGATTACAGTCCATGAGGTCACAAATGGTTGGGCATGACTGAGCACATGGCACAAAACAATCTCTAGAGTATAAAAAGAGCCCTTAAAATGTATTAATATCAAGTGAAGTGAAGTCACTCAGTCGTGTCCAACTCTTTGTGACCCCTTGGACCACCAGGCTCCTCCATCCATGGGATTTTCCAGGCAAGAATACTGGAGTGGGTTGATATCAAAACCCACCAAAATAAACAATGATCCCAAATAACTCTAAATGGGGGAAGTTATGCTACAAAAGAAAACTATATAAGCACAGAATTATTTTAAATATTAATATTAAGAAGCTTTGAAAATTATGGTTATTGAAGAGGATGTACCCTGCAAATATGCCACTAAAAAAACTTAGATGATGGAAGCAAGCAGAGGAGGTAGGAAGATATATGTACAAAAATTTCTCATTCTTTTAAAGCAAGAAACAGTAGATAGTGTTCAAATTTTATAAACTAGGAAACTGTTTTAAATAAAGAAGTAATTACAATCAGAATACAGCTGCCCAAATTAACCAGAAAAATATAAAAACAAAAGCACATCAAGCAACACTAAATGGACTAAAAGTAAATGAGATCGAAAGAAACACTGAAAACAATGTCAAATATAAAATTAGAAATCAGAACTACAGCACATGTGCTAAATTTCCAAAGCATGTCATCTACAATATTCAATATCTTCCATGTTTCCCACCCTACTGTCAGCATCTGGAGAGCTGGTTTAATGGTTGATACATCTTTCTGCTGAGTTATGTGCACCCAAGTAAGCACTAAAAATAAATTCTTAATTTATACAGTTCATCCTTGAACAATGCTGAGATTATAGGTGCTGACCTTTCACACAGTCAAAAATCTGCCTTTAATTTATAGTCACTCTTCCTTAATACACCTTCAGTTCAACCAATCACAGATGCAGATGAACAATGTAATACTGCAGCAATTACTACTGAAAAAAATCCAGTAAAAGTGGAGCCAAATAGCTCAAAAATGGACACTTTTGCTCAAGGGTCAACTCTGTTTTGAAACCTAATTAGAGAACTGCAAAATACTTTAAACATAGCATTTAAGATTGATTAAATATCACTGCTGATGCCAATATTTTATTTTTTTTAATTAAATTTATTTTTTTTTAATTACAATACTGTATTTGTTTTGCCATACATTGACACGAATCAGCCATAGGTGAACACAATCGCCCAATGCCGAAGCCCCCTCCCACCTCCCACCCCACATCCTCTGCCTGAATCATCCTGTGCATCAGCCCCATGCATCCTGATGCCAATATTTTAAAGAGGTTTGAAGAACAATTAAGAATAATGTATTAACCTTTATCTGAGTAGTTCAATCTAGAGTCTTAGCAGAAAAAAAAAAAAAAAAGGGCACTTTCAAATTGAGTAAATGGAGGAGAGTTTCAAAACAGATTCTCGTCAAAACCATGGATCTGATGTAGGGAAACTGTTAGGGGCAGCACAATATCCTAAAGCTAACAACAGAGGAGTTCTGCCACCGTCCTGAGTCCTATGGGAAACAGGTGAAGTGCGGGAAGGCTAATTTTTTGGGCAGTGTGACCGGCTGGATAGACAGCTAGTTCATAACAATCCCTGAGGAAAACTGACTAGGGCAATAAAAACCTGAAGATATTTTTCCCATTCACCAAATCTCCTGGAGGACAAGCTAACCCTCAAAATCAGCTGAATGCTAGCGAACAGGGAACCAACCAATATAGCTTAGAGGCCAGCCTCTCTTGAAAGCACAAATGGAGAAAGATGAATAGAGGTTCTGGAAGGGCAAACAAACTACCCAGCATGGACTCTACTTTCCAAGACTGGAAGAATATGATCTATGTCCACTGTTTTCATGGTGGGCAGATAAATACTTTTTATTAGTAAATACCATGTGTTGGTTCTGAGCTTCTATTTGACCCAAAATTACAATCTCTATATTCTGTGTATCTAGTATATTCTCAAATAAAGTGGAAAAACTACATTCTATTCACTCAGATAGAGTTCTCATTCACAGGTCTTGTTTTAATTTCCCTTGGTTAGAAAATTGAGTCTATGATCTAGTTCCTGGTCAATAAAAAATAAGTCATGAATGACTGAAATAGTTTTCTATGCAGCAAAAATTTTCAGACCATGTAATTCTCAGTGCAGCAAAGGTGTGTGTGTGTGTGTGTGTGTGATAATTAATATATATAATAATATATATATATAAATTTTTTTCTCAGCAAAGCAGATCCAAAGAAACACCTAAAGAGTATCTTCTCTTTTGGCTTTTAGGGAGTCAATCCTTTGGCACCAAATCTTACATGACCCATTTTACAACATTATTAATAAAGATAGATGTTTTGAATTGAGAATAAAACACAAGACAAAATGTGCTCTTGACCTTAAAATACAGGATCAAACTTCCACTGTATTGTAATGTTTTTTCATCCAGAGACATTTATTTTGATTTACATTCTTGTTGTTAGATGATTTCTGTCAAATGAATTGAAGTAGTTTCTTTGACCCTCTTTGCTGGTTAAATCTAAGCACTGCAGATTTAACGTTTAACTGGGTTTAACATTTCAACTCTGCATTCAGATGCTTATATCTTTCCTTTTCTTCTTTGCTTTTCACTTCTCTTCTTTTCACAGCTACTTGTAAAGCATCCCCAGACAGCCAGTTTGCTTTTTTGCATTTCTTTTCCATGGTCTTGATCTCAGTCTTCTGTACAGTGTCACGTACCTTCACCAAGGGAACATTTCATGCAAAGATGGGCTCAATAAGGACAGACACGGTATGGACCTAACAGAAGCAGAATATATTAAGAGGTGGCAAGAATACACAGAAGAACTGTACAAAAAAGATCTTCATGACCCAGATAATCACGATGGTATGATCACTCACCTAGAGCCAGACATCCTGGAATGTGAAGTCAAGTGGGCCTGAGAAAGCATCACTACGAACAAAGCTAGTGGAGGTGATGGAATTCCAGTGGAGCTATTTCAAATCCTGAAAGGTGATGCTGTGAAAGTGCTACACTCAATATGCCAGCATATTTGGAAAACTCAGCAGTTGCCACAGGACTGGAAAAGGTCAGTTTTCATTCCAATCCCAAAGAAAGGTAATGCCAAAGAATGCTCAAACTACCGCACAATTGCACTCATCTCACACACTAGTAAAGTAATGCTCAAAATTCTGTAAGCCAGGCTTCAGCAATACATGAACCATGAACTCCCAGATGTTCAAGCTGGTTTTAGAAAAGGCAGAGGAACCAGAGATCAAAGTGCCAACATCTGCTGGATCATGGAAAAAGCAAGAGAGTTCCAGAAAAACATCTATTTCTGCTTTTTGACTATGTCAAAGCCTTTGTGTGGATCACAATAAACTGGAAAATTCTTCAAGAGATGAGCATACCAGACCACCTGACCTGCCTCTTGAGAAATCTGTATGCAGATCAGGAAGCAACAGTTAGAACTGGACATGGAACAACAGACTGGTTCCAAATAGGAAAAGGAGTCCATCAAGGCTGTATATTGTCACCCTGCTCATTTAACTTCTATGCAGAGTACATCATGAGAAACGCTGGGCTGGAAGAAACACAAGCTGGAATCAAGATTGCTGGGAGAAATATCAGTAACCTCATATATGCAGATGGCACTACCTTTATGGCAGAAAGTGAAGAGAAACTAAAAAGCCTCTTGATGAAAGTGGAAGAGGAGAGTGAAAATGTTGGCTTAAAGGTCAACATTCAGAAAGCGAAGATCATGGCATCTGGTCCCATCACTTCATGGGAAATAGATAAAGAAAACAGTGGAAACAGTGTCAGACTTTATTTTTGGTGGGATCCAAAATCACTGCAGATGGTGACTGCAGCCATGAAATTAAAAGACGCTTACTCCTTGGAAGGAAAGTTATGACCAATCTAGATAGCATATTGAAAAACAGAAATGTTACTTTGCCAACAAAGTTCCATCTAGTCAAGGCTATGGTTTTTTTCAGTGGCCAGGTATGGATGTGAGAGTTGGACTGTGAAGAAAGCTGAGTGCTGAAGAATTGATGCTTTTGAACTGTGGTGTTGGAGAAGACTCTTGAGAGTCCCTTGGACTGCAAGGAGATCCAACCAGTCCATTATAAAGGAGATCAGCCCTGGGTGTTCTTTGAAAGGAATGATGCTAAAGCTGGAACTCCAGTACTTTGGCCACCTCATGTGAAGATTTGACTCATTGGAAAAGACTCTGATGCTGGGAGGGATTGGGGCCAGGAGGAGAAGGGGACCACAGAGGATGAGATGGCTGGATGGCATCACCAACCTGACGGACATGAGTTTGAGTGAACTTTGGGAGTTGGTGATGGACAGGAGGCCTGGCGTGCTGCGATCCATGGGGTCGCAGAGTCGGACACGACTGAGTGACTGAACTGAACTGAACTGAACTGAACTGAACATTTCAACTGGGCTCAAGACAGGCAGAGAGTGCTAAGGTAGAAGGTATTTTTACCAAAGTATTGAAATTTAAATCTCATGTTAAAATGAACCAGCCTGACGTGACATCCTAACTCCTATCATTTTTATAAGAATTCAAATTTTAAAAACATGTGCCAAATTACAGTTCTTCACAGTGCAATTCAGAGCTTATGCTCTGTTTTCATATTCTAGTCAATTTATTTTCCCATCCACTTAATTGTTGTTTCAAACAGTAATCAGTTCTCTAATTTCCTTACCTACCTCCTTTACTCTCAACCTCCATAGTTTCTCTCCTAGAATGCAGACCTGAAGAACTAAGATATGCCTGAATAACTCCTTAGATGTCACATGGGCACTTAAAACAACTTCATTTTAAAATACATCTTCTTTATTTCTGGGATTCTATATCTCATTAAATATCCAGTTTTCAAGACAGAAATTTTGAACGTTTTCAAGACAAAAGTCTATTAAATCATCACTCTTCATTACGCTCTTCAGCCTCATAACCAATTGTCACAGCTTGGGTTCTCTGGGAAGCAAACTCTAAGGCAGAAACTAGCCTTCAGAAGTTTACTAGTAAGTGTGACTAGGATGTGAAGGAAGGAGGGTAGGGCGTGGGAGGGAAAAGAAGGAAACAGGACTGTAGAGGGCTAGTTGGGTTGGGATGCTGTCCCCATCCCAATCCTATGGTTAATCATGGATGAATATTTACATCCCCTCACTGATTATTCACTGGATGTGGTCACTCTAGGAAGGGGTACAACCTTGGGCAAGGGAGATCTTCCCAGCTGAAGCTAGGGCCTTTAGTGGCAGCATAGTCTAAAAAGTGGATTTGAATGGCACAATATCCACCCTACCAACAAACCACCTCATTCTGTTATTTTGTTTCTTAAATAGCTCTCAAGTGATTCCAGTTCTTCATGTCCCTACTTCTACTACTCTGATTTGTTACTAACATCCCTCCCTTATATACAAGGTTTATAAGTGTTTTTACTGTATCTAGTGTATTTCTCTTCTACTTTAATCTCCTTCCAGATGTGCAATCTTTACAAATCATTTACTGGACCACTTTTATCATGTGCTTAAAATTTTTTAATACTCTCCTATTGCCTTTGTTATAAAACAACTTCTTACCAAGATCAGTGAGGCTGTAGTGATCTGTATGTCTCTTCTTTAACATCCTGAAGCCACTTACTCCTTTATGATAACCTCTGTCAATGACTGAAAATATCAAGACTTTCAAATGGACCATGTGCTCACTTCTCAGATTTTCCTTACATTGCTTCTGCCCTCGGGAATACATATCACCCATGTCCGTTCTTATAACTGGTTAGCTTACTCTTCCTTAGAGAAGTTTTTCTTGAATCCTCAGACTAGCTTAGATTTTTGTGCCTCTGCTCCCTTGTTGTTAGTGTTCAGTCACTAAATCATGTCCCACTCTTTGCAACCCCATGAATTATACCATACCAGACTCCCCTGTCCTCCACTATCTCCCGTGTTTGCTCAGATTCTTGTCCACTGAGTCACAGATGCTATCTAACCATCTCATCCTCTGCTGCCCTCTTCTCCTCCTGTCTTCAATGTTTCCCAGCATGAGAGTCTTTTCCAATGAGTCAGCTCTTCACATCAGTTGGCCAAAGTATTGGCATCAGTCTTTCCAAAGAATATTCAAGTTGATTTCCATGAGAACTGACTAGTTTGATCACCTTGCAGTCCAAGGAACTCTCAAGAGTCTTCTTTAACACCACTTTAAAAGTATCAATTCTTTGGCACTCGGCTTTATTTATGGTCAAACTCTTACATCCCTATATGACTAGGGAAAAACCATAGCTTTGACTATACAGAACTTTGTCAGCAAAGTGTTGCCTCTGCTTTTTAATATGCCATCTAGGTTTGTCATAACTTTTTTCCAAGGAGCAAGCGTCTTAATTTCGTAACTGCATTCACTGTCCACAGTGATTTTGGAGCCCAAGAAAATAAAATACATCACTGCAACCACTTTTTCCCCTGCTCTTTGCCATGATGTGATGGGACTGGACGCCATGATCTTAGTGTTTTGAATGCTGAGTTTCAAACAACTTTTTCACTCTCCTCTTTCATTTTCATCAGGAGATTCTTTCATTCCTCTTTGCTTTCTGTATGTTTCCTATCATAACACTTTCTTATAATAAAAATGGTTTATAATTTTCTATCCTTACTAACTTAATTTTTGCCAATTGCCTGCTTATACTCTCATGAAAGCAGAGCTTACATTTGGCATAATAAGCAATATGGCCCAATATGGAGTCTTTATCTACAGCCTTACTCTTATATAGCACCTGACTCCAATATATATTCCTAATAAATAAGAAAACAGGAAAAGTTAAAACCAAATGCACAACAAGCAAAACATAACTCAAAATCTTTTGAATAAGTAAGTTTGAAGAGAGAATCAGTGACCTTGAAGGTGAATCAGAAGAAATAAACCCTAATCAATCATTGAGCAAAGTGTGTGAAAAAGGCGTAATAGTTGGGTAAGACATAAGGAAAATCTAGTGAGATAGTCTCAGATAAGTACAACTGAAATTTCAGAAAGAGAGAAGAGAGAGAAAAAGCAGCAGCAATATGTAAAGAGATAATAGAGGAGAAATCTCCAGTGATAAATGACACAAAAATTAAGAAGGTATGTTGATCCAAGAGATCCAAGTAATTCAAGTGATTCTGATCTAATAACATTTTACTGATATTCCTAAAAACCTGAAACAATAACAGAGCATAAAAGAAGCTAAAACACACACAAAAAATTCTTTTTCAAAGGAGCAATAATTGGATGAGAGCTGAATCCTCAAATGAAGTAATAAAATAAAAATAATAACATATATTATTATAGTACTAAAATAAAATAAAGGAAAATTTAGATTGCAGTACCCAGAAAAAGAAAATGATAAAAACAAGCCTCTTCAAAAATTAATGTGAAATAAAGTTCAGTTCAGTTCAGTCTAGTTCAGTTCAGTTCAGTCGTTCAGTCGGTTCCAACTCTTTGCAACCCCATGAATCGCAGCATGACAGGCCTCCCTGTCCATCACCAACTCCCGGAGTTCACTCAGACTCAAGTCCATCGAGTCAATGATGCCATCCAGACATCTCATCCTCTGTGGTCCCCTTCTTCTCCTGCCCCCAATCCCTCCCAGTATCAGAGTCTTCTCTAATGAGTCAACTCTTCGCATGAGGTGGCCAGAGTACTGGAGTTTCAGCTTTAGCATCATTCCTTCCAAAGAAATTCCAGGGTTGACCTTCAGAATGGACTGGTTGGATCTCCTTGCAGGCCAAGGGACTCTCAAGAGTCTTCTCCAACATCACAGTTCAAAAGCATCAATTCTTTGGCGCTCAGCCTTCTTCACAATCCAACTCTCACGTCCATACATGACCACTGGAAAAACCATAGCCTTGACTAGATGGACCTTAGTCTGCAAAGTAATGTCTCTACTTTTGAATATACTACCTAGGTTGCATATAACCTTTCTTCCAAGGAGTAAGCATCTTTTAATTTCATGGCTGCAATCACCATCTGCAGTGATTTTGGAGCCTTGTTTTCTGACACTGTTTCCACTGTTTCCCCATCTATTTCCCATGAAGTGATGAGACCGGATGCCATGATCTTCGTTTTCTGAATGTTGAGCTTTAGCCAACTTTTTACTCTCCACTTTCACTTTCATCAAGAGGCTTTTTAGTTCCTCCTCACTTTCTGCCATAAGGGTGGTGTCATCTGCATATCTGAGGTTATTGATATTTCTCCTGGCAATCTTGATTCCAGCTTGTGTTTCCTCTAGCCCAGCGTTTCTCATGATGTACTCTGCATAGAAGTTAAATAAGCAGGGTGACAACATACAGCCTTGACGTACTCCTTTTCCTATTTGGAACCAGTCTGTTGTTTCATGTCCAGTTCTAACTGTTGCTTCCTGATCTGCATGCAGATTTCTCAAGAGGCAGGTCAGGTGTTCTGGTATCCCCATCTCTCTCAGAATTTTCCACAGTTTATTGTGATCCACACAATCAAAGGCTTTGGCATAGTCAATAAAGCAGAAATAGATGTTTTTTCTGGAACTCTCTCACTTTTTCCATGGTCCAGTGGATGTTGGCAATTTGATCCCTGGTTCCTCTGCCTTTTCTAAAACCAGCTTGAACATCTGGGAGTTCATGGTTCACGTATTGCTGAAGCCTGGCTTGCAGAATTTTGAGCATTCCTTTACTAGCTTGTGCCATGAGTGCAATTGTGCAGTAGTTTGAGCATTCTTTGGCATTGCCTTTCTTTGGGACTGGAATGAAAACGGACCTTTTCCAGTCCTGTGGACACTGCTGAGTTTTCCAAATTTGCTGGCATATTGAGTGCAGCACTTTCACAGCATCATCTTTCAGGATTTGAAATAGCTCTACTGGAATTCCATCACCTCCACTAGCTTTGTTCATAATGAGGCTTTCTCAGGCCCACTTGACTTCACATTCCAGGATGTCTGGCTCTAGGTGAGTGATCACACCATCGTGATTATCTTGGTCGTGAAGATCTTTTTGTACAGTTCTTCTGTGTATTCTGGCCACCTCTTCTTAATATCTTCTGCTTCTGTTTGGTCCATACCATTTCTGTCCTTTATCGGGCCCATCTTTGCATGAAATATTACTTTGGTATCTCTAAGTTTCTTGAAGAGATCTCTAGTCTTTCCCATTCTGCTCTTTTCCTCTATTTCTTTGCATTGATCTCTGAAGAAGGCTTTCTTATCTCTTCTTGCTATTCTTTGGAACTCTGCATTCAGATTCTTATATCTTTCCTTTTCTCCTTGGCTTTTCGCCTCTCTTCTTTTCACAGCTATTTGTAAGGCTTCCCAGACAGGCATTTTGCTTTTTTTACATTTCTTTTGCATGGGGATGGTCTTGATCCCTGTTTCCTGTACAATGTCATGAACCTCATTCCATAGTTCATCAGGCACTCTATCAGATCTAGGCCCTTAAATCTATTTCTCACTTCCACTATATAATCATAAGGGATTTGATTTAGGTCATACCTGAATGGTCTAGCGGTTTTCCCTGCTTTCTTCAATTTAAGTCTGAATTTGGTAATAAGGAGTTCATGATCTGAGCCACAGTCAGCTCCTGGTTTTGTTTTTGTTGACTGTATAGAGCTTCTCCATCTTTGGCTGCAAAGAATATAATCAATCTGATTTCAGTGTCGACCATCTGTGTAGAGTCTTCTCTTGTGTTGTTGGAAGAGGGTGTTTGCTATGACCAGTGCGTTTTCTTGGCAAAACTCTATTAGTCTTTGCCCTGCTTCGTTCTGCATTCCAAGGCCAAATTTGCCTGTTACTCCAGGTGTTTCTTGACTTCCTACTTTAGCATTCCAGTCCCCTATAATGAAAAGGACATCTTTTGGAGGTGTTAGTTCTAAAAGGTCTTGTAGGTCTTCATAGAACCATTCAACTTCAGCTTCTTCAACATTACTGGTTGGGGCATAGACTTGTATTACCGTGATATTGAATGGTTTGCCTTGGAGACGAACAGAGATCATTCTGTCATTTTGAGACTTCATCCAGGTACTGCATTTTGGACTCTTTTGTTGACCATGATGGCTACTCCATTTCTTCTGAGGGATTCCTGCCCACAGTAGTAGATATAACGGTCATCTGAGTTACATTCACCCATTCCAATCCATTTTAGTTCACTGATTCTTAGAACATTGACATTCACTCTTGCCATCTCCTGTTTGACCACTTCCAATTTGTCTTGATTCATGGACCTGACATTCCAGGTTCCTATTCAATATTGTCTTTACAGCATCGGATCTTGCTTCTATCACCAGTCACATCCACAGCTGGGTACTGTTTTTGCTTTGGCTCCATCCCTTCATTCTTTCTGGAGTTATTGCTCCACTGACCTCCAGTAGCATATTGGGCACCTACTAACCTGGGGAGTACCTCTTTCAGTATCCTATCATTTTGCCTTTTCATATTGTTCATGGAGTTTTCAAGGCAAGAATACTGAAGTGGTTTGCCATTCCCTTCTCTAGTGGACCACATTCTGTCAGACCTCTCCATCGTGACCTGCCCATCTCGGGTTGCCCGGCGGGCATGCCTTAGTTTCACTGAGTTAGAAAAGGCTGTGGTCCTAGTGTGATTAGATTGACTAGTTTTCTGTGAATATGGTTTCAGTGTGTCTGCCCTCTGATGCCCCCTTGCAACACCTACCATCTTACTTGAGTTTCTCTTACCTTGGGCGTGGGGTATCTCTTCACGGCTGCTCCAGCAAAACACAGCCACTGCTCCTTACCTTGGATGAGGGGTATCTCCTCCCGCCGCCCTTCCTGATCTTCAATGTGGGATGGCTCCTCTAGGCCCCTCCTATATCTGCACAGCCACCACTCCTTGGACGTGGGGTTGCTCCTCCCAGGCGTGGGGTTGCTCTTCCCGGTCGCTGTCCCTGACCTCGGATGTGGGGTAGCTGCTCTCAGCAGCTGCCCCGATCTCAGATGCAGGGTAGCTCCTCTCAGCCATTCCTGAGCCATTGCAGCCTGGCACTGTAAGCCGCTGCCCCTGACCTCAGACATGGGGTGGCTCTTGGCCACCCTTAGTGCCTCGGCCTGCTGCCACTGCCTGAACTAAGTGCGCTGGCAGCCGCCACTGCCAGAAAAAGAAAATGATAAAAACAAGCATCTTCAAAAATTAATGTGAAATAAAGTTATCTTCATATAACTAAAAATTGGTGGCTCAGCTGGTAAAGCATCTGTCTACAATGTGGGAGACCTGGGTTCGATCCCTGGATTGGGAAGATCCCCTGGAGAAGGAAATGGCAATCCATTCCAGTATTGCCTGGAAAATCCCACGGACAGAGGAGCCTGGTAGACTACAGTCTGTGGGGTCACAAAGAGTCAGACAAGACTGAGCGACCTCACTTCACTTCACTTTATGAGAATATTTTCCAACAGATAAAATTAATTACAAAGAGTATTTTTAAGCAGAAGGGAAATAATTTCAGATGGAAAAATCAGAGATATAAGAAAGAATGAAGAGCAATGAAAGTAGTCAATATCAAGGTGAGTCTAAATAAAAATTGACTATATCAAACAATAATGTCTTAGGCTAGACATATATAGAGAAAGAAAGTTAAAAAAACATATCACCTGCATATAGATGAAATGTAGCAGTAAAAGGAGTTTAAAAGTTTTAAGTCTCTTAGTTTTTTAAGGTAAGAGTGCTAATTAATTTAGACTAAGTCAAGGATATTGTATTCCTAAAGTATTTACAAAAGAATAATAAAAAGTAATTTTCACCTAACAGAGAAAAGAAAAATAGAACCAGATAAACATGTATTCTACCCTAAAGAAGGAGAAGGTGAAAACAAGATACGAGAGAGGAGAAATAAATAGAAAGCAAATAGGAAAATGACAGATTTAATACAACTATATTAATAGCATTAGTGCTTATAAGTGGACTAAGTGTTCTAATTTAAGGTGGCTCACATGGTAAAGCGTCTCCCTGCAGTGCGGGAAACCTGAGTTCACTCCCTGGTTTGGGAAGATCCCCTGGAGAAGGAAATGGAACCCACTCCAGTACTCTTGCCTGGAAAATCCCATGGATGGAGGAGCCTCGTAGGCTACAGTCCATGGGGTCGAAAAAAAGTCAGACACGACTGAGAGACTTCTTTTTTTTTTTAAATAAGACTCAGAAAATAATAACATGCAACCTACAAAAAGCATTTTTTACTGTTTTGTGTGTGTGTGTGTGTGTGTGTTTTTACAACAGAGCTCCAAAGAGCTACTCTTTTCAAATTAATCAATTTATTTATTTGTTTGTTTTTGGCTGCATCATGCAGCATTGCAGGATCTTAGTTCCCCCACCAGGGATGAAACCCACACCTCTGCAGTGAGAGTACAGAGCCCCCAACCACTGGACCACCAGGGAAGTCCCACAAGCATTTTAAAAATATATAGGTACTACGAGGTTGAAGTTTAAAATTTGGAAAAAGATACAGAATACAAACACTAACTGAAAGAAAGCTTCTAAGTTCTATCAGTATCAGACAAAGCAAACTTTAGTACAAAACAATCATTGTTAGAAATAAAGTCAGACACATCAAATGGTAAAATGTTACCCACTAGGATTATAAAGACATAAGAAATACATTTGTACACAATGTTATTGTCTCAGAATTTGTGAGACAAAAAATAACGAATGTATGGAAGAGAAATAGACAAATACATGATAAGGGGATATTTTAATGCAAATTATTCACTAGCTGATCGAATAAATAGAAAAAATAAAACAAGTAAATATAGAAAAAATTTGAGCGATGTGGTTAGCAAACTTGATCCAACTGAAATATTTGCAACATTGTACCCAAAACCTGTAGAAAATACCTTCTTTCAAAAACTCTTGGAATATCCATGCTTAGGCACTCAGTCATGTCGGATACTCTTTGTGACCCCATGGACTGTAGCCCACCAGGTTCCTCTGTCCATGGGGATCCTCCAGGCAAGAATACTGGAGTGGGATGCCATGCCCTCCTCCAGGGAATCTTCCCAACCCAGGGATGGAACCCAGGTCTCCCACATCGCAGCAGATTCTTTACCCCTTGAGCCACCAGGGAGGTGCTGGAATATCCATGCTGCTGCTGAGTCGCGTCAGTCGTGTCCGACTCTGTGCCACCCCACAGACGGCAGCCCACCAGGCTCCCCCGTCCCTGGGATTCTCCAGGCAAGAACACTGGAGTGGGTTGCCATTTCCTTCTCCAATGCATGAAAGTGAAAAGTGAAAGTGAAGTCACTGAGTCGTGTCCAACTCTCAGCGACCCCACGGACTGCAGCCCACCAGGCTCCTCCGTCCATGGGATCTTCCAGGCAGGAGTGCTGGAGTGGGGAATGACTAAACACAGTAATTTAGAGCACACACTCAGCATTTCCTGCTAACGTTGAAGTAACATGTCCTACTTTATGACAAAGGAATTCCACTCAGTATTACATTGTTTTAAAAATCATACAGAGAAGCATCAAAAAGAAACATACGAAATTACTCACAGCAGCAGTGTCCTTAACGGTCAAGAACTGGGGAGAATCCAACAGCAAAAGGATAGCTCTTAACTGAGAACACATTTATATATCAGAATAGTATATGGTAATGAAAATAAACAAACTACAGCCAAAAGCAACAACATATTCGAATATTACCAACCTAATATTTTGGAGAAGGCAATGGCACCCCACTCTAGTACTCTTGCCTGGAAAATCCCATGGACGGACGAGCCTGGAAGGCTGCAGTCCATGGGGTCACTAAGAGTCGGACACCAATGAGCAAGTTCACTTTCACTTTTCACTTTCATACATTGGAGAAGGAAATGGCAACCCACTCCAGTGTTCTTGCCTGGAGAATCCCAGGGACGGGGGAGCCTGGTGGGCTGACGTCTATGGGGTCGCACAGTGTCAGACACGACTGAAGAGACTTAGCAGCAGCAACCTAATATTTATCAAAAGAACTCAGTCAGAGATAATGTATATTAATACTATATGCTTCCATTTGTACAAAATTCAAATACTAAAGAACAGTATTAGAAATTGGTATTATCATCATGTTTTTTCAGAGGCAGGCATGAAATAGTGGGTGCTGGTAATATTTCATTTCTTGAACTGGGTGATGATTACAGAGATGATCTCTTTGTGATAATTCAACTCCACAAATAGATTTTGTCTACATTCTTTTCATGTATGTTATATATTAAATTTATATATAGGAATGTATAATTATATATAAAAGAAAATATATATGCACAATCAGAATATGGAGTATAATATGACACAACTTTACTTTTATGAGTTGAAATAAGTATACTATCAAGCTCTCTGGCAACTGACAAATTATTTGTCAGCACTTGACCTTGACAAATAAAGGTGTCTCAATCTCTTCCTTTTAAAAATAGTCTATTTTGGGTAGTTAGATTGGAAATAGTACCAGCTGTTGTCTCTTCTTTGGCCCAGATCCCTCCCCTGACACAATAGTCAAGCATCTCCTCTAAATTAATACTGAACAAATATTTAAAGGCTATGATATTTAACCAGTGTTAAAACAGTAGACTTAATTATATACCTACATGACTTGAGACTATATATATAAACGATCTCGTGTACCTATTCTATTCTCCAAATCAATATAATTTCCCCTAAAGTGCAGGTTTCACATCTAACTTTCATTTTATTTTTATTTCCTTGCCTAAAATAATTTGCTCTACAGACTAGGTATTCATTAGGTTTTTGTGAATATTAACCATTATCATATGCTTACAAGGTAAAGTATCGATATCTACAGGCTTTCCTGGTGGCTAAGATGGTAAAAATCTGCCTGCAATTTGGGACACCGGGGTTCAATTCCTGGGTCAGGAAGATCCCCTGGAGAAGGGATTGGCTACCCACTCCAGTATTCTTGCCTGGAGAATTCCATGACAGCTAAAGTCCATGAGGTCACAAGAGTCAGACTTGACTGAGTGAAATCCATATTTATCTCCATGTTAAATAAGAGGAAAATAAAATTTTGAGAGATAAACTAAACTACCCATGAACACACAGATAGAAAATGGCAGAGTTCATATTCAGAGTTTGACTCTATAGCTAAAGTTCTACCTAGCAAGTTCTGCACTGTCCCTAAGCAGAAAGTTAGGGACTCAGATCTTATTTTTCTTTATTCCTCTCGTTAAGACTCAACAACATGTTAACAAGAGAAAGCCAAAGAAAATGCCCCTCTCCAAAAGAGATTTGAACCAATTTTTACACATCTCAACCCACTCTGCTACTCAGAGTTCTTTCCTGTAAAACTGTTTGGTTTGTCACATGAAGAATTTCCAGATGAGTCCCTACTATTGATCTCCAGACATGTCCCAAACATATCTAAATCTTCAGTAACAGTTTATGCTAAAATATGTGAGTCTCTCATACATAAAAAAAAATTCATTTTTCTTCCCCCAGAATAGGAATTTAACATTGCCTCATGTGAATTATGCTTATATTCTTATTAAAAAATCATCTTTTTATGTGTGTCTCTCCTTCTAACTGGTGAATTTCTCAAAAGCAGAATGTTTATTCTAACTCAAAGCGCTTAATACAGTGCCTAGTACAAATAAGCATTCAGTTAATGTTTTTGTTCAATCTTTCATAGAAATGAAGAGAATTAAGTCCACTCAAAGGAGCAACAGAAAAATCTAGTGTTCTGCCTTTATTATTAACATTAATTTATTTGGCTTAGTTTAGGCTGAATAATCCAAGTCATTTTTCCATTTTCACCTGATTTTCATGTTTCAAAATATTAAAAAGAAAGCTGAAGATTGCCCCTAGTAATATGTGTGGAAATATCTCCTTAAGCAATTATACTTGGAAGGTTTTTCCACTTTTACCCTAAGATTTGGTAGTAGATGGAAAAAGAGAGCCAATAATAACAGTTGCTAGTGGTAACATATCATGAGAACAAACAAGAAGGAGATCCTGGGAAGCAGCATGGAGAAAACCAAAGAGTTAAGAAAGGCTATCAAACTAAAAATAGAATAATTTAGAAATCACCATCTTTCATTCAGTGGATATCCTGGTAGTCAAAGTCCATAACAGAAGCTGCTTGAGCCAAGACTTCCTTTGAAACCACATCTATTTCATGGAAACTAATTTTTAAATGCTCAGTGGTTTAGGAACATGAAGAGTCAGTTTACAAATCATTATCCACTTCATGAAAAGAAAAAGAAATCATCAAAAACCCAGGTTTTTAAAACCATATAATGGAGTTAGACATTAAGTCATGTGACAAATTAGAGGGGCACCAGAGTAATTTCAACACAGTCAAATCATCAGCCTTCAGTCCTCATAGCGATTATGCTCTCAGCTTACATACATCTCCACATTACTGTGGTGTCTTAATAACATCTGTTAAAAATCCTGACATGTTAGTAATGTGAGGAGAGAACATCCTTCAGTATACCTGTGCCAATAAGCAAATGTCTGTTCTAGTTACTGAGGTTTTTAGTCTTTCCGACTATATATAGCTCATACTTCTCTGTTCTCCTGACTTCAGAATGGAGTGTATTAGGTAGCTCAATGAAAATAAGCAAGTTGTGATTACTGATCAGTTTGTAGGTTGGTTTGAAAACCCAGGTCTGTGATAAAATGTTCTAATAATAGCCACGAGGCAAGTATGCGTTAAATATGGACTTGATAGGAGAGGTGCATTAAATTTATCTTAAATATTACATGGCCATCTTGTTATTTGTTAAGATTTTTTTATTTTCCATTTCTGATATTAAGAAATTATACAATTATTGTATATTCCATCCCAAATATAATACCTGTTTCCCCTAGAATGTACACTTTCATGCACAGATACCTCTCTGTGGTTCTCATCACTGAACACTGTACATAGCCATCATCTCTTAACTCATGTGCCGCCTACATTATGAAACCATCCTCCACTCTCCAGACAAAGGCAATGAAGTGGCTTCCTTCACGTTCCCCGGAATTTACAGCAGCCACAGCACTTGTTATAAGAGTGTGCTTATTTTTCTCTTCTCTTGGATTGAGTTTCTCAAGTGCAGAAATGGCTTGTTTAGCCTGCCTCTGGAACATAGTTGAGAAATTTTTTTAGAATTTGTTAAATGAGCCAATCTGCCTTCTGGATCTTATCTCATAATACCTCCCCCAGTACCACATACGCATTTCATTATGCAATGGCACCCCCACTCCAGTACTCTTGCCTGGAAAATCCCATGGATGGAGGAGCCTGGTGGGCTGCAGTCCATGGGGTCACTAAGTCGGACATGACTAAGTGACTTCACTTTCACCTTTCGCTTTCATGCATCGGAGAAGGAAACGGCAACCCACGCCAGTGTTCTTGCCTGGAGAATCCCAGGGACAGGGGAGCCTGGTGGGCTGCCATCTATGGGGTCTCACAGAGTTGAACACGACTGAAGTGGCTTAGCAATGCTTCGGGCACAGAGGAATAGTTATCACTTCATATTTTTATTATAGTAGTTCAGTTCAAAGAGTTGTTTCAGTCTGCGTGGCCCATCCTTTGGCTATGACAGAAGACATTCGTTGATAGACAATACAGAACTGTTCTCTGTTGTCTTTAATGAACTCTAGGGAGTTGCCTCGTCGCCAGAGTCTCTTCCATCAGAGTGTCTTTATTTGCATCACTTGCCTAGTCCTACATTAACTTGCAGTTACTTAGAAAAAAATCAACCATTCTCTGCATGTTAAAATTAAATCAAACCATTTAATTTCTCTGCTGATACTTTCCAATATGCACATCATATGAGAGAGAGAACAATTTGCTCAAAAGCTCAAAACAATCTCTACACTTTATTGGGTATGTGTTTTGGAGCTGACTATTAATCTTCACTTTGTCTCAAGTCCTCAATTAAAAAATATCATGAGATAATTTGATTAATGAGAGTAACCACCTCAAAATACTACCGACTTTATAAAATTCAATTGAATGTGCAGCTATTCTGATAGTCACCATTTAGTGAATGCATATTAAGTATTTACATTTGCTTTATATACATTATTAAATTTAATCATTCCTACAGTATTACAGAATAAGTATTGGTATCCACTTTCTACAGAAATATGTGTATGTGTGTGTAGGAGACTATATTTTCTTAAGGATCTAGTCTTTTCAAAAGTATTAATGTGCTGCATTCTATTTAATGTTTATCCAAAAGACACATCCCCTCAAGATGGAATTCAAGGCAAATGTAAGGTATTATTATTATGTGACCAAATATATTAATCATCAGAATTTAAACCACAGAACAAAATCCTGTTTCATAATTAATCTAAAAATTACATCCCCGTATAGAAGTGAAACCTGTAAAGATACAAATTTAACTCATAATTTGCATTTCTTTCTGAAATTCAGCCAAGTCTGGAGCGTAAAACAACCATACTTGGTTTCTATATTAATAAGATCTATGCAATAGGAAGTAAGGAGACTGTTTTTTTGAAGGTAAATTAGTTATGGAATTAAATTAAATTCCATCAGTTCCCAGTTCAGTTCACTTGGTCAGTCGTGTCCAATTATTTGTGACTCCATGGACTGCAGCACTCCAGGCTTCCCTGTCCATCACAGACTCTAGGAGTTGCTCAAACTCAGGTCCATAGAGTCAGTTCCATAATTCTAATTAAATTCCATAATTACAACTTAATATTTAGAGAATAAATTAAGCTTTTCACATTAGTTCTTTCCAAACCCTACCCCTGTACTTTCTTCACATATCTTACTCCATACTGGTGAGGAAAACAATAACTCCTATCCCTTTGTCAGATGGAGTATGAGTGAAAGGTGATTCCAGATAGGACACATTCCCTGTAACCGAAATAGAGCTAGAAATGGGAAACTTTACCTTGATAACTTGCAAATAGAGGAAAGATCCCAGAAGTCAGGAATCAAAGATTAAAATTTAGTGAAATTTTAAAACCAAATAGTCATTCCAAATAACAAGGTAACCAGTGACAATGAGTAACAAAACTAACTTGTGATTTGAGAAACCAGAAAAACTAAGGATAAAAAGTTGTGGAGGGGACAAAACGGAAATGATCTGGAAATGCTCCTAAAATGGAGCAAGGTTGAGGTCTGGCAGCCAAACTTAAGGCAGGTAAGGGTTTTGCATGTCAGGAGCATCTGACAGAAACTCAGAAGAACAGAAAGTTACTCATTTGGAGTTATTCTTATTAGGAGATATGAGCAATATGCCAGAAATAAAACCATCTTTTACATTTGTTTCCATGTATTAGTTTAAATCTACTTATCCTATTTATAGGGTCTTTAGAAGCAAATTCTGTCTCGTAGTAGGTGCAAACCTATCTTTTAAAATAAGCATTTGGAAAGTCAAAGTTTTTTTTCCCCCCCCCCAATAAGAGCATGTTGATAGAGAAAACAAGGTTTTGAGAAAGTAAAAGCCATTTTTTAAGATATTATGTTTTGATCCCAGAATCAGTATTTTTAAATGAGCTAAAAAAAAGTCCTAAAGTAAAAACCAATTTTTGCTTACTGAGTTAATTCAATCAATAAAACTTTAATGTTAAGACATTAAATGTAGAAAAATATTTCCAACAGACACATTTCAGAGTAGTTTGATATACCAATAACCCTTGCATTGGTAGAGAGTTTTCTCCTTGGGATCTTGAATTCTTTGGACCAAAGTAAATAGACACTGGGCCAGATTCTACAGCCTTACCTCCAATTTTTCCTTCCTTAATCTAGCCAGCTCTGTTTCTAAAAAGAGATTTTTATATGTGATCAGTATATGCTCTTCCATACTCTTTCTCTTAATTTTTGTAGATGCTTTCTTCATCCTAGCAGATTTCTCAAAAGAAAAGAAAGAATGAAAAGATACTTTCTAGGTAACTTGCTCTAGTTTAAAGGGTGAGTAGAAATTATTTATATTTAGGAGGCTTATGATATGTAGTTAGAATACAGGCTGTGAACACATTAGGTTTGAATCCTCCCCCTGCTCCCTCCACCCACCACTTACCACTTACTAGCTGTGACCTCTCTTAAGGCATTTAAGCATTCCATAGCAAAGTTAGTGCTTTGCAAATGTACGGCTAATAATAATAATATCCATCTCTTAAAACTACTTGAAGATGAAACAAGATAAGGAACTTGACACTATTAGCAGAGTGCTGAATCTGAGGAAGAATTAAATAAATGTTAATGGTTATTATAATTATTACTAGACACCTATTTTGGTAATATGGAAATGAGCTATTCTTTGTACCAATTTCCTTTTCCTTAATCAAAATATCACCCTTCGGTCCACAGGAGCAGGGATGGGAGATCATGAGGCTTTTAAATAATCATAACCAAATAGATAATTAAGTAGATAACTTTTTTAAATGAGATATAGTTCAATAAATCATAATTATTTAATAAGGTTGTGCTCAAAGATCCATGAATAAAATAATTCAGAGAAATATGTTATTGGAAGTTTTGTTGCTTAACAAACTCAGAATCTTGAAAAAGTGTTTTAAAACTTTTAATAACTGAACTAGCTAAACATTATTTTTATTTTTATTTTTATTAAGTAATTAAGTAATCTTTAATGCAGTAATAGTTAACTTCAATGTTTATCATTTTGAGTGATTCTTACTTCACTCTGTTTTATGTAAATAATGAAAGTAATTTTTTTCCCAATGATTTAACCTGTTTTTGTTGTTATTTCATACTGGACTGCAACTATGAGTAAAAAATAAATATGAGATTTTAGTGCCCCAGTACTGCTCAGAGAGGACTGGATAAAGCTGGGAAGTATTATGGGACAGACTGGGAACAAGGATGGCTTTGCTCACAGCCTTGATTTTCACTATCAACTCTGCAAAATCAAATTCCACAACTTTATTCAAGTTCATTATCATTTTTACATTTCTAATTAGATTTAAGGCTATAGTGTATGCTTTAGTGAGAGGTATACAGTTCTGCTTCACATTGACAGGTAAGTGAATTCTAATACCTTGCAGACTAGTGAGTGAGAATTTATTGCAGATAATGAGCAAGGTTCACAAATGCTGAAACAAAGGCTCAATGTGAAGAGTAAGAAAGAGCCTTTGGGGACTTCCCTGGTGTTTCAGTGGTTAAGAAGCCATGCTTCCAGTGTGAAGGACACAGGTTTGATCCTTGGTCAGGGAATGAAGACCCCACATGCTGGGTGGCATAGCCAAAAAATTTTTTTTAATATACTAAAAATATAAAGGAAGAAGGCTAAGTACATTTGATTTCTAGTCAAGAAAATAGTTCATGGTGATAATCGTAGGTAAGATATATTAAGAATGGACTTTACAGCTTCATTTTTTTTTTTACATCAATGGGCCCTGAAAGATAATATGGATCTTGAATATTAAAAAAGTTACTTTTTTTCCTTTACAATCATAATAACACAGACCTTGAAGGCTTTTTCTAGTCTTAGCTTGCAGATGGTAAGATACATCCTTATTCAGAAAACATGTGCACATACTTAATATTAGGTTGAGACCTGTCAGTCACTCTTCAAGCACCCTGGCAAGTAAAATAATATGACAGAAAGTAAGTCTCTCAAATCATGTTTAAAATATGCTTCCATAAAACTGTTCTTATACTATTTGTATAGCACTAATCACATTGAAATGTCATTATTTTTCAAATTAACACTCTTCCCTGCAAGACCTTAAGTTACTTGAGGCTGTGGGCTATCCCATACAAATTCTTTATCCTACACTTTGACTTTCTAAGGACCTGGTCCACAAAAGACTCTAAGGAAATATTTGTGGAAATGAACACCCTACACTGTAGTCAATGTAAGAACATTTGCAGATAAGCGGTTACTTGACTTAGTGAGTCAAAAACATTTGAAAACTGGAAAATGCCATAGGGGTCACTTGAAAAAGCTCCTTGTTTCACAGATGAGGAACTAGAAGCCCAGAATATATAAGACTTGTCCAGGGCCTGTACAGGACAAAGACAGTCTTACTCTTCTGTCCCAGCTATGCCAGTCCATGGAAGACCAAATGGCAGCTGGGGGTAATTTTTCCAGTAAGTATCTTACTTCTAATATGCAAAGGGAAAACTCGTGGGATATTCCTAAATTAAATCATGCTGGCAGCTGAAAGTTCAGCTTTGTAGATGTAAAGATTCTGTGTGAAGAAAAGGTAACTTGCTTGTCTCTGCTAAACATCTACTAGCCTCCAGTGCACAAAGTTATAAAAACATTAAAAATGCCAGAGTATGTGTTTGTGTGTCTAACAGGAGGAGAGAAAATGAAAGAAAGAGAACAAGATTGGATGAGAAATATCCCCCAGAATTATATTAATTTTGTGAAAATATAAAAATAAACAATTGCATTTAGTCATAAATATTTTTTATAAAACAAAAAGGAAAATATAACCTTTACTAATTCCTAATTTTTATGGCTAAAACCTATTGCTATTCCAGCTAAAATTGTCACTTGTCACTTTCTGGGCACAAATGCACTTTCTCTATCAATAAAAAGTGATGGCCAGGAATCTGGCCTCTGAACCAAACTGAATCTGTTGACTAACTTAAATATATCTCAGTTTCCTTATTTTCAAAGTGCATATAATAAAAGAATTAACCTCAGAGAATTGTTGTGATGATTTTAAGTAAGCTGATACATGTAAAACACCTTAGAGCAGTATATGTTTCATGGTAAGTAGTCAATAAATTTTAAATATGTATTTAACCTGTATTTAAATATTTATTTTAATAAATAAATACAGAGTGTATTTTAAATCTGCACTGGGATGATCCAGAGAGATGATATGGTGTGGGAGGTGGGAGGGGTGTTCAAGATTGGGAACTCATGTACACCTGTGGCTGATTCATGTCAATGTATGGCAAAACCAATACAGTATTGTAAAGCAAAATGAAGTAAAAATTAAAATAAAATAAAATGTATGTCTGATTCCTAAACACTGAATCCTTCAGTATACCTCCTAATATAAAATTTGAAAACAAAGGAAAAGAAAAGAAATTTAGTGTTTAAAGAATTTCAGTCACTTGTAAGTCATCCCCTCCTCCTTCCTCAATTTGAATTCATTCTTTAAAAGACAGAGAAAATTAAACTAATATATGTTTTTGCTTGAGAAAACAATTACTTAAAAGGCAAAAAATGATTATTGTGGAACCATCTGCCTGAGGTTAGAGTAAATTACTATTACTTAATATATGGAGGTAATAACTAAGGAGATAAGTGAAATATGATAAGAAATATTCTTGACTAGGACTTACATTCATGCCTATACCTATCTGCTCCCATTTAGAATGAAAATATTTATAATTTAGTGAGCAAATATAATAACAGAAATAAGTCTGAAGCAAAGAGATTAATGATTGTATCACATATTACATGTAAATTTTATTCAATCAGTGTATTTGTTTCAGTTCAGTTCAGTAGTTCAGACATGTCCAACTCTTTGTGACCCCATGAATCGCAGCATGCCAGGCCTCCCTGTCTAGCACCAGCTCCTGGAGTTCACCCAAACTCATGTGCATTGAGTCGGTAATACTATCCAGCCATCTCATCCTCAGTTGTCCCCTTCTCCTCCTGGTCCCAATCCCTCGCAGCATCAGAGTATTTTCCAATGAGTCAACTCTTCGCATGAGATGACCAAAGTATTGGAGTTTCAACTTTAGCATCAGTCCTTCCAAAGAACACCCAGGACTGATCTCCTTCAGAATGGACTGGTTGGATCTCCTTGCAGTCCAAGGGACTCTCAAGAGTCTTCTCCAACACCACAGTTCAAAAGCTTCAATTCTTCTGTGCTCAGCCTTCTTCACAGTCCAACTTTCACATCCATACATGACCACTGGAAAAACCATAGCCTTAACTAGATGGACCTTAGTCAGCAAAGTAATATCTCTGCTTTTGAATATGCTATCTAGGTTGGTCACAACATTTCTTCCAAGGAGTAAGCGTCTTTTAATTTCATGGCTGCAATCACCATCCTCAGTGATTTTGGAGCCAAAAATAAATAAAGTCTGACACTGTTTCCACTGTTTCCCCATCTATTTCCCATGAAGTGATGGGACCGGATGCCATGATCTTTGTTTTCTGAATGTTGAGCTTTAAGCCAACTTTTTCACTCTCCTCTTTCACTTTCATCAAGAGGCTTTTTAGTTCCTCTTCACTTTCTGCCATAAGGGTGGTGTCATCTGCATATCTGAGATTATTGATATTTCTCCCAGCAATCTTGATTCCAGCTTGTGCTTCTTCCAGCCCGGCGTTTCCCATGATGTTCTCTGCATATAAGTTAAATAAGCACAGTGATAATATACAGCCTTGACGTATTTCTTTTCCTATTTAGAATCAGTCTGTTGTTCCATGTACAGTTCTAACTATTGCTTCATGACCTACATATAGGTTTCTCAAGAGGCAGGTCATGTGGTCTGGTATTTCCATCTCTTTCAGAATTTTCCACAGTTAATTGTGATCCACACAGTCAAAGGCTTTGGCATAGTCAATAAAGCAGAAATAGATGTTTTTCTGGAACTCTCTTGCTTTTTCCATGATCCAGCAGATGTTGGCAATTTGATCTCTGGTTCCTCTTCCTTCTCTAAATTCAGCTTGAACATCTGGATGTTCATGGTTCACATATTCCTGAAGCCTGTTTTGGAGAATTTTGAGCATTACTTTGTTAGCTTGTGAGATGAGTGCAATTGTGCGGTAGTTTGAGCATTCTTTGGGATCAGCATGAAAACTGACCTATTCCAGTCCTGTGGTCACTGCTGAGTTTTCCAAATTTGCTGGCATACTGAGCACAGCACTTTCACAGCATCATCTTCCAGGATTTGAAATAGCTCAACTGGAATTCCATCACCTCCACTAGCTTTGTCCATAGTGATGCTTTCTAAGGCCCACTTGACTTCACATTCCAGGATGTCTGGCTCTAGGTGAGTCATAACACCATCGTTATTATCTTGGTTGTTATGATCTTTTTTGTACAGTTCTTCTGTGTATTCTTGCCACCTCTTCTTAATATCTTCTGCTTCTGTTTGGTCCATACCATTTCTGTCCTTTATCGAGCCCATCTTTGCATGAAATGTCCCCTTGGTATCTCTAATTTTCTTGAAGAGATCTCTAGTCTTTCCCATTCTGTTGTTTTCCTCTATTTCTTTGCATTGATCGCTGAGGAAGGCTTTCTTATGTCTTCTTGCTATTCTTTAGAACTCTGCATTCAGATGCTTATATCTTTCCTTTTCTCCTTTGCTTTTCACTTCTCTTCTTTTCACAGCTATTTGTAAGGTTTCCCCAGACAGCCATTTTTGCTTTATTTCATTTCTTTTCCATGGGAATGGTCTTGATCCTGTCTCCTGTACAATGTCACGTGTATTTGTTTACATAATGAGATATAAATTCATTTTTAGGGCAACGATGGGCATTATCAAATGAAAATTTATTTTAACTTGTCTAATATGTCTGGCAACCACACAAAGGAGTGTGTTTTATATTTTAAAACTCCCACGTGGTAATAAATTTGATCAATATATGACAGCTGATATAAACAAGTCACTCTGTATATTTGAATACAAGTTTGTACCAATAGATACTTTTCAATTTCTGTTAAGAGAATCATAGGTTTAGAACCTTACTAATCCTCTTGTCTATTGAAGTGCAATCCTTTCTTCAACACACTCAACAGATTCACTTTTCCTTTTTGATGTAGGGACTAACTGTTCTTTGAGGGAAATAATTATTTTGTCAAAAGATCTAAATAAAATGTACTGACAGTGTTTCATTCCCACTGAATTAAAATCTCTCTTCCTGTGTTTTATGACCCATAATCAGTATTAGGACCTTCTATAGTTTGTTTGCTTTTTTTTATTTTTGCCCCTCAAATTAAACATATGCATTCTTCTATATAGTTTTAAAGCAACTGTCTTCCAGATACCACCCTGAGCTGGGTCCTCATTTTGGGACACTCTAATTTGTCTGCAACTCTTTCAAAGTACAATACAATCTGACAAGCATAGAGTAGAGTAGAGTGATTACCTTCATTCTTTAGATACTGTCTATGTTAGAGTTTTCTAAGCATTCATAGTATAGTTAATTCGCACTGGGTATCTTACTTGAAGTCTTGCTTTATTGGCGCTTTTGAATTGTGGTGCTGGAGAAGACTCTTGAGCGTCCCCTGGACTGCAAGGAGATCAAATCAGTCCATCCTAAAGGAAATCAGCCCTGATTATTCATTGGAAGGCAGGCCACCCAAGGTGGCTGTTCTCTTGCTCTCCCTACATCCCTTGCTCAACCAGTGCAAGCCTCACCGATACCCTGTTCACATGACTGACCTTTCTACACACTTGCCCCAGGCCCCCGCTAGTGATTATTCTTACCAAAAGGAAAGGGTAAGAGGCATGCCTCTCTTCTGGTTTTCCAGTAACCAGCAAGCCCATTGTTGTTGCTGTTGTTGTTCAGTTGGTAATTCATGTCCTATTTTTATGTGACCCCATGGACACGTTTTTGTGATCTCATAGACCCTGCCAGGTTCCTCTGTCCATGGGACTTCCCAGGCAAGAATACTGGACAGGGTTGCCATTTCCTTCTCTAGGGGATCTTTCCAACTCAGGGTTGAACCCATGACTTCTGCATTGGTAGGTGGATTTTCAACCACTGACCCACCAGGAAACCCAACCTGAAAACCCATCTGATGTCAATTCCTTCAGAATTGGTAACTTCTCCCCACCCTCGAGAGAGAGAGAAGTCTCCTGCCATGCCCTGCCCCATCTGCCACACACAGTGGGATGTCACTCTAGGACCCTGTTTCAGACATGTAAGCTCCTCCATCCATTAAGACACTGACATCTCAGTCTCAGACTCCAGGCTCTTCTGTTGGTTCTGAAGCTGGGCAAGTACAGGACTTGTAAGTCTGACAGTTGCAGTCCAGTAGTGGTATTTCCTACTTACCTAAGAGGTTCTAATTTACTTGTCTTATTTACTATTGCATATTGAGCAAAGTTTATTTATTTTGTGATACCTGAGTATCCTTCCCAGTGTGAATTTGTAGAGATGAATTTAAAGGGTATGTAATTCATAGAGACATGACTTCTCCACAATGATGAAAGCTGATGGCCTAAATAGATCATTCCAGGAATATCAGGGATACCCAGAACTGTCAAGCTGACTTCTCAGCATCATTGGTATAGCACAGTGGAAAGCAGTATTGAAGAAATTTTAAAGAAAAGATTTGGAGGAGTCACTCACAAACACAAATCCTAGCTCTCACCTTTATACCTGCATGACTTTGAACATATTCCAAATCTTATTTCCCCACTATTTAATTATGGATAATTCTTATCTTTTAACATGTGTCAAGGATTAGATGGAGAGACAAATTAGATGGAGAGTGCAGTTGTTAAAATCATAAACTTTAAGGTCAGAACATTTTTCTTTAAATTTTGGCTTTACCACTAACTAGTTTATTGACTTTAGCTAAGTTTTTATTCTTTCTCTGGTAAAAGGAAGATAATAATTTCTCCAGTGCATAGAAGTAAAAAGATAAATTTTGAAGTGCTATGTGTTAATGTGCTTAGTCACTCAGTCATGTCCGACTCTTTGCAACACCATGGACTGTGGCCCGCCAAGGCTCCTCTGTCCAGGCAAGAACACTGGAGGAGGTTGCCATGCCCTTCTCCAGGGAATCTTCTGAACCCAGGGATTGAACTTGGGTCTCCCATATTGCAGGTAGATTCTTTACCATCTGAGCCACCAGAGAAGCCCAAGAATACTGAGTAGGTAGCCTATCTCTTCTCCAGGGGATCTTTCTGACCCAAGATCTGAACCAGGGTATCCTGTACTGCAGGCAAATTCTTTACCAGCTGAGATACCACAGAAGTTAATAGGTTATTATTATTATTATTATATTAGTATATCCTTATAGGCAAGTGATTGTTCTCCTGTATCCCTGTGTGTATGTGTGTGTGTCTGTGTGAAAAAGTTGAGGAAATATATGGCAGTTTGGTCTTCTAGTGTTGCTTCTGGTATTCCCTAAAATTGATCAAATCAGTGCTTTGAACTGTTGTAATTTAGCAGATAGACTCCTGTAGTTAACATAACGGTAGAGGATATCATAATAAAGGAAGGATGTAAAGGACAGGAATATCGAAAGGCAAGAGCATTCAGTCAGGGTCAGCGAATGTCATGGCTATAAAAAAAAATTCTTGAAATAAGGCCAACAAGCCAGGTTGAGGCTCAAGCCCCATAAAATAAAGGTGAAAGGTAATGCACTTTGGCTCAAAGGTGATCTGCAAACTTCCAGTCTATGTTTAAAGCCACCACCACTGCAACTATGTAAGTGCAGTGTGCCCTAGACATGGGATACAACAAAAATCAATGCAAAGCCAGAATAACACGAGGTGTTCTCTAGAGTCTAGAAGTAGAAATGAGGCTTCTGACGTGGAAGATTAGAGTATGGAAATTTAGCCTTCTCAAGTTCAGTTCAGTTCAGTCGCTCAGTCATGTCCGACTCTTTGTGATCCCATGAATCGCAGCACGCCAGGCCTCCCCTGTCCATCACCAACTCCTGGAGTTCACTCACAGTCACGTCCATCGAGTCTGTGATGCCATCCAGCCATCTCATCCTCTGTCGTCCCCTTCTCCTCCTGCCCCCAATCCCTCCCAACATCAGAGTCTTTTCCAATGAGTCACCTCTTCACAGGAGGTGTCCAAAGTACTGGAGTTTCACCTTTCGCATCATTCCTTCCAAAGAAATCCCAGGGCTGATCTCCTTCAGAATGGACTGCTTGGATCTCCTTGCAGTCTAAGGGACTCTCAAGAGTCTTCTCCAACATCACAGTTCAAAAGCATCAATTCTTTGGCGCTCAGCTTTCTTCTCAAGTTCACTTCAAGCTAAATACAAAGGAAATATGAGGAGGCTTGTGAATGCAATTCTTACACCTCTGAATTTCATCATTAAAGGGATGATTAATACAGATGAAAAATGCAGTGGAAAAGGACATAGCTAAGAGACAAGCTGTGCATCTTATATCTACTGTATGAGTGCTTTAAAATCTGTTTTAACGTCTACAAAACTGGAATGATAATAAATACAATATTGTCAAAAATGGAAAAGAATTATTGAAATATTGTTACATAGCCAAACAAGCATAAAATATTAGGAATAAAACTTATACTTTCATTTGGTATATGAAAGCCATAAGACAATGTCACTTTCACAAAATCATGCAAAATTTTAACTTTGTTTGAGACCATCAGGGATCTGAGGTCAATAATAATCAGAGTTGGTAAGTTTCAAATTCTTGCAATTCTTCTGAGGGGAGAGAGGATGTACAGATTGTCTCACCTTGGGTACAATATTTGAAAAATAGGAAGCCAACATAAAAGTCTTTAAGAACAAAAGAACACTTGAAATTTTAACAAATTTTTAAAGTAAATGTGTCATTGTCATGAGAGTTTAGAGTTCCCAGAAGCCAATATATAAGTGAAATTCTCCTTCATTTGCTAGGTCTGTATTATGCAAAAATTAAATACACACAGGAACATGGGCACACACGTGTACACACACACGGAGTAAATGAATTTAAACTTAGGTCAGTAGAAACTATTTCAACTGAATAATATGGAGGAAAAAAATTTTTTTAAACTAGACTTTCCAAGAGGTGTAGGACAATATCAAATGAGATAACACACATGTACTTAGAGTCACAGAAGAAAAAAAGAGAGAATGAAACAAAAAATATTTGAGGAGGTAATGGTCATTTTCCCCCAAAATTAATGAAAGAAAACAATCAAGAAACTCAGAAACTTTCAGAATTATAAATGGAAAGAAAAATACTGCTAAGCATATCATAAAGTATATCACAGATGAACAGGTTTCCAAACATACACTATGCAAATATCACTTCAGAATTCTATCATGAGCAATAATAAAAGTTAAAAATCAAGATAAGTTAAACACTCTCTTGAACAAAAATACTATGACAAATGTTAAAGAATATTTTTAAGCAAAAGAAAAATAGTATTACTTAGAAGTATAAATCTAAACACACACAAACACAAAAAACAGTATCAGCAATGGTAAATATAGGTAAATACAAATTTAAAAATTTTTAAATCACTAAAAATTATTGACTTTTTAAAATAAATATAGAAAAAATAATTGGGTTAAAAGCAAAAATTAAGAAGTGTGACTATACTACTACAAAGGATCAAAAGAATAATATGAAATTATACTATTAAAAGATTGTTACCCTATATGAGAAGTGGAAAAATATGACTTGAAAGAAAGCTGTGGCAATATAATGATTGGCATATTGCAAATATATAGCAACAACTTAAAACATAAGTATGAACAATAATCCAAATTAAAGTAGAATAGTAGAAAATAGATGAAACAAAAAACACCAGTTTTAAGACTGCAGCTTTAAAAATAAGTATATCAATAATTGCAGGGGTTTCCCAGGTGGCTCAGAGGCTAAAGAATCTGTCTGCAAGCAGGAGACGCTGGTTTGATCCCCTGGGTCGAGAAGATCCCTTGGGCAAGGGCATGGCAACCCACTCCAGTATTCTTGCCTGGAGAATCTCATGAACAGAGGAGCTTGGTGGGCTATAGTCCATAGGGTCACAAAGAGTCAGATTGAGTGACTAACACTTTCACTTTTCATCCTAACCCCTAATGTGATATTATTAGAAAGAAGATGGGGGTGTGGGGGTCTTTGAGAAATGATTAGGACATAATGGTGGAAGCTTCGTGTATAGAATTAGTGTTCTTATAAAAGAGACCCAATAGGTTTTCCAGATGGCTCAGTGATAAAGAATCCACTTGCCAATGCAGGAGACACAGGTTCGATCCCTGGGTCAGAAAGATCTCCTGGAAGAGGAAATGGCAACCCACTCCAGTAGATTCTTGCCTGGAAAATCCCATGGACACAGGAGCCTGGTTGGCTACAGTCTGTAGGGTTTCAAAGAGTTGGACTCGACTGAGAGACTGAGCATGTATGCCAAAGAGACCCCACGGATCCCTGTCACACTTCCTGTCATGTGGGAAAACATTGAGAAGTTCATCACCTATGAACCAGGATATAGGCTCCCATTAGACTCCAAATCTGCAGGCACTTTAATCTTGGACTGCCCAGCTTCCAGAAATTTAGACATAAATGCTTGTTGTTAAGCCTTCCAGTCTATAGTATTTTCATTATAACATCCTGAATGAACTAAGACAAGGGCATAATTCTTCCCAATTATTTTGTGAGACCACCATAATTCTGATACCAAAAGCCAAAAATACATTTTAAGGAAGTAAAAGCCTATCTCCCTCATAAATAAATACCCTTAAATGTATTCATTGTGATCAAGTAGAAGTTATCTCAGAAGATCAAGGTTATAATTCACTTTCAGAAAACTAATAGCAGAGGGGAACTTCTGCAACCTGTTAAAGGGCAGTTATAAAAACCCTACATTATCATATTTAATGGTGAAAAATTAATACCTTCTTAACCACAAGATCAGGAACAAAGTAGGGATGTTCACCTTCCACTTATAGTAGACTATTTCACTGGAGGGGCTGGATGAGGCAATAAACAATTACAAAAATATGAGAGATATACAACTTGAAGATACAAAACATGTTTCCTTCCTGAACCAGAGGATTTTACATACCTATATAAAATCCTGTTTAATCTATAAAACCTACTAGAAATGATAAATAAGTTTAAGAAGGTCACAGAATAAAAAGATCAATAGACAATAATCAATTGTATTTTTGTAAACTAGAGATGTCCACTTAGATATTGCAATTTTAGAAGCTACATTTGTAATAGCATCAAAAATATCAAACAATTAGCGAGATATTTAACAAAATAAATACAAGATTAGTACACATTTGAAATTTAAAAACATTGTAAAGAGAAATCAAAAAGCTAAATAAAAGAGAAGCATACTAAGTTCACACATCAGAATACTTGAAAAATGTCAGTTTTCCTCCAATTGATCTATAGATTCAAAGAAATCCCAATAAAATCCCAGCTAGTTATTTTGTACACATTCATAAGCTGATCTTAAAACCTAAATGGAAATGGACATGACTTAGACTAGCCAAATAATTTTAGAAACTTTGAGAAGGAAACACAAGAAAAAATTACTGCAAACCTGAGTGAGGAAATGATTTCTTAGGGTACATGAATATGTTCTGTTTTTTAAAATGATAAATTGTACTTCATCAAAATTATAAATGCCTACTCAATGAAACAAAGCTGCTATGAAAGTGAAAAGCCAAGCTAGAGAATGGAAAAAAAAATTGTAAAACACAAATCTCATTTTAAAAATCTTGAATCTAGAATGTATAGAGAAGCCTCACAGCTGAATATTAAGCAAAAGATTTGAACCGACACTTTACCAGAGAAGATATACAAGGGAAAGTAAGTACATGAAAAGATTATCAACATCCCTTAGTTTTTATGGAAATACAAATTAAACACAGTAAGATAGTATACAGTATAAGTGCTTGTGCACAGTCATGTCCGACTCTTTGCTACTCCATGGACTATAGACCTCCAGGCTTCTGTGTCCATGGGATTTTCCTAGCAGGAATCCTGGAGTGGGTTGCCATGCCCTCCTCCAGGGGATCTTCCCCAACCAGGGATTGGACCCATGTCTCCTACATCTCCTACATTCCAGACGGATTCTTAGCACTGAGCCCCTGAGGAAGTCCCAAGTACATCTAGATACCAGTATACATTTATTAGAAAGGCTAAGTTTTTGGAAATGGCAATGATTGTCCAACGCTAGCAAGGATGCTGAATAACTAGAACTCTCATACATTTCTGGTGGAGATACAAAATGGTAGAGCGACTTTGGAAATCATTTGGCTGAAACTCCAGTACTTTGGCCACCTCATGCGAAGAGCTGACTCATTGGAAAAGACCCTGATGCTGGGAGGGACTGGGAGCAGGAGGAGAGGGGACGACAAAGGATGAGATGGCTGGATGGCATCACCGACTCAACGGACATGAGTTTGAGTGAACTCCGGGAGTTGGTGATGGACAGGGAGGCCTGGCGTGCTGCAATTCGTGGGGTCACAAAGAGTCGGACACGACTAAGTGACTGAACTGAACTGAACCCTTGCCATGTAATCTAGAAATCCCATTTCTTTATATTTTCCCAGGTGAAATTAAAATGTATATCCACTGAAAGACTTCTTTGTTAATGACTATGGCAGCTTTAGTCATAATCACCAAAAACTGGAAGCAATTCAAATTTTCACCAACTGGTAAATGATTAAGCAGATGTGGCACATCCACTCAATAGAATGTTCCCATTTTATAAAGAAACCAAGTGCTGGTACATTTAGTAGTATGGACGTATCTCAGAAGCTTTATTCTGAGTAAAAGAAGCCAGACACTGAAGACTACATACTGTATAATTTCCTAAACCTTCTGGAAAAAGCAAAATTATAGAGACAGAAATCAGATGGGTGGTTACCAGGACCTACGAGTTGGGTAGAGAATTAACTGTAAAGGGCAATGGTTGGGGGGGGTGGTCTTGACTGTAGTGAGGCTACATACTGTCTCCATTTGTCAAAACTCATCAAACTGTGCACTTTAAAGGGGTGAATTTTATGTATTTTGTCTATGTAAATTATCCTTCAATAAACCTGTCTTTAAAAAAAAAGCATCAGGAAGTATGGGATAACAGTGTACCCACAGTGGCATTCACACTCAAGCTGATCTTTACAAGGATTGCCATTTGTATGTCTCTTAGTGCAATTTTGAGGTTAACCAACATGCTGAGTCCTTTATCTCTCAGGTTTGACCAGAGGTAAATACAACAGGAGATTGTGTCCAGGAAGCAGAGTGAAATCTCAGTGTTTGCTTCCTAGGTTCCCTCCCTTGTAGATCACGCTTAACTACCTGTGTCCCTTGATAAAACGTTACACTTCTGCCAAGCAACTTTCTCTACCAAGATCCCTCTGTTCTGGGTCCCTGTAATCTCACGTTTAATCCTGCAGGTTTAGAAATACCTGGCTATTATTGGGGGTTCAGTATACTGCACAATCCTTTCTCATTCCTCCACACCCTGCCCACAATAAATTATTCTCAAATTATTCAGTTTGAATGTACCATTTCTTTATTGCCAGAATCCTGAATGATACAGAAAGCTGTCTTCTGGCCTCATCACTTTTGAAAAAAATCTTATTTACAATGTTGTACTAGTTTCCGCTGTATAGCAAAATGAACCAGTTATATGTATACACACATCTCATTTTCTTTCTCAATTTTCTTCACTTTTAGATTACTTCAATGCATTGAGATGAGTTCCCTGTGCTATAGACTAGCTTCTCAGTAGCTATCAATTATATATATACACAGCAGTGTGTATCATTTTAAATGCGTGCACTTTGGCTACCCTTTCACATATTTGATATTTAGTTTCTCCATCTGTTATATAATAAGAGTAATAATAATGCCTCATTAAAAAGGTTATTATGAGAATAAGTTTTTAGTAATACTTTTTGCCTTTTTCATCTTAGTCTCTGTATTACTAGGTGTTTATTCTGCTTCTATTTCTACTCTCTCTTTTAAGTAACAATTTCTTTATTATGTATAAATGTATAAGTAATTTACATAGGGCTTTATAATGTGGAGAAGCCTGTATAAATGGCTGAAATGTATCATGGTTATGTTCCTGGAATAAACGGTTGCTATTTCTACTGCTACAGAACAGTTAAGTCAAATTTTTGAATTAGGTCAACAAAATCCACAAATAGGGTGGAATCTTTGGACTGTCTAAGCAGGGATAGATCTGGAATAAATCAGCCACAGATATCACTTGTCAGCACTCTAAGGGAGGCCTTTCAAATAAGGGTAGAAGGCACATCAAGAATATCAGCTTCTAGTAGCATTACGATGAATCCATTAAATCTATATTGAGAGTTTTCCATCATGTGGATTCAAGTTAACATAATTGTTTTATTGCAGTAATGTCTAAACAAGGATTCACAATTAGGCTGTATTTTTATCTTGACTTGTGAACTATTGCTGCCAACTACTCGAATTTCAAGCTTGTTGAGACATATGTTATCCCTGGAAACCCTTCATAAAAATGAAGCATTTTACTGTCCCACCAATTCGGTATAGTCTGGTCAGTTCTCCATCTAGAGCTAAGTAAACCATGTAATAGTTCCTACACTAGCAAGTAGTATTTTAAATGGCTTTTAAAGTAAAACCAAAAAGAACAAATTTATTTCTATTTGTGCCAATTAATCTGGTTTGGATTCTCTTTTCTAGCTTCTTAAATAATGGGACAGAATGAAGTTGTGGGAAAAGAACTGGATATGGAATTAAGATCTGTGTTTGAAATTTAGCTCTAAATGCTGCTTCCTAGCTGTGTGATTTCATTAAATCATTTACCTAGCCTCAGTCTCCATCTGTTAAATGGGGATCTACTGGTGACTTCAGTGAGCTAATAATGATCTGACAACATATTCCTTTAAGGACTTAATAACTTATTTTTATAATTCACGTATGTAAAGTTTCAAATGTGATTAGTAAGAAACGGGAATGAAGGAAACTTTCAGAGGCAAGAATGTTTTGGTTAAAAGGAAACTAAAATACAAGAGAACAAAAGCAAGATAAAAATGAGTACAATGTATGCATTTATAGCCCACATGTCACAGTTCAGTATTTATAGGTTTGTAAGTGACAGCTTCCCAGTATAGCAATGTTAATTATGAAGTAGCTGTCAGTTTCAAGCTGTGCACCTGACAGGCTGAAACTATTCACCATTTCCACACTTGATCATTTAATTTCAGAGTCGAAAATATACACCAATAAATCAGTTTATGTTTCTGATTTTATTTCCCTAAACCTTCTTTTGAAATGCCCTAGTGACTTTCTATTTAATGAATATTAATGCATTTTACTTCACAAATGTGATTTGTAATTATCAGAGCTGGACTGAAACCTCAGGAAGAGGTGATGAGTCCAAGACTGAACACAATACTAAATGTATACTTAAATTTTCCAGAGCTGATTCTCCCATTGCTACTTAAATTCCATGGTCAAAGCAATAGATGGAATAAATATGAAAAAGAATAGGAGAGGGAAACAGAGAAAGAGAGACAGAGGTGAGGAAAGAGAGAGAGAAAAAAATGAGGGAAAGAGAGATTGAGAAAGAGCCTGGGAAAATGTTCAGTGGAAAATCTGTAGAAATGATGTAAGAGAAAGCAAAAGCAGGGATTGGAGTGAGGGGTGTATAACTGAGACTATAAAAACTCAGAGAGAAAACTGACCATCAGAGCTGAGTTTGGGAAAAACTGCACAGACAAGACTCTAAAGTTAGACTTTCCTGATTTTTCACAAGGTAAGTTAAATATAAAAGCTGATAAAGAGTTAGTGTTTTTCCTTTTAATTGTTTTTTTTTTTAAGTTTTGAATACTTTTCAAATGCTTTGATTATATCTTGATTTTGTTAAAATTAGAAATGTTTTGGGGAATATTATCCTCTCTAAAAATGAGTAAAATATCTAAGATATTTTGTAATGCAAACTTAGGGTAGAGATAATTGTTTGCTCAGGCATGTTATATTTATTATATTGTTTTTGCTTTTATATTCTATTTCAAAATAAAGAAAAAAAGAACTCAAAATAATTATCCTATAAGAGTGTTAGATATATTAATTTTGCCTTTATCAAATATGTCCAGTGTTAAGAATATTTAAAGTTACAAAGTGGCCAGATTTTAAAAACCTATGTAGAAAAGGAAGTTTCTCTCTTATCTTTATTTCTATTAAAATTAGAACTTAAAAAACATCCTTAAAGTAACCAAATTATATGCTCTATGTTCTTCAGACCTATACTATCTAGTGCTTTTATTCTTATGAAACACAAATAGGCAAATATGATACTAATAACCTAGTTTAAAATAGACTTAGGCCATGTTTATTCTTCAGTATTTGAAGTGCTCTTGCTATTAATGATTGAATTAAGTGTTAATCTGAAACATATGCTTGAGTTCTGTTTAAGAAGAAATTTAAACTGTTGTTTCAAGTTTTGATCTGTGGAAACAGTGTACAGTCTACAAATTCAGTTCTAGCAAAACAAAATATAACTCCTTTGAATTCCAATTATAGGTTCTATAGGTTTCAGAAAGTGACTACTATATATTTCTGAGTTATCTCTCTAGAAATTAGATAAGCAATGATTTATGATGATTTCAGTGCCCAGGTAAGCTATAGAATTGATAGCAGTATATTTCATGGTCTCCCACAAACATCAGGCACATTTTGTGTCTTCTCTTTAATTTGGTATTACTCTTCAGCACTCTTATAGAACTTTTCTAAGGAGAGCTTCCTGTGGATATGCATTCAGGTCTCTTCTTTATAAATTAATTGAATGTGGCTTTATTCAGTAAGTTACTTAAGGTATTTAAGATTATTTGCTTTCTCCCTTTATTTCTCAGGGTTTTTAACTGATTCTGATACAATGAATCATGGGCAATAAAGAAGCAGTTATGCTTAGAGACTAGGTTTGTGGACCTTAGGGATGCAATTTTAATTTATTCAAATATTTTCATGATTTGAACATTAGTTAATAAAATTAGATTGGAACAGAACTCAAATTAAGCAGTCTCAAAATATTACCCCAATCCTGTCATTATGCAGTTGTGCAACTTCAGGCAAGCTTAAGCACAGAGTGGTGCTCCATAACATTTTGTTATCATTGAAAAAGACAAAAGAACTAAAAGTCCCAGTGATACTGAATGTGAGAATGACCTGGGAAGCTCCCACATCTATCAACTTTCCCTATATTAAAGAATGAAGAATCAGTATCACAGAATCTTGGGGCTAATCCTTAGACATCATCTAATTTAACCTTCTTACCAACAGTTCATCCACTGTGATCTCTACCCACCAGACAATCTTTGCTTAGATTCAGTGTTATCAGAGGAATACAAGTTTGGAGTCAGGAAAACAGCCTTCTAATCTCAATCCTGACTTCATCAGCTTTTACGGGCTTCCCAGGGGCTTCCTTCTTTCCTAGTAAAACTAGAGTTTGTGTGTATACATACAAAGAGTCACAAGTTCGTTCCCTCCTAGCCCTGGGCACCTCTCTACAAGGGCCAACTTCTATGTCCCTGAAGATCTCTCTGATTAGAGATGTTTTTAGCTGAGTTCTCCTCCTTTCTCCAAATAATTCTCAGGGCACCTCACAGGAACAGTGGTTAGCATCACTGGCCAGTAATTACTGGTGCTTTGGTTGGCATGAACTGGCTGTTGCTCAGTTTTGCCTTTTCTCCCTTATCGATGCCTCATCAGCCCTGGTCTCAGCACAAAGCACACACTCCCTCCAGAACCAACTCTTCTGCCATGCTTCCTTCTGTTTACCCCCTCTTCATCCATTTTAAATCTCCCTTTCATCTCCCCTTCCTTAGACAAATTAATTACCTTTAAGTCTGGCTCTCTCCATTTACTGAGACTGAAAGTGGAAAGTGAAAGTGAAAGTCGCTCAGTCGTATTCAATTCTTTGGGACCCCAAGGACTATACAGTCCATGGAATTCTCTAGGTCAGAATACTAGAATTGGTAGTCTTTCCTTTCTCCAGAGGATCTTCCCAACGCAATGATCCAACACAGGTCTCCCATATTGCAGGAGGTTTTTTTTTCCAGCTGAGCCACAAGCGAAGCCCAACAATACTGGAGTGGGTAGCCTATTCCTTCTCCCAAGGATCTTTCCGACTCAAGAATCAAACTGGGGTCTCCTGCATTGCAGGTGGATTCTTTACCAACTGAGCTATCAGAGAAGCCCTTATTGAAAATAGTAAATTCCAGTTTCTGATGATAGCCTCCTTCTTTTCTAAAACTCTATGTTCCTGCGACACAAGGCTCCAACCATTGTGAATAATGCACCTTTAAAATATCAGCTGGGCCACCACTGATAACTTGGCTGTTGGCCCACCAAGTAAGAGCTGTGGCTTTCCATGGTCCTCTCCAAGAGCCTTTCCATGGATTTCTCCATGACTTCCCTGTGTTCCCACGTTGATGGTTGCATTTCCTTGCAAACTCTGACTTGTCCATCCACGCCAGGGCACTAAGATGTTTACAAAGTGGCATCTCTTCCGCTTCCATAGTCCATCCCTTACTGGCTGCTCCCATGTTTGTGTACAATCTAGTTCCTGTAGTGAAGTCCTTAACTACAATAACAACCGCGTTGGCTCCACTTCCCTTACACAGCCTGACTATGCTATACTGTCAACATTACAAAACCTGTGGGAAACCATGACTCAAATAATTAGTGATTTAAAAAAATAAAATTAATAGGATATTTTATGAACCATAAAACAAAATATAAATCATTTAAAATTCAATTTAAAATTTACTTTGGTTAATATAATGAGTTTAAAGAATAATTATATTTTAAGTATAACAGATTTCTTCCCTTTGCTTTCTTTTCATTATGATATTGTTCATGCGTGTATGCTTGCTAAGTTGCTTTAGTCATGTCTGACTCTTTGTGACCCCATAGACTGTAGTTCACTGGGCTCCTCTGTCCATAGGATCCTTCAAGCAAGAATACTGGACTGAGTTGCAAGGGATCTGCCTGACCCAGGAGCAAACTCACATCTCTTATGTCTCCTGCATTGGCAGTCAAGCTCTTTACCACTAGTATCACCTGGGAAGCCAGATATTGTTCATAGTTTTATACAAATATTTTAATAGAAATATTATGGCTGAAAATAATGATATTGCATAGTATACTATAACATTAAATGTTAAAAGAAATTGCCATTTATAACTCTTTAGTATAAATTTCCTTCCCTCAGTCAACATTATTTTATTATATTTTATTTTCTATCACTATGCTATAATTCTAGATGCCAAGGTCCAATTTTATTCCTTAAAATGAACAAGGATAAAATTTTTTCATAAAAATAAAAGAATAAAAAAATATTTTGACAAGTTGCTATTTTTAGAAGGCAGTATCAGGATGTGGTGGTTTAATCGCTAAGCCATTTCTAACTCTTGCAACCCCAAGGACTGTAGCCTGCCAGCATTCTCTTTCCATGGGATTCTCCAGGTAAGAATACTGGAGTGGGTTGTCATTTCCTTCTCCAGGGGATCTTCCCAACCCAAGAATAGAAACCAGGTCTCCTGCACTGCAGGCAGATTTTTACTGACTGAGCTAGGAGGGATGCCCCTAATATGAGGATAGTAATAGCTATTGTTTAATAAGTTATCACTTTATGCCTGTCCCTTTACCTGTATCATTTCTAGTCCTTACAATAAGCTTAAAAAGTAAGTTTTGCCTCATTTTCCTGGTGAAGATATTAAAAACAATGAAGCTAAGTAACATTTCCAGTCAAGAGTCATAGTCAAGTCTGTGTAACTTAAGAACAACCAATCTCTTTCTACTAACTCACTTTTCTTGGATTAGAAAGTATAACTACAATACCAGCAGTCAGGAGATGAGAAAGTAACCTGAGTTGGGTCAGTTCATCTTTTAAAAAATAGAATTATAATATTTTCCATATAAATCATAGCTTGACTATTAGGAGGATGAAAGGAGATGGATGAATTTCAAAATAATAAAGTACCTTGCAGACATTAAAATAAAAAAGATTATTTACAACAACTGTACTTGAAGGAAATGAAAGAATTACAGGAAGAGTCTGCTCTTGCAGGAGGAAATCATTGGCTGGGCAGGGCCAGTGGCCAAGGAGTTTTCATCTCCACCGGGCTGTGAGCAACTGGATGACAGGAAGAGTGTCTCATTCATGTTTATATCCCTGGTGCCTAATAAATAGCGTATACCTAATAAATATATCTTGTTGAGTATTATAAAACATATTTGGGGCTTTTATTTATATTTTAGAGTATTTTTTCATTGATTATACTGTCTAATTTAATATACTTGGAATGTAATTTACTATTTTATTAAATAGTATTCATACATGCTAAGTCACTTTGCTGCTGCTGCTAAGTCACTTCAGTCATGTCCAACTCTGTGCGACCCCTAGATAGCAGCCCACTAGGCTCCTCTGTTCTTGGGATTCTCCAGGCAAGAACACTGGAGTGGGGGTGCCATTTCCTTCTCCAATGCATGAAACTGAAAAGTGAAAGTGAAGTCACTCAGTCGTGCCCGACTTTTAGCGACCCCATGGACTAGAGCCTACCAGGCTCCTCCGTCCATGGGATTTTCCAGGCAAGAGTACTGGAGTGGGGTGCCATTGCCTTCTCTGGCTAAGTCACTTTAGTCGTGTCCAAATCTGTGTGACCCCACAGACTGTAGCCCCCAGGTTCCTCTGTCCATGGGAGAGAGGCAAGAATTCCAGGCAAGAATACTAGAGCAGGTTGCCATGCCCTCCTTCAGGGAATCTTCCTGACTCAGGGATCAAACCCACATCTCTCATGCCTCCTGCATTGGCAGGTGGGTAATTTACCACTAGTGCCTCTTGGGAAGCCCATTAAATAGTATATGCAAGTACAGAGTGGAGTAAAAAGTGAAGGAGGTGGTAACAGTCCACATTATCCTGATGCATATATATGCCATATTTAACTGCATTTATCCAACTTTACTCTCTGAATGCCTTTTCATACCACATAAAAATGGCTTGTATCAAATGACCAAATAGCATGTGTATTGCAGTTCTATCTACATTTCCCCATTTCTAATTTTGAAGATTCTTTTTTTCTCCTATTATTAACTGCTAGAATTATACAAGTTCCCTTACCAGTATTTTACACAATCATACACGAAGTTCTCTTCTCTTTCTAGAGGACATAGTTTACTATGAAGAAATTTACAATATTTCAGGGATCAGAATGCAAATTAGTGTTTGATAAGGAGAAATCTTAAACTTTACTGGAATAATGATTAGGGAATAAGGACACATGTCCCTCTCATTAGAATGAGAATCTGTGATGTGAAACATGAACAGACATACCAGGAGTCTGGCATAATGTCATCACATATTATTGTAGGTATAAAAGTTGGGCAAATCTCTTCCCATGACTAAGCCTTAGTTTCCATATCATTTAGTGTCTGTCCTACATTTCTGTTTTCCCTACCACAAAGGGCTGCTTCATTCATTCATTCTTTCAACACATAATACTGACTCCCTGCCAGGCATTATGTTGGATGCTGAGATAAAATAGTGAACATGACATAGTTCCTACCCTCAAGGAATTTACAGCAACATTTACATAGTTTACTTATCTGGGCTTTTTAATAATGTAATCTTAGGGCTTCCCTAGTGGCTCAGAGGTTAAAGCATCTGCCTGGAATGCTGGAGACGCGGGTTCGATCCCTGGGTTGGGAAGATCCCCTGGAGAAGGAAATGGCAACCCACTCCACTACTCTTCCCTGGAGAATCCCATGGAGGGAGGAGCCTGGAAGGTTATTGTCCATGGGGTCGCAAAGAGTCGGACATGACTGAGCGACTTCACTCACTCACTCACTAATATCACGGTAGGTTTCTACCTTCTTAAATTTGTGCAAGAAAGATACTAGCAATATGGTTGAAAATTCAAAGTAGAAAAAAATTGAGGTATTTAGCAGCAAAGTTTTATGATTTTGGAAGGCAATAGTGTCTGAAAAAGAACAAAAATGGTGCCAGACAGAATAAAGTCAGTTAACATATGTATACTAGTAAATTATCACTCTTTCTGCTTTGTAGTACTCAGGGAAAGTCATTTTGAAATTCAGGTGTCTGCCACATTAAGAACACTTCATCCATACATATCTGACTTTATAAGCAATTTGTTTTGGAGATGGGAAAACAATACTTTATACTTTGCTTTATGCTTCCACAAATAAGTTAGACTTGAAGGAGCATGAAACTGAGAGGCTGAAAGCATTACATTGTTGTTCTGGCTCTTCTAACTGGCTTTGTGACTTTGGAAAAGTGACTACTGCTGATGGAAGAACAATGAGAAATGAGAAAGAATGCATTCCTGACATTTTCATTAAAAAAAAATGAAATGTTAAGTTTCTCAGTCTCAATTTGCACCTTCGTTTCAAAATCATACTCAATATATCAAGCAAATGCCCATCACACAATCTACTGAAAAGAGCAAACTTCACAAAGAGAATTTTAAATAAAATAAACACCGAGTATTTCTCTGATGTATTTCAGTGAGAATGATATATAGACAATGTATATGCAAGTGATAGAAGCAACCAGTTGTAGTTCAATTGCTCTTAGAAGAAAATCCTCAATGACTTTAAGTATTTGAGTTTAAGAGGGTCTGGAACTAATCCCCACTTCTGAAGTTCTAAGTGCCTTAGCCATGTTTAGTTCTCTTGTTTGTGGAGCCAACTGCACGAAATGTTGTGACGTGGCATGTCAGCACCAATAAAGAAGAGATTCCAGCCTCCAAGTCTCTGCTTTCCAGCAGGAGAGTGTGTCAAGCATCTGGTTTCTTCTCTCATCAATGAAAACTGGAAACAACCTTAATGCCTGTTCAAATGTCACTCATTGAAGCATTAAGATTATCCCTATAATGTCAAACTGTTCTGTATCTTCTTGATTTTTAACATAGACTTTGCTGGTTGACTTTAAAGATAGCCCCAAGTTCCCTAAGTTATTGTGGGTATAAGCTTTACTTTCCCTGGAAGGACTTGACTTCAAATACCTGTCTTGGGCTCAGTAATAATCATTTTTATACAAAATGGTTTCATGCAAAATTTAGAGTTTTCATTGAAAAGTTTTACCTATGATAAAATAAGAATGATGCAGTGTTTTTCACAGATAAATGTATAGATCTTTATATATTCTCAATAATAATATTAAACATAAAAGTACATGTTTTATTGCTCTTGTTCCACATACAAGGCAAATCCATAATGATTTGTGCCAATTGTAAATTAAACAATTCTAAATTAAATTTAATTAATTAAAATGTGAGATCATACATGAGGTTTACTAGACAACTTGACAGTTTAGGCATCTTGCTCAAGGTTAACTAGCACAAGGGGCGTTATCCCTATCCTTCAAGTCTGGTTCTGAGTTTTCCTCACCATCACAGAAATATATGTTTTCTATATATCTGAAATTTTCTATTATCAAAAAGTCCTATTTTTGTATTTAAAATAAGGACTTTTGATAACGGTAATAACAATTTTGTATCCATTAATATATGAAGTAGGAAACAGCAGCCCAGCCCAGCATTCTTGACTGGAGCATCCCACGGCCAGAGGAGCCTGGTGGGCTATATATAGTCTTTGGGGTTGGTGGGGTATAGTTCATGAGGTCGCAAAGAGTCGGACACAGCTGAAAAGACTGGGCACATCCACTAATACTAAGACTTGTGAGTACTCTGAAAATATTCAAATGATTATTTTACCTTGATAGACATACTATTAATAACAAATGCAGAGGAACAGGAACTCAGTCAAATCTTTAAATTTTTAACATTATGTGATTAAAAAAATTTTTTTT
Source organism: Nanger dama (assembly GCA_917880005.1). Classification (NCBI taxonomy): domain Eukaryota; kingdom Metazoa; phylum Chordata; class Mammalia; order Artiodactyla; family Bovidae; genus Nanger; species Nanger dama. The sequence continues at coordinate 20,117,277 of CAKJTW010000011.1, read as the reverse complement.
TAGTCATTTTCTGGCTGCATCAGGTCTTAGTTGCAGCATGCAGGATCTCTGTTGGGGAACACTGGCTGTGCCTGGGCAACACTAGTTGCCCTGAGGCATGTAGGATCTTAGTTCCATGACCAGAGGTTGAACCCACGTCCCTTGCATTGTAAGCTGGATTCTCAACCACTGGACTACCAGGGAACTCCCAACATTATGTGATTTTTAAAAATTTATAGCTAATAATGCATTAAATATTGCACAATCCTTTCTTTCACCCCCAAAAAGCAGATATAACTGCTGCCTACTGGGGCATCTGGATCCTCCCTCAGCTCTAACATCTTTGGAACTGAGTATATGGTCTTAAGGGTGATGAGAAAAAAACTTCAAGTAAAAATTTGAAAGTAAATAGATATAGCATATTTCATCTATTCTGTGCACATTTAGCATCTCTAAAATTGGAATGCCTTACATTTGATTGCTGTTGTTGTCATTTAGTCACTCAGTCTTGTCCAACTCTTTTGCGACCCCATGAACTATAGCCTGTCAGGCTCTTATGTCCATGCGATTTCCCAGGCAAGAACACTGGAGTGGGTTGCCATTTTCTTCTCCAGGGACTCTTCCCAACACAGGGATCAAATTTGTGTCTCCTGAATTGGCAGACAGATTCTTTATCACTGAGACACAGGGAAGCCCTTATACCTGATTGCGTGTCATAACTTAATTGATAGCATTTTTTTCTTTCTTAAAATACACTTATAAAATAGAATCACTGCAAATGAAATCTTAAAATCAAAGACTTGAAGGCCCTCTCTTTTCAGTTAGAAATACTTTAAATTAATGAGAAGTATTTTTATGTGAAAACCTAAATGCAAAGTATTATGCATAGACTCACCTGATTTGAGGGAGGGCAGAAAGGTTTTCTCAGCCAAACCTACACCAACAACATACAGTGTCTGTGCTTCCATCAGAGAAGAGTCAGATTCAGCAACAGTCTTTAGAAAAGCTAGAAGCAACTTCAGAGGTTGTTTGCCCAAAATCATATAGTGAAATAACAGCCAAGCAAGAGCAGGGCATGAGTCTCAGAACCCTTAGTTCAGGTCTCTATCATACAGACTTTGTGTTAATCATTGTCCCTTAGACTCACCTTTACAATAAGAAAAAAGTAGTTACTCAATTATCTACTATGCTGGAAGCTTTCCTCCACTACTAAAAAGACTCAGGTGAGCGTGACTTTATGAAGAAGGGTAAACGCTACACTGTAGAAGTAGCCTACAATATCGGGCTTCCCAGGTTACAATAGTGATAAAGATCCCACCTGCCCATGCATGAGACATAAGAGACTCGGGTTGGATCCCTGGGTCGGGAAGATCCCCAGGAGAAGGGCATGGCAACCCAGCCCAGTATTCATGCATGAAGAATGTTATGGACAGAGGATCCTGGGGCGGGGCTACAGTCCACAAGGTCACACAGAGTTGGACACACCAAAGCAACTTAGCATGCAAAGGGTATGCTTTTGAATTTACTTTGCTTTTCAGTTTTACTGTAGGACCAAGCTGACCCACCACTTGCCTAGAAGACCACCCCTGTTTTCAGAGAAACAAGGTTTGAGAAGTGTTATGTGCAGGCTCACAAGGCCATTTCCCAGTGACAGAACTAGGGACCTTTCACAACATGTCCTGTTAAATCTCACTTAAATGCCTGCAATGTCACAGTAGGAGAGGATTTTTAAGTTTAATTACTTTTTAAGTACTTTATCTTTAATTAAGACTTTAATTTCTGTTGAACGTAACGTGGTAGTCTATTTTGTATATTTCCAATTAAGAAATTAGTAAAATAAAACATCCAAAGAATTATATCTGGACTAAACCTAAAAAACTAGTCCTCTCATGAATTTCTAATGGTTAGATCCACTATCTCTAAGTCAGACCTTGTTGAGGAGAAATGTCTTTAGTCACCTGAGTGATTTGGTTTTCTTCAACACCAGCCCTCAAAGACATTAGCAGCCATCAAAGAACAGCTGCCAGTTTTCTCTTTCCCTAGCCCAGCCCACTTTAGAGATTATTTTCCATAATAACGATGACTCACTGCAGCATTGATGCTCAATAATCCAAACATCTTTTTCGTCTTAGCAGACTTCTCATTCAATCCGATTTTAAATATAATTAAATCAGAATTTTTAATATTTCAGTGTGCACTGTCAATGTTTTAAAGGAATATATATGAAAGTGAAAGTTGCTCAGTCATGTCTGACTCTTTGCAACCCCACGGACTGTAGTCTGTGGGATTCTCCAGGCCAGAATACTGGAGTGGGCAGCCTTTCCCTTCTCCAGGGGATCTTCCCAACCCAGGGATCCAACCCAGGTCTCCCACATTGGAGGCAGATTCTCCACCGGCTGAGCCGCAAGGGAAGCCTTGTAGCTATAATAAATGTCTATCTGAAACCCAAACTTCAGTGACAAAATCAGGTCTTCCTCCTCCCACCACATCTCCAGCCACAGATTGGACGATCCCTTCAGGGCAGAGTGAGTTGTTGCATGTGAAAAATCTTTGAAACAAGGGTTAAGATGTTACACAATGTAACATGTTTGTTTATTCGGCAATATCATTAGTGACAATATGTGTACATGGTAGGCCAATGGACTGAAAATGAAGTACATGCCTAATCTTATAAGGTAGAGCTCATGCCCACTGTCTATTTGGAAACTCCTTGCATTAGAGAACTATTATTCAAAAATTTCTCAATGAAAATTATGGCTGTACAAAAAAACTGCAGGTGCCTCCACTGTCATATATTCACACAATGAACATCCTTTGAATGTTCTTTCTGTAATTCGCAGTGTACTGAGTAGATTTTTAGTCATGGACTATATTTATCCACTATCAACAAAATAGGGAAATGGAGCTGAACCTGGTCTTTTCCTTCCCTCCCTATAATTTCCTCTGTTTCTAATTTTGCAGCAATCAAGTTTCAACTAGTTAATCAAATGTCTTTTGTGTGGCAGGTGCCAGGGTGTTTGTTTTCAGTAGTGTACCAAATGCCATATTTAGGAACTTGGCCTTTTGGTTAACTGGCTACAAGCATGGCTTTCAACCATTAAATGTGTGTATTTAAACTCAGCATTTATTTTTATTTCTCCTTATCCAAATAATCAGGATGTGGTTATCTGTAAGATGACACATTATGACTTTTTCCTATATACACCCAAGAATAAAAATATATACCTCAGACATAATCATCAATATTATAAACACCCATCATCCTGTGCCATTTATAAGACTGCAGAGATGAAGAGAAACCTGGTTCGTAAAATGTGCATAAAAATAGATGAAGAAAGTCCACATAGGAAAGCTTATAAAATTGAAAAATTTCACACTTTGAAGCTGTTTAAAAAAGACTGGAAAGAAAACATCTCAATTATAAGCTTATCTTTGAGTGAATGGAAGAGTTATTTTTTTAAAGATATGCCAGAAATATGAGATCATTGTAAAAAAAAGTTATATTTTTAATATATCTTACCTTTTGCTGAGGAAAGTCAAAGACATCAGCAAAATCAGAAGGAAAAATAAGATTCAATGCCTGATTTTCTAAAGAATAAGTAATGCCGTTTGGTTGGTATTTTTACCAGATAACTTTTACATTTCTTCCTGTTAGTTTTCTTCTGTCCTAATTTAGAGAAATAATCATGATCAGCTTTTTAGAGCCTAGATGCTACTTAGAAGAGAAGCTATGGGGCAAAGGAGAAAAGGAAAGATATACACATCTGGACGCAGAGTACCAAAGAATAGCAAGGAGAGACAAGAAGGCCTTCCTCAGAGATCAATGCAAAAAAATAGAGGAGAAAACAATAGAATGGGAAAGACTAGAGACTTCTTTAAGAAAATGAGAGCTACCAAGTGAATATATCAGGCAAAGATGGGCTCGATAAAGGACAGAAACAGTATGGACCTAACAAAAGTAGAAGATATTAGAGGAGGTTGCAAGAATACACAGAAGAACTACACACACAAAAAAATATCTTAATGGTGTGATCACTCACCTAGAGCCAGATATCTTGGAATGCAAAGTCAAGTGGGCCTTAGAAAGCATCACTACAAACAAAGCTAGTGGAGGTGATGGAATTCTAATTGAGCTATTTCAAATCCTGAAAGATGATGCTGTGAAAGTGCTGCACTCAGTATGCCAGCAAATTTGGAAAACTCAGCAGTGGCCACAGGACTGGAAAAGGTCAGTTTTCATTCCAGTCCCAAAGAAAGGCAATGCCAAAGAACGTTCAGATCACCGCACAATTACACTCATCTCACATGGGGCAAAGTAGTGCTCAAAATTCTCTAAGCCAGGCTTCAACAGTATGTGAACCATGAACTTCCAGATGTTCAAGCTGGATTTAGAAAAGGCAGAAGAATGAGAGATCAAATTGCCAACATCTGTTGGATCACAGACAAAGCAAGAGAGTTCCAGGAAAAAAAAAAAAAAAAATCTATTTCTGCTTCACTGACTATGCCAAAGCCTTTGATTGTGTGGATCACACAAACTGTGGAAAATTCTGAAAGAGATAGGAATACCAAACCACCTTACCTTCCTCCTGAGAAATCTGTATACAGGACAAGAAGCAACAGTTAGAACCGAACATGGAACAGCAGTCTGGCTCCAAATTAAGAAAGGAGTGCGTCAAGGGTGTATATTGTCACCCTGCTTATTTAACTTCTTTGCAGAGTACATCATAAGAAACACAGAGCTGGATGAAGTTCAGTCTGGAAACAAGATTGCCAGGAGAAATATCGATAATCTCAGATCCACAGATGACACCACACTTATGGCAGAAAGTGAAGCAGAACTAAAGAACCTCTTGATGAAAGTGAAAGGAGAGTTAAAAAGTTGGCTTAAACCTCAACATTCAAAAAACGAAGATCATGGTATCCTTTCCCATCAATTCATGGCAAATAGATGTGGATACAATGAAAACAGTGACAGACTTTCTTTTCCTGGGCTCCAGAATCACTGCAGATGGTGACTGCAGCCATGAAATTAAAAGATGCTTGCTCCTTGGAAGAAAAGCTATGAGCAACCTAGACAGCATATTAAAAAGCAGAGACATTATTTTGCCAACAAAAGTCCACCTAGTCAAAGCTATAGTCTTTCCAGTAGCCAAGTATGGATGTGAGAGTTGGATTGTGAAGAAAGCTGAGTGCTGAAGAATTGATACTTTTCAACTATGCTGTCAGAGAAGACCTTTGAGAGTCCTTTGGACTGCAAGGACATCAAACTAGTCAATCCTAAAGGAAATCAGCCCTGAATATTCATTGGAAGGACTGATGCTAAAGCTGAAACGCCAATACTTTGGCCACCTGCTGTGAAGAGTCAACTAATTGGAAAAACCCTGATGCTGGGAAAGACTGAAGGCCAAAGGAGAAGGAGACAACAGAGGATGCGATGATTGAAGTCAGCATTACTCCTCGTTTCACCAATATGGAAAATAAATTTCAACAGATTAAGTAACACACACCCAAGGCCATACTATTACTAAAGCAAATATGAGCCTCAAATTCAGTTATACAGATTGAATAATTCTTTTTGCTCCCTGCAGGTTTCCAAATGATTTTTTTAAGGAAACAGAAGTTTGCTGAGAATTCTTATTAATGTTGAACTGGGGGACTTCCCAGTGTCACGTGCTAAGTCGAGAAGTCAAGTTGCTTTTAGTGGTAGTCCAGAGTCAGAGATCTTCTCCCAGCAGAACAAGGCCTCTCATTTTAACCAGCAGTCACTGGCAGCCAGAAGGTCTAATCTATATTGTAAATAAGCTTTAATTGGACTTATATTGCTTTATTGATGTAAAAATTCATAAAAATATCAAGAAAACACATTTGTGTTTACTACACAGAATTAAAAAATGTAACCTTTTGACTTGTTTGCTTTCCTGTGTATATGTAGGTAAAACCTGAGTCCCTTATGTTTTCTTCATAATCTTATATTCTCCCCCACTTTCCCCAGAAGCAATCAGTCATGAATCAACTTCCATTAGTCTTTATTTTAATTATAGGTATAGATTTCAAAATATAAGAAATTGCTTTATGTATTTCCAATTTAGGTAAATGGTAGCATGGCATATATACTGTTCTAGAATTTCTAATTTTCCCCTCAAATCTGCTCTATTTTAAATCCATTCATACAATTACACATAACATTTACATCATTTGTTTGAACCATAGATAACACATATATTTAAATTGTTTGCTTTAAGTCCACAGTATGGAGGTACCTCACCTGACAAATCCATCTCCTTCTGAGTAAAATACTTGATTCATTTTTTCACTGCTATAAACAATGAGGCTATAAACTTTCATATATATGCTTTCTTATAAACTTTGGCCCATTTTTATTTAACTGTGTTTGTTTTTCTAAATTTTATTTATCAGAGTTACTTAAATGTTTAAAATGCTAATCTTGCTTTTTTATATCTGTTCAAAATATATTTCATTTTTAATCTGTTATTTATTGCAATTTGTTTACTGTACCTCATCACACGGAAAATTTTAATTTTGATATAGTGTAATTTGTTAATTTTTCTAAGAATTTCACCTTTTGAATCTTGCTCAAAAAATCCTTTTAAATCACAAGACATAAATATATTCTACTATTGGAACAGTGGTGGTTTTTTTGAAATTTCATATAAAATTACTTTTAGACACAGCACATTCTCTCTTGTTCACAGCAAACCCCAGCAGGGTTGGTTTATCATACCTAGTCAATTTAACACATTTATCCTTAGGTAATGTTGTAAACTGTGGCTTAGACATTCAGAGAATAAGGTTCCACAAACTAGATTTCTCAGACTTGGGTTTTTTGAGTTAAATTATGATTATAGCTGTACAACCCCAGTCTAGGTTTCCATGGAAATGAAGCCTTGATAGAATTCATTCTGGGAGATTGAAAGCCTCTATTAAGTATAATTTAAGTGTTGCAAAGGTGCACTTCAATGTAGAGAAGCTGAATAATTTAGTTTATTCCCTGCCTATAACAAGCTTTACAAGCATTTTTGTTTCCTATCTTTATATGTCAAACTAATGAATGTTAACCCTGTTGTGTGTGGCCCTTAGATGCTGGACTGGAGATTAGCAAGTGCACATTTTATCCTGGCTATGACACTGATGCTCTGGAGCTCAGGAAAAGTGTTCTCAGTGGGTGTCACAACAGAGGTAATGGAAACTAGGGGCCATGTTTTTTAATGAACTTAAATCATTTTTCCTAAAGTCAGTAGCAGGTGCTGCTGACAAATACGGAGAAGTTTCAATAACACAAAAATTAAGTAAATAGACATTTGTTTCTATGCTGTGTCCTCACAATGGAGTCAGAGAAAGCCTGGTGTATAAATATTTAAAAGAAAAAAAAAAGCTGTAAGTAACAACAAAGATTGGTATTCCATAAACCAAAAACTTTAGGAGAAAATTCATTATAATTTCAGCCATAGTTGAATGAATTATATAAAGATGAAGTGCTTTTATGTGAAATTTAAAGTTGTTTACATGTCAGGATTTGAATCACTTGGCCAAAATTTTATCATTCTACAAATATTTTCTTGCTGCCAATACTAAACTACAAAGGAAAAGAAATGTGAGGACATCTTGACACAGAGAAAAGTTAACTTGGATCATTTGATCTTAAGAGAAATATGCATTCTTTGTACTTTCTTCAATAGCATGAAGTGAGAATCTGAAATGCATTTTACTGAAAGGCAAGTTTTATAAAAGGCTTATGCTTTTTTTCCTGAGGATTAGGAATATCTTTAAAAAGAAAGAAAACTTGACTTTGTATGTGTATCAGTAGGAAGAATTAACACATATTTTTGGAGGACCCTCTGAAAGATAATAAAAGATCTCTTAACTTTGCCCTTTGGTTTTTCTCCTGATCTTCATTATTTCTTTCTCATGATTATTCACTCTTTAGTTTCTATGCTTCCAAGTTTATTTAGGGAAGTAACTGAAATTAAGATTTTTAAAAAGGAGTTCTGGACTTTGCACTGTAAGTAACAAAAGGTTATACAGACTTTAAATTTTTTTATATGATGAAAGTAGTGTTTGGAGATAATTTACTTCATGGCAATACTCAGGACAGAATAGAAAAGAGACAGAGAGAGGGGACAAATAAATTATATGAGGATTCAGAGTGTGCACTGAGTGAAGAGGTTGTTGCTGTTCTTCAGTTACTGAGTCGTGTCTGATTGAGACTCCGTGAGTTACAGCATATGACGCTCCTTTGTCCTTCAGTATCTCTGATTCTTGTCCATTTAGTTGGGGCTGTATATTGTCACCCTGCTTATTTAACTTATATGCAGAGTACATCATGAGAAACCCTGGACTGGAAGAAACACAAGCTGGAATCAAGATTGCTGGGAGAAATATCAATAACCTCAGATATGCAGATGACACCACCCTTACGGCAGAAAGTGAAGAGGAACTAAAAAGCCTCTTGATGAAAGTAAAAGACGAGAGTGAAAAAGTTGGCTTAAAGCTCAACATTTAGAAAAGGAAGATCATGGCATCCGGTCCCATCACTTCATGGGAAATAGATGGGGAAACAGTGGAAACAGTATCACACTTTATTTTGGGGGGCTCCAAAATCACTGCATATGGTGATTGCAGCCATGAAATTAAAAGATGCTTACTCCTTGAAAGAAAGGTTATGACCAACCTAGATAGTATATTCAAAAGCAGAGACATTACTTTGCCGACTAAGGTCCATCTAGTCAAGGCTATGGTTTTTCCAGTAGTCACGTATGGATGTAAGAGTTGGACTGTGAAGAAGGCTGAGCACCGAAGAATTGATGCTTTTGAACTGTGGTGTTGGAGAAGACTCTTGAGAGTCCCTTGGACTCCAAGGAGATCCAACCAGTACATTCTGAAGGAGATCAACCCTGGGATTTCTTTAGAAGGAATGATGCTAAAGCTGAAACTGCAGTACTTTGGCCACCTCATGTGAAGAGTTGACTCATTGGAAAAGACTGATGCTGGGAGGGATTGGGGGCCGGAGAAGAAGAGGACAACAGAGGATGAGATAGATGGATAGCATCACTGATTCGATAGACGCAAGTCTGAGTGAACTCTGGGAGTTGGTGATGGACAGGGAGGCCTGGCATGCTGCGGTTCATGGGATCGCAAAGAGTCGGACACGACTGAGCGACTGAACGGAACTGAACTCATATCTAACCATCTCATCCGCTGCTGCCAAGAGGATCTGATAACAATCACTCCTGATAGGAATCAGAAAGAGCAGGGCAAGAGGAACTAGCCGTACTTAGAGCAGATTTGACTTGTTTAGGAAAGAAGTTCACTGGGCATTAGTCTCAAGAGCTTTGAGGCAGACTGCAAGTATTCCAAAAGAAAAATGTTTGAGCAGACGATGAAAAGGTTTAGAAAGTGCTACTCTTTCATTTTATTGCGGGAAAAAAAATGAACAGAAGAGAAAGAGAATGAGATAAACAATTCAAAAACAAAGAGAGGATGTGAAAAAGATAAGTCCTGCTCACACCAAGAGCTGGGCTATAGTTACTGTTTCTTCTCAGAGGGGAATATTCTTAAACTCTTAGGAAAGAAATTATATCCCCTGGACTACAGAATGACTCCATTGCTAATAGGAACATTTTTTTTAATGCTGTGATTGGGCCTGAGAAAGGAAGAGACTTCATAAACCAGACACTTACACACTTTTATGACTTGGATGGACTACCAAGTGACAATATGTGTAAATAAACAAATAAGAAATTTGACATGGGACAATAAAATCCTTGGGAGAGCTCTGACTCACTGTAGATACTGATTGCTATTTGTTAGTAAATCACACTGGTAGAGATGGTAAGCTCCCTCAAAGCACGGACTGGATTTTTCTTATTTTTTGTATCTGTTCAATCAAATACAGGAACCTGCATAGTGTGTGGTTTAGTGGTTTGAATGAATGAATGAGTAGTGAAAAGAAAACAGCGAGAGGTTTATATTTTTCCAGAATTCATTCAATAAATATTCATTAGAAATGTACTAATTAGTGCAATAATAATGAGCAAAATACTGAAATAGAGATTGAATAGCACAAGGAAAAGCTGATTAGACATAGTCTTTGACTTCAAGTTACTCACAATCTAATATGTAACATACATATGTTTTAGTTAATATAATACAGGGGAAAATGTAATAATTGTAGAGATGGAAGAAGTATAGATAAAATGCTATTAGAGTAATAAGAATGCAGTTGTTACTGGAAAAGAATCTGAAAGAATAATTAGTTAATATACTAAATTTTAGAGGCAGGTCTGGAGTTTATCCTTTCTTTCTTTGTATGTATGTATGTATGTATGTGTATGTGTTATTTTCATTTCTTTTGGATAAACTTCAACTCTATGTGTTTTTCTTCTCAAAAGTCTTTCTCTCTGGATCATAGCTCCGTGAGTAACCAAGTTTCGTGACATGTCAGCTGAAAAATAGTAAAATCCAAATGTAGATAGATGATTGTATGTATACTTTTTCTCTTAATGAATGGACTCACATTTCTTGCCCAATAGGCCTTTGATTCTGGAGTCTTAGGTGTTCAGTCATCATCCACAGTCAGAGAAGAGAAGTCGGCCACTGACCTGGCAGCAAAACTCTTACTTCTTGATGAACTTGTGTCTCTGGAGAATGATGTGATTGAAACAAAGAAGAAAAGAAGCTTCTCTGGGTTTGGTTCTCCCCTGGACAGACTCTCAGCTGGCTCTGTAAGTCATAAAGGTAAACAGAGGTAAGTGCATTCTTGGAGAAGGAACATTTCCATTTTCTAATTCCTCCACACTGGGTTGAAAAACAGGGAGAATTCTACCTAGAAAAAAGTACAATGAAAGTCTTGTAGGTAAACAGATTTGAAAGTGTCTTAGCTCATTTCTGAGTTTAAAGGCATCATTTTGGAAATAAAGTTTGGGAAGCAAAATGACTGCCATTTTTGAATTATCAAAGTACTTAAAATGGAATGCGCCACTGATATACACAATATGCACTAATATTTTTGTCAAAATATTTTCTGAAGATTCTGTTGCATGTAGATATAAAGTAAGTATTACTGAAGACATATAGCATTTGGGAGGTAAGGGCAAAAGTATATACTGTGAGATATATGTTCTAGTCAATTAAGTTTTCTCTTTAACAGAGGTAACTAGAATTCCATTTTTATTTTTACCGTTGTTACAAAGTTTGCCAAATGATATGAGTAAGTCCCCTCTCCTATACCAAGAAAGTAGTGACTAATCTCTCAGGACCTAGAGTCAAAACAAATGTGTCTATGTCAAATTTCTTATTATTTCTAGCCATGTGATTTGTATAAGGATCTTACACTCTGTGATCCTCAGCTTATTTATCTGGAAAGTGGGGATAATTACTTACCTCCAGAAAAATCAAATGAGAACTTTGCAAATTGTTAATTATTATAATAAAATTAAAGTAATTAAATCTCTCTTTAATCAGTGAGCAATTGTCAGTACTTTAAAGCAGTCATTCCAAACTTAATTCATTTTCTACCTCTTAAAAATCTATTCCTTGTGCTGCTGCTGCTGCTGCTAAGTCGCTTCAGTCGTGCCCGACCCCACAGATGGCAGCCCACCAGGCTCCCCCACTCCCTGGGCTTCTCCAGGCAAGAATACTGGAGTGGGTTGCCATTTCCTTCTCCAACGCATGAAAGTGCTAGACACTTCATATTAGTAGTGGCCCCGGAGACTCCCCAGTTCCCATAGTCTAGAATTTGGGGAATATGCTAGAATCACAGGATTCCTCACAGGATTCCTTTTGCTCACAGGATTCACTTGAAATTTCTTCACTTGAAACACTTCATTTTTCACTAAATTCTTTAAATTTTGTTTGTTTTATATGTTAAATATCTCCAAGATAGCCTTTCACATGAAGACTTTCTTAATTCTGGCCTAAATGATCTTTTCACCTTTCCTTTCTCCAGTCTTCCCTCATCTCTTCTTCCACCATCATCTTCACATTTTTAGATCATCAACTGTATCTTTTACTACCAGAGGAATTATCTAACACTTCGTGAAAAGTTCCCATTGCTTATAAGAGAAAAGCAAACTCCTTAGGAAATCCTACCAGAATTTCATTTACTGACACCTCATTTCTTCCTGCACCCATCTCCACATCCTTTAGTCCAGTTTTACTTGGTCACTTGGAATTCTAGGACTTGTCACATTTGTTCCTGGTGAATGATTTTGCTTTCACTTTGATTTTCAACATACAGGATGCAATTGCTAGGCTTCTGTTCTGAAAGATTCTCAAAGCAACACTAGGTAATAAAATCACTCTGGGACTAGATTTATCCTATATATACTTGACAAAAATTTCACACCTGTATTTTGAAATTCAGATCCTATTTTAATTTAAAAAATACAAGTTAGTGTCACTTATGTTCTAGGCACTGTGTTGGACTATGGTGGAAAAAGTAGAAAAATATAGTCTCTGTCCCTCAAATAAATCACATGCCAATTAAAAGCAGAAATATTTTTAGCCGATTATAACACAAATCGAGGAGAGATACATTTAAAAGCAATTTATAAAGAAGAGTATGGAAGAGCAAAGGATAAGTGGAGAAAAGATTGTGCCTTCTAATAAACAGAATTTCTCTGATTCCTGGATCTTGCAGCACAGTCTACAAAATAAGTTGAAAATCAACATGTAAATGTTTATGTAAAACTTGTATATGAATTTATAATATTGCATAATATAAATATATATAATCTACATGGAGGTTTCATCATAACAATTTCTTTAAGATATCAGGAGATATAATCTACCTGCTGCTAAGTTACTTCAGTCATGTCTGACTCTGTGCAACTCTCTAATAGATGGCAGCCCACCAGGCTCCACCATCCCTGGGATTCTCCAGGCAAAAGCACTGGAGTGGGTTGCCATTTCCTTCTCCAGTGCATGAAAGTGAAAAGTGAAACGTGAAGTCGCTCAGTCTTGTCTGACTCTGCGATCTCATGGACTGCAGCCCACCAGGCTCCTCCATCCATGGGATTTTCCAGGCAAGAGTACTGGAGTGGATGGCCATTGCCTTCTCCAATAATCTACCTAAAATAGCTCAGTTTATAGGCAATAAGGGGAAATTGGTGAACATTTAATATTCATTTAAACAGCATTTCACATTTGAAGGCTAAAAATAAACTATTACAACTGTTTAAAAGATTAGGGAATATTGTTTCATCAGTAGTACTTCCTGAGGAAGCTACTAGATGAATTTGTTCAGTCAAAATGACTCTAGATTTACCCCCATAAGAACTGGTGCAAGCATAACTTTAGAATTAGAGTGTAGTGATGGTTGCAAAACAAAAGAATGCCATGTATTATAGTTATGCAGTCTGACAATATAGATATAGCAGAATATCAAGCAATTTAGGGACAGTAGTGAGAGCATATAAAATTTAGAGTAAGTTTTTGATTGCTTCCTGGCTATTAACTGAGCATAAAAGGATATTACAACAAATAGTTGCTTGCAAACACAAAGAAGAAAAGGTGGAATTTTCTCTTTATAAAATTTATACAGCTAAAGCAATGAAGAAACAATACACATAGTAGATGAGGTCGAAATTCTCCTTTATATAATTATTCCAAATAATAAGTGAAGGAGGAATGATAGTATCAGAATGTCTCCATTTTGCAAACCTTAATGAAATGATGGCTCTGGACAATGACTGTCAATTTTCTGTTAGCATCACAAGAGAAAAAAGAGCAAGTCATGATACACCCTATGTTGAACTAACTACTTCTATAACAGAATTGCAAAAGAAAATTCTTGCCTCGAGTTCCACCTGCCAATTTTCAGGAAATAAGAAAAGAAAGAGAAATGACCAGAAACAATGCAGGGAATCTGGGATTTCCTTGGCAGTCCAATAGTTAACAATGTAGTTAATAATATGCTTTGTAATGCAGAGTGTGCCGGTTCTATCCCCGTCAGGGAGATAAGACTGCACCTGCCTTGCAACCAAAAAAATCATAAACATAAAACAGAAGCAATGTTGTAACAAATTGGTACATGACTCCAGATTTTAAAGCTCTGTCTCAAGCATATGAAATGCATTATTTTATTTTCAGTTACTATAAAATATTCAGAAAAGAAAAAAATTTTAATCTGCTTTTGGAAAGGTCCATAAGATATGGAAATGGAAGAATGAATGAACAGCTAGAGAAAAAATAAAAGAGAAAATAAGCATAAAAAAAAAACAGGACAAAGTCTATGTCAGATCATAATAAAATGAAGCAAAGAATCATCTATTGTTTCCTATTTTATATTTAGTATTTATTCCACCTGATTATGACACTAGCTTCATTTTCAATTGAATGTGCAAGTTACTTTAATTCTCAGAGCAGGGTTATCTCAACTATGCTTTGAAATCTAAAATATTTTCTCCATTCTCCATTCAGTTCACTTGTTTAAAGCCTGAAGAGGCCATTCAGTTTATGAAAAATAAAAGGAAGTAGCTTCTAGGTCATCTACTATTTGAATGATCTTTAACATTAGAAGATACTGGAATTTTTCTTAAAAGTGGTTTATCGCTCTTTTTCACACAAAACTGAAAATGCCTTGTAAAATATTAACAATAATAATTCTTTATATTTGAATTTAATTAGGGTAAATATTTTCACAACTGCATTGTTCTAATTCTCCCATTAATATTATGAGGTCAGGAAAGGAAGTAACATCATGGTGTCAGTCAGCGTTTCCACAGGAAACAGGCAGGACATTTGAAACAGGAAAATTTGAGAAGTGTTTAGAGACAGCAAGACTATGAAATTCTGGGAGAGGCAAATCATATCTTATGGCACAATAGCCCAGGAACCTGGTCTTTGAAGAGTCAGATTCCTTGGGAGAAGCTATGACCTCCAGTTAAGAGGACGTGATCTTGCAAGGAGGGAGCAAGTGGAAAAGTATCCTGATTTTACTTCTTCTCTCCTTCCAGTCTCTTATGCCAAGATTGCCCATTGCCTGCCCCAAACCAAAGCTAGGGAGTACAGGAATGTTTGTGGGATCCAGAAAGGTTAACTGCCAGGACTGAAAAGGCAAAGGGTGTATCTGGAGAACAGATGGAAGTTACCCAGCACAGTTACATACATTCTACAGATTCAGGTCAATAAACACTTTGCTTTTAACATTGTTTCTACAATCACTTAATTGAAAGAGAAGGACTTTATAGAACATAAATAGAAAAGCAGCTTTATTCCTCACCCACATGCATTCAAACATATTCAATAGGAGTTGTTATTTTCTATCTTTTGGGTAAAAACAAAAGAAGGTACTATGACTCTGTGGGTCACATTGAAATAACAAAAAATTTTCTGATCACTTTTATTAGAAAAATAATCTTAGTTCAGTAATTAAAATAACTATTCATATGTCTTAGCTGTTGTTCAGTCACTAAGTCCTGTCTGACTCTTTGCGACTCCATGAATTGCAGCATGCCGCTTCCCTGTCCTTTACCATCTCCCTAAGTTTGCTCAAACTCATGTCCATCAAGTCGGTGATGCCATCCAACCATCTCATCCTCTGTCACCACTTCTCCTCTTGCTCTCAGTCTTTCCCATAATCAGGGTCTTTTCCAATGAGTCGACTCTTCACATCAAGTGGACAAAATATTGCAGCTTCAACAACAGTCTTAGAGCAAACTATAAGTATTAAAAATGTTTCTCCTTTTCTAGCTGGAAAGCTGCAGTGAGTAAGGGTTTGTGTCCGTCTACTCTTCCCCCTTCCCCTACAACTCTGGGCTGTCTTAAGTCTCTTCCAGTACTGGGGATGAAGGTTCAAAGAAGCAAAGAAAAGTCTTACTTTATTGATACTATCATGACTTGACTTTTATGTTCTCTGCCCTCAGTGAATGCTCAAAGCTGACTCCTCCCCATGAGCTGTTTCTGTGGGGTCACTGTGAACACTGACATAAACACCCTTGCCTCCAGCAATGCTTCTCTTTCAGCAGATCAGTTTTGCTCCTCACCTTTATCCCATTCACTTGGTTTCTTCATTTGACACCACCATCACCAGCATCCTGCTGAGGCCACATCACCCATAACCCCTGGCCAAAAGCAGGGGAAGTTGTCTTTATAATTAACCTAGGCCAACTCTACCCACATGCTTGCTCTACATCTGTTCCACAGAAAACCCACATCCTTGACTCTGGTCACTGAAAGTAAAACTGTTGCTTATGTAACCATCTCTTCACTCTGGAATTGAGCCAGTTCTCACAGCTTCCTGCCCTTTAGATTTCATAGTCTGTTCTGTGAGATCTACCCTGCTTTAAAGGGTATTTATTGTTGTTTAGTTGCTCGGTCATGTCCAACTGTTTTGCGTACCCATGAACTGCAGCCCCCCAGGCTCCTCTGCCAAAGCATAAAGACTGACTGAGGAACAAGATTTTCTTGAAGCCCTTTCTCCATATGCAAAAAGAAGGAAATGTCCCTGTTCTCCAATAACTTGCTCCAGAGAAATTCTCCTTATTTACCTATTCAGTATCATTTTTTTTTTTTTTTTTTAGTTTAAGTTTGGAAAAATAGTTTATAGCAAACTTCCCTGGTGGCTCAGAGGTTAAAGCGTCTGCCTCCAATGCGGGAGACCCGGGTTCAATCCCTGGGTCGGCAAGATCCCCTGGAGAAGGAAATGGCAATCCCCTCCTGTATTCTTGCCTGGAGAATCCCATGGACATGGACGGAGAAGCCTAGTAGGTTACAGTCCACGGAGTCGCAAAGAGTTGGACATGACTGAGCGACTGCACCTTCACCTTCTTTACAAATACTGCATAACTCTAGCACCCTACTTTGGAATGCAAGAGGAAATACAATCCTTTTCCCCCTCAGTTTTTCTGGGCCACAGCCAAAACTGTGACAGAAAGAATATCATTTTAACATTCCAATACACTAGGTTTTAAAAATTCCTAACACCCTAAGAAAATAATAGCCCCCTTTTATTGGTATATTTTCACATATATAAAATGACTTCCTGGCTATAATCTAGCTAGAACACCAGGTCCTTGAACCTCAAGTCCAGTGACTTTCTAGAGAAATAAGCTACTTATGATAAAGAAATTAAATTATGTGTGAATAAGGCACTTGTCCAAGGCCAGAAAAAGTGAGATTAACTTAGAATGACTACATTAAATAAATCATTTTGGAAAAACTATATCAATGACATATATGTTTCTATCCTAAGACAGACATAAAGTTTAAATTAAATTGAGAATAGCAATTCCAACTTCAATTTTTCAGACACAATTGCTCTTCTTGACCAAAGATTAAAGGTGAAAGATCATAAGATTTCACCTTTTAATTCATTGTAAAACAATGCTACAGACTAAAGCCAATCCAGTTACTCCATGATTTTTTTCTTCTTTCCAGCTTTTAATTGTTCATGTCTAAAGCAGATAGTTCAGAATGGGCTCCATTCCATGGTGAAGAACACAGAGAAAGAATTCAGAATGTGATGCCCTATTTTCATGTTTCCTTCTTTATATTCAAAAGTCTGTCTGTTCTATAGGAAATGCCCTTGATCATTGATCTTGGGCCATTTTTTCCCAATATAATTAACCTATTCCTGAACCTGTTCTTTACTGCTTGCTTCTTACATCCCCAACTCAGGTCCATGAAAAAAAAAAAAAATAGTTCCTTTACCTTTTACTTCTAACCTAATTCATGCATGATGGTTTAAAACTTTCCCCCAAAAGGGATACTGCTTAATTCCATATATGGGTTTTGAAATGTACATTATCCACTCCCCACAAAAGAAAATTATAAAAGAAATTTTTGTGTAAATTCATTTGCTGGATAGAAATTCCAAGTGTCATTAGTCCCTAAAAGAGGCTCATCAGCCAAGTAAATGAAAATCCTTTCTGCCTAGTCCTGCAGATCTACAGTAGCTTCCAAATCAGGCATGTCTGATTTGGAACGCTTTAAATCTCGCTATTTAATTCCAGAGCTCTTGGTTTGTTTGTGAATGCCTGTTAATAGGGCCCATTTGGGGGATAATATTTCAGAAGCTGACATTATGCCTAGTCAGCACCATCATCAAAAATTTAATAGAATCTACTTAAGATTGAATTACCACTTTTGAGGTAGAACTCCAAAAGTAATAAGTCAACTGTGTGCTAATGAAGTAGCAGTTTCTTTCCTCATTCCAAACGTATCCCATTTATTAAGTCATATTTTCCAGCCTCATGTTTCCAAGCAGAGGAACTCCAGTTAGAAAAATACTGACCCCAAGCATTAATCCTTTATTCATTCTTTCCCCAAGGAGATGTAATCATGCACCAGACAGGTTAATTTGGGAGGAAGAGTTGAGTATGTTCAGCTCATCCTCTTTCTTCTTGTTTTTATTTGATAATTAGGACTAATTGTGTAAATCTATCTAATCCTCAGAGAAAATGTAGGAAAGTCATTTAAACGCAAATTGAAGTCTTATTCTACATTCAGCTTAAACAAAATGACGTTTTGATTTCTATGCATTGATCATTCATATCATTTCTACTCTGTATCTAAAGATGGACTCAGAAAAAAAAGGGGGGCGTTATGCATTGGTCCCTAAAAATTACATCATCACTCAGACTTATGTGGTCTTTCATCAAAACATTCTGGAATTTGAATTTAAAACCCAGTTGTCTTTTTTAAATTTAAAAATCCATTTAAATTTAACCTTTCATTCATTCTCATTTTTACAGGCCCTTGCTGAGTCTCCTTCATATTAGTCTGTCTCATATATTAGTTTTTCTAAGCTCTTATATTTATATCTAACTTCCTATGTCATTTATCAATTCTATAATTTAAATCATGGTAAACAAGATTGCAGGACTTGGGGGTCACCGTTTGGTTTATTGTTCTCATATGTTCCATAAGTTCCTCCTGGAACCCTCAAATTTGGCTGTGATCTCTTCTCTTGTGGAATACCACAGCCCTTTGAGTCTCACTGTGTTAGGTATCTATTGCTATGCAAGCAAGTTACTCAAATACAGAAGCTTAAGACAATAAGGAAATGGCAACTCACTCCAGTATTCTTGCCTAGGGAATCCCACGGACAGAGGAGCCTGGTGGCTACAGTCCCTGGGGTTCAGAAGAGTTGGACATGACTCAGTGACTGAGCAGCAGTAAGACAAGAATACACATTTATGTTCCCACTCGGTTTTTGTGCATCACAAATCTAGGAAAAGTTTGCCTGAGTGATTCTGGCTCAGGGTCTGTTCCAAGGTTACAGTGAAGAAGCTGACCAGCATTGCAATAATCTGAAGGCTGGGGATATCCATTTCCAAAATGGCCCACTCACAAGGCTAACGGCAGGAAGTCTCAGACCCTTGTTAGTTCTTGGCAGGAAGACTTAGTTCCTTGTCATGTAAACCTCTCTAAAGGACTGTAGGATGGCCTTAGAAAATGGCAAGTGATTTCCTCTAGAGTGAGAGATCCAGCAAAGCAAGGCAGGAGCTGCAGCATTTTTCATTACTTAGCTCTAGAAATCATTTCCACAATATGCTATTGATGACAGAGGTCTGTCTTGTTCAGTGTGGAAGGAGACTGCATATGCACCTAAACTTTAAAGTATACGTATTTAATTCTGTGTTTTATTAATTTAAACTATTGAACTATTTATTTGGCCACACAACACAGCATGCAGGGTCTTAGTTCTCCCACCAAGGAGCTAAGTGGAACCTCAGAGTCTTAACCATTGGTCTGCCAGGGAAGTCCCAATTACTGAACTATTTAAATGAGCATCCTCTTTTAGCCATGTGCTGTATTTTCCCTTTCTGCTGTTACTCAGTGTTGGTGGAGCTATATGCCCTTCTTGAAAGAGTTCAGATATTTTATTGTCCTTTTAAGATGTAGCAGCAAATCATTGTTTTGTGAGAACACTCTCCACACTAAACTTAATTCCTAAGTTTTTTTCTTTGAAATGCAAAACTTTAAGCAGAATCAGTAAAAGTTGTTGTGTATCCTGCAACTAGTGAGAAAAAATGATTATGTTCACATGAAACAACTGTTAAAATTAAATAAGTATCTGTTCACAAAATAAGCCTTAACATTTTTAAAGGCTTGGTTATCATACAGAACATAGTCTCAGAGCATGAAACAATTAAATAAATAACAAAATAATACCTAAGAAAGCAGGTATAGTTCTCAATTCATTTCTTGAGAATAGCATTATTTGGACACCAAAACCATGTGTGTAAAGGAGTAAGAGTAGAGTAAGTAAAAAGAGTAAGAAAAGAAAATTACAGTATAACTTCATCAATAATTACAGATATGAATTTACCAGCAAAATTAAAAGTCCACAATGCAAAGCTTGGCATAGATTTGAAACAATAGAAATTGTCATACACTGCTCTCTGGTGTGTAAATAGGTACCAATTTGAAAAACAGTATGGCATTATGTAATAAAATTAAGTCTAAGAATAGCTAGCAATTCTACTAAAAATTTACTATAGAGAAATCCTCAAATGTGCATTACAAGCATGTAAATGAAAAAAATTAGCTGAACAGTAAATGACAATAATAACAAAAAAGGAAATACCTCAAATTACTATCAGTAAAATGTGTTAATAAGCTGTTGCATATTCATTATCCATACAATGAAATACTATACAACAGTGAACATTAAAGAACTATATCCACACAAGTCAACATGGACAAATCTGAAAACATGAAACACATTTTTTGAAAGAAATCAAGAAGAATTCATGGATCATTTCTTTCAAATAAAATTCTAGAACCATCTGAACTAACCAAGGAGTTTTGAAGAATACATATAGATTATAAAGAAAATCAAGGGAAATATTAGATAAAAATTCATCCTTCAGATTACCTCTGTGACCAAGTTATTGGGGGAGGGGGATCAATTTGGGAGGAAGAACACAGGACTTCTAAGTAATGGTAATATTTTATTTCTTAATTTGGTGCTATCAATAAGGATGTTTGTTTTATTTTTTAAAACTGAACATAAATTTATAGACTCTTGGATATGTGTGATTCTAAACAAAAAGTATAAGTACAAGCTTTCCAGCAGTTGTTTTAAAATGGTGAACATCTTTAGAAATTAAATTATCAAAGAATATAAATGACTTAGGCTGTCTATATTTTAGTGTGAAGTTTAAAGTTATATTTAAAATAATCCAATCTCATTATATTACTTTGCTCTATATTCTGTATTCTTAAACTACTTTCAGAATATTTTAGAATGGAAAAGATGGACTGTTTTCAATGAATATATAAGCCATGTCATTCCATTATTTTGTCACAAGAGGGACTAGATAGTTAGAAAGTGTGGTTTTCCCTTTTGGTCTTAAGAATATTTTTCTGTGTTAGCATTTAAGTTTCATACCCTCTGTATTCATGTCAGTGTATTGAAGAGTGTAGTATTATGTATTTCATATCAGCAAAAATGTTAAGATAAATGTTACCTTGCCATTTTGCTTCTGAATTGATAGAAAAGTATATAGAAATTATTTGGCTTAGCTATTCTCATTTTTGGTAAGTAGAAGAAATAAATAGAATACAAGTCATTATCTCCTGATTTCTAATACTTTAGGGATCAAATCTGGGGAAAAGAAGGGAAGGAAAGAACAGGGAATGAGGGAAGATGGAAGGAGAAAGAGTTTATTTCCTTTTTATCACACCATTGTGTGTTTTAGTCGCTCAGTAGTGTCTCTTTGTGACCCTATGGAGTGTAGTTCGCTAGAGTCCTCCTTCCATGCGATTTTCCAGGCAAGAATACTGGAGTGAATAGCCATTTCCTTTTTCAGGGAATCTTCCTGACCCAGGGATCAAACCTGGGTCTCCTGCATTGCAGGCAGGCTCCTTACTGTGTGAACCACCAGGAAAGCCTATAGCGCTCCCCCATCTACTTGAGCAGGAAAAGTAGATTAACTGTAGTACAGAAAGAAAAAAAATGCGATCTTCATTTGTTTTACTTTCACTTTTGGAAGTATATATCGGTAAAACGGACCCATACGTGTTCTGTTCTAATTTATAATAATGCATGAAACCAAACCATCATGCTGTTGCGTCGTGCGTGCTCTGTGGACTTCAGCTCGCCAGGCTCCTCTGTCCACGGAATTCTCCAGGCAAGAATACTGGAGTGGGTGGCCATTTCCAGCTCCAGGGGATCTTCCCCGCCCAGGGATCGAACCCACCGCTCTTGCATCTTCTGCATTGGCAGGCAGATTCGTTACCACTGAGCCACCTGGGAAGTCCTGAAACCCATCACACTTCTCCAAAAAAGTAAAAGGATTCTTTCTGGTGACACTATCCACTCCACAGAATCTTTCACAGGTCGGTTCACATATGGGCCACTACTCTTCTCCCAGCTGCCATTTCCTTTCTCTTCTCCTCAGTCCTTTAAACAACCTGTAAGTACTGGTTTCTCACTTCCTCTTCTATTGTCTGGGACTTCCCCAGAGCATTCTTCTCTATCCCAGGATGGCTGCTACCTCATCTCTTCCCTGGAGTTATAATGGGAGTTGTTTATGAAGGAATTGGAGAACTCAAGGAATACAAATCACATATGCTTCATGTTTTTAGGTATTAGCTGTAATACACTCTGACATCAACCCTAAATCATACAAACAAACATATTCAGTTTTTTATTGCTGTGGTAATGAATTCACACAAACATCTGGGTTTAAAGACCCACAAATTTATGTATTATCTTACAACTGTTTAGGTCAGAATTGCAGTATATTGTCTTATTCAGTCGCTCAGTTGTGTCTGACTCTTTGAGACGCCATTGACTGCAGCCTGCCAGGCTCCTCTGTCCATGGAATTTTCCAGGCAAGAATACTGGAGTGGGTTGGCATTTCCTCCTCCAAGGGATCTTCCCAACCCAGGGATTGAACCCACGTCTCTTGCATCTCTTATACTGGCATTTGAATTCTCTACCACTTTTCCACCTGGGAAGCCTTTGTAGATGATGTAGTTTTAGTGTTTAAATTATGTAGTCAATACTGACAATATAATGCAAGTAATTAGAAAACAACAACAACAACAACAACAAAACTGTTGAAAATGCTCTGAAACAAATCTTGAAACTCTTTAAGCTGTTGAATATTGACGAAGTTGTCTTGAGAGGCAATTAAATCTTCCTCATTGAGATTTTCAAGTGTAAGTTGTATCATTGCTGATCAAAAATTGAAGTTGATATTCTTACATTTGGTGCAAGAATTAACTTTAAGACTCTTTCTTATTCAAAAATATTTAATTGCTGGGTAATGTTCTATTTCTTGATCTGGGTAGTAATTGTGTTTATAATCTGTATATATCTCATATTGTTCACTTACAAAATATCCTATTTTCTATATGCATATTATGTCAATTTAATGTCCAACAAATCCGTTAAGTCAATTCCCCTCAGCTGTGAGACAAGTCACTTACTTACATGGCTTTCTTAGTTTCTCTTTATTTCTATCTTTCCTAAGAAGATAAAAACTTCTTTAAAATCCAAGGCCAGTGAAAGTTATTCACTTACAGCTCTAGGACCTTACCTGTTAGCATTTTGACTTGATAGAACTAAGTAATGGCAATAACAAATCAAATTAAAATATGTCTTTTTAAAGAGATAATTCCTAAACCACACAAATTGTAAGGCCTCTTGTAGAATTTTTTAACTTTATTTTAATAATGAAGTTTTTTCCCCCAAAACAATATTTGAACATGTATAACAAATATATACTATCACACACAAAGCTTCTCTAGGTAAAATCTGAGTGAAGACCTGAGGGGCACATTTATTCCATATCCAGTCTTGGCTTCAGCGTCTGTTCCTCTTCCACCATCATCCTTCCCCAGGAAAACCATTGTAAGGAAGAGGGTAGGGAAAAGCACTGACCTGGTGCAACCTCCCTCAAGTGACAGAGGAACACACCAAAAGCTGAAGAGGGAAAGGGACTTACCCAAACTAAGCACTTATCAGATTGGTATGCTGGTAAGATCTTGTTTTTCATCTGGCTATTTGATTTTGGATAAGTCGTTTAATTTCTCTAAGCCTCAGTGTCCTCAGATGTAAAATGGAAGTGGGCATACCTACTTCAACAGATGTCCAAAAGATAAGCGATAGTGTCTGACACATACTGGGTGCTGATGAATAAGAACTGCTAGTCATTCCTCCTCCAGAAGAAAGCCCCCAGGTCTGCGGGAAATGAAAGAGCAAAACTAACTGGACATTAGCTTAAATATGTTATTTTTGGTTTATTTCAGGAAAGTAGTAGATCATCCAAAAGGCGATTTGGTATCCCTATGGATCGGATTGGAAGAAATCGGCTTTCAAATTCCAGAGGCTAATGGATTCCAATCGTGAGTAAAATTTGAAGAAATAACAATACCTGCATGCTTTGATTAATATTTCACAGTGGGCTAACTGATCCATCTTGGTTTATAAATCCCCCTTTGGATCTCTTGGCTTATAAACAGTTTTTCAAACATTTCTGTACTTGATTAGTATATTGATGTTAAATAATTTAAAGAGATTAAAAAAAAATGCCTAGATCTACTTTGCCCTAAAAAGAAGACTTATTCTCACAAACTTGCATATTGAATATTAATATGCAAAGATTAAAGTTATAATTATCAATAAATCATTTGCATAAATATAAACACTTAGCAATCCCTCTATTATTAAGAAGACACATTCTGATGATATACACCATCTTGTTGCTCATAACTAAACTGCCCAATTATCATCATGAACCAGGAGAGAAAGTGATATAGTAGCAGAAAGGGTATCAGGCATGAAATCAGGACATGTAATCCAAATCCTGGTTCTGTCATTCATTATCTCATTTCCATCAAGATAACTTATTTCTCTGCAGCTTGTACATTTAGATAATAACATTAAGGTGTTGTGAAGATTAAATTAGATGCTTGTACTAATTCTAAATTGTATTAGACACACAATATGTGCAAGTGATAAGAGCTTATATTACAGTTCTGAAAATTAACTCTATACTGAGCCCTATACTTAGTTTTATTTACTCATCATGTTCCATAAAGTAAGTACTATTACTATTCCAATATCTTGAAAAGTAGTACAGTATAAGGGGTAAAATACCAGGTGGACAGGTCCAGTTTTGTGGGTCATATCCTGGATCATCTATTTATTAGCTGTGGCAACTTGCTTAAATTCTGAAATCTTCCTTCATAAAATGAGGATAATAATAATTTCAACCACATTGCATTGTCCTGAGGATAAATGAATTGGTATACACCAAGATGGCTGGGTGGCATCACTGACTCAATGGACACGAGTTTGAGTGAACTCTGGGAGTTGGTGATGGACAGGGAGGCCTGGCATGCTGCAATTCATGGGGTCGCAAAGAGGCGGACATGACTGAGTGACTGAACTGAACTGAAGCACCTAGAATTGTGCCAGACATAACTAAGTACTCAATAATAATTATTATTATTGTACAAGTAAGTGGAAAGCTTATATTAATTAACTCAATGATACAAGTAGAATTCAATTCCAGAAAGCTTAAATCATTGGTTCATATTTTAAATGTATTTAATTATACATATTATATATTTGAAACAGTAAATGTTTTTGGACACACAATCTAGGCACTCCCAATAAGGCTTACAGAGAGGGTGTATCCTTTCTCCCAAACATATTAAGACAGCTCAGAACTGTTTTGACAATTTCAGGCTACACAGAGAAAACTCTGCTTTTTGCTTTTCTCAAGATAATCCTCAGACTAATGATGAAGAGGCCCAGAAGTACCACATTAGCCTTGACCCTCTTAATTTGTCATGCTGTTTTGCCTCCTCATCAAATACTCTCAACCACAATGAAAAATCAGTATTTTACCTCAACTATCTCATTCACAGAATGGCAATTAAAATAATTTTTCCCTCTATGGAATCATTGGTCAGTGAAGTGTCAAGGTTACTGAATGTCCATAACTACAGGAGGACTTACTGAAAATAACCAATGACACTGCCTTTTGAGCAGCACCATCTTCAAAACTCAGGTTGAATTTTTTTTATTTCTAGAGACATACTAAGAATGGTTACTCTTCAGGGATGTTAAAAAATCACCACATTATATTTGAGTAGGAACTAATTGCTATTAAAGTTAAGTAACTCCTAGAAATCTGGGCCACAACCCTGCAGTTTCTTGATGTGTTGAGAACATTATGACACTGAGATTAAAATAATTAAATTCAGTTGGTTTCCACATGTATCCCATCACCTTTGCAACTCTGGGTTCTCACCCATTTTAATATTTCTGACTTTAACCACAACACATGTATGACATAAAAATCATATAAGAAGTTCATTTTTCCTATAAATTTTACATATTTTTAGACCATAAAAACTCCAGAGAGTTATTAAATTATGAAAAGGGAGTTGAATTAATGTTTTCTGAATCATTGCTATGTGAAATTCAAATGAATATATTATGTCCTTTACTTAATAGATTTTATAGAGCATCAAGGGTTTCCCTAGTTGGTAAAGAATCTGCCCGCAATGCAGGAGACCCAGGTTCAATCCTGGTTAGGGAAGATCCCCATCACTGTCCTTATTATTAAAACCTAAAGATAGTAACATCATAAAAATATGTCGAGAAAAGAGTTTAATATCATACATTTTTCTCTTTCCCTTTCTTCAATCATTGTGAGTTCACCTACTCAACCATAGTTTCTATTCTTTACTTCCTGCCACTATCACCAAGCTTTCTCAGACATTTTTGACTTCCTCATGTAAGGTTTCATGTTTTTATATTTTAAGAATAATAAAGGCTATCAAAATCCGTTTTTAATTTCCATTTAACTTTTCAAAATTATTTTTGCTGTGTTCTTATTGTCACAATATTCCTTTGAATTAAACAGGAGATGTAATATGTGAATCATTTAATAGATAACATGAATAATGAAATAATTTTCACATAATCATGCAATGAAATCATTTGAGATTCAAGAATATAAAGTCTCCGTCAACGTAAATCATTTTTGTAAATGAATGAGAACACAGGTTTTGAGAGGAATCTGATTTGCCAAAATTTTACACACTTTTGGACAAAGCAAACTCCAGGTCCCAGCCTCTGGACTTGTACGCCAGCATTCTCTTCATAGCCCATAAGATCTGTGTGCTAAATTGTTGTTGCTGACTGCTCTGCTTATCCATCTCTTAAACAAACAGAAATAGTATCTCAGACTTTATGAAACTTTGTTTCACTTCTGTGGGAGCTGATATACACTCTTTGGGGGCAGTTTTATATGTGGGTT
Source organism: Nanger dama (assembly GCA_917880005.1). Classification (NCBI taxonomy): domain Eukaryota; kingdom Metazoa; phylum Chordata; class Mammalia; order Artiodactyla; family Bovidae; genus Nanger; species Nanger dama. The sequence goes on along the minus strand of CAKJTW010000011.1, from coordinate 20,090,044 downwards.
TTCACCTTCTGGGTTTCACTGTAAGTTTTCAGAACACTAATAATGAAACTGGTACTAACATGGAAGTTTTTCTTGGTTTGAGGTCAAGTCTAGATACAGCTGCTGTGTGTTACATAGTTTCCAGAATAAATGTTCATCTCTTCCTGATACACATTTTGGAAAGGATTCTAATCTGCTTTTTACACAATGTCCTCCTCCAATTGTTAATATATTGGACCAAAGTTCTGAGTTTTTAATAGGTTTCAGTTCTAAGCAACTCAAATTTAGAGTGGTAAGGCATTGTAGCTTCTCCAGCAGCAGTTAGCAAAGTTCTAGGTCTCTGCTGTTGAAACACGATACCAACTTAATGAAATGTGGTAAATATGATCATTAATTGTGCTACGCCTTGCTGCCACAGTGCCTAAAGACTTTAAAAATGTAAAACAGATGTTGTTGCATTATACTGACAATTTTTATTTTAGAACAATATTGACACACTATCATTCTGATAAAGCAACATACCTCTCAAATAACAGAAATATTATGTTTAAATACCAGCATATATTTGGATCCTTTAAAAAGAGCAAAATATGCAACAATCATCAACATGTTAACAATAAACAGAAAGTAGTAATCAAATTTTATTTATCTTTCCCTTGTAACCGCAACATCCTTTGACCTAAGATTAGAAACTCAAAAGAAATAGAAGTAGGAGAAGAAAGGAGGTGTGGTTTCAGCATAAGCACCTACCTGTTACATTTAAAATACACTTTTTAATAAATTTTTATCAGAAATTATCATTTTGCATTATTATCTCTGCAATAAAAGACATGACACTTAAATAAAAGCTATAATGAAACCTCATGTAATTAAAGTTTTAGCTCTTCTCAATTCAAGTTGACGGATTTCCCCTTCTGCAGAGGTCTCATTAGCTGTAACATTTTCAACTTTCATTTTTGCAGACACAACTTCCTTGGGTGAAATGTCACAGAAACATGGAAGATATTTTGGTGACGTTCTTCACACTCCTTAATGATTAAACTTCTAAGGAAACTTCTGTCATCCTTTCCAGAGCTTGACCTTCTTCTGTTCATCACATCACAGCATTGTTATAACTTCAATTAAATTGTGCAGATAATTTCAATGCATGGATATTTTTAAAATATATATTATAGTTATTCGTGAATGGTTACTATACCCCAAACATTACTTTTCTAAGAAACACAATACAGTGAAATGCTTTCTGTGTGCCTTTACCATTTACATATATGAAATTGAGGAATAATAACTAAAACTGACTGATTTACAATCCATTTGATCATCACTGGGGAACAAGGAAAGACGATGCTGTGTATTTTCTCTTGAAGATTTTTACTCTTCTCTTATCTTTTGTCTGTGAGCCTCTTGGGTAGTGATTATGAAATTAAGCTTCTTTGACATTCAAATGTCAATTTGGTTCAACCAAATAAAACATGATCTCAGTTCCAGATATAAGAGAAAAACTCTCTGAGGAAAAAAAAAAAAAAACCAGCAGTAATTAAGCCCATAAACTTTATTCTCCTAATAAATTGAGAAACACTGCAGGTCAGAGCACACTAACTTAGAATCAGGAATCGAAGAATATTATTCATTTGCCAAATTTGGCTATCTCGTGTCACCTAACAACTTTCCACTTCTCTAAATTATAACTTACAGTTAATTAAGAGTAACGGTGACTGATTAGGAGAGCTATTTACAGAAATAATAGATGAAATTGTCGGGGAAGTCAAATAGGAAACCACCAGAGCTCTTGGGGCCAGTTCAATTCACCTAATTGAAGCACAGTACATTTTAGCACGTTACAATAAGCAATCTTCTTAATGTTAACCACCCATCTATGAATCCATTTAATCTGTTTCATCTATTGTGTTTAATAAAGCATTGAAGAGTATAATATATTTGAGAATGATTTCTTTAAAATGATTCAAATTATTTTTAATTCTCCTATGACAGCACAGGTTTGGTATTCTGGAAAGCCATCCTCAGCAAAAACTGCATTGTTGCTGTAATTTAAGTGCATAAGTCCATTGTGCATTGTATATGCTTTAAAAACATACAGAGAATTTATCACTTGAATGAGAGATTTAGCATAAATTAGCAGAAGTTTAAAAGCCTCTAACACTTCTGTAAACTCTAGTAATTACTGTCAAGCAGACCTGATATGTGAGAAAAAAATAAGTCTGACCAGTAGAGAAAGGTTTATTTTAGCTAAAAAGGAAGAGTGTAATGAGAAGGTTTAGTTATACTGGAAGAAGAGGAGAGAAGTGAGTAGTTGTTGATCTTAACTAAAAATAAATCAACATACCATCCAAAGAATAAAATAAACTCAAACACAGAAATGAGCATATATAGTTAGCATTGTACACAAAGTGATTTTGTATGTAGTTTCTTTAGGGGAGAAATTTTCTAACTGCTGAAAATCTTTACATTTAATTTAGGGAAAAAAACTGAAAATGAATTATTCTTTGAATTGTAATTAAGGAACCTTAACAAAGAGTAAATTTTGAGAAAGCTCACAGATTCTTTGATTTCTGTTCATACTCTTGCACTAGAAATTTAGCAGTGGTACACAGAAAAAGATCCTGCAGGACTTACTATTTGAAAGAATTATTTAAGTTACAATTTATCTTGCCCAACTTTGTGATGATTTGTAGAAATGTATCCTATTCCTTAGCAACTCCATTTTTCGTTCATTTGGATATTTGTCAGACTCTGCCTGCATTGCAGAAGACCTGACTTTGATCCCTGAGTCAGGAAGATCTCCTGGAGAAGGGAATGGCTACCCACTCCAGTATTCTTGCCTGGAGAATTCCATGGACAGAGGAGACTGGCAGGCTACAGTCCATGGGGTCACAAAGAGTGGGACATGACTGAGTGATTAACATTCCACTGTATTCCAATCCAACTGGGTGCTGCTGCTTCGTGCTTTGACAAAAGGTATTAAAACCTAGCGTCCCTAAAAATTTCTCATGGTAAAGATTTAAAGTTGGATTAAACAAACTGATTTCCTATCTTCTTTAATTTTTAAATTCAAAATTATGCTTATAGGCTTCCATTTTAACTAAAGTAAGAAGTCACAATATATTGATTTACACTGTGTTCTAATGTGAAATGCATTTGTCTCATAGCATATACACCAGACTTACATGAAGAAAAAAAAGAAAAATGTTTGCTCTATTTGTAACTATTTGATTTCATATTATAATTTCTACAGCTACTTTATATAGAGTAGAACAATCGTGAGCGGTATTCTAGTTTAAAATAAGATATTTGTTTAACATATCAGGAAATTAAGTCATATTTCTCTTAAGAATATGATAAGTCATCTCTTCAATTTGTATAATGTATTGTGTATTACTAAATCCAGCTATATGTCATTGAAAGTTACCAGCTTGAAGGGACTTTTCATCTAGTTTCAAAGAAATAGATTATCTTTTCTTCCTCTTTGTTCCTGTGTGAAGCTTCATGGAGAAGTGACAGGGATTTCTGAATTTTGGTGTTGATTGCATAACTAATGTTTCATGGGGGATATTAATTGCTGACTACAAAATCAAAAAATATCTAAGGAATTCTACCTTTACAGATATTGTTAGGGAATTATACTTCTTAAGGCAAATTAAAAAAAAAAAAACAAATTATAAGAAAAACTATTAATAACTTTCTCTAAAAGGAAAAAGTATCAGAAACTTTTTAAATAACATTACCTGTAAAGTTTAAAAATGCTTAAATATCATTCACCTGCACCAAAGTTTATAAACATGAGATGATGAAAACAGGCATTTTATCTTTGTTTACAATAATATCACGCTTGTGTTCACAGCAGATGTAAATATGGGAGAAACATTCAGGCATTATTAAGCAACTGTACATTTATGAACATTTAAGTGGCTCCTAATAAGTTTCTTTAAAGCACTACAGGTATATTATTCAACTTGGTCTGATTTCTGAATTTTTAAATTGTTTTTCACTTAATATCGCTCATTCTAGGTCATGAGATAGTTTTATTGTTAAGACCCACACAATTAACATATATAGATAAACTACATTTCCCCTGTAATGTGATATAAGGGAATGCCCGTAGCCTATCTGGCCATTGATAGTCTACCATTGATATTTTTAATTACAGACTTCCTTTGACAATGTTTCGGTGACACCACAGGTGGAAAATAAAAATGAAGTTGGATTCCCAGCCTTGAATTGATTGAATAAGTTTGTTCAGACATAAGTAAGAGCAGTTTAATGTGAAGATGTGAGAAAGAAATGAATGAAAAAAAAAAACAGAGTTTTTATGCTTTGTTTGATGTTTTTAGTACACTGAATCTAGTCTCTCACAGACATGTTAAAAGTCTCAATTTCTGATACTGTGGTGAAGGCAGATATAAGAAGGGGCCCAAAGCCAAATTGTTATGTAAGAAAATTTTCTTAATATCTCTATCTCAAACACCTAGTACTACTTTTTCCTAGAGTCCAATAAACAAGACTTCTGCTCCCTAGCAATGCATTCATTTGGTAGTAGGAGTCTTATTGACAATTATCCTAATGAACAGAAAAGAGATAATAGCCAGACAAATCACAAAAAAAGAGAAAGAACAAAGATAAATATTTTCCACATAGATTCAGAGAAGATAATTTAATTTTCCAAAGCAATTTTTAATTTTTTAATTGGTAGCACAACAGCTTAGTCATCACTGAACAAAATAATATGTAGACAATGAATTTATGGAAAGCATACAATAGATACAGCACTCTCGACTTTAGCTCTACAGAGTCATTCTTACATTTCATGCCATACAGGTGCAACTAATTTGTCACTACGATTCACAACATAAAGCATGTAACAAGCTGTATAAACTTTGCCACTATCTTTTTCTGCTTGAAATAGTGGGTAGTTATATAACTTTTAAAATGTTCTTATCTTTTTGCATCCAGAGCAAAAACTTTAGACACAATATTTCCAAAAACAAGCTAAAAAAGAAACAAAACAATTCTTTATTAGAAAGATTTTTGATAAAAATATTACATTTAAATAAAATAGTTTAAGTATGCCTGAGTATGAGAAAGTTTTCTAAAGCATATATTTAGCGGTAGTCAGCCTCATATGGATCTTTAAATTAATTAAAATTAAATAAATTTTTGAAGAATCAGCTTCTCTATAATATAACCAACTTTTAAGTTCTCAATAGTGCAAATTAAAGAATAGTTACCTCATTAAAGAAAGTTCTAATGGACAGCTCTGTTTTACATTATAATGTATGTAATACAATTCAAAAAAATACAATAGGCCATCCTACTAGATGTACTCCTCTATTTTAGAAGGACTTCCCTGGTGGCTCAGCCGGTAAAGAATCTGTCTGTAGCGTGGGAGACCTGGGTTTGATCCCTGGGTTGGGGAAGATTACCCACTCCAGTATTCTGGCCTGGAGAACTCCATAGACTATTCCATGGGGTCACAAAGAGTCAGACATGACTGAGCAACTTTCACTTTCTATTTAGAATTGGCATAAATCACTTCATGGTAAATAGATGGGGAACAGTGGAAACAGTGGCTGACTTTATTTTGGGGGGCTCCAAAATCACTGCAGGAGGTGATTGCAGCCATGAAATTAAAAGATGCTTATTCCTTGGAAGGAAAGTTATGACCAACCTATATAGATATTCAAAAGCAGAGACATCACTTTGCCAACAAAGGTCTGTCTAGTCAAGGCTATGGTTTTTCCAATAGTCATGTATGGATGTGAGAGTTGGACTGTGAAGAAAGCTGAGTGTCAAAGAATTGATGCTTTTGAACTGTGGTGTTGGAGAAGACTCTTGAGAGTCCCTTGGACTGCAAGGAGATCCAACCAGTCTATTCTAAAGGAGATCAGTCCTGGGTGTTCTTTGGAAGGGCTAATGCTAAAGCTGAAACTCCAGTACTTTGGCCACCTCATGCAAAGAGTTGACTCATTAGAAAATACTCTGATGCTGGGAGGGATTCGGGGCAGGAGGAGAAGGGGACGACAGAGGATGAGATGGCTGGATGGCATCACTGACTTGATGAACGTGAGTTTGAGTGAACTCCGGGAGTTGCTGATGGACAGGGAAGCCTGGCGTGCTGCAGTTCATGGGGTCACAAAGAGTCGGACATGACTTAGCGACTAAACTGAACTGAAGTCCCAAAGAGGACTAAGCAAATAAGTGAAATCAGTGATAAATATGCTTCTATTTACTGGAGGAAAAAGAAGGAAGAGAATTTAAACTTCACTTTGCAAACCACCAAATGATATTTATGTAATTTGATTGTCAAATTGAGTCTCACATTCTGACCATAAAGTGATTCTTCAGAAAAAAAAATCAAACTAATTCAAGCAGCATTTTAATCTTTAAATGCATGAATGAGTGATTTTAAATCTGTGGATTGTTCCCAATCAATTGTCTGACTTAATGTCAGCTTCATCTAATTAATTACAAATTTCTCTAATTTCCTTCAAACTAAATGTTTTATAAAATGAAGACTCTGGGGAGATAGGTCTTTGATTCACTATTGATTAATGGAATGCACAATAAAAATGAGTTGAAAACTCATAGGACAGTTAAGACACTTTTGCCATAAAAAAGTCTATCTTCTTGCCCAGGTATCTCTCCCTAACTCCACTTACTCTTTAAACTGTGGCATTAGTGCTCATCACCACATATACACAGAGTGTTACAATAGTACTCAGAGTTTACTTTTCATTCCTAAAAGAGCCAGAGTTTTCTTTCAACAAAACACATTCAAATCCTATGAAAGCAGAATTTTATTTTCAGACAGTAAATTGAGGAGCTTGGTCCTCTAATCCAACATTCTTTTTATATTTTGGAAAGTCCCTTTCTGTCCCTTTGGATATTTTTGAATATCTCATTCAAGAAGGAAAATATAAATCTACACATATCCAAGACTTGCACCTCAAGAGCAGCTCAGTTCTGGTGCACTGGAATATACTTCCCAGTTGAAGGAAATCTTCATGAATGATATCACCGGTAGAACCAACCCCTCAATGCTTATCTATCATTTATCATTTATGTGGGGGGTCAGGGGGAAACACCCTAGCCAGCATTCTTCTATCCCTGTTTTTAGCATGATGCTTGGTGTTGGACAGCTATGTCTTTAATGAAAGGAAGGATTTACCAGGTGTCTGTCAAGTATATATTAAATGATTAAACAGATATCATTATTTCGCAGACATTTAAGATATTCTAGCTTTAAGCTGAACCTCTGAGTTCATTTCACCTTCATATATTGTTATTCATGGTAGACTGTTTCTAGTTATCCCAATAAAAATGAGAGATGTGATGTGGATTGCTCCTGTCACCTAACCTGGGCGTCTAATTCATATTTTATCACTACAAATATTTATTTTGTTCCTACTACATGCATAAATGCTTTAATATCTCCTTGCTTAAAAACAATCACAAAGCTTCCTTGACCCCTCCAAGTTACTCCAGCTAATATTCCAATTTTTACTACCCTTCAGAACAAAATTCCTCAAAAGAGTTGTCTGTTAGTCATTTCTGTTGTTTTTCATATTCTCCTTAACCAAAAGTCCATCAAATAATTCTTGTCAAAATAATTAAAACCCTTCCCATTGCTGTTCAGATGGAAAGTCTCAGCTCTCATTTTACTGGACCTACCATAGCTTTAGGAACAGCTGAACTGTGTCTTCCTGGAAACAGTTTTTCTGTTTGACATCTGAGGCATTTTTCTTCTTGTGGCCTTTTGCTACGATAGCTGCTCCTTCTTAGTCTGTTTTGCTAATTCTCTCTCATCTGCCCAGTCTCTAAGCTTGGTGTGGTCTGGCACTTGTCCTCGATGTCTTCTGTTTTATATCTATCTAGAGTGATTCCCTAGAGAGTTTCATCACAATACCAGGCAATACTGACATGCAGGTAACTGTCATACTTAGATCTCCAGTCTGAGCTACTTCCCTAAGCTCCAAATTTATATACTCAGGGGTTTACTCAAATCACTACTGGGAAGATTTTGTTATACCTGGCATAACAAGCTCAAAACGTCTACATAGAAATAGGATTCTCCAACTGTTCACTGTGTTTCTTGACATTTCCCAAGTGCTCCCCTAATCCCATTAAGATAGATTGAGAACATGTGCCTAATTTTGGAAGGTAAGGATGCATTTTCCTCCGATCTTTCCTATCCTGCCATAGGGACCCATGCTGCAGACACAAAGTAAAGGAAAATAACCAAGATACACAAGGCTCCATGTAAACATGAAATAAATCTTAAACCAACTTACACCACTGAATTTTTAAGGTTATTCTGTTGATGTGGTTTGCCTAATTTATCCCAAAATATACCTTAATAACTTGAAGTAGGGTGCTGCTCTAAGAGGAAGCTAAGTCATGGCACAGCCTCAGCAACAGATTAACGGCAGACAAGGAAACTGATGTCACAGGCTGGAAACAAGAAGAGTCATTTTACAAAATGAGGCAAATGTAGCAAAATGTGCAGTAAAACTGAAGTCTATAACAGTTCAGATTCAGCATGTGTTCCTCTGGAACTTCTAGAAGAAAAAGGTAAAGAAATAGAAAACTGGCAGTATGTTTAGGTTTCTGGTAGATACACTTAGCCAGGTATTACAAGAAATAGTAAGCTTAGGGGAAAATGGTGTCTTTACAAATAAATAAAAAATGTAACAAAGGTAGTTCAGAAATATAAGATCTTGAAATATTTCAAGAGCTGTTTCTAGATCCTGAAACTATAAAAGGGATTTAAAATGATTCTAAGTGAGTGAAGTCAGGTAAGTATCAATCGAAATAAGGAGTTCAGGGCAAAAATTAGACTGTTACTTTTCAAAGTATATTCTTCAAGGCAACTCAGTTGGGGCTGAGAATACAAAATAGTTAAAATAGTTTTTTTAAAAACTGTGTAGCAATAGTTGAGAGGCTGTCTAAACTGGTACAAGAAATCATTGTCAAAGACAGCATAAACCCTAGAACTAAAAACATCTTTGACACTTTAAAATGAAATAAACCTTGGGCCTCCAACTTTGTGACAGTAGGAAGAGGCCTGAAAAACTGTTCAGGCCTCAAAGAGAATATTCCCCCAAAGGCACATAAACTGTGTTGAGGGATGAAAAATTTTAAAAAAAAAAGCAAAAACTTCGGAAAAGATGGAGCCAGGGGAAACAACACAATGGACAAAGGCCTCCTCCTACACACTGAAACTGAAGTCGCTCAGTCGTGTCCGACTCTTTGTGATCCCATGGACTATAGCCTACCAGGCTCCTCAGTCCATGGAATTTTCCAGGCAAGAGTACTGGAGTGGGTTGCCATTTCCTTCTCCAGGGGATCTTCCCAACCCAGGGATCGGACCCAAGTCTCCTGCACTGCAGGCAGACGCTTTAACGTCTGAGCCACCAGGCAAGACACTTTTCTCTATCTCCAGAATAAGAGACCTGTATAATATTTGCCCTGTGGAATTTCAGAATTGCTAGGGGTTACCACTCATGTCTCATGTCCTTTTCCTTTATGAATAAGATGACTGACTGTTGTTATCCTTTCCCTATTCCCATGCTAATTACTGAATTTGTCCTTTTAGCTAATAAGTCTGTGAATGAAGTGAAGTCACATTGTATTTGAAAAAAATTAGTATCTCCTGGAAAGCCTTTTCTTTGTTCGGGGTTGCAGCAGTGGAAGGAATTTGGGGTTATCTCTAATAGAGTGTCAGTTGAGTGCAGTTTATGTGGTTAAGAAAAGATAAAAGGATTGACTGTGGTGGAGGCGGTACTCCCCATGTACTTTTAGAGGTGCTTTCTAACTTTTATTAGCTTGTTATTCCAATATTTTGGTAGCAGCTCAAGTGACTAATTAAATGTGGTGGATCAGTAGAAGTGATGCTTGTCCCTGAACTGAGGCAACTGAGAGCTCAGATGCAGCCTCTGTCCCTCTCCTTTATCTTGGTTGTCTTGGAGGCAGTAAAGTTACAGCAATGATCTAATTGATACAGCCACAAAATAGAAGAGGCTTGTATTAATACTGTGTGCATCGAACTTTATGGATTTTCTTATATTAAGTCTCAGCAATTTGGACTAAAATTTGTAACATATCATAGCCTAGGCCATACTGACTATGAAAAGATTCAACAAATCTCTATACCAACACTTTTCCATCACCAAACCCTTCCACCATGTTGCTTCTTCCAACTCTCTGTCCCCATAGGAATTCTCCAGGCAAGAATACTGAAATGGGTAGCCATTCCCTTCTTCAGGGAATCTTCCCCCTGAGAGATCAAACCTGAGTTTCCTGCATTGCAGGCAGATTATTTACCTTCTGAGCCACCAGGGAAGCCCTCAATAAACAGAAATTGCCCTTTTATCCCCAGTCACTTAGAACAAAACCTTGGAGTCATTTACAAACTTCCTCTTTTTTCCACAACTCACATATAATTTTAGAGCAAATTTTGTTGACTTTTTTCCAAAATATATCTAGTATCAGACTCCTTCTTATCAATTCACTACTGCCACCTTAATTAAAGTTACCACCATTTATTATCTAGATCCTTAATTAGCCTCATTAAAGGTCTCTCTGCTTGCATTTTTGCTCCTTTATGCAATGTATTCTGAAGAAGGAAATGGCAATACATTCCAGTGTCTGCCTGGAGAATCCTGTGGACAGAGGAGCCTGGTGGGCTGCTTAGCTTGCATGCATGCATTGGAGAAGGAAATGGCAACCCACTCCAGGGTTCTTGCCTGGAGAATCCCAGAGACAGAGGAGCCTGGTGGACTGCCGTCTATGGGGTCACACAGACTCGGACACAACTGAAGCGACTTAGCAGCAGCAGCAGCAGTATATTCTCCACTAAACATCAAGAGTGGTTCTGTTGAAACTTATTTCTTAGCACTCACTTGCCCCAAATTTTCAGTGATTTCCCATATGATAATTGTTCAGCCACCAAGTTATATCCAACGCTGTGATTCTACGAATTGATTACAAGGATTGAGACTCTACTATTTCTCAAAGTTTGCTCAAATTCATGTCCATTAAGTCAGTGATGTAAACTAACCATCTTATCTTCTGCCACCCCTTTCTCATTTTGCTTCAGTCTTACCCAGTATGACAGTTAGTAAAAGCTAAAGTCCTTAAAAAGCCCCAAGATTCTCTCCCTTCCACCTTCCAATATATTCTCTACCAATGTCCTTCAGGCTCACTGGTTAAATCACTTAGTAACTGGGTTATTTTCAGCATGCTACTTTACCCCTCTGAGATGTAGTTTTCCCATCTATAATATAGGCATACTAATAGCTATCTTATGGTGATTATGATGAAAATAAAATAATAATTATAGTAATAAATGATTAAAATTAATTTTTAAAGTTAGGCTTACATAGTACTGATTACATGCCAGATGTTGTTCTAAGTGACTTTCATATATTAACTTATAAAACCTTCCTAACAATCCCATAAAGATGATTATTATTATTTGCATTTGGGGGCAAAGAAAATGAGGCACAGGAAGTTAGATTAATTTCCCAAGGTCACACATGTAGGATATATCAATATTACAATTTAAACCCAGGCAGTCTAAATATAGACTCTATATACTTAACCATAACAACCTGAGATAGTAAAATATAAAATGTCTGGTATATGCTAAGTGTCTAAAGAATGCTGTTTCATCCTCTTCCATTGCAAAAACTGCTTTTTTACAGCAGTTAAAGACAAACTTGAGAGGAAGGGGACAAGTGAAAATGAATAAAACATGCCTTAGCAAATCTTGTATCACAACGTGAATAAAGAGACATATATACAATTTTTCATACACAAGAATTTTCCAAGAATGTTATAAAAGAAATAGCGACCCAAAAGACAAATCTTTCAAAAATTAAATATTATAAATCAAAACCTAGACTAAGTGCTACAGCAGTGAGAGTACTCTTTACTCTCCAGTGTTAAAGCAAAATAGCAAGGGTGAGACACAGTTTTAAACAACGAAAGTCTGCTGCTGCTGTTGCTAAGTCACATCAGTCATGTCCAACTCTGTGCGACCCCATAGACGGCAGCCCATCAGGCTCCTCTGTCCTTGGGATTCTCCAGGAAAGAACGCTGGAGTGGGTGGCCATTTCCTTCTCCAATGTATGAAAGTGAAAAGTCAAAGTGAAGTTGCTCAGTCGTGTCCAACTCGTAGCGACCCCATGGACTGCAGCCTTCCAGGCTCCTCCATCCGTGGGATTTCCCACGCAAGAGTACTGGAGTAAGGAGCCATTACCTTCTCCGAATGAAAGTCTAATTTTACTTAAATCTGGAATATATGACCTTGCTAGCCATGTTGTATACGTGACAGAGTTCACAGACATTTAATGCCTTCATTTGAATGTCTGTGTGCTCAGTCACTCAGTCATGTCCTACTCTGAGATCACATGGACTGTAGCCCGACAGGTTCCTCTGTCCATGGAATTCTCCAGGCAAGAATACTGGAGTGGGTAGCCATTCCCTTCTCCAAGGGATCTTCCCAACCGAGGGATCCAAGCCTAATCTCCCACATTGCAGGCAGATTCTTTATCATCTGAGCCATTGAGGAAGACTTGGAATTTTTTTTTAATATGAGCTTTGATTTGATCATCAACATAAGATAAAGAAGTGTCAACTTAATTTCTTCCCTTTCAGAAATACTTGCAAAAGTAATCTTAGAATTCAATGTTAAGACCTTGAAGTGAAAATTTACCTCGCTTATTAGGATGGGAAGAAGATAGACCGTCTATCGCATAGGACATCTCAGCATCCTTTGCTTCCATGAACTGCTCTTTCAGCTTTTCCAGCTGTTAAAAATCACAGATGAAAATTTTTAACCTTTAAAAACAATACTGTTTTCTATGAAAGAAGAAAGAGCAAGAAAAGGAGGAAGAAGGAAAGATGGGCAAAAGGAAGGAGGAAAAAGCAACAGAAAAGGAAACAAGAGTAATAAAAATAATAATAATAATTAAACAGAAAAATAAAAGGAAACTTGCATTCAGAAACTGACTCAACAATCAGGAACAAGCAGGTTTATGGTGAAGGAAGTCAAGTCTCAGCGTTCATTAATGGAAAGCCTGTAAACACAGCCTGTGTAGCTGACTTGATTTGATGTCACCCAAAATGACCAGTCCTTTTCAAGGATATTTAAAGACTTTCTGTGTATGTTCGAATTTCCTGAAATATTTGTCCTTCCTAGTGGGAAAGAAGTATTTTGAGACCCTAAGGTTTCCATCCAGATTGTAAGCCAAGTTGATCTTTAGCAAGATCACTGATTGCCTAAACCCTGGAGATCTAACTCTATCAAAACAGAATTCAGCTTGAGCTACTGCATGCACCCATGTCCTAGCTGCTAATAATTGACGGGGCATACTTCTCTCTCACGGCCACATGGTTTGTATGATAATGAATTTGCATGCAGTTGTGTTTGAAAGAGTTAAGAAATAATCTAATGCAATGATATTCCAATTTTCCTCATAGAGAGAAGTTGGGGGATAAGGTGGCTAAGGGATTCCCTGTACTGAGGCCGAAGACAGGTCAAGAATGTGGCACTTCAGTCCCACTCCTCCCAAACTAGCTGCTTCAAGTAGAACAGCTCCACTTTTATGTTTCCTTTACTGGGAACACATACAATTTGTTTGGAAAAAAATATTTCCACTTTGAAAAGTAATAATAGCTTTTGAAAACCACCAATCTAATTATAGCCTCTTATTTTAGAGATGAGGAGATTTAGATCCAGAGAATTTTAATTCTTCCATGGTCTCCTAGGTAATTGGAGAGCTGGATCTAAAATCCAGATTTCTAGACATTTTATCCCATGATCACTTCAGTTATAGTTTTGTCTTGTTTTCCTTCTTTTTTAGTGAATTTGATTGTTTTTCCTAGTGAATTACTTCACTCTTTTTCTAGCAAGAATAATAGTTTTAAAATATAGAATTAATAATTTTTAAAACTACTGTTTCAAAAGAAATTGTCTTATAATAATTATGAAAATTAAGATTTCATGTGTTTCACATTCTCACCTGGTTAGGTTCCTCCAATTTGTTAGCCAGTTCTATATCTGCAAGACACATTTGTCATATGAAAAATGTACATTGCAAGTAATATTTAATTCACTTCAGGTCACACATTCAGAAAGGCAAGGTATCTTTTTTGTATAATTTGAGATCACCCATGTATCTCTAATATAAAGCCCCAAACATTTTTTTCAGTGTCTGTAATGTTGAAATATAATCAGTACTATAATGAGCAAGCATCTAATTTCTATAATAAATACAGTTTTCTTAAATAGGGACTTTCCATAGTTCTAATAAGGACTACTATTCAGAAGTAAATTTTTACACTGGCATGAGGACATTCTCATGAAAAAATATTAAGTTAAAAAAGGCAGGCCACAAATCTTATCTGTAAAATTTAATCAAGAGGGAAATTTCCCAAAATACTAATAGTAATCTCTCTGGGTTTTACAATTTGAGTGCAGATTTTTCTTTTATAATCATGTTCACTTTCCTCAATGAAACATCTTATTTCTAATTTTTAAATCCTGTATTTTTAAGTATTTATTAAGACATTCTTTTAACCAGTGCCCTGTCCCATGAATAGACAGTATTTTTAGAACAGACGTTTTCTGAGAGAGCACTACATTATCACATTGTCACACTGTCTCTCAGGTTAGACTTGCTAAATTTCTGACAATATCTGTCATTTCTTGGAGACCAATCTGATGCATAATTGTAAATCAGATTATCCTGTACTTCAAAGGAAAAAAATCTTGGTGGAGCTTAAATTTCTCAATGGTTTCTACTCCAGTCATTTCCCAAATTGAAAGAATATGATTGCAAAAAGTGCCACAAAACCACAGTTAATTTGAGAAATTTCTAGTGGAAACCTATTTCAAAACGTTTAATAATACCCTGGAAGCATTTAGTAAAAGAAAATATTAACTGTACCTGTGGAGAGTAACATAGATGAGAGGGAAAAATATAAGTAAAGGTAATTGTTTTGTAACTCGACAGTTACTAATCCCATTAGAATACTCTAATTGAACAAAGTAAGATTTTAATATTTTTTAATAATGCCATTGCTTTTAGCATGCTTATGGAATAACAGACACTTAAGCCTTCAGTGCAGCTTTAAATTAGTAATTATTACTTTCTTTAATATAAATTAACATGTAGAGAAAACAGGTCAGAAGATGGAATAAATAATGTTTGACTTTATTCTTAACTCACCAATGTTGGAAGATCTTTGGAAGCCAAAGTTTTTATTCAGTAGAGCCAGCAATAGTTCTTCACCATCTGTATCTTCTTTATCTGGAAGCAATTCATTTCCTGTAATAATTACCTCAGTGTAGTGAAAGCTCTTTTCAGTCTGTGTCACTTGAGTGTTTTTCTGATTAAACAGATTTTACAGGTAACTATTAACGTGCACGTGTGCTCAGTTGCTCAGCCATGTCCGACTCTCTGTGACCCCATGGACCACAGTGTAACCCCCTAGGCCCCTCTGTCCATAGAGTGTTCCAGGGAAAAATAATGGAGTGGGTTGTCATTTCCTCCTCCAGAGGATCTTCCTGACCCATGGATAGAAACTAAGTTGCATCTCCTGCATTGACAGGCAGATTCCTTACCACTGCACAACCTGGAAAGTGTGTATACTTGCCAAAAAAATGTGTATATAGAGAGATGCATAATATAAAAAGACAAGCTGTTTTAAAAATCATTGAATGTATATGAACACTCAAAGAGAGATTGTGAGAAAGAAAAAGAAGCAGAGATGGAGAATATACCTGGAAGTTTACAGCCTAAAATTTACCTGTAATTATTTCTGCCTTAGTAGAATTATAGAAAATTGTACTTTTTCTATTTTTTCATCTTTATTTAAATTTTTTTCCAGTATTGTGTTTAACATAAGAAATATAAATTAAAAGTTGTTTTTAAGATAAAAATATAAAATTTGACTTTGAGATTTTATACATATATAAATATGAGCCATTTTATGTTCTGGAATTGCCTTGAAACATCCAAGGCAACCTTGGGGAAGTGGTCAGATGGTGCCCAGTTTTTCTATGATCATAGCTTTACATCTTTGTCCATTTACTTCCTAGCCCACTCTCTCAGCACTCTAAAAACAGAAAAATCAACCAAATTTTCCTGAATATTTTGATTCTGGGGTAGAAATCAGGACAATAGACTTTATTCAAGCTATAAAAAATGAAGATTTGACAGGATTGTAGTGCAATTAAAATAATAATTAGTGTCTTATAAACAAAATGAACTTTGTAAGGTAGCCTAAAATAATCACACCTTTATTATATAATTTCTATAGGATCATTCTTCCCTCTCTTTTTCTCCTCATGTTACCAAACCCAGGTCCAGCTGCTGGCACTCAAAAGCCATTTAAAGAGGCCAGCTTAGTAGAAAGGAAAGTATGCTTTATTTTGGATGCCAGCAACCAGGAGGGTTGGGGAGGGCAGAGACCTGTCCAATGTCTGACTGCCCCCTGACTGTCAGGGGGCACGAGCTCTAACAGGCTGAGGGAGGGGGCTACATGCATAAACATGTCAGCCCTGATAGTGATCTTGAAATTGGTCATCAGCGGTCTGACCAGTGTAATCTTGCTTATTTTAGGTACCATTCATCTTCAGTTCCAGAATCAGTTTGTTTCCATTTCTTTGAGACCAGTTCTGAGAACTGTGGCTGCTTCTGTCGACTACAGTCTGGTCATCAGGTAGTTAATTTCTCCACCTGACATTTCAGTATCTGTGAGACAGCTCACAGGATATGGCTCAGAATATTATCTATGGCCCTTGAGAAGGAGCTGAAGGTCCTTGATTTTGCTGAAAGCCTACATGATTATTATTGGGCTTTCTTTGACTGTTTCCCTTTGTTTCTTCATTTTCTCAGTTCTCGGATTAAACTTATTCTTTGTCTACAGTTTTTCCACACACACACACACACACACACACACACACACACACACACACCGGAAGTCTGAGGACATAGGCAACGGGGTTCGGGGGCAAGGACCATAAGGTCCTCTTCCATTTCAGTCATAATAACTGATATTGTGTGGACAAAAGATAGATTCAGTTCAGTTCAGTTCAGTCGCTCAGTCGTGTCCGACTCTTTGTGACCCCATGAATCGCAGCACGCCAGGCCTCCCTGTTCAGTACCATCTCTTGGAGTTCACTCAGACTCACGTCCATCGAATCCGTGATGCCATCCAGCCATCTCATCCTCTGTCGTCCCCTTCTCCTCCTGCCCCTAATCCCTCCCAGCGTCAGAGTCTTTTCCAATGAGTCAACTCCTCTCATGAGGTGCCCAAAGTACTGGAGTTTCAGCTTCATCATCAATCTTTCCAAAGAAATCCCAGGGTTGATCTCTTTCAGAATAGACTGGTTGGATCTCCTTGGAAAATTCAGCACTGGCCGCAGGACTGGAAAAGGTCAGTTTTCATTCCAATTCCAAAGAAAGGCAATGCCAAAGAATGCTCAAACTACCACACAATTGCACTCATCTCACACGCTAGTAAAGTAATGCTCAAAATTATCCAAGCCACGCTTCAGCAATACGTGAACCGTGAACTCCCTGACATTCAAGCTGGTTTTAGAAAAAGGCAGACAAACCAGAGATCAAATCTCCAGCATCCACTGGACCATGGAAAAAGTGAGAGAGTTCCAGAAAAACATCTATTTCTGCTTTATTGACTATGCCAAAGCCTTTGACTGTGTGGATCACAATAAACTGTGGAAAATTCTGAAAGAGATGGGAATACCAGATCACCTAACCTGCCTCTTGAGAAGTCTGTATGCAGGTCAGGAAGCAACAGTTAGAACTGACATGGAACAACAGACTGGTTCCAAATAGGAAACGGAGTACGTCAAGGGTGTATATTGTCACCCTGCTTATTTAACTTACATGCAGAGTACATCATGAGAAACACTGGGCTGGAAGAAACACAAGCTGGAATCAAGATTGCTGGGAGAATTATCAGTAACCTCAGATATGCCGATGACACCACCCTTATGGCAGAAAGTGAAGAGGAGCTAAAAAGCCTCTTGATGAAAGTGAAAGAGGAGAGTGAAAAAGTTGGCTTAAAGCTCAACATTCAGAAAAGGAAGATCATGGCATCCGGTCCCATCACTTCATGGGAAATAGATGGGGAAACAGTGTCAGACTTTGTTTCTCTGGGCTCCAAAATCACTGTAGATGGTGACTGCAGCCATGAAATTAAAAGACGCTTACTCCTTGGAAGAAAAGTTATGACCAACCTAGATAGCATATTCAAAAGCAGAGACATTACTTTGCCAACTAAGGTCCGTCTAGTCAAGGCTATGGTTTTTCCAGTGGTCATGTATGGATGTGAGAAAAGATAGATTAGTGAGTTTAAAATTTAAAAGTGGGAATATTGAGGCTTCAGTTAGAGAAATGGCTCATAATTTAACTAGACTCTTCCTTTAAATTGTCTCCTATTCCCTGTGTCTCCAAAATGTCAATTAATGAACTCAGATAACCAAATGGCTGATTAAAGGAATAAACGATTTGCTGAGAAAGACAATAAATGACCTGGGGTAAGTGGCATCATCAAAAGTTTCTACATTGACAAACGCATTTATTGTTGCTCAATTTCCTCAATTTTAAAGTTCCTCAGTTTCCATTACTTCATAGGCATAGAAATTATTTGTGAAATTCTGGGGTTCTTTTTTCTTTGAGTAGTTAAAATAATAGACTATCAACGGAACTTTTGCTTAACATCAATTAAACAAAGACCCTCAGGAATAATTTAGTTTAAGAGAAAGATATGACTGTGCAATAGTGTAGCAATTTTTATTATAGCTATTTATTAAACTGTTAAATTATAATCTTTAAAATGCTCTCATTGAAAAAATGAGGAACATTGTGTAGCCAGGTGATAATGATTATTTGTTTTAGAAAGAGAACTGTAATAAAAGAAACAGATTCATCGCCTTCAATTTAGGGAATTTATAAAACTAGAAGGAAGGTAACTAGAAAATGTTACCTTCTGAACCTTTGTTGGCTTAATTTACAGTCCCCTTCTCTGTGTGTTTAAGTGGAAGATTTTTCAAAAGAGAAAATTAATGTATTTACCATTCTTTACCCATTTGGTTTCCAGTGATTACACACCATCCTCAGTAATTCTTGTCACTACCTTTTAAGAAAACCACCTTTTACAGGATACTCTGAGGAAAAGTTTTCCCAAAAATTAAAAAAATTTTTTCTAAAGTAAAACATTAGAAAGATAAGAAAAATAGTAGAAAATAAGTCTTTTTTCTCATTTTTCCTTTTAGTCTTAAAACAGATACAGCTTTAAAAGAAAAAAATGCATGTACTTTTAATATTTCTATCTTGTTAGTATTGATAAAGAAACTGAATAAAAAGCTATCTAAGTGCCGATGTCCCTTTGCAGAAAGGATGGCAAAGTTACTCAGAAATGAGAGAGTGATTGCTTTTGCAATATACAGGAAAAAAAAAAAAGACTCATTACTACCTGAGACACTGAATCTAAAAAGACGCAATTGTGTCTTTGCTTGTCATTTGAATGTGATGCTTTTTATGGGATATAGATAAGAAATTTTGCAGAAAGAAACCTGGAACACCCTCAAATGATAATATACCAAAAATTTTTAAATTTCTAGTCATGATATTCACTGCTGTTCATTTCACGGTGGGCAATTTGTCCAGTTTCAGGCTTATGAGGCATGCTTTCATTGTGACTCCCAAGCCAGAGGAAAGCTGGCAGATTGTGTTCTTGGTCTTGAGTGGCATCTAACACAGAGAGGATGGTGACCCCACCTTTGTGGTCTGTCAGTGGACAAATGCTTATTTGGAAATAGTGTGTTAAAAGACTAAAATAAGTCAAACATTTAGTTGCTTTGGTGAGAAGTTCACTCTAATCCTGGACAATTTAGATTAGAAAATAAACTTCCCAATAACTTGTCTTCTCTATTTACATATAATGAAACTGAGATCAAGGGCTCCCAGAGAGAAACCTTTCCTATACGTTGCCAATGATATATGGACATCAGTGTGTGGTATTCTGGGGTCAGAGATGTTATCTATTAGTAATCTTGTAAAAAGTTTGAGTTGGATTTTTCTGTATTTCATATACATGATATCAGAAGTTATAATACAGTTACCGCTAACATCCTCATTTTGCAGAGTCTTCTGTGAATGACCAGTTGTTTCCTTCCTCACACATTTATGCTGTTAAGAACATTGAAAATCCCATTATTTCATAGGAAAAGTAATGAAGGCCTACCAAGTACAATGATTTTGGCTGGCCAAAGACAAAATGTGAGTGCCAGGGATAAAATCCAGATTCTTTCATCCCCAAGCTTGTATTTAGGTCTTGCAGTTAAGTCCCAGGCTTGTATTTGTTTTTCAAAGGGAAAATCTCTATAAATAGATAACAAGGGTTTATGCAATTTTATTTCCACTATCAAAAGAACTGTTCTAATTTTCATTGACTTTTAAAACCTCATTTGAGACAAAACTGTCTACTAAAGTTGGATTAGATCTTAAAGAGGAAACTTAATTCCTTTTCTCAACCCAGAGTCATGTAAACAAAATTTATTAAATTCTGTCTTGGTTTCCCTAAGAAAGCAAAAGCTGTCTTTTTCCTGACAAAGAGGTCAGTTAGATGATAGATTCAAATTGGATGAGATATTAAAGAGCACTATTTTTAAGTTATTATTTTTATTTTATTTTTTTTTAAATTTATTTATTTTTTTAAAAAATTACAATACTGTATTTGTTTTGCCATACATTGACACGAATCAGCCATAGGTGAACACAAAGGTAAAGACATATATAAAAGTGTCAGTGAGGTTAGGTTGTTTGCCTAGTAAGTCAGCATTAAATCTAACTCCACTGATTCCCAGATTAAAAGCTATTTCCACTACAGAATCCAATGAAAAAAAATTTTTAGGATCAAATTCCAACATGACCAGAATAAAAACTTATTTTCTCTAAATTTCTCATGCTATTTGTAGATGTCAAAATTACATTATTTCATTTAATATAAGTATCCTAAGTATTTAGAAATCTGATTAAAGTCAATGAATAATGTAGGTGTTAACATCCTCCTCCTGAAAGTACTATATAAATTTCCCAATGTATCATTCTCCCCCAGGTCTCTACACATACAAGTGTTGTCTTGATATGTTCTCAGAGTCATTCTCCTTTTATACATAGTTTACTAACCATCTCACTGGATGAAACTCTTTTTTTCACCTGAAGATGTACTTTTGAAATATGCATTGCACTGTATTACTATTTATACATCCCCGTCTTTGCTAATGGAATAGAAATAAGACAAAGATTTCCCTTAGTTAGAGACAAATGCAGTTGAAATTAATTTAGTACAGTGTCAGTTAAAATTAATTAACTTGAGAACAGCATCACAGATTACATCTAATTTAAAACAGCAACTACTGAAGGGTTGTCTGAAGATTAAATTATATAGATGTTTAAAACATTATTGCCACAATGATAGAAAAATCAAAGCAACACAAATAGGAGGATAAGGATTATTTACCCACTTGTAGAATTTTACATTTATGTGTACATACCTTGAATAAAATATGGCAGTCCATGCACCGATTCTAAAAAGATCATTACAGATAACAAAGTTAGGAGTCCAAAGCAAAGAGTGGTTGATAAAATCACGTTCATGTTAAAAATCTTCTTCTGTGCTAGCAGAGAAACTGGCTATCCCGGTCAAGACGAATATTTCAATGGCTCTGGAATGCTGCAGAGATCACTTTTAAAAGGTGGTAAATGTGCTTCAACTACAAATGATCTGAACAAAGAAAAAAAAAAAAACCTTATAAAATGTACTGCTCTCTGTCAACAAGATTCACTACTTGGAGAAGTGACAGGTTTTCTACTCAATCAATGGTAGGAAGAACCCAATCAATATATCTCATATCTGCCCATTTCACTAAAAGCAGGCATTCCTGTTCATGCATACACACTCAGACACATGCACCTCATAAAGCTAAAACTAAGGCTAGAGAACCTGTCAGTTAGATTTTTGTAACAATGAAATGGGAGCAATGCCTTTCATTTGGCTAATTTAGAACCCAGTATAGTCTTCTGGATACTGTTGTTACTTGCAACCATCATTTCATTTTTAACCAACCAAACAGATTTGAGCTGGAAAGAGTTCAAATTTGAAATGAATCATAATGGGAACATTAATGTCTTACTCTATCATTTTGCTGCAGCCAACACTTTTAAAAATCAAGACTGACTCTAATTAATTCAAAGTTGGCAAATGTCCCATCAATTACTCTCTTTAATACTTGCTTTAATTGTACTTTTTTTTTTTAAGTAAAAGTCTTTCAGTATATCTATAGTTAAAATTTTATGACTGAAGATGCAGTAGTGACCTCTGGCCTTGGCATTTACTTTTCTCCCAAGAGACTTAAGATGTATTTGCTCTAAAACTGTATTAGAGACATGTTCAGCTCATGATTCCCTAATTTTAAAACAAAAAAATTTTTTAATGTAAATAAGGTTATTCTGAATTTTTAAAAAAATTCTGTTATACAAAACAAGGAACCCTGTTCTCACAGGGTTTGCCTTCTAATAAGAGGCTAAATAATTGACTTGTCTTCTCAGATAAGATTGGGTACTGATGACTTCTTCCTAAACAAAATTATGTTTGGTTTCTTTCCACAAAGGCTTTTTCAGGATATCTGATACAACTTTCTGAACCTTTTCTTCGGTTATGTTTTAGTTGATGTTAGCAATTTAATGACAAATAAGTTCCTTATTCATTCACAACCATCCATTCACTTTGGGAAAAAAACTTGCAAAGACCTTTTATTAAGTCATTCAATCCTCTCTCCCTAACAGTCAAATTATTTTACTAAATTCTTCTCATGAGTGTATATCCAAATTAATTGTTCAAAGAAAAACAAATTTTCACTGCTGACTGTGTTAGGTAAATGAAGTTAGCATGTTTGTTCCTGGAACCATTGATATGCTGCTGCTGTGGCTTAGTCGCTGCAGTCGTGTCTGACTCTGTGCGACTCTATGGTCTGCAGCCTGCCAGGCTCCTCTGTCCCTGTGATTCTCTAGGCAAGAGTACTGGAATGGGTTGCCATGCCCTCCCCCAGGGGCTCTTCTTGCCCTAGGGATGAACGCGGATCTCCTGCACTGCAGGCAGTTTTGTTACTGCTGAGTCACCAAAGAAGCCTGCCATTAAGTAGACACAGTAATAATACATATTGGGGTTATTGTTGCTATTCAGGGAGCACATCTCATGTCACCTGTTCTAAGCACTTCACATACTGTATCTTATTTAATTCCCACCTCAATCCCTCAATACTTATATAATTGTAACATTTCACCTTTTTCGGCAAAGGGAAAAAGTTGTGGAACCAAAAGTGAAACCTAGATCTATCCAACTGCAAAGTCACATTCTTAACCCAAGTCGTCTGTTTCCCATAAATAGGGAAAACAGATTGTTCCAATAACAGAGACCTGATCTTTAAGAGAGGCTTCCCAGGTAACCTAGTGGTTAAAGAATCCATCTGCAGTGTAGGAGACACAGGAGATGAGGGTTCGATGCTTGGGTTGGGAAGCTTCCCTAGAGAAGGAAACGGCAGCTCACTCCAGTATTCTTGCTTGAAGAATCTCATGGATAGAGGAGCCTGGGGGATGGGATCACAAAGAGTCGGACACAACTGAAGCGACTGAGCATGCGCACAAGCAGTTTTAAGAAACAAAACACTTTCACGTCACATTTTCAAGAGCAATTTTTTAGTCATTTAATCTGTATTTCAATTATAGCAGATAAATAACATTTTTATTTTGTCAGTAAAGACATTTTAAAGTTATAATTTACAGATAGCTTTAAGATTCACATACATTTTATCTGTTTCTCATGATGAGCAACAGGAAAAGAGCAGAGAGTCAGGGTCCATATGGTGCCTCTAACATACATGAATAATCACTCTTTGAATGGGCTTTTCTCCCAGTAAGTAGAAAAACTGAACAATTTCATTCTGACCTCTGCCTGATACTGTTAGTTCTTGGTAAAATTCCTGACACGTCAGTTAAATGAGTGAATAAAAGCAGCAGGCAGGAGGAAGGCAAGAGCAGAGACTCTGAAATTCTGACAAGTCAGTGCATAGAATTTTTAAGAGTTCAGAATGGCCTTTGTCAAGATTAAATAGAAATGTCTATCCAAATACCTTGAAAAAAAATTTTAATTGAGTTTTTGTCTTTTTATTATCAAGTTGTAAGGCTTCTTCATATTCCAGATACTAGTGCCTTATCAGATGTATAATTGGCAAACTTACTTTATATTCTGTCAACTGTCTTTTCACTTTGTTGATAGTGTCCTTTGAAACACAAAAGTTTTTATTTGGATTACTCCAACTTATCTATTTTTTAAAAAATCTGTTGTTTTGTGTTTTGAGTATTGTATCTAAGAAACCGTTGCCTAATACAAAGTCATGGGCTTTTTTTTTTTTTTTTTGAGTTTTGAGTTTTGAGTTTCGTAGTTCTGGCTCTAAAATGTAGGCAATTGACCCATTTTGTATTAAGTTTTGTATATGATGTGAAGAAGGGGTCCAGCTTATTCTTTTACATGTGGACGTTTAGTTGTCCCAGCACCATTTGTTGAAATTTCCCCATTGAATGATCATGTCTATATCAATTGACTATGTTATTGTTGTTCAGTCACTAAGCTGTGTCTAACTCTTTGTGACCCCATGGACTGCAGCATGCCAAGCTTCCTTGTCTTTCACTATCTCTCAGAGTTTACTTGAACTCATGACCATTGAGTTGGTGATGTTATCTAACCATCTCATTCTCTGCTGCCTTTTTCTCCTTTTGCCTTCAATCTTTCACAGCGTCAGGGTCTTTTCCAATGAGTTGGCTCTTCACATCAGGTGGCCAAAGTATTGGAGCTGAAGCTTTAGCTTCACCATCAGTCCTTCCAGTGAATGTTCAGGACTGATTTACTTTAGGATGGCCTGGTTTGATCTCTTTGCAGTGCAAGGAACTCTCCTTGCCATCTTCTCCAGCTGCTGCTGCTGCTAAGTCACTTCAGTCATGTCCTACTCTGTGCAACCCCATAGATGGCAGCCCACCAGGTTCAGCCGTCCCTGGGATTCTCCAGGCAAGATCAGTGGAGTGGGTTTCCATTTCCTTCTCCAATGCATGAAAGTGAAAACTGAAAGTGAAGTCACTGAGTCGTGTTCAGCTCTCAGCGACTCCATGGACTGCAGCCCACTAGGCTCTTCCGTCCATGGGATTTTCCAGGCAAGAGTACTGGAGTGGGGTGCCATTGCCTTCTCCAGCACCACAATTCAAAAGTATCAATTCTTCAGGACCCAGCTTTCTTTATGGTCCAACTCTCACATCCATACATGACTACTGGGAAAACCATTGCTTTGACTATATGAATCTTTGTTGGCAAAGTGGTGTCTCTGCTTTTAATATGCTGTCTAGGTTTGTCACAGCTTTTCTACCAAGGAGCAAGTGTCTTTTAATTTTATGGTGGCAGTCACCATTTGTAATGATTTTAGAGCCTAAGAAAATAAAATCTATCATTGCTTCCACTTTTTCCCATCTATTTGCCATGAAATGATGGGACTGGATGCCATGATCTTAGTTTTTTAAATGTTGAGTTTTAAGCCAGCTTTTTCACTCTCTTTTTGTAGTAAACTGAAATCAAGGAGTATGAGGCTTCTAACATTTTCATTTATTCTGTATCACTTGTACTTCTACATAAATTTTGGATTAGCTTGTCAGTATCTGTGGGGGAAAAAGCAGCTGGGATTTTGACAGGAATGGTCTTGAATTTGTAGGATCAGTTTGGGAAATATCACCGTCAAGTCTTTCAATCCACAAATTCAGGATATCTAACTATTTATCTCTTTTATTACTTTCAAAGTTGTCTCATAGTTTTCAGTGAACAAATCTCACAGTAATTTTGTTGAATTTACATCTACATAGCTTTTTGTTGCTATAATAAATGAAGTTATTTTCTTAACTCAATATTTGCGCTGTTCATTGACAGTGTATAAAATATAATTGATGATCTTATTTCTCGCAAACTTACTGACCTCACTTATTAGCACTGACATTTTGTTTGTTTGCTTTGCAGATTTCTGCAGAGTTTCAATAAGATGATCATATCATCCACAACTACAGTTGTACTCTATCCTTTCCAATCTAGATGTGAAGTGGTGAGAATAGATTTACCTTGTTCTGATCTTAGGTGGAAAAGCTTTCAGTCTTTCACCTTTAAATTTGATATTAGTTCTGGACTTTTTGTAGATGCACTTTACTAGGTTGAAGAAATTCCCTTCAACTCCTAGTTTGTGGAGTGTTGCTATTATAAAAGAGTGTTGGATTTTGTCAAATTTTTTCTCATCCACTGTGGTTTTTCACATCTATTGTGGTCATGTGGTTTTATTCTGTATTCTACTGACATGTTGTATTACATTGATTTTTGTGTGTTAGATGACATTTGTATTCCTGGGGTAAATTCCATTTGGTCGTGGTATATGATTTTCTGAATATGTTACTAGATTCAGTTTGCTAGTATTTTATAGGTGTTTTTACACCTGTATTTAAAGGAATATTATCCTGTAGTTTTCCTTTCCTTGCTATGTCATTTTCCAGCTTTGGTATGAAGAGAATAATGGCATCATAGAATTAATTGGGAAGTGTTCTCTTATCTTTTAATTCTTAAAAGAGCTTCTGAAGGATTAGTGTTTACTCTTTAAATATTTGTTGGAATTTGACAATAGAGTCATCTGTTCCTGTACTTTTCTTTGTAGAAAAATTTTCTGAAATACTAGTCAATCTTATTTCTCATAGGGCTATTCTACTTCTTGATTTAGTCTTAGCAGTCTGTATTTATCTAGGAATTTATCCATTTCACCTAGGTTATCTAATTGTTGGCATACATTTTTTCTTAGTATTCTTTTATATGCCTTTTTGGAATAAATAATTTGATTATACATGTTTTAAATCTAGAAACAAAATACTGAGGTACTTGTCACTTTTTATCAAGAAGAGCCATGAGATATAGAGACCACTCTGGCAGAATCCAATGCAGACCAGTAATAATAACATATACAAGATATATTAAACAGCAATAAGAACTGAATCCAGAAAAGGCTTTACTGCAGTGGTTAGGCATGGCAGCAGGAATTTCTGCTGCTGCAAGTGCTAAGTCACTTCAGTTGTGTCTGACTCTGTGAGACCCCCATAGACGTCAGCCCTCCAAGGCTCCTCCGTCTCTGGGATTCTCCAGGCAAGAATACTGGAGTGGGTTGCCATTTCCTTCTCCAATGCATGTAAGCATGATAAGTCGCTTCAGTTGTGTCCAACTCTGTGCCACCCTATGGTCCGCAGCCCACCAGGCTCCTCTGTCCACAAGATTCTCTAGGCAAGAATACTGGAGTGGGCTGCCATTTCCTTCTCCAAGCAGGAATTCCTAGGTGCCTGCATAATATACTGTGGGAGTTTAGCCTGTTTTCAAGTAGCATTTTTGATAATGATTGACAGTATGGTAAATATTTGAGTAGAGGTAGAGGCTTAGATTTTGGCCCAGATTGGGGACTTAAAATATATGTTTCCATACCTGTAGTACTTGATGCAAGACAGAACATTAAATTAGTGTTTGTGAAAGAAAAACTTATCTAAGTGCAAAGATGTTGTAAACAAAGGAAGTTAGACTCTTAGAATTGAGATAAGAGGAAAAAAACTCAAGAATTTTGGACCTCATTTTAGGTTTGGGCCTCCTTGGCTAACAGGGGACCTGGGTTATAAAATATGTCTCAAAATTCACCATCTTCCTTAAGTTTCCACAGAGATGGTAGCTGCGAAGACAGTCTATCCTTCTATCATGGATCAAGAATTCCATGTGCCACTATCACTTCAGTTCAGAACAGTCGCTCAGTGGTGTCTGACTCTTTGCGACCCCATGAATCACAGCATGCCAGGCCTCCTTGTCTATCACCAACTCCTGGAGTTTACCCAAACTCATGTCCATTGAGTCGGTGATGCCATCCAACCATCTCATCCTCTGTCGTCTCCTTCTCCTGCCCACAATCCCTCCCAGCATAGCATCAGGGCCTTTTCCAGTGAGTCAACTCTTCTCATGAGGTGGCCAAAGTATTGGAGTTTCAGCTTTAGCATCATTCCTCCCAATGAATACCCAGGACTGATCTCCTTTAGGATGGACTGGTTGGATTTCCTTGAAGTCCAAGGGACTCTTAAGAGTCTTCTCCAGCATCACAGTTCAAAAGTATCAATTCTTCAGTGCTCAGCTTTTTCACAGTCCAACTCTCACATCCATACATGACCACTGGAAAAACCATAGCCTTGACTAGACGGACCTTTGTTGGCAAAGTAATGTCTTTGCTCTTCAATATGCTCTCTAGGTTGGTCTTAACTTTCCTTCCAAGAAGTAAGCATCTTTTAATTTCATGGCTGCAGTCACCATCTGCAGTGATTTTGGAGCCAAAAAAAAAAATAAATAAAGTCTGACACTGTTTCCACTGTTTCCCCATCTATTTCCCATGAAGTGATGGGACCGGATGCCATGATCTTCATTTTCTGAATGTTGAGCTTTAAGCCAATTTTTCACTCTCCTCTTTCACTTTTGTCAAGAGGCTTTTTAGTTCCTCTTCACTTTCTGCCATAAGTATGGTGTCATCTGCATATCTGAGGTTATTGATATTTCTCCCGGCAATCTTGATTCCAGCTTGTGCTTCTTCCAGGCCAGCATTTCTCATGATGTACTCTGCATAGAAGTTAAATAAGCAGGGTGACAATATACAGCCTTGACGTACTCCGTTTCCTATTTGGAACCAGTCTGGTCTGTTGTTCCATGCTCAGTTCTAACTGTTGCTTCTTGACCTGCATATAGGTTTCTCAAGAGGCAGGTCAGGTGGTCTGGTATTCCCACCTCTTGAAGAATTTTCCACAGTTTATTGTGATCCACACAGTCAAAGGCTTTGGCATAGTCAATAAAGCAGAAATAGATGTTTTTCTGGAACTCTCTTGGTTTTCCATGATCCACTGGATGTTGGCAATTTGATCTCTGGTTCCTTTGCCTTTTCTAAAACCAGCTTGAACATCAGGGAGTTCACGGTTCACGTATTGCTGAAGCGTGGCTTGGATAATTTTGAGCATTACTTTACTTGTATGTGAGATGAGTGCAATTGTGTGGTAGTCTGAGCATTCTTTGGCATTGCCTTTCTTTGGGATTGGAATGAAAACTGACCTTTTCCAGTCCTGTGGCCATTGCTGAGTTTTCCAAATTTGCTGGCATATTGAGTGTATCACTTTCACAGCATCATCTTTCAGGATTTGAAATAGCTCAACAAGAATTCCATCACCTCTACAACCTGTGTTCGTACTCAAGGCTTTTTTCTCTCCCATCTTAAAACAAACAGGAAATAAACTTTATTAGACTACTCACATATTCTTTCAACTATGGCCCTAGTTTCTCCACTCCACCAAGGAGAAATTTCTTGAAATAATTTGCTGCCCCCAGTTCTTTGTCACATATTTACTTTGCTGCTGCTGCTGCTGCTAAGTCGCTTCAGTCGTGTCCAACTCTGTGCGACTCCATAGACAGCAGCCCACCAGGCTCCCCCCGTCCCTGGGATTCTCCAGGCAAGAACACTGGCGTGGGTTGCCATTTTCCTTCTCCAATGCATGAAAGTGAAAAGTGAAAGTGAAGATGCTCAGTTGAGTCCTACTCTTCAACACCCCATGGACTGCAGCCTAACAGGCTCCTCCATCCACGGGGTTTTCTAGACAAGAGTACTGGAGTAGGTTGCCATTGCCTTCTCCGATATTTACTTTAGCCTATTTCAATCTGGCTTTCAGCTTCCTCTTCCCGACTCTATTGAAATGGTCCTTCCCAATGACCTTATTACTGCTTAGGTTTTCCTTTTCGTGGATATCTTTTCAGAATCTCCTTGGTTGACCACACTCTTCTTACTGAAAAACTCCCTGGTGTTCTCCTACTTTGCTAGTCATTCTTCTTCAGTTTCTTTTACCATTTCCTCCTCCTCTGACCTTTAAAAGATGAACTTCCTCGGGTCTTGATTCTAGATTCTTTTTATCAGGCTTCAGTCTCTTCCAGGAAATGTATGACTTTAATTATCTATATACCAGGGACTCAGAAATGTATCTCTCACTTCACCTTTCTTTGGTTACCATGCCTGGTTTCCTTACAGTTTTCTCAGCCATATACAAAAGAGAACCATTCATTTTTCACTCTAGTGCTTCTCTTCTCTTCTAATGTTTACTACCTGAGTAAATAGTGAGCCCTTACCAAGTTACTCATTCAGGAAAACCCTTCTTCTCCAACTTTTCCAACCAAGAACAAAGTGCTGTCTAAACTTCATAAGTGCTTTTCAGATCTTTCCATTTCTATCTTTAATATCCCCTCCATAGACCAAGAAGATGTCATTCACACTTAGGTTACTGAAGTACACTTTTTACCAAGTCTCTTCCCATCCACTTTTGTTCCTTTCAATCCATTTTCCAGAAAGCTTTTTGAGTAATCTTTTGAAACTGAAAATACCAGTCTGTAATACTCCTACTTAAAACCCTTCAACTTCTTTCCATTACACTTAGGATAAAGATCAAAAGGCATAATATGGTCAATGAGGTCCTACACTTTCCACTTCTATCTACATCTTCCATCTTGTCCAGACTCACCTTTCTCTTACCACAGTTCAGCCACAATGACCTTCTTTCAATTCTTCAAAACTGTCATTTTTGTTCTGCCACAAGGTCTTAGTACCAGCAAGAAGTCATACTCTCCTCTCCCCACCCTCCCCTCCCATCACACATGCACATTCCTCAGTTAAAATCATCATTTCCTTGGCAAAATCTCTGATTTTTCCATACTGGATGAGTCCTCCCATCATGGCCTCCCACCGTGCCATATTTTTCTGAATGGCACATAACTTAACTTGAAATCAATTACTCCTGTACATTTTTGTGCACTGTCTGTCGCCGTTGCACTATAAGGTTCACTATTCCTGTAAGGTTTATGTTTGTCTTGCTCATAACTATATCCTCAGCAGCCAGAAAAAGTCCTAGTGAAGATCTAATGATTAAGGCTCCATTTGTAGTCCTGTTTGTGCTTGGATGTCTTCCATTAGTATGACTAATTTAAACTCCACCTGCTAGAGGCAAGAAGGCTCTGAACTATTCTAGACATAGAATAGGGCTATTTCAAGAAAAGTGGAAGGATGCCTAAAACTAGGCAGGGCTGAGAATCTCAGAGCCCAAAGGAGAAGAGGACAAGAGAAAACAAAGGCTGGCATATATTTTGTTTCATTTTTCGTTGTTCTCCTAAGTTAGGAAATAGCTGGCGTTGAGCATGACTTTGAATTAATAGACAAACTAATTGGTAATATATATATATATATGAGCATCTTAATGTGTATATAGACCAAGCAATAAACTATAATTATGCTTGCTATCCTTGAGAAAGAATGTTATTATCTATAGGGAAGAACAGTGTTGAAAACCAAATGATGTCAGAAAAGGAACCTGGCAGGCATCCTGCAGTTCACTTAGAGCCTGAATCAAGGCTTCTCCTAGAGAAGCTCAGGAACAGAAAGCAGTTTTTAATGAGAATCTCTTCAAATAAAGAGCTTCCCTATAAGTGTTATTCTCTTTCTCCTTGTGTGTGACTTTGGAATTTGGACTGCAAATTAACAAGATTTTATCCCTTGTAAGTGTCTGACTCATAGAGTAATTCATGTATGTTTGGCCATTCCTGACTTTATTCCTGTTAGGAACTAATCTCAGGAGTCTTAGTGAAGAGGAACTAAAAGCCTCTTGATGAAAGTGAAAGAGGAGAGTGAAAAAGTTGGCTTAAAGCTCAACATTCAGAAAATGAAGACCATGGCATCACTTTATGGGAAATAGATGGGGAAACAGTGGAAACAGTGTCAGACTTTATTTTTGGGGGCTCCAAAATCACTGCAGATGGTGACTGCAGCCATGAAATTAGAAGACGCTTACTCTTTGGAAGAAAAGTTATGACCAACCTAGATAGTATATTCAAAAGCAGAGACATTACTTTGCCAACTAAGGTCTGTCTAGTCAAGGCTATGGTTTTTCCAGTGGTCATGTATGGATGTGGGAGTTGGACTGTGAAGAAGGCTGAGTGCCAAAGAATTGATGCTTTTGAACTGTGGTGTTGGAGAAGACTCTTGAGAGTCCCTTGGACTGCAAGGAGATCCAGCCAGTCCATTCTGAAGGAGATCAGCCCTGGGATTTCTTTGGAAGGAATGATGCTTAAGTTGAAACTCCAGTACTTTGACCACCTCATGAGAAGAATTGACTCATTAGAAAAGACTCTGATGCTGGGAGGGGTTTTGGGGCAGGAGGAGAAGGGGACGACCGAGGATGAGATGGCTAGATGGCATCACGGACTCGATGGATGTGAGTCTGAGTGAACTCTGGGAGTTGGTGATGGACAGGGAGGCCTGGTGTGCTGCCATTCATGGAGTCGCAAAGAGTCAGACACGACTGAGTGACTGAACTGAATTGAACCCTTATTTCAGCTTTTTCCTTTCTCTTGCTCTGAGGTCTGGTTTCTTAAAATTTGCCTCACACTGCAATGGAGTTAGGAAAATACTTTTGAGAGATCATTCTTTTGTTCCTACAGTTCCCATCATTGAGGAGATTCTTAACCTTCTTTTAACCTACCTTGGAAATTCATTTTTAAAAAACAGAAATCTAAGATTGTATTTTTCAACTAACAGTTATAAAATCTCCTAAGGGAAGAATAAATTGTTTCTTTTCCATATATCTATAGTATAATATAATTCTATCTGTTACTGCACTTGTTGCATAATATTGGTTTCTACTTAAGTCAGCATCTAGATCACTGCCTAAATCTGAGTTGCTTGAAGACAAGGATTAGTTATTCCTTATTTTTCACTGTAATCTATATCTTCCAGCCTCTGGTGAGAATTAAGCAAGAAAATATGAGATGTAAAAAAATTAGCATGGTCCATGTCACATAGTTTGTGGTTATAAATGTTGATCAAAGTGAATTAATGATTTTCACCATTCATTATCTTCATTTAGATGATCTCTATTTACTAAGAAAATTAATTTAAGAAAACATTATTCATTATAAAATGTACTTAAAGAAATATGCTCATTTTTATCCAGTCAGGTTCAATGTTCTTTTGTCATTTACCTTAGAAAAACAATGAATACAATTTTCTCTACCATGTAATATTGGGACTTTGAAGATCTGGACTCCAGTCTTCCTCATGTAAGGTGCTGAGATTAATTATATCTTGGATTCTTTCTCCTTATATATTTTGTGCAAAATTTTGCTAAACACTTTCTTATAAGCTATATTGTCATGCAAAATCATCTTTAAAATAATGCTAAATTCTTGTCATATATTTTCATACCCAGCATAGTACTGAACACAATAATAGGTCCATAGTAGCCTCATAAAAAATTCATCAACTTAAACTATGAAAACATCACTGTTTTGTTTAACTTAGAATGTGTATTGTGTTAGTCACTCAATCATATCTGACTCTTCCCAACCCCATAGACTATCGTCCACAAGCCTCCTCTGTCCATGGAATTCTCCAGGCAAGAATACTAGAGTGGATAGCCATTCTTTTCTCCAGAGGATTTTCTGGATCCAGGGTTCAAACCTGGGTCTCCTGCATTCCAGGCAGATTATTTACTGTCTGAATTTCCAGGGAAGCTCTTAACTTAGAATGGTTGCTGTTTTTTTCTCACTAAATCAATTTTGTGTGTCTGTGTGTGTATTCTAGTTTATTATTCTTTTTCTTCCATTTATAGTAGTGACTTACTCCTTACCACAATATGTCACTTTCCTCTCCTTGACTGAGTCATCTCCTCCCCTTTTGTTGAATTCCAGGAAGTCTTTCTGGGTGGCTAAACAAATGTAAGAACTTATGTAAGCCTTAGTCAAACCAGCAAAAGAATTTGTCTCATTTTAACTGGTGACCTGAAGATCTGAATGGAACACAGTCATTCAAATTTGCTTGGCTTCACATAATCCATTTTACTTTACTCAGTCTTAGCTGATTCACAATGCTACCTTGCCACCCACAAATTTCCTTTTATTTCTCATTACAAGATTTTTCAAGATTTCACTGTGAGAAATCTTCTATGCTATCAATACATTAAGTAATGAATGAAATTAGATGTTGAACAATTCAGTTTTATTAACTAAATTCTTGATATTAGTGCACCCAGAGAACTTCAGTACAAAGAGCAGTTCTTTTGGAAGAAGATGTCATTATCATAATGAGATTTCTTCCTCTGACATAAACCATTAGGTGGAGTCAATATTTATGAAGCTTTTATCCTGCCTTGTATAATTTGTAATTCCTGCCTGGGTACGACTTTTCAGCTCAGCTATTCTTAAGT
The DNA here is from genome assembly GCA_917880005.1 of Nanger dama. Taxonomy (NCBI): domain Eukaryota; kingdom Metazoa; phylum Chordata; class Mammalia; order Artiodactyla; family Bovidae; genus Nanger; species Nanger dama. Next base: position 20,055,581 of record CAKJTW010000011.1, on the reverse strand, counting down.
CCATTAAGTACTATAACAGGATGAGCTCAGATTTATTGCCACTACTGAGAGCTTTTCTAAGATGTGTGAGTTGAGAGGAAAAGAGTCTTTGGAAAGTGAGGATGTAGAAACAATCCATTTTGTGGACTGCTGAGATTCACCTCCATACACATCTTCATCAGTACCCCTTGGAAGAAATATTTTCTCTGGGAATGGAGAACTAAAGAATTGGACAGTAGTACCCAGGAATATATTCTCTTTATTAAAAAAAAAAGAATCTCACAGTTAATTCACAATACCTATTTAACCGCAACCATGTAACCATCAGCGAGCCAAGTGATATAAAGGATAAAAATGTTCAGTTCAGTTCAATCGCTCAGTCGTGTCTGACTCTTTGCGACCCCATGAATCGCAGCATGCCAGGCCTCCTTGTTCATTACCATCTCTTGGAGTTCATTCAGACTCACATCCATCAAGTCCGTGATGCCATTCAGCCATCTCATCCTCGGTCGTCCCCTTCTCCTCCTGCCCCCAATCCCTCCCAGCATCAGAGTCTTTTCTAATGAGTCAATTCTTCTCATGAGGTGGCCAAAGTACTGGAGTTTCAGCTTTAGCATCATTCCTTCCAAAGAAATCCCAGGGCTGATCTCCTTCAGGATGGGCTGGTTGGATCTCCTTGCAGTCCAAGGGACTCTCAAGAGTCTTCTCCAACACCACAGTTCAAAAGCATCAATTCTTTGGCACTCAGTCTTCTTCACAGTCCAACTCCCACATCCATACATGACCACTGGAAAAACCATAGCCTTGACTAGACAGACCTTAGTTGGCAAAGTAATGTCTCTGCTTTTGAATATACGATCTAGGTTGGTCATAACTTTTCTTCCAAGGAGTAAGCGTCTTCTAATTTCATGGCTGCAGTCACCATCTGCAGTGATTTTGGAGCCAAAAAAGGAAGTCTGACACTGTTTCCACTGTTTCCCCATCTATTTCCCATGAAGTGATGGGACCGGATGCCATGATCTTCATTTTCTGAATGTTGAGCTTTAAGTCAACTTTTTCACTCTCCTCTTTCACTTTCATCAAGAGGCTTTTTAGCTCCTCTTCACTTTCTGTCATAAGGGTGGTGTCATCCACATATCTGAGGTTATTGATATTTCTCCCAGCAATCTTGATTCCAGCTTGTGTTTCTTCCAGTCCATCATTTCTCATGATGTACTCTGCATATACGTTAAATAAGCAGGGTGACAATATACAACCTTGACGTACTCCTTTTCCTATTTGGAACCAGTCTATTGTTCCATGTCCAGTTTTAACTGTTGCCTCTTGACCTGCATACAGATTTCTCAAGAGGCAGGTCAGGTGGTCTGGTATTCCTATCTCTTTCAGAATTTTCCCCAGGAGGGCCTAGAGGAGCTATCCCACATTGAAGGTCAGGAATGGTGGTGGTAAGGAGATACCCCCTCCTCCAAGGTAAGGAGCAGAGGCTGTGCTTTGCTAGAGCAGTCGTGAAGAGATATCCCACGCCCAAGGTAAGTGAAACCCAAGTAAGATGGTAGGTGTTGCAAGAGGGCATCAGAGGGCAGACACACTGAAACCATACTCACAGAAAATTAGTCAGTCTAATCACACTAGGACCACAGCCTTGTCTAACTCAATGAAACCAAGCCATGCCTGCAGGGCAAACCAAAACAGGCGGGTCATGGTGGAGAGGGCTGACAGAACATGGTCCATTGGAGAAGGGAATAGCAAGCCACTTCAGTATTACATGAACAGTATGACCAGTATAAAAATGTTAGGTAGGTAGAAAAGGGGAAAGTAGTCCAGAATAACGGTGACTAAAAAGAAAAGGAAGGGAAAAGCCTGCAAATATAGAACAAAGGAGGGTCCAAGGACCAGAGTGAGGACCTTGGGGAGAACAAACAGCACCCCTGGCTAGCCAAATTTACATAGGCCAGGCCCAGGGGAGGAAAAACATTTAAAGATAAGAGCCAAAGGGCCTAGTCTCTCTCTCTTTCCCCCACACCCACCAACATGCACTCGCTGTCTCTCTTTCTTTCTCTCTCTCTTCTCTTCGCACCTTTTGGGTTGGCATGCCCTCATGCCTCGAGGATGTATTCTCTTTTATTTTCTAAATAAAACTGATCTATGGACTATGGATCTGTCCAAGAGCTGTGAACCGCTGAGGGCTTTAACATCCATTGCTTCAAATTTTTGTTGCGACGAGACAGAACCGAGCAGATTACATTCCCCTGACAAAATCATTTAATAAGCTGTGCTACATAATAGTAAGAAGCTATCACTAAGATTCAGAATGCCTAAGTTCAATCTGTGATGCATTATGCATGAATGTCACAATGCCTGGTGAATCCTGATTTCTTTATCTTCTTCCTCATCCAGTCTTCTTCCCGGTATTGCAAGCTGATGGTACAATAAGCAACTGTTCATTGTCTGTGGAACATTATACATATGATACAGACCCGCATCCAAGCCACCTGGAGTTATAGCTTTCTGTGTAGCCAGAGACATTACTCTGCCAACAAAGGTCCATCTAGTCAAAGCTCTGGTTTTTCCAGTAGTCATGTATGAATGTGAGAGTTGGACTATAAAGAAAGCTGAGCACCGGAGAATATATGCTTTTGAACTGTGGTGCTGGAGAAGACTCTTGAGAGTCCCCTGGCCTGCAAGGAAATCTAACCAGTCCATCCTAAAGGAAATCAGTCCTGAGTGTTCATTGGCATTACTGATGCTGAAGCTGAAACTCCAATACTTTGGCCACCTGATGCGAAGAGCTGACTCACTTGAAAAGACCCTGATCCTGGGGAAGATTGAAGGCAGGAGGAGAAAAGGATGACAGAGGATGATATGGTTGGATGGCATCACCGACTCAATGGACATGAGTTTAAGTAAACTCCGGGAGTTGATGATGTACAGGGAGGCCTGGCCTGTCATAGTTCATGGGGTTGCAAAGAGTCAGACATGACTGAGTGACTGAACTGAACTGAACTAAGACATAGAATAAGATGAGACATACTTGTTTAGGGCCAAGTTGGTTAAGGATCTATTGCAAAAAGAGACTTAACTGATGGCTTTCAAATTATATCTAGTAAAGTTCCTGAGACAGCCTTCATCCAGTGAAGGGATTCAGGGAAATAACTGTGTTGGCTTCCTTAACCTTGATTGCGACAGCTCTGAAGCATGTTCTTCACTGACAGCCCAAGTTCCCTCTTAGATTATGCTCCAGGTGTCCTACTTGATAACATACTCTATCAGCCTTCTTCCTTTCCTAGGCTCATTACTCCTGTTCCCATCAATCTCTTCTGGTATTTCTCCCCAAATAAACTACTTTTATTGAGTCCTTGTCTAACGGTGCACTTCTGCTGAAAGCAAATTAATGCAGTATACATATAATATTAACATCAAATATTAACCTCAAAACTCCATCGTACATAAATTCAACAAAAACAAGTTATGTACATATTGTTTATCTTTTCCCTCACTTACCCTATAAAATAAAGAAGGACTACATTAACATAAAAACATAAAGAGCACAAATTCACTTCAGAGACATAGTCAACCTGTTCACAGATTTCATCATCTATAGATTAGGTGTAATGATGATTTAACTCTAGTACATTCACAACTTGCAGATAATCTGTTTGGGTTAATAGACATTTCTTATCTAAAATGTCCAATGCCATATTTGGTCCACACCAAATGGTTTGGGACAGGGCCAAATGGTCATACAAATATAAAAACATTTTGGCGTGGACCAAATATCTAGTGGACCAAATGTCTTAGGGAGTTTCCATGGTGGCTTAGTGGTAAAGAATCCACCTGCCAATGCAGGAGATGCAGATTTGATCCCTGGATCAGAAAGATTCCCTGGAGAGGGAAATGGCAACTCACTTCAGTATTCTTGCCAGGATTATCCCAAGGCCAGAGGAGCCTGGGGGCTACAGTCCATGGGGATGCAAAAGAGTCAGATATGACAATGAGCAAACAATAAAAACAACAACAAAGTATCTTATAGACATTTTGGACAAGACCAAATGTCCTGCAAAGATCTGCTTGTCATGCATTTTTTTAGTTTAGTCTATGTCTTTTCTTGTTTTATGCCCCGGCCCAAATTTAAGTCAGAAATATACAATAACCACTAGATTTGTATCAGTTTCAGAAATTGCCTAAAGCATGATAGAGATATTGATAAGTAGACAAAAGACCTGCTTTGGGGTTCTTTAGCTGCTTAAGCACTAAATCGTCCCCTCCGATAAGGATGGGGAAATTTCACGCTGGAGGTTGCTGCAGAATTCTCATTAACTAATTCCCTGAAGAAGCTTTGCTTCACCTCTGGCAGACCTTTTCTCTCCAGCACATGAGAGATGGGCTACTGACAGGAAAGAGAGTGCAACCCACGTAATTAAATGAAAGAGCAGTTCATAGGAATTATGTGAAGAGAAAGAATCAGCAATCTTCATTCCCTAGTTTAATTAGCTAATGAATGCCTGGACAGGCACCAAGTCACTTTATTGATGCAGAATTCCATTCGACCACTCTGTTTGAATACAGAATCGTAGATTCTTGGAACCTACGCTTGCTTTGAATGTTGAACTTGACACTGAAGGCTCTCCCTGACCTAGCCTAACCTGCCTCAACCTAGCCCTATAGGTTCCTTGCTGACTGCATTTCCATATACCCTCTATATGCCAGTACATTGTGTTTTAGACCAAGTATTTTACAGAAGAAAACTTGCAGCAAAATTACATGCTGATGTTTTATTGGAGGGTACTGAAGGGTGACAGAATATGCCACTTTAAAATATGCCACTTTGACATAGGATTATTTTGAGCTAAAGACACTTGAAAATTAAAAGCAATTGAAAGATGGACACTGTGCCCTCCCCTTTTTCTTCCTGAAAGCAGGAAATAAAACCCCCATATGCCCTCCTCATACCAAGAGGACAGTAACATTCTTATCTGAGAGAAAACTATAAAAATAAACCTTGCTAAACTAACAATTATCTTGCTGGTCACTTTTCTACTCAATTAACTACTCTAGCTCTAGCCTCTCTATTTTGCCACGTTCTCATGATTTACTAGTCTTCATCCAATTCATTCAAATCTAACAGCTTCACTGGGTCTTCAGTTACTTTTGAGGGCTCTCTAGCCTGTAAAATACATATTAAATTCATTTTTATACATTTCTCCGTTAATCTATGTCAATTTAATTGAGTCCCAGCCAAAAACTCTAAGAGGCTTAGAGGTACTATTTTGCCTCCCAAATGGTACAAAAAGGGAAAGTAAAGTATGGAAAGAGGGAAATCAAACACAGATCAATGTGCTGCTGTGCTGGCCACAGTCTCCCATGACTCACCTGAGTCTGCGGGTGAATCTGCTCTGAGCTCAAGGAAGCGCTGCATCTTGAAAAGAGTCCACGGTGGATCTGAAGGGTGAAAGCGAAAGTGTTACTTGTTCAGTTGTGTCCACTCTTGGCGACCCCATGGAGTAGCCTGCCAGGCTCCTCTGTCTCTGGAATTCTCTAGGAAAGAATACTGGAGTGGGTAGCCATTTCCTTCTCCACGGATCTTCCTGATCCAGAGATCAAACCCAGGTGTCCTACCTTGCCTGGGAAGGCTAAGGGATACATCTTTTAGATATTTGATGGTGGTTCAAATCTCTTCAATTCCTTTGGAATGTGTTGTTTCTTACTTATAAGTGCTGGTAATGCTATAGGAAATTGATTTAAAATTATTTATTCTCTAATTGTTGCTGCTGCTGCTGCTGCTAAGTCACTTTAGTAGTGTCTAACTCTGTGCGACCCCATAGACGGCAGCTCACCAGGCTCCCCCATCCCTGGGATACTCCAGGCAAGAACACTGGAGTGGGTTGCCATTTTCCTCTCCAATTCATGAAAGTGAAAAGTGAAAGTGAAGACGCTCAGTTGTGTCCGACTCGTAGTGACCCCACGGACTGCAGCCTACCAGGCTCCTCCGTCCATGGGATTTTCCAGGCAAGAGTACTGGAGTGGGGTGCCACTGCCTTCTATGCTAATTGTTGCTAGTATACAAAAATACAATTGATTTTTGTGTGTTGAACTTGTATTCTATGCCTTTGTTTAATGTATTACTTCCAATAGTTGCTTCCCTTCTAGTTTCTATTTAAACAATCATGTCAAATATAACTAGAGTCTTTTTCTTTTCCAATCTAAGTGGACTTTATTTTCTATCCTTACTGCACTGTGGAATGTTGCACAGTAAAATATTGAATAAAAATTAGGAGAATTTATATCCTTTCACTGTTCCCAGCTTAGGAGCAAACAGTGCAGTATTTCATGAACCACTACTTTTCCTTCTTATTTTTCATAAATACCTTTTACAATATTAAAGAGGCTTCTTTCTATTCCTGGCCTGGTAAGAGTCACTTCTCTTAAAAGTATGAATTGGTTTTCCATTTTTTCAAGATTATTTTTGATACTTTATATTGAGATGATCAAGATGTTGAGTTACAGTGACTGATTTTTAAATATTATGTCAACTTTACACTCCTAGAAGTAACCTCAGTTGGTGTCTATGTGTTATTCCTTTTGTATATTTCTACTGACCTACTAACATTTTGTTGAGAACTTTTGCATCTATCTTCATCAGGGTTATTGGTCTACATTACTCTCTTCACGTAGTATCTTTGTCAGGTTTTGTATTCAGTGTTACGCTGCACACACAAAATAAATAGGGTCATGCTTCCACCTCCTGATTCATTCAAGTCTTCTCTTCACACTTCAACCTCCTAGTACTTCAACTTCATTTTTCCATCTATTACTTCATGCTTTTGTTCTCATGAATCTTATTTTTAAATACTTTATAAACACTACCTTCCTTTATTTTAGGAAAATAAAGGAAAAAGAAAAGAAGCTAGTCTTCCTTGAACTTGAACTTCTTTTAGTATTTCTTGTCGTGTGTAGATATGATGGCTACACATTTTCTGAGCTTTCATGTTTCATAAGTTACCTTTATTTTAGTTTTGAATAGCCATTTTGTAACATATTGAATATTCATTTGATAGGTATTTGTTATTACTTTCAATTATAATTTTTATTTTCTGACCTGCATTGTTTCTAGTTAGAAGTCAATCATTATTTAGATACATTTTCCTTTGTATATATTAGATTGGTCAAAAACTTCACTCAGGTTTTTCCACACAATGTTATGGAAAAACCCAAACCAACTTTTGCCCAGCCCAATAATATGTCATTTTTCTTTGGATATTTTGAAGATTTTCTGTTCCTCTGTGGTTGTCACCCATTTCGACTAAAGTGGTTTAAGTGCTTTTTCTTTGTATTTCTCCTTCTTGGGTTTTCCTGAGCTTCATGGACCTGTAGGCTGATGCTTTGAAATAAAATCTGGGAAATTTTCAACCATTAGTTTCTCAAGGTTTGTTTTTTTTTTTTGGTCATTATCTTTCTCTCCTATCTTGTGTCCTTAAGCCCCTGTGTTATAAACAGTATTATTATTCCACTAGTAATAAGGGCTTAAAAAAAAAAAAAGAAATCTGTTTTCTCTCTTTTTTGATTAAATAATTTCTATTCATCTCTTCTTAAGTTCACTGAGTCTGTATCTGCCATCTCCAATATATCATTAAGTCCATCGGTGATTTTTTTTTCCACTTTAGAAACTGTAATTTTTGTTTCTAGGATTTCCATTTATGTTTTTGGTTTTTATCTGCTAAAATTCTATATTTGTTCACTGATTTTTTTGTATAATTTTGATTTCACTACTGAGTTTCTGGGCTTCCCTGGTGGCTTAGTGGTAAAGAATCTGCCTGCTAATGCAGGAGATGTAGGTATGATCCCTGAGTTGGGAAGATGGCCTGCAGAAGGAAATGAAAATCCAGGCCAGTATTCTTGCCTGGGAAATCCCATGGACAAAGGAGCATGGCAGGCTACAGTGTATGAGGTCTCAGAAGAGTCAGACATGACTTGGTGACTGAACAACTGAGAGTTTCTAGCTATTTATTCATTATGACCACATATTTTGCTCTAAGTCCTTAAAAATATTTCTCAGTTCAGTTCAGTCACTCAGTCGTGTCCGACTCTTTGCTACCCCATGAATCGCAGCACTCCAGGTCTCCCTGTCCATCACCAGCTCCCATAACTGCTAAAAATGTCCTTTTATGTCCTTGACTGCTGGATTCAACATCTGGGTCATCTTGGTGTTTGTTTCCTCTGATTGCCTTTTTCTGGATTATTCATCGTGTTTTCCTACTGTTTTACCTGTCTAGTAATTTTGAGTGGGAAAACTTTTCTTTCCTCATGAACATTTTGAGTGATACATTGTAAAGAATCTGGGTTAAATTAACTTTTTTAAAATTTATTTATTTTTTAATTACAATACTGTATTTGTTTTGCCATACAACTTTTTTTTTTTTTTTATGACTGGTGAGTTTTGTTTTAGCAGGCAGTTATATGCTAGAAGTTCTTTCTGTCAAAGCTTGGTTTTAGGGTGTGTTAGATTAGATTAGCTACAGAATATTCTTTACAAGTAGGCTATCCATATAATGTATGGCCTCTTTGGTAGTTTACCTGAATACCAGATGTAGTAATGAGATCTCTCCACTCTCAGTGGATCTTTAACATTTTCCTGCATCTGGTGCCCTCTAGAATGGCCATTCCATCCTCTATTTTGTGGATGTTGCTTTCTGTTAGGCCTCAAAGGGTTGGTTTCATCAGACAGATATGCAGTGCCGGCTTTGACCAAGGACTTGGGAACGCCTTTGTGCAGTTTCTGCTTCTTCAATCCCCTGCCCCACAAATTCTAATTGTGTCAGAAGCCCTGAACTCTATTTTATGACTCCCCAGAGACAGTGCTGGGACTCCACTCCCTTTATAAAAGTTGGAAAATTGTACCAAATCAAAAAGTTAATAAGAGCATGGGAGCTCATTCACATATTTGTCTTCTCCCAGGGGATCATATTGCCTAAAGCCCAGGACTTTAGAACATTTGCCACATATGTTTTCTCCAACATTATACTTGTTTATGGAGGGAAGACATCTTGGAACTATGACTCTGTTCGAGCAAGAAGTGCAAGTCTAAATAGGCTTTTTAATTTTGAATGATGAGATATGTAATATTTTATATGTAAAGAAAAACAATAGAAAATATCACCACACCCGGACCAAAGTCAGTATTTTTCCATACTAGCCTCAAATATGTGGCTTTTTCCTCAAAGAATAGAAACTTTACAGATATAATTGAAATACACTCTTTTCGTTATTTATTGCTGTTATGTACCATTCTGGGCTTCTCTAATGGCTCAGTGGTAAAGAATCCACCTGCAGTGGAGGAGATGCAGGAGACTCATATTTGATTCCTGGGTTGAGAAGATCCCATGGAGGAGGACATGGCAATACATTCCAGTATTGCCTGGAAAATCCCATGGACACAAGAGCTTGACAGGCTATAGTCAATGGTGTTGCAAAGAGTCAGATACAACTGAAGCAACTGAGCACAATATATCATTCTACAGCTTCTTAATTTTAAACAATAACGTTTATTTCTTTGTTTGATATTCAGCAAATTGAGGGCTTGCCTGGTGGCTCAGACAATAAAGAATCTGCCTGCAATGCAGAAGATGAAGGTTCGATCCACAGGTCATGTAGATCCTCTGGAGAAGGAAATGGCAACCCACTCCAGTATTCTTGCCTGGGAAATCCCATGGACAGAGGAGCCTGATGGGCTACAGTCCATGGGGTCACAAAGAGTCAGACACAATTGAGCAACTATCACTTTCACTTTTTGACAAACTGCTCCAGATCAGTGAAGACAGTTTATCTCTGTCACACATGATTTTATCTGGAATGTCTCGACTGGATTTTGAAGATTCATTTTCAAAATGCTTGGCAGTCCTCTTGGTGTTAGCTGTCAAGTGGGAGCTCCACTAGGGGGTTCAGGCTTGGGATCTTTATTCCCCTACAGAGAGCCTCTCACATGGCTAGATGAGCTTCACACAGCATGGAGCTGTTCAGATAGTTACATATCTTACAAGGCAACTTACTTCTCTCAGAGCATCAAAGCAGAAATTGCCTAATTAGACAGTATATTCAAAAGCAGAGACATTACTTTGCCAACTAAGGTCTGTCTAGTCAAGGCTTTGGTTTTTCCTGTGGTCATGTATGGATGTGAGAGTTGGACTGTGAAGAAGGCTGAGCACCGGAAAATTGATGCATTTGAACTGTGGTGTTGGAAAGGACTCTTGAGAGTCCCTTGGACTGCAAGGAGATCCAACCAGTCCATTCTGAAGGAGATCAGCCCTGGGATTTCTTTGGAAGGAATGATGCTAAAGCTGAAACTCCAGTACTTTGACCACCTCATGTGAAGAGCTGACTCATTAGAAAAGACTCTGATGCTGGGAGGGATTGGGGGCAGGAGGAGAAGGGGACGACCGAGGATGAGATGGCTGGATGGCATCACTGACTTGATGGACGTGAGTCTGAGTGAATTCCAGGAGTTGCTGATGGACAGGGAGGCCTGGCGTGCTGCAATTCATGGAGTCACAAAGAATCGGAGACGACTGAGCGACTGAACTGAATGGAACTGAATGTCAGGGCTTTCAAGTCTCAGAAAGTCTGCTGCATTTTACTGGTCAATGTAGTCATAGATCCAGCCCAAATTCAATGGGAGGAGAATTAGATTCCATGTGTCAATGAAGGTCTATAATATCATTATGCAAGAGGGCATGTATGATAGGATCCAAGATTGTTGTCATTTTTGCAAATATAATCTACAACCCACAATCTTTTGCATTCCTTATTCCTTCCCCTCCTCCTCTACACAGAGGTAGCCACTGTAATCAATGTTTAAACTTCTTATTCATATTTTTATCCCTTTTTTAAAGCTCTCTCTAGCACAGAACACCTTTCACACTTCAAGCATTCTTTACATAGAGCCAAACAAAGTACTGAAGAAATTTCACAAGGTGTAACATGATAGAAATTCCTTAGATGTATTTATCCAAGAATCTTCTAAGGCCATTACAGTGCTAACAACTTGAGTTACACAAGTTTATCCTGTTTCCTTCTCTCAATTTGAATTTATAGTCTTGCCCTTTTAGTTATAGGTATCATGGGGAAAATAACATGGAGAAAGAAGATTCCTAAATTATAGGTCTCCTGCAGAAAAACTGAGTATGCAATTCATCTTTAAGAATGCGTTCCAATCTTTTCTAGGTGGAAGATCTTTTAATTTAGACCTTCCTTCATTCATAATTGCTTGCAGTTACTTTTGGTTGAAAAAATATATATACCCACAGAAAGTTATGCTGACCTTAGTAATGTTTATAAAAAATTTTATATATGAATCACAAATGTACCTGAGTTCATTTAAAAAATGGAATTATGTTTTGAGAGATTTATTACTCATACAATTTGTAGATCATTTCATATATGTGTGTGTGTGTGTGTGTGTGTGTGTGTGTGTATAAATTAGTGGAACTAATGATAGTAACTCCATCACACAAGATTTTTCCCCCAGAGGCTAGGAATATTTTACTATAGCTCACATTGCTGTATCTTGCTTTAGCTCTGTCTTAGGTCATGATCCTCCTCCTTGCATGAGTCAGAACCTGTGCCAGTGTACTTAACATCCCTGGATGTGAAGCCTGTTGACATCTTACCCTAGTTGCTGCCAAGTCTCTTGGATGAGAATCCCTTGCTCTGGCTCCATGTAGACTCACTTTCTTCATTGTTGTCTCTTGCCTGCACTCTCGTGGCAGCCATGAAAAATCCCTCAAATGACAGTGGTATCCATACTTACATTTTATGGTCCTTATTTTTCACTTAAGAAATGTATTTGTATGTAAGAAATAAATGTCCCATAAGCAAAAGTTAGACTTCAGGACGTGGTTATAAAGAAGTTAAAATTTCCTCTTGGCAAAGTTAGAGTTCTGTCTTTTTAACTTAGTGTGAAGTTGCTCAGTCGTGTCCAACTCTTTGCGACCCCATGGACTGTAGCCTACCAGGCTCCTCTGTCCATGGGGTTTTCCAAGCAATAATACTGGAGTGGATTGCCATTTCCTTCTCCAGGGGATCTTCCTGACCCAGGGATTGAACCCAGGTCTCCCGCATTGTAGACAGACGCTTTACAGTCTAAGCCACCAACAAATTGACCTCTTATCGCTTTGTCTCTCAATGAATTTTTGCAGTGAGACATCAGGCCTGAGTTTCATTAGTTTTGGCTGAGCTTGAGTCCCAGGACACAGCTGAAGGACAGGAGGAAAAGGTAGTGGGGAAAACATGCCAAGGAATCCCCTTCATAGCCCGCCAGAAAATTTGCTAAATATCTGACCGGTGCTCACAATTTCATTGGTCTGATCCTTGGCACAGAGAAGAGAAAGGACAGAAGAACCCCCACCGGCTCGTGTAACAGCTGCTGGGGCTCAGCAGACAGCGCCTTTGGGACGTGCTGAGGAGCAGCCTCTCCAGAGTCCCTCAGGTGGGCCCCCTGCCGCCTGCCTGTTCGCAGGAGGTTCGAGGGAACGATAAGAGATGGTAAAGGAATTAAGATTTCACTAGGCATTTCCCTTCAGCCATAGGAGCGAGGACCTCTTACTTTTATCGGAGGTCTTCTGGAATCAGAAACTGGGCTGTGTGACCTTTCTGCTGAGTTTGTTTTTCGCTGTCCCGGCTTCCAGCACGGTGGGCCTTCCCCTGCGCTGGGTTTCTTCGCCTTCCGCCTTCTGCTTCTAGCAGGGAGCTTCGCTGAGTTGGGCTCCTGCTGTGCTTGGCCTCTTCTGGCCCCATAGATGTCACACGAGTGTATGTTCCTTAGTTCTTTGTCTGGTCACAACAAAGATTTGGAGCGACGAACATTAAAGCCCTCGGTGCGTCACAGCTCTCGGATCTTGGACAAACCGTGTTATAGCTCTTAGGCAAATCAGTGTTACAGCTCTATTTTATTTAGAAGATAGCAGGAGAATCCTTCCTCAAAGTGTGAGGGCATGCCAACCCAAAGACTTGAAGGGAAGATAGTGGAGGAGCGCGTGGGGAGGGGGAGAGAGAGAAACTTAGGTGTTCCTCTAAATCATTTCAAGGATGTTTACAATCTGTAAAGTCTAGATTTTTTTTCTTAAAACTCATTTTTGAAAAGAAAATATTAAGAAATTGACTTAAAAATATTGTTTGATCAACATTTTAATACTTCTTTACCAAATACTTTATTCAACAACGTATTCAATACACGTTTCATGAGCAGTTATTATGCCAACACTGTTCTATGTACTTAGGATTCAGTAATAATTCACATAGGCAAAGATCCAGTCCTCTCACACAACTAGATAGATGTATTGAATAAACATATAAGCCTGTAATATCTGCAAGAATAACTGATGTGGAGAAAAAAAAAAGAGTGGACAGATATGGAATGACAGATAAGATCAGGAAATATCTCTCTCGAGAAGGTGGCATTTGAGTAGACACTTGAATGAAATTAGGCGAGCACGTCATGAAGTTGATTGGCAAAGGGTTGTGCAGGGTGAAGGCTTTCCAGGAAGAAGGACCAGTTAAATCAAAGGTACTGAAGCAAGAATATGTATGGCCTAGGAGGAACAGCAAGGTGTCAGGGTAAGAAAAGGCCTCTTCCTTTCTTACAAGAGCAAGGAAATGAAATCAGAGTGGTAGGGGTGATTCCAGTAGATTATGGTATGCACTTTGGATTGTATTCTGAAGAAGATGGAATGCCACAGAGGTTCAAGTGCAAAGGAGTAACATTCTTTGACTCTTATTTGAAAATGTGGGTGATTCTGCAGCTATAGAGAAAAACTAGTGGTTACCAGTGGGGACGGGAAGGGAAGGAGAGAGGAGCAACACAGAGATGGGAAATTAAGAGCTACAAACTATAAAGTATAAAATAAACCACAGGATATATGGTACCACATAGGAAATGTAGCCAGTATTTTATAGCAACTATAAATGAAGTATAACCCTTAAAACTGTGAATCACGCTATTACACACCTGTAATGTACAATATTGTATATAAACTATAACTCATTAAAAACTCAGAAAGCAGAAAAAGAGATAAAAAGAAAGGTATTTCTTTGTGTGTTTCATGTGATTGAATCCTCACCTGAAATCTGTCCAGAGATGTTCAGTTACAGGAGCCAACAACCTTCCTTCTCTAGTGCACATCAGGATGGGCTGTGTTTTCTGTTACTTGCCACCAGGCACCTCCTGTCTGCTAGGAGCAACTTTGCATGTACATGCTGTCCACAGTTCTCAGGCAGAATGTTCTCACCACCTGGCATCTCGGAACACAGGAAACAGTCACCTCAGAAAATGTGCAAATGATTTGAGGCTTAGGTTTGGAGAGTTACATCATGTTCTTAGAGAGGAAAGACCACCTTTGAAGGGTACACTGCTCAAAATTCTGGAGGAATGGATCCCGAGAACTGTCAGAGAACATCACCTGGCATCAGCTGATCTCAGCTGCTCCCTGAGTAGTAAGGGCTGAGCGTCCTTCCTGGAAACAGAGGGTCTTTGGCAAACTTGCTTCTGGATACTGATGTGTTTATGGTCATATCCATCAGTTGCCAGAAGCATGGGGTGGAAACTGATTCTGAACGCACAGTCTCTGTGAATACCGACATTCTGCTTCAACATTTATTTCTGAAAATGTTTTACCAGTTTGTGCTCCTTTCAGGACAGTTTGGGTTCATGATGAACAGGACTACCTGGGCTGCTTCTCTTCTTGCTTCTCTGGGGCCAGTGAACCCCAAGGGGTCCAGGGCCGAGTTCAGCTGGCAGGTACAGAAATCCTCTGCTAGGATTCCTCAGCAGTAAATCCTCTGCTAGACACTTGAGATCTTTTAGAATTGCCATAGGGTGGGTTTCCCAGAGCCTGTTCTCCCCAGTTGTCTTGATTGTCATCAGTTTGAAAGGAATTCTAGTCTATTGACCATAAGCATCAACAGCCTGCTGCCAGACTGCTGGCATCTGCATCTTAGATCCCCACCAAGGACTGTGCAAATGACCTTACCTCTCCCTGCTTCAGCTTCCTCCTCTGTAAAATGGAGATAATAAAACCAAACACACACACACACACACACACACACACACATTTTAAAATTTATATTTCAATGGGAGTGTGGCTTTGGTGCATTTTCAGCAGAGACTGAATTGGATACCTGGATTCAATCCACCATCTTTACTGAAACATTTCCATTCACTTTTTTCTTCTTAATAAATATATTTTTTGAAATTTAATTGATTACTATGTTTCAGGTGCACAGTAAGGTGATTTGGTTAGACATGTACACATCAATTTTTTTCAAATTATTTTCCATTATAAGTTATTCCCTTTGTTGCTCGTTACATATCCATTTTTAAAAGCAGAAATCTAGCATTCTATTCATACTGAGTCAAACAGGTGGAATCAAAATGTCATATACTTTTTAGTTACGAAAAAATTGGTTTTCTAAAATATAAATATTATACATACTTTATATATATATTACTCGTTGGAAGGAAAGTTATGACCAACCTATATAGCATATTAAAAGCAAAGACATTACTTTGTCAACAAAGGTCTGTCTAGTCAAGGCTATGTTTTTTTCAGTGGTCATGTATGGATGTGAGAGTTGGACTATAAAGACAGCTGAGCGCCAAAGAATTGACCCTTTTGAACCAGGAGATCAGTCCTGAATATTCACTGAAGGACTGATGCTGAAGCTGAAACTCTAATACTTTGGCCACCTGATGTGAAGAGCTGACTCATTTGAAAACACGCTGATTCTGGGAAAGACTGAGGGCAGGAGGAGAAGGGGACGACAGAGGATGAGATGGTTGGATGGCATCACCGACTCAATGGGCATGAGTTTGTGTAAACTTCGGGAGTTGGTGATGGACAGGGAGGCCTGGCATGCTGCGATTCATCGGGTTGCAGAGTTGGACACGACTGAGCGACTGAACTGAACGGTTAAGTATACAAAAACTTTGTAATCTGATTACTCTCTCTCTCAATTCTCCTATTGCTACTTCCTTATGAATAACCTGGAAGTCAATCAAAAGTTCTCTTTTCCAATCCTTGTTGCCCTTATTTTGTCAACATATTCGACACTACAGCCAATGAAACCTTTAAATGAATATGAAACTTAGCAGTTGGCTACATGAAGGTGGAACTCATGGAGAATTTGGGTTGAAGATATAATTTTGGGGTTTGTCAGAATATTAGGTTGAATAACATTAATTGTCAATTTTTTTCAGTCAAAATTGTACCATACTGGCAATTTCATTTACTCAAGAGGAGTTAATAATTAAAGCAAAGAGACTGGATTAATAACTAAAAGTAATAAGAATAGTTAAGAAAGAATAGTTTGAGTACTAAAGTGCAGTCTGAAACACTCCAGCATTTGAGGGTCTAGGAAATTGGGAGGAACCCATAAAGAATGTCACATAGGAGTGTGTGTGTATGTGTGTTTAGTTTTGGTGTACATTCTAGGGGTGGTCAGTTGCCTAACTAGGAATACAAACTACAGGTGTTATAACCTAGGATTTTACCAGAAGGCTACACTCCAAAGAAAATTGTAATAGGAACATTAAGCTATTTTCAAAAGTTTAGATTAATAACAGAAATTTCATAGCACAATATATGAATATTCAGTCAGTTCAGTTCAGTTTAGTTGCTCAATCGTGTCCGACTCTTTGCGACCCCATGAATCGCAGCACGCCAGGCCTCCCTGTCCATCGCCAACTCCAGGAGTTCACTCAGACTCACGTCCATCGAGTCAGTGATGCCATCGGCCATCTCATCCTCGGTCGTCCCCTTTCCTCCTGCCCCCAATCCCTCTCAGCATCAGGGTCTTTTCCAATGAGTCGACGCTTCACATGAGGTGGCCAAAGTACTGGAGTTTCAGCTTTAGCATCATTCCTTCCAAAGAAATCCCAGGGCTGATCTCCTTCAGAATGGACTGGTTGGATCTCCTTGCAGTCCAAGGGACTCTCAAGAGTCTTCTCCAACACCACAGTTCAAAAGCATCAATTCTTCAGCGCTCAGCTTTCTTCACAGTCCAACTCTCACATCCATACATGACCACTGAAAAAAACCATAGCCTTGACTAGACAGACCTTTGTTGGCAAAGTAATGTCTCTGCTTTTCAATATGTTATCTAGGTTGGTCATAACTTTTCTTCCAAGAAGTAAGCGTCTTCTAATTTCATGGCTGCAATCACCATCTGCAGTGATTTTGGAGCCCCAAAATAAAGTCTGACACTGTTTCCACTGTTTCCCCATCTATTTCCCATAAAGTGATGCCATGATCTTCATTTTCTGAATGTTGAGCTTTAAGCCAACTTTTTCACTCTCCTCTTTCACTTTCATCAAGAGGCTCTTCAGTTCCTCTTCACATTCTGCCATAAGGGTAGTATCATCCACATGTCTGAGGTTATTGATATTTCTCCTGGCAGTCTTGATTCCAGCTCGTGCTTCTTCCAGCCCAGCGTTTCTCATAATGTACTCTGCATATAAGTTAAATAAGCAAGGTGACAATATACAGCTTGACGTACTCCTTTTCCTATTTGGAACCAGTCTGTTGTTCCATGTCCAGTTCTAACTGTTGCTTCCCAACCTGCATACAGATTTCTCAAGACTCAGGTCAGGTGGTCTGGTATTCCCATCTCTTTCAGAATTTTCCACAGTTTATTGTGATCCACACAGTCAAAGGCTTTGGCATAGTCAATAAAGCAGAAATAGATTAGGAATCAGTTTAAATTTATGGATATTTGAAATATATCTATATATGTGAATTGGCTGACATATTTTAAAGAAATTCCCCACTCTTATTTGGGTAGGGTGTAAGAACCAACAGAGTCTTTCAGTCTTTAATTTGTACAATGGTGCTCAAGGCATAATTCCAAAATAATGTGTGTATTTGCACAAATCTTTTATGGACTGCGTAGTTAGAGGCTATAAAAGGATAGAGTGGATTTTATGACTTTTTGTGCCTAAATGTGTGTATATGTGAATTTGGTTTCAGACATACTTTTTTATAACCTGGTAAAAACAATTCAGGTGGAGTAGCTAGCTTATGTGTGTGTGTTCAGTTGTGTCCGACTCTGTGACCCCATGGACTGTAGACTACCAGGCTCCTCTGTCCACAGGATTTCCCAAGGAAGATTAATGGAGTGGGTTGCCATTCCCTTTGCCAGGGGATCTTTCCAACCCAAGGATCAAACCCTCATCTCCCGTATCTCCTGCATTGGCAGGCAGATTCTTTACCATTGCATGACCTGGGAAGCCTATAACTATCTCCAATAATTGGTAGATAACAGTATCCAGAAGGAAATGGCAACCCACTCCAGTGTTCTTGCCTGGAGAATCCCAGGGACAGGGGAGCCTCATGGGCTGCCGTCTATGGGGTCGCACAGAGTTAGACACGACTAAAGCGACTTAGCAGCAGCAGCAGCAGCAGTATCCAGAAGAACCCTTAAAAGTGAGCTTACATTGTTGGAATCATTTTTTAACAACATGGCTAGTGGTGTAGATAAGTGAGGGAGATAAATGAGGTAAGTGAAAACACAAAAACTAAAACCAGCCCCAAACAAAACAATGTGTTAAGAAGATGAGTTGAATCATATCTATTACATGGGAATAGTAAGCCAGTAAGAGGAAAGCTGAGAATTGACTCCTGGATTTGGCAACATGGAGATCATTGTTAATTCTAATAAAAACAGCTGTTTCTTGGAGCAATGTGGCTAAAAACTATGACTGAAATAGTCAAGAAAGACCAAGAGACTAGGAAGTGGAGATTATATGAATAGATGCATATGTTTTATGGTCTTACAGTGATCAAAAGAAATTTAGATGTTGTTAAGGAAAACAAAGCAATGACCCTTTGGCATATCTCAACTATACTAATCAGAATCTAGGCAAAAGAAGGCACACTCAAAATGGTTAAACTGGAAAGAATATAATTAAGGGATTATTTACAAAGGTGTGGGTATGGTTAAGGGAATCAGTAAATATCAATGACCTCAGATATGCAGATGACACTACGCTTATGGCAGAAAAATGAAGAGAAACTAAAAAGCCTCTTGATGAAAGTAAAAGAAGACAGTGAAAAAGTTGGCTTAAAGCTCAGCATTCAGAAAACGAAGATCATGGCATCCGGTCCCATCACTTCATGGGAAATAGATGGGGAAACAGTATCAGATTTTTTGGTTTTGGCTCCAAAATCACTGCAGATGGTGACTGCAGCCATGAAATTAAAAGACGCTACTCCTTGGAAGAAAAGTTATGACCAACCTAGATAGTATATTCAAAAGCAGAGACATTAGTTTACCGACTAAGATCCGTCTAGTCAAGGCTATGGTTTTTCCAGTGGTCATGTATGGATGTGAGAGTTGGACTGTGAAGATGGCTGAGTGCCGAAGAATTGATGCTTTTGAACTGTGGTGTTGGAGAAGACTCTTGAGAGTCCCTTGGACTGCAAGGAGATCTAACCAGTCCATTCTGAAGGAAATCAATCCAGGTATTTCTTTGGAAGGAACGATGCTAAAGCTGAAACTCCAGTACTTTGGACACCTCATGTGAAGAGTTGACTCATTGGAAAAAGACTCTGATGCTGGGAGGGATTGGGGGCAGGAGGAGAAGTGGATGACAGAGGATGAGATGGCTGGAAGGCGTCACTGACTTGATGGATGCGAGTCTGAGTTAACTCCGGGAGTTGGTGATGGATAGTCACAAAGAGTCGGACATGACTGAGTAACTGAACTGAACTAAACTGAACAGTGTGAAGCTATTACCATTCTAGGCCTGAAGGGGCACTGTAAAGAAATGGTATTATGAGAGACTCATGAGAGCTGCAACTCTGGGAAAGAGACTTCTAAACAGGTGTTGTAGTCAGAGAGAAAGAGTATGACCAACATTTTGGCCTAGGTAGCATAAAGCAAAGGCATGTAATACACACCCTGACATTTCCCTCCTTTTTTTTTTTTTTTTTAATCATTTGCCAATGCTGTGCATTGGTCTATCTGAAAAAGAAGCCACAGGGCAAGGAGACCCTGGTGATGTTTTCATAAATGTCACCCTCCCAGAGTAGAGCATAACAGAGGATTAAAGACAATGAATTTGAGGGAGGAAAACAGACAATACTGTTATTATAAATATTCTCTATGACCATGGGAAGTTAAAAAAAAATTCACAGAAGGCAGGCAACTTAAAAATCCCCACGAAGCTACTTTTCTAATATTTTTATTTACACACTTAATTTGCTGATGTTCTTTTTGCCTAGTAATAGGGTTGGCTAACCTTTTCTGAAAATCATCCAATAGTAAATATTTTATAATTTGAGTACAAAGAGGCAAGATTGAAAATATTATGTTGTATTTCTATAAGGACTTAAATGTAATCATTTAAACACATAAAAAGCAGCCATTCAAATCCAGTGGCCCAAGGTTTGCCACCCTCTGGCTTAGAAAATCTTAATTTTTGCTAATCTTAAATCAATGGCAAGTTCAAATAAACCCTCCTCCATGTGGCCTCTCATACAGTTACTCTGAGCTGTTGAGTGACAGAATATCAACTTTTAGTAGCTTAAGGTAGTAAAATGTGCTAGCCTAAATTGAGAAGATGCTGGAGGTAAATACCAGAATCCAGAGCAGTGGGAATCTCAGGGACCAGCTGGTTTGCTACTATGGTAACACCAGAACACACCCTCTTCATCTCTCCTGTCTTCCTACCTTTACTTCTGTCTTCAGTTTGGCCTCATTGTCTATTAAGAACAGACAACCCTCCTCACAAGAAACAATGCTTATCTGTCCTTCTTATATAATAACCCCAGAAAAGTATTCTGCTTGACTTGTGTTGGTCACACACCCATCCTTAGATGAATGTATGTAGGTGAGGGAGGAAGCTTGTTGATGGTGGAGAGGTTCTTTGCACAAGCTTGGGAGAGGAGGCCCCTCCCGAAGAGGACTTCCCAAAGGGAGGGAGAATTCTGTTGCCAGGAGATGCTATTTCGGGCAATAAAAATGTCACAATTATAGACCAATGTGTGACATGCCAGAAGAGGGAGATGTCTGACGCATGTTGTTACCACCCACAGTATCTAACATCGGACTCGGTAGATATTCGTGCATTTTTGATGAATGAATGACTCAGTTCCCTCAACTGGTTGTGAACATTCTCTTAACTCGCCTAGCTTCTGATCAGCGGCTCTCTAGTTCTGTACATTGTAGTAGAGAGTTTTAATGACCAAACATCATCTTTCCTCTAATCCCAGGAGACAAAGAGTGCCCCAGAGAGCCAGGCACACAGGAAGCATCCTGTGGAAAGAGCCCAAGAATGGGGACTATACTGGCGACAGAAACGACTGTTGTGGGGGATCCGTGCGGCCTTTTGGCCAAGGCCTTCAGGACACAAGGCCCCCGCCGACAGACGCGACCCTCCCTTGGGAGGGAGGCAAGGCGAGGGGCGGGGGCCCTGGCCTCGGGCGCGTCACTCGGCACAAAGGAGACAGCAGGGAGGCGGCCGCAGGAGCCGATCTGCGCTCGCCAGCCACTTGAATTGCGGTTACAGACCTGCAGCTCCCCTCCCCCTCCCCACCCAGGCCCGCCCGCCCGCCCGCCTTTCTGTCTCCTCTCTCCCTCCGTACTGGCCGGCCCGGGTCCATTTCCGGGCTCCGGGTATTTGGTATTGATCAGGGCCGGGGGCGCGGGAGCAGGTGGCTGCGGCGGCGCTGCCTGCTGCGCCCGGGTCGGTCTCCCGCCGCCCTTCTCGCTAGCCCTTGCACGGCGGCCCGCCCCGTCCACCGGGCCCGAGCGCTGCCGGCTGGACTTTGCGCCGCGTCGGGCGCTGCTGCTGCTGCTGCGCGCCGGGCCGTGCTCTGTGCAGGCGGCGGCCGGGAAGCCGGAGGCGAAGTGCAGCCCGGACCCCAGGCCAACATGGCTGAAGTCACCATCGACCAGTCCAAGCTGCCGGGAGTCAAGGAAGGTAGGGGCCGGGCCGTGGAGTGCGCGCCGGACCCCTCCGGCTCCCAGCGGTGGGTCCCTCCCGAGGGAGGAGGGCCTTCTAGTCTCGGCGGCCCCCGCGGCCTTCGCTTGGCGCCCACCAGGTGCCGGCCCGCCCTGGCCGGGAAGAAATTGAATTCCGGTTCTGCTGCGGGACCTTGGGCAAGTCACCTAAGTTCTGAGCCCGTTTTTCTCCACCGTCGGGAGATGGGGGAGAGGCCAACACCACTCTCATCAAGTGGTTGTGCAAAGCTTCTCCGGAATAGCCGTGCCGTTAGTGAAAGCTCCTGAGCGGGGTTCCTCTGCCTTATTTCTCTTCTTAAAAATTCAGGCCCAACCTAGCTGGCTTGAAGGCTAGGAAGTGGGGAGTGGTTGACGTTCAGTTCCTTGTGGAACCTTTGTTTTGAAACTTGACTCTTTCCCTCCTTCTGTCTACGTTTCCTAGCGCTGCGTCTGGCAGGCTGACTTTCCCACCTTTTTCCAGGTTTAAAGTTTAGTCTGGGCATTGCCCAGCAGCGAGCAGCCAGATGGGAAGCTGCTATAAATAAGCATTTTCTCACAAAAAGCAGTAAGCGAGGGGGAGCAGGGGACTCATTGTGATCTTGAATTTTACTAGCTTCCTATACTGATGTCCAGATGTAAGAGCTTGATTACTACTGGTCTGGCTTGACTTCTAGCAAGAAGCCCATTGACTTCTTGCCTCTTGCCTTCATCCTAGACTTTTTTTTTTTTTAACTGAGCTCTTGGGTGCTGGATCGCCGTAATCTTTAGTAATCCTAGGCTTATTTGTCCCTGGGAAGCATAGAAGTCCCAGAGTGCTATCCGAGCTTGCAGAGATTACCTTTGTAGTGGATGTCAATTTGTTTCAGCTGACTCTTGTGGTCTTAGTTGTCCTGGGAAGGTGGAATTGAAAAGGATCTTTGCTTTCTTGGAACTGTGTGTTTCATTGCCAACCTGTTTTGACTTACAGGGTCTTGTGGCTGCTAGGGCTGAACCCAGGATCCAAAGAAAGCTTGACTGCTTTAGGCCCCAGAGTTCCAAACACCAGGAGACAGTCACTGATTTTGTGTAGAATTTTTAATGCATTTGGGCCTGTCCTGTTGTTCCTAAAGGATGTTAGAGTTTTTTAGGCCGGAGATTTTTTATCAAGTGGTGTTTTTCAATCCTTGAGTTCCCATCCTGGTTTTGGTAAAGGTTCTTGCATTCATATGTAAATGATCTTTTCTTTGCTCAGTCAAGTCTGGAGGTGAGTGGTGGGAAAGGCAAATTTGCACTTTGAAAGTCCTAGTCTTAGAGATTGTCTTTAACCTTTGTGGTATGAAGTTGTGTGTGTGTGTTTATATATATATCCTTGCATATATAATGCTTCCCTGGGGGTGTGAGGAGTAGGATAAGAATTGGAGTTCAGACACAACCTCAGTTTGGTAACTAGGGCTTCCCTGGTAGCTCAGTCGGTAAAGAATCTGCCTGCAGTGTGGGAGACCTGGGTTTGATCCCTGAGTTGGGAAGATCTCCTGGAGGAGGGCATGGCAACTCACTTCAGTATTCTTGTCTGGAGAATCCCTGTGGACAGAGGAGCCTCGTGGGCTACAGTCCACAGGGTTGCAAAGAGTCAGACACAACTAAGCACAGCACACAGTCATGTAGTGCTATGAATTTACCTTCCTCCGTGTGCATGTTAGTGACCTGAAACAAACTGGAAACTCTTTCTACATATGCATTTATATTACTCTTAGGTCTTTTGGTTTCTAACCAAGACGCTAATGGTTTATTCCAGTATATTCTTTCTCAAGGGTTTCAACAAACACTTTCCATCTATAAATGCAAGATTTTTCCATTGCTAAACTCTGGAGTTTAACTCATTTGGATTGGTTTTCGTTTTGCACAACTTGATGTGAGGCAGTCCAGTTTATATAATATGGTAAAGTGGTGTGGAAATTTATGTAGCTGTTTTATTAAATTAGAATTACATATATTGATTTACTTTGAAGGTGGTTAGAAATTGTTGAGAAGATCATTGTTTTTGTAAGCATCTGATTTTTCTGGTTCAAAGATCATCAAAGGAAATGATACACTCTACTAGGAATGTCCTAATGGCAGTGTGGTTTTTGTTCTGGGAAGTATTCACATCTAATAAAGTGTATCTTTCTCTAATATAACTTTTGATTATAGTGTGGTTGCTCCCTAATGATTTTTTTGGATCCTAATTAAAGAAAATAAAGTTGGTGACCATGATTGGGTAAAACATACACAAACATTGAGACTGTTCTTAATATTGAAACTCCAACTCAGTTTGAAAAGGAAGTTTAGTAATAATTTGCTTAATATTCTGGCATAGATTTTTAAACTCCAGTTTTAAAAACTCTCTATTTCTCTTATTAATGTAAACCTTTATATACAATTACAATTTGGAATCATTGGGCAGATTCCAGTAGAGACTGAGAAGAACAATGCAGTGGATGTCTGATCCTTCACACCGCCCTTTTCTTTAGGAAGGGACGGGTCACACTGGGACTTCTTTGTGAACCTCTCAACAGAGGTCATGGTAGCAGCTGACTTTAGGGAAGGGGAATATTTGAAAACTTTCTTCTTCTAGGTTAAAATCTAACACTTGCTTAGTTTTAAGATGGTCAAAGATACTCATCATTTGGACAGACCTTTGAAAAAAATAACTACTGCAGTATTTTTACCTTGGGAAATCCCTCTTAAACAGGAGACAGAGATGTGTTTGAGTTCATTTGTAGTGAAAAGAATTAAGTCGAGAGTTAAGTCTAAGATGAATTTTAACACACATCATTGTTTCTGGGTTTAAAAGCGT
The DNA here is from genome assembly GCA_917880005.1 of Nanger dama. Lineage (NCBI taxonomy): Eukaryota > Metazoa > Chordata > Mammalia > Artiodactyla > Bovidae > Nanger > Nanger dama. Next base: position 20,030,800 of record CAKJTW010000011.1, on the reverse strand, counting down.
TTTTATTTTTTTGGAACATCTGCATACTTTTGTAATGGAAATACTGTTGCCATTGTTTAGAAGTAATGCTTTATTTCTTCGGAAACATTTGAGGTTCTCTGCTACAAGATTTGAAATAATTCTTAACCATTTTTTAATATCAGTAGATGTATATTTCAAATACATCATGCAATTTGTGAATGCTAGACAAAAGTATTCTCCAATAGAAAAAGGTTCTAACAATATTCCAAAATTTTTTTAGTTTAGATAAAAGCTCTTTTTCCCTTAAAAAAAAAGCACTTTCATTAGTTAACAAACTTAGATTTTTCGTCAGTTTTAGCCTCTTCGCTGAATTTTTTTCTGAAACCACAATCCAGACTCCCCACTTTTGCTCTCTCCAGTCTGATTTCCATCTCTGTGTGTCCAACTCTTTGTGACCCCCAAGGACTGTTGCCTGCCAGGCTCCTCTGTTCATGGGATTTTCTAGCCAAGACTATTGGAGTATCATTGCCATTTCATCGTCCCGGGATCTTCCTGTCCCAGGGATCAAACCCGTGTCTCCTGTCTGTTTGGCAAGCGGATTCTTTACTGCAGAGACACCGGGGAAACCGCTTCCATAGCTCTACTTAGTTTTAATTGCTCACTGCTAATCTTGCGCTTTCCCATATTTAGCAAAGTTTTCACATTATCTTAAGATTTTGGTCTGAGAGATGTAGACTGTGCATCAAAGCCATTTCTAGACTCTAAAGTTTATTAACTTCTTTGCAGTTTTTTAGTCATCAGCGTTTTCCCACTTTTAAACATTGAACACGAAATATACAATCTATGGTCCTCTCATCTACCAGGCCAACCTTCTTTCTTCTTTCCTCTCAGCAGTAAGAGAAAATTTATTATGTATTATGTATTTTTACTGTCCTTCAAATGGGAAGTTCCAGCATCTCCAAAGTTAGTTTACTCACGATTAGCATCTGATGAGCACCTGTGCACTTGTGGTAGAGACATTTCTTGAAATGAAGGTAGCTAGCTATTCTGAGAGCAAATTCTTTTCTTTAAAGATGAAAGTTAATGCATTTTCAGAAATATGCCTAGAAAGCACTGATTCATTTTAGGTCCAGAACACCATAGTGGCAAGATGAGGGTAAATTAAATTAATGGCGTAAGTCCAGAACTTTAAGCAGAAAGATACAAAATTATGTCTGTTACAGTAAGTTAGTTAAATAGTCCCAGAGATCTAAAGCATGTGGCATGCCCACAAGACACATAATGTAATGGAGGTCTCTAAGAGGTCCATTTACTGGCTCTCAGACAAACTCAGTTTCTCTTTTCCTCAAAGTTCCATAGGTTTTTTGGAGGGTAGGGGGTGGTTATTTTTTTAATGAGACCACTGCTAAATCTTGACTTAGGTATGTGTCTGTTTTTCTTTACCTTGATCTGGCTTCAGATCTTTCACGTAGCTGGCAAAGATTCAGCAAATATGTGAATGTGTGAATGAATGAATGAGTAAATCATAACTACTAGATGCTCTCTTGTTAGTTTAGAAATCCTATCTCTGGCGTAATTTCCTATTCCTTCTCAGACCATAAGCTGTTAGAGGGCAGAGATAATGCCTTTTAACCTTGACATCATGTTTCTTAGTGCCACTATTATATTTATGAAAATGTTTTATGTATTTTTTCTAGTGTTTTTTTCCATAGATGTGTGTTATAAATGAAATCCATACAAAGTTATGGATAACATAGAAAGCAAAAAAAAAATAAGTCATTGCATGCTCTTCCTTATGACTTTGAAGGTAATCATTATTAAGAATAAAATTTTAGTAAAAACATTTTTAAAAATGCTATTTGGTGGTTTGAATTTTTTTGAGTAATATGTTTAATTCCCCCCCCGCCCCGCCCTGAGGTAAAATGCAAAGCAGTATCATATAATTTGGAAGCTGAAAAACCTTAGATGCATATTTTTAGAAATTTATGTGTGTCACCTATTGTGTGAGGGTAGTTTCACAGTAAAAAGTGCCCTGTAGTGTATGGTGTGATCTTGACTGTGCCGGAAAGGCAGTCCTATAGAGTTCAAGGAGTTGTTCAAGGAGTTGTAAAGAACTCCTGAAATTCCACTGAGACTGCCTCTCACATTTGCTATATGCAGGTATGTAATACCTTCTTAAATAAATACAGTGATTTTTAAAAACTGAAATAGTTGCTATTTGTAAAATAAAGATTATTTTAATAATTCAAGAAATGCCTTTTTTTTTTTTTTTTAAACTGACAAGTACATAAAGGCCAACTTCTCCCTTGTGGGAAACTATTAGAAACCACTGCTCCACCAGATTTTCCAGATGAAAATCTGAGAGCCAGGATGGGGAAGTGAGTTGTAATAAACCCCCTTAGACTTAATGTATCTAACAATTGCGATATGGGGCCTAAATTTAGAGAAGTTTAGAATTGAGTTTTCCACAGCTCAGTCTTCCCTCCCCTCTTCTTTTCACCTTCCCCTTCCTTTCCCATCTCCTCCCTTCTTCTCTGTTCTTTTGTTCCCTCTCTGTGTTCTTCTCTCTCTTTTCAAGTATTCTGTAGATAAAAAAGAATCACTCCTGAGGTATTTCCTTAATGTGTGTGTGTGTGTGTCTGTGTGTGTGTGTGTCTGTGTGCCTGTGTGCGCACGCGCACGCTCAGTCACTCAGTTGTATCCTTCTCTTTGCGGCCCCATAGACTGTAGCCTGCCAGGCTCCCCTGTCCATGGAGTCTCCCAGGCAAGAATACTGGAGTGTGTTGCCATTTTCTTCTTCAGGAAATCTTCCTGACTCAGGAATTGAACCTGCATCTCTTGTGTCTCCTGCATTGGCAGGCGGATTCTTTACTGCTAGATCCACTGGAAAAAAACAATGCTATAAAAATAATGAGTGGCAAAACAATTTCAGAGCTTTTTCTCAAGTTGTTTTAGGGATAATGTTTGATAGGAAAGTTAAAAAGTTGACCTAGGTTTTATTTTGTTTTTTAATTAAAAGCTTTTTTTTTTTTTTTTTTAAGATTTTTGTTTTGATTCAGCAAATGAATTGCTGCATGAACTACACAGGAGGTCATATTCTTGCCTCAGTGGTTTTTCCTACAAAGCAGATGCATTTCCTCTCTGGTATACTCAGCCTGGAGGGGCTAATATTTAAAGGCTTGGGTATTTTAAGACAATTAAACATATTGAGGAAATAAAACCGTGATCTTTCCTCAATCCTCTTCAGAGATGTAGAGTTTTGATTGAGATAAGTGAATTTTGCCTCAGTAACAGAAAACAGTGTGATACCGCAAAACTTTAGTAAACTTTTCTTGAAATCCCAGTTTTTTAAGTAAAGGAGTGTATTTTACAATTAACTACCCTGAACTATAGGGGGAAAAAATAAACCTTATCACAGCTATGTTTGCAATTTCAGATGTAGCCACTGAAAAGATTGTTGGATTAATGCTTTCAGCTGATGACCTATTTAAAAGTGTCCTGTGCTTCAAAACTGTAAAATTAGGGTGCCCTAGATCCTAAATAAGAACTACAAATGATAATTGGTCTTATATACCTTGGGGTTATATAGACTGTTTATTCCCAGATGTTTGAATTTAGAAACCAGTGCAAGAATTCCTAGATACTGTTGTGCTGTTTGTGTGCTGTGCTTAGTTGCTCAGTTGTGTCTGACTCTTTGTGACCCCATGGAGTGTAGTCCACCAGGCTCCTCTGTCCATGGGGATTCTCCAGGCAAGAATACTGGAGTGGGTTGCCCTTCCCTTCTCCAGGGGATTTTTCCAATCCAGGGATCGAATCCAGGTCTCCTGCATTGCAGGTGGATTCTTTACGGATTGAGCTACCAGGGAAGCCCAGATACTGTTGTGTTGGCCAAAACAGAAGAGTTTTCCAGCAAAGTAATGCTCAAAGTTCTTCAAGCCAGGCTTTAACAGTATGTGAACTGTGACCTTCCAGATGTTCAAGCTGGATTTAGAAAAGGCAGAGGAATCAGAGATAAAATTGCCAACATCCATTGGATCATCGAAAAGCAAGAGTTCCAGAAAATCATCTGGTTTGTTGACTACGCCAAAGCCTTTGACTGTGTGGATCACAACAAACTCTGGAAAATTCTTCAAGAAACAGGAATACCAGACCACCTGACCTGCCTCCTGAGAAATCTTTATGCAGGTCAAGAAGCAATAGTTAGAAGTGGACATGGAACAACAGACTGGTTCCAAATAGGAAACGGAGTGTGTCAAGGCTGTATATTGTCACCCTGCTTATGTAACTTATATGCAGAGTACATCATGAGAAATGCTGGGATGGATGAAGTACAGGCTGGAATCAAGATTGCCAGGAGAAATATCAAAAATGTCACATATGCAGATGACACCACCCTTATGGCAGAAAGTGAAGAAGAACTAAAGAACCTCTTGATGAAAGTGAAAGAAGAGAGTGAAAAAGTTGGCTTAAAACTAAACATTCAGAAAGCTAACATCATGGCATCTGGTCCCATCACTTCATGCAAATAGATGGGGAAACAGTGTCAGACTTTATTTTTTGGGCTCCAAAATCACTACAGATGATGACTGCAGCCATGAAATTAAAAGACGCTTGCTCCTTGAAAGAAAAGTTATGACCAACCTAGACAACATATTAAAAAGCAGGGACATTACTTTCCCAACAAATGTGCATATAGTCAAAGCTCTGGTTTTTCGAGTAGTCATGTGTGGATGTGACAGTTGGACTCTAAAGAAAGCTGAGTGCTAAAGTATTGATGCTTCTGAATGGTGGTGTTGGAGAATACTCTTGAGAATCCTTTGGACTGCAAGGAGATCCAACCAGTCCATCCTAAAGGAAATCAGTCCCGAATATTCATTGGAAGGAGTGATGTTGAAGCTGAAGCTCCAATTCTTTGGCCACTTGATGTGAAGAACTGACTCACTGGAAAGGCCCTGATGGTGGGAAAGATTGAAGGCGGGAGGGAAAGTGGACAACAGAGAATGAGATGGTTGGATGGCATCACCGACTTGATGGACATGAGTTTGAGTAAGCTCCTGGAGTTGGTCATGGGCAGGGAAGCCGCCTGTGCTGCAATTGATGGGGTCACAAAGAGTTGGACACAACTGAGTTGATGAAAGTGAAAGTAAAGAGTGAAAAAGTTGGCTTAAAGCTCAACATTCAGAAAACAAAGATCATGGCATCCGATCCCATCACTTCATGGGAAATAAATGGGGAAACAGTGGAAACAGTATCAGACTTTATTTTTTTGGGTCTCCAAAATCACTGCAGATGGTGACTGCAGCCATGAAATTAAAAGACGCTTACTCCTTGGAAGAAAAGTTATGACCAGCCTAGAGAGCATATTCAAAAGCAGAGACATTACTTTGCTGACTAAGCTCCATCTAGTCAAGGCTTTGGTTTTTCCTGTGGTCATGTATGGATGTGAGAGTTGGACTGTGAAGAAGACTGAGTGCTGAATAATTGATGCTTTTGAACTGTGGTGTTGGAGAAGACTCTTGAGAGTCCCTTGGACTGCAAGGAGATCCAAGCAGTCCATTCTGAAGGAGATCAGCCCTGGGATTTCATTGGAAGGAACGATGCTAAAGCTGAAACTCCAGTACTTTGGCCACCTCATGAGAAGAGTTGACTCATTGGAAAAGACTCTGATGCTGGGAGGGATTGGGGGCAGGAGCAGAAAGGGACGACCGAGGATGAGATGGCTGGATGGCATCACTGACTCGATGGACGTGAGTCTGAGTGAACTCCAGGAGTTGGTGATGGACAGTGAGGCCTGGCGTGCTGCAATTCATCGGGTTGCGAAGAGTCGGACACGACTGAGCGACTGAACTGAGTGACCAAAGTGACTGACTGATTATTTTTAAAAGGACACCACAAGCACACATACTCGAAGTGGTTTTTTTTTTTTTTTTTACTATGTCATTATTTCAATTAAAAAAATGCACACATTAAGATAGGTAGATCTTCATATGATATTGACCATACACTGACATAAAAGCACTGAAAACTTTCTAATAAACCAGAGCCAGTGTAAAGCCAGTCTTGCTTATATATACCAGTGTTTTGTTTTTTTTTCTTTTTAGCCAGGTTCATTGATGTATAATTCATGTAAAGTAAAAATTCTTCTTAATGTGCAGTTCTCAGTTTGACACATGTTTGGTCTTGTAACCACCATGGCAGTCAAGATATAGAACAGTTGCATAACCCCCAATTTGTTCTACCTCTTCCTCCCCACCCCAGCCAACCACTGATTTGTTTTCTGGCCCTGTACTCTTTCCTTTATAAAAATGACATATAAATGGGATCACACAATAAATAGCTGTTTGTTTTTGACTTCTTTCACTTAGCCTAATACATCTTATGCAATGTGTGTATCAGTAATTTTGTTCCTTTTCATTGCTGAATTCCAGTGAATGGCTGTACCATATTTGCTTATCCATTCACTAGTTGATGAATATTGAGGTGTTTTTACTTTTGGTGGTTATAAATAGTCTCTATAAACATTTGCATACTTTTTGTGTGTGTGTGTGAATGTGTTTTCACTTCTCTTGGGTTAGCACCTGTGCTTAGTTGCTCAGTCATGTAAGACTCCTTGTGACCCTTTGGACTGCAGCCCACCAGTTTCATCTGTCCATGGGGATTCTCCAGGCAAGAATACTGGAGTAGATTGCCGTGCCCTCCACCAGGGGATCTTACCAATCCCAGGGACTCAGCCTAGGCCTCCTGCATTGCAGGCTGATTCTCTACCCACTGAGGCACCAGAGAAGCCCAAGAACACTGGAGTGGGTACTCATCCCTTCTCCAGGGGATCTTCCTGACCCAGGAAACAAACTTGGATCTCTTGCTTTGCAGGCGGATTCTTTACCAGCTGAGCTACCAGGGAAGCCCTAGGTTAGAACCTGGGGTAGGATTACTGCGTTGTATGGTGAATATATGTTTAGCTTTATAAGAAACTACTAAACTGTTTTTCAAAGTAGCTGTACCATTTTGCATTACCTAAGCAGTGTATGTGAGCTCCAATTGCTCTGCATCCTTGTCTGTACTTTACATTGTCAAGATATATTTAAAAATTTTTTTAGTGATTTTCTTAGGGTTTAAATTCTAGTTCTGTTTTTTTTGTAGCTGTGATCTAAATTTTAACAGTGTGATATTACCTCATGTGGCTTTAATTTGCATTCTGTAATGACTAGTTATTGGAGACTCTTGTGCTTATTTCCTATTCTTACATCATTTGTTGAAGTGAGTGTTCTAAAGTTTGCCTTTAAAAAACATCAGGCTGTTTTCTTGTTCTTGAGCTTTGAGAACTCTTTATATATTTGAATTCAACTCTCTTTCCAGATAATATTTTGTAACTATCAGTGGTCTTTGAACCTTGATGCAATGTTAGGAGCTTTGCTGTGAGCAGATTCCTGCTGTACTTGATACCAGCTGAAACTCTTGGAGATGGTCCCAGGAAACTGTAGTCTTTTATACCCAGATTATACTTTGGGCTTACAATGGACATTTGGAATATACTGACTAAAAATACTGTGGCCACCGTAATGCAGGGATGCATCCTGCCCTACTTTGATTTTTGTTTTTCAGTAGCAACTCATTACCTTTATCAGGGTTAAAGAATGGCAGCATTTTTTTCCTTTTAGTAGTTGAAATTTGTTCCTCTAGGATAGAAGTTTGCAAACTATGGCCTGTGGGCCAGCCCAGCTACCCAGTGCTTGTTTTTATACAATGGAGCTGATTATAGACTTTACATTTTTAAATGATTGAAGAAAAAGAGGAAGAAGAATGTTTTGTGACAGGTAAAAATTATATGAAATTCAAATTTCTGTGTCTGAAGTTTTATTGGATCATAACTTTACTCATTTGTCTACATAATGTGTGTGGCTGCTTTTGTGCTGTAAAGGCTGAAATGAGTAATTACAGCAGAGACTATGGCCAGAAAAACTTTACATTGTTTACTGTCTGTTACTCTGGAGAAAAGATAATTTCTCTTGGACCATTTCAATGAAACCTTTTAAACAGTTTCCTAATTGATATTTTTTGATGCTTCATTAATCACTATAAACATCAGTTATCAAAACTTTTTTGATATAGTGGTGCACTGTTGGAGACTATTATTGGTCAACCCATGTGACAGCATGTATTATTTTTATAATGACTTTTAAAAATAAAGGCTTACATCTGATTTTCATTTCTTAAAGAAGAACATGTACTTCAAAATTGATTATCAAAGTAGAAACCTTATGTAAAGTAAAAATAATCCATTTGCCAGTTCTGAATAAGGGCCAGTGGGGCTCTCATGAATGAAGTGTATGAGTAAACAAGTTCAACTTTTAAAAAGTTTGCTTATGATTCTTACTTTATTACTTATTACTGACTCTCTTCAAAACACACAAACCAACATCTGCATGAATGAAGTGTCACTTTGTCTCTTGGAAACCTGCATCAGAAGTACCTAGGTTAATTTACCACTAAACTTTGAAGACTCAATGTGTGATGAGCATTTCCAGTCCTGATACAGGTTCTCAATGACCAAAATCAGGGAGTCTCCCCTGGACTTTTTGGCTTTTATTTTTCCAGTGACTCATAAAGACTGAGTCACTTTCGTTAACATTACTCAAGGACTTTAATTGTGTTTAGTAAAAGCAGGGATGACTTACAAGGATATCTTTCCCCCTTCTCTGCCTCGCCATCAACTTTTTTTTTTTTGGTCTGTTGACTATATAGAAAGTCCGTGGCTTACTTTAAATATTACACTCACTAATTTTTGAGTTGCACTTCCCATTAAACACTTTAAAATATTGGCTTTTTCTTTCATATTATGAAATTCTGCAAAATTCAGACTGTTAAGGTTGGCAAATACATTCAGAATTTTTCTTTTCTTTTTTGTCTAGATGGGAAACCAGAAGTAGAGGAGGACAAAGAAGGGACTTGATTAAGATTCATATCCTCCCATCTGCACATGTTCAGTTTGGCCTAACATCTGCCAGCATCTATTTTAGAAAGGATTTTGCACTCTCAGTGTCTGCCTTTACAAGCGTTCCTTATCCTGTTAGTGATTGCTGGATTCTAACTTACCATATCTAACCGACCATAGCCATGGTCAGACCACATTATTTTATTTAAATTGGACTTTAGCTTACCCATGAAGTCTTTCTTTTTTCTTTTCTCCTTGTAGTTTCTCCATGAAAACTCCAAAGAGCTGATCTTTGAAAGATTATTTCAGCTATGTGTGTGTGTGTTGAAGGGGAGAAGCTGGAGGTTTAGAAGATGGTAAGTTAGGGAGCTCTTATCAATAAGACTCCAGTTTAATGTGCTTTCAATATCCCCAAATTCTCTTAGTTGCAGTGGCACTCAGGCTCCCCAAACTGGGATACCTATTGAGGTTTAAAAGGAGTGCTGCCAAATCATTTATAGGACAAACCCAGACACTTTGTGAGTAAAAAGGGCAATTTTAATAATTGTACCAGAATAGATATATAAGAGATTGCTGAAATACCACAGACGGTTGGATATGATGGTCAAGTGAGGTCCTTGTTAAAAAACCCTGTCTGGATATATAAAGTTTTCATTGACCGATACAGCATAAAGAATACCTGTCTCCCATAGGCTTCCCTGGTGGTTCCAGAGGTTAAAGCGTCTGTCTGCAATGCGGGAGACCTGGGTTCAATCCCTGGGTTGGGAAGATCCCTGGAGAAGGAAATGGCAACCCACTCCAGTATTCTTGCCTGGAGAATCCCATGGACAAAGGAGCCTGGTAGACTACAGTCCACGGGGTCTCAGAGTCAGACATGACTGAGCGACTTCACTTTCACTTTCACTTTATAGACTGTCTTGAGATTCTTAATGGGTTTTCTATTTCATAACTGATACTAAATGAAACATGAAATCTGTTCTATAGAAGGTAGTAGGATTAAAGTTTCATTAAGCTATTCATAATTGAGTTTATAGTTAGTTTTCTGTTTCCTATTTATCTGTTCTCCCCATATATACCACCTGAAAGTGGGTAATGGGTGTTGAAAAGATTGTGCAACCGAGGAGAGGTAAGAAATGCACACATTTCTGATTTCTACTTACTTGTCAGTATGTAACACAACTAGCATTCTCTTCATTTTAGATGGAGTAGGAAGCTACCATTTTACTCTGTACGTTTCTGCTTATGTATCTTTTCAATAATTGAGCTCCTCCTAGAATTATTTTGCAGTATTTGCTCTAGTTTACTGATACATTAAATAATTTGTCCAGGTTGAAGTCAGACTTGTATAAAATTTAGTTTAAGCAGACTAACTTCTTTGGAAAGAGAAGTATTTTGAACCTAGGCTTGTAAGACTTGGTTTCACATCTCCTCATTGCTACTCATTGGATGTAAGAACTCAGAGAAAACACTCAATGTCTTTCTTCAGTTTCCTTATCTGTTTATTGGCAATAACATTTACTATTTCTAATACATGGATTTTCCATGAGAGTTAATTGAAGAAATGGATATGAAAATTTTTGCAAAATGCAGTGTTGTATTTTCAGTCTCAGTGATATTACTGTTCAAGTTACCCTGTAATACTCCCACTTCTCTTTTTTTCCCAGACCATTGTTTGAGCCCTAATCCTTGACATGATATTTCCTTCTGTACTATGCATACAGCCTGTTTCTCTCCGCTCATCCTCTCATCACCTCCTCAGGCCCAGCTCAAATGCTGATTCTCTGTTAGATCTATCCTGCTTCTTTGCTGTGTCTCCTTAACCTGCTTTTGAGTCATGTAACTTCCTTAAGGCACATGTCTCACCCACTGTATTGGTCTGCTAGCTCTCCGTCAAGACAAGCCTGGTAGCAGACTGATCTCAGTACTTCTTGGGGATCCTTATTCATAGGAGATACTCCAGAAAACTTGTCAGATTCTCTGACAGGCCGACGGACCTGAGCTAACTACACTAAAGACACTAGAATAAGAGCTGTGATCATTTGCATGAATACAGTGGGACTGGAATAGAGGGTTAGAAGCAGTCACTCTCACTTTTAGTTGCATGAATTTTCCCCATCTCTCAGGTTTCTGTAGGAGGCTGATTGGTGTTAAGGTTAACGCAAGGCCTAAACACATAGTAGGTTCCTTTGGAAACAATGATCTTACCTGTTTATGGGTTGATTTTAGTTATGTATGACCATATTACTGTGTGTAACTTTTCCAGGATTGTGATATGGTATCATTTTGTTGCTGTTACTAAAAGATCCAGTTAGTTTCTTAGACGGCATTGGATTCTATTCAGAATTTTTATGTTTACTATTTTCTTCTTTAGATTTATGCTTAGGAAGAGGGGTCAAAGTTTTAACAAAACAGGTCACATGTAACATGTATTTTTAAATTCTTGATTATGGAGGTGATTGTGAAGAATGTAAAAGTTATGAGTTAGAAACTAAGAAGATGAATGTATACATTGTAAACTTGGTATGGTTTATGAGATCAAGAGAGAGTAGGAAGGCATGAGCAAAAGAGCTCAAGAGTTTCTTGCTTTGGGGTGGTATGCTTAATTCATACTTATTTGAGGATGGTTTTGTCAATTAGGACATACAGTTTAGTCTGCTTTAACTTCATTCTGATGTATTAGAAGTTAACCCTTTTTAAAACATGCTATGCTACAAAAACCAATTTATATTGGTAAGTAGATATTATAATGGTATTTTAAAATCATCAAAATGACTTTGAATCCTTAAAAAACAAATGAATGCTATAGAGCAGAAAAAGTATTTGGACAGCTTGTCTTCTTGTTTGCCGATGCAGGCTGCCTCTGATTTTCTTTCACTTCCTCTGCAGGGGAATTACATGATAACCAGATATACTGTACTGAAGCCAATTTCAGTAACAACACATAGAGAAATAAATCCAAAACATCTAGAATCCATTCTAGTTGAATTTAAATTTAGTGATCTTCAACATTTCTGAGTATGGAAGGTATTCGTTTTCCCAGGCTCTGCTCTGATCATCTGTCCCCAGGTTAACCTAGTAAATCGCACTGTCCACAGTTGAGTTCATTGGACAGTAAATGAATCTTAACATGGTCTCATTTTATCATGAAATTGAAGCTTCTGTGAGAACCGCTAGTTTAGACAGGATGAGTCTGCCTTTTTATGTGACACTCCCTAGTGGCTTAGATGGTAAAGCGTCTGCCTGCGGGAGACCCAGGTTTGGTCCCTGGGTTGGGAAGATCCCCTGGAGAAGGACATGGCAAACCCACTCCAGTACTCTTGTCTGGAAAATTCCATAGACTGAGGACCCTGGTGGGCTACAGTCCATGGGGTCACAAAGAGTTGGACATGACTGAGCAACTTTACTTTCACTTTTCAGGGTGAACAAAAGATTATTTTAAGATTTATTGCTTACTGGTGGCTCAGACAGTAAATAATCTACCTGCAGTGCGCAAGATGTGGGTTTGATCCCTGGGGGGGAAAAATCCCCAGAGAACGGAATGGCAGCCCTCTCCAGTATTCTTGCCTGGAGAATTTCATGGACAGAGGAACCTGGTGGGCTACGGTCCATGGGGTTGCAAAAGAGTTGGACATAACTGAGTAACTAACACTTCTGCTTTCAAAACTACTGTGGGTGGTGGTGGTTTAGTTAGTCGTTCGTGTCCAGCTCTTGTGATCTTGTGTATTGTAGCCCACCAATTTCCTCTGTTCATGAAATTTCTCAGGCAAGAATGGTGGAGTGGGTTACCATTTCCTTTTCAAAGGATCTTCCCAACCCAGGGGTCAGACCTGGGTCTCCTGCATTGCAGGCAGTCTCCTGCATTGCAGACAGATTAACCAACTGAGCCACCAGGGAAGCCCACTGTATAAATATGTAAAAGCAGATGTTTGCCCTTTTGTATGGCAGAAATAAGAAAACCATCAGCAACAGTGAAGAAAACAATATCTGGTATAGAAGAAAGTGTAATAGTCTTCCTGTATGGATAGTCTATATGGGCTGTACTTATCACGTTTTTAGATGATGTGCTTATATACTAGAGACAAATGTATATCACTTACACTGAATCAACTACACTTCATACTACTCTCTGTCTAAGTTGGGGGAATTATTAAAAATAATTTGAATTGTTTCCTTAATAGGTCAGGACATTGAGGTTCTGATCTGGAAAGTTCTGACTGGTATCTGGAATGAAGAAATGGGCTTTTGTATTTCAGCCCTGGAAAGAGATATCTAAATGCATGTAGCGTGTTGGTATCTTACTAAATTTTTGTATAGTAAGATACCAAAATGCCATGTGGATTTGGCAGAAAGCTTTTATAATTCAAGAACACAAATTAGGAAAATTTATCTAGTTGTAGGCATGCAGTAGTTTAAATCTATGTGTTAATCTGTTGTTTAGATTTTGACTGGCTCTACTTCTATTCAGTAGTCTGCTCTCCCACCATACCTGATGGTGATACTTTGATGATTCTTATATTTTGATAAACTTAACTACACGACTTTCACATAGAATTCTCCTTTGCTTTCTAATCCTTATTATTCAACTGAAAAAAGTTTGGTGTGGTGGAGCTTATTAAACATTCTAGGTATTCTGATTTTCTTTTAACTCAGGCCCATAATGTATATGTGTGGAAAATGGGTTCTCTGTCATGAGAAAACCTATAATGTAGGAAAGAGCTATTGAAATGTGGTCAGCTGTTGATTATATTGTAATTCCTTGCCAGGAAATATTTCTATGCATTCATAAGAGAAAGTAGTGATTGCTTATTCCATTATATATTCTGTATTAGTGAAGTGATAGATCTGTGTTAATCAGTGACTTGGTGGGACCTGTCCAAAATAAATACTTAATAAAAAATAACTAATTATAAAAACTCATTAATTCTGATAAAAAGTGTTAATTGCTCAGTCATGACCGACTCTCTGCAGCCTCAAAGATTATAGCCCACCAGGCTCATCTGTCCATGGAATTCTGCAAGCAGAAATACTGGACTGGGTAGCCATTCCCTTCTCCAGGGGATCTTCCTGACCCAGGGATCAAACCTGTGTCTCCTGAATTGTAGGCGGATTTGTAACCATATGAGCCACCAGGGAAGCCCCCAATTCTGATGATACCAATAATAATTGGAAGTTTCATTTATTGAACTTCCTCTTACCAAGTGACAGATATATTCTTTGGCCCTTCATTACCTAATTTAGCCCTCACAACATTTATCTTCATTTCACAGATGAGAAACCTGAGGCTCAAAGAGATCAAATAACTTGTCTAAAATTTTTTAGCCAATAAGAATGCAGTATTTGAATCCTGATCTATATAGCTCTAAAGGTTTTTTTTTCCTTTCTGAAACACTTTTTAAACATTAAAAATCCAAATCAGAACCACGATGCCATTTTATGTACTCTGTTTACTCTTGTGTGGTTGAAGAAACCTCAGCCTACTCCTTATTGGAATTTATTGCTGAACTTCAATTTTTGCTTCTCTCTTCCATTCACAGAGTTTCCAGTTTTCTTTGGGAATAGAGGACAATCAAAAGTTCACATCTAATTTAAATACCACTAAGGTGAATACAGATTTCTTCCTCAAAAGAGAAAAAAAAAAAAAAGTAAAATATCTCCTCTGATGAACTATCAATACACGGAAACCCAAAGTGATTGATAGAATCCTTTCTTAAAATCTGCACACAACTCCCTATTACTTGCTTAGGAAGTTTCTGGCTGTACTTTGGAACTCAGGCTCACTTCTTCCAATTTGCTGTTGGATCCTTAACCTTCTTCTGCATAGAGTATTTCTAGGAGAAGAACTCTGATTTTAGTGTAATCCTGCTTATAAGAGAAATCTGGTATTCCAAGGAGGCCATCCCCTAGTAAGTGTAAAAACAGTTGATTCTAGGAATGTACCCATGACCTTAAGATACTTTACCAAAAAACACATTTTTAGTCAGTAAACATGACCAATTATTGAACACATGGGAGCATATGAGAGTAAAATTCCAGAAATCTTGAGATCACCCATTTGTGGCAACCCACTCCAGTACAGTTCAGTTCAGTTCAGTCGCTCAGTCATGTCCGATTCTTTGCGACCCCATGAATCGCAGCACACCAGGCCTCCCTGTCCATCACCAACTCCTGGAGTTCACTCAGACTCGTGTCCATCGAGTCCGTGATGCCATCCAGCCATCTCATCCTCGGTCGTCTCCTTCTCCTCCTGCCCCCAATCCCTCCCAGCATCAAAGTCTTTCCCAATGAGTCAACTCTTCGCATGAGGTGTCCAAAGTACTGGAGTTTCACCTTTAGCATCATTCCTTGCAAAGAAATCCCAGGGTCGATCTCCTTCAGAATGGACTGATTGGATCTCCTTGCAGTCCAAGGGACTCTCAAGAGTCTTCTCCAGCACCACAGTTCAAAAGGATCAATTCTTCGGCGCTCAGCCTGGAAAATCCCATGGACAGAGGAGCTCATGGGGTCTCGAAGAGTCGGACATGACTGAGTGACTTCACTTTTACTTTTCACTTTCATGCATTGGAGAAGGAAATGGCAACCTGCTCCAGTGTTCTTGCCTGGAGAATCCCAGGGACGGCGGAGCCTGGTGGGCTGCTGTCTGTGGGGTCGCACAGAGTTGGACACGACTGAAGTGACTTAGCAGCATACTTTGAGATTTAGTCCAAGATTACTGGAAATGTGTGTAGAATTCTGACAAATGGTTATCACAGTGGAACTGTGAGTGTTGCAGTTTGCTTTATGGGAACAGATTGTAAGAATATTTTGTCCATACCTACTTATCCCATGAGCAGGTTTTTTTTTGTTTGTTTGTTTTTAACTTTGAGTATTACTGTTCTCTCAAATTTTTGAAGCTGAAATGAATTTACTAATCCTAACATGAAAGTGCTAGCTAATGTATCTGCTTGCAGAAAAGTTGAAAGTGGAAATGTCTGACTCAAGGATAAATAAAACTTGCAGTAGCTAGTACTTAAGGAAACTTGTCATATGAAGCCAATAAAGGCAAAATGGTTTTTCTTCCCTTGGTGTAAACTTGTACTTAAGTTAGGTTGGTGTGATCTTTTGGGTTTTAATGGGCATGACTGGGTTTATCCTACAGAGGTTTAAGGAGATGGGTGGCTTTTCTTTCTAGGCTAAGGCAAACAGAGAAACCAAACCATTTGAGGCCTGCCAAACCATTTGAGGGCTTAAGTGCCAGGAAAAGTACCTCAAATAGAGGAACAGAATGTTGTAGTTTCTTTAGGGATACGTGGAGTAAAACTTAAAGAAATATTTTTTTTCTATGAGGATATTCATAGTGGAAAATTGCTGCCACTGCTTATCTAGGGGTATTTTACCCTTTTGAAGACCCCTGTAGTTATCAGTGGTCTGTTGTTTTCTACATAAAAGGTTTATCTCTGTTGGGATAGTTTGTGAGTACTTTTTTTTTTTAAGAAACTGACACAACATTGTAAGGCAATTTTCCACCAATTAAAAAAAATGTAAAAAAATACAAATTTCCTCTGATGCTTAAGTATTATAATGGTTATTATTACTCATATTACAGGTGAGCAAATGGAAGTGATATTAATTTTTTTGAGATTATTCATCTAGTGAGTGTTAGAGCTAGGATTAGAATCTAAGTAAGCATAGTCTTGGTTAAAGTGCAAGTGTATGCAGTAAGTATTCACTGAATATCTCCTTACCAGGACTCTTTGCAGCGCACTACAGAAAACACTGTTTAAGAGATTCATATTTTCCTAAGTGTAATTTGATAATCATCTTTTTATGTTTAAATATGAAATTTTATAAATCTATTTGGAAGTCAGCTGAATCATTTTAAAGCAGGAGTGCTTCTTTTTAAATCATTTTTATGTAATGTACACAGTAATTAGCTGCTGTGTAAACTTCTGTTTTCCTGAATTGTTCTGAAGTGAAGCACCCATGTAAAATGTAATTGTTCTTAAGGCCACCAAAGACAGTAAATTTGGAGAAGTTTTCTCTGATTTAATTTTATAAGACAGTTGAAATTCACAAATGCATTTTTTTGCTAATGAGAATCCAACATTCTTCGATGAATAATCAGTAAGGTATTAGAGATCTGATAGGTTTATTCAGTATCGGTTGTATTTCACAGAATCAAATTACTGTAACTGTATTGAATTAACAGCTCACTTTCCTTTCCAAGGGGATATTTGTTCACTTTGTTTCTGTGACTATATCTATGTAGTGATTACTTGATAAATGTAGAAAATCTCTTTTTCTTTTCATGCATCTGAGGTTAGCAAAACTACCATCACGTTAAGGCTGAGGAAAAGAAGCATAAAACACTTTAAAATTAAATCAGTAGCTACTACAAGACTAGAAATGCATTTAGGATCATTGATTGCCCATACTGGCAAAGTGAGTTATATCTGTTGGTTAAAACATAAAAATGCATTTAGGATCGTTGATTGCCCATACTGGCAAAGTGAGTTATATCTGTTGGTTAAAACATAAGCATGCATTCTCTCTCTCTCTCTCTCTCTCTCTCTCTCTCTCCCCGTGTAAACACACACACACACACCCACACCCACCCACTGGCAAAATGAGTTATATCTGTTGGTTAAAACATAAGCGTGCATTCTCTCTCTCTTGCTCTTGTATACACCACACACACCCACCCACCCACCCCTCACTCAAATGATTAAAATGGTTTTAAATGCTGCTGAGTGGTCTGGTTGTCTAAATAGATACTGTCCTTCCTATTATACTGTGATTATTGTTCAGAGCAGTGTTGTCAACAAATCTTCCATGATGATGGAAGTACTCTGTATTTCTCACTGTCCAAAATGGTGAGCACCAGTCCTATATGTGTTTAGCACTGGAAGTGTGGCTAGTGAGACTAAGGAATTGGATTTTGTAATTTAATTTTAGTCAATTTAAATAGATAGCTATATGTGACTAGTAGCTGCCATAAACAATGTGAAAACAATTTTTTTCTGACCCTAGTGGATAGAATAATGTATGGATAGAACATACAGAATTGGTTCAGTTTAAGGAAATCTTTTCTATTATTACCTGTTCCATCTGATGCTGGGCCGTCTGAACGCCTCCTGACTTGGGGTTTTGGAGAGTTGTAACTTTTCTTGGGTAATTTTTTTATTTTGTTACTGCCAACACAGAAAGGTTTGGCTTCAGAGCACCATTCCATAAAGTTTATGCCTGTAGCCCAAGGTACTTTGTGGATTTTTTTTTGTAATCATTTATGGTAACTTGAGTCAGATATTTCCTAATGGAAAGTCTTCCCTCTGTCCAACAGTTCTGCCGGGATAAGTAAAATTTGCTGCGTTTTCACGCTGCTACCTCCTTCCCTGTTTTCATTGTCTGTCCTTTTTTTCAGTATTTTTCTCATCGCCAATCTTTCTCCCTGTCACATGGAAATTTCTGACTCAGCCATTTTCACTTTTCCAATAAGCTACCCAGTTACTCTGTGGTCTCTGATAATGATGTAGATGGTTTGTGATATTAAAGTAGTGCTTCTGATTTGAGGACATATTATCTCAGCATTTTCAAACCCACTTGCCTGTATTCTAGTGTGTCTGTGGTTAGCTATAATATATCTCCTTGCCAAACAAGTGGTTTGGGTTACTGAGGTTTTCATTTAACTGTGAATTGGGGGAGGTTGAGGGGGGCAGAGAGAAACTCAGGAACCTATTTTGATAAATTGCATCAGTTAAATGTTAGGATTGAATCACTTATTCTGCTTTTTAAACATCTCTTTACTGAGCTCAAGTTTGTGCGTTTTATTGAAGCTGTATGTTTATGTCTGTATATATGTAAACACAAGTTTAAAACTCAAACTGTATATGAATCTATTATATAACTTAACGTTTGCTACTAAAGTTCCAGTGTGTTGGCTGACCTTGCTTTCATTTTTGGTGCTAGAAAAGCATTTCTCTTCAGTCAGAAACTGGTGTGTTTTTCTCCTTTTTGATAATGAGAACTGAGCATCTTTTCATATTTTCCTGATTGCTTTGGTTCTCAGGAAGATCAGATACAAATTTGGGGCCTCACATAGACTTTGTTTTTTTAGCATACTTTTTTCCTTAAAAAAAAAAGCTTATTCTCTAATCTTAAGGAAACAGTATTAAATAATTAAATTGAGTAAATAAACATTGCTACTGCAACTCAATTTTTCCTCTAGTAAATATTTGCTGCTTCACCATTTAGATGCTTAAATAGGATTAAAAACATATCTTTTTCTTATAAAATGTTATACTATGAAAGGGATTATGAATAATAAGATTCTATTTCATGATAGATGAATTAGAAAATAAAATATAAATACGTTTTAGAAGAAAAATAAGTTACATGATAGTCCTACAGTACATAGTGAGTGTTAGGACTTTGATGTTTATTCTTTCTAGTATTTTCTAAATGAAATTTAACTTGGAAAACCAGATATTTCAACCGTAGTCCATGTACACTGTAGCGTACCTGTGTGCTCAGTCATGTGTGACTTTTTGTGACACTGTGAACTGTAACCTGCCAGGCTCCTCTGTACATAGAATTTCCCAGGCAAGGATACTGGAGTGGGTTGCCATTTCCTACTCCAGGGGTTCTTCCCAATCCAGGGATCAAACCCCGTCTCCTCCATTGGCAGGCACATTCTTTACCGCTGAGCCATCTGGGAAGCCCCCTGCTCTGTAGTATGGGCATATGCTAGACAGAGGCTCAGAGATCAGCCCTGGGCTCTTCCCTTATTGTGTCTAGTGCCTTCAGGACTTCCTTCACCTGGGCATAGCTCATGTAAAATGCCACGTGAATAGTCATCTGTCGTGTATGCAAAGTAACAGACTTCTGAGTGCCAGCGGTTTGTACAAAGCATCTACATACATTCTAGAAAAAGGTGAGTGCTCTGAGGCTGAAACTAGGACCAGGGAATGATATCTATAGATTAGCAGGAAAGTCCTTCCACAGACAATTTTTGTAGTTGTTTGAAAGCTATATGGAAAGGAAGTGGGCTTCCTGTGGTTAAATATTTAGGAGGAGTCCAAATGATTATTTGGAAAGGATAAAGTTGGACATGGCAGCTACTCATACTCTTTCTGATAATTGGTTTCTATAATTTTAAGAAAGTGATGAATCAGTCAGCATCTTTTTATGAACAGTGACTGACATTTGGAAATATTTGAGGAAACTTGGGAACCTCAACCTATCATCCAGGAACTTTATTGTTTTCAGTTTTGAGGAGATTAAAGCCTCTTGATATTCTAAGACATTTTGGATTTCTGACCAAGGTGGTGACTTTGTAGATTAGATATTTGGTACAGAAAATCTTGAGTTACACTGTTCTGGTCTTTGTGTGTGTGTGTGTGTGTGTGTGTTTTTAATAAAAAGGGTAGCTTTCTGTCTTTCTGTAATGTTTATGGAAGGATAATTAATCTTGAAAACATCTTTCTGTTACTAGACTTCTTAAGACTCCCCCTCTACCCCCTCTTTTTTTTTTTTGTCTCTGTCAATTTGGACTCATTTTCCATTCACCTATACTTAATTTATTAACATTTTGGAATCTTCAGGACTATTTAGCAGCCTGCAGCTCCAGTATTCTTGCCTGGAAAATTCCATGGACAGAGGAGCCTGGCAGGTTGCAGTCCTTGGGGTCATAAAGAGTTGGACACGGCTGAGTGAGTGAGCACAATTGTAGGGGACTTCTGAGGACATGAGACAGTTTTTCAAACGAATAACTCAGGGGATTAGCTCCAGATTCTGAAAATTCATGCCAGCTCTTTAGTGCACAGAGTGTTCTGCTTCAAAATACTATGTACAGCCTTTGTACCCTGTCAGGTTGTTTAGTCTAACAAACATGTCCTCATGTATACACATTTTTCGTAGCCTTGAGGTCTAATCACTTGCAGAACCTTACTGAGTGACGTGCTTAATTGTCATCTAAAGGAACCAACAATTAACCACCTTCCTGAGTGTAAAATTTTTCTAGATATTCTAGGAGCCTGTCAAGTCATTCCCATTATAATACATCTGAAATCTGGATGTTGGGAACAGAAACCCTTTACTGTCACTTAAGGCTGTGTGGGTATATGTGAAGCTTCTTAGCTTTGTTTTGGTGGAGAATCAGGATGGATGTGTGGGGATATGTGAAGCTCCTTAGCTTTGTTTTGGTGGAGAATCAGGATGGATCACACCTCCAAAAAATACAGAATTTCATGGCACGTCATTTACACTAGTCATTTTTCTCAGGATCCATCCTTTCTGTAGGGATTTATCAGAAAATTATCATCCTAGGCACTGGGTTAAACGTTAGCAAGAAGATCATAAGATTTTTTTTCTGACTTTCAGGGTCTTGAATGTTTGCTGGGGAAACAAATGAGTACATGTATTTATAATATGATTAGTCCTCTAGTAATATGTTTATTGCATGTTATGAAATCATTGGGGAAAAGAGCATAAGTAAATCTCCTAGGTTTTGTCAAGTGTCAGTTATGATGGTTTTGGTTGTATGTCTTACAGGATTGGGTTCATAAAGAGGTGACATTTGAATGAAGTTTTTATGAAGGTTGATTATGAATCTTTTGGAGAGTGGAAAGGTGCCACAGACAGAAAGGAAAGGTTCCCTACCCCAGCCATATATATAGTGGTCGTTGAATTCCCCTCAGACTTGTGTGGCTCTCCTGTTCTGTGTGTTTCACACCCACACTGACCAACAAGAAAAACTCAAAGCAAAACTAATAACCATAAAAATCCCCAAACAATTGAAACATTGGTTAGTGATACTTGACGCCCTGATCAGTTATACAATATGTGGAATGAAAATCTTTGCCTTTCACAAAGGAATTGCAGAAATCTCTGTGTACTTTGTGGGTAGTTTAGTAAGTAGGGGTAATTATACCAAGGATAGTAAGTACAGGAAGGTGGGTCTGATTTAATTACTATATTTTATAGATTTCTGCTGAGAAGGATCCTCTGTCTTCCAGACAGATGGAGTAACCATAGTAAATTGGAAAGAACAGGGGATTTGGAGACTTGAGATCAGAAAAGTAACGCTTCCTTCCGTTGGCTACTTTTGACAGGAACAAAGTAAATGGAAATAGAGCAGCTATGCTGTTAACACCAGCCAAAATTAGGTGCCACTGTGTTATCTCTGTCATACTGTACCTCAATTTTGTTCATTACCACAAGATGGAAATTAGAATCACTAAAAGTCAGAGAAGCATCAAAGGTTTCAGTTACCATTTATTCCTAAAAATCAATTGCTCAAGCATTATTTAGATATTCTAGTTGTTTTCAGCTTTCTACCTGAAAGTGGGAAATATCGCTTTCAGAGTGACCAGGGGACCCAACATTATTTTGAGGCTCCTAATTTTGGGGTTATTTGGGGGCTCATAATACATAGAAGAACTGTACAAAAAGATCTTCACGACCCAGATAATCATGATGATGTGATCACTAATCTAGAGCCAGACATCTTGGAATGTGAAGTCAAGTGCGCCTTAAAAAGCATCACTACGAACAAGGCTAGTGGAGGTGATGGAATTCCAGTTGAGCTGTTTCAAATCCTGAAAGATAATGCTGTGAAAGTGCTGCACTCAATATGCCAGCAAATTTGGAAAACTCAGCAGTGGCCACAGGACTGGAAAAGGTCAGTTTTCATTCCAATCCCAAAGAAAGGCAATGCCAAAGAATGCTCAAACTACTGGACAATTGCACTCATCTCACATGCTAGTAAAGTAATGCTCAAAATTCTCCAAGCCAGGCTTCAGCAGTACATGAACCGTGAACTTCCTGTTGTTCAAGCTGGTTTTAGAAAAGGCAGAGGAACCAGAGATCAAATTGCCAACATCCACTGGATCATGGAAAAAGTGAGAGAGTTCCAGAAAAACATCTACTTCTGCTTTATTGACTATGCCAAATCCTTTGACTGTGTAGGTCACAATAAACTGTGGAAAATTCTGGAAGAGATGGGAATACCAGACCACCTGACCTGCCTTTTGAGAAACCTATATGCAGGTCAGGGAGCAACAGTTAGAACTGGATATGGAACAACAGACTGGTTCCAAACAGGAGAAGGAGTACATCAAGGCTGTATACTGTCACCTTGCTTATTTAACTTATATGCAGAGTACATCATGAGAAATGCTGGACTGGAAGAAACACAAGCTGGAATCAAGATTGCTGGGAGAAATATCAATAACCTCAGATATGCAGATGATACCACCCTTATGGCAAAAAGTGAAGAACTAAAGAGCCTCTTGATGAAAGTGAAAGAGGAGAGTGAAAAAGTAGGCTTAAAGCTCAACATTCAGAAAACGAAGATCATGGCATCTTGTTCCATCACTTCAAGGGAAATAGATGGGGAACAGTGGAAACAGTGTCACTTTAATTTTTGGGGCTCCAAAATCACTGCAGATGGAGTCTGCAGCCATGAAATTAAAAGACACTTACTCCTTGGAAGAAAAGTTATGACCAACCTAGACAGTATATTCAAAAGCAGAGACATTACTTTGCCAACTAAGGTCTGTCTAGTCAAGGCTCTGGTTTTTCCTGTGATCATGTATGGATGTGAGAGTTGGACTGTGAAGAAGGCTGAGCACCGAAGAATTGATGCTTTTGAACTGTGGTGTTGGAGAAGACTCTTGAGAGTCCCTTGGACTGCGAGGAGATCCAACCAGTGCATTCTGAAGGAGATCATCCCTGGGATTTCTTTGGAAGGAACGATGCTAAAGCTGAAAGTCCAGTACTTTGGCCACCTCATGCGAAGAGTTGACTCATTGGAAAAGATTCTGATGCTGGGGAGGATTGAGGCGGGAGGAGAAGGGGACGACAGAGGATGAGATGGCTGGATGGCATCACTGACTCGATGAACATGAGTCTGAGTGAACTCCGGGAGTTGGTGATGGACAGGGAGGCCTGGCGTGCTGCGATTCATGGGGTCGAGAAGAGCTGGACACAACTGAGCAACTGAACTGAACTGAATTGGGGCGAGTGGTTAGGAGAGTGTTTCCATTAAGAGACAAAGCTGAGCATCGCTGAGAAGCTGATGGCGATGGGGATGGATGGGGGTTGGCTTTGGAGTTGGTTTCAGTGGTGGTGATGTCGCTCACTACCTATACATAAACTTTGCTGGGATTGAGAATATGGAAGATTTGGCATTAGGATGAGATCTGTTTACACTTGACCTGCATCCCATTTCTCTTCTACGGAGGCAGTTTTATTAAAACTTTAAATACAGGGGAGAGACTCTTTAATGGTTTGAAGACACTTCTCTTGTAGGGCAGTGAACAAGAACTTAGCGATTTATATATGCTATCATTTCTTAGTTAAAATTGTCTTTAACAACTATTAGACACATTAGTCTGAATTCATTAATACTGTCTTACCAAAGGAAAGGAAAGCCATTGATTTTTGGATGAAGATGGGGGAAAGTTGTTAGATCCCAAAGGGAGATTTTCCCTGGAATTTCCCACTGCAGTTACTACCTAGGGTTTTTCTTATAGGTCATCTGTGAAGCACTGTACAAATGACAGGAATTTTTTTTTTTAATCCTTGCTTTTCAAAAAGTGAACATAGGCCAACTGTGATTGTTAGTGAGATAAAGTAAACTATGTCCCATTTTTATTGCTCTATTTTAAGACTTGGAATCCACCTTCTGACCTGAATTTTATTTCGTCCTCAATTTCAAAGAACCGAACTCATATTTGTCTTATCTTAATTAGTATTTAATAATACCACTCTTTTCTGACATACTTAAATACAGACCCATTTCTTCTACGAGATCTTTCAACAGAAGTATTTGAGGTGAGAATAGTTCAGTTTGGTTTCCAATTCATTTGCTCATTTGTTGTGTTATTCTGGTCAAGACACTTTATTTCTCTTAACCTTAGTTTCCTCATAAATAAAGTGAGGATACTGACAAAACCTCTATTTTCAGAAGGTTAGGAGAAGTAGGTGTGAAAGTGAATTGTAATCCCCAGAGTACTCTATCAATGTCAATTGTAGTTGACTGTTATTACCAAACTTTTCAAGAGAAAATATCTTCCCCATGCATAGAATGTGTGTCATGTGTACAGAAAAAAGGAAGCAAGCCTAAACCCAGCTCTCAGTATTAAGTATATATTCCATCTGCTACTAATAGCATTTACACTAAAACAGAATAATTTACAAAATTATACCAGAACCTAAAAGGTAATACAGGCAGTTGAAAGATAATAGTTTTTAGTGAATGTATTACTAATCTAGGCATTTTTATGTGGGAGGAAGCTTGTTAAGATTGAGTCATAGCAATTGTATTTTCAGAATGTTTGCAATGTGGGTAAAAAAATGACAAAGGGGAATGACTTCTTTACTCCTCTTTTAGTTTGAATAGTTAATGGTCCCTCTGCTAAGAATGCTTACCGCTTAAACCTTTCTTTGACATTGACTTTGTATGTTAGCTGCTTTAAGGTTTCCTCATACAGCTCTGCAGGTCACCCCCACTCACTGCACCTGTCCCTCCCCCTCACCCCTCTTCATAACAAGCATAACTGCTCCATTTTTTTTGCCTCCAAATAATTTTCTGTAGGTTTTTATGTGTGTTTGCATCACTTAGTCATGTTTGACTCTTTGTGACCCCATGGACTGCAGCCCACCAAGCTCCTCTGTCCATGGGATTTTCCAGGCAAGAATACTGGAGTGGGTTGCCATCCCTTTCTCCAATAGGTCTTTATAACCTTTATCAAATTTATTTTTTTGTCTGCTAACCTGTCACTTCCACCTCCTTGATGACTTGTAAATGACCTAACCCTTCTAATAATATAATTCAGCAAATGTTTGTTGAATAACAGTGTTCACTAGGTGAATACTTGCCATTTATTTATTTAAGGGAATCCTCAGATGAGTGAGAATCATCTTTCTTTTCTAGGAAAATAGGTGGGAGATCTATAAATCTTACTTCCCATTTATGAGACAGGCTTGCTTTTATGTAAACTGTTCCACTGTATATATGTACATATCTGAATTTTAAAAATCACTAAAACTGTGTTCTTTACATGGGAAAGAAAGAGGTTTCTAGTTTTTATTTGAATGTCTGGATAATTTTACAAGCCTCTATGATGCTGTCGTCCAAAACAGAGCTTAATTCTTTCTATTCATAACATATTGTCTTCATCCTTTGTCTATGGAACTCTGACTTTTTTTGACCAGTTTTTCTTCCTTTTTTCCTATTAATGAGCATCTCCATCTCCTGAAGTTTTTCTTTATGCTACATCCAGCACTAATTGGGTGGAATATGTAGAGACTGCAGGGTTGGATGAGAATGGAGAATGATGCGGTTGGCTATTCATGGCAAAAAAGATAGCCTGAGATTAGGGTGAATGAGAATGAACATGGGAGGGAAAAGTTTGAGAATAGGGAGGGTAAAAGCCCATGGTCCAGTGGTTCCTTTTAAATGTGCCTGCAGGGAAACAGATAAGTTGATGCTCTTTATTCTCAGTACAGTTTCTAGCTGTTTGCTTCAAAGTAGATTAGAGGAGGAGCAAAGATCCTGTCTGAACTTGTCCTGACTGAGAAGTGTTTTCGGTAATTCCCAACCTGGTTACTGATTCACAAAAGTGGCTGGTTGTGTGACTTCCCCATCTTGCATTAGAGTAGCAGTGCAAAGAATGCAGAGGCTGATTTTGAAAGGGACTAGGGAGGATGTCTAAGAAATTATGATTAAGCAAGTAATATTTCAGTATAAATGAGATGATGATTTGGAAGTTTTTAGTAAACCTTAGAGGCTAACTCTCTGTGTATTGCAGTGTAGCCTCATGCAGTTAGGGATGTGTGTACATTTTTGTAGTTATGAAAGATCTTCTAGGTTCTTTTCTACCTCAGGCCGTACCCATATTTTGTGGGTACCAGTTCAGCCTCTACTGTAATAAGACTGAAGGTCAAATAACAATAGTTGAATATATTTCAGCCTTACTTTTTAAACATTAAGAAATGCTCGACAGGGGTCATTATTAAGTTAATCATCAGTTCATAAATTCCTTGGCTTATTATGATATGTCAGTGATGTCATGTTTATGTTTTAGCAGTGTGTGCTGCTACTGAAATAAAAGATGTGAATTTTATACATTTTTATATTGTTTTTATATTAACAATTTTAGTTGTAGAATTTAAGTGTAATATATATAAAACATTACAAAAAGTACAGAAAACATAGAAAATAAATATATATAAAATATACCGTAAAAAAAACCCAGGAACCTACCACCTGAATTTAATAGATGTTAATATCTTGCCTTACTTGCTTCAGTCTTCTCTGTTTGTAAAGCAGCGGAACAGGGTATCTGTTAAAGGCACACTTGCTCATGTACTTGTGTCTCTAGGGGTCACCGCTGTTCTCGACTCAGTTGTATCATTACCAGATATTAAAAACTTATTTTTTTGCTGCAGGTATATGTATCCATAAACATTTTTAATGTCATGCTGACTTCTTCACATGGTTATCCACATGAAAACTATACTAATTTTATAATTTTTACTTTATTCAGCATAATATTAAAAGCATAGAAAATATATATTTTGATATAACTTTTTGCCCTAATAACATAAACTGAAGTGGCTTTTAAACTTTTTTGAATGTAATTGCAGAATGATAATTTTTACATGTGGCCTAATGCATGTTGCATACGCATGTATGTGTATGTAAAGCTGAAAAAAATTTCTCCAAACCATAGTTTCCTCTACTGTGTGTGATATATTCTATTTTTCAGGTTGTTCATTCTGAAATGCTTGTCCCAGGCTCAATAAATTGCTTTTATAATCTAATAATAGGTTGCCATCCATGGTTTGAAAAACATTAGTTTAAGATTAATCTAAAAATTAGTCTTAATCTAAAATTAATACTGCCTTTAGTTTGCAAGTAATAAAACCTTTTGTAGCTTAATAAATGTGCTTCAGATAGTAAGGTAGTGTGACTCAGTGGTAAAGAAACCACCTGCAGTGCAGTAGACACAGATGTGGGTTCAGTCCCTGGGTCAGGAAGATCCCCCTGGAGGAGGAAATGGCAGTCCACTCCAGTATTCTTGCCTGGAAAATCCCATGGACAGAGGAGCCTAGCGGGCTACAGTCCATGGGGTCACAAAGAGTTGGACACAACTGAGCAACTGAGCACTCATATTAAAATAGCATTCTTCTGCAAGAGGTTTGATTACGTTCATTTTGGCTAACTCATTCTGAATATTTGTTTTCTGTGAACTAAATCCATGCATGTGTAGCCATTTAATTAATTGATGTTAATTATTAATAGCTAAGTGTTTTAGAGAAAGCATGGTAGTCCTTGTATCTCCTTTCAGTCTGTCCTGACTGTGGTGTACCGTGAGTCCAGGAGGGCTGTCATGGTGTCAAGAACAGAAGGAATTCTTGCCCCAAAACTGACTTCCAGCCCTGCCACCAATAGTCTGTGTTAAACCCTTAATAAGTCCTTTCTTCCTTGTGGGCCTCATTTCCTCACCTATTAAACAGAAGGTTTAACTAACTCTTCTTAAAAGTAGGTTCATTCTGTGAAATATGGGAGAATTTTGATCTGGGCCTCAGTTATTAAAATTTTATGAGAATATATCTGGTGTGAAAGAACAGGATTTTCTATTGAAATTGCTGGTTTTGAGGTTGCATTTGAGCCAAGGGTCAGCAGGTCATATTTGGTTTAATATGATTTTGAGACAGAAATGACTTTCCATCATAAAGCCTTTTCAGAGTAATCTGATGTCTCCAAGCTCTGCCTGCTTTTTTGTTTCATTATCTCTCAGTGAGGGACAGGGCTGTGTGGCTGTGGATGTAAACGTTCATAAGTGCTAAGAATGGCAAAGGAATATTTCTGCATTCTGTTTTAATTAAATGTCCTCACAGACAAAACCAGAGCTGCAGGAAAAAATCTGTAAACTCTGGTAAAAACCCTCGAGGACAGGTTCCTGAGTTTTACACATGGCAGGCATCAGAGGCTTTGGGAACTTTGCTCTTTAATGTGAGGTACATGTCCTTAAACAGAACAGTATTTTTCATGACAAGAGTCTTTCATGTGTATGTTTGCTTTAAGAAACAGTTTAAATTACAGTTTGGGTGGAATGAACCTTTAAGACCATCTCTTCGTATTGGTGTCTAAAAAGATAGTTCAGGAAATAACTCTGTGTGGCTGTCCAGGTGGAGGCAGTTAGCGGCAGATGCTTAGTTCCACGCTTCCTACTGTCTTTTGGTTTGCGGATTCTTTTAGGTATCTCTACATTTAGAGAAACCTAGAGAACCAGTTCTAACTCATGTGTGAGAATGTAGACCCACTGAATGTGACTACATTTTAAGTAGAGATCTGTTCTTGGCCTGAGGGGCTAATAAAGGTGTGTTTTTCCCTGAGAGGATCAGGATAAATGTAAGTCTCTAGGAGAGGATCTGCTGAACGGCAGATGGCTGAAGCATAAGCTGTGTGTGTGTGTGTGTGTGTGTGTGTGTGTGTGTGTGTGTGTGGCTGAGGCATAAGCTGTGTGTGTGTGTGTGTGTGGTGGCTGAGGCATAAGCTGTGTGTGTGTGTGTGTGTGTGTGTGTGTGTGTGTGTGTGCGTGCTCATGTTCAGTTGCTCTGTCATGTCTGACTGTTTGTGATCCCATGTGTATGTAGGCCGCCAGGCTTCTCTGTCCAGGGGATTTCCCAGGCAAGAATACTGGAGTGGGTTGCTATTTCCTTCTCCAAGGGATCTTCCTGATCCAGGGATCAAACCCTCCTCTCTTGCATTTCCTGCATTGGCAGACTGTGTCACCTGGGATCACTGAGGCATAGGCCAGATTTCCTTTAATCCTTCTGACCATGCAAAAACTCAGATTTTTCCAGCTGCAATATGTAAAACATTCTTAACTCTTCTGTCACAGCAGTACTCGCCCTCCCTTTATAGACATGGATTAGAATTTCTGGACCTCATCCTTAGGCCAGGATCTCACCATTATTTTGTTACTTTGTTGTACACCTGTACTTGGCATTGAGCAGATACTATCTGGATTTGTGTGACTGAAGACTTCTTACCCACTAAGTACTCTTTTGTACATTGCCAGTTATAAAGTTCATCATCCTCAAGTATTAGAATGGGTTCTTTGAAGTCTTGAACAAAGAACAAAGCCTTTTTCTTTTTATGTTGAAGTACTACTAACGAGCTTTCCTGTCTGCCCTTCTCCCTCGTCCTCTGCAGTGTGCCGAGATTTTGCTGTCCTGGAGGACCACACCTTGGCCCACAGCCTGCAGGAACAAGAGAGTGAGTAATAGCCCCCTGCAAGCCCCACCAGTTTTCCTTTTTAGTGGTAGCCTTGAGGCAGATTTCTTAGGGTGAGGCAGGGAGAAGACAGAGGCATCAGGCTGCACCACCTGTCATCCCAAGGGATCTGTCTAGGCTGGTGACACCTCGGTGAAGAACGCACTTCTCCGTGTTTTGAAGGGAGACAGCTGCTGGGGATGAGAAGACCGTTGGGTGTATCGGAGGAAGAGAGGGACTTGAGCTATTTCCTTTGCTTTAATGCTGTAGAAGGGATACAGTGGTTATATGGGGATCAGGAGTATGTAGAAGGCTGGCATAAGAATAGGAGTCCAAATACCTTTACCTAAATTGGTAAACATACTTATTGGTATCTAGATTGTAGGGTTTTCTGAATATTTATGTATGTAATTATGAAAAGTAAATCTAAGTTATGTATGTTATACAAAAGTACATATATGTGAACTTTTAATTTGTGTGTCAATATAAAAATCAAGTGTTGAAAAATGTAGTTTTTAAATGAAGTGGCAACTAGTGGAGTAGGAGGAGCACCGGCCCTGGCTTTAGATGGTTTGAGTAGAAGTTTAGGCATTGCCACTGCTGACCAAATACACATGACTTAACCTTTCTGATTCTCTTTTT